>OY720180.1:4037500-14037500 GCA_963082885.1 Parascotia fuliginaria | reverse complement strand
CTTTCAGTGGATAGTACCAAGTCGGTTCACGCTCTGTGAGGAACTGAGCAAGCTTCTCGCAGTCTTGCCAGATGAGACGCTAAAATAAATAAAAGGTAGTTAATCTTCAGGTTTTGTAGATACTAAAATTACATTTTTGAGGCCCTCTATTTTCATAGATTTTATATAAAAAATAATAAAAATTATAGAACATACAGCTTATTTTCATATTTGAATGTCAATATATATATACTAGTTACTCTTTGATAGGCTTTGATAAAGTAGTGATGGCCGAGCGAGCGTCAACGTAACAAGTCAAAGCCTTCGTACTTCCGCTCTCCGGTCGTTACTCTTATTAGATATTTATAGCCTACAATGGAAAAAAGAGTCCGCATAGTGTAGAGAAATGACATGGAAAAATGGGTCCGGTTGATCCATGAGAAGGCTATTTAGAAGCATGTTTTGACTCTCTGATTTTATGGCTTTTAATGAACTGTTTAAGGAAATTTGTCAGAAAAATAATTAGAAGTATTTAACTTTCTATGTCATAAGTAAACTGGCAAAGCGCCAAAAGCATAGAACTTGTAAAAGCTTACTCAGCACTGTATTAAAATGCTGGACGAGGGTACTACGACAGCGGAGCTGTGAAAAGCGTTTGGAACAATGACATTCTAGATTGTGGACGTCTAAGACGTCTTAGTCTAGAGACGCGAATTAGAAATTATTAAAATGAAACCTAATATAAAACGATGAAACGATCGTAGAAGTATAACACAAAATATCTTCTCTGACCAAGTAGTGACAGTAGCTCAAACCTTAAGATAAGATATGAAGTCCTTTTTGTGTCTTGCTTTCTACGTAACTTTCCTTTTTTTTTTTAAGTAAATTCACATATTTAACGGAATTTAACACCCATTTTACTTTTATAGTAGAAAGCAGAATAGCAGTTACCACTAACTGAGTGGTAACTGCTATTCTACTTTTAGCTTAACTGTAAATCAATAAAAATACAAGATAAATTTAGAAATAACATGACGTTGAAAAAGTGACTTTGGTACTAGTTCGGTTTCGAACCCACAACCGCGTGTATTGGCGTCAAACCTCAATATTATCATATCAGTCGAAAGACGTCCACTGCTGGGTATAGGCCTTCTCCATTTTTTGCCACCTTGGGAGATCGCAAGCCTCTTTCATCCATCCGTTGTCGTGTAGGTATTGGCGATAGTTAGTCTCACAATAAAATTTTTGACAACCCTTAAAACTTATGGCAGAGAAAGGATCATTTTATACTGGTTAAAGGATATTACATCAGCCGTGCAACCTCGTGTTACGGCAAAGAAAATAACATAAGAGGTTAAAAATAATCCTGCAATTATCCTGTAATTATTAATCGCACAAAGTTTTCCTTTAGAAACTACTTATTACGTTAAAGTGTAGGTACCTGTATCTTATTACTCGAGTTGCCAAAATTACAATTATATTAATTGTACAAATTGGGTCATTAAACGGTTTAACTGTTTTAGTTATGTTCTTAATTTTAGCTGTTTTATCGAAATCGATATGTGTACTATCATTCTGGATTACTATTTGTTTTGATAGAAAACTTTTTTATTTAGAAACTCAAATTGTTTTGACAACGCTGTTAACAGATGCGATAATTGGCCTAGATTTTGACTAGCTTCTATAAACCGTGTATAAATGTGTCATGTTACTATTAAGACGTATAAAAGCAAGTGAGAATATTATGAGAAAACCGGTAGCTAAATACGAGTGCTAATGCAATTTGAAATAACAACTTCACACAAACATTTAGTAAGATGCTACTGCTACTGTTTTGTAATTGGAGGGCTGTGTATTTCACAAAAGCTGCACTTTGATTTCGTAAGCCGTAAGTTATGGCTGTAAGACGGTGATATGTCACGAGTGAGTTATGGTCGAGACTGGTTTCATTCACGAAGCCCATTCATGAGCTAGGTTGTTACGCCAAGTTTGTTGGTACTTTGTTAACTTGGGTAGCTTGTAAAGTGTTGGGAAGGCGTTTACTGACGCTTGAAAAAATGTTGAGTTCTTTAATGTTTTGTTGCAAAATAGCTATAATGTTTTCTCACAGATTTCTGCCACTGTATCTATAGGTTCTTAATGTGCTTTCTCGCCTGCGACAGGGTAAGGCACTGTTTGAGAATATCAACATCGTCACTTGTATTGTTGAAAACAAAATCTTCTGTTGCCAATTTTGTCAAATTTAAAAATAGGTTATCAGTAGAAGTTATCTCCGAAAACACTATATTTTATTTTTATATTATTACTAGCTTTTCGCGGCGCTTATTGCTTTGCTCTCGTCGCCAGGAGTGTGATATTACATAGCCTATAACCTTCCTCGAGAACTGGGCTATCATAAGCAAAAATATTTTTAAAATTTGACTGGTAGTTCCCGAGATTAGCGCATTCAAACAAACAAGCAAACAAACAAACTTTTTCCCTTTATGTAATAGTATAGATTTTAAATATTGTGTCACTCGAAACGATTTATTATTATAAGTGAAACCTATAATGTATAATGAATACAGTATTTTATAAATATGGATATTATAGTCCATATTTATGTATAGGTAGATGAAATATGACCAATTTAAGATGAACCGCCATCGTTGCATAAGACATCAGATCACTTTAATTAATGTTTTAAAGGTGATGTTCAAATGCTGCATCACTAATAGAAAGTTCAGTTAGTGAGGTCAAATAAAAACATCTCCAATTATGATATCCTTTAATTAGGAAAGTGTTCACCCACGCGTGACACCGTCACTAACGTAGGTGGTAGCAATATTTATTATTCATTTATTGCATTTAGAAAATAATTAATCGCTGTAGTTTTTATTTTATAGGTACTGCAATAATTTGTGTGCAATAAGGTGTTTTGAACTTACAAATAAGTTTATTAGGTTATGTATTTGTAATAACATCTTTAATTTCTCTGTAGAATGTTTTTAATTCGCTTTTATCTAAATAGTATAGCTGCAGCTTTTTTCTGATTGTAGCTCTGAAAAAAATTGGTTTTCTCTATCTTTTAGTCAATACTTATATACGTTCATCAGTAGCAAGAAGCCGAGAACTTAAAGGGCAGATATATCGTAAAAACAATAGGCTGGTGCGGAGCTGGGGCGGATCGCTAGTCGCTGGTAAAAAAGGAACGTTTTAATGTATACGTTCAATAAGTGATCAACACTAACCACGAGATAATCTCATAAGTTCGTTTAATAACATTGAAGTTTGATATGCGCTGCATTGATCCACCATTTTTAGCTCGAACCTACCAAAGCGTAGGTGATCATAAATCGTGGCACATATAATATTACATTTCGCGCAGGCATTGTCTATCTGTGGAGGAGACTCGCCATTATTCTGTTACCTGTTGTAAAACTTTATTTCTTTATGGATCTTTATTATTTTACACGTTTAAATGCGAAGCTTTGTGCCCTTTACGATAGCCCGTGGTGGTCGCCCCGCCTCGGCCGGCGTCCCGCGCAATAAAAAACAATATATTGTAGCAAAGTGGTGAGTAATCGAACCATCTTTATGACCGTCTACGACAATAATAATGTCAATTTACTTTTATTAAAAAAATATTACTTAAAATCTTCATATTATAAAAGTAGTCCCGGATATCAAACTTATCCGTAGAACATTCTTTGTAATGTCCAAACATTTAAATGAATATGAGAACGCCACACGAGAGGGCTTCAGATGTCGTAAAGTCACCGTGTAACGATCCACGTGCGGAGATAGTGCCCTCAGCAGTCCCGAGATGGCTGATTTAAGTCCTTTGTTTTAGGGCCACTATGGGAAAGTATGACCACATATGAAATAAGACAAAACGTATACCGAATACAAAAATGTTTAACAGATTTTGCATTGTAATTGTTGATAAGTAAATATGATTGGTGAATAATTTTTTTTTATATTGAATTTAAAAGCAATGAAAAGTATAAAAAATGTATGTTTCGAGTAAGTTCCGGGGCGTGTGAGTCGATACACATTACACATTGGTATTGACGCACGTTTAAATTCGCACGTACACCATATTATACGAACATAAGTAGCCAATGTGTTCTATCGTAGACGCGCCACAAGTTTACTGATAACAAGCAGATTTCGGTTAAACTACAAATAACACTGATAGCTTTATAAGCACCGTTTTGACTGTCAAAATATACGAGAATCGTATTAAATGCGAAAGTTTGTATGTGTGTGTGTGTTGTGCAAAGTAGTATAAATAAAAGTCTACTAAGGGACTACTAGGTATTGGCCAGCAGCGTTACTTGTGTATTGAATACCCATCATCTAATTACGCTTGACAAGGTGTGATCATGACGAAGCTCCCCCGTTCAGAGTGACTTATATAAGGAGTTAGGTCTAGTATAAGAAGACATTAGTCAATCTAAGGATCTATTAAGTCGTTGTTTACATTGACTAACATAATACTTATTACCTACTGTATCCATGAACCAAATGCACATCATGCAACACTTTCTTGTTCAATTTTCATCATTTGTTTCATCATTATCTATCTTAAGGCGAGGTATTCCTGGAGATAGGCACTCGAAGGTGGTATAAACGCTAGGCCAGCCTTCGCCAATACAGTACGACGTATTTATCTACGGTCATCATACGATGACAGCGGCGGGCTCGGCGCGACGTCACGCGTTGACAGTTTGCGCACCGCAAGCTCGATATTGTAAAGCTCGTGCCGCGCCACAATGCAGACACATGCAGTAGGTATTCTTTTTAACATGATTCATAAAAATCAGTATTTTGA
Source organism: Parascotia fuliginaria (assembly GCA_963082885.1). Lineage (NCBI taxonomy): Eukaryota > Metazoa > Arthropoda > Insecta > Lepidoptera > Erebidae > Parascotia > Parascotia fuliginaria. The sequence continues at coordinate 14,032,705 of OY720180.1, read as the reverse complement.
TACAGTGTTGTGTGCAATTTAATTTAGGCTTATTAAACCTAAAATGAATGTATAGTGGTGGTATTAAATAATCTTGTCGAAGTAACAATAAAATGTTGGATAACCTAACTTACTAAAGCTTATTTTTTTTATTTTATTTTTAATTATTGAACATCATGCACGAAAGTACAAAGGTGGAATTCTTTAGCAATCGGTTTAGGGTTAAGTTTGGTAATCAAAATGTAAGATGGAAGCCAAAAAAGACAAATCTTTGGAGACCAAGTACTTGATTTTAAAAGATGCGTATGTAAATTGTTCAATATAATTTAGGGCTTGTTTCACAATTTAATCATTTATCAATTGACAGTTAAATAGTTGATGATTAAGAAAATAATAAAATAAACCAAATAACAAACACTTGTCTTAATAACCATTAACATAGTAACAACTAGACGTCGGTCTAATACAAAAATCAAGCAAAAAGTATCACACCTTCACTTAAATAAACGTAGATATCAATACAATCTACTTCGAATTTTGCTTAAACATTTTTTTAACAGAATTGACGGAAGATGTGTTTCGTATTTTATTAAAATTCATCCTATAAAGAGGCTAGAGAGGAAAAAAAGTTAATATTGGGGATGATTTGCTTCGAAGTTGATATCAATACACCTTAATGTTTTTGATGTAAAATATTTAATTTTGACACATGTTTGAAAACTCAATCAACCTTCGTTAAATGAAGTTGCTATAGTTATTTTTGGATAGCCATTTTCTTAGAGAGATATTGTAATGAGGCTGTTTAAGAAAATTTTCGCCACCAGTTAGTAGACAGTGCTATCAAAACAAATATTTTTCATTGCTCATTTCGCAAATTTTAATGTTTAATTTACAAAATGGATAATTCACATGCTTAAGGACAAAAGAAAATTAATGAAGTGATTTTCTAAAATGGTGCCCACCAGGTGGCAGCACCGATGCGTGAGGTCTAGCTGTTTAAAAGCTTTTTTAAAAGTTAACCCCTGATTGGCCAAATGTGACAGTTGAAGTGGTGCCAACTGGTGGTGAAATTTCCTAAACACTCTCATTAAGTACTATGATAACACAATCATTGCATCGAATAATTGAAATCCATCTCTCATACGGTAAATTACAGTACCACTTTTGTGTTGCTACGACGAGGATAGATACTTCACTTTAGTACCCCGGCTAGTAGCTAGTAGTAAGTTTTTATTCTACCGTGTAATGAATAAGAAAGAAGAAGATAATCATCTGCTATATTTTCATTTGTAGTTTAGCCAGTTTTTGTGTTTGCGAAAAAATTTTGTTATAATAGGAACAATCAGGTGCAGCTTACAGCGGACAGTTATATATACTTGTAAGATGCGATAGGGACACAGGACGTTGATTATGATCAGCTGGGTCAAAAGGTGGTGCTGGCTACTTCTTTTACAGAAGGGGAGAGGGCACGCTATATGAATGAGCGGGCACAAGTCACTACGGTCAAATTGAGATCGCGCCCATGCTCAACATAAATCCACCAAAATTTTGCAATGGTACCAGATTGCAATGGAATAAACAATGTAATGTAATCGAAACAACTATACTAACCGGTTATTCTCGAGAGGATTCTGTAGATATTTATTCCTATTTAACACCATCAAATACCCCTTTTAATTGAAAAGAGTGCAGTTTCCCATCAAAGTTTGTTTCAGAATGACCATAGACAAAGCTCAGGGTTAAACTATTAAGGTAACGGGCGTAAACTTAAAGGAAAGTTGTATGTGGCATGCTCCAGAGTAAACTAGAGTAGCCTGGTAATAGTAAAAACAAAATCTATATATATTATATTAAGATAAAAGCAAAAGTTCACTTACTCAATCATCACGAAATTTCAGAAAATACAAGTGCTAGAAATCTCAAATTTTGCATGAGGGTTCCTTTTAGGACATATGTGCTTGTACTGAGACGAGATTTTGCGAAAGGGGTTTAAAAGGATGACAAAGTTTGTATGACACTTCTATAGTTTTTTAATTCATCATCATCAGCCTACGGCAGTCCACTGCTCTATAGGCCTTTCCCAAGGCGCGCCATCTTCCCCGATTCACGGCTGTTTACATCCAGTTTCTGCCAACCGCCCGTTGTAAATCGTCGCTCCATCTAGCGGTGGGGCGTCCCACTCTACATTTCTCTGTACGTGGTCTCCACTCCAGAACCTTGCGGCTCCAGGGATTGTCTGATCTGCGACAAATATGACCAGCCCATTGCCACTTCAGAGTGCTAATTCGGAGAACTATATCGGTAACTTTAGATCGCTGTCGAATCTCCTCGTTACGGATTTTGTCGATCAAACGAACGCCAAGCATAGCTCTTTCTAAAGCCCTCTGAATGACTTTCAACTTATGGACCAGTCCATTTGTGAGTGTCCACGTTTCAGCACCATAGGTCATTGTAGGTAGGACGCCTTGGTCAAACACCTTGGGGTTTGCGGTATGGGCGACGTAAAGACTTGATGGAGTTTGTGGAATGCTGCCCAACCCAACTGAATCCTCCTGTCGATTTCCCTTTTGAAGTTGTTTTTACCTAGTTGTAGTTGTTTTTTTATAAGATTTCCAAATTATGGTGTTATTAATTACTGATACATTGTACGATTGCCGTAAGATCAGGCAGGCAATATCCTCATACAGGCACACATGAATTATCACGCTAACGATGTCGCGGGCAACAGCTAGTCACAACAACAGTATTTGTATATTATTTAAATAGTTTGATCGCTTTTAATGATATTTTTTAAAAATTTAAAATTTTAAGTTTTTAACAATTCACATAACTACTTGCAAATGATAAAACAATAGCCTACTTACTAGTATTGGATAGAATAGGATAATAATAACATTAGAAATAAAAGGGCCATTATATTTTCATTATTTTATTAATTTTCGTTCGTTTTAATGTTTTTTACTGTCATTCCTCTAATTTGTGGAGGATATATTATAATTTCAGGCAAAAGTCTGTACTTATAAAATTAAATAATTTTTGATTCCATTTTTTTGTCAAAAAATATGATTTCATCCGCGTCTTAGCTTACTGCTCTGCTCCCGTCCCCAGTAGCGTGATGTTACATAGCCTATAATCTTCCTCGAGAACTGGGCTATCATACGCAAATAAATTCCAGAGATTAGCGCGTTCAAACAAACAAACAAACTCCTCCGCTTTATATAATAGTATTGATTTAGGATTTATTGACAGTGATTGTACTCGTTATACAAAGTCCAAACGTGACGTCATAATTACATGTAATCAACTTACTGCAACATTTCTATATTGTGACACCAATGAAACGTCAGTTTACCCAAAATACAATGCACTTTTAAATAATATTAGATTTTATAATAAAAATGAATTCATAACAGAAACGTAATGTTAAAATATACTTATTTACCTATTCTATTACTATTATTTGTTTAGCCTTCGTGAAGCTATTATTTTTTTAAATTACGCGGTTTTTGCGGATAACAAAAAAATTGACACAAGTCTGACCTCTGACGCTGTCCCAGCGGGACTGAACGAGGAGCGCGGAAGCCTAAGCAAGGGCGAAAACTCATTTTCTTAGGAAACGGAGGAGAAGACGTTCTAAATTTTACTTTTTGATTACCGAATAACTTTACATTTCCAACGACAATTCATTTGATATAAGTTTCATTACACGAAAACTAATATACACTGAATGAAATGGGTTTAAAAATTAGTTTAGACTTATCTTTGAGACTAAAATCGATCTAGCCAAATTGCAGACATTGCGTATTGAATTATCGAAATTTATAGATTAAAGAATGAATAATAATATATATGATTTTCAGATTTTAGTTCCATCTCGTTTAGGAATAAAACAGAAAACTAAGAACCTATTTTGAGCATTTGTGGGAAAAGCTCGCCTTAATATCTAAAAACAATTGCATCATCAAATTTTGCATATTTTATCTAACATTTACAACAATATCTACTGAGGCATTAATTTATTTGATATCGACATACAAATAGCAAATGCACTAAACTCATCTCGTGATGACCTAATGTGATATATTCTGTTTCCCTTCTTTTACAGCAGGTTGATAGTCCAATAACGGTGATACAAATCGAACGCGAATTTGCTTACCTTAATATATAGAATGGGCCTAGATGCCTGAAATAAATGATTATTATTATTAATATAAATATTATAGAGTTTACTGTCAAGAAAATATTTTAACATGTCTATAAATATTGACAAGACGTGTTACGTAATTATAATAAAGATGTCACAAACCAATCACAGTCAGACACAACTAAAGGTTAATTACAAAGGAATAATCCTAGACGATTATAAATAAAAGGTCAAATACTAATTACTATTTGTCAATGTCACTATATTCTAGTACTTCATAAGGTTGAATGAGATATCTAGGCGCGTATAAAATAAGCACATTCGGTAGACAATCTATACAAAAAGTAATTCGTAATCAATTTTTCGTCATCATAACAGTCAAAAGACGTCCACTGCTGGACATAGGCCTTCCCCAATTTTCGCCACCTTGGCCGGTCGTAAGCCGGGAGGCTCACGACCGGCCTTCATTCATCGGTTGCCCGCCTCCCTTATAAGGTCGTCGGTCTACCTTGCGAGGGGTCTACCCATGCTGCGTCTTCCGGCTCGTGGTCGCCGTATGTGTGCCATTGCCATGCCCATTGCCACTTCAGAAAAGCAACTCGCCTGCGAATTTATTCGTTTCTCAAAGCAGGGAGACGCCTAACATAGCCCGCTCCATCGCCCTCTGAGCGACTTTGAGCCCCCGACTTAATTTACATAATCATATTGTCTTATGTTTACATAATCATCATTCAGTCAATAGACCATGTATCTCTATTCTGACTTCTTATAATCTACTATTATACATCTTTGTTGTTTATTGTTCATAATCACCACTTCAGAACTTTCCTGCTCCAAAGGGTCACCGTGTACGCAAGCGAGAACTTAAGAATGTCACAACCAGATCAAATTTATTTACAGCCCGTAAGTTAATCAGAATGCATGACAAACCAGGATGAATTTAGATAATTCTTTTCTTTTACAATCTTTTGTGAGCTCTAATTTTAAATAGTCGTAAGTGAAGTTGCTAAGGTAACAGCAGTACCTACTCCATGAAAAAGCAAGCCTAGTTAGTCTGCTCCTCAATAGACACGAGCGAGATTACGCTATGAAAGCCTTTACAAACAAACCTTACCTACAAAATCTTTCTAAGCATCGAAGTAGGTCTGATTAGCTTTAAGGATAATTCCTCTTACATTTGAAATCGCAACCGGAAGTACGAGCACGTGGGTCGTATCCGGCGCCCACTGGCTATGCTAGCCAATGTGACGTCACAGAGCTAACAAAAGTTTCACACTAAACTGAATGAGTTAACTGTCAAGTGAATTATTATGGAACTAGACTTTGGGCAATACTGTTTTATGAGTGCAAATTGAGGCAGCCTGTAAAGCACACATTTTACTTTTTATTTTTTCTTTACAATATAGAAAGCTGTATGTAATTAATGATCTATAGAGTTAAGTGTATTACCTGTGTCACTTTGCATGCTACTTGAAACTGTAACTTACAAAAATTGTAATAACCTGGCGATTAAAAAGAGTTTCCTGAGTTTCTTACCAGTTCTTTTCAGGGCTCTACTTCGTCAGCGAACTGGCTGTAGGTTAATTTGCTGACATTTTGTAAACTTTGACGTTCATAAGTGTTAATTTAATTAACCTATATGAATAAATATATTTTTATTTCATTTCATTTCAATGTTTTGCGAACGCGTTGAATTCTATTGACTGAGTTCACTATGGTTATGTTTGCGTATTTAAAAAGAAGACGTCAGTTTAAGAATGTAAAGTTAATGAAAGAAGATTATGAAAAAACATAGCTATTAATGAAAAAGCGAAGTGAGTGCGTGAGTGTGCGGAAATGTGTACAAAACCAACAAACTTTACTTAAGATTTTGTGCCTAAATATACGAAAAATACAGACCTAGATGCAACCAGCTGATTTTATTTAGTTCTTTAGAGTTGAGATGGCGGAACATCCAATGAACTACATTAATTCAAATCTGAGAGTAAATGGAAGAATATGGATGATTTTTTGAAAATTTTGGAGTGGAATAGCATTATTCCCAGCCATAAAAAATATAGATACTCGGATAGACGTCAACCACACCGATAATACGCTCAAAAGCATTCTTCATCATAGTATGCAATCAAAGCCTTATCAAAAGCCACTCTATTTATATGACATCATAATCTGTTACTTCATTTTTAGATTTGGAAATAAAATAAAGTTAACAAATTCATTAGAAATACATTCACACATTATTTTATGTTTAGTTTACAGCTTTGTGTAAAACCAGCAGTATTTAAAGACCTAGTATTGAAGGCTCTTAAAATTTAATACCTACTAAACAAAGTAATACGAAATGCTCATACAGTACAATGGGCGACGCATCGTATTTTATTCATGTCTTTTTCCATACATCTTATTTCAAAAAGTTATTTCTTCCATCAATTATTATTCCATTTAGAACCTCAAAGCTTATGATGCAAAGCTCATATTTGAAATCCACCATTTAATCTACACGACAAAAAAAAATATGCATAGGAAAGGCATCATATTTCATCTAATATGCTCGCACTATCGCGACATTGTCTCAGTAGTGAGCAATTACCAAAGCAAAACCCACTAAATCGTTGCCACCTGTTCTCACTGTGATAATGTTTATAATTTACTTCAAACTTCTATATTAATTGAATCTATATCTAATGTTATGGACGAGAAAGTTCAATTTTGCCTGAAGATGACTATGTATAAAAGGAATAGGAAAATGTATTTTATAAGCAAGATGATTGAGTTCCGTTTGTGAAACAAACTGAATGTAGGATACAACCCACACGTTTAAAGGAAATCCATATCTTTGTTTTGTAATGAAATTGTTAGTTTCTTTCTTGAAATAAACGACGTGTTTAAGAGGGCAGTAGTCTCAGGCTATATCGATTTATACACGGGTGGTCTGTACGTTTATTGGTCTAAGTGCATAATCGTATGATCGGATGTGCCACCTTGTTATTTATTTTTTTAGACGACGAGTTAAAGATATTATCCGTTTGATATTAATATTGGTCTAAGTATACACGTGACAGCTCCTTTTACTGCGACCGGCGGTATTATGTTTCATAAACTGTTGCGAAGATTGTTTCTTCGTTTGGTTTATTAGAAAGTTTTCTTTACTTAATCTGCTTTAGTGAACCTCTTGAAGCTTAAACTTGAGAACACTTGAATTTTAAGAGCAAGGTAAACTAAGGTGTTATGAATGGAATGACTTTGGTCTTATTATCGAATATTAGAGGTATTTGTTAAGTATGTATGCGGTATACGGTTAATAATATACTCTGTCTTCTGCCATGAAATAAAGTGCGTATTTATCTAAGGTGACAAACGTCAACATTTCTATAACATATTCGTTCTCATATTAAATACCAGGAGCACTTTTTATTTTCCTGCACCTATGGTAAAGTTACATGTATATCGCTTTTCTTGTCCTGCATCTCAGCAGTGATAATAGGAAGGTAGGGCTACAGTTTCCTACACCCTTGACACTTAATAAAACCATTTTCTTATCAGTTAAGTAAAGCCAATCATTACCTTTAATTAAATCCTTACACTAAGCGAAATAATACCTTTACATAATACTATCTCCAACGTAGTAGGTGGCAGAAACAACTATACGTAAATACTAAGTAATTAAATTAACATTTTTAACAATGCACAAGTATTAGAACGCATGGGAGAACATTTTGAGTGTGAACACAAACATTCGCTTGCACTTTGTCCGTCCCGTTACAGTGAGTACTACACGCCATAAATTAGAAGTGATGGTTGTCCGCTGCGCAGTATGGACGCTGCTAGCATTCTAATTTGTTTGCATAATCTTAAAACAAAAGCCGGGTTTGGATCAGGATTGTAAAGTTGTGGATAAGAACTAAAAGTAGAAAATATTATTTATATAGTATAACATAAAAGATATTAAAATTATAAAATATATACTAACCGGTCTTCTTTCTTACCCAAAACTGACACAAGAAAAATTGGTTTAGCTCAAATAAAAAAATAATGTGATCATAATGACAAAAGTAACAGTTAACATTTATTTAAACTTATAGGTCATTTTGTCGATTACGTTCCTATCAAAGTATAGCAAAGCGAGTGCGTAAGGTTGCAGTATTTAGCGGTAGGTAAACCGCGTAAGTATGTAGGTTCACATTAAAATCATTAAGACGCCATACCTTAAAGCAATAAATATCTAAAAAGAAAAAGGTTTCTACACTGCAAATAAAAGATTCGTACAACGAACACGGGTGTACGATAAGGAAAGAAAAATAAAGTACAGCGAATAAATTGTATTAATCGCATTAGCATTATCTTGTATACTCTGCTTTAGAATTTAGTTACTAAATTAGCCTTTACAGGCATGTATAAAATCAGAAAATACTCAACGGGTACTAAATCGATCGTATGTTAATGAACAAAACAAGGAAAAGATTAAAGTACAAATTTATTCTGAGATAAAGAAAGCTGCTTGTACTCTGAGTTGTTCACCTCTTGTTTTTAGTTATTTTGGAAGAGAATGTAAATATTATGTTATGGTAACAGTAGCAGTAGATTTCTGGGGTAGTAAACATCAACCAGAAGAGGGCATTCTTACTACGTAGAAAGATAATCTAGTAAAGTTAGTTTTCTCAAGATCAATCGAAGTGTGCTGTTCGAAGTGACTTTATATTATTTTGAAAACGACCTTACCCAGACCATAAATCAACGTGTACTCTGTAAAATTTTAAAATAGTATATTATTTTTCTTATGACCCAGAGTGAAGGAGAAAATATTTGATTCGAATTTTAATTTAAGTGACTGGTTTACTGGTATAATGGCAGGTGTGCAATGTGATATTTTAATACTCATTCCATATTTTTAAATTGCCTATTCACACGTAGTTTAAACCAAGTCTCGTCCTACACACAAACCTGGAGATGTTCCCGAGTTTCAACAGTTTCAAGTGCGGCTTATAATTTCAGATCACGCTGTATCCGCTTGAGAAATTGTTGAACAAACAACTTTAACACAAGATTATTGCCTTGTACACTTTAAATTATCTACACCTTTATATATAATTATTGAATGAAATGAAATGTATTATTAAAACAAAACGATTAGTGAAAAATTGCTCCTATCGCACATAGCTTTTCGATAATACCATTTAAAAGGAAAAATTATAAGTAGAATAAGAAGAAAGTAAAAATTGCAATGAAATTGCCTAAAGCACTTAATGGAAAAGGCAACATTTATTGGTTTCTAGAATTCAATAAAAGTTAGAAAATAAGAAATCGCGGTCATTTTCTTGCCCAAAACTGCTACACCCATAGATTTATTATAATAATCTGGGTAGATGCACTGGTCTTACCTGTCATAGATTTTTAGATACACACTCAGAGATTTCTATAACCTTTTCTTCTACGGCATATGAAAGTTATTGTTGTGCATTTATATCGTTTTCTTATTATGAATTTAAACGTTTATTCTTGACCTTGGCATTCAAAGAAACAAGATAGTCCTAACTTTTTTTATAAACTTCGTACCTTTAATACCTAGTTTATTTGTACTTGAAATGCGATTCAAATTGTTTTCTAAACAGGTTGTTTAAAAAGTTAAACTATATATCTACTTATATCAAAGTAATATTTTATTTGCCAAACTTGTTAAAAACAATAAGATATTATAGGTTTTCGCTTAAGTTTTTATATTTATAAAAGTGTTAGGGTTCTATTTGATTTCTAATAGTGCATTATTTCCACGTAAATATGTGAATATCTCTAAATAGTATATAATTACAGCAAAGTTACTGTTTTCATCTATCTGTTTTTCCGACATAGTGCACCCAGAGCTGTCATTTTTTCTGCCAAAAAGTTTGTATATTACAACATATAACATTATACCTACACACGTGCAATGCCGTAATGGATCGCTAATAAGAAGAGAAATACGACATGAGTATAAAATAGTAATATTTTTGTGCAACAACTTGTACAAAAATATTTTCCTTAAAAATGTAATAATAATAACAGATTAGGCGTTCGTGTGCACTTAAAGGTTATCAGAAAAGTTGCAACGTTTATTTCTAAGTTGTACAAATAATTTGCACTAACCGAACACCGTTTCTCGTGTGATATCTTACAAAGGGCGAGGCGAGTCGCTAAATGTCAATCAGTATGTATCTTTTGTTTGCGTACTATGCGTCTATTGGCCACTTAAGACTGCGATATACTATGCTGAAAAAAAATTTATTAAATTTGTTGAGATTAGTATTTAAGGCTTAACAGCTGTTACGGTGGTCGTGTACCGTTGCTCCGAGTATGGTAGTATTTTCACTTGAAAGATATGAACATTTCAGATAATACATAATATACCCGTTACTATATAATTAAATTATTGGTTGTTATAATTATTGGTTGTTGTAACATAATTATCATGACGAGTCTTAACAAACCGTGACTGATAAAAGCATCTTTGTCAAAGTTTACGGCAATACAAGGACTGTTACTTGACAAATACTACAAGATACTTTTGCCCGAGGCAAAAGTAGACGAGGCCTTTCTCTGTAATAAGATATCAACGGGCTGAATATGATGATGATAATAACTGCCCCAGAAACTAAAATCTCTGAGCGACTATACTTAATCTCAACTACTGTATTATATATAGGGGAAATCTAGCCTAACTAAAGGTACAATTATACTAATTTAGATCACAAACTTTATTCCTGGAGTTCTATCAACCTCCATTCTACAACTAATGCCGTACTGTAAATTATGACACAATTAATTATAGATTTATTAGTTCACTAAAACATAGGCATTGATGTGAGGTGGCTGCGTACCCATTGGACCTCCAAGATTAGACCCTCTATCACAAACGTACCTGTTCTACCCTCAGAAGTACTCATTTATAGTTCCGTTAGATTCTACTTAAGATTTAATAAACAATATTTGTAGACGAGGTTCAAGCTTGGAGGTCCTACGGGTACGCCGCCTGTGAGGAGAGCAGAGACGTCACGAAAATATCAAACTAGTAAACCTACAAGAACGTAAATTTATAAGAGCAGGTCTACATTATGGGTACACCTTTATAAATGATACAGAGTACACATTAATCATTTCGACACAATTAATGGTTTATTGTCACCGACTAGTTTGATTTAATTGCTAGTTTAACTTTGTTTTGATAATGAATTACAAGTTATCAAGCGGTAATTGTTAGCCCGCCACTTTATGTATGTATGTGTGTCAAGCCGAAAGGAATTGTCAATCGTAAACTCGTAGTATTGTAATAGGTATAGTGAAGTGTAAATAATTTAATCTAATGAATAAAACATAGTACTGTTTCAAGTCCACATCAATTATACTTCATTGTAATTGTATTGTGTTTATCTTTGAATGTCGAGAGGTGACGATCCTCTGTCCAGTTTCGAATGTACTCGTGATGGCGAAGTAGATTCTTGCTAGTTTAAGGATGTATAGGCCGAATATACCGGAGGAGTAGTAGTATATTTTGCATTGTATGATGGCAATATAGCCAGCTTTGAAACAAAGCTACACAAGTTACGTAATTATGTTCAAGATGACGTTATCCAGAAGAAAACCTCATTGCATAACGCATAATATAATACGTAAGGCAATTCACTCGCATCTTAAGTGTTCGGCATACCAATCTTTGCACAAAAATGCTAGTATATATGTACTACGTAATCAAGATCACACTGGAGAATAGTTTTCTCTTATATGGTATACATAGGTATCGAAGCATTTAAATGTTTTATATTACTAGCTATCGTTTAATAGGTTAGGTAGCAGCAATCATATTTTTTTAAATCATCGATTCTTTTTTTAGTTTCCTTTTCATTTAGGTTTTATTTTTTACTTTTGCGACTTTCCAACTGCGTGATATATTATTTGGTTGCCAGTCTAACCAGTTGCGACTGAGAAACAGTAGTTGCTTTACAAGAGGCAGTTTGGTAGTCAAATGTATAATATATATATATGTAATACATTACTCATCTGCCTACCTCGAAGTGTAAAAATCGTAATATTTTAACCACTATTAGAACTAGATCAACTTGATATATACAACAAGGAAAACAAGTGAAAGATAACGATTACGCAATCAAATATAATAATTGTAAAGCTAATAGGTTCGTAGAAAATCGCAGGTTATATACGCATAGGTCGGTACTGGGAAATAACAAATAATTCGTAGTCTTGCTATTTTTAGTCGACGTTCTAAAATGCAGTTATAACTATGTAAGCAATGATCATTATGTTTTGTAGGACAAAATGATTGTACAGTGCTTTTTTAGTTCGATAAAGTTCGATGGCTACAACATAAACCTTCTAAATCTACTAACTTTGCGTGGTCTCCAGCTTAAAGAAGAACCCTATCTTTTCACGTAAATTTCGAATAATGTAACGTGTAACAGCCTGTCTAAGATAACTTATTTTCATTAACGAGTTCTAGCTAGGGTCCAGGTACTAGTATAGGTTATTCAAAGTACAAGCCACCTCCATATTCGATTAAAATTAATTTAATAATCTTACAAGTAAATGGCTTTTGTAATAGATAGATCAACAAACTAAAATACTATTACAATTATTCATACTAATAATTATCACTCGGGGTAATAACGTAATCATCCAATATGAATTGGTTTATGACCATTTTAACATGAACTGTACTCTATAGAAGAGGATTATTTTGGACCTATTTGCATAACATTATCTTTCTATAATATGCCTAACTAAGCACCAACCCCCTCTTATAATATATATATATATATATATATATATATATATATATATATAAGTAATTTATTAAATGTAAGATAACTTAATTTTTCTTGGTTTATACAGAGTCGACAACGCGGCAGTGATACTCCTGGCATATATAGTATAATTGTTTGTCACTTTACTTGTATGAATAATTGAAACTATTAAAATTAATTCGCACTAAAAATATTTAATTTTAGAATTCAATTCGTGTTGCAAAAGCAAGCATTGTGTTATAATAAAATTCTACTACCTACATAAATATGGATTGACGTATTGTGATTTACCAGACTTTTGACTTCCAAATATCATTTATTTTACCTGTTATCGATTTGAATATGTGTTCGAAGATTTGAATCGTCTTTTGTTTTATTGATAAGATTATTGAGTCAAGGTGATGGAAAATATCTTGAAGAAACCTACCTATACTTATAAAAAATGTCTGAACTTGCCAATCTGCGTTGAGCGGGCTAGGCATGGTGATTATTGTTCATGCCTTTCTAGTATGAAAAGAGGTATTTTTTTTTTATTTCTTTACTATCCCATAATTATCCAATTACAAAGATAGGCCTCTCATATAGAAAAGGCGATCAATGCTCATCATTGATCGTCATGCTTGCTCAAGGTGAATTGAAGATATCAGACATTTTTTTATTAGTTCAGATTTCCTCACGATGATTTCCTTTATTTATTTATTTATTTAAAACTTTATACACACACATGTAAAGGCAGACATAATGCCAAAAAGCCAGGTCCAAGATCTTCAGAGAAAGCTAAGAAAGAACATATGAATTTGAAAAAATAACATTGGTACTTGCTCGGTTTTAAACCCATAACCTTGCATATATACGAAGCGGGTGCCTCAACCACGGAGCCATCACGACTTAATAACGAAAAGAGGTATTTACCGCAGGCCGCGGTAGAAAAGGTTTTTATCGGTAATACTACGAGTGGTATAATAACGGATCGGTATTATTATTGTTTGCTCGTTCTTTATTGGGATTCAAGTACCTTCTTGATAAGGAAAGTTTGATAATAGCACCAGTGAAATCTTAACCACTATTACTATTCATAAAGATACCATAAATATTTAAGTATCCGGGACTGCAGGTTAATAACATAATCATTAAATCTAAACAAGTAAATAGATCAAAGTGATTATTACCATAATATTCTAATAATACATACTTGATTACGTCCTATTATCAATTTATTATACCTCCAACAATACATACTTGATTTCATCCCATTAATATTACCTAAATGCCTACTACAAGCATAAACTTGTAAATCATTACGTTATTATCTCAAAGTCATAAATAATATTCACTCTGTCAATTCAAGTTATTGAGATATTGACTAATGCATCAAAAGCCTTCTAGTTATGGTGATGACTGACAATTGGAACTTGGAAGGTTGATTCTTCACATTGTTGTTATAGTATATTAATATTTTGATATCTAGGTTAGCAAAATATTATACTTACTATGTATAGCATTCTGAACCCTGAACCGAATAAAAGTTCTTACTATGATATTTAACAAGAATTGGATGTTAAGAAAATAATTGAACAAACACCTAAATAAGATATTATAGGAAAATCTGTAGCTGATGAAAAGAAATTGTGTAATCATCATCAAATTAAAGGTTACCTGATAAGGGTAGTGGGTAACCGATGGATTAGGATGACTCATGACCGGCCAAGGTAGCGAAAATTAGGGGAGGATTTTGTCTTACAATGGACATTTTTCGGCTTATATGACGATGAACGACAGGTTAAAATATATACGGCCATATATTGTATGAAACTTAAAACCTACTGACTAATACCAAGAAGCTTCAGAGTAAGTCTAGACACTGAATAAAGCAAAGATCAAAGGTATTTTCTTATAATATATGATGCCTGCAGTTCAGATGGAAAAAAAAACTGGCATTCTATTCTACGCTGGTACTCAGTATCACGATCCTAATTAATTACATCAATTTATAAAATGATTACATTATTTACAAACAAATGCATATTAAGAAAATATAGAGGCAATTTATAATAGAATCAAATTAATTGTCGTGCATGCAAGTTCAACCGTTGAAGGGCACATTTGAATTCACCATTTGCATTCACAGACTCGACTATCGATCGAAATGGTTGTGTAGTGACGTCAACCGTGATGTAATATGATTCACATCGGATATATCTACGAAGATCATGTTTAAAAGGCTATACGAAATGACAAGCACCTTAGGCATGTGTCCTTTGTTTCTAAACTTTTGAACTTAATCATGTTGAACATTTACGGTCTAAGTTTCTGCCTCCATACAAAATTGGATTTAAAGAGCAACAATACAATTAAATGATACATTTTATTGCTTTGAGATTGAATTTCGAAATTTTACATCTTCTGTTAATAGTTTAATAGATAGATAAAATAGAAAGTTGCGAATTAGTTTACTTTGGAAACAGGTGATTTAGAACTATAGTAAAATGTATAGCAATGATGTTGCTTTAGTTTTCATTAACTTTTTTTAATCTGAATGGATCTTATTTTTGTTTATAACCTAGCGAAAACGTTTTGGAGTTGGCCATTTATATCAAGAAGATCCTCTTAATTTTCTTATAAGAGAGTTATCATTACGTTTTAAAACTTTACTGTATAATATAATGTAAAAATTGTAAATAAATAATTACAATTTTTAACTTACATTAAAATTTATTCTCTACATTTTTTTTTTTGTTGTACTCATCATTATTATACCAGCCAAAAGATGTCCACTGCTGAACATAAATCTCTTCTAATTTTGGCCACTTTGACTGGTCGTGAGTCACCGTACCTACGCAATCGTTATTAAATTTTGAGTTAGACCTAAATAGCCCTCTTTTTTTATATTAGCCTACCAAAGTGACTCCACCCCGCCTGATGGTAAGCAGTCAGTGGAATCCAGAAGTGGCGGCCACTATACCAAAAGCCATCGTCATAAACTGCTGGTATGGTGGCCTCCACTATAGCGGCTGGGAATGGGGTTAGGGGAAGGGAATGAGGGAGGTGAGGAAAGAGGAAAGGGGGAAAATTGGGCCTCCGGCGCTCTCACTCACCGAACGAAACGCAGTAGTACGGATACTACTACTCTTAAGTCGATCTTCTATGAGAGGGTAGTACTTCCCCGGACGATCCGGCCCATTCATGCATGTGTACCGATGTTTCAAAGCATTTTCAAGATACTCTCATAGAATTTAAATAACTCTGCAGGATAGCAGAATTTTTGTCTGAAATTTTGAATGTTACCTGTTTATAAACAAATATTAATTTATTTTTTGACAGACCAACTGTCTGAGATCATCAGCAATCACCCAAATATTTTTGAGTCATCAAAACGTATGATTACATTTGGTTTCAGTCAATTAACAGCGTTTTTGATTGATTGATTTGCCATATAAATCATGTGTAACCGTATATGATGTAATAACTAATGAGTTGCAGACTATCTGCAGTAAGACAAATCAGTGAGCTTCTAAATACTGATGACAAATGGCGTCAATGACCCCAAAGATAATGACACGTCTGCTCTTTATACAAACTTGCCAAATTCGGTGCCATCTTAGATCGACACAGACTTATTAAGAACAGTGTTTGTACTAGAACGCACGTACACAGGCTTTGAGAGTATTAAATTTAACTTATGATTTGAGTTATTGATGTACATTTATAGTATCAATACAATTTTAGTTGAAGTAAAATTTATTTGTAGGTGTTACCTATAATAATTTATAAATATTACATATTGCCTACGGAATCTGGTTTTGTTGAAAATGTAGGAGTTCCTTATTGAATTAAATAATGGAATATACTAATATTAAGCTAGTTTTTATAATCAATTAATTAAATAATAAATAAATATTTGTGTCGTATATTGTCTTCTTTGAAGGGCTCAATGTACGTCACAGATGGATGCAATTACATTGTTATACAAAAAATTTTACATGTTTTCCTATAGTTAAATATTTTATTATATATTATAAGCAATGTTTTACAATGGGTTCATAACATAGAGTTGGTAATGTGGTTGAGTAACATAAACGCCTCTCTGAAGTATAAAGATACTAGGCAATTTAGATAATGTTGTAAATATTATATAAGATATAGATTAGATTTGTAAGTTAAATATTAATATGTATATTGTGAGTTTATACTCGTAGGTCGTTGAGAAATTTAATCATAATTTATATAAATTAAATTATAGAGATTAACAAGGAGTAGGATAAAACAGGAGTTAAACTTTTCTCATTAAATTTATCAATAAATTTAAATAATAAATAACCATAAGGTTCTGTTCGAAACTATTCAAATAACTTCACGTAATACTTACTACTACATATAATACTTTCTTATTTGTTTTTTTATTAAATATTATCGTGAAATATTATGTAGATACGTGGATAAGGCACCCGATTTGTAAACACAAGGTAGTGGGTTCGAATCCGGGTAAGTGCCAATGTGATTTTTCAAGTCATATGTACTTTCTAAGTTTATCTTAGACATTTTTGACTGACGGTGAAGGAAAAACATCGTGAGGAAACCTAGACTCAAAAATTCTGAAACTGCCAATCCGCCTTGAGCAAGCGTGGTAATTTATGCTCATGTCTTCTCTATAGAGAAGAGGCCTTTGCCCTGACCATGACTAAGTGGGACCATATACAGCTGCTAGCTGGTATTATTATTATTATTATGTAGATACCACTTGTATTAGAGCGCCGGAGGCCCAATTTCCCTTTTCCCTTTCCTTTTTTTCTTTTTTTTTTACCTACCAAAGTGACTCCACCCCGCCTGATAAGCAGTCAGTGGAATCCAGAAGTGGCGGCCACTATACCAAAAGCTATCGTCTTAAACTGCTGGTATGGTGGCCTCCACTATGGCGGCTGGGAATGGGGTAAGGGGAAGGGAATGAGGGAGGTGAGGAAAGAGGAAAGGGGAAATTGGGCCTCCGGCACTCTCACTCACCGAACGAAACGCAGTAGTAAGGATACTACTACTCTTAAGTCGATCTTCTATGAGAGGGTAGTACTTCCCCGGACGATCCGGCCCATTCATGCTGAAACCCGCGTGGATCTACTACCGTCAAACAACAACCTCTTGTTCATAAAGCTATAGTATAGATAAATAAAAACTTAAACTATTGCTAATGTTTTGAGATTCGATTTAAACCAAGAATGCCAAGCCTACATCATAAATATGGAATACATCATAATATAATCGTAACTCCTGATTTCTTATTTATTACGAATATAATTGTATAGGTTTCTTATAAAGATATATAAGTATAAATTTAAAAATTATGTCGTGCGTAGGCAAGAATATAAAGCATCGTAGAAGCACTTGAATATATATCCAGGTTTATATATATAGCAAACGGTGCTTACGATTATTAACAACTAGCGACCCGCCCCGGCTTCGCACAAGTATTATGCTGATACTAAACATACTACAGAATGTCTTTTTAAACAACGTTCACAGTTTTTTTGTCATTAGACAATACAAACATGTTTTCTTTAGAGGCCGGCGCGCGGCTCCCAGCGGGTATATACTGCTGCAACCGCTATTTCCCTGCATTACACTAGAAACCTCTAAAATTACCAGTGTTTCTCTACTATATTTTGCACGTATTATACATATAAACCTTCCTCTTGAATCACTTAAAAAAAACCGCTTCCAAATCCGTTGCGTAGTTTTAAAGATCTAAGCATACATAGGGACAGACAGCGAGAAGCGACTTTGTTTTATACTATGTAGTGATGATGATACTACGATATATGACCCACGTTCTATTAGTAATCTATGTCATCTTCAAAATATTACGTTGTGTTACCTCAAGTATATTGACCATGATGGCGGACGCGCCCCTGCTCTGTCTGCCTGAAGTCACACTTGCTTGTTCTCAGCAACCATGTATGCTTAACGAAAGGCTATTATCGGGCCCTAACCCCATATATATTAAGTCGTAAGGCCGTGAGTAATTTTACTAAGAGAAGCATTTAGTACCAAGTCTGTACTCTTTTCAAGCAATTGTGGCAACTCGATTGAAGCAAGACCCATCACCCGATCATCATTTCAGCTAAAATGAGTCTTTCTGAACATGGACTGGTGAAAAAAAGGTAGATGTCAGCAGCTCTGGACCGACCAAAAATACTATTATGTCATTACTAGCTTTTCGCGGCGTGGTTTCACCCGCAGTTACATCTTTGGTTACTACTCTGCTCCCGTCACCAGTAGCGTGATGTTACATAGCCTAACCTTTCTCAAGAACTAGGCTATCAAACGCAAAAATATTTATTTAAACAATCCGACTGGTAGTTCTAAAGATTAGCGCGTTCAAAGGAACAAACAAACTCTTCCGCTTTATATAGTAGGAGTTTATATTTATCATAAGAAGTAATTTCGTGATTAAACATAACTAATCTTAGGGCATCGTTTTAGAAATGAAGAAATCCGCAGGCGAACAAAAGTAACTGACGTAGCTTGCAGAGTTGCTTCTCTGATGTGGCAATGGGAAAGGCCTATGTCCAGCAGTGGACGTCTTTTGGCTGATATGATGATGATCATGATGATCTTAGGGCTTCTTTTTAAGCTGCATCGGATGCAATATATTGTTTACGTCTAATATAATTTGTAAATACACACTTTATCTAAATAAATTTGTCTATAGAACCTGTAATCACGACCAGTGCCGCTAGCATTAGCAAATATAACCTGTAATGCGAATGTCAATGTTCCGTTCTCTCAATAAATCACAATTTACAATTACTATCAACTATAGGTAAAAATAATTGTCTGTATTTACATATTAATTATTTATGTTAATATTTAATACATTGTTGATACGTATCATAGTATTACTTTATAAGAGCCGAAGACCTACAAAGGCTAAGCACACTTGTCGTGGTCAGTTCGTCGATCGGTGACAGTTTTAAAGCATATAGATAAATACTTTTCCTTGTCTCGGAAAACACGCTAACGTCTAAATCTAGTTTATTCTGATTTAATTATCATTAAAAAATCTATTAAACTAGCCTTGAAATATGGGTGTTCCTCAGTATTTGGAAGATCAAAGTCATATGAAAATCATTTCAATGATACAACATGCAACGGGTAAAACTGGAAACCGTTCCCAACATCGCACTCTCAGTGCAAAAAAGTCGTAAAACGAGGTACTTCGGTTGGTTAATTGCCGTCTTACTTTAATAAAAGTAAAGTTCAAAATTGGGTATTGCAATTTTGCATTAAAATTTAATGATTGTATTCCAGAGTGCGAGATGAAGGTATTTGGGCAACGGCCAATTAAAATGATGAATTGATGAAATAATTATTTATTGATGATTAAATAATGAGTGAGATAATCTTTTGTATAGCGTGTATTTTGGGCTTCATGTAAACATACTTCTGCATAGATTAACTCTTTCAACTTTTAATGAGATATTTCGACCACGGCTCAGAGGTAAACAGACATAACCAATTATTATATAATATTCTGTAAGAATTTATGTTTAAAACATAATATTTATTATTTAAGTAAAGTCTGTGTCATTTCCGTGAATGATGTTGGCGACAATGTTTAAGATAAGCCGAAAATGTATGCGGCATCAGGGTGTGGAATGGGTTTGGCCACTTGTTATAGCATAAGCATATTTCACGTCGCACACGGAAACAGTGCACACTAAACTTTAAATGCACGAATATTACTAGATGTAGTGCTAGAACCAAATTATTATATTAACATTTCTTATATCGTTGAAATACTAAAATAAAATTACACTCTAAGGTTCCATTTATATAGGCACAAAATTGAAACAAAACGTCACAATATTTATAGAGTCCATAGCATAAAATGCTTTATGTATTATTCTATTTCGACTAAGTGACGTACAAATCGTGTAAAGCAAATATACGGACTCGTATCGACGCACGACGACGACGCGCAGTTGCGCGTGTTGACTAGCGGCAGGATCTACTTGAGCGCAGTGACGACGACGCGTCAACAATATTGTCGTAGTATATCTGGATGCGAATATAAGTATATCTTTAAGCGAAGACTCGTGTATTTGCACATCAAACTATATTAGAAATTTAGGTTGGTATAATTTCGGTTGTACTCCCAAATGAATGGAGTCTTAAAGTCTCCTCCGTCGTAAAAATATTGACACAAACTTGTCCGACAAGCTCTACAAGTCCTCCAATGGCCAGCCAAGACTCAATTTGCTTTCTGCTTGTTATGTTTAGTATGTATACTGGAACAGTTATTAATCAGAGCAGATACACATTACTATCTAAGAAACTAGAATTGATACAACTACGCTCTGCCAAACCATAACGAGATTAAGCAGTAAAGGGCTTTTCGTCTTGCCTGTGCACTTTAACTGACTGCAGTCTTAGTTTAATTCTCATCTGCTGTTACTATATCCAAAATCAATTGGAAATTGCTCATCAACAACTGGTGAGCTCAAGTTAATCATAATCAAAACAAATTGAATACACCACTCGCAAGAACGTATTATAGACTTGTTGATTGGAAGCTTAATCGTAAGGCTACATTACTTCGGTCTGACGTCACCAACCGACCAGACTCACAGGTGCCGCTACTCTCATTTGCATTCTTGTCACCTACAACATCACAAGCCAAAATCAACTTTATTCGTTATTCCCTTGAGTTCAC
The DNA here is from genome assembly GCA_963082885.1 of Parascotia fuliginaria. Classification (NCBI taxonomy): domain Eukaryota; kingdom Metazoa; phylum Arthropoda; class Insecta; order Lepidoptera; family Erebidae; genus Parascotia; species Parascotia fuliginaria. The sequence continues at coordinate 14,011,089 of OY720180.1, read as the reverse complement.
TTTTACATGTCATTAGTATAATATATTATGATTTAGATTTGTGAAATCGGATATTGGTGAAACAACAAGACAGTTTCGTTTAAATTAATAATCGTAAGATATGGATACATATTGATGAATGTCAAAATAAGTAGTGTTAACAATGGGGCAATTATTCATATAAAGATACGTTTGTACACCCCGCCTACGTTTGGGCAAATCTATGTTGTTGAACGGTAAAAACGTCAATAAAAAATCAATTATGTGATCAATCATATTCATGAGCGTTTAGTGACAGTAGTATAACTTCTACGTCTGACTATCGCAGTGCAACGGTACCAAAAGATTTTACCGCTGTACACCACCATAGTAGCTCGTTAAAGAGTTCAACATGCCCATTTGCACTACTAAGAATATTGTATTCAATTCCTGTTTCTTATGGCTACGCTCTATGGCCTGCATTTAAGAATAAGTCATTTTTGCATTCATTACTAAGCAAGCAGTGCTAGTCTAATAAGTATATACATATATGACTATTTCAAAATTAAGATTTCATTAGAAATTGCCATAGGCACGCAGCATGCAGCTAGCAATATGTCTCAAGGCATAATCTTGGGTCTATCCCACATAAGTAGATACGATCGTTATTTTACAGTTATCAACAAACACTAATTAGTAAATAATTCGCCATGCCTTCTACACATTAAATGACAATGTCAAACAATCTCCATCCTATTTAAGGATTTAACAGTTTTAACTAAGTGTTGCAAACATTCGTATTCATTCAATTAACGTTGGTACATTAGCATTATTTATTGCCTGTAACGATTACACTTAAATGCCAAATGTCGTGTTAGTAACTAAATAGATGTTAACACATTCCTCAGACAATTATTAAAACGATCTTTCTTCAGAGTTGTAAGAAAGTAGCTTCAATGAACGCTGGTATTGCAAATTAAGCAACATTACTATTAGTGTCAGCGCCGTGATAGTCTGTGTGGAAAATGGATGTAACAACACATTTGCTTTCTCATTTTAAGCAAATTGGAAAATAAGTGGGTAAAAGATAAAATTTAAATATTTTTATTGATATTGATGATTGTAAATGATAATAATTGAGTAAAATGTATAAGAAAACTTGGATACCTAAATGACATGCATCTTCCATTTTATGCCACAATACAGATTATTAAAATCTTAGGCTTGAACTAGTTACTTAGATACTTTGGCTACATACATACATACATACATAAGCCTGGTTGATACAGTTAAGATATATATTATGCCTATTTGTTACATAAATCCGGTACAAATTTATAAAAAACTACATTGAAATTAATCTACATCGGCCATTTACATCATGGATGCAATAATCTGAAAGATCTTAATTTATTTTTTGACATGACATTTTGAAAACTGCAGAATAACAAAGACAGAACTTAATACAGTGTACAAATCAATACCAGTACCAGCAGCAGCTATTTTTGAGCTGAAAACTAGTCCAAACAATACAAAGAGATGTTAAGGCCACAAACATATATTTACATGCACATGGAAAGTTTATTGCCTCTAACATATTGCGCAGCTACTTCAGAAACAAAATTATATAACAAATTTGTAATTTGTAACAACACCTGTGTTATGCATACTCAAATCTCTGTATTGGCCTTTGATCTGTACCTAGTTTAGATCATGCGTCCAGAAATTTCTTTTAAAGTGACCTATATACCAAAGTAGGTTACGCTGAGGTATGTGAATGAATTTCATAGTCGTCCTTCAAAGATGTTATAATAGTAATTTAAAAGTAGCTCAATGGCACCTAAACATGTTTTAAGTGTCAAATACAATTTTGAAAGAAAATAAACAAAGAAAATGCGTGGCGAAGAAAGAAATACGGAGGAGTTGTGTTTACTCCGTCGACTGGTGATATTGCACGAGACTCGATCAATGCTACACATATTGCCTCTTTAATTTTGTTTCTATTTAATAATAATATGATCTCGGACGAATTCTTTACAACTCATCCCGCGGGACAAGTTCAAGCGGCCTCAAAAAAGAGAAAAAGAGCTTTAATTTCTGTTTTTCTAATATTCTGTTTTTGTAGTTTTTGAAATTACCGTTAGCTTTTTTATTTTAAAATATTTATTTTAACTAAAGTGATTTTAGTGTGAAGAGTAATCATCAACATCATATCAGCCGAAAGATGTTCACTGCTGGGTATAAGCTGCCCCCAATTTTTGCCACCTTGGCCGGCCGTGATCCCGCACTCATTCATCGAATACCTAGTAATAATATTTCACATTTTATAATCTCAAAAAAAATAATTAAAAGATGGTTACACAAAATAGGTACTTTAATGGAACTGCTTAGTGTGTATAAAACGACAAAAATTTTGATGTAGCTTCACAAATACACGGCTCTTTAAAATTAGGCCAGTAGGAAATCAAAACGCCATAAAATGAAGCTAAACACGAATATACGAATACCTACTCAAAGCATTACCTTGCATTTAGCAGTCGCGTAAAAATTAAAATCGTAACTAATAACTTTATTTACAATACAAAGTAATCTGACAGACATTACATTTTGATTGACTGCCTTCGTGGTGCAGTGGGAGCGTAAGCGACTGCTGTGCACTAGGTTATGGGTTCGATCCCCATACGGGACTAAACTTTGTGTGATCGATAAATATTTGTTCCGAGTATGTGTGTACTTTGAGTCCGTTGAATATTTGTAAAGTCCTCCCCCCGCGACACAGGGCATGTTCCCTAGTGCGAGTTGTCTTTTAAAATTCGGAAGAATAAAAATGGCTATTACTAAAGAGTGGTAGCGGGCTATACATAGCAGTGCTGTGTAAGCATTATAACAAGTTACGTGAAGCCACGAGCTGGCCAAGAACCATTCACAAATACTCACGAGCATCTGTATGTGTACCCATAGTCTTGTAATATTACCCGCCGGCCACATTTTCCTTTAGTACCCACTACTAATTGGCGACTCGTGTCTGAGAGCTAAGAACCTTATGGAGATATACGTTGAGATGGTAATCATAATATTGATATTCCCGCTAATTTTATGAACCGTATTTTCGATATGGACAGCGGGAATAAACTTTGGAGGATTATAATTTTCTGCAATTTAGTGAAATGAGTACTTTTTGAAAGACAATTTGACATCGTGGTCAAAATTCAAATACACATGAGCTTTCTCGCAACCCTTCTGCAAAAGTGTTATTACTTTTCAGCTTAGTCCAAGATAAATTTAATTGACTACATTTTCAGTTTTCATTTATAGAAACCAACAGATTACTTTGTATTGTAAATAAACAGTCGGTAGAGTTAGGAGTACCGATCAACATCTTAACATGTATCAGTAGCGTACTATTCTATTAAGAGTTTATGAAATACTTTTTCACGGACCACTTAGTCGCACAAGAAAACAACTCTGCATTAAAATTATAAAGAAACACTTGCACCACTGGTAAAAAGATTCAGGTTTTAATTTCCTATAAACGATGCGGACACGAGAGCTTTTTACCTTTTGCGATATCGATATTGTCAGTGAATCATATGCTTTACATCCCTAATCTTATAATTTAGTATATATATTAAACTGAATTAATTATTTAAAAATCTTAACGCTTGAACAGTTTTAATTTTAATTAACTCAGTTTTAATCGTAGCTATTTTAAGCATGCATATAACTCCAGATTCAAAGTATGTTACTACTATATATACTAACAAATCTATAACCTCTAATAACGGCTTTATTTATAGAGATAACGTGCATCATAAAAAAAACAATTTATCAGTAATATCCACTCTAAGTAATTCTCACTCGCATCTCGAAGCTTGCAAGAAATGCAAGTCGAAACTTAACCGACAACTGAGCGGGTACAACTGCGTACCGACATGTAATTTGTCAAGCAATTTAAATAATATGCATGATTATATATCTATTAAAGGTATACGACGTGTTGATATTGAGCTAATGAGGTGAACTTCGTAATATACTTCTACAATATCTTCGATTTAATTGAAACTTATAAGGTTGAGTGAAAGTCTTCAAAGATCTCAATTTTCTTTATTTTGCGCAACTGAGAAAGTTTACAGGACTATCGTGATTATTTAATTACATCATTAAACTTGTAATTGCTTCCAGTTGTCTTACAGCTGACATGGGTTAATAAAATGAGCTTTTTCCATTTTAATATGTTTTCATTTAAAATATCGCGCGAAAACGAACCTTAATATTCAATATAAGTATTTTATTTTAAGCTATTCCATCCCACTGTTGGGCAAAGGTCTCCCCCATGATGCTCCACAGCTGGTCTCTCTGTTGGCGTCGAAAGGCATCCAAGTCGACCCTACAGCGTTTGCGGGGTCTGTCTGGATGACAACCAGGACGCCTGTCTTCCGGCACCCACTGTGTGACGACTTTTGCCCATCTGTCCGGCCTATCCCCATTTCAAATTAGCAGAAATATAGGTATATACAATGTATGAAGGCTCTTTGCCTGAAAAGGCCTTTGCCCTTCAGTGGGACAGTAAACAGGCTGGTATTATTATTATTAATTACTAGCTTTTTGAGGCGCAGTTTCACCCGCGTCTTTGCTTACTGCTCTGCTCCCGTCGTCAGTAGCGTAATGTTACATAGCCTATAACCTTCCTTGAAAACTGGGCTATCTCTACTTAGTTATTATATAAATAATTCTTCTTGCCTGATCTAGAGCCCCCATTGAAGAATGAATACAATAGAAAAAAATACTAATATTGGCAGCTCCAACATTTACGAATAATTTAAACTTTCGTTTTACACCGCGTGAAATAAAAAGTATAAAACGGAGAAAAATGTTTCCCACGTCTGACATTAAAAGCGAAACTCCGTCGAAGCCGATACATGTTTATGTCGGTTCGTAATTGACTTGTCGTGTCAAATTACCGTTTATTAGTTGTGTTACGATATCGCCACCGTGCCTTATTATTTTGTCCGACACTGTATTTATTTGCATCTGGTTGTCACTACATTGCTACGACGTGTAAGTACCTTCACACCTGATAGATTATCTTGTTATGTACATTGTTTTATAGACTAATGTAATGCACTTCGATCCTTGAATTCAAACTTTTGTTGCAGTCCTGGCTGTTTTCAGTAATTTTAACGATAACCTTGGAAAGTGCAGATTTACAAAACCTAAAGTACTGGTTACTTAGAAGGTAGTTGTACTTTCTACGTACGTTCGTAGACCTCTTCAAAAAATAGGACTTTGCCATAGATATCACCCTTGGCAGGTTGGTTGCTGAGGACAGTAAAATCCTATTTAGTAAGTAGATAAAATTGCTGGCCATTGTGTTCTATCTTTAGTCGCTTCTCATAATAGCCATGGAAAGAAATGAAGTTCCATATCCCAGACTCTGCTGTCTTAGGATAAAGTTGTACAATTTTCTTTATAAAACTTCTCTGGTTCGAATATAAAAATTGGGTATTCATGTATTATTCGGCAACCGCCTACATTGGAACGAATCATCAATAGACTGACAGAGATCAGCTCCAATAGCGAACGCGCCGTAGCTAATTTATGACTTCTATCATCAATGCCTTCGTAAATCCGGGAGTAACAATCTGTATAATTGGCTGACATTATGCAAGAGCGTCGTATTTAAATATTATATCATCAATTTCTTATTATCGATTACTTTTATTACGTCAAGTCATATAAATTTAAATATTGGTTAATGTTTAATATTTATTTTGTTTTACTGATAAGTAAATATAACTACTGCTATAACTGCGGCTAATAGTAAAATTCTGTTCTAACCATTACAGTGTTGTGCAATGGTTTCTTACCATTATTTTAACAACTTATTTATTTTAAGACAGTTCTCACATGCTTAAAGAAACGTTTTGTCGATGAGCTCTTTACAATATTAATCACATGTTATTAAGTGCCTACATTCAGAATCTCACTCTGTTTCGAATTGTATAACAGTACGTAATAACAATAGTGGTGAGACATACACCTAAATCACTTGGCCACAAAATGAGACGTGCAATCAATATAAAAAATATGTTTTATATATAAACTTTATTTATATCATTGAGTCATGAAGCCCATATTAATAGTAAGAACCTGTTGAACATTCTAGACTGGTAATTAATTCCTACACGATTTAAATAAATAATTTTAAAATTCTAAAGCAAAATGTGCCATTGTAACAAATCCAAAAATAGGTAAAAGTAAAAAAAAAATTTTTATATACCTACTTATTTGCATTTACAGACACTATAATAATATCCAAATGACTCCCGTCTGCCTGATGTTACGCAATTAGTAGATTCTAGAAATAGTGAACACCGTCCTAAAAATTATTTTGCATACTGTTTCACTATTGCATGAAAAAACCACAGTTAAGACTTACGTCCTGTCACCGTTCGGGTTTCCCCTTATTTGTGCATTTGCGACGGACAAATTTAATTCATTATACAATGTTTTGGTTTATTATACTCTGTTTAAGTTTTTTTAGTTTGAGATAAAGGATTTCCGCCATATAATTAACCGCATTAATTGTCAAACTTGTTTTTAGCATTTCTTATTTAGTGTTTAAAGTAGGTAGTAATCCAATTTTAAAATTAATTAACTAAAGACTAGGTATGTCTATGGTAGATCTATAGTTGATTGATTTTAAAATTAGATTTTCTTTTGCTAGAGGTATGTTCTTCATAATTATATTCTTGGACTACTTTATATTGTGTCGATATGTTGGACAAGTTTGGTATAAGTTTAATTTTAAAATTAATTTTATTTTTTTGACTTTTAACTTGGCTGTTACTGACATAACCCAAAAATATGCTGCAAAATCTCCGACCTCTTAAAGATAATGAGGAACTGGTGAATGTTCGCGACTCAAAACCAGTTATGGTGGAAACGTCAGGAGGTGGCCTATGTCCAGCAGTAGACGTCTTTCATCGAAACGAAATGGAAACCTCTGTAGTCAATAGTACGGTAGAAGAAAGAGATAAAGCTAAAGAGACAAAGTGTCTCTTTTTAATTAAACGATTATAACATTTGTATCTAGTACTAAACAAACTTGACTAGTAAGTACGTAGTCCTTTATTCGATCTATTTATAGTATTCACGTAAGTAAATCAATGTCATATAACTTCACAATAAATTGCCACAATATTCGCATAATAGTAATAGTTCAAATATGTATATCAGTAGGTAACACATACATCCTTTTGATGATGTTGACCGCAATACTGACGTGCTAAGGTAACTGCATGATACAATTTTTAGAAATGTGTGCCTAAACTATGAAAATAAAGGGGCGTTTTTCCTGTGTCTCGTATCTACCAGTTAATTCTTGTTTCTTCAGCGCAAATATTCATTCATTAATAGGACTCATTCTGACTCACATAACATTATCGTACAAGATGAGACATAGCCCCGGCACGCTCTTAAGGAAATGGGGTTTTAATGTAACATTATGTTGTTTTAAATATACATTAGCTGTAAATGTCGGATAGTGATCACATCAATTTGCAAGAAGTTTATGAAATATAAAAGTGATTGCTGTTTTTTAAGTTTAGAGATTTGCTGATAAAGTGGCTCTTTTATGTAACACATGACTCGTACAACTAAGTAACTGATAGGTTATTAGCAGTAACAGTATGTTAAATAAATTTTCACAAACTTACTCCCAGTTTCTGAAAGGCTGATCAACGAAAAATTAACTAATCATCTGTTAAATCTCATGTGAAGTACCTACTTAAATGCATGCTGAAATTTAATCTGATTAGTTACTAAGTAGATCAAATGAAACTAATTATTCATGCTTTTACCAACCCGATTGGTACTTTATATGAGATTAGCAGGTGATTAGTTAACTTTTCGTTGATCAGCCTTTTAGAAACTGGGGGATAATATTACTTACCTTATATAAATTAAACCACCTTCATACATGCAGAAGCTGGTTTGAGTTTTGAATAACACAGCAACGCTGAATATAATACCTACTCTCAAACGTTGGCAATAGGCCAACACCTGTAATTAGAGGTCACCTTGGTCGAAATTTGACATAACTATTTTATTTGAGATTCTTTTATCAATTTTGCACATTTTTATACGTTTTTATTATTCATATAATCTTCATATGAACGTTAACAATGTCATATTACACGCTTCTCCATGGGTACAATGTGTTTATGAGAAAATGCTGTCAGAGTGAACTTTTCTGAGCACGAATATAAGCACTTTTTAATCTAATTAAACCCTTATTATATTAACTAGATGTTGCCAGCAGCGTCGCTCGCGGAAGTAGGTTATTCCTTAAAAAATATAGTCAAAGTTACTCGCTCATATTGTAGCTTTCTGTATGTGAAAGAATTATTCAATTTAGTTGCATAGATTCTGAATTTACCCAAACAAACAAATCTTTTCTCTTTATAATATTAATTTAAATGTTTAATATACTCATTTGACAAATGTACGAATGTTTAGTCACAATAAAATCATTATTCTTATTACGATACGATAAACTAAATGAGTAGTCTGTAATAAATAAAATCATAACCTATAAATACACGCAACTGGTATACAACTCTGATTAAACAACTTAATACTAGTGGATGTTTTCGCCTGTGAGTCACTAGACGTGCGACAGATGGTCAAAAAAACTACTTGAACATTTTGATAGCGCTTTTATAGTTGCTATTATATTAATTAATAGTGTTATAACGTTTGAACGACTTAGAAGAGACGTTTATAACCGAACGATCACTTCCTTAAGGGATCGGCCCCAGGTGTGACGATTTTGCTAAAACATGTTTGTGGTCGCAAATTGCTGTTTGTAATTTGATCCATTATTTCTTTAATGTTGAGCGGTTATAATAGATTGTATCAATGAATTTGACACACAACCGTGGGTGTAATTTATTTCCTTTTTTTCATAATATTTTCCATCTTTATTTATGTTTGTTTAGTTAAAGATTCTCAAATATCGGTATAGGGAATCAAACAGCACTGCTCTACAAAATGAGAACGCAGTAAGAACGTTATGATTATGACCTAGGCAGCATAGAATCTTAGCCATCGTTTTACCGAAACACAAATAATAAAAAACATTTAGCATTTAAAATAGCTTAATATCATATTATTAGGTACAAGTAGCAACAACAACTTCATCTAACATTTAAAGCACCCAATAACAAAACTATTACATAATATAAATTCAAACTACAAGTTGCGAAGATAATAAATCGTCGCTGTTAAGTTCTTACGACATTGTCAAGTTAACATGTTTTGTCGCCGCATGCACGTATGTCCCAGTCGTCTTCCTTCACTTTAACTGCCAGTAAAACAAAGTGGGCTTAGGTCTTAGGAGCTATTTGTACTGCCAAAGCTACGGTGTCAAGTGTCTTTGTTTGTAGCTTCGAATGCTTTGGAAATATCGTATAGAAGTTTTAAACGTTTATATAAACTAGTGATGCGTAAAATGACTATCTTTTCTTTTTTTACTAAAGATGGCTTTCTTGTTGTTTGATGCTAGAAGAATACCTTTGATGCTCAAAACGAAACTCTTATTTATTTTCATGCACTTTTTTATGTTTGTAAATAACATTAAAGTTTCAGAAACGCAAAGACTCAATCGTCGGCTTAGATCACTGTCATAAAGAAGATTCCGCGTGCAAATTTATTTTATAATTACATATTTTTTATTGTTTAGGATCTAACAGCTGAATTAAGCATACTAGAAAAAAACCCTTTAAAAAGGCAGTTAAGTGCATATTAATGTACGTAAACCACCATTATTTCTATACTTACTCGTACATAACTCACTCCCGAAGTAAGCAAAGACTATTGAAAGTTTCCAATGCTATTTACTATGGTCCAAACATACCTTTTTTCCTTCAACCTTGTTATTGTATTATCTACACTATTATATAAAGCAGAAGAGTTTTTTTGTTTGTTTGTTTAAACGCGCTACTTTCTGGAACTACCTGTGATAGCCTTCAATTCATGAAAAAGGTTATAGGCTATGTAGTATCACGCTACTGGCGATTGGAGCAGAGCAAGCTAGTTCTAGCTAGTGGAAAGCTAGTTCTTTATAAATAAAAGAATACTAAAATACACAGAACACCAGAGATTAAAGAAAATTACTAATTGTATTTATTTAATATTTAATTTTTCTATATTCGTCCATTCTTTGCTGCAAAAATTTAATTAAATACGAGTATAAAGTGTCGTGTATTGTTTTCTAAAAAAAATTATATGAATGCAAAACTATTATGTTCATTCCATTTATATTCTTACATATAAAACTAGTATTTTCTATCTATTTTCTCACAACGGCAATCTCTTTAGTCGTATGCGCAATACTGTGGTATTTTTGTGTGCTTTTCTATGGAAATAGCCAATACTAACTCATTAGGAGTAGTTATCAAATTCAGTTATTTTATTCAACATCAATCAGTGTGTCTACCATTACTAATACTTAGACAATTTAATTTAAATAGAACACAGCAAGATAATTATATATCTACATAGAAGCGATACTATGTTTTCAACCTATAATCCGCTTTTAGTACAAAATGGTATAAAAAAACGGTAGAAGTAATTGTAATAAATAACAAAAACCAAACCATTCAAACTGGCACTAAGAAATAGTTCTATTTATTTTATCTGAAATTCATTAGCTTATAAAGCTTATAGAACCAAACAATTCCTTTATATTACGTTCATAATAGAACTATGTCTAAATATGAACAATGCTTTTATCTCCTTTATCATTTAAATTTGCATAAATTTTGAAAGGCAGTTATTTAGAAGCTGACTACTACACAAACGGACAATCATTAAATCTATTTTATTGTGAGAACTAGCCTTGTACCGCATGAGTTCTAACATATTAATACATTATTATTCCTAAGATAGAACTGATCTAAATATTGCTATCTGTTCTATCCTGATTAGTTCATTTTATCAATAATTTTGATCTATATCAACGGTATTTTATACATTTTGTATTTTGTTTTAAGAATTATGTAGGAAGATAATGTCTTCAGCTCTAGTTTAATTCGTCTTTTAATACTTGGACCTAAAATTTTCTGATTGGCTATAACTGTATAACTGTCTGTTACAATAAAAACATGATTAAACTACTGAACTGATTGTGATGAAATATGGTACAGGGTAAGTTTAACCTCAAGAATGGATATAGGCAACTTTTTTCATTTACGGGAGTCGGTTGTTACTTCAAGTGATTACACCAAATTGTCCAAATGTCTGATGAGAATGTTTTTTTTTTTTCTATTTTATGTATTTCTTTACACCATACTCAAGACCATTAAAATATGTAATAATATTCTAAAAATGATGACATTTTTGTGAATACAATGTAATACTTATTCTTTACGGAAGATCTGAGTTTACTTTGCGGCTTGATATTTGTTCCGAGTAAATGATTTGTTATAAAACAACCTTAGCTTAAACAAATATTTTTGTTACCAAGATTGATAATGTACTTTTAAGTTTTAACACGATATTATGCAGAACAAAGAATTATGATCAAACTACATAAGTTTTGACCTAACTATTAAATACTTTCTTTGCAAAAAATTAAATGACGTTTACCTATTTTAACTAGGATACAGTTCATTAAACGGTTAAATAAAATGAGAAATGATTTAATCACTAGTTATTTTAAAAATATAGATTTATTCATTTTAATATACCTATCAACAAGAGTAGCACCAGTTTTTATTTTTGGGAGCGTTATCCTTCCACCTGTTAACATAAAAAAAAACAATGACCACAAACCCAACAATTATTTAGCATTCATCAATATTATTTAGTTCTTGCCGTTATTATTAATCATCAATCATGACAATAAAAAATGACAAGTTGTTGGCGCGTGTCAAAAGTGCTGTTTTTTCCTTAGGCGAGTGTCTCATCTTGCTGTTTTCATTGACGTTGACATATCCTAATTGGATTGTAAAACATAATAATTAGCGGTTAATCTATGAGTCGAAAACCTCCGTTAGTAAAACCAATTAGTGCGCATTTACACAGAACGTCCGAATTTACCGGATCCGTTTTAACGGATAAGTAGCTACTGGAGATATTGATCACACCACATTTACAGGATCGTTTTAATAAATATAGAAACTTTTGTTTTTATTGGATCGGTATTTTTACTGAATCTGGAATACTGTTTTGTGTGTGAACTTGCTCGTACAACTACATACGCCGTGCCGATAAATAAAGTTACCGAATCAAAACGTATATCTACGGTAAAACGAGCCCGTAAAACGGACTAGCTGTGTGAATTCGCACTTAGTCCAAATTAAACTACTGTTAAACAGACAGGATACAAGTTGTAATAACCAAATCGTGTGACGTCAGTATGATTCGTATTAGGTATATGCGGTCATATATTATGTATTGTATTAGTTATGGTGTGCCGATAGTATCAGTTTTTTGTTTATGAATGTTATTTGTGAGACAAAAAATTCTATGATTTTTTTCTAATTATAATATTTTATTACACCTACTACCGTGTAACTATATCCCTGTCGTTGCCCCCGGGATAGTTATCAAAGTCGATATTGACACCATAGCTAATGGCAGCTTAAAAAAATATACGGCAGAATCCAACTACAACATTTAAAAAATACATTTTATTGATTAAATTTTTCATTTTTAAACTTAGTACTAACGTTTTAAATGATGACAGCGAGCAATTTAGCTTTCAAAATAAATACTAAGGGCGCTGTCCATTTTTCATCTAAAAGCCAAAAGTGAAAAGACTGTGGAGCTTTTCTGTCGCCTTACTGTTAATTAAACTTTGTTGCCAGTTGAGTACAATGCTTCTTCAGTGACATGACAACATTTACGCATTACCTATTAAAAGTGGAATTGCAGTAAATTCGGTCTTCTGAAGTACTTGTTACTAAGCTTTCCTAGCTTGAACGTAGCTGACTTCCGATGAAAAAAAATATACTGTGTCTTCACGGCCTTTTTCTATACCTTTCGTAAGCTAGAACGAAGATTTAAAAAAACTCGATTGCGTAGCTAACAAAATTTATTAGTTTAATTTATTATAAGTTGTACCTAAATAGATAACTCGTAGAAATGTTACTAAATGTTTCTGACATTGTCCACACATGTATATGCAAAACTATTTAACTAACTATTTTCCATCTTATCCTATTACCATAGGTTTGAAATTACTATGTAGAAGTAATAAATCTTAAGCTTTTTTTACAAATGGTACGATAAATCATATCTAGAACGTGTTGTAAATATAATAAGGTCGTCTGTCAACCTTGCAAACCAAAACATGAGAAAATATAGTTTATTTTTGATATTTCTCACATAAAACTGCATTTACCAAAGAATAATGTAAATAATTCGACGAATACTTCAACAAAATGTAAACAAATATAAACGGAAAAGCATATAAAATGTTTGTTAAGATATAATTTATCGACAGTTATAAGGTTGGCGCCACCGATATAAGAACGATACGATCTATCCTATCACATCAATAACCACTGTTTACTTCACCTAGTTATAAGAAACTTATCAATCTTCAACAAAAAGTATGAAACTATCTTGTACCTATATTTCTTCAGTATTGTTTACTTTCAAATTCAGATGTGTTTACGGATAAATTTTCCTCACATGTATTTGAGTGCACGTGTGGGATTGTGATAAAAGTGATCATAAATTTATAATCATACGGGAATTAACGCGATCATGCATTAGGTATTTACATACCTTATTTTGCTTGACGTTTCGACCAGGTTACACCGGCCGTGGTCACAAGCAGACTGGTGAGGCAAAACACTATCTTATGTGAAGGATTCTCGCCATTTCGTGCAGATAGTAAAAACCCTAATATTGGAGCCTGAGGACACCATGGTGAGTTTTGATGTGGAGTCACTTTTCACCAACGTTCCAATTAAGGAGTGTCTGGACGTCGTGAAGGACAAATTAAGTGACAACGAGATGCCGTCAAACTATATAGATCTACTGAAGCACTGCCTAGAGGGCAATTACTTCCTTTTCCAAGGTCAATACTACCTCCAGATTGATGGCGTCGCAATGGGGAGTCCAGTGGCCCCAGTACTTGCTAATCTCTGGATGGAACATTTTGAAGAGAAGGCGTTGAGTGGTGGACCGAAGATTATCAGACTTTGGAAAAGATACGTCGATGACGTATTTAGTATAGTAACGGGCGGTAAACAGGAAGTGGATCAATATATAGTATACCTAAATTCCATTCACCCAAATATAAGGTTCACATACGAAATGGAAACGGAAAGATCGTTGTCATTTTTAGATGTCAAATTGAGTGCGAGAACAGATGGGTCCTTATCACACTGTGTCTACCGCAAACCAACACACACGGACAGATACTTACATGCTACGTCGCATCACCACCCTCGTCACTTGCAGTCCGTTATGACTTCATTGAAGAACAGAGCCTACGATCTATGTGACCCTGAGCATTTAGAGCAAGAACTAGATCATGTTCAGGAGGTACTTAGTCGTAATGGATATAAAGGGAATCGGCGACGTAGGCAGCGAAAAGGGTCAAACGTCCAGAGGTCGACAGACAACCTGCCTTTCTGCCCTACATTAAAGGTGTGACTGATAAGATAGGAGACCTGCTTAAACAATACTGTATAAACACAGTCTTTACACCTGGGGCCAAAGTAAACAGCATGGTAGGCACGCCAAAGGATGTTTTGCCCCTACAAACACCGGGCGTTTACAAGATCAATTGCAGCTGCGGTAGTTCGTACATAGGTCAGACTAAGCGGACTATTGCTGAAAGGGTCAAAGAACATATCGCCGCTGTAAAGAATCGACAGACCAGCAAATCAGCGATTGCCGAACATATTCTTCAAACGGACACCAATCACTGGATTGAATTTCATCGTACGCAAGTCCTCTCCACTGATTGTACCTATTACTCTCGGGTTGTACGAGAAGCTATTGAAATTAAGAAACACATAAATTTCAATAGGGAAGACGGCTTCAAGCTCTCGGCTACGTGGAATCCAGTGATTCAAATTACGCAACCTCGCTTTGCGCAGTCGGTTAACGCTCGGAATACGGACGGCATACAGAATAGGGACACTGTCAGTGTGTTTTGTGATAGTACGTGGAAAGACAAAAATGTGAGGGTAGATCTAGAATCTACTTCACATACGGAGCCGTGACATCGCCTCACCAGTCTGCTTGTGACCACGGCCGGTGTAACCTGGTCGAAACGTCAAGCAAAATAAGGTATGTAAATACCTAATGCATGATCGCGTTAATTCCCGTATGATTATAAATTTATATCATGCAACGCGAAAGTTTAAAAATAAAAGTGATCATTTCTATAATAGACAACACCTTGAGCTGTTAGTGTACATATCTCTATTTGTGTGTCACAAAAGTAGAAGGAAAACATCACACAAAATCTCTATAATAACGGCCGCCAGTAGTTTTACACACTGATAATTGGGATGGTCTACTAGTTCTAGCTAGACCCTAATAATTATTTTTTGCGAGCCTTAGCGTACTTTGTATGTGTTTATTGCATGTTTACAAAACCCCAGTGATAGAGATTCTATTAATATCTATAGTGTAGTGATTATAGCGTAGCGATTGTATGTATTTCTTTCAAAAAACATCAGACTGCTATGTCTGATGTTTGACAATAACCAACAACATGCACTGATAACTTTTGAAGGATTCGGTCACCTAGGGCCACATTCCTTAAACGGCCTTTTCCCTTTGATGCCCTAGTCTCCTAACGGCCACTTCGCTAAAAGGGCCACGATCACATTTCCCCTAACGACTCAATTCCCAAATGACCACGTTTCTCGTTCCTCCGTGTGTACGGCCGCTTCCTCAAATGGCCACATTTCTCTTTACGGGTAAATCCCTAAAGGGCCAACTTGATTGTCATGATATCAATTAATATCCAATCGGTAGGCCGTTCGTAGAATCCAAAATAATAAGTCTAAGTTCAACGTTGAAGCGGTGTTCTCCGTGCCCGGTATGGTAGCTTGCCCTAAGGGTCGTAAATGAAGGAAGATCAGAAGTCCATAGGAAAGCAGGGATCGAGGAAATTATCAATAAAAGTATGGGAGGAAACACTCAAAAGGAACACGCATTAGACGATACGAAACGAGTGTCGATGTAATGTCATGCATGTCAAGTCAGAGATTAATCATCTGGTGAAAACATTTTCGTAAAAAGTATGAACTCTGTTACGTTAATCGATTATAATTGAATAGATATTCCAATTACTTCTTAACTTTAACTTAATTATTGGATTTCTCATCTTCCAGATTGTAAATTGAGTTGATTTTTTACATTTTGAAATATGATAAAAAGTCATGGGATGCTCGCTTGCCGAAGGAGTAAATTAATTTTACTCTTAATTTTAATGACATTATACTTTTAAGGACAGATTTTTGTTAATTATTCTATGAATGACATTTTTTATGATTAATAAGAATGACATGCTTTATCAAATAATTTTTTGACATTAATTTATTGATACATTTTGACATATTATATACAATGATTTTTTTGGATTAATTTGAAATGACATGATGCCTGAGCCATATTTGAACAGTTCTTCTTCTTCTTCTTCTCCTTTTTTTTGGCAACAGAGCCGACGATTATGTCAGCTATTTCTGCCAGCGTCAAGTGTAGAATAATATTCTTGTTGATGATATTAATGGTATATTACAATGATAAAATAGAAAAAATGTGGATGAAATTAAATGACAACCATCTTCCGTGAAAACAAAAGATGGACTCTCATTTGAACAGTTAATTAAGTACACATTTTGTATTGTTTTGTTAAAATTGTATACTTAGTATTGTTAAAATTATACATTGTGATTTGTGAAATAGAGGTACATTGTGAACTCCTGTGGTAAATTAAGTTCATCTTACTTTATACTTATACCAAAAATTAACAGTTTATATAATAACTAAATAGAAACAAATATCACAGTTCACATGTTGCTTTTACCTTTTGTAGCAATATGCAAATTGAGGCAGCCTGTAAAGCACACATTTTACTTTTTAATTTTTCTTTACAACATAGAAAGCTGTAAGTAATTAAGTATCTATAGAGTTAAGTGTATTGCCTGCGTCACTTTGCATGGTACTTGAAACTGTAACTTACAAAAATTGTAATAACCTGGCGATTAAAAAGAGTGGCCTGAGTTTCTTGCCAGTTCTTCTCATGGCTCTACTTCGTCAGCGAACTGGCTGTAGGTTAATTTGGTGACTGTAAACTTTGACGTTCATAAGTGTTAATTTAATTAACCTATATGAATAAACATATTTCATTTCATTTCAAATAGAAAAATATTACCTTTTACCATTTAACGTTATACTACACAATGCTTATTTTATTAATTATTTTCCTATGTTAAAAACCTAAACACCGCCCCGATTTTACACCATGATATATGTTCACTCAAACACTTACTAAGATTAAGATGAATAGATCAATAATAAATAAAATAGTAAAACAAATAACATTAATTACATGTAACATACAGTTAAAATATTTAAAACAAATATGTAATTAAGCCCATTTAATTTTTTTATATTTTGAGTAATTTCGGGATCGATGGTCACAAGGGTAGAGACATCCTATAGAAATGCCTGTATACCCTAGTACAGATGGTTTGGTAGGGTGTTAACCCGGCTTACCCGTACAGTAGGTATATCCTTGAATTAAGGTACAGTCGAAGTTACATATCTTTATACTTTTGGGCCTTGTATCAAAGACGTTAAGGTCCCAAAGTGTAAATATATTTTGACCTCGACTGCACTATAGTGGTCATTCAAGGAAATGGCCAAACTAGGAATTCACAGTGTGGTCATTTGGGGAGGTGGCCCAATTTGGAATTCACATAGAGGTCATTCGAGGAATGGCCTAACCAGGAAAAGCACCTAATATGAAATGACCGAACAAAAAATTTAGTCGGTGGTCGTTGGAGTAAATGGCACTAGGTGACCGAATCCCTTTTGAATTGCGCATCCAGACAACAGACTCGCGCAATTTATAACGGCATTTGATAATAATAAGAACTCACTAACGAACACTACAATTTGGTGCAATTTCAGTGCATTTAAATATTGACCTTGAAATGGCCAATCAGAGCGCAACTTTTATGTTTTGCGCAATCCGCTCCTGCCTCTTATTTTGTGAGCTCGATCCAGGACAAATAAAATAAATGTTAATGCGGTACCTATTAGAGGTCATTTATAGCTACATGCCTCACCAAGGTCGTTGTATCTTCGCCTGATCTGCCTGACGAAAATTCCACATAAAGGTAGGTATATCCTTGTACATAAGAGAATTGTTTTTATTGTTTAGGTACACATACTATACATAAATATGTATGGAAGTAGTTGTACATGTATACGTAGAATATAATATAATATTCTTTACTGTACGTCAACATAATATTTTATGTATTTTTTGAGTTATTACGGTATGACCCCAGGTCTGAGGGATCAGACCGGAATAACTCAAAAAATACGTATTGATAATTGACAGAATAGATAGTACAATGGCCGGTTATTTCTAATAGCCATCTTTCAGACAATCTTTAGACGAACTTTGCGAAATAAATAACCTACTAAATGAACATGTATTTATTTAGTATAAAGAACATGACTATAAATACTTCTTGATGCTTTTCAGTTGGGTAGTCTTCGTTGATCTTAGCTGCCATGACCGAGATTCAATCAGGACATTACTTAGTGTAGGTGTTGAATTTGAAAGTAAAAAAAAAACTTACGATTAGTCTAGACTATTGTAGTAGATGCCGAGGTGATTAGATATTTATACACGTCAAAAATATTGAAATTAACAGTCACGACAACAACTAAAAAGAAGGAAAACAGAACCGCAAAATGTTAAATCGATAAAGTCCTTTATGACGCGGGTTTTTAATGCATTTCACAGTAAAATGTTAGTGATGAACGATACCAATTGACAGATAATTCTAAGTAATCAAACAAATAAGCACGAGCGTCAGTGATAGACAAACTATTATTGTTAACACCTTGATACTTGTTCACACTCATGATAAGATATGAACGGACGAACGTACGGGTACCAACTAGTATGAGACGTATGTGCTATCCGTACTGTCTGAAGATACGTGGTATTTGTCCGACACTACGTCAGCAAATATCCGTCATTATTTACACATAAGTATTACGTATAACAACGATATTCATTTCTGATATTTTGTAATCGATATAAAAATAGATATAGGTAATAGTGATATAATAATACTCGTGATATTTTTATTAGATTTAATCATTTGACGGAAATCACTCATGTTATATATGACGAATAACAGATATTAATCACTGAATTTTCGATTTGTATAATCGAGGAATAGATTTTTAATTTAATCACAGAAGGGATTATCACGCGTAGGTGTTATCATTATCATTTATTTAATTTATTATTCATTAATTGGTCTTTAAGCCTATTACTATCCCTATCACTTCTATTAATATACTTTTTTACGACAAGAGGTACTGTAGTAGATTCACGCTGGTTTCAGCATGAATGGGCCGGATCGTCCAGGAAAGTACTACCCTGTCATAGAAGATCGACGTAGGAGTAGTAGTATCTGTACTACTGCGTTTCGTTCGGAGAGTGAGAGTGCCGGAGACCCAATTCTTTTCCTTTTATCTTTCCCCACCTCCCTCATTCCCTTCCCCTAACCCCATTCCCAGCCGCTATAGTGGAGGCCACCATACCAGCAGTTTAAGACGATGGCTTTTGGTATGGTGGCCACCACTTCTGTATTCCACTGACTGCTTACCATCAGGTGGGGTGGAGTCACTTTGGTAGGCTAATATTAAAAAAAGGATGGCTATTTAGGTCTAACTCAAAATTTAATGACGATTGCGTAGGTACGGTGACTCACGACCGGCCAAAGTAGCCAAAATTGGAAGTGATCTATATTCAGCAGTGGACGTCTTTTGGTTGATATAATGATATTGATGATGAGTACCTACTTGAGCATTACTACGGCTGAAAATCAGCGCTGCAAGTTTACTTGTACTTTTGCAGCACCACGCTGAGCTGAGGCCTATTAGCCGTACAATATAACGTTACGATGAACCGTGCCTACATTATTACATTACTGTACGTACGCCGCGTCACTACCATTAAACACGAGGTGTAATGGTGATCTGCTTAGGAAGAGGTTCGTGTTCATCCGCTAAGGTAGCCTTAAACAATTAATGTTTATACTCCTAGCTTTTAAGTTAATTGTACTTATTCAATTTGCAATATTTTTATGTGTATATTGTACGCTAATAAATTATTTTCTTATTTCCTTTCATTAGTCGTCTCATACGATATCCATAGGTCAATTCTTATCCGACCACGGCACATTTTTTTCTTTTTAATAAATTCCAAGGATGATTACACTGAAAAAAATACACAAATCTGTTCTCAATAACTCGGGAGTTTTTGTACATATTAAACTTGATGTTAATGGAAGTTATGCTCACGTAATACAAACAAGATTCAAAGACTACCGAACTGATCATAGGCGAAGATCGTGCGATCTAGATAACATCTTGCAGAGTCATATCGTGGTCATGCTTCTGACGACATGGGTTTCTCCTTCATCCTGCTTATTGTTCTAAATTAGATCTATATATCCGTAAGATGGAACTTTTTATAGAATTGAATTATATAAATTTATTTCGGGCAACGCAAAAATGTTATGTTTTCTATTTTAAATTCAATAGAAGGTCTGATTTTTAATGGCACCAATCGACTATTGTGTTGTAAAATACCTATCTACCTGAAATTGTTTATATATTTTTCAAGACGCAGCAGTTTTTTAATGGCTACTTAAAACTTAAAATGGCGCATGCAAATTTGTAAAAATTCCTTTTGTACAAATTTGTAAAAACTCAATATCGGATATATTGGTGATCTTGATTTACAATTTTATCCTTGGTCTCCTAATACCAACAATTTAGATATTCGACATACAACATCAATGATGACCTAGGGCTAAAGTTAAGTCATATTTAGAAACAGGTATACTTCTATCTTTACAGTTTGGGAATACGTTTATCATTCCTAGTATTTTCCATTATCTAAGCTTTAGCATAATCTGAGGCCCTAGACAAGTGTCAAAGTTTTCTATTCTATTCATAGAATAGATAAAAAATGTATCAAATTGACATATGCGTTGGCGTTAGCTTATGTCAATCCTATACATTTTTTAATCTATTCTATGAATAGAATAGAAATCTTTGCCACTTGTCTAGGGCCTCTGGTAGCTCAGCATTCATATTATGATTCAGCAGGAAAAATCTCACAAAGGACCACCAGCAAAATGGTCTTCCATTACTAATTATAAAACTATCAATAAAAGAAAAAACTTAAAGCTCAAAGAGCCAAACATATTACCAACAGCTAACTACCATATTTTGCAACAATCAATCTATCATCCAATAAAACGGTAATCTTTATTTAACAACACGCTCTAAAATACTCGTTATTTACATAAACTATTATCGAACCTTTTGAATCGATCACACAATCGTTCCAACAAAGCGTATTTAACCTCATTCCTATACGAAAAACCATCGTTACACAAATATTGGTCTATTAGACAAAAAAGGGTTTGTTTGTTGTGTTTCTCAGTATACAGCCCCCATGTCTATCAGTCAAATATTTGGCGTAAGTGCGCACACTGGCGCACACACTTGACTGAGCGTCTTGCGTCAGAACAAGTATGTTGACGCATGCGCGACTCACGCCTTGCCTGCCGAGGTGCGAACCAAATTAATCTGGAACCAATGCGCTAACACCATTTTGCTTCCTTACAGCGATTCTAGGAATTACGTAACGCGGTTACTTATCTGATAAAATAAAATCAGGTCAAATTTATGACGTTTTAGAGGTTTTTAGTAAATTCTAATAAATAGTACGTTAGTCATTTCATTAAAGTCCAAAAATATAACTTGATAGTATGTGTCAATGAAAGATAATAAAAATAAATATCATTCATCCATAATGAAATAAGTCTAATAATGCAATTTGACGGACTATGTTACTCATTCTGGTAAAGGAAGTGGCATACTTATATTCTTTTAAGAAAATAATAGAATACATGAAGGATACAGCAAGCTTCCTCATAAGAAACTTTTAGTAGGTGCCTAATATTAATTTGTTAAATATCAATTAAAAGTCTTCTGTTATATTTTTACCTTTTAATGATTACACGTCATCATTTTTAATATTAAATGAAAATTTACATATTTTACAAATTTCTAATTTTGACATAAAATCACAAATGCAAAGGCGCACTTTTGAATTCTAAAGATTAATAAGTCATTACATATGAATCTTAAAGCACGTTTCACATAAAATTACTAAACAGAACATCACACCTATTCTCTAAACAGTATAATATAGAATATTGCAAAACTTTACTAAGTGTAGTAAGATTTATGCTTCAGACAGAAAGCTTCAAAACATTGAATGGGTAGGTACTCTTGCGCAAGACAGTAGCTTAGATTAGCATCAAATGTGGGCTGGACGTCGGCGACACATCGTAGTCGCTATAAACAGCTGCCTAACTTATTATCCTTCACTAGTACCGTCACGAACTCTTATTACTCACTCCTGTTATTGACTGTATTTTGTTTAAAGTTTATGACTAAGTTTTAGAAGAGCCGACATTTCCTTAATTTTAAAAAATACAGACACAACTGTGCTTTTTTATGTGAAATTAATAGAATTATGTTTTTATTGTATTTACAATTTAAAGAAAAACAGTTTCATGAACTTCTTAAATGACTTTACTTTTTTTCTTTTTTCGACCATCTTTACTTCTGATCAAAACAACATAATTATTATACTTTACGTTATTAAAATAAGTTTATGGTTCTGACTTTACAAGAAGAACGTATCACTTTTTTAGTATAATATAGCACGAATTAGCGAAATATCATATTTTGTTAAAATTTAACAAAATACGATAGTGCTTTATAAATTGAACATAGTTCGATTCGATTATTCGACAGTCTTGTGGTAGATGGTGATGATAATTAACTAATTGTATTTGGATGGATATAGACCCACGTTATTTCTCGTATTTTAAAATAAACGGAACATAGCCCTAAAGTGAATTAATAAATTATAATTAAGATAAGTAGATCAGTAAGCGTATTTATATTAATGAAATAATATGCATCTGAACTTCAAATATATGTTAAAATTATTATTATCAATTACGTCACGCTAATAAAATGCTCCCATTTGAATACAGTTTGATTAAACGTTGACACTTTAAGCAAGTGACTGATCACTTCAGTAATAAGTGTTATTTCCTGCGTTCATTATATTGATAAATAGTATGATTAAAATGTAACAAAACAATGGTTAATGTAGGTATTTGTCAAACTTTTGCAACATAGGATGAATACGGAACAACCCAAATAGAAATGTTCTTTGAATGGATAAATATTCTTACTACTTTTAGTCTTTCTACTCCTAAGTCGTGTCATAATTGGTGGACTCTCCGAAACTTTTCTTTAATAATGATTAAAAAAACTGTGGTTTTTCATGGAAACATTCCATACAGTCAATAACGTTATTTGTACGAAACCTAGAAACGAGATGCCTTGTCTTAAATACGGCGATATATCCGATATTTTACCTATTTATTAGATAAGGTAGTCAAAAACTCTTTAATCCTAATAACGTATTAATAAACATCACATAAGATTATTTTTATTTTATTCGTGACAATTTAAGTTCTTAGACAGTTTTGGGCCAAAAAGAGCTACTTGTAACGCAGTGTTCATTCCAGTTTATCAGTGCAACAGAGGAAAGTGATGGACAAGACACTAGTTGAAACATAATAAAAGTAAAAGATTAAACACAGTACGTTACTAACGTTACCTAACGATTAAATCTGGAGAATTCCATACACAGTAATAGTTGCAAATTCTACTTTACCTTTCCTGTAAAAATGTCTTTGAATAACTCTTTTCAAAAAACATATACAGTCCAGTAAATTCTTCAGGGAAACTCCCAAGATATTTTCTATATTTGCACATAGTGATACATCGGCGGTTTATCAGTGTATGCTTAATAAACATGCGTGATAAAATGATTATCCCTGAGCTATTTATATCCATACGAATCAATTAAAGTAAGAAAGTATTTCTTAGAAAGGTATAAGGTTTATTGATTGCCTGCTAGTGGCATTGTAAAGGAATTTTTTTTTTCTAAAAGAACTTGAAAGTATTAGCCGATACTGGCTGAAACTAAAGGATAACTCTAGACAAATATAAGGGGCCTCGAGAACGAAAATACGCTGGTCTTTAAAAACAGTTAGAACCGATAAGGATAAGCGATTATGACTTTTAGCGAATATTATTGACACCTGAAACACCTGGGCACCTTATCGTATTTTCAGGAGAAAAGTGATATTATAAGAAAAGCGATTTACCAAATTAAACCTTTCTGATACAGAGCATAGAATAAAGATTTCTCTGTGTTAAGCTCTGTCACTGAAGGCGTGGTCTTATAACTGTAATAAATGTAGTAAACGTAATGACATGATATTTCAAATCACCAAATAGCACTATAATCTTGTAACTATCTCTAATCTATACTATTATATGAAGCGGAAGAGTTTGTTTGTTTGTTTGAATGCGCTAATCTCTGGAACTACCAGTCGGATTTAAATAGTCTTATTGCGTATGATAGACCAGTCATTGAGGAAGGTTACAAGCTATGTAACATCACCCTACTAACGACGGGAGCAGAACAGTAACCATAGACGCAGGTGAAACCGCGCTACGGGAAGCTAGAATTAACAATACGAGGTAACATTTTTATATCTTGAAGACAGTGTTGCAGTCCCAGTAGCAGTACTATTTAGCAGTGGGCGTGGCTCGGCGTAGGCACCGGTAGCGCCGTCCATCTGCCGTTAAGTAACTGCTTGTACTTGTGTGCATGAATGTTAAGAGCTGCATATACGACAAATAATAAAATTTAATGTAGCAATCTGATACATAAACTGCAATAAAATAGCTATCAAAAAGTAGAGATTATTTTATTTTTTTACATTTTTAAGAGAAAATGTAGAAAATACAAGAATGGATGTAGAAAACAGAACTTTAAACTTATGACGGCCTTTCGTAGCTCTAACATGACTTTCGTGCATTGTTCTTGTGGTGACAAAATAAAAGTTTAGTATGACTCGGTTAACTTTTGCATGGAAACGTTAACTGATAGTATATAATATTAGGGAAAATAATCCTAGTAGCTCGAGTATCCACAATTACTTACATGGCTTATAAAAATTGAATCAAATATACTTTAATGGTACTATCTCTTATACCTATATTAATGTAGCAAAATATTCTTGAAATGCTAATCAATAAGAATTCAAATTAATAAATTAAAAAATCGAACATAGAAATATCATAATATAGACAATGATTCACATATTATATCTACTCCTTGTTTACAACAGTCAGTTGTCAAACATTTCACATTAGTGATGACGATGACACGTTCGCTTGACACACTTAAATTCACCCAAACACATTCGAAACAGCTTCAATGTTTATTTAAGCATCGAGTTATAGTCCATTCATTGTTCCAACAAATCGAATCGTTTGCTGCCGGTGCTTCCCTTCATTCAATAAAACTACGGAATGACGACGAGTATTCACCAACGCATAAAGTGAATACAATTGAGAATAGCTACAACAACGCTATGAAAATAAATGGGACTCTCCATTGCTTACACTAGGCTTTTACTAAACTTGTTATATTAGTTTACACGACTATAAACACTATGTTAACGCTCTTAGCGATTCGTTTTGAGGTAAATTAATGTGAGATTTTGTGTAACATTGTAGTTTGCTAATCGAAAGCTTAGAGTAAGTAAGCTTTAAAAAGTAGTAAGTTTTAGCATAAGTCAGACCGACTTTGGAAGTAGGTATTCATCTTATTTATGATCTACGTACACATCATAGTTATGGAGTATTTAAAGAAAATGAAGTCTTTGTCTTTTTGATTTCATTTACATTTGTCTAGCCCAGTCACGAATCTGTTTTATAATATTTACAAAATATTATAAAACAGATTCGTGACTGGGCTAGACATTTGACCTAGAATTTTTATTATAGGATATCTTTCATCTGAGTCTGCAACGTAAAGGGTTAGAGAAAGCATTTGCAATTTCTAAGACACGAAAAGGGCTACTTCATTTCAGTTCATTCATCTCTGCTTTTACCGATGTAGTTGATTAAGAAACGAATATATAGCAATTAGAAATACAACAATTTAAATATATTTCATTAGTTGTGTTAACGGTATACTCAGCTAGTTTTATTTAACATAATATTGTTAAATATCTCTACTAATTGATGAATGAATTCCGAAATCTTACGCAGAAGAGATTTATCCGGATTAGTGACCTACGTTAAACAAGTTCGATGAGCTAACATAATAATATGATGACTAATAAAGTGTGAAATTGTATAAATTAAATTCAAGTCTAAATGTGGGGATATCACCACATTTAGACTTGAATTTAATTTATACATATTTATAACCCAGGCCATAATTTTATATAATAAACTTGACAGTTTATTAATAATTGAAAGTTAAGAACATAGATTGATTGTTCCGAAAATAGGTAATAAATGTTTGTAAACATGTAGCATAATTTGAGGCCCACGTAGCAGCTGCGGTTAAGCGGACTTGTAACAGTTTATAAATCGGTGGCTGTTTTTTAAATCACATCGAGGCTGCTCTGTGTCCAGAAAATTGGCATTAAACATCAAAACAAAGAAAATGTTGGCTTCGTACTTATCTTTGTAAATAGAATATCAAAGCATGAAATAGATTATTTTATCGACGTGCTACTGCTCGTAACTGTGCAATATATTATATCAACCTCATTTGTTACAATTGATTGATGTCAACATCAACCTGATACAGAAGTATAATTGTCATCAACAGTAAATACAGAATTTATTGACATAATTCTACCTCACAAAGAGTACTCCACACTCTAGAAAACGTTATATATTATTATTAAATGGAGCCATGAAACCAGCATATTATATAAGTAACCATTCGTACGCTGAACTTTCATCGCTGTGGACTAAATATTACACAAATAAAATATTGTTATATTTATAGGTATTGAGAATATTTAGTTTATTCCTATTTCAGCCTTGACACTGTATCACCATTATCTCAGGCTATGATTACAAATAAGTCTGTAATAAACTTCAACAGGCCGCTCAATTACATGACCAACAGGCTTCAGGCTTATTCGATGTAATCATGCACTCTAACCTGTTGAAGTTTAAAATTTAAGCAAGAGTGTTTAAGAAGTATGTGTCTAAACTTCTTCTATATTAACTTCCTACTGTTTATCGATTAAACCATGAATAAACCTTTTCAATGTAATGAGAACATGTCTGGGTCACTACTTCTGAGGCCGCACCGTTGTCCCAAGGTACTGGCGAGTTGTAAATGTCAGGTAAGTTTACGTTTCTGAACCGGCTGTAAATCTAGAGTGCGAGTAATAGGCCCGATATCGCACTACACTATTGCGTTTCACATTATTTGCAAAATAATAGTACAATAATCTTTAGGGTAGTCTACGTATCTGTTACGTGAGGCACCATTTTAATATTGGTATCACATTACATGTGAGCATAATAAGTCTCTTTTTCACTTACATTATTTAGTAAAGAGTGTAAAGACCAGCCGGAATGATTAATGAAACAATAAAGTACTGAGACCGGCTGTGTGGTCTTCGGTGAAGGTCATACTTCCACTTCATTTCTTTCCATAAATGTGTTAAAATGCAACTAATAGATTATCAAAAAAGGCACATAATAATAAAATAATAAGTATTACAGTTACTCCTGTCATAAGCCCACACGAACATGACTAGAAGCTTTTAGAGGGGCCTAAGTCCCACAATGTTCAACTGAAATATAAGTCAATTTTCTCTTCATCGGCATCTTAAAAGAACATAAACAGTCTGTATTATGCAAAAGTCGATACTTTGGGAGGGAGGTGTAACACAAATACTTGCTTAAACTAGGCTTTAAGCAACGACTCTATTTATACTAAATACTTTAACATGCACTTAAGAACGGTGACAGAATGCTTGTGTCGCAAGAAAGTTAGGATAGTCGATCAGTGTGGGTCGTGGGCTGTATAAATAAAATTTTACAACTCCAAGCCGTGTTTAAAGGCCATTATCCTGGACTATTAGCTCTCATTGAACGCTATTTAGAGGCGTGTCATTAATACACAACAGTACATGTGGAATTGAGTCACTAATTACCACGCTAAGTTACATACGTTATAATCTGATACTGTAATGAGGATGTTTTGTTTGTGTGTGGGCTATAAATTCAGCTATTACTTTAAATCTGATGGTATCAGCAATTGACCATCAGGTAATATTATAATAAATATGTTTATAAGTAGCGCCTATCTCTTTAACTTAGAAATAGGCGAGTTATTATAGCTAAATATATGAAGATAAAGCTTTTCTTAAGAATTGTCACCTCATGAGACTTTCATGAAACTTTCAAATAGTTGAAATGAAGATGAAAGTATATAGTATTATTATTATTGTCTGTGATATAAACGCGTATTACATTTCTTAAAAAATAATACAATAAAATATACCTATAATAAAATAATAGGTAGGTACCTACAAATTTATTACATCCTTGTAACGGTACAATTTCGTAAAATTGACAATATATTGTGAATATTACATCGTCGACAGTGCAATGCGTCTGCATATCTATTTACTCAAGTGTTGTAACACTGCTTATTTTGGTCAATCACCTGATTCATAGACAGTTGTGGGTGGGCGGTAGCATCATTTCGATGGCTAAGACATAAAGGTCATTATTAGTCAGCCTTTCCTGTTGTTAGTTGAAACATACAGCGGGAACTTCCTACATTCCTTCTGATGTAGGTATAGGTACCGTACCTGTAGGCAGTTTGAAACTCATTCATTTGATTTTACTGTAAACATGAATGACTGTTTCGTTCAAACTAATCGTCGTTTCAACCGATGTATGTTAGAAATATGTGCTTTTTGCAGAATTTGATGTATACCACACTGCCCGTCACTCCTTCACGAATGTACTAAAATGACTTGGTACTATGTAAGTGGCATCCTACATGGAACTTCCCCATGCATCTCTACAAAGGCATCTCAAGATCGGTCATAATGAGGACGTTTATCATATACATACTTTTAAAAATAAAGCGGACGAGTTTGTTTGTTTGAACGCACTAATCTCTGAAACGTATAAAAATCTTTTTGTGTATGATAGTCTATTTCTCAAGGAAGGATATAGGCTATGTAACATCATGCTACTGGTAACGGGAGCAGAGCAGTAAGCAAAAACGCGGGTGAAAGCTAGTGTAATATATTTGTGAAAACAATTTTTAGTAAAATAAGCCTATTTAAGAACGTGTACAAAACAAGCTTTCTATCACTTCATTTCAAATAATAAACTTTATCTATACTATTATATAAAGTGGAGAAGTTTGTTTGTTTGTTTGAACGCGCTAATCTCTTTGACTATCTGTCGGATTTGAAAAATTATTTTTGCGTATGATAGTTCTCGAGGAAGGTCATAGGCTATATAACATCACGCTACTGGCGCGGGTGAAACCGCGCCGCAGAAAGCTAGTATGTATACAAATCAGTGATATATATCGTAATAAAGACATCTGAAGCATGTGTTCATGCTTAAGAACTCTGTCTCGTATCCCCCACATCGAGGTGAGTAACCCTGTAAGATTTATCAGTTGTTAACTAATGATGACGTCATAGGGCATCATCTGAAATTTCGTTACACACTGATTCATAGATACGAATTGTACATTTATTCATAGTGAACGAAATGTGTGACCTCGGATCTTATTTAGGGTTGTCGCTAATTGTAATAGTTAAGCAGGCTGCTATCAATTACATTCTGCTATCTCTTTCAGGTGTAATGTTATCCATACTTCCATAATACTTATAAAATTATAAAGATAAAAGTATCTCTGTCTGTCTGTTACGCTTTTACGCCTAAACGCCTTAAACCACTTAATCGATTTTCATAAAATTTGGTATATCGATATAATAGACCATGTGGAACAACATACGCCTATTTATCGCTAAAATAATTGGGATAAAAGTTTGTAAAAAAATGCAATAAGCGACATTCACGCGGGCTAAGCTGCGGGCAACAGCTAGTATACGTTATGTAAAAAAGAGAAGAAATTCAAATCGAATTAATAAGCGATCACTGTGTTAACATGTGCACAATAATCATGGCCTACGTCTAGCAGGACATTTCTGTGTTAAATAAAATTAACTGTAATAAAGTTTGTATGCGTAATAAGTGTAAGTACAGATTCATTATTTACACGAAAATTATTGTAAATACTTACATTTTATATTGTGCCATTATATCAAAAATGCTTTCCTCCCATCTAGTAAACATAACATCTGGTAACACCCAAGCCTTGATATTTTTATACTATTTGCCATAGTAGTAGGTTTTTAATGTGGGAAAAACTCGCCTTAAGGTGGTTCCGACGAAATTTCGACGAAATCCGCGACTTTCATCTCGATAATTGAGTAGATTCTAATGCTATTTATTATTATTTTTTTTGCCAACAATATACTTTGATTAATGAACTTTAGAATAGTAGAAGAATTATTTACAATAATTGATTATATAACTTATACCAACGATATTAAAACAACGTGATTTCACTTATTTCGAAATATTACTTTTTAATTACTATAGTTATAAATATAAAAGTTATATTGAATCAACCGGAATAAACCAAATGTCAACTCTGTAGGTTTATTTCATTTATTAGGATAATGTTTCAATAGTTATTGATAATTTGGCTGAATCAGCGTCGCAGGGGCTCTGCGCGGGCGACGGGAGGCAGAACGGCAGAGCGGCGCAAGCCCTTCTGACGGACGGACGTATGCGGTTTTTTTTTAAATTATTTACGTAATTCAATAATTGCAAATAAATAATATCAAAAAAAAAATATTATATTGATAGATTTAGTGTTGCAAATAAATTAGATTAGTTATTTAGATTTTTTTAGTGTATTAAATACGTAGGTATTTACCTACATTTATTATTATTTTTCATCAAAATGACTAAAATTTCACGACTGAAACAAATACAAATGCAAAAGATTCAACACATGAATATCCTGTAAGTAGGTATATACCTACCTTCATATTTTTAGTAAAATACCTTCTTTGAGATACTGACCTAGGATATCCTTTAATTATGTTTAGTTCCACGTAAACTAGGTAACAGGTGGTGAGCCTATTGTCGCTCGTGATAAGATCAAGGCAACACCAGGCCTCAAGAATCAGTAAATTCCTGCTGTTATATACCCTAGGGGTATGAATATGAGCTTGCTACAATATTGTCTATGTCTACTATCATTTCGAACTAGGTGTGTGGTAGGTGGGCACATGAGTAAAATATCTAACTTGGATATTTACTCATGTGGCAAGGGCGCTTTCCGATTCCGCCCGACGCGATGCGACGACGGCGACGCCGGCGTAGGTATGAGGTGCTTTGGTCGGAACACGAACGTCGGCGTCGGTCGTACAACTAGCATAGAACTCAAATTACAATGATTATACGTGACATGCGTCGGTTTGCGACCTAGTTAGGTACCTACACAAAACAACCATACACGCTGCTGTTAGCTACCTAACTATCTACGTTATCTTGCACGAGCATAAATACCTATACATTCTATATATACATACGGTGTGTACTTAAATATTCTATCGGTAAGTAATACCGATAAAATAATTAAGTATTTACCTCGTTAGATTTTTTTTCATGAGCTGATAAAATCAGTGTTAAGATACTAGGCTAAAGTAAATACCTACCCTTCTACTTTCAATGCATCTTATTTTAATTTAATTATTTGATTGCAAGAAAGGAAGAAAAAAGGCTTTACAAAACGTCTTAGTCTCTAACCAAACTAAAAATTTGAAGACTGTGAAATTATCACAATTAGGTAAATTAAAAATCCTACTCTCTGTTCCTTTATTATCGTACTATATGAATTTTTAATCCTTAAATTAAATAATATATTGTTGAGTGCCTACTGGACATAACAAAACTAATACCGTATTTCTCGAGTGATAGGTGTATGTAGAAAGTAATAGACCCGGCACGGTGGCACAGTATAAAGAGTTCTACTCTTTTTTGTACAGTCTTTACCTAACTAGGTAAAGGCAAAAGAATTATGTTTTAGCACTCTATGTATGTATGTATGTATGTATCTTTATTATATTATATTATAAGTGTATGTACTGTAAAACTACCCCGTGACGTCATCCGCATGGATCCGTTACTTAGCGATAATATTACATTAGTTCTACTTTACCGATTTTGCATTATATTATACATTTACAATACTACAATATGTACGTACATACAAATATATGTATGTACACATATATATGTATGTACATATTGAAGTAATCTATACTTATAATGAATCTCTAGCGAGGTAATTTTCACGGTACATCCTAATCACTCAAACAGTGGGTACTATGCGTCTACTTTGGCAATTGTTCGTGTTACTTATTTTTTTGTACCTTACGTACGGGCACTTACTAGAAGATAATCAACATTTATTTATTTATTTATTTATTTATTGAAAAAGTATTTACAATATCATTACAGATAAAAACCCAATACGATATCATAAAAAACCTAAAATTAAAAACACTAATTACTAAATAAATATATCTACTTATCCAATACTATACATTTTTGTGCAACATCCTTGAATTTTGATAGGGTACATTGAAAAATATCAATTTCTATAGAAATAATGATATACACATAGGAATGATGACGCTTTGTTTAAAGCATGTGTAACTGAAAATCCTTATCAGCTCCGTCATTTGAATTCAGTTTTGCTGGTGAATAGTGCTGTTTCAAATACAGTGCAGTGGTGGCCATACAGAGTAAAGATACTGTGGAAGAAAAAGGAAATAAAGAGGACCGAGGAGGTAACTATGCCTTCGGACCACTGACTTTCAGACAAAACTTACACTTTACGTCGTTATGTACATCTCCAGCCAAACCGTCCCGCTTATTCTAAAAGATCTACTTCCGTAAATTTTTTGCTGGCTATACAATATACAGAACGATTTACTGAAGTTATATTTGTGATATCCAGATGAACCGAAAATAAATAAGGAAAATGAAAATATGTTAATTCATATAGGTTAATTAAATTAACACTTATGAACGTCAAAGTTTACAAAATGTCAGCAAATTAACCTACAACCAGTTCGCTGACAAAGTAGAGCCATGAGAAGAACTGGCAAGAAACTCAGGCCACTCATTTTAATCGCCAGGTTATTACAATTTTTGTTAGTTACAGTTTCAAGTAGCATGCAAAGTGACACAGGCAATACACTTAACTCTATAGGTAATTAAATACTTACAGCTTTCTATGTTGCAAAGAAAAAATAAAAAGTAAAATAAGTGCTTTTTACGAGAGATATCTTTAGGTAGGTGAAAGAGGGTTTGTATGAATGGGAGATTAAAAATACTATGGAAAACAGTATTTAAACAACATAAAAATGTCTATTGGAAAAATCAATATTCACGCGAATGAAGTCGCGGGCAACAGCTAGTCTATAATATGTATGTATTTACAAAAAAAAAAGTATATAAGTAGTATATCAGTTGTTTAGTACCCATAACACAAGCAAATATAATTGCTTAATTTGGGGCTAAGATGGCTCTGTGTGAATGTGGTAGAATATTATTATTATGTTATAGTTATAAGGTGCATTTTATGCTTTTTGTTTAATTATCTCAATTTTGGCATATGTGTGGATTGGTTCCTTTTTGCATAAGTAGGTCCAATTGTTTTTTTTTTTTTTTTTTTTATATTATAGCCTACCAAAGTGACTCCACCCCGCCTGATGGTAAGCAGTCAGTGGAATCCAGAAGTGGCGGCTACTATACCAAAAGCCATCGTCTTAAACTGCTGGTATGGTGGCCTCTACTATGGCGGCTGGGAATGGGGTTAGGGGAAGGGAATGAGGGAGGTGAGGAAAGAGAAAGGGGGGCAATTGGGCCTTGTTTAGGAATTGTTTTTTTATGCTTATTAGTTTAAAGTGTAAGTTAAACTTACTTGTGATTTTTATTATTAGTATCTACATTTGTTTTTATTATAAAGTGGTTTGTAAGTCAATTTAAATTTTATAAAAACCATGTTTTATATTTATAATAATTGATGTGATACCTATAATCATGTTTTAAGGGAAGTTTTGTGTTAGTTTTAAGTTTAAAAAATGAGTGTATTTTAATAACTTTTAACTTCAGTTTGATCGATAATGAATTAATGATCTAATACTTTATAATTCTGTTGCGTTAAAATGCCGTTAAACTATAAGGTTTTAAGTTTAACCGCGTTTAAGCGTAACAATGAATCAAGTTTTGTACTCTTATTTAAACACATTTATAGACTACCAGACTTAAAAGCAGTGAACGGACGTTAACCACACGAAAGTTTAACATAAGGTAGTTCCACAAGTATTAATGATAAGCTAAATTGACAATATGTGCTATACCGACATTTTAGTTACAATTAAGTTCTTTTGTTTTTTAGGTTTTTAACAAACAATATTTTTTATGAAATAGAGACACTAAAATGCCGTTACGCTAAGCGTAGTGGCATTTTAGCCGCTGATCTATTAGATTTTTGTAACACCAATGGTATACTAAAACGCAAAAAAACGTTTTATTATAAAATTTAATTATATTTACAAACTGACAGGAGAATAAATTAAAAGTATTTCATTTGATCTATATCTTGGAACCTTTAAATCTCAAATAATTGTTGTCATTTGTAAGTGACAACGGTTTCAATTTTTGCCGCGTTTTTTGAGTGTTTACTCAAAACTCGACTTTGGCAGTTAACGGCATTTTAGTTATACCACGGCAGAGCTGGGTTTTGAGTTTATTGGTTTAACCCACAGTAGTTATTTTTATTTCTACTACATATTTAACAAACGTCATGATTCTAAACACTCATCTTTGCTTTCGCTACTATATAAATAATAAATATATAAATAATATATACTAAAAAATATACATACTTACTAAACGAAATAATAAAAGATACTAAAAAAATAATTCATTATTTTCGCGTCTATCAGATTTTAGCTCTGCGGTTTCGGACAAGTAAGGTCATTGTCTTATAGTTGTGCTACTGCTACTTGCCGCTAGAGGGCGGACTCGCACGCAATGTTTTTTTCGGGTGAGGCGCGGGGTGGTGAGGAAGCGAAACGCTCAAGGTCATATGTGACGGAACGCCCTTAAGACAGATAGTTTGTTTACTGCTATCCCTAACAGGACTAGTCAAATGACGTTCTTACATAACAGTCATAGACACGTCACCTCTGGTAATACCGTTGAATCGTCAATATGGAAATTAGTAAAAGTTATTTTTTTTTGCAAATGGGTGTTGGCGTTTAATAACACATTTATATTAAAAGGTATCAAATTTCTTAAAATTGATTTTTGATTATATGATATTAATATAATTATGTGCACATTATATGAAAATCTCTCAGTGGAATAAAGGCGTAAGAAGACATACGATGTTCTTAAAGCAATTATTCATTTTTTTTTTTTTATATTAGCCTACCAAAGTGACTCCACCCCGCCTGATGGTAAGCAGTCAGTGGTATCCAGAAGTGGTGGCCACTATACCAAAAGCCATAGTCTTAAACTGCTGGTATGGTGGCCTCCACTATGGCGGCTGGGAAAGGGGGTCAGGGGAAGGGAATGAGGGAGGTAAGGAAAGGGGAAAGGGGGAAGTTGGGCCTCCGGCGCTCTCACTCACCGAGCGAAACGCAGTAGTACGGATACTACTACTCTTAAGTCGATCTTCTATGAGAGGGTAGTACTTCCCCGGACGATCCGGCCCATTCATGCTGAAACCAGTGTGGATCTACTATCGTAATATAAAGTTAAACATTGCTCATATTTTTTTTTTACATACTGCACTAAATAATTCAAGCAATTATGAATTAACGTGAGCGGAATAATGTAAGAAGAATTTAATTATGATATGTATGATTTTGCACAATGTTAATATTGGATTTCAATAAATGTTGAATGTTAATATTAGGATACGAATTTGTACCAGGACAAGTAATAGGATGTTCTACTAATTAATAATTAATGTACTATTAAATATGTGTAAAACACAGAGGCTGACGAAACTATTAGTACTTCCAATAATGATAATATTTATAACGTATAGGAAGCCTGCGGCAATATTGTGTCATTAATTATAAACAAGTAAATATTATTCGTCTTAATTATGTAATTTTTCTAAAATATTGTGTCATTTTAACTATTAAAGCCCTAACACTTAATAAGGACCGAAAGACTGTTGGTTCATCCTGCTTTAATTAGCTCTTCCGAAATCGATTGCGCCGCATGGTTTAAATTTATAAACAGTTATTTAAAAATTACTCGTCTGTGAACAATATGATAGTAACAAATATATCAAACGCCTTGTATAAATCAACGAAATATTTTTATCAAACATTGCTAAAGCTCGCGCAGTTAACCAAGACCACTATTTAAATCCATGATTTCTTTCGCAAATACAGTTGAAGCTGTGTTAATTGAAATATCATAGTGACAAGTGAATGGGTGATCTTAGTTCTATATTACAAATCTATACTATTATTATATAAAGCGGAAGAGCTTGTTTGTTTGTTCGAACGCGCTAATCTCAAAACTACCAGTCGGATTTAAAAAAATCTTTTTGCATAGCCATTACATAGCCCAGTTCTCGAGGAAGGTTATGAAAGTAGGCTATGTAACATCACGCTACTGGCGACGCGAGCAGAAACCGCGCTGCAGGAAGCTAGTTAATCGAGTCGCCAGTTAAGAATTTCTTTTTTACTTGTTCTGGACTTATATTCATTATTTAATTTGTAACAAACCAGACTGACATCAAAATCAAAAGTGGCTTAGAAAATGCGTTGACTTCACAAAAATAGGAGGCAGTGACGAGTAATAAATACAATACTACCAGAATACAAAATTATCAATAAAAGCACTTAAATGTTTTAGTTAATGCATCAAAAGTTATTCAAATGTAAAACGATAAAATAACATAAAACAGGAAAGCAAAAACCAGATTCATATATTGAAAAACCAGCCAGCTTTTAATTTTCTTCACATAGAACATGTTTTCTGAATCAGGTACGAGTATAGTAAGTCATTAATCATAACATTTAATTAAATTGCCTAACGCGTGATTTATAACTTCAATTAAAATATCGATCAATTAAAACTCACTTCATCTTATTAATTTTGACAAATGAATTAAGTTAACAAGGACATGATGAATGAGGTTTTTTTATGTTTGTCTAAATTTTATTAAATAAGTTGTACTATTTGCTATGCGTAAAAACGACGTAGTCCAAGATATAAGTAAACCGTGAACAAATTCACCTTCATCTTTCGTAGAATATTCAAGACAAGCATTTAATTTTTAGATATTCTTATTATGTTAGAATAACTTTAGATTTTATTTTATTTATCTCGGCAAGTTATTTTATTTTTGAAAATCCTTTTGTTTTAAAATTGTATACCAAGTAGGTAATGCAAATGTTTGTTTTCTTCTACATGCAATAGTTACTGTTGATTTAGGTAATTACCCAAATTAGAATACTATAAATCTTTCAAAATTAGTCTTTCTACAATACTAAAAAATTAAAAATAAAAGTAAACTACATATTACACAATAGGAAACATTTTTTTTATAAAAATCATAAAACCCGATTCCAAATGGCAATAGGTATTTGACTATATTTATTTATTTATTTATTTATTTATTTTAGTACATACTTATAAGCTAACAGAATTTCTCCAAAGCACTTACAAGCCCAAATCTATAACGTTTTATTCTAAATATTACAATTAAATCTATACAATATTAAAAAGATAGAAGATAAGACAATTCAATATATTATCATTACTATGCACTATACACATCATTTGCATTTATGTGTATGCAAATGATTATAATAGGTACCTACAAATGAACGACAAGTTAATAACCCCACGAAGACTGGCCATTGGCTGCTTGTGGATCAATTAAATTCCCTTACAATAAATTATACCTCAAGCCACACCTACAGTTTTCCGGTGACTGACAAAGGGATAAAAATATTTTATAAAAAAATTGTATATGAAAACGTGTATGGTAATATACTTAACTAGCTTTTGCTCACGGCTCCACTCGTGTGGATATCATTTTGCCTACAGACATTTTATATTATTTACATGTTAAATTACGCTATGGGCAGGACAAAATGTGTCTATTGTAAACATATTTTTTGTTTTCTATCCGGGCAGTTAAAATAATTCGTGAAGATGGTGTACCTACTTTCTCAAGAGAAGTAAAATTGTCCATGCGAGAAACAATTATGCAGAACCTGTTTATAATGGGTACCTTCATTGATGTGTGTTTGTGTATTTGTCTGTACTTCACGTTATAAGCTAAAAACAGTTATTTGCCGCACAATTTCTATTCCCCCATTCATATAATTCTGCATTTCACCTACCTAAAGATATCCGCGTCCAAAAATATACAGTGCCGTTTAATTATAACTTTTCTCAACTTTAACTTCAAATCAAAGAACTGTCTATGTAATATTTAACCCCCTAAACCTACCCATTTCATAATAGTTAAAAACAGCATTTTAAAGTATTCCAATACTAATTTGTACGGTAATTACTTTAAATACAACAATATTGCCATACAACTTTTAATCCCCAATTTCACCCTCCTAAAGCCACCCCTGCCAAAAATATTGATAAGAGTATTTTTTATTTTATAAATTGAAAAGTATTTTTATAAATTAAAAAACTAAGAAGTTTCATACAATCGTTTTGATTCCTTTTTACACATTTAAGACTTTTATAATATGTATGAATGAAATATTGTAAGAGAGCCAAATTAAATAGTTATTATAGCGTAAGTAATACTATACCTACATTTTTATAAAAGTCAAACTGCTGCAATCAGATTAATATAATTTGCGTGGGCATAGAAAAAACAAAGACTCTTTCCTCCACAAAATTGTATCCCTAAAACGACTGCTAAGTTTGGACCTAATAATATAACCAGCAGGAACGACAAAAACGAAAAAAACGAGCTATACGTTCTATCTACAACCTAGGTTCACGAGACTCCCTGAGAGAGCGATTCAAAGAGATAGGTATATTGACAGTTGCATCTCAATATATATATGCTAATGTTGTTTATGTTAAGAGTAACATTAGTCTATATACTAGGAATTGCGATGTGCATGAGATTAACACCAGGGGTAAGCATAAACTGGTTGGCTCACACTATCGCTTACGTCCATATTAAAGTCCATAATTCGTTTACGGGACTTGGTGTACGTTTATTTAATAAATTACCTATCGACATAATGGATAAACCCTTAGACAAATTTAAACAAATTGTCAAAAAACATTTAATACTTAAGGGTTACTACACTGTTAATGAGTATCTGAACGATAAAAGTCATGGGATGCTCGCTTGACGAAGGAGTAAATTAATTTTACTCTTAATTTTAATGACATTATACTTTAAAGGACATATTTTTGTTAATTATTGTATGAATGACATTTTTTATGATTATTATGAATGACATGCTTTAACAAATAATTTTTTGACATTAATTTATTGATACATTTTGACATAATTTATAAAATGTTTTTTTTTTTTTTTGTATTAATTATAAATGACATGATGCCCGAGCCATGTTTGAACAGTTAAGTACACATTTTGTATTGTTTTGTTAAAATTGTATACTTAGTATTGTTAAATTTTTTTACATTGTGATTTGTGAAATAGAGGTACATTGTGAACTCCTGTGGTAAATTAAGTTCATCTTACTTTATACTTATACCAAAAATTAACAGTTTATATAATATCTACATAGAAACATTTATCACAGTTCACATGTTGCCTTTACCTTTTGTAGCAATATGCAAATTGAGGCAACCTGTAAAGCACACATTTTACTTTTTAATTTTCTTTACAACATAGAAAGCTGTAAGTAATTAAGTATCTATAGAGTTAAGTGTATTGCCTGCGTCACTTTGCATGCTACTTGAAACTGTAACTTACAAAAATTGTAATAACCTGGCGATTAAAAAGAGTGGCCTGAGTTTCTTGCCAGTTCTTCTCATGGCTCTACTTCGTCAGCGAACTGGCTGTAGGTTAATTTGCTGACATTTTGTAAACTTTGACGTTCATAAGTGTTAATTTAATTAACTTAAATGAATAAACATAAAAAAAAAAAAAGAACCCAGCTTGACTACATCATAAGTTACAGTCTCTTCTAAGCTGCACATTCAGACTTAAGACCTAGATATACCAACACACTTGCTACGTTCAGCCTCTTAATGAATAACCGTCCTACACATTGAAAGGTTGATCAAACAATGAACTTTATCTATTAAGTACAGAGAATGTCTGTGGATCTGGAAGCAGGATGAAGGTTGCCCACTTTCATCCTCCGAACAAACACGGAAAAGACGCACCATAACATGGATTTCTCATTAACTTTATTTTATTCCCAGTAACTATTGTTCTACTTACTAGATAACTTATTCATGAAGTTTAAAAATAGCCATAAATTTATTTAATTTATTAAATAAATATATAAGTAAAATGTGTTGATATATTGTTACAGAGAGACGCAGCGTAAGCAGTCTCTTCATAAAGTGGACCGAACGACTGAAAAAGATCAACCGATGGTTGAGAGCGACTGGTCAGAGAGGAAATGATTGGCGAAATACATTCAACATTCGTCTTCCAACTGAAATAACAGCAATGAAGATGGTATAATATATGTACTATTTCTTGAATATAAAATGAAATTCCACATGTAACCTGATGAATACTTGGCTCATTTGTAGCTAGTAACCGCCGCTCATAGACCTCCGGTTGCCAGTACCAAAAAAGAACATGCAACAATTTTACATAAAGAAATTCGCTACACATAACTTAGGCCCACACACAACTAAAAAAATTATACATAATTTATTAAGTTTATTTTAAAAAAAATAGACTTTTTATATAAAAAATGTATAAGTGAAATATTTAGTACTATAACGACAGGACTGCAAGAACACAAAACTACTAGATAATCTTCCTTAGTTACAATCTTTTTAAAAAGTGGACCATAACACAACTTTTTTATGTTGAATCATATAATAATCTCTTAACAGAATCACAGAAAACACAGATCTAAAAATATCAAATAATATTAATCACATTGCAAACCTGTTCTATTTTTAGTCGGCATACTTATAAGGTAATAAAAAATGTATATAAATAACGGCATGCTAAATTGTGAAGCGGTTACGGCAAGTCGTTTGTCTCATTAGCAATAATTCGGTAGGTGTTTATGAGGATCCACCTGTTTAGAATGAGTCATTTCACCCAATTTGGACCGAGGATCACACCGTACTTTGCAAATTTCACAACAAAACGTAACAACGCCACTGTTCACTATATTTGGCACCTTTTATGTGCTACCGACAGCTTTTCTAAATAAATCGATACTAATTTGTGAAGAAGTTTATATCGACACTTAAGTTTTTACTGATTCCTGTACGAATTAATACGAAATTGGAACTGGGATTATTATGCTGTCGTTTGTCATTGTTTAAATGATGAATCTTTAAAGATATTAAAAAGCCTGTTTTTTAGTGATTGGAATATAAATGTTAAATCTAAAACACCAAATAATATCATTTAGTTAGTTTAGATGTATTTTTTTTGTCTCTGCAATAATAAGAGAACCCACACTAAAATCTAAGATATAAACATTTTACTTCAGGTGAACTATAATTATGCTTGTTTGTCACATAAATACTATTAAAATAAGTTGGCATCGCTACTTGTTAGATAAGACGGCAACACGTCTGCCACCGCAGGCTTAGAATAGAACAAAACAATGCATGACCTATTGAGTAGTATTGTACTAAATATTATAACCATTTACTCGAAACTTCAAATTTTATTTCAAACAAAGACTTATACGTAAGCATAACTTCGACTATCGAATAACTCGAAACTTAAAGCGTTGCTTAAGAATATGTTATTAGATTCTCCAGAATAATGACATCAGTTCGCTTAGCAATGAATCCGCAAACAAGTCTGGTAAGCGTCTACATAACAATAGACGTTATATACGTTAATATACTACATATACGAACATATTAAGCATTACACTGAGGCCCAACTTTGTATGCGCTATATGTGTCAAGTATTATTCTTCAGAATTTAAGCTATTTCTTTGAGTTAAATTGTAAAACGCAATAAACAAGCTTAAATACGGCAGAATAACTACTGAATTCATAATTTTTATACAGACCTTCTTTTCGTCAGCAAACTTCTTTTTAACCAAACGCCGCGTGTAACCCTCGTATTGCAAAATTGTCCAAAGATAACTAAAATAAAAGGATATTTCTAGCAATATTTAAAGTTTCTTATATTAAATATTTAGTTATAAACAAACAGACAAATACAAATACTAATATATTTGATATCAGTTAGGATTCTAATTCATAGGTCGGGCACGTTCGTACTTGCAATATTGAGGTAGCCAATCACACCAGGCACCTCACTTTCACAGACCAGCCCACGCAGTCTAGTCAAAAAACCTACACACTACATGGTTCTAATGATGGTGTCTAATGGGGATGAGTTACAGTTTCTCTGTGTAATATATTTACTTTTGGTCATCGACATCTTTTTTTTATTTAACACATTTAAAATTACAAGCCTTTAACATTATTTTCCGTACGACGCAAACCTTATGGTTTATTTGCGTACAGGGTACTCGCTCGCAGCGTGAACTATGAACAATTCTAAATTTAATCTTTAGAATTTGTTCATAGTAACTATTTGCTATGTCTAACTAACTTGCTATGTCTACATCTGTAACTGAGTAAATCATCATAATCATCATATCTAGCCCGTTATTACCCCACTGCAGGGAAAGGCCTCTTCTTATATAGAGAAGAATGAATACATATACTGGAAAATTGTTAACGTTCAAATAAATAGGACTTAGGCCGATAATAACAGTTATATTTCGATGTGACTTGACTGAATTTAGACAAGAGTCCATAGACTAGTAAAATATGGTTATTTAAATTTTATCAAAGTTAATCGAGATTTTCCCGAGAGACTAAAACATGGAGTTTTTCAAGAAAGGAGTTAAACGGTTTTCATCAGGGTCGGCAACGCGCTAGTGATACTCCTGGTGTTGCAAGCAACCATATAGGCTACAGTAACTGCTTACCATCGAACGGGCCGTATGCTTGTTTGTCACCTTAGACGTATAAAAAAAGTTTGTAAAGTTTTTGGTATATTTTGTTGACAGATACGTAGTAACGGAACATTCCAGAATGTCAAAGCTTCATTAGCAATTGCCAGCTTTTCAGTCACCGACTTTTCGCTACTGAACCGAAAATAATGTGTCATTTGCAAAATATGATAAGAGAAAATATGTTATCTTTGATTACAAATGAAGAAGTATAATTACATAATTGATTGACATATCTTTATTAGGCCAATATTTCACAAATACTGCGATTATGACCGATTGGGATCATTGACCGCTGCCCTAATCGTCAACAGTTTGTCACTCGTCACTAAAGCTCGTAAGTCACGTAACTTTAGTCATCTAGTATCAAGCGTCATTCACATGATTTGACTGTTACTTCTTATTCATATCATACCAAGTAAGGTAAGGCTAGACGAAACTATGATCATGGATAGACGTCATCAATCCTAATTTTAATGATTTAAATCAACATTCGTGTGCAAAATTGAGTAAACTGTAGTATATTTCCGAATGATCCAAATTGTGAGATAAAATGTGATATATATCTGCTGGGACTATGTTCCTTCAGGTAATGGTTGCCAGCGTTACTCTGACAAGCACTATTATGTAGTAGAAGAAATTAAAAACTGTGCCTTCTGAAACTAGTTACAACATTTTTCTTTTTAAGGCAACCCTAGCCGACATAATTCGTAGATAAAATTACTACAACATTCTACTAGTCCTACTACGACAATATATGAAAACTAAATTAACATATTTGCGTATTTTTAATTAAATTTTTAATTCATTATGACGCAGCGCAGCATGCTTTAAAATTTAACTTGTTATATGTATACATAAATATACTTTCTGCCTCTGTGGTTCGGTGGTACTGTGTACGGACTGTTACGCAGAAGTCGCGGCTTTGATTTCCGCTCAGTGTTAATATTTGTGTGCATGAACATGTCTAATTGCATTGGTTTGAGTGTTACTATTTTTAATATGTATGTATTTACAAAAAAAAAAGTATTTAAGTTTGTATATCCACATTCTAAATCTCATAACACAAGCTATAATCATTATATTATGCTTACTTTGGGTCTAGTTATTGAGATATATTGTTGAGATATACATACGTATTTAAAATATATTCAAAGCTCATAAACCAACTAAAAATGCACATAATCAATAAGGTAATCCTAAGGCTTTATCATGCACATGTTAAACTACAATCAGCAAAAACTTTTTACATACAATCAAATGACTTAAAGGATCGTCGCCTTTAAGCTACACTAACCAATATCTGATTCAGGGCATGCAAAT
Source organism: Parascotia fuliginaria (assembly GCA_963082885.1). Classification (NCBI taxonomy): domain Eukaryota; kingdom Metazoa; phylum Arthropoda; class Insecta; order Lepidoptera; family Erebidae; genus Parascotia; species Parascotia fuliginaria. The sequence goes on along the minus strand of OY720180.1, from coordinate 13,966,219 downwards.
CTTAAAATGTTTCTGATATGAGTAAGATTCTTTCGCCAAATAGAAAAAGCTTTATGTTACGTTGCATAATAGCCTAGTAGTTATATTGACCATCAGTAAGGTCACATCAGTAGGCCATCTTCTACAGAAAGATGCGAGTACAAAATCAGGGCTATACGAATCCGATTTTTAAATTCATAATATATGCTCAGTTTAGTTGTTAGTTAATCTAAATATTACTGAGTTTTCGAAGCGTAGTGCGGGCGTTCGTGTTGCGTTGTTTGTAAGTATCTCTCTTTGTATACAAATCACGCGTGGTGCAACACACCCGGCAGCGTAGTGAGGGGCAGTGTGTTGATCACCATAGGTGAAGAAACCTGGACTTAATACCCTACTTTAGGAATACCTATACCTTACAGTGGACGTCATCAGACTGATGATGCCAATGATGGACCTGTACCTTCTTCTTATAACCTGTACCTATAACGTAATAAATCACAAAATAGTACTAGTTACCTATTAAAACCTTAAGATTAGATAAAGAACTAATCTATAAAATATTTTTAAAATATCGGCGTAGGTTTTTAGTGGGATTAGATACGACTTAATGTTGAAAGTAAGATTAATTTAAAGGTACGTAATTCTTTTGTTGTCATTGTTTGGTCCTTTGCAGTCACATTGTTTACGTCATAATTGTTGTTCGTCTTATTGGAAGGTTGCATAAATTTAATAGTCTCAACGTTTCTGTAGAAAATAATTTTAAAGAATTGAAAATATCTTGAGTTTAAACTTTAAACAGTGATGGTTGTTATTTTCTGTTTTATATGATGTAGTATGTATTATATGGTTAGTGCGTGTCTACGGTTATTTCAAGTGTCTGTTGCCATCTAAGTGTACAGCAATTGCTCTTTAAATAGCAAGAGCGCACATAATCTGTAAAACTTGAAATTGAAACACCAAAGATTATCATAATAAGGAACCTTAATTAGCCGAGTGTCCAAAAAAATTTGAAATAATAACTTTAAAAGAATTGCATGCAAACGTAAATTATTATCGACGACTTACGTACTATTAAGGCGTGCCACGAAAAGCCGAGCAATAATGATAATAATAATTATAATTATTGCACATCGGTATGCAGAAATGATTTCCTTCGTGTAATGATCCGCTGGCTGAGCTTACTTGTCCCCTTCGAACGAATTAGCGTCAGTAATGGGCTTAATTGTGTAAATGGAATTCTGCTTCGCCTTATTAGGCGAGTAACGCGTTTCTACCAGTTTTCGATATTGTCGACTTGCAATAATTAACTTGTAAATAAGTGGGTATGACCCATGTACATGTTGTTAATACGCACCTTCTTGTCGTATGATGAAACTTAACGAGACCATTTCTTGAAATTTTAATGTTTTAAATACATAGTTTTTCGACATTCGGACTCGGTATGTTTATTTAGCTTATTCTGTTTATAATTGTCTCATGTTGTGCGTACAAATACCGCTACATGTGATTATTTGTTCAACGGCGGAATTACACTGTTTTATAGACCAACCTATAGAGTAGTCTATAAATAGTAAACTGAGAAATGAGAATTGTCAACAATCATACTCTTTAGTGCACATTAATTACTTTAATTTACGTAATATCGTGATTACTTAATGTTTACGGTACCTACCTGTCTAGTATGCAGGAGATTGCGGTTTCTACGCTTGACCTATCAAATATGACCTTTTAAAGACATTTGGAACTTCTTAACTTGAAAAAAATATCTATGGTAACCTAGACCATTACTCAATTATAGCACAAAAAATCCCAAGCGTCAAAGATTTCTGGTCTAAAAACATCCCCGAATATAAAATTTGGCTAGTAAAAGTTTGTAGAGTAGGTAATAGTTAATTGCCAAGAAAATATTTTTATAGATACCTAATCAATTATATTAAGACAATTATTGTCTATTGTATACTTTTAGTACGTATTAGTAACTGGCTATAAATAAAATATCAGTCATAACAAACAAGGACCGTTACAGTGTGAGCAAGTGTCATCAATCTACAAATCCTTGCACCCACAGCTTTCACTCTGACACAGGAAACCACTCAAAATACGCGACACTTATCGCACGTACAATGAACAATTTATCATAAGTTTTAGTCGTTACACTTACCCAGTAACCAGAGAGAGTCTGTAACCTTGATACCAATATGCGCTACTACAGATCTATCGGTGTCATTTTTTACGTTAGTCTGAGTATATGCAAATAGTGGTACAGCAAATTTTGAGTACGTCTACCTTGCGAGGATCGCCCACAACGAGTTTGAATCAAAGCACGATCGAATCTAGTGTAACCACATCTCGTGTTAAACTGAGCAGCTCCTAGTGACCTACTGATTTCCATATTGTGCGTAGGCGAAGCGTTTTGCGTTTGTAGTAGTGCGTACTACTCTTTATACTTAAATGTTTGCCTAGATTTATTGATGCTTACACTATGGTAATTGAGGATTACGATTGTCTACTTAAAGATACTGCGATTTATTCACATTGCTCACATTTTTTTGCTGCATTTTAAAAATAGATACGCGTACCTACTTTCTTCGTGGTAGGCTGTATTCAAAGATATATCGTCTTGTACATTGGCTTGTGATATAATATAAATATAGTATATTAAGAATAATACTATATTTTTAGTTAGTAAAGCTTACTAGCTATATTACCCAAGCTATACAAAATAACTTTTAATATACATTTGCTACGATATTTTCTCTTGGAATAAATAAAAATAAATAGCATCCAGCGTAAGTGTCGTGCTCCCGTAAATCTGATATAATGTCCACAATGTCCTTTTGCTTGCACTAGCATCAACTACAGTCCATTCCAAATCTAATTTCGGACAATGTAAACAATCCTCCATATTGCCATTGTCTATGGTTTCATGAATTTACTAGTGATGGGGAAAAGGATGATAAAAATAAAATTAATGTCATCAATAGTCATCATACATAATTAAATAATAATTTCTCATTCTTTTTTTCTAACATTTTAAATAATATTACGTTTACTAATACTCTATTTGCGTAATCGATTAATTCTATTTGATTTGTTATTTTTATTACTCCAAATACTTGTATTTATGTTAAATATGGTATTGTATTTTATTGTAACCGTTGACTTATAAACTATAAGATAATAAGACAAACAATTTACCTAATGTATAAATAAATGTAATTTAAATTAAGCATTGACCTCTAATTACAACTATTTGACCACGGACTGAAATGGAATACTCGGATACTTTTGAATATTTTCCCGCCTGATAAAAAATTGTGAAATATTGATTATATGGAATTTGTATGTTACGATTTTATTATGCTATATTACAATAAAACAAATGAACTCAGACTTGCGAGGGCAAATGACAAAATATTATGTACCTATGATATGTATTGGTTAAACTTATTTCTTCTGATAAATTACAACATTGGTTTTCAAAGACAATATAGAGTACAGAAAAAATAAAACTGTCAATCATATTGACGTCTTAATTCGACCGCAAAAAGTAATTCGTAATTTTATTAAATAAACTAGATTTGATTATTAATCATTAGTAGAAATAGTTGCAAAATGAAGTATATAGTGAACAGAATGTGTATAAACCCATGTGTCATCGTTTATGGAGTTTTTGATAGAAAAATATTGAAAAAACTGTTTGTTTACATTGTCCGAAAATGGATTTGGTCGATACTGTACGTACTGCGTTATAAATTACTTATTTTTGGTCCAAAAATGTGTAGGAGAAGATAATTTAATACAAGAGTGCAAATTAAGGGTATGCGTGACTTCCAGTTATACATAGTTAAATTGTTAAATGCTTTCTCATCGAGGTTTAAAATAACAGAAAGTAAAGTAAAATACTATAGACATTACGGTACACAGTACAAACCGATCTCACAATTGAATTAGCAAGCAAACGAAAGAAAATGTGGGCGATGTAAGTGCATTTTGTATTAATGTCTTAATTAAGAGTGAATCAGGTAGCAGCCACGAATATACAACTTTTAAAAAGTCACATGTTGCTGTTTAAAGGTAAATTTTTATTATGCTTTTGGTTTTAAACGCCCGAGTTTGGCATCATCACATTGTAAGCTTTTTGTATTCGCTCCATTAAAAGCACATAAAAAATATTTGATATTATTACTCGTATAAACATCGCCTTAACTTGATTAAATTTTATGTAGCTAATAATTATAATATTTTAATATGTTTAATAATACGGATTCCTTACCACCTACTGTATCACTCTGATGACGGTTTGATACGAACAAATTAATCGCTGACAAGGGTTACCCGTCACAATAATATGACAGTTCAATCATTTATGACACATCTTTACAAGAAATCTCATGTTTTATTCGTGTAGTAATTTGTAATATACTAATGACCCGTCTCTGCTTCGCACGTGAGAACTATATGCTTTTTTACAAATCGTTGAAATGCCTTGGTTGTCTTTACTATATTATACACATTCTATACTTATAGACTTGCCAAAAGAAATGCTCTAAGGTATAGTGAAAATGTATCAAAATTCGATGCATGGTTTAGAAAAAGTTCGCAGCGAAACTGACAGGGAAAAACAGCGAGTTTACTTTATGCAAGTTAAAGATTCATCGCATTGTTTATGGGTTGCACTGATTTAAAAATTTGATAAGAGTTCTCGAGTGAATAGCGATAATGTTAATGATGACACATTTTAAGGCGAAGTCTTTGTGCTGCTTGTATTCTAATCGGCGCTAGATAATGTACTGAGATTAACGCCCGTGGCTAACCGCGTGTATTCTGTACATGCAAAACCACATTAATATGACAACAAATTAATTTGACATAATAATATAATTATGACAACTTCGCTACAACAAGACTTTAGATATTATTGAGAACTAGCTTTCCGCGGTGCAATTTCATTCGCGTCTTTGCTTACTGCTCTGTTCTCGTCGCCAGTAGCATGATGTTACAGAATTTCCTCGAGAACTAGGCTATAAAACGTAAAAATATTTACAAATCCGACTGTAGTTTCAGCGTATAGCGCGTTCCAACAAACAAACTTTAGAGTTTTAGAGAGAGTTTTAGCTTTAGAGTTCTATGTCCAGTAGTGGACTTTTATCGGCTGATAATTACGCCCTTGGTCCTTTGCCTTCCTCATTCCTTTTCCCCTACATGGACAACGACTTGGTTGTTTTCAAAACATTATTTTTAGAATGCTTAGAAAACATAGCCATGTCCATAGGTGATGGTTACGGAACCCATGTATCTTATTTACGACTTTTCTGAACGAAGGAACTACACCATAACTAAACAGAAAATTGAACAAATAGTTTTGTTTTAATTGCGATTAAATTTTCTTTACGCAGTAGTAGCCTTACAACTTGAAATGCGTTATTGTGACTCGATTTCCATTCAAATATTGAAGTTGAAGTAAACACAAATTAATATATCATTGTACCCAAGTTTAATTACTACTTAAACAAAAGTTTAACCGTTAAGTTTTATTAATGTGTAAAACTGCTATTACCTTATTGAACAAATTACAGTAATATTCTTTTGATTTTAAACACATTTGAAGAAACGTCGGGCTTTACAACTTATTTACAACAAAGATAGACTTTACAATTTGTTCTATTTCTGCAGTTTAGAAGATCGCAGTTATGTAATAGTCATAATTATGTACCTCTTTTAGAAGAACCATTATTTTGTACTTTGTTCAAGTCTAGTTTATAAATTTATTAGCTTCCCGCAGCCCGGTTTCAACCGCGTCTTTAGTTACTGCTCTGCTCCCGTCTCCAGTAGCGTAATGTTACATAGGTTAACCGTCTTTAAGAACTGGGCTATCATATGCAAAAAGAATTATTCTAATCTGAGTCAGAGTATAGCGCGGACAAACAAGCAAACAAACTCTTTCACTTTATAATGATAGTATAGATTTCATCTAGATTATCAAGTCTCCAAAAAGTTTTAATTCCTATGACTAATTCAGCTCGAGAACCTCCACTGCTAGACTATTTGTAATTGTCGTAAGTATTTTTTCAATTTCAACTGGCGTTTCTATGCGTTTCTTTAGGTCGTCACCAAAAAGCACGATGATTCCTTACAAAATGAAGTAGGTAATGCATTGATTTCTCTGCTACGCTTATACCTACTCGCACAGTGTCATCTTCACAACTTTGTATACTATTTTTTTGTAAGTTCACAAGTATACAAATCCTTGAAATGTCATAGAGTTTCTTGCGCAACTATTTAGTGGTGTAACATGCAAATTTTTGCAGTAACGTGAAAATAATGACGGCTGTTTATTTCTCTCTTGATATTAGCTAGGTATGTAATAATAATAACATTTTTATTTTTATGCTTTAAAAGTTAAACATTATTTTGCGGTAAAGTGTCCTTTAGAATGAAGTACATTATAAAACTCTTTATTAAACACTGGAAGACTGCCCTTGCTTCGTTTCGGTATTAAAAGTTTCATTCGGTCACACAACAAACACCTACGGTAAATATCATAACAATTGTGTTTTATTGCATCATTTAGGTTTAGACACGCGCTTAAATATTCAAATTCTGAAAATGACTGAAATAATATGTTAAATTTAATATAATATAACCTACTTAAGTTATCCACTATTTTTTTGATTTCTAAAGGTGAAAGAATGTTTAAAATCGGTTACGTAGGTTTTTAGTTAAATCATTGCAAACACACAAACAAATAATCAAATCTTTTTTCTTTATAATATTAGTTTAAACAAATAATTTTTACAATTATTTCTATACCTACAGTCGTCAAAGAATTAGTCTACGATGAACGTCTACTCAATACCATTTTGATTGCTTGCAACTGTAAACAAACCCGTGGCTCATCTGATGATGTAGTTATCCTGTTCGTGGCTTTCTGGATTTTATGACCTAGTCAAGTGTGTGACTCAGTCAAAAACGTCTACAGAGAGCACACTCGAGTAGCATAATCTCTTCCAACTTTTAAAATAAGTTCGTTTGCTCCACACAAATGAAGTCATAGCTAGAGTTTAGTACAACATATTTCAATGTAGTTAAATACTAAATGACTGTGGCTTTCAGATTATTATCCATATTTGTTACATGGACAAGTTCATTAAATTTATCGGACGTTAAAGTTAACGTTCGTAGTGTTACATTGTACACAGTTTACCTCATCTTCGCTAACGCACTTGTCAATTATTGTCAAAGTTATTATAATAGAGATGTCATAGGTGTTAATATCGGTTTATGTTATAAACAAAGTATATAATTACATACTTAGTTAACTAGATAAGATTATTCTTAAACTTTGAACTGAAGAGAACAGAAAATGTCAGCTTGCTGGCACTATGAATGGGTGACACAAGTCTATGTTAAATTGTATATTCATTTGTGCTAAGCTTTTTGTACATCATTAAAATTTGTTTCGTCAAAATTGCGAAACAAATGAAACAAATTCACGGCTTAAAATTAAAATGTCGGTGGCATCGGCATGGTTTGTAGATGGTATCTCCAGAGCAATTTTAGTAAATAAGTTTGTGCACTGCAAAATTGATTCAAAAACCTACTTGTTCATACCTAACTACTTTAGTCGACTCTATGAGACTCTGAGTCTACTAAGAAAAAAAACACGCTTTGTCAATATATTTTGTTAGTTAATCTTTACTAATCTGAATATATTGGACATGCATTTCTAAATATAGGCCTCTCCGGAGTAGGTATTCCTACAGATTCTTAACGGTTTGCGTGCAATTGTATTACTTAGATTAATGTAATTTATTCTCAGTCGTGGTCGTCTATGACAACAAAACAATACTTCATCGTCCATCCTGGCCTCTCTTGAGTAACTACAGTATATGAAATTTATTACAAGTTATTGTTTAAATTCAATAAAAGGTTGTCACAACAAACCTAATAAACATACTCTCCTGTTAAATTGATTAACTAAAGTCATCATTTTAGTTACGACCGTGGGACCGAGTCATTGGGTCAATACAGCGTTGCATAAAATTTTATGTTTGCAATAACATTAGTACAGATTACTCTTTTTGATACCTTAATTAGTGTTGTATGTTAAAATGATAGGCACACACTGCATTGAACATTGGCCAAACATAAAAAAATAAATAAAAATATGCAATACCGTACATAATGAGTAATTTAGCATACAGGTTGTAAATGTTTTTCTTTATTTGAATGACGTTCGAATTGTAAATGTAAATAGACGCTTTAACAAAGGTTACCATAACTTTGTTTTTGCTACGGCTGCGGCGCGCACGCAGTGTAAAAGTTGAAAATAATTTTGGAAGTTTGTTATTGTAATGCAGGTAGCAAGTAGCTATATTTAAACGCTAATGTTTTAATTGTAGAGAGATTATTCATATCAATTTTGAAAATTACCTGTTTATGTAACACTAGCTTTCTGCAGTGCAGTTTCACCCGCGTTAGGTTATATATTTAGTTACTGCTCTGCTCCCGTCAGAAGTAGCGTGACGTTACATAGCCTATAACCTTCCGTGAAAACTGGGCTGTCAAACGCGAAAAAAAATATTAATATAGCGCGTTCAAACAAACAAATTTTTTCGCTTATATATTAGTATTGATACTTGGCAAAATAAGGATTTATACAAAAAAAACTTATATTATAATCTTTAATAGGTTATTGGATATTATAAATCGGTGTACATAATAGAGCTATTAAATTTAAAAGGCTGTCCGTCTGAAGTGCTCCTGTGTTCAATTTCCGGACGAGGCTTCACTTGATAAGCTTTCTGAATAACACGAGCTGTGATTACCAATAATAATGTAGCTGCTTTATAATTATGCTACTTACCTCATGTAATACCAATAACTTTTAGTAAAGAGGCTTTACCTTTAAGATAATCTTTTATAACTATGTACGAAACTTAAAAGACGCCGAAAATAAATTACTTACTGAGTAATACAGTGTAAGAAGCAGTTCTATTTATGAGGAATTTATACTTAATTAAAATTTATTTTGCATTAAACTGGTATTTTTACCTATGAAAACGCCTCCCTCTCTCTGCCTACAGTAAGTAGGTGTCCAGAAGTGGTATACCAGGCACTATTTTTTTAATACAGTACAAAAATAAATAATTTTAAATATTAAGAATATTTTTATTAAGTTCTATCAGTTCAGGTGTACTGCGAGTACACGTAGTAGTTTTGGTACTTTAACAAATGGAAAACAATATAAATTTCATGACATTCAGTAACAAGTGCCTCTAGCGGCAGCCTAATAAACTTAATTTTGCAATACTTCATCGTTATAAAACAACCAAAATTTTCATTATCGACAGCATTTACCTACTTACTACCCACAAATAAAACCGAAAGAATGTCAAGTAATTCCACTAAGATCAATGCGGCTTCTTTTGAAACATAACGTTGCACATAAATGCATCATGCTAAGATTATTTAAACATCCGTTATATTACTCAGTACTCATTTTGCACATACATGACGTGATAAAATAAACAAACAAATGCCATGAGATAGGACGAGTAAAAAGTACCCATTAGATATGAAGCAGTCTAACATTACATAATGTATACCTATGTCGCAGGCTAATTGTATTAATCGGCCGTTTACAATCTGCTTCGGCATATTACATAACGCGGGCTATGTTACCAGCAATGTGTATATATACCTCATTTTGGATGTTTAAACTAATTTGAACAAATATAATTCATATAAAACACTCGGCTCATGCGCAGGGGGTTAAAGTTCTTTTTTTTTTCCACGGCGACGTCCGGGGTGGGCGCGACGGGCGGGGAGCAAAGTGGTCAGCTCCCTCTCCCGCTCGGCCGCCTCCTTAGCGAGCATCACCTGCTCGCAGAAGGAGGCGACTCCCTCCCAAGCCCTCTCACTGCGGACCATGGACGGAACCAATGTCGGCAGCAAGAGCTGGGCCGTCGCGAGCGCCGCAACTAGGTCGCGCCGGACACTCCACGAGCGTGTGGAGCGCAGTGTCGCGCGGGCAGACTCCGCAATGGTGGCAGACGGACGACTGTTCCCGGCCTATGAGACACAGGTACGTGTCGAAGCACCCGTGACCGGTGAGTACCTGTGTCAGCCGGAGCGTGAGGACGCCGTGCCTCCTCTCCAGCCACTCCTCGAGAACGGGACTTACCGCCACCACCGTGGCGTGCCCAGGGGGTTACAGTTCTAACCTAACCTAACCCAATCTGCCTTCGGCATATTACATAACGCCGATGACGGCGAGCGTTTACAAAATGGCGAGGCGATATGTAAACGGTGGATTTATTAATTTGCCTGCGACATATACATTACCTACCTATATGAAATGTATGATGATGGGTTGTGACGACCCAATGAGTACGGTACCTACTTAATGACGGTACGAAACAATTACTTTTTGAAAGTTATATGTAATTCCCAAAATTATTTTGAACATAACTTTGAAGGAAAATATTATGAGGAAACTTGGACTAAGTATAACAAAAATACACAACAAAAAATTGGAAAAGTGTAGAGAATACAAGTCTTATGATTATCATTTACAGTCTTTTCAGCTGAAAGACATCCGCTAATGAAACTAAGTCGTATAACCACAGAACTAACATTAAGGATATTAATAATTATGTGAGTGTAACATGTTTCTATAAAATAAAAATAGTTTACTTTCGAAATTTTTATTCTATAAATCTTTTGTTGTTGTTATTAGAAAATGTACCTACTATGAGTATAACAACAGTTATAAAAAGACGGTAAATGTCATATAGGTAATACGGTTTGGGCAGTATTGTCCCGAGGCAAGTCCACTGCCCAGCCGTGAACGTGGGCGTAGGGCGTAATGCTGTCAATAATTACAATAACACCGTTACTCGTCATATTGTTCTCATTATAAAACGATTAATTAGAATGTATTAATGTTAAACAGTTTGTTTTTGTGTAGGCAAGTTGAGCTTTCGGTATAAGTCAATAAAGACTAAGTTATCGATCCAAGTTTCCAAAGTGATACATACTATATATGGTTTTATTAAAAACATAAAAGGACATAAATTGCTGTGACCGATCTAAAAGTCCTTAAACAGACTGCGAACTCAAGTCGGTCGAAGTAAGGATAATATGTTCAGGTGGGATTTCGCGACGAGACCAATCTGAAGTGCCTGTGTGGCGTATGTACCTCAGGCGATGTCCCACCTCACCCATAATATACTGTCCTGAACTTAAAGTTATATTTAACGATAATAAGATCTTCATTATTCATATATTCTTCGAAGCAAACCAAACCAATAGCAGACTATGTAGTCATAAGAAAACATAGTGACTATAGTTGAATAGAACCATATTGATCCTTTAAGCGTATCTACATAAAGAATTATAAAATAAAGTATTCGATGTATTTAACAAAACTAAAAAGAACATTGCCGCGTTTCTAGGAACATAGCTGGTGTCATTAACCTAAAGAAAACTTGCATACATGCCTTGCATAATAACTGCGAATACATGGATTTGACCGTAAATGTACACTTTTGTAATAGCAGATTTTTTTATTAATGGTGAACCGAACGTGACTTGACTCACTGCCGGCCAAGGTGACGAAAATTGGGAGCGAGCTATGTGAGCAGTGGGCTTCTCTTGGCTGATATAATGATCATGATGAACCTTTTAGTTTCTCCGGACTGTCATGCAGCATCTGGCGCTCGATAAACGAATACTCAAAGTACATTAAGGTTTTTCATTACTACGATCTTACCTTTTTTTTTACAAAGCTTTACCATAAAAATTTCTTTCGAAATGGGACGTAGTTACACTTGTTATTATTTTATTGTAACAAATTACAAGTAATGAACAAAGTGTAATGATTATTTTATTACTATTTAACTGGCAAGAAGTTTAGTTAGCAAAATACAACTCACTATAAATTATTTAATGTTTTTCAGGCATATGATCAATACCGAATTTCAGTTATAAGCCGTTACACAGTAAAAATACCTACACGAGTTTTTCGGACGAGTAAACAAGTTGGTTCATCTTAATTTGTTGTTTAGATATTAGCCCCAAATTAGGCTCCATATGTTTATTTATTTTATTTAATTAAACATGAACATCGCGTCTATAAATCATCCTAAAATAGGCATGATAGCTACTTATACTATTAGTTAAGTATCAACAGGCCACTTATTTGATATATTTCCCACGATCGATCTGAACATTGAGAAATGTATGACGAAGTCTTACTTTGAAAAATGCAAATTAATTAACTAACAGAGCTTTTATTTATTTCGCTAATAAAATAAGACGTATAGAGAGAGAAAACATTTGTAATAATGACATTATTAATGACAAAAATAAATTAGCTGGACGGCAATAGAGTATTTTTTGTACATTTTATTCATAAATATAAAATTACTTCTCACCTACATGGTATTTTGCTAAATTTAGGATTCTATTATCGATTAATTACAAAAAAAATATTATTTAAATGTCTAACAAAATATTAAATTTTATAACGCAATGTTATAAACCAACTCAAATCAAGGTTCAAATAATATTGGTATTACTACTAGCTTTCTCGAAAAGCCATACTTTACGTTAAACTATAGAAATTCACAAAATGTAGGTGGGAGGGGAGTACTTGTACCTAATTAGAATTTTAAATAAATAAGAGCTTGATAGTATAAAGTAACAATTAGATAGGTTACTTAGAAATTATAGTCCTTAATTAATTGATATCACAACGACATTGTTAAATAAAAACTGGATAATACGAGAATGAACATAATTGAGAATTTATGTAAGAAAGGAATTAGGAATGTGAAAAAGTAGCGCTCTGATTTTTTATTTATTAATAATAATAATAATAATAATAATTTATTTATTTCAGGCATCTAAGGCCCATAACATGCCAATACATACATAAGAAAAATTATAAACTAATACATATTTTATATAAACTAAAACTAATTAACATGAATTATTTCGGCGTCATATTTCGCTGCGCGGTGTTGTGTAGCCTACCACGAAAACGTCGATATACAACACCTTTCGGCCAAAACTCTTGTTGAAGACAAGTTTCGAGATATTGCGTCGGCACTCGAACCACGAACGATTTAAAATTCGTGTTGTGACGCGACTCCAACCTCTCGACTCTTAGAGTGCAATTGGTCTTGGTTCGCACGTACTGTACGATCTCCTCTTCCTTCGTACTGTGGTGTAGGGACAAGTACAGCAACGTTGTTGGGACTGCGGGACGTAGTAACATATTAGGTCCTGCTAGTCCGGTACCGCACTGGTTACGACAAGTGGGCTTCCTCTTCTTCTTCTCCACCTTTATGAAGCCGTCCTTGTCGCACTTGCCCTTCTCTTGAGCCCTCTGTTGTATGATCTTAGTGGGCTCACAGTTTCGCTGATTCGTAGTTTGCCGCTTTGTATTAGCGGCAATATCGGCGTAGGCACGTTTCGGGGTCGACGTAAGTAAGTACCTACACGATTCACCTTGATTGATGACGACACAGGGACAGCGGCGACACACGCTGCCTCACTTGCAGTGTCAGCTACTGATGACGCGCTCACCGACTGAAAACTGCCGATGGATGCGTTTTGTGCCCCGCGTTGTATGTTCACGTTCGAAATTTCATCTAATTAAATGTCATCATCATCATATTAGTTGAACTACGTCGATCCACTGCTAGCCATTAGGCTTCCCATGAATTTGGTGGGTCGTCGCGTCGTGAGCTATGCCTCATGCATCGGTTGTCACAACCCTATCAGGCTATCAGGTCGGCTGTATTATTATTATTGCTTTTACTTATGTTATTTCCTATTATATACATTTTTAAATACATATTTATAAAAAGTAAAATACGCATTTAAAAATAAAAATAAATAGTTTACCACCGGCATTGAGACTAGAGTTCAAGCTACCGGCGGTGAGGGTTCAAGAGAAAAGAAACTCCTCACAATACGTGCCGTGTCGAGCACTACTGCCTTCTGGATCTGGCTCTTGACCCATTCACCTACCAGCACCTCTTTAGGTGTTGGTCAAGGCTATTATTATTATTATACTGTAACAAAATCATCTTACTATTATACATTAAGAAAAAAAATAATTTAGACCGAAAATAGATTCTACTATGGAGTTGGTAAACTTGTATCGAAACTAAAGTTCCGTGCAAGGTAGGTAATATCTAAACCACAAGCTCGTTTTAACTAAGGTGATTTTCCACAACAGAAAAATGTCCTAAGTGTAATTTAAGATGAATGTTGAACAAATTAAAAAATAAACTTATTGAATTCTGAAGTTTTGTAGTTAGTATGTTTCTGATAAAATTCTAAGTGAAATTTTAAAGGTGAGACAGTCACATAAACCAGTATTTTTCATTACTGAACCCATGAACTTCAAGTAAGCTCCATAACTTAGCAAAACATTGACCGTTGCCTCATCTAAGCTAAAACTATGGAGCTACGCCAAAATTAAAGCACTTGTTGAAAATAAACGTGCATCCTCGTGTTTAATTAAGCTCTTTATAGAAGTCAATGTGTTATAAAATCGCAATAGAATGGTGTTAAAAAAAATCTCAATAACATAAGCGTTTATTGAAAACTAAATTAACTTTTTTTGTCTCAAATTAAACCGACAACAGTATAATGATAACTTGTACGCCTACAATATAATTACAGGACATTATATTATTTACTATCACTAACAAATATAATCATTGACTTTCACTCTCGATAACCATTTATTTAAGAGAGTATTAACCTGAAATTAAACTGCCGAAACACGTCCACAGCTGGACGAATTAAATACCATATTAGAGCCGCCATAGTGTGCTACATAGCCAGTAGTTTGCCGCGATGGCTGTTTGGATGATGTCCACTATTCTTAGACTCCATTACTTTCCAACAAAGAACGCAATCATTTTCGTACTTACCTAGATATTTTAATTATCATAGCAGATAGACGATTTCGCTATCTCTCTTAAAAACTTGAAAACGGCAAGACTTGAACATTGCTTACCATCAGGCAGAGCGGAGTCAATTTGGTAGTCTAATATAAAAACAAATTATATATAGACTTTTCTGAAAAGAGAAATGAGAGTTACTATAAACAGGTGGTTAGATCATTCTAGTAAAATGTCGATTACATTGACACGTTTTTCTGATAGTCGTGATTATACGTGATCGTTGTTGAATTCCATGAATGCTAAAGGAGTATATTTTATTTTTAATTTCCATACGATTTGAATTGTATCAGGACTAGAAAAAGTCCTATTTATAACAATTTTATCTTGTATAAAATATTTAATGCGTGTGGTAGGTAGCAAAAGAAAGACATCAAGAAAGACGCTTACGATGTATGTACATTGCAAAAAGATGAAGTGGTTCCATAATCTACCAGCCGTCTTACTACAAGGCCCTTTAAAGAATACCCTGATAAAAAAATAAATGCAAAATATTTATGCATAATTCTATTCAATGCCTCCTGTATTTGAAAATAATTCGTAGGTACGGCTGTCTACTAAGAACTATTTTCGCGGTGTACGGCGATTAAACCAGTTATAACGACCTTTTCCTCATCAACATACATGCACTCGTAACATGTGTTCGCGACTTTGAGCCTTTCATCAGAAAAAGTATCTAGATAACATAAACTTACGAGTAAAGGTTCTACTTACCCAATAACCCTGAAGCCATTGTTCCAATTTCCCAGCACAATATACAACAAAAACCTGTGAAAATACAAACTGATTACACAATTAATAATGTAAACAAAGCAAATGAATATCTAAGAACTAATTTGCAGCTCACAATAGCCACGATGAAGAACAGATGGAATTTTAAATTAGTACAAGAATTTTGCGTAACAACTAAGGAACAGGAAATACAGGATCGGTAAGTGTTGATCGAGCTACTATCATTATCCGTTGTCGTGTGGAAGCGTTTTTGCAGCCAATGTGTTTTATGTAATAGTCAGTCTTTGTGAACTAACTGCGAAGATAAATGTTCAGGTCACTTACATTCTCAGACGAA
The DNA here is from genome assembly GCA_963082885.1 of Parascotia fuliginaria. Lineage (NCBI taxonomy): Eukaryota > Metazoa > Arthropoda > Insecta > Lepidoptera > Erebidae > Parascotia > Parascotia fuliginaria. The sequence goes on along the minus strand of OY720180.1, from coordinate 13,950,181 downwards.
GGCCATAGTTTCCCTAAATAGTATATTTCTATCGGTTTCTCCGCTAACTTTTTCTAAAGCACGCAACAAATTTTGACATGGTTTTCACTTTCGATGGAAGATTCATTATGTGATATTATTTACAATAAGCACATATATTATAATTGGAAAAGCAGAAGTATGTCGCAAACATATTGCATTAGTAATGTTAAAATATGTGTATATACTACCTACGTACTAAATATATAAAGTTACTCGGCGACCCAAATAATTTAAGCCGGGATGTCACCACAGAGTCACCAACTGCAATTATGAGGTAAATTACGGAATAAAACAATGACGTTGCATCATACATTATACAATAAACTTATATTTTCTATACTATAATTACACAATTAAAAGGAAAGAACATACTAGATAACACATTCCTATCAAAAAACTATTACCTACTGGCAATAGTAGAACATTCTTGAGTTGGTATCGGTTTGAATGATTGGTGACAGTTTTTGAAACACGTCTATCCTCCGTGACTCACCAAATATTGATGTTACCTAGTTATATTATTGTGAAAATCACAAGAGACGCTTCATGTATGGATTCAAGAAGAAGTTGACCCAATTTAGAAAGTTGTTAAAAGATGCGGCGAATAATCACAATCTACGAACGGGTGATGGAAGATGACAATGTACTCGTACTTGAAAGTCACTTAATACTTACACTCAGTTTTAAGTGTGATGATAGGCTGGTTTAAATACAGTTGGAATAATGCAACTATGTTAAATTATTTCATTAATCTACTTCAATGAAATACCTACTGTTTATAAATATGTGATTAGGTAGGTACTTAAAGTATTATACACCTATCTTATGATTTGGGTTGTTCTTAATGCTAGTACTTTCACCTTAATGATCGAAATAGGTATCCTGATTTATTTGTTTTAGCCGGCCTAGCATACAAAACACGAGATAGTTTTTCGACAAAGACTTCATACACTGAAACATACATGACATACAAAATACGACAAAATGAATAGACAAAATTTTTCACGTAGGGCAAGTCTAAGGCCGCGTTTGCTCACGATGTTCTCCTTCACTGTATGCTTGTGTAAACTTGTATATAACAAGCTAAACTCAAGCTCAAGGATTGGTTCATGCTTATCATGTTACATTATACCCTGTCCTTATACAAATTATTTTTTTTTTGGAATTATATCAAGGAATTTTCATGTGAAAATCGAATTTGTTCACTATCACTGTCACTATCACCAAAAATAGGTAGATAACCAAAAATTGTGCCTTAGTTGTACAGGGAAAGCAGTACAAGAAACCAGAAGCACATTTAGCTTACCTTTTATTAAGTCAATGAATCCTAAAGTCATTAACACGTACTATCAAGTAAACCGCATGTTTATCGGCGACTATAGGCAATTAACAGTCGCAAGATAATATTCGCGACACGTACTAACACGCCAAATCTAAGGAAATGATGGTTTGTAAACTAGATTGATAAAGGCAATCACTATGACGTTTAATTTCAATCACAATAAAAATAATTTCATCATAAAATCCATAGTCATGCTAAGTGGTACTTTCATCCACGTACTAATTAAATCGTGTCGTAACGACCAGGTAGGTACCTATTGAGTCATAATTATTAATTTTCACGTCTAATTAACTATTACAATAATGGTTAAAGTACAAGGGACTTCAAACTTCACTTCAATTACTCTTATGCAATAATAAAGACCGATATCAAATATAGAAAGGATTTAATCCATAAAATGTAAAAATGTAATTCGCCGATGTGTCATTGATTGCGATGTAATAAGTACATCTTATTGTTTCGACAAGTTGTTGGATGACGAGAAAGAGCTAAAAGATGCAGTGAAGGTATGCCACAAGTTAGAACAACGACTTAATCTAATAAGTTGGATATAGATGTCTCCGAATCTTCAGGATTAGGAACAATTCAACGCTTGCAGGCTGGAGAAAATGATCATGATGATACGGCGGCTAGTATACACGCGTCTTATAGATAGGACTCTAGAAAAACGTGTTTACAAAAACCCATTACTCCATTCTCGTAATCAAACACTTGTCCAATAAAAGAGGACGAGTACAAATGTAATAATAACACGATAATACAATTACAATTTACGTATGGACAAAGACTCATTTGAATATAAAAGTGCATCTTGTTAGATAATTATTCTAATCTTGTTCCTTTAAATAACAAGTGAATCGTAGTATTTCTCATACTACCGGAAAAACAGGAAAGCATTTCCATTAAATGATAGTTTTTGTTTGAGTTGCGATTTGAATACGGCGAGGCGAGAATAGGTCCCACGCTCGGTGCATCAGTGAGATTGTCACATTGTCGCTACATCGCTTTTTTATTATCTTTGATATTTACAGCATCGCCTTGCATAAAAAAAACTATATTAATCCTTAATTTGCTTATGTGAACTTAACAAATTCTTAACTACTAAAGCTTTACAAATTCGTTTCACTAATCTATTTAAGTAGTTTATGCTCCTTTTTGATAACATGGTGCATGATCATAAAGCACCGAATAATGATGAGTGCCTTTTATAGAATATTGAACGTGTCATGTTATTACATTGCAAGTTAAAATAATCACAATATTTCTACCTGGTAATGCAATAAGATATTATCCCTCGTGATTTAATCTGTCTATTTCCACTAGGTATTTACTTATTATAATAATAATTTCAAAATTCTTACAGTAGTTACCGATACACTAAAAATTATAAATCAATCGACTAATAGACTGGCCTGTTGGTCTAGTGGTTAATGACCCTGACTGCTAAGCCGGAGGTCGTGGGTTCGATTCCCACCCAGGACAAACCTTTGTGTGATGAGCATGATTATTTGTTCTGTGTCTGGGTGTAATTTATCTATAATATGTATGTATTTACAAAAAAAATGTGTATAAGTAGTATATCAGTTGTTTAGTACCCATAACACAAGCAAATATAATTGCTTAATTTGGGGCTAGATGGCGCTGTGTGCATGTGGTAAAAAAAAAATAAAAAAAAAACTCAATGATATTGTGTAACTCAGAAAGTATTATCGCTTTCCTTTTCATTATCGCATCGACTGTGATTGCAGCTTTAGTAGCACAATGTATTCTATGTTCATATAATCGATATTGATGGTTAATTATACGGCAAAAAGGTCTAGTACACGCGCCCACCTACCGGTACACAGAAATAGTGCATTTGCAAAAACTAACTGGATATTCCGTGGCGTGACTCTTCTACATGATAAGTATTAATTGTACTGACAAAATTATGCACGCAATTATGTTCTTTATTTTCCAAGAAGGTTAAATTAAAAATGTGTGCAGTAGTTTGATAGATTTTAAGGCATTTTACTTTTGTAACAAAGTGCTTTATATACCAAGCGTTCAACCGTTCAACAACAAAATACCATAACTCATCTTAACATTGCTAGTTTTCAATGCCCAAAATCGCATAATTTTCACAAATTTTATTATAATTTTTAAATTTAATTTACATGTTCACAACTTTTTATTTCAACTAAGCAGTTATTACCATGTTTTTAATTGTTATTCGTATATCATTTAAATATTATCAAATTTGGGAACCCCATACAAATCAAAATGTTGGTAATAAGTACTTGATCAAGAGCCTTTCTTTTACGCCTAGATTACCTACATAACATTTTAAATAGACCTTACCTTCGTTTACAATTATATTATTTTTAAAATGACTAAAACGGTCTTAAACGCAAATAGAATGAGATAACATTCAACTCACGCGCTAATACATCACACAATTCTCAGACCACATCTCGTTGACCTCCTAATATTTGGCTGCGTGTGCAATATTATGGCATTTCCTTTTGGCAGAGTACCTGCGAGGCCTTTTTCGGGGAACAAGCCGCCTAACTCACAGTTAGTCATCACAAACATAATCAAATTAATCTCGGCGTTTGAAATATGCGTAAGTCTTACAGGATGCTGACGTATGCTCAAGAAACTTTTGATAGACCGTCATAGAGCTTCCGATTATTAAAATAAAATCGGTGCCTTTTATGGTTCTAAGAACAATAGCCGTGCGTTTTCCTCCTTGAGTTTGTGGGTCACTGAAAGCAGTAGGAGGGTAGGAGGTCGATACATTTAGTTAATAAGCAGAAAAACGAAGCAAAACATTCCTGACTTTTAACGTAATATTTATTATTAAGGAAACTAATTTCAAGTTATTAAAATAAAATAATATGAATAAAAATGGTAATTATTTGTTACGTTTTCATGTCTATAATAAGTAATCATTATTTCAGCTGCAAGAGTTTCACTGATGAAAAGTTCACTGTTTTAAACCTGTTTTTTTTTTATTGAGACCAGTCCTAAATTTGTTAAGATTTGTTTATTAAAATAATTACTTGATACGTTATTACTTAAATTATATATTTATTAAACTTGTGCTGTGTCAAAGACATAATTGGCTGGCAATTTACTACCTAAAAATACTGATTTTCCACTAGCTTAGCAATATTATTTTCGTTTATGACGTACAGTCATAGTGTAACGAACTGGCCTGGAACCATCAGATGTGACCAGTCACCATATAATAGCGGATTTGCATAGACAATGAGCAACATTACATGGGGTTTTCTATAACCAAACGTAATGGCATTTTCTCGGTAATCGTATGTATCAGGATGTTCAAAATAACCCCCGCGTTTTGAATACATTATATGTTACGAACTGTAATTCAGGATTCCCTGAGAAAGGTACTACCGGTGATTATGCGTTAATAACTTCTTGTAGGGCGTCAGTAACACCGTTACAAACGTTTGGGATCATGTACTAATAAGGTAGAACGTTGTTATAATGATGTTCGTCTTTACAACTTAAATTCCTTACAGTTAAGGCTATTCCTAAAAACACTGATCACTTAGGACCATATGTCTATGTATATGATAAAGGATTAACTTTTCATGAAATATGTTTCTAGGCCAATTGTATGATTTATTTATACATGTATCTATGAATTTATGAGATTCTTAAAGGTGTATAAAGTCTGCAACTCCTTTGGTAGTTATCGTTTGTTTTCCATCAAGTGGAAATTATTGTGAATGACTGCAAAATAGTTGAATTACCATTTTGAACGTCATTATTTTATTCTCTATTCTTATTTCTTGGCTGTTTTATTTTTTTTTTGCAATGTATGCATAGAGAACACAGTCGTCTTAAGACACAAATGTAATTAGTTAATATTAGGGAAAACCGTATCCTTGAGTGCTGTCTTTTTTAAAAATATAACAAGATGATAGATTTAGAACACACATAAAAAAATGTCGAAAAAACGGCAATTCTCGTATTTTTAATCTATACCATTTAATCAGAGTCAAGTTCATGATTACGGTGTGATACAAGCTCGTGTGCGTAATTACATCTCTTTTGTTCGTATTTGTAACAATCTAACAATTATTCCGTTAGAAACAACGCGTTCTGTCACGAGATACATCGATGCGTTGATATACCGACCACAAGTTGCTATGAAGTATATCATCGTACTTATATTGGCCTGAGTTTCCACACTTGGCTTGACTTTAGTGAGTTGATGAAATGTATCATTATACCTATATAGGCCTGAGTTCCTTTTTTCGGCTCGACTTTAGTTAGGTATTTGGCTGTAAACAAATTAGCTGACTCTTTCATCTTTATCCTCTTTTAGTTATTATTACGTTAATCGTCTACTGGTAAATGGTTTTGACTAGTATGTGAACATAGGAGGACTAGTATGAGAATAGATTAACTCGGAGTTTAAAAGAAAAGGAAAGAAAAGTTCATTCTTTCTTCAGTTATGTCATATATTATAGTACTAGCCTCACAGCTTCGCCCGCGCCTATAATGTGTTTTGTCTCTCTCGGGGGACCGATTTTCGGGATAAAAAGCCTATGACCATCTCCGGCACGGAATCGATATACATACCAATTTTCATCGAAATCGGTTCAGCCGTTTAGGCACTGAGTGGTAACAAACACACACACATACACACAAACTATCGTATTTACAATATAGTATATATAATATATAACAGGATGTCATGTCGTCATCAGTCGAAAAACATCCAACCAGAAAAAGATGCAACCTGGAAGGGCCTATTCCCAGAAGTGGACTTCTTTCATACTTAATGTAGTGCACACATTTTGTGGTGAAACATGATTATGCTAAAATAGAATGTTGAATTTAAATTGCATCTGCTATTTTATTTTATTACGTTTATATGCATCCACACTTATCTCCTTATCTTTTCAAAATTATATTTATTAGCTTTATTGTCTAAAATGTAAATGATAAACAAATGAACAATTCAGCGAAATATTGCGTACCTAATATTGACGTTATACCTACTCAAATTTGTACAATAATAATTGCAAATATCCTTATAACTCCGGTTTATTAATTACGTATAAGAACATTTATGAAATAGGAAATAAGTTCATTTAGGAAGATAGGTATGTTACCAGATTCTAGGAATTTCCCTTCGTTTCTTTTGACATCATCATACATAACAGTCAATGACATTATTGGAATTACAGAATTGTTAATAGTGAAATATTCCTTGAGCGTATTACTCTGAAATTTTATAGGACATAATTTATGTAAGTACATAAATATAAATCTTATTGTATTATTTGAATAATAATATAAACAAAATTCGTCGTAGATGTCGTTAAGACCTAGTGGTTACGACACGTCCTACCTCTTTCACCCACGGTAGCACAAAATAGTAGGTATAATACCTATAGGTAAGTACCTACCTAAATAATTCATATGGAACCTAAATAGGTAGGTACCTAGTTCTTATATCTTTAATATACTGCTGGACTGAAGCCCTCAACCCACAGACATATATCAAGACTCAACCTTTTCCGTTTTGTATTAGCAGTTATCTTTTATTTTTACAAGAACATGTGCTACATAGGTAAAAAGTTACTGAGTATATTTTTAAGGTTAAACTGTTTAACACCGACTAACATTACACACTTCTAAACATTAAATTTGTTTTTAAATCTATTCGAATTTGACGTTAAATTTAATTAAAGAAATATTTAATTTACAATTTTATAATTTGAATAATATTACTACTACCAACTACGTGATTAACAGAAGTTATTGACAGCGCCTCAAAAAGTTTAAAAAGTTTATTTGCGGTAATATTCTGTAATGAGTAGAACTACCCCCACCACGAAACACATGTAGTAACGTTAACGAGTGTAGTAAAGTTTAAAGCGAGTTGTTGCATGTAATAGGCGAAGAGATTATTCCGAGCGACCAATCGAACGGGACTATTTCGGGAATGAGGCCGAGAGGCGGACTCTCTCGGAGGCGGGATGGAGTGACACCCCGCTAAAATTTAAATGCAAACCTAACATGGCCGAAACTTAAGTTAGAATTAATACGATTTATTTCTCGAATGTAACTTTGACGGTCTTATACTATTTAACGAGATATCTGCTTGATATGATTTCTTAGAAACCAAAAAAAGAATACATTATTACTTTGTTATAATATAAGTAACCTGATAAGCAACATACTTAAACATATTTCATTATAACTACCATAATTAATTTTGACATAATTTCAAATCTATCTAATTAAATATTTATTACTTAATTTGATACTGAAAGCATTCGATAATATACAATTGGTTATTTAGTTTATTTAATCTATCATAAAATTACTTGTCTTATTTATCTATAACAATAATAGGGTAATAAATAAATAAAGATAAAAAATCTTACGTCCTCAGAAATCTAGACTACAGCGTTTTTTTGACAATGATAAAAAATATGTTTACACGGCCAGGGACGCATTTTCACATACCTCCAGGATCCGGTTCTGTGCCACATGTATTTGTTTGAACAAGCTATTGCGTAAGAGCATGTGTTCGCTTACGTCCTAATCGCGAGCGACGTCTTATCCGTGACGTATGACGCTACGGCGGGCCCTCTTAATCAAACAATCGGTTTTTTGCACCCTTTATCACGGGAGCGCCGGCCGGCTACATAAAAGCCGTGGAAATCGTTCAGGACACACATTACACGTAACGCGGCGACTGAACGTATCCGCCCGCCAAGATCGTGTCCTGAACGCGACTCGACATTGACGCCCGTTCACGGTTCCAATTCAATAAACAGAATACGCACGTGCGTTCACCTCTTCTAAATTTGAAAATTGTGGAGTGCCAGTGATATACTACTTTAATAATCTGTGACTGTAGATACCAAAGACTTGTTTTAATTAGTGATCTGTGATATTTGTTAAATTAACAAAAATCAAAATGTTTGATTTTAAGTGCACATGTTGCTGCAACGGATGTTCCTCGAGGACACAAGGATATAATATTAAATATAGTAAGTTAGAAAACTAATATTTATCTAAATTAATGTATATAATAAATACGTAGGTATACCGCTATTCATCAACAAAAAATTTAATAACACTAAATATGGCAAATCGTAAACAATAATAATAATATATACTTACAATAACATCGTAAATAAATTACTTAACATATAATCTCAAATCTAGAAAATAAATACTACAACCAATCTATTTAGTATCTTATCAATATCACAAATGGCAAAACATTGACATCACGCTAACAAATGCATAAACGTAAGGGTGACCTAATTTTTACTTTTGTAACTTTCTATTCTATGAAATGTTATATCACTGATAATAAAGGGAAATTACGAGTGTTGCCAGCTTAAGTGATTAGTCATTAGCGTACGTGATCACATCTCTAGCAAGTTACACAGAAAGGAAAAGCCATTGTTTATTGAATGAAGGTCGTAGACTAGGTACACACTTTTATTACTATAAATAACTTTTCATTCACAAAATTTGATTCAAGCATCTTACTCTTAATTCTGTTATGAATACCTATTACAGTATACACATAACAAATGGCATAAACACGTTAAATAGATAATAAAATATGAGTATTAGATAAGTTTAATAGATTACTTCCTACAATATATTACTAGTCATCGAATAATAATTGATGAAAACCGGCCGTCATATACTAAACACTTGCGAAACAATTTAAAAAGTTTATTTATTTAGTCCAAGGTCAGTAACAGCTTTTCGTGAAGAATCTCACTCACGCACATCAATAAACTATACAGTGACACATTGTTTCCACTCATCATATAAATAAAATAAAACGAATTAATTTGAAAGTAAATCTTGTGTTTACTTAATGCACAGCGAAGCCACAGTCAATGGATATGAATTATACACAAACTTAACCCCGACGAGGGCCGCATATTATTATGAACATTATAACCTCACTCTTCTCTCACAAAATTGCCTTAGTCAGCTTCGAGGACACAGTGTAAAACATTCCCTTCCATATAAGTGTCACACTGAACATTCCTTCTTACTACTGCCAACGGCTTCTTTAGCCTATGTCTTGAAAGGGGTTAAGGGTACGTACACAATGAGTAAAAGCTTTCGAATTGTACGCACAACGCGTGATTTATATTGTGGCTCGCAAACAATGCCATTTCATGTATTGGCAATGCCTAGGCGGCCGCAGCGGGCTGTCGCGGAAGCCAGTCTTTAAGTTTACGGTAAACTTAAATTAGCTGCTGAAACTATGTTGGTTATGGAATTTTACGGTAGATTATCTGCCACAAACATGCCAGGAAACACTACATACATATACGGGCTAAATAGTTTTAATCCGCTGAACTTGATCTTGCCGATATACGCTTCCATTTATGTCGGTATTAGTAAACCACTTTAGATTTCAACAAAAACCTATTTACAAAATATAAGTCAATGGCAAACCTTTTATCAATATATCTGTTGTGTTTTCTTAAAAGAGATAAATCATTACAGAGACTTTACGAACGTCGAAGCTGACGGATTTTTAAAACAATGTGCAACATGTCAGTTTCATAGTATTGGCGCTTAAATATTCACTCTAGCGAACACACGTAACTTTGCTCTTGTCAACTAGTGTATATGAGTAGTTTATACAATATTCCTTTCAAACAAAATTCTTTCCTTTTCTAAAAATTACAGTAAAATTTTTAATACAAAATCTTCAACAATATAAATAATGATGACAATTTCAAAGCTTGCTCTACGCAAACAAACAGACGACTTAATACGATATTGTACATTAGTTTTATAATGGATAGGTAACCTATTGGCGTTCGTTTAAACTAAAATGAATTACAAAACTACAAACACTTTTATTTATACATATGATTTCGTAGCACTTAAAATTCAATATTTAAGACATGACGAATCATTTAGTGTTATACGGATCTAACGCGTAGACTTTCTACGCGTGAGTAATGCGGAGCTCACGCGACTGCTTTTGTAGGCTTTCAGGAGTAGTTCACGAAGCGTGGCGAAAAATTCGGAAAATCCGTGACTCACCGATGAGACAAAACTTTCTACGGGAAAAAGCCTCTTCTAATTAAAATACACATTTTCGTATAAACACTGTAGTAATTGATGAAAGCTGTTGAATTATGTCAGTTACTAGTAATAATAGTGGTGGGAAACTGCTTTGTATTCAAAAGAAAAATGTATGATTTGCACCGAGTCAATAACTTCGACATGTTCAATCACGCCCTTTGGATTTCGACCATTGTTGTCATGCGATTAGTATAAATTACGAGTTCATTAACGTTATCTTACCCATATTTAAATATTGAGCAATTTGATAAAAATTTAGGCATTAAATACAAATAAATCACCAAAACAATAATACTATGTTGTCAGTATCATTAAGACATCCGTTGACAGCATAACGAAAAACCGTGTCAATGAAAATAAATCAAAACTCATCTCGAAACTATATACAGGATTATTTAAAATGGTGCATAAAATAGGTAAGTTCAGCGTGCAGATAAGTTCGACTAAACATTTATTTAGACTAAACAAACAATATTATCTTAAGCTTTTTATATTTATGTAATTAAACTTATTCATACACCACATAGACATAACCCACAAAACTGTGTCAAACAAAATCTTGCGATTTATTTTCTCTGTGACGTAGTTTGAAGGATATGTAGGTGGACGTGAACTTTACTATCTATGTCAGTCGAGTCTTACTCAGACTTGGTACACTTTGAACGTTCAGTTTACTTTCTTATTTAGTCCTTGGACTCTTTAGTCTTGTGTTTGTCAAACGATGACCCCTCATTGACAAGTGAAAAAAGAAAACGAAAGTTGTTTATAAATTAAACAACGTCTAAATCTAGATGCTTATTTACATAAACTAGTTAATGTGTATACACGTATCTATAAAGAAAAGATTTATACGATAATATCTTGTCATCATACGATAGTTCGTTACTAAGTATTGTAGCGAACTGTTTGGATCCACCTACGCGACACGTTTAATGTATCAATAGATAAATTAATCTACATATTATTGTAGTTCATTTATCACTTATCTGATTATTCAAATTGGCAATCAGGCACACGTGTTGTGTCGGTAACAGTGCGCGCGACGAACGCCCGATAAAAACTTCTTTAGGATAGACTCATCGATGAATCACCGGCGAGGCCTAACCGAATAAATGTTCACTTGCACAAGATGCGGAAACAGACGCCCATGGAGACGAATATTTAATTCACTCTCACTTTAACTAAAAATATTAGACTAATTTAATGACTTGAATGAGTTGGGACTTGGACAAAATTTAAGTCAGATGAAAAACGACAATGTTATGAAAATCAGTATAAATGTAGATATTGTGATAAAGTGACTCAGATTTATACAGACTGATATGGAAAGCCACTTGAACTTGAATCGTAATTAGCAATGATGAATAACACACTGTATTTCATATTAATGTGTAACAATGAAATTACATTTTACGATAATATTATCAATTTCATAATTTTGTTACAAAATAGTAATAAATTTGAAATAAAAAAGTTTGTGCAAAGGAAGTCTCCGCGAAGGTCGAAGTTCACTTTCCGGCGGACGGGTAAGGGATTTCGCATAGTGTTTGACCGGCTATTTCACGTACGGTGCCGCATTTCGGTGCCCATTCAACGAGTGGAGGCAGCTCGCGCGCCGGTCTCGCACACTCGCTCCTCACACCACACCGGTGATACACGTTCGACAAATCATCACACGAACATTATAAAATTCCAGTGCGAATTAAACACCAGTGTATTCGATATTTGAAAATAGTGTTTCGACTTTTAAGTGTTAACCCGCGAGTGTTATCAGCCAGTGATAGAAATAGTTCAGTTGGAAAGTTCTTATGTCATTTTCCAACATTTCGTTTATCGGGATTAAATTGTTCGCATGAACATGGACTTGCCCAAAGGAGCTACATCAATGCGTTGTTCATGGATGTCTTTTTAACTGGTGTGTGTTTATTTTATAATTTTAATTGAAAGCCTCAACGCCCGACTTAATTATTATTTGTTTGACAACTTCAAGTAAGTGCGCCGTTCATTCGCAAGACGAATGTAAACAATCGACATTTATTTGTGGGTAAGCTTGAATAAACTCAAACATTCATAAAGCTATCACATTACAATCTACACAGTTTGTTTAATTAAAAATTTAAATATCCCCTAATTAAGCTGTTTATATTTGACTAAAGTAGATAAATAGAAACCGTAAAAAACGAACAAATGCACTACGGTGATATAAACTATAATTAAATAAGTAGTATTAATTGTTTGTTTTTCCGCTTAAGCATTATTGAATTTATTTTATTAATTACATAAATGCGGAATTAATTTTATATTCATCAGATTAACTTATAATTACCAATAAACTACCGTTTTCAATATGCGACAGTTTTACTAAGAAATGAACTAAACGAAAGCTTGACAAAACCTAGTAGGGACCCTTGAAAGGTGAAATGAAACATGACATGACTAATTATTGTAGAATAAAATTATGTTGATACATATGAGCGCGTCCGATGTTCATTTTTGGAAGTGGACAATGTATCGGGAATCGAGTGCAGTGCATGATTCGTGTGAGAATGTTCAACATTCGGCCGTCGGTGACCGATCAAAGGGATTTTTCGCTGAAACACGCCAGCGATGTCACTCGATACAGGCGAGCTTCGCTTTCTGTATTTTCAATATTTGATAGCTTAGTTTGCTTTGTTTTGACAACCATAATTGTTTAATTTGTCCTACGTACCTACAGTAAGTAGGACAAATTAAACAATTTAACAAACCGCAGTTTGGTTTGTCGATACAATCATGTAATTTTAAGTTAAACAATTACTGTTCCGAAGATACTAATTTGAAATTCGTGATTTTTAATAATACTCATTCTACTTAGTATTGTAAAGAGAAACACGATGCAACCAGCGCGCAGACAGGTTGTATTGGAATTAACGTACTCAAATATGGATCTACCTATATTTCAATTTACAACAAAGTAAAAAGCATACATTTTTCAACTCACAAATTATATTATAAGAAAATGTTCGTTTTTGCAATTACAAATCTAAGTCCTGATTTTAAAAAAAATATTATATAACGTGTCACAGATACATCATCCGAAACAAATAGCATACAAGATCATAAACAGTTGGGAAAACCCCCACAGTAGAGAAGCAACAATAAGTACCCGGTTTTTCGCGGTAACAATTATATACGTTAGCATTGTTTGATCTAGCCTATGCGTTCGACGAATACTATAATGACCACAGAATAAAATAGTTCAAACTTACATTCTTACCATAATACAGTGTGTAAATTTTTTGCGCTAACTCTTATTTTCTACGGTCACGTTACGCCGTATTGACTTAACATACATTAAATTGTCAACGACACAAATTGACCTAATGATTCACTGACCATAAACCTTGGTTTATCCTTGTGTGACGTAATACTAGAGTGTGAACTCACTGTAATGTTCAGCCGATGTGATAATACATGTTACCTATTTGAATTGCTGTTCTGAAAACCGCACGGCATTATTTGTTATCTATTATCGATGACAGCATCGATTGTCATCCTGATAAGTTTTGCCGGTATTTGTTTTGGTTTGCACAGACATTGTTCTTAAGATATACTCAAAATGAGTTTTCAAACCAACGACATTACAAACTGGCATTACTATAATCAAAAATACTAGAACAAAAATTTATAGCACAATTCAAATTCAATCAGTAAACAATATTTTTTGTTTTAAAATCACGGCTAGAAATATTTTAATTTAAGTTACAATATTATTAATAATTGTAAAAAAGTAGTTTTATTTGCACGCGAAACGTGCAACAAATAAAAAATAAATAAAAAGTGCAACATGTACTTTCTATATTTTAACACTCGCTCGAACAAAGCTTAACTTGAAAGCACTAGTGCTTCTTCCCTTTTAAAAGTTTGAAAACATCGTCTTCACAGAATTGCTTGGGACATAAAATATGTTTTATGGCGTCGGCGCGAAACATCAAAACCTTCAATAACTGTCAAACGTTAAATCGAAGAACGCGACACATATGAATATTTGAGCAATAACATTAACAATGGGCGTGACGATTTTCGCTCATATTACGCGACGTCACTTGACATGCTATTGATGGAGAAAGCCATGTCTATTCGCACATCGGGCATCATCCAAGGAAAGCCACAGTTCGCTTATGTCTTCAATAAATTTGATAATATGTAAACATTTGTGATAAAACAGAAAATAAATTGCTCTTCGGTAATGGAGAGTATGCAAATTCAAAAGTGGTCTCTTTTCAATTAAACACGAGGCTGTTAACAACATAACTAATTGCGTATCCTCAAAAAAATATTATAAAAATCATAAGCGTTGCACGCATTCCACCCCGGGCTAATGGTCGTTGAGAAAATGGTCTGGAGTGCGGAGATGGAGATCGTTCACTACCAACATACGTGTGCAACTGCAACACACGATAATCACGGAGCTTATTATTTTTTATGTGACCCCACGACAAAGCGACGTACGCATTACTCGCTTCACAAAAATACACACATAATTTATGTATTTCTTCTCATATTACACAATTCAAGAAACATTTCCGATCCGAATACTATCAAAACGTGCGCATGTTACGCATGCATACGCATATTACAAAGATTTTGACTAACCTTTATCAATTCTCATTAATCACTCATATTAGATATTATCTTTGAGATAAAGACGTAATATTACCACAATACTGATTATTTTATAAACAATATTATAGGTATTTTATTAACGCTACAACAGTTGTAGAGGAATAATATATAACGGTATTGTGTCTTTGTTGCAGGTTTGCCAAAAAAGCTTTTGGTAGCTACTTCGATACTAGTAATAATTGCAATGGTTGTGATGCCATCCGAGGCGCGGACGCTGGAGCACAAGCTGAGGCATGAGAGGCGGCAGCACGACGCGTTAGCACTAACCAAAGACATGAGGATGAGAGCACCGCAAATGGAACACAGGCGGCGGCCGCATAGGAAGCAAACCTTTGTTCTGACACAAACAACCAAAGACACGCCGGGGACTATCAGGCTACAGAAGAATGTCCAAGCAGACCGCTTCAAGAATGCGACGAGAAAGATAATTAAGAAATTGAAAAATACGCGGCGGTTCTTCAACGAGGAGCGACGGGTGCTTAATGAGACGAGAGAATATAGAGATGGCATGCCCGGCTGGTTGCCCACCATCAACTTCGTGGACATACATTTCTTTAACTACAAAAAGCGAGGATCGACTGTATCAGAACGAAAAGTAAGTTTCTCATGCATTTATTTGAACATCAACCTCATTCAATCAACCACGTTTATTTTCACATTTTTTTACTAGATCTAAATTTAAGAGTCACCTATCATTATTTCAAATAATCGTGATTGATGTTGATTCACTTATTAGATACACCACACTAAATAGCATTATCAGGCCGCGCCAAAAATTTTGTAGACCACAAGCAAGTTACTCGGGAATACTTTTATAACAATAATATAATATTCTATCACATTCACACAGCGCCATCAAGCCCCAAATTAAGCAATTATATTTGCTTGTGTTATGGGTACTAAACAACCTGATTTAATACTTAAATACATTTTTTTTTTGTTAATAAATAACTTTATTTTGTTGATAAAAAAATTGCTATAAAATTGTTTGCTTAACTATTAAAAAGATGTAATAAAAATAAACCTAGTACTAGATTGAAACTATCTATTATGCAAGGTATTAAACGGCTGATAGGACCGAGTCATACTTTCGCAAACTATTTAACATATAGTGACCTCATTAGCTATCGAACAAGTCGGCGCAAGTTTGGCTGGTGTCGTTCGCTCCGAATTGTTAGACGTTTAATCACATTGATTATATTGTGACGCAACGTTACACATGTAATCGCAATAATATTATCATAACGTTTGAAGTAATTTTGTGCAACTGACAGTATAATTATTGCGGTCGATCACTCGCGTAGAGGGTGTGGTACACCATCCCATCACTCTTTTTACTCGTTCAATGTTTTTACGTTATCTTTAATTTATTTTTGTTTTATTTGAGACAAAGGATCGTCGAGTACATTAGCCATGCTCGAGGCTCCACCGTTGCAACTTAAATGAGGTTCCGACGAGCCAAATTACATGTGCCCGGCCTTTGTACCGCGTTTATTTACTTCACATTGTACTTAAGGGCAATAACTACAAATGCAAGCCCTTCATTTCGTATACCGCTCACGTTGGAAAATCGGTTCGCTTCAAGTGTTTTATAGAACCTTATTAAGGTGCTATTTCAATTAAACCGCTCAATCCTCATCGAATATAATTTCATTATTTCAGCAGACACCGAATTACCTTGCTTATAAAATGTTTCTCAAGTTTATAACTAAAGTACTCCGAGCTATTCGTATTTTAGTTATTTTAAATTAAATACAAAAACATGGCGAAGCCGGCACCGGACATAATTATCACCCTCTAATCTAGATGATGCGTTCAAAAAACCATGACGCCGCCCACATTCATTGGCCAACACAAATTGAACCCCAATCATCTGCTTTTTCGCGTGTTGTTGATCACGTTGGTGTTTAACTAAGAGTTCAGTTAAAGCTGGCGATATATAAATCAGAGGCTTATGGTTAGCGTTTGTGGGAGCAGCACGGACTAAGGAGCCAGTTAAATGTTTCAAGGAAATTTGCATAGATTGACACCGCATGATTTCACAGAGCACACGCGATCCTAAAACCATGCCTTAACACGCATCTCACACGTAGGTATTTCAGCACACTACCTTATAATTATGATAAAAATTGTATTCAGTTCGTCGCTGGCTGTACCGGTTTCGGTTCGTAAAATATAAAACACACAAGCGATATTTAACGAGCCTTCTATAAGCCTCTCTTTATTATTTACCGAACACACATCTGGAGTTCGAGACTTTCTGTTATGTATTCATATTGGTCACCCACTAATTAGTACACAAAAGTTAATGCGACGCGAGACAATAAGTGTGTGTGCAGTCGGAGCGTTGCATGTCCTTACAGTCGGCGACCGCGACTCCACTCATCCACCAAATCGTTTCCACATGGTCGCGAACGCAGCGCCAGCGCATCTACCGATGAATATTGAATATTTCTAACGTGTGTCTCGCTAGCCCGACGATGTACGGCCACTTAACAAATTTAAATATTTGACATTGGGCAAAGGAAAGCGTTAGAATTCAAGTGATCTCTGCTTCGCTCCGGCTTAGTTGACATACGAACAATTTAAAAATTAAATACCGTTCAAATGAGACGTTAAACTCGAGGGCTCGAAGAAAGAATAGCGTGGACTTGCGATTGACACCGTTGATTTAATTTATCGAAGCGTAATCTTTTGAAGCGAGGCGTTACGGTTGAAAAGCTGCGTCAATAATGTTAAGGAATTATGGTAATTGGCAGTGATTTGTCACACACTCGTGCCAGTGAGTGTTGAGTGCGCTTGTATTTTCAGTGTTTGAATAAAGGGCAGAAATTCCACAAGTTGGAATACGGTGCGCTTTCACAGTGACAAGAGGCCGGGGCGTTAGCGGTCGCCGTGCGCTAGTGTTTGTACAGTATTTACGATTTAACAAAACAACACGAAATGTTAAAAACACATTATTTGTCCAAGTGAGACGAATGTGAACTTACGATTCCGGAGTGGCGCGTTTGTCTGCGACACGTCTCGTAGGTTAAGCTCGCCTCTTTAAAGCAAATGTACGGCGTATTGTCGGGTTTTCAGGCTTTTAATACACGACCATATTTGCTCACACAGCCCGACGCTTTTATTATCGTTCGCTTCGACAATTTCTTCGGCGTCGCGCCTTCACAATAGTTGGAAAATGCAACGGCATGTACCTATTCAATGCTTTTATGAACCGTAAAATATTAACGATTAATTTTTAAATCAGTCGTTTATTACCTTCTAAATAGTGGTGGAATTAAATAAAGTCTACGTCGATCGAGAGGATTATAAATGCTTTAATTATGGCAACTTTAGGTACAGTTGAGACTTGCCAAATATATAGGAATAGAATAGTATTAAAAACAAGGCGTAGACAGGTGTAGTATGAAATATGAATGCGTCATTCATACGTTACAGGAAGTCGGTGTGGCAAGTGGTGACACTCGACACAAACAAAATGTGCGACCGTCTCAGGTTCACGTTCTGGGAACAATGACTGTCTGTCCAGATGAGTTCATTCATTAGCCACTATATTGAACTAACAGGAATATTCTTTGAATATGTTAGTCACAATATTTTCAATAAATTGTACGTAATTGTAATTTTAATGACGTTGGTTAAATTAATTTGCATATGACATAAGCTTTGATCTCGTGCTGAAACTCACGTAACCATGCAATTATATAAAGGGTTATAATTAATTCATGAATATTTAAATTTTATTTATAACACACCAATATTTGATACAAAGAAAATGAAATATAATTTTTGGCATACTTATTTTTAAAAAAATCGCCAATAGGCTTGTATAGACATATCTAAAGAGGTTTTTTAACAATAATATGTTCCTTTAAAAGCACGTAAAAAAAACAGTGAATAATGTTATATTGCGTGATTTTTAAAGGACAATAAATAAACGATCTGCTACAAGTATCGAGGTGAACTAGGTAGACTGGTACGTTGTACCTAGAACTGCACAATTGTACTCTTGTATGTAAACCCATTATTATAATATAGGACCAAACTTACTATTTTAACGTCAACTACTGTGATTTTATAAAAACTTAATTAAATTACATACGTATTTCTAATATAAGCGTATTTCTATTACGACAGGTCTTATTAATTTATGATTGTAATAAAGCTTATTACGAAGTATTACAATCACATGCAATTAATAAACTTCATTGCCTCAGACAAAAACATAAAGTATTGTTTAGTTTATTTCAATCCGATGTTTAAAAATAACATTTTACCAGGCGTATTTTAAATGTGCTAAAGTATCGATATTAAAGTCCCGTAGCTAACCTAAATCATCTGTAAGCACTATTAAACTTAGGATTAAACAAATATAAACCTGCCTAAACATAGTTTATGTCGACATTTTAGCTAATCCTAATCGAAAGCGCGACACATTTACAAAGGCTGCATTCACGGTTATTAATTAAAAATAATCTTTTACAATATAGGTAATATCTTATTTTGAATTTCAAATTACTTAACGGAACGATCGTTTTACGGGTTTGTATTGTCTGATAATAAAGAAACCATTCGGTGTGAAAGACTGTTAAGTAATAAACACAGAACACAGGTGCCCAGTCGTGCCGCCTCTTAAAATCGACTAGAAAGTACATTTCAAGTGGATTGTTTAGTAAAATTTTGTTTAGATGCAAGTAAACTATAAATAAGTGTTAAGTGTAATTGTAAATGGCGTCATTTGAATAGTCATACCGATCACAAATGCCCACGGCAAAGCAGCCTCGACACGAATATGCACCACGTAAACTATCCGATACGATGCGCTTAATTCACACTGAGCTTCTTCATAATCATGATTTTACTCACTGCTAACGGACGTAATGAATATTTATTTTATTATATAAAAGTTCATTTTTCTTTTTGTTTACAAGCATTTATTATTTCCTTCGATACTTTAATTAGTGTGATTTATCTAATTTTGAAACAAATCTATCTTGGTTTTTATACCGTAAACAAACAATAGAAGTCAACGTTCGTTTTTTAAAACTTTATAATTAGTAAACAATAGCATTTCAATGAAAACGATTCCACCTTAATTACGCATTACGTCTTTCCATGCCGTGACGTAAGCACAATTACGTAGACAATCGATAGGGTTATCTCTGAGCAATCGGGGATTTCATTCACTTATATCATTTGTAAATTCCAATTAGTTAGCAGTTTAAATTAGTATCATTCATATAAAAACAAAGTGACTAATAAACAATGTATTAATATCTGTTTTCTATTGTTACAGTTCTCGTATCTGATGCCCAAGTTGTACAAGTCGCTTGTCGAGTACCAGCAGATCTTCAAGCTTCTCATTAAAGTCGAGGTTGACTTCGCCGATGACCCTTTCTGCAGCTACAACAAAACGCGTCACGAATTAATAGGGAAGACTCTTCAGAGATTATACAGTACTATTGCAGAAATAAAGGAAAACATGATCGCTGTGAACATCCCAGTACCGCAGATTAGCCAGAGTCGGAATCTGCAAGTGTTAGAACGGAAGGTAGACGCGCCGCAGTGCCTCAAGAACGATTACATAGCGTTCAGAGCGTACGGCAATCTTCTCAATAACTGGTATTCAGAATTCAGATGTCCTCGAGGCAAGAAGGTGATCACGAACAACAGTCGGTGCGCCGCCTACGAGGCAAAGTTACAAGAAAAGAAAAATAGAAGATATAAAAACACGGAAAGATAGGATAGTTTATGTTCAGTATTGTGAAGTAAGTTAAATTTTCGCTTCGACTAATTATTTATTCAATTTACAATCGGTATAGTCCCTTTTGTACTTATTTATTGGTAGGTAGCGAGCGCTCTCTGTATGTCAAACGTTCGTTCGTTGTAGGTATTCGAAGTGCTTGACGATACAATGTTTTGTTGATATAAGTATTGGGTACTTTCTCTGTGATATTTAGTATTCTGTAGATATTAATCATTAATTTATTGAAAGTTTTAGTTTGTAAGCCTTTCTGTTTAGTTCCTTTTTACTTAACTGTTATATTTTTCACTTCTCGTTACTTTGGACGCTTTTAAAAATATATTTTTAATTTATTGTATTTATAATTTTCTATGAGTATTTATTATTTTATACGTACTAATCTCTTATTGTAGCTATTCTATGAATCTGAACTTTATGCAGTGCATTAACAAACGATTACTTAGTATATCTCTCTTATTGATGTATCTCGAGTATTATTAGAAGGCAAAACATGCCGTTTTAGCCAAGAAAGACTTTTAGCCGTATAGTAAGTTGCTTATTTATGTAATAAATACATAAGTTTTGTATAGAAATGTGCCGTTAGATTTTAATGAAAATTAATGAACTGATACCATGTTAATAATATTACCTACGTGTTATATAACTAGGAGTTGCATAATTTTCCAATGCAAGTTTGTTACTACATGTGAAATATAAGTACATCATTTATAATAAAATGAAATAAATTGATTCAATCATAACTTTGTGTTTACTTGTTGAACTTTCACCTTAACACACCTGCGCTTTTAAAGTAAATGCCTACATGTGTATGTCAATGTAATAACTTCTTTGGTTGCATTGCACATAAATCATATGCATATTTATAGAATTAGTTTTATACTTTACCTACTGTGGTACCTAAGTATTTTAAATGCCTACGAATGCATATTCTTTTCTTAATGTCGTATAGATAAAATATTCAAAGTGACAAATTTTGTCAACAGTTCAAAGGACACAAAACTGACAGTCCTAACTGTTAAGCAATATCTGACTTAAGATATAAGAAGGTTTGGCTGCCATTTATTATATTTAAATTATGAAAATAAAACATTTTAAAGCTTAAAGATTAATTCTAATATATTAAACATGTTGTCTAACATATGATGTACCTAGTAATATCCTACCAATATTGCGATGTATTCGCATAAATAATGTTCTAAAGCTAATAATTTGTGTTTAATCACAGCCATTTAGCTAACAGCGCATAAAATTCCCATACAAGGAGGTTGCGAATAAACTTACTTAAATATCATAGCTTAAGTAGGTACATAATAATATATAAGTATACCTACTCGAAGCTAATATTACCTACGGAGATTTTCACAAAAAGCTTAGGCTTGGTACAAGGCATTTGCCTGTTATTTATTGATTGAAACTATTGATCTATACAATTCAAGGACTGCGCTATCAAACGCACAATTATTGAAATCCGACTTAAAGTTGAAGAGATTAGCGCGTTCAAACAAACAAACAAACTCTTCCGCTTTAAATAATAGTAATTTTTATAAGTACAAAAAGTTGGGTACTAGAATATAATTAATGGGCAATCGGGTAAGAGCTGCTCATGCTCAAGACCAGTTAAAATTGAGATGCTTGAAAGAAGCCTATAATAAGATTTAATTATTAAGTTAAGGTTTACCTACGATGAGAGGGTGGGTCATTTTAAAAATTCATTAAGTAATCTTTACAAAACAATTATAAAAAGATATATATAGATGTATTATCATCAATCAATAAAAAAATCATTCCAACGACAACACGTCCTCTGCTACAATGACCTCCCACTGTATTTTAACGTTGACCGGTCGCTGGTCGGCTGCCCTCATCAGCGAGCCTTACCGAGCGTCATCTTCTTCATAAGCACGACTCCATAATTTCTGCTTCAAGTCATCAGTTGCTGCCCATCGCCACTTATAAAAGCAACTTCAACTCTTAAAGCTATGCCATGCCAGACGTATTAATTCTGTGAATTTCTTGGTTTCTGCAACGTTCTTAAAGTTGCGAGATCGTGAAGAGATTCGTATGTAAAATCAATCAAAAAAGTTCTTTCCGGTAGAAGTAAAACTAAAGTCATGGGTAAATAAACATAAACCCCTAGATATTATTAATAAACATAGTATCTATACATAATAATAAAATTGGAGTGTCTGTTTGTAATATTGAAATAACCGTTTTTACTACATTTAAATGAATAAATATACGGTACATACACCAAAATAACATTTTTTTAAATGTTTGTCTGTCCGTCTGTCTGTCTGTTTGTTCCGGCTAATCTCTGAAATGGCTGGACCAATTTTGACGGAACTTTTATTGGTAGGTAGCTGATGTACCTAATAAGGAGTAACTTAGGCTAAGTTTATTTTAGAAAAATACTTTATTTTAGAAAAATAAAGTAATGTTGATCGACTGTTAGGCGGAACGAAGTTCGCCGGGTCAGCTAGTAAATAATATAAACGTGGGTGGTTAAACACCTCTGCCTACCCCTTCAGGGAAAAATGTCGTGAAGCTATGTATGTATGTATGTAAATAATATAGAAATGTCACACAATAATAATAAATATGCTACAATCGTTTCTGCTAACCCTTATGGTATTAAGCTCGATGATGACGATTACAGCGCCCTCTAGTATCAAAATATTTATTATTTACGTTTAACTACTCGACACAAGAGGGCACTGCTAATAGTTTTATCTATTGCCATCTTTTGCTGAATATTAAGAACTACGTAGTAGGTAGTTAATTTTTCTGTTACACACTAGGTGGCGTATGAAACTTAATTACTTGTGTACCTGATTATATTCGTAAGTTATTCAACTACACGGTGATAGATGGCGTTAAATGTGTAAAAATTTACGAACAAACATACTGTCGTATTATGTTTGTAGTCTTTTTCAATTTCAACACAGATTTATAAATATAAATTACGTACATCATACACGTAATATAATTTGAGAACTTTATTAGATTTTAATCATACAACGACAGATACTTGAGAATAGTATCTGTAGTTTCTCCTCTGATTAATAGATGACGCTGTTAAGAACTGTATTAGTGTGGTTAATTTTAATATTTATTCATGAACTAGCTGTTGCCCGCGACTTCGTTCTCGTGAAAATTCAGATAGGTGCCTCTATGAGAATATTGCGTGCCTGATTTTATGGCAATCGTACATTGTTTCAGTATTATCCGTCTCTATGGCGAATTCAGTTTAAACCCGCTACCGCTAAAACTGACAAACCACTTTCACACAAACTTGCGACTCTTATTTGTCCATTTAATAAGGGGGGTTGCTGAATAATAAAAAAAAGAGTATTTTTTTAGTAATTTGGTAATCCTACTATAAAAACTATAGAAATTTCATACAAGCTTTGCCACCCCTTTAAGGGCGTTCCGTCACATATGACCTTGAGCGTTTCGCTTCCTCACCACCCCGCGCCTCACCCGAAAAAAACATTGCGTGCGAGTCCGCCCTCTAGCGGCAAGTAGCAGTAGCACAACTATAAGACAATGACCTTACTTGTCCGAAACCGCAGAGCTAAAATCTGATAGACGCGAAAATAATGAATTATTTTTTTAGTATCTTTTATTATTTCGTTTAGTAAGTATGTATATTTTTTAGTATATATTATTTATATATTTATTATTTATATAGTAGCGAAAGCAAAGATGAGTGTTTAGAATCATGACGTTTGTTAAATATGTAGTAGAAATAAAAATAACTACTGTGGGTTAAACCAATAAACTCAAAACCCAGCTCTGCCGTGGTATAACTAAAATGCCGTTAACTGCCAAAGTCGAGTTTTGAGTAAACACTCAAAAAACGCGGCAAAAATTGAAACCGTTGTCACTTACAAATGACAACAATTATTTGAGATTTAAAGGTTCCAAGATATAGATCAAATGAAATACTTTTAATTTATTCTCCTGTCAGTTTGTAAATATAATTAAATTTTATAATAAAACGTTTTTTTGCGTTTTAGTATACCATTGGTGTTACAAAAATCTAATAGATCAGCGGCTAAAATGCCACTACGCTTAGCGTAACGGCATTTTAGTGTCTCTATTTCATAAAAAATATTGTTTGTTAAAAACCTAAAAAACAAAAGAACTTAATTGTAACTAAAATGTCGGTATAGCACATAATGTCAATTTAGCTTATCATTAATACTTGTGGAACTACCTTATGTTAAACTTTCGTGTGGTTAACGTCCGTTCACTGCTTTTAAGTCTGGTAGTCTATAAATGTGTTTAAATAAGAGTACAAAACTTGATTCATTGTTACGCTTAAACGCGGTTAAACTTAAAACCTTATAGTTTAACGGCATTTTAACGCAACAGAATTATAAAGTATTAGATCATTAATTCATTATCGATCAAACTGAAGTTAAAAGTTATTAAAATACACTCATTTTTTAAACTTAAAACTAACACAAAACTTCCCTTAAAACATGATTATAGGTATCACATCAATTATTATAAATTAAAAACATGGTTTTTATAAAATTTAAATTGACTTACAAACCACTTTATTTATTATACATTTACCCCAATACGATATCATAAAAAACCTAAAATTAAAAACACTTTTGACGGTAGTAGATCCACGCTGGTTTCAGCATGAATGGGCCGGATAGTCCGGGGAAGTACTACCCTCTCATAGAAGATCGACTTAAGAGTAGTAGTATCCGTACTACTGCGTTTCGTTCGGTGAGTGAGAGTGCCGGAGGCCCAATTTCCCCCCTTTCCTCTTTCCTCACCTCCCTCATTCCCTTCCCCTAACCCCATTCCCAGCCGCCATAGTAGAGGCCACCATACCAGCAGTTTAAGACGATGGCTTTTGGTATAGTAGCCGCCACTTCTGGATTCCACTGACTGCTTACCATCAGGCGGGGTGGAGTCACTTTGGTAGGCTATAATATAAAAAAAAAAAAAAAACAATTGGACCTACTTATGCAAAAAGGAACCAATCCACACATATGCCAAAATTGAGATAATTAAACAAAAAGCATAAAATGCACCTTATAACTATAACATAATAATAATATTCTACCACATTCACACAGAGCCATCTTAGCCCCAAATTAAGCAATTATATTTGCTTGTGTTATGGGTACTAAACAACTGATATACTACTTATATACTTTTTTTTTTGTAAATACATACATATTATAGACTAGCTGTTGTCCGCGACTTCATTCGCGTGAATATTGATTTTTCCAATAGACATTTTTATGTTGTTTAAATACTGTTTTCCATAGTATTTTTAATCTCCCATTCATACAAACCCTCTTTCACCTACCTAAAGATATCTCTCGTAAAAAGCACTCATTTTACTTTTTATTTTTTCTTTGCAACATAGAAAGCTGTAAGTATTTAATTACCTATAGAGTTAAGTGTATTGCCTGTGTCACTTTGCATGCTACTTGAAACTGTAACTAACAAAAATTGTAATAACCTGGCGATTAAAATGAGTGGCCTGAGTTTCTTGCCAGTTCTTCTCATGGCTCTACTTTGTCAGCGAACTGGTTGTAGGTTAATTTGCTGACATTTTGTAAACTTTGACGTTCATAAGTGTTAATTTAATTAACCTATATGAATTAACATATTTTCATTTTCCTTATTTATTTTCGGTTCATCTGGATATCACAAATATAACTTCAGTAAATCGTTCTGTATATTGTATAGCCAGCAAAAAATTTACGGAAGTAGATCTTTTAGAATAAGCGGGACGGTTTGGCTGGAGATGTACATAACGACGTAAAGTGTAAGTTTTGTCTGAAAGTCAGTGGTCCGAAGGCATAGTTACCTCCTCGGTCCTCTTTATTTCCTTTTTCTTCCACAGTATCTTTACTCTGTATGGCCACCACTGCACTGTATTTGAAACAGCACTATTCACCAGCAAAACTGAATTCAAATGACGGAGCTGATAAGGATTTTCAGTTACACATGCTTTAAACAAAGCGTCATCATTCCTATGTGTATATCATTATTTCTATAGAAATTGATATTTTTCAATGTACCCTATCAAAATTCAAGGATGTTGCACAAAAATGTATAGTATTGGATAAGTAGATATATTTATTTAGTAATTAGTGTTTTTTTTTTTTTTTTTTATATATATTAGCCTACCAAAGTGACTCCACCCCGCCTGATGGTAAGCAGTCAGTGGAATCCAGAAGTGGTGGCCACCATACCAAAAGCTATCGTCTTAAACTGCTGGTATGGTGGCCTCCACTATGGCGGCTGGGAATGGGGTTAGGGGAAGGGAATGAGGGAGGTGAGGAAAGAGGAAAGGGGGGAAATTGGGCCTCCGGCACTCTCACTCACCGAACGAAACGCAGTAGTACGGATACTACTAGTCTTAAGTCGATCTTCTATGAGAGGGTAGTACTTCCCCGGACGATCCGGCCCATTCATGCTGAAACCAGCGTGGATCTACTACCGTCAAAAGTGTTTTTAATTTTAGGTTTTTTATGATATCGTATTGGGTTTTTATCTGTAATGATATTGTAAATACTTTTTCAATAAATAAATAAATAAATGTTGATTATCTTCTAGTAAGTGCCCGTACGTAAGGTACAAAAAAATAAGTAACACGAACAATTGCCAAAGTAGACGCATAGTACCCACTGTTTGAGTGATTAGGATGTACCGTGAAAATTACCTCGCTAGAGATTCATTATAAGTATAGATTACTTGAATATGTACATACATATATATGTGTACATACATATATTTGTATGTACGTACATATTGTAGTATTGTAAATGTATAATATAATGCAAAATCGGTAAAGTAGAACTAATGTAATATTATCGCTAAGTAACGGATCCATGCGGATGACGTCACGGGGTAGTTTTACAGTACATACACTTATAATATAATATAATAAAGATACATACATACATACATACATAGAGTGCTAAAACATAATTCTTTTGCCTTTACCTAGTTAGGTAAAGACTGTACAAAAAAGAGTAGAATTCTTTATACTGTGCCACTGTGCCGGGTCTATTACTTTCTACATACACCTATCACTCGAGAAATACGGTA
Organism: Parascotia fuliginaria; assembly: GCA_963082885.1. NCBI lineage: Eukaryota > Metazoa > Arthropoda > Insecta > Lepidoptera > Erebidae > Parascotia > Parascotia fuliginaria. Next base: position 13,922,180 of record OY720180.1, on the reverse strand, counting down.
TTAGTTTTGTTATGTCCAGTAGGCACTCAACAATATATTATTTAATTTAAGGATTAAAAATTCATATAGTACGATAATAAAGGAACAGAGAGTAGGATTTTTAATTTACCTAATTGTGATAATTTCACAGTCTTCAAATTTTTAGTTTGGTTAGAGACTAAGACGTTTTGTAAAGCCTTTTTTCTTCCTTTCTTGCAATCAAATAATTAAATTAAAATAAGATGCATTGAAAGTAGAAGGGTAGGTATTTACTTTAGCCTAGTATCTTAACACTGATTTTATCAGCTCATGAAAAAAAATCTAACGAGGTAAATACTTAATTATTTTATCGGTATTACTTACCGATAGAATATTTAAGTACACACCGTATGTATATATAGAATGTATAGGTATTTATGCTCGTGCAAGATAACGTAGATAGTTAGGTAGCTAACAGCAGCGTGTATGTTTGTTTTGTGTAGGTACCTAACTAGGTCGCAAACCGACGCATGTCACGTATAATCATTGTAATTTGAGTTCTATGCTAGTTGTACGACCGACGCCGACGTTCGTGTTCCGACCAAAGCACCTCGTACCTACGCCGGCGTCGCCGTCGTCGCATCGCGTCGGGCGGAATCGGAAAGCGCCCTTGCCACATGAGTAAATATCCAAGTTAGATATTTTACTCATGTGCCCACCTACCACACACCTAGTTCGAAATGATAGTAGACATAGACAATATTGTAGCAAGCTCATATTCATACCCCTAGGGTATATAACAGCAGGAATTTACTGATTCTTGAGGCCTGGTGTTGCCTTGATCTTATCACGAGCGACAATAGGCTCACCACCTGTTACCTAGTTTACGTGGAACTAAACATAATTAAAGGATATCCTAGGTCAGTATCTCAAAGAAGGTATTTTACTAAAAATATGAAGGTAGGTATATACCTACTTACAGGATATTCATGTGTTGAATCTTTTGCATTTGTATTTGTTTCAGTCGTGAAATTTTAGTCATTTTGATGAAAAATAATAATAAATGTAGGTAAATACCTACGTATTTAATACACTAAAAAAATCTAAATAACTAATCTAATTTATTTGCAACACTAAATCTATCAATATAATATTTTTTTTTTGATATTATTTATTTGCAATTATTGAATTACGTAAATAATTTAAAAAAAAACCGCATACGTCCGTCCGTCAGAAGGGCTTGCGCCGCTCTGCCGTTCTGCCTCCCGTCGCCCGCGCAGAGCCCCTGCGACGCTGATTCAGCCAAATTATCAATAACTATTGAAACATTATCCTAATAAATGAAATAAACCTACAGAGTTGACATTTGGTTTATTCCGGTTGATTCAATATAACTTTTATATTTATAACTATAGTAATTAAAAAGTAATATTTCGAAATAAGTGAAATCACGTTGTTTTAATATCGTTGGTATAAGTTATATAATCAATTATTGTAAATAATTCTTCTACTATTCTAAAGTTCATGAATCAAAGTATATTGTTGGCAAAAAAAATAATAATAAATAGCATTAGAATCTACTCAATTATCGAGATGAAAGTCGCGGATTTCGTCGAAATTTCGTCGGAACCACCTTAAACCCCTTAGGGGATGTATTTCGCAAAATTCCGTCTAAGTGAGCACCTATATCCTAATAGGAACGACAATGCAAAGTTTGAGATTCCTAGCACTTGTTGTTTCTGAGATTTCGTGATAAGTGAGTGAGTGACCTTTTGCTTTTATGTATAAAGATAGCATTTTTATATTGTTTAAATAATTACTGTTTTTCATACTATTTTTAATCTCCCATTCATACAAATCCTCTTTCACCTACCTAAAGATATCCCTCGTAAAAACAATATACAATACACAAAGGCAAATTTTCACTACAATAAGTTTCCCCTTCCCCTTTCTTCCCTATTGCACTTTTTCTCCACTCTCCACAGTTTCCTCCTTCCTCTCTTCCCCTCCCCCTTCTCCTCTTCACCTCCTTCAGCATCCCTTGCCCCTCCTCCAGCATCTCTTGCCCTTTCCTCCACTTCCCTCTACCTTGCCTCCTCGTTTTCCCCTCTCTTCTCCCTTCCTTCTCCTTTCTTTTCCTCCTGTCCTCTCCCTTCCTATCGCTTACTATCCCTTCCCCTCCCTTTTTCCACCATTCGAGAACTCCTTTCTTTCCGCGTTCCTTCCCCCTCCCTTCCTCTACTGTCTCCCTCACTTCCCCCTCACTTTCCTCTCATTTTCCCCTCATTCACCCCTCACTTAACTCTCACTCCCCCTCATTTCCCCTCACTCCCCCCTCACTTCTCTCTCACTTCCCCCTCACTGCCCCCTCACCCACCTCACTTCCCCGTTTCTTCTCCGTCACTTTCCCCTCACTTCCCCTCACTTTCCTCTTACTTTCCTCTAACATTCCTCTCACTTTCCCCTCACTTCTCCCTGGCTTTCCCCTGACTTCCCTCTGACTTCTTCCTGACTTTCCCCTCACTTCTCCCGCATTTCCCCCACACTTCCTCTTCACTTCACCCTCACTTCCCATCACTTTCCTCTCACTCCCCCATCACTTCCCTCTCACTTTCCCCTCCCTTCCTCCTTCTCCTCAATTCCTCCTTTTCCTCCCTCCTTTTCCTTCCTCCTTTTCCTCCATCCTTTTCCTCTCTCTTTTACCTCCCTCCTTTCCCTGCCTCCCCCTCCCTGTAAATTTCAAAAGCTAAAGATCTTTGTATAGAATATTTCATCCCTAATTTCACCCCTCTAAATCCAACCCTGTTAAAATAAAATTATAAGTATATTTTTTATTTAAATAGAAATATTCCAAAACAAAATTTCAAAACTTTAAATTAAAAAATGAAGAAGATTCATACAATCGATTTCATCCCTTTTCACACACTTAGGAATTAAATTTAAAAAACCCTTTTTTAGTACAACCTCTAGACATTTAGACAAACACACCCTCCAAATTTCAAGACACTACGACCAGCAGTTTAGGCTGTGCGTTGTCTGTTAGTCAGTCAGTCAGGACAAAGCCTTATATAATATGTATGGGTGTATGGATGTATGGATTAGACGTATAGCCATCGGGGATCAAAGCATACAGGCTGCTAGGAATGCTAACACGTGATAGAGCCTCATAAAGACGACCGTGCGAAAAACAGCTAATACTTAGATCCACGCCCACAACTTTTAGTTGTGTCTGACCTTGGGCTTTATTTAATTGTCATCGCGAAACATAGGCTCACTGGAAACTGGACTCATTTAAAACTAAACGGAAGTTTGTTTATAATGAGAGGAATCCGAAAAATAAAAACGCTATCAGCTATTCCGTAACCTGTTAGTCTCAGTTTCTATCAGAAAATTTTCGACGTGATTCTTTAAATTGGCATAACTTTTTTATTTATGAACCGATTGACATGAAACAAACACTAAATGTTAAGTGAAGCTTACCACAATGCAATAGTGAAAACCATATCTAAATGAGATAAGCCGTTTCTGAGATTAGCGTGAACAAACGCACAGACAAACTGACAAACAGACAAACAAACAATCAGACAAACAGACAAACAGACAAAAATTTTAACAATCATTGTTTTGCGTTGATAAAGGCCCCAATAATTTTTTTTCTCATATATCTTCCATATACAGACAGCGATCGGTTACATTTTTATTATATGTATAGATTTAAATAAATATTGATTAGCATTTTGAACATTGGTCTGATATAGCCACCCATAAAAATAGACCCTTAAAATAAAATAAAACAGCCTACCGTACCTACTTATTTATTACAACTGTGAGAAGTAGTGAGAACTTTGTTTTGTCTTTTAAAGTTAAACAATCATCTAAACAACCTTCATGCTTCACCCATAGTTTACGGTTCGTCGGCTTATTTCCGAAGTTTTGCAAACTACCGCTACTGGCTAACATTCATGAGAATATTATAATGTGTTCATACTAAATTATAATATTTTAGCTAACTGCAATCACTAAGGAAAAACGCATGCATGTTTGTTGTACTTTCTGCTGAAATAAATATATTATTATTTATTTATTTATTAGTTCATAGGTACCTAGTTATTGCAATTGCTATTTTTCATCACCAGTAAGTACCTACTCCTACTCACTGCATTTATTTTTATTTTGAAAAATACTGACACAAATCCAATGTGCAAAGGCTGAGCTAATATCATAGGCATTCTCTACGAGTTAACCTTTGTGTGATAAAACGGGTTAGGTGCAATTAGTAGGTAGAAGTAAGATGACAATGTCACGACTGACTTAGGTATTTATATTTAATACTAGCTGACCTGGCGAACTTCGTTCCGCCTAACAGTCGATTCTTTAATTTTTTAGTTTTTTTATTATGATACCTAGCCTAAGTTACTCCTTTTTACATCAGCTACCTGCCAATAAAAGTCCCGTCAAAATCGATTCAGCCATTTCAGAGATTAGCCGGAACAAACAGACAGACAGACAGCACAGCCTGACAGACAAAAATTGTAAAAAATGTTATTTTGGTGTATGTACCGTATATATATTCATATACATGTACTATAAAACGGTTATTTCAATATAACAAACAGACACTCCAATTTTATTATATGTATAGATAATTAATGACACATTTTATTGCACCTGCGCGGTACTACATGTTTCTTGATCTCTTCGGACAGAGCCTTCGTGTAATTGCGATAGAACTTTACTTCAGGTAAGTTCGTTTAATCATCAATAGGCGCCGCCAGGATTACTTATAGGGGATGCACCTAGCTTTCAGGGAGGTGCATCTCAACAAATTTGGATAGAACCTATAGATCCTTCAAATCAAAGACTAACTTACGTATTTTTCTCGTCAGAGAAGGTGCAAGTGCACCCCCCTTGCACCATGCTGCCGGCGCCCATAAGTTTAAGTATACCTGCATTATAGACTCGTTCTCTAAAGTCTTTACATACGACTTTCAAGAAATTTTCGGGAGAGACAAGAACGGGGCAATCAGCACTAACCTGGCGTGGGTTTTGTATAGATAACTTAGCCTACCCCTTCCGGGGAAAACGTTTGATGCATTTATATTAAACAACTAGCTGACCCGGCGAACTTCGTTCCGCATAACAGATCAACATTCCTTTACTTTTATAAAATAAAAGAATTTTCTAAAATAAACGTAGCCCAAGTTACTCCTTATTACATCAGCTACCTGCCAATAAAAGTCCCGTCAAAATCGGTCCAACCATTTCAGAGATTAGCCGGAACAAACAGACAAGAAATGTGTTGAATTTTGTTTCGTTAATATTTAAATTTCCATCTTATTTTGACTTATTCGTTAACTAGCCACCGAGCGAGTTGCCCCGAATTATTTTAATTTATTTTTCATTCGTCAACTCGGCACACAATGTAAGTACGTAGTATTTTTGTACAGTCGCGTACAAAATAGAACAAAAATTCTAAATCATTTTCAATTTTATTTAACTTATAAAATGTATTAAACATTTTGTTATCGACTGCACTTCTATGCAAATGCCCAATTGTGAGTTTCAAGTGGCGAGTTGACGATTAAGTCCTTACTTTGTTGTAAGTAGGTACCTATGCTATGCCTAAGCTTACATAAGAATAGCACATCGTCCCTAAATAATTCTAAACGTACCTACAGAACCTTTTAAAACCTAAATCGGGTAGATTTAATTATATTGGTAATAAATAAGTAGGTACTTAACTAATTTATTTATTGGGTAGTAGAAGTTGCTCGATCATTATAATAATATTTCATACCTCGTTACCTACGTACCAAATTCTCATTTAAAACATTCATGTCCTACGCAGCATTTTATTCGGCAACATTAACTTTTGCTGAATTTAGTAGGTACAATTTACCGCAAAATCTGGGCCTGGCAGAAGAAATTTTGAAAATTGTACTCTCAAAAAAAGTCTCATATAAATTTTACTCGTTGTAAAGCTAAAGAAATATGAAATAAATGCAACGCAAAAATGTAAGCTGGTAATAATTACAAAAAAAAGCAGATAAAAATGTTCGTACCTCCTTCACACGAAATGAGATAATATTTTGATCACTTTTTTATTTTCAAGTCAATGTCACAAATACAATACAATAATCTTTATTGTATACACCACTTTTTAATATAGTAATAGAGACAACATACAAATGAGTAGGTAAATACAATGGGCGGTCTTATCGCTAGCGATCTCTTCTAGATATCCTTTGAATGGATTTTTATGATGTAGAAAGCAGCAGTTGTTGGTGTATTATAATACGATAATATTAAATGCTATAAGATTGTCATAGATATACATATTATATAAAAAAATAATAACAAATGAAAACACAAACCATGAGACGCAATATCGACCTACGCACCCAAAAATTCAGAACAAAACTTGGCCAGTCCAAAAACGCGTATTAATCTTTCACAACAAAACTCATAAATACTAAAGCCCCCAATCGAATCGTTAGATCGGCTAGAAGACAATCAAAACAGACATTACTTAGGTCATGTACATACATACCTACAATCAAATAATGACGAAATTTAACAATACAAGCGGCATATTTTCGACATAACCTATTAATGTACTGCAACCGCTGCAATGTACTGCAGCGTACTGCAATATTTCTTAATGCCGCATTATTTATTCATCATCCAGTTATCCATGAAAACCAGGTTAATAGTATTATTTTTTCTAAAATACTTGTTACGCTCTATTTGTCGTTTTGTCTACGGCACTTGTTTTCTATTAGCTATTATTTATTCTGTGATAATACCTATTAATAGTCACTATTACATTAACAACGATAGAGACTTTTTGATTTATTGTATGCTAACATTAAAAATAGTGGTATAATTTGCGCGTAGGTTTTATCGGTGTAATATTAATTAATGTAGGTACCTATGTTTATTAAATTTATAGCTTCTGCTACAGGCTAAAGCATTGCTTCTACTATTGCTACGAGGTACTAAATATTGTACCTTTTTCGTTTCGTTATTGTACCGCGTAGGTAGGATTCAAATGCAAGTCAAATTCATTAATTCATTTAAATCATAGGCATGGTACTTCTAAATATTATTACCGAAAAGAACCACAATGCGCTGACAAAGGTAGAGCGCTGACAAAGAAGTATAATATATATACTTCTTTGAGTTATACTTCTTTGGCGTAACAATCCAAAAATACCAAATAATAACACAACGCATACATACGTAAATATTTGAATTGATATAAACGCCAATATATTTTTTATTTATTCACACTGATTATTTGTACTGATACGACACACAAAGATTCGCAACTAACTTCAGAGTGTAAAAGGTTCGCAACTAACTTCAGGGTGTTGTTTTTTTCTGTCGGTATGCGCGCGCATCGTAAAAATTCACTCTCATCATTTTTCCCAATCGCGCCAAAAGAAGTATAACTTCAAAAAATTTAAATATTTTGTTTTAAATAAGATTATACAAAGGTCACACTATCATTATATGCGATTTCTATCGGTGTCGTTCATCTTTTGTTCTATATTTGTTATAACCCACCCTAGTTATGCTTACAATCATATAAAATTTAACAATATGAATTAAACCGAAACGCATGAAAAATGATTCATTTAAGATCTATTGATGACGCTGAGGTTTTAAATGGATATTATACCACATTCTAGTATTAATATTATTAGTTCTGATACATTAATATTTACGATTACAATGAAATCGTCTCAGATTAAGAAGTTACATAAATATCGCCATTACACGCTTTGTACTCTCTAGCCTAGCATGTTTATTCTTCAGAAAGAAAACTATGTTTTTTTATAATTTATTGTCATGACGTACGTGGAATCGTATCCTACTAATATTATAAATGCGAAAGTTTGTATGTGTGTATCTGTGTGTGTTAGTTACCACTCAGAACCTAAACGACTGAATTGATTTCGATGAAAATTATTACGTAGGTAGACTCGGAGACAGACATAGGCTACTTTTTATTCCTCAAATCGGTCTGGTTCCCGAGGGCGACAAATCTCAATTTACGCGTTGGCGAAGCGCTGATTTAACCCTAGGGTTACCCTTGCAAGTTACTAGTTCAATAGGTAATAGTAAGCAGCCAGTGGGATAAAATACTGATGGCCACCGAATGGTGGCCATCAGTGGCAAAAGTAATCGATTCTAACTGCTAGTTTGGGGATTGCCTTGTACGTCAGGAGTTGCTTGTATTGGGAGATTCTGCCCTGTTCCATTGATTTAGTAGTGAGTGCCGCCAAACCGATATGACTATACAGATGCAGGGGTATTCAGTATTATGGCCGCTTAACACCTCAGGCCGCTCAATTACTACATATATGTGTAGTAATTATTCCCAAGCAAACCCAAAGACACTGGCGTTCTAAAATATGGAACCATTTGATCTCTTTCCGTGGGTGTCGTGAGAATACCAAGATACGGACCGTAACGTTAACTGCGTAAACACCACATACTCAACGCATTTTCAAAATTCATTGCATTTTATTTCCAATTGCTTTTATTTGAAAATATCCCATTCTATAAAAACCAAGGCATTATGATAACTATTAAAATGTCACTCAGGCGAAAGATGACGTATGACTACTTAATAGCTTAGTGGAGTTATGGTTTATGCCCTGACATTAATGTCATATGTCAGCCTTGACCACAGTCCATGAGAACAAAAGGGTAAAATTTGGGCATTAAACAGGTGATAAAATGGTATAAATTTATAAAGGTCCTTGATTTTCTTCTCTTGATAATGGATTTTAGAAGATTTCCGAGATTCGATACAGTTGAGCCTGCAATGCATTGAAGAGTTAACATCAGTAGGTAGTATTATTTAGGTACTGTCATCTGTATTACCTCCATGGGTTATGTAGCGTTAAGATTGAGACACATTTAATAAGAACAGCGGTCTTCTCTCTTATTTTTTTCTTCTGTAACCTTCTACCTGCTTCTCCCCTAGCTTTTACCAGCGTCTTAGTTATGTTTTAATATCCTATAAAAGATTAGCTAATTTATATTTTGTGCCCACCGGATTCGTATTTACCATCCATGCAGTCATAAAAAACTTTAAAGTACATTATTCTCTTTTACGGCAAAATTTCTTAAAAACGTATCTAATGGCACACTAAAAGGTTAGTACAGAAATTTAAATAAATAGATAGTGAAATCTACAATGAATAAATAGCCGAACTAATTTACTTCCAGCCGAGATTTTAACAATGTGTATTAAAGCAATCTAGATGCAAAATTATGTGCATAGTTAAAACATTGTTATAATTCCACGCGTTGCGCAAAACGCTTGCAACACATATCTAATTATTTATTCATAGTGTGGGAAATAAACAAAGTACCGATAACACAGCTTAGATTTTTCAAGGTAAATATTAGGTTCACGACAATTTATTTACCAAGTTTTTAGTCAAGTGTTTAGTCTAATTTATTAAGTTTTTTATAATCATACGTCGGATAACTAATACGGCAGTCTAAAAGCATCGCATAGTTGTAGACACTATGCTAAGAAAACACAACAAAGTCGTTACCGACCTTGAGGAAGAAAGGAAGGAAAAGGATGTGGGAGTTATTGGATCACTTGCGCGATGGAAATAGGTACCTTTAGTCCTTTACAGTAGACAATGCTGTACTCCTTCTAGGGAGTAGCGGTTTGAGAATTTCTAAAAGGCGCGTTGTAGAGACTGCAAAGAAAATAGTAAACACATAGCCTAAACTGTTACTGTTACCACTAAACTTGTCGGCATAGATAAGCAGTAGGTGACCAGAAATTGTAAATCTAACAATTAAACTGTTTTTTATTTAGTTTATTATATAGTAGACAGCTATCACACTGGACGGCATCCCATTTTGTCCTGACCGACGTGCGTAGTTGCAGTGGAGGCATTGTCAATGTCAGTGTGTTGTACACCTATCCTCTGATACTTACAAGCAACACTTAAAACCGCACTTAAAACCGCTGCGCGTTGCAGTACGCCTTTATTTAAGGCTGAACCAACTTTATTCATCACTAAGATTTTGAAGGGACTATTAATCAGATTGGGAAATACCTACAACCTAATTTGTATACTTAGGTACTACGCAGATTTGCTTTACGGTAGTAGTGCTCCAACGTTCTTTAGGATGTAAAGTAGTAGGAAGATACGTATTACTGCAATAAAAGAGGAATCTAGACAATAAACAAAATTTCCATATCAAACAGATCAGGAGGTGACTCACTTCACCATCATTCTAGCAACCGGTTAGCACAACAGTACGAGGAACCATACATATGTAATTGTTATGCATATCTAACATCTATAATTACTACATGCATTACGTTAACAAAGCTATCGTATTAGTAATAGAAAAGCGCAATCCGATAACAAAGTGACAATGTCGGATGCCGCGCCGCGCTGCCCGGTGCGTGCGTCCGCGTCGATTGCCGTGCGATGCGGGTGCACCAGACATTGCGCCCGCGCTTATACAGCAGATAGAAAGTATTACGCGGTTTAGTTGCTGACTCTACTCGGAGAGGGAAACACGTGCCTCGACGCAAATGTTACCGAACACACGCGGGAAATAGTTGCGTCTGTTTCGTAAATAAAAAACAAAATAAAAAAAATTACCACATTTTTTTTAATATAGGACCTATCGTGCGGAACATAAAAATGGGTGTCAGTGCGTGGATTTCCATCTCGTTTCTTATAATTTCTGCGGCAACAGCTGTTCCAACGGGAGATAAGAGAAAATCTGCCTCAAAAATCGGTAAGTTTACTTTATTCGGAAATGAAAATCAAGAACAAATTTTACTATCACGACGACTGAAATTAAACTAATGATTTATTGGTTGGTTGATATAATTGGGCTGCTTTTCGTACGAGTATGCGTTTGTATTTTTGTAATTGGAGTACATAATAACAATGCATTGTTACAACAAATTGCTCTTTAAAATTGGTTTTAACAATACTGACATTCGTGGCTTTATGCTCGGTTTTAATTTCGTTCAGGAAACGAAGTAATTGTAATAATTCATAGACAAATATAGGAAGCTGTGTAAATAGTTTCGTTGCAAATTATAAAATAATTATGCAAGCAGTCTTGTCGAAAGCGTGTTGCAAAATAAATAATAAAAACCTTTCACGGCTAATTTCACAGTGATTAAAGTCGTTTGCACGCTTTTAGTGACAATGACCTAGTGAAGAGACGACCCGTTTTTAATCATTAGCTTGCGACAAAGGTAATGGGAACGAATCAAACGGTTAATTAGATTGCTTCTGTTTGCAGTGCCAAAACTGAATAATAATCAATTGTTTATAATTTATTTTATTTGTTGCCAATTGAATAAAGTAATATATTTATATACGTTTATGTTAAGTACCTAGCTACTGTCTAAGAACTTGTCGTAAACATTTTGGAATAGTGGTCTTGGAAAAAAATATTTTTTGTCACAATACCGATTGGTATGGCCGAAATAATGCTTTGGTATAGTCAACCACATATTTGATTTAACACTTAAATCAAAATTAAAATTCTATAAGATTCAATAAGACATTGACAACTGTCACTGTACTGACTACACTTACAAGCAAAAATAGACATTATTGTTTTGTGATAAGCAAATGACATTTTACACTAAGGGTGGTAAAGTAATTTCATGGTCGACCTACCCACCTAGATAGGTAAAGTAATTTTGGGGTTACATTTAAAAAAAAAGTTTGTTCTTAATACTTTTGTCTGCAATTCAAAATCATAGTATATTCTTAAAATAAAAACGAAATGTGGTCATCCAGTTAATAGGTACAGTCGAAGACGAAGACAGTTAATGATAATGTAGGTAATTTAATAAGAATTATCTTTAATTAATTATAATTAACAAGAGTTAATAGCTGTCTATCTTGGCATAACTTCAACTATATAAACCAAAAAAATAAATCCGACAAAAACCAACTTAATGTCATACTACGATATATGATGTTCCGCTTTTCCACATATAGTTGTAATCTTTTACATTACAAATCTTATTTATGACGTGATAATACAATAAGGGAAACTTTATGACAATGACTTCTAATAATTTTTTTAATATATTTCACTAAAGACGCTGTGCCAGGGCTAAGGCTAAGGGTTATTCTATAAAAAATTCTAGTTACATGAAATGTTACTAAGTGTAGATTAAGGAAACAGATAAAGTGCATAAAATTCGTAATTTTTCCGAAAAATATCATAATTTGTCTTTAATTCAAGATATATTTTTAACTATATAAACTTTACATAAAATTTGAAACGAGCTAAACAGAGTAACACTGCTATCATTTAGTAAACTTTTAATTCTTTCAGCGCCCAAAAAATATTCTATTTCATTAGTTCTATAACAACACAGGCTTCTCTGAAACAACGACTAAGAAAGCAATATCTAAGAAAAACACAAAAGAAACGTACCTCAAAACAAAATTATTGATATTTGTACAAAAAGAAAAACAAGTTTTCTCGAGTTTAATAAAATACTAACATAAACATCGAAATTATATGAACAACAGAAGAAAATTTTGTTGAATCCCAAGAATTATTATTGTTATTCTGTAATAGGTATATAAATAATTATGTACAATAAGGAGTTTGAATTAAGCTCACCTTTCTACATATTGTTTTTTTTAATCTGTTTTCATTTCATTTATGTTGTGTACAATAAAGAAAAAAGAAAGGAGTAGATACAACTTTCCTTATAATAAAACCATAACACGCGATAACATGTCTTAAAAACATGTCGTAGCAAAAGAGCGAAATATTTGTGAAGCAACTTATAAAAGTCATTTAAATTGGATACAAAATACTCTGTTTAAAAGTGACCTAAAAAATCATAAAGGCAAGAGAACAAGCTCTAAAATTTCCCTTTAAAGTTCAATAACCAAACATAACCTTAATCAACAGTTGGTAGAACAAAAAAACCTGATGATTGGCCCATTAATCGACCCATAGCTTGTAAAGTAATGGGTCATTGATCAGAGACGAGATTCCTAAAAAGAACTGTTTACACAAATGCATCCAAAAAGGTCTTTCTGTGAATTTTTTACTGACGCTTTCCTTAATCAATAACCATAACAGGTACAAAAGCGTGGATGAATTTGAAATAATTTTTAATCACGATACTCCTCTTTTAATAAGGTCACATCAACCTATTGAGAACATCTAAAGAACGGGATTAGTTTACTTTTAAACTTTCGCGTTGCATGATATAGTAAATCTAAATAAACGGAAATTGGTAAATATATGGTCGAAACGTCAAGCAAAATAAGGTATGTAAATACCTAATGCATGATCGCGTGAATTACCGTATATTTAGATTTACTATAGTGTTACTATGGTTTAATAATTATCTTTTGTGAAGTAAATTGATTGAAACATCCAGGTAGCCTCAATATAACATTATTTATATTGTTGCAAAGGCAAAATATTTTTAATAACAGTAAATAATTTTAGTTATAGTATAAAACATAAGTATTCTTTTGTAGATCCTAAATTACCTTTAATTTGATCAAACGAATAACGCGATTACCAAATATTTTTTTTAAATAGCCTCTGACTTAGCAGTTTAGCAATTCAAATTCAAATTATCAAGCGAACTATTTAATAAATTCAATTTGATGTGCGTGCAATAATTTTCAAAATCTAAAGCAATTCACAGTTTGTTCATATCGTGATTAATTATTTAATTACAATCGATTCGTCGGCATCTTGAGTATCGTTGACCTGACCTAGATATCGGTGGTGTGAAATTTTAATAAGCAACAAATCATCCATTAAAAATGCAATGTAAAGCAAATAATAACGTCTCAAATTTCCTTGTACCTAAATTATAACTGTCCCAATTCTTTGGAAATTATGTCTTAGATTGCATTCGACGTCTAGTCTAATTTCTGTACGCCTTTTTTACTTTATTGAAACCAACCAAACCAACTTTACGATGAATATTTAAAGTATATAAATATTTTATTACATAGAGATTAAGATATAAAAATAACACAATAGCTACATCCTATAATTCTTCCGAAGCATAATTGTCTAACGTGACTAAAATCAACATCACACAATAAACACAAACGCTCAATAAATTGTTCGGATGAATATCTACCAAGGTTTCCCTTCTTCATTCCTAATATTGCTTAATTGCTTCAACCTCCAGCGTAGGACGAGCAACAATAGAAACACAAGGCTCTTCAACACTCAATGCTTAAAGCTGGATGATTTTTTCGACACCATTGTTAGATTTACGGCCATGCGTCGTCGCCTCGGAACCATTCACTTCCGAGGAACATAGCTTTCTTGTGCAACCCACGTGAGATACTTCACGGGTCAAACTTTACTCGTTTTTGTTAGTTTAGTTAATGTCTTCACTCATTACCATTTCTATAGTGTCGTAATGTCTGTAACTAGGCTACGAACATTCGCATGACTTACATTGTCCATAGTTGATTCTTTTTGTTTTTATAACAACTTGCGCACACAAATTAACTACGGATCAACATTTTTGTTAAGATCACTTGATGACTTATTTAATTGTTAATGTTATGTGTGCGTCATTTCATCGTTAAGATTTACAAGAATCTTTTAAAAAGGTGTTAACCGCATCATTGATTGGCACTTCAGATTCTGAAGATAACCCCCTACCTGAGCGTTGGCGTGCACTCTTCTTTAGTTCAATAACCCCCAGCGCGACGGGTCCTGACACTCCAATATTGACAATGTAGGTACTCTGACTTTTACGGCTTTATGCTAAAGAACATTTACTTGACAATGACATGTACTATGTTCCGAGGCAATGTGGTTGACCGTCCGGCTCCGTAATTCGGCTCATATTTATTGGATGATCCTTAGAAATACCAAATTTTGTATTTGAACAGAAATTTTAACACACTTGTATTGTTGTATTGTTTTATTTTAGGTTAAAGATAACCCGTTTTTGATGGTAGCGAAACTTTTTTACATTCCACTCGAGGAAAAAATTATAATCGGAGGTATACCTCGAGGCCTCTCATCTTCATTAGGGCAGGTAAAGTGCTGTAAAAGGCTTTTATTTGGCAATGTCGTAGCGTCGTAAATTTGATGATGTTATTAAAATTTTAAGTTATTTTCAATTTAAATGCCTTTTTGGGTGTAAGTATTCCTTTGTTGGACAAAAGGCGCTGCCATAATTTTTCCCTATAAAAAAGGAACTCTCACAACTCAAATTAAAAAATCCAATTTCCCACAGCGACAGGTGGTTTGTTTGTGATGTAAATCAAAATTGATAAGGAAATGCGTAGATAGGGCACGTTTATCATGATCCATGCTTTATCGGTAAACATCATGTCTTTAATTTAATTTAACGCAATATCAATATGCAATATTTATTTCCAATAATGTTATTTGTCATTATCTTTCATACAATGTAATCGAGACTTATAATACGATAGGTCGAAATACTTTTTCATGTATTACCTTACCATTATATCACTTGGTAATGTTATAATTATTAAGCAATGTTCTTATTCGATACTTTTAAAGTAATCGATTGTTACGATAAAACGATTATTACGTTTCATATTGACAGTAGGTATTTTAATACTTAATACTTAATTATGAACACAAAAGCTGTTCAGTGCATCAATAAAAATAAAAATTTGTTATTTATTGCCAATTTCGGCCTCGATTTAATATCAGCGATGGCTTTTTAATTCATCATTAGTACCTACGTCATTATAATTTAGCTTTAACTCAGACTAAATTGATTTCACGTCTAAATGTTTCATCACGAGGACAACAAAAGACGACTGAAATAAAATGTGGCGCAAGAAGACCGGCACAACACTCATGGTATTGAATTAATAATCAATACATAAAAAACAGTTTTGACGGCACGTGAATCAAACTTAAAAGAAAACTTAACTACAAGTTGAAATCTCAAGCAGAAAGATTTATTTATCGACTAGCTGTTGCCCTCGCGTGAATGTCGGTTATTGCATAAAATTTTATTATTAAAAGTTTTATGATTTTATCTACATTGACAATAATACATGCTAACTTTCATCCCCTATTTCAACCCCTTCAAGCCATTTTTTGCGATATAAGATAGTATATGTTGTTTGCCAAGGTCAAGTCTATCTCTATACCTACCAAATTTCATCAAAATCGGATTAATAGTTTAGCCGTGACAGCATAACCGACAGACAGACATAGTTACTTAGTAGTATTATGAAAGTATGGTTTGCAAATTTGACACACGGAGTATTTTGGTAAACAAAATTTAAAATAAAATGTAGGTACGTCGCTTGTCGTTGTGTTATATACTCATAGGAACTAAAGAATGGTCTAAGGAAGTCAATTTATTTGGGTAAGATTCAAAATACTTAAAAACTGCGCATACTCTTTATAAACATGTTGTTAGTCCCCTAAAGGCTTTTTTACAAATCTCATTCGCACGACGCTGCTTTTTTCAACCTAAGGTGAATGGGTCAATGGTAACACTACTATGCATACGTATTTTGTTTGTTGTTTATACAGGCAAAATACGCGTAGCCTTAGTTGACATACTATGGATATTATGAACATGTCTTTGTTCCCTAAATATTGCAGAAAAATGTGAAATAGGCACAACATAATCGTTGCCGACCGTGAGGTAACGGGAATAAAAAAGTAGGAAAAAAAAATAACGGATCGCCGACGCTTATCTACTGTTTTACATTGATATTTTTTATTTCAGTCTTCAGCAACAATCAAGTATCCTAACAATTAGATCAATGTGTGAAATAATGTTTAAATTTTTCTGTTATACCTAAACTGTTTCCAGCTAGTGCAAGAATCTGGAGCGCTACGAACTAAACCCAATTCGGATAGGTTTACGAAAATCAAACAATAAATTCGCAACCCATGAACAAAAACGAATAACGAAATCATATTTCTCGCGTAACAATACCGCAATGTTATTGTGCACTATCTAAGGGACTGCAATCAGTCATTTCTATCGGCTCGGGTCAATGTTCCACACAACACAGCCCAAGGTAAAGTGAAAGTGAAATCGAAAGTGCCACTGTACTTCAAACGGTTTTTGTAGACCATTGTCTATTTTCAATAAAAACTTCTTTATAAATAGGCACCAAAAAACTTTAATATTTAAAAAATAGAATCATCGTGTAACCGACAGACGTACAAGAAGCTATCTATACTATTATATAAAGCGGAAGTGTTTGTTTGTTTGTTTGAACGCGCTAATCTCTGGAAGTCTCTACCAGTCGAATTCGAATAATTCATATTGCGTATGATAGCCCAGTTCTCGAGAAAGGTAAAAGGCTATGTAACATCACTCTACTGACGACGGGAGCAGAGCAGTAAGCAAAGACGCGGGTGAAACCGCGCCGCAGTAAGCGGAAACCTACTATTAAAGCGAAAGAGTTTGTTTGTAACGCGCTAATCTCTGGAACTACTAGTTGGATTTAAATAATTATTTTTGTTTAGATAGCCCAGTTCTTGATAAAGGTAACATCACGCTACAACAGGAGCAGATCAGTAAGCAAAGACACGGGTGCGAGAAGCTAGTGATTAACTATTTCGATAAAAAGGTTATATAAAAAACTATTTGCACCTAGCTGGTGAGAAAAAAAAAGTAGGTTGAAAATGGAATCCGTAGCAAATGTATGTTTTACTTTCTTTAATTGTTTACGTAACCTCGTACTGCAGTCAAGTTATATGGGTCTCTAAAGACAAATATGCATCATATAATAACAATTATCATTGCTTTCAATGCTGACGATGTGAACCGCAGTGTAATGTTGCTTACGCGACTTGACGTAACTACAGATGAGTAAACCATCAATCTTCGTGCGTATCCATCTGGAAGTAGAGCGATTGGTCAATTCGCACTTACATTCCGTTTTCCGAGATTTCCTCATCAGCAGTTTATGCAAATTTACTTTGAAAATAATGCTGTAGATGTGTTTTTAAATATTGCTTTAGTGACTTTGAGAGGTGTAATGTTGACATGCATAAACAAAGATTACGGTTATGTCAAAATTATGTCTATTGTTCAGCTCTTTAATCTCTTATCAATATTCTCAACTCCATTCACACACACCATTCACAGGTCTTTGTTGGGATTAGCTTTCAGTTAGCGCTTATAACACATGCTTTTTACACTTAAAACTTCCAGGTTCAATTATAAGTCAACATATTCTAAAGTTTTAAGTTTAAATCTAACTTACTACACATTCAAGGACGTAAAGTAAACCGTGGTAACACAATCAGGTGTTGATTGCAATAATTGCAACATGATTGCGATGCAACTGGTTGTCACAGACGAGGACATTGTAAGTCTGGTGTCACTAAAGTAAATTACACCTTGACAAATAATCTACCAGTAATCATTACTTAAACCTATTACTAGTAATCCAGTTACATACAATTTGTAATAGACACTTCCATTTTACTTTTTTAATGCATATGTGACTACACTTCGCCGGAATAAACGCGGCCTCTTCTTCGCTCCGGCTCCAGCCACAAGTTAAGCATCTGCCTTCCTACCTCGGCTGGAGACCACCAAGCCCTAATGGCCACCACGTTCCTAAAACGTGGTGACCTCTCACTGTTACATTAATGCTATTGTAAATTATTTCACTGTTATGATGTGTGATACTAGGTATGTGTAAGCATTATTGCATAAAGAGAGATTTTGACCTGACCGACTGAGGAAGTACTATCCTCTGATAGAATATCGGCGTAGAGTATTTTGTTATGCATTTTGTTCGGTAAGTAAGAGAGCCGAAGGCGCAATTTTATTACCCAATTATTTCTCTTTTTCTCTCTAGTATAAGAAGAAAGAGTGTAAGGGGAAAGAGGTAGTGTTAGATTTTATTTTACAAAGCTTACAGAACACAGCCATGATTATAAATTACAAATACTTATCATTTACGGTATGAGCATGCATGTTTATCGAAACATACCAATGCATTTGCTCCCAAAAAGACCTTAAAAAGCTGACATAACGTGAATGTAACAGGTCTCTGCTTACCTTTTCTGCAATATCAGCGTGGTGCTATGTAGACACCCACATTGACCCTACAGCAACAATTCATTCATAACGAAGTAACTGACACACAGTAAGATGCATCCGATAAATGCACACACACGATTATGATGGATCGTTTTAGCAACGTTATTGTGAAACTGCCTCGAAATAAACAATGTGATATTTCAGTTAGAAAACAGCCTTGGTTAATGTTCGGAAGCGTTAATTGTTAGAACTAATGTTCAAAAAGGAAATAGTTATGAAATAGGCATTAAATTAAGTTTAGTTTAATTTTATGAATGATATTTAGTGGTTAATGTAGTCAAACCACAAAATCTCATGTTGTCGAAATTTGGACGTCGAACTCAGGAAGTAGATGAGTGTACCGTGTGTTTGTAAGGAATATTAAATTTATTCTTTACTCTTGTTGTTTTATATTTCTATATTTACAAATAACTCTTGCTCCGTCTTTTTCCCTGACATTCATAAATCGGTATGGCGTCTCCATTGGTACTCTGTCTCTATTTTCCTGTTCTTGATCTCGGCAGCATTTTAAATTAACATTTGTTTTTATAATTCTGCGCGCTCTCTGCTTTCATATAACTGATCTTGAACGGATAGTTCATGTATCAGTTGCCCATTAGCGTCACTGTTTAACACTACTAACTGCGAAGTTTAAAGTTCAAAGTGAAATCGAGCATTACTGTAGTTGCGAATTTATTTATTGAGGTGGTGTCTAAATATAATACCAGCATTTTCTTTTCAATATTATACCTACCATCATCTGCATGCTGAGATTTACCCTATTTGCGTAACAACATTGCGCTAAGTTTAAACATCTTGCTCCTTTGAAATCCCTAACCATTTTATAAAATATCACAGTAGGTAAGTATTGTAATACCACTTCATTTCAACACGGCTAACAACTGCACCGTCAATTTTGCAGCGGCGCGACTAAAAATCGTGACTAGGGACAGAGCGCAAGTCGCAACACCTCAAACAATCACTATGATTTGCCAAATCCTCATTATTCCGATGCTTGAAACGTAATCGAAAATGGGTGATTATGTCGGTGCCATTCAATTGTACTAAATCGTCATTGGCAAGAACAATCGTGCGGCCTTCGATAATAACCATTTGTGATAATGCATACACATTAAAGACATTAGAGTCAGCTGTACAAGAAATGAGGACAATAATCAAAATTTTTTATCAATAAAGTTTATACTAAAAAATAATTTAAACCGAAGATGGCTCTATTAAAATTCAATGATATTATGTGATTTAAGACTTGTTGTGAGCAATATTCAAGTGCAATAGAAGTATCAATATTTAAATAAGCAATTAAATCATCATCAAAAATTCATGACTCAAAAAAACTTGTGGTGCTGTAGTTCTAATAAATCTAGATTTGAATCTAGTTCAGTATATTAAATTTAAGTTTTTCTGCCGACAAAAGCTCAGTGCCATACTGCGGCAAACTCATCATCGTCATATCAGCCAAAAGACGTCCATTGCTGGACATACCAAGTTTCGCCTTGACCGGTCTTGCCATAAACTCACTAGCAATTAATTGACTTCTGACAAAATGAGTCCTGACAAAAGAATACTGTGATATATCTACATACCACTTAGGAGAATAGTTTGTGCTGCTGTCTATGATTATCTAATCATACCTAATTTGAATTTGACGAGATCTGTATTAGAATCGTACGTATGTAAATTTGTAAAGTAGTTACGACTTCACAATTGTATGACATTACCAATTTGTTATAGTAGGTACTTTAAGTTTACTTAGCGCTTATTCGTGGAAAGTCTATAATTTTAATGTTAAGATCAAAAGATTCTGATTGATAGTTAATCGTATGAAATTATAATATTTTTTGTAAAGATGTACTTATGTAAAAGATCTACAAAATATATATATATATATATTTAATTTTTTGTTTAAAATATATATTTACTATAACTATATTTTCCTGCGTACTGACCTCGTTTAACAAGCTTAACCTCGAAAGATTTTAAACGAAACAAAATTAACGAACTTAATATTACACGATAAGCGACTTAGTTGAGATCAGTATATGAATGTGTGACCATTTTCTAAACTTCTTGTCTCAGAGAGCACGTTAAGTTTTCTGACTTGCGAATAATTTCTCTACAATTGCAATCATATGACCTTGTGGTCCAATCAGACTACGAGAATAGGCACATGTATAGTTCGAAAGCTAGGTACTCTACACCTTATAGGTTTGCGTAAACTCTGGTCTATAGACTAAAGCAGCTAAAACTACTTATAAGTAAAGCTGGGCTATAACAAGAAAGAAAGAAAGAAATAAATAAATTTATTTTGTTTGCAAATGAGTAATTACATTTTTTATAAATAATATAATATAATTGAAACATGCAACAAACAAAAAGGGTCCCTTTCTCAGCTATGTGCTTAGGTCAGTAAACTGACTTAAGCGCTGATCTTCCCAAAGCGCCCTTGCGTGATTTCACGGACTGAATAAAAGAATTATAAATAAAATTAAATTGTAAATACATAAAACAAAGCAAGATAAATAAAAAATTAATAAAAAAAAAAAAAAAAATACTTATTGATATAAAAAGAAAATGCCTAGCGGCTAAGGGCGGAGGTAGACTTCGCGTTCAAATCCAGTTTGCATGTTGCAATTGCTTATATTAAATAGCTATTTAGATTACATAATAAATAAAAGTCAAATATGCTATTTATTCTAAAATTGGTACAGAATTAAAATAAACCACAAATATTAAAAAAACTAATAGACCGCATTCTCTAGACCTTGGAACGTAATGTTTTGGCTTGTAGAATTTCTTTGTTACTTGTGCATGCAAATTAGCAATACATACAAACTGAACTAGTTTGGCAGGCGATTTCGAAAGGTATCTATTTAGTTGGTTGCCGAACTATGAGGTACCAATATTTAACGCTCATTCTAAGAATATATATTTACTGCAATGACACCATTTAACATTAAAACATTGACCAAATTTTGGCTATAGCAACCAGTACGATGAAATACTATTCAGCTATGTATATATGTGCACAAGGGCTTATAGAAACACAGGTCCAATCTCTGTTCCCTTATTTTTTTCGATGGAACATTGATAAACCAAGAAACGTGCTCTCCCAGACACAGTAAAGAATCAGGAGACACGGGAATACGATGGGATATCATTTTTTTAACACCTACAATCTTGCGTTACAGGGATTTTCCAACTAACAATTAACGTAAGTGTACAAAATTCAAACGGTATTATGTTAGAATTATATTTATTCAGATCACGTGACACGACCCGGTTAATGATTTATTATTCCAAATCAATATTCGATCCCCACTGCATAACATTATGAACCATCACATTAGGTGTGCTAATATCTGTTTCTAACAGCACATTCAACAATTTCTTGATTGATGTTTCTCATATTGTCGACTTCAATCATATTTATTACTCTTGAAATTCATAAACAAAATAAGTTCGTGAATTAAACGACTTAAGATCGTTGTAACACTGCAATCAAATAGTCGTAAGTATACTGCAATTTGTAATTTATTGCAATAGTAATATGTCTCCATACAATATGTGCTTATTAGTAAAATAGATTTATGAGTATACTTTTATGCGTTACTGAAGCTGTTTTTGCTGTTGGACCATGTCCTCATCTGCGTACCGCAGTGGCTTGAAGTCCATCACCATCAGGTTGGAGGCGGGTCAGGAAGTTAGAATTTACTTAACCTCATTTGTAGAAGAACATGCCACCGCTATTGGGAAATACAGCAAGTAGTCTATTTCAGAGCTTACCTATATGATATATAGATGTGGAAGAAATTAGTAAGTGCCTAATTATGTAAATTATTGTTAAAAAAAAAGAACTGTATTTGACATTATTATATTACATATTACACGCTGTCAGACCTGATAGATCTGTTTTCATGTGCACTGAACGAATTTACTAAGACTGCTTATTGCATCTGCAGTACTTAGGTAAAATTTAATCATGTATTAGGATGTAGAAATAAATATAGTTATAAACTAGATAAAAAGCTCAACTTCTCTGTCGCATTAGGCTTGCCTGTAAAGATAGATGTAAGTTTAAGAGTAATAAATAAATAAATAAATAAATAAATTATTGAGCGATTATTTTGAACTTGATTCTTTCAATTTGCTTTAAGTCATGATTTTATAATCATCAATAATCATCTGTTTCTAATGAATATTTCGTAATGTTTTATTTTTTCTGTTATTACATAAACATCTAGATTAAGAATATTATGAATGGTAGTTTTAGACTCGCGATATAAGAGCTTGGTGTTTAAGTATAGCAATAATTATATTTATTTTAATTTTTTTATAAATATTTTTTTGTTTTATTATTGTCTTAATGTAGTAGATAAAGTTACACATGGTTGTTACGCAATATTCAGATTTACTTTTATGATGCGTCACTGATGTGAATGAACGGCTTCAATATCAGTATCATCAGTTTACAGTCAACTGTTGGATAAAGGCAACTGCCAAAGCAGAAACAATAATTTATCACATTGATATTATAGCAGTAGGGAAGCGACGACACCTAAAATGTTTTACCTTGTGAAACCTTTGAAATAATTCTTAGCCCTTAAAGGGATTGTTCTCTTAAGCTAAAGCTCATTGACCCTGTGTTTCAAAAATGCGTGCAGGTTTGAAATTAATACCTCGAATGTTTAATGAAACCTCTTTTTCGAATGATAACTTGCTTTTTTATATTCCTACATGTTTTTAATATGCTGCGAAAGAAAATCGATTAAAATTTCCAGTAGCGACATCATGATTCCACATTGACGGTTTATGGAGATTACAATTAGTATTCGCCACGACTTTACTTCTTAATTACCATTAATCCGATATTATGAATTTTCTGTAATAAAATAATTTTAACAAAAAAAAACCGACTTCAAACGGGAAGGCAACTTAAAAGTTAATAATAAGTTCACTTAGCAGAAAGTAATTCGTATTTTGATTTAGTTATTCAGAAATGATTAAATAAGTATTTTATCATTTTGAAGTTGGTGCCAAGTCGAACAATAACTAGGTACCTATAAGTATTATCAATCCTAATTTGCTATTGTAGTAAGGTTCTTAGTGTTTGCTTGGCACCAACTTCAAAATTATAAGGTATAAGGATAAGCTCACCTAAAAATGCGTATAAAAATATTTGAGAAACTAAGTGTAAAATCTAATTGGTTCCACTTCCAATCGAATCTTTCATATCATTAATATAATTTTCCTTAACACAAAACTTAGAACTTTTTTTATTATTACTTATGTAGATACATTCGTCAGACATAGGATAGGTAGACATTAAGAAAAAAAATTTTTTTTTACAGTCACCGGTGGTAGGTAACTATTGGCAACAAGAGTTGTGCCTACCTACTACTTCTACTATCTATCCTATTAATATAATAAATGCGAAAGTTTGTGTGTATGTATGTGTGTGTTTGTTACCACTCAGTGCCTATACGACTGAATCGATTTCGTTGAGACGGAGACGGACATAGGCTACTTTTTATCCCGAAAATTGGTCTGGTTACCGAGGGAGACAAAACACATTTTAGGCGCGGACAAAGCCGTGGGAAGCAGCTAGTTATCATACAAACAAAAACATTCATTCAATTTGCATGACAGTGACATACTGTATGATTCATTGTATTTTGTTACTTGATTATACATCAACTTACAGTTATATAGTCTCTAGGGATTGTATACCCAACAACATACTTGCTTTTTACAGTCGTTTTATAAATATAAAGTATTTAGAAAGTCCAAGGGTAAGGTTCAAGTAGTAATAACCTTATACAAAGTAACGTAGATTTCGAACCCTTTGGAAGAATGCAAATAAACGTGAAACCGCAGAGGTCGTGCACCCCACGTGACTCGTACAGAAAGAAGATGGCCTTCCTTTTTATTCAGATGTGTCAATGTCAATACTTCACTTAAAAGCACTTTCAGTCTCTTCTCACTTATTCGCATTCCCCTTTTATAGTTTATTTAGTGAAATATGTTTCTTTTCATAATTTAAAAATTTGGACTGTTATTTTTTTTCTTTCTTTTATATGTAAATATGTAAACGCATGTAGTTAGATTATTTTCTTTCTTCCTACTAATAATTCTTCTCTGTATAATATCGTTATTGTCTTGTGGTGTTTGTGTCGTCATTTAATGTTAAGTGTTTTAGGCGTCCTGGACCAAATTCCTGACATTTTCAAAATTAAACACCGAACATTTTCCCTGCGTGTTACTTTCATATAACGTCGTAATTGGCCAAATACGTCTCACACACAAGAGATGTGAATGCCATTAAAAAAAAAAAAAATTATTACATATTTTGAAAATACAAACCTAAATCTAAAAATATAGCGCTAAATTTAAAAAAATCTAAGCATTCTAAACATAAAAAGGTTGATAATAATAATATCTGTTTACAATTAGTACCTACATGTTAAAAAAATAAAATACAAACACTAAATTAAAACTAAAATATTGACACAAGTAAACTATTACACTGATTCTCAATTTGAAATTCTTGTTTCTTTTTTATTTACTTACGATACCTACTGTTACGCTATTAAGTAATCACGGCACTTAGCGATCACAATAGACCATTCATGGTCGCAGTGACATTACAGCCGCATCACAGAAATAAAAAAAAAATCTCGGCACTTAGCAGCCATCATAGTCTATTAGGTATGACTTATGGCTATAAAAAATTGAGTGAAATTGCAAATCCTTGAGTAAGCGAGATGAATAATGCTCGGGCCTTCTTTGTAGGAGAAGCTACGACTTCCACGGAACCTTACATATTTTTTTGAAGTTATACTTCTTTTGGCGCGATTGGGAAAAAATTATGAGAGTGAATTTTTACGATGCGCGCGCACACCGACGGAAAAAAGCAACACCCTGAAGTTTGTTGCGAACCTTTTAAACCCTGAAGTTAGTTGCGAACCTTTGTGTGTCGTATCAGTACAAATAATCAGTGTGAATAAATCAAATCAAATCAAATCAAATCATTTATTACTTTGCGAATATGGGTATAAATAAGTGTTCTTAAATAAACTATGGTACATTTACCCATATCCTACCACATAGGCATGCAAAAACAATACATCATACATGTCATGTTACAATTAATTACATTTGTCATAAATAAAAAATATATTGGCGTTTATATCAATTCAATTATATTTATGACGGTGATAGATATTATTTATTGATCATTTATCAGTAAAAAAAATTATTTTGAATATTAGTGGTAAAAGTGGTTTTAATATACTGTTTTAAGTGCATTTATAGATTTGAGGTTAACTGTTATGTATGTATGCGTTGTGTTATTATTTGGTATTTTTGGATTGTTACGCTAAAGAAGTATAACTTCTTACGTGCGTACATGAGCACACACGAGGTTTAAAGAGAGCATTCGTATCACGGTAGGCAGCGGCTTCGCAGAGCCCCTGGCATTGCAGTAGTCTATGAGCTACAGTTACCACTTACCATCAGGTGGGCTGCTGGCTCATCTGCCACTGCAGGCAATAAAAAAAAAGTGACTCCTCCACTCCGCCTGATGGTAAGCAGTCAGTGGAATCCAGAAGTGGTGGCCATCATACTAAAAGTCATCGTCTTAAACTGCCGGTATTATGGCGGCTGGGAATGGGGTAGGGGAAGGGAATGAGGGAAGTGAGGAGAGAGGAAAGGGAGAAAATTGGGCCTCCGGCCTCTCGCTTACCGAACTATAAACGCAGTAGTACGGATACTAGTATTCTTACGTCGATCTTCTATGAGAGGGTAGTACTTCCCCGGACGATCCGGCCCATTCATGCTGAAACCAGCGTGGATCTACTACCGTGTAAACCGGTAACTAAGGTACCGTTTAATTAAATACTTATTAAAATAAGTTGTTGCAGATGCAAACAAAGATGTTTATGTTATCTTCAAATTAACAATACGGTGTCGATCATTGACCTATATGCGGTAATATATATGTCGCAGGCAAATTGAATAAATCCGCCGTTTACATAATGCCTCAGCATTTTGTAAACGCTCACTGTCATCGGTGTTATGTGATATGCCGAAGGCAGATTGGGGTAGGTTAGGTTAGAACTGTTACCCCCTGCGCACGAGCCGAGCGAGCGAAGCGAGTGTGCCGCGAAAGCGGCCGGCGAATGATATAAACGAATGATATTTGTTGTCAAGCTAGTTTAATCATTTCAAATTAGGTATACACATTGCTGGTAACATATCCAACGTTTTGTAACATGTCGAGGCAGATTGTAAACGGCCGAGTAATACAATTTGCCTGCGACATATAGACAACGATAATAAAATGTAAAGGAATTTAGCCTGACCTACATGTTCTGTTGTGAATAAACCGGTTTGGAAGCAAAGTTCGTCTAATGTTTTGTTTTTGTTCCGTTATTTATTCCAAATTACTTAATATGTCTTCAGTTCTCTTGATCAGTGACTCATCTTTCGTTTGCCCAGTATTGCTATTCACACTAGGACTCGTTTCTATTTGATTTAGTTATTCTAAAGCTTTATATAGCAAGCATACGTTCAGGCAAAGGTTTCGCCTTGCATATAACGAGACATTTGCCCTTGAAATATCAGAGGCAACTATCATATTATGCTGTTTACGAAAGTAACTATACTGTTACCATATAACAAACGGGCGCAGCAATCGTACTATTAAGAAATTGAACTTTTAGTAGAATCGTGACTTCTGTCTTATTTTAATAAGTTTAAAACAAAAATTTACACAAAAATGTATTTGAAATCTAAGCATGTGAAATCTGAAGTATACTATTACTTAATGCTTTGCTAACATTGTCTGTCGCTTATGTGTCGTCCTTTGTCAACACGCTAAAGAGAAACTACTACATTATAACCGATCAATTAGTTTTTCTTCCTATTGTTATATTCTGTATGTACCTATACTCTCCGTTGTTTAGTGTCAACGGTAAATGATGAAATCTTTTAAAACAGTTCAGTTATAAAAGTTTACTGGTATAAAATATTCCACCAAAAACATTTTCATGTGTAAATGTTGCCAAAACAAGACCATATGACTCGCTTTGACATAAAGTTTATCAGATCTCAAGCCCCTCACGCTTCTACCCTACACGCCCTATTTCTACAAGCCCTATCTTCATAAAGAGTACACCTAAAATATGTTGCTTGACTGTTTTGCATCATTAGCATTCTATTTTAATGTTTATCTTCGAACATTAACCTTTATTTCAAAGTAGACCACATACAATTTTCTAAAATGATAACCGACACTTTGAAAACAAATTTTCTTTTGTATGATATAACATAACACATTTTAACCTAAATCCACTATTTTTATATGAAATTAGGTCATCATCGTCATTTAAACTGAAATTGTCCGAAGTAAAACTGAAAATCATACTAATATTATAAATGCGAAAGTAACTCTGTCTGTCTAGAGAGATTAGCGCGTTCAAACAAACAAACAAACAAACTCTTCCGCTTTATATAATAGTATAGATGATAGTTTAATAGTTAAATTTAGTAATTTTATTAAATAAAAGTCCTCTTTCTCCCTTCTAACTTTTCTGTGCCCGACAGGGTCTATAATGAAGAATTTGTTTGTTTCAACGCGCTAATCTCTGGCACTACACTAGCCTAGTTCTCGAGAAAGGTTATAGGCTATGTAATAGTATGTAACATCACGCTACTGGTGACGGGAGCAGAGCAGTAAGCAAAGACGCGGGTGAAAACGCGCCGCGGAAAGCTTATGTATTTAAAATCTGTAACATAACAACATTGTGGAATGCAGATAAAATATTGAGTATTGAGCTGTAAGCTCAGTAAGTAATAAGTACCCTTTAATATTGTACTTATCACGTTTACTGTTTATAAAATTGTAAAGTGCATAAGTACTAAACTTACCAAAGGCATAGCTAGCTTGCCTGCCTACAGTGTTTTCTAAGTAGGTACGAGTAGGTTTTGGCTCACTTTGGGGCGGGCACGTCTCGCATACAATAGGCGCCAACCTTGGGCAAATGGCATTTAACTCAGCTCGTATCAATCACCCGAGTGATAAGTACTTTCACCAATTCTCTAACTGGCTCAAATAATGGATCAAACATTTGACATTTGAGATGACCGATGTAGGTCAAGAACAAAAAGTAAAACGAAACGAATGATAAAATGTACTAAACTCCGACTGCCAGTGTTTTATGTTATGAATTAGGTAAGTACCTTTATAAAAAACCATATTTAATTAAAAAAGTTGATAAATAATGCGTGACTACATAACAGCCGTGAAGATCAAAATACCAAATTACTTACTACTTTGTTAAATTAATAATGCGCGACTACTAACAAGTATCAGGAAGGAAAGCAGATTCATAAATCTACTACTATATGCGAACGTATAGCAGCCAGTCCGAGTAGTTAATATCCGTTTTCTAAACAACATCAAGACTCATCGGTGCCTCAGAGAACATAATCGTTCCTTAATCCTGCGTTTAATGCTCTACGGATTTAAGGCGATTGCTGTCCGAAAGTAAACAGTAAAGTAATAGTGATTGTTTGCTTACACCCTTGAGTATAAACTATATCTAAATTGCGAATTTATTTAACCTCAGTAATTATTGAGATTGGCAACTTCAGTCAAAATTTTACCAGGATTACTATTATTAAGCGTTATAAATTTTGTAATTAGGTACATATTTATGATTTTACATTTGATAAGAATGCGTTGTTATCTAAAATTGCGAATGTCTTGAAGTCTTGGTACATACTCATAATTATGATTAGCATCAATAATTACGTACGTTTCGTAAACTGTTTAATTTTAAGTGCATTTTAAGGGAAAAATGTCCGGCGTTTGGTCTAGATGGAAACTATGCAATCGACTACCGGTTAAAAAATTAAATTGATACAGACGATCGCAGTATTCGGAGCGTGTATGGACGACATGACGCGAAACTGTAACTCACGCGAAAGTGAAACTTGTGGTATGCCCCATGTTGGTCGCGACTGTTACGTAAGCGTGAATCGTTTGAACCGAGATACACGCGTCGATTACACGATTTAAAAACCATTCCGGGGAAATCGAACATGGAATCGAAATACTTAACGAGTTTGCACATCACTTATGAATATGTCGGCGGAATACACACATAATGTATGAAGAAATTTTCTATGTTCTGCAAGAATCATTGCATTAGATACATATTTAAATAAGCACTTGTCGAGAATGTTTTTAGTAAAACCAAATTGACATTGAACTTATTCCGCACCTCATAAATCATTCTAGTCTCATTTATTATAATATTTTTATTACCTACGTGTTATCTAATACAAAGATCTGTATAATTAATATGATTTTGACAAATTAAATATAAGACAAAAACAGGAGGAAGTTGGTTATACAAAATTAGAGCGTAACTAAGGCCATTCTTTAGTAAAATAGATAGTAAAACGGATGACTAAGGCGCGATGCAGACGCATACCTAAAATAGGTATTTTTATGATGGCCGAGCTTTTGTATGCGACAGGTTGTTGTCTAAGTGTAAATCGATCGTATCTCCCAAGGCGTACAACTATCTCCTTTATTGGCTTACATAATTTTTGTAATTACTTTTTCACACAATCTCGTAACTAAACTTTATTCTTCCTAGTTCTTGCACGCTGTGGCTTCATTTGCTTTTGTTTGTTCACTTCCGAGTAAACGCTATGCAATTCTTTACAGGTACGGAGAGAAGTACCTAATATATTGATTGTACGCTCTTATTTCAAAGATAATATTACTATTAACAAGCATTTTATTAATAATGTAACAAAATTCAAAGGTTGACTCGTATTTTTTACTTATACTTATCTTAAAAAATCAACTGCTTGTGTTACGGGTCTTAATTAGATCACTATGCCAAAGTCACAAAAAATATGCACAAAAACCAGATAACGTTTATTTAAATAAAAACAAACAATCGATTACTAAGGAAATCGATTAGTTTTACGATACTATCGATAGTATTACGATTCATGGTCATCCCTTTAAATGCTTGATCACAAATAGTACTTCGGCGGCATTCAATCTTGCCCTTTTACTGTATTATAACATGATTTAATTAGATAGGTATGTTTTTATCCAAGTATTTGAGTTATATTAAAATTTTCATTAGTCATACTAAACTAATAAGTAATTAATAACAGAGCTTAGTAAGGAGCAGAACCAGAAAACTTAAATCACATCCCTATTAAAGACATGGATATAGGTACTGATATAATCACAGTCGTGATACTAAGAAACTAATATTATCATTGAAGAATAAAGAACAGAAGATAAAAATAAGATGTCATAATGTCTTTTAAATAGTACTTTTCAAGTTTGAACATTACTAACGAACGGTGGAATGAAACATCGTCAGGCTATAATACCTAAGACGGGAATTGCCCCGTCTTGAACAAGTGTAGTCATCAATGCTTATTGCTTATAGTTTCCCTGTACGAAAAGCCCTTTGCCCTATAATGGTAGTATAATGGATATGAGCAGATACTTTAATTGGTGTAGTTATTGGCATAGATAATTTAAAGTAATGAATAAAGTATAGTAGTAGTAAATGATAAAGTACAAGAACTTTGCTGGCATATTGGTAAGAGGCCAAATTAGAAGCACCCGTTATCTTTGAGATGAAGTGAAGTGAAGTGAAGTGAATATTGTGCCTAATATCACTGTTTATAAAAAAAAAATCTTCTTGCAGACCCTGCAGTAGCACAATACGTATCTGGAAATTTACTACTCTGTAGGTACCATTTTTATCCAGCAAGAGCAGTACACAATAAAGATACAAATATGTTAAGTTCTATTAAGTTATATTTGTATTACTTAGTATTTGAAAGGTAATGTCGATAATATTTAATCACACTCATTGAATCAAAGATGTATATCAGGTCCTTTGTACCACTGATCTTTATCTTGTGTCACGGACCGGATCCAAAGTAGAATAATAATACTAAATGTCATCAAGATATTGTTAATTAATTGGCGCCTTAGTCACACAGTTCAGTAGGTACCTCTAGCTCTAGACCACTAAAAATGTAAAATAATATAACCGACTGTTTTTCTTATGCTGATATGCGTATTTTATGTGTTAAAAAAAGAGAGCAATCATTTAACAATGACATAACATTTAAAATTAACGACTATCTTTTGGAACGTATTAGGAGATCTCTTAGCTTCAGAAACTCTTCAGGAAGGGTTCAGCGAACTTCTAGTTGATGGATAGCAGCGAAGCACTTAGCCTAATAGGTATGCGCAATAGCTCATGAGTTGTCTTTTCTACTACATACAAACTGCCTAAAGGACTGTCTAATCCTGCAAGCAGTGTTACAGAAACCTTGACCAGTGTTTAAGGTAAAAGAAACAGAAAAATTTAGGCGTTGAATATGGATTATGGATCTCTAATCATTGCATAGATCACAGTTAAGGTATTAATTACGAGCCTTATAAAGGAACTAGTAAGTCTATGATTGCAGCAACATATGGACGGTAATTAATAAGATTACCGACAAAGATTGCTAGATGTACGTTACGATACTTGTGTAGGTGTAAGTTACGAAAATGTACCTAGGTCAACTACTCGTAGTACGAAGCGAACAAAATTGTATCATCATTTTAAATCAAAATAATTGCTAGGTTGTGCGATTTGCAATTTTGTTATGCTGTACCTATTCATTTAAAAATGACAAAGGTACCTAATTTATAAGTGCTATGTGTTTTTTTATGTCGTAAACATCTAATAGTTAAATTAGGTACGTCTGCACAGTCCGGACAGAAAGGCGTTCTTCTCTGCCCGAGCAAATTCGCGAGTGGCACGAGGCCGCCCACGCATTGCTTCGGTAATTACCTGCACAAAGTCGTGTCGAGGGAGAGGAGTCCTGCCAGCCACCACTGTGACAGCCAAGACGACTCTGCGCAGCACACACTGGAGTCTTGTCCAACATGAGCGTCTCAGCGTCGGCACCTCTCGCTCCATGGGCAGCAGTGACAGATTTGGAATGCGGTCGCAACCCTTCTGTGAGGACGTCATCTATTAAAAGGAGGCGGCAGAGCAGCTTAGGTAGAAAAGTCTACTCGCTTATCCGATCCGATCCGAATGGGGCGGCGTGCAATGCTGCCTTAGTGGGGTTGCCAGTAGGGGAGTGGGGCCTATTACCCCGATCTTCAACCTTCCGCGTAGGGACAGCGTTCTCGGTGCACCGGACCCTGTCACCGGCGTTGGTGCCCGCGCAGTGCGGGCTGTCGCTGTGTAGGCCCCTGATGTAGGTCGCCTACCATCTCAGGCCAGCGAGCCCGACATAGCCACCTCGTTCCAATGAACGGAGATTCGAATGAATGGCCAAATTTGTCATTAGCATGAATTATTTTCCTAATTCAGTTTGTATTTACTTACAGTATGTACTTAAAACGTTATCTACAAAATACTAGCTGCGCCCTGCGGCTTCGCCCGCGTGGCAATTGGTATGTCTTTAATTAATGTACCTAACTCGGGAATCAGACCGATTTTCGGGATAAAAGTATCCTATGTCCATCTCCGGCACCGAATCTAAGTATGTTGGTAGATACCAATTGCCATCGAAATCGGTTTAGCCGTTTAGTGCTTAATGGTAACAAACACACATACACATGCACACAAATTTTCGCATTTATTAAATAGATGAATTTTATGATGATATACAATGTTTCGTAACTGCAGCAGCTACCTATCTTAGCTAATCTAGCTACCACGCAACTAAAAGTAGAGAATTCTTTTTCTCCTTTTTTTTCTTTCCACCTCTTCAAAATATAGCACCTATTTGCAACAAGACAGCATTAATTCGTTAATCTATTCCATTCATTGAATATTTTCTGCCGTATTTAACACAAATAATTATTATCATTTTGCAAAACCGGAACAGTAATTTTTTAAACAAACATTTCTTAGTAAATTCTCTTTACCACAGCTGTCATGTAAAAAAATTAAAATTTTGCCAAGATATTATCTAAATTAGAGAAAATGAATAGCATAATATTACATTCGATGCGATTTTGTCGTAGCGTAATACAATACGTTTCTATTAGGTTTATTTACTTACAAAATTAAGAGGTCAACTGTCCGTTCGGTAGAGTCTAACATCTTTATAGCTGACCGCAGTAAAGGACCGAGAAAGGTCACCGACCAGACCCTCAAACTCATGGACGAAAGACGCAAGATGGTACTGCGGTCCCCAGAGGAAGCTAGTGAATATCGGCGGCTCAACAGACGGATCTCCAAGTCTTTGACTCGCGACCTTCGCCAATTTAACACACAACGTGTTAAAGAGGCTATAGAGCGCAACAAAGGCTTGAAAGTGTTCGCACGAGATCGGTCTGTCGGGCAGAGCCGACTTGTCAAGCTAAAGACTGGGGACGGCAGGCTCATCTCGTCTAAGCCAGAGGTTTTAGAGGAGATCGAGAGGTTCTACGGACAGTTATACACGACACAACATGCACCTGTTAGCTCCCTAGCATTGGATCCAAGAGCTAGGTTAACTCGACATTACACCGAAGACATCCCGAACGTCAGCCTGTGCGAGACTGGTTGACCCTCAGACAGCTCAAGAACAACAAGGCGCCGAGTGAGGATGGAATCACAGCCGAGCTACTTAAGGCAGGTGAAAATTCTGTCTTGAAGGCCCTTCAGAGGCTCTTTAGTGCCGTCCTCCTCGAGAGCAAAACGCCACAGGCATGGCATAGGGGTGTAGTGGAGCTGTTCTTCAAGAAGGGCGATAAAACCCTTCTGAAGAATTACAGACCTATCACACTCCTGAGTCACGTCTACAAGCTGTTCTCGAGAGTCAACACTAATCGTCTCGCAAACTGGTTTGATGACTTCCAGCCTCCCGAACAAGCCGGTTTCCGAAAAGGTTTTAGTATCATAGACCACATACATACGCTGCGGCAGGTTATACATAAGTCCGCAGAGTATAACCGGGCCCTATGCTTAGCGTTTGCGGACTATGAGAAAGCCTTTGATTCGATCGAGACCTGGGCAGGGCTGCAGTCTCTCCAACGGTGCCATATTGACTATCTATATAAGTGTTTGTATGAAAACGCCACCATGTCAGTACGAATTAATGGTCAGAGCTCAAGGCCTATCCAGTTGCAGCGAGGAGTACGACAGGGAGATGTCATATCTCCGAAACTGTTCACCGCTGCACTAGAGGATGTGTTCAAGCTTCTGACCTGGAATGGACTTGGCATCAACATCAATGGCGAGTACATCACTCACCTTCGATTTGCGGATAATATCGTGGTCATGGCTGAGACCGTGATGGAGCTCAGTGCAATGCTCGATGACCTCAGTAGAGTCTCTCGACAAGTGGGCCTAAACATGAACATGGACAAGACTAAAGTCATGACCAATGTCCATTTTACACCCACTCCTATTACGGTCGGAGGCTCGATGCTCGAATTCGTTGACGAGTACATATACCTGGAACAAACAGTCAGATTAGGTAAGTCCGATTTTGAGAAAGAGGTCACTCGTCGAATCCAACTCGGCTGGGCAGCGTTCGGGAAGCTACAACATATCTTCTCGTCCACACTACCGCAGTGTCTCAAGACCAAGGTCTTTGACCAGTGTGTGTTGCCAGTGATGACATATGGAGCAGAGACGTGGTCGCTAACTATGGGTCTTATCCGAAGGCTCAAAGTTGCTCAGAGGGCGATGGAGCGGGCTATGTTAGGCGTCTCCCTGCGCGATCGTTTGAGAAACGAAGAAATCCGCGGGCGAACCAAAGTAACTGACGTAGCTCGCAGAGTTGCTTCTATGAAGTGGCAATGGGCAGGACACATAGCTCGCAGAACTGACGGCCGCTGGGGCAGAAAGGTTCTAGAGTGGCGACCACGAACCGGAAGACGCAGCGTGGGCTGACCCCTCACAAAGTGGACCGACGACCTTATAAGGCGGGCAACCGATGGATGAGGGCGGCGAACGACCGGCCACGGTGGCAAAAATTGGGGGAGGCCTATGTCCAGCAGTGGACGTCTTTTGGCTGATATGATGATATGATGAGGTAATTCTAAAAAGATATAATCCTAAACAATAGTGACCGTGATACCTGAATACAGCGATTCCTATCCACGTCGTGGCAATTTTCCGATTTCCTATTGCAAGAACAAAAAAGAATATACCTACATTTCACAAGAAATTGGTTATCCATACTAATATTATAAATGCGAAAATAACTCTGTCTGTCTGTCTGTTACTCGTAAAGAAATAGATTAGACCTCGGGGAACAACAAAGGCTATCTTTGATTGCAAAAAAATAGCTTGACCGGGTTGAAAAAAAGGGTGAAAAATCGTCAATGTAAACAGAGATATAACCGACATTCACGCGGGCAGAACTGCGGGAGACAAATAGTATTAAAATACATGTAACGTAGGTACTTAGAAAAGAACTTGTTCTGTCATATATTTATATGTGTGAACATAATATCTGCGTTGGCATTTCCGGCACTTATCCGATAAAGTCACGTCTGATTTCTTCTCATCTAATAACCTACATAAAAACCACATTTATAATAACTGCATAAATTATATTGTAGTAATTATATTTTACCTACTGTATTAATAAGTCAACGGTATTGACAATAATAATACATTTGTTCACAGTAGTTCCTTTAGTAGTGCCTTCAGAGGAACTACTAATAATGTACTTTATGATTATGTGATTAAGTATTTCATTTCAAAATTTCTGAATCTGTAGCAAACGCCTTTCGTTGTTTTCTACTGTTTGTTTCTCTATTAACTACTGCTAAGCTAAAGAGATCATTTAAAAAAAAACATAAAAATACATATCAGTAACCTCGTGCGTATGCGGGACGGCGAATAGCTTGATATAAATTACTGATCTTCTTTGATAAGTCTACGCAGGAGTTGAAATACGGTTTGTGGTCGGCGCATCGTGACAAAGTATTTACGAAACAACCCTGTCTAATTAAAATTACTGTCACAACCCAAAGCTAATGTCTTAATAAGATCATTTACAATGCTTTCGTAATTAATAGAAGTCTGTAACAGTAGGATGTGTAAAATATCCTAAGCCTCATTATTTTATAAAATAAAAAAAATAAAAAATAAATCATTTTTGACAATATTTACGTACCTTAGTCTGAAGCCTAAAGTCTGACTAATAAATAATTATCAAACATCGGTATTGGCTACTAATTTGGTTTAGAAGTCAGAAGGCAATGCGGATAATACTTACATATACTTATTAATACTTATTAAATTGCATGCGGACGCCGCGCCGCGCCGCGTCGCCAAAGTACGAGTTAGAAAAAAAGTTATTAATTTGTTTTGTGTTATTGCATTGCAGTGAACCACTGAGGTTTGTCAACAATGGTAATGAATCTGTTTCGTAGTAAACCACCGTACAAATTAAAATAACATTTCACAGTGCTAAACAATACAGCACGAGGAGGATGGTACAGGAAGCTATCAAATTTAAATAATGTGTATTGTATTTAGCAATCAGCCAAGTTAAGTTTTAATGTATATCTTAGTAAGTAGAAATTAATTTAAATTTACGATTGTATAATATACTTACAATTTGCCATTTCGTTTCTCATAAAATTATAAATTTAAGAGCTTGTATGACATGACACTCGATACATTTTAATTATAACTTGCTAGTTTTGTATTTATTTAGGTAACTATATTTATGTTATGTCATGAGCTGAACAGATTAACCTATATCGTATTGTTTTGTTACAGCGACAAAGAGTACTTGCAAAAGAACAATAACATACAAATAAACTCTTGCTTTTATCTTACCTACTTCTATTAGGTAGCAAAATATTAAGTATGCACACCTTATTATCCGCTTAGCTGTGTCTGAAATGCAGTGCGGTATTTTCTGTTATGTGAGAAGCGTCGTACTCTCGTAGTACGAATCTGTTCACGATTTCAGACTTCAGGCCAAATTATGCGTGTTCAATAGAAAAATATTTAGTACTAGCCGAGGATTCAACCCGAAACGTGCAACTGATATGCATAGTCAAAAACATTTTTCATTTATATTATTTCTTTTTGTAGGTAAGTGCACTGTTTGCAAGTAGAAAAAGATCATATTATTAAATCACTGTTCCGTAGACATCTTTTGGCTGAAATTATGATTACTGAAATATAACTGCATTGTGACATTGTGACGTAATTCTTTTAGTAGCTATAGCTGTCTAATTATCAACATAGAAACTCGTTTAATTCGTAATTAATTGGTCATCAAACTTTTATTAAGTGCACACTTTAATCACAGGATCTTTCGTAGTAATGCTATGTAGTATGTAGGTTTCTAGATATTAAGATTATATCATATCCTTTGTACATTTTATAACAAATGTAGCGAGTAAGGTAAAGCCTTGGGAGCTTTCGTCATGCAAGCTTTATTTGACAGTGTAGGCCAATTCCTTAATGCCTAAGTTGACATCGATGAACGAATAAAGTGTACATAATTGATTTTGTATGATAATGAGATATAAAGGAAGATTGTGTTCTTTAAATTTAAAGTAATTTTAATTGCAGTTAGTAATAATGATAAAATTGCGACTAGTCATGGCTTATATAACGTACCTGTCTTTATACTCGTGTTTGACATTAGAATAAAACTATACTAAATGCATTCATGATTAATTTCCCTTTTCTCTATTTTCATGGTGTTACAAATAGAAAAGATTAAAATTAAAGTATGATAATTTAATTGTTTAATAAACAATAGCGTGTTTCGTTTAGTGTAAGTATTTTATCTGGCTTATTATTTTTGTTTATTAGTCTAAGCTGAATGCACTTCTGTTTCAATACCTTTATTTATCTACGTTTTGAATATGCATAAGGCGATATTATATTGGATCTGATTAGAGCAATTTTCTTGGATTTCTTAGAGCTAATAACATTCTAGTTATAGTAATTGTTTGTCTATTGAATGTGTACGAAGCATTGCACAGATTTTGTCCTAATGTGCTGTTCTAGCTATTTGCAACCGTGTCGTTGACTTGCTGAATTCGAGAGGTAAGTTTAATATTCATAAACCCGAAACTATAATTTTGTCAGTTCCATTCACCAATCCAAGTAAATTTCCAAAGCATCTGTAAAAGTTTTCGAATTTGTCGAATTGACAATCGGCATTGCAATCAGCAATAAACATGATGCGGCAACTTTACAAACGGAATAAAGCAGCTGGTCTTAATCTGATTTAATAATTATATAATATCTCTATTAGTTTAAGCCAAGTTTGGTCTTAAAAATTGAGGTCTGCATCTAAAGCTTTTGATTTTATCACTTTGGTCTTATTCCTTAAACTAGGCTTATTTGCGTAATTAAATACTATTTAGAACCAAAAGAGTACTTGTTACGATATTACTATACTTATTAAAATATTTATGGTATTAATATAGGTGTAGCTATGTAGAGCGCTCAATCTAAACTTGTGACTAAACTATCATAATTGCATCTGTATGCCGTGTTTTTTTTTCTTTTATCGCCGACAGTGGCGGACAAGCAAACAGCCCACGTGATGGAAAATGGTGACTGTCGCTCATGGACTACTCAGTCTCTGGCATTGCTCTTGCAATGACTCTATGAAGCCGCTGTCTACCGTGAAGGGAGCGGAGTAGTAGGTGGTTCCGTACCTAGAATATGAAACCATCCTCTTCTCGTAAGTGTCGTAAGAGAGAACTTAGGGAATACCATGTAACAGGTGGTAGAACTACTCGCAAAATTAACATCACCTTACTGCGATAACCAATAGGTAATGCAAGCGTAGTCGTCATATGGATAGTATGAGTTCCATATGACGACTACGCTTGCATGAGGCATGAGTAACATATGTAGAAGTTTTCATACACAACACCCTTAAAAAGAATAAAATTCATCAGAAATACAATAAGTACATTTTAACACACAGACATGTAATCAATTAATTTATACATGCACAAAATGTCTATAATTTATATCAGAAAGATATCGTGAGACGACTTTCGCTTTCAATGCCACGTTAATCATTCTCAGTAGAAAAAGGCAACAAGATGAAGAACAATGTAACACAATAGTCAACTTTATGATAATATGCACAAAATACAAATTGGCCAACAGATATTGTGTCTTACGTCTTTTTTTAATTAAGGGTGCAATTATGTTCAGTCTAATAGTCGCATTACCAGGCTATTAGTACTATAGCTACTACTTGGTATTATTAATTAATGTGCTCTTTCAAGTTAGTTTTCACGCGCTTATTCGTATGTAGGTATCCCTTACGAATAAGTGCAAGTACCTACGTGAAAATTCGACACGCGTTCTCCCGCGAGTAGAGTAGGTATATTATTTAAAAAAAAATACCTGTTTTAGTCATTTTGTTTAAGTATAAGTAACATATTTTAAGTAAATATCTAATGGCTATCAAATTGCTGCAATCAACTACAATTACCATCTGCTACGGAATGAATTATTTACAAATAGGTATTTTCCCATTATTGATTTCTGTATTATTTAAGAATATAAGTAGCATTTGATGTTTAGTCCTTTATTATAATAATAATATGTGGACATATAACACACTGTCATCTAGTCCCAAGCTAAGCAGAGCTTGTATTATGGGTACTAGATAACTGAAATATAATACATATACACAGTTACTTTTTTTTGTAAATACATACTTTGAATACATAGCAAACACCCAGACTGAAGACAAATACAAATGTTCATCACACAAATATTTGCCTTCCGCAGGAATCGAACCCACGACACTCGGCATCGCAGTCAGTTACTCTAACCACTAGACCAACGGTGCAGTCAATTGCTCAACAATTAAATAGAAATGCGTGCTATCATGGGTCACCCCTATGGCAATAAGCCTATATTTCCTTCGTAGACACAATAATTATTACTCGTTATTTACGTACTGAATCTAACTTTGCTACGCCAGGGTAATTAATACCAGGGGTAAACAAATGGAGTGGTTACGTATTGTTGACCGAACCTCGACCGGAGACAATACGGCCCACATGGTTAGTTCATGACTAGTTTAATCTATTGTATATAAAATAGTATATCAATACATCGCTACTAGAGAGAATGCATAATTTTGTATGTCATAAAAGGACCAAATTTAAACCCATAACTTTGCGTGCAATAGCAATTATGTCAGCCAATCACAGCATGTAATACTATACGGTGCTGTTATATATGACCCCAATCTTTATCTCCCATATGGTCTTGTCCTTTTTTGTCTCACTTTCACTTTCTCTTTCATTATTGTAGCCAATTTTGTGCATATTTATGAGTTCAGATATTTATATTGTTGACCTTTTATTTATATTTTATGGTTGGGACTGCTCCACGTAATCCAGTTTTTCTTACGATGTTTTTCATGCCGGAACTGACCGTAAGGCAATAATGTCAAATTTGCTTATACAAAAAAAATAAGAAAAAGAAAAGAAAATTAAAAATTAGGAACAAATCGCCTACTTCCAACAGCTGGAGTACAATAAGTAGTACCTATTGTATTTTATAGCTACATTCTTGCTCGATTTTGGCTCTATGTCGCATACTATTAGGTCAACACCAATGATATAACTATAAAAACATTAGCAATATCGGCCCTTAACAAACATTGGCGAAAGTACACAGTCGTTATCTAATAGTCGTGAGAAAGAACACTTATGCTCATCGGCTTAACGATTTCTCTCCGTACAATGGACTTGCCCATTACTTCCGATTGATAAATAGATATGTTACTTCACTCAAGATCATCCATATTATGTTCACTACCAATGTTATTGTTTGAATAATTTCTATATAGTATAACATCTTTCTGTGTTCCGAAAACCAACATAACAGTAATGGAATTTTAAAATAGGTGATGGCTTTGAAGATTATTCTCTACAAAAGAATGGAGTACTTAGGGAATAACCCTCTAAAAGTTCCTTCTCACTTTACAATTATAAGTAGATACTTTAAGTAAATTATTTAAAATTTTTATAAAGAGGTTTCCTTTCACCCAATTTAAACAATATGTCTACATATACATTGTATCTAAAAAATAATCGTTATAGATTTAATTGCGGAACACAATATTGTAAAAGTAGACTAATTTCTTCAGCAATAAATGTAAACACATTTCACAAATAGATACATGCGACAATCTTTCTAAATTAAACTGCGTAATATGTTTGCGCAAACATAATAATATGTTTTACCATTTTATCGTTTTGTAAGTCATACGTTGTAAATTTAGGTATTTTATCGTAACCAAAGATAATAATTGTTGCAAAGACTTAGATAAAATAGCTAAACATTGCTTGACGTATAGTGTTTCTTCACCCCGAACAAAAGAATTAAACGTGTTATTATGTCATGTTGTTTTCTGAGACACGGCAAAAATTGTCTTTTGTCGTTTCGCCCTACAGTTTCGTGATGCCGAAGATAAGATAGTTTATTTATTTTTTACCACAATATACAGGAAATAATGCTTTTAACAAATTTATTATAATATATGCTCATATATTGTAGAAGACTGGTGCCTAAGCTTCGCGCGCAGCCTGTGTTTCAGATCGCCAGCGGAGCAGTCTGTTTCCCACCCATACTATAAGTACATTTTTGTTTTGTAAAATTGTACTACAGTGTGTTAATAAAAGCAGTAAGTAAACAAATAATCAGAAAATACAAAAATAATGCAAATAACATAACAAAGATATATGTATTAAGAACAAACAGAAATAAGAAAGTAATACATGTGTGTGTGTGTGTGTGCATGTGTGTATAACTATATACAAAAATACAATTCCATGATTTAATCAATTCATATCATGGTATGAAACAACCAATTTAAAATGGACCCTGTGCAGTGAAATGACCAGAGGCCTAAGTCATAATAGTGTCGGAATGGTCGATCATTGATCTCATATTGGTTAATTTTGACAAGTTTCAACTAATAATAGTGTCAAAATAGTCGATCATTAATATCTTAATGGTGGTTTTTGACAAGTTTCAACCAATAAGAGATCAATGATCGACCATCCTGACACTATTGTAATAGCAGACTTAGGCCTTAGGTAGACATCCATTTTAACTAACCAAACATCCACTGCTGAGTATAGACTTTCTCAAATATTATCCATATTCCAAACGAGCCAATTATTTTTATAATTTGTATTTATTGTTACAATAGGAAAATATAAAAATTACAACTAATAATCATAATATAACTTTCATTACTTAATGATGACATGAACTAATTGTATATTGCGTAACATCCAGTCGACAATAAATGCAGTGCCTTTCTGCTTTTCTTTTATATAGGTACCTATTTTTATCGTTAATACTTTTCAATTAAAATTATCTTTTATGCGTTACATCTATTAAAGGCTACGTGTTTCCCAACCCATTAACATTACAGCCAAACAGCTACAAAATATTTTTTTATATGTCGTCTAGTAATATAATTAACAGATACTTATTATATTAATAGATACTATAGCTACACCCGGTAGACCGATGCACGCGGCGACTCGACCTAAGGCTATTTACTATTACTGGTTACAATTTTCATAGATAGTAGAAATCTGTTTACTTAGAACTCGTTAACTACGTTATAAAAACGAAGAACAGGTAGGCATGATACAAACTAGTATCGACTTAATTTTATGAGGAAGCGGAATTCACAAGTGCATACGAGTATCTAAGTACCTATTAGGAATTATTATCTCGATCCAACAGCCTACAGTGTAGATAAATGTACTAGTTTTTCTTTAAAGTAGTGATTGATAGCTCACGTAATTCTAAATGGAAATAACTACCGCAATACAGTAAAGAGTTGATATACCTTCTAAATAATACGCATTGATCTATTAATTTATGTAAGAAAGGTTACTTCTCTAATTAATGTCAAACACAAGTGAAATTAGATTGATAGTTCCTGTTATTTAGAAAAGAGCAAAACATACTCGTAGTTTATCTCATTGATGTGATGACCCAACATTGATCCGTCCGAGCTGCGTGGTAAACGAATGACTTTATTAATAATAATAATAATAATAATAATAATATTCTACCACATTCACACAGCGCCATCTAGCCCCAAATTAAGCAATTATATTTGCTTGTGTTATGGGTACTAAACAACTGATATACTACTTATATACTTAAGAACTTACTTTTTTACTTATTACTTTATTACATTAAATAAATAAAAATAGGCCTAAATAAATAATTAATACAAGCAATATAATATTAAACAACA
This sequence comes from Parascotia fuliginaria, assembly GCA_963082885.1. Lineage (NCBI taxonomy): Eukaryota > Metazoa > Arthropoda > Insecta > Lepidoptera > Erebidae > Parascotia > Parascotia fuliginaria. The sequence goes on along the minus strand of OY720180.1, from coordinate 13,877,809 downwards.
AAAAGCCCGCCTGCCTAAAACAAAGTGAAATGAAAGAAACCCATTCTTTTTCTCTTGCTGACGCTACATTGTATTTTTATATATTCTATGTCACTCCCACAATCAATACGAATCTAATGACACCTCACACGTTAGAATCCATCAAGCCATTTAGGCTGTAGAGCGTGCCAAACTTACATATAAACATTACCCTTCTTGACTGCGTCAGTCGGGCAATAATGTTATTAGTACTAACTATATTATTTAAACAAAATTTAAGTATCTACAAACTTTTCGATTTCGGATAATGAGCGTGAAGAAAAAAACATATTATTTGACTATTGGTCATCGAAGTTTACACAACCTATAAAAATCTTTAGCCCAAACAGAAGCCTTTAAAAGTCCAAACCAAACAATCATGATAACCTACTATTATAACCTAAGTGCTAAGAAATTTGCTCAAGTGAGCGTTCAAAAATGGAACAATATCTTTACCTACACGTACTACAACACCTATTCGATAGATCTCATTAACGCTTAACGAGTCTCTATTGTATGTAACTAAAATATTATCCTTAACCAAACACAAGGAAAAACACTTCAATAAACAATGTAGAGAGCTTCTTAGCATCAATCAATGTACAAAAACCAATATCACCTAACAGCTAGGTGCAATAAACTTTAAAGTCAACGATCGTGAACTCAAACAAACTGACTCATTGTTTGGATAAGCAATACTTAATGCTTTAATATATAGCTAACTGTTCAATACCGCTAAAACTAAAATTTGGTCAGTACTGCGGTCTAATGTACCACTATCTTGGTCAACCCATAAATACAATGACATGACCGTAAGTAATGGTATCCATCTGTTGTGTACCGCCCATCAATTTAATGAATCACTTAAACAATTTACAACGTGCTTGTTGTTTACCGAAGACACTTTATTTTGAGAATGCTTAATGTATTGGACATTAGACATCCTCAACAACAAATCAATATAAAGTCTGAGATTCCTCTCGATGCTTGCTTTCGCTGTATGTCCGCATCTTACATACGTATGTAAAATATCTACATGTAAAACTCACGTTAGAACTCTCCGTATTTTGAACTCTCAGCCACGTGTTTTTAAAGATACGATCACAACTGTTAGACGCATATCTAGAGAAAGATGCGTCGAAAGTTCACTCGTTTGCATCCAAGAAACTGTAAGAACTAATAATAATAAAACTACATCGCGTAAATTCCCGTATATTAAGAAACATTAAAATTTAAATACCTACTTACAAATTTCAATTTCGGATAAGTGAGCGTGAAGAAAATAGAACATGGTTTTTACGACTCATTTGAATGTATTTGATTATTGATCATCGAAGTTTAAAGAACCTATAAAAACCTGCAGCCTATACAGAAGCCTTTAAAAGTCAAATCTTATTAGGTCGATTTCATTAGAAACTATTCAATTGCATAGCATAATGCGCTCGACACACTAACGCTTAATCGGTTATGTGTGTAAAATATAACTTTTATAAATCGATTTGTTTAGTTCTAGCGTAACCCAATTGCCAATGATCAGTATCTACATTTTCCGTCAGAATCTGGTTGCATACCTGAACTCCAACAGACTAACCTATAGTTTATAGTATCTCATCATATCTATTACAGTTAGAAGTGGGGCAATCAAACCAAGTAATGTTCAATTGTAATGGTTATTAAATACTGGTATTACCAGCTTATCTCATTACCCAAGCACACAAAAGCACTTAATTTAAAGCGGTACTTTTAGTTAGTATCAACATATAATAATAATCAAATAACTTATAAATACTGTTATTGAATATCATGGTTGAATGATGACTGTAAGTATTTAACCAAATTTTAATCTACTAAGAAAAAAGATCTCATCTCAAGCTTATATTAACGAAGAAACGTCTTTAGCTTTCTAACTTTAAGATCAATTTTAGGAAACTTGTATAATTTAGTTGCTGTTTTTCGCTCGTAGAGTAATATATACATTACTTCTGACATACAAAGACATACTCGTAATAACATGAGTAAATGTTATACGTTCGTATAATTATTTTGATGTAACGGGAATTTAATTCAATGAGGTTGTTATTTATTAGTTAAGTACCTTCTATGGACATGGAGTGAAGCGGACAGCATGCATTTTTTTATGATATGATTTATGACTTGTATATCATGTTGTTGGCAAGTGTATTGTAACGTTTCATTGTAACTGGACGTTGTATGGATACTTTAAAAAAAATTTAGGTCAAATTCGAGCAAGTACCTACTTACCTGCATTCACAGAATAATTAATTACTGCATTCTACAAAATTATTATATTAATTCCTTAATCAATAAAAGTTATTTTGAGATTCAACGATAAAAATAGGCTTTTAAAAAAAAAAGTGTATAGCTAAAACTCACTCCGCGGGATCGTGAAAATAGTTACAGTAGACAGGTGAAGAATTTAAGGCATAGGTATGTCATGTCATATAGCTGCCCAAATTCACCCGCTTTTTTATTCTTTATGAATTGCGCACTGCACCTGCAATAAAATGTAGCAATTTTAGAAAATTTGTAAAATTTTATTCTGGCACAGAAACAACATATCTAACCCAGCTAACATCCGGAAGAGTAAGAGGGTTATTTAAGTTAATAATACGTATAATTTACATTACTTACGCTGGAAATGCGAATGAAATTGTGTATGTGACGTAACTGCACTGTTCTCAGGGAAGAGGGTCAAGAGTCATCCGAAGGGTTTTCAATCGTGTTCGTGCACTATTCACTAAGAAGCTGTCTCTAATAATGCAGTAGGTGCTGTGATCTTTGAACCTCACGTTATAGCAGCTTTCAATACAGCCAGTGTATCAAGTAATGCCGAGGCGGGATGAATTGTTCATGCTGTCAGTGGAGAAGTGACATAATACAAATGATATTTTTTGCTATTTCCATGTTGTTATAATTGACATAAAATTCAATGTTGTGTAATATTTTTATGCAACTTTTGTTCTTCTTATCTAAGGGAGTATTGAAATTTTAATAAAACTACTTTACTATAAAGTCGGAATATCGTGACATTGGTCAAGCTTCTCAAAGAGAAACAACAACTTTCGCGACTTATATGAAAATAATAATTAAGTATATAAGATGAGTTTATATTATATTTTGTTAAGGGGTAATCACATCTTTCATCAACCTGCAGCTTTTTTTTTTAATTTTTCGTCTTCTGACGACCCGGGCCTCAAAATTGGGCAGAATCACTCCAACGGCGCGTTGGCGTATACAACGTGGCTCCTCCAGCCACGCACGCCAATTTTGCAGGGCCCAACTCGCAAATCTTTCCAACAATAAAAAGCCACCGCTAGCTCAGCCCGCTGCGTGGTCTCTCGAAAGCATACCCCCTTAGTCACGAGGGTGTCGTCAGCGTAACAAACGACACTGGATCTAGGAGAAGTCTGATACGTAGAACCACGTCGTATGCGAGATTCCAAAGCAAAGGTCCTACGGCCGACCCCTGACCACCACAGATCCATCTCGAACAGTGTATGAAATGGATCTGTCACGCAAATATGCTCTAACAATATTTTGCAGATATGGATGCACTTGGTATCAACCTACATCTACACCGACAGCTGCGTAACTCTTGTAATCAAGTTTTAGAGCGATGAGGAAAGCCCAAAAATATCACCCTCGAAATCCTTAAAAGTTGAAACAACACTTCATAACATTTTTTATGAAGCTTAAAAACAATTTATCATCTATGAGACACGTTGAAAATTGATTGAGTGTCAAATCAAATCAAATCAAATCAATTATTTATTCACAAGAATGTAGTGACAAAAAGTGGTGGTAGAAATTAACATAATAGGTACTTAATACATTCTGCCATAACAATGGCTTGTGAATCTTAAACTTATTAATTACTAATATTAAATACAATAACTTTAGATAATACAATAGTTTTTTTTTTTTTTTTTTGTTTTTAATAATGTCAAAATATATTTTTTTTGTTAGGATGTCAATTTTTATAGTCAAGTTATAATATTATTTAAAAGTATCTGATTAAAAAGTAGAACAATATAAAATAGTCAATTTTAATATTAATTATTATCATTTTCTTTGTATGTCATATATTCATTTAATGTATAAAAACATTTATCTGCAAGCCACATTGTCAACCTTTTCTTGAACAGCAATAGCGGTAATTCCTTGAACCTATTTGGTATTTTATTATACACTTCTATAGCCTTAATATATGCGTGTCTATAGAACTTACTCTACATATTTTACACAGTCATTATTAAACTGTTATTAAATTAATAAATTATGATTTATTTGTAGTCACTATAATTAATAAACTATCACTTGCAAAAATTACAAAAAATATATTATCATTTTATCTCGGACAAAATAAAACCATAAATCATCTCAAAGATGGGCGGTTCTGATCCCGTTATAGTTAACTAGCAACCCGATACGGCTTCGCTTGATTGTATAAAGAAACGTATGTGATGTATGTTGTATTATAAATATAAATCTTTCGGAAAAAATTCTCTGAACGATAGTGAAAACTAGGCATACCAAAATCCGTTGCGTGGTTTAAAAGAAGTTAGCGGCGAAACAGAAGAAAACAGCGATCTTGCTTTATACTATTAACAGTGGCTTCTTATATTCAATCTTTATTTGAAAATCTAATTTTTCGTTAGTCGCTGAAGCGCTATCAATAATTGACATATTATAAAAGCGATTCAGCGCTAAACGATTCATTGCATAAAATCGGGTTTTCAAAATAAATATTGATCGATTGATTGACCACTTTTAGAGATACGTGCACATGCATATGTTCATCTTTATCATTATGATATCAGCCGAAAGACGTCCACTGCTGGCCATAGGCCTTCCCCAATGTTCGGTACCTTAACCGGTCGTGAGCCGCCCTAATCCATCAGTTGCGAAGGGTCTGCCCATACTCCGTCTTCACACACAAGACGCAGCATGTGTACATTACTATGTCCTAAATAATCACACAGCACGACCAAGTTCTCACAGCGCACTATGAGTAGTGGGTAGGTACATCGCTGACACGTCACCATTGTTCTAGCGGTCAAGGGTATTAGCACTCTTACTGTATCATAACGCGATCCACGTGATAATTCACTTTCTAAGCTTATTATACGCCTTTGTTCGCTGCTGTAATAGCAAGTGTAAGTAAGTGAAAATGTAAAATTCTCTAAAAATTGTCAAGACGAAGTTTGAATAAATAAAGAATGAAGTTCGAAATTCGACCAGAGAAGAAATAGATAGTAAAAATAAATTTAATTTTAATAATAAGTAAATAGAATTCAAATAATTCAATACAAACCTAAGAACGTACATTATATCATAATGTACGTTAAAGTAATAAGTACCTAAGAAAAGTAAACTTGTATTGCAAAACTATTCAATTACCTAGGTATAATCGACTAATGCGTCATTGAGTTTCTCTTTGTTTTATGAAATTGTTTTACTCAAGGCTATCTTCGATTTAGTTTTCACAAATTGATTGTTAGTTAATATAAATACTGCATTGTTTATCCACGTAAAAACTGCGTTTGCACAACCAATAATAAGTATTGAACCTGCCACTTATATAATTATATAGTATGTACAACCTAAGTACCTAATAATGTCCTTTTTTCAATCTTATTGCAATTCTATTGTTTAATAAAAAAAATTACAAAAATAAATTACTGTTCGACCTTGTTGGTTCAACTATATAAATATTTTGAATGGCGAAACTATGTTATACTTATTATGTTTTTTGTTCAGGTATCGTAAAAGAACAAGCCATGTGCCGAAGACTTTACAAACAGTGTTAACCCACGTCAATCACACTTTAGCTAGTAAATAGAGGCCTCCAGCGCCCCAAAAGAAAGCTCTATAGTGGCAGGAGAAGAGATGGCCTTCAACTGCATGTGCAGTGTTTTCCTTTACATTCATTGGCAACGGTAGGCAAAGGTATCGAAAATGGATCTAGACTATGGTTCTAAGTGGAATGATCCGAAAATCCAACTAGCTATCCTGGCTTACAACCTTAATATCACCTTAACATAAAAAAACCAGTCAATAAATTATACTTACTACAGTCAATAATAATAATACATAATACCTACTATACAACTTACAACAATTTATCATAACTAGATAAGTATAATATTTACTTGAAAGTTTCTATTACCTAATAATTTATTTTTATTGTATGTCATACTCATAAATTATAAGAAGTTAATTATTTTATTACTATCTACTAGTGGTTAGATTGATAAATTCGTACTTATATGATCATAATTGATTCTAAATTGCGCAGTCATTTATATAGCTGATGATATTCATTCCTTTCTGTTTAATTCAAATCTGTCACGGAAACATAATAACACCAGTCGCTCACCATTCGGAAAACCGTCTCCACATCACACTCCATTGACTCCATTGACTGATACCTTTCCGGCAATGATCAAAATATTGCCCACAATTTAGAAAGTCACACAATTAGTCCAAGGTTAATGGATAGTGTAAAAAGTTGTTAAAAACATTGGCGTGTCTAACACCGCACGAGCCATGCCGCAACGAGTAGTAGTCATAATATTGTAAAAAAAATACCGGAACAATATGACAACAGTTCAGTCACGAAACAAGGCATTTTTTCATAGTTTTCGTAATCATTTCTACGTTTAATCGAGTCTGTTGGGTTTATTATTCTGCTGTCACAAAGACAAAATTAACATTTTTAAACTCGTCTTGAACTAGAATGATAATAATGAATCTTCATAGTTGGTTCAGCATGCCAGCCGTAATAGTAAATCGGGCTTACAGCACACCCAGACCATGGATTATCGTGACCTCTCGATACGCGGATTTGACAGTTCGAAACTGGGTAAGGTTCAATGTAAGTTTGCACTGCCAGTCATAATACTTTTCGAGCGTTTGAACGTTACTGACATATTGCACAGGAAAATATACTTAACGCGAATACTTGAACTAAAATATAAAGAACATTGAACTAATAAAAACAGTTCATTAACAAAATGCCTACCTCACTCCGATAGAATGAATCATCGGTACATAATTGCATAGGTAAAGATAAATATAACGGTTTTATCTATAATTGCTATAAAATAATGAACGTGATGATGCATATGCACGTTATTCATTCAACATTATTTATCTTTTTATTGTACTACAAGAAAACAGGGTCCTTGAATTATCGGACCGAATGTCTTTAAGCCACTGAATGTCAAGCATTTGCCACTTCGGGAATTATGTTTGTTTAACTAAATTATACTTGGTAATGTACTCGTACATCATATGTAGGCACTGTATAGTACAGAGGATGTAATTTAGTGTCATCCAATATTTACATGCTGCTTGAATATAATAATTTAAATAACCTACAACTACATGAATACTGCAACAGTGCAACCTAGTCTGTTTTTTTTTTATATTAGCCTACCAAAGTAACTCCACCCCGTCTGATGGTAAACAGTCAGTGGAATCCAGAAGTGGCTACCATTCCAAAAGCCAAACTACTGGTATGGTGGCCTCCACTATGGCGGCTTAGTGAGATCCTTTTTCACGCTCCGCTTAAAAGACCCAGGATCAAAATTAGATGGGAACACATGCGCTGGCAAAGAGTATATTTAAACTGAAGATGAGTAATTGTTTATTATTCGAAATAATAATTACATTTAAACCAATAATAGAATACAATTACCTGTTTTACGAGAATAACGCAATAAAAAGAACAATTAAAAATATTTTCCCACCATGTTTTTATTTTATTAATATGCAAAAGGCCATTTATAAATATTAAATAATAATTTTAGAGGCCACCATGCTTTGACTTTATCTACAGTTACTGTTAACCTATGTCAGTTAACCATTTTGATTTAGTGTCATTGTTTTATTTAAAATGAAAATATCAAAGTGAACTTTTAAGGTCAATGTTAGACAGTTAGGCAACTGTCTGTAACATTAATTGTTAGCCGACTGAACGACATTTATTTAACAAGTGAACAATTAGTAATGTGTCAAAATATTGTTAGAAAATGTTGTAATGATGGTAATGAATTACCATCCACTTGCCGTAGGATTTTTGTTTATTGTCTGCTACCTCAATCGTTGTGCTGAGCTACCGGCCAGAGGCATTGACAATAAAGAGCTTTTCCAGAAAAAAAAAATACAACAATAGAATTTAATTAGGTACAAGTACACGGGTGCGGCGGTAAAAGTCAGGAAACCGAAGGATAAGAATGGATCGGGATCGGTTAAAACGCAAACATTTGAGGAACCCCACGTTGTACATGTCTTTGACCTGAAATGACGTGACAAAATCATCAGACATTAATTGAAGAACGCTCATTCAATATTACGTTCTTACCTACATAATAATAGTAAGCCAAAGGACCGGGTATTTTTCTAACATTTTAGAAGAAACCGTGAAAGAGGGACGAATTATATAGTCAAAACCCTTCTTTTTTAATTTTTGTTAATAACCCTTAGATTATCATTTTAAATAGAAAGGTCTAAAGAATGCCAAATAGAATCGGTTTGCTGATCGTGATGCCAGCGACATTCAAGAATGCACGAACTGCCGCAAACGTTTTCGACTTGCAATACGAAGTGTTGCATTACGTTTGATTTGTTTAATCAATTCTCATAATAATAACTTTTACCTATCAGTTAATAAATGAAAATTGCATACTTATTATTAAAGCAATAATTTTTTGGCAAATTGTTTGTGTTGCTGCTTGAGAACATACTGCTGTAAGTACAAGAAATTGTAGGTTTATTTCCAACACGTTACAAAACTTTTGTGCAATCTGGACGATCCACCGGAACAGTGGATCGGAAAATAGCAATCCATAATCCTAATCGTATAAATGTGATGATTGTGATGTGAACCTGTATTTGTAGCCTATTCAGTATAAGCACAGTAAAAGCACAAACCTTTATGTTAATTTTAGCTAAGGTGCACCATGTAGTGTCATTCTTTTTTAACCGACTTCAAAAAGGAGGAGGTTATCAATTCGGGTCGTATGTTTTTTTTTTTTTGTATGTTTGTTACCTCATATCTCGGTCATGTAGGATCCGATTTGAAATTTATTTTTTATTTGAAAGGTTATAGGTACTCTGAAATTGGTCCCATTTTTTTTATATAAGAATTGGTTCAGTAGTTGTATGTTTGTTACAACAGAACTCGGTCATTTATGAACCAATTTGAAAAATTCTTCTTTTATTTGAAAAGGTAGACTCTGAAATCGGGTCCCATGTTTTTTTTATAAAGAATGGTTTAGTGGTTTGGCTACAATTTCATATTTTGTAACAAATCGTATGCAAGGAGTGAAGACGTGTAAAGCAACACGTCGATGTCTTTTGCGACGAATTTTCTGACATTGACATGTCCATGCTACAAGTGCGAAGTGATTTTCAAAATATTTTTTTTGTTAGAAACAAAGTGGCCCTGGATGGGTGACCATTTGTGTCATTTCATTGTCAGCGTCTTCATTCTTTAGAAGCAGGGGACTATGCAGGGGTAATTTGGTAGTCGTTAAAGCCAAGTTAGAGGTATTATGGTCGTGAGAAATTACTACAGCAACTGGCGGCCTTAAACCTGCCTTTACACACTGTTTATTTTTTGTATATCTGTTAAGCGATTGCTTGGTCAGTTAAATTATGATTTTTGATGATTCTCCATTGTTAGTAGATAATCACTCTTTTGTTTTGATTTGTGGTTTCTGGGATTCAGGGTTTAGCGATCAACAAAAGTGTTGACAAGAACTTTATATCTCTATTTACAATCTTACCTCTCGTCTCTACTTTCTTTCAAACGGCACGGTGCTGTCTCATTTGCACAGCACGTTTAGTAGGTCTACCCATATTGAATATATTTATAAACAATTAATTACCACTAAAAGTTTAAAAATAAAATTATTTTTAGAAAAAAAATGAAAACCGACTTCAAACAATACCTACATGTTCAACCCTTAACTAAAAAGTAGAAAATAATATTTTAATTACTTCATAGCAAAGAACATTAAAGGGGAATCAACGCAATCCTTATACCTATAATACTTTACTATTTATAGTTTTTAATCAGTTATTTTGGAGTCGGTGCCAGCCAAGAAGGATAATAATGACCTTCATAAAAATAACCTACCTACTAGCAAAAATATACTTGAATAATCTATGAATATTAATAATTAATATATGAATGAAAAATATAGATTTAATACAAGAAATCTAACGGAATCTGATAAGTGCGCGTCAAATTTTTTATGTATATCTGAACACAACTATCAATGTCGTCTGCCTATGCACGCGTATGACCGCGTTCGGATAGTACACTCAGGCATATCCCCCAAGCGTGCCATTACCACCCCGTGCATTTCAAAAGTTTGTTGCAAAGCCAGAATTAAAGATCCTTCTTGGCTGGCACCGACTCCAAAATAACTGATTAAAAACTATAAATAGTAAAGTATTATTGGTATAAGGATTGCGTTGATTCCCCTTGAATGTTCTTTGCTATGAAGTAATTAAAATATTATTTTCTACTTTTTAGTTAAGGGTTGAACATCTAGGTATTGTTTGAAGTCGGTTTTCATTTTTTTTCTAAAAATAATTTTATTTATATACAGGTCACATTTGAGCGGCTTAAATTCACACTGCGCCTTGTAATTTTATACCAACCTTTATTTAATGAAATAATTTCCAAATGCTTCGTTCTCATCAAACATCATGACGCGCCCATATCTCAAACGAATCAGTCTTTAGAACAGCAGACCTTGACGGATGTGAACCTTACCTGAACTTAGCCCATTGTTATTGTTTTATAATCAAATTTAATGTAAACTTTAACAATCGCTCGCAAGTTAGTAGTACAATAAGTATTGCAAGACCATGTCTTTTCACATGCTGTGAGGAAATCCTGCTCTGTTTACATGACAACTGAAGGTTGACTAATATAGAAATTCGGAGTGAATTGATGCTCTGAACCAACTACAATAATACATTGACAAATTGTCACAAAATACCTCATTTAATTTGTGCCGTGTAAATTCATACAAATGCACAAATATTTGTTATTATTTCAGCATCATGCTTATAAAAATTATAATATATATCATAAAAAAATTATTCGTTTTAAAATCTAGCAACATCTATCTAGCACGTTGCTAGATTTTAAAACGAATAATCATATAAAGTTAAATTTCTAAATATTAGTATTATTTTTATCTGTACTATACACATAACTTTAGCAATGTATTTCCCGGAATGAAGTTCATATTATTAAATTGTAACTACTTTAATTACTTAATCATGTTACAAATTACGTAATATTAACAGCCAAGTACCTATCGTATTTAATGGGCCAGATCGTCCGGGGAAGTACTATCCTCTAATAGAAGATCGACGTAAGAGTAGTAGTATCAGTACTACTGCGTTTCGTTCGGTGAGTGAGAGCGCCGGAGGCTCAATTTCCCCCCTTTCCTCTTTCCTCACCTCCCTCATTTCCTTCTCCTAACCCCATTCCCAGCGGCCATAGTGGAGGCCACCATACCAGCAGTTTAAGATGTATGGTGGCCACCACTTCTGGATTCCACTGACTGCTTACCATCAGGCGGGGTGGAGTCACTTTAGTAGGCTAATATATAAAAAAAATTAGGATTGTTTTTTGATTTCGTCCACAATAGATTTGTTAATGCAATGATGCAAATGAACTCCTGTTTTTATCTATAAAATCTTTGGAGGCTCTGTTTTAAACTAAATTGATAACATCGGGTAGAGCTACGCTAGAGTTTCATTAATTCAAATACTTACTGGATTCTTCTTAGTTCCTTCACTGTTGAAAATCGCAACCAGATTTTGCAAAGCTTTAGTGAATACATACCTGCCCAATTAAGAAAGGCTTATTCTTGAACGGATTTTTGCGCAAACAATAAACATACTTAACAAGATGATCTATATCTAAATTAAACATCGAAGTTATCAGAACAAGCATCATTCGCGTGTCAACTCATCAAAGCGTGTCGTGTTGTAAACTGTGACCTACTGTTTCGAAAAAAGGCAACGATTCCTAAGCAACAGGCTTGATTATTTCCCAAAGCATCACGAAGTTAACAATAGTACTTAAAAGTGAATTACAGAGTAAATAGTGAGCAGGGTTACGGCGCTCGGTCAACTGCGTCGACATCTGTTTGAACTGTCAAATATTTTTTTCCTTTAGTTTGTTTTAAACTATAAAACAAATCTAGTGGAAAAGCGATAAAATAATATTAATAAAAAGAAAAGCGATGCGAGGAAACTAAAAAGTAAAAATAAATTCACAAATGCTAGTACGATTTTCGAAGGTAACCCTCGATTTCTCTGGGATGCCATCATCAGAACCGGGTTTCCTTATTATGGTACCACTCTTGGGATATCTCCTTTCGAACAAAAATAGAATCATCAAAATCGGTTCATAAACGACGTAGTTATCCGCGAGCACACATAAACAAATATATACGGTCGAATTGAGAAACCTCCTCCTTTTTTTGAAGCCGGTTAATAAAAAGTCACTAACTTAAGATGAAATCTTGCAAACTACAGGTAGTAAGAATTATGGAGCTGAATTTTGGCAGTTAGGTAGTATCTATTTATCTAATGGCAGGTGCTCTACGAATTTCGAAACTGTGGAATTGAGTCTACGTGAGTGAAGCCAAGGGCGAATCGCAATTTGATTTATAATTTCGATTCGAGAATAATATAAAAATTGACAATACAATTGGCTTTTGTTATAATATTCCGTTAACAATGTAGGATATATTGCAAATATGAATGATGAAAATTGACAAAAGACCTATATACCTACATTATCTAATCGTACCTACTTATCGAAGAAAAACCTGTCCAATCTTTCCCACTATTAGTTAAGAATTGGTTTAAGTAATGCTATCCTTGGTTCAAGTGATGCGATGTTGTCGACTGAGGTCGATGGGTTAACTCGTTCGTTGCTTACTGCCACTCTCGAATCGAAGTAGTGAATATTACTTTGAAGGTCAACAATTGTCATGGAAATAATATTTACTTTTTTTAAATATATTAAGAATGATAATAGTCCCCACAGTTTGAGAATAGGTGGTTTGAAAATTTGTAACAACTCAACTAACTGCAAAAGAAATAAAGAGTTAGGTACGTACTAACAAGGTCTACAGCTAAACAAAGTAAGACTGCTTGTGCGATCTAACGACTAAGCTAGTCGCTTATTGCGATTGCTACCCAAATCACATGTGATCCAATATTATTTTGGTAATTAGAGATATTTTGTGTGAAACACGCATTTTTTTAGTGTCAGAACAGAAACAGTGAAAGTGTAGAAAACAATTAAATGAAATACTTTCAAAATAATTATGACTTGCATAAACATAAACAGAAAATAATGAATCTTTTATCATAAATCTAATTTAAATCGTAAAATAGGCACTTAAGTAAGTTTATAGCTCAGTAGAAGTGTTCCGGGCAATCCGCTCGAGGTTCTCAACCGGCAAAGACTGCGGAATATCGTCAGTTATAATTAATAGCGTATGACATAGGTGTGGAGAAACCGGAGCGTTCACCGCACCTTCACATGTAAGTGAATTCTCATTATTAATTGTCATTTCAGTTCCTTATTAGCCACGCCAACGACTACTAATTGAAACGTGTTGCGTAATTAGAGAGTACTTAATAAAATGATCTATTATATTTTATGCTATTAATTAAAGTTTGTCAGTACTTCATTGATACAATTATGTACGAAATTTTGTGTTTTTATAATTTCGTCTAAGTTTATAGTCATATTTTCGCCTGGTTAGGAGGCTCTACCCTTGTTAGAGAATTGACTACAGGGAAATAATAAAAAATATTATTTCTATTGATATAAGTTTTCTTACGAGTGTTAAGTATACGTAGATATAGGGTAAAGACGCCTATATCGTACCACTTAACTTTTCAAGAGATTTAGAATAATACTACAGAAGATATTGCACATTTTTACTACTAATTAAGTACTTTTGTTATTCAAGTTTAACATGATATAAAAAAGATTAAAAAGAGCTAGCCTTTTTTGGTCAAATAGTAGGAATAAAATGTGTCTAAATTGAATGTTATAAAGCATCAAGTGAAAAATAATTTAGTAAAATTATGTGGTCTAATTAGTTATAATTCTTATGTATGTAAAACAAACTAAAGTACCTCGGTATTAGGCTCTACATGTGAACTTGTGAGTGCGCGTAAATATATAATATAATTGCCCATAATAAGTTTAATTTCTTAAATAAACAACGTTTTAGTACAAAACAATTATACATAATATTTTAATACATAACAATATTCAGTTTTTTAAGGAGGTGAGTTTTTTTTTTTAAATTATCGTTTTATTTTTATAACCTTTAAATTTTCGATGATATTTTTATTTTAATATGAAGGTCACTAACATAGATACATTATTAAATAACAAGGAATTATTAAAACCTTAGCTTGAATATGCTAGAGCTTAGGTTACCCAACTGAAAATAGCTTCAAGCACAACAAAAAAATGTTATGTTTATTAGGCAACCGGTAACAAGAACAAGTTGATACGGTGGCTGCATTTGTGATGGGTTGCCAGTGTTACATGAATGTTATCAAAACGAAAAAAAGATTTTACAATGTGGTACCATTTATCAGCCGGTACAACTTGTCATACTCTCCCCTTAATAAAAATAGTAAAGTCTAAAACGCTAAAGGATCTTAAATACATAATGCCATTCGTCATTATTATTTTTAAACTCTTTAATTAAATAAGGTAAACTTGAAAATACATAAAATAATTTTTAACAAAAAGAAAACCGTCTTCAAACAGGAACGAAACTAAAAAGTAAAAAATAAATTGACATAGCACAAACTAATTCGTATTTTGATTTAGTTAATCAGAAATAATTAAATAAGTATTTTATAATTTTGAAGTTGGTGCCTTGTTTTAAATACTTTGCATCACTTAATGTTGACTGGTAGAGAATGCTTATAGCATTAAGTCCGCCTCTATGCCTATGTGCATGAAGTTTAATAAATAAATAAATAAATAGTTGGTAGCGTACTTTTATTAAACTCGTTACACGTACACCCCTTAGATTAGAGAGAGCAAACTAAGTGAGATTGCGCTCGTCGACTATGCCGCTCGCTTCCCCGTATTCCCCTCATCGTTGCCCAGCACAAGTACATGAGTCGGCTGACTGTTAGTAATAATAAGACTGTGACAAAAGCGACTGATAGGCACGGCACACACAAGCCGGCCGCTCGTCCGCTCGTCCGCTCGCCCGGCGCGGTAATTGCCCTGACAAGTAACTGTACCTCGATAATACACGATGATTTTTCGAGTTTTGTCTAGTTCTTTAATTTTTGGTTTTGTAGATCTAGGATATTTATATATACTTAGTAATACCCTGATATAAGAAATCTACCAAGTTTCTAAAACCACTACAAATTCAGCCAGTATAAAGCAGAAGAGTTTGTTTATTTGTTTGAACGCGCTAATCACTGGAACTGCCAGACGGATCTGAATAATTCTCTTTTGCATATGATAGACCAGTTCTTGAGGAAGGTCATAGGCTATGTAACAGCAGGCGACGGGAGCAGAGCAGTAACCAAAGACGAAGGTGAAACCGCGCTGCGGGAAGCTAGTAATATATATTTTTATATTATGTATTTATATTAAGTAATATATATTTTTACGGTATATACCAGCGATGGTATGTACGCAGGTAAATACTTCTTCTCATATAGAGAAGGCAAGAATATTAATCTATGCGCATGCTCAATGCGGTTTGACAATTTCAAACTTAGTATACTTTTTTTAATTCTAAATGGCCGCCATCTACAAATAGAACTAAATTTAAATAAAATATACTTTTACACTAATATACTTATTTGAGTTATATAATTATGGTAAATCATGGAAAATCAACTGATGTTTTGGCATAGCTATAAGTGGAAATGGCATAGGGCAGGCCACATTGTTTCGTAGAACTAATAATGATGGATAGCAAACGTTTTGAGACGTAGTGTGGGATGACCTGTTACAAGATGGATGGATTTAAAATACTTATTGGTTGGACTTAGCCTACAATCACTGCAATATCTTATCTAGGTAATTGCATTCTTTTTCCTTTACTTACGCTGTAAGGCGTCGTCCGTCTTACTTACATGGTATTTTGCTTTTAGGACACCTAATACGCACCCGTCCTAATTAGTAACGAGATCGTACGATGTGTTCTCGTCGTGAGATGAGTTCAAACATACAGATTTCTTCAGAAGTGTCCTAATTACAATTTGTATAGCCGTCCTACGAGCACAGGCATTTTTACAGGCTTATTTACATCGCACGACGAGATCGCATCGTGTCATCCTACAATTGTGGGCAATTAGGACGCCGCCTTAGACCGTGTAGCCAAGGGTCATAGTACTTGGATAAAGACCAAATATTTGAAATTAATTTCAAATTTATATTAGCACTAGTTTAGGATAACGATGTGATAACAAACAGACTGACATGCAAACGCACAACTAAATAATCCTGTAAGGATACCGTTATTTCCTTTTAAGATACCTACGTAACTCTCAAAAGCGTTTAAGTATGGTCAACACTATTCGTAAGTTTGACATACATGGGTGATTCACAAATAATAAAATTTTATGCAAATACAGCATTCTTTAGAGACGTTTTAGTGTCATGATCTAAAATTGGAAGAATGAACGGAATCGTTATTAAATGTCATAGACCTAGTTTACCAAGTAGGTATGATGGTACATAATAGTAGATGGATACATCATGAGGTAAATACTTATACTAAAGCTGGTCTCACATTGTCAATTTGTCAACGTAACTAAATCAACAGCAATAATAATTATAGTTAACTGCATATTGGCTCATACACTTATGATATGGTATAATACTTGTATTGTATAATTATAATAATAAGGTTTCATACGACGTATATTGAATGTTACTTTCTGAACAATAATCTGTAGCATTCACAATAATAACTTAATAAGTATGCAAACAAAGTAAAACAAGCGATTAATTACATAAACGATTTATACACAAGTAATAAAGATTTACACAAATAGATAGAATATCATTAAATTGACCACTAGTTAGTCTTAAGTAAAGTCTAAAAAGTAATCTTCTTCATTGGAGTCATTTTTTGAAATTAATGTCGCAATTATCGCAATTAGACCCTTATGTAATAGTTATCAATACGCAACAAGCCTTTAGTCAATTATGTGTGTCGGTATGAACAGAGGTTTTCATTAAAATAGAGATAATAACACTTGTAGAACAGAACAGAGAACACGCCCTTTTGTCTCTACATAAATCAGCTTTAACGTTGATTTATGTATGGTAGAATATTTTAACATTAAACCATGGTTCTTAAACTAAAGAAAGTTTCTTAATATTACCTGTAAGCAAGAGCTTTTGTATTGAAATTATATGCCTACTGTTACTCGGTGTAGTACTTATATACTACTACTACCTACTTATATTTATGTTGTATTCTTGACTTGTATCGTATCGATCTCACAACAAAATCCTACGGAAAATATCATAGCAATAGTGTCGTATTGCATCATTTAGATTTACGAAGGCGCTTTAAATATTAAAAATTCTGAAAATGACTTAAAATAATATGTTGAACACAACAAATAGGCTGTTACCCGCTGAATTTATTGATTTCTAAGTGAAAGAATATTTCAAATCGTTGCAAACAAATAACAAATAACAAATAACAAATAGTTTATTTTCATTTTCTTACGAGCTAGTTTACATAAATTAATAAGGGTTCTCCTTTTAAGTAACAAAATACTTGTGTTAGGAGACCCCGCTCTTCACATTACATTGGATAAATACTAGACAGGTAAGTAAGCCGAGATTAGATTATAAAAACAAAAAAAGAAAAACATGTGTGTGGAGGTGCGTGTGTGTGTAAGGAGGGTGTGAATAAATGAGTGTGACTGTGTATGTGTGTGTGTGTGTGTGTGTGTGTGTGTGTGAAAAGGAAAGTATGTGTGTTATATGCAATTATATACATATGAGTGAATGAATAAAATAATGTAATTTAACGTGAGAGTATTTATATTATTTTACAGTAGTGATCTTAACAACCAGAAAGCTGTTATGTTATTACATGCATCAGGTCTTCTGTGCTGTAATAATTTAGCGTTTTTAACCAGGATATCAATTTATTTTTACAGTCATAGTAAGTCATGGGGTATATTTTTAAGGTTTTATTTATTTTATTATATATGTAAGATGATTGTCTGTCAAGTTGTCTTCTTGCGAAAGTTGTGCTGACTGTGCCAATAGGAGCAACGTTATAATTGTTTCTTTTCTTGAGAAGATCGGGATCGAAAGTAAGCTTTGAATGTACCTTTAATACACTATGTAAGACATAAAGTTGTCTTACAGAAAGAATATTGCAGAGCTTGTACAATTCGTTAGTGGGGAATCTGTACAGTTTAAAGCACATTACTTTTAAGACAGATCTTTGAGCCCTCTCCAGTTCAATAAATTTGGTCTTCGTCGCTCCACCCCACACTGGAATGCAGTAAATTAGAACTGATTGAACCAATGAAGTGTAAATTTTATTTAAGGTTTCAGATGTTGCAACGTGACGTAAAGTTTTGAAAATCCAGATGAATTTTCTGACTCTATTTGTGAGTAATTCTAAGTGTGGATGCCAAGACAATCTCTGATCAATCATTACACCAAGGTATTTAGTACTTATAACTTTTGTGATAAAAGGGCAGTTACAGTTTATTGCTTAAAGATTGGTGCACCCATGAATCCGAATCCCAAAATCAGCAGGAGGTTGAGAAGAGTTATAGATGGAGAAACACATATAATTAGTTTTGTTAGTATTTAACGTTAGAAGATTATTATTGAGAAAATCAGCCACCTTTGCCAGTCCAGCTTCAGTAGTATTTTGGACTTCTTTCCAGGAGCTTCCAATAAACACTATGGCTGTATCGTCAGCATAGGAAAATATATGCCCAGATGTGACATCTAGGTTACACAGATTGTTAATATAAATTAAAAAGAGGGTAGGTCCGAGAACACTACCCTGTGGTACTCCGAAAAGAACATTTTCAGAGTCACTAACATACTGATTAATTTTGACCTGTTGTTGACGACCTGTTAGATAACTCTTAAAGAGTAAAAGTGAATTTCCACGTATTCCTATGTTTTCCAGCTTGTTTATTAGAGTGGGAACAGAGACAGTATCAAATGCTTTTTTTAGGTCGATAAAAACAGCCAGGCATTTTTTGCCTTTATCCAAATTACTGGTAATTAAGGAAGTGATATTGGACACAGCATCTTCAGTGGACACACCTCTTCGAAAACCATATTGAGAAGGTGCTATGATGTTAAGGTTATGAAGATAATTTAGTAATCTTATGTTTAGCAGCTTTTCAATTATTTTAGAGATTACGGGTAGTACTGAGATGGGTCGGTAATTATTAACATCATCTCTGTCCCCACTCTTATATACTGGTGTTACAATAGATTTTTTTAAAGCTTTGGGGAATACACCAGTCCTAAAACATAGGTTAACGAGGTGGGTGATAATGGGGACTGTTATAATTTTTGTAAGCTTTAAAAATTTTGTGGGTATATTATCCCATCCTGAAGAGCTGTTGGAGTCAAGACTCATGAGTACACTTTCAACTTCAAGTGGATCTGTTTCAAGCAAGACAAATGAAGACACTGTGGGGTTGTTTGGTGTAGATGTTCTACCAGAGCATTGTCCAGGGCAGTTCATTATAATACTTTCAGCCAGATTTTTACCGACATTGACAAAAAACCTATTAACGGCATTAACAGAATCAGTAGGGCTAAGGTACTTGTGTAATAAATGTGTGTTAGATGTTTTTGGAGGTTTATAATGTGTGATGTCATTTATCGCTTTCCATAGAGCTTTGTTATTATGAGTTGATTCCTGAAGTTTTTTTTGGTAAAATTGACGTTTTAGTTTTTTAATAAGATTATTACAATGATTTCTATAGCGCCGGAATGTAATCTTCAGTACTTCATTAGTTGGGTCATTTTTCAATGACCTTTGCATATTGTTTCTGTTTCTTATGCACCTCAAGACACCCTGTGTAATCCAGGGTTTTATTATCCGTTGAGTGTTAGGGATTGGTAAAATTGTTCTGTGGAGTGAAAGAGAGCCGATTAACTTCTTAAGAAATGCATCCGTAAAATAATCAGGATTGTCATAGCGAAACAATTCTTGAAGATTTGACATTTGTAAGGTATTAAGAGATTTATCAAAGTCTAGTGTTGAACTATTTTTTGGTGGTGAATATGATTTTGTTACATTAGACAGACTTAATAATATTGAATAATGATCTGTAATAGTTGTATTGAGGACGGCAGAGAATGCGCAGATTTTATGTTTGTCTATTTTTATGAAAAAGTGGTCTAGACAGTTATTCCCTCGAGTAGGCAAGTAATGGGCAGGAAGTAAACCATGATATGCCATTATATTTAGATAATATTCTCTATTATTTCTTCCATACGTATTTTCAGAGGGGTTTGTTATTAAATTAATATTTATATCCCCAGTGAGTATTATTCGTTTATGTAAGTTGATACTTTCAAGATGTTGGTCTAAGGACTTAATAAAATCGGTGGCACTATTATTAGATGGAGAGCGATAGACACCTAAAATTGTGAATTGAGAAGATGTGATTTGAAGACATGAGGCGTGTTGTAGAATGATTTCCTTCACTTTTGCTTGTAGTTTATTATTTACGTATGCTACCACCCCATCGTTCTGATTTAGCAAATTGGTTGTATAGTATGAGTTGTAGTTGTTTACTACAGGTATTTGTTTATTCGAGATCAAACGGCATTCAGTGAGAATCACTATATCTATACTAAAGTGTAATTGTGATAACATTATTTCAAAATCTGCAAAATTGCTGTTTAAACTCCTTATGTTTTGACATATAATATTTAAGTTGGTGTTAGTTATAAAGTGAGAATACTTTTTTGACAAGTCAATCACGGAACATTCAACTGAATTTGCTATTCGTATACTATCAAGTTCTTGTAAATTAATTAAAGAGTTAGCCATAATTATTAGTAATATTTTTTTACTCTATGTCGTATCAGGACGGGATTAAAGTTATTTAAAGAAATATACAATGCAATGTATGAGTGAAGAAAAATTAAATAGTTACAGACTATAGATTCACAATATTTAGAATTTATGTAAAAATGTATATGTAAAAATATGTATTCGTATATTTGTAAGTGTTGTATTTTGTAGTTCATATATTGTATATGTGTAAGATGTAAAAGGTGTATGGCATAGTATAATATTTTGTTTATTATTAGATATATTTTTTCTCTCAATAAGACTACTAAACAAACAAACAAAAACAAAAAAAAAATGTCTCTTTATAATATTAGTTTAGATTTATCACGATGCTTTATAGTCTTTATGACTACAGTTGAAGGAGTAACAAAACGGTGCAATTAATACATTATGTGCAATCATCGCAATAGTTAACGACTTATTATATTTAATTAAGCGTAAAGAACCCGGTTACTGCCACTGCCACTGGTTATGATTGTGTATCTACGTATAATTTGCAACAGAACTTATAGTAAAAATATCGTAATAATAAAATTAAATAGTGTTCAATTAACTTCAATTTTTAAATACGCGTCTGAAATTATTCTTACGGGAGTATTCAGCCGTTTTTATTTAATTTATTCTTTTTTATTTTAATTGTTTGTATGATTTCTGGTCAAATAAATCAAGTGCCACACGAACGCACAACAACGTAGTGCAATATGTGAAGTGTAGTTTATAAGATAATATTATAATTATGTATGCTAGTCTATAAGGTATTTATCTATGGGTCTATGTAACCTGAGATTAAATGATTTATTATTATTATTATTATTATTATTTTGATAGCAATTAAATGCATTATACATTTTATTAAATTTGATAGGTAACCATAATAAATAATTATTTATGTAATGTAAATAATATTCCTTAATAATAGGAATCTTTTAAAACGAATCTTATATTTTTATCTATTAAGTTCTGATTTAATAAAAACTTCTTTTATTTTCAGGTAAGCAGCGGACACTATAAGACCAATATTGTAAGCATCTGAAATAAGGTAGCTCTTCTAACTATATGCCCAAGCAAAGCCTCAACAAAAGTAAAACTTAGTAAAACCACCAAAATCGAGATTAGATAATACCTATTATATCGAACTTTATAGCCAACTTTAACATACCTACCTATCTAATAAACGCTTGTATAATTATATGGCCAGCGATAAAAATACTAGTTACAAATATACATAATAATATTATAAAGGATGATAACGTTGATATATTGATCTTTACATCTATAGAAAGCTTTAGTCGTTAGTCCGGAAGTAACTAATAACTACTAACAAATAATTTGCAAGACGATTGTCGTGACCTTACAACCTTACTCTCTGACCTTTACTTCCCATTGAAAGAAGTTAATAAAAAGTTTTTATGTAAGTACCGTTGTCATTATTAGAGGCAAAAAAATTATGACAACCCTAGCTTATATAAATCAACAAAAAAGAGCTTGTAAACTATTCACGTTCGTAAGTAGGTATGTAGCCTAGAGAGTTCAAAGATAACTACTGTGGTACTGCCCATTTGCTGAGCTTTCGAATTAGTGGTATGTAGATAGGTTCGATGCTGGAGACGAACATAGGCTACTTTTTATGCTGAAAATCGGTCTGGTTCCCGAGGGATAAGGTATACAACAAAACAATTATACGCACGGGCGAAACCGTGGGGCGTAGCTAGTTAATAATAAATGACAGAAATATAAGAGGACTTTAACTTCACGTCAGGTTACTCACGATCTTCTAAATCTCTTACTACGTTATCTACTGCCTATTTACGAGTATGTTAGGTACCCAAACGCTATGACGCTAACGCTACGATATGACCTGCTTAATACAAGGCATAAAGTACACCAATTTTAGATTAAGCAGTTAGCAGACTTTTACTTCAATCTTTCACTAGCCATTATTGAACACTAATAATATCATAATTTTGATAAAACAACTATTCGCAAAGATAAAATTCACCAGAATATACCGATATCTTCCTTTTTAAACATAGTGGTACATAATACAAATACATAGTATCTAAATGCGTTACGTAGATAAATAGGCACAACTAGGTAAACTAACAAACATAATTTCACAACAAACAGTTGTTAACATAGCAATAAACAACAATGTACCTACAGAAGAAGATGCATTGGAGAAAGCTCCTTATTGTATAACATATGATATAATCCAATCCTGAGTAATAGTATTCAAGACACAATGTAAATATCGCGACAACATCTGCAATAATAATTTGTAAAAACACTACACGCGAATCTTTTGTTTGCACGATCATGTAAACTGCTCCTGAGTCATATAATTTAATAGACTTGTTAGCTTAGTCGATAAACTAAATATTGCACCGGTACTCACTCAACATTGAAGAAATCTAGAGTTATAAGTCTGGAATCACTATTCCGCCTTGAGCACGCATGGTGATCAATGCTCTAGTCTTCTCTGTGGTTGAAATATGTTAGGCTAGAACGAACAAAATTAAATTGACATTGTCTGGAGTAGCCAGAGGCCCTAGAGGCCTGGGTCGTCAGCTTACGTCAATTCCATAAATTTTTCTATCTATTCCCCTTTTCTATTCTAGGTCCCTGTTCTGTAATAGGCAAAGGGTAAAAAAAAGTAACTTGCATAGATTGAACGCGAAAGGTGGTGGACTGAAAATTGTGGCGTATATTTGGTGATACCTTCATAAGGTAGCAGTGAACTGTAATAGATTGATTGATTAATTGAATTTTATTCTGACATCACTTTTAGCTAATTTATTAAACCTTTAAAGAACTTACTTAACGGAATTAGGTAGCTACTTATCAGTGTAGGACGGTGACAAGTTTATTTACACTATTTATAAACTGTGGAACTTTATCTTTTCGCTATTTTTATTAAATTAAAATAATTGCCTCATTTTTTATTTTTGTTAGCATAGAGTTTTATTTATTGTGAATGTGAAGAAAGCGTTTGAAATTAATTATTGTGAGCAAGTTTAATGGTTAGATATGTTTTTAAAGCAATGACTGATTTTAATCACAACATTTATTTCATTCAAGAGCGAAATGACGTTACGGCACATGCTTGCATAAAAGATATTTTACAACAAATACTAAGGCAGTATTTATTGTAGATGTCCTAGGCATTATTTTTTTATATTTTATTTTAAGGGCGTTTGTGTCCTAGGCATAGAAGTTTATTAGTTCTGTGGTCCTAGGTTAAGTACTTAGAATAATTTATTGTCCAGATAAATAGTTGACACCTTAATAATAACACGACTGATAATACTGGTGATTTCCGTGGAACAAAAGCACAAAAAGAAAAGAAATAAAAAATAAAAAATTAACGCCTAGTACCTACTTAATTACTTTATCTCCTTTGTAAATTTTTTGTAGTGGTTTTTAAATCTTAGTAGAAATATTGGAAATGCTGTATAGTAATTAGTATATTGCCAGATTTGAATCGACTACTGTGGCTTGCGTCTTATATTCATAGTGGCAGCGCATGGCGTCAGGCAGAGACTACTCTCGAACTCTACTGATTATCTTCTGGTTCATCAGGTACTTACGTAGTAGGTGCTGTAAGTTGTTTACCATGTATGATGTAGATCGACGATTGTAATAAACATTCGGTTCATGTTTTGCCTCCAACACTGTGAAAGTGTAAGTACATGTACATACATTTTATAAATTTAGTACCTTTTATCGTCTGTTTTAAGAATGTGTGTAAGGAATCACATATTACACTTTACTATTATCTATCTATACTTACTTTACTATTTAAAGCGGAAGAGTTAGTTTGTTTGTTTGAACGCG
The DNA here is from genome assembly GCA_963082885.1 of Parascotia fuliginaria. Taxonomy (NCBI): domain Eukaryota; kingdom Metazoa; phylum Arthropoda; class Insecta; order Lepidoptera; family Erebidae; genus Parascotia; species Parascotia fuliginaria. Next base: position 13,852,787 of record OY720180.1, on the reverse strand, counting down.
CTAATCTCTAAAACTAGGTACCAGTCGGGTTTCAATAATTATCTTTTGCGTATGATAGCCCAGTTCTTAAAGAAAGTTATAGGCTATGTAACATCACGCTACTGGCGACGAGAGCAGAGCAGTAAGCAAAGACGCGGGTGAAACCGCGCCGCGAGAAGCTTGTGGAAGATATACTTAAATAAAGTTTCGAATTTCATCTTTCCATTTACGAAATGTGTAACTTTTGTATAGACGGCGATTTGCATATCGCCTTAAATTCTAGTCGTAGAGTTTATGACTCAGGGGTTATATTCTAAACAATATAAATGAAACAAAATACTTTGCTAACTTTATAAACATAAACTACGAATATTTATCTACGCTTACTTAAATTATAAGAAAAATAACTTTTTAATTCTTTCTTCTTTTATTTCGAAAATAATGTAGCTAATTCTTATTCTTAAATACAGATTGTTGCTGTAATTTTTATATTATTTTAAATTATAAACTAAGTTTTAAATTTATAGAAAGATCAACAATCACAAAATCTAAATCCTCTCTTCAGCTTTAACAATCATTCCAAACGTCAAATATTAACCAATACAAAATTCTTGGAGACCTCACAACATGACGGTCATCGGGTCAGTCGAATCGAACGCCTCATTGGCACACATAGCAATATATTGTTTGTTATATCATCGAATCAATTTCCATATTACGAAATGTCAACGAACGCTACTCTTACCTACTGAACCAGTAAACTTCTCAGGTTTATGAACTTTTCGATCATTATTTATGTTTTATTAGTTCTTTAAATGGTTTTCAATTATGTCTAAAGTTGTTGTCTTTAGTTTTATTTTTGAACAAATTATCTATATTTTATGTTTACATTTAAAGAGTTTTATTACCATCCAGTAGCATAGTGAAAAAGTGTTAATATAACATTGAGATAATTTCTAAACATGTTTAAATTTCGAACGCAGGTAAGTATATTTTTTTTATAATGTGTATCATTTTCCGTATCTATTCTCACTTAAGTACCTATAACGTGGGTGAAAACTACAAGTTTGCGATTGAATATTGCAGTAGGTATTTCACATAGACCTTTACAACTCAATTACTTGACAAAACCGATATTCGCTAGATTTATAGTTACACTTTGATGGTTATAATTAACCGATTAACCATAGATCTGCCTGGAGTCAATCAGTAGCTTTTGTATTACAGTTAATTTATTTATTTATTTATTTATTTATTTAGGGCACTCCAACGGCGCATTCACAAATACATTACTATTTACATTTTATTATTATTATCTTAAGTGAAATTGCCACTTACAGGTGTGCACAGCACTTACAAATAAAATTGGTCATACAATAATAAATTAAATTAAATTATAAATAGAATTTCATTACATTAATAAATTAAATGAAAAATATATAACATTAAGTGATATATAATATAAAACAAATTCAAAAAACAAAAATTAAATTAAATTAAAACTTAAAATAAAAAAATTATAAGTAAAATACATGGATTTGAAATTGAAAATAAAATTAAAAATTAGGATAAATTTAATCTGTAAATAGCTCTATCTACAGATTAACTGTAATACAAAAACTACTACAATTAGGTATAGTTAATACATCATGCAGTTTATTAGCTATAATGAATATAACAACAATATAATTTGCCTATTACAGTCGGTACAATCCACTTTATTATTCTTACACGTACTTACTAGTTCACTTATGCATTTATTCTAATCACACATTTACTATTACACTAGCGAACACACTATGAAAATTGCAATGCTACAGGCACAATCAAGTCACGCAACTCCTTAGAGAGTTTATAATATAATATTGTTCTTAGAACGCATAGATTCTACAGTACTTAATTTAGATATATTTTTCTTTAAACTTTTATTCCACAACCGGCACAGAAAGATTACGGCGGTGGCGTCGATAGCACGTTCATTTAACTAACACCATGGCTTATCCGAAAATGAACAAGACCCACGCCTTTATCCGCATTAGCGCTAGCAAATCTTGGTTCAGCAAGTGTAGATGGTTATGCAAGGGCAGCAACAGCCACCACCACATCTGCCACAGCAACTACCACTATCTGAGTTCAACATGTTACGTAAAACATCTTATTTAACCAGGCTTTTTTTTAAAGTAGGTAATAACTACTCCTATTAGAACAGCTCCAAGCTCCAACCATAAACGAGTTTATAAGGTAAGATAGTAACATTATATACACGCCACTGGACATAACCTGTTTGAAAACATGAGCTTTTGAATTGAACTAAATTGTAAGTAAAATTAGTGCTCTGGCCTATTAAGAAAAACTGCAACCATTAATTAAAAATAAAAATTGCACTTAACCTTATGTATACAAAAAAAAACAATATCTTATAAAATTTATAAAGAAGCTATTTTAAGTTGCGATCTCAATGATTCACATACAGACTGTGAAATTGCACGATATTCACCATTACGTGATCGGATATAAGATTGTATTACCAAATACCAAATATGGTTGAAGTCATTTTTATACGAAATATGGCCACCATTGTCGGCAATGTCTGCTTACTTCTACAGGATAAATTATTATATCGATATTCAAATTTACGCAGCGTTAATTGGGTAGATTTTAATCAGAATCTGCTTGACCAAAACGATTTTAACCATGTTACGCGTTATTACGTAAGGTAGATAAAAAAGGTCTGTTAATAGCATAAAGCCCTTAAAATTTTTATGTCATTGTTTGATAGCGATAACAAATTTAAGACAAAATAAGATAGGGTGTGAGAACCAAACAAACTAGTGATAAATCAGCACATATTCCCATATTGTAATTTAAAGGTATTATTAAAGCTTTTTACTAAAATTAAATTACTATTCTGCATCTTGCTAAGAACGCTATGAAATCTAAGTATGTTTGGATTTTGTTAATCCAACCAACAGCTCTAATAGCAACTTAGTAGCAATTGCTGTTAAAAGTAAAGAGTATTATTATTTATTAGTTATATTATTATTCGTGCATACAGAGAAGACAATTATGAATATGAAAAATTATTTATTGCTGTGTCTTTTGAATTTATTCTCTCTAGTGATTACAGATTTAGTGATTATTTAGAAAACTTGTACATCGGTAAAGGATTAACACAAGGTGATATAGAAGATGAACAAGAAGTAGAAGAAGTAATGATAGGTCCGGATATAATGAGAGAAGAATTCGACAGAGCTCTTAACAGTATCAAGAATGGAAAGGCAGAAGGTGATGATGGTATATACATAGAAATGATAAAATACGCCAGCAATGATGAAGTAGTGGAAGAGATATTTATAATAACAAAATTTATTTATTGTACTAGACAAATGCCAAAAGATTTTATGACAACTAAGATAGTCACATTGCCGAAAAAACAGAACACATTAAAATGCGAAGAACATCGAACTATAAGTTTGGTTTCTCAAGCTTCCAAAATTATACTGAAAATCATCCAACACAGAATAAGAGATAAAATAGAATATAACTTAGGCAACGACCAATACAGTTTTAGAAAGGACAGAGGAACCAGAGAAGCAATTTTGGCCCTGAGACTAATCATAGAAAGAAGAATGGACATAGGACTAAACACCCATATAGCATTTATAGATTTAGAAAAGGCGTTCGACAATGTTGACTGAAAGAGGATGATGAGAATATTGAAGGAAATTTGATTGGATTTTAGAGATAGAAGAACTATATTTGAATTATATAAGAACCAAGAAACTATTATAGAAATCGGAAACGAGAGAGGAAGAGCAGGAATAAGGAAAGGAGTAAGACAAGGTTGTTCACTTTCACCACTCATTTTTAATGTTTTTATAGAATCAGCCATAACGAAAATCTCAGAAACATCAGATATGGGTGTTAAGTTTAATGGAGAAACAATACAATTCATACGATTTGCTGATGATATTGCGGCATTAGCAGAGTCACCGAATGACCTACAGGAACTTTTAAACACCATGAACAACATATTTAAAGAATTTTCTCTTAAAATTAACATTAAAAAGACTAAAATACTAAACATATCCAAAGCAAGTTTGAACTCACACAGAACAATAAAAATAGAAAATAACCCACTAGAAAATGTAATCCAATTCAAATATCTCGGAAGCCTTATTGTACAAGATGCTAGATGTATACAAGACATAAAAACCAGAATAGCAATAGCAAAACAAACATTTCATAAAAACAGAAATATATTTACATCTAAAATATCAAAACAAGTGAAAAAGAAATTTATAAAAACTTATGTTTGGAGCATAGCACTGTATGGGTGTGAAACGTGGACAATGACACAAAGAGAAAGGGATATGTTGGAGGCATTTGAGATGTGGTGCTGGAGGAGGATGGAGAAAATAAGTTGGACAGAGAGGATCACAAAAGAAGATGTATTGTGTTGAGAAGAGTGAAAGAAAAGCGGACCTTGCTAAGGACAATAGAAAGTAGAAGAGGAAAGATGATTGGCCACATTATACGACATGACAGCTTTATAAGAAACATCATAGAAGGGAAAATAGAAGGAAAGCGAGGTAGGGGAAGACCACGGATAAACTATATGAGTCAAATAAAGAAAAGTGCTGGTGCCATGTCGTATAAGGAGGTTAAAGAGATGGCTCTGGACAGGGAGAAGTGGCAGGAATTGCATCAGTTCCACCGACAAGAGTCTAACTCTTAAATTATGGATGAAGTGATTACAGCCTCCTTTGAACGAAACAAAACTCGTTAGTAGACACATATTTAATAAATTATTGATCTCCTGTTTCCGATTCAATAATTATGATTATGTAAGCGAAAATTTCGACATTAAGTAGATAGTTGACAGGCATTTTGAGATTCTAAAGACTTCCAGTTGACTTAATATGTGATATTATGATGTAATAGCCGTACCTTTCTATTTGTAGGTACTCGTACCTACAATGAACCACGTGGCGTCTCACGGAAACAGGCAGGAAGCTAACATCCCACGTTTTTTATTCATATAATGTTACAGAGATACTGACAATTGTATTCTGCATCAGTCATTGATACGTTTTGTCCGGGTTGATAACACTCTTCAGAGAAACGAAAGTCTGCATGATGCATACATTTGCCTCAGCATAATCTGAATTAGGTACAATATAATCAAAACCTTGTTGCGAAATTATCATGACTGATTTTAGATAAAAAATTTATGGCATTTAGTCATCTATAGGTATCATAGTTCAGTGATATTCATCCCACAATGCAAGCACATGTATCAAACTACTAGCTTTCCGCGGCGCTTTCTTTGCTTACTGCTTTGCCCCCGTCGCCAGCTGCGTGATGTTAACCTATAACCTTCCTCGAGAACTGGGCTATCACACGCAAAAAGAATTTTTCAAATCTGACTGGTAGTTCCAGATATTAGCGCGTTCAAACAAACAAACTCTGCCACTTTATATATTAGTATAGAAGTATAAATAATTTAAATTTTTGCAAGAAGCTTTCAAGTAATAATATTATAATATCTGATTATAAACAAGACAAATTAGATTATTTTACTCTAAAGTTTTGAATCTAAAGCTTACACATACATCTCACCTTAAAAATATTTTGTATGTTAAACCAGTTGTGTGGTCCACAGAACTAAACGATGTCAAAACACTGACCTCAAATCTTCATAGGTACTGATATTAAAAGGCTTTAGGGCTTACAAACTTACAATTGAATATGTACATAATAAGCGTGAACGTGGAGCTTTTAAATAAACATCTTGAAATTTACATTTAAACAACCTATGAGAAATAGCATAAGGTGACTTTACGGATATCCATAACATTAAAATTGAAATAACAATAACACAGTGTTACTTCCGCGAAATACAGTAGTAAAACTGATTATTGGTGGAATTGACACTTTGAACAATTATATCTTGATTTTAAACTTTACATTAAGTATATTATTTTACAAAATACTTTCGAGACTTAACTGACTGTTACCGCTCGAACACAGTGTAGACATAAAATTTAGCTACGCTATGTTATTGTTATTATTATCGAAGCGCAATACTGAATTTATAAACTCCCTAAATGGTCTAGTTTTTTATAACACAACTTCCGAACTGTTTCGCGGGCCGTTTTCAATTAAACAATTAACAGACAAGGTACACTCAAACAATAATCGCACTTGCACTCCCGCTGCGGTACTGAGGCCCTCATTACAATGTATGGGAAATCAAGACGCCGAATCTAACTCTTACGGCTGACGATTAACATTAAAAGTGAAAAAAGCTTTTGTTACACAGTTTGGATTAAAAATACGTCATTAGTACATAGCCCACACGATGTTAAGTACCACACCGCGATATAACAGTGACGACGCGATATAACGACGACGCTTTAGGATTGTCTCATGACAATCCTAATCGTCGTCGTGGTTATTACCAAAACTCGTTCATGCACTACTCTTGCTCAATCTCAATTAAAATGTCTCAAGCTTAGTAAATTGAAATTAGACTTCACGAAAAACAATCTGCTAACTAACAAGAATGCTCAGAGTTTCTTGCTAGTTCTTCTCATGGCTCCACCTGGTCGGCGAACTGCCTGTAGGTTTCATTGGCCGACATTTTCTACTACGTAAAGCGAACGTCGAAAGTTGTAACAAGCACCAATCTGTAAAGTATTATTATTACAATTAATATCACACTAATATTATATATGTACTTACTAGTTATATAGTTATCAAACTTAATATGCAACTAAAATATTAAAAACTGTTTATTACTTGATTATATTCATTCGAAGGCTATTCATTATTCGTACTAAGGTCAAATGCTAATGTGTAACGAAATAATTCATATAAATTTAATTAAGGTAATTTAATTATACACGTAAGTGCTAATACTTTATCACACTTACTCATATTATAACACCGGTAATAATTAAACTAATAATATAATAATGGACTAGAATAGAGGCTACCAGCAATTCGTACGTATTTACTGGCATTCATAGTATCTATTGGCATTGGCATTTCATATTGTTTAGCTATGGAAGTGAGATAACTGCAACATAAGTTTGTTCGTTTTAACCTCATTTATGTCGGTTGCCTGACACCCTTATACGATCATCGGTTCAGTTCGTGTTCACTAATTCAGGACTCAATGAACATAGCCACGGTCTGATAAAGTTGGTGGTGGTGGGCAACCAATGCACGGGGGCAGTCCGGGAGCGGTTAAGGTGAATTAGTATGCCTAGAGGCGGTCTATGGAAAAATGGTGTAAGTATTATTTTTCTATAAAATTGTGTAATATCTTTGTACTTGATTAAACAACGCAATCTTAATTATTATTCTCATCGCGCAAAGCAATAAAATAAATTCCTCTTTCTAAAACACGGTCAGACGTGACAAATGTATATACTCAAAAGTGACGTCGTAAAAGAAGACATTTCGCGACAACTTCGTAACTTGATACTTGTATGTTTACAAACAGCAAAAGCCTTGAGTGCGACACCAAACATCCGGCCACAAGTGATCGATCAATCAACTCACAAAATCGATGTCATAATCGATATAGCTTGTCGTCTACTAATACTCGTTTTCATTACGTAAACATAACGGGAATACAAAGCTTTACGATTTGTGTAAATAGTAAGGCATGAGACGTGCATATATTTTTTTATTACTAGACAGTAGTTATAGACTAGCTCTAACGGTGATTGTAAGTGATAATAACTTTTGCTTATGGTTTTAAGAAGCATTATGGGCACTGTTACCTTACGCTTAGGCTTTACTCTGCCAGCGATACTATAAAAAAAAATACATGGACTTGCTCAAAAGTATCTTTACTTATAATCAGTTGGTAATGCACAGTTGATAGGAACACTAAGCCACTGCGTACCGCTAGAAACCTCTAAGGAAAGGACAGCCATGGGAAGTGATAGGCCGGTTTCATTATTCTGCCTCCCTTAAATTTATTAGTAGGTAAGCCATGTATACTGCCAGTTTGATGTATGTACTCGTATAACCTTACAACAAATTACTTGAATTGTATTTTATTGATGTACTCGTAGATAATATTGCGCCAAAGTAGTTGGCTGTGAACCAAGTGAACCAACACGTTCCTTGAAACTCATTTCAATTAGAAACTTTAGGAAGGAATACGAGTCTTTCTTTAATCAAATTTCGTCATCACTGAGCATTGTATAAATATTGGCATCTACAAAAAATACAGAATATACAGACACAATGTTTTCTTTTATAAACACACTTTTTATAAGAGACAGTTCACTTCATGCATTTGTCTTTTTTTTCTTTTCATTATGCTCGCTAAAATAGAGCAAAATTTGCAAAATTACAATTTAAAATAATTTCGAAAAGGTTTATACTTCGTAGTGTAAAGTAACTCGTAGCTTTTAGTTTAATTTGCCTTATTGACTTTTTGTGATTTTTATTCTTTTTTGTTATAGTTTACTGAGATCGTGTGTTTTGAAATTCAGGAACGACATCGTATAATTACTATCAAAAAATACATTCTCTAAGAATATTATTATTTTAACCATTATTATTTCTGTTTAATTACCACTCAAATTGCGACTAAATAGGTACTTACTCAAATTGCGAGTAGGTAGGTACTTACTCGCCATTTGAGTGGTAATTAAACAGAAATAATAATGATTAAAATAATAATATTCTATATAACGTAGGTAGGTTAATAACTTAAACTAATTTATGTCACCTTGAAGAATTGTGCTGCATTATCTAATTAAAATGACTGAGTTGAATAAATATTTCTTTGTCTGAAATATGTAAATTATTATCATAAATTATTCTCTTAATAAAGACATGAAGCGTGACAAATTTATATTAACTTATTGAGGGAGTTACCTACTACTCAAACCATTATATTAAAATAGTGACATGAAAATTATTGTCTCACACCAAAACTATGTAAAACTTTTTCTTTATTTAGCCAGTTACAGTTTTATTGACCTCAATATATTGAGACCCTCATGAAATGTAACGGAACCGTTTCAAGTGTAGATTGAATTCGAGTGTATCTACTTTAATACAATTGTGACGAATGTGGACACAACAATTAGAAACAACTATCGTGACCAAAAATTGTGTAGCCATTTTACAATACAACTTGTCGCATAAATTGATTTGAATAGTCGTACTCTCCTGACAGCTCCATTTTTTATTTGACCTCACATTCATAAGGAGCCAGTACATATTAAGCTATATTTTACGTATGAAACGTGATCCATATTTCGTAGGTAAAGTTAGATATCCGTTTAACGAATATATCCTACTCCTAGATATGATGTAGTCTTTAAAATATGTATGAAACAATTGTAATCCCGATGGTGGCCAAGATACAAGCATTAGCTTAGTTTGGAACCAAAGGGGGGAACCTACCAATATTGTATGTAATTTATATTTATTAATTGTAATCCTGATGGTGCCCAAGATACAAGCACTGGCTTAGTTTGGGACCAAAGGGAAACTACTTATATTGTATATTGTATGTAATTTATGTTTATTAATAAATTGAATTGAATTGAATTGAATTGATGTTTCAAGAGTTGGTCAAAAGTTTCTACATGATCAATACAAGACAGGGTTAGTTTTCTTAACAAATAAACACATTGATTGGTTAAATAACTTATGTGGCAAACATGCATATGGCCTAGCTTATGATAAGAAGTTACCTTAACATGAACACGGCATTCATTGTAGAAACAACGCTGAAAAGACAATGGTGTTGCCGACTGGAAAGAAAATAGGACTGTGGGAATAGAACAAAAAGAGGAGGAATGCATATACTTGGGTATTCAGTGCTCTCACTCACTGAAGAAAAGGCGGTAGTAGTGCTAAGTTGTGGTTGTATAGAGATCACAGCGTCGCGAATCTCTACAATCAGCGGTGCAGTTGTTTATTGTCTATCGCTATCGCATCTTACTATACCTTTCTACTAGTACCAATATGACAAGTGCATGTTACTTAAAACGATCTTCACTTTCTCGAATATCAGCTGTTTACCATTCACCTTCTCAATTAACTTCAAATACAATAACTCAAAACCATAACATGTTTATAACTTACGAAACATCTCATTTGCTTATTAACGGCCTAATTTATAACGTTTTATACATTTTCATAGTTATTAAGCATAATTTTATGTATTTTTTACACATTATAACTATGTTTCAATCAATTATACATAATATATGCTAACATTATATCAGCTGCAAAGTTATTATCTTCTATAAAGCAATAAAGAGACGGAACAACTTAACTGCCTCTCATATGTTTTGGGAAAGAGATTTTTTTTTATTCTAGCGTTTTATCAGCAACATTTAACATTATTATTATATTTTTTTTTTATTTAACAAATAATAATAGATCCGCTTACTATACTGCACATTGCAAAACAATATTCGAATATTTAATCTTGAAATTTTCGACACAACAATTAGCCATTAATTTAACATTAAGAAGATAGGCATAAACGCTGTATTCCATTGTAGATAAACTTCCATATTGGTATTATTAAAGGGCAAAGTGTAACCCTTGTGTTAACTGAGCGTTGTAAGGTAGAATAGGATGCTTCTTGGTAATGGATTTTGGTACAAGATTTTATTACATTACGAGTATGGAAATTAGTGGTATATTTAGTTACTTATTTTAAGGTTGACATAAAGTTTACCTATGAAAAGCTAAGTAAGTTAAGCAATAATTGAATTTGGTAGTCTGTTTTGAGAAAAGTTATCTTCATCTGATTATTTATCTTTACTTTAGAATTAGATATATTACGTAGTATTCTTATTATAAATCTCGACAAAGCGTGTAGAACTGTAGACTAATAAAATGTACATTTAGGTAGGTAATCTGATAGTATGATGCATACCAGGCTAATGTGTTATGAAAATCGTTACAAAACTTTCCATTTCAGAGGAAAATGCACAGTAATGTTCACTTTGAGCTACAAGTAGAATAAGTATTAGTAGTAGTAGTATATATGATTTATAGGACGACCTCTGTTGTTCGGTGGTACTGTATATGTACTGCCACGCAGAGGTTGCGGGTTCGATTCCCGCTCAGTGAAAATATTTGTGTGTATGACCATGTCTGCTTGCATATTGCATTAATCTGGATGTTTCTATGTATAATATGTATGTATTTACAAAACAAAAGTATTTAAGTATAGTAGCAAGCTATATAGTATATGCTTACTTTGGATCTAGATGGCGTTGTGTGTAGTTGTTGTGATATATTATGTATTATTATTTTGCTACAGACTATATATTATATTAATTTAAATTACTGCTTCATAATACTGTTAACATAACATTCATTATTTTTTAACCAAGTCTAACTTTCTATTAGCGTTCAAATTGTGATCGATGTACTATATTATTATTAACCACGTCGGAAATTGGTAAAAATAATCACGTACGTACACAGTTATAAAAATTATAGTAGGTACCTAAATAGTAAACGAAAACCGGATTTCATACAAAAAACGTAATTAATTTTGACAGTTCACAATTATTTTGCTACAGACTTTAATTTATTGTCTATCTGCAAATAAATCACATTATTGAATAAGCATAAGTAGATAGCCAGTTTTCATAACACATTCCGATTGTTTTTTTGAAATTAAACCGATTTATTGATTCCTGGCCATATTCATTAACATATGCTTATGTTTTTTGTTTCACAAAATTTTGATGTAGGTAATCGATATCAATTATGTAGAAATCAAAAACCACGACACGGTGATTTTAATCTTCCAGAATTTTCGATTGGGTTCATACTTAATCTGTATCTAAACTGTATCTACTTATCGTATTGTTTACAATAATTCCTCATAAATTGCCGATTCGTCAGTGATACCACAGATAACAGTCATATAATAAATAAATACTTCTTTGATTATAACTGTGCTGTAGTCTAGAGGCATTACCTCGCCACTACCGTAAGGTTGAGTGTCGTGGGATTGACTCCCGTACCCGAATCAAATATTTGTATCATCTAGGAAACAAACATTAAAAACATAATTTTATGTTTCTAAAGTCTGGGTAAGTTGTATCCGTTATTATATTAGTGAAATCGGGAGATAGAGCTTTAATGAGAGTTGTGAATTCTAAAGGATTTTTTTATTTATTTATTATTTATTCTGGCCTGTTGGTCTAGTGGTTAGTGACCCTGACTGCTAAGCCGGAGGTCGTGGGTTCGATTCCCACCCAGGACAAACCTTTGTGTGATGAGCATGATTGTTTGTTCTGTGTCTGGGTGTAATTTATCTATAATATGTATGTATTTACAAAAAAAAAATGTATATAAGTAGTATATCAGTTGTTTAGTACCCATAACACAAGCAAATATAATTGCTTAATTTGGGGCTAGATGGCGCTGTGTGAATGTGGTAGAATATTATTATTATTATTATTATTATTATTTATTCAAGGAACATAATGAACTTATGCAGAGATCAGTGAAAAGCACGTAATTGCACGAATAGATACACAGAATAACAATGAGTAGTGATGCAAGTTGCAATCTTGTTACTGATAACATTCTGCCGGACTATTACTGCATATAAACAAAACTAATTAAAACAGTCGTTAAAAGATGCATTTGTCGGTTTGTTTTTATGTTAACCTATTATAATGGTAACTCTGCCCGATGGTAAGCATTCAGTGAGTGTCAAAAATGGTGGACACAACGCTACGTGGTGAAATAACGAAATCCAAACCACTGTTCTATTTATGACCTTATCAATATTTCAATCACGATGTGAGAGTAGACTAACGAATTAAATTAATCTAATTGATACTATCAATGCTTAAAACTATGCCGTGAGTTAGAAAAGATGACAGATATAGATCACGACTGTCACCTAGAAATTGACGTCATGTGTATACTTTATGCTCAGGTCCCTGGCTTCTATAGTTACGTAGCACCGGCACCCTGTGTGTAATAAATCAGTACTGGGTCTGCAAAGCTCTCTAGAAAAGCTGTTTAACTACAGGAATGACTATGCTCTAAATATGTATCTCATATACGCATACTGATTTTTTTACATGGTAGCAACACACAAGCAATTTCCCTAGCATTGGAAGCATCTAACTACAGGTTATACCATATACATTTATTATTCCTGTACTATAAAAACCAATGAGGTACTTGAACCAAATGTTTGAAAGTAGCTTTGTGACACCATACCCACTCTTCGCTGTACTATTGTATTCTAATTCTTTCATAAGTGACATACAGATATCGATCCTACAATTTACACCCACGTACCATTAAACAATAATCACATACTTCACGCTTGCACAAATTCATTAGCTAACATTTAGAGAGGCACGACTAAATGATTTGACAAATGAGATCGATTTATTTATATGTATTATGTCACAGGGAAGTGAGCTATAGGAGTAACTTTCTACCTTTGTAAGTCTGTGTACTTAAGTGGGACGTTGTATCATCTTCTTAAGCTTACGAAATGTAGTCGTGACTGAATTACAGGTGATGATTGTGTTTGTCCTTTTGATATTGCAATACTATAATTTGCTTACATATGTTCACTCGGCTATGTTTAATTTTATGGCTCGCAATAGTGAATTTATTTTAATTTTATTAAAATTGGTAACGAAAAGTGGATACTTACTTATAAATGTAAAAATAAAAGCATTGTTTTATTCGTTCACAAACATGCATCCTTCGGAATAAGTTTGAGCAGCCTCAGTTGACTAAAAAGCCGAATAAATATCCAGTTGCAGTAAAGTTGTTTATTTTTTTTTTAAAAAAATAAACAAAATTAATTTACTCTCTAATAAAGAATTTGTATCGCCTACAAGAGTTAGGTAATCGTTACGCTAGGAAGTAGACAATGCCGATGTAGTTGTCATAAGAAAAAGATGCTATTAAACCCAAGTTAAAGTACAATAATAGATGAATTAACATTATAATGAGAATTTTCTAATACAGCTAATTATGACAACTAATGTGAGTTGTTATGTAATACTCACTCATATAGTATTTATATTTAAACATAAGTAAAGAATAATCTTTAATTTATTAACATTTTATCAAGCTTTTCGAGCCAGGTGTCGACATAAAGAAAGAAAGAACATAGTCAAGGTATCTAGTGGTTATATGTGATGGTACCTACCTGTCTTGCATTATGTTTTAGAGCTAAAAACTTATGTTACCCATCTCTCTCTTTGTTTAAGTTATACATAGAACTCGTAAAACAAAAGGTAGCGTATACCTACTTCCTTTTTTATTCAATACGCTTTCTTAATATTATAACTCTTATCGGATGCCTTTTTAACAATATCATAAAGTTACGAGACAGAAATGTTATGCAAACGACCGTGTGGTTTTAGTCTCTATATTCTATTTATAGTAATCTGCGCTTATACTTATAGTTAGGTTTCAGAATATTACAATGTGGTTAATCTAAGTCTAATAAAATAATGCAATCTTATTTGTAAATCATACCAACTGTAGTGTTGTACCGCTGGATATCAACAAATTGTATTATTTTCTTGTAAGTGAGTTATTTTCTCACAAATTACATTTGAAAGCTTATTTTTGTTGGAGATGACAAATTTCTACGCCTTTATAAGGGCAAGACCAAAACGATAATAGATTTAAAATGACTAATCTGCTTTAGTCTCGAGTTGGCACATATTTTAAAGATGTAGAGTCATGAATTGATGCACTTATATTTGTCCTTGATAAGAACCGAAGGCTACTCTGTAATAATAATAAAGTAAAACATATAAATAACAGTTAACACTTTAAATCAAACATAAATCGAACAAATCGTGGGATTATATACATAATAGGCGTGTACAGTCACGTTCATGGCGACACGATAAATTTAATTCTAGCTCGCATCCTTGAGCTGGCCCTCTCTAATACCTATGATGGGATAATATACACAGCAGCCATGTTTATTAACCATCGTTAGCCTCATTGTTGTATCAGAGATAAATCAGTTACTTACAGAACACATAATAAAGTCTATATTTGAATCGTTTTATAGACATATCGCAAAATTGTTGGTTGGTGCAACGTTCTGAAATGGGTACATTAATGATAATTGTATATAATTTAAAAGTTATAAATAAAGATGTTTTTATATAAGTTATTTTACGTTAGACTTTGTTCGTTAAATTTAAGAATGGATGATCACTAGAAAGCTTTTATTTGCTTAGGGTTGTCATAACATCGCCAGTCTCAGTGCAGAGGGCTGAATTGTTTCACATTTTCAGCGGTCTTGAGGAATATGATGAGCAATTTTTTTTATACTTATCTAATATTGACGTTTGCTGGCAAGGATACAAGGCTACTAAAATAAACAATAGCTCAAACAAAAAATCTTTTCTTGCATGATGGTAACGGCAGGCAGAAGTGCCAGGCCAGGACCACAAGTTACTGTTTTTGGTGCTTTAGAAGACCAAGGCCGAGAGTTACCGTCAGGCATGAGCAATAAAAATAACTAGTCTTTCTATTTTCGACGATTGCAACTGCCTTCTCTGATGATAACCGGATAAACTACGAGGGCGACAGCAACATTGAAATGTGACAAGTGGGTTATTATAGTAGTCAAAAATTTAAATATTTGACATACGGTAGTTGTCACATGATTAGGTAACGAAGCCTAGATAAGTCCAGCGTGGATGTCTGCCCACTGAAATGATGATGTATGCTAGAAGAAAACTTATTATTGAAATAAACTCGCCTATACATGACTTATGCATTATCAGGTCGCTGGCTGTGCTTTGATAATTTCTCTTCTCAAACAAAATACAGACATAAAGCATTATTTATTAGCTACAAGATCCGCACTAAATTTCAAGCCCATTATTTTTGAAGCTAATATTATAATATATCTACTGTAGGCTATTATTAGAATACATTTTATAATAATAGCATCAAAAACATCCGCAATCACACGTAACAGTACTTGTCACTAATCACTCACCAAACGAACTCAATTCTCAAGTCATTCGCGTAATGACACAGTAGTTCGTACGGACTTGTACGTCACGCTTATGTTATCGTATTATGTAACTAATCGCGTGTACTGATGTGAAAAAAACTATTCTAACGACTCGGCAGATTTGGTGAAATATCCCCATTAGATAACACGTACAAGATAACTTGTGATGGATATCTATAGATATTTTGTCAATACGATATTTATAGATGTTGGAGATACCTCTAAACTTATTTACATACCATAGCTGCACCTACTCTTTTATGGCAACAGTTCACTCTAACCATGACAGCAGTTCTAATCGATGACTATTGAAATGGTGGCTACCATTTTTGGATCCCACTGACAGCTTACCACTTGGAATCACTTTGGTATACTAAAGGACTTCTGCGTATTAGATCCATGGCCCCACATAAGCCTAAATGCTAAATGCCAGGGTCATTACTGTCATTACAGGATAAATCCCGTGAAAAGAGAGAGAATAGGCGTGCCGCTAGGTGAATGGATAGTAGACTTAATGCAAAAGTCAGTAAGTGCAGGAACGACACGGTGCGCAATCATATGTCTTCAATCTTTGACCGATACCGGTGGATCTTTGTATTTTTGTTATAAACATGTTTCTGCAATATAGGTATAGATCTACCTAGATTTTTTGTTTTTTTATTCTTGATTTATTTTACCAATATTTAGATAACTATCATGAAGGCATTGACCTGGTCTTAATATTTATGGTTGTGTTCCATAAATATTTAAGGCAAGTCAGTTTTTGTCCTTGTCCTTGTAATTCGATTCCCACAACCTTATTGCACAGCAGTCGCCCGCTGCGCCACTTGAACTGTCAATTACTTCAACTACATTTATTATTATTTTCGTTCTTGAGAGCTTTTTCCTTTACCCAGTTTATTTCTAGAGCTTAAAAAATATGTAGATTATTTAAAGGGTGTCTACTATTTCAGTAGTATCCCTTAAAACTCAACATAAATCTACAAAAATTTTAATACCTAAACAACCGTTGAATGCTTACGTTCATTTTGGCGACAGTACCTATAATACGGTTTTACCCAAACACTCAACTTTATTTTCCTTACTGAACAACCTAAAAGTATTTCTGTGGCTAAAATTCATTTAAACTGACAAAGATAACATGAGATTTTGATTTTAAGCCACATAAACTTAAATGTCATTTCTGTATGAGGATTTAGACGCGTGCCTTTTACATATTCCTTCGCAATCAAAAGTAATAAAAAAAATATTTAATACCCGATCAAAGAGATAAAAGTATTTTGAAAACTTTGCTCCCTCTAAAAGTTTGTAAACATATCAACTTAATAT
Source organism: Parascotia fuliginaria (assembly GCA_963082885.1). Classification (NCBI taxonomy): domain Eukaryota; kingdom Metazoa; phylum Arthropoda; class Insecta; order Lepidoptera; family Erebidae; genus Parascotia; species Parascotia fuliginaria. The sequence continues at coordinate 13,835,431 of OY720180.1, read as the reverse complement.
TGTCTCTAACAGTCCATCGATAAAAAAAAAACACTTTTAACATTCGATTAAAAATCTTCTACTTACGGATAAATATGAATTGACTCTTTCAAATTATTGGTCTGCGGATAGAGTTTCCATTTTTACATTTCGATACTTTTTTCAATTCATCATTTTGTTGAAACTGGTCCAGAACACACCGATCCTTGGAAGCTTTTGTGCTTTTTATAGTTCAGGTGTCTTCACGATATTTTCTTTAGCCATGTGGTAGTAATGTAGTAGGCTTAGAAAATTTGGTACTTCCTGCACTACATAATGATATTAAAAAATCACATTAGGCCTTGTTTTAGACATCTTCATCATATACATTAAAAGCGCATAACGTTATCACTACATCATTATCACGACGACGTTTAAATTATTTAAGAAAAAACTAAACAGTTGTCTACTGGCTAGCTATACATTTACATTTATTTTTGTGTTAAAGGATTTTTAACTGCATTATACCTAATTTAATTTTATGACAAGTTATTAAAATAATTAGTTTAAGAATATTAATATTCCACTTTCTATGATTGAACATATTAAAACGATTCTATGCCGTAAATAAATCTATAATACGGAACGTAAGTAAAAAGCTCTAACGCGTAGGTATCATGTAAAATTGAACAGAAGGTAGTTCGCAAATCTCAATCCACATTGATCAATCTGATATGATCACCTGATTTTTTAATAGCAAGGGTTTTCACTGGTGCGATATTTATTGTAACTGGAATGTTGTGTAAAGGCCGATTGTGGCGGTCATTACCTACACCAATTTATGTATACGTCAGTAACACGGATTACTTTCGCTGAGTATTGTCTTGAGTTTCTTCTGTGTATGTTGACGCGTATGGTGGCCGAGTAGGACACTCGGCCAACATCCGCGAAATATTATATTTGTATTTATCTTGTCAAAATTATACGTTAACGTTGTAAAGATTCCCCACAGATTTGTTATCTTACAAAAGACAGTAAACTCAAAAGTTGCTTATTTATAATAATTAAATCAGACTGTAAATAAAATGGCTACATTAAAAGTACGTAAGTAGCAATTATTTTCATTTTAATTATACTAGTCGGTACGATCAAAAGGGAAATAATTACGTTTAAACATTAAATTAGTTAATCGATATGCTAATATGATTAGGTAACTAAATACAGGAAAGATATTTTCTGGTTTGAGATTAATTATTCAATGAGCTTTTATTGTAATTAGCTTATAATTATCATACGTAACAATTGGTGCGTCATAAACGTGTACATACGACAATGTTCCGTGTTTCTTTATGTGCTAGTACCGCGACATTGAAATGTCGTGATGTGTTGATGCCCACGCTTGTAATAATGGATATGAAATGCATAAAGAAGCTGTCAGGAAGATATGAAACTAAAATATGAATAGTGAAGAGCTATTTGGAGATTGATTGTCGCTAGTCATTTCAAGGGTTCTTTAGATTATGGCGTAACAATTACTCGAACCATGCACAGTGTGACAGTCCATACTTTGAAGAGGCACGAAGTATTTTTAGAGTAAAGATAACCTTATGTTCGACATTGTGTCGTATATCATATGAATTGCAGCATTTTTTTTATTGCCTAAAGTGGTAGACGAGCTAACAGCCCACCTGGTGGTAAGTGGTAACTATCGCTAATGAACTTCTGCAATGCCAGGGGCTCCGCGAAGCCGCTGCCTACCGTGATATTAATGCTTTCTTTAAACCTCGTTTAAAGAAGGACATGTCATAGCACTTGGGAAACACCGCAGCTGGCAGATCGTTCTAGAGCCTGCACGTATACGTGAGAGAAATTAACGCTAGAAACGAACCGTGCTAGACGATAATGTAAAAAAGCAAATAACTTAAAATTAACTAATGTGTCTCAACGTCTGGTTCCCGCATCCTTAAAGAGTGACGTACTTCCTCGTAGTTCTTTTATTCCTACGTTATGTTCCTAATAATATAATTACACTAGTCGATTGCTCGTCGGGTGTTTCAAAACGTGATCTTATATAATTTCATCCTATAATTATTACTTTGGGTATAAAAGGATGTAAGTCACAATACGGTAGTAGATCCACGCTGATTTCAGCATGAATGGGCCGGATCGTCCGGGGAAGTACTACCCTCTCATAGAAGATCGACTTAAGAGTAGTAGTATCCGTACTACTGCGTTTCGTTCGGTGAGTGAGAGCGCCGGAGGCCCAATTTCCCACCTTTCCTCTTTCCTCACGTCCCTCATTTCCTTCCCCTAACCCCATTCCCAGCCGCCATAGTGGAGGCCACCATAATGATACCAGCAGTTTAAAACGTGGCTTTTGGTATAGTGGCCGCCACTTCTGGATTCCACTGACTGCTTACCATCAGGCGGGGTGGAGTCACTTTGGTAGGCTATACTATAAAAAAAAAAAATACATATGCAAAAAAAATAGTCTTCTAAAACAAGACCAATTGCCACATCATGCATATCCACGTGTAAACTTATTATCTGTTAAAAGTAACGCATAAACTCATAAAATAGATGTTGAACGAGACACATCCTAACTCTCACGCATAACGTGTAATATTTCGACATTCCTGCTACGGTTTACGTAAATGGTGACACGATCTAAGCCTCTACGAGAATGAGATATGTTGACACTGTAGTAGAAAATCAGTTAAGACGTGCGCGCTACAAATCGATTTCACACTCCATATTAATTTTGTCATATACAGTTAGACCCGCGATTCACACTTGTTCGTTCTGATGTGTTGTGTTAAAGACAATTTTATCCTCGTACTAGACAACGAGTTCTATGTCATATGCTTTATTTAAATTAACAATGGATGTTGTCAATGTTATCTTTCAAAAGACAATTAGAATAACTAAATAAAATATTTTGAGCTCTAAGACTAACGCTCAAATAAGCAAACATTTTTAAGCATTCTTCTTTTGAGAGAGCTTGAGACTTAGGAATATTATATAATATATTATATATATATTAAGGTTTAGTTCCTTGATATAACGTTTCAGATACGCACTGTGGAAGTAGTACATAGAACAGCAGTAACGCCAATCTTACTTAGATTGTATTCACCTAAACCACTAAACCACGCAAAGCTTCAAATTGAATTAATTTGGGTTTTTAATCACAGTCATGTACCTAAATATACATCACACAATAACTTTCAAGTAAGAATTGATGTAACACTCCATATAACTGTAGGCAAGCTCGTACTGTATTGGGCAAGTCAAACTTAAGAACTTCATATGCAAGTACTACCTTGACAGCTTTTGTCCTATGTTTTTGTGTGAATCATGCTCTTAATGTCAACATTCGCGAGAGGTCGCACGTCTTCTGATTGAGAAATTAATTCTTTGGCAATGTATAGTTCACGCATATGACTACTAAACTAAAACTCGTTCCCATCATAAGAAGTGGCACTAGTTCGGTCAATAAAATATTTAGTACCTAGAATTAAACTAAATGAATGAAAATTTTTTTGGCGTATGATAACCCAGTTCTCGAGGAAGGTTAAAGGCTATGTAACATCACGCTACTAGCGACGGGAGCAGAGCAGTTAGCAAAGACGCGGATGAAACCGCGCCGGAAAGCTAGTTTATATTATTACAGTTTTGTAAAATATAATATGTCAATAACTATATTTTATTTGTGAATGCCCGTTGCTCACATAGAGAGTGGGCGAGTATTTGTATAGTCCATTGGTCTAGTGTGATAAGTGGAGCACAAACGCAAGTAACTATAGATACAATTATTTTTTTGTCTACACACTCTGTAGCTCTACCTCCTTAACTCAAGCAATAATATTGTTACGTGTCAGGATGGGGTTCGATGTAAAATGCCAGTTACGCGATGATGAGTTTATTAGAGACTCGCACAATACACTAACAGTAACAAAATAAAGCAATAAAGACTTATACTGCACTATAACGCTTCGTATATCGCTCTTCTTAAACTTCCGTATCGCTTAGATGTTCGCTCGAGATCGCTGTATTCACAACTGAACGAAGTGCCGACGTTCGAATCCTTTTTATAGTCATTCAATAGATTTCTAGAACCTTCCCGCTATTACCACAAAGATGCCGACAATTCTCGAAAACAGAACAATGAGTGTAGGTACTTAGCTGCGACGCGTAGGTATGCCTACCGCCGTTGATCTATTGTTATACGTGTAGGTAGGTACATGCAAACGTTCTAGCGTAGGTATTTGTTGTATACGTGTAGGTAGGTACTTGTGAATGTTCTAGAGCGTAGGTATTTGTCGTACACGAGTAGGTAGGTACTTGCGAACGTTCTAGAGCTTAGGTATTCGTCGTACACGAGTAGGTAAGTACTTGCGAACGTTCTAGCATAGGTATTCGTCGCAACATTGCCCCCCTCTTAATCATGCTCGTCCCGAGCAGCGTTAGAACCGTGATAGGGTGCTAGTCGATCGATGTGGACGATCTTTGGCTTCTTTCTATCGCCCTGTCTTATGCGATAGGTCACGTCATTGATCCTTGTGATCACTTTATAGGGACCCTCCCAGCGGGCCTGTAGCTTCGGTGACTTGCCGATTTTCCTGAGAGGATTATGTAACCACACGAGCGTACCTTCCTCGAAGCCATGATTACTTGCTTTCCTGTCATAGCGAGTTTTCATCTTCTCATTAGCCTTGAGGTTGTTATGTCGCACTAGATCATGTGTCTTATCCAGCTGTGCTTGCAAGTTTGCTACGTACTCTACTGTCGGCTTTGGCGTATCAGGAGGTGTTCCGGTAATCAAGTCTACTGGTAGGCGTATCTCTCTTCCAAAGTTGACTTTGGCCGGCGTAAATCCTGTAGTGTCATGAACCGCGGACCGATATGATAACAGGAAGAGTGGAATGTAACGGTCCCAGTCTCGTTGATGGTCTTTGACAACCTTGGCCAGATGGTTTTCCAATGTCTGGTTAAACCGTTCTACCATGCCGTCAGACTGCGGGTGCGCTGGTGTTGTCCGTGTTTTGTGTATGCCGAGTAGATTACACATCTCTTGAAACAGGGCTGACTCGAAATTTCTTCCCTGGTCACTATGCAGTTCCAACGGCACACCAAATCGACACACTACTTCCTGGATCAACTTTTTGGCCACGGTCTGAGCCTCTTGGTTTGGTGTCGCAAACACTTCGGGCCATTTGGTAAAGTAATCTTGAACTACTACTATAAAGCGGTTGCCGTCTTCTGTCACGGGAAATGGTCCAGCTACGTCAATGGCAATTCTCTCCCATGGGGCTCCGACACTGTACAGCTGTAGCTTGCCTCTTGATCTAGTACGAGGTCCTTTTACCGAAGCACACGTAGAGCACTTTCTGCACCACTCCTCGATGTCTTCCCGACAGCGTACCCAGTAGAACCGTTCTCTCACCTTCACCAAAGTCTTCTTCACACCAAGATGACCACCTGATGCACCATCATGCACTAAGCGCAGAACAGGTGCAACTTTGTTTCTCGGGATCACCATCTGTAGAACTTGGTCCTTCCCGTCAGGTGATTCCCACTTTCTATATAGCACGCCTTGTTCCAAACTCAGACTGTCCCACTGAGCCCAGTAGGCCTTCGTAATTGGGCTTGCGGCTGATATGTCCTGCCATAATGGTTTCCGACCCTGAGCCTTCCAATCCATTATTAGTTTAAGATCTCTGTCTTCTTTCTGTACCTTACTGATTTCCTCTTTGTCCCAGGATTCATCGGTCCCCTGAGTCCTGATAATTTTCACTACCTCCTTGGACTCATGCTTCAAACAGTGTTTACAATCCTGGGAGCATGGACGTCGCGATAAGGCATCAGCATTGGAGTGAATCCTTCCACTGCGGTGTTCTATTACAAAGTTGTACTCCTGTAGTTGTTCGATCCATCTCGCGACTTGGCCTTCAGGATTCTTGAACTGGAGTAACCACTTCAGTGCTGCATGGTCTGTTCGTAGTGTGAACTCTCTTCCCAGCAAGTATTTATTAAAGTGTTGTAAGGTCTTCACAACTGCTAGTAATTCACGCCGAGTTACACAGTAGTTTCTCTCAGGCTTCGATAGAGACTTGCTGAAGTAGGCGATGACCACTTGCTGTCCATTTTGCTCCTGAGATAACACACCTCCGATTCCAGTATTACTGGCGTCTGTGTCCACAATAAATCTGCCTTCTCTATTAGGGTAGCACAGGACTGGAGCTGAACACAGCAACTCTTTGAGTTGTGTAAATGCACGTTGACAATCCGAGTCCCAAACGAAGTTCCTCTTCTCTTCTGTCAAGTGGTGTAATGGCTTGGCTACTTCAGAGAAGTTCTTCACAAAACGCCGGTAGTAAGCACTGAGGCCCAGGAAAGCTCTTACTTCGGTTTTAGTTTTTGGTACAGGCCACTCTTGCACCGCTTTTATTTTGTCTGGGTCCGTTCGAACACCTCTATCCGAAATAATATGGCCTAAGAACGAAACTTCTTTCTTGAAAAAGGCGCACTTCTTCGGGTTAAGTTTCAAATTTGATTCACGAAATCTCTTAAAAACTTTCTCAAGATTCCTGCGATGTTCCGTGAAACTGCGTCCCATAACTATTACGTCATCTAAGTACACCAGACAGGCATCTCCCAAAAGACCCACTAGTACGCGTTCCATAAGCCTTTCGAACGTAGCTGGTGCATTACACAATCCAAATGGCATTACCCGGAACTGCCACAGGCCTTTGCCAGTACCGGTGGTAAATGCAGTCTTCTCCTTATCTTCTGGCCGGAGTTCCACTTGCCAGTAGCCACTTTTCAGATCTACCGTAGAGAACCACTTCATGCCTCCAAGCATGTCCAAAGTGTCGTCAATACGGGGCAAAGGATAGCTGTCTTTCTTGGTCACGTTATTCAGCATCCTGTAGTCTACACAAAACCTAGTACTGCCATCTTTCTTCTTCACGAGTACCACAGGTGAAGACCATGGGCTGGATGATGGCTCTATGATCTTGGTTCGTGCCATATTCCCAATCAGCTCGGCTACTTCTTGTTCTTTTGCTAGTGGCACTCGTCTAGGTCTTTGTTTAATAGGCTGTGTAGGACCTGTGTCGATCGGGTGTTTCACTAACCCCGTTCTTCCAAGGTCGTTTTCTTCTTTAGTGAAAATGTCCTTGTAGTCCAGTAGCAGCTTCTCTGCTTCCCGATATTCGTTGGGTGACAAACTTTTCTTCGTGGTCTCTAGCAATGGGCCCATATGATTTTCCGAAGAGGCAGTCTGGACGTTCTCTAGGATCTTCCTCAGACTGCTCACAGCCTCACATCTTCCAACGATCGCGTTCTTCCGTAATAACATCGCCGAATTGCTGAGGTTGGCAATTTTAACTTTTGCTCCACTTCTAGTCATAACCAAAGTTCTGGCTGTAATTAGACTGGTATAGCGCCCAGGATCTTCCACCATGACGCAACGATCAGCAGTCACACCCTCAGGGAACCTTACGTCGACTAAGGTTTCTGACCTCGGTGCCAAGGTTATCGTTTTGGCACTGTAGACCGCTATTGAAGAACAGCCTTCTAGAAAGACCTCTTGGTCTGGGAAGCTTAGAACACCTTTAGCAATATCGACAACGCACTGCTGCATTCGTAGGAAGTCTAAGCCGATAATGCAGTCATCCGTTATGCTCGCCACCAAAACAGATTGATGATAAGTCTTCTCTCCTAGTTTGATTCTCACATCCGTAACTCCGTGGACGGTCACTGGCTGGCCAGTCGCTGTTTGCAATTTGCAAGATGGTCGTGCGTCTTCCCACTGAATTGTTCGCCGCAGAAGTTCTGGTCGTACGATGGTCTTCGACGCGCCCGTATCGATCGTAAAGCGAACAGGTTTACTATTGATTTCTCCAGCTGTTACCAGGCTATTACCGTCACATGCCTGTGATACTTGTACTGTGGGGGCTTGACGTAACGGATCTTGACTAGCATCAACCTGAGTAGTAGCTGACACCATTCTACTTCTTCTCTGGTCCGGACAGTTGATTCGGATATGTCCCCGCTTGCCGCATCCGTAGCACATAGGCTCACCTCGTGGTCTAACAGCTGCAACAACTTCCCGTACTTTATGCGACTTGTAGTCGTTTCGCACAGCTTCCACCTCAAGGGCATGTGCTAAGGCCGCTTCTAAAGTTGTATGGTGTGCCAACCGTACAGTTGCTCTGACCTCAAGGTCTCTTATACCATCCACAAATGCTTGTACCACTGTGTGGTCCACAGATGATGTACTGGAGGCATACGCTCGTCGTACTAGGCGTTCAATTTCAGCAGCCCATTGTTGAAGTCCCTCACTCGACTTCTGAGTTCGATCCTTCAGCTGAGCTCGATAAACATGCTCCAGGTGCTTATCGCCAAATCGAGCTTCCAATGCCTTAAGGAGTGCGTCTAAGTTTCGTCGGTCAGCAGGTAAGTTCTCTAGGATCAGCAGTGCATCCCCTCTAAGTGCCAAAGTAAGCGCCGTCAGTGCGTGATCATCTTCCCATCCATTTCCTTTGGCAACTACCTCGAACTGGTGTCGAAAGGCCGTCCAGGAAGACGAGCCGTCAAAGGAGGGCAGTTTGAACTTGGGACCTCCGGAAGTGACTGCCGCGGCCATAGGCGTAGTGCTTGAATATAGGACCTTGGTCTTCTGCAGCTCTTTAATCATTTTGTCATGATGGTTCATGGTGGTCTGGACATCTTCGAGTATTTCATCATGTTTGCTGGTGCGTTTTTTTTTACCACTTCAACGTCTTCTTGAAGAGTACTGATGACGGTGCTGAACCCTTCCAACTTAGAGTCCATCATTTCTCGAAGGTCCTCTCGGATAGCCTGGCGTTGTCTGTCTTCGGCTTGCAGTTGACCTTCCTTAAGGTCTAGAAGAGCTTGGCGTTGGCTTTCCTTCAACTCCTCCATGACTTGACGTTGCCGTTCTTCAGCTTGGCGTTGACGCTCTTCAGCTTGGCGTTGGCGCTCTTCAGCTTGGCGTTGGCGCTCTTCAGCTTGGCGTTGGCCCTCCTGTATAACGGCTAAAAGGGACGACATGTCGAAGCCAGAGCCCATACCCGTCGACGCCGCAGAAGTGCCGGGCTCACTAACTACTGCTGCGCTAGACTCTTCAGTATCGGCCATAAGCGATGGTTCACGAGTTTCGTCTACCGCCGCCTGTCGTCGAGTGCGTACTCCCTCGTCGCGTGGTGTGACTGGCATTCTCACTTCTGTCACCAATTGTTACGTGTCAGGATGGGGTTCGATGTAAAATGCCAGTTACGCGATGATGAGTTTATTAGAGACTCGCACAATACACTAACAGTAACAAAATAAAGCAATAAAGACTTATACTGCACTATAACGCTTCGTATATCGCTCTTCTTAAACTTCCGTATCGCTTAGATGTTCGCTCGAGATCGCTGTATTCACAACTGAACGAAGTGCCGACGTTCGAATCCTTTTTATAGTCATTCAATAGATTTCTAGAACCTTCCCGCTATTACCACAAAGATGCCGACAATTCTCGAAAACAGAACAATGAGTGTAGGTACTTAGCTGCGACGCGTAGGTATGCCTACCGCCGTTGATCTATTGTTATACGTGTAGGTAGGTACATGCAAACGTTCTAGCGTAGGTATTTGTTGTATACGTGTAGGTAGGTACTTGTGAATGTTCTAGAGCGTAGGTATTTGTCGTACACGAGTAGGTAGGTACTTGCGAACGTTCTAGAGCTTAGGTATTCGTCGTACACGAGTAGGTAAGTACTTGCGAACGTTCTAGCATAGGTATTCGTCGCAACAATATATTCTTACTTTGTGTGTAGTTGTTGTGATATTATATTATACTAGCGGTTTCCCACGACTTCGTTCAAGTGAAAATTTAGATGTGTTCATCGTACATTGTATCCTATTAATATTCTAAATGCGAAAGTTAGTATGTGTGTGTGTGTGTGTGTTACCACTCAGCGCCTAAACGGCTGAACCGATTTCAATAAAAATTGGTATGTAGATAGATTCGGTGCCGGAGACGGACATAGACGGACATAGATTGAGAGACGGCTACTTATTATCCCAAAAATCGATCTGGTTCCCGAGGGATTCAAAACATTTATCCACTCGGGCGAAGCCGGAGGGCGCAGAATAAAAATAAAATAATATAACATTATTCATATCTTTGTAAGATGTAATGACTGATAAATTTACCATTACCATAAACTCATCAATATTAGCATACTGATCATCGATAACCACAAGGGTAGGTGACGGAAAAAACAACTACGAGAGTACCTACCTCTCTATTTACGTAATATTTTAATCAAATAAATATGTATTTGTAATTTAATTCGCAAAGGGAAGTAATAAGAAGGAAATATAGGAATAATTTCTCATTAAATAATATGATAATTTTATATATTTATTGTAATAAGACATTTATCATCAACACGGAAATGTAATAATTTTATTTTATTATAATGTTAGACCAGACTTGTTACTCTGTACTTGCATACCGCAGAATCTTGCATAATGTTTTGCTTACGGAAGATGAGACTAGATTATTAAATTAAATGTTTTGCAAATTGCATCGAGTTGAAAATACCTTGTAAGAACTTTAGGTCTCCGTCTTTCCCTAATAATTATAGTAGGTATTTATGAATAATTTCTTACTTACTGGATTTCGTATGTCATCATATTCGACGTCACTGTGACCAAAACTAAAGATTATGTATTAGGCACTTACCTATCAGGGACACTACTAACACGCCGGGTTGAAGCTACAACTAGATACTCAATTTCATCTTTATTCAGTTAGTGCGATCGATCATTCAACTCACTGTTGCCCGGGCACAGAGTAGCCGTACAGAGGCTAAGCTTCCTAAGAAAGTGCAAAATTGTTACCTATTCTGGTAGGGTTGTCACAATAGGTTAAGACAAACAAAACATTTGTTAAATAGTTTATATATGGAGTTATTCCGGGCCGATCCCCCAGATCTCATCCCCTAGGGTTATAGTTATTCTTTAATTCCGTTCCGATTCTCTGCAAATTTAGTAATACCGGTCTGATCCCTCAGAGTTATTGATAGGTAAGTACATTCAAGAGAAAAGCAGTTCATGTAACAATGAATTAAAAAAACATACTTAAAAATAATAAACGCCCTTGTATAGTCTCTGCTTACCCCATTAATGGAAGGCAGGCGTAAAGTTATTGTACGTATTTTCTCGAAAATCTGTCAAAGATAACTAGGTGATACGACTGGAATAAAATATTTAAATATATTTAGGTTTTGTTTCTGATCTCCTACGCGATGAGAACTGAGGCCCTAGACAAGTGTCAAAGATTTCTATTCTATTCATAGAATAGATACAAAAATGTATGAGATTGACATAAGCGTTGGCGTTAGCGTATGTCAATCCAATACATTTTTTAATCTATTCTATGAATAGAATAGAAATCTTTGCCACTTGTCTCGGGCCTCTGAATAGAAAATAACAAAAAGTAAAGCAATCCCCAGTGTATGAGATTCAGGGGATTAGACCGGAATAACTCTATATGTATATATAGCTACTGATTTTGATATCTCATTAAAACGAATAGGATTAACATAGTGAATAGGAAAATATCTGTCGTTTTGCCTTTGTATGTAGCTAAATTCGATATATTTTAGTGTTTTAAGCTGATAATATTATAAAAGTTTTGTTGCCAATGTGATTTTTCATTCGTGATTGTTGAACATTGTCATTCATGTATATTTCAATTAAGTAGGTACAAATCTAAACCTACCTACAAACTTCGAAAGAATTTGATGAACCTGTTAAATATGAAGGTAAGTTCACAGAGGTAAACTTATAACGCGTTAAAATAAACAATCATTCTTATTAAATATCATTGACATTATTTAATTTTAATCAACTTTTCATGAATATAAATATTAACATATTTATTATAGTTTCAACGATTAAAATTAACCGATAAAATAATTAACAATTAACTTTAACGTGCGTCGCACTGACCCTGAGATTGTCAACTGGCTGTGCCGGCGTCAACCGGTTTTTTCCAGTCTCGCCGTGTACGCGACAAGCGGCCAGTGGACACGCACACATGCCCCGCGTGCTTGTAGTAGTGCCACCGATTTGCGCGTTTGTAGGAAGCTTTCTCTCTGTATGTATCTACTTTGTGGCCCGGGTGACTTATTTGGATATACAGCTAAGCCTAGCTGCGTTTTTCGATCATTCAACCATATCTTCTGATTTTATTTCCGTGTGAACATCTTATAGCCCAGTTAGAATCATCAACCAAGTTAAAATATCAACTTGCGTAGGTACTTATATCAGTCTTGAATAACCTTTTGACAATGAAACTTGAAACGCTACAATCTTCTAATAATTAACACGATTTCTTAAGAACGTGTTTCCATGGACAACTCTTTTACACCGAAAATATTGCAAGCCATAAGATGTTACGCACTTCTTTTATCCATAAACTAAACGCAACTATTGGGGCAATTTAATTATTTTGCCCTACAACCATTAGTGCAATTGAAGTATTCAATTTCAAATAATTACGTTTACCCCATAGTCATTAAGTGAAGTAAAATATTGCTTAAACTAATTTGGATTCTTCATTTAATTCGTGTTTCTTTAATTATATTCAAAGTCATTATATGTATGTAAGTCTTGTATATTATAATAAGTTTGTACATTCACCATAAGCAATAACAAATAAAGATGTTATTGCTACAAACTACAAAAGAATGCCCAACTTATTCATGGTCAGACAGTATCGCACTTCGTTAATGTACCTAATGTAATAGGTGTAATGACGCCTAAACAATATTTAGAATCGTTAATTGTATATAATATATTTATACAGCAACAGTTTTTTTATATTCTATTCAGATCGATATTATCGGAGCAAATGCAACTTAAAATATGTGTAAGTACAAAACTCTAGCAAAACATTTATGTAACTTTCATTATAAAAACATATTTTCAAAAAATAAGTAGTAAAGTAAAAGTTGAAGTTCACTCATTTTCTACTTCAAAACAATTCCAACAGCAAGAGCATCGATCACTTATAAGTGCTTATGCTAGATGGCAATTTCTTTCTTGCATTTATTACAAGTCCAGGTTTCCCAGATTTTCTCACGATATGTGATCACTATCAAGCGGAATTTAATTTGGTGTAGGTACGTTAATGTTTAAATTAAACCATAGACACCTCTTTTTATGATATGACAGATCTAACAGTAAATTAATATTTATTGATATTGCGCTTTGTTAGGCTTAAAATAAGTTATATTATATTAGCCAATCGTTCTAATTCATAATTTATTAAAGTGTATCGACCTCTAAAAGCAAAAAATACCGTTATTTGTAATAAAGAAGTGGAAGATAATGCATAAAGGCGTATAAGGTCAAATCTAAATCATGAGTAGTCGTGGCCTGCAGTCAATTGACCCGGTCATAGTTCAGCGCACTGGATGTTTAATGTCTTAATAGAATAATATATAAATATAAATTGACAAAGATTAAGACTACCTATTTAAACAGAATTATTCATTAATAGTGCATAAAATATAGTGATTTTTGCCATGGCTACTTTAATCATTGCCACAGTACCTACCAATGACGGTTAGTTAAATATATATTGTAATAATATAAATTATAACACTTATTGCAAACTAATTCTAATGTTAATAGATACCATTTAAAATGAAGTCATATTTATGTTTTTTCTGTGTCGCCTTGCCACTAATAGTAAAGTTTGAATAGTAATAAACCTATCAGTAACAAAGTATACCTACCTACTAAACGACAGCTCTAGTTCCAATTTTACTTCCATTAGATACTATTGTCCCAGACATGAAACAAAGTAGTAAAGACTCACATACTTACCTAAATATTTCTTAATTTTCTGTAAAAACCACAATCACGACACATGTATTACTAAACTATTTCTTTCATTTTACAATGTTACTTCTTATCTAAGCTTAATTTTACCACAAAAAGGAAGAGAATTTTCACAATTTTGGAACCACCTACGTCTAATGTCTATCATAAAACAAAAGTTTCATGTCCAAAACCATAAAGTTACATCACAATACAATAAAGATTTATCTTTATATCAAGTATCTTAGGTCATCTGCTGCTCGTAATTCGGTCAAAAGTATGTTTTTTGTATATTTGTCGATTTCTCTCTATTATAACAAGCTGATGATGGCCAAGACGAGTAAGGGCTATGCAAAATCTGATTCCTTGTTCCGAAACAGGTTTATGTGTACGATATAAAAGTATGAATGATTTCGGTCGATCTGCAATTCGATACTAACCGATGGCGAATCGCTGGTTTTCAATTTGATGATCAAACCCGGTCCGTAAGAGGCAGTCCAACACATCTTAACGGTTATGACGATTTTGACTACAATAAATTGTAATTGTATCTTAGAGTCCGTCGTTGTAAAGGACTGATTCTGTTCTGTAAGGAAGATTGTCCTAAAAAATTGTTTTTGTAAGAACTTTGTGTATATCTAAAATTTAGAGCTAACGAAAATTTATTATTGAGATATTGTTTTCAACGAGGTGTTTTATAAAAGTTTGTAAAAATAGTAAAGGTTATTAATTAAATCAGTTCATGAGTTCATCGTTAAGTGTTTATGGTTAAATTCACAGCACAATAGGCTAAATTAATGTATGGTCTCATTAATCTCCGATTAACCTTCTTTTAGGAAGCGCCTAATCTATAACTGACTTTCGTTTGCAACATCTTTTGTTATTTATAGTCCATGTTTAACATTGGTTTAGAGCATAGATTTAGTATAATAATGGTTTAGAGGCCTTTTGTGTAGGTACTATCCTATTGTAGAAATTGGTTTATAATATTGGTGATTATTTCGTTCTCGTAAGGGCTAAGTTTTATATTTTATACATTTTTATGTTTGAACAAAAAAAAATAGGTACAATTTTTGTGACTGAAAAAAACATGTAGAAGATAAAACGGAAAAAAAATTCGTGCTGAAACCAACCTACTACTGTATTTATGACCTGTTGTAAATTGTGTTGAAAGCATACTGCAATTGTATTTTTACTTAGATAAAACCAATTAACCACAAACAAATAATTACGAATTGAAGATAGTATTGTGAAACATGTGACGACATAACCAGAAGTATTGTTATCGCAATTAAAATTCAAATTACTCTGTTGTAAACCTCCCTGACTATTTTAACCCAAACTCTTTCTTGACCTGTGTGACACGATTACAAAATACCTTTGCTGCAATTTCCCTCCAAATGTTATTTTTGGAACATCTCTATGTTAGTAGGTCGGAGGTTAAAGATCACTTGCGTGTTTTTAGATGTTATTAATAATACGTAATATGTAAAATTTTGTGTTGCAAAGTTATCTTTATGACGAAAAATGTATTTAATTAAGGATGGGCAAAATAATTACGGTATTTTACAAAATTGTACTGGTAATTGGCCCCGATCCATTGTGAATTTTTACAATGACCTCCCTTTAATCTGTGCTTTGCTTTATGTTATGGGTTGAGTTTATTTATTCGTCTTTGATTTATGTGACGACATTTAACTCTAGTCAATATGGTTTGTAAAGATTTATTAGAATTCACTTAAGATTTTGAATGTTAATTACTTAAATTTTCGTAATAACAAATGAGCAATAAACATACCTACCTATCTAATAAAATAATAATTATTGTACCAACCACTAAATACCTACCTTGTATAAAACTTTTAATTACCTACTCTTAATTTTATTTTGTCTCCCTTGCCTGGATTATATGTCCTCGTTGTGACATCATAGCAATTATATGAGAAATAGTTATTATTACTTTTATTAACCTGATGATTAACGTACTATTGTCGTGTGAATGTCTTATTATTATTGCAAATATCGTAAAAACTCCAATTTCAAATCGAAATACTTTTATAATAGGAAACGCGAGACTGAGACCACAAACCACTAACGGTTCACAAATAATCTGCATGTGATGTAATGTCCCTTTTTCACTCACAACCGTATTAGTCCAATACTTAACCACATGTTAATGATCCATATAATGTAATACGTCTGGGAATAAATGAACACATACAATATACCCACGTTAAAATTGTCGCCCTAAAACATACTCGTATTTATGCGACAGCATTTCAGGCAACAAGAAGGTCTAATTTTCACTAAGTTTGTGCAAACACGCATCTATACATCTGAGATGAGATGATATTTTATGACTAAGCTAATATCGCCATTTTCTTTGATAGAAATAGACAGCGAAAGAGGGTAACTAGACTATTTTGTCGAAGTCAAATAACAAAACAGCTTTGTCTTGGAGGCATCAGGGTAAATCTCTCTTCACTCTACCAACTTCTCGCACCCCTATCTTTTCTTCTAAAACTTATGATAAAATAAGTTCATTTCGTTCCGCCTTCTGCATCGTGACCATTTGCGACCCTATACAGTCTCTGTCTCTGGCCATCACTACACACATCATCGCGATATTTTTAAAATAAATCCGCAAATGATTTGCAGAAACCACCACATCAACGAGGTTGCAAATGCATTTACGTAACGCCACGTAACTGGAAGCTAATCAAAAATTATTACGACACATATGCGACTAATGACCACAAACTGACTACGTAAATATGGCAAACGCTATTAAATAATAATACACACACATAAAAAACACAATAAAAAGTAAATCTGATTTCGTAACTAGAACAGTATAATGTTGTTTATTACCAATTAAACCCTAATTTATTGTAATACTAGCGACCCGCTAAGGTATTGACTATAGCCTGACTGGAAGTAGACTTGACTTAGGTACCATCACGCCATCATTGCCATTTTAGTCAATAAAAAAGAAAATGCTTACGTTTGTAAATGACGTTGTTTGTGTGGCAAAATATATCAAAAAAAAATCTTTTTGTTGTTCAATACGACGCTATCTTATCTAAGTCTCTACATTTTTTTAACCATTAAATTCTTCACCTATAATGTACTAAATTACTACTTCATATTACTTATGATTTCGCAGTAAAGTCCTATTCACCAGGGATGTTAATATCTCAGCTAATCAGAACTTGTAACATTTCGCATTTCAACAATGTAATTTTAAGTTGCTCTCTCTGACCCGACTTCGAACATGCTTACAAAATACATTTCATTTTAAAACATTTCATTTACATTAATTTGGTTAATTTTATTAATCAATAATATGACATAATTTACGTAAAGCAGATGTAAAATATTTTTGCAACGTTAACTTTGAGACGTATTGTGAGTTATTGCTATAATATATATGAATTAAGTAGTGCAGCTTTTTATCATTTTAAAATTGTATCGATTGCAACTACGCTTTGTTTTTCATTTTGTATAATGTAGCTTAGTAGTTTTAGTGTTCTTTGATGTAGCCTTAAGTAGTCAAACCAGACATATAAATGTATGCAATAAGACTGTTAGACATTGTGTCGCAACAATAAACGCTTTTACTTGTATTCTATTGTGTCACACCTGTCACACATTGCATCAATTGCGAATTTCTCTTATAGTCAATTGCATGAAATGAAGTGCCTATGCAAACTAAACAATACATTTCAACAGATTTTGACTACTCTAACCTAATCATCTTCATTCCCGAATTTCTTCACCATATTGTACCTACTTTAAAGTCAACTATAATATATGGTTACTTAGGTACCTACTAAGTAGTGGTCATATACAACTTTGTATTTCACTAATGCAATCAGACAATCAAATAAGGTAAATTATTTAAATACCAAACCATTTAGGAGCTTGACCATGTCATGTTTTTTATTTTTACTCTATTTTGTAATTTATTCATCCTCCCCATAATCATATCCGTGAGGATATCTTTTTCTTTCTAGTTTTCGCGCATTGTAACTAAATATGAAGACAGACTTATTTATACATGAGAGAGACCTTCTCATTCAGCCTATAACCTAGGTCCCATCAACAATAAAAACGCTTACATAAGTTCTGTTACACCTAATTTATTCATTCAGGAAATATGCCAAGTCAGTTAGCTAACAAGAAGCCTCTAATAAAAACTGTCAAAGAATTAATTAGCGCTTTATGATGACAGATTGACAAAAGAGGCAAACCGCATTGGCATATCTATTTTTCAACACCTAGATTTACATATCATTGAACTTGTAAATTGAGCTACACAACTGAATGTGTGTAATACAAGGTTTAGAAGATGCTACGAATATGAATTGGGATAGCTCTTGAGAACAGCAATTCTTTAATATAAGCATCCATTGAGAGCGAGCTCTGTACCTATTAGAGTCTATTTAGGCAACTAAAATAATATATCTCTTATAAGAATAGAACGTCAGTGTCTTACACTCTTTTGTTCTTTGTTTCAGATGACACAGTGGATTTAACAGCTGAATCGTCAGAAATCATATCAGAAGCAGTGGCGCCTCCACCAAGCCTCACACAAGAGTACCACGAACCAGTCGCGGCTGCCACAAATGATCACACCGAACACTCGATAGAGCTTGTTAGCGGGTCACAGACGTTCTTCCCCACCTTCGCAAACCTCTTCGAATCAAGGCAACAGAACAATTTTAGATTAGGCTTCAACAGTCAAGAAGGAGCTTATAGTCAGAGACCAAATTCTTATAGATCTTTACTTAACTATCCGCTATTTGGAGGTTATAGAAATCTAGATAATTTTGCTAAACAGAGCACACCAACTGCAGCTCCACTTGTCGATGCGAGCTCGAGCGTGCTCGGCTCAGGGAACTTCGGCATCATCAGAGGTGGTACCTTCTTAGCTCAAAATGACGAGGATGATTTTGGTGATGGATTCAACTACTATAACAACGGTCATGGCAGACCTTCATACGAACTCGGATACATAGCAAACCCTAGACCGAACTACAACCAAGATCAATTTGCAAACTTCAGAGATTTCGCTGATATCAATAGTCCTGCTAACTCTGCGTATTCCCATTACGTCGTAGTGTATGCGAATAAGAACTCTACGATGGACGAAATTAGCGAAGAAACAAGAAGAGTATTATCAAAGCCTAAGAATATTATTGAAACATTAGAAAGCATAGACAAAACAACAACAACCAGTGCACCTAAATTATCAAAAGCCAAAGCAAAATTACAAGCCACAAAGCAAAAGATGTTAAACAAAAAAGAGCAGTGGAAGAAAACAAACTCGAAATTCGTAAGCCCAAAACATGACCCAGAAGAACCTTTATTAGCGTTAAGTTAAGTTTAGTGAAAATGAAGAGACTTGCGTTACGTAAGTGATTGAAGTACCAAGTAGGAGTTGTGTGTGATCAACTGTTCAGTGTGCTATACGTGATCACGCTAAGAGTTGAAAGCCGTTGTCTAAATTTAATTGTATGTAGATAATTTGTAAACAAATTGTGTGAGTGGTCTCAAGAGGTGTACATGATCGGACAGATGGATGTGTGTGTTTGTTATTGTATAAATATTGATAATGGTAAATAATAAATTAAATTTAAAATATGTGTACGAAGTTCATTTTTTATATATGTACCTCAATGATGGATTTGCCTACTTCTTCTGGATAATGGAGTACCTACCTAGGTATGCAATGCACCGAAAAATAAATCACTCACTTAATGTCGATTGTGCTAAAACTCTTAAAAAAATAACACTGAGTCGATGCAAATTTTAGAGTTGACATTATTTACTGGTTCAGCCAGCGCAAATATTAAGGACATTAGTAGGTATATTATGTAGCAAATGAAAGCAATTTTTATTAAATAATTATATACATGTGATAGCCTAGCAATTTATGAAAACATATAGGTAACTATAGGTATATAGGTGTTACAGGAAATGTGATAAGCAAAGATCGGAATAGGTAGAGTATATTTAAAATGGCATATGTTGAAATGTATCTAATATCCACGTAAACAATTCTAACTTAGTTTTAATTTATCTACTTATTTATTAAAACATTTGAATCTGACAAAATACTACTGAGGAACCCTAATAATTGGAATGTGATTCTTCAAATCAATAATTTGTAACTATTCTCAAAGTCCAGCTCATGTTTTTATAATCCCGGGTTTTAATTGTCATATATTTATGATTCCGCTATTTTTGTATTATCAACTCTTTGTTACTTCCTCCCTCGAACTTTAGGTAAATATACTCTACCTATTCCTCTCCGGTGATAAGTGAAAAGAAATACACCAATAATAATTACGGAATTATTGCAGTAAATAGCAAAAATTATGACACGTAAGATTATATAAGTAGGTAGTAGACTTTTACAAAGTTATTTTTAATTGCAAGGACGATGCGTAGTATGTTACGAAGATATTGGCGTAGTTTTTTAATTATTATAAAATAAATACGATAACAAATACAGAACTAAATTTATTTTCCTGATAACAATATAGTCACTATTGTTTTAACTGGGAAGTTGCCAATTACTTTCTTTCAAAAATTTATCAGAATATAATAGGTAGATAATATTTTTGGTAAGTAGTAAGTAGGGGAGGGGGGCACAAAGCGGGCACTATAAGGATCATTTTAAAAAAAACGATTTAAACACAAGATTTCGATCAACATTTAATCATAGCATGGACTACATTGTTTAAAGTATACGTACCTACTAATGTAGGTAGTGTCCAGGCCTGTAAGAGCTGCAGGGAGAACTTTTTCAGATAAAAATTTTAGCACCCATAGATTTACCTACGCAAAACTTGACTGGAGGGTGGCTTTTGGACGACACAACTGACAAGTCCATTCCAAGCATGTCCAGATGGAGCGATTTACGCGCGAGCAGATTCGCGCGTTTCTATTTGTATTGCGTCCAGATGTCGCGTTTTATGGGAGGGGTATCAAAGCTATTATCTATGGAAAAGATGAAACTATGCAAAACAGATAAAGGTATACTACGAGTATACGCCAATGCATTCCACGTAGGTATCAAATTATTTTATAAGCAGTGAAAATAACATAGGTGTAAAGTAAATAAGTACCTACCTAAGTATTTTATAAAAATGACCAATTTAGAGACTATAAAATCTTTAAGAAAATCATTGCTCTAAATTCATAGCAAAATTCTTCCAATACCTACGGCAATACTTTGCTTGTACATTATAGATAATATCTGCTTAATCTGCTCCCTTAACCTTTTCAATGGAGCAGAGTTTGAGTCAGAAATAATTTATTAACTTATTATTTAATTTTCACACTGTTCGTATACTTACCCTCTTTAAAATACTCAGACTTACCTACTCTTTGTTGAAATACTCAGTTCTATGAGTTTAGTGCGCTATATTTTTTATACAGACAGAGCACAGACAGACAATTGGCGTCATCTAGTGTGGAATAGCACCATATGCGCAAGCACTGGGTACTTCAAAGAATTTATTCTTTGTAACCTAGATGGCGCAACTAAAAACATTCTTTTATAAATATAATGACACTGGCAACGAAAGAATATCATTTTGGAACATTGAAAAATATTAGTAGGGTACATTATAAGTACTTTTAAACGCGTTCCACACGGATGTAATCAAGCCTTCCATTCATCAGAGGTGTTGGTTGTTTGATGTCATCTGTGCGACGAAACGACTGATGTAATCCAAATTGTACTATGACCTGTATCGTCCTTTGTTTATCTCTCCAAGATCAACTATGATAGTAGGTATGATTACTTTCGTCTAAAATCCCTTTTAAAGCGCCGTGTAGACGATCAAATATGTTTGTCAAATATACGTGTTTATCAAATATTTTGATAATCTGCAGCTGTGTTTAATATTTGATCAAACAATTTAAACGTTGAATAAAGGCGTAAGGCGTGTTTCAAGGTCGTGTTGCCAACTTTTATTAGAAGAAATGGAGTATTAATCTAATTTCAAAAGAGGTAAATTAAAAGTACGAACTTGCAAAAAAGAGTATCATTTTTATTTTATATTTTTAAAAAGGTATATTTTTGTACATAAAATTTTTAATATTATTCGCTGGCATTAGTATTGTAAACATTATGTAAAAAGAGTATTTTTTTATTGTAAGATACATACCTAGATGATATGGAGTACAATCACTGACCACTATACAATAGTCCTTACAAATCGGTTTGATCATCTTGTTTAATCGTCTGCGATTTGATGAAAACGTGAAGTTGTTTGACAAACATGCAAAGTTGCTAAAAAAAATTATTGCTAGTTCAAACTGAAAAGTTGCTAGAAAAAAATTAACCATAAACATGAAATGACGACAATTTAAAAAATAAAAGATTTTTACTGCTAGTCTATGGTTATATGTGCTGAAAGCTGATAGACGTGAAATGAATTAATCCTAGCGTATTTATTTTAAATATTCTAATAAACTAGCTAGATCTTTGCGTAAATAATGTTTAATCATCTAAGTGCTATGTGACCTTAACATATTGTGTAGGTTTTTTAAATGAATTTAACCAATATGTACCCCGGTAAGGATGCCGGAAATACGGCGTATCCCACGCAGTGGGCATTGAATCCCACCGCGTACCAAAACGTAGATTCTAGTCAAGTGGACTGGGCAGCATTAGCTCAACAATGGATCGCTATGAAGGAGGCTGCGGCCATAGTGGCACCACCACCCGCGCCACCTGTGAAGTCCGAGGAAGAAGGAGAAGCGCCAATGGAAGTTGAAAACACGGATACAAACTCAGATGGACCTCCTGGTGGTGAATGGAACTCTTCTACAAACTCATGGAGTGGATGGAACAGCCAATGGGGTATGATTACCAGAGCTATTAGTGTTACAAAGCCTTGTCCAATCCTTTGAATTCATGGTGTATGGTTTAGGATTAAACTCTTTGTGAGTATATTTAACATAATATACTTTGCACTCTGTTGTAGACTTTCAATGACTGAGCAGTCTGTCACTTTTTGTCTAATCTATTAAGTATTACTTGAAGTATTTCATTTAATTAAAAAGTATTTTGATTGTGCTTTTATATTTATAGCATTCAATCAAAATATTGACATCAGCTAGATCCAAGCAATTTCATTAAATTTGTGGCTATTGTAGAATTGTGTTGAATTTATAAAACTCTTTAACTAGGTACTGAAAAAAGTGGATGTTAAGTAACCAACCAGTGATGGTGATGACTACAGGGGCCATTGTTCAGTAGTAAATGTGTCTGTAATTTTATACAAACTCTTAGCCATATTATAAATTACATATTGAATATACCTCATATTGTTTACATAGTGATGAAACATAGCTGCGACACATCACTCATACACCACTGCTCACCTATTGTAACACAAATACAATTTCACACATTTTCAACGCATGCATTTCAATTTGTGTAACTTTTAAAAAAGAATATTGTTGTTTTATTACATAGGCAGTATGGTATCATATGATTTCACAAAAAGGAAAGTATTAATTTGTTACACTCTTTTTAAGATACTATCCAGATAGTACTTGTATCACTATATTATGATATATCTGCCAATTTTCAATTATTAATGAAAATTTTTTGCCATCGCAACTTCCACATACATTGTCTTCTCTCTTATTTGCATGTCCTATTTCACAAGCCTCTAAAAGAGTCTTAAGCCACCTTACATTCATAAGCAATAATTACCAGGTATTGTTCAACTAATTGCTGGCTTCTCTATCACCATTGCTACCATTGGTCCTCACTTCAAGCTGTTCTTGATGTTTACTGCAACTAAACCCACCTTAAGTTCTTACAAGCCAAGCTACATATTTATTGACAATAGGTATAAGATATTTTTTTTCAAATTGCCACAAAATGTTTAGAGTAGAATAGAATATTCTTTATTACACAACACAGTATATTATTACAAAACAAAATAACAGAACAACTACATTAGGTAGTGACAATGAGCAGTCTTATAGCCAAAAGCAATATTTTCCAGCTTAGATTCATTTCAAAATATAGGAACATTTAGAGTTTAATGGTGTTAGATGTTTATTATTATGTTATTCCTATTTCAAGGTTGGGGATGGTCTGGGTCAGGCTCTGTTGACCCCAAGTTGCCACCTGATCCAGCTCTGGGCATTTCACCCATATTAGATGGTTATGTGCCACCAGATGCTGCATCTCAAATGCCTGGGTAAGTTGAACTACTGTTTTATTTTGTAAAAAATATAAGAATTACATTTTTATTTATTTATTAAGTCATATTACAGGGCGATATTATACTATTACTAGTGAATTTTTTTAGTTTATACTCGTAGTTTGTTTTTTACACTCTGTGCATCTGAGGATGCGTAGACCTTCCAACATTTTCCACATTGGTCTATTGTCTGGTAGTCTTGTCCATAAGAATTCCATAGTTAAATGTAATTTTGTACCTTCAATTCACTAAATTAAATTCATGTTTGTATGAGTAGGTACATTGTTTTGTAAGAGATTGTAGGTTTCCAATCTTTTGTAGATTCCCAAGCAGGACAAATCTCTTATCAAATTTAGTGCTAAATTGTAGGTAAAAAAGAAACAGACACAAAAGTATGCACAGTTCTTATTTATTGTGATCTCTTCAATATATAATTATTTATTGACTGCTTCTGTGGTTCGGTGGTACTGTGTATGGACTGCCACGCAGAGGTCGCGGGTTCGATTCCCGCTCAGTGCAAATATTTGTGTGCATGAATATGTCTATTTGCATTGGTCTGGGTGTTTCTATGTATAATATGTATGTATTTACAAAAAAAAAAAAGTATATAAGTATGTATATCCGCATTCTAGAACCCCATAACACAAGCATATAATACGCTTACTTTGGGCCTAGATGGCGTTGTGTGTAGTTGTTGAAATATTATATTATATTATATTTTATTATATTATTATATTATATTGTGTCTGACCAGTCTGCAATTACAGAACTATGAATAAGCATTGAATTTAAGTGGCTACTTATCTATTGGTCAGCCATCTGTAAAAATACTGAATAAATGTTTATCACAATGACAGGTAATGTTGTTGACTGTTATCACAAAAGAATATACTATCAATAAATGCATTGAATGAATAGTGGCTATTGCTTCAATGCAGATGAATAAAAAATATACTTTGTAAAGATCTATGTTGACAGATAGAAGGGAGACTATAGGATGAACTATTGTTCTCTACTTGCTCTTTAGTCTGGTACTCCAATGATGGTAGTTATACCTAGTATAAAATTTATTTGTACTGTCTTTTTAGGTGTAGTCCTACTAGACTGGACTAAACATTAAAAAATTTAATTATATACATTACAGATTTAACAATAATTATGGTATCTTTTAAGTACCCAGCCTTGACTTATTTATTATTATTTGTAATACCATATAAAAAATTTTGTGTAACCAGCCCTTACAAGGTGAACTGATGATCTGTGGATAAGAGTGGCTCACAACCAGTTAAATTGACGAAACTCCGGATAGGCCTTTGTCCAGCAGTGAAAGCCTTTCAACTGATATGCTGATGTTAATCATCGTTAAAAGGTTTATTTAAATATTTTACTTTTTTTTCGACTCTATAGCTACACCACAGGAACACCAACGCCGACGTTCCAGCATGGATATTGGACGGCGCCGCAAGTGGACCAAGCCAACAGCCGCAGCAGTAGTTCAAGTAGAGATAGACGGTCTAAAAGCAAGAATAGGGAACACAAGGCCAACAGAAGTACTAGAACAACAAGGTATTATCTGGTTTCTTTTCTTCCTTGTTACACTCTTGTCGGCGCAGTCATTCTGTATTTGTAAGCTACTTCAAAATCCGTCGCCATTTCTCTCTGATGGTTGCCTTCGTAATGCAGGCATTTATTTTAACGGCCCAGCTTATACTCCCAGCTCTACTTACTGTATAATTAATCACAATTTAAAAAAAGTAATGTTTAACATCTAGAATATGAAATATTGAGCATGTGTTCTCCATTTGTAAAACCGGTTTATGACTCCCGTGGATGTCGTAAGAGACAACTAAGGGGATACTAAATAATGGGTAGCAGTGTTAACTGCATACTAAAAATTACTATGATGCGGCCGCCAATCCACCTGCCAAGCATTGATGACTTTAGCAAAACACCTTTCTTTAGCAAAGGCTAATAACCGGTCGTGGCCGTCTTCAAGCTAATTGATGTGTGATAGTGATAATGATAATCTGAAATAAAGAACTTCCATAATCATATTTTTTATATTATTTAAATCATGACCTGTATTGAGGGCAGTTTTACAAAAGTCAGTGAATATAATTATGTTCAATATGTCAATAAATGTTTCAGAGAAAAAGTGTCTGTGATACCGCCCATAATTGAGCCAATCGTGATGCCAACTGCATTGGCGAGTGCCACCATTGACGCAGCTAAACGAAGACAGCTTCCAGCTTGGATAAGAGAAGGTATAGTATTTTGTTCATGATAGCTATACTGAATTGCCACGTATTATGTTATTTTAAACATGAATTTGAGGAAAATTTTACTTTTAACTGGAGTTATTCATTTTAAATTCTACTTACACAGGTTTAGAAAAAATGGAGCGTGAGAAACAGAGAGCTATAGAACGGGAACAAGAGAAGATAGCGCGAGAGGAAGCAGAGAAGGAAAAGAAGAGATTAGAGGAAGAGGAGTTGAAGAGGATTAAAGCCGAAGCGGGCGGCCAACCTGTGTTACCGCCTAAGAGCAAATTTGTTAGTATCAATTAAAGCTAGTAATTTTATATTAAGAGTTTAACACTAAAATGACAATGTCAAGGCTGATATTACTGATATAATGTCACAAAACAGTATTTTTTTCTAATCTTACTCCTAAGCACCTATCGGCCATTAAACGATCTAGGTGCGGACAAAGACCCCACCAACAAGTAATAAGTAACCTAACCTAACCCACTGTATGGTATCATTTTTGGACAATATTTCTGGAACTTTATCATAATTAAGTTCCTCTTTAGCAGGTCATTATGAATCAAAGAAATTAATTATAATTATTTTCTTTTGAAATGAAGTCCTTTGCCACTGCAAAACTCGTGCTAGTTAACCATCCGTAACAATAAAAAGTCTCTCTAACTATATTATAACTAGTCTTCCGCGACGCGGTTTCATCCGTGTTACGTATATAGCCTATGACCTTCCTCACGAACTGGGCTATCAATCGCAAAAATAGTTATTCAAATCCGACAAGTAGTCCCAGAGATTAGCGCGTTCAAACAAACAAATTCTTCGGCTTTATATAATAGTACGAGTTTAGAAAAAAAAATAGTAGTCGTCTCTTACTAGTAATACTTCACAGGAATCAGATTCGGAAGGAGAGGAACATGAAGAAGTGGAGAAGGAAGATGCTTCCTCATCGAGTCCAGTGAAGCCGGAGCCGGTGGACGAAGTAGCGGTGAAGGATGAACCTCCCGCTATTATCAAGAGCAAGGAGGAGATCATGCAAGAAGTGGTCAGTTTAGTATATTTTAATATTAAAATATTAGTATATTTTAATATTAAAATATGTATTTTTCGTGTCTGTCATAGTAATAGTATTATACCACAGACACCAAATGTTATTGTTGGTGCCTGTGTTGCTCATAGACTAGACAGATAAATAATTGTTGCATTATGTTTACAGATGCTTGCAGTACGGCGTTCACTAACAGAAATACTTCTAGAGGTGACGGACCAGGAGATCCAAACGGTGAGCCAGGAAGAATTGGCCCGATATACCGCCCTACAAGGTATTTCTACTCTACTAAGCTTTACCAAAAAGGAACGGACATTATTTTGCAAGAAACTGTCGCGTAATGACTTTACCTGTGATATTATGTATGCACTGTGATTATATTGTCTCATATCGAGACTCTATGTGGACATGAAGAATTGTGATGTGCAAAACTATGTGTTATTTCATCGCTAATAAAGTCTTATTTCAGATTGCCTGTTGACAATAATACATGTGGTGTTGTGATTAATATTGGTTTTATTTATATGGTAAAAGCGTCGCGACTCAACGCTATGAAGGCGAGCAAGTCCATGGCACTCGCCGCTATCACAAGTGGGCTCGGTAAGTGACGTTCCTAACGACAAACAGACCAAATATCTCGCACGCTCATACATTATCTAAACTAATATTATAATAAGAAAAGAGTTGAGTTTTTGTATGTTTGTTTGTTTGTTTAAGATAAACTCAAAATGTATGTCATCCATTTGAAAAATTCTTTTACATATAGAAAGTTACAATATCGGGGAGTAACATAGGCGGGCAAAGCCGCTGGCAATAGCTAGTGAATTATATCTTAATATCACAATCATCATTATTTATATTGTTATTTAAGCCGAAATAAGTCTGCCAGATATTTGTGCACACAACATAAATGGTGGTTTTTCAACATTTCCTGAAAAGCACAAACATTATGAAAGCTATTAAACCGCCATATATGTTTACGAGTTTCTCATTTCAGCTGCCCATCATCATAATTAGTATTAAGTATTGACCTAATTGGCAATACAAATTATATCAGCAGTGTTTAAATGCATTGTTTAGTGGAAATAATTGGTAAGAAATGTACAGAATTTATTATAGATGTTATTATGTGATACACTTATGTTATTCATTTTTAAGAAAACGTGTAAGTGTGTGTGTTATTTATTTAAATTCGTATTGAAATTAATTTTAAACACAAAATTTGTCGACATTGTAAATTTTTATGACTATAAATTTGTAAAATGAAATATAACATCAATTATCAAAATTAAATTAATAATAATTCTGTTGTAAATAGTGATAATTTTAGGAGCGATTATAATTTTGTAGTGTTGTTATTGTGAGTGCGTGTGTGTGCAGGAGGGCTCGGCGCGTACGAGACCAGCAGCGGCGAGAGCGACGACGACGAACACAACGACCTGTCTGATCATGAACTACAGGTATTGTACATTCATAGTACTAAACATAGGCTATGCAGACTTAAACACAAAATTTCACAAGATTTCACTAACTAAACATAGCTTGATGCTTATATTATTTGGTTGGATGTATCAAGGGATGCATACCTTTCAAGACACTTGACATTTGTCTATAAAGTTACTTATTGTCCTATGCATAGATACAGATGTTAAAATTAAAAGAGACAATAAAAAAAGGGAGGGTTACTCTGTGACGTTACGTGATTGCAGCGGTTATAAAATATTGTATTCGTTGATATATTACGTCACGAGGAGTACGACGGCAGTGTCTTCCGTGATTTTTATTAGCTATAGTATTCCTGTCTGTCACTTAATTACTTTAGGCTAACCTTAATTGAGCGTACGCGTTCCTTGAAGAACTTTACTTTTAGCCGCAAGCTGAGTTATTTTTTTTTTTTTTTTTATTGCCTACAGTGGCAGACGGGCCAACAGCCCACGTGATGGTAAGTGGTAACTGTCGCTCATAGACTTCTGCAATACCAGGGGCTCTGCGAAGCCGCTGCCTACCGTGATATTAATGCTCTCTTTAAACCTCGTTTGAAGAAGGACATGTCATAGCGCTCAGCAAACACCGCAGCTGGTAGTTCGTTCCAGAGCCTGCACGTACGTGGGAGAAATGAACGCTGAAAACGAACCGTGTTAGACGAGATCGTGTCCAAGTAGTATGGATGAACAATTCACAATACAAATTGTATAAACGCGTGAGCTCGAATGCGTCCCGCCCGCTGTCTGCCCAGAGAACCTAGACAAGTTGCATAAATGCTAATAGAATAGATTAAAAAATTTATGGGATTGACATAAGCTAACAAACTATTAGCCAGTCGAGGGGGACCTAGCCTTAGAACTTTATCGTTAATTTTATTAAATTGAGTTACTAAATCAAATGGAACGTATTTAGGAGATAATCAAGCGCAAGCGTTCTGAGTTCGAGCGCACATCGCGGGAGATAGAAGCGGAGGTGCGCCGCGCTGAGGCGAGGGAGCGCGAGCACGAGCCGCGCGCTGCACACGTGGGACACGCCACGCCTGACCGACCACGACGATCACGTTAGTTACATCTATACTATTATATACAGAAGAGTTTGTGTGTTTGTTTGTTTAAACGTGCTCATCTCTGGCACTACCAGTCGGATTTGAAAAATTATTTTTGTGTATGATATCCCAGTTTTCGAGGAAGGTTTATAGGCTATGTAACATCACGCTACTGGCGACGGGAGCAGAGTAGTAAACAAAGACGCGGGGCAAACCGCGCCGTGGAAAGCTAATTTTATTAATAAAGTACAAGGAAAACAACTTGAACAAGAGCGTTTCCAGTTCGTGCATGTGCATTTCTAAGCCAAGTAATTATTTGGCCAATTTTAACGCACGACACCCTTGTTTTTTTGCTGATCAATAGCGTGGTCGGTAGTAAACGTTCCCGCTAAACGCCCTACTCTGCCGCCAAAAAAAATCACAAATATGAGTTCTGCTCTGAGTTTAAGATCATTGTCAAGTTGTTGTCTGGCTTCTATACCTCTTTTGCACTTCGTTGAAAATAATAATAATAATGCCACTTCGAATCCTTACTACTAATAAATTAAAAAGAGTTAAAGAAGGTTTTGTCTGTTAAATTGGAAAAGCCCAACATGGCAGGTATTTCTTCTTCTATACATATTAGTAATTTTAAAACTACCTAGATGTAGGTAATTTATAATCTGTGGAAAAATAAATCATCCACAAAAGTAGACGTTTTATATGGTCACTATGTCCAGCAGAAGCATTTGTGACTGCAGTAAGGTTATTTTTAGTATGCAGTTAATACAACGCCCCATTCTGCGGTATTTCGGAAAATATATAATAAATTAATTGCAGGATCATCTGCGACACCGCCGCCGGTCAACAGTGAAACGCCCACCAAGACGCCTCTCCGTCGAGTATCTAAAGATAGGAGAAATAGTCATAAATCTGTAGATATGGTAGATGGGGTCAGAAAGTTAGACTCTATCCCAGAGGAAAAAGTGAAGAAATCGAAAAGGAATCATACCCCAAGTCCAAAAATAAAATCTAGTAAAGCGAACAATAAAGAAAGCTCCACGTCTTCCGATTCCGAGGAGGATTCCAGGTCTAGCACCAGTGAACGATCCTCGGAAACCGAACCGGAAATCAAATTAGATGTTAAAGCAAAAAAACGAAAACGTCAAAATTCCAGTTCTAGCGAGTCTCGTAAAAAGACAAAAAAAGTTAAACATAAAAAGGACAAGTCGCACAAGTCTGACGACAAAAATTATAAATCTTCAAAATATTATGACGAATACGAAAGATCTGAGAAATCAAAATCTAAGAAGAAGGATGACTATTACGACAAACATAAATCGTCTAAGAGTAGGGATTACGAGCGACATAAAGATAAGTATAGGGAGGAGTCCGAGGACGAGAGGCCGAAGAAACGGGCAAAGCGCTCGCGTTCTATCAGTTACGAGTCGAGATCGGGACGGAAGAAGGCGTCGCGGGACCGATCGGAGGATCGGTACCACAGACGGGACAAAAGATCATACGACAGGGAGAGTTCGAAGCGGGACAGGTCTTACGACAGGTCGGGCCGAGACTACGACAAATACGACAAATACGATAGGTATGAGCGGTCTAGGGACGAGCGGCGCCGGTCGCGCAGCGGCAGCCACGCCCGACATCGCCGGTGAACGTCAGGTTACCACTGCGACAGGTTGTACTTCATTTATTTATTTATTGTGTGTCCATACTACAAATTTTAATTTTTGTACCATGTTTGCCACTATTTACACGATGCAAGTTTAACAGTAAATCGACTGGTACTACTACATGATATAAGCTAGGGAAAACTAGCATTTATGACATCATATAAAAATCCTTTTTCAAAACTTTATATCCTTAATTTTTTGAGCATACATCAGTTTTGATAAAAGAGTAGGGTGTTTACGGTAAGATAAGGAGACTACCTTTACAAATATTGCATCCTGTAAATGTGCCATTACAATAATATACAAGTCATTTATAATATGTTATATTATAAAATATTATTACTTACATTATAAATGTATATTATGTATATAAGACTAATTTCTAAATCTATCCCAGTATATCTAACAACAGTATTTGAAAACATAGGTGATGTCAGAAATGTCTTTATTCGATAGTATTTCATCCATTTTTTTTTATTGCTGTTCAATATCATTCGTTTACGAAACTCTAATAATCCATGCCAGCCAGCAAAGTGCTATCTGTCACTTAGGTCCATTAGTCGGTTTAAACTAAAAAAATAATGTAATCTTACTTATATTCACCTACTTGCATGAAAAAATAGTTAATAGTTAAACATTTTGTGCATAGATAATGCTTCTTGACTCTCACAAATATTAATGCAAAGGTATTTATTTATAGACAATACAGCTATTACGGTACGCTGTTCGGCATTTATTCACGATGCAATTATTATCGATTTGCAACACCTATTAAGGTGTAAAATATTTTTTCACAACGGAAACCCAAGTTATAATTTAAAAAATGTATACAATGTAAATTCTCAAAGTGAGTTATTATCGCAAAATATAGAGGCGCGCCAAAGGCTCTTTGGCGTTCTATTAGTTCAGTCAACTTGTCTTTTAAATTATAATATTATTATTTTTGGGACTATCAAGAACACGAAATTAGTTTTACTAATTGATATTTCCTGAGATTCTTACTAAGTTCGCTTAGAACATTAAACAACTTCTTTCTATATAACAATCACACGTAAGAAAATAATGACTATAAATCTAGCGATAACGAGTTTATATTAATGAGAATGACCTTTTGAAATATGTATTAAATAATCTCATGTATGATTCATTATCTCCTTGTACTCACGTCAGAGTTACACACATACTTTGGTCGATTTACTGTAGAAGCTATTTTCGTTATCTGGTATTGATCATGATAACGAGAGAATAATCAAAAATAAATAAAATCATGTACTGAATATAAAAGGTAGGATATGTTATAATGGAGTCATCTTATCTATTCTGCCTTTCGTATCCAAATTCCTAGCATGCGTTCATAAAGGATATGTCCACTTAGAACCATAGTCTAGATTCATTAAACATTAATTGTTTGATTAAAATTAATTAACTACAATAATAGTTTTTGGATTAAAATTCCGCTTCGCCTCCTACCAATCGGATGACATTTTTTTTTTTTTTTTTGTGTGGTGTGGGTTGTTAGCCTCTGATGGCTTTCACAACCTTACGCGGACTGTCGGTGAGCAGAAGGCTCTCAACCGTTAATCGGATGACAGAGAATAGCCCTTCTAATATAGTTCTATGGCAAATAAAAACTAGAAAGATCAAAATTTTAAAGATAAGTTTTAGGTAATTTATAGATCTAATCAAAAATGTGTTTGATCAGCATTTTTACAGTAGATATTTAAATATTTTACAAAAATATTCATTTCTGACATCAAAGAAAATTGAAGGCTTTGATATATTATTTTACTTTTTCTCTTACAGATGGGGACCGTGATTGAGCGTGCATCAGATGTAAATATTAGTATTTGTGTATAGTATTTTAGCGAGCACTTATTATTCGTCGTATTTTAATAAACACCTAATTTTTAATGGTTATATTTTTTTATTTAAATACCTATCCTACTGGTAGCAATTACTGATGCATTCAGCAAGAAAAACAACAACAGAACCCACCTCTTGTAAGTATTAATTTCAGTTAGATTTAATTTAGTGGTCGCCTATTGGACATGCCGAAGAGTGGGTGGGTGCACATTGAAATATTATTTTTTGCCGGCAGTTTTGTCTTATTTATTATTCCATGGCATTACAGTGTAATGAAAGGTCGCACATTACAGGGCACGAAAACTAGCTTAGTGTAAAAACAACACGACAGGAAGCCTGCATACTGCCTATACTGCCTATACTGCCGCCTAACGGATAATCGGTCTCACGTATTGGCTCTGTAATGAATTAAAATCGTCATTATCATTTCTAATTAAATCCGTTCTCATCATCAATAGTCCGACGCAGCGTGTGGGCGGGGTAGGCCCCGGTTAGGTGATCTATAGACGGAGCCCGCCAAAATTTTTACAAAAGTTTAGTAACGATTAGGTAGTATTTTGTTTAAAAATATATATATGTGTGCTACTTTTGTACTTCTATTCTGCAAATTTAAGCACTTTCACAATCTGACCGCATTTAGAACTTGGATAGTAAGTATACTTTTAAACCAATGGAAATACCTATTTAAAAAGTAAAACAAACTTAATATTTAAAAAGTTCATTATTTTAATAATTAAAAAAAAAATAGAATAAGCTGACTGCACATAGGCGTAATGGTTATCGAGGACAACTCTCCGCAAACATTGCGTTGAGTATTCAGTATAAATATGGTACATTTGTGTGATTCAGAAAGTGGATGTTAAAATAAATAAGTTTGTAGAGTAGGTACCTACATAATAGTGCGTTTAGCTATCACATTATCTGAACAATATTTTTACAACATAACTGCATCAGG
Source organism: Parascotia fuliginaria (assembly GCA_963082885.1). Taxonomy (NCBI): domain Eukaryota; kingdom Metazoa; phylum Arthropoda; class Insecta; order Lepidoptera; family Erebidae; genus Parascotia; species Parascotia fuliginaria. The sequence goes on along the minus strand of OY720180.1, from coordinate 13,801,001 downwards.
CCTTTTGTCCTAAGGAAAAGACTAGATAGTAATTCAAATTGCATTTTAGATGGTGTTTAATGTTCCCAGACTACACTGACTGCTCATCATGCAGAATGAGGTCAATTTGATAGGCAAAAAAAGACATTTATTTGTCAAATATATTGTGTAGATTTAGCTACACTTGATACCTGTTACACTTTTGCCTATATTTGTTTGTTCTTAAAAGACGTGATACTAGCTTTTATCTTTTGCCTTTTCTCAAGGCATACAATTACGTGTGCGTTACCCTAGCAGGAAAGTGTGTTATATGTGCGCCTGTAGAATAAACGTACTCGAGTAGCCTTTCATTTGTGCCTATTTGTAACAGAATTAGTAAGAAAATATCTATAGTTTTAAAGTACAGTAAAAGCTCCCTATTCGCGCTTCCGTCATTCGCGTTTTCACTATTCACGGATTAAAAAAATGCAACCCAATTTCTTTATTCGCGGCAAAAAATTTCTTTATTCGCGGATCTAAAATTTCATACAAAATTCCAATAGGTGTTTAACGCAATATCTTTTGCAAGTGCCGTCAAATGGTACCGCCGAGCACTTTGACCTAAGGCGCCTTTGTCGCATTTGCCGCAAACACCGCGGTCGGCGTTTTTGAAAATGTAAACAAACAGAAGAAAGCAACCTTATTTCTGAAGGAATAAAGTATATTTTTAAATTTTGCTGTTCCGTTCTTTGGTAAAAGCCGCTTTGCCTATTTGATTGTTTTATCTTTCACATTCGTTACAAAAATTGTGATCGAGTAACACGTCTCTACTGCTCTCTTCGTTCTTCGTAATTAATAATGTCAACTAAAAAAATTGGAAAACGCGTTTCGACACGAAAAAAATCTGTGTTACCGCTTAAGCTTCGGCCAAACCTGAGCGACTGCGACGCGGGACGCGGGACGCAACGCGGGAGCGTCTGCCGCGCGGCGGTCGCTGCCATATAATATCTATGGCGCCTTGCACACCTGCGCGACCGCAACGCGGGACTGCAGCGTCCGCAGAGCGGGACGCACGCGACTAGTGGTCAGACGTGTGTAGTAGTATAATTAAAGTACTACCCTCTCATAAAAGTTCGATGTAAGAGTAGTAGTATTACTTTCGTTCGGTAAGTGAGAGCGCCGGAGGCCCAATCTCTCCCCTTTCCTTTTTCCTCATTCCCTACTCCACTACCTTTGCCTATCCCACCTCCTTCACCTAACCCACTCCCTTGCCGGTAGGCAGTGGCTTCGCAGACCGCAGAGTCCCAGACAATGAAGAAGCGACATGAGCGACAGTTACCACTTACCATCAGGTGGGCTGTTGGCTAGTCTGCCACCGTCAGCTGTAAAAAAAAACCTACCAATTCGTACTATCAATCAAACCATTGAACCAGAGAGGTTGCCATTATTTGTCGCGTGGTTTATTCCGCAAAAGCAATAAAAGGTCTTTTTCATCAGAGTCAGAATTTGATGTTAAATACGAGAATGTCATCACCACAACAGTTTAGTAGCTATCCTACTAATATTATACATGCGAAAGATTGTGGGTGTGTTTGTTACCACTTAGTGCCTAAACGGCTAAACGGATTTCAATGAAAACTGGTATGTTAGAAAGGTATGGTGCCAGAGACAGACAAAGTATTTAAGGTTATTTTTATCCCGAAAATTGGTCTGATTGCCGAGGGAGACAAAACACATTTTAGGCGCAGGCGAAGCCGTAGGGCGCATCTATTACCAGATAAAGACGCGCAGCTTTAGTGATTGTTCGTTCACTAACAAATGAAGTTCGCGGTTCGCGTCGCAGTCGCGCAGGTGTGGACGTTAAGTTTCGCGTTGCAGACGCTCCCGCGTCCCGCGTCGCAGTCGCGCAGGTTTGGCCGAAGCTTGAAAGTGAAAATAGAAATGCTTGATCGTTTACGCCTTGGAGAGTCATTTGCATCCATATCACGCTCATTCAATGTCAACGAATCAACTGTACGATCAATAAAAAAATCCGAAGATAAAATAAGATCATCTGTAGCTTCAACTTCATTGTCGGCAAAAAATGTTCGTGATCCAGCAATAGAAAAAATCAATGAGTATATAACCACTTGAGTGACGATGATATGATTTCTAGTACACACGCGGACTCACCACTGCGGGTCGGGGGACGAAGAAATTATCGCGACAGTGATTGGTTAATGCATCAATGTCAATCATATTGCACCGCCCCATAGTGTTGTACCACATAATGTGCCAAAATAAATCGTTATCGATAAAGTAATTTTTATTCTATGTCCGAATACATGGATGTAAGAATTATTTTAACAATATGAAAACAATATAGAAAGAGGTTATTGTGTCTTACTAATAAATTTACATTATATGTATTTTTTGTATGTAAATGGTTTATTGTAGAATTTATAAAATTTTCATTTGCATTTATCTTTACAATTGATTTAATGTCTTCAATAAATAAAAGGTAAAACTATAAAATAATTTTACTTACTAGTAGGTAGGTACATAATGTGTGTCTTTTTAATGGATAAATATTTCCTTTTATCTCTCGAAAAAAAAGATGTCTGGATTAATAAATAAAGTGAATAGAGTAAAGGAAAGTGATTGACACGAGTGAAATAGGTAGTTATAGGCGGTTTATGAATCATGATACGATAGGTACGCTTGTGTTAAAACCTCGGGGCATACGTATTTTTTTTTCTTAGTTTGTATAGTACCAAGTAAATACGTGGTATTTTATTATTAGTAATAGTTGTTGATTGTACAAATAAGTGTGTATAAATAATACTAGAAAAAAATAATTTTGTAATTCCAGTCATAAAACAACACGCATTTTATTGAACACTTTCTATTCAATTCAGAGTATTTTGTTTGTTTATATAAAAAAGTATATTTACAATCACAAAACTAAATGGAAAAACAAAGTAGGCAAATGTAATTAAAGTGCTGGAGGCGCCCTATCGCATGTATACGTACCGCGCGGGTGTAGGCATTTATTTTTAAAAATTTGGCCGTGTTACAATACTGTATAGATAGTATTACCGTGGTTATATACAGTATTTAAGAATGCTATTAATAATAAGAGTTTCAAAAATTACGTATTTCGACAAAAATAAAATTATTATTTTCACATTAATTTTAAATATTTTATAATGAAGTTAATTATAAGCGTACTAAAACAGGTAAAAACATTGTCGGCGTTGCTGAACTAAATAAATGCCGTCGGTTTTTTAAATTTTCAAAAGAATCAAATGTGTCAAATGTGAAATTCCTTGAACAAATAACGCTGTATTTGCTAGGGTACCAATTTTGTCTATTAACAGCATTTATCCATTTTTCTTTTATTTCTGGGCTCTTCGAAAAACTAAGATGTTAGAATAATTAATTAATTTTAAAATATCTTTAATTAATAATGTTAACCGAATCATGAATAGTAAATATCGATATCAACTTTATTTCCGATTTGTCTCAGCGCTACTGTGACAGAAAAAAACAAAAAGAGACGGAACTATTGACAATCGTCTCGCGCGAGAAAGAGAGACAAACTTTGATGGTGACGTATTTACGTCATACAACCAATATCACATGAGCCCTGCAATCACAATAAATATTTATCATAACACAACTAAAATCGTACTTTACCGGTGAAAAGTTATACCATCCTTGTTATAACTTGATATTTTAGTGGATTTTCCACACCATTTACCAGAGCAGGAAGGCATTTTCGTAAAAAAATTAAGAATGTAGCGTATTGACATGTGCGCACAGATCTGACACTTGGTCGGAACTAAATGAGTAAGCTCTGTCGCGGTTTCATATAAGCGCTAAATGCCTTATCTTTGGCGAGCGTTTGTACGCTGTATTAGCAGTCAAGTGGATCTATCGTCTTTGGAAAAAATGGAAGTAGCGTTGTCATTATGGATAGAAGACCGCAACCAAAAAAGGGTTCCCCTGAGTGGTCCATTGATCCGGGAGAAGGCAAAGCGTCTTTACGCTCATTTTAAAGAACCTGATGGTAGTTGTAGTGGTGAATGTACAGTTGGAGGATTTCAGGCATCGGAAGGTTGGTTCAATAAATTTAAAGTAAGATAATCATTGCATAACATTAAAATTGTAGGAGAAGCTGCATCAGCAGATACTGCTGCAGCAGAACGGTATCCAGAAGACTTTGCAAACCTAGTAGCTGATGGAGGATACAAACCTGAGCAAGTATTTAATGCAGACGAAACTGCACTGTTTTGGAAGAGAATGCCGAACAAAACATTCATTTCTAAAAGCGAAAAGTCTGCTCCTGGATTTAAGGCAGCAAAGGATAGAGTTACACTGCTGCTATGTTCTAATGCATCTGGAGATTGTGTCATTAAGCCACTGATGCTTTACAGATCGCTAAATCCACGTGCTTTAAAAAATCAAAACAAGGATAACCTGCCAGTGTTTTGGCGTGCTAATAAGAAAGCGTGGGTAACAAGCGCTGTATTTTGTGACTGTGTGTTTTGTGTGTGTGTAAGGAAGTTGAAATTTACTTGAAAAAAAGAATTTAGACTTTAAGGCACTTCTAGTTTTGGACAATGCACCAGGTCATCCTCGCGAACTTGAAGCTATGCATCCAAATATAAAAGTGACATTTTTACCTCCAAACACGACGGCTTTGCTTCAACCTATGGACCAAGGAATAATCCAGGCCTTTAAGCTCTATTACATTAGACGAACCTTCAAAATCGTATTGGATAATATGGAGTGTAATCCTGATATGAATGTTATGGAATGCTGGAAGAAATTTGACATAGCAAAATGCATCGTAAACATAAAAGAATCATTGGAAAAACTGAAACCACACACATTGAAGTCATGCTGGAAAAAACTATGGCCTGCTCTGATTGCGGAAAATGACGAAGAATCCGTGCAAGTTCAAACTTTGACTGCAAACATAGCCGAAATTGCAAATGAAATAACTGCCGAAAGAAACTAGCCGAAATGGACGAGATGGGTTCGAACAGATAGAATCAAGTGACATTCAGGAATTGCTTGAATCGCAAGATGAAGATTTGACTGAAACCGACTTGGAGGAAATGTTAAATTCACAGCCCATTGAAGAAGAGGCTTCCACTAGCACTGAAAATGTGACATTTACTCTGAAAAATCTTAGTGAAGGTTTAAGAATGGCAAATGAGCTTTGCGATTTCTTTGTGGACATTGATCCATCTATGGAACGAAGTCTTAATTTTAAGAGGCAAATTGCTAATGCGACTGCTGAGTATCAGTCTGAATTGTCGGAGCTATTAAAAACTGCCAAGCAAGAGAAAATAACAAAATTCTTCAAACCATTGCCTAAGCCTGAGGATAATGATTAATCAAAATGTTCAATAACATCAATAAAATTGATTTTCTTATATATTTGTGTTTTTTATTTTGGCACCTAGGAACGTATCCCCTATAAACCCATATAAATTACCATTCTGTATTCACGGTTTCTGTATTCGCGGCATATTTATGGAACATATACCCCGCGAATAAAGAGATTTTACTGTAATGGCGTTTTCTTAAAAAATCAAAAAGAAATCGCAGCAAATAATTGGGAAACTTATAAGCTCACTGAAAACTGTATTTGATCGTGCTTGAAAAATAGAATAAGCACAAAACTTTCAGAAGTTTAAGTAGAGGTGTAAGTACATGATCTATTGACTAATAATACTAAAAGTCAAAATGACGCTGGCAGAACTTTGACGTCATCATACAAGAAACTGGCTCAACCCAGGTGTGGATTCAAACCAAATCGTTTTTTAATAGCAGGAATCGTTTTTACGTATTATATCAAAACAACAACATGCACAATTTTTTTTATGCGAAGCCAATTTACAGGAAATTAGGCACTAAATATTCATGCTACTCATATAACTCTAGGAGACACTTTCCTGCTAGGGTAATGCACATTACAAATACCTCTAGGAGATCTAAGAAATAAGGATAACAAATTTTGAAGTAAAATATTTTATCATCTTTAGATATAACAAGTTCCAATAATATAATAAATTTAATATAATATTTAAAAGCAATTAATATGAATAATACAAATAAATTACTGGTGTCTGAAAGTGTGGATAAAGCTAAATGCCAAATATCTTTTGTATAGAAAAATGTATGTTTTCTATTGATGTTTCCATTCTTTTTTCACATATCAGTATCTTATTGAGAGTATAAATTGGAAAAATAAATAGTAAAATAATAAAAAATTTCTTTACACCAACTACTCTACTGACTGAGCTTAACATATTTCTTATCAAATAGACATAAAAATCCATCTATGACTTGAAAATATCATGAAATGAAGTAATTTTGATCAAAGTACATAAATTTGCATTTTATTATGTTCAATGGTAGTACAACTATGTAGGTAAAGTTATATTTGAACCAAGATGTTTTGTTTGATGACAAAAAACTATTTATAATACATATTATAAATAGTAACATAGGCCTTCTAACTAGCTTTGTATGTTGAAGTAGTATAATCATAATAATTTTGATGTGATTTTGGTATAACATATTAGAACACTATTTACACATACTTATGGACATTAATTTTAACCAAGGGAATGTTGGTTAAGTAACACAAATTATACTTAGGCCTATCACTGGAAGTACCTATCTCACTTACCAAACCGCCGATCACATTTATTGTACCTATATAGAGCTCCTACATAATTATCAATAGTTAAACGATAATCTAATGACATCTGTATGAATTCAGTAAGTCTTATTTGCCATGGCAATAACCCGTGAGTACAACATAGGGGACCAGTGTACAACACTAGCTCTGGTTCAGGAATGGAAGGGTACACAGTTTTGAGAGCATAGTCTAACTCTTGTGCAGTGTATTCATTAGATTCTCTACTACAATTAACTTTGTCTTCTGCTATTCTCTTTATACATTGTGCTATAGTTGGTTTACCATCTTTATGTGTAAAAATATTAATGGTTATTGTATGGGCCTGAAGTCCATTTGTGTAACCATTCAAATCTGGTTTGTTAAACCATTTTATACAGCCTGGCACACCTTTCTTTTTACGCTCAACTTCTAGAAATAGTTCTTCTTCATTTTTCAGTAATTGCCCTGAAAAAATAAATATAGTCAATATACTAAAGTATTATATATACTGTATTATGTGCAATTATCAGTAGATGCTATCTTCAGGCTCAAGTTATGATTGTGTGTATTGGTAAAAAGTAATTAATTATTGCATCACATAAAAACAATATCACTATAACAGAAGCTATATTGTTTTGCAATTTTGCTAAATGTTGCATGTGTTTGCATTTAATAGATAATGTATTAGAGAGCATGATATACTTGTAAAAACTAAACAAATGAAATGAATAGTAAAGGAAACTGCAAACTGCAGAACTACAACAATGCAAACTGGAGATGTAATTGACCAAAGATAATGACATTGTCAGTCATTGAAAAAATCGAGTATTTAACTTATTACCTACCTGTGATATCATAGAAGCTCACGTAAGATATCCCGGCTACTAGGCTCCATATAACCAAACGAGCTAAATCGCCGAATGTGTGGTGTTCAGTATCTACCAAGATCATCAAATGGCTCAACTTCTTGGTAACTCTTGGCACATGTTCTAAAATGAGTTTTATATCACTTTTGGTCACCTCATCTTCTGAAAGAATGCACTTTCTGTCCCAAAATCGGTGATAAACATTTTGAATAGCAACAAGTATATTCACAATCAAATGTACTAATGTAAACAGAAATTGGCGAAGTAGCCGCGAAAGCATGATAAAAAATTTACAATGTTGTGTCAAAATTTGGTCGTAAACAATTATTTTAAACCATTTTTTTGCAAAAGAAGTCTCATTAAAATTGGACAGACAGATCGGACAGATCACACGGTACAGTCAGCCGCTTTTTCTCATCAGCCAATCACGTGCGTCTGGGTGGACAGACTGTTTACCAACGCTCAGAAAAGAAATGTTTTTAATCTGACTAGCCTTCAATTTATACTCACGGTCAATATTTAATTATATTTTTAGACTTTATTTTATATTCTATTCAATAATTATTATTATTATTATTTTCATTATTATTATACTCAAATATATATTTTATTAAACAGAAGATTGCCTCGGCTATCTAGTTATCTCATTAAATTCTCACGCAGACTAGCTTAGCTTTCACCGGCCAAACCAACCAAATTGTATGTATTATATTTTGTACATATTAAGTAAGTAAACCATAAATATTATTCGACTAAGATTCCAGTGCGTGCATGCTGATGCGTCAATTTGACACTGAATTTAAGTTGCGTACATATGTCATCTCTAGCAATGCTTTAGCGTCGTGTGGCCTATTGAATAATGTTATTTAGTAGATAATCATTATCAATCATAAATGATTAAAAAATACTTACTTAAAAAATAGAAAAATAGGTATATTTATTCATTTCTGATTTACCAAATCAAAATATGAATTCTTTGTGCTAAGTAATTTTATTTTACTTTTTAGTTTCCTGTTTGAAGTCGGTTTTCTTTTATTACTTGAATATTATATTTTGCCCATCAATATTATTCAATATAATATGAAGATTATAATTAATTATTTTATCCTTTAGTTGTTTGATTAAATACACAAGCTAAATGTCCCCAAAACAAAGACATTTAACTATAAATATAATCTCTTTTGCTCTTCTTAGGGAAAGGTGGAGGGCACTAGATGGACCGACCAAAATAAAGCTGTAGTGGGTAGTTCGGTAAATGAGTGTAGCAAGATGACTTCCAACAGCAAGAACAGGCGGGACTTCGTGAAACCCATCTTTTCACCAAACACTACTTATCGACCACGACCGCTCTGCCAAGACAAGAGCGAAACGAAACGACTGAGAACACTGACCTGTTTGCTTAATAAAGGTTAGTGACTGAGAAGAAAAATAATCCACAGACCAGAGAACAAGTTGAATTATCTCTTTGCACCAAAAGAAATCAAAAGATTTAAATTTTGTAGTGTCGACTTGACTTGTCACTAAAAAAATTCTCGTTCTACGTAATCGGTTTGTTTTATTGCAAGATTACTTTTTAATTTTATTGTAATAAAAAATTTAATAAAATTATTGTTTTCAAAAAATAGTCCGTTAGTAGTCGTACATACCTAAGTAGTTAAGTACAAGTTTTGCTTAGTCGATTACGGTTCGAGACTTTGTTTCCTTTTCCGGCTGCCATCTTTGTTTCTTTCGCTTGTCAGACTTGGCTGATAAGGTTAGTTTTTAGCACGATATTTTATTTTTATAAAAGTTTTCAGTTATTTCCCATGTATATATGAAGTTTTCAGGGGTAGTAATTGTAATTATACATTATACATATACTATATATATAAATTTCGTCGAATATGTGCTAGTTGTGAAATTAACGTACATGTTGTTATCGCGCTGCTAGACCACGCCGTTGAATATTACGTTTCTATTTTCAGAAGCCTCAAAATGCAGCTCCACATCAGAGGACAGTCAACGCACGTGTTAGATGTCAATGGACAGGAGACCATCGGTCAAATCAAGGTAGGTTTCACAAAATTCAACCAGATACATCATCAATAATTAATTTTCTTTCTTTGGTTGATGACGGATGCTGTCAATATTCATGGTACAGCATTAGTGTATTCGCTCTTTGGACTATTTGTATGCAGTAGTGTATTTCAATTATGATACTTACCTTCACATCTATTAAGCGGTAGTCGTTTGGTAGGTTAGGTTCTCATTAATTTGACATAAATATTGTAATAATTTAGACTTCGTAAACATATAGGTAAGTAATTGTTGATAATGAAATACGTGTTGTATATTTTAGGAACGCATCCGCGCCCTAGCCGAGGTCGGAGCTGAAGAGTTGACGCTGTCATTATGTGGTGCCCCAGTGGAAGACTCTTGTCTCGTGTCGGAGCTCTCATCTATTGAGCTCGACCTTACAGTGCCACTACTTGGTGGTAAAGTGCACGGTTCCTTGGCTCGTGCTGGTAAGTTCAATCATTTATTTTGGACTCTTAGTATGTAGTATTCATTATATTAAGTCATAATAAGCAATTTGATTTAGAGTTGTAATTTAACCTGCTTTATAATTTCCAACAATTATCATTCAATAATAATAGGTATTCATAAATATTTTTATTCTGATAGATCTAACAGATGTGAATCTATTGTAACAACAATATTTTTTAAACCCATCTATGGTGTAAGGTGTAATACTTTTGACATTGTTTTATTAATTTTTTGTTGTCACAGTGTATGCTGTGATAGCAGACACAATAGAAAATGTATCTTAAACAGGATGCCAGATGAGTGACATGACTATTTGTGTAAATTTTTGATGCCACTGTAGCTATTAGTAGGAAACCTGTCCTACATAAAAATTATTGACATTGTTGCTCTAATTGTGCAATAATTAAAATATTTCGCAAATATCTTACATTTACTTCTAAAGAGAAGAGGCCTTTCCCTCCAGTGGAAGTGCCTTTTTTCCTTGCAAAGGAGTAAATATAAAAAAAAAAAATTCTAAACATTTTACTGTAACTTGGTCTAATATTAACTAAGGCAATAATATCACCCATTGTATTCTTGTCTCTTATTTATATTATTTTTTATTTAGCAGAAGATAGAATAATTATGTATTTTAATGGCTAAGCTTTTTATCAGTTAAAAATAAATCAATCAATTATATTGAATATTTTAGATGCAAATTTTTGTAAATTATAAATGTGAAAGTATGTTTCATTGTTTAGCAATTAGACAGAAAGATATGTAAACATGCATTGGCATAGTTTTATGCATAGAGAATGTCTGATAACTACCATAGTTATCCCTACTGTGACTACAAGAGAACCTCAGCTACTTATTATCATTTGTTCTTAAATTACAGGTAAGGTCAAAGGTCAGACCCCCAAAGTAGAGAAACAACAAAAGAAGAAGAAGAAGACTGGCCGTGCCAAGCGCAGGATCCAGTACAACAGAAGGTAATTGAGTTATTCATTGGATTTATTATATACTAGCTGACCCGGCGAACTTCGTTCCGCCTAACAGTCGATTCTTTAATTTTTTAGTTTCTTTTTTATTATGATACCTTAAGTTATTCCTTATTACATCAGCTACCTGCCAATAAAAGTCCCGTCAAAATCGGTCCAGCCATTTCAGAGATTAGCTGGAACAAACAGAGAGACAGACAAAAATTAATAATTGCGTAAAACGCGGTTAGTACACTACTACGTGTACTAACCGCGTTTTTAGTTCTGAATAAGCATTGAGTTAATCAACACAAATTGTTGCAGGTTCGTCAACGTTGTCCAGACCTTCGGCCGCAGACGTGGACCCAACTCCAACTCTTAGGTTTTATGTTCTAAATAAAATGCAAATATAACATCTGTTTTGCTAATATGTGCTTTATTTTTAAATATGCCTTTTATATACATATAAATTAAAATAGCTCCCCGTAGCGCGGTTTTACCCGCGTTTAGTTACATCTTTGATTACTGCTCTGCTCCCGTCACCAGTATCGTGATGTTACATAGCCTATAACATTCCTCAAGAACTAGACTATCATACGGAAAAAGAATTCTTCAAATCTGACCGGTAGTTCCAGAGATTAGCGTGCTCAAACAAATAAACTCTTCTTCTTTATATAATAGGATAGATAGAAACACCCAGTTCATACACACAAATGGGACATTGCAGTGGGACCACGGTTTCGGAGTGAATATTTGCACTGAGCGAGAATCGATCCGACCACCTCTGCGTAGCAGTGCGTACACAGTACCATCGAACCACAGGCAGTCACTTCCAAATGAAATTATTCCTTTTAGCCCGTATCTATAAGAGAGACTGCAGCATGGTCTAGGTCTCGATCGAATCAAAGGCTTTCTCATAGTCTGTTTCCCCGAGACGATTACTTAGTTATGACTTGAGAATAGCTTGTATACGTGACTCACGAGTATAATTGGTTTGTATGTAGTTCTTCAGAACAGCTCCAGCACACTCCTGTGCTGTGCTATTGCCATCAAAGAGAACGGCACTAAAGAGTCTTCAGTCGTTTCTAGTCTAATTTCAAGTATAAAATAGACCTTTTATACTTATCGAGTAGGCCTGTTTAACTTACGATACCTACTTTAAGAGCTAGACTAAAAATGGTCGTCATTATAAACGAACATATATGATTTTTAGCAATTATACAATTGTTGTTTTTGTAGTAATGTCATCAAATGACAACAATGAAACTTACGTGCCAACATAAATTAACCGACGCCTTTCTCTGCCCCCAGTTCCCGCCCGGGCTAACGGCCCTAGAACGCTACCCTGTGGAACACCATATTTAAGTTCTAAGCCGCTAACGATCCTATCACGTGCCAACTTCAATTGGCGACGTTCTATTCCCACAGTGCCTGCCCGGGCTAACGGTTCTAGAACGCTACTTTGAGGAACACTATATTTCAGTTCTAAGCTGCGTAAGCCGCTAACAATCTTAGAACATTGCGGACTCGTAGTCACACAAAGCTACATTGAAAAACACTTATTTCAAGCCTCGATACTTTTTTGACTTACCGGTTAGTCCTCATATTTATATTTGTAATTTTTGTAAATTATTCGCTGGCGGTAACTTAGGCACTACGTAGCTACCTACCTACCGTAGTGTCGTGTATTGAAGGTTCAACATCTTTTTCAAAAAATACAGTAGGTACAGAAAAGCAATTAAACAAAAAAGTAGTCAACAAAAGTACGTTTATTTAATACAAATTGCTGCTATAAATAATATTACATAAGGATACCTACCTGCCGACAGAGGTTTTATATACATACATACACGCTAGTTACCAAGTAGTTATGAGACGACATGAGCTGTGTAAGTACATGTGGTTGTTAGATACATATTTAAGCAATAAATTCAGTCATTCATTAAATGACTACCTAACTCTTAAGACCCTAAAAAAGTAAATATCCTCTAAATTATTTTAAAAACCCTGTTATCGTCAGTATTAACTACCAGGCAAATATCGTGTACAATCCAAAGAGGACTGAGGACATATTTCACCATATGCTTTCATATATTTAAGAACACATTAATTTGAAACAGGTCCTAGGTAATTTAGATTAATTGACAAAATATTACAGGGGCGGTCTTAGTAGAACTAAATGACTTTATATTCGAAATATAACACGATCTTAAGCACCTGGTTAATTTGTGATGCTTTTCACTTCCCACACGTTTGATTGCAAAACCCTGCTTTGCGCATGCCAATGTATATGTACGAATGAAAAATTTTGGTACCTAGGTACTAGGTACCTTAGGTATATCTAACCTATGTATCTATGCGCATTTTCTTTATCATCGAGGAGAATTCCGCGAGTTCTATCTAGGACACGCGGTAGGTATATCGTTAAAATATATAAAATTTTTCGTACAAGCATTTAAGGTTAATATTCAAAACCAATGCTATTCGAAATCTCTTAAAATCCATTGCTTTTAAATATAGCTAAGCACCTTTAAGACCGCCACTGATTACATTTTTACTTGCCTGTTTAAACGTTGTCATGATATGCGGCAAGATAACGCGCAAATGTACTGAACATTCATTTATACTATAATATATGTAACTATATGTTATGGCACTGTGGCATCAATAAACATACCCACAAAAAATCATAGTCACCATCAAAAAACTATATCAACAATACAAATATTCCACAAATTGACAATGTACCTTGTGTAAATTTTCACATAGGTACCTAATTCAAAACTTATAAACAAATTTCATATTAAATTCGTAAACGCTTCTACCAATATATGCTTCCTTTTTATACAAATAACGTTTTTAAATAAGGACCAGGGTAGACCAGTTAAGGTCGGATTTTATACACCAATATATATTAAATTACCCTTCCGTAGAAAGATCCACTGATTACATAAAAGTTTATTATAAAAGGCTTATTTACAATATATTATAACCTTATTTAAAAGAAAACAATGTATTATTGGCTTATTTAAAAGAAGTGCTTTGTGATACTTGTATCGTGTAAAAGGCATCTTTATTTTTGGCAGTAGACGTTGAAATAACTTTCTATGAGCTTGAGATTCTATTGTGAGTGAGACAAAAACTTAATCGACCTTCAAAATCCTCATTTTACATCCTCCTTGTTGATAACAAAACTTGCACAATTTTTGGATTTATTGATCTAAGAATGAATGTGTGCAATTTATTTGTATCATATGTGGCAGAGATGTTTGCTTGCTTGTGCGAATTGGAATACCTTGAATGAGTAGTGTAAGCTACCTGTACCTATGCTACGACTTTCTTAGGAATGGCAACTCTTAGTTTATCGCTTCATATACTGGACAGATGTAATCAAGTAATGGACTGTTAGGTACAGACTGATTGGATGGCTCAAGTTGGTAGAGTTTGTTTGTGAGTTTGTCTCCGAAATAGCGAATTAAATGACTATGATTTCTTATTTACAAATTTTTAGAATAGATACGCTAGAAGACCACAGCCACAGTTGTAGTTCTTATTCTAAAGCTCATTTACACTATGCAATTTTTTACAAAGTAAACTGGTATGATGAAACTTTATGTTATCATTGTGTTACCCAGAAAAATAAATTACATGACCGACCTTGTGAAAACTTCATTTTGTAAACAGCGACCACATCAGTTATTTTCTGAATGCATTCAAGTGTTAAAACTGCAATATAATTTTAAAATATATTCCCATTTTGAAGATAAATAGTCTGAAATATTAATTACAATGTTTTAGACTCACACTCGTTTAAGTTTAAGTTTATGTAGATACTAGCTGTTGCCCGCGACTTCGTTCGCGTGAAAATTCAGATGGGTGCCTCTATGAGAATATTGCGTGCCTGATTTTATGGCAATCGTACATTGTATCACTATTATCCGTCTCTATGGCGAATTCAGTTTAAACCCGCTACCGCTAAAACTGACAAACCACTTTCACACAAACTTGCGACTCTTATTTGCCCATTTAATAAGGGGGGTTGCTGAATAATAAAAAAGAGTATTTTCTAGTAATTTGGTAATCCTACTATAAAAACACTTAGGAATTAAATTTTAAAAAACCTTTTTTGACTACAACCTCTAGACATTTAGACAAACACACCCTCTCAATTTCAAGTCGCTACGACCAGCAGTTTAGGCTGTGCGTTGTCTGTTAGTCAGTCAGTCAGTCAGGATAAAGCCTTATATAATATGTATGGGTGTATGGATGTATGGATTAGACGTATAGCCCTCGGGGATCAAAGCATACAGGCTGCTAGGAATGCTAACACGTGATGAGCCACATAAAGCTGACCGTGCGAAAAACAGCTGATACTTAGATCCACGCCCACAACTTTTAGTTGTGTCTGACCTTGGGCTTTATTAATTGTCATCGCGAAACATAGGCTCACTGGAAACTGGACTCATTTAAAACTAAACGGAAGATTGTTTAGAAAAATAAAAACGCTATCAGCTATTCCGTAACCTGTTAAAGTCTCTGTTTCTATCAGATTTCGTAGTAAATTAACAAATGTTCGACGCGATTCTTTAAATTGGCATAACTTTTTTATTTATGAACCGATTGACATGAAACAAACACTAAATGTTAAGTGAAGCTTACCACAATGTATTAGTGAAAACCATATCTAAATCGGATAAGCCGTTTCTGAGATTAGCGTGAACAAACGCACAGACAAACAGACAAACAGACAAACAGACTAACAGACAAACAGACAAACAGACAAAAATTGTTTTGGGTTCTATTTGCGTTGATAAAGGCCTCAATAATTTTTATTCTCATATATCTTCCATGTACAGACAGCGATCGGTTACATTTTTATTATATGTATAGATAAATATAAATATTTGTATCGATATAGCGAACACGTCACACAATAAGGCACAATGATTACTTTCAACAAACAGCCTGTTTAAATACACGCATTAAGTGATTAGGTATATCTACTTACTAAATAATTTGTTGCAAATACGAATTAGGTAGGTACCTATTATAGCAGCGCAGTCGTATAATTGATATATTTGGTCCAGGTAATTTGTATAAAGGTACTCTCATATTGAACTCACAAAATAGATACGGTAAGTAATTTAAAGAGGAAGTTATGTTAACGCAATACATAATCACTTGATGTGCATAAACAGGTTATTATTTTTCACTCAATTCGTACACTGATATGCAGTAACTAATTACAATAAATTACCTTTACGGTAGTCTTATATTATGCACCATTTGTAAGTATTACACACACACAATCTCTAACAGACTATAATTAACGTACATTTTGGCTTTAGATCTCCATCACATGGGGTCCTAACTTCGACAAAACTGCGAAACTAATCTTTTCATTTCGAGTCTTTGTACTTTTAAACATCTAAACCTACTTTAAATGCATTTATCTGACTTATCCGAATAATTGCAAAGGCAACGTCCCTTGCAGTTCTGTCAAAGTTTCAATGTTGGGAATGTTTCTAATTTATAATTTCGTATTCGAGGTACATGTTAAGGACTGTAAATAATTATAACAATTAAATTAAATTACATGCAACTTGATCTCCAAAACAATAGATTTATATCTAAATTACAACACTAGGTACATTTTGTAAATAAATGTATATTAAAAAAAATTACAAGTCTTACGAAAATAATTGCCGTATTCATGAACAAATGTGCTAGAGTAATGTACGCGATAAGTACAACTACTTACGTATAAGGTCATTCATGAATGCGGGAATAAGGCTGGTATTCAAACTATGCGGAGGCATAATTAGTGATTCATCACACGCATTAGTGCACACTCATCTTTCAGCATACGGCACATCTGAATGCCGACCACATTCTGTTTCACGCACTCATCCGCCAGTTCAAAACCTGCAGTCACTATTTTATCAATAGAATTCATTTGGCACAAGTGTCTTGTCTCCAACAATGTGTCCTTGCGCTTTTACACGCGGTTAAACTTTTGGTGACGTGTTCATTTTGTTGCGCGACTTCTCCCATCTGCTGAGCCAGTCGACCGGGTAGCACATCAGAGCTGACACCAGAAGGAATACACCTGACACTTGGAACGCTATGTCATAGCTCTTTGTACTGTCGTACAGCATACCTGTGAAATATGAAGGGATATTGTATTACATCACTTGCATCAAGGCAAGGGGTATCAATCGAAAAAAAAAATAGAAATAAGTAGGACGAATAGTACTGAAGTAGGTAGTGGTTTCCGATGTAAGAGCTAATGATGATTGAGATATTGTGCATTGTGTATAATAGTGCTTTTTGTTTTTTAATGGCAGCTCCAACTACCTATAGGTAGTTGGGGTCGTTTACCTGCACAGCGTCAATTTACATTGCAATTAGGAAAAATGTCTTTCGACGTGTATGTTTGAGTGCAGTTTCGTACCCAAAGAGTAAAACAGAACCCTATCTGTCTATATGTCTGTCTGTCACCAGGCTGTATCTCATGAACCGTGATAGTTAGACAGTTGATGTATTTCTATTGCCGCTATTACAACACATACTAAAAATTAATAAAATTAATATTTATTACTGATAATGGTACGGAACCCTTCGAGCGTGAGTCCGACTCGCACTTGGCCGGTTTCTATTACCCACTTGTTCTTGTCTTTAAAACCCATAAAACCTTATGCATTCCTTACGTATGCATTAGAGATAGATAAGTGGTAATTACAGTATTATTAGCCTAGGTCATCGGACAACCATGCGGGTTGTCATGAAGGTAGGAATTTGGCACTGCGCCTATAATATATTAGAGACAAAGAACAAATATAGCTCGGCGCCAAGCATTATGCAACACAATGCAACACTTAAGACACATTTACGTCTAATAAATAACTCTTACACAATCGATCTCTTAGCACGCATCTCTTGCTTCAGTAAACGTGAATGGCAGCATACAAAAACTTTAAACAAAAAGCTTGTTGTGATAAATAAATTAGAATATTGTATAGGTATTCTCACCTGCTATAGGCGCTCCTAACAGAGCACCGAGGCCTTGGAAGAGAAGAAAGAGTCCGAAGCAATTAGTCAATTGCTCCAGCCCGAGATATTCAACGACCAAGATTGACCGCAACGATGCGAAGCACGCTGTAATTAAAAAAATGTTTTATTATATGACATTAATTGCTGTCAACTTGTGATGCTTGAGAAAGATTTAACAGATTACGTACCAACAGCAAGTCCGAAAATAACGCAGAATCCATACTGGTAACTGTTGTAGTAGCAGAGTCCGCTCAACATACAAGCAATTCCACCAGCAGACAGCGCAATATTGTTCAACCACAGCGGAGACACCTTCGGTACCGATGACACAAGACCACACAGAATACGACCCACAATATTAGCGATACCAATAGCTGACACCAACCATTTAGCAGATAGAGGCGACATATTATTCTCATTCGCTCGTTTCTCAATATACATATAAGGTACAAAGAATCCTAACATGGTGAAGAAGCCACTTACTGCCAAGACCACAAATGTTGGCGATTTAAATAGGCTCACGTCTAACATAGTAGCCAACGCTCGTCGAACAGCTTCAGGACAGAAACGGCATTTGCCAGAAGTTTCTTCTTGGGCATCTTCCTTAGTTGGTACATGTGTAACAGCTAAATGGTAGCCGAGAGAAGTTCGTGAGGTGTATTGTGGCAGCCTGGTCAAGCTAGCTCCGAAGAAAATATCATCACGATATAGAGGTCGGGCAACTAAGTCAGCGTGTGAGCGACGTTGGTTATGATAATGCTGATTCCTCACTGGTATTTGAACTTTGACAGTCGACCCAATTAAAGGTTCAGTGTTATCGATGTTGCTATTAGAATCATCTTGTTCGTCTTTTTCTACGACCGGCGCATCGATGAACATTGGCTTATTAGAGAGAGTGCTTTTGATTGCTCCAGCATTAGCGGATGAACGTCGGATATGAGAGTTGGTCAAATGAGAATTGCTTCCTCGGAAAACTTCTTCTGCGGTCGGATAACGAGTATTATTCGCGACACCCATCCAGGTGTGAGGGCTTACTCTATTGGTGAATCTCATTTCGGGTGGCATAGAAATGCCAGAATCAAGTTTGCTGTGTAGTTTAAGCATTGAGTTTAATTTTTCTACTGCTTCTTCATGACGACGCGCCGTGTCTTCTTCCTCTGGTTGATCAGCAAGGGTGACGCGAACAGGTTTGATGGGTCGGAACATGCCTCCGAATATTATACACAGCAGCAACATGCCTGAAAAAACAAATAAAATGTGTTATTTTATACAATCAGCTTCTATTATATAAGCTGTATAGATGAATTAACTCAATAGTAGGTACCAACCTGCTTGGATAAGCATTGTCATTCTCCAACCGACACTTGATTCAAGGTTGCTGGTAATGGGGGCCATGGCGAAGATGCCCACACCAGATCCGCACAACGCCAGTCCGGTCGCAAGAGCCCTCCATTTCTCGAAGTAGAATCCGACCGTCAGTACAGCCGGCATGTAAATCATGCAGAGACCAATACCTGTGGTAATTTTATTATTATGGTAAGACATTTGTAATTGTAATCTTTAGTATAAAAACCTTTATTTAATGACTTAATTAGTAATAAATAAATAAATTGCTGCTGTAATTTATGCCATGGATATGATATAACGATTTTAATAACATATTTCACAATTATAACCAAGTATAATTGTGAAATATGTTATTAAAATCGTTAGACGAAACGGAACATACAGGTGAGGCTTCACAATGGTTGATCCTGAACAGTCTGTGTGTAAACTCCTCATATTAACGGTCGAAACCGTCGAAACGTCACATGTAAGAAAGAAGAAAGAAGACTTGTGAGAATTGACTGCGGCCTCCTGCTCATGATCGCCACTCGAGAGACCATTGTACCTGTACCCTATTATTATTATATCCTAAATTCCTAACTATTGCCTCTATAACTAAATAAATATTGTACTAACCTCCCATAATTCCATATACCATGTAAAGATATTCGACGCTGGTCGCATAGTAGGAAAGTGCGAACGCCGAACTCGAAATTATGCTACCTATGATGGTCACTACTCGAAAGCCGTACCTGAAAAACATTATACATAAGTAATTATTGTAAAGGCACTCGCTTCGTAAACACCTTTACAGCATGCACGTAGTTTCAATGAATATTTTCAAAGATATTACAGATTTAAAATCCAGGGACAGCGGGTACTGACTGACGGTAAAAGAAAAAATCGTAAGAAATCCTGGACTAACAAAATTAGGCCTGAAGTTGCTAATCCACCTTGAGCAAGCGTAGCGGTTAATTATACGCATGCTTTTTATGTATGAAAAGAGGTTTTGCCCTGCAGAATTATATATTTAATACCTCGATAACAATGGTTGTTATTGTCAAAGGTTCATAATGTAATTTTATATAGGTGAAGGCAACTTACTTATTAGCCAAAGCCGATACAAAAGGACCAGCCAGAAGGTAGAAGCCCGCCAGCAGTGAGTTTACTGGCGCTACTTGACTTTCAGTAATCTGCAAACAAAAGGCATAATGTAAACAATATTCAGAGAAAAATGAATATTAACTTTAATGAACTCTCCTTGACACACAAATGTTACAAGACAAGTACTTAATCGTTGGCACGATAAAAGAAAGTAGAGTGTTAAAAAACATATTTTTCCTCGCGGCCTCGTGGTATATTTTATAACAAATTGATTTTGTATAAAGTATATACTTATTGTGGCTTCACACTAACATTGCAACGTTAGGGTTGATATATTATAGAAATTCTTTGAAAACTGCCAATTTTACAATTACCTACGGGTACTGTACGTAGGTAGGTACTATTGTCTTATTTAGGTAGATACTTTTAGTGTAAAAAAAATATAAGTAGTACTAATACCGTTATTTAAAACCGTTACACAAATCTACACGATTAATTATCGGAAGTAGTTAAGTATGTCAATTTGTCACATAAATGGTTGTGTTGAATTTTTCACGTCTCGTTGATGATTACCGGTCAGCTCTCATAATTACGTCGCTAATTATAATTATATGGCTAATAAACAACTACTGCTTCTAATCACGGGAAATGTGGGTAGTTATCTACCATGTTGATGCATCAATTAAGTTTCGTTGCTCGGATAGTTTTATAAAAAGAAACTACGTGTGTTGCAGATTTGCGAAAATGGTGGTAATATTTTGTACCTACGCAAAAGAAAATTATATTTACAGGAATATTAATTTATTAATCACTTGAACAAAAACTTGGAGATAACTTGCCTCTCAGGATGTTACTTAAATAGGGGTTGAGGCCCGCAACCCCTATTTAAGTTACCTCCAATGCAAATGACGGATCCTAGTCTTCTATGGCGATGCAAAGTAGTCATTGTCACATTTGCTGTTATTTGTGTGGACCTTGTGTCGCATAACTAATCACACCTCACCCGAGATTCGATCCCTAGATATCACAATTAAATTCTGTGGTCTGTGGTTAATATATCTATTCGGCTACTTGCAACGCTTTTAGGATGGCGTTATTGTCACACAAATTTCAAACTTGTATTACTAAAACTGCAAGAGTTTCTGGCAGACAACACGGAAAGATAGGATGATATAAAAAGTAAGTACATAACGTGAACTGTGGGTATTTGGATTTTTATTTACGGAAAATCGTACTAATTAGCATTAATTTGTAATTCTTATTGTATTGTAAAACGAGTGATTTGTTTATATTCTACAATAGTATAATGTTTATTAAATAAGTAGGTTTTGCAACACATGTTTACACTCTGATGAAATCTTTCAAAGCGAATCTTAATACTAGATTAGTTTCACATTGAAATATTGTATTGGAGGTATGTTTGGATCGCAGCAAATGGTGTTCAATAGGCTCTGCATACCACATTAATGGGAGACAGTCGTGAAGTTCTATATGTATGAAATAATCTTGTTCTTAACAAGCTCGATAAAAGTGCAATGTGGAATCAATCGATGTCGATGTTCAATGGTCTATTGACCTTGTTGTCCGCTGGAGAACAGTGGCAGATATGTGTAAGAAGATTATGTTCTTGCAATTTAATTTAAATCGAAATGAAAGCAAGCCAAGCTCAGTGGAAAATGAAAGAAAACAAGAAATGAAATTAAGCAGTTTCGACTCTGTGGCCATAAGAACAAGATAGACATTGTCTATTGGACGTATTCTGTCTTAGCTCTTTTCTACTGAGTGCATGATATATGATAACAAAACACCTAACGTGTCGTTAACTGACGCGTTAGAAATGCCACCGCAAAATAGTAAAAGTGCATTTCATTATCTAAAACTGTTATAAATATTGCCATTGGAAATACCCTGCTGTATATAGATAAGTTATTTATATTATTGTTTAAAAAAGATTAGGTATTACTATACAAAAATACACAGAAATTATAGTCGGGTTTGCATAAGTCCATACCGGTTTGTTTTATAAAATCAGTAGATGACGACATAATATGGTATTTTCTGTGTTGAACATTGTAAGAATTTCTTTTTAAATTCCAATACTCGATCGATAGCGTTTCGGTGAATATAGATATCCTTAGACTGGACATGTGTACCTACATACTTATCTGTATTTAAGCTAAATGCTTTAAGCATAGAGTTTTGTTAGCATCTAGCCACGGCCTGTCGTAAAAGTACCGTAAACAAGTTACAGCGTCTAGACACGTAGTACCTACCTAAAGTCTATGTGTGGTCCTATTTACATTTTAAGCATGATGCACGGCATTGCACGGAGGTGTTCTCAGGCATGCATTGGATGTTAGCATAACGGCATTACTCGTCTTATGTAATAGACATTGAATTACTATGATGGCTCTTAGGGCATTGCTCGGGATAACAATTTACACAGAGACCTAGATTGTTCTAGGAATGTCAATATCATTGTTTATTTTAAAAAGGAAAATCATTAACACCATACCCGTTATTAACCCTCTGCAGGGAAAGGTCGCTTAGAGAAGACATGAACATTGATCGCCACTTTTGCTAGCTGGCAATTACAGGATTTTTTTGGAGGTAATATTTTTTATATTATCTAATCAAAATGACCCTACACTGCCTGATTGTATGTAAGCAGTCAATAGAGTCTAGTAGTGGTAGATATTTTCAATTGCCCCAGCATGGTAAACTGCTGGCGTATTTACCTTTATCTCACAGACATACAATTTTATCTCATTTTAATGTAGGAAGTGCACAATATTTCAGACCATTACTTATTCCTAAGTATTAATTAAGACATGATAATGAGTGCCACTAAAAGCTTTAAGTATTGACATTAAAAATAATTAAAGGTATCAAAAAACTAAAACTAATTAAACAAAATTATAATTTTAATGAAGAAGGACTTATGTTTGCACGTGTAGTTGCCCGGTTAAGACGATGTTAAGTGCATCAAAACAACAGTGAAGTATCGAATGATTACTCTTGTTACTATTATCTTGTAGTTTTTTAAGATATTATGATATGTTTATTATAAGTAGGTACTTAAATTTTGCTGAAAATAGGTAGGCATGTTAGTTTTCAAGACTAACATGTGACACATACACTCTCCCATTACTAACAAAGCAATTAGAACCTTATAACACAAACCATGAGGTAACTATATTGTATGGTTAAATTTTTAGGTTATCTACTGATAACCTAAAAATTTGTGTTGAGTGTTACACTCACAGTTAAATCATTACTTATTTCTGGTTGTATAGTGAAAAGTAGAATAATGCACGTTTTCTACAAATTACGGACGGAATATAAATTGCTTCGTTTTATAGTTAAGTATTAAATTTCTATATTTCTATTTAAGGTGCAGCTCGTAAACTGGTGAGTAATTTTCTTTAATTCCATCACAGTTACAAGTTAATTGCACTTGATGCTACAGTTTCACATAGTCGTAATGGCTATAACATTAATGTCTAGTTTACGTACCTACATTATTTTATATCTTAACATTTTCACAGAACTTAAGTCCTACCGCATAAATACGTACTATGACCTTTTTTCTAATATTAAAGCCTAAAGGACAGTGACTAAAAGTTGAAAAATCCACGGAAAGAATAAACAACTTTTTTCAATTGAGGCAATAATTTGTGTAAATTATTTGCCAAATTATCTTGAGAACTTCGTAAAAGGAAACATCTATACATATAATAAAAATGTAACCGATCGCTGTCTGTACATGAAAGATATATGAGAAAAAAAATTATTGGGGCCTTTATCAACGCAAATAGAACCCAAAACAATGATTGTTACAATTTTTGTCTGTTTGTCTGTTTGTCTGTTAGTCTGTTTGTCTGTTTGTCTGTTTGTCTGTGCGTTTGTTCACGCTAATCTCAGAAACGGCTTATCCGATTTAGATATGGTTTTCACTAATATATTGTGGTAAGCTTCACTTAACATTTAGTGTTTGTTTCATGTCAATCGGTTCATAAATAAAAAAGTTATGCCAATTTAAAGAATCACGTCGAACATTTGTTAATTTACTACGAAATCTGATAGAAACAGAGACTAACAGGTTACGGAATTAGCTGATAGCGTTTTTATTTTTCGGATTCCGCTCATTCTAAACAATCTTCCGTTTAGTTTTAAATGAGTCCAGTTTCCAGTGAGCCTATGTTTCGCGATGACAATTAATAAAGCCCAAGGTCAGACACAACTAAAAGTTGTGGGCGTGGATCTAAGTATTAGCTGTTTTTCGCACGGTTAGCTTTATGTGGCTCATCACGTGTTAGCATTCCTAGCAGCCTGTATGCTTTGATCCCCGATGGCTATACGTCTAATCCATACATCCATACAGCCATACATATTATATAAGGCTTTGTCCTGACTGACTGACTGACTAACAGACAACGCACAGCCTAAACTGCTGATCGTAGCGACTTGAAATTTGGAGGGTGTGTTTGTCTAAATGTCTAGAGGTTGTACTAAAAAAGGGTTTTTTAAAATTTAATTCCTAAGTGTTCATTTTTTAACTTACAGTTTTGAAATTTTATTTTGGAATACTTCTATTTAAATAAAAAATATCCTTATAATTTTATTTTAACAGGGGTGGATTTAGAGGGGTGAAATTAGGGATGAAATATTCTATACAAAGATCTTTAGCTTCTGAAGCTAGCGACTCGAAATTTACAGGGAGGGGGAGGGAGGGAAAGGAGGGAGGAAAAGGAGGAACTGAGGAGAAGGAGGAAGGGAGGGGAAAGCGAGAGGGAAGTGATGGGGAAGTGAGAGGAAAGTGATGTGGAAGTGAGGGAGAAGTGAAGAGGAAGTGTGGGGGAAATGCGGGAGAAGTGAAGGGAAAGTCAGGGAGAAGTCAGAGGGAAGTAAGGGGAAAGCCAGGGAGAAGTGAGGGAGAAGTGAGGGGAAAGTGAGGGGAAATGAGAGGAAAGTGACGGAGAAGTAACGGAGAAGTGAGGGGAAGTGAGGGGGAAGTGAGGGGGAAGTGAGGGGGAGTGAGGGGGAGATAAAAAATAGTATGAAAAACAGTATTTAAACAATATAAAAATGTCTATTGGAAAAAACGACATTCACGCGAGCGAAGCCCAAAAGGTCACTCAATCACTTATCACGAAATCTCAGAAACAACAAGTGCTAGGAATCTCAAACTTTGCATTGTCATTCCTATTGGAATATAGGTGGTCACTTAGACGGAATTTTGCTAAATCCATCCCCTAAGGGGGTATAAAGGGGTGGCAAAGTTTGTATGAAACTTCTATAGTTTTTATAGTAGGATTACCAAATTACTAGAAAATACTCTTTTTTTAATATTCAGAAACCATCCTTATTAAAAGGGCAAATAAGAGTCGCAAGTTTGTGTGAAAGTGGTTTGTCAGTTTTAGCGGTAGCGGGTTTAAACTGGATTCGCCATAGAGACGGATAATACTGATACAATGTACGATTGCCATAAAATCAGGCACGCAATATTCTCATAGAGGCACCCATCTGAATTTTCACGCGAACGAAGTCGCGGGCAACAGCTAGTACTTAATATGTTATTAGAGTTTTTAGTTAAGGATGATACCTAAGTGTCAAACCTGTAGAAACTATTATGTAAATCACAACGAAATTATTGCATCATTAACGTAATTTACAAACATATTAAATACACATTTGTTTAAATTTTATAATATCCAACTATAGGTATTTACGTCATAACAAATATAAATAAACATAATATCTGTTGTTTTTATTGTAGCTGTACTGTATCTATTGACGCTAACTTGCACACTTGACCCTACTCTGTTAGCAATGCAAATGACACTCTCATATCTTACGTATCAGGAACTTGATTATTAAATTGTTTTCAACTGAGTGAGATTATAAACACGTAGGCTAAACATTCACGTGGTAGCGTATATATTATTACTAGCTTGCCGCAGCGCGGTTTCACACGCGTCTTTACTTACTGCTCTGCTTCCGTTACCAGTAGCGTGATGTTACATAATCTAAAACCTTCCTCAAGAACTGGGCTATCCCATGAGCCCAGTATATGATTATGATAAATAAGCAAAAAGAATTATTTAATTCCGACTAAAAGTACCAGAGATTAGCGCATTCAACCAAACAAACTTTTTTTTTTTTATATAAATTATATTATTATTTCAGTTTAATGTAAATATAGCTTATAAGAATTTGTACCTATATCTTTGTAGGAGTAATAGGGAATCGTTTTTGTCATGATATGGGTATGATATGATGAGAAGAGATGTAACTAAAGAGTCGAGGGCATAGGTGTGAAGCATTAGAGTTAGAATAGAAACAGAGGACCTATAACAATTGAATGGATTGTCTGAAGGATGATGTTATACAAGATGACGGCCGAATTTTTTTTTTGAGGACTAGGGCAGGCAGAAGAAGAATATTAATACCAAGGTAACAAAGATTGTAGCTGCACCTTCTTGAATTAAATATCTAAGATTAAGAGAATCGCTATTCCATCCACAACCTCGTATGACCTACGGAATATTTGTAGGGATCGACATGCTTTCGCCTAGTAAGGATAGTCCCAACCTTGCTAAAAGATACAAATGTATCGTGTTTTCCTATCAACCATGGATCCAACCAGTAACAGTTACGAAACATTACAGATTACAAAACACGCGCGTTTAAAAATGTTTTGTTTTGTTCAAAAGTGTTGGCATACGACCAATTATTGCGTGAGATCGTAGACATATCTATTTATTTTTATACACATTGCGTTATCACTCGTATCGGTCGTAAATACAACACGTTCTAGAAAGACATTTCTTATTCATGATCCTCACAACAAATAAAAATTCCACCTATCAACAACTTTTAGTAGTAGCAGTAGTAGTAGTCAATGTTATGCTATCAGTGAAAAGTAGCCCTAATCTAAATCGCTGGCATAGAAATTTAAACTTTATTTTTAATACAATTGAATAAAATTAAAAAATCGCATAAATTTGAGTAACTTAGTACACTTTTATAGAATGCTAGAACGCTAGAATGCTGAATAGAATCTATACACGCTAACATTCGCTAATCAAAACATTTGATTGGAGCCGAAATACATTAAAAATGCAACCTGTTCTTAAATGGCGTCTCGAGGCTGAGATCGTTCGTTGCCCTCGCACTGTTATGGAATGGGAACTTTATGTACTTCAGCGTTGCAAGGGTTAGTGCACTTGCGATAGTGGAAAAGTTTTAATAAAGTAGTTCGACTCGACCCGCTCGGAATGCTTTACATTCATCACGTTCACCAAAGCAACCTCTTTGGAACGCTGCGACTACAGTTCTCACATATTTTTTATTTTACAAATCTATTTCAATTATAAATTGTTGACTTTAATTTTAAACTTGCAAAATAAAAGAGGAATGAGAGCTTTCTTCAGACAGTTAACTCTAAAAAAACAGAAAAAATTGAATGAGGTTTGTGACCTAGAAAAACCTAAATTGATTAAACTAAACAATAATTAATAGTATTAATTATTGTTTAGCTTCCTCCATCCATTATACGAAGCCACACTCATATCAGCAACGATAAAAATATTGCACGTTAAATAAAAAATAATAAAATATCATGGTTGACAGCTGAGAGCTGCTACTGTTATTAAACGTGATATTTCCTTTGTATGCGGAATTCCGGGTCAGAAATTTCTGAGAGACAACCCTAAACAGAAGTGGCTGCGGTAAATTCCATTAACTAACATCGATTTGGCATCGTACTCGTGTAAATTGTATAATTAATTGCCGATATAGCGACGGGCTTCAACGTCACGTCAGTTTGATAAATGACCCAAGTAACTTAACACTTTGTTCACTTTAATATAGCCATTTTTACCCTTTACGCAGCGACTGTGAGTTCCACGTGAGAAGCGCCAGAAACACATTTAATTATATCCTTAAAGCATCTACCTGGTCTCGTGAAAATAGGCGAATGAAATAATTGTACTTGCAGCCAAAGGCACAGACTTCTGCTTTATTCTACAGTACCTATAGTGTATTCTTTACCTACTA
The DNA here is from genome assembly GCA_963082885.1 of Parascotia fuliginaria. Lineage (NCBI taxonomy): Eukaryota > Metazoa > Arthropoda > Insecta > Lepidoptera > Erebidae > Parascotia > Parascotia fuliginaria. The sequence goes on along the minus strand of OY720180.1, from coordinate 13,772,469 downwards.
CCTGGATTTGGCAATGACTGCGCTCTTTTCTAGGGCAGAGTATTTTTCCAAGCGAATTGTTTTAACTTGCGTGGGATAAGTCTTCAAGAAAATGTTGTTGTGCACTGCCTCATTTTAGATTCTATACTCAAATACAAACAGTGAAATCGAAATGTTTACACCCAACATAAAATAATATAATCATACGTATATTGATACTTAATGATTTTGTTTCATTAGAGTTCAATCCGATAATTGATTTTCTATTCGATTCTGCAAATTCTTTTTTTATACCAGTTTTTTTAATTAAAAAGTAGTATCATTAGTATCATTATGACATCAAAAATCTAGTTGATATCCAGGCGCCAAAAAATCTAGGTTGCGTCCAACATTGTATTAAATATTTGGAAGTAAAGTCTCACACACAATCAAATGCTTTCAGTACTATTACGTTGAATGACTGTTGCTCGCCGAATTAATGGAGCGGTTTGTAAGCGCCGTGATTGGAACCTTGGCCTTAACATTATGGTAATTTTATTGTAGAAAAAAAACATTGAAACGGTTAGTTAATTGATGTTATAACTGTTTCAATAAGAAGACTTTTATCAGTGTTTGTATAAATTTGAGTAGATGAAGAAGCCTGGAAAAATTAAGTAAGGTTTAAGGAAGAATTTATAATTTTAACTAAACCGGAGGAAAGAAAGTAAAATATTATAATAATAAGTGTGAATTATAAATGATGTGAAAATATTGAAGATGTTTAAATGTTTGTTAACTCGATCACGCATAAACCTGATGGTTAAACTCATTGAAATGATTCTTGACCCACAGATACAATATTTGAAAGCGAATTTTGCAAACTTTATATAAATTCACTAATTAAGGTGTTTTATACATACGCGACACAAGCCGTTAGCACAAAAATTAATACTTCAAAATCTAATGTCTTATTAAATGAGAAACCAGACAGAATGCGGATAGCAAATCAAATCAAGAAGCCGGACATTCTCTGTATATCCGGATTAATGGTAACTTTAGTCTTAACTAACCTTCAAGTAAATAATTGTAGCTATATCATGTAGAGGAAAGGGGAGTTTCCTCAAGAGAATTTAACGGACCGATGATGGAAACATTTACTATCCAACTACTTTTTATGAGAACAACTTTTAGAGAATACTATTTTACGCTTAAATATTTCAGTCACGTGAACCGGCTGAGACCAGTATGTGTAAAAGACCTGATAATTTGCGTACAGGAATCTCTTAGTAATTAATTATGTGAATACATACGACGTCTCAAAGCTTGCACAAGGCGCCATTGAGGTGCCACTGCCGAATTCCGATGATTTCACAGCGAGATTAAAAAGTTGCGGATGGTTTAAGTTGTCATCTCGGCATTTAATCGTTGCGAATATGTTATGGGTTTGCCCGAAGCAAAAAAATAATGAGGAATCCTTCGTGGTAATTTAAAATCGTGTACCTCTTCGTTTTACTCTAAACTTCTTAGTATTAAAATTTTATCTGATTGCAGAAGATTTTCTGATTTTTTTAGGTTATAGAAGTCCTCTTACTCTCCTATTAATCATCTAACTTTTTCGACAACTGCAGGTGCTGATTCTGTTCTATGTCCGAAGGAAAAGATCTCTTAGATCAAATGATTCAGAATCAGACGACTGAACAATGTACACGATCATTTGAATTCCCTTTGTATTAGATACAGTATTGACTTCAGTTGAAGCTAGATGTAGCACAATGACCTATCACGCATTGTCGTACACTAGCCAAAACATTATTAGTCATTACACTTCACACTTACTCGTTAATAAGTAGGTATTCGTTATATTGCCGACCCACTTCAGCAACGTTAACCTTGATGATCGCAGAGCACGTCACTTTTTGTCATTCATCATACATTTTTACCGCGGAACTGAAGCATGAAATGGTAATGACATAGGTACGAATATACGATATAAATGTTTTTGAGAAATAATCCGGAATGAGCAAAAATCCTTTTGCAATAATTGTGATGCAAAATTTGTAGATATGATTCGGGTCCTTAAGAGGCAGCGAAGGATTATAGGGTCACTTTGTTGTCCGTCTGTCTGTCTGTTAAGACTTTTTTCTCAGTAAAAAGTAAACTAAACGTTGTACGGAACCCTCTCGGTGTACGAGTCCTACTTGCACTTGACCAGTTTTTTGAAAAAAAAACTTCGGTAGCAAACAAGCATACGGCTCTCATCGTAAGTTATTACAATAGCGTACAGACGTGACTGACAATCATACAAATAATAGAAAAACTCAACTACGCCCCGCCATTGCTGAGGGATTTACTCTTAATTAATTTAATTTAAGCGTAAAACTTTCCGAATATTAACTATATACCTTCACAGTATATTTCATATACCTACCTATGAATCAATTTAAAATCATATTGTATCAATTAGTTTTTCTTTTATGAATGAGCTTAAATATTATTAATGTAGAATGCGTGGGAGATCTAATAGGATATCATACGACGATCAGAATAACGACATCTGGCATCATTGATACGAAGTGACCAAATTAGAAAGACCTTAGAGCAGTACAGGAGTTTATTGATATTTGCCGTTTTATGGGTCCATATATTTTGGACATGTAACAAGATGAAGGCACGGCTGTGACGTAGCAATTTAAGAGTGTGTTTGTTGCTGAAAATAAAGTCTGCATAATTAATGTCTATAAAAACGTTTTTAATAGCATCCGCGAGCCGTTGTCTTAATTTATTGTATCAAATATATTTCGCGTTTATATTGTATGTAAGACAAGTAATGAAATTCTATTATTCACTACACAAATAGTGTTTAATCGAATGAAAGGTGTGTTCAATTCTGGCCCTCCTATCTCTATAGATAATGTTTAATTTATTTTGAATTCTATTTGAGACGCAAATTCGCTATTCGATTCAAATTTTAAACCGCTAAATAGTATAAAGTCGATGTTTCCTTCTATCTGTTGCCCCAACTTCTTGTTAACCACGCAACGGAATTTTATGTGGTTTTCACTGTCGTTCAGAGATTTTTTCCTAATACGTAATGCATATTATAGCAGAGAAAAGCCGCAAATTTCAACGATTTAAAATCATGTCGTATAACACATATTTAAACCTACAAGTGAAGCTGGGGCACGTCGCTAGGCTACAAAATTAAATTCAGTATGTTTATTATGTTATCTATCTAAATACCTACAGTATAGTATGTAATATGCACTTACCTGAAATTCTTTTTTGATAGGTATCAACAATGGTCCTCCCGATGTCATGATGATTCCGTCAACCAGAAGGTTGCACATAAAGGATGCGAAGACTATAACCCAGCCCCAACCGCCATCTGGAGGCACTACCTGTAAGTGATATAGGTGTTTAGTTGAAGTTTTCGTTTTATTAAGTAACAAATAACTGCGCTCCACGGTTTTCGCCCGCGCCTAAAATGTGTTCGTCTGCCTCGGGAACCAGATCGATTTTCGGATTAAAAAGTAGCTTATGTTTGTCTCCGGCACCCAATCTATTTTTCTATACTACATACTACTACATAACAATTTTCATCAGCCGTTTAGGCGCCATACCTACACACAAACTTTCGTATTTATAAAAATAATAGGATTAACAATTTAGTTAGCTTAAACATAATTTGTGGCGTATAATTCCGATTTAGAATATTCAACCACCGTTCTTCAGCCGTCAAACAGTCAACAGTGTTATCTGTGGGCAAGTTTCACATTGCGATCACTAAACCACCTGCAGACTTTGGTGACTTGACAAATCTCCTTTCCAGAGGTTAATGTTCAGCAGTAAGCAGTATTAGGATTAATGAATAGAAATATTATTATCTTTTAAGACGATGAGAGTCAAGGATAGGTACATAATGTTCCTAGGTAGTCTGATAGACTTTTTCTAGTCGGTATTCAATGCGATTCGTTGTTATAACCCACATTTGACCAGTCTTGCACCCTTGACACCACCTTGACCACAGTAGCACTTATTAGTTCGAACGGTAAAGCGACGATCTATATTCTGGATTCCTAGCCTTAAATCTGATTTTTATGAATATTTTAAATTTCCAAGTTCTTATCACAGTAACATATCAAATTTTAGAAACAATTACATATAAACACGAAATGATACTTCACGCATTCTTCCTCTAACTCTTTAGGCCGTACGTCTCCTGCTGAGTTATCCATTTCGTTGTACACTATTACAGTATCCGACATAATACTCAGATAAACTGTTTCGTCATAATATTTAAAATGTTACGATTAATATAAAAACAATTTTTGAACACATTCAATCATTTTCAACTTCTGGATTGTTTAGATATTTTAGGAGCCTGACAGTTGATCATAGAGAAGAAAATTACTAAATTAAAACATAGGTTAATAACTTGTCACGTTTGAGCTTAGGGTGTTAGGTTATATAGCTCTATGCGCTTGAAGTTTATGGCAAGCCCTTACTAGCAATCAGAGGAAATTGTTGTTATAATCTCAATACTTCTGTTCACTGTCCTAATAAAATTTAGAGGCGATTAAATAATTCGTACCTATCTACGTCAAATACAAAATATATTTTTTTTACAATCAATTGATAGTTTTACATATTGTCATAGTCTGGTATTACTGGTATTGGGTATGTATTGCCTTATTGCTTCTCACTTACTCCTTTGGTCCTATGTTGGCTCCAAATTAAAACGAACATCTGTTTGAACACTTGCGAGTTCAGTGAATACTATGTAATTAGAATAAGAGTTAAAAAAGTAAAAGCTTTTAACAAGATTTTCGAATCCAAATAGCCTAAAAATCCTTTTATCTACACGATTTGATGAGATATAAACTAAAGCCTACGTTTTTCCGTTTTAGATCAATGTATTATGTAGATATATTTTACTTAGTCTCTTGCCACCTCTTAATTTGGGTCCAGATTGGTCTTATTACATCTAACAGAGCCAGAATTTCTGTTTGTTAGACTACTATGTCATGCTTCAAACTTAAAACCACTTTTTTGCTTGAAATATGTTAAGCAGAAATAAATCGTTATTACTTTTAAATAAAAAATATTTATTGCATTTTTAATATGTAAGTATCACGAACTTATCAAAACATAAGTTCCAAGTATGATTGTAATCCAAATAAAAGCATCTAAGGTTTTATTAAAAACTTTTTGAAATATCTGCTTTCTTCGTAGCCACAATCTCCTCATTGCCATGATGACATACCACTGATTCACAAAGTTACAGCAAAATTATTGTTGTGGCTACCAACATTTGGATGAGAGTGATACAAAGTGTGGTTACAACACAAACATTGATAACTACCTCCGCACTCTTAAGGATAATTGTTTTACATCGGTTATTCTTTCTAAAAGTACTCATATTTGTAAAATGGCATCATTTCTGTAGTACTATTAATATTATGTAGTATTTGCTTCTTAGTTTATTCTTGCTTTTTCTTTTTCTTTCTTACCCGTTATTTATTCAGGGACCACAACATTCTGATTTCTTCGGCGTCTCGACTGTTTGACTTGATTTGTTTTGGCCACAGTTGCACTTAGAAGTACATGAAAGCTGACGCTTTTTGTTACGTCCGAGACGTTCCGTAGTCAGTACGGCCGCAGCCGTTTGTTCGAAGCCCAAGAGAACAGTGCAGATGTGAATACCCACGAGTAATGCTATGAAAACACTAACATACGATTTGTATGACATATGAAAGTAAGAATTTCGGAGGTAGTAGAACCTCAGGCATCTCGTTATGTGCCCATTTGGAGAAACTTGTATACGTTTAACTTAAAATCTGTTGGCCATGCGGTTTAAATCGACCATTGAAGTAGGTACACTGATGTCAAGTGTTTTGACTTTACGTTTGTTTCTTTTTATTTTAGGGCTTTTTTGTTTACGTTGTGAAGGTTTATATATGATACGTTTAATTATTAATAAACTTATAACATCAAATTTATACGAGTACATCTTTAGATAATGAATGAACAAAAGATACACCAAACTCTCGAATTTTGTGTTATTAACTTATTATAAAATCTATTAAAACACGTACGACTTAATTGTGATTGTGAATTAAGTCGTACCTTTGCAAGAAACTTGCTCTGCAAAGACAAATGTGCAACAGTACTTTGCAAATGTAAACTGAAGTCATTGACTAACATTGCGTGACTTGCAATCTCGTAAATCCAGATGTAAAGGCAATAAAAATTGATATGATTGATGAGCAAACAGAAGAAGTATATACTAACGATTTCTTAAATATTTTAATACATTTAATATATTTTTTTCTTAAAACAATTATTTTAATTAAGTTATATAAATGCCAGATGACAGCGATGCGGAGGAGTACTTCGACGCGATTTAATCCTTGTTTTAGTTTTTATTCTTTGTTACTTTTAAACTTGTACATATTTATTATTCACTTAATTTAATGTAATTAATATGATTTATTTTCAATTTAATTATTAAGAAACATTTATATAACTTAATTACGATTTCTTTAGTACTCATCTGAAGAAATTTATTAAACTCCCTCTTTGGCATTTATTCAAAACTATGCTGTCTTTCATTATCCCTTTCATGGATACTACTGTAGATAGAATAGATTTTTTATTGTCATCACGGCCATATAAGTTTACTGTCCCATAAAGTGTTAAAGAGTATGCAAGAAAATACACGACAACTTTGGAAGGTCTCTCACATAATCAGACAATTACCGTAGACATATCAAATCTATACTTAAATAATTCAGATATGGTACTAGACACCAGCATCATCATATCAACAGCCTGAAGACGCTAAAGGACATAGTCCACTTCGAAAAGAAAGGAATTTGCCATAAGCATCATGGTTGACCGATAGGTTAGTATAATTAAGTGCGCGGATAAAACTGCTGTCCGTTTGAGAAAACTATGAGTTTTAGCTTTTGTAAAATGGACAAACGCAAGAAAGGAGTACTTATTAAATACATTGAATTCATGCAATCCAAGGAACTTACTAAAGCTGCTTCTGGTTCAGTGTCCTCACTAGGCGAGTCGCTCCTGCCGAGTCCGCTCTCATCAGACGACGGCGTCTCGAAAGGACGCTCGTCGGTCGCCACTCTTACCACCATCGTGAATGGTTACTGCAACAATAATAAGTTACGATTATTTATATTTACTTAGCTTCAAGCTCCGAAGGGGTAGGCAGCAGTGGCGAAGCGTCCATATAACACGATTCCTGCCGGCTTCCCTTTTAAAATATGTTCTGACCACCTTATACCTATCACTGCTTGCGTGTCTACTCAAAGACTAACTAGCCTTCCGAAACTCAAAATATTTTAGTCCCACCGGCTTCCCTCCTCGGAAAAGTTACTCTTCGCTACTGGTAGGCAGAGATGTTTAACCACCCACGTATTGGGTTCCACGTAACGATTAATTTCTTTTGAAATTGAAGTATAAAATTACAGAATTACTGAGAATAATTTTACTGAGCTTAGAATCATCATCTATTCTAACTTGGCCGCTCCGAAGTTAGTGCGTGTCGTCAGCGCAAATGTCTTTTTTGGGATTAAATGGTGGTACAGCAACATTCGCTGAATCCCGACAAAATAAACTTTATAGTGGCCGAGTTAAAATTAGCAATCTGGTAATAAGAAAAGAAGAAGGCAGTTCTTCATATTTGCTTGTCCGGTGTCGCATTTGAATTTTAAAATTCAATCCGCAGGGTTATTGATATAGTTATATATTGACATTTTACCTCACTTAATTCAAAACACAATGAGAACTCCCTACAACAAAATAATACCATTGGAAAAGGACGACCTCTATGACAAACAATAAATTGTATTAAAATATTTCATTATTTATTCTTGTTATTTATTACTAGACTACCGCCCTCGCTATGCTTCGGTATAAAAAGTTTCATTCGGTCTCATAACAAACGCCTACGAAATATAAAATTGCAATAGTGTCGTATTGCATCATTTAGATTTACAAAGGCGTTAAAAATAAGTAAATCCTGAAAATGACTGAAAAAAAGGTTAAACATAATAAAACATATTGAATTAAATCGGTTAACCGATTTAAAAAATTACGTAGATCTTAAGTTAAATTGCAACTAACAGACAAACATACAAGAAATCTAACCTTTCTCTTTATAATATTAGTTTAGATTATGTTCCTAACTAGTCGCAATAATGCTAGACACGACGCATAACACTCTAGAGACTAAACTGATCTGAATACACGTTTCCTTAATGTTTTTTGGTGTGATTAAAATAAAAAAGTAGTATATTTTTCGTTTACAGATGTGAAAAACATTATCATTATTCTCAATGACAAAGTTAATTGAAACGGGTTTTTGTAATTGATAAACATTATGAACACATTTAATTTCAGTTGGTGACAATCTTTGGAAGTACTACAATAGTTAAAAACTCGTAGATCTTGTGTAAGCGAGTAATATCCCATATGAAACTGCCTATGAACCCTGCGGACGGTAATTATGCTGACTAGCATAGCATAGCTGTGATAAAAGTAACCGATCATCTTGGCTGTAACTACCACTTTTTTATACATGGTAAGTTCAAGTCTTATATAATGAGCAAATTGGAATGCTATTCACGTGCTTTGCTTTGAATCAACACATTTTAAGCGTAGGTATAATAAAGCTAGGTTTGACAGTGAATACTGGTTTGAATTCCGGTGTATTTGTAGTTGATTTCGTGTGTGAAGTCTGTGTGAGGCCTGTCTCATGCTTCATACTCTGTCTACCCTGCCAATATACATTTGCAATCTTTATTGCATATGTATATTGTAGTTTACTAAACAATATTGTGCCTTTGCATGGCGGGATTGAACACAAACAAGTATTACAGACGTCATTTCACATTTATCTACGGAAAGTAATTTAACTGGCAAACAAATCAGCGCGAAACCGACGAAGTATAACTAAGTGCGTTGTATTCAACCACATTTAAGTGCTTATATCACGACCTTGACCATGTTGTGTCGAAGAAACACGTGCTTGCTGTTTTTCAACGAGTTTCGAGTACATGACCGATATCATGTTGTAAGTAAGCTGTAAGTTACTAGCGCCAGGCGGCGCGGGCGGCGTTGGCCGTATTTATTTTCCGTAGTAATTAAATGTTTTACCGCAGTAATCCGTAGCCTTTTCAGACTCATGAATTTCATATAATTTTTATTTTACTTTTAAATCAACACTTCTTTCATGAGGTTTCTTACTTCGCATACGAGCAAACAGCCCACTAAGTCTCTGCGAAGCCGCTGCCTACTGTGAAGGGAGTGGAGTAGGTGAGGGAGATGAGGAAAAAGGAAAGAGAGGAGGAAATCAGGCCTCCGGCACTGTCACTCACCGAACAAAACGCAATAGCACGAATACTTCTACTCATACGTCGATTTTCTATGAGAGGGTAGTACCTAATTTCCCGGTCAATCCGGTCCATTCCTGCAGATACCAGCGTCGATCTACTATCGTAAAAGGCTTGCGACTTGCGACTAGTAGAAAGCTCAAATTAGACAAGCGTTCTTCTGATGTCTGAGGTTTTCTAACAGCTGCTTACCGGTCTGCTAGCTTAAACAACATAAAAAGACCAGACTATTTTAATAACCATGAGGAAAATATCACGCTATATGTCGGTCTGGTTCTTAGCGCTTACAATATTTTTCGTAATTGCGCTATGTTATCCTGAAAGAATTTTTAAATTTAACTAAGAATAGCTCGTTTAACAAAGCTGCTAAATAGCTACGAGTAACAATGTCTTCCGTGTCATAATATTAGTGTAGATACCAAGGCTATGTCTTGTTTTCGTTAGATACGCTTAATTTTACAATTTGTTGAAAACATTTGGTACGCGATTACTTATTGTAATGCGTGAGAAACTGAGTTTCAATTGGCAGAATTTGTGAATGATAAATTCATTTTGTGGGGATATAATAAGATTTAGTTTAGCTAATTAGCTTTTGTATTATGTGAATGTATATTGTGTGGAAAGACTGTAAATGTATTCCAGCTAGTGCTTAGCTGTTTTAATAGAGTTTAAAGTTTTGCGTTCAATGAGATATTTTATTTTTGCTTATAAATTTATCTAATGTGGAATGAAATTTTAAATAAAATGAAATGAAATGAAATATGTTTATTCATATAGGTTAATTAAATTAACACTTATGAATGTCAAAGTTTTCAAAATGTCAGCAAATTAACCTACAGCCAGTTCGCTGACGAAGTAGAGCCATGAGAAGAACTGGCAAGAAACTCAGGCTACTCTTTTTAATCGCCAGGTTATTAAAATTTTTGTAAGTTACAGTTTCAAGTAGCATTCAAAGTGACGCAGGCAATACACTTAACTCTATAGATACTTAATTACTTACAGCTTTCTATGTTGTAAAGAAAAATTAAAAAGTAAAAAGTTTACAGGCTGCCTCAATTTGCATATTGCTACAAAAGGTAAAGGCAACATGTGAACTGTGATAAATGTTTCTATGTAGGTATTATATAAACTGTTAATTTTTGGTATAAGTATAAAGTAAGATGAACTTAATTTACCACAGGAGTTCACAATGTACCTCTATTTCACAAATCACAATGTATAATTTTAACAATACTAAGTATACAATTTTAACAAAACAATACAAAATGTGTACTTAACTGTTCAAATATGGCTCGGGCATCATGTCATTTAAAATTAATACAAAAAAAAACATTTTATATATTATGTCAAAATGTATCAATAAATTAATGTCAAAAAATTATTTATTAAAGCATGTCATTCTTATTAAGCATAAAAAATGTCATTCATAGAATAATTAACAAAAATATGTCCTTAAAAGTATAATGTCATTAAAATTAAGAGTAAAATTAATTTACTCCTTCGTCAAGCGAGCATCTCATGACTTTTTATCGTTCAGATACTCATTAACAGTGTAGTAACCCTTAAGTATTAAATGTTTTTTGTCAATTTGTTTAAATTTGTCTAAGGGTTTATTCATTAAGTCGATAGGTAATTTATTAAATAAACGTACACCAAGTCCCGTAAACGAGATAAGGACTTTATGTAAGCGATAGTGTGAGCCAACCAGTTTATGCTTACCCTTGGTGTTAATCTCATGCACATCGCAATTCCTAGTATATAGACCAATGATACTCTTAACATAAACAACATTAGCATATATATATTGAGATGCAACTGTCAATATACCTATCTTTTTGAATCGCTCTCTCAGGGAGACTCGTGAACATAGGTTTTAGATAGAACGTATAGCTCGTTTTTGAATAATAAAAACGGTTTCAATGTCAGCAGCCCTACCCCGCAATAATATGCCGTAGGACATAACGCTGTGAAAATAACTAAAGTAGAGTAGTCTGTCGGTTTCCACATCAGTAAGTTGCCTAACTTTCCTGATAGCAAAAGCCGCTGAGCTGAGTTTACCTGCGAGACACGAAATATGGGCTTCCCACTGAAATTTGCAATCTAAAGTTAAGCCCAAGAAAAATGTGGACTCTACGATTGAAACTGATTCATTATTTAAAACCAGGTTTGTACCTGCACTTTTGACATTTGGCATAGAAAATTTTATACATTTTGTCTTCTTGGAATTAAGTAGAAGATTGTTTACCGTAAACCAGTTCAGGACTTGCGCGAGCGAACTATTTACAACGTCGAAATTAAGGTCTTTACGGTTAACTTTGAAAATAAGAGACGTCTGCAAATAGCACTATATCGCAGAAATCCTGTACAAGGTACGGCAAATCATTTACATACACCAAAAATAGAAAAGGACCAAGAATGGAACCCTGTAGTACGCCCATAGCGACAGGTAACCCTAAGGACCTATTTCCATTTACATCAACGTATTGCACTCTATCACTTAGATAGGTGGAAACTAGATTAAGTGCAACATCCCTGATCCCATAGTGACTGAATTTTCTCAAGAGCGTATTGTGCTCGACGCAGTCAAATGCTTTAGAGAGATCACAAAAAACACTAATAGCATTCATTTTATTTTTCCAGGCGTTAACAATATGTTTTATTAGTGTAAAGCCTGCATCTGTAGTTGATAATGAAATAGCAATCTTCGTCTTATTTATAACTCAATCTCCAGATATAAAAGAGAAATTGTGCTTTTTTTGTTTTATTGATGATACATTTTTTATTGTTTTATTGAATTATTACTTGATTTTATTATTTTGCATAATTTTGAGTATACATAATTAGTTGTAAGAATGTCTCAGACTATGACAGTTTACATGACTGGCAAAAAGTGGATGACCTTGAAGTTGGGATCATTGCTTTTACCGAAAAACTTGCTCGACATAGCTCTCTACTAATGATGACCACTTTGATCGAGTCGTTCTCACCCATCTGTTGCCAGTTGCCACCACGCTACCAGACGTGGTTATGTTTTATTTATGTTTACTTTATTTTTAAACTTTGAAGTTGAGTACCTATCGTTAACGCAGGTATGGTATGACTTAAACTGTATTAAGTAGGTACTCTAATTTATTATAACTTTTCTTTATTAAAAAGGAGTATCCTACTAATATTATAAATGCAAAATTTTTTATATGTGTATGTGTGTGATTTCGATAAAAATTGGTATGTAGATAGATTCGGTGCCGGAAACGGACATAGGCTACTTTTTATCCCGAAAATCGGTCTGGTTCCCGAGGGATACCACAAACCATATTATGCGCGGGTGTAACCGCGCTGCGGCAAGCTAGTGTTATAATAATATATAAAGACCTACTTAATCTGTTTATCAGTTATGTTTTTTTGTTTTTCTTTTAAAAAGACAACTGCCGCACTAGGGAACGAGCCCTGTGTCGCGGGGGACAAATATTCATTTAACGGACACAAAGTACACCCAGACTCGAAACAATTTATTATGAATCACACAAAGTTTTCCCCGTGTAGGAATCGAACCCACAACCACGTGTACAGCAGTCGCTTGCACTCGCACTGCACCACGGAGGCAATATAATTCGTATAAGTACCACGGAAACGAACTCACGGGCATGTTTACACATACATGTTTCATGGTTAGTTTGGTAGTTACGTGGTTAGATGTTAGTCCTTTCGTACAGTTGTGTAAATACCTGTTCAAGTTCACAATAAGTTTGTTAACAAAATGACGCAATATACAACATAAATAAACACGATATTGATTTATTTCAGCGAAAACTGGTTTGAACCGCTCTGCACCTAAAACTTTAGCTGGTTGAAAACATTAGTAGATTAGCAGTTTTTGATTTTTTTTTTGTTGAAGACTGTTTGATATTGAGCAAAAATGTATGCCAATAATGTGAGTCAAACGAGGGATAAATAAATATTATATAATTGTATGGTATTTTCATAACGGAGGCATTGGCGTACCTACATGGTAAACAGAGATAATTATTTAATCCGCACTTTAAGCTTGACCGCTGGGGTGCATTGTCTACAGTTCACCGTATATAAAAATGTATCTGCCTTATAATAAAAATAATTATGTAACTTTGAGAAAATATTGGTGGAGATCTTTTCTCTACTAAGATTTCTATGAATATTATCTTAGTTATGTAGGTAAAAATACATTGCACTCGAGATTATATTAGGTAGGTATAGAAATAATCACTGAAATTAAACAACACATTTTGTGCCTTCAAAATGTATAATATTAGTAGTAAAATACATAATAGGAAAATAATTTCAGTACAAAGTTCGATCGCACTAAACCGTACGAGGAAAAATTTTACAGTAGAAATAAATGTGAATCTGGCAACTAGCCGGTACCTATTTGATATGTATTGTATAACATATAACGTAATTACAGCAACCTCAAATGCATACTGTAAACTCTATGTTATTAATTAAACATTAAAAGAAACTTATTAAAAGTAATAAGAACTGACAAACAGATTTTAGAAGGATAAATCGTCTTAGTACCTAAACTACTAGCGCCTATAATACTTATACAAAAACCACAAGGAGTATAAAGGAAGGCCATTGTTTCGTTGCTTTTTTGTTCCTTTATAGGTAGAGCCGTAATATGAAGTGGAGAACTACATGCAGTGTCGTCTGAAGTCCATGAGCGACTTATCATTAAGATTCAGATGGGCTTGCTCTGCTTGCCCATTGATTAAATTTGCTTTAGTCTAAAGAATCTTTAATATTATTTGCAATCTCTCTGGTCTAATTATGTATACTGTCATAGTAGTAGGTATTGCATGTTGAAACCAGTAAGAACCATTGACATTAAACATATGTAGGTAGATAGTGTTCACAGATTATTTCAAACATCAATAATTAGGTATTAGCTTATTTTTTGTGATACCGGAGTAAGTAGGTCAGTTATCCTTATATAGCGAGCGACACTTAAACACCATTCAAATTCAAAAGAGTTTACTATAGGTCTAAAAATATTACAATGATTCATTTAAAAACAATCATCGGGCAAAACTAGACAAACTGTGTCGCTTGTACTTATTAGCTTTTAATCGTGGGTGCACGTAAAAAAAATTCTGTATTTGAAGATTACAAGGATATGTTAGCAGATTAAATTATATGACTAATTTATGTTATATCATACAACTTTTGTAGTCAAATGTTAATGTTCCATAGCCTTGCAATCGTTTCAGCGCATTTGGTCCAATTTGGAATGCCTTATTTTAAATTCCGAAAAGAAGAAAAAAACAGAGAAAATACAATAGAGTCGTAAGATGCCAAGCTCTACATAGTTCGAGCAAAGTCGCTGTTCCCTGTTCTCAGCTATTATCTTTTATGCACGGCAACAAATTTTAATGCGATTTTCACTATCATTCAATTATTTCTTTCCGGTAAATTTAGGTGTATACCTAGTAGTATGGTAAAGAATAGCTGAGAATTAAAAAATATCATTATGTCGTATAACCCCGTAATTATTTTTTCATGCTCAGATAGATTAGTTCGAATTTCATGTTTATTATCTACTACCTTACTATCTTTCATTTGAAATTTGGACTTTGTCTGAAAATAAACTTATTTATTATATATAACATAGTGAGAACAAAAGAGCGAAGCGAAGCCGGCTTCGCTCGTAGTTACAGCTTTCTTAAATTGCATCTTAATAATGTTCTAGGTAGAAAATTCCTAACTGCATAAAGTCTGCTTTCAAGTCTTGCCGCGTGCTGGTAGTCGCACGCAACGCATGAACTACGGCCGGACATCGTCTGAGGCGCCACATTGTAATGACTGACGCACAGACAGCTAATGTAATCACAGTTGTCAAGATTATTATCGATTCTATTGTTAGTTGTTACATTCTATCTTTTTTATTATTTATTACGTGGGTAACTATTTTGGTCTTGTTTTATTATTTACTAGCTGTTGCCCGCGACTTCGTTCGCGTGAAAATTCAGATGTGTGCCTGTATGAGAATATTTCTCACCTAAACTTACGGTAATCGTACATTGTATTAGTAATAAATATCAGTATAATCCGACTCTAAGGCGAATCCGATTTAAATCTATTCACCCGCTACCCCTAAAACAGACGAAATTTTGCGATACTTAACGAAACTTGCCACTCCTATTTTCCCACTTAATAAGGGTAGTTCCTAGTTTGGAAATCGTATTATCAAAACTCCCGTTTAAAAACTATAGAAGCTTCATACAAATTTTGTTCTCCATTTATACTCCAGGAAAATGAATTTCGCAAAATCCCGTCTTAGAGAGCACCTATGTCCAAAATTTGAAACTCCTAGCACTTGTGGTTTCTGAGATTTCGTGAGAGTGAGTGAGTGAGTAAGTGAGTGACCTTTCGTTTTTATATTTGTATAGCTTTTGCCCGCGGCTATCGTTTTTTCCAATAGACATTTTTATATTGTTTAAATACTGTTTTGCATACTATTTCTAATCTCATCATCATCATCACCATTCGTACAAACCCTCTTTCACCTACCTAAAGATATCCCCCGTAAAACAATATACAATACACAAAGGCAAATTTTCAATACAATAACTCTCTCCTTTCCCTCATTTGCTCTTCCCCTTTTTTTCCCTTCCCCTCCCTTCCCCTCCCGTCTCCCTCCCATCTCCCTTACTTTCCCCACACTTTCCTTCACTTTCTCTCACTTGCCACTCACTAACCCCTCACTTTCCCTCACTTCCCTCACTTTCCCTTACGTCTCCCTCACTTTCCCCTCACTTACCTCTCACTTGCCCTTCACTGCCTTCTCACATCTCCCTGAGTTCCCTTTTTCTTTTTTTTTTTCACACAACGCCATCTAGACCCAAAGTAAGCATATTATATGCTTGTATTATGGGTTCTAGAATACGGATATACATACTTAAATACTTTTTTTTTTGTAAATACATACATATTATACATAGAAACACCCAAACCAATGCAAACAGACATGTTCATGCTACAAATATTTGCACTGAGCCGAAATCAAACCCGCGACCTCTGCGTGGCAGTCCATACACAGTACCACCGAAATACAGAGGCAGTCGAAATCTACTATCTCTGTATTTCGGAGTCAGGGGGAAATCCCCCTGACTTTCCCCTCACTACCCTCGCACTTTCCCCTCACTTCTCCCTTCCTTTCCTCTTTCTCTTCCTCCCTTCCCCCTCCCTCCAAATTTCAAGTCGCCAACTTCAAAGCAAAGATCTTTCCATGTAATATTTCATCCCTGATATCACCCCTATAAATAGACCCCAGTTAAAAAAAAATTATGAGGGTAATTTTTATTTAAATAGAAGTATTCCAAAACAAAATTTTAAAGCTGTAAGTTAAAAAATGAAGACGTTTCATACAATCGTTTTCATCACACTTAAGGGTGGAATTTTTAAAAAACTCTTTCTTAGTACACTTCTAGACATTAAGACAAACACACCCTCCAAATTTCAAGTCGCTACGACCAGCGGTTTAGACTGTACGTTGTCTGTCAGTCAGTCAGTCAGTCAGGACACAGCCTTTTACAATATATATGAATATATGGATTAGACGTATAGCCATCAGGGATCAAAGCATACAGGCTGCTAGGAATGCTAACACGTGATAGAGCCAAATAAAGCTGACCGTGCGAAAAACAGCTAATACTTAGATCCACACCCGTAACTTTTATTAATTAGTCATCGCAAAACATAGGCTCACTGGAAACTGGACTCGTTTAAAACTAAACGGAAGATTGTTTAGAATGACAGGAATCCGAGGAATAAAAACACTATCAGCTATTCCGCAACCTGTTAAAATCTCTGCTTCTATAAGATTTCGTAGTAAATTAACGAATGTTCGATGTGATTCTTTAAATTGGCATAACTTTTTTATTTATGAACCGATTGACATGAAACAAACACTAAATGTTAAGTGAAGCTTACTACAATATATTAGTGAAAACCATATTTAAATCGGATAAGCCGTTTCTTGAACAAACACACAGACAAACAGACAAACAGACAAAAATTGTAAAAATCATTGTTTTGGGTTCTATTTGCGTTGATAAAGGCCCTAATACTATTTTTCTCATAATATTATATCTTCCATGTACAGACAGCGATCGGTTACATTTTTATTATATGTATAGATATATAATTTTATATTTTTATTATTCTCATAAATTTAAATAAATTTTAATAAATTGTTTTTAATTTTCTAAATTCTTAGATTTAAAATTTTATTACAATTAAATTACTTCACCAAAAATATATAAATCTTAATTTAAATTACGAAAAAACTTAGTTTTAATAAATTAAGTTTATGTTATTGCTTTTTTATTAGTAATAATTAATGTTGACCTTAAGGAAATTGATGGAAGAGGTCTATGTCGAGCAGTGGACTGCATTGATGATGATGATGATGAGCAAATTGATAAACATCATCTAAGAACAGTTTTGTAAAAACTAGGGGAGCGAATTAAAAGTATTAAAACATAACTAAGGCGTTAAACCGAAATCCTGCTGCCATGTAGTGAGCGGCCATTAGCAACTTTGTTATTTTATATGCGGTTGCGCACGCATTGTACCAAGGCATCAGGGTAACAATCTACACCACGTATTTAAAAGTAAAATGCTATCTTCAGAAGTTCACATACAAAAAGCACAAAGTTGGGTAGTAGATATTATACTATACTTACTAGTAATGAGTGCACTACTTCGGTTGTACCCGTATTTGTTTTCAGAATCGGTCCATTCCAATTGGACAGAAAGAATTGGTTTATCTGTATTTAATCCGTGATATACTTAAATAGATAACCATTACTTTATAGAATTGACCTATTGACTTTTTAGCCGGTGAATAGGCTAATTGAAATAGCTACCAATTAATTGTAGATTTTTATAAGCCCATATTGTGGTGCTGTACAAAAACATGTCAAATGGCTCTTTTTAGTTATGTTATTTCAAAAGCTGGCACGTACTTATCAGGCTTCACACAAGTAGGGTTACCATCTGTCCGGGTTTGTCCTGATTTGTCCGTATTTCGTCTGACTTTTGACTGAAATTGTCCAGATTTTTTAAAAGTCAAGGTATATGCCAATTAAAGCATAGTAAAATAAGTATTAATTGGTTCTTGGGTTATGTACCTAGTCCAAAAATCAGAACATGTGTGCACTTTTAAAAAGTTCTCTGACTAATAAGCTTTTTTAAGCTTTTATCGCCTTTTTATAAGCGTTATTACAATTAACTATACTAAGGTAAGGTATAGTTAATTTTAACATGAACCGAGTGTGTGGGTTTACATATTCAGTCCGTCGACCGTACGACCCGGCTGACATGACGCTGTTGTGGTGTAAATCACGACCACTGATAACGCAGTGATAAGAACGTGTCGACCTCACTGTTGACGTCCCACTAATGTTTACAAAGTTAAGCTCCTTATTATTTATGTTGCTCTGGTAACTATAGTGTCATTGCGTTTTAGAAAAACAATTGTCGAAGCCTTGGAGAGCACGGTAGCTCGTCCGTTTCAGAAGTCACGTGATTATTGTATATGTTTGAGATTTTAATAGAAAAATGAAAACTTAAAGCCTGAGAACCTGAATTGTGGCTAATCTGGACGTGTGGTATAGGGTCTAGAGTAGAAAGGTAAGCGGTTATATTTTTCCGTGGGTTTCGTAGGTAAAAGGCGTCTAATTGAATTTTATAAATCGGGTGTCCCCGTCGCGCGTCGCCAGCCTATTCGTAATGAATAATATAACACCAACCATTTGGGAGAAACTTATACCCAGGATCATTAAGATCAGATGGTTCTGACTTTTTGCTACCTATATAGCTATTTATGCGTTTAACAACAGAGAATATTCGCATGCACTAGCTAGTCTAGAAAAAGCTTTAATCGAAACTTTTATGATAGAGCCATCGTGATATAAAGTTACTGTGATAGATAAAGATAACTTATCGCGTTAACACGCCAATAGGTACTATTTGGCTATCATACGGCGTAGTAAGAAGAAAGAGCACTATATATCTACTATAAATTATCTACACAAGTATCATAGCGTTTAGTGATCCTAATTAATTAACTAATTTTATTATTAGTAAATTTCAGGCGGTTTATACTAAATGTAGGTATCACTGTAAAATAAATGCTAATTCAAAACGTGAATGTACTTGGATAACGACGAAGTTAATTGAAATGTGTAGCAACAAAAAGTAATTTTTAAAATATATTTAAAAGATACCAGTATTAAACAGACCGAATTATTATATAAAAATAAAACAAATAGAATGATATTGACAGCTAGAAATAACTCCATAAAAGCCGAAAATGGAAAATATTCAACAGATTGACATAATAATTGTTAAATCGATCGATGAGATTAAGCTAATTAAATCGTATAAACTCCCAGCAAAAATACTGTTGAGTGTATTCGCATATAATTTTGAGGATTTTTTTATTTTATTCACTCATACGAGTGAACAAATTATATACATCATATAAAAATCAACGATATTTATATATTATGTGAAAGAAAAGAAAGTTAAATTAGTAGATGTTTAGTATTGTTCATGTGTACTTAAAATAGCGTTTAAAATAAATGTTTAAAGTTTCTGTGATACCTAATAATCTCATGAGTGAATGAATAGACCGCAGGCAAATAAACTGGTGCCTTCATATAATTTACAACGTTCATATGCGAGTATCATACATACAATAATGTTATCGACTGTATGGATTTGACTTTAACATTGCCATGAGAGCATGTGTATTCAAGAACATACCTACATGTTTACGAGTAGGTACATAAGTAGTATGGATAACTCGTGACTTTAGAATCACCTCCATAATGTAGAAGAAAACTTGTTATGGAATTTATAATTTTTATTATTAGTAATACTAGACATAATAGTTGTAATTGTTTTAATTACTAATGAAGGTGGAAGATACATAGTACATTTCTTTGATTAAGTTTATCAGTCGAGCAAGTGATCGCAATTCCATCTATTTCGTTAAGTTGTAATAGCTTAGGGAACTTGTAAGTGCCAGAAGAATAATTGGCAATGGCCCTGGCGCCACCGTTTGTAGCTGGCACTAGGCAAAAGAAGTGAAACACTGTACTTGAAGTCAAAGTCAAACTTTATTTTATGGATGGGTTTGATTCTTAAGATTGCACTATAACAACATCTAGGTAGTATTGCCTACTTTGGCTGTGATTTTCCGTAGAGTGCTGTCTCAGAATTTGCATAGAAAAAATTGTGTTGTGCCCTATCTTAGCTTACTTGGGATCTAACAATGAAAAATGTTGGAAAATTTTGTATCTGGTATGGTAAGCTTCTTGATCAAGTTATAATTGTGAAATTATGTATTGAAATAAAAATCTATTGTACTCTTATTAAATATGGTTCAATTGCTTAATATCTATAATTTACATAATTTACATTCAATATGTGTGTTAATGTAATTGTCGTTTCGGCGATGACAAACAATAGGCAAGGTGACGATGTATTAATAGCAACATCGTGTCGTAGGTTTGAACTTAATAATATCAACAATTAGATGTTGTAGACAAACATTAGATACTTTTGCAGAAAAAAGACTTATAATCAATTATGGCTTTTCATACAAAGTTGAAAATTGCAAAAACTTTATTCTTCAGACGTAGGAATGTCCCATTTGACTGAAATTTGGATTGATCTCATATTGTGACTCTAGTAGTTGTAGAATTGTTCGTGTACCGACTTAATATCTAACCTAATATTATAAATAACCTAACTTAACCTAACCTAATATTTGATTTTATGTATGTTTGTTTGTTCCGATTTAACTCAAGATCAAAATAACCGATTTAAAAAAAATCGTTCACCTTTTGCAAGCTACAAATAGGACGGCTAACGTAGTAAGTAGGCTTTATTTAATTATGTTTAACATATTTTTTTAGTCATTTTCAAAACCTCAATTTTTTTAACGCTTTTATAAATCTGAATGATGTAATAAGTCACTATGCTATGATATTTTCCGTAGGCGTTTGTTGTGAGACCGAATGAAACTTTCGATACCGAAGCAAAGCGAGGGCGGACGTCTAGTAAAATATACATTACAAAGTAAACACAGAGTCAAAACAAAAATGTCTCGTGGAAATCGAACCCACGACCTCGTGAGAGTGCGTGCAGTATGCACTCTTCTGTCGGAAAAGCAGTAAACTGAAAGTGTAGGCCATTTATAGGAGCAACATTGTCACATTGCATATCTTTGTACCACCACTTTAAGTTGCTTAATATATTTTCTTATCAAATTATGTAATACATAAACTTTCTTAGTTTCAACAATATGATAAATTTTAAATTAATTTAATATCTATTCGATCCAACCTCTGCACACCTACTTATTCTGAGTCTGACATTGAATTGACCCTACCAATGTCAGTGTTGCCAACTTATTTTTATGTAATGAAATACTAAACGTAATTTATAACAATTGTTTACTGAGGGACCTCATTATCGACATTTGAGGTCAATGCTCCACTGATAGCGGATGGAAAACTGATTGTGTGAAAACAAAAAAACATGAATGGGTATACTTTAAGTGAACAAATACCTAAGTACCAGTGCTTAATGCATATTGATTTAGGAATTCGGAATATTAGGCAATATTCTATTCTGTTTATAAGCTGAATGCCTGTTAGATGAATAGTTAAATGTAAACTTAGAACATCAAACTGAAATAAATATAATATAATTAATGTAAATAGTAGAGATTATGTTTGAACATAAATTGATCATAAATAATTTTATTTTTATGTAAGTTCTTACCAATAACTTGTACGTGTGATTTATACTGTCAGTGTAAGTTGGTAAATAAATAAATAAATAAATATTCTTATATTTTCAGAATACTCACTCGCTAAACAAAACAATTTATTCTGATTGACTGAAAGAAAAGAAACGCACGAATAATAATTTAGCCGTAATCAATAAGAATAATAATAAACGTAATCAATAAAAGTAATAATTTATAATTTTTTATTCATTATTTTTTTCATTAGCGTCAAATGGAAAAGAAAAGACAGAATCGATTTTTATTGGTAGGGTCGACCCCAGGGGTATCAAGAAATTATAGAGGTTAAACGTTTTGGCGTCATAGGTAGATAACAAAATATTATAGCCCAAATTACGTAACATTATCAAAGCTTTTTATGTTACGTTAATATCTTAGTAGGTATCGCTTATTTATAACGTTTGCTATAATATTACCTGTCTTATACACATAAAATAGTACAATTTATTGTACAGGTCATAATTAATAATATATTGCAGTGGAAAATTTGCCTTAGTTAATGTATCTACTTACAAATTAGTTTCTTTTCTTTTAATCATAAAAATATTCGTATTCTCCATGCAGTATTTTATAGTAATTAAATTTTAGATGATTAAAATAAAATTTGTCGATA
Source organism: Parascotia fuliginaria (assembly GCA_963082885.1). Classification (NCBI taxonomy): domain Eukaryota; kingdom Metazoa; phylum Arthropoda; class Insecta; order Lepidoptera; family Erebidae; genus Parascotia; species Parascotia fuliginaria. The sequence goes on along the minus strand of OY720180.1, from coordinate 13,749,623 downwards.
CCAAAAAAAGAGACGCTTATATGCGTACTTAAAGCGATATACCTGCCTAATTACTTATGTTAATAATATTCAAAACAGATATGAACTAAATTATATGAGATCTTTCTTTAATTTGAACCTGATTACAGCGTAATAGCACCTACTTCGATTTAAACATGACAAGAACAAAAAGCTCGAAACAAACACCCTAATGGTGTCGTATTAAGCAAATAGATTATGCGCTAAAAATAACATATTTTTGCAAATAACTTTAGCAATAAACGCTTTAAATGGTAATTCCATATCCGAAATTAAATAACAATTAAGAACTCAAGTGATTTACGTCAGTTTAAGCGACAAACAATAGTCAAACAAAATGTTAGCATTTGATTCAGTCATCGTTTAACTAGAAACCGGTTAAAATGTAATATTACAAGGATTTTACTTACCTGATTGAACTTGAACTTGTACGATTCGAGGGCATTTGGAGTATAATCTATGTTAATAGATAGATGCGTTATCCAATCAGAAGTAACATTTGAATTTATTTTATTTGAAAATTGAATCACAAGCTTGTTATTTCTATGGGAGTCAATAGAAAACTGTGTTTTAATGAAGACAACATAGTGTTATATAATGTATCTAGTAGATATGTATATATCTCGTATATAACGTAATACTATGTAAATTTTCAAGTTCTATGTCATTCAGACCTCCGGTAGAGCAGGTTTGGTAGATCGGGATCCTACACAACTTATATTATAATTATATTTCACCGATGAAAATATAGGAGTGTTATTTTATGTGTGCGAATTTGGATGGATAACGCCCTAACTGAACACAGAACTGTATTTTAATTTTTAAATGGTTTTTATACTTAAGGCTACCTTTAACATTTTGTCAAGGCACGTTTTTTACATTCAGTAGGTATTTAGTGTTGTACTATGCAATCAAAATATTATAAGTTTAAGCATACTTATATAGGTATATCGCATAGTAGGTATGACGTCATATTCCAGGACTGTTTACTTCGCCTCCATTAGTAACAGAAAGGGTGAAATTTAAATTGGCCTTGTCTGTCGACTGTCTGTCATTATGAGGACATTGACAGCTGTTTAACTTTAGGGTTGCGGTGACACCAGCTTTATCAAGTCCTTGTTTTAAAACTAAGTTTTACTTTCAAAACTTAATAGCTTTGTGTTAATTAAAAAAATATTCAATGCATTTTATCATTTTTGAAGCCTGTATCTAAGGCGACTTCCCTCCCAGAAATTCATTGCTGATAATGCATTACCAAAATTGCAATTGATAAAAAATAATCATAATTTAAATACAGCGAGTTTTTATAAAACGTAGGTAAATATCGCAAAAACGAGTCTAAAACTAACTAAAGACACGTTTGCCTAAAAGTTGTCTCTTGATTGTCAAGACTGACTCCTGATCTATCAAGAAATAATGAATATTAATATAATAATAATAATGCAAATATTATTAGCAAGTCATACACATTTCATAATATTGTGAAATAAAGTTTATTTTATAAAAATAATTACACAAGTGTATTAAGAGTCAGATGCTATTGTACCTAGGTACTTACATTATTTTGTTTTGTGAAAATACAATAGTTAGGTACAAAACTATTGTTATTAATATTAATACGGTCGATAGACGGTACCTAATAGTTCTAGTATGTAAGATCTTTGGTCTAGAACCAATTTTAAAATCTCCAATCTATTATTGCAATCCTGTTTGATTTAGATAAATAGCAAAATAAGTTGTTATAAATAATTCCTACCTACTTTACACAATTTTAGTGCTCTAGTATTTTTCCAAATTCAAAACATAAATGTGTCACGTTTCTCAACTTGACCATCGTATGTTCGAACACGTTTATTTTTTTTAGTTAGAGCTATTTGCTAAGAACTGGCTGATAATGCTTGATGAAGTTTAAAAAAAATAAATCTTGATGTCCATCGTTGATGTTATTTAAGAGCCACGCCTTTGCCAAAGGTTAGATATCTTTGGCAGTGATAAGTTGATAACCTGTATTATTATGTAACCTTAGTGGATAGTGACCAAGGTTCTTGGTTGGTTAGATAATGTTGAAAGTTCAGGTTTGTACCATTCATCGAACGCATGAATTTTTGTTATTCTCGATTAGCGATCTTTGTTGCGTATTTTTTGCCTCTATTGTAGGATTTAAATAATCGTGCGTCATTTGTTGTTCTTTTTAATTAAAAGTTAGATTCTTGTCGATAGAGTAACCTAAACGCCAATTTGTTCTATTTTTGAATTCTGCAAACGACGTGACATTGATCTTCTTTTATCTGTTCTGCTCGGCAGGTCTATAAAGATAATGGTTACCCATGGATGGATAACGGTTACCCATGGATGGATCACGGGAGGACCTGAGTTACCTCAACCTGAACGCGTGTTAGGACATGCGCTTTAGGAAAAAGTTGCCTCAGTTCGCATTATTAATAAAATAACATACTTAAAACGTATTCGGCAACATGGTACTTATTATACAGTATGCACAGCCCCCTTACTGAAAAGAATAAGTTTTATTACGATAATAAGAAAGGCCAAAAATTATAAAATACGTAATTACAATATGGCATATTAAATAATATGCTACATTGTATCGGCTATGAGGTAAGGCAGTTACAGCTGTTTGCGTTTTTTTGTAGCTTTTGTAGGATAAAATACCTTCGTCTGTTCACTCGTCGCTAAGAAACCAGTAATGTGACAAGCACAGCATAAATCATCGCGAACCAGCTATAAATATTGCGACGTGGTTTCACATCGCCTTTATAAACTGCGTAAAGCCTTCTACGGTGAAGAATCCTTGGAGACGTTATATAGACTTGTTTATGAACTCAAAAGCTCTGTAACGCATTATTAAAAAGGCGGTAGTTATAAAAATGTATGGTCTAGTGCTAATATTGACACTGTCGTTATGTTATATTTAAAATCTAACCTATATTATAAAATAATTGTAATGCAATACAAGTGCGACAATAAATACCTAATTCACTAAACACTTAAAATTTGGTAATTGAAGTCTAAGTATCTTGCTAGTTCTGTTCATGGCTCTATCGCTCTACTATCAAAGTACTGGCTGTAGTTTTATTTGCCTAACATTTAATTTTCGATGTGTTTTAACGCTCCATTACTCGTGTAATTTAAATGAATAAAATAAAATTGAGTTTCAGTTTGATCTATCCCATATGATAGAAAACTATTCTTAATCTTACGTACTACGTAGGTACTTAACAATTTTCTATGCCAAATTTATCGTCATTACTCAGTAAGTGAAGTGGTATATCGCTTAGAGTTCTATTTTTGACATTACTAATGTCCATACGGAGACCATAATCTAAAATACAGACAAGACTATAAATAGATTGTTACGCACAGACAGTGTCATGGTTTATTTAAAAACATATGTAGACGACCTCTGTATGGCACATGCTACCCTACCATTTATTATTATGGATTTACAGACATAAGAATTCAATAGACGGGAGTTCTAATAGTGCGTCTAAATTTTGACGCAAGTCAAGATACAAATCTTCTCCTGTCCAAATATTCAATTGTACCTAATTCAATTACGTTGATTTAGTTAATAGACATCAATCAAGTTACGAACGTCCCAAGAAAAGAGTGATATTATACTGGTGCCGATAAAAATTAAATATTTACTAAGTTTTAGTATATTTTCTAATCGGAAATTAATTACTTATTGCAATTAGATCAGGAATAATCTATATAGTGCAATAAGCCACTGAACAGTCGTCTCCAGTGGCTTATGCAAGCTGATAAGCTTTAACAGTATTTATTTATGAATGCTAAGAATACATTATTATAATATATTCAATCACCGCTTCATATTTCAGGGAACATGTAGTGATAGCGTTGGGGTTACGATCCCATTATGATTATTTAAAAATAAAGTTAAAATAATAATATATATGATGGCATGATTTTCATACATATGCAGTAATATTTTATTATTACCAATAATAATATGCTGAAGTCCTTTTTAAGTATACATTTTATTTAGATATAAACATTAAACACCTTTAATGATCTATAAAAATAATGTATATATTATGGAAAATCTATATCAATTACAATGTTATAGTTCTAATAATCAAACCTAGCATCTATGTAGAGGTGTATTTGCATTTGTATCTAAATCGTATATATCTAGGTAGGTACCATCTGAATGAATTAAAGATTTATTCATTTTTTAATAGTGAAAAAACATTTATTGCGCTATAAATGACTGTAAGCTCCTGAATTCAAACGAAATATCTAATTCAAGTATAAATGGAGCAAAATTTCTCAGAATTACCAAGGCTTGACATATAAAAAACAACTAACTGTCCTGGAATCCCATTTAAATCTATTCACCCACTACCACTAAACCACGGTAATACTAACTAAACTGACGAAATTTTTTTATCATAACTTTTCAGTAATATTGTTTCTGAAAATTATATATAACAATAGATAATTTATTTTCTTTTTGTCAAAAAAGTTTCAATGCATGTTAAGACATTCTTTTTGCTTGAATATAATTGCCCGTCGCCAAAACAAGATCCAAATAAGAACCAAAATAAGAACACAATACCGAATGGTAAAAACCGTACCAGACGACATTTCACAATTGTTCAAATATTTTTTATAGTAGCACAGCGGTCGCGGATATAATGACAAGCTGATAATCGTTACTATAAAATGTGACCAGTATTCATAATTCAGCGACACACTTCTGAGAAACAGTGTCACTTTATCTTAAAGTAAAAAAAAAGTACGGAGGAAGTGTTAAGCATCCAGCATATTAAATAAAGTATGATAAGCAGCGATGTTGCGGGAGCTTGAGCTCGTGGAAAGTCGCTGCGACCACATTCCGTGCGAAACGATTTGATTTATTTTTAAATACGCTACTTGCTTTTTATTTATCCTGCCTGTATACATTAGTGGCATTCGATATTTAAAGCACTTTTTAATTTCCAAGGACAACCTTTTTTTGTTTTACCACCTGATTACTTTGTGTAGATACTAGACACACCACAGGCATCCTTATTTTTATTTCTGGATTGAATTAGTTAACTACATCTTTGTAAATGTTAACACATTATAATAGTATCCAATACACAGCAATCTTTTGTTTAAGATATCTTTAAACCTAAATTCAAACTTGGGAGGCGAGATACTTGCACGTATCCTAGAGATATTGCATCGTAGCGCATATGCTTCGCACTTCAATATCGCAAAATACATTTGTTCAGCATATCCACTTTTTACACCACTTACCATTGGTGTTAATAGTTTTATAATAATTAGATGAGCCTTATTTATTTCTGGCGACAAAGGCAATTAAAGTCACCTAGTTAGTGAACAGTGATGCAGTAGGCATAGTATATTTGCTTTGCATTCATCTTTTCCTTCTTCCTTCCTCCTCTACATGCCTGTATTATTATAACATTGTATTTAAAACGTAACAAGTTTAGTTATTGTAAAACAAAACTCTAATTAGTTACCTACTAGTACCAAGAGTTTTGGTTAAGTTAAGGTTTGGTGCTAATTTTAAGCTTGTTACCTGTAATATTTTGTATGTCGCCTCTGGGCAGTAAATAAATGCTTTTTCTTTCTCTCTTTTTGTTTTTATGTTACGAAAGGTAAAAGTATGTATGATAAAAATGTCATACATTTGTACTTGTCACTAAACAAATAAATCAAATCGTTTCGCACGGAATGTGGTCGCAGCGACTTTCCACGAGCTCAAGCTCCCGCAACATCGCTGCTTATCATACTTTATTTAATATGCTGGATGCTTAACACTTCCTCCGTACTTTTTTTTTACTTTAAGATAAAGTGACACTGTTTCTCAGAAGTGTGTCGCTGAATTATGAATACTGGTCACATTTTATAGTAACGATTATCAGCTTGTCATTATGTCCGCGACCGCTGTGCTACTATAAAAAATATTTGAACAATTGTGAAATGTCGTCTGGTACGGTTTTTACCATTCGGTATTGTGTTCTTATTTTGGTTCTTATTTGGATCTTGTTTTGGCGACGGGCAATTATATTCAAGCAAAAAGAATGTCTTAACATGCATTGAAACTTTTTTGACAAAAAGAAAATAAATTATCTATTGTTATATATAATTTTCAGAAACAATATTACTGAAAAGTTATGATAAAAAAATTTCGTCAGTTTAGTTAGTATTACCGTGGTTTAGTGGTAGTGGGTGAATAGATTTAAATGGGATTCCAGGACAGTTAGTTGTTTTTTATATGTCAAGCCTTGGTAATTCTGAGAAATTTTGCTCCATTTATACTTGAATTAGATATTTCGTTTGAATTCAGGAGCTTACAGTCATTTATAGCGCAATAAATGTTTTTTCACTATTAAAAAATGAATAAATCTTTAATTCATTCAGATGGTACCTACCTAGATATATACGATTTAGATACAAATGCAAATACACCTCTACATAGATGCTAGGTTTGATTATTAGAACTATAACATTGTAATTGATATAGATTTTCCATAATATATACATTATTTTTATAGATCATTAAAGGTGTTTAATGTTTATATCTAAATAAAATGTATACTTAAAAAGGACTTCAGCATATTATTATTGGTAATAATAAAATATTACTGCATATGTATGAAAATCATGCCATCATATATATTATTATTTTAACTTTATTTTTAAATAATCATAATGGGATCGTAACCCCAACGCTATCACTACATGTTCCCTGAAATATGAAGCGGTGATTGAATATATTATAATAATGTATTCTTAGCATTCATAAATAAATACTGTTAAAGCTTATCAGCTTGCATAAGCCACTGGAGACGACTGTTCAGTGGCTTATTGCACTATATAGATTATTCCTGATCTAATTGCAATAAGTAATTAATTTCCGATTAGAAAATATACTAAAACTATTATATTATGTGAATTATATTTATTACCGTCAAAAAATATATTACATAATTTAACAGTCATACCAAAATATTCTGATCCTGAATTCGCTAGCATAGTGCTTCAGTAGGTGTAAAAGTTTGACAACAGATTTTGATGCGGTTTTCTTCCTTCTTAGAGAATTTAATCCAGCAGGTTTTTATGCTAATCATAGCGTAGCTTTGGTCAATATTTTTAATATAGAATAGATATTTATAATAATAGGCGCGTATAGACATTTATATCTATTAGTAGGTATGATATACAGCATGGTTGCAAATTACCTAAATGTAATCGTGTTTAGTATCATATATATGGGCATAAACGCTATTTATCCATTACCTACGTTGATAAACATAAAGGCCAATCGCACGGAAGTATTTTTCTAAAGCAGGAACTAGGTATAAACATACAGACACCTCTCTATGTATATTATACATGCATAAAATGTATTTTGCTTGATTTAAATCCGGATTTTATTCAAGTGATAGATTAGTATTTCAGTATTATAGTGTCTCGCATAGTTTTGCTATTTGTAGATCCGTGTGTACTTACTTCTAGGTGTTTGTTTATTCATATAATGTATGTATTGTGATATACTTTTAGTGTCTATAAATTGGTCATTATTATTACTCTGTGAATTTCACACCAATCTGATTGGTTTTCACAGGCTGCTAAACACATATTTATATTTCACTGCGAGCTAATCATGTGTTCTAAAAATACAAAAACAATAATGAAACATTTGCACAGACTTTTCTTGTATTATATGAAAAAGCTTGCAATTAGTTATCTAAATGAGAATTCCACGAATAAGTAATATTGTTTCCCATCCACTAGCGGACCCTAATTTAAAATGAATGTATCTTTTACACCCTTAGAATTTGGCGCCAAACATTGTGATGTTTTCTCAAAGGCTATTTTTTTTCTGTGTCCCACGATAGGGTCGCCAGTTCCCAGAACTATCACCATAGATAATTTTCGGGTGAACTTTTTTTTGTCATAATTTTAAATTATGAATGAGTTGGCGGCGCTTTTATTTATTGAGTTATAAGGCACGCTTCACAACACAGCACTTTTTTATTTTGACTCTATCTTTGAAAGGAAAATTTATTTTTTGAATGTTTCTGCAAGTGATAATAAATGTTAGAAAGAGTGTACGATTTGGCACACTGTGAGTAAAATAAATAGTGTTTTAATAATGTAAATGTAATGTCGCTATAAAATAAAAATGCTTGTAAATCAACCTACTACCATATATTTATTTTGGGGCCAGACGAATCATTGCTAATGTCACGGTCAGAGTTATCAAATACTATATAATCAATTAGATACTGATATTTTTAATGAAATTATTGCGTATACTGGTTATTGAGATACAGTTACTGTTAGTTAGAGAAAGTTGTGTTAATAACATTGTATGTGAAAGTACCTTTTGCAAAAATAAAATATAATAATTTGAATTTACAGAAAAAGGACTGCAAGGTCCGAATAAATATTATTATTTTATTAAGTATTTGGAACATTTGGCTTAATGGTATTGCAGGCGATTTATTTAAGGCGCATTTATTTAATATTTGCAGCAAATAATTTATAAAAAATTACTAAATGACTTTTGAAGGATTCAGATAGTGTAACAAAAACTTTAAGTATAATGATGGATAAAGAATAAAAGGACGTATGAGAACGGACATTAATAAGGACAAGTAAAATTAAAAGTTACAGCTTATTATTTATATTTATATAGTTCTTTTGTTTAGGTGGATGTTTGAAGTGTAGTTGTGTTGCTATTGCTAGATTATGTTGACATAAATTTATTGTACACTATTTTCACACTTATGTAAGTATGTATTATTAGTTTATTACCTGCATATGTTAGGTATTATGATGGAACCTAATCTTCAACGTCCTACCTCTTCTCACTTTTCAGCGATATAACCTACCTACTCAATAAACATATAAAATTTGTAAATAAATACTTGTACCCAAACTTGGTTAAAATATTCTTTAATTAATCTACTAGTACTCCTATTCGTTGTGTGCTATAGTATTATCTTCATTGATATACATAAAAACATCGTTGCTAATTGCAGAGTTGAATTTCAACATCACAGTTCATTATACTTAGTGTGTAAACAGACACGTGTGGTCAAGACTTAATAGTTAACCAGTGCTGTAGACAATATTTGTATATGTATTACAGAGATTAGGTTTCTTACCTCAAAGAGGAATTAGTTCAGATTAATAGTTTGGAATTTTTGGTAAGTCATGTATGAAGATAAGGTATTAAATATGATTTGGAACTAAGTTTTAGTTCCAAATCATCAATTTTAGTTCGCATTAGACGTAAGTGAACATTGTATTGTTGATGTGCAAAAATAGTACCTACTCTTAATGTATTTTTGTATACCTATCCGTGGTGAACGGTGTGGATATCACGATTATTAATTTCTAAGATATTAGTACTTTAAGCATTTGTTATTGTGATATTGTTTGTTTACCCAATAAAGTGAAAAAGAGAAAAAAAAAAAAAAGATTTTATATCTAGATATTCGAAGTTTTAAAAATACTACATAACATACAATAAGAAAACTCTTTAAAAACAAATAAAATTTAAATTAAATTAAGCTACAATATAGGCACAAAGTCAGTTTCTAAACGGACATTAATTAAATTTTAAAATTAAATAATAACTTTGAAGAGAATATAACAAACTACTCAATTTGTAAAACGGTAAACTCAACTTTGTTGCGGCAGATTATAACTGAATATTAAAGATTATTTCTAAATAATTCTAACATTATAGTTATTGAAAGTAGTTAAAATAAATATACAAACATTAAATTCGGCTTTTTATCTTAGTAGGTTACTTTACTATCAACACTGACGACAAGGAATTACTGATGTGACAAAAATTTTGTGAAATGGGCGCTTCAGTGCGACATCAAACAAGATACAAAGATAATGACTGCATTTTAAGATTTTATCAAAATGTGAGGAAACCATTAACTTATCATTACTATAATGTTAAAATTTCTCATAATATCAATTCTTTTTCCGTGGATTGATATTATCTATTCATAAAATTAGAATGACATACTTTCTTTTAAGCGTTTTCTTGCATTCCTCAGTTTTAGATGGCGCTTAAACTGTAGCACATTCGGAAATGTTTCTTATGATTGAGTTAAGCATGTATATTTCTAAAGACCTTACCCAATATTTATTGTAATATCGTGTAATGTAACTGAAGTATCATAAATATTATCAAATCTTTTTATAACATTGCCTAATTGTGGATTTAATATATTACATTGTTGATGTCTTTGAAAAATATTTCAATTCATGGAAAATAACATTTTGGATGACCTTAAACTTCATTATTGGCTTACTGAAACTTCAGTTTTTTCGGGTCAGGTTCAAAAGTGTTTATTGAAAGGTCTATCAATGAATTGTTAAATGGTTTTGGTTGAGTAAATTCAGTTAGTGTGTTGTGTCATCAAGTATCATGTGATACAATGTACGCTATTTAGTTATTATAATGTATAATTTTATTGTTATTTCATATATTATTGTCAGTGACGTCTAAAGGTCACGTCCGTCGTCGCCCACAATCTTTAAATACGCGTTTAGTACATTCACTAAAAAAACTAGTTTATTTTTTTTAATTCAAGGTCTAGAACAAGCTTCTAGAAAATGTTTTGTGTGTGCAGATTCTAAAATTATATCAATTCCTCTGTAATTTTTTTACTTCCTAATTATTTCTCATCCTTTCAGCCGATATGTATCCAATGTTAAATGTGAAAATATCGCTCTAGCATTAATTAAAAATATCAGCATATATTTTATATACCTAATTAATATTAATATTATAAATGCGAAAGTTTGTATGTGTGTGTGTATTTGTTACCACTCAGCGCCTAAACGGCTGAACCGATTTCGATGAAAATTGGCATGTAAATAGTTACGGTGCCGGAGACTTTTTATCACGAAAATCGGTCAGGTTCTCGAGGGATTTCACAAAACATATTTTACCCGCGAGTGAAACCGCGCCGCGAAAAGCTAGTACCTAATATACATGTCAATAATAGTATGAAGTAAAGGTACTATAGTACAAAAAATATTTATTACTTACAAATTTGTAGTTATGTATACTTATAGTTATGATAAAAGAATGAATCAAAGTTTTGTATAAAATAAGAAGCAGCATAAAACTTTCTTTAATTTTAAACATTGAAGACTTGAGGTGTAAGTTCATTGACATTCTTGTAACATTGTAATTTCAGTATGTAAAAAAGTGCAGCTACGAACGAATGTACAATATAGGTATAGCACGTCAGTAGTGTCCATGATTGAACTAACTGTTAGAGAAATAAGTATACAAAAGATCTTGATGAACCAAAATCTGTGTGAATCTTGAATCTATTTTAATCTTTAGTTTGAGTCATTTTGCTGACTATACGCCTTATACTTGTTTATTTTGTATGCAGTCTGTTTAATAAGCAGGTTCTGAAAAATTACTCTATTCTTGTTAGTGTCTAAGCTAGGGATGGTGGTCACCTTTATGATTGCTACAGAGGGATAATTTATTATTATTATGTGTCAATAGTAGGTATGTAGCTTGGTGTTGGTGATACCCGCGTATAGCAAAATAAGAAGATATTGATTATTTTTGTGGATTCATTTGATAATAGATATAAAGTATATGTACTTACGTAAATTATAATATATTATTGACATACGGCGTACTTGCGTAGGTACAAATTTAAATTATTAAATACCTTCTTGTTGAAATTCAAAGTCGTGTGTGATAGGAAAACTAAATCTTTGATTTGCATTCATTAGGCGTTTGAATCAGCATACTAAATTATATCGGCTGGGTTAATATTCGGCGCGATACTTGTGAATATAGTCAGTTCTATGTTTCATTTAAATAACTTTAAAAGTAAAATGTTCATGTTGATTTGCTAACAGGTAGTTACACACTTATCATTGTTAATAAGTTATTTTTCTAATTAATCGTGACTCCTGCCGAGTGAATGAACTCATTAACTATGCGCCTTACGATATGTATGTACAAAACAATTGATTGGCGGTACATGCTTAATATGTGACGGATGTGACATTTTATTTTTTTGCATTAAATATATATCATACGCACTTTGAAAACTATTTTACGATAAAAGTTGTGTATGAGCTAAAATTAAAGTACTTCATTCATTTTCACGCTATTTGTAGAAACAATATTGAAGTACGGTTGAGGATACACCGCATTTGCGGGTAGAAGTTCGGTTGTATGCAATAACAACACTCGTATCACTTTTTAAATAACATTACCAGTGAGATAATATTTGTAGTTTTTTTTTATTTGGCAAAGTTCCTATTTATTTCAGAACTCTCGTGAAAGCTAGCATTCTTTTTCAATGTCTGATAATAATATATGTAGGTATATTTCATGAGATAGTAGTCTATGTAAGAACATTAAAACTTTCCAATATTTTGTAACATGAGAATGCAGTTTAAAATAAAGGTGTGAACGTTTCGTGAACCAAAAATAGTTGCGGCCACGCATCCTAGCGTTCACGTCGAGTGTAAAAATAAAACTGGGACTAGACTAGCCTTACGAGATGTCACTCACCCAAGAATCACGTGAATCACCAAGGAGACGAAAGTGCACAATTTCACATCAATAATACGTCAATCTCTAGTATGGACCTTGACCAATACGAATTAATTCGGAATGCTCCGTAACGCCGGCTAATTAACATTCACACTGATGCGTCCAAAACCCACTCCCGCGCTTTGTTTAACTTTTTGAAAATCACTTTTAAACTTTTTGGAAAGTGTTGATATAATTCCTGTGGCACATCTATTATAACTTATAATTTTTATTCATAAATAGTCCGCAATTTATGATGGAAATGGTTGACGCGTGCCCCCGACACCGGTTGCGAGTGTACTGAGTGTCGGCGCCGATCGCCCGCCATGTTTAAAGCACACCACAGTTAGTTGGGTTAGTCAGATAAAAAAAAAGATCAGAGTTTCAGCATGTAGTCGTGCAATGTTTACAGAGGTGTGGCGGTGATAGGTTATGTATACAATTGCTATAATCTTTACGATTTATGTCATCATCGGCAATGAGTAAATTCTGCATAACAAGTAGTGGTATTTTTGTAAGTACTACCTAAATCATATTCAATAAATAAAAAACACAAAAGTATTCTATTAAAATTTCGATTTTAATACAAACTAACGTTTACTTATGGTTACCTTAAGGCCAGAAAGGAAACGAACTAGATTGCATTTTTGTTGTTTTTGTTTAGTAGGTAGCTCTACCGTGAATAAACGCGCGTTTGTCTAACCAGTGATAGAGTAAATATTTTACCACAAAGTTTAGTTCTCAACTCAAACATTTATTTATTTTTCATACAAATTATGCTGTCATCATTGCGGTAAACGTACGCCAACTCATGGTAGATCTACAAAATGCCATAAGATGTTTTACTTTATTATGTCAGTTATAGCCAAGATAAACTTGGAAAGAACTTATATTGAAAGGTCATATACCTACTACTAACATGTTAATATTATATATTCATGTTTTTAGCAGCTCAATTCATTTGTCGAATGAAAAATAGGTATGTATTGTATATGTTTAGCGGTTAACATTATCGGAGCGGAACTTGATAAGTTAGAAAAATAAAGCTACACCAGTCTAACAAGGTCATTATCGCCTTTTAATGTATTATGTATATTGAATTATATAAAGTAAAATAGGTATTTAAAAAATATTGTAGGTGTAGTCAGTTCCACTGACGTGGTCTAAGGAGATCAATAGGATTATTTTATTTATCAAATTTTGGTGTGCTTTATCAAGATCCCTTTAGCAGTTTATTATAAAAAAAATAAAATTCTACTTCAATATATTATTCAACCTCTTTATACGTTATTTTTAACAAGATAAATTAGAATCAGTGTTAAAAAAAAACCATAATACCAAAAGCTGTGAATGTTTCTCTTACCTCGGGCGTGTAGTCTCCGGTAGATTTTTTTTATGTATACAACTTAGATATCGTAAGATGCAACCATGGGAATATCGGATAGCAGAATTACCCGTGTATTAAATATCACTGTGTTGGGACTATGACAATCTTCTCTTTTTGAAAGAGTATACGTATCTAGCAGACGTTTTGATTCAGACCAACATTAATAATCTATCTGTGCTATCATAAAAGCGAAAGAGTTTGTTTGTTTGAACGCGCTAATCTTTGGAACTACCAGTCGGATTTAAATAATCTTTTTGCGTATGATAGCCCAAAAAAGAAAAGAAGAAGAAGAAGAATTGAAAGAATCGAAGAAGGTTATAGGCTATGTAACATCACGCTACTGGCGACGGGAGCAGAGCAGTAAACAAAGACGCAGGTAAAACCTCGCCGCGGAAAGCTAGTTATCTATATAATTACTATGTGGTCAAACACAAAAATGTTTTAAATACCATTTCAATTATACAATAGTATTGTGATTAGAAGTGGTTTTACCCTTCAGTGAGGTCTCTTTTTCAGTGACAGCTGTGACAGACTTTTCCACGATGCTGGCATAGCCATTCGTAGGCAATAACCGTATGGTTTGTTAAAGTGGAGATGTCTGGAAGATGGCCAGCAATGAATGTTTTCCAGCTAAATTGATGATGATGATAAACCTTATTGATAGGTAATAGCATGCATTCATTTTTTGTGCAAAAAATATATAAATAAACAGACTCTATGGAAATTACTGATACTTAGTCGGAACCGGTTATACTTTTACTGTAGGTACTGTAGCTTTACTGTAAGCCTCAGAGTTGCGGTCACAACTAATAACGTTGCGTGTAGGTACATATACCTATATAAAGTGCATGTTCTGAGAAAGTTTTGTTCTGTTTTCAAATACCAGTAGCGCTGTTCGTTTTAAGCGTTCCAACCACAAAGTTGCAAGAACTTTTGAGACTCCTTCGATTCCGTCGGCTTGACATTACAAACTAAAATTCGCATTTGAAAATTTGGCTCTATGGTTCTCCGATGTATGATGTCTTTATTTGAAAATTTAAGTTTGTCACTTTGATAGAGCTATCTTCGAACTTGAAACATATTAGCAAAAATCATGACGTGTTTCCTATGATGGACGAATTACCTATGTAAGGTAAGTACTTACCTAAGTTTGTATAAATGTTAAGTGCACGAGACGGACTCTATTTTCATGTTTTTTTATGCAAAAGCCAATGTAAGAATAACTAATTCATGGTAGAGGTGCTGTTTTCTTTGTGCTGCGCCTCTGGTATCTGGGAACCAAGCTTTCCTAGAACAGCCAAGGGTGTTGTCACATAATTTCTCTTGCAAATATTTTTCACTAATAATAGAATAGAAACACCAGAAACGCTGTTCATATATAATAGAAACGTCTATTTTACGCTGTGTAAGATAAAACCATTTTAACATGGTAGAGCTACTTAAATAATCTTAATATGAGACTTAGGTTAATAATGAACCTGTGACCGAGTTTATAATCGTCTGCATGTGCATAATAAACAATCTATAATTAGTGATTTGGTTACGCTTGGCACATGAAATTAGTTCACGCAGGTGTACCGGCTCCTACAAATTTATTCTTAGAAATGCTTGATAGCGTTCTTAATAAAGCTATAGGCCATTTGATTGATTAAGTATGTTATTAGCACTGAAAGGAATATCATTAAATTAGTACATAAACCTTTGTATTTTTTTGCATTGATAGTGATAGTATACATACAATCAGAAAATAAGTAACTTAGCAAAATCAAAACGGATAATCTTACGACTCGACAGAAATATTTAATGAATCTTTTTGACTTACTTACCTCCAGTTTCTGAAAGACTGATTAACGACAAATTCACTAATCACTTGTTAAATCTCATGTGAAGTACCTAAGAGCACGCTAAAAGCATGAATAATTAGTTTAATTTGATCTTGTTGGTTACTAATTAGATCAAATTAAACTAAATATTTATGCTTTTAGCAAGCCAATTGGTACTTCACATGAGATTTAACAGGTGATTAGTTAATTATTCATTGATCAGCCTTTCAGAAACTGGAGGTTAGTCTCAGGTTTCGTAGTTGAATGGACCTAAGTACTGCAACTGTAAAAACTTACTGTTTGAAATTTGTCTAGTTACAAAAAAAAAATAATATGGTAGGTATCATTTTGTAATTTAATAACACCTCTTTTTTGCATTCGAAACCTGTTTTTATGGGACTAGGTCGAATTCTTTGCCGATTATGTTCTATGATAACTAGAGCTTGAGTGATATTTGACGCTTGAAAAATTGACAGATCATTCATATAATTAAATTATAAGACACAGTTATATCTTGTGATTTATTTTAATTTTGATATGTGACATCGTGCTTGTGATTCTTTATAATTAATTTTAGTAGAAAAAAATAACCTTATATACTGCATAAATATACCATGATCATGGGATAACGAGCATGTGTTCATGTCTTATCGCGCATTGGACTGATTACATTACATATTTCCAGTTTCATTACCATTCTTTGTAATGTTAAATATAAATCAGGAAGTACATACTTATAGATTTTAATAATAATTATGAAAATCAACATAATTAGTCACTAATCTTGTTATTGTATAATTAATTTATTATATAAATATACCACAAATAGTATTTGAATAAATATAATTATAACCTCCTTTGAGCCACCTATAATCATCAAATGATTAGTAGGTTAAATTTAGAACAAAAATGTAGGTTGTAAAAAAATTGCTTTACTTTAAAATACATAGTAGATTGCCACTGTCACTAGCTGTATAGTTTTTCTATAATCACGTGACAGGTATTGGTTACTTGACATTAGTCGCGACCTGTCAATCAAAGCTGGACAAGGATCCACAAATATGTATGACTAATCCGAGTAAAATGAAGAGGTTTTCCGTTACTAAAAATCAAAGGATCGAAGTGATCTGGCGTACAAGCACAACCCATGTCATGTCAGATTACTCTTTAGAAAATATAAATAGCTGCTACTGATAAAAAGCAACAACCTGAGATATCTCAGGCTATAAGCTTACCAGAATGGCTACATTTTACGTGATGGTAAGCAGACAATGTGGTCTAAATTTATGCTAATTAATAACAGTATGAACAGTGAACTTATTTTCAGTCTTATATCTAGTTATTTCAATAATATTAATTAAATTATATATATATATATATAATTTAATTAATTGATTGAACAGAATTGATAATATATATATATATATATATATATTATCAATTCTGAAAATATTGCGTTACCACTGGCAGATTTCGATGCAACATCGTACCCAACTCATCGTATATTCAAAATGGAACAAAATCACACAATCTCTTAACTCATAAAAACTCAATCTAAAATAAACTGAACTTAGTACTTTCTTTGTTTTATATATTTGGAATTACGTTGTAAGCTTTATAAAATTAAAATTATTTTAGTAGTATTTGAATGCCCTGTTATAGCTAGTAAACACTCGTTGATGTCTTTTGTTACGAGAATTTCACTTTCGCACTTAGCGCTACTATGTTCAAGTATTTATTATAATTTTTAACTACAATAATTAAATACCTAATAAACTGTAAACTATTATTCCTTGTTAGTGCTTGTAGATTTATAAAATTTAAATCTGTTACTATCACAGGTTGTTTGGTAACGCAATTAAATAAAGTGCAGGCTTATAATATTATTTTTTATTTTTATTTATTGCACACAGAAAGATACAAGGAATAATACAAATATAACTTATGTACAAAGTCAAGCTTAACTTAGAGCTGAATTCTCTAACAGTTTGCTGTTGCCTTAGTGTGGTAGAGGAAATAATAGTGAGAGTATAATGAAGTGTACAATTAAGAAATAAAAAACAAAGAAAGACTTAAATACAAAGAAAATATAACATAGTTTTTTTTTCTATTATTGTCTGACAACAGATTAAAATATGTTTAAAGAACTTTATTACAATCTCAAAAGAAAAAGTACATAGTTCACTTAATGAGAATTTTATTAATAACTAAATTATTAATTCTCGGCGTAAACAGAGGTGGTATGAGCAAGTTTTATCAATTAACTAGCTAACGTGCCCCACGGCTTCGTCCGCACGTAAAATATGTTTTGTTGTATCCCTCGAGACCGATTTTCGGAATAAAAAGTAGCCTATGTCCGTCTCCGGCACCGAATCTACACCAACATACCAATTTTAATCGAAATCGGTTCAGTCGTTTAGGCGCTTAGTGGTCACAAACACACACACACACACACACACATACACACCCACAAACTTTCGCATTTATAGTATTAATAGGATTACATTTACAGACTTCTATTTATGTATACTTTTGCTTAAGATTTCCCCACGATGTATGTATTCTTTCACCGTTTATCCCAGCCAATATTAGAAAGTAAGTATGAATTTTGAACTTTAACCTAGTGGCTTAATAATAATAAATTTTAAGTTTATATTATGCTTAAATGTCAGATCTTTGTATAATTAATAACAATATCTATAAAAGTTATGAGTAAAAGGTACAAGATGGATCTTTTAGTAAATTACTTTCAAAACAGTATTTTGCTTAATCCAAAATATTTAAAAACCTAGATGATTCCTGGTGTCAGTCATGCAAGTTTTTATCCCCGTATAAAACTACACAGGAAACATTTAATTAACTAACTCAGCCTAATCCACACAGTAAATATTGCCAATCAAATAAAATACTTATAAAATTTATAGTGATTGGTATTCAGCGCGTTTTCACAGCGCATGTGCAAAGGTCTTTTAGCTCGTAAGTTCTCGTGACTCTTTTGTATGCCATGAGCGTTTTACTTGTCTATAGTCGACCTCATAGTTCCCTGTAAACACTTTTATAGCCTCTTAGGACTAAACATTCATTAAATTCGCGTTGTTAACTCTGATCAGGTAATAACTTTAGGTTAAGTACAGGGTTATATGAATACTAATAAGCTTATGTTTTGCAATTAATTACCAGCATGATGTTTCCAGTAAGATTCCTTATTAAGATTTTTCTCTTGAAACTTCTTTCTCTGAAAAAGGTAACTCTCGACAACGAGCTTGTGTCGTGATACTACATCTAGCAATATGTTACACAAACGGTTATGGGTCAGGAGGTACGTACGTACCAGAAGTACGTATCCAGAAGATGTTTTAGCTTAAAAGTAGAAATGGAACATAGTTATATAGAACAAGCAATATATATTATTAAAAAACAAAAAGCCTACCTGCCTAAAAAAAAGTGAAAAGAAAGAAACCCATTTTTATTCACGTGCTGACCCTACATTGATTTGTTATAATTATCCTATGCCACTCCCACAATCAATACGAATATAATGACAACTCATAAGTTAAAATCCATCAAGCCATTAGGCTGTAGAGGGTTCCAAAGAAATAGCCATACTTATTCACATACATTCGTACATATATACATACGAGCGTATGCATGTATGTATCTACATGCATACGCTCGAGAAACATTACCCTTCTTGACTGTGTCAGTCGGGCAAAAAGAGAATGACAATTTGTTCAACACACTTGATGTCCTCTTTAACCTATAATATTCTGCTAATTACATATCTTATCTTCTTATTTGAATCTGTAATAGTGACCAACATAAAATAATAAATAGGCAGTCTTCTTTTGTTAATTTAAATAACATGTCAGATACCGCCTCAACGCCGAGTAAAAAAAAAGTTATAATAAGTGCGTAAAACATTTAATTAGCAGACGCGACCGTAATATAAAAGATAAGTATATGATATAATATAGGTGGGATAGGAGTTTATTTCAATGCTATGAGAACTTTGGCATAATGGTATTTTTCAAAAGTTCAAAGAATAAACAAAGTATGTTATGTTCTGTATTTTTTAACCGACTTCAAAAAGGAGAAGGTTATCAATTCGGGTCGTATGTTTTTATTTTTGTTTTTGTATGTTTCTTACCTCATATCTCGGTCATTTATGAACCGATTTGAAAATTAATTAGTTATTTGAAAGGGTATACTCTGAAATTGGTCCTATTTCTTTATTTTAAGAATTGGTTCAGTAGTTGTATGTTTGTTACAACAGAACTCGGTCGTTTATAAACCAATTTGAAAAATTCTTCTTTTATTTATCTCTAAAATTGGGTCCTATGTTTTTTTATAAAGAATGGTTTAGTGGTTTGGCTTCAATTTTATATTTTGTAACAAAACGTATGCAAGAAGTGAAGACGTGTAAAGCAACACGTCGATGTCTTTTGCGACGAATTTTCTGACATTGACATGTCCATGCTACAAGTGCGAAGTGATTTTCAAAATTCATTTTTTGTTAGAAACGAAGTGGTCCTGGATCGGTGACCATTTGTGTCATTTCATTTGCAGCGTCTTCATTCTTTAGAAGCAGTACACTATGGTTATCACTATAATTTGGTAGCCGTTAAGCCAAGTTGGAGGTCATATGGTCGTGAGAAATTAAAACAGCAACGGGCGGCCTTAAACCTGCCTTTACAGCACCACTGTTTATACTGGGTGGCGCAAAAGTAAAGACCCTATTTGGTTCAGCTATAACATTTTTTCTAAATTAGAAAACTAGATTTAGATTTTTTTAAATGTATATTTGTGCCATTAAATTTCGTACCATTAGGATTTAAAGATGATGTCTTTTAAATGGTGACCTCCAGAGTTGATACACATTTGAGCCCTATTTATGACATTTTGCATAACTTGCCGTAACACTTCCTGCGTTTCCATTTCCATCTCTCAGGGCATGTCAATAAGCAGAATACTCGGTTCTGGGGCACTGATAATCCGCGCATTATTCAAGAAACACCTCTACACCCACTAAAAGTTACTGTATGGTGTGGCATCTGTGTTGACAGAGTGATCGGACCCTATTTTTTCGAAGACGCTGGAGGCAATGCGATTACTGTCACTGGAGAACGCTACAGAACCATGTTACGTGAGTTTTTGATACCCAGTTTGGACGAATTGGGGCTGGAGCACATCTGGTTTCAACAAGACGGCGCTACGGCACACACAGCGCGCGACACTATGGACTTAGTGAGGGACGCTTTTCCAGGCCGAGTTATCTCTCGTTTTGGCGATTTGCCTTGGCCTGCAAGATCACCCGATCTGACCAGTCCAGACTTCTTTCTTTGGGGTTTTTTGAAATCTCGGGTGTATGTGAACAAGCCACAGACTCTCGCAGCTCTAAAAGAAAACATTCGTCAAGAAATAACGAACATATCGCAGGAAGTGTTACGGCAAGTTATGCAAAATGTCATAAATAGGGCTCAAATGTGTATCAACTCTGGAGGTCACCATTTAAAAGACATCATCTTTAAATCCTAATGGTACGAAATTTAATGGCACAAATATACATTTAAAAAAATCTAAATCTAGTTTTCTAATTTAGAAAAAATGTTATAGCTGAACCAAATAGGGTCTTTACTTTTGCGCCACCCTTATTTTGTATATCTGTTATGCGATTGCTCGGTCAGTTAAATTATAATTTTTGATGATTCTTTATTGTTGGTAGATCATCACTTTTTTGTTTTGATTTGTGGTTTCTAGGATTCAGAGTTTAGCGATCAGCAAAAGTGTTGACAAGGACAAGGTGTTGTTTATATCTCTATTTACAATCTTACCTCTCGTTTCTACTTTCTTTCAAATGGCGCGGCGCTGTCTCATTTGCGCAGCACGTTTAGTAGGTGGTCTACCCATATTGAATATTATTTATAAACAATTAATTTCCACTAAAAGTTTAAAAATAAAATTATATTAGAAAAAAAAATGTAAACCGACTTCAAACAATATTTACATGTTCAATCCTTAACTAAAAAGTAGAAAATAATATTTTAATTACTTCATAGCAAAGAACATTAAAGGGGAATCAACGCAATCCTTGATAACTATAATACTTTACTATTTATAGTTTTTAATCAGTTATTTTGGAGTCGGTGCCAGTCGAGAAGGATCTTAAATTCTGCCTTTGCAACAAACTTTTGAAATGCACGGGTCGGTAATGGCACGCGTGGGTGATATGCCTGAATGCACTACCCATCGATTTATAAGCTTTTGCACCTATATTTCTAGAAGAGTCTTTAATCCTTAAAAGCCAAAACCTTTATCTTTTTCTAGATTTTAAAATTCTATTTAGTTTCAGTTTAATTAATTTATTAACTTCGGGACGTCGGTATTACTATTGTTGAGTGTATGTGTAGGCCTTTACGCCTTATTTTTTTCTTTCATTTATAGTCTGGTGCAGAAACTTGGCGGCCTATGACCAGCAGTGGACGTCTTTTGACTGAAGATGATAATCTGCAAACTTTATGTTTATATGTCTTTAAATAATACTGGTATGTGTTTTTACTTTTACTGCACGGATAAAACAATGACGTTACAATGTTACTTTATTAACATATTTTTTTTATTCAATAATATTTATGTAAAGTAAATCAATATTTATTGAGATGTTGACGTCACATTCCATAAACAGCATAATTATGAACTTAAAACATACCAGTAGTAAATAATTATATTTAACTATGAGAGTAACTGTTGCGGATTTTCCTGAACATTTTCCGTAATATTTTATTACTGTGGAAAACTATGATGTCTGCACGAAATATTTATGTAAGTATTTTAATTTTTTGGCGCACAATTAAAACAATTTACCTACTTACTAGTGTACAATACAAAAAATATAATAATTTCATACAATAAACAATCTTTTTCTTTATCAAAAATAGTAGGTAAAATTGTATCTTTTATTTTAGTTTTCCATTGTTGAATCTGAATAATTATTACTTTTTTCACATTAAAGTTAAATCTTACATTTAAGTGGTTTACATTTAAAGGTTTTTTT
Organism: Parascotia fuliginaria; assembly: GCA_963082885.1. NCBI lineage: Eukaryota > Metazoa > Arthropoda > Insecta > Lepidoptera > Erebidae > Parascotia > Parascotia fuliginaria. Next base: position 13,726,734 of record OY720180.1, on the reverse strand, counting down.
TACTTATACTTACCATTTATATCAAGAATAAATACGTAACTATTTACTAGGTAAAGTACTTATGACAATGCAAGTATTACTGAAATAACATAATCGCTGCGTATCTTTTTACATGAGTTATTTATTGTTATTATGTATAAAATGAATAAAAAAAAAGTATAGTTTCTCACTTTTATACAATAATAAACACATCATTAGGTACCTCGAGCTTATCGTGCGCTTGTCTCACTAGCGATAAATATAATTATATAATGTAAAATGTTTGTATGAGAGAATTCATACCTTTGTCACGTAATTAAAACCTAAAATTCTTTACCACACGTGTTCCCATCTAATTGTGATCCTGGGTCTTGCCGGGCAAGAAATAGCATCTCATCTCATAAAGCCACCATAGTAGAGAAACCAACGGTATGGTATTTATTAATGCTAGGCATGAAGTTACGATTAAGTAAGTATAAATCCGTATGTATTATGATTATACGGATGATGATACTATCATCATGCAGGCTGTGTAGCTTCTGAGAATATTTTACTTCACGCTCTAAATGCTTAGAGTGAGACTGTGTCTATTCGGTCCTTGTTCTTCTATGATATCATAACAGGGGCCTAAGTCTGCTATCACAATAGTGTCAGAATAGTCGATCATGATCTCTTATTGGTTGATTTTTACAAGTTTCAACCAATATAAGATCATGATCGACCATTCTGACACTATTGTGATTGCAGACTTAGGCTCCAGGTTGTAAGAAAGATGGTAATGACGTAATGCAGCTTTATCTTTAGTTAATCGGCATTGTTTTAGATTTGGACTAAGATGCCATCTGGATCATTTTAAAGCCAAGAATGATAATTATTATTTATTGGTATATCTATTACTTTATGTCATGTGTGAAACTCTTTTGTTTGATGTTTTATCGCATAAAATTGTTTTTTCCTGTTTGTATACCGCGACATAATTTATATTTTCAACGGGTAATTAAACAATTATATTTCTTAATTATAACTATAAACATAATAATAGGTAATCTTTGAGCCATACCTTATTATTTTAATATATTAGCTATTATTATTATAATAGGCATATTTATAGACGTGCGCAAAAACGCAGATAGTAAATGTGTGCTTTTGCGCACGACGAAGACAAAGCATAACTTGTTTTAAATTATAGTTAATGAAAATTAGGCAAGACAGCTCTAATTTCTGGGACGAATTTTGGAGCCGTGGCGATACGAACCAATTTTTTTGATGAGGCGCCACTGATGCGTTGAAGCGAATAAGACGGACTTACTCGTATTCTGTTATTTCCTTACTGAATTCAGAAGTATAGCATTAGATATTTGTTACAAAATTTTTATAATAATATTTAAATTATACAAATTTTATAAAAATAAATTTAGGTTTAGTCATGCATACTAAACTTGTTTCAATACGAAACTAATCGCTAATACCGAAAAACTTCATTACGATGCTGTCAGTGTTCACAATACACCGATAATATTCGCGCATGACCAAACATTGTTATTATTGTTACAATAGTCGCATTATGTCATGTAGGTAAGCCAAAATAGTTTTTCTTATTCGGTATAATAAAGGCTAAAACACTCTCCTGAAGTCTGAGTCTCATGACATCTTTCTGAACTTTGTGCATAGCTCTGTAACTTGTAAACAGTGCCAAACTCAAATAGCAAAAACTGGTTTACATTTTGCATCCCCGAGAACACCATCAAAAATTACAGGAAAACACTGTATTTCTGACTGATTGAAAGAAAAATTTAACTTGAATGTATAAGTAACTGTAGACTTGCTTACTACTATAATTATTTGATGAGTGAGGCACTTATTGGGTTGTGAGTATAGCATTTTCGTGTTTTTATTACCTACTTCAGCTGTAGTCGGTCATGATGAAGCTGCCAGATTTAGATTAGTTCTCAGAAATAACACCAGAGTCGTTGTTCAGTTTACGTTCTTACAGATAAAACAATCTCTTTTCATGGCTTGTGCAAATTAAAATATTTATGTGTGTATTACATTCATATGATTATTGACGCCTATAAAGTGATATACTCACTTGTATTCAAATTTGAACTGAAATATTACAAACAACATCATTCAAAATTTTCGTCACTTCATTTTAATCAGTGTTTAGCAGTTATTATATTTTATCCGATGCCATTTGACCTACTCAAACAAAACAACTGGTCACGAGACTCACAGAATGATAGTAGAGTACTTGATAGATTCATTTCTAACCTATTCATTTCAAGAAGAAAAGATAAATACGTTTAATAATTAGGACCATTTCATTTTTAATTAATTTAAGTTGTGTTCTCGTACGGAAAAATGCAGTTATTTGTCTGTACTCCGATTTACGTCAATTTCCTTGATCCCTTAAGGTTATATATCAGTATCAAATAAGAATACTGATGTATGTATCAATTTGCTTTATGACATTGTTTTGTTGCCAAACTTATTTCCGCAACTAATGTACAAAATATCCTTATTGATGAATGAATTTGATTGGTAATTTTCCGTTATCCTTGAGAAGAAGAAATTATTGTAGTGTGTATGTATGTGTTGCTTTGTTGCCGTGACAATCTAACTGATTTTACTATTCTCAAGGGATTCGAAATCCAGTTTTCGATAAGGTCCGTAAAAATTAGTGTTTAATTAAATCTGTCGTAGGCAATTATCACTGGAATAAAAAATGATACGGCATCTTCACGAATGGTTTAGAATAAGGCACCCTGTGTCTGTACTACTATATTCAAAAGCTGTGTGACAAATTTTCATGCTCTCTTCCTATCTTAGGCACGTTCTAATAATATATTGTGCGTTTTAGTTGTTGGTATAAATCGCGTAAGCATTAGGCTTAAGTAGGAAGGAAGGTAGTACGTTTAAGGAATAATACCTTTAATTACCAATGAGTTAGCTCGTGACCATGGCCAGAACAATTAGACCGAAAATCCGGTTATTTTAAAGTTAAAACAATACATCTGCTCAATTTACCTGCTAAAATTATCTACAAATTAATAGAGGTAGAGCACGGCAAGATTTCTTATTAAAATATTTATTACATCTACGAAACTGTTTAAACCAAAACCAAACCAAAGCAGTTGGTACCTGGCTTTGGTTTGGTTTGGTTTTCTTACCCATGAGAGAGAGACAGACACCTCAGCGTGAAAATTATTTCTCCGTAACTGCCTCATATTTTCCGTTCAACTTCAATAAGGTGGCATTTATTACGGTAACGCTGCGTTAACAGATATGGCCTTAACTAGATTAACAAGAATAGGAAGCTATGCCTTTTTCTTCAGAGGCCTTTAAAAAAGGCATGGCTGCCTATTCTAGACCGAGCCTTACTTTTTAAATATTACAAAGTACAACAAGTATTTCAAAAGCGCGCATTTCTGGAATCCAGTCCCGACAAACGATGCACGCGCTGAACTATTTTCGTCCGCTTAATTAGACAACGCATTATTTCACATTCCTTGATTAAACCACAGAGTAGCCGTACAGAGGCAAAGCTTCCTAAGAAAGTGCAAAATTATTACCTATTCTGGTAGGGTGGTCACAATAGGTTAAGACAAACAAAACATTAGTTAAATAGTTTATATATGGAGTTATTCCGGTCTGATCCCCCAGATCTCATCCCCTAGGGTTATAATTATTATTTAATTCCGTTCTGATTCTCTGCCAGTTTAGTAATACCGGTCTGATCCCCTCAGAGTTTTTGATAGGTAAGTACATTCAAGAGAAAAGCAGTTTATGTAATAATGAATTAAAAACATAAAAATAATAAACGCACATGTATAGTCTCTGCTTACCCCATTAATAGAAGGCAGGCGTGAAGTTATTGTACGTATTTTCTCGAAAATCTGTCAAAGATAACTAGGGGATACGACTGGAATAAAATATTTAAATATATTTTGGTTTTGTTTCTGATCTCCTACGCGATCAGAACTGAATAGAAAATAACAAAAAGTAAAGCAATCCCTAGTGTATGAGATTCAGGGGATCAGACCGGAATAACTCTATATATGTACCTACTGATTTTGATATCTCATTAAAACGAATAGTATTAACATAGTGAATAGGAAAACATCTGTCGTTTTGCCTTTATAAGTAGCTAAATTCGATATATTTAAGTGTTTTAAGCTGATAATATTATAAAAGTTTTGTTGCCAATATGATTTTTCATTCATGATTGTTGATCATTGTCATTCGTGTATATTTCAATTAAGTAGGTACAAATCTAAACCTACCGACAAACTTCGAAAGAATTTTATGAACCTGTTAAATATGAAGGTAAGTTCACATTCACATTCATATAATTTTGATCCAGTCTTTATTCAATATGTTAGGGATTATTCAAAAATCTTTAAAAAGTCATGTGTTGCCGCTAAGTCCTTGTATTTAAGTAATAAAATTAAACAGTCCGAGAACAAAATAAAAACAACTTGGAATGTTATTAATAGTGAGACTGGTCGTATTAAATTGAAAGATAACAATTATGAGTTAAACATTAAGGACAATATTATTTCAAATAATACAGATGTAGCCCACATTTTTAACGACTACTTTGTTAGCATACCAGTAAAGACAACCAGCTCCTTAAATTCTTGCCCAATCAAAGCTGAGCATTTACTTAGGGGGAATGTGAAAGAGTGTGACGTCCCTTTTAATTTTAATTATGTTAACCCAAACAACATAATAAAAGTGTTCAAGTCACTACATTCAAAAAACACTGCTGACTTGTGGGGTTTTTCAGTTAAATTAGTTGAGAGTATAATTATAAATATAGCACCATATCTAGCTGCTATCTTTAATAAAAGTGTTGATGTAGGAGTATTTCCTGATTTAATGAAACATAGTAAAGTAGTACCTTTGTTTAAAAACGGCTCTAAGAGTGACCCTAGTAATTTTAGACCAATATCTATACTGCCAGCTATTAGTAAAATTTTTGAGAAAATTATATTGCAGCAATTAGAGAGCCATTTTAACTTTCATAAATTACTACATAATGAGCAGTATGGTTTTACGAAAGGTCGCTCAACTACAGATGCAGGCGTTACACTAATAAAACATATTTTTAACGCCTGGGAAAATAAAATGGATGCTATTGGTGTTTTTTGTGATCTCTCTAAAGCATTTGACTGCGTCGAGCACAATACGCTCTTGAGAAAACTCAGTCACTATGGGATCAGGGATGTTGCACTTAATCTAGTTTCCACCTATCTAAGTGATAGAGTGCAATACGTTGATGTAAATGGAAATAGGTCCTTAGGGTTACCTGTTGCTATGGGCGTCCCACAGGGCTCCATTCTTGGTCCTTTTCTATTTTTGGTGTATGTAAATGATTTGCCGTACTTTGTACAGGATTTCTGCGATATAGTGCTATTTGCAGACGATACGTCTCTTATTTTTAAAGTTAACCGTAAAGACCCTAATTTCGACGTTGTAAATGGTTCGCTCGCGCAAGTCCTGAACTGGTTCACGGTAAACAATCTTCTACTTAATTCCAAGAAGACAAAATGTATAAAATTTTCTATGCCAAATGTCAAAAGTGCAGGTATAAACCTGGTTTTAAATAATGAGTCAGTTTCAATCGTAGAGTCCACAGTTTTCTTGGGCTTAACTTTAGATTGCAAACTTCAGTGGGAAGCCCATATTTCGTGTCTCGCAGGTAAACTCAGCTCAGCGGCTTTTGCTATCAGGAAAGTTAGGCAACTTACTGATGTGGCAACCGCCAGACTAGTCTACTTTAGTTATTTTCACAGCGTTATGTCTTACGGCATATTGTTGTGGGGTAGGGCTGCTGACATTGAAACCGTTTTTATTATTCAAAAACGAGCTATACGTTCTATCTACAACCTAGGTTCACGAGACTCCCTGAGAGAGCGATTCAAAGAGATAGGTATATTGACAGTTGCATCTCAATATATATATGCTAATGTTGTTTATGTTAAGAGTAACATTAGTCTATATACTAGAAATTGCGATGTGCATGAGATTAACACCAGGGGTAAGCATAAACTGGTTGGCTCACACTATCGCTTACATAAAGTCCATAATTCGTTTACGGGACTTGGTGTACGTTTATTTAATAAATTACCTATCGACATAATGGATAAACCCTTAGACAAATTTAAACAAATTGTCAAAAAACATTTAATACTTAAGGGTTACTACACTGTTAATGAGTATCTGAACGATAAAAGTCATGGGATGCTCGCTTGACGAAGGAGTAAATTAATTTTACTCTTAATTTTAATGACATTATACTTTAAAGGACATATTTTAGTTAATTATTGTATGAATGACATTTTTTATGATTATTATGAATGACATGCTTTAACAAATAATTTTTTGACATTAATTTATTGATACATTTTGACATAATTTATAAAATGATTTTTTTTTTTTTGTATTAATTATAAATGACATGATGCCCGAGCCATATTTGAACAGTTAAGTACACATTTTGTATTGTTTTGTTAAAATTGTATACTTAGTATTGTTAAATTTTTTTACATTGTGATTTGTGAAATAGAGGTACATTGTGAACTCCTGTGGTAAATTAAGTTCATCTTACTTTATACTTATACCATGAAATTAACAGTTTATATAATATCTACATAGAAACATTTATCACAGTTCACATGTTGCCTTTACCTTTTGTAGCAATATGCAAATTGAGGCAACCTGTAAAGCACACATTTTACTTTTTAATTTTCTTTACAACATAGAAAGCTGTAAGTAATTAAGTATCTATAGAGTTAAGTGTATTGCCTGCGTCACTTTGCATGCTACTTGAAACTGTAACTTACAAAAATTGTAATAACCTGGCGATTAAAAAGAGTGGCCTGAGTTTCTTGCCAGTTCTTCTCATGGCTCTACTTCGTCAGCGAACTGGCTGTAGGTTAATTTGCTGACATTTTGTAAACTTTGACGTTCATAAGTGTTAATTTAATTAACCTAAATGAATAAACATATATTTCATTTCATTTCATTTCACAGAGGTAAACTTATAACACGTTAAAATAAACAATCATTCTTATTAAATATCATTAACATTATTTAATTTTAATCAAACTTTTCATGAATATAAATATTAACATATTTATTATAGTTTCAACGATTAAAATTAACCGATAAAATAATTAACAATTATCTTTAACGTGCGTCGCACTGACCCTGATATTGTCAACTGGCTGTGCCGGCGTCAACCGGTTTTTCCAGTCTCGCCGTGTACGCGACAAGCGGCCAGTGGACACGCACACATGCCCCGCGTGCTTGTAGTAGTGCCACCGATTTGCGCGTTTGTAGGAAGCTTTCTCTCTGTACGTATCTACTTTGTGCTTAAACACCCAGATACGTAATATTACGCTTACCCACCCACTACCTCGTATTTACGCTTCGTAAATACGAGGTAGTGGGTTCGAACCCGGGCAAGTACCAATGTGATTTTTCAAATCATATGTACTTTTTAAGTTTATCTTGAACATTTCTGACTGACGGTGAAGGAAAGCATCGTGAGGAAACCTGGACTTAAAAGTCTGAAATTGCCAATCTCTATATGAGTAGAGGCCTTTGCCCTGCAGTGGAACAGTAAAACAGGCTGGTATTATTATATTTATAATGATACAACACTCAATATCATACATAACTTTAGGTTTGTCTTAATTAATAAATATACATAATTTAATTTCTTTAAATTTTTTAAATCTTTTTCAATAATTTTCCAACACGTAATTTACTATTTGGTTTGTGTAATCTTAAGCCCGTCTAGAGCAAAACCTATAACTACGAAATGAGAGTATATTTTTCAGGTTATTTAAATACCTACACTAATTCTAAATGTTTTTTTTAGAGCACAAAACGAAGTAGAGTACTGGATAATTGTGTTCTTTATTTAGTGTCACTGATAATGATGAAGCAATTATTGTATCTACAATAATAAAGGTCCAACCTTGCTTTTTTATTACACATATGCTCCAGATAAGATGTGTTATTGATAATGTATGCATATAAGGGCCGGAAGATTTTCAAAATAATAATTCCTGCTTCATTCAGAAAACGTAATATAATAAAAAGTGTGGATGACACTTGTAATTACGACATTGAAAAGAACCTTCTTACATAAATATTGCGGTATTGTAATATAGCTCTACCGTGAGTGCCTTTCTCACTGCTAGCAGCGTAAAATGTTAAACCTAAGGAAATTTAGGAGCACTGTTAGTTTTTTAGAAATAATGTTCAACTCTCCCCGAAGTTCAACAAACACGTTATTTCATTGTATAGTGAATATCTGTCTGGCGTTGATTAGAATGACTAGTCTTTAAAACTATATTATGTATAGCAAAAAATAGGTCATCTGACGAAAAATTGTCGTATTCAATTAAACTTAAAATCCATAGTGAACACCAAAACCAAACTGAACACCACTCTTCTCCAACTACCTGGGCCGCCAAAACCAATTTTTATAGACGAATCACTTACTATGCTAGGAAGGAGACTTGCATATTTAGCTAGACAGATCGTCAAGGATAATCAGTATTATGGAACCTGGTCTTCCTACGGCAAAATATTTATCAAGAAGACCCAAGACGCACTACCGATTCGAATAGACTCCGAACAAGACCTGAAGAACCTGAATCCTAAATGACTATCACCCGTAATTGCACTATGTTTGTTATTATTTTTTAACTTTAATACCTTTGTTCTTACTTTTTTATTAATTATTTACGTTATATTACTACACCTTCAAATACATACCACTTTCACATACTCTACTCAAGATACCACAAACAACAGATATATAATATGTACACATACTCGATCTACTTACTTACATTACCACGTCATATATGGCATTATATTATTATTGCATTTATTTCACTTGTCATACTTAAAAATAGATTTAACATTTTTAACCGGCTTCAAAAAAGGAGGAGGTTTCTCAATTCAACTGTATATGTTTTATCCACATGAAATCACACTCACGTTAAATAGTCTACCTACCTACGTCTCTCCACTCACACCATACCAATCACAACATCCGCATCTAACACTCTCACCCATCACCTTCTACTACTTATTGAACAATCTCTGCGCAGTCACGGTTTACAGCCACTCCCACGGTTCTATACATTTTACCCTATTTGAACCTATTTTATATAATTCGATTCAATAAATAATTTACTTAACGACATAGATGGCGTCTCGGTAGCCGTCTCGGCGACATGTATAATAGAGGACTGTCCCCAAATAGTAAAATCACATGGCCATTCCATCTCAATTCTGTGTCAAAACATAAGAAGCATAAGTAAGAACTTCAATGACTTTAATGTGCTTCTTGAAAGAAGCGGAATAAAATGGGATATTATAATTTTAACGGAATGTTGGCTCCTAAAATCTCCACCCATACCTACATTAGAAGGCTACAACGTCACCACCTCGATCAACCATAATACCCAAAATGAAGGTGTGATTGTATACTATCAAACACATTACCATGTCTCAGTTGTTAGCTCCACGCTTCAAGATGCTAATTGTGTATCGCTAATTTTGAACAAAGATACCGTAGTAATCGCCATCTACCGGTCCCCTGCAAAACAAAATATTTCCTCCTTTCTCGACTCTCTACACAACCTTTTAAAATTATATTCATCGTTTAAAAATATTATACTTTCTGGCGATCTAAACATCGATATTTCAGTAAACACTAGCGACTTACGATCAGCGGAGTATCTAACGATGGTTGCTTATCACGGTATGCTTCCAGCACATACTTTACCTACAAGACATAATCACACCTGTATCGATCATCTAATTCTTAAATCTAAAAACTTAGCATTCTGTTATGTAGCACACACTTCTGTCACTGACCACGACACTATCCTCTTCTTTTTATGCACACAGACAATCAATACCAATACTTGTAATAATAGAAAAATCGAAATTTTTGACTACGACACAATTGAATCTGATCTGTTGCACATAGACTTCTCTCCAATCTACAATCACCGCGACGTTAACAAGGCCACTAATTTCTTCATTCATAGTTTATACTCAGTCCTGACCTCAAACAAAATCTTAAAAGTGGTACCCAACCGGAAAAGACTCAAGAAGCCCTGGATGACACCAGGCCTTCTAAAGTGTTTACCAAATCGGGACAACTTACATGTTAAGTTGAAAAACTCTCCAAACAATGACACTCTTATTATCACATATAAAAGGTATAGAAACTACTGCACAAATCTACTTAAAACCGCAAGGAAAAAATATGATTCAAACCAATTACAATCTGCAAAAAAAGACAATAAAAAACTCTGGAAAATCATAAAAAATATCACCAACACCACCAAAAGTAAATCACAGGCCATCGAACTCCTCTCGCCCTCCGACCCTATAAAATCAATAAATAATATAAACACTTACTTCGCTAACGTGGGGCGTTCTTTAGCAGAAAAAATTACTACCACCACCAATTACAACACAATCTCGGAATCACACAGTTTGCCAAATTCTTTCGTTTTGTTGGAAACGGATGAGTCAGAGATCGAGCAGCTAGTAATGAACCTTAGGAGTGATTGTGCGATAGGCTCAGACAACATCTCAGGCACTTTTCTCAAACGTTTCAAAAACATCCTGATTCCACCATTCACCTATCTATGCAACATGGCCTTAAACATAGGAGTTTTTCCAGATGCATATAAATTAGCCATCGTACATCCAATCCATAAGAATGGGGGCAGAGATCGTTCAGAAAATTATAGGCCAATAGCAATTCTTCCCACGCTTTCAAAGGTGCTTGAAAGGTTAATGAATAACAGACTCATTAAGTACTTAGAGCAATATAAACTTCTTTCGGCACATCAGTATGGTTTCCGCTCAGGCATCTCTACAGAAAATGCTGTGCTAGATTTAACCAATCATGTTATTACCAGCCTTGACAAAAAAGAAAAAGTCCTGGGCATATTCTTAGACCTCGCAAAGGCTTTTGATACGGTCTCTGTCCCATTGTTATTGGCTAAACTTGAGAGGCTGGGAATAAGAGGTCCTCAACTCTCACTGTTCTCTAGCTATCTTACAGATAGGCGGCAATGTGTGAGGATTGGAGAATGGCTGAGTGATGAACTTCCAGTGCCTTACGGGGTGCCTCAGGGAAGTATTATCGGCCCTACCCTATTTCTTATCTATATAGATAGTCTATGTCGTTTAAACCTTCACAACTGTTCTATCTTCACATATGCCGATGATACTGCCCTGATATTCCGTGATTTCACTTGGGATTCAGTTGTTGCATGTGCACAAGCGGGTCTTAACCACGTCATGAACTGGCTTACACGAAATCTGCTCACTTTGAATGCTACCAAAACATTTTACCTGTATTTCTCACTCACATCTGCTGGTAAACCAGATCCCTACCCCAGTCCGTTGTTTGCTCACTCCTGTGGTGCACGACCAATTGCTGGCTGCAACTGTCCTTCTCTGAAACAAACTAACTGCATTAAATATTTAGGGATATATGTTGACGATAAGCTTACCTTTCAGCTTCACGTAGAGGCACTTGCGTCCAGATTGCGAAAGCTCATCTTTGTTTTTAAAAATCTGCGACATTCTGCTGACACGAATGTACTAAAACTGGTATACTTAGCACTAGCCCAGTCGCTCATCCAATACTGTGTCATTGCATGGGGCGGCACTACTAAATCTAACCTTTTGAGACTTGAGCGAGGACAAAGAGCTCTATTGAAAGTTGGTTGGCGGCTGCCCTATCAGTTTCCCACCACCGAGCTGTTTAAAATTTGCGATGTTCTCTCAGTCCGTAAGCTATTCATTCTCAAGCTGATCCTGAAAACCCACGCCCTATTACCTCACGATCCCACCAAATATAACACCTTCCGTCGTAAATTCGCTGTTTGTCACGTAAGCCACGTAAATACAACAGCTGCGCAACGTTTCTTCCATTTCCTGTCTGGCTACGTATATAACAAAGTGAATAAACAATTAAATATCAGTCCTTTGAACAAATTTAAATGCAAACAAACGGTAACAAAATGGCTGCTGTCCCTAGATTACACTGAAACAGAAAACATTTTGATTATATTAAAATAATTTATATAGTACACACACGCACACACACACACACACACCCACACACCCACACACACACACACACACACACTCACACACACAGACACACACACACACACACACACACACACACACACACACACACACCACACACATACACACACACGCACACACACACACACACACGCACACACACACGCACACACACACGCGCACACCATGCATGCATTTCTTTGATTTATCTCTCAAACAACTCCCAATGTAAGCATTAGCTATTAAATATATACTAATATATACAAGGAGAGAGCCTGGAGATCCGTCACACAGGTCCTAGAACCTACTATGGACTCCAGCTCTCACTAGGTTTCTAATTAATATTACATAAGCTATACCAATTTTGTAACTGTAAACCTATGAGAGAAATAAATAAAAAAATTATTATTTATTTATTATAGTAAAATATAGGTAATAGTATCGCACAAGTTATTTTTTATTCTTTTACTGACAGTCTGTTGTGATAATGTATGTTATATAAAATGGAACTAGATTGCTGCGGAACAATTGCCCATAATAGTAACGACAACTAAATACTTCAGATTTATTATCAACGGAAGTGCGGTCAAGTTTACGAGGTCTAGGAAACGACAGATTAGAATTTATGTGACACATTATTTTACAATAACTCATTCGTTGACTGCGCACTGGTATAAATAACTTACATATTTGTTATATTCTATTATTTAGATGCCCTTCTGTACTTTTATGAGCTAGGCGGATATTACAGAGTAACGCATACCGAAAGATGTTAAAAGACTGCCTTTATAGCATTCGGGCAACTCACCTCCTTCTCACAGAAGCTTACACTACTGAGGGCCTACTACCACCTCTTAAAGAATTATTTTAATCTCACTTTGTGTTTTGTCTTTTTCTTTTGTACCATTAAAATCAAGAATAGAAACAAAGTAAGGTTATAATAAGATTGCTTTAAGAGGTTGTGGTAGGGCCACTGTACTTTTGTTACTGATGAGCAAAATTCCTAAAACTTGGGTGTGCTGTTTTGAGACTAATGAAAACTTCATAAAACAAAATCAAAAAACGCATAAAAGTTTGGCTTTGTTCTAAGATGAAGTTTACGAAATTATTTAGCGTACTTATGTAATGTACAAAGTTATTTTATTTTATAACAAAATAAGTAATAAATCTATAAGTTGGTTTATTTTGTTATGCTATTCTAAAAAGGTTTTACACAAATGTAGATACTGGTTAAATAGTTTATGCCGTATTTTCCTTGTATTTGCTTGTTTGTAATTCCCCTTTTTAAACATTTTAGTTAGGCAATATTATTAATTTTAATTATCAAGTTGGAGACTTAAAATGGTTTAAAAGTAAAGTCAATGAAAGAGCAGAATGGATTTCAACAAAATAAATCAACCTCTTTAGCAGCATTTTCTCTTATTAAAAATATAACTGAATACATTGATGAGAAAATACCGGTAATAACCATATTCTTCGATATGAGTAAGGCCTTTGATTTTGTAGCTCATGATATCTTACTTAACAAATGCGAAAAATATAGCATTAGAGGTGTAGCTTTAAAATGGATAAAAAGCTTTCTAAGCAATCGAAGGCAATGTGTTGAAATCTCTAGTTTAAATAATAGTATATACGGTATACACAGATCTCCATATAGAATCAATAAATATGGCGTTCCACAAGGGAGCGTTTTAGGCCCTTTATTATTCTTGCTATACATTAATGACTTACCAAATTCATTAAACTGTCAAAGTGTTCTATTCGCTGACGACATATCTATAATAGTGCCACACAAGGATAAAAATACATCTCACGAAGATACAATAAGTAAAGAGGTACAATTAGTATTAAGATGGTTAAAAACAAACAATCTATCTGTAAATTAGTCAAAAACAATTTTTTAAAATTCACTACGAATAAAACTAAACACTTAGATACTAACATTGACATAAATATAGAAAATGACATTATAGAAGAAACTGATAGTATTAAATTCTTAGGTATAACTCTGGATAGACTTTGCAACTGGAAAAAGCATAGAGATGATGTTTGCCTTAAATTAAGCAGATTTGCCTACGCCCTTAGAAAGCTTCGGACTGTGTCAGATGAGAAAACGGATAGCTTATAAAGGTTACGTAGATTCCGTCATTAGATATGGACTGATAATATGGGGAAATTCGACGAATGTTGGTCAAGCATTTATTGCACAAAAAAAATGTTTAAGAGCCATCTGTGGAGCAAGTCCACTAGACTCATCTAAACCTCTATATAAAAACTTAATTTAATGACATTGACCTGCATGTATGTTCTTGAGGTATCAATCTTCGTAAGGAAGTATAATGATTTCTTTAAATTCAAGAGAGATCAGGTTACTAAATACAAACCAAGAGATCCAACTAAAATAATTATTCCATTTTGTAGAACAACTTTAAGTAAAAAACATGTTTATCACATGTGTATATCAGTCTTTAATAAACTGCCTAAAAATTTAAGGGAACTACCATTTAAATACTTTAAAATAAAATTAAGAAAATGGCTAGTGGATAAGTGCTTTTATACAATACAAGAGTTTATGCAACATTAAACTAATTGTTAACATAAAACTGACTATTTGTAAAAATTGTTGTATGTTATTGTAATGTAAGTTGACATAATATAATCTGACATATTCTAATTTGACATACTAAAATATCACATGTAATCTGAAATAATGTAAATTGACTAAATTGATATAATGTTTGATAATTCTAATAATTCGTTCGATAATCATAAATAAATCTGCTATAGATTAATATACCTCGACATTCTGCTGACAATAAAATGTATGTCAAATGTTTCAAATATTAAAATGACAATAATAAGTAGCTATTTTATAATGATAAATATTTGCATGCCTAATACAGGCAGAATATAGCTTGCACTTTACACTATTGTTATACCTGGTATCATCTGTATTCTACGCAAATAAATGATTCTTTCGTTCTTTCTTTCTTTCAAAGTCGCCTCTAGCTGCGAGTTGAGCATTAGAAATCGAGAATCAAAAGAATGGCTAGCCGTCCTTCTAGATTTTTCATCATTTATCAGCAGCGCTATGACTCTATTAGGTTTGTATTTCACCCGTCTATTGCCATTTGACAACAAAGAAAGAGAAACCTTTTTTCAGGTAATTTTGTCAAAACATTTTTGTTTTGCTTTAGTTTGTTTTTTTCTTAGTTTGTACAAAAATTTGTGCATTGTTTAAATTACCACGCTGTACTCGATGCTCTGTTATATTTAAAAAAAAACAATGATATCCCTAGTTTTTGCACTATTATGCAGCCATTCAGTGTCAAGCTAAAAATTCTTAACTTAATATTTCATCTGATGACGCGTGTCAGTGTTCTTTATCTATAAAATTATTTATTAAATATAGAATATTCTAAACGAATCTGGTGAGCAAACTTACGTCAATGTTTCTAATCTGTATCAATAAGACGAAGCACAAAAAATTAAAATTATAGGTAACAAGAATTTGTCTTTTCTGTTTTTTAAATATTTATAACTAGCTCTTGCCCGCAGCTCCTCCCGCGCTATTGACGATTTATCACACAAACTTTTATCCTTTTTTTCATCCTAAGCCATATTTTCGCGATAAAAGAAGCTAGAAGCCTATTTTGTTTCCCGAGGTCTAATTTATTTTTATACCAAATTTCAGGAAAATCGGTTCAGTGGTTTAGGCGTGAAAGCGTAACAGACAGACAGAGTCACTTTCGCATTTATAATATTAGTATGGATTTTAGTTAAAAGCTGTATCTACTATGGTTATAATTGTAAACCCATAATCTTTACATACAATACCTACGCATCACGTCGATCACATACTTAATTAATAACTACCATTTGGAACAAATATGGAAAAGTTTTTGTGTCCGGGAGAAACCCAGTTATTTCAACGATAAGCAATACATCAAAACAAACTTATTTTAGAGCTATTTCAAATAACTCGATTTCATCGAATATACCTAAAATATCCTATAATTTGAATGCATAATACAAATCATTGTTTTGCTGGCTACAGGATATCCGTATGATGATCACTAGACCAAGACATATGACTGATGTGGCTGAATGAACTAAATTGTTTATGTCTGTAGATTTATATTTATGACGTCTAAGTGTATAGCATAGTTTATTACAACATTTTAAGTAGGTATTTAACATACATAAGCAATAAGTAGGTGTAATCCTTGATTATGCTGACGTCAGCTATCTAGATATTGCCGAAAACCTTTAAGTTAAACTTGAGCAATTCCAAAATTTTTGTGTACTGTATGTATAATGTAAGTATGATCATGTTTCACAATTCAGGACGCAACTCAAGTGGTTACCAATACGTCATCGCCGGAATGCTCATATCCTTTCGTTACTTTACAATGTATTATTTAATCCTTCTGCACCTTTATATTTCAAAGAACGTTTCAGGTTCCTCAATGGTACACATAACAGAAGTTTAAGGTCATTAGAAAACATGGAAAATCGTTTACGGTACCAGCAACCCGCTTGTGTAGAAAGCATTAAAGTCCATCCAAAGGTTCTCTGGAAGAAAGGCTATTACCTACTGTACAATAAAGCAAATTTTTATAATAAATAAATAAGTAAGGCTTAGAAATATGTGTTTATCAACATCATTCTTTGGCAGGTCTTGGTTCCTTTGCTAGGACTAGGAAAGAATTGTCAGAATTCATATTTTAGTTACTCTAAGAACCAAGTTGTGTATTGATAAGTTTGATAACATAATCTTCTGTGCTAAGAAGTCTCGGGTTGCCACAACTAGTAGAGGATCCGACTGAATCATCTTCATCATCATCATATCAGCCAAAAGACATAGTCTTCCCCCAATTTTCGCCACCACCAGTCGTTCGCCGCACTCATCTATCGGTTGCCTGCTACTCTTATAAAGTCGTCGGTCCACCTTGTGAGGGGTCTGCCCACGCTGCGTCTTCCGGTTCGTGGTTCCCACTCTAGAACCTTTCTGCCCCAGCAACCGAATAACTCATAATAATAATAAGATATTCGTCTTTATAAGTAGAAAACAAATGTGGGTAATTAAAACTACGAACTAACTATTTAATGCTATAATAGCATGTAACAGTTGCGTCTATTTAATTAGCAAACATAATTACTTAATTTTACGACTAATGTGTGAATGTACCTACTTGACATTGTTCTACTTTTAAAATCAGAATAACGTAAACAATTAATATTTTCTTTATTTAAGTATTGCCTTTTAAATAAATTTTATGGTTATAAAAATCTCTACTCCTATATAAAAAAAAATTATTACAAAACTTTATTATGTATTATGTAGTTTTCACTAATTAGCCAAATATTTTTGTAATCTGCTTCCGCGCAGAGGATATCAAAATATCCTGTTTAATCAAATACCTAAGTAGCCATTTTAGTTATAGGTAGTAAAAATTTTATTTTGTTAAATATAAATTGCATAATATAAATTATTCTTGTAAGAACGTTAATGACGCAAATACATACATTTTGCACTCATTGCCCTTTTAATAATACTGTACAGGTGAATTTTGTTATGTATTAGGATTACTCTTTTATGTTTAAAACGGAACAAATGACTCTACTAAATTTCCGTATTCTATATACATAATTCTATAACATACACTCAACGCAGTGCTGGATTTGTCAAAACAGCCTATTTACGGCGTGGCCCAGGGTCGGATAATATATGATAGAGTACATAATACATATTACTAAAAAGTGGCACGAATTATTTACTTAAGAAAACTATAAATTCAGCAATGATACTACGCATAGACCTCGCGCAACAAGCAAAATTTTTTTTAGTATATGTTCCATTTAAATACGATGTCAGTTATTTTGCTTACAGTTCTTTATAACGTAGACAGACATTTATTATAATTACTAGCATTAAACCAGTAAGGTGACATTTAACACTGTCCGTTTTTCTAGTTGCCTTTTGCGACACCGACGGGATGGTATAGGCAATTTCTATACCCAATCACCACTACAGACTACAGTTACACCGCAAGTTCCTATAGTGTTTGAAATGTATTTGATTTTGTTATAATTTACGGCGATATCGCAGCTCATCTAATAAATAGGTAAATGTAAAACTGTATATTGTACAAGTAACAATAGTGTACAATGTGTACTTATGCGATCGGAACTACGGTTCCGGTAGGCCCCCATAATGATGGCTTTCATACCTACTTGTAGCGAACTGATGTAAAATGAAAATTTTAATTTTAATCTTTGTGCTTATTAGTATAAGTTAACATTTCCTTTAAAGTGTATTTCGTCTTATGCTTCTCTTTCAGTGAAGATGCGATGCGTTATACATCTACCGTACTATACTACGTATTGTTATGCATACAAATGGTTCATATTAAAGTATTTTAAAACAATTTAAAGACAAAATTCAAATTATGATGTCTATGTATGTAAAAAGATAAAAAGACTTAAGGGACAATAAAATTATAGACTGCTAGACCAGATACGCTCAAAGTTTCAATACTTTTGTGTCTCCTTTGGTGAGATATCAGTGTCTGAATCTGAAATCCGAACTTATAAAGAAAAGTATGAAGGCTGCATTGGTAATCGCAATCTTCTATTAACCTTCACGAAATACCTAATCAACGAGTTAAAACCAAATAAACATCAATAAATAATAAAAATTGACTTGGAATTTCAGCCAGTTATAATTGTATTGACAAAATATCATAAATATTAATTTATAAACTAGCACCAAACAACATTGAATACTAAATATTATTATTTTCGATTATTACCTACCTTTCTTATTTTTTAATATTTTGTCTTTTTACACTGGTAACTGTTTCTTCTCTTTAAAAACAAACCCTATTTTTAGAATGCTTACACTAATTACAATTTGAAGAGGATGCATCAATATGGGCATCTAATACATCTCATAGACTAATATACTTGACACTGGTTAATTCCTTACACTTATGAGTTATGTATGAGAGAGCTATATCCAACAGGAAACGTCTTTCAGCTCAAATACTTAATAGTGATGTGATGATGAACGACCGATATTTATAAATCACCGTTTGTGTTTTTGACACTCAACGCGAAGCAATAGGGTGATTTTCATTCTATGCTGGAGACCACACAGCTAAATGATTAATTTATGTTATCAGTTGACTACTTATTAAGTGCTTAGGTTCAACTTATCGTATATCATGATAGCAGAAATAAACAGTGTGCGAGGCAAATAACCACTCGACCGCTAAAGAATTATTACCTCTAACAATAAAAAGACGTACGGCCCTGTGGCCTGCGGCTTAGAAAAAGGAACCATCCCATTTCTCCCTGTGGGTCATGTTTACGAAACAGGACCTACATATGAAAAAGGGCGCCTAAGAGAATATCAGGCAACTCACAACAGCGTTATCTACCCGCGTACTAAGTATAACCTTGCTGATGATGCGATAGGCGTACGGCTTGATGATACTACTAGGTTAATTAATAAAACATTTAAATTAAATACCACGAATAAACATGGGTATTTTGTTTCATAAACATTGTATAGTTCTGTTGTTCTAGGCAGATATGTATTATATCTCTTGAATAACCCTTAGGTACTATTTACTTGAGATTATTAACTTAGTAAATCAGTACGTATAGAATATAGATGAACCGATGACCTGATACCTAAAGGTAGCGAGCAACAGCAAGCTATGGATGAGGATGTTTGAATAAACCAAAAATATATCCGCCGTACTTAAGTGGTTTAGAGTCCTTTCATAAGAACCTTTTTACACAAATAACTGTTTGTTTGTTTTTACTAGTCAGTATCCCGTGATATTCCGTCAGTATTGAGCGAGAGTGAACACACACCTCTCCTATTAAGTATATTAATGATAATATTATACAAATTAGTTTATGAATTCACGTCTTTCATTACTCCTAATTCCCAATATTATAGAGGACGGGTCACGATCAGCGACTGGTCATAATCAAATACGACTTTTAGATAAAATGATGTTGATGATGTTGCAAATTTCTTCTATTCAAGTAAGTATGAAGTGACCCAGCTCTCATGAACGCGTCTTGATAATAAGTACATTTCGTCAGCCTTATTATATCCAATGTTAGAGAGGCTAAATCAATATTATTGATTTCCGTATTTCTCTATACAATTCAGATAAACAGTTATGATTACCAGCTTACCTACAAGACTATCGAGACAATTAACTTTGTCATAAAAGTTTTTGTTATTCTGAAACATAACGTTATTTTTTGCTGGTGTTTTTATAATTGCATACATGGAACAATGACCTTATAACTTAAACATTAAAACTAATTTGTAAGTATCCTAACCTACAATGTACATTTTAGGTCACATGCATCGTAAAGCTAAGTATAGACACTGTAGTTCCACCATCTGTTATCGTGAGTGCGTCCGACACCGTAATAATGTCTATATGTGCCGTTCATTTTTCATACAAATACTTAAAAATTTTCACAAGAGACAAACACGTTAATTCATAGTAGAGCTACGGTATAACTTATTATTTACACTTAGAAAAATGCCTACCTAGCGGTTAAGTACAGTCTTAGTCTGTCTCGGTACTTAACTGACCTTTCTACTGTGCCTTGGCCGATTTACCCAGTCCGTGGAAAATCTTGCGATTTAGATCTAGCTAATCGTGTTCGGATTTGTAAAAAAAAAGTTGCATGCTGTCAGCGCTTAGAGTATCCATTACAACTTTTACTTACAAATAAGTAGGGACGCCATCATATTAATAAATTCAGGACATGCTACATTATTTACTACATTTTTTTTTCCAAATCTAGATATAAATTATCATCAGCAATACCTTATATAAAATCCAGATTTGAATCTATTGTAATTGAGACACTTCCTGTTCATACATTTGTTTGCGAATAATTTATAGGTATAAATATATATTATTCATTTCTCAATGCTGTCAAATCCAAAGCCACTGATGCATATCTGTAACAGCATGTTTTGTTAATAATATTTCAAACGTACATTTCACGAGAATTTGTCTGGTGCAAGTCTGAGAGATGTTACATCATCCATGTGAGTCATTAAGCGACGGTTGAATACTTGGTGTGGATTTTCATTCATGATTCATTGCTTTCGATATAAGAGATGCCTTATGTAAACGAGGTCATACAGTTCAATGGAAGGTGTGTCGTATTGATACGATCGTCAGTAGTGCTTAGTAGTCGCATTGAAGCTTGGCATCACGTTGCACGTTCTCGTTTGTTTATTGCTATTTGGAATTTGAGTCGAGTGTTGTTGACATAAAGCTTTGCAATTTGTTTTGGTACCTATTAGCCTAATAGACATTTTTTTCCTAAGATTTATTATTTACGTGACCGAGTTGACGTAGTAGAAATAAGAAACCTGTTTGGAGTAAAAGATCGATGTTTTATTTTTCTCGCAATTGAAGAGCTGTTTTTTACTTAACTTCGTTTTTCTGTAGAGGTCAATGCTCTACAGTAGTTGTGGACATCATTCATTTTAAGTACAGGCAATCTGGTACAAAAAAATTCCTGGTACTTACATTTTATATAGTTAAATATATTTCGTATATTTTGAAGTGTTGAAACATGATGCCTGAAATGCACGTATAGCCTAATTTAACACCACGAGAAACTAAGTACAAAACCGATGTTAGTAAATTTGATAAAAATTGGTAGTTTACCTACCAATTTCTATTTCCAATATCAAATTTATTAACATTGGTTGATATTAGAAATAGAAATTGGTACCTACCAATTTCTATCAAATTGACTAACATCGGTTTCGTTCTTAGTTTCTCGTGGTGTAGATATCTTTAACAAATTTATTGTCATTAGTTTTAATAACATGGAAAAACTGCAATCCTGACAGAATTAGGTCTGAAAATTGGTAACCTTCATTGATGGTGGACCTTGTGATATTTTTGCCTTAATATGACGTTTCCTTGTGACTGCATAAATGCTGCATAGAAAATTGTGATAGTTTTAGTCAACATCACCATAAGCTGAAAAACGTGCACTATCGGTTCTAAGACGCCTTCTTAGTCGGTCTCCACACATATTATATAAGGTTAAAGAGTGCTACATAAATGCTTCGTTTTCCCTATTAATAATAATTTCCTTACTATAAAAATGACGATACGTAAAATTTATAAAAAACGGATTCAATTTAAGATACCATTATTTGATCGATCAGGGAAAAACTAATCTATGTGATGTAATTTCGATATAAAATGACGTAATTTAGTTAATCATTTACAATGATTAACTAAATTACGATGATTAAAAAGTACTTGATCTTTAAAAAACACTTAAAAACAAATGTAAAACAATAGCGTAAAGAACAAGAAACTTATTACTGTAATTCGTTACGCCCAGTAAAGGACGTTTAGCTGATCCTACTTTTAATTTAATGACGTCAAATCACGTTTTTATAAAACTAATTAAAGTAATTAATTAGTTTTATTTTTAATTCCTGCAATAACAACTTAGATAGATTCGCGGTAGATTTTATAAACATTGGAATAACAGACAAGTACTCAGACTCAGTCTCAGTACAACTGTTTAAGATTCAGGCAAATGTTCGACTCAACACATCACAATATTCACAATTATTATGAAGTCACAACATGAGCGTGAGAACAATTTAAACCTCAGTATCATTAGAATAAAAAAGACAAGTAAGGTATTTCGTAACAAGATTAGAAAATCGTCTGTCGAGTGTACCGTTTAAGCTGCAAGGATCTCACCGGTATCACAATATGATTAATACTCATCGTAGATTTAAAGGTAACATTCTTCATTCATTTTTTCTTTTAAACTGGAGTAAGAATAGCATATTTTATGACGATTTAGTAAATTAATTGTTTACAATTATTAGTATGGTATTGTCTTAGTCGCCTCTTACGACACCCAAGGGCCATGATCGGGGTCTGATGGTTTCATATTATAGATAAAACTGAAACCAAACGGGCGGCATCTATATATGAATTGTAATAAAAATTTGTGGTAAATATTATAGGTTCTACATTTAGTAAAACTAGAAATTTAAAACAATAAGACAAAGTAGCCAGAATTTAATAAAAAAGGGTGTGAAGACACATAGTATTTTATTAAAAGCTAATACAATGGTAGAAGTCGATGACAACAACTGCAGAAAATTCTTTTATTGTTAAATAATCGGCTTTATTCTTAATTGTAATTGACGTAAATTACAGTCGAACATAAAGCGGAGCATGGAAATGCATTCTTTAACGAATGCATTCATGTAACATAACATTTTTATTCTACAATAGTATTATTTACTTACATCTAGTATTTCGTTTGCTGAGTCACTATTAGAAAAATCAAGAAACAAGATTTGAGGTCGTATTTAATTAGCTGACATTACTTAGATTTGCAGCGATAAAGCGGGGGTTTTAGAAGTCCTATGAGAAAAACCAATGACTGTAACAAATATGACGTTCAGACCGATTTATTAAAAAAACGCGTGGTAGGTGTTTAAAAAATTTGTCGGTTACACAGCACGTGAATATATTTATGTGTCTCGAGACGTCGACCTTGAGTAGGGTGACTATGACTTTGATAAAATAGACGGGTTTATTTTGTCTGATTAATAAATAGTAATAGTAAAGAAATTTGTTAAATTCTTGGGTTATATTGTTTATTTACGTAACAAGCAGTAAAAGTTAGTAAACATTCCCATAAATTACAACAAAGACGTAATTATTGTATGTAAGCACCTGTAACGTCCGCGAGAATATTTAGTTTACAGACTTTACAGCAATGTAATGACTGTCATTGTTCCGTGTCGAGCAAGGTCGGCTGATGTAATATACGCGCGTGTTACACCAGACGCGTAGGTCAATGACCTTGCGTGCGAGCACGTTATATATTGCCAACTAGAAATTATAGTGAACATCAGTAATGCATTAAATTGCATAAAAATAGAAAAGGACGTGATTATTTTCATTACTCGTTATCTAATTACTATAAAAAAGATCACGCGAAGGTTTTTCTAAGCTCATTATTTTTATTTATTTTCTATATTTGATTCCTACAAATATTGGAATGGATGTGTAGATACGGATGAGTAGCAAGCTGCTGCAAAAAAAAATATACACAAAGTACAGGATCAAAGAATTTAAACACCACCGCCATCTGTCTCTGAGAAGTTGAAGTAACAAACACGACGCAACTCAAAATGATTTATTTAATAAAATTATTTTATTTATTTTCATAGTTTATATGGCATTTATCGAAAGCTAGTGACTAGGCTATATCTAAATTTCTGTTTTATGCCTAATACATATCTAGATAAAAAATGTTTGCATCCTAGAAAATCACAATATCTATGTATATACAGGTAATGACACAGTTGGAGAACAATTTGATAATACCTAAGTACCTACTTACTGATTACGTATTAGGTAATATTCTTGATAATCAATTTATTTACAATGTACTTAACTGATTTTATTTTGATGAAAAAGTTAAATTATTAAGTATAATTTTATAAGAATAGTGTCAAGTTAAATGAAACAAAAATACATTATACGAATATGATATGGTTACCCTACTAAGTTTATTTACCCTATCCTTTTTGGTAATATTAGTAATAGCATTAACTAAGGAAATACCTTTTCATGAAATCAAAGCTCATTCATTTTCGCCGAATTTTGTTGTTTTCTTTAATATATAGGTAGGATACCTAATTCTTGTACGAATTTTTTATTCGTTAATTCGGACGTCATTCGTCATATATAAAAGAAAACAAATCACAAAACTGGGCCAGTAAGTCAAATATCATACACAGATAATAATAAAATTAATTTAACCTCGATATCCAATGATCTACTTGTGTTAATTAATTATGATGTTAACCAATTAGAAGTCTTGCCGATGCACTGTGATTGGGATGTCAATTGATTACTAAGTACGTACCTAGTTGATACAAATAAATAGCTGTAGTGTAGGTACCTACCTACTTAATGATATATTTATGAGATGATTTTAGCTGTTGTCGATAGGTAATAAGATATTTACGATGGAAATCTAGTAGGAAATATTTATCAGTAGAGACTTGTGACAATGACCTACGTAGACATATTGGGCAGTTGGACTTTTCGATACTTAAATTATTAATCGTAAAGCTGTAGGTAAGTACCTACCTATTGCTGCATCGTAAATTAAGGCAGGAATGGTTATGGGCTTCCTTATCCTCGCTACTAGTGCTTAAAATATCCATAGAAAATATTATTATATTGGTCGTAAGTCGTACCAAACGCAACTTCTAAACCACAGTTCTAAACCAAAACGGAATGCAAAATGTTATACGCCTTTATAAAGCTTCTAAGGATTATATATTATACCAATATAAAGCTTTCTGCCAATTTGTTTAGGTATACCTTTGAAATAGTGAAAGACTTCAAAAGGAGTGTAGTGGTTCCGAAGATTACCTACCTACCTTTCATGTGTGAAAACTGACAAAATGCGCATTGTCTCTTTTTAATTACTTAGTTTAAATTAACTGATAGTTATCTTATAAGTAATCTAGACTTATGAATTCACGGAAATTATAATCTTTTTCGGAAGTTAATATTATACTTACCTAAGTGCGTCATGAATTGTCACGACTCTACGGAACTGAAAGTAGGAACTGAGTGTAACAGGAAAACCGTGCAAACACCTGTCTGTTTAAACCTACAACAATATGATTTATAATTATAGATTATATTATAATGTCTATCTATCTAATTACTAGTAATGACCCTCAGCTGAAATATGGCAGTCGTGGGGACGCTACATGTCGCTCTCGCATCGGACATTACAGCCATACTCTAGAAACGTTGCAAGAATCATCTGTTATAGATGTAGGTAAAGGCTGAACTTGATGATCTATTTATAAGAAATGCTCCAAATGCATTCCTACTGTTCAGTCCGAAGTAGCAAACGCTAAAATACATACGGTAGGTACCTACCTACCGTCTTGTCTTAAAGAACAAAGTGCAATGGCAGGCTTGTGGGCTACTCTGTGGTTTAGAGGCAGCCGGTACAGCAAAACTTTGAACTGGCTTACCAAATAAGTATAAGATCTACTACGGTAACATTATTTTGGTAAAAGCTTTTATCCGATGACGAAAGTATTATTGGCTTTGAATGCTTTTAACTGTTCAAAATAGGTACTTTTGATAGGTTAAAAGTTCTGACCGCAACACATAATTTAGAAAGGCAGTTAACTAATAAAAAAGCAAGCATTCCACCCTTCGAGGTCATAGGATATAATTGAAAGTGTTGAACTTCTGATGTAATGAATTAACCCGTTACAACAGACGCGTAGACGGGTAGCCATCAATTTGTGTGGGTCAATTGTACCGCTGTTTGTTTCGTTGATGTTAGATTGATAGTAAACGATACGACAGACGCCGGCTTCGTAAGCCGTAACCAGACGGAACCTACGCTTTACTTGACAGACCTACCTATTGAATTGAGTGAATGGCCCACAATGATTGATTTAAATGTTAATATTAGTTTAGATGTTTAAAAGTTAAACAGAGCATTAAATTGATTTAAAGGTAGGCAACGTCTTCGGTAAGTTATGTCTCATGGTTCATTAGCAGTAGTGACGGTAGTAGATCCACGCTGGTTTTAGCATGAATGGGCCGGATCGTCCGGGAAAGTACTACCCTCTCATAGAAGATCGACTTAAGAGTAGTAGTATCCTTACTACTGCGTTTCGTTCGGTGAGTGAGAGTGCCGGAGGCCCAATTTTCCCCCTTTCCTCTTTCCGCACCTCCCTCATTCTTTTCCCCTAACCCCATTCCCAGCCGCCATAGTGGAGGCTACCATACCAGCAGTTTAAGACGATAGCTTTTGGTATGGTGGCCACCACTTCGGATACCACTGACTGCTTACCATCAGGCGGGGTGGAGTCACTTTGGTAGGCTAATATATATATATAAGGCATTGGTCTAGTCTAGTCAATTAGCGATACTACTTACTAAATACTTACGTAAAATCAGGTAGGCAGGTGGCGTTCAATTGATGGATGAGAACGGTCCACGTTAGGTGAAAGAGGCATGTGTCCAGCAGCGAACGTCTTTTGGCTGACATGATAATAAGAATAAGTCCAATGTTGACAGTGATATTTCACAATGTATACAAAAATATTAATATCAAATCAGAATCCTATATTTTGACTGACATAATGATAACATGACACACTTTTCGCTGATACTAACGCAAATATTTGATGACTTGAACCTTTATTAGATATTATTTATTTAGGCTAAAATTTAATAAATGTAAGTAAGTACATACCTACCTAATAATCGGCTCAAGGCGAAGATCTACTCGTTCCAAGCATCAACAACAAAAGTCACGAGATGGCACCATTGCGCTGCATATGTATTACATTATCTAACTGATATGGTCAGTGATCAGTGATCAAAGACTGCAATAACCTCTGTACTTACCTACATCAATCTTGGAACTTTAGTGCTAAATGTTCTTTTTCTGCCACTTTAAAAATACCGTTTAATTTTTAATTCCAAGCAAAAAATAGCCTGCTGCCTGATCAGTGCTACTTTTAAGAAATGATTTCTTTCTGATTGTTCTGATCTCCGCAGCACGCACCAGAGCTGCCGTAGCAATGCTGCCACTACAGTGCACATCAGTGCTGCCTGCCGCGTTGATTCCGAGCAAGGCGGCAGTGTCGCTCTGCTCCGATTCAGTTATTGACATGTCGAATTCATTTTGTTGTCAATTGACTTGTCATTGTTTATGTACTAACTATCCCTGTGATGAATGTCTCATGAATGGTGTGTCGCGGCAGCAAGACGACACTGCCGCGCAGCAGTGCTGCTGCTGCATTGCTGTCGCGGCATTGCTGCGGAGCTCGGAATGTAACCTCTGCGGGTGTTAGTGTGTGTGCACAAAAGCCCATAGACTGTATGGTAACCAGTATTGCTGCGGAGGCATTGATGCTTGCAGCAAAGTTCGGAATCATACCTTATGTAGCACTAAAACGACTACCTACTCTCCAACAGGTAGGTCTCCTAACTTCTGTGGTGGTTCCAATTTGAGAGAAAATATTTACTTAGTTGCAATTCTTCTATGGCAATTCGATAGCTTAAAACTTGTAAAAGTAAAATTGCCAATAAATTACGTAATTCCTAAATGGCATTTTCCTCCTAAATTCATTTTAAAGTCAGTTTTTTGATACTCTCATTAAAGCTTAGGTACAAAACGTCAAGAAAAAGTGGCATTGTATGTAATAGTGCGCAGATACCTCCACAGTAGATAAACCACGTGCTTTTTTATAAAATTATCTACAATAAAAACCCTGTGTGAAGGCCATACTGATCATTATAGTCTCCATAATTATTTTGTTTTAACAGAGGATAATGATCTCACGCTTTTGGTACTATAGGCAAATGACTTAGTTATTGAATCTCGTGTTCATGCCCGTGAAATATAGCTCCTAAGTCTTATGAACTATGATTCTGATAGGTAACTATAATATAGTAAGTTGGTACCTATTAGGTATTTGTTTAGGTACTGTTTCTACTATCCGATGTGCCGTATCTATGCTTGTTCATCATCAAAGTGCATTAAAAAGCTTCGTGAGGAAACCATCTTGAGCAAGCGTGGCGATCAATGCTCATATCTTCTCTGTATGCTAAGAGGCCTTTCCCTGCAGTAAGATAATGACGGGCCGATATGAATGAAAGGACCACCCTATTGCATAAACATAAAGGTTAAAAAAATCAGACATTTTTAAACTTACAGGTTCAAAGCCATCATTTGCGCTGATATCGAGGTAGTTTTAGAAATGCAAAGCTAGTTTTTTCAATGCGTACGATCATTCGAAAACACGGTATGTAACACTATACGACATCAAAATAAAAACAATATAAAATACAAAATTAATCATAATCATAAATTACCAACTTGCACCTGAAATCTATGTCTGTTTGTTTGTTTGAACACGCTAATCTTTGGAACTACCAGTCGGAGTTGAATAGGTCTTTTTGCATATGATAGCCCAGTTCTCGAGGAAGGATATAGGCTATGTAACATCACGCTACTGGCAACGGGGGCAGAGCAGTAACCGAAGACGCGGGTGAAACCGCGCTGCGGGAAGATAGTGTTTAAATATAAGCTAGCAGTTGTATCATTTGTATCCCACGAGCAGTTATCGGACTCCTTACGCTATTGTTAAAACAGGATGTCAAAATAAAACGGTCAATCTCAGTCATCATTATTATTTAATGAATCTGTTATTTACAAAAGATTTCGGTGGACTTGTCAACAATAAGCTTGCATTATGTACCGTTAGCGCAAGCGAGCGGGCGCCGGACACTTCATGATAAAAAAATTCAATCAACCTTTCAACTGCTTTTAAGAAACACTCATTCCATTCTCATAATCTAAAGAAATCTAAAATCCTATAAACAGTTGAAAAGATAAATATTTTCAAAATACATCACCAGAGCTGTTTACTTAATAATAATTATATATCATGATAAATACAACTATACATAATTTTAATTAATTCATGTAATTATAATCAATTATTTAATGCATGAGCTCAATCAAAACAAACAACTAATACAAGTCACACTAATAGGTAAACAGCTCGTTAACATTTTCAATGAACAAACAATACTTTGAGCCAATACTGAATTTAATAAAACAAATTAATAACGTATATGTCGCAGGCAAATTGTATTAATCAGCCGTTTACTGTCTGTCTCGGCATATAACATAACGCCGCATATGTTAGGTCAGCAATGAGTATACCTAATTTGGGATGTTTAAACTAGTTTGACAACAAATAAAATTCGTATATAGCACTCGCCGACCGCTCCGCGGCACGCTCGCTTCGCACGCTCGGCTCATGCGCAGGGGGTCACAGTTCTAACCTAACCTAACCCAATCTACCTTCGGCATATTACCTATCGCCAATGACAACGAGCGTTTATAAAAGGCAGTATGTAATCGGCGGATTTATTCGATTTGCCTGCGACATAATTATAAACATTCGCGTGAATGGCAATGTGCTTGCTTCTCTGTGCTTTATTTTAATACATAAAAAGTTGCCTCTAAAAATAATCATGACAATTAAAATTTCATGATTGGTTTTTACGGTCGAAGAAGTTGACCAAAATATGGTAAACATTATTTTTTTTATTTGGTCATAATGACCAAACTCTGTTACATCGCATAGTTCAGTTACCACTTTTCCCGTTGACTCCTAAATAATTTTAATCTTAAAAACATAATAACACTTTTGGTTTTTACATAAAGCTATATAACAACAGTAACATTAATCCATATGATTTCTGAATATTCCATAATACGTTTCTATACATTTTGTAACTTCATATCAGATTACATTAAACCTTACAAACAAAATTCATTAAAAATTATCAAATATACTTATAGGCATACAATACAGGTTGTTAAAAAAGAAATATTCAATATATCTTTTTGTGTTTATCACATAATACCATCTCCTAACACCTAATTTTTTCACGTTACTAATTAAAACGTATAACTATGGCTTAAAGCTAAATTATGCAGTTTATTGACAAAAAATATCTATGACAAAAATATATATCTATAGTTATAATGGTTCAGATATATACACAGTATATGTGGCAAGTACATAAAGCCTATGTTTGACACCTAACAATGAAAGTTTGGTATTGAATGAAGCACACAAAATTGACTGTGTTACACTTTTCACTTCTGCGTAAACCCATCCTAACATAATTATAAAAGTTGTTCATTACAATGGCACTAAAGACAGAGTCCTACACAATATCAAAGATAATTATTTATAGTGAGTTCTTGCCGCGTGTTGTACTTTAAAGCCTAAAAGTGTTTGTTTGAGATTTAAAAATGTGTGCCGACACTCGTTCCAAACATCTCTCTCGTAATGGCTGAGTCGTTTAGAAAAATGCTAAGCTCGAAAAGTTAACGTACTCTAGCAAGTTTAAAGGCAAATGCTACTCTAACACGATATACACACAATATAAAACATAATATATTACTTAATAGATTTTAGTCGTATTATTGATAGCCGTTTGTCAGAAATACCGAACGTGCGTAGAGAACGTCATATTGTACAATAATTACACCACCATACTGTAGGACTATCAGTTTCTTCAGTCCGCTCTCGACGTAAAAGTCTCTAAATGTTAAGCCGTTTAATCTCACCGCAAAACTACATACAAATTGCTTAAGTATCTATAGCTTCTTAACTGAACAATATATTTACAAATGTGCATTATTTACATAGTGTTCCTTGTAAACTTTTAGTTAAACATTTTTATAATGAAACATGAATAGATTTAGACCTGACAGAATATTTTATTGCCAATTTAGAATAATAAATGAATCCAGCATGGTATACGTTTGTATAGAAGATGAAAATATTTCTACAAATTCTATAAAGCCCCTAAGTACTTAACAGCTTATAAGTACTGTCATTATTACTATTATTGCTGTCATTATTATAATATGGACATTTTATCTGTTCAATGTTCTGTAGCGCTTGAGTATTAGTTACATTAAATGTTTGACATCGATTGTGTTGACGCTAGCACCACGACTATTATGGCACATTGGAATATGGAACCTTACACGTTCCATTATATTATTTCAAAATGCAAAGCGAATGTTACGCTTTATTGCTTGCACTCAATTCCAGTATTCTTTTGTCATTTAACTTATGGTAACTTCGTACAAATCTTCACAAACAAATATTTTTTTTTGTATTTTATATATTTTTTCTACAACAAAATGAGTTATTTTCTAATTTTATATTGTCTTATTATATAATAGCACTGTACATTACTGTTAGAAAATAATTCATTTGGTCGGCTCCCTTTTCAGTTATCGTACAAATTACGAGAATTTATAAATATCTAAGTGGACTTCAAGAAACCTTTATCACAGCATTCCCGGTGTAATGAGATCGTAGAATTTATTTAAGCCACCGGAGAATAAAAAGGGTTCGTGAAATCTAATTGTATATTAAATCACCTATAATTTTGTTAAACGCCAAATAATCAGAGGTAGAATAATCGTCGGGTGATACTTGGCGCTTAAATTGATTATTCATATTCATACATTTGTATGAAAAACAAACATAGTGTTTCATTTTGTCTACACGAAGTAAATTTTACCAACAAAACCATACTCTTACTTACTACTCTTTTTAATCTTACTTATCTACAAATATGAGCCTTGAGTCCATGTTTCTGTATGAGTAAGAATCTTGTTATGTAAAACTGGCTTCGTGTAAATAACACTTACAAAAATAAATGATGCACCTTTAGTGGAAAAAGACACATGAAAATTTTGTCAATTTGTAACTTTGTCAATAATATATTATGATTAAAATTGTCAAATAGCCGTTCATTTTACGTCTTTTTTCACTAAGAGCACATAAAGAACATACGCCCGCGTATACCTAGTGTTAACAGTTGATACGTTTTATTAGCTAAAACATTACAAAACTGTCACATAGTCAATGTTTTATGCACAAGGAAATATACCAGGAACGTAGCAATCTATACTTTTATATAAAGTAGAAGAGTTTGTTTGTTTGAACACACCAATCTCTGTACTACCAATCGGATTTAAATAATTCTTTTTGCGTATGATAGCCCAGTTCATAAGGAAAGTTATAGGCTATGTAACATCACGCTACTGACGACGAAGGCAGAGCAGTAACCAAAGACGCGTGTGAAACCGCGCTGCGGGAAGCTGGTTATGAATATAAATTCATACACATCCGTATGAAATTTAAACATAATAGCAATTCGTTATTTTACTTGTATCACATGAATTGGTAATACAAAGGAAAATTCCTATCAAATATTGACTAAAGTATAAAATAGATATATATCATACCAATTCATGTCTGTAAAGCGACATATTTCTAAAGTACATTTTGTTGCTAATAGATATTATCAAAAAATTAAGATGCTTGGACGCCAGGCAAAGTGTTATGAGAAATTGGTAAAGTATTGAAAAATTATACTTTACTAAATATTTATAGAAATTTTCTTTTGTAGTACCAGAGGCCCTAGACAAGTGTCAAGAATTTCTATTCTATTCATAGAATAGATAAAAAAATGTATGAGATTGACATATGCGTTGTCAATCCAAAACATTTTTTAATCTATTCTATGAATAGAATAGAAATCTTTGACACTTGTCTAGGGCCTCTGGACATTTTTTGGTAATATTAGGAGTTATTTCTCCTCATTATTAGCTAAACTTGTACAAAACTTGGTATATACTCAGATACTACTGATTCCAAGAAATATATCTATGCGACAAACCTATCTAAGTCACATGTCACATAACAGGATAAGTAGGTTATAAAGTATGCAGAAACGCCAGTTATTTCACGAACACTGCTATTATACCAAATTTTTTTCGAAATCATTTGTAGTTTGATTTCAATTTTGAATGACTTATCCTATGTAGGACAACACAAGAAACTTCGGGTAAACTTTTTCGCTATACTATACTGCACTATGCAAGCGTTACGCAAATATTTTCTTATTAGCAACGCCTAACCGTTGAATCTGATTACGTTCAATTTTGTAGATTATGTAAAAAATAGGCAAAAACTGTACTTGCAACCGAAGACACGTTTTTTTAGTACTTTTTAGAAGTATTAATTTAATATAATAGATGTATTCGTGAAGTATTTTGTACAATTTCCTTGATCAGTAGATCTATATAAATATTACAGTAGTTACAGCACACTTTCCCTCTGCGGTTCAGAGTTACTGTTGGGGGAAGGAGGTTCGGAGGGCGACGCGGCGGTACGTACGATAGCGGGCGGTCTGTTCGCGAGCGCTCCCATCGTGATGGGAGTATCATCGGGATCTTCCTCGTCCCCTTCCTCCAAATCCTCGTCGATGGGGGTCAGTACATCTGTGTTTGGTTGGACTTCTTCTTGTTTCCTGTATTGAGAATTGATAAGTGTAATGGTTGTGGAGAACATATTTTAAGGTTATAAATACTTCATAAAATTCATAATTAATAATGTGGTAGTAATTATCACAAAAGTTGTGCCAATACGTGGGCATATGAATAAATCTTTTGGAAAATCCCAAATAGATACAAAAATAACATTTATTTGAGTCTAAACTAAAATACAGGGCAGGAACTGAATGCACAGAACGATAAGGCTACGCATTTGAATGGACAGAAATGCACCAATCGTAATATCCGTAGTAAGTTCTTATGCTAGCGAAAGCTAGTATGAGTTATGCATATCTGTTGTACTGTAAATAGAGGTTATATTCGTTCATCATGAAATAAAATTTGTACGGTAGTAGATCCACGCTGATTTCAGCATGAATGGGCCGGATCGTCCGGGGAAGTACTACCCTCTCATAGGAGATCGACTTAAGAGTAGTAGTATCCGTACTACTGCGTTTCGTTCGGTGAGTGAGAGCGCCGGAGGTCCAATTTCCCCCCTTTCCTCTTGCCTCACCTGCATCATTCCCTTCCCCTAACCCCATTCCCAGCCGCCATAGTGGAGGCCATCATACCAGCAGTTTTGGCTTTTGGTATAGTGGCCGCCACTTCTGGATTCCACTGACTGCTTACCATCAGGCGGGGTGGAGTCACTTTGGTAGGCTATAATATAAAAAAAAAAAAAAAAAATAATCAACTGACTAACTGGTGTTTTCTATGTATTATAAGTATGTATTTACAAAAAAAAAGTATGTATATGTATTATATTTCAGTTATCTAGTACCCATAACACAAGCTCTGCTTAGCTTGGGACTAGATGACGGTGTGTAATAGTGTCCACATATTATTATTAATAATAATAATAATATTCTACCACATGCACACAGCGCCATTTAGCCCCAAATTAAGCAATTATATTTGCTTGTGTTATGGGTACTAAACAACTGATATACTACTTATATAAATTTTTTTTTTTTTGTAAATACATACATATTATAGATAAATTACACCCAGACACAGAACAAATAATCATGCTCATCACACAAAGATTTGTCCTGGGTGGGAATCGAACCCACGACCTCCAGCTTATTATTATTATTAAGTAACCTGCGGAACAATGGTGCGGCAAATGACGTGAGCGTGCTAGCTAGGAAGAAGGCGGCTGCCATGTAGAAGGACGCGTCGTAGTTCTTGGTGGCGTCGTACACCGCGCCCGCCAGCGGCGAGCCCACCATCGCGGCCGCGCCACGGAACAGGATCAGCAGACCGAACGCGTTTGTGAGCTTGTCTAACCCCAGGAGATCCACCAGGATGATTGATGTTAGGGATATGTAGCCGGCTGCGGAATTTATTATTTTGTTAATAATAAATAATAATAATAGTAATCATTTATTTCAGGTCGCATAAACCCATATTAGAAATACCTTTCAGACTAACATATATACATAATAACTACACTCCTATGCACTACGTCGTTGTGCGTTCATGTGGCACTTGTTCGCGAAAGTGACGGAACACGACACCAAAAGATTTCCTCCATGATGAGGCGCGATAGCAGGTCAGTACTAATTTTTTTTTACCTGCCTGTTTACTGTTCCACTGCAGGGCAAAGGCCTCTTCTCGCATAGAGAAGGCCAATCCGCCTTGAGCAAGCGTGGTGATTAATGCTCATTCCAGTACTAATATATAATAATAATAGCAGCTTGTTTACTGTCCCACTGCAGGGCAAAGGTCTCTTCTCACATAGAGAAGGAATGAGCATTAATCACCACGCTTGCTCAAGGCGGATTGGCAATTTCAGACTTAAGTCCAGGTTTCATCACGATGTTTTCCTTCGCCTCAGAAATTCAGTCAGAAATGTCCAAGATTGACTTAGAAAGTACATACGATTTGAAAAATTACATTGGTGTTTGCCATTTCGACAATATTGATTTAGTTAATTAATAAAAAATACATAAAATAATATAGTAGTTATAGATAGATGTGAAGAGAGTTTTGTTGTAATAATATAGTTCCAAACCGGTTAAAAAATAAACATAAGCCAAAATGAGACTACAGCGACTATTCTATATATTTATAAATAGATGTACTAGCTACGCGCCACGGCTTCGCCCGCGCGTAAAAAATGTTTTGTGTCCTTCGGTAAACAGACCGATCTTTGAGATAAAAAGTAGCCTATGTCAGTATCCAATACCAAACCAATTTTCATCGTAATCGGTTCAGCCGTTTAGGCGCTGAGTGGTAACAAACACACTCATACACAAACTTTCACATATATAATATTAGTGCGATTTATTTTAATACTACGGATAGGTAGATAAGTTTACTCGCAACTATGAATGTATTCTCTATTTTATCACTCTTACAGTCCGTAGCACCAATAATGTACTTGTTCCAGACAAATTTGCAACCCAAATCGAACCTCATATTAAAACTTATTAGATGTATACAGATGTAAACTAATAAATACAAAAATTTTATACTTACAAATAGCGATTCCAAAAGCAACAGCAATTGCAACATATGTAGCGTAGTTGTAAGCGAAGGGTGTCAGTCCGACGGAAATCTGAAACATTTTGTTTAGTGTCAAATGACGTCATTAGTAAATAATATAGTGGTAAGTGACCCTGACTGCTAAGCCGGAGGTCGTGGGTTCGATTCCCACCCAGGACAAACCTTTGTGTGATGAGCATGATTGTTTGTTCTGTGTCTGGGTGTAATTTAATAATAATAATAATAATATTCTACCACATTCACACAGCGCTATCTAGCCCCAGATTAAGCAATTATATTTGCTTGTGTTATGGGTTACTAAACAACTGATAAACTATTTATATACATTTTTTTTGTAAATACATACATATTATAGATAAATTACACCCAGACACAGAACAAATAATCATGATCATCACACAAAGGTTTGTCCTGGGTGGGAATCGAACCCACGACCTCCAGCTTAGCAGTCAGGGTCACTAACCACTAGACCAACAGGCCAGTCTATTATATACAGTCAATTTATCTATAATATGTATGTATTTACAAAAAAAAATAAAAAATGTATATAAGTAGTATATCAGTTGTTTAGTACCCATAACACAAGCAAATATAATTGCTTAATTTGGGGCTAAATGGCGCTGTGTGAATGTGGTAGAATATTATATTATTATTATTATTATTAATATTAAAACTTAAACACCGGCAATATTTTATGTTACGTAACGTGTGGTATTCGAGTCGCTGTGAGTGTGTACGCTAATGTACCACAATCAATACTATAATAATAATAATATCACAACAACTACACACAACGCCATCTAGGCCCAAAGTAAGCATATTTATATAGCTTGTGATATGGGTTCTAGAATGCGGATATACATACTTAAATATTTTTTCTTTGTAAATACATACATATTATAGATAGAAACACCCAGACCAATGCAAATAGACATGTTCATGCACACAAATATTCGCACTGAGCGGTAATCGAACCCGCGACCTCTGCGTGGCAATCCATACACAGTACCACCGAACCAGAGGTCGTCAATATATACAACATATTTAATTGGCAGGTTAGTTTAAATTGTATTTTATTATTTAGGTGTTTAAAGACCATATAAAGATAAATTATCATTCATCTATAAACCACTTACTAACATAATATGTGCTTGTATGCCTGTTTATCACAAAAAATATATAAAAAGTTTAATAATATAGTTTTTACCGTCGCAATAACAAGGCAGACATTGTTGAGCAAGAGCGAGTCCATCCAAGGAAAGTCTGCGACCCAACCGCACGCGATACGACCGAACGTGTTTGTTATACCGATGATTGATAGTAAGAATGACGCTTGGGACGGCTCCACACCCTAGAACATTCAATATAAACTGTTGTTAATATTTAGAAGAAGTAGATTACTAGCATCTGCTCTGCTCTGCTCCCGTCGCTAGTAGCGTGATGTTACATAATAATAATAATAAATCATTTAATTCAAACAATTTCCATATAATTGTTAGTAATACAATAACTTACATACTAGTGTTAGTAAATACATAAAACCTCATTAATCCTAAATACATCTGTACATAGCCTTCCTTTCTCAGGAATTGGGCTATCATAGAAAGAATAATTTAAATCCGACTGGTACTTACAGACTTTAGCGCATTCAAACAAACAAACAAACTTTCCCGCTTTACATCAAAAATATAGATGTTTTTGTAGTATTAAAGCAAGTACTTGGTTCCTGAATCTTTTGTTTCATATTTGTGTTTTTCATTACCATTGCCATGTTCAAGATAAACTTAGAAATAGTAATAACATTTCCCGGGATGTCAAACGTGATGCTTTGCTGTTAATCCTGGTTTGTAGAAGCCACAGTGATAAACGTGTGGCTGAGATTGTCTAGCACAGACAATAAACATCTAGACCATACTACGTACGACTAAATACCTCTATCTTACAAAAAAAAGTACAGTAATAATAACACTATCTAGGTAGTGTAGTATTCCTACTAGTAAGTAGTTCGCAGAGTTCCTAATAGCTATTGACAGTAGCAAAACTATAGTTTTAAGAAGAAGCCATGGCGCAGACCACTGTATATAATAATATTATGGTTTTTCCAAGATCCATGAGTGGTCCACTTAACCATTAGCTAACTAACCTTTGACCAGTAGCACATCCAGGATTAGGGTTGGGGAAAGAGAGGAGTAGTTTGACCCCTCTGTGGTAGGTTTTATAAAGGTTAACACTACAAGCTTAATTATATTTTCTGCGCATACGTTTAGGTCGTCTTAAGACCCTTTCCCCTGCCAACCTGAAACCGCTACTGCTTGTAAACATTAGTATTAATATTTAAATAACTCACACTAAGTGTCGCAGCGTCAACAATATACACGAAGGGTACGTATAGTCCCGCCATGCCGAATATATTCGACACGCCGATTAACATGAACGCGGGGTCGCGTAACAAGCTGACGTCTAACATAGACGATAGCGCTGATTTAAATGAGCTGGGTAAACCCAGGCACGGGCATAAGTCGTATTCTGAAAAGGTTAATATATTATTATTTGACAGGTTTTATTTCTCAATACATACACAACATATGCTCGGCAGAGATATAGGTGCTATATTACAGTTCAGGTTATGTTAAAGTCATATAATAGTAGTCAAATAACTTGTAATAGTCAAATAACTTTTAAAAGATTAAAGATTGC
Source organism: Parascotia fuliginaria (assembly GCA_963082885.1). NCBI lineage: Eukaryota > Metazoa > Arthropoda > Insecta > Lepidoptera > Erebidae > Parascotia > Parascotia fuliginaria. Next base: position 13,687,335 of record OY720180.1, on the reverse strand, counting down.
TTATTGGTATCTGTATTAAATTAATATGTCAATAAATCAAAATGAGCTGGGAAAATATAATAAATATCTAGATAATTGTAATTTTAAGTAAAAGGGCTAGTCTAGTCTTGTTTATTCTATATTTTTAGGCTTCAAAACTGTCAATTCTATTTCACAGTAATGGGACATACAGATAGAATTAACCCATATTTTATTATGCATTTTCGACCCTAAAATCTATTTGTATATTTTACAAAATGGCTACTTACGTTCTTGTCTCTCCAAATCCCCAGTTTGCCTGCTTTGCGGCAAACTAAGTACGGAATTCCTGTACCCTTGCAGCGATTTTTGACTTTGGTACTGAGGCAGATTTAGCACGGAACCGGAGTAGAAGATGTCTTTACGAGACATGGGGCGAACCATTCTAGAAGGTTCTTTAGGTCCCGCGACAGAGAGTTTAGAATTGTACATCACGCTTTCAGAATCACCCTAGAACAGAATAATGTCTTATGAAAGTTGATAAATAGATAAAAATGTATAGTGTGTAAGAATAAACTATGATATGTTGCTTCAGTTTTTTATAGGTATTAGCCTACCAAAGTAACTCCACTCTGCCTGATAGTAACCAGTCAGTGGTATCCAGAAGTGGTGGCCACCGTTCTAAGAGCCAATCTACTGGCATGGTGGCCTTCATTATGGCGGCTTAGTAAGATGCTTTTTCACGCCCTTTTAAAAGAACCAGTAAAATTTTTGAAAACAAGACTGGACTCTTTTAGTATAATTTTTGGAAACTTGTAATTAGTATACCAGTTTTGAGCTGTTATGTTTTATAGCATCTACGTTTAGGAAAGTTTTTCCAAGCATATGTACGAGTAGATATTAAATTCTTCCTTAACAGTCCTATTAGGAAAGAATGTAAGATGTAGTGATAATCACAAATTGTCTTGAGACAATAAATGAATTAATTAGTACGTAGATTAGCTTCATTGCGAATTCAAGTTCTAACTTCACTCGAGCATAATGGTTGGCGTGAGATAACGCACGTATTCGTAAGTATAAAAAGGAGCCATACACAACCCAACTGTGTGTTTTATAATATCATCTCATAGATAAATTTGTAAAAGAGAAATCTCCTAGCGACAATCAATCACGCTAAACCACGTCAGAGCATCAGAATGTTGGGCAGTATAATAACAATTAAAGCAATCATTTTATACGTACATATCCAGTGTATATGTGTACAGATTAGCTGTTAACAACAGCGAGTATGTTTAGATGAAACTCATCGCGCTATAAATATAACATTAATGATAAACAAAGCGATTGTTTCAATACAAATGATCACATGGGCATATTACTGATTTTCGACAATCAACACTACGGCTGAGACGAAAGTAGGTAGAAGACATTTAGGCACTATAATATTAAAGCAAAATTTTGCTTGATACTTTTTTACTTAACCTTTGTGGCAAAGAAGCATACGGCCATCTGATAATAAGTGAAAATAAGGGTTTGTTTTTTATTGCCAAATTTGTCATAAAATACCAATGCCAATTATGATCGATACAGGATTGAGAGAAAAGAAGGATTCCATCTTTTGTTTTCACGGAAGATGGATGTGATTTAATTTCATCTACATTTTTTTCTATTTTATCAGTGTAATATACCATTATTATCATCAACAATAATATTATTCTACACTTGACACTGGCAGAAATAGCTGACACAAATCGTCGGCTCTGTTGCCAAAAAAAAGAAGAAGAAGAAGAAGAGAGAAAAGAACTCATATACATGAAAATATGAATTTTTGATTTAATTGTTATAAAAGTGGCATGCTAGTGGGTATATTCCGTCATTACTCTTTACAATACAAAAAATATATACAGTCGAATTGAGAAGCATCCTCCTTTTTTTGAAGTCGGTTAAAAAGTGAATGGTAATGACATCAATACTTTGAGGACTTTCGCGAATATCGACAAATGTAGGTGTATGTTCCGGCTTACAATACACGTTGGACAAAAGCCAGAGTTTCTGGCTATTTGGCAGGAATCATGACGAAAGTTCAAGGTCAGGAAGTTTCGTAGCCGAGTACCACATTTATTAATGCCCTTGACAACTAGTTTATTTATTGTCACATGAAAATTGGATCAATTGATTTGAACTAAATACAATTCCGCTATACATTTGAGTGTTTACATAAATTAATAACATTTAGGTAGGTAGCACGCAATGGAAAAGTTCATGGAATATTTTCAGCACTACAATTGACCGTGATGGTATGATTGACAATTATGTACGGTAATTGGTATGCTACATTATCAGATTGAAGATATCAACTGTTGGATACAAGGCTCACCCAAAGCGGGCAAACATAACGCAACTTAGTGATAGCAGTAAGGTGATGTTTAGTATGCAGCTAAGCTGGCCGTTTTCTAGTATTTCCTTAGTCGCATCTATAGCAGTTAATATTATACGTATACTTACATCGCCAGCATTGCGGTATTGACTATTCATAGAGGTTTTGGACGTTGCTTTGATAGCAGCTAAGGACGGTTTGAATCTGTAATTAATCGCAAATAAAATACATTAACTTATGAGAAAACGAATAGATAGTGGAAAATATTAAGATGTAATACATGCGTTGCAACCATTAAAATAAGGTCCAAAATGAAAAATATATTTCTTTTAAATAAAAGTGCCGCAGAGAGATTCTTAAAATAAGGGTTCAGTTTTTAACTTCATAAACATATAATATACAAAATAAACACAAAGCATACAAATGTTAACGATATTAAATGAGTACAATGTTTGATTTATCAACGCATTCAATCAATGTGCCACGCTTTTCATATTGAATTTCTTTTCTAGTAGGTGCTAAAGTTAATTTATCGACAGGTAATATATAGAATAGAATACTTTAATGTTTATTGTAAACAGATAGTTACATCGATAATCTTACATAACTGCTAGAGAACTATATTTATTATACTATAACTTGAAACCGACTTTGTGTTCGACCAGTTGGGAGAGTTACTAAAATCGATAAGAACTCATAACCCAACTACGCAGTATGTTATGCGGTAGGAACTTTCTATGAGATAGACATTTATTATGAAAAATGGAACGTAAACAGGGTCCTTTATAAAAATGGAAAAGTGAAAATGATACAAGCAATGACGGTGATGATGCTGATGACAAGTTATTATGGAGGACCCTTCGTATGAGGATTTAAGAAGATATTTATACAAAAAAAGACAACGTACCGACAACGACCCATACCATACGTATATCGAAGAAAAATAGGTATTTGTCGAAAAGATTATTTCTGTAACAACTACTTTTTATCTATACTATTATATAAAGCGGAAGAGTTTGTCTGTTTGTTTGAACGCGCTAATGTCTGTAACAACCAGTAGGATTTAAAAAATCTTTTCGCGTATGATAGCCCATTTCTCTAAGAAGGCTATAGGCTATGTAACATCACGCTACTGGCGGCGGAAGCAGAGCATTATGTAACAACGCGGATGAAATCGCGCCGCGGAAAGCTAGTTTTTAATATTTAGGTAACAGCCTCCATAGCGGACAGAAGCTTAATATCAATTTTGATAGATCTCTACACTGATGACTAAGAAATCATAAACTTTGATACTATTCTATCCTTAACTAAGCCATGCAATGCAGTCTTCGACGAGCGTAACAACAAATGAATTTTTGTAGCTCCGCAAAGGCCGCTCAATCGACGAGTATTAATAAAGTATGAACACAATCTTATGATTCAAGCAACATTTGTTGACAACGTATCAAATGCTGTCGTTTATACCTTACATCGTTCACCATGTTGCCCCATCACCTTGACCACCACCTATAAACAAAGCTATACCTATCAGCGGACCTGTCGCCGGTGCTCTGTTTGCGTTGTCTGTCGAAGAACGGTACCGATCCGTTCTTAGGAAGCCCTGGAGCGTGCGCGCTGAATGCAGGCGATGATACGTTACGAGACATCTGTTGTTGCGGGTTGACGGTTATGTTGCCGTTTTCTCCCTAAGGTTATAATAAAAATAAATATTAAGAGGACTGTTATTAGCAGGTCACATACTATCTGAAAAGTCGATATGGCCCTGTGGATAAGGCACCCGATTCGTAAACACGAGATAGTGGGTTCGAATCCGGGCAAGTACCAATGTGATTATTAAAATCATATGTACTTTCTAAGTTTATCTTGGACATTTCTGACTGACGGTGAAGGAAAACATCGTGAGGAAACCTGGATTTAAGTCTGAATTTGCCAATCCGCCTTGAGCAAGCGTGGTGATTAATGCTCATTCCTTCTCTACCTATATGAGAAGAGGCCTTTGCCCTGCAGTGGGACATTAAACAGGCTGGTATTATTATACTATCTACTCTTTATCTACTTGTATTATTCACGATCCGATACAAACTATTATTGTCAATAAATGCAGAAGTCGATCGCGGTAGTGATTAATAAACTAAATAATAAATGTAGGCGTAATGATTTTTTTTATATCAGTAAAGATTATAAGTAAAATTATAATAGTTTCGGCCCATTTAAAGCTTTTCATAAAGTCGTCATACCAACATTTTGCCAAAATATACCTAAATTGTCAGTTCTCTAAGTCGCATCGTCATAAGAAAGTTAGTAAGATAAAAGTTAATTAGTTAGAATTTTAAGAAATATGATTTCTGCCGTCAAACGATCTTTTGTTAAATTCATAGATTACCTATATTGCTATAAACCAAAGAATGTAAAATATTGCAACTACATTAATTAATACGTTGAATTTAATATAATTATGCCTAAAGTAAATTGAGCTTGAATAATCATCTTCACATTTAACTGGTTCACATCAAGTGTAGTACTACTTATTAAATATTATACCTATTTGTAGGTATTTCTCTATATTTAAGAATCTGACTGAAGTTTTGCAGATAATAGTAACTTTATTTGTTACTGGTTGTTGCCAGAGCGGTCGCCCGCGTGGGTAGGTATATACCAAAAAACAATAGCCTATGCTACTCGCTTATATTGTTGCTTTCTCTATGCGAAATAGTTGTTCAAATTGTTTACATAGATTTTAAGTTTATCCACAACAAACATAAAATAAAATCAAATCTTTTCTCTTTATAATATTAGTATATAATTATACTTAATGCTGTAAATTCAATCGCATATATTTAAAATTGTACCTAAGTACCTATATTGGCGAAGTGTCAGTTCTGTATGCATGATTTTGTATTGGGGAACAGCTGCAAATCTAACTAAACGGTCATAAAATTTTAATCAGGCATTCAATTAGAAATGATAATTAAAAGTTTATAACCATAATTTAATAATTATCTAACCTTTAACTTAATTAATTGTTGTTGGAATTATCAAGTTGTTACAATTTACAAAAGAATATCTTTTGTAAATGTTTATGCCACATACTTTGTAATTGTTTGATAATAACTAATCATAAACCTAGCTGTATAATTATTATCGCATTTATTTAGATCTTAATTCATAATATTTTATCCATGATTTTCGTGAATAAATAAAACAATCAAATGATATAATAGCGTTTTTTTAAAATTTACGTTTTTGGTTTTATTAACAAAGAACTTTAGTAAAAGTAATATTACCTTTTTCTTCTCCACGTTTTCATCAGCAACTTTAGCTTCAGTAATGGTGGGGAGAGTAGGCACAGTTGGCACACCGTGCATGTTAGGCACGGTGGGTACACGCGCCAACGCTTCCAAATTTAGGGATGAATGTACTCCGGGGTCGATATTTAGTGGCGCCTGTGAATGTAAAGACTACTATAAATGGAATTTCATATTTTAAATGTCTTCCTGAGGAAGAAAGGAATAAATGGATGACAAAAGCTAGAAATATCTAAGAAACGTAGCTCAGTTATAACTTCAGATGTTTTCTCAAAATTTTTGACACGCACTAATAATGTATTTTTTTATCAGATTCAGAAAATAATACGAAGACAGTCAGTGTAATTTTTGCATACTGGCTGTATAATACTACTAAAATACATTCTATTGGCACATCTATAAGAATCTAATTATAATAACTATATTCCACAAGGCGTCGATTCTTGACATTGAATATTTTTATTACCCTATTACCCATCGCATGGTGAGTAATACACCCGAGGGTTTTACAGAAGGACAGCAATAAAACAGTAGTTGAAGGAGTAATGAAGTACTTCTACACATATATAACTTCCATGTAAAATTACTATAATAGACTAACGTTTCTGATTCTAACAAAAGGTTGATTGTTCTAGAACGTTTTAGTAATTCCAAGAACAACCAATCAATAGCAGTGCATTATACAGAACTTTGTTAAATGATAGGGTGTGAGTGTGAGTAAAATGTAAAGAGGAAAATTTGCTCATCAATCGGAGGCGTTGCCCTCGCCACCGCATAAACGCTGCATAATATATAAACCTTTTAACGAACAGAAATAGAAAATCAGTGTTTATTTATATGATAGACTATGATATTAATAGTTTAATGTTATTTATACAGCATCGTACGTAGCTGAAGATACAGTTTATATAGGCAATTAGATGATCACATCATCCTTTCAGCAGAGACTTCCACTGTTTAAACACCGAATTCTTCCAAGTATTAAAAGGATTTGTCAAAGTTCTTTAGCAAGCGGATTGGCGATCGTAATGATCGTAGTTTTATCACAGGACTGGTGTCTGTCTTATGGTTTACCAGCGCCTTTATATAATTGAATTAAATTGTTAAACGATTGATAGTGATTTTAATCGGTGGGTTCTTTTAGCGGCTGCATGGATACCACCCAACGTCAAAAAAGGATTGATTAAAAAAATAATAGTCTTATATTAAGGAATGGGAGATTATCCGGTGCTTTTGCGCTTATCAACTAGGAAAAGGTTAAGATTAAAAACGTCAAGAAGCTTCTCTTTGATCAGCTATGTGTCTTTTTACGAAATTTCCCTATGTTGGTTTAACAGATTATAATCATATTGTTTAAGAACATAAAGTATGGTATTGTATGGTATTTGTATTTAATCCTATATTTACGATAACTTCGTAAAAAGAAGCGTAGAGATATATATTTAAAACATCAAAAAAATAACTTTTCTTTCTTGACGTTTTTGTAAGTACTCGTGCTAAGGTTGATAAACAACGTTTAGGAACAAATCTTCTATGTCTATAAAGAAAAAGAAACTAGCGTAGTATTGAAAACAACAGAAAACACAAGTCATACAGAGTACAGAGTAAAGCACTCATAAAAGTCATAGAACTTGGGTTTTAGAGTTACTAAAGCAAAATAAAGAAAACAGCCACACAAGAAATTCACATAACATTGGACTATACAATAATGCAACTCACCATTTTTGTTAGTTCTAACTAATAAGCATTTTTATACTATCTACATGTCAAAACATACCTACATACCGATCACCTGATCTTACTTTAAGTATTGCTAGCGTTCATAGAAAGCATTTTAGTTTACGCAAATAAAGTAACTACAAAAGATGCTAACTGCTGAACATAAACTGCCCTTAGAGCGCCTACAAATTAGAGGCGTGGAGAAGCGTCACTACTAGTTTTCATACAATTTCTAGAAGTACAGTCGCAGCGCCACTGTCGTAGACATCGCTAAAGATAGTGACGTTGCGATTGCGCTTCTAGAAATTGTATGAAAACAAGTAGTGGCGCAGCTAACACCCACAGTGGCGCCACTGCAGCGCTTTCTCACGCTTTTAATTTTAAAGCGCTGACCAGCCCTTATCCATTAGTAATACACATGAAACGTTTCTAAAGCTCACATCCTTAGCAGATAATTCATAGCTACAATACTCGGTCGAGAATTAGGTTTATTTGTACTCTACTATTATTGTGGCTGAATAAACCAGCCACTGCAGTGGTATAAAGACATGTACGGTAAAGATTAAATAGAAATTAAAATACTATTCCGTAGTACTTATAGGCGACTTAACTACCGTAACAAATGTAGCTAGGTTTCGCAGATATAATCTAATAAACTAAAGTAAACTTAGGAAACATTACCTAAATTAATAATTTGTATAAGGACCACGTACCAAATTTGTTTTGTTCTCGGTTTTGGTCTTTGAATGGTGAACTTTTAGTCAAGATCGCGACAATAAATACCTAATTTACAAACTACCACCACCGAAATAATAGTTAGTAAGAAGCAACTACATACAGAATCTTCTACAACGTTCACCTTCAGCCTCTTCTCCATGGTACCATCAGGTAACTGCACTACAAAGTATGAACCACCAATCGAACCTCGCTCCATTTGCATTCTTTTCTCTTCCGCCATACGCTGGAGCAAGGGTTTCTCACCAGACGTCTGAAATATGGAATATGCGGTTTAGGTGCATAAATGTCTATGATGTGCACGTTAATCCCAAACATTTAAAATACATCACAAGTATGTCACATTTATTTATGATTTAAACATGCATTACAAATTATGAGGTATATAAGAGTAGGTATTATTGCCTTGAACGATTATACGGAAGCTTTATTACCCATAAAGTATTTCCCGTTACACATTTATTATTATAGGTATCACACATATTATACATGATAGCTGACCTTCGGGTACACTAAGGGCCTCATCAGCGCACCGAAGACCGCACAGTTGAGGATCAGGCCGGCCAAAAGAAGATTAGCATTTTGCCACGATCCGAATTCTTTGAGCAGAAGAGCGGCTAAGGGCGCGAAACTGAAGGTTCCTACGCCTGAACCGCATACGGCTATACCCGTAGCAAGAGATCGTCTGGTTTCGAAGTAGTAGCCTACTGCTACCACTGAAGGTAGGTAGATCATGCCAAAACCGAGACCTGTAACAATGAAAATAGTATTTTAGCCAAAGGTCCATATTGTCATCTTTAGGAAGTAGAAAGTAGGATGAACGTTAGTATGTATTGGTAATTCATTGGAACTAAGATAAAACACTGAAGTGCATGCAAATACATGCCATACTTGCAGCTAGAAACATTTATAATGTTATCACTGTTGACGTGAGGTTCTAAAGTCTAACATGGTGCTTTGTTATTTATCACTCTTGAAATGATACCTAACATTTATATAGTGCTGGAAAAATAAATATTGTATTTTTAAGCACAATAAACTAAAAATATACTAAACGAAACGGTCTTGGAAAGAAAAAGCAGTATCATTTCTTTACAATGTAAAAAGCCATTGACCAAGATACAAATAAATGCGCTCAAACGTACAACTGACGCACTTGGTCAGTCGTTGGTGCCGCGGGCCAGGTATTTTATTACTAGTGTTATAGCTGTACTACATACATCGTTTAGTGCCATATTGTATTAAGCATCTTCTAGCAATATTATTCTTTTAACCTACTATGATAATAAAAAGAATCAAGAGTTTTTGTTAGCTGATAGATATTATGTATGTAATTGGGAACGACTGCATTTCTATTCGCCAATTTACAGTTTACCTAATACTGCGCAGAAAAACACAAGTACCTCATATTTATTCCCTCGTGATTCTATTTGAGATTTTAGTACAAATACGAACCAAAATATAGGTTCATAAATTTTATTTTGTATCATTTAAAAGTGTGTTTTTATGACAAAGATCAACAAATTCGAACATGATATTATATTTTTTGGGTGTATTCGAGCATCAAACCGTTCAAAGAGATCTGGCATTATTCACATTATGATTAGTGTGGATTGTTCAATTTGGCACGATATCAAATTACAGGGAACTTTGACCAATTTGTCTGATGGGACCACGTCACGTAAAATTTTGCGCGTGATAAAAAAAAAGAGGTCACAGATATTTGACTGCGCGTGTGGACATTGACGTCTCACGATTCAGGGCTTTTAAAACAACCCAATGCTACTATTGAATAATTTTGTAGCTGCGTTCTGGACAGCCAAAACCTAAATACAGCCGGAATTGGTATCGACACAGTAAGGCGATTGGGTTCAAGCGATTTGCCGAAATAAACATGCAATAAAGATGCAAGTTGCAAGTTTCTAAAGTTATGTTAGGCTATATTTAAAAGTAGTATAACATTATTATTATTTTCTACTCCCTTTTGCGATGGCACATACATATTTTAATATTTTACACGAAGTCAACACCGAAATACAATGCCTCTACCACAAGTTCGACTTTCACAGGACTTGCATATTATTATAGACCTTGCACCCCTGAAGATAGTTAAAGACGAAGATATGACACCGGAAAATAAGTGCTCGCTAAGAAATAGTATATTTATAGTATATTTTATCACAATAAAATAAACGAAGAATTTAAAATAAAATTAGCATTATAACAAAACCTATTCGTATTCTATGCTAATCTGTATCGAATGACAAAAGACTATGTATAAACAGCATATACGCTTGTACTTACTAATCACAACATACGTACAAGAATTTAACATAAATTGTGTAAATTAACTGAAACTATATAGGTCAAATGAGATAGTAGGCGAACTAAACTTTATTACTAACGATTTATACTAGTTATATAAGAGTACATATAGGAGTAATTATTCTACAAGTAATACTTAAATTATTCCATCAAACTTGTTTCAATCTTGTTTAATCGCAAGGGGCTAGCTAACCCTTCAGACTACGTCGTCTATGACCTTGGCTTCTTGACAACATCTTGATATTGTCGCTTTGAAACGTTAAACCCATAAAATAAGAGTGGATTATGCTACAATGTCTAATTGCGCGATCAGTTTTAGTGTTCCATTAATTTTTGACGAAAAGAGCGTTATTCAAGTGAAAAAGGATATTCAAATAAGTTTTATTGCAATGGCAAAATATTTGTGTATACAACTTACTGTAGCGCCTACCTACCTGTATCAGACAAAATGTTAGTTTTCAATAAAAAATCAACAGCATGGAATTTGAAATTTTTATGCTAATGGTTTTTATTTATACGAATACCTCCTGCTACCTACATTCTACTAACGTATCTGACAAAACATTAATCTCTGATCATCCTTTACGGCAAAACGCGTGTATGATGGTTATTCGCATAATGAGTCAGAATACAGTCAGCATTTGAAACCACACAAAGGAACATATTGGGTTGTTGCCGCCTGCAAAGAGGTCGTCGCCACTGAGTATTGGTACATTATGCGTCACTTCCCGGTACAGTATTCCACTTTTCTCATCAAATAATTAATCATCAATTACCATACAATGTTAACAATTGTAAAAGTGTAATCGACGATTCGCCAAATTTCATAAACAAATGAGACCTAGATTCTATTCAAAATAATAACTATGTCATTTAGAAACCTTTAAATAGATTTATGTATAGGTTATGTTAGTTGGTTACTATTAGTTACTATTGTTTACATTTCTTTATTAGACACTTTTAAACCATGTCTTTGTTTACATGAAATATGCCATTGCATGAGATAAAGATATTTGCGCCTAAAGATGCTAAAATATACTGAAATATCTTTATACTCAGATCATATTTATCTTTGTCTTTCCGTATGTCTTATTATTTAGATTATAAGATAAAAGTTGACATAACAAAGGTACAGACTATTTAAAACCCGTGTCGTTTACTTTTCACTAAAGTAAATAAAGGAAAATTCTAACGGTTTCTGAATAAAAGCGGTCGCACGTGGAAATCGCCCACGATTTCGTAAACATCGACTTGGCAGCGAAAGAGTGAAGTTGAATGAATGTTTCTTAACAATTTAAAAGTGGAGTAAATGTACAGAGCAAGATTATAGGAATCCTTGTAGTAACCATAATAAAAAAAGAAACTCGTGCGCGTAACCTTTCAAATATATCGATCGATGCGGTTTTTATTTAGCACCAAGCTTCTACTTCCTGTGTGTACCTAATAAATTAGTAGATATGTATTTCTATCATATTGACTGCCTTTGTGGTTCGGTGGTACTGTGCATGGACTGCCACGCAGAGGTCGTGGGTTCGATTCCCGCTCAGTGCAAATGTTTGTGTGCATGAACATGTCTATTTGCATTGGTCTGGGTGTTTCTATGTATAATATGTAGGTATTTACAAAAAAAAAAGTATTTAAGTATGTATGTATATCCACATTCTAGAACCCATAACACAAGCATATAATATGCTTACTTTGGGTCTAGATGGCGTTGTGTGTAGTTGTTGAAATATTATATTATTATTATATTATATTATTAAATAAGTCTAAATATAAATAAAAGTATAACACTCCGACTAAACTTAGAACAAATCAACATTTCTCTATATGCTATGACAGAACACGCTCTGTTATATAGTTATTGACGACAGCACATTCAATGAACCTTCATTGAATTTGCTGTCGTCAATAACTTTTACTAAACCCCTGTTTAGGAAAATTTTCGTCACTAGTTGGCGCCACTTTAGTGAAAGTTCTTCCATTTTGACAGCGCTATTAAAACAAATATTGTTCAGAGTTCATTTCGAAAATTTTACTTACGTTATTTTACGGCGCTCACGAGGTGGCAGCACCGAAGCGTCAGGTCTAGCTGTCAAGCGCTTTTACAAAGTTAAAGCCTGATTAGCCCAATATGAAAGTGAAAGTGGCGCAAACTGATGTGGAAAATTTTCCTAAACATCCTCATTGTTTTCATACCCTAATATTATTTTTATAACAGGTTATGGTATTATTTAAGTACACTTGTGTAACAAAATAGGCGAATAGTGCAGTTGTGTAGAACACCTTCCGTAACTAAATGAACACAAATCAGCTACTTCGCATTTTTTAAACGTCTGGAGAAAATACATTTTGCGCAATAGTTATATTTAGTTTTGAATAGCGAAAATCGGTAGTTACAGAATAGTATTGCCGAATAGTCTCGACATTGAAACCTGATGATCTCAACAATTTGGCTGCCAAGTGAGACCACACTAAAATTGGTGCTAAACAGACTTGCTAATTACTGCGAACGTTTAAATTTAAAAATCTACACCAGTGTCACGCTCTTAAAGAATGGTCTAGTTGTAATCATAATTATATTGGTTGCCTTTATATTAGTTCCTGCGAATTCGTTCGAGTGGTCTAACACTTACTGTAAAGGTTTCTGTATATAAAAAAATTTACTAAAGCTTGTAGTTATACAATTTCAGATCGGTTGTTTTTGACTCTATCTTTACTAAGATTTAATTTATGTCCTTTATAGTTTTTAGTCGAAATGTGTAGAGCAAAATTTACAATGGATATTGCTGTTTTGGACCATCGGATTTTTTTAAATATTATCCTACTCTAAAGTGACTCCACTTTTCCTGATGGTAAGCGGTCAGTGGAATCCAGAAGTGGTAGACACCATTCCAAAAGCCAAACTACTGGTATGGTGGCCTCCACTATGACTGCTTAGTGAGATGCTTTTTCACGCCCCGCTTAAAAGACCCGGAATCATAAATAGATGGGAACACATGCACTGCTAAAGAGTTCCAGGCTTTAACTGAATGATAAAAGTATGAAGTGCTGCCGTTTGGTTCGAGACCCTTTAGATTCCACTGTGAAAGGGTGGCTTATGCAAAAACTGGAGTTTAACAGGTCTAAATATGCTTGATTACCTACCTACTTGTACATCTGTTGTGATAGAAGATGCAGCAGCTCCTAGGCTATATTGAACTGCATTATGCCTGTCGGTCGTTAAATGGCAAAATGTAGCCATAAACTCCTGATATACCCTGATGTACCTACACCTATATGCGCGGTCTACATACAGATTACTTTTGCAAGTAATTATTAGCATTAAAAATTCTAGAGAACATTTAGCTAAACGGCAACCATGGACATATTTCATTTTTATTTTAATGGTAGTTCCGTGTAATTTAATTTGGTGGATATTTTTACTATTAATTTTATACTCCAAATTGTAACACGTTTTAACTTTCTTCGTGACTGGATTTATAGCTTTAAAACAGGGCACGAGATTTTAAAAAGATCACTATTTACTTAAATTTAAACTTTTCGAGTAGGGAAGTAGCTTCAACCTTTACTACTAAAGGCTGCAGCCGTGATCAGCAACTGAACATTATTAAGTTCTGCTGAGTTAATGTTTACTGAGTAGTGGCTGAGATTAGAGACCTACTACTAAGTTTGCCCTTTCCTACAATTTTACGTGATGGAAGCAGAATGGCAGGTAGAGACACCAAGAGTAGAGTCAATCCCAAAAGCCCCTCTAAATCTAAAATCTCAAAAGCGACGAGTACCAATCTACCATAAAAATGAGCATTAGTTAGTAAACCATTGCTAATAAAAAAATCAACAAACGCTTTTGTATCCTTATGTAATCATTTAGCATCACGACAGGATAATATATGATAAGATTTTTATAACATAAAAGGACACTTATAACACGAAAAAGGTAAGTAACAATAAATATAAAATCAAAAAAGAATGACTGCCGAGCCACGTGACTCCAAGTTAAATATAGGGATTCGATAGCTCACACTATTCCTCAGTGAAACCTTGAATTCGCCATACGATATCAGAATTAGGTCAAACTAGATGGCATGAATAGTATTATCGCCAACATAAGATTAAGAAGCTATCAACATCGATACAGTAAAGATCTATTGTACCTAGATTCGTTTCATTTCTTCCAGCCCGTTGCTATCCTACTAACAATAGAGGGAGGACAGGTAGAGTACCTATGCTCGAGCCCACCCCGTAAGTAGCGGCAGAAAACCGTGAAACCGATTACTATACCGCGATGGCAAATCCAAATATAACAAATCTGCTAACCAAGCCCACACTTTGTATACAATCGGTTAATATCGAAGGATTCATTCTGATCTCCGTCGCAAAACTAGCAAATAAAATAGCTGGACTATTGCTCATCGCTGAGATCGAACTATCCTACTACAGGAAAAGGCCTCTTCTTATACAAAGAGATCATTTGTTTCATGTACCTGAGTACAAATAAAGATATTATTATAGTCTAGCCTAGTACGGCGCCGTGTTGTCTGCAATAGCTGGCAACTAGCCAACCGTACCATGTCCTAATGACCTTCAATTGAATTTCAATGATCCGTACAGGACTACTAAATCGTCATATCTGATTATTTCGGTTAAGTATAACCGAAATAATCAGATATGACGATTTGCATACACAATCATAGCTTTTAACTGTATACGAACTGAACAGAAAGATGAATCATTTCAGAGGTGTTAAAATAACCTTACTGACATAACAAAATGCCTTGTAATTTATGCACCTAATAAATAGCTGTGTTCTCAAGCATTATTTAAATTAATTAATGCTAACAAAACATAACCAAATCATTGTTGATCGTGAACAGAAAGCAATGAAAGAGAAAAAATAAAGGAAGCTTCGTTCCGTTCTCGTTACTGGATGAACTTAACTTTACGTCGATATTCTATTCGTAGGAGCGAGTAGCATCTTCGCGGTTGATCCGGTCCATTTGCGCAAAAGTCAGCGAGAATCTACTAACTGGTGCTGTTACTTGTGATTTTTGATATAATGCATGGCGTCACCTACCGTGGTGGTGCGTAGGTGCTTAGCGATGCCTCCAAACGCACAGCTGACGAGCGGCTACAATATATAGTGAGCGAGCGTACGAACCTCAAAGTACGTTGAGGGTAGATAATATATAACGGTACAAGTATTTAGTTAACCACAAATATCCCTATCCAACTAGAGTTACAATACCCTTCGGTGACGTATTAACAGAAAATATGTATGTTAAACTAGATCATAAATATTTTTTTTGTGTAAAGTGGAAGGCAAGTAAGTGGCCAGCCTGCCGGCAAATGGTAACCGTCGCGGTCAATTCGAAAGTACCAGGCGCACTGTTAGCTTACCTTTCTGAAAACGTACCTACTCTACTCACGAACTAAAACACAAGGCTACATAGATACAATTATATCAAACATCCCATCTAATTTTGATCCTGGGTCTTTTAAGCGGGGCGTGAAAAAGCATCTCACTAAGCCGCCATAGTGGAGGCCACCATACCAGTAGTTTGGCTTTTGGAATGGTGTCCGCCACTTCTGGATTCCACTTACTGCTTACCATCAGGCAAAGTGGAGTCACTTTGGTAGGCTAATATAAAAAAAAAAAAAAAAAAAAAAAAAAAAAACAGGACTACGTAAATAATATTATTATTTACGTAGTCCTGTTTGTGGCTGCTATGACTACGGTCTGTTTTAGGTACGCATGAAATACTGATTAATTTCGCCAATATACTATCACATTTTTTTTGTTTCTAAAGCAACGTATAGTTGAAATCTATGTACACGATTTCGACACGTTCTTTGTTCTGTTGAACCTTTAAAACCGTCGGCAACAGCTTGTGTGCGAAATTGGACATTTGCCAACAAACACCAATGTGTACGAAACGGTCTAAATGACGCTTTCGTGCTGAGTGTTGCGCCCTTCTGTCAATTAGCTGCATTCGTGGAAAGTGGATTTTTCATTTCGAATGTATCGCCCGGCGTTTTAAACTGATGCATGTTGCAGTTCACATGTTGTTACTATGGGGTTTTATTGAGGGGAATTTTCTTGAAATTTGTATGCGTAACGGAAAAAACCCAACTTTGTTATTGACAGATGGCAACTTTTTTCTTTCAGACATAATTTTATATATTTTTTTACTAAAATTTTATTTTGCGAAAAGCTTTTTTGAAAGCCTATTCTGAGACTTTCTTTGTGCTGAATCAGGTTCGTTTTTAGCAACATAGTATACTACGACAGTCTCGTTCGAAAAGTGAATAGATTCTCTAGACGTTTTCCTTCGACATTTTCTATTTTTCTCAACACACCTCTCCGTATTTCAAGGGAAAAGATATATGTAAGCAATATATTTATAAAAACGGGTCAAGTACGAGTCGGACATTGCCCTAAGCGTTATATACTATGATGAAGGAACGAAACTGATGATAGCTTTAGAATACTGATCAGGTAGAGATGATTAGAAACTTCTCATATTTCCCTACTGCATTCAATACTAATAATATAAGTCTACTAATATAAGTCATTTCAACGAAATATTATTATGTCGTAGTTTAAGACTAAAAGAAAGATTTGTAGAATTAAATCTCTGTACCGCAAACTTGTACCTATTCTAGACTATTTTGTGTATATTAGGGTAAGCAAGCTTACTTTACATATATAATTTGTTACCAATTTTATTAAATTTAAAGTCTAAATAGTGCCTACTATCATTTTAAAAATATATACTTACTACTCGATAGAAAAATTTAAGATCATTTTTGCAGTGAACTGGAAATAAGGTTGTTTCTATTCTTCATATAATTTTTATTTGGCAGGTAGAAATAAAATTTATTTTACAAAATATTGTTGTATTTTCATAAAAGTTGACAGCCCCATTGTAACTATGTCAAGCTAGGTTTCAATATCAAGATTACGTGCAGGTACGAACTTCAACTAGACCCCTTCACCCTTCACGCTTGAAAGAGCACGTTATATACAGTGCAGTCTTTGTTAAAAGCAATCATCTTTTAGGGTTCCCTGGGTGATGAAAAGGGACTGATGCTGCGATTTAATCCATTTATTTGCCACTGGTTTAAAAGTAAACAAAAAATATTGTTCATTTTGGCATACAAAACGAACTTTCTGAGAATTCATGCGTACTAAGGGCTTATACCTAAATGTAAACCAAAAATATGCTATTTTTGTTTTTCCTATAACGCAAACATTCTTAAAACATAAAACGTGAACACGAAACCTTCCATGCGTAAGTTTGATAGTCACCACACACGGAAACTGTATTTTGTAGGTAGTTATAAGAAATCAATACATTTTAGGTCACTTTGTACAATACTTTTAGCACAATGTATGATGTCACTAAAGCCACGGTAATACTATCTCTATATTACCGTGCTAAAGCTCTTGAAAGTCTTTCATTGCAATTTTATTAGCAGTAAAAACTAATAAGTACAATAAAATAGAGTACCTACATAACTCCTTGTTTACGTAATTAATGGAAACGATATACGCCTATACGTATATGGGTAAACATATCTTGAGGTAATTTCCCTCAGGGTCTGTCACTCGATATTTAACGCAACCTATAAATTAATAAAAATGCTTCAACTAAAATCTATTTACCAGGAAGACTAATAACACCAGGAGGGTCGCTTCTTTGTCTTTAGCGTTTAGCCACATAGTCAAAAATAAAGAAGCGAATAAGTTATCAAAAAGAGTAATGTTACCTAGATTACTTTATAAGTAACTACATGGTTGTGTAAAAGAAGGGTTTATAGAAATAAAGATTTAATGTTCTACGTGATTCCACATCACTATCAGACGAGACAGTTTTAGCATATTTTGCACATACAATAAACATCGAGAGTTTCACTGGAACGTAATAAAATTTTAAAGTTACAGACCTACACTAAAAATATCTGTTACGAGGGGCAATGACGCAGCAACTCAAAACGTACGTCTACTTACGATAAACAAAGAACTGAATAAGATTCAACATAATGAATTAAATTCCTACATAAAAAATTGCCACTGAATGTAACAACAAAGAACAAGATTTTCCTATCAATATTTTAACTCTACCATATAGCGCTTAGAGCCTATTAGGGGCTTTGCCATCGTTTACACCTAAAACAAGAAAACACGTTATTGTTATAAAGTTATAATATATTTTTGATAATTTATACGAATATATTCCTCCGTATTGCAAGGAGCGTAACATGGCGATTGAAGTGTGTGAGTGACACGTACACCCCATTGAGGAAATTGAAGAGATGACAATTTATGTTATTAACTTCCGTAGTAAAATTACCTACAGTGATGAGTTATTTCGATTGTGATTGTACGTATTCTAATGAAAAATGCACTAGCCTCAATTCATTGTAAACTTGCGGTATCTAATTCCGGTAATTACTATGCTATTTGACCCATTTAGAATACAAACGTTGTATAGCTGTGTTGAACAGGTCAAAATCCTTATAATGAATGCGCATGTACTATGTACTTTTAAAGTTCGAATGTTTTCCTTCTTTGCCTGACCCTGACTAAGGCGCTTTGCATGTGTAGCAACTATTGCAGCAACTAGCAACTAGCTAAAGAGCTAGTTTGAGATTATATGCAAACGCATATAATCCAAATTGTGGCAACTGTAATCTTTGTAGCAACTGACTACTTTTAAAAGAACATTTTAAAAAGTTGCTAGTTGTCTACTAAAGTTGGTCCATCTGCAAAGCGCGCTCCGTACACATACGTCAATCAGAAAGGCGGTATGTGGAACAAGGAACGAAATAGAAACACCAACAATTGGAGTATATAAAAATACTAATAAATATAACAGAATCGAACGAATACGTATTTGTGGCATTCTACCCCAACACTGCAATGGGAGAGAGGTATGTATGAATTAACCAATGAATAAGAATCAGCTGTTTATGTTCTTCTTTGTCATTAAGGTATAGTCACATTAGAAATGTCCGTCAGCAGAGCAACTCCATTGTTTTAGTTTTAGTAAATAATATATGTTATTATAGCTTCAGCAGTGATTACGTCCGTACTTGAAGTTTTCTCTTTCTTAGCTTACACTTAAAATGTTAACGTCACTTCTCGTCGTACAAAAATAAACTTTTGAAATTGTTTGATCCATCGCTGTGTCGCCATGGTAAAACACAAAAAAAATATGTCATCGTTTTTAATACAATTCTGTGTAAAAATGGAATTTTATGCAAAGATTATTCATAATAAAATGTTTGTTGTAATAAAGCTCTACCTTACCTAGAAAAGATTAATTTAGCAAAGACAAGACCCTATAGTTATTAAGGGCAAATCCATCTATAATATAAAAATGAATCGCTGAATGTGTTGCTAAGCGCAAATCTCGAGAGCAGCTGAACCGACTTCGCTAATTCTTTTTTTATAATATTGCTTAAAGTACGAGGATGGTTCTTACGGAGAGCAAAATTAAAAAAATATCTGAAAAAAATACTTTTCTATATTCCCATACAAAAGTATCTTTATTTATCCCAAAATATTTAAAAAAATGTCCACCCGTGCGAAGCCGGGGCGGACCGCTAGATTTAGGATAAAACCAATATCGTCATTCTAAGCTTCCTAGTTTACTTGTAAGATTTTGAACTCTATAATAATGATTATAATACACAACAGATACCTATAAAATTAGCGAAATATGTTCAATTATATTTCCATTTGACCTCAATTCTGCATCTGTTGCGGCAGTTAGCAGAACGTAGCAGTTCTATACTTTAATTGGCTTCAGAAGCGTATCCTTTTTGTTTTTCCTGGAGCGAAGTTTTGAAGGACGGTTTCGCGTGTGCCGACGGAGCGTCGCCTGTTCGCAACGCAACCGTGCCAATGTGCCAAGGGCAGAGAACATTTACATAACTCTCACGTTCCACATCGCTTCTATACGTTTTACCGACATACCATACTAAATATACACACTAGCTAAACCATAACACGTCGAGTTAAGACCGCGGCAAGACACTTAATTACTCAAGATGGAGAATGTATATATATACGAAACGACTGGAAATTCAGTAAATTAAATTCGATAATACTGAATTGGCAACAAATATTAAAATAGCAATCTACTATTGTAACTAAATAACATTTAATAGATTTGTAGACGTTGTTTCTTTAAATAATCTATTTAAATAGGTATTTCAATCTGATAAAATTTCTACTCTGATGGTAAATGCCCTCATTTACGCCTTATGAAATGGCCCTTATAAGACTCGGAATAAAATAAAAAATAAAAATACGCGTTGGTAAAGATTTCCAGATTTTTGCTGAATAAATGAAGTACTTAACATTTGATTTTAGACCTTTTAAACTACACTTGGCTCTCTAATCTTAAGAACTGTTAGAAATCGATTCATTAATATTTTAAATTATTGAATACCTAGATTATATTATAATAAAAAAATGTTCACGACTGTCTAAGATATATATATACCTATAGATATATACCTATAGATACCTTATATCTAAGACCTTCGTAAACATTTTTTTAGCAACTATAATAAATCACATAATAATAGATTTCTTAGAACTAGAAATCAATATAATTTGTATGGGACAATAAAACTCTTTACTGATTCATAATAGTACCATGGTAAACAATCCGTCTTATAATAGTAAATTTGGTATTCTCAGACGCAATCCTACTATACCTACAGATACACAGATAGAAATGAAATGTAAGTGCGACATGATACAAATACAAACCTTATTATGTTAGATCAGCTATTATGTACATAACTTTAACCATTTCATTTCCTCTTCTAAGGAAACATCATGATTTTTGTATACTTAATTCAAGGAACTGCGTAGTTCGGTATACACAAGTAATGAAGATTAAACGACGCAATTTGCACACACAAAATTCTATTTCAATATACTTACTGTTTGTATTGTGATAAGAATAATTTACATTATCATTAGTGTTCATACCTAATCCGTTCATAGTAACCAGAGCACCGTGATTCATAAATCTGTTTTTACCTTATCTCACGTGGCTTATATATCAAAAAGATATTTAAAGATATAGTTTACTAGCGCGCGTATAATGGTGTTCAATTTAGTAAAATTAATCAACGCTTATAGTAATACCAATATTAGTAGTAACTGCTAACTAGTAATAGTCTAGCTTAGTTTAATAAATATTAAACTGCACTCAATTTTCTTGCATATTAGACATTTGTTTAATATCGCTTATACCAGACTTTTGTGTTAAATAATGACGATGATGATCTAGGTGAATAGTAATAGGTAAAGATTAACTTTTGAGTAATAAATCAATATAGGTTTGTGTAGATATTCGAGCCGATTTCAAATTCACCATACGATAGGTTCGACTATCTATTCGAAACCTAGTGCCTATTTTGCGAATCTGTTGGTTTAAGAATCTGATGTGCTGATATTAAAGGTATGAATGCCAGTAAAATTATAAAACTTAGTAGTTGGCTTGTGGTAGTGTCATCAAGGGCTCATCATAAAACTCTTTCAATTACTTCTGGAATGACATTTCACTATACATTTTTGACAGTATACAAATAAGTTAAATTCACTTACCTCCTATTAATCCATAGGTGATCATCATCATTGTGACACTTTTGCTGAAGGTGGATAAAACAAAAGCAGCCGCGGCCACGAAGGAGCCAGCCACGCAAACCGCTCGGCATCCAAATTTGTTGCATAACGCCGACACCACCGGACCTGTTTGCCAAATTGATTCTCTCCGTCAATAAGCCAAACAAAACAAATTTTACGTAAACAAAAATTGCTTTTACGCTTTTGCTATTAAAATTAAACAACTGACATTTCATTATTTTCCAGCGTAGGAGTGAAATAATCAAGCTGCCCAAACTCTGGCTCAGAAAAAGAAAATGTTACATTTTACAAATATTTTCATAGTGTAATTTGAAGCGTTAAATCAATTTGTAAAGAAACTCGAAATAATTAACTCGTTGAACAATTATTAATTTACATTTGCAATACCTATAATAACCTCGTTAGGTAGCACCATTATCGATGTTAGGTTTGCCCACCTTGATACTAAAACCTACTTAGCAAACTTGATTTCTGCAATATGTAAGTATTATTTAAATACCTGAAATCCAGTTCAAGGTATCGTTGTATCTTCATAAAGAAACCAATATACAACAGATTACTTTATTCCTTTTAAAGGTTTTAACAATATACGATATGTCTCATAAAGATATAAGTTTATATATCCCACATGTGATGTAAACCTCGTCTTACATAATGTTAAAAACACTGTATAGCAATATCATCTTTGTCACTTTGACGACACTGGTAATGATGACATTCATTTAACATACCAAACAGACATAAAATGTGGTGTTGATGAAATTACTAATATAAAAATAGATGCCTCTCATTAACATCGATAAGAGACATTTATCTTGTATGTATCCATGAAGTTGTTTAATAGATATATACAATTTTATATAAGCACCAACATGATAAGTTGCATATGCGAAGACAATAAAACCAACTACTTAATATAAACAATTCATAAGACAATTACATGCAAAGTAAAACAATATAAAGTAATACGCAAATGCAGAATCAAGCAACCCAAATTAAACTTGCAGATAGATAATGTTTAAACGTGAAATGTTGGGGTCATTAGGACGGGTCTGCATTGATTGATAAGCTTTCATTTTAAATTCACACGAATTTGCACGATATATAAAATTGAGTAAATAATCTAGGGCATTTTATATCGTAACGTTGTCATATCGAGTGCAATTAGGTCAATAGAAATTTAAAGTAGATAGCAGAATAAGATAGGAATGGATTAATAGGCACTATTTATATACTATATATAACAGATCTATTGATTCAGTGATTAAATTAATAGTAATCGGGACAATCTCACCCACATGCCCATCACTGTGACTCTTGTAATAACCAATACGAAACACCGAGCTTTGACATTCGGGAGTCCCGGGGACTGCTATACCTACTGTCTTGGATTTATTTAGAAGTTGAAAAACTTGCAACGAATTTATTTAGAAGTAATAAGGAGGAGTTGGAAATATAAATGTCCACTTTCCTTCATTGCAAAGCGGGCAACAAATTTAATCTGTATAGGATTAGGTAAAGAGAGCACCACGGACAAGAAATATTAAGGGAAGTTAATAGTAGTACAAAACAGTACGTACTGAACATGTTATCTTGGCATAGCAATACATAATTCAATCATCTAATATTTGAGGTATGTTGTTAATCCCAAGATTAGATTAAGAAATTTTGCTAGGCGTATTTAATTTTACGATAGTGCATATAACTTGCACGAATATAACATTATTCATGGTTTAGGACTTGTGTAACTATGAGTAAACATATTTTTACACTAGATTTAAAACAGCATTATCATCAAAAGAACAAAGACCTGCAACGGTCTTTGTTATTTTGATGATTGTCTATTGATATGTCTAATTTAGAAGTAGTCTTTGAAAATTTATTGATTCTTCTCTTTGCGTTAAGAAAGAGGACTTCTAGCTAATGATTATCTTGAACAAAATGCTGAAGAAGAGATGAGAGATGATTATAAATTTACTTGTTATAATTTAAAATCATAAGGCTTCGGCGAAGATGTTTCAATTATTGACTTCATTGATCGTAACTTGTTGCATTCTTGTGTATTATTATATTGTAGTTAGTTAGTTGTTTATTAACGATGCAAAAACTTGTCGAAATGTAAAAACCACAGCATTAATAGATGATTACGGTTAGCTAGATGACTGTACTTAATCGTTAATATCTCTAGTCATTCTAATGCAAATGAACAACGAAGAGTATTCGTACTACTGCGATTCGTTCGGTGAGTGAGAGTGTCGGAGGCCCAATTTCCACCCTTTCCTCTTTCCTCACCTCCCTCACTCCCTTCCCCTAATCCCATTCTTAGCCGCCATAGTGGAGACCACCATACCAGCAGTTTAAAACGATGGCTTTTCGTATGGTGGCCACCACTTCTGGATTCCACTGACTGCTTATCATCAGGCGGGGTAGAGTCACTTTGGTAGGCTGATATAAAAAAAAAGGAAAAAAAATGCGAAATCGCTCAATAAATTCTAATTCTCTAGGTTATATTCTGGACTTTATTGTTCCTAGCCACAAAGGTAAGAATTTTCATCACCCGGATAATGAGAAATCTGAGTAAAATATAAAACCGTCATACTCATCATTTACGACATGTTGAAAACCGGCACTAAGCCAAGGCTGTAAAACTGTTTGTGTTACATGTTAGTACCTATGTACCTGCTTATTATTTACTCTATCATAAACATAATTAGCTGACAACGCCGCTGTGTAGTTAATGTATGCATAATGGATAAATGCATCGACAACGTGATAAGAACTGATAAAGACAATTACATTTGATGAAAATTAAAACTGTCGAAAATTAGAGGTATTTGAATATTGCAAACAGCAGCATCAATTATAAATCGAAGATTTCATTAGAAATTGCTTCGGAGATTGTAGAAATATAGAATATTGTTACGTAAGTGATGTGACGACTAGTCCCGATATAGTACAAGGAAGACTCACAAAATCTTTGTCATAAAACTTACCAGCAGCGAGATAAACTCCTGACAGCAAACTGCCAACCCACGCAACGGTGCCTTTGCCCTCGCCAAAATACGTCACAAGTTCGGGGAGGAATATGCCGAATGTGTATGCTATGCCATCCACAATCATATTACACATAAAGGAAGCGAATACGACGACCCAGCCATAGCCTCCGTCGGGAGGCGGAGGGAGCGCCCCATAGTCGTAGGCCTCATCGTCGTCGGCGTCGGCAGCTGCTCCTTCTGCCGTGAGCCTTGCAGCCTCTTCGCATGATGTCTCACTTTCAGTCTGCAACAAGGATACATCAGATATTTTAAATTGCAACTACTATCGACGAGAAGTGCGACGCGCGCACATTGAACGAGCTCCAATGCAGCAACAATGCAGTATTTTAAACCTAATGTGTTAAGTCACTGTTTTAAATTCCGACACATATCAACAGTAGATAGGTACTATATTGTTATTTAAAACAAAGGTAAAGGTAAACCGGTATGAAACGTCAATTCTTGATAAACTCAGCGACAAACTTGAAGCAGCAACGTCATGGGGTCTATCATAACAAAAACAATTGTGACTATTTGACATTTACATTAAAATTAACGCGTCGTAAAATCTAATGTCGTCATGTCGATTTTATTATAACTGTTTTGTATTCAGCTACTTTATTGTCCTTTGTCGTAAATGTAAGCTTTTAACGAGCCTATGGAATTTTACCGTTTGTGAGTTATGCTCTCAACGGCTGATATAATTTTATTTTGAGCTACAACGCCTACTCACATTTGCAACGATCAATATAATCCGAGCAAACTGTTTACGTCGTCGCAAAAAAGTTACGTTTAATTTCTTAGTATGTTTATAATGCTATTCGTCAATTTCACGGTCACTGTCACTGTCATTGCCAAAGGCTTCTATCTGTTTGCTTAATGTTAGACATGTGTAAATTTTGATTATGACACATGATATTGCATCACGGTACCTTTTATGAAGACTGAAAAATAAATTTCACGTGACAACTGTGTGAAGAGATAATAATTATAGGCTTATACAACCGTATCTTAAGGCCGTTTTCATAAGAAAAAGAAAAATCACTACGATTCTCTGAGACAGTTTGCGTTCAAGCTTATATTATACTAGCTTTCCGCGGCGCGGTTTCACCCGCGTCTTTGCTCACTGTTTTACTCCCGCCGCCAGTAGTTTA
Source organism: Parascotia fuliginaria (assembly GCA_963082885.1). NCBI lineage: Eukaryota > Metazoa > Arthropoda > Insecta > Lepidoptera > Erebidae > Parascotia > Parascotia fuliginaria. Next base: position 13,661,053 of record OY720180.1, on the reverse strand, counting down.
ATGTTACATAGCCTGTAACCTTCCTCAAGAACTATCATACGCAAAAATAATTATTCGAATCTATCTGGTAGTTCCAAAGATTAGAAAGAAAGAAAAAAGTTTTATTTGGCACACAAAAATTAGCGCGTTCAAACAAACAAACAAACTCTTCCGCTCTATATAATTGTATAGATATAGATTATAATTTAATTACATGCATAAGAAAAAGAAATGGCGTAGCAAGACTTCTCATGATATTGAATTAGAAAGTAACTTAGAAGGATCTCCTTACAAATATTTTGGTTTTTTATATGGTAGATTGTAGGTACCTTCTATCTAGATAGTAGTATTGCGTTTTTGTAACGAAGTAGGATTTTAAAAGTTCTTTAGGCTTATACTAAGCCTTTCTAGAGAAACTTTATCTATTTGTCTGTCAATACAAGGATTTTCTGGATTTTCTTTCAAGCAAGACAGTGATGCCCTTATCTTTCAAAAAGTATACGCTACGGAAGCTGCTTACCATCAAACCGTTTGCGTATTCGCACCTAAAATTAATAAAAAACAAACATTCATGTCATGAAAGTTCTCTCCGGATATTTTGAATACAAAATAGGTAGGTATACTATAGTAATAACGAACTACATACAAAAATCTCACGAAACAAAAACGTGTAGATAGTTCTGTTAACTCTGTATAATCATACAATGTACACAATATTAACATCTTCATTGTTTACATATATAATGATTCTAATGGGCAGTTATATGGCACACGTAATAAGCACTCAAACTGATAATATAATCAATAAATAAATAGGTTGTTTAGAACGTTGTCACTGTTGAAAATGTTGTTGTGAACATCTCTTTGTTCGCAGTATGACCGGTGCACGGTGTTTTATTATCATTTTATCGCTTCTTTGTGCAGTCGGGTGTCAATTACAGTTGTCAAGTCAACAGTTTAATGATCTAATGACCCGGGTATACGCAGTGATCAGCGTAAACTGTTTATGCATACTTCAAACATCAACCCTTTCTATCATTAATATCAAACCGTACTTTTCAAAAGATACTTGTAATATAATTTTTTATTGACGTTTTCAACGTTATATGAACTGCATAGGAAATTGTGGCACCTGATATATCTGGCGACGCGAGAAGAGAGTTTATTATATCACTACTTAATTCTTCGGGACTGAATCTCCTTTACTCATCTTATGATGGAAAATGTTCTTAACAGTTCAACGTAGTTCAATCTTATACGTCAGAGTTGTAGTCCGTTTTTTTTTTTGTTATATTAGCCTACCAAAGCGAATCCATACCGCCTGATGGTAAGCAGTCAGTGGAATCCAGAAGTGGTGGCCACCATATCAAAAGCCATAGTCTTAAACTGGTGGTATGGTAGGCGCCACTATGGCGGCTGGGAATGGGATAGGGAATGAGGGAGGTGAGGTAAGATGAGAGGGTAGAAATTGGGCCTCCAGCGCTCTCATTCACCGAGCGAAACGCAGTAGTACGAATACTACTACTCTTACTAGTACTTCCCCGGTCAATCCGGCCCATTCATGCTGTAACCAGCGTAGATCTACTGCCTATATTAGTATTCTCACAATATTATCTGTCATCGTAAATAATTGGAGATTTGATCGTCATCGATATCTGTCGAGTTAGGAACTATCCTCATATAAAAAGGCGGGTACAGTTATCATTAGGCCAATAAAACTGCCAACCTACATACTTATAAGTTACGCAATACAAAGTAATCGATTAAAAACTTGCTACTAAAAATACCTATCTCCTTTTTCTTCGGTCAATTATCTAATTGTTATTAAAAGCCTTTATTTCCTATTGATATCAGACCTTCGATTATTTAAGTAATAAGCTATTTCAGTCAATCATATTATCATTATGACATTGTAAACGATTATAAAAAACGTGAAATTATACTACGCATTTATTATTTATTACCTACTAACATTGATATTGATATACTTACAATTTTTATAGCAATGCTGAAAAAGTAGACAATTTCGTTTGTGTTGTCTGTCGTAAATTTTCATACGAATCGCGAACCGCGACGGCGACGTTTTCTATTTATCGGCCACAATAAGTTTGACGTTTAGAAAATTTTAGTTCACAATTCAAAAACTAGTGACGTCGTTAATATTTTTTTTTTGAGTAACTAATTGTTTACGCGAAGTTCGAACACGTATTATGAGCTTGCCTAATTTTTTCTACTCCGCGCTTTCAATGATACATCTCTATTTAAAATAAACAAAGCAGCTGCTATGACTCATGCTGTGCGTGGTACGCAGAGGAAAATTACGCTAGGAAGTATCTAGAATACGTAAACATAGTTAAAATATTATGTAGATTAATATGCCGATCACAGTAGGTGTTGTACCCATACAATTATAATCTTGAGTTAAAAAAAACCTGATATCAAAAATAACGTGATACAAAAAACGCAAATTGATCAAGGCGTTGATAATACCGTCTTAATTATGTTATTATTTCTAAAAACAGTATTGATGTGTTGATTCATAATTTAAATTGTTACCTTATATAATTTAGCACATAAACATAAAGATTTTAAATCTTTCTAATCGTCATTTTCTTGGACCACTTTTTGTATTTGTCAATAGTAACGAACAAACGAGTCGTCCGATTTTGCCGATGGTTCTATAGTAACTGCGCCGCTCATAGGCCTCGTTAGCGTCAGGAACACTGTTGCCTATTTCTATAACATACCTTAAGGACCTCGCTACCTTTATATATAAAAATAGAGATATGATATAGAAGAGCTTCTCTTAGGAGAAATGGAAACCACTACTGCCCAGGAACACAACGCTAGTCAGATAGAATGTATAAGGTTGTTGTATGTAGAGTGAATCTCTACTTCATCCAGAAAATTTCGCTACACCTCAGATAGAGATTTAGAATATTAAAATAAAAGGTAAACACTTATAAAACTTTCAAACGAACAATAACAGAAATCTGTTCATCGGATACATCACACAAGAGTGGGTGGTCCCTCGACCTGTCTGTTGCACGAATGCGAACGGTTTAACGATATGTCAATAAATATGAAGCGAATAGCTAGTTAGTGTTTATACATGTGTACATAACGTAGTTGCTTTTTCTTCATTATTTATACATTGGATATTTCAGATAATATTCCTGCATAACATAACATAACATACCTATTAGTAAAAATATATTTTAAGCTAGACGGATGTCACAGATGATGGACATACTTGGTTATGCATAACAGTAGGTTGTGCAATTTGGCAGTTGTACACAATAACATGATTTAATAATTATTTTTGTCCCACTCTTGAAAAAAACGGCCTTTCTTGTTCCCTTTTAAGTTTAATTACTTTCCAAAATAACGATGTTTTTATTAGTCCTTAAAGAATCTTTGAGTTTTGTAGTACCTTACGGGACAATCCCACCCACATGCCCATCACTGTGACTCCTGTAAGCCAGGATTAACATTGATATCCAAGAAAAAACACCGAGCTTTGACACTCGGGAGTCCCGGGGACTGCTAAACCTACTGTCTTGGACCCCGCAACGAATTTAATCAGAAGTAAGAGGAGGAGTTGGAAATAAAATGTCCACTTTCCTCCATTGCAAAGCGGGCGACAAATTTAATCTGTATAGGATTATGACCTATTAAAAGAGAGCACCACGGACACGTAATATTAAGGGACCTATGTGAGCTATATCTGATTCCAGTAATATGTATGGCAGAAACGCTTAAACGCACGGAAATTCACCCTAGATGACACAAGATCCTCATAATAAACTGGTCCTGATGTAACTTGTAAACTATTTAACATTATTTCGCGGTCTTTACGCCAAAGACTACATTCCCAAAGAATGTGATGAGCAGACTGTTCTTGATTGGAACACTGACAACTCGGCGAATCAACTAACTTAAACGAAAATAGTTTGCTCTTAAAGTTACCATGACCCGTAAGAAATTGGGCGACACAGTGATCTACCTCTATCCATGTTCCTTCCAACCGCTTTACAACTGATGGTACAGGTGGCGCCCCTTAGTTGAAGTATCCCAGCGCTGCTGCCATTCGCCTATAAGACTCCTATAAACTTCATTTTCTTCTTTAAATAATCTAATGATTTTCTGGCGATCGCGCGATTGTAAGAAGTCACTATTCATGCCTTCGTGAGTTGTATAATACATAGCCGCTCGTCTCTGAACCTCAAGATCAACCGGAAGAACACCTGCCAGTACTGGCAAAGCCTCAGTGCTAACTGTCCTATATGCCTTACACAGAAATATTAACGCAAGACGTTGACTTTGAAGCAATTTGCGCCTTACAGCACCTATAGTTGCCCTATCAGCCCATACAGGCGCCCCATAACACATACTTCCTAAATAAGTAGCACTATAAATTGTTTTAAGAGTATTAAAAGAAAGACCCCATGTTGTTGTTGATATTCTAGTTAAAGCGTAAAAACTATTTTTAGATTTTTCCCCAATTGTAGTGATGTGATTAACAAATGAAAAGTTTCTTTCTAATATGAATCCTAAGTAACAAACTGAATCCCTACTTTTAATGCTAATATTATTAAATTTTATTCGAGGTGGTGTTTTCAGATTTCCTTTTAAAAGAAGCTGAAAAGTTTTGTGAGGAGCGAACAATAATCGGTTACGTTTCCCAGTCAGAGACTAGACGTAAACATTTATTCGCTAAATCCTCTAATCCAGCCCTGGTATTAGATTGTATAAGTAACAGGCCATCGTCAGCATATCCAGTTAATGTACAGCCAGTTGGTAATGGCAATGAAAGGAAATCATCAAACCCTAAGTTCCAAAGATACGGCCCTAGCACTGATCCCTGAGGACATCCCATAGTCAGTGGCTTCGACACAACATGGTGACCAAGTCAAAGTTTTGTAGTACCTATTAAAACTTAACACTCTTCTTTAAATTTGCACTTTAACGACAAGTCTATACACAATAAGCATAATTGAGCTGGGATTACGCATGAATCGGTTTTGCAAACATATTCTCATGGTATCCCATCCTTTACAAAACAGGTTTGACACCCATAGGTACCATGGTATTACATTGTGTCAATGTAACATGGTCATCGCATTGTTTGCAGCGGACGGGTGCTCGACCTTGTTCACGTTTACACCACAAACTGGTCCGGCATTATGATTTATTTTGTTAACACAGCTTGTTTACTTATACACTTCCTAGTCACTTACCATCACCTGATTTTTGCTACACAACGTACATACTTAACATGTTGTTTTCTTCTAAAATTGTTTTCACCAGTTATAGGTCCCTAGTAAAAGGCCAGCATGCGAGCAAAATTCCGTAGAATTGCTGACCACATTAACCATATTGACAAAAATTAAACAGTACAAATAAGTAGTAGGTTTTAGTATAGGAAAACACTACAAATAGAACAAATTTTAATTTAAATAATACGCACTACATAATAAAACACGATTTTTAAAAATAAGCATGGTTTAAGATTGTATGAGGAAAAATACGCTGTCTGTCAAATTAAGATATTCAAAATTGAATTCATCCTTACTTTATGTAACTGTACTGTAACCGTAATAATGTAAGAATACGAGTAGGTACCTAGTAGTTGGACTGAGTACAATAGTACATAAGACCTTCGTAGTAACATAAAATGGTTTCAATTAATCATAGTCAATTAAAATGAACATGACATGATCAATAATTATAAGTATGTGTAATTACAAAAATAGATTATTGCTTAACACCAACATACCTACGAAGGCGGAAAATTCGATGTAACGAGGAAATACAATCGGCCTTAGCACTCAGTACTTCAGATACATACAGAGTGCAACATTCCTATAGGCAAAAATGTAAATAAGTGTCCCGACTGCATCAGAATTCTGAATAGCTAACATTCCGCCTTGTTATTATAATAATTTAATCACTTCCTTATGCTAAAATATTATAAGATTAGCAGCTATATATAAATGTGCAGTAATATAAGAAATTTTATTTACTATAAGTTTGCTACTCCATGCCAGGTGTCGTGAATAATAAATACCGGGTACGTGGGACTATGATACTTTATATTAGTTCGCGCATCATGGTAACCAAGTCTCCACAGACACACTTTAATGAAAAGATTTTTCAGATGAGTACCTACTTACTATAAACATCGATGTTTATTTGAAAAATCATGTGTTTTAACTTTGCTTCTTGCCAAATCGCGTGGTCACGAAAAATGTAGACATTTGAAGAGTTGCCATATAGCTCTCGATGCCTGCAATCCTGCCCACATTTCCTCTAACAAATTCAAAAATAATAAATTTTGAGCCTTATTATTTAAAATTAAACGATCCATTCATAAGTGTTTGGACAATATCTTCCACATAACGAGTACAAGCGATCGATTTATCTAGTATTGACGTCACAATAAAAGAGGACACAATAAAAGTTAAATATACAAGTACCTACTTCGATTGTGAAACAAAGAACACCTTTAGTACATCAACTAACAAAGAACATATACAAATCTACGACTTTCCTTATTATAAGCAGGTCATATTGAATTGTCGGCGGAATCAAAAAGAGATCATTTTTAAAAGACCAATAACTCATAACAATGGATTCGGTATATAATTTTATCCTAAGCAAGGGCGACAAACAATAGAGGTGAACATGTTAGTCGTTTTAAAAATATTTATTTACGCTTAAAATAAGCAGTACATAAAAGAAAATATATTAATTCGAATCTTGGATACAAATCGTATCATTGAAAACAAACGTACACAATCCTTCTCGTGATTGACTTTAGCATCACTTCACAATATAACAAACCAACGTTTTTGCTGTTTTGGTGCAAAACAATATTGTTTTCTTAACTTCATGACAAATTATAAATATTCAATAAAGAGCTGAAAAAACGAGGAAAAGCACAAGATTCGCACGCAGTTATAAATTAACATTAATACAACAAAACACTAATTGAATTCGGAGAAACGCATTTAAGAAATATAAGTCATTCCCAAAGTATTAAATTACATACAAAGTTCGGAAGAAATTTTAAAACTAATCGAGCCAGTGAAGATATGTTTTTAAATGGTAGTTTAAGATTATTCTAAATTAACAGATTGTAGTTGCATCATTATCATTCTAACAGGAAAACAGGCCTTTTACAGAAATCTTTACTTGGACCAATCGTGAACCGCTTACATCCGCTTACATCCGATACAATTACTGGTTATCTGAATAAACCGTAAACGGAACACAAGACCTCAACTAGTGAAATAATGAATGACCAAAAAAACTTGGAATTTATTAAATGTGATATTATTTTATTGTGGCATTGGTCCATTGAAAGTAGTTATTGTACTGCGTACAACGTGGCCGAGTTGTAGTGGCGTCGGCGCACGTGATCTCGATTGCCAATAATTGATTAGCGCCGCACGCCTGTCGTAGGCTGCTTCCTTTTAAACGTATTATGACGAAGAGTTGTGCAGGACGCAATTGTGTGAGACTAATAAAGCGCCGCTCTATCAAACGCTATACCATAAATGAAATAATATAATATACTTACATTTAATAATTCGAGTTCTGGTAAGTGAAGTAGAAAATTAAAAAACTGAGAAATTGAATCAATTAATCAGAATCACGAAGCAATAGAAACTCAAGGTAGTGAAAAATTTAAGAGCTACAAGTGAGTAACGTAAAACTGCTAAGTAGAGTCCAAGAAGTATTATAACTATCGCAGGTAGAACATGGTAGAAACTGGCAAGAGATTGAAAGATAAAAAGACAGAATTCGAGCAGTTTCTTAAGTATTATTATAATTAATTTATTTTATTGGACGGATAGCGAACTGAGATATTGTTGCTAAAAGTTTTCTTTACTTGTTTTTTCAAGAAACTCTTGAATCGTCTCGAATTATGCCAATTGTAAGGCAAAACGGTCATACTCTGATAGCTGCGTTTTGACATAGCCGGTGCTATGTGGGTGGCGATGCATCGTAGCCTACCCCTCTAAAACACGGTAATCACTATACTAATTATTTAATAGTCGCGTGCGCAGATACTATTGAGATAATTAATGCTAATGTAAAATAATTAACTCAATCGGCTCCTTAACCTACTGTAATAAATAACTTAAAAATTAAACTTATTACACACTAGTTAAAATAATAATTTACGCCACGTGCCTCTATAACGAATCTATTGGGTCAATATGAAACGAAATTGATAAAACATAGGTACTTACCACTTTTCTAGCACTCATATTACAAGAGCACTTTAATAAACTAGCACAGATACACAACACCCACTTCAGTCGCAAAATCAACTGTCAATGGTCATCAATGAGCTTATTTTCTGTCTTTACAGTAGATATTTTATATCATAATCAGCACTTGATAATTATTTCGATTATACGAAGTACGATCTGACAATGGATAAGCCATCCATCGGTTGCTACACAAGATACCTACCTAGGTGTTAAAGAACATTATTTTACAATATCTAATCTGAATGAATATTGAATAACGCTACTGTGGAAAACATGTTTTGTAGGACAATTAAACTATCATTATAAATGCATCGTGTTACACGTGCATAACAGATTTAACTGCACCTTGAATATGTATCGTATCGGTAAGTAAATACGAGTAGCTTGTGAATAGATACTGGCATTATGGGAATTTATGGCTTATGCTAAGCTTTATATCTGTACTTGTAATGTTTGTGCACTGTTTAGATCAAGTGACAGAAATTACGAGGAAAAATTACAAGTTAGAAAAAAAAGTACAAATTTGCTGAACCTATTATTTAAACTTGTGATAAGTTTGTATCTGATATAAAGAAGAAGTCTATGGATTGTCTAGTGTTTTTAATGTGTGCTTTCTAAAGAGATTTTTAGTCATTTCATTTCCATACCATTTGTATACTGTTTACTACTTAATCTCTACTACTTTAGCAATCTTAATCACACACTATCGTTTATCAAATAACAATAACTGCTATGAAATTACCTCATTTGGCATGCTGTTTCACGTTGAGTGCTTCACCAGTAATGTATAAATAAAAAAAAAATTATAATAATTTCGATAATTATTATTATAAAGATCTCAATGGCGTAGTAAGAATATAATTATTTTAGTATATAGGTAAACTGTTGTAATAATATATCGTCCGATTTGCGCATTATAAGGACGAAACCTTAGATAGAAGATGCTTGTCATACCAAAAGAGAAATGTGAGTTTGCCAACGAGCGAATACCTAAGTATTTCACCTAGACTGTGTGTAAGATCAGAGGAGTTTTTAAAACAGAATCAAATAGTTCGCAGTAAGTGTTTTAGTACTAAACTGCTGTAAGACCCGCCTACCGGTTTATTGCCTATTAGTTTGCACGATACATTTTCAAGTAATTCGGACTTACCAAGACATTTTCCTATTTATCTTTGTTGCCCTTCTGCTAATTACTTTTAACAGACCACTTAAACGAAATGTAGGACTACAAATTAAAATGGACCTGATTAGTGGAATGGTACTTAAGAGTGCATTGTTAAGATTAATTAGGGCAACGCTAGTAATTTAGTTGAATAAGCAAGTTATCAAGTGAAACCTCGTAGGTATATGAAATCTCGACAAAAAATTTGTTTACTGACATTTGACTATTTAATATTCGGATATATTATGCCCGAATTAAGCTTAAATTTAACCGCACAATTCCATGGTCCGGCGGCCTACCTATTAGGTAACAGTGCGTTTCCTAATTAACGTGTTTTAGCTAGTATTTAGTAAGCTACTTTGTTGGTGTACTAAAGATATCCAAAATGTAAACGTGACCGATAGCCTATTCGTGTTATGTTTACAGGACGTAAGTAAGCACCCAATGATAAATAAATATAAAATGTAAAACATGGTATTTGTCAAATAACATATTAGATATGAATTACTTTGATTGTGAAAAATTAACCACCTGTTAGATGTTCTTTGGTGTGATACAAACCACTTCAAAACAATGTAATACTCTAAAACACATATTTATGGATCACACTTTTTATACCAGAGAAAAAAAAATGTATTGGATTGACATAAGCTAACGCCAACGCTTATGTCAATCTCATACATTTTTTTAACTATTCTATGAATAGAATAGAAATCTTTGACACTTATCTAGGGCCTCTGGTGAGAATCAACACTTTGCAGTGGCAAAATGACTACCAAAACCACAATCGATATACATAAGCAATGGAAATACATTTTATCACCCCAAGTATTTCCATTTTTTTATATGACTCTACCGCCAGACTCCTTTATAATTTCCATGTTCAATGACAGAATAAAAACAATGTCGCTTGATAAATTCAAACTATAAAAGTAAATATCGTTTCAAAATTATTGTACATAATGTAATTGTCACTTCAAGTAATTAAAAACGATATTAATTAATAATCTTTTGTGATAATCTCTTCGAACGGACGCGACGGGGCCTTGACTTTGAGCGTAGCATCGATACAGCTTCGAAAGATAAATACAAATAAATTATTATCTTTTGAACTAGTGTAATACACCTATATAAAATGATGTACTTACTCGTAATCTATTAATAAGCCCCATTATTATGAAAGTTCTGATACTTATTACTAGAACATTTTTGTACATCATTAGCGTTATCGTTAAATAAAAATCAGCTAGAATAACTCTAAACACTATCGAATCGAAATTTATATGAGGAATTAAATCAGCGTTAAGAGAAGAAACTGACAGACCGGAGAGCACACAATCAATCAACATGCAGTTACCCGTCAATTCACCCACGGTTGGTTTAGAGTTTAGAGTAAAAATAGGCAAGAAACTGAGGACATCATAATATACCAACAACTAGATCCTATTGGACATATTGTTTCTTCCATGTATTTTAAAGCTTAACGTTGAAATTGCATTAATTTCAAGCAGTTTGATGACTATCCGAAATGTAATGAAAATTTGGCGCAGGTCGTAAACAAAATTGTTTTATCCGGAAACATCCATATTAATTTAAACGTTAAAAATAAAGTACTTCAAAAGGATACTTCAATTATAATGTCCGTAAATGTTTCAGTACCTACACATAAATACGTTTGATAAGGTTGAAGTTATTAAAGGTCAAGTTCTAAACAAAACTTTGGAATATTGCGTTTCGACAAAAATTTCATGTAGAAATACTGATGTTAATCAATTCCCAATAGGGCTTCTACTCGAATGGTTGGCAGTCACAACCAGTCTATTAAAATTGAACTTGCTAATTCAGAAAGCATTGCAAAGCAAGACTTTGATAATTCGACTTTTAACATCTAAGTTTGCAAATTGTAAGGCCTCTTTAATTAGGCAATTTCACAAGTAACTCGAGTATATATATAGAGTGATATAAAAATACGTCAAAGTACATAAATTTTACGAAAGAAATGTGACGACATTTTATTTCGTCAAACATACGGATTCGGAAACATACCTACGTATACTCGGTTACAAGGCCACAAGGCAATTGACTATGGTTTTAATAATTAAATACGATAACGTGACTGGTCTCCCTAAGTTCAGTAAGTGAACTTTAATAGACATATCAATACTTACCAATTACGATATTTAACACGTTCTAATAAAGCATGTTTTACGTTACATCGATATGAAAACCTTGAAAAACAAGGCTTTACGAAGGTTTTCCTACGGCCCTGTGCAGGACGGCCATTGTCAAAGACACTCGTTTGTTTTTTGCTTAAATTTTCTATAAATATAATGTATCTGACTCAGACGTTCATCATGCCGCAGAATATATTTTAGTAGCGTCCTTAAAAATGTTTAAAATATGTTAAATGTAAAAAAATAAAGAGAAGCACATATGCAAAAGTATAAAAATATAGGTATGTGATGTATCTTATGTTTCAAAATGAACGCAGTACCTATACTGCGTAATTTATTGTTTAATTTGAAGCAGTCAGGTTGAGAAAGGACCTCTACTACCATATATAAGACCGAAATCAAAGCACCAGACTGTATAATTATAATTATCAAACAGGAATTATTTACTACATTATGCAGGTTACAGGCGGCCATGGTCACAAGCTGTGACCAGCCGCTGAAACCTGGTCGAAACTTCAAGCAAAATTAGGTATGTACCTAAATACCTAATGCACATACATTTTTCAAAAATTTTTGAAAAGGTTTTCTACCAAAGACTAAATGATTTTTTAATTAAACATGACATTATTAAAAAGGAACAAAACGGATTTCAGAGTAACAAATCCACATCATTAGCTACTTTCAATCTCATTCGAACAATTACAGATTATTTAGATAAAAGAATTCCAGTAGTCACTGTGTTTTTTGATATGAGTAAGGCATTTGATTGTGTGGATAAAAATGTGTTACTCAACAAATGTGAGAAATATGGTATACGGGGTGTTGCACTGAACTGGATAAAAACGTATTTAAGTGATCGGAAACAAAGTGTAGAAATAACAAGAGTAAATGATAAGTTAGAATCCACATCTTATAGGTCTTCAATTCGAGTTAATAATTATGGGGTACCGCAAGGAAGCGTGCTAGGTCCGCTCCTCTTTTTAATCTATATTAATGACCTACCCGACAAGATTAAATACCAAACTATCTTGTTTGCTGATGATATATCAATAATTATACCATACAAACACAAGCATATATCACACGAGTTACAAGTAAATGAAGCTGTACAGTCAGTATTAAAATGGATGCAATCAAACAATCTTTCCCCTAACATATCTAAAACTAAATACATAAAATTTCAGACATATAAATCAAAACAATACAATATAAATATCAAATTAGAAAATCAAAACATAGAAGAAACTGATAACATTAAATTTTTAGGCATAACACTAGATAAAAATTGTAATTGGAAAGAACATATTAGTAACATTTGTAGTAAACTTAATAGCTTTGTATACGCAATAAAAAAACTTCGTACAGTAACTGACGAAAAAACAGCACGTACAGCATACAGCGGATATGTTGAATCTATCCTTAGATATAATGTAATCATCTGGGGAAATTCTACCAATATAAATAAAGCCTTTATTGTACAGAAAAAATGTGTTAGGGCAATTTGTGGTGCAGGGCCACTAGAATCATGCAGACCTTTATTTAAAAAATTAAATTTATTGACATTACCCTCAATATATATATTAGAGATAGCAAATTTTGTGAAGAAAAATTATGATTTATTTAAATCGAAAAACGATCATTGCGACAATAAATATAAACCTAGAGATCCTACAAAGTTAATAATACCATACTGTCGAACAACACTCCATAAAAAAAACACTTATCACATGTGTATTACAATTTTTAATAAAATTCCAAAGGAAATAAGGGAGCTTCCTTTTAAATATTTTAAAATTAAATTGCGTAAATGGTTAATGGCTAATTCGTTTTACTCTGTACAAGAATATATGAATACGTGAATAAATGTAAATAAATAGGAAACATAATAATGTAATAATAATAATTTAATAATTGTAGTGACAGTGTATTAATATAATGTAATAATATTCAAATGATATAAATGATGTGTTGGCAATAATGTAATAATAATAATGATGTACGTATTGATAATAATATTGATGATGAATGATGTAATATTATTTTAGATTGATGGTAATTATAATTTAGATCAATACTCACCTATTGTAACATTTGCATGCCTTTTCTAGGCAGATTACGGTATGTACTTTTATTACCATTAAGCCACCTGGTTTCACCTGTACTCTGAGCAAATAAATGTTCTTATTTCTTATTTCTTATTTCTTCACGATCGCGTGAATTCCCATTTGATAATTCAAATTTACTTAGGTAAGTGAAAGCATGACATTGACCACAAAAATATATCAGGATATATTTCTATGGCATTGACATTAATTAATAGATCGATCGAAGCGAGCCTTCGGCTGTATTTTTCTTGTTACTTTACACGGTAGCAGCAGGCAGCAGCGAGTGAAGTCCAGGGTCAAAACCAACTGTGTTTTTGACATCTTTGAGCAGTGGCTACAATATAAGTATTATAGCTATTATTATAAGTATTAATCTTATATTTATATTCAGATTTATAAACATAATAATTATTTATTTGTCATAATTTAGCTTAAATGATTTTCTAGCATCGAAACAATCGATATCCTTTTAAGATTTTTATAGTGAGAGAGACGTTTTATATAGCAAGCATTATGCAACTCTGACACGGTAAGTGCCTATTGTATTTTTCAACAAACATGTTTATCTACTGTGTATATAAGTATTATCCTTGATAATTATGATAAGACTCATGAGCCGTCGTTTTGTTTGAGATAAGACATTATACCTTATTTTCACCTAATAAACTACCATCAACCCTATAATAATAATCTTTATTATCTCCTAAAGTTTCCTACCTAATTTATGTTTTGCTTGATAAAATGCAAATACAGCGAGGGATCTAGTGACCACTGACCTCGTGTCATCATATCCTTTTTCAAGTCGCTAGCGTAAGGCGTAATAAATAATTATGGTACTTTTACCTAGCTCTCACTACTGATATTGCTCCTCATTTCTCATACGAGACAAGTGCTTACTTGTCTCGCTGATGTCACCGAGGAGGTATGAACTTTCGTTTTTGATTACCTACATTCGGAATCTGACAAAACAGAGAGAAAATTGTAGAACTTTTGAGTATGGCTTGAAAATGGCACAGAAATTTATATACAAACCGTGCCCTAGTACCTACTTAGGCCTGTTCTAAAAACTATTTTTATTAAAAATACGCGCTGTATATTCGGAAACTAAATAAAAGAATACCAAATTAAGAAATCCAATTTTTCCAAAACAAACAGCAGAAAAACATATAATAAAATAGAGCAAGTTGGCAAGTCGGACACCATTACACGGTCATTGATAAAACGGTGACCGCATAACAGTTGTGCCAATTGCCGGCACTCGTATGCCACTAGAGCTGATTATTACGAAACTGTTCAGTAAGTAAACAGCGTGAAACAATTTGGGATGTCATCTTTTGATGATCGCTAATAACGTGAACTGTCACTTATTGGATCTAATTTAACTGTTTTCATCGTCTGCGTCGTTATTTTGAATTTAACATGACATGAGAATTTCTGAACTGTGGAGGAGGGCGTTCGTGCTATATCCCTCCGGTTTCTCATACATACCCTACGTAGCGTAGTATGCATGTAGGCATAGTATGGGTGGTTGGTGGTAGGTGAAGCAATATTATGTCTTTCTGTCCACATTTCAGGCATGTTCTAATTTTATGTCAACTATTTTGGACGACTGCTTTAGGGACAGCTCCAACACTAAAATAAGATTTCTGAACTAATTACCTACATACAATTTTAAAATTCGTAATAGGTACTAGGTATGCAAAACTTTTCAATATCATTCGTACACACGCAATGTATAATTTATTCAGCTATCCAGCGATCTAAATATTATGAAATACATAGCTTTACACTTCGGACGTGATATATTATCTACACTAAGAACACAGTCCAGAAATAACTATAAATACTCTGTAAAAAATAGATCAGTATCAATCTGGCAACACCAATTATTTATTTTTAATTAATTAGTTTCTCTACATATTTAATATACAAGTAACATCTGTGTCTTCAAAAAAACATACTAAGTTGAAGACCTGTCAGGATGTGCGATCCTGAATTCATATTATAAAAATTAGATTCAACAATAATACTGGGCAAAAACGTAATAGAGAAAAATGAAAGAAGAACAAACAGAAGGTGACAGCCTGGTATAATATACACTGACGAATCCTGGAATTCTATATAAGGGCAGGCTACAAAATAACCTGCAGTTTCAGCTTGTGTAGAGGTAGATTAGCAACAGCATTCAAAATAGTGAATCTCCTCCATATTATAGCACAAAAGATCTCGAAGGGTAAAAGGTGTGGCAGTGTGTAAGCAAAAACTTGTGTTTTTTTTTTGTCTATAATGGCAAAATAATGAAGATTTCATAATAAAAAGCTCTACATCATCTAGGTTTTATGAATAGGTCCTTTTTCTTAATTTTCTTCTATTTTTCTACTTCTAGTTACTCGACCACAACTGCTCTGGTAACAATCCTTTATAAAGCAGTGGCGATTTTATTGCCCCCTCATTAAGAAGTTTTAAGGAGCTTGAAATAGAGGTCAAAGTAATTAATTAATAATGTATCCTCTGCCTTATAAGGGGTCGACCATGACTGCTCTGATAAGAGTATAATGGAGAAAAATATGGTATTCCTTCTCATATTTCTTCTTACTTTTGTACTTCAGCCTCATTTTACCAGCTACTATAATAGCATACTGCATGCATTAATCAATATTCTAATGGACATGAATTTAGTATAGTTGTGTATGCCTTAACCTTATAGTATAAATAAGGTGTTAATATCACGAAAATAATGTTAACTTACATTTACAGTAGCGTTTCCAGTATTTAAATCCATCATAGAATATCACATAAATTCAAAAAACAGAACACTAAAATCGTCCACGCAAAATAATAATACACTCGGTAAGTACCTATATGAATACAAGCAAAATTATTTCAGTTCATATTAATTATATAAAAAAACTAACATAAATGCTTGGAATTAAATTCGCGCATTAACTGAAGGAGTTAAATGAAAGTGACTGAACGCTAGCACAAATGAAAAGTGGCATAACTGCTGAACTATTGGCAATTTAGCCTGCAAATGATGATTAACCTTAATCATCATACGAAGTGTTGCGTAAATTATGTTTCTAGTATGAACTAGATGAAACTGATGTCATATCCCTATTTGAGTACACAGAACAATTATACTCTGGAGGGAAACAAAAATTGGGGCTTACAGGAAGATACAACTTAATTGATAATACTGCAATAAGAATAATTTTTTTTTTTTTTTTTAAACAATGTTGATTTTTAAATTAATAAAAATAAAAATTTCAAACTTAGAAGTAATTAATAAAATCTTTTTTCTACCCTTTCAGAGCATTGTCTGTATTAGTATTAAAGGAAAAATTGTTATGACTTATTTAAAAAAATTATAAATATAATAAAGCTAAACACCACATCTGTCAATTTCATTTAGTTCTTTAAGTAGTGAGATAAGAAAGGGAGGTCCATCTTTTGTTTTCACGGAAGATGGTTGTCATTTAATTTCATCCACATTTTTTCTATTTTATCATTGTATTATATCATTAATATCATCAACAAGAATATTATTCTACACTTGACGCTGGCAGAAATAGCTGACACAATCGTCAGCTCTGTTGCCAAAAAAAAGGAGAAGAAGAAGAGATAAGAAAGATTGAATATGAATAGCACATATTAGGATAAGTTTAACTGAAAATGCAGCAATGCATTTACTATTTAATGCAACAGATTCATATTTCTAAGTAAGCTGACCTCTAATAATTAATTATTATTATAAAATATTTGCAAAATATTTTATGTAAGTAATTAAAATTAATAATCTAGCAATTAAATTTCTTAAAGTAGGCTTCATAGGAATAAAAATGTGTGCAAATAATAATATTAAGATTTAATTTAAAAATTACATCTATTTATTTTATTGTTGCTAGGCATTATTATGTTGTGTAAAATTGTAACTATCTATGCATCCCAGTTTATAAAGGGCCAGTAGTAAACACAGTAGGTACTTTTGGCATGATGATTAATAGATGAATGTTGATCTAATTTTTCAAAGTCTGTGTTATTCTTGTTTTGTATTTCTACATTAAATTATGTATTTAAACAAGGAAAATTTTTACCGGCAGAAATGAATACTAAATGTTTATGAACCTAATATTTTTAAACCAGTAGGTACTTATTAGTTTCCAAACTGAATAATATAGGTAGGTACACAAGGTAATATGAAAATTGTAGTGGTTAAATTAAGAACTCTTAGAACAGGAAAAAAATCCTTGGTAGTATATTTAAAAGCTGGGGTATGAATAGTAGGTACAGCAACATTGTTATTTCATACCAAAATTTTATCTAAAATATTTGTTTTATGATTCTCATTATTGTTAAGTACAATATTTTGACATTAACCTTGCAATAAAAATACAATATGCACTCATCAAAACCAGTACTTAAATCATACTATTCTAATAACTAAGTAGGCAGATCATTAATGGGTACTTATTTAATGTTTATCAAAATGCACACATAATTACTAGTAAGTATCTACATAATAATAAGCATATTTAAGCGATAATTAGTATGATAGTGTAACAAACATAGAATTAACTACTTAAAGACTGTTTTGACAAATTATATTTTCATTCCAGTAGAATATGTAGCAAAAATATTTGTGACATAAACTCATACTTATGAATTTTATTAGACATTCATTTAAAGCTACAGATATAATCAAAGAAATACCTGACACAAATAGTCCAGGCATTAAAAAAGTCCATTAACACGGAACACAAAACAAAAGAAATTAATTAATCTAGAATAACACAATGGTTATCGTGTTTTGGGGCCACACTAACAGTCCCACCCAGATATCTATTCCCAAATATGTACAATATGTAACCTCAAATTAATCTAATATTAGCCACATTACAAACTTTCGCTTGTGGCCAGTTTCCAAATGTGATAATAATATAAACTTACCCTGGAAAATGTTCTCAGCCGATTGATACGAGGATTTGATGGAATATTATTCAGGGACACCTTTGACATCTTTAGTTATTACCAACTCCTCCCCACGACAACAGAAAATAGAACGTTTAGTCACTCTACAGCTGGCACTGGATTTATTTTAAAATTACATACACCAAGTTCAAGGGAAAAACAAATGAACATGTAACACCTTACTTTACAATAACAAAAGTTTAATTTTGACAGAAGCACAAATTTCGAATCGCACTACAAAATTTAAGACAACTATTACTATTTTATATAATATCACAAAAATAAAACTGCATATTACCACAATAGTTAAAATTATAATACACTGTTTAAATTTATTCCAGAAGCGCGTGTATTTTAATCTTCTAATTAAAAAAATATATGATTTGACAGTTTCAGATTGCTTACGAGTCTGTGACGTTTCGTTTCGCAGAACGTACGCGCGGCGTGTATTGTACGAACCGTTCCTTACGCCGTCAGACCGACAACTGCAACTTCAAACAAAATCGCGCCAAGTGCGTACGGCACGAAAATTGTTTTGATCATAATCATAGATCATTATAGTTAATTTCGTTGTTCTTACGAATACTTCAGTATAAACTATAAAAATAAGTACACCTAATTACTAAATTATTTATCATTATACTTATAAGTGTATCATTTACTTATACTTAGTGCTAATTTTGAATAAATATTTTGATGCGATGCGAAATGCGAATATAACGTGGTCATACAAAACAAGTAGTATTGTAGTTGTCAGATTAATAATTTAATGTGAATTAGTCATCAATAATAATATTGATTGATAAGCTTTACCTTAATGTTTCCCAGTGTGTCAACTTGTAAGTACTTGTTGAGTTAGTTAATAAATAATGCTACTTCGAAGCTGAGAAGTTATCGAAATGGAGTTTGAAGTTAATATCTATGGGCTATTTAAAATTTACTTTACTACATATTAGCTTTTGCCCTCGGCTTCGCTCGTGTGGATATCGTTTTTCCTATACATTTTATAAGTATTATTTATATATTTAAGAGACGCTATGGACTATGGACAGGGCACAGCTGCTCAAACACTTTATTTTTTGGTAAGTAAACAAATTTTTTTGTGTTTCTATCCGGGCAGCTAAAATAATTATACTGAAGATGATCACTCACCCCTATAGCCACCCCTGTCAAAAATATTCAAAACATCATCATTCAATTGAAATACATTTAACTTTTCACATTATTATAACTTCAAAAACAAAGAACTCTCCTAAACCCACCCCTATCAAAAATATTAAAAACAACATTTTTAAGTGTCCTAATACCTACTAATTTGCAAAACGATAACAAAGAATGAAAAAGAAATATAAGATCTTTCCATTCAACGTTTCATCACCAATTTCACCCTTCCAAAGGGTTCCACCCTTCCATTCCACCCTTCCTTTGACCGGTGGTCAAAACATTGATAAGAGTATTTTTTATTTTGATAGTAGTACCCTAAAACAAATATTCAAAACTCTAAATTAAAAAACACAGAAGTTGCATACAACCATTTTTATCCCTTTTACGCACTTAGGGGTTGAATTAAAAAAAATCCTTTCTTATTATACCTCTAGACATTAAGACAACACACACCCTCCAATTTTCAAGTCACTCTGACCAGCCGTGTACGTTATCTGTCAGTCAGTTAGTCAGTCAGGACAAAGCCTTTTTCAATAACATGTACCTATAGATTGAAAATAGGTAGCTCAAAGTATTTGCCCTGAAATTTTAGAAGGCCAACTCGGAAAGTACTTATCTCTATCATACTGAAATCACAACTAAAAATAATATGGTTGTACGAGCTAACAGCATTGTTATGGTAGTTGATAAGTTATGCAGTGCTTACCTTAGTAATCAAGTAAGGACACTGATAACAAGATTGCCAACATTTAAATAATAAGTTATCGACTCTTAATAAATTAAGCTATAATTATCCGTAATAGCAATACTCGTGTCGTGGCGTTTATATAATAATAATACTAGCTTTGCGCGGCGCGGTTTTACCCACGTCTTTGCTTACTGCTCTGCTCCCGTTACCAGTAGTGTGATGTTACATAGCCTATAACCTTCATCGAGAACTGGCCTATCATATGCAAAAAGAATTTTTCAAATCCGACTGGTACTTAGATCCAAAGGTTAGCGCATTCATACAAACAAACAAACACTTCTGCCTTATATAATAGTATAGATAGTAGTAACCCTAGTAGCACATCGCACTCTACAAACAGACGCTTGCCGCCTCACTTGATTTCACTAGCCAGCAATAAAAAAGATCAAAAATAGTTTATGCGTTATTAATTTAGTATCACACCGTGGTCGTCGAACAGGACGAAGGGAAATACTTAATAAATTTGCCAGATTGTTTGTTATTGTCAGATTCGCGGACTAACAAGTCTAATTGAGGGAAAAACTGGCCAGAAATTCGAGCCGATCGCCTCTACCATTTTTCTACTTGATGATTAAAAAATTGTCTATAAAAAGTTAATAAACAATATTAGTTTCAAATGAGGTTGACTTTTAAAAACTTAGATAGAAAAAGATCAGAGGATAATAGGTGGGTACGGAGGTACCTAATTTAAATTTCCTATTGCTTTGAGTTTTTTAGACTACCCAAGGATTTCTAAAGAAACTGGTTGGGAGGAAACAAAGAAATAAATTGACAACGTGATCTTATCATAATAGGTAAATAGAGCATATCATAGCATAGCTAGATTGGGTATCAAAACACGTTTAAAGGTACCCGTAGGCATCGAGATCGATGAAAAGAAGCTTGTCAAGGAGAGCACGGATGCGGATCAAATCCCGTCATCAATCTTTCACTGAAGTTCATTCAGCAAGATATTAATGAAAAACCTAAATTATGCGACCGAATATTTATGTAGGTATGTATGCAAACAACATTCAGTGCAATAATCAAGATATTATGTTATAATGTTAACTAATAATACGTCTGGTATTGTAAACGCCTAACATCAGGCAAGCCGTGTTAATATTTGTTTATCAAGATCATAACGAGGTGCCTAGTTCAATAATCGAAATATATTAGTCCAACAAATCGAAACTGATATAAAAATTCAAATTAGAAAGCTTAGTCGAAATAATTTATTAAATATGGTCGTGTCCGTTCTCGATGATCAGCAGCGTTAGTGCTCATAAGAGACCAACTGAATGGCAACAAAATAAATTATTGTCTTTCCCTGCCAATGTCATGAGGCGGATACTATTTACCCTGGTTACCATTAGGCTCTTTTCACATGCACACGGTTACAGCACGGTGACCGTGCCGTGACCGTGTGTAGTAATATATGAGCTACATAGACAGCTTTAACTTGGCACGGCGACCGTGCCGTGACCGTGTGTCGCCCGTGCTTATCCACTATAAACAGGTTTTTAATTAGGTAGCCGTCTTTGCAGTAATGTAGTGACTTATAAAGACTTGTTCACATGAACACGAACACAAAATGGCGCGGTGCTGTGAGCGGAGCACTAGCACGGAGCACAGGAGCCTAGATGTTTTTTGCAGATTGCCTAACGATATTGATGTTGAAATGTTGATTTCACTAGTACATGAGCGGCCTACCCCACGTGATAAGACAATCGGGGCTTATAAACACAGGTATGATATATGTCTCAATAATACTGCGATTCTCCTCGCCGCTGCGTCGGGCGACCGTGCGTAAACCGTGTACCTAAATGTGAAAGCGCTTGCACGGCGGTTAGCGGTGCCGTTTAGACGGCAACCGTGTGCATTTGAGAAGGCACTTATTATCATATCAGCCGAATGACGTCCACTACTAAACACAGGCCTTCCACAATTTTCGTCACCTTGGCCGGTTGTGAGCTGCTCTTACCCATCGGTTGCCCGCCACTCTTATCAGGACGTCGGTCCACCTTTTACTAGTTACCGTACTATCGTATATGTATATACCTATATATAGCCTGATTATGGTACTATTACGAGTGGATATGAGAGTTAATGTATGAGGTGAAGTACGAAGGAGGAAATAAATAAATAATAATTAAATCTTACAACTAGGTCACTTGTAATAGAATTGTTTATAGGTAATTGAATCAAGTGCGTGCATGAGAAAAGCTTGTCCTTATACGAGTACAACATAAATCAATACGTAGGTATGTATGACGTTGGCATTAAGTCCACCACTATACAATATGTGTGTAAGAAGCTTATAAAAATAAAGTAAAGAACGAATAAACAGAACTAGAAACTTGTTCCCTACTTATGAAAATTTTTGTATGAAAATTGTTTACCATTAAAAGCAACCTTTTTGGTTGCTTTAATTTGTTTTGAAATTTCTCGTGATTATGTAATCTGGGCTAGAGATTCAAAATTTTTCATAAGTAGGGAAGTAGGAACAAGTTTCTTTAACTGTATAGGTTGTAGTACCAAATTGGCGCCAGAAGTTCTAGATTTAAAATACAAGCATTTGCATAATTTAATTTTTTTATATCATATTATCTGCAAAAATTGACCGATAATTATGTTTATTAAGACTACCGCTTAATAACGACTGCTATTACCTTTATTTAGTTATGCTGATGAGTGTAGCCTAATATAATCTAGGTACGTTATAAAAAACCCTTAGAGCATGAAAACCAAACAATAAATTCAAAGGATTCAATGTATTATCTCCACATAAGTATTTTCTTATAGGTAATTATCGATTTTCTTACTTTACGAGCGGACGATCGTAAAGAAAGTGGACAGTAAATACAGTAGGAATGCGGGTTCTCAAGGGCTTATGAAAACTTTCCATTGTTGCTCTATTGTATAATAAATTAGAAAAAATATGTATGTAGGTAATTTGTAGAATATTTTCTGCTAGATATAAAAAAGGATCGGCAGTGTATGATCTCGTAACGCTAGTAGGCGCTTACTCAGGGAAAAGTCACGTGGACACCGACTGACTTACGAAGTTAAGAATACGGCGAAACCGCCGCTGCCGCACTGCTCGACACTCCTAGCTGCTCACTACAATGGTTAACTTTTTGCCTGTCATGCCTACGACACGACCTATAGGTGAGACCCTGTCCACCCAGTTTCTCAAAAAATATATAGGCATAGAAAGTATGGCAGACGACGTTACAATCTATAGTCCAAATTTTTCGATTTCCAATATAATTATAATAATTCTACACTAATCGTAACTCACGTAGCACCGTAGCACTAATCACAGATATACTGCTATATAATTGATGTAATATTTCTATAGCATTACTTGTCTTATCCCATTTTACATTAAAATTCTCAAAGGGCTACTGCACGTTGGACCTATACCGTGTAAGCTATCCAAAGGACCGGGTGTTTTTCTTTAATATATAAAAGATTTACTCGTGATAGGGAGAAACATAATAATAATAGCACAAAATCTACACAACACTATCTTGACGCAAATTATATTATTGCTTGTGCTTTTGGAAAATACCTTAACACTTTAGTAAAAAACTTTTCATTTCATTTTTATATCAGTACTCGAGTCGTATTATGACTATCAGTCATAATTACCTAGTCTTTTGAAATAAGAAAATTAATTTTATATCAACAAATAAATTTCTAGGTCCAGATCAGTTAAAAGCGTAAAAAAAATATTTTTAATTTATTTATTGGGAACTAGTTAGGTAACTTACCAATGATTTTTCGGTTGGAATACCACGAATGCGAGGCTCTGAATCGTCGTCATCAGGCGTGCACTCGGCACCGCTCGTTTGGCCCATGATCGCGTAATTCGGCGTTCGTGGCCTCTATTCTCCGATGGCCGAGGGCCGAAAGCCCGATGCGGCGGTGGGCCGCGTGAAGCAGCCCGCGCGTCTGTCGCGCGTCCACTGCCGCGCTGACATGGGTCCACACAGTTCCCACATAAAGTAGTCAGGTACTAGGGATGGGATTATCGACATCTAAAAGCTATCGCTTTCACAACAACATTTATGTTAAGATTCGTATCGTATTAAATAACTATTCTTTTTAATAATTAAGTGAACTAAGCCTGGTTCACAGCATAAAGCAATCTTGTCCAGAGACGCTGGGACACCAATTCACCAAAATAAAATTACATGTGTACCTATGTAGGTACCTCATTTTAGTCTCCAGGTACCTGGAGGCTACAAGTTATGCAGCTCTGTTTAGATACCTACATTGATACGTGTTCAAGTAGGTAGGTACATTTAGTAGATTAGTTCCTTATTGAAGGAGGTATAATAGGAATACCTTTTATAGGATACTTCTTTTTGATAGCGTGTCGACGCGTGCGAGTCAAATTTGTGAGGATTAGTACGCTGCCACTAATAGTGTATTATTTATGGCGTTGCACAGATCCATGCGTGAGCAAGTGGCAGGACACGCAGGGCATGACAATAAAATAAGTGCCATGGTCTAGGGAGAGTCACCACACAAGCAGGCAGTTTCGGAACTGTAGCCCGATCTGTGCATATTCTCCTTACTTCGGCCTACATGAGTTTGGAGCCTATTTCTAATAACTGTATACTTTTATTTATCATAGTATACTTAAGTACTGACTTGCTTAATACTGCTTACTCATAGTAGCAACTCGTTGAAGAAGAGAAAATCATATTTGCACTTTCGTATCATATTATTCCGACCATCCAATATGTGATTAACTTGTTGTAGTCGTCACAGTATAATATATTCCATAATAATGTAGGCCATTAAGCGGAATCTTGACGACCATTAGCTTAACCCATTAAGGCAAATTAATAGCAAAATTACGAGTGTTAATAGCGAACAGCCTATAATGTTACAAATACTTATACCTAGTATGTTTTGTTCCATAGAAATTTAATGTAGAGTTATATTTATAAATTTTTGATCGCGTTTATTTTATATTGCAGCATGCATTGTGTGAAACGCATGTCATCCTAGTAAAAGATACGCGTGCTTTACGCAAAAATAAATCAAAAGTCCCTTCTCTAAGAAGTTTGAATAACAGATTACATTATCAAAAATTTAACAGTTTTTTAGTAGATATATCGATAACATCATGTCGCATATCTACAATGGTGCGCGGTCGATACGCTAGGCGCAGGTCCGCAACGCACAGCTGGGACCTCTGACAGTTTCAACTTGCAAACTTAACCGCTTTTCATGATGACATTTTCGTTTTAATTAACGGTAGAATTAAAAATAAACGGAACGATGAAATTTCCTAAAAATTATATAATATTTTTCATTTTTGTTTGACTGCCCTTTGAATTGTTGAGTTTCTGACATTTACCAATAGAACACTACCTAACCAGATCATAGACAGACATATAGATAAAGTAGTGACATCTACAATTATTGTTTCTATATAATCTAATGTTATAATCATACGTTTAAATTCAAACTAATACGTGGAATTACATTAAGAGATAGCGAGGCAAAGAAAGCTTTCTTTGTAAATAGCAACGAGCATGAGGCTTAGTCGAACTTGTAGAAATAAATAAACAATTTACCGTACCTAAGTACGTATTTTAACGGATCAAGGACTTACACACTGTAGTAAAAGTTTGTTTTACAAAAACATTACTTCTTCCTATGGAACAAGTAAATAATCGGCATCAATTTAGAAATTGACTAAATGACAACTTTTAAAAAAAATTTAGTTCTTACAGTAAATACTAGGTACGCTTATCATTATTTGTTGTCACCGGCCAGCAACGAAATATGAATGTTAGCTCATGGTCTTAAGCAATTTTTTTTAAACTTCATTTATTGCTTACTGCGTAGGTAACGTGATGTTTATTTAGACATCCTGGGGCTCTTCCTACTACAACCTCTTAGAACAATCTTATTATAACCGTACTTTGTATCTATCCTTGTTTTTAATTTGGTGAAAAACAAATTTGGTGTTCTAAAAACAATAGATCTTTATTATTGTGTCTGCTAACATGAAGTTTAAGGTATTAAAGAAAATTAATATACTGCTTACGCCATCTAGTAGTGAGTAGCAAAGCAACAAGACACCGATACTTTTTTAAAAAAAAATATTAATTATAAAAATGGTGATACGACTATTATTTGTTATTCTTCTTCTTCTTAAGTGTGTCTCTCTAATTAATTAGGGTTGGCAGTCAGCTCTGCATAGGTATTTGTCTTTATCCTTTGCAATGCGAAACAGTTCGGCGGCGCTTAAAATCCTATTCCCTCATATTCTTGATTTTGTACTAAAATTCAGCAAATAATTCATAGTAGATAATTGGTCCAGTGGATAAGGCACCAGCTTCGTAAACACGAGGTAGTGGGTTCGAATCCGAGAAAGTACCAATGTGATTTTTCAAATCATATGTGCTTTCTAAGTTTGTCTAGGATATTTCTGACTGACGGTGAAGGAAAAACATCGTGAGGAAACCTGGACTTAAATGTCTGAAATTGCCAATCCGCCTTGAGCAAGCGTGGTGATTAATGCTCATACCTTCTCTATATGAGAAGAGGCCTTTGCCCTGCAGTGGGACAGTAAATAGGCTGATATTATAATAGAAGAAATAAAATAAACCTTTTTATATTCATTACCGCAACGCTGTTTAAAGCCGAATAGCGACATCCCTTGGAAAAACTCAGTTGCCAAACCAGTTAAGGCCACATAATTCTCTACTAAAGTGTACTTAAGTGTAGCTATTAGCTTATTAGCGCATGTTGTACTTACAATGGATGTTTGAATTTGAAATAGGTACTTACCTACCTTATTTGTGATCAAGTAAATTATATAAGTTCTAATCAGCACCTCCAAGATCTTTCAAGATCCAAGGTATTTGATAATTCCGACTGTTACTATGGCATAAAATAAACCAATGAAAGTTACACTTTAGTAGGTTTATTATCACATCGCATTACCTACTTTACCAACGTGTAATCGTATTTCAATAAATAGTTAGTTTGTTTTTATAAAATAAGTAATAAACATAATGGACTAATATTTGAAATTGAAACGACGGCATTAGATTAATGAAATTAGTTAGGTATAGGTACGTATGTTAATTCTAGTTCTTATCTGGACGAAAGTCAACGTCATTTTGTGCACTCTTTTGCTTATTTGAAGCTCCAACATGAAAACAGAAAAAGAAAATTTGAATACTACTGTCGAAGCTGATCGTAAAAAAAACCTTATAAACATTGCTTACACTGCACAATCTTTAAGACTTGCGCTCAACATATTTGGCTTATTTATATACCGCATAGTTAATGAAGATATAAAGCCCGCTAATTGGCAAATGAAAACATTTGGTATGCTGATCATCTTGGCATATATTGTTATATTTATTTGTACTCTCAGTCTACCGAGCGCTATAACTGGAACCATGTCTGTTGTCGACACCATACACGAAGTTCCTGCTATGGTGATGCTTCTTCAATATGTTATGTCTGCGATCACAACGTGTTTTTTGGAAAGCAAAGGTCATATTAATATATTGTTTGCTTTATCAGAGATAGATACTACATTAAGAGTGGAAACAAATCATGACTTTTATAAGAAAGCACATAGACAAACAACCAAATTCCTGATTTTGCTTTTTATCACTCATTTCATAAGCGGCATTATTGATTTTGCAACTGCTAAGCATTTCAGTATTTCCTCGCTCGTAGCCTTTCCACTATATTTCTATCAAAAACTTCAAGTCTTGGTGTTTTGCAAAATGATTAACACTATAAGATCAAGATTAGTATTAATTAACGAATATTTAAAAGTATTTATTCAAGAACAAGACAGAAAGACCCTAACAATTTTTACTATAAGAGATTCAAAAATGTCAACCGAGGACAAGTTAAATTTTATTGGTCGTGCAACTGAAAGTAATTTGAAGATACGAGACTTGGCGACAATGTACGATCTCATTGGAAAAATTAGTTTGATGACCAACGAAGTTTGTAACTTTCAGATTTTTATGACTCTAGTCACTACTTTCATATTTATAGTCATTACGATGTGGACCTCACTCTATTACTACCGAACGCCTGGAGAAAGTTCAGGACTTTTAATTAATATTGCAATTTGGTGCTTCAATGCGATTTACACTGTAGCAGGAATGTCCTTCATATGTGAACGGCTACTTTTGGTCCGTAATGAGACTAAGATATTGGTGAACAATATCATAATGAACTATGATCTACCGAAAATAATGAGAGTGCAAGCGAAAGCATTTATGGAGCTGATAGACGCGTGGCCTCTACGTATCTATATATACGATATGTTCTCTGTAGACATAACGCTGATGCTGAAGTTCATTAGTGTTGCGACCACCTACTTGATTGTAATTATTCAGATCTCTCACTTTGTTTAAATTTCATTCATCAAGTTTATAATGTTTGTTGCTATTATGTATTTAAACTTAATTAGTACCGGCCACTTATAATAGGTTTATCACGTTTTCAAATCTGCTTATCAGGGTTTTTCGAACATGGAACAGAAGTAATTCTGGTTATTAAGTTCGATAATGTAATGTGCGTTATCACGACATGAAGGTAAATGATGAATGAAGGTAACTATAATAATTTAGTTAATTTTTCAGCTAAGTACGTCAAAAAAATTTAAATATTGTTTTAAATAATGTTGTGTACAAAGCGTTCTTCAATGTCACAGGTATGTCACAATTTTGTATTTGTTAATATATAGCCACTATAAAAACAAAAATAAAAATAAATCTGATAAAAAAACCTTTATAATGTGGTTTTAATAAGCATCAAGGCCACGCGTTTATTCTTTGGAGGGCAACGACGCCGAAACTACTAAACATAGTAAGGAAATCGCCGAAAAGCGCCTGTCTGTTTAAAATTGCTAATCTCGAAAACTGTACATGTTTTTCACTGTTGGGTATTATGGACGTTATCATGTGTTGTGTTTCTTAACTATTACTTGATGTATGCTAGATGTACTACACGAATTTTTGATGTCACTAACATGTAAAACACTGCTAAATAAAACTACCACATAGATTTACTTATATTTAGGTAGGTACTATAATTTTAACATAACTTAATGTTAAGTTTAGATTCATTTAATATCGTCCAGTCTTCAGAATCATCTTGGATCAAAGCTGTACTCATCAAAATCTGTAGTTAGTTGGGTAGTAGTAAACGATGAGTCAGTTGTACTCGTCGAAATTGAGTCACTGGAACTCGTTGACGTTGAGTCTCTGGAACTCGTTGACGGTGAGTCGCTGGAACTTGTTGAAGTCGAAATCAACGGTGCTTTGTTTGTAATAGGTGAGATCGTTGATGTCGTAGATATAGTGACCATATCAAAACACGGTGAGAACCAAACTGCTACGACAACTGAAACATTAAATATTTAATTTAGTTACATTTCGTATTAGTAAGACTTTGAATTATACCAGGTATATAGACGTAGGGTCACTAAGCTTATCAAAGCACTGTAGGTGACTTGTAATTTCTGTCTGTTAACTGCACTGAATTCTTTACAATTATGGTTAATTAATAAGTTTATGAAATTATCTTTAGTTAATTTTGTTACATGAATTAAACTCTTACCTTCTCCACATATTTGAGCACACACAATATGTGTAGGATTTATATAAGTGACATTATTCGATCCACAAACTGGATTATCCTCTAGTGAACTAGGACACGTCTCCATGCACTCTTCTATTGAACTCGTTCGAATACTTGTTTCTTCAGTTATTGGAGCATTTGTTGTTGTTTCTACAGTCGTTAATTCAATAGTCGATGACTGTGTAGATGTCGATGTTGAAGTTGGAGAAATAGTAACAGAGGTATAAGGTGACGTAGATGTTGCTGTTGAACTAGTAGAAATAAAACTAGAGGTCGACGTTGACGTTGATGTTTCAGCTGATGTATTACAGTCAGCGCAGTCTTGCTCACACAAAATCACTACACCTGTAACATAAAGACAAGAAACGTTAAATAAAGGGAACGATAACAGCGCGCCGTTGATATTAAATATAGAAACCAGGTTTAACAATGTATGAAGTATCATAAATTAACTTACTTTCGCCACACAATTGAGCACATTGCATATGTTCAGGATTATCATAAGTAACGTTGTTTGTGCCACATATAGATTTACGCCCTGGTGTGCGAGGACATAAGTTTATACACTGCTCTACTGACATGGCCGTTGAAGTACTTATTGTAGTCGTAGATGCGATTGTTGTTTGTGTAGTCCGATTACAGAGAATGCATGGCTGTACGCATAAAACTTCAACTCCTGAAAAAAAATAGTCAACATTAAAATATGTGTCGTACACCTGAGGACGTTCAATGAGTGACATAGTTCTCTGTCAAAGGAAATACTTGTAATAGCGACCACCATGCCACCACGCAGTCTACATTGTTACTCGTTACCCCGTCTTTTAGCCACGTCTTAGTGACGTCCCACGACAAGAAATAGATTGGTTTCATATTTGAAAACAGAGACCACACAGTCTTTTAGGAGATTAAAGTTACTCTGTATATTTGTACGACGTTGAAATCGAAACTCACCTTTGCCACATCTTTTGGCACAATTCAAACGATCGATATTCAAATAAGTCTCAAAATCTGTGCCACACACATGGCCAATTGTTGAGGTGGTGGCACAACTCTTCATACATTGATTGAACTGTTCTGAAGATGTGAGGCCCTTTGCTGTTTTAGGAGTATTTGCAGGTGGCAGAGTAGTGCTGGTACCATCGTTGTCACGTCCATCACTCGTCGCGGGTACAGTAGGGCATGGACATTTTAGTTGTATATCAACGTCTGTAAATATAATAGAAACAATTGTAGGATCTATGTGTTTGTAAATATTGTTTTGTTTTCATCACTCTTTATTGTGTACTAGAGACCTGTTCCTGCTTCGTAAATGGGTTTTTTATTCTTTTTGAGATTTTAGGCTTTTTACTAGTATATCCATACATATATATTAAACGTAAACGTCAATGAAAACAGTACAAAAATCCGTCGCGTGATTTAGAAGTTGGAAGAGAAACAGACAAGATAGAGTAATTTTAAATTTATTTGTGGGATGGAATACTAGCGGTGTTCTTGGAATAATTTTTTGCACGTTATTCATACTTACTCAACCCACATTTCTTAGCACATAACAGATGATCCGCGTTTTTATATGTTATATTGTCAGTACCACATACTGGAAGATAGTCTAACGTCGGTGTACAACTGGCTACACAATTTTCAACGGCCAATGGTATAGGTGTTCTTTCTGAAGACGACGGTACAGTCTGACTTGCCGGATTACAAACCTCGCATCTTTGTTCACATTGAAGTTGAACCACTGAAATAATAACATTGTAATAAAATTGTAAAATATATAAGTAAAAAAAAATAGAAAATAAGACCTATATAATAGTGTCTATTGTCTGCGATAAAATTGTAGAACATGAACAAATTTTGTCGGAGTTCTACTGAATTTTGAAATTTACAGATTCTAACTTTCTTACGAGTATTTTAGGTTCCACTCTACATCGTAGGTACTTACTACTCATTTTTATTAAAACTTCTTATCTAGTTTTGTTTTCATTTTGTACAAATACATTAAATTAAATTAATCACATTTTGTACTTTAATTAAACATTATTGAATAAGTTGTTATTAGTTCCATCGAGAGTCGACTAGTTGTAATCAAGTTATCAAAATTGGGCAGTTCCCCTGGTGTCTAATCTAAGAACTAAATTTACTCATACATTGTACACTATCACTAATTATTGTAAGTTTATTCACGTTCACGAGCCACTGATTACTTTTACAAAAAGAAGAACTAAAAAACTACTTCTTTTCTAAAACAGTACAAAACAAATTGAAGTGATCTGAAATATTTAACTAAAGTAATTATACCTATTCTATGTACAGATTAGATATCTGAATGATATGATATCCCGCCTATTGTACAGAGGTAGGTTCATAAGTACTGTTTATTTTTCGCTAAATATGATTCATGTAATTTAAGTTATATAATAACAGTACTTACTCACTCCACAAATTTGAGCACACTGCAAACGTCCGATATTCCCGTACGTAACATTATTTGTGCCACAGACAGGGTTATACAGCGCCGAACTAGGACATAACACTTCACACTGTGATGTTATTGATGTAATTTCAATTGTAGGAGTTGTTGACCACGTTGATGGCGTAGAAATTAGTAGAGATGGTATCGAAGGTGTAACAGAACTCGGTGTCGGGTAGTTTGTAGGTCGATGACAACTGTAAAAAATATATCGTAAGTTCAGGTACAAATCCTTCTTTAGTCTCGCTCAAATTAAAGGTGCCTGACTTTCCTAAGGAAGACCGCAGTCAGTGCAGTTACGGTAGTAGATCCACGCTGATTTCAGCATGAATGGGCCGGATCGTCCGGGGAAGTACTACCCTCTCATAGAAGATCGACTTAAGAGTAGTAGTATCCGTACTACTGCGTTTCGTTCGGTGAGTGAGAGCGCCGGAGGCCCAATTTTCCCCCTTTCCTCTTTCCTCACTCCTCACCTCCCTCATTCCCTTCCCCTAACCCCATTTCCAGCCGCCATGGTGGAGGCCACCATACCAACAGTTTAAGACGATGGCTTTTGGTATGGTGGCCGCCACTTCTGGATTCCACTGACTGCTTACCATCAGGCGGGGTGGAGTCACTTTGGTAGGCTTAATAAGAAAAAAAAAAAAAAAAAATATACACCACCTGGGTAATATTGTTTTCGTGCAAGTGGGCTGGTTTTCGCTAGTTTTCAGTACTTTTGACAGTAACAAAAGGAATGTGGATGGTAGAAAGTTGTTGTAAGTGCGCAGTCAAATTTATCTCTGGTACTTCTATGGACTTCGCGGAAACTGCGTGCTTATTTATAATCGATACCGTTGCATGAGTGAGTGAACGGTTCTAGAGCATAAATAATGTAAACATACCCCCATGCTCCACAGTGCCAGTGATAGCTTTCTGTCTGATCTTCAATCTTCCATGGCTCTTGAGGTGGCCCAACTTGCGGATTGCGAGACGGCCATTGAGCTGGCCAATAATTCCCGTTGGGTAATGGCTGAGGTTGAAAAGGTGGCTCATTGGATGTCCAATGAGACTGCCAGTGTGGCCTATTGCGTGGCCAATGATGTTGCCTGTTGTGAGGCCAATGAGTTGGCCAATTATGTGCTCCGTTGATCAGCCAAGGAGGTGTCCTACCATGAGATCTCCAGCCATGATAATGACAATGTACCTCGATAATACTACACAATATTACAATAAAAGCTGAAAATAATAGAAAATCCTATTAAATTAATATCATATGCGTAGCTTATAAGAGGTATTACAAAGTGTATACTACACAACCATATTTTGCGTTATGAGGATATAACGTAACCTGTGTTTAAAAGGCGATCTATGTACATAAATATACCTTGTGTTTTACATTAGCTATATGGAGTTTAATTGAAACACATTTTGTACAAAAAAAACTTCTGTTTTTGCTTATACTAGGTACATTGAAGCCTGTTTAGTACTACTAGGTGCCATTGCCCTTTACCTCTGAATATGAATATATCATGTAGGTAGGTTTTGAGTGTGTTACATTTAGACAAAAAATACCTCAAATAATGATAACCCCTTTGTCTCATTATACGATTTGAGTCTGCCCTGATAGAAAATCAGGAGATATAAAGAGGTTTACAGGTGACACAATGTGAATCAATTAAATTTATTAATTAGATAACTTAAAAATAATCTTTAAAATATCAAATTAATTTAACAATTAAAAAACTAACCTAAGTAACTAAAGTAACTAGAATAAAATAAAAAATCTCTAACTTCAAAACTATATTTAAGTATTAAATCCTACTTACCAATAAACACAATACGCTTCATTTTCCTTTTGTCTCAATAATAAAATATAAATAAAAAATCTTCATACACTCATCTCGATCGTGGGAAGACTATTATCCGAATGACCGGTATCTGCAAAATGTTCATATAAAAGAATAAGTAAGGGCTTATACACGACGGCCTTTTACAATACACACGAGTGTTAGTAAAAACGTGCTACGCGCGCCGCCCGTCACACCAGTTTTGGTTTAGCGTGGATATTTGTACCGCAATGTGATATTATCCTAATAACTGTACACTATTAACGATTACATAGTTTTTATCAAGTAAAGAAGTAGAAGGTTGTCCATTCAATAATTCAGTCTTAATTTGCAAGGTTTTGTAAATACGAGAAAACACGAACTTATTTTTTACAATTCGTTCCTTAAACTTAGTTTTTTCTTTTTTTATGGTAGCAGAGCAACAGACTACATACGCAACAATGCATCTTGCGGTATTGAGGTCTATGACCTTCAGTTACAAATACCACTTAACATCAGGTTCGCGAATGTATAAAAAAAGAGGAACTATGGTT
Organism: Parascotia fuliginaria; assembly: GCA_963082885.1. Lineage (NCBI taxonomy): Eukaryota > Metazoa > Arthropoda > Insecta > Lepidoptera > Erebidae > Parascotia > Parascotia fuliginaria. Next base: position 13,626,006 of record OY720180.1, on the reverse strand, counting down.
TTGTTCGAACATATATACTTTTTTTTTAAACGTTTTTTTTACAATTTACTTTTCGGTTATTGGTTGATGACGAGTTTCTTAATGTTGTTTTCGAGTTAGTTACGTCACTTTACAAGCTCAAGTAAAATTTGGTATTTACCCGGTATCGAATACCAGCTACCACTAAGCAAGTTATTAACGTGGCTTTTTCAAAGTCGTTTTCCTTCGGAATTTACTGACACACGGTAAAGGAAAATATTGGGTGGAATGAATATTGCGATCTTATATATTATTCAAACTAGCTTCCCGCGGTGCGGTTTTACCGGCGTTAAGTTACACCTTTGTATACTGCTCTGCTTCCATCGCCAGTAGCGTGATGTTACATAGCGTATAACCTCTCTGAAGAACTGGGCTATCAAACACAAAAAGAATTATTGAAATCCGACTGGTAGTTCAAGAGATTAGCGCGTTCAAACAAACAAACTCTTCTGCTTTATATATATTATTAGTATAGATATGTCAACAAATATCAAAGTAAGTACTAAATAAGAATAACTGAAATCTTAAAATAAATGCAACAACTAAAAAACATCTACCATTTAGAGCCGTGTCATCATAAAAGATTTATTAAGTAAATAGAAGGTTTATCATAATTGCGACACTAAAAAAGCGCGTTTTATAAGTCGCAATGTATTTATACTATTAGAACAATATTATACTCTTAATATTATGTTTACTTGAGATGGCATTCCTTTTATCAGTTTTATATAGAAGTACTTCAGCGGGAGCGTTTCAGGTTATCGCCATATTAAACAACTGCGATATAATGACACATACTAAAGTTATCTAATTTATAAGCATTATACCTACGTATTTTCCTGTTCGTATTTCGTAAGCGTATTCTCCCATGGATAGTCATTAATTTTTTTGGTTATGGGTAATCTTTTGATTTCTTATAAAGCAAGAAGACAACGACCAATGCTGAACAGGGTATTCTAGAGCGTTTGTTAGAGTCAAAAAGGTAGGTATATTTCTTCGGTTTGGTGCAATGACTATTCGTATTTCGTCTGATAAATAATCTTTATTACTGCAAATAAGATAGTCGTGAAAAGCTTATAATATGTAGTGTTGATAAAACGCTTACAGCTTCTAAAATTTGTCTGTGTGCAGCCGAGCAATTATTTTATACTAAACATATTTTAGATATATATTTGTACACTAGATTTACAAGATATAAAGTATATCTTGTAAGAAAAATTAATACAAATATAGGTACAGTACAATGAGTGGCCTTATCGCTAATAGCGTCGTACAAGGCGACTAAGGATAATTAGTTATATTTAATTATATTATAATTTGGAATTCTGCCTGACAAACGTGAAAGTAAAGCGTAGAAACGATGTAATTTACGTAGATATATATTTAAAATATAATTTTACGAGTGCTTAACACCTATCTACTCGCATATTATTCTGTTTTCATCTTTGCGCCTCCCGAAGGCGAGTAAAGAATACCTGCCTTTATTATTAAACTAGTCCTTGTACATAATTAATAATTGCTTTTACGTGATTAATTTCTCAACTATTAAATATAAGTTGTGAATCAAATCCATTTGACTCTAAAGATGAAGGTTATTAATTAACAATTAAGAAATCCTAACCTTTATCTTTGAAATCCAAAATATATGATCTAACATTATGTAAATAACTTTATAGCTGTTGTAGCTCGTTGATGTCCTTACTTTTTTATAAAATTTGAATAAAGATGACAATTAGTGACTTTATTTAATTTTTTTTGCTATTAGTCACGGTAACCCATCACGACTTCGTTCGCATTAAAATCTTACATAATAGTCTATACCTAATATCTAAAAATAAAGATTACAAGTACACACAAAATTTGCATATTCTCTTTATTATATTAGTATAGATAATAACTGACTAAATACATGTTCTATCCAAGGCTTGCAAATGTAAACAACAACAAACAAAACGTTGATAAAACAGAATAAACAGCCTGATATTAACCACTTTATTGTGACACAATTATATTACCCTAGATATTACTAAACAAAGGTAGATAAGCAAAAAAACATGTCGTAAGTAAACATTATGAAAAATATGTAAGGTAATTGTTACTAGGCTGTCTCGTTAAATACTACTACATAGATAGTTACATTCTACACTATTATATAAAACGGAAGAGTTTGTTTGTTTGAACGCGCTAATCTCTAGAACTACCAAGCGGATTTGAATAATTCATTTTGCGTATGATAGTTTAGTTCCTGAGGAAGGTTATAGGCTATGTAACATCATCACGCTTCTGGCGACGGAAGCAGAGCAGTAAACAAAGACGCGGGTGAAACCGCGCCGCTGCAAGCTAGTGAAAATATATATTAGCAAGTAGCAGTAGTCGGTAATTACTAGATAAAGAAGAAGTCTACTGTAGGATATGTCCTATGTAGAGTCGTTTCTTACGACATTCACAGGAAGAGACGCAGCCAGCGGTTTCATATTCTAGGTCACTTGACCAGAGTAGATAAATCAACATTACATAATTGGCAATAAAAACATAATAGATAATTAATTACGTAAGAAATTTAAGATGAAAATGTATATCTATAGTTACACTTATGAAAATGTAGATGTGATTATAAATTGCATGTGTATACTGGGTGTAATGCTCATAAAAACAAAGTGGAGGTCATCGCACTCGCTATTATGACTTTGACCATTGACCTTGCTACTAAGGTTACTCAAATAATATGCACGAAATTCAACTTAAAAAAAGAGGTACCTAACAGCATATTTTCCGTATTCGTCATCGTTTTGTTACGTGTGACGTAGAATAGACTAATTTATAAATATTCTTAATCTCGCAACATGTTTATCTAAATAAACAAAATATTATTAAATGAATATTAGAAAAATATTATCTTATTATTTATTAAAGTGATTTTTAAACAATTTTACAAAATTTTGACTGTGAAGTTACAAAAAATTCGTTAATAAACAAACATAAGCTTAAATTTAACGTTTTTTCTAAGGGCTAGGCGATTAGTTTAAGTTCTGTCGTTCTGTCATACATACGCGGCATTTGAATGGGCAAACTAATATCATACTTATTACAAATATAATTAGTACGTACATATGTACATACCTCGTAAGATATTTACTTCATTCCAACTTTTAGAATATCCATATATTGAGTTCACATTTGTATCAGTTTTGTAAAACTAAATCTGCACTTGATATTGATATGAGTCACAAGTTCACGATTGCAACACAGCAAACAAATCTTTAAATCTTTTAAGACTACCGTAATGGCAACACCGTCTCTTAGCATCTACATATTTATAATGACTGCTGTCTTCATAATTTAAATTTTTTATCCTTATTAATTTTTACCGTTTTTAAAACTTGAATACGGGGTATATCCTATGACTGACGTATATTTCAGACTCACAGAAATTAATCAGACTATAATTATACTGTTGTTCTGTAATAATACATTAAGTTTGCTGTGGGAAAACCCATTAAAATATAGCAAAATATATGCAAAATATAAATAAAATAGAATACAAATTCAGACTTATGTGAAAAAACATATACTAATCTATACTATTAAGTATATAAAGCGACAGAGTTTGTTTGTTTTGAACGCACTATTCTCTGACACTACCAGTACGATATGAATAATTATTTTGCGTATGATACCCTGTTCTTGAGAAGGCTATGTTACATCACGCTACTAGCAACGGGAGCAGAGCAGTAAGCATAGACGCGGATGAAACCGTGCCGTGGAAAGTTAGTAAACAAATATAGCAGAAAATGCCAGCAAATTTGTCTACAACTATACCGAATCTTCTTCATAACAAGTAGTTAGTGGTCAAGCTACTGTCAAGCTTTGTTAAGGACGCCCATAATTTATTATAGACGCATACAACTTGACCTAACGACTGTTATTAGCCAGGACCCACTTTTAACGTGCCCTCTGAAGTAACAGGACCAAGAAAAGAAATGTGAAAAGAACTCGAAACAAATTTCAGTTCTACTTAGTCTTTTGTTTAAAGTTTGCAAATAGGTATCAACCCTATAATAAGATTTACAATAAATCACCATTAGGTACAAGTGGTTATATACTTTGTGATTACATTGGTATCGCACCATCATTTTATTATTGAAAATATTGAAGTAATTGCTTATTAAGTGAGACAACTACAAGAGCATAAAGGCATTAAGTCGACATAAAAATATTAATACTTTATTGTACATACGAGTACATTGTACATTAGTTCTAATTTATCTATTCTTCCTCAACTGGTGTCAGTCATGGCGACCTCTTCAACTCCAATCTATTTGACGTTGATGTACTCGAGTATGGCTAGTAATCTTATTGCAAAACGTTCGCGCGTATTAGTTCTAATAGGTAATATTTTAATTGTCTTCTTGAAACTTCGATTCGATTCGATTGAGACGATTTTCTAAAATAACTACCATTTCTATTTCAGTCAGCGAATACGTTTGACCTTGTGTGGTTGATTGACGATGACAATCATCTCAGTCAATTATTTATTGCAAGGCGCAATAAAGTTGAAATAATGACTGAATACTTAATCAATCCGATAAAGAGTCACTCGTTATTTAATAAATTACTCTTTATTTCATGAAGCAATCAATTATTGGAATTAATGGAACATTCTATTAGGCGTATCAGACTTCTGTTTATTATTTCTAAAATATAGTATAGGTGTAAACATGAATAAAGTGAAAAATCAAGAAAAAGCTAAAGCTAAAGAAGCTTTTGAAACTAAACGCATAAAAAATCTTGTCAATGTTGTTTCCACTGTCAAACCTATATATACTGTTCTAAATGCATACGGCATATTTATATTCCAAATAGCTGATGGAGAATTAAAGCCTCCTAGTTGGAAAACCAAAATATACAGTGTCATTTTTATCGTCGTCTACATTGCTCTGTTTTTCAGCACTTTTAACTTGCCAACTGCAATAAATGGAACTACCGCTCTGGTCGACACCATAGATGATATCCCTGGTATAGTTTTTCTTATTCAATTCGTTACCTCTGCCGCCACAGCAACTTTTTTGGTTAATACAACTTATATTAGCACTATTCATGCCTTTTCGGAACTAGACACATTGTTGGAAGCAGAGAAAATTTCGGATTTTTATAAGAAATCGCGAACTCAATCAGTTAAAATACTGATTATTCTTATTGTAGTTCATGCTATAAACAGCATCGCAATCCTTGCAACTACTAATGAGGCAGTCAATATTACTTCTGTAGTCGATTTATTATTACGTTTATATCAAAAAATAGAAATGATGGCGTTTATCAACATGGTTCTTTTGTTAAAAAGCAGATTAATGGTGATCAACAATTATTTAAGAACATTTATTCAAGATCAAGACAGAGAAAACATTACAATTTTTACAATCAAAGACCAGAAGAAAAGGACCGACAACAGGTTAAGTTTTATTGGACGAGCATCTGAAAGTAATTTAAAGATACGAGAATTGGCCCTTATGTATGACCTCATTGGAAAAGTTGGTTCAAAGATCAATGAAGTTTTTAACTTTGCGATTTTTATGACTCTCCTTTCAACCTTTCTATTTATAGTCATTACAATATGGGCATCGCTGTATTACTATCGAACGGGTGCAGATAATTCAGGACGTATGATAAGCATTGGGATTTGGTGCTTAAGTTCTATTTTTACTGTCATCGCACTGTCTTTCTTTTGCGAGCAACTGCTTTCAGTACGTAACGTGACTAAGATATTGGTGAACAAACTCGTAATGAACTATGATCTACCAAAAATAATGCGAGTACAAGCGAAAGCATTTATGGAGTTGATAGACGCGTGGCCTCTGCGTATCTACATTTACGACATGTTCTCTGTAGACATAACGCTGATGCTGAAGTTCATTAGTGTTGCAACCACATACTTGATTGTAATAATTCAGATCTCTCACTTTGTTTAAGTTTCCTTTGCTTAGTAAACTTACTACCTACTGTAATTTACCAGCACGTATGGTCTAGCGGTCAACATGGTTTTCTGTCACTACTATTAAATTCTTTATAAGGAATCTAAATGTTCTAGTCTACTATTAGCACGTTTGTAAAGGTCATTGCGTAGCAAGGCTTGTTTTCGAATTATAGAGTAGTTAATTTTAAAAAGAACATGTAACTTATAATTTATAAAATTAACGAAACTATTATTGCCACTATTATTTTTGAAAATATAAAATGTTATGTTAAAAAATTAAATAAAATGCTGTATTTTTTTTTCAACAATTTATATAAATAAATAATATTTAGGTGCTCTATAATAAAATGATACCATTACTAGACCTGTGTCTTAGGTATATAACTGCTTAAAATTCTTTATACTCAATATTTTTAGTAAATAACTTAAATTAATTAAATGTCACAAAAATGTAAATACTCAGCAACTTTTCTAGACATTTAAATTGTATAAGTGTAATTAAAATCCTGACCTTTTTCTTGAACATTAATTAACTTTCTTAGAAGCGATATTTCTGTAACAAGAAATGTAAATACTTACGGTAGTAGATCCACGCTGATTTCAGCACGAATGGGCCGGATCGTCCGGGGAAGTACTACCCTTTCATAGAAGATCGACTTAAGAGTAGTAGTATCCGTACTACTGCGTTTCGTTCAGTGAGTGAGAGCGCCGAAGGCCCAATTTCCCCCCTTTCCTCTTTCCTCACTTCCCTCATTCCCTTCCCCTAACCCCATTCCCAGCCGCCATAGTGAAGACCACCATACCAGCAGTTTAAGACGATGGCTTTTGGTATGGTGGCCGCCACTTCTGGATTCCACTGACTGCTTACCATCAGGCGGAGTGGAGTCACTTTGGTAGGCTATAATATAAAAAAATATATATATAATATCATAAAATAATAACAGAAATTTATATCAACATTCGTTCGTTACAATCTGCAGTAGACATTGTTAGGTCTACACTGAAATACGACTAACAACGAATTCTAAAGAATGGAAGGAAGCCAAAGTGGCGCGGCGGTGGCCAGCCAGTCGCGTTTCTCCATCTCTCTACGCTGATATCCCTACCCTTCCATGAATTTAATAAGTGTTTGAGAAATATGAACTATTGTTATCATACTTGTTTTACATAGATCGACTGGCATCTAATCTTCATAACCCAATAACAGTTTAATATCGATATTTGATAGTTAGACTAGCAGTCAGACTATAAAACCTTCTAAATATCGGTAATGATTACCGTTTAAGTATGTATGACCGACTGTATAAAGTGTTCTTTGAGGCACAGTGTGTGTAGTGTAAGTATGTATTTTAGAAAGTCACCCATCCATGGAATCACCTAAACAAGTGTACTTAACCTAGCAGATTTGTCGTTTCCTAAAGGCATAACGACGAGATAGGTACTTCCATTTTATTGACACTAATTAATTAATAGGTATACTTACTGACCTCTAAACCCATAATTTATATTTATTTAAAATGACACCACATTAATTTATCAAAGTGCCATCGTATTACTATAAATATTTAATTCTTTAATTTATTAACTTAAATTACTTTACAATAATGAAATGACAGACATTTTAATCCAGTTCATAAAACAAAAAGGAGTGAGCGTCTTTTTATCTACGCTTGTCATTTGTGCTTAAAATCCAACATGACTGAAGAAAAAGAACAAGAAAACTCAAATGAAAAAGAGGGCTTTGAAGCCGCTCGTAAAAAAAACCTTCTAAACATTTTTTATACTGAACGACCTATAGACATCGCCCTAAATATATTCGGCGTATTTTTATTCCGCGTAGATGACGGAGACATTAAGCGTCCTAATTGGCAAAAGAAGATATTAGGAATGCTGATCATCTTGGCTTATATCACTTTATTTTTTTGCACTCTGAGCTTGCCGACCGCCATAACCGGTACTTTGTCGATCGTCGATACTATAGATGAAATTCCTGGTATAGTGACACTTATTCAATATGTTACCTCAGCGATCACAACATCGTTTTTAGTGAATGAAGTTAATATTCGCATTCTCAATGCTTTTGCAGAACTGGACACTATATTGCGCATAGAAACAAGTCATGATTTTTATAAGAAAGCACGTACTCAAACAGTCAAATATCTGGTTGTTCTTATTATTACCCACCTCATAAATGGCGTAGCTGATTTCGCAACTGCGAAACTATACAGTTTTTCGTCGCTCGTCGCTTTTCCCCTATATTTTTATCAAAAACTTCAAGTCGTGGTATTTTGTAAAATGGTTTCCATGGTTAGAGGAAGGTTATTATTGATTAACGACTATTTAAAAGTATTTATTCAAGATCAAGAGAGAAAGACCGTGACAATATTCACAGTTAGAGACACGAAGATTACCACCGAAGACAAGTTTAATTTTATTGGACGTGCTTCTGATAGCAATTTAAAAATTCGAGACTTGGCGACTATGTACGATCTCATTGGAAAAATGTGTTCTATGATCAATGAAGTTTGTAACTTTCAAATTTTCATGACTCTCGTTTCTACCTTTCTATACATAGTCATTACAATATGGACATCGCTGTATTATTACCGGACACCGGAAAATCATTCCGGTCGCTTGATAAATATCGCAATTTGGTGCTTCAGTGCGATTTACACTGTTGCAGGCATGTCCTTTATGTGCGAACGACTGCTTTTAGTTCGTAATGAGACTAAGATATTGGTGAACAAAGTCATAATGAACTATGATCTGCCAAAAATAATGAGAGTGCAAGCAAAAGCATTTATGGAGCTGATAGACGCGTGGCCTCTACGTATCTACATTTACGATATGTTCTCTGTAGACATAACGCTGATGCTGAAGTTCATTAGTGTTGCAACCACTTACTTGATTGTAATTATTCAGATATCTCACTTCGTTTAAATATTATTTATTTACTAAAAACTACAAAGTTTATTGAGTATTATCGGCATGTATTCGCTAACAGTTTCTTATTTCCGAACGAATAATATGAAATAAATATTTATGATGTATGTAACTAAAGCACTTAATTTTTAACATATTGCATGTTTAATGAGCTAATTGTATTAAATATATAGTAATAAATGTGATTTGTTTCTATTAATGTGTCTTATTTCTTTATAATGTAGGTGCAATTCATCTATATTCTCTGAGTTCTTTCTTCATTCATATAAATTTTATATCTTATTTTTGCTGACATTTTAAATTTAATAAATTTAAATTAAGTATAATACGTACTCTAAACAGAGCGCTGGTTCTGCTCTTATTACACATACACTGCCTCCTGTAGTTTCTTAACACAAAATTATTCATAGGATTGAAAAAAAAAACATTATTTAAGACCTACCTACCCAGGTATCAAATTAAACGAGAACAATCAACTTTTTTAAAATTTATCTCTGTTAATAGTGACACTATTTAAATAACGTTAATATTAAAGGGACTTGGCATTAACATAAACGGCGAGTACATCACTCACTTTCGATTTGCTGAAGATTTCGTGGTCATGGCTAAGATCGTAGAGGACCTCAGTGCAATGCTCGATGCAAGTGGACCTAAAAATTAACATCAACAAAACTAAATTCATGACCAACATCCATGTTACACCCACTCCTATTGCGGTCAGAGGCTTTTTCTTTTTTTTTGAGGCGAATTAGTTGACGAGTACATATACCAGGGACAAACAGTCCGGTTAGGTACTCGTCAGCACTGCCGCAGTGCCTCAAGACCAAGGTCTTTGACCAGTGTGTATTGCCAGTGATGATATACGAGTTTGGTATTTTGGTATTTGGTATTTATCATCAATATGGGTGAGTAAGTAAGGTAAACTCGACGGAACGTCAAGCGCAAAAAATATGTAAAAACACATCACGGATGTTTGGCAATGCCTTTATATAAAAAATATACAATTGTATTACGGTTATTTGTATAATTTTACAACAGCGTAACAGTAGCAGCGAAGAAATGTCATTTATAACTGCTACACCAAATGTCTAATCATGTCCTTATATTACTAAAAAGTACTTAGGTAACCATACTATTAACCGTCATCAGCGTGAAGGGGTCTATCGTAGGACATCGGCCACTCTCAAAGGGCCACTCTTAGTTGTCGTATTGGTGATTGCAATAAGATGATGTTAAGTATACAGGTAACGCTACTGTCTGTGTATTTCCTTAGTTGCCCCTGACGACACCCGACCGGACGGAAATAGGTTAATTCCATTCTGGATCGTAGACAACACAGATAGCGCAGTGGGTCGCGCATTCAATATTTTCGTGTCCGTCACTAAAGCAGTAGTTAGCTTGTGTCTATGAATTTGTTAATTCAAATTTAAATAAGTTTAAAATTTCACCTACTGCTTATTACAGTCAATACATTATTCGATATCTCATCATTTCATCAAAGTGCGAACCTTTTTTTTATCGTAAAACAATTAATTAATCTAATGGAACTTAACTATTACTCTTTTCTCATAAAAATTAACCTATTCCATAAATACTACTACTATTTCTGAAATGCAGAACAGCAAACGTATTATTGTGTAATTTAGCCATAAACATTGTAAAATACAACATGTTCGAACAAAGCGAACAAGAAACAGCTAAGGGTGATGAGAACTTTGAAGCTAATCTCAAAAATAAGGAAGAAGAGAACTTTGAAGCTAATCGCAAATATAACCTTGCTAATGTCGTTTATACCAGTAAACCTATAAACACTGTGCTACACTTCTATGGCATTTTTATATTTCGTATTGTGGATGGAGAACTAAAACCACCAACCTGGCAAATGAAGACATTCGGTATAATGTTTTCTGTAGCCTATATTATCCTGTATATCAGCACTCTTAATTTGCCATCTGAAATAACTGAGGACACTGAACTTGTGGATACTGCAGATGAAATCCCTGGACTGGTGTTGCTCTTTCAATTTGTCACCTCATCCATTATAACAACTTTTTTGTTGAACACAACTTATGCTAGCATTATATATACTTTGTCAGAGATAGACACAGTATTACGAGTGGAAACATCTACAAAGTTTTATAAAAAATCGCACACTCAATCAGTACAAATGGTGATTGCACTTCTTGTTACTCATACTATTAATAGTGTCGCCGACATTGTAACTGCTGATGATGAAGTTATCAATATTTCGTCTATCGTTGATTTACCACTACATTTTTATCAAAAACTGCAAGTACTGATGTTTATCAAAATGATTTTAATGTTAAAAAGCAGATTAACATTAATAAACAATTATTTTAAAACATTTAATGAAAATGAAGACAAAAAATGCGTTACAATTTTTACAATCAGAGATACAAAGATTATAGCAGATAACAAGTTGAATTTTATTGGACGTGCATCGGAGAGTAATTTGAAGATACGAGACTTGGCCACAATGTTCGATCTCATTGGAAAAATCAGTTTGATGATCAATGAAGTTTTCAACTATCAGATTTTTATGACCCTCGTCTCTACCTTTGTCTTTATAGTCATTACAATGTGGTCAACTCTGTTTTATTACCGGACCCCTGAAGGTAATTCAGGCTCTCTAATTAGCATAGCAATCTGGTGCTTTAGTTCGATTTGCACTGTAGCGGCTATGTCTTACGTTTGCGAGCAATTACTTTTAGTTCGTAATGAGAGTAAAATATTAGTGAACAAAATCATAATGAACTATGATCTGCCAAAAATAATGAGAGTGCAAGCAAAAGCATTTATGGAGCTGATAGACGCGTGGCCTCTACGTATCTACATTTACGATATGTTCTCTGTAGACATAACGCTGATGCTGAAGTTCATTAGTGTTGCGACCACCTACTTGATTGTAATTATTCAAATCTCTCACTTTGTTTAAATTTTACTGTCGACGATTGTCAAGATTCATGTCAATTCATAAATCTACTTTATCACACTTGTCATGTATCGTGTGGATTTCTAAACAGAGGCCCTAGACAAGTGGCATAGATTTCTATTCTATTCATAGAATAGATAAAAAATGTATGGGATTGACATTAGCCTTGGCGTTAGCTTATGTCAATCCTATACATTTTTGAATCTATTCTTTATATAGAATAGAAATCTATGCTACTTGTCCTAGGGCCCAGCTCGGCTTCGACTTTTCTGTTACTCGTCAAGTACGATTAGCAGCTAGGTAAGCCATGATGTGAATGAAATAACTATTTATGCTATTTAATCTGATTTAATATTTTTATAAGACTTTAAGTTCATAAGATATAGAAATTTTAAATTTATCATAACGAATTTATGAAACTAAAATTTAAAACTGCCATAATTCAAAATAAATTACATATGAGTATACATTACTTAAGTGAGTAATTACAATAAATCAATATATATATTTAATGCGTATAAAAATGTGCTTTTTCATTTATTTATAATTTCTTCAACTCGTCTAAAGAGATCACCCCAAGGAATTTTCGTATATTTTTCATGATCGACTTTACGCCGTATTGTACTATAGGTTCACCGAATTCTTCTGCTACTAGACGCCAATTGCTGTTCATAAAATTCAATACAGCTTTGCCTGAAAGGTATATATTATAGTTTTATTTTTTATTTTTTATTTTTTTACCACATTCACACAGCGCCATTTAGCCCCAAATTAAGCAATTATATTTGCTTGTGTTATGGGTACTAAACAACTGATATACTACTTATATACCTTTTTTTTTTTTTTGTAAATACATACATATTATAGATAAATTACACCCAGACACAGAACAAACAATCATGCTCATCACACAAAGGTTTGTCCTGGGTGGGAATCGAACCCACGACCTCCGGCTTAGCAGTCAGAGTCACTAACCACTAGACCAACAGGCCAGTTATTATATTGATACATAAATAATAAAAATAAAAACAGAGCTTTAGCCTAAATATGAGGTTGAGGATTTAGGCTCGTCACTTTATTTAGTGCAACGTGTAATAAATTGCTAAAAGTGAATAGTTTAATGACTTTATAATGAATATTAGAAACTTTGTCGATACCATCTTAAACATCATCATATTCATCATACCAGATGGTACAATTTATATTCGTAATTAAATCTATACTTACTCATTTCAGCGTTGTTCTTAAACAGATCAGTCATGTGGTAGGTCACTCTGCCATCGTACGCATGCTTTATAATGGAACTTTTGATATCCAAATATTGTCGCCCATTCTTAGTTTTTAATCCCAGTTTAAGTATGCTATGTAACTTCAAATTGTCTGGAATAAATAAATGTGTTAAGAAATTTCTCTAATCTGTTAGATAGATTTCTTTTTCTGTTTAAAAGTTACGAATTAATCATGATTATATACTTTAATCGAACGTCTTTTTCTTCTTCTTCTTTAAATCGAGTGGTTACTGGTCAACTAGTGCCAGGACTTGTTCAGATCGCCTATAATTTATTATAGAGGCATCTGACTTGACCAAACAAAGTGAAGGAGTTTGGCGTGTTTTAGCTAAAACACGCACACACTTTGCTTCTGTGCCTTCATTCATGGGTTCTCCGTTACATACTAGGTTGTAATTTTTTTTTAATATCAATTAACCTACCAAAGTGACTCCACCTAGCCTGATAGTAAGCAGTCAGTGGAATCCACAAGTGGTGGCCACCATACCAAAAGCCATCGTCTTAAACTGCTGGTATGGTGGCCTCCACTATGCTGGCTAGGAATGGGGTAGGGGAAGGGAATGAGGGAGGTGAGGAAAGAGGAAAGAGGGGAAATTGGGACTGTTAGTTGATGAGCCACAGTGCAGGGCTTTGCTCATAGTACATTTTTAGCTTGTTATAATTATTGTGATAAGACCACTCCGCGAGCTATTTTAGTCAATTTGGTTCTTAATTTAGATCAGTAAGAATCTAAAATAATGTAAATAAAACAGATATTAAACTATACTTACTACATTTGATAGTAGATGTTCCTTCACCGTCTATGGGGAACATAAGAAGTTCACCAGACGATCTGTACTTGCCTTGAATCGTCAGATTACAATGAAATTGCGCTTCTAAGGTGTTATCTACAAATCTAGAAAAAATTTGATCGTTAAGTAGATATATCATAATTCATAATTGAATTCGTAATTATCTAATTACTTAACCAATAACTAAATTAAACTTTATGTACGTATCAGTAATATTTTGAATTCACCATAAAGTGTGTGGAAAAGAAATGTAATTAGTTTTTAACTTTGTAATAATGAGCACAAGATAAATATTTCCGAAAAGGCGTATCTCATCTGAGGCCCTAGACAAGTGGCATTGATTTCTATTCTATTCATAGAATAGATTAAAGTGGAGGAGATTGACATAAGCTAACGCCACCGCTTATGTCAATCCCATACATTTTTTAATCTTTAGTGGAATTGAGGCTTCAGAGGGTTTAGCCCTCTGAAGCCTCAATTCCACTAAAGGCGCGATAAGTAAACAGTAATTCTCTGTACCAATAAACTTATGTTAGCTATATTATCCTTAGCTATTATAAGCTACTAAGTTCCCCGTGCCATTTTTAATTTTAAAGAAAGAACACAAAACATACCTTACTTGCAAATAAAATTACTATACTATAACGCTCGCTGTAACTATTTAGCTCATATACTATTTCGATGGTCAATAAATAATAATAATTCAAATACCTTGCAAAATCAACGATGCATGTTTTCAGTCCTTTTGCATAACCTTGGCTAAAATGAATCGTGACCCCTGACAGTGTTAAGTTCAAATGATGTAGGACATATGGGTCTAAAGGTTCTAAACCAAGCTCTGGTGCACCGTTTGCAAAGAGTGGTATGGCCGTCTGTAGAGTAATCTTCAAACATTCTGGTGATAGATCGTGACATGGTCTCCTATAAAGAACTGTTGAGAGATAAATTAGTAGTGTGCTATTATACTAAAGTATAAACATGTAAATAATAGGGATGCTGACAATTGTATCAATACGGTTACTCTTTACCAACTGTAAACACAAAAGTATGACGTCATAGGTTTTGAATTAAATGGCTATTAAATAGTGTGCGTACTTTATTCTTAATGAATCCAGTTTTACAACAAATGTAATAGAAGCGATTTCTAAGAGAATGTTGATATTTGACCACAATTTTATAATTTAATTGTCCATTCGAATACTTATATCTGTAAAGGATACCTTTAAGAAGTAAATAATTAACTGCTGAACTATATATATCATAATATATAATTCTAAAGTATCTAATGTTAAAATTTTAAAATTTAACCAAATGTGTATTTACCTTCTGTGTTCTTATATTGAATGAAACTTTTATAATTTATAACCTTCATCACTTTTTGAAGAACGAAAATAATTATAGAACCTGATTGTCGGTGATTCGTATTTTATATCTAGTAATGTACAATAAGTTAGTTGCAGCTCAAGAGAGAATTCTCTCTTCCAAAGCGGAACTCTAGAGTTTAACCCACCACCAGGACCATACACTAGTGTGGTGAGTGACATTTAAAAATGACAACAGATAGACCCGGTAAAGGTACCTACTGTGGTATTTATTGCCTCTGTTGGCATTTTATCTTGACCTGAAATTTCACTATGCCCTAAAAGTATAACTCTCAAAAACAATCTCGATTCAAGTAAATTTTTTATTTTAACAAAAACAACACTTGTAAAATGGGATTTGTAACATCAAAACTTTTAGTACAAAATTATCAAACTTACTTTTGTAACTCGATGAATATCCAAAAATCGTCAGAAGCGTAACACAAAACACTTTACTTCCATTCATTTTAACACAGAATATAAATTAACATGTGCTCTTTACTGCATTCTCAGACTAAAGAAGCATTTAATTTGTTGCACCAACTTTATACTAATGACAAAATTACATTTAATGTTAATATGTACCATTTAACTAAATGACGTCTTTACATTAAGTTATGCTTAATAGGATTCTAATAAAAGTATCTAAGTAATTACATTCTAATTAGTCTTTATTCAGGAAATATAATTCTATTAGGATCAAGAAACGTTCTTTCTTCGGTTTCATTACCAAACCTAAAGTCTATATCCGGTTCGTCACTATCTACAGTAGTTGACTTAATTGCTTCAGGGGTTGGTGTATTTGTGGGTGTGCCGAAAACAGAAAATAATATATCTCGTGGTATAGTGAAGTCTATTGTGACACTGGTAGAATCAGTTGTGGTAGGTGATGTAAATGGCCGTCGGGTTGTTGTTGGTGATGAAGTCGGATTGCTAGTAGATGTTAGAGTCTGGGTGGTCGACAATGTCTTTATTGGCGTACTCCACGATGTTGTTATTAGCGTAGTCTGAGGTGATGTTCTTGGGGTAGTCCAAGACGATGTCGTAAGCGTAGTCAATGGAGATTTATTAGGATATACCCATGCTGTAGTCATAGTAGGACTCCTAGATGTTGTTATTTCAGAGCCATGGTCTGCTTCGCAGGCGGTTCTACTTCTTATTTCCACAACTGGAAAAAGTTTTACATATTGTCAAAAACTAAGAATACATAGCATAGCTGATGATTGATGATTATTTTATTTGATCTTAAGTCAAATACGCAAGTTTTTTATTAGCTACAACAAATATTATATTACTGTTTGTTACTACGATAGTAAAAACATATATTATAATCTTGTAATAGCCAATCTCCCTGTTTGGACAAAATATTGTTGAGATTTGACATGATCAAAAAATCTTTTTTTATATATCTATCTTTTTTAGCTATCGGTGGGCATGAACTTCAATGACAACGGATACCTATGAAGTAGTTCGTACAATTAAATATTAATATTACGACCTTATGTAAATAACTTGAATATCTCTGACATTAGATTAGTTACTAGTCATACGCTAAAAATAATTCTTTTGTATAAAGATATCAGACTTACTTGATATTTTATATATTTATATATATAACAAGCCCGGATTATCTCATGGTCGTGAGTTCAAAACCAAGTAAGATTAACCAATGCGCTTTTTCAAAGTTAAATGTACTTTATAAATTTTGCTTCGACGTTAATGATTTACATTGACGAAAATATTAATGATTCGGTTTACATTTTTAACTTACCAACGCCACAGAGTTTCGCACATTCGAGGCGTCCAGGATTCCTGTAGGTCACACGGTTTGTTCCACAAATGGGATTATATTCAGACGTTACAGAACATCTTCGTATACAAGCTTCTATGCTAGGCGCTAAAGTAGTTTCTTCGTAATCATAATCATCAATTTTAGGAAAAGATTCTGTAGTCGTGGTTCCAGAGCAAGCAGACAATCGAGCTACTCGTACATCTGTAATAGAATTTTATAGTCTTGAAACATTATAGGCTCTAAGAGTCTAAGGCCAGGCTCACTTATCGGGACGTATTAATAAACTAGCTTTTGGCGGCGTGGTTTCACCCGCGTCTTTGCCTACTTCTCTGCTCCCATCGTCAATAGCGTGATGTTACATAGCCTATAACCATCCTCGAAAACTGGGCCATCACAAGCAAAAAGATTTTTCAAATCCGGGCTAGTAGTTTCAGAGATTAGCGCATTCAAACAAACAAACAAACTCTTCCGCTTTATTAATATTAATAAATAGTCAAGTTTTTGTAAACAAGATTCTGTAGCAAAGTATGCGAAATTACTAAAAGCTGATGACTAATTAGCGGTTATTGCGTAAAATAGATTGTCACAGTGATGATTTTAAAAAATATATCTCTTAATACTCACCATCTCCACACAATTGGGCACAAAGTAGATGTCCAGGGTTATAATAAGTAACTCTATTCGTTCCGCAGACAGGGTAATGCTCTGCAGTGACAGGGCATGTCTTTATACACTTATCCATTGCTATTTCTCGGGTAGTTTTTTGAACATCGGGCCTTGATGTAGTTTTTACAGTGGGTCTAAATGTCTTCGTTTCCGGCTTTATTGCGCCACAGACAGGACAAGGTTGCGCACATAATAGATGTATCTCTGTATTAAAAATATTAGACTTTAAAACTTGGTGTTAGATATCAGCAAATTTGGCCGGCAAAGTTAGCGAAAATGAAGTTGCAGTTAACTTTTTAAGGCTAAATTGTAAATCTTTCAGTACTAGTACTGGTACTTTAGTATGTAGGTATTGAAAAATTTTATTTATGTCGTATTAAGGTCGGTTAATTTGGTAACCTTCAACTCGCACCCCCTCACTGTAGGTAGCGGCTTCGCAAAGTCCCTGACATATCAGGAGCAAAACTGTGAATCGTCCAAGCGACAATTACCACTTACCATCAGGTGGGCTATTTGCTCAACTGCCACTGTTAGCAAAAAAAAATATATATAAATAATTTAAAAAGAACTGACTTCATACAGGAAGGAAACTAAAAAGTAAAAAAATGCAAATTTAAATAAAGAAATAAATAATAAAAGTTTATTTTCTTCATAAATGACAATGTGTTATATTTGCTTGTGTTATGGTACTAAACAACTGATACTACTTACATACATTTTTTTTGTGAATAAATAGATATTATAGATAGATAACACCCAGACACAGAACAAACAATCATGCTCATCACACAAAGGTTTGTCCTGAGTGGGCATCGAACCCACGATCTCCAGCTTAGCAGTCAGAGTCACTAACCATTAGGCCAACAGGCCAGTTAAAGTTTAATGTATTGACTGATTCCCAAATGGTATCATGACGTTTTCTTATTTTACCCTGTGCAGAGAACACTATCTCTAGCGCTTACTATTAGCCAGGTGGTTGAACCCTATTGGCAATTAATGGCAAAGGTGCGAGTAATAGACCGCTGCTTTTATATAAGCTTCAATCAAGCCTCACCGTGTCCACAGCTCTTGGCGCAGTTAAAACGATCAATATTAATGTATGTTTCTAAATCACTGCCGCAGACGGGGCTATATATCGAAGTGATCGGACACTGCATCATACAACTGTGATGGCTTGTCAAAGATGTGGTACGCACTGCTATTTGAGGACGCCCTCTTGATATTGGCGGTCTAGTTGTCGTAGGACGAGGTGAAGTAGACGTTTCATCATCATCATCATCATCAGGGGGAGATGGAGGTGGACATACCGATTTTCGACGTAATTCAACATCTGTAAATTAATAGGTTTGTTCGTTATCAGCTAAAATGGTCAATAATGAAAGGCAAGATTGAAGGCAATCGAGAAGGGAAAGATAGAGTTGTCAAAAGAAAATCCAAATGCAGATCAAGTTTACGTTTACTCCACTGAAAGAGTCCAGCTCTTAAGAACAAAGAAGTTATTAACCAGTTTAGTTTAGTACGTATATAATTCACATTTTATCCAATATACTCGTACTATAAAAGACTCATCGAAAGTAAAAGCAGTATCTAGAGTGATAAATTCTTAACTGTTTTAAAAATGAAACTAAAAAAATATTTTTCTGTCGGAATTATAGCATGTATTTGAACTCGCTTTCGTTAAGCAGATTGTTTTATGACTTCATCACAAGTTATTTAGAAAAAGTACTTAACTGAACAAATTTTTTGTCATTTGAACTATAATACATTTTATTCATCCAAAAAATTTCAAAACAAAATATAAAAAATTTTCTTTGCTCTAAAACCATTTCCATAATTTGACTACACTTTATTCTGTTTATCAGTTACGTTTCAATTTCTTTGCAGCATTTACTGATAATGTTTTATGGTTAAGCAGTTTCACATAACGATTAGGCTAGTATATTATTTATATGATGTTTTGTTGTACTGTAAACTAATCGTGTTTCAAACAAGTAAAATAATATGTACTTACTAATGCCACAGTTCTTCGCACATAAAAGTTTACCAATATTATCAAACGTTACACCATCTGTTCCACACACAGGATTGTATTCTGGTGTAGATGGACAATTATTTATACAGTCAATTATATCTTGTGATACAGTTGTGTCTTCTAGAGGATTTTCAGTGGTAATATCTGTTTCTTGAGAAGCTGTTGATGTCATTTGTCTAGTAGGTCTTGGTCTCCAAGTTGTAATCTTAGTGTTCCAATCGTCCATAGATTGTGTTGGATATGGTGGCCAAGTTGTAGTTTCCCACCTACCAGGAGTACTAGGTATGGTTGTAAGCCAATTATAAGTAGGCGCTGGAGGTCTACGCGATGTTATTCGCCACCAATTTGAAGTAGGCCTGGTGTGCTCAAGGCCAGTGGTTTTGAAGTTTGTTGTTCTCCAAGGACGTCTTGTTGTAAACAAATTGCATCTGAAACGGCTGTTTTTATTAGTACATATTTTATTAGTAACAGTAAAAATATAGTAGTTTCATACTATATGGTTAATTATCATTTTAAAGCTCAGTATACACTAGCGTTCAGCGGCGCGGTTTCACCCGCGTGTTTGCTTACTGCTCTGTTTCCGTCGCCAGTAGCGAGATGTTACATACCTTCCTTGAGAACTGGGCTATCATTCGCAAAAATATTTTTTTAGTAGTTCCAGAGATTAGCGCTTTCAAATAAACAAAGTTTTCCGCTTTATATAATGGTCTAGATATAAACTTAAGGATTTAGCTTGTAAAGATAAAAACGCTGATTTATGCCGTGATGGTAGATTAGAGTGCTTTATACACAACACACAAGTTAATACTATCGTTAATAACAGAGAGAAGAACACAGTAACAGATAGGACAAACTGATTTTAGTAATGATTTACCAACATAACACATATGCGCTATATTTATTTTTAGTTATTATTTCAATTTGCCACACAGACATTTTTTTTTCATAATAATTATGTCGATAAAGATAGAAAATACAAAAGAGTAATCAAAGCCAATGGTATAAAACAAAACATACCTCCAACCCCGGCATGGACGATTTTCGCCATCCCGCCAGTTATAGTCTCTATCATCGTGATCATAATCGTCACTGTCATCTGGTCTACTGTCATCCCAACTTTCAGGCCCATTGTCTAATCCACTGTACCGTACACTTTCTAAGCTACTGTCCGGTCCACTGTACGGTCTACTGTCCGGTGCACTGTCTGATTTACTTGTTTCCGATGAATCCCACGGTGATCGATGGTCATGGAATCGAGACCTCTGACGCGTGATGTCGTGTTTTTGGGGTTTGTGATGTTGAAAGCCATATTGCCGATTCTGATGTTTCCCACCATATCCTTCAACGGCTATACTGCCTAATAAAGCTATCAAACCTGAAAATTTCAAAGTTTGTAAAAGTTACTCAAAAGACAAATTACAAAAATACAACGAATACCAGAAATACCAGAATACTCCATAAATTCGAGTTTTCATCCTCCTTTATATTTACGTTCAATATGAGAGGTGCATTTACCATTTTGATAACCTCTGTGGTTCGGTGGTACTGTGTATGGACTACCACGCAAGGTTCGCGGGTTCGATTCCCGATCAGTGCAAATATTTGTGTGCATGAACACGGCTATTTGCATTGGTCTGGGTGTTTCTATGTATAATATGTATGTATTTACAAAAAAAAAAGTATACACGTATGTTTATCCGCATTCTAGAACTCATATCACAAGCTATTAATATATGCTTACTTTGAGTCTAGATGGCGTTGTGTAGTTGTTTTGGTATAATAAAAAATAATAAAAAATAAATACGTAGTCAAATTATCATACTAGATGAAACTGAATAATTGAAATCCTCTCTTCTTTTCTTTTTTTAATCTTGGTAAAATTATTAGTTGGTTAATTTTTAATAATTACTTTGTATGGTTCTTTGATTGCGTTAGGGGTAAACATTGTAACTCATATACAAAACTGTAAATATCTGGCAATTGAAAAGAGTGTCGTGAGTTTCTAGCCAGTTCTTCTCACGGCTCTACCTCGTCAGCGAACTGGCTCTAAGTTAGTTGACTGTCTTTATATAATTTTGACGTTCATAAGCATCATACTTTATAATCAAAATGAAATAAACGCTTTCAATTTGAGTTCATAAAATCGTCTGTCAAAATAGAAGTTATATTTTTCTATAAATTTATTGAACATAACAACAGTTACGTGTTGTAATTTTAAACTAATTCAATAGATTACTACCCCTCTAACGCTACTTATGTTACTTAAGTACGCTAATTTAAATTTAGAAATTTACCAATAGTTTTAGTATTTATTTTGGAAGTATTAAAGAAGAAAGGTAGAGTTACAGTAGTCAGTAATACCAAGGAGTTCGTCACTGCATAACATTGCCTCTTTGAAAGAATAAGAAGATACTTAACCTAATATTCGTCATCAATCAATGACAATTCACCTTACGGAAAAGTTGATAGTCTTGAATATTGTAATTTTTAGGAAAAAACGCATTATAATAGAGCAGGTAGATCTATGTAAAGACAGAGCAAGAAACGAATCAAGAAGTGTCGGCCAACCAACCATGATGGGCGGGTGATATCTCAACTAATCGGGCAGAATATGGATTCTTATCCATGATCAACCAGAATTTGGCACAAACTATGTAGGGCCTACTTCCAGCAGTGGATATATTCGGGCTGTGCATCGCAACAGTGATATGAAAACTTGACTATTGATAAATAAATGCAATGAAACCATTATTAAGTTAATTCAAATATTCACATGGATCAAACGAAATACGTAATTAAGTACCACTCACCAATACGAAATTTGATCATTTTAAACAAACACAGCTTCATACATAGATTAACGCCTTTTATCCCCGAAGGGGCAGGCAGAGGTATTTAACCACCCACTTTTCGGCATTTTCCTAATTTAGGTCCCATGTAACAGGGGGTGAGCTCCCATCTATTTTTCGACAGAAAAACTCAATATCACTTTACCCGACGACCCGGAGATCGAACTCGAGACCTCTGCGTGGTAATCCGTACACATTACCACCGAACCACAGTAGCAGTTTAGATAAAATACTTTGAAATATGTACATATTTAAATAAATCATTACAGGTATTATAATGGAATCGGTTGGTTTTTTCACATTTATCTTGATAAATAAAGTAGTACGAGAATAGCTATATTATTGTAAATTTTTATTTTTTATTTTATTTAAAAAACTTTATGCACGATATAGGGCTTAATGCCAAATGGCATTCTCTACCAGTCAACCTTTAGGTGATGCTGATGAATTATAAAAAAATCCATTCATTACTTTTTATTTTAGTAGCTGGTTACTTTAGTAATAATTGATTAAGTACTTTAGGAGCCGGCTACTGTAGTAGTTGATTACTTTAGTAGCTGGTGACTTTAGTAATTGATTACTTTAGTAGCTGGTTACTTTAGTCATTGATTACTTTAGTAGCTGTGTTATTACCAATCATTTTGGTCAGGAGCTTGATAGTAGGTATATAATAATATGTATGTCGTAAAACCGTACTATTATAATTCCACTAGTCATATTACAATTGCACGGAATATCGTCATTCGTCTGTCCATAATAGTCACGTGTATAAATTAGTATCACAGCATCAATAAAGCATAAAATTACGTGATTTAATATAATAGTTAATATAACAATGATCTGTAACGAATTAATGAGGTGTGGAAAATTGATTGATTTAATATTAAATGCATTATTTTTATTTAAAAGCAAAAAAAGTTTTTGATATATTATACCTGAAGAATGCGGATGTCGTATTTAAATATTTTGAATTGTTATGTTAAAAACTTGTATGTTATGTAATCTTCACATTTTAATTAAGCTTAGGAGTCGTTTATTGGGATATTATTTTTTATTTAAACTATAGATTAGAGCCATTATAAATAACACACTGTATTAGCATTTTTGTTCTTTTTAAATCAATTGACTGCCTAGGTGGTTAAATGGGACCTGAAGATGGCAAAACGTGGGTGTTCTTCGGCGAATAATGCATAATATGATGCTATTAAATTAAAAAGAGTTTAAAATAATGTTAATTATTCTAATATAAAGTTATAAAAAGCTTTACAATATTTTTTTATAAAGATTTGTTGGAAAACAAGCATACGGCTAACCTGATCGTAGGTTGCAATTGTAACCCATGGACATGGCTATGTTTTCTAAGCATTTCAGAAGTAATGCATTGAAAACTATTAAGCTGTTGCCAACCAGGTAGAAAGCAAATGAAGGAGGATCGAGGAGGTAATTGGACTTCCGGCGCTTTCACTCACCAAACAAAACACATAAGTATGAAAATTAAAATTTTACACCGATATTCTTTAAGAAGGCAGTATCTATTCAATTCCAAGAACGCAATCAAAACATACGTTTTTTGTGACGTCTACAATAACTAGCGTATTGATTTAGTACAAGAAATATTAATATGTAAACTAAATACAATTAAGTAAATACGACCAAAAGCATCTATACCAATCTTGGAAAACACTTCGTGATATTTATTAGTCAACAGTGTTTTGTTTTTTTTTCTTTTTTTATGCACTGGACGAGTCATGCCTATTAGATATGATGGTTAGTGGTAACCCCCGCTTTTGGACTTTTGCAATGCAAAGACCTTTAATGAAACACTACTTGACATGTGCAAAATTATTTAACTGCATTAAATGACCGACCGGAAAAGTTACGTTGTCATAGAATATCAACGTAAAGTAACAGTTTGCACTTTTTGCGTTTAGTCTGATGAGTCAAAATTCAAAACAGCGATTTTACTACCCTATCGTTTTTTTAGTTTTCCTGCCACATTTCTAGCTCTCTCGGGCTAAAACGGCTTGGTTGTATTTTCTTAGCACTGTTTCTGCAATGTTTTGCGAACCACTTACCTAACATAAAGTAAATCGAATGCTTTTTTGCCAACTAAGTTGTATAATAAAATTAAACTATAAATTAAAGAGCATGTCCCAACTCCTAATATGCTAAGGCTATAATAACAAAATACAAGTCATATTTATAGCGAAAATATAGGTAAATGTGTAAGTAATATACGGAATGCCATTACGAGAATGTTTGACATTACCATACAAAATCAAGGCTCAAGTCTGATTCATCACCCTTCATTTTCAACCGCAGTTGACCGATATGGCTGTCGAAGTGGTAACAAGACTAGTCACTTGTAGACACAGTGGAATTTACAGCTGATGTGTAAAAACATTATAAGCATAGAGTTTATTCCATTCTTTACATAATGAATAAAAAACATAACAATAAAAACAAACAAAAGACAATTGAGTAAGATAGAACACAGCCAGATTTTTCCTGGCATTTCTGGTTTAAAGAGAAGTAGTCTGATTAGAGACGGACCTGATGGCCTACCATCATGTCTTTTAGCAGTATTATTTTAATGTTACTTTGTGTTTTGTTTTGTCTTTTTCTTTTGTACCATTAAAACAAGGATAGTGACAAAGTAAGGTAATAATAACATTGCTATGAGAGGTTGTAGTGGAGCCCTTGCACTCTACAGAACAGAAGATCGCAGTTAAATAAAACTCGTATCATAATCTTATTAATAAAAAGTCAGCAATAATTATATATGTAAAGTATTACCTTAAAATGTTACGTAAGAATACTGAACTTTATTGTGCTCTTAGTAATGTACATATTTGTGTGAACTTAAAAATCCGTGCGGATTCGCGGGTCTTTTTCTTTGATTTACACAAATTCTGTTTTTTTTATTATCATGATGTAAAGTCGTGGTGTTAATTTATAGTCATTATAAAACTATAAATAAGTGAATATCGATACTTTTTGAATTTGCAAAATTTTAATATAAGATGGAAATATTTAAGTTATTAAACTCTAGTGCAATGTCAGTAATGCTAGCTGCGAAGCTTATCTAGCACAACCAACAATTATCAAATTGTGTCAGTATAATTGACACAATATACAAAAGTTCTAAACACTTATTATTTACTTACGTAAAACATAAACAGTCGTAATTAAAATTAAATGAATCTTTAAAAAACCTTATGATAATTATAGCGATATTAAAAATGTTTCTGAATTTTGTTTGCATTTGTTATTAGGCTTTTTATTGCACATTAGTAATTAATATCCCTTGTAATAATATCCTGAAAACTATTAACTTTTAAAAATATAGATATAATTAAATGTTTGTATTACACTGAAGTTAGACTTCTAGACTTCCATGTAAACCAAAAACACAAGGTATTATTATAAAAAACTGATTTTTTTCTAGTGCTGACACTACACTGAAGTATGTACCCTATGTTACTCCCACAATTATTACGAATCTAATAACAACTTATAAATTAGAATCTAAAAAAAAGTTATTTAACGCCGAACTTCTCCGACCTGTACAAAAAATACTATATAACTATATTTATTTAATTTAAAACGTTTACTTACCTATGAACACACTCGGCTTCATATCTTGATATTATAACATTAAAACATTGTCTGTAAAATTGATTTACACAATCACCTAAAACACACAAAGGCAGTTTACAATATGATTAAAATCTTCAATGTGTAGAAGTTAGTGTTCTTAAAAATCCCCTCCATTCAAATTTCCTCATATAACCCGTTTCACGTCACTTAATCATTTTTAAATATGAGTGATATTATATGAGTGCGTGGTATTCGATTATTCATGGATCGATACTACTCAGCATTAATTCATATTTTACAAACTTTTGAAGAAAGACGCAGCTAGATTTCGGTCTGATATCGCGCATCGCGCGTGGAAGTACCATCATTAATTTTATTTATAAGAGTGCAGATACGTACCAATTAAGCAGCATTGTTTTCTTCTTGGTATTTAGTCTCTCCTTTTTGATGATGCATTGCTATGATGCCAGCGTTTATACAATGTTTTGTTTTAAGACCTTTACAATCTGAAACACTACTAACACGTCTGCAATGATGTTCAAACAACCCTTTATCAATTATAGACAGGTTTATTCAGTGGCAAAAAAACGTATATTGTTATATTATTAAGTACATAATTAAAACTTACTCATTGAAGTATTACCATTACGAAGTAATCATCACAAATTACGCTCTTATATTTCGTATAAAGGCACCCCTAAAGTTTAATTTATTGGTTGGGATGCGGGCAAAAACACACAATAGGCAAAAACTAGATTTACAACATGAATAAACAAAGCTCACTTTAAGTACTAGTAAATATAAGGTGTAGATATGCTGAGTTATGCTTACTCAACAGGTTTCAAAGCAACAAAGACTAGACACTCCAGTTTGTAACACAATATATAATATGTTGTTCACCATATTCTTTTATTTTTCACGTAAGTATGCGTCAGTGTGTAGTGGGTATTACTATAAATGACACTTAAACTTGAATTTTTCGGTACCATGTGAAATATAGGTAACGTATGCAAGGCCAAAACCTAATTAAAATAATGAATCATACTAACCAGTGTATATTTTTTATAAAGGGTCATTGTCTGCATTTATTCAACTCATTATTTATCAATCTTAAGGCAAAATTGTGGACCTCAATGCTCAGGTACTTTTCTTTTTTTTCTGTTGCATTCTGACTAAAGCTAGTAGCTGACAAATTAGAGAGTGGATTTATAAAGTCATTTATTAATTTATGAAGTGTTGTCATTAATTTGTAGGATGATCAATAAAACTCAGCGGATATGTGTTGAACCACAAACACCTACCTGTAAACGCATCGGCGAATTACGTCACAATATCTTCCTGTACTTTAAACAGGATATCGCACACATATTTTTAATACTCCTTACATATAAAAAAAAATTGCGTAAGTGTCCTAACTGCTATGACTATTGAATATCGTTGCATGCAGAGCTCAGATCACATTGCTCCATACAAAAGAATGATACTTATTCAGTCGCAAACGCAAACGGATAGACTGGAACCCGACTTAAATCTAGTTGACGCGGTCAAAATTAACTCAAATAAATTCTAAAAATTCTTAAAATATTGATGTGTGTGCATTATACCCAAATCTATACTATTATTAAACGGAAGAGTTTGTTTGTTTGAACGCGCTAATCTCTAGAATTACCAGTCGAATTTAAAAAAATTCTTTTGCGTACGATAGCCTAGTTCTCAAAGTAGGTTTTAGGCTATGTAACATCATGCTCCTAGCGACGGGAGCAGAGCAGTAAGCAAAGACGTGGGTGAAACCGCGCTGCGGAAAGCTAGTACGTAATAATAATCGAACGTTAGTTTCATTTAATTGTGGCAGTCTTGCAAGCAACCCACCTTATTGTAAGCGGTAACCGCACCTTATGAAGCTCTTGAGTAGGAAGTCCCTAAACGCATTATTCTATAAAAATAAATAGGTACTCTAGCATAAAACACAGCATAATTCTTTTCTCAGAAATACTAGAACCGATACTAAGTAGTACAGACGCAACATTGCTTTAAACTGCAGCCTTCCCGTGCATTCACATCGCAGTTACTTTTTGTAGATCAACGTTACCAAGTGTTACTCAGCAACATCTGACAGCAACAAGTTATGTATTCTTAATACCTATATGTTGCCGTATTATATTAGTATATGTTAGGCAACGTTGCTCTAACAATCGATAACATTGTTAGAGAATGTTACCTCAACACGGCAACATAAAATAGTCCGTTGTCTGCAGAAGTTGGAGAACATATGTCGTGTTACTCGATTGTTGTCGAAAGTTATTCTTTGTTCTATGTATGTTATTGGCAGTATGGATGCGATGAGTAACAAACAATAAGTAGTAACAAGGAGCCACTAAAGTCACAGGTAGTTACCTATTGTTACCGTGTTGCATTATGTTATTTCACAAAAGTTAATACCTTTAGCAGTACCCTACCTCTTTTCTCTGTATTGACTAGGTGCTAAGTAACCACTTTCATAAATAGCCTTCTTGCCTTTCTTCCTTATTTCCCATTTCTTTCTTCTTCCACTTGGTTTTTGTTTCTGCATATTTAGGTTTAGCACCGCCATATTATAAAGGCTGAAAAATTCCTTAACACCAGAATAAGTAATACCAGCCTGTTATACTGTCTCACTGCAGAGCAAAGGTCTCTTCTCATATAGAGAAGGCATGAGCATTGATCACCCAGCTTGCTTTAGGCGGAATAGCAATTTCAGACTAGGTGCCTATAAGCTCTCACACTAAACAAGCTTTAGATCATAAATGAATACCAAATAAACTCTTGCTATCGAATAAACGATGACAGTATAGTTCTAAGAGAATAGTGGTCCATTTAAGGCTTCACTAGTAGACATTGAAAGTCTCTTCGTATTTATCAATTGCGTTTTGTTGTTATTATTAATAAATATTAATTTAATTCACCTTTACACGAATTTGCTAACCGCAAATCTCAAAACTTAGAAATCGTATACCAAATGCAGTAATTACACATCCGTATTTTTTTGCCTTACATATCTTAGAAGTAACGTAATTGCTAATATTACTGATTCATTTAACACTGTCAATAATCGTGTCATAGTTTAAAAAGTGACCTCAAGAATATGTTTTTGGCTTGACGCAATTCCCAATACAAATAAAACCATATATTACATTAAATATTTAGTTAAAACCAGTTCCTTAGTTAGAAGTAATTATACGATTATGCGATTAGGTAATGGGTACGCAAGCGCCTTTGACAATCTATCCATCATCCTCTTCAGGTTGCTACGACTGCTAGTTGTTTTCTTTCCCAAAAGGAGAATTTTGCCAAAGTCACTGCACTTGTGGATTTATAGCTGTAGAAAAATTATATTTTTTATGTTCGTAACGCTGCTCTCGTACCTACTCTTTTTTACGGCATCCACGGACATTCATATTTTCTCATATTAAACGATTGATATTCCTATTCACACACAAGTCAACACGATAAATTAGGTAAACTACAATGACTAACTGTAATGATTCACCAAGGTTAACGAATCTCCTTTCTTCTAATATTTTTATTCCCATGGTTTGCGGTCAGAAACTAGATAAACTAGTTCTGATGAAGTATCAGTTTTTCCTCTGAGTCAATACTTTCTGAGCCTTGAAAGTCAAGGCAATGAACGCGTATTACCTATAGTAAACAAATCTGTAAAAGACTCAGTTTTTGACTTATTGTTATCAGTTTTTGGGCATTATAGTTTTTTTATAGTTCTGATACCGTCACTTTTTCTTTAACCGTGCAACAGTAATGTTCGAACACAATATTCATATGACTTAAAAAAGTCACATTAGTGCTTGTGTCTGGTTTTGAAGCTACAATTACAAACTCTTAACCTTAACGTTAAGTGTGCGATTACAGAGTTAGGTACTTACCGATTCAAATCGTTTTCATGTCAGTCATCATATCGACCCGTTATTATCATACAGAGAAGGCATGAGCATTGATCGCCACGCTTGCTCGAGGCGGATTGGCGATTTCAGACTTCCTTTACACCACTGGACCATACGTCTCAGTCAACGTTGGTTTATTATAATACCTACGTCAAGTAAACGTTGTATGGATGGCTTGCCTCGAGATCGAGCTCGTCACATACTTGAGGTTAGTATAACGTAATATACTGTAATAAGCCATATGTAGTTAAAATATTTGCTCTACATATAATGATGTAATGTACTCGTAACTACAATCGTTTGTGGTTATGATTATACCCAAACAAAACACGCAATCTCCGTGCTAGACGTGTAGAATTCTAGGAATCTTTTGACCTTAGACATTTAAGCTTATAATGACCGACTTAGAACTTTACAAACTGTAGTAGTATGACAGAATCATTGACTACAAGAGACAACCCTATATTCAGCTCGCCTTTTCTGTGGAGTGACTATCATCTAACCTTCATAACCCATTTCAAACCCAAGCGAAACCTATACTATACCAGCCGGATTTGAAAAATTCTTTGCGTGTGATAGCCGAGTTCTTGAGGAAGGTTATAGGCTATGTAACATCACGCTACTGGCGACGGGAGAAGAGCAGTAAGCAAAGACGCGAGTGAAACCGCGCCGCGGAAAGCTAGTTCACAATATACTCGTACGGAATGAAAATTGCCAATTTATAATGGCGATTAATGGCAACGTCTGAAGTTTCACTGAAAGTTTTAGCGTATAGGTAAGTGCTTCTTGTAATTATTGTTTGGTATAAAAAATTTTGTAATAGGTACCTAATTGATGTCTAACAAGTTTATCGGTTTGAAATTAAATTGGCTGTTTTTATAATAATTGTTGTACACTGTGTCGGAAAATTGAATACCTATCGAACCAAAAAACTTTCAAGTGTTTGCCACTAGGATAACTCCTTATACTAATACAATAAATCTAAAGTGTTTTCATGTTTCAATAAGCAAATGTCAAGGTCTACTAACTCATTTTTAAAAGACGATTTTCAACAATATTATATTTGTTTGCCTGTTATTGAATGAGCCGTAAAATTAGTAATTATACTTATTGCAAGTTTAGTTTTGTAGGCACTCTCGTGGAATATTCAAGACTTGACCACGTCGATTTGTTGTTGTTGTTGTATATACGATCAAATGTATAATATGATTTCGCTTAATGAAGTGGTAGGCAGATATTTCACTCACTTTTTATAGTACCTAATAAGTGGCGAGTTTTACAAGCGTACCAGCGGGTGCTACTATAATTATTACGTAGACTAATTACCAGGTGGCACTGTGCCGAAACTGTTAGTAATAAAACCATTTTTTTTACCTCTTTAATCACATATCTATAGGTATTGTGATGTAGGTACTTATGTATTACTTTTAATCATGTTATTATTCTTTTTATTTCTTATTTTTAACCATAAGTTTTCTTTTATTGTCAATTAATTGTAAAAAAGTAAAAAAGATGATGGCTACTCATAAGTTCTTTTTTTATATCTGTAAAGTGGGCACCTATATAACGACATTGACAGCGATGTAAAGTGGAATGTAGTAAGTATTTAATTTATCTAAATTCTTATTCTATATAGTAATAAACTAAAATAAAAGAAATATAATGACTTATGTATAATTTATTCAGTCCGAAAATATTGATTTTATAAACTATTGTTTATTGAGGAGTCGCTGTCGGGCAACGTGATGTCCTTAGCAAGCTTACATCTGAAATAAAAAAGAAACAATTTGTTATTATTCTGAATGTAACTTATATTTTGATTTAATAGTAAGATTTATTGTCATTAGATGATCATTTAGCCAAATAATACGTAGGTCTGAGTATTTATGAGCGTGTCCAGAACTTTTTTTGTAACAAATGAGTAACTTTCTGATAATTGGAAAATTATGTATTTAATATTATTAGTACTGCGATAATAGATATTATTTTGTTATTATTTAGTACTGCAATAATAGATAATATAATATATGTATGTATCTCTAACATTAAGTAATCGTGCATTTTTCGCTGTGACAGCGTGAATTATTTGTATGAAAAATTAACAGCGCCTCTGGTATATATTCTGAGAACTAAATTTTCTGAGATACGTCAAGTCATGGTGGTCTAATCAAGCCTCAAGTTACTGAAGGGGTAAAAGTCTTTGTTAGAATTTTACTACATTAGGCATATTTAACATTATTTTTTTAATAAAAGGTAAAGAAAACTTGATATCTTTTCATTTATTTTGAGATGCAAAATTGTTTATTTATTTACAAACATTTATAAATTATAAGTTATAACACCATCACAGTAACCATAAAAAAAAAAAACAGAAACAGATTAAATAGGTAATAAAAATAAATTTAGTGAAATAAAATAGGTCACAAATGTCAGCCTTCTCTCTCTATAATATATTGTGCCGCTTGCACAAATTTCGTCAGGCTTAGATCAAATATATCGTTGGACATTAAAATTATATTAATAAGACTTGCGGCCCGTGACATAGGGGTTAATTTGAGGTGATTTGACCTAGCTGTTAGTACCTCCAGTAAGGAGGAAGGCAACGTGCTCTCATGTAACCTTCACGAACGCGCAGTCGCAATGCTTCTAAGATCTGTGGGTGGTGCTGCTTCGCAAGCAATACGCTAGCAATATATTTAACCAGCGCGACGTATCTCCTTACCGCTAGCCTGCTATACCCAACCATGCCCAGGACGAACAAACTCAGTTACATCAGGGGATAAAGAGGATAGACGCCGTACTGTTTAAGATACAAGAACCTTGTAAATTTATTTTGGATTTTTCCAACATGGAGCTGTAATTTACCTCATGTGGACTGCATATATTTGCACATATTTCTAAGTGGCTCTTAACAAGTGCATTATATAAATAGATTCTTGAAAGCCCTGACGCACAGCTTCACGATGTTGTAAGCTATGTCTTACAAGTCATGTGTGTTCAACACTTATATACATTTATATTACGCATTGACAGCCATTTTCCTCATATAGTAACAATAGACTAATTTGTAACTATGTTCTTTACGTAAATACAATAAATAACTGCGTGTTTTGCGGTGACCGATAGTAATATTTTAATAACATATTGTAACTAAGTAATAGATAATAAAGTATTGTAATAGGTTCATAAACTTCCTTGTTTATGTTGTAATTGGTCTCAATAAGTTTAGTTATTTATTACACAAGTTCTTTAGAAGCAATATAAAATACGCTTCCAACTTTAACAGGCTGCAACTATAGTAACTAAGCGATTACCTAGCTCCAAATCAGACAATCAGTCAAAACTAAGGCTATTAAAAAAAACACTTACTTCCTCAATCCGTTTTCCAATTACATTTAGCTTTAATTGTAATAATTACATCATCTAGGGAAATTCAAATCTTACTCATATCATATCATAACTTAAGTCGAATGAGGTCTTAAGTTTCATTAGTTCATTACAGAATTGGTAATAAATAACTCAAGCATATAATAAAGGGAAATTCCTTTTCGATTTATGATCTATGATTCAGATATCACAAGGTTGTTTAACGGTAACAGTGTGAATAATATAGGTAGTTCCTTTATGGATAGTTCAATGAATCAATACCGGATTTCAACGTATATAAAAAGGACATTTTCTTAGTTTATGATTATTAGGACATTGGTCCTCTATTCTGTTGGTCCGAGACATCACAAGATGTAAGTATTATCTAGGTCTTTTTTTTAAAAACGATTACGTATTTTAATGTGCAGATTTCTCTTTGCTGACTGACAGATATCATAAACAGCGCCTCTAGAATTTAGGTTGAAACTTAATTTCTCATAATAAAAGAAGATTTCTGACTGACGGTGAAGGGAAACATCGTGAGGAAACCTGGACTTAAAAGTCTAAAATTGCCAATCCGCCTTGAGCAAGCGTGGTGATTAATCTCTTTATGAAGAAGAGGCTTTTGCCCTGAAGTGATACACTAAAAAAAAGGTGGTATTATTATTATTTATTCATAATTGCAAATTACCCTATATAGCCTAACTCAGAGTAACATTGAACATAAGTATAACAAAAGCTTGTCATTGACTGTTTAATTTTATCAAATCGGTATAGCAACATTTAGAAAGACCTTTAAGAATTCTCCCTTTCCGACGCCTAAAAGGTCCCGAACTAAACACTTAACCGAATCTAATGGTTCTTAAAAAAGTACCCTATGTCTACTTGTGTCGCTCAATTAAAACCTTGAACTCTTTACCAAAGTTTTTGCTTCCAATATTGAATTCACAAGCATTGAAGTATATTACAAAACCGCCCAGCGAATTCATTAAAAATATCTTTAAAATGAAATGAATAAATTCACGATACTTACTAACTCCACAGGCTTGAGCACAGTTCAGTCTTCCTGGGTTATTATAGGTGACGTTGTTAGTACCACACACGGGGTTGTATTCGGGAGTCACTGGGCAACCGGCAATACACTGACGCACCGCAGGCGACTGGGTTGTGGTTGTTGAACTGGAAAATTCATACAAAGTAACTTAATAAATGTATAGGGTGTTTTCTAAAGGAACCGGGACATTGGAAATAAATTAGTATGATTATTTTAAATGGAGTTAATTATGCTAAACACTCTTAAGGCCAAAAAAAATAATTTAATGTTTTAAACAAAAAAATACATTTCATGTAAAGAAAATATTTTCGTAATAATACATTTTAAAAAGCATCGAAGAGTCTTTTATTCGGTCTGTCAGGTATTTATTTCAATTATTATTTATTATGAATTTGCTTAGATATACGAAACTTATAATAAGAACCATAAAATATTTAAAAATTGTATAACTTTTACCTGTTGCCTGTAGTGGCTTCAGTACTCGTTTGCTGATTATTTTGATTTGGGAATTGGTTTTGATTCGGGAATTGCGTTTGGTTCAGGAACAGATTTTGGTTTGGTAATTGGTTTTGGTTTGGGAATTGGTTTTGGTTCGGGAACTGGTTTTGATTCGGGAACTGGTTTTGGTTTGGGAACTGGTTTTGGTTCGAAAATTGGTTTTGGTTCGGGACCTGGTTTTGGTTTGGGAATTGGTTTTGGTTTAGGAATTGATTCTGGTTCGGGAATTGGTTTTGATTCGGAAATTGGTTTTGGTTTGGGAATTGGTTTTGGTTTGGGAATTGGTTTTGATTTGGAAATTGATTTTGGTTCGGGAATTGGTTTTGCCCAGGGAATCTATTCTGTCCCGGAAACCACGACTGTCTGTTGAAGCCATATCTGTCTTCTAAATCGTCAGGTTCATTATCCTGCTGCCCGAGTGCGGCGTTTGTAAAAATGGCTGAAATTTTATGAAATTGAAACTTTAGTACTATGTAGATTACCTTTGCTATATTACTGTATTAAGTGATTTTAAATAAAAGTATGCTATATTTATAGTTTGAAATGTAAATAGGGAAAATATTATATAAAACTAAAAGCAAGATAAAAACCAGTAAAAATAAAGTCTGGATTTTTAAAACGTGTTGACTACTGTTTATATTCGAGTAGGTATGACCTCGATATTTTATTAAATAATTACATTACCTACAATCAATTTTTTTGCGTCACAATAATTTTTAGCACTTCTTAGCATAACGAGTATTACAATAGCACTATGGTTCACTCGACTAAGGTAGATATTGGCTATTTTGACTAAAACGAACCCATCAGAAGGGTTAGAATATCATATGCATATTTGATATTCAACCACTTAGTAGTAAAACTACACATTAAAGAGTCTAATATTTACTATTAGTATGGACGAAGAGAAATTAAAATCGGAAGAGTTCCAAAGTCATGTTTTTGGTAGGTCTTTATAAAAAAAATTACCCTAAAAGAATAACCCAAAACATAATAGAAATCATCATCATCATTTTAACCGAAAATCTTCCGTGCTTGAACGCAAATTAAATAACAAGATCACAGGTAATGAACTATTTTATATATCACTACTACTACTATTTTCATACTAGAAGAAGTTATAAAGCGGTTTAAGCTAGGTAAGGTAAGCTATAAATAAAACTTATATTAAAATATCCTGCTTGGGAAAATAAATTTGCAAAACCATTTAAAACCAGTCGCATTAGACTTGATAATTGAACCTGTTTACTGAACTTTCAACAGCTATGATATTTAGTGTTTTATTTTTTTTACTTTTCTCAATTATTTATGCTGTAAAAGTAAGATTCTTGGTGATTTTTTTATTCTTTCAATTAGTGATATTTGCTTAAATAAATTTTAGTGAATCAATAAGCTAAGTAAATAAATAACATATTACATTTACGTAATAATATATAATATTTTAATTCATAGATACGTTACGAAATTGGTTGAAGGGCGTGGTATTGACGTTTAATGTCGTAACTTCGCGTCAAAATATAAATAATGTAATGTTTTTTGAAACAAATTCTATTAATATTATAAATGCGAAAGTTTGGATGTGTGTGTGTGTGTGTGTGTGTGTTTGTTACCACTCAGTGCCTAAACGGCTGAACCAATTTCGATGATAATTGGTATATAATAGATTCAATGACGGTGACAGACATAGGCTACTTTTTATCCCAAAAATCGGTCTGGTTCCCAGGGGATACAACAAAACATATTTTACGCGCGAGTAAAAATGAAGTATTTAGAATACATAATATGAGAGTAGGTATTTATAATATTTTTAAATCCATAGTGCATCACAGGTTAAATTATTTAAAAGAAAATAGTTTTTTTAATGTTAAAGTTCATATCAAATTTTCTCACTCAACAATAGTTCTAACAAGCTTCCGTCAACCTTCGGTATCATTTTTCCAGGATCTCTAACAATAACGGCGGTTTTAAGTTTTAAGAGTGTTTTTCTCTCACCCATTATGTTATGAAACTGTCTCATCACGGTCATCACTATTATTACAGGTCCTAAACCTAACACGCAAGCAAGAATCGCATGCATATTTCACTATATTTTTGTTAAAATTTATAATGCAGTTATTATTGAAATCATCAAAAAATTTTTTTATTTACTTACATGTCTATCTGCATTGGTTTCAGTAGTTCTATGTATAATATGTATGTATTTACAAAAAAAGTATTTAGTATGTATGTAGGTATATCCGCATTCTAGAACCCATAACACAAGCTATTAGTATATGCTTACCTACTTTGGGCCTAGGTAACGTTGTGTGTAGTTGTTTTGATATTATTTTAATTATAACTTACATTACTACCTACAATTATAAGAATCTTTACAAATTCCCAAATTACATTAATTTGAATATATTTGGGTTAAGATTTTAATAAATTATTAACCATCTTCTTTATGTTACTAACAACACCACAACCTATTCTAGTTTGAGACCATTGCAAGTGTCCATGGTATGTATAAAGAAACATTACAGACCATTCTTTAATGA
Organism: Parascotia fuliginaria; assembly: GCA_963082885.1. NCBI lineage: Eukaryota > Metazoa > Arthropoda > Insecta > Lepidoptera > Erebidae > Parascotia > Parascotia fuliginaria. The sequence continues at coordinate 13,588,351 of OY720180.1, read as the reverse complement.
ATATACTATTCATTACAATAATTACTTTATACTTTGTCAATATACTATTGTGAAAATTATTAAAATGAACTAGAATCCTAATTAGTAAAAAGTGTCGTCGCTTTAGCATAAACTATCCACTTATTACTTAAGTTGAGGTACCTAAATTACAGTAAAGTGCTAAAGATCTAAACTTAAATATGGTTTTCGCAAATTGTTTTGAAGTATACACATTATCTACAATGACTATCCTAAACAGATGCACTAAAAAATTATACCTAACAAAATATAAACAAAAAATACGTACTTACCAATTACAAATATAGCACAGAACTTGTTCATTTTGCAATTTGTTTTAAGTCCACAGAAACGTTCTGTCCGCCGGTCAACGCCTCACTGCCCAACCACCGTTGCCAGTTTTGTTTATAACGCCCGCGCATCTCGACACATACGTAAGCTTAAGGTGCTCTGTGACAACATTAACGATATTATGATTTTCCTTATATTTTGTATAGTTTTATTATGATAACTAAATTATTTGTAAGTATTTTACCACTCATATTTCCTTGTCATGGCGTTAATAACTATTAGACGATCACACACTGCCCCGTATTATGGAACGTAGTGCGGCCGTGCCTGTTCTTGCGTTGTAAGTATCTCTCTTGGTATACAAATCAAGATTAATTCAACACACTCAAAACGCATCCACGCGCGGTGTAGATGTTCTTTCGCCATGCACCGGTGTGCGATTCCTCTTAGACTGCGCGTGAGACATAAAAATTTCAAGAGCAACTTTTACTGACTCTGTAAAATAAACTTTAACCAAAAATTTTAATTTACCGATATTTCCATTAGGTCGAAGCTGTCACAACACTAGTTTCAGAAACAGTTAAGTTTACGTCAACTGTGAATTCCCTAAAAACTCAGTTTTCCTTTTAAAGAGGAATGAATCCCACGAAGCTGTTAACCTTGAAATGCATCCAGGTGTACTTACTGCTAAGTACCTTGGCCCGAGATAAAATTAAGTAATAGTCGTTATTATTAACCATCAGATAAAAGATCAGGCATATGCCTGTTGCTTATTGAGGTTGGTTTTATTCCATTTTATTATCAATTAATAAGGTACTAAGCATAGTGAAAAATAATAAGCACGAGTTCAAAGCTAGTGTTAGTAGATGGCTCTTGAAGCTATCATATGAAGATACGGAGAATTTACTGCACCCACTATCCTAACCCACAAACACACACACGCACACGCACACACGCACACGCACACACGCACACGCACACACAAACAAATACGAACACACACATACCACACACACACGTTTACTAAATCACACAAGGTTTACTTTAATCTGATTAAATATGTACTTACCTTTTTCTTCTTAAGTTTTTAATAAGTGCTACCTAAGATTATATTATTATCCTAGATTTATATTAGTTCAACATGTTAATAAACATAATAAGTTGTTTGTATACAAATTGTGACAACGGAAGGTTGCTGGTACTTATAGCTCAGGTTTTCCTATTTTAAGTACCAGCCGTACAAAAAAAGGTATTTAAACTATGTATACATAAATATTGTTGTACCTTATACTTGTAACACTCTATTGTACAAATAAATAAATAAATAAATAAATAAATAAATTTTATATGGTTTCTCCCAAAGCAGTCGAAAATCTTTAGAAATATCGTAACAAATTATTAAAAGAACATTAATTATTAATATGTGTTTAAGCTCAAAGCCAATGACAAAAAAACCTTATAAATTACATACCTAATAGTTTTTAACGATATTAACATATTAACAAAACATATAAACATGCAATATCTACATATTGCATGTTTATATGTTTTACAAGTAAAAAAATAAATTTTCAACAAAACTAGTTTAATTAAATAAATGTGCAATTTTATTTGCTTTACAAAGCTTAGTGCAATAAAAAATCTTTTGGTTTTTAGACAAAGGGGAAATGTTTTTGCTTTTTATATTAACACAACGGTGTGTCAACTAATGACACACCGTTGTGTTAAATAAACTGACCAATAACTGGCAAACTGTAACCGTTAGAAACGGATGTCCAGCTGGGCACCGACTGTATGAACTTACAATTGCCGGTAGTGAAACGGTAACAAAAAAAGAGAAGAAAAGGAAAAGCTAATTGGTGCTACTTTAGCAGCTAGTTTAAAGAAAAAGTTAATATTGCCCTAGCTAGGTTTGCTACTTGAAACGAGAAACATTATTTTACAGAGCTTTTGAACGTAGTAGGGTTAAACCACAGGGGTTAAACATTTGGCTTTAAAGATTGGTATATAGAATACAGGAATTTGACAGCATAAAATATTCTTATCTAAATAAATAGTTATTATTTTACTACATAATTGACTTTTTTGAGAATAAAAACATTTTTTAGAAAAAAAAACTAAAACTGACTTCAAAACAATACGTACATGTTTAATCCATAACTAAAAAGTAGAAAATAATAATTTAATTACTTCTTAAGCAATAAACATTGAAGCGGAATCAAAGGAATCATTAATACCTTTATAATACTATACTATTTACAATTTATAATCAGTTATTTTGGAGTCGGTGCCAGCGGAATTAATAACCTCCTCCTTTTTGAAGTCGGTTAAAAAACATGCGCACATGGTATTTACTTTGAAATTTTTATTTAGTATATCAGGTGCGCTGTAAACTTTTTGTACGTTTACATATTATTGCTTGGTACTCTTACAAAAAATGCTATCAATTTAAACGGATGGTATAGAGGTATATGCTCTATATACTGTTATGTATATAGTCACACACAAACTACGCTAAATATAATATGTCTTTAGACCTATATGATAATCGTAACCTACTTAGACATCTAAATATTTTCATAAAAACATTTAAGGCTTTTGACCAAGTCCTTAAAAAATATATATTATTTTTTAAATTTGGTCAAAAGCCTCAAATGTTTTTATAAAAATATTTAGGTATCTAAGTAAGTTATAAAAATAATAATAAAATACAATATAACAAAATACGAATTCATATAAAATTAATAAAATAACCACGTTAATTTTTACATAAAGTACCTATTCGTAATTATTGTAATGTAGGCGATACAGTTATACACAAAATTACGGAGATTATTTAAATCTTTTGTATAAAGACTATATTTTAAGTATTTGCAGCATAACTGTTCATGTTTTATTATGTAATAATACTGTATTGTAGTAGTAGATCCACGCTGGTTTCAGCATGAATGGGTCGGATCGACCGGGGAAGTACTACCCTCTCATAGAAGATCGACGTAAGAGTAATGGTATTCGTACTATTGCGTTTCGCTCGGTGAGTGAGAGTGCCGGAGGCCCAACTGATGCAAAGATGGCAATCCTCGCAGCATGTGTGGGACCAGCTGAGTATCCGCGGAGTCATTGTGTGGGTGGTGTGGGTCGACCCGCCGGTCAGGGAGACCCGTAGAAACGGTGGTGCCGCTGGCCGCCCGCGGCATAGTACAGGGGCCCAACTAGGCCTAACCACCCTAGGAGGCTGCCCCACCAGGTCGCGCATAATCCCGGAGTGGTTCGTCGTGCCGGTTGGTGACCGGATGGTGGGACCCGGCGACCATTTCCGAGAGGGTACGGGGGCCCTTGTCTAGCCTTGCTGCGAGGGCAGTCATCTTTTCCACGCCCCTCCCTTCACCCTCCAACATGGCAGCACACAAAAAAGCAGCAGGTCTAACAGCGGCATCTTCCTTCCCCACCAACCCGCTATTTGAGGTGGAGTTCACTAACATCCGTGGACTCCATTCAAACCTCAACGCCGTCCACCAACACCTCGAGACGGCACGGCCGGCTTTGCTTTTCCAAACGGAGACACAAATACGCCGCCCTGACGACACGGCATACCTGCACTACCCGGGCTATGTGCTCGAGGAGCGCTTTCGCGCTAAGACCGGAGTATGCGCATTCGTCAGGGCGGATGTTTGCGTTCGCCGTCTGCGCTGCCTAGAGGACCCATCCTACCCCATCCTTTGGCTTCACGTTGATCATGGTTCTCTGAGCCGGGTCTACGCGTGCCTTTACCGTTCCCACTCCGGAGATTTGGAGACAACTCGACTCTTTGACCATCTGAGTCAGGCGGCAGACTTAGCGCAGGAGCGGTTTCCGAACGCGGAATTGGTGTTTCTGGGAGACTTTAACGCCCACCACGAGACCTGGTTGGGTTCTCTCAGAACAGACCATGCGGGACGAGCCGCCCATGCATTCGCTCTCATGCATGACCTGACGCAACTGGTAATCCATCCCACCAGGATACCAGATATTCCAGGTCAAGCGCCCTCTTTGCTAGACCTACTGCTGACGAGTCACCCAGACCAATACAGTGTTTCGGTCCACGCCCCACTGGGTAATTCCGACCACTGTTTGGCCTGCGCCTCAGTGCCTCTTGTTGCTCCCCCACGACGTTCGGAGGTAAAGCGACGACTATGGCACTACTTGTCAGCAGTCTGGGACGGTATGCGGGATTACTTTGCTTCCGTCCCATGGGCATTACGCTGCTTTAAAGACAGGGATCCGTCGCAAAGTGCTACTGCTGTCGCTGGTGAGATCTTGTTAGGTATGGAATATTACATTCCATCCTCAGATGTCACCAGTGCCGGCAAAACGCGTCCCTGGTTCAACCGTGAGTGCGCCGACACTGTTAAACAAAAAGAATCGGCGTACCGCGCTTGGATCAGGGCCCGAGCACGGCGCGACCCTAGCTTGGATCGCCTAAAAGCAGCGTACAACAAAGCCACTAGGGAATGCAAGAGGGCTTACATCAGAGCGGATGCCCAGCGCATTACACGGATTGGGCAAGAACTCATTTCGCATCCTACGGGTAGCCGTAGCTACTGGCGACTAGCCAAGGCCGTGCAATCCAACTTCTGCAAGCCTTCGCTGCCCCCCTTGAAATGTCCTGATGGATCGCTGGCCCACGAGCCGCAAGAGAAAGCAAACTTGCTTGTAGAACTCTTTGCGGCTAACTCCCGAATCGACGACCGTGGCTTGCACCCGCCGACTATATCTGGCTGCGACTCCGTTATGCCTAATATTCGTATTAGGCATCGTGATGTCCGTGCGGAACTAAGGTCGCTCGATGTTCGGAAAGCCAGCGGACCGGATGGTATTCCAGCGGTGGTTCTTAAGAAATGCGCAGCGGAGTTGTCTCCTGCATTGACGCGCCTATTCCGCCTATCTTATTCCTCGGGAATTGTGCCGGAGGCTTGGAGAGAGGCGAATGTTCAACCCATTCCCAAAAAAGGGGATAGGTCCGAGCCAGGCAACTATCGACCCATAGCTGTCACCTCAGTTCTCTGCAAGGTGCTTGAGCGGATAATAAACTCCCAACTAGTCCGCTACCTAGAGGGTCACTCGTTAATTAGTGACCGACAATATGGCTTTAGGTCAAAACTGTCTACGGGTGACCTTCTAGCGTATATCACGCACCAATGGGGTGAAGCTATGGACAGGCATGGCGAGTCCTTGGCCATCGGCCTTGACATAACCAAAGCCTTCGATAGAGTCTGGCACCGTTCGCTTCTGTCCAAGCTTCCAGCATATGGTCTGCCACCCCAGCTGTGCAACTGGATTGCCGCATTCCTGCGTGAGCGCCGCATTAGAGTCCTTTGTGACGGATCGGCCTCCAATTATTTGCAGGTCAACGCTGGGGTGCCTCAGGGGTCCGTCCTGTCGCCCACTCTGTATCTTCTGCATGTCAATGACATGTTGTCCCTTGGCAACATTCATTGCTATGCAGATGATAGTACGGTGCATGGGCGATATCTCGGACATCCTGCGGCTAAACAGACAGACATCGAGGCAAAACGCCTAGAACTTGTCGCTGAGCTCGACCAAGTATTATACCGCATTTCTAAATGGGGTTGTGAGAATTTGGTCGAGTTCAATGCCAAGAAAACACAGGTGTGCGCGTTCTCTGCAAAAAAATCTCCGTTCCTTCCCCTTCCCTCTCTTCAGAACACAGCGTTACCACTACAGGATAGCCTAAGTATCCTGGGTATGGACATCAGCCGAGATCTCAACCCCAAGAACTACATCGAGTGCGTCATTAAAACCGCCTCCTGTAAACCCGGTGTCCTGAACAGGGTGAGGCGGTACTTCACGCCCGAGCAGCTCTGTCTTCTTTATAAGACACAGGTTCGTTCCTGCGTGGAGTACTGCTCTCATCTTTGGGATGGCTCCGCACAGTACTTACTGGATGCACTCGATAGGTTGCAGCGGCGAGCAGTCCGTATCATCGGAAGCCCGGAGGCTACTAAGACCCTTGAGCCTTTACAGCTGCGAAGAGACATCGCCTCAATGGCCGTCTTCTATCGCCTTTACCATGGAGAGTGTTCTGAAGAGCTCTTTGAATTAATCCCACCCTCTCCCTTTTTGTCCAGAACCGCCACCCTTTCACAGTGGAATCTAAAGGGTCTCGAACCAAACGGTTCAGCACTTCATACTTTTGTCGCTCAATTAAAGCCTGGAACTCTTTGCCAGCGCATGTGTTCCCATCTAATTTTGATCCTGGGTCTTTTAAGCGGGGCGTGAAAAAGCATCTCACTAAGCCGCCATAGTGGAGGCCACCATACCAGTAGTTTGGCTTTTGGAATGGTGTCCGCCACTTCTGGATTCCACTTACTGCTTACCATCAGGCAGAGTGGAGTCACTTTGGTAGGCTAATATAAAAAAAAAAAAAAATGTTTTTTTTCCCTAATGTGTATGAGAAATTTTACCTTTTAGAGGAAATACTAGGAATGTAAATGTTGTGTCACAACTATATAATTTTGCAGTATTAGATTCTAAACCTAATTACACGAACCCTCGTCTACGTTATGATGTCAACATATGACTGTTTGTTTTATAGAATAGAACCAGAATTACAAATCACCTTTAGCTAAAACAAGTTGCTCAAAACTTGTTTGTGGTGCCTTTATTTCATATATTAAGTAATAGACGTCCGCCCTTGCTTCGCTTCGATTTAAAAGTTTCATTCGGTTTTACAAAATTAAAAGTTTCAAACGCTTACGGAAAATATCATTGAAATAGGTTCAGGTTTACAAAGGCGCTTTAAATTTTAAATTTTGAAAATGACTGATAAAATGTGTTAAACATAATAAAATATAGCCTATGTTACCCGTCATATTTGTAGCTCTCTAAAGATGTAAGAATTTTTTAAATCGGTTACGTAGATTTTGAGTTAAATCGCAACAAACATACAAAAAATCTAATATTTTCTCTTTATAATAATAAGTTTATATACACGGCCAGCTACTATTATTTTTATTGTTGTACGTTTCTACGAGTATAACAGGTTTCAGTTAATCGCATAAGAAATATCGTAAATATTTTGAAAAATAATAAATAACATCGTTTATATTAAGTTTTAAATTAATAACTTAGCGATAAGTACTCGTTTTGAAATGTTAATTACGGTTGAGAGAAGTATTTTGTGGGCGAATACTCTAGTAATTGCCAGTGCTTATAAAGAAAGCACAGTATTGGAATCAGATGAAGCTGCGTTTTTGGATGCAAAAACAGTACCATCCTTTTTAGTATATGATGAGAGCTTTAAAAGCATATTAAATCCAGTTTTTAGCTCTTCAGAAGTCTATTCCTCCTTTGATTCTGGTAATTTGTATGTTCACAATATGGTTCCCAATAAGCGTTAATCCCAAAAGCGTGCGTTGTCTTAAAAAAAGATAGGTATCAATCGTTTCAAAGCAACAAACAATATTAATATATTATTATTCTGTTATGAGAAAAGAACGAAAAGAACGATGAGATTACATGACATAAAACTTAAAAAAAACATTGCTTTACTATGTACTACGTAGTACATAGTATCTCAATGGAAAAACCTAGATGTGTATTTTCCACATAAGTCATTGTTTTTCAAACTTTACTGCCAAGTTCTACCTAGAGTTACTAGAGCGTTACGTCATAATTACTTAAGTGGATATATTGGAATATGTTTATATTACTTAGTAGGTATAATTAATGTGCAAAATTATGCCTATTTCGCACATAAAAACAACCAACACTATTACCCATTTTGATGAAACATATTATTTATTTAATTATCCGTTTATTCGCCTCTTTATTTTAGATTTTTGTCGTATTTTGTCGTCACTTTGATGTTATCATGGCGACAGCATACTTTTATTAAAACCTTAAATATTAAGTGCCTAGATTTGGGTTGTTTCTTACTTTTTTTATTATTTTTGTGTATTATGCAATTCATTTATCTCTGTGTTGTCTGTAGCTTATATCAAGTAAATGTATTTTCTTTCTTTCTTTCTTTCTTTCACTTGTCTGACAGATTGAAGATAATAGTGGCATCACTCACAGGAGGCTGCTGCCTGTCCTCTATTGAATAATTTCCTACCGGTTTCTTAGGTACGTTGGTTTTAACGATGTTTGACCGCCGACTTATGGTTAGCGGACTAGCATCATTACAATTGCATAAATGCCTACATATAAATTTCGCTTGTGTGTTCTGACGTCGTCATTTACCTATGCTGTTACGAAATGTATGCGTGCGTGTGGTAAAAACATGCACAAAACAGCTAATTTTAGCTTTATTATGTATTTTCAGTCATATTTTTTGGATCACAATATTTTTTTGGGCGTTAATCAAATTCACGACCTCTTATCGGTATGCAATCATCTCAACCACTACTACATGCAGTTAATTATGTTATTCTTGTTGTTGTTTATAAGCATGATTGTTGTACTGTATCTTTATGACAACATTTTTCATAATTTATTATTAAAGATGACGTATTGGTGCGTGTATCATCTTAAGTTGACATAAAATCGTTCGTGAGATAACCTTTGTAAGTAAGTACTTTTTTGAACTATAGTGATTCTATGAAACCTTGTGGCCGAATTATATGTATTGTGTATTATTCGTCAGCAACATAATGCACAGATAAATTTTAAAAACAATGTAATTTTTGTCTAACTTACTAGATCGTTATTTTGACTTCGTAAAATTCAAAAATTGAACCTTATAAAACATGTTTTCTTTTAAAAAAATGCACATGACTATGGTAACGAAACCCGACTCGATTGCATGAAATTAAGGCTTTAATTAAAAAAAAAAATATTTTAAAATTAACTGTTCAGTTAGAGGTGTTCTATTCATTTATAGGTCTTGAATGTGTAGAGGTTCACCGGTTGTAACCTTGTAAAATGAAGTAAGTATCTATTGCTATTGCTGCATATCCTTATATCCGTATGTCTTTTACTATTGATAAATAATCTTTTATCTAGCTCTGAAGTAATCGCACTCATTGAATACCTACTTATATGTCGTGTACGAGTACATACATAAACTTTGCCATTCAAAAATGTAATAGCAACGCAACGTAATCTACATAAAGGTACATGCGTATTATATTACTTAACGTAACCTATTACTAAAACAACATACTTACTTACATATAAACTAAACACGTTATTTGTTCTTTTTACGGTTTTGTAAGCGATATTTCTATATTTTATAGAGCCCTTTTCACCACTAGCTGCTAAAATATCTAACAGATAAAACATCTACTAATTAAATCTGTTTTATATTTTTAAAGAGTTTTTGTCAGTTAAGGTTATCAGGTACTTGTGGAACTGAATTTTGAGTACTATGTGCCAGTTAAGTTTCGAATAGGCTATCACGCACTTTATCAGCAAGTGGTGAAACAGGGCCTAAGTAAATTAAATATCTCAGTTAACGTTATGAGGAAACCACATAACGTCAGCGTGATACAGGCAATGTTAACATTGGTCATCATAATAGATACTAAATTAAAGCTTAATAAATAAGGAAAAAGAGATGTTTTTAGTAAAGCATACAGATATTCATATTAATCATTAATCAAATTTTACAAAATACCGTACTACGTACGTGTAGGTATTGATTTTGCAAAATATATACCTACAGAGGCGTTTCCGGAAATTATCACATAGTCATAGTTCATTAAAATTATATGTATTTCTAGGTAGGAGTTTATCAAACAATTTAAAAATGTGATCTTCATTATTCAGATTCATATTTACGGCTATTATTTATTATCTGTGTGGCAAAATGATAAAGGTTCCAATATAAATTAGTCACAGATTAAAAAAAATATATTTAAATTATGAATGTAATGCAACCAGCCATTATTTCTCAGTCAATACACATTACAAAAATGAATTCGAAATTCAAAAAGCTAATCATAGACAATAAAACGTAGGGATTTAAAATGTCGTCGCGCCACCCGTTTATCTGTTTAGCGAAAGAATACTCGCTCTCATTTGAAAGTCAGTAAAGTCTGTTATCAGCGGTTCGTCCTCCGGCCGAGCCAGAGGTTATCGCTGCCACCACCACTATGATCCCCTCTTCCGTCCATCCTGGGACACGGTCCAAGCGTCTCTGATGCACCAGTGAACAGATAAATCCTACACAATAAACATCGTTCATATTCTTTTAAATCTTCTGTATGCGGTTTTATGGTACCACTTTAACGTAGTCGACGGACAAAAATACGAATAAATATTGATAATAATAAATTAAATGACTGTGAGTTGTACGATAGTGGTGTGAATAATATTCGGACACAACTAGTTGGAAATGTTAAACGGGAAGTTTTTGTTCTGCGTAGTTTTAGTTGCTGGTAAGTTCTATCAAGTTATCTATAACTTATTATGTGTGTTTGTAACATGTTTTATAAAATAAAAACTTAACAGATAAATACTTATCAGACTTACTCCCAGTTTCTGAAAGGCTAATCAACGAAAATTTAACTAACCACCTGTTAAATCTCATGTGAAGTACCAATTGGGTTGCTAAAAGTATGAGTAATTAGTTTAATTTGATCTAATTAGTAACTAATTTAGATTAAACTAATTATCCATGCTTTTAGGTACTTCACGTGAGATTTAACAGGTCATTAGTTAATTTTTCATTGATCAGCCTTTCAGAAACTGGAGGTTAAGTCAGAAGATTGCTTAATAGAATCTTTTTATTTATGCAGTTTGATGTGTGTGATGGACATGCATTCTGAGCGTCTAAATGTGTTAATTGCAAAGCTTTGCAAAACCAAAATAAAGCTTTATACTTTATTATACTTTACTGCTTTAATGTTGAAGTTATCTTAGATATTTATTTAATAATTATGCTATAACTTTATTGTCCTATTAAAGTTTATTCCTGGCTAACTTAACCAATTTGCCACGCTACTGTCGCTTATTATATCAGAGCTTTTTCACTCTTAAATTTTAGGGCGAGAAAGGTTTTGCTATAATAAATTTGTATAGCAGAACTGGTGAGAATAAAAAAAGACAGATAATAACAAGTTTAACTGTTGCATAACAAGCATGCATTAACCTAAATACTTGTATTTATAAAACGCGGTTAATAACAGGATAATAGATAAAATAGCGCTGTATTCTTTGTTTACCATGAACACAAAGGACGGTTGGTTGATCGTTCAAGCCAAAATAGAGCATTAGACCGTTTGGCGTCGTAGTGTTACATCTTAGGGTTATCGCCTCACGCCCACCGCAGGGCAAGGCGCGGTTATTATTAGCTCTGACTAATCGATCATAGGGCAGACATATGGACGACGATGGATATACAAGTACTATAGTTAGGTACTTACTATATAGCATGAATGCTGGAGGAAATTGAGACCTAAATGCATTATATAGAAATGGTTTTATTAGATTTTCGTTACCTAAGTGTATATATATAATAATAATAATATGTGGACACTATTACACACCGTCATCTACACCTACACAGTTACACTAACCACTAGACCAACGGTGCAGTCAATGATAATGTCAATTGATATTTTTATACAATTTCTTCGTGTAGTAATGACTTTATAGAGGTTATAGGTTCAATACCGTGCAAGTACCACCGGGTGCGCCATATTCAAATTCATGTGTTCTTTCTAAATGTACCTTGGTAGATTCACGATCAAGGAAAACATTGTAAGGAAGCCTGGACTTATAAAAAATCTAAAAGTGAAAGTAAAAATACCTAAAAGTGAAAAAGCGTAGCGATAGATGCTCTATGATTACTATATAACTAGCGTTTCAGAACCCCAATATTGAGGTTAACATACGATTCTCGAGCCAAACTTAACAGCTATGTCAACTGACAGGATGATCAAATTAAACTAAAAAACCATTAGCAACCCAATTGGCACTTGACATGAAATTTAACAGGCTATTAGTTAATTTTTGCGTTGATCAGCCTTTCAGAAACTGGGTGTAAGTATTAGAAGAAAAAACAATAACGGGCTGCCTTTTTTTTATTACTTACGAAATGCTTACTTATTATTATAGCCCGGTACTTTCTTGTTTAATTCAAATTCATACTAAACCAGCACGAATTGTCTACAAATGCATTATACACATCCTTTACCATTACAATAATGTCATTAATTCCTTATTTTCTAAGTAAAGCGTAGAAAATAACAAGGACTAATTCCAGTTACTATTTATACGCATAAATAACTGGAACTCAGTCTTAATAATTAAGACTTTATCCCTACGCTTTACTTAGAAAACGTAATGCAATCTCTGCTTTAGTTACAAGGCAGGGAAGTACTCGTAATACGTCACACTCAATTAACTGGTAAATATTGGTTTTATATTAGTAGTCCACACGATCGTCTTCTTTTTCCGTCGCCCATTCCTCGAGGTCAGTAACGGCTTGATTGACTTTTCTTGACATTTTTACTACTACTCCTCCTTCATACACTAGAAGTTCACTTAATTATGAGATACCATTAGGTCTTTTTCTCCGTTCTATCGTTGGCTAAGTTTACTAGTTACTTTCAGATGAATAAATATACACATTTACTCCAATCAATAAAAAATTATAGAGTTCGCGAGCGAGTAATTTACAACAATTTCTTCAAAAACGTGTTTAGAATCAAAAAGTGAACGTACTAAAAGCCCCACCCTCCTAGGAGATGAGCTGGAGGTAGGAAGGAGTTTAAAGTACCCATTTTTCGGTGTTTCGCTAATATCTCAAAAACGGTGTATCCTAGAGAATATTCTTCTTCTACCTAATGTAAGCTTTTAAAATTCTCTTTAACTTTTAAAAAATAAAAATGAATTTGGGTTACTATTGTTTTAGCTCCTTCCCGCCATTCCGCGAATTTAGAAAATCATTACCTTAAACACGTTTCTAAAGAAATTGCTAAGTTACTTGCTTACGCACTCTTTAGCCCTTTTTAGCCATTCGTTGACTTAACTGGACTAATTAGACAACACATACCTGTTCAAGGCAATCGATTCTGGAATGTTGGAGTTTAATAACTCCGAGTTTGCCATATTTTTCGCGTCCTACCTATGGAAGCGGCTTTGCTTCTCCTCTGGAAATCCCGACACATGTGCGGACTGCATTATCGATCGCTTCAGGGAATTGAATTATTCATTCCCAACGCAAAAATCCCGGTCAGCGGTCGCAGTCGCCCCTGGTTTAACAAAACCTGCAGGCAGGCGACGCACCTCAAGCAGTCTGCATATTGGGCCTGGAAGAGTGCCAAGTAACGCCAGGACCCGCGGGTCAGGGAAGAGAAGCGTAAGTTCAATGCCGCTTCCAGATTCAACAAGAAGGTTATCGCTGAGGCCAAAGCAGAACACGTTGCCAGAATTGGCGAAAATCTAAAAAGCTATACTTCAGGGAGCCGTGCATTCTAGTCTCTCGCCAAGGCTGCCCAAGGCAACTTCTGCTCGTCCACACACACCGTTGCGTTGGGCAGAAACCTTGGAGAGCAAGGGTGAAGCTCTGGCTCTCAGCCTTGATATTGCCAAGGCGTTTGACAGGGTCTGGCACAAAGCACTTCTATCAAAGCTACCATCCTATGGAATCCCCGAGGGACTCTGCAGATGGATCGCCAGCTTCCTGGATGGTCGGAGCATTAAGGTCGTTGCTGACGGTGCTTGCTCCTATACCATGATGGTTAATGCTGGCGTACCACAAAGCTTAGTGCTCTCCCCAACGCTGTTTATTCTGCATATCAATTATATGTTAACCATTAAAAAAAATGCATTGCTATGCAGATGACAGCACGGGTGACGCGCGGTACACTAGCCAACAGAATGTCCCTCGGAGCTCCGTGCATGAGAGACGGTTACAACTTGTGTCTGAAGTTGAGGGCTCTCTCGAGCGGGCTCTCGAATGGGGTGAAAAGAACTTAGTTCATTTCAACCCCACGAAGACACATGTATGCGCGTTCACTGCGAAGAAGGACCCTTTTGTTATGGCGCCTCAGTTCCAAGGAGTTTCTCTTCGTATCTCTGATGACATTAGGATCCTCGGCGTTCAAATATCCAGCAAGGTCCAATTTGGGAGTCATTTAGAAGACAAAGCCAAACTGGCGAGCAAAAAGCTGGGCGTCCTGAACAGAGCCAGACGGTACTTTACATCATCTCAACGACTCGTGCTATACAAAACACAAGTCCGACCGCACGTGGAGTACTGTTCTCACCTGTGGGCAGGAGCTCCCAAATACCAGCTCGACCCACTTGACTCCCTCCAACGGCGACCTGTTCGAATCGTCGACGTTCCCAATCTCACAGGCAAATTGGAGTCACTGGAGCAGCGGAGGGACTTTGGCTCTCTATGCGTGCTCTATCGTATGTTTAACGGGGAGTGCTCTGAACTGTTTCACTTGGTGCCATCGTCTCCTTACTATCATCGCACCACTCGACATCGCAGCAAAGTTCATCCATACTACCTGGACACGATCTCGTCTAGCACGGTTCGTTTTTAGCGTTCATTTCTCCCACGTAAGTGCAGGCTCTGGAACGAACTGCCAGCTGCGGTATTTCCCGAGCGCTATGACCTGTCCTTCTTCAAACGAGGTTTAAGAAGAGCATTAATATCACGGTAGGCAGCGGCTTCGCAGAGCCCCTGGCATTGCAGAAGTCTATGAGCTACAGTTACCACTTACCATCAGGTGGGCTATTGGCTCGTCTGCCACTGTAGGCAATAAAAAGAATTGAATTTACAATGACGTCATTTAACATGCATTGTAACTAATTCAAACTAAAAATATCATTACTAAATATCAGTCCGATCAGTAGAAAATTCTGTTGAAGATTTGACCTATACAGCAGTAAAATAAAGGCTACAAAAAGTTCGATAGAGAATGATGACGTGAATAAAATCATCATTGTGTAGCACATGCATTGATAGTGTTATCTGTAAAGTGTGCGACACTGCCACTAAATAACGCTACCTACTACTCGCCTACCGATAGCGTATATTGTTTACATTGTTATATTAGTTACTCCATTATTTATTTGTAATTTATATCTAGTTCAATGTATGGTGGGTTATAATGGTACAACTTTAAGAGAAATGCTACTAAAAGCTTTTACTATTCTTAATTTTAGATCGTTTTTCTTGTAGATGGACACATACAGACACTTGATTATTAGCAAATAGCACATGATAAGTTTTTGAGACTGTCAGCCAGTTTCTGAAAGGCTGATCAACGAAAAATTAACTGATCACTAATTTCTTACTAATTATATCAAATTAAATTAATTTTATTCATACTTTTAGCCACATTGAAAGTCAAATTGAAATCACCTGTTAAATCTCATGTGAAGTACACATGAGATTTAACAGGTGATTAGTTAATTTTTCGTTGATCAGCCTTTCAGAAACTGGATGTTAGTCTTCTCTATTGTTATAAAGCCAATATCTTTCGATCAGGATATCATTGGTATTAGTTTTGTGGTATCAAAACGGAATAGATCGTTTCATCGACTGTAAGCAGATAAGATGAATTGTACATGAAACAAAATTTAAAAAAAAAATCTTCAAGGCTGGTTAGGATGTGACGGTTCAGCACTTCATACTTTTGTCGCTAAATTAATGGTGCATGGAACTCTTTGCCAGCGCATGTGTTCCCATCTAATTTTGATCCTGGGTCTTTTAAGCGGGGCGTGAAAAAGCATCTCACTAAGCCGCCATAGTGGAGGCCACCATACCAGTGGTTTGGTTTTTGGAATAGTGTCCGCCACTTCTGGATTCCACTTACTGCTTACCATCACGCAGAGTGGAGTCACTTTGGTAGGCTAATATAGAAAAAAAAATGTAAATAGTAAAACTGTGTATCCCATGATAGCCATTTACGAGCCGTGGCTGGGCAAATAAATAATTCAGCCCATTATTTTTATGACCTCGGAGTGCAACTAATCTCAATATACAGCAGCAGGTTTTTCTAAATCTCATGTAATGCCATAACATTAATACTTGTCTACTAACATGGCATGTCTTTCAGTGGACAAGTGATTGTAATATCTACTTCTTTGCTTACCTGAGTTTCTTATGTTTTTTGGCATCAAATACATTCGCTATCTTGATAATATAACTGTACAACATAAATAGAACTTAAGAGGTTTATTTTAGTTTGCGACCTTTTTCAGGCAGGGATTACGTACCCAATTTTATCGGCTTTTGTGGGCTTTTGCCAGTACTTATTACTAATTTCCAGTAGAAAATAGGTTACGTAGCGTCTAAAAAAATGTATGTCATGTATTCTTTTCTTATTATTTTGACAAAAAGACTAACGGAGGCTTAGATACGCGGCTGCGTTATACTCTACGGTTTAACTTTTACACAGACTATGAATAGTTAAGTTGTAGGTACTAATATATAATTGCATCAGCAAAAAAGCGTGGGTAATTGTTTAAAACATCATAAAAAACGTAATACAAACATTTACTAATGTCACTTCTCTTAACATAGGTTTGATATTAACATATGTTAAAAGTCCCATGATTCATAAGTTTCCTAACATAACTTAATTTATTTCTCCAAATGCTATTACTCAATTTAAATGACATAAAAAACAAATTTATTTCGTGTAGTTAACTCAAAAAACAGTTAGACAAAACATATAATAAATTGGTCTGAAACGAAAGAAACTAAAAGACCAAATAATAGGTAAAAATGACATGGGGGGGGAAGCCACTATCCGGCACTGTCCGGCAGTGGAGTCTAGCATAATCCAGTAATTAGCTCATGAAACAGAATTCTTTGTCATACACCAAATATTTCACACAGCTCCAAAGACGTTTAAATTAAGAGTTAATCAATACTTATATGTCCAATATTCTAGTGACTCAATAAAAGCATCTCGCATGAGATCAGATATTAACTAAAATTTGACCGATACAATATGATAAAAAAATCATAGTAGTTACCACATCCCGGGGTCACTGCGCAGTTGTAGTGCGCAGCGTTATGATTATGCAAATGTTTTATCTCAAATATATTTCGGATCGCTTCTGATGTTTTGATAATGGAGCTAAATTGGGGCATCTATAATTAAACAAAAATTACAAACGTAGTAGGTATTTTCAACAAATATGTACTTATTATATTTTTTATGAGCCAGTAGAAAGTTTTTTCTTGTTTAAATATCATGTCTTTTCTATCCAACATACCGCTGACATACGACATACATCAAAATTTTAAGTTTCTTTTCTACACAGTAGCAGTGTAAAAAAATCGCACCTTTCGGCATCATCACTTCGAATTATATTTCATACCGTGATATCTTGGGAGCTCCCAACGTATCTCGAAAGGTAGGAGTTAAAATACTGCTCCTAGATAGTTTTTTTTATTTCTTATATAATGGCTCTGGTAACGGATTAGCTAGCGGCATAGGTACCGTACGCATGTACATGGCTCGCATAATCCTCAGAAGAACCAAGTACAGAGTTGACGGTGCTCCTATCAAGTCGATCAGCCTGTTAGAAAAACTCTTTTCCTTTTTACTCGCTTGCAGCGTATGATCAGCATAGCATTTCTTGAACGGTATCTGTCAGTCTGTATCATTATGACTACGGCGATTAATCGACTTTATAATTGAACTACACTTCCTATCGTATTTAATTAAAATTAGGATATAAGTACACATTACACATTAATGAGTAACCGTTTAACTAATAATTTGTTGCTGTGTATAAGTAATTTGTGTAGGACGAAAAAGAGTCTTTTAATCTGTTCCATTTTACTCTATCCTATTCGATATTTTATGAAATTTTAATTATGTAAGTATTATGTTTGGGATAAGGTTCGTAGGGTATATAAGTGAAAAGTACGCGAATAAGCTTTAGTAAAATGGATTGAATATGTGAAAAAAGTGACTGAAAATGATTGTAACAAAATCAATAACTTTCAAGTAATTCAATGCAAAATACTCGTATATACATACTTGAATGGTTTAATCCTTGCAAACTATGACTTTTGAAGCATAAATAATACCATTATTGCACTACAGCAGCTTATTTACAACTATTTTTAATGAAAACAAATTGGTTTTTAAGTCACAATTTTATTGTATTTAAGACAACGCATCAAATCAAAACAATTTAACAAGAGCATTGATAAATGACTGATTAACATAACCCTGACCTATATTGTTTTAACATTGTAATTTCAGCGTGTATTTTTATCTATACATGATATACCAAAAAGAGAAATATATCACGCTCTTGAAATCTAGTCGGTAAGTTATACATAGTTAGGAGACGTCAGCTTAGAACGGATATTGCGACAAAGACGAATTAGGGGAGTCTACCTGGAAAAAGCAGGACAGGCTGCTAAAGTATTTACCTTTAAAGACAAAAGCTTAATCAATCACTTACTGAATAAACTCGAATTTTCGAAAATTACTTTCCCTATCGGGGGATACTCTCCTTCCCTCCAGCTCTCTATTCAGTCGTACACTCTTGACAGAGTGGTCGTGACTCCTAGATGAATGTCATGAAGGTTTTGGGTCATCATCAGCCTTCTCCTTAGTTAATGAAGCCCTTACGATATTTCTCCACCTGTTCCCGATTATCTTTTGGCAAAATTCGAAACCAAAATCTTATCATAATGTGCTACAGCTATACATGCGAGTAATAATTGTAAGCTTTTAAAACTTTTGTCAGTCCGTTATTTGTGTTTCTTTATTGTGTTGTGTAAATATAGCCATACAGAAGTTTGTTTAGTTTTAGTCAATATAAATGATGTTACCCCGATGATGACCACGATCCTCAGACATGAGGCACCGATTAGAGAGAGAGAGAGTAAAAATAAAAATGTATGCGCATAAAAGTGATTTAGATATTCAAAGATAACAATCTTAAAACAAAAAAGCAATTGAAATAGTGTATATTAAATGTACATAAAATTTATTTACTTGCATTAGTGTGAGTTAATGAGAAGGAGCATCTTCGATCAATATTTACACAGTGCAGCAAAGATGATAGTGATTTAATAATGCGTAATATGGATGAGATCACAGGAAAAGTTTAGGAAAATAAATAACACTGATTAGATTGAAAGGTCATATGAAATGTCAAACAATAATCAAGTACAACTCTTGAAAACAATAATGGAATAAAACGAGAAACAATTAAGCTACGCTTATGCCCCCATTAAATTATTATCGTCGGTTATGCAGTTATCGCTAACGCCGGCGAGCTTCGCGGGCGCATTGTTTTGATAGAGATTTGCGTTTATTGTCGATGACAGGTCAGTATTTATTATATCATCTGTAAAGGTGCCTATAATCATTATATTATATACTTTTATTAACGTTGTTATACCTATATGATAGCTAACAGACAGGCCAGGTAGGCAGGTCTTATCAGAAAAAGTCCCACAAGTCGCAACAACGTCCAAGTTCACTTCGAATTGCTATCACATCGAAAACTTTGCAGAATGCAAATAGATGTACTACACTCAAGACCTTTAATTAAAAAAGAAGATAGGTGTTATTATATTATTTAACATTGAACTTCTTACAAGGAAAACAACCTTTAAACAGCTAAGAACAAGATCAGAACTCAAAATGCCAAGGTTTGACTGGCCGATCTTGGTCTTGTCCTCGTACCACATCATAATAAAATATATTTATTAATCCCTTATATCAAAGACTAGCTTGTCGCGGCGCGATTTCACCCGCGTCTTTGCATACTACTCTGTTCCCGTTGCCAGTAGCGTGATGTTACATAACCTTCCTCGAAAACTGGGCTATCATACGCAAAATAAATTTTCAAATATGACTGGTACTTCCAGAGATTAGCGCTTTCAAAAAACAAACATTATATAATAGCTTTATATAATAGTATAGAGTACAAATATATTAAGACATTCGGATGCAATACTGAAACGTCTAAGACCTGAGCTCATAAGACACAAAAGATCCTTAAATTAGGAGGACTATATTCTTTGGCCTGCAAATTCAGTTTCAACGGAAGATAAAATACGAGTACACCTAATTTATCATAATGTGATTTGAATTTGCCATCGTGGTGCAGTAATTAGTTTCATGACTTTTACCGCTATCTACGGAGAGGGCTCGAGTATAGGTGACACTCTACGGGAAGCCTTTCTACGACTCAAAAAGAAGAAGATAATGTAATTAATATGCATTGTGGTTTTTTAGAGAAAGATAATTTTTTTGTCAGAACTAAACTCTTGAATACTAAAAATTTACTTGTCACATTTCAGCATGGAACGAAGCACAGTCAGCCAGCCTGCCGTTCCTGACATCCCGCCTCGGCGATGCATACGAGCCTTATGAAGGGGGTGAAACTGTCGAGATGCGGGTGCCAGTCGTGATCATGAGAGCCCGAGTGAGGGAGGGCGTCCCCCCGCCTCTTTGCCCTGGAAGGTGCAGAGCTCCGCCAGCAGGGCCCGTATGTGCATTCGATGCCGCCGGGACAGCGCGAACGTTTGCCACACTATGCGAGTTAGAAGCTGTATCGTGTCGCGAGAGCACGTGTAAGTTTGCATTTTGACTTTAAAGTTTAAATAATAAAGATGATGAAAAATTGTGGTGGTCAGACCCCTTCCAAGGTAAACCGATGACCTGATAATAGTGGCGGGCAAATAATGTATGAGAGCGGCTTACTATTGGCCATTAAGATGGCGATTTTCACCACCAATTTTGGACATAGCTCCAGCAATGGACGTCTTTTAGCTGATATTATGAACAAATATAGCAGGCGAATGGTATTCTAAGATTGGCTACTAAATAGCCCTAAGATTAAAAACATTTTTCATGATGACATTTGTCAGTAAATAGCTTAGCATAAATTTAGAATGAAGACAATTCGCTGGAAATGTGTGCGCGTAGATACAACGTCTGTGCGAGTAGGTACGTTGTGTCACATTTCGTTTCAAAAGCACGCTATGTGCACTTTCTCTGTCTTCACTACTTTTACTACACTGCATGTATGGATCTCGCAAATACACATAAAACATAATAAAAACACACGGAGAATATTTCTGTGAGTTTATATGATATACTTATATTCTAATACATACTTTATCATTTTCAGATTACGCGATCACGAGTCTCGGAGAATGTTGATGTGGTTTTGATAAGTACGTAAACTGTATTGGTTCACATTAATAAGCACCACGGGACCCTTAGCCTGGCGGTCACCCTATTATGTTCAACCACTCGTATTAACTATAGAAATAAATATTAGTATGTACCTGTCTTTAATCGAAAGTTTAAGCACTGTCTAAAACTTACCAACCAATGTTTTTTCGTAAATAGCGTTTGACGTTATCACCCGCGTGGAGTTCAATTTGATGGTCTTGAACTATCACTACTTAAATTTCTTTGTCGCGTATATTTTTAAAGTATTTAAGGAACTGACTATAAAATTTTTCAAAGCTTTGAAATTGTCGTAGGCACTTAGTACAATAGTAAAGATATTGAGAATCATCAATCGCTTTTTGAATAGAACTTACAGCATGTAGTACTAAAATATAAAGATATATTTGGACAATTTAAACTTTCTACACTAAAATTAAAACTAATTCTGTCTATTTTTATGTTAAAATGTTAAATAAGGTTTGGTTTTACTGGGAAAGCAAACTTTTACAGTAAAAAGAAATCTTCTTTTGCAATTGTATGTTCATCAAGCCAAGTTTATAAAGGTATACCTATTCTTTGCAAATTGTTAAAGTGAAAAACTATGTCGAAACCTCATTCAAGAACTTTGTTTTTTGATTTTCTTCATGTCCTACCTTTTATAAAAATTTCAGTTTATTCAAATTCAATTATAACTAATAAAATTGTCAAATTATATAAATCTACTGTACTTAAGTTATATCGATTTTTAAAACTTATTATTTTCTAAAAGATTTGCTATTGTTACAAAGTTTATTAAATAATTTTGTAGTTATATTTTATATTTAAAATATTAAAATAATATAATTATAAGAAGTTGTAGCGTGTGCTTACGCTTTAAATATTTTTTTTTTTGTATTTTCATTATAACTTTATCCAGTAATAAAAATATTGTTGTATAAGTATAAGATTTATTAGAAATATTAGAATATCAGACGGCTGATATGATATAATGATGATGATGATCAGAAAAAAGTTAGAAAAACTTTTGGACATTCGAAACAACTTCGTTTTTTAAATTCTAAGAAATTTCTAGAAGGTTTAGTGTCTAAGACCCCACAGTTATGCACCAACATTTCTAGTATTTTATAATTTTGTGACATTGATTTAATATTGTTAAAAACCAAACTCAAATTTAAAGCATTTATTTTATTTGGATAATAAAATATAAAGCTTATGAACGTCGGAATTACATGAAGTCAGCCAATTAACATAAAGCCAGTTCGCTGACAAAGTAGAGCCGTAAGAAAAACTGGCAAGAAACTCAGGCCACTCTATTCAATCGCCAAATAATTTCAATTTTTGTACAAGTTACAATTTTAACACTCAACCAAAGAACTATAAAAGTAATTATTACCAACTAATATACTTAATTACCAAAATTAAAAAAGAAAAAGAAGAGAGAATTTCAATTAAATATTTAGTTTCACCTAGTATGGTAATTTGACTACGCATTTTAATAAATATGGTAAATGTACCTCTTGGTCACATTGAACGACAAGGTAATACTGGATTAGGTATAAGATGGATGCCATGCTAAGATTGACCAGTCATCCCAAGTAGCACCCGTTCACTAGCATGACGCACGGACCAGCCATCATCACCTTCGCCATATTAGAGGCAAGGTGATAACCCGGCCAATACACCACAAGAGACCACAAGCGATGACAATACAGGGGTGGTAAAATAACCTTAATCAAATGTTGATAGTCATACGATTTCATGTGATCACGATATGTATCTACTTTACAGCGAAACTTTTACTTACAATAATCAACATAAAGTAAGTTAATATTTCTTCTTTATTATCATTCACCAGTAAGTTGTTTTTTTTTTAATTAATGGCTTCTGGAAAATAAAATAAAAAACAGTAAATCAGAATAAAACCATTAAAAATCTCGATGGCATGAAACGTCATCTTATAAATTTTCATTAATTCATATAAATACTGTAAGTAATAACATTCTATTTGGTTTTATATTAGGTGCTTATTTTTAAAACACTGACTTTGGTCAAAAAGTTCCTAAAATTCAAAATTAATACGTAAACGCTTAGGTTTAATAGTTTATAAGTAGAGATGTTAAATTAACGCCAAAGTCATTTTCGAATATACATTTAATTAATTAAGTACAGTGCTACTATAAAAAGTGTAAACATTGGTATTTGACATCCACGAAAAAATACGCGCGAGGATGTTAAAACAAAGAAATTTTTATATTCCTATGATTTAAAGACATTTGAAAAAAGAATATGCATGTCCCTTAGACAATTGCAATTGTTTTCAAATATTTCTTGATCTGTATGCCATGAAAATAGCTCTTCTATTACAAATAACACTCCCTAAGCTGGGATATGACATACAATCACAATATACACAAAATTATTGCCGATAAATACACTTTTTATCGTCATAATGTACTAAGTATAAATTTAGATAAGTCGGTATTTATAATTTATTGTACAAAGTGCGTATCGTGACATGTTTAAGTGCTGTAAGGCCGCTATTAGACTATCATAGAAATATGATCAAAGATGTGTAAGTCATTTTTAAATGAAGAACATGACGGTATAATAACTACATGTGATTATCTATGATCATAGTTTGAGGGTCGTCGGATTATGATCATAGAATTTGACACATATGAAATCATATATATATGATAATGTAATACCGGCCTAATAATGATGTGAGATGTCACAGCCACGTCCTCGTAATACGCAAAATTCAGATTTAATAAAGTTTTAAACACATAAATCGGATTTATTTTCAATTATTAGTAGAGCAATCCACTAACACTTATATACAAAGCGGAAGACTTTGTTTGTTTGAATGCTATATGCTGAATGTACAAGTCGGATTTCAATAGTTCTTGCGTTTGAAAGCCCAGTTCTTGAAGAAGGTTGCAGGCGACATCACGCTACTGGCGACGGGAGCAGAGCAGTAATTAAAAATGTAACTTAACGCTGGCGAAACCACGCTGCGAAAGGCTAGTATTATAAACATGTATGAGCAGCACGACGTTTAAAAGCTGATGGTGTTGATTGTTGGGTAATGGGTACCCTTGCTTAGAAAGCACACAAAGCTTTTTCCCTGTTTAGGTAAAAACCTTTGTGTGTTAGGAATCCAGTTCATTCCATTATATTCTCAGAATGATGAAGACAAATAGGCATAATCTTATATACCCCTTATTTGATAAAAAAAATTAACGCCTTTGTCTAAATATATGTCTGAAACGATGTAGTCAGTGTAGGAATTGGTATGGAGGCCCGCACTATGGCAGTTCTATATGAATTTATTGGACTCGATGTAGTCCTTGTTGGTCACAGACAACATCCTCATCTAAATACCCATACTAATTTTATACTATAGTAATAGATGTATCATCTTATATCCACAATCCAAATGGCTACTTATGACGCAGATTCTACAAAAATACAAAATTCAGCTGCAATTAAGTACCTATTTAAAAAATAAATATTTTTGAATGGCTTGTGGCACTTTCTAGGAAAATTAGTCAAAATGAGATACTCTGCACATTTTGCAATTTATGGATAGTTCATACTTACTTGCTCCAGCTCCCTACCTTCGGAAGAAGCTTATAACCAAACAACAGGCTCATGGTGATTCAAGGTTATGTGTCGTGTTTAAACCACACCCACATGTAGAGCTTTATACATTTCTATTATGATTTGGGAGCAGTCATAATCCAGTACAGGATGCCGATTATCAGTATCAATATTTAACCTTATTACCTTTGACGCTAGTATGTAAACACAAACATAAATTTATATGCTGTAAACAAACACTCTAGGCGACAAGCAGTCTATGTCGTAGCAAGTAGGTCACGACAACATTAGCCTGACACTAGATCTAGGTAATGTCAGTGTAGAGTAAACACCGATAATCCGGTATACGATAAACATGACATATTAGATAAGCTTATTTATGTGCGGCACGTTTTGTATAGCTAATGGTCATATGCATAATGTTTGCTAAAAGTTCAAAGTTTCAACGTTTAATAAATCAATTAAATTGTAGCTGTTGTATTGAATTGATGACTGGTTAAGACGCAAGTATCAAAGTATTTTTATTTATTTATTTATTATTTATGTACACACATGACAACTATAGAAATCGAACATTTTTCGAGCTTTTTGCTTTCTAAGTTTCTCTTAGATGTTACTGACATACTGTGAAGAAATGTTTTTCTTCACGTTGGTGAGGGATTTTTGGTTACAGCAAAAATATTGCATAAATTCCTGTGCTTATCCAGAATATACCACAATCATAATCATAACATAAATAAGTACAACAAAAAATGTAGCGTGTTTCTTCCGAGAATTCACAAGTCACTTGTGTGGTAAGGTTGGGTGAATAAGAGCACCGGTGGCTCAATTTCCTCGGTTACCGAACTGTCTCAGATAAGCTAACTTAATGTCGATCAAAACTGTGCTAAAATACATTAAAAAAAGTCTTGACGTACTTTCCCCTTAAAATAAGGATATATCGAATGAATTTTGAAAGAAAAAATATATATAAGAAATTGTTAGTGAAATTTTTTGGTAACCTTTGCGAAATAATAAACATCTTAAATTATATTATTTTATTATATTAGTTTTAATTACATCTTTGAATAAACAGTAGGTAGGTACGTAATAAAGTAAAATTATGATTATCTTGGAGATTCTTACAAAATGTCTACTTTAATCACAGCTTGTTTGATGTTAATGAATAAGAAAAAAAAAATACAAAGTTAATATAAAATGCAACCATTTCAAGCGCTTGAATGTTCATTCAGAGAGCCGCCGATATTTGTTCCGTTTAGGAGAGACGTAGGCCGTCTGACCCGGGACATTCGCCTTTGCTGATTTTGTGGAGCGCTGAAATTAGAAAAAGGAAAAGTTACACACTTTATCCAAAACAAAGAATACATAAGGGAGAGTTGGACTAAGAACATCTATAGCAAAGTCATTGGCGCATGACAAATTTAGAGAATTAACATGGCTGCCTTCAGAGGAGTAAATATAAGTTAAAAATGGAAAAAGTTATATTTTTCATATTCTCAATGAAACGATAGTCTCTCTAAATACTCTCTGATTGATTCGACCAGTCGTGATCTTCGCAGAGAAAACTTTTCGTGACGTGTTAAAGGTGTTTGTAATGTAAAATTAGATCTTAAGTCCTTAAAGTATCTATCTATCAGTATGAACCACTGCTCAACAGAAATTTAACTTTATTTAGCAATCTAGTGTCAAGGACCGTTCTTGTTTAAACAAATATTCCCCTTAGTCTACGTCTTGGGTTCAACGCTCCTTACGCCGACGCAACAAGTTTGAATAAGCAATTTATAAACCTGTCACGCAACTAATTAGCATATCTAAAAAAAATTTATCTAAAAACGCTAAGACAACGCTATCTAGAACCAAAGGAAGTACATATATGTTGTAACTTGTGATATGGGTTCTAAAATGCGGATAAACATAGACGTAAATACTTTTTTTTGTAAATACGAGTATTATACATGAAATTGAACCAGGCAGATGGTTTCAATAGCAAAATCATTTGAAATTCTTGTAAAGTAGGCAATTTTTGTAATAACGTATTTACTAAAATTGCGTGCTAAATATGTAACAAAATGCCATCAAAACAGTTTTAAATTGACCAATTTTAGCACTAAATTTAGAACCAACTGTATCACGCCATGATACAATGATCCTTGCGTGAAATTGTTTCCTTTTTATACAAACAAATTTAAAACTTTTCTTTGTGATACTAGTGGATTTCGTCACACTACTAAACTTGAATACAAACTAGTTCAAATTATTAATATCTAGAAGTCAAAGTTTAAATATTGCGTAAATATTTAAAATATAATAGTAAATTTGTAAGACTAGGTTCTGAGTTGTCTATGAAATTGACAATCGCTTTGATCCTCCCTGGCTTGGCCTTTTCAGAAAGCATTTAGGAAATAATAAATATCGAATTGCAAAAAATTACCACTTAAATTCTTAAAACCGCCTTCACTATTTGATGATTTATTATTAGGTACTGTCAATCAATATCTGCAATGTCCCTATTGTATTAATTTAACCCTCGCAACAAGTTTAACCTAAAAATATATATTTATAAACGAGAGTAATTTGACTCGGCGAATCTTGACTAGTTCTTATTTCGCAATGGTCAACATTGTACAATGGTTCTGAGTTTCTGACAATAATATTTCTGAGGGTAGAGAGAAGATGTTATTTTAAGTAATTCATCAAGTTAACATGTTCCTTGGCTATACTTTTTGATTTTAGCCTAATCGGGTCCCTTGTGCAGTTAATTTCATATTACAATTCGTTGTCGTAAAAAATGCACTACTTTTTTAACATTTTGTGATTTTAGAAAAGTGACAAACACAGTGTATTTAATTGTCCAAGGGCTGACGCAGCGTGAAGTTGCTGCTAGGCTTACTGATACTAGTTCCAAGAGATAGAGAACGTATATATAACGTATATATACGTATATATATAGTGGCAAGAGCAGAGTGGCTTCATAAATCTGCAGTTTGGGCTGGTGAGTAATATTCTATTATATTTTAAGATTTTTTAAGCCGCTTTAGGAATCAAGTCCGGGGCACCGATGCAGTCTTTTGTTGAATTTTGCCAAATCTCAGTCGCGTTTTACACCCTTGGCTACACTCCGACTTAAAAAAGTGTGAAATAATATAAGGGAACTATTCAACAAGATATTTAAGTAGGTATGCTTTAAAGCCATGCCTCCATGATGCGGTCACCACGACAATTTCCAACAATATCGCTTACATCAATCGTCAAGCGCCGCTGCGCACGCACAGAGGCTTTATTACCTGATTCGACACAATATGTTTTGTTATAGTGTGAATAATCAAACCTTTTCACTACTTGCACTAAATATTGTTTACGTGGTTTCCTGTCTATTTTTGTGGACAGTTAGACTACACAGTGTTGGCGCAATTCGTAACTTTCGAGCTTGCTTTATGATTATTTTAGTATGATTGCCCATTTATAAAACGTCATTGTCAGCCTGAAGAAATTTTACTGTACGAGTTGAGGGTCCTAAAGGGAGATAATATAATATAATAATAATATAATATAATACTAGATGATGATGTAGATGTATACTAAAGTCCCTACGTCCCTGCGCTTAGCAGGTAGAACAAGAGGGTTTTCGCGTCATGATTGGTAACGTCACAATTTCGTGTCATATTTCATGGTTTTAAATTTTTATCATTTATTTGGGGTTGTATTTTAATAATGTGTTATGTCTAAGCTAGAATTAGGTAAAAGTTGTATAATATACTCTTGGAAGGACTTAAATAACCCTGCTGCTCATTACCTGGTTTTACAATACCTATAAGAAATGCTGATGAATGATGGATGGTTCCATATTTAGACCAGAGATTAGGCGGCCAATTAGAACACACCGAAATCTGATTAAAATTAGGTGTTTTCTATTTGCTGTAGGTACTCTTAGGAAAGCTAAAACATGTTACCCTCATAAATTAAATTAGCACTTAATTTTTAATATTCTCATGTTTTCTCTGTCACTTCAATATGATTTTTTACCCACGGAAGTACTTTTAAGTCCTACTTAAAATTAACTAGCATGTAAATTTAAATTGAAATTTGGGCATTAGACAATCAAACATAGGATTAAAGTCATTCGTAGTAGTAGAGGTATATTATGTTCTATAAGCTTGCTATTTATAATTACAACGTGACTCAGTGATGGTTATTTTCACACCTCAAACAATAACATTATACTGCCTAACTTTATGAGGAAAACAATAAGGACAATGGTTATGTTTCATAAAAATCTAGTTTTTTATTATAACCTTGAACATTTACAATTTCTGCGACGTGATAATGTGAGCTCATTGTTTGTATTTCAGTAGGTAAATAAAATCCAAGCTCCTTGTTAACTATTGTATATGTACGTGCTGAATTGTATTATTTTGATAATTTGTGTTTTATACTTTCATGTGTACTTGAAGTTGATGTTTGTGATAATGACGTCTCAACTGTATTTACATTTAGAATCTGTTGTAAGTTTATATCTGTGTTGTCGTTTTGCTTAGATTTCTTGGATATCTCTATTAGTGATACCAAGGAAAATTCTCTCTCAAATTTAATACTAAAATTAATGGCTAGAGAGGCACATTCACAATAAAACCATCATAATATTATTTACCTTATAATAAAATACAAGCCTATTGTTATCGAACAGAATCTGAGGCCTCTTTATATTGAGTTTAATAGAAATAACTTTCCTTGTCACTCACACACACAATTAAGACAGTGACACCACAATAATATGGATTTCTCTGACTACTTACCAACATGTACTCATTTTATAATTATATAAATAGCTGAAAATCAATTTGATAAAAATCCGCGCTACTTTTTGTACCAATGATATACCGATTACTATGTATGCTCCCGTAAAGCTGTGATGTGATAAAAGCCTCTGAAAAGTTTATAAATATTAAAGATGTTACTTACTATCCTTGTGCTCGCAATTATAGTTATTCATAACACATTCATTGCCGAAGGACTTGGATTTCTCTCCTTGCTTACCGGCGCACACAGGGTCTATTGGCAAGGGAGAACAGTCGTGCATGCACGCCTTCTTACGAGCCGCTTCGGCTTTCACTTGCTTCAGGTCTGGCTTGTCTGGACGGCAAGATACCGCTACAAGCACCAACGCTGAAAGTTCATAAGGAGTTTGATAGTGTAGAAATGTTAATGCTTGTTTGTCACCTTAGTCGTATAAAAAAAAACGAAAACCACATGGCAACTCTTAATTCATCCTATAATACAACTTACTTATCATAATTATTCTAAACTATAAACAATTTGCAACATCCTTAGGTTCTTATATTTTTATTTATTTTTCTTTACAAATGCTATACCTATGCCCCACATATAGTTTCAACAATTGTTGAAACAACTAATATCTTTGAACTTCCAAAACAACGATAATACGTGCTATTTCTTAAACAAAACATGAACGGAACTTTCCTTAAGTTTATTTCTTTTTTATCAGAACCAAAAACAAAATATTATGAACACTAAGATACGTAGGTCATTGAATTAAAATATAAGTACCTATAGTAATTTAAACATTGCAAGCTTAAAAATTTAAATTACTCTAACACGGATGCTGTCACGAGTTCATCATGTAATCAAGTGTAAGATTCCGTGAAGATGTAAGACACGCAGAACTACATGCGTAGGACGCATGTAGTTCTGCGTGTCCATTTGACCTTAACAAGGAACATTATAGTCGTGAAATACTCATCTAGATAATAACAGGAAGAGAGTCTAGTTTATACATGTTACGACCGGTTTACTATGGTGCAAACTACGCTCTTAAAGTAGCTAGAACTAAAATAGACACGATGGCTATGGCCTGCGTTTTAGAGTACTACCCTATTTAGAGAACTACCTTAACTATCTATTCTCGTGTCTTACAAGACAACTAAGGACGACTACCTGAGTACAATATCACCTTACTGTTGCCAATCCATGTGTCAATGATTTAACTATATCTATAAGCTTCCTTAGGGAGAGAGTCCAACAATTGACGTGGGTAGACCAATTAGTAGTGGTATTATATGAATACGTGTGATTGTCTGTTCTTATAAATGATTACGAGAATTTAATCAGACCTACATACGGCTTTAATGGAAAATAGCTATGCAAAAGTTTTATAAGAAAAGTAGGTAGGTATGCGTTGTTGAATGTAGCTGTATCGAAATTATGCAGAATGTCCTTACATTTTTTTTAACCAACTTTGAGGGCAAACAAGCATACGGTCCACCTGATGGTGAGCGGCAACCGTAACCTATAGACATGGCTGTCTTTTTCAATCATCGCAGAAGTAATAATGGTTATAAAACACAACCAAGCCGTTGCCGACCACGGAGAAGGGGGTGAGGAAGGAAAAGGGGAACGGAAGAGGACCGAGGGGGTATTTGGGCTGCCAGCGCTCTCACTCACCAAGCGAAACTTAGTATGAATACTAATATTCTTACGTCGATCTTCTATGAGAGAGTAGTAAGTACTACCCTCTCATAGAAGATCGACGTCGACATCGATCCCGGTTGATCTAGCCCATTCATGCTGAAACCAGCGTGGATCGTATAAGTTTACTGACTTATTATAAATGCAAGAAATTGTGTGAGTGTGTGTGTTTTTGTTTTTGTTACCACTCAGCGCCTAAATGACTAAACCGATTTCTATGAATATTGATATGTAGATAGATTCGGTGCCGGATACGGACATAGGCTATTTTTATCCCGAAAATCGGTCTGGTTTACGAGGGGTACAAAACATATTTTAGGCGCAGGCGAAGCCGTGAGGTGCAGCTCTAAAATCTTTATTTAGAACTGAAAGATCTAATTGATATAAATGAATAAACCATTAGAAACCTATTAGTACTATAAATACATATTTACTCGTACTACACTTAGGTTCAAAATACATACTATTTGGCATTAAAAGAAAAAAAAATCTTGCATAACAAAATCAGGAAAAACATTCAATTAAATATAACCCACCGTGAGTCATATTTAGGACCTTAACATAACATCTGTCTCGAAAGCCGTTTTATTATAGTTATTTAGCGTTCAGAAAAGTACCTAAGTATCTAGATATTTTTTAGCTATTATTTATAGTTATTTATAAAACTTACCAAAAACAAACAAAGTAGCTGCCTTCATTATAATTTTTATCACAAATCTTTGCACTACGAGCTCTCGACGTGTACTGACATCAAAGAGAACACCTCAATCCTCTTTATAATACGAAGTGGGGGAGCTTGCAAACGACCATGGTTGATGCAAAACTAACTTTCTTATACACTACCTGTTCATTTCTACTGTCATACTAATCTCTGATTATAAAAACAGCAGTGGAATACGTGTATGTTATCAGTATCACAATAATTTTATTGTCGTAATTTGCAGGATAATTTTGTATAAAAAGTGAACTCATTGTATGACAAATACATTCAAATAGTTGTTCTACCAATACCTATAGCTTGATAGCACCGAAATAGATACATATCTTATTATGTGCGCTAAAGTTCTGAATCAATACGTAATCTAGTTATGCGAAATTATGTAAAATTGACTGGCCTGTTGGTCTAGTGGTTAGTGACCCGCTGACTGCTAAGCCGGAGGTCGTGGGTTCGATTCCCACCCAGAGCAAACCTTTGTGTGATGAGCATGATTGTTTGTTCTGTGTCTGGGTGTAATTTATCTATAATATGTATGTATTTACAAAAAAAAAAAAAAAGTATATAAGTAGTATATCAGTTGTTTAGTACCCATAACACAAGCAAATATAATTGCTTAATTTGGGGCTAAATGGCGCTGTGTGCATGTGGTAGAATATTATTATTATTATTATTATTGGTATTCAGTACAAAGAAAATTATTCAATAAAATACTTAGCAACATTCTACTTGATCATCTATATTTGGCTGTCTATCCCCCAGTTTCTGAATGGCTGATCAACGAAAAATTAACTAATCACCTGTTAAATCTCATGTGAGGTACCTAAAAGCATTCTTAAAAAATAGATTAATTAATTAATTTGATCTAATTAGTTACTAATTTGATCAAATTAAACTATTAGCATTCATGCTATTAGCAACCCAATTAGTACCTACTTCATATGACATTTATCAGGTGATTAGTTAATTTTTCGTTAATCAGCCTTTCAGAAACTGGGAGGAAGTACCTACGTATGTAGAGTCGAATAGAAAGTGCCTATCTATCTAGAATATATAAGGCAACACTTCATCTCTTCGTTTCCGTGTGCTGATGTACTGTTGTTCGATGCGAATAAAGACCACGGGTAATAAACTTGCAACACCGTGTTGAACATTTTGAAAATCAAAGGCAAGGTTTAACACAGGCGGGCATAGGTAGAAATCCATACTAATAATATAGGTCAATGCAAAAGTAATTCATACTAATAATATGAATATTGTTGTGACGATTACCTACGCTCTAGAACGTTCGCAAGTACCTACCTACTCGTGTATGACGAATACCTACGCTCTAGAACATTCGCAAGTACCTACCTACACGTATACGACAAATACCTACGCTAGAACGTTCGCATTTACCTACCTACACGTATAACAATAGCTCATCGGCGGTAGGCATACCTACGCGTCGCAGCTAAGTACCTACACTCATTGTTCTGTTTTCGAGAATTGTCGGCATCTTTGTAGTAATAACTGGAAGGTTCTAGAAATCTATTAAATGACTATAAAAAGGATTGGAACGTCAGCCATCAGAGGCTAACAACCCACACACATGTAGTAGTAGATCCACGCTGGTTTCAGCATGAATGGGTCGGATCGACCGGGGAAGTACTACCCTCTCATAGAAGATCGACGTAAGAGTAATGGTATTCGTACTATTGCGTTCCGCTCGGTGAGTGAGAGTGCCGGAGGCCCAACTGATGCAAAGATGGCAATCCTCGCAGCATGTGTGGGACCAGCTGAGTATCCGCGGAGTCATTGTGTGGGTGGTGTGGGTCGACCCGCCGGCCAGGGAGACCTGTAGAAACGGTGGTGCCGCTGGCCGCCCGCGGCATAGTACAGGGGCCCAACTAGGCCTAACCACCCTAGGAGGCTGCCCCACCAGGTCGCGCATAATCCCGGAGTGGTTCGTCGTGCCGGTTGGTGACCGGATGGTGGGACCCGGCGACCATTTCCGAGAGGGTACGGGGGCCCTTCCGTCCGGCGGATCGGCTACCACCATGCCACACAGTTAAATGACGAAGCAATACTCGGCACCTTGTCTAGCCTTGCTGCGAGGGCAGTCATCTTTTCCACGCCCCTTCCTTCACCCTCCAACATGGCAGCACGCAAAAAAGCAGCAGGTCAAACAGCGGCATCTTCCTCCCCCACCAACCCGCTATTTGAGGTGGAGTTCACTAACATCCGTGGACTCCATTCAAACCTCAACGCCGTCCACCAACACCTCGAGACGGCACGGCCGGCTTTGCTTTTTCTAACGGAGACACAAATACGCCGCCCTGACGACACGGCATACCTGCACTACCCCGGCTATGTGCTCGAGGAGCGCTTTCGCGCTAAGGCCGGAGTATGCGCATTCGTCAGGGCGGATGTTTGCGTTCGCCGTCTGCGCTGCCTAGAGGACCCATCCTACCCCATCCTTTGGCTTCACGTTGATCTTGGTTCTCTGAGCCGGGTCTACGCGTGCCTTTACCGTTCCCACTCCGGAGATTTGGAGACAACTCGACTCTTTGACCATCTGAGTCAGGCGGCAGACTTAGCGCAGGAGCGGTTTCCGAACGCGGAACTGGTGTTTCTGGGAGACTTTAACGCCCACCACGAGACCTGGTTGGTTTCTCTCAGAACAGACCATGCGGGACGAGCCGCCCATGCATTCGCTCTCACGCATGACCTGACGCAACTGGTAATCCATCCCACCAGGATACCAGATATTCCAGGTCAAGCGCCCTCTTTGCTAGACCTACTGCTGACGAGTCACCCAGACCAATACAGTGTTTCGGTCCACGCCCCACTGGGTAATTCCGACCACTGTTTGGTCTGCGCCTCAGTGCCTCTTGTTGCTCCCCCACGACGTGCGGAGGTAAAGCGACGACTATGGCACTACTCGTCAGCAGACTGGGATGGTATGCGGGAGTACTTTGCTTCCGTCCCATGGGCATTACGCTGCTTTAAAAACAGGGATCCGTCGCAAAGTGCTACTGCTGTCGCTGGTGAAATCTTGTTAGGTATGGAATATTACATTCCATCCTCAGATGTCACCAGTGCCGGCAAAACGCGTCCCTGGTTCAACCGTAAGTGCGCCGATACTGTTAAACAAAAGGAATCGGCGTACCGCGCTTGGATCAGGGCCCGAGCACGGCGCGACCCTAGCTTGGATCGCCTAAAAGCAGCGTACAATAAAGCCACTAGGGAATGCAAGAGGGCTTACATCAGAGCGGATGCCCAGCGCATTGCACGGATTGGGCAAGAACTGATTTCGCATCCTACGGGTAGCCGTAGCTACTGGCGACTAGCCAAGGCCGTGCAATCCAACTTCTGCAAGCCTTCGCTGCCCCCCTTGAAATGTCCTGATGGATCGCTGGCCCACGAGCCGCAAGAGAAAGCAAACTTGCTTGTAGAACTCTTTGCGGCTAACTCCCGAATCGACGACCGTGACTTGCACCCGCCGACTATATCTGGCTGCGACTCCGTTATGCCTAATATCCGTATTAGGCATCGTGATGTCCGTGCGGAACTAAGGTCGCTCGATGTTCGGAAAGCCAGCGGACCGGATGGTATTCCAGCGGTGGTTCTCAAGAAATGCGCAGCGGAGTTGTCTCCTGCATTGACGCGCCTATACCGCCTATCTTATTCCTCGGGAATTGTGCCGGAGGCTTGGAGAGAGGCGAATGTTCAACCGATTCCCAAAAAAGGGGATAGGTCCGAGCCAGGCAACTATCGACCCATAGCTGTCACCTCAGTTCTCTGCAAGGTGCTTGAGCGGATAATAAACGCCCAACTAGTCCGCTACCTAGAGGGTCACTCGTTAATTAGTGACCGACAATATGGCTTCAGGTCAAAACGGTCTACGGGTGACCTTCTAGCATATATCACGCACCAATGGGGTGAAGCTATGGACAGGCATGGAGAGTCCTTGGCCATCAGCCTTGACATAACCAAAGCCTTCGATAGAGTCTGGCACCGTTCGCTTCTGTCCAAGCTTCCAGCATATGGTCTGCCACCCCAGCTGTGCAACTGGATTGCCGCATTCCTGCGTGAGCGCCGCATTAGAGTCCTTTGTGACGGATCGGCCTCCGATTATTTGCAGGTCAACGCTGGGGTGCCTCAGGGGTCCGTCCTGTCGCCCACCCTGTATCTTCTGCATGTCAATGACATGTTGTCCCTTGGCAACATTCATTGCTATGCAGATGATAGTACAGTGCATGGGCGATATCTTGGACATCCTGCGGCTAAACAGACTGACATCGAGGCAAAACGCCTAGAACTTGTCGCTGAGCTCGACCAAGTATTATACCGCATTTCTAAATGGGGTTGTGAGAATTTGGTCGAGTTCAATGCCAAGAAAACACAGGTGTGCGCGTTCTCTGCAAAAAAATCTCCGTTCCTTCCCCTTCCCTCTCTTCAGAACACAGTGTTACCACTACAGGATAGCCTAAGTATCCTGGGTATGGACATCAGCCGAGATCTCAACCCCAAGAACTACATCGAGTGCGTCATTAAAACCGCCTCCTGTAAACTCGGTGTCCTGAACAGGGTGAGGCGGTACTTCACGCCCGAGCAGCTCTGTCTTCTTTATAAGACACAGGTTCGTTCCTGCGTGGAGTACTGCTCTCATCTTTGGGATGGCTCCGCACAGTACTTACTGGATGCACTCGATAGGTTGCAGCGGCGAGCAGTCCGTATCATCGGAAGCCCGGAGGCTACTAAGACCCTTGAGCCTTTACAGCTGCGAAGAGACATCGCCTCAATGGCCGTCTTCTATCGCCTTTACCATGGAGAGTGTTCTGAAGAGCTCTTTGAATTAATCCCACCCTCTCCCTTTTTATCCAGAACGACACGTGCGGGACTAAAGTGCCACCCTTTCACAGTGGAATCTAAAGGGTCTCGAACCAAACGGTTCAGCACTTCATACTTTTGTCGCTCAATTAAAGCCTGGAACTCTTTGCCAGCGCATGTGTTCCCATCTAATTTTGATCCTGGGTCTTTTAAGCGGGGCGTGAAAAAGCATCTCACTAAGCAGCCATAGTGGAGGCCACCATACCAGTAGTTTGGCTTTTGGAATGGTGTCCGCCACTTCTGGATTCCACTTACTGCTTACCATCAGGCAAAGTGGAGTCACTTTGGTAGGCTAATATAAAAAAAAAAAAAAAAAAAAAAAAAAAAAAAAAAAAAACACCACACAAAAAAAAAAAAAAAAGGCAATTCGTTCAGTTGTGAATACAGCGTTATAGTTCAGTATAAGTGTTTATTCCTTTATTTTGTTTACTGTTAGTGTATTGTGTGAGTCTTGAATAAACTCATTATCGCGTAACTGGCATTTTACGTCGAACCCCATCCTGACACGTAACAATATTATAAATGCGAAAGTAACTATGTCTGTCTGTTACGTTTTCACGCCTACACCACTGAACCGATTTAAATGAAATTTGACATAGAGATAGACTAGACCTTGGAGAACAACATTAGGCATCTTTTATAGTGAAAAATGGAGTTGTGGACTACATCTAGTACGAAATATATTACGCAGCTACGGGTGAAATGATCACGTTAAGCACACCTATTAGGTAGGTACTCAATACACAGAAATAAATCAGAATACTTCATCATGGATAAAAGCTACTATTATATGTAATTGAGCCACTATTACATGAAATGGGTAGATGCTTCTATTTTTTGGATACTATCTGGGCAATAATCGTTGCCTGCATAAAATCAGAATGTCTACATCCTTGTACGTTTTGTGACTATATCTGATGTAGACTATTGCTGTATGACCATAACTTGGACCTATCGGATATCATTGAATAACATAACAATGACGACGCGACCTAAGGGCTCGTAAACTAAACACGATATGACGTCGCATTAACCACTAACTATGCTGGCAATAGGTACTTTCATAAGACGTTCCTGCAAATATTATAATAAAAATCTAGCCAACATACATAGCTTCTCTTCTTTACCAGGCATTTGTAAGAAACATAAAAAGTATTACCTATTTACTCACTAGGACAGATCAATAAAATCAATAATCATAGGTATTATGGTTGGTAACTAATTAAGTAAATTTAAAAATACTAGTAATGTAGTAATAATAGCACTTTAATTATATTGTAAGTTTGTTTTTTTAATAACTTCAAAATTATATACCTAAGTATATAAGTTTATTTGTTATTGAACTGTTTTAGTCTAATAGTATACCTACCCATAATATTTTTTATATTAGTTTATCTATACATATAATAAAAAAATGTAACCGATCGCTGTCTGTACATGGAAGATATCTGAGAAAAAATACTATTAGGACCTATATCAACGCAAATAGAACCCAAAACAATGATTGTTAAAATTTTTGTCTGTTTGTCTGTGCGTTTGTTCACGCTAATCTCAGAAACGGCTTATCCGATTTAAATATGGTTTTCACTCATATATTGTGGTAAGCTTCACTTAACATTTTATGTTTGTTTCATGTCAATCGGTTCATAAATAAAAAAGTTTTAATACTACGAAATCTTATAGAAGCAGAGATTTTAACAGGTTGCGGAATAGCTGATAGTGTTTTTATTCCTCGGATTCCTATCCTTCTAAACAATCTTTCGTTTAGTTTTAAACAAGTCCAGTTTCCAGTGAGTCTATGTTTTGCGATGACTAATTAATAAAGCCCAAGGTAAGACACTAAAAGTTGTGGGTGTGGATCTAAGTATTAGCTGTTTTTCGCACGGTCAGCTTTATGTGGCTCTATCACGTGTTAGCATTCCTAGCAGCCTGTAGGCTTTGATCCCTGATGGCTATACGTCTAATCCATACATCCATACATATTATAAAAGGCTTTGTCCTGACTGACTGACTGACTGACAGACAACGTACAGCCTAAACCGCTGGTCGTAGCTATTTAAGTATGTTTATCCGTATTCTAGAACCCATAATACAAGCATATAATATGCTTACTTTGGGTCTAGATGGCGTTGTGTAAAAAAAAAAAAGGAAGAGGGAACTTAGGGGGTGTGAGGAGTCAGTGAAGGGCAAGTGAGGGGCAAGTGAGTGGTGGTGAGTGAGTGGGAAGTGAGGGAAAGTGAGGGAAAGTGTGTGGAAAGTGAGGTAGATGGGAGGGAGACGGGAGGGGAAGGAAGGGGAAGGGAGATGAAGGGAGGGGAGGGGAGGGGAAGTGAGGGAAGGGAGGGGCCGGGAGGGGATGGGAGAGGAAGGGAGGGGAAGGGAGGGGACGGGAGGGGAAGGAAGGGGAAGTATGGGGAGAGGGAGGGGATGGGAGGGGAGGGCAAGGGGGAGGGAGAGGAAGGGAGGGGGAGGGGAAGGGGAAAGTTATTATAGTGAAAATTTGCCTTTGTGTATTGTATGATGTTTTACGGGGGATATCTTTAGGTATGTGAAAGAGGGTTTGTACGAATGGTGATGATGATGAGATTAGAAATAGTATGCAAAACAGTATTTAAGCAATATAAAAATGTCTATTGAAAAACGATATTCATGCGAGCGAAGCCATGGGCAGAAGCTATACATATATAAAAACGAAAGGTCACTCACTTACTCATCACGAAATCTCAAAAACTACAAGTGCTAGGAGTTTCAAATTTTGGAAATAGGTGCTTTCTAAGACGGGATTTTGCGAAATTCATTTCCCTGGAGTATAAAGGGGAACAAAATTTGTATGAAGCTTCTATAGTTTTTGAAAATAGGAGTGCCAAGTTTCGTTAAATATCGCAAAATTTCGTCTGTTTTACGTGTAGCGGGTGAATAGATTTTTTGTTTTTTTTATTGCCTACAGTGGCAGACGAGCCAACAGCCCACCTGATGGTAAGTGGTAACTGTCGCTCATAGACTTCTGCAATGCCAGGGGCTCCGCGAAGCCGCTGCCTACCGTGATATGAATGCTCTCTTTAAACCTCGTTTGAAGAGGGACATGTCATAGCGCTCGGGAAACACCGCAGCTGGTAGTTCGTTCCAGAGCCTGCACGTACGTGGGAGAAATGAACGCTGAAAACGAACCGTGCTAGGCGAGATCGTGTCCAGGTAGTATGGATGAACTTTGCTGCGATATCGAGTGGTGCGATGATAGAAAGGAGACGATGGCACCAAGTCAAACAGTTCCTCAGAGCACTCTCCGTTAAACATACGATAGAGCACGCATAGAGAGCCAAAGTCCCTCCGCTGCTCCAGTGACTCTAATTTGTCAGTCAGATTGGGATCGTCGACGATTCGAACAGCTCGCCGTTGGAGGGAGTCAAGTGGGTCGAGCTGGTATTTGGGGGCTCCTGCCCACAGGTGAGAACAGTACTCCACGATATAAATCGGATTCGCCTTAGAGACGGATTATACTGATATTTATTACTAATACAATGTACGATTGCCGTAAGATTAGGTAAGAAATATTCTCATACAGGCACACATCTGAATTTTCACGCGAACGAAGTCGCGGGCAACAGCTAGTATTATAATAAAAATCTAGCCAACATACATAACTTCTCTTCTTTACCAGGCATTTGTAAGAAACATTAAAAGTATTATTTACTCACTAGGACAGATCAATAAAATCAATAATCATAGGTATTATGGTTGGTAACTAATTAAGTAAATTTAAAAATACTAGTAATGTAGTAATAATAGCACTTTAATTATATTGTAAGTTTGTTTTTTTAATAACTTCAAAATTATATACCTAAGTATATAAGTTTATTTGTTATTGAACTGTTTTAGTCTAATAGTATACCCATAATATTTTTATATTAGTATAAGACTGTTTGTTTACTGAATAAAGAAAATAAAAATAAATAAATAATGCTACGACGCCGACGGCGACGCGAACTTGTCCCATAAATTAACGTTTTTAATGTTCTATTATAAATTGCGCCTAAAATTGGGATTTAACAATATTAGTTCCCAGATACGAAGAAGAAGTAGTAAGGAGATGCACGCCTGCTTCGTCGAAATGACAGACCTGAAATCAGCCGGTAAAGAACAAGTACCTGGGTAAGTGATTCTTCTCAGAATTTTGCCCTATCTACTAGGACAGTTAAAATAATTTTAAAAATTTCATAAGAGAATAGAACAGAACAGAATAAATAATAGTACCTACTTTACGGAATTTTGAATGGCTAAATCGGGGTGACCATAAATTCAAAGGCCGGATAGACTTTAACAACATTGTGAACAGTGACATCTACCGTGGAGTAGCAGCACTACATCCATAAAAGTACAATTATCTGTTAAATACATATTACAATAGATGGCGCTGTATATAATATTTGTGCAATGCAATGTACTTCTACAACAGGTTCTGTATTATCTATATTATAAAAATGAATCGCTAATTGCGTTGCTAAGCAAAGAGTATTGCTAAGCGCAAATCACGAGAGCAGCTGAATCGATTTCGGTAATAATAATAATAATAATAATAATAATAATAATAATAATAATATTCTACCACATTCACACGGCGCCATCTAGCCCCAAATTAAGCAATTATATTTGCTTGTGTTATGGGTACTAAACAACTGATATACTACTTATATACTTTTTTTTTGTAAATACATACATATTATAGATAAATTACACCCAGACACAGAACAAACAATCATGCTCATCACACAAAGGTTTGTCCTGGGTGATTGTAATACTTTTTTATAATATTTCTTAAAGTACGAGGATGGTTCTTACGGAGAGTAAAATAAAAGAATGCCTGAAAAAAAAACACTTTTCTATATTCTTATGTAATATCACGCTATGGCGACGGGAGCAGAGCAGTACGCAAAGTCGCGGGTGAAACCGCGCCGCGGGAAGCTTGTAAATAATATAATCGTACAGAAACGGACTCTCAAAAAGTATTGCTCCACTGTAGCTATTTATTCGGTTCAATCGACTTGTCGTTTACACTGGGTCGTAAAGTCGTGCATGACTAATGTTTATCATTACACAAAAAATATCGAATGGGTTGCTGATCGCAATTTTTATAATAATAATAATAATAATATACTTTATTTCAGAAAAATGTTCCATAGTTTGTCAGTTACACCAAAAAGCTTATTAACTAGTGTTAGTAAAAATTAACCTACTTATAAAACTCTGCATTATGGGAGAGAGAAAGTTCTCCTCGACTGTTTTTAGGATACTGTTACGACTATCCCTCACTCTTCTCAGTAATGAAGCAGTTTTCTTACGAATAATCGCGAAGAAATCGTCGGTCCTCGCCTGTGCAAACATTTCTGACGCACTGCAGTAATTTATGGAAGACGGCGCACGACAGACGGAATGACGGATCATAAATAGTTTTCATCATTCGGGCGCTAACTAATAAGTAGACACTATACATAATGAATAATGATTGTCTTGATAACATGTTGAAAATAACCTACAGTAATAATTTGAGAACGACAAGTCGTGCCGACATAATTAATATTTGTCTGTGTGTATCTATGCGTTAAATAAATTATCTGACCACTAGAAAAGGAAGGTAATAAAAGCCACTTGTCATATAAACATCTTTTTTTTATTCCAACTTATAACCATACATAATATACACAGTACAAAAAAAACTTCCTAATACAGCAATAAGGACAAAAGGAAATTGTCACATACTTTATTTAACTATCATTTTGTAACATAACCAAATTGAGAAATCTAGTAATAGGATAAACTTATCTACATGCCGTGTTGTAATGTACAATGCTTCGAGCGAATACGTTTATTTCAATACAATAACTTAAAAGTATACAATTCTTAATATGTACTCGATGGAATTCGAATTAAAATTTACACAATACATACATATCACTATAGCTACAATTAAGCTGTAAATAACCTGAAGAGTTTTATTTGTATTTCAATTAAGGAACATAAAACATATCCACATCTCAACGATATCACCATAATCAGACTAATTTACATTGCACATACTCCGATCGCGACCGTCGGACTAAATCACATTTCGAGTACACTTACACACATAACTGGTACACAATCGACTCGGACGCTTAACAATGGCATCTTATACACGAACGGCGCACAGCGCGTATCATACTCGCTCCCAATCTTACGTTAAATGCGGAACTTAGCAATTAATGTTACGTTCGAGGTTGAGATCAATTCGGGGAGGGGCACTCGAGTTCAGTCGGCTCGAGCGAGCGCCTCCTCGAGGCAGCACAGAGAGTCCTTGACCGCGTGGTACACGATGTTCTTGATCTGCAGCTTGTCCTCCTTGTTGGAGTGCTGGCGCGACAGGCGGCGGAACTGCTGCGCCAGCTCGAAGCAGCGCGACACGTTCTCGGGCGACACGAAGTCCTCGGCCACCTTGATGCAGTCCAGCAGGTTGCGGACCTGGTGCGGCGCGCCCGCCGGGATGAACACGGCGTCCCCGGGACACTGCAGCACGGCGTAGCCCTCCACGCCGTACTCGCGGTACAGGCGCTCGCGCAGCGCCGCGTCCAGGTACCACGTCTGGTCGTGCACGGGGTCGTGCTCGGCGCGCGGGCGGGCGCCGCGCTCCAGCTCGGCGCGCACCAGCAGGTCGCGGATCTTGTCGGCGTCGCGCGCCGCGTAGATGTGCCACAGCGCGGCGGGCGGCCGCACGCGCGCGCGGCGCCGCGACAGCACGTCCACGCCCGCCTCGTCCGCCGCGCGCGCCGCCTCGCGCGCTCGCTCGGGCGCGTCGGCGGGCGCGGACGCGTGCACCATGACGTTGACGGCGTCGCTCACGTCGAGGTGCAGGTTGGTGGTCCCGCCGGCGCCGCCGTACGCCGTGTACATCTTGGGCCCCAGGTCGGGCCGCACGAAGCACTCGGGCAGCCGCGCCGCCAGGTTGAGCTTGCCGTTGCGCGACGTGTACTCGCCGAGCGGCAGCGCGCGCATGAGGTCGTCGAAGCGCGCGGGCAGCAGCTCGGCGAAGTCCTCGCCG
This sequence comes from Parascotia fuliginaria, assembly GCA_963082885.1. Classification (NCBI taxonomy): domain Eukaryota; kingdom Metazoa; phylum Arthropoda; class Insecta; order Lepidoptera; family Erebidae; genus Parascotia; species Parascotia fuliginaria. The sequence continues at coordinate 13,544,184 of OY720180.1, read as the reverse complement.
GGCGGCCAGTCCTTCAGTTTGAGCACCATGGGGGCGCCGCGCTCGTCCCTCAGACGCTTCGCGGCGAGGTCGAACCCATCCCAAAACTTTTTCCCTAACTGGTACGGCACCACTAAACCGGAAGCACAGTTGACTAAGTCCACTCGCGTTTCGCCGAAGTCCCGGGAGAAACTCTCGGGACTCCATAAGTCTTTATCGAGGATTGTTGATACATCGGAGACTAGAACAGGTTGACCGCGTTTCCATTGGTCCTGTAACAACAAGAATTACATCGTTGTGAAATAACGGCAATTTGGTTAAAGTGTATACGTTTTTATTGCATACAAAAAGTAGTATTTACCTGGAAAGGTTTATAATTGCCAGGATTCATGGGGTCCGTGAGATGCAGTAGCTTGCCGTCGCAAAGCCAGGCGTGAGGCACGTCGGGGTACAAGAGCTTGGACTCTGTGAGCGTCATGATGCGGATGGGTAACTGCTCGCGGCCGCGACTGCTTCGGTCATATCGCTTCACAACGTTTGAGAGCGCGAACGGTTTCACTTCACCGTCCTCGTCCTTTTTCTCATCGACGACGCTCGATATGACGTCGTCGAGAATGTCACCTCTACTCTTTTTTTGCTTCTTCTTGGGTTGCGTCTCGCCGCCCTCTGGCGCGGGCCGAATGAGCAACTCCCGAAGCGTCGAAAAGTTGCCGCCTTCCTCGGAATCAGACGAGCTTGATTCAGATTTCTCGTCCTCGGCTTCCGTCTTGAGCGGGATATCTGACAACCAGCTGACGACGGGGCCGCTCGTTTTCCCGTTCTCCGACTTGACCGGTGATGAGCCGTTAGCGGCGGCGTTCTCTTCCTTGACTTCTTCTTTTTTGACATTCTGAGGAGAAGAAAATCACAATGTCAAAAAAAGCAGATTACTATTAATAGTTTCCTACGGTTCTATTCTACATCTCAAATATTTCATTATAGTGATGCAGTAGTATGAGATTGTACTCTTAGTAGTATTTATTACATATTGATTCTGAAACCTTTAAATCATTGAGCTTAATATACTGGAAACTAAAGTAAACACTGCACATTTCCATGCTGTCCCTAGCTAAGGTATCGGCTTTGACTGGGCAAGAATGCAAGGTCCTAGTTGCATTAACCAGTATGTTTATAAAGAAATTGTTAAACGTGCTACATCTAAATTATTTGCAAATTTACTTTCAGTTCAAAATTGGCATCGCGCAATTTGTTCCGATCAGATTCACCATCAATGACATTCCACATTGCTTTTATTTTATTGTCTGATTGTTTTATTTTATTGCTTGAATATAAGAACTTGCCCGTCGTACAAGCCTTCTTTAAATAAAAAAATCACTTCGTAACGTATATATATCTACAAAATTCGAATTTATATTATATTTTTTCATACTATGTTGTTCATTTAATTTAACGCTACTTTTATCTAAGCCTAGTTGCCGTGTGTGACATAGTACGTACCGCGAGTAATGCACGTTGCAGCAGCCGGCGCGCGGTCGCGCGTGCGTGCGGCGCGGGGGGCGGCGCGGCGCCGCACGCGCACGGCGGTAGCGCGAAGGCAGCGCGCAGCGCGTGCGCGCGCGCCGCCGCCGCGCTGAGCGCGCCGCCCGCCGCGATCTGCGTCAGCAGCAACCGCCGCGCAGGGTGCGCGCCGCCCAAAGTGCACGTCAACCAACTGTAAACCGGACAAATTTGTTATCACCCACTGAACTCTGTGTTACACTAAAATGGTAACTCCGACCAACTGTCGTGTTCCTCGCGCAGTCAGAGCGCCTCGCGGGCGCATCTAAGCAAGGTGCAGTTCCTGAACACCACCTCAGTTGAACATAGTGGGTCTATTGAGCACTTAATCTAGTAGTACATACATCATTGTTTTGTTATCACTACAGTTTATTTAGGCCCAGAGAATACAATTTATATCACAAAAATGTCTCTATTGTTCAGTGTAAACCATAGTTTGGTTTCATCATCGCATCGTAAGTCTGATAGTGACTCCTGCTGAATCTGCACCTCCTACAGAAGGGAATGGATTGCGAAAGTTCAATAGCTAGTAAACGAGTAAATTACGCGGCTTTGTGATATTTCCTAGGTTATATTTTTATATAAAACTAATGAGTACTTATTCACTCACCCGAAAGAATCTCTTTCACCATTAGTCGTGCTCGAGTTGGAAGAATTATTTGTTTCTGTTGGCGGTTGGCTGGACTCGCCGGATGTTCGGGACTGTAACAAAATAGAGAATTACATTAAAAATAAATTATATTTGCGATTAAAATAAACAATTTTATGTCAATGCGTACGGAACGAATCAAGGTTATGTAATATTTACCTTATAACAATCTAAACACACGACAAAGCCGCACTTGCCGCACGTCCAGTGGAAATTAAATAAGGTAGTTTCGCACACGTCACACATTTCTCTCACACCTTGAACTACTCTTTTCCATGCTATCGTTTTATCTGGAAAAACAAATTGAAAATGAGTAACATTTCTACGTTAAACACACACATCATTAAAATTGGCTATAAAATAAAAGGACATTTACCGTCATTTAAATGGTGCGATTCAGCCTCCTTCTCTTGTTTTAGCAGTTCACAGAACTGGTCTCCGATCTCCCTCAAGAGGAAGCAACTCATCTCTATGTCTAACTCGGCCGCGCCGGCAGAAGACGACAGCCATAGCTTCTTATCGTCCTATTAACAAAACGAAGACCTTCGTTAACAACACTTTATCCACGTACATTAATATACTTTAGCAAACAACATTATATTTATGAACGTAAGCAAAAATAATACACACCTCATCGGCATCTTTGTAAGGATCCGAGAAGCCGGCGATCGCCAGCTGCCTATTTTTGGCATACTTCAGTCTTCGGAAAGCGTAGAAACGGCAAAATATGTTCGGCATGTCTTTGTCACGCTGAGCGGGCGACCAGCGACACTCGCGGCACTTGGCGAGGCGCGGGGCCACCTCGAAGCACGGCCCGTTCTGTAGGAACGAGTCGGGCGTGGGGCGCGTGGCGGGCGCGGCCTGCGCGCTGCGGCGAGGGGGCTCGTCCCGCCGCCGCCCCCCGCGCCCCCCGCCGCGCGCGCGCCGCCCCCGCGCCCGCCCCGCGCCCCCGCGCCGACTCGACGTGCTGCCGCTGCCGCTGCCGCTACCACCCGAGTCGGAATCCTTGTCATCGCTCTCTTTGTCGCTCTCGCTCCCGCTTTCCGAGGCCTTTTTCCGCTTCGGTTCGTCCCCGGCTTTCCGAGCGACTGCACCTTTTTTCCGTTTCGCCTTTGGAGGTTTGCGTTTGGGCGGCGCGGCCGCCTCGCGGTCCGAGCTCGAGCTGTCCTCCTCCGCGTCGTCGACGCGTCCGTTGGCCTCCTTTGGCTTCCGGGGCTTCGTTGTTTTTCTCGTGCCGCGTTGAATTGATTTCGCCGCAACAGGTACGACAATATTCGAACTCGAATCGTCGGGCTCCGAAACTCTGTTTATCGTCATCGGAAGTGTGATGCACGTGCCGCCGCCGCCAGAGCAGTCGCCTTCGCCGATGGGTGCCGTCTCGTGCCGCTGGAGCCACGCTTTCTTGCCGAGGTGTCGAACGGGTACGCCGCCAGCGTCCCGCGGGGACGTCGCAACTTTCGCCGGTGTGTCACCTTCCGCAGCGCTCGTCGTCACGGGTGGCGTGGCGGGCGGCGCCGGCGGCGTGGGCGCAGGTGGCGGCGCCGCAGCGGTTGGAGGTGACGGAGCCACCGGTGGTACCGGAGTCGCCGGCGCCGGACTAGCGGCTGGGGTTAAGTGCGGTGCAGGTGAGGCTCCGGCCGCTCGTTCCGGTGTCGCCACGCTTCCATCGGCTGAAGGTACTCGAACGTCACAGGGCGGACCGGGAGCCTGAGGTGCCGGCTCGGACCCGTGAGGCGTTCGACCAGCACCGGCGGCCGCCGCGATGAGCGGCTCCGGCGCAGTTGGTTCCTCGAGTCTTCGCCGCTTAGCGTCAGCCTCTGGAGGGTCGAGGGCTCCTCGCCGTCTTGGTGATAAACGATCTGGATCGTCACGCGCCACTCCTAGATCAAGCGGCTGCAATTGGCAGGGAGATGTGGATGTGTTGGTATCTATGATAGGACGAGATGACGGACGCGGCTCTGGGGTTCTGGAGTGAGCAGGAGGTGGTGGTCGCGTACGTTGACTTGACGCATAAGGGGGAGGGTAGGGCACCGGTGGCGGTTCTACCTTGGTAAGAGGCATAGGTGGCGGCTCGACGGCTATGGCGTAGTGCGCAGGACTAGGCGAGTTGCTCGGTTTGCCGTATATGTGGGGTGGTGCCGGACTAGATACTTTTGGCTTGACCGGTGGCGCAGTCTGATAGTAGGCCGGTGAACGTGGTGGTGGGGGTTGATACATGCGCCGCGCATTCTTGTCTTGCGCCGGGAGCGCTGCATGGGGCGACGTCTGTAGCGTGGGGTGAGGATGAGGCGGCGCATGCGGTGAAGGTCCTGTCCGATAAGGTCGTGACGGAAGATAGTGCGGAGATGGCTCACTTCTTGGCTTGCTGGGGTAGGGATGTTTCTGTTCGAGGTGAATTTGTTTGGCGTCGTGTTTGACTATCACAGAATTCTTCTCTGGGACCAGTGGTGGCGGCGCCGGTAAATGCTGGTCCTTCATTTTTTCGTAGGCGCGGTAAGCAGGGTAGTTGTAGGGCGCAAAGTTTGGTTCGCCCTTAGGGAGCGAAGGATGGGGGTTAGGTTTATCGGGTTTAGAAGGTATGGAGATTCTCGCATGTGGCGAACAGTAGTCAGCTGCAGAGTTTGCCGGCGGTCGTGGCGACGGATGCGAGGGATGCGCGGGATGCGCTGGAGGGTGTCCTGGCGGCGAATAGTACCGGCCGTCAGGAGGAGGCGCTCGTAGCCTTTCGTGTTCGGGCGCGGGGCCTCCGCGACTTGGCGTCAAGGTGTGCAGTAGCGACCACGACATGCGTTCCCGCTGCGAAACAAACACATTTCATTAGTACATGCGAGTTTTAGGAGAAATAACATTAATTTTACATAAACAGCTGTTGCCAAATGCATACGTAAGTTGTACAGAAATCAAGTTACTTTTTGATTAGCCAGTCTGAGAGATTCCTCGAAATGCCTCGACACAAGTTTTGAAGCAGCATTCTCTTGATCTCTCCTCTCTTTTTCTTCTCTCTCCTGCTTCTCCCTTTCGCGTTCCCGTTCCCTTTCTCTTTCTCTTTCCTGTTCTATCCGTTCTCTCTCTTTTCTTTCTTTTTGTTGCTTTTCCTGCATCTCTCGTTGCTCCTGATCCCTTCGGTCTCTGTAACCAACGATAATACAACATTAATCATTTTACGACTAGCTAATGTAAAAGTAGATATAATGCTAATTTCCCTTTAATTGTTTTAAATGTATAATCAACATCATTAAATCTTATACTTAACATAATTTAGTTTACCGCATCATACATGAGTTAACAAATTCAAATATTCACATGCGCCAGCGCAACTTTTCAAGTGGTTGGAATGCCACTTAAGTGGGTCAAGGTCATTTAATTCTATTGAAATAACTTTCACTAACACCCATTACATCGACAAATACGTTCGTAACAGTGTTAAATTTACATGATTTATTATTTGGAGCGCAATATCTAAACATTTCCCCTGAATTTTTTTTCAGTCGTAAACGCAATACTATTAAGCATGATTATGTTTTATCTGGTCAGTTATTGGAGCGAGTCGAAGAAGACAAAGATCTAGGAGTGATTCTGAAAACTGAGTTTTAATCATCACGTTGATACTATAGTTGCTAAAGCGTACAAACAGTTAGGAATGATACTTCGTCTTGCTCGCCCATTCAAAAATCCATTAACATACAAAATACTATATTATTCTTTCATACGAAGTGTCCTGGAATTTGCGAGTGTTGTATGGAATCCTATATACGCGGTACATATTGCACGAATTGAAAAATTCAAAATAATTTTTTAAAGGCTTTGGACTACCGCACCGGTCATATCCACGTCGATTACGTTACATCATCAGTAACGCATAACTTATTGCCTTTAGAAAAACGACGCACATACTTGGATACAATGTTTCTTTATAAGATTATTAACGGCTACATTGACTCGTCATCTTTGCTTGAGCTAATCAACTTTCGCATCCCTAGAATCTCCTCACGTTCATTATCCATTTTTGATACTACTCCGTATACCACTAACTATGCTGGCAATACTTTTATAAGACGTTCCTGCAAATATTATAATAAAAATCTTGCCAACATAGATATTTTCTCTTCTTCACCAGGCATTTATAAGAAAACATATAAAAAGTATTATTTACTCAAGGACAGATCAATATAATCAATAATCATGGGCATTATGGTTGGTTACTAATTAATTTACTAACTAAATACATTTAAAAATACTGTAGTAATAATAGCACTTTAATTATTATATTGTAAATTTGGTTAAGTTTTTGTTTATTAACTTCAAAATTATGTATATTAGTTTATTTTTATGGAACTGTTTTGGTCTAATAGTAAACTATCATAGTATTTTTGTTTTAGTTTAAGACTGTTTGTTTCCTGAATAAAGAAAATAAAATAAAATAAAATGAAAGCTCGCCAATAAATTTAAGTTTCTTTAGATCATGAATTATAACAAAATGCATGTGGAATTTTTAAGCAACGTTAGTATTTTTAATATTATAATAATAATAATAATAATAATATTACCACATTCACACAGCGCTATCTAGCCCCAAATTAAGCAATTATATTTGCTTGTGATAAGGGTACTAAACAACTGATATACTACTTATATACATTTTTTTTTTGTAAATACATACATATTATAGATAAATTACACCCAGACACAGAACAAACAATCATGCTCATCACACAAAGGTTTGTCCTGGGTGGGAATCGAACCCACGACCTCCGGCTTAGCAGTCAGGGTCACTAACCACTAGACCAACAGGCCAGTCAAGTAAGTGTAACACTGAATTCACAATGATAATGTTTCCTTATTATGTCATTAACATTTAATTGTGTATTAACATAACTGCTTTTTTAATTTTATAGCTACTTATTGTTCTTTTGTGTCTAAATTACATCTATTCTGCATAGATTGAGAAAATCAAGGTCTTGTGTACTTTTATTTTACTTACATTTTATTCGTATGTATTTCATGACTAATGAATCTAACGTTAAAAAGCGAAACTATGTTAATAACTTGTAATACCATCATATTTCAGTTACAAAAATAATTTTCAGAATACCACGTTGATTACTTATTAAAAACACATAAAAATATTATAGGTACTGTTAATTTTATATTCTTCTTCTTCTCCTTTTTTTGGCAACAGAGCCGACGATTCTGTCAGCTATTTCTGTCAGCGTCAAGTGTTAGAATAATATTCTTGTTGATGATATTAATGGTATATTACAATGATAAAATAGAAAAAATGTGGATGAAATTAAATGACAACCATCTTCCGTGAATACAAAAGATGGACCTCTAATTTTATATTCTCTAGACATATTTCTTACCCTACAATAATAATATTGTTTTCAGTTGTAGAACACAACCATTGACAGACTATAAATATTTTTTACTCTATGCTAATTGAAAACAAAATGATTATCTGTGGTACGTAGTTTACAGTTTACATAATATAATGCATGAGGCATAAAAGTTATCCAAAATATTAGATTTTTAATTTATTTATCTATTGCTATTTTTGTTGTACCTACCTACAATGCGCAAAAATACAGCTTTCACCTTATTCTAGCTTTTAAACAGATGATAAAAATTTGAAAACCACGAAATATGAGACTAAATGGCGACATTGCCACTCATGACGCGTAAACCCAGCAAAATTGCAATAGCATAACATTATCAGCGTCATAAAATATTATAATATCGCTAAATTTGTGATTCTGTATTTAATAGAGTACAAGATTTTGTTTGACCTTTAAACTCGTGTAAGATCGGAACAAACATAAAATCAAGCGCATAGCGATCGATTAGTGCATGTATCAGCTGTCTGACAGTACCGTTCATTGACCTTGGCCCACAACGACTTTCGGGTGGTGACGTAATTAGTAACCTTGACTGTATGTATGTTTACCTACCTAAATTGTCATGTAATTTGTTGACCGAATTTGTATGGGTTCATGTACAATAAACTATTCTACAAAACTACGTAGTAGAAATATCTAGAAACGATTAACTAGCATAATGGTACGTACTCTGCTATTTATAAATTCTCATACACGTGGAATATTTCTTAGAAACGATCCGGACGTGTTATGTCGGTTAATTAAATAGCTAAACGATTAAACAAATGAGTATTGTTTTTTTAAACACCAGTTTATATTATACTGTAACCTTAAAACGACCTTCTAATGGAAGCATTAGTAATAATGTTAATAATCATTTTATTTTTCCAGTTCCGCTATTTCAGAAGTGGAAAGGACCCATTACAATTTTAAATATTTGTGCGTTCTAGCCGACTCGGTACAAAAGCTGGTAACTATTTTAATTAAAAATCAAGTTGTAAGTATTTTTTTATTTGTTCAAGACGATGCTAACAATTTTCGTATACTTAATGATAATTTTAATAGGCTGACAACATTTTTGGACGTTAAATTTTTGACTGGCCTGTTGGTCTAGTGGTTAGTGACACTAACTGCTAAGCCGGAGGTTGTGGGTTCGATTCCCACCCAGGACAAATCTTTGTGTGATGAGCATAATTGTTTGTTCTGTGTCTGGGTGTAATTTACCTATAATATGTATGTATTTATAAAAAAAAAATGTATATAAGTAGTATATCAGTTGTTTAGTACCCATAACACAAGCAAATATAATTGCTTAATTTGGGGCTAGATGGCGCTGTGTGAATGCGGTAGAATGTTATTATTATAAATAGGTGTTACGTGTCAATTGCATTTTTGTAAGCAGAATAGAATAGAGTATATAGACGCTACTTCGTACTTTTTCCTACGAGTGTCATTAAAAAACAATTTTTTAAAATATATGCGTGATTAACCCATATATTCAAAAAAAATTGCATCATGTTTCAAACCTTGTTTTCAGACTCCACTTGTGTAGATAAAATATCTACTAATAGGTATGTTTTATTGTGGAAAGGAATAATTGGAATTAAACTGTGCTGTTATTTTTAGTCTATTCAAATAAATTATTACAATACGCTATTTCACTATTTCAAAGCTTACATACCTATTTGTCATCATCAAACAGCAGTTTGATTTACACATGTCGAGTATCTATGAAAGTACTAGAAAATTTACCTATACATATTGTTAATCTCTGACAATCGTATATCAGCATTATTTAGGGTTCTACATAGTCAAGTTCATAACAATACGAGTAGAGTTCCTAACATGTCGACTATAGACTTGACAAAACATTGGTATTTATATTTTGTCGTGTCAACAGGGTCATCAGGTAACACAAAACGGAAAACAGAACACAACTTAATTTTAGACAATTTTGCTGCGACACAAATGGCCATTTTTTAACTAATCTATTCGATGATAACATACGACAATAATTTTATTATGTTAATTCGGCGAGTTGTGTTAGGCGACTGAGAGAATTATTAAATACATTTTAAGATAATATCAGTAGTACGTTTAGGCAAACCTATTTTATCAAAGCTTTTCAAAATATCGTAGGAGTTATCTGCCGCAAAAATCTCTGCGAGCTAGCTAAATAGAGCTAATTTGCGCACGCGTGACTTTCCTACTTTTTTAAAGCAAGATAAAATTATATTTAGCTGCACAGATTTTATCCGGATTGCCTTTTCTAATATTACGTCATATTATTGTATCTTCTATTCTGTTACTTTTCGACAGAACAGAGGCGACTGGCGGTATCTAGGAGAGAGGAATTATTTTACTTTGCCCTACCAAGCTGCCCACTGGTGCAGCAAAGTAGAATACCTTAAATTTCCAGTGGAATCTGCCCCACTTAATTCGATTTTAGTGGGGCAGTTTATAGTAGTTAATAATGTTGTGGGTTCTGCCCCACTAGGGTGGCGCACTTTGGAGTTAGTCTTGGTAGGCAGGTATGCTCATAATAAAATTTTGTTTGCAAATGTATTTATTTAATAATATGTAACTATAACTGGTGGCATTAAACGTAGTACAGTCAGCGTCAAATAGTGATTTAATAAATAAACGGAACCAAAAAGTCAATAATATCGGCATCTTCAAACAAAGTTTCCTTATTGTTATGTTAACAATATAATCGGATAAAGTTCGTTTATCCGTTTTTTTAAGAGCCTTTACGCGTAATGAGTGGCTACGTCACAATTTAGTGTCATATTTCGTGGTTTTAATTTTTATCATTTAATCTTAGCTATATTTTAAAAATATGTTCTGTTAACATGCTAGAATTTGGTGAAAGATGTATAAAATGTAAGAAATGGATTGAAGTGCATTTACAGTTCTATTTATATGCAACATTTGAAACTTTAGTTGCGTTATTTTCATAGTAAAATAACTGTAAGCATAAAATAAACAGTGTTGCGGTTAAGGCAGGTTTATGGCCGCCCGCTGTAGTAATTTCTGAAGACTATAAGGTCTCCAACTTCGGTTAACGACTACCACATTATAGTGATAAGAGTCCACCTTTTTTTACAGCTTTCACCTAAACCCACGAGGTGGGTCATGGTCTGGAGAGGCATCTCTTACGAGGCTCGTTCGAAAGAGGCAATGTGAACGCTCAGATATACACGGATGAAGTACTGCAAGACCACGTGATACCTATCGCACCATTTGTTAGAGACAATTTTAAATTAATGCACGATAATGCACGTTGTCACACTGCACGGTCTGTTGTTTAATATCTTGATGAGGTCGGGATTCAAGTTTTACCATGGCCGGCGTTAAGACGTGATCTCAACCGAATTGAACACATTTGGGATAACCTAAAAAGACGGGCACGAGCAAGGGTCCCAGCGCCTACGACCCTAGAAGAGCTCAAGGCGGCTGTGAAAGAGAAATGACACAATATTCCACAGCCAGATATTCAAGACGTCGTGAATGGCATGCCAAACCGGCTTTAAGAAGTCATCACAATCCGTGGTGGCAACACCCGCTATACAAATTTGAATAGCATAAAAAATACCCCTTTTCATCAAGCTTTTATACTGAAGTTTTTTTTATACCACTAAGGTGACAGACAAGCATACGGCCCGCCTGATGGTAAGCAGTTACCGTAGCCTATGGACGCTTGCAAGACCAGAAGCATCACTAGCGCGTTGCCGACCCTGTTAAAAACCTCGACGGGAAGCTAATTCAACAACCTTATCGTACGAGGGAGAAAGTTTATCTGAAACCCCACTGTACGGGACCTAAGAGATTCTAAGCTGTGAGGATGAACTCTCGGCCGATGGCGGGAGGTGCGATGATAAAAAGTGGCCGTTGGCACCATCCTAAACAATTCCTCAGAACACAGCCCATTGTACAGGCGATAGAATACACATAAGGTGGCAACTCTCTCCTTAAGCCTAGTGATTCAATACCGCCTGTAAGCCTGGGATTGTCGACAACTCTTACAGCACGCCCTTGGACCGCGTCAAGGGGCCCAAGCTGGTATCCGGGTGCTCCCGTCCAGAGATGGCAGCAGTACTCCACGTGGGGACGAACTTGAGCTTTGTTAAGTTATTCACAAGACGATTATTTTTGTATATATCTATCATTAAATTCACCTTTCATTAAAAGTGCTTTAAATTTAACTTTTTTTAAAGTTGAAAGAAATACGAGATGGGCGGTTAATTGTGCCTGTAAGTGTATTTATAGCAGTAAAGATTATTTTTATAATGCAATCCGTATTTTTGAACACTTAGAATGCTTGAATACCAGTGGTACCAGTACCAGTGGTGGGATAACTGTAACAATAATTATGACGGTTTGACTAAATCTATCTTTATGATATTTTAAACTACTCGACCTTCTGAGCGATTATATTGTAGACGTATAAAGAAACTTTGTATACTTTTTTATTGACTTTTTGGTTACGTCTGGTTATTTAAATACCCTGAGTGTCACTATTTGACGCTGACTGTACTACATCTAACGACACCAGTTATAGTTACCTACTTAATAAAAAAATACTTTTGCAAAGAAAAATTACATTATGAGTAAACATATCAACACTAATCCTAAAGTGCACCACCCCTAGTGGGGCAGAATCCACAACATTTGTAACTAGTGGGGCAGATTTCACTGGAAATTTAAGACATTCTACTTTACCCACCCACTGGGGCAGCTTGGTGGGGCATAGTTCTTCTTCTTCTTCTTCTCCTTTTTTTTTGGCAACAGAGCCGACGATTGTGTCAGCTATTTCTGCCAGCGTCAAGTGTAGAATTATATTCTTGTTGATGATATTAATGGTATAATACAATGATAAAAAATAGAAAAAATGTGGATGAAATTAAATGACAACCATCTTCCGTGAAAACAAAAGATGGAACTCCGGGGCATAGTTGAGTAATTCGGAGGGATATGTCATCGTCATACGTCATAGCCATACGACATCGGTGACATGACATCAAATGGTGATGAATGTGGTGAACCATAAAAGCATTTACGGAGAAGTTTGTTTATTTGAACACGCTAATCTCTGGAACTACCAGCCGGATTTGAATAATTCTTTTTGCGTTTAATAACGAAGGTTGTGTGTTATGTAGTATCACGCAATAAGCCACAGGAGCAAAACAGTAACCAAAGATGTAACTTAACGCAGGTGAAACAACGTTGCAGAAAGCTATTTATAGTGCTTAAAATATAGCTTGGTGCCTGCGAGGTTTGTCAGTGACATATGGGCTAGTGATGAGGGCAATCTACCCGTGATTATCGATAAATTTTGATATTAAAAATATATAACCGAATATTATTTTAATAACTTACAATATAATAGATGCAACCAAACGAGAAGAATTAGTTCTTAATATAGACTGTTATTGCCTTGAAGAAGTACAACACAAATTTTATTATCATCGTAGTCAAAATCCGATTCCACTCTGGAGCAGTCTTATAAATGAATAAAAATAAACGGGATTATTTTGAACGCATTAGCATTAATTATTTCTAAATAAATTCTTAATTAATTTAGTAACACATTCAAATTATAATTAGCATGCATTTATTTTATCGATATTGTCTATGTCAGTTGATTACGCATCTCTAACCAGTCTTCAAAAAGCGTTTATAGGGTTAGCTACCGTAAATTTTTAATTTCGGCAAAATAATAAATATTTTATAACACCGTAATTATTCTGCAAATTATTAGATATAGCTATATTAACATGTTTTTGTAAAAAAAACTTATCTTACCAATAAAAAAAAGTCTAAATATTTATTTTAAACTCGAACTTTTTTAACAGGAAATTTATTATAGCTGTCCTTAAAAACGAAGTGGCTAATGTTGCAGGCACCAAGCTATATTTTAAGCACTATAGTATAAAATATTATTTATAAAGTGGAAGAGTTTGTTTGTTTGTTTGAACTCGCTAATCTCAAACTACCAGTCGGATTTGAAATATCTTATTGCGTATGATAGCCCAGTTCCCGAGGAAGGTTATAAGCTGTATGTTATGATGTAACATCATGCTACTGGCGACGGGAGCAGGGCGGTAAGCAACAACGCGGGTGAAACCGGGCCGCGGAAAGCTAGTATAAAATAAGTCTAATCTTTAAACCTATTTAATAATATACCTACCACAATCTTTTAAAGTGGTAAATACTTAAGTATTAATTATACCTGGTGCTAATGTTTTACGCTTTTACAGGCAGTATGTGTTTTATTTTAACTTGTTATATTTTGCACTTTGAATTGAAATAGTGTAACCTGTGTAACATTGAAAAAGGTCAGTCAATAAACTACATATATACCTAATTGTAATCTAAGTAAATACTATACGATAAAAAATATTGAATAAACGTTTGTAATAATGTCGACTTTAATATTTTCCATTGCATACTGATTTTATGACCTTTCATTCTTAAATTGTGTTTTTGAGCTACAAAAAAAATCTTTTATCTATAGTAACTGCACCAGTAAAGGACAAGGAACCGGTGATGAACATATCTTGTACAATAAGAATAGGCATGATTTTTTATGTAGCAATATTTTACCATAAATGTAAGCAAGTCATGTTTGACGTGGATTTGAAAAATTATATTAGCGGCTGTTGTTACGAAATGATCAGTGAGGTATTAATTTATTATAGCTTTATTTAAACCAAAAGGTTTTTTGTGCTTGGGTTAAGCATTAAATTAAGATAAAAACACATCTCATAACAACACAGTGTGTTTACATCTTAACTGTTAATCACTAGTTCAAAAAAAAAGTTTATATTTGTTAATAATATTAAAACCAGTCGCATCCTACAATTTGCGCTTAAAGTGTTCATTCCTGGCGCGAATGTCTTTTCTCTATACCATATTGGGTAGTAGGTACCCAATATGGCACTGTTGGGTAGAGTTATGTGCAGGAGCGACTTTAGTTAAAAATGCTCAGTATGAAGTTCCAAGTCCGAAGTCTGAAATCTGTGTTTTGTTTCGATATAAATTTGTTGTCTGTAGTGGAATTTTCACAGCCACTTCTTTTCCTTTATATTTTCTCTTCCTTTTATTTTATACGTGGGTTACTTGGAAAATGTAAACCTACCAGTGGTGAAGGGTCCATATAACCCGATTCCTAGCGGCTTCTCTTTGAGATAAATCACAAAGACTCGTGTCTCGTGTGAAAGTGTCTATTAATAAAAATATAATCTATCTTCACTGGTATATTTAACTAAAATAACTTTAAAACATTTTAAAAGCACCTTACTATCGTGTCTTTCTACTCTGGTAATAATAAACTAAAGTAAAATTAAAACATTCTATAAACGTTTTCGCATTGGCGCCAAATATTCAAATTGCTATGAAATAAGCCGCAGGAATTGAGAGGAATCCATACTATAGCAAATCGTACGTTCCAAGTAACTAACGCACGTAATGTAGGTGGAGTATAACCCGGTATTTGCCGGCTTATGACAGAGACAAAACATTCAAATTGCGTAGGTGTAAGCGAGACAGACAACAAAGCCACATTCCAGAACGTACGAAGCACGAAAATTTGACGAGAAAGAGATGTGCATGTCAAGGTTACCAACTTAGCTGTTAAAATAAATCAGTTAATAAATAATATGAGGTTTAGAAAATGAAAAAAAGTAGTTAAAAAATAGTATAGTATAGTATAGTAGGAAAAATAAAGTAATAATTAAAATAAAGTTGAACCGTCCAGGTTATTGGTGATTTATGATTTTATTTCTAGACATTTTTTATTATACGTTTGGGGACAAATATTTTTGCGTTTTGGTAACTCTGTTGTTGACATTTCATTTACTTTTAATAAAGTTCAATATCAATAATTTTGATCGATCTTTTGTTTTCACAGAAGATGGTTGTCATTTAATTTCATCTACATTTTTCTATTTTTTATCATTGTAATTTACCATTAATATCATCAACAAGAATATTATTCTAAACTTGACGCTGGCAGAAATAGCTGACACAATCGTCGGCTCTGTTGCCAAAAAAAAGGAGAAGAAGAAGAAGAATAGCAATAATTTGTTTGGTTTTGTTATAATTCTGTAAAAAAGTATCTCGAAATATAGTTTATGTAGGGTAGCGTTTGTGTAACGTGTACTGTAAAAGAGTGAACATAATAAATTTTGTTTAGTAAGTAGTTCTAAGCAAACGCTTAGAACTACTTACTAAAAGTCTATAAACATAGACATAGTAACAAGAAAGTAATTTAGTGAAGATGTCTACTCATAAGGTAATCTACATACAAAGTGCGCTTGAGCAACGCACCTTCATGCATGGACACGATATCTCGGAGTTATTGGAAAATATTGGGAATACCTACTAGGTACGAGCGCAGCGCGAGCGCCACGCCGTCCGCTTGAGACACGCATGAATACGTAAGTTGAAAACATGATTTTTTATTTGGTCTAAAACGGATAGAGCAAAAAAAAATGTTTTAAATGGTGTAATCCATTTAGAAGTTATTACAAATTTTCGATAGTGAAAATTGTGAAATGTAAAATTTTATTAAGTTTTGTACTGTACCTAAACTTTTTTATTGTAATAGTATGTTTAAGGTTTTGTTTAATATTGTAGAATAAGCTTTCTGCTTTGCGGGCTATTACTGCGGGTTTTGACTAGTTTGGAATAGCCACCCCTCAGTTGACGTTCTTAGCGTGACCGCGGGCGCTGCGCCGAGCTTAAAAAAGTGAAAAGTGATTCTGATTTCTGTGTGTCTACGACGCTAGTAGCATTAGATTGTTGCCTGATTTATTAATTATCTTAGAAAACACGTTTCTCAAAGTTAATTTTGGAAAACAAAAAACATGTACTTAATTTAGATCAGATATCAAAATAAATTTTAAAAGAAATTATGGATTTATTAAACATTTTAATAGTTATCTCTCTTTACGATAAATAATTAACATCTAATAAAGTATAGAAATAGACCATACGTCGCGCTTCAAGCTAAGCAAGTTTTGCCCCGGCTTCCCTCTGATAAAAAGTCACCCTTCGCCACTGAAACCTACCTTATTATAATCTGACAAACCGCTGTAATTATTAAAAGCATAGTGAATTGTAAATCTGATAGTATCGATATTAGTAGGTAATGCTAGTAACAGTTATTAAAAACTAGCTTTTGCCCGCGACTTCGTTCGTGTCAAAATTCAGACGTGTGCCTGTATGAGAATATTGCCTGTCTGATCTTACGGCAATCGTACAATGTATCAGTAATAATCAGTATAATCCGTCACTATTTCTAGATTAAACAACTCTTTGTAAGGGTTGTTTAGAAATGCCATTTGTTCTATATTTAAAAAGAATAATATATTTTTTCTAAACGGACGCATAAATATTTGACAACCAATAAATTGACGGGGACGAAACCCACGAACATTTTGTATGGAAAATATTATTACTTTTAATTTATTTTTCTGCCATTTTTCAATGGTTTAATAGTTATTCTGCTATTCAGGACGGAGACAAATCCAAAACAACAAATAAAAAATCCAAATAATCGGTCCAGCCGTTCTTGAGTTATAAATAATTGTTCGAACAGTTCTGACTTTGTTTTATATATTAAGATAAGAATGTTATTTACGATAAGGATTCACTATCTACGTACGTATCCAATCATTTACTTCCATGAATGCATCATAACAGTCATTATTTATGAAGGTTGATAAATGTTATCGATTACAGCATAATTATAAATATATCTACGTTATCAATGTGTTTATTATCTGAAACGAATCTAAAAGTCGATAACTACACTTAGAATTTTATCAAACGACTAAGGAAATAATAATAAGTGCAATGTTCATTCCAATTTTTACATAACGAGCTGTTGTACCTATAATCTGTCTTTCCACTATGACCAACTAAACTGACCAACTAAACTGATCAACTGAAACAGATCAACTATTTTTCTTTCTTATCGACTCAATTTTGTAGTTGGTCTGATAGGAATATTTTATTATTTCAAGTTTATTCCCATCCACACAACTCAAAACGCATCACCTATTTGTTTTTCTTATCGGTACAACTTTTTTGTTGGTCCGATAGGAATATTTTATTAATTTAAATTTGTTCCCATCTACACAACTTAGTATCAAACCTAAAAAAGTGTATCTGCCGGGAAAGTGTCTTAGGGTAATAAATCTAATATCTACTCAATAACCTGTTGGTTTATGGACAGAAACGAAGTATGCTTGATTGAATAAAACGACTGTGTTAGTTGTCTATTTTTATTTTAATCCTATGGTAGATACATTTAGGGCGTTTCCTATTGAGATCTCATCAGATAAACATTGTATCATGGTTTTTTAATGGCATCATCGCGAATGATATAATATATTAGAGTAAAAAAAAGTTTATTATAAAGGTTTACTTAATACCAAAGTTGTGTGGATGGGGACAAATTTTGCATTAACAAAATATTCCCATCAGACCAACTAAAAAGTTGTATCGTTGAGAAATAAAATAGTTGGTCCGTTTTAATTGGTTGGTTCAGTTGGTCCCACTGGAATAATATTTTTCAAAATAAAATAAATGATCAACTAGTTGATTAGATTGGAATAAAACCTTTTTTGGGTTCCATTCTGCACAACCAATTGGTCGGTTCAGTTGGTCGGAGTGGAAGGACAGCCTATAATGTATGAATTATTAAGGTTTGCCCGTCAAAAACAAGAATCAGTTATTTAACTACGTGTTTTTACATTTTCTATGGGTTTTCTTGTACTGTGATCTAAATAAATTATTTTATTGCTCGTTTATCTTTTAAACTAATATTACTGTCTGTTCTAACTGACGAGGTGTTGTTGTTTATTGTATGCCGTGTCTGGATCGTGCAAATCCTTAATATTACCGAACGATATAGCAAGCACGATAATCGTGCAAACGGTCTAAATAATTTATATAGCGACGAGTCAAGGCTGAACTTAACATCTCAATAACAATTTAACACCATTATTCATTCAAGATATAATAATATTTGCTAATATCACGATGAACAGAAAGAACCGGCTGGAATTTCACAAGGTCACTTTTAATAATGTACGTAAATAGATTTTCCTCGTACATATTTATAGAAACACGCTTGTTATTTACAAAGCTGGCTGGCATTGAAGATTATTTAAATATATGCCACCACGCGTGTCACTTATCTATGGTATGAATCAAAAGGCACGGATCCAATTAATATATTAGCATACTTATAATATTAATATGAGTGACAACCACTGGCATGTATAATTTTAAATAATGTTTTCAAATTCCGAAGTCTATAGTAATTTATATAACGAGTAGATCAAGGTCATAAGTACAATACTTACACCCAGTTTCTGAAAGGTTGATCAACGCAAAAATTAACTAATAGCCTGTTAAATCTCATGTCAAGTGCCAATTGGGTTGCTAAAAGCATGGTTTTTTAGTTTAATTTGATCATCCTGTCAGTTGACATAGCTGTTAAGTTTGGCTCGAGGATCATGTTAACCTCAATAATGGGTTTTTGAAACGCTAGTTATGTACTAATCATAGAGCATACGTCTGTCAAAATATTTGTCAACTAATCGGTGCTCGTCGGCGAATTAACTTGTGACTATAATTGATTTTTTATGTTAAACTAAGTTTTTCTTCGAATTTATCTTATTAGGGTATGTCAAAACATATTTATAATGCAGTATTATTTGTAATATTTGTTTTTCTTTATAAAAGTGTATATTTTGGACGTCTTCTTGAATTAACATTGTTACTGTTTAGATCACAATCATGTCCGTTTCGATTATTACCATGAGTATCAGAACATCTAGCAGTGAAGATCAAAGGACGCGAACTTTTACGACGAGAACGATATCCAGTTTCTGAAAGGCTGATAAACACAAAAATTACCTGATCAATATATGTCAAGTGCCAATTGATTTGACATTAGATTTGTTTGAAAACAAACCTAATGTCAAATCAAAATCATCATAGATTAGTTAATTTTGCACTGATTAACGTATTAGAAACTCGAATTGATTTAACAGCCATGTTAAATTAACAGTTGAGTTAGTAGAACAATGATTTAACAGGCCTTTCAGAAACTGGGTGTTAGTACATTTTGTTTTAAATAAAATTGTTAACAATTTTACGCTTTTTGACTTTGCTCTACTATTTCGCCTACAACTCCAATGGCTAATATCCGAGGCTAAAATGAAAAATAATAGTAGTATTATAGGTAGTAGGTATTTGGTCCATCGACTCAAAACGCTTATCGATTACGACTCAAAAAATACAAGTACCTATAATATTATGTTACAAGTGTATAGGCATTCATCACGTATTTTTTTTTTTTTTTTATTTCTATGATGCGGCTGTAATGTCACTGCGACCATGAATGGTCTATTGTGATCGCCGCTTTATCAAGCTAGAGTTCACCACTAAACCCTGCAACTATGATATACCGCAGGATTTGCTTAGGGGTGAGCTCCTTAATTTCTTCTGGGCCCAGAGTGTGTTTCCCTAGAAGAAACTGACGCCTGTGTATGAGCGGGCCACATTCCCCCAGAAGATGGAGGGGCGTTTCATCTGCCTCTTTACATCGCCTGCAGGTGCGTGTTTCGCTTAGCCTTAGATTATGCATGTGCTTGTTTAAATGCAACAATGACCTGTCAAGGCTCTTGACACAATGCGTAGATTGTTCCTACTCAGCGCAAGGATAAGGTTATTGTTAAAGCCTTTGATCAGGGCTTTAGAGTGGTTCATTCCTGGCGATTCCGACCAGAGTTTAATGGCTGTTTCGATGCATGAGTTTGTAAGGGCATTTTGAGCTAGGCTTTTTGGTATTCCACAGAAGGGCTCTGGGCCCTGCTGAGTTCCATTAGCTCCCGCTCTCGCAAGTTCATCGGCGCACTCATTACCGATGACACCTGCATGACCTGGTACCCATCTGAGAACTACTCTATTCATAATACCTAGAGAGTTTAAACGATCCATGCACTCTTCAACTACTTTCGATGTTACTACGTTCGAATCCAGTGCTAGTAGAGCGGCTTGGCTATCAGAATTTATATATATAGTCTTATTTGTGTAGCGCTTTTGCAGATTAGCTTCCGCGCATTCCACAATGGCGTATACTTCTGCTTGGAAGATGGAGGCGTTTTGTCCCAAAAACACACTTTTTTTGAGCTTTGGTCGCTCCCCATATATTCCACAGCCTACTTTTTGTCCTATTTTGGAGCCATCGGTATACCATACTAGGCAACCAGACTCAAAAGATATCTGATCTTCGAGCCAGTTTTCCCTAGGCGGCAATTCTATTGTGTATTGTTTTCCAAATACAAACCGGGGTGGGGTGGCATCCGTAGGCATGCAAAGTATTGGTATTTCCAGTATTGAGTTCTGTATAGTCCTCAACTTCTGGGAGATCCAATTGCTTCTGCCTTGGATATGAGCCCTGTACATGCTAGCTTTCGCCTCTTTTTGTATGAATACATGAAGAGGCGGTAATCCAAGCAAAGCATTTAGCGCCATTCCGGGGCTAGTCGACATAGCTCCCGAGGCCATGAGGCAGACAGTTCTCTGTAAGCTGTCTAATTTCTTTATGGTGGTCGTTTGACGCGTCTTGTTATACCACACAACTGATGCGTACGTAATGATCGGCCTCACAATGGCAGTGTACAGCCAAATAGTTGTTCTAGGGGTTATGCCCCAATTGTTGCCCATCATACGGCCGCTAATTCCCATCGTCATCTTGGCTTTCTTTAGTACATTTTCCAAGTGTGAATTCCAAGTCAACTTTTGGTCGATTGTGACGCCTAAGTATTTGACTTCTGTGGAAAACGCAATCGTTTTACCATTAAGCTTTGGCATTGTTTGTTTATCCAATCGCTTCTTTTATGTAAAAGGTACAATTACTGTTTTATTCATCACCTAGGTATTTTGTTCAGACGATTCCAAAACAAATCGTGATTTGTTTGGAATCGATTTTACTAACCAAGTAGAATTATATAATACCTACTACATACAACACGGTACTACCTACTTAGAAGTATTTTATGGAGCCGCGATGGGAAGAAATTCACCTTGTTGAGAATGGTTTTACTAATTTCAGACAGATTGCACGTGAGCAGCCAAACCGCCAAACACACGAAAAGACCTACGTAGCATGTGTGTTCTATTCGTAGTACTTTGACATACATACTCAATAAATCTGTTTTCTAAGTTCGGCAAGGCAAATAAATCTATAACTAGGTCATAATAAATTACGTGATTTTCTCAATGATATGTGAAAATAATTTTAACACAATGACATAATAAGACCTTACGAAACAGCATACCTATGAATAAAAGTAGAAATGGAACAAAGATAGAATAGATTACTACTACATACCTTCATAAACATGTATATGTATGATATGTTTAACATAACATTGTATCAAAATAGAATTAAATAAATACCTACCTAAATTATCAACGCAATGTGATACCGTATATGGCACCGTTGAACGTTGGCCATACGCAGCAGCGAAATTGAAATAACAACAGGCAATAAAGTTATATTTGTAGCTACTACAATGGCGCTTTGTTTACAGTTTCTTATCTTTATGGCGACACAAAAGTTGAGATTACGTCATTGTTATACTAAACCTGAATACGAACAATATTACACACATAACCTAGCCAACGTACTTAACCTACGCATGGTTATACCGTGAGTTAATTGGTGCAGTTTTTAGTTTCATACTTATTTAAATTAGCCGTTTTGTTTAACATATTACAGCCTAGTCTTGGAATGTTAGAAAGAAAAGTGATAGTCCACTGTGATGGGAAAATACAAGCGACAGACCGCGTATATTCTCAAAATAATGTAAATGAAATCTAATTTGCTAACAGTTTTGTTCAACAGCTCCAAAACTAAAAATGTTATGTAAAAATGTAAATCGTAATTATTATAAGCTCACATAATATTGTTATTATTAGTCATCAAAGCTCTGGAATGTATCTATGGAAACAAGAGTAACTGAGAACAATAGAATGAAAGCAGATGAGAAAATTCGTTCTGTTATTAACTTTACCCGTACAGACAATAGTCATTGCATTATTCTGTTCATTAGTTCTGTTTTTAAGAATATAATAAATGGTATCATGTGTGTATGGTAAATGTCGAAATCGTCCAGTGGATAAGGTACCCTTTGTGTAAATACGGGGTAATGGGTTCGAATCCGGGCAAGTACCAATGTGATTTTTCAAATCATATGTACTTTCTAAGTTTATATTGGACATTTCTGACTGACGGTGAAGGAAAACATCGTGAGGAAACCTGGACATAAAAGTCTGAAATTGCCAATCAGCCTTGAGCAAGCGTAGCGATTAATGCTCATATTTTGTCTATATTCAATGAGAAGAAGCCATTGCCCTGCAGTGGGACAGTAAAACAGGCTGGTATTATTATTATTATTATGGTATTATCATGTGAATGACTAGCTGCAACCCGCGGCTTCGTCCGCGCCTAGAATGTGTTTTGATTCCTTCGGAAACCAGACCGACTTTCAGGATAAAAAGTAACCTAGGTATGTCCGTCTCCGGCACCAAATCTATCTACATATCAATTTTCATCGAAATCGATTAAGCCGTTTAGGCACTGAGTGAACAAACGAACAAACAAACACAGGGATTGCTACTTTTTATCCCGAAAATCGATTTGGTTCCCGAGGGATACAACAAAACATATTTTACGCGCCTGCAAAGCCGTGTTGCGCAGCTAGTATTTTATTAAATGTTGCCAAGACGATACTTTATGGGTGGCACTTTAAAAAAGGGCTTTTTGGACGATTCGCACGAATTCAACTCGCACAAAAAGTGCAAATCAACTCTTTTAAATAATATTACTTTTCTGTAGGCGATTCGCACAATGTTAATTTATTAGCGAACTGCATTTCATAAAACACAATATGCGTGCCCATAGCGTACTACATATTTTAGAAAGTGTCGATTCGCACGCTAATAAATTAATATCGTGCGAAAAAAAGCCTAAAAAAGTTATCAAATTCATCCATCTCTACACGCCCTAATTTCACAAACTACACCTTAGTAAAAATATGTGGCTTGGCTCCTCTTGGCGGGGCACTGCTTATGACCCCAGAATGCTTATTAAAATGTAAGCCAAGAATACGGAGAATCCATTTTACGCAAACGTTTCAACAGATAATAAATAATACCAAGTGAACTGTACAAAACAGTTCCAGGAATAGTTCATTACTAAACTAATACACTATTGTAGCGTATTGATGAATAATCCAAATACCTATATAGGTAGGTACTTACATTTATTAACGTGTAACCACTGAGCAAAGCAATATATAATAAAGGGGGAAAATACCAAGACGTCAGTCAGAATGCATACTTATTATTTCCTCATAAATATTTGTCTAGTGGTCAGATATAAGTACCTAAATAATAATCAAGTTCGGCGAATATTGTTGTAAATAATCATGTGTATAAATATTAAACAGTTTTGATAGCTAAGTAGTCAAATGATTTTATGCAGCATTTTTAACGAAATAGAAACTAATATATTATCTGTTGCAATACTACTTCGCAAATTGCACTTCGATAAAGTTAGCAAACCACAAATACCTACAAAATATACCTATCGATCAGACGATTAGTCGAGGGCACCGTGCTTAATATATGTGCCAGACATCCGAAGGTCGTGAAGAAAATAGTGTAGGTATTATTTGCAGCTTCTTAATCATAGCCTCATTTATTACATGAAGTAATATTAATAAAATATAATATGAAATTTGGCAGCTTTTATAAATACTTATATACTACACTTATAAAAACTATGTTCTGACATTTGATTCGAATAATGTTGCGATGGGTTACATATTTTCACCCCTAATCCTAGATCATGAAAAATAATTTTTGTCCACGCCTACTATATAGTTCAAGCTGTTGTAATAAACATGTTGTCATTGATAAAGAAATACCTAATTGTAGAACAAGCAAAATATATTATTAAAAAACAACAAGCCTGTCTGCCTTAAACAAACTGAACAGAAAGAAATCCAATTTTTTACATACATATAATATGTACATACATAAGGTCGGAAAACATTATTCTTGCCGAACTCAAGGAGGATAATGCTGTCGAGAAAAAATTAAAGGTTTTTTGCACATTTATCTGCCCATTTTGGACTTAATATAACTTCGTTTCGTAATAGGTACCTACAATTTAGTTTTTTTAAATTCATGACTATCTCAAATGAAAAGCTTAAATCTACTTTGACTTCTTATTCACTTCTTCCCATATTTCATGCACTACACAGTAGTACCTACACTACTCATAATTTAATATTACATAGATTACTGTTGTCAAGGAATTATAGTCGCATGACAAGCATAGCGAGATTTATTTCAAGAGATTCTTGCTCTGATTTGAATATGTCGCTAGGGAAGCATCTCACACAACAACTTCATCGGCGACAAAGCCAACACGTATGACCATTGAAAATAATATTAACTTAGCTAAATTTTGAAAGTTAACACTGAGCTCAGAATAAGCCAAATGGTAAAAAAATAATACATTCCTGATTTTGATTTATGCTAATATAAAATTGTTAAACAGAAGAAATGTTTACAGTTTATAAACATTAAAAAAGCACAATGAAACTTATTTGCGAAGGTTAACAAATACGTAAAAAGATACTTATATAAATTAATCTCCGGCAAACAATATAAATGACTACAATTTCAATGCAACCCGAGCATTTAAAAAAATAATAAAATGCCGGACGTCTGGACGTTGTTGTATAAATAATTAAAGTGGCAATTTCCTAAACATTGTACCAAAATACACAAGTTTACACAACACAACAAAAAGTTGGCATTCTAACAACTATGTTCAGTACCTACTAACATTAACTCTTTGTGATTGCAAACTTTTTGTAAACATGTCAGAGAAATATTTCTGGTCACAATTCTTTCTCGGACTTTATACGCTGTTCTTGTACCTACCTATTTAAAAAAACTTTTATAATAAAAGTAAATACGTTAAATACATAGTATGTCTAGTTATGGTGTTAAAGCGGTCTAGCTAATTATAACCACATGAGTAGATAAGCCGATTATAACAATCCATACAAATATTATAAATGCGAAAATAACTCTGTTTGTCTTGTCTGTCTGTTACGCTTTCTCGCCTAAACCACTAAACCGATTTTGATGAAATTTGGTGTAGAGGTAGAATAGACCTTGAGGTACAACATAGACTATCTTGGAAAAATCAAAAAATAGCTTGAAGGAGTTGAAATAGCGGATGAAAGTTTGTATGGAAAATGCGACATAACTGACATTCACGCGGGTGGAGCTGCGGGCAACAGCTTGTTTAGAATAAAATTCAGTAGTAGCCTATGTATACTAGCTTTGTTTCTATATTGCATGATCTGTTTTGCAGTAGCCATTTTTTCTATATATTAAGGAATCTTCGGGGAGCACGATTTTTGAATACTAGTTGCGGACACAAAACCATATTCTATACAATATGTGATATTGTCTTAAAAAGCTATTGTTTAATTAAATCTTTAGTAATCTAGAGCTAATTTAAGTCATATCAAAGAAGACTTTTAATCGCATTTTACAACATTTTGCAATTTGAACAGAGTGGTTGGCTACACATGAATATATCAAATCAAATCAAATCAAACTAATCAATCAAATTTTTCTACGTATGTACCATCTTTAATAATTAGGAGTCGCCTATAGTTATGTCATATGAGTATGAATAATATGACTCACGGAAATACCTAATACAACTTACAAAAAGTAAGGGGTGGTGAATTTGCCAGTCATCGCGTTTGGCGTGAATTATTATGGCCACAGTTGAATAACATTACTAGGTAGTTACCTACCTACGTACTATAATAATATTATATTACGTTACCCACAAGAAAAGATACACGTTTCTAATGTTTCTATACACTCGACCGAAGATCACACGGTAAATGAATACCTATATTTATGTTTTATAGCTGACTACACGTTTTATAAATTCCTTTGAAAACGACATAACATTGAAATTCTAGAACAATGAAAAATTAAAATGGAACTTGAAAAAAAAATGTTGACTTAGTAATTTATTACTTAGCCATTAATTTGTAAATGAAGTTATGCAAACGGAAGTATTAAAACACTGATTTAACGTTAATTTATTATTTTAATGTAAAAATTACCGTATAATCACTTTTTAATAGGTAACTAAGCGAGTTATTGCTCGAGGCACAGAATAAATTAATAGTACGTAGCACGAGGTAATGAAAACATTATAAAGGGTACCTATATATTATGAATGAGTAAGGTGAACGTGTTCTGCCTTATATTTCACACATTTATTAGCAAAGATCTGTACCTACGTATAACTTATTTCTATGATATGCCCTTTAAAATGACTGCATAAACGAATGAAAAGAAAACACATATACGAGGTACCTACCTATCTACGTACTGCAGAAAATAACGTTTAGCTTTTACGAGTATTATACCTTTTCCGACTCCGTTTCCTATTCATCGAACTGAATAACGGCGTATAATAGTAAAACTAACATATCAAAACACAAACGAAGTGACACTGACATGACAAAGAAAATTCCTAGTAGATTACCTTTATTAAATTTACAATGGCAAACAATTATTTATTCAATAACTGCCAATGATTGTTTTATGAGAAATTACGTGGTTTTACTGTGTAAATTAAGTACGCGTAGGTATAATTAATTGAAGATGTAAGCAAATAAAATGGCCACCTTTGATCTTATTATCAAAGTACTTAATTTGACGTTCGTACTGGGTTACCAGTTTTTTTAAGTGTTTTTAGATCTGATAAAAAAATGCCGCACCGCCTGGCACTGAAATTACAATGAAAGAAGTCTGTTTAACATTTTTTTAAACATGTTATTTAATTGAAACACTATGCGCAGTAAAAATCTTTAAATGTTCTTGGCACAGAATTATGAATGTTTTAAGAATTTGTTACCTCAGAACTTTTGATTGGTTAAAACGAATTTGATGATTCTTTTTCTATATAAAAGCTGGTGCTACCCGTGTGTCTCAATTTAATTTGGTCCAGTTCTGACAATGGCATTCATGAGAAAACAATTTGTCTTATGTCCATTTTTCATTCTTCCTGTTTAAAGTCAGTTTTTCTTGTAAAATTAATTGAAGAATACTTTATTGCATATTTTTTGTTTTTCTAAATAATGTCGTAATTACTATTATTTAAAAATATGGAAAATCAGATATTTTGGTCACCGAATGTCACATACTCGTAATACCTTCACATTTGATGGTAATGTGATGTAGGTACTGTACTTGTAAGCAGATATGTAAATGGTATACGAAAAATTATTACTTTATTTATAATGCATAAATTTGTGCATCTAACTAATAAAGTATTATAATATATGCAGTGACATAAAAAGGGTACCATGCCAAATTGCAAATGTTGTCTGGCTTTTTCACGTACATTTTCAAGTTTTTATGACTCTTGTTTCATTTACCTACTGCCCTGCATAAATTGGACTTAGGTATTTTACCGGACCCGTCTCGAAACTACTTTTATATGTTACCAAAATTTAAGAAAAAGGTTGGGGAGAAGAAATTTTTGACCTACGAAAAGGTATTAAGAACACCGTTTTAGCGTATTTTTTAGACGAAGACAAATCATTTTTAATGGGAAATCGGAAAATGTGCACAAGATGAAAGTTGTAGATAATTATATAAGCTTCCATTCGACAGAATACCACTATTCTCTAGGATGCACCGTTTTAGAGATATTAGTGAAAACTCAAAATTGGGAACTTTAAACCCCACCCTTAGGGGAAAAAAGAAACATAAAAGAATGGGTTTGTAAACATTTTAGTATTGACCTATAAAACAAATTTCATTGGATCTTACATTAAAACATTCAAAGTGACTGGGTTCTGAGGTTTCTGTGTTTCAGGTGCTTAAGGCACTTCACTTATAGTGTAATTTATTACCATAGGTAGCCAAATGTGTCCCTAATTCAAAGAACTCGGTGTGAGTTATTCTTAGTATAATGCAATGTCCTATGGGGTCAAGGTAAAACTACGGTTTCCTTTATGCGGTAGGTATGTACCTACCTACATTTATTATAATTATTGCTCTTTCTAACCTAATCGTGTATTTTGACAAAATATAAAAGAAACTTACCGTAGCAGTCTTTCATGTCTCTCTCTATCGTAGGTTGCCGCAAGGTAGTCAGCAGCGATGTCATGGTGCAGCGGCGGGTGTATTGGAGGTTGATACCGCTGCTTCCACAGCAACTCGCTGTTGTATAGCGTGGGAGGCGGCGGCGGGGGCAGGTGCAGCAGAGGCGGGGGAGGACCTCCGCCGTAGCCGTGCGCCATGCCGCGCCACTCGCGCTCCTCCACCGAGCTGGCCGAGCCACCCGAGCGGACTCCGCTCACTCCCGAGTCGGACCTATCGTCCGCATCTCGCGCGCACACTATCACACAGTCGTCCTCCTCGGAGGCCACGGCGCTGGCCACACCATCCGCGCCCGCACCACCACTCACTTCACTCTTCACTTCACACTCACTGTTAGCGCACACCTCCGGCTTGCTCACTTCTTCCTGTTTCACGCACTTGTTTTCCTCACTAACCTCGGCAACATCACTTGCACTCACACTTTCTGCAACACCTGAAACAATTTAAAATAATAAATTAGTTGATGTTATCCTTTTAATTCTCCAAATAATAAGACAGGTGACATAATCAGAGACCTTCTGTAACTGAAATTATAACGAACCATCTACAATGTCGAGTAAATTAAAAATTATTTATCAAAATTGTGTCTTCCTGTCAAAACGAATTAATATTGTGTTATCAACGAGGTGCCAGCTGCATATTTTCAAACGGCTGACGTCATCTCTGAATCGCTTCGTGTCGGCACGTTTGGGAGGAAGCCAAAATAAGCCCATTCACACGACACCCACGTCCGAGTGCGTAAAAATAACGTATTGTACGTGGAAGATAGCAATTTTCATTATCTTCTATTAAAAACATCGCAATACCATTACAATGTTTTTACTCCGCACAAATAAACCGTAAGTAACTAGGTAGTTAGCTAGTATCAAGTACAAAACTATTACAATATAAACGTGCTAACGTGACTAATCAATTTACAATTGCGTAACTGGCCACTTCATTATAAAATCGACAGATTGTGTTACATGTGGCATAAATATATATATTACAATGAAACTGATAAATAGGTATGTGGAGCGGCGGATGTGTTGATTGATGAGTTCTACGATTTCTACGAACGCTGGCGCTGGATGACGAAGACGCATTATTGCATTAGATGTTTACGTATTTACCATGTAAGTATATTTATTTCTCGTACCGGAACAGGAACATAGGTATCTACATTAGGAGACATAGACCCGTGGGTGGAAGTAAAATGTCGGCAGGGTCGTGGAGCCCGCGTGCTACCCGTGAATGACGGCTGGAGCTCAGCCAATGCTGAGCGCCATCGCCAGCAGTCGACAGGCTAAACATTTGGCGTACCACTAAAATGAGGGCAACGTGATAAAAGCGTCGGGTGACGTGTCAACCTCATAAAATATTAAATACACTCACTCGTGCTTACTAGGAAGTTCATATTATCACTTACGAAGAAAAGGGCTTCGTAAATATAATAAAACGAACCTTGGCAAAGATGTTTCGTTACTTATTCGATTGACAATTATTAAACTTTGACTGCAGGTAATTTTACAAAATTTATAGAGAAGATTTGAACTCCAGAAGCAAAAACTATGTATGAATTCGTACCTATGCAAATAATAAATTCAACGGGCGCGCATTATTCGACATTTTTCTTGGAGTCAACACGCGATTGCACATTTACCTAAACACAGAAAAAAAAGAGAGATAGAGGTAATTCATGTCAAAATTATTCATTGTATTCTTTATAAAATATGCATAACATCAATGCTATAAAAGACAATTATTGCGAAAAACAGATTAAAACCAAACGATTCAATTAAGCTTTATAGGTAGTAATTATATTCACACTTAAATAAAGAATTCGTCACACCCTACACCAAAGGACGAGCCTGTGTGTCGAAACAACAATGGAATTTTAATGCGAGAGCTGTTAACGAGGATCCTTATCTACATAATCGCATAAATATAATTATTCATAACAAACAAAAACACAGAAGAAACTGTGCGATAGTGTGCCTACAACTGGTCATTATTCACCGGGTGCGTGAGCCGGAGATCTCATCTCAGTTAGCGCATAATGATATGATAATGTATCGTGATACGGTTGCGAGCTAACCGCCATTTTTAATGCACTCCACGATTACTCACCGAGATTCGCACGACAAACGAACCGGTTACGGCAAAATCTGCGAGCTTGTTCAACAATCAAGAGGCATTTCTTTCAAGTTATGGAGACTTACACTACAGATAAACCGGTACTAACTCAACACTAATCATTATACGCACTAATTTCCAGAGCAATTAAACGATTGTTCTATGAGAAAAGCATGTAAAAACAACATGCCATTATACATTGTATAGTATAAAACTTGAATCATAATTAATTTGCGATATTCCAATAGGTAAGTACTACGCGCAAATAGGCTAATCTAATCGAGAAACAAACGTTGACGTAATAGACGCGATACTAAAAGTTCCCAAATAGCCGTGTAAACAAAAAGAATTGCACAAATCACAATGGCTACGATAGTGTTACTTATTGCTTGCAAAATGAAACGATAGAAGTTGTTTTAGACAACAATATGCGATAACAAGAAATCCAACAATCTCCAGCTGTTTACATGTTAAAAGAATACTCGAGGCGGAGAAAACAAACCTGCCACTTTACAAACAAACGACCATTGAACGAATGTAAACAAAACTTAAAACAATGCAACACTGCGACAGTGATCAGCAGGAGGGGACAATAGGGTAACAAATAACTCGATGGGGAAGTACGGCAACGTCGCCGTTCGTCGTCGCATTGTGACAACGCCTGATTGACAAGACAAACGCCGAGGCGGAACCGGTGAGAGAGCTTTTCATTAGATGGAAAGGAAGGGCAAAAAGTTGACACGAGGGCTTCAAGAAGCGCGACGGGCGCTCGGCGCTTCACGACGTGGAACGGCGGTGGTAAATCCTGACCACGACAATTTGAATTATTCATAAAGGGCGAACCTCGGCAGCTGTAACTCAGCACAGACTATTGCAGCAACTGCAATCAACAGAATGACGTAGGTATTCAAGAACCCGGTATTTATCGTGTACGTGTGTAGTGAGTGTATTTAGTAACTGGTAACGTTTTGAATTATTTATAGTCTAATACCGTGTGCCACATGCAAGTTTTCTAAGAATAGCTGACCGCATGCAGGTCTACAATTTATTTGACACAGCGACGTTAATGTTTAAGTGCTGTAAATAAGATTGAACGCTTCAATTGAGCTCCAACATTCTATTATGGTCGAGTCTTGATGATGTCAAAAAGTCAAAATCATTAGGTAGGTCCGTATTTCATCACTGTGCAGATAGCGTCAGTTGCAATCATCAGCCGAAAATGCCAATAAACTGTATATATCTATACTAAAAACCATTGAATGGATCTTTAATGATGAAAGAAGTTATGTAGTACCTACCTATTTAGCTAGGTATAATTCCTAAATATAGACATGGTCATACTCGTTAAATGCAGCTTTTACATAAAAAGCGAAGCAGGTGTTATTATGACAGAAGTTATTCTAAACATTTACAATTATTCCTACATTAGTTATACCACGTTATACTACAATACAAGAATTGTTTATACCTATAATGTACCTACGCGTAATAATAAGCCACGCTAACTATAAGCAAATTATACGCAGAATTAGATAGGTACATATATCTTAGTACAATACAAGAATTGTATATAAAGCAAATGCGGTAGACAAAGCGGCTGTACGTCAATACTCTCAAATAACCTGTTACCGTGTTATCTGAGCGTGTTTGTCGACTCAAAGCCATCTTGTTAAACCCACTGGAGCGTATCGGCTCGCGGACCGTGTAATGAAACACATCCACTCAGAGAATAACCATTAATAGGACAGACATTTACTTGTAACAAAGTATTCACCGTAATAAAGCAATTAAACAATCGACGACAGTTACTTAAAGCTGCGTGTGTTAATGCTAGATAGGTAGCTCAAATTAGAACAAGCCTGCGCAAAACGCACTCTAATCTCACTTTCTAAACGAGGCTCGCAAGACACTATTAGATAGGTGTATTGCGTTAACGCTTTTGGAAATACTATCAACCCAGTTTTATCGATTTAGATCGTTAACTGCATTCGGTGATCGACAAATTCTTACGGAAACCCGTCCAGTCTATACCTACCTATACTCGTATTAAGATGAAATACCTACCTAGTTGATTTTCTTTTGGATCATCTGATTGTTTTTTTTTAAATTATGTTTAGATAAAATGCAATTAGGATAAATCGCATTGTTTATCGTGACGGGTTGCAATACCACCTTGAGGATTATAGTGTGGAGAGATATCACGATTCACGCTGCTCGTGCAGTAAATTGCGCAATGTGCTATTGAAAGCGCACGGAGGCGAGCGCGCTGCAATCTTCCCAACATCTCACGTCGTGTCCCGATTATTCGTGACCGGAATTCTTGATTTCAACCATAGACAATACATAAATTCTTTTACATACCTATAACAACTATTAAATTCGTCACAATCATTAAAATATTGGTATCGCTAGACGATCTGATTAAACGGCCGTGAACGCACCGAATTGCATCAACACCTGTACTTAATTAATTTAATTCTTGCAACGTTAGACAGGTTTTACCTGTAGCTTACTTTTAGCGTGTATTATTGAACTGCATCTGTGTATGATATTAATTACTAATTAATTAGGTACTAATTCCATTATGACATCTACAAGGAAAACGTGTCACGAAATGGATTGCGATTTATGTTACCAAAGCTATTAACCTAACTTTAAAACTGTACCTCTACCTATAATGCAACACGGAAAAGGCTTTAAGGTTATCTACCCTGCTTATCATTATTATCAAAAAATAAGAACGAACAGAGCGGGTCAGTCGACAATAAACAATAGGACCATAAAAATAAAACAAATCGCTGTTTACGGTAACAATGCACACTAGGTAAGCATTCTTGATAAAACTTGACGATATGAAAGGTCATTTGGTGCACGACTGGAGGCTAAATAATGTAATACCTACCTACCTATTTATCGTGTGAACTCATCTTTGTATCAACTGAATAGGTAGGTTATGTAGGTATGCAATTTTGATTTACGGAACATTGCTAAAAATTTACTTATGGGGTAGGTTAGATTAGGTTAGTAGGTAGGTAAATAGGTATTGTAATTGGTTTCTTCCGGGTTTCATATGTAGTTACCTACCTAATTATTGAATGGTTTGATGTAAGCTACAATAAAACTAAACATTCATTAAAATAAGTACATACACAAGTTGAAAGTTTCATGATAAGTATACATATATCGAACTACTCTTCAGGTGGAAACATCGCTACTCATGTGCTCAAAGTAAATTAAGATAGGTAAGCACCTAGGTACTTAGGTAAGTACCTATTTATTTTGTAGCTGCCGTTTATAATCTTACAATTAAGTTACCTACCTAGGTACCTAGTTAAGCCATGACCTACTAAATAAGTAGACAGGTACCTAATATTTTTAACCCAGAAAGGTTCTACAACAAAATAACGGTTAAAATTTTAAATTTATTTAAGCAGGTAGTATTTACAAATAAGTAAGAACCAATTCGTTTAGAGCAAAATTTTCTCGGTATGAATTTGCGACTTGCGACCTATATGAGTAGGTAATTACGCAGTTTAAATTATAATATTAGTGGAAAATTCACAAATTAAATTCAAAAATTACTCACTCTTGCAGTTGATTATACACAAATTTAACAAGTCTTCTTTCAGCAACAGCTTTGTCAAATTATACAATCACTAAATACAGCACTGTGTCGGAGCTTATTTTCACACAATGACTATGTCACTATCACAATATTTCACAAAAGTCGTTGTAGATATTCCAAATAAGCCAGATAGATATCCTTCCAGCGATATGTAGATACGGTCGAAAATATGTATGTCATAAAGTAATCAATCACCTCACAGTCACAAATTCCAGTTGGCTATGCTATGTAATAATATTATGTACAATTCACGACTATGTCTAAATGATTCGTTGCGAACGTTATGTGGCACAGCACAGACGTGCTAAAGCCTCAGTAGCGCACAAAGAACTGAAATGCGGGGAAGGGAAGTGGTGTACAGAGGAAAGGGGGCGGGAGGAGCTGTGCCGCGGCGGCGGCGGCGGCAGTCTCGCAGCGACGACGTAGCACTACGTAGCAACAAGTGAACGGTGTGCGGGTGTGAGGTCGGAGCCGGGGTGAGCAGATGGGGAGGCCGGGAGGCGCCCCTCTCGCATTCAAAGAGCGCGCACCTGACGGTGATAATTATGTATGCAGCACCCGCCTTGCCCTATCCACAATCCACACACTATATCCACCAACAGAGCCTGTATAGGTAGGTTACACAGGAAGGGCAGATGTCGCTAATCACGACGCCCTAACAGCTTTGACCGTTACGATTAAAAAAGAGTGTTATAAATAGCTAATAGGTAGGTAGGTACTTAGAGAATACCATTACGTTAACCGAGTCGTTACGTTAGGTAATCGGTAGTATAAGAAACATAAGTACCTATGATTCTTATACTACCGACTACCTACCTAAGTATTTTACGTACTTCCAAGTAAATAAATAAATACCTACAATATTACTTTAGCTTGTCTTTACCTACGGTATATGTGGTGTACCTACGTAATTAGATAGGTACGACATTGTACGTACCACATACCTAACAGTATACCTACTATTGAGCTCAATTTTTTTCTAATTGTTGCTTAGCAACCTCAATCAATTTGTAAGCTTAAATGATTAACTTGTTTCTGTGATCTTAGAATACATTTCTATAAAACAATAGGATAATATTATAAAAAAATAAATTGAAATATCTTACCTACACTCAAAATTGTTGTAACAAAATGTTGTGTACCCAAGCAAATTACATAGCTTACTAAAATACCTGTACAGAGTTTTGTTTATCGCCTGTCTAAATATAATTTTAGACGAACCGGTTTTAGAAATACATCTATAGATTAAATATAAACGAGACTCATCATTCTCATCAATCATCAGGTAGGTATCAGGTTTTCCATGTCGTAGTAAGATGAAAAACCATATTGTTTCAATAGGTATAAACAAATAGCGATCGTTGACCAACATACCGAAAACATTTTACAACGCGCTAACGATTTGGCAC
Source organism: Parascotia fuliginaria (assembly GCA_963082885.1). Taxonomy (NCBI): domain Eukaryota; kingdom Metazoa; phylum Arthropoda; class Insecta; order Lepidoptera; family Erebidae; genus Parascotia; species Parascotia fuliginaria. The sequence continues at coordinate 13,508,163 of OY720180.1, read as the reverse complement.
ACTGCCAACAATTCCGTGACAAGCTATCCGTTCTACGTTTGGTTTTATAAATAATACAAAGAGTTCAGCTCACAAGTCACATAAGTAAAATAAATGTTTAATCCCAAACTTATATATTTATATACGTACAAATAAAGAACACAAATGACGTATTGTTTTCGTTTAACACTCAAAACATAAGATAATTAGATGCAATAACGTAATAAAAATTCTTTTTTGGTTTTTTACCTGTCTGCGTTCTTCGCAGAATTAGAGCTTGCTTTTATTGATTGCAGTTGAAAAACCTAATTAACTTTTTTGTTAAGTAGATCATGTATTATCAATTCGTACCACATTATTATTATTAGGATCGATTGTTTTTATTAGCATCGTCATGCAAGTATCCGGATACATAGTTTAATTAGTAGACAAAACCCGTCCACGAAGTTTTTTTTTGTAAAAACAAGCAAAGAGGTCTCGCATACATTATGTTTTGGCCTTGTGTTAATCGAGTTAGCGGTTACATACGAATTACTAATGTTCTGTAATTTGCTCATACAATAGGATGAAAAAAGAGCGATATTTCAAGTCGAACATTCATGTTAAGTGACTCGTATCCACCTACTTGTAATGAGTGTAGTGTCTCGCTCGCGTTCCAAATAACAATGATAAATGGTTAACGTCAATGAGATAACTGTGCTCGTTTATCCGTACACAATTACATAGCAGTTATGTGTTAAGAACACAATATCACGACTTTAGATAATTCTTTAAAAATAGGTGTTTTATCTATCACACAATAGTTGGCGTATAAACTCTGATAGGCTAGATAACTTGCATAGGGAATTCGTAGATAAGAGAATACAAACACAGCAGTCGATAACCTGGTTGCAGGTGCTGATAACAGGCCCGTTATACACCCGTGTTGTTTGCACAAAGGCCACTTTGTAAGCGTTTCTGAATTTCTTAGAATTTCATTACATCTACGCTGTGTTAAACTCAAACAACATAAAAATGTGTTCTACGTTTACTTGCTTGTTTACATGCGTTTAGCATAGTTCCGCTATATCAAATACGCGGCAATATAAATTTAAAGACAATGACCTACTTATACTTTTCCTCAGCCTTTTTCATCTGGGATAACATAAATAATAAGGCTTCGTCAATGAAAAAGATAAAATAACAGCTATTCAGGTAAACGATGTGGGTATTTAAAATTAATGCCGTTGGCAGGTAGAGCTCATAGGCATAAATCAATTTAAGAATTATTCCGGTCGAATCTATCTTTTATTATGAGTGCATGAAAATACAATGACAGTAGATGATGATGACAATAGGCAGAACTTCGATAATGAAATTATTATTAAAATATTCTGTAGATTTTTATTTCAATATACAATATTTAATGAAGAAGAAGTAGTGGTAGGTAGGTGGAGTTATTTTGGTGGGCTTTAATAAAAAAAAGTAAACTGTAAATTTATTTTTTTAATAGACAGATGAGAGGAGAATCTTAAAAATAAAAATAGATTATAGGTACCAAAAAAAATTGCAGTATAGTGGACATCTTTGACAATAACACGATATTCAGCTGTTACCGATAAGCTTACACAGCTGGGTACTGGCTAGTAGTCGCAGTAAAATTAATTCAAAATTAGAATTATTGTACCACTCTGCAATGTGGTTATATGAACAAGCCACGATTTCATAGAAGGTAGCCACCGACTTAATATTCATAGCCCCGGTATTTTATTATCGGACTAGCGGCTCGTTCTGACTTTGCTACCGGGTTCTTTCAAATGCAGAGAAAATGAGCCAAGAATACTGACGGTTTAGTAGTAATTTTACTTGGAATCTAGTTTTACAGATAATGAGAAGATTTTCAATAAAATAATGCCCGATCGTCGACGTCATGTTTTGTCACCCAAATTTTAATAAGTATTTTTCTTTTAATTTAATAGTTTTTTAAATCAATTTATATTACTTAAAGAACAAAATTTCTTTCAATTCACTTTAGAACTTTTACAGAACATTTCACACCAAATATTATGAATTTTGATCATGCACCTTTAAGGCTCTCAAAATTAGGCACTTCCGCACATTGTACATTTTCATTCAGAAAGCCATTGAAGGACATTGTGTCGAAATTTAGACACAAGGATAGATAAAGAAGATAATCACCACTCGCCGAATTGTGCCTTTTATGGCAATAAGCTTACACCTGTCTTTGCATATCACACGAACACTAGTATGACGGGGTATTATTATTTATGTGCGTATTCATTCAGTGTGGTCGTAAATCGTAAGTATTTCGTCAACGCCGCCGAGATCGCTGGACCGGTCTCCGATCGGATGTTAAAAACCGCACGACGCAATAAATTGTTGTCTCATGGAGAGTAAACATCGGCGTTCGGCCGCATTCATGCATAATTGATGAGGGTTCGAAACGAGCGCTTGGATTCCTGGCGGTCACGACTCGGTCGGGCCGAGCGCCTCCGGCAGCCATTTTGTTAAGCCTGCACGCCCCGGGTGCGCCGCATCGAGAATATTAATACGACCTTATGATGAACACTGTGCACTGATAATACCCTCAATTTACCTACAAAGAACTAATTTTTTTAGTTCGTTTCGCTTCCGCTGCGCTCGATCGATCGCACGTAACGATCATGACACGATAACTATTGCAAACAGTCTTGGCTGCGGCACGCAACGTGCAATTAATATAGACAGAATGATCATTATTAGTTTCTATTGTTGCCGGCTGGCTAAATAGAGCATACGCCATGCGCCTGTGTAATACATAATTTTAATGGCACAATAGAACGCGTCTGTCTCTCACGCACGGCCATTGTACCGTGTAATCGTAATCAAAAGTATTTTCTCTCGGAACAAAGCACTTATCATTAATAGAGACGTTTCACAACAATTAACGAGTAACTAGTGGAACTATAAAGAATAGGAGTCTCAGATACCTTTTTGTGCTACGAAACTCGGACTTACGCAACTGACACTGTGGGATAATGAATTTTATTAAAATGTACAATTACATTGAATTGTTTTAGTTGCTTCAACTCTACATATAGAGGCGAGTTTTCTTTCGCCAAGCTCTTGAATTTACGTTGAATACATTTGCGGTCGAGGTCTACCCTACAGCGCGGCGCGGCGGAACACTCATTACTGATGAAAGTCTATCGCTGAACGTCGGCTCATAATAATGTGAATACCGCGCCCGTCCGTCTGCAACCGCTAACACAAGGTAACGTGCACATATAAGCGAATGCGTAACCGTGAACTACAAATTATTACATTGAGTTTGTACTTTTAAATTTAAAAATACCTTAAACATAATGAATTTATAATTATACTACTTTCGCGCTATGCGAAGACCTGTGTAGGTAACTCATTTCAGGAGTATCACATTTACATAAAGTTAGAATAAAATATACGATTGCAAGGTAGAAAGCTATACATATCTAAGGCTAATTAATAATAAACCTATCAAACGCTGTCGGCATAAATAACTTATAAGGTAGCAGCTGGAACTGTTAAAGTAGCTATTCCGCTGAATTTGTAAACTACTGACAGCATGTAAACGAGGATAAATCAAAACAGTTTACATTTTGTGGAGAAGTAAGTATACCAACACTTAGAAAAGTTATTGTTTTTGTTAAGTACCATCTACAGCATCCATTCTCGCCATACATACAGAAAAATGTTACCTTTCGCATTAATTTTGAGTATAATATCTGTGATTACCTTAGCGACGTGCTTTGTAAACTTTGATCAGATTATTTATGCGATTAACTCGATTGAGTCATAATAATATGTACAAAACATTCTGTACATAGATGACACGGTGTTTTTAGCTATGACTTTATCACATTAAGAACCAGGTATTGTGATAAAAGCAAAGCTTGAAGGCAAATACTCAAGTTAGTAGTGCTACAAGACAGCTGCGGGCTGCGCACCCGCACTTCCTGTGAGCCCAACGATCCATTGTTATCGCCACATTGCACACTTTTTATGACACATTTCTTACAATAATGTGAACGTTTAAAATCCACGCTCGTGATCATATGACATTTTACGTTTGATTACGTCACCAACAAATATACTCTGTTTTCTTGCTTTTGTATGTCGACGTCTCCAATAAACATTATCTACTGAGATAGTTTCAATCTTTATTATGTTTGCAGACTGTACACAACATACATCCCGACGCCGCGACGCCGACAATAAGGCAATTTAATACACATTATCTCGGGAATGATAATGTGCAATTTACATTTGTTTCGCCTAACAACATGTATGAATCAAAAAGATTATTGGCGGTTACACCGTGTACGCGTATATCGTGCACGGAGGTAAGTGGGTGTGTACTGCTTTTATTTCTTTTTGCACATAGTGGAGATGTCCAAACAATTTGTAATGAAGCGGTGGGAACCTCGGTTGGCGTGAGATCAGAAAGTCGTGATTGCCCGCACGACGTTCCTGTGTCCCAATTCACTAATCAAACAGCACAATGACTCTATTGTTACCGACATTCTTTACACAGTTTTCGCTACACGTCATAACAGTTGCTTCCTTGTGCTCGATACAGGTATAGAGACTTACGGAGTGCGAATAAGCAGTATAATATGTTATGTACGCATCATGGAAAATACAATTCGTAACTAACACCGAGAACAAGCATCATCAATAATGACAACACAGCCTTAATTAAATAGTACTATTATAAACACAATCATTTGTTACTTATTAGCAATGATTGTTCAATATTCTTGTACAAAGTCACGTCATAACATTTATCGTATAACAACTTGAAAACAATAAATTGTCTTTTGATTATTGCATCATAGTACGTATGTTAATATACGATTATAAATTTTTAAGCACTTTGAGACCTTCCTACGCCTCGGAGAGCACGAGATGAGTTTCGATTTTCACACAGACGTCTATAACAATTATTATCGGCAATCGCAAGCCTAAGTAGTCTGAGAACTAGTCTTACCATTGAATATCAGTGTAGGTCGATGACATGACCTCATACAAATGCTCATATTTAGTCGTAATCGGTTGGTGAACAAATCGAGTTCATTTTAGTTTGAACTTAACATTATCTTTAGTTTGAATTCTGAACAATTTTTACTTATACTTTATAAGTAAAATTACATTTTATTCAACTAGGAATTGGAAAGTTAAAATTTTAACAAAGTAAAACCATTTCATACAGATTTCTCCTACCTGTAAAAAAAAATTGTAGGTAATTTGAACAATTTTGTTCACCGGTTTCAGCACTTACAGCGTCACTCCGATCAATAAATTTTTCGCACCCATAAATTTCGACTAGGAGTTTATTATACCTATACTAGACAATAGAATAAGAATTAAATCAAAAAAACTTTTAAAGACGTCCCTTTCAGATTATTTTATTTAATTATTTTGTAACAAGCTTCAACAGAATCTAACAGACGCAAGTGCAAATTAAGGTCCTATAATTAGTAGTTTTAGGATGTGTATGTAAGTTATCAATTATCATCGATTGCTAAGGCTCTTGTCGACTCCCTTTGTCAGACACGTGTAGGTACACAAAAAGCAAGGCACCCCTATTTGGTTCAAAGCATTTTAAAGCTGGGGATTTAATCTCTCCTTTGTTCGCAGTTAATTAGAGTAAGTTATCAGAAGTTTTCTTTGAAAAGCTGCATTAATTCCATTAATTGGAACCATGCCAGCACAATGTTACATTGACCGTTATCGGCGCTTTGAGTTGCATAAGTATTCCGTATGTAATAAAATACCTGTAAATTTATATCAATCGTTGTATAATAATATATCTATACTAAATACGTGTGTTTACACACCTGCTGAATTAATTCGTCGTATGCTATGATTAGAACCGGTAAATGTTAATATTTTACATTTTAATTTATTGCTGTCTTTAAATAAGTAAATTGCAATTAATAATTCATAATATTATGATGTTGCATTTAATTTAAATTGTCATCAATCTTTGTATAAGTCTCTATGGGAATTATTACAAAAAAATATTTAATACCACTTTCTGTACAAAAACAGTGTGTTATATACCATGTATCAATACAATTTTCTCACTTTCTTTTTATGTTGTGCAATGTGTAGTTTGAATTAACTAACGTACCTATTATAAGAAGTATTGATTACATACCGATTTTAATCCTGTAGTTTATCAATAGAAAATATGTTCGTACTTTTCTATTTTGATTTCAAAGAGCGTGATCATATGAAACAGATGAGGAGTCAAATTCTTGAGTACAGTTCAGTTACAAACATACAGTTACTTTTGCAGAAGGTTTCTTCAGTTATGTCCATTGATAAATGTTCAATATCAACCAGCTAGGATTGTGCACGGTTCACGGTCATTTTATTGCGAACCTAACCATTCTACTGCATGAATATGCTCTATTGTAAGTACCTACCTATAATAGCTTTTGTATTTATAAATATAGATTGTACTGACCGAAGTTATTGTTAAGAATTAAACATTCACAATACCTAGCTAGTTCTATTTCCATAATACTCTAAACGCCCAGCTATTATAAATTTATCACGGCAATTTATTTGATATCTATACAAAAGAAAACTATATAAGATCTTGTTTTATAAATCGATTTTAGACTTTTGACGTCAAAGGTCAATATTTTTCAAATATATATATTCATCATATATTTTTCAAAGGTAACCTAACCTTACACTTGAGAGAACGACAATTGATGACATTTAGATAGTGAACTAATGATCCTTCGGCGCTTACGTTATTCTGTCGTTTCGAGTGTTACGTAAAACAACATTTAATTAATTTTGGAAAGCGAACTTGTTTGCCAAATGTTTGCTACTATGTATTTTTAAAACTGCTAAAAAGTAGAACCATTAATTAAGTTAAAAAAATGTACACGTAATATTTATTGAGGGAAAGGACAAAAGTGCTTTTGAAATGAAGGGAGTTTAATTTTCAAATTTCGTGTCGTTGAAAGATTACTGAACTGTGAGGGAGTGAAAGAGGAAAATGTCACAATTGAAGGGGAGGATGGGGTGTATAGGTGGTACGCCACCCACAAGTCGCTTGCAGCTTGTTTACGTTGTTGCCCATGAATCGAAGTAAATCCGGGGGCGAAACTTTGATTAGTTATTTTTTTATTTATGATGGCAAGGGGCTATTTATTTAACAAGCGATAGCCTTGTAACCTTTATAGGCTTTGGGACTGTATTGCAATCTATCAAAGATAGGAAGGAGTATATTTGATTTTGGCTCTATTCAAACTTCTTAGAATGAATTTGTAAATGCTTGTCTACCTATTTACTAACCTACTAAAAGTTCCATTCCAATATAATAGTAAAATAATTAGACGTCATTTCATTTTCTATTAGCGAAGTTTAATATCATATAATTTAACGACTAGGATTGTTTCTAATAGTTCGGTCGAACCTTGCGAACTTGTATAATAGATTAATTAGTTCTTACAGTCTGTGTTTCCTCACTAATATAGAAAAAGGTCAGTAGCTATTTGATATTTTTTCCGTGCTTATAAGATTATACTTAAATATCTTTACGAAATCAGGAATGGCGAATATTATTTGTTGTTCCCAGAAATTAAACTGACTGGCATAATAAATCTAGAGAATTTATATAGATAATATTTTATACTAAACATAAAAGTCATAACCAAGTATATTATAGTGTAAGTAATACCTAAGTCGTAAACCATGCAGACAAGTGATTATCAAGCTTTTCGTTTGTTCATAAAACTTAGAGAATCTATTGATTTATTTACGATACGTGTTCAAAATCTAATTTAAAATTAAATATGTAACGTTTTATCATAGTTCGACCTTTCAAAATACAAACATACATCAACATAAAAAGAACACTCTAAAACTGATGATCGAACAAATTCAGATGCACATTGTATATTTGTCCGGTGTTAATGCCCCTGTAATAACGGCATTCACTCGGTGCCTGTTGCTAGGCAACGAGTACAGAGACCTTCTCACAAAACATCCCATATTGCTTATTCCCACACGGTACACCCCAGAGCAGCTGATTTTATTCATCCAAACTTTTTTCTATTGTAATGAAATACAATATGCGACCTTTGATTATGATGGACATAAAAATATGACAATCAGAAAAAATAAAAGCTTTTTTAATATTATTCTTAATCAATTCTGTGCAATTGAAAAACGAGTTAAAATAATTGCTTTTGCTTTCAATTATGCTAACTAATTAGTAAGTTTTTATGGCACTACTACAATAAATTTCTTGTACTTTTATAACTTTAATTTGGGTTATAATTTCTTGAAATATACTTTAAGTACTGTGTAGGTTTACAAGGTAAATAACTAATCCCTTCCTACGTAAGTACAATACACTTATAAAACAATAATAAGTAGGTCTATTATAATCCGGCTTCCGGCGAAGTTTATAAACAATACACAAAATAAAACAACGACTCATTAATAGAAATTGCAAGTGTATTTCGTACGTTTTCAATAAAGAACGGTAAATACGGATTTACTAAAGCAAATAGACATTATGCTGACATAATCTGTATAGACTAACGGTTTGAACTTCATAAACAAAATGAAAAATACTTGGCATAGTCTGACATGGTATGAATCAAATTTCAATTAAAAGAGAATTAACGTGCAGAGTATAATTCTACTACACGAGTGTATAGTATTATATAGTACACGTCAACCCTTCTCCGCTCTAGCGAACACAAAGACCCTCAATGGCCCTCTCGCCTCACCCTCCTGTTACTCATGTATAAAAGAAAACATTGATGTAAGATATAAGACAGACATTTTCGAGGGTGAACTTAAATTATTATTCTTATTACTGCGTGATTCGGTTGTTCGTGGCCTTCTTTAGTTTAAGGTCGATTTAGGTACATAAGATGATACTTATTTGCATTTGTATTTAAGTTGAAAGGTTTCCAATTATAACAGGAAGTTAGAGTTATTGACACCATATCTTTATTATATTTTTATGTTTGGGTTGCTTCTGAATCTTTTGTGCTAAGAAAGAAAACACCAGGAAAACCTGGGCTATAACTTTAATACATTAGGTATATTATTATTATATACTTAATTCAGATTTTCCTTATGTTTTCTTTTAATATATTAGTAATGTCCAAAAATAAACTTGGGAATATTTCTGTAACACTACACAGTTATTGTTATTTTCTTGTCTTGGATACCCCCAAAGAAACGCGTGACTCGATTTCCAAGTATTAACTTCATAGGTTTTTGAACTTACGTAGCCTACGTAACTAAATAACACAACAACTCCAAATTCTGCAAATTATAGTGGTAACTATAATAGAAAGCAAACAATAAAATAATGCTACTTCGCACAAATAACCGAATTGCGTTCACATTTTCATGTCAACATCACGTTTGGACATTCCATTATCAAGTCACGACGACCTACATCCATATTGAATTTCTATTTTACGAATAGACAATTCAACCCACGTCATTCATATTCTTGAAATTTTGCATACTTCGCTATTGAGAAGCTAACTTGATGTAGTATTTACTTACGACCAATTTTAGAATAATGTTTTTGCTAAGGTCAAATAGTATTATTCAATGAATGTCGTCATTGACTGATTGGATATGTTGACAAGTCACAACACACGTTATGAAAATTAATATCTAGAACATGTGTTACTCGAGCTCACAATGAGTCATTCTTCCCACTAACGACGTTGGCGATAATCAAGTACAGAACTAAATTACATGAGAACCGGTTGCATCGAATAAATTGCATGGTTTAAATTCGATTTATGCAATTTAAATGCCAGTACGGTTAAAACGGCAAGGCCAACGTTATCAGGCCGAAAATCGACGCGTTATAAGTAGGCCAGCCGCAGTGGCGATAAGTGAGGTAGCATAATAGCATTCCTTTTGCACTACAGTAGCCAATTACGATCGTTATAGTTTCATTTTCACATTCCGATGACTTTGTTGTTTGCGTTTTTATTCGTCAAATTTATTAGAATAGTTTCGTGTCAACACAAGACCTTTGGCAGTTCAATAGGTTGCTTCCTTTAGTATAATCATTATTAATTATCGAGACTGTAAAATGGACGGAGTAGGGCGTCATAAAGTAGTCGTTGTTTTTTTTTATTTAGAGCCGTGAGGCGTGACGTCCGCCTTCTGTAGACAGTTTGTTGCGTAACTGACGCGTCAAACCAAGCAGTTCTATAAACAATTGACTTTTGGACTTTACTTTCTCGACTTCCATATATATTCCACTTTCTGAGTAAAACTTTCTTGGTCCTTGTTACGTGCGCGCTCTTTAAACTCGGTTGTCTTTACATTCAGAATTACTCTACATACTCAAATTATTTGAACACCAATGTTATCATTGTTTGCGTTAAATCTTCGTAAGACTAAACAAGAGTTGCTGTTGTAAGACATGAACCGAACACATTGCACGTTTATTTATACCTATTTTAATATTCCAAACAGAACAAAACATTGTGTATTTAAAACCTGATAAAAATACCGAGGTAGTGAAGGTTTATTAAGTAATCAACCTTGTAGCAATACAAATCGACAGGTATTAGAGTTCAATACGATAGTTTAGTGTAGTGTGGCCAAACCTACTTAAACAGTGACGCGTCTCGACCTCGTAACATTTGGTTTCTCGTGAATTTCTATTGATAATCAACAATGTGTACGTAGTATGCAGCTATGTAATGCAATAAATCGATTCGTAGCACTTTTACATACGCGTGGATATCTTATGTAAAATACTGTTAATTTACGATTTCTCTCTAGTCCGAAATAGGCGTAAAACGTGGTTTATTTATAAATACTGGCTGGCCAAACATAAAAGTATAAAATATTCAATCATTTGGCTGTCGTGAAAACGGTGGCAACTATGCCCAATGCGACAAAAAATGCAATCAAATGAATGGAGCTTTTAAAAACGAATGTACAAAACTTTTCATTCTCTCAGTTGTGGCATCAGGGATTTTATTTCATTGGATTTTTCGCCGTGATATAACAATGAAATAATTCTGTGCACAATGTATCACACTTTTTTGCCTAGATGAAAAAGCAGAGGGTTGATGTCTAGAGAGCGTCGCCAGTTAGACCCAATACCACATCTAAAAGCTACAGACACATTTTGAGCATTTCTAAACAAAATCCCACGCTTGTTAATGAGCCCAAGACCACAGTAAGAAAGAAAGAAAGAAAAAGCATTTATTGTGTATAACAAGGACAGTAGTAGTTATATAGTACCACCAAAATAGTCATATCGTAACAAATAAGTCATCTATTGTATAATTTTATTTCAAGCCCTATTTTTTAATTACTGTAAATATTAAATTAATTGAGATTTACATAATATATGCACGAATACAGTAAATATTATCTATTAAGGACAACGTTACATACCTAAAATCATGTAGGTTAGGTACAGTAATTTGGATTCTAGTATAAATAATACGAGGATTTCCTTCCTCGTACAGTCGATAAATTGCAATATAAATTATTTAAATAAAACCAATATACTTACCAACCCAGTTATTAGAGTCATACATAACAGCTCTTTAAATTTAAGAGTACTTTAGTTCTATAGAAAATTGTAGCAAAAATTATATTGAAAAGCTTAGTTTATTTTATTTATATTTGTTTATGAATACCAACCCGCTTTAATATTAATTTAGTTTAATTTTAATTTAAGTTTAACTTTAATTTAGTTTTTGTAATAATAACAATTTAGTAATAATTATAGTTTTTTATGCCTGTTTTATTATTTTTAAAGATATTATACTACTACTTTATTTTTGTCATACAGAGAAGGCATTGAATTACGTTTACAAAAGCCAGATTATTATTTTGCGTTATTTCAGCCTATAGATAAAGGAAAGTACCTAACTGTTTTCCTCTTTCTGTTTTTAAGCTAACTTCTAAACTTATCCACGCAACGGAATTATACTTGAGTTTTATAAATATTTGTCCCAACTGAAAAACGTAGTGGCAGACAACCTTCTTAACTGCCAGACCACACGCATAGGCAAATCTCACTTAGTTGATTAAATCTATTTAACTCAGCGTGAGAGCCTTAGTGGATGAAGCTGACGAAAATATCTTTAATTATCTACTAATTAAATTATACTGCCTATATAAATCGTTTATGTGAAATAATTGTGTAGATTCATAACAGAGAAGCGGTAAATTCCGGTTACTTATAAGTATAACAATGTGGTTGTTATCGGAAAGTAGCTCTTGTAAATAGGGTTGCCAGACTTCAGAACTGTTCTGACATATCAAGATTTTTAGACTGGTAGGCGTTTTGATCAAACTTTTAAATTGTATTCAAGACTTATTGTATACGAGTATTTTCAAAATCGGCCAGAAGCCAGTACTCAAAGGCATAATACACGACTCTTGCGGCAAGTCGGCCATCTAGAAATCAGTTTTTTTTTGTAAAAGCTGACTTACCTGAGTTTTTACACTTATGGCAACCTTAATTGTTATGTAAACAAAGAGTTTGTTGACAATTTATTTTCTTTCTCAACAAATTCTGCCTTGTCAGTAATCTTACATTTTTGCCCCATCACAAATTTACGAGACTGTCTCATGTTAATAAAATACACGTAATCGGAAACCAAACAACAAACACGGCAATGTATTTTGACACGATAAAAGCAATTTATATTATTCTTACATAAGCAAAACGTAGCAGGTTTTATTTATAAACTTGTTGTTAAAACTAATGAATCAGAAATAATATCTGCTACAGGAAAACCGACATTTTAATAACCGGTTTAGTTATTATTTTCGCTTAAACATTTATATTAAGTGATCTGGCTAATAACAGGAAAAGAAATCGAGGTGAAGCCATTGGTATCTTGAGAAATAACCGCTAATATTAATATTTATAATATCATTTGTATTACAATCGTGGAGACATAAACCTGATCTGGAGCGTGAATAAGAATTTCATCATAATTTGTCTAGGTATAAAATATTTATACAAACACTATCTTTTAAAGGCGTAATACATTTTTATGTATTTTTTTAGCTCTTATTAAGAGCAATTCTCGTGTCGCAGGAGAGCCTACAAACATACAAGTACCTGTACAAGTACCATTTACTTAGTATTAGAGAAAGTTATTCAATTTTGAGTTTAAATTGATGAGCGAGGCCTATCTCTTACGGCTGAAATAATGATGACACCTAGGCGCGAAACAAATAAATGCAGATTATTAATATCTGTGAGTTCACAAAAAAAATAATCTGGAATTTCAACTCATTATTCCGTGCGGTTTCAGTAGAATAGTGTCCACTTTTTGCAATATGTGGATTATACAAGAAGTACCAACAGACAAGCATAACCCAATTGTGATAATTATCGTTTCTACAGCAATTAATTAAGCAGAAGGTATGAATAATGATTAAAAACGTGGATTCGTTTGTACCTGTAATAAATACCAGGGTGCCTAGTGCGAGTTGTTTTTACGTTAACACGATCGAAACAATTACCGCGTTAGGCTCTTTGATTGGTTAAGAGCTTGGAGAGGGCCAATCAGAGTACCGAACGTTATCGATCGATAGCGTTAACGTAAAACAAACTCGCACTAGGCACTACAAATAGGCATTAGTTGCCAATTTGTGATCCTTTCTCCTTTACTATATAGGAAGGAGAGAATAGCTTTATGGCAATTACCACACATACTGTTTAACCAGGATTAAGAGGTCAGATACCGTTTTGATTCTAATCGTGTATGGAAAAAATGACAAAAATGTTTTACCTTTTGTTTAATATCAGTGAAAGAAATTTTTAATCTTGTCATTGAATTTATGTGATTGCCGAAAAATATATTATTAATAATTTATATATTCAATCGTTTTGTTATTAATAAATCAATTTTATTAGCCAGTAATATGGGTTTAATTTTTATTTTGATAGATAAGTCCACACTCAAATGGAAAAACTTACACTACATTTTACAAATTGCTTAGTAAACATCAAATATAAGTAGGTAATGGGTGAATGATCATTGCATGAATACTACGGGCAGTCATTTGTGTTAACGTTGCAATATTCGATATTTAGCTGTATTCAGGCTACTAAGTGTGTATAATTGCATGCTAATGAATCAAAAAGCCAGGAGTCAATGCCTTAACAGCCGTGGGCGTTCATAACTCATGCCTAATTAAATGTCGAGGTTCTTGACTCGATAGCTATAATGCCATCTACGGTAGAAACACTTCATTCGCGTTTCGTGTACAAACTAACGCGTATTGACGGACAACGTCCCTACTCTACACTCGAATGTTGTTCGCGCCGACCCACACCGGTCGTCATTATTCATACTCGTTATGTCGACATTTCGAATGATGGTCGGAATCAGTCGTTCATCTCCGTGCATCACCGACATCTATCTAGACTCCACACCTAGCCCGTCAAAAGGCCGTTGGCCCGCTTTACACGAGCGTGGGCCGCGTATTATGTGCATGCCACATCACAGAGGATACAGTTACGTGTAACTAACGTTTCTTATAGACCCACATTGTTTTCGTTCGCGTTTTAATTATCTAATTACGTAAGTGCAACGTCTCGTCACGAATATCTATTTGCGCCAGCCCGCCGACGCTCACTTGCCAAAAGCTATTAATTACGACCGAAGAATAGAATATCTCACCGGCTAATCCCCCGGAGAACGTTACGGTTACCGACAACGTTGATTAATGTCCGCAGCGTTCGTTTAACTCTTCTTTGTTTACGTTCATCGGTTGTGTAAACGCGAATAACCTTCTTTCGGGTTCCTCGAACATAAATAGGCTCGTATCCGCAAATAAATAAATTATAAGCGTTGATCCGGCACAGAGTCAGACGCGCTCCGTTTGAAACCTTGAAGATGTGTCCGTATGTATGTATTATTATTATATTAGACTTATTTTTATCTATGAAGCATTATAAGAAAGTGACTGTTTGAAGTTGTTTCGGTAATCGAAATTGATGTCAATTAGCGCATTTAATTTTCACACGCGTCGCCTAGCAACACCAACTTACGAGGCTAGCGTTCAACACGAAAACAATAGAGAATGGAGATGGTGCTCGTTTCGTGTAGTTACGTGGTCGGTTCTTGCTGACATTGTGGCGAGCGATAGCGGGCGTGCGAAGAATGCCAATGGAAACAACTTTACTGTTGGTTTCCTCGAAGTCGACACGCATGACGAACCAAGAACCGGTTACACGACACCGCGCAGAAACAATGCATTAGCAATGCTTTTCATTAATTTTAGACCCGCCCGCCATTTTATTTATAAAGTTGCAGAAAATACGGAGAATTGCGACATGTAAAGTATATTATGAACGGTGGTTATTATAGGTTATTTTTGTTTGATAATCGCTGTATAGGCTTGATCTTCGTTACAAAATGTAGAGAGTAGTTAATAGTAATAAAGACTATTGTTTGAGATAGAAATTACAACACTCGCTTGCTAAGCAGTAGGTGTTTATTCATATAATCACTACACTCTATAGGTATATCTAATAGTTACTATACATAATCATTCCCAGAATATTCTTGATCCCAGAATATCAGAAATATCCACCACACAAATATCAAATACAGACATAAAAACCCATAAATTACCAAAAATTACATAAATCAGTTAAAAAACAAAACTGTTAAAAAGGTAATTGAATCAAAAAATCACCAGGTACAAAATGAGATTAACGTTTACACCTATGCTAATACAGATTTTATTAGTAGCAATAATAGTAGCTCACAGTTAGTGGCAATAGCATCACAATAGAAAAAGTAGATTAGAAATAGGTGCATTTTGCAGCTGTTACTTGTTCAAACGACGAACGAGGCATTAAGGACACGATCAATCGATATAATATGTAAACTGTAAGAACAATGAAAACCCACGACCTAAATACAGAAACGTTTGAAACGTAACACAATATGTTCGGCACTCGACTAATATTTAAATCTGTTGCAACGTATCGTATAATCGTTGGATTAAAATAGGTCACCCGGGAACCAAGTAAAACAAACGTTATTGAGCAAGTGCTGTGGCCAACACGCTGCATCCGCATTGTATTTCATTTGATGTTAATTCCAGTAACAAATGTCACGTAAATATATTAATTCCTTGTGCAATAATAGTTGTTTACTATATATGGACACCAAAAACTACGAACACGTCATTCTATTTACTATAAAAAATTCCTATGGTTACGTTACATAAGTCGAAAGGTGAATCATAGGTTTTCACAAATAAAAGAAATATCGATCGGAATAACCAAAATTTACGCTGGAGTGTTGATACTATTATTGAAGTAAACAAATCTGTTTGCATGGTTATATCGCAATCAAGATATATTATTATTCTTAAAACGTAGAATATTGTTTTGCGCAACGAAATTAGAGGGTGTGGCTGTGGATTTTAAATTTCTAAACAAGTAATTGAACGAGGTGGAACAACTGAATCAAGGTATTGGGAAATTGTTGGTCGTCCAGTCTTTGTAGGCGTTCTTGAGAGGTAAATGTTCATCGTCTCCAGGCTGATGATATTATTGCAAGTACTCCAGTTTCTAAGAAAATACAACTGCCATAATGGTTCTTCTAAAATGTGTTTCATCTCGTATTAATAAGTGAAGATAACTCCCTATCTAAACTGAGTCTGAAGCATTTATTTTTTACTTTAATATCGCGAGCCATCTCAAAATTTCTCAGGACTGAAACGAATATAAATACACCAATAGTAGGTACGATGAACATTTAAGGTCATCAGCCATCACATTGTTAATTTATAATTCTAAAGTGTACCTAAAATAGTCTTTAAAAATTGTTATAAAATATTCTTAAACAAATAGTGTGACCTCGTAAAGACAATTTAATAGTATTTAAAGGTGAACAAGGGGACATAATTATTGTATTGTAAATGTAAAATATATTTGTTGTCACGTAATATAGTCTAATGTAGACAAGACCATGACAAAATACAAAAAATTACAACGGAATTTTTATTCTTATATTTACCTAAATGTCGACAATTATTGACATGAATTAAAGAGAACTGAGGTGGACTGAGAGCTGAGAGACACGTTAATTTGAGCGTAGCATGTTACTTTCGACGATCCTAATTGGAACAACGGGTATGGTAGTGTTTCGATTTTAAAATGCGTTATTTATTAAAATTTTACTTAATGCTTTACATGTCAAAATCTATCAAGTTTGCAGTAACGGTTTTGTTTACTTTTCTAATTATATCATAAAAACAATAATAACATATACTATAAGCTAGTTTGAGTACGCAAAAATATATCAATAGTACTTAATCGATATTCGAGATGTTGATAGGTAAGTACCACAATTTCTTTTAGATTTCTTTGAAAACTTTTGTTTTAAAACAATTCTAATCTTTTTGACAATTAGAGAAAAGTGTTCTTCGTCTGTTTTTTGTAGATATAGAGAAACTATACTATTATTAACATATTCGACAGTATTTGTATCCACATTCGTATTAAGTTAATTTTGAAGACTGCAAAGTATTCTGCAATGTCTCGTGGCATTGTCAATTATAATGCAACGTGAATCAACGTGACGTCAACCAAGGTGAATTGATTATACTGTGAAAAACCAACATACTTCAATGACCCTTCGGCTTTATCTGTTTATATCTTAATAAACAATAGGTATACTCGTAACTAGTGTATACAATAGTAAATATTTTCAATTATATCAATGGTAAAAAACCTTGCATACACGCGGAGCTATGATAATTATTACATTATGTAAAAATATTAGAGAAACATAAAATTCTCAACCATTTACATCATTCATCAGACAACTCGTTCAGGTTCGCACAGCTGTTTTTTTTTCCTACCTATTTTGCTTGTATGGTAATAATAATGTATTCTCTGTCTACAATACCCTATTTCTCATCATTATCTTGTAATTTTTATTTGTTTGTCACTTTGGTTCAGCTGTGTGGATTTCCTTGACGTACGAGCTCGCAAGTAGACACACAACATAGTTTGTTTAGGTCAACTACTCAAGGTATACTATAGAGCATAGGTGTATCGATGTTTACTGCCACGTGTCACTTGAAAATAGATATGTTGCTCTCATTGATAATTCGAGTTATTCCAGTCTGATTCCCCAGATCTGATCTCTTGGAGATCGGTGAACATACCTACTTTGTCTCACCTGTGGCAAATATCACCAATTAACACTAAACGAGCGAATGAACGATTTGATTACCGGTTGCATAAGAATCCTCTGATGATAGCAGAGTATCTAATAGAAAGTGCCTTTTGATCCCCTGGGGTATGGAAATAGAGGATCAGTGGATCAATAGTACTAGGCTAGCAGAAGGTTGTAGGAGGTGTGTATTCTGGGTGTCGAGTGCGAGTTGATTTACGTTAACGCGAGCGAAACGTTTACCGCGTTTGGCTCTCTAATTGGTTAAGAGCTTGGGGGAGACAATCGAAGCACCGAACATCATAAAGCGTCGATCGCATTAACGTAAAACAAACTTGCATTAAGCACTCTGTATTTAACAACGGGTAATTTTGTGATAGGGTCTTATCTTGGATGTCCAATGGGTACGCAGCCAACTACTCCACGTGGGTTTAGACACAATGGCAAGAATATGATTGGTATGCTACTGACACGTCAGCGAACGTGTACTATGTAAAAATGATAGGATTACTTGCAGTCAAAATACAGAGCTACCCGCAGGACTCCTAGTAACGAGTACCTATCAGCAAGCACGTGAGACTACTTAAGAGTTACTATGATTGCAGACTTGAGTATAATCGTACTAAAGAGTGCAGCCATAGCAACTCTTATAGTAAGGAGTAACGAGTCCCATCTCCCCAGCAAATTTTAAGTGTGCCGTACGGCCGTACCCCTTTAAAATATTATATTATGTGTAGGATAATGATAAGTAGGGTTTGTAATTAATTATTCGCAATAAATGGCCGTAAGCCGCTAAGTGCTCGCCCGGTTGATATAAATTATACGAACATAAAAGTCAGATGAACGTGAATAAAATGAGATGTCGTATTGTGAAAAGTTTACGAGGAGCTCGCGAGCCGCTGTCTACGCACACCACTTGGCGTTGGTTCAATTCCTGTTTGAAGTATTTTAGGAGCCATGCACGCCGTTCACGGTGCGCCGGCCTGTTTACAAATACTAGCACAGACTCGATTCAATTCCAAGAGATTTTGTAAACAGTGCGCCAAAAGAGATTGGTTGCCGTGTTTGTTTGATACATGTACGTACTACCTTTCAATAATATTTCCACGCTATTCTCTCCATTTATACAGCCATTTGCATTTACTAAACATTCTTGACATTATGTACCTATAACTATTTGCGTATTAGACAGAACAATGTTCCTTTCCTTTATTCGAATCATCTACAGAAGGTTATTGCATAAAACATTTATTATTAAAAATATCGCTTAACAATCATCATTTATTGATCATTGTTTTATATTGATATCAATAAAACAATGACTGTTTAGATGTTTCAGTATATTCGTATTGTAATAGACCTTGCAATAACCTTCTGTGGTAAATACGTTGCATAAAGAAAAATCATAGACAAAACATGTCGACTGATTTGACACACTGATATAATGTAAAGTTAAATCCTGCGTAAGCATAAACATTCCTTTTATAAGTCAAACGTAGTATAAATAATAATTGATGAATGGATCGACAGTCCGGTTCAGTGTCGCGGAAGAAAGAAATCGAGCGAAACGACTGCCCCGGTATCGATAAACCGACCGGTTACATGAGCACAGCACTATATTCGTGGGAGAACAAAATAAAACAACAAGCAGTTGGATTCAGACACAGAACTGAGATATTTTACGAGGATTCAAGAGGGGAATAAATTATAACGACAATGTAACGGCAAAAACATAGAAGATGCTCCACTACCTGCCTCAAAGGAGTCGTTTATTTTAATGAAAAAGTTCTTAACGGGTTCTCAGAATTAAACAGTTTCAACGTAGTCGTTTAATTCTATTAAATTGATTCGCAGTGTTAGCAAAGAAACTTGATTGGTAAATACGTAGATAATTTCATCAACCGCCAAAAAATACTTCTGTTTGAGTATCTCATTCGCAATGCAAATGTCGATTACATTCGATTGAAATGCTCACAGCATCGTAACAAACTTGAACTTTGAATCACGGACCCGTCTGTAATTGTCAATGTTTATTCACATATCTACCTGCCCAAATTAGTAGTTGGTTAAAAAAAGAATGTTTGAAACTAACAAAAAACAGACCAAGATCACTATACAAGTTTTATTAGTTCCTTTATTGCTTTGGCAAACACGTTTCACGGGGAACGCACGATTTGGTTCGACGATTCTCTTAATTCTAGACATGACTGAGAATAACCACCTTCTACGAAAACAACTCAAAATGTAATGTAATGTTATACACTAGAGTTGTAATTCCTTTGAATAAGTTTTGCACATTATGCATCTAAATATAGAAGTAAAACAAAAAGTCTCGAATCTCGTAAATATTTCGACATTTTTGCCTCCAGCGAGTTGTTATTTTGCGTTTATTGAGTTGGCTCTTGATTGCTCCGCTAAACGATTACTGGAGCATTGAACCTGCTAGTTTAGATTCTTTTAAATTTATTAACATTATAAATGGTGGATCGTTTTATATGAATAATATTAACTAGTTATACATAAACATCGCTTTAATCACATTTGTGTTGCCAGACAAATGTCAAACAGACTAAAATACAACCAGAAGAGTTATGAAATATAAGACACAAATTAATTCCTACGTCTGAAGAAATCATAACATAAAGCGACGTTCCGAGTAATGTTGTTGGAACACAAATATGTAACAGTTTTATTATTAGTGTGTCATTTAGTGTAATGACAAGCTGATGTTTGTATGTGTGTAACAACCTTGGGAGTTGGGACCTGTCGCCATCTATTAGGTGACCAACCCTCTGTAGAACCACGGAGCGTAACATGTGTTCGATCAACGCAGCGATATATTTATAACAACGTAAAAAAATACTGGTCGTGTTTATGTCTCCAACAATATACAACATTAATAAAATAAATGAGTAAAAATAAAATGTACTAAGGAAATATAAAACCTTAATATTAGTCTTACTCAAGTAAACAAGTTATGTAGTAACAAACAAAAAACAGTAAAGAAACCGGTTAGTAACAAACAAAAAACAGTTAAGAAACCGGGAACTCCAAGTGTTTATTTTTAACTCTGAAACAAGCAACAAGTGAGTATTGGAATAACTAAGAAGCAGGTCAAAAACAGATGAAATACTGTCTGTAAGGACAAAACAGGGTCAGTGACTGCTCTGTGGGGTGTTGAGGGGTGGTAGCGAGGACGAGGGTGCGGGGGAGGAGGACTCGTAATAATACATTTGAAAAAAGAACCCCAAACATCTGCCACACATGTGCGTTTCGTTTCATAGTGGAATAATGCAAGTGGTGCGCGCAACCGCACCGATATGCCTGTGCCTTTTTGTGCAGTAGTTTTTGTAGTCTTCACGCTTTGTGCTTGCGAGCTTTCAAACGGACAATGCCTTTTCATTTTAAAGGAAATCAATGAAATTGTTACGTTTGTGATGAGAATATGAACGTGTGATATGATGAATGTGCTTAACTCACTATATTTACTAATTCAAATAAAACAATATAATACATAGAAGCCAGAGAATCTTTGGATCGATCGGTCTTTGGAGGGAAGCCTATATTTAGCATTAAGCATTAAGCACTCGAAACAATAAAATGAAGAGACACCACACTTAACATGGATGACGTATCTAATAAAAATTGACAGTTGTCGATACGCGTAATTAACAAGTCTGTGCTATAGGCAATTGGAGTGTGGACCGATGCATTTCTCGAAAGATCGACATGTATTGAATAGATGCCAAGCTTGTCACAGAGGCGAGAGTGCTACATATATCACTAGTATATACCTACACAGATCTACAAGCTTGAATAATAAAACAGGCAACAGTACCTCTAACTAATAAATTATTAGGAAATCTGAATAATTTACTTTCTAGTTTGATTATATTGAAACTTATAATTTAGTAAGCATATAAAGTTGATTGAAATCTGTACAGAGTAGATCATCGAATGAGTTTGCGAAACGATATTAAATAGTGCTAATTTTGTAATAGAACGATGATCTGTAAGATTTAGAGAACTGAATTAAACGTTAATAATGATTTTTAGCAAACAAAACGACGGAAGCAAAAAAAACCTGAATTTTTCGTGTCTATTTAGTTGGTGCCCACAGTAAAACTACTGACACTAGAAAAAGAAATGTATATATTAACTATTTATTCACTCAAAACATTAAGTACAATCTGAATTGAGTCGAGTGAAATATAAATGTTGCTGAGTATTAGCTGTTATGCTCGGAGAACAAAGATCATGATTGTGGCCTTTGACTCGAGTTCCCTGGAGCGCGAAATACTCTTCAATCCATTGTTCGTGTTAGTAAAATCATACAGATATGTGTAAGCAATGTTATAACGTGCAACAAAGTAATTTTCAGATACTACATAGGTAATCGTTCCACTAACAAATAAGGAATTCTATTTGTAACTGTGAATGTGAATGATATGAATAATACGAAACGGAAACACTAACTTTAATAAATAAGGGGAACGTCGAATTATCAAATTAAATTAATATATAAATAACATTATAAAACGATGTATTTAAAGTAGTAAAAGAAAAATAGGAACAGCAAAAGCATTGGTCACGGACGGCAAGAACAATTTTATTAAAATAAAGGTTAACAAGTATTTGTGCCGCGAATATTATTTCATAACGCGTATTATCATCGTGATTCCACAGTTAATAAAATTCAAAATGGATGTCGTAATCGGCGTCGGCGCAGGCGGCAGCAGCGTGGGCGGGGCAGGGGGGAGAAGTAAATCCCGTTAGGAGAAAGTAGCTGCCTACACTCCGGTTGGCGCACGGATCGTGACGAGCACTAGACCGGTCGTACTCGACTGCCAGATAGATTCGATTTGATTTTATCTGGCCCAAACTAATATAAACCATTTATATCTCACACAACACTAAGATGATGGGCTATTTTTATCGCCTCCTACGCATTTAGAAGCAATAACAAATAACATTCAATATCGTCTCTTCTTACAATGCTACTAATTGATTTCGGCCTGTTGAACGACGTTTATAAACATTGGATACAAATGGCAATTGTGTTCGCGGAATTACTTTCTCTTTTGTCGCAAAGGAAACAAAGAATTGAAAAATAACTAGACTGTGACTAGGCAAAAACATGACAATCATCTCCTATTGTTACGGGATTTACCTCGATAGCATTCGTTTCAATTGTCAAAAAGATAATGCCAGAATCGAAATTGTTACCTACTTAAAAGTTGAACTTAAGGGTAGTTGATTATAAAAGAGATAAACGCGTTCGCATTTGGGAGTGTTTAGCTTCGTTTTCAAAAGTAAGCTAAAAATAATAAAATTACAGACACTGACTTGTTAAAAGTACTATATTTTAAACGCCTGATATAATTTAAAAAACGTAAGGGCGATAATAGGGAAGCTTTAACGAGATCCAGTTTTAATACCCGTCAAGTGATTGAAGTTAAGCGATATAGTATCATTAAAGCTAAATTAAAGGCGATCAGAACTCTCAGGGTCTCATTATAGTATAAGGAGCGTCTATCTCGAGCTGGACAATTATTGCGCAAGCGGTAAAATAAAATCATGGCGGCAGTAAATAATGTTTCATAACTACACTGCACGATACTAGACGGCGGGCGATGGCGATGACGGCAAACTCGTTCTACCAGTCTACGTGCAGGTGGCGCGGGTGTCGGCAAACTGACACTTGGCTCCCCGCGACCCTGAACAACTGAATTGCTGCACCGCATGATCGGGCAATTACTATGAAATCTCGAGTATGCCAATACCGATGTTTAATCAGCAGATAATTTGGTCAAGCATTCGATAAAGGTCACTGCAATTATTAAAGATAATTATCGATGTTTATTAAAAGCTGTTATCTACATAATATTGGCTTTAACCTTATTTTAACAAAAGATAATTAATTTGTTCTTAAAAAAAAATAATCATATTGCATGCATTGTATCGTCAACGATCTAATACGATTCGAGGCTTGAAACCTCATAGCAATTACTGCATCATTATGTGTGATATATGAAATGAAAGACCAATTACTGTTCAAAAAGTGAAAGGATAAAAGTACACTTATTTTGATTCATCCACCAGGAAGCAATAAAACAATCATTATCTCGTAAATGTTATACGCAATGGTTTAATCGAACGCTACATGAATACGACTATGGTGTCCATGTTTTCCCCTTGTGTCTCGTTTAATATTCAATTTGACTCACAACAAGGCATTATCATACAATCATTATTCAGTCCCATCTCACATGTTGGATATCATATACTTCTTTTGTTTCTATTGTCTATTCATACAAGTGTTTACCACGATAGTTCCCGCGTTACAATATTTTACCGTCACAAAACGGATGCTCCGTAAATAAAATTAAGAATGCATGTATTCCAATTTCTCGCCGTGTTCGTTAGACATGTGCCAGTTAAAACGCAGTGTCAGTTAAATACATTTACATAGTGGTTCGTTACAAGCTACGAGTGTGTAATTTGTTAACGACTTAATTCTATATGTGCGTCAATGCGCGATGCCGGGCGTGAGTCCGATTGCGATAGAAAGTCGTGCAAAATTGCATGTTATGCCCGTAACCGGTTAGGCCGATGTACTGGAAACTCGACCATCAACTGCCGCACCATAACCGCCGCATGCGGGCGAATTAATATAAATGACGTCACCCTTCCTACAGCTTGCAGCATATTAATTTATCACACTAATATAAATAATACTTATCGAGAAAAAGTACATTAAATAATGTAAAAGTGGTCTGAAATCTCTTCGCCAATTGCGTATTTATCCTTAGCAACAGGGCGCTTATCTTTCACAAAAATGAAGGTTGCAATCGATTTGTAACCAATATGCGGGCTTGTTTGTTTTGTGCGTTTCAGAAATACTTTATGTCTATTATGAGATCATAGAAGTATTGAATTAAAGACACCATCATCTGTTCTACTCTTGATATTCTTGCATTTTTGATAAACATATTTATATTTCAACCGAGTTGAATATG
Source organism: Parascotia fuliginaria (assembly GCA_963082885.1). Classification (NCBI taxonomy): domain Eukaryota; kingdom Metazoa; phylum Arthropoda; class Insecta; order Lepidoptera; family Erebidae; genus Parascotia; species Parascotia fuliginaria. The sequence goes on along the minus strand of OY720180.1, from coordinate 13,482,941 downwards.
TTTAAAATATCTTATCTCCAAGTATTATGTTAAAATAAGTGTTATATTAAAATCTATAAACAGTAATCTGTGAGAAGCTAAACCCGAAATCTAATGAATAAACCTACAAATGTACTTATTTTCACAAAGGTCAATAAAACAAGATATATTGACATTATGTAAGCATCAAAGTCTCAAGGCCATGTCTATCTAAAGCACGCCATCAGTCAAACAGGTATCTTAAGAATAACAGTAACGGTTCAAAAGGAGAGCCCCAAATCTATTCAACGACATAATAGACGACCCTGGACCCTCGTCCCGGTGGACTACAACAAAAGGGACAGGTTCGCTTTACAAATCTCACATACAATTTAACTTTAGTATTATTCTCTGGATCATCATTATATTGCAATAATAATAAAAGTTTACCTTGTAAACCATAGTCTAAAAGAACCGGTTTAGTTACGAGTCGTGTTATGAAACTCATTTAATAATTCTGTTGGTCGCATTAGACTCAGTTGGTACTTTCACCGACGACTTTCTTGCTCGTGCGCTGTACACGAAATACTCGTTCAACTTGTTCGTTTGACCTCCTCTCGCGTTATTGTTCGTAGTAATGTTCATATCTCTAAATATCTTTTTGTTGCTGTCAATCTATAAACGCGATCAATTGTGGTACCTGTCAATGTCAATGCTACAGATATTGATGGAGATAGAGTAGATCGATTTACTTGAACAGTTTTTATGTTACCTTCGAGACTGAGCAATTGAGCACAGAGAACTGCTACATATTACACATTTTTATTACCTACTATTGGCAAGTCTCGACAGCAACTGTGACATTCTATATATTATTTATAGCATCGTATAATGTTCGCTAGTTGCACATCAGCAATACAGATGCATGCGTCATCAGTTCATCATATAACCGTGCTATCACACGGCATGATCGCGTTTGTAGCAATTAATTACTAGTCTCGGATTAATCGTATCCGTCGGACGCATAGACGCACCTACACGCAACCATATAAAACAGCTGTTTATAAATATTAAATATGAATTTGTGATACATACGCGGTTGTAACGACTTGTAATCTTTCTATGTACGAGTATCTACCAAGTTAAATAACAACAGCTGACAAAAAATTCAAGAGGCCCGTTCTTGGCACTACCACAAATTGGTCCCAGCACCGAGCGTTATGAATACTTATTCATTTAATTATATATCTATACAAAATTCGAGATGATGCACACCTACTTAACTAGTCTCGTCGTTACCGGTTCAGTATCGTATTTATAGCGCAGGTCGAAAAAGCAAGATCATGACTTTGTGAAACGGGTGATGCCGACTCCTCAAACGAATCAAGAAATTTATTAATATGTATTTTATGTTCTCCAACTCAGTTTAAATAATCAATTTCTGACATAAAGCTAGAAATCTTAATATAATATTAAGCTGTTCGTTACAAACAAGTTTTGTAGGCGTTAAATTATAATCTTAATGAAAATACGTCTTATTATTGTTACTTGGTAAGAGTAGCCAACAAGGTTTCAACGGTAGAGGTCGACTCTCAAACATAACAAACAAAAGTTTCAGTATGGTTTCAAGTGACCCTGTGTGTAACTAATTTATTACGCTCCAGTTTGAAGGTGCGCAAACGTGGTGAAAAGAAAATAAGTTATAACTGCAAGGGTGGCACCTCGTGTGTGGCGGGCTGTACTGCCGAAGGGAGAGTAAAAAGTGTTGTTTTACCTACTCGAAACACAGGTCGAGTCGACAAACAAAACATCAACCCGGCGAAGACTCAATACTCAAACACGATTTGAATGGTACACGAATATCATAAATAGCAATTAGCCACGTACCGTTCCACAAAATAGTATACAATGTATATACCTAATTACCATAAACGAAGCGGACGCACGAATAAAGAAATATGTAGAAACACTCTATCGAAAACGATGTGACCCCGTTACTCGGATGCTGAATTGAAATTCAGATTGTGAAATGATAATAATAAATGTATTTGTCGTCCGTAGTGACCTCTGGCTTTTAAAACTCGCCCGGTGTGGAGCACGAATAGTCCATACATACGCAGATGAGGGCTGGACAAACAATGATACAGATTTGAATGTGAAATTAAGGATGGTGATCTCGATTTTTCAACGTAAACACGTTTATGATTATCGTGAAGGTGGCGGCAGACATGGAGATAATAAAATTAGAATGAATAAAATACACAGGTTCAATGCCGTATAGACAGAATAGACACCGATCTAGAATATTAAACCACACCCGTATCTTGCCGAGAATGTCGTAAGAGATAGAGCAGAAAACTGGCAGCAGGTACTTTACTTATGTACTAAATATGACCTAACTGCGGTAAACAACCAGCAAACTACTCTCTTTAAAAGAAGCCTATTACTAACCTTGAATGTCTATAAGCATTTGGTCAATGGAATAAAAAAGTTGCTCGATGTTTCTCAAATCAATTCAATGAAAATATTGCGATAATTTCGGCCTTTTTCATACTCGCATTGTTGTTACGAGCTATTATTATACTAAAATTCGCTTTATCAATATCAGATTAAAATCTGATCTGAATAGATTCAGGCAACACCTGTGTTAGCTGATTGTGTTGTACATTTATTTATAACTTATTATATTTTTGTTTCTATGTTATTGCCCGTGTATATCGTCACCTTTAGAGGCACCTTAAAATTAAAAAAAACAACAGTTGCTTTAGGTACATTCAGTGAAGACAGCGGTTATTTGGTATTATGATGAACCGAGCACTGTGATCGATATGAGCCACTGAATATATGTTTTTATTGAATAATAATCGAAATATGCTAAACTGTATTGTTACCTTTCTTGGTAATTTCGACGGATTCACGTTCTGGAGAACAACCTGAAACAAAAGATGAATAGTTATTCTAAATGGAATTGTATGCTTACGTAACACTAATTAATTTTAAATTGTTAAAGCCAAAATTAGAAGAAGAATAGGAAAAATTTTTATTACGCAATTTGCACAATCAAATATCTAATAAAATTAACATACAAAATCTTAAAATGATAGTCTTAGAAGTCCATGAATAATCCTGATATAGAATTTTACAGAGTTTCTCAGAATTATTCAAATGATATACAAAATTACGACACTCATGCTTGTGGACGACTAATTTATAGTCAGTTGATATTAATTAGATAAACCTACCTACATTTATTACTGGTGAGAGATGTTACCACCAAAACGGAACCTTCTTGATTCCAAAGATTGTTATGTTTAGTATTATAACCTTCTCAAAAATAACAGACGTGAATCGGTTACGATAACCAGTTTTGGTGAGTGTGAAACAAGCTTTTTTTTATAGCATATATTAAATGGATGAATGTTATTTATATAAGAGGTTTTAATGTCATTTAATAAAACCAATTTGGTAAGTATTTAAATATGACTGTGCCCATATTAAGCGTTGTTTTTTTCGAATGTTATTGTATAAATTAAGATTATTACGTGATTATAGATTTGGAGCAATGCGTGTTTAAAAATAAAGAAAGAGAAAAGAAAGAACCAGAAGAAAGTAACGGAAATGTATAAAGGCTTAAGTTAATACGATAATTATGTTTATGTAAGTGCGATTTCAAGTTGTGGCAGAATTAATGAATGCGATGGTGATATCGGTGGGGCGGCTGGTCAGATGGGCCGAGGGTCGGGTGGACAGGTGGGCCGAGTGGGTTCGGTGCCACGTCTCTCATGTTTCTGTTTGCGCTGCCCGCATACCCCTCACCGGTTACAGCTGCCAGTTCATCAACCCGTAAACTTGTATGCGACTCGCCACCTAATGGATTTGTAATAAGATTTTCTTTTACATCCTTTTATGTAGCCACTTTCGAATTCCTTGTATGATGATGACTACATAGCGATTGTATAATTAACACATTAATATATTATGTAAAACAATATGATAAACTATTCAAATATAAATTTCGTATGTTTAACAGCTGTGTTTAATATTCATAGCGTTGTTTTACATAATTTTCCCTTTCGTGTAATAAACATCCATACAAGGAAAGTGGACCGAACAAGATACCTATGTGCAATATTTAAAATATATATAAAAATTTACATCGAGTCAGAGCTGACCATAATTGTAGCGTAGGTGTAAACTTAGAAACAGCTGTGGATAAATACTTGTACGACTCGTCCGACATTTTATCGAAACCTGTTTATAAGTTATGCAATAGAAAACATTATCCAGTTAATGGTATGCGCGCTGTGGGCTGTTTAGCATAATCACCTGTCAATTGTAGTGAAATATATGAATGTGCGCCGTAATTACATAGATTTAGGAGGTTCTTGTCCTGCTACTAAACCTTTAATGTTACCACACAATTTATTATACGTTTTTCTAGTTGTATTTCATAGTTTAATGTCACTAGGTCTAATGATGTTTTTCACTAAGCTTGTTAGCATAAGATACGAGTGAATCTCACGATTTTTGAAAGCTAGGTAAAGGTTGTCAATTTGCTATACACCTATGTCTACTTCTTCTGTCTCATTTGTTGGTAATGTTTTATGGGGTTATATCTACTTATAAGTGTAAAGCTTTGGGCTTAAAATAAATAATAATTAACTTCACTGTTTGTTTGTTTTTCTACCTGAAAATCGGTGGCAGACATTAATGTACGTGTTATTATTAAACAATTTTGTTATCCTTTCATAATATCTGTTTATTATTCAACTAAATGGTATCTCTTCAAAATTTGGCATATAAATTATACTGTAGGTAGGTTACACAGGTGTTTCGTTATCTTGGAACAAGCCACTGAATTAATCATAATAGACGCGAACTTATCAATTGGAGAGACAAATTGTGATTGCCTCGATATTTCAATCCATCTATAAACAGTCTAGTCAGTAAATGGCAAACAATAAAGTTTAATAAATTTTGGATCTTTCATATTAATGCAGACTTTATACATAAATAGGTACAGAAAAAAGAAACCTAATCGAATCTATAAAATGACAGTTTTTATTGTACCATACCACAACTCGCTCGAAACCTTGAACAAAATAATGAGCTACCTATAAAATTTGACCATAATCGAATCTTCTAAGAAAGGATGTGGTTATATTAACCGTCTGCTTTTTATATGCATTCATTCAGGAGCACTCAGAAGCTATCATAATGCCTGACGAACAAAAAATGAAACCACAGTCTGCCAAAATAATTCGCTAAGTTTACACGCGGCTACAAAACTGAATCTAATCACTATTTGAGCTGCACGAACTGGCTAATAGCGGGCAGCACACTCGGGGTGAGGACAAAAAAGACGTTTTCTCCTTTAAGGCACCGCGCCAGAGCCTTTCTTGATCGGCATGTCGAGCGACAAGTCCGCAACTCGTTTGTACGTGAGAAATGGGGACTCTGCGTTCATCGTCCGATATACCTTATGCTACCACCAATTCGATCTAGCAAAATGGCTAAATTAATTTGAATTTATGTAGGTGTCGATACTGACGCTAAAAATATCATAATGAGAAGAATGTCGCGATAAACGTATTATGAACGGCTGTTCCTTTGTAAATTAGTAGAGGCGAGTTGCTTAAATAGCTCTTCTAATTAATTCAATTGCTATGCATGTGTAGGTTGTTGATGGTATCGGCGTAATTTAATAAAGCAGCATCCGCCCGATTAACTTGGAACGAGATAATTATTAGGTCTTAGCTTTTCCCATTATAGTTAATACAAAGTAGTACGCCTGGAAATTATAAAAAACATTCAAACTAAGTATAACATAAGTTCTTTAGCTCATGTCATACATAACAAAGGAATCCGTGCGATTAGCTCGCAGACAGTAAATAGTCTACAAGTCTATGTTTTATATTTTAACAGAAAGCGATCATTTGCTAATTAAATACATCGAGGACGTCTGATCTAATTGTAATAGCAAAAACAATTTTAGTTTCATCGATCAAAGCGTCACTTTTGTCAGATGAAGTTTAACTTTCTAATTGAGATAAAATGTTACATCTAGTTCTGTATCATGCTGTATAGTTAGCGGATGTCCCCACACGGTGCACCGAAGTCGTAGACGGATGCAAGCCTGTCCGATCAGACCAGACGGTACAACTCGCCAGGTTTATGTGAAGAATCAAACAGCTACCACGAACTCGACACGAGCAGCTTTCGCAATATATTGAAATTACTCGTGTTACGCGAACAACAATCGTTAGTGGAATATGTGAGTAATACACTATATATATTTTACATTTAGTGTTACGAGAGTACGGTATTATTCAATACCGTACTCTCGTAACACTAAATGTAAAATATGTCAGAAAAACGAGTTATCTCTCATCAATGCCTTTCTTTCGCGTTGTTTATAGTAAATCAGATTGTTTAATGCCGAACATTGAATATACATACATTTGGCAAACGTTCGGGCTATAACACAAACAAATAATAAGTTGAACTGGTCTGGGACTCACATAGTCTTAAAATAGCTATGTTTTCATAAACCCGATATGAGAGTTTACGCAGAACTAGTCTCAGGAATGAGGTCAAACGAGTTGGCATGCGATCATCTGTCGGTCTGCTGAAATATGCCAGCGGTAATAAACAATACGTCGGCATCTTAATGTTTCACACCAACTAAAGAAACATGGAACCAAAAAGCGGCTGATAGTTTCATATAGCTATAAATTTTAACACAACTACTACTACTACTAGATTTACGTAGTCAACTCCACATTTACACCTTCACGGCTATGTGTTGTGGTTTCGATGCCAGAGCATACTTGTAGGTAACATTTTAGAAATTATTGTGCTAAATCTGCATTGCATATAGCAAAATTGCAGTGCCTAGGTATCTCTTCAATTTTTGAACTAACAAATTAGCTAACTATGATGGAATCCTTGAAAACCAATTAGATATTATACTAAGAGATAAAGATAAGTATATAATTATATATAGTGTCTAATATATATATACACTATAGTAAATAACTGCTAGCTCCATCATATAATATTGAGTTTCTAAGCAAAATCTCTTGCAGTTATGTGACAATACGATAACAATAGCAATTGAAACGCAATGGAGTTACGTTCAATGTAAGAGTAATATGTTATTTATCAATCGTGTCGTACAATGCACCGCCTTATCTTCGTAATTAGCTTGAATGGAAACTTGTTTATAAACCTCGGAGATCACGTTACGGACACTGAACACGTAATGTTACACTCGGAACGGGAATCTTAACGTGACTTATTAATTTATCGTTACTGTGTACTGTGATAATAATTTAATGTTTATTCAAACGTCTGGTATTAACTAACTGCACGTATGATCTAGCAGTTAAGTCACGAATACCATTAAAAGTGTCCGGAGTCTTGAGTGAACTTTAAATTGTGTGTGTTCATTGTGTTTGTAAAGTTCTACACCTATGTAGAGACCAGAACCTAGTCTGGTCTGCTCCCAAGTGCAGGAGGAATCAATTTATTTGCAGGATTTAGCTATTCGCAGATATCGTGTGTAGAGAGAGATTACCGTCATAGTGCATGAGTGACATTTAGTCAGAATAGTCAGCCTGTTCATATAGTAGGTCTGCGAATATACATAAAGTTATTTTATTACTTAGCTAAATTGCTGTCTTATTTATGAAGAAAGATAAACCAGAGATTACAGAACCTAAGAAAAACATTCACATTTTTTCCCTTCTCCTGGGTCATTCGTTGGCTATTTGGTGAAGTGTACCTATATTACTTTATCCAATTATGAATTTGTAAGTTTATAAATAATTATGTAAATAGTTCTATAGGATTAGTCCAATTTCTTCCCTTTCCTTTTTCCTCACCTCCCTCGATCTTTTCACCTATCCCACTTCCTTCATGGTAGGCAGCGGCTTCGGAGAGTCCATGGCATTGCAGGAGCAATGCTAGAGACTCTGAGTCGTCCATGAGCGACAGTTACTACTTACCATCACGTGAGCTGTTTGCTCGTCTGCCAATGTCGGTAATTAAAAAAATAAATAAATTAGGTAATGACAACTATCTGTCAAAATATATTTTTTATTCATTAATTTAAATTTAATTCATTATTTTAAATACAAATTAAATTTTAAATACAGTTATTAAAATTGGAACAAGAATTCCATAAAACAATAAATGTTTTACATCTTTTTAATTCTAATGACATTCTATTTACCTATACGTATATATATAAATAGAGTTATTTTATTTCCGTGTTTGAATCAAACCTTCACAGGCGGTCATTGAAAAAGGAAGCTATTGCATCTGCGCCGAATTCAACTTGATTTTGAATGAAAAAAACAGAGCAAAAAAATGTATCGATTGTTCACAGGCAGGGCAGCGTATCGAAAGATTCGTCCTACGTGAGACATATAAAAACACATTTAGGAGACAACTGTTGCGTAAATGAATAAAAAATCTTTGTAACGAGGTTATTTTACATTGCAACTAGTGATGTGCAAGACTCGAACGCTTTTTATTAGGCCAGAGCACTTTAGTCCTCGTGTTTTTTTGTGCCATGTTTTTGTTTTCAGATTTTTGCCGTCGTTTTCCATTCATTACCTTATGTTAGAAATGTAATTTCGAAAGTCACATTGATGCCTGTCCAGTTTCCAATTCTGAACTTTTGCTTAAGATGCGGGTTAAAACTTAGAGCATGATGACGACATCTCAAAAATCTCGAGAGGTATTGAGTCATACTCATTAATTATCCGCCCACTGTTCATGCTACCTTTCTTACTTATACGTAACTACTATATAACCAATAACTTGTCATAAATTTCAAAAGTACCATAGAATTCATGTGATGTGCGGCTGTCGCAATCATGTTGTAAATTTAACATCCCGATTGCTGTTATCTTGCAAATATGCAGTCAATTCAGACACAAATAAATGATAATTGTCTAAAATTTAAATAGTAATACATAGATATATGATTTTAAAATATCCTAATAAAAATGTTGAGTCGTTTGTATTTTATGTTGTAAAATCGTTTATTAGACTGTCTGCTGCAGAACTAAAATGGATACAATAAAGCTTTTTAAATTACATAGAGCAGGTAAATAATAGGGTTAGTGGTAGGTCTGTACACCAGCTTCACTCTACAGTATATTGGATGGCAGTACTTATTCAGGCGATCCTCTAATTGGAGTCAGCAACGAGATTGTTGTGTTCCTGCTAGAGAGTTTTTATCAATGCCTATAGAAAACATTGTACATATTACTTTCCTTTTAAAGAGGCAGCTAGAACAGACAAAGATGCCGGAGGCGGTGTCGAGTTGAAGTTACCACTGACTATTAGATGTTTGAAGGAATAGGAGTAGGCAGAGAGAAAACACACGATTCTAAGCATTTATTATAAAAATTGTACAATTTTACTCGATCAAATCAATACGCTAGATGCAGTTCAAAACTGTAATATAAATATTGTGCGACGTAAAGAGCTGACTTTCGTAAACCTTTAATTTTGTTGATTGAAACAGTATGAATACGGAAATGGTTCATTAAATATTGGTTAGCCGGTAAGAATTAGTTAGTTTCGTGGAAGCGAACAAGTTATTGAGCTTTTTGCAAATGAGATGCGTCAATTCTCTGAACGAGTATAACTCGCATTAAATTGGTATTTCATTAGTTTGTTTATCAACATTTTTGCGTTAACTTTTATAGCTTTTAAACGGTAAATTGTTTATAATATTAAAAACAAATCACAGTCCGTTATATACTAAAAGGCTCAACAAATAGCCTTCAATACGCGTGGTGTTTACGTCACCATTCTGCTCAAAATTTATATTTCCCTCAACATAGAGAGTTCTCTATAGGTTCAGTATGGTCTACCTATTATATAGTGGTTACTATATATTAGTATAGACACGTGTACAGTCAAATTAAAATAATGAACAGAAAATAAATTCAGAAATAATACGTTGCTTATAATAAGGCAAATAGTATGCTTTGGAGTCGAATTTCGTATAATTAAGAAGTTAATATTATAATAATTACGTAGATAATTCAATAGTGCCTATAAAGACTTGCTAACAATGTCAAACTTATCGTTATCAGTGTTATCAGTATCACACAAATAGAGTACGTTTATATTTTTGAAATATTTTATACATATGATTTATTTATACATTTATGGATTTTCCTACGTTATCGTTAAACTGGTGAACAACGATAGCATAGCATAAGGCACTCTTATAAACGATCAATAGCTAAACATCGACTATCAAATGCAAACAGCTCAAGGTGGAGAGAATTTATTCAGTAGTTTTGTATTATCTTCCCGGTTGTTGACTGAATAATTCGATCGATTTGCGTCATAGATATATTAAAATTCCATTATGCTCAAAGTACGCACCTAAGATGCGTTAAGTGTTTTGATATGAATACATGTCAATATCTGAACGAATAAATCATAGTAAGTACTCAATAATATTATAAATAAACTTCACGTAAATTTTAAACGAACGAAACTGCAATGTAATAAAATATCGTGAACTTGAACTGTAAGCAAAAATTAATTTAGTTAAAAGAATCGTATAAGCAATAAAGGTCATTGAGAACCCACGCAAGCTCGGTTCCCATGGCCGTCGGAAACAATACCACAATCGCGAATCTCGAGCGCACAAAACCGAGAACAATCGGTCGAATGGAAACAAGAGAGCGATATAAATCAAGCTAAGCATTGCGTGCATCGGCCGGCCATAGATCCTCGCGTTTCAGTTCGCCTACCCGCCGCGCCGCACCGCTTATAATTACCGAGTACTTTCGCCAACCGAGCGCCCGCCGCCATCTTGCTATTTATATTGCAAAATGGCGGACTGGCCACACCACGTGTTCCTCCTTCTTTTGTTACCTATTTAAAGAAACCGCCAACAGTGCATTTTAAAAGTGGAATGTGTTAAAATTTATTTGATGCATAAGAACAGGCGATATACTTACAAGTAACTTCGTAATGGATTTAGAGCTGACGAGTCTTGAACAAGGTCTCATAGAATTTACATTGAATGGGAGCCGTTAAGCTGCGATGTGACTGGACGCAGGGAAGGTCACCTTGACCGAACAAGCGCGGCAGTTTGTCGTGATGGCTGAATAACTTGGAATTTAATTATATTTAGTTTCATTTCTAAATAGCACATTACGGATGTTATTTAGCTGACCCAATCTACAGTCTGGTCCCTATTCGTGACTATAATTTATGTAGACATGGACAAGGCGGATCAATACATAAATCAGTACTTACAAAATTGCATTTACAATGTAACTTTGACTCGTAGTTGTAGCATTCACAAGAAAATCTAAGATTTATAAACTGCAGTTGGTAACTCAAACAACAAGTGTAAGTACGTAATCTATGAACCAGTAAGTAAACATTCAAGAGACAAACACGCTAGAATTACACAACTTACGAGAAAGAGAGTGCGTCATTATTAGTGTAAACAAAAATTATGTTGAACGCCAAACAAATGTCGGAACTCAATCGCGAGTTTACAAAGCAGTGAATAAGAACAAAAGATATTGATGAACTTGAAAATCAACAATGTTATCAATCGTGCAATAAATAGATGATAACCGAGTTGCACCACTAATGCGAGCCATACATCATACTCATAATGATTGATAATGCTTATCTGAAGCAAGTGGGTCAACGCTAAACATACCGATTACGTATACTACTAATAATAATTCATATACTAAACTTTAGTTATTGGAACGTTTGTGATAACAGTGATAACCACAATATGTCAGTGAAGTCTAAAGTCAGCCGACAGAAGAGATATAAAATATAAGTCAGGTTTAAAAATAGATGGTGGGTACACATAGATTTTGATGGCTTTCTGTTCGTTTTGTGATCGTGTCACAGGAAACCGAAATCGTATATAATTTCAATGCAGATCTTGCAAAGGCGTTCGATTAGTATTCAGCGAGTTTGCGGGCCAATGGCGAGAGACTATGATCGCAGTCCGGTGCCGCCGCCAGTTGAATATGTATAAGATACCACACGAACACCACACACGTAAGAGTTTTAGCCGTGACACACATCCAAGACAAATATCTAGCCGATTTTTCTCACTTTACATACTTATTGAAACGTTCCACATCATTAAACTACATTTAAAAGTTTAATAGAGCAACTATTGAACTCGTTGTCAATATAAATGAGTTCAATGATGTTTAATTCATAGCTTAGTAGAAGTGAAACCTGACTGCGATAATGTAGTTTTAATCGTGTTACCACAATTCATTGTTCAATCGAACGAATACAATAGAAGCAGTGTTCTTCCTCGTGTTACTAGTTTTATTGTCCTTTACGAGTGACCCTTGACTTGTCTCTGCGTTCCAAGCTAAGACGAAAACAAAATTATACCAATACTGCTATTTATCAGCTATTCATCTATTTTATACTTTGTTATTTAACAACTATTCATCTATTTTAATAATTTCCTTTATCATTGTCCTTTACAAGCAATAATTACTGCGTCAAAGGCAATGACCTCGTTTCGTAGCATCGTAGTTGTCAATATTTGATTAAGCGTTGAATGCGGCTCACAGAGCGCTAAATCTGTTTATACAAAGGCGTAAAAGTAATTTCAAGTCGGTGTTCCAAGAACGACTTGCATGACATCACGCCGTGCGACCGAGAACAATGTGAAGAACCCCGTATTAATGATTTGCGGAACAATGCACAAATAATAAAATATGGAAATGAAACGACTATAGATAAGAACATTACAAGTAACCTCAACTGTGGGATGAAATAATTTGCTAAAGACTATATACGATGCTCACGGTTACGTTGTTAACACATGTAAGCTAATGGTCCAACCCGTCGTGTCACGTGTGTGTTAACGCCTGCTACGTGCTTATAAAAGGAACTCATGTTCATAAAATACTCTCAGTAAAACGGGCGTGTACTTCAAAATAACGATGTAGCAATTTATTTAGAATGAACATTAACGGTAACAAAGCTAATAAAGATGCAATCATCAAAACGGAGTAGCGCAGAAATGCAATACCTAGCGAATTGCAATGCAGAATAGAGAAGAAACGAGAATGAAGCGTGCAAAGTGATGATACGCGACGTGGGAAAGCGAATGGCGGCTTTGGTGCTGGCGGCGACGGCCATCTTGGATTGGGCTTGTTCGGAAAACATCACGTGTCCACGCGTCCGCCTGGCAACGGCTTACATACGCTAAACGGAGCGGAACAATTCCTGAACGCCACGTGCTTTTTTATTTGTGCAGCATTCAACCAGCCGGCGGCTATTGAATTTATTGATTGGTGCGCCTACCCTTTCAGCAGCTGCATGCGCATTACGTCACAATAAAACTGCAATCATTAATTTAATTGTTACCTACGTATTCCATAAACATTTTTGCGAAGTTGAATCATTGATAAGAGCCATTATACTTATGCGTGTTATAAAATGACAATATGGTCTATTCGAGCGCCCACGTCAATTAAATTCATTTTAATGTCGGAATGAAGCATTCTGACTTCCTACGTGCATGTTCTAGAATTGCTCGCGCTTCTAATGTGGACATCCTTTATGTTCCCACATAACTTACATTACAGTGATATTAAAAATAGTAATAAAACTAAAGGTGAATGAACAGGATTCGAAATGCGGCACTGACTCACCTCCAAGATAATACAGAATGCGAATAATAATGCAAACTGGTATACTTACACGTTAAATTTTAGGTAGGTATGTAATTGTAATGTTACTTACTTATTTGTTTATATAATATATATAACAGAACAGGCCGACCGACGAAGCCCACGCGTGATAATATATTTTGATTTCCTTATTACTATGCCAAATTATTATAACCTTCATAACTCACAAAATCTATTATCAACTTCAGTATTATTTCAATAGTACATAACATTCGAGTTGGTAAATTACGCTTATTGCTCTGATTATAAACGAGGGGAGTCTTTACACACCAGATAAAATCTTTAAAAATTTGTTTACTCTTTGTATTTTATAGGTAAGTACTTATTTGTGAGTAACTTTGTTTGGTATTTTGACATCGCAACCTTGTTATGACGTTTGTGCATCTGATGTAAGTACGAAGGAGAAGCTAGTAAATAGTCACTTAATGTTTTTCGTGACAAGTTTCCTCGACGACCCATCACGCCATGCGTGATTCACTGATGTACAGTTTTGTTACGAGTATGTTATTATTACGTCTATGCGATGTTGCCAGCTCACTTCCGTTCAAGCGTTTTTTGTACGTCTCTTACGTTATTTATCTTCACCATCATTATAAACCTGTTCTCTTCTATTTAGAGACAACAATACACAGATCAAAGCGTATTACGAGTTACGACCGTGTTTAAATATACCTATCTAGCTTACAAGATTAATAGTATGCTATCTGATTGTCTTTAGTTCTTTAGTGTTCACGATCACATTCCAGACAAGTTTAGGTAGATACTTACTTATATCAAAATGGATTTGTGCACAAGAATGTACGCAGCGTTTTCGGCCTGTAGTCTGGGGTAGTCAAGGGCATTAATCTGAGAGCGATCTTAAAAAGGTGGACTCCGTTAATGTAACTCGTTTTATGCCAACATAAACAGGCGCTCAGACTTAATATATTATGCAAAGAGTTTTTATCTCGACGCTTCTCTTAGAGCACGCACTATGCCATTTTATATTTAGTCTTGCATGCAAATGTGGTAAAATTATTTTAGATGCCACAGGCGTTTTGTCCTTCTAAATATACCAAATATCTATAGACTATAGACTATAGACTACAGACTGCGGTGTTTAACCTTAAAACGTAGCTAAAATGTTTTATACAAATTATTATCTTATCTCGTTGGCTCACGGCTGTTTGAATAGGTACACTTTTAGAAAATAGCCATTCGAATAATATTCTGGGGTTATCATTGCATAACCTCAAAAGATACCTAGTAAAAAAGTCAACAAAAGCTGCCACAAACGGCCGGCTCTCGCTAGTTCGCTACCATCACGTAATTCGTGAAATTCAATGACAAAAAAAGCAGATAAAAAGCTAGCCAGTTGAAAAAAAATTAACGGCAAACGGCAACCAAATCTGATAGAACGAGACGGAGGTAGTGGATAGCAACCGTTAGAAAAAGACGGGTGTGCACGCCATCTTGCCTGCATCGAGTCTTTAGTCACGCGCAGTAAAACAGCGTTTCTATTTTTTGCGAGCTCTCGTCTGACCTCGTTGGTTTATCGTTATCATACGGCTCTAATAATAAATGGATTTCGCTCGTCATGGAATGTGCGCTCGCACAACAAGCGCGGTACAGTAATAATGTAGATAACCTTCGCCCGCTGCTCATCAAATTTATTGGCCTGCAACATGCAGCCGTTTGATTAATTGCACAAATGATCACAAACACTAAATCAATTTACATTATACGTTCCAACTGACTTCCCGTTGTTATAGTTATTGCGTAGATTAGTTAAGATTATTCGTATATTGCTTTTTATTGTTGTGTCTACTGTTGCTTTCGATAAACTAAGGGGCACTTAACCCCTTAATAGTAAAGTTCATAGTCAATTAGTACGCCAACACAGTTGTGAACTTTCGATGTCTGTGTGCAAACGAGATACAATTGGCCGCCTTTCGAGCCTGTGCTATTTAATAGAGACGTTTTAAACTAACAATCACGACATTTCGTGACTAATTTTCAATAAGTGTCTAGTAGGTACTTTATTAATAATATTATTGCGTGCCTATTCACAATTTGTTGCGATACGAGATATTTAATGCAAAATTATTTGAATTAATTCCTCGTTCGTTTGAAAAGCACTGTTAATAATACGAGGTGGATATTTCCGAAGCGAGTCAAGGACGAGTTGAACACGAACCCATTCAAGTTAGCGCGATAATCTGTGTTGCCTCGACATAAAGGCCCGATTTACAGCTTCATAAAGCAACCAGATAATCATTTACCATATCGCTGAGACATAATATGCAACAAAATACGATGAAAAATTGTAAGACATCCATAAAACATGATTAATGTCGTTTTACACTATGACTTCTGACGAAATAAACATCCATTAAAAAAAAGGAATTACGCAGAAGTTAGTTACACAAAACTTCATGACCTAATAGAAACGAATGTAAAAGAAAAATTAATTCTTTGTCTGAAAAAGTTGTGAGTGTAATAAAGCTGGAAGATAATATTCACGAGGTAGTTCTAATATAAAACCTACACAAAGGTAGCCACTGTGTAGGTTTTAAGAAAACTTTCCTAGTTAGAATAACTCTGCTCGTTTGGAAAACAAAACTAACTTTAAGCAATGAATAAGAAGACACTATAAATTAACTCGGGTAATGTAATACAAAGTTTATTCGCAGCCAGACAGCAATTACGTCGAGAACTTTAAGCGGTATTCACGAACACCAAAGAGGAGGTAGGCATCCGGCCCTCCTACATCTCACCCCTTTAAAACGGTCCAAACTCGCGCCAGGGGGTAAAATTGACAAAGTTCCCCCACCCTCGGCTTCTATCAGATTATTTTAGAATCTTTTAAGCTACTAACTTAGTTTGACACTTAGTATTGAAAGAAAAGTTAATCCTTTGATGGATTAATTGAATTTACAACAATTTCATTATGTACATATTCTTCTCAGTGATCGTACTCTTTGTAAATACTTGTTGATCGGACAAAACTTCAGTGTTCATCACATTACTATAGCTTATACTTTCGAATTTTTTTACATCGTGGCATAGATAGTAAAATCGTATCAATAAAATTAAAGTATTACGAGTTTTATAACAAAACAAAATAGCCGCAAATAAAGATAAAGAAGTCAGAAATAAACACTCTATACATACTAAAGTATGAGGCGAACAGAAGTTTGTCGAAGTCCACAAAGTTGGCAAGTTTGAAACTTGTGCCGGCTGGAACTTCGCTCCTTCAAAACTGTAATGGCTGGAAGCAGATAATCTGCAAGTTTGTCACTGTAAGCAAACTTCGCTAATATGATCCATAATTACTTTCTCAACATGATCATGATAACGTTAATAATATTTTGCAAGGAAGGTTATAAATTTCAAACTAATCTCTTAATCTATATCAATGTCACTTATTGGAACATAATGATTTTGAAATTAATTCCAAATGTCAATGGTGATATATTATAACAAATATTTGTTAAACAATTGAAATAAGCAAGATGCTATCCCAATTAAATAGAAAACAAATAGCAAAGATGTACAAATTCTTGCAAAAATGCCCGACAAACGAAAATAAAATTGGAAAGAACTTGCGAGAGCAACATAATAAGATCTAAAAAGAACAGAAATAACTTTTATTTCGCAATAAAAATTCAAACAACAAAAGTTGCGTATATAAATTGGAGAATTCGTTCAAACTTTAATTTTAATGATACAATAGGTATGTACACAAGGTAGGAAGAGTGTTTCATAACAAGCAACTCTTTGAAGTCCTGAAATGTCAACTTGTGCAACATACATTTATAGAATGATTAACTTTTCATACCAACTCCAACTTAAAAGAATAAAGTACATAATAGTGCTGCTTAATTTAAATATTATTCATGTTTAAATGATTTTTTTTATTAAAATCTGTTGTTACTACATTAACAAGTAAATATATATATTACCTACCTACTTACTTTTTTTTTTTTTTTTTTTTTTTTTATTTGTAGAAGAGATATTATAACAAATAATAAACAGTGTAGAAATTAAGTATGAGACATAATTATGTTGTTGTAAATCTACGCTAAATCAAACAAGATAAATGTATTAACACAATGTAGCTGATATACAAAGTAAATTCAAATTTGAACAAACAACAAGTATAATTAAGCGAACCTTGGAATCCGCCGCTCGATGAATAAGTTAGTAACTGAACTTCTCATCGACCTTAGTTTACGTAATTGAGTCAGGATTCAAAACCTTAGGGAATTGATTATTAACTCTAGAATTAGGATTGCTAGCGATAAACAGAACTAAATTTTGTCTTGGTTTTAAGACTGCATCACTTTCGTGCATAGCTTTAGAATTAGATCATATTTTTTGTTTGAACGAGTGGAGTGGCAGATACAAACATTTTCTAGGCCTAGTGACGGTACCAGGAGTAACCTTAGTTTGTAACAGTATGCAAAACTGTAAATATATTATCATACTTGTCTCCTAGCAATCTAAAAATGAAAGTCACTTCACCTGGCATGTCGTCAAGAGATTCACATACGTATTTGTTTCTTTGAAGTATTAATAATAGGTTTGATTGATTACCTGTTTTAAATGTTGATAATAAATCAATTTAGAATTTATTGTATTCATATACTTGGCATCAAAAAGATTGTGAAATCAGTGACTAATCAATGAAGTTCGAGGTTAACATAACAAATATGCTGTATATTATACAAACATGATGAAATAAACTAATATATTAGGTACTTTATATACCGGTACTTATAGTACCAATTCCGACAACTAAATCATTTTTGTACGTGCTATTTATAACTAATTATGCTTACTTATCTATATTTATAATGTTTACAATGGAATTTTAAATTAATCAAAAATAAAAAAAAGATTGTACGTCCGAGAAATACTAACGTGATAAGTGACGACACACGAAGCTATCTATTGAGTTATTAGCTGACTGATCAGCTGAATAGAGCGTTAATAGAGTGTGAGTGCAAATTGGCTGACATTCCTTTTTAAACGACTTCAAAAAAAGGAGTTTCTCAATTCGACCGTATATATATTTTTTTTTTATGTGTGTTCGCTATATAACTCCGTCGTTTATGGTGCCAAGTAAATACTCATTAACGAAATACTATAAGAAGCTTACTATAATAGCAAAATTAAGATTAATAATACCTATAGGTAACTAGTTATTGTTTTAAATACTATATGAACCTTACTACAATAGCAAATTAAGATTGATAATAACTATAAGTACCTAGTTATTGTTTTACTTGGCAAAAACTTTAAAATTATAAAATACTTATTTAATTATTCTGATTAACTAAATCAAAATATGAATTACTTTGTGCTATGTAAATTTATTTTTTACTTTTTAGTTTTCTTCCTGTTTGAAGTCGGTTTTCTTTTTGTTAAAAAATATTTTATCCTTGTCATTTTGATATTCATAAATGTCATTCATATGTTATGATGAGTTTGACTTTGGCATGAGAACAGTGATATTCGTTTAAAAAGAAAGATATAGGAATGATATGTAGATTGAACATATGCAATAATGGCAGTGGCACTCTGAGATGCCCTAATTGGCCGGAAACATACTCGTAGTCTAAAATGGTGATGTCTTTTCCTTATGCAACAGTTACGACTTTCTTCGATTGGCTACATTATTGGCAATAAGGACTTGCAGATAGCGAGCATTTATGCACCTAAAATATGTACGTCCGCATTGTAGAGACACAAATAATATAATTATAACCGATAGCGAAGATAAATAGATATAAATAAAGACGGCAATATGAGTAATGAATTAGTGACGGTCGTTATCTCGATATTTTAGTATTGAACGTCATGTCGCTTACAATTTTCCACTATTATATAAATCAATTTATGTGTGTTATCTGTTGTGTTTATCAGAGTTGTTAAAGCTGAACAAATTAAAAGACAAATCAAAGGTTAAGTGTAGCGGAATTTTTCACTGAAATTAGAGAAGCCCGGTTGGGTAATAAAACCTCTGCACAGAAGACATTGTGTTCTAGTGCTCCTAAAAAGTACACTGAATTAGCCGCAGTACAGTTACAAATTCTGGATTTTTTATTTGGTATACGCAGCACGGTCTTTACATTATAAACCGAGTAAGAGCGGCTCTCGAGCAATCATAGTAGATGTTTTCCCAAAATGTATGCTATAATAAGTTACGTCGTTCTTAATTAGCAACGCAGTTTATACATAATATAGCATCAGGCTTTTTTATCGGAGCCTTTATTAGCAGATCTATAACTTAGTAGTCAAAGACTACCTATATTTTGTTACTAATTTCGCTAGCATTGTTGGATTCCATGTAAAAATGGACAGTGGCGATACTTGGGAAAAGCCCATGTCTAGCAGTAGACGTCTTCCAGCAAAAATGATGATGATGATGTGGTAGTAGCGCTAAGGACATAACCACTAAACTTTGGATTCTTTTAAGGTCAATAAATGGCAGTTACTGTCAGGTGAAATAAAATTTGTTATACGATTATGTAGATACCTACTACTTGAAGTCTCAGTAATTATTATCTTGGCTAGCCTTCCAATCTACGCTGATTACTTTTGATTAGAATTACGTGCGCAAAGACAAGTTACATAATTTTATTACAAAATTATATAAGTATGACACTTAAAATATATATATATACATATATATTTTAAGTGTCATACGTGGTCATACTTTCTTAGTTGTTCAGTTCATATTGCAACGAATCTGACTGCAATACAGAAACTTCGGGTTAGTCTAAGATCTTTTCTGAGTTTTCGGGTTAGTCTGAGCTTTTGGTATGGTGGCCATCACTTTTGGATTCCAATGACTGCTTACCATCAGGCAGGGTGGAGTCACTTTGGTAGGCTAATATAAAAAAAAAAGATCAGGAATTGTGCCCGGTAAACGGCATCATGCTCGCCATCTGTGTTTCATGGGATCGAACACGTGAAACGTGGTTTATACTCCTCTGATTATCCCCTAGGAAAAAACAGGTGTGATGCTATTACGTTACAATACTATTCATACCTAATGTTTTGTTGTATGCGTAGAATACAAGCGTTAATATAAATTGATTGAAAGTTGAAGACAAATTCATCTACTCAGGGTCATATCAATTACACATATCGAACATGTTATTTTATAGCTACTTAATACAATTTGATAGTAGGTATTTTTTTATATATTAGCAAATTAACTTCACTTTGCCTGATGTTAACCTGTCAGTGATCATGATATTTAATATAAGTTAGGCGTTGGAAAGATATTATATTTCAGTCCTACACTTGTGCGTAATGTATTTTTTGTAAAATGAAATTTTATTAAATTTGTAGTTTTTAAAGTTGTTATGTTATGTACATTCGAAACGTGATGTCAAAGTTTCTACACGCGCCGTATTTGGTTATTCCACGGTAGTAGTCCGGAATCCTCGGCCACTAGAGTAAAACAATAACTGTAAATAAAGCTAGAAACTCATTAAAACCCGCCGGGGGAGGTCTGAGTTTACATGTTTGGTACGTTTAAGCTTTAATTCAGTACACGTTAGTATTTACAGCTATAGAATTTCACTTATATTAAAATTTCTAAATGATTTTCCTTTTATACAGCTAGCTGATGGCTAGCTACTAACACTAGCATACGAATCTGATGATAGTAAGTCGGTACCGTAATCTACAAAAATTACTAACTCACTAAAACAATGCTAAACACAACCAAATTGTTTATGCTCGTAAGTGGAAAAGAAAATGAGGAAGAAGGAAGAAACTAAAGATACGAAACAGATTCAAGAGAGGTAGAGCACAGACCGGGCAGTAATCCATCCTGCAGAAGTCTACTAATATACACACGTGTTCCTAAGTAAACCCTCAAAGGACAACATAACAGCATATCTTATAAGTAGATAAGCAGTAGAACAGCATGTATGTATATGGCTACACTAGATGGACTATCCACCAAGACGGCTAAACAAATAAGGAGTGTTTCCACGTAACAACATTTTCTTTTTTACTTTTACACCTTGTTCTGTTACATAACGTTTTAACTCGTTTAAAACGCTATCTGTTTTTGCCCGTTTACATAAAATTATATTTTAATGATGGTTTTATCCGATTGTATTAAGGAAAATCTGTAAATAAATATCATTACGACCTTACTGGGTCCTTGTATTTTCTATCCATATATAGTAACAGTAATCACGGTAGGTAAGAAAGTTTAAGGCTTATGCCGTGAAAATGATTCCACATTTTATATTCAAGTTAAATGCTAAAGCAAAGGTCGATCCGGTCGTTTACAGAGAAGGGAAACCATCAATCAACATTTAGTTGATACGACCACTTGGAATACGATTACTTGAACATCGAGGTTGGCGCTTTTCCAATTCCACTTCAGATGGCTATTTACAATCATAGAGTTCATGTACTCGCTATAAATAACTCTATATTAGCTATAACAAAATTTTAAATATATTGGCACTATATCAAACTACTATTGATACATCTGAAAATAAAAATGTCTGTGATGTGAAAATTTAAGCATAGATTGAGCTGAATATAGTTTTATCTAAGGGTAGGTAACAAACGTTCATTTAATTAATAATTACATATCTATTCATATTTTTTCTCAGGCTAGGTATGAACTTAGAGTTCACACCTAGACTAGGTATAGATATTTATGAATCATCAACATTCTGTTCCCTTGTGGAATCTACAAACTCGCACAACAGAACTTCTTTATGTTATGGGAATATTTTTTATACTTTATCTCATTATTGATTTATTTACCCATAATTGATTTACTTGCTCCGAATTTAATCCGCAATTCCATAACTATACTCTAGTCTATAATTTCTATAACTCATTAGCTGAGTTCTTTAAATTGAACGATACCGATTTCAAAATAATCAATTAGTTTTTATTATTAATAATGATTATCATTCAAAAACAAGTTCATTCAATTTCTTCTGTCAAGGTGGTTCTTAAAAAAAGTATGACGTCTATCTTTTTATAGTTAAATTTATACCTCTAATACATTATTTAGTAGCAGACCTTGAAAACAAGTATGTATTGTATATTTTTGTATTTCATTAAAATTTAATGGTGAGATAGGAAGACTTTGGCCTTACCTATCACAGAATAAATAATAGTCCTATTATTAATATGTTGAATACTATAACTAGATCTTAAACTTCTAAATGTAGCAAAGTGCTGTAATGATCTTGAATTGCAACGGAAAATCCTCGACAATATGAACTGACAATGGTTCATTAAAGACAAATAAAGTATTGTGTCAGAGAGACAATAAGTCAATGTAGTATATTTCTTTAGTCCTTGTTCTGAGGTAGGTTTATTTTACATGTTCGAACAATGACTTTCCTTATTTATGGTTTGTTTTCCATCGCGTTATGATGCGCCCAAATTGTGAAATATAATTTATGGTTTCTCGTTTCATGGATACTATACTGTTAATATACAATTTATATTATTACAAATCTACACATACCAACTCAGGGTATAAATAACATTAATTTATTTAATTAACATAATGAATAGATACCAATGTTTTGAATATTGACTATAATATATTAAAAAAGGTATGTATAGCATTTAATTTTGGGCATTATTTAAATTTATATTTATTTATTTATTTATTTATTTACAAGATAATTATAACATCCTTTAGATATATATATATATTTCATTGAATGCCGCTCAGTATCTACATTCTACAAATTTAATTAAAAACATTGCCTAGAAGAAGTGTCAGTCATAAAGCCGTACTTTTACGTTAAAACAATGATCAATTAAATTCTGAAAATATCTCAAATTACTGAGTCCTAAATTAAACACAAATTATGTTTTATACCTATTTGATTTGAAGACTCTTACGCCGTAAACTCTAAATGCCCTTGAGATTGCGACCATATTCTCTGTTGTTGGAGCGCAGCCAACCAATTCGCGATACCGCCTTAATTTGTTTACTTATCACACTGTTTTATCGTTTTCGGCAACAGATTGTGACATTGCATATTATAAGGAAATGTTAATTCGCAATAACAAGCAAGTACTTCGAAACACGCGATATAGCATCGTCTCGATATGAACAACTACACATAGTTTAACGTATTGGAATAATCTTCTTCTTCTTTTCGAGTGGTTAGTGGTCAACCTAATGTCAGGATTTATTCAGCTCGCCCATAATTTATTATACAAGCATTGATTCGGCCTAACGTCTGTTATCAACGTGGTAACAATCGGGACTGACTTTTAACGTGCCCTCCGAAGCACGGAGACGCTCAGATCAAATTCCACCATGCGGTCACTCATCCAGCCGCACTCTTAGTTGCTTAACCAGCTGATCGTTTACCGATCTGTGAGAGCAACGAGCTACGAGCGTCTCATTGGAATAATGACAGTGGTATATTCAGTGCGCCATATGAAAGTAACAAGTCTTTTCAAATAATGGGCTCCTTCACGGTCTTAATCTTTGTAAACTTTGTAAAAACATCCCCACTTCATGTCGTTTCCTCATCGCGAGGGTCACGACCTCTTACTTAGCCTCTTTATGTTTTCGTCTCCAATTTTATACTGCGAATGAATTACAGAAATTTTCACAACGTTCAAAGTCAAATTACACTCAATGAAGATTATTTGAACGATGCGTGCGTCGTCAACCGTAAATATTGTCCACAGCTCATTGTTTCCAATAAAAAATATGATAAATGACATCCATTATAGGAGGTATAGTTGGCGTACCGCCACGGTCGTCAGCCTCGCCTTGACCAAGATCGAGGCGTGATGCGATATGTCCGTCTCACTGTAGCGCATAATGATTGCCAGAGATTATATAGGTAATTCCTTTGCATAATTCGTTTAAGTCAACATCACATACTAACAATTATGTAAAAACATCGAGTGATTATGTTGTAAGACTCTGTTTTAATTACAAATACGCTTAGAACTTGATTAGTTCGGTAAATGGCAAAATTAGAGTTTCCCTACAGTATAATAAGATGGCTTTTTAACAACATGTACAGATAAAATCGAGGTTTTGAGCCTTGATCGCCATTATTGACAAAACAAAACAGGTACATTGCCATGAAAAATATTGACAATTATCTTTGATTTCTTAGTTTCAAAAGTTAGTTATAGGGCTTGCAAACAATGAAACCGGAGACCTCTTTTCTGAAACTATAAAATTTTTATTATTTAGTTTAGTCACAGTTAGAAAAGTGTGAAACTAGACTTCCTAGCACAAATGTCGAGACTAAAGACGAGGTAGACATACGCTACTTTTTATCCCGAAAATCTGTCTGATCCTGATTCGAGGTTTCAGGTGACTGAATGCCATGAAGAACTGGTATTGCGGTCCCAGTCACCTGATAGCATTTTCGAATTGGTGGACTGGGACCATATACCCAATTAGCTTCAATATACAGTTAACAGAAAATTCAAAAAGTTATTCAACACAGACTGATTCCTGAGTTGCATTAATTAAACACATACCATTTTCTACGCAGGCCAAGCCCCTAGTTTAAAATAATTAATGCAAAATAAATTAGCTATTTTGAATTTCTTATTCTTTTAATTATATAACTGATGTCAGAGTGTCGGAGTGATCAAGTCATTGCTGAGCGGTCCACGTGCTATGTTCTCACATTGTACATTCCATTGTACTCAGCTTATTGTTTAAACTTCGCTATTCACTTAATTATAAATGCAAATTAAAACGTATATTTTCAACAATCAATTATATCAGTTTATTTGCAAACTAGCATATAATTAGAATGTTCATTAACAAGCGAAATAGCTGAATTAACATAATATTCGTAATTCTAATTTTAATTATAACTGTTCTACTTCTTTCACAAATATTTGAATAAACGCAAGGTCGTATACAAAAAATAAGTTGATAATTTAAAAATTGAGACACGATAACTTGAATTTATGTCCTATTGTCTCGTCTATACCTGTATATACCGTGTATGGAAAATAAGTAAGTCGAAACGACCACTGCAGATACAGAGATTTAGCAAAGTGGCGAATAAATTACACGTTGGATACCAAGTGAGTGTGGTGCTTACGAACAAACAAAAGCACCCAAAGCGGCCATAGTTAGATATATATAGAAAAGAATCATAATTGAGAGTTATATTGTCGAAGCCATTTTGTGCAGGAACTATGTGATTTGTACTAAATAACTCAAAAATCAAACCAACCAAAGGAGAGCTAGCTTTGTAGAGACGACAAGTAATGAGGTGGCATTTTCCTATAGTTATTTTAACGTCATAAGCTTTGACCTTAATAAGTATAATTCAGGAGATGTTGATGAAATTAATAAGTTTTGAAGTAGCCTAATCTAATTAATTAATTAAATTAATTAATCTGGTACTTATAGCTCAGGTTTTCCTATTTTAAGTACCAGTCGTACAAAAACTGTATTTAAACTATGTATACATAAATATTGTTGTACCTTATACTTGTAACACTCTAATGTACAAATAAATAAATAGATAAACATTTAACTAGGTATAAATTATTTCATTTCAGATTCTTTAGTCAAATGCCAATAAGCCAGACGTGTCATGAGACTTAATCACCTATCAAATAATAATAATACAAAGAAAATAACTCATAGATATGACCTACTTAATAATCGTACGACAGTTTATTTAAAACGATAACAACGTTTCCAATGATAAACTAAATAACGAGGATTTATGTTATCACAAGCATTTCGTGATAGCGTGTGTTAGTAATAACACGTCCTTAACGCTACTATCTCCAGACAAATTTCATTATCTATTATAAATATAAATTAAATATCACATGATTTATAAGAATTCTTATTCGTTATCTCTTTCTTTTTTCATAAACAAGATACAGACGACAAGCAGTTACTACAGCTACTTACAAATACCAGTTACTAACGACCATTATTTACATTTACAAAGGCATTTAAAATATTGAAATTCTAAAAATGTCTAAAAAAATACATTAAACATAATAAAATATAGCCTATGTTACCCGCGAAATTTATTAATTTGTAAAAGTGAAAGAATTTTTAAATCGGTAGGCAACGTAGATTTTTAGTTAAATTGTTGTAAACAAACAAATATACAAAAAGCAAATCTTTTCTCTTTATAATATTAGTTTAAATATCAATCCTAAACTAGTGAATATTAGTGTTGATAAGTGAGATTCTTTTTTGTTTTGCAGTTTTTAAAGATAAGTTTAAGGTGAATTATATTTTTTTAAACAAATGGATAATGTGAGAAAATATTCTTATTATTTTGTTATCGAGAGATAAAGGATATTGTGAAGAATAAATCTATTACTACGTTCAATAATATGGACGTAGTGTGTACCTACCTACTTATTGAAAATTTCCTAAAATAACCTGTCAATCAATTTGTCAGTTAATTTTTTTATGTATTAGTCTACCAAAGTGACACCACTCTGCCTGATGGTAAGCAGTCAGTGGAATCCAGAAGTGGTGGCCCTAATCTAAAAGCCAAACTACTGGTACGGTGACCTCTACTATGGCTGCTTTGTAAGATGCTTTTTCACGTCCCGCTAGACCCAAATCAAAGTTTGATGGCATCGCATGCGCTGGTAAAGAGATATTGTAACTATTGAATATTGCTACAAACTTGCACACGTTTAAAACAAGTTCTTGTTTATAAAATGTAAATACATATTACGTGAGTATCGGTGCCAATTATTTATTATTAATATAATCCTATGCATATTCATATCGACATTATTTTTATTAATAAATTCTGTTTATAGATTACAGAGGTTACCGAGGTCATTGTTATTTTATTTTTATCCAGATACTAGATATTTTACTTTTGCGTCATTTGGCATTTAATCGTTCATAATGTAGTTTATGGGTCTTATTTATGGCAACTCTATGTATATTTTTATAGTTCTAAAGCTAATTTCTTTTTTTCAAATTGAGGTGAGAATGGTGTTAACATTGAGCACTACATTAAATAAATATTATATAAATTCTCCAAGTTTCTAATAATTTGCGTCATGTTCTCAAAGCCAGATATAGAACAATGTAATAAATACTTCTCGAAGACACATAGAATGTGATAGATAGTAATTAAAGTATATGTATGCAATTATTGATCTGGGGCCCTACCACAACCTCTTATAGCAAGCTTATTATAACCTTACTTTGTTGACAAAACACAAAGTAATATTAAAATAATACTGGCTATTAGAGGTGGTAGTAGGCCCTCTGTTGTACCGTAGCGTACTGGCCTATAATAATACCCTTGCAATTTGTTCGACAATAACCGTTGCCTAGTCCTCTCCAATACTGATATTTTATAATAACTCGTGAGTTGTAATACCTATCGAGGTATAATAAATAAAATACTATAGATATCATCAAACATAACATAATTTATCACTATTATTCGAATGATTTATTATCTGTATTCATTTATTATTAAAAGAATAATGAATAGACATTTTACCTCGAGATTTTATTAAGGCGGAAACCACTATCGGCTATCGTAAAATTTATCTTGCAAGTCTTTTCAAGGTGTGTCAATGACATTAGTGAAGAGCTCAAGATCAATTGAAAAGATATAGGTATAATGGAATGTTTTGGAATTTTTTTTTGGTTAGACGTGATTTACATTTGTAACATTTCAAAGTTGTCTGCCAAATGTTTTTGGCAAGTAGCCCGACATTATAATATGCATGTTTAAACATAATGGTTGAACGCGTCTGAAAATGTAGTTACACTATAAAAAAACTGACAAGGGGTTGATTTATAACAAGAATTCATGACAGTTGAATGCATTATGAGCTGTTTTGATCATGCTGCAGGCTGACTCATTAAACACAATGATGATGTATGTATCAATTAAGAATAAATACACTTGTGTGCAAGTACCTACTCGAACTAGGTAAACTAAGAGCGCATAAATTAGCATGTCAATTGAACACAAATACATAGCACATAATTTAAATTCAACACGCTTGACAAATGTTACCTTGAGTAGAAAAAGTGTTAAGATGAGAAATGGTAATGGCAATTTATAACCTTCTACGTAAGTACGTATAAAATAAGATGATTGCCGATCAGATGTTTTTATCTCATGTCAACTCTTCATTCCAGAGAAGGTGTGCAAAATTAAGTTGTGAAGAATAATTGCATCGTAGACTCAATGGAAATACGGTATAAAAAGATATATTACTTAATGGTGATTGATTCAATGATGCCGAGCCTAAAAGATAGCATCTGTTTAAGATAAAAGTTAAAAGGTTTTTATCAGAGTCGTCAAAGCGCTAGTGATGCTCCTGGTGTTGCAAGCGTCCATAGGCTACGGTAACTTGCTTACCATCAGGCTAATGCAGGCAGGCAGGCATATACATGTTTGTACTCACTAAGGTGATAAAAAAAAAATAAGGGTATATTGGTAAGTGGAATTTCCGGCCTTACAATTATTACACTTTTGTTGAAGCTAAACATAATTTTGTTATTAATATCGCAGCTTATTTTTTTGTGTACCTACTTATGTAAAATGTTATCTGTACAGAGTAGGACTATTAAAAATTGCATTAAAATATTCTAGGAAAGCGTATCCTTAGACCTAATACCTGGTAAAATTGTTATTAAATACTAGCCTCAATTAAAATTTCAAACTAAACCATTTACTTCTGACTGCATTTATTATCAATTACCTACGTTATACAAATAGAAAATAGGTTACCGTATTTATCTGGCATATTTGCCACATTTGCCAAATCACACTTGAAAATTAAGTATTTAATTTTATTGTTTAGTATTACTGTCTGGACGCTGGAGGCTGGAGGTGACATAGTTATCGAGGTCGACCTCGATCAAGGTCAATCTATATGTGTATGACTGTATGTGACGTAGTCAGATCGTAAGAGCAGGGAGAGGGGATTAAGGCCTTTGACCAGTGTAAATATAATGTATGTATAGTATAGTGGTGGTTTAGCAGCCAAGGAGTTTGAAGCGTTGCGGGACAGATTCTCACTCGAGCCAAATATTTGTGTCGCATGTCTGAATCCAAACATAAAATTTACTGATTTAATTTATTTTATGTTTGGAATACCTCTGAGACATAGGGTTGTTTGATATTGCGTTTTATTGAGTCTTTAAAGAGCCTATAAAACCATTCACGAAGTAGCATAGTAAAATAACTATTCACAAATTGGTACAAATATAGCCTCAAAAAATAGCAAACAATTAGAAAGAAAAAGAAAGATAGAGAAAATTTATTTAGGGTCTGCTACAGGATATACACATTACATTTTATAAGTTGCAGTAGTAACGTAGGATCAGAATCCTGCAGGAGGCCTAAAAATGGATCCTCAGCATTATGCTGCAGCAATAATAATGCGCTGATTTTCAGGTAGGCCCAGTGACATCGCAGATCTATAAGCCGTAAGTTTAACAAATTAGAAAAGCAATTAGCAAAACAATGCGGATTTATTTAATACATTTCATTCATTGAACATGAATGAAATGTATTAAATAGTTTCTCGGAATTACAGAGCAAGTGCTTATTGATTTTCTGCGGTAACAACAGCGTCATGGTGACGTTAAACTTTTATATTAGTATTCCACACTAGTTTATTAGTGAAACATGATTGGTTATTGTTTTCTATCCTGTATGACAGTTTCTTGGCTACTAATAGCCGATATTACGTTTTTCATGGAATTTTGTACTGACGTGTTTGGTTTGTGAATCATAGATTTATGGGTTAAAGAGGTTATTCTAAAAGGGTAGAAAAACCGATATTGAAAACTTACGTATTTTTATTATAACCCAGGAATATGGCGAAAATGTCAGTCAATGGTTGGAGTCATGAAAAAGCTTAGCAAAACCTTTAAAAGTTCATTAGTCCATTTTTAATAAAATTATAACGAATCTTCTTGACTAGTGGATATAGTAAAATGTGTGGAATTAATATAACATAAATATCGATCTACTTCTTAATATAAAATCGTTACTTCAAATTCTGGTCTTGTTTTGATTAGCTTAGCAATTAACTTAATATACATAATTTTAGATATTAAAGACTGTGAAGTCATTTACATAGCAAATTAATAACGTAATTGACTATTTATAAGTAGGCACATTTATTATAATGTATTTCCAATTATTTACTATTACAAGTATTACAACACAAGAGCAAAACACTTAGGTAACCTAAAATTCGAGACGATACGAGACTTGTAATCTATAATCGGAACGAATTAGCATTCTATCGCTAACTATTCCAAAAGTCACGACCGTTTAGCGTGGATACCTAACAAAACAAACAGTAATCAGGTCAGCAAATATCGTTTGCTCTGCGTACGTACACAATGAACAAGCCCCATGGGAAATTAATTCACAACGAGGCTCGCACTATGGTACGGTGGACGACCTCGTAACAAAATACCACTCATTAGTCAAGAATATAAATCAGCCTTTATGTCCACAACATGTGTTGATAAAATACCTAAAATAGTGTGTAGTCATCCTTGTATTTACGATTATTGCGACTTCATTACTATCGTATCCGTCAGCGTAATACGGCATTGAAATTTAAATTGTTTGTTTTGCTGTGACAACACGTCAGTACTTATATGTAGTGAGATTTCTGTAAGTAAGTATGGGTTGTAATAAATAAAACGACTAATAAAATATGTTTGATTGTTCAAGTGATGAACTGTAGATAAAAGCCTGGCGACTCCTCACTCCTGACTTTATAACGACATCTGAAATATTCTAAGTTGTCTACACTAACCATATTTTCACACACAATGGTCCACTAATGAGACTTAGTGAGAAAAATGTCTTACTAAAGTAATTGACTAAAGTATCTGTGTTTGTATGTTTTTGAGTCATGCGCTAAGAGTTAAGGAATGTTAGTCTGGCCTACTAAGGAAAAGCGGCGCATAACTGAAAGATACAGGCAATAAAATAATACGAAAAATGTTTTTCCTATAAAGTTGTTTTGTTCTTGAGTAGCAGGGTAATGTAAAGAAACGTGTAATAATTGCTAATGGTATCTAATGAGGTAGAGACCTGTTAGTAAAAAGTCAAAAATGAGTAAAGTTCTGTAGTACCTATAGCCTTGGTAGCGCTACATAAGCATATTAAATATTGTTTTAGTTGTTGCTACTTAAGAAAGATCAGTCATTTTATGACTGCCGTTTATCTTGAACACGTTTGCAATACTAATAATGACTATTATAAACAATACAGAAGATACTTTGAACGTCAACAGAACAATAGATGATTATAAACATAAATAGTTTTTACCTTACCTATACAATTCCATGGCCGTAATAACCTGAGACGTGGCGATTTCTTCACACTTTATTATTATACTTAGAAACGTACCTGAAACAAATAAAAGAATTTTAGATTAGCAATAGTATAAAAGGATTCATTGAAGTTGAACTGCTTGTCTGTAGCTTCATTGAAACTTCAAATAATGAAGGTAGTTCTACAGACGACTGCAGTCATAACATAACACACACTGCCTACGTAGTTAGTGTCACTTTTGATCGAGTTACCTTAACGCAAGATGCCAATGAAGGCGTTATACCTGTGTGCGTATTGTGACTGCGGTCTGCAGCGTTTTGGTATAAGTGAGTCTGCTTGCAAAGGACTGTATTGGCACTCGAAAAGATAATCACATCATCGGTTGTAAAAAAATTCAATTTTTACTTTTACCTTGTAGCTGGAAGTGTCAGGTGCACAGGAAAGTTTTAAATATACATATTAAATTGTATCTAAGTGGTCATAAAATAAATACAATCATAAAGTAGAAACACTTAGCTACTTTTTGTAAATAATAAGAAAATTCTAAATGATTAGTGCCAAGGTTTAAGGAAAATTCATGGCCTCGTTTTCACAAGCTGATAACACGATAGATAAACATTCAACATATATTTCATCTCAGTAGTAGATAAGGTTACTAGAAACTATTGATACCTTAGATAATAGTATACCTACCTATCTAATCTATATCAAAAAAATATTTATTTCAAATTCTTGTTATTTAACTTATTCGTGCTAGTGATAATGATAATTCAATTTTCGTGTGCAATGACGCAATAAGTCAAAACCTTATCTAAACAAAGAACAACATTGTTGTTTTTGGTCTTATGCGTTTTTATCAGTGCAGATATTCAACAAAGCAATCTATCACTTCATTGTAATCTTATACTATCTTTAATAATGACACAATACTACTCTACCTACATAAAAAAATGTATCACAACTTGCATCATTTGCCCTACCTATCTGACACAGCACGCAGTCAAATCGTATTTATACCAAGTTTATGCAGACCGAACCTTAGATTCTTTGTCTTATTCGCAGAAAAAATGATAGCATATAAATTACTATAGGTCTGTAAGTTGCACATATCTGTCAACACTGAAGAAGACGCACTGAACAATCTTAGCGTGTAGGCAAATTATTTACTTAATTTCACTTCGTTCGAACAAGATCTGAACTACACAATAAGCAAGCTATACTTACGACTTACGATATAGTAGGCAGCAGACTTGGTTGAGATCCTAGCACTACACCTATCTTTGAATGGCCCTGTGTCTACCATTTTACTATCAGATGAGCCGTCTGCCATTGGCAATTAAAATGTGTATATACATAGCCGAATTAACCATGTAAAGTGGAATTATAGGAACATAAATTGTGACCACGGGCCGACATACTCGCGATAACCTCGCACGATAACAGCCAAGTTCCCGGTTTTCAATTAATTTAAATTCACTATCAGCTTGAAAATAACTGTATGTATAAATAATAAGCATTATATAACTACTGCACTGTACAATAAAAGCAAACACACCTTGACCGACTCACAAAGTGGCATTTTAAACAGTCACGTTTTTACTGAGGTATTTTTAATGGGGCCTTCTTACTTTCTTTATCATTAACAAATGATCTCGTTTAAATTAGCTGTGTCTTTATAAGACTTTAGACGAAAGTCAATAAATTAATAGTAGCATAGGAGTAAAACATGGAACATTGGCAAACAACTTTGTTTTAATAAATAATTAAATGTTGGACGTAGCTAACTGCAAATATCCTTATTGTTGGCCGTTTAGAAGTCTTCGAACAGCTAGAACATATTTAACTCAGCAATTTATTTATTTATTAAACTTCATATACATAAAGAGCATATTGGCGGACTTAATGCCTGAGGCATTATCTACCAGTAAACCAATAACCAAGTTCCTTTTGCCGTTAATAAACAGCAATTAATATTATATTATGTTTAATATTTGATCTATTAACGTGTATCTAATTGGAAGGAGCAGTGACACAATATATCAATGAGTTAGCTTTCGCTAATTTAAATTTTAATAGCACTATAAATCGTAAGTAATGAGACCGCCACTCCTTTGGGTCAGTCCACCCAAGGGTCCAATGCGCTAATTAGTTGCCTGTTAAACTGCAGTTCCTTGTATGTTAATTCTTGATGGTGTAACTTGTGTTCTTTAACCGGATTAGTTTGTAGAGGCGTTTATAGTCACGATGCCGATGCTGATCCTATTGATATTTAATTTCAAAGCATCTTTAACTAGTACTACATCATAGTTTTACAATTGTTAAGTAAGTAATATCAAAGAAAGAATGAAAACAAACAGTAGTTTTCCGGTGATCGGTCAAGAATTGATTCAACTGTTTTAGGCCGCTATTAGACTTTCATAGAAATATGATCGAAGATATGTAAGTCATTTTTAAATATAGAACATATGATGGTATAATAACTACATGTGATTATCTATGATCATAGTTTGTGGGTCGCCGGACTATGATCATAGTTTGTGGGTCGCCGGACTATGATCATAGTTTGTGGGTCGCCGGACTATGATCATAGTTTGTGGGTCGCCGGACTATGATCATAGAATTTGACAGATATGAAATCATATTTATATGATAATGTAATACCGCTCTTAGCCTGTCGGTTATATGACGACCATAATAATAAATAATTATATTTGGAAAAATACATGAATTCTTTAGAATCGTTCTCGGAATATCAATATAAGCTATCTGAAGTTACATATCTGCAAGCATAAACTTAGCTTTCTCTACTTTGGACGGTCAGTTGCTACTCCAGAACATGAACGCAACGGTCATTAGACAAATATTCATTTGAATTCAATGAAATTCAACATATCCACAACAAACTGCACACTATACTCGCATTATCTAACATAGAAAGTGAATACCCATCAACATTCTATCGCTAGCATTCTCTTAGCAACGGGACAAAGCTCAATCACGGTCGATCCATCATATTCAATTGTGTGACCGTTGACAGTCAGCTAGGACCACTTAAATGTCTCGTAATGTGTCCATCTGATGAGGATGGATTTATTTATCGCTGAGCACATTCGGCATCTTAAATTGGGTCTGGCATATAAAAATGATTTCGTTTTTTTTTATATTAGTCATCGCCTCGATGATAGGAAAATTTTCTATACAGAACAATTAGTAGACAGATGTACTATTGTGGACTGTTTAGCATCGAATTAAGTTTTAGATATTTTTAAACTAATAGAATGTCGTCACGGGGACGTGATTTATTATGAGATTAGATCGTTTTACATATTTTAAATATAGTGTAGGTACCTGTATTACGGAAATATTACAAAGATGCTGTATCAATGTTTGTATTAATCTAATTAAACACAATTTCAAAAACTTTGCACGTGCGAATGTGAGTGTATTCATCGTTGCATATTATATTTCGTCAGCATAAACCGTATCAACTAAAATAATATGTGGCACAAACTGTTTAAAACTTCCCATTTCACACTAAACTTTATCTTAATTAACTAATTAAGATTAAATATTTTCGCCAGCGGTAATAAAACTAGATTAATTCCATTAAGTGTCTTGTTTGATACGGTTATAAAAGTGCGTCATACTCGTATTATAACGCAAATTCTTCTGACATGTTTAATGCAATCGCAATTCCACAAGGAAACAATATTAGCATTCCCGACAAGTACTTACATGTGTATCAGTATTTTTCATGGAACGACTGCCTGCTGATGTCATCAATAAAATGCTTTATAGCGGCACAACTAACGATTATCTTAGTAACTAACCAGTAGTCAGATTTTTAAAGTGTCTGATGCTGTTTACTGTCCCCTCCGCTAAGTTTTGATGTGTTATATATGGCGGTCAGTCAATCATTGACAGTTCGTGACAAGTTCAGCTTCATCTCGCAGATATATACTCGCCGCTTGTTACTTACCTACGAAATTTGCAGAGAAATAGTATTATGACCAATATTACTAGACCAATGTCGCAACATGGACAGATGTAGAACGGATGTAGAAAAGCAGTATCATCACCATCACAAAAGCCAACGGATATAAACCGATAAACTATTATTAAACAAATTTAATGTAGTCATAGGAAGTGACAATAGTACGAGAATTTTATCACATAGTTGCGACAAAAGGATACTTTAGTTGTTATCAGTCGTTTGATAAAATTGATAAGCACGTATCATGCACTTATAAAAGTGATAACAATAACAATCTAGTGGACTGATTACAGGACGCATGAATGTTTACTTATGTGTTAGCGATTTCACTGATAAAATTTTGATAAGGTTGCTGTTATTTTATAGATTATCAACAGGTAGTTGATAATCTATAAAATAACAGCAAAGTAGGTTGGACACAACATGCTTTTTATACGTGACAATCGCTTCCCTACTACCAGCTCTTTAACTATAACTGTTACCAGCAATAACACATAAAATACACATAGACTCGGAACAAATGTTTAATATTACGCGCCTAGAGGGTTATACGAGCTTCCAAAAATGAGTTTAATTACACAAATATATGTACAGTAATTAAATGAAAAAATAGATATAATTAAAAAAACTACGTACCTACGTAAACAGCTATATCTAAATTACTTTTAAAGCAGAATACATTTCCTTTGCTGACTCACAGAGTTCATATTGCTGAGTCATTGTAATATATGATACCTATATTTGAAACGAAAAACAACTGACTTTACACAATCAAATACATGGCAGCCTTGAAAAGTAAGTCTCACATAATCCCTAGTTGGAAACTGCTTGAGTAATTTATTTTATCAGACTTTAAAAAAAAATTATGATAACTATCTTCTCTAATATATAAAATTCTCGTGTCACGGTGTACGTTATTGAACTCCTCCGAAACGGCTCGACCGATTTTCGTGAAATTTTGTATGCATATCGGCTAGGGTTGAGAATCGGACAACATATATTTTTCATCCCCCTAAATGTTAAGGGTGGAAAGGGATGAAAACGATTGTATGAAACTTCTTCATAGTTTTGAAATTTTGTTTTGAAATACTTCAAATTTTTTTTTTATTGAGCCACACCATATAAATAAAAATTACTGGAATGATTCCGTCAATTCTTTTTTTGTTGTGTTTGTTATTGTCAGGAGAAGGTTCTGCGAAAAATTAGATAATAATTAAGACACGACAACGTCTGTCGGGTCCGCTAGTAGTATTATATAAAGCGGGAGAGTTTGTTTGTTTGAACGCGCTAATCTCTGGAACTACCAGTCGGATTTGTAAAATTCTTTTTGCCTATGATAGCCCAGTTCTCGAGGAAGATATGGAACATCACGCTAATGGTGACGGGAGCAGAGCAGTAAGCAAAAACGCGGGTGAAACCGCGCCGCGGCAAGCTAGTACTATAATAAGAGACAGACTAGGTACCTAGTACAAGCAGTATACTAAGTATAATGTAGACTGTCATGCGATCACCGGTCTGAATACATATCTTTATCTCCTTCCATGGGTGTAGTTAAAGGCTAAGAGCATACGAGGCACCTTACTCCTGTACTAAATGTAACCAGCGGTCATCAATTCGACTGCCAAGCGTGGAGATTATGTCTGGATTGTGGAGGTAGATGCCGGTCACATAAACAAACGCGTAGATGAAGGTATACTATCAAAAATATACGTCAAGCTAATTTCAATTCAGTCCTGAATATTTTGAGATGAGATTTAAAATCACTTTAAAATCACCACAAACAGATGCTAATAATATCCAAGCTTTTCTTATATACATGCTTCAATCAAACGAGTTCAAACGACCTATTGTGCTCTTGTCATTACCTCATCATATCCCATTATTATCCCATTGCGGGGAAAGACCTCTTCTCATACAGAGAAGGTATGAGCATTGATCACCACGCTTGTTCAAGACGGATTCGCGATATTAGACTTCCTCAGAAGTCCAGGTTTCTTCACGATGTTTTCATTCACTGTCAGTAAGAAATGTCCGGATAAACTTAGAAAGTACATATGATTTGAAAAATTACATTAGAACTTGCCCAGATTCGAACCCCCCGACCTCGTGTTTACAAAGCGGATGCCTTCACCACTGGGCCATTACGACTACCTAAATTTTTAATTATGATGCATTTTTATATTTATTTCGATCATAAGTAGTAATATTCTTACAAAAACTTCGGCTGCAAGATTCTAAGTGTTTTTTCAATTCAATTAAACTACAACCAATACTAAAAGGTAAATGTTCTCGGCAATGAAAATTTGTTGCCAATCCATGCGTGCTTCGGTTTTTCCTCTCATCTGATTTAAGATATAATGAGACGACGTATTATATTCTAATTTGCTATCATAAATATTTCTAACTATTACGGTGCTTGTTTCGAAATCACATATAATTATCAAGAATAGATCAAAACCTGCTTTATAAAGCTTTATAAAACGACTAAAGTATATTGACCTCTAGTTAATAATACTCTGATCGGAATACTTAAGCTAACGTCGGGTAAAGAGGTATGACACCTTAAAATAATTTTCTAACACGAGTAGACCCGTTTTATAAATATAGTTATACTTAAGCTAGTTAATTTTTTTAAATTTTTATACCTATATCGTTACGACTTGCTGTTCGTGGTCGCCACTTATTTCGGTTACATTTTATTTGAAATGTTTTGTAAAGAACTATCTATCTTAAAAAAAACTATAATGTTCTTAGTCAAAGGACTTTAGGTTTCTTTTTGGAAATGAGGCGATCCAGATTTAGTATCGTGCTTATTTTTTATAACATCAACTATAACGGTAACTACACAGAATACAGTTACATCGCAATTTTGTATTAATTTCTTTATTAAATAATTGCTTTACAATTAATTTATAAACTACATAATAATTTATATTGCAATTTGCTGTCTCTACGCTTTTGATTGGATATTCTGTGGTTACAGCCACAACGTTAATTTAATTTCACCTTTTAGTCATTACTACATTACGTCAACATATAAACATATCTATGTTTATATGTTGACGGATTTTCATACATACTTTCATGCCCTATTTCAACCCTTCCCAGCCATTTCTTAGCTATAAAAGATATATTGTTCCCCAAGGTCTAATCTATCTCTATACCAAATTTCATTTAAATCAGTTTAGTGGTTAAGGCGTGAAAGCTTAACAGACAGACAAACAGAGTTATTTTCGCATTTATAATATTAGTATGGTTAATAAAGGTTCAATTTAAATTAATAGAGTAGGTATTGAACATGTTTAATGTTTGAAGCCGCAAACAGTGAACGTGTAAGCGTTATCCAATGATATGTTTTTGTATATCAATGGTACAATCGCTGTAACTGTTTACTGACAAATGGCACAATCAAACTAGGTATAAACTGTGTTACTAGAAATAACTTACTGATACACTGTAGCTGGTCACTTCACATCTACTTAGCAATGCGCACAAACGAACAGCTGACAAGCAGCCGTTGGACATTGACACCGCGAGCCAGGTGTTTTGGTATCACAGTTTAGTTCTGTGCGATCTGTCGTATTTATTGGTTTACGTATCAATATAAACGTGATAATGGAGTAACGATAGAGAGTAGCTACAATTTTATTCACTGCAATAATACTGGTTTCCATACAGTATAAAATATAAATCACTATTTTTATACTGTGAATGGTAAAAATCGTTATTATTTAGGTAATATTGAATATCAAATATAAAACTATCATGAAATGAGGTCATCTTATGAATATTAAAACGCAATAACGAATATAAAACAGTATGGGGTCTAGCACCAGCTGTTTAGGGATCAAATAACATGTGCTGTGATAGCAAAAGGTCGTAGTAAGGCTAAACATAACAAAACTTATCTTACAGCGAGATTGTTTAGTGGAAGTCGGTCATCTGATCTGAGCCGCGCGAGGGCAAGACCCCGCATGCCTCATTAATGGAACCAAACACTACGGGTCGAGTTTCTAAATAAATATTGACGTATCTTTAATTATTCGTCTTGCTAAGAAAGAACTTCATACATTCGTGACTTGCGACAGATTATGTTACAAGGGTATGGGGACTAAATACTAAGTGTCGTCCAATAAAAATTTCTAAAAAAATAAGTTAATCACTTCTAAAATGTGAAAGATTTTAGTGAACTCAATTCACAAAAAACCAAATGGATTATACATACTTTTACGTCGTTTGGTACCTACTTTGAAAGACAACGTTGCTAAGCAAGTTTTCATCTATAATTATTCCAGTTGCAAGTGCATACTCTACCAATAGAAGGCAAAGTACAAATTTAAGGCAAATCCAACCCGTTTATTCACTCACTAGTCATTACTATCATTGTCCTATTCTTTCGCGCATTAGATGTGGACGTCATCATTTTTATATTTCAACGTTATTTAACGCAGTTATTATTTTCTTTTTATAAAATGTTATAAAATAAATTATAAATTTGGACACTGGATACAATTATTATAATATTCATAGCTACTTCTAGCTTTCCGCGGCGCGCTTTCACCCGCAACTTTGCTTACTACTCTGCTTTCGTCGCCAGTAGCTTGATATTAAATAGCGTATAACCTACGTCAGGAACTGGACTATTATACGCAAAAAGAATTATTCAAATCCAACTCGCTGTTCTATAGATTAAACAAACAAACAAACTTCCGCTTTATATGATAGTACCTATAGACATTTTAATAATAAAATATTTTATGCCAAGAAGGTCATGCTAGTTTATTCATTTAACTGAGTTTTATAACACTGGTTTTAGAGAAAAAAACTCAGATATTAACAAACATGTCTCAGTGTCAAATTGAGAGGTCACTGATACCTGTTGTTTGTAACGAAATTAACAAAACAGAGACATCTTAGCATAATTTACACATTATACATGCGTTTATCATATTAATCAGACGTTGAGAACGTATTTAAACACGTTAAATATTTGACATAAATGAGAAACAAAACACAATTAAGCAACCTCATACCTATTATACAACATTTATAATTTAATTCAATAAGTATTCATGAAGCTACGTAACGCGTTATATAATTATTCAGAAGAATATTTTGTATATAAAGAGTCGCAAAGACCAAGTTTGCTCCCCTATTATTAGAATCCAAGGAAAGAGCATTAAAAGTTTGGCGTTTCTTTTGAGAAGTTTGTTCAGTTAGTAGGAGGTTGTGGGCAATATCGAACTAAACTTAGATTTATATTCGCTTATAACATCATTGACAACTGTCTGCAATATTTCACTTGATTGTGTAAGTTTGTTAACTCTGAGTTAATTCGTTATACTGAGGAAACTGGCCACTCATAATCGTTTACTTTCTAGTTTAACTTTTGTACTCTGTTTGGCGCAGAGACATTTGTGCTTTTATTACATAAACCGGTATAGGGCAATTGCCTGTTTACTTTCCTAAATAATACAAGTAAGCAAGTTTCACATGAAGTCTCAAATAAAAATCTCATAAACAGGGGTTGAGATCAGCATGATCTCTCTTTTAGAAGATTTGCTGCTCGTAGAGTAGCCAGAATAAAATAATAATATTTGCTACTTAAGAAAGCGTACTGACAGCAAGCGACAAGTGTGTTGAATTGAAGTAACTACAGAGTAAAATGATAGCAGCAGGCAAAGACAAAATGGTAATGGACATCGGCAACTGAGACTCTGGCGCTTCGAATATCAATGAGCGTCGCGACGTCGGTTCCTAGTTACCATAAAGTGAACAGACTAGCTCCTCGTTAGCATTGCAAATATCTTTGCACTTCATAATTTGTACATACATTTTGCTAGTAAATAATTAGGCACTAAAATTAGCGTAAAAACGTCATTTAAAAGTAATATGGACTCGCAAACAATGTTCGCAAAGGTTATTAAAAGTCATTGAAGTTAGAAATGTTTATTACTAGGTAAATGTGTGAG
This sequence comes from Parascotia fuliginaria, assembly GCA_963082885.1. Classification (NCBI taxonomy): domain Eukaryota; kingdom Metazoa; phylum Arthropoda; class Insecta; order Lepidoptera; family Erebidae; genus Parascotia; species Parascotia fuliginaria. Next base: position 13,440,958 of record OY720180.1, on the reverse strand, counting down.
CTGTTATCAAACAGCTCACACATTTACCTACTTGATGCTTGTACAACATTATAATATCATAGTTACTGTTACTATAAGTTATTTTATTTAATGACTCTGAAACCAATCTATAATTGAATTTCTTGTAATAATATTGTTTTAATTAAATGTCGATGTAATATCGAGATTATAAATTAACAAAACGTGACTTTGATGTAAGCATTAATATCTATTATTATATTACCCTTTTATTACACGTGGTTGGTTGACAATGAAAATAATTCACTAAATAATTCAATCAGTCTAAATCAAAAGATATTTTAGTTTGTCTTCGACGTTTAATGCAAACCGTATTCAAACAATAATTACTTTTTAATTTGTTCTAATTTCAAATGCGAAGTAAAGTTACTCGTATTATTCACGAATGTTATCATTCATTAGCTTGTTAAGTTACGTAAATTTATGCTGATAACCTTAAACTAAAACATAATAAAGTTCTATACTTAGACATAATAATTTATCAACTCTACGAACACTGATAAATGAACATTGTCGTTAACACAACTTGTATTCTACTTTTGTTCTAGAAAGTCGTAGTGTGGATAAGCGTGATACTCATAATCTTGCACAGCCTTATCATTAAATTACACACGCAGTCTGTGTAATAATATATCGGAGGCGAATTTCTTGACACGTAAATATGTCGCAACATGATGTGTAAATAAACAGTAGATTAGTATTTATTTATGACTTCAAAGTAAAAAGCAAACCAAGATAAGTTGGCGTTCACGCTGCCTGCAAGTCCCACGTCATGGTGACCTCTAATATAACTGTGTCACATTCACAATACATCTCGTAAATTATATAAAAAATCACCGTTTTCACTCATTGTCATAAAACTCTAGATAACACATCGGATCGATGTACGGCACGACACGAATTGTTTACATTTTTTGTAACCAAAAAAAAACAATCGATACAGTCCAGAATAAGCTATGGAATAGGTCTATCCAAAGAATTTAAAGGAGATTTTTTGTTATTCAACAAAAAACGATGCTTTCTGCCCGAAATGCTTTGTAAGCTGTAATTATAAGTAAGAATAACTTTGGGAATATCTTTTGTATCAGGAGGGGAGTTTTTCTGTGCGGGTAACGACCGCGGCAGGTGGTATATAAAATGGCGACCGATAAATAAATTATGATAAAAAAATGAGCAGTAAAAACTGTGGCAGCAAGGACGAAGCCGAGCGGCTGCAGTAGAGTGCTCCAATGTCAAATAGAGGTCGTTATCAATTAAATGTAATTATATAATATTATCTGCGTTTAATAAATTCGAATTAAAATAACAGAGCATCGTTCTTTGTCTTGTTATACTGATAGGAGGAGGTACGATATAAATTTAGATAAGTAAGTAGGTACTTACCACGATTTGCATACCTATTAAAATATCATCGGAGTTATTCCGTCATATATTTACATTTAGATACATACATATATGTAAGAAATTAACATAATTATTCATTATTATTATGTTTTGGCTTTCGCAGTTTGTACAGTTGCCGGAATGAAGCAGTTTACCTACTGTATATTTTAATATTATATACGCACTAATTACTGTTAGTAACGTCTTACAAGAAGGTGGGTAGCTACAATGAGTGAGCAAACAGAAATTGGCACATAGTACGTAACAAAAACTTAATTGAAATAATAATATATTATCGCCACAAATGCATTTAGGTAGATATGCATTTTATACGTTTGTAAATTAGTAGTACCAAGATCGGTATCATATTCATAAATTCAATTTCACGCCGCGTGTACCGGGGGAACACGTATTCTACACGCGATAAAGTTTAAAGGCCCCGTCTTTGTATTCATCCGGTCGAGTCCATTAATATAATGAAGCCACAACGCCATCACATCACGTTCTACCAGTGCCCACGTCCGCATGTGCTACAAAAGGAATGCTAGTATTATTATTACGATGAAAAAAGCTGACACAATATTTTTTCCGCGGCATCCAGGTAGCGCAACAAAAACCGGGCGGGCAGAGGCGGGTAAACCGGTCTAGAGAAAAAATCGTCTTGATAAAGGCAGAGGCATAAATCATGCGGGCTCACGACCGAGACCGGTTCGATGCGTAGTCTCGTTCGTCTCTGACTCTGCACAGCTAATGAGCCTTCAATCAAGGTCGACTCTTCGGGACGGCGACATGGCCACTCATTTATAACACGTTCTCGACTGTTGTCTTGTAACAATTCTCATATTTTTATTATATGAAATTTAAAGGAAACCTGTTTACCAACTCGAGTTATTTATAAAACTTATTTGTGTTTTATACATCTAGCAATAAAATTATAAGTGGTTCATTTTATGCGAAGATAATTTATAAACTTAATAAGTCAACAATAAGTTGAAATGGAAGACGTAAAAATGTAGACAATTATTATTTTTTAAGTCTGAATACTGAAGGAGATAATAATAAAAGCAACAATGAGCAGTAGCCATTGTATGAAGCTGAAAAACAAACATTTCTCATTAGGCGAGTAGCACGAACAATCTATTGTTCTCTGAGAGGACATAACGGACCGTGTCGGATTTACGTCAACTGCGTCGACCGACGACCTTTGGAATGCCAAGTAATGTAATGCTTCCTTTACCGATAAGACAGTAGGTATTTGTGTCCTAACTCCTACAATCCACTTATCTAAACCTGAACTGCCTACGTTCTAATATTCTTATAGCAAATAATTTGGTATCAATGACTCATTCCTTCTCTATATTCGAAGTAGCCTTTGCCCTGCAGCGGGACAGTAAACAGGCTGGTATTATTATTATTATTAATGTAAATTCATGAAGTCAATCAAAACACCAAACTACGGAGTTTAAATCACATGTTTAACTTATTTTTTTATAAGTTAATAATAAGTACGAACCCAATAAAAAACAATAAACAAAAAGAAACATTAAAATTGAACAAGGCGAAGAATTAATGATAGACCTACGTTATGTAATTTAATCTATCAGCCTACGGCCAGAACGTTAACAACTAGTGGAGTGGAACGGTTGGGTCAACGGCCGACAGACCTCGGACCAATTCGCGACATGAGATTGAATAATAAGTTGATTGCGAGTACGAGCCAAGGCCGGCAGCCATTAGGTACTGCGTGTGACGGCCAGTGGGCTCCGCCATTTTGCGCAATATGCACCCAATAAAAAACATGAAAATGTTCATATAAATATCGTTCCCTCTAACCTAATTTAGCCCATTATCCCTCAACTAACATGACCTCTATTCGATCATTGCCCATCGCAACTGTGATTCAAAAATATTCCATTCAATAAAATTAGAATAAGTATACGATTAAGTAGAGATAGGAATTATTTAATATGCATTCAGCTTTTTAAAAATAACCTGACGTTACTTTGTATTAAAATATCAGAATCCTTCCGATCTATAAATGGTTTTTTTGACAGAGATTAATGTTGTAGATTATAAACAAGAATTCCTTTATACGTGGAGAAAAGAATTATCGAGAGGCGATTTGTGCATTCATTAAAGTATTTAGTAATTCAAGTAATGATTACAGCTTATAAAAAAGTAAAGTATCTACCTAATTGTCCATTACCTACTGTTACATAGCAATAGTTTCTTCTCATGCACAGAAGAAAGTTAAGTATTTTTTTTATCATTAACCACACTGTCATTTCGATCACTTAGTAGATGTTATGGATATAAAGTTTCGGATCCGGGTACGGATACAGACATCTGAAAAAATTATATCGGTTATAGATATAATTTTTTTCAGATTATCCGGTAGTTTCGAATAACTTTGGTTACGGATATTTGATTATGTTAAGAATAAAATGATAACTAGCCCTCCTGCCCTCGCTTTCTTCAGATCGCTTTAAGTCATTGACATTATTACGTTAGTCTGAAAAAATAAAATTTGTCATGTTAGACTCCGCCTTTATCCAAAACTTTTATATCTGATTCAGTTACGGTTACGGAAATATTTTTATTTCGGATATCCGATAGACCCGGTTACGGATATCTATATCATATCTTAGTAGATGTATGATAATAGCTTCTAGCTAGTACGAGTATATTTCTATTAAAATTTTTAAGGTATCACACTTTTTTTTTTTTTTTTTTTTTTTTTTATTGCCTATAGTGGCAGACGAGCCAACAGCCCACCTGATGGTAAGTGGAAACTGTCGCTCATAGACTTCTGCAATGCCAGGGGCTCTGCGAAGCCGCTGCCTACCGTGATATTAATGCTCTCTTTAAACCTCGTTTGAAGAAGGACATGTCATAGCGCTCGGGAAACACCGCAGCTGGTAGTTCGTTCCAGAGCCTGCACGTACGTGGGAGAAATGAACGCTGAAAACGAACCGTGCTAGACGAGATCGTGTCCAGGTAGTATGGATGAACTTTGCTGCGATGTCGAGTGGTGCGATGATAGAAAGGAGACGATGGCACCAAGTCAAACAGTTCCTCAGAGCACTCCCCGTTGAACATACGATAGAGCACGCATAGAGAGCCAAAGTCCCTCCGCTGCTCCAGTGACTCCAATTTGTCTGTGAGATTGGGATCATCGACGATTCGAACAGCTCGCCGTTGGAGGGAGTCAAGTGGGTCGAGCTGGTATTTGGGGGCTCCTGCCCACAGGTGAGAACAGTACTCCACGTGCGGTCGGACTTGTGCTTTGTATAGCACAAGCCGTTGAGATGACGTAAAGTACCGTCTGGCTCTGTTCAGGACGCCCAGCTTTTTGCTCGCCAGTTTGGCTTTGTTTTCCAAATGACTCCCAAATTGGACCTTGCTGGATATTTGAACGCCGAGGATCCCAATGTCATCGGAGATACGGAGAGAAACTCCTTGGAACTGAGGCGCCATAACAAAAGGGTCCTTCTTCGCAGTGAACGCGCATACTTGTGTCTTCGTGGGGTTGAAATGAACTAAGTTCTTCTCACCCCATTCGAGAGCCCGCCCGAGAGAGCCCTCAACTTCAGACACAAGTTGTAACCGTCTCTCATGCACGGAGCTCCGAGGGACATTCTGTTGGCTAGTGTACCGCGCGTCACCCGTGCTGTCATCTGCATAGCAATGCATGTCCTCAATGGTTAACATGTCATTGATATGCAGAATAAACAGCGTTGGGGAAAGCACTGAGCCTTGTGGTACGCCAGCATTAACCATCATGGTATCGGAGCAAGCACCATCAACAAGCACATCACAATCACACTTGCATGTGAAACATAAAAACAAACTAATGACGTCAAGTCTTGAAGTCAATGTTGTGATACCTCTGGAGTTGGAGTCATCTATAATAGGTCACGCTTACCATCACGTCGATTGATTTATCACAACCTACTTTTTGGTATAAAATTGAAGTAAAGAAAAATTTTTCGGCTGTATGAAGCTATCATAAGAATGTCAGTAAGCTCGACGTTAAATGTTTATTTTTGGGAAGTTTTTCATACTTTTATTGAATATATTAATAATAAAAATATTTAAAAGCCCTCTAGTTATATTAGTACTTCGTAATGACATGCAAGAAAGTGTTTATAACGAAAACTTTGATAGTTAGAGGCGTGTCCATTTAACTATGCTACCCGTCCGTAGTACTCCGTCAAGCGTTATATTATGATTACGTATGACGCTACTCGTATCTCTATAGTTAATGTTAAAAATGCATGTATGGCATGTAATCGCTTGATGTTATTATAATTGCTGCAATTACAGAACCGGTATGCTCATGCAACATGAGGGCATCATATACTATACCATATATATTACTTACGGAAAATTAATAAGGTTCTTTATCAATGACATACTTGATGACCTGCTTACAGTTAGCAGAATAGTTCGAATTATTATATCCTATAAATATTATAAATGCGGAAGTTTGTACCTATGTGTGTATGTGTGTATTTATTACCACTCAGCGCCTAACCAGCAGATTTCGATGAAAATTGATATATTTGGTGCCAGAGACGAAAATAGGCTACTTTTTATCCCGAAAATCAGTATGGTTCCCGAGGAATACAACAAAACATATTTTACGCGCGGGCGAAGCCATGGGCGCATTTTACTTTTTATATAAATACACACATAATTATAAGTGACTACAAGATGTGCGCATGACTTAATCAAGGTAACGGGAAGCCGTTGGATACAGACTCAGTATTGATTTTTATTAAATTTATTGTAGTACGCCAGGAGGTTTTCCTTCCAAATTATAGTAGTAGTTTTCTGGTAAGGTTATGTACCTGATAGCGAGTAATGGGATGGGAGATATCGCCGAAGCACCGCAAGCAAATTAAAGCACTAATCTATTGTCTCCTACTTTGCCATTATGTTTGCAGTTACCTAAGTAAGTACGTTACTTCGGTACATACACTAAAACAGTACACGGAGATGTTTTTTTGTTTGTACGTTTCTCTCTCTACCCTGTAAATACCTATTTACATATTATGAAGGATAATTATTACTCAGAATAGGTAAATGAAATAAATTAATGTTTATTGTTTATTACTTCGCAAGAGGAAAACAATAACGCCAGTCCTTAAGAACAAATGAAAAGTTATTAAATTCTTACTATTAAAATTGTATTCAACCTTCGACTGGAATAATAAAAATGAACTCGCCACTTGCGTATAATTTGGACATCAAATTTTAGGTGAATTCATAATATATAAACACATTATGGACTCAAGAAACAAAAAATAACGTCAAGAGACAAATATTGCATAGATACATTCCAACTAATATAATAATGTTTTGGCTTTCCATAACTTTCATAAGCTTATTTTAGTAATATATATCTTATCTTATCTTATCTTCATTTATAGGTCCATTTTAAAAAATTCCTTTACAAACTTTATAACATTCCTCAGTACACTTATTTTATCTATTCTAGGACATGTGCAGACAACAACCTTTTCTCCTCAATTTTACCAAAATGTATCTATGCAATATCGTCCTCTAAAAATCTACGCCGCTCATTGCATTCACATAGCATACTTTGTTGTGCTCAAGCTCATTACGGTAGCTGTCATTATCGTTAGAGGTAGTCAGAATATCGCAAATAGCTCATCATGTGAAACAGTCGATTTTGAACCATTGTCCTCAGATAACGGTATTTTCTTTTTTCAAAAGAAACGTTACATTTTAATAAACAGTCCCTGAGTGTTGACTTTCCGTTATTTAACCGTTATTTCACTTTATTAATAATGTATTGTTTACTCAAAAATCGGTGGCGTATACAGAGTACAAACATTTCAAGACGAAACATAATGTATGTACATTATTAAAGCGTGAATACATAACAGCCTCCTGTCATTTCTGAAGGATACTGGGTAGAATTCCACAATTCGGTCTGAAATAATCAGAAAGTGTTGTGAGATTGGGGCTTTAGATAACATCATACCCTCTTTTACATAGGGTATTCACTCGCCCCTGCGCAAGGGGCTAATAACTACACAAAAATAATAAAAAAACGGGGTGAGTGGAACCTTTCAATCGCTGGCAAGAGCCAAGGGGCGAGCTGAGCCTAAACCTATAATTCATCATAAAGAGAGCCAATACTTGTACAGAGAGCTTATTAGTATTTTTATAGATGTACCCTTGGAAATATTAGCCTTTCATGTAAAATATTATTCCAATTCCAGTAAAAATAGAAATAAATAATAATTGTTATTTAATTGTATATATTTATGTATTTTATTATGTTTTTATGTTGTTTTACAACCTTTACATTTCTTTTTTTATATATTTTCATATCATGTTTTATTTACTGCACCAACTTCGTTTATCTCTGCACCACCTAAGGTTGACTGGCAGAGAATGCTTATAACATTAAGTCCGCCTATACCTGTGTGCATTAAGTTTAAATAAATAAATAAATTTAATTAAAGAACTGTTTTCTCGTTTCATTGCTTAATTACTTTCGTAGAAAAGTGACGAGTTGACTCAATGGGCTCAAGCATTGTTTTTCTTTGTCTTACACCTGTATTTATTATTATTTTTTTATATAATAGCCTACCAAAGTGACTCCACCCTGCCTGATGGTAAGCAGTCAGTGGAATCCAGAAGTGGTGGCCACCATATCAAAAGCCATCGTTTTAAACTGCTGGTACAGTGACCTCCACTATGGCGGCTGGGAATGGGGTTAGGGGAAGGGAGTGAGGGAAGTGAGGAAATAGGAAAGGGGGGAAATTGGGCCACCGGCACTCTCACTCACCGAACGAAACGCAGTAGTACGAATACTACTACTCTTACGTCGATCTTTTATGAGAGGGTAGTACTTCGCCGGACGATCCGGCCCATTCATGCTGAAACCAGCTTGAATCTACTACCGTAGGTATTAGGAAAATAATTGGCAAAAGTTGGTATATCAGGATGTTCAAAGTCTCACTTAGGACAGAAGTCAATTTCATGCAGCATGATGAAGATATTGATTTATTATTTGTGGAATAAGAAAATATACAAGATGATGCCTCACTTGACAGAATTTTTCCTTCATTTTATTCCAATCATTTTGGTTTGAAGTTACTTACAATATTGTTTAACATTTAATATTAGTTCAGATAAAATGTTTATTATTGGTGCGCAATCTCATCTAGGTAATAATAGTACTAAAGTTAAATGTGTTTTATAATTATAGAATTAAGATTTATATTATACGGTGAAGAAAAACATCGTACAAAAACCTGTACTTGCATAAAAATTAAATTGGTAATCCGTCTTGAGCTAGCGTGGTGATCGATGATCACGCCTTTTCTATATGATAGGTCTTTACCCTGCGAGGAGGTAATTACTTTAGCTTTTTCTAAATAAAAGAAATCTTTAAAAACTGTGGCTTTATCTTATGATTTGTTTACTTGAACATTATTAGTAATGTAATCAAAATTCATAGTTTTTGTAATATTGCCATAAATGGTTTTGGTAATTTTCGATTGTTTAGGATTCTGCCCGAATACGCAACATCAAAAAATCTGAGGCCCTAGACAAGTGGCATAGATTTCTATTCTATTCATAGAATAGATTAAAAATGTATGAGATTGACATAATCTAACGTCAAGATTGTCGTTAGCTTATGTCAATCCCATACACTTTATTGTTGTCTATTCTATGATTAGAATAGAAATCTATGTCACTTGTCTAGGGCCTCAGTATTGACACATTTAGATTACAGAAATGCTCAGTTTAGGTACAAATGACAAATTTTTAGTGAAAAATCTCATGCTGACTAAAATATAGAATAGAGATGGTTCGAGAATTAGGTCTGTCTAATCTGGTCATCCTAAGAACTGATTTTAATACCATCACCTTTGGACGGATTCTTGTAATTCCAAGTTGTCTAAAGTTCATATTATTATTATAGGTAGGTATTTTACAACGATAGTCATAGCCACAAATTGATAGCGCAATAAAAGAAACATAAATATTATCTGCACATTATGATCTATTACAATGTAATCAATAATAAGTATAATAACCATCAGTTTATTACAGTCTTGTATCTCGTCTGTAATAATTCCTACTTCAATAATACTTAATTAAATAAAAAACATAATTATCAATCATGCTATAGCTAATGATAAAGCTCTATTGTATAAACCTTTTGCTTCTTCCTATTCAGTCCTTCATATAGTTGACTGTACCCAGAACTGTATTTACTCAACACTGCAAAAAAGAAGTGGAGAGTCAATGAACACAACGATCAATAACTTCAAATATGCGCCCGCGCCGCGACATCAGCTGACTGACGTAACTGCTGCGGCCGCCATCTCTGAAAACTATGTTCTTACTTTAAAACTGAGTTTAGATAACGCCTGTCTAGTTATGCTAATAACGTTTTCTATTTTTATTTTTGTGATAAGTTTTATGGTAAAACGTTGTCAAGATTATTTTTTCTGCATTGTTTACTTTATGAGCGTGTTACTGTTAATTACTTAAGTAATTTTTGTCAAAGAGACCTATTGTTGTCTTTACGGAGGAAGTTATAAAATAATACAATACCGAAAGAATAAGTGGATAAATCCATGTTTAAAAGTATTACCCGTTTTATATTAACTTGTTAACTTAATAATCTACTTTCAGTAGGTAACTTAGTTTTTCCTTAATTATAATTTTGTATAAGACTGCATTCCAATTCAATTAACCTCTCGATAGACGTTTAAAATAAAAATACAAACTCAAACCTTTAATGTAAAGCCGGCCGCGGCAGAACAGGTTCTACGAAAAGGCTGGTGATAAATTCTTCTAGGAACCGATTACGATTCGACAGCAAAATTCCCTTAAAGGGTACCATGAATCTTTCCGTTTACGGCGATTAGAGGGAGATGAATGTATGTGAGAGATTATCCAGATAGGGCCTGCATGCCTCGCCCTACTCGTATTTATGGAGCTGGTTTCAAAACCTGTTTGTACTGGCCATGCGTTCTACGGAGGGCAAATAAAAGTCATAACGGAGCGAGAGTAGCCACCGGCAGCGGGAGCACGTTAATTGTCTGAGGAATGCATTTGCGTCGACGTGTGAAATATAATATAGGTACCACGTCTGTGGTCTTGACGTGTTATTTGAATAATGTAGGTACCATAAACATTTTAGTGTTTAGTTAGGTCCGATAGTGCTCTGATTTCACTTGTTAAAGCTACGCTGAACGACGCTGATCACCTTGACTCTTTGTTATGTTTACGACCTTATTAGGCTCTCTTTCACAATGTTGATTGAGGTTGAAAGACAGAATACTAAACGCGAATTTCAAAGGCAATTATGTTTTTATGCTATCGAATTTATCCAAAACTTGTTTCGAGACTTAAGTAGCGTTCTTATAATGAAAATTGTGGTAAACAAGCATACAGCTCACTTAATATTATGGTAAGTGGTCACCGAGCTCTATAGACATTGTTTGGCTGCATTTCTAAGCATGAGCCGACCATGTGAGAGTTATAGAAAGGTTACCGAGATGATAATTGGATCCTTAGTTCTCTCAAGTATTTCTCTCAAAATGTTATTTATTTAAGATATTAAAATCTTCATGCAAATTTACGCTGGTATTGCAAAATATTTACAAATAGTACACTAGTGCGTGCTGAATAGAGGTTTAAAAGACCTTTGTTTCCATTCAAAGCTCGTTCAAACGAGGCGAGATACCCGGTTTGAATAAACATATAAATCTAACTGTTCTGTCCGTTCAATAAATTTCTAAAGAGGACAGAATAAAGGCAGATACGTTACAGTGGCTATTAACAGTCTTGTCTCTCTTCGTCGAGGTCATTTAGATACGAAAACATATAGGTACTAAGTAAATAACTACAAATACTAAAACATTTACATTTCATTTAAATGTAATGCAGCGCATTTGTACCTGGATAACGTATCAAAAATATGATAAACGTGTTTGTGCAAATAAATGAAGATAAATTTAGTATCTACGGCAAAGTGTCTTTCTTGTGTTTCTTGTGAAGAGACCTGGAACCGGCAAGCGTGGTGTTTTCTCTTTATGAAATAGGTTTTTGCTCTACAATGCGGCAATAATGGGCATAAATATTGCCGCATATATGTACGTAGTGTAAACAATAATATTGTTGGTAGATTTGCACAAATTAAATATTTTGTGTTATTGTCGTCATCACCAACACAATCTGAATCACGTCAGCGGTTTATTATGATTAATTTCAACTTACTGCCGCAATAACTGTTCCAATATCGTAAGTAGGTACTCAAATTTTATGTAATAAAAAAGTGTAGTTATTTTAAGAAGGCGCTATAAGATCGCAATATAAACTGTAAATAATAAGTAGTTAGTGAAAAACTTAAAATAGCATGTTAATATGCAAAATACTACATATTTAAGTATAACACTATATTTATAATAGTTATAGTTAACAAATAGATATAGTTTATAATAATGAATAAATTATCTAAGTATATAATATTGATAAGTATTATTTCATAAAAATATTAACATAGCGCGTGTTTACCTTCATGCATATGCGAATGGCGTGGCATTTTACATTTTAATTTTTGCATTAATGGCATCATGCCGTTTGTATGCATGTTTAATTGGAAACAAGAACAAGCAATATAACATTATCATTATATCACAAACTAGAAGATCGTCTATCTCATCCTATAACATAATTATCTACTTAGTTACAAATTTATAATTTAGTTTTTCTATTTCATTGACTATGGATAAATAACATTTCTTATTATATTAAATAAATGTGTGCGAAAAAAATGCGGAATGTCATTATAGAAATGGCATGCTAATGTCCCAACATGCAATATAGATGAAACGTATACTAGCTTTAGTAAGCGCGCTTTCACCCGCGTCTTTGGTTACTTCTCTGCTGCCGTCGCCAATAAGCGTGATGTTACATAGCCTATAGCCTTCCTCAGAAACGGGGCTATCATACGCAAAACAGAATTACTCAAAGCCGACTGTTCGTTCCAGAGATTAGCGCGTTCAAACAAACAAACTCTAACGCTTTATATAATAGTATACGTTATATATAAGCTAAACTTGGTCAGGCATCTTTTATTTTAATTAATATTATGCTTAAGTATAGTTTTAACATGGCTTCTTAAAAATATAAACATAGCATGTTACACTATTGTAAAAATCTTCATTATTAAATGAGTAAGCTATTATGGCAACAAGCAATTACAATTGACAAATAGGTAAGTACCTAACTATATCATATCTTATTAAATTTTATGGATTAACCTAATAGTAATTCGTATTACAGTGTGAATTATAGTGTGATTCGAATGCAACTATGTTTAATTTTTATGAAACCGGTTTGATATACATTCGCCATTTACTATACTAACAGCTGACGTGATCGAGATTGTATTGGTCTTAAGTGTGAGGGAGACAAAAGATATTCAGTAGTTCAAGTAACGGTAAACCGGGGTGAAAGTACACATAATAACGTAACGTCTTGCTCGAGTCAAGTGTGTTAAGGACTGGCTTTCTTCTGGCTTCGTGCTTCTTTTAAAATGTACTTGAAAATATTATTGCCGACTTAACCGTAAGAGCAATTTTACATAAAGTTTTAGGTATTTGAGTAAAAATATAACAGAAAATAGGTACTAGGCATTACATTATTTTGGAGCAGTGTTGCAATAGTTGAAATGACAAATTGAAATGAAAAAATTGAATACATCATTTCTATCGCATTATTAGATCAATATGCTGATACAGATCATTTGAAATATTTTTTTAAACATAACATATTTGAAGAACTTAACTCAATTAGTATAATTCTTACACCAAATTATGAGTTGGCGAAAAAATGCAGTTTAATGGTTGTTGTTTCGGGCACAGAGGACGGAAACGGTGTTGCCGGTCATTTGCGATTCTACACCGATAAAGCTGAGACGTGGCTATGAATAAATAAATGGAATAGATTCTGTGAAGAGGTTTCGCGTCGCGTTCACGGCCGCCCGGTCGCGTTCCCAGCCGGCCATTGTTCTTTACGTAACATCATTGTGACGACCGCAGCGATTTATTATGCTTACGCAGGTGCCCAGCTCTTCATCGTGTCGATTTCCACATTTCCACAGACTATTGTTCTTGTAATCGTGCTAATCTGCATATAAACATTGACACACGGATATAACAACACCGTTTCTAATAAGGTAACTGAGAGAATTATAATTAACTCATTTAACATAGGAAAATGTATGTTAATAAAACATTGCTGCGATTCAACTTTGTGATGTAACGCGGTATACAATGAATATTCTACATAACTGTTTGTCAATTGGTGTTTACATTAATATCGGGCACGATCACATTTACAACGCGACCTCGATGCAATAAAAATTAAATGAGCAGTCAAAGCCGACTTCGGCTCGCCCTCATAAATCTTCTATAACGGTCGACCCAACATAAAAAAAGGCATTTGGCTGTCCATCGAGGGATCGGAAAATATAGGTAGTTACCATTATTTTTAGATTATCGTTTACTTTGATCTCAGTTTTTGTATTGAATACATTTATATTAAACCGTTCTCTTTTGGCTTCTCAAAATTGTTATTATAAGATAGTAAATAGCGTACATGTAGCGACACCTGTTACGCTAGTCTGACACTAAACTCGTGGAAACATAGACATCTGTAAAAACTCAATTCCAACGAGCCAAGTTTTTGTAACGATCACTCCATCGTCTTGCCAAACTAACAGCTTAATTTCGAAATGTCAGTTTGAGTTCAGACTTAATGAGTAACGAAGCAGAGCTATTACAAAAGCATTATGTAGTAGAAAAACATGTACAAGTTATTTAGCTAGAGTGTTTAAGTTTATGCTACAAAATTAAAAACCTGCTTTGAATGAGAGGTATAAAGGACGTCTGCTGGCAGACACTTTTCTTCTAATTAAGTTGATGTTGATTCATACGCACGCTCGTGTGGTTCGTCTCATGTCACTGACCTTCACGCAATTGCGGGCCGGATACGGCTGTCATGCGTTTGTTGTACTTCATCATGGTGTCACGACTGCTTTATATCAAAATACATATTCAAACAAAACAACATGTGAACACGCTGAATGACTCATTTTAATTAACATTAATTAATAATTAATACGTCTTCACGGTTTATTTACGTTGAATTTCAATGTACCGTTAAAGTGATAAGATGATAACTCTTTGTATTGAATAATACGTATGTTCACGTGAGCATTTATCATACGGGCGATATCTTGTTACAGAGAAATTTTATACCTACATAACAATATCATTAAAGTACTGTTGCCTCTTTAAAGCTATTAAGAAAATGATATCCTTGCCCTAACAAAATTGCATCAGCTCACCCATTGTCTCTGAGCCGATGTCATTATATTCAGGTGAGGGTTATTATGGAACAACGATTGGGGTGACAGACAGTGCATTCCTGCACGAATTTCTAATGCCAGCGCCACCCCACAAAACGTGCGCTCAACGTGTCACAATTTCCCCGTACGGCCCCGTCTCACCCCATCTCCTCCGCCTTCGGGAGGGTTAGTCGTGTGCCGCCAGTTTCGTCGGCATGCAAATTTAATATTATTATTTTTATTGTAACTTTACAAGGGCAGTGGGGGAAGCAAAGTATGATAAAGGGGCATAATGTGTATTAATGTTCACCGGGTTTTCTAAACTCATATAATATTCACATGCAAAGGGGGCTACCTTTAGGATATTTTGTTATTGAATACAGCATATTTTTGCACTTTAGTATGATAATGATAATGCTCGTACGCGGGCAGAAATTGCATAATAACTTTACAGTTATATTTAGTATTTAGGTCACGTATAAAGAGTTTTGGGTAACGCTTCGCATATCTTTATCTTGAGATTAAAATTAATGTCATGTTGTAATTTTATGTCTTGGAGCAGTATTTATATAGGTATGGCTAATGGCAAAGACTGGCAAGCAGGCCTCCTGATGATAAACTGTTCTCACGTATGAAGTTTAGCTGAAGTTAGAAGTAGGCTGTATAGCTCTAACAAGTTATTATCATGTAAAAAATAAAACCGCTGCAAAACAAGATAATGTCAACTGCCAAAAATACGTCATTTTCTTAGCAGTGCTTACTAAAAACTTTGTATTATCTGTAGTCTGTAGAGTATAAGTACTGGTCCATTTTAATTTTGAAGCTATTAACATAATGTTGATGAGTAAACGAGTGAGTGTATGTTTAGGATGAATGGTATGAACACATTAAACTTAGTGAAGCAGAAAGCGTAGTGCGGGCATTTAAAGGTAAATAATATGTAAAGTTATGCAAACTACATGACGTGGCTCGGGCGTGCACACAAAATTTGCGATGTTCCGCACTCAGAATGTAGATTACTTCGTTACTGAAAATCAAGATAGTATAAGTCTGTCAATGAGATAAAATTTGGTGCACTAAATTAGTATATTTTATATAGAAATCTTGTGTTTGAAATACATACAAAACAAAAGCATGGTTGGCTATTTAACACGTCGCGCGACGCGTGTGTGTAGGAGTAAGATCCGTACGAGGCACAATGTAATTTCTATCGTATCTGATATTACAATATATAACACAACACAACGATATTGCTTTTTGCTTGCTCTTAAAATTAAACTCAATGTTACACTTTTAATCTAAAGAAGCTAATTTGGAGGCTCCTATAGTTGGAACACAGACATGCCGATAAAATATCTAACTACAACAAAAGTATTTCATACAACCATTTTGTATTTCTTTCAATTTTTATTAATTGAGCCTTGTAGACGCAATATATACAGACGTACGTACTATGTGTAAATAAATAATTCATTCATTCAAGTCTCCTTGCACGCTCGGTTTACGTAGGTACAGTTTAGGGTACTCTTGACCTGACCTTTTTCAAGACGTCCTCTATTTGGTTGCGTAACGATCTCGTAAGCCTTTAAGGTTGTCCTAGGTCGTTTGTTTAATATCTCGGTAAAAAGCTTCAAAGGTTGCACAATATGTAGTTCCCGTAATAAAAGGCAAAATTATAGCCTTGTACAGAATCACTGTCAATCTGTCATATATGTACAGGCCTATTTACATGATATACGTATATGATAACATGAATTGTGAAATGTCGATAGAACATGGCACTAAGTTGCTTTCTAGTTTCTAGACACAGGCTATTATCATAAAAAATAGATACACATAATATATTTAAAATAAAGGTAAATGAATTCAATGAATTAATGAGACGAGAGAAACATCAATAAGGTAAGTCAAAGGGCTTGTCAGCGTTGCCATTTGTAGCAAATTTATCGTAGAGTAGCGACCCGCCCCGGCTTCGCACAGGTATTTTGCTGATACTAAATATACTACAGAATGTCTTTTTGAACAACGTTCACAGCTTTTCGTCATTAGACATAGCGGACAAATATCTCTGACAGGCCATACAATTAGTTTGAATTATACATTGTTATAGATCGTAATCTCGTTAAATAGTATTTACAGTTCAATAAGCGGCCGTTTATATGAATGGTGAAAACATTTTCTACAAATCTAATTAATAACAAGCGTAGTAAAACACCAATTACGAACATAAACAGAGAACTGTGAATTCATTTCAGTAATTGACTATAGATTTTAAACTGGTTAACTGGCACGACAGAAGCACAACATGGTAGCCGGCGAAACCAATTAAAATCAAATTGTAGGTAAGCAAACAGGGCTTCGCGGCAGCTTATCCAATATCCGAATTCCAAAACTGACACAAAGGACTGTCGGTCGCTACCACGTCGCTTTGTGAATACACAACACCGCAGAAATGTATTTGAAGAGCTACACAGACTATACTCGTACGTTGATAGTATTGCCTCTAGCTACTGTCAGCTTCTTCTATGTACTCTGAATAATACATTTAACTGTATGTCTGATAGAAAACATTTGATACATTAGTATTTCAATTTTTATTCAATCTCATAACAAAGTCCTACGGAAAATATTATAGCAATAGTGTCGTATTGCATCACTCAGATTTACGAAGGCGCTTAAAATATTGAAATTTTGAAAATTATTGAAAAATTTGTTATACATAATAAAATATGCTGTAGGTTATTTTTGACCTACAATTTATTGATTTCTAAAGGTGAAAGATTTTTTTTATATCGGTAACATAGCTTTTTAGTTAAATCGTTGCAAACAAAGAAACATACAAAAAATTAAATCTTTTCTCTTTATAATATTAGTTCAGATAATGAAAGATAGTAAGAAGATAATTACATAACTTATATGATAGGTAGTCATTAAGTATCACATTTTTGGTATTCTGTGTTTTGGCGGCGTTTCTTTTTTAATTCATTTTTTAAATGAAATATCTGGTAAATATCTCAATAATAAAAAGAGGGGTCTGAGTTTTTTGCCAGTCTCGTGGCTTGACTTTAGTCGAATTGGTTGTAGACAAATTTGCTTATTTTAGTTATTAAGACTTTCATAAATAATAAGGCCTAAATAATTAACGGTGAGCAAAACAAAGCCCGTGAAACTACTTGCGGAAGAGTTGTATTAGCAACAATAGAAGGTTTAACTAACAAACCACAATAAATTCACAGAATACCTTACAGCGTAATGACTAATGACGCAGTATAATATCGACTCCACAAAAGTATGTCATGGGAACTTCTCCACGTTTTTGGAACGGTATACGGTCATAAAACGTGACCCGCACTACGTAAATGTTGCTTTAACCATATAAGTAAGCAAATCAGCAGTAAACATTCTCACTTATGTAAAACGGTATTGTTTTCCAAACGGCTCGGAAGGCAGCGACACAAGTTTGATGCAACCTTGGAAACTTAACTAGTTTCACATTCAAAAGTTGGTTCCCTACCGGCCGACGGAGCAGGTCGTGAAACGTAAAACGAAAGTGACCGAACTTAGGAGTTACGAACAACAATGCGAACAAAGTTGTAACGATTCGAGCCATATTTGTTCCGACCAGTTCCGACCCTCGCTTGTTTTGCAACTCGGGGAGTTCCGAGCCAATACAAATTTAGTTGGCGATTGAATACATACATTTAAATACACTGTCCCCGGACTAACTTCAAACAACTTTAAGTATACATAAACTTTACCATAACTAGGTTGTTACGTAAATTTGTTACTAAAAGTAAAGTCAGCCAAAACCAATAAAACAGAACTGAATTTCGTTTAAATATGCATGAGATGAGATGATGATGATTAAAAAGCTGGATATTTTACGCTTACCATGTATAGTTATAACAACGAAAATATTAGTTGGATCTCTTTCAAGTCTGTTTATTATTATGTAGCCTGTTTACTTACTAGGATACATCGATATGACGTAGACTGAAGTGCCTCTTATTGCAGTATCCGCTTACATCGGCATTAGCGTTTCAGTTTGGAGCTAAGAAAAGTAATGACCTGAGCAAGTGGAAATTAAAACAGTTATTATTTTACAAGCAACTAAGAGACCATTCGTTTTCAAATATATGTATGCCGCGAGAATCCTGTGATGCCTTGCTACGACTTGCTCGCCACGAAAATATAGCAGGCTTGATACAAGTTGTGGGGGACATAAAGATTCGTTGGGCAGTGAGAACCAAACTCACACTATTACTTATAACGGTAATAACACACAATAATGACATGCAGTTTAACAGTATTGGCAAGGAGCGATTGAAGCCTCTTTACTCGTCTCGAGAGTACGGTTAACATAAACATTTACGAAATAATCGCTTTAAATACAGAAGCCACACGCTATTGATTAATATGGATCCCACACACAACTTAATTCTTGTCGTATACATTCATAAAAAAGCAATTGGTGGATCACATGGCGACGAAAATAGCTATGCGATCGATCGGCAAGACTAGCAGTTTACCAGAACCTATCTGTATTCCCTTAGCTAATATATGAGGCACGGAAACACGGAAGGTAGCCCAATATATTAAAAGGAGCGGGCTTTTGGAATTCCAACAGAACAGGGTACTGTGTAAAATTATGAATATCACCAGGACCGGTTTCCTGTTTACTAATTTTACGAGTATGTATTTGTATAGCAACTCTTTATTATGTAAATACATGGGGTTAACAAAATTTTTTACGCCTATTTTGAATTACTTATTCAAGAAATAACAATCTACCTACTGATTCACTTATATCTCATACAATATTAATGAGAATTTTAAATGTTGGACAACGCAAGTTTTTTGATAATTCAAGCGTTTTTTTTACTAGAATAGATATCACTATGCGATCACCGCGAGAATATAATCCGTTCCTAGTACTCAGCATAACAATTATAAATGTATTTCAAATGTACATTATACAGGTATACCATTGCGTATGTTTTTTATACTCAATTAACATTAAAATAATACAGTTGTTGATGGACAATAATTAAAACTACTACCTAAGTAATTAGTAATGTATGAACCTTTATAAGTATACGTTATGATAAACCAGTAACAATTAATAGAATAATACACTATGAAGCAAAACATGTAGGTACGTGATGTATTGCTGATTGCGTATTAAAATCTACACGTGGTCCGCTATCAAACCGTATATAAATACGAGTGTATGTAGTTATATATGCGCAGTTCCCTATGATTTATTTGACACATGTACGCATCACATGTATCACCCTCTCTGCCTCGCTGGCGGCCATTTCGTGACGTCACACAGGCTGTCACTCGCATCCCATCGTACAAAATGAAGGCACGTTTTATCTGCTATTATCGCGGACATATTATTTCAGTCAAAGGATAACATTCAAGCGGACACAAAAGAGAATTCTGCTTCCCCTTTAATTTTACTTCTAACTCTTTGAATTGTAATTGAACATTAAGATGTTACAAAAAAATGAATTGATTTTAAAACACTGAAAGTTTTAGAAAGTTAAAAAAAGATTTCTGAGATGTAGTGAGTTTTTTACTAATTTATCTTTATTATTGTCGAAGAACTTATGATAAATCTCATAAACCATTAATAACTATGTTAATGTGTTGGTTGCGCAAGTATAAGACTTGTCTTATATGCTGTAATGGTCTAGTTCATTAAACTAATACTGTGTGGGTTTTGAATGTTCGTAACAATTACCAGTTCCGCTTTTGTCTAGGATTAGTCAGATACATTGAATTCAAGAGAGAATGGTTTGGATCGTGCAATCCAATTCAGTCAAAAATTTATTTAGAATGTATAATTATTACATTTTAAATCGGTTTTTGTTCTATATGCTGTGTAGAACATAGTCGAAAATTAAGTAATAAAATAATAAAGTAAACATGCTCAGCAATAGTTAATTTCTTTGTATTCCAACTACCTTGAGATTTAAACACAATAAAATTAAAAAGTTCTGTCACAAAACTAATATAAATTGGACTTATTGGCATAACAAAGAGAAGTACCTATTATAAGTCAAACTATTTTATTATTCTCTCGCATGAAATATGAAAATAATGTATTCAATGACTAAAGTAAGACAAAACTTATATAATTTTTATAAATATTTTATAACACCTTACTTTAGACATGACATTCAACAAAACTGGGTTCACACAACGTGAAATACAAGAATTACACACAATTAAAATTCTGCATTATATCTCGTTCTTTTGTTAATGTAATAATTGCAAAGCATTAGAAAGAATAACCGATCCAGTGGACAATGTCTCAAACATTTCCCGCAGCGGTATTGAAAGGTAAATCATTCTATTGCAAATGGATGCCATCCATCTTAAATGCAGCCCAAAGGCGAAGCAGGGTCATCCATTAACAGAGGAAGTATGGGGAAAATGTATACAACTTATTTATTACTTTACCATAACATATTTATCTGTCGAACTATCATTTTTATTCTGAAAATGTTTTAACTGCAGATAATAAATTAAAATGATTAATACTTGTAAGAATTTATCATTCAAAATTATAGCAATTTCAATCATGAATAACTCTGTGAAAATAGTTTTAAATAACGTCTGATTTTTAGTTAGAAATGTTATTATTAAATGTTAGAAGTATCTAATAAGCAGATAAGAATACAGTCTAATATAATACTTGTAAGATTACGCCATTGTATGGCAGAAGAATAAGATTAAACTAAGAGCATTGGTTTGTTTCATTTTACATTTCCCCTAGTTTGGAAACTCAATATTTGTAGTTTGCAGTATACATCTCATGAAATAGCGCAGTACTGCATAACCCAGCTGTTGGAGAACGTACTATTTAAGTTTAAGTAACCCGTTTATAGTCGTCGACTGGCAAAGCGCCAACGTATGGAGTAAAAGCCGGTAAATTTGAGACACGCCCATCTATATAATATTCTTAAGTATATAACCAAAGACGTCGGTGTAGCGAGCTACAATTTATACTGACCCATTTATCTGGATTAATATTTCAAAGTCAAAGGGTAATTTGGAGATGTAAGTTCTGCATTTTTCGTTACATAAGGAAAGAACAGAGTAAAAAGAGCATTTATTGGACACATAATGAACCGGATTATATATTATCTATTCTTATAATTAAGGCTGTTGTTTATGCTTTGGGGATCTTTTATGCTTTGTTAGATTCCTAGTTTTCTCACAGTGTTTTCTTAGCCTCGTTACTGACATCGCTGTGAGGTACACAACACTGTCTTTTACAACCTAACACTTGTGTTGTTGCTCTACTTTATATAAATTTGTGTGTTTTTTAAGTTTCTTTAACGATACATATTATATGAAAGCACCTCACAATTACTAAAACACCAATTCTGGGTCTACACTCAAAACAAGGAAGTATAAAACATACAAAGGCCAGTTAACAAATTGAAACAACTATTTTACATTTACAAAGGCCAGAGCGCGTTTGAATTACCATACATTATTTTCAGTTTTTTTTTATACAAGTGCTCGAGAGACCTGAACGCTTTGAATTTCATTCTGTTATTGGTAAAATTCGAATACTGTCGGCAAATCTTTAGTAATGGCGTTATTCTTCTTTGGGTATATGGATTAGTTTCCTAGAAAAATACTTTGTATAATTAAAAAATGATGGTTCAGATTTATTAAATCTGATTACAGAAATAAATGAACTACTAAAACAGGTTAGGTTATTAATTCATAGTAGTCGGTACTCACTACCCTTTTAGCTCCTTTTACGATCACACAATGAAGAGTACTGATCCGACCTTTTTGAAGGACAGGGTGTCTTTCAAAAAGGTTTATGATTTATATAACTAAAGTTTCTGTATCTGCCTTTAATTAAAAGCATAATTCTATGTGTATTCGTGCATATAATTATACATTCTTGAAGTTTTTAAATGTGAAACTTATTACAATTTAGCATAATCATAATATAGAATGATAACCAAGAAGTCTCAGCTATAAGTAGGTACAGACAGAAAACAAAACGACTTAGTGGTAACAGTTAATAAATATCTTAGTATTATCCGTGAGTTGAAAGTATATTGAACTTTTACTTTTACTTCTAAATTAGTGATTAAGTCAAGTCATTTATCATCATCATCTTTTTGCTCTTAGATTTAAAGTTATGTATACTAAATTACCTAACGTTCAGACTGGCGAGATTAATAGAACAAACTTGTGATTACCTTTCAGATAATACTCGCGTGAGTGGTACCGGTATTCGAAATAACTTTCACTACAAAATCGATTTTTTATGACATCACCATAGATGTAGTTTTGACTATTAAGAGTAATATATTTTCAACCAAAATAGATAACTTTATAATGGCACCATAAATTTTGGTCTTTATAGCGTTTTCTAAAGTTGGCAAGTTTGTACTAAAAGAACAAAGGAGATTTGATATTGAGTGAAAATATATAAAAACTCGTTTACCTGCAGGTTGTGGCGGTGGTTCGGTCGATGCAATTTGCCCGTTGCTCCTCACGGCTGCCGATTTCTTCCTACCACCGGTAGTCGCTGGACTTTTTGTTGTCTCGCGCTCAATTCTCTGAAAACAAATAAATCTTTAGTAACCCACATTCCGAAATAAACTTGTTCTTTATAAAAGAAAGAGAGTGTTTTATGTTCGTTACGTTCGAAACCTGTTTAATCTGTAACCTTTTGCATTTTATAAATACACTAGCGATTGTGACTCCGTTCTATTAGATTTACTTTCCTTAAATGCGATTTATAAATATTGTAACTTCAGACTCTTTATAACGAATTTAATTAAGATTAAACTAAAGAAAAACAAGTAGCCTGTAAACTGTTTCCTTGACATAAACTAATCAAATCAAACTTTATGAACAGACTATAAAGTAAAATATTATGTAGGATTTGAACTGTAATTTTTTATTTTTTTACTAGCAAGTTCAAAATAATATTTGTTCAGAAAAATACCAGAATGGTAAACATATTGTAGTATCTAATAATAAAAGTACATACAGTACCTTGCGTAAGCCCATTTAAACAAACTCATAAACATATTTTATGATTTATTAATCATAAAGAATTTTATAACATATTGAGAAATGTTAGGTGTTTTTATCTGCGCCTATATTAATTAAGTTTATGTAAATAAAATGGACAAAGTCCAAGTCAAACTCACGATTTTGTGCTGGAATGCAAATAAGAAAGTAGAAATATCGTTTGTTTTCTGGGCATAAACTTCGTTTAAACAAAGCCCTTTGTGTTCCGGGCACAACGTTAATTTGAAATCCCTCGTATCTTTGACGATAAACGCGTGGGCCGTCGTATACATAATATATTTTAATGAAGTTAGAATTTGTAAAGTACTAACAACAGATCATGGCTGCGAAACATCCGGGAGTGGACTGGAATTACCACCGTTGAAAGACTGTTCCATCTCGCACTGGACAGAGACAAATTCAAAGAGCTGACGGCCAACCTTCAATAATGAAGAGGCATATTAAGAAAAGAAGAACAACAGATATAATACGCAAGTTTTGTAGTATGTTTTCGTTACAGTTCAGGTTGATCCACCTAACCTTAAAGTCACTGAATAGCTGACTTGACTGTTTTAAACGAACTCTCAACATCTTGTAAAATCGTCGTCAAATATAATGTTCCTTTGATCAAAGGAACATTATATTCGACGATTAGCGATAACATGATTATCATATATGTACTATGTATCGTCAATCTCACCAATGTGTCTTCTTGTACAAGAAGTCACATTGGTGAGATTGACGATACCGTTCTGATTTAATCGTAATCGAGATCAGAGAGAGGCATAAAACCGCTGTTTTATATAAAAGCAATTTAAAGAACCTCCAAAAAAGTAAGTAAAAGCAAGATATTGTACAATCAAACAAATCACGTTTTGAATGAACATTTCTCAGTAGAAATTAATAGAACGTAAAACTGAAGTAATGACATCAGAGGGCGCCCTTTTAGAATGGAATCATTCGATCGTGAAGCAGCAATCCACTTATTTCGGCTGACGGCGAACGATCCCCGTCCGAATAGCGTCGAGTCATGACTCATGGGTTCATGGCGCTCTACCGGCTCATGCTGACTCACAGTCGACGCGGCAAGAGTTCGCCTCGTATTGCCGACTTTGCCGAGTCAGCGCCAGTCAGCTGCCTACCTCGACAACGGTTATTGCGCTGACTGAGCGGAATGCCGAACGTTCACTTTTATGCACTAATGTTGTTGGTGATCGTTAATAGCGGGCTATATACCTACTCTTTTAAAACAAATGAATGCTTACTAACTTTCACACTTAATTTATGTGTCTTCGTGTTTATCGTTTCTGGCTGTAAAGTTGTTATATTATCTACTAAGGTAGCATGATTATGAATCACTGATATTATTGTTTGCCTACATTTTAATGTGTACAATTATACAATTTCACACTGTTTTTTCGACAAATCATAATTAAAAGTTTAAATAATTCTGAATCATAAATCAAAGATTGAATCACTGTGATGAAATTAGAATTACGAATTGCTTGCTCTATTAGATAACGTAAAAAATCACGGCGTCAGGTAATGAAACAGGATATTTAATAAAAGAGGCACCTACCTAGCTGAACAGTTCACGAGAGGTCATAAAAACAATCTTGTAAATAATGAGGGCTACGTAAAGATATCAAGTTACCCAACAAGGATTGCTTGTATATATTATATAGTATAGGTACACAATTCTGAAAAGTTCATAGCAAATACTTAGAAACACGGTAAAAAACTTTCGTGTTCTCTAGTAAAACCTAAAAGAAAGCCGCAGCATGCTAAATGAATCAGCGGTTTAGGCTCAACTCGTCACTTGCATACTGTAAGTATTACAAGTATTTAAACTTCCATTAAATTTTATAAAAACGCAATTTGGTAGTTAAACAAAAGCTTATATACATTACAGAACAAATATCGTATGTATGGCTCAGCTGACCATGTGTTGTCATAACAAAAATTTATAGCATAAACATGCGAAACTTGGGGCCGGTAGTGTAAGGTACAGTCTGGTAAGTATTCGTGAAAAATGGGGCAGTGGAGGCGGCGGCGGGTTGATCTCCCCATTTGGGAGGGTAAGTGGGGTGTGGAGTTGGGGCAGTCGTCGGTCGAGACTGAGCTGTTTATGTGCACAAGCGAGCACTATGCTTTGACAACGGGCTGCGTCATCGGAAAATTGACAAACAACCTGTTTGTACGAATCGAGGGACAATTGTTGGCTCAGTTTTGCGTATCGAAACTATATAGTACATTTTTATGGTAACACAGCTGTGCAATGTTAAAGTTTATATTCCTATCGATAAACTGGACTAGTCTTCCTAAATACCTACCAACTACAGCGTAAATTGTGACGCTTATTAGTAACACCTAGGTACAGGTTACTAAAATACCTTAGTCGCAGAGTAGCAAGGTAGATAGATTTGGGAAACTTGTACCTAAAACTTGCACAAAAATGTCCAGGTAGTTAATGCATAAATGAAGGCTGGTATCTCATACATTGTAGCTAATTAAAGGTTTCGGTAACCGCATACCTTCAGGCGGTACTTATGCAACTTTTGTCATTGACGGTATGATTACAGAGACAGTGAACAGCCTTTAAAGATTATAACACACACTTTCAAATTACATCAATTAAGTCGAGAAATTTAAACAATCAACACGCGCTGAAACTTTTGTATATGTATAGAAAGTTTTTAAACCATTAATTAAAACTTTGCATTCGTACTGAACGTGAGGAGAAAGTTAAGCCATTTAGTTTCTGTTTGATATTGAGCTGTGTTCTTTATTATATTATTATGCCACAATTATATAGAATTAAAAGGTTGTATGTATTACATAGACATGCCATATTACATAGTCTTTGAACAGTATTATTACAAAATGTTGTGGCGATGTAATCATGGTAGCATGTAGCAGTTGGATGAGTCAGCAGCGGAATAATGGTAAGGCATACGATTTGCTGATTATTAGGCAAATAATGAATAATGTACCATTAAATTAAAATGTTTTCGGTATAACCACAATCACAATGTGACTCCTGGAAGATAAGATTACAAGCTTAAGGACTTCAGTACTCCAGGTATTGCCAACATGGTGGTATGAACCAGCAACGGATTTAATTAGGAGTAAGTACCTACTGATGGGCAGACCCCTCACAATGTGGACCGACGACCTTATAAGGGTGATGAGCAAGCGATGGATGAGGGTGGCTCACGAACGGCAAAGATAATAATGATCAAGTAGGTACCTACTATGGGAGAAGTTACATACAAAATAATTGAATAAAAAAATAAAATTTGTAATTAAGCCCAAAATATATTTAAAGTAACGTCCATAGTCTGAGATTTAATTAATTGCCGCCTGTCTTATTAGAAGTCAAAACAGACATACCCATATTGGCCACACCCACGGCCCACCTCAGGCACATCATTGTAATATTTTAAAAATGCGTGAGAGACTTTGATGAACTTTGTATACTACTTAATTATATTAAAACACTAAAACTGACAAATTTTACAAAAACTTGCGACTCCTATTTTCTTATCTAATGAGGGTAGCTTTTAAATATTAAAAATGAGTATTTTCTAGTAATTTGGAAATGCTACTATAAAAACTATTGAAATTTCATACAAACTTTTGAGGATAAATTTAAAGTTAGCACCTAGATATATCCTAAATGGAAACCCCCATACAAATTTTGAGACTCCTAGTACCGGTAGTTGTTGAGATTTCGTGATGAGTGAGTGACCTTTTGCTTTTTAGATTTTGTTTTACCGTCAGGTGCTAGAACTACCAGGCTACTCTGTGCGCTTACTCTGGAGCATGCCACATACAACTGGTCGTGGGAGAAGCAGTTTTCTCCACGCCCGCTATCTTAAGAGTTTGACCTTAAGCTTCGTCTATGGTCATTGTGAAGCAAACTTTGATGTTAAACTGCACTCCTTTGAATTCGATGGGGTATTTGATGGTGTTAGGGTAATCCTAGGAATAAATATCCTCACAAAAATAAATGCACAAAGATTATGCCATTGCATAATCTTTGTGGATTTATATTGCGAAGCAATATACGTGATTGGCGCGCCAATTCTCAATTGGGTCATAGTGACTTGTGCTCATCCATATAGCGTGCACCCACCCTCCCTTCCAAGTAAAACAATTTAGATATAGATATTTTATTTGAAAGTTACTCAGCTCCGCTCGGCTCTGCTTACACTGTTTTCACTGCGGGAGACGACGCGGACTGACGCGGAGTGCAGATTTTGGACACTTTGATCGGCCAATTCACGGTCCACTCCTGTCCACTCCGCCCAGCTGCGCGTCAGTAAAAACGTACCCTAACTACAGCAACTTTATTAGATGTAGGTTGATTGAGTTTTCAAACATATGTCAAAATAAAATATTTTTAAATCAAATGCAAAGGAGTATTGATATCAACTTCGAAAAAAAATTATCCCCAAAATTACTTAATTTCCTCTTTTTAACCCCGTTAAAGTATGAATTTCAATAAAATACGAAACACATCTTCCATCAATTCTGTTAAATAATGTTTATGCAAAATTTCAAATTCCAATCTACTTCGATTGGACCAAGGAATCATATTGTTGCATACAAAATTTGTTCTCCCTTTTCACCCCCTTATGAGTTCAATTTTGCAAAATCCCGTCTTAGTGAGCACCTACGTCCTAAAAGGAACCCCCATGCAAAATTTGAGACCTCCTAGTACTTGTAGTTTCTGAGATTTCGTGATGAGTGAGTGAGTAAGTGATCTTTCGCTTTTATATATATAGTTAAATAGCTAGTAATTGAATGCATTCACCTTTAAGGCATTTTTTTGACGTGTTAAAAGTTACTTTAATATAGAAGCGCTATTCATTTGTCATACAAATATTATTATTATACACTGCCACCTGTGCGATAAACGCACGTGATAGAGCTACAGGTTGGTTAAATAGGTAGTAGTTATTCTACAACGGTTTAGTTTTAGAAACTTATCATCAGGTGGCGACATGAATGATATTGAACAAAGAACGCAGGTCTATAGTAACACTACGAACGCAGTGTTGTATTTCTGCTGGAAAGTAGTGCTCTTTAGTGCTTCCAAAGTAAATACTGTATCGAATAATAAGTAGTGAAAATTGAGTCTTTAGTTGCAGGAAAACACAACAAAACTTAGTGTAGTGTTTTTATTTTCTTTTTATTTTATATACCTTGTGCCAACGCCGACGGCGTCAATGCCAATGGTTATATCATTTAAGAACAGGTAGGCCGAATTCTTCTAAAATACCGATTAAGTTGATTGCTTTTATAAAGATACTATCGCCTTAAAAGTTGTTTGACAACAGAAACCCTTTTATCCTTAAACAATTGAAATTTTTCTGTTTCTTTAAATCGAACCGACTAATTTTATTCATACATTAAAAATGGCACTGAAAAATGTCATTAAATCGATCGTTCAGTGAAAGTGAAATGCAACATTACGGTGAAAGTATGGCCGCTTATGTTTACGACTAACCTACGTGGAGCGCAGTTACCTGGGCCATGGTTCTACTTGCACAAGAAATGCATAATTTCTTTGCACTTCTTACTTTATGCTGATTTAATAGTTTTAAGTGTTTCAATAAATACAATACAAGCTGTTTAAAATTCAAACATTTCTACAATCTTTCTAATATAGAAAAGAAAGAAAGAAAGAAAGAAAAAGATTTATTTTTGTTCACCAAAGAAACACACTTAAATTATTACAAAGAAAAAAAAAAATAAAACTAAAAAAGAAAATAAAGTAAAAAATAAATATGCTCACTGGCAACACCACAACTCCCAGTATGTGTATGTTTACGAAACAAAAGAAAAGGTCAGTTTGTCAGCGAGCAGATTTTAATTTAAATTTTAAATGAGAAAATAAAAATAAAAATAAAAAAAATAATTTAAATAAAGTTTGTAATGTGTGAGTGTGTGTCCCATTAGTGCCAAAAATCTGGACATCGCTCAGTTACGTTGCGATTTTTATGATAAACCGCAACACTGATATTCTGCGATATCCGATTAGTGACGCCGGCGCCATAGTTGTGTCTGTTTTTACTAAAATAATAAATGAAATTTCATGTAAAATAAATAATATTATGTAGAATAAACGTGTAAATAGGATATTATAAACATAAATACTAAGTAGTGTAAAGTGTGTGGAGTAAATTGTGGACATTTGTGTCTAATTTTAAAGCAAGCGTCTGTTTGTACATGATACGTTTATACATATAGGTAGCAACTATTGTTTGCTTGCGACCTATGCCAGCATTTCTAAAAATTGTGAACAAACAAATGCGCAGTGACATCGACAAAGTGAAATTCTTTTCTTCTGAGAAGGGCAGTTCGTAGTGATTGTTATTATATGACAAATTAGGTGAAAAATATTAGGTTGTAGTTAAGCAGTCTCACTCAATGCAGTTGTGAATCTAAATGTGGACAGATTCGTGTGCATCAGACACACTTTATGCAACACATTTGCCAAACAAATTCACAAAAATATGAGTAGAAACCAGATCACAGAGCTTGTCAACAGTGAAGGTAAGCAGTCAACAGTCATCTTATTTGAACATAAATAAACAACTTTGTTTGAGTAATATAACATTAATGAATAGTATTATATGAATATAAAATGCAATTGGAATTATAATTAACATAAATTAGAATAATATATGATTTAAATATGTGAAATAATTACAATCCTGATAATATGCTTATAGCCATTATATTTATGGTTTTCTTGCCACTAAAATTAGTTTGAGAGTTGTGGGTTCTTGAGACTTGTAGAAATCAATTATCTCTTGACAGAGTCTGGGTATTCTTTGTATCGGTTAATTGTATGTTTGTAACATTCTCCGCGACGTAGGCCTTGTTCTTATATTTCTAAAGCTATGCGTTAATAAACGGAAAGTATGTATATTATTATTACCTATGTAGCATGTTACCAGGACGTTAGTCTACCTAGTGGAGAACTGGAGAGCCTAATCACGCTCCGTTATCGCGTTTGTAATCACCATTCCGGAGGTTTTCTACCACCACGCCCTTCAATTCCTCAGTTCCTCCATCAACACTTTTAACATAACCATCAATTTCATTGTTTTACATTGCCAACTTTACAGTTTAACACAATATTTATCTGAAACCAATCGATTGCAAAGTCAACATACCAACATACCATAGTCATCAGTTTTATTTATTTACAACCGACAGTTTTTATGCATTTACTTTTAAGGTTTGACTAGAAATGCTTGAAGTGTTTTCGTAACTCCGTGGGTGGTCCGCTATTGACTTGTGGTAGTAATCTATATTAGGGACCATTAACGTCCGCCTGCACATATTCTATTCATACTTTTAGATAACACAGTTTACACAGAGTATGAAAAAAATAAAGAGATTTTTCGCAGTGTTTCTTTACGTGTTTGGCAACGTTCCATATCGTTCGGTATTTTATTTGACTACTGTTAAGTTCGTGATGGCTTAAATGTCTTACGTAAGAAGTTTAAGGTACCTTTCAATGTGACTTTTAAGGGGCTTCTATTTGAACGTTACTGGAATATGTTTAAAAAAAATCACTACCTACAATCACAATAAAAATCGCAAAAGTCGAAGTGCTCTGGCCTATTTAAATTACCCATACGATATAGATAAAAAGACTAACGGTAACCCGTCATGTTTGGAAACCATTTAACGACAACATCGACAACATAACTGCCGATTGTATGAATTTATTATGATTTATAATTTATTATCTCATAATTTATGAGATAATAAATTTATACAATCGTATTTGTACAAGTCTATTGACTATATAGGTAGCTATCGTCTATCGTTTCCGATAAATAACATTTTAGCTGTTATCGGTTATCTTCAAGGTTAAGTGATTTAATGTACTTAATACCTAGTTAGTTTCGTGAAATTTAAATTGTCGTTGTCCTCGTCACTACACTAGTTAGTTGTTCGGTTTTATGAATAACTTCTTGTCTGCTACGTTCACATGAAACTATGCATTTAATTCTAGGCCAGCAAGCAAATTACAACGATTTGGGCGCAACTTTAATATAAAATTAGACTTTACTGTGCATAAAGTTTCACGTTATAAGTGCAGTCTGAATTAATTATTTAATTAATAGAACTGGCTGCAAATATCGCTTCGCTTCGGTATCAAAAATTACATTCGATCTCACAACAAATTCCTACGAAAAATATCATAGCAATAGTGTCGTATAGCTTCATTCTGATTTCCTAAGGCGCTTAAAATAACCGCTTGAGTTCTTCGCCGATAATATAAACAGCTGTTGAGTGCCCTTGAGGTAACGGCTGACCACCCGCGGTGACGCGCGTTAATGGGCCGTCCTAAATAAACTATTTTACGAGTTGGATGTCGGGATACGTTATAGTATTGTTTTTACTAAAGCTTATGAACAGGGCTATTAATTGTGCTGTGTTCAAATGTTTACATCTGTTGTTTCTGTTTATATAGATACTAGCTTTCCGCGGCGCTGTTTCACCCGCGTCTTTGCTTACTGCTCTGCTCCGTAATCAGTAGCGTGATGTTATATAGTCTATAGCCCTTTCTCGAGAACTGGGCTATCATACGCAAAAATACACAGACACACACATACACAGACACACACGACACCACAACAAACCACACCCACACACACCTATTTTCTTTTTCTTCTATTACATCCTATAAGTACTTTGTTCGCCCGCTGCACGTACCATATATATTGTAACCATATAATATGATTATATGACTCAGTAAACTGGATTACTCTTTCCTAAGATACAGACAGGTTTCCTGCCTAGTTTGGGAAGGAAGATCCTAGACCTAGTTTCATTATGTTGTACTGGTTTTTGTTTTAACATCTTAAAATTTTACACAAATTACTTATTATTGAATAAATTATTATTATTATATTATTATTAAAAAAATTTTTTAAAATCCTACTGGTAATTCCAAAGATTAGCGCGTTCAAACAAACAAACGAACAATCAAACTCTACCGCTTTATATAAAAGTAGAAATAGCTGTAAACGTCAGCAATTAGTTAAAAATAGTGCTCTTTAGTCAACTGAGGCCGCTCGAACTTATCCCGCGGGATGAGTTGACCTAACATTGATTCTCCTCCAACCACAAACGCACAAATGTACGCGTAAAGTGTAGTTAAGGTGAACTCGTCGCATTGTGCGAATACGAACGACTACCTGCATTCAGCCAATCACAGGCAAAAATCTTATCAAAATAAGAAGGGTTGAGCGCATTTTTCAATCTGTTTCGTATTCAGTCGCGCATTGCTCTTTGTGTTAAAAATATCATTTGTTTAGTCAAATTTTTTGGCCATTAAAATATTGATTCATGTGATATGTAAGTACTTTCAGTAAAAAGTTCTGGTAAACAAATATATTTACTGAATACTATTTCCATCCGTGGCGTAAACAGACATCTTCGATGGGGTAGGCAAAACATAATTTGCCGGAATCTGTTGATTAACGATTATGATAATTTTGAGTGGTGTTGCAACGTAAAAAACCAGGTTACAAATAACATTTAACTCTGAGGTTATTAAATCTTTAATAACAAACTAGAAAATATATTGCGTCGTTAATTTCCTAGTGTTGAGTATCGACGTTGAAATATTACACTCTTCAACTTCGAATAAACACATTTCGCTTGGCACATTCTCATAAACACGAACGATTTTAACTCGATCATACCGTTTACCTCAGGGACGTGACGGGGTGCGATGCACCCTTTACGTTATAACGCAATTATGTAGGCATGTGCGTGACAGATCAAAATCACCTTTCGTTTTATTGTTACTCACAGTGTTAACGTACATTTTCGTTCTTTGTTTTTTTTACTTGTTGTCGTAAATAAAAAATTGTAAATACAATATCTGTTGCTATATTTGGACCTAATATTGAATTGAAATATTTCATTATAATTTAATTTAAATGTGACTGTAGATATCAACCAACAAAATATTTAACTAACGTTTCTCGATCCATTTATTGTAAGTTTTGAATAGATATCTCTAATATTATAAATAAATATCTAACTAATTGTAAGTTTTGTATAGATATCTCTAATTTTATAAACAAATATCTAACTAACTGATATTCGCGATATAATAGAGATCAAGAGAAATAATATGTTTTTTTTATAATTTTTAAATAAGAGCCGCAAGTTTGTGTGAAATTTCATCAGTTTTACTGGTAGCGGGTGAATAGATTTTAATGAGATTAGCCATAGAGACAGTTTATACTAATTATTTCTGATACAATGTACGATTGCCGTAAGACCAGGCAGGCAATATTCTCATACAGGCACACATCAGAATTTTTACGCGCGGGCATCAGCTAGTAATAAGATAAAATAATGTTATTTTACGGCAATATATCAACCACTTAAATAAATAAAATATTGTAATATGATTGACCTTAATTGATTATACATTTAGGAAGTAGTAAACAGGTAAAAAGAACTCGTTAGCATTTAGATATTACAAGTAATTACTACAGATTGTATTTTAGAACGAATCAGAATTAGATACGGTCGCATTCAAAATGGCGCGGTACAAATTCCCTCCACAGCAATCGTAATAAGTCTAGCCGTAGTATAAAGCTATTAATACTAAATATAATACGAGTCTTATTTGCCGTTACAGGTATGGTATACAGAATAGGTAATCTAACAAAATACAATTTGTAAACCAGCATTTGCAGGTTTCAGTGTACAAAGAAAAGAATAAAATGATCTTTGGCTTGATCTCTATTAAAAAGTTTAATGTTTTTTATTATTTTAATATAAGTACAGCATCTGTCACAAAATAAAGATCTTTTAAACCTGCGTTATAAAGCTTCATACGATAAAATGATGAGTCTATTAGACAGTTTAGGAAGGAATTACCTACCTAATATCTCTAATATCGTTTGATATACTTGTTGTAACATATTTTGTGAAATTTAAAAAAATATGATTATTTTTAATACGAAATAGTAACAATAGGTGTCGTGGGTTCGATTCCCGCGGAAGGCAAATATTTGTGTGATGAACATTTGTATTTGTCTTTAGTCTGGGTGTTTCCTATGTATTATAATATACGACATTCAATGAGGGTAGTTGTAGCATCAATAGTAAAATTTTGTAGCTCTATATTTAAAATTAAATTTAAATATAATATTGCTAGATTTATTATATAAATGATTATACAAAAGTTGTAATAACCCATACCTGCCAGTATTGTGTAATATACATACTCCTAGACATCATATCACTTCACAATCATCAACATATTCAAACACTGCACTAAAATGGAATCACTACAAGAATCGCTGAACAATATGAAGGAGATGTTCCATAAGCGGATGGCTGACTTCGAGGCAGATCTACCCAGAGCACAAGGCACTCCTACGTTGGTAAACTTGTCTGCTGAATATGCCTCCTTCAAGACATTTATAATTGAAGCAATCACCAATCTACAGCAGCAGATAGAGGTACTTACTCGAACAGTGGACAACATGGAGATGAGAGGTTGGAGAAAGATGTTGCTTTTACATGGTGTTCCCGAGGAGAGTAAAGAGGACACCGCTCATGTAGTGATTAGTGCTGTTAAGCAACACCTCAAAATAACTGAAGTGGCCACAGGAGACATACGACGCTGCCACAGGATGGGTCGCTCTTCCACTGAGCACAAGCCCCGGCCCATTGTCATAAAATTTAATACCACAACTGTGCGTGACAAAATATGGTTTACTAAAGTAAATTTTAAAGGAACTGGTGTGACTGCTTCGGAATTCCTAACAAAGCAGCGACATGCCACTTTTATGGCTGCGAGGAGAAAATTTGGCATGTCTCAATGCTGGACCAAAGAAGGAATCATTTACATCAGCACAGGAGATGGTCAACGACACCGTGTGCTCTCCATGAGTGAGCTAGACAAGTTAGAGACGCAGGTTGCAGATAAGCCTACTACTGCGAAGCAGGCAACAAAAACTAAGAGGGCTGCAGCTAGGAAATAGTGTAGTACATTTGATAAGCTCCAACAGTCCGGGTAGTAAGTATGTTTTTGTTGTAGTATAATTAGTACCCACAATTTTTGCACAATAGTATTGTCTATCGCCATGTCTTTCTTACTTTAATACTAATTTCCTATTGCCGGTATCTTTATTTTTAATTAACTCAATAAAATTGACAATTTTAAACCAAAGTTTACCAAACTAATGACATGACATTGTCGTTTTGACAGCTGTCAGCAGTCTAAACAATGGCATAAATAACTTGGATACAAGTCTTTTGGTACATACTATTTTCTCCTACGATGTGCTATAAACTTCCTTTTAATTTTTCTCTCGTTCTCTTGTTATTTTATATAAACTTTTTCTTTTTTTTTTTTTTTACCCGGACTGAGCCCTTAAATAATAATTACTATAATTAAAATTGTTATGTTATACGGAAATCATTTGTAAACACAACTGGCAGGTGATAAAAATGTGTGGAATTTTTAAGTACAATTTAATTATTATTTTTATTTGTTAAATTTTAATTTTATTATATATTACTAAAATACATATATATATATTATTATTTATTTATGAGTGATATAGACAGTGTTAGTGATGATGAGAGTTTTCATTCGGTATGTAGCACTGACGACAGCTTTTCTAGTGTTCCTTCATTATCTGATACACTTCAGTGTAGGTTTTCTGATACTGGCAAAAATTTCAATGTGGTTCATATCAATGCCCAAAGTATTCCGGCACATTTCACTGATATGTTGGCAAATTTTGACTGTAAGAATATCCATGCTATCCTTGTTTCTGAGTCATGGCTAAAGCCCTGTCTACCATCAATCTCTTATTCCCTACCAGGTTTTCAACTTATCAGGAACGATCGTGCGACTGGCGCTGGAGGAGGCGTAGCTATATATCTGCGTTCACAAATTCCTTTTAAAATCATTAATCATTAATGCTGGTGAGCATTTGTTTCTGGAAGTTGAACTTAACCATACAAAAGTCCTACTCGGCGTTTATTATAGTCCTTCACTGCGTATAGATTATTTTTCCTCTTTAGAAACCATACTGGTCAATCTACTGCCTTCTTACAGTCACAGTATAATCATGGGTGATTTTAATACTTGCTTATTAAAAAACGATTCTCGCTCGTCTTCTCTTCTTTCTATCTCAAGATCCTGTAACTTGTCTATTCTTCCTTTAAATGCCACCCATCATTTTCCGCATTCTACTCCTTCACTCCTCGATCTTATTCTGGTTTCTTCTAAAGAACATGTCGCAATGTATGGACAATAACCTGCTGACATGTTCTCCTACCACGACTTAGTTTTCCTCTCCTATAAAATTCGACCACCAAAGACTAAACCTAAGGTCTTAATGCAACGCAATTTTGGTGACATGAATCTGGATAAGTTGCGAGAAGATGCAACTAATATCGACTGGACTGCACTAGTTACTTCTGGTTCAATTGACGAGCAAGTCAATATCTTTAGAGATAATCTTATACAGCTCTATGATAGACATGCACCAATTCGCGCTGTAAGAATGAAGCATCCGCCGTCACCGTGGCTTACAGAAAACATTAAAGCTCTTTTAGCTAAAAAGGCGGCTGCTAAATTTAAATATAAAATTAGACCAGACGCAGTAAACCGCAAAAAGTATGTTGCTGTCAGAAATCTCTGCAATAAGATGTGTAGGGATGCACAACGCCAACATATTCATAACTCTGTTCAAAATGGAGACCCAGCTAAAGTCTGGAAATTTCTTAAAACCTTAGGGATTGGCAAAACACGGCAAAACACTATTCCTACTGATTTGAATATTGATCTACTAAATCAACATTTCTCTGCTTTGTCCAATTTGGATAGGACTACCAAGGTAAATACTATAAGTTGTCTTTCATCATTGCCAAGCCCTAATTACTCTCCCTTTGTCTTTAATCTCTTTACTGCTTGTGATGTTAAGAAGAGCATTACGTCAATTGCCTCCAATGCAGTTGGAAGTGACTGTCTCAGCCGTAATATGATCCTTCCTATCCTAGATGAAATCCTCCCTATAATTTGTTACATCCTGAACTACTCCATAACAAGTGGTGTTTTTCCATCTATGTGGAAAGATGCACAAATCATTCCTTTACCTAAAAAACCTAATCCTTCATCCTTTACTGACTATCGTCCCATATCCATATTACCCTTCCTATCCAAGGTTCTCGAAAGGCTGGTTCATAACCAAATTTCTTCATTCCTATCAAAAAATAAACTCCTTAATCCTTATCAATCCGGTTTCCGTCCTGGGCATAGTACCACTACAGCCTTAGTCAATATTACGGATGACATCAGATTCGGTA
Organism: Parascotia fuliginaria; assembly: GCA_963082885.1. Taxonomy (NCBI): domain Eukaryota; kingdom Metazoa; phylum Arthropoda; class Insecta; order Lepidoptera; family Erebidae; genus Parascotia; species Parascotia fuliginaria. The sequence goes on along the minus strand of OY720180.1, from coordinate 13,402,695 downwards.
TGGAAAGTGGTAATCTAACCTTGCTTGCGTTGCTGGATTTCAGCAACGCATTCAACACCGTTGACTTTGACATTCTCCTTTATATTCTTGGCTCTCTTAACATATCTCCATCGGTGATAGATTGGTTTCGTAGTTACCTGAGTGGACGTCGGCAGTGCATACGTACCGGTGATATGTTTTCTACCTGGTGCAACACTACTGTCGGCGTACCTCAGGGTGGCGTTTTATCTCCTTTACTTTTCTCTATTTTTATAAATTCTATCTCTAGTCAATTGCTTTCTCCCTACCATCTTTATGCAGATGATTTACAGATCTATACACAAGCATCACTGTCATGTTTGTCGGAAGCGTTTAATAAATTAAATAATGATCTGGCACGAATAAGTGATTGGAGTCACTCTTTTGGTCTGCAAGTGAATCCGTCCAAAACACAAGTTGCAATAGTGGGTAGTTCGAGATTGATATCCAGAATTGACTGGTTGCAGCTTCCTCCTGTCATATTTAATGGTACTATAATTCCAATTAGTAAAACCGTAAAAAATCTGGGTATTACTATAGATCGAGACTTGACGTGGAGTTCGCAGCTGCAGGAAGTAAGTCGTAAAATGTTTGCTTCAGCGGGATCTCTAAGACGGTTAAGGAACTTTCTGCCGACTGCCACCAAAATTGCGCTTGCAAACTCCCTTCTTCTTCCAATCCTTGATTATGCTGATGTCAGCTATCTAGATCTCGCCGAAAACCAATTAGATAAACTTGAGCGTCTCCAAAATTTTTGTATACGATTCATATTTGGGTTACGTAAGTATGATCATGTTTCACAATTCAGAACGCAACTCAAGTGGTTACCAATACGTCATCGCCGGAATGCTCATATCCTTTCGTTACTTTACAATGTATTATTTAATCCTTCTGCACCTTCCTATCTCAAAGAACGTTTCAGGTTCCTCCATGATACACATAACAGAAATTTAAGGTCATCAGAAAACTTGAAACTGGAAGTACCACCACACTCTGCTGGGTTTTATAACAAATCCTTTGCGGTAACAGCAACCCGCTTGTGGAATGCACTACCTGTGGCAATAAGGCAAGCGAAAACATTGCACTCATTTAAAAAGATGGTGAAGGATCATTATTTATCACTAAAATTTGCTGGTACATAATGCTATTTCTTTTCCTATTCTATTTAATATTATGTATATATATATATATGTATGTATATTTATATATTAATTATACCTTTATTATATTGTTTTTATGTATATTTATGTATAATATATTTATACAAATATGTATATGATTATATATAATAAACATGTATGTATAATGTACGCCGACAACTACCGCTACAATTCCATACATAATGTCCATCCAAAGGTTGTCTGGAAGAAATCGCTTTTAGCGATAAGGCCGCCCATTGTACCTACTATTACTGTACAATTACTTTTAAGCAAAATTTTCTAATGGTGTACAATAAAGCATATAATAAATAAATAAATAAATATAAGTATGTATTTACAAAAAAAAGTATGTATATGTATTATATTTCAGTTATCTAGTACCCATAACACAAGCTCTGCTTAGTTTGGGACTAGACGACAGTGTGTGATAGTGTCCACATATTATTATTATTATTATTATATTATTATTATTATTCAAAAGCACGATTGGCAACATTTTTCTGATATAAAAATACCTACTATACTAAAAAAAAAATTAACAGAACTGATACAAAAACTATAGTCTAAATAGCAGAATAGCAGATAGTTTAGCAAACTGCGAAATTTCGAAACGACATACTCGTACTTCGCAGTTTTAAGTGCTTAAAAGTTGGCAACGGTTCATTAATATGCACTATGGTAACAGCTGCATGGTTTTAGTTCATAGTAGTTATACCCATATAACTAACATGCCGTTCGTTCTACTTACCCTCGAAAGGCGAGTTACCGACCTACAAGAATCTAGTTATCGCCGGTTTCTATACCCGACATAAAACACGACGTAACAGTCCTAATTCGTGATTAGGACTGGTTTAGTACATAAAAGGCGCGACTGCTCTATTACCAATGTATAGGAACTATTAAAGGACTTTTCTCAAATACCAGTCCTTTATTGAAAGTGTTTTCTGGCATCCGAGCTCTACGCTTCATAGACGTCCTAAAGACCGTTTGAGAAAATCAGTCAAAGGAAATGTTGAAAACCAGTGAGCAATGATTCACTGGTTTTTTCAAATTAACATTTTGAGTAAAGCGGGTATTATGTGACAAAATTAAATAATTATTTATAGAATTTTGTCTATTTCTCTATTGACTAGACTAAAATAAATAGTTTCGAAATTAAATAATTATTTATAGAATTTTGTCTATTTCTCTATTGACTAGACTAAAATAAATAGTTTCGAAATTTAAATAGAACATTAAATAGTAATCACATAAATAAAGCACACCTTTATAATTTTTTGGCCGAATTAATTCATATAAAGATTCTGAATTAAATAGAAACTTACAACTTTAACGGGATACATAGTTTGGGTACAATAGTAGCGCCTCGACGTAACGCGACTTGACGTAGAGGAACCAAACCATATTTTGTATTCTTTGATCAGATTAAATAATGAACAGAAGGCAATTGCACCAGAAACTTTAAAAAATGGTAAATAGTATTGATGATTCCTTATTATATTCAAAAACGTAGCAACGTAGACTTTTGAAATTATTATGCTTCCTTAGTGCTGAATATACTTTGATATAATTATAGTAATTTTACCATCAATAATGGTTCGCATATTGGTTAATGATCTTGTTAAAAATGTATATCAAGTATTATTAACATAAATTCTATGAAAATCGCTGCATAATTTGTTAAAATTATGATATACTACTTATATACTGGCAAATTGTTATGATCTTGTGGATAAGTCTCTCAAGTCAAAAAAAAAAAAAAAAAAAATTTGGCAAGTACGCCAATAGATTAAACAAAATCTGAAATTACTAATCTGTTTTGTATACGTATTCAATGCTTATGCCTTATCAATATGAGAGGTCTTTTTCCTGTGATAAATAGGCTGGTACTTTTATGTATTAAGTGACGACTACATACGTACTATTTAGTATCTAAACATACCTGAATAGCAGATATAAATGATTGATGAAAGCAGTATAGCAGGCAAGTCAATTTAATAGAAGCAAAATCAGATCGTTTATATTGTGGGTAGAGTACAGTACTAGAGTAACTCTGTCTCGGTCCTTTGTATACCTCCCTTTGAAACACACAATAAACAAGCCGAGTATTATGGAGGAGTGTAGTGAACTGTTGTATAGTGGAGGTACGCTGGTTGCTGCAACGGTACTCTCGAGACTCTTATCAAGGAAGGTAACTTGTCTTTGTACGTACGAATTGATTATATACTGGTATATTCGATGAAAGACGTTGAATGCCGAATAATGTGATTTTTAATGTTTTATAGGTAAACACACTATAGCGCTCATACTCAGCCCTCAAACTACACTAGCGCAATCGTTTTAACTATTGGCGGTGGTTATATTTCACAAAATATACAAATACAAGAAGGACACTGTGATAAGTCTGCGTTCCTCAAACCGCTTGCCAAGTTTGGCAATTATGACAAAAAAACACAATACTGGGAAAGCTTATGTCTAGTGCCTATTGGACGTTTTTGGATCGAGTTGGCGTGTGTGAGGCATATGGTAAAAAAGTGGACATTTTATTTCCAACTCCTCCTTTTACTTCTGATTAAATTCGTTGCGGGGTCCAAGACAGTAGGTTTAGCAGTCCCCGGGACTTCCGAGTGTCAAAGCTCGGTGTTTCTTCTTGGATATCACTGTTAATCCTGGCTTACAGGAGTCACAGTGATGGGCATGTGGGTGGGATTGTCCCGTATATGGTAAAAAAATCACGAAATACATATTTAGCCGAACCCTTAAATTCTCAGAACATTGAAACTATAATATTAATATCGTTTAAAAATCAATAATATACGTATATTATACATATAATATAAATATTCACCTATCATTCATAAATCATAATATACATATTTAAATCAACGTATATTTATAGGCAGGCACTATATAATATAGTATAGGTATAGGCATATACATATTATATAACTTTCAACAAATGTCGCAGGGTAATAACATTTATTGTATATTATTTTTATTAACAACTGACAATGAAACACCAGTTGCTAAGATGCATGCGAAAATATAATACAAGTACAGACGTAACTGTACTCTCACTTAAAGAATAAATACATACATGAAGAGTTTTATCATATTTCGATCTTATTATTTTATTTTATTTATTTTCTTTTTTTTTTACAGAACGGTCTTAACGAATCACACTATTTATTGATACAATTATTAATATTTATTATAAATACATAAATGCTAAACACTTTTTTGGGATCTTGGTTGTTTTAAGTAAGGAAACATTTCATAAGGTTGCCGTTATTGCTACACTTTTCACGAACACATCTCTGTAGAGTAGATTCATTTTGATAACAAAAACATAAAAGAGTCTATTATAAATAACAAGAATACATTAAAAGTGACACGTAAGCTTTACTTGACAGCTTAAATGCTAAAAGAGCTTTGAATAATGCTCTCGGTACGATGGGAGGGGTAATTTCCCGGGAAAATATTCGCTCGAGCAAAGCCTTTGAAGATCCTCCACCTAGCAACCGTCGCTATTACGACGACATTCGAAAAAATGTGAATATAATTGTGCATGTTCTCTGACTACATAAAATATAACTCGTAAAATTTAATAGTAATAACTTTTAATGAAATATAAAATATTGTCTTGTCTTTGGTTATTTTTCATTGAAGTTTCGTGATATAAAATGTATCTTAAAACAAAGCATAGTTTTAAAAGGAGGAGATCAGCTGCGAAACGAACTACAGTAAAGAACACCACATTCACGGTAATACTGTCTAGGCTGTAATCTCCAAAGAAACTCGTTGAATTTGCTACAGCAAATTCAGAAATCCATTGATTGATTCCAAACCGATAAAGTGCAACAGAAAACCCTTTGAACCATTTGATAATTAAAATGATAGTAAAAAAATTAAAGGCATTAAGAAGTCCACTATTCCCGTAGGACAAACATGTGCTTTCGAACAACAATCCCCAGCATGCTACGTTGTCGTAATAAATTGAAAAGATGCCATCAATCCGTCACACGTGCAATAACTACAGGGTTCTAGGCAGGTGAAGAACCCCATAAGTCTCCACAAAAGATTTATTTGAACGTTCATCTTGTAGGTACTGGAAAATCCTTATTATAAATTACACTTTATTGTCGTCGGAAGACCGTGATAATGTATGTGGTGCACAGTAGATCGTGCGTTGATTAATAGGTTAATTTTAACAAGAGGTTAAGGCCACAAAAATTTTAATCTCTACCTATATGAAACAACATGACACATTTTGCCCTAGGGTGGTAAGAGGTGAAAGTGGTGAAACACTCACGTTTTTCCGCATATGTTAAGTCCTGTGTATTGTCCCAATTAATATTCCAGGAATATCATTTCAGCGGTCGTTCTCTATGACGTTAATCTTGTTTTTATTTATTCCGGTTGAGATCAGGTGAGCTTTTAGCCCACCTGTTGATAAATGGTAAGCACAGTTCATGACCTCTGCAATACTAGCCAACCATAGTCAAGGTTATCAAAGTTCTATCTTCTATACCTATCTATGTATTGACTATTCCATAAGTATACTGCACATCTTAAACTTTCCTCTTTATCAAATTAGTTCGATATACGCCGGAACGTTGCAATAAAGGTTTTACTTACTCAAACAGGTTGCACAACACGTGTTATATATACAACCTGCTCGCAAACACGTTTGTCACTGTCTAACTACACAATAACTAACGTTGCGTAATGCATGCTACACGTTTACCTGACCTTTGTAGAATCCTACTAATACTATAAATGGAAAAGCTTTTGTGTTTTTTAACTAACATAATTGCTAGGCGAATGGGAAATGTTCCCGGGTATGAAAATTGCTGATACCAGCGGTGATAACCCTAATACTAGTTTAGATAGTATTACAAAATAAAATAAAATTTACTTTCTTGTCATTTTTCAACTAGCGTCCCTAACGGGTACTATTAGACAATCTAAATTTAGTAGACGACTCATAGGTACATCAAGAATTAATTAAAGATTGAATAAATACTCTTAAAATCTGCGAAAAGCGGTAGTTGATAAACTCTCACATACTGACAGGTCGTTAGTACTTCATGAATTTTATAACGCACAGTATACTCTACAATACTTTGTTTTGCGACCTGGTAGTTAGTTTAAGAAGTATATTTATATAATCCGCTTAAGAATATTTTTCTTCTGTTATCCATTTGACGGTATCATTCCACATCATAAGTTTTTACTACGAATTAATTAGGATAAGATTTATACCTAAATTCTTATCACGACTAGTCCAGCGTTATCGTTTGTTATGATTTAATGCTAATTTATTCCTTCTATCATCCTCACCGTTAAACTTATAAGCCACCTTATAAATATAGCGTGTTATCGTAAAAATACAAGCAGTTCTTAAGAATGCATTGTAAGCATTGTTCTGTGTTATGCAACACGAGGTAGAATGTTATGATTATGATTACTCAAGATAGTTAATCGTTTATTATTGTTTATAATAATGTAACTCAACCGGGTTCCGTATAAACAAGTATACAATTTCACGAACGTTCTCAAGCTCTGAGTTAAAGGGAAAAAGTTAATGCCTCGGGTCATAGTATGTTCATACAGGCGGCGTGTTCCCTGTGCATTTATCTCTCAATCTCGCGGAGCCCCGAGCCAGGAGTGCAACACGTTACACGACTCGTCGAACCGGTGCCTCCCTCCACGTTTATACTCGTTTCCACTACAAACCGGTATTCCTAGTTTGCTTCTAAGCCTCTAGGGTCTCACTTCGCTAACTAGATTATAACGTCGATATGATATGACTACTAAGTTCTTATAAATATTAGGATTACGCTTAACCTTATTTCGCATTCTCGAATTTACATTAATGTTTTAGAAATAGTAGCATTTCGAATTTATTCCATTTTTGTAACCAATAACTGGTGATCTAATATTCAATTATAGGCAAGAATTGTATAAACTATGTGCAAAATTTAAGCACGTTAAAGGATAATTTATGACTAATACATAATTCATTGTATACACTTGCATTGTTGGCGTGTTTGAATTACATCACGTTTATAAATTAATATTGATTACGCTAAACAGGAAGAGCTCATGAATAACTTGGCACTAGGCACTATAATTTTTTTTTAAATACTCATATACCCAGAGATTTAACATAATAAGTTAGGTATATTATACCTATTTCAACGAGAATAATACCATGTAGACAATAAGGACAAACAAATTTAAAAAACAGGTCGATTTGTCTAATAAACTATGTTTACTTATTCATAAGGAAAATGTCGGAAATACGGTAAAATTGAAACAGAAGTAAAACATCGTAAGGCGGATATAAACGGATAACACACTCGCTAAAAGTAATACACCACACGAAAAGTTGGCGTCGTTCCAAAGTCGTTTTATTAATGTCTATTGCAGTGGCAATAAGTAAAAGGGAATATGTAATTAATCTACGAGAACACTAACTAGGTCAGCACAGTAAAGAAGAAATTAATTTTATAACTACCTTTGAAAGTTACACTGGTTGCATCGAATTTTAATGACCTTAAATTACATTTCAACATGATAAATAAATAAATATAACAGAATACAATATAAGGACTTACAGTAACTACATTTAGTGCATGTCAATATCAATATGAATAAATAAAGAGATTTTCTGTCAAGTTTTAGAGCGGCAGTTTGATGTCCTTGCACTGTTTCGAGTTGTTCAATTTACTTTATTAGAGAGTTATGTAGAAATATAAATGTTAATGATATTTTAGGTTTAGAATTAAATAGCGCGATATGTCCAGTTTGCACTAAGCAAGTTATTAATTTGGGTGCTTTAGTATAAGTACTTTATGTAAACCGTGTTAACGTTAGTGGTTCTCATAAACGACTAAATGGTGCAATATCCGTATAACATTAGAGAAGTGCTTTAAAAAAACATTATTATTGCTACTAATATGTATGCTATATTTCATATATCTAAGTGCAAAACCATCATCATTGGTCATCAAAACTAGTAAATACAAAATTTTTAAACAGCGACGAAACACTCGACTTAACCCGACCCGATAATAAATAAAAAAACTGCAAAATAAACAGTACGATGCTGCGATGTTTTGTTTGCATATACAAATATAACAACAATATATCTCTGATATACAGTATATAAATCGATAGAACGAACAATACGGAACGTAGACACGCAATAGAACTTATGCTTTCGTTAGCTATATCTACGTAGCTGTTTCAATAGTTGCAGAACTTAGAATAACATCGTTACTCGTGCTCTCGGACAATTGAATTGGTTGGGAATGTTCACATCAATAAAAGCTATTTATTAGTTCATTGTATCCTCAGTTTCTTTGACATAACAATAAAAATAAAAGACAGCTACCATCTTTCTGCAAAAGTAAGAAGAGGCAAAAATAACGCTAAAAAGACAAACCTTTGCCAATTACGTAAAATATTTAGCCATATGGCTGTTCGATGATTTGAAGAAAGATATAGTGAAAACAAATTAAGCTTCCTAACCCAATAAGAAGTTCCCAAAATTTAAGTAAGAACCGCTCAAATCAATAAACTAAACTTTTACTACTGACTCGAACATAGTAGGAAACGTTCACATTTCTAAATCCTCAAATATAAGATAAAACGTGGTCTTAGATATCTCTATATATGGCTCGGTCCACCGTTGTCAGGTGAGATTTATTCACGTATAGCTCCAACGTGCGGTCTAGTGGGCGTACGTGGGATGTAGACGGGGCTTGTAGCATTCGTGTACCTCCTTTAAGTCGTCGCTCGTCGCGTCTAGCGAACTATTCAACTCCCTATTTGGACTTTATTGCCTTATAAAGACATTTTATTTTGTAAAAGTAGAACAAATTGCTTATATTTCAACACCTGTTCAAAATTAAATACAGGTATTCTATTGAAATGTAAAAGAGACTTTTAATGTTCATAAATTTGAGTTATTCCGGTCCGATCCCTCGTGATCTGATCCACCGGTTAGCAATTATTGTGGAAATTCAATAAAAAATATTCCAATAGACGAGTAAATGTTTATAGCCTCTTCAGCGGTCGCTTATCATACCGAACAAAGGAACAATAACTGCCAAGAAAGAAGTTAGAAAAGTACAAAAGCAAACATCGAGACGATCGAGACTGAGTCAAACGAGCTGTTTCCTTCTAAGGCGGTGTAATAACAATAACAATATGTACGACATTGTGCGTGCGTGCGTCGATTAGTGATGCGCGCAATACTCGCAACTGATCTAATTCCGGACCCTGAGACTCTTAATAATAATAATAATAATATTCTACCACATTCACACAGCGCCATCTAGTCCCAAATTAAGCAATTATATTTGCTTGTGTTATGGGTACTAAACAACTGATATACTACTTATATACATTTTTTTTTTTTTGTAAATACATACATATTATAGATAAATTACACCCAGACACAGAACAAACAATCATGCTCAAACTCTTGCAAACATATTTCAGAAAGTATGGCATCTACTGATACAGATAAGTGTGTGTATACATTTATACAACATTTAGTGAAGGTGGGAAAGAGATAGTTCTCTAATCGGGGTGTGGCTAACTCTACTTTGTATGCACTGCATCTACATAGTTGCATAGGAGAGTATAATAATATATGTATGCACACTTGTGTACGTATGTATTAGGCGCTCGTGCTCATACTATTATATGCTAATTAGCTTTCCGATCCATGTTCACTGTTGCAGATCAGACTTGAACGTAATATAATTTTAAAAACAAAGGAATATAACCATCCAATTAGGTAACAGGTAGAGCAGGTAAAGACAGAATAAATTAAATAAGCAGATTCTATTAAGTAGGTATATTCAGTACAGTTTTACGAGTATGTGGAGATTGTAGGTACTACAACTAACGTATATTTAGAACGGGAAACAGGCGATAAGGTAAGTAATATGTTAATAATAAAAATATGTAAATATTAAGTGAACTAGTTTTTATAAAAGATAAGCGTTCATAAACATACCTAATGTGATACATTCACAAAACAAGTTAAAGAATTTCGTAACGCTAAAAATAAAGTTTCATTACTTATATAAATAAATAAAACAAAATGTAAGATGTAAGACGAGAACTAATGCTAGTAAGCGATAGTAAACAATGAGTCATGCATGACAAGTACCAGTGGCACGCCGCGACGATGGACGACTCACGGTCCAAAATGGCCACAAAGCACCAAAATCACTTCACGACGTCACACGGCACATTAGAAATTCGAAAAACATGTGACGCTAGTGCGGTGAAAGGTAAGATGCGGTGAGTAAACCGTTCCGAGTAACGAGTAACCGAACGTAGTCGTGCCGGCGCGGGAGAATGGCGCAAACTGGCATCGCGCGGGGGGCAGTGCACCCCCTCGCCGGTCTGCCCCGGCCCCCGTAGTGCGAGCCCCCTCGTCCGCGAAGCTCAGCGGCCCGGCCACCAGACAGGCTTGCATAATTAATGATACTTCACACACATTGCGCCTTCCGCACCAACAAGGTCATCTTTAATTTTAATAATATGGGTTTGCGATATAACAGGTAACCCTAGATTTATTTGTAGAGAAGGTAATATACAAAGTTGATTACATTGCACAATTTAAATCAGTTTTAAAAGTTGTTAGAGAAAATAACACTATGTATCTACCTAGTAATAAAACTGCACCTGATAAAGTACCTAATTAGTTTGTACAAGACCAGAAAACAGGATAGTAAATCACTAAACCAATCTGATATAAATTCAGAACTTTAGAGGCATTCCGAACAAGCAATTAAAGTTTATAATCCTAGCTACTCAATTGCCAATATTTAGCAACCGTCGAATCTCATAAAATAAAAAATAAAAAATAATAAAAATAAAACCACGAAACAACTTAAACTAATACAAAACCAGTACAAAACGTTTAAAAAATAAGGAACTGTCATTCAGGTCAAAATGTATATTAACCTTCAAACAAAACAAGAACAAAGTAGTGAGTGGCGCGTTAATACAGACTCTTTTGACGGGCGGCGGCGTGCGGAGAGGGTGGAACGAGGGTGTTCGGTTACCCGGGCGTGCCAGACGAATCCCGACGTCCCGCACTTGTCCCGATCGATATCCGTATCCGCTGCACGCCACGGGAACTCACATTAACTAACTTCACCGATGGAGGTGGAAAGTCGACCGATATTGTTTTTAACTTTACCGATTAGAGTTTCACGAGATACTCTCCCTTTAGTTATTCTAAATTAATCAACAACTTGTTACTAACTAAGCAAGCTAGTAATATTGATGCTAACTTAATGTTTAACTTTTTTTCAGTTGTTAACAAACAAGAAACTGGCTTACGTTTCAAAAGATGAGATTGCGTTTTGGCAGCGGCTCAAATATTGTGATGAGATATGAAGCGAGATATCTTGCTAAACAACAGACAGACAGATTGGCTAGGTTCTGACGTCTAGTAGAATGTACCAGAATAATTTAATGATAAAATCTCCCAGACGTATCATGTACGTACCTAAATGTGTACCTAATGAATATTTATATGATCATGATATAATCTCTATCTATATCCGAACTAAGAGTAATGAGCTAATTAATAAAATAATTTTTAACACAAAGAAAACCGACTTCAAACTGGAAGGAAACTAAAAAGTAAAAAATAAATGTACATAGCACAAAGTAATTCGTATTTTGATTTAGTTAATCAGAAATAATTAAATAAGTATTTTATAATTTTGAAGTTGCTGCCAAGTAAACCAATAACTAGGTACCTATAAGTATTATCAATCTTAATTTGCTATTGTAGTCAGGTTCTTATAGTATTTAGTTATTTAGTATTCACTTGGCACCAACTTCAAAATTATAAAATACTTATTTAATTATTTCTGATTAACTAAATCAAAATACGAATTACTTTGTGCTATGTGCATTTATTTCTTACTTTTTAGTTTCCTTCCAGTTTAAAGTCGGTTTTCTTTTTGTTAAAAATTATTTTATTTTACCATTTTTAGTGATGGGTAGACCTAAATCTTACTTAGGTATCTATTATTTTTGTATACACTAAACATTTTGGCATATTAAACCGTATGAAGTAAGCCCGACATGACTGCTGTTGAGGAATTCCCTCGGCTATCTATGGTCACCTGTAATGGCACTTATAACCAATATGGGAGCAAAGTTCTCATCATTAGAAACGAATTAAGTCCAAACACCAAGTAGTTGCTATAATTGTTGAGGATTTCCCTCGACTGTCTTTGTGCATTATCAGATCGTCTCCAAACCTTAACTAAATAGTAGTGCCTTAAAATACTTAATGAAAAACATAACAAATGCACTAGTCGTCAGTACGATTTTCGAAAGTTCCCCTCGATTTCTCTGGGATGCCATCATCAGATCCTAGTTTCCTTATTATGGTACCACCCTCGAGATATCTCCTTTCCAACAAAAAAAGAATCATTAAAATCGGTTCATAAACGACGGAGTTATCCGCGAACACACATAAAAAAAAATATATATATACGGTCGAATTGATAAACCTCCTCCTTATTTTGAAGTCGGGTAAAAAGCATTCCGATTACGCAGTAAATTGCTTGTATGCCAGAATTCTGTGTCTATTACAACACTATTCATTGAATTAGAACAGTTTCCTGTCTTGCAATTCTAAATATTGCTACAAACATTATTAGTTTCACATAAATTCTATTAATGTAAAAAATATCGCCCACGCTACGTCCATTCTTCAAAAAGTGGAGTAAAAACAATCAAACATTACATCAATCAAGCTTAGTCACTAACAGGTTTCAATGTATACGAGTTTATTTTTTACACCCGTAATTTTGGAGGAAAGCCAAAAAAAATGATCAGCATTGCTGAGAATCGACAACGTACGAATACAATATTGTCGTTGGTCTGTCATTCTACTACAAACGAGTTTTAGAACACAACCATTAAATACAATAAGCCGAAATGGGCCACCGCTCTTCGGATGTCTCCAAAACGAATATGACGACAACGGAATAAATTGCAAATGGGAACCATTTATCCTTGTTACATTGTCACCAGTGACCCGGTTGCCTAGGGGAAAGTTTATTTATTCGACACTTGCGGTATTTATACACAAAAACTGTAGACGTTTGTGAGTTTATAATAGCGTTAGCACCTCATAAATGTAATGCGTCTTGCATTACATCTATGAGGTGCTAACGCTATAAAAAACTATAAAGGACTAGTTAGGAAGGATAGCTTGATATTTAACGTTTGTGTTCTTGGAATCATAATGTTATGTTTTACTACCGTACATTGTGATTAATGGGAATGTTTCAAAGTATAATTATAAAATGACTAGCTTTCCGCAGCGCGGTTTCACTCGCGTCTTTGCTTACTGCTCTGCTCCCGTCGCCAGTAGCGTGATGTTACATAGCCTGTAACCTTCCTCGAGAACTGGGCTATCAAACGGAAAAATAATTATTTAAACCCGACGAGTTGTTTCAGAGATTATCGCGTTCAAACAAATGTCTAGTCTATACTATTTATATAATAGAGACTAGACATTCACCCTGTGCGTTTCTGTATTAAAAGTTTCGTTTTGTCTCACAACAAACGCGAAATATCATAGCAATAGTGACGTGTTGTGTGTGTAATTATATAACCATACTATACATAACTCCAAGATACAAGATACGCAAATAAATATTCTATTTTTACGTGGCATTGAAAACCGGCTAGATGAGTAATTTATGTAAAAATTTTGTTTATCGTAATTTCAGACGGCTCTATATAAGGCCGTTAATTTAATTTTACATTTACAATTAGCAATTTACTTCAAGCTATTTCAAAGAACTCTTAATACTATCTTAAGAATTCCTTAGACATTTGAACGCTCGTTTCGCTTCAAATGAGATATCCTGGAAAAACGTCGGCTCTTAAAAGTTAAGGCAATTTGAAGTTGAAACTTGAGAGTGGCTTGATTGTATTTTCATTTTGCAAGAATTTCATTAAACCCTACAAATAATATGGAAAATTTAATCAGTTTTCTAGCGAAAAGCAACTATAGAAGTGGTACCTACTTATGTAACAAAAAGGAGACATTGTATGCGCAAACATCAGCAAAAACGAGTGTGATGCTGCAGCCAATTCCATGGTAATAGGAAAAGTTGGAATCAATTCACGCGGCTCTTACAGTGGTAACAAAAGTGTCGCCTGTACCGTATATACCGGTCGGTGCAGACTGATACGACATAGCTCGTGGTATAGAAACGCCACGTTCTATTTCAGATAAATATTTCCATTTTCTGAACATTGTATTTACTTCCCATGCAAGCTTTACGGCAGTATAATAGAACTGAAACGACAGTTTATAGACTTATTCATTTTTTATAAAATCTTTTGTTACTTTTGTGCTTTAGGTTTATTCTTGACGAGTTTTCAGATTCCATAGAACGTCCCATCTGACACATAATTATTTTCTTTGATTTACAGAGGTCCTGCTAGGAAGCGATCAGAACGCAGCATCTTCTGAGCAAATACGAAATTTCCTGCTCCATATATGTTATTATGTGTTCTGCCAATCGCCATTAATCTGGGATTGACATACCTACGGAGAAAGAAAACTTTGACGATATATTTTAGTTACTAAATACATGCCGAACGCAAAGGTCGTACTGCTCTGACTCATTCTTAACAACCATAAGATAAAAAATAAGTTTATAATAGGTAAACAGTTTTTTCAATATTTCAACGTATAGTATAATAAAGTTTTCATTTCACTTGTGTTATTATCATTTATCAACGCTCAGTCTCAAGTGATAATTTATTCGCATTGACCAGGAGGTGCAGAGTCGTACTTGGCAGCTCTCCAACTTAAAATGGTTTCTCTGAAATGTTAGTTGCGAATGCAAGACTGCCTAACCCTAGTAAGTATATGTATCATGACGAAAACATATATGTTTATGCGTATGTTTATTTTAATACAACTTTGAATAAATTTAAAGCTAATATAACGAAAATCTTAAAAATATTTGTGTTCTACATATAACCACAGATTATAGAAAACCTGCGCTACTAAACTACCTAATATAACGCTAATGCCTACTGGACGATATTATAAACGATAAAATTGATGTAATGTATTTTCATAAGGAAATTATATTTCTACTTGACGAATTAATCATTTAATAAACATCAAGAATACGAATAGGAAAATATTTTAATCGCAGCAGGTACCTATTTAGAACTTCAAAGTCGACTAATTAAAGGACCCATATTACAGTAATTAGTTTTTTAATTAATATACGAGCGACATTAAAATATTATTAAAGTTTTTATTGCTACCATTAGCATTTATAATAAAAAGTTATAAATGGTCAATTTTTATTACATTTTTAATGCTTTTATAACAAATCGTTTTACTACATAGTTCGCTCGACAGTTTATTTATCAGACAATCTATGTGAAAGATAGGTACTTGCTACCCTGTGTTATTATTTAAGGCACTTTTATAACATTTTGCTAATAAATTTATTACTAAGAACTTAGATAGCCGAGACGAATAGTAAGTTGATTGATAGTTAAAACAAGTATCACTAAACACGTAACGCAAAACGATATTTTTATGATCCGTATTACTGTATACCAGCTACAAAAGTTATAACGACAGATTTATGTCACATACTGATGTGACACAGAGGAATAGGCGTAGTTGCCAAAAATGTTACGTCAAAAGAATGTTTTGATTTACAAAATGACTGAAGTGGCATCGTGACTAACCGGATTTCCCCACAACGAATACTTCGGATCATTAGCAAACGTAGTTTAAAACGAGTTGTAAATAAACCTCTTCAGCGGAGCCGGCGCCAACTTTCGATTGAAATCTTTATTGCAAGTGGGAGTTAGTCTTAAACAAACCTTGTTCCTGATGTTTCCTGACCGCCTAATTCCGAAAAGTCAATAGACAAAGAAGATCGGTAATAGAAAATAGTTGTTTCACTATTACTGAACACCTGCGCACTACTCATCACATGCAGTCTGAAAACACTCTAAATTGCACTTTTTAAAGTTCCTTTTACTACTCTCCGTGTACGTGCAGGAACAACTCGAGTTGGGATTACAGTTTAGCATTCTACTCACGTAGCGAAAGAGATGGTGCTATTACAGCATAGCTGGAGGGAATAGTAGAGATGATTTGTTTGAATGTAGTTTTCAAATCGATATTCTAAGAGTGGGTTAGAGCATTCATAATGACCTTATTCTGATGTCCCATCGCAATGCGTAGATTTCACAAGATGAATTGTTTATGGTTCCCACGCCCGGGGAATACTCATGTCAGCGAAAAGGGTCAGTGAACCAGACAAATTGCTACGAAGAGAATTGCTTCGCTCCCCCTTTGTCAAATCGGCGCGCAATGTTCAGCTTAATCGTATTATTTGCAGGCTTTACGTCAAGTTAAATTTTCGGTTGAATTAAAAGTGGTAAAAGGAACAGGAATTTGCACTAATTGAGCATAAATTCTACCTTTATGAATGTCGAGCTAGGTTTCCGTTGGATATGCAAATACGGGATTGTTTTGAATGCTTTGTTGTCGGACGGAGAGGATGCGTTGTGAATTATTCACGTAACAAAAGTACAGGACCTTTCAAATGTCTTTTCATCTTTTTACTGAACAATGTTGGAACAGAA
Organism: Parascotia fuliginaria; assembly: GCA_963082885.1. Classification (NCBI taxonomy): domain Eukaryota; kingdom Metazoa; phylum Arthropoda; class Insecta; order Lepidoptera; family Erebidae; genus Parascotia; species Parascotia fuliginaria. The sequence goes on along the minus strand of OY720180.1, from coordinate 13,385,812 downwards.
TATGTGAGTTTTATTGGGATCCTTCAGATTGACTGTATATACTAGTGTGGCTGCGCACCTATAGTCGAATGTTTTGATTAACGATGTTCATGTCGTCAGATTGGTGCTCCATGCGCCAAACATGGCCAGATGAGAGTTATAGCTGGGTATATTTGTCGCATACGAGATGAGCACTATCGGGCATTGCACGGCTGTACGTGACGTTCATACAGAATGCACCACTAAATCTCTCTCATTGCTGGCTTTCAAAAGAAATATGTTATATGGACGTTGGCATAAATTCAGGCGACTGTATTACTGTTGTACGAAATACTACAATTTCCTTTCTGGAACTTGCATAATATTTTTTATCTTGGACTAGTGTTTTTTTTAATCAGAGTTAATAAATTATGCCTATAGCAACTCTTTCTCTTTAATTTTACGGAGATCATGATCTACTAAAGATTAAATTCATATAACTATAATATATGTATTCAAAGGAATATGAAAGCGTGGGTGTTCTAATACGACCAGATCTTGTTGGTCCCGTTTGTGATCAGATATGCGATTAAACTGTACGAGTAGTAATGTGATAGGTACGTGGAGTCTGAGCTCTTCTATGATTGGTCATGGTGAATATTAACTACGCATCCTTGGGTCACTGCGCATTAACTGACGACTTTCTTTGTCTTCATTTTATGTTATTCGAGTCCTTTGTTGTTAATATAAACGTGTATTGTTACGGTTGTTTGGTCTGCGCGTTATTTTTCATTAAAACAAGTTATTTTAATGGTTACTTGTTATTCTTATTTTGTTACCATAACAACCATTATATAAGGAAAGTTAACAACATTTTATGCAAATTAATGAAATAAGGCAGTGGTTTTAAAGTTTACCTTTCCAAAAAATCGTAAGATCTACAATCTAAATAATTATATTAACACCAAACCGGACAATAATTCTATGCAACAAAACAAATGCCTCTTAAAGATATAAGCATTAGTTAGTTTAATTACCACGTTTGCTATACTTGTATTTATACTTAATCAAGATTTTTTCATGATGATTTACTATATCATACGTCATTAATCTTCATGTCAAACTTAGAAAGCAAGAATTATATAATGCCATATGAATTAGAAAAAGTGGCATTGGTACTAGTCCAGTTTGAACCCACAACCTCGTGCTCAAGACGCACTTTCAAAAGGTAAGTGACAACTGAGAAAGCACGAACAAAGCCATTATTCCACCCGATATCGTTTGTTCCAAAACCAGTTTATCTGAAGGTTGACTATATAATTACTCATTCAAGAATAATGTTTTCAGAGGGTCCAGGACGTGACCTACAAGGACGGAGGGACCTTGGAACGATCCTTGAAACCTTGAGCTTGTCTTGAATAAAAATGAATCTAACAATATTCAAATAAGTTTCATCTCGTTTTCACTTAGAATAAGCTTATGATATGATGATGATAAAAAAGTACGATGGAGAAGTTAATAGTGACATACTTGTCTGTAAAATTAATGTTACTGTAGTGTCTTTGTTCGCTAATGTATCGTATGTTTTTGTATTGTATGGATACAAGAGTCAAATTGATAATAAACTCTCATGAAAATTGATCCATCACGTTTGTCATAAGACAAAAATTTAACTAATCGAACTTAAAAAAAACAACTCTCGCACGATTCACTCGGCACTAGAGAATATGGTATCATAGGGGTCTAAACAATAAACAAAAACAAAGTACAAACTTTCCAATATCGTATCAAATCACCACTCTTTTAAAACATAAGAAGATACAGAAAGTTAAATGGTAATAAACTTCAAAAGCCATAAATAGAAAATTCGTCATCCTAACAGTTTCAAAACTGCCAGTGTAATTTACGCCTGTTGCACGAGCGAATCCATTTGAGTTCATATACCTACTTACGAAGTTAGTAAATACATCGAGTACAGAATTAGTCTAGACATATTTATGGACTGGAAGCTAATTATTCTACACTAGTAGCAGTAGCTACTAAATTAGAGAACTTAAAGTACCTACACACACATTCTATATTCAAAAGGATCGTTCCATTTGCAACCAATTACGATGTCCTCTGTACATTCGACCATCAATAAAACAATGTCGTTGTAATGATATCAACTTATTGTTTGATTGTATTGTTCTTACTAGTATAACTTACGATGTTATTCATGTCATCTAAATTTTTAAATACTAATCTGACCTTCTTTATTTCTAAAGTGTGACTGCGGCTGTCTTTGAAGATTTTTCAAATTATTTTGACGTGTATACGAATGTTGCTACTTTTTTGGTGTAAAAATCTAACAGTGTAAATAGTGTAAAGTCTAAAGATTTTAGTATTTTAATATGAAGCTTTAATTTTCTCTTAGGACCTAAACAACACTGATTTGAATTTGAGAAGGCAATGATGACATTGTCCACATATTTCACTTCAAATAACTGTTTATTTCCCTTTCTAATTCAATTTTAACGCCTAACTTTGCCCATTTGGAGTCCGCCATTTTCTACCCGTTTTGTAGTGATTGAAATACTTTTGATTTTATTCCTAAATAGAGATTTAAATTAAATACCTAAACCTCGTTTCGTAGTATCCTCCACTTCTCCGTCCAACGCTCTTGTATAATTATTTTGTACCTTACAACATTTAAAATTGCGGTGAAAATACGATTGCTAAATTCAATTTGCAGGATTATCAACACAATAATAACGAGTTACCGAGATTACTTATTTATTCTGGTGACTGCTTACTTCGGTACCTTCTATACAATCAGCTAAATTCTTCTAATAAATCGATACTTTATTCTGATTATAGGTAAATTATCTGCTATTTTCTTTTGAATATCTTGACAATTACATGTATAATTTCAGCGAAACAGATGGGTTTTATTTACAATTAATTTGCAATTACTTACGATCAGGTAACATTAAATAGGATCGTAACTACGTCTACCAGTTAGTCATATTATAAGCCATATTTAGCTGAACGGGTGTACGGGTCGGGATAATGGCGGCGTATGCGTCACCGGGCGCCGGACTGCCGACCTGTCGCGACACGTGAGCACCAAAATAACCGACGGATAGACATACACACGCTACTTGAATAAACATAAACTTATTTGCATTCGATCAGTAGTGTAAGATTATTGTTCACTCGAAAGAAATTAACAGTAGTTACGTGCAAACTCATGCTTTGCTGATAGATATACTAAAACGAATTTGCGAAACTTATACTGAATACAAAATTGTAAAATAGTACTTAGTAGTTTCTTTCATATTATGTTTTATATTTTTTTGTAAGGCTAATGGGTTAGGCTTAGGATTAATGTTTAAATAGATGTTAACGGCACTTGTAAGAGTGTTAAACACATAATTTTACTGTTTCTTTCATTGATTCAACACGCATCAAGCTACTTTATATCCTTTGAGGCGGTTCCTAATAGGTTTCCTTACGATGTTTTCCTTCACAGTATCCAAGATTAACTTGGAAAATACTTGACACTTTCCAGGACAGTAAACAGATATGGCCATGATGACAATAAAACATCTATTATGTCTACATAATTGTTCATGAAAGGTTTAAGTTGCAAGATGCTTGTGGTTTATTTACCTTGCAATCAAGATATTATCTTCTTTAACAAATATCTACCGATTACCTATTTACAGTTTTTCCTTAATTAAAATCTCGCTTTTTTTCTCGCCCTGTACTTATATAGCTACTAGGTAATATATTATTTATTGTATATTGATCATATTAAATTCTACTTAGAATCTCATTTAAAATACGTACACGTAGGCAATTTCTCAACTAAAATGAGAACCTATTCACAGTTTACACTATACAGTTAGTTTCAAGAAGTACCTTGCAATTGGATAATCTCTTTGTATTAATCCTTCTGAAAACACTCAAATATCTTACTTAATTAAATATTTATAGCAGTTATTACTTACTTGGAGATTGGAGCGAGATCTTCTCGGCATTACCCCTACCACTTCTCCCTTCATGATCGATTCGATCACTGGAAAAAAACATTACAAATTTAGTAAGGAACCTTTAGTAAATTACATTCTAACGACATTTTGTTGCATGTTGAATAAATGAGGTATTATCTTGTGGCTTCATTGATGGATTCAAGGGATTCAAGGCAACTTTTTCCATCTTGAATCCATTACGGATCCGATAAATTCAAGACGGGTTATTTTATAAGAATTTTGCTGGAAAATTACATATTTAGTTGTAATAATAAAAATTGTTTTAGAATGTAAATGGATTCAATCAACTCTAAGAAGAAAAACAAATTGTATATTCAAATAAAAATATGAACTTATTTTATTTACTTGCACGAGGAGTTCGTATACCTACATCTTCGTGTATACCATTATATCGAAAGCTATAATATTAATTCAAGAAGTCAAGTAAAAATAGATAGGTACCTATAGTATAATTAGCTCCGTATGGTGGGTGGGTAAAGAACTGCTTCAACCCTGTGAGTGGGTGTCGTACAAGGCAACTGGATAACAAAATTGTATTAAAAATTATAATACCCACAATTTGAGAGACTCGGACATATCTTTCACGTGAATTTGTGCTCGTCTCCTGTTACATGGAATCTAAATTAACTGGCGAAACGTGGGTGTGACACACTGCCTACCCCTAAGCTATGCATATCCATACTTCCATACTAACATTATAAATGCGAAAGTAACAATGTCTGTCTGTTACGCTTTCACGCCTAGACCACTGAACCGATTTTGATAAAATTTGGTACCTATAGGAATAAAATATACATTGGGGAACAACATTGGCACCATTTATTGCGAAAAAATGCCTTGAAGGGGTTGAAATAGGGGATAAAAGTTTTTGAAAAAAGTTTTTGATAAAAGTTGTTAAAATAACCGACATTCACGCCGGCAGAGCTGCGTGCAACAGCAAGTTATTATAATTACGTTCTGAAGACATTTTTAAATATTTAGAGACATATTCGACTTATTTACATATTAATTAGAATGTCTTGTATAAATAAATAATAAAATCAAAATAACTACAAACTAATTACTCGTTGATAGAATTTGTATCATTATTATATTGATCGGTCGATCAACAAGGTCGAAAAACAAACCGATTACTACGATTATGTTTATATTAGTAATCGATTTACTTGAATAAATAATATTAAATTTATAACAAACAAATTTTGTCCGGAAAATGTAAATTGCTATGTGTAATCCATAAATGCGGTTTAATTGCCTAATAACTATATAATTACTTAGTAGAACAGTTATTTATATAACTTGTATATTAATATACGTATTTACATACATACCACAGATAAACACAATATGCAAAACAGGCAATGTGTTTATTTTATTTCACATTACGTTAGTGTTGTAAGCTTGTATTTTTTCCTCTAGCTAGCATATTGCAACGACAATTACTAAGGTTTCAATCCAATTATAAGAATGTTCAAGTACTTGTAATTGTAACACCTGTCAGACTCATAGATCTAACCATAGTAATATAACTTGTTATTAGCGTTGTCAACTATTTTAATACAAGCAATCGATGCATTATAATAAAGAAGCCTATATCAAAATATAAGATTATATAAAATTAAGATTCAAAATATGCGAATTAATATTTTCGACTATTGCCTGCAATGAAATATTGGGATAAAATAGCTTAAATTTCAGACAATACAGGTACCTATTTAGTATTAATACTCTGAATATTATACTTCTACAATAAGGACTAATAATAAACTTTAGTCGAAATTAAGACAGGCGTTTGTCAAAAGAAAGCAGAATAAATCTAATCACATTCTAGTTTATTTTGGTTAAGAAAGTTAACAAGTAACAAGTCAATTAGGTTAAAACAGATAAACGTAATGATTAATGAATGGTTGCCTATTTAAAAATGTGTGAGACCTAAATCATAATGCGTAGTTATCTGCTATTGTTCTGCATGGCTGATGGCCGGTGATTGTTTAACGTTATGTAACCAGGTCTATTGTTTCCATGTACCCATTTATAAATAAATCATGACAATCCTTTTAATCACTATTTAGAATAATGCGATAAAGAGGAATATGGGCTTGAATACATATTGTTTTAAGTAATTAATAATAATTGAAATCGTAAATGAATGCTAATAGTACTAGTGATTCCAGTGGTTGTAATAAGAAAACGTTTCGCACCTGTGACAGCGATAGTGTAAGTATAAAAAAAATATAGCTGTGCTCCTGATAACTTTTTCTCTAAGATAATTTGATTTTATTTTTTAAATCTTTCTTTTTTTTTTTTTTAATTTTATATTTTTTTTTTTAAAGTTCTTCGAGCTTCGAAAGGAAGGCTTGTTTGAAGCCCTAGGGTATAAAATACCGTATAGATGTTTGTCGTCATTTCACTGTTTATATTATACGTCAGTACCTATAATATTTACAGTAACCACATGTTGTAAGGTAAGCAAAGGTGCGTCACACACCCGTCCACTGTAAAAGCAAAGGAAGAAAGCATGAATATTTATCTAATATGAATATTTACCTCCATCACCAAGAAGTCTCATCTGTACAAGGGAAGGGTCCTCGCTATGTTCTTCTAACACCGTATCATCGGTAACAGTTAATTCCTGAGAACAAAATGCAAATTTTATCGTAACAAAATATACTTACAGTAAAATGTTTTTCTACTTAAGTTTACTAATAACAGGATTAGTAGTGCTTAATAAAACCAGATATGGTAATACCACCACCTAAGATGGTCTGTTACCGTTAATGTCTCCGCCTCCGGTTTGACCGTGGGATTTATTCATTAGACGACTCCTAACGCCATCTAGTTACGCAAGTATATATTAAAATAAATTTACTCAAGTGGGCGGTGCTAAGTCGATTCGTGATTAAAATTAGATCCTATCACAAAGCACTTTGAAATCAATATCAGAAGAAGACGGGCCTTATAAATATTTAATGTTGAATTGCTATAAATAATTTCCATTACAAACAGGGCTAGTCCTAGATAGAAATAACAGATCCCTTTGAAAGTAAAACACGACGTTTGGCAAGTGTTTTATATTCGTAAGCAAACGAGATTCCCTAAATTCCCATCTAAAGTTTCTCACGGCATCACAGCAGAGTGCGGCGTTGGTGTGCGGTAAACAAATACGTCGCTGTTTTATATCGCTTTCATCGACTGGGTTCAGGTGTTATATTATAAACGAAGATAACCTTGAACACTGTTGCTAACATACGGATCGAGAGTTTCTTGGAAATTGAACACGTTTCTAGAACCTACTGAAAGTTGTACGTTACCAGTAACAAGGTAGGTACTTGTGCTAAACTTATCAATAGGTACTGTATACTGAATAATATTCTGGAAGAACTCAGACTAGTCTGAAATTGCCTGTAATTGAAGGGCAAAAACTAACAGTTTACTCATAAATAGAACAACAAGGCTTACAAAAAGATATATTAAAGTAATATCAAGTACTTTGACTGCCTTTGACGGTAGTAGATCCACGCTGGTTTCAGCATGAATGGGCCGGATCGTCCGGGGAAGTACTACCCTCTCATAGAAGATCGACTTAAGAGTAGTAGTATCCGTACTACTGTGTTTCGTTCGGTGAGTGAGAGTGCCGGAGGCCCAATTTCCCCCCTATCCTCTTTCCTCACCTCCCTCATTCCCTTCCTCTAACCCCATTCCCAGCCGCCATAGTGGAGGCCACTATACCAGCAGTTTAAGACGATAGCTTTTGGTATGGTGGCCACCACTTCTGGATTCCACTGACTGCTTACCATCAGGCGGGGTGGAGTCACTTTGGTAGGCTAACATAAAAAAAAAAAAAAAAGTAAAGGGCAAGATTTATAGCAAAATTTTGAACTTGTTATCAAAGTCAAATTTATTCATTTATCATTTATATCTCAAATACGATAAGTGCTTTTATGAGCCCAAGTAAAAGAAGAATTAAACCAATTTGCTTACTGCCAATAATATGCCAAAAGGTAGAGCCATGCGAATAATGTGAACATACAGGCAGGCAACCAAAACATCAATAAATTAAACTAAAATTTAACCACCTATAAGTATACAAAATCTAAATGAGCAGGTATTGACCAAACCTTACGCAAATAGAAAATAATGTACTTAAATACCTCATCTAGAAACTAAGATATGCAGGACAAACAGAAATCACACTCCCCGATATTCATGCAAATTTTAGAATGCTATTGCCAGTAATATCGATCTGTATCGATTAGTCAACTTTTCATTGATTGAAGAACCCTAATAACAAGATACACATGATTTGTATTGACAAAAGATAAAAAACCCAAACAAATTACAATACAAGTGAAAACACAAACACAAAAATTCAAGTAAAACAAAATTGCACGCACGTCAAAACTATCAATAATATAAACAAAATTGAAGTAGCCGATAAACATGTCGACAAACTTGCAAGAAACAAAGAGGAACTTTAAGAAAGTTACTTGGGAAACCAGGCAAGGAGGCGAATGAGGGGGGTTACTCAAAACTTCGACGTCTCGGACGCCAGTAATACGAGCTCCGCCAAGTTTTCCACTCGCTAATTCGCAGTATAAATTTGTTTAACGTCTCAACTTTTTAACTGTAATTACTTAGTAAAGTTCGAGATAGATTGAAGTAGTCTAAAACTCTGACAGTCTGTGAAGAGTTTGATGAGTTATTGTAATAATTGTAGTTGCCAGTTCGCTATCACCTTCCAGCGCCAGAGTGTTAACGAAGGGCATCTTACAGTCGTACAGTTTATTTAACTGCCCAACTTTATCTCGTAGGCTAGGCTCACACAACATTAAATTTATTTTTAGGCAGCTGAGAGAGTTCAACAAAGTTAGATTACTCTTGAATAATACATTGAAAAGAATGTCTTTACTCTTAGAGTTTTAATTGGTATTTGCTTTTATTTGCGTTTATAATTTGATAATAAAGTATATTTTTATTCAGGGATAGTTTATCTATTTCACAGTGAGCAACAAATCAAGCTGTTCGATAATGATTAGAATTGGCCAAATATAAAGAAGTAAACTTAGAGATATTGCTTTTATGATGATATAATAATATACTATTATTGAACTGAGAACTGTTAATAATTACTCGTAATAAAATACTTAATAATCATTTTTGATCAGCAATGACTTTTCTCGCCATAAACTGCGTAACCAAATCTAAATTAATGTAACAATGAAAAGTTTTGATTAAAAATAATTGTGGTAGCTATTATTGTATAGCCTGAAACAACAATAACAACAAACTTAACAAGCAATACCAACATAAATGTTTCATTTGGTTACCTACAACAAGAAACTTCGACATCGTTCTCAAAGGAGAGGAGATGAAAGAAAAACAATAAAGTGTTTCAATAACGCAAAACAACAAACTTTGTTTAGAGAAGTTAGCGAAGGGGTGGAAAGAGTTGGGAGGGGAGAGAAACGGGGCGTACTACCCACGCCGTACAACGTTATAAATACTTTGATGTTCCTCTATGTAATGTCTGGAATATTCCGGTTTTGTACTAATATGAAGGTGAACATGGAGATGATTGACATGGATTATTCGAAGCTTGGAGATTTCTCGCTGTAACTGTGTGCAGGCATCATAGGTGAAAAAAAATTTCGGTTTAAAAACTGGCACCTTATTTTACTTCTAACGTAGGCTGTTTATGATTAACAGATTCCTTTGAATTTGATTTGTAACTAGCGCCTCACCTGTCTTAACATCAGTTCTAAAAGTTGTTGCCCATTTCACGCTTAGTTTACTACTATCGTTACTGCTCGGCTGCAATAGGTGATAGGTTGATGTATAATACACCTAAACCTTCCTCGAGAAATCCAAAATATAACAGTGAAATAAACCGCATTCTAATCCATTGGGTGGTTCTCGAGATTAGTGCTGAAATTACCGAATACTTATAGAAAAATAAAACATAGGCTTTCTTTCTCATTACACGTGAACAACGTGGGAAGAACCTATAATATTATATGGAGTCTGATTATATGACTAATAGGATGATAGCTGACGGGCAATGACCCTAAAGCAATGTGGAAGTGATTAAAGGAAATGATACTACACTATACATAGATTAATAAGCAACGAAACACGAACAACCGTTATAACTTCCTCATATAATTTAATTATAATCACTACTGTATAAACGTAATAGTTGCTATAGTTTACAAGACTAATAGGCTCATAACTTTAGCTTTATAGTGAAGTAGTGCTGAGAGCTGTTGATGCAATTACAATTAATTACATTTTTATCATCTACTAGCTTCTCGCAGAGCGGTTTCACCCACGTCTTTGGTTACTGCTCTGCTCTCGTCGCCAGTAGCGTGATATTACATAGCCTATTACCTTCCTCGAGAACTGGACTATCATACGCAAAAATAATTTTCAAATTTGACTTATAGTTTCAAAGATTAGCACGTTTAAACAAACAAACAAACTCTTCCGCTTTATATAGGTAATAGTATCTCGTATAGATAGATTTACAGCATTTTCACTAAGAAGGTATTATTATAAAAGTATTTAGTTTAGTTATATTAGTAAGGAAATCTACATCCAACAGTAACGACCACAATTGGATTCATAATATTGAAATCACCATAACTTTACGAATGGTGGTCACCACCTCTGGTTTCCACTGACTGCTTACCATCAGGCAAAATGTAGTCACTTTGGTAGGCATATATTGGCAAAAAGCTATTACATTTCGCTTTAGTATGAACTCATTTAACTCGGCTGTTGCTCCGAGTATATTTACTGGGAAATTAATAACAACAATCTTCACAAACAATATAGGTGCCCTTATATGAAGATATACATGTATATAAAATGTTTATATTGTACATTAACTAAGGTTACCTACGTGAATTGTTTAATATCTGAGTGGCCTTGCTTCACGAACAATGTTAATGGATGTAGGTTATGTTATACCCACGTAAAGCATTTAAAATGTTTATTAATATTATGTACTCGTTAATTATAATTGATTGTGGTATTATATATTGATAATTGATTGTTAACATTCGATATTATCAAGTTTTATATTTATTTATTAACTGTGGTTTAGATTAGGTTTATTTACAGTTAATCAAAACGGCACTATACCAAATACATTAATTATTAATTAAGAATCAATCGTATCGTAATCAATATTGTAAAATCAATTTTTCTAGGGTGGTCTATGAGCAGTGCTGACAGCTGTGCAAATCCATATTTCCATACTAATATTATAAATGTGAAAGTAACTCTGTCTGTCTGTCTGTTACGCTTTCGCGTAAACTAAACCACTAAACCGATTTTGATAAAATTTGGTATAGAGATAGATTAGACCTTGGGGAACAACATAGGCTAACTTTTGTCGCGAAAAAATGGCTTAGGGGTTGAAATAGAGATGAAAGTTTATATGAACGTCCGTCCGTCAACACTAACTTGTTAACTTTAACAGAATACATTTCAGCGCAACTTGACATGAGGCGGCAAGTAGACGTGCTTTACTTTGACTTTTGTAAGGCATTTGACAGGATCAATAATGATATCTTGCTCCAAAAACTCAGTGCTACAGGTTTCTGTCCTAAACTCCTCAGGCTCGTAGCCGACTATTTGCGAGACCGCCAGCAATTTGTCAAACTGGGTATTTATGAGTCAAGTCCATATCACACTCGCTCAGGAGTGAGTCAAGGCTCGGTCCTCGGACCTTTATTGTTCCTGTTAATGATAAACGACTTGCCTACTGTACCTAAACATGCAAAATGTCTTCTTTACGCAGATGACCTCAAGTTGTATATGAACGTCCAGAGTGTGTCAGACTCGATAGCAATCCAGAAAGATATAGATGCTATATATCAATGGGGAATCGATAATAAAATGGAGTTCAATTATGCTAAATGCTTCGTTGTGTCGTTTGGTCGTATGCGACAACCAACTAAATTTGATTAGAATATCAATGGTAACCTTATATCTAGAAGAACAATTATGAAAGATCTTGGTGTCGCATTCGATCAAAAACTAACGTTCCATGATCATATCATAACTGTCGTCAGGGAGTCATTTAAGCGGTTGGGTTTTGTCTTAAGAAATGCTAAAGATTTCCATAACGACCACGTGATACGGCTATTATATAGCACACTCGTCCGCAGTATGCTCGATGCAAGTTCTTGTGTGTGGAATCCTCATGAACACACTTATGCTCTTATGTTAGAGAAGGTCCAAAAAGCCTTCCTGCGATTTCTATATAAGCGCACCTTAGGATATTATCCATATATGTATCCTACTTTGTATCTCACTGGCTGCCTGGGCTATAATACATTGGAAACGAGGAGAGCATGTGATCAGGTTGGTACTATGCTTAAGGTCTGCTGGGGGATTATAGATGCTCCGGAGGTTCATGGTGAGCTGATTCGGCTGTACACTCCCAATAATTATCTTCGTGGTAGGAGTCATCGGCTGCTAGCCGTGCCTCCGTGCCGCACTGTCGCTCGCGCGTCCTCACCCGTTCCTCGTACACTTACCACCCTTAATAAACTTGTAGCGACCATCCCGGAGTGTGATTTGTTTGCTGATAAGTGCCATGTAGTTTTAGAATATTTACAAAAAATATGTGAATGATCTGTTATGTTTTATTTTATATAGGTATAAGTTCTTTGTAATAGTTTTTCGGCTTTGATTGATTGATTAATGTAATTGGTATGTGTACCGTATTAATTAAATAAAATAAATAAATAAATGAAAAATCGTCAATGTAAACAGTGATATAACCGACATTCAAGCTAATCTATGTTTATACAAGGCTATGCTGACATGTCAAGGCCAATTCGTGGATAGCTGAGCATTTTCTAAAACAGATCAAGTTAGACAAAGTAGAGGTTCCTTAAAGCCGTCGGTCCAGTTATCATGATCAGCGAATCCTGAGAAGTTTCACATATTTTTAGTACGTGAGTAAATTCCTTAAAAAAAAACATTTATATTTCAACTATTCAATAGACCTAAAGATATATATATCTAAAAAGACCAGCCTCATACTTACTCTAACATAAAGTAAATAAAAAAACAGCATGATAGTGGCTAACAATAAACTTGCATGGTGAACTCTTTAAGGTCAAACGGGAGTAACTCGTTTTTATTTTTACATTATAGAGCTATTGTTTAATGAGAAATAATTCGTTGAAGAACAAGTTACATAAGTTGAAGAATAAGATACACACAGCTGTCAGGTGTTATATGATAGTACAGCTGATGGCTTCTAGAAGAAACATTCTAGACTTACCGAAAAACAAGGTATTGACTAAATTATGACACTAGGCCACAAAGTGTACAGAAGTCGCATTCGTGTGTCAAAAGAACGGAATTCTAATAAATTGGTCTATAACATTCGTGTATTTAAAGAGAACAAACTAATATGTCACACACAATAGAGAAGTTCGAGAAGTTTATCAACTTCTGGACTCCACTAACCGCTTACCATCAAGAGTGGAGTTTGATAGGATTACAATATTGTAAACGATTTATTATGATTTTTTTAAAATTGTAATGTTTCGTTACCTCAGATAAATATAATTAAGTACCTATAGTAATAATAATTTTAATTGGTTAACTACTACTACTCATTAGCGCATATTACGATAAATGAAGGTCGTTCAATAAAAAGTAACGGTCATTGCGTGTTATAGATCAAAATAAATAAATAACATAATTTTATAATATTATTTGTAAGAAACTTATATTTTTTTTTCTGAAACGCATCTGGTAATTGTTTTAAAACAAAATTCGCACCTAATAATAAGACAAAGAGGCTATCACAAGTAGGTAGCAAAATAATAAAACGGACAAAGAAGAAAGAGATTATTGTCGTAACTACATTAGAACTTCTATAGCTTGCTGATGCAATTGCAAACTGTCACAACATTTTTAAAACACATTCCGGCAACCATTTATTTCTATTTAATGTAATACGTATGATATGGTGAGTCGAAATGGTCCAGTGGATAAGGCACCCTCTTTGTAAACACGAGGTAGTGGGTTTGAATCCGGGCACGCACCCATGTGATTTTTCAAATCATATGTATTTTCTAAGTTAATCTTGGACATTTCTGACTGACGGTGAAGGAAAGAACTTAAAAGTCTAAAATTGCCAATCCGTTTTGAGCAAGCGTGGTGGCTCACGCCTTCTCTATATATGAGAAGAGGCCTTTGCCCTGCAGTAGGAGAGTAAACATGCTGGTATTATTAATTTTAATGTTATAACTCCATGTGATATATGAATGCCTAAAAGAACTCTAGTCTAGACAAAAATTGGCTTTGCTTATTCATTCCATAACACCTGTGAATAGTTTATTTGCATGCAGAATTTAACATTAAATAACAGTCAGACAATAATATTTAATCAATTGTTTTTGTGGTAACATTTTAGTACACGTGTTAATAAAGCAGGCTCCAAAAGCCTCAGAACGGCGATACTAAAGCTTTGACACAACTACTTTTATGAACAAACAAAACCATGTGAAAATACAAAATCATTAAAGATTTTAAAATTTGGATTAAAATTACATTCCGCCTTAAAGCCGTTGCAAACGAAATTATGGAGTGTAAAAATCTCCAGTTCTGCCCATTTTCTGTATTTTTACCTCCCAATAAAACGTTTAATAAATTGTATTGTTGGGAAAATTTGTAAGGGAAATACCTGGTGCGTACAGTTAAAATACGTAGAACGAGGTACAGAAGATAATTAAATATATTTAATGTAAAATCGTGTTGTATACTGAGCTTTAAACGGTGCGTGAATCAATCTACAGTATTTGTGTTCCACGCGACAACATCGATCACAAAATTCAATTAAATCTTCATCAGCCGCCTCATATGGTCGCTGTCAACATAAATTGAGAGCGCTGTTTTAGTAATACCTTATAATTGGTAGCTTGTGGAAAGTTCTGGATTCCACATACATTTAAGGTAACAGGTTTCCATGTGTTGATCGAATAACGAACACCGTATACAGGTTGTTCGGTTACTTACACGCGCCCTTATAAATCGAACCTCGTTGTCGGATGCCTTTGCGTTCAATAAACCAAACTGGTTTATCCTGAGCTTCCCGCTTCGAAATTATCTTGTAGAATGCTTGTACAGTTACTTAATGTTGATCACCTGCGCTATTATTTAAGCCTGCCCTTTGTTAGCGATTTATTAAACTTCGCCTGCTAGTGATATTTTCTTCTATTACTTATTGTTTTCTTCTCATTCAAGTTTAGAATTTAAATTTAGTTCAATATAGATAGTACTTACCAATTTATATCTACATAAATATATTGGGTATCAAACCGAGTATATCTATTCTATAAATTTGTATAGGTAGTAGTTCCAAAGATCACTCCAATCAAAATAAGAATAAAACTTACCTTCTCTTTTACATTTATCGTAGATTTATTGAAGTACAAATTCGTTGTCCAAGTCAATTGTAACTTCAAGTGGCGAGCTGTGATAACAATATTCGCGAAATGTTATCTAAATGAGTTTTGTTTAATAACCTGCTCGAAGCCGTTTTAAATTATCTAATTTCAAGTGGAAGCTATTACAAAAGGAAACTGGTACAAAGCCCGTTTACGTCGTCATAAGCTTAATCGTTATTATTTATATTTAACTGCTTCTACTTCGGCAGTTCTTTTTATTTATGATATAACATTAATTTTACACTAAATCGAACGTTCAATTATTATAAATACCAATTAATGTCTTTAACATCTGATACTATCTATGAAACTACTCAGTAACTAATTTTTAAAACAAAAATGTTTAAATAAAAGGTTCTAAAGTAATATTGCTAGTAAAATCTATGGATGTATTAAAGATAAAATTTAAGATCCTCATTAAATCGGTTGCATCGAAACTAAGAAATTAATGTAATGCTTTTTGTACTACCACTACCACTACATATTGTTTAATTTCTCGAAGGGAATAGAGAAAACATTTTTTATGCCAATAAAATTGTTGTTTACTATAAAATTTTGACTTAGACAACCCAAGATATTAATGTATAGTTTTAGAGCTCCAATGAACTTGGATCGAAAAGTCAGACAGACCAGAGGCCCTAGACAAGTGGCATAGATTTCTATTCTATTCATAGAATAGATAAGAAATGTATGGGATTGACATAAGCTTACGACAATGTTAGCGCGAGCTTATATTAATCCCATACATTTTTTAATCTATTCTATGAATAGAATAGATATCTATGCCACTTGTCTAGGGCCTCAGGTTATGTGCAAGTGATAGAAACGTACTAGTACTAGAAAGAAAAATATCGGACAATCGGTGAATCCATAACATGTTCTTCGTTCTTCTAAATTTAATAAAAAAAATTAAGATCAATATGGTACAGATTTTTGACCCAATGACAAGAAGTTAACTTGCTAGCTTATAGAGGAATACAATATCAGAGCCGTCTTTCACGTGCCCAAAAGTTTCAAATAACAAAATACCTATAATAGAGCAATTTGCATATATAATTAATTATTAATAGTCCTTTAACACGATAAAATACCCACCCCTGTATGTTCATTAACTCCAACGATGACAGCGGTATACCATTGCGTGGCACCAGCTACTCTGTACACTTGAGCTCGACAGCCACCAAGCACTGAAGGCGTGGTGGTCAGGATTCGCTGTCCGTCTTGTATCGTCCGCCATTCCGCAGCTTCGGATGACAGAGACGAGATGATGGTGCTGTCAAGACCGGACTCTGATCCCGCCAGACGAGCGTCCCATTCCTGTTAAATAATTCAAATTAAATAAAATTTAAAGCATAATAATCGCTTAACTTTATTATTAGTAGCAAAGATTATGACAATACGGATTAGGATAGATTAGGATTAAGTGTGGATCAAACAACTTTTGCTATTTAACTTAATTTCGTTTTTAATACATACATAGTTAGAAATAGATTAAATGGAAAATAAAAGTGGACGATTAAGTATTGTGATAAAGACACGTGATTAGTAAAATTATCACGAAAATAATGGTAATTTGCACCTTTATTTTTAAATATGTATTGCTCAACCATACGTCAATGTCTAAAGTTATAAGTTTTTATTGCAACTTTGATAAATGTATCAAAAAACTTTTCGAAAGTTCCTTTATAACCCCAAAATACAAAGTTAACCAGCACAATTTTATGAGTCACAAGGATCCAAAAGTATAGAGCAATAGAAAACCTTTTTGTCAAAAAGAGGATTTATAAATTGTTAACAAGAAACGTTGTGTCCCATTATTTCCTGGCCAATCTTTGTTACAGCCGCCAGACGAGAAAACCAATTGGGTTCGTATTGGAAAAGATCTCTTTGTTTGTACCGTGACATTGGTTAGATAATGATACTACGAATAGCTACAGTTTCGTAAAAGCAATCTTCGTCCGTATCCGGTATCAGTATTTGCTTTACTTAATATAGGAATAAATATATCCTTGCAACTACAAACAAACTAGAAACGATAAATCGTTCAAAGCACTTGTAACTTATCTTGTTAGTACAGTTTCTACATAATTTAACACTCATTTCAAGTATAATGTTTATGTATTAATGTTGCTGCGAACTCATTTAATTAGCATTATATACGCTGGTACATATCTAATAACTGGAACGTAAATATATATTGATATGTATGTACATATATGAATACAAGTATTAATTAATACAGTACATCGATACTTGCTTTTACGACCTCGTATCACATGTAAACATAATGCCCTACATTATAGTACACCTCCACAAATCAACATTAGTGTAGTGTATACTTGGGCACGTATATCGTGTTAAGTGCAGTAATAATTCACCAGTACTCACACAGAGAATACTCAAACGCTAGACCTGAATCTGTGTCTCGTATAAGAGTATATGTGTTTATACACATTGAAGATAAACACAGAGTTAAACGTGCACACGAATGCACTAGTATTTATGTCAATGTTACAACACACACAGATACATAAAACGCACACCTGTTTCAGTGTATTGCATACAAGCCTTTGCCCGGCGACAGACGTATCCGGTGCGTTGAACCCGCCCCCTCCCCCTATCACACCCTCCTACAAACGGCTGTTATATCTACATGTTGTATACCTACTGTATCCGCCTGTTTGCTTGCTAACTAACACTATAGGACCATTCAGGGTCACCGACGCTTGTGTGGACAGCTTGCTTGCAACAATTTACAATGAATTTTAACAAGAACCAAAACTAAAAAATAACAATAGAGATACAATTGTGTAATTATAATTATAGATTAATGTAAAGGATACAGTAAGCGCCTTCATACGTAAACTGTTCAAGGTGACATGACGTTACCGAACAACATTGTATATATTGCAAAATTTTATTGAAAAAATAAAATATTTGCAAATGTTATTTAAAGTAGAAATAGTATTAGAAGTAGGTAGGTAATTTGAATATGTATGCGAGTACGACAAATCAGAATAATATTGGTTGAATCTATATTTTCATGGTCAAATTATTTGTAACATAATAAATTAATAATAGTGTTGAAATTGGCTGTGTAGTTATTGTAAGTTACAAGTATTTGTTAAGTCACGCACTGATGAGCGGGGCTGGCCGATATGCCGCGATGACTCAGCGCTGGTTACGCAACCTCGCCTACAGCCATTACTGTTTATTTTGCTCAGACGCTCTATTTGGTGAGATTACATCGTGATTAATGCCGGCCCGTGGCCCCGGGATCAGGCAACGTATTACGCTCGTACGATTCTAGAAACTGATGAATTAATATTCCTAGTTTTAAGTCTGTTCGATTAATCAGAATTTTAGATATTATTATAATGAAAATAGATCGCTCTACTCCGTATATTGTTAATTTAGGAGTCGTAAAGGCAAGTTGGAAAGTTGAAAACAAGTTAAACTAACAATTAATAATAACGAAACGCCTTATCCTTAATTATTCTAAAATATGTCAACCTATCATGCAAGGAATCAAGAAAGTACCTAGAATAAAATGAACTAGCAAAACAATCATTACAACTGTTATTGTTTTACTCATTTATACCTAAATATTTACGTGAAATACTTCTACATAATATTAATTATTCTGTAGTATTATTATTTTTCTGTAATCCAATTACCGAAACTTAATACGAAGACCAACAAATATTTTTAGATTAATTCTCATATACACGCAAGTTGTGAAACAACATTAGTAGGGAAACAAAGGGGCACGTGCGGGGTGTTGATGAAAACATACGAAGGTTTCAAGGACAGGAAAACTTTCCTATATCGAAGGTCTAATCGGTATTCGCAGGGGTTTTGTAAACATCAATACTATTGTTATAAATCTGATAACGTTTTTGTTTGTTCTTCTTTTCCCCAAACAACAACTGATTTAGGTTGTTTTTTGGTTAGAGATAAATCGAAATGCTCAAAATATTACGCACGTTTTCAATAAAAAAGAAGCATAAGACAACTTATTCGGCAGTGTTCAACTTGTGCTTGTTGCTACAAAAGTTAGTTGCTAAATTACTAATCTAATTGTGCATAACTTTGGGTAAAAATCTTGAAGAGATATTCTCACGAGCAGACATCTCACGCATGTAATAATATAACGTGGGCTAAGTAAAGGATATTAACTAGTTACATATAGTTTTTACTATACTTTAGACTGTTATACGTGGTGTGCGGACCAGGAAGCTATTACAAGTGGCATACATACGCGGGGCTCCTAGCTCTCATTCAATTTCCTGTCGCCGCTCGCTGATTCTACTCCCTCCGTGATACGACTGCTGATAGCTCAGATGTTATAGCTACAGCGTATGCAAATCTACGAGTATAGTCTACAGTATAGTACTAGAATAATAATTTTATTCGTGCCCAAAATAATGCAGATATATCTTTATTAAGAAACTTGGCACGGCGTTTTTAACTTTTGCTGTAAAACTTTGGATTGCGAGACATTGCTTTTCCGACTGTTTTGTTAAGTATTCAGTAATAGTTTGCTTAAACTAAACTATACAGTTAAAAATTTCAAACTTTACAGTTAACTTATAAGTAAGATTTAAAGCTTTCTCTTGATAACTTCTCCAATCTGTATTTGCAATTTGTGTCTTCAAAAATTTGTATCGAACACAGAATCACTACGCTTAAACTTACGAGACAGCACTTTAACCATATATCACTAATAAATATTGATATTGGGTAGTAAATAAACCAAGAACACTCAAAATCACGGTCAATCAATCGTCGGATTAACACCCTCATTAGTATCAAAGGTGCAATCAAAATATTTGCAGAGTAGAACAAATTGTCACAATCTCAAGAAAACATCCGTATTTTACAATCTCTAGATAAACGATCAACAGTAGGAGGTATTAAGTAACAGTTTATGCGGGTACATGGACACTTCTAACGGGACTTAGAATTACCTTAATACCTTAATAATCTTGGATTGTCATAAGAACGTAAAATATAAAGATCACAAACACATACATAGGGTTTAATTGCCTATATTTCAGTCTAACGATAGCATCCGCAACGATTGCTGGCTTTATATATAGAAATCGAAGTGCAATACTGTTATTTGAAAGCACAACTGCAGAAACACCCACATAATAACAAGTAGAAACAAAAGCAATGTAAAAAGGTAATAACTTTGGATGAAATCACTCTAGCTCACGGCAACATACTCGTGAAAAGGTTTTGTTACCTCAATTTTTGAGCGAGATCTCACGATGAGGGTAGCAGAATGACGATATAGCGTAAAAAGACAAAGCTAGCATTGCAAAGAACAGTTTTTTGAGTTACGAGTACGTCTTTATCCACTGTCATTCTCTACATTGGAATTCATTGTATCTTTTGGGAAGGTTGATTGATAGAACTGAAAAAGGTTTTTTCTTCGTCATGTATTGACATTATTGTCAACACAGCATTTCTCTTTAGGGCACTAGACACCACTGTTCACCGATGAACACGATCCCTACTATTTAAATGATTATGACAACGGTCTTCTATGGAGTGGAGGTAATTCTCCAGAAGAACAACTGCAACTACAAATTCTTTAATATATTTTAAGAAATTCTGTCTGTGCCCTACCTTTCTTTCTCTCAAATACGTGACTCAATTTAATCCACGCATGTCTGTCATTTTAATAGGAATTTTAGTGACAGAAACACTTTTTAGTCTAACCTTAAATTGACAGGCGTTTGAGTATTTGAGCTTTTATATTATTTGTGTTATTGCTGCATTACTTTTACTGTTAGAGATATCTATACATTGATTTTGATTGGCGATTAATATATCTAGGATTCTTTTTTGAAAAAGTACAGTGTCTGTAGAGTGTACTGCGAACTCTAAAACTACCTAAAGCAGTTATGAACTAAAGGATTCAGTTACCTAGACAAAACTTTTAAGTCATTTCAGTATCCATCAAGCGAGATGAAACGTCTACGGTACGTGGTCTACCGGTAAAAATGCAAAGACGAAGATCAAACACTCAGGTTTGTATGCTGTGTAGGCATTTATTTTATACGAGTACAGTGAGGTACATACAATGTATGGTAAAATCTCTAAATAATATAAAGAAACGTCACTGTGTTATTCTATTATATTACAATTAAACAATATATCAAAATCGCTTGACATTATTATACAATAAATCTATTACATATTATTTGTCTAATTTGTTTTAATATATGTAAGTAGTTTAATTAAGTAATATACAATTTTTAATCTACTTAAATTATTTTATGCTAATTTAAATTTTATTTCTGCATGACATCTTATTGATTATTTATTTTACATTGAATTATTATGTCGTCACATCTAGAATTGTTTTATTGTCCTCTAGCCGCTTGAGGCTTCGGCTGAAAATCAGCGCTGCAAATTGTATTTGTACTTTTGCAGCACCATGCTGAGCTGAGGCTCATTAGCAGTACAATTCAACGTTTCTATGTATACTACCGTGCTTGCATTATTACACTACATTTGTTAGCTTATAAGTTAATTGTACCTACTTATAAAATTTGGTATTTGTAGCTATTTGTATTTTGTTATTGTACGCTAATAAATTATTTTCTTTCTTTCTTTCTATTCTGCCTGTTTCTGCGCTTACATCTTCTAAACCACGCAACATATTATGATCGGATCATAATACGGTTTTCACTTTCGTTTAGAGAATTTCTTCCGAAGGTCGATAGGTAATGTGGATTGGATTATTATATTCCCTCTCTTACTGACTATTTATCCCACATGGTGGATATTTCAACGATTTGTAATCACGTCGTAAACAATATATTAGTATGAAATGTGAAGCCGAGGCAGGTAGCTCGTGCCTATATTAAATATTTAACCGTACTTCACTGTATGAATCATTAAATATTATAACATCAAATTTTAATCGTCCTAAGGGATAGAGATAGCGTATATATACCTACGTCTGAAAATGAGGGGTTGTCGATTACCAAGAGTCCCTACCATATGTACCATTATTTTATCACAGCTTTATATGTCCACAAAGAAGAAGGACGCAATTAATGATATTGATCGTAGTAATTCTGCCTTTGTGCTAATTAGAACAAGTAGAAAGTTAGCCGGACAGATTCAATATGGATTTTGTGGTTTTCAGAGCAAAATGTCTTTTTTAATTTAAGAATTAGAATGAACGGATCTGTGTAAGTTTCTTTAAATCTTTACCTCTTTCTAAACCTCAAATTGAAATTTAACGTTGCAGAAATAAACACTGAAGTAATATAATTTAATTGTATTTTTTTTTATATTATACAACCAATATTAATACCTATAAGTTCGTCGAACATTTCCAAAACTTTGAGGTCTAGAAACACCGATTGAAACTGAATCTATTATTTAAATTTGTCATTCTATGTACTCGTATCTTCGCTTCATTTCATAAATTAATATAAGATCTAGTAAACAACACGAACAAACAAAGCCAACCCTTCAACGTCGTAGCAAAGTGTGAATAGAATTAGCAACAAAGAAAACGTCTACTTAGCTATTGATACCCTTCATAAAACAGAGGCACGATCAAAGTAACATTGTCTCGTGTCTAATACACGCCTATATTAGCTATAACCCCCTACCGCTGGTGCTCCCATCCACCCCTCCATTCACGGGGGTATGGTGGGTACCGGACAGTTGAGTAAGCTAACTGAAACAAACTTTACTCGTTTAAATTTTGCGGCGTACAGTTTCTGAGTTGGGTTACGTGCTGCATGCTGACGACAAAGTTAAGAAACTCGCAGTAAACTTTCATTGTCGGTTAGCTAATTGAGTTTTTTAATTATAAGTACTTTATTTCAAGTTTCGACTGTTTAATTTTACATATTTTACGGTAAGGCGTCTAAATAAGGATCTACAGTTGCGCAATAAATATATTTAAACGCGTATATATTTTGGTACACCTGCACAAGTTTAATTAATGTTAATTATCAACATAATTAACGTGCGAATTTAAGAAAGAAATAAACTGGTTTTCAGACAAATAGCAATTGAAATTGAATAATTAAATAGCTGAATTGAATTGAGTTACATATTATATGAATATAATATTCTACTTGTTTGTGAGTAGAGAGTATAATTTCGAGCAATGTAATACCTATGCGCTTAAGCCATATCTGAGCAATATCGGTCGCCCTCTGTCGTTACGGCAATAAGAAGTTACATAACATCCATTGTTCTCGACTCGTTCCACTAATAAAACAGAGGAAACGACTTCGTTATCTCGAATATTAAAGATTAAATCGGGACTAGTTAAAACCCCTTCATAATATCTTATTCGAGCGCAAACTACGCCAAAAGTGGATAAGTTTCTCGTTTGTGAGAACTATTTGTTATAATAACGAACTTTGCAGTACCCTATTCACATACTCTTTGAACGCTGAGACACTTAAAAACTAATTCTACGTAGGTAGGTAATTATCTCAAAGGATCTCAAATATGAGAAAACTCAATTTTTGATGATATTAAATTTTATTAAGTAAGTAAAATGTCAAAGTAATGAAAAAATAACTTATAGCTGGGAACATGGTTCGTTGGCAATGAAAGGAAATTTCATATCCCTTTTCGCAATTATATTTTACTTAGAGCCACTAATTAAACGTTTGTTTTCTACACAAAATAAATTGCTTGTACCTCTCGGAGCCAGCGATACCTACGCAGTATTACCTATTTATATTCTATATCTTGGAAAACGTAATCCTAATCAGTAAACTTTTGTAGGTATATAAATTACATAGTCGTAACAATAGGCCGAAAAGTAATCTAATAAAGAAATTATAATTTTATATCAAGTCCTATAAAATAACTTGTGTTTATCTGGCGATTTTTTTTTTTAATTAAATGTAACGACGTTTCTAAATTAAACAAAAGATAACAAAGTTAGTACAAACTACATAAGTTGTGAAATTACAAAACAAAAAAGAGATTGGCTTTTGCCGATCAATCATAATGTTTCCACGGGTGCGAGGCGGCCGGGGCTAACCGAAAATAGCACGACAGTCGGCAATACCACCATCCACCACCTGGCTCAGAATATGTATATAATAAAGGGGAGGCAAGCGGACGGGCGCGGAAAATCAATAAAGCGGGCGGCGAGCATCAAAACATTCCTCGCCCCGCTCGCCAGATCACCTCCCGTGCCACCCTGCGCCCCTTTCAGCCCCCGTCTCCCGGGGAAACCCTCCCCATGTTTGGCAGACACCGTCCTTGATCTCCCCACTTCGCCTCAGCGCGCAAGTTTGGATAAACACTCGTATCGTCTCAGTGAAAATTGGGTCGCTTTAGCGTTCTGCTTCTTACTATATTCCCTTTCCTCTCACTAGCTATTAACCGAGCCCTCAAATCACGACATGCGTCCTTTTTATTAAGCTTGTTTGAATTATGACCGGTTTAATACAGATGGCCGGACCCTATTAACAAATAATTTATGTAACGTCGTATATTCATTTGCGTACGTACCACATGGTATTTAATAGGTTCTATACATTTTCATTGGTCTATGATACGTACGTACGTACCTAGATATATTAACGTAAACATAAATACCATCGAATAAGGAAATAATAACAATATAACTGAATAAATAAAGCTTTTTGACACAGTTTTCCCTATTATTATATTTCAAACTTTGTACGAATTAATAAGTTCTTTGTAGAAGATTTTCTTTCACAAAGAATTCAATTTAAATCGTAGATTTTCAGTGAAATTTAAATATAGTATTTAGAAAAATTAGAAAAAATATTTCAAATAGTGTGAAAAAATTACGATCTAGAAGATTCTTACAAAGTTTGTCATAAGATGACACTGAACGAATATGAATTTCCTTCTTTAAATTCTTGGAAAATGGGTCAAATGTGAAGAATAAATAACATAGTAGTAAGTATCTAGTTTGTAATAAAATAAGACTAAAATGTTATTGTAGTTAGTTGAAAGAAGTTTACAACTAAAAATCTACTGGGAAACGCCTAAGGTATTTATTTAGACGCGTTTGCCAAGAAAATGTTATCATGTATACCATTGTGTATTTCTTGAGTAAGCCAAATATAAACGTGTTTTAAAAATAAGTATCGATACCTTCTAACAAGTTAATTCATAAATGAGATAGCTTTTTACAAAGTTCATAAGGCAAATGTTATTGCTTTCTGTGTGTTAATAACTCACCTATATTAATACAATACGTACCTATAGCATGACAACACCAGGAGATATAAGATTTTTAACAGCGTCAGCAACGCGCAAGTGATACTACTGGGGTTGCAATGCAAGCCTTCCTAGGCTATGGTAACTGTTTACCGTAAGGCGGACTCTATGTTTGTCATCTTAGTCGCATAAAAAAAGCATATATAAACATAATTATGTGCCGACGCATGTAAAAAAGCCTACCATACATCAAATTACTTAAGAAGGCAACTCAATAAGAGGCGTAAAGAGGAGGCGTCACTCGTTTGCTGATGTTGACACAAATAAAGTACCTGAATACACGTGTATCTTGCCTTCATAAAGAGCCACCTTAATTCACATGTTTTTATTAAAAAAATATGAGACGCGACAACATCCCATAAAGTAATGTATATAGATGTTATTTCGTAAATAAACCCATGTTGCCATAATATCATTTATTTATGGAATGTACATTCAGAACTTATATATTAAGAGGGGATATAATTTTCGTAAGAGTAAAAATATAAATAAGAAAGTTTGGATTTGTGTTATTTAGGTTATATGTAAGTTAATCATCAACAACAACAACGTATAACTACTCAATGGATCATTATTAGTTTGATGACGTTTACTGCTCGAAATAAATTTTATAAGGACCGGTCAAGAGTCTACATTAAACAGCCTTCCGGTTCGGCACCTTGTGGAAAGCTGAGCAGCTTTCCAGCACGTGGCTGTCACTATAAAACCTCTTGGACGTGGCTGGGTAAGCAAAAAAAATTCGTAAAGATGTTGAACTACGAAATAGTAATAACGAGACTTTTTATTAGAGCTATCATTGCTATCAATAAATGTTTTTATTTATATTAAAGTCAGTTCATAAAATTTGCATAAAGTGGCGCCAACAGTTATAGCAACTAACCGTAGTTGCTATAACTGTTGGCGCCACTTTGTGCAAAACTAAGCATTTGCTTGTTAAATTTGAATATAGAGACCGCTCTATATTCAAATTTAACAAGCAAATGCTTAGTTTTATCCTTTGTTATCCTTAATTGCTATAAGAACGCTTGTGCTATATTATTCTCTTCGAAGACAGGTTCAGTGTGTCGTACAATATCTTTAATTTTAGGAGCAGTGCCCATCAAAACTATAACATAATAATCAGATGCAACCAATAACGTTCGAGACTTGAACACGACTTATTCACCAACTTTACACATCATTTTCACGTGACCGCACTGTAATTTTTGGCTTATCACACAACAGAATTGATGATGAGTGTAGTCCCAGACACAACAGAATCTGTATTATCTGCGCTCGAAGGTCAAAGTTTTGTGTATTGATAACCTCACGTGATTACACTGCATATTAAAATATTTATAACAATATTGGACATTTTTGAAATTTGAACATTATGTTACAATACGACAGTACTTTATTCCTAGAAAATTATTAGACAGTAGATACTTTATTTTTAACACATCAGGCTAAGTTTTGCAAAAATCCTGCCCAAGCGTTCCAACTGAAGGTGAGTGGCAACTGCGTAGTATGAACACAGGACCCTGGTGCCGCAAGTTAAACCGCTTCTACCATGTCAAACAAAGGAAAACGCTGTATTCTCCGCCGTAGCTACAGTCTAGACTGCAGGTGCAGGCAATATAACTCTTACAGAAACCACTATTCATTAGGTGCAGATAACTAAAATAATAGCGGTCAAATCATCGGTTAAAAAAGTAAGAGTACTTACGAGTAAGTTTGCAAAAAGAATACTTCAGTCTAGTTCGGAAAACTTAGGCTTAACCCTATCATGGGACCTAATATTGCATTCGAAACGTGGGCGTAACATGCCTTTCCCTGGCGGGTAAACTGCTTGAAGTAGTATTACAAATTACATTTTTCTTAGTACATTTTACAAACCGTGAGAGTATTTATGAAAGTATCACGATCTCAAAATCCTGACAAATGTTCAGGCGACCGCCTGGAGCGTTACTACGAACCCTTACAAAATAAAAATTGTTTTCGGTAAAGTTCAATATAATGACTTCAAACGTTTTATTGTGCCTCGGGTCCCTATTATAGGGTAACAGAATTCGATGCTGAACATTGATTTTGTAAGTCCGCGTTTTTATGAAGCTAATAATCATTTTGCTAAATTAATGAAGCGTGTTTCTCTATTTGTAGCGCGTAATTGATAGACCGTCTTGCAGTAAAAGATGTGATCTATAACTTCTGCTTCTACTACAGTGCTTTTTTATGGGAACCAGAAGAAACACAGCTCTACTTAGGTAGAGTTGCCATAACTGTCTTATGTAGACAAAAGGTACTTCCTATTCAGATTGCTTCAATTTAATTGAACTAGTCTTTTATGAGGTTCTTAAATAATTTTGTTAGGTACTCCTAAATCACCTAATTAATAAATAATAATAACATACATACATAGCTTCACTCCTTTTATAACCGAAAGGATAGGCAGACGTATTTAACCACCCACTTTTCGCCATTTTTTTAGGTCCTATATAACAGGGCTTCCAGACGCCGGGCTAATACTGAGAATTTTTCGACAGAATACTCAATATCACTTTAGCCGATCCGGTGATCGAAGCCGAGACCTCTGTGTGGTACCACTGAACCACAGAGGCAGTCATAATAAATAAACTGACGGACTCATAAACTGCATCAAAGTTCAGGATTACTTTGAAATGATTTTTTTTAATAAGTATGCAAACTATTTAGATTAAATTATATAAATATGGAGAGACTGGCTCTTAATCTTAAAAATAAGCAAAATTTAAAAATAGAACTGCAGAAATGAATATAGCCGGGAAAAGAAAATTTACTCGTAGTATCAGATTTGCGTGTTATTTAAAGCAAAGTTTTAAATTGATTCGCATTGATTTTTTATTCTTTTGTCAATTGAATTATTAACCAGCAGAATTGTTGGGTTAGTTTTTTAACTCATCGAGAGTTTTTGAACCATAATAAGGATACTTCGTCCGAACAAGCGGCTCAAATTGTAGCACTGGTGCGGGAGGGCTTGGATCAACGAACGATTGGTAGTAGCCATGCGCAAACTAAATCATCTAACAGATTTGTGATTTATACATC
Source organism: Parascotia fuliginaria (assembly GCA_963082885.1). Lineage (NCBI taxonomy): Eukaryota > Metazoa > Arthropoda > Insecta > Lepidoptera > Erebidae > Parascotia > Parascotia fuliginaria. Next base: position 13,357,017 of record OY720180.1, on the reverse strand, counting down.
CTTTACCTCTGAAGATTTAAATAACTCTTTTAAATCTTTTTACATCTTTGAATTACAATTGGTCTCATGATGTATTTGAACGAAAATGTAATAATTATTTTACTGATACGGTTGATATGATATCGTATCGTCTAAGTAGGTTAGGTAGATACAGCATATCTAGTTTGTTTCATTTCTTTTATTAGTTTGGATTGCGTTGCTATGGAGATAATTTTCTTTTTTTGTACTGCCTGTATTTAAAAATAAGTCTGAAAATTGAAATAACTAGATAACTAATATTCATGTCTACATATTCCACTATTCGGTAAAATAAACACTTTTTAAAAATTGCACACCAAAATAACCAATGTAATGCAAGCAATATTAGTAGCTTAAAATTATGTTTCACTCATTTAAAAAGTAACAATTTAATAAAATAATAACGAATTTTATTTCATTTGATTATGCACTTAGTAATAAAGGCATAAGAAATAGTTTTTTATGCGCGGCTAAAGGAATCAGTACATGCATGTGCAACTATTCTAATCATTCTCTCTATTTTTGTTCAATATAACTCTGATACAGTCGTCTCAATCTACATCCTTCACACTTGAAATAGTAAAAGTAAAACTAAATCAAAAGATTTAAAGATGTATTTTAAACAAGGGTGATTTAGTGAATTAATAAATCTTTTTGAAAGATGTACATCTTTTTTTCAATTCACTCATGAGTTACACATCGCTAATTGGTAGAAATTTAAATTTAAACCAGTCTACGGTTTCTAGAATATACAGAAGGTTTGTGGAGACAGGTTCTTACAGAAGGAGACGTGGTACAGGCAGGACTCGAGCAACCACCGGTCGTGATGACCGATTTATTGTTACAACTTCCCTGCGAAATCGTTTCCTCACGTCAGTTAACATCAAAACAGAGCTTAATGAACTGCGTGGAGTAAATGTGAGTGCACGAACAATAAGAAGAAGGTTAAAGGAAGCGGATATCACCCCTTTTAGACCAGCAAATGGTCCAAAGTTGTCTGTAGCTCACAGACAAGCTCGCTTAAGATTTGCGCGTGATCACCTAAATTGGACAGAAGAGCAATGAGCCTCCGTATAGTTCACGGACGAGTGTAGGACATGTTTATATGGTGCAGATGGTCGCAGAAGAGTCTATCGTCGACGTGGGGAGCGATATGCTCAAAGTTGCATTGAGGAGCGTATTCCTTTTGGAGGCGGTTCGTGTATGGTCTGGGGTGGCATATCGATGATGAGTCCGTCAAAACGGTAATAGAGGGGGTTTGACTGCACATCGCTACATAGCAGAGATCTTAGAAGATCACGTGGTGCCTTACATGGGATTCATAAGCGCAAATTTTACTTTAATGCAGGATAATGCCCGGCCGCACGCTGCTGCACAAGTTCGACAATATTGCGAAGAGGTTGGGATACGTACAATGAATTGGCCAACACGCAGCCCGGATCTTAATCCCATTGAGCATGTTTGGGACAATTTAAAAAGAGCTGTATATGCGAGAAATCCTGTGCCCACGACAGTGGCAGCACTAAGAACAGCACTTTCAGAAGAATGGGACAATATTCCGCAAGATCTTTTATTAACCCTAATATATATCTATGCGGAACCGATTAGAATCCGTAATAAGGGCACGTGGAGGTAATACACCTTATTAAAACATAAATAAACCCTTGCATAAAGTTTGTGTCTATTGTTAAAACCATTTTTTTTATTAAACCAATTTTCATTAAATTTCTGTTTTTCTTCAAAAAAGTCTTAAGGTCCTTTCCAGTACACAAACTTAAACTTAAGGATATGACCCTACGCTGTTTTAAAGTTCACGAACCAATCTACAGGTTTCAATTTTAATCTGTATAGAAAGTTTGCATACTTGGTTAAAATATTTATTTCAAAGTCGTCTATTACTTTGATGCAGTTTATGAGTCCGTCAGTGTACATACACTCACTCACTGATTGGAGATAGGTATGTAAGGTAACCTTATTATTACGTGAAGAAATGCGCCCGCATGCTCGCTAATTTATTCTGTGTGTTGAGAACAGTGACCGTTGATCCCACCTGTCTTTTAAACGTGTACCTAAGCCACAGAGTAGCCGTACCTAAGCTGTGTGGGTGGAGTCGCTCAATGCTCATACCATCTCTTACCTGGTTACTTGTTGTAACCACCACCTCATAATATTGCGAAACTTTTAGATGTTACGCAGTATTATCTAAATGGTAAATTTTGGTCGCGTTGCGGTTCAAATGTTTCAAACGTTACATTTTGTATAGGTTTTGGTTATAAATATCTTTGTTCTTTTTTTTTAGGTGTCAGCTACTAGTACATTCTTAAAAGCCGCAGTCTCATGCGTGAAACAGTTTTCTGCGACTGTCATGTACGCTAAATATACAATTACATACATAGGTACCTTAGCGCTACAAAACCCCATTTTATTTATATAGAGCCAAGTTTGAACAACAGTTATGTAACAATCGATACTCAATTAATGTTCCCCATTATTATATGATTGAAGAAGCGATGAACAATGAAACCTTACGATTTCTCTTATTAACGATTACCTAGCATCTTGTTCCTCTATAAAAGCATTTTGCCGACATTATGTAACCCTACCTAGCTAAATGCATTATATATTTGAGATATATTGACTTATTTAGTTGTATTTTATTATGTCAACAATCCAGGTAGACGCACAGCAAAACTTACATCAACTGTAATCAACTTTGTATTGGCATTCAATCTTTTACCAATCAATCTTTAGGTAATTAATTATAACCCGAATTTAAATAAACTATAGAGGCAGGCACACAAGTTATTAGCTACTTATTATCCTATTAATAAGTTTGTGTGCGTGTATGTATGTGTGTGTGTTTGTTACCACTCAGCGCCCCTAAACCGATTTTGTTGAAAATTGGTAGATAATATGTAGATAGATTCGGTGCCGGAGACGTACATAGGCTTTTTATCCCGAAAAAATTGGTCTGGTTCCCGAGGGATACATTAAACATATTTTACGCGCAGGCGAAGTCTTGGAGCGCAGCTAGTATGATATAAAATCGTCAAAATTAAATTACGTAAATAATTATGTGTGGGTAGGTACCTAACATTAAACTAAGGTTAAGAAAAGGGTGTATTATCTCAACAGAAATATAGTAAGCAGTTAATTACAATATAAAGTACTTATTTTCAAGTTACCTGATAAGGTTGTAGGTCGGCGTAATCCAAGAACTCCAGGTGTTGATCGTGGAGGAATTCAACCGGTTGTGCGTCTGCTTGCAGCGTCAGATCAGCTGCCAGCGGAGTGAATGTCTAAGAAATTAACATATAATTAGGCCTATAACAAGTAGAGCAATTATATGTAAAAAATGTGAATTAAGGCATCAAATTATAATGCATAGCGGCAAAGAAAATATAACAAAATTAAATTATATCACAGTTTTTGAAGTTATGTATAAGCTAATGACATCTAGTGTCGAATAGGATAATCACATTAATAGGTTGGTTATTTGTCAGTAGATTTCACTAGACTCACTACCATAATTTATTAATCATGAAAAGAACATTTTCTTTTCATGTTTCTAGGAATAAAATGTACAAATTGCTGTAACAAAAGCAGATTACTAATAAAATAAGTTGATTTCCAGCAAACAGGATTTAAACAAATTACTGCTACTGACTAATAGATGTCGTTTCATACAAAACAGCTTTTGAATTTCCAAATTCAATAAGAACAACAATAATTAATGGTTTCAATGTTCTACGTCCACGAGAGGCAAGTTTTCAATACGATTTAAACTTTAGCCACCTCAGACATGCACAAACGTGATCTCCATTCAAAGGTAGGACTCTTTAGAATCGAGGTCACAGGGGACACGTGTGACGAAGCCACATTACACCACGATTCACGATGTGTTTACAGAATGTAACCCTCTCGATCTGGTTTCGTTTTCAATAAATTTCTAAGACATAATAGTAATAAATATGTAGGTATGTATTCATGACAAGTTAAAGACATGGCGTTATAATCAGGTTGAACATCTGCTAACCTTATAAGGCTCACACACTATACTTAACTTGGAGTTTGAATTATTTTTAGCCCAGTTTTAAGTTATGTCTGTCAATTTTTGTATTTTCACTTTGATTGATTTTTTTCGATTTTTTGATTCATTAAATTGAATTGGTTGTTACAACGAAATATAGCTTCTAGTAGACACCTATGTCTTCTACACAAAATTAACATAAAACTCAATTGGGTTTGTGTGTATTTTTATCACCAATTTTGATTTTCACAATATTAGGCAACTCTTAAGTATAAAATGTTTTTAAATATTTGTCACTTATCAAAACTTCTATATATAATTATTATTAAAACTTAGTAATTAATGTAGTAGTAGACTTAATGGAACAAAATATAGAAGCTTCATAATAATTAAAACAGCCTACTTATTTGTTCATCAATAGGTCTTGCAAAGAATTATTGCCAAGACGTTGCAATCCACTAAGGTTTCCTCTGAAGATATTCTATATTATCTTTTGATTTGAATTATTAGTACTTAACGTATTGCTATTACGTTATTACAATACTGATAATAAGCAAACTGTTTCCACGCTAAGTCTCATAATAAACATAAACCACTCGACTCAATACTACCAACGCCATCTACCGAGTGAATGTAATCAACAATAATATTTACCAAGGCGGGCCATTTGACTTCTTTTCCTTCATGATTTCTGGGAGCCCACACTAAAGTTCTTTCTACTAAAAAAACACGAAACGTCCGTCGAGAATACACTGCTACCCACTCGCGACGTTGCCAGTCTACACCATCATATTCCACTAACACCTGAAACAAAGAAAAAAAAATCTTAAAATAATGAATAATAATTAAAATAAAAACCATCATTTAAAACCACATATTAATTAAATTCAATCTCGGTTCTTTATACTTTTTATTTAAATATGTTATTACATCTAATAAACAAAAAACTCATATTTAGTTTAGCGCGCCATCTAGTCGTGAGTAGCGGTACCACTATAGCCAAAGGAAACTGTGTAAGCTACACATTGTATTTGCGATTAACAGAGGGCGACACGTGAAGTTGAATGAACTGCAAGAGACGCCACTCGACCCCGCCCAAATCAAGTGTGTAAAAGAGAGCTCCGTTTTGAAAGAGATAACAATAATAACAAATCAACTTTCCATCTTGTCTAGCTATTATCCTAATGTAGTAAATACTCTTGCGAAGTAGCACTGAGAGCACATAAATAAAGTTGCATCACAACTTACTACGAGCGAAGTATTAAATCTAACTAAGATAAACGGTGATGATCAGCTACAAAAACACTATCATTATATCGTCTATCAGTTCATACACAATTCTTAGAGTGTCTTGTCACTGGCACCACTGTTGACTAGTATTCAGTCATTATACCATTATCGTAAGGACGGTTTACTTTTTACAGCGTAATCCCTGTTAATTCCAACAATCTCTATCTCAGGGTAAGTTCACCTACCTACCACTTATAAACATAGGTATAAATAGATAAATTAAGCCGTTTATTCCCACCAAATCTAACAAATCTTATGCAAATTAGTTAGATTATTACATCCATTCTGGATATAATTATGTCGGTGCGTCCATTAATGCTCAAGACATTAGGTCTGTATGCAACCTATAAAAAATTTGCAGAATGTAGATAATATATGGACAGGTAAGTTATATAATTAGTTGAATTAATTACAAACGCGTACCTAATTATAGACTAGCCACTTTAATTAGGTACATACAGTTACGTACAGTACATACAGTACACAATAATAAGATGATTATTTTTTAATGTCCGTGTTCGCGGTATGGTTTCGCCAAAATATTTTTATTGATAATATTTTCCCTTCATTTCAAATGGCAATTTTAATCAACGTGTAAGTACCTATAGTATTTTTGTCAATGCCAAGTACTAAGATATACCTGATTTTTATTTTCTGTATAAATCATACTTTTACTTTTAAAAGAACTGAAATGTACATAGAAGAAATACTGGGCCACTTGCCATGGAAAGAAAATAAATGAAGAAAATATTCTTACATTTTCGAATAAATCGACGCCAACTACGTGTCACATGCCTGAGCTATATTTTTGTAAATATTGTAGTTACCAGTATCACACAAAATAGAAAAAAAAAGAAAATTCGTATCCTAAATCTATCCACTAGTAAAATACTAAAATCAATATTAATCTGTGTTATCAAACTGACTAGGTTTAAGGTAGACTTTTTAGAATAATTTGTGTAATCCATGCAACTGATGGTAAATCAATATAAGTAAACTTTCATTTGCTTTTCGTGTTAATAGCCTTACTTAAATTTATAGGGTTGTAAACAAAGTCAAAATGCCACGGCGAAGCAGTCTAGAGTCTAGACTCAACTTCAAGAGAGTAGAGTTTGATTAGTCTAGACTAGACGTTTATAGTAGGAAATGCCGGTGCAATGTTGGAACAACTATTTCTTTTCAGAAAATTCCTATAAAAGGCACTTAACTTATGAGTGACTAAGGTATTATTGCATCAATAAAAATATTTTTCTTGCCCTGGTGGTAGCGCGAACGCAAAATTTTAAAGGCGGTAGTAATTTATATTTACACTAGCTTTTGCCCGCGACTTCGTCCGCGCAGAAGTTGAAAATGGTTGTAATAGGATGTTTAATTGATTTTTCACTTTATTCATTTTGTTATAAACTTATAACATACATTATTATGTTCAAATGTATGAATGCTTATAACAAACAATCTTTAATAGGTTGGCATTTAAAAGTTAAAAAATTTGTTATATTTTATTAACACGAAGCTCAGCATTCGATCTGGTGGAAGTTACATGGGGTGTTATCTTTTGACAACGAAATCGAAATACTACGCTTACCGCAGTATTTATTTATCTAAACTAATATTATAAAGTAGAAAGGTTTTTTTGTATGTTTGTTTATTTGCAACGATTTAACTAAAAATCTACGTTACTACTACGACTACGGTATAGACGGTAACCGTCATCTAAGACCTTATAATTAAAGAAGAAGATGGTATTATAAGTCTAAAAATAAAGAATATAACCATTCAATATAATCATCGCGTGCTTTGTAACTTAGCAAACTCACATACAACAGTCTGAACGACGTTTTAATTACGAATTCGTGAGTAGAACGCTTTGATCCTAATCCATTACTGTGACGATAATTCATCACGTGAGTTACATAACGAGCTCGAAGTGCTAGAACACCCCCTTAGAATAACACAACGTTACGATGTCCCAATGTCATTCTATACAACTATTTATTTTGTAAGTACCTACTTGTAGTGTTCATAATGTTTCATGCACGATATCGTTTCATTTATAGGTATATTTTGAAAGAGAGTTGTGTCTTTTATTTTTACTTTTTAAACGATATCAAACCCGTAGTATGAATGTATATAAGTGCCTAGTACCTACTCGCCTAATTATGGCAACCACATCTAAATTACTACCAAACTTATGATTTTTACAAATAAATTTTACTTTATCATAGGTTATTTTTGCAGAGATTTCTCAGTATTTCCTTTAATTTAAGCTAAAAGTATTCAAAGATTCGACTGTGCCTTTACCTCTCAATACTCAGCATATTTTATTAAATAGGTAGTTCCGAACCTAATTACCATAAAAAACGTAACAACGCTAACCTTCCACTGGCTGGTATAACATGTCGTGTCTCGATTTGTCCCACTTACAACCGAAGCCCTACTGTCATGAGCTGACCTTGTCATGTACATATTCTATACATATACCTACATACTTACCTAACGTTATCTCTTTTATGTAATATGAGACGTTGTAGACAAACAAGTGATTGTTCTCACGCGGTTCAGTCATCGTCGAATAAAAGGTAAGTTTGGCAAAATGTCGAATAAAACAGTGATTGCCATCCTATACTATATTTCTATACTCCTACTATGCAAAAAACCTAGATGAGTCAACCTATAGAAAAGTCCTCTCTTTAAACCTTGTTGAAGAAAGACATGACGAAAAACACTTTATCCTGCGCTGCGCAGTAAATAAAAACACGCTGCGCTGATATGATTTAAAAAACATAAACAATGTAGAAAATCTGAACTTGAAAATAAATTGTTCTTGACGAAATCAAAAAACAGACCTACTTCTGAAACTAAGAGTACCTAAGCAGATTGACAAAGAGAGAAAATATAGATACACATACAAATGAAATTGAACATTATTTAAAAACCAAACTGCGCACTATCTAGACCAGCTAGATCAGCTATACAAACATGTACTCTGAAATTCGTACCTAGTTCCACAATAGTGACCACAAGGTCAATAACATAGTTTCTGCTTATTTACCAATATCAATACATTCTTATTATTTATACAATGTTTACTCAAAAACGAATTTGTAACGAATGCAAAGGGAAACTGATTACTTTTGGCAATTGACCTAGGAAAGTTGGTATGAAAGAGATTAGTCAAAAATAAGAGCAAACAGGATAGAATTACAAGGTAATGTTACATTTACTTTGAATGGTTGTAGGCAGAGATACACTGAAGTTTATTGTTTATGGTATAAAAGTGTTAAGAAGATACCCAGATAACCTTTATGTCCTATTCAAAAGTAAGTTTTAAAATTCATAATTAATGTGACAAAGACAACCTAAATCTTGAGCAGCCTAAAAACTATAATTTAATGATGTTACAAGAGTGATTCATACTTTGGCAGCAGTAGGCCTTCACCATCACTTTTCTTTTTGCTATGAAATGACAAGCGGAATTTAAGATTTTATTAAATTATTTCGACTGAACATACTTCGACAACACCTTCGACAGACACTGCTTCGACATGCACTTGATCGACATTAGATTTTTTTATATATTAGCCTACCAAAGTGACTCCACTCTGCCTGATGGTAAGCAGTCAGTGGACTCCGGAAGTGGTGGATACCATTCCAAAAGTCAAACTACTGGTATGGTCGCCTCCACTATGGGCGGCTTAGTATGATGCTATTTTACCTCCGTTTAAAATACCCAGGATCAAAGTTAGATGGGAACACATGCGCTGGTAAAGAGTTTCAAGCTTTAATTTTATTTCGACAAAACATACCTTTCACATAATACTGCTCTAAAATGTAACAAACTAATTCAATTTTAGGTAAAAAAAACACGAAATATAAAGAAAAGAATTCAGAGGGGCATTCCACATTGCAGTCGCAACCGAATAGACAAGCTAACCTTAATATGGTTAAAGGAAAAGAAACGAATGATCATGAACACTCTTTATTTGTCAGTCCTAAGTAGGTACGAGCATCAATACAATACTAACTTCTGATTCCGTAATACAAATGCCGCTCGAGTCTGCAGAAACAGTATACAAACAAAATAAACAGTGCATTACATTGGGGACTGAAATGGAAAACACGAATCTAATTTGTATTCACTTCTAATATCTTGTGAACTACGTAAAAAATATAGAGCCACGTAATATAGTGCCGTTTGATTTCTTAGAAACGTGTTGTAAGTAAGAAGACACATTCCACATTTTGTTATTAAAGTCCACGCCGCCCACGACATCCACCAGATGTCCAGGGAGCGAGAGGTTTTATGTTCTAGATTTAACTTCAACTTAGATTAACTAGGATTTACTCAATGGTTCTATTAATGCAACTTTTTTATGATTAAATAATTGTCACGAATACGATGACCGAAGACCAACAAAGCCGGATATTTTACTGTAAAAGTAGATTAGGCGAGATCCTAATTTAATCAACTTGAACGCATTGTTCACAATCTAATGAACTTTGTTTTTTTAGCTTACTCTGAATTTCGTCCATATTCCTGTTCTCTCTGTAGTCTGTACGTTATTCATATTTCGACAGATACGCCGACTACAAAAACGTTAGACAATAAATTTAAAGCCAACTATTTGGCTATAACTAAACTTACTAAAACAATACTCCAACTAACATCTTTATAGTCAATACTCCAATTTGGCCACTCATTACATGTATGAATTGGCTGATAAAACTTTTCTTATTCTTCTTCTAATTGTGTCAATAGCAATTTCTGTTACTTTCAAGTTATGTAGGGCCTTCATAGCCAGCTTATATGTACTGATAGGTATTTTCTTCTTTTTGTATAAAAGACAACTGCTATAGGCAACAAGGGCTGAACACTAAGCGACAACAAACTATTTCGTATAATTATAACAAAATTTCCATACATTTGTATTCTATTATTCCAAACATCCAATCGTGGATTCTTGCCTCGTCTAGACCCAGGTGGGAACGTGTCCATTTATCTTCGCGACGTTATTGAATGCTGAAACCCAATAAATTTTATTTAACACCCACGGATTGCTTCTAATATAATTGAAGACTGTAAATGAACTAGAACATTCGGGTACAGAGGAGTGATAAGAAAAACATTGGTGCTCAGTACTTTTTAGAAACTACTTATTATTTTACACATGTTACAAAATATCTACGAAAATTGGCGAATTTGGTTTTATTGTATTTTTTCTTAATTTAACCGGTATATTGTGTCATATTAAAATTTCCTAAACATCAATATATCATAATTTCAACTTGATGCTTCCAAAAATAGCCGACATATAGGTATTGGCTCAATTGTCATTAGGTACTAAACTAGAAGCAGCAATGCTACACGCGAAAAAATAACCTTCCTTCTTTCGTTTGTAGTCGGCTAAAAATATAATAATAAACTTAGAAGTATAAATATGCTTTACAACGATACAAAACACGTAGGCTCAGTCTGTCCAATTTCCAGTTATTAGCCAGCAACCTGTTCTGGCTAATAAAATAAAATAGGCATGATTGTAAGCTCTATATATTACTGCTACCAGAACTTACCGTAGTAAATCATAACGAGGTAGTATAGAGGTGTTTATATCCTATATTTCATAGTACTAAGGTTGAAGTCTCCCACTTCGAGATCAAACGTAGGTTCGTTTGAAGTTAAACTCGTTCAATTTAATCATAACGTTTGAAAGGGATATTGCTTTAATTTTATAAACGCCAAGTTACGTGATAGAGTAAGTAGGTACCTACTCCAAAACAAATGAGTCTTGATTGAAAGAAGGAATCCGTCTGTGTTCTGAAACCAAGCACTGTACAGCCATCAAAAGGACCTTTTACTAATAGGCTACATCATCATCATTCACAGCCTATTGGTACCCATTGCTGGGTGTAGGCCTCATTTTGTGAAATCCACGTACGCCGGTCTTGTGCTGTGCCAAGCCAGGAGATACTCGCGATCTGTCGAATGTTACAAAGGCTACAAGTTTTCTTCAAATTACTAAGCAATAACGCCTATTAATGCCTCTACTCATAAGGTGTAAATATGTTGCTCCAGTTTTGAACCACCGTCTTCCAAACCTCTTTCGACCCATTTCCAGTTAAGGTCAACTTCTAGTCAAACCGGTTACGACTGCACATCAGTATTTTATGAAGCGCTCCTCCTATCCTATCTATTCGCGAATCAGTCTCATTTTAAAATAGTTTATTAACCATAATAATCTCTCTTGTCTAACGTCGAAAAGAAACATCTATTGCTCCACTTAAGGTTCTCTGACTTATGTCCAGCAACGGACTTCAGGTTAATAAAGATTCATAACTACAAACTTAATTTTTTTCTTATTTATTAGGTAAGTGTTCAGCATCAACAATTACGAGTAGAACAGAGAACAGATTTGAACTTTGATAATTTGCCTTTCGGTTGATAAAATCATTGTGTGTATGAATACCTAATAAAAATAAAAAACTGATATCACTTCTCACACTCATACCTAAATTCACTAAAATGTGTGATTAATTCTGCAATGCTTTGTTTCAGTTTAGATAACACTCCTATATTACGAGTCAGAAGTTATGGTTACCAATTACCATTACTTACCATCAGATAAGTTGAGTGCAACAATGAATTTTAGGGTAAAAATCTAATTACAACAAATTCTTGGATTTATGACATGTGGAACTAAAAATGAGGTTTATTTTTTTACCCTACTGCGCCAGAAAGTCTGTCGTGTATTCAGTAGATTAGAGTAATCTGCAATGTAATATAGGTATGTGCTCTCAATTCATAAAGCCTTCATTTTTAAAATGGTTCCCGAAGCCAACTGCTACAATTTTTCTTGTGTTCAAAAATATTGTTAAAAATACAATGAGCTCCTGTTCTATAATTTACCTAATATTCGAGCGCCCATTTGCACTAAACTTCTTAAAGCGCCTTTTTTGTATGGATGTGACGCTTATAAGCATCGCCGCAACTTTGGCAATTCTTAAGTTAAACAAGTTTCTTGTTTTAGCATTTTTCATAAGTCAAAGCATTTATTTAATTTTGATGATAAAGTATCATGCTTATGAAAAGTCAACATTACATGAAGTCAGCCAATTGACCTACAGCTAGTTCGCTGACAAGGTAGAGCTGTGAGAAGAACTGGCAAGAAAGTCACGCCACTCTTTTCAATCGCCAGATAATTACAGTTATTTGTATGAGTTACAATTTGAACATTCAACGCAACCAAAGAACCATACAAAGTAATTATTACAAATTAACCAATTAATATAATTACTAATATTAAAGAAAGAAAAGAGAGGATCCATTTCCACAGAAACACAGTCACGTTTTTTAGATTTTTGAATTACCGTTTTTTTACTTGAATGTGTACGGAACCCACATGGTGTCCTATTGACACCAATATTATTGACAGTATTTTTGAAACGCAACATCACTGGGAAATGATAGTTGCGAAACTTCTTTGATCTAGCACTCTTTCACAGTTTGTTTTTGACCGATTCGTGTTTCATCTTATATCAATCATATTGATAGCTTATTTTCTATCGGCACTTGGTTTGAAGCGATAGAAACGAGCCTTTATTATTAGAAACACGAAGTACCTACGTCAAGGTTGCGAAACTAGGCCAAACGCGAGATTATAACAGTGTATTTATATATCTATAGTGAATGCTGCATTGAAAACAGACTGTACAACACCATGATTCATTTTAGTATAAAATATAGGACGGCATAAGTGGGTCTTGCAACGTTAGACAGAAATGCAACAATTATACAATAACTTTATGGGATAACAGGAATTTACAAAAATAAACTTATTAAAATACGAACGTATCGATTTATTTTGTAACTATCATCTTGTGTAATTTAGATGATGCTGCAGATGCATGGTGGATTTCTAGTCAGTTTAACTACCGCAATAAAGTCTGGAGATTAAGCCTCATTGTTTTTTTTTTATTAAGTAGGTAGATAGTAGATACTTATACCTTTGCTATCAGTTCGAAGTCTAAAGTTATTCACAGTAGGCCGACGCATAGATATTAACTACCCAAGTAGTAGTAGTTGACACAGAAAATATAATTCTTTAGAAAATATGTATAAGTTTTACATAGGTAGCTCTTGAACATGGAGAAAAAGCATAAGAATAACACAGTAATGCAACCAAAATAATGTTCATTAAAAAAAGAAAAACATTGTTTTTTCTAATAATTACGCACTGTTTCTACTATTGTCATATTTTATTTAGGTACGGTACTACAAAGAAATTGAATTATCGCATGTTATTACTATATCAACGATAATTAAATTTTTGATAACTAGACTCCAGATGTTTCGATTTGATAGATAGAATCATAGAGGTTTCAATTTGGGAGAACTGAGACCGCTTGCAAGCGTTCGCTCTTCGCTCCTCGACTGAGTTCAGTGGGTCAATGAACGCTGAGAGCGCTGAGACAGACATGGGCGCGCGGACCTGTCGTACGACCAGTTGCAAAACAAAACACTGTCACCACCCCGACCTTGGTGTAAAGCAGACGCAGTGAAACTAAACAAAAGATTATTTTCATACAATATTATTTATCCAGATACAAGTAGGTACTAGTTTTAATCGTCATCTGTAAGTTTATTATTATTATTATTAACATTTAATTGGCATTTGGCACAAAAAGTACAAAATACTGTAATTAAAAAATTCAAAATTACGTAATCTAATAAATTGCTAAGCGGACATATTACTAAAAAATTACTATTTTAGAAACTAAAATTTGGCTTTGAAAATATGTAGTAACGAACCTAATTTTGAATTTTATTTTGTTTTGAGGGATATCGGACCAAGACAATCTGTAGAAAGTACAATAATTGTTTTATTTTTATTATGCTATTTTTGTTTTAAGCCTTCCTCATGCGTATTATTGAGTTGACCATGTAGGTATAAAGTACATGAAGTACGGTACGCTTGGTTCGAAACCCTTTAGATGCCGACATGAAACGTTGGCATTTCAGACCTCCGCACGTTTTGTTCTGTATAAAAAGGGTGGGTCAAGAACTTTTTCTTTTCCATTCGTCTGATGATCTGACGTCATAATATAAATAATTTTAAAAAACGGCTTGGGCTAGACATATTACGTCTTATTGATTTGTTAATTAGTCGTACATAGCTAATGGCTTATTAGCATAAATTAAACATGCTGATTGTATAAGCCTTTCCGCATGATTGACATTAAATTATCGAATTATATTAATTAAGACTCAATTCGATTTATCAATGAGTACATAGTTATGTAATATATATTTTTTTTCTATAAAAGTAGATAGATATATCTAAAGAGATGAACGTATGTATGTTGTATGTAGGTATTTATATGCTACGATACTGTATACTACGTATTGGATGGGGCCATACCATGTAGGGCCTCGTCTCTTTAATACTTTAAGACCGAGATGTTCGAACGTAGTAGTCATTCAGTGCTACCCTTCGCTGCGTGAATTGTAATGACTCCTCATCACTATTATAATGCTGCCGCAATTTAGATAGGTACTATTGAGCAGCAAAAAACAAGTGGTAAAAGCCTATTTTTATATGTTTGAATTTAGACTAATTTACCTATTCTATTGTTTAAAATTATTGGTTTCTAATAGGAATTTGGCATAATTATAGTTCTTATTAAAACTATCTGCCAAAACCTGTAAAAACCGCGACGCGGAGATGGGTCCAGCTTCCTGTATAAATAGACAATATAAAAAATCATTTTGCAATAAGAAAGCCTTTTAATTGTGTAATGTTAATGAATGTAGTATTTATCAGTACCGAGGTCTACGACTTTAACAAAGTTCACTCAGTATTCTTGTCGGACAAATACATACCTACTGCTCTGATAATTTAATTGCTTGCTTTAGTTTTAATCAATTTACAGAGAAATCGTATTATAGACATTTGTAGAAATCATCATACATATCTTACTGATAATTCTTTTATGCCTAGAAATGTCTTAAAATATAGGTACATACGCGTCGACTTAAAACCTCCGTTTTTTCGGCGGTTAAAAATAGAGGAACAATCAACATGACGAACTGATTCCGCACTGCGGCCAGATTGTTTTTTAAGAAAATGTTACTTTGCTTCGCCTAGTAGATCATTATCAATATTTCAGACAAGAGACGTCCACTGATTAATTTATTTTTTTATTGAGAAAGTATTATGATGTATGCTTAAGTACGAGTACATTGATATCATTATTTTAACCAGTCCTGTCCTATGTCCTCATTGATCTTTTGCCCACTAGGCGGCAAGGTAGCCAAGTACTCGTATGGCAGAGGTTTGCCAGGCCCCTGTTTGATGTTGCTTATCAATTACATTCGCCTCATTTAAAATATTGATAATACAATCAATATTTTAAATGAGGCGAATGTAAATTCGCAACCGGTTAGTTCGTCCGCTTGGGAATAGGCGCAAAGATGATGCAGATAATTCCACATAGGTATTGTACGGTAGAAGATCCTTGTTGGTTTTAGCATGAATGGGCCCGATCGACCCGGGAAGTACTAAACTCTCATAGAAAATCGACGTAAGAGGAATAGTATACATACTATGGCGTCTCGTTAGGTGAGTAAGAGCGTCGGAAGCCCAATTTACCCTTTTTCTTTTTCCTGACTTCCCTCAATCCCTTCATACACCCCTCTCCCTTCACGGTAGGCAGCGGCCGCGCAGTGTACCTAGCATTGCAGAAGCATTGCCAGAGACTCCGAGTCTTCTATGAGCGACAGTTACCACTTACCAACAGGTGGGCTGTTTGCTCTTCTGTCACTCACGGCAATAAAAAATTAATAAAATATAACATTAGTACTTCTACTACACTAGCTTGCATACAAAAAACAGACGTTAATCTAACAATACCACAATTCAATTAAATACTTAGACTAGACACAAAAAATATTCATCTATCTATCAATGTCATATTCTCGCGATAGTTTTACATTGCCACTTTTGTATTGGGTTCACTGCACCGCACTTTTAAGGGTGTTCCGTCACATATGACCTTGAGCGTTTCGCTTCCTCACCACCCCGCGCCTCACCCGAAAAAAACATTGCGTGCGAGTTCGCCCTCTAGCGGCAAGTAGCAGTAGCACAACTATAAGACAATGACCTTACTTGTCCGAAACCGCAGAGTTAAAATCTGATAGACGCGCCAATAATGAATTATTTTTTTGGTATCTTTTATTATTTCGTTTAGTAAGTATGTATATTTTTTAGTATATATTATTTATATATTTATTATTTATATAGTAGCGAAAGCAAAGATAAGTGTTTAGAATCATGACGTTTGTTAAATATGATGTAGAAATAAAAATAACTACTGTGGGTTAAAACAATAAACTCAAAACCCAGCTGCTGTGAAATGTAATACCTGATCAAAAAGCCGTTTTTTTATGAATTATTGAATACAAAAAAATATTTAATAATATATATAATATTAATATTTTTTGAAGTCGCTTAATAATTTATTTATATATATATATATATATATATATATATATATATATATATAGGTTTTTTGTACATGAACAAACTAAAACATTTTGACTTAAAAAATGTATTAACATCCTATTAATATTATAAATGCGAAAGTTTGTGTGTGTGCACGTATGAAACGGCAAATCTTGCGGAGTGTATAGGCTTGGAGCCTATTAAATGCAAAACAATTTTGAAGTGCTACAGACCGTGGACCTCCTAAACACTATTTAATTTCATCAGCCTTAGTCCACGAGGTAGGAATAACAGGCACAGCCTGCCAAAAATGAACACAAAATAGTAGGACTGTGATAGCCACTCATGAGTTGGTGTTGTCTGATATCTGGTCCACTGCTTTTAGCGCTTTACAGTTTGCCATAGTAAATTCATCCTTTATAATAAGGCTTCTATCGCGCAGCCAAATCAGTAGAAGGATTATCTACTCTACGAACACGAATCTAATCGAAACAAAACGTTGTTCTGTCTCGAGCAAAGATGTATACAGAATATTATACTAAATGATTCATAATTTATTTCCATCCTGTAATCTCGCTTATTGATACATTTTGACATAAAATGATTTTTTTTTTGTATTAATTATATATGACATAATGACCGAGCCATAATTGTACAGTTAAGTACACATTTTGTATTGTTTTGTTAAAATTGTATACTTAGTATTATTAAAATTATACATTGTGATTTGTGAAATAGAGGTGTTCACAATGTACATTGTGAACTCCTGTGGTAAATTAAGTTCATCTTACTTTATACTTATATCGAATATTAACAGTTTATATAATACTTACATAGAAACATTTATTACAGTTCACATGTTGCCTTTACCTTTTGTAGCAATATGCAAACTGAGGCAGCCTGTAAAGCACACATTTTACTTTTTATTTTTTCTTTGCAACATAGAAAGCTGTAAGTATTTAATTACCTATAGAGTTAAGTGTATTGCCTGTGTCACTTTGCATGCTACTTGAAACTGTAACTTACAAAAATTGTAATAACCTGGCGATTAAAAAGAGTGGCCTGAGTTTCTTGCCAGTTCTTCAATTCTTCTTCTTAAAATTCTTTTAAAATTGTACTTCAGTTTGTCAGCGAACTGGTTGTAGGTTAATTTGCTGACATTTTGTAAATTTTGACGTTCATAAGTGTTAATTTAATTAACCTATATGAATTAACATATTTTCGGTTCATCTGGATATAACTTCAGTAAATCGTTCTGTATATTGTATAGCCAGCAAACATTTTACGGAAGTAGATCTTTTAGAATAAGCGGGACGGTTTGGCTGGAGATGTGCATTTAACATGTACATAACGACGTAAAATGTAAGTTTTGTCTGAAAATCAGTGGTCCGAAGGCATAGTTACCTCCTCGGTCCTCTTTATTTCCTTTTTTCTCCCACAGTATCTTTACTCTGTATGGCCACCACTGCACCTGCACATGTGAATTTGAAACAGCACCATACACCAGCAAAACTGAATTCAAATGATGGAGCTGATTAGGATTTTCAGTTACACATGCTTTAAACAAAGCGTCATCATTCCTATGTTGATTATCTTCTAGTAAGTGCCCGTACGTAAGGTACACAATATCATGTACCCTTAGCAAAATAAGTAACACGAACAATTTCCAAAGTAGACACATTGTACCCACAGTTTGAGTTATTTGGATGTACCGTGAAAATTACCTCGCTAGAGATTCATTATAAGTATAGATTACTGCAATATGTACATACAAATATATGTGTACATACATATATATGTATGTACGTATATATTGCAGTATTGTGAATGTATAATATAATGCAAAATCGGTAAAGTAGAACTAATGTAATATTATCGCTAAGTAACGGATCCATGCGGACGACGTCACGGGGTAGTTTTACAGTACATACACTTATAATCAGAAATCAGAAATTAGAAATCAGAAATTTTATTTGTTAACATAGGTACATAACAAAGGTCTTGAGATCATAAAAATAGTGCGCTATGTTTTGCCTACATACAAGGCATACAAACATTTTACAATAAGTTTATATATAATATAATATAATAAAGATACATACATACATACATAGAGTGCTAAAACATAATTCTTTTGCCTTTACCTAGTTAGGTAAAGACTGTACAAAAAAGAGTAGAATTCTTTATACTGTGCCACCGTGCCGGGTCTATTACTTTCTACATACACCTATCACTCGAAAAATACGGTATTAGTTTTGTTATGTCCAGTAGGCACTCAACAATATATTATTTAATTTTAGGATTAAAAATTCATATAGTACGATAATAAAGGAACAGAGAGTAGGATTTTTAATTTACCTAATTGTGATAATTTCACAGTCTTCAAATATTTTAGTTTGGTTAGAGACTAAACGTTTTGTAAAGCCTTTTTTTTCTTCCTTTCTTGCATTCAATAATAAATAATATAAAAAAAATAATAATAATAATAATAAAAAAAAAAAAAAAAAAAAATCAAAATAAGATGCATTGAAAGTAGAAGGGTAGGTATTTACTATAGCCTAGTATCTTATCACTGATTTTATCAGCTCATGAAAAAAATCTAACGAGGTAAATACTTGAATATTTTATCGGCATTACTTACCGATAGAATATTCAAGTACACACCGTATGTATATATAGAATGTATAGGTATTTATGCTCGTGCAAGATAACGTAGATAGTTAGGTACCTAACAGCAGCGTGTATGGTTGTTTTGTGTAGGTACCTAACTAGGTCGCAAACCGACGCATGTCACGTATAATCTTTGTAATTTGAGTTCTATGCTAGTTGTACGACCGACGCCGACGTTCGTGTTCCGACCGAAGCACCTCGTACATGTCGGTCGGAGTCGGAAAGCGCCCTTGCCACATGAGTAAATATCCAAGTTAGATATTTTACTCATGTGCCCACCTACCACACACCTAGTTCGAAATGATAGTAGACATAGACAATATTGTAGCAAGCTCATATTTATATCCCTAGGGTATATAACAGCAGAAATTTACTGATTCTTGAGGCCCGGTGTTGCCTTGATCTTATCATGAGCGACGATAGGCTCACCACCTGCTACCTAGTTTACGTGGAACTAAACATAATTAAAGGATATCCTAGGTAAGTATCTCAAAGAAGGTATTTTACTAAAAATATGAAGGTAGGTATACACCTACTTACAGGATATTCATGTGTTGAATCTTTTGCATTTGTATTTGTTTCAGTCGTGAAATTTTAGTCATTTTGATGAAAAATAATAATAAATGTAGGTAAATACCTATGTATTTAATACACTAAAAAAATCTAAATAACTAATCTAATTTATTTGCAACACTAAATCTATCCACACAATATTTTTTTTTTGATATTATTTATTTGCAATTATTGAATTACGTAAATAATTTTTAAAAAAACCGCATACGTCCGTCCGTCAGAAGGGCTTGCGCCGCTCTGCCGCTCTGCCTCCCGTCGCCCGCGCAGAGCCCCTGCGACGCTGATTCAGCCAAATTATCAATAACTATTGAAACATTATCCTAATAAATGAAATAAATCTATAGAGTTGACATTTGGTTTATTCCGGTTGATTCAATATAACTTTTATATTTATAACTATAGTAATTACAAAGTAATATTTCGATATAAGTGAAATCACGTTGTTTTAATATCGTTAGTATAAGTTATATAATCAATTATTGTAAATAATTCTTCTACAATTCTAAAGTTCATGAATCAAAGTATATTGTAGGCAAAAAACAAAATGAATAAATAGCATTAAAATCTACTAAATAACGAGATGAAAGTCGCGGATTTCGGCGAAATTTCGTCGGAACCACCTTAAGTGGGCTTTATTCTAACTTCAGTTATTCTCTGAGGTATGTTACGTTGGCTTAACAAATAGTCTAATATGGTTCTCCATGTGAGAATATCAAATAGTCTAATATGGTTCTCCATGTGAGAATATTTGTAGAAAATACAAGCATAGCTTTCGTTATATTTATTTATAACATCAGTCCAGTATTTTACATCATTATTCGCATACACACGCAACGTATCGCGCAGGAGGTAAACACATGCCTCGAATACAAAAATACCAAGATCTATTTTCGCCCACGAAAATTAACTTAGAAATAACTAAGAGTAATTAAGGTTAACAAATTAATTCTCTGCTCCCTTGAAAATCAAGGAAAGGCTATTTTAAAACTGGATAATTTAAATTATTAAATCGTGAATATCAGTCGTAAAGTATTATTTAGTACACCAAATCTGTGGTACTGCATCGAAACCCAGATCCTCGATAGAAATATTTGTACATTACACAAATTTTGTGGGAATAGCGCAAACTTCCACTGTAACTGCTGAGTCCTGAGTCGGATCTTGCCTCAACAAAAAGTGTAAATGTAAATATGTGTTAAACTACAGAATTTACGGTAGCTTTTATTTACGGTAGTAAATCCACGCTGGTTTTAGCATGAATGGGTCGGATCGTCCGGGGAAGTACTACCTTCTCATAGAAGATCGGCGTAAGAGTAGTAGTATCGGTATTTAATACGGTGAGTGAAAGCGCCGGAGGCCCAATTCCCCCCTTTCCTATTTCCCCACCTCCCTCATTCCCTTCCCCTAACCCCATTCTTAGCCGCCATAGTGGAGGCCACCATACCAGCAGTTTAAGACGATGGCTTTTGGTATTGTGGCCATCACTTCTGGATTCCACTGACTGCTTACCATCAGGCGTGGTGGAGGCACTTTGGTAGGCGAATATAAAAAAAAATTACCAAAATAATTAAGTGGATAAGTATTTAATATAATATCATAGCATTCATTTATTTTTAAGTCAAATAATGATAGGCATTTTATTTTGACGTAGGTAATTTGTTTGTGGGGTTTACAAATTCGTTGACAATAATATCACGAGATGACATTGTATCAATTGTCTTCATTCAAGGTTGCTGACTCTTATCGCTATACTAAATACCTAACCGTCAGACCACACGTGTAGAGCTTAGTGTATTGATTGATATTGACCTACGAAAGAATTATTAATTATCTAACCACAGTAATCATATTTGATTACATTATTGTAAAAAAAAAATTTTGGATTCTTATTAAATTACCTACTATTGGCCACCTGAAGACAGTAACAGACTGCCCCTTTTCAAAAAATGCTGTAAAAAAATGTGTGTGGAAAAGGTGAGATACCTACTGTGTGTTATGTTTTGTTCTTAGAAAAGCAACCATAGTAATGGAAATGGCTGATAAACCCACTCATTCACCGTTCTTCCCACGCATTCGAGAGCAATAATTGTGTAGGAAACTGCTTAAGTATCTATTAATAAGTAGGTATACTGCGTCTACTTCAGTCATTTTTGACACTGTTTTCTAAAAGTGTTTGTTTAGGAATGATAATTGTCGACGTCGTCGATAATTTTGGCCCACAGACGAAGGATTAACTCTACTTTTGGCAGAAGATCAAGGTGCGTTAAAGTGGTTGTGCCTGTTACATCATCAGCCTATACTAAAATTGTATTTTAGAAAACTGCATACTTACATTTTTGTACAAAAGTTTTAGAATAAAATGTCTGTAAAACTATATTTGTAAAAAAATAATTGGTGGTTAATTGTAAAACAATAAAGAAGTTTTTATTCCATTCTGAGCGATCATTACTGCGTGGTATTTTTATCTGAAAAACACCTTGTAAAAACAAATTCTATACTTGTCACAGTCGCCCCTTAGACAGGTCTCACTACAATTTTATCCAGTTATTTCTTTAAATAAAAACCTTATTATAGTCTCAATTATCTATAATAAGTGTTTGATTAAAATTGAAACAATACAACGATACGCTGAAACTAGTTTACTCACTAGTTGAAGTTTACTCTATAATTTTGTATTTTTATGAAAGTTGTTTAGCAGCGAAACTGTTGTTCACCGAGCGACTGCTCTAGTGATGTAAAACGTTTACACTATAATTATTTTACAAAGTATAGTACGTGTGCCTCCTCGATATAATGCGTATCCAAGACCGATCGTTAATAACAGCCACGATTGTTGATAGCTTAACGTTGGCGTAGGGCCTGATGGGAAAACTTATTGCCATTTATCATAGGCCAACGTACCAACCGCATGAACCTTATTTGTTAATACACTAAAAGCTCCAGTTATTAAGCTTATTAAGCTAAAAAACATAACAGATGTAAATACTCCTAATGAAATGAAATGAAATGCATTTATTTCAAATGTGGATACATATTGTTGTCATTACAGTGGAAGTCCAGCACATTTACCATTTACATGGCATACAAATATTTATAATTAAATCTAAAATGTATATTCTTCATACTAATAAAATTTAAAGAGTCAAGTTACCAATTTGTTACATAAAAATGTCAATTAAATTCAGGATCAATAAATTCATGCACAATTACAATAATAAAATGTCAATCAGAATTTATAATTAAGGTATTCCTGTACAAAATAGAAACATATCTCTACTAACCATCCATGCAATTGTTTTTTAAATTTACACAAATTTAAGTTCCTAAGTTGTTGTAGAAGATGATTAAATACTTTAATAGAATGTTGGAGTACCTGTCATGAACTGAAGCTTAATTACTTCTTGTGGGAAAGAAACAATATCGTACATAAGATACGTAATACGGGTCCAAAAACAGTATTGGTACAGGTGGTAACTACACGCCATTGCCCTCGGGACCTTCTCAGAGACTAATAAATTACACTCAAGGATCGGGGGATCCTTTGGTATTAATACCTATTTCTTCATCTACTAGTAGCTCTACGTAAGAATAGAAATGTAAATAGGTAAATAAGTATTTACAGATTTTACATTTATATCTATACATCTATACATATAATAAAAATGTAACCGATCGCTGTCTGTACATGGAAGATATATGAAAAAAAAAATTACTGGGGCCTTTATCAACGCAAATAGAACCCAAAACAATGATTGTTACAATTTTTGTCTGTTTGTCTGTTTGTCTGTTAGTCTGTTTGTCTGTTTGTCTGTGCGTTTGTTCACGCTAATCTCAGAAACGGCTTATCCGATTTAGATATGGTTTCCACTAATACATTGTGGTAAGCTTCACTTAACATTTAGTGTTTGTTTCATGTCAATCGGTTCATAAATAAAAAAGTTATGCCAATTTAAAGAATCACGTCGAACATTTTCTGATAGAAACAGTGACTTTAACAGGTTACGGAATAGCTGATAGCGTTTTTATTTTTCGGATTCCTCTCATTCTAAACAATCTTCCGTTTAGTTTTAAATGAGTCCAGTTTCCAGTGAGCCTCTGTTTCGCGATGACAATTAATAAAGCCCAAGGTCAGACACAACTAAAAGTTGTGGGCGTGGATCTAAATATTAGCTGTGTTTCGCACGGTCAGCTTTATGTGGCTCTATCACGTGTTAGCATTCCTAGCAGCCTGTATGCTTTGATCCCCGATGGCTATACGTCTAATCCATACATCCATACACCCATACATATTATATAAGGCTTTGACCTGACTGACTGACTGACTAACAGACAACGCACAGCCTAAACTGCTGGTCGTAGTGACTTGAAATTTGGAGGGTGTGTTTGTCTAAATGTCTAGAGGTTGTACTAAAAAAGGGTTTTTTTAAATTTAATTCCTAAGTGTGTGAAAAGGGATGAAATCGATTGTATGAATCTTCTTCATTTTTTAACTTACAGTTTTGTAATTTTGTTTTGGAATACTTTTTATTTAAATAAAAAATATCCTTATAATTTTGTTTTAACAGGGGTGGATTTAGAGGGGTGAAATTAGGGATGAAAGATTCTATACAAAGATCTTTAGCTTTTGAAGCTAGCGACTTGAAATTTACAGGGAGGGGGAGGGAGGGAAAGGAAGGAAGAAAAGGTGGAATTGAGGAGAAGGAGGAAGGGAGGGGAAAGTGAGAGGGAAGTGATGGGGAAGTGAGGGGGAAGTAAAGAGGAAGTGTGGGGGAAATGCGGGAGAAGTGAGGGGAAAGTCAGAGGGAAGTCAGGGGAAAGCCAGGGAGAAGTGAGGGAGAAGTGAGGGGAAAGTGAGGGGAATGTTAGAGGAAAGTAAGAGGAAAGTGAGAGGGAAGTAAGGGGGAGTGAGGGGAAGTGAGGGGGAGTGGGGGTTAAGTGAGAGGTGAATGAGGGAAAATGAGAGAAAAGTGAGGGGGAAATGAGGGAGACAGTAGAGGAAGGCAGGGGAAGGGAGGGGGAAGGAACGCGGAAAAAGGAGTTCTCGAATGGTGGAAAAAGGGAGGGGAAGGGATAGGAAGCGATAGGAAGGGAGAGGAAAGGAGGAAAAGAAAGAAGAAGGAAGGGAGAAGAGAGGGGAAAACGAGGAGGCAAGGTAGAGGGAAGTGGAGGAAAGGGCAAGAGATGCTGGAGGAGGCAGGAGCAAGTGGACAATGGAGAAAAAGTGCAATAGGGAAGAAGGGGAAGGGAAAAGTTATTGTAGTGAAAATTTGCCTTTGTGTATTGTATATTGTTTTTACGAGGGATATCTTTATTTAGGTGAAAGAGGATTTGTATGAATGGGAGATTAAAAATAGTATTTAAACAATAAAAAAATGCTACCTATATACATAAAAGCAAAAGGTCACTCACTCACTTATCACGAAATCTCAGAAACAACAAGTGCTAGGCATCTCAAACTTTGCATTGTCGTTCCTATTAGGATATAGGTGCTCACTTAGACGGAATTTTGCGAAATCCGTCCCCTAAGGGGGTATAAAGGGGTGGCAAAGTTTGTATAAAATTTCTATAGTTTTTATAGTAGGATTACCAAATTACTAGAAAATACTCTTTTTTTATTATTCAGCAACCCCCCTTATTAAATATAATAATAATAATAATAATAATAATGGGCAAATAAGAGTCTCAAGTTTGTGTGAAAGTGGTTTGTCAGTTTTAGCGGTAGCGGGTTTAAACTGGATTCGCCATAGAGACGGATAATACTGATACAATGTACGATGGCCATAAAATCAGGCACGCAATATTCTCCCATCTGAATTTTCACGCGAACGAAGTCGCGGGCAACAGCTAGTTAATAGATATACTTTTAATCAATGTGATTTCTTGTATGATAAAATAATAAGAGTTTTTGTAAGCGTTATTAGTCGTAAATGAAGAAGCAACAGAAAAATTTAGACTTATAACTTAACCTGAAGAATTGCTGACGAAAGTAATGATCAGAAAACATAACTCACAGAAATAACGGCTACGGTTGCGGAATTAGTTGGAGGTGGAGTTCATGTAGAGCCCAACAATAGACTTAAGATCTGATTAACGACTACGTAGCGGTGTTAGTGCTTATTGGCGTGCAGCAGTAGATTTCAGCTAAATAAGAAAGAGACTGCAAACTCAGAAGATTTCATTGGAGTAGGTTTTATTTGTGTTGAACTGTTTTACAATTATCAAGACCGTACCCAGCTGGATATTATTATACAGCATACATAAGGACATGGGCCTCAAGAACAGTTACATTTTGAGAAATTCTATAAAAGTCTAAAACCATATTCAAAAATCAGACACCTAACCACGCTGCGAGAGCATGAAAAAAACATTCCACTAACAATAACAGTTAAATATTACAGGAACTTGTTTCTAGTCCCTATCTTAAAACTAACATAACGTGAGAATATCAGATAAAGAACTCTGAGTACATCACCGTGCTTGATAACACTGACCTTGGAATCTAACACGCTCGGTTACACAATACCGTGAAGTATTATTTAATTACTACGCATATAACGGGTGGCGCAAAAGTAAAGACCCTATTTGGTTCAGCTATAACATTTTTTCTAAATTAGAAAACTAGATTTAGATTTTTTTAAATGTATATTTGTGCCATTAAATTTCGTACCATTAGGATTTAAAGATGATGTCTTTTAAATGGTGACCTCCAGAGTTGATACACATTTGAGCCCTATTTATGACATTTTGCATAACTTGCCGTAACACTTCCTGCGATATGTTCGTTATTTCTTGACGAATGTTTTCTTTTAGAGCTGCGAGAGTCTGTGGCTTGTTCACATACACCCGAGATTTCAAAAAACCCCAAAGAAAGAAGTCTGGACTGGTCAGATCGGGTGATCTTGCAGGCCAAGGCAAATCGCCAAAACGAGAGATAACTCGGCCTGGAAAAGCGTCCCTCACTAAGTCCATAGTGTCGCGCGCTGTGTGTGCCGTAGCGCCGTCTTGTTGAAACCAGATGTGCTCCAGCCCCAATTCGTCCAAACTGGGTATCAAAAACTCACGTAACATGGTTCTGTAGCGTTCTCCAGTGACAGTAATCGCATTGCCTCCAGCGTCTTCGAAAAAATAGGTTCCGATCACTCTGTCAACACAGATGTCACACCATACAGTAACTTTTAGTGGGTGTAGAGGTGTTTCTTGAATAATGCGCGGATTATCAGTGCCCCAGAACCGAGTATTCTGCTTATTGACATGCCCTGAGAGATGGAAATGCGCTTCGTCACTCATAACCAATTTTGAAGGAAAATCATCCTCTTCAAGGTTGAGGTTTATGACGCGCTGGCAGTAATCTAGACGAGCTCGGTGGTCAGCAGGCAGCAGCTGATGAGTCATTTGAGTTTTATACGGGAACATCTTTAAGTCTTTCACCAAAATACGCTGCAGGGTCCGTCTGGAAATGCCCAATTGCGTGGCACGTCGCCTCGTTGATGTTTCTGGACACTCTTCCACATCTTCGCGCACAGCATCGATATTTTCAGCTGAACGGCCTGTTCTTGGTCTCCCAGACTTAGGTCTATCCAATGTTGAGCCAGTTGCTTCAAGGCGTGTGGCAAAGCGTCGAATTGTGCGACCAATCGGTGCCGGACGGTGGGGAAATCGTCGACGAAATTCACGTTGTGTTCTTATCACTGATGAATTATTCCGTAAGAACATTGACACAATTATTCCACGTTCTTGGGGAGTAAAACGGTCCATGTTTATTTTCAGTGTATTTTACATTTGTTCTCTACACAATTTTCAACAACAGAATGACAGAAAATGTCATATATAAAAAAAAAAAGTATTTTCTTTAGTGCCAGTACTTTTGCGCCACCCAGTACTATTTTCAAACAGACTTCATGTTCTAAACGTGCGATAATGTTTGCGTTTTGCAGTGGTCAAATGTTTGGACACGAATGCAGTCGTTTGTTTTTGGTGATTTATGAAGAATGACATTATGCAAAAGGCACATCATTTTCCTATTTAGTTTCGTTTCGAAATGAACGTTCGTTCTATTAATAGTACCAGGATTAAAATAAATCTTTATTTTTTACCGACGTCATTTGAAGAGACTACAGCTGCGTATTCTTATCTTGGTATAAACTGAGGGTTTTTATCATTACCAAATCTAGTTTGGAATAATAAGACAAAAAAAAAATCGAAATATTTGCATAAGGATAATGAAAACAGACTGTTAAATGAAACTGGTTTCTTGTAAAACCAGCTTGAGGACTTATTTTTAACTTCAACCATTAAAAACGGTCGTATTATCAAAATTTGCTACAAAAGACTTCAACATCCAAATGATTAAAAACACTCTTTGCATAGTACCCAGCTGATGCTAATCTAGAATTTTCTATGTATAGAATTCCAAGTTTAATATCAAGTTTATTGACTTATCGATCTATACTTACAGAATCAAAGGTAAGTAAGTACAAGTGTTCCAGACAAATCAATCTAGTAAACGACATTGAAAATGTCATCATTTAATTAAAACTATTCACTCTATAAGAAAATTAAAGTTGAAAATGATTAATGTCAAAGCGAAATTCATGTCACATAATGTCTTGTGCTTTTCACTACATAGTATACAACAAAGTCGCTTCTCGCTGTCTGTCCCTATGTATGCTTAGTTTTTTAAAACTACGCAACGGATTTTGATGCGGTTTTTTAAATAGATAGAGTGATTCAAGAGAAACGTTTATATGTGTAATACGTGCAAAATTCAGTAGAGAAACACTGGTAATTTTAGAGATTTCTAATGTAATGCAGGGACATAGCGGTTGCGGCAGTACCGTCCAGGGGGCCGCCAGCCTCTAAAGAAAACAATGATCATGTTTGTATTGTCTAATGACGAAAAAGCTGTGAACGTTATTTAAAAAGACATTCTGTAGTATATTCAGTATCAGCATAATACCTGTGCGAATCCGGGGCGGGTCGCTAGTATTAAATAAAACTATAAATAATGTCTAGTAAAATTGATGGTAGGTAAGCATTCTATTTATAAAATACAGATTCTTGTTTGAATATAATATAATAAATTACGTGAGAATACATTTTTCATCCTGTTTTTGTAATCGTATCAATTTGTATTTGTCTATGTATACGCACAAACTCATGGTGTGTCACTAGTTTTCCATAATATCAGCTGACAAGTAGTATTTTGGTCCCAAGCGTGTGTTTGCTGTTAGCTCATATCAGTTAGCGTTTCGACTTCGGAGTCTATAGTATACTCAGTAACCGGTTTGAATTCATAAATAATATGTATAACAGTCTCATTAGAGTTGGTTTTAATAATCATATCGTGTTCAACACAAAGCCCACCTGTTAAATATTGTAACGCAACATTTTGGTTGTGTTGCTGAATAATTTAACGTCGAGATTCAACATACTTATTATTATTTTTGTATTTCTATATTAATAGATGTTAATCTAAATCGCAAATATGTTGCTCTACGCGTCGTTGTTGTTAATTAAAATCGACGAAGTATTTATTTATTACATGGTTTAACAAGGCAGAAGAACGATTTACAACTCGGCATTGCGTCAAATGGGCATACAATGTTTAGTTTAAAAACAGTAAAGTAATCGATATGTAAGAAGCTTGTTCGCTTGTATACAAATAATAAGTATCGTGGATTTCGAGTAACCTTGCAGGCACTGACCGACCTCGGCTTGATCCATATTCAATGAGACCTTCGTGGTTAAAAAACTTATTGGATGTTTACTGATGATACTTGTAATACCGATTTACGTATTCCTATATCTACTTTTTTAATATTGGAGTGAAATAAAATTAAATTTTGGATGTGATTCTTCTCAATAACATAAACATAAATTTGGGTATTAACAAAACACGCTCGAACTCTTTTATCGGTAATTTTATCCGAAACTGAGATGAGACATACACCGTAACAGTATCATGAAATATTTACGAGTATTTCCCAACGATTTTTCCTTCTACGGAGTAGGGGCATCAGTAGTAAAGCCAGATTCCATTTATAAGTGCGCCAGCTTCTGATGTTGCTCATAAAGCGTCCCTGATAAAGCCTCCGGTCCTGTGGGATAAGGGGGCAGACGGAGGAGGCGAGAGGGAGGTTGCTACACGTACATAGCGAACTTTTGTACAACAAAGAACTTGCCATATTTGGATAGGACTGTTGTATTGAAGAATTCGTTTAATGAATATGACACTAATCACGACATTTATGTATAATTTCACTGTTCCTACTTGGCTTCAGCACTTCGTTTCTTAAAATCTTTTGTTATTATAAAATTTTGCGATGTTTTCTTTCATCTGTATTACATCCGTATCAGCTTTCCGCGGCGTGATTTCAGCCGCGTCTTTGCTTACTGCTCTGCTTACATCACCAGTAGCGTGATATTACATAGCCTATAACCTTCCTCAAGGACTGGGCTATCATGCACAAAAATAATTATTTGAATCCGACTGGTAGTTCTAGAGATAAGCGCGTTTAAACATACAAACAACCAAACTCTTCCGCTTTTTTTTCTTTTTTTATAGTATAGATATCCAAGATAAACTTAGAGAGTTCATATGATTTCGGAAATGTCATATTTTTACTTGGCCAATCTCATGTACAAGTATCTAATACCTACTTAACGTTACTCAATACACTGATTTGAATATATAGCAGTAGCGAAACGTCAATATAACACGATTCTAACCAGCTTCCCGTTTAAAATATGCCCTGACCTCCTTATACCACTGCTTCACTGCATATCACTGCTTGCGTCATTGCGTGTCTACTTAAAGACTAACTAGCCTTCCGCGACTCAAAAGATTTTAGTCCCACCGGCTTCCCTCCTCTGAAAATTGACTCTTCGCTACTGATATCTATATATCAGTTATAGTATAGATAGTTCAAACAATACCTATTTAGATGATATTAAACTGCTACAACTAACATTGAAGCTTTTAAATTTACCTCCAATTTGGGCGACCTTCTAACAGTTATGTAGCAAGGCAGTAAAAATAACAACTAACATTGTAAGCCATTAATTTTGGTTAGTTCCGTTAACATGTCACGCTGCTATCTACGATGTATATTGTTGGTTCCCCTGCGAGCATCCTGTTCGAGGTCGTTCGATCACTCTTCCAAGGGAACTTCCTTACTGCCAACCATATTCCCCCCGCGAAACTACTTTGTATGTATTAAGAATATCGTGCAAAGAAAATTTGCAATCTGTGACTTTCATAGTCAATTTGATCAGTTTTTTTCATACCAATCTAATGCAGAGGCTTAATAGAGAATACAAAAAATAAAATTATTTTTAGAAAAAAAATTAAAACCGACTTCAAACAACACCTACATGTTCATAGCAAAGAACATTAAAGGGGAATCAACGCAATCCTTGATACCTATAATACTTTACTATTTATAGTTTTTAATCAGTTATTTTGGAGTCGGTGCCAGCCAAAAAATGAAAGATATGAGGTAACAAACATACAAAAAAAAACCCGAATTAATAACCTCCTTCTTTTTGAAGTCGGTTAAAAATGAAAGGGTTGATTTTTGGATCAAGGGTATATTAAAATTATCTCGAGTCTTGATTATAAGACTATATTCATTTCTTTCGCGCTCTCCACAAGTCCACACATAGAACTAAACATAGTGGTTTATGCTCTAGGCGCAGACAATGCAGACATAAAGAGTAACAGATAGGTACTACTATTTGTAACCTCTCTACCACAAAATAAATATCTCTAACCACAATAAAGTGATGAAATAGTTTATTTGTTTTCTAATTAGCTACATATTCGTCATAATTTGTCCTAATACGAATAGGTTGTAATTTTCCGTCTGTAGATACAGGATTAACAACACATGAGATCATTCGAATGCGCATAAAAATTGTTACAAAATGTTAGGGCTTGGTTAGTAGGTACTGCTACACAACTAGAAGATCACTACTTTCACCATGTTTATTGCATTTTAAAGATACACACACGTAACTTTTCCATCAACATAGAAAACACAATTTATTGTGCCTACTACGTCTAAACGCAGTTTTCATCTTGTTTATTATTTTCATACTCCGTTACTCTATAGTAACGTTAAAAGTTTAATATCTTAATATATTATGTATCATTTTTCTAAATGTTACCGTTATTAGAAAAATAATAAACAAAGAAAAATTACACATAATTTTACAATATTATCTATCTATAAACTCTTTTTGCCAGTACAGGTCAATGACTTCAATGCTTGTAGGTTATACCGCATCAGCTAAATAATTAACACTTTGTTAGTTTCTTTACAGAGCAAAAATTACCCATACAAAAATAAGCTTTATAAACTAGTACCTATATAGAAATTTTACCTTAACATGTTTAGTTCTTATTTTTAATAACATTCCGTCAGTCATGTATCGAGTAAACGACAGCGGAACAGGGAACACTGAACAGCTGTGCGCGTGCGGTGCATTCCTAGCGGTCAACGCACGGCTGACGGCATACGAGTGTAACGTATGTATCAACTATTTATTGTATGGACATAGCATTTATCACACGGCATTGTTACAAATGAGCGAACAATTTTATAGACTTTCTGTAGATATAAAGAACCATATACTTAGCACAATACACGGCGTGAATAAAGTCAAACGGTCCATTCTGTTCGTACTTGGTCTAATTTATAGACCATCCTTAACTCAGATAGGTTCGCACATTATTCGTTTCATTATAGAAAATATTCAATGTACAAGTAATTATGTTACAACATAACATTTCTATTTGCATAGTAGGTTTACTTTGGAAAGTAATCATACAAAAATTACTCGTTGTTACACTAGGTCAGTTGCCTTTATTACCCACAAATGAAGAATAACCCATGGCCTGAGCATGACACGATAGAAAGAACATCTGTGCAATCACTGCAATCAGAGTAATCTGGATACAGCTAAGATAACGAAGAATTGAATCTTTAAGTTAAAAAATAAGGCTAATTATCTAGACATCAAATATGTACACAAAAAATCTTGCTTTAACATTGTAGTGTGTGCCTTTGCCAGGGCAATGTCCTGAACTATCTAAAAAATGTCCTTGTCAAACGCATTTAATTTGTCCTCAAAGTTATTCATTTATATTTATAAAACTAGCTTCCCGTAGCGCGGTTTCATCCACGTCTTTAGTTACTGCTCTGCTCTCGTCGCCAGTAGCGTAATGTTACATTGCCTATAACCTTCCCCAAGAACTGGACTATCATACGCAAAAAGAATTATTCAAATCCGATTGGTAGTTTCAGAGATTAGCGCATTCAAACAAACAAACAAACTCTTGCGCTTTATATAATAGTATAGATAGATAAAGAACTTTAGGCATTGTTTGCCTTAGTTTAGTAAATCTATGGTACAGTCATCTGGAGATTACACGGTCTTGTGTGTAACTTTCATAAGCTCATACCCACTTACAAATTCAGTTGTACGTGAATTTCAAATTCAGAGTAGAATTTGGAAGTTTGCTTGTGTAACAGAGTACAATCTACATAGTTTCTACTGCGAAGTTTCTGGTACTTGCGGTACTAAAGAACAGACATCAACATAACCTTACGACATTATACAAATTAAAATTGTTAATACTGGCTAAATGTTTCTCACTGCAAACAAATTGCTAAAATGACTATAGTACTAACTAATGAATTAATGTTTTAACAAAACATAAACCAATCTATTAGATACAAATCGTTTTTTTAGAAATCTTTGATTTTAGTTCTTATATTAAGAGTGTTTCTTGACAAGCATTTAAAAATCAATTTATCGAACCCGTCCAAAGGGAAGAAATCAAAACAGTAATGAAATCAAAACAAATGATGTGAATATCAGAGTCATGGAGTGGCCGGCGAGATCACCGGATATGAATCCGATCGAGCTTGTGTGGGCCTTGTTAAAAAGAAGAGTTAAATCCAGAATTCCAGCTCCAAATAACATCAATGATCTGCAAACCGCCGTAGTCGAAGAATGGCAAAGACTGCCTCAGGAGACTCTAGATAAAATTATTCATGCCTAGGCGAGTTAAAACTTTAATTAGGGCACGTTGAGGAAACACACGTTATTAAAATTTAGTTATTTTACCTTAAAAACAGTTTTCAACTTACTTTTTCCAATTTCATTAATTATCTTTAGTAACCTTAAAATGTACATTTTTACTAAAGATGATTTTAATTACTATATGTGGACCACGTGTGATCTTATTTTGATTTTAAAAGGTATAATTTTTAAACAATAAAATATTTATTTAAATCTATTTTTGAAATAAAGATATAATTTAAAAAATCTGTGCTTTTTTTGTGTTCCGTAAATATGCCAGTGTATGTTTTTGGTGGTAAAGCCCTGTGATAAAGCCTGTACAGAAACAAATTTCCATGACATTTTTAAGTGTAAATTGACAGCGATCCCACAATAAAACTCTTTTATTTTAAAATAATTTTAAAGAACATTTCAGACTTATGTTTCTTTTAATTTAATATTTTTTTTATTTTACGTAAAAAAAATTAAGGTTCAGATTTATATCAACATACCCATTGTTCGGCAAACCTAAAACAACAATTTGAATGAAATACGACAGCGGTTTTAAAATATAATACTACCTATATGTTTATGCTCGTCCCAGATATATTGGAATTAAGTATGGTTCAGGCATATTATTTGTCGAGACAGTCCAGACACCTATTCGGTAAATGTTATTTCACGCTAAAATTATTACGTTCCGACAAAAAAACAACCATTGGAAGATCGGTGAGATCGTACCAGCATAGCAATTAGAAAGATTGAGACACAAAAAGTCTCGTTTCTTTGAAAAAGGCGTTAATTTTTCATTCGCGGTGAATTAGAGGTGGAACGGGTTGAATGAAGTGTCGGCTGCTGCCGACTGCGATCGATACAGGGTTATGGGACTCTGTTAGCATGGTCCCGCTAAGGTTATACGTGTGTATTTTATCCAGTATTTGCCGCAGTAAAACGGGCTCTTAAAATAAATTTACCTACAGACTTTGGCGTAAATACGTAATGATACTGAAGTTAGTTATACAGCGATAGCGGCAAAATTAAGGAAAAATACTTAATTAAGAAAGTATTTAAAAAAAGTCAATGCTTATACTCGTGAGTAACAGTCATCGATATCGGTAAAACAGCGAGGTCAATTGTTGCGGTTTGTGAATGGATAACAAATTTCTAAAACATCAATTATGTATTTTGTTTTTTGTTTAAATACATAGGAGGCGTTTGCGCTTTATATTTTAGCTACGGTTAATTCGGTATTTATTATGTTACATGACTTTACTATTATTTCTTTATCGAATTCACTTAAAACAAGATAAATACCTAATACATGAACAATAAATAGGAAGTTTCTATTAGATAAGATAAACGATACATACTTATCTTTCAAATGATTTATTGCTACCATAAACTTTGATTTTTTATTAAGACTTAGGTATAAAGTGTAGTGTGTATTTGTATTTTTACATTGTAGGTACTGTACAGTAATGGATATGTACATATCATTACTGCTACAGTGACTAAAATAAAAACATAGGACGTTAAAATAGTCTCAAAAATACATTATTTGCTATAAATAATGCAGACATTAATATAGGCATAACCTACATTCCATTTTAAGTCTTAGATTTATTAACATTTTTTGACTTAACTAAAGTAGGTAGGTAGGTAGGTAGGTACTTAGTTTAACTAATTTAACTAAAGTAGCCAGTATAGGCATGGGTATAAACATATGAAGTTTAATGAAATTGTTAAGAATGTAAAGAATAGAGACGAATTAAAAACTGATAGGAGATTACAATTAAAAATAATTCGACCATGACAAATAGATAACAAGATAAAAAAGAGTACCTACTAAAGTCACGGTCATTAGGTATTACATATTCCAGTAACGTCAAGAAATACTATGTAATGAATAATTCAATACAACTGTAAGAAATGTAAAATGATTAGAATACGCATCAGCTTTCCTTGAACGTACCAATACATAAATTATACAAAGTAACGTTATACATAGGATTCTGCCATTTTTCTACACAACAATACAATACTTGCAATTCACGTAGTCCGATGCAAAGTGCTATTTATATTAACAAACATAAAACATAGAATTACTCTACGTAGGTACTATACATTTTTTTATAATTTTATTAAATGCGGAACTTAATGACGATTAACTAGCAAATATATCTAAAATTCGGATGCTTATGTGGAACTAGACGGGAAATGCATTCTTGCAAAGACAGAAACGAAAATTACGTAACTGTAAACATGCGTGGTGTAAATACGCCAGACATACAAGATTCTTCTGTTTAACTAAAGCAAGGTGCGAGATTGAAATACGGTAAAGAATCCCATCGCATGACTACCATGTTCAACTCCAAGGTAAACGTCTAACAAAACGATATTAATTTCACTACTCACAGTATTTTGCAAGCTTTGATCTAATATGGCTACAGAAGGTATCGATTCATTCCTAACAATAAAGAAATATAAAAGTTTCTAAAAAACCTTTTTGGAACGTCTAGGAAGCGAATTAGTATACTCAAGTCTTCATGCAATTGATCCTCATCAAGCTCTTGTATTTCAGTATTATTTCGTTCTGTGAGAATAGACAATGGATATTTATCATGGTTTTAATGTTTTCCAAAGAATCGACCTTATTACACCTTCGCGTAGCGATCATTTATGGGTTAAGTGAAAATCAGGCTCATACAAACAAAAGTTCATGGCAGTGATGCAAGGTGCAAGTGTTGTTTTGTTTTACTTGATGAAAAAGTCACTGGTAGCTGAAGGTTTGAGAGATTTAAAAGCATAATTATTAATGAAAGAAACCTATTGTCTATATTTTTTTAGAGCTTGTGGATGAAGCCTGTTTTCTAGACATATTTATTCTAATAATCGCAATACGACTACTAATCGCAAAGTGCCGGGTTCAGCAAACTGCAGTTTTGGTTTTAATGTACCCTAAGAGAATTTTACGGTAGTTACTCACTAGCCATTTTACTATTACTGAAATAACTGCTAAGGGTGTAATGCATAATAATATCTGCCTACGCCTTTAATAGGTACACGTATCCTACGTACGCGTAAAATACGTATACGTACTATACGATAATGCGAATTTAAAGACACTCAAGGAAAATTGTAGGGTGGTCCGCAGATTGTAAGCTTTTTATTACCTAGGAAGTTAAGAAAGCTTGGGTTTGACTGGCAATGAACGTTCAATATGTTCAATTTGATGGCTAAAAGAAAATTCGATAGTCTTTTTCTATTACAGCTTAAAGTACGCTATTAGATAGACTGGTTATTGATATTAAGAAGAAATATGTTCGATAAACGGCACCCGAATGGCATTTTATCGTTCAAGATAAACGTATTTTTCGTAAAACGATAACACTACTACCTACTACCTATAGGCTTTAACTAAAGATTACATGCAGCTATGAAGGTATTTTCCAATTTTAGCAAACGCTTAGCTTAGACCATAATGCTCGATGAACTCCACTTAATCTTTTTTATTTTAATCTTAATGACTGTCAAGACACTAAAATTTGGATTTATGTAAAGGTATTATTTTAATTATAGTTTCTTTAAATGTTTCCTTCTGTTAGTAATGTTCATGCGTAGGTGGTCAAATCCAAAACTAACTTTTACTTTTCTATTGAACTATACCTATCTACTTATCGCAAATATAACATTACAAAACATAATAATTCAAATAGTATATTATACGGAGGGCGAAGCCGTGAGGCGCAGCTAGTCTCTAATAAATAATAGCATGTACTAAAAACATGTTCCTATTAAATGCATGTCACGTATTTGACGAAATAAAATTAGTTATTACAAAATCAGTATCGTTGTGACACCATTGTTGGCCTCAAAATTTGAGACGTGCGTTGATTTTTTACAGCGAATGTGGTGGCTGGGATACCGCTCTAAAATTTAATAATAGGTATTTACTAACTAATATTGCATACTAATTAGACATAGTAATCGATACGACAGGCCAGGCCAACTCATGTTTCGTCCTCAAAATTTTTTTAATGTAGCTGAAATAGTATGTAATTTTGTCTTCTTAAAAAAATATACAGTAAGTACCACTAAAAAACAAGTCGTTTGTTGTAGAAAATTTTACCTACTTTACAAACACACAAACTACAGTAGGTATCTACAATTTTTTTTGACAGTGATCAGTGATAGGAATTCTAACTCGGTATAGCCTTAGAGCATTAAACCAACCGGAGAGGCCACTGACAGGCGTACCCCTCTGCCAAAGGTACCAGACCACCGGTCATACCCGTTAAATAAAACTAGTTGACGCGCGTTCCGCATCATAAGTCACTTATCAGTGCATGCGTAATAGCGTCTCAATAGAAATGCCGAATTGCAGTGTATTTTGGTGTAAAAAGCGTTCAGCGACATCAAGTCTACAAAAGGATAATATTACATTCCACCTGTAAGTATTATTTTGTTCTAATATTATTAAATAAGGCATTAAATTAGCAATTTAACCAAATAAAATGCTAATCAACAAGTGTTGCCAGGCTTATCATCAATACTCCAATCTGGGGTAATATTTTGAGTTGAATTAACATAAAAACTAACCTTTCATTTTTAAAAATCTCGCCTTGTTGACATATCTAATAAGTTTCATTTTGGATGTACATTATTGTGTCACCGTTCCCATATTTATTTATTTTTAATTAAAACCAATCTTTTTTTACCAAGTAATGCACAAAATAATATTAAATGAACAAGTAAAATGAGATTATAAATCCAAATATACAAGATTAGTGCACTTTATTCCGAAAGATAATTGCTCATTTCTTACAAAAATAAGCGTATTTATTTTTAAGAAACTGGTCACACTTTAACATAATTAGAGATGAGACAGTTTAATCACAAATATCGATATTGGTTTTCCAGTATTAAATTAATTTTTTTTTGTTTGTTTTAGATTTTCAAAAGAAGCAGCGCCTCGAGTCGCTTGGGTCCAATATTGTAGGAACCATATAAGTGGGTTCCTAAGCGTACAAGTATCTGACTAACAGCTTAAAAGACAAAGCCTTCTGTGCTGCCAGCACTGCTACCTCCTCCCTACCCCCCAAGCGGCGGAGAGCTCAGTTTTTAGCAAGTAAACTCGCTGTGCGCTACCTCCTCTTATTGCATTACCTAGGATTAGTTAAACTAGATTTATAAGGTTAATTTAAATTGCACAGTTTTTCAGTATTTTATTATACCTACTTAAATAAAGACTTTCTGAAATATATTCTGTTGTTTTTTTGTTATCTGAACAGATAAAATATCTCTCTAATAAAAATCTACTCATACATTCTCATGTCAGTGTCTTGTTACTATGTAATCAGAACAAAATCCTCCAATTACAAGCTCTGCTTAGTTGGAACGAAATTTAATAGCAACAGACAATTAATTCAAAGTATTATTTGGTTTGAATATACATACATACTTAGGAATAATACACGTAAAATTGACACGTAATAATTAATTACAATCTTTAATCCACACTAGAACAGATTTCAACAGGTGGTGGTTATTGAACATATCCTTGTGCGCAGTAGTAAAATAAAAAAAAAGAGTGGGTACCCATGTACGCACGTAAGAAGTTATACTTCTTTGGCATAACAATCCAAAAATACCAAATAATAATACAACGCATACATACATAAATATTTGAATTGATATAAACGCCAATATATTTTTTATTTATTCACACAGATTATTTGTACTGATACGACACACAAAGATCCGCAACTAACTTCAGTGTGTAAAAGGTTCGCAACTAACTTCAGGGTGTTGCTTTTTTCTGTCGGTGTGCGCGCGCATCGTAAAAATTCACTTTCATCATTTTTCCCAATCGCGCCAAAAAAAGTATAACTTAAAAAAAAACGGCTAAATGCCAGTAGTACTCGCGCGCCGAGGGTTCCGTACTATCAGGGATCGGAAGTATTGAATAAACATTAGTAAACATAGTAGGAGAGCCCGACCGCATAACCAGATTTGTTTGTCGAACAATGTTTAACAAATAAGTTTAGCCCGACCGTATGACGGGCTTTTTTGATAATAATTACGAAAAAGTGTGCTAGTTAGAAGCACTGATTTATTCTTCCTGTAATATTGACATAAACATGAATCAACAGAATTACTTCTAGTTAATTCATGTTTATGAACTATTTACTTTACTTTCATCTATTTCAAAGTGCTTAAATATAAAAAAACCTTAAAATTATAATAGATTATTATTACCTAAAACTGTTCTATATAATATAAGATAATGCTCATTTTAATAAGCAAACATAATAATCATGAAAATAATTAAATCTTTCGCGTACTTATATGAAATCCTAAACATCGATACTAAATATCGACAGAGTCAAGCTCTAACTGTTCTACGCTAAGGAAGCGTAAACTAATAGATGTCCCTGTGTGTGAATGTGATTGTGTGTGTTTAGTTTAAGCTAGTGTGTAATAATTTTATTGTGTGCGTGTATAACGACGCGATTTAAAAATGCATTAGTAGTTAACATTGTAATTAGTGTGCGTTGCTCGCGTTACCCCGTCCCCCGCCGAAAGTGGCAGACTTTTGCGCAAGGGAAATAGAGCGCGTGTCCACTCCTGTTGGTTTAATGCTCTAAGGGTATAGCAGTCGTGGCAATTTGCACATCTTAATCGCTATCCCGGATAAGCACCCAAATTTCTTACAGTAACTAGGTACCTACCTTGTGTAACTTTTCAAATTCGAGTCAAACTATTGCTTAATAGTTAACAGTCTATACATATATTTCTCTGGTCATGACTAAATAAGTGTATGTACCTATACCATACAATACACGCACTGCTTTCAGTCTGTCACCTGAAGATGAAATACGTGAGTAAAACATGTCATTTTTTATGAATAATGCCAGCAGACATTTGTGTAGCAGACACCGTGTCTGTTCGTTTTGGTGTCAAATAACAATAAAGAGACGCAAATAATGTTCATAGCATGTACAAAGTTTGTACGACAACGATAAACACACTTTACTTAAGTATATACTGAAACTGAAGTGATATTGTGAATTTTGAATTTGCGTTTCAAAAATAATGTTGAATAATCTCGCAAAAACTAGTTACTTAAGAATAAGTATTTTTTTAAGCTAAAGAGATTCTTTATAAATACACAACCACTACAACACATACAGATTGCATCACTGATAGCTACAATTATAATTATTTATAATACAACTTTATCAAAAAGTAATGACAATAGGTGATCTGTTCGAACTCATCTTTTTCAAGGCACCAATCTTTACTATAAGCTTGAACTGAAAATTAATTCGTAATTTATTGCGTGCATAGATAAATTTACAATTCAGTTTACAATAAAAATATACTTGTCTTCATATCTAGGGTCTAACATGTCCAAGATACCTACTAGTATCGTAAAGAGTGAGGCGTTTGATAAGTTTCTTTGTTTATACATAGGTATGTGATGGATTATCTAAAAGGTATATTTAAAAATATCTTTTACCATTTGAAAGATAGATTATTTCAGATGGGCAAATGCAATCTTATCCATAGTTAACACATTCTATAATATATATTATATTCTATTCACAAAATTCTATAAATTCTATAAAGAGATGATTGAGCGCATCTAATTGTGAGAGAATTGTTTTAAAACATGGTAGCATTAAACAGCATATTATTTAGCTTAAAATGTTTCCAATGCTTGTCAAATTTTCAGGTCATTCGTCGATTCACACCACGAGCTGTTTGGAGCACGGTGTGAATCGCACAGAGACCTTATTAGAATTCGTTGTTTCGAACCAGTATTCTGATCGACGAATTTTTATTTTGTATTTCGTTGTTGCGCACCGCGCTGAATATTAATAATGTATTAAAGTGGCTTACTTTAGTTTAGTACTTACTTAGTCAAAAAGAGCTCTTTGTTGTTTCATACCGTGGTGCAAAACCTTCAATGCATGAAGAGTTAAACAATATATTGCAGTGTATGAGTAAAACGAATATACTACCTATGTAAAGACTTGAAACTATTGCGAATTTCAGTAACATGATCATTTATAGATTTTGTGATTAACCTGGGGCCCTATCACAATCTCGTAGGCATAACAATGCTATTATAACCTTA
The DNA here is from genome assembly GCA_963082885.1 of Parascotia fuliginaria. Taxonomy (NCBI): domain Eukaryota; kingdom Metazoa; phylum Arthropoda; class Insecta; order Lepidoptera; family Erebidae; genus Parascotia; species Parascotia fuliginaria. The sequence continues at coordinate 13,314,728 of OY720180.1, read as the reverse complement.
CTTTGTCCCTATCCTGGTACAAAAGAAAAAGATAAAACACAAAGTAATATTAAAATAATACTGCTATAAAAGGTGGTGGTGGGCCTCCTGGTCTTACTCCTAGGCAAGTTAAATACTTGTAGATCATACAGATATTTATTTAGGGTGGCAACAGAATCCATAACAAAAATGGTAAATGCTAGTAAATGGTAGTAGCAATCCGGCTATTTTTCCCATTGAGCCACACGTGTAGACAAACTATTCAATCAAAGTATCCATAAAAAAGTTTGAATACATCGTTAATATTTTATTGGCCCCAGTTATTACATGATTCGAATTGAATTGATTAATTAGATTATTTCAGTAGCTGTAACGGATAATTACGTAGAAGATACTCTTTTAGAACACAAAATCGTTTGCAATATAACATTAGGCAAATGAAGCAACAACGAATGACATTAATGTAGAAATTTAAAGTCAATACATTCGAAATACGGGCGTACAAAAGCAGTGCCTAACCAGCCCTCATCTCTCCCCTAGGGTTCGGCCCAATTTCGTCCCTTCACGACGTAGTGACCTACTTCTGAAAGCCGCTCATTTGCCACCGTAGGTTTAAAATGGGGTTGCATGTAATCGTTCTTTGCCCTCATACTAGGAAGGTTTCAGTCCTCAGCAGTGAGCGCTTTCTCGCTCACACAAATTGATATTTCAGTGGCTACTGTATTGTAGCCATATTTGGTGATCAGCAAATCAAGTTTTGAACTTGAAACGTGCAAGATGATTCGATTTTTACACACGTCAAAACTTTAAATAAAGAATAGGTAACCCTTAATAAAAACAACCGAATACGTAACAAAAGAATACACTCAAAGTCGTGGTAAAGAACAAGAGTTTGAGTGTATTTTTGTTAGTTAGTTAGATGCACTATGGTTTTTGTTTTACATATTTACCTATAATAATAGTATTAATAGACGTCCGCGCTCGCTTCCCTTCGGTATCAAACGTTAAATCCGGTCTCACAACAAACACCTACACAAAAATAATATATGATTGCAATATTACCTATGTCTCAAAGAATATCATTGCTACGTCTGCGAAATATTATTGCTATAGTTACTGCAAATTTACTTTTGCTGTCTTCTGCGAATTTACAAATATTGAAATTCTGAAAATTTCAATAAAAATATGTTAAACATAATATTATATAGCCTGCCTATATTACCCGCTGCATTTATTGGTTTCTAAAGGTAATAGAATTTTTCAAATCGGTAACGTAGATTTTAATTATCGTTGCAACAAACAAATAAATATACAAAAATCAAATCTTTTCTCATTTTGCTGGATTGTTCCGTATTTATTTGTTACAAGCTGTTGCCCGCAGCTCCGTTCGCGTGAATGCCGGTTATATCGCATTTTCCATACAAACTTTCATCCCCTATTTCAATCCCTTCAAATCATTTTTCGCGATAGCATATGTTGTTCTCCAAGGTATATTCTATCCCTATATAAAATTTCATTAAAATCGGTTCAGTGGATTAGGCGTGAAAGCGTAACAGACAGTCAGAGTTACTTTCGCATTTATAATATTAGTATGGAAATATGGATTCCATTTATTACTACGCAAATCTTTATTTTTAGATGATTTTACAATGTTAAGCTAAGAATAGAATAAGGAAAATAAAATGAAATTATTGTTGTGGGTTGAGTAAGGAACAAAAAATAGGTTGAGTAAGGAAAAAATAATGAGTCGGATTAAACGAAGAACATCGAACCTGTTAGTAAGGCCGCTAAAAATCGCTAAAACTAAAGAACCCCTTTTTAGCTTTAGCGACTTTTAGCGGTCTTACTAACCGGTTCAATACTTGACGCTATTCCAACTTCATTAACTGTTTTGGAATGCCAGCTTTTGACATTTTGTAAGTCTAAACTATAATAATGTAAAATTATAATATCATGATATTTTTGAACATAAGATTGAACATAAATCTACAATACGAAAATACTTAATTTCATAGAGCGTTGCTTACAGGATTTTATTCGGTGCATGTTACTCGGGACGTTGTTTACCTCGACACGACTGGCAAACAGCGTGGAATTCTCTGGCGTCACTTGGACACTTATCTATCTTTAGTAGTGTTTAACAACAAATCATACGAAAGTGACCAACGAAAAACAAGGTCCACTTCACACGTCGGGTAAATGACCGACTGGCACAAGAATGTTGCAATAGTAACACGAGGTTAGCGTTTGCACCACAATGTTTTGAGTTTTAAATAAATATTGACAAGAATCTTGTATCGAGAAGAATCTTATATCGTGAAGGTGTTAGATGAAGGATAGGTTACTCGATTCTTACGACTTTTAAGACTCGCAAATTAAATTAGAGCTTTATGTAAATCTTATAAATCTATTTAAATTAAAAAGAAAAGTAGTATCCGTACCTACTTTGAGACACGTTGGCTAAAGCTGAGATCGTCGAATTACCCTTTATTTCTTTATTAGATAAGCTAAGAAAACATGTGTGTTAAAAATATCGAATGGTATAAAAATGCAATATTAAACAGGCTTAGTACTTAGTAGGCGTTTCAGCCGCCGAATTTCGTCCAATCCGGTCGAAACAATAACAACAGATAAGTTCGACTAACAAGCAAACTAAATGCCAATGAGTTTTATAAGTGATTTTTCCAAGAAGTTAGGTATTTATTTTTCGGTTTATACAGTACAACGTACATGTAAGCAGTAGTTGCGTAACTAAACGAATGCATGCAGTCAACCGAAATGGCGCGGTGGCTGATTGCGCTGTATAAACAAAGATTGATCTCACGACCGTGTCAAGCGAAACGTTATAATTACTGCATTAGGTACGAATAATGTTTTAGAAAATACTTAAACTAATATTTACTGAGAATATGAGTAAAAGCAGCAACCATGTCGTCTTGTGCGATGTTGTATGCTCGCTGCGACACGGCGCGACACGGCGTCAGGTTTAACATAGAACGTCTGAAGTCAGTGCCTCAGTGAGAATGAGGGCGCAGCTTTATGTCACACGAGACATCGGTGCATGATAGGCAGGCATCTACAACCTACTTAGCTTCAATTATATTGTAAGTACAAAGAAACATTAAAACACGTCGTTAAAGCATGCGTTCATCAAGTCTTTCTTCTTTCTTTTTAAGTCATATGTAAGTACTTTACATATGTATTTGGACATAACTCAAAAACATTTAAAAAAACAACACGAAGAAGGTGGACTTTATTAAACGGAAAACAAAAGGACTCCGGAACCAAATGATGACTTAAAAACACACAACTATATCGTTGATGATTAAAAAATAATGATAGCAGAAATATCCTATACAGTTATATTACAGTTTGTTGGTAAGCCATTCCCATTCTTATTTGTACTAGTAATATCACTAGTATCTTTTACCGTGTAATTACTGTAAGAATAAAATTGCAACTAACTGACAAGAGCTAGTTTTTGCAATAAATGATGTGTAGGTATCTATCTGATTATTGCAAATAGTCTTATCATAACATATTATTTTATTACTTATTATTATTTTAATAATATGTATTTTAGTATATTTCATATAATAACTTTATTAGTAAGGATATATTTAAAAAAACTCCATAAATTCTTTTTGATCACGATGGTTAAGTACATACACACACACACACACACACACGCACACACACACGCACGCACACACACGCACACACACACGCACGCACACACGCACACACACACGCACGCACGCACACACACACACACACACACACGCACACACGCACGCACGCACGCACGCATCACACATATATTACTTTTTTATTTTTTATACATAATTATATTTGTCATGTAATTTTCATTCTTTTTGTTCCTTCTGGTTACTTGTTTACTTACTACTTTTGTTAACACACTGTAGCACAATTTTTACAAAATGAAAATGTATAGTAGGGGTGGGAACCTGGTGACCTGAAACACAGGCTCCGAGCCTAGCTTAGGCACCAGTCTCCCACAATATATGAGTATATATTATATATTATATAAATTTGTCTAAATCATATTTCCTGTATATTGTGGTGAGAAATAAATAAACTATCTTATCTTATAATATATTATTTTATTACTTATTATTATTTTAATAATATGTATTTTAGTATATTTCATATAATAACTTTATTAGTAAGGATATATTTAAAAAAACTCCATAAATTCTTTTTGATCACGATGGTTAAGTAAGGTTATCAACAATCGCCATTAAGAATTTTCCTCAACGACGTGTGAGGACCTTGACCTAGTATTATTTGATTTTTACTCGAATACATCCAACTCGAGGAGTGTATAATCAATATTAATGATATTTGATTCAAACAAAAAATGATTATCACCTTATATATTTTTTTAATTTCATCAAAATTTTGCAAAGTATAGATCTAGAAGGAATTTTATAATGACTTATCTATCGTTTAATATCAAGTTTAGCTGTATTTTAAATAACAGGTTAAGCAAAACACTCATAAATAACAATGCCTAACCAATTATGCAAAAAAAAACTTGACCGTGGAAACAAGCAAAAAATGTATCTTGTTCTAAACAAGTTATTTTACAATGTCTATAACTTTGTAGTAAAAAGAACTTACTTTTTTAAAAGAAACAAGAAATTATAATCAAAAGAATGTAATTTATAGTTACTTAACCAAAGACAGGGCCTAGGTGTGTAAAAAAATTTCATTTCGTCAATTATCTACACAAAGATTGTCCGATTACGAATGTATTTTTTCTTTATAATACTCGTAAAACTTATAAGTAATTATCTGCAATCAAATGAAAAAGGCATGATGCTACCATTATTAAGGTAAAATTTTCAGCATTTGACAATAAACCCATAAAAAAAAATGTCGGCTTCTCTTTACACCATGTCTTATGCTCCCCGCATGTATCCCGCAAACTGTTGGCAGCTTTAATAAGCTGCCAACAGCTTTTACAATTCTCATTTTTGGATAGACCATTAATTTTACTCGAAAAATAGCAAAATAAAATAACTTCTAAAAAAAATAAGCATCTGTTGGTAAACTGATGGAGTAAAAAAATCCGCAAGACTATCAAGTCGTAAATTCCAAAATTGCCTTAAACTTTTTCAATAAATGTAATTTCACATCGTTAATCTCATAGCACATGTTTCATTAATTAAGTATTTATCTCAAGCTAAATTCTTTGAGATAATTTGATTGTTTCTTAGTAATTCGTACGTACATTTATTTGAGCAATTTGTATTGTGAAAGTGGTCGATGTTTACCGGCAAGAGGTAAAAGAACGGAGTGCTACAGACCGGTTCAGAGGACTGACCCCGACTGTCAGACAACATTGTGGCGTATTGCACAACCAACTCGATTTATCGACTTTTAGGTCCGAGTAAATGTCTATTATCTATCCACTAGTTTCAAATGTAGTGTAAAATTATTGTACCTGTTATCTTTGTAATCGGTCGGCGCGTGCGACCAGTAGCGGTAGATTTGATATTATATGCTTGATTATTTATATAGATAATGACATAAGAAAATAAAAGAAAAGATTGACATGTTAGATCGTTAAGTTAAGAACTTACTAAAAATGTACAAGAGTCAGTCACTTTTGACGTGTATAACTGAGTTGTCTTTATTTCAATAATGCATTGCTAAACCACCTGTGCATTGTTTTATATCAATGCATCTCCACTGTTGATGTGGTGTTATAGGAGGAATCACAAACAAGTACCTACTTTAATAATATTTGTTTACGAGACGTTCTATCTTCCAGACCATATGATTAAACAAATTTTCATCACAAAGATTAAGTAAATAATGACATCACTGTAATATTGAGTATTATCGCATTCATTTAGACAATAACGTTGTGTTTATATGATCGACGTTCATTTAAAGGTTTATACACATACTACGAGTACATTCATTATTTATAGACGCTGCGCTGGCTGGTTGATAACAGAGCGGCGGTTGTTATCACTAACAAACAATAAAGACATATACAGTACATACGCAGCCTCTGCAGTTGTGTGCTCTTTCTTAATTGCATTGTGGTAACAAATATGATAACAATTTACTTAAAATGTAGGACAAGCAACAGCCAGGTTTTGAGCTCAAATAAATATGAGCAGCTTGTTTTTCATTAGAAAACCAGCGAGCCGGCGCGCGGCGCTTGCGCAACTATTACAGAAGTACTTGACTTAATTTGACTGATGATAGGCTACGAAAACTGATAGTGACCTATGATATCATGCAAAGGATCGAAAACAGGCTTGCTGCGTACGTACAGAATACGTATAGAAATGCACCTATATGCACAGCTGACTGACAGTCAAGTGATAAGTTAATGGTATTGTTTTAAGAGTTTTGAACCGACAAATGTGATGTGATTTTTTTAGACATTCCTTTTAAAAAAGAAACTTTAAAAAATTATAAGGTTTCCAGCATAAATAACAGCTCATATTAATAAGACAAAAAAAAATTAATAAAGGTGTTTGCGATCTATTATGTGACCTCCACATTTTAAACAAGTAAACAATTGCCAATCAGCTCGTCTGACATTGGTATTGACATAAATAACATTATCAACCAGTTTTATAGTTTACTATAAAATATTATCTAAAATCTACAACAACGTATTTTCTTGGACTTCTCATGCTACAACGTGTTTCAAACATAGTTCAATTATGGTAGGTACTCGTATCAAACGATATGTGATTTAAGTATTTGTGTCAGGGGTATGTGGCATGATAATCAAACTAAGTGGTCTTAGGCTCATACGGTAACGTAATCCAGCTGATCTCTCGAGAGCCTTTTTGCAGCTTCTTACGTGAGCTGTGAGCCCCAATAGCAGTGACTTTTCTCTGTTGGAATATTTTTGAGTTCTCAGCAACTGGTAAAATTTTCGTACTGCATAAGTAATGATATGATGTAAACCAACATAAACAATATAGAAAAAGAAAAAGGAGCTATATTGTTTGCTAGTACCTATTGTGTTAGAAAACATTATGTTCTTGATTCGATACTATTGTTTAACAAACTATAAAACTCTGATTTATATATATATGGTTTCAATTCCATTAAAAGGTAATCAATACTTAATATAAATGATTGATTTGATAAAAGCAAGATGAAAGAGACAAATAGAAATTACTTCTGAAATTCTCCTTTTAAACTGAAACAGCGCGACTGACGAAGTATTTTCACCCTAAAAAAGATCGATTCGATCGCAGACATAAAAATATATGAAAATAATGAGATAACGAAAAGAATTAAGACACCGATGAAAGAGCGGGACAGAGAACCGATCAAAGTGAAGATGCTTGGCACTTTGATAAATAAGATAAAAGTGAGACAGAAATACAAAAAAGACAATAGGTATGATATGCAGAAAAGAGAGTCATGAAATTTATATTTATATAATAACACCGAACAGGATCAAGTTTACAATACTATTCATATTCCTATTTAAAAGAAACCGTTTCTTTTGCTCCTGAAACATGACTCTTACTCTTTATTTAATACTGTGACTGCCCAATCATTGTCTTAATCATCAGCATCTCTGACAACGCTGCCAACATCTAGGTAGGGATTGTAGGAACTATTTATTCAATGCCTCGTCTTTCACCATTACTATTGCAATAAAATAACGATTACAGTACCTACCTGGTTTTAGAAAATATGTATGACTAAATTGTCTCATTTTATCTGTGTTATGTCACATTATTCTATTATCTTTCGGATAATGTTGTAATAACGTGCAATCTAAAAACCCTTATCTCTATTTAGCACAGTTATTTCATTACGGCGCCAGTTTTGTCGTGAGTCAACGCGAGTATGTTTACGCGGGCAAATTCTTTTAAGTCATTCGCTACACGGTTTACACTTGCCAAATTACTTTTTACAAGTAAGTACTGTTTTCCGTAGAATTTTTGAAGTGGAAATATGGCCTTATTAGCTGTTTAAGAAGAAGATACTTGAGAGAGGTACATGTCCTACAGTAGACGTATTTTGACTAATCTACCAAAAGTTGAGTAGTTGTTGTGATATTATATATTTATTTTTAATTGATATCAAGATAGGTTCTACTGACGACCTTATGAAATACTTAAAAGGATCTGTGCCCCATTCAATTAGATAATTTTCTTTAAACGTTGTAATACCTACGTCAATTCCACGAGGATCAAAATTAACAAGAAAAACAGCGAAATTTAATTATGTAAACAGGTCAATAGCATGTGCTTACTGCTACTGTTACTGCTATTCCTTGTCAATGTAGTAATAATTGTGCTCTGGAAAGTTAATTCAAAATCAAAATACTGCATTGTTTCTTACATAATTATTGAGGCCAAAGCAAACGCTCGCCTCAATAAAGAGATTGTGCATCACAATAGAACAATAATTTTATCCTTCTCCTTGATATTTGTAGTCGTTGCATCGACTTTATATCATCACGTAACACGATCTCAGATTCTATATAGGTATTATATACTTGCATGAAGTGTTTACTTGATTGTATCATATAATTACTGGATAATCCGTTTTATATCTTTTATTTATTACAAGTACTACTTTATAACACATTTTTTAAGTTGGTGATATATTTTCAAGTTTTGGTAACTTTCAAATAAAACTGCGATGTGTAGCCAAAACAGGCAGTGTGTGTAACAACAACAGGGTCAGAAGAAAGCCGCTCATAATAGAATAGTGCGACATTATTCACCTAAAGATACAATTGCTATTCCTCTAATTTGTATTGGATGCAATGAATTTTTATATTCTTTTTCTCGGGAGTTCTAGGCCAAAATTTAATAATTACCCTAACATGGTGACGTTCCTTTCGATTTAGGAGATTAAAAACGGTTCTTTATCCGTGGTCCGCCTGACAAGTTTATCTAATAGCAATTACAAAACATTCTTAGAAGGCTGATGGTAATAATTGAACTAGCAAACCCATTGGTTGCGGTTTAAGATAGGACAAAAACTCTCCCAATTAACACAACAAGACCACGTTTTTGACTACCGCAGTATTACGTAATTTTGAGCATAATGAAAAAAGCCCTATTGCTTCCACAAAAGGAACATAAGTATCTTGTAACAATGTATAAGGCCATCACATTTATACAGATATACCTACTTTAGGTGCCTTATTCAACAAATTGAATTATTCCAGGAGGTTTCATTAGCAAGCGTGCTCGACCGTTACGTAATTACGATCGTCAACTGCAGACGGTGCCAAGCAGGGCCCGCCGTTGGTCCTAACTCCTCCTCTCACCATAACCGACTTCATTTATAGCCGCCTATTTATAATACGATGCCGGAATAGAAACGAAAAAAAAAATCGAATGTGCTATTCGATCGACTGAGCAATTCATGCTGTGGTAAACGTGGTTATTAATATCAGTGGAGCGCAGGTAATCGTACGTATCTACTTATTTCTATCCATTACAAGAAAGGTACCTATTTTGGTATTATACATTAATCGAAAAGGGACAATATAACGTTACGATCTTCATTGGAAATAGCCAACTGGTACTATTTGCCTAAGGCAAATTTATTCTTTATATAAATCAAACGAATGCAATCATAGAGCAAAGGCAGTTAAAATGCGTAATTAATTACAGCAATATGACATTGCCTTGATTTTAAATTGTATGGCTCTGATCTGAACAATCGTAAATTGCATATCAGGTAAAGTTTTATGTAAAAATTAATTGTACGAAGAGTTCGCAGACTCATTGTTACGAAATTATTAGCAGAACCTTTGAAATGAGCCTTCAGTCCGAACCGCTCACCGAACAAGGCCGCCGGTCACGGCTGGTCATGGTGCTACATAACAGTAATAATAAAACACGCAAGAAAGATAATAAATAGCTATATCTTTGTTAAAAAGGTTCTTTACAGACGTTACCGTCAACAGACACACGACATTGCTTGAAATAAATCATCAATAGGACATAATTGGCGCATTACGCCAACCAAAATGAGCTACGAGTTTCGGCAAATTAAACACGCTGGCTAAACGAAAATGCGAATGTAAGAAGTCTTGGTAGGCACATATACTAGTTTCTAATTTCGACAGTGTAACTTGTAATACTCCTTTAAGTCCAATAGTGGTAAAAGCAAGCTCCGATTACGTTGGACATCAAAAATAACCGGTATGCTGATGTTCTTAGGTACTACGTAGTTATACGGAATCGATGCCGAAATACTTTCGTCGGTGTTGTAACAGATTATTACAACGGGGCCATCGTTGTGTTGGTATAAATAACAGTTAATTTCTCTGTCACGCTCCGTTAGATCGCGTCGCGTGCCCAGCGATGCTTCCTGGTTAGCTTCGGACAGATTCCATTGCATTCAACTATACGTAGGTGTGTGTTTTGTAACAGGTTGAAAATATTTTGGAACCATGGATGCAATGCAGTTAAGTTTTGATGTAAAACATGCGTGCAGGATTTAAGTAATCCTTCCATACAATTGCAATGTAATGAAGTTTACCAGTTTTCTTCGTATTTTCTTTTCTGCTCCTCCTAGTTCACGATTTCGTCTTAGGATTTTCTGTGTATGTATTACAAAAATATTCAAAATAGTTCAAACATATTTTGACTGTCTCCGTGGTGCAGAGCCCAAGCGAATGCTATGTACGAGGTTGAGGGATCGATCCCCACACGAGACAAAATTTTGTGTGATCCATAAATATTTGTTTCGAGTCTGGGTGTACTTTGCGTTCGTTAAATGCATATGTGTAAGGTCCCCAACGGCATAGGGCTTGTTCCCTGGTGCGGGAGTTGTCTTTTTTAAGAACTTAATATAAATAAAATATTGTATTGTAAAGTAAGATCTAGTACCTTGGAATAAAAAGTGGTATTAAATATTGTGAATCTGACATTGTATTTCCATATCAATCGGAAGACTGAGTTAAAATATATTATGTCTTAATAGTGCAAAGTTCGCTTGCTATGTTTACAACATAGCGACATTAGTTAATCTTAAAATGCAATAGGTATCTTCCTAAGGTCCGAAACAAAAAAACTATTAAGTACAGCACATATATCTGACATAAAATAATATTTAAAACATTTCGAGTGCGTTATTTGCAACATCAAAGACGCATACATCATCAAAACGATTGAAATTCCCAATCATGTTCTTCATCATGTATTGAATAACAAAAACACAAGTTATTTATGTTTATTACTTATTGTGAAATATCTGCATTCTATCAACAGAGATCCGCATCTAATGCATTAGCACCATGATTACACATTCGAATGGAACATCACGTTACATCCACAAATACATTGTAGCATCAGCCTGTGATAGCAGCTTTAATTATTTACAAACTGTTGTTCATAATTATTTTAACTATTATTATTATTTGAGTACCCATCACTGTATGAACTCAGATGATTAAAATAAGTCTCCAAGTAGGTAGTAGTAGGTACCTAGGTGTTTCATCACTGCAAATATTTATTAATTACAGTTGGTGCAATTACTATTTAAATCACGTCTTTAGCTGTCAACGAATATAATGATAGGATAGAATTATACATACGAGTAGATGTATAAACATAATTAACGATGCGGTTGCTATGAATGCAGGGCAAGTAACACACGGACGGAAGAGCCGATTGTGCGTGACCGACGACCGTGTGTCCTCGGCTTTGTTCCGCGAAATATAAAATAACGGGACGGCCCATCGATCGATGTTTTATGTGAGCCCTTGATTACCTACCGAAGTTTTGTTTACCAAAAAGTCGCTAAGCTTTTATTCTAGTTTCAATACTTTTGTACAAAACCGTTTGATGTATTTAAAGAACTTAATACAATAAGGTCCATTAACTCTGTAAGTTTTAATAATAAATTTTAGGGTTGTTTTGGTTAAGTACAGTAAGTAAAGTAGGTAGGTATTATGTGATACGGTAAGTAATCATAGCTAAATAAAGTTACTATTTACCAGTGTGTTCCTTTATTTTAGTAACTGGGTACCTTCAGATATTCTATTTTATTTTTATTTTTTTGTACGTTTTTTACCACCACTATCTATCTATATATATAAAAATTAATCAATATTTCCCTTGGTCATGGCATCAAGCGTGAACTGCTAGATCAATTTTGTTAATTCTTTTTTTGTTGTGTTCGTTATTGTCAGGAGATGGTTCTTATCTCAGATTATAGAACAATCTGAGGTTCTTATGAAAGAAAAACTAAGAAAATTGCGCGTTGATTTAGAAAGTTTAAGAATACTTAACCACGATATTAAATTTAAACCGCTAAACCGATTTCAGTGAAAATTGGTATGTTTTATAGATTTTTATAGTTTGTATAGATTTGGTTTCGCTACTTTTAATCCCGAAAATCGCTCTGATTCCTGAGTAATATTAATTAAACACATAGCAATTTTCGCGCGGACAAAGCTGCAGGGCGCAGCTAGTAACTAATAAAATTGGCATTGTGAACAATCCGTGGTTTAATGCAATTAGGGATTGCAATTGCTGGATCCAGCATACAGCAATCCAGCTGGATCCAGCGTATTTTTAAACATGCTGGATCCAGCATACATCTTGATCCAGAGATGCGGATCCGCAAACGTATCAATTTCTATTGTTTAGTTTTGAGTCGCCGCCATTTTCGAATCGGCGCGGCAACGTTGCCGTTTTGTCACCATAGCACGTGCCGCATGAAAGGCAACGCCGCCCGCCCCCTTTCCCCCTTACCAACTGTACCGCTTATGTTTGTTTATTTTATAAATCAAAGACAGTTGATGAGTTGAATAACTGCTCTCGTCTCTCTTCGACAAGCTAAATAACCAGGGCACTTTCCTAAGCGCCGAGCTAGCTGAAGCACTACGCAACAGAATCGCAGAACGACGCCTCTCCGAAGTTACTGGTACGTTAGTGTACTTGAAAAATCCAAAAAAGTATGAAGAAGCAGTAAAAAAACCTGGCTATTTTCCATTGCCAAAAAAGAATGCGATGCGACAGGAGATAAAAACATTGTTAAAACGAGTAAATAAACAATATATTGTAGAGCCGGTGCAAGAAGATACCATGGAGATAGAAGAAGATCGTGTAGATGATGACGCAGAACCCGTTAAAATGACTTTAGAGCTAGAGCTTGAGATAGAACTTAAAAGAGAGAAGGAGAACTTTAATAAACAAAAGCCAAGTGGTCAATTAGATTACGAAAAGATCCTGAAAAAAGAAATGAGCGTTTATGAGAGCGAAGGAGTGCGAGATGAACATTTATCAATGGTTTATGAGTATTTAATGACCTTAAAACCGACCAGTGTAGAGAGCGAAAGGGCATTCTCAGCAGCCGGCTACATATGCAGTTCTGTGCGAAGCAGGTTGGGAGATAAGACTATAGATAAAATTTGTTTTCTAAGGTCTTACTTTCAGAGAATTCAAAAAAAGAAGTAGTCTCTTATCGTCAGACTTTAAACTGCTTAATTATTAAGGATTAACGAGCGGAGAGAAGTTTATTTCAAAGCTTTTTTTGTTTGATACAAAAATACTATTGAAAATTGAAATAGTGTTATTGTTACGGTCCTTTTTTAAAAGAATGTTAATTAAGTTAATTTTAAGAGAATTTGTGAGACTGATTGCTACTGATTAGCCGTCCTCCTATCATTAAACATAAGCGTAATTAATAAGATAGTGCTTCCTTAGAAACATTATGTTAAATGTTATATGAATATAAGGTTATATGTTTGTTATTTAATTTTATGTTGATTATTTTGATCTCAAATTATAAAAAAACCAAAGCAAATTAATATAAGATATCACCAAATGAGTGGAAGATTTCAAAGATTATCGTAAGAAGTACAAATTAATAAAAAAAGTCTTAAAAATCGTCGTCTTTTTATTTTCGTTCCACGTTTTGCTGGATCCGCGCTGGATCCAGCTGGATTCAGGTCAATCCAGCAAAAATTCCGCTGGATTGAAAACGCCGCTGGATTGCAATCACTAAATGCAATGCAATTACTTAGTATAATAATAAGTTTGACTACTTTGTAAAATGTAATAAATAAAAAAAAAAGGATATTATATTTATAACACAGTGATGAAGATGGGTGCTGAAATTATCTATGGAAATAAGTAGCTAACTAACGATTGACAATTTTACTCACAAAAATGTCAGACTGGTTGTTTGAACAGTTTACAGAAATGCTTGCCAAAATTTTGTTTCTATTTGTTTGGTAGTAAGATATTTATTTCTACCAAACGTCTATCTGAATTATTGTTGTCAGAAGGATATTAATTTAATCTATGATAATAGCATAAAGCGGAAGAGTTTGTATGTTTGTTTGAACGCGCTTGTCTCTGGAACTACTAGTCGGATTTGAAAATTATTTTTGCGTAGCCCAGTTTTTGAGGAAGGTTATAGGCTACGTAGCATCACGCTTCTGGGGACGAGAGCAGAGCAGAAAGCAAAGACGCGAGTGAAACTGCGTCGCGTTAAGTTAGTTCTTCATAAAATGCTGAATTGAAAGCGTATTTATTCATTTATAGCAACAAAAAATGATACTAGTGTTTTACTTTACAACTATACCTAGTTCATTTCTTCTGTTCGGTATCTATCTTATTCATAGTAGAATGTACCTATCTATCTATCTATACTATTATATAAAACGGAAGAGTTTGTTTGTTTGTTTGAACGCCCTAATGTCTGAAAGTACAAGTCGGATTTGAAAAATTCTATGATAGCCCAATTCTTCGAAGAAGGTTATAGGCTATGTAACATTACGCTACTAGCGACGTGGGCAGAGCAGACGCGAGCAGACGCGGGTGAAACCGCGCCGCGTAAAGCTAGTACTATTATACAAAGTAGAAGAGTTTGTTTGTTTGTTTGGACGCGTTAATCTCTAGAACTACTCTTTGCATATGATAGCCCAGTTGTTGAGGGAGGTTATAGGCTATGTAACATCACGCTACTGGCGACGGGAGCAGAGCAGTAAGCATACGACGCGGGTAAAACCGCGCCACGGAAAGCTAGTGCTGCAATAATTTTCAATTCTGATTGTTATAAATCACAACATTAAATGATAAGACAGATGTCATTGCTCGACAAGAGTTCTGATTTGAAGAAAGTGGAGTCAAGGTACAGAAATATATCACGATTCCTATGAGTGAATAACTTTTGGTCAGTTTGGGCTAAGCTATTTTGAATCTGTCCAGCAATGGTTACCAGCGTTCGCCATAAGTATTATAATGAGCATTTTACGTTACGTAGAGCATAGCCATCTCATTTGCACTTTTAGTTTCTCTAACAGTTGAAAGAAGCAAACAACCGTTTTACAGCTTTTCGATTGGAATTTCTAAACACTCATTTGTTTAAACGGTAAAAATCTATCTAACAAAATAGGTACATATCTTTTTTATACTTATAGACGCAAAGGCTAATTCGTTAGTCGTACATTTGACTGCAAAAACTATTATTACATCTCGTTGAAAACGCAGGACTCCTTGAAAAGCAGGTAACCTACGGTAAAAAGCGAAATTAAAGATTCTACGCTATTAAGCAACTAGCTAGTCTGTAATGTGAAGTACTGGACATAAGAAACAAGTAAGTAAACTATAAAAGAAAAGACGACGCTATATTTCGTAAATGCAAATCAAGAAGCAAACTAATAACAAGTTTTAGAACAACACAGTTTTTTACATCTGTTGTATTAGTCCCTACAGAGCCTCAAAGTTCATAGAAAGCTATAACCTAACTAAAAACCTTGAAGGTAACGCAGTAATCTTTATGTAACATATGCAGTACAAGAAAAAACAATCAAACTTCATAGATATTTAACGAAAACTGCGGTGTGCACATAAAACAATAACATTACCTATATTCTACAACAAAGAAACTAAAACAATTCAAGTGTTTGACGTATGAGTCTTTATTCAATGCAACATGCATGGATAATTTCTTACATAAACAATCAGGAAACACTACTTACTTGTTTTAGATACTTACTAGAAAATTTAATCAACTACGTCTCAAATAAGAAACATAAAATGACATTCAAGGTCATGTCTTTTAAAAATGTGGCTTAAAGTTATACTTACATCTAAAACACTTTGAGATGATAATGCAATGCCAGCCATATTTCAAAACTCATCAAAAATTTTGTACCTACTTTTAACTTTGAGAAAGTCCTACTTGCTGCAGAATTTAGAAATATCATCAATCACTTACTTTACTTACAAACATTTAAGTCAAGATGATGACAGTAATAATTTTACCAATACTTAGTTACTAATTTCACGAAATAGAACATATTTGAACAAAATTATAAGTAGGTATTATTTTTGTCGATGGCACTCAACGTTCGTCAGAGGCCTCGTAGGTTGATTGTGAAGGGCTTTTCGAGGTTACATACAACAGCAACCATAGTTGGATGATAGGAATCGTCACAGAAATAACTGCAACTCCTAATATGAATTATTTATTATCTATTTAAAAAACTGCTTTGAAGTTCTTACAATATAAACTGTGACTATAATATGTGTTGGTATGGTTAGAATTCTTTATGTACGCATTCCTCAACAATTCATTGCTAAGTTTTTTATGCTGTGAGTTAATGTGCTGTAGGTACCTGGGTGTTTATAAATAACTCCACGTAACTACCTACAGTGTCCGGCAAACTCCTAAATTACATATCTTAAAACCCTGAATATTCTAATACAAGTATTATGAGGTTTCTTTCAACAAGTTTTATCTTTAGGGGCAAACGTGAAGTGTAGTAGATAAAGTAACTAGTTGGCCAGCTGCCTTCACTTGTTAAACTCACTTAAACTGGTATCAGGGCAGATGGAAAGCTAATCACATGCATACGATAGATTTCACTTCCATCTAGTTAGCAGATGATTATTTCAAAATTGTTTAGAAAGTTTAATACATAATATACCTAGTTACAAAACCATATAAAACAGCATGTGCCCTAGCATCATAACAAGCTGTTTCGTGTTTTTAAAATGAAGTTTCTTTTACATACAAATGCAGGAAATAATCGATAGCATGCGCTGGCATTGAGAATATTTTACAATGCTAAGAAGCGTGCAACCTTCTTCATTACTAAGGTAAAATAAAATAATCTCGTTCGTAGAGAAGCATTAAATTCGGGCCAGCGAACACAACAGCTCCAGATACCTACCAACAAAAATTTCAAGAGACAAACTCGCTTTCCCCGCTAGCCGCGGCCCCGGTCGCTCGCTTGATAAGTGGCCTAAGGGCTCCCCCCTCACTCCGGTGACCTACTTCCCGCCCTCGCCCTCGCGATCTTTGTGCTGCCAGTTGCACAACTCGTTTGATATCAGCTGGATGATAATGTTGATTGGATCATACCACCTCTATTCTGAATTTTGGACCGAATTGCGAAACTCCTCTGACCAGTTTATTGAACTTTCTTATTGATTGTTATTATGTTTTAGACTACCCATTTGTCGTGCCTTGTCATCGACCGGTAGTTGTATGAGTTGTAATGTAAATGATTTTGGGGTAAGTTTTTGTTTTATGGCCACATCGAGATTAACGTCATTCTTTTGTTTTAGTGAGTCATGAACATACGACTGCCGAGACATACCTGTCATGTTTGGTAAACATAAACGACACGTACCATAGGTATTATCCGTTCATTTCATTGGTAATTGGGAGTTTTGTTTCTAGGTTGTTCAGTAAAGCTTGGCCTTTTTTCCAGTTACGAGTCTCGTGAAGGTCAAACTGTAATGGACAATTTACAATTGAACTTTTTGACATCTTCCGCCTCCACGACTGTTTTGATAATAAAACCTTAATAGGTATGATAAACGTGTGGTATGTGAATCGAGCTTGTTCGTATCTGGTTTATTGTTGAAAACAACAACCAAATTTTCAAGACAAGTTATTAGCTTAATGTGAATATAGTACCAAAATGGGAGTAATTCTTTCTCTCCTTTATTCTGTCCTTAATAATCCCAGTTCTCCATCCTACTTGAGTGAACGCTTTGAGTATCTTGTACCTCGTGGTAAACCTTGTCGGTCTTCATCCTCAACAAGCAACCGAATTCTGACTCAACAGTCAACAGTTAATTTCTACAAACACGCAATGGTAGCCAATGTTACACTAATTTTACTTAAGTACATAAATTAGGGACTGGTGTATAATGCTGCAACGTGTCAGAGCCAAGTACAAACTACAAACACATCGGACCTTTTATTTGTAACCTGAATTTCTTGTAATGATTTGTGTCACGTAGGTAACTTTGCTAGTTTCTCTATATACGAAATGCTTTACATTTCATCTCATAATTATGAGGGAACGTAGGTAACTTTGATAGTTTCTCTATATACGAGATGCTTTACATTTCATCTCATAATTATCCTTATTTAGGACTGGTTGAAGTCTGACAGGCCGCAAAACATAAAAGCCAACCCAGACTGCAAATTCTTGTTCAACAATGTAATTTCTTTTGGTTTTGATCTGAACGTCAAACGTCGTTGAACGTCAAAAAGCACTCTGTAAGACCGCCATAGTCGGAGCCAACATGCCATGCAAGTAGTTGGGGCAATATCCAGCACTTCTGGACGCCACTAATTGCTTATTGGTAAGCAAATATAAATAACAACAGTATGGTAACAAGACGCCGATATCGACAGCAAGTAGATAATGAATGAATGCAAATCGACCTATTCAGTATGAATTGACTCCAGTTTATTACTTCTAAAACTGCAAAAATACACGCGTCCAAAGGTGCATTACATACACTGTTATGAGCTGACGACACAATCACATAAAACATGACAAAGAACAAAGACTGATAATGCTTCTATTGTTTACGTTATAAACGAAGAAAATCAAAGCCTTGACGATATTTCTTATCATTACAGAGATCTAATAACCAATATTTTATATCATCAGTTGTTATGCAAGTTTGAAGTCAAGTTACAAATTTACAAAACAATTTTTTGTAGTCACGATAACAGTCTGATAAAATACGATAAATTCTGTCTCACGTTAGAGTAGTTATAGTAGTAGGAATATTACAACAAATCTATAAAGAGACATGACCTGATGACGTAACCCTAAACTAGGAATAAAATAGAGCTGATTGACCAATCGGTCTTTGTCAGGCCACAGTTCAATTAAGAAGAAATGACCTATTAATATTGACATACATCTATTTCGTTTCAATTGATTTGATATTTTTTAATGGTAATTTGATGAATAACTCATGCTTTAGTTAAATTGCATTTTTGTTACATTTAGAACAATTATTTGCTTTATAGGTAAAGCTCGCGACGAACTTTTTGATTTACGATTTACGAAGAGGTTCCTAAGCAAGATGTCATGGAATATTTCGACAAGATTTTATAAATTGCTCTAATTTAACAAAATGTGTGTACATAATATATTTTTTTTACCAACAAAGATCAGGTTAATGTAACTAACAACCACAAACAAAAACAATCAAGAGTTTATGAAGGATTAAACCTGTGTTAAAACAAAGCAAATAAAATAATGCAATTTTATATGAACTGGTGTGATCTATTATAAGAATGTACTATCGTGTAAGTATATTTAAACTCGTTTGACCAGCTTTTCAACAAGTGTGTAGGTATGTTTAAATAGGATTATTGCCTCATAACGTAAAGTTCATCAACTATGGTATTATTTAAGTCAAATTTAATATTTTTACTCGAACCATCTCATTGAACTTCTTTTTTGATGGGCTTCGCAGTTTCGCACTTATTTTGATGAATAACTCTGTAACAAAACTTGATAAAGAGATTTGAGTTAAATGAGTATAGCTACAACTTGGCGCCCTTTTAATAAGCGTCCCTTAAATACATTATTTTTATCTCGAACATCAAAGGGTTAAACATGTTATTTAGGACACCAGTTTCGCTCCAGGTAACACGATCGATGCTAAAATATTGACATTTGGAGATTTACCTAAAAACACTCCGTATATTACAAGGCACATATAAATTTAATGTAAATTACTTAGTTGTTTTGGGTCGCCAACATGTTTCAGAACGTAAGGAGCTATATTTAAACGCAATATAGGCACTTACCTACTTATTACACAAATAGGAATTTGAACCAGTGGATATATGAGTGCTTAATCCCATTCAAAGAACAATCACGGTTGACGTATGTAGGAATCATGGAATTTTTCTGTCTATAATTATTATTTTCTTATCAAGGTCAAACAATAAATTTTAATTAACTGATGAGTATTGGTCAACAGGATGTATAATGTATTTATCTGGCTTAAAATAACTACAGGTAATGGTAAGTTAGCTTTGAAGCTATTGTTTTGATATTTAATTTTACTAGGCCAAGTAAAAGCTCATGTAGTTGAGGCCAGTCTTCAAAACACGTAGGTAATCTAAACAAATTATATTTTATGTGGGTATAGTTGTGTTGGAGTTGGTCTGGCGTCCCTCACTCGGCGGGAGAGCAAATAGCGATGCAGTGGTATAAAAGATATGTCGTCTATTTATAACTGGCGAGTAATGCAGTCGTGTGGAGCGGACGCATCACAGCGAAACTTGGCTTTTGTCGTATGTCTTGATTTTGAATGTTTTGTGTGATATACCTGATTATATATTTTCTCAAACAATACACAATAGGAACAAGCTTGAAGACGTACCGCTCATTGTACAGTTTCCTTAAAAAACCCAAGTCGTAAACTTGGCGTAATCGGTCTTTCATTAAAGGAAGTCATTAGATTTTGTCAGATTTTTAGGCACAAATTTCGTTTTAATGTTATTATAGTTAGATAATGTTATGTTAACGCTCTAAATGATCGAAGTAATCCATTTTCAATAAAAAATTATTAAGCATGTGGTCTTATTTAGAAAGGCGTGTTTCAGACATTGGTCTAATATTTTATAGTGACAACTTTTTACGTTTCTTTTTCGTTAGGGCTGCCTATGTATGTTAAAATACGAATAGGTATGCTATGACATTGAGTAGTAGCGTAGTGTATCAATTATTTTCTATGTCTTGGTTTGATTAGTAAGAGTTTTGCTAAAGAGTAGTGATTGCATATAATTTTTCCTATTCTTTTAGCACTCTTTCTCCATATAAACTTAAACTAGATATGCCAACACATACAAGTCTTACCTCACGTAGGTACTTTCAAGAAAACTTCAGAATGGCATTATACTTAAGCATGTGATTTAACTTGACAATTACGTAAGTACTTATAAGACTATGGTAACTTCCCCAGCCAGCGTCATGCTTGTTTGCTGCCTTCTTAACAAAATAATATATATTGTTATGATTAAAAATATTCTAATAGATAACAGATTATTAGAAACGATAATAATAATTAGTATTATTTGATAACCAAACCTAATCATCGGTCATTGTGGCGAAACTTCGGGCAGTTCAGCAGTGGATTTCTTGGGATAAAAACTCAAAATTATTCAATATTTAAGCATAACCTCATAAGAAAATATAATAGCCTAATTCTTTTATGTAATCTTTTGAGAACTTGCCACATACTGATTTAATTCTATGTTGCTATAGATACATATACTAGGATGTAACATCAACTGAGCCGTATGATTGAGATGCCACCAATTTTTATAAAAAAAATGTTGACTATACATAAGTACCTACCTACGTAACTATCATTCTGCATAAACCTACCTATCAAAACTACAATTGGAAAGACTTCTTAGAGTAAATGATGAAATTCATATTATTAGGTAATATATTATTAATGATAATGAACGTACTTACTATGATAATTATCGTGATTTGTGATCTACTTGAACGCCAACAATGAACGACATAAGTACCTACCTATCATTGTTTTGATTAAACTAGACTTGAATAACATCAAAACATTCTGTTTGTCAGTAAAGACATGTGAATGGCTAAGTGATGATTGAGGATAACTATCACAATCAGCACAATTTAACGTTTATAATGTTAAAACACGTTGTTTTCAACCGTTGAATTTTCTTTTTTTTATCAGACTTCAAAAAAAGGTTTCGATGATTCTTTTTTTTGTTGGAAAGTAGATATCCCAAGTGTGGTACCATGATAAGGAAACCAGGATCTGATGATGGCATCCTATGGAAAGCGAGGGAAACTTACGAAAATCGTACTGGCGACTAGGGCATTTGTTATTTCTTTCATCAAGTATTTTAAGGCACTACTATTTAGTGAAGGTTTGGAGTCGATCTGATGATGGAGCCGAAATAGAGTTGAGAGAACTCGACAACAATTTACAGCAATTACTTGGTGTTTGGACTAATGATGAGAACTTTACACCCATAAGAGTTTTAAGTGCCATTACAGGTGAATAAGAACCTTACTACGATAGCAAATTAGGATTGATAATACCTATAGGTACTTACTTACTTAGTTATTGTTTTACTTGGCACCAACTTCATAATTATAAAATACTTATTTAATCATTTCTGATTAAATAAATCAAATTACGAATTACTTTCTGCTAAGTAAACTTATTTTTAACTTTTTAGTTTCCTTCCCGTTTAAAGTCGGTTTTTTTTTGTTTATATTTATTTTATCTTTCAAGATTTGTGGTTATACACAGGTAGCCACCAAGAAATAGGTAATTGGCAAATAACTTGAACAGCTTGGCTTGAGTCGCTCTATTTAATCGCCTGATAGTTACAGCTACAAAATAAGAAAAAAAGTGCTTAGCGCGGCATAAAAGTGACGCAACTGACATGAAAGAAAATACAAAAATAATTATACTGTGTGTAGCGTAAACCATTGTTCTTTTTAACAAAACATTTGTTTCGATAATGCAGTTCCAGGGAGTGAGACTCGAGATTTACATAAAATTGAATCAAGGTAAAGTAAGTATAATATGTATGATTATTTATTTATTTAGGACAACCAGTTGTTGTTACATTGCAATTAACATAAGTTAAAAATACATTTATAACAATAATGGTCATCGTTTTCAAGATTCCTTAAAGGAAAAAAATGGGGCTCTTACCTATAGTTTCTCAGAGACTATCCCCCAGTTTCTGAAAGGCTGATCAACGAAAAATTTACTATTTACCTGTTAAACCTCATGTCAAGTACCTAAAAGCAATTATATAATTAGTTAAATTTGATCTAATTAGTTACTAATTAGATCAAATTAAACAATAACCCAATTGGTACTACACATGAGATTTAACAGATGATTAGGTAGGTAGTTAATTTTTCGTTGATATCAGCCTTTCAGAAACTGGGGATAAGTCTGTTTATACATACATATAGGACTGTCCCTCTGTTAAAATTATTTCTCTTAGAAACAAAACTTTTCGATTTTTTTATTTATAATGAGATAATAGTAGGTACCTACGACTATACATTAATCGCCTATTATATTCATTAGCAAGATCCGAGTATTGGAAGAGAACATGGGACTAGTCAATTTGAATAATTTATATCCAAATTCTTTCGTTCAAGTAAAAATCGAAACCGTGAAACCTTTTCACGATTATTAATCTTTTTTTTTTGGTCCAAAACTGTTTCGGCCCAGCCGACACAACGATGCGTACGGTCGGTGCATCGAACGCGGTGAGAGCGGGGTCGATGAACCTCCTGCCATGTGCATTTCGTTTTGTACAATTTTGTACCCAATTGCAATATAAATGCTAATGAGTAATAATGGTTGAATAGTTTCCATGTTGTACAATAGGCAGAAAATTTACAGTCAATGAAGTCGCGTAAATATTTCAGTTTATTGACCGTAAAAGTAGAAGTCGGTAGAAGGTGTCTGCAATCCGCCCCTTTAGAAAATGTGATAAGGTAGGTACCTACCTAATGTTCTGCAGTGGACGTTCTGCGGTTGAGGTGATGACGATCTTATCATGATAGGAGATAATAACACTTGATACACTTACAAATCAATAGGTGGGTATTATTTTTCCATTGTATCTAAATAATTGGAGAACTTAGTAGTTTTTGAGTATGATAGCCCAGTTCTTGAGGCTATGTAACATCACGTTACTGGTGACGGGAGCAGAACAGTAAGCAAAGTTAGTTTATCATAAAACACTTAGTACCTAGGTACCTATTAAGTGAAAACATATTATAACGACCTTGAGAGTTACGTTAATCTACATTATTTTTTATTATAATTTATCATATCATAGGGCCCTACTGTGAAGCTAGTGCAATGTTTAAAAAAGAACATGACGTCACATTAGTCACATAGAACTTACAGTGCTTTGGAATCCCACTGTAGGTAGCATTACATCTCTGTCTATCGCTAATAAACAGAATGTGATCCTGTTATGTTAAATTTTACGTCTTCACAAATACCTACTCAAATATTATACCAATCAAAATTTTCCTATGAAAAACACACCAGTAGGCTAGGCAAATTCACAGTACCTACGAGTATGTGTAATTCTCTGTGCTATAGCAGTATTAATCATAATTACTGGCCTTTAAAGGTAAGTAATTTACAAGACATTATTATGTATAAGTCTGTTTTTTTTATTATCGACAGTACACAGTGGCAGACGAGCAAACAGCCCACGTGATGATAAGTGGTAACTGTCGCTTATGAACTACTCAGAATCCCTAGCATTGCTCCTGCAATGCCAGGGACGCTGCCTACCGTGAAGGGAATAGGGTGGGTTGCCTAACAATTTGTTTAAATTTAATAAAATTTGAAAACGTCACATTGGGGACTTGTCCAGTTATGCAATAACCTTGTTCTTTTGGAGCGGATGTCTTTACTATTACGGCATTCAAAACTACATACCTACTTACTTATATTCTAAATACAAAGAATCATAGCGAATCACTGTTAGATAAATAGTTTCTGTAGTTGGCAGATAGGTACATGTTCTATTTATATCCTATCCGCATGTTATTACGCGGCATACTAAAGGTCAGAAAAGCAATAATTAAGTGCATAAGTATTGTACCTACATAGGTACTTACTAAGCTAGGGTGATATTATGGTCAGTACAATCATTAATCGCGGTCTGTTTACGCGATCTCAAAAAAGAACGCGGGTAGTTATTTATTTCCTTTCGAGCAACTAGGTACTCTACTACCAGCTGCAATTTCTTCGTCTTTTTATGTAAAAGGAGCTTTATCTGCTTCTATCTTTATCATTTCTTCCTATCCTATCTATCTTTTCTGTGAAATACTGTCAAACCTACCCGCAACGCACAAATCGACGGTTCATTATTTTATATATTATAATTTATAACATTAGATATAATATTTTCGATGTGTTATTAGTTATTAGAATAGGCTTACTAACATATTGTAAGTAAAATTGTTACTAACAAGATGAGTCTTAGTTGCTTAATAAAGATTTATTGCTTATATTATTATTATGCCAAAATGTTTAGTTCTGAATACAAAAATAATACCTAATTAATATCGAAGTTTTACATAGGAATACCACTAAGTACCTACATACTAGGCATACTGATGCGTCAACATTTTTACCTTAAATTTTTCAAATACCTAGGTAAGTACCTATACTATAGACATCAGGAAACGATAAAAGAACAAAAATCAGTGGTTTATCGCTAAAAGAATACTATTCTATCTGAGGGATCTATCGTTTCTTTGGCCAAATACCTAACGAATAGGAAATTGTTTTTTCAGTCGGCAGTCGACCAGTTGAATTTCGATGTCCAGTACAGGAAAATTACATGATCTATTCTAGTATTTAGAATGTTTGTTTATGGTTTTGTGCAGTTAGCTAAGTAGCTGTATTAAACGTAGCACAGTGGTTATTGATATAGACTTTTTCAAAAACCGTAAAAACGTAGTGATTATAATACGCTCATTGGGCGCTTTGGTGGGTAAGTACCTACCTAGGTATCCGCCGACTAGACAAGAATTTAGTTTATACTAAGTAGTTGTTACTAAAGATGTGTTATAGTTTATTAGGTAATATTAGTAATGTATCTTGATTGATTTACGATGAGCAATCAAAGGGATAGGTATGTAAGTAGGTATTCAGGTACCTGGATACCTACCTATGACGTGTGATCTAACTAATTGGGTAGGTAAATTCGCTTCCATTTAGCTTACCAGAGATCTTACATGCTAAAGTATCACATGTAAGAACATTATTACCCAGTAAACCATGATTCTCTATATTCCCAAGAACCTTCCCTAAACGGTCCCGAGCTCGGGCGCCCTTTATTGCACCCCCACTTCTACACCTCTTCCTTTGTAGGACAAAATGTAGGTACCTACCTACCTAATAGATATAACCCACTAGCCTTTGTATGTATGTTTATATTTAGGTAAAAATTCTTATTGTAGGTAACCTACCCTAGTAACTTACTACTTATGAAGACCCACTACCTATAAAACAAAAACAAACAGCAATCACTGAAAAATAATAAATTTCTTGGCATTCATTCGTGTTTTATGACATTGATAACATCTTCTGAAGTTGGCTATGAAAAGCAATAAGATTATGGAAAGTAGCCAATGAATTAGGTAGGTAGGCATGTATCCTACAATGGATACGAAAAATCGCGCACCGGTTACTACCTACTTCTTCGCGAGGTTTACTAAATATTATGTGCTAATGAATTCCCTAAAAATATCAATTAAACTCTGCTTAAATTTATAAAAATACACGATTTAACACGATAGCTTTACCTGAAGCTCCTTATTCTTGTTATCTTTGAGCGATGCTGCTCTGATAACACCAGCTTTCCATCCCCATTCAGAAACTTTATTCACGTTAATTTTTGTCACACCACTCACAGCGAGAAATCGTTTGCCAACTAAATCTTCACGGTACTTATAAGCCATAACGAACTACACAATCACATTATTCACATTAAAAACTACACAAACGTCAAGAAACTCAGCATTAAAACGCACTACACGTCACACTCTTCGTTGAGCGAAGGGAAACTACGTGGAAAACACAAGAAATGTTCTGCGGAACGTACTTATATGTTACACAACTATTTTTGAAACAGCTTATTTCATACCGTGTATCTAACATTTACGAGCTTCTTAATTTGGTCACATTATCATAAGCCGGTTATAGGTCTACTAAAATAGGAAGATGTCTAGACTCAGCAGTACCGCAGAGACTTGCTACCATTTGAAAATGTTTGGGTATTTGGATCATTTTACAACGACGTTTATGTTACGTCTTAGTTCAGAAGAAAATCAACAGAGGGCGATATTTTCAAAAGCGTGCTATTACGCTTTGAGTTGTAAAATTTGTTATAAAATCTCTAAATATTTTTTTTTAGTGTGACACTCAGATTGTAGCTTTTTTTAATCATATTATTAAAAATGGAATCCACAAATTTTAACTCTTAATATATTGTATATTACTAACAGTATTCGTTGATCAACTATGTTAGTATTATGTTAGCATTATGTGAGCATTATGTTAGCATTATGTTAGCATTATGTTAGCATTATAATAAATATCTTAGATGAACACCTGGTATGCACCAACGAGTTGCCTTTAATTATATATATCTTATACTTCTGATATTTTAATAGTTGTAATAAGTACACAATAATCATAAGAATAAAACACAGTAGCATAATAATCAGTAATCGGAGAAAATACAAAAAAATACTGTCTAATAATATTAGTACCTTCATGTGATCATAGATGGCAGTTTCAACGTAAATATGGGTAACATTTAAAAAATATAATTATTTATAATATTAACATTTGGTGTAAATTTAGAATGGTGTGTGTTAATAAAAAACATTTTGATAATAATTTCATTGTTAAAACAGCAATATAGAACCGAAGATATTTTTTTTTTGAACGCTCCTCTCGTAGCCATATTGATTTGTGCGCTCACGTGATCAAAACAACTGTCAATTTAATATCATCATGGCGTATGACTATTAGACTTTTCGTGAAACGGTTGTGTTTTGCTATGTATTCTATTGTGATTATTTAAGTGAATTTTCATATGTGACTATTAATATGATATCGTCGATAATTTCCCGACTGGTTATGTGAGTATTCCTGTGTCGTGTGTTATTTAATATTTTATAAAATGGGTAGATATAAAACTATTGTACGTGTATTTACTTATTCCTTTGTTTGAAATGAAATTATCGATAATTTGCTGTTGGATAAAAATAAATCATTTGGAGTGTATTCTTGGGGGCTGTATGGAGTTAGGACTTAAAAAAATTATAGCGACAAAATTTTACGAATTATAAAAAAAAAAAAATTTGTCTGCTGATATTTACCAGTGACCGAATTTAGTGCAAGAATTTGGTTTTCTATCCTATACCTATCAATATCCTCAACCAACTAATATGTTATATTCAGGTTCTGCAATCTGTTCTAATACTCAACCGTCAAAATTTACTGTCATGTTAATAATCGGTAATTTGAAATTTTTACGTTCTATTATTTGGTCTAAAATAACAAAGTTAAAAAAAGACTCTTGATTCTAAGCTCGTCAATTTGCAAAACAATAAAATAAGTCTAGATCTATTCATACAGTGGGTAGTTCATTGAATAATGAGTATAAAAACACTAATAATAATAATATGCTGAGGTCTATTATTGGTAAACATAGATTTTCATGAAGTGGGTACTTAGTGCTTCAAGTTCTAGGATAGTAGATCCACGCTGTGTTCAGCATGAATGGGCCGAATGGTCCAGTATGTCCAGACGAAAGAGGAATGGTATCTGTACTACTGTGTTTCGTTCGGTGAGTGAGAGCGTCAGAGGCCCAATTTCCTCCCTTTCCTCTTTCCTCACCTCCTTCATGCCCTTCCCCTAACCCCATCCCAGCTGCCATAGTGGATGCCATACCAGCAGTTTAAGACAATGGTATGGTGGCCACCACTTCTGGATTCTACTGACTGCTTACCTCATTCGGGGTGGAGTCACTTTGGTAGGCTAATATAAAAAAAAAAAAGTTGTACTTATACTAGGTAAATGCATATTTTATTTTAAAATAAGACTTGTATTGTATTATTTAATATCCATTAAAAAGAACAAATATTGTAAATTAACATGAAGGATTACAAAATGTTACACAATATTTATTAGTTACTTAACTCTAATAATAGATGTAGTTTATACTAGGTAGGTAAGCTACATTATATCTAATAAAATTAACATAATTATTCAATTATACATAGTATATTAAAATATAATTAAAATAAAGTTAAGTATAGTAGGTACTTTAACTTTTAAACTTAGTCTACCATTATTAGTCTTAACAAAAACAGCCAGTGCATTTTCCATGCAAAATCGCATTTAATGATATGATAACGCTGTTATGATAATTATGTCAAAACTTAAGCAAATACCTACAAAAATCCAAAAGAAAATAAACAAAATGGCTAAAGTAAAACAATTCAACACTGGCTAAAGTCACTAGCCGCTTCACCTACCTATTACTCCATAAAGCATTGACTACAAAAGAATCAGACTGACATAATACAGAATTAGAGGCCACTAGACACACCCCCAGCAATGAGATTCTGGCATCACATTCATAGTCTTCCATAGTCCCCTTCTATATTTATTTCTTGTTTTCCCATTCCATTTTCCATTACTTTCCAATCATTGCTTAAAACTCTGAAATATGCTACCTACTTGGTTTAAAAATGGTTCTAATTTATTAGTAAAAAATACTATTTTGAGTTTCATTATTGCTAGTTGTTCTTAAAAAACTAATTTCTATTGTGATGTCTTCCGTAGTACTTTACACACTAATAGCCTAACATTCTTTGTGATTGTTGATGAGTACACACTAGGCATGAGCACTTTGGCAATGATCCAAGTCTCTTAATTTTGAGATTGGCTAGCCATCCTAAAATTTGGCAACACTATGAGCTGGTGTACGACTTTTATCATTCTTTTCACCTTCAGATTTAAATCAGAATTGTAAAAGAACAGTAGTTTGTTGTGTCTTATTTCATCGATTCTAATCTTCAATAAGTTGAACCTTTTTAAAGATCATCAATCACGTCATTAATACGGCGAGCGCTATTTCGTGGCTAAATAAGCGAAGCATTGGACAAAGAAACAAAATTGAGTTTGGTTGCGGAATTCGTTACTAGGGTATCCCAGTGCACTCACTGCCGGGTGCTATTTTCGGCAAAGCTCGGGCGTTCGCCTCTGATGTGCAGTGAAGAGAAGATTTAGTCTGTAGCGTTCACGGCTTGCGTCCGCGTCGTTGTTCTATGTAATACAAGTGAAGTGCATTGACACTTAACCATAGAGTGATTCATTTATCGACATACGGGCATAGTAAAGAGTTATTAGTGTCTGTTCCGAGTACGCTCAATCTGTTCGCACTGTCAGGAGGTCGTACACCTTGACTGAGCAACGTTATTGCTTATTAAGAGCGCTTGTCTTTCCTTTTTAGGCACAGCCTCGACTGAATTACGTGTACCTTTACCCAGTTTTGCTGGTGACATTGTATTTTTATTTTATTTAATGTCTTTACGCACTAAAATCGATATAAGAATAACTATTTATTACCGAGATCATTTTGTTGTGATTTATATTTAACTAACGGTATTTATGTACATAAATATTAACTTTGATGTAAGTTACATACAAATATAGTGATGAGTTTCACCTTGTGTTTATTTTCGAATGCCTGATGTGTTTCGAAATATAATACTTACTGGAATAAAGAGTTGAGAGAACAAAATCCTTTGACAACAGGATGCAGTAGGTACCTATTTAATGAGTCGTCCGACGTACGATGTAGTCGTACGATGAGAGCATCATCAAGTTGATTAAGTACATAAATGAACATCCAAGTCTGCTGGATAAATGAGGCGTAGGTACTAACCGCATAACTGGGTTGCTCTACCAAAATAACTGTGGCATAATTAGCTGACCGGTTACTGCCGCACGTTAATATAAACCTACTAATTCATAAATTTAGTAAACGCAACTCATGAATTATATTAAAAAGTATATGTAATTGTGTAGTGCACAATTTCGCTAATACATGTCGGTCCGCTATAGATTTGTTGCAGTACATATTTAAAATTATTGATTTTACGACAAATTTTAAAAGTATAACAGTTGGTTATAGCAGCAGATCTATAATAACCTAAAATAATGGACCAATGTTACTATTTTTAGACTCATCTCTAACGATGATTTCGTGTTCCACGAAGTAATCATCTATATTTGGCCGTTTTAGTGCCAAAGGTTCCTTTAGCGTACAATCCTGTTTAATTTTTAGGACATATTATATAAATAAATTCGATATAATAAGTAGATAATCAGTTTTGCCGAGGACCGTTACCGTTACCTACCAACAAATGGCAAGATAATTTTAAATTATAATGAACTAATGGTACGCTTGATCGATTCTTACAATACAAAGGAACTTTATATATCACTAGGGTCGTGTGTCTACGTAAAGTATGAATCGATAAGTAATAATATAGAATATTATTAATTACTTTGTGGATAGATGACGTATAAAACAACATAAATTGCGCATTTGACATTGTCTGTTTGCGTAGGCAGTTATATACTTTCAGAGTCTTCAAATCGCCTGTTATTGCGTATCTATCACGTCTTTGTGGAATCTTAGTTTTGCAGTAAACCTTATATAAATCCTGATGTAACTTATTCAAGGCTCTGTTGACTTCTGATTACTGCTGGAGCATACAATATAATTAAGTATTAGCGTACAAAGATACAATTTATTTGTGTAACAAATAAGATAAAAATAGATAAACAGCCCACGAGTTTGTATAAATTGAATAGGTGTAATTGCCTCCAGTGAGTGACACACTTCAGCAAATCTCTGAGAGTTTAACCACACATTACGGTATCTTATATCAAGTATAGGGTTCTGCATTATGTTAAACCGGGTAAATAGGTATAAATATAAATAAAATATTTAATTTAAAAAAACAGTACTTATCTTTTATTAAATCATCAATTTAAGCAACATTTGGTCTCACTTTTACGTCGCCGCGTCGTTTGAATTATTATTTTTGCGTATGATAGCCCAGTTTATTATAAAGCAAAATAAAAACTAAAATTCTGGTAAGTATACATGAGTTGTACATTCAATCATAATCTAAGTCGGCCACGCTCAACTGCCTGTGTTAAATCGACCCTGAAGAACGAAACGAAGCGATGCGCCTCACACGCTCCTTTTATAGTCTAACCAATAGCAGTACTGGTACCTGGTATAGAAAGGATCAACCAATTTATTATCGGTTCATTATGATGCATTCCAATAAAACGTGTTTGGAATATGGTAATACTAGGAACCGGTTACGAACGTAAACTGTGTGGAGTGATTGTTATCCGTTTTGATTATCATTATCATATAAAAATAACCCAATAAGAACATTAAAGAATTTCTTATTGTTTAAATATTCTAAATGAATAGGTGATGATACTGATGATAGAAGTCTACAGCCCTAATCACACAAAGCAGTTTAAAAGTTAAAGTTCATGTTTCAATTGTAGAATATCTCAAATGAACCTGCAAAGTACCTTTATCTAAGTAGAACTTATATGAAGATAAGAAGCAACGTTTAGAAATTAGCCGACTGTCCCTCGATAAGGATAAGATTACTAATGTTGCTGTGTGTGTAGATTTATTATAAACATTGCAAATTACGAATATTGCGTTGCAATGTCGGTGTTTTGATTATTTTACGACGTGTTTGCCAGCCCTGAATCTGAAATTCGACTGAAGTTTGTACAAAAATTTTATGCATTGTGTGTGGTATTTGGATGCATTAATATAGAGTAATATGCGTATCAAAGGTTCTTGACCTATATGTTTAATTGTGTACCGCCACCATTTTTAACATAGATACTCTGATCGATTAAATTTAATTAAACGTCAGATTTATGACCGATATGCAATGTATGGTCGGATGTTAGTACTTGCATTCATAATATAATTTTCAAGCTCATATTTATTGAGACTACTGGGTATCGTACACAATAAGTGTATGTAAGATTTATTTGCCTGTTTAGACATTAAGGAAATGAATAACGTTTTTCATACTTGATTGAATTTAACGCATCATTAATTCACTAAGTTTGTGTAATGCAGTATATCAGTTAAAGCAAACAATAATTAGCAAGTCAAATACTGTAGATTGTATTGTTCTCCGTTCCACAATTTTTAGTCACATCAGATAAAGTAATCGCTGAAATCTAATATCTGTAACGATTTTACGACGGCTAGTTATCAAGTTACGAGCTAAAATGTCATAGAGCTTCTAATTTACTAACGAACATTGGATAAGCATAGGCACCAAAAACGGTCAATTTTCAAAACAATATTCAGACTTAGAACGTGTATCAGCTGCATTGACAAATTTAAAATAACTTTTCTTTGATGGTAAGTAAAATGAAACTTGACACAAAAAGTGCATGTAATAAACTCCTGTGTGATTATTTTAAAATTAAATTTTAATGGAGGCCTATTTACATACAATACAGATAAAACTGCAAGTTCTGCAGTATAATAATAGAGGAACAGACTCCTTTTTACAGGCCTCTTTTTACAGGAACAGATAGTGGTTATGGATGGTTTTGAAATAGTTACTGATTCAGAAATGGGTCGAGTTTCTCTCTTATTTATTTTAGGATCTTATTAGGGAGTTGTGAAATCGAATCGAAGTCCGTGTGCGTTTGATCCGCACGCAAGCAATGGTCTAGTTTTATTCATACACTTTATCCACTTCGTATGATATAAAGCAAATGCATTTCTTCCGTATTTTCGATTTTTAATAATTCAACTGTCAAGTTTAGTGCATAAATTTTGAGAGTTTTATTATAATATTTATAGTATCTACATTTGCTCACTGACACTATTTGCTCTAGATTACCGTATATTGTTAATCTAATTCTACCAAAAAGTAAAGAATACTAAAGAACAACATTCCAAAGATCATATTTGAGAGATTTTTCTGCATTATGATTACGATCCGTCCTTTATTGGCAACTTGCTTATTGTCTCCCACGGTGTGGATACTGAACATTTATGACATCATGCAATTTCTTTAAATGGTTCTTCAATGTACTAAAGCTCAGAAACTTACAATAGTTTTTATGAGACCTAACTTATATAAGAACGTAATATCCGTACCTAGCTTTTGTGTAATTGTGTATTAGTCATTGACCCATCGTATCCGAATCGATTAAATATATTCCATTAAAAATAGAGGATATTTTATACAATTTACTTACTAGATTAGCTGGAAATGTGTAATAATAAGACAAGGGCATCACCATTAATGCTACTTATAAACAGTCGTCATTTCAAGATACGATAAAAGAACACAAAACACAGATGCTAATGAAAGAAACAAGCATTATTTATGTATACGAGTATGTTTAATAAATGGCATAAAGCATAATGCTGATTGTTGTTCCAGACTAAGGCTCGATATAATGTACAGGTATCTAAACGGAGATACTGCATGCACAAGTGATGCAATTGTGTTTATTTTTAAGTCGTCCAGTGTAATAGGGAACTTTATAACTAACCGTTCTTAGATTCGACGAAGATCGGGGTGGCTCATATTAAACTGGTGAATGCGATCGCCAAGCTGTCGTCCGCTAGATTTATTATTCACTAGGTGCGCCCTACGGCTTTGTCCGCGCCTAAAATGTGTTTTGTCTCCCTTGAGAACCAGGACGATTTTCGGGATGAAAAGTAGCTTATCGTCATCTGCGGCACCGAATCTATCTACATATCTACCAATTTTCATCGAAATCGGTTCAGCCGTTTAGACGCTGAGTGGTAACAAACACACATACTTACATACAAACTAGGGTCTGAATTGTCCACTCTTGCAGGGCTTGTTTCCGTTTTGTAATCTTTTGTAGCTCGGAATATAACTTCTTATCTTACATTCAGTCTTGCAATTGTATGTCTCGTATTTATGTTTGGATGATCGCGGATTAACTAGAGCTGGTCACTAGTAGTATTCGGTGTACAACTACTTTCGGAATTAGCACTAACTCGTTAAAATTTTACGCACTCATGAACATTGCCGGATTGTGAACATGTAATATAGACCACCTTGTAGTATTATTAACAAGTTTATTGGTAAATACCGGACAACAATATAAGTACAATAATGATTTACCTATTTTTAATCGATTTTATGTACATATTTTCATTATATTAGTTAGTCAGTTGTTCATTTACTTGATCATATATTATGGCAAGGATTGAAGGGATAAGGCACTACAGCAAAGTACGTAAGTAACTATAGGTTGACGAAAAGTAATTATTCAGTGTCATACAAAACGATAAATATAATCTTGCTACAAGAAGAATCACATCAGACTATTATTTAATAGTAACACTTACATGACGTTATTTTTTATTCAGGGTCAATATGACTAGAATAGCACTTCAAGATCTTTGCCCTTGCATAAGCAATTCATTAGTTCCGAAAATTAAGAGCGTTGAGTCACCAGAAAAATAAGTTTTAAAACTAATTGCTTACTAACTTCCAAGGTTATTTGTAAACTTTTAATTGATTATTTACTTTCCATCAAAACATCAATCTACTCGGTCCAAGGATCTATCGTCTTTGACTCGGCCTTATTGTGCATTGACTACCTACAATGTTATTGATTTACATGATAGCCAGTAGCGCGCCAATCGTTAAGAGATAAATCTTTAAATCGGTTCACGCAATTCTGCAAGTGCGCGTGAACGTCTAATGCCTATATTGATGAACATTATTGTACTCGGACAGACACTAATAATTTAAAACAAATAATGTCTTGTTGAAAACAAATGTAGTGGATACCGTATCTATGGCGGTGGGTCTCGCGACTGGTAACCGTGACGACAGTACTCGCCTGCCGCCTTTGAGCCTCGGACTATCCAGCGTCCGACTCATTGTTAACAAACTCGAGACGGAATACGCTCGTGTCACCGCGCACAACACTTTTGCATCTGGCCAAGAACTCGTCAAATACGACCCGAACATAAACGAAGGCTACGACGATTATGATGACTCTCTTCTCAGTCAACCGAGAAGACCAGTCTGGCATCGATTCGTGGCAAACCTAGGAGTAGCCCTAAGTGAAGGCATCCCTAGTGTCACAATCGGGAATTTCGGTTTATTGGCCTTAACAACAGGGATCTTCGCACCAAGGATGATTACTTACCTAGTGCTGTATCCATTTTGCAGATTGGTATTCGGAACTCTCTACCCGGCTTATGCTTCATATAAAGCTGTTCGGACCAAGAATTTAAAGGAATACGTAAGTACTTGTTTATTAAGTTTCAGTATACAACAGATAGATATCAAGGCTATTAAAATTTCGTGTACCATATTTAGCCTTATGCTATTAGACTACAATTGACGGCATTATCGTTCAGAACACAAGCTACAAAAGAAGTAATTGCAAAACGACGAATTTTCATTTGTAGAGCAGTTTGTCGGTTGAAAAATAATGTAATTTGCTATAAATGGCCCAGTAAAGTACAACAATGGCCTTGTTACGGGTGCACGCTCACGTTGTTTGAAACGCTTCGATTCCTGCTGTGTCCTTTACCTTGTTCGATCCCAGCTTCCTATGAATAATTAGTGTAAATAAAGCGGCAAAATAATAATGCCAGGTGCAGTCCGTAGATAATTAAGATTCCTTCATTTACTGTACTTATCTAAAGTAATCTAATGGATAAGGGCGGCAAACGACCGGCCACGGGCGGTGGCGAAAATTGGGGGATGCGTATGTCCAGCAGTGGACGTCTTTTGACTGTCATGATGATGATGATGAAAGTAATCTAAACATGATATCGGTGTTGCCCAGTAAAAGCAACAAAATCACGTAAAACACTATTCAATCGCAATCAGTAAACTGAAAGCTGACCCCAATACAGTTGAATAAAGGCGTGGCCGTGGTGATGATTGTTTTATGATTATAAACAATACCCAAAATAGACAGAGTAGTAGACAAAAACATTCGTAATGCTTTTGTCATTAAAATTCATATTTAATTCTGCAATTTTAAAGTAAAATAGGTTAACTTTACTAACTAACTTTTTCATTGTTTATTTTTATTAGCTGCCGCAGAATAAAAATTCGATTGTTGTAATAAAAGTATTAATAATTTCAGGTAAAATGGATGATGTACTGGATAGTGTTCGCTTTATTCACATGCACGGAGACGTTCACGGACGTGTTTCTATCATGGTTCCCCTTCTACTACGAGGTGAAGATAGTCCTAGTGCTGTGGTTACTATCACCGGCCACCAAGGGCTCCTCCATTCTGTACAGGAAGTTTGTACACCCAGCGTTATGCAGGAGGGAACAGGTAAGCTGTTACATCTACTTATTAGGTAGCGCAGCATCCCGCTCTCTTTCTCGCTCTAGTAAATAACGATTGTGAGTAATAGAAAAGGATAGATGCATAGGAAAGCGATTCCTTGCTGCTAGACGTGTTTTAATCTTCAACGTCCCCGATACTTATTGACCTTCGTTTATTATTTGTCTATTACCGGTCATTGTTCTGATCACAAAATGAGAGCAGGTCAAAAGGGGCTAAGCAGCAATAGTAATAGATAGACTATGTTAGTTATCGCTTTCTTTAACATAGTTTATTCCTCTTAGCCTTTCATTGTAATTGTAGAAGATTCTCAGAAGTAATTGCACTTAGACATTAATATTTTATTAAATTAAAACAATTAAAAAATAAAACGGATGTTACTAAAGCTACTAAAGTATAACACTTACAAGCTTCAATGATAGCATAGATTGAACCGACTTTAATGATAAAATGACGAACTCAAATCTCTTCCTACGCGTAGTTTAACGTTTGCAATTCAAATGTCGGTATGTTTCATTTAAGAAAGATTGTGTACAAAATATATTAGTCACACAGGTCTGCACTTATTATTATATATTATCATATGAATATTGTTTATATTTATAGTAGGTACTTTAACACAATGAATAATTATAATAATGGCAGTCATATTATAGTATTGTTTAGTGCCAAGATGGACTACGACTAAAATACCGGTTATGCAACTACGAGTTTATTATCACTTCTATACTACAATAATAACAATTAACACGACTATAGCACACGCTAAATACATATAATGTCACTAGATTTCTCTTAACAGTTTGATCGCTGTAATCACAACACAACTCAATAAATTTCGAAACCTTCTTCAACTTTTATCCGCAAAATGAATCAAGAACATTCCAGTTACAATAATATAAATAGTTATAGTTTCATCTAAGTAAACAAAACAATAGATTAACAGTAATAATGACGTGTTTAGCAGGTAGGTGGGTATCTTACACAGCCTTGGCAAACGGAGAAATATCACATTTCTGATCTAAAGACAGGTAATGCGTGAAATGTTATGAAATATTATGGTAATAGATTCTCGTTGGTATCTATATGAATGGGTTTAATCTACTGGAAAAAGTTTTTTTTTCATATAGAATATCGAAAATCGGTAAACTATTCATATTACCACTGCACTTCGATCGGTGTGTAAAAATATTCTATATTAGCCTACTAAAGTAACTCCACTTTACCTGATGGGTAGCAATTAATGAGGTCTGTTCGACCTATCCTAAGAGGCATCGTAATTGTTTTATAATAGAATCTATTAGTTATAATAACAAATCAAATTTGCACTTTAATTAACAATAATTCATTACATATTTTTAAAATATGGAAACCTAATGCTAGTATTGCATTATACATCATTCGATATTTATTTATCGTTTCCGTTCCAGGAAATAGATGAGTACATAGCGAAGGCCAAAGACCAGGGTTACCACACAGTGCTCAATTTGGGCACTAAAGGCGTCAACTATGCCACCACTGTGATTATGCAGACTGCTATTAAAGTAAGTTGAGATTATCCTAATAAAAACCTTTGAAGGCATGCTTAGTTTTTTAACTATACTTATCCTATACAAGAGCTTTAGAACTGAAATTAGTATGTTCCTAAAGTTCTTGTATGAGTCAAAGAAGGGTGTCGGTGGGCAATAACCCTTAACAAAGATACACAGTTACAGAGTGTTAATTAGATGTTTAACGTTGTGTTTTTACTACCGATTTTTGAGTTATAGGTTACATATAATGTGGCATGTTTGATTACAGTGTGTAATGTAAATAAGTTGGCAAATTATGAACCGCACTTACTGTACTGTGCCAATTTGCACTAGCTTTATATGTTGTTAAATATCTCAAGTTGGTCTCATCGCACCAAGCAAGTCAACCATCCAGTAGCCACCAGTCATCGGGCATGTCCACATAAAAATCATTAAATTTCTTAGTTCCCACATCAATTTAATTTAAACCACACAGCCGCTTTGTTTAATTTCGTCTTTTTTAATTTTATTAACACGCTTTTTTAATTTCTCCCCTTCCACCCCATCTTTTCCAAATATCCTTTCCTTTGCTGCTTCACGCAGAACTTCAATCTACCGAGCCCCGAGCAAGACAAGGAGATGCGCGCTAGACAAGCGATAAGAAGTCGCGACGTCACCGATGGCTACCATGACACCTATGACGACTTGGAATACCAACGTTCCGATTTGCCCGGTATTGTGGAAATTGTTGAATTGGATAACGATGTTTCGGAAACTCGCCTTATGGGTGATGGAGATGTTAACGACCCGGATTATGAGCCAGATGACACGTCAGCGCGCAGTCGTGGCAACGTAGTACGCAAACGTAAAGTTACAAAGGATAAGGACAAAGAGAAAAGGCCTCGCAGTAAGTCTAGAGGCCGGCGTACCAGGAGTCAGACTGCTCAAGAGAAAGAAATTTTGGTCGACTGAATACATTACATACAGTACGAATGAAGCTCAACTGTGATCTTTAGATAATTTTAGACAACGATTAGGTTTATTCCGTTGTTTTTAAAGTATCAGTGTATCACCTTTTATTTGGCTTAATCTTTATGGCATTCGAAAACGAATTATAAAATATTTAAATTGACCATCGATACGGTTATTTTTATGTTGTATAAATATTGAACTCGAAAATATATAATGCACAAATAATAATTTAGGTTTTAAATAAGGCAGTCGAAGTTCTGTCATTAACGTAAGTTGGAATTAGGCAGTGTTGTTTATATTAATATGTCTACTTACTTGCTATGAATTCACAGCAGTGGCGTGTACAGAGATTTTTGACAGGGTAGGCATTATAGATGTTTGGCAGGGTAGGCATTATTTAATTATGTTACTAAAATTGTGATTTCGGGCAATTATTAAGGTAGGCAGTGCTTTTCTGCCTATAGGGAGTGCACGCCACTGTATCACAGTGCTTAAGAGTTATAGATATGTTTTTTCTTAAATCTCCAGTTCTAATCAGATTTAATGAAATGTGTATTCTAACACAAAACTTTCACTCTCTTCAAGGTCTGAGCAAGATCGCCCTACTTACCTATTACAAGGCACGGGATGTGTATTTCTAAAATACCGACAACATACATTACACTGCCTAATTCAAACCTATGGGTTTTAGTTTGTATGATGTAACGATTTTAGAATACCCTGATAATTAAAAGCCTACTTAGCCAAATTGACTACATATATAATTTGTAACAAAAAGTCTAGATAATATGTAAATCGCTGGTATTTTTTTTTATCAGAAACTAATAAAAAATTATAGCTCCTTTGAAACACTTTTTTCACTTCAAATAACGCTCTCTTAATTCTTAATTCTTGCCAATACTTTTTTTAACGCATGTTTAAACGACGAGTATGATTCAGACATTTTTATACCAGCCAGCCTTCAGTCGGTAATAATCTAATCTTTTCTTAAACAACGTTGACGTAGAGTGCTATAGATTCGCGAGAGTATCTCTATGAATAAATCCAGATGTTTTGTTACTAAATCACAATGCGTTTGTGACTTTCACGTTTTACAAGGGTTTTTAGATACCACCGGTAAGCAGCATACCTTAAGGTCGCCTACAACCAAATTCATGTTCAGTATTGGAAAAATGAAATTAAATGCTCGAAATAATGATGAAAATTGTTTAAATTTATTTAGATCAGAATAAAAATAACACGGTAATTTAAATTAAGATTATAATAATATAATTTCTATGAGGTATTAAACTTTCAGCTGTTGCTTTAACTAGATAAAGAGTTCTGAGGATTTTCTATCTATTCTATATTGCCTTACAAGATAAATATCACATTCTACATATCAACCTTTTAATGCAACATAGACCAAAGTTTGAAATCAAATTTCAAGTTGTCTTTTTATATATTAGTGATCTCTATTTCTCAAAGTATTGTATCATTTGAATTATATAAAACATTTCTAATATATTTATATATTAATGCAACTATGTCTAAGGACTACACCTAAGGAATTTTTGAAATATAAATTTTATTTTGCTAGGGTAATTTTATTGTGTTCCAATGATTTCTTTAAAATCCTTTTTTCTCTATTTAGAGTTAATTTTTTCGTCCGCAATACGCGATAGCCTATAACATAAGAAAATCCAATTATTCGATGCATCCAAATACAATCTTGACTAAGGTCATTGAGGTGTTTGGGTGGATATTCAGCAGGTCATTGAGTATCCTTGGAGGCTCTGTTAGGGTGTATAAATAGATAAAAATATCTTAGTTATAACACATGACGTTTATAATTAAATACATAATTAGTTTTTATACTAGTTGTAAAGTACGCATGTGTTGTAATAACCATCAACTTTATGTACCTATTGTGTCATTTAGATTTAGCTGTGTGACTGATTTAGTTTTATATCCTTATAACTCTTAATAAAATAAATATAGTTGTCTTTGTGATTTATTTTATTAAAATCATTGCTTACTAGCATGCGCTTTGCCTCACAAAGCTTGTGTAATACGCGTTTATTCTAATAAAAGGTTTACTTTAGAATATGTTTTAAACAGTTCCTTGATAAATCAAACAGTGTTTAAACATATTTTGAGGTAAATATTCCCTAAGTATAAACGCATATTAATAAAGTGTTTCGCCTGATTGTTCAAGTAAGTATATTTTTTTTATTATAAATATTTTTGTTACGTAACTGAAGATATGAAAATATATTCGTTAAATTCTAAAACTCTTAGTGGTATAAAGCTTTGCTGTTGCAATATTTACCATTTAAAAAAGTATAAAATTGGCATTTACGATCATGTTCATCGTCAAATTTGCAGCGGACTTGAAGCCGCGTCCGGTTCGTCCATGTAGAATACACACTATCAAGTTTACCAGCAAGTTTGCTTGATGGCTGCCAGTTGAAGCCATGGCATCACCAGTGATGGACGACGACGCGTTTGAATCTTAGGCTTAGTTCTCGCTAGAAAAGATCGATCAGTGTAGTGTAAAAACTGGTTACTGAAAAGAAAATATTTATCTCGAGTAAATTTAGTAAAATATTTAAGGATTACTCCAAAAGATTATCAGAATTATGTACGGATGAATGAAGAGACATTTCAAACTCTTATCCTTGATAACTCCCCTAATTCAGAAAAAAGACTGTTATGAGAAATTAAACAATTTAACGCTTACACATGTTCAAGTTTACATGACGCTGCGAACTTGATCAAGTCGGCAGTACGAAATTCTATTTTCGCTTCAAGTTTAGTCCGCTGCAAACTTAACAGTGAACTTGATCGTAAATGGCCCGCTAAAGGAATTCCACAAAAGTAATAGTAAAAGTTGTCAAGTACAAAAAGTGAGGGTAGTTGTTAAAAAAATCTTGGAAGCTGCCTACAGATTTTTATAAAATATTGTTTTGAATCGCTCACAATGAATCCTATGATAATTCTCAGGGCGGAGGTGGACTGGTCCAGCAGCTACGCAAGAGTTACAGCTTGTCCGACCTAACAGAGTGCGATCCTCGTGAAGAGAGGGGAAGCGATGAAGCCGATGATGTATTAACAGAACCTAGGCTTGTGCGACGTGGCGGCAAAAGGTGAATAAAACCGTTACATTATAAACTATCTTTACAGGTTTAACCCCAATGCAATAGTGTAGCAACATAATGAATGACATTTACAATACATACATACATACTATATCTTGTAACAAATAACGTTATCCTTGTGAATTTACTCAGAGCACAAAAGAATAGACCCGTCTCTATAGCTGTAAGGTTAAGTGTGCGGAGTGCACGCGTCAGAGGTGCCTCACTTAAGAGCCTAGTGCGAGCACGTGGCACCGCTAACAGTCGCGCCTGTCTCCGTCGCCATATCTACCTGTCCGGAACACACAAGCCCACCTGTTCTAAAACTACTGGGTTATAGATCTTTCCTCTTAATATTTTTAACATATATGAAGTCACTGCCAGTTCCCTCCTAACCCTTAGTTGTATCCCACCATACCTAAAATAAATAAAGAAGGATATTTCAAGGGATAGAATGGGTACACCCCATAATACTTCTACTCTACTATATAAAAATCTAATAAATATATTTTGTACACGCTCCAGCATAAGACTATTCTTAGTCTCATGTGGAGCCCAAATGACTGCATTACATTCAAGTTGGCTCCTAACTAATGCATTTTATAATGCTATTATAGCTTTCACGTTCTAAAACCCTCGCACCGTACAAATCATAAACCTTAATTACTGTAGATAACACATACCTATAATATAATTATTATTATTATGTCAAATTTTTCAGTGTATACGTCGAATATACTGGGTGGATGGAAAATGATTCCGCATAGTAGGGTTTTACTATTTACACAAGTTTTTTGAATATGAAAATCAATTGAATCGAAATCCAACTGCGTTATGAGATAGGCAACTTTGGGATACGTGCCTAGGTATGCACTTTTGCTAACTGACAAACTACATTATAAAACATATAGCAGTTAGCTACGTCGCAGCTAAGCTCCGTATTTAGCCGTGACAATTTGTACATTATGTGTAAACAAATTTAATGTTCGTTCGCTTACTGTTATTAGAACGGAAATCGCGGCAATACAAACATGAATATTGGCAACATTTTAGCTATAAATCACGAAACGCGAAGAATATAATTATTATAAACATCACACGCGATTTAAGTAGTTGGTATTTCTACAAAACATTATGAAATAAATTGCGTGCTTGGTAAACTAACTGGTAGGTAGGTACTAGTTCATTTCGTATAGCGAACTATGAAACTATAAATTATAGTACACTAGCTGAGTCCCACGGCTTCGCCCGCGCGTATAATATGTTTTGTATCCTTCGGGAACTAGACCGATTTTTGAGATTAAAAGTAGCCTATGTCTCCAGCACTGAATCTACATAAAAAAATTCATTTATTTTTATATATTGCCATATATTCTATAGATAGCCATTGCGATTGTAGAACAGTAAAGTTTGTTACATTTACAGTGGATACACGACGCGTCGCAGTGCTTCCGAATCGAATAGTCGTTCGCCTATATACTTCCCCGAAGTCGACGTTGATGTTAGACCTCGGCCCAGGAGTGACGAGCCTGATTTTAGGTTAGTATTTTTTAATTTTATTGATATTTTTAACTTCAGCCATTGTCGAT
Organism: Parascotia fuliginaria; assembly: GCA_963082885.1. Classification (NCBI taxonomy): domain Eukaryota; kingdom Metazoa; phylum Arthropoda; class Insecta; order Lepidoptera; family Erebidae; genus Parascotia; species Parascotia fuliginaria. Next base: position 13,270,263 of record OY720180.1, on the reverse strand, counting down.
ATTGACATTACTGTTGAAGAAAGACTTATCCATCTCCATGATGCTTGTTAAGAAACCACCTTAGAGCCACTATTTCTATTGTCTAAGACTTGAGTCGTTCTTTTTGAAACATAAATTAATAATTGGTATTAGACCCAGTTTTGACTTCAAAGAAATTCAATTTACATAGTATTCATATAAAGTAGGTACACCCAGGATAATGAAACAAGTATTTGCCGATCACACAAATATTCGCCTCGAATAGGAATTAAATCTACAATAATTGGCCTAACCACTTTAATCGCTAGATAACAAGTTCGGTATCCTGATAGATTTATGTTTTCCCTTCTTTGAATTGTCTTTTTCTTTTGTGTAAAATATCTTCAGTAATAATAATAGCAGTCTATTACTTTCTCACACAAAGAAGATGGTAAGTACCTACATAATAAATGTGTACCTATATTTCCAGTCACATAAAATCATCAGAGGACATAAGCTCGGGCTACTCTAGCGCGGACAACAGCGCGTCTCTAACTCGCGCGGCCTCCCTAGGCGCCGCAGCACGCGCGCGTGCACGCACCTCGCGTACGACTGTTACGAGCATCAAGCGACCACAAGCGGCTGAGGTCTGGTAACTCTGTATGCATAACTATCGTCTCTGGTTGAAACTGGTTGTACGGATTGTTTGATAGTTTTATCGATTGCTAGTTCCAATGATGTTTTTAATGTTCGAAACCTAATTTGACCAGTAATAGCAAACCAAGCGGCTCATTTTGCAATCCTCAATTATAGGTACCACCTATAATTGCCCAGCCGCTCGTTTGTTTAATACTTTTTTAAAGATTGCATAATATTTTTTTTTGCATAAAAATTATCTGCTCATAGGTATTAATTTATGGTCATGAATACTTATGTACTAAACAGGCGTACCTTCATACAATATCGAGCGGCTTACAGAAAGAGAAACCGAAATTAACCACTAAACGTTGTTGGAAATTAGCCTGTTACATTTCACATTTAGATTCGACGAGACTGCTATGAGACCATTCCTGGTTTTCAATAAATATTATTATTGTGAATATTTTATTACATTTTCATTGAGATTGCTAGTTCTTACGAACGATATTAATCTGCTATTCCAGTTTCATTGCATTTATTAACTCCATTACTCTTTTAATTTACTCTAGTCTTAATTCATGAAGTATGTTCGTCATACATGCTGGTTTCAAGTTGTAATTAAAGATTATCTATGTATTGTCGAATCGTTTAAGTGGATTAAACAAGTAGATATAAAATTTGTAATACCTAGTATAAATAAACCTTAAGTGAAATACAATCTGGGTAACTTTGAAAAGATTCTAAAATAATATACTTATTAGTATTTTGTTATTATTGCCAAATAAAATAAAACATTGGCTTCTAAAATATAGGTAAGTTCAAAGAACTCATTTAAATATTTTGTCAAACTTACTCATTTTGATAATATTCATAATTTAGTTTTTAATGTGATATAAATTTATAAACAATTACTTGTATCAGAAATGAAATGAAAGCTTAATAATTTGAAACTGGCTTAGTGTTTTAAACAAGACGAATTTAAACGCACAATACTGTACTTTACGTAGGTGTTTTTAAAGTATTAAATGATATGTCCATTTTATGAATTAAGGCTAAAAGTAACCAATACTATCTTGTTACTATTTATAGCTATTGACATGGTGCAAGTTTAATAAGATGTGCAATAAAAGCACTTTTAAATAAGGCGTGAAAACCGCTTCTTGCCTGCAAGAAAGTTGGGCAGCAGGACTAGCCGAACTGTACCACGGGCAAGAAGCGGAAAAAAAAATCTCATAAAGCCGCCAGAGTGGAGGCCACCGTGCCAGCAGTATAAAACAGTGACTTTTGGAAATTGCATAATGTCAATGTCATTTTCATTTTATCGTAGTAATTGTTCCATTAGTTCGTTTTATCATTTCTAAGACATATTTACAATCTTGTTCATTTTTATAATAACAGGAATTATTACGAAAATAAATAATAATGCATTTATTAAATTTCTTAATTTTCATTTCACTTGCAATATTGTACTAGATGTGCATTCAATTGTCATTTAAAAAGGTCTTACAGTTTTTGCCTTCATGCTCATTGATTGAAAAGTCAATAACATACACAGCTATATTGGTGGACTACCTTTATAAATGACAAGGACATGTTTAATTATTGGCACAGATAACTTCATTATTAGATTCCGCTTAAAGAACTGACGCGCACAACAATGAGGGTTTTTAGAAAAATTTTCGCCACCATTTGGTCCCACTTTGGTAATTTGGCGCTATTAAAACAAAAATTTTTTTTTTCAGTGTTCATTTCTGCAATTTTAATGTTTGATTTACAAAATGGATAATTCACATGCATATGGACAAAAGAAAATTGTTAATAGGGTTTTCTAAAATGGTGCCCACTAGAAGCACGTGAGAAGCTCCGATGCGTCATGTCTAGCTGTCAAGCGCTTTTTGAAAGTGAACCCCTGATTGGCCCAATGTGACAGTTGAAGTGGCGCCAACTGGTGGCGAAAATTTCCCTAAACACCCTCACTATGGCCATTCGATAACACAAGAACTCATTATAGGCACTATGATTGGTGCATTTCTGTGCATTCGAATACTTGACATTAAAATAGCCATTCATAGCGTTCATATCGTTCCGTGTATCTTGATCCTGCCTGATTGAGCGAGATGTAAGGAACGTAAGCTCGACTTGAAACAAATAAATGTGAATGCGGTATTTATTAGGATGTAATCTATGATTTTGTAAGATGTGTCATCTCTCTCAACAATTTATAATTTTATGAGAGATAGCGCGAGTTTTAGTATTATAAGAGGTGAAATATATATGTTGGTGTGTCAGGGTATAGATGGTGCTCGATTGGTTCGAACCTTTATCAGTGAAACAATGAATAAAACTACATAAAATTGGCTTAATTGACTGAACAAAAATCGTAATATTAAAAATTGTTTTAGGTATGCGTAAAAGCTCAATCTTTAAAATGACATACTTGCCGGCTGCCTTATGAATGAATCCTATATAACTTCAAAGTATTATTTTGATAGCGTGTGTGTAGGATAGTAAAGAATTATTATTCTAGTAAGTAGTTAAAACAATTTGGCTTCAATAAAAATATATTTCTTCATATTTATTTACTTTATTATTAGGTTTTAATTAGCCATTTAAGGTTACTAAGTAATTAAAAATATTTTGTCGCATGAGTTAGTTCTATTTATGATTGCTACAGTTATTATACTATTTTATGCTAAGTCTGTTTATTGCATTTATTAGCTTTATAATTTGTTTGCGTTTTTTTTTCTTTTGATATAGACTTAAAAACTTTTTATTTAAAGGAAAATGAAGTAATCATCGAGGAGCTACACGACGACAATAGTTTTGAATATGCGAATATGCCCCCACTTGTTAACTCTCCATCCCCAATCTACTTATCCCATACCCAACCACCTTTTATATACCAATATGTTGGAGACCAAATAAAGATTCTCCAAGTACTAGGTAACCACCCTTCTAACGAGAATTTTAATAATCAAACTGATAACAATACAGATCACGGGCACCAAAAACAAGTCGCTTCTGAAGAAACTTCATTGAATAGTTCTAAAGATAGAGAAAATATGACAGATGTTTCTACTAACGAAAATGATAATATTGTAAATAAAGAAAGAGATGCTCTAGCCGACATTCCTGCTCCTGTTGTAAGTGAACATAAAGACAATAATGATGACCAAAAGAGTACAAAAGATGAAAATGTTATTGAGTCCGCAGTGGCTGACGAACAAGTTGTTGTAGCTACAATTGCAGTGACTGATGAACAATTAACTGCAGCTGCTGTTAAAGATGAAGTCAATGTTGTTTTAAATGATAGTTTAAAAACTATTAATGTTACCTCACATCATGATAACGATTCTGGTGATAGCGACGACGAAGCGTCATTTGGTACGCCAGAAAACTCACCTAAAAGTAAAAGGAAATCTCCTAAAGGCAAATATGGAAAAGATAAGGCACCATCACCCCCGTCAGTAAACGCAGATGAGGCTATACTAAATGACAACAAAAAAGTCTGCAATAGAACGGATACTGAAACGATGTTTGATAGCACAACCTCTCAAGAAAGCTTAGTTGATGTTGTGAATAAACTACCTAATACTAATATAAAAGAATCTGGATTTAAAAGCCTTCAAGTTGTTAATCCTATTTCTGAAAACAAAAGGAGACATAAATCTAAATCACCCGCACGAACACCTAAAAGCAATAGTTCAGGGTTAGGCAAGCTGTTACAATTGCCTAGTAAACTGGCGTTTTGGCAAAAGAGTGATGACAAATCTAAAATCGATAATGCGTCCACGTCATCAGATGATCATAGTAGAAAGTCATCTGCTGCTGGCGATCGAATTTTTGATGAATTCCAAAGTTGCGGGGAATTAAATACACTCGTTAAAGAATTAGGTGAGGCAAAGAAATTAACTGATACTGTCGAAGTATTTCCAGAAAAAGCAGATGACCAAATAAGCTTCTGTGATGCAGTTGATGCAGAAAATGAGATTTTATCGCAAGACATAATCGATAAAAGTGATGCTTTGCAAAGGCTCATTGAAGCTAAAATAGAGAGTCACCCAGAATATAAATTAATTCCATTACACGATGAAATACCGACACAATCCAAAAGTACAGACGTGTAGAAGGCTTTCCCAAAATCCCAAGCCCGCTTTTACTTGCAGCTGAAGTTAGGCAGAACAGTATGTTTATTTTAGTTATGTTTGCAGTGTTCATTTATGTGCATGCAGTTTTTATTTACTAAGCACTATTTACATATAGTCGTTTTACAAAGCAAGTACCATGCCATTTCTTCATTATTGAAACAAGACAAAGATGGCATGAAGCTGACTATAAAACTTCGTGTAAAGGAAGCTTTAGTTTGTGTACTACCCACTGTTAACATTCGGCTCATTAATGAATAAATGTATACTTCACATTACATTTAGTTCTTTAATAACCAAACCACTTTTATTTGAAAGTAATAGAAATATGCTTTGCAATGTATGAAAATTTAAATATAGTATTATGTTATTTATTTATTAGTGTTAACTCGTTTGTTTTGTTTTCAAATTTATTTTGAGTGTCATTACTTACATAATAATCTTTTGTGTATTTACTGATAACTAAAGCCAAATTAATACTGTAAATATGGTTGCACTTGTCGCAATTAGTCGAATCAACGACAATGTACTAAAACTAAAATATCACCATAAAATGACTAATGTAGTATTGTTGCTTGTGCTTTTTTGAGTTAGTGTTCAATTTACTCATTTGTTTTCAGACAATGCTGTCGGCCTCTGCTACAATTCCTCGCGCAAAAAAATCTAATAAAAGGAAAACACAGTAGTTTGTATACAATTAAGTATATATTTGTCAATTTTTACAGTCGGGCTTACAGAACAATTACAATGCTCTAGAACTCTGACGCCTCGGTTATTTTATTAAGCTATTTATCAAAGATTTTTTGCCACTATTAAGGAGCTAGTAAGATTCAGATCTTCCAGATTTTATAAAGCTGTGATTCATTTCATATTTAACTTTTTATTCATCAATTAGCAAAGAACAAACTTGCATGCGAACTCATGTAGACATAAGGAGTATCAACACTTATATTCGGCGCAATACACCGTTTTAATTTTGGTATTCGTAAAAATGATGCGCATGTCATTATTTGTACATTTTCTCTAGACAATTATGCTTTCTTACATAATCATAATTGTAAAATTTTAATTGCGAATGCCTTCTCTGTATGAAAACAGACCCTTCAGTAGTATAATCACTGATACTATTACAATTGCAAAAAACATTTTTTTAAATTAATGCATGCTGTCCTTAGTATATCGGTTTTATAAAAATAACTTTAATTGGATTGTTTGTTAAACGAAGATAATCCGTCTTTTATTAGGCATTCAATGCGTAATTGTTTTTATTGATATTCATTATGAGAACATAATTCTCAATAATGATCTACTATAGTCAACGTCAGTATTTATATTAGCATGGTTCTACTTATACTATTGATTTCTATAAGAAATTAATTAAAATTATTCTATGATGATTTTCTAAGATCATGAGCTTTGTAAAACATTTGTAAAATAATTTAACTAAACAATTCTATAAAATTATATGTAATTTACCCTATGCAAGTTATGCAAAACAATTTCCAATCTTTCATAGTAGAATTTAAAAGTTACATTGGATGGGACTTGTTACATTCGGTAGAAAAAGTAATGTTAACCATGCCATACAACTAATAGTCATTCATACCATACAAATAATGCAAAACCATTTTCAATTTGTAATAAGATAAAACTTGCATCACTTAAAAGCTTTTGTTTACAGTGGTATATATTTTGCCAAAAATTGCCAAATTGACATAGAATGACTCAACAATTAGCAGAAATTATTTTGTATTAGTCATATTTATCATAGAAATAGTTTATAGCGAAGTAAAACTAGTCGTTAATAAATTTAATAATTAAATAGCTTCAATGAGGCTTTCATATCGAAATTATATGAGTATGTGCGAGGTCTGGCGAAATGTGGGTAGTAAGAAATATTTTCCGAATCACTATTAGGTATATTATAAATTAGAGCTTGACTTGTTATTCTGCCAGCTTACTTCTAGCGGTTATGTTATTGTGATATAGCCGTGGTCATTGAGAATTGCGAATGAATGGCAAACTCATTACATGAGGACAAATAAATTTGTACAGCACTAACTGCTAATACACGTGAGATATTGTACAATATTATGTACTAATAATTACTATTGTTTATCCTTAAATGAATGTTCCTTTTTACCTATTATGTAAAATTTGTGTAAACATAATTATGTATAAGTGATTACTATTAAGGTAATAGTAATGTGAACTGCTAGGTAGTGAATTTTGAATGCAGTTGGCAATTTTTCTTTTTTTTTTTTCAATGGATTGTTACTGCATTTGGTGTTATGTTACCCTCATTGTGTTACCTTGTTTCATAAGAATGTAAGTACCTACATTGTATTTTACTAGTTGACTGTCACTATTTTTTATTTCGATTTCTTTGAGTTTATTAAAATAAATGAGTATCATAATTGTATATATTTTATTTCATTTCCACCCAATACATAATTTCATATTAAGTACAAAGTTTCTGATGCTGGCGACACAGTGATTTAAGTGATTACCTACCTTTTTTACAAGCTGGCAATGTGAAGTATTTCATAATATGCTGCCACATGCTGAATGACTAAGGCTCAAATGTCAGTTTCACATGATTTGTTTTGGCGCGATTAAAGAATGCTGCCACTTCTTAACCTTAGAGTATCAAATATGTAACTTCCATAATCATTTTTATAAACATTGTCTAATAATTGATTTTCTAATAAGTTCAAAGCTTCTGTTTCCCACACTTTAATATAATTTAACAAAGAAAATAATTTGTAATAACCAGCAGAAGTACTGTCATCATCAGATACTTGAATTTTTGGTAGATTTTGTAAGATTTCAGTCAACTTGGGCTTAATTACAGCATTGAATGTTGCATTACTTCTAACGGCAAACTTGTGTATAATATTAATTGTTTGTGTATTCACTTCTTCCTCCAACAATATATCTGGTAAATTCTTAAGCCAGGACTTATAAGCTTCAGAATCATGGAAATGAACAAGTTTATCATTCAGAGCAATTTTACAAAGCAAGCTAAAGATTTTTTGTCTGAAAGAACTTGCCATGTCCTTATTGAAATATGCCCAAATGATCTTTTTGAACAGAGCATCCATTATTGAAAGGGTTCTAGTCCAATTATTCACATCATTGGAGAATATTGTGTGTAATAACTTGATGATAATGTCATTGATGTTGTCTTGAGTGTTTTTGTTGAATGTTTTCTCTATGTAACTTAATACAGACATAATATCTTTGTTCTGATTCTTCACATTAATCTGAGGATTGAGCATAATAAACAGATGGCATATTTCCAAATTCTGTTCAATTAATTTAGGGTCTGTGATTGTTTCCTCGAATGGTGAAGGATTTTGTTGCCTTTGTTTAGATCTGATATTAGCTACATAGGGGAATAAATTTACAAAATGCTGGAAGTATGGTTGACGGTACTTCTGTGAAAAAATATTTTGTATATTGGAGCTAGGATTCTTTGAATTAAAGTGCTTTATTAGACTCCATAATAGTGATATAACTTCCAGAGTATGTTTGAGCAAAGAAGCAGCATCTTCACTAACAACAGTTTCAATATTTTTCTCAGAATGTACATTCGGGCAAACTTCCAACCAAGTTTCAAACAATAGAGGCATAAGAGTATCAACATATTCCTTAAACTTTTCAACTTCATCTAAAGGGACCGTATCTTGTAAATTCTTTGATGAGAAGCAAGACACATGGCAAACTTGTATGTAATTTGGATTAAACAAGGAGTAATGATTTATTTGTGTAGGGTCAAATATCTTTGTTGTTTGATTATTCTGCTCCTTACAGTCACCAATATTGTTGTACTTCACATATTGGTTTAAATAGTCGTGCAAACGGTGTAAGACTTTCACTCTCCATTTCACACTGGTTATTTGACTACCCAAGTTAACTGTTAAAGTTCTTCCAGGTTTTGAATCAACTCGCAATTTTGAAATCATGTCAAGAAAGTTTGGAATAATTTTGTGGAAATCTTTAGCTACTTTCTTAGGTGTGCAAAGAAGTAAAGTGTCCAGGAAGTGAAGCGAGTCCTCTTGTATTCGTCCATCAATGTGAGTCATAGCACTTCTCAAGTATGTGCACAGTATATCGAAAAAAGGATCTATCCTTTCACTTGCAGCATTTGACAGCAAAAGATGTAAAACCTTGAGAGATTCATGTCGTACCTACAAAAATAATGTATTCGTATTAGTATATTTATAATAAGGTATAATTAAAAAGTTCTTTTTTATATTATAATTACTATTTCATACTATAAAAACAATGATATTTAGTGATTAGACGATACTTACGACTTTTTCTATATTTAACACTAATGGCATAATCCCATGAACAAGTTCTCCAAGATTGTGCTCTAATACTGCAGGGTAAGTAGTAATAAGTTCTTTCAAACCATTGAGGGCATCAGTTCTGGAGTGAGTGTTAAAGTGATTGAGCCGAGATAATAATTCCTTCACATTTAATTTCCTTGTCGACAACGCCTCGGTTTCACCATGCTTTTTCAGCTGTTCTTTGATAACTATCTTCTTTATTTTAAAACTTGTCTTAGTCACATTGGTACCTTTAGGTAAATCTTTCTTCGATTTTAATTTTGTTTTAGATTTTTCAGATTTAAGAAATTTTTGGTAGCGTGTAGCCCCTGTTTTCGGCATTTTCGCTTTGCTATACTTTTTTATTCAGCGATTTTTTTAAAACTTAACCTCAAACTGAATAAATATTTTAGGTAGATACTTGCTTTGCAGCCACGATGCGATGGGTAAATGGTTGTGACAAACGAAGACAGGTGACACCAACAACACAACAACACCAACCAACTGACACATTTGACACTACTGACAACGGACACTGATTTAGGGATGGCGATCTGAGATCGATGAATCGATTTATTTAGCCTAAAAGATTGATTTTTAAATCGATATGATATCAGAATTATAGTAAATCGATATTTTACGCTTGAAAATCATCATTCGATTTTTTTTTGTTTTGGTAAACCATATTATTAATAATAATAAAACCATTAAATTATTTACAATTAGTTAAATGTACTCGGTCCGTAACATTACGATGTGGCCGGTTAAAGGGATGATAATTACTTAAAACCTTGCGATGATGATGAATTGATGATATTGATGATGATGATGACCATCAAGTTTTTTTTGGAGAATCGATTCATCATTAGATTATTAAATTTATAAAATAGATCTTTTTTGGAAAGAATCACCATAAATCTCGCGAGATAGTGCAATTTTTTTTTATTTATTTAAATTTACATCTAACATTCGAATCGATTTTAAACGATGTTTTTGGAATGAATTACCATCTTACTGATTGGCTGACTGACAGTATGCTGACAGTTGACTGCACAGATTAAATCAATGGCACAGATTTACAGACAAATGTCATGTCTATTAAGTTTAGTTGACTAGGATAAATTAATAAAGTCCTTGCAGTTGATACTAGACCACACTAGAATTAGTTTTTGTGTTTCATACAGTAATAAACGTCTTTTGACTGTATTTAGATTTAAGATTTAAGAATCACCATGTTCTAGGCGCACAAGTACGGACAAATGGACAGAAAAAAATAACAAAATGAGTAAGTACTAGAACTAGTTAAAGAGAAAATTAAAGAGAGAGAAATTAAGAGAAAAGGGCAAAATTAAAGGTAAACGAGAAAAACCAAAATGGAGTTATAAACAAAAAATTATAGAAAATCTTAAAAGTCAAGTCGTATCAAGAGGTCAAAAACAAAACAAAGGACAGAGAACAATGGCGGATGCTCCATCGACAAAAGCTAGGCTCTTAAATCAATAAGAAGAAGAGTTATCGGTCCTGTTGAGTATATTACGTCCATAAGTAAAACTTAATCGAAATTATTTGGTTAAAAATTAAATTTGATTATACCCGGGATTATTTAATTTTTATCCTGAGTTCCGTGTTGAAGTTACATAATATTGTCTATTTGCGAATAATGAATAATGGAAATTCCATTTTTATTTTTCCAGCAGCATGTCATTTCTTAATCAGCCATCTTCTCTTTATAATAAGCCAACTGAAGGACAGAATGGATAAGAAATCGTCCACACTAGCTATGAACCGGGGAGCATTAAGATCGCGGAGAGAGGTCCAGGAGTGGGATGGATCAGGCTAACAGTAACAATAACTAATGCCCGGGTTGCGCGAGGCCAGTTTTTCAAGCCAGTAGAGCAGGCTAGTTTCAGTAAGCCAGAAAGCTGGTACTTCTAGCTTCATGTACACAGAACTAGCTTCATTTCTAAGCCAGTAAGCTAGTTGACAAGCCAGGACAGCTTTAAATAGGATGGAGTCCATTTTTAAGGCCAGTAACGCCCCCCACATCTGATTTTACTATCCTGGCTTGTGTACTAGCTTCATGTGGCCGGCGAAGCTAGTTTTCAGTTGGCTCTTAAATAGGAACCACCCGTTTCGTTTGTTTTTTAACCTCGATGAGATTTTGAGATTTTAAGGTGCCCAAACTAAGTAAGATTAATTTAAAGCCTTAAAGTTTGTACAACTGTACCGTGACTATGAATGTCTGTGAAACGCACACCCTAGTAAGTTATAGTGACAAGCCTAAATGTGATTCAGCACTACAGAACATGTGTGGCTAATGAGGGTGTTTAGAAAAATTGCCACCACCAGTTGGCGCTACTTTGGTAAAAGATCTTCCATTTTGACAGCGCTATCAAAACAATTATTTTTCAGTGTCAATTTCGGCAATTTCATTGTTTAATTTACAAAATTCATAATTCACGTGCCTAAGAACAATAGAAAATTGCTAGGAGGGTTTTCTAAAATGGCATTCAAGTGCTTTTTAAAAATGAACCCCTGATTGGCACAATGTGAAAGTTGAAGTAGCGCCAACTAGTGGCAAAATTCTTCATAAACGCCCTCATGAAAGATAGTGAGTATTAATAAAATAAAAAATTTAAGATCAATGAATTCCCAAGCACTGACTAAAATTGATGGGCACTTCACTGAACAATACTAGCTTAAAATAAACTAGCCTCATGTAAATAGAACTGGCTTGTTCCGAGCCAGGTCAGCAAGCCAGAACACTTTACAAGAAAACTAGCTTGCTTTCCTGGCTTGAAAAACTGGTCTCTCTTAGTCCGCGCATGAGGGACGATTGTTACCTATTTTCGGGGACAGTCAGCATTTCGTTCATGACATTATACGGTTTGACATATGTTTGACACTGACAGCTACCCAGAAGTCCAAAATTGACTACTTTTGTGAAGAAGCCATCTTTTGTTTTCACAGAAGATGGTTGTCATTTAATTTCATCCACATTTTTTCTATTTTTATCATTGTATTATACCATTAAAATCATCAACTAGTATATTATTTTACACTTGACGCTGGCAGAAATAGCTGACACAATCGTCGGCTCAGTTGCCATAATAAAGGGAGAAGAAGAAGAAGACTACTTTTGTTTTCAAGGAAGATGGTTGTCATTTAATTTCATCCACATTTTTTCTATTTTATTATTGTATTATACCATTATCAACAAGAATATTATTCTACACTTGACGCTGGCAGAAATAGCTGACACAAATCATCGGCTCTGTTGCCAAAAAAAAGGAGAAGAAGAAGAGTCGAGTCACTGTCAAAGTGTTAGATCTAGTGATGAAAGTTTTTAAAAATATCTATAACCCTATAGATGTCGAATTAGGGCGATATCGATATGTCGGTCTAGAGCGCCGATATATCGGCCATAATTATATTAATATTTCATTTTTCTCAAAAGCTTGTACAAGTTATAAAATATTAATATGTTTTTTAAGAATAATAATAATTAATGAAATAAAAAAATTAGTATTTTTCACAAATTTATTGAACAATGTTTCCTTCCAGCTAATTGCACCAGCAATACAACCAATAACTGACAGTCTGACAACCAAACACATTCGATTTTTTTTGGTTTCCTTTTTCTTTTGAAAAGGCAAAGGTACCTTCTCGTAAATTTTCGATGTGATACATCCATATTAAAGGCCTATAGTAGACATGTGTAAGTAATGCGAGCGATGCATTACGCGTCATATGACCTATGACTGTATTGTATCATTACACATCACTCGACCGGTAATACCATTACATATTACACTAAACATGACGCGCGCGTCATGTCATAACTTAAGAGATGAGATACAATAGTACGAGCGCAAAGTACTGCGAACTGTGATGTGATGCGAGGTGCCCGGCGTAATGTAATGTTACCTACTTGTTTCAACTTTGGTTTGGTATCATGACTGTCATGTGTACGAACGAAATAGAGAGAGACGAACACATAAGTGCGAGTGAGTGAGAGATTTTGCAGTGTCAATTTGCGTGTGGTCGCTGAGTATCGCTAGTTCGACAACAATTCGTCTCTCTGTGTTCAAATTGTCGCTTGAACTTTGAACAGTATCTCAAATTCTATAAGGTTTATATTACATTGGCACCACCACGTTCGTAATGGCTTATGCGTCGTTGGCGTTACATACAATATCGCGCATCATGGCATCATGACAGCCATCACGGGTAATGTTTAAAGTAATGATGTAATGTCATATTACTCGGCACGAAATGTAATACCACATAACATTACTTTCGGAAGTAATGTTTTGCGCATGTCTAGCCTATAGTCCGATAAATATCGAAATTTTTAGGTGTCAATATACCGATGTAATAATAATAATATATTTATCGGTTTACCGATATTTTGTGGCATCCCTAGTCAAGTCAATTTCTTTTTCTCACACGTGCTGCTGACTGATAAAATACGTTCGTTCGCTGGCGCGCTGCTTGTTTTAGTTTTAATCTAAATTACCTAGGTATCGATTTAGACCTATTTGAAAATGAAAATTAAAAAGCAGCATCGTAAGAAGAAATATCTTCACAAACTGAATCGGAAGAGAATGCACATTAAACAACGTAGTACAGGCGAAGTTAATTGGTTAGAAATATTTTTAATTTCATGTTTCTAATACCTATTAGGTACTTAAAAATTATGAACTTTTACTTAATATTAATAAATTTTCAGTAAACCTTTGAAAGATGCATGGGATTTTAAGAAGTCTTCATTGCGCAACATGAAAGAAATGGGTCTGGCTAATGATCCAAATAAAGTGATTAAAATACCAAATTTCAAACAGGAAAAAGTAAGAATAGCAAAGAAAATAGTAAACCAGGATGACACAGACGATGATACGGAAGAAGAAGAGGAAGTGGTACAAACTGTGCCTAAGAAAGAGGTTGTTGAGATACTAGAAAAAGAAGCAAGGGCACCTAGAGTACGGCGATTTATGTAAGTACAGATTTTATAAAATGTGTACAAATCTGGAGAAACACTCAAACACACACACTTACAGTGAGTAAATGGCTAGGGCTGAAGGGAAAAAGGATAGTGAGTAAACCTCAGAAATGCTGGGTCGTTGACATTGTCCATGTTGGTGGGAAAGAATGGACGATCTAGGGCCTGGACAGAGAAGATTAGAAATGGCTACAGGAGGCCTATACTCAAGAGTAGGATCCATACCTAGTAATATAAAATAAGTTACTAATTATACTAACAAAGTTTAATTAAATATAAAATTACTAACCACACTAACAAAGTTTAAGTCATGTAAATGGTATGGAATTAAATAGAGGCTTTATTATTATTATTATTAAATCAGATGAAATATAAATACTATCTAGAACCCATATCACAAGGCAATAATATATGCTTACTTTGGGTCTAGATGGCGTTATGTGGTTGTTGTGGTAGTATTAGCACAAATAAAAATCAAAAAGGTTTAATAGAAAAATTTAATAGCGTCACAGATAAGAAAATACTATACTAGATATTAATTTAATACATGCTTCATTCTATTATTTATATTTAACAATCCTTTCAATATCAACATTAATATTTGTTATAATTTTCAAAAAAGTGAAGTATTTATTATTTCGTTATTATAACACATATTAAAAATACACTAACACATTGAATAGTATGAGATCTAATGAAGTGGTTTGAAAATCTCATAGTTAACATTTTATGACTGAAATGAATGATCATACATTTAAATAAAAAATTTCTTATTTTTAAATAACCTTATGATGTTTCGGCATATTTGCTATGTATTATAGCATTATATTATAAGTATTGTATTAGCTGGTTAAATCCAAGTTAAAGTGTCAGTGGCAGTGTCAAATTAATAGTCTTTTTTTAATTATTTTCAGGTTACCAAAACCCCAAGTAGAGTTTATAACTTATCTATTAGATAAATATGGTCATGACTATAAAGCCATGGCAAAAGATAAGAAAAATTACTATCAAGAAACATGGAAACAGCTGAGGGCTAAAGTGAAAACATTTATGGGCATTCCAAAACAATACAGTGAATATTTAGCAGCCAGAGGCCTCTTAGATAAAGAGGATGATGATGAAGAATTGAAAAAACTGGCTAAAGGCTTAATAATGGATGATGAATAGCAATAATCTTTTACACCACTTTTGTGCAAGGTGTTAGCAAGAGGACCATCTCTGTGAATTTAGTTACAGAATGTAACAATTTTTTTGATCTAAGTACTTTAGTTGTAAGTTTTGTAATGTACTATAATATTGTAAATAAAGTGTAATTAAGATTTTAAATGGCGACTATAATTTATCATATATATATAAAACAGATAAATAACTGTAACAAGTAACTCTGGAAGGGGCTAAACATTTACTGACGCACATAGACAGACCGGACTGCTTGATGATGATATTGATCTTCCAAATTTAATTTGAAAGAAACCACATTTTTAATGTTAGTATCTGCCTAAAGATTGCTATTGTGGTCAATATTATTTTAATGCCCATGGGCTTAATTCATGAATTAGCAAACTAAACAAGGTTATGAAAGTTGTAACTATGTTAAAAAATAAATTTACACAAATTTGAATATTTTTATTCCATTACATGTATTAATTTATTGCGTTTTACAATCACTAGGAATATCTTTAATTGGCTTCACTTTGCATAATTCTTGATACCATTCCTTCTCCATGTCAAGCATGAGTTGCGGTTTTTTATACTGAAATAAGGAGATAATTGCAATAAGTATGGTCAACTGAAATAAGTAAAAAAGGTAGTAGACAGTTAATTTCTATATACTATTAAATTGCTGCTGAATTTTCCCATGTTTCTACAATATCTTGATCTTGATTTTAATCACGTTTCATTTAGGTTTTCACTATGGCACAGCGCACACCGCTGGAAGCGTGACGGAGCGCATTTCATTAAAACGCGGCGGATTCAGGCGCTCTGAGCGGCGCCAACAGCCCTTGAGAGCCGTCGAGCGGTGAGACGAGTGGCCGGCATAAAATCTGGCTGGGCGGGCGCAGAGCAGCGCGGCGGTGACTGGAGTAATAGTCGCGCTTATGCTTTTGTAGTAGCTTGAGGGCGCTCCGAATTAATTCATAATATACAATTAAAGATCGTATTACAAGGTAGATAAGGTTTATATTAAATTGTTGTATGTTGCTCTCCGCTGCCCTTTCAGCAGTGTGTGCTGGGCCTATCATTTAGAATATATTATTTTTTTAAGCTTTCTAAGTTTAATTATGCATACTAATATGTAGTAAAGAAAAGCGGATAATTTCAACCATTTCTAACCATAAAAGTATTGACATGCTATCAGGCAGGGGTAGGGCGCTAGTATTGGAATATAACAAAATATTTTTACATCTCTCATATTCGGTAAGTAGGTCCTTATTATCCTCAAATGGGGCTTGTAGGTGACCAATTAGCGCTCTAGGGTAATAATGTAGCTAGAAAAGCCCTAGGGCAGTAAGTAATTAAAAAAAACACTTCACTTTCAGCATTCAGCCCAATGACAAAAAATATCTCGGGCTGCAATTGATGCCTTACAGCTCTTGGCTACTAATCTACTATTATTATTCATTAAATTGAGACTCACCATAATTATTAGAGTATTAAATTGATGAGTGGATGATATATTAGCTTGTACTATTGGTAAATTGAGCCTGTCCAGTTCAGGTACTTGTAGTTTCTTAAAATATTTCTTGTTAGTGGTGCGGACTATAATACATCTTGCCTCATTATTAGCACTTATGGAATATGTTTCTATGGGGTATGGTAGATTACGAATTCTCCATTCTAGGTTTATTCTAGTGTTGCGTCTTGTTAATATTGGCTGTAACAGTGTAAAATAAAGAAATGTATTCATTAAAGTTACTAAGCTTAACAATTGTACACAAAATAAAGAATCATTTATTTTTGATTACAACATTAATAAAGAAAGATGATAGCTCTGCATCATCTAGCTTGCAGTTTTTGCTCAAGAATGTTGTGTACAAATTTCTACAATGAATTAATAATAATATTCTACCACATTCACACAACGCCATCTAGCCCCAAATTAAGCAATTATATTTGCTTGTGTTATGGGTACTAAACAACTGATATTACTACTTATATACATTATTTTTTTCATACTAAAGACTACTAAAGTAGCATAATACAAAATTTTCACTGCAACTTATTTAGCTACTTACATTACACATGCAGGTTATCATTAATAGTGTTAGATATTATTACCTGATCTTTAGCTTCCATTATATCAGCACCGGTATCGATACGAGGTATAGCATCAGGGATAGGATCGCCTATTTCTACATCCCATTTACCTTCGCCTCCTAGCTTTGCTTTAACCTTCCAAGCTCTACGTAATAGGACTTCAGTATCGACATTATACTCTTCCACCATTTCCTTTCCATTTTCAAAGTTATAATGGATTTTCTTTAATTTGTCTTCTTTTAAGCACGACTTTTCTGCGCCAAGCAATTCATGATACCAAATTGTATTCCTGTACATCTTTAAATTGCCTTCGTTGTTATTAACTGTGTTAAAAACCTTAGCTTTTTTCTGTAAAACTTCAAATACTTCGATCAAACAAGTTTTTCTTTTCATAATGTTCCTATGGCAACAAAAATTAGTAGGAAGTTCGTATGCAACAAAAACAAACTACTTCAGAATTAACCTATAAATATTATTTGATTCATGTTGCGATTTTAAAATATTGTAAAAAGATAACAATTTGCAAATTATTAGATACTGTTTTAACGATTACGTATTTCTTTGTTCCTCGGTTAGAATGTAATTAAAGTACAACAAGTAAAACAATAGAATGATCTAAGTGAGACTATTTTAAGTTAAAGCTTTAAATTTGTAAGATAGCGGTTCAAGACCGATCTAGAGAAGATCTTAGCGAAGGCCTATGTTCTAGTGTTTTGTAGTAGTATCTTGAAATTAAAAATAGGTACTTTTCTGCACTGCTCAATGAGTGGATCAGTGTGGAAGTAAGCAAACAAAAACAAATAAACAACATTTTTTAATCACTCGTAGTGATTTGGTGAGATGTGTTTGAGTCTTGGGTTTTGTAGTCACTGACCTCCAATCACTCATACCGACTCATAGTATATTATTGGGGCATGAGGTATGATTGCAGAGGTTGGCACTTAAAGCCAGAAGGCAGTCTGTCTTGTCTGTTCTAGTGTTAATGAATCTTTCTTTCCTAATGCATTTTCTTATATAGAATTAAAAAATAATTATTCATTTAGCTAAAAACATGGTAACAGGATGGTAGAGTACAGCAAGTCTGCAAAAATATACATAACAGCTATGTTATTATATGCTTTAAGGCATAATTATAAGTAAGTTCATTTTTTTCACTTATTTTTAATACATACTACATAGGAACAGCGGCACCAAACGACTTTCACAATAAAATTATAAAATGAGATTAAAGTCTGTTCAGAAAGAGAACCGTCGTGGGATTTGAGCAACTGTGCCTTATTACTTATTTTGTTTAGTGGGCAATATTATAGTGCATATGCTCCGTTATTAATTATTATTACCTTAATTTACTTAATTAATAATTAATATAATAATAAAATAATAAAATAATAATAATAATTAATAATTTACCTATGCAATAATCGGACGTTTAGTTCACAATTTTGCCACGACCATTCTCTTTTTGAACAGACAGTATTACGGTATTAGATCCACGCTGATTTCAGCAGGAATGGGCCGGATCGTCCGGGAAAGAACTACCCTCTCATAGAAGATCGACTTAAGAGTAGTAGTATCCGTACTACTGCGTTTCGTTCGGTGAGTGAGAGCGCCGGAGGCCCAATTTTCCCCCTTTCCTCTTTCCCTTCCCCAAACCCCATTCCCAGCCGCCGTAGTGGAGGTTACCATACCAGCAGTTTAAGGCGATAGCTTTTGGTACAGTGGCCGCCACTTCTGGATTCCACTGACTGCTTACCATCAGGCGGGGTGGAGTCACTTTGGTAGGCTATAATATAAAAAAAAAGACTATTATGTTTTTTGATACCTATTTTAGCTGCTTAATATAACTACTTAAATCAATAAAGATCTATACAAATGTGAGTGGTTGACCAAAAAGGGACCCGGAGAGAATGAAAACCGTGTCTTTCTTTTTTGAATTTTTGTCTTTTAGCTTTGTTTTGGTCTAACCAGAATATTTTTAGGTGCCGTAGTTTTTTCTTTAATATTTTTTTTTGTGAGCCGAGGCAATTTTGAGAAATTACGCGTTACACACAGCGCACACTAGTTTTTGCGATGTCGGGTAGTGTATACAATCAGTTTAATTGTTTTATTTTACTTTTAAAGTTATCTTTAGTACAACAAAGTCTCCGTATCTTGTGCAGGTACAAAGAGAAGCTCGAAACTTGTTTCAAACTTCAAACGCGATTTACTCGAACCCAAATATTTTCCCTTGAGGTCCCTTTTTGGACTCACAAATAATGCTTCATTATTTATTTTCTTTATTTATTTAAACTTTATTGTACATACACCAAACTTACAAATATGGTAAAGATCTCACAATACAATACATAGTACAATGGGCGGCCTTATCGCTAAGAGCGATTTCTTCCAGGCAACCTTTGGATGGAAATATGTGTACAGGATTATAGCGGTAGTTGTTGGCGTACCTTAATAAATAATATGATATAATATATGATATAATATATAATAAATAATATTAAATATATATACTTATATATTATATAATATAACATTATTAAATATATAAATAGGTAAATATATGTGATAAGAATAATAATTGAAATCGTAAGAAGGAAATTTGATAACGTTAAACTAAAATTACAGTGACAGATAGTATTCCTTAACCAGGGTTTTAAATGATGCTAAAGTTTTAGTTTTACGTATAGACACAGGTAGCGCATTCCACAGTCGAGTTGCAGTTACTGTGAAGGATTTGTCATAGAAGACTGTAGAATGTTGAGGCATTTCCAGTCTCAGGTTTTCCGATGATTTTAAGCTTTTACTATGAGTTTCATGGAGGAACTTGAAACGTTTCTTGAGATAGGAAGGCGATGAGGGATTAAATAGTACATTATAAAGTAATGAAAGGATATGAGCATTCCGGCGATGGCGAATCGGTAACCACTTGAGTTGCGTTCTAAATTGTGAAACATGATCATACTTACGTAACCCAAGTATGAATCGTATACAGAAGTTTTGAAGACGCTCAAGTTTCTCTAATTGGTTTTCGGCGAGATCTAGATAGCTGACATCAGCATAATCAAGGATTGGGAGAAGAAGAGAATTCGCGAGCGCAATTTTGGTGGTGATAGGAAGAAAGTTACTTAACCTTCTAAGGGAACCCGCTGAAGCGAAAACCTTGCGACTTACCTCCTGAAGCTGCGAGGTCCATGACAGATCACGGTCAAAAATTATGCCTAAATTTTTTACATTTTTGCTAATAGGGATCGTCGAGCCATTAAATATGATTTGCGTAAGTCGCAACCAATCTATTCTGGATGTCAATCTTGAGCTTCCTACTATGGCTACTTGTGATTTGGAAGCGTTTATTTTAAGTCCAAAAGATTTGCTCCAGTTATCTATCTTTGCCAAATCGTTATTTAAACTATCGAACGCTGTAGCTAACTCTGCAAACGGTGCCTGCGTATATATCTGTAGTTCATCTGCGTAAAGGTGGTAGGAAGAAAGTAATTGACTAGAAATAGAATTTATAAAGATCGCGAAAAGTAAAGGAGATAAAACGCCACCCTGGGGCACACCGACAGTAGCATTAAAAAATAAGCAGCCGTCTGCTGTTGCAAAGATTAACAAAGAATAGAAGTTAATTGGTCGAATAAATATATTTTAATGTGTGTGCAGTAGTGTGAACTGTGATGGACTTAGCTTTGTTATCGTCCCACTCGTCACCGCGCCGTTAGAAGTCTAGTTTTTGGAAAGAGCAAGATAGGGTATGAAACGTCAAAGTTGTCAAAATGTCATCAGTCTGTGATGTCAAATTTATGGTTAAATTTTGAAGAGTTGATGGAACAACAAATATTGTGATTAAATAAACAAATTTATAACTTACCATTTTAATAAAGATATAAATATGCCAGCGATTCCTGATAGGTATTTTTGTACTTTTACGTTTACAACTCATGATCTATGACAACATTTGTTAATTAACTACAATTGCGATTCCAGATGGATACCATACAAAGCTTGTGGCAATGTTATCGAGGGGACACGATTTATATGCTTCAAAGTACCACTCAGACGAGTAAGTGTAATTCTTAAATAACTTTTCATGCCTCCGGTATGGAACAAGATTGCTCAGGAATACTAAAATGGGCAACAGTATTGCCTGAGCTCTTAAAATCATCTTACTAATCATCAACGCCCCTGGCAAGCGTGGTAACTATGGAAAACACCGTGAGGTGTCAGCATTACATTTTATAAAATGTCTCATAAACTAATGTAAGATGGTAATATTATTTATTGCTTGATATTTAGCTTCAGTTTGTTCTTTGATGATAGGTTATTTTCTGGAGCATATTGGGACTTGCTTAATAATTATGAGCGTTCAAACATTAGAGTGGCAATGTCGCAATTTAGTGTCATATTTTCATGGTTTTAAATTTCTATTGTTTAATCGCAGCCATATTTCAAAAATAAAATATAGGTTACTTACTTTTTATACAGCTTTTATTTTTAAAACATAGCAATTTTTTAAGTGTTGCATTAATAAGATTTCAGGTCACATTGTATCCTTTACACATTCATAATGTTACTGATTGTTTATAGGTTGTTGTGTTATGTGCACAACAAACTAAGGTGAGGTAGTACTCATTGTGAGTTGTTGGCCCTTATTAAGCAGCCTAACTCAATTATAATAATAATATGCTCACTAATAGCAGTTCACAGATTGATACCACCTATTTTATTTTATTTTATTTATTTATTTGGCTCAACAACAATGAGTACACCATTACATAATAAAATATACAATGCAACTTAAGTCTAAGTGCCCCATTACTTAAAGAAGAGCACTGCATGCACTAAATTATGTGCTAACAAACTAATAGTGATAGTATATATTATAATAGTGATAAAGATTTATTTATTTATATTTAAGGATCTCCAACAAAGGATGTACACAATTGTAACTTAAAAGTAAATAGGACACAAATATATTTCAATGTACTTCTTCAATTAGAGGAGACCACATCATGCAAATACTGATAACAATAATTATTAATTAATTAAATCTATGTATTACATAAAATATTACTAACAGAAATTGAACATATTTGAATAAATAAAACTTAAAAAAAAAAAACAAATAATTAGATAACTAACTACTAAAGGAAACTATATAAGTAATAAAAATAAATAAAAATTGAGTTTTGAGATTAGTTGATAGCAATTTTGAGTGCGGTTTTAAATTTTGATAGTGGTATGCCGAAATCAAGTTCTTTTGTTTTTGACAGGAGGTTGTATTGTCTGCAAAGTCTGGGTATAGTGGCAAAGTGTCCAAGGTTTGATCATCAGGAAGGAAACAATACACCTACTGTGTATTGTTTCCTTCCTGATGATAAAAACATCATATTAATCTGCCTGAAAGCAGACCAAAGTAAAATAAAAAAAATTGTAACTAGTAATATTAATATTAAGAAAATTATAATAATTTTATACATTTACCAGATATTTCGTTTGAGGTTATTTCGATTAACGCCATCTATTGTCTAGTAATTCAAACTACCGGTTCGTCCATTTAGTAATAGATGGCGGTACTTGTTTCATGATAATAACCTTTAACTGTACAGTAATCAGAATGGTAAAGATAAAATTTAAAAGCACGATCTCTGTTTGTCTCTATAACATACCTAACACATAATACGATCTGGGTAGTGTTCTTATGACTGCTTGACTGCGGTCTTCTGCGGATATAGTCACTTCCTCAGCCAGGCTGTTCATATTCTAGCGTGAAGTCTTATTTTGCTCGATTCTAATTTGGTCACCTGAAGAAGATCCTTTAATGCTAAAGGGTTTCTTCTTTTATTCGTTACGTAAAACTGTATTATTATACTAATACAGTTTTATAGTGTTTTACTATCAGTACGATATTATTTATAGGATAGTATAGGAAAATATAGGAAAATAGAAGTATAGGATAGGATACATCCAGGTATAATAATTTTCATCACCATTAGCCGAAAGTCTTTATAATGGGTGGCCTATGCCCCTTACAGATATCGCCATCTTAACCAATCCTGTTATTACGACTATTTTTAAAATTAATGCTTTGTACTGTTTGGACACCTCATTAAACGGCATACTTAGTACCTACAAAGGTAAGTAAGATTGTGGTGAAGCACGTTTATAATAAAACTAACATTCATTTAACCGCAAAAGGCAAAGTACTCGACTGAAATGGTAGCATTTGCACCTGCATTAGCGTGGCTTAGCCGACAATGAAATGCATTATTGGTTCACAAGCTCGACGCACAATGCGTGTTTGTATAACTGTCAGTCTGCCTGGGCGTTCACTTGACCGTACCACAGTTAGATGGCAAACACCGACTCTTGACGATCTGTGTTAATTTGTTCTGCATAGCGCTTGCATCGCTGCGGTATCACGAGTATGTTTGGTTTACCACTCGACATCGCAAGATAATCGTTGCGTTGCGGATGTACCATATATTATAAATATACCATAAATTCAACAAGAAATCAGTTCCGAACAACCAAAAGAGGTTCTGAATTGTGAACTTGAGTGTGTCACCAAATATTGTTGATATCAAGATTATGCGCACTTCCATGGGACATCAGAAATATGTCCATAATTATACATGAAGCCAGTTTGAAATAACCAAAATAAAGATTTGTACCTACATACTTCTTGTATGATATCATTGCTGGTGTATTTATGTTATGATTTCTCGTAATCAAGATATATATGTGATTGGTACAAATGACAATGTTTCGCTTTTCGTCATAAAAGATTAATACAACACTGTTTAAACCTCCTTATTTGTCGAAACTGTGGGTTTGTTAACTTTACGCATTATTGTTACAGTCAACAAAACATTCTCAGTAAAGTCAGTACGTGCTGCTTTAATCGAGATGGTTGTGCAATGCATGAAGAAAAACAACTTGAGAATCATGCCTAACTTTTCTAAATCAAATTGTTATTTTAACCTAACAATTATGAAGCAAACAGTTTCATAACAGAGGTTACGAAGTTTAACAGCAAGCAGTGTATGCTTGTTTTAAATCACGTCAATTAAAAAAAAAAAGAAAAAATTTCTTAGGCATAAATAACTATAGTAAAACAGCGTCGCATAATTGTCAGAACAATTCTCGTTAACCTCACAATTCTAAGCGGATTGTGGAGTCACTCTCGTAGACTATGCCGGTCAAAACTTGATGGGAGAATTGCGCGCGTGCCTTAAGCTTTGCGATTAGCACAACTTTAGAATCGCGATGTAAATACAATGATGTTAAGTGAGTTCATATATTTAGCAAACAAAAAAGAGTCTTTAGATGCAAACTTTCTTTCTGACAGGTCCTTGTTGTGTCTATAATCTAAAAAGATTTTATTTTACTCCGAAATAACTCATAAACGCAAGTTCACTTTTCATTTGTGGCCGTAGTCTTTAGTATTCTCGTTTAATGATTTATTTGTAAGCCTATTATCTTCTGGACGAGTTCATAGAGAGATCCAATGGTAAGTGCCATTATTAAGCGAATTCGTAAAGCATGCGGTGATGCAGTAAGTCTTTTGATCTCACCCTCAGTCTTATATTGAGTATATGCGATGTTTAAAGCTATTGTTAGAGGTTGACATTTTAGAATACTGGTTCACTTTAAGTACCTACTGATAAGTGTTTTAGATAATATAACTAACTAATCTACCCCATGCATGACATGATATGCAATTTTAAGCGTGTTAGGTTGTTCTTTTAAATAAAAATATACAAAAAAAGAATCTTTTGGGCCAGAATCTTTAAAATTTAGTTTTTTGCCTGACTGCCGAAATGAAGGAGGGTAATGTTTTTCGAACGTATGTATGTATGTATGTGGGTAAGTATGTCTATTTATTTGGCACGCTCCACAGCTAAAATGGCTTAATGGATTTTGACATAAGAGGTGTCATTAAATTCGTATTAATAGTGGGAGTGACATATGGTACATAATATGTCAATGGGGTCAGCACAAGAAAATAATGTGTTTCTTTTCACATTATTTTAGGCAGGCAGGCTTTTTGTTCTATAATAATAAATATATTGCTTGTATAAAAGGGGTAAACGCCTATTCACCGTATCTACGTTAAAATAGGCCACAACTTTGTATCAAGCATTTTGCCTTTATTTGCTGTACCGCGTGTCATAATATTTGTTTGTTACAATAGAAACGGGTCTCGACATCGAAAGGACTAATCCCGTATTTGATAAAGCAGCGGGTGCCTCACGGCGCACTCTCTTTGAATACTTGATTCTTTTTATCTATACATCTTTTGATTTTTTTTCTAAAATAGCCCTTTATACGGTAACCGTGGCGCTTTGATTCCGTTTCTTTATTCAACGGTATCTGCCCATAAATTTGGGTAGTTTTGTTCTCTTTGAGTTATAAAGGGTATTACGTTAATGGCAATCGGTAGGTGTAATATGATATTATTCATGGATGCACAACTGTTACTTTATTATGATCCACTATCAAACATTGCTTTCTCATCGTTATTTTGAATTTCTGAGCTTTTTTTATTTTAGATTTCTTTTATGAATAATATAAATTTTACCGCTACAAATTTATAGACATGCTATTTTTTTATGCCATATTATTCTAAATAGAGCTCTCTATTATAAAATATCCTTTATTTTATCGCCTTTATAAAGCATTTAGTCACATTTTGTTTGGGATTGTTGTAATTATGACGAATGATGACATTTACGAGGGCGTTACTTTTCACCAGGTGGCGGATGGCACCTTTCCATCTTTTTTTTTACATGTAATTTGAACGTAAAGACATTTAATGTAGTCGGACTGTGATCAGTAACTGTTTTTTGCCCTGTGTTTTGACTTTCATCAGTAAGATCAATGTATTGAACAGATGCCAGACGCAGCGCATTGTATCAATCAGTCATTTCAAGATCGGAGCCATAACTATATTTTCTTTTTGCAATATATTATATTTTTACGATATCAGCTATAACTTCACTGAACTCAATTGCTTCATGACTTTATACTTGTGTTTTTTATTATAAACACATGGAGACAATAAGCCTTTAAAATGATAACCATTTCTTATTGCGCTCGCAATAATTTCTTTTTGAATGGTTGTAAGAGCTCAACCATTACAAAACGATACTTGCTGCCAGCCATTATTTGTCTACTATTTTAATACACTTAATGGTCTTAGTAAATCGATATTTATTTTGTTATTTGTAATATTATGGTTTCACTAAGACCTCCCAAAATTTAAAATTATATATGTATCAGGCAATTAGAGAGATATTATTATTTAGAATTTTACTATGAACATGTAAGTTGACAATACATTACCAAATTTAATGTTATGGATCGATATCTCACAGCTTTAATCGATTTAATAGATAATTGCTTTGTGGTTGTTATAGCTAGGAAACTAAATCGGTATCAGTATCGATTCGTCTCCGGTTTTAAAGTGTAATGTGTGGTCTCTACAACCACTTAAAAGAATTATACGGACGCGGCCCTTATAAACGTATCTCAGGCTGAAAGAGCAATGTGAACTGGTGTGTTTTATTCAAAATTATGGGTCAGGTTTTGTTTTCAAATTTCTATTATGACAGCACACCATAACAAGACATGATTATTACGATGTATCAGTTACAGCATCGAATTTCAATATTTGTCCTTTTATGATCTACGTGGTCGTTCAACATTTATTATTTTAAATACTTTTATTTACTTATTGTACAAAAAATATTTTGGTTCAGTTAATGCTTGACATATTTATTTTGTCGTACATAATTGATCATGTTACCTGTGACCGATTTTATTATTGCACCGTAATTATTATAAAACGTTTCATTTATACGTTTTATAAAATAAACCATTTCAGTATCAGTGTGGAAATCTGAATCCGGAATGGTATTGCATTTCCCCAGCCATCAAGCCAAATAAAAAAGTCATAAACCGATGACAGAGTCTTGGGAACACGGGGTAGTAATATCAGACGTTTATTTTATTGAGCCGACAACAGCGAAAGCCCCAATATGTTGCACTCATCAGTTTATCGACATGTAATGATATAGAGTTACACGCTCGTAAAACTGGCTGAAACTAGTCAGTCCTCCATCGTATTTAGGTCGGGTTGAATTAGTTCTCGCACCTTATTGAACTCATTAGGGTGTAAGAGCTTTGGTAATTAATAAAGAAACACATCGAGTAGCAATGACAGTGTTACAAGCTTGCAATGAACTAATCCGTAAGTTTGATTAACCGTGCTGTAATTGAATTCTATTACACACAGTACATTTCCCCATTATTCGCTGGCTAAAATCTTGTTGTGTTCAACTGATTGCAAGCGTTAACCTTCAAATTACCATCCATTTCGGACTCAGATACCCGCTTCAGTTATGTTCTGAATGATTCTGTGTCTGGATTGACGTAAATTATGAACAACTGAAGATGTCCTGGACAATAGGACTTTCTAATTCAGCTTTAGTTTCTTTTGTCCCCTACGTTCCGTTGCACCGTTACGTTTCCATCGCCCAATTGTGTGGTATTGTCCGCGAAATTACACCTCAATTATACGTAGAAGCTCAGAAAAAACCGAGACTTCTTTGTATTTGGGCAAAGGGAGCGCAATAAATTTATTCTCTGTCTGGTTTCCGGCTGGCGTCAAGCAGTAGGTTGGGGCTGACTTTAGAACCCATCTGTTTACCGCGCTGTGTGTACTTGTTTTCACAAAATCAAATGTATTTTAATTAAATATATTGTTTGCAGTTTCTATTCTAGGCTTACCCACAATGTTTCTTTGTACTTGTAGGGTTAGTTTCTGGTCAATGTATATTAAGTGTGTTACTTATGAGTATTTAGGCGAATGTCTTGATCGTGGCGCGTGGTAATTGGTAATTAGTATTGATGTGCTAAAATCAAGTACGCCGCGGCGTCGATTAGCATCGTATTGATTGCGTCGCCGATAGCGGTGGGCAGTGTTAATGGCCTCTTATTTAGCGAGCTGTTTGATCTTAAAATAGACATTTGAGAACACTTTGTTTTTGTGCTATGCATTTTTGGTATGATAATGTGTAAACCAAATATGGAGGCGTTGTACTTAGTATGTAACGTATACGATTGCGTCAAATGTATAGTATTATTGAAGTAGTGTTGTCATCGTTTAATTTTTTTGGTTGTGTTGTAGTATTTTTTCTCATACGGAATGATCACGGTGATGTCACCGACGGTTTCTGGACACGATAATCGTGATGGTAACGCCCTGTCTGCTATTACCATGTTAAGTTATGAGCTCATTTATTTAGCCAGCTTAATTTTTTGATTAAAATTGTTAGTCATTGCTAAGAAGGGGTTGACATTAAGCGGTCTGTGGTATATTGATATACGATCATTGAGCTCGACAATTAATTAATCTGTACATATGTGGCGCCTCAGAGTGCTTACTTACGTAGGGATGCGTCCGTGCTGGATGGCAGGACACCGACGGAGAAGCCAATCATGGGCCTTGGTTGCTAATCAATGCCCGCTGATTGCCAATTTGCGTTGTGATATATTGCCATTTGCTGATTGTAATTGTCATGCTATAGTCACTTAATTTATTGGATTGCACTCGAAATACATGAGATAGTTTTTTAGAAAGGAATAAAAAATATATATCCAAAACATCTAATTTTAGGCAAATGCAATTTAATGCTATTATAGTTATTTACTTTAAAGTGTACTAAATCAATATAAACTGACTGACTCATAAACTGCATCAAAGTTCAGGATTACTTTGAAATATTTTTTTTTAATAAGTATGCAAACTTTTTAGATTAAATTATATAAATATGGAGAGACTGGCTCTTAATCTTAGAAACTGCAGTAAAAAAAATGAATATAGCCGGGAAAAGAAAATTTACTCGTAGTATCAGATTTGCGTGTTATTTAAAGCAAAGTTTTAAATTGATTCGCATTGATTTTTTTTTTATTCATTTTTTTTTAAAGTTTGTGTCTATTGTTAAAACCATTTTTTTTATTAAACCAATTTTCCTTAAATTTCTGTTTTTTCTTCAAAAAAGTCTTAAGGTCCTTTCTAGTACACAAACTTAAACTTAAGGATATGACCCTACGCTGTTTTAAAGTTCACGAACCAATCTAGAGGTTTCAATTTTAATCTGTATAGAAAGTTTGCATACTTGGTTAAATTATTTATTTCAAAGTCGTCTATTACTTTGAAGCAGTTTATGAGTCCGTCAGGTATTTTAATTGTTTGGACATTTTGGAACTCTCCAATTAGAATTAAATAAAATTTATTATATGTGACAAATAAATTACGAATGAAGCTAAATCATATCTACGTACGGTCTCCTTTATAATTGACATAGTTTTGTTTATTGATTTGAAATTTATGGTATTCCTAGAAAATGTGTGGGGAAAGTGTGAGCTTTTACTACGCTGCCCTGGCCTTATAAAAAATCACCGCACGTTCCAGGTTGCGAAGATATCCTCTCTTTATAATGAACAACTGTGTACAATGCAAATGACAGCCGGTGGGTGGCTCAGTTTATGCGATGCTCAATCAGTGACGGTCGTTCGGCGCACGCGCCGGCTACGAATTATACCACGAATTATTATTGGCGCTATTTGTCGCAATACGCGTCCCGGTGGCATTTCTATTATACCACTGCAGTTGTTATGATATGGACCACCAAGAAGTATAGTATGCTATAAAAGTGTTTCATTATTTTGAATTTTATGTAGCTTGTTACTATTGCTTGTATGTTGCTTGAATAATAGTGGATTAAGAAATTTTTCTTTTAGCGCTAAGCTTCCATCGACTCTACGGAATTATCAATTAGACTACAAAGTCGACAAGGTAAACTGAATATTATTGATAGTCTTGATCCTAGTCCCGTGAGTCGCACCACGATTTACCCGTATCAATTACGCAGATCGAATGATAACCCGTCGATAAATTATCTGTGGCCATACGATAACATCTACTGGTGAGCGGGGTGCAGCCGCCATATTTAATTTTTCTTTATTGTTTGTGATTTACTGAAGGGGTTACACGTACTACCATAGTTGATTAAAAATGTACATATAAAAGTAGGGAATTCCTTCTATGGAAGAATATGGCTCGCTACAATTAATATATTTCATTAAAAATCATAAGATTGATTGATTGATTTTTATTCATTAACAATATACATTGTGTTTGAAATATACATAAAATTTAACTTTAATTAAACAATAAAATGTCGGTACAATACATTTTCAAAAATTTATACAATATTCATTAGTTACAAAAACACAAACATAGGTACATTAATGTCAAAAAATAAAATGGAAAAATTGCGATAGAAAATGTCAATAATTTAAGTAATAAATGTCAGAAAAATAATAATAAAATAATTGTTTTTATTCAACAGTGTCAAAAGTGCGAATAACAATAATAATATAATATGGAAACATTAAATATTTTTGAAAATGTAATTATAATTTTGGCAACTCATGTTTGTCATTCACATTCAACCCCTAAGTCTTTTATTGAATATAGGCATTTGTCCAACAAGAAAGCTTTTAATTGCAATTTAAACATATTTTTCCTGTATACAATATCTTTTAAGTATGTTGGTAATTTATTAAACTGTTGGTAATTAGATGCTACAAGATATCTTGAGAAATTCAATGCCTCAATGATTGATCAATCATGATCATCATTTTAGCCGAACGTCTACTATTGGATATCGGCCTTCTCTAAGTATCGCTACTTTCACCAGTTATGAGCCGCCCTTGAAAGTTTTTGTCAATGCTTTGAATTATTTGCAAAGACTATAAATGAATTACCCGCAACACTAAAAAAACTTTCTCCGTATCACTACTGAACAAACAAATCATACCTATCAAAGCATGCCGTATGATTAAGTAAAAGCGACCTTACTTGAGTTATTAAGTCAATTGTCAGGGCCACGTGGTACTAATTCTCAAGTCCAGCCCGCGTGTTTGTAAAGGTGCACAAGACCACACAGTAAGCAGGCAATCACCTGAGTATAGCTCACCCCGCTCCTCTCCGAGTCTGTAATCACGCCATCATTACCTCTAATGACGTGTTAACGTTGCTTTATGGGAATGCCAAACATGACGTTCACATTTCGGTCATTTACATTTGTTTGTCTTGGTATTGTTTGCTTTAGTCTCTAGAACAGAGGGCGGCTTCGGCTAGTTTCGACCAGCCATCGGTGTGTTTAAGACATTTTTAAGTGCAACGCGGTTTCGGGTTATGTTGAATTTGAGTTTGTCGCTTCTGTCTTTGTGGCCTCAAATTACCCTGTATTGATTTTGGTCATTATCAACGTATGTTTGATCGTTTTTATCATTTGCATCAAACCTTTATCCGGCTTGTACCAACAGGTTAAATATTCGCGACAATAGTTATAAATGGTCAGATTTATACATGAATCTAACTTTCAAAAATCTGTAAAAATCTGTCTGTCGGTAATAACTATACCGATATTTTAATACAAATTGTCTTAAATCTCTTTTCAAATTTGAGTTTCTCTAATGTTGTGTCCATCTGTACTCTTTTTGTTAACAGACACAACACATAAAGTGAGGAGTGACTTTTCAAAATGGCTTATTTCTGTATGGTCATTTTTTTCAGGACCAAGAAAAATACGAGAATTAACGTGAATTAAGCTATTTTGTTGCGGAAAGCATTTTCTATGGCCATTTTTCTTCGAGATTAAAGTACTTTAGAACCGGACACTTCACGTCATATAATGTGAGTGTACATAAAATAAGTAAAATTGGGAACCCAAATAAGCCGTTTTGAAAAGTCACTCCTCAAGTAATATTTTTTTTTTTTTTTTATATATTAGCCTACCAAAGTGACTCCACTTTGCCTGATGGTAAGCAGTAAGTGGAATCCAGAAGTGGCGGACACCATTCCAAAAGCCAAACTACTGGTATGGTGGCCTCCACTATATAATGTAAATACAACAATAAACGTCAAATAAATACCGTTAGAAGGACGACAAAGGTGTGAAATTATCACTCTGGAATGCATCTGTTGAACCAGTTCGGATTGTATATACTTTAATTTAATAATTTCTTTGTTTTTGATTTATCGGTAACTAGCTTTCTGCGGTGCGGTTTCACCCGCGTCTTTGATTACTGCTCTGCTCGCGTCGCCAGTAGTGCGATGTTACGTAGCCTATAACCTTCCTCGAGAACTGGGCTATCATACGCAAACAGAACAAACATATAAAATATCAAATCTTTTCTCTTTATAATATTAGTTTAGACTTGTAATTAATTTCTTTGTTTTTGTTTTATCGGTAATGTTACATCTATCATGTTCAATTCATTTACGCTCATTGATGGCTTCATCGAGTTAAGCAAATTAACGTGCTTCAGACTTATTCTCATCTATTACCAAATATGCTTGCGGTAGTTAATGTATACAAAAATACGACTGGTTAGGAACACCCACGGATTTTTACCTTCCAGCTGGTGTTAATACGTCCCTGTTGATTTTGTACTTTCACAAAATTTCTTTTACAACTATAAATAGCAACAATGTTTCTTATGTCAAATGCAATAAGGGTGTCATCTATTCCTCGAAAGGATTTGTGCGTCCGGGACTCTGCCTAATTCACACTATGTATTTAGCTGAACTTTGTGAAGCACAACAGCATAGATGTAATGATGACTGTGGTAATGCATTTTTTTCGTGTGCTTTAAACCGTCATCGCAGTGCAGATGTTAATCAAATTATCATTGCGGACTTCCGTGTTATTATTAAAAACAGGTTTAATCTTTCATTTTATTGACTAAACGACGCTCCCCTCCCCCAACATACATTTTTAAAACAAGATAAATTTTCGGTTTAAAAATATTTTTATACTTAATATCGTTTTATAAAATTAAATGTTATTATTAAAGCCTACAAGCGTTCTTAAATGAATTTATTTTATATTCCAATCCATTGAGCTTTTGGCTGTGTCCATTAAACAGTACAGTCACGTTCTCTTTAAAGAATATTGGAAAAATCTATAAAAGACGCAACTCATAATAGTCAGTGATCACGAAGGTGCTTGATATTGTCCGAGGCGCCAGCAGTTGATGCTACCCGCTGCGATACCTTTCCTCTGCCAGGATAACTAGACCCCTTGCCTTCGCCCTCATCTTATTTGTAAACGATTAAATAGGGTATATTAGTCGGAATTGTTGAGATCTTATAAATTGGTCTCCTTTGCATCGGGACATTGAAGCTCGCCGATTGAATTCACACCCGCAGTTCCCGTGTCCCCTCCTCGTTATAAATCAAACGCAGGTATGATTCCGTCTGAAGCAGTCGCGTAGAATGCTGCAAACCCTTACGGGGGCGATTTCTGCAACGATGCCTGCTATTATGCTCATGTTTGGGGATGTTTTAATTAAGCAGCCGTAGTGAATGCATTTTATATGTGTATTCTGGCTTTTAGAAATTTATTTTAGTTTCAATGCATTAATTTCTAAGCCGAATTCACACTTCCTCGATAATTTTGAAAAACGACCATTGTAATGCTATTTGATCAATAAATTAAGAGATTAAACTAATAAAGATTTCATTTTCTTCGACATTATGTGCTGTGACCGATTTTCTAAAGTTTGTTTTTTTATAAACAAGTAATAAAAATTTGGGTGGTTTCTATTATAAAACTTAATAAATTATTGGATTAACGTTACGAATAATACAAATGTGTGATTATTTGACACGAACGTGTAGAATCGGATATTTCAATAAAATTTATTCTTATATATTTATGTATCTTGAAGTTGTTACAACTTTTTTGTGTCTGATTCAATATTTGTTTAGCCTTGTTTCTTTATAATAAATGTGTCACGTCGGTAATACATCTTGGAAGTGTCCCGTCTCGACAATGAACTTGCCAGTCAGCCGGACCGATCCGTTTTCATAGAGGCGCGACTGCGCGACTTTACTATAAAGTAAACCCTCCTCACGTGTGACGGCACTATGCATTTGTTTGTCCGCAGCTGCGGTGCCGACAACATATTTATTGTGCTCATTAACCTTCAAGAACGCTATTTAATTGTCGGCCGTTTTTTATTCACTTCACCTTTGACCCGCCCGCGTCTTATTGCTCCCCGGTCTCACTTTGAAAGCGAGAACTGGATGTTATTTATTATCCTGAGATGAGGATGCGTGTCTTTCTATCTTTGTGGCGCTTGTGAGATCGTCTTTATGATTTATTATTCTTATAAGGACGTAATTACGGCCACACGAATCCACAGCGGCATGTCACATTGAAAATGTGAGATACCGTCAATGGGGAAAACTACTTCTCACATTATTCATTATCACCATTGGCTAATACATTATCCGCAATATTCTTCTTAGCCTTTTTGGCCGATTGAATTATGTTTACTTGAGTAATACCTATAATAAAATATGTAGGTTATGCAGGTAAAGGGAAATTCAGTCGCTTGTGCTATGAGTGCTAGTCTATTTAACTAGTATAATATGTACGTGTAGTAAACAAAATGTTCATCTAATAAGTTCTTTGTAGTAAGATCCGTCCATGGAATATTGGTTCGGTAATGTGGAATATATGTGTATCGACGATAATGTCAAATGACTGTCTATTTCTCACGCAGTATGAGCCTGTACTCGTGGGGTCTAATATCTAAAGCCAATGATCAAAACACACGGTTCACAGAAATTTGTGTATACAAATGTGTTTATTGAATAATAAGCCTGCTGCGCAATTTAAAACGTTACTACTTGAGGATTATGACGGCACTCATGTGTATTTTATGACGTCGAGTTTTGCTTTACCTACCGCGTCTGTCTTTTGATATTTTATTCACACTCGTAAACTGATCGTTTGATAACTTTAGTTATTGGTATATGCTAGATTTTATAACACTTTTTAAAGCAATATTCGCATGAAAACTTTTAATTTCTCAATATAAAATAATATGTTCTTAGATGCTTATGATGTTCTTAGTTAATTTAGTATATTACTTGGGACAGATATAACAATAAATTGCGGCTACCATTGTTCCTTTGCCCTCTATCTGTATGTGTTATTCACTCTAGCTTTGACGTCTTCATAAATGGTATCGGCAACAGTAAATTGTGGTATCATGTCGGTACCGTCGTCGGTATGGAACCGTTTATTGATTGGTATCGTAGTTTGTCCGCTGTTCACTTTGAATAAAATTCGAATTATAATTAATCACGGTGTGCCGCGTGGGAGAGCGTCGTCGCACGCCCAACGATCTATCATATTTTGTGATAACGCCACTAGGACGCATCTCGTAAACGTATTGAGACGATCTGGTTTCAAGCTAAGCTATGCGACAATAGTCGTATGCAACGGTACAATGCTATTTCACGCTGACTAACCGTAAACGATCTTATTACCATGAAATTGATATAAATACACGTCAAAAATGTTATCAATGTTGCGGCTTCTGCTCCTTTAAGCGCAGTGAAATCACTGGGTGGTCAGTGTATGCCGAAGCTGTTAAACGTTCAATTTTCCGGTTGATTTAAAGGAATTTACCGCAATGTAGCGGCGTTCAAAAAGATTACAGTGTCGATGACAACAATAAAGTCGGATCATAAAGTTTTGATCGCATCCTTTGAGAGTTCCTATGCAATCTCGCCGCTCAATTTTATTTCCAATACCAGCGTAAATAGATGGGCGGGTGGATGTAAACGAGGGACGCCCTGGGGCTCCAGCTGAGGCTCCTGACAATTGAATTAGTCTGCAAGCGCTCCGGGCACACTAAACTAAGTTGAATACTATTATTAATATTTTTATAAAAGTTCATATCTATTGTGTGGCGATGACACTCGATACATATCTAGTTTTAGTGCATTTTAGTTATGAACATTTTATAACGCGTACGTTGTGTCTTTTGGATCTAAAACTTTATGTTTTTGCTTTAGTGGTTTGATTTAGACATTCAATGAAAGCCTATCATTTAATTTGTCGTGTGTTTAATTTATTTGTCGCTATTACTATCCCCTTTCATCGTTCTCTTTCTCCGTCTGTTCCCACGTTCTTGACGCTTAATCACGTCGGCTCTGCACTCGCGCCTAATATTGCACTATAATGTGTTTATTAAGCGCCGTTCCCTTTAATGGCACACCATTTAACATACAATGTGCAGTGGTCGGTTTCGCGTGTTAACCCGCCATGGATGCGGCGTATCAGTTACAGCAACGATTTGTATGCACGACAGGACATTTGTATTCGTGTTATATTTAATTAAGACTATCTTTAGTATCAGATTGCTCTAGTTTTCCTGCCCCATAATAAATTTAAAATTAAATTAAAAATATTTAAAAAAAACAAATTTTTTTTATACATCTTTGGTGGCAATCAAGCAAACGGCCCACCTGGTGGTAAGTGGCAACCGTGACCTATAGAGATGGCTGTGTTTTTAAAGCATTACCAAAGTAGTAATACGTACGTAATGTACGGTAGTAGATCCACGCTGATTTCAGCATGAATGGGCCGGATCGTCCGGGGAAGTACTACCCTCTCATAGAAGATCGACTTAAGAGTAGTAGTATCCGTACTACTGCGTTTCGTTCGGTGAGTGAGAGCGCCGGAGGCCCAATTTCCCCCCTTTCCTCTTTCCTCACGTCCCTCATTTCCTTCCCCTAACCCAATTCCCAGCCGCCATAGTGGAGGCCACCATACCAGCAGTTTAAAACGATAGCTTTTGGTATGGTGGCCGCCACTTCTGGATTCCACTGACTGCTTACCATCAGGCGGGGTGGAGTCACTTTGGTAGGCTATACTATAAAAAAAAAAAAAAAAAAAAATGCTTAGAAAACACAACCAAATCGATGCCGACCACGGAGAAGGGGATGAGGAAGGAAAAGGGAAAAGGATCAGGACCGAGGAGGTACTTGGGCTGCCGGCGCTCTCACTCACCGAGCGAAACACATTAGCATGAAAACTAATATTCTTACGTCCATCTTTTATGAGAACTAGTCCCATACTTTCCACATAAGAAATTCAATAATACTGATTAAAATAAACGTATAGAAATTAATATAGGTATATGTAGTATATGCGGACGGACGACGAAGAGGGGATAATTATTCACTCTCCTTCCGGTGCGCGCATAGAACAGGCAGTCGCTCCCTGACCTTTGACCGAGTAAACGTATGTAGAAATTGCATAACCTATGACACGGATTTATACACATTCTGTTCACTCTATACTTCATTTTACAATTATTTTTACTAATGATTAATAATCAAAACTAGATTATTTAATAAAATTTCGAATTACTTTTTGGGGTCGAATAAAGACGTCAAATTGTTTAACATTTTTATTTCTCTATACTGTTTTTTGTCTTTGAAAACCAATGTTGTAATTTATTTGAAGAAATAACAAATAAGTTTAACCTACAATAGGTACCTACAGTAGGTACCTACATAATATTTCTTCATTTTGGATTTGTCCTCGCAGGTCTGAGTTCACTTGTGTAATTGTGATAATAAAATCGTAACATACATACAAATTCCATTTAGTCATTATTTCACAAATTTTCATCCGGTAGGAAAATATTCAAAAGTATCTCAGTATTCCATTTTAGACCGTGGTCAAATCGTTGCGTTTAGAGGTCAACGCTTAATTTAAAAAATTTAAATTACATTAATTTAATAGATTGCATTGTTTGTCTTATTAATGTTTATAAATCAACGGTTACAATAAAATACAATAGATACTGTTACGTGTCAGGATGGGGTTCGGTGTAAAATGCCAGTTACGCGATAATGAGTTTATTCAAGACTCACACAATACACTAACAGTAACAAAATAAAGCAATAAACACTTATACTGCACTATAACGCTTCGTGTATCGCTCTTCGTAAACCTCCGTATTACTTAGATGTTCGCTCGAGATCGCTGTATTCACAACTGAACCAAGTGCCTTTTTTTTTTTTTTTTTTTTTGTTTGACTATAGCTATTGGCCTCTGATGGCCTTGATAGCTTTACGCGGGCAGTTGGTGAGGGCTGATGGCCCTCGACCGGATAGCGCCGACGTCCATACCACGTTGAACACACCGGTTCTCGTCCGATCACCGAAGTTAACCAAGTGCCGACGTTCGAATCCTTTTTATAGTCATTTAATAGATTTCTAGAACCTTCCCGTTATTACTACAAAGATGCCGACAATTCTCGATAACAGAACAATGAGTGTAGGAACTTAGCTGCAACGCGTAGGTATGCCTACCGCCGATGATCTATTGTTATACGTGTAGGTAGGTACTTGCAAACGTTCTAGCGTAGGTATTCGTCGTATGCGAGTAGGTAGGTACTTGCGAACGTTCTAGCGTAAGTAATCGTCGTATACGAGTAGGTAGGTACTTGCGAACGTTCTAGCGTAGGTAATCGTCGTAACAATACCATATTTAACATAAATACAAATTTTTGGAGTAATAATAAATGAAATAGAATAATATTATTTAGAAATGTAAGAAAGAAAGAACGAAAAATTTTCTTTCCTTTCTTTCTTTTACTATTTAACAATGTACATTATTGATGAAATTAATTTAATTTTTATCATTCTTGTCCTGCTAGTAAACTCATACTCCTCCTACTAGTAAATTCCTGTAACCATAGACAATGGCAATATGGCGGATTGTTTACTTGTATGAAATTAGAGTTATAACTTAACTATTTTTGTGTATTAACTAAATTTGAAATAGAAAATATTTTTAATTTGAGCGTTTGTGTGTGTCAAGAGCAGAATTTAATTTTTTGACTAGAATCTCTAGAAAAAGTAAAAGTATCTCTAAAATTGCAAAGTTTTATGTCTATTTTAGCTCTAAACCGGTGTACTGAACTGAAGGTGTCTCATAGATTACCTACTTTTGATTATGCTCGACCATTAAACTTAAGATGGCATCTCCATATTTTTATAACGTTATGTGAACTACGGTTTGTAGCTTGCTTTCTTCACGTTTCGTCATCGCACGCTACCACGCCATGAATAACGCTGTTTTAATTATTACTGCGGTTGTTTGATGACTGACTTTATTCATGAGTTCGGCACTGATTCTTAAGAGTGCTGGCACCGTTTTTTTTATTTCATTGTTGACACTTACAAATACGGATGGTCTAGTGCTAATTTATGGCAAGTGTATTATTTTAAAGTTATTTTATGATTATATATGATATCATCATTACGTAAGTATACTGCGATTATGTAAAAAGCTATATCTATTAGAGTTAAATACATTGTTGCTGAATGAATTAATAGTCTCGTTTAATTCCGTTTGGCCGGCCATTATGTCAACACGAATACACTAATCACCGAGCATAAGTTGTGGATTGAAAGTGTTTGATAAATATACATGTGTCATCATTACCCGAATGTGATCTACGCCTCTCATTAGCTCCCTTCTAAATAAGATATCAACCGGTGATTAAGTACCATCGTACCGGTGATTATTTTATTGCATTCCTACGTTAGTAAAATGTCTATCGGCTTACGAGTATGTTGTATCTATATTACGGGATTGTCAACAGTTATCTTCTAATTATTTTCAACGTGAATATTAATCGGGGAACTGTTTAATTAGCGTGCAATCGCGAAACTATAAAGTGTTAAGGGAAAGTCATGTGTATCACATAAATATATACATAAAATTTATTTAGCTACATCTTTAGTTGAGGTTGTATGATTGAACATTAATGAGCGTCACATTAGCCACACGTCTTCAGGTGAAGTTATTTTTTAAATGAAGCTTTTGGGGACACAGAAATTAATAGTTCCATTCCGTTGTTTTCGTTAGTGGATCGTTAGTGTCACCGGTTGGCTTGCAGCGATGCAAATTAAGATGTTCTGTCGGAATTTGGTTTTGATTTATGACCTTATAACGTACTGTCATAAAGCAGGTACTTCCTCTTTGATATTCAAATATTGTTTTTTTTTTGAGTTAAAGATAATTAATTACACGCTTTAAAAAGGTTTTTGAGCGTTCGTAGTTTTTTTTTAAATATATTCAAAACTGATTTATTTAGCTCACAAAACAAATTGCAATTATAGTAAGGTTATCAAAATAATACGAGATATAAAGCTAGATTGTAACTCTAACTATATTTTTATATATGGAGCAGTGTTCAGGAAAGGCTGGTTTTACATTTTTTGGATATGAAAGTCAGAGAGTCTGACTTATATTGTTGTATACAAGGAACAGACGATAGGCAAATGAATTGTAGTGTAGGAAGCAATGAAGAGTTCAAAAGGTAGGCTGCAAATATGGTCAGGTTTTTCAGCTGTCGTCTTCTTTAGCTTTTTAATTTACCGTTCGTGGCGTTCGTTGAAAGATTTGTACTCGTACTTCGGCAGACATGATTTGAAGATCTTTCAGATACATTAGAATTTGATGAATAAAATGTAGTACTCGTACTTAGATATCGTCCTAAATTCATAACTGACGGATGGAACATTTTTAATATTCAAGTACTTACTTTTGGTTTGAGTATTATGTACAATTTATGATCCGACCACCATTATTCTGCAGATTTCTCAAATTCTATCATGCCATATCATATTTAACTATCTGTATAATTTATAAACTGTACGCGTTTTATTGCTAGCACATCGTTAAAATTGTCAGTTGCTTATTATTTTTGTTTTGGAATTTTTATACATATTCATTATTATGTTTGTCAGCTAATTTTTAACATCGTGTTGATTGAACATCGTCGCCACATAATTAATTAATTAACGTATATATAATTGCATCATTAATTTATGTTTTAATGCTTTCTCATTTTATTACATTATTTGAACATGTATATTCTGTCGGTTAGGAAATAATGTTCGATACGTAAATCATACACTATTGGTATAAGTTATGTTACGAGTGACTTGTTATTGCTTAAAATTTAAATAAGGCTAATGAAGCATTGCCTGTTCTCGACTAGTGGTTTGATAATAAATATATTATGTTTTCATTAAGAAGATGTATGGAGCTACTCAAATATTATGCATTTATGAATGTTATCCGTATCTTGGTGATTTATATACGTGTATCTGTGTATGTATATTCACATCATTAATATGATGTGAGACTTAGAAATTTTGCAATCTTCTACTTACATGTGTAATTTAACTATTGTTCGTTTTGTTAAACCCACGAGTATGTATGTAAATTTATATCTGATGTAGCGATTTTTTTGCAATTTACTGTTCATGATGGTTAGATCGTAGGTATATTTTTATACCAATTTGCTATGATAGCATTTCGGTAGGCAAAGAATTAAAAAACATCAATTGATTACACGGGCAGTGTGGTGGTCCAACTAGTATTTCGTTCTTACTATTCCACCAAGTCCTATGGCTTCTACTGAAATTTAAGAGAGTTGTCTGTGCTGTAAATCATGCAAAATCATAAATTTATATAAAAATGCATTTTTAACAGCTTGAACATGGGAAACGATACATTGAACTTGTTTTCTTGTGTTTTGTTGCTACATTCAAGACAATAAAAGCTTAAGGATACTAATAAGTACTTTTGCAAAGTTGTTTTTTGTAAACTCAGAGCCGAAATGTACCTACAGGTATATTTTGGAGACGAGTTAAGTTTTGAGTCAAAGTACATGACACTTATCTATTAATTCAATTTACATTCGTACGTACGTTATTGAACAATAATTTATCGTTTGTACCGCACTTATCTTGTAAAAATCCTAATTTCTTTATCTGCTATACTGTCTAAGTTTTATCATCTGTTAGGGTGCTTTAATTTATCGGTTTAGTTTCTACATATCTTTTGTAGCTTATGCCGAGTTTGTTGAGATTTCAAATGTTTTTATTGTTTTGATGAGTAAATAAGTTACAAAGATACAGCAACCTATTAGTGATTATTATATAAACTTGGGTCCAAAGAAGAATGTTAATCTTTTAATTTTGCTACGCAAAATGTTTAAAGTATTTACACCTGTTACTCAGCGTTTGTGGCAAATCAAAATAAACATAACACCCAGAACCTAAAACTAGTTTTTTTATAACTAGATTTAATCCTGACAACTTTAATTATGTTAGATAGACGGTCACAACGTTTTGATGTAACCCAACTTACGGTAGTAGATCCACGCTGATTTCAGCATGAATGGGCCGGATCGTCCGGGGAAGTACTACCCTCTCATAGAAGATCGACTTAAAAGTAGTAGTATCCGTACTACTGCGTTTCGTTCGGTCAGTGAGAGCGCCGGAGGCCCAATTTCCCACCTTTCCTCTTTCTTCACCTCCCTCATTCCCTTCCCCTAACCCTATTCCCTTCCCCTAACACTATCCCCAGCCGCCATAGTGGAGACCACCATACCAGCAGTTTAAGACTATGGCTTTTGGTATAGTGGCCACCACTTCTGGATTCCACTGACTGCTTACCATCAGGCGGGGTGGAGTCACTTTGGTAGGCTATAATATAAAAAAAAAAAAAAAACTTTTTCTTCATGTGAATCATCCATGTTTACTAAACAACAAAAAGTTACCCGTTAAAATAAAGTTTTTGGTTTATTTGTGTGTAATTTTGAGATTTTCAAAATACAAAGGTATTACAATGATTCAGATTAAGCTTGTATTCTCACAACAACTACACAACGCTATATTGGAAACGATTAAAATTTTCGCATAACACATATTAAAGTGAAATATTTTTAATGAAATGTAATAGCAGTATTACAGGGCACTTGTAATACTTGCAGTAGAGTGTGCGTTCGCGCAGCGGAATGTTGTTGAATTTAAAGATTTTAATTATGCAGATATTTAGTGTATGACGTCGTATAATTGTGTATGGTAAAAAAAAAATTGTGCACGCAGCCATTGTGGAGAAATTCACCAAAAACTGATTCCACTGGGCGAACGTTGTCCTGGCGGAACTTTTTTTAATCCATAGACTTTAGAAGAAAAGAGATGTGTCCAAAAATTTGTGTGTTATTGTGTATGTATGAATAAAATTAGTGCATGCATAAACTTCGGAGAAATTCAAGTTTCCGTTACGCGAATGTGCGAATGGCCATTAGCTAGTTTTCATAAAAAGCGCTTACATAGAGAGCTGTAGATTTTTACATACGTTGTTTTGAATTTGTTTATATTTGTTTAAAAAACAGTATCAACAGTAATCGTAGGGCTTAAAAGACTAAAATATAAACGTAAAATACGCT
This sequence comes from Parascotia fuliginaria, assembly GCA_963082885.1. Taxonomy (NCBI): domain Eukaryota; kingdom Metazoa; phylum Arthropoda; class Insecta; order Lepidoptera; family Erebidae; genus Parascotia; species Parascotia fuliginaria. The sequence continues at coordinate 13,226,722 of OY720180.1, read as the reverse complement.
TATTAGGTCTTAGTTCTTAAAGTATGCACTTTAGGGTCTAGATTTTCACGTTTGTACGAACCTTGTAAGTGTCTGGCCGCTTTTTTGTAGCCATCCGAACTTGGTCGGGTTATGAAGGTTTTCGATGCTTCGTCAGTATTATAATTGTTTTTCTTTAATTACTGAATTTAATGACATGAAATTTTGCATGTGAATAGTTGAATGAATAAACTAATTATTGGCATACATTTTACCATGCAATTCCTTTAGAACGTCGTGATATTTGACTGCTTTGTAAACAGTGATCTATTCATGGTAAATTGTCCCATAACTCTTTAATTACTAACGGAACATCATTGATACTTGGCAACATGTTGCAGACACTTACAAGGTTTGTACAAACGTGAAAATCTAGACCCCAAAGTGCATACTTTAAGAACTAAGACCTAATAAGCGTATTTTACGTTTATATTTTTATCTTTTAAGCCCTACGATTACTGTTGATACTGTTTTTTAAACAAATATAAACAAATTCAAAACAACGTATGTAAAAATCTACAGCTCTCTATGTAAGCGCTTTTTATGAAAACTAGCTAATGGCCAAACGTTCGCGTAGCGGAAACTTGAATTTCTCCGAAGTTTATGCATGCACTAATTTTATTCATACATACACAATAACACACAAATTTTTGGACACATCTCTTTTCTTCTAAAGTCTATGGATTAAAAAAAGTTCCGCCAGGATAACGTTCGCCCAGCGGAATCAGTTTTTGGTGAATTTCTCCACAATGGCTGCGTGCACAATTTTTTTTTTACCATACACAATTATACGACGTCATACACTAAATATCTGCATAATTAAAATCTTTAAATTCAACAACATTCCGCTGCGCGAACGCACACTGCAGTAGACTAACACTGAACAGTAATAGAGGGGTGTGTCGGCCCGCCTTTACCGATGTGCTGACGACAAGATCTCCGCCACGTTGTTGATTTTGTACCACTGCTATATTATTAAACGATAATTATATATTAAGTTACCTTGTAACTTACTGCTATTTTTGGAGCTCTTGTGTTGATTAAAAAGGACAACTCGGTAAAGAATTTGGAATTGTCTAAAGCGGTATAAGCTCTTGCAAATTTTAATAATTAATAGAAAATACACAAAGCTTATAAGCTTAGGTGGCGAAAATTGGGGGAGGCCTATGTCCAGCAGTAGGCGTCTTTTTTTTTTTTTTTTTTTTTTTTTTTTATGTTAGCCTACCAAAGTGACTCCACTTTGCCTGATGGTAAGCAGTAAGTGGAATCCAGAAGTGGCGGACACCATTCCAAAAGCCAAACACGGTCTTTCGGCTGACATGATGTTGACGATGACATAAAGCTTGATGGGAACGAACCCAGGATATTTGGCATAGCCGTAGTGGCTAGCGACCACTCTAATTTATAAAATTCGTAACCCGTCGTTTGGCTCCGCCGTAGTCAGGTAAAATTACCCACGCTTTCACAAAAAGAACACAAATACAATATAGAATCAACGTAATATAATTCGGTATCTTAATTAGGAAAATGTACATAAAGCTACGTGTTTCAAATATTATTTAATAATACAAGATGTAACATGCAAAAATGAAAACTAAAAGATGACCACATACATACCAGATATTTACTTTCCTTATTTTATTAATAAGGTTATTTACGATTTTAAACATACCTTGTAAATGTCCTTACACGGCCCGTATGGTTCAAGAACACCAATACTGCGGCTTTATGAAGTGTGATTTAAGCATGCGATTGCAAATTCCAAGTATTGTACCTACTATCCGTTGTGAATACTTGGACGTGAATCAGGATGACCTGCTTTTTGAGGATTTACAGGTATTCTGTGATGCAAGATACGATTATATTTTGACATTAGTCATATTGTATCTTGTACGCAGTACGTACGACTAAGAATAATACCTCACAAAGGGTATTTTTTTCTTATGTATAACTAAGAAGTGATCCCACGATTATAAGAATGTAAATATGTAAGCTTGTACGTGTTGTCTGATGCTGTACCGTACATTTAATTTCGTATAATGTTTATTTACATAGTGATTAGTAGAGGGCGGGTTACGACCAGTCAAGGTGGCGAAAATTGGTGGAGGCCTAAATGTCCTGCAGTGGACGCTTTTCGGCTGATATGATGATGACAAAGTGATTCAATCTTCTTGTTTTAACTGATAGTGCTATTTTATTTATTTATATTATTTGTTAGCTACCATGTATTTTTAAGTGCAATGAAAAATTAATGTAGGTATTACGTATATAGCCCTTTTTTTATTCAAAGCACAATTAAATTTTACATAGTACACAAATTTCTTGTAGACACATTGAAAATTATAGCTTTGTTTTTCTATTTGTAATAAGAATAAGTACCTTTAGCCATACTTATGTGCAAACCAACAGTTTAACTATAAGTCAAGCCTACATTTATAATAAAATTTAAAGAGATCTTTTTGTATTGCAAGATACAAAATGTTAAGACATTTTGCATCTAAACCGTAGCCGTCGGATTATATTTGAATCGAGCGGCGCCGGCGCAGCTCTTCTCACGAATTTTGCGGCGCCTTTACGTGGGCGGCCTATCGTATGCCGCCATCGCACGTCGCACTTGCCACTACACCTGTACCATTATACCCACTAACCTTAACTTATAAGGTTCAAATTAGATTGCTGGTACGTACAGTGAAACTCGTATGAACACATGACAGCCCTTTGTTGCCTAGTGCATCTAATTAGTCAGTCTGTTTAGTGCTGTACGCTCCGGGCGTTTTCTACAGGCAGTGTGAAATTGTATGATTTATTGATAAGTTTTGCTAAAGTTCAATCATTTTTTATACTTTCTTCTCTCTGTAACCGGCATTACTAAATGTTCAAATCAATCTCATGCACATTTATTTCACTATCTTATTTATATGTGCTAGTTTTGGAGCTTTAACTTAATTTTCATGTCATTTTTTATGAATGTCATTTGTTTGAGTTAAGGCGCCATCAATACGCCTACAACAGTGCAATAATATGTTTGCTTTACATTAATCGTCTGGCCAGTGGAGTCGTCGTATTTCAACAGTCGTGTACAGATTCATCTGCGAGTGCTTATTCATAAGAATATTCACAAGTGACATTAAAACTCCTTGTATGATGTTTTTGTTCAGGCTCGTTGTCGACGGATATCAAAGAGTATATTTTGTTGAATTTATTGCGCTCGCCTGCGGTATCGTCTGCGTTGAATAGCTTGAATTCGCTTGCCTTGTGTGATATATTTTTTCTCAAACTGTCTTTTGACTCTACGCCTTGTAAAGAGGCTGCGGCTTTTATTTACTTTGCCATATTGGTTTGATATTGAATGTAATTAATATCTTTGAGACACTGCTATTTTAAACTACATTTAAATAAGTTATATACCTATCTGTGAAAGTCACGCGTGAGGTCCAGAATCAGAAGTATGAACTGAAATGCACCGACGCTATGGCGCCAGCGATGAAATTAATCTGAATCGTGTATCTATAACTTCGAATTTTAAAAAGTTTATTGGTAATGATCATTGTAAATATTGTACTCATTGTAATGAAAGCTTTCACCTGTTAGGTGGGTCCGGTATATTTATGGTTCTTGTAAGGATGCCATAGTAAGTCCCTGCGCGTTTTATCATTAAGTATTGAGTGAGTTGCAAGACACGCCTGGGGCAGTCAAATGTCAATTGCGGTCACAACCCCTATATTTGTTTAACGACGTACAACAATTTGTTATTTTATTAGATATGACTCTGTTTATTAATGACACCGATCATCCACGTAATAAATTATCGGCTGCGTAGATATTGGTTCGCCGCCTAAATTGAACAAAGGTGTGTTGTTGCTACCGATTTGTCGCGACCGGGGTGATTTATCTTCAATAAATTTATCGCTCAATCAACGTCGTCGCATGCGCAAGTTCGCGCCGCCGCTGATTGGATTTCTTCATAATTACATCTTTTGACACGTACGCGCCAAGTTTCGTACTTCGTGAGATGAGATCGTGGGAGCACCGTGTAATCAGCTTTCTTGACTGTCTTGTTTTAAATCAAGGAAATATTGTTAAACAGATACGATACCGATCTCTCTTTTCCGATTAGTCAGGTATCACAACTAAGTAAATTCAGAACAGCATACTAGCGTACCTATGCTGTGCTGAATTTATTAAGTATCTTGTAAGATGTATCTTGTACATCTCATACATCTATATTTTGCTTTATCATTCCTGAAATTGTATTTTTTTTACCGAAAACGCCGTATTGCTAGTTCTCAAGGATAAAAAATATATTTTACGTGCGCGAGAAGCAGTAGGGCGTAGCTAGGTTATAAATTATAATACATGCTGTTGTATTTAAACTGAGCAATGCGGCGCAGCGTTTTAATAACCGTTTCCAGTAAATCCTATTTTCTTGAAGGCTGCGTCCGCGCCGCACAATAAAGAAACGCGTTGAAGGGTACAGTTTTCGCATGTTTTCGTTTACACGTCGCCGTCGCCGGGTGTCGGTTGTCATGTGAAATAATATTTTGGTGATTATTAACAGAGATCGCCGCTCTGATAACGTTAATATTATATTATTATACAGTTTCTTGATATTCAACGTTGATTACGCTGACAATTACTCATATTTTCTTGCACATTAAGAAATTGAGGCATAATTTAACGTTAAGCTGTTTTCGAACGTGTTTTCAATTCTTCATACCTACATTGTTAACACGTGTCATCGGTTCAGTTGTGAACTTCGATGATTCGATTTTTCTAGATGTTTTTGCTGATGCTCTGCTTTAATGATTAATTACATAAAATAATTGATAGTCCGAACAAAATGTAACTAATTCATATCTATTACAAAATAAATCAATAGTATTAAGTAGTGTTTCCATTGCAATACCTTCTTTATATAAAAACAGTTAGAACTAGTCTACGTTAATTGTTTTAATCACATACAAGGTATCATCACTTGTTATTAGCCCATTAACATGTGGTAAATGATTAAAGTGCAGCACATCATATCGTACCAGTCCTATACACGCTTTGTGGATTTTTATAATTGCGCCGTCATTTCTGCGCAACGGGTGTAATTTCTCATCTAATCATATAATAAAAGTGTTTCCTTTACGGCAAATCATCTCAAACAGGGCTGTTTTATACGTTGCATATGTTTTAGAATATCAAGACAGTTTTTTTGGTAGCGATAAACGTGTAAAAATCGATCAGTATCGATTCGGAAGTACTTAAAATAAACCATTGAAATTTCTGTCGACGGTATTTTTTTATATGATCGTGTTCCGGTCAAACATTCTGTTCAATAACATTACTCTTAATAGGTCGTTAACCAGTACGATTTCGGACGTCCATTCTCTTTAATTGTCATAAAATACTATCTTGCTTCTGAGATTTAAGCATGTGCGGACACAAAAAGAAAACAATTAACTCTTAATTTCGCAACACCTGAATACCGATGTCTTATAGGGTAACCATTAAATATTGAGTTATCTTGAGGTATGGTTACGACTTAAATCCTTGCAGCGGTTATGCACACAAATCGACGTAACTAATGATCGAGGTAAATTGAAATCGATTGCATATAACCGCACGGAGTTTTGAATATCTTTTTATTTATGATTTATGTTTATGTATGATTGATTGTAATAATCTTAATTTCCGTATTGTACTTAACACTAAATTTGTCTTCGTTAATGATACGGTTTGTGAATACAAACAAATTGCATGAAGAATGAATCTGAATGGTGTAAATAATTTATGAGCAAATGTACGTTTATTTTTCATATGTTTTATACAACTAAGGTGACACACCTATGAATATGATTGGCTCACTAAGCATTGTCAAGAATAGTAGCGTAATCGCATACAAACAAATATAACGGGCTACTCGAAAAAAAAAGTTTATTAAGGAGAAGTAAAAAGCCATTGCCCAAGAATAATTGAAATCGAACGAATCGGTTATTATGATACTTACATATAAAATATTTTGTTTGGTAGATCCGCGATATTCAATATACAAACACTTCTCGTCATCTGGCAACAACGAATGTGACTTATCAAAGTCATTGGGTAATTATGTATATACTTTTTAAGTTTAAGTTTATCATTCCTTAGGGTGACGGTAAGTAAGAAACTAGACTAATAAAAAATATAATTCTGAAATCGCCAAGCCGTCTCTAGCAACTTTGATTAACGCTCATGCCTTTTCTGTATTAAGCAGAAGCCTATACCCTGCAGCGGCACAATAAATTCGTACTAGCACTACTACATTCACACATTTATGCAATATCCTGAACGCGTATTTGTATAATATACTAAATTATTGTCATGATATCCTTCTACCTTTGTAATACAATTTATATAAAGATATTATTTTCATTATCCCTCAATATTCCGAACGCAGTGCTGTGGGGTATCACCGGAGCCCATCACGCCACCCAGCTTGTTCTCTCACTGAATTTCGGCGCGGTGGTCGCAATTAGGCGCGATAAATGCTCCCGACATACGATACATCGACTTTTCGTTCGATTAATCGGTCGAAACGAATACGGAATCCGATTTTAACAGGTCGTACCTCTTGTTTTTTTATGTACCACCTCGTGCGATATTTTGATACTTATCTCAACGTGTTCTCGTACTATCCTCCAGTCTCTTCTCGGATGTTTACAAGTAGTAGGCTTCAGTTACGATTGCAATTATTTATGTTTAAAGAACACTACTCACAGTTTTGAAGTACTTATTATAATTGAGTAGGTGTGTAAGGTGTTAGTTTACATGAGTTTATTTAATTAAGCCTTTTATATACGTAAAAAAATAAGTTACTTATTTAATTGTTATTATTGATACCCCTATGTAGATCTCTTAACACAGTTGGTTTTAAATTAGTAAAACGCCTAACTACTTACTTTTGTCGTGACATAGCCCGCATACTTTAAAGCTGGCCACATATCAATTATTCTGACACCAAATGTTTTTTTGATCATTATTCAATTACACTGTTAAATTTTATGTCTTACTTTCAATATTCGACCATAACGAGAGGTCATATTAATGACATCAAAGTTATTGATGTCTAGCTTTATGAATATACGATGTTTATACTGGTGTAGAAGTAAGTATATTTAGATTAGTGATTAGTATGCAGGCCTTTTTTAACTCTACATTATCGAAATATTTGTTATATATATTGAGTACATTGGGCACAGCTAGTTTTTACGCAGGTCACAAATTTGAATGAGTCAACTCCACCCTTTTTAAATCTGCCGCAGCAGTCGACTCAGTGTCAAGAGAGAACAAGACAGTAACGATCCATAAAACAATACAAAAAGCTCAACCATTACAAGGCGACAAAACTGTAATATCAATAGAACACAATGGGAACAATAGTTGCTCTCTGTCAATTATGCCATCATTACCATTGGAATAAAGGACGTAACGGATCAGATGATTGTCAAAAACAACATGATGACAACGCAACGCGGCTACGACTGCATATCACCACTTCAACGATGAAAAATAATTCTTAATGGCGAATAAATAACACCTTAAATACGACACTAACATCAAGCATGATCTTGCATATTCAACATGTCGAAACAGTTACCCTATAAATGATTTATGACCTTCGGCGCCGTCTTAATTTTTATCACTTAACAATGTACAATGAATCTGAATAATTAGTATCACACATCGGTTAATAAGTTTCTTTGTGAGTGTAATTAGACGATTATGAAATTAGAAAGATGTCGTGGTCGAGCGAGCCTGTCCTACCGGCTTATCATATTACCAGTAAAGTTATGTCATCTGCGTCTAACTAGGTATGATAACCATACGTGATTATGTTGTTTCATCTGCATGCTGCGTCAGTAGTAAGTGAATTTTAAGTTACCGGGGATACTACCGTGGACCACTGAGAGAAAGTTACAAACGTTATTTGGTGTTTGGATCATGATAAGCGGCTACAAGCTCATTCTTGTAACCTCGTAAATTCTGTTTTGTATCGGCTAGATTTGTTCTGTGAACATTTTCATTGAAATATAATACTCGAACATAACGCGTTGACTCACCCAAAACGTTTCAATTTTGCGAAAGGTCTACTTGGTTTTGTGTGTATTGTATTGTGTCGCTGTTCAATTTGTGTCATTATTCAATTTATTCAGATCTCGATATTTAGCTCCTTTCTCTGACTTGATAAATTTACTGCGAGCTATTTATTAGTGAGTCTACATCATTATTTAACATATTCTGATCACTATCGTATGATTTGCAATGATCGCTACCAAGCAAAACAAATTCTTATTATTATGTCTTGTAGGTCGAATATCTATTGCTTGGACTCCGAAACATATTTGCGATTATTTGATCCTCGCATTTGTCAAATATGATCGAAGCGTGCGAAGGTGTTATTCGTTTTGTCGACACGCGATGGTGAGATAAGTCCAATGCTTGCCACTTGTAATTTGATGGGAGGTCTTCGAGCTTTATTTAACATTTACTTTTTTTGGTGTATCAGTCATACTGTTTGTTTGTAATGTTTTATTTTTTTTGTGTATTTGGGTGTGTTGAATTTTTGTCTGGGTACGTGGAGTGGAAATGACTGTTATTAAGTATGACTAAGACATTAATTTGATTATTATGTTGATAGACAAATAAATCTGTGCATATAATGTTTATTCGGTATGGAAAATAGACATTATGTTGCATATTATTATGTTAAAGTGATTATTACAGCTTAGGTACTTCATAAATTAAATGGTACTCTGTTAGGGTAGGTACGTTACAATAGTGGTAGTAAAATTAATGTTTAACGGTTACTATGGAGACTTGCAAGCCTAAGGGCGTGATCACACAAGCACGATTTTTTTCGGCGCGACTTATCGCGCTTGTCGCGTACGCATAGCTCCGTCTTTAGAAACACCACGCACTTCGATAAATGCAATGTGAGATCAATTAATCTATACTATTATATAAAGCGGAAGAGTTTGTTTGTTTGTTAGTTTGTTTGTTTGAACGCGCTAATCTCTGGAACTACCGGTCGGATTTGAATAATTATTTTTATGTCATCACGCTACTTGCGACTGCAACAGAGCAGTAAGCAAAGACGCGGGTGAAACCGCGCCACAGAAAGCTAGTGTGTTATAAGACTCAAATTATGGTATTATACATCAAATTGCAAAGGGTGTTAGACGTGGGTGCTGACGCGGGAGGAGCACGTTGCGTGCGCTTAGCAGGCGCGTGTCGCCTGAACGCAGCCTCAGGATTTATCTCCTAAATTTGCTGATCGTGTAAAAACTTCATTTGGATTTATAATACCATGGAAGGTCTACATACTGCGCAAATGCGTTGTGATACATGATATCGTTTATATCATTATGATACAATGTGCCAAGATAAGAATCTTAAAGGTTCATTTACCTTAAGATCTGCTTATCTTCAGATGAATACATCTCAATACCGTCACTACTCCGCAGGTGGTGGTAAACCTCTTCCCTCCGTGTTTGCAAATGTTCATACATGTGGTGTGTCGTAAAAATGACAAACTTACATTTATTGCCCTGTACGACACATGTAAGTAATGCACTGTCGGGTTGTATGGTTTTTGTCAGCAGGCAATCGGCGATTTATTGAATTGCATTGTTGATTATGTTATTAACGAGTTTAGATTGCGTGAGCTTTACTCTCAAGTGCAGCATCGCCTTGTCACATCTTGTTACGATGAAAGGCATGACAAATGCAGTGTTTATCACAAACAGTAAACAAGCACTGTTACTTAGATTCCTGACGATGCATCGACCATGCGTGTAATCCTCCTCCTATATTTTATGACCAACAGTTTAACGTATACCATTATAAGGATTAACAACTACACCTAGTCGCAGATATAGAAGGGATCAATAAGGAGCATCGACATAATTTCTACTTGTCATTATTTATTTCGCTTGCTAAATATATTAGCAGATAGAGCAGTAAGAAGTCGATGATTTACGCATGTTCTACATTCAGCTAGTATTCGATTTTAAATCTAAACTTAGTATATTTTTTGGAAAGGATAAAGATATCAAAGTCTTATTTCGCTAATTCTTCAGGTAAACACCAATGACAAGCGGTATTTTTTTTTTATTATTCCTAAATAACATAAAATCAAAATGCAACAAAACAACTTAGATTGCTTATGAGCTGTAGTTGTTTATATATAGTCAATAGAGGTAAATAAATTTACGTTTTATTTTGTTGACGTTAACCAAAGGCAACTCCAATTACGTATGTGCGTATCGGTGCGTGCAAATTCAACTTGTGATTGAAAGTTACGATTATCATTAATATTGTAATGAAAATAATTTACAACCGAGAATTATCTTATTGATTGTACTCGTTTATTCGAGCTGTATTTAGTATTTCATTTTAGATATATATCGAACAAGTCGTTAATTTGTAATTGCCTTTGCGATGCTCTATGATTATTTGTTCTTACATCAACAAGGTGGTCGTTTTCGCAATAAAAGTACTTCAGTTATTCTTTTTAATAGCTAAATCACAACTCTTTCTTGTAATCGAAGGAGTAAATAAAAAAGGTACGCCGTCACTCTTTCAAAGCCGTCATTATAAGTGCTTGGCCACAGAGCAGTAAAATCAGAATTGCGCCATTTCTCAACGCATGTATTGAGTCGGTTTAATTTTGTGTGCCACCGCATTTTTTACATTGATATTCGCGGTTTTAATAAACTCCTTTGTCCAGACTGCGTTTTATTTGTTCCGGTGCTTTAATGTTAATTGAAAATCGTGGTAAATGCACCCAATGAGTAAGTCGAGATTGTTTAAAATAAGTAAGTACTGCCGCGCGTTTGCTGATGAAGACTCGACATATTCTGCCGTGGCTATTGCATGAATATTACATCGTATATATTATTTAATTGATTTAATGAACTCATAAAACATCTCCTTACATTTAATTTATTTATATGTTTACGGTCGCATGAATGTCTGCTTGTTAAGCAATTAATTAATTGCACGATTGGTTCTAGGTATCGCGCCGTGAAGAAGACGTCGCCAAATTATTTCGGCAACTTTCGTACGTCGCCGATTAATTGTAATCGATCACCTACATTATTTTTAATAAAGTAACGTTATTCAATATTCATGCATATTTCTCAGAATGAAACTATAGAATTTATTTAAATTGCTGTCTGTTAATTTATAAAACCCACCGGCGAATCCAAATTAAAAATTAACCCCATTTAGACACACCTCCTGTCGCTCATGGTTTTTTCATAATCTTTTTACATCGTGTCAACACAGTTGATAAATTATTACCATTCTAACAAGCTATTATTATGGACCCTGACATTTTATTTAGGGTGATTTTTGGGCAAAATTGAAAATTTTCATCCTCAACTTTTAGCCTGCGGTGCAAAGGGAATGGATTTTTAAGATTTATGTCCATCGATTTTAGAGTTATTTTAAATTCTAATTCTTTGTTTATATCTACTGTCGATATAAAATCTTATCTTTTTATCGAAATAGTTAAATGTTTATACTATATGGTTCGATACAGTTAAACATGAACGTTTTCATATTATTAGCATACTAATTTTTGGTTTTACCTGTGTCGTGTGTCGAAAAGTCCCGAAATGGATCGAGTCAGGTGGCCCTCATTGGCTTCAGTTCATTGACACCGGTCAGGTAGGGCCAGTAGATGATTGATCTGCTCCCTTATCATACGCCGTCGCCTACGTGCGGCTTACTCAAAGACACATTGTCTCCAGCCAGAGAAGCATGCGTTAATAGCACTACAACTTTACCCGAAATCCAATCAATCCTCTCTCATAACTACACATTGTATGTATTTTTCTTTGTTTCAGAATGTTCAAAATGGGATTCAAGATATTAAAGAGATGTAAGAGATTTTTTGTTATAATATTACATAATAGGATTAAATATTGCCCTGAGAAAGAAAGAAAAGAAGAAGAAAGAAAAAACATTACAACAACATACAACATCATTGTTAAAATAAATACTTGTTCATAATTTGTCAGTTGTAGTTGAAATCAAGTTCACGTTTATATAACTTTACATACGAGTAGGCACATAAATAAACATTTAGGGCTATATTTGTAAATGCTTGGCGCCAGCTGAATTTAAGCGTACATTTTGTAAATCGCAAAACTATTAGTACCCTAGTGGTCATCTAATTTAAAACGATGACGGCAACTGAACTTTGAATAGGCCAGACCGTCCGGTGAAGTACTACTACGACGTAAGAGTAGTAGTATGCGTACTACTGCGTGAGTGGGAGCGCCGGAGGCCCAATTTCCCCCTTTCCTCTTTCCTCACCTCCCTCATTCTCTTCCCCTAACCCCTTTCCAAGCCGCCATACCAGCAGTTTGACTTTTGGTATGGTGGCCACCACTTCTGGATTCCACTGACTGCTTACCATCAGGCGGGGTGGAGTCACTTTGGTAGGCTAATATAAAAAAAACTGCTTAATTTGTATCATTGGCATTATTATTAATTTCTAATAGTGGCTATTGAATTTGAACTACCATAATATCGCATTACGATTTATTACAATTGTACTGTATTTTAAGAAAGCTTGTTAAAAAGCCACAATTATGCAAATGTTTGCCGACATGCAGTAGGTAGGCCGGCGCCGCAACTAATTTAGAAAGTTATTTTTATATTTAAACTGTTGCGCTGAACGATTTTCTTCAAGTTATTTATTTAACGCCGACGGGTACACACTTTTCTGTAATTGGACACTATTTGGCCTGACTCCTACGAATCAATCTGTCATAATTTCACACACCGGTTAGGGAAGCAGTTTAACACGTCAAAATAATTCACCAACATTGTTTGTTTGATTGCAGATGGGATATCCCGGCTCTCCTGAATAAAATTCCAAATTTAGGAGCTGTTGTAGACTTGACGAACACATCGCGGTACTATAAGCCGGCGGTATGTATCTACGTGTACAATAACCACGAACGGTTGTTAAAATTGACATTGTAGTAGAACATCAGTTATTATGCACAAAGTGACATTAGTAAGACACACTCGAGTACATACATACATACCGAAACGGACCTCTCAGTTCCATAAACATTCCTCGGTTGACTGTTAATAATAATGAAAGGTAACAACCACTCTGCACTTACAAATGTAAGACAAGGTGTAGGGCCGGTTACGACTCTTACTCGCACGGATAGCGCCTGTAGGAATCTTTGCCCGCCCGCTATGTGTTAGAATACCGGGAAGCAATAAAATTATGTTCAGTTTTACGATTGAAAGTCACATTTTCCAGTACGATGCTTTGTTCGTACTTACATCTGATTGCCTGGCATTCATCTTCTAGCATAATCCGATCGTAAAACACGGTTTTCATGGAGTAGTTGACTCTTGAGTCGTGGTACAAGTTAGTGAACAACATGTCAATGAGACAAGGCGTTCCTGTGCTTTTGTTACATTTACGTTTAGGCAAAGCTTTATGGTTAGCTTATCCTGTTGCTCGCATTTTTAGAAGCTCGCACGCTTCGTTGTTTTGTTTGTTTGAATGCGCTAATCTCTGGAACTACAAGTCGGATTTGAAAAAAATTTATATGATAGACCAGTTCTCGAGGAAGGTTAAAGGCTATGTAACATCACGCTACTAGCGACGGGAGCATCGCAGTAAGCATAGCCGCGGATGAAACCGCGCCGCAGAAAGCTAATTAAGTATATAAATTAATGGATTGTTTAATGTTTACTTGTAACTGTTTTAATGTCTTGTTTTTAAATCTGAATTTAAAGGAAACCAGACATTAAGGCTGTATCAAATTTGGTCAGTTCCGTAAACGCATACCTACATTTCACTTCATTATGGCCGGGATTCTTTGCTCGTTATAGTGACATATTGTTGTCTCGCACATTGTCCATGCAACATACATATTGAAAGCGGTCTTATCTCATAGTATTCCGCTAAATCATCCCTTATGATAGATTTTGGAAAAGTGTAAAATTTATCTTCCTGAAATCGTTTATCACAATAATGTCCCATTCGGGGCTAATTTGCAACTTATAATGTTTTATTTGGAAGAATTGGGTTAATTAAATTTTTCTTTAACCCCACAAGCCCACGTGGGCAGTTTTTAGCAGGATTAATATTTTGGGAATATACACTGAAAGTACTTGGTGCGTCTGGGATATCTTTCTAGCTCGTTATTGTAATTCACTCGAGGTTTAACTAATGTGTATGACCAGTCATGCACCCCGTTACTCGACTAGAGTTTTGTCGTAGGTCATTTGCACAAACTGTTATTTACGTTCTCGTTGTAAACTTAGTTATGTGCTAGAATACATTGATTTCAATTTATGCTAAGCATAAATATCTGTAGTTACTTGGGCTTGGACGTCTGAAATCTGTAGACGGTAACTGGGATACAGAAAAATATGTAGGCTAAATCTAACATCGGTGGATTAATTAAATGCTTATGATATTACACATCTTGATACATGTAACATTTTAATAGACTTTAAACCTATATATATGTATGGTATATATACGATTTTGTGTTTATTAGTCTAGACACGGGTGTAAAATGTCAGGTGCATGAAAACATTATGTGGATATTAGATTTTTGATAAAATTGAGCGGGGATCTTTAGATATATGCCTAAAAAAACAGGAACCGAAATGACATACGATACCTGAGGCCCTATATTTTGTGCTCATAGGATGCAAAACTTAAATATAAATTACACGTGATCCCATATGGATATAGTCGTGAGAAATACTTAATTATTTAATAAAAAGCTCAAGAGTACGTCCTGAATGCATGAAAGGAATCTTTTTTTACCTAGCGGTTACAGTTTGGCAAGATCGTCCCATTTTATATAAAGCTTAAAGAAACACGTAATAAAATATAGCCCGAAACTGATAACAACTGCTGAGTAAATGTGGTATTAATTAAGTCTAACTAATAAACTAGCGTCGACTTTATGTTGTACATTTCAACACCTCTCTAATCTGATCAGTAACATTCGGTGACAACTACAGAGTCGTGGTCACTTACTTCATTAATATGTACCATCTCTGTTCATGTTCTACTTACATTCCATAATCTTATTATTGGAATGCATAATTATTTAATAACATGATTATTTCAAACCGGCTTACACAGCAGTGAGAAAGTACATTTATTTTTTTCTTTTCGGTGCCGAATCGCACATTTTAATCGCCAGTGCGGTTTCTCTTTAATGAATAAAAAATAATTAATTTGTTTTTGGAATAACAGTGGGTCGAACTGGAAATAATTCAAACTTAATGTGTATAAGTACCTAAATATTTAAACACAATATATTATTATTTATAATTTGATTTAGACTCAAGTAATAATTTATTTTACGAGTCGTACGCGTAAAATGTATTTTATTGCAGTTCGAAACACTCTTGTGCATATCTAAAATGAGCAATAATAAGTACTTTACATATTTTAAGTACTCCTAGCAGTGCTTGTAAGGAGGCTGCAGTTACTATGTAAATAATGATTGCTTTCTTTGTTATAGGAATTACAAGCGGCGGGTGTCCTACACAAGAAGATTTTAATACCGGGCCGCATAATACCTCCCGAGAACAAAGTGACAGAGTAAGTCCATCTTCTCTGACGCGGTTTACGTGCGATTAATCGCGCTCTTGTGTGAGACGTCTTCACGACGACGCCAAACCTTTTTAGCTCGCCCATGTTGAAAATGTATCGCACATACCTATAACCTTACCTACCTCGCATAAACAAAGAACTATCACATTTATCGCTACAATATCTCACATCAACAGAAACCGAAAACTTTTTATACCATCAATATTCAGTTTTGAATTTAATCAATAGCACAAAATAACCTCTATTTTTTCATATAAATCCCTAAAGCAGTTGTTTACTTATTACTAAACGTCGTGATTGATATCGATTCCTCGCGTGGATATGCCTAAGGATGTTACGCCTTAACAAGTTTACATCGCTTATACGGTGTAGCGTAAATCAGAAACGGAACAGCTATCTATCAAGTTCGAATCATCGTTTTGCATTCGCTGTGAATTTTAATTTGAAGCGTCGAATTGGCGCCATTCGTAGACCGAATATGGGTAATGTTATAAATCTACGAGTGTGGCGTGGGCGGCCGGCGCGCGCGCCTTAGGGCCGTAGTCGACCCGACCGGGTGCCGGTAGATGGGCACCTATTCTTGTATTCAATTGAACTTGGTCACATCTAGCGCTTGTGTCGACGACGGCGTCTACCTCCCACGCGCCATCCGATGCCTTTTGGAATTTGAAAGGCATTTGTCGCTGCAACGATGCGTGTCCACTCATGTGTGTCACTTGTGTCCCGTACACTAAAACACACCACGTTTTATTGGATCGTAAACTTTGACACTCGATGTAGGCATATTACAGGTTTTTTAATTGATATTTGAATTTACTAAATACGTTTTAATTTTTGGTATTTAACTAATTGAATTAGTTAAACTCTACAATTTATAGAACTTTTACTTTTGTTATTTAGTGAGGTTATCTAGGTAGGTACATGAAATGTTCTGTCACTAACTATGCGTTACCTAAATTTACTTTACCTAATTACAGGCCTCTACATGGTTTTCAACGTCGCGATGACATTATGATAAAAATGTGAAAAACCTTAGGCTTTCATAAAAGTACTTACCAACATTTATACTTATTTAAAAGTAATATTGCCAATCTACCTGAAGCGAGGGTAGTAATTAATTTGCATGCTCTCAGTATAAGATAGATACATGTGAATGTGATTTACCAGTACGAGAGCACTGACGTACACAAACAGATAAAAACTAAAGAAAAATAGCCCATCCCCTATACCAACATATCAATTTATAAAATGATTTGCTCAGCCTTAACTTAGATTATCTTGATCATTTGTCTGGTCTTTTGTTAGTCGCCTGCGCCCATCGTGGGCCGTCATCGACATAAATAACCATCGGCATGTCTGATAGTTCGCCCTTGTTATCGTACTATGAGACCTCGCATCTGTTTGTCAGTTAACGTTAGACAAGTGCGCCACCCGTACAGCTTCTTCGAATCTAACTAAAAGGCACGTCGATTTAATGATATGAGAATGCTTTTAATGACCATACTTTGGAATCACTTTGGTTTTCTATTGAATTTTGTCATAAGTAAGAATGTGATTTGAAATTAAAAGACATTTGTTTTTTTAGATGCTCTCTTAATAGGAATCGAGATCTGTGTTACAGGAGACTTTAGCATCATACACAAAGCATGTACATCCCAATTTGAATCCAATGTTCATTCATTCAACTTAACTCTTGTACAGCAGTCGTACGTACTCCGCACCACCGCAACCTGCATCCACCATCGATCTTGACGATTATCTGCCAAGATCCCGTCCTACATTTCATAATTATTATTATGGCTTATTCGACATGTAGACTCTTTTTGTCTAACTTCATTTGCTTAAAGGAGACGGCTTTAAAATATGTTTTCTTATGGCTTCATAGAATAACAATATCTAGACAGTTAACATTAAGAATAGACTAATAAAATGTCAATATGATTTAAATAATATAATTGAGGTGGGAGCTGTTACAAGGCATGATCAGACGCACACTCGTAATGATGCTCGCGTGCCTCCGGTTGGTTCATTTATCACGCCAGTATTTTTACTTGTTTTCCATGTCGACTGTCGACAATCATGTCGTCATTACAATCCGCCCGTGTACATATCACCTCGTCTATAAATTGTGAACACCGCCGGTGGTACCGATCGTCCGTTTAATAGATTTTTACTGCTCGCATTTTAAGGGTCTTTTATTGTTTTGACGATTTATTCGCTGTTACCAACTCCTTTTTAACCTATTTTTATTATGGTCCTATTTTTCGGTATGTTAACGATAATGTTAATGTCTCAGTCTGTAGGACTTATCTTCGTAGGTTTGTTTTTTGCTTAAAAAAATGGTCAGTACCTACTATCAGAGCACAATCGCTGTATATGTTGTTCCTTTACATACAGCTTTGCATACGCTCATTTGATTACAGCACGCATCATCTCTGAAACTACCTTTTATTTTTTATATTATAAGCCTACCAAAGTGACTCCATCCCACCTGATGGTAAGCAGTCAGTGGAATCCAGAAGTGGCGGCCACCAAAAGCCATCGTCTTAAACTGCTGGTATGGTGGTCTCCACTATGGCGGCTGGGAATGGGTTAGGGGAAGGGAATGAGAGAGGTGAGGAAAGAGGAAAGGTTCCCCCTTTTCCTCTATATAATAGAGTCTTTTTTTTATATTATAGCCTACCAAAGTGACTCCACCCCGCCTGATGGTAAGCGGTCAGTGGAATCCAGAAGTGGCGGCCACTATACCAAAAGCTATCGTCTTAAACAGCTGGTATGGTGACCTCCACTATGGCGGCTGGGAATGGGGTTAGGGGAAGGGAATGAGGGAGGTGAGGAAAGAGGAAAGGGGGGAAATTGGGCCTCCGGCGCTCTCACTTACCGAACGAAACGCAGTAGTTCGGATACTACTACTCTTAAGTCGATCTTCTATGAGAGGGTAGTACTTCCCCGGACGATCCGGCCCATTCATGCTGAAATCAGCGTGGATCTACTACCGTAAAAGCAAAAACTACTGCATACTCTAAGCAATTTCATTGTTTTAGTATTTTTATTTCTCGAAAAAATGCACGCTTTGTCACACAACCCACGGGTTCATGTCATCGCTTAATCCAATATTGATACATAAGATTCTATGTCATGTACACATGTTAAATCCGCTTGTTAGCTTTTTTCGTCTTTGTTTTTTATTTGTAATTATATTAGTGCATGATTGAGACTTATAACGAGACAATTTATCTATGTATTAAGTCACTTTTTTATTTTTAGTCGGTTCAATCAATGTTTTTTTTGGGTTTCCCAACCCAAAAAAAACATTGACTTTGGACCTGGCGTCTAATATGAACACATAGAATTGTGACATCAACCAATGTAAACATTAGTAAATATGACGAGAAATTCAAAAAATTAGTTTGACATCATCGCAATTAGCGAGTGTTTGTGAAAGTACCTACTCGAAAAGTTAGAGTGTACATAGTTTGTTTTAGTATAGGTAATGATCCTTCAATAAAGTATGTTACCAAACGTTACCTATGTTACATTACGAGACGTGAACTCGTTTATCGCACTAAAGGTGTTAAAAGTAAATTCTCACGTTGTTGACTGTTTGTCTAGTAAGAGGCCAGTGTAAATCAGAGTAAGATAGGAGACTTCCGAGCGTGATAACAAACACATAAATATAGAGACCGCCAGCCATTGTCCAAATTTACTGTCACTAACCCATTCTACTAACACTGTGAACGGTTATTTTTCTCTAACCGTCCGACGATAATGTGGCGTTCAACATTGAATTATAGGTGTTTTGATCAACTGCGACACTCTTAATTATACCAAACTCTTTATATAATAAAGACGCAAATATAGAATCAGTAGGTGCATACTTTGAAAATTAACTATCACATTTTTGGGACAACAACCACAACGCAATAATAATATTGACTCTTCTTCCCGCTTCTGACCACAAGGCGTATTTTGAGTAAGTTGTTTAATTATGTGACTTCTTAAAAAATTATGTTATCAAAATCATTTTTTTGTCATTCATATGAACTAAATGAATCAGTAAGTTAAGATTAGAGAGCGAAATTTTTCAGAGCTCTATATACCTGAAGTTTGTCTTCGACTGCTTACTTTCATTATGTATCAATTCAATTCAGTGACATTTTAGTTTAGTAATTGGCAATAGTCAAACAAGCTATTAGTGAAGCATTTATTCACAAATACGATTAAGCTGGTTATGTAAATAAACGCATACTGTACTAATGAGAGTGATAAGATCTACCGACGTTCTCGCGTAACGCCAATTACACTTGACAGGCCTTATCAACTGATAATATTTATTAATTTTGAGAGAGGTAGCGAGATTTCTCTTACGAGAGTTCTCGTTCAAACTGAAATAGTTCGACTGCTATAGTAGTAGAAGATTACAGTCATAGCAACACCAGTTCTCAGGCCTTTGATACATGATGAGCGCGTCTGTCATCATTGATAATAAAAAGCCCCAATTCAACAAGATCTAAACTTCAATTTTAGCTAAGATTATTCTCAAGAAACCATTTCGTTACATACATATATATATTAAAAGACTATGATTACCCGTCCAAATATTTAACTATAGCAAAATTGCTTAACTTCGAAATCGTTCAAATTTATCAGTCGCCACTGCGTCCCTTATAACCCAATCAAGCATAATAATATATCTTCAGTTGAATGATGAAACGAATTGTCGGTTTTCTATAATGTCCATAATAATGCTAATAACTTGACTATTACAAGTTGCTTGAACGTAATAGCTGATCTAAATACCGACAATGTTATAGTATTTTTTATTATAGTGTGTGTAATAATGATTTGGACCACACAACGGGTATAATAATTGAGACATATAAGTATTATTATATAGTTGTCCTGCTATTATACCTACTTTTATCAGTCCGAGTTGTTACGAAAGTTGGTTGCATCGAACTCTAGAGTTAATTAAAAGCTTACGAAACGCTGTACATGATTTGATTAGAACGTGCCCTTGTTTTAATATAAGTAATTATTTACTGGTCTCGGCAGGTAATGATGACAAGTTTGATGTATTTGAGCGACATTTTGTAGATTAAAATGTTCATTATACGATACCCAACAAACAAACACAAGGTGAAATGTACTGTTTTGTATAATTATTTATGTAATGAGTTAGATAATGTTTTGGTATACAGTATAATTATTGATACGAATATTTTATATTCAGTGGGTGACGATATATAATTTGCTTCGTAAAAATAGTTTTATATATTTTATCTTCACCTTGATTATTTATTGCGATCAAAAAGTTCTCAAATGGAGACCACGGACTGGAAATTGCAGTGTGGCGTCGACCAAAAAGATAAATACACGACCTAATAAATGCGAACGGAAAATGTTTGATGCAGTCTGATTGTAATACTTTGAAAAACAATAGGAAAGACCTATATGTTCAACAGTGAACATCTGCGTCTTATTGATGAGATGATGTTAAAAGTGATGATCTTCATCTTCTGGTTCGAGGTATTTGCAATAAGTTATAGCATTTCGATACTTGGTTCCAGGTTTAAGTAATTTATTTATAACATTATCAACATATTTATATCTTAATTTACATACCTATTCTTGAACCAAACATATTTTCAAGCAATATTTTACGTTCGTTACAGACGTACATATTAATAGATCTATGTATATAATTTATGGTGATTAACCTTTAAAATTTTAATGTGTCTTTATTGTTTGTTGACATTTTTGTTTTGTGAGTTGTTTGTTATTAAACTTAAACCTAACAATGTAACTTGCACTTCGACAATAAATATATAATAATAATGTATAGGTAGGTACCTATTAATTACAATTTTTTTATTAAATCGCATATAGGTATATTAAAGAGTACAAAAATACTAGCGACTCCTTGCAAGTTATATATGCGAGTATGACTCATTTAATTAAAATCTCGATAGATTTAATAATATTTTTAACAAATACATATTTTTATTTGTGATATGAATCAGACTTATGGAATGTTGATAGCTCGCCTTCGTCTACAAATAAGTTGTCATATGTTTGTAATTAAATCTGTTAATAATGTAATACGATTATTTAACTATCTCACATTGCGTTGAAACATTTGTTTTATTAATCCTGGGCGCCTACTTAGTTGAAACACTGCCTCCTCCGTGGCGCAGTGGGAGCGCAAGCGACTGCTGTGCACGAGGTTGTTGGGTCGATTCTCACACGGGGCAGAACTTTGTGTTATCATAAATATTTGTTTAGAGTTTGGGTGTACTTTGCGTCCGTTAAATACATGTTTGTAAGGTCCTCCGCGGCACAGGGCTTGTTCTCTAGTGCGGGAGTTGTCTTTAAATAGAGTAATTAGACTAAATATATCATAGTCCAGTCAAAGAATGGCTAAAAGGGAGGTGTAGAGTACGTGAGCGAAAAACTTTGCAATTTCTTCAGAAACGTGTTCAGGGTGATCAGAGAGTGAACATACTAAAAGTCGCATCTCCTAGGAGGTGAGCTGGAGGCGAGAGAGAGGTTCAAAGTCCCCATTTTTCCTTTTTTGCTAATATCTCAAAAACGGTGCGTCCTAGAGAAAAATATTTTTCTACAAAATGAAAGTTTATAAAATTCTCTACAAATTTTATTTTGTGCCCTTTTCTCAATTTCTAATAGTTTTTGAGCTGCACGCTCTATAAAAATAGAAACGTACAAAAACACCGCTTGTGGTATAAGAACTATTTGGCAATTGGAAAATGTGTATAACATGAAAGTTGTAGAGAATTTTATAAGCTTTCATTTGATAAAAGAACATTTTTGTCTAGGACGCACCGTTTTTGAGATGAGATATTAGCGAAAAAAACCTAAAACTGAGTACTTTAAACTTCCTCCTCTCCAGCTCACCTCCTAGGTCCTAGGAGAGGACTTTTACTATGTTCACTTTCTGATCACGCTAAACACGTTTCCGAAGAAATTAATAAGTTACTCGGTCACGCACTCTATAATCCTTATTGAGTGGAGTATAAATAGATACGGCGAATCTAAGAACATTAGGGGCAACGAAGACTATAACATGCAATACGGGACCATTGGACTACCACAAAGAGCTTGGGCTCTTCTAAATTGTTATTTATAGACAAATGGCTTTATAGAAATTTTCTAATAACTAACATCTCACTCATCTATAACACATATTAATCTTTACTATTATATAAAGCGGAAGAGTTTGTTTGTTTGTTTGTCTATTTGTTTGTTTGAACGCGCTAATCTCTGGAACTAACTATCGGATTTGAATAATTCTTTTAGCGTTGGATAGTTAGTTCCTGAGTTTATAGGCTATGTCTCATCACGCTACTGGCGACGGGAGCAGAGCTGTAACCAAAGACGCGGGTGAAACCGCGGCAAGCTAGTATAGAATAAGAGATACTTGCGTAAAAGCTTACAGATATCGAAACAATGTTTATGCGCGAATATATTTTCTTAATGTTGACAGTGATCTCAATGCGTCTTAACTTTTTTGAGGACTGAAACATCCACTCACAGTGGAAACTGAAGGGTCCTACAAAGAACAGTTAGGTACTTCACTGTAGGTCCCTTGAATCTAGAACTATGCATGTGTTCTTTTGTTTTTGCTTTCGGGTCTTCTCAACGAGTCGTGCAAAGTAAACTCACAAAGACGCCTTTGTGGAGACTAACCTACTACTAATTAGCCATGTGATTGGCACGATGTCCACCATTCCTTGGTATTCCAAGGAGTGACTGGGAGACTCACCAGTCATAGTGGACGTACTAGCAGGCTAATATAAAAAAACACAGTATCATGTTACTGATCACGCATTATTCATAATCCTAATTATTTATGTAGGTAGTCATACTTTCAAATGAGCACACATTAAAATTCACAGAACAATTAATTGAGATGAATACATCACTTTCTAGGATGGGTGTGCTAATTGTAATGTTCATTCAAACGTTACTCACATATGTATGATTAAATACTCAAGCTAATACAAACTTAATACGATGGGTTTAGGCTGAGCGCAAAACTTATATATTATGGCTATTGTCGTTTAAGCCGAAAAATCGTCTATTGCTGGATCAGAGTTTCACCCAAGCATACATTTAAAGGGCCATCGCCACATCGTTTTGTAGGCGAATTTATGATTGCAGTGGCGGCAGATGTGACATAGGATGCTGCTATCTGTCTTGTTAGATGATTTTTCTTCTGGCCTTTCATATTGTGATGGTTGGCTTCCATCATTCGGTTGATTGATTGTGCTAGTTTATTTTTATTTTATTGCCCGACTGCCGAAGTCAAGGAGGGTAATGTTTGTTGCATAAATAAGTATGTATGTCTATTTCTTTGGCATGTTCTACAGCCTAAATAGCTTGATGGATTTTAACGTTTGGATGTGTCATTAGATTCGTATTGATTGTGGGAGTGACACAGGGTATATAAACTTTCAATGTAGGGTCAGCTCGAGATAATGTGGGTTTCCTTCTTTTCACTTTGTTTTAGGCAGGTGGGTTTTCAATAATATATTTCTTGTTTATTTAAAGCACAAAACAAATTACAATCTTTGAATACAACGTACAGTGTAAAGTTGTTTCCATTCCAGATTGTAGCTCAAATACATGTAAACAAATAATCATTTAACAATTGATCAGTTTGTAGGTAATTTGGAGATACAATTTACAGACACTACGTGACGGACATCATTTTGTTATTTGTCAGCTATATTTTCGGGTTTGTTATACAGGATATCTTTTACTAGTGAAATATATATTTCGGAAATGTGTGCTGGAGTTGTCATCAATGCCTAATGCAAGGTCATACCGACCTATAGTATCTGTATTTATTATATAAAGCGAAAAAGTTTGTTTGTTTGTTTTTTTTTGTTTGTTTGAACGCGCTAAACTCTGAAATTACCAGTCGGATTTAAAAAACCTTTTTGCGTATGATAGCCCAGTTCTCGAGGAAGGTTATAGGCTATGTAACATCACACTACTGGCGACGGGAGCAGAACAGTAAAGAAAGTCGCGGATGAAACCACGACGCGGAAATCTAGTAGATATATACGTAAGAAGCTCGTAGCGAAGTTCCTGCTTCACACACTGACACGACCAGTCCGTGTACGGTTGACCATTTTGTAAGACCTATCAGGACCATCCCGTATCGTGAAAAGTGCCTTATGCGGCTGGTCCCAGTTTAGAAGCTTTAGAAGTTACATTAGTGATCTTCTATCAGTATTGAGTTGCGGAGAACATAAAAATAACTTGTGATGTGATTGAAGTACCTTTGCATGCCAAATAGTAGAATATAGCAGCACAAATGTACCTATGTAATATAATTACGTATATTCGCAATAAACAATTTTGATTTGATAATTATGTAGATATTTACTTGCGAGATTTCAAGGAAAACTTCTTTCAAGTGATAATTTCTAGTGTTCCTCTCATTATGTTACCGACTAAATTTTATTATATTCCTCCGTCTTGTTCTTTATATATATAAACGCTTGAGAATTCTCGTTTTATTTAATTCCTTTGATTAATTTCATCAATCTGTGGTCAGCCTTATGTGTCATTGGCGCCGTTGGTAATGATCCCGCTAATTAATTAGCACATCCCACATCTTTAGTTGGTGACGAATGTTCATTGTTGCGGTTTTATTGCTATTGATTAACATAAAAGGATGTTCGGTATTGTGTTTTTGTTCTCTTAAAATTTAGGTGTTTTATAATTAGATTAGGTAAGGTATTTTGTGGGAAATTATAGAAAATGCCTTTTGTATTAGATATTTAAATAATTTTTGTTATGAAAAAAATAATAAAAGAAGATATAGACGTTAGGCGAACTTAGACAGGAAAAGATCGTATTGTATCAGATACACTGAAAAATATTTCGCCTGAAACGACAATCAGGAATTCCTATTATCCTATTAATATTATAAATGCGAAAGTTTGTGTGTATGTGTATGTGTGTTTGTTACCACTCAGCGCTTAAACGGCTGAACCGATTTATACCGATTACTGTAGAGTGTAAAATCCTAAATTCTATGTAAAATGTAAGTTTCTTTTTACTTATATTCTTAGTTTTTATTCATTGAAATTGAAACTAATCTAACTAACGCATTATAGATGCGAGATAACGTAGACCTGGACAATTTTTTTGTTCCAATATCGTCTAATTCTGGTTTGTCCCAAAAATTGCTTTTCTATCTAATTTTAAGTCCTAGTTAATCAAATACATCAAGAGATCACTACGAGCACTCGTTACAATAAATGCTATATAGTAATTTCAATAGATACACACACCCACATGTACTACGACGCCTTTAAACTTGTTTGTCAAACAAAGTTCTTACACAAAGATTAAGCCGTAATAATAACTGTGGTTAGGACAAACGATGTTCCGAACAGAAACTGCTCAATATCATCAACATTAAAATAATAATGACCAGTTTGTTCCAATTTAATCATTGTATTATTGCGCCGGCGGCACTTCGGCTAGACCACAAAGGAGGCTGTATTACTGTCGAGTTCTTAGAACTGGTATATAATCGCGACAATTGTCGAGTTGAAACGTTAAACCAACTGATTCACTATGCATAATTGGGATAGTTTTTACGAGTACACAATAATGTCTATGTGACTCACCCTCGTTATGAGACTCTTGCAGGCTTATGGTTTTGTAGTTATTTGTGATAATAATTACTCGTTCGTTTTAATGAACAATTTTGAAATTCGTCATAGTAATGATTCATAGAGGTGATTTTGTGCTTTGGTGTGAAGGACGTTTGACTGATTGAAATAATCAGACCAAGAATGGGTCACATTAAAGAGAACAGATGTATTTCCAATTTATTTGATACATTTTTTATTGATTTTATAGATAATATTTCATAAAATGACTAGAACAGTTTTGCAAAAATTTTAATGCAGAGTTCTTTTTGATAATCTTTGCTGGCAACAATGTTTACAAACTGTTTAGTCTTAGAACTTTATTTGCGAGACAGAATCAATAAAATCACTCTCTCATTTTATTAATTACTTACCAACATACTACACATTGTTTTTTTATAATCGTACATATCTTTTTGTTGCCAGACAAGTGAAACCCTGCCTTCGATAAACTCGACGAACTTATAATACCAATAATAATCCAAATCAAATATTGGAATCTAAGTACAATCCAAGTTTAAAGAATTCTTCTTTCTATAAGAAAGTTGAATTTATCGGTGGATGGTTAGGGTAACCACAGGGTGGTTACTTTAACCATCTATATATTGCGGTATTTGTTACGGCGATCATTTCCGGACCGTTGGTTGTCCCACGAGACGTGAAACTGTCTGGTGTATTTTTAGAGACATCCTTTTCTTGCTGAGTTGTTCCAAAAATAGTTGATTACGACACAATTTTAAAAATAGATGCTACGTCTTTGATCCTTTCGTAACATAACTATGTACATGTATTTGCATAATGTTGAAACTTTTCGAGAGTGTTCTCCACAAAAAGTTATCAAGTATAGAATTGGTTCCTATTTCAGTAAAAAAAAGTTACCTAGTTTGAAGAATCATGTTCATGACATAAACACTTTCTGCAAAAAAAACGCCGGTTTTTTCTTTGAGAATAAAAAATATATGAAAGTGTTCCAAGTGCGTAATAAACTTTGTCACAAACTTTCAGTATAACTTACCATCAGAATAAGTATTATGTACTTAGGTTTTAGATGTAGACTTTTCTTTGCTATATATTTTATTGCTATGCGTACATTGCTGTTATGCCGGAAAGGTTTTTTTGTGAAAACTTGCGTTTTTCTTTGAAAAGATCGGAATAGGCACAGAATAGATGATGATGTTTTATACGATGATAAAGTTCTTATAATGCTTGTTTGATTGTACTCTAGTGTGTATTATTTCTATGGGATTTATGGCTTTTTGACGTGGTCTAAATCGATATTCGTAGAAATGTACGAAATGTCAAGAGAATTCGAGAATTGACAGATTATTAAATTGACTCATGCCAAAATTGTGCATCATAAATTTGTACAAATTACTCTAAAGAGAATATATTTTTGTTGACATTGAGAACACACCTTTACATATGATGCTTTGCTAAAAGCTACCAAGATTACTCTCCTGTCTATATTAAAACTTTCGCGACGTAAACATTTCAAAGAATAAAGTGTCACGGCTTTCGCACTGATTGAATGGCGCTACTTATAACAGTCGACCTCTAGTGATCTTAATATTTGCCTAGGGTTGACACAGATTACACATTACCAAAGTGCCTAATGTTTCATATCTATTCTGTCGTTTTTCTAATCATCTATACATATAATAAAATTGAAGTGTTTGTTTGTAATATTGAAATAACCGTTTTTAATAAATTTATATGAATATATATACGGTACACCAAAATATCATTTTTTACATTTTTTGTCTGTCTGTCTGTCTGTCTGTCTGTTTGTTCCGGCTAATCTCTGAAATGGCTGGACCGATTTTTATTGGCAGGTAGCTGATGTAATAAGGAGTAACTTAGGCTACGTTTATTTAAGAAAAATTCTTTTATTTTAGAAAAATAAAGTAATGTAGATCGACTGTTAGGCGGAACGAAGTTCGGCGGGTCAGCTAGTACCAAATAAATTTGGTGTCCATAATGCGACGTCCTTGAAGTGGGCTACGTGACTTTCCAAACGCACGTGGGGTGCGGTGCGGAGCGGAGCGGCGCGAAATGAAGCGAACGCGATCAGTTGGCTTGACATTTTCGCGCGAACTGGATGCGGTGCCGTCGTGCTTTTGTTTGGTTATAATGTCGAAAATAGAAATTTCGGTGGGGTCGGTGGCGGCTGTGCGAGACGATTTGCGTGTACGTAGCACATAGCCGCCGCGTCGCACCGCATTGCATTGAATTCGCGTGTCACCGCTTCAAAATCGCGTTCGCTTTGAACCGCCTACCTAGGACGTAGCGTAATAGAAAATTGTAAAACGTTGCGAATATCCATTACACGCATAATGACACATATAGGTAGTCAAATGCACAATGTCATGAATGTAAACCAAAGCCTAAATCTTTTTTAAAAAAAAAGAGCGCACTTTAGTAGAAGTCATTAGTCAGATTCAAGTGTCCAAATTGTAGCCTTCTCTTTGGTATTCATTCTGGTGATTGCTTAGTGATCACATAAACTGAATTTTGCAATTCTTCATGACGAAATAAAGAAAAGAAAGTTCGTAACAAAATTGGCAACAGATTTACATCTAACTTATCTATCGTTGCTGATTGTTTTTTTTTTTCAAGTCTAAGGAATAAGCCCTGTGTCGCGGAGGACTTTACAAACATACAATTAACGTACTCAAATGA
Source organism: Parascotia fuliginaria (assembly GCA_963082885.1). Classification (NCBI taxonomy): domain Eukaryota; kingdom Metazoa; phylum Arthropoda; class Insecta; order Lepidoptera; family Erebidae; genus Parascotia; species Parascotia fuliginaria. Next base: position 13,197,682 of record OY720180.1, on the reverse strand, counting down.
AATGAAATATATGAAATGAAATATATGTTTATTCATTTAAGTTAATTAAATTAACACTTATGAACGTCAAAGTTTACAAAATGTCAGCAAATTAACCTACAGCCAGTTCGCTGACGAAGTAGAGCCATGAGAAGAACTGGCAAGAAACTCAGGCCACTCTTTTTAATCGCCAGGTTATTACAATTTTTGTAAAGTACCGCTTAGTCTTGTAGTCTAGTAGTGTGTCTCAAAGTACACCCAGACTCGGAATAAATATTTATGAATTACAAAAAGTTTTGTTTCGTATGTGGACAACCTCGTACTCAGCAGCCGCTTGCGCTCCCATTGCGCCACGGTGGCAGTCAGTCAATTGTATGAAGTATATTATTATCCTAGACAAACTTGGATGTTTACCAAAATTAATATATGATTACATTTTGTAAAAGTTGTGAGTTTATGTTGGCCTGTGTCCAGGCTTAATAAGATAGATGACAACCCTATTAGCAGGATCTTGGACAATAGTGAAACTAATATTTGCGGTACTTCAGCTTCACTCTGTAGTCGTAAAATTTTCAGACAGTTTAGCTAGAAATATATAGTCGGATCCGCCATAACACTAAAATATTACTGCTTAATCCTTAGTAAATAAAAAAAATACATTGGTATCTTATGACAAAATGTCTTTATAAGGTTTTTTCGCTTGATGTGACTCAACTTTTTATTATACAAATCCGAAAGTATTGGTCCATATATTCATTTGGAAGACAAAGCCAAAGTGGCGAGTAAAAACAAGACTAAGCGGTACTTCACGATGGCGGCGGAGTTCCGATGAAATTTGCTATAAAAGGCGTAATTCTGACTATACGTGGAGTACTGCTTCATCTCTATGTTTATAATATAAAGTCGAGCTCACAGAATCGAACCGTCTACTTTTGGGTGTGTTTTAACGATTCTTCCTACGTGGAAGGTGGGCTGTATTAGTTAGGTAGACTACTGGCTTGTCTGCCAGATCTACGACACACTCGTCAAAACTGAATATTGGTCAAACGATTCAAAAATGAAAACCCCCTTATTTTTATTGTTTAATAGTCAAGTTCATATTTCTGTATACTCGTCAAAACTGGATATCGGTCAAACTTTTCAAATTGTCAAATAGAGTTGAAATCTCCTTGCTTAAAATTTCCTCGATTTTAGATTTACTGGATAATAAATAAAACTTTAATATTAGCATATTGAAACAGCTTTATTAATAAACTAGCCGCCCGCAGCGCGGTTTCACCGGCGTCTTTGGTTACTGCTCAGCCCCCGTCGACAGTAGCGTGATGTCACATAGCCTATAACCTTTCTCAAAAACTGGGCTATCATACGCAAAAATAATTGTTCAAATCCGACTGGTAGTTCCAAAGACGCGTTAAAAAAATAAATTCTTCCTCTTTATAAAATAGTATAGATTAAAAATACTTACTCCTGCTAGACAAAACCTATTACACGCTCAATGATTAGGTATATAAATGATAATATTATCCTAAATTAATTATTAATTTTAGTATCCTCCTCTCTGCTAATTTGCTGTGCCGGACAGGGTCCACAATGTTTCGACTAAATAATTATATACTAACACTTAATGGCTAACAATATTTAATACACATTAACAATGAAGACTAATTAAAATATTTACAAACCGAAATAAAAAACAACTCCTCTATGTAGAAAGAAACAAACATTAAAATTGTATTAGACGTCATATTATTCGTCCGCTTCACTGTCATTTGGAATTGTGCTCAGAAGACTTGGCAGCATTGCCACATTGAATAGCAATGCTTATTCCTTGCGAATTTTATTGCGCAGAGATTTATCTCTGGTCACGTGAAGTGCGATGAATCGTTTCGCTATTTCTCTAGACAAAAATGAGCGCTGGGACCCTATGAACCCATCGTTTTCCCCGAACGGCTCAAACATGTAACTTAATAGATAAATTACAATATTAGCGCCGTTTCAGATTCAGGGTCTCGCAAGGGTGTAGACGCACGTAACGTCCCACACCAAAGGCCTACCTTACCTAGCTTGTTGCATATTCTACAGACGTTAGATTGGATGCGTTTAGAAAAATAATAACGAGGGGATTTTGTTTCTGTATCAAAATATCAAAAAATATGAATATCGGTATTGCGATATTACTCCTTTTAATTCCGGAATTAAAATATCTGAAAAAATATTACGGAATTACGAAATGCCGGCATTCCGGAATGCATGTCCTAACCGCGTGCCAAGCCATTTGGCTCAAGTATGGCAGGAACACTGGCGGTGACAAGAGTACGACGAGAATGAGGCATGTCGCGAAATTCAGCCTGCGCTCCTGCTACAGGATAGGCCATGGTGTCCCAAACTATCGACATCTTCACCACAATGACAACGATAAGAAATTAATAACGAAAGGTCTCGGGTTCGATCTCCGGGACGGGTAATGTAATATTGGTTATTTCTTTTAAAAATTTTCAGTATAAACCCGGAATCTGGAATTGTTCGTCAGTGGAAACGTCTAAGCGGAGCCGAGCGGAGCTGAGAAGATTTTTAAATAAAATTTCGACGGTTATAAGGCTAATTGGTCTAAGCGACATTTTTTGCGATATTGAGTTATATACATATTTGGAATCAGCGAATTTTTCTGCGTCTTTTGAATTAGGTTTCAAATTTTTATAAGCATATTTTTGGCGCTTGAACCCCACACTAACTTTGCTCTCATTTTGGACGTCTATGGTCTAACCGCCACAAAATTTGAGCAATATTTTGTAGTTGGTAACTTAGACTAGACCCAGAATTTTTCATACGCCGGTTGATTCATTTTTCCTACAACTATTTTGAATGACCAATGCGCGTTAAGACATTTGACCTTTTGTTCGACTACATGGTTTTGTCGCTTGAGACATTTTTGCATTACGTAATAAAGATAGGCTACGTCGCTTGAACCATTTTGCTTCCATTTTAATAAGAGGCCTGGTCGGTTGAACCATTTCAACTTGGCCCAGTTTTATTTTGTAATGACGTTTGAACCATTTTTGCTTATATTGGTATTGATGTTTAATGTTACATAATCCTTCTGAGATACGTTCAAACTTTTATAGTTTCGGTAATTACACCATTTTACTTAAATTGAAATTGTAAAATGTTACCTGTTAAGTCTTCAGAAAATAGTAATAAAGATTATACTTACGTCGTTTGAAACAAACAAAAAATTGTCGTACGATTATGAATTAAGGTACTTTAGTGTAAAATTTCCCCCCGCGGGCGCATCAGTCACCCGCTAGACGTAAGCAAGCAATGTTTGAAATAGAAAAAAAAATATTTGGACTATCCAAATCCTTTAACAAAAATGAATGAAATTAACAAAATTAGCTGAAAAGCTTAAAACAAGATAATTAATTATTAAGATTACAGATTGCAATAATACCACTAGTGCAATATACATTACATCATAATCTGGTTTATGATGGGGAATAGATTACGGAATAGTGCGAGTTTTAATTTTTTACTATTAAGAATAAATGAATTGAAATTAACAATAAACGGAATTAGGTAAAGTGTTAATCTTAAAATTGAACAATCTTCTTTTTAAAAAAGTATCAAGTTAATCATAGTTATACTTATGAGTATTTGTTAATTCAGTCTCAGGATTCCATATATCATCACATCTAATCACAATGTTTTTTAAAAAATATAAACCTTTGAGGTATTAACAAAATACAGCCTCTAAATATCTTAATCAACAATAATGCCTAATTAATCAGTCATGGCTTTTTATATGCAATGCGTGCAATAAACATTACATCATAATCTGGTTTATGATGGGGCATAGAATACGGAATAGTGCGAGTTATAATTTTTTACTATTAAGAATAAATGAATTGAAATTAACAATAAACGAAATTAGGCAAAGTGTTAAACTTAAAATTGAACAATCTTCTTTTTAAAAAAGTATCAACTTAATCTTAGCTATACTTATGAGTATTTGTTAATTCAGTCTCAGAATTCCTTATATATTGTAATGTATATTGCACGCATTGCATATAAAAAGCCATGACTGATTAATTAGACATTATTGTTAATTAAGATATTTAGAGGCTGTATTTTGTTAATACCTCAAAGGTTTATATTTTTTAGACAACATTGTGATATGTGGTGTTATAAGGAATCCTGAGACTGAATTAACAAATACTCATAAGTAACTAAGATTAAGTTGATACTTTTTTAAAAAGAAGATTGTTCAATTTTAAGTTTAACACTTTGTCTAATTTCGTTTATTGTTAATTTCAATTCATTTATTCTTAATAGTAAAAAATTAAAACTCGCACTATTCCGTACTCTATGCCCCATCATAAACCAGATTATGATGTAATGTATATTGCACTAGTGGTATTATTGCAATCTGTAATCTTAAGAATTAATTATCTTGTTTTAAGCTTTTCAGATAATTTTGTTAATTTCATTCATTTTTGTTAAAGGATTAGGATAGTCCAAATATTTTTTTTTTCTATTTCAAACATTGGTTTTATTTTAAAATAAACTGTAATCATTACATCTTTACGTATTCATGATCAATCTTAACAATGGTATAAGAGCCTACGTCTAATATTATGATAGCAAGCATTCACTTTACTTGATTCTGTTTGAACATTGTTGTTGTTTGTATTAATTTACTTTACTCCAGTTCAAGTTCACATGTTACTTAAACTCTTTTGACATGCTAAATGCATAGGGACGCGTGTAGTTTATGTTATTTTTCCTTGTTCTATTTCATATCCATATCCACATTTGAACTAATTTACTTTTAACTTGAATATAAATCACTGGCAGTTAGACCATTTTTCCTTGTTCTATTAAAAAAATAATACGATGCATTTTGAGTCAAGCGACATTTATTTCATTAAAAAAACCCTATATATTCATTAAAACTATTTAGGAAGGTGCAATATGTATTTACGGAAATACTGTATTGATTAGATCAACATCCACGCAGTAGTTTTTTTTTAATGATTTTTTTTCTGAAAAACGAAACTTTAAATCGCTCTCCTGTAACTTTTAAAAAATGTCGCTTAGACCAATTAGCCTTTTAACCATCGATATGTAAATACGCGGCCCCGAGCTAGACAGAACGTAGTCGAGCGGACTGTAGTGCCCACGCTCGGCATCGCAGTTCTGACAGTGTTACAGTGTTTAGTTCTGTTTCTCCTCTCCACTCCGCCCAGTTCCGCATCAATGGAAACACTTGGCACTTCGCACTGCTCTTCTCTCCACTCCGCCCAGCTCCGCGTCACCCTAAGTTTCTTACCCCTTATTATCGGGTGACATTGTATACCTTTGAAAATATGTTACATGTTTTGACACTACCCCCAACGACATTCAAGACCTTATGAACCTGAAGGCATGAAACGTGAATAATTGTCTAAATGGTTGTCGCACTATTTTGAAGGTTCCAACACCGTACACACATTTTGCTTTCTCAACACAAAAACATCTTTACTTTCTGGTGCAATAAATATTAATACTCGCTTGTTTTTTTTCCATCATTATCATCAATCACATATTAAATTATTTTTCAGTGTTTCAGGTAATGTACCATCTTCTAAACGAGTGAATCTCGTTGTAAGTAAATTATTGTGTTTACGTCTTAACTTGTGGAGATATGATTCCAAATTTTTAAATTTTGAAACATCTTGAATAAAATTAGTACCTCTGACGAATAAAGGTCCAATGCATTTTTCAAATATTTGTTCTACTGGACCGAATTCGATTTTCAGTGTCTTTGCATTTGTCCATAATAACGAGGGTTTTATCATAACTTCAATTTGGACTGCACTCATGATCGGTACTTCGGAGAACAGATTTTTTGTCAATATCAAAAGTTATTGATCCGATACACAAATCACGTCTAAGGCCGGTATTACCTACATTATCATATAAATATGATTTCATATCTGTCAAATTCTATGATCATAGTTCGACGACTCTCAAACTATGATCATAGATAATCACATGTAGTTATTATACCGCCATATTATGTTCTTCATTTAAAAATGACTTACACATTTTTGATCATATTTCTATGATAGTCTAATAGCGGCCTAACACATCTCCAGTTTCTAGTAACACGTTTATTTTTAACTGACTTCAAACAAGGGGAGGTTCCCAATTCGTATGTTTTTTTTAAATATTTAAATTAAATCTGAAACCGTTACACAATAATATATCTTTGTTTCGTTCACTTTTAAAACTATCTAAACGGAAAACTATTTAAAACTCGGCAAGTAATTACAATTAATAACGTCTAATAGGTTGCATAATTAGTAATATTTATATATTTTCCGATAACCTTTGACATGTAACTAAAGAACATAATAATTATAACAAACTTAGGTACATCTTCTTTACTCTAAAAATTGAAATTGACGAGTAGACAGTAAAAATGAGGGTCTTGCAAAGCTTGACCAATATGCAGTTGTCGATAGGCAGCGGCTTCGTAGAGCACCTGGCATTGCTGAAGTCCATGAGCGACAGTTGCCACTTACCATCAGATGGGCTGTTGGCTCATCTGCCACTGTAGGCAATAAATAAATGTTTTGACGAGTATACAGAAATATGAATTTGACAAGTGAACAGTAAAAATGAGAGTTTTGCATTGTTTAACCAATATTTAGTTTTGACGAGTGTGTCGTAGGTGCCACCGTAGGCTAGGTATAATATACTAAACAAAATCTCGTGTTTCTTGGTTTTTACTTTTAACGTAAGTATCGAAAATATTTACAATAATTGCAAAGTTGTTCTACGTTGTTTTATAAGAAGCAGTGTTTACACACCCTATCATTTAATAATATAAAAATAATAAGGTAAACGCATCCACTCCTGCGCATTCCTAATAAAATGATTTCTTTAAAGTGCTGTCACCACTAAAACGGTGTCATTATTGGTGTTATTTCGAGATGCTCATAAAATTAATATTAATATTGTATTAAGTATCAAAGAATCAATTGGAGTTTGGTGCGAAATATGCTATTAAATTAAGTCTCAGTAACACTTAGAGCCAATTTATGAGTAACCTTTGACGTTATTTGTATTAGTTCTAAAGTTGATGCTTTCGCTAAATTATTTATTAATTCAAATTTATATGTAGTTTGGTAGGTGAGTTGGTCCGCATCTGGGGATTTTTTAAATTATGACTCATTTATTATCTCATTATTAAATTCCTTTTTATTTTATTAATTTATCATCGCATTTAGCTACATAGTTTTGTACTTATCTCAACGGTGCATATAACATTAAACTGTCAATATAAGCAACTCTAAATTACTATTCCAATCTCTTTATAAACTTCGCTTTTAACTTCCCAGAAACATTTTATAGTCTTTTAAAGTACATTGATATTCATAGCCATTAAATAATTCCTTAGTAACTTTTACTAATATAACATATTAGCTGTTGCCCGCAGCTTCGCCCGCGTGAATGTGAGTTAGGTAGGTATATCGCATTTTTCATACAAACTTTCTTCCGTTATGTCAACCCCTTCAAGCCATTTTTTTGTGATAAATTATTTGCATATGTTGTTCCCCAAGGTCTATTCTATCTCATACGAAATTTCATCAAAATTAGTTCAGTGGTTTACGCGTATAAGCGTAACAGACAGACAGACATACAGGGAGAGTTCCTTTCGCATTTTTAATATTACTATGGATTAGTATGGATGACTGTTTAATGTTGGAATATTTTAGTAAAACTACGTATAGTTTTTTAGTGGTACATTTTGAATTGTGTTTCATGTTCTAATTAAATGTGTCCGATATGTTTTCTTATCAATTATATACATAGTTCATAACTGATGACGTTGAGATTTCGTAGTGTTACCTTCTCTGCTACGGTAAAATGTCATCATCCGTCATTGATCTCTGGTATTCAGACTTTTTCCCTATCAATAATATTAAGAAATTGCGTTAATCTGTGATAGGTATAGATATAATTAAATTTGGTTCTATAAAGCTAGACTTACATGAATACGTTAATGACGACAGGTTCACTAACGCGGTAGCGTTGCCACCGTAAGATTTGCTTCGGCCGTCTATAGAACCAGAGTTTCGGAAGGTAATTTTAGACTAAAGAAATTGTCGACTTTTGCTGAGTAAAATGCCGGATGACCTTAAAGCAGGTGTCCAACTACGTATATCTAGGAATAACAGAGACGGTTCGGAATCTTTGACGATTCATAAACAGAATTTTTTGATTTTTTTATGTCAATACAAAAATTTTATTCATCGGTAGACAAATGTGTTGTCCAGGTGTTTGCACATAGTAGGCTCTTAGACATTGTGGTCATGCTAGAAAAGCGCCTTTTACCTATCGCTATGGCGGCAGTTTTATCCCAGGACTTTGCCGTTTTCGATTTTCCTGCCAACTATCTCATCCATTATCATTCTGTTTGTGCTAGTGAAGTATAATATGTCACCGCTATGTTGTACTCGTCTACATTATACTTTGTCAGTGGGCGGAATCATCACTTTCCGACGCCTTGAGAACTCAGTAATAATAACACGTTTTATTTTCCTGGTTTAACTGTATATTACCTACGTACTACTAATAAACTCTTTATAATGTTTAATGTTACGAGAACTAGAAGTTATGTCCTCACATGAAGTAAATACAAAATAGGTAGTATGTCGTAGAAATGTTTCCGTATTATATTTGCTTTCTAGGGAAAATCTTACTATTGTCAATTATTTCGGCTGCGGTCGTCTTTAAGGTGCGGTACGCCTGTCAGTCTGCTCCAATTTGCACGAGAAATTTTCTAAAAAGAAATCTCGATGTACCCTACCTTATGTCTCATAAGTGTTGAGTAATATGAAACATGTGAAGTGCAGCATCGCATGCGCATCTCTGATCAAGGCAATGCATCACTACGTAATTACTTAGCGACGGCAGTCTGCCTCCGACCGTCGAGTCGTGCAGTTTGCACACCGTAAACAGGAACCCGATGACGCGGTCCATACAACTTCAGCATAAATTATATTCTAACTACACACAACACTAAAGCTTCATTAAGTTTATGTTAAATCATTAAAATAGTTTTGATAGTCCAGCAGTCCTTCATGTCTTCATTTTGCACGTTTAATAACTTTGTATATTTATGTTCGACACGACCTCTCCGTACATAATGAACCTATAAATCTCTCAATTATTTTATTATTTATCGTGGAATTCAGAGCTTAACTAAAGGATGCGTTGATGTTTTTGTCGCCGGATGCATATTTTCTGCTTGTATTTAATCCACGTCTGACCTTTGGCCTGTTGTTTTTCATCCGACGTTTTTCTACATGAGGACGCCCTGGATCGCATGGGAACCTCCTTGGTCCTTATCTCGCGTTGTATCAAAATGTCGCCTATTATCTTTGTTTGGGGCACTTTCGGCTCTTGTTGGGTACCGACACGTAACGACATGTACGCGCCTACCATGATGGATGCGATCGCATCGAATATGTGAGGTCCACTTTCTTGTGTAACCATGTTTGTCATTTTATGGTCTATGCAGTAACTTTATTAGCTGGTAATATTGAAATTTATTATACATTAAACTATTATACAATGAATGTGAGGGATTGCTTCGGTACTGAGAGTTGCAGACATTGAAGTCTCAGTGAATCGAGAAATAGTAAATGGGTTTGGAAGCCAAATAGAAAATGATAAGGTTTCCAGTTCTAACTTGCGTACTTACCTACTATCTTGGTTCAAAACAATGTAGGTACCTATGTTTTATAATAAAGGTGATATTTATAATCTAAATATAAAAACATCCCGGAAAACGTTTTTGACTTTTGGACTAAACGTAACAACAATGAGCAGGAACAAGTTTGGAAACGTTGACTTAAAATAATGTTGTTGTTAATTTGCAATAAAATTATTACGCATATTTTATGGTTGTATGTTGTCAAACTCGTGTAATGGTCTTGTAAATTTGTCATTTTATGGACTACAAAATTTTAAAGCTTATGATCTTTTTCATTAAATTTGAGGCTTGTCGATTACGTTTAAGTTTATATTTACTTCGAGCAGGTAGCATTCAGATATATCATCAAGAGATTAATCAATGTAATCCGTAAGATTAGCATATTTATGTCAAATTATCTATTAAAACTTAATGCATTTTAATTTTAGTTGATTATGAATCGATTATTGTCAAATATAACGACACTGGAATGTTGTTCAAATAAAACGTAATAACGTTCTGTTATCTTCGGGCGCAATAGTTTAAAACATGCAGTGAGAAGGTAATAATTGCAGCGGTGCCTCCTGTTACATAAATTTTCCAATAACACCACGCAGTGCACCACAGTGGCACCGCAGCCGGTGTGCCATGAAAAATACCCGGATTATAACTCGGGAGCGATATACCCGAGAGATAACGTCGCTAGATATAAATTATCCTACAAACGCAAGACGCTACTAATATTAAATAAGAAAGCATGTAATTCACTTTGCTTCGATCTGCCGCCCGAGTAATAAAATACACAATTTTGACAGTTTTTAAATAATGACGTCCGCGTTTGGTCAGGAAATGCTTAGAAAGTTTATATGTTGTTACAATGTATTCTGAAGTCGCTCATGATCATGTCGACCTTGGTATGATTAATTGTACCCATTTGTAGAACATTTAGTTTTTTGTTGTTCACATTTTTTTGTTAGTCATCTAAAAATATGATATGGCATTTGCATTAATATGGATTAAAGCGAACCATAGCTTTTCACTATTTTCACGCATCTAATTAAGTATTAAAACTTTCAACAACATTATTTTGATAATAACAGTGAAAAGTCTTCAGAGAATTAAATATACAAAAATATGTGAAGTCTCTGATGTTCTTATTTGTATTGAATTAGGTTGACTAAACTATTGAATAGAAAGATGTTCATCTACTGCTCTTATCTCAAGTGCTTGTTTCATATATTTGTATTATACTAATCTTTATATCCGCATTAAATCGAAATATTTCTTTGTTATTGCTAAAACCACTTTCGGTTGTCGTTTTGATTATAGGGTACTCTAAATTCATAGAACGTGTTCCTTATCGAAATGCATAGAATCATTATGATTATGAGGATATTTTTGATAACATACACATATCATTACTATTAACTTTCCACTTTCACATTTCGTGACAACATGTAATGTTGTAAAAGCTATTTTCTTTCGAAAGTCATGATTACAATCCTTAAATTATTTTAATTGATCTGTCAGAGAGGATTAATAGGATAAGTTTTAGGAACAAATGCAATATGTAATACGATATGTCGGTGTATTTTATCGAATACATAGTGATCTAAAGTTAATTAATAAGTTAGTTCTTGCGATATGCTCTTCGATCTTCTGCTCCACGTGAATTATTTCTTAGGTTTCAGAGTGAACAGGTAAGGGAGATTTAGTCTGACTTTTGTTAAACTTCTTACTTATAGTTCCTGTTGGCCTTGTTACTATAGAAAGTAACCCATATCGAATATAGGCCCTTAAATAATATTTCCTTTAAGGGAGGAGTCCCTTAAAGGAAATTATTTTTTGTGTCAACCATGCTTGGTAGCCGGGTTGGTGAGAATACAGTTAACGCTGTTAACCTTTGTAGTTCGCCTTGTACATCTATGGCAAAAGATGGGGTGGTTTCATATTCGAAATTGGACATCTCACAGTAAATTATCGCTTACATCACTTAAAATTAATGACATAGATTACAAGAAAGATATGAATGAAGTTGATAATTTACCTACTATTAATTTGATTAAATAATATTTGGAATATCCAGAGTTACCTGTATCCGACGAGCCGTTCATTGTATGTGCTGTATGATCTCTTAAATAAAGTTTGCTAGTGTGAGTGTCGTTCTATAAAATAACGTAGAGGTGATAAAACCGCAGATTTTAGCTCAATACACGAATTGAGCTAAAACAGTGTCAGATGAAGTTGCTGAATTTACTTGGTGTCTAAGTTGTAATAAAAATTCCATCAGGTGACACGCCCAATCAAATGTTGTAAATATTGTAACTTAGTAGTTTTGACCGTTCGGGCGAACAAATGGCGGGCAAAACGACCAATGACTGAGTCTAACACCGCAAAGTAAACTTTAGCTATACTCTGCAATTATATTTAACTACCATAATAGTGCCAATTGTCAAAAAATACAGTGGTTATAGATAATTTCCAGCAAAATTAAATACAAAATTGAAACGTAAGCAGAGACCTTGGGAAAGCTATGAATTTGTTAAATCGTGACTAAATGCATAATTAAATTGTTTACACTCTGGCGCCGCACGTCGCGGCCAATTGTAAACGTTATTGGAGTAAAGATTAAATTCCATAGAATCCACTTGTTAACATAGTTCTGTTCTGTTGAAATTTACCTGTTGGTATATTTAATTACTGTTTCATGGGCAATTATTAATTTGCTCTGAGTTTTATGGTTTTGACAATTATCATTGTTGTTTTTCCCCGTGAGAACTGGTTTTAACGATTATGACAACATAAACATCAAATACTCGCTTACAGCTCCTGTCTCATGCCATAAATATGTAAGTACACTAAGGTATTTAGTGATGTAGCTATTTTGTGGACGTCCCAATAACTCATCAACGTGCTAAATAAAGAGCTCGTTTATGCCGTTTTAGATGGTAATATTGACGATGATGATAAACTGAATTGTAAATTTCGTTTGAAGGCAACTAACTAGTTGCGGCTTACGGCGCCGCTGTCAGCTTCCCGTGTCGCTCTAGGGGACTCTCCACAATGATTAGAAAATGATGGCACTTGTAAACGGCTGCAATTTTGCATGACAAGACTTAATCACTGCCACCCTCGGCTTATCTTCGAGAATATCAAAACATTTTATGTGACATTTATTTATTTATTTTTGTGTAGAAAAGAAAATTATGAGTAGAAATATCAACATTTTGAAACGTTGGACCACCCTTGCAAGTTATTTAAGAAAACATTCCGATAATGCCTCGTTGGGGTTTGTCGGCGCCCCCTTCTAGCAAATATGAAAAGACATTTGTTACGATGAAAACAAACATATTTCACCAAATAGGCCGGACTGACGGTCGGCAGAAACGCCTTGTAATTCTCAGACGCCCACTGATCGTGCGGTTTTAGGTGTAAAAAAATCGATTAAAGTAAGACGACACGCTGCGATCGATACATGATCATATTTCATCTTGTTCTTGACGGGTGCCGTAGATTCAAAATTTTTGTGAAATTCAATTAAATGTTTTATGACGGAATAACTGTTGCTACGTATCACTTTACATCGTCTTTAACTTTTTATAGATAGTTTATTGTGTTAGGAAGTACTATATAAAGTTCTGGAATGTGGACAATTTACGGGCATTTCACGAAGTAATTTTATTATAAGTAGGTATATCTTAATAACTAGCGGGCGGCGACGGCGTCGGCGCATAAGTTACTTGTGTCAAATTATAATGCCAGTACACTATGTAATTACAAATTTATGGCATATACTTCAAATGCAAATTGTTAACAAAAGTACTTAACAAACCATTTGTTATATACCTATTAACCAGGTTTTGTTTATTTCCAGATTTACGAAAGTTCTTGATGACCTTTTGGGAAAAGATGGAGGTGAGTCAAAATATAATTTGCATGACTTGTTAGTGCGTTTGATTATTTTTGATCTGTGGTCAATGCCAGTACTTGTGTGGCGACATTATTGATGTTGCGGTTTCTCTTTTTTAGTGGTCGCGAGAGTAAAGAGTGCTTTGATTAGCCGACCTCGAGTTAGATCCGCTCTTACATTCGGTGTCTAAACACGAGACGTTCACATCGGGCGTGATGTTAGCTCGAGCATGTAGTTCTGTAAACTCTGATGTGGGTTAAAATCATGAATGGCTGGAAGTCCAGACGTTTCGCGTGGGTAAAATTGTGTGAGGTGTTAATGCACGTTCATTGCTTAATTGTATTGCTTTACGAGACCACCATATAGGATAGAACGTGTATCGAGCTTTTATAATCAGTAATCGCTTTTGTATTGTAAAGATCTCTTCAGATAAAATATGATCATAACTGAATAGACTATCAAGTCATACAGTATTGTGAACAGAGTAATAAAACGTGTATTATCAAAGCTGCCGTGCTTTGTTATACGGATGTCGTATATTGAGACATTCTGTCAAGTTAAATAGATAAATAGAATAATATTTTATAACTTCGCATGTAAGTTGTAAACAGAATAGCACTCGTATTAATTTATCTTAATAATTCTAAACTTAAAGTAAAATATTCGACATGAATTGATTTGAAACTTCAATGCATCTCAATTTGCATCGCAGGTCGGTTACGTCAGAGCGTCAACCTTATCAGTGACGTTGGACACAACATACGATTTCAATTAAAGACCACTTCGATTTTAACGAGGAACGTATTTCTCGTTTAGTTTCTGAAGAACCCCTATTCCTTTTTTATAAGTATGCATTTTGTATTTTAAAGTACGGGCAGAAAGCAATAGGAGAGCTCCTATAAAATTGGTTTATAAATAACTCATAGGAGTCAAAACTCGTAAGTTTGGTCCGCACGCCCGATTTATCGTCAGCTACGCTTTTAATTACTGTGACACAAATCGTAGTTATCGTCAGACTTCTCACGGTGCCGAACTCTATATTAAGTATGTTCATTAAGATCTAATTACCAATGGGCGCCCTTGTTTGTCTTGTTCACAAAAACTAGCTTTTATTAGATTATGTGGGCAGTTTCAATTAATTGTGAGCATGCTAGTATCTGTCGGCGTTTTCATTGGTAATGGCCGGTTATCGGTGTCGCTAAGTAGATTGAGTGAGATGTATATTATACTGGTTTGCTCTGTCACTGGCGCCAGAATCTTGAAGAATGTAACTTGAGCCGTGTGGTTTGATCTGGTTTCCGAACACGATGAACGGTTTCTATAGGAGTGGTGTCTTAATTTTTGCAAATAAGTTTTATCTTTATCTTATTAGTGCGACTGTTTAACGTCCATTTCTGCTGTATTTCTGTGATGTAGTCTAGTTTTCTTTACGATTTCTATCACGGTAATGCCCATAGTAAAATCAGAAACCTTGCTCGGTTTTTAACCCTCAACCTAGTATAAGGGTGTGATTGTGAATATGGTGGCATTTAACGATGCCTTTGGTAGAGCACCGCGTCGCGTGGTAATGCGACGATATTCATATTTCACTCGCTATCTCAGATGGAATCGCAGTCGCGTCCTGATTTACCACGATATCGCATGCGGGGAATATTGTTACACTTACTACTGTTTGAACACCCTAGGGTGGTTGGAACATTGCAACATTTATATCAAACGTATGACGTTTAAATTTTACCAGCTGTTATTTTAAAAATTCCTACTTTAAATCTACATTCAGGTCAACTGTTTTATGGCTTTTGTGTCTCCCATTTCTCATTTGTGGTATTTGTTCTTAGGGCGTTAGATTTTTTATTATCATTTCATACGCCACATTTACATCATTATGCATAATTTATCGCGCTCGGCTCAAATTAAAAATCAATTTTATGGTCGATGTTTATATTATAATTTCGGTGTCTTGGACATATTGATTGGTACCGCTGAAATCAAATAAAAAATTATTGCCATTACAAATGTTCAACAAGACGTTATTTGACGTGAGTCATGTGTCCCATGCTTACAATGTTTGATAAATTAACTTAAACATAGGGATAGGCTTCATTTTACTGTTGCAATTTATTAATCATCAAGGTTTCATATGCTTCTCCTCTATCTTTTTAAATGCATAATGCCGTATCAATAGGTCAGTACCAATGGTCCCCTGAAATGCGCATCCTGTGCCTATTAGTTCCTTCTGTTCAATTGTTTATTTTAAAATCATTTATATTTCCAAATTAATGACCTCTTCAAATTAATGGTCACTTATTAAATCCATAAGTTTCTAAAGCTTAATCTGATTATTACAGCGTGTAAAAATACATATTAATTCATTTTTAACAGTAGGAGAGCTATGTTATTGCTTTGTTTTCTATTCTTCGGGAACAAGACCAATTTTCGGAATAAAAAGTAGCCTATGTCCGTCTCCGCGCACATAAACACATACAAACTTTCACATTTATAATATTAATAGGATTTTAATTTGATTTGATTTAGGAGACGATTAACGTTTTTATTTGATACGTACTGCATTATACTATATCTAAAAGTTAATAAATCCACAAGGCGATTAATTTTCTATCGTTATAAAAGTCATCATAAATAGTGCATTAATAAAATACGCTTTTCTCGTATATTATTGGTATAGCGTGACGTTAAAATGAGTTTGTTCAAAAGTTAGCTTCCAAGTTTGTTGATATGGACGCTGAATATATCGCTGCGCTTCAAGCAGTTTACTTACTTTCCACCATGAGACAGTTGTAGACAAAGTTGCACTTTTGAAATAGAACTAGTAACAGAGACAAATGTTGCTGACGAATCTGTTTGTTCGTCTATCTGCGCAGTGATAACGTACTTTAACAGTTTCTTAAATATATTGCGTTTGTTATTCTGTAAATGATGGCTACTTTTAAATTTTTCTTTGGTATCTTTTGTGAGTGCTCATTGTTTGGTCATACATCGCTGCATTGTCTTCTTTGTGGTTAGTTTTAAAGCAAGTAGTTTATTGTCAATAGTTTTGTATTACATAAGAAATACTCCCTATTTCGTTAGTATCTATTGTTCACGGTTTATGTGCTGTGAGTCGGTCTCTGCTATGAGTATAATTAGCATTTTCTCTGAAGAATTTGACGCTTTAGAACTTGATTATTGTTTGTCTACCTATTTTGTGTCGCTTGTCTATGTGCTATAAATATTTGCAAATAGTAAAGTTTAGTGTCTTTGGGCATAACATTTTACTACTTTTCTTGTATTTTTCATAAAATACAGTTACGTTACGTTAAAATTATTTATTTAGATTCGTTTCGCCTTAGGCATTTTTTGATAACGTTTAAATTTCTATTGTTCTCTTCCTGGTAGCTTTGTTGTGAAAGTTATATACCTAATACATAGGTGAATAAAAGCATTAAAAAATTTGGACAACGATATGTAAATTTTATAAATATAACGTGAAAATTAATATAAATAATGAGCGTCAACTGCTGTATCTAGTAATTTATTTTTCACAATTTCACTGTCCTAGGCGTTATCACACGGCATAAGGTTGTTTAGAAGATAGTGGAATATATAATTGTTTACATATATCTACATGTCCGTACATACCTACATACATTTATGCTAAACATCATCTTGATTTTTAACAATCTGCAAATAAGATAGTCAACTTTATCATTATTAGATGCAGCTTTGTTTTATTACTTATTTCAACCGAATGCTCAATTATCGATTACTTTTATAATTCTGGTATTTTTCTCGGTCATGTTCAATAAAAATACCAAGTGAAAGAATGCGGAGTCATTGCAACAATTAATATTCTTAAATACCTAATCAGTCATCTGATCATCACATCACTGCCCACGCGTGGCGCCGCACTATGTGGCAACACATAACAAGTTCTTGAGATGAGGCTACGATACAAGCGGGTTTACAAGCAGAACGATTACTACAATATTAGGTATAATAGAACATTCAAACAACATTAACATATTCTTTTGTTGTAAACCTATAAGCGGCAAAAGAAACGCTGACCGCTCACTTAATACCTGCTATCTTACAACGTAACTTCATAAACTGTTATCATAAAGAGTATCAATGTATTAATACTTAATAAGGCATTTACTGTCCAAAAATGCTGTTTGTGTCAAAAGCTTCTTAAATGAAAGCAACTTTAATAGTGTCCCGCGGCGCTATTTTGTTTCTTTACTACTCATTACTGTAATAGCATGGTTTAATATTAGTTTATTTGCCTATTATCATTTTAAGTGAGCATATAATAGATAGTTTGTTGATAATCTGTACGCAATTTTTTTAAGTGTGTAATTCTATAGTCAGAGAGAGGACTAGCTAAGGCGACATGGTAACATTGTTAATACACCGCAGTGACATGAATGCGTGTGGTAAAATCCTAATAAGCCGATTACGATGTAAGGGGGTCGAGCGTAGGCGAACTATCGCGTATCGATATCGACTCGTTTCGTTTACAATCACAATGCATCGATTGTCGACAATCGATCTGCGACGCGATGCGCACATCTAGCCATCCTCTACATACACATTAAACATGTTACCCTCATAGAATCCAATAGGTATGTTTGTGATGTATGTATAAAAAAACGATAAAAATTTCATAAGGCATATTTGTCAAGCATTTTACAAGTACATTACATACGTTTGATATTTGTGTGATTTGATGCTATTATGATGTATTGACGTCAAAGAAATGTTACTCTAACAAAAACATCAATGTCCAAACATCTTTAGCATACAGAAACATTTTAGCATTGTGTATCCTTCATTAATAATGTTGAATTTTCTTGTTATATCATATATATAATGTTGAATTCGAGACTAATCTATGAGATTGAATAGCTGCGATGAATCCTACAATTACGCAATAATGATATTCATTAATGCATCGTTATTATAATTATGTAACGCCTTCTTTTGATACCTTTTGTGTGTTTGTTTGGGTTCTTTGGTTGAGATGTGATTGTTGTTTATTTTCTATTAAGTTTATTACATTACATTCATAGTACTCGCTTTCTATGCTAAGTGAGTTGCCAGCGCTAACATGTATTGGGCTATTGGCTTATTTTGTTGTTGGTGATTTGCATGTGAATCGATGCAGTGTCTCGTAATAGATGATCAACATTCGTAATGTCACTGAACGCTACTTGTGGAACCTGAAACGGCAGCACTGTGATCATTTTACCAAGTCAATTACAAGCACTAGTCACGTAGAGGTCGATGTCAACGCTATTAAAACGCCCAGTAAAGTAGATCGCGATATCTATTAGTCCGCATCACATGCTTTGCACGCACTCTACAGATTTTACAATTCTTTGTGTTACAAGGGAGTGTACCTCTGAGTTTTGACAGTTCTTTATTTCGAAACATACTCAACTTCAAAAATACTTAGTAGAAAAAACATAATTGTTATCGACATACATTATTTCGACGGCACATATTCCACAACACACACCTTCGACAGATCACTACTTCGGCAGACACTGCTTCGGCATGCACTTCGGCAGATAGTTATTTTTAACAAAAACATACCTTCGACTTACCTACACCCCTTTGTAGGGTTAGCACATACAAGTGGGTTTACTGTTATAGATGACGTCATGCATGTTGCCAATTTAAAAATACAAATGATTCGAAATAATTGGCGGATACACTGCACATACTACTAATACTATTTGTAAGCGCGTAATTTTTCCTAAACCGACCCAACAGTACAATAAAAAATACACAATATGGGTTTTTTTTAGTAGACTCAATTCAAATTACATTCCATAGACCATCATCATTATTATAGCAGCCGAAGAACGTGCACTGCAACAACAAAAGCCTCCCCCAATTTTCGCCATCTTGGTCGGTCGTGAGCCATCATCCATCGGTTGCCTGCCACCTATAAAAGATCTTCGCCTTACATAATTTACTTGGGAAAATTTTTGTTACGTGTAAAGAATGTGTCGTTATCAAGAAATTAATCTATATATATATAAATGGATCCCTATTTCCCTTGGTCATGGCATCACACGTGAACGGCTAGATCAATATCCTTAATTCTTTTTTTGTTGTGTTTGTTATTGTCAGGAGAAGATTCTTATGAAAGAAAAACTAAGAAAATGGCGCGGTGATTTAGAAAGTTTAAGAATACTTAACCACCATATTAAATTTAAACCGCTAAATCGATTTCGATGAAAATTGGTATGTAGATAGATTTGGTTTCGGGACATACGCTACTTTTTATCCCGAAAATCGCTCTGCTTCCCGAGTTACATTAATTAAACACATAGCAATTTTCGCGCGGGCGAAGCCGCAGGGAGCAGCTAGTTACGTTATAAAAAAGGCAAAGCAGAATTATGTATAATTTGCGGTATAGTCTAAATTTACACAGTATATAGGTTAAACAATAATAATAATAAGTTTTGTAATATTTATTATGGAAAAATAGGATAAGCCTATGTATATTGAAAACATTATCCATATTTTTTAACTCATAAACTACTACTAATATTACCTCAGAAAGATTACAGCGAGTGCAGATCTGTCCTCTTGTAATTATCATTTCATTGTTTGTTTCTGTAATTGAAAATATGTTACACGTTAATTAAGTTGCTTGCAAATCTCTCTTGATGGATTGTTTTAAATGCATTCGTTTTTTTTCTCTGTCCCGACTTGGCATGAATTTGCATGTGTAATGCCTCAAATGCATTACCCCTTGGCCTCTCTGCGTGGGAATTTCGCATCGACAATAATGTTTTTAGTCGTTTTTTGTCTCGTGCTAAGGAATACGAGGTACATGCGGCAAACAAAGTCAGGTCGTAATGTCTGTATAATACTCGTACGGTTTGCCGCTTTATGGTTTTGTACACAGAATAAATTATTTATGGGGACGAGGGTACACATCGCTCGCCACTACTATTATAAGAACAATAAAATATGTTTATAAGGCGTAAGTTTTGTGTCAGTGAAAAACAAACCTTGTTTGTTTTCGTATCATATATCTTACCTGAACAGTGGTTAGCTAAAGCGTACGCACTTCGTTGTTTACTCTCTTATTAAATATGAAAAATAAAATAATTTTGATTTGAGGGTTCGGCTGAATCAGTGTCAGTTCGAACTATTTGGTTTACTGACCCGGTTGCAAACATTTAACGGATAGGTGGAATTCATTTAGTGTTTGTCATATTAGTACATATCGACTTTAGTGTTAAATATTTCAAGCCCTCTCGTATTAATAAATTTTATTTTAAGTATTTGAAAAGAAATACAAAATATTTACTATATCGTGTATAGGCGAAGGTACTATAGGATCTTAGTTGCTACTTCAAAGGTCTTCCTGAGGAAGTGTCAAACCGCGGCCACGACTTCCTTTCTCCCTGCCGCCGTACCGGTGCAGCGCCCCCTCACTCAGTGCGATGGGGTGTGATGGGGGCGGTTCAACGACCCCTGGCTGTTGTTTGCCGCGCGATTTTGAAGACACAAACATAATATTTTGTGTTTTTCTTCCGCGGTGCACGTTTAATGCTATTGATCGTGATTGCATTAACAATCTACTGGTTGTTTTGTGTTTTTAGTTTTTGGAAAAAGAAAATCTAACGTTTATCTTTTGAAGTTTAGATTTCTTACTAACTTTCCAATAAAGTGTTATGTAGCTATTCATTCTTGGGCTTGCCTGTTTGGTTTTTTTTTCATTATGTTTAACATTGTTTTTAAGGTTATAGAATGAACGATGTTACAGTTAAGTTATAGAGCTCTTCATAAAAGTAACTGAAGGATTTTGCAATGTTCCTCACCTTCATTTAGCCAATGTGTGTGCACTTGTTTATCGGCTCGCTTTATTAAAGTGTTACAAATCTTTCCTAACTTAGGTATTTCATAACACCTCATATTATTATCATATATCTGTTAGCGGTTATTTAGATAAACCATATTGTTGCAGATTTCCTAATCGGAATCCATTGCACTCACGGACTGAATCGCACCGGCTACATGGTGTGTCGATACATGCGCGATCGCCTCGGGATCCCCGCCAAGGACGCTATCAAGAGTAAGTTATATATAAATGTTACTACGATCTGTTTATTACTTCACCTGCAGACCTCACTTCGCACGCCTTTAGATAAACCTATTTTTTTAAAATGAAAATGAAAATATATTTTCATTTTCATTGTCAATTCGACCGTGTATATATGTATACACTGACGGACTCATAAACTGCATCAAAGTAATAGACGACTTTGAAATAAATATTTTAACCAAGTATGCAAACTTTCTATACAGATTAAAATTGAAACCTCTAGATTGGTTCGTGAACTTTAAAACAGCGTAAATCCTTAAGTTTAAGTTTGTGTACTGGAAAGGACCTTAAGACTTTTTTGAAGAAAAACAGATATTTAAGGAAAATTGGTTTAATAAAAAAAATGGTTTTAACAATAGACACAAACTTTATGCAAGGGTTTATTTATGTTTTAATAAGATGTATTACCTCCACGTGCCCTTATTACAGATTCTAATCGGTTCCGCATAGATTTTATTAGGGTTATTAAAAGATCTTGCGGAATATTGTCCTATTCTTCTGAAAGTGCTGTTCTTAGTGCTGCCACTGTCGTGGTCACAGGATTTCTCGCATATACAGCTCTTTTTAAATTGTCCCATACATGCTCAATGGGATTAAGATTCGGGCTGCGTGCTGGCCAATTCATTGTACGTATCCCAACCTCTTCGCAATATTGTCGAACTTGTGCAGCAGCGTGCGGCCGGGCATTATCCTGCATTAAAGTAAAATTTTCGCCTATGAATCCCATGTAAGGCACCACGTGATCTTCTAAGATCTCTGTTATGTAGCGATGTGCAGTCAAATCCCCTCTATTACCGTTTTGACGGACCATGTCTATGAACACAAGTTCTGTTCGCCCGTTCATCGATATGCCACCCCAGACCATACACGAACCGCCTCCAAAAGGAACACGCTCCTCAATGCAACTTTGAGCATATCGCTCCCCACGTCGACGATAGACTCTTCTGCGACCATCTGCACCATATAAACATGTCCTACACTCGTCCGTGAACAGTACGGAGGCCCATTGCTCTTCTGTCCAATTTAGGTGATCACGCGCAAATCTTAAGCGAGCTTGTCTGTGAGCTACAGACAACTTTGGACCATTTGCTGGTCTAAAAGGTGTGATATCCGCTTCCTTTAACCTTCTTCTTATTGTTAGTGCACTCACATTTACTCCACGCACTTCATTAAGCTCTGTTTTGATGTTAACTGACGTGAGGAAACGATTTCGCAGGGAAGTTGTAACAATAAATCGATCATTACGACCGGTGGTTGCTCGAGTCCTGCCTGTACCACGTCTCCTTCTGTAAGAACCTGTCTCCACAAACCTTCTGTATATTCTAGAAACCGTAGACTGGTTAAAAATTAAAATTTCTACCAATCGTTCGTTGATCCAAGCCCTCCCGCACTAGTAGCACTAGTACACACTACAATTTGAGCCGCTTGTTCGGACGAAGTATCCATATTATGGTTTAAAAACTCTCGATGAGTTAAAAAACTAACCCAACAACTCTGCTGGTAACAATAATTCAATTGACAAAAGAATAAAAAATCAATGCGAATCAATTTAAAACTTTGCTTTAAATAACACGCAAATCTGATACTACGAGTAAATTTTCTTTTCCCGGCTATATTCATTTTTTTTACTGCAGTTCTATTTTTAAATTTTGCTTTTTTTTAAGATTAAGAGCCAGTCTCTCCATATTTATATAATTAAATCTAAAAAGTTTACATACTTATTAAAAAAAATCATTTCAAAGTAATCCTGAACTTTGATGCAGTTTATGAGTCCGTCAGTTTATATTTTTTTTTATGTGTGTTCGTGGATAACTCCGTCGTTTATGAACCGATTTTGATGATTCTTTTTTGTTGAAAAGTAGATATCCCAAGAGTGGTACCATGATAAGGAAACCAGGATCTGATGATAGCATCCTAGAGAAATCGAGGGGAACTTTCGAAAATCGTTCTGACGACTAGTGCATTTGTTAAGTTTTTTATTAAGTATTTTAAGGCACTACTATTTAGTTAAGGTTTGAGGTCGATCTGATGATGGAGCACAAAGACAGTCGAGAGAACTCCTGAAAGATTTACAGCAATTACTTGGTGTTTGGACTTAATTCATTTCTAATGATGAGAACTTTGTTGTTGTGTTGTGAACTTATAACCCATATGGGGTTATAAGTGCCATTACAGGTGACCATAGACAGTCGAGGAAATTCCTCAAAAGCAGTAATCTCGAGGTTACTACATACCGTTCAATATGCCAACATGTTTAGTGTATCCAAAAATAATATCTAACTAAGAGTTAGGTCTACCCATCACTAAAAATTGTAAAATAAAATAATTTTTACAAAAAGAAAACCGACTTCAAACTGGAAGGAATATAAAAAGTAAAATATAAATTTTCATAGCACAAAGTAATTCATATTTTGATTTAGTTAATCAGAAATAATTAAATAAGTATTTTATCATTTTGAAGTTGGTGCCAAGTAAATACTTAATAACTAAATACTATAAGAACCTTACTACAATAGCAAATTAAGATTGATAATACCTATAGGTACCTAGTTATTGTTTTAAATACTATATGCACCTTACTACAATAGCAAATTAAGATTGATAATACCTATAGGTACCTAGTTATTGTTTTACTTGGCACCAACTTCAAAATTATAAAATACTTATTTAATTATTTCTGATTATAACTAAATCAAAATATGAATTACTTTGTGCTATGAAAATTATTTTTTTACTTTTTAGTTTCCTTCCAGTTTGAAGTCGGTTTTCTTTTTGTTAAAAATTATTTTATTATATGTTTTTTTGTTTGCAACGATTTAACTTAAAATCTACGTTACTACCGATTTGAAATATTCTATTATATTAATACTGCTGTAGCATAATACTGATGTAGGATCCATTTAATGGCCTCCTGCAGGATTCTGATCCTAATATTATTACTGCAACATATAAAATTTAATGTGTGTATCCTGTAGCAGTTTTAAAATTATAATTTTTTCTTTTCTTTCTTTCTTTGATATCTAAGCGAAGCGAGGGCAGACCTCTAGAGTATAATATAAATAGATTTGATGAACGTGTTAAACTGGCTTTCTTCTATTTCTAATGATGCAAAGCGAGTCATCTGATGTTAAATGGTAACTGTCGCTTATTCATTAGCGCTTAGTATGCACATGATGCTTCTAATTACCGCACACTTTACAATGTGTTCTGCTGAAATTGTAGTTTACAAGTATGTCTCAGTAATAATGAAGATGACGATTTTACTCGCTTCTTATTATAAATTCTTGTTTACAAAAGTATTGTTTTGTTGTAGGATTCGAGAAAGCTCGCGGCTATCAGATAGAAAGAGCAAACTATATAGCAGATATTTTAGGCAAACCACCCCTACCAGCGGACGTTGGCAGTCATACAATTGTGAAGCCTGTAAGTAAAGTTTACAGCAGGTCTCCTCTTGTTGAAGAAGACTACGTTGACGAGCAACAACAAAGAGATGGGTATAACAGATTTAACAACAGGCAAAATAGACATTACAGTAACAGATACAACGGCAACAGAAGCACCAGTAACGATAATACGAATTACAACTGGAGAGACAGACGACCCAATCAATTTGAATGAGAACAATAAAGGTGATCGAAGAAGAAGCAATGAAAGGAGCGACAAGAGTAATGCAACTTCTGAAAGTAGTAGTTCAACATATGATTTTAGATTCGACTATTAGTCTTGTATAATGTTCTAAGTAAATAACGTTATGATGCTGCTGTATTATTCGCAACTGTCGACAAACACCCTTGAAGAATCCGCGAAAATGCTCACTATTCATAAATCCAAATCTAAAACTATTGACGGTTCTGTCTGATAGGACTTGTAAAAATTGTTTCTGAATATGTAGGATTGGCATGAAATGTGACACGAAGACTTTACAAACGGTTAAAAATAAGGCAAAAAGGTCGACTAGTTTGTTAATACAGCACATAAGCTTTTCATGTTTGTACAAAGCTAGGTGGATTATTTATTTTTAAAGCTTTTGTTTAAATTCTGAAATTAGTATTTTGTTTTATATTTTGCAGCGTTCTTGTCGCAGGTAGACTGTATTGTATATCGATGGGGTCGGTTGTAACGTTGTCGGGTGAGAAGCTCGCTGGTGATTCGCATAATAGCCCGCCAGACCAGATATTTCATAGTAAAACATCTTTACTAAAATAATAATCAAATAAGATTTTCCCGAGAGACTAGAACATGGAGTTCTTCAAGAAAGGAGTTAAAAGGTTTTTAACAGGCTCGGCAACGCGCTAGTGATGCTCCTGGTGTTGCAAGCGTCCATAGGCTATGGTAACTGCTTACCATTAGGCGAGCCGTATGCTTGTTTGTCACCTTAGTCGTTAAGAAAATAAAATATCGTGATAGTACACCACAAGTTAATAATATAGTATAATCCAAACAATGGGTTTAATGTATTTTTTAAAAGTTTTGTTTGTGTATAGTTGGTTATGTTTGTGTTAGTTTAAAATGTAGCTCTAAATTGCATCCTTATTTTGTCACCTCATTTCTTGACGGGGATATCGTAAGAGTCGACTAAGGGAATGCTAGAAAACAGGTAGCAGTATTAGATACCTAAACTGGCGTTGAAAAAGTACTAACTATTAACGGTAGATAGCAATTATCGAACACGGTTATCACTGATCTACAGATCGTCTGTAGTGAACCTGCCTCATATGTACCACCGTGTAGATTGGCAATTCAAACAGTTATGATCCTTGTTTTATGGATCAAAATCCCTTAGCAGAAATTCTTATTAGAAAAATGTATATAATTAAAGTTTTGGATATTTTACAGCTAGTAGTTGCGGCGCCGGCGGGGCGTTGCGATAAATAACTTCAGGTCCCTACACAGAGCGTGGTCGTCCACGCAGTAGGGCAAGTTGTTGCCCTAGTCTACATGTAATAGAGGAAAATGAAAGTGTATACAATTTGTATTTTAGATAACTTTTCGAACTTTTATTGTTCTCCCTTTTTAGTTTGTTTCGTTCACTCTTTATTTGTCAGCTCCATTCCCCGCCACATCAGTCGCTAATCTAAATACATTTTAGATAGAGTTCGTAACCAACCGTGCATCTATCCGATTGCAAAAGTGTCTAGATATATAGATTTATTCACAGCCAAACCCTTTAAAAATCAACTAATTTTATCTACATATATATATTTGTCATGTTCAAACTAAACTAGCTAACTCCATAAAGTAAATCCAAAAATTATCTAGCTGTGTTTAAAATTTTACAAAAATATGCGTTAATCAATATGTGACAATTTCGTGAAGCAATTTTTCAAAAACTCTATTCCGGCTTTTCGCCTTCGGGCAATAAACTTTTGTATTTTATTTATAAACTTTTTCCGAAAGTACTAAATAAATGAAATCGGTAAAATAAAAACGTTGAAGTGCAATGCATTAATAATAAATACAGTTGCATAAATAATGTGATACATCTACGATATGTTTCCCTTGGAACATGTACCTACTTTTTTGTGTAAAATCCTCTATGAATAGTCTCGTTACTGATCTTCAGAGAATTTTCTTTGAGTTTCAGTCTATGGTATAAGACCTTACATAAATGTTTCGACTAATATTAACATTCATCCATTCAGAACCTTTTGTTACGAGATTTATTTTTCCTTTTTAATTTATATTTGAACCGTTTGTCTCTTTATTTTTTTCTTTCAAATGCTGTAAGTTATATTACGAATTATAATATTTCAAGACAATTTCGCATTTTTAATCCCTATCATGTTTATTTTCCATGAATTTGCTAAATTTACATTCTATTCCTTGCTTAATTCTTGTTTATTTCGTTTACGTAGGTACAACTAAAATATTTTTGTTTTCATTTCATGACAGAAATCTTTGCTCTTCCAAAAATCTTTTTCTAGCATGTCTTTCTCATACTTCTGATTCTTCCTTCTTTATTCAATCCGTCTTACTCTGGAATGCGCTTCCTCTTGAAGTCAGGATGGTTACGGACCGCTTTAAGTTCAAACAAAAGGTACGGAATATTATCTTCGACAGATTGGCAGAGTCA
Source organism: Parascotia fuliginaria (assembly GCA_963082885.1). NCBI lineage: Eukaryota > Metazoa > Arthropoda > Insecta > Lepidoptera > Erebidae > Parascotia > Parascotia fuliginaria. Next base: position 13,169,850 of record OY720180.1, on the reverse strand, counting down.
TCACATCAGTAACATGAGTATATGGTATGGTGTATATATATATATATATATATATATATATATATATATATATATTATATATATAATATGGATGAAATATGGATTTTATGACACAAAATAATATCTAATAATAATATATATATTATAATATATATTGTTACGACGTTTACCTATTCTAGAACGTTCGCAAGTACCTACCTACTCGTGTACGACGAATACCTACTCTCTAGAACATTCGCAAGTACCTACCTACACTTATACGATGAATACCTACACTAGAACGTTCGCATGTACCTACCTACACGTATAACAATAGATCATCGGCAGTAGGCATACCTACGCGTCTACGCTAAGTACCTACACTCATTGTTCTGTTTTCGAGAATTGTCGGCATCTTTGTAGTAATAACTGGAAGGTTCTAGAAATCTATTGAAGGACTATAAAAAGGATTCGAACGTCGGCACTTCGTTCAGTTGTGAATACAGCGATCTCGAGCGAACATCTAAGCGATACGGAAGTTTAAGAAGAGCGATATACGAAGCGTTATAGTGCAGTATAAGTCTTTATTGCTTTATTTTGTTACTGTTAGTGTATTGTGCGAGTCTCTAATAAACTCATCATCGCGTAACTGGCATTTTGCATCGAACCCCATCCTGACACGTAACAATTGGTGACAGAAGTGAGAATGCCAGTCACACCACGCGACGAGGGAGTACGCACTCGAAGACAGGCGGCAGTAGACGAAACTCGTGAACCATCGATTATGGCCGATACTGAAGAGTCTAGCGCGGCAGTATTTAGTGATCCGGGCACTTCTGCGGCGTCGACGAGTATGGGCTCTGGCTTCGACATGTCGTCCCTTTTAGCCGCTATACAGGAGGGCCAACGCCAAGCTGAAGAACGGCAACGTCAAGCCATGGAGGCGTTGAAGGAAGTTCAACGCCAAGCTGAAGAGCGTCAACGCCAAGCTGAAGAGCGTCAACGCCAGGCTATCCGTGAGGACCTTCAAGAAATGATGGACTCTAAGTGGGAAGGGTTCAGCACCGTCATCAGTACTCTTCAAGAAGACGTTGAAGTGGTAAAAAAACGTACCAGCAAACATGATGAAATTCTCGAAGATGTCCAGACCACCATGAACCATCATGACAAGATGATTAAAGAGCTGCAGAAGACCAAGGTCCTATCCTATTCAAGCACTACGCCTATGGCCGCGACAGTCACTTCCGGAGGTCCCAAGTTCAAACTTCCCTCCTTTGACGGCTCGTCTTCCTGGACGGCCTTTCGACACCAGTTCGAAGTAGTTGCCAAAGGAAATGGATGGGAAGATGATCACGCACTGACGGCGCTTACTTTGGCACTTAGAGGGGATGCACTGCTGATCCTAGAGAACTTACCTGCAGACCGACGAAGCTTAGACGCACTCCTTAAGGCTTTGGAAGCTCGATTTGGCGATAAGCACCTGGAGCATGTTTATCGAGCTCAGCTGAAGGATCGAACTCAGAAGGCGAGTGAGGGACTTCAACAATGGGCTGCCGAAATTGAACGCCTGGTACGACGAGCCTATGCCTCCAGTACATCATCTGTGGACCACATAGTTGTGCAAGCTTTCGTGGACGGCATAAGAGAGTTTGAGGTCAGAACAACTGTTCGGTTGGCACACCATACATCTTTAGAAGCGGCCTTAGCACATGCCCTTGAGGTGGAAGCTGTGCGAAACGACTACAAGTCGCATAAAGTACGGGAAGTTGTTGCAGCTGCTAGACCACGAGGTGAGCCTATGTGCTACGGATGCGGCAAGCGGGGCCATATCCGAATCAACTGTCCAGACCAGAGAAGAAGTAGAATGGTGTCAGCTACTACTCAGGTTGATGCTAGTCAAGATCCGTTACGTCAAGCCCCCACAGTGCAAGTATCACAGGCATGTGACGGTAATAGCCTGGTAACAGCTGGAGAAATCAATAGTAAACCTGTTCGCTTTACGATAGATACGGGCGCGTCGAAGACCATCGTACGACCAGAACTTCTGCGGCGAACAATTCAGTGGGAAGACGCACGACCATCTTGCAAATTGCAAACAGCGACTGGCCAGCCAGTGACCGTCCTCGGAGCTACAGATGTGAAAATCAAACTAGGAGAGAAGATTTATCATCAAACTGTTTTGGTGGCGAGCATAACGGATGACTGCATTATCGGCTTAGACTTCCTACGAATGCAGCAGTGCGTTGTCGATATTGCAAAAGGTGTTTTAAGCTTCCCAGACCAAGAGATCTTTCTAGAAGGCTGTTCTTCAATAGCGGTCTACAGTGCCAAAACGGTAACCTTGGCACCGAGGTCAGAAACCTTAGTCGACGTAAGGTTCCCTGAGGGTGTAACTGCTGATCGCTGCGTCATAGTGGAAGATCCTGGGCACCATACCAGTCGAATTACAGCCAGAACTTTAGTTATGACTAGAAGTGGGGCAAAAGTTAAAGTTGCCAACCTTAGCAATTCGGCGATGTTATTAAGGAAGAACGCGATCGTTGGACGATGTGAGGCTGTGAGCAGTCTGAGGAAGATCCAAGAGAACGTCCAAACTGTTTCTTCGGCAAATCATATAGGCCCGTTGCTAGAGACCACGAAGCAAAATCTGTCACCCAAGGAATATCGGGAAGCAGAGAAGCTGCTACTGGACTACAAGGACATTTTCACTAAAGAAGAAAACGACATTGGAAGAACGGGGTTAGTGAAACACCCGATCGACACAGGTGCTACACAGCCTATTAAACAAAGACCTAGACGAGTGCCACTAGCAAAAGAACAAGAAGTAGCCGAGCTGATTGGGAATATGGCACGAACCAAGATCATAGAGCCATCATCCAGCCCATGGTCTTCACCGGTGGTACTCGTGAAAAAGAAAGATGGTAGTACCAGGTTTTGTGTAGACTACAGGATGCTGAATAACGTGACCAAGAAAGACAGCTATCCTTTGCCCCGTATTGACGACACTTTGGACATGCTTGGAGGCATGAAGTGGTTCTCTACGGTAGATCTGAAAAGTGGCTACTGGCAAGTGGAACTCCGGCCAGAAGATAAGGAGAAGACTGCATTTACCACCGGTACTGGCAAAGGCCTGTGGCAGTTCCGGGTAATGCCATTTGGATTGTGTAATGCACCAGCTACGTTCGAAAGGCTTATGGAACGCGTATTAGTGGGTCTTTTGGGAGATGCCTGTCTGGTGTACTTAGATGACGTAATAGTTATGGGACGCAGTTTCACGGAACATCGCAAGAATCTTGAGAAAGTGTTCAAGAGATTTCGTGAATCAAACTTGAAACTTAATCCGAAGAAGTGCGCCTTTTTCAAGAAAGAAGTTTCATTCTTAGGCCACATTATTTCGGATAGAGGTGTTCAAACGGACCCAGACAAAATAAAAGCGGTGCAAGAGTGGCCTGTACCAAAAACTAAAACCGAAGTTAGAGCCTTTCTGGGACTTAGTGCTTACTACCGGCGTTTTGTGAAGAACTTCTCTGAAATAGCCAAGCCATTACACCACCTTACAGAAGAAAAGAGGAACTTCGTTTGGGACTCGGATTGTCAACGTGCGTTTACACGACTCAAAGAATTGCTGTGCTCAGCTCCAGTCCTGTGCTACCCTAATAGAGAAGGCAGATTTATTGTGGACACAGACGCCAGTAATACTGGAATCGGAGGTGTGTTATCCCAGGAGCAAAATGGACAGCAAGTGGTCATCGCCTACTTCAGCAAGTCTCTATCGAAGCCTGAGAGAAACTACTGTGTGACTAGACGTGAATTACTAGCAGTTGTGAAGACCTTACAACATTTCAATAAATACTTGCTGGGAAGAGAGTTCACACTACGAACGGATCATGCGGCACTGAAGTGGCTACTCCAGTTTAAGAATCCTGAAGGCCAAGTCGCGAGATGGATCGAACAACTACAGGAGTACAACTTTGTAATAGAACACCGCAGTGGAAGGATTCACTCCAACGCTGATGCCTTATCGCGACGTCCATGCTCCCAGGATTGTAAACACTGTTTGAAGCATGAGTCCAAGGAGGTAGTGAAAATTGTCAAGACTCAGGGGACCGATGAATCCTGGGACAAACACGAAGTCAGTAAGGCACAGAAAGAGGACAGAGATCTTAAACTAATAATGGACTGGAAGGCTCAGGGTCGGAAACCATTATGGCAGGACGTATCAGCCGCAAGCCCAATTACGAAGGCCTACTGGGCTCAGTGGGACAGTCTGAGTTTGGAACAAGGCGTGCTATATAGAAAGTGGGAATCACCTAACGGCAAGGAGCAAGTTCTACAGATGGTGATCCCGAGAGACAAAGTTGCACCTGTTCTGCGCTTGGTGCATGATGGTGCATCGGGTGGGCATCTTGGTGTGAAGAAGACTTTGGTTAAGGTGAGAGAACGCTTCTACTGGGTACGCTGTCGAGAAGACATCGAAGAGTGGTGTAGAAAGTGCTCTACGTGTGCTTCTGTAAAAGGACCTCGTACCAGATCAAGAGGCAAGCTACAGCTGTACAGTGTCGGAGCCCCATGGGAGAGAATTGCCATTGATGTAGCTGGACCATTTCCCGTGACAGAAGACGGCAATCGCTATATAGTAGTAGTTCAAGATTACTTCACCAAATGGCCCGAAGTTTTTGCGACACCAAACCAAGAGGCTCAGACCGTGGCCAAAAAGTTGATCCAGGAAGTAGTGTGTCGATTTGGTGTGCCGTTGGAACTGCATAGTGACCAGGGAAGAAATTTCGAGTCAGCCCTGTTTCAAGAGATGTGTAATCTACTTGGCATACATAAAACACGGACAACACCAGCACACCCGCAGTCTGACGGCATGGTAGAACGGTTCAACCAGACTTTGGAAAACCATCTGGCCAAGGTTGTCGAAGACCATCAACGAGACTGGGACCGTTACATTCCACTCTTCCTGCTATCATATCGGTCCGCGGTTCATGACACTACGGGATTTACGCCGGCCAAAGTCAACTTCGGAAGAGAGATACGCCTACCAGTAGACTTGATTACCGGAACACCTCCTGATACGCCAAAGCCGACAGTAGAATACGTCGCAAACTTGCAGGCACAGCTGGATAAGACACATGATCTAGTGCGAGATAACAACCTCAAGGCTAGTGAGAAGATGAAAACTCGCTACGACAGGAAAGCAAGTAATCATGGCTTCGAGGAAGGTACGCTCGTGTGGTTACATAATCCTCTCAGGAAAATCGGCAAGTCACCGAAGCTACAGGCCCGCTGGGAGGGTCCCTATAAAGTGATCACAAGGATCAATGACGTGACCTATCGCATAAGACAGGGCGATAGAAAGAAGCCGAAGATCGTCCACATCGATCGACTAGCACCCTATCATGGTTCTAACGCTGCTCGGGACGAGCATGATTAAGAGGGGAGCAATGTTACGACGTTTACCTATTCTAGAACGTTCGCAAGTACCTACCTACTCGTGTACGACGAATACCTACTCTCTAGAACATTCGCAAGTACCTACCTACACTTATACGATGAATACCTACACTAGAACGTTCGCATGTACCTACCTACACGTATAACAATAGATCATCGGCAGTAGGCATACCTACGCGTCTACGCTAAGTACCTACACTCATTGTTCTGTTTTCGAGAATTGTCGGCATCTTTGTAGTAATAACTGGAAGGTTCTAGAAATCTATTGAAGGACTATAAAAAGGATTCGAACGTCGGCACTTCGTTCAGTTGTGAATACAGCGATCTCGAGCGAACATCTAAGCGATACGGAAGTTTAAGAAGAGCGATATACGAAGCGTTATAGTGCAGTATAAGTCTTTATTGCTTTATTTTGTTACTGTTAGTGTATTGTGCGAGTCTCTAATAAACTCATCATCGCGTAACTGGCATTTTGCATCGAACCCCATCCTGACACGTAACAATATAATATAAATAATCCAAATCCTTATATATATATATATATATATATATATATATATATATATATATATAATATGGATGAAATATGGATTTTATGACACAAAATTTACATCAACGGCTTGGCCTACCCTATGGCTTTAAATGTGGCAAACATGAATTTATTTCTTTTTGTCTATTATCGGTAAGGAGCACCGTGATATTGGACAAGTCATATATGGTATTACGTGGACACAAGTACTATATCTATAAGTACTACACATATCTGCGGTTGGTGGTCAGGTATGATGGCTGAAGCAAACTGGAATCATTGCTAACATGCATAATGTTACAGTAGAGAAAACATTAAAAGGAAGTCGGGATAATCATAACTAGGTAGATAGGTATAGAAATAAAACGATTCCAGAGGTCACAGTGCTCTGACCTAATAAGAAAGGCTCAACTGTAAGATGCCCATCAAGCTAGTCGCCAGTAGTAGCCAGTAGTAGTAGCTAGATGGACTGAAAGTCCACGATGTGACGACGTCGATTATTGGTGTTTCGTTATGATATACTGATATACGGTAAAGCGGCTCATCAAGATACCCATGAGAACGGCTCTTGTTATACAAAAATTGGTGAGCTCACGTATTAGGTGCGCGTGTCCGATGTTATCACTTGCTCTAGAGATTGGGTGCTTATGACAAGTGGCGACACTATGCATGAATGAGCCGACAAATCTACTCTATTGAATGAAAGGTTTAGGTAAAGAATCGTCTTTACTCTACTTTAAATTACGATTATGTTATGCTTTACAATGTCAACAATAGTACACAAGATGGACTCGTAGCTAGTACACCGACGAGCAGCCATTTATAGATCATCAATTTGCGCACTTATCGCGTTCAGCCTTGTGGATTGGTAACTCATTTATTAACCGACTTCAAAAAAGGAGGAGGTTTCTCAATTCGACCGTATATATATATATTATGTGTGTTTGCGGATAACTTCGTCGCTTATGAACCGATTTTGATGATTCTTTTTTGTTGAAAAGAGATATCCAAGGGTGGTACCATGATAAGGAAACAAGGATCTGCTGATAGCATCCTAGAGAAATCGAGGAAAACTTTCGAAAATCGTACTGAAGACTAGTGCATTTGTTATGTTTTTCATTAAGAATTTTGAGGCACTATTATTTGGTCAAGGTTTCAAGTCGATCTGATGATGATGGAGCACAAAGACAGTCGAGGGAACTCCTCAACGATTTGCAGCAATTACTTGGAATTTGGAATTCATTTCTAATGACTAGAACTTTGCTCCCATATGGGTTATAAGTGCCATTACAGGTGACCATAGACAGTCGAGGGAATTCGTTAACAGCAGTCTTGCGGGCTCACTTGAACTTTAAAGGAAAATGTGCTTATTAACCTACTAAAATCCATTCTCTATAAGACCATTCCGCGACCCATCTTGACCGTGACAAGTTTTAGGCGTCTGCAGGATTACGATTAATGAGCAAGTGATAAGTGTGTCTTCGCTTTAACTTTATGTACCTATATCGTTTATACCTTTATTATATGAAAACAAAGCAATGTTAAAAAACAACGTTAATCATTCTTAATACAGACATTGTAGGAAGTACACTTTTTATGTACTACTATAATGACATGATTTCGTAAACTTGTGTCGTCTATTTATATGAATGACAAAGGAAAGGCTAACCGATAGTATCTACAGAAGCTAAAAAAGCTGGTATAATTGTTAATGCCGTGAAGCAATGCACAAAGTTGATTTCCCTCCACCTGCTCCGATGCCCTTAAGATTATTTTAGTTTACGAAATGATCCGTGGAGGAATTTCTACTATACTTATTTGGATAATTGTACCGAAATTTTATTGCTTTTTATGTGACATCGCCCACAGTAATTGTTAACATGCAACAGTCAGTTCTGCGCTTTTTTTGTCAAGTCTGAGTAAGTATATTTTTACGGTAGTAGATCCACGCTGAATTCAGCATGAATGGGCCGGATCGTCCGGGGAAGTACTACCCTCTCATAGAAGATCGACTTAAGAGTAGTAGTATCCGTACTACTGCGTTTCGTTCGGTGAGTGAGAGTGCCGGAGGCCCAATTTCCCACCTTTCCCCTTTCCTCACGTCCCTCATTTCCTTTCCCTAACCTCATTCCCAGCCGCCATAGTGGAGGCCACCATACCAGCAGTTTAAATGGCTTTTGGTATAGTGGCCGCCACTTCTGGATTCCACTGACTGCTTACCATCAGGCGGGGTGGAGTCACTTTGGTAGGCTATACTATAAAAAAAAAAAAAGTATCACTTTAGCAGACAACACAAAATACGTCAAAATAACCCAGTGGATAAGGCACCCGCTTCGTATATTCGATCCATGGGTTAGATTCCGGGCAAGTACCAATGTGACTTTTTAAATATGTACTTTCTAAGTTTACCTTGGGATTTTCTGATTGATGGTGCAGGAAAAAATCGTAAGAAAACCTGGACTTAAAGTCTGACATCGCCAAACCGCCTTAAACAAGTGATCAATGCTAATGACTTCATTATATGAGAAGAGGCCTTTGCCCTGCAGTGGTACATTAAAATAGGCTGTTATTATTATTATTACAAAAAATATACATTTGTAAAAAAGTCAAGGCCGAGATTAAACATGACAACATAAATAGCTCCTATTTCGCACACAGATACTAAAAGCAGAAAATTATGTAGCTACCTTAAATCTTTTCTTAATTTTGTAAAAATATAATTGACTTTAAAAATTAGCTCTCAAACCACACGTACATCCGTATTGTCAACTTCGTCGAATAAATCAAAGTAAAGATGAGACAGATAGTTGATAGTGCGGATAGTTGTGTGTGACAAGGATGGATTTCTACGAATCTTGTGTTTTATGTAAGTAACAGAAAACTGAATTATGTCCTAGCGCCAGAGTGTAACATGCCGAGATATATTTTCCAACTGATTCAAGTGTAGTAGTAACGCTCTAGGTTGTCTTTGATTTATATGTTGTCGATACGTTTGTTGCTTTCTCGAGTCGTCGGGTGCAGTTGCTTTTATTGCTCTATTGTTTGCCTCCTGGCGTAGAGTACGAGTACTCCAAGTAATTTACTTGTAACCACTGTGTATTGTAACTATCGGTTTCTAACGTTAGTGTCGTAATGAATTGCGATATATTCGCGTGTGGTATGACCTACAGCAATAATTTGAGATGAGCGATAGCTGTGACGAAATTGTATCATCTGTTTGCGCCTAGATATGTACTCTTAAGAAACGTGAGGGATTGCCACTGGGTGAATTACGCTACTCACATATGATTCTCACGATGTGCCTTGAGATCGGGATCGTAAAGTGAATACTGTTATCCTTATCTTACGACCCAAAAAAGACGTAAATTAGCGTCGCTTTGTTAGCTCCTAATAAAATGTAACATCTTAACTAATGTTATCTCATATTTTTGTTTGGAATCTTAACTACCTGGCTTCCGTCAAGGCGTATTTCTTCAGGTCCTGCGGCTTGAGTGACGTGAATGACTATTTAATTTATGTCCTTTACTTTGAGGCGTTTCATTTTAATGTGCTCGTTCATTTGGGTGACAGTCGGTGACGCTTCGGGCGCCAGGTTGATTGTTATCGATATACCAACGCTACGGTCGATGTCTCTGGGTCACTTTGATCACATTTTATACATTTTCGTGAAATGTCTTACATGTGATTTGGCGTTTCATAATAAAAAATTTATATATGTACATGCAATTTTCTTTGTGTATTTACAAGCATAGATAACATTTAGAATTTGTTAAGCTTTAGGGCAAAGTGAACTTATAGGTAAAATGTGAATGTCGTAGCGGTCCAGCTGTAATGTTACGAAAATAATATTGTCTTATTTGAATAGAGGTTGCTAACTGATAATCCTTGCAGGTGCACTACAAATGGTAAAAGCGCGTAACTGCTCTTAGCTACAATGTGAACGTTTAACAATTTATTATAATGCACCGCGGGCTGTAGCCCAAGGAATTGTTTGGTATAGTTATTGCCTGTAGTCACAATTTAAACTGCATTGCATCTTCGGTTTTATTTCACATCAAAACGCAAAGGATTCAGGATTACAGGCTTGCTGATACTTTATTGCTTGTACGAGACAAGTGAAGTTGTGTAGACTCTTGGAGAAACCATAGCATGTCAATTCTCAAAGAGACAAGGTGCAAAATTTTTAAATGCCGCCTAAGCGTCAAACGTCCATCGGCTGCAATGATTGTCTTCAATCAGAGTGACGATTTAAATGGCAGTCTTTATCGTATAAAAATAGCGTGCGCACTAAAATTAAATTTGAAACTTAAAATATGAATCTATTTCTATATCCCTAACTAAAACAAATAATGTGCTTCATCCAGCTATTATCAGATTTAATACAAAAAGTCCTTAATAAACAAGTTGGATCAATAGCTTCCATAATGAAAGTAGCGGGAACAATATATAGGGATATTACTCTCGCGATCCTATTATCGGATCGATAATTCAATCTGGGGCGATATTGTCTGTGCCCGGGGCCGCCGACACTGCGCCGCTACGCCCGTCGCTTCTGTGGTCTTGCCATCTATAATATACAGACAGATAGGGTATTATTTTGTGGATACATTAATATTTACTCTATGAGGACTTAACGGCTGTTTATTTAAATGTTAAATAAGTTCATCCTATACTATCAAGCTGAAGCAGATTATTTTTGTCGTAGGTATCATAATTTAGGTTTAACTAACTAGGTTTTTTATCTGGTAGGTACAAGAAAAAAATCAATGTATAAAGTTTCAAAACATAAAATAGCGAATGTTTGAATACATCGATTCTCATAATCGTCATAGTGTAAGGACATAATCGAAGTTGGAGTTAAATCTCGAAGTCGTTCAAACCGATTTTTTTAAGTACAAGGGGTACTTTAAAAAATCGGTTAAAACACAATAACTGTGGTTAGCTACCTAACCTACCTGTTGTAATATTATTAATCTATGGCAAATAAAGCGATTAATAAAATCGAACGATAAAATGTACGAAGGCTTATAACATTAGGTTTCGATTGAAGACAATTAAAGGGTTGTGCCGCCACGGACATCGAACCTTAGAATAAAATTGTGACACTGGGTCATGTTTTAATTACAACCTCGTATTTTAGAAACTCGATAATGATAAACTATTATAAATTGTAGGTTCAGTTGCAAGAAGGAATGAATATAATAAAAGGTTCTCTTATCTGATTTGTGTTCAACAAATATTGCTTATTTATTAGGTAGGTAAGAAATCTCTTCTTTTTTTTTTGTTGGTTGTAGTGGTAGATAAGCAAGTAGCCCAAAGTACAGGTGGCTGGGCTTTTGCCGGGCAAAAGTGACAGGAGCACAACGTGAATAAGGTAGTCATTGAATTCAACAAGTATATGTTAAATACATTTATTAATATTACTTACGTTTTCCGACAAAATATACAAGTAGGTATGGTCATACTTATTGATTATACGATGGGCTTGACCTTGCGTATCAAGGGCTAAGGACAAATTCTTCGTAACGTAAGAATTTCTTGGTATTACGAAGGTGCTTGGAAATTTGGGACATAAGGTTTTAGTATATTTGCGATCATGCTGAATTTTCCGTAAACCTCATTTTGCGACCAATTTTTGACGGGGAACTTCCAAAGTTTTTTTTAGATGAAGCATTTTGACATCACACAATCAAACTTGCTTCTGTCTCTTACGAGTTTTATATACCAATTACGTGGTCTATTTCTGCTTAATCAAATGAGTAGGTACCTAGAGTGGATTTATATTCTAGGTCGCACATTACACGACTACTACCTATAGTTAGTGATTTACCTAAAGTTAAACGATACAGGGTCCTCTCACAAGGTGGACTATGAGGGCGGCTTATGACCGGCCAAGGTGGCGATAATTGGGGAAGGCCTGTGTCCAGCAGTGGACGTCTATTGGCTGATATGATAATGGTAATGAAACGAAAGAATAATGTCTACCTACTTATATTATCCCAGGCACTGTAGTGAGCCTTGTTGTACTGAACAAAAACTAATATAATAGGTATCCATGTATCCATGTACCCATATTTGAAACGAGAATGCAATTTCACTGTAAGTATAATATGTAGTACCTGCATTTTAAAGTAGCCAATGTTCTTAGAGTCGCAAGTACATCTACAGTTGGTCTTACTATTATAGATAGCCGTATTGACGCTAGTCAATTAGCTGGATTTAAATATCGGAACCTCCTGCTGAGCAGAGATAAAGTATAATCGTATTTACTGCATTCCAAAGCAATATATACGAATAAGGTTATGCTTAGTATTAAACTTTCTCGACTCCCTCGACTCTTCTTCATATTATGTAGTCTAACGCATAAGCTTTCTCTGTATGAAAAGACGCCTCTACCCTGTAGTGAAATATAATGAGCTGGGTCGCATGTTAATACCTACACAATTAATATCGAAAATGACCTTATTAGTTATCAAAGTAGCGTACAATAAAGGTAATAAAATAATTGAACTCTAAACTAATTCCAACGGCGCCGGCATACTTTAAACGGTAGGCATCTAATAGGGTGAAGTCATAAGGGTTCAATTTTACCGTTTAAGGAGCCGAATCCGTAGTAGCGTCTATTTCCGGTGACTAATCATAAGCACGCTTGACTCATGTTATTTGTGCAACGGTTTATAAAATATTGAAATTGGGAGAAACCAAGACTGGTTTTTAAACAATGTCGAATGCACTCTAAGCAGACACCTCATCGGGCCATTTTTCTACGATATTTAGGTACGAGTATGTATAAAAATTTCGCGATAATCCGCTACTGTCTATGTATATCAATCGACTACAGTTATGTACCTATTATAACCTTTACTTTGGATCCATTATCATCATTTCCGTCAAATGATATTTTCTTCTGGACATAATCGTCTTCCAAGCATGTTCTTTGTACTGGTCTTGTACTGCAGTCATCCACTGGTCTCTAATTAGGTCTCATAAGAGAATATCAAGTAGTTGATGGGGAGCAGTGTTACCTAACTATACGGCTACGAGCTCGCTTACTAAAATGGTGGCTATGACAACATCTCCTTCTGTTGCGACAGGCCTATGTCTAGCAAATGAGCATACTTTACCTAATTAATTGAAAAGTTACATTTATCAAACAACAAAAAATTAACCAATTGAACTTTGAGTGAAATCAATATCATATGTTACCTACTCACCTGTAGTTAAAGATATCTACAACAAGATAGCGCCGCGAAGGACAGGAAACGATTTATTAAATTTGTACGATCATAGAATGGAATATAAAAAGTTACATCGATTTTACATCGTATGGGCCTTGTTATAATTTTAGTTTTACTTTTATTAAAATTGAGAGTGTATCTGTGGCACTGGCAGGTGATTTAGTTATATCCGGATGTTTGCCCTGTACACTGTACACTCATTATGATGAACAAATAAAATACCATATAATTATACTTTTGGTTCCTATTTTTTGGTTCGTACAAATTATCAGGGTAGGCTTTCAATTTCCAGCTGTAATGATTATCCCTAGCAGTTGGCCATGGAGTAGAGAGCATTTTGGATAGAGTACATGTGCATGCTCCAATAATGCTTCAAATCACAGCATGTTGTATTTGTCTGAGTTCGACACAAAATCCTTTTAATGAAGTTGCCATCATATGGAATTTATTATTCCCGAGCTATTACACTGCAAGCAGATCACCACTTGCCTCGATCAAAATAAGAAATATTCATGGTAGCGTATCAAAATGAGAAGTCTATTGTATGGCTGTCTGGTTTGTCTGACGCCATTGCCACCTTTCTACCATCACGTCAATTGACTACGCAATAGTCAATACTATATTTTTTTTGTAGAAAACTCCTGCTTAATGGAACAGGCCTTGCTTCGCGGAGGACTTTACAAACATACATTTAACGGACAATAAATACACCCAGACTTGGAAAAATATTTATGGATCACACATAGTTTATTTATTAACCAGGGGATAAATAAAGCTGTACGTATTTAGTAGGTACTTATCCAGTATTTTCATCCCTTATTCTCACTCCTTATCTCATCACAGTCATCACATCACACATTGCTACTTTCCTCCTTATTTATTGCTGAAAGTGACAGAGCGACTAAAGTGGTGAGCCAACAGCCCACCTGATGATAGGTGGCCCCCGTATCTGCCTTCCTCCATTCTAGTTAATGGCGTAATTATTTATTACATATTAAACAAGACTGAATAGTAGAAAAATCTTATTCCCGCATTTATATGAAGAATTATTGCTCAGGCGCTTATTTAATTGTTCAATCAATAAAGTCACCTAACCAACAGTCTTATTAGTAGGTGCATAATAATACCACAGTCTTAATATTACTAATAATACTGTGCCTAACCTATGATCAGTATAGTGGCAAAAATATTTGTCTTGAATAGTAACTATGTACCTATACAAGATAAGATGTTAGGTACAATACCTTGCAATTAATGATTTATTGATAAGTATCTACAGCTAAAGATAAGTATAATTAGAATAACACATTTATGTTAACAGCCAAAATATTAAATAGCTCAGTTGGGAGAGCGTTAGACTGAAGATTCAAAGGTCTTCTCCGGTTCAATCCCGGGTTTCGGCATCCTCTTTTTGTTAAAATGGTTTAAGAACTAATTTTCTGAATAAGTAAAACATGAGAGAAAGTAGTGTGAAAATTATTATTTTTTTTATTATTTAGGTACACAAGACACATTACAATCGTAAAATTACAAAATATACTAAAACATAGTTTCAAACTGGATTGTAACATAACACGGTAAAACAATTAATTATTGTAGCAAGTAAACGGCTTCAGTTACCAAAATTACCAGTATTTAGATTCAATCTAGGTGACTCAAGTTGTCACACCAGCGGCTGCGTCGGCTAAACCCGACTAGTCATGGAGGATGTCTTTGACTATTGAAGTAAAATGTCCAAAGTTGTTATCAAAATTATCGAGACAACTGTTAATTGACGCAAGGTCGTTATATTGACGTGCCATCCGTGTTATATATTTAAAAATAACATAATGGTAGGTACACTTACATTTAAATAATTACCGCGCATCCGATTGATTTCGTACCTCCAGGTTGTTTTCTTTCATCTTCTAAAATATCTCACAAAACGAGGAGTGACGAAATTTGCTGATGAAAGGATCAAAACTAGTAGGTAGAGTAGTTATTTACTACTAGTACTTATTTATAAGAAAATAAAAAAATAGCAGCATCATTAATATTTGAGACATTATTTGGTCATAGAAACCTTAAATTCCTCCGGGATAAGCATAAAATTTCCTACAAATTATGAAACGTTGTTCGGTCAAAACAGGGCTCGTCCGGGATTTGAACCCGGGACCTCTCGCACCCAAAGCGAGAATCATACCCCTAGACCAACGAGCCGCTTATAACACTTATTAAAAAACACGTTTCTATTCAATATAGGTAGGTAGTAGGTACCTATTAAGAGTTCATGGTTGTGATACACCTGATTAAACAAAATTAACCATGAAGCGAGACGCTTTATAATAAACATTATACAAGAAACATAATAAATACATGAATGATATTATATAGTTTATGACTAGCAAAGCAGATTCATGACTAAGATATAGGTCCAAATATCCTATCCTATCTTTTCTAATGTCGTGCTAAATTCATATTGTATTATTTTTGATACAAGCATTCCTCCTCGTCTGATCATACAGTCATAGTATATGGACGTGAGAAACTATTGCCTTATAAAAAGAAGAAAATTTAGAAATAACAGTCGGAACAGATTTCCAAGAGATCTATCTAGTGAACCTACTCAGTAGGTACTCAACCAACCATTGGGCGGTTTGCCATTAAAGGGTGGAAAAGAAATATCTTCAGTCAGTGTTATTTTAAAGACAATTCGCTCTTAAAATTAATTTGTTTAAAACGTTTTTGAGATTATTTTTAAGAGCCATTTCACGTTTTTTACGAAATTCGAGTTTTGAGGACTAATTTATTAAAAAAATAACAGTAGTTGACATATTTATTATTACAAAATGAAACAGTTTATAACTCAACAAATGAATTCAAAGTGCGTTATATTACCATAAATTTTAATATACCTGTGTCGTACTGAATACATAAACCAATTTACTAACTTTAAACTAATAACGTACCTAAAAATCTTTAAATAGTTCAAATACAATTTTTTTAACTCAAAAATCCTTGGTAACGGTATTACCCTATACAGATGAAAGTAAATTTCCTTTAATCTTAATAATAGACATGTAAATACCGGATACGTTTCAACAGGTCAAATAAAAGCATTTTTCTTGGTTGGTCCCGGCCCAAAACGATAAGTATAATGTATTGGTAATTATGCCGTAATATATTGACCTTATATGTATTCTTCCTTCATTAATACACCATTACTCTTACTTTACGGATTTCAGATTATTTATATACTATTTATTATAGAGGTGCTATGTTATAAAGATACAATCGGAATGTAGGCATAATTAATTTCTTATTTTGCTGCCAAGTTGTGAAATGTCTGCTAATCGTCAGGTATTTTGTATAATAATTTAGAATAGTGTCAAATACTTCGATGATAGCAAAGTTTTAGAATTTATTGGTGTATTAGCATATGAAAATGTAAATGGTTAAACTTAACGTCAAAATATCGTGTTGGTATGTCTTGTAATAAATTGATTATAAGACGCTTAGCAACTGTTGACGTCAAGTTTACGTTGTACTGCAGTAATAACACACCGTTACAAAGTTGTTATAAGGTCATAACTTAAAACTTTCGCATAATACACACACGGCAGTAAATGCTATGTCTATAAATATATTAATGTAGAAGGTTATGTATAGGTTTATATTTAGATAGATTTTCTTGGTTTCCTATGAATGAATACAGTTTATGACTAGTCAAAGTGAAAGTGCAGTCAAAGTCTAAATGATCCTAAAATCCCCCTTATCTGTCGGTTGCCTGTCACCTTGTGAAGGCATCCATGAAGTTCATGACCGTGTTTTCTTAGCAATACTAAAAAATTACGGACATGTTTATAGGTTACAGTTACCACCAGGTGGAGCCTGCTTGTTTGCTATTGAAGCTGTATAAATAAAACCATTTTAATCACAATAATAATTGTTATGACTACCTCCCTTAAACTCCTCTGACTCTGCTTATCACTTACCTATATCTTATATCTAAATAAATAGTTGATGTAACAAAAACAGGGCTCGTCCGGGATTTGAACCCGGGACCTCTCGCACCCAAAGCGAGAATCATACCCCTAGACCAACGAGCCAGTTGATGAAATAATAAAATTGATCCTTACATAAAATTGATTACTTACTAACGTAATCGATGCGCTATGTTAGGTGACGAACATTGTTTGAATAAGTTGGAATCGGAAAGGTTGTTCTTTAATTGTATTAAAAACCGAATGGGTATGGTATACAAAAGAACTTAATAAAAATTTTAATAAAACAGTGTTGTTCATTTAGCGTACTATTTAGCTCTAGCTTTTCGCTCGTGTCCTTAGCTAACAGCGGGCAACAGCCCTGTTGTGTTAGATGTGATTATGGCAAACATCTCATCAGGGAAAGTATGTCCTACAGACAATGGACGACTTCAAGCTGATGATTATTATACTAATAAAGATGACATAACCGAAAATTCTTAAATATTTAATGTTTTAAAGCTACGTTCCTGCTCTAAGAAACCTGTTCTGTCGCGGGTAGGACTTACAAACACATTACAGTAATAGAGAAGGCTTTAAGGAAAATTAAATTTATCTCAGTACATTTACTCAATTGTTACTCAATTTAATAATATTTTTAGATATAGCTTTTTAAAATTTTCAGTATGAGGAAGTATGCTAGTGTTATCCCACACTAGATTTACTGTACTGTAGATAACTTATTGTGTAATTTTATTGAAGTATCCTACGACACCTTTACACAAAAAGAGAAATATAACTTGTGCATGTCCTTTATTTTGTGATTCTTAAAGCTTATTTTAGCTTGTTTTAGACTTTACAAACGCACATGTAGAATTACTCAGTATTAAAGTTGCGGTGTTTTCAAATCAAAGCGGTTGATCTTTCAGGTTGTGGCCATGAAAATGGCGGTGTGGGACATTTTACAGATGACATGACAAGAAATAAATAAATTTAACCTTTTACTTTTAGAACTATGATAAAAACAAAATAGTTCTATTATAAGTGTAGGGTAGTAGATTACTTAATGTATAATGTTGTACAAAATGTCAGTACAATAATGTTACTTGGCTTACCTACGAGGTAGGAGTATCGATATCGTGCAACCGCAAAGACTATGTGCTTTTAAATTTTGTCTTTAAATTACATTACTAATTTTATACGGTGAAGAAATAGTGGAATATATATCTACACTATGTTCAAACAAGGTGAACCTTGAGGAAACTTGCATTGGACTACCTCTAAATACTCTAAATAGTAGATAAAGCATGGTTGTAACGGATAAAATTGACAAGACTCAAAAGATTGAAGTGCGTCATTAATGTTGTGCATGTAAAATATCAAATTTTCAATTATTATTTCAATGATTCAATCAATTATTATTCAATTCAATTTTTTTATTTTTTTTTATAGTAGCATACTAAAGTGATTCCACCCGGCCTGATGGTAAGCAGTCAGTGGAATCCAGAAGTTGTGGCCAGCATACCAAAAGTCATAGTCTTAAACTGCTGGTATGGTGGTCTCCACTATGGCGGCTGGGAATGGGGTTAGGGGAAGAGAATGAGGGAGGTAAGGAAAGGGGAAAGGTTGAAGTTGGGCCTCCGGCGCTCTCACTCACCTAGCGAAACGCAGTAGTACGGATACTACTACTCTTACGTCGATCTTCTATAAGAGGGTAGTACTTCTCCGGACGATCCGGCCCATTCATGCTGAAACAAGCATGGATCTACTACCGTACGAGCGCGCAAAAAAACGCGCAGAGAATGACGATGTTGATGATCTTACAGCCTACGATGACGTTTACATTAGTGCAAATTACTTAGTTAAACGCTAGTAAGTAATGTATCTAAAGAATTCGCTTGTCCGAAACGGGGAGGCAGACGTGTATCACTCATGCACTCATTTTTCGTCATTTATATTACTGGATACAAGTGAGCGCAAGGAACTGTGGCCAAGGTATGGCTATACTATTGCCATAGCCCGTTCACACTTCCAAAATCATCATATCAGCCAAATAACGTTCACTGTTGGACATAGGCGTCCCCTAGTTTTCGCCACCGTGGCCGGTCGTTCGCCGTCCTCATCCATTGATTGTCGCCACGCTTTTGTGGTCGTCGGGTCACCTTGTGTGGGGTTTGCTTACGCTGTGTCTTGTCGCCACTCTAGAATCCTTCTGTCCCAACGGCCTTCAGTTCTACGAGCTATATCTCCTGCCCATTGCCACTTCAGAGAAGCAAATCTGCGAGCCACGTCGGTTACCTTGGCTCGCCTGCGGATTTCTTCGTTTCTCAAATGATCGCGCAGTAAGACGCCTACCATTAGCCCGCTCCATCGCCCTTGAGCGAATTTGAGCCTACTGACAAGACCCATAGTTAGCGACCACGTCTCTACTCCGTATGTTATCATGGGCAACACACACTGGTCAAAGTACTGGTCTTGAGACATTACGGTAGTGCGGACGAGAATATATGTTGTAGCATCCAAATTGAACGCTGCTGAGCCGAGTTGGATTCGACGAGTGACCTTTTTCTTTTAACCGGACAGTTTGTGAGTGCCAGGTATATGTATTCGTCAATAAATTCAAGCATCGAGCCTACGATCGTAAGAGGAGTGGGTGTAACATGGACATTGGTCATGACTTTATAGTCTTGTCTATATTTATTTTTAAGCACTTGTCGAGAGACTCTACTGAAGTCATGGAGCATTACACTGTGGTCCACCACGGTCTCAGCCATGACCACGTTATCGTCAGCGATTCCAAGAAGATAGATGTAATCGCCGTTATGTTAATGCCAAGTCAGCCATTTCAGTTCACAAGTTTCAACGCGTCCTCCACTGCAGCGGTAAACAGTTTCGGTGATATAACATCTCCCTGTCCCTGTCGTACTCCTCGCTGCAATTGGATAGGTCTTGAGCTCTGACCATTCGTACCTAAATACTCGTACCTATTGTTAAACTTTCACAATATAATTATTATCCTTGGTCGTCTTGTACGTCATCCACCGTAAGAAATATCCTGTATAGGTACTTACCTAACGTTTTTGTTACATAGTGGCAACAACACATGGCGATTTTTTTTAAGAGATAGTACTACTGCCATTATTACACAGTTAGCAAGGTATCGTCGCTATTTTAACAGCCGCATCTACACGTGTTATGCGCCTGAGTCGACCGCAGCTTTACGATTCGCAGTGCGAATTGGATGGCGGAACATCACAAACAGATTGTTGGATATAAACACCCACCGTGGGAGTCGTGGCAGCTACGGCGCTGTAACTTACGGTCCGCGGGCCTATGTCGGTGTTAAGTGATGGCACGATACTATTTTTTTACATACATCTACTTAAACGTAGTAATATAGCAACAAGAAGAGATTTGAAGTCTTATTATTCTCTATGTTTTCTTGGTGGGTTGGACAAGCATCATCTGCAGCGACTTTGCCTTCCTTCGACTGCTTTAGTCAGCTGCTAGGTACAGACTGTTTCATTCTGTTCTGTTCTGTTCGATTTACCATCTTGGATATGTATATGACATTCAAAACTGATGGCTTAACGTGCTCTCTGAGACACCAACGGGTATCGATATGATTTAGAAACGGTTATCCATCCATAGATTTAGCGTTGAAGATTAGTTTCAGATCCGCACGAGAGTTGAGAGTTAGACAATGATGTAGCTTGAGATTTGCTTTGAATAACTTGCATAAAACAAGACATAGATAGTAGATACCTGTAGATACTTTCTCGGTCAATCCGACCTGTTAAATTCATGCTGAAATCAGCAACTAGGTACCTACTACAGAAAATTTTAAATACAGGTAGGTATGCTTTATTCATTACAAGATGTTTTGATATTTTTAAATAGGCGTTAAATGTTTGACTTTCGTGCATCACTTTCTGATAACAATATTTAAGTTGTATACAATTCTCTTCGGATAAAATTTTATAATCTACAAAATATGCGCTTTAATATTATGCAATAAACAAACTGACATTACATTCTCAAATTCGTACTATTTCATCGTCAATTATATTGAAAACTAGTATGGTAGGAACATTTACCGATTCATATAAGGCAATTTGTATTAAATTGACCGTCACAATAGTGTGCAATTATAACTTTTTACTACTGCTATCGAAGGTTATTGCATCACATTTGGATGAAAGCCATACTAAGTCACTTTGTGATACGGCAGTTACATTTTGTCGAAGAAAATTGTAACGTATCATCTACGTATAAAGCACAAAATTCAACGTTAAAAATTTGCATCTTTATTATTTAGCTCTTTAAAATTAACCCTATCAAGTCTATGAGCCCTGTTGTATTGTCGAAGACTATTTTATAATGGAGCCGGTTGGCACAATATGCTAACTGTACTATTGATTAATTATGTAATTTTTTTTTATAACAGCAATCAGGTGTTTCTTTTGCAACAATCACTCGTTCAAATCATTCGAATTAGTTTACTTATCTGAACTAATATTATAAAGAGAAAAGATTTGATTTTTTGTATGTTTGTTTGTTTGTAACGATTTAATTAAAAATATACGTTACAGATTTGAAAAACTATTGCACCTTTTATTTTACTACTATATTTTATTATGTTTAACATATTTCTAAGCAATTTTAGGAATTTCAATATTTGTCAGACGACGGCAAAGGTAAATACGTCTGCGAAATATGATTGCTATACTGCATATCAATCATATTTCGCAGACGTACTTATGTAATATTACAATCATATTTTATGTAGGCGTTTGTTGTGAGACTGAATTAAACTTTTGATACCGAAGTGAAGCGAGGACGGATGTCTAGTATTTAATAAAGTTAATATGTAAAGTTATACAATATTTAGGTAAACTAAAAAAGTATTTATTTGAATTAGCTCTTCTTATTTAATTGAGCAAACAGGTAAGAATCAAATCGATAGGACATTGTAAGAATTAATACAACTGCTTAACTCCGTCTTTATTAAAATTTAAACTTAAGTCTCAAGCTTTAATCCTAGTTTATCTATCGAAGGCGGTGCCGCCGACTCATTTCGTCAGCTAGCGGAAAGATGGCAATTTTGGCACAGCTTCGAACTGCAAACACATTGCACATGCACACTGGCTGCCGACGGAACCCCAAATTGCTCACGAAGACACTCCGCCCGCCGTAACTCATATGACGGTTACAACATTTCGAAACGTCGTATATGTCGCAGTCAGTTATTAAAACTATCAAACATAAAAAAGTTCCGAGTAGAGTTTTATTCCCCTAAGAGTACTAAATGAGCGGATATTGTGATGAAATTAGTTCGATACAAGTTGACTTTATTAGATAATCCAGCGTTGAGTTCTGAATTTATTAAAAAGTTTTGATGTGTGAATTGTGAAAGTAGAATGGCCAACATTGGATTGTAAAATTCAAATAATATATGTTTTTGAATAATTCATTCCAGGAGACGATTGTGAGTGATGATTTTGAGATTGACAGAAGCTTGTATTATTTGATTTTGCTATTACATACTGTTTGATCTCTCTAAATTTGAGGTTTAGGGTTTTGCATGTAGGTTTGTAACTGTTATAATGTTGAATTTTCATTTATCAAATTCGATTAATACGTTCTCGTAGAGTATGGGCGCTAGTCATGCATGCCACTATAATGTTGCATCTCCTAGTCATAGTTAGGTATGTACATCCGTACGATCAAAGAGCAGTAATCGTAAATTATACGACGTAGTTACGAGTACTGTTTTGCAACATGTCACCACCGTGCACAATTACAATCTTTAAATACTTTACGTTTATCGCTTTACATGTCTCAACCGGTACTACGCACATCAAAACTGCATGCTTTCCTAGAAAAGTAGGTAGAATTAATTTAATTAAAATACAAGTATTTGAACTGACCAACTCCTTGTACGATGTTTTAATACGCCACTGAATCTTTTACCTCACATTATATACTTGTGAACAACTTGTTCATAAGATCGCAAAGCATAAGTGGCGTTGGGCTGACCATGTCTGTCGAATGCTTAATGAGTTGTGGGCCAAAATTACTACCATGTAGTGCCCTGAGACAACGAATAGGCGTTGCGGCAGACTAAAAAAATGACCATGGCAACATGAGTTGGACAAAATAAATAGATCGTGGTCCACACTTGCTATGGATCGAGGAGAATGAAAGTCATGGAGAGAGGCCTTTGTCCAGCAGTGGGATGATTTCGGATAACAGTATATACTTGTAACTTTTATTTTAATTTGATACATACCAAAAAAAATCTTAAAGTATCTATTCTGATTCTACTTATAATGTCTCTTCTTTTTAGGAGAAGACCTGAAGCTTCATTTGGGAAATTAGTAGCGGTTTTTTTATCATAGGGCTGAGGACGCTATGCGCAACTTGTTAGGTGATTTTCTCGTCGCCTTCTCATGTGGTGGTGATACGGTTGACTGTTTGCATTAAATTAGTTATGTTAAATGTCCGTCCATTAGGTCATATGTACACTTCGCTAATATGCAAAAGGTGTACCTATAAAGGCTGGCCCGATCTGCTTGACACATTTGCACAGAATGATATCGGTAAATGTTATAATATAATCAAGAAGAGTAATTATAGATGTTAACAAATTTACCTAAAGTTAATTTGCTGGTTATATGTAGGTATGCCTCTGTGCTAAGTTCGGCTCAGTGGTTGTTTTCTCAAAACAACGAAAGGATTAAACAACTGCGACATTGCCGTTTATTTCACATACAGCGTAATTGTCGGCATGTAGGTACAGTATTCGCGAATTTTATTGCCCATATCAACTTTGTGTTTGGTATTGTCAAAATTAATGGGGAGCTATTGTCAGTACGTGGTCTTCTTGTAAGAGATATTATTTACTTTAGAGACAGATACAACCTATTAGTTTATAAATGTAAACTACTTGGGTACTGATCTACTTTAAAGTTGGTTTTGACATTAATATAAGAAATTATAATAGATTAAGAGCAACTCGGTTACGAAAGTCGAAATGGTCCAGTGGATAAGGCACCCGCTTCTTAAAATACGAGGTAGTGGGTTCGAATCCGGGCAAGTACCAATGTGATTTTTGCGTGGTGATTAATGCTCATACCTTCTCTATATAAGAAGAGGCCTTTGCCCTGCATTGGGACAGTAAACAGGCTGGTATTATTTTTATGTTTAACTCGGTTACGATGTGAAGATCAAATTATTTTTAAGAACCCTAGAAAGAACATACAGGACTTTAGATGATCATTGCCGTAATGAACACAAGGTGAGAAAAAGCTCCAAAATAGCTTAATCTGATACAATGTAGTCATTCAGTAGCATATCACGTTCTTTTCTAGTGCCTACGGATGGCCTTAATTGAGTGTATTAGTGTAGTATATACCTAATTGAGTGTATTGTACATTTAAACAATACCTACCTGAAATTATGTAAACAGTTTCACAAACAATTAATCAGCTTCAAATACAGTCGTGAGTTAATAGCAGTGCGTATGAAAAACATCGTTTTTGCAATACGACAAACATTATGACGATTATTTACGACGTGCAATAAAATTGAACGTATGCAAATGACACGGGGAGTGATTCTCCACAGATTCATCTCGCATAGCCTTCTCCGGGAATGACTACAAAACGTAAGTATGGACGCCTAAAATGACGCTTTTTCACGAATACACCTTGAAAGCTCTACGTGAAGTTTCTATCTATTTTTGATATTTATATTATAGGCTTTTGAAATAATTATGATAGGCTTAAGTGTATCCTAATTTAGTGACAAAAAATATGCTACAAATTAAAAATAAATAATCCCAGTTAATATAATGAGTTCCATCGTTACGTTAAATATAATTCAAATTGTACAGTCGTGTTAAAGCGCGAGTTTATGACTTCAAGTGTTGATGCGTGATGGCGCATACAGAACACGATTAGCAACATGTTCTAAAGTCATACACTTCATACATCTGCAGGAATGTGAGGTCACTTTGTTTTCAATATTTAAAAGCATTTTCTTGCCAATAAGCAACAACCTTGTTGGTATTGGAGGTTTACTGTGACGTTATTGTTATACGGATATTACTTTATAAATTAGTAGTTTGTCGCCAGTTAAATGTTGTAGGTACGTATAATGACATAGGTAAAGATTCACTATCCGTTTCTTTTGAACTAACTCTGAATAATACCCGAAGAGATTGTTAATAAAGTTTCTATGTATCGGAATAATCTTTAAAATTTTACTACATTTACATTCAATCCATTCTTCTTTGGAACGCCCTTCCTCTTGAAATCAGGACGTCCACAAACCGTCATGCATTTAAAATAAAAGTTCGGAACTTGCTTCTGAGCAACTAAAATGGCAGTTTCGTCACAGCTCTGGTATTGTCACATCTCCTCTATATATTTGTATGTTAATTTTATTAATATGCATATAAATTGTGTGTATTATTATATATTTAATGTATATATTTATATATGTAGGTATATATATTATTATGTAGTTATGTGTAGTATATGTTTATATATTATGCAAATAATGTACTTTTTACTCAACTCAAAATTTATTTATTTGTGCACCTGCTTTGAAATATCTCTGCATTACCCTATGGTAGACTGAAGAATGCCTCAGGCATTAAGTCCGCCATTACATATTGTATGTATAAAGTTGATAAATAAATAAATAAATAAATAGATTGAATTTAATGTAAAAAATTTGAGACAATATTAGCTTAGGTATAATAGGTACCGTGTAAGTTCACATTAGCCCTAACATTTGATATCGGTAAAAACTAATATCTGTTTGAATTGACGACCAGAAGTAAAAGAATTATGAGTATGTTTGGATCGATCTCTGAATGTAGACACTCACTTGAATAAGTTCTTATTCAAAAAGCTCACAAGTCAAGATATCTGTTGGCGATAAAAACATCATAGTAAATGGGATGCCATTGTCTCTGCTTTCCCTTTATTTAGGTGTGAGGAGTATGGGAACCTCTCATTACTCTTATTGAAGTTATGTGTGTAATACTATAGATTCATAATAAGTATGCATGTCGAGCTATGATATAGAGTCACTAACGTCCCCGTTGACATGATGAAATGAACCTTCATTTATTATCTCATTCTAACATAAAACATGTCAGCGGCCGCTTTACGACGTTTCACTTTGCATAAATATGACTGAAATTAAGTATTGCTTGTTAGTTATGTACTTTAAAGTGTAATTTTGTAATGTATTACTGTTAGAACTTTAAGTATAAATGAGCTCTTAAGCTGAAATTGGAAATCCTGTACCATTACTAATGCATTTAATAATTAGGTAAGTACTTCGGTTTCTATCGGTTGAGAATCGCCTGAATAAAATGTACTTTGATTTTTTTTAGCAGGTACCTTCGTCACCTACGTGCTAAATTTAGCCATCCCCTATGCTTCTTCGAATTGTATTGCATTTGTGGGCGTTGCCTACGTCTTTGTTGGGGTTGCGCTTGTGGTGTTACAAGTCCAACCACAACACTTCAGGCACATACCTCTTGTAGGTGCTCAATGGTTTCGCTTTCGTATATAGTAGTATAACAAGCATTTTTACGAAGACTGTATATTACTTACTAATATTTTTGACAGGCGGATATTATAGAATCATTTATTCCAAAATAGATGCAGATGCAAAATACAAAAAAAAGTACCTAAGCTACAAGGATATTAAACAGGATTACACAATTATCACGATATAAATCTAATAAAATACAATGTTTATGAGATTGACATATCAACAGTAGATACGTAACTCTATAATCTGGTCATAACTGTCATTTTAAATCACTCAAGATGTAATGACGCGACTTGTTCTGACGGGTTTTGTTATTGTCACACCAGAGGCCCTAGACAAGTGGCAAAGATTTCTATTCTATTCATAGAATAGATAGTAAAATATATGAGATTGACATAAGCCTTGGCGTTAGCTTATGTCAATCCAATACATTTTTTAATCTATTCTATGAATAGAATAGAAATCTTTGCCACTTGTCTAGGGCCTCTGTTTGCTTAATTCATGTTTTTATTAAATTAGTCGTGGTCTGTGATGACTAGGCACGAATTAGCTCTACTCTTTCTGTCTGTATGCGTAAGGTGACTATGGATAATTAGGAGAAATACATCTTATCCATTCGAATTATGCTAATTATCATCATCATTAATTTAGCCGAAAGACATTACCCCAATTTGAAATTTAAATTATTTCAATACGTTATTTACTGGTGCCAAAACTGTAACAGGCAAAATGTAGATGTAACATTCTGTCAAACCCTCTCGATAAAACGGCGTAATAATATATGTAAAATAGTAGTTTGTAAAGCGGAAATTGTTATTTAAAACATAGGTACCTATTGTCATTGATAAAATTATTTTTATTGTTTTAGAGGTCCTATGTGTAAACTTTGTTTCGTCACTCACGTCACATCGTTATAAAATTCAAGTAGGTATGTTAAGTTTATAGTTACGAAGTTCATTCTAAAGTAGCTTTTGTTGGTTTTTCCTATATCTGTTACTACACCCATGTTAAGGTCCAAGGTAAACTTAAAAAAAATCATACTTAAAAAAAGAAAAGCCACAATGGTCTGTTTTACATACGCTACCTCATGTTTAAGAAGTGCCTTCAATGTTTAAATGTTTTTACGAATAAAGAATTTGAATTTGAACAGGTCATCTCGACTCATAAGTAGTATAAAAACATACCTAGATAATAATATAGTAAAGAAGCCTCGCAACTAAATCCATAATCGACGATAATTGCATTTGCACAATATAAATGCACTCTAATTTGTCAATAATAATAAGCTAACAACAGTTCAACAGAAAAAAAATGTACGACTTTTTCCACTAAAGAAACTTTAATACCTTATTGCAACTCAACACACGTATGTAAAGAAGCGGTCAGTGAGGCCCAAAGGTAAAAAAAGTCTACCTGCACTCAGGGCACCTTCCAGGAACGTAAAATTGTAAACTCAAATAAGTCAGTTTGTTCTACTGCACCCAAGCACGTTTAATACTGTATTATTTCTATTTATCACTTAAAATTGCTCCTACGTAGTATATTACAGTTTAAATTTTACGCGTTTAAAGGAGAAAGTTCATTTTATTTCTTACTTTATTATTAAATTTATGTTTAAACTCGAGGAGTTTTATTAGAATACTTATAATATCAGATGTAAATAATCCTAATCCTGCCTTAAAGTTAGAAAGATCGTTTTCGAAGTGACAGTATGGAAGGCTATACAGATGCCCAATGTCACATATCTTGTCATTTTGATTGATACTTTATGATAGACTTTTCGTCGATAAATAGAACCGAAATGAAGAATTTATTTCTTAAATTTTATCTTCATGTGATACTAGCGGTCAGTAGAGTGTTTTCTCCGAGATAGTAAAATGCACAACAAAAATCTTAATAGGCACTAACTATTACGTAAAAATCACGTTGGTTCTTACATGTAACCGTAAGTGATACCTATAGGGCTACACCCTGAAACACCAGCCCAATCACGACTTACATAAATCGTTTGGAACATTTCAAAACAAAACCATGTCTGTTTTTTTCTTGTTTTTTCTTAATACCGTTCCTTCTAGATACTTAATAAAATACACTAGGTCTATTCGTCCTACTCTATTTACTATAAAGTCTACAACTAAAGAGACACCGCTATTAGTTATTCAGTGTGAATTGGCCACCCTTTAAATATTAATTCGCAAACAAAACCTGAATGGACATTTTTTTCTCATCCGGTCCCCATTCATCGACGGCTAAGCTTAAAGCCACTATTTCACGCATCGATTTGGTCCTCGACTTGCTAGGCCGATTGACAGGGTTCTGATGGGTAAGGGAAATTGAGATTTGGGAGCAGAAAAGATTGCTCGAGAGTAAAATAGACGCTTTATAACTTGAGGGTTTAGCTAAGTACCAATGCGATTTTATAAAAGTCATATGAACCTACTAATTAAGTTTAACGACTGGCCTGTTGGTCTAGTGGTTAGTGACCCTGACTGCTAAGCCGGAGGTCGTGGGTTCGATTCCCACCCAGGACAAACCTTTGTGTGATGAGCATGATTGTTTGTTCTGTGTCTGGGTGTAATTTATCTATAATATGTATGTATTTACAAAAAAAAATATATTTAAGTAGTATATCAGTTGTTTAGTACCCATAACACAAGCAAATATAATTGCTTAATTTGGGGCTAAATGGCGCTGTGTGAATGTGGTAGAATATTATTATTATTATTATTATCATAGATATTACTGATAATGATATACCTAGCAACATCCAACCTGAACTTAATCATTATAAGTAGGTTAGTCTGAAATTACCAATTCACCTGAAGGAAGCGTGGTATTCAATGCTCTATGAGCATTAAGATAAGATGAGACTCTTAGCTTGCAGTAGTTTAATAACTACTTGGTACGTTAAGCGAGTTATTCGCGTTTTTTCGGAGATCCTCGAAACGTGTTTAGTGACGTCATTGACTCTAATCCCCTGCAAGTGGACGCGTTTGCAATAATGCACGCTAAGGGATTTGTACGTAATGTATGAATAAGCGGCTTAACGGTAGATGCGGTATTGAGAGACACCGATTTTGAATGACTGTCAAATGTTTGGATGGATGTTTTTGCCCGTCTGACACAGTCAAGGAGGGTAATGTTTTTCAAGCATATGTATGTATGTATATATGGATGTATATATGCATGTATGTATGTATGTATGTATGTGAGTATGTATGTCTATTTCTTTGGCACGCACTACAGCCTAAATGGTTTAAATGGTTTCAACGTTTGAGGTGTCATTAGATTCGTATTAATTGTGGGAGTGACAGTGGGCTTTTTGTTTTTTAATAATATATATTGCTTATTGGCGTTGTTTTTTTCATCTTGCAAACGCTTTGCGGTTTAGTACCATTTAAACAACAATCTTAAAAAATAACTGTCGTCACTGCCTTTTTCGAGCAGAATCTTTAGCCCTCTTTTGATTCTGCACTGTTAATAAAGCATTAAAGAGCCAGAAATATAAGAAATATTTTTAAGTACAATAGACAAAACCTGGACGAACAAATTGTAAACACAGCAGCAAGCAACTAAGGTTTCTCATCCGAGCGTTGATAGAACATAGTTTAGTAAATCTTCATACAGAGGTCTTGTCAATCTAGTTGAATCTAACAATTTCTTTAGTATATTGCTTTGTATTATTGATAATAAAAGTTAATCTAGCCTTCCACTTAGAACGTGAGTGCGCATATTTTCAACAGATTCTATCGTTACAATGTATAAGTACATGCAATTGTTAGGCCCATTAGTTGTCTATTCATATTTAAGATCGTCTTAATTGCTGGCTTTCTAATATTATTCATGACAGTAGACAACAATTACTTAAGTGTCACTTACTGTCAGCTGTTTATACTACTTGACTTGTAAATATAGTAGTGATTTTGTTGTTAAGTTTATTAAATTCAAGTAGACTGCTTTGGTGGTACTGTACTGCCACGTAGCCACACGCTGCCACGTAGGTTGCTTTCTGTCGCAAAATTCTTAACAATAAGATTTTCGCGTCTGGAAAAATGTCCGGTAAATGTTAGGTATCAGGCAACTTAAACATGGGACTGAACATAGCTGGTTAAAGTGAGTGTTTTTTAATTAATATGAATTAGTTAAACAGAAAAAATCTATTAAATAACAACCATCTTCCGTAAAATAAAAAAAACAGATTAACGCGAGTTACATAATTAATTATATAAATAGCGCTATTTATAGAATTAAAATGGAAAACGTGTTGCCAGTTCGAAACATAAAAAACTTATCTCAGATCTAATCCCATTTCGACTTTTTGACTTTGAATTTTAAAATCGTAAACATTTTATTGGCTCATCAATATTTTATTCATACTGTGTCGACGACGCGTACGACCGTGACTAACAAATCAGTTTTAGCGTTTAGTTCATATTAACTAAAATTAAATAATGGCGGTTCTTTTGATGTAAACACTGAAATGAACCCCATCATTGTGTTACTCGTATTCATTTGATTTAACTAATCTGTTACGAGCATACTTATATCTTTGTCGGTAACCACTTGTGTGGCATGAAAGTTATTTTTAATTTAAAATAATAAACATGCAATAGCAAATAATTGAATGTTTATCTCACACTCATTTACATGTTTTTTAATTAGGCTGGAGAAAATGTAGGCATGACAACGGCGTCGTTTGGGAAGATCTAAAGTTTGACATACGCAGTTCAACAATATAGCATACAAGTTTTATGTCTCTCGACTGAAATGTTGATAATGCTGAAATCCAAAAATATCGTCGCGTAGGTATTATAAGTAGTTATAAGTGCCATTTGGATATAACTGTTAATGCCATATCACACACATAAAACTGCTTGATATTCTGCTTACTGTAAAAAGAACATATATTTTATTTATTACGACTATCATAATAACAATATAGTTGTTTTTATTTGCACAGTGAAAACGTCGCATTGTCAGTTTTTATCTTCTCAATTTTCTGCGCAGTGCTATATTGTTATGATATAATCAGATCGCTAAAATTTTGCTTAAAATAGTTTTTATGCGACAACACAGATTATACATTATACATACCTCAGAACAAGGACTGTTCTGAGATACATACAGATATTTTTTAGCGAATTTGTATTATTTTTTTATTGGCACATGTCAGCATTTTGCCAGGATGGAAATTGCGTGGTGTCCACCTTTACCTTACTTAATGACTGCTTAAGATAAGTCAGAGTGGTCATTTTGCTGGCCTTATTATTGTCTGGAGTTAATTAAATCTTTAATACCTACTACATTCTGTTTCATTATCTGACTTTGAAAATTTACATCAAACAAAATTTCCAAAGCTTGAACTCTTTTAATCCACATATAGAAAACATGAATACCTAGATATGAAAATACTAACAGTATATTAACTGTAAAGTAAATCTGTTGTTTTCTTAATACACGTGTCATTAGTATAAATTTGATCCATAATAGCGAGGAGGATGGGGTGGTTCGCCGTCAATGGAAAGTGTGTCGGCATTCGAGTCTCCGCGACGCCATGAAACACGGATTTTCTCATACTCAGCGTGTTTTCATTCAAACGTTTTGGCTTTGGAAACTCATGGATTTCTTACAGTTTTGTAAGCGGTAGACTGTGTTATGTTATGTGAAGGATTTAAGTCTGCGTTTTCGTGTTAGTAACGCGGATTCTTTTATAAATTGAGAGATGTAGGGCATATAAAGCAGTTATTATGTATTTTTAAATAATAGTTTTGTACTATTACTAGTTTTTTTTTTATATAGCCTACCAAAGTGACTCCACCCCGCCTGATGGTAAGCAGTCAGTGGAATCCAGAAGTGGCGGCCACTATACTAAAAGCCATCGTCTTAAACTGCTGGTATGGTGGTCTCCACTATGGCGGCTGGGAATGGGGTTAGGGGAAGGGAATGAGGGAGGTGAGGAAAGAGGAAAGGGGGGAAATTGGGCCTCCGGCGCTCTCACTCACCGAACGAAACGCAGTAGTACGGATACTACTACTCTTAAGTCGATCTTCTATGAGAGGGTAGTACTTCCCCGGACGATCCGGCCCATTCATGCTGAAATCAGCAAGGATCTACTACCGTAAAGTATATAGAATAAGACGCAGGGGAGTCCGTCGCTACGGCGGTAACCGGTCGTGGCAAGGGGCCGGCCTCAAGCCCTTGCCATCAGATGTATAAGCAAACAAAGACGCAAGAAAGTTCTATGTTTGCGTCTTATTCTCTTCGTCGGTTGCCCTATATTATGTTTTTTTTTTATAATTAAACATAACAAGGGCTGCTATTCGTATCGTAGTTCATTTTGTCTGTTGTATTTTAACATTTGAGTTTTTTGGAGAAGATTTATTATACACCTGTAAGTTAAGGATTTTTTGTATTCAGCAGTTTATATAAAGTTAGAAATGTAGTCTAGTCTTAATATCAAGATGCCCACAAATTATGAACTCCAAACTTAAGACAGAAATATTTATTTCATCCCTTAACTTAAGAATTAAAAACCAAACTTTGACAGGAGTAATAAATATTATTGACCATCGAAGAAAAACACGATGTAGATAAGTTTCAGACGCCCACGCGGTTTCAGCGCGTAGGCGAGCCCGAGGCAAACATATTCGTAGTATATTAATACAGCTTAGTCACTAAATGTAGGCGAGGGGAAGGCGCCGGCCGGCCTTGTGACGTCACAGACCCAGCGACGTTACATCAGCAGGGTAGACGTAGGACGCTGCGAAGTTACGACAGCGAAGAATCGTTTGTTTACGTAGTAATTGGTATTTATAGGTATGAAGTGTATTGTTGTCAGATATGGACTAATAAAAACATGACTGAAACTATTCATGTTTTTATTAGTCCAATTTAGAGGATCTAGTGGTGATTATACCAAGTACTCAGTAACCTCAACTTGTAAAAAACATGACATGGTGACTAGCTGTAAAGTGCAGCATTTCTATTAATAATATAATATCACAACGACTACTCACAACGCCATCTAGACCCAAAGTGATGGGTCTAGAATACATACTCAACTACTTTTTTTTTGTAAATACATACTTATTATACATAGAAATACCCAGAGCAATAGAATAATAGGAACTCTTCTACACACTGGCAGATTCGCAACGATACCCTGGTGGTGCTGCTACGATTTCTGTAAGATGGACGTAACGATGACTTAAGCTATTCCGATTTTACATATTTTTATTTTGTTCATACTTACGTAAAAATATATACTCTTCAAACATTATATTTACAGAAAGCTAAAAACATAATGCGTAAAATATACTCGCTACGAAGTGCTACATGCTACGAAAAACTATTCGATTGCTCCAAATAGTTTACCGTAACCATTTCATGTAGTTTTTTCTTTCAAGTACTAACTAAAAGCCGCGTAGATTCGACGTACGTCGGCTTTTAGTACGTAGCGACCGATTCCTTCGTACCTTGGAAGAAAAGTCATGTCGCTGTCGTCAGAAGACATTCAGAAAATCCTTACTGGTGGTGAGAAGTCAGAAGCAGTAATTATGTTTACCTACTGTATTGACCATTAACCAGTAAAGAAATAAACTGATAACTGACTACGCCCGCATCAAACATGGCCGAATAAGTATAAGGAGACGATCGTATAGGGTTTAGCGCTAGTACTACAACGGGCCACCATTATCATCCTTTGACTTATCTTAGGCCACTCCCAAAGCAGTCAATTTTCCAATTTCGGCTGTACTGCATATTAATCGGCTACACAAGATGCAACCGTGTGTTACACGTATACAACCCCGATATACCCGTACAAGCAGTTCTTAAAAAAGCGGCCTGGCAACCCCAATATGGTTCAAGAAAAGGCGCATAGATAGACTTATATCACACGATGTACGTGGTCATTCCTCGTGTATTATGATGTTTTGAGTGATTTATCATGATTGGTTTTTCTGTTGGTTGTACATACGCGTCGTAAACGTTTGACGTCATTAATTAAATCATCTCGTTGTTATTTTATTGTACAATAAACATTTTACTGTCTGTTTTCGCGTGCTGTATATTTGTTGCTTAAATCGTAAACATTGTAGTGAATTTATGTTCCAATTTCTGTCGGAACATTCTGCATTGACTTGGTGTAAGTAATTGAATATTCTTTTCATTGTAACTATTATCTACACGTTGTTTGTCTCTCTGTTTGTAAATATTGTAATATGTATGTACTTAAATAAGGTAGTAAAAACTCTCTTTGCCGCCATCATGGTGTCGGTCTTATCATCCCTTCCATCGAGACTATCCTGTATAAATCCCTACGAAGAAGTAAAAAACTAATCTATTAAAAAAATCAATGAACAAATAGACATTTTTCTTCAAAAATGTCTAACAAAATTTAAAAAAAAAAGTCGAAATGGCCCTGTTGTTAAGGCACCTGATTCGTAAACAAGAGGTAGTGAGTTCGAATCCGGGCAATTACCAATGTGATTTTTCAAAATCATATGTACTTTTTTAAGTTTTTCTTGGACATTTCTGACTGTAAAAGAAAACATCGTGAGGAAACCTGGACTTAAAAGTCTGAAATTTCCAATCCGCCTTGAGCAAGCGTTAATGATTAATGCTCATTCCTCCTCTATATGAGAAGAAGCCTTTGCCCTGCAGTGGGACAGTAAACAGGCTGGTATTATATGTATAACAATATTTACTATATTTGATTAAAATTACTCTAATACACGCCCTTTTAAATAAATCTGGATTAAGTCAGTAGGAAACATGCAGGTGCGTAAAGATTTTCTGGTTTTGGTTGACAACTATATGTACAAAGTGCTCACACGTTTAAGTTATATTTGTCAAAATAGAAGCCGAATTTGACAAAAATATGAACATAAGAACGCGTATATATATATAAACCAATTTTCTAGAACAAACATCTAATATGTAGCTTCCAAGAAATCACAAAAACAATAAAACCCAAAAACCGTACATAACAGCCCACTTTTCTTCCAAAACACTTCATAAAGAAACATGCCCACATCATTAATAGCTCAGAACTGCCAATATCCGGATGGCTCATCGAGCGTAACGTTCTACCATCACACGATATGTAAGCCATTGTTAACAACCTCTTATATCAAGAAGTAGTTCATTACATTATTTTCGTCACCCTTAACCTTTCGAAGATTGTCTGAAGCAGACGTATCCACAGCCGAAACATTTGGCTGTTGGCCAGTAATCTTACATACTACGATACAATATTTCGGGTCTCCATTACTTCTTTTTAGCTGTTATCGGCACATCGCCAGATAAATAGTACGTGGAAACCTGAAATTGTTTCGTTATCTCCGTGCTATTCAATGGTTCATTTGTGTGTATTTAATATGCGGCTGCCAAAGCAGATATTTGTTAGGCAACTCTAGACATTATTGGCATCAGCGGCAATATTAGCCCGTACTCGCGTTCCCATGGCTCCCAATTTTCTCGATAGTAATCCAAAGTTCGCAAAAAGTAAGTGCATAAAAGATGATTTGGTGTTGTAGCATCGAACGTAGAATTTAAAAAGTGTTAGGAATGTCCCATGGATGTATTTTATAGGCTTCTGTACCTGATAGAACGGGATCCTATTACTGTGGCTCCGCTGTCTGTCTGTCACCAGGCTTTATCTCATGAACCGTGATAGTTAGACAGTTGAAATTTTCACAGATGATGAATTTCTATTGCCGCTATAACGACAAATACTAAACAACAAAAAATAGGTTCCCACTCAACAGACGGCAAAAAAATTGCCGTTTTTATAGATCATGGTACGGAACACTTCGTGCGCGAGACCGACTCGCACTTGGCCGGTTTTGATTAATAGTACACTGACACACTGTTGTGTAATTTCTATGCATTTCCGCACCTTCATATACTATAATTCTTATAAAAGTATACCAACGTCTTAGTTTCTATTTCAAACATTTATTAAACATATTACTTTGTTGGTATAATTACAATTGACATAAAAAAAATCTGCCTAAGGGAGAAAATTGACCTAAAATTAACTTGTTAATGTATTAAAATTGTAAACTTTAACCACCATACTCGTAGTATGTACACGTAGTACGTACACTTAGTCGTATGTATAAGGTACTTATATTGTTTTATCACAACCTTACTCAAACTATAAAATTATATCTGTATTATAATTGTTCATACAGTGGTGACTTAAAAACCGAATTTCAAAAAACTTTATATAATTATTTTTATTGTGTTACAATACCGTATTTATTAAGTTCCAAATATGGAATTTTAATATGTATACGTTATTATACTAAATTTGATTCCATTAAGGAGTCATCTGACATTTAGTTTGACCTTTAGCATTTGGATGTATTTTTCTCTAGCCCACGTATTTGAATGTTGGCATCCAGCCAAACGTTTTGACGTAGGCTTCTCTTTGACTACTCATTCATAGTTTGCTTTTGACTCGTTATGTGGCTATTTCATTACTTGACTTAATTTAAGTATCTACTTACTTTACTGAAAAACAAGCGACGTCAATGCAAAGAGAATGACGTCCTCTTTTATGCCACGTAAAAACAACTATAGCTTCGTGATCAGGGATTAGATTGTTTTGTGTAAGATCTTGAGTCTGTATCCAATATTAAAATAAATTCTTATTCTTGTATACTCTTTTGAAGGGTCCTGTCATTACGTACTTATTTTGCTGCCCATAGTTATTTACAAAATTATTGCACTGAAGGCTGAAAATACTTTCTTCATTGTCAGAGCCGCCCTACTTTTTTTACCATATTCTTTTTTTTTTGCGGTAGATTATTTATGTTATTAGTTGAGATAAGATAAAATTAGTCTTACTATGCGACCAGCCAAGGTGGCGAAAAAAAAAAAGAGAGACCTATGTCCACTGTGGACGTCTTTTGGCTGATATGATGATGATAAGGATTACTTTCTGTATATTTTTAATTTCAACCTAATAATCTCAAATACTTGAATTTGGATAATAACAACAATTTATAGCAGCAGTTTAACCAGGCAATCAAGATTCTCCACAATAGTACACAGTAGAGATTTAATTAAAAGATGTCCAATGAAATTAACATTTGAGAGGGCTGTTTACCGAAAATACATTGAAATAAGGCTGTAGAATTGTATAAAAGACCTAGTTAACAAATGAAGCGGGCTGTGGACTCATCGAGTGAGAATTCAATTTACGTTGCCGGTGGGCCAGAATTGTATCGCATACATTTTATTTTATTGCAACTCTCACCCTGTTAATTTACGGCAACGCCGGCGTCGCCTTTTGTTGATTGCGTTTCATCATATTTTAAATAGATTTTTCATTTTTAGATAACCGAATAAGTTATTATTTTTAGGAGCAGACTGTGTTAGCACCTTTATCTTAGAGGGTTTTGGGATTATGCTATACATTTTTATATCAATGCAAAGAATGACACCGCAGCGTAATTTATGTTTATATGAATAACTTATTTAAGTAGTAATATCTACTTAGAGCTCAAGATAACAACTCGTCTCTCCACTATATGCCTTAGGAGAATCCTGGGCTTCTTTGGTCACTTGGCTCGGCGAGAGCCTGATAGCTTAGAAAAGATATTCTTCGTCGGCCAAGTAGAGGGCAGGCGTAGCAGAGGTAGAAAACCCACTCGCTGGTTCGATTCAATCCAAAAGGTCACACGCGCTGAACTTCAAGTCTCTTTAAGGAAGGCAGAAGATCGACCAGCTTGGAGAGCAATGCAATCGAGGGCAACTTATGGTGGTCACGACCCTCAGCCATGAGGTTTCGACGAAGAAGAAGAAGAAGAAGAATCTACTTAGGGCTAGGAAACTTTGCAATATTATGCGTTCATTACGTTTATGTTAGGACTCACGAAGGTAGTTTGGATCAAACTTAATGTAGAAAAAAGTTGATTTATAGGCATATTTGAATTAAGAAACTTTATTAAGTTAGATAACAACGCAGTTATTCTTTTATTTCAATCATAAGACAAAACAACGTATTCCTTAGTCAGACCGAACTATTCTTAAAAACAAGACCTGTTTGTTGTATACCATCTACGGTTTACCATTCGTAAAGTTTGATTATTATACTCCCGCTGTGAGAGGTATAAATAGAGTTGGAAAACAATGTCGGAAAATAATTCTAGATTCTATAACCGAAGAAGTTTGTCTGGAAAACAGGAAAGACATTGCTGAAGCAAAAATAAAGGGAATACGAGGAGGGTGCAAATTTTTCAAAATCAAATCACACGCTTCATAACGTGATTTATTTCACCTGTAAAATGCTTAAATCGGATATTATATCACTGCTGTTTTTGCTAGAACCTGGCTATGATAATTTAACGAGATTTTTCTTGATGTTTAATATTAAATCAGCTCTTAGCCATAAGGCCGCCCATGGTACTATGATATTGTTGTAATCTATATCAAATTTGTAAGTTTGGTATATGTACAATAAAGTGTAAATAAATAAAATAAAAACAATTTGCACTTAACTAACACAAAAATTTTCAGCGCGATAAAGCTTCACATATCGTTCATTTTTCAAACACCATTAGATAAAGTGGAAAACTAGTAGTTTAGCGAAAAACAACTCATATTGTTTAATGGGTTTAGTGTACAGTAACAATGTAAGTGAATAACTTTTTATTTATTGACACCTGACTAAACTTGTTCAAACATTTTAGATACTATGCAGTTACGGCTTGTATACGACACATGTAACTTTTTACTAGTCTAAATGAATATAATATTGTTTACGTTGGTGCTTGTTAGCGGAGACAAACAATTAAAAAGTAAAATATAGTATAATATTTTGTAACTTATAAAAAATTATATTTATATTTGTGTCAACGGGCTCAAATTGCCGCCATTAATTAACACGTTGCGCTTACTTAAAACAACATTGTACATCTCCCAATATATTTGAATTAGTGATGAGAACTTTTGTTGGAAATAGTATCATCGCTATTTTAAAATTGCATTTTAAAACAGCGTTAGAAGTGCAATTCAGCAACTGAAATATACCAGTATGCAAAGTACGTTAGAGATTATTTCTAGTAAGCTAGTACAGCTTAAAGTATTTTCTGCTGACATCATTGAGAACATTTGCACGTGAATTATTACCGCCATGTTTTGAGCAGCTCGTGCGGTTTTACCACCATGTGTAACTAGCTTTGTGTACTAAACGCGTTTACTTGAATGTGCAGATAAAAAATTTATAGTATAGAGAATGTTATTTTTGGTTATTTATTATTTTTGAAACTACAAAAATCTTTTGTAACTTCATTGGTTTAATTAAATAAGAGAGGTATGTATGCTCTTGCTTTTTATTATCTAAATAGTAAAAAAATGCATATTACCTACGATTATAATGGAGTCTTTTTATGTTATTTTTATGAAATTAAAATTATTTACCGTTAATTTGGAAAGATAATTTGGAAAACTACAAATAGGCGGTGTTGATTTAGGCTATGATTAATCAAATCAAATTAAAATAGCAGTTGACCCATAATAGTAAATTTATAATACAATAATAATAAAATAGAAACAGCCAAATTTTTTTAATAAATCCTTGTGATATTTTGTCTTTAAATTATAATAATTATAATTGATGAAATATATGAATTATGATTGAATGGCTCTTCACTCTTAATTACAATGGCAATAACACACACACACACACACACATACACACACACACACATGCACGCACGCACGCACGCACGCACCCACGCACGCACGCACACACACTTTTTTTGTCTTTTCTTATTTTTATCGTGTATTAAGTAAAGAAACTGTTAAACCTAAACTGATTACTTAATTAAAATGATTGATTAATTAAAATACCTACCTAAACTGACTATGTTGTAAGTGTGTAAGTGTAAATCTAAATTGTTATAATTACGTAGGAAAAACGAGGTTTCCTAACACAAGTATCTCATGATTACTTTCTGGGAAGCCCCGGCAACTTAATTGTAAAAGATTTACTGAAATAAAACAATTTTATTTATATTTATTAGGCCTATCTTTTTACATTTCTAGCATTGCCCTCGATGATAAGCCGCTAAATATAGATTCTGTTTGCAAGTTAATTTAAAATTTGAGAAAGAAGTACGAAAGAAAATAGAGAAGACAATTCAAGGAAATACGAAAGTAGATAAGTATATGTAGTTTTCAATGTTCAACTTTACGAGTTAA
Organism: Parascotia fuliginaria; assembly: GCA_963082885.1. Taxonomy (NCBI): domain Eukaryota; kingdom Metazoa; phylum Arthropoda; class Insecta; order Lepidoptera; family Erebidae; genus Parascotia; species Parascotia fuliginaria. The sequence goes on along the minus strand of OY720180.1, from coordinate 13,128,892 downwards.
TAATTTCATCAAAAGGCATTTGTTTAATAAATTTATAATGAAAATATTGTCATTAAATAATTTTAATATGATTGCATCCATCATTGTATCGTATTAAGCCTTAAAGGTAACCGCGAAACATATACACCCATGACCGTTGAAAATTTTATAGCTAAATAAGTTTCCATAACCTTATTGTAAAAATAAAGTGTGAAAGTTGAAAATTTTATAGCTACATAAGTTCAGCCTTCTATTACATGAGACCTAACGTATCAAAACGTGAGTCTCTGTGTACCCCTTCGGGAAAAAGGCTTGATGTTATGTTATACTGATAAATATTTATTCATTACTTCTTATGCTATTTATGAAATAATAAGATGGGATTAATAGCTCATCAACTAAAACGATCATTGGATCTTATTATGTATTCATTTTTATTCAAATTACTAGTCTTACGAATGGTTTTTAATTCGATACATGGTTTGGGGAAAAAGAAATGCTGTATTAACAGCCTTATTTGTAAGAGTAATTTTTGTTTGAATTCAACTTTCCATTTTGTTATGAAGTAATTCAATTGATTTAAACTTTGTGCTTTCTTGTGGGAACGCATTTTATTGGTTATTTTGAAAAATTTAATTTTATTATTTAATTTAATATATTTATATTCACAATTTGCTGAGTGGTCTTAATGAAAATAATCGCAATTCTGCAATCACTAAAAATACGCTACAATCCGCTTACCGCGAAAATAAATCGCTTGCTTTTTAAAATAACAGATGTGACATTTTACTTATATTAACCGCACTAACATTTTTAATCGTAGTGCGATCTTAGTCTTTCTGTCATTGGCCTTCGCTATTCGCAGGTGACAATAAATCGTAGTGCACGTAGGAATTATAGTCGTTTGCGACGAATAAAATTTTAGTGCGCGTTTAACCCAAAAATATGGAACTTACTCCATTTCTTTTCGAGAGTGTCGTAAGAGAGAAATACCTACTCCGTGACGGACAGCAGCGTTATTTGTGAACTAAGTTTTTGTCGAGTCGCTGTTGTTATAAATAATAGTTTTGTTCTAAGTATAGTGTTCTCCTTTTTACATGACAGCTCACAACGGCTGAAGTCTAGGAATATCGGTTACCCTTGCAGTCAATTTTAATAGAAAATTTGAAAAAAAAAAAAAATTACTTGTTATTAAAAGTACAATGATAGACTGGCTTGGCATTATTAGGTAAACTGACCACCCCGCTCTACTAGTTAATAAATAAAAATGTCATCATTAATTTGACTAAGTAAAGGTATTTCAAGCACAAAAGGCCCCGCGAGTATAACTCATATCTAATGTAAGAAGGCAGCCGACGAAACTAGTGATTGATACTCAGTTAAAAGACGTTAAATTTTTATGTCACCAATCAATCAATTTTAATTCTTCTCTTGGGGGAGCTAATGAAACGTTTGGTACTAATAAAGACGTTAGTAGATGATATTTTGGTATTCGATTTGGTTTCGTTGCTCTGAATTATTTTGTTTTGTATACCTTTTTACTTGGATTGCGCATCGTCGAGGGTCTTCGTATAGGTAGCAATAAACGTATTTGATTGTTACTAAATATTATACATACATAAGGTACCTACATAATAATCTATTTATAGGTAAAGACAGCATAAGTGAAAAAAAGAACTGAGTTCAGTAAAGTACGTCTAACAAAAATTGTATTTGATATTTTTTTGAAACGCAAGTATCAAGGCGGTTTACATTCCTAGATCAACACAATAAATGGAAATTAACCGTGATGATGACTTCGTGGTAATTTCAATTACACTAGTTGTTTTATAGATATGCTTTAGTTTAAGTTTATTATTACGGCTTCTACCTTTTATCTAGTTTACCGTTCAACTGATGAATCACTGTGTATTTTAATAAGTACCGTAGATAACTACGAGTATGGGCAGACCAATAAAAATATAGCCATCGAACTTTTGTGGAGTGAGTTGTCAATTTTCGTGAGAGATAAAGAAAGCGGGATTTTGATTTATGTGAGAGAGATACAATTCATGTGCAAATGATTGTTTATTTATGTATAAATAATATCATTATTATATCTTTATTGATTCTCATATCAGCTATTGATTTTTAACGTTTTCCAATAGTTACAGAATTTCTTTGAGTTTCTTTTAAATTTGTAACGTAGGTGGAATGGAATAGTTGAAGATATGAAATTAAAAGAATTGAAAAGCGGTTTTTTAAACGGCCTCTGAAGTTTTATTATAATTTATGAATAGTTTTTTTGTGCCTATTCAAGTTACATGCATAAAGAACTAAGAATATAATAAACAGTATAAAGAACTATTAAAGTATCGTTTCATATCAGTTTAAAACCGTCACATACAATAAGAAATTCAAATGATATTGTTTATGTACAAAATATACAACGGATTTCGATATGAAAGAAATTAACAGTCATGTAAATGTTCAATATTTTGCGCTAAATAAAGAATATACGTTGATTTTACTCGTGGATTCAATAAAATACGTTTTTAAGTTACTCGGAGGCATTTGCATAAGAGGCGTTTATTTATGATTGAATATTTATTACTCAGCCAATAAGAAAGTGTGATTTACGTTAAACATTGAAAACATAGACGTCGTTTATTGTTATTTATCGTAAACGCGGTTTATAGTGTTATAATTTGTGGCACACTGACGCAGAATTAGTTGGTCAATTGATATTACCGTAGATATCTAAGATATAAAAACGCTTCTACATATTACTATCTTCTAAATGACTACTACTTCTGTTCATTTACTATTTTAATTAAAATACGTAGTCAAATTATCATATCATATCATATTAATTGGTTGATTTGTAATAATTACTTTGTATGGTTCTTTAGTTGCGTTGAGTGTTAAAATTGTAACTCATACAAAAAACTGTAATTATCTGGCGATTAAGAAGAGTGGCGTGAGTTTCTTGCCAGTTCTTCTCAAAACTCTACCTCGTCAGCGAACTGGCTGTAGGTTAATTAGCTGACTTCATGTAAATTGACTTTTCATAAGCATTATACTTTATGATCAAATTTAAATAAATGATTTGTACTTTAATACTTTGTTTAAGTACTTTGCTCTGATAAACCAAGTTTATCCGCTTGCTCACCGTTGCTCTTAGACTTTGGGAGTTCTAGAGCATAGAGAAAAACATCTATAAGCGTAATTTAAACCACTACTCTGTAATATGATGGATTTTAAGATTATATGAAAGAAGTTTGGTAGCAGCCTGTATACCGAGTCTTTCAGCTGCTTTTATCAGGTCATCTGTCCTTTTTGTTAGTAATTCTAACTCCAACGTCCTGCGTTTTCCAATCCATTAAAAAAGTTATGGGCCTCATCAAGTTCCATACAAGTAAATTAAAAGCTTCGTGTGAAACCAGTTCCAAAACTCCGGTTCCATAAATGGCCGAAGCGCATCGGGCATCTGCTTGTCGTGCTATCACTGCAACTTCTTATTCGCTGAGCTACGTAGGTAATTAATCTACAAATCTCCTCATTTCTGAATCGATACAAAGTCTTTAGATTATTAGGTTTAAAAAATTATTCAATTACAGTAACCAGGTTAGATAACGGCTCCGTAAGTTGTACAACTGACCGTGTTTTATAATACCAATCACTTTTGTCAGCTGTGCGATAATTATCGACGCGAGTCCTAATCATGATGGTACTGTTTTTATGTCGAGTAAACAAGTCATAAATCTAACAAAATAACTGTACGTTGTCAAGGAAGTTGATCTAGTTTGACCGTTCATTACTTTTTGTCGGTGAGTTTTTGTGAGCCCGATATATTCCATTTTGTTCTTCACGATGATATTTAATGATATCTAAATAATAGTATACTATTTTAATTAGGTCTTCGGTTCAGTTTCCTCAATTCCCAGACCTTGAGTATACCAGATGTTCAGTAAGCAAGGAGCTACGATGTAATTAGTATGGAGTAGATTTAAATTTCAAATCGCTTTCGCCTCACTCGAGGAAACGTATGGAGGTTACTATTCAAGGATTTAACTCCTTGCAATTAATCTTATTCTATTATTATATCTATTTATATGCCTTGCATATAATTAGATTTATTGTTCGAAAATATTGATTATACGTTGGCGACATTTTATTATTCAATTTTACATTACAATGCTAAAATAGTTAGGTTCGTAGAGCCCATATTCAAGTCTGACAAGAAATAAAGACGAGTATAGTTAGAAAGTCTAGTTCCGTGAGCTAACTCCATGGGTATGCTTTAATGTATAATCAATAAATGTACAATATCTAGTATATTAAATACAATCTAAGCAAATAACACATCGTTAGCCTGTCTGAATGTTCGTAGCTCCGCGTCACCTAGATTACTAGGCAACATAAGCGGCACGCTGTCTGGCGAATTGATTACAGCCAGCCTTTATAAGCCACAGTTTTTGCGCCATACAAATATAATGTCACAATGAACACCAAGACGTGACTAAGACCAAATAAAACTGTTAATTAATGTCACGAGACTGTTTTCATATTTATATTAGGGACACTTTTTTGTGTCATTTTCTTATGAATGTTGCAGTTACACTGTTAATAATAATATTAATAACTGAATAGGTCTCTGGCGCTCTAACTCGCACAATAAATGCTTTTTATTTTAGAACTAGCTGTTCTGCGGGCAAAAGCTCCGCCCGCATAAACGTCGGTTACATCGCATATTATTATTATTTATAAAAGAATTTTTCTAAAATAATTGTAACCAGGCAGGTAGCTGATGTAATAAGGAGCTACTTAAACTCCTTATTACATCAGCTACCTGCCTATAAAAGTCCCGTCGAAATCGGTCTAGCCATTTCAGAGATTAGCCGGAACAACCAGACAGACAGATAGACAAAAATTGTAAAAAATGATATTTTGGTGTATGTGCCGTATATATATTCATATACATGTAATAAAAAACGGTTATTTCAATATTACAAACAGACACTTAAATTTTATGAATTATGAGGATATTTTGTAAGAAGATGAATCCAACAAGGAGTACTAAGTACCGACAAATCTGAACTTGACGAATATAGGTTATCTATAATAATCTAGCGAATTATTTTTATATTGTTACTTTCATAAAGAAGATCAAACTTTACTGCAAAAGGTCTAAAATATGAGTTTGTGAAAAGGTGTAGAATATCGAAACTCTGCTATTTTAGAACTGATGTTTTGCGACCGTCTAGACGTTCCTGCCTCTGTAAGGTCTTACTATTTGCCAGCGACTTATAGTGATAGAAAATTGAGCAAAAAAAGGTCTCACCTGGTTACCAGACCCCATTGACTATAATAAGGTACAGTTTTTGTGTCGTTTATATTGATTGTTTTGATAATCGTATGTAATAATAATTCATTTGAGTTTAAAGTCAAACAAAAAAGATTTTACCTTCCAACTTGTTTGATGTTTGAAACATTTGATTTCTGGTACAACCCAAGGTCAATGGTGACTTTGTGATGCGTCATTTCATCATTATAAAGACTCGTTATTATTTACATAGCAGGTATGATTTTGCCTACCCGTGTAACGTTTTATTATTGTCATAAAATTTAACTGTAAATAAATTATAATGCTTGTAGAAGTAACTACCATGGGTTTTTTATATTGCTATTGTCAGTCAAGTCAGCGGCACGCCCAAACTTGCTGATCGATCCTTGCTGGGTTCAGCATGAGTGAATAAGATGGAAAAGGAAAGGGATCTATTTTGTCAAATAATATTTACATAAAGAAGTAGTGTCCCTACTTTTGTGTTTCGTTCGGTTAGTTTTCTCTCCCTTTTCAATTCCCCTCACGATCAACTGTAGCTTCGGTATGCGCTATAGCTATGTTATCTTCTACTCTCTATTATGTTATTTTAGGCGTACCTATGTGTCACCTAAGCTTTTAGTACAGCTTACAGCGTACAGCTACAGCTAAAAGGAAAAAGAAAGAGATTTTTAAAAGATTTAATAGGAGACGTGGAGATTAAAGACAGACTTGACTCTAAGAGATTTAAGGCAAGGCTATCTTTCGATATAGAAATCAAATATATTATTTTATTGTGTCTGTTCGATAAATCGAAACGCATGGTTTGTTTTATCTTCTGCAAGTTGACATACAAGTTTACGGTCTGTCAGTAAAAAACCTGCATTTATATAAAAAGAAATAAGTCTAAAATCACCAACATGTCTTGAGTAAACGTGAAGATGTGTCACGTGCCATTTCTGTACGGGAAGTCGCCTTTGCTCTGTGGTAGGAACACATACCCCTGACAAGCGATTACTCCATATCGATAGATGGACCTTTTGCTATTTTTGGTAATAGCAATAGTAAAAGTTCCCCTAAAAAATAATAATTTAAATAACTTAACAATTTGCAGATTAGGCAACAGAATATATGCAATGCTCTTGTAATGACTAGTCATAAATTGTTAAGACAAAGTAATGTTGCAATTTATTCTCATGAAATTAAACTGATTTAAAATTTCCTAATGTGGATTGATCTCATAGGGTGGTCCTACGACCTGGCAATTAATGACGATGGCCGAATAAAGACGATCGTAAGGGTAGATTATTGAGAGGCTTATATCCAGGCAGTGTTGACGTATTTTGGTTGAAATGATAATGATTATGTGGTAATGGCAGTGGCAAGTGGCAATAGGCAGGACACAAAGCTTGCAGAACTGACGGCCGTTGAGGCAGAAAGTTTCTTGAGTGGTGACCACGAACCGGAAAGCACAGCTTGGACAGACCCCTCACAAGGTAGATCGACGACCTGATTTGGGTGCCGGACAACTGATGGATGAGGGCGGCTCACGACCGGCCAAAGTGGTGAAAATTGGGAGAGGCCCATGTCGAGCAGTGGACGTTTTTCGTCTTTCGGCTGATATTAGATTCCTAATCGACAGCCAGAACGTCTGAAAACAGTCTGTAATGCTATAAATATTTTATGATGTTTAACAAAAATGTCATAAAAAGTCGTACAGGACGGTGTAGGTCACTTGTTCCTATAAAATCAACTAAGTATATAATTAGCCCGTGGGCGTTTTATATAAGTGATACAAAAAGTATTAAGATTTTTCAAGTGTTTACAACACTCCTAATATTAACTACTATTGTGTTTTGACTTTTACGATATTACGTTAACACTTTGAGAGTCTGAATAGTGTTTTTATTATTTTATTTACACAATGCCGAGTTCTTTTGATGTAAGTGTTTGGCTGAATATATTACGAGGAACATTTAGCTATTTGTGGATTATTGAGCGAATGCTTTTTATGCAAATGTCTGTGAATATTTTATTTGTGAATACTAAAATATTTATTATGATATACAGCTTCGGTGGTCCCCTGATGCTGTGTTGTAAGTGGTATTGCAATTTTTTGCATCGAGAAACATATTTTGTGTCTGGGTGCTGGTGGTTAGTGACACTAGTTGTCACTAGTTGCACCCTATCACATAGAATCAAAAATACTTAGAGATGTGAGTGTCACCCCTGACTATCCTCAGTAGATAAGATTTGGTGTTCGTATATTATAATGTTTCAAACACAATACATTATTAGACCTGTTTAAATTTTATGCGCAATTGAAGTTCCATACATAAGTGATCTGCCTATATTACAATGATAAATTGAAATAAAGATTTTTGTGCATCGCGACATGCTCACAAAAATTCTTATATGTTTTGTATATGGGCTATGTTGACAGACAAACCTATAAGTATATAACAGTATACCCAATGGTAACTGGTTACTGTAGCTTATACACACAGATGATACCAGGCAATGCCGACCCTTTGCCAAAACAGTTAATCGCGTTAAATATTGTGACAGCCATAATACTTTACTTACGTGTAACCCTATAGACGTCAACCGAATACCGTAATTCGGGAATCCCGCATAACAGAATAGTATCAATGCTATTGACCACAATGCAAAGAATTATCGCCAATTTGACATCTATTGTATATAACAATAAGATTTATACAATAGTTTTGTATGACACGTGACAATTTTTTCTTCTATAATTCTCTATCAGTAGATAGAAAGAACATGCTTTGCAATTTTAAAGTTCTACCCCCTCGTAAACAGTCTATATTTCACTGTTGTTATAATATCTATTATGTCATTTTAAACATTTTTTGTCACACGAAAATGTACCTTTTTGGAAATGATATAAATTTTATATTTGTATAATATGTACTTTTGTTACTTTCTAGCCTCTTTTGGCGATTAGTAGGTACAGTTCGGGGCAGATGGTGATAGCTGTCGTTTCATATATTACTACGCTATTGTATTCTATTAATTTGTCACGGTCAAAGGTGCATTCTTTAATCGGGCATTCCTTTCTTGACAACATAAATAATGTAGTAATTAACATTAAAATTTATTGTTGCAATGGGCTTTGTGAAATATTGTGATTTATAATCATATAAGTATCAGCAGAAGTATTAAATATATTTTAAATGCTTTAAGGCCGAATTAAATGATTTAATATAATGTTCAATTGGCATAAAGTTATGCTCTTAATATTTTAATACAAAAAAATCAAACAGATTTGGTAGGTATCCATTCGTTCATACCTCTCTGAATGAACAGAATGGTTTTGAGAATGTTCACGATGCGGCGTTATAGTGTTGAGAATCAAGCCACAGATTAAAGAAAACCTACATCAAGCGTTCGAAATTCACGGCGTCTAACCGGCGCGTCAGCAACACTGCACTGCGAGCAAGGGTTAAAAGAAGACAGAAAATCCAAATTAGTAAATTCAACCAGATTATCTATCAACGTATTGATTAATGCTTAGTATTTAGAAGTCTCATAAGTCTTTCTAATCTTATCATTTTGAAATGATACTCTCCGGTAGGAGAACTTTATAGATCCTGAATATTTATTGAATTCTAAGTCAAATAAAATAAGTTCAAAGAGGAGGGCTTCTTCTGTATTGAGATTGTAGCGACCCGTTCCAAATATGAGTTTTACGGCATGATGAAGCTGAATGCTAGAATGCTTTAGAATAAAAAAACTAAATAAATTAAAAAAAGCTTACAACAACATCTCGATTAACAAAGACAGTGATTTGATTATGCACAATCTTGTTAGATATAAAACAGAATTAAAGAGAATTCTAAACATATTATGCATTCTTTGTCTCCAGCTTATTTTCATTGCGCCACGATTATTAATGTTACTACATTTTGTTATTTTTTTGAATACCTAAAAATAAATTCATTAATACATATATCAAACACTAAAAATGTAAATCTAACTTACTGTTATGTTAAGTTGTTGCCGCGATACATTGTATATTCCCTAAACAAACGATGTAAAACGTTTGACTATATACCGATGTATTTAAACCCTTAGTTTCATGTATTGAATAATAAAAAGTTTGTGATAAAAAAAAACAATAACTACTAACTACTTGTTTGCGCATTATAAACTGTAATGCATGCCGTGGCAACTTGTAACTGAAACAGCACTATTGCTTGAGCCACATAATAAAATTTGTAATACTTAATCCTTTCCTAAGTGTATGTTTTGTAAGTTGTCCTATTAATAAATAAATAAATGATTTTTATTATTATTACCTATTATTTTATAAAATCTAGTGGAAAAAAATATGTTAACGATAGTGGCAATCGTAATAAATTCCATTGCGTGCTTTAGAAGAAGTTAGCGAAGAAACAAACATTAATAGTAGCAGCATTAAGTTGAAGTAAATTGGTGGGATATACAAACGTACAAAAATACTAAAAAAATTGCCATGTTTCGCATCTAATTTTTAATACGGTAACCTAAAAACCTTAATGATTGGGCAAGGCATACCCGTAAGCATTTCCATAAATAATTACGCCGAGTTGTTTAATCGTGATTTATAATCATTTTGTTGTTATAGGTGCTTATAAATCTTAACTTGGTTGTTAGGTAATAACCTAATGTGCGAAATGTAATAAGTAGAGTATTTAATCATTCTCTATTTGACAGATTTTATTTTTATGACTTAGTTTGATCGAGCGTAAAACGATTATAGACTATATTCTTTATAAAATAGAGCTGAAATTAGCGCGTGTTCAGTGTTAACTATTGTCCATTCCATGACGAATTGAGTCGTCGATCTCGTACGGAAATAGAGCAATTTACCCGTGAATTAATTTATAAGTTACCTATTTATGTTATTCCGGTGTGTTGTCGGTCATTTCACGAACAGCGCTAGGGTGTGTAGTGTGATGAATACCAACGATGATGTACGTAAATCGATTAGTAATCGATTTGGGTCCCCTTGGTTAATATATATTATCACTAATTGTCGTTTTGTGAGTTAAATTAATAGCGGCAGATGACCAGATAGGGTTTTGTTCAGCTGCTGTGGTTTGATATGTTTAAATATTTATATTACTTAATGTACTCGCCATTTTATATTGTATTTAATGCATTAGACATATTTGCCAGTAAAGTTTATTTAGGATTAAACTTGATTTTAGATGTAGTTTTAAATTCTCCAGACAATTAATGCAAATGTCATTTGTTGCAATGACCCTGCACAAGTAACCTGTCAGCTAGTCTAGCTGATAAGATGTTATCTCATCAACGTAGTCTATTGCAACGTAGTATAAAGCATTAAAACAACCCAATAATAGAGAATAAGAATAAGAATAATTTTTATTGACATATTTCTTTTTACAAAAAGTGTGGAATTCTCTGGTCCCCGAACTAGTATCAACTGTATTTCAGGGGCCAGTGTCTTCGCCTTTAAACGTAAGTACCAAAATTGAGTAGTATGTCAAAAACTAAGTACTAGAATTATACAGTAAACAGAAATTAAAAATAATAAAAAGAACTGCGTGAACAAATGGTTGTGTGTGTGTGTGTGTGTGTGTGTGTGTGTGTGTGTGTGAGTGTGTGTTTGTGTGTGTGTGTGCGTGTGAGTGTATGTGTGTGTGCGTGTGATTGGTGTGTAAGAGAGAGTGTGGATGCGTCATTTTAGATTTGTTTGAGTAGCATATTTTCAATATCGTGATAGGTGAAGTCATTTAACCAGTCAGTTACTATCGAGTGAAACTTAATTTAAAAATAAAAATAAAATAAATAATAAATTATCTTTATGTATACTGAGTAGTTTGTTGTAAAGAGATGGAGCAATAAAATTGAAGTGCCTCTGAGAAAAGGTGGTATGGACACGAGGAACTGGGCAACGGTCAACGGTCAAGAGAGACAGAATAATAGAGAGTTTTATTGCCTCTAGTTTTATAAAATACAAGTATACAGTCCACCTGATGCTTAGTGCTAACTGTAATCAATGAACATGTGTTCGTTTTTCAAGAAAATAATGTAAGAAAACGCAACCAAGTCTTTGCCGATCGTGTAGAAAAAACGGGATGAGAAAGAAAAGCAGTAAAGTACGAGGATAAAGGAGGCAGTGTGCTTTCGGTACTAATATTTATGAGATGATTACCTCTCAGGTCGATCCCGCCCAATATGCTGAAACCGACAAGGATCTACTGCAACCGTACCACGTCATATCAAGTGTCATTTCTGTATGATTACTCTATGACAATCAAATGCCTTGATTACAACGTTAAAGTTAGCTATTTAATATTCTAAGTCGGCTCGTCATCTGTTGTAACGCCATAAAACGGACCACAGTGTAAGTAAGTACGTGTGTTTAATACACGAACGTTATTATTTATGTTGGCCTGCAGAACGAATATAGAGCAGTTATGTTAACTTAAGAGATCTCTAGTTTGATTATTAGACCCATATTTGGAAGTAGGCTTACGATAATAGTTGGACCCATGCTGATTTAATTACAAATTGCATAGTAAATAGTAGTAGTACCTGCTGTATTATTTGGTTTCGTTTGGTAAATGAGAGTGCTGTAGACTTCGATACCTTTTTGTGTTCGGTCCTCTTTAGTTTTGTTTTCTTCTCTTATGCGTATATTTTCCACATTCCACAATGGCATGATTGTATTCCTTGCTTTGTTTCTGAAAATGGCGTCAGTGATTTGCCATCTAAGTTTTCTAAATAAGGATTCAAAATTTACACGTCTGGATATCTAATAATGGTACCTAACTAAATGTTTTTAGGCTTAAAAAGAATGGCAAAAGTTTTAATTCAAAGTGACTTTGATGAAACTTCAATCTGGACTTATTACACACTTATTATAAATTTTATTCAGACATGCCAATACCTACGCATTGTGAAATTCTTTGGAAAAGAATCGTTTTCATACCTACACTAATAATATAATTTTAATATTTTCAAACCATACATCTAGTATGCGTGCTCTAAATACTTCCATCAAGACTGATTAGGTAAAAAGCAAGCGCCTTCACTAAGTAATTATTATTATTAATAGAGTTTTTTGCGTCATGACGTACGATTTTATGGCATTTATAATAGCCATATTAGATTGATCCGATAGTATTTCTAGGTCGGCTATTTATTACCTAACGCTTTAAAACACTTAGCGCTTTGGCATAAGCTGGCTAGATTAAGGTATTAAGCTGATTATATAAAATTTATAACTACTTTATGTTTGTAATTTATAACTGCCTTAGTGCTTTGTAAAAAAATAGGTATGTGAACCTAAAATTTTCAGTTAATTATATTTAGAGTAATTATATTAAAAATTTACGGTAAATGTAAGTTTTTATATGAATTCTTTGGTGTACGGACTATACGGTTATACAACACGCATGTTTGCGCTCGCCATTGTTGCGTACATTACATTTTGACTCGATATTCGCACTAGTATCAATACCTAAACATAAATTTCACTAATTCTAATGCATTTATTTAGTCTACTTATACCTAAAACTGTTATCTGATAGGCAAGGTAGTAAATAGTTATAGCATACCATAACTTCATGTGGGTTTTTCTCTCCGGCGACTATGATAAACTCTACGTTCAGCATTGGACATTTTCAGGCTCATGATATTATGTCGCAGACATTAAGTCTTCTGATGTAGATATATATTTTCTACTAATAAAATAAAATAAATAACATCATAATTCATAACTAATTTTACTTTAGGTAAGTATTACATAGTTTTGTAAATATCATGTACTATTAAAATTGGACTTACTACAACAATAGTTGCCAACAATAGAACAGCCATAAACAAAATACAATCTAGGAGTTAGTGTCCCGAGCAGTTATTTATTTACAAGATTATTATATCTATTTAGATCATTTTATTAATTTTCGTCATAGCAATGGGTAAAGAGATAAGTAGGTAACAAATGTGCGGAGACGTCTCGACAGAACATCTGCAAATATTAACAATATTTTAGACATAATAAATTTACCAAACGATAATGGTTTTTACAGATTACTTCACTCATACCGTCTGCTCCCCATAATATTAATTAGTTGGTCGTATGTTCTTTATTTACTATTATTGTTATTATTTAAGGGGAACAGCTATTAAGGAATAAACTATATGAATCGTAGGGTGGTATGTTTTTATGGAAAGGCTTATTTATATTTGTAAATAGCCTTAGTGTAAGTGGTGTAATAGAAAATTCTACCAGAAAATACCTATAGGAACATACATTGTTCTCATTTTCATAGCAATAGCATATAATAATATTTTATAAGTGCAATGCAAATGCATTGCACTTGTCTATAGGATAGAACCTTAGATAGCCGATATGATAGGTGGTAGAAATTGGTATACCCCTTTCAGCCCGTGGGTACAACTTTTGAATGGATTAAGGAAAATTATAATAAAATTTTCAGGCCACAATTCGCCTTTGCCACCTATGGAATCGTTACCAATCGCTTGTTATTAAATGAGACCTTTTTATAGCTGGCGAATGTGGAATTAATAGGTAATAGACGCAAGCAAACAGCTAGTACGAAATAGATTTGCTTCGTAATACGTGAAACCCTTTTGTTACGTACCTAGCTGGAAAATTGTGAACGCATATTTATATTTTACTGCTAGACTTCAACCTCTCTAAACCTTGTTCTCTACTCGTGGTTTTGTATTGCTTATAACCAACAGCTTCCGAAAGAATTAACTTTGTCGTTGGTCATCTGAGCCCTTAACAGCACTGAGTTTTCTGATTTGTGGCTGCCACTCTAGACTTCTTATGCTCTCACTTATTACTTCGGTGGTCATGGGTGGTTCTTCTACGGAAGTCTTAATTTCAGATTCGATCGCGTAAAAGAACATTATACCAGTGTAGCTTTTAGTGTATGTATCTAGTATTTTTACCTAGTGGTAAATGGGAACCATAACCTATAGATCTATGTTTTTAAGAATTGCAGAAAAAACACTTAAAAAACAACCAAGCTGGGAGGGGGATAAAAAAGTAGTACAAAAAGTTTGTATGAAACCTTGAATCTACTTACAAGTAATTTTTTCTGAGTAAGAACTTTGATTAACGACAATTAAAAGTACAATGAACTAGTACCTGCCTACTTGCGACACACCTTTATAAACTTCAGGTAATTGTTTTCAGGTACTTCAAATTAATAATTTAAAGTGTTTTGATCTAATTACCTAATTATTTAATTGACACACCTTCATTCTAAGAAACACAGAAATATTATGTAGATAAAGACTAAACTTGGCACTTGAAATAATATCAATATTTAATTGATAAAATTTTAAATGATTTGTCGGTTGATAACAATAGTTTGTTATGTAAACAATAATAGGGGATTACCATACCTATGTGTTTATTCGTATTATATTATGGTTTCAAGCGCCACTTGAACTAAATATATCATTTAAATTGTTTGTGTATGTTTTACATAAGTATGTTGTTTTATACATGTCGACTGTTTTTAAGTTTTGAAGAAACGATGCTAAGGAAAACACAACCGAACAGTTGCGGACTGTATAGGGAGAAAGGAGTGAGGACCGTTTGGTTAATTGGGCCTCTGGCGCTTTCGCTTACTGAGCAAAACGCATTAGTATAGAACATAATATTCTATGAGAGAAATCAGCACGGATCTACTAACGTGAAAATAATTTTGAAGTAAGTAATTAATGTGTGCGGATATCCTTACGATGTTTTTTTCTTTCTTCATTTGGTTCCGATATCGCTCCTCAAGGGGAGAGAGCGAATATTAATCGTGACTGTAGAAAAATATATCTAAAAACAAAGTAATCTCATAGAAGTTTATATACCAGCTATTATAACGGATACAGAAAAAAAGTTCTTTGTGACAAATATAGTCATTAATAGTGAAATATTACGCTGAGACACAAGATATAGAACTTATATGAAGTTTATTACGTTCTAGGCAAATTCAAATATTTTCTTTGTTTCTATTACGCTAATTCATACGACGACATAAATAATAAGTTGGTACATTGTTTGTACATATTTCTATTCATTTTTGCATATCTTTGTATATTAGACAGATATGATTATACTTATTCAATTTTCTTATACTGATCGGTGTGGAGAATATATTATGGGAGATTCAAAATTAAGAAGTTACGTAAAATGAAGTATGCTATTTACGTATTTTCAATGTTCGACATATATATAGATTCTTCATTTGGAGACACTTAAAGCATTCACTTTTTTATATTAGCCTACCAAAGTGACTCCACTCTGCTTGATGGTACGCAGTCAGTGGAATCCAGAAGTGGTGGACACTATCCCAAAGGCCAGACTACTGGTATGGTGGCCTCCACTATGGCGGCTTAGTGAGATGCTTTTTCACGCCCGCTTAAAAGACCCAGGATCATAGTTAGATGGAAACACATGCGCTGTTAAAGAGTTCCAGGTTTTAATTGAGCGACAAAAGTAGGAAGTGCTGAACCGTTTTTGGTTCGAGACCCTTTACATTCCACTGTGAAAGGGTGACACTTCAGTCTCGCACGTGCCATTCTGGATAAAAGAGACATTCTACATTATTATTATTCAGTTCGTACAGGTGTTCGCAGCGTCGCAAAAGCCATATGCTTTTGAGTTATTAACTGTATTAAAAATTATGTACCTACCTACTTGGCAATGTTATACAGTACTTTTACTACAAATCTACTATGAGATTTAATAATTATGATGAATAGTTGTAGTCTAACACAAAAATAATTTTGTTTATCGCTATAAAATTATGTACAGTTAATGCAAAAAAGGTCGCCTATTTACTTGAAGTAAAAGTTGTTTACTTTCGTAAGTACTTCTAAAAGAGAGGCAAGTGGCAATGATTTTAATTTGTACTATCTACCATGAATCAGTGTGAGTACTTCTCACCAGTGACAGTAAATATTATATTTTGTATGAACCTAATTATTAGAAATTTTTAGAAACTTAATTGGTGACATTGCTAACATTAATGTTTCCTTCCTATTGTAATTATAGTACTTTATGTTTTTTATACCGCAATAAATAAAAAGTAATTATAAGCACCGCCCCTGGTATTTAATTTTTAAATATTTTACGTTGCCAACTCGAGAAAAGTTCATGTTAACTTTTATTGCAACTTTTGATTCCATGTAGTACACATCATTAGTAACTGTTTTTAAATTTGTGTTTTCATTATCAATGTTATTGTTTCTTCGTTTTAGGTAATATTTTTCTTTTTTAAAAATATTGGCAAAGAATTACCTCCATAGGCAACGACTAATAATCTCATGGTGGTAGATTCCACGCTGGTTTCAGCATGAATGGGCCGGATCGTCCGGGGAAGTACTACCCTCTCATAGAAGATCCACGTTAGAGTAATAGTATCCGTACTATTGCGTTTCGTTCGGTGAGTGAGAGTGCCGGAGCCCCAATTTCTCCCTTTCCTTTTTCCTCACCTTCCTCAATCCTTTTACTTACCCCACTCCCTTCACGGTAGGTAGCGGCTTTGCAGAGTCCCTGACGTATCAATGGTAGGGACTCTGAGTCATCCATGAGCGACAGCTGACACTTACTATCACATGGGCTAGTAGCTCCTCTGCTACTGTCGGCAATAAAAAAAAAACTAAAGATGTGTCGACTATGGGAATAGTCCTAGACTAGAGTTAACACCAAATGCCATTATTTTTTATAAAAATATTTTATTATGTCATGTTTATTTTATTTTTACTACAGTAATATAAAACTCAAATGTAACAGTTACATTCGTTTCTGTAGAAGTCCATAGTTTAATCTATAAATTATCCTGCGGCGCTATACAAATGTAAGTGCGTGACTGGCAAAACATAAGTGCTCTTACACAACTTGTTTTAGACTGAATAAGATTTGCGTCTACTAGTGAATCACTACACACGATGAGTTTTCTATTAAGCTACTGTTATGTAGTGATTTTTAGGTTAGTTAGTGCTTGCCATCTTCTTATAATAACTTGGCTTCGTTGTAGGCTAACTTGTTATGTATTGTTTTCTTTACTTTATATTACACAGATATATAAGACGACTTAGTTACCCCTGGATTCCATTTTTATTGCTTTTTTTGCTCTTCTCCTGACTCCTTTATCTCCGTCAATTCTTACACAATCGTCATTGGTTTTGTCGTGTTTTCTGAACAATTTCAAATCGGTTCATTATTATCTCACTGCAGGGAAAGGCCTCTTCTCATACTGAGAATGTATGAATGCATGAGCATGATCACCACGCTTGCTTAATTGGCGATTTACAACTTCCTCAGAAGTCCAGGTCTCCTCACGATGGTTTTTTTCACCGTCAGTCAGTAATGTCAAAGTCAAAGTCAAAGTCAAAGTCAAAGCATTTATTTCATTTAGATCATAAAGTATGATGCTTATGAAAAGTCAACATTACATTTTGTCAGCCAATTGACCTACAGCCAGTTCGCTGACGAGGTAGAGCTGTGAGAAGAACTGGCAAGAAACTCACGCCACTCTTTTCAATCGCCAGATAATTACAGTTATTTGAATGAGTTACAATTTAAACACTCAACGCAACCAAAGAACCATACAAAGTAATTATTACAAATTAACTAATTAATATAATACTAAGATTAAAGAAAGAAAACAAGGAATTCAATTATTTAGTTTCAACTAGTATGGTAATTTGACTACGTATTTTAATTATACTGGTAAATGCACCCCCTGGTCACATTGAACGACAAGGTAATACTGGATTGAATATTAAATGTAAGCCATGCCAAGATTGACCAGTCATCCCAAGTAGCACCCGTTCACGAGCATGACGCACGGGCCAGCCATCATCACCCTCGCCATATTAGAGGGAAGGTGATGACCCGGCCAATACGACACCACAAGCAATGTCCAGACAAACCTAGAAAGTACATATGATTTGAAAAATCACATTGGTACTTGCCCGGATTTGAACACCCGACCTCGAGTTTATGAAGCGGGTGCCTTCACCACTGCCATGCGGTGCCATCACGACTTGCTACAATGTTGCTACAATATTAAGATACTAGATCAACCTACTAGGATTTTTTGGTACGTTCTATTAGTAGAATGTAATATGTATTATTGCACACCACATATGAGTAGGTATGGTGTGCAATAACAACACACTGGGATCTTGGCATTAAACAAAACTCTTAATCTGTCTTGCCGACAATTACAAACAGGGCCCGACGTAGGTAATGCATGACTCGGGGTGCACTTGACTAGTCTAAATCCAGGTCGCAACGCACAAGAAATGTTCGTAGTATTATAATTTTAATTACCATTAAATTATCAATTACCATTAAAAATTATCAAGCTATTTACTAGGATTTTTATTTTTAGGTCAGCTCTCAAATCTGACCTTAGAATAAGGTCATATGAAATATATTTTTCTCCAGTAATAAAGTAACAGGAGTCCAATTAGTGACTTGAAGTATTCCTACAGCCTACAATTTCAACTCACGACTTTCCCCAAATTACAGTTTATTGGTCATTAAGATTTATGGATCGACGTCATTTCGCAGTTACGTGGTAATTGTCCACTCGAAATGTGTTGATACCATATAAGTGGTGTCAAGGATTTTATTTTTGTTTATTGTTCTATTATGTCTAGATTATATCATTGTGTAAGAAGTTTGGTAATAATTAATGGCTGTTAGCATTAAAGATTTGCAACTTTTATGAGTTAACTTTAGTGTTGTTTTATTACCTACTAATCGTAGCAATAGGGCAGAAGACGTAAGTGGTAACGGAAGGATGCCATTGCCACTGTAAAATAAAAAAAAATAAGGAAAAGGCAAATTGTACTTATAACTCAAGGTACAAATTCTAATACTGCACACTTTAAGCAATATTTAATTAATTTCCTAATTAAATTTACAAGAAGTAAATCGAAAAGGCAGCTCATAAAAACATCCGTATTGATCAACAACTTGATGGGCATGTTTCCCTTGTATCAAAATGTGTCGCCTCAAGCAAGTTCAAAGTTTAAGTAGTCTGCGCATTAATACGATGAGGCACTCCAAGTATTACGTACGTACCTTTATTGTAAGATAAGAGTTTTCAAGCGAAACAACTTCACTCCGCGCCATTTCCGATAACGATTTGTAAGGAAATGTGTTTGTCGATGTCTAAAACGACGAACAAAATTGCAAAATGTATGAAAATGTAATTATAAAATAATTTCGAATATAAATTAATATGATTTGGTATTTATTTATGTTTGTTTGTTGTTTTCCTTTCTGTGAAAACTCAGTGATAGTGTAGAGTCGAAAATGTATGTGGAAACGTATTATGTGGTGCTCTATTTATTATCGGTCAGAAGATGTCCAATACTTTACCATATTTTGCAGTAGAATTAATTACCGCTAATATTCTGGTTTAATGATTTACAGACAAGTGAGATTGACGTTACGTTGATTGATGATTATTGATTGTGGTTTCCAATATTATAGGTATAAAACGTAGCGATAATGACAACAATTATCCAAATCTTTAAAGAGATTCGGTACAGTCTATCGGCTGTCAAGAAGGAGAATGCGGGCTCGAACCCCCATGCTGGTTGTCTATAGAAAACCGGTAAACGCAGTTCAACATTCAAGCATAAGTAAATTGAGACTTATCAATTTGTTGCACAAATAGTATTTCTTTCACATACACTTACATGTAAGTACGCAACAAGATTGTACGAAGGAAGTTTGTGTAGATAACATGTATGAAACTGTAATAATTAGATATAACAACATTTTATCGGTAAGTACATTGTGTGGTATGTTGCAATCGGATATTTGATATAAGTCTAGTTGGTATTTCCTAAACATTACATTCCTTTGATGATTAACTTATCAAATAATCAGTTGTTGCTCTTCCGTTTTAATTTTGTTATTATATCGATATTAGTAGAAATTTATAATATTACAGATCCAAACACGTGTTATAAAATCAAAAGGATAGCGTTGTATTCACGTTTCGACATCTGTGTGAGCTCTCATGTAACAGAGGGAGGAACATATAAGCGTTAGGGTTTAGCAAGCTCAACCACAGAAGTCCACGGTCATAGCATAACAATTTAGATAGTTTTGTATATGAGCAGCGATTCCAGTCCTCCTAAAAGATATGTACAGTGCAAACAGAATAGATGTCTGTCTATTGCAAGTAGATCGTTTTGCTTGTTTGTCAGCATACCTACCTGTAACTACCACATCTAACTGTTGACTGTACCACTGTTAGGAACCTTATGTTGGTACTCGTACTTCATAATTTTGTTAAGTATCTATATTTTATTTTAAAATGAATATTATTGAGACTGTCGAATAACACAAATTTTAATTTAATGTTCAATCATTATTTTTTTATAGAAAAAGAGTGTGTGTACTCATGTACGCACGTAAGAAGTTATACTTCTTTTGCGTAACAATCCAAAAATACCAAATAATAACACAGCGCATACATACATAACAGTTAACCTCAAATCTATAAATGCACTTAAAACAGAATATTAAAACCACTTTTACCACTAATATTCAAAATAAATATTTTTACTGATAAATGATCAATAAAAAATATCTATCACCGTCATAAATATAATTGAATTGATATAAACGCCAATATATTTTTTATTTATTCACACTGATTATTTGTACTGATACGACACACAAAGGTTCGCAACTAACTTCAGGGTGTAAAAGTTTCGTAACTAACTTCAGGGTGTTGCTTTTTTCTGTCGGTGTGCGCGCGCATCGTAAAAATTCACTCTCATCATTTTTCCCAATCGCGCCAAAAGAAGTATAACTTCAAAAATATTTTGTTTTTCTGTCTTTAAATTCTATTTTTAACATAAACAGTTTATGCCTAATATATGATTGAAATATTTTATTTATGTATGTATTTTTTTATTGTAGTAATACTTTGTTTAGTTGTGTAGTTAAATGAGTACCTACTACGTTCATCATACAAAGGTTGGTTGACAGAAAATGTCATCTGGCATTAACCCCTCCTATACACACATTCAGTGCATAAAGTTTAAATAAATATAAAATGTATTTTTAATTTCAATCTTAGTTTATCTAAACCTCTTTACACGGTACCTACATAAACTTAAAGTTTCACATCACAAAAGTAAAATTATTATTTTATCCTATATGTTCTTGTAATCTTGAAGATTATGCCGTCAGCCTTGCCGCGACAGACGGTGTATATTTAATATTTTACATATAGTAATGAGGAAAATAAATACGCAATGGAAATTTCACCTTTATTTATTGTTATTTTAATATAAGGGCACGTTTCCATTGAATAAAGCTAATTGTCTGCTTATTAGCAATCGTATTAAAACGTTTTAGTCAATAATTATTTTATACTTACAACATACGTATTTAATGTAGTTCCTATTTGTATTGTATTTTAAAGCAGCTTTTTGTTACATAGTAGACAATACAAAGCACATGGTTTGCATGATAAAAACTTGTCATAAAAATGCTTCAATCAAAGGGTCAAGGTTGGTAACAAAAATATTTGTATATCATAAAATTTTGCGAAGGACTTCTCTCCAAGGTAACTCGAACAACTAACTAGACAAATTTAAACAATACCTTGAAATGTAACAATCTTTAAGGTCTTCTAACTCACAGACAGTAAATATTTTCATTTCAAAGATTTTTCCGAATGCCCGAGCCTAGTAAATCCTTGGCTGCGTAGTCGGGTGATTCGCTGCAATATTTAAAACTTCAGCCATCCACAGAATAAAGTCGACATAGATCTATTAATTAGTGTAGCTTTTACTTAGCTGCAAGGCCGCTTTTTCTTTTGCATAATCTTTAGCAAAAATAAGCTTGCAGTAATATATATTTGTTCCTTTATTTATTTAGTATAAAATAGGTATGTATGTTTATATGTAATTAGTGTGTGCAACTGTTATGTGGCTGTCGAGGAGAATAAACAATCGAGAGTCAACACTCGAAGGAGCGATGACACGAGGCAGCGCGGACGCAGCCATGTTTGACTGGGGCACTGGACGAGCTAGTACACTCTGTCGTATTTAAACGGAAAGATATTCCACTTCTGACTTACTATTTTAAGTATATAAATAGTGAAATTGCATGTTTGTGTTCTAAAGATAAATCTTTGAAAGATTTTTAGATTTTTAGGGAGACAATCCATACTAATATTATAAACGCGAAAGTAACTCTGTCTGTCTGATTGTTACACTTTCACGCCTAAACCACTAAACCGATTTTGATGAAATTTGGTATAGAAATAGATTAGACCTCGGAGAACAACATAGGCTATCTTTTATATCGTCGAAAAATGACTTAAAGGGTTAAAATAAGGAATGAAAGTTGGTATGAAAACTCGTCAATGTAAACAGAGATATAACCAACATTCACGCGAGCGGAGCTGCTTGCAACAGCTAGTAGTTTTATAAATATATACTTAAAGTTCAGATAGGTTTGTCAAGGTATTATTTTTTACAAGTTACTTTTTTTTCAAATTCATTTTTTTGTCAGAAAGCACGGTTAACAAGGTATTATAGTAGTCATAGTACACCGTGTTTCGCCAGTCCATTGGCATGCAAACGTAAGATTTTATCAATTACAATTTTTAAAATTATTGTCGCAATAAAAATATTATCTTACGAAGTAAAATGTCCTGATGAATGAAAATGCAATCTTAAAAAAATGAATTCATAAAATATATAGTAGATTAGTAGCCAAGGGCTGTAAGGCATCAATTGCAGCCCGAGATATAGTTCGAGGGTGCAATTGATGCTTACACCCGAGCTAACTACTCTGCTTTACATCTCGATTGTGGAAAACCGGCATTACAAGAATAAAAGTTTTCTATTCCCGGCTTCTTTCATCTTTTTTTTTTTATTTTTATTTCAAGAACGAAATTGAGCTTCTCCGTTCGATATTTAAAATTGATGACTATTATACTCATACGAAGACAAGGCTGAATAGCGGAGCGACCTCTTTTGTCATTGGGCTGAATGCATGATGTCTATTGCCAGTATGATGGTTAGATGTACGCGAACTTTTTGAAAGAGTGAAGTGTTTTTTTTAAATTACTTACCGCCCTAGGGCTTTTCTAGCTACATTATTACCCTATAGCGCTAATTGGTCACCCACAGGCCCCATTTGGGGGTAATAAGGACCTACTTACCCAATATGAGAGATGTAAAATAAATTAAATTACAATATTGAAAGTCACATTATTAAATATAATATCTACATTAATCATTACAAATTTTTAAATATTCATTTTTTATTAATGAAATTTAGATTCATTAGCTACATAGAAATGAATATTAGCTACCTATCAGTGACAATTATTAAAAAAGTAGTAGTACAAGATAAATAATCACTATAGCAATAAGTTAAACCGTCACAAGACAAGGTTGTAGAAAACTCATTTAACGCAGAACGGGTAACAGAATCTTGTCTTAAGACTATGTCAATGCGATTACCAAACGTGACGTTTACGGCCTAAGCGTGTTGCTTGACGAAGGCCTCATCAGCAGTAGACCTTACCGTTGTTTGATTGTAATGATTGCCTATCTGCATATGTATGCAGATAGTTTTAGATAGCTATGCAGTTATCTAAAAACTATACAATAAAATGCTATACGTTTTTACTATAGCCAAATCTCACTTTCTCATCGCGTTATTGTAACTTATAGTATCGTCTTATCATACAACTAACAACAATAAATATTACGGACTAAGTATTAAATATAGTCGATGTTATTTTATCTAAAGATGTCCATTTTGTGAATTTGAGGATTTTACGAGTCGAAGATAAATTAATTTCAATAGATACACTTTTGGACACTCACAACGGAGATATAAGCCGAGATTAAACTTTGGGATCTGCTGTAGAAGTACACACTCGATAAAATATTGAATAAACAAAATATATGAATAGAATATGTTTCAAGCAAATTACGTATTTATGGAAAAGTTATGTGCGCTTCTTTGGTTCGATGGTGATAATACTGTTGTAATCAGTAGATTAGGCCCGCCCACCTGGCTCCCCATAGAGACAGATTGTACGTGCATGCTCCATACCAGATACGGAGACGTTAATGTACGAATTTATAGTTTTAGATATGGACGTCGTGTCGGTAACTGTGTAAGCTACAGACGGTAAAACTCCGTCGATAACGCGTAGATTAGTCGGCCAGCTATAACAGACTAAATGCTTAAGCTTACTGTGTCAAAATTTTAAGCCACACTAATATGAATTCTATTTTGATTTATATAATTTTATTGATATCGTGGGAAACCAATAAAATTATAGAGTTATTAGAAACGTGTTGAATTATAATATTTTGCGGTTAGAACTGAAAGTTAGGTGTGGAATTTCAGAGAATCGGCTTTTAATATTAATGGAGTAGAAAGTCCGGACTGATTTCAAGTGGTTTTAATCTTTTTTAGTATTATGTTACTTCTTTATCACTATTTTATCTTCCTGTAAAGTGTATGTTGAAACATATTTTATTTTTCACCACAAAATACCAGCCTTTGGTTATTATGATTTTTTTTGTTAAAGAAAGCTCACAAGTCGCTTACGACAAAGAATCGCTACACTCGTGAGTGTAGCGATTTTCTCTCTTTCGTAAGCGCGGAAGCGCCACGTGTAGAACCAGCAGTACCTATAACGCCTTCGAGGCCCATCAAAGAAAATAAAAACGAGATGCTTCCTAGATAAGTATAATAAATACTTTCTTTTTCAGCAGCGAATGTCTTTAAGCCGATGTTGTGAAATATAATGAAATTAAATATTTGTAAAATGTACCTAGTTACCTACATCAAATGTAAAAGTCAAATATATTTCACGATCACTTCATGTTTTGTAAAAAGCTACTTGATGCAAATGTTTAGAAATCAGGTAAGTTAATTTTCATTGAATAGAAAATCTTAAAGAAGGAACTTAACTACACATTAGGTTCCTTTATTTATCAAGCTCGATTATCTTCTATAGATCGTAGATTAATCTGAACATAAAACTCCGGCTATTACATAATAAACAGCTGCTAAAAATACTGACCACTATATATTTTCTCGTCATAGATAAAACGACCTTTTTCTACAAGAAAGTCTGAGAAAGAACGTTGAATAAATTATTGTCAATAAGTTTTATATTGTTTTATTGGTATGAAAGTCCGTGAGTTTTTGTTATTACCTTTCTATGGTCGTGTTATGACGAAACACGGTTTTTTATGTCTCATGGGAATGAACTAAGTGTTGTATCTAATAGTAATGGTGTATGCTCATGTCACGCGATCACTAATAATATCATATATACTAAAGATAATATGATAATTATTTGAGAGGGTTTCGGAATAGTTAAACAGTTGAAAGCGGCGTCTAATACCGTGTATAAATTTGTTGCTTGTTTACTTGATTTGTTGTTAAACAAAGTTGACTACGGTTATCGGTTTGGCTGTTGGAATAAATATTAAATTATTTTAGAAGAAATCGAGAGTGTTTAGATGTTATTTCGATAAACAGTGATATTTGAAAATGCGACGATGCATAACGCTTAAGTGGATACGCAATGTTATGATAGTTACGCAAAAATAAAAAACTTACATTACTTATTTGTTTAAGATGTGCTTGAAGCTAGTAAATGTTTTGTATAGAATATAGTATGAATTTGTATATTCAAGTACATAGGTGAATAAAAACGAAGGACGAGAAAGCTATTTTTCAAGGCATTTTTCTGGTAATAACATTCCAATTCTGTACAGCAGGTGGCACTTATAAATCAGATTCATGGCACTTAAAATTCGGCTCCCATGTTGGTAATGCTAGTTATGGTTACAATGCTTGGATGTTTATTGGTAATTTGTAAGCTTATAAAAATACTCTTTACTGAGTACCTGAGCCTCATTGTATGGTGTTCATTACCTAAACTCACAGACTATAAAAAGTACAGTAGTTCTCCCCGCATATAATTTTTATGAGCAGGCAACATTTATCGTTTAGCTCAAAAACATTATCGATGGTTACGTAAATAGGTTTGTCCATTGTTAATCACGTGACGTTTCACAATACATTCTGTGGAGTTAGAGCTCACCGTTTATTGAGATTTTACTGATGTTTAATATGCTATAAATATTTATTTATTGCCCCGTCTCTAATACGCTATATCATTCATTTTATGGCGTTGCATTAAAAATTTATATCCCACGATACTTCGTATTACTAATTTGATTTGTTGAATATGAAATTAAAGACTGATTAGATACAATTTTATTGTATTTTGCATAATGAATTGAGTATCTGTGAAAACATCGAGCGCGTTTTGTTTATGCAACTTATCGCTTTAGCTACCGTACCTGCGGGTATTAGACGTAATATGTAGAAAATCACGGTCCCGTTAGATATAAAAATGTAGTAAAATGTATGCGGATTAAAAGTTGCGTGAAAAATTTGAAGTGCGTATTTACTTAATCGCATCCGACTTAAGAACGAGGCCAATGATCGTATTGTCGAACATAAAAACTAGTATTACGATAGTTAAGTAATACCCACGAGAATATATATTATATATGTACCGAATATACTCGTAGCTACTGAGCTTATTGTTTTAGACTGCCCTGAGAAAACTTTTCTTCAGAAAAACGTAGATCCTGTCGTTTTATTTTCACGCGCACGTCCTAATGTGAGTTCGGGTCGTTGTAAGTAGAACAAAGCATTATTTTTCTATTTAAGCACTTACCCAAGACCTTTAATTCCATTACATTATGGTTATTTTTGGATGGGTGCCGACTTTCACATTATTATAACTGAAAAAGTAAAACCTCATATTTTTATCGTTGATGATCTCATTTTCGGCACCTACTTTGGTTTAAGTTATATAAATATTATGAGGCACATTCTACATAGAGCTGCGTCGCAATGACAATTGAATCACGCAATATTTTGACAATTTCGTTTTTCTTATAAAGGAGAGATTTTAATACGGTTTTAGCACACTATCAACTATGCTATGATAAGCTATCCAAAATCCAATACCAATTCTCAAATTTTTGTGGTAACGTCGCGCTAGAAAAAGTGATATAATGTACTAAACGATTTGCGTTGGCTAAACTTTATAAATCCGCGTCTCGTGTTTTTTTATATGATTTTTCTTCTTATAACTTTTTTCGCCCTAAGGGGTACGGTAAGTGTTTATCACTCATATGTCGCGATGAGCCTGTTCCCATTTGTTGGCACAATTATACTCCAGGATAATACTAAAAATTCTGTACGAGATATTCCATACACATCACTAAGACACAGAGGCAGTCCTACCTATATTTTCTAAGAGTGAATAATTTACATAATAAATTTAATTTAAGTCTATTGTGGTCGGTAGTAGGTAGGGATTGTGTCTTGAATATTTTTTTTTTTACATAAAGGTAGTCGGAGTAGAGTAGTAGGCGGAGACGTCATCAAGTGACAGTTCAGAGGTCTAAAGCTTGGGTGGTTGGCTCGTCAATAATTTTATTACTTTGCGAATGATATGGGCTGTCGTGTGACTTTTCTCACCTATAACCATGAGCTGTTGCCCGCAGCTTCGCCCGCGTGAATGTCGGTTATATCTCTTACATTGACAATTTTTCATACAAACTTTCGTCCCCTATTTCAACCCCTTTGAGCCATTTATTCGCGATAAAAGATGAAGCCTTTGTTGTTACCCGAGGTCTAATCTATCGTCATACCAAATTGCATCAAAACCATTCACTGGTTTAGGCGCGAAAGCATAACAGACAAGGCAGACAGACAGAGTTACTTTCACATTTTTAATATTAGTATGAATTAGTAGCTTCAAACATTTAAGTCAAGGTTTCCTCTTGTGATGTTTTTCTTCAACGTCAGTCAGAATTTTCCAAGGTAAATTTAGAAAGTACACATATGATTTGAAAAATCACACTGGTACTTGCCCGGATTTCTCATAAAAGATCGACGTAAGAGTAATAATATCCATATTATTGCGTTTCGTTCGGTGAGTGAGGGTGTCCAATTTCTCCCCTTTTCATTTTTCCTCACCTCCCTTAATTCTTCCACCTACCCTACTTCCTTCACGGTAGGCAGCGGCTTCGTAGAGTCCCTGACATTGCAGGAAAAATGCTAGGAACTCTTATGAGCGAAAGTTACCAGTTACCACGCGTGGGCTGTTAGCTCGTCTGCCACTGTCGGAAATAATAAATTTAATAAAAAAATGTAAGAGGTTTCAAAACCGTGGAACAATCAATTGGGACCAAATTCTCACCTCACCTACGAATGCTTTAAGTAATCACTTCTTACTGCTACAACTTGCGAGGGTAGATAAGCCGATTTTGATACTCGCCCAATTACAGATCATCATCGAAATTGATTATAAGTCTAGCTTTACATATTTAAAGTTCGTAATCAAATTTTATTTCGACATCTCAGTTGTTTTGAATATCATAAAAAAATTTTCAACTTACATAACAATACAAGAGGTACTCGTCCTATTGTAGCCAGCAGCCAAATCTCCGCGATATTAAAAATAATTTGCCTCGGTCCAATGCTACAAAACATAGCCTTAAAGGCCTTAGAGGTTTCAAGTAGGTTCTTTCCAATTCCTAGTTGATTCATCTTGTACTAAGCCCAACCTAATAATAAACAGATTTTTAGTATCACAGAAGTAATAAGAAGAACAAACATATTTGTTTTAATGTGTACGCGCTATAGGGAGTTAAAGATTAAAACTGCTATGACCCTTACCCTTATGCTAATTTGACGATGTTAATGCCAATTAAAATGTTAACAATAGCAGTAGTAAAAGCTACGGCTTTATTGAAAGTAGACCGGTTTGGCACACGACACCTATCCAGTTTACAATTTTATATCTTCATTCTATACCCCGATGGTTTGTTTGTATAATGTTGTGCTAATTAAATTTTTGAGTTCTTGAAATAGCAATGCTTTTTTATATATTTTTTTGTTTAGTGCGATATTATAATAAGCAGCTTTTATGTTATTGGATCTTGATCGCGTGATATGGTACAATATTATTAATGGTAATTAAAATCCGGTATCTGGTATACCGGCTTTTTCAATCACATCAATATTATATCGAATAAGAATATTTATATTTAAATTTATATAGATATTTTGATAACTAAAATTATAAGTTGATGATCAAAATATTAATGTTCATATATATATAGTCAAAACATGTCATAAAAATTATGAAATGATAAATAGAATTCGAGGTCTGCTATTTTATTAATTCGCAGAGTATGGCTGTGTTATGCTTTGAGATTAAAAAACGTTTTAAAATAAACCCTAAGAATAATAAAAATGTAAAATTATTTGTTTGTCAGATTCAAATCAATACTCTTTTCATTCTTAAGCTAACAATACAGGGTGTAACATCAATCAAAATGAATTCAAAAGTAGCACCCCGTTGCGGTGACAGCGGGGAATCAATACGTAGTGTGGGGACGGAAATAAAAACCGGTATCACTTCCTATTTCACCCTTCGGCTGCCGTATGAACCACAAATGCTTATTTCGAACGAGACCTATTTGCAACAATAGGTCCTTTTAGGGTGAGTGCGAACTCTTAGATAGATGCAATTTGTATAACCAGAGACTGTCATTAGAAAGAAAATGCAAGTTACCTCATTAATATCCTTACGTCGTAAATCATTTATTCTCATTTGATTTTCGTACTAACCTTTTATAATTTGATACCAATGTTGTACCGAAAGCTTTATTACATGCACTATAACGTATAATTATTATATATTAATTATAATAAACCTGTTTGTCGTAATTTCATAAGACAAAAAGGCTTTATTGGTTATAAATTAAGAGTTATTACTATTAAAATAATCTTTGTTAAAATGTTAAAGATTTTGGTACCGGTTGTAACCTATCCCTATTTAGCAAAATTATATGTCTTTAATTATGATGTATGAACAACGTAGAATATTTAACATTACACCTATAACAGGAATTTTACTAGCTACATAAAGATGTTTTTGTATGTGCATCTCGCAGATAAAACAGATCATAATCTACAAATAATTAAAACAGTGATAAAATCTCGCAGATATAATAACGTGGTTTGCACTAGTGCTCACAGTAAAAAAGCACAGTAAAGCAAACTCTAGTTATAAAACTTATATGATATGTCAACAACTTTTATTCGTAATAAAATATTCCAATAAAAAGGATATCGGTTTAACTACGGCTGTCAATTTTGACGGTTTTAAGGAATATCGTAGATGTAAATCAGGTACGGTAGCGTCTGTTACTAAAACGATATAACAAATTGTCGATAATGAAATAACAAATCACGCTTGTTTAGAAATCAATTTGGTCCGCATCGTGCGCGTGATGGATGAGCAGGCGCACGCGGCGACGCACATCGACCCCTTTTATTCATCACCACCGAGGGATTTAGGGCGTGAAGGGTAAATGAATAAATTAATATGGCTTAGAATTTGTAGTTTAGGCCGCAGCTGTTGTCGTGTTATAATTTATATTCGCTATCAGCAAATTTAAATTCATCTCAATGTCGACTCAAAAATTAACTGATTTAATGAGTTTTACTCAATGAATGCAAGTCCACCCATTTTTGGCGTAATGGACGACAATATACAGGCTGTAAATAATAAAATGAACGATCGTCTTATCAAAGATCTGGTAGTTTAAATGGTTGTCGTAGGCAAAGATATCGGATTTCGGTTTATTACTGCAGACGGTAGCTCTGCAGAAGCTGCTGTACAAGTGAGTTGTCTGCGAGATCAAGATAAATGAATGATAACGAATAATTTCCAACCGAAGCTTGTCATCGAACAGGTCTATGGCTTCGATAATTTTAATTTTAACTAAAGTTGAAGGTGTATATAATAAGAGATGTTATTTTGATACGCCAACATCTACGGTATTTATATCTATATTTATATTCGTGCGTTGTTCCTTACTTTCATCATTTCTGTTCGCTTTTGAATCGTATGATAAATTGAATATGACTAAGCACAAAGTAATGATGTTTGAAATGAAGTGTGAAGTTTAAAAGACATTAAGCAAATGAATCTAGACTATTCTGCTACAGTAGACCTACTTGATAAGGATGACCCAGACTGATCAAGTAAATTAAAGGACGTGCTCAATTCTAAGATGTTTTCTCAGTAGAGACAAACAATTGAGAGGAACGTTGTAAAGCCATTGATATCAGTCAAAGGGCTATAGCTATGCTCGAGAGAAAGTTTAATGAATGGTAGTGTACTCACACGTTTTCTTCATATTCAAATACTATCTCGGCGGTATGATTCAGTATTATACAATATTTATTCAGATAAGTTAAAAACCTGTTTGAAGACTAGAATACTGTTTTATTTAAACATTAGCAGCTTTCGACCTCATTGTAAGGTTTTTTAATCCTGTAGACATAATTGCATACGTGAATGTGGTGTGAAATAAAGAATATTCTATTCTATCACACTTTATAAATTGAGTTTAGACTAATTGATCTTTAATGATCGTCCAGATATTATGTGAAACTAGTATTTCTAATTAATAGTTGACTTTGTAACTTTTGTAAATACAACCTTCCACAGGTTCCTTCGACAACCATTCGCATTCTATGGAATTTCTATAGATGGTAGTAATACCAAGATTGCGTATTTGCATTCATTTATTTGTAGTCACTCTATTTCCAATTCTATTTTAGCCCATAAAAACTATATAACTGAAACTACAAACATACAATAAGGTACTGATTTTTATTTGTGTTATGTAGTTGTTCTTCATGTACGAAATGTAAGACTTTCTCTGTAATCGCACAGAATAAATAAAAGACTTTTTTTTTTTAATTTTGAAAATCACTTTATAAATTGGTTAATGTTGTAATATGTGTTTGTTAATAAATCCTACACTCATAATTTAATTTTCTTACCAGGCAAATTTAAAACTTTTATTTCTTACAGTATTCTAAGTACCTACATTGTCAGCTTAAAAGAATTTGTTTTATATTATTTTTAATTTAATATTTTGTATGCATATATCTCCAAAAAGAAGTTATACAAGTCAGTTAATTTTTCGATCAATTTAAAATTAAATTTTGTTGTTTGTTTGTTGTTTTAGATGTCTTATAGAGCCGTTAGCTTTGCCATATATTTTGATAATTTGTATTATCTGTTGTTATAACACTATTTGAATATAAAAAATAAACATAACTGAATACACAACCTAGATACAGAAACGATAGCTACTAGGGCATCATAAACAGCGAGCACATAGGAACAGTGCAACTGTTGTTAACTTGTACAGTTCGACTTGCAGTCGGAATATCCTGCTCCTGCTATTTCCTGCGATCCTTGTTCCAACTCCGCTTTGTACTCTAACTAGGTTACTTGTGACATAATACTAGATAACGTCTTTTTATTACAATTTATTCATAGTACTAGCTGTTGCCCGTAGCCCCGCCCGCGCGAATGTCGGTAATATCTCTGTTTACATTGATAATTTTTCATACAAACTTTCATTCCCTATTTCATCCTCTTTAAGTCATTTTTTCGTGATAAAAGAAAATCAGTTCAGTGGTTTCGACATGAAAGCGTAACAGACAGACAGACAGAATTACTTTCGCATTTATAATATTACTATGGAAGTATGGATAAAAGGAAGTCGCTGGAAAACGTCTGTCTGTATGAAATCGTTAATCTCAAGAATCGCTTAATGGATTTGAACACAGTTTTCACTATCATATGTATGCGTTTTTTGGTTTAAAGGAGCCGAGCAGTAGTGATAATAATGAACGCAACTTGATATACCGATGCGAAGCGAGGGCGGGTCGCCAGTTTATGCATAAATCTATTGTTGTTTTCCTTTTCTAGTTATTGACAAAAAGATGATTTGTATTGTGTAAGAAAGTCGGAATCGAAAGCATATATGGCATACAATATTTGCGTTTGGAGTTTTACGGCCGTGCGCAAAAATACAAAAATGTTTTACGATTTGTCGTTCGAGTGTAACTCGCAAATTATATAAATGATTTTATTCTCGGTCCTTAAACCAGATATTTATTTTGTGTACAATAAAAGAAGGACTCAGCTCAAGGACATCTTTGAATAAAATTTAGTTATTTTTTTATTTCAAATCAAAGATAGAAAAAAAGTGGATAAATACCCGAAATAATTTTCAAAAAAAAATAAGTTTGAACAAAGTTTGTCATCTTAATCAATCAATAAAAAAAACACCGTATTTGTTCTGTTCTATTAATATTAAACTAAAAATGATTAGTAAGATTAGTAATTAGACAAAAATAAATGACATCTTGACGTTGTTCTAAATTAGCCGCACCATATAAGTCCCGTCTCTTTGCGGTTTTTCTATTCGTCATTCCTAGTTATTAATGAAATAACCTATTATTGTATTCCTCACTAGCCGGTAATTCAATGTTGTTTCTAAACAATTATTTTCGTAGTTATATAGTTGACCCAGTTTCTACTTAATTATGCTTAGACACAATGAATAATGCAGTTGCTATTATCATATTTCTAAAGTTCGACATGTTGAATTGACTCTTTAAAAATATTACCGAGACGATAAAACTGTTTATAAATGTTTTTAATGTATAAATTTTTTGCAATGACTACGCACTTCGGATAGTTATATTTGAATAAGAAACAAATTAATAAAACTCACAGCTACAATATGCATACTTACATATACACACATAATATATTAATTCAAATCAGTTGGCCCCTACCCTTACCGCGTAGACATCGTCATCGTGCTGCGTTTGGCGTCAATTTGTTTTTTCAACTCCTTCACTAAGCATTAATTATATTTTTGGCTTTTATAAATATTAAAATTTCAATTTAGGGATTAGATTATCCCAAGAAAAAAATTAGTCATATTTTTAAATATAGAGAATTAACAGAGTTCCTGGATGTGTCACCGGTCGTCAAAGCTGTAGGGCGACCAGTCGGGGCGAAAGTCGGCATTGGCCACACAGTTGGATCGACGCGGTACCACACCACAGTCTCATCTAAGCCACAGCTATGCGAGCATCTTCCCCATCATAGCCGAAAAATCCACATTCCCGGAGACTCGCGCGGCGACGCGACGCGAAAGTTGAGATTCGAATTCGCGAAATATTTTTTGATACAATCGAACATTTTTGAAAACTGTAATTGCAAATTAGAAGGAGTTGGCGGCAAACGGTAAAGTTTTGTGTTGGTGTCCTAACAGTGCTTAGAGAACTTTGAAAGCTTTTAGGATTTTTTAAAATTTATTTGTGTGCAGTATTGGTGTGCCGAAACATTGTATTAGTGTGAAGTGATTTTTATTTTGTGCACTATATGATTTGGATTTTTTGTTCCGGAGTTTTTGGTTGGTTATTGTTTCTTTTAATTTTGATTTATTATTTTATTTATTATGCGTATGTAATTAAGTATTAAAGTGCTTGTTTTTGCTGTAGTATTTTAAACGTATTAGATATTCATGTGCAGCAAAGTAATGAAAGTGTAGGGTTGTTACTTTTACAATTTTTAAGTGAAATAATTACTTATTTATGATAAACACGTTATTCTGAAATTCACAAATAAAGGAAATAATGAGGTCCGTTAACTTTATTAAAAAATAAAATCGAACTTTTTGTAATTTGTCGTCATTATATTGAAGTAAACAATTTAAATGGATTTTTAAAAAAAAATTAAGGCGAATGGTTACATAATGTATTCATTGATCAATTAATTTGACGTGTCGACAATTGCCACTACATTATATTAACGGGTTAGTGAGCACTTACAAAATTATTTAACTCGAGCGGCGGCCGCGAGCCGAGCGGTACGCAATAATTAATTTCTTATAGTAATAGTATCGGAAATATTTATATACTAATAATAAAATTAATCTTTTATCATGAAGTTGATCTTTAGGTAACCGTAGTTTATAATGGGTTATTTAAAATGGATAATTTTATGCACATTTTTTTCAGTTTATACTAACTTGTATTTTATTTGTGTTGACGGTCCTCTACAGCTTTGATAATCGTTTGGTACTCATTTGTAAACTCATTATTTTATTTTACTTGTTAAGTAGCACAGTTTCTGAACAAATGGTTAGTTGATTAAGTGTTTTTGGGGCGAATTTACGTATCATTATTTGATGTAGTTAGTTACCTACTAATAAATTAGTTTTCTCATTTAGGGTTTTAATAACCTTGCCTAATTTATAGATTATATTAAAAGTGTTGATTTAGTACACATGTCGGACTTGTTACACATTGCTTAACCTTGTTAATTGTTATCGGTTAACGAGTAGGGTATTACTGCAAGATACTTAGATAGACAATACATTTGATAAAATTTTCTGACAGAAAATGCTTTGGATTATAAACGTATGTTCGAACTTTGAATCCTTAATGGATAGCGACATTTACATCTACAAAGCCCGGAGCGGTTCTAACACTTAATAGGTAGGTACTTGTAAAACTTTCATAGGGAGATTAGGGAGTCTATGGTTTACTCCTTTAATAAGACAATTTTGGACCATGTTTCTTATTTAATCTAATTTTGTAGTTCAGATTATTTAATAATTAAAAATGTTGGCTAAACTAATTTTAGGAGTTACTTATGAATCTAGTACCTTGTGACCGCTAATTCTATATTAGTAATATTACGATGCATAGCTTGCACCCTGGAAGGAGTTGTAAGTTTACGAGGTGCGAGTGTAAGAATTGTCTTTGAAAAAAGAAAAGTAATAATATAATAACGCAGAGGTCGCGGGTTCGATTCCCGCTCAGTGCAAATATTTGTGTGCATGAACATAGCTGTTTGCATTGGTCTGGGTGTTTTTCTTTGTATATATATATGTATGTATTTTTAAAAAAAGTACATTAGTAAGTATGTTTATCCGCTAATATAAAAAAAAAGCTCAATTTCAAAAATACCGCAACACCGAACATAAGTAATTGATTATTACACCATAATATGACTGGCCTGTTGGTCTAGTGGTTAGTGACTCTGACTGCTAAGCCGGAGGTCGTGGGTTCGATTCCCACCCAGGACAAACCTTTGTGTGATGAGCATGATTGTTTGTTCTGTGTCTGGGTGTAATTTATCTATAATATGTATGTATTTACAAAAAAAAAAAAAATGTATATAAGTAGTATATCAGTTGTTTAGTACCCATAACACAAGCAAATATAATTGCTTAATTTGGGGCTAGATGGCGCTGTGTGCATGTGGTAGAATATTATTATTATTATATTATAATGACCTTTAACTACCTACTTGCCGTTGCTGTTACTAGGGTAAATAAAATTTATAGCGCTCGACCTAGATAAAATCAGAACTAAATACCGGCTAAAATAACACAAGGTTGTAAACTACTGCTGTAGTTTTAAAATTACCTGCAAATTGTTAAATTTGTCAATTTCTGAATATACTGCACTTACGTTACTGTATTTTATTTTTAAATTAGATATTGCCTTATATTAAGTCCGCTGTGGAACAGTTTATGCAGCTAAAGTAATAGATAACTAAATAAAATACTGAAAATTCTACCTTCAATATCTTTTCAATGGATACAAAACTGCTACCTATAAAAATTACACATTTCATTATCATCATCAGCCTAAACAGAGAGCAGTCACCGGTCTGTTGGATATAGATCAGTCACTACCAACAACAAACCTTATACCAGTGACAAAGTTTCAAGTCAATTGGACGACCTGCACAGTTCTTATAAATATTTTATCATATTGGCTCATTATTATCACACTGAAAGGAAAGGCCTTTTCTCATACAGAGAAGGTATGAGCATTGATCGCCACGCTTGCTCCAGGCGGATTGGCGATTTCAGACTTCCTTAGAAGTCCATGTTTCTCCACGATGTTTTCCTTCACCATTAATTAGTAAGTAATGTCCCGTTAAACTTAGAAAGTACATATGATTAGAAAAATCACATTGCAATGGTACTTGCCCGAATTCGAACCCTCGACCTTGTGTTTACGAAGCGGGTGCCTTTAACACTGGGCCATTGCGACTTTTTACTGTTTACAAATATAGAACCACGATAAATAATGAAATGCTTGGTAAAAGTCGAACATTAGTTTAATGCTAATATCCTAAATTCTGAAATTTATCATCTGAATGACAAGAGCAAAATTAATGACAAAACAGACTTTTACTCAAAGACTTTTGATTTCGTAGTGTGAGTGCGATGTAAGAGACAGGCTCGATTTTCATTTAAAACCTTGTTAGAATCGTAAAGAATTGTAACCAATCTAGGTGTTCTTTGTGTCCGTCAATTGTATGTTTATAAAAGTACTCTACGAATATATAAAGCAGGACTTTTGAAAAATTAAAGAATCGGGTAGTCATTTCATTACAGGTATCGTCCCCAACAACGGGCACGAACTTAATATTTTTGACTACGACAAAGTCTGTATTACCAATTAAAACAGACTTAATGTGTCAGGATTAGAAAATTAAAGTACTAAAGCAGAGAAGCTATTATAATAATCTTTTAAGTCCTAGCATGAGTTAACCTAGTACTGGGTGAGACACCATACAATATTTGGATGTCAAAATTTAGTTTTCAGAGTAGATACTATTTATTTTCTCATCATTTTACGCTGATTTTGGTAAAACAAACGCATTTTAAACGGTAGAGGCATTGACGATATTACATATATACAGCCCATATGAGAAGTCCACGTAATCAAAAATTAACAAGACAAGAAGGCCAAGTTTGCGTGTTGATAAGCGAGATCAAGGATGTAATGACGGTTACCCATATCGCCAAAATAAAAATAGATATCGAAATTTGTAACTGTGGTAACGGACGAGGATGTTCTTATACAATCCGATTAAAATTATGGTTACTGAACATCATGGCAAACATACAATTAATGAAATCATAGTACTTACTCATTTCAGCATGCAGTATTGGCGTAAAGTACCTATTAGTCTTCATATTAATGCGTTTCATCCACTAAGTGAGACCGCCAGAGGCTCAATGCTTCCTTGCGGATTTCTTGCTTTTCCTTCCTCACCTCCTTACCTCTACATGATCGACATCGGCTTGGTTCTTGGCAAACTTAGATTTTATTTAAGGACACTCGACAATCTGTACCTTGTGCGTTGTCAGTGGCAGTAACTTTATAGGCATCTTAAAATTATTTAACTACTATAATGTCTTAGTCTTAAAAAATAATTAAGACTACAGTACTGCTTAATACCTATTTTCATTTTTCTAACACAATTGTGCGTAGAGACAGTAAGTATATTTTTATGATTTGAATTATGGGAACGTTATTAGATTTATTCGATTTTTCTTTTCCGTTTTTGTTTACTTGCGATTTTAATTAAACAAGAAGAAGAATAAATAAGAAACTAAAAAGAATAATAAATTATACTCAATTTAGTTGAAAGAGAATTACAAATGTTTTTATTAGAAATAGTTAAAAAGTTCAAGGTCTTTACATAGAGGTGATTCAAGAAATATTTTTAAATTAAAGGAACTTACTTTGGGTTTGTTTAATCATTTAGATTAAAAAATAAGGATTATTATTATTATTTACAAGGTTTTTCTAGTGTGATTTCGGTTAAAGTATTCTATAGATATTATGGCTCATTTCTTTTAATTACTTAGCCGTTTTATTGAGTTTTCATCAAATATGTAAAAAAATACACAACGAGAAATAAGATTATCCGCCGCAAAATATATGAAAACATTAAGTATCAAATAAATTATTTTCAAAAATTTAAAATTTGAAGTCGAACAAACATGGGTAGGTATGTTTGATTCTCAATACTTTATTTAGATATCGAGCCAAAGTAATTTGCTACTAACTTTTGTCAAGTTAAAATTCAGTCAATTTTTCAAAAAGTTCTAACGTTCTATCTTAAGAATAAAAATACACGATTCAGTACAATATGTCTCAGGTAAAATGTTGTTCAAAGAGATCGCATACAGTCTACGCAGGAATAACTTGGAATGGATATTAAAGTCGCTATCCCATATATTTTAACGGAACGGTGTTATTGACTTGTAAGAATAACTTCGTAGATAGCTGTTTGCAACGCGACTGTAGCTCCGTAAACCGTATCTAGGAAACTGCATCTACGAGTTGGAAACTTTCAAAGCTTATAAACATTATTATGTAGGTACCGCCAAATATATCTAAGATGTTATTTTCACGAAATAAAACTTATATTTTAGTACATATTTCTTATGTTATTTTGGATGTTAGGTTTTAGTTTTGATTTTGTTGTTTATAAATCTTATAGGTTTAAATAAGGCGTTTAATGTTACTTGCGCCAAAAAGACATCTATCTTTCAAAATCATTAAGTCAGCTATCCGTGTATTGGTACACGGATAGCTGACTTAATGAGCTGACAGATCAGAATAAGGTTATATTTAGTGCATGGGTAACGCTGACGCTTATTAATTAGCGTTTTCCTATTCTAGATCGGAGAATAGCGAACTTTAATTATACCTACTCCTATTGCTAAATCCATAATATGTATAGATTGAGATCATTATAGATTCTAAATCTAAACCTTGACATTTGAGTTTCAATTTAAAACAATACTTAATAAGGTATTATATTAAGTTTTTGACATTTGGCACTGAGTTCTATATCGGAAAGACTGTATGCTGCTTACGTGGTGTTAAAAATTAGGAAGACTTTGATTTTCTAGCCTATTCATTTTGCGATACCAACAGCATAGGCAAAGTTTAGTCCTATTTAAATGTAAACAAGAAGATATACATTCCGTGAGATTGACAATCAAAAACGTTGTTGGTAACCAATCTATAATACTGCAGTGATAATTTATAAAGTTTTTATAAGATATTTACTTAATCAATTTCTGTAAGTATATAAAACGCATGCAATAAGGGTACCATTTTGCTTTATTTATTCGGATTACTACCAAAAGCAGGCTTAATGGACTGCATTTTCTATTTATCTTACTAGTTGTGTGTGTTATTTATCTTACATGTTTACAATCTTAGTAAAATATTATCAGAGCTTAGCACTAGTTTCAATAAGAGAGTTGGGGATTGATTAATGCCCTTTGTCCTTCATCAAAACTGTTTGACTTGCCTAGTTGGCAAGTTTATTTAATATTTGGTCATAATGTATACAATTTTTAAATAATAGCTTAATTTACTGATTGCGAATGTGAATGTGTGGGTAGATTTCTATTGAAATGTTTCGAGTTTATGTCAGGATACTGTGTTATGAGTGCCACTGCCCTTGTCTGTTTTAATTAACAATGTATTAAAAGCCAACCAGCATTGCTTCTAATATTAAACCTGGGGTATTAGAAGTCTTATGGCTCATTTAAAAATGTTACTACTGTTTTCTTACTAGCCATTACGTCCTTTAACTCTCGTTTGACGGCATTACTGTGTAAAAAACTGAACTACACTTAGTTCTTTTGTAAATAAGTTACATCTGGAAATTCCAGAATGTTGTTAGCTTGTAACAATCAGTAAAAATACGAAATTTCTTCACGTACTTAAATTTGCCTTTGATCAGCACATAGATTAGTTTTGGAATTCCTACATATACTAATGTTCACGACTAGCCTTCGTCTATTACTTCGTATCCAGTACAGTACAGTTACCCATTACTTACACTTCCTTAGTCATAGAGATTTACCGACCAAAAATCACGTCCATCCGTCATTCTGACTTGAAGGGACAACGAACGCTTTCTGCCAACACTGTTGTTTGTGTATTCACATGTCACCGAAGAGTGCTAACCTGATGGTCAGGTGACATACTGAGGCATCCAGGAGTACAATGGGTTTTGTTCATTGTTGTACAGGACAACTATTACTGTGTCACAGAAAGTGCCGTAAAGATGCTTAACGATACTTAGTTGTTCGTCATAAGGAGACACCTAGAAAGATTTGTTGGCAACTTTAAGTTATTAAGTATTGCAATGTTTTT
Source organism: Parascotia fuliginaria (assembly GCA_963082885.1). Lineage (NCBI taxonomy): Eukaryota > Metazoa > Arthropoda > Insecta > Lepidoptera > Erebidae > Parascotia > Parascotia fuliginaria. The sequence continues at coordinate 13,087,586 of OY720180.1, read as the reverse complement.
ATATTATTAAGGTCTTATTCACGTATAATGTTCTATGTTAATTTAGTCGTTTAATGTATTGATTACTAGGTAACAAGGTGAACTTCGTATGACCTACATATATCAATTTATGATAATAATGCAGCTTTTATTTGTAGTTTTTAATATTTTATTCGTAGTATTGCCTTTTTTTCACCGTTTAAACCTTACCTGAATTTAGATAAATTTTTCCAGCCATTTTCGAGTTTTAGCGAGATGAACAGCAATTCATTTTTATTTATATACTATTTAATATAATATTTTTTTTTATAATATAATATATAAATATATATATTTTGGCAACTTTTTATTTATTTATTTCGGTGTAGGAAACCTATAGTACTAAAATTTCCTACGATATGAAGGGAACAATAATGTTGGTAATGACACCAATTAGGTTTCTATGAATAAAACTGCACTCGACATGAAATTACAGTTCGCTGATAAGTGAAATTCGAATGTAAGAAAGAACATATTATGAGTTTAATTTTCACTCCAAAAGTTACATTTGGTTTATTTTTAAGAGCCATAGCTTATCAATAATCATAATAATGTTATCATCATTTCAAATACAAACCATCCGTTTATTACTGATACAGGCCATCTTTCTTTATATAAAGACTTATCGTGGTATATATAAGGCGGATTTTGCTATATCGTCACACTAAGGCAGATTGGCGATGTTAGTAGCAGATTAGCTATCCATCCAGTGTACCCCTGCGACACAGGGCTTGTTCCATAGTGCGGGAGTTGACTTCAAAAAAAAAAGAAAAGGTTTGTCTGAATAGGTATAATATGTTGTAACAAAAGCGAAATCCATCTCGCATTATTTATTAACAATTTTATTCTACACTTGCTTAAGGTAATAGAATTAAAAGCAGGCCATAGTATTAACTTAAATCCACTTTATTATAATTTGAATTTATATTTATTTAAGGTCAACAATACTTTAAGTATTTATATCACATTCATGAAATGCAAAGAGTACCTAGTACTTATTCATACTTTCTCCAAAACATTGAGTTGTAAATATATTTTAGCTCTTTCGTAGCGCATTGTTATTTATCATGGAACAGCTTGACAAAATGTTTTGACAAATTGTCTGAAACTTTAGTTACGAGTATCAATAGCTCTTTGCTACTGGCAGTTATAAAGTATTGCTTTAGTTTTAATCTTAAAGAGGTATCCATATGGTAATTTATACCCTACAGTAAAGCAGTAAAGGTTAGGTACTAGGTTAGTTACGTCATAGAGTTAAAGAGAGATTTTCCTTGAGTTGTAATGGATTGTTCGTTTTATTAATAAATTTATTTTGATTTACATCATGGTATTATTTACTTATTTATAAGAGACTTCATTGGTGTTTTACTTTATTTATTTAAAGAAAAATAAACAAGTGCGTTACTTTTTCATAATTTTTCACCTAATACTAAATATGGAGATTTTATTTTTAAAATTAATAAAAATAACGTCAAGTCTCTTCATCATCATCATCATCACTTCAGTCGAAAGCTGTCAAAAAGTCAGAGTCATACTTCATTCAAAAACATTGTGTACAGATCGAATAATCGAATATTTTATTTCTATACTATAGGATAAGAGTATATACTTTCATTTGTAGCTTTCATTGCTAGTCTGTAATATTATATTTAAACCTAATTCACCTGTAACCCAGCCAAAACAATAAACATACTAAGAAATTTAATTTGAGTAAACACAGAGAAATTTCAATCTAAACTATCGGGAAAATATTTTATCGCTATTTGGCGTGTTAAATCACCCGTATGTACACGACCTAAAACGTTCGTTGCACTCAGCATTTCGTTCGAAGTCGGCGACGTTCGACAATTTCCGAATACGTTAGTTGTTCATTTTGTACCATACGCGCGTATTTACCGGTTCGTGTATATTTGCACTTACTATTAAAACCCTTTTAGCAATTAGCAAAACGACACGTCTTTTTGATCGTTGAAAAATAAATAATGTGATTTATAAAAGCCTTGATGTTGTGACATCTTAAAATAATTGTACCTGCGTTACGGTCTACCTACATTTACGTACCTTCAATAGTTTATTTCAACTACGCAAACTTATTCAAATAAACATTGATATTTTTCTTATTACCTTTTTTAATAAACACAAATATTAATTTGCACTGTCAAACACCTTAACAAGTACATCGTAAAATCACCGGTTTCTAAGCGGTTCTTGAAATATGATTTTTCACCATCGAATTCGTTCGTTGCACTATTCATGTCATTTGAACTCGGCGACGACACGACGTTCACAATTTCCGAATACATTATTCACTTTGCACCGTAGTCTGTGCGTATTTTTGGACTTGTATGTGCTGGCACTTACTCTGATAACTCGATTGTCACTCGTTCGATGTAACTCTTTAGTTTTATACAGATGCACTTTGCAATATTATTTTGTACTATTTCTATAGGAGCTTTTCAAAAACTGTTGAAAGGTTGTTTTTGATAAACTGATTTTCTTTGCTATGGCCACTGAAATAGGGTTAGATTTCATAAAAATGTTTCATAGGGCATCTAAAAAATTTATTAAAACGTATGGTTTTTTATAACCTGTGTAGGAGGCAGTTGTGCCCTGTGGACTGATCATTCGATCATTGTTCTGTTAAATATGTCAATTTAAAAAAGCTTTAATGTTTTCGAATTTAGTTCTAGATTTATTATATAGCTACACACGGTAAATTTATTGATGTAAAGTCTTTAATCCACGTTCTTTATAATACATTCGGAAACATTAAATTCGTTTAGTGGTTAAAGTTCCATATTAGCTTAAACGTATTACCGGTATTTTGTTTCACTGGCCATTAAATTTTCATTTACGATATAGCCGGGCAATAACAGAAAGCAAACGATAGTCACAATGATGAAATAACATGTCGATTATATTTCAGTTACATTGTTGCGGTAGATTTAAAGATAAAACGTATTTTTAAGTTATTTGTAAGAATTATTGAAAGGCTTTTGACAGTTGCTATTAGTATCATATCATGTGCACGAATGAACGTGTGAATATAATAATCGATTATATTTTTCAAATTTAATGACATTATGCTAGTGCTGTTATTTGTAGATCGTAACATAACATTTTTATGCATTATGGAATTTGTATATCGTGTGTCAAAACATTTATTTCATTATTTGTTTAAAACGGTTGTTATGAATTTTTGACCGAATTAACCAATTTTTAACGTGTAGTCTTTAGTGAAAGTAGTGTAGTAGGTGGTGAGTTGGAGACTTGTAGTAGTGCCTAAATCCTAGTAAACAAACCCGACTAACCGGTGACTTCCGTACGTTTTAGTATAAAATGTCGATTGAGAAATGTTTGGTGATTTATAATTGTGCGGATATTTTTGTGGTACGTTAAATGGATGGTTGTTTTCGGTACAAAAACTAGATGAAATTGTGTTGTGTCCGCTTACATGTATCATACAATTTATCTAGTGAAAAATATTACACGATTTGTCTTGTATTTCCTTATAGGTATCCTGTTTTTATCGGCTTTGGAGTGTATTTTGTTTGTATGTATTTCCTTTACGAATTGGGTGTAGTAAAACTGAGTCAAAAAGTTTAGTAATATAAATTTTATTTTTATATTTTTCGTAAATCCATGGTAAAATTAGAAAGTACTAATTTATGAAGTGTTAGTAATAACACGAATTTATGAGTAATCAATGGCGATGGCGGGTATCACACAGAAGCGCATGTCATTATCAGCGTGAAGATCTCCTTTATCGGGTCCTAATAAGTACGCTCTAAAGGATTGAGTGATCTGAATCTAACTGCTACCTTTGATTCTATCAGGTAACCGTTGCCACTTATTTTGTAACCATCGATTTATTATCCGTTCCGGTCTGTTTATTGATACCTAGGTACTTGATAGTATGGACCTATAGGTACTACCTATGTATAGACGCTACTACCTGCCTATTGGCATCTTTAATGCTTAGATAATTTGTAGTCAGATTACTTGTCTTTACCCGTTATGTTATATACATTTGATAAAACTTATATTTAATAGAACAAAATTAAGTGTAGGATACGATATCAAATAGGAATGATAAGCCTACCTTACTGATAGGTCTTATGCCGACGACGTTACTGTTACACTGACGTTGCGTTCGTCGTTCACTTTTCTATTAGTTGGTATGCTAAAGTCAAAAGAAGTTCGTCGAAACTAACATTGATAGCAGTGTTTGTGGCTTCTAATAAAATCGCTCAAAGGCACTGACGATTGGTAACTGACCTTTGATTAAAAAGCCAGGTGATTAGTAATTAGCGATACATAAAAAAATAGTATACGTGTATCTATAACAAAAATTGAATTATTTATTTAAAACTCAAAGTGAAGTATTGATTTACCGTTTAAGTTTGATGAAAGAGATATACATACTAATATTATAAATGCGAAAGTAACTCTGTCTGTCTGTCTGTTACGCTTTCACGGCTAATCCACTGAACCGATTATGATGGAATTTGGTTTAGACATAGATTAGACCTTGAGAAACAACATAGGCGAATATCTTTTATCGCTAATAATAAATGGCTGGAAGGGTGTGATGTTTAGGTATGTGCGATATAACCGACATTCACGCGGCCGAAGCTGCGGGAAACAGCTAGTCAAAATTATATATAGCCTCCAATTTGTACTGTGTTACATTATTGAATGAGGAATCACCATTTTTAGGTAGCTATATCCAGTACACCATTTGCTGTGTGCAAAGTTTTGGCTTTTTAATTGGTACGCGCGAATAGCTGCCGCGTAGCACAGACACCCGTCTTAAATACTTAACATTAATATACAGAAATGCCTTAATAATTTATGCGCATTAACAACAAAAGTCAAGCAGAAGTCAAAATATTATATCAATTTAATCGTCCGATTGCTAATCGTTTCTGAATACAAATGGTATAATGAATTTAGAAATCGTCGCGCCATCGAGAAATTACTTCCTAAACGGTTTGCCAGACACATAAATGATACGCTTACGGCATATATAGACTATGTATTCCTATTCATACAATATATTATTTTACTTTATGCCAATATATATTAATGATAGACAATACCCAGTTATTAAAATAAAATGATCCCGATTTGGTCAAAAAGCAATTCCGCGAGACGTTTTAGTAATTCGGTTTATAATAAAAATAAGATAAACCTCCATTTTCGTTGCTATGGTTTGATTTTTATGATAGGAAAAGTTTTGTTTTTCTAAGCTTTGATTATTTGATTTCAGTGTGGTCTCACTTACCTATATGGTATCTATATACTAACCCATGTAGGTAACTAAGTGAGAGGGAGTAAGCTATTGTTATTCTATAGTTCAATTTCATCGTAATTATATATTTTACTGATTTTGTATTTGTACATGAAATAGAAATATACAAAGACCCAATAGCTTTGTAGCTATATGAGGTTATCTGCGAGTTTTATTTAAGGCCTCATCAGTAACAGCGTATGAGAAAACGAATAGCGCCCCTGGTGTTGACCCTGAAAACTAAATTTTAACTTATGCATTTTTCCGCTGAACCTTATTCTAAAATTACCATTCTAATTTTATCATGCTATGACTAAAATTAATCAATAAAACGCAATGTGTTTTGTTAGCAGTTTGAATACATACTTCACGTAAGCTGTCGTAGTATGTCGATTTGAAGGCTTCATTACTTTGCATGCAGTTTGTCATATGAATTAATTCGTTGTCGCACGGTGATTAATAAGCTAGGCGTAGTTTATTGCCTGCTGACTGTTATAGCTAAGCAGCCCCATATTTCATGTTATCCTCGTTTTCAGTGTGTCAAAAGGTTTTGCTTATACGTAGATAACTAGCTATATGAAATAACAAAGCGATTGTATTTTGCATTAGCCTATTTAATTAGTGATTTGGGAGATGGTTTTAATGTATTAAAAAATAAGGGTTTATTAACTAGATATGCAAAATCGTTTAGGTATGTGTGTTTTTAGTTGTTAGTATGAATATCTAGAGCGTACATAAAGATCGATTTTGAAAATAATATAGGTAGATAAGTCACAAAGAAAAAGAGAGAGATAGATTGAAAGGGAAAGTCTGGACATTACATACAAATGTTAGTCTCGTACAACCGTCTGAAGATTGATTGAATAAGTTGTGCAGTAGAACCAACTACACTATCCGTATCGTTTTATATCCTAAGTTGTACTTTAACACCCTCATTATTGTAGATTTGTTGTTGTTTACGACAACTTTCTATATTTCATTTTAATTGAAAATTTATAAATCCCGATTTACGCTATGGATCGTTCAGCGCTAAATTGCTTTAATACCTATGTCTTATATGTCTGTATTCAAGATCTTAAATTAAAGATATTATATAGAAAGCGGCTATTAGTACGTCTTTCCCTCATTTAATAGTTTTTTATCGTACAACAGTTTGGTCCAACATTTCGTCGGGTTTTTCTATTGAGGCGTAGTGAGGCATTTACGGCGCGTGTGGTGTAAATTAGAACTAACAAATTGCGCTAACCTGTGGTTATAATTCACCGTAATATAGCAATTATTTTTCAGGGTTTTGCAGTTTTATATGCCGTGAGATTATATTGATGCTATCTAAGGGTAGTCGACCACATATTTGCTTCACAGCTTTAAGAATAAAATCTGTAAAATTAAAATTCAATAGAAGACTCATTATGACAGTGACAACAGACTGTCATTGTACTGAGGACGACATTTACTCTAAGGGTAGTAAAGGAATTTTATTGACGACCATACATTTCTTCTTGTATTATTTTAGGCAGTAGTGAATCCCTAAGAGAGAAAATACTACATTAGAATTCTTGCAGGGGACTGACATCATTGATTGCGTTATTTTTAAATAGGTTTTTGTTGTTGTATTTAGTGCATTTATGTCTAAATGTGTTTGAACCTTAACAAAGAATGATGATCTCAGTTATAGTGCAATTTGATTGTCACGTTGAGAATACCCGGGACGTATTTCCGGAAAGCAAAGATCATCCAATTTGCATCTTAGGATGTGCTGTTTTGTACACGTGGAAGTTGGATTATGTCAGTCAGAATAAGTAGACGTGATAAATTGTTAGAAATTAAACTATCTAAATCTGTTTATTTTTACTAAATAATAGTTTTCTGCGGCGCTTACAGATCTGCCACCATCGTCAGTAGCGTGATGATATATAGCCTGTAACCTTTCTCGAGAACTGGGCTATTATACGCTATAAAATTTTCAAATTCGACTGGTACTTTCAGAGATTAGTGCGATCAAACAAACAAACATACACACTTTTTTACTTCATATAATATTATATAGATAGATAACGTTGAAGAATATAAGGCTCTATTTTTAACATTACAATCTCAATCTCAAATACAATCAAAGAGAAAAGTGTCTAAGTTATGAGTTACCTAACACGTGAAGGATCATCATCTTCAAATGCATTACATACAATAATAGTACCTACTGTACTTTTTACCTAATATAGCAATAGATACATTTAAATTTAAAATAAAAAAATATTTTGAATTTTAGAAAAATTTCGGCTTTTCTCAAAATGTTTTTGTAGCAATCTTGTCACTTTTTAATACATCGAAGTTTTTTAGTTCTTAAACAATTCAAAGTATTAAGTGTCGTTTGTTTTATATTATTTGTATTGGAAGCATGACCAAACGTGTAAAGGACCACCCACACAATGTTTGTCGCTTTGTTAATATAATTAGGTTATTCAATATTGCATACATTTTGTTTTGTATTCGGGAGCCGAGTTATAAAATATTTGTTAATAAGGTCTACCTGTTTTATGCTTGTTCTTTTTGTTTAAAGCAAAGTTCCTTACTACTTTACCTTAATCTTTATCTACTGCCGACAGCCTTAAATTTAAAACGTATCTTTGTAGTAGACAGTTGATTACTACGAAGAGACGCTTTAAATTTGTAATATATAAATATATAATTTTGACAGTTGTTAAAATAACAAAACAACTACTTGCATGTAGACACAAATATTCAGATAACGATGTGTACCTACGGAAAACTATCGGTTCTTTCAGTACAGTGACTTACAATGCGTACAACGCGTGCATATAATGCGTGCATAATGCATGCAATGCATGTGCACGCAACGCATTGCGTCTAATCGTTCTGCAAACATGCGTGTGCAGGCGCAACATTCTATGGTGCGGTCGTCACGCCACAACTGTGGCCAACACACAAGGACTTATTGTTCCTAGAAATGTGACTTTTATTTGTTTTCTTGCTGTTCTGCTTATTGATAAACTGGATAAAGTTAATTTTAGATGCAGCTATAAATAGTAATATTATTTTATTTTAAATCGAGAATGCATGCGGTTTATTTTTTTTGTTGATCTTTGTCTATTCAATATTATATAGCATGTTTAAGAAATTAGATTTATTTGTGTAAATTATACAGTTTTTGTAGTATGCATGTATTACTTAGTTTAAGAATGTAATCGTTTAGTTATTAAATAGGATATTAAAATTTATTAAAATAAATAATTAAATATATGATTTTTTGCAACAGCGGTAACAGTAGATAATTCCTTGTGGTTGAAATTTCCTAATCACATTATTGATAAATTAGTTTAATTAAGCAACAAAACATTTTTTAATAATGTGCAAAATATGTCGCAAGCAATTAAACTAAACAGAAACCGGAAAACTTTAGTTAGTTGCCCGATTAATTGAAAGCATACTATCGATGGATTTAGTAGCACGTTTAATCTAAAAGGTATAATAGATATAAAGAAGCCCGACAACTTACATCGTACAATCGTGCAGCGCTGGAAGCCATGCGAGACATTTCTAGTGACACAATATTTGTGTACTCAGCGTCAAACTAAAAGTACCTGGGATCCGCACTGGGAACCTTCACCTTTATTTATGTACACTCAGACAGGAATCACCCTTTGCGTCGCCCAGCCGACGCATGGGAACCAAGAAAGCATTCAAAATGATTTATTGTAAATGGTTTTCTACTTTGTTGGCTAAAATAATAAACCCCGCGCCCGGATTGCCTGTTCTAAATTCGATATTTTATTGTTACGTTTTTTCCTTTGCCACACGCCGTACGCCGACCGATTTAATTTGCAATCCTTTTGTTAGCCCATTAACGGCAAATTCGATGAGTCAGCGATACGGTCATTAGCGCTTCACACCCACAACCTATGCATTGAGATGAGACAGCGAGCAAATTTTCGCTAAAGTCGTAAAGGCATCTCGAGATGAAACTGAATGAGACATCCACAATGCAAATAATAAAAACGTTAAAGGCACGGTAGGAATTGCGGGTGGCTTTGTCCACTCGCACAATAGGGCCGTCCGCCGAGAGATTGACGCTTTAACTTCGGAGGTGTTAGGAGAATTAGTGGCCCATTATTGCTCTATAGAACCTCTATGGTCAAGCAGAAAGCAGATAACAATAATTAGCTCGGACGCAACAAAAAGTGACATAAATCCCGCATAATAAGTTACTGGCTGCAAAAACACTCTGTAACAGTTTACCTGGATTCTTGTTTTTTTGCGGAATGACTCGGAACGACGAACGTAGGGAGATATAATAAACACCTCAATTCCTGGCAGAGGCATTGTTTAATGATTTTCTGTTGTGATCTTGCACAATTCTCGATCAGTTTAGTTTTTTTAGCTGTTCTTGCGAGAAAAATACTTTTTTGTATACTTGGTAGCATTTAAACAATAGGGACTTGGGACTTGTGTGAAGGTGCGATTTATTTACGACTTTACCTTGAATGCCATCTCTTGACCAACTTTGGGTGGTTTCTAACATGTTTTGTTCAACGAAATTGAATCGAATGTTTGTATATTGATCAAGTGCAATAAAATGTTTAACGCTTCCTTTCTTTTGTTGCAGGGGCAATATGGAAATGACGTATACGATCGGCGTACTGTTAGGAGACTTTTGATCATTTTTATTTAAACACCGACCTCATTTTTAAAACGGTCGGCAAATAAAAATGCTGGGGTGTGCTCTAAGAAGAGTAACCTCGGCGTTCTCCACTTGTGCCCCGACAGACCTTAGTTTCAGCTCGGCTGACGACAGCCGTTGCATAGATAAGTAGATGATTATAAAACAAAGTTTCTCTAATTCGGCCACATATTCCAAAATCACAGTTGCAAGTAGATACTTGTGTGTTTTAAAACTAAACTAGTCAGAATAACAAAATCGAGTTGAATAGTTAGTTACCAGTTTACCAGTTGTAAAGGGTTGTCGGAGGCTAGGTCGGAGTCGCCACTACGGTGGTATGCTTTATATTGCATCTTGGATCGACTGTGCGCTGACAGGTCGCTACGTCACGTGGCTTCCCAGCGCGCGAGTTCAGTGCTGGATGCTACTAACTGTATACACGTGAGTATTTAATAATTACTATTTTTATTATGAACTTTTATAATTATGTTATATTTCAGATTTATTGAATATTTTATATTTGTGTATACATCTAGTAAACCTACGCCAATATAAATAATAAGAATAAAATCTGGTAAACTGCTCCTGAGCCATCCTGAACACTACTACCTATTATAACGATATAGGCAAAAAATGCTGATTGTAGCAACTTTCACGAATAGAATAATTTGTTTCTAAAAGATTACAATACTCTAAACATTTTGTCACATCGTATTAAAAACAAAAAAAAAACAGTAGAAATTAACTTAAATTAAAAACAGCTCAAACCGGGTTGACGTCTAAGTGGTAATGAGTACATTTACGATCATTACAGTCCTACCCGTGTCTTCTTACGCTCATCAATGTAAAAGACATAAAACTAGTCAATACGTTATGTTGAATTCTCCACCTGCGCGGGAGTGGCTAGTGCGGGCTAGTTGCCGTTCGATTTATGACGCGGTATATGTCTAGTTTAGTTTAGTCAACTAAATGTATAATACCTTTTAGTGGCACTATTTGTTCAAATTATAATTTATAATCTGCGGATAACGTATTGTTGAGATATTATTTATTATTACTGTCTCAGCTTCTTCTCATACAGAGAAGGTATGAGCATTGATCGTCACGCTTGCTCCAGGAGGATTGGCGATTTCAGACTTCTCAGGAGTCCAGGTTTCCTCACGATGTTTGCCTTTACCGTCAGTCAGAAATACATATGATTTGAAAAATCACATTGGTACTTGCCCAATTTGGTGCCTTCATCACTAGGCCATTACGGCTTACACTGTTACTGTTTATTGTCCCTTAATAAATAAAATAACAGTTCCACTTCTTTTTATACATGTTTCCTTTTCTTATTATAATGATCATCATCTACTATAGTAAGTTTGTTTACAGTAGAAATATAAACTGTGTTTCTGTAAACGTACTGTTCAGAATTTGACTTTTTACTTGTATAATTTTTGTAAATATTTTATTTTTACCTATAAATTACAACAATTTGTGAAAGAAGGTAATTAGTAAAAATATATTTGACATTATAGTTACATTAATGCTCAGTTACTAGTTGTTGGCGTAGAAATAAATTCCCATCGACAGATTACAGTAAGTGCTCTTCGATAAGGCAGATAAAGTTCGTTCACACAGCCAAGTAACTCTGAAATGAGCTTCCAACTGTCTGGAAGTGCACTCTTAGTATTGAATAAATTTCAAAACGTAGAATTATTCTATTTAGGTCAGTACAAATCATTACGTTAATTAGATATTTTTATTACGAACAATTTTTATTTGTTTGAAATTAGCCTCGGACGTTAGTACCAACTAGATCTTTGAAAATGTATCCAATGTCAAAGTATGGATTATTTGATCAAAACAAAATCCCCTTTAATTTCCTACAACAATTGATAATATAACTTTTAAGACAGATAATATAGTTATACAGGTAGGTAGTTACAAGTCATAAAGACTTACCTACAAGAAATAAATTAGTTCTCAAATTAAAGTGCATTGAACGATACACGTGTATTTTTCCTAACCTGAATGGTTTATGCAAATGACCACTTATCGATTATTCAATAACTAAAAGTGGGTCTTACGTGAGACGCTTGTTAATATTATAAACTGGAGATGCAAAAATATTTGGCAACAACATTGAGTGTTTGAACATACAGTTTGTTGAAAAAGTCACGGAGACGTGTCAAGATCTATGGAATGTCACATTATTTGATGTTAAACAGATAATTCGTGATTACGAGATTAATTTACATTTTACGGGTCAATAGTTTTTCGAGGTATCGATTATCGATTTATCAAAGTGAGCTAAGGCTTTTAGGTTGTTATAAAATTCGATGCCTCTTTAGATAAAAGTGTGATATGAATGTAGAAAAGGAAATTATGTATCGTGGTATATTTTCTTTCTATTAAGACTTGAGATGAAAAGGTGTCATTATATTCACGGTGTAATCTCATACCTTTTACTATTCAAAATTTTAAGATTTGGATTGTAGTAAACAGTTTCTCTACTATTAGTAATATTGTAAGTAGAGCTGGCCATTTTTATCGATATATTTTTATTGTTATGAACTACGGGAGGTACAATAAAACTGTCGTATTAACAAATATTATATAAGATATTCAAAATACGTTTTTACTAGGTATAACAATAGATTTTATCAGCTTCATTTAAGGAAATTTTAAACAATGCAACATTGTTAATTTCAGAATTTGAATTTCAATAAAACATTTATACTTGTTTTCGTCTTCATATCGCCATAATATCAGTAATAAATAACGAATAACTGACTTTTATGGTGCCTCGTCTGTCTTAAAGGTCATGACAATTTTTGGTTGTATGTAGACGAATTATACCCTTGACCACGCAGTTCCACCCACTTGATGTATTCTGTTCTGACCATAAGTAGACACAATAGGATAATTAATAACGAGAACTGTCTGAGACGATGCGCAGCTAATCAAATGGTTTTGACAAGTCTGTAAGGTACTCAACTACACGTAGGTATACGTAACACAGTGGTTATTTTGTCATGTAAATAAATCGTATTCAAATCATATTAGCATACATATTGCTTTTTTGCTACCGATGTGTCTAATTAGAATTTGGCATTTGAATTAAGATGACATCTGTTGGGGTTAGTGAATTCTAAATCGATTTAAACTTTAGCCTGAACTATGGATTATTGTCCGGTCATGAATTTGAAATTAAATAGATATGGGAGAACGATAAAGTTAATAAAGTTTCTTGCATACAAATGTAAGATAAAACAGAGTCCAATTTAAGCGTAAAATAACGTAAAATGAATAAGAATTATTTAGTATATGTTACGTAGCAGATTTTACTTCGACTGAAACTGGATATCTTTTTGGTGTGACTTTTAAAAATATTTGTATTATGGTTATACAAACCATTATCTAATGCAATGATATAAGTAGCTATGTTGTATCTTCATTTTGTGCTTTTAAAAGGGCAACCATTTTATTACTACTGTTACAACCATGTTATAAAATGTCGCTGATGTTAGAGTTGTGCTACGATAAAAATTTGTTGTCCCCTTGTCCATTAATTTATTCCTTGTATGCTTAATTTTATAACCAACTAACGTTATATGAGTTAACGTGCGCTTTATTCACGGGGTGATAGCGTAGAATATTACCATGAAAAGTATAGCGCTCCTGGTATTTAATCTGAGAACTAATTTTCTATGCTGTCAGTGTCAACAGTAAATCAAACCCAAGATTACGGCTACTCTACTAGTTAGTACTAATAAGTACAAACAAAAAGTTTACCAGTGTTTTACGAAAGTGTTACTAAATGCACTTATCAACTTTAGTACAAAGTAAACAATTACAGTCTAATCCTTGAGTACCAACATCAATTTCTTTTTGCAATGTTTTCATAGTTGTGTTTGCTAGTTTTTTACACGTTTTATTTATCACTGTTACGAGTTCTCTTATTTTTAACAATACCACTACACTACTATTATACTTTAAGTAGTAAAACTGTAAATTATATAACAACTTAACATGCAAAAAAATTAAAATATTTGTCTTACTGTTCGCAGACTAATAACACTATTAACATATAATAAATATATTAAACAAGTAAATAGAGATGACACACATAATAATACAGACACTCTTATTAGGCTAACAAGACGTAAATCTTGTTGGATTCACAAATTTGCTTAAATAACGTTTTTAAAATGTATTGGGGCATGCATACTAGATCGTGATATCTGAGGTATTCCCCTTAAAACTAAATATATAATAAACTTTATTTGATTTGTATTAAGATGCTTCTACTAATGAGTCAAATACGTTTGATGTAAGTTGCTTTACGATTTAAAATTTGAATTGAAATATTGAAACCTTCACCAAAGAAGATTTCTGGCCGAAGGGCGTGGTGTTCCGGCGGTTCCGGGGCAGGCTGCGAGACAACGGAACCAAAACCGACCGATAGGCACAACAAGAAGTGTCATCATAGATTTAAGTTATATTCAATATATATATTTTAGGTTAAGGTATTTATTAACTAAGTTTTATTGAAATAGTGTGTATTATACTTATATTATAATGTATGTGTGATAGTCTGTAAGATATATATTAAAAAATTGTAATCCCGATGGTACCCAAGATACAAGCACTAGCTTAGTTTGGGACCAAAGTAAAACTACTTATTTGTAATAAAATGTAATTTATATTTATGAAATAAATTAAAAAATTGAAATTGAAATCTATTATCAAATATAAACAGCTCTGTAGAATGTACTTCAATTATTTTGTAAATTAGCGAGACTCAGACATTTTATTCCTATTAGACACCCGACTTCCATCTATAAGACTTTAAAATCCTGAGACTATCAATCAAAAGAAGCACCTTGTCAGTCGGTAGCTCATATATTTCATGCTTAATTAATAATAACGAGCCTTCTGAACTGCCTAAGTTCTCAGAATTAACATCTGTTAATAACAATGAAATTGCCACTGAGCAATATTTTCGTTCAATTTGTTTTTTGGAAAACATTAACCTTAAGATAAAACTTTCAGAATCACAGATGAATCATTCCAAAATTTTCTATTTTTCTAAGTTTTGTTATCATTTTGTTATCAAAACAAGCGCATATATACTATATATTTGAGCATGTGTGAGAGAATGTCTTTCTTATCATCATCATAATAATCATTAACCAAAGGATGTCTGCTGCTAAACAATGAACTCCCTCAATTTTCGCCACCTTGGTCGGTCGGGAACTCGTGAGTCACCCACGTCCACCGGTTGCACTTATCTTTCTAGTTTTTTTAAGAGTTGTGTATACATGTCAAATTTCAAAGGTTTATTTAACAACAAAATAATTTGTACATTGTTACTGAAAAGTGAAGAAGTGACTGCATTATGGGTCACAACTTACAACCAACACATATACAGATAGTTGCATCAGTACAATCAATAGCAATCTGATTATAGAATTTCAGTGTAATACCAAACTAGGAACCCAATCAGATGGTAATGCTAGAAAGTTGTACAACACAATGTATAGTATAGAAACATTTCATTGTAAAAGCAGAAATAATTCGGCGCTAAAAGATTGATAGGGGATCAAATTTACTACTTCAGAACCTTCATTGGGTGACTTTAACACGGAAATCATTGTTTGAAAATGTCTTGTAAGAACACGAATGGTTGTGGCACAAACATTAAAACTTGGTGCTCATATATTTTAAAATATGGCAGCGGATTGACTATTTAAAGAAAGTTATGTCCCTAAATCCGTTTGGACAGGTCCTTACGAGGTGGACTGCCAAGATGACAAAAGGCATGGACAACCGATGAATAAAAAGTCTTACGACCTGTCAAAATAAAGATGCTAGGAGGAGGTTTTAGCCATAATACGTCCAGCAGTGGACGTCTTATGGCTAAAATGATGTAATGATATTGATCTGAATTTTGTAATAGTGAGATTAGAAATTTTGATGTTAAGGTCATGTTTATCAAAGAAGGTTATTATAGTTTAATTTAAGCCATGTTTGTGTTTTCTCCATATATATTCTAATAGTTTATAATTTAATTAGACCTTTACAGTTTTGGGAAAACAATGTATAACATTACAGAACTCACATAATAGATGTATTATAATACCTCGACAAATCTTTTCTATAGAAATATATTCAGCTCTATATAAACCGCCCACATATTTTTTTTAAATCTAACGGCTGTCTTCACTAACCATGTCCAACAAGATTAAACGATTCGAGACTATTTTTTATTTGCACATTAAGAACCCGTCGCCAGTTGTATCGGCGGCAACAATAACTGTTATATGTGGGTAGAAGCACATTGTTTGACCGATGTAGAGGCCTCTCATGTTACACCATATACATATGAGGCCAATGTTTGAACGAATGCCTAAATTCGACTAATTTAGACATTTGGTTAAACGTCTAAAGAATTTCAAGCTTTAGTATATATTCAATTTTAAATTAGTTTTGTTATAGAGGTAATTGTTAACATTACCATATTTTTTGCATGTCGGTATAAAAAAGGTAGAAGTTACCAAAATTTACTTCTGCTGTTTAAGCTCTACCGAGATGTGTAGTGTGCTGTGTTAAGGAATCGTCTCGTCCCCAAAACGTTCTTGCAAAGTTTAGCGTTTAGCGCATAGAGAACAAACATACAAATATTTATTTTTATATACAAGAAGATTATTTCCACATTCACTTCTTTTTAGCCATATCATCTCTTAATCAATCCATCAAATTGTCAATAAACAAAGCTCAAATATTGGATCAAACATTGGACCAAGATGTTACAAAACAACAACCGTCTAGACATATTGAAAGCCAGACATTTTTTATTTCAGCTTCTTGTTAACGTGGGCAGAGTTTAAAAACATATTTATCATGATCGATTCTATGATCATGGTGTATGGAGATTTGGTTTCGTATGTTTGATATATTATGTTACCGAAGATTCAAATGAACCATTATTGTTATTGCATTGGTTATTCTAGTTTAGTATGCATTTTAGGGCTATAAAGTTAAAATAAGTCTTAAGGAGATGGTTGTAAAAAATGGTAGAGTATTTAAGTCAAAATAAAGATAAAACATGCAAATTTTAAAGCAGTACAGACTGTAGTCGTTCAACTTGTCTTTGAGATTTTGGCTAAAGATAGAAATTGAGATTTTTGCTGTAACAGTTTCTACCCACTATGACTATTATAATAACAACGATTATTATAGAAACCAATCATACTTACCATTCCGTGTACTTCTAGTAATCAACTACGTTAGTCACTAATAATAATAATAATAATAACAGCCTGTTTACTATCCCACTGCAGGGCAAAGGCCTCTTCTCTAGAGAAGGTATGAGCATTAATCACCGCGCTTGCTCAAGGCGGATTGGCAATTTCAGACTTTTTAAGTCCAGGTTTCCTCACGATGTTTTCCTTCACCGTCAGTCAGAAATGTCCAAGATAAACTTAGAAAGTACATATGATTTGAAAAATCACATTGGTACTTGCCCGGATTTGAACCCACTACCTCGTGTTTACGAAGCGGGTGCCTTATCCACTGGACCATTTCGACCTTGATTAGTTAGATTAGAATTTTCGTTAGTCACTACTACTGCCCTATTAGGTTTTGAACATCATAAATATTTAATAGTCACTTCCTTCTTCTCCGACAAATTGACTGAAACATCACCATAGATTAATATTATAATAATAAGTTTATATAAAATACTTTGCTTCTTTAAAAAGCTAAGTATACTATGTGTTTGAATCTGTCCATGGGTAATAGTAGTCATGTTGATACGAAAAACTAAACCGCGCGCCTAGCGGTGACATAAAAACTCATTTTAAATAATATATTCAGCATCGCGTCTTTTATTAAAGTTCGTAAATTATATTTAACCGCAACCTCTTACATGTACTAACCTAAATATATTTTAAACAACCCAATAAACTTTGTACCATGATTCATGAATTATTTTAATAATAGCGGAATACTACAATTGAATAAATTTTATATCTCAGTTGCTATTTATATCTTAATCTCGTTTTAAAATAATGTTTCTTGGAAATACTTGAAACAATTAGGTTTAATTTGGATGAATAAAACAGAGAGCTTCTTAAAATAAGATTTAACGATATTTTTATCATGATAAAACGGTTTTGTTTAGAATTTTCCTTAAAATAGAATTATGTACTAGAACATATTCTATTTTAGTGGCTACAATAATAGCTTCATTGTTACGACCACGTGTTTTTATAATGTAGATAACGTTAGTTTTATATTAACAGTTATCTACTTCGAAGTGATTGTACTATACGCTGAGATGACGTTTTAATAAGAATAGATAGATGTATTTTCCTTAGCAAAGTTTTAAAATAATAAAAATAAAGTAATTAATAAAATTACATTGCTCCTTCGGGAAACACTGTATTGGCAGAAGTAGGCATTTCACTTACAATTACAAATAGTTTTACATGTTGATGGCCATCGTCGTCGTACATCTCTTCTAGCGTTTTCGAGGTCGTTCTCGTCTCGCCTGCTACCAGACCTAAGAAAAATTGTCTAAAATAGGACAAAGCTCTAATCATTTTTGAATAGACATAATACAATTTAGAATTTTAAAATAAATTCACACCTTCAAAAATTTACCTTTAAATATTCCACGCCTACATGTTATAATCTGCCTAATTACTTAACCTTAGGATCAATGGCGTATAAATTAAACAGTAGTGAAGTATTTAATTACAATTTGTTTAGCTAATAAGCTAGTGGGCTGAGCGAGACTCATTATGCCGCACATTAGTCGTACACGGTCATATTCGTCTATCTAATTGATTCAGCACACTTATGATAGGCGCTAAACTATGACAAGAAATTATGATATATTTTTTAACTATCTTTCTGCAACGCGGTTTCACCCACGTCTTTGCTTACTGCTCTGCTCCCGTCGCCAGTTGCGCGATGTTACGTAGCGTATAACCTTCCTCGACAACTGTACTATCATACGCAAAAATATTTTCAAATCTGATTGGAGGTTCTAGAGATTAGCGCGTTCATCAGACTCTTAATAATAGTATAGATATATATGTCGCAGGTTTTTCATAAAATTAGGTTTTTGATCAAAATTCTAGGTTTCAAAAAATTCAAAACCGAAAGATGACACATTTTAAACTCAATTTCATCATAAACCTGTAACAATACAGATTTTTGATCAAAAACCTGAACTAGTTTGGGTTTATGATTAATCTGATATACATTTCCGTTGACAGAGAAATTAGTAACTTTCCCCGCTATTCAAATATCAAATATCAGCTACTAAAAAAACTTTAAAAATCTGAAGTGCAAGACAAATCGATAAGTGCATGCAAAAAAAATATTTTGTATGCAACTCTAGATGTCACAAGTTAAGGAATTGTCATTATATATTAAATAAGCGTTTAGTAAACGTTTCTTTATTACATTTTAGTCTAGTCGTATTAAATAGTTACAAAATTTCATTTTCGCGGCGTATTCAAATCAGATTAATATAGGTACGTGAAATTAAAACATTTCATTTCATAATTGGATTGAAGGAGGAGAATATTGATTGGATCATGCATGTAAAATTTTCATAAATATATAATTGTTTTCTTTTTATTATGTTGCAAATGATGATGGATTTTTTTATTTATTTCATTTAAATTGATTTATTTGTCATAAAACAAAGCGATCCTGTGATTTTAACAAGAACTTTATCATAAACCCAGACTAGTTTAGGTTTTTGATCAAAAATCTGGATTGTTACAGGTTTATGATGAAATTGAGTTTAAAATGTGTCATCTGCCGGTTTTCCATCAAAAACCTAATTTTATGAAAAACCTGGGACATATAGATAATGTATTGAAATTAACACGGTGTTAATATTTAATTATTGATTAATTATTATCAATAATCGTGTAATAAGCTTTTACTTTTTGAAAAAAGTAAAAGTAGGTATGCTTTTTCTTTTAGTAGAGGTAAAGTGTGGAATGTCCAAGGCTTTTTTTAATTTCTTATAGACATGCGGAAAACATTAAAATGTAACTTTTGTTACTACCTACAGATGATTGTGATTTTGCTGTGACATTAGCATAGCATTACATAAAAGTAAAAAGAAACAATATTCCTTGTTTTGATCATAACAAACAAGTATTATCAATTAATAACGGACACAAATAGGATATAGGCTTATAACGTTTTAATTAACATATAACTTGATAATCATTAACTGTTTCATAAAAATCAAATCTAAGAATCAAGCGCTACATTTTTTTTTAAATCAAACCATAGTTTATACTACTCGTACCCATCTTCTAACAATATTATCTGTGCATAAAATCATCTTTTTTGTGTTTTTTTCTTCTTTTTGTTTTGGTGCCTCTCAATTACTAGAGGTTGGCCGTTGAATTAGACGTGTGTATATATAATCAGTCAAACACATTACCGCATTACTGGAGCTTAAAGAATTATAATATAATGAATTTCTGTTATACATCGAATGATCTTGTATCTCTTAAAGTTTGACATAAAATAATATTTATTAAATTGCCTTAATGGGCTATTAAAGGAAAGTACGGGCACTCTTTTTGAACTCGTCACGCCATACAATTGCGTTTGGAAAGCAACTTTTACTCAAAGTGCGTAGGCGCATGCATTCGATACAACATACTGAATGTTCTTTACAAAGTAATTTTTATGATCTATAGCTTTGTGTTTATTTTATTTTTTTTGTAATAAATTATACTTTTATTGTGCATATTATGTTTGATACACGAGTACGTAGTATTGAATGGTAAATATTTTGACAGTTCCAGTAAATGGCCGTTTTTGGTTATAATTTGTACTTTTAAATGTTTGAATTCTTTGTCATTTGGTGTTTTTAAAACTCTGAATGGTACATTAATAAGCCAAAAATGCCACCCAGTTCTGTACACGATATGAATCTAATTTCATTATTGGTGTTATGACAATTTACGTTGTCATTACTTAAGATTCCATTCATGTACTTTATTTGATTTAAATCTGCTAAATTATAAATGACTACATCCCGTTTAATCATAACTAGGTCTTCTACGGTTGATATTATATTTGCAGAATCTAGCATTATACAAGTGTTGTTTGATTGAAATCACCTAGTTGGATTGCAAAATCACTGTATGCTGTTTATGATTTCTACATTAATTGTTTTATAAACAGAATAAAATTGCGATTATCTGAGCCACTGATACGTGATACAATGAACACTGATACGTGGATCATTTCTTATTATCACCCTTCAAAAACTACAGTCAATTTACGTAGCATCAAGTTCCGGGCCTTACGGTCTCACACGTTGTCCTTCTTCCCTTTCACCGTTCGTAAATAGCTCATAAATAATTAACATCCGCATGTAACAAAGACTGAATAATACACAAAGTATGGGAGACGTGACAATAAATTAATTAGCATAGCCCTGCGATCCGGATTCGACGGATCTCTTATGAATTTTATTCCAAGGAAATGATTCTTGTATTTTTAAAATTAAAATTCACAATTTTTAAGCAAAAGTATACAAAATTCAAGCTATCTTATCTTTCGCCATTTAGTTTTAAA
Organism: Parascotia fuliginaria; assembly: GCA_963082885.1. Taxonomy (NCBI): domain Eukaryota; kingdom Metazoa; phylum Arthropoda; class Insecta; order Lepidoptera; family Erebidae; genus Parascotia; species Parascotia fuliginaria. Next base: position 13,065,981 of record OY720180.1, on the reverse strand, counting down.
CGTAAGGTCCAGAGGTATAAAAATAATTAAAGTTTATTAACTCTAAATGTTAAATAACCAAAAAGGTCAGAAAATTATTTCGAGAAAAGTTTTATTTCATACACAAGATTCAAGTACGTCGGACTATTCTGCTGATTTATATGATAAGTCTCTATGAAACTAACAAGTTGGCACCAATGTTATTCGAGATAGATTTATAAAGTTTACTTCCAATAATACTTAGGCAATTTTCTTAATATTGCAGTAATTAACTGCCTATAAGTCCCACTTATTATGGGCCATTGTTGATTTACGTTACGATGATCTCTAACCACTCGGACGACTTTTCCAATGTTTTAGTTTTATGGGAGATGCCAAAGAAAAACACATTCAACGTAATGGAGCATTTACTTAAGCTGATGTCATTAATATTAATGGACGTATTTGTCTGTCATTTAGTTTACCACTTTCTTCTGTAATGCAATCAGCGGAGAATTAGTATGCAAATTGAATAACTTCTATTTTGGACGTTCTTATTAAAATCTTTTACTGCAGTCTTTTGTAGATGATACCTCATTGACAAAAGACTGCAGTTATTGATCTATTATCTAGGTAAGTTTCGTCCTTACACTGTTTAGTCTGCAGTAAAGCTTAAATTACTTTTTTAGTACTCCTAATATATCGATTAGTTACCGACATAGGTATTTTGTTCTAATTTTGAATTTAGCCCACGACTTTTGTGAGATTTCACACCAAAGCAAATGTGAGAAAACATTTCACAAAGTCATGGCGCGAGCAGCCATACTACGAATTTGCTATCCAAGTTTCAAGCTCTATATCTTATTCAGCAACGCAGACAGGGTTAGTAAAAGATTTGTAAAACTTTTGCTATAATAGGCACCTTACTTAACTGAATAACATTATCACTATCAATTTTCATCGTTCGATTCATAACCCATCTGACATAAATGTCTATTACAATAATAACAAACGCCGGACACAAAACTATGCAGGTACAGTTAAAACGGCGAACAGGAAAAGATCCGTAACTTTGACTTGTCATTTCCTCCTCTAAACCAAGATGAGAAAACAAAACTATTTGGCCATCTCAAAGTTTTATAATCTTACGCTACATAGAATTTTCCATTCAAAAATAACTTTTATGTGTTATTTCTTGATGTAACTACGTAAGTTTATAAGTGTGTTTCTGATGGCGCTACAGAAGATAGTATTGACTAGCGGCTTTGTAAATGCATTTTCATTTTAAAACCTTATAAATACATTTTAAAAAAGGTTTCATCTTCTTGTTCCTCATAGTCAGCGTAAAACAACACTACTAACATGTAATATTCAAAGCAAGCCTGAAAACGGTTAGACTAAACTAAGCGAAATCTACCTACACATACAGAGAGTTCGCCACATGACATGATAGCTAGTATGTAATAAAATTGTAATTTTTCTATTAAACCTATGTTTTTATTGCATTTACTTTGTGTAACACAACATGATGCTATTAATAGAAAAATTAAATGTTTTCATTTTAATTCGGTGTACGTCATAATAGCTGGCCGGTCGGGGCTTTTGATGTGATCGAGCAATATGCGTAATTGTGGGTTTAGTGTTTAACACCTCGGCAGAAGTGACAAGAGGCAGCGTGGGTGGAGAAAGTAACAATGACGTTTCACAAAGCAAGTTCTTCATCACACCTGTTACACGTAGGCGGAATAAAAGGAAATACTATTCATACAAGCAATACTACTTAGATGTCGTTAGGTTCGGGACCTGTTTGAATAGTGATAAAAGAATGATTGAAATTATTACTCAATAGTTTTTTAAGTATCCTTTATTGCTTGACAAGAGTAATACTGTGTTTCTGAATAGCATATTTTACAAAAATCTATATGGCAAGCTGACACTCAATATAGTTCAACAGTTCAGATAGTTATGTAAATAATTTAGAACACGCAGAAATATTGCCAAACTTCTCAAACATCGATTGTTATTTTTTTTTTAACTATGTTCAAATGAACAATACATTTTAAAACGGTAATTAAATTAGCCATTCTTACCAACTATAATAACAAACCTAATTTTAACATTTGTATTATAACGCAATTGCCAATTCGCCTTGAGCAAGCGTGGTGATTAATGCTCGTGTCTTCTCTATATGAGAAGAGGCCTTTGTTCTGCAGTGGGACAGTGAACAGGCTGGTATTATTATTATTATTATAATACAAAATAAGGACCTACTCAATAAGTTGCAAAGTACAAATGGGGCTCGGGTAATCATATCTGAGGCATCTAATACAGGTTTATGGACCAAAAAGAGCCCTCAGTAGATGTCTGTAGTAGTAAGGCAATGTAAGTCAAACCGAGACGAAAAAGGTACGAAGAACTGAGGCCCTAGACAAGTGTCAAAGATTTCTATTCTATTCATGGAATAGATAAAAAAATTTATAAGATTGACAAAAGCGTTGGCGTTAGCTTATGTCAATCCAATACATTTTGTAATCTATTCTATGAAAAGAATAGAAATCTTTGACACTTATCTAGGGCCTCTGAACTCATACTGGCACAAGATAGGAGGTTCTTGCTCTAAAATGATACGTTATGGTCTGCAAATAAAATAATTAATCATCCGCTGATATTTTGTGTCTTAGCCCATACCAAACTGCAGCATTTTTTACATGGCGCAAGTGTTTTTAATGAATAGGTATTACATTAAGTCGGGGGCAGGATTTTCATACGATAAACCGTTGATGTCTTATTACTGTGACCATCAGCGTATCTCGATTATACGTGAAATATATTCAGCGTTAAACTTTTTAATTACATCGCCTTTTAATATTCCACCTTTTTATGTGGTTTCGTAACTAGTGGGTAGGTTTGTGATGGTTGAACGAATATATTATTATAGCTTGTTATGTTTTATGTGGTATTTAGTAAGAGTTATGGAGATTTTTGATGGATAGAGAATATCTGCTAAAATTATTAAGTCCTAATGTGTGGTTGTGTATGGTAGCTTGTTTGTGTGGCATTGTTTATTATTATAAGCAATGAAGTGTTCTATTGACCAGTAGAGTACTACAAACCTTCGGATCTCTGGTCTTATATTAATTAAAGACTAGCAGTTGCCCGCAGCTCCGCCCGCGTGAATGTCGGTTATATCTCTGTTTATACATTGACGATTTTTCATACAAATTATTCCCTATTTCAACCCCAATATTCGCAATAATTTTCGCAATAAAAGATAGCCTATGTTGTTCCCCGAGGTCTAATCTATCTCTATAGGTACCAAATTTCATCAAAATCAGTTCAGTAGTTTATGCGTGAAAGCGTAACAGACAGACGAACAGACATACAGAGTTACTTTCACATTTATAAAATAAGTATGGATTAGATTTTCTCACGATGTTTCTCTTCAATATTTAAGATAAAATTAAAGTATAAAAATGTTTGAAAACTTATATTGCTACTTATTGGGCTTACTGTCAGGTTGTGTTTTTAGCCATTTAAGTGGTATAGAAATTATTACCCATAGAATTAATAAAATTAACAATATACTTTTTTATGTCTGACTCATGTAAAAATATGTTTTATGATTATCTTTGAGGCCTTGTCACCGAATGAGGTTAATACCTTTTATCTAGACATAGTACAAATCGTCGTGCTATGCCTAGATTAAGAACTGACCTACAAATATTTCACCCAAATCTTAAAGCCACCGCAAACAAACTACAGACAAACAGTTTAAATATGATTTATGTAGATCAACTTTGTTTTTATAAAATCAATAGAGTTTCATTTTTATTTGATCGCCTTTAGACATCAATGTTTGAAGAACTCTCATCCTTTTGTATTTTTTATGCTCATATTTACGTTATTATTGATAAGCTTCTACTTCAGATCCAATAAACTCTGATCGATGGAGTGTACATTTCCGTTCAAACACAATGCTGTTTCGGATAATGAATATTAAAAAGAACATCGGATTAATCGTCGAGGGCGTAAAGAATTCCGTATATAAATTATATGCCGATTAACGTAACACATTATTAGTTGTCAGAAAATATTTAAGAATCAAGAAAAATGTCTGCAAGGAACCGTATCTATAATTAAACTTAATTATAATCTTTTAGGGTGTTTAGTAAGATGATCGATTCCAGTGAAAGCGGTAACTAGTATGCAATAATTATATTGCTTTATGGGTTTTTAAGAACGTTAAAAAGATTTTTTATCGTTTCTAGTTTAACTAATACGGTATTACCTCATCGATCGTAAAACGAGCTCATTGAGCACCTAAATTTTTTAGATAAACAACGCTTATAATTGCCACTTAAAGTCATAAAATCAATATCAGCATATTGATGTGTCACACGCATCTCTCACAGCGTGTTATTAATTTTATTTTAATAAATTAAACGTTTGTGGAACCTATAGACGCCTTTCCCTACACGTTTCAGTTCATACCAACGAGTGTCATTTATTCGATATTTTTATTGCGTCATTTTTTAAATAAAATTCTTGTTTGTAAATAATAACATAAAGTTCAATACCAACTGAGCCTATTTAGCTTCTTTAAAATACTTTAATGCAATAGTATATATATGAATGTCAATTTTGAATTAAGAATCATAAATCCTCTACGATCATAGAAAAAGGTTGATTGATTTTATTGTGCATTTACAAATCTCGCAATCGATTACAAGCAATTTGTTGTACGTTAAATATCCACAAACAAAACCATACGGTCTGAGTAGATCAAAAGACATTTTACGATTATTAAACCCCTCGATTGACAACCGGGAAGGCATTCTCGTCGTTCCCATATTTTTATTGCGTGTAAACCCGTCGGCGCTTTTTTATATCATGTCTTTTAAGTGACATAAATTCTAATACAAAGTCCATTTGTGTATCTCGGACGTCTTAAAAGGTATAGGGATAATCGTTTTTCTGCTTTTTACAAGGAACTCATTTCAATTATCGGTCGATTTGATGGGTATAAAACGCTATGGTATGTGTCGTGAGGACGGCGCCCCACCGTTGCCGGTAGGACGTCCCGTGTGTTCTTTTCCATTTTTTAATTTCCAACACGCTAATTTAATTATGGAATCTTATGTTCTTTTTTCCAACGCAGCTGTATCCTGCCAGTGTCCAATAATTTTCGTAAGTTAACGGTTGTTATTCCATTCGATGCTACGTTGTTGATGTAATTATATTAATGAAAATAATTTTAATTTATTAAAGTTTTAGTAGCTTAATCACAGAATTTATTGTTTAATTTTATATTCGTTTTAATGACTGTAATCCTTGATTAAAGGAATTTTTATTAAGTTTTATTTATTAGTCCTGTTTTTATCTCGATAGCGACTTATGAATGGAAATGAAATAATGTAACGTGATACGGATCTGTGTAGGAGTATCGTGGATGATTTGATGTGGGATAGTGAGATTAATATTACAAAGTGGTTAAGGACTTTGATGTCTCACGACAAATTGTCGGCGATTCAACGATCCCTACACAGAGCTATAAACATAAATTATGGAGACTGCATCTTTGATTTTATTTCTTTCCAATGTTAGAAGATTAAAGAATTTTTCGATTTTAAAAGACGAAATCTGCTTTATTTTTGGTCATGACAAAATTGTTTGTAGACTTGGTCTGTCCTTGTCCGAATTTCGAATTTTGTTTATATGAAACTGGTATAACATACCTAAACTATTTTAATCGAATATTATTATATACCCATCATTTTCAATATACAATATGTATGTTTCTGTATGCAATGCAATGAACAAAATTACATGCCTCATAACTTCTTCCCATTTTTCCCCAAAGCTCTGTAGTCATTATCAGCAACTTGAAAAGTTTATTACCTACTGCCTATAGGTTTGCATCAAGAACTTTCACAAAGAACTGTGTCTAGGTTAAACTTAAAACATTGTCTTTGATTACATATTGAAAAAAAGAAAAAATCAAAAACAAAATATCATTTGCCACTTCTTCAGTTTCTGACGTCCACGATCTACGTTGAAAGGCTCAGACGGAAGAGTAATGTCAACTTCTCGCCTCACAGATACAACTCGAAAAACACTTGCCTTATTTTTATTCCTTTTTGATACACAAGGAATGCATTTTTTATAGTTTTGATTTGTACCGTTACCCGCGATTGAGAGAGTATTAATTTATCGAAAAGTTTCTGTTACAAATGTCGATAAGTCGCTCCAAATTATAACCTTATAATTTATTTCGTAAAAGAAAATTTTAATATTTATAAATACGGATTTTTTATAGTATTATATATAGAATATAAGAGTGGAGCTAAAGACTAATTCTTTAAAACATTAAGAATTATTATGTGATTAAGCCAGTTGGAGAATTAAATAGTGTCCACACCGAAATTAAATAACTAATTTTATTGTAATAATGACGTTAAGCAAGACATAATAAACTTTCAGATGCCTTTAAATTAATTCGACATGCAAATTTAAAAGAAAAACATATACAGAAATGACAACAAATCAGCCAGTGTCACCAAAATATTCGACCTTATTCCAAACAAACTAATACGAAGAAAGCGAAAACGCTACACAATATATCACTCATAGATTTAACATCAAATTAAACCTTTTGAATGTACGACTTAAGTGCCAAGAAAAGATAGATGGGCTCTAGTTATAATATAACAAGGTGGCTAAAACGATTCATCAAGAGCTTGTCAATTACTGGCAAACGTGGTCATCTTGTCGCTGTTCGAAATTTAATTAAAATTTATTTGACATTAAACCACGGACGCCATATTTGGTAATAAGAACTGGAATTTGGAACTCGTGTTAGTTTTTTGAAAGTTGAATTCTAGATGTGTCAGTGTTATCAATGATTGATTGATTGATTGAGATAATTTCGGAGTAACACGTACTGATACTGGTGATAAGGTAAGATCAGATGTAGATAAACTGTTTAATTACATCGTTATTTAGTATAGAAGCTTCCAAAATCTTTAGGAAAACCTTTGAGCTATCTTATTTTTAAAGATTATCTGTGGCGTTAAGAATATCTCTCTACCGATAATCCTTTAATGGAAATTTGTTACTAATTGTTAATAATTTGTTGTTATTTAATGGAAATTTGTAAGTTTATCAATAAATAGTGCGCAGCTGAGTAAAAGTCGAAAGCATATCGGACAATACACGGATATGACAAAGAACTTTTCCTTTTATGTCCAAATCAACAATATTTGAATGGACTTACATGAATAATTTTACGAGCCCATTCATATACTTATAGCAAGCTTCTTAAGTTAGAAGTAACATCTCATAAGTTATCAACATAGAGCCGTGTGGTCGGACTGTCGGCATCGTACACCTAGTTAGACACGATTAATTTTAATATCCGATCAACGCGCACTATATTCTATTACTTGAACGTTATTCTGACACTTTCATAACCCATATAGTGTAATATTATGACAGTTTCAACGCTGTTTCTTATTTTGATCATAACCATATCTTGGACTAATAAACGAATGGTCCGTTTCATAGTTACCGATATTTATAGCCGTAAAATCATCTCATGGTTTGTTCATTTAAATTAAAAGCCGAGTAATTATAATGTTCTTGGTTCGATTCGATTTTCTTGTCGCTCAATGTATTATTTAAATGTCAGTGTGAAATTTTATGAACTATGTGTAATGTTAGTGTATGTCAGAGAGAACAATCAGGAAGTGAAATTGTTAATTGATTTTGAAATTGTACAAGTTCAACTAGTTGGCAGAATTTTAATGCTAACTTTCCTTGAGAGTATGGCGTGGATATATCACAGTCTTACTGCAAGATCTTCTAAAGACTAAATAAAATCAGTCATATAGTATTAAGTAGGTAAACCAAATTTATTACTTATATTAATATCTAAGTATGATTCCTGCATAATTTTACGAGAGATGAACGGTGAAAGAAAACACTTATCCATATTTTACGTATCTGTGTCTAAAAATAATCTTCTCTTGAATTAAAATCACATGATTATTACTAAAGTCCTTGTTATTAAATCGTATTACAATCAATTGACATTTGATGAGTAATATTTTGTCTCAAAATACTTTCAAATCAATGATTGCCTGCATATATCAACTAATTTATAATTAACTAAATTACAAACACAGCTGTATCAAAGTTACCTTTACATCCTGATCAATGAACTTTACATTTACTTAGGATCTTACACCTGTTCCAACGTACTTCTATTTACCACTTTCTTAGAACAATATTATTATTCCAACAGCCAAGGCATTTACAACTAAGCCTATATTTTCCGCTATTATTTCGTTAAGTCCGTGACCTGTTTCCAGGGCTTAAGTTTCCACCTTATCTAGTTAAGTGATCTGAGCTACACTTTTATCGTATTCGACAATCTAGGTTTTACGTAACTAACTCAAGTTTAGGCCGATGTTTATCTTCGTCGGTACTTGAGTTCGTGAGCATTTTTCTTTATAGACTCTTTATAATTGTATGCTATGGAATATTACAAAATGAAGTACGCCTCAGATTGAAGATACGCTGAGTTGTTTCATTGAACAGTATTCGGTTTCTTGTATTGTAAGTACATGTAAACAAGATTGTTAGTACTTGTTATCCAAAGATATCAAGCAAGATTGTCTAGATTTCCTTCTTCAGTATGCATAACAGCACATTCCAGTTTATTATTCAAATTAACATAGCTATCATCTAAATGCGTGAAAATATATAACTGTTTGCCTTTTACGTTTTTTGTGTGTGTTTTTTTGTAAGATGTCAGGACGAAACTTTTTTAAATCTTCGAAAGATATCTAAATACCAAAATTATAAAAATTAGATAAAAAAAAATTCTAGGTAGTAAATTTTCAAACAAATCAACTCATTTTAGTCACCATTTTATATAAAATTCAGAATAAGAACAATAAATTAACCTAATGTCTAATAATAGTTTCTAAAACAGTTACGACAATTGCCATAAAACCAAAACCATTGAAAGCATGAAAAAACAAAATATTATGCTAACTTAGGATCCGACCGGCATATCTCAACTTATCTATAGTGAAGAGTGACTAAGTTTCTATAAAAATGCCATTTTAATTAATGCCGCTACTATCTCGGATTTAATGAAGCTTTACATTAAGTATTCGTGCACTTGCTTGTTTCTATCCTATTTAAATAATTATCAGTATCAATTGCATTACAGTCGGACAAAACAAGATACGAATAAAAAATCAAGTTGTGTCTTATTCCGACCTGACTTGTGAGTACCAATTAGCAAGAATGTTACCAATGATGTAAAAAACTTATATGAGGGCTAACATTGTATCACTCTGTTTAAAGACACTTGAATTGCATAATCGTCATTTTACAAAGTCATCTATGAATTCAAGTTTCAAAGTGTGCAATATCTGTTTATTAATACATCAATGTTTAATAAATAGACAGTAATAATGTAATGATTAAATCTACAACATATTGAGTAATGAAAATGAAAATGAAAATATAGTCATTCATATAGGTTAATTATGAATATTATGATATATGAACTTCAAAATTTACAAAATGTTAGCTAATTAACCTACAGCCAGTTCGCTGACGATAATTCGCTAATAGTTAAATGGACCACGAGCTGGAAATTGAAGAAATAATAATACATCTTAACTAATGGAAGAGCTAAGCAAAATTTTGATTAGGTTATTAAAAATTTATTAAATCTAATTTACGTCAGAATAATGATTATTAGTTTAAAGAATAAGTAGTACATATTACCGACTCATTGTAGCATATAGTCGTTGACAGTCAATTTGTAATCGACATACCGATAATAAGCAAAAGTGTCAATTTCAGTGATAATAAAATACTTGGTTTATATCTTCGAAGTACACAATTAAAATAATGGTGAACATGTAAATTGTTTACAACGTTGAAAAATTTTTATTGAATACAAAATAGATTTTATCAGACTAGCAATATTATGGTATCTGATCTGTTTAAGCGTTTCACGCGCCATACTTCGTTTTTGTAAAGTTTTGCATCGATTCGCTACACCATCATTGTGTTTAGACTTTATTGTAGCATACATTTATTTCATGAGTGATGTAATTTGTATTTAAATTAGTAAGTACATTTAGTTTAAACACAATAAAATTATTTAAAGACCTACATAATTTAAAAATTTATTTGTATAATTACACGAAATCTTCTAAAAATAAACAGACAAAAATTTCAGAAATTTAGAAGAGTATAAACTTTAGGATTCATCTTAAAACATGATATGTTTCGCGCAATGATTCTGAGGTGATTTGCTAGTCTTTATAGAGGAGACGAGATCCGTACTCAACTGTGAGCCACAAATGGGCAAAGCTCTATTAGCCTACACACACGGGTTTTCTAATAGTAACCTACTGTTTTATTAACAAGTAATAAAACAGTTAGCATACAGAAACAGAGTCGATAAGTGAATAAATATCCTTTTATATAATGTTTATATGTTGTATTTCGATTAATTAATTTTTATGAGTTATAAAAATTAAGCAATTTTATTCATCGGCTACTTTTTTGCATTAATGTCACTTTAGGCTCCGATAAACAATAATAAATGCAGTAATTTATGTCCTTGTTGATGATCTTTAAGTTAATGAAATTGAAGGTCAAATATCTGGTGTTGACAGTATTTCTCCGTCAGAACCGCATTAAAAATATAAAACTTATTTTTTTTTAATAGACTAAGACAGTCTTGTCTCTCAATACTTCAAACTTACTAAGAAGAATTAGAATAACTAAGATAAATAATAGTCTTAATGAACTCAAAAACTCATTTTCACTTCGCCTTTATATGCTTCTTGTTTATTAAATTAAATAAATATTCATGTTATTATATAAAGATTACATTAACTTTATTTTATAGTTAGAAGTATAATAATGTTAATTTATTATTGATCCACAAGCTTGTAGATTAATCAGAATCACTTGTTTCCCTTCTTCATTCTTTTCATAGTTGTGACTTCTTTGCCAGAAGCATAGATGCTATCTGTAATGTTGCTATGATATCATTCATTACTAACAAACTACTTCCACTTTCAAAAAATTTCCTTTAATACACCTCTAATATTTATTGCAGGGCGGTTACAAGTGTTTTATTAGAATAATCAGAACGAATCAAATGAATGTTAAAGAGCCGGTGGGTCTAATTGATAACACGCCCAGTGTCGCTTTGATTTAACATGTTTTGTAATATCTGCAGAGAAAGTTATCAGACCTACAAGTTCCATTAACTCTTAAAGCTATATATGCCTTGTATTATTTTTAATATGGAAAAAAATATATTAATTAATTCTAAAGAGAAAAATACAAAGAAATATGTCAGAACCTTTTGTATCAGAACTCCTTTACTTAAATACTTTACTCGTTTTTCGTGCTAAAATACTCGTACGTAGGAAATAGTGTAACGCAAAGAAAATAAATCTTGTCATTTTATCTTGCGAGCCATCGTGACGTTAAAGGTTTTGATTAAAATGCAAATTAGCAAAAAGTGTCTCCTCTTAATTATTATGCGTCATAAAATTTATAGTTAGAAAGTTTGGCGGTTAATCAATCGCAGTTTCACTGCCTCCGACATGCGCCACGGTACATCAAATATAAAAAAAAATCATTAGATGTGTATTAGCAGCGGCACCTGGTGGTTGAACAAATGAAAACACTAATGAAGAAACATGAGCACCTCTCATAGTAGCATACATAAAATAATGTATTACTTTAATCAATACCGTTGTACTATTACGATTGTCTATAAAGCCATTTGTCGGCAATAAAACTAATATATCTCATACATTTTCTAATCGATAGATACATTGTAATGAAGCCCATGGAGAAAATTGAATTGCATATGCAAATACTACTATTGATATTATAATTATATTCTTACTTAGACCTATTAAAACAGTAAGCCTTAAATGCTATAAAACTATTTACAGATTCAATTAAAATAGAACGATTATTGTGATCATGTCAATAGACAAGACTGAATCAATAACCGAGGCAATTCACATGATCAGTAATAGATCATATTTCAAATTAAATATTGATAATGACTAAACAATTTGTTTGAAAACAAAACATAAACAGACGAACATGAAATATGCGGAAGTAAGCAATCAATATCAAAATCAATCTTAGTAATGATCACGCTTCAAATAAATGATTATGAAATGAATACTTAGCTTACTAGCTAACACGGAATTCTAAGCCCAAAGGAGCCGAGCCATCACGTTTTGACAGACAACTCTCATTAGCTTTGTTTATTTTCTTTTCTATCAAAGTTTTTATACAAACTGGCGCCAGATCTAACACTAGATACCTGTATACATATATTTATTGTGTACTTACACCTTTATTAAAATTCCACTTTAAATATTTAAATATACAAGTCAATATATTGTTATCGTTATTACTTTAACAATAAATCATGTTTATATTTTTCGCGAAACATTTTATAGCTACTGAAGCAATAAAGAAATCGGTAAGCATTTTAAAAGAGTTGAAATATACTGTAAGATCTTTTGTTACTTTTATTTTATTGTAAGGAGATACAGCGACGTAAAGATGCCGCTTGAGAACAACTTCATTCTAAAAGCTATATTTTTCTGGTCTTGACTCGTGCCTTGCAAAATGAGCCATTAAGTTCCCGGTCCGGTGTTAAACGCTTTTATCTGTCATACCCACATTCCATGTCCAAATAGGAAGATATCTTAATTTGCACAGTCGTTATTCAATCACCATTTCTGTCTATTTAGTTAGATTAATAGGCACTTATGTAAAACGAATCCGAGAGCTGCACTGTTGTTGTTTGTCAGTACGCCTATTTAATATAATATTGGTACTGTACACTTTTAAGATCAATCATATTACCCTAACGCAAACTATTATTTTAAAGCAATATAAAGTAATAAACCTACTTAAATAATTTGAGAAAATAGAAGACCTGATTATAGGTTTGTACGACTTAAGTTAATAACCATACTGGTATCGAAGTTATGCTTTCAGAGATATTTGTAGGTTACCAAATGCATTTGTAAAAGTTGATTTGTGTAAACAGTTGAATTGGGATGTTGAATGAAAAACTAAACAGCTAAATTCGACGGTCTTTTAAACCATGTGAAGTCTTTACTTCATTCATGTTTACAATGTTTATTACAATGGTGAGGTGTACTGTATGGCCGGGCCCACCTCAAGTGTGTCCATGACACAAATAGCAATACTCATGACAATAGGGATTTGTCTGTCGGTATGTGAAGCACCGAGGTTTTGTTAAGATGGCCCTGTTAATGTCTGTAGGAAATTAACACTGCTTTTGCGAGCCTCTATTATGCTTTATGTCTTCATTTTAACTTCTTAAAGAGTTTAAGGCTTTTTACATATCGGTCTGCCTTTAGGTGCATTTTACGAGATCCAGTTCCAAGTATTATAAAGCTTTTTACAAGAGTGAAAAATAGGAACGTGCAAATGCATTCTCTTTTGACTTATCCCTTTTGAATAACGTTTCTCAATATATTCCTATTTATGTAAATATTGTTTTGTTCTTTTTTATGAATTTATCATTTAGATTTATAGGTATTGTTTTCTTTTAATATTGTAAAAGCTCATTCTGAACTGAGAGTCCTGTGTCTTTTATAAGATTCATTACGTCAAAGATATATATATATATATTGTCAAACGAACCAACTCGTAACTCACGAGACTAGTTAGTCCTTGTGATGAAGCTAATGATAGACTCCACTAAATTAGTGTCGCTTATCAAAATGAAATCTTAATTGATCTACCTATGAATTCATAAAACAATTTTAATTGTCATGTTTTGCATAAAACGCATTGAAAATAAATTGTTCAAGATGAGAGTGGACATCGTGAGATGACGTGGGAGGGGGCAACCCGACGGCTGGTGCCGCTGCGCCCGCGCAACAAAATGTCACTTGGCAACTTGTTGAACAATATTTATTCAATACCGACTTGAAAGACGAACACTCGAAACTCTTATGCAGGAAATGGTTAATGACATTCAGTTCTTAGATACACAATCATCGAGTATGTTAATATTTCCTCAGTGCGCGCTACGTGTTCTCTACACTTAGTCACGCTAATCAATTAATTGAATAAAAAAGTTTGACAAATTATAGCGGCTAGTACGGCGGTTTCTTAAAGTGACGTGGTGATGGGTCAAGCAGTAAAAAACTTGATACATTTGAAAGTGTGATTAATGAACTTGACGTTCGCAGACTACATAAGGACAGCCGCCGTAATTGAATTATGATACCAAACGCACCTCGTACTTAGGTTTTGTCAACTTTTTCATGTGTACACGGCATAAAGCTTAAAGTGTGCAAAGAAATTTTTTAAAAGACGCATTTGTCATTTGTACGTCGGAAGTTCAGTAAAGTGGGCAATGGCGGGATTCCATTTGATCATTAATTTGCCTCGCATCAGCTGTACAGGAGTGGTTGCGCGATATGCAAAACAATCGAGATACAGCCGAGAGCAAGTCGAGAATCTTTGTCATTCGGCGCGAGGCACACAGGGGTCATCCAATTACATAATTAACATTATTTAAAAAAAAGAATTCAAGATTACAATCTAAAAAGATCAACATGCGCCATTTTGACACATTTGTTGGGAAAGAATTTTAACCAATTCAATAAATTAAATTAAGCTGTACTAACATTGTTAGCCGCACCGTCTATTATAATCATTGACGGCGACCGTTAGTTGAATGTTTTCTCGAACATGGACGTACAAAGTTGTCGACTCAATGTTAAATTTCGCTTGTTTAACGATTACACTGCAGTGTTTTTGTCATTGTGTACACACCGTAACATGCTAATTATGAACAAAGTCTGTGACACCAATGTATGTTTGGCTTCACGTAATTAATTACATACTTACATTGATATTTAAATTTGTACTCTAAGAATTTTTGTATTTCAATTCAATAGCGATGATTAATTAATGTTTTGTGCAGTGATGCGGCTATCTTGATTTTCCTTTGAAATACTTCATTGCTGTTTGTTTTCCAGTAGCTGTGTATAATGTTAATTTTTATATCAGTTTCTAAAGCAAGTGACACTGTCGACTTTTTGTTGCACACGAACCTTACCAGCTTGCCTCGTGTTTTTACACCATGCTCACGCTATAACATCATAATGACTAATCTTTGCTAACTAATGACTAGTAGTTTTAAATGAAAATTTAATATTTTGCTTTATAATTTAATATTTTGAATATAGATTTACAATACTGCAGAAATATTATTAGTATTTGAGTATGTATATCCGCATTCTAGAACCCACAACATAAAGCTTATAATATGCTTACTTTGGGTCTAGATGGCGCTGTGTGTTGTTGTTGAAATATTATATTATTATATTATTATTATTATATAAAGACGAGAGACAGAGACTTCGTACTTTTAAAGGGGCTGAAGATTAATTAGAACTGTAACCAACTTCTAATATTGATACATAATTTATTTTATTTAACGCAGTGTGTGCAAACTTTATTGGTAAATCGCGGCGGTGTTTAAAGCTACGATACCGGTGAGACGGTTAGAGACGGTGGCGCCACCATGCAGGAAAACTCAGTATTACTGATATGACATCGATATGTTGACTGAGTTAATCTTTAAGTGACATGACAGGAGTGATGACTGAACGATAGTCTTGTGAAGTAAAAAAGGGCAATAAACTTCTATATTAGTCTTACTGCTAGTAATATACATCGCTAGAGGCCCGCCATATTTTCTCTAAAGTTAAGTATTATACAAAATTATTATTTTAAAATATCCTTAAAACGTTGTCAAGCTGTATCCAACTAATTATTATATTTGGCTCATACGGATTCACTAAAGGCTTACTGCGAGGCAACTATCAATTAATATTCCATTTTGTGGTACCTACTTACAGAAACTTCCAAAACAAAAATAAACAACAAAAGCAATCAAAGTTTATGTCTTAATCTCGAACACGATATATTTTAGTATGCAAAACAAACACGTTGGGAACATGTAAAATCATTTTACACGTTTTCATTATGTCCGTATAGCGTTCGAACTTCTTCCGTAGCACTATTTGTTACGTTGATGTTTCCACCAGCGACAACTTTACTCTATAACCATGGAAACTATAAATATTAATAATCGTAATAAAAAAAGAGAAACAAATCGTTAACCTATCGTGTTTATGTACGCAACGTTTTTTTTTCTCAAATTTATTACGTGTACAACGCTTTTAATATTCCCTTCACGTGGTTAACTACAAATTGATATTGTATCGAATAGATTTGGGGATACTATGGCACGTTAGTTCTATCGCCATATTGAATACAAATGAGACATTCTTTTATAGGTTGGCTGATTTACCTGTAAGGTATCTTAATTAAATACACGATTCTGTTTGTCACATATAAATATTTCTCCTTTGAAGAATCGAGGGACCTTTTTTTATGTATTTTCGAAGGATGTGACAATGAATTGAGATTTGAATAATGTCTTTATTGTACTCGTTTCGAAACACTTCCCTATAATGTTATTTGTACCTTTCTGGAAAATTATTTTATCGGTTTATTTTTAAATACTTCCTGATCGTATGTTTTGTATGATTATTGATCCTTTGCTACTGTTAGATGCTCTTATGAAATAAATATTAATTATAAAATGGATGTGGTTAGAGTATCGTTTGCAGCATCTGTATAACTTTTAATAGTAAATTCAAGTAAATAGGAAAGTAGTTTTATTGCATTGAATGTTGAAATAACACTTACTAAGCGTTTGGTGGACTAGTTAGTTAGAGTAGATGATACTGGCTCTGGTTGTACCGCGTTAGCTCCAATATGAATAATGAGATTTTTATAATACAAACACATCGCTACTCGACCTAGTATAGTAAGATGTACTATTTTTAATTAAAGTGAAACTGGAACTAGAACGTAAATTAAGATTGGCTAATAAATATGTTCCGTTGGTGCATCGCTACCAAGAGTTATCAAGTAATAAAATTAAAACGCAATAAAAATAAAGTTCATGTCTAATTAATTATACTGTTAACTGTTATTACTAAGCTGCGGTAGCACAATGAAATACGTAATCCCGTAACGTCACTGGACAAAAAATGTCATAAAACCACTATAATGGACTCAAACGATGCTAAATATTGATTATAAATTTGCCAATTTACATGTCATTTTGTCTATAAAAATTTAATTGTTTAAGCTTTTTGCCTGTCAGTATTTAATTTACAACTTTATACTTGAATCGTGAATGTCGTAAATAGTTTGTTGTTTTTGAAAATTCAACAAATAATAATTGCACGGGCTGATTGGATGCTCGATTATAATATTGTGCAATAAGTTAAGAATATTCTTGCAGTAAAAGTATTACTGAAAATTATTGTCGTGCATAATGTCGTCGTAACTTTATAAAGACATTTGTGTAGGATTTTAACGGGTTTTTATTTGGAGGATAAAACTAATATTATTTTTGTCACATTTAAATTATTACGAAGATAAAGAATACAAACAGGAATCTTCGCATTCCGATATGAAACAATAAAAAAGATAATGAAAATTCCATAAAACCAGCTTTATGTCTTCTATTAGTTTCTTAATTAACATAAACGTATCATAAATTATTGTTTCGACAAATAGTTATCGGCAAACAGTATCTTGGCCGGTATCAGGCGTAGCATCGCCGGAATTTGCAGTAATATGTCAAATAAATTGTAATAATTATCCACGCCTTTGTTTCTCACATCATTAACAATTTAAATGAGCTTGAAGAATATAATTTTAACCTATTAATTTCCAATACAATGTCAAAAGCACGTTTGATATTTGGCGGCTAAATTCTTTTATGGAGTATGTTGTGCACGCATCATCTTTTTAATATTTTATGTCATTCTAGAGTTCCGCCCTCACTTCGCTTCGGTATCCAAAGTTTTATTCGATCTTACAAGAAACTCCTACGGAAAATATCATAAGTAATAGTTTACTCCCTCTTGAGATCAGGATGGTAACGGACCGTTATAAGTTCACACTGAGGGTACGGTATCACATTAACAACATATTATTATAGTGTATACATATATTGTATATATATATAATATAAATAAGTACATAATTATTTATTTTATAATTATGTACCAGATTGTATTTGTGGCATATACAACCTATTTATATTTATGTTAGTATAGCATAGTAATCAACTCTGTTCCTTTTTACTTTTATTTGCAACTACTACGTTTTCATCACCCAAACTTCGGCTGGTAGATAATACCTTTGGCATTAAACCCACTTATGTACAATTGCGCATAAAGTAAATAAATTAATAATAGAGTCTAATTGCATCATTCAGATTTACAGAGGCGCTTAAATATTGATATTCTGAAAATGACTGTAAAAATAGTTAAACATTGTTAAAATATAGCATAAATTACCCGCTCAATGTAGTGATTTTAAAATGTAAAAGAATTTTTCAAATCGTTAATCTTGATTTTTAGTTAGATCGTTGCAAACTAACAAAAATACTAAAACAAAACAAATCTTTCCTGTTTATAATATTAGTATAAAATAATCATTAGTGACTTTGACATGAACTTCTCCCGAGAAAGGAACGGGCAAACTATTTGACTGACTTTGATTGCTCGCTCAATTAAAAAGTTGTGTCATCGTCATCTTACGTGATTTTCATCACTATTACGTACTGCCCGAATTTACTTACTGCTGGACACTTAGTAATCTAGTAAGACGTATCGCAATATTTGATTACATATCTTGAATAAATAAAACATATTTAGATCAACCCCATAAGAAAAATATTTATCATCTGTCAAGGCCGCAGCGATAAATAAATCTTGCTGAGCTGAATATTTGTTGAGATACAGTAACACAATTCACTCAAATAAATAAAACAATAATGAATTACTGACGTTTTTGTTTATCTTCAGACATTTACCGTTTAGTAATGAAGTGTTTTATTTATGTTTCTTATAATTGAATATTATAACTTATTAACCAAATAAATCTTATATGTAATTCTGGATTAATGTCGACTGAAACTGAAACCATTTATTTCGATTGAGCATTACTTATTCAGACATCTACAAGGCCCGACAATCGCCTTATTAATATACCTAAACGTATATAGGTAAGTAGGTACTTATCTAATAATTACTTTCTGGTTGGTTACTTTTCTAATTGAATTAGTTTTATTGTTTGATATTAAAAATATGATCAAATTTTACAATTATCTATTATTTATTTATTTACTAATAATTCATCTATAAATACAACTCAATACAAATCAGAGCCCCATATATCAGCTTACGCTGTTTGACTATGGGGGACACGTGAGTCTCTATACAAAGTAAAAAAATAAAACGAATCATTTGAATAAAGAATTGGTTTGATTAGTTTTGTGAAGTCTTTGGTTTGGGTAGGATGCCACGCGTGTTGAGCTGACAATGTGAAACTGGAACGAGTACTGTGTTAAAATCAGGAAAGGAATCTAAACCGGAGTAGACTATACTCTATCAAAGCATATTAGTTTCTAATTTTAACAGTAAATAAGCTACTGAATACTAAAGGGAAGGGAAAACTTTCACTTAAAGCTATGTGGACTAAACTCAGCGGTGTCAATCGAAACTGATAGTTTAACTTTTCGGGGCGTAAAATTGACACATAATATTAATCTTTTGAACTAAAACAAGTCTGACATGTATAAAAGGCTAAAGAAAGTAGAGATTTTTCAATAGGAAATTTATTTATTATTTGCTTTTGTTCTTAACACTTGTGGCATTCTTGATTTCTAAATTAACATTTGCATTAAGTTACGATGTCGTTGCGTATGGTTTCCGATAGCCATAAACGTAACTCGACGGTCGTTATCGATTCGATTCGATGGTTCGGCTATTGCTATGTAACGCTTCTGTTTTTAATGTAACACTGTTTAATATATTACTGTACTTCCCACGCTTCAAACTCGTTAATATTTTAGTGTATTTGATTAGTAACAGTGTGCCATGCGAGCTATAAGGTCTGAGGTACTAATTTTATCCGGATTTTATTGTGTCATGTCACCTTACTTGAATCTAAATAGAATGCATTCCTTTAAAGCAATGAATTTAGAACATGAAAATAACTTAGGCAAACTTTGTATATTTAAAATAGAAAAGTTTCATTTCAGTGACTGCCTGCTGCTTGTGCTTACACTCAAATGAAAGGTGGATATAAAGCATATCGCTTACAAATATTTGCTTGCCAGTAAGAAAGCAATAAACGAATTGGTTTGGATTGATGACTTAGATTTGCTCATTCAAATACATAGATATATTTTTGTATTTTGAAGTAAATTAAATCGATCAAACCGTCACATATAAAGATGACCGGAAAACATCTAACACAGAATAAGCAGTGCTCTATCATGAAACTGTCGGCACTATGATCACTAACCTGCTAGTCAAGTAGCTATTATTGTAACCAAGCTTTTTGGCTAGTGATCCACTCCCGGTGCTTGTAGCGTGATGTTACACACCTATAACCTTCCTCAAGAACTAAGCTATCAAACACAAAAATAATTATTCCAATCCGACTGGTAGTTACAGAGATTGCCGTTTACAAAACAAACAACTAATTAATCAATCAATCAATTAAACAAACAAACTCTTCCGTTTTATATGTGCAGTGCAGTGCAATGCGCGCTAGTGTGCAGACGTGCTTACATTCCACAGAGCGAATTATTTATTAATTCACGATTTGCGCGGCTCTAGCCGCTGCGCGAATCCGCCGCTATGAGTTCACAACAACTCATAGCCAACGAGCTGTTGGCGTTTATACAGCATGCCATCGACACTATGGACGAGGTCAGCATTATGCAGATCTGCAAGTCCAGTTTCACTGAAGATGAAGTTAGCAGTGGCAAGAGGCTTCTATTTGAAACTTTGGACAAGATTGACGAGAAGCCTTCACGCCGAAGAGATGGCACCGAGAAGAGCGTTCAAGACATAATCACCTTGCTAAAGGTGACTGATCCGGATGACGTCCCTGCTTTCGTGGCGAAGGAGCTGCATAAGTTGCCTCCCGTCACGTTCGACCAGTTTCATCAAGGTGGAAAACAAGAAAAGGAAGCCTACTCGTCACAACCTGTGTGGTACAGGTCTGACAGGACCCAGCATGATGCTACGTGCTGCAACACCAACGACGCAGCTGTGTGTGTCCCGCCTACACCACTCTACGAAGGCCGAGGAGATCGTGGAGTACATCAAGGTGAAGACAAATCTGACCTTGAGGGTGGAGAAGTGGAAGCGCGCCACAAAACCAATTTTACATCGTTCGTGGTGCAGGCTCCAATTCCACAGCTAGAGACCTTCCTCAAGGAGGAGTTCTGGCCGAAGGGTGTCTTATATCGCCGTTTTCGCAGCCGGCTACTTTACACCTCGCAGCGTAACACGACGCCGACCTCTCGTGTACAGTAGTTTTTAATTTTAAATTATATAAAATATGTATTAGTTTATAGTTTTTATTTGGTTATTTATGTATTGAAATTTTATGGGCTGTAAATGCCTGAAATAAATGGTTATTATTATTATTATTATTATTATATATGAGTATAGATTGGAGAAGGCTTACGTCCAACAGTTTTGTGACTAAGATGATAATGAAAATACAGCTGTCGATGAAGATAAAAATAATGTAGGCAATAGAGACATCGACTCGCCTATAAACTTTCGCTTAAAAGCACTAGTCGTTATAATATGAATTTTTGTCTAAAAATAACATTTTTCTTAATTTTCTGTTATTTTGAACACGAGACAAAACATTTTAACATTTACCATAAAAGTACCTAATATTACTATTTTTGTTATTTTGTAATACATATTAAACTTAGTAGATACTTAATGTCATATAAACATAAACTTCGAATTACGTAATCAGCAAAACTTAAGAAAACTCGAGTTGGCTTCTAGATTAATTTGGTAAGTACAGTTATGTGACAAGTCAAGTATTTTATTACGATTTTTCTTTTTATCTCATTTTTATCCCATTAACAGTGTTTTATTGTTCGCTGATGCGAAAAAGGGAATATCTGAGTGGCCACACGCATAGCTATTTCTATTGTGTTGAATTTTCTGGCTTGTAAACATAGAATTATAAGCGACATTAACCGATTTTAATGAAATTTGGTATAGAGATAGAATAAATAGACTTGTGCACTTTTATCGCGTCAAAATGGCTTTAAGGGTTTGAAACAGAGCTGCGGGCCAACTAACTGTTGCCCGCAGCTCCGTCCGCGAGAAAGTCGATTATATCGCATTTTTCATACAAACCTTCATCTCCTATATTAAACCCTTCAAGCCATTTTGATGCACAAGTCTATTTATTCTATCTCTATACCAAATTTCATTAAAATCGGTTTAGTGGTTTAGGCGTGAAAGCGTAACAGACAGACAGAGTTACTTTCGCATTTATAAAATTTGTTATATTTGATATTTTATTATGTAAGCTTTGTGTAGTATTATATTTTTTATTTAGCAAGTAAATTGTTGACTTTGAACTTAATGCTTAAGAGCTATGGCATTCGAAGTAGATCAAATACATTTAATAAAAGTAAAGATGGCCGTAAGTTTTTATTAAAAAAAATCACATATTAAATTTGGTAAAACTATAAAATAATTAGTCATTTTTAAATAGGAAGTGTGGCAAGAACAAATTAAAAAACTCTTTACGAATTTCTATGTTAATTGTTACATTCTGTAGGACCTACCTCAGTATAATCTTACATACATTACAAACATAGAAAATACAACTGAATAATGAATCCATCCATTTTATTAATATTAATTAAAGACAAAACAAGTGTTATGCAATTAGCCACCAATTAATAGCCAATAATACTTTAATCGTACAAATTAACATGTAATCTCAACATACGTAATTACAAGTAATTACAGTTACATACATGGAAAACGGTATTTCCTAACAAATGTTTAGATTCCTTTAGAAGAAATTCCGAATTAACATAAATACGATGCTAGACACGTCACATGACGCTTCTCGGAACCATCTCGGCCATCTATTGGTCAAGGTTTTCTATTAAATATTCAAACGATAGCTTCCACTATGTTCATGTCAATAGTGCACATAACGTGTTGCTCGTAAACTGATTTATTATTTAGAATGTATAATTACTTCTGTATCTGGTATGGACTTTGATTCGTCGACGTTTTAAGCCTATTGCGGAATGTATCAGTACAGTTAGCTGCTACGTAGATTTGTATTCATTTTGGTATGAAATAGGTCGAAGTTTATTTTCTGACGATTTTTCTATTTTATTTTATATTGTGACCTTACAGACGTACAGCCTAATTTATCCAAACTGTATTATCTTATTTTTCTATATTTAGTATTTCTATATGGTCATTCAAACTTCATAAATGATGCAAAACAGAAATTCAATATAATTAAGTTGTAATTTTAAATACAATATCAATTTAGCAAATAAAAGGTATTTTATTTATAACAATAACTAAATAGTTTATAAATCAACTGTGTTTGTTCCATAGTTTTAACGGACACAACGAGCCATTATTAAGCTTTAACACTGTAAGACACTGTAGCCATATAAAGATGAGTATGTTAATGACGTCGGCGAAATCAAATATTTGTGTTTATCAATGCCACTCAATAATGTGAAGAGTATGTACGGCGAAGATAAACTAATACGTCACTAAAACAAGTTTGGTACTTACGTTGATTTTACCTGAGTATCGACCTTAATTAAAAATTCAAAATTTAAACCAACTAAAATAATTGATGCATACTGGTATAAAATGTCATGATCATGGGCAAACAAAGGAAAAATCCAAAATTTATAATTAATCCAAATTATATAATAATATATAATATTAATTAGGCATAAACATCATCAGCATATATACAATAATATACATATTAAATAAATATAGATTATAATTTTAAAAGGATAAAGCGAGAGTCTTCTATCGCCTTTAGCATGGAGAGTGTTCTGAAGAGCTCTTTGAATTAATCCCACCCTCTCCCTTTTTATCCAGAACAACACGTGCGGGACTAAAGTGCCACCCTTTCACAGTGGAATCTAAAGGGTCTCGAACCAAACGGTTCAGCACTTCATACTTTTGTCGCTCAATTAAAGCCTGGAACTCTTTGCCAGCGCATGTGCTTCCATCTAATTTTGATCCTGGGTCTTTTAAGCGGGGCGTGAAAAACCATCTCAGTAAGCCGCCATAGTGGATACCGGTAGTTTGGCTTTTGGAATGGTGTCAGCCGCTTCTGGATTCCACTTACTGCTTACCATCAGGCAGAGTGGAGTCACTTTGGTAGGCTAATATAAAAAAAAAATTGGAATTATGAAAGCGAAGTAATTATATCAAACAACCATCATCAGCAGAATAGAAATAATCATTTATTTTATGTAAACCAACATGCATGCAAATGATCATATTGCTTTTTAGAGTCGTTTTAGATTAGAGTCGATTTTAATGCTATAGTTATGTCAAATCACTATGAGTTGCAGACTTTTTTTGTTTACTCTATTTTGGCGCATTGTTAGGTATCACCATTATCATAGTTTTCTTATGATTCGAGCTAAATTAGATTTAGTAGAATGGTTTGATAACAATGTCTACATATCACTTGTTTGACGTCAGTCGTCAAGCAGTCTGACTACCCGCAGTTTTCTCTGAACTTGTAATTAATCAAGTTATCTTTGATATTGTTTACACATTTGTAGATAACTAAGATTTCTTGTCAGTTTTCAGTAATACTCGTTACGTAGAGCAAATATGTATTTTATGAGAAATTAAGAATGCGGTAACATATACGATAAGTACTAATAATACACATTTATGACTAAAGACATGGATTACCTTTAGGAGTCGAAAGATACTCGTATGTTTTGTTATCCAGCCTCTAACTTCGTATGAACAAGCTATGAAACGCCGAGAATTGTCTCTCACATTGAAGCTGAAGAAATACCTACCTTATTCAAGACTACGATGTGCTGTTGGAATGTTGGGTTAGGATGGTGTTTGGGTACTGGTGAGAAGTGGTTAGCGTTACTAAAATAAAAAAATACTGTACAGAATATAAAACAATACATACTATTTTCGAATTGTTAAACTTTATATCAAAATACTCCAAAAAATAAACCGAAGTTTTGCACTCAGTTAAATGTTTTGATGTAATATAAACAGTTTCTGGCCTAATAATTTTGTATTATATCTAAAACACATTTCAACACAAGTTCATTCTAAGTTTTCTATCGCTAATATCCAACTTCTACGAATAATAAATTACACACTAAAGAAAATAGCTCGGCAATAATCAAATCTAAACTCGCGTGACTTTGAATGTGGTTGAACTGGGTTGGGGTCACTGAATTAATCCAATTCATACGAAGCCTCTATAACGTCACAATTCTATACAATTGGTGCCCTTTCAACAGTGTCCTTAATTTGATAGAGTTCAGTATGCTCAACCAATTAAACCTCTAGAATATTCGTGATTTTAACAAAATTTTCATCTTCCAAGAACTGAAATCCGAAGGTAGGCGAGAAAACCGACATTAGCTACAATTTTTGAAAGTAAATTTTATTACTTTTAGACACGTAGCACGGTTTTCAGTTTTAATTTTCACAATTTAATTAACATACGTACAGTTTAATTGGGTTAGTTTAATCTTAAGTGGAAATTGTGTTGTGAATCAATTTATATCTTAATTTTCTTATGATATAACACAATTCAGTATTTTAGCATAGAAGGTAATTAAAAATCATACAGTATAGCTGTAAAATAAACAGAAATTTTTTTATTTTTATTTACTTGGTACAAAAGACGTTTAAAAAAAAATACGTTTAATTTTCATGTCCAATTAAGACGACAGCTTTGAGACCCTAGGTATCTTTTCCCCTCAGTCCTATTAGACTAAACGAATTGAATACACTGCGTTTATCCCGTGGCATTGCTTGTGCATGCAAGAAAATTTAATAAACGCATTGTTCGACAAAGGGGTTGTGGAGTATTTATTAAGTAATCCTAAACAGTCAAACTAGAATTTTCATTTTGCTTGCAACGTCTCGTCATTAGCAAAACTTTTCAAATAATCTAGGTTATAATATCTACCCTAGTAGTATCAATAGTGTGCATTGTTCCATTTGCGCAAGCAAAACACGTTTACTACTAAGAAATATTTCTTTTTTATTGCTGGCAGTGGCAGAGCAAACAGTCTATGTGATGGTAAGTGGTAACTGTCGCTCATAGACGACACAGAATCCCTAGTATTACTCCTGCAATACCAGGAACTCTGTAAGGCCGCTGCCTACCGTGAAGGTAGTGGAGTAGGTGAAAGAATTGAGGAAGGTGAAGAAAAAGGAAAAGGGGGAAATCGGGGCTCCGGTATTCTCACTCACTACTAGTAGTACTTCTCCGGTCGATCCGACATATTTAGAGTAGTAATTGTTATTTTTTGCACACTTGGCAGTCGGAGTGGCGATTACACAGTTGCGGCAGTCTTATTACAGTACGCTGCTGCTCGTTCTGTGCTGTACGATTTGCTTGCTGTCTTCTCATTTCATGATTTGATCTGATCTTGATTGATGATTTGGCTGATTGCGTTAGTGAAGTATATACCACCAATAGGTTGTTAAACTTTGCTAGTGGGCGGTGTGGTCACTTTCCTACGCCTTATAAATATTACGCCTTATTATTAGCTGTACAAACTTTCACACGATTTTTCTTCAGTGTAGATAAAGTATAGATATTCAACCGTAATACAGTCAGCTTTTAAACTGTTTCGTTAAATTAAACGTTCGCTACCCTCCCTGCTTCTGTATGCACCCTGTTCGCCACTAATTGATTGTTCCCTCTTCTTTACTATTGTTTATTTTTTCCGATTCATTATTTATACAGCTACGTTTAATATCTATTGAAATTTTAGTTGCTTTTAATGAAATTGTATTGTACAGTGTCGACATTAAAAGAAGACAAAGATGCTCTAATTATCTTTTTCTTAAATGTTAAAGTTTTGGATAACTATTTATTCATGATTGACGTCTAACGTCAATATCGACAAATATGGACTATGCATTATAATAAAAGTGGCTACTTGGTACTTTTTTTTTATATTATAGCCTACCAAAGTGACTCCAACCCGCCTGATGGTAAGCAGTCAGCGGAATCCAGGAATGGCGGCCACTATACTAAAAGCCATCGTCTTAAACTGCTGGTATGGTGGTCTCCACTATGGCGACTGGGAATGGGTTTAGGGGAAGGGAATGAGGGAGGTGAGGAAAGAGGAACGGGGGAAAATTGGGCCTCCGGCGCTCTCACTCACCGAACGAAACGCAGTAGTACGGATACTACTACTCTCTTCTATGAGAGGGTAGTACTTCCCCGGACGATCCGGCCCATTCATGCTTAAAACAGCGTGGATCTACTACCGTAATACATACACAATAGAAATAATTTATCACGATGTGTAGGTACTTTTATGTGATGGTAGATAGTCTGGGAAGGTGAATAAGTGTACTTTTAGCACGCGCCATGTTAGTAACAATACTAGAAAGGAATTATGTTCTTTTACATTGTTTTAATAGTGAAAGTTAAATATAACTGTGTTTAACCCTGAAACTATAGCTGTGTAATAATTATAGCATTCTATGAATTGATTAACATTATGTCAGCTACAATGTCGTTACATAGACATCCCATTTAGTATAATTCTACGAATATTATCTTAGGAAGTACAATTAGATAATTATATTGTAATAAAATTAGTATGTTTGAATTCCTTTTTAAATTTTAGCGAATGATATTGGCACTGTAACTAGGAGCTCTCTTACTCTCTCACATGTGGGAAATTCCTATATTTCATACATTTCAAAACACGATAGCCTACAACATAAGGTAATGATATATTTTCGTGAACATTTTGTTACAGATTATTGGGTTGTATCAATATATTTATTTATTATTAAATAGTTTTGATTTTGCATTTCAGGATACAAAGAAACACAGAAATAAACACATATAGGCGGACTTAGACCTTAGGCACTTTTTGCCAGTCTACCAGTTCTTGAGACCTGACGAAGTAGGTGTAAAAATAAATGAATTATTTATCGTTTTGTTTTGTTATTACAATGAGAGAAATGCCGCGCCACAGACATAACACTTGATTATAATCATTCCGACTGACAAATTACATTACGCAAGCTAGAATCCTGTATCACAACAATGCAGATTTGTTAAATATTTCCAACATGACTAATGAAAATTAATCTAATGTACTAAACATTTTATCTCTGAACATTTTTCGCTACATTAAAGTCATTGTTATCTATTACAAAACTGCTAATTATTCAAATCCACATGTTAACAACGACGCTAAACAATTAAATTGCCTTATCTCCGTTTATCATCTCATCAAAATAAAACAGTCATATAACATATTATTATCATAGTGTTAACATCCTTTATTACGTATCATAGGTATAGTTTGATATTGTTTGTGACACTAGTAAAGATTCAAAAGATTTTTGTTTTTTATACATCTAATGTTTCAAAGAAACGTACGTTCTGCCCGACGATGGTAGAGAGTAATTTATTTATTAATTTGTAGGGAGTAAATGAGTACCGGTGCTCCCAACACCGAGAGTACCTATCATTCGCACGTTGCTGATCCTGAAAAATCTCCTATCTTGAAGAATTCCATCGCCTTGGTCTTGATTTAATTCATTGCCGATTCCAGGGTATTAATTAGGTTTAGCTGGCTATTGAACTGTCACAGTTAAACGTATGTAGGTAAGTACTACTAAAACAAGAGGGATTTTCGAGTAATTAAATACGTGAAAATAATGAAGACACTGTAATTTGCTTTTGAAGGTGCTGTAACTATAAAAGTTACTAGTTATGTGACTTTAAGAACGAAGTCTGACTGTGACTTTCTCAGAATTACACCACTAATATTGTGAGCGTTCAATAGACCGCCATAATCGCTTACCAACAGATAAACCTTGTATTTGTTTACAGGCATAAAATAAAGTTCTTATTAATACCTTCAATAGATTTCAAACCTTACTTTTTCTTGAATGCGAGAACTCTTATGTTTACTCACGTCTACGTCTGCGAATGTAATAAAATCATATAAACCTGTACTATACATTGGATAGAGGTGCCAATAACGTTCAATACATAA
The DNA here is from genome assembly GCA_963082885.1 of Parascotia fuliginaria. NCBI lineage: Eukaryota > Metazoa > Arthropoda > Insecta > Lepidoptera > Erebidae > Parascotia > Parascotia fuliginaria. The sequence continues at coordinate 13,036,721 of OY720180.1, read as the reverse complement.
TGCTATCATGGGTGGTCGCAGCAATAGAGTGACAATGTGTCAAATTGAAATTTTTCTATACATGTTTCTTTAACCTACAAATGTTGGTCGTGTAGGCGTTGTGCCCTTATACGAAGGTGAACTTTGTCAAAGATAAAAATATAAACATCATGTTTTTGCATAATAAAATAACTATTTCGCCTATCCCTATTAACAGAGTAGGATATGCAATTTTCGTGATTTTCTTTTTATTGTACTATTGACCTAAATAAATCATTATCTTTCGATGGATTTAGAAAAAAGTTAATATTTCTTTATATTTTTTGAAATAGCCATGTTAACAAAGTCGTATACGGCACAAGTGTCCGTTAACAATGATCGATGTTAACTTTTAACACTTTTAGCGGGTTGCGAGGGGAAGATGCGCAGGCGGTTGTGCCAGTACGAAGCATGTTAAAGGGGCGTGCGCACTTTGCGTGTTAGTTTAATGTTAGTTCGTATTTTTAAGTTTTTCTTATAATAAGTGTTGTTCCTATCAATCAAAACGATGAGTCGATCAGCCCATTTAATAAAACTTGCGACTAAACAATTTAAAAACAAGGACAAGTGAGTTGACGAAAATATTTCACCTAATCTAGAAGAACAACATGAAGAAACAGGTAATTATTTACTATTGATATTTATGAATCTTAGCATATGGAATAAATTCTAATTATTTTAGAGTGATTTTATTTTGTTTTCGAGCTTATTAATTAGTTGCTGTCATCCATTGAAATGTCCAATTAAAATTGTAGGATGTACCATATTCGACATTGTTAACCACTTTTTGTAATACGAAGAATGTCAGTAGTACCACATCTGACATTTTTGTTAGTTTAAATACATATTCAATTTGTCGTAAGTGGTACTACCTACATTTGTTACTGCATCTTGTAATATAAAGTATGTTGGTAGTACCACATCTAACTTTAATATTAGTTTCAATATAAATTCAACTTGCCGTATGTGGTACTTTCTACACTGTTAATGGTAAAAATCTTAAAACTCTTTGGGGGATATGGTTGATATTGATTCGTTAGGTGATAGCTTATATATTTTATGAGTCGTTTGTGGTACATACTTATTTTATTGATTGCTTCTAGTCTAATTTTTTTTCAGTTCGTGAAGAATCCACGGTATCAGATTGTAGTGAATTAATTCAGCTGCATGAATTGATTGGAGATGAGGTATTTAATGATAACAAAAATAATGAGTCTTATTGCATCTACACCAAGTAATTTATTAACGCTATCAGATAATGTTGCTTGTGATCTTGTTTTTATAGATAAGACGCCTATGCCATCGATCGCCAACCTTGCATGAAACTTGTAATGACCCCTTTTGCGTAAACGAAAACCCACCAATCTTGACTAGCGATGATTTGTATGGAAACCCCTACACCTTCCATGACTTCCATTACAAGTGTTTATACGGGTGTATAAACATTCACTAAACGTGTTCAATCTCGCCAGTCCACTTTTAAAAATGATAAAGAAAAGTAGAGACTACAGCATAAAGAGGATTGAATAGTAAATAAGAGAAAGACTTTAAAGAATCAAGGAAAAAGTTTTACTAATTATAGAGGAAAACAAGTACAGGAAAAGAAGTTAAAAGAAGCATGTAACGAAAAAGTCGGTTGAAATATGCTACTAAATTTAGTGAAACACAGCGCAATAGGGTTTTTGAAAAGTTTTAGAAGCTCGGAGATCGTCAACGGCAAAGGCAATTAGTCATTTAATATACAGAAAAAATACCCAAACGCATTCAAACAACTAAGGTAACTAAACATGATCGGCAAAACACATTCTGCTATTTTCTTCCCAATGAGCTGAAACAAAAGTATGCAAGACTATGTTTCTTGACACAATATCTACGGGGAAGCGAATTATATCTATGGCATGGAAAAAGTATGATGGGAAAATAAATGTAGTTGAACACAAACGTGGAAAATGCGAGCACAAGAAAAGAGTAATAGATGATGACATGATCAGAAGCGTGTGTGATCACGTTCAATCATTTCCCTTGGTGGAATCCCACTATGTTCGCCAGAATTCTAAGAATTATACTTGAAAGGAGTGAAAAGTTCATCTCGGATGTATTCCTTGTATTGCGAATGGTTTAATAGTGACAAATATGGTAGCAAAGCATGACCAAACGGCAATATCGCCATGTATTGAATGCTAATTTTAACATAGCATTTCATAAACCTAAGAAAGATCTCTGCGATGTCTGTCACGTTTATAATAATAATAAGAGTATTCCGACAGAAGAAGAAAAGTCTGCATATTTAAAACATCAAGCTGCAAAAAAAGGCGGCGTGTTCTCTAAAACATCTGGTACTCGAAACACGGATAGACTGTCTCGTGAATTTTAAGTCAGGCAAGCCTATACTGGAGAAGTTCCTATCAGTCGTGAAAAATATAAAGATTTCATTAATCTATGCCATAGTGGAATAATCGCAGAGAAGTACCACAACTTTTATGAAACCTTAAAATTTGGTAACAATGCTCAAGAGGTACGTGATACTATTTCAGATGATGATGACTAATGTTAAGACTGATTATGTCATTTACTTAAATGATTAGGTGCCTTATTAATAAGGTGAAAATAGTTATGTTCTGGGGTTGACTGTTTTGTAATTTTGTTATTTATTTATTATTTTGCTGTTAATTGATTTTAAATGTGATGTTTAACTTTTACAGTTTCTTTGTTATCATTTGTTTAGTGAGTAAGGTCACTTTTTGTATTGATTCTACTGGAGACCCTTTATAATATAATGTTGTCGTTTAAAAAACCACAAAGATATAATAATGTAACACTATTAAGACTGATTCTTTATTGATTGTGTCAATGAAATCTAAAATGAGATTATTAAGTGTCATTGATAAAGCTAAAATACCTATATTATTATTATATTAGTACTTATAGAAGTGATCTCAATATTGTTCATTAATTTGTGATACCTTACACTTTACTTTTATTTTGTGTTAAGCCTGTAGAGGTAGGCAAGGCATTTTTATTTTTTGTTCTTTTGGAGACTACTTTAAAAGCGTGTAGAAGTACGTAATTTTATATTATTTGTTCTTTTTGAGACTACTTTAAGTAATATTTTCTTTCGAAATAAATATATTAAAATTTATAACAATATTATGTTTTATTTACAATTCATTTCAATTTAAATACGACAAAAACTTGACTAAGATTTCCTATATAGAATGATGTATGTGGAACTTGCGACAATTAATCAAAATTTTGTCCTAGTAACTTTGTAGGATATAACAGATCCGACAAATTACTGTAAGCCTAGTACCACTAAGAAAGTCATTTGTGACTTTTTACGTATTTAGAAAAGAGAAAATATTATTTGATTACCATGTACATAAGCTCTTAAACGTATATTAATATATAGTAAAAGTTTGTACACCTAATTCCTATATTTAAAAAAATATAAGTAATTTAAACTTTGACGCGCTCTACTGTAAAGTTACTGATTTGTAGGTCCTACATTGTTAATAGGGATAGGCGATTTATTGCTATGATCACCAATATCAATATGTTGGAACTACATTGGAACGATGCCTAGCGCCAATTCGATTTGAAATTGGTCAATTATTTTTTCATTCGGACTAGGAGAGCTTTGTGCTTTGCAAAATTGTGTATTATATAGTCGTATTGGAGACGATCGACACATATTGGTCCTTGCTATGTATGGATATAGGTGCTAGAATATCGATGGAAGATTAGACGGTATTTCTATATTTTGTATCGATAGACTGTACCAACTAGTGTACTATAATCATTGCATCGCAATCGTATATCGCATTACCTAATTGAATATTATGTATTTAAAAATTTAAAAGCCGAAATAGGAAGATATCGGGCATCGCTAATTGAGACTACCAGTACCGACATATCGCCTATCCCTATTAACAATGTAGGACCTACAAATCAGTAACTTTACAGTAGAGCGCGTCAAAGTTTAAATTACTTATATTTTTTTAAATATAGGAATTAGGTATACAAACTTTTACTATATATTAATATACGTTTAAGAGCTTATGTACATGGTAATCAAATATTATTTTCTCTTTTCTAAATACGTAAAAAGTCACAAATGACTTTCTTAGTGGTACTAGGCTTACAGTAATTTGTCGGATCTGTTATATCCTACAAAGTTACTAGGACAAAATTTTGATTAATTGTCGCAAGTTCCACATACATCATTCTTTATAGGAAATCTTAGTCAAGTTTTTGTCGTATTTAAATTGAAATGATATAATGATGATTTTAAAATATTTATTTCGAAAGAAAATATTACTTAAAGTAGTCTCAAAAAGAACAAATAATATAAAATTACGTACTTCTACACGCTTTTAAAGTAGTCTCCAAAAGAACAAAAAATAAAAATGCCTTGCCTACCTCTACAGGCTTAACACAAAATAAAAGTAAAGTATAAGTTATCACAAATTAATGAACAATATTGAGATCACTTCTATAAGTACTAATATAATAATAATATAGGTATTTTAGCTTTATCAATGACACTTAATAATCTCATTTTAGGTTTCATTGACACAATCAATAAAGAATCTGAATAAAGAAAGTCTTAATAGTGTTACATTATTATATCTTTGTGGTTTTTTAAACGACAACATAATATTATAAAGGGTCTCCAGTAGAATCAATACAAAAAATGACCTTACTCACTAAACAAATGATAACAAAGAAACTGTAAAAGTTAAACATCACATTTAAAATCAATTAACAGCAAAATAATAAATAAATAACAAAATTACAAAACAGTCAACCCCAGAACATAACTATTTTCACCTTATTAATAAGGCACCTAATCATTTAAGTAAATGACATAATCAGTCTTAACATTAGTCATCATCATCTGAAATAGTATCACGTACCTCTTGAGCATTGTTACCAAATTTTAAAGTTTCATAAAAGTTGTGGTACTTCTCTGCGATTATTCCACTTTGACACAGATTAATCAAATCTTTATATTTTCACGACTTACAGGAACTTCTCCAGTATAGGCTTGCCTGACTTAAAATTTACGAGACAGTCTATCCGTGTTTCGAGTACCAGATGTTTTAGAGAACACGCAGCCTTTTTTTGCAGCTTGATGTTTTAAATATGCAGACTTTTCTTCTTCTGTAGGAATACTCTTATTATTTATTATAAACGTGACAGACATCGCAGAGATCTTTCTTAGGCTTATGAAATGCTATGTTAAAATTAGCATTCAATACATGGCGATATTGCCGTTTGGTCATGCTTTGCTACCATATTTGTCACTATTAAACCATTCGCAATACAAGGAAAACATCCGAGATGAACTTTTCACTCCTTTCAAGTATAATTCTTAGAATTCTGGCGAACATAGTGGGATTCCACCAAGGGAAATGATTGAACGTGATCACACACGCTTCTGATCATGTCATCATCTATTACTCTTTTCTTGTGCTCGCATTTTCCACGTTTGTGTTCAACTACATTTATTTTCCCATCATACTTTTTCCATGCCATAGATATAATTCGCTTCCCCGTAGATATTGTGTTAAGAAACATAGTCTTGCATACTTTTGTTTCAGCTCATTGGGAAGAAAATAGCGGAATGTGTTTTGCCGATCCTGTTTAGTTACCTTAGTTGTTTGAAGGCGTTTGGGTATTTTTTCTGTATATTAAATGACTAATTGCCTTTGCCGTTGACGATCTCCGAGCTTCTAAAACTTTTCAAAAACCCTATTGCGCTGTGTTTCACTAAATTTAGTAGCATATTTCAACCGACTTTTTCGTTACATGCTTCTTTTAACTTCTTTTCCTGTACTTGTTTTCCTCTATAATTAGTAAAACTTTTTCCTTGATTCTTTAAAGTCTTTCTCTTATTTACTATTCAATCCTCTTTATGCTGTAGTCTCTACTTTTCTTTATCATTTTTAAAAGTGGACTGGCGAGATTGAACACGTTTAGTGAATGTTTATACACCCGTATAAACACTTGTAATGGAAGTCATGGAAGGTGTAGATGGGTTTCCATACAAATCATCGCTAGTCAAGATTGGTGGGTTTCGTTTACGCAAAAGGGGTCATTACAAGTTTCATGCAAGGTTGGCGATTGATGGCATAGGCGTCTTATCTATAAAAACAAGGTCACAAGCAACATTATCTGATAGCGTTAATAAATTACTTGATGAAGATGCAATAGACTCATTATTTTTGTTATCATTAAATACCTCATCTCCAATCAATTCATGCAGCTGAATTAATTCACTACAATCTGATACCGAGGATTCTTCACAAACTGAAAAAAATTAGACTAGAAGCAATCAATAAAATAAGTATGTACCACAAACGACTCATAAAATATATCACCTAACGAATCAATATCAACCATATCCCCCAAAGAGTTTTAAGATTTTTACCATTAACAGTGTAGAAAGTACCACATACGGCAAGTTGAATTTATATTGAAACTTATATTAAAGTTAGATGTGGTACTACCAACATACTTTATATTAAAAGATGCAGTTACAAATGTAGGTAGTACCACATACGACAAATTGAATATGTATTTAAACTAACAAAAATGTCAGATGTGGTACTACTGACATTCTTCGTATTACAAGAAGTGGTTAACAATGTCGAATATGGTACATCCTACAATTTTAATTGGACATTTCAATGGATGACAGCAACTAATTAATAAGCTCGAAAACAAAATAAAATCACTCTAAAATAATTAGAATTTTTTCCATATGCTAAGATTCATAAATATCAATAATAAATAATTACCTGTTTCTTCATGTTGTTCTTCTAGATTAGGTGAAATATTTTCGTCAACTCACTTGTCCTTGTTTTTAAATTGTTTAGTCGCAAGTTTTATTAAACGGGCTGATCGACTCATCGTTTTGATTGATAGGAACAACACTTATTATAAGAAAAACTTAAAAATACGAACTAACATTAAACTAACACGCAAAGTGCGCACGCCCCTTTAACATGCTTCGTACTGGCACAACCGCCTGCGCATCTTCCCCTCGCAACCCGCTAAAAGTGTTAAAAGTTAACATCGATCATTGTTAACGGACACTTGTGCCGTATACGACTTTGTTAACATGGCTATTTCAAAAAATATAAATAAATATTAACTTTTTTCTAAATCCATCGAAAGATAATGATTTATTTAGGTCAATAGTACAATAAAAAGAAAATCACGAAAATTGCATATCCTACTCTGTTAATAGGGATAGGCGATATGACTAAGTTAGCTCATCAGGTGTGTTGACCTGGTTCCCACAGCAGTTTTACTTGCACTATTTGATAAGCACACATAAGAGTACTCGATGCATGTCAACGTTGCAATATTTAACCATTTGGAAATACTCCCACAAACATTAAAAGAAATTGAACAGACTCTGGCGTATTATGTACGATTGAATTTCGGTTAAAAACTAATGTTTGAATTCTAAATCTAATAGTTGTTGGAGCAGAAAAGATTTGGAGTCGTCTAAGTCGGCTACGAACTGGAGCACGTAGCGTGCACAGGCCCTTGCTTCAAAATTTGGACCAACGACGACAGGCTTAACGACGGCTCAGGGGCCCTACCAGAACCTCTTATTACAATCTTACTTTGTCTCTATCCTTGTTTTTAATGGTACAAAAGAAAAGACAAAACACAAAGTAAGATTAAAAATATACTGCTATAAGAGATGGTGGTAGGGCCCCAGGATTAGTAAAGTGTAGATGCTTAGGACTCTCATATCCAAAGTGGAAGATCCAAGTTCTTTCAAGTAACTCGAAATTAGTTCTGCAAGGCAACTATGTAGGTAGTTTGACTTATATATCACAAGGTCACGATTGTTATGAAGAGCTGTGCCTCTTTATAACAATCGTAATTATATGCCTTACACATGTCATTTTATTAAGATAATTGTACACTGTTCGTTAAAGATAATATTATTAAACTTACCCAGTAAGAAATTACTCACGACCATAATTGTATAGAATTTGAAGAAGCTGAATCGTACAACATTCACGAATATTATTTTTCAATCGATTCTTACCTTACCGACAGGAGCATCTGCTTGTAAAAGAATGCCAGTTGTAATCACATGTTATAATTTTTATGATTAGAATTTTAACTACTATGGCTAAAAGGCGCCATATCGAAATGATGTGCCACTCATAAGGTCTATTGCAGTAAGGGTAACAGAAAGAAATACAGAAAAAATTGAAGAAATTTTTCTTTGTATAAAATGAGGTATGTAATGAGTTAGAACAACGATGACTTTTTACGCATAAACAGGTCTTAAAGTCGTAATGTTAGTAAAATCCAAAACATTATAGCAAGTTTAAAAACTCAACCGACGTGCGATTTCGTTTGTATATGCTATTTTTGTTTTTCTAACCACTATAATGAGTTCCAACCTTTAACCTATGTTGCGGTTTTCATTAGAGAACTATATGTAATCGTGGTGGCGTGTGGTCGCGAAATGTCATCCTAATAACCATATTTTGTACCATTGATACGTCGAACCTTGAAATGTTGTCAGATAAATGTCACGTTTATTGCGTCTCACAATCTTCAAGATTACTTCGTTTACAGCTATGTATTATACAACGTATGGATGGGATTTTATAACAGAACATAGAACTCGATTTGGCTTAGCTATTTCGCAGATAGAAAGCAGTCACAAACTCAAATCCAATTACCCCCTCAGTTCATTTTCTTTTCTTTCTTCAATCAATCGCGTTTCGTTATAGATGCCATCATAAGGTCATAAGTTTTTCTGGAAATGCCAAGTCAGATCATCGAATTGTTGAATGCGTGGCTGCCTTTTGATATGACATTTTCAAATAGTCCTTTATAATTTTAGTCAACGAAAGGTTTAAAAAGACATTCATAAAATGTTAGGAATTGTAAACAAATTGAAAACAGTTAAACTTAGCCATACATAGCTTTTAGCTTAGTGTGTATGTGATACTCATATGGTAAAACCGAAGTCTCGCCATAAGATACAACAGTAATCTTTGTTTCATGGTATTGTCAAGTCTAAACTTTAACGGTAAAATGTTGTAAAGTGGAATCCTTAGAAATTGTAATTAATATCGTATAGATTAGTCACGTCAAAGATGAAATGTATGTTATAAAGACCACCATCATCATTTCTATCGAAAGATCTCCTACCTTGTAAGCGCCACGCTTCGTCTTCGGTTTAATGTTGTCACTCCAGAACTCTTCAACCCCAATGGACTTCACATAACTTGCAAAATATTTTTAGGATTCAATCTTCAAGCAATTATCGGCTTCTTTTATTTAGCAAACATTGTCTAACAATGTTCATTCAACTACGTGTTAATGAATTAAATTAATAGTTGATTACACAATTCCTAAAGAACGGAATGTACTGAATGTGTGCTTGCGGTGTTTGCTTTATAATTAAAAAAAATAAATCCGACACGATGCGAACAATGATGTTAAAACGAACGTGTTGTTGCATTAATTAAGATGTCTACGGACTTGCTTAACAAATGTTTGAGATGGAAAACGACGAATAACATGGAAAATTTAGTATGACCTCGATATATTTTTGTATGTGATGGAATGTAGACATGGGCGAAAATTAAAATACCGGATACCCTATTAGACAAACCTATGAGATCTCAGTGAGACATTGCTATACCGTTAATTTATTCTTGCATGAAAGTAACTTAATTTTGTCAATCATCGGTTAGAAGACTTGGATCCTGAAATTCAGCATACTGAGCTAAACTTAAAATAAAATTCAGTGGCCACTGTAAGTATGAGAAAAATATCATGACATGTTATCTCCATAGCCTATAGGCTTCTGAAGGTCTAAGACTACAATAGAATTACCTTGGAAATATTATCAGCAGTCCATAATATTTGTAAAAGAACCACCGAGTTTCCACTATTTGTTTTATTGACATCTTTGAATGCAACACTACGGACATAGCTTAGCTGCCTCACTTACATTTTCTAATTAGTATATTTCGTAATTCACACTTCAATAAAATGGAAATACATTGCAACTGTGACCTCGTCAGTAATACTTTTATCCTATATGCAAGTGTAAATAGGTAGTCTGAAGATCTTTAGGAGGGAAACATAAAAAGATTTGCGATTTCTTCAAACTAATTAGCAATGTAGTTGATGACTGCATTCTTCAAATAAAGTAACCCATTGTGGTTGTTGCTAAAATGTCTTGGGTACCGTAAAATCTAAGTTTGCAACCAATTTATTTGCAACTTTATACCTAACCTTCTCAAAAGTACTTTCTGTAGTCTAACATCCAGTTTCTGCAAGGGCTGATCAAAGTAGTACCTAAAAGCATGCTAAAAGCATGGATAATTAGTTTGATTTGATATAATTAGTTACTAATTAATTAGTAACTAATTAATTAGTAATTAGTTATTAATTAGATCAAAATAAACTAATTACCCAATTGGTACTTCACATGAGATTAAACAGATGATTAGTTAATTTTTCGTTGATCAGTCTTGCAGAAACGTATAATTTTTTTTTTTTTACAGAAGTGTAAATAGATCTACATACTACTTAAAACCTGTATTAAAGAATACTATAATAATAATAATAATATGTGGACACTACACACACCGTCATCAAGTCCCAAGCTAAGCAGAGCTTGTGTTATGGGTACTAGATAACTTAAATATAATACATATATATACTTTTTTCTTTTGTAAATACATACTTAGAATACATAGGAAACACCCAGACTAAAGACAAATACTAATCGACTGCACCGTTGGTCTAGTGGTTAGTGTAACTGACTGCGACGCCGGGTGTCGTGGGTTCGATTCCCGCGGAAGGCAAATATTTGTGTGATGAACATTTATATTTCTCTTCAGTTTGTGTGTTTTCTATGTATATTAAGTATTTATTTACAAAAAAAAAGTACGTATATGTATTATATTTCAATTATCTAACACCTATCTACCCATAACACAAGCTCTGCTTAGCTTGGGACTAGATGACGATGTGTGATAGTGTCCACATATTATTATTATTATTATTATTATTATAATGTTCATCACACAAATATTTGCCTTCCGCGGGAATCGAAACCACGACATCCGGTGTCGCAGTCAGTTACACTAGACCAACGGTGCAGTCTATAACTATAATACGTGATGTTTCTTTCACAAATTATTAAAAAGTGTAATATAATAGTAATTTTAATTTATTTAACGATTTGCTTAAAGGGAGCTAAAACGATAATATGAATAACCGATGATGCATACCTATATTATAAAAAAATTGAAAAATCCTCACGTTAATGAACTTTGTTCAAATAATAAGTAAAATGTGCTAATGTATCTGATTTTGAGAATACATTTGGTTATTGTTTTAACCTTAAAATGTTGCGTTACCTTTATTGAGGTCCGAGATTGTTGACTGTCGTCCTTACTACTTCGTAAAACGCGTAATACTTGGAAAATTTAATGACTAATGTTCTTACCACAAGACAAGGTTATAAAGGTAATTTTAAGATTCGTCTATGGAATTAGGTAAAATTTTCGTCAGAGTCATGCTATGATGTAAATAAAAAAAAACCGTAGAGGTAGCAATAATTTATCTTTTCATCGCCCTCAGTGTATACACACAATGACTAAGAATTTTCTTCAGTGTTATAGACTTATTCGTTCCTACTTCCGTATAAGAGTTAAAAAATTAACACATGACAGGTAGGAACCGACAAGAGAGCGAGGTTGTAGCCACTCCACACTTTTTTCAATATTACGTGATAAAAGACTCATCGAAATCAAAAATCTCAAAACTTCTGACATATTTTTTTTAATGATCGAAATTCTAAAATACAATTCTATTAATCACATCATCGTAGAGCGCACACACACACATGCGCATTCTTATTAAATAATATTACATTTTATCACATAACTTATTTTTAATGATTAGGTATTATGAATTGCAATGTGACTGGTATGTTTGTTCGATAATAAATTTTAAAGTATAAATGATTCTAAATGCTGTTATTGTAGGTGTGGTGGTTTATGTTTATTAATTAGCAATAATAGATTATGATTAATCAAAATTAATTATTTAATAAATAATTGTACTATAACATAAATCTACAGTCATTTATACGTAGATTTAGGATAATTAAAACCAATGATCACCTCTGATTCCTATCTATCGTATACTATACTATACTATACTATACTCCGTCTATGTATGAATACCGAATTATTTATCAAGATTACTCACCTTATTAATATTAATATAATTACATTGGCATACCAAAATGTCTCTACTCTCCTTAATGGTCAGCAGTCAAGATTGACAGGCCCAGTCTTTATTGCTAGTTTATACATTTAGGATATATTACGAATGGGCTTAAAAGAAAACCTACAAACTAATATACTACTCAAAACGCAAACTCGATTGCTAGTAAAATATGCAAGTGTGTATGACTTTACTAAATATTTTCACAGTAAATAAACACCTATCAGCTCAAGTTTCTAACTAGAAAATAGTTACTTAAAGTTTTGTTTAAAAAGATAAATTAAAATCTATTTCGCAAAATGGCTGTCAGCAACACCGTACCGTAATAGAAAATATTAGTTAATAAATCATTATTTGAAATTACTAAACCGCATGACAGGAAAATGTTAGCGCTAAGGTTCATTTTCATCCCAGAAATGTGCAAGGGTAAGGCTTTCGCATCTTTATGGCATATCTATTTGCACACTGGTCTTGCAACAAAGCCCAGGTATGCCTTCAGCAAATAAACGTCAGGCGAGGACATTAAAATACATGGGATATGACTTAGCACGTCGTACGTAGAATAAGTATTCAAACAAAAAAATGTTTGTGTTTTCAAATGTGGCGATTTGATTGTTTACGTTGCGAGATAAAATTAATTGTTATTTTAAAGTGTTTGATGCGGGTAATGTAAACAAAGATTATTTGATTTGATTTGAATTTACGATCGAATACAATTTTTGTCAATTTATTGTCGCTTCTTAAGAAATTTTCCTTAAAGTTTTTAAATTATTTTCTTTTAGGTTATTTAGTGTGTTTGTAGAAATCAACTTTTTCTTCATCTACTTTTATTTTGGCAACTGAGTAATTAACTTTGGTCTCTTCGGCTTTATTTGCGTAATACTTTGCGCTATTTTAAGACAGATAATGATAATATTTGTGCTATTTAACATTTATAGTTAAAGATTATTTAGACTTCTTTTATCAAGCCTAATCGTTATACTAATTTTACTACCGCTAATTTGTTAGTCAGATCGATAAAAACAGAGTAATGAATCAGAAAAATTGCTATTGTGAAATACCTATGAGTAAGTTTCTTTAAAGTGAAACTTTAGATAACGATATACTTTTATTTTTCATTTAGCCATTTTTTTCTGCAAGTTAGATACAAACGTACATAATTATACTTAATTTCGTAAATCAGTTTAATCATCATTGCTCGGTTTTTTTATTTAACTATAAAGTTGAAATTGTTGTCTGATGGTATAGTTAGTTTGTGTTACTTCTTTTTTGTTTAGGTTTATTTGAAGTCGTCTTTTTTGCTTTTGATGTTGATCACAGTGGTAGTAATATTCTAAAAGGAAAGATATTATGCTTACACTGAATGCTTACACGGAGCTTTCGGATCTTTAGCAACAGAAAACTCCTAAGGCAACACAGTAAGTTAACAACATCAATACCTACTGAAGTTGGATTCGTTAGGTAACACTCAAGATTCACGTAACCTATATACACTTATATATTACCTATTATGGAGATTACAAAGGTAACTGTTACGTTACTGTAGGTCTTTGTGTTCCTAATCAGCAACATAACAGCAGATTTGTGTTGTTAGTAAAACGAAGCGCTTACGTAAAGCATTCGTCACTTTTTCAGCGAATTTTCGCGACGCGTGTTGTTTTTTGGTATTGTTTGTAGTTGTATTGTTTAGACCTTGACGTTTTTGTACACAATACTATGTTTTCATTGGACTGTGGTGTATGTAAATGATACATAGAAGCAATTCGACATCCTGCGATTGAATTTTTTATAGTAAATTTTTAGTGTCGCGTAAATATCTTTATTACCTAAAAAATAATTTTCTAGTATCTGAAGTACTTTTAGAACTAAAACTTCTGAAGACGATTTCTAAATCATGACTGTCAAAGATTAAATCTCGCCCTTGTTAAAAGTAGCAATGTGGCTGCTTGATTAAGAAATTATATACTTCATTGGCAACTAACAAATCATAGCCTCCTTCTCATTTGCCTTTTCAATATGTTTAACATGAGTCACTTCAGAACTTCGTGTGCAAGTGAATTAGGACACATCACAAGTTCATTGACACGTCAACATGTGACCACAAGACAGTCAATGTCGGCATTTACGTATGAGCTTCCTCTGTACGAGTTGCGACATCTAGATGAGACAGCTCAGAAAACTTCCAACAAATTATATTGACGGACACACAGTATACACACATCCAACTGTTCATTTTCCTCCACTGTGTCATTGAGTATATGCACCGCTTCGAAGAAAGGTTATGCAATCACTCTTATCTCTTATTAAATTGATTTTATAATGTAAGCTTTGAGTGGTTTTGATTAGTCAGATGTCATTGAAAATTCTTTTACTTAATTCTACTAATAAGTGTCGTAGATTATAGAGAATTGGTAAATTAGGTGTAGTGACTTATGCTTTTAAAACGTGTATAAATATGCATAAAATAATATATTATTATAAATAGTTTTTATGTGTTTTCAATTCAGATTAGTTGCTTAAATATTCGATAAAACAAATAATTCTTTACAATACATATTGTTGGTGAAAGATTATGTATTATGTAAATATGCAAAGTACAAGCTCATAATTTATAAATTCTTCATTTATCTGGTAGATTATCCTTCTAAGAACGCATTTCCACGATGGATTGGCTTTATGTGGGCGCCGCGTTGTGTCGCGTTTGACCTCTGCGCAACGCCTGCACTGCCTACTTAAAAAGATGGCATGCGTTTGAAACAGCTAAGAAACTAATTTGCCATAACTTGTGCTATGTAGAATGTGGTAGCCGCCAATTGTGTATAAGCTCTCCCGAGCATCTTCACTTAATCATTCCTTATCTATCGATTGGCCTCCACCTTACCAGGTCCATGGTAAAGTCTATGAAAATATTCCTCCATCCATCAGCAGCCATCGCCCATGGTGCATGCGTGACGGGCGGGGAGCATGGTCGTTAGCTTCCTCTCCTGCTCGGCCGCCATCTTCGCGAGCCTCACTTCCTCGCAGAAGCAGGCGACTCTTTCCCAAGCCCTCTAGCTGCGGACCATGGACAGAACCAGAGCCGGCAGCGAGAGTTGATCCGTTGCGATGTAATATGTTTCCTGCCAGTTGTTACTATAGTGAGACAACTCTGCAAGCTATGCACGCAATTTTTGATACTGTTTCTTAGCAATCATGCATTAATTACGTATTGAAATAAAATCAAAAAATGATTAAAGGCACTTATGCAGTGCCACTTCAGTTCAAGTGTACACGTTTCAAATAAACTAGGCATTCTATAATATCACTCTTATGCCAAGCGATTACTATTGCAATAGAGAGACACGCTACGGAAAAACTTCTCCAAAACATCTTCTTTTAAGCAGTTTTTGCCGAAACTTTTCTGTAGATAAGTTATACTTGTTTAGAAGGACATAGTGACAATGATTATTGTCCGTTATGCTTTTCTTTATATTAGCTAATGACTTCGCTGTGCTTTATAGTAGCAATGAGTGGGGATCCTGGAGAGAGCGACACCATCCTAAAAGCCATCGTATCAAATTGCTGTCATGGTGGCCCTCCCGGCTTTGAAAATGTAAAACTGATGAATTCTTAACGAGTTTTATTCGGTTTTCGGATAGATAGCAACGTGTGAAATCGAATAAATGTGCAACTATAGATAATGCGTGGCGCCATGTATCAATGAGTTTATGCCGATAACAATATTATTGATAATTATGATATCTTAAAACGTTTCAGACGCCCGCTTGTGAAAGTAGATAAGGGTTATATTAGTTGTTGTCTGTGTTAGTGTTTCCTATGAGACTGTCTGTTTTCATAATTTGTTAAAAGTTCTATAATTGATATTGTTATGTCGTATACTTATTACGCAGTAAACTTCATTTGTCTGGGGATACAATAGTATCTGTAACAACTGTTTAATGTATCACAATATTTTTTCTCATGTATCGAAACGGCCAAAGTGACCACTGTGACATTTATGCAATTATAGAAATCTGTTAGAAATAGAAATAAAATTAGTCGCTGCGATTGTGCCATTAAATTGTTTTGATAAATTAATCGTAGGTGCTTATGGTTCTGTACCCGCATAATACTTTTGTATGTGTGATTTTATATGTGTTTTAGGTATATGTTTGACAAGATTGCCTGGCAACAATAGAAAATTTACAAAATAATGGATTCAATATAATATATTGAGAGACAATATGATTAATGACGTAGCAAAGTGGAATTATATAACATTTCTAAGCCCTATGATAGTGTTGTATGTATTAACCGAGACCCACCTACTGTGTAGCCGTGTGTTTAGTAACATAATACCTAATTCTGATGAATTACTTTATGATAATGTCATTATATAAATTATGCATTTTATTGTAGTTTTACAATCATATATTAAATGTTATCAATAAGTACATCAGTTCATCAATGTCAAAATTATCAATAACGAAATTTTTTTTTTATTTTGACATCCAAAATTATTAGTCCAGTATTAACATCCAGATATGACGTATTGGTAAACATACGTAATGATTATATAATTTGAATTGGTCTTTAGAAGAATTATCTTAAAGAAGTCTACTGTTGGTAATAAACCTCCCTCAGTTTTATATTAGATGTCATTTCAAATGCCGTCATACCATTGTTTCATTATGTCCGAAAACACGTTGCGGACATGAATTTTATTGAATTTAATCTTAAAGACTTCAATCAAAACTTACGAATAAGTATAAAGAAAATCGAGTAATCTTGGACCAACAAAATATTTTATATGTTTGTTGAGTTATCTGATGAAATAAATCAGTCGTAATATTTTTTGATCTCATTTGTACTGCCCCCTAAATTATATTCCAGATGAGATTTATACATTTCTTGACAAGTCAGCACATATGATGTAAGGTTAGGATACAATGCTGTCATAAATAACATCGCATGTTCTTGAAACGAGCTATGGAAAATCAGCTCATATTGTACTTTTCATAAGATGCAATGTCTCAGAACTTGTATTGTGCAGTTACGGCGTTCAGTTTAATTAGCAAGGCTGAATTATAGATGTTATTTTGTCAGATGGATATTGTGACCTTGGTACCTTTGGATATATTTTTCTATAACAAAGAAATGTTATAAGGTTTATTTTCGTAGCTAGAAGATACGAATACGTAGTTATTGGTATTGTTTTACTAGCGGCTTGCCTAAGCTTTACCTAAGTGTGTTATGTGCTATAAAATATGATGACAAATCTTTGAAATCTTCTTCTTTTTCCTACTACAATGTAATTTTCCTCATAACCTTGAAAGGATTGTTTGTGGTTACTGCCAAAGTGACAGATAAAAAATATTTCCTAAATTATTTAAATTAATAATATAATAGTGGAACTAGTATTTATTTACTATTTTCGTGGTAATTAATACATTCTTTAGTCTTTTTGTTAGATATGGAGGAGAACGAAAACAGTGATGACGAAAATTTTAACAATTTGAATGATAATGATATTATTAAAGAATGTGAACTGGCATTGAAGAGTATGCCAGAAGCTGTTGATATGAGTGTGGAAACAGGTAGGAAAACTAAAAAAAGTTTGCATAACATCGGTGAGGACAGTAGTGAAGATGATTTTATTACCGTTAGAAGAAAGTCGCAACGTTTAGTAAGAAGTGGCTCATCCAATATAGAACGTAACTATGACCAATCTTATTATAATCTCAGTAGTCAGGTGATGATGGAAAAATACGATATATTTATAACATCTTTAGAAATATTGCCTAAACAAATGGCGATGGCTAGAATGTTAAAATCTGAAAATATTGGTAATGTAGTAAACATTAAATATATAAACCCATTCAAGATAGTAATACGATTTGAGAAAAAAGAAGATGCGGAAGTTCTTATTAAAAATGTAAAGTTTCAAGAACTTGGTTACAAATGTACTTTTGGTTTTGAAGCTGTTTCTTACGGTTTAATAAAAGGAGTTGATATAGAAATGTCGGAAAATGAAATCTTTGATAATTTGAAATCTACTACTGAAATATTAAATATTAAGCGGCTGAAACGATGCAATTATGAAGGTAAATGGGTTGATAGCGAGTCAGTAAGAATCCGTTTTACAGGATCTAGTTTCCCGTCATATGTATATGCATATGAATGTAGGTTTAAGGTAGAACCCTTTGTATTCCCTGTATCTCAATGTTCTGGGTGCTGGAAATTCCGAAATTTTATCAAATTTTGCCCAACTAAGAAGATTTTTTGTCCCAAATGTGGCGGTAATCATGTTAATTGTGAGACACGAGATTACGTTTGTCTTAATTGCAAAGGCCCTCATATTTCCATGGATAAATCCTGCCCAATGTTTGTTAAGGAAAAGAAGATTAGAGAAATTATGTCCAAGGAGAATATCTCATACGGGCAAGCTACTACTATATACCAGAATCATGAGAAGAATAAAAAAGAACACACTTGTGTGCAGGTAAATATAAATAGACAAGAAGTATCGAGTTCAAAAATGAAAACTACTGAATGCAACACTGATAATAATAATGAATCAATTAAAGAATTGGAAATTATTGACATAATTAATAAAGTAGAGAATAGTGTCGATAGACTAGTAACCCCTATCATAAGCCATGCTCCTCACAAATCTAAGAAGATAAAAGACTCGAATAAATCTTACAACATATCTACATCAAACCCGCATCTAGTGCAAGACAACCGTGACTTTGATAAAGATATACAAAATGAGAGTCAGTCGAATTCAGATGATACAATGCAAAACAGAAAAAGCTTACTTTACAAACTTTGGATGAAAGTGAAAGACATCATTTTATCAAATAGTTCTTTTGAGGAAAAGATTATTTCAGGGATCAAATGTATTTTGGAAGAGTTGAAGAATTTTGCAATAAGTTTTATAACAAAAGGAGGTCTGTTAGAATGTTTTTTCAATACTAATAATGGCTGGGTTAGTTACAAATAGCTTTCTTAATATTTTACAATGGAATGCTCAAAGTCTTAGACCTAAACTAGTAGCCTTTGAGACGCTATTAAGCAGTGAAACAATTCATATTGCAATTATTAGTGAATCCTGGTTAGATTCAGAATGCAATCTTAACATAAGTCAGTATAATATATTTCGAAAAGATAGGTTTGACTCGTATGGTGGTGTAGCCATTTAAGTGCATAAATCTATTAAAGTTAGGCAATGCCCCATATATTTAAGTAATGCTGGAATAGAAATTATACACGTAAAATTACTGAATTGTAACAAATTAGAAAATGTTATTAGCATAAACTGTCCATCATCAATTTATTCATACAAATCAACGAGATTGGGATCAATTATTTTCTTCATTTTCAAATAAGACTGTTATTGCTGGTGACTTTAATGCTCGTCTCACTAATTGGTCATACAAATCGGATAAAAGAGGTTTGCGGTTGTTAGATTCTTTACTCGATAATAATTTTATTTCGCTAAATAATAGCGACTATATATGAATGAAATTAGTAAATAGTAAGTTACAAAAATCATCTCCGGATGTTACCTTTGTATCATCTGATATTGCGACAGATTTTTTTTGAAAGGTACTCAATGATAATTTGGGTAGCGACCACTTAGTTATTAAATATAGTATGAATTACAGCGATAGTCCTCAATTCATTTTAAGGCGTAACTATAAAAAAGCTAATTGAAAAAAAAATTAGGAAACCTTTGTTAGTCTCATGTTATAAAAAAATCCAAGATGAATGCATCATTAGATCGTCCTATCCTTTAGAAATATTTAAATTAGATGTTTGGATTAGTTATATAGATGTTAGTAACATGTGTATATGTTCTTTAAGCTCGGTTGTTCATGCTAAACGAACATATAATGTAAATATTTTAAAGTATGATATACTTAGAGAATTAGATAACAAATATAACGATTGGCATAAGTTGTATACAGACGGTTCCAAAGATAAGGACAGTTTAGGTGCTGCTTTCTATGATCCCAATAGAAAAGTTAAAAGATGTTTTAAAATTAATAACTCTGTGTGTGTTATGTCGTTGGAACTCATTGCAATTTTAGAGGCATTATCATATATTGAACAAATTTTATCACCAAAAGTTGTCATTTTTACTGACTGTAAAAGTGCCTTACTTCACTTAGTTAAATGTTCAACACTACAAAGAGGTTTACCCATAGCTTGTGAAGTGTTAGAAAAAAATAATAATTTAGTTCAGAAAAACATTTCTCTGAAATTACAATGGGTTCCTTCGCATGTTGGATTAAGGGGCAACGAGGAAGCTGACAAATTAGCAAAGTTAGGGTCTGGACAGGGTGTTTTAATTCAAATTTTACCACATTATTCGGAAATTTTAAACGTATACAAAAATTATTGTTATAACATTTGGAAAGAATATTTCGATAAAAAATCAAAAGAAAAAGGCATTTGGTATAAAGTTTTACAAAATGAACCTCCTAGATGTCCTTGGTTTACTGAGTCTAAACTAAATAGGAGTGTTGTTGTCACAGCGTTGATGTTGCGTTCCGGTCATATTCTATCAAGAAAGTTTGGACATATGATGAAGAAGTTTGACTAGCCCAATTGTTTAACTTGTGGTACAATCGACGATGTCCATCATCTCTTGTTAGAGTGTGATCGGAATCGCAGAGCCAGAGATAAACTGTTTTCGGATTTTAATATTGTTAAGGCGAACTTGGGATCAGTTAATAGTATATGAGCTGAACCTAGTTCTGACGCAGCAAGAAGAGTTTATGAAATGGTCGTGTGAAACGTGAAGTACGTTTCATATACTATTTTATAAAATCTTCTATGTTTATTTTTATTAGAAATATAGTTATATTTTGAAGATAGTTATGTTTTTGATACTATAGGATTGACATGTTTTTTAACAAAAGTCCTTAAATAAAGAGAAACAAAAAAAATGAAATTTTCCTACTATAATGTATTTATTATGCACTAGCTTGCCGCGGCGCGTTTACACCCGCGTTTTTGCTTACTGCTCTGCTCCCGTCACCAGCACCGTGATGTTACATAACCTATAACCTTCCTCGAGAACTGGGCTATCGTAAGCAAAAATAATTTTTCAAATCCGACTGGTAATTTCAGAGATTAGCGCGTTTAAACGAACAAACATACAAACTCTTCCGCTTTATATAAAGAAAATACAACTTCCGAAAGAAATTTTCTAAACGATAGTGAAGTTTAGTGGTTTAAAAGAAGTTAGTGCAGAAACAGACAGAGGAATACATCAATTTTGCTCTAAACCATTTATATATAAGTATGAATAGTTTAATTCAAAAAATTTAGAACTGAAAAATGATCAGGATCTTAAAATATCAAATCGAAATTCAAGATCACTTGTATAACTTACGTATCATCATGAACATGGTATATACACATCGTATTGTGTTTGTCGACTGGCGCCTGCTTTATGTAATTGTTCGGACAAATAGATACATAGTGTCGAGACTCCTGATTTACTAATGTATTTAGTTTTAGCACTTAAACAATAAACCAAGAACTGAACTCAAAAATGTTATTTTTTTGTTAAAGACTGTAATAAAGCATGTGGATTTATGGTTGCTGTCAAATTTTCCGTTAATTACCATAAATTATTGTAAGTCAATATTTATAACTTAACTTAAACCAAAAAAATGTTTGCGTTGACAAATTCTCTGTCTCTCAAATTCCATCGATTTATAAAGTGTCAACTGCTGGATATAGGCCTATCCCAAAGGGATGAATTAGCTTTAGTCACCACGCTTTGCATAATAATCACCTTAACAAAGTGACACTTATTTAAAACCCAAGTACATCGCCTTGTTTGACCATAATCGCCTCTTACAATAGTTTATTACTTGGTGTATGATTTTGGTGGAAACGCATGCATTAAAAATTATTAACGCCTCTAGCATTTGTTCTGAGAACTAACTAGACATTTTTTTTGTCTAATATTTTGATTTTTACAAGTGAGAAAATCTCACGTTATATCATAGTAGGGGTTGACATGACTTCTGTCAATAATTTAATTTAATTAATGCATCAGTCTAATTCTTACAATGTATGTTATATTGCATGAATGAGTTTAAGTTGTTGTTTCTTCTCGGATAATAGGTTCAAGATAGAGGTCAATACAACAATAAACAAGGTCATTATTGTGTAAAATTTGTATCAATTTATTAAAAAACATGGATAAAATACTTAATATCTTGGTCTCAAAAAAAAAGAGTGGTCTGGGTTTCTTGCCAGTTCTTCTCATGGTTCTATTTCGTCAGCGAACTGGCTGTAGGTTAATTGACAGACATTTTGTAAATTTAAACATTCATAAGTGTTAATTTAAATAATCTATATGAATAAATATATTTTTATTTTTAAGACAACGGCTATTCTTGGCTTTTATGAACAGTCTTCTATGCAAGAAATCAATCACATCTAAGTTCTTATTCTAAATTATATCATACCTGTATTTTTGTACATTTGTTTTCTTTTATTTCTAGTACAAACACAGTGAAGTACTAAACGTATATTAGTAATATTAGCACTATTTAGCTCTAAGGCAGAAAACTGCTGCCATAGAAGTACAATATTCCATTCATTAGGCTCTACACAATTAAGTTTGTGAACAATTCACACACTGGTTATGAAAATAATAAATTAATGTAGGAAGATAATAGGGTCCACCATACCAGTAGTTTGCTACAATGACAATTAAATTTATTATTATTATTAATTTTAATTATGTTTTAAATATTAATAATTATTAATATTAATTAAATTGGGATCCATTCACCACTCTGAGGGACTGCTCAAAGTAGAATAAATTTTGGTTGGCTAACTATATAAATTAAAATGCTTGGGAAAACCTATGGTCAGAGTTGTGAATGTCGTTCGGCGTAAATAATGACTATGATAGTGATATTGCGGATTAATTTTCTACAAAGTATGCGTCATACATTTAGATTAGAATAATTAGAAAAGATTATCATAAAACAAAAACTAATGTGGATTTTCCTTAATCTAGACTGTGACAAATTAGCATAATTTTAATCTATACTATTATATAAAGTGGAAGAGTTTGTTTGTTTGAATGCGCTAATCTCTGGAACTACCAGACAGATTTTAAAAGTTATTTTTGCTTATGATAGTCCAGTTCTTGAGGAAGGTTTAGGCTATGTAACATTACGCTACTGGCGACGGGAGCAGAGCAGTAAGCACAGACGCGGGTAAAACCGCGCTGCGGAAAGTTAGTATATTGATAATTCCTAATTGGTGAATATTCGTCGAATATTGACATCATTCTTTACATCACTGGTTTGCAATGACACAGTAGTATTTATTTGTAAGTTCATAATCTAGAAGGAAACGAGTTCGTTACCACTAGGTATCGATATTATCTGATAAGGGTCAGCATGTATTAACGAATTAGGACACTCACTCGTGTTATTTCTTTTTATCAAGTGCCTCAAATACTTTTTCGTATCTACCGGTAGCAAGACTATATTTCTAATATATTACAGTTTTAATTATAATATTGGAAAGATAAGTCATGGAGAGTTTAAGTAGATTTAATAGAGAGAGAATTAGATGAGAACAACTTAGAAAGAAGCCATAGAGGTCTGTAATAAGGTTGTAGTCTTATGTAGCATAGAAGCTTTATTATTGTTACCTACAAGTAAGCGAGAAAGTTTTTTTAATAGGTTTTAATTGTAAAGAACATCGCAGTATTTTATTCTATTTTAGATATTGATAGCTAAATCCCGCAACTCACATTTTCTACAACTAAATAAAGAAATTTGCTTCAGATATTATATCGCTTACAATTATTTATTAAAACTAAATGAATTTATCACGTTCAGTGAAAATTGTTTAACCACAACAGATACCTGAAAATTTTGAAAGTAATACTCTATTAATGTAAATTGACCAAACACGACACAATGTTCATCTAATCTTTTTTGAAATTTCTTGGGAATCGTAGAGCCCGAAAAAACTTCAAATTTCGGCAATTTATACTACCTTCTGGGTCTTCTTAATAACATGTCTCCAAGTTAGTATATAAATTTTGCAAGATCTGAATGTAAAATAAAAAAAAAAGATTTGTAATAATGATTAAAATCAGGACGGTTCAGAACATTGAAGGTCTCAACTGCAGTGAACTTTATATATATACGTTAACCGTAAGATTTTCCACGAAACTATTCAGTTATAATAGTAAAATAGAAATATTAGGCAGTTAAGTATTTTATTAATATGAGTGCATGGACCTTTAGTGTTCAATGTGATGTATTATATTCTTTGCACGCAACGTAACTCGCGAACTTGGCGACGTCTGCGACGAGTCTGCGAGGTTCATAAGGCGTATATAGCAATTGAAACTCCGGAAAAAGTAATTCATAACGTAAGATGTGTTCAGAGCTGTAAATTAAAAACACAAGTAATATTTCGGCTGGCATAAAACGCAAGAAACTTTCTGATTTTCTATTCATAATTCGAGTCTTCAAAATTATTTGGAGACTAGTAGCAAAATTGATGTATTTTTAGGTCGCCACAATAAGAGAAGTAGATTATGCTCTTGTAAAATCAATAAGTGATAACGTTGGATGGGTTATTTTTGTTTTCGCTAGTCTGTCCACTGCATGTTATAGGCCTCGCCTAAAAGGAGAGGTGAAATAATATATAATATAATAATATTCTACCACATTCACACAGCGCCATCTAGCCCCAAATTAAGCAATTATATTTGCTTGTGTTATGGGTACTAAACAACTGATATACTACTTATATTTTTTTTTGTAAATACATACATATTATAGATAAATTACACCCAGACAGAACAAACAATCATACTCATCACACAAAGTACATTGTATGTTTATTTCAAGCCAAATTTGATTTTGTCTAAGAATTGCATTCAAAGTTAATTCGTACCATTAAATTAGTCATGTATTTTGTTGGCATAAGTGCGACTACCTACATTATTACTTAGTATCTATAAAATGCCTTAATATGCTAGTCTAGTCTAAGAAAGGTAAAGGTAAGTTTAAAAGTCGTGATGGTGTCATCTATGTTTAACTAGACAACGTTAGATGGGAGGTAGTAAACGATTTTATATTACTTATTAGTATCAGTTTATTGCAGTTTTCATATTTCACAGGCGTTGTTATAACTTCGCACATTATCCGCTTACGAGCGAAGATAAAACTTCTAATATAGTAATAGAGTACCGCATAGATTTATTGCTTTATTAGTCTTAGGAAGGAGTAGAAAACGAACAAGATTTAAGGGTTTCCTTGCTTGTAGGGGAAACGATAGAGTGATTGCCCAGCACATAGTTATTGCCCACCTTAAGAAAATTAAATTAGTCTATAGTTTCTACTCCAGTAGAATTTAAAATTAATAATTTGCCAATCATGTCAATCAGCTGGGCAATCACTGTGATTTTAGAAGTTTTTGTTTTTGGATTTTTTTTATAATATTTCTAAAGATATTAAAATAAATAGCTAATAATTGTGTAGATAATTTATTTAGATTGCACTAAAGAAAATCTATGTTGTTATAACAATTAATAAAGATTTTATGAATAAAACACTCACTACCCTATTTGGCATAATAATAAATTATTAGACCGAATGCTACTACTGTTGGCGAGTACACTCGAAAACATAAATTTAAAGATTCAAAAATTTGCATTATGTTAACAATTGTTTATTTTATCTAAAAATATTCTATTTGTTATTACTTTATAATTTATTAGTGTTGACTAAATTATACAAATATCAATACAAAAAATATAAGCCGGGAATTTCTTTTATTATTTATTTATATACACGTTGACAAATACTCAGCTTACATATTAGTATATAATATGAATGAGACTTTATTGGACTTGAAATAAGGTTGATATTTTCCTAACAATGGTAATGACTAAGTAAAATTTTATTGGTGCGGTCTTGACCTAAAAGCTTCGAAAGACCTGATCAAATCAATTGTTACTGTTTTGCGTCATTAATTTAAAATGTTACCACTCTAAAAAACTATTTTTTTTAATATTGCCGCGTACGTATCTACGTCTCTACATTACTACCTTTAATGATGTAATTTATTTTTATTATTGTTCAATACTGTCCAGTTTGAAAATAACATACGCTAGCACACAAAGCTATCGTTAATTTTTTATTAAAGGACCGCAGTAGTAATAGTTTCAGAACAATGTGAAGTAGATACATAGATACTACATTAGTATCAATTACGATATAATATCTATTACTGAATTGATGTAAGAAATACCTATTCTAGATACGAATGTTTGTTAGAAACACATATTATGCAATTGTCATGAAATAATGTCATCTTTTTGACGAGACTTTTTTAAAGCTATGTTTTGCAGGTAATTTACATCAGTGGTTTTTGTCGACCTTACCTGAAGCATAAATTTACAGTACAGTCAGTTGCGACGTCGGCAATGTTGGTGGCAGTAAAACTAGAATAAGACGTCTAGAGCGAGCCCTTATTATCGGCATACCAACTTGTAGTAGCGTTTACCTTAAGTAGTAAGTACTTGGAAGTTAAGTGTCTTCGAAGGAAGTTTATTTACACAGAACATTCTGATTATAGCCTTACGAGACTTTATTGTGCGATACGGCATTGTGCCGCGTGTAAATAAACACTCGTAGGTAATGGTGGAACATGATTGTGTTATTTAACTGTTCCGCAGTAAGGACCTGCATTATTATTAGTACATTAATAGCATATAAATTTAACATTATAAAGATATTCGTTGATCGACGTCTAAAAAGTCATGGCTATTATAATGCCCTTTTGCTTGTGTCACAACGGACGAGAAAATTGGGAAATATCATGATTATTTTCTTATGCCACAAGGTTATAACAACATAAATTATGTTTGAAAAATTGATGACCTATGGTGAAATTGTCAAGAGTCATATTGTTCGATTTTCGACTAGTTAATGAATGTCCCCTATGTTGATGCGAGTCCACTCGTTGGTAGAGTAAATAAAGGAAATGAAATGAGACTTCAAAGGTCACGAGTTATTGGTCGTCGATGAAACGGTCATGCACGGGGCGGGTCAAGGCGACGCTGACAAAACAAACCTCTGCACTTGCATACCTTCCAGTACTTTATCCTTAAGCCTAAACAAGGAAAATTGTTAAACAGTATAACTCGGAAGTTTGATTTTACAATGGTAACAAGCAGAAGTCGAAATTTAATCCGATTTACGAATTCAATTTTAATTTCTAGGTAGTGGAATATTTGCATTAATTTCCGAAAATGTTTTTACCTATAAGTATCTGGTAAGAATATCTATAAGAAATAATTGTTAATATTTTTTATAAGTACCTATTTATTTATCTTTTGTTTAAGGATCTGCTACGGCTTTGGAAGCATTAAGTAAGAAGTAAAATAAAAATGATTAGAAAATCCGCATGTCTAATACCTAAGTGTAATGATGAATATGTTAAAAGTATTTAATTTTATATTATTGATATTGATTTTATATTTCTTTTCTTTTTTTAATATGTAAGGGAAATTCAATAATAATATTAATATTGTGCCTACATTTATTTTTTTGTACCTTTAACATGTTAAACTAGTTAGACATTTAGCGGATAACTGTAATTGGCTATACGACGTTATTTAAACTATGTTACTTAATTTATTTGTAACAGCTGTTGTTATTCCATAAATAAATAAATAAATAAATATATAAAAACTAATTAATGTACATTTTAACAATATAAAGATCATTACTATTATTATTTATCTAATTTTAAATTATCACTATTCAACATTTTTATGATCGAAGTATAGTGGCCATGATATTTTAGTTTTTTATATTTTAACAACCGGAATAATACTCTAACATTGAACTGTTAGCCATCAGCAATGTCAATTTTATGTAAACAAATAGCTGAGGCTTGTTACGTTAGTATGTAAAATGCAAACAAAAACAAGTACAAGGTAAGACATGCCATAATCTGCAAATTCAACACGTAATTATTAAACTATATTTTAAATGTATGCACTTAGAAAACTTGCAATAAGTATACAAATATCTAGAGAAATATTTTAAGTAGGTACATGTAAAAATGACGTCTGCATACCTAAACATTTTTTAACTGATTGTACTGTACTGCTTTTTCAAACATGCAAATAAAAGAAATAAAAAAATATATCAGAAATAATCACTCATTAAAGTCATTAAATTACATACAAAAATTCACGTATTAAAAAACAGAGGTGTAACTCAAAACATGGTCGTTAAATTAATTTATTTTTTGTTTATATTAAAAATAATTAGAAACTGCCGTACCTTCTTAAAGAAAAATATACCCTAACTATTGTCAAAATAAATGGTAAATAATTACAATGAATTCTTCATTAATTTGCCTAGAATAATCGAATATATGCGTATGTACCTACATATTATTATGTTTTTGCACATTTACTTAAACAAAATTGCCTATGCAAATTATTTACTGCATTATGTTAATAGTTACACGAATATAAATGAATAGCGGTACTGTTTTGTGAAATGTTTATTACCTAATAACAATTTTATGTTAACACTTAGTTCGTATTCGTTGTTAAAAAACATTGTTAATTTATGCAGGCTCGGCAGCTGCGTCAACATCGAAAACCTAATATTTGTTGTTTGTATAATTGAATTCTGATAAAAGGGACCTCTGCACAGGTCGTTCTTAAAACTATTGGAAAGATATGCCTCTAAGTATTAATTCAACGAAATAAAAAACTTCATTATATGTACTAAACAAGTACCAATCAGTAATTATTCAGAAATATTTCATTAAATCTAACTGTAAAAGACTAATTAAAAATTATAGCGTTCATTGCTGGCCTAATGATTAATTTTTAATAAGCGTATATTTATAAAATGGTCGGCCTATGTTATAACAAAACGTGTTTATCGTGCAAGGCGAGTCTGCCGCAGTAAGGAGTAAGGTACTGCCGCATTGACCCATTTTGATAAACTCGTGAATAGATTACACTACGTCCACTCTCAGGTGCTGCATACATGGTTTTCTTTATATAATTTTCAAAATTAGTATTATTTATTATCATGTTAATAATTTTATTTATTGTTTATATGGTTTTTATAATATATCTATTATAGTAAATAAAAACTATGTCTATAAATAAAATTATAAATTAAGTAAAAGAATCCTTTTGCAAAACTGCACCAGGCTTATCAAAATAATTATTAATTCAATTATATTATTTCGATTAGATGACGATTCTATACTTCCCATATTCAAAAAACAGTTTTTTTTCTATAATACTAACTTCTTGAGTGAAAACTTTGTAAGGTCACCAACAAAGCCTCGCGAGCACACTGTCACAAACGCACGCACACGAATAAAAAAGTTTAGCTTATAAGTTTATAATCAAGCGGGGTTTTTATCTTGTAGTCGTTGGTTGCACGTCGCGCAGCGCGCATGTCGACGTTAGCGCTGAAGCTTAATAAATACGCGCGTGAAAATACACCCAACCGCGTAAGAAAAAACAAAATCGCACTTAGGATTACTCAAAGAAGCTAAACCGTCAAAGGCGTTGACAAATAAAAAGGTGTCCTATTTTAAAATTCGCGCTTGTCGGGCTTATTCGGAAAATTATGAAAGTGATGTGAAACGTAGGTGTTTCTCTTCAGAGTACGTTTAGCGCTTACTCTGTATTTTTTCTAGTGACTACAAAAGCTATTGTTTGAGTTCTGCCTGAATTGAAGTACAAAAAGTATACTTTACAGTGTTTTGTTCTATTGAATGAAGAGTGTGTTGAAAAATATAACATAAAGGTGGATTGTTCAGTTTTGGTAAAGGAAAACCGGCAGAGTAATTCAGTTAGATGTATGTTCAACATAATATACAACGGGACACAACATGACGGCAAAGTTCGGCTATGTAAGTACTATCTATATTTTCTATAGTTTACTTCCACGTCATTAGTTATCAGATACCTGTAAATATGAGAGAAGATATCTTTGTATGCAATTTTTCAAGTATTTTAATTAATTTGTCGTCAAACATGTAATCTTGAAACCGGTAATAAATCGCTTGAGTTTAATAATATAATATTATATTATTTGTGCACTTTTGTCGCGCTGCGCTGTAATGTGACGTATATTCATGAAGTATTGTTATGAATGGAAATTTATTTTTTACTACATATCGATATTGATTTGTCTGCGATATAGATAACGTAAATCTCAATTGTATATAATCGTGACACGGGTATTAATTCACTGATACAACTGTATGCCGACAAGTTAGATGTTTACATAAATTATGTAGATATGTAAATATGTTTCTCTATTTTTTACGATTATAATACGTACCGTCTGGTTACGCGCTTATTCTTTACCAGTGTTTCTCAGATTATTACAGGCTGCGCTTCAGAATTAAAATACCTTGTATTTAATTGTTTTCTTTAAAAATACTTCATTCTAAGCGATTTAATTATATTGTTATTATTCGATATGTAGGTTAGGTAGGTACCATAAACATCTACCATTGTATAAAGTGTTTCATTCTGCCGTTGAATTTTTTAAATTACAATCAAATCTAGGCTCAGAAAAATATATAATTTCATTTTTTATTGTCCTACTTGCACTAATTTGCGACGGCGCCAACTTGTAATCCCGAAAAGTCTAATCATAATCCTGATTCTCCAATTCAGTCTTAAATATTTATATTATATTATTTAGTTTTATTTAATGCTGTTGTTCAAACCCACAATAGTACCTATGTATTGTATGTTTTTTTTATCCGAAGAGTTGCAAAATTTAAATTATTTCTTATTAAATTACAGTTTCTTACAGGTAATTATAGAAAAAAATTGGATGTGTATTTAAAAAAATGTTTCTGTTTTATCTGAAATGGGCTTAAATTTTTGGAAAGTAACTAGATTTTTAGTCATAGTAAAAGTGAAGTAGTTTGAACAGTATTATTAGATTCAATAATTTCTGTATTCCTACTAGCTGCGTCGCTAGACTTCTATGTCCAATCTTTATACTTATCTACAGTATAATATACTATAAATACAGAGATTACAGTGATACTACATAGACTTGAATTTATTCACTTTAATCAATTATGTTTTTTTTTTATTAATCGTTTAATTTTTTCTTAACTAATAATGACAATGGTGACTACAGTAACTGGTGAATTGTAAGAAACTACACTTTTTAGCACTAAATCTTTACCATATTTTGTTTAAATAAATAATTATTTGTAAATAAAGTTTAAATAAAATATGATAACCATTTCATCAATCATTTAATATGAAGTATTTATTTCTAAATGTGTAGGTACTTGTGGAACTTAGTTTGATTCACTTGTGAGGGATCTCAACCCTAATTATCAATTTTAATTAATTGTGTTACGTAAAAGAGTTTATTTTTTATATAATGTAATAATGTAAGTAGTATATTAGAAATAGAAACTTAGATAAATGTTTGTGTAGACCTAGTAGAGATTTCAGATACATGATATTCGACATATAGAAAACCGTGAAACATTAAAGTAACAGTTGTTAAACAAGTTTCAAGTTTCTCAAGTTTCGCAATCGTACTAAGTAGGTATAGGTATAACTGTTATCAGTCTTTGCCGCTTAATGTTATCAGCAAGATTTAGTATTGTTAATTGTTATACTTACATAATTAAATATGATGGATAATTGGGTTTAATGTGATGTCATGACCTTCACATACTTGTGTCTGTTGTGTCTACCTTTCTTAACAGTGTGTTTTCAAGTACGTAAAAGGATTTAACGAGTACCTACCTACCTATCACAAAATTTCTAGTTCTAAATTAAATTACCAAGGTAGTATTTTTGTAAATAATACATTGAATCTCTAGAAATGAAGAGTGAATTGAATTTGAAATGATAATTCAATCATAAACGAAACTTGAAATATGTCAAGTTTCGTTCCGCAATAACTATGAATTGGTCGATAAATAAAATTACATCTATGTAACAACAAAATAAACAAAAACATTAATAAATTACCTATGCTTAATTAATAAATTATGTTAGTCAAAAATAATAGGTAATAATAAAAAAATACAGTATTTCCTGATTTAATGTGAATAAATGATTGACTTTTTAACTTAAATCGTTTAATACCTACCGTACAATAAGTCGGTTACGCTATTAATACGTTCAATTAAAACATTTGATTAAGTATTTATTTACACTGTTGTAATTATCGGCACGTGATTAAACAAATCACATGTTCGTTTCAATAATTCAATTTACAATAATAAAAAATTACATTAGAAAATAAATCATTTATTATTATTTTCATTGATTTCATAAAAAAATTAAAAATAGTGTTCATAAAAATATAAATACAAAATATGATTTATTTCTATACCAGTAGGTATTTCAGAAATACCTACTATAAATATTGTTTATACAATATTTCATTGTAATATGCAAAAATAATTACATAATATTGTACTTATAGTATCTACTTAGTTTATAGATTAATTGTTTGCTCTTTTATTCATAGTATAAAAATCTGATGAAAATAATATTGCAAGTCTAGTGAATGAGGTGACTGGTTTTTCAGTTGATTTGAATTCATTACGACACTTCGATGCACGGTTGCATTTCAACGTGTGCATTGAGTATACGGTAGTGAACAAAACTATTATAAACATTATCATCTTTCGTGCCATTTTAATTTTATAATTATTAAAATTTACTTCAAAAATAGTAATAAAAAATAATACCTAGCAAAGCTGAGGAAGAGAAAACTTTATAACAATTTTTTAAATTATCTGTTATTTATCAGACAACAAAAATTCTCTGTAAAACATCTTTATTTAAAAAGGAGAGAAGAGATTTTTGGTTATAATAATTATGAAATTAAATAAATATATATAAGTATTATATATTATAAACTTCAATCATAACATACTATGTTTTAATCTATCTACATAATTATATTTGATATTATGCGAATATTACTACTTTGTTAAAAGGTTGTAGATGAATAGATTGTAAACATGAACATAATTCATAAATGAAATCGCTTTGAAAACAAGTATTGAATATTATTTACTGATTTTAGTAAGAAATGATATATCGGTTAAATGCTCGTGCAATTTCATCATTTATTTAGGTCATACGTTTTGCGTTGTAGGAATGAATGACAAGCCTACTGCCACGGTTTTAGGACATTGACACTGAAGGCAGAGATTGAAAGATCTAGTTCAAAAGGTGACATGATTAATCCTACTAATATTATAAATGCGAAAGTTTGTATGTGTGCATTTGTGTGCGTGTGTGCGTGTGTGTGTGTATTAGTTACCACTCAGCGCCTTAACGGCTGATCCGGTTTCGATGAAAATTGGTATGTAAATAGATTCGGTGCCGGAGACGGACATAGGCTTCTTTTTGTCCTGAAAATCGGTCCGGTTCTCGAGGGATACAACAAAACATTTTTTACTCGCGGGCAAAGCCGTAGGGCGCAGCTAGTACTAATAACTTCTGAACAATAGTTTTGTGAGTTAATGACAGATCTGAGAAGTTAATTAGGTAGGTACACTTGTTACAGACAGTTTTTAATTGGATGACGAAGAAAGATATGGTTTTTTGACACATTATGGAAGCATAATATTGAATTATCTTCATAATCCGTGTCCATTCTTATGTTTTCTAACTATTAAGAGTTTTGTTTAGGTGTTTGAATACGTTAACAGCAAAACTTTGAGTTAGGTTAGTAGTAGTAGTAGTTATTATTATTGACACACAATGTAGTGTTGGTTACAATATTCTTAATTAGTAGAATAGCTAAACTATGCTATTAAATATCTCTAACGTTATTAAACGTTATTTCTTTAATAGCATAGGTTTTATATTTTTGTAGTTTCATAAAAAAATATTTAGATTCCTTGAAGTATTTAAAAAAAATATATTATGTATATTTTTTAATAGTTATAGCTCGTAATTGTTTTATTTATTTGTGAATTACATTTATTTTATTGTGTGTGATTCCGGTAGGTATATAGGTATAGTCACATTTTTCAAGTATCAGGAAATGTATGCCAAAATATTAATAAAATAGGTAATTTTTAAGAATTCGTTCATAATAGGTATAAGTCAAAAGTTTCATCTTCAATGAAGTTCACACACAAGTTGACATACGTAAAACATATTTTTGTATTTCAAAATTCTTTAAAAAATATGTCAGTAATGAATTTAAACTGAAATTGAGGTAAATAATCTATTTAACAAGCCCACTGGTTCATACCGACTAATATTTATAACATGTGAGATCAAATTATGGGGATGAATAAATAAAAAGGAACACTCATTTTTAAAAATTCGAGCCTAATAATATAAATAAAAATACCATTACCTACTCACCTATAAAGTTTGATTTTATGTATGTAACGACATACTTAATACTACATATTATGTGGTCTTAGAGCATTAAACCTATGTAGTCAAACTAAGTACGCGTACCTACCTATCCAAAACTAATTTTATACCTTTACAAATTTGTTGTAATTTTACACATCGGGAACAGATGTAGTAAATGCGGTAAAGCTTGGCTTTCATGATTTATAGCGCATAAATTGTAGGAGTACTTAAATGACACTATTAGTACGTAAAACAATGAATAATGAATCTTTTACGACAAACGTGAATGTATTTGTGAAGCTAGTACTAATAATTTGAGGTTCAACGACGTTATATAATATTATTCGCTTTTTAAATTGTGAGTTTTGTACTGCTGTTATGGTAAGAATCACTGCACAATTTCATAATACTTAAATACATATAAAAAAGATATTCTGACGTTAAAAATACAGACTGATTCGAATAGGCACGACCTAGGTAAACAGGTAAAATATGAATAAGTATTTTTATAAAATATTAATATTTTAAAATATATTTAAAATAACAACGTTTATTTTTAGTTTTTTGGTTATTATGCAGTAAATGGTTTAATTTTATGTAAATATGGAATGCATAAAATATTTAATTAAGAATGTAAATAAACTTATTTTAAGATTTCTATTTTCTTTTGTTGAATAAACAACTTGATATTAATTTTTAAATGTTGAATTAAGGTATCATTTACATAAATAATCAATAACATTGTCTTCATTCTGAATTATCGAGCGATAAATTTTATTGATGTCTCAATATTTTAATGTTTGTTAGGATTAGCAGTCTTGTGGCTGTTTTAAAACAAAAATATATAAACATTGATTAAATATGGCACTACAAGTAGGTACGCAGACCACTTGAACAAATTCTTCGGACGCATCTTCACACACCCACGCAAGTATTAAACTAATCTTGATTTAAGATGTTCTGTGATACATGACTAGAGAGGCAACACGTTTCTGTTTTTTACGTAGTTATAAACGTGATATAACATCGATGCAAACGCGATACAGTATCTGTTACGACCTTAAAATTGCCAGGTTAACGATGTTTGACAAATAAACGTGTGTATTGGTGGAAAAGGTTTTGTATGTAACCACAACGATCATCTTAAATTGTGAATTTTAAATGCAATAGAAACTAACTAACTTAACTTTCTTTCTATAACTCTTAGATTATAGAAAGAAAGAAAGAAAGAAAGAACAAAAACAAGAAAGAAAGAAAAAAAAAAATTTATTGTCAACAATACAGTTGCGCTGTAAAATGATATAGAATAATAACATAATATTGCTATAGCTATAGCTTGTGTGCTATGACAGTACTCTCTTTGATAGAGATCTTATGTCCTGTAGAGGATGTCTTCGGTTGATGATGTAATGTGGTTGTAATGGATTTTAGATTTAGATACATATATTTAATGGTTGGAATGTATACGTAGCTAGAATTCGCTATTATAAGAGTTAATAACCTCTGAACCAATAATGTATAATTATTTAGTTGTAACTAGTAAACATTAAGCGCTTCAGTAGTTTTACTACACGTGCCTCGTTTCGTCGTAGCTACGATAGAGGCGTGACTTATCGAAAGTTCGTTGATCTTTAATCAATCCTTCACATACGTATGACGTAGCTCTCATCATTACACATACTAAACAAAAATATTATGTATTATATCTTACACATTTATATATTAAAATTTCTAATGTCTAAGCAGCGGACTGCATTGCAATAAGTTGATTGATTTTATGCTGAAAAAGAGATATTTATAACTGTATACTTTTATTTTTAATCAGTTCATATACCTAGGTAATTAAAAAACTGTCCTATGCAGTGGCAATATTAATGAATATAACACTAAAGTTAATTAATGCTACGATGGTAAAGAAACTAAGAGCCCCCT
This sequence comes from Parascotia fuliginaria, assembly GCA_963082885.1. Classification (NCBI taxonomy): domain Eukaryota; kingdom Metazoa; phylum Arthropoda; class Insecta; order Lepidoptera; family Erebidae; genus Parascotia; species Parascotia fuliginaria. The sequence continues at coordinate 13,000,048 of OY720180.1, read as the reverse complement.
TTTTGGACTATTGCACTCAGAAGATCAGTTCTTAGCTATCATGCTCTCTCATTTGAAGAAGATAGTTCAATCCGGAGCTTACACCACGTCATGTCAGAAACTAACATTATAAGAAGCGTATAATATGGAGGATCGATATTGCGATGACGACTGTTTCAGTGATAGAAATACATAGACAATGCCACCATGGGACGTTTATACATCAATTCGATATCTACGTAATAATAATAAATACCAGTATAATTTATTCATATGACGCTTCAATGCCGACTTACGAGTTATATACGTGAGTATTATATTATTATTATATTATAGAATAAGAATAAACCATCAGCTGTCTTCAGTCCCGCACAAATCGTTAAAGATTACCAATAAATTACTTATTCAAATCCTACCTTAGTGCAACTTGACATTCTCTCAACGCCATACCACACACGGGGATAACCCAAACATCATTTTGGCAATTGTAATTCAGTTTATCTGTTAGGAATTTAAAGAATCACAATTGATTATTAAATAATAGTACATTGTATGTATATTTTATTAAAGTTCGGTCTGTAATGAGACGAGATGTCTGCTTAATTTCGCAAACGATATTTCTGGCAAACTTGTCTAGTAATTTTGTATGTTACGTAATATTGTGATTCATTTTATATATTTATTGCATAGCTCAGCATTCGAGGACTTAAAAAAATCTTTAAAACACATACCTACATAAAAATCATAAAGTTGCCTACAATAATCAAACAGTATTAATAATGTAATTAGGTACTGAAGATGTATTTTACATTATTTCCTTATTTGACCGAAGCTGCGAAGTGCCGTTCATAGGCCGAATATTTGGCTTGTGTACCAAACAGTCGGTTACGCAAATATTTAATAATAAGTGGGATAAACTAGTAGTCTAAAACAACATTTTACTTCAAAGAACTTAGACAGAGCTCAAGCAGTTCGAAATTAGTATAATCATTTAAAGTGATAGGATAGGTACAATGTTATGTATCGCAATCCCTTTTTTAAATTTCACTTTTTCGTATAATTAACACCGAGAGTTGAAAATAGGTTTGGGGTTTCTTTTTTTTTTTAATAAAATTTCAAAAATCTTTATAAAAAGCAACGTTTAGTAATAACGTTCGCCAACTTAGTGCTGCAACATGGTCAGACTTGCCGCAGATTTTCTCTAACTAGGTACTTACCTAGTAACAACACACATTTGGTAAAAAGTAAAAACCTAAGAAAGTGCCTTCTTGTAAGTACGTTACATTTAGTATAATATACAATGTTAATAGACCGCCCAGACGTTCATAAGAATTTACAGCCGTTTGCTCATTTTGTATTCCTCGCACGGAAAGTTCAAGGACGAAGCGAGAAAATTCATTACAACCGTTAGTATTTGTTCATTGGCGTGCCATGCCTGAATACACTGAATATAAGCTTTATATTTTGTACTTGTACTGTTACTTAAATTATAATATAATAATATTCTATAATAATATTCTACCACATTCACACAGCGCCATCTAGCCCCAAATTAAGCAATTATATTTGCTTGTGTTATGGGTACTAAACAACTGATATACTACTTATATACATTTTCTTTTGTAAATACATACATATTATAGATAAATTACACCCAGACACAGAACAAACAATCATGCTCATCACACAAAGGTTTGTCCTGGGTGGGAATCGAACCCACGACCTCCGCTTAGCAGTCAGGGTCACTAACCACTAGACCAACAGGCCAGTCAAACTTTAAAATTATATTCATTGTTTTACGAGATAAGAAAGAAATATAGCTACGACTTAATTTTGTAGGTTCATAGTTAAGTAAATCTGCTGAGGCTGCTAGAACTTAAGGATAATCATGGATAGGATAATGTTATTAAAAAAATTCGTTTTCTAAAACAATCCGAGAAAATTTAAGGAAATTTGACTTTTTTATCACAATGTTCAGTGTACATGTACAGTGTGTTTATGTAGTCTTGTCGTTTCAGCCTATTATATCCTTACGACAGGGTGATCGCCTGTTTTTATACAGAGAAGGAAAGACCATTGATCAAAACCACTTGCTCATATAAGTAGGTAAAAATACAGTATAAATAAATAGATTACTTGTTATGATATGCATGTTAATTCGATCAACTAAACAAATTGAAATTGTCAATTTCTCTTTTAAATTAGTCGTGGCGCTATATTAAAAAAAAGAGATCATGCGACTGAGGATACATAATCAACCAATTTTCAACATTACGCTATTTATTTTAAGATGAAAATTCAGTTTTGGGCATATATCGTGTTTTTAGAGTGTAACAAATTTTCCTTCTTCGAATAATCCTTTTAAACTTAGCAAGTTTTATTCTGATTTCAGAATTATATACTCGTGTATCTTATCCGCCTTATCTAAGTTTGGGTATGAATTGACATATGTAGGTCAATAGGCTTCAGACCCAGTCTTATATAATACTTATCAGCATATCAAATTGGACATGGATTAATCGCAAAAATTGATAAGTTATAAATGGCTAGGTAGCCGGAGTCAGTGATGCCAAAGCACTCGCAAATTCGGAAAACGATTGCAATTAATATAAAAAAATATTATATATAATATATTTTTTTATCGCTACTGTTGGTAGCTAAGTAATTGGTTGACCTCATGTGACATCTCTCCTACTTATAACGAGGTACTTTGATGATTAAAAGAAGTAGTCTAAACTTCTTGTTAGATCTTCTAATATCTGTAGGTACCTGATCACGGCACTGGCTGCATACAAATGGCAAAAGCCACTCATGGTATATAAATGAATAAAATGGGTTAGTATGTCCACAAACACCTACTAATTGTGCACTATTTTGTGTGGTTGGTTAGTTTTTTTATAGGTTTTGTTGTTTTAGTTAAATAATTTGCAATAAGCTTCCCCACATACTTGTGCACTATAATTCTCATATTATGCATAGTTCGCCAGTGTATTTGTTTATAACTGGCCACTATAGCTTAAATATAATAGGCACCGTCAGTCATATGTTAGACTCTTTAGTGGTATAAAAAAACACATGCATAATTTTATCGATTTCTAAACTACATCTCATGTCAATAAGCGATTAATAAACTATATTGTTTAATAGCAACATCAACATGCAAATTACATAAAATTATCATAGATATTAATTATTTAGAATTATTTAGATTTAGTGGTGTGTGTTGTGTAATTTTTAATCATCAACAGTCCCCGAACACTCAGTTGCATATTTCATATGATAGTGTAGTGGCTCTAGTGTCTACACCAGCTACCAAGACACTACCCGGGTAGTATCACTACTACTGCAATCTTCTGTAGAGGACATCGTTGAACAGACGTATTTTGAGCAAAATGTCTTTCAATTCAAGAGAAGTGTGTGTTTATTCACACAAGAGTAAGAATGATAAAATTCCTAAATTTATGGATTTTTTTTTATTTTTACTTCAAAGTATCCTTATAAGTTTACTAACGTTAGAAAAGTAGCTAAGCAAAGTTAAGCCTCACTTCTATAATGCGTGGATTCAAGTTACGTATTACCAAGAACCTTTTGGTAGCTGTGTAATGCTTGGACGGATCGCAAAATTGCATTACGAAACTACTTAAAGCAATGGTCAATGAGTAAATCTAAATATTATCAATAATATTGTAGACTTATTTTGTAAATATACAAGTTTCTTTCTGGTGAATACAATCAATCCTTATACAGCTGAATACCACTATAATAAACACTCATATTTCGCAATTATGACAGATTTACACAGCCGTGAAAACTAACAGGTACCTACTATTATTTAAAGTAGAAGAGTTTGTTTGTTTGAACGCGCTAATCTCTGGAACTATCAATCGGATTTGAATAGTTCTTTGCGTATGATAGCCCAGTTCTTTAGGAAGAATATAGGCTATGTAACATCACGCTACTAGCGACGGCAGCAGAACAGTAAGCAAAGAACCTGTATAATATATGGAAATGACAAAATATACAAATATTCTAGTACCTACCCAAATAAACTTAGCATGAACGACCGTGCTGGTCCCTCCCACACTTCTTTATAATTCTTCATATGCAAATAAACGTGAGCCTGCTTGACAATAACAGTCATTAAGCTAAGTTGCAATTATTTCATATTGTTTGTTTTTATACATTTATTTTTACTTCACTGCGTTATTTTATTCTATTGACGTAAAAATAACGTTTCAAAAGAAATTCTGTCTGCGTGATTGCGTAAATCGTGAAGGTTCTTTAGTGATTCGTCACGGTATTACTACATTTACTAGTAATACTGGGAATTGTAGTAAAGTTATATGTGTCGTATCCTATGTCGAATTACTATTGTAATTGTAATTACTCGTGCGGTAAATAATTGGTAACTCTATACCGTATTGTTGGTATAAATTATGCGCTTGCAGTTTTATTGTTTTTGTTTATTTATACTGAGAGGTCAATCTTTATTGTACGCATTTAATACTATATAATTTAAAATATGCTGATTAAAATCATCAATCAGTCATAATTTGTATGAATTATACAATATTTACGTCTTCAAGGGATACATACGTCTTCACTGCAAAATGTATTCATATTCCAATTTGGAAAATGTGTATGTTGATACATATATCATGACTGTATTAAATGTAACGTTAATATTTCAACGGTTATAATTTCAATAATTTACTTGCCTGGTTATTTTTCTTGCCTTCTCTGTATGAAAAGCTGCTTTAGTTATACAATATTGGGTTCATCATATCGGCCCATTATTAACCCACTGAAGGGTAAGGCCTCTCATGAGAGAGAAAGTATAAGCATTGATAGCCACGCTTGCTCAAGGTGGATTGGCGACTTTAGACTTACTCAGAAGTCCACGTTTCCTTACGATGTTTTCCTTTACCGTCATTCAGTAATGTCCGACTCATTTTGGTACTTGCCCGGATTCGAGCCCCTGACCTCGTGTTTACGAAGCCTTCACCACGAGACTATTACGACAAAATTGGGTTACTGTAGTAGATATTACGATAGAACTTAGGAAATTTCAATATACAGAAGTAAATAGACTAATAGATTATCTAGAACCTAAATTTAATGAATGTAATAAACTACTTTAAAAATGTTAGATAATCATCAATGTTTTTTAATGAGATCTTATGAGCTAAGTTTTACTCACAACAAATCGATCAAACGATCAAATATGTACAAGTACATCGCTCCACGATACATCTCAACAAAATACTTACGTGTATTGAGTCAAAGATTGTAACTAAAGAAGTGGTGACATATTAAGTTTTTATTGCTTGAGTTATTTACATTTTAGTCACGCATTAAATGTTTTTAATATCTCTATCGTCAAAGAAATAAGCGAACCGACTCGCTTCACAAGCAATTGTATGACGATGACCGGTACTATAATTGTAACTTATTATATAAATCTAGAATTGTTATTTAATGTTTTTTTGATATATTGAGTGCATTCTAATAAACGAGTACTTTCCTTTTTCACATCTTAAATGACATAATGTAATAAGGGTTATAAGATTTTCTTTTTGATAACAAAGAGCAAGTGCTGAAGGTATTTTTGGTATAAACTACATTACCCTGTGTGATCTGATTAGGCTTGACAAATTTATCAGCTATAGCAGTTTAATATTAAAGTTAACTGACGTTTCATAATTAAGCCAATATCAATAAAAATTTGATTGAAATTAAAATTATGATTAGGGAAGTTAGATGGTTAGAGTGGCTAGCATAGTAGTAGAATATACACATATACAATACATTTCATGCTTCAAAAGATCACGCACCGTGGCATTTTTAATAAATTTTTCTTTACTGTTTTGACTTTACCTAGATCATTCGGTAATGACCAAGACATATCTACATAGCAAGAATATACTTCGAAAAAGTCATAAATTGACACACATCACATAAACATATGTGAAAAACTTCATAAATTTCTATTTCAATATATGTATAAGTTATTAAATCAACTGGCTGATTAAATGGCCTATGAACCTAAGTTTTTGTTTCAAGAACTGTTCGCTGGCTGGATACCTGGTAATACTTACGTATCAAGTTACCTAATGACATGCCGTGTTTTCTTGTTATTGATGGTTTTATATAGAATCTAGACGCCAACTCGTCGTAGATGTGAACATGTGTGTGATTTCTAATAACAATACTAAAATTGAAGTACTAATACAATCTCAGTTTTCACTCAGAAAAAAGAGAGGATTAATTTTAAAGTAGTTACATACGTCACGCACCCAAAAGAGTAAAGACGAGGTATATTTTACCCACCCTCGTTTCAAGCAGTATTAGATCACGTCTTATTCCGGAATTTTGCTTGTCCTTCTGCTGCAGAGGCTTAATCGAGGTAACCATGAGTAGCCATATTGACTATTGACTTGCACAGACCGTTGATATAGACATAATTGTCGAGTGTGTTATTCTAGAAATAAGTCTTTATTAATATCTCGGCTCAATGATTATATTTTCATTTCCAAACAATACAATTTTTGTAATTCATGAGGCGAATAGGAAAATCCGTAGTTGGGTAAATTATAGCAGTTTTCAAGCAATAAACTTTTATGACATTTATATTAGTCTTAGAAACATTTATTATTTATAAATTTGACCTTAGATCAGTCAGGTCACTGTGGCGTCACCGTCACACCTCACAAACCGTAATCAATTGTACGTGACGTACAGGTGACTAATGAGTGCGGATTTATTAAGGAAGTATTTCTTGATGTGACTGTTTAGTGACTAACTTGGCAGTGACCTAGATGATTGTATAGTAATGAATCTTAGAGCAATTATACTAATTATAAATCTGTCAATTGCTTTCGATAATTTTACTGCCTTTTGCTTTGAATAAAAACGTGGTACTGTTACGTATACAAGTTAATATCGAGAAGTATCTTATATGCTTCTTTGATAAGTGTTAACAATTGACTGTTTTATTTAAGTATATGTGTACGGCCATAGAAATTGATTCACTCTACATAACATAAAAATAGCAAAAACGTACCAATAAGGTTATCATAGGATATATAATAATAGTACTATTCCCATTTTTATTTGTTAACTTATACGTAAGTGTTTGTATTATGTAATTAACTTATCAGCGATTATATTAGATATCGGACCTTAATCAGAATAGTAATAGTCTAGTTATTGAAAAGTTTCCATGCTATGCGTATCACGTAAACAAAATAAATAATAAATAGTGATAGTACAAGGCTAATGATTAATCCACATGTTTTTAAAGCGAACGTGAAACGTTTTTAGGATTAATTCGTCGTCAGTTCGTCTGTTTTTATCTACTACATAGAAGTTTGTAGGTAAACCTTGGTTCGTAAGAAGATTCACGGTTGTTCCATTTTTATCTCAAATTCGCTTTTTTCAAATCCCGTATATTGACTTCACGGTGACCTATATATATATATATATATATATATATAATATATGCCTATTATCACCAGACCAGTGTATTAACACATTATTTCAATATTTAAAAAAGTTGAAGATAACATACCTATAAAAGGTAAATACATATTGTATTTTTGATACCAACAACTTACTTTTCTATTTCTTTATTTTAGTTTTACCCGACTAGAGTAAAAATAGACAGACATCAACGTATATAAACAAACTTTTTGTCTACAGACAACTTTTGTTTAACTTAGACAGATTTAAAATAAGTATTGTAACTGTACTTCTCAAATCAGGGGCTAACGACTCAGTGACTAACCATCTTGAATACAATATTACTAACTAATCTTTCTTAGTGAAAAGCGCAAACATTTAATGTTTGTATGCATACGTAAGCGTGCCAGAGATAAACGTAATGAGACAGCTAAATTAGATTGCCTACTACTTTGTTAAGTGAGGTTTATAATTTGTTTATTTTTATACAACTATGGTGGCAAACAAATATATGACGAAGTACTAGTCTGCAATTAGAAGACAGTACAGAAACAGTGATATGAAAACACAATAAGTGCAGAAAGAAAGTTCGAGCAAATAGGACTACGGTTTACGAGATTGCTGTTGGAAACATTGAGCTTGATAACAAGTGGTTCATCATCTCAGCGGAAAGAGTCCACTGCTGGACATAGGCATTCCCCAATTTTCGTCAACTTGGCCGGTCATAAGCCGCTCTCATACACTTGACAGTATAATCTATATTAACACTTACAATTCCTGCCAGAGAAACTTTTTATTACTATGTATGTACCTATGTGCAGTTATTATGTTGCTTATGCAGGTAAAGAACTTTTGCAGAGACCCGAGTTACGGGTTGCTCTATATTCTAAACCGTGCACTACACGACCAATGAACCTAGTACCTATTTGTAAAAAATACCTATTGACATAGGAACGTTTACATTAGCTACAGGTAATTCTAATGAACCGTAAAGTAATTTCCATACATTTTACCGTCGTTTTTATTCAGTTACAATTTGTTACGCTTACACATGTTGTTGTAGAAAAATATCTCAATATATTTCCTTAGTGAACCACGAAGTTTACTCGGGAATCACAAACGCGCTTCAAGATTCTCTTCTAGTGTCTCGAACTTATTACACGGTCTTGATTGTCACAAAGTTCGTTATTGATTGATATTTTGTTTAAAGTTACGTTGTATAATAATATACTTACTAAAAATGTTTCATTAGAAGTACTGCTCTGAACTTTGGATTACTCCTCTAAGTACCAAACACGCACTTGATCTATTGACGGCCTGTATCAGACAGATGGCACTAACATTGCCTTATACTAGGCTTTGTAGAGCTCTTTGAATTGATTGTAGTCTCTTCTAACACCTTTTCTGAGCATTTTAAAGAAAGTTCAAACCTTAAAGCATATACTTGTCGAGCAATGAACTCTTTATTTCTTCGTTTGATCTAGCTCATATATGTTAAAATTTAATTTGATGTTTATATTTTGGTTATTTGTTACAGGTTACCACAGCTTGCCGTCTCTGCAAAGATATTGTGCCTCCTGATGGTGAGTAAAATATCTTTATAATTCTCCTTTTTGTTTAAGAGTCTAACTATTGTAGGTGGAGTAAACGCCAACTTTTTCAAATTAGCTACATTTTTATCTTCTTGATATGACCTGATATTGACCTTCTCTTTTGTTTTACGTAATTATAAATTATACAGAATCTTATAAATTTTTTGCTTTTTTAATACGGAATTTTAAATTTAATAAACACGTTTAAATAAATTCAAATAATATCCTTTTTATATAAATGTGTTTATCCCGAAATCTTTTCTACTAACAATAAGCTTTTGACGTGGATTAAGTAGTTACCTGTTTAATATTGCTACGAAACAATAAAATGTTAGTAGATATTAATAACATCGACTCAATATTAGGTATAGGTATACTCGTAGGCAGGTATGAAGCAATCTGAGTTCTAAACATCTTAGCGAATTATTTAAAATACATACTGCAAAAGATTTGACAAAAAATAGCTGTGACTCAAGTATATAACGTATAAAGTAGTTGTTAATACAACATGATCATATAATAATAGCTTCGTAGTATTAGTATTTAACGTATACTACCTAATACACAAACGGGTTCCAAATAAAATACATTATTTTACACCGAACACTCAGAAATACTTTATTTAGCATAGACCATAAATTTTAAAATTAATTTTCAATTAATCTACGATAAAATAAATTAGCTGTGATCATAAAATTTATTAGTTGTGAGCAGCTCTGGTATAATTCAATAAAAATAAGACCTTTAAGGTTATCGTGTGCAATCATTAATTCTATAATGAATGTTTACAGCGTCAGTCCATAAAATTCGCTACTGTATCAACATCGATTAAAATATTTGGTTAGTTACCCAATAACAGTGAAACGTTGGATAATTATACAGCCAATAATCATATTTTACCGATCGAAATATTAATTGGTAGGTTATATTTCATGCTTAATCTTAGCCATAAATTATATTACAGTTCGTGTCTAATATTTCCGTATATACTTCCTAGTGTAGGACATCTAAGTCTACAAAAATCTTTGTAATAAATAAGTCTAATGCATATTGGTAGGTACATTATAAATTCAGGTTTCCCGTTTGTACAAAGTTAATCTTTGCTCACTGATAACTCAATTATTAAAGTTGATTTTAACTTTACATTGGAATTAGTGTGATTTTGTCATAAAATTTCGTATTTCAATTGCGAATTAACATGTAGCATCGATTTGCCTAATACGTATGCGCCATGCAGATCATAAATTTACATTTGCAGCACAAGTTTGTCGCGTAAACTAATTTGCGTAATATGTAAAAAGGTCAGTTATCCGGTGTAAAAGGATTAGTAATTTGAATCGCAGTCATTTTATTCACATTAGCTAGGTGTAATGAGAAAACGTCTGCCTGATAGACATACTACCTATGCGACCCGTTTTAGTGCGGTAAAAGTTCTAAGAAACTACAACTATCTGCTTATAAAATGGACAATTTGTGCCATTTACATAAACTAGTAGTATGTAAGGTATAATTTTGTTATACGGCTGTCTCATGGCGTCGAACTAGTTATCATTCTAATGAACTATCCCCATCTATGCTATTAACAAAAACCTCCTCCTAATAGGTCTGTCAAACAGCTCCATACGCAGGACTTGCCAAAAAAAGATGAGACTTTGATCCACACGCTACCTGAATGTAAAGCGTTGATGCAAGAAGAATAAACATGCTGGGACTCGCATACTTAGAAGCATAGACTACAAGCATATTTCCATCAACACGAAAGACTCACTGGTCACTATGAAGTTTAGTTAAAAAGTTTATAAAACATCGTAAAAGTTGACTATATAAGATAACCACATAAGATTTTATTCAATTAAAATGTTTTTCATTCTTGATTAGATATCAATTGCAATGGTCTAACTAACCCGATAAATATTTTTATAATGTCATCAAGACGTGATGAACATTCGCGACACATGCCTTTGTAATTACTCAGCATATACCTACGAGAAGTGATTGATGTATTGAAATTAAGCGGGTCGAGATATATTTGCCAATAATTGAATTAAATTGGTTTCAATTTGTCCTTTGACGCGTACCTTGCAGTTTATTTATCATCTTGTCTTCTCACATTGTTTACGTTTGAAGTATTGGAACACCGTGATCTTTAAACACAAGCAAATGTATGTTTTATATTATTGTAAATGTAAATATTAGAAACCTGTTTTTCGCATTTGCACAAGTATGCCATTAGTGGCGTCCCGTCTTCATATTTATTTACATTTCACTTTTTATAGACTTAGTGGCCCACATTAGTAATTGGTGTTCCTCTAATATTAATGAAGTGTGTGTAATTAGCGGTAGTTTGAGACAACTACTGTTCTTTGGCTCTTATTATTACTGTTTTGACCTATTGCTTGTTAATGCTGTAGAAAAATTCTGATGTTGTTTATTCAATGATTTCTCAGTGAGTGAAATCACAGCTACAGACACTTCAGACACCTCATTTTGTATTGTCAGTACGCAATATGCTTTATAATATGATTTTATTTTCTTATATTCATTTTGCTTATGTTGATTTTTGTTAAAGCGATTCCAAATTCTTGTTAAAATTTAAACGCACGATAATAAATTAAGTGTTTCGTCAGATCTAGTTAATTCATTAATTCATTCTAGTGATGAATCATATTTTATTTTTCCACAGGCGAAGCATAATAAATTGATTAAAATCACACCTCTTTATTTTGCTAACATAAATGTTAATTGCATTCCAAAGGTACACATAAAACAATCTAAACAATATTATTGTCGCTATTTTAGTGCAAACTCAGTAATAATAGTGGTTCCGCATTAGTTTGACACAATCATGTTAAGTTGTCGCGATGTCACGTCGTACGAGGGCAATAAATCAGTCTTTCATTTACGCAATTAAATCACCAATTATCTATTCAATAATGTTATTTAATTCTGATTTGTTATTCGATTACAATAACAATTATGCAAGTTATAATTATTGTTTGCTTATATCTAAATATTTATGCAAGTATGCGACTTTTGGACACAGTATTTCTCTTGAGACTTCAAACTTGAACTGAGGCAAATCGGCTATGATTTTTTTTTCATTTTTCACTCCCTAGAAAAGATTACAATGAGCAACACTGTAGGTTGTGTTATTGCCGATTAGTAATAGGTAAGTATCAGATATTCTAACAAAAGCACTTTTTTGTAGAGAAAGAGAGTTTACTTTTGACTGCAAGTGTTTTTTTTCTTGCATATTAGCTTTAGGCGAAAGCATCAGAGCTCTGATGCTGTACCTGTGATTGTATTTAGCTACGTACAATCAACTATATTTCTGAGGTCTCATGAACTTTATCTCTAGTCATCTTCTAAAATATCAATATTCAACTTTCATGCGAATTAAAATGATACCGATGCAAATTGAGCCTTTTGCAAAACAATTATTATTATCACCTGCGTTTCCAATTAATTGACCAAGCAAGAATCACTATTCTACGAATGCCAAACTTTATCAACATTTTAACTATTGACTTCTCAATAATGTATTATATTATATGCTGTGATTGACGTAGAGCTACAAATACGTGACTGCGCTAAGGCTGCCACATATTATCACTTGTCGGCCAAAATGGAATTGTGTCAAAAACATCATTATTACAATGAAGCTCACCTCGAAGAAATTTTTAAGCAAACAGCTCTGTTTACCTTCTATTGTTGCGTAGCTAAAAATGTGTAAAAAAAAGGTGAACATTTATTCAAAATTGAACAACTTCGCTGTAGTGAATTATTTTGTTAAATGAAATTGAATGAGAAAAACGATTTGTCTTTTCTTTTGTAGAGGGATGAAAAAGACGAGGACCACCGTAGCAGAGTTTTTAAAACAGGTTTAGGAGAAGGTTGGCGCTTGAACGTATAAAAAAGTCAAAGAACTTGCGTCCGATAGAAGTGTGAGTGAAAGAACACCAGCGAAGAAAGAAAGATTTGCAAAAAAATTAAATTATGAATGCTATCCAACCAGGAGACAAGAACCGATCTTTCTTAGTAATTAAATACAAGTAACTTGCTTCCCGCAACGCGGTTTCAGGTTCTTTGGTTACGGCCCTACTCCTGAGTAGCATGATGATACATAACCTATACCTTCTTTAAGAACTGGATTATACACGCAAAAGGAATATTCCAGTAGTTCCAGAGATTATCGCGTTCAACTACACAAAAAACAAACAAAAAAACTCTTCTGTTTTATACATTAGTATAAAATAAGTAAATGTATTCCATTAAGTGTAAGTCAAAATAAAACCTACCATAAATTCGATTAGTAAAGTTTGAAAATATAAGTAGTTGCCCTGTCTTGTAGCGTATATAGTGTACGAAGTGCGCATCATAGAACTATTTAGCGAAGACCTATCATTTGCTATGATTACATACGCAAACACTCCACGCTGATGAAGAAATTTGCTCTTATTGAATACCCCTATTACCAGTTTTCAATTATAAAACCTGCTATAAAACACGACATACGCGGAATAGATTACTGTTATTAAATTTACGTTGAACTGTATTCAATAATGTTTTAAATGAAATTGGATTAAAACCTGGTCATGACTTCATAATAAATAAATCGGAAAGAATCTGCTCTTAAGAATCATTGCCATGGTTGTCTATCAACCAATGTTGTATATTCCCTCCGGTTAAGGTGCCATATGCTAGTAAAATTCCTCTGAGTATAAACCTGAAGAAATGTATCGTTCTGACAGTATCTACGTGTATGACTTCCTGTTTAGATTAAAATATATTTAAATGAAAATACCGTATTAAGTAATTGTTGCCTATAAATTAATTATGCAGGTTACTCATTAAAATCTAGTATAGTATAGGAAAAACACTCTTGAAATCAAAAGCTAGTTTTGGTTTCAAGAGTGTTTTACCTATACTTAAAGTATTCAAAATGAATTAGGCATGAGTGATGTCCTTACTGCATTAAAAATCCTTATTAACATTTCCATTACTCCTAATTTTTATTAAGATTTATGTGTTATAATAAGAATATTGGTCGGATTTCTTATGAGCAAAATGATATACGATAATCAAATCATACTATATACACGATTTGGGTCAACATTGTTGATCTAAGTAAGCGTATGTAAAACGAGGTCCAATTGAACTCATGGGTCATACATACGCTTAAATATATTTCTATTATTTTCTATTTACAGGTTGCTGAAAAATACTGCAAAACATTTTTAATCTTATTTTATTAAAAACAAAATAAAAATTTAAATCAGAAATGTACCAATGATAAACAAGTAAATTATGACGCAATATTTAGTTTGATGGACTCAGTCACGCTAGTTCGTCGGCTATCGATTGCTTGGAAAACAAAACACACGTGGATTACCGCGTGGTATTCTGTTCTTTTTTCGCTTACTATCGCGTTATTGAATTAATGCAAAAAACAGTTGACTTACTACTAATTTGATCACGTGTTCACGCACTCATTTTAATGCACTCATTCATCCACGATACCTAGATTTTGAACATTAAATTTTAATGCAATTATTATCATATTTTGAGTATTTACAACTTATCGACTATATTAACTCTGTGCGCTTATTGCTATGTATTACCCAAGGATAAACATAATCGTTATTCAAGTTTTACAAAAAAAAATATTTAATGTTCTTACAGCGACTAGGTAGGTAAAGGTACTTAAATAGTCGAGTTGATGCAATTAGTGACAGAAATTTCGCTACATTCTTCGTTTTAAAACACAAACTCATCAAATATTGGTCATCTATTCTCATTAATATAGACGTATAATAATCACATTTACATTGCATCAGAAATAGTATTTTACGCAAGAATTACCTACACTTAATACTGAGCTATTTAAAAGACAATTTATCGGTTACCCAGTATCCGTTGACAAACCTATGTAATCGATATTTTAACGTTTTGTTTTTAATAAATTGAGAAACATTTTGTTTTGCATCCGAATCGTTGTGTATAAAGTAAAATATGTACATATTTCATTTTTAGCCGAAATATGACCACTATTAGACATAAGCCTTGTCTAATGTGTAGACTAGGGAAATACACTCTGGACCCAGAAGAAATTAGGTAGCTCACCCCTAAGCAAATCCTGCAGTATATCATAGCTGCATGGTTTAGTGGTGAACTCAGAACTCTAGTCTGATAAAAGCGGCGATCACAATAGATCAATCATCGCAGTGACATTATAGCCGCATTAAAAGAAATAAAAAAATAGGTAGACTTGGGGTGTATGCCATAATCGTCAAGTTAGGCAGGCGGATAGAACTTACTATGCTAACTATAGTTTTTCTGCCGCCTTTTTGCCTTTCCTTTTAACTATAGTTTGACTGCTTTCATATGTACTTCATAGTTACATACATAGTTACAACTTCAATTCAGGTCATAAGAGCTAAATTTTTGGTTTCGTATAATCTTTTCTGGTATCGACCGAAATTAACCGGAGTAGTATGTGAGGCAATTATAATTATAGAATATGGACGTACGCCGGAAAACCGGCAAAGGAGATCACTGTCAGTCCTACTGCCCGGATCTGTTCCTTCTACACTTATAAAATAGTAGGTAAATAATATAGTAATTTTAGCAAAAATGTTGTGAAACGGGTTTATGCAAGAGTGAAGTTAACGGATCTGTACAAATTACTTGTCGTTTAACACTTTGTGATCCACTTGTCAGACCTAATTATCTCCTCTAAGATAAATGGCCTGGCTATTTTTATTATTCGACAGTACATTTTATTCATGCTTTCGATGTATTATTATTTTTACATTAGATTCATTATTTACACTTCATAAACACGTCACAGTGTAAATAATCTCATTATAGTTATTTTAAACAAACGAAATAAATAAACCTATTGGACTAACCCCCCTGAAAGGCTGATCAACGAAAAATTTACTAATCACTTCTTAAATCTCATGTGAAGTACCTAAAAGCATGCTAAAAGCTTGGATAATTAGTTTAATTAGATCTAGTTAGTTACTAATTAAATCAAATTAAATTGAATATTCATGTTTTTAGCGACCCAATTGGTACTTCACACGAGATTTAACAGGTGATTAGTTAATTTTTCGTTGATCAGCCTTTCAGAAAATAGGGGTAAATGAACTAATGATCCTTTTTTTAAATAAACGACTATAATATCGCGTACTACCGTGTTAATATAAAATAACAGTCAGAGATCAAATTAAACTAATTAACAACAATCAATAACAATGAAATTCTTCACAATGTCTCGAAAGTTTCTAATCTTTCAAGACATTTTGTAGACTTTTTAAATAAAAAGGCTTCTTTCTGTACGACCTTGTGGACCAATGTGGACAGGCTATAAACCCATGGTCGGATGACAAGCTCAATTCCACCCAGGGATTCAATCCGAGACACCAAGCCTTTACAGCTTCTAGAACAGAATCTTCTCTTTTCCTAAAATCTTTTGCAGAATCACATCACTATTAATTCAATTTTGTTATTATCGAAGGTCTTGGATAGGGTATAGGTACTTCATCAATTATTGTAAAATCTCGCTATACTTACCTTTTATCGTACAGCAAGAAAGATAAACTTCACACATTCATATTTGAATAAAAAATGAAGTAACAAAGTTTGCTTACATTATCATAGTAAAACAATTATCAGGTTATCTAAGCACGTGTGTGGCCGGACTAATCCATACGTAATGAGTTGATGTTGATAAGGATTTGGTAACTAAACTGCTCTTTATTTTGATGTTTTACTTTTAGTCGAATCTCTTACAAATGCCTACTTGCCTGGTACTGATTTGTTGGAGAAAGAAAAAGAAACTCACTTTCTGTGCCTGCAATTCTGGTACCTACGTATTGCTAGGAATAAATCAAATCACTTGTATTTTAATCTCTCACAATTTTATGTGTGCCTGGTAGGATAATTAAAGATAATGTGAAATAATATTGAAAACATATTTACTTTTTTTTACACTGCTGTTACAGTTTACACTAATTGTAGTTAAGACAAATGCCGTCTTTTCTATGTTTTTTTAAACTAACATACTTGTTACTGATTTTTTTCTAATTGTTAAATAAAAGTACAGACTAGACCAGCTGTATTCTTATTCAAGTCTAGTCATGTCACTTTTTTAATACACCTAGTAGGTGATTTAAGAAATATAGAAAATAGACAAATGGCACCTTCTCACGTGCAATTTAATTTGCAGTTAAACCCTTGCAGATGTAAATTCTAATGTATACGCGAATGATATAATGAAAGAGTGAAAACAGGACGTGTCACTTACTTTCTATTTCTACACATACAATAAGCTAGTCTTGTTGGCGGTCCTATTGTAAATAGTTCATATATCCAGCGATTTTTACCTGTACTTAGCTATTTCGAGTTACTTTTCTTTTAAGTGAAATTTGGTTAAATAATTAGGGACAGACTAACAAACCGCTGAAGTGATAATATAAAATAGTTTTCATATACCTCAAAGAAGTTAGAAGTTGTCTAAAGTAAAACAAAAGTTTACTCAGTTTTCAATCACGAAATCTCGAAACTACTCAATGAATTAACACGGGATAGTTAAATATATTCTTAACACAAACATAAACAAGCTACACCATCAGTCTATAGAATATCTTAATCCCTTAGTATCATCGTGAGCAATTATTTGTGTATATATAAAAGTGTATGCAAACAACCAAAAATCGACTAAGGTTAGAAGAGGTCTGTGTCCTACTGCGGTCTGCAAAAGACTCGTGACAAAGCTTATGACGTCGGAAATAATAAGATTATAATAATAATAATAATAATAATAATAATATTCTACCACATTCACACAGCGCCATTTAGCCCCAAATTAAGCAATTATATTTGCTTAAGACTACAAGACACTAGACCAACAGGCCAGTCATTGGCCCATATTTTAGATTGGTTCATATTTTTACGTTATTCTTACTCAAAATATTTTTAATCTTCCGACTACAATGGATGGTAAAGATTTTTATATGACAATGTCATTGGATTTCGCTTTCAATGCTCAGTAACTTGACTCGTTGAATTCATAATACCACTGTTTATTGGTAATGATGATCATAATCTTACTTTTATTGCTTACATTTTGTAATAATATTATCCGACCAAAAGCTCCGTAAATCCCTTAATAAATTTATCTGAAGCCGGATTTGTGTACTGACTCAACAATGATAAAACGAACCATGATATTATGGTACAAACAATACTTGTCTACATAGGCATAAGTCCCAATTTTATACCTATAAATCGTAAAATATATTCGGTTATCTATGAGTTGTATGAATAAAATTGTATTATTGAAAGTGTTTTATTGAATATGGAAAAGAAAAACCTAAATGTTGACAATACCTTCCTAGTTTATCTCTGTTAATATCGAGAAGAAAACATGCGTCCAATCTATATTTTAGAATATTGTGCCCAAACACTTTTTGCATTTACTTTCAAATCAAATAAACAATCTTTACGTAGTCGCAAAAAAATACAAGTATTAGAATGTTAAAAAGCCGAAAGCCAAATAAGAAAAATTCACTTTTAAATTTGCATATAGTATCAGCTATTTTTCATATCATTACACAATCGGATGAAAACATCTCTGCAAAATTTTTTCATTTTTTTCTTTTCAGTCAGTAACTACCTACTTACTATAATTATAAATATAAATTACTTATATAAAAAAACAAAGATGATTGCATAAAAGCTTCACATCATTACCGCGAACTGTCATACAAAAATGTACTTCCACAAACCACTCACAGGTTCAATAGCATATCAGTTCTGCATATTTATTTTCCTATTCACAGATCGCTAATTAAACCTAAGCTAATTATTAAAGATAATATCCTTGATAAGTACTATCCATCCGTGAAAATTTCCGATACACTTGATCCGAGATAGTTTTGGTTTGATACACATGTAACCAAGCGTTAGTAATGCGGTTACTCGGCTCGGTTAAGATAAGCTCAATGACAGAACGATCAGTGACCTCCAAATATTTGATAATTGCACGGTATCGACCTTCCTCTTAATTATCGTAAACATGATTCACTGAAAGTCACATAATTAGAAATTTGTTAAACATATCAAAATAAAATGAATACATTCAGTTTATTTTGATATATAATTATTTATATAATGATAGATAATTTTTTGTTTCAATTTTTTTATGAAACAGCATATAAAAATACATATAACCCTAAATTTTCACCTCACTACGATCAACCACTATTTTTTATTTATTAATTAAAAACTTTAATTTTTTTGGCAAGATTTTTTTTTTATTTTGTGCCTACAGTAAAAAAAATTCAAATTACTCTTAATTTTCACCCTTATTGGACCAACGCCTATTTTCCATCGCGATTTTTTTTATTCTGTCACAGATCCGCAATAGGGTGATTGCAAGATGGCAATCGAATATAATACTTGTAGTACGATAAATTCTTATTCAGAGTTTATAATTAAAAATTTTTCTCAGTTCAATTTGATTCCTCGCCGGTCCTCCTGTCTTACTCACTATACATTTTTCAGCCATTTTTTATGGTTTTATTTGTGTATCAATAGTAACAGTGACTGTTATACGTATTATTTTAATTTTTCTGTGCAACTCTCATCGTAAATTTATCATTAATTTCAATTGTTTGTGTTGGCTAGGGACGGACTAACCAAGAATATTGTACACTCTATTGCGTTTTTTTCAACTGCCATAATTTTCTTGATAGTAAAAATATGAATAATTATTTTTGATGTTTAGACAGCTAGGTATCAAGAACTGTAATTTAAAATATATTCGTTACTTTAATAAATATTAATTTATTAACCTAATTAAAGCATACTTTCATTGTCTACAACGCTTCCGATTATAAGTACATCCTCGCACACTTATAGTAGATAGTTATTATTATTGAACTAAAAAAATGTTTACTAGAAATAATATACATGGCAAAACAACGTTTGCCGGGTCAGCTAGTAAAATATAAATATGTGCGGTTTTCTTAGATCTGTTATTTGAGACGTGGGTATTTTACAACCCGCAATATTAGTTATACAATACATTATCTTAATAGAATCAAATAAACATAGTTTAAATCTCACTTTAAGTACAACTAATTAAGATAAATATACAATTATTTATTTACTGTAAATATTATTAAGTTTATTGGCGCCGGCGTTAGTAGTACATTACCGGTTCATTAAATACCAGTGAAAGATAATATGCTTCACGTTTAAAGCCTTTATTAAAACCTGTGCATACTCCATTACATAATTAAGGCCCTTATCGTATTAGGTAACGTGACCGTTACTTTTAAGTATAAAATTAGACGTGTTATGATTGTGTCTCAATATTTTTATACCAAATGTATTTTCTGTTAATTAATTGTTGTCACACAAAACTTGAGTAGGTACACATATTTCTACAAAACTTATGTCGTTATCTATCTTATTTACATTTACATGTATCGATTCTACTAAATCTACAGCTAGCCACGACAACAACAATCCAAATAACTTTAAACATTCAACACTAAAAAGTAAATGCGGTATTGTTTACAAAAAGTTGACGTGAAATGCAATATGGCTGAATAGTGACCGCGTCGCGGTAGCCTATGCTTTCCCACCTGAATATGACACCGCACGTACAGTTACAAAAGGGCCTAAAACTGCAGCAAATATACGAGAAAAATCAACTTTGATGGATATCTGAATAGGATTTAATATCGCCTAAACGTAGCACTCTAAACCCTCAGTCTGACGGATTAACTGAGCACGGCTGACCCATTAAAACCATCGATTGTTTCCTTATTGTGGGGCTGCGACGCGTGGTTCTAGTAATAATTACAAAATGTTATATGTATGTATGTTTTCTCCGATTGTACGAAAGATGTTTTCATATTATATGCAGGAATGTGATCCGAGATTACCATCAGGAAGCCGTATTTCTGAGTTGTTGTCTAATTAATACATATTTACTTGTTGTAATTTAATAAGTCATAAACAGATAAATAACAACAACGGAGAACCCAGATTTAAACTGATCGTAGACTCTAAGATTTGTAGCTAAAATTTGAGTTTAAAGAAATTTCGACATGTTTTATTAGGGTTAACGAGTAAAATATTCAACATCTTAACTCGTGAAGTTCACAAGGTCATAGGAGATAGGGTTTGATCAATATCTGCGTAATGAGGTGTCGGTTGACACAGGCGCCATTAAAATCCCGGTGAAAGTACTAACAGAATAAGGAACTAATTTAAACGAACTTGACACTTAGTTGTTAGTGAGGTAGACTGGACCACACGCAGTAGAAGAGCATTAGACATTTTCACTTTGCCGTCACACAGTTCACTTAATCATCAACACTGATAAGCAGCAAAAAATAAAGTCGCTAAAGAAGTTTCTTTTTCAATAAAATCTGTGTAAGACACAATCACGGACTTCTACGCAAACAGTTTCACTGCGATACAGAAGTTTTAATCAAGTGACGAAACGTTATAATCTGTGTCACAAAATTAATTTTCTTGATATCATATTTAATTTTGATACGGCTTTCCTGTACGTAGTTTCATGGCGTCACTGGTGATGTAGAATGAAGGCGGCTATTAAAGTCATGAGTACCTGTGAGTAATCCTTGCGTAAATCAGTGTTTTATTGCACACTGTTATCGGCCAGTCAATTTAGCATGACCATCAGTCTGTTTAAACACCGATAGCGAGGAAAATATCCAGTTTCGTACTACATTACAAGTGTATACATGAAATGACTCAATAAGTTCATTAATTTAGTGGCTGTTAGTAACATTGCTAAATATTTATTAAGAGATCTTGTCGTGCTTGGTAATTCAAATAATTATCGCCCTTGCAGACCTGATAATATATGCGATAAGTTGAATATATTGGAATATTCCGAGTCATTTGTGAATTTATTTCTGCATTCAGTCGGACAATTTGAAATCTTATCTCGCGTTGTTCGTTTTTATAATTGTACAATAAGTTTGAACTTGTTGATTTATTTGTTCAATATATAATTTGAGTTACATTGGTGGTTTTGTTTGCATGCAGGTGGTGATCTGCGGTGCGGTACCATCGATGGTCCGGTCGGTTCGCCTCTACAGCCAGTGCTCCCATATGTACGTCAACGTGTTTCCAAACGGTACCGTCATGGCTCGCTCCGATGGAAACGACCAGCGTATGTATCTGTATTTGTTTTTAAATTTATTTTTATTTATTAGAAAAGCTTCGGTTTTTATTTTATTGAAGATGATGATGAGAGAGAGGTCCTTTCTTTGGTTTTCTGAAGTGAGCAAAGCATTATTGTTAGCCATGTATCTACTTGGATGGATACTATCAATCTAGATTGATGGCATTGTGCTATCTTCTCTTGTGATTTAACAATAAGATTTAAAGCAACGTTTCATAAATAATACAAACTGCATTACCTGTCTCTACCTAAATAAACAGATTGGTATAAAGATGACTGATTACAGTTATTATCGATCGATTACTTTCAGTTAACGCAGAGAAATTGTACAGATTATGAGTCAAGTGTAATGAATAAGTAACAGAGCTTGTCGGTAATGAAGGGTAAATAGTTCTAAAGGTTCAAATGTATCGTTTCAGACGCCAGGTGTGTCACTTCGCTGAAATTTCTCACGCAATTACGATTGCTTTAGCTACATTTAAATAGATTTTGTATGTAAATAGTGTTGTAGAGTTGACCAGAATTTTTAAAACTGTAAAAGTAATAGATTTAGTACCCACCTGTTTATTATCATAAAATTTCCAAGATCATTAATTAAAACTACTTCAAAGGCAAGACAATTAATTAAAATTCGACTATAATATTATTATATTTTACTAGCTTTTCGCGGCGCGGTTTCATCTGCGTCTTTGCTTACTGCTCTGCTCCCGTCGCCAGTAGCGTGATGTTACATAGCCTATAACCTTTCTCGAGAACTGGGCTATCATACACAAAAGAATTTTTCAAATCCGACTGGTGGTTCCAGAGATTAACGCGTTCAAACAAACAAACTCTTCCGCTAATAGTATAGATTTTTCTTAGGCCATATCTCGCTTAGAAGATGCGCAAGTTTATTCATTTTAAATCATTCGATGCCAGCACATCATCCATAGAACAACATTAAAATATACGAATCGAATCGAAGACTAAAGCGTTGCAGCACTTTCACTCGTATTATTTTGTATTGCGAAATCCTATTTTTAGTAATGTTAAGTTGATTATACTTCAATTTTCTGCAGTAATACAGCATGGAAAATTATACGATGTACTTTTGAATTGGCTTTGATGTTTGGTTTGACATAAAACCAAAATGTAAAACGAGATGAATTGAGCCGAAGCCCAACAGTCGGCTGTTTCGCTAACACAGCAGTAGAAACTTGGAGTAATCGTGTAGGGGCTAGACGTGAGAAACTATAGGAATATGTCAATACTTGACGGGTCAACGGCCAGTCGCGGCAACAGGTAAACTACTGTGCGATATAGTAACGGGTACGCATTTCTGCACCGATATTAGAACTGTGAAATGTTTAGCATTTTGTGTATTTTGTATGTTTTTATTATGGCAAAGTCAGGTTTGTTAGTAATAAATAAATGCTTCCTTTAATGTTCATTGCCAAAGATAGGCTTATACTTATAACCTTATTTAGAAAGACGTTTTATAAAAAATAACGAAACTTGGTAAATCTTTTCTCTTAAATGTCTATCAGTATTTATATAATTTATGAATTTACTTCTTTGTTTATTGTAATTTCCATTTAAACAAATACGGTGAATTGTTTTTAAAGTAAGTTTACTTTATTTTAAATAATAGAGTATCATTTTCTAATTATAAATATAACACCTACCACTACCATCTCTGCATCACCTAAAGGTTGGCTGGTAGAGAATGCCATTTGGCATTAAACCCTTCGTTGTACACATAGTGCATAAATTTTAAAATAAAATAAATAAATATAACACGCACTATATTATGATTAAAAACAAAAGCCCGCTTGCCTAAAACAAAGTGAAAAGAAAGAAATCCATTTTCTTTTCTCGTGCTGACGCTACATTGTCACTCCCACAATTAATACGAATCCAATGACATCTCATATGTTAAAAAGAAAGAAATAGACATACCTATATACATACCTACATACGCTCGAAAAACATTACCTTCCTTAACTTCGGCAGTCGGACAAAAAAGAACATTGAGCGAGTACAATGATTATAATTTTTTTATAATTTACTTTTATTTGTTTATCCTGTATCATTACATTATTTATTTGGATCTCCATAATAAAAATAAATATAAGTAAATAATCATTCTTATGTTTAAAAATAAATTTATTTTATTAAAATATTATCAAATTTATTTTTTATTTGTTACTTAGTCTATGTTCTTTTCCAGTTTTATTTTGCCTGCAAGTTAGTTTTACAAAAAAAAAACTAGCAAAACTTCAACACTGGCTATAAATCGAACACTTTTTTTATTTGAACAAGACTTGGCTTTTAAGCTGGGCTTGGCAAAGTGAAGGGTCTCACATTTTTCTACTATTTGACGAAAGTAAATCTCGAATATGTAATACTGATCCTACTAGCGAATTACTTAATATTTGTTTAAAATACGCAACTTTAGTTTGTTTAAAACTTTCACCTTTCCTTATTTCACACTTTTGCAATTATTAGAAATATTATGTACATCGCAAAAGTGACTTTTGACTAGTAATTTTTGTTTGAATTTCGTAATGTTATTTCATAGCTGATACTTTCTTTATGCCATTTACTTATTTATTACTTAATGTTTATACACTTTTTTACTACCTATTTTGAATGCTTAAATATATTTTATTACAGTAAGACTTCTATTGTAAAAGATTATCTTAATTAGAGCTAAGGGACGCAAATTGCAAGTGAGTTTTAAAAGAGACAAAAATGCGACTTTTATTGATTTAATATGCAGAGGACAAAGATTAAATTATGCCAAAAGATATTAAGGAATGGCTTGATTTTATTATTTGTATTTACCCGTATGTTAAGAACAATAATATCAGTTGGATATTTATCAAAATTATTGAAAGGAATTTGCTGATTATGAAATCTGCAGGCTCATTGTGTGGTGGACTATTATCTGCATAATAGAAATATTTCAACGAACTCTTATATAGAAATTTGTACCTAGTGTGTTAGCTGATAAAGTTGAAATTGCTTTTGTGTTTAATTATGTGTAAGTACTTAGTTGTGTTTTTGCAAAGCAATCCCTTACTTATGAAGTTCACATTACACGATTACAACATTCTTACTTTTTGTAGGCAGTGACAAATTCATATCAGCATTTTGACATGCAATTAAATTAGAATTCATCTTTATAACTAAACTTGTTTACAACTATAGCGTTAACATAACCACTCAGTATATTCTAACGTCAGTAATTACATGTTAATATATCAATTTTCGATAATGTTATATATTACCTAAATTTTTTTACATAACATCAATAAATAATACAGAGCGGAAAGCCATTAATGAACAATAATCGTGTGAGAATAAACATTTATTTGTTGCCAGAGTAAAAAATTTAATCACTTGACCCGTGTTAGCATACGTGTTAGTTGTGAAGCAATAAAAGAAACTACACAGCCAATATTAAATTTAACGATTTAATATTGCATCACCAATGTAATCCGATCTGTAGTTGTAGTCTTGTCTGGTATTAAATACTGATAGAAGAGGCTCTCGACAATTTGGGCGGCTGTACTCGCCGGACACATTGCACCGCCTACCGCCGAATACCGCGTGAAATATGTGACGCTTTTTAATTAAAATTAGATTCGAAGGCACTGATAACAAAATTTAATTATTCCCAACGTGTTAGAAAAAGCGACTGGTCGAAACTAACGGCAACAGTGCGGGTGCCTCAGGCCTCAAATATATTTTATTTTGAAAATGGAACTCGGTTAAATATTTATGGTGCGGTGTCACCAAAGAACTGGTTGAATGTAAAACAAATTTGATTATTATTCGTTTAATTCAGCTTATTTTAAATATTAGATTACACATAAAGTTGCATAAAATATTAGCTTTCTTTATTTAATATCAATAATTTTAAATATTATGTCATGTTTATTTATTTTTCAGCTAAATAACTGATTGATTAAATATTAAATGTCTTTAAATTTTTCTAACGGAAACCGCAACTTTAAATTTTAGTTTATTGCACGGTGGTTTATTTTTTGCGGCAATTCATCGAAAGGTTGTTTGGCGGAACGAAAATTATATGAAATCAATCGACGTAGGCGGTGCGGCGCCTACCTAAATTAAGTTGTTACCTTTTAAACATAATAATAAAGACTCATGAGGCCCTCTGTTTCGTAAAAAATCTACCACACGCACTGCTCTCAAACTTTCAATAATAATGTAATATAACGTAATAGGCAATTAATAATGTAATTTGCGCGCGCATTTTCTAAATAACAGGTGTTTAAACGTTCGAATGTTATTTTTATTTCAATCAATTAATTTTTTCGAGATTCCCGGAATGTTGACCCTCGAGAAAAATAACAAAAAATATAAACTTTTAAACTTAGTCGCAATTATGAACGGTTTGTTTGTGGTAGTTAACTAAGAAGACCTCGGTGATAAGGTTTGATGTTTTGTTAACAAGTAGGTAAGTGGCGTGACTTGCAGGTAGGGTTACCATTTCAAAAACTTTAAAAAGTGTTGACTATGAACAGGGAAAATTTATTACAAAGCCAAAATTTAAAATGTTTTCACTTTAGTCACAAAATGAATTTATAAATTAAGTAGGGACTTATAATCTGTGTATGAGAAGATTGAAAATTGAAGAGGAAGTGAGGGATGATTATGACAACATTTCTACAAAACTATTACATTCATGAATAAATCAGAATAAATAAAAAACAATAAAAATGACAAACGGACCATAAAAATGTGATTATGTCGGGATAAATACCAGCGAATGGTAACCCTACATGCAGACATTGAAATTCTTTTTTTGTGCCAAACATAAACATAAACAAACAAGATGTCAGAAGCGCACTTATGTTTATTTTTTTTAATTAATTGCCATTGTGTAGATAGTGCTATAAAAAGTGTAAAATAAGTACATTGGGCTAGACAGACAATCATTTAAAGCGCCCTCGATTAAACGTAAATGCGTATAATTGATACTTAAGATAAAGACGCGATTGATATTAATTACATAAATATGTAAACTACACTTAATTGATTGATAAAAGAAACGCCCGCTTGATGCAAATGGCAACAATAACTTAAGTTACACTCGTAGACTCGGCATCAACGATTGATCGTCTTGGATGCTTATTGGTGATACTTAGCGCTGCGCTAAAACAAAATATTTGAAAAATATAGAACTAGCGGATTAGGGCGGCTTATGATCGGTCAGAAGGATATTATCTACTAGAGGGAGACAGGGGACGTCTTTTGGATAAAATGATTATAATGATAACTGAACTACTCACACAACTGTCCTACGCGGCAGTTGTTAACATGATCCTCATTTTACATACGGAAGATTTTTCCATTGCAAAAACAGTCGTCTACTATACCCACCTTAAGTAATTGTACATTTAAATATCATTGCTTTGAAATTAAACAATGAGATCATAATAATATTAAGTAAATTCCATAACAAAATATTATGACATCGTCTTAATAAAAACATCCGTCAACAATCAATTTGTGCCAAAATTTATCATTATTTTTATTACGTATTTCAATTAATGTTTTGATAGGAATTTCAGACTCATAAATTTATCACAATAGCAGACGTGCGGTTTATCTGGCTTTATTGCTACATGTGTTTGACAATGCTTGTTGGGTGGTCCGCGTTACTACTTTGTTCTTCATGTCGTGAATAAAATCCGGTGTTTAGTAAACACGCCTACTTTGTAAATTGTTATTGTAAAAATAATGCTTTGAATTTTTCGGCCAGTCTTGTGGTGTAAGTTCCATGTTTAAATCGCTTGCATGAGAAAGTTGTTGCTATAATAGTACTTTCTGACAAAAACGTGCAACCTTATTATTGGAAGACTAAGTATTTAAGAAAGAGTAGAGTATAGCTTACAAATAAGAAAATAATCGTGCAGGAATTTAGTTGTCTAATGATAATACACGTGTTTAATCAATGTAGGTGTACCTATCAGATGAAAAATACCCACCACAAAATGACGTTTAAATTGGTAGATCGATACAGGATTTACTGATTGTAAACTAAATATAGCCTATTTTTATTTATGTTTATCTTTATTTATAAATTATGATAAATTAATAGATATACGTATTAACGCTATAAATTTATCTGTGTGTTTGTTGTTCATCATAATATTTTATCTTTTTAATTTAAGAGATCAATTCTGCCTTTACGTATTTTTAAGTAATTGAAATAGAAAATAAAATCTCACTTATATTCAGTCAAGATATACGCACGTACTCGTATATGTCTGATAGATTCATTAATTTATAATTTCAGACGAAGAA
The DNA here is from genome assembly GCA_963082885.1 of Parascotia fuliginaria. Lineage (NCBI taxonomy): Eukaryota > Metazoa > Arthropoda > Insecta > Lepidoptera > Erebidae > Parascotia > Parascotia fuliginaria. The sequence continues at coordinate 12,971,461 of OY720180.1, read as the reverse complement.
CGTCCATTGCAAAATGCAGACTTGACGCATTTGTGCATCAGTAGTTCACTATTACAGCGCCGAACGATTCATTAAATAAAATTAAGGTTTAAAAGAATCTAGGATTAAAGATCGAATATAGAAAGCCACTGTATGGCAATTCACCTTGTGGAATATATTTTATATGTCATTATTTCCTTTTTTGCAGATGCTAATACTGTACGTAGCATTACAGTTAGCAGGTAGTAATTTAGCTCTGGGACGACAATGTCACATCTATGCGCTTGGATAAACCTATTCATAATATGTTCGACTTTTATCAAAATATAATGTTTGACCTGATTTCAATTGCCGCGACAATCCTTACCCAACCATATCATTCGATAACATAAATAACAATCGAGATAGCTCTTATTTTAATCAAGTTAGAGGTCTTTTTCGCTTGTCTTCAAAGATTGTCCGTACAATGTTGACATAGATTTAGATAATGTCAGCGAATCTTCTTACTCTTCATCTAGATTTGTCTGCTATATTAGAAAGATAAACGTTGCTATGTGTATTATCAGATATCCTTCTATGTGTATTATCGGATATCTTTTAGAATGACGAAAATTTGGTTTAATAAAATCAATACCTAAACATCTTCAAGGCTTTTATGGAAATTTACGTGAGGGAACTAAGCCTTGATTAAAAATTAGTTATTTATATGTGGTATTCCCAGAACTAATAATAGCCATATTACTATTACTTATGTGGTGGTACTCAATAGATATTAAGGGAGGCTCATGGCCTGTCAACGTGGCTATGCTTGTGGAAGTCAATTTCCAAGTGGACATATTCCTGATAAAATAATGATGTAATATTGAAACCTACTTTTACTTTTAATTGTAATTTTAATCGTTTGCTTATAGGTACAACAAATTGCAATTAATGTACTGATAGTAAAATGCCGTTATGAAGCGACCTTTGACAACAAATATTCCGATCAGTCTAGGAGGCGTCTAGTTGCATCATACCTAATGTCTGGTATCTAAACAATAAACAAGCAACTAAAATGTATAGAAAATAAATTAAAATATGAAATGTTTTATAGTTTAGTAGTTATGGTTACACTAGCAATGTAACTTTTAACTTTTAAATTCATGCACACTTTCTAAGTTACATAATTAGTGACATTTGATAAAAGAAAAATCGTGACTAAAACTGAATTTATGCTAAATGTAATTCTGTTATTTTCAATCTGCGTTAAAAAAGCGTAGATACTGCCTACTGATTACTGGAAATTTCTTTTCTGTGTGATAGAGACGGTTTTCAAACTTTTTCTTAAAATTTTTGATTTAGTTTATTTTTAAATTTTCTTTGTAAACTTTCTCGATTATCATTATCATCCTATATTGTAAATGTATCAGGCATATCTTGTATTAGTGTCATTGCCACATAGTGTTTGTGGTCAATAATCTAGTCGGACTACACGGTAACTTAATACTCGTATCTAAATGTGTTGGTAGCCATAAATAGATATAGGTAATCAAATGATTAGATGGAACTTTACCTATGGTGCATACAGACAATTACATATCTAAATAAAGACGCGTTTTAAGAACTGTGATACTTATAATACACTATACTTTATAACAAAATCCAAAGGAAGAGTTGCTCTTCGGTGGACTTCTCGGTCTCTTCTTAAAATATTTCTCATAGCTAGTAGGTACACCTAGGTGAACTGTATAAAAGAAAACCATAAAACCAGAGATATTCTTTGTCAAATTAAACCTTATTACAAAGAAAACCCAAAATTTACGAAAAGAAAATTGCTTATCAGATGCGTCAATTTCTGCTTTATTGCAACTGAAGGCGTAATATTTGACGCAGTGTGAAATAATTTATTAAATGTGACGTGCTTTATTGTAGATATTTTAATAAAATCAAATTAGTCAATCTCATGTAATAAGAATAACGTTGTTTTAAATTTATATAGTTGTAATAATATTTTATATTAACACCACTGGAATCAAATTACAGAAGAGAATTTAGATCTTGAACGACCAAAATGATAATACAGATCCTTCTGCAGGTCAACGTAATTGAATCTTCTTTTATTAGCACTTTTACCATGTGATATTTTTATTGATCACTACGATATAAAATTGGTGTTATCCTATCCTATTGATAAAACTCTTTTATTGCACTTCACTGCTTTGGCATCTTTTGTGCCCCTGCATTTTTTTTATCTTTAAACCCCTCTAGGTAGCTTTTCGACACTTAAATTAGTGAGATTGTATGAGTTCGAGTATCAAAAATTTATGAATAGCTACTATCGTAACTACTGATGTTCGGCAATATAAGCTGTTTGTCATATGAAGAGATTGTATCTACCTTTGGCTGCAAGCGTATTCTTTTAGTGGTAGCGAGAGACCAAGGCATCTGAGGCTTAGTCATAACGTTTTTGCAGTTCATTAGAAGCTAATTAACGAATAATTTAAAATTATCAATTCATCACATTTCAAATATTTGCAGCTGTTTCTTATATTTAAATGAACATTAGAATATACGCGTTTATAAAATATTCGATGTGAAACCGCCTCAAATGTCAGGATTCTTACTAGTAGGTAAACTGCGTGTGGAGTGACGTCATAATACCTACTCGTAGGTACATGCTCACGATTGACAAGAATGAAGAGGAAAAGACGCCCGAAGGCTTTATGGCTTGGAATCTTGAACATAAAAGGCGATTACTTATTGTATACCTAGAACTACACAATTTATTTATTTATATGATTTCATAGATTGTCAATAATTATTTATATACTCGTTAGTTCGTTTTATTGCTGTATTGATATTTTTGTTGTATCGTGGAATGTTGTTGCGATAATTATGAACAATGTTGGTAGTTACGCCCGGCTCAGCATAGATTTATGTTATTAGTTTTTCTACAACATTTGCGTAATCCAACTGAAAAAGTGTCCTCACCATACAAATGATTGTAGTTTTAGTAATGCCCTATTTAGATCCTTGCTATTCCTGTTCACAGCTTAGTCCCAGCTCTGTGTTATAGCTACCAGCAGAACTGACCTAACCCTCTAAAATCAATATTACTCACTTGTAATTGCGGAGATGAACATTATTTTCATGTACAATATCGATATTCAGTTAGACATACGAGTACAATACAGCCTTATCACTGAAACTACTATCCTCACTAAATAAGTCTACTTACTTTACTAGCAATTTAAAAATAAAACAATTGTCGGATATCTTAATATGAAGTGGTCTGAGATTAAGATAAAGGTAGGCTTGAAGGTTTCAATAGTACACGTAAATCCCTATTTACACTGCCGCTGTATCCTGTCGCGCCGGGGAAGCGCTCGTCTGTTTCCATTTTACTACGATTATTTTTATCGTACGACTGTAGGGACCTCTTGTCGTCACACGTCAAGTTATTCTCCCACAACATATCTTTTGGAATATAAAAAACTATATTCGTTTATAGGTTCTAATGTGATTTGAAAATAACAAAAAATATAGTAGGTTTATTTTCGAAATCATGTTAAAGTTTCAAAACAGAAGAAAACACTAAATCATATTTTCAAAACATCATTTAGTGTTTTCAAAACATAATATGGAGTTTTAGATAGGATACGATTTCCAAACTTTCAAACTAATGGTTCGTTGACTTCTTTCAATCCAATGGGCAAGTTTTGAAGTCATTATTATATTTCATAAAGTTTCAAAACAGAAGAAAACACTAAATCATATTTTCAAAACATCATTAAGTGTTTTCAAAATATAATATAGAGTTTTAGATAGGATACGATTTACAAAGTTTCAAACTAATGGTTTGTTGACTTCTTTCAAACGAATGGGCAAGTTTTCAAGTCATTACTATATTTCAACATGTTTAAATGTAGGCACTCAATACGGAAATCAACGATTGCTTCTGGATTATTTTTATCACCCAAATGTAACCATGTTCACATTTGGGTGATTTTAAGAAATCAAGAGATTTTCCACTACTCAAGTATACCTGGATGCAAAGAAAAATTACTTCTTAAAATTTTATTTCAGTTTGACAGTCCTTCTTTTTCTTTAATTACAACCTCTGAAACGAATAATGTGAGTAACAGCTATTTTTACCCGCATCAATTATAACTTAATGTTCACGATATTGAAATTTTGATGATAAACAAAAACAAAAAATTGATAAAATGCGTATGAACTTAAACAATATGTTTCGTAAACACAAAAGATATATTTACTCAATTTGGCAATCTTTTCTGAGGGTCTTCCCCTTCATACAATAACATTTAAAGTCACTTTGATAATGTGTTTGTACGAAGATTAAATGTCTAATGAGTCTAACTTTACTTATTCAAAACAACATATCTTCGTTCAATTTTAGAAGTCGGTATATCCTATTTTATACTTTAAACTACTATGGTTAGAATACTTACTACAAAACAAACATCAGGACAGCACAAGATTATAGTGGTAGTTATAATGGATGGTCTTATCGTTAAAAGTGATATTTTCCAGAGTTTTTTTAGATACTTAGTATAGTAGTACGTATATCACTTAGCGCAATGACAAAAAATCGACTTCAAGATTGAAGTTTTATAATCTAGAAAGGTTCTTGGTTAAGTGATCCCGCTCGGACTGATCCCAGAAAGTAGTAAAAGTCGCAACAATGAAAACGCACCCCGGACTACCAAGGAAGCGTTTAGGAATTTAACATAGGATTCCCGACAAATACTTACCTACCGCAGCGACGTATCCTGTCGGATTTTGTCAGATTATACGCGTTATCCCTCCTGTTACTACGTGTCATATACCTTGATCCGTACGGATAAACGTTTATCTGTTACGTCTGTGTTAACTAGGATTTCGCTGAAGATGAAGTACGTCTATGCGGTTCTTTGATTCATATAGTTAGCATAGCGCCGGCGTCTACGTATGTATTTAATAGTTTTCATGATATTTTAATTAAAGTTGATCAACACTGCTTTGGGAGCCTGCCAGGCCTGCCACAGGTTTTCTTGTTAGTTATTATAGGTACTTAATTTTAAGAAAAGACGAAAGCTATAAAGCTATTTTTAAAGAAAAACCGAGAGAAGTCTGAATCTCTGTTGTAACTTCCATATATTAGGATTCTGTAAAAAGAACGAAGATTTAAAAAAGTATAACTTACATATTTTTCATTAGATTCCTAATGTCTCTTGCCGTAGAACTAGAAAATATAGTAATATTCGAAATCTAAATAACATAAAATATAATAAAATATATTGATAACATATCTATGTAGAACATAGATGAGAAAGAGCATCTTTGTAAAGTCATATTTATGTGACAAACTTATCTACACAGCGGATAAAAGAGGAAGTAATGCTTATTTCAACAATTACAAATGCATAGACTGTGGCGCCAATACGAGCAGTAATTAAGTTAGTATCGTTGATCGAAATTATGTCAAAATTAGGCAATCAAAACCTCGTCGGTACAAATACGTAGTAAAGTCTACGTTTAGTTTTCAATGATTACAATTCAAGGCTGTGTAACAATGTCATATTATATCGAATTGTTACAACTTGCTAGACACACTCGCTACAATTATGACGTAGTTAAACCTATCTAAACGTACACTATTATTTTATTAGGCCACTTATCAAGATTTATAAAATCGTAATAGGTAGATATACTTATTATATATTTAGATAAATTTAAATTTAGCTACATAACCACTCAAACGTCAGGAGACACATAGGTAACCAAAAAGTTTTTGTCATCTTACGCCCGGGTACACTAGAGTGTCATCTATAGGCAGTTATACAAATCAGCTTTATACGGTTATAATAAAGACCTTTTTTGCATATAGTCTAGTATTTAAGACGCGGAACTAAACGTAGATGGCGCCTATATATACAAACACTACATTTCTTTTTGTTCTGATTTTATACGTCAGTTTGAAGTTGAGTGATTTTGTGTGTGCGTTACGCTGAGGATTGTCCGCAATAATGTCGTAATTTCTTTTTTCATAATACTTAAATTGTATAGTGTATTATACCAAAACTTTTCTAAAGATTTGCTCCTTCCAATGATTGTGATGAAAAAATCATAGTTTTATTTGCATTATGGTTGAAAAATTATTTGATTACTTTAGAGATGGTCCATCGTATGTGAAATGGCTGCAAATTTTTGGTGATAAAACCTAAGTGAACACATATTTTGTGATTAAATTAATGTCATTACTTTAATTATTTTATGTAGATTAAGTGTAATAAATGTTTTTACAATCCACAGTGTTATACGCAGATTCAAAGTAAGTAAATAAATCGATAGAATGCGCTCACGCAATGGACACTGGAGTGTCCTTGGACGTTTACGTGTAAAAGGTCTGTGCAGACGAGATATTGGTGTCGGATTTTGTGTTCTAAATATTATTTTGTTTTCCTCTTTTACATGTCTGTTTATATTAATGCACAACAATGTAACAAATTTTTTACCTATAGGGTATTAATTTAATTCACTAAAATAGTAAAGTAGAACTGCAAAATAATTTAAGTAACATTAGAAAATCAAAGAAAGTATGTCGTCTGCACAGCCCCGGGCGGCCATTTTGCACATTCAGACATCTCGCGATTGCATCGAAAATTACCATAACCAGACCTCTTTTGTTTAATTTATCAAAAATAGTTATGATGCATAGAGCATAAATGTTTTGATCTCGTTTTAAAGCAAATATAGTCTAGTTTCTTTCACCATAGTAAAAACTGTTGCAGATTGCATGGTGTTTTTACAAAAAACCAATAATGTTGACATATGAGAAAAAATATCTAGATATCTAAAGTTCTCCATTTATTTTAAATTTTTCAATCTGGGCTTGGAGACTATACTTTAAATAATCATATTGTCTATACATTAAGCTATACTACGGTATTTTTAATTTTAATATAGGTCGTGTAACTTCCTTTTGACAAACGTTTTTGTCGGTAGACATACCGAGCGATTTCTAGCGCGAAATTAAACACTTTCATCGTGACGTTTCTGTGCATTGACGGTTCGCGGCGTGGACGTTTGAGTGGAGTGGATTCTTAGTCGCTTAGACAGTTTTTTTACCTACTATTTTACTTCTATGCTTAATCAATCATACCAATTTAAAAAAATATTTTGTAAAAAAACGCTGAGAATAAAACTATTAGTAACACAGACTGAAAATATATATCTATTACGGTTCAAAAGATGGCATCCTTGTGACAGAGGACAAGCGAAACCTACTGTCTGTCGGACGGAAAGGGCACTCTTTTAGTACAAAGCCCTTAAAAAGAAACAAATTTCACTAACACAGTAGTCCACAATTTACACCCACTTATCAGCAGAATAATAAAAATACTATATCGGAGGTCCTGTATCTTACTAGGTGGTCTTCGTAATAAAAAGCCATACCGGTCATTAAGTACTAGCATTTTCTTTTAATATACTTTATACGCCAACAATGTTATGCTACTTCATTCTTTTTTAATTTGTATTGAATTAAAACATTTTAGTAAATTCAGGTAACAAGTACAAAGATTACATCGATAGCACTTTATCAGCCGTGATAGCCAGTCATTGACCTCATTCAATTCACTTCCAAATACACTTTCTAGAAAGTACATCGTACATTGTTACTAAAACTATTTGAAGATTCCATCAGTGGTTTCAAAAAACTTCTAAAATTTCGAGATAAAAACTATCACAGATTATAATGAATTAAAGTAAAACTTGTCTGTGTGTTAACAAATTCGAGTAAGTACATGTCCATATCGAGATCAAGAGATTGGGGACCTTTATGCCAAAATCACGGTAATTTTCACCGTAGTAGATCCACGCTAGTTTCAGCATGAATAGGCCAAATCGACCGGGGAAGTACTACCCTTTAATATTACTCGTACTATTGCGTTTCGTTCGGTGAGTGAGAGTGCCGGAGGCCCAATTTCTCCCTTTCCTTTTTCCTCACCTCCTTCAATCTTTTCACGTACCCACTGCCTTCACGGAGGCAGCGGCCTCGCCGAGTCCTTGGCATTACAGGAGGAATGCTAGGGACTCTGAGTCGTGCATGAGCGACAGTTATCAATTACCTATCTTACCATCACATAGGCTGTTTGCTAGTTTACCATTGAGGCAATAAAAAAAACAGTCATGTTTAGCACGCGGATTGGCGATCGCAATGGTGGTAGTCCTATCACAAAACGCTACTACTCGTCCAATTTGGATAATTTTTGCCACCCTTTCATTCTAATGTCTGTGGCGGTTAAACTTTTGGTTGGTAACTGCACTAGTGAGGTATTCACACGACTGCTGGATTGTAATGTTTTATAATTCACTAGTGGACGGCGGGGTCGTTTATATTATTGAATTCAATATTGAGAATTAGGCAAGTCATTAATTTAATATACTTATGTATTCTTTATCATTTAATTAAAGTGCCCCGTGACCTATAAATTAAGTGAAGATTAGCTGTTATCTTAAAAAAGTTTTAGTTGATTGTTTTTTTAATTATTTATTGTTCAATACAGTAAAGATATGAACTCTCTAGATATCTAAGGGTAAGGGAGATGTACTTCTTACCGGGATAGCACGTGTCGTTTGATTTGCACATTCACAGTTTAAAATAAATAGAGTCATTCACTCACATTTTAGAAAACCCTCATTGAAAAATATGTTTTAGAAAAGCTTATTATCTTTAAATAGTATAAATTACATTCACTGTTTTCTTTTATCTGTACCTATCTGGAATTTTTTTACTAACCGCGCAATGGGTTTTAATAAAATTTTCTTAAGGTTGTTAAATGTATGTATGTATGTGAACTACAAAAAATTATAATTATGACGCAACACATGTTAGTACGTACATGTAACGGGTTGCTAGCTACATATAAAATTTCTTGTTCTAAGTATATTCACACAACTTTCATCTATACGGATTTCCTCAAAGAAAACCTTCGTATAGTGTATCAAGAGGAAGCTCAAGTGAAATTACAAGCTAGTCGGCACTTCAAAGCGTGTGTACTTTAGCGACTCGAGATTATGTTGTCTTTACAAAATTAGCCTATTACGGAGGTTGGGCAATGTTTACTCGGCTCATTACTTTCGAAAGTAAGTAAGTACCTTTGCTCTTAAATCAGCTCAAGAACCTATTAAGAAATAATTACGACTGCCTGGATACAGAGCCAAGAAAATAATGTGTGAACTGAACTGTAATTTAAAGGCTTAAATCATACCAGGTGGAACAAGCGATCTATAATAAATAAAACGCATAAGATTTAAAAAAATATGTCTAGTTTTCCACGGCGCGGTTTCACCCGCGTCTTTGCTTACTGCTCTGCTCCCATCACCAGTAGCGTGATGTTACATACCTATAATCTTTCTCAGGAACTGTACTATTATACCCGAAAATAATTATTCAAATCCAACCGGTACTTTCAGAGATTAGCGCGTTCAAACAAACAAACTGTTCCGTTTATATAATCGAATAGATTTAGATTACGTTAAGATTCAAATTTGGAAATGCTACTGTAGATTATTGATAAAATCCAGTAACTATTGTAACATTAACTTTGTACATTGACCAAAAACTTCAAACTGAAGTAAACATAAGTAAAAAAAACATTGTTCTACACTACAATCTAGCCTCTAACAACGACGGCGGCGCTTCAACAAGACAAACGAGGCACTTATTAGTTAAACATGATAAAACAATTAGATTATCTCTCACTAATCTCTAGTACAAAGTTAATCCGACAAAAAATAATGACGTTTACACACAAGACGACTGTTGTACAAATATACGGCTTAAACAAAAACCAGTAAAAACACGGCTCCTTATTTTATCATTGCCGTTTTTATGGCTTAAAGTAAAAGAAAATATTTAGGCAGGCAATTACGTCCAACACGGTTGGATTAACATTTTTTTGTACAACACGTTGTATTATCATTGTTATCTTTAGATTTAAATTCTATGAAGTAATTTTTATATTTTTATTTTTAATTATGATTTACGAATGATTTTTTGAGGTTTAGGTTTCTAAATCGAACAATCACCAACGTGACTTTTTCAAAGTCAACGTGAACGACAAGGGTCGACGAGCTCTGCCATTAAAAACATCTACTTTAAGGCAAATATACAATGGAAGTTATTGCAACTTGTGTGAAGCCCTTAAAAATTCGTTAGGGAGAGAAGAACAAGCGAAAAGAAAAGAAGGAAAGAAAGAGTAATTATTATACTTTTTTTACGTCGATATTTTATTAAGGGTAGATACCTACTTCTCCCCGGCCAATCAGATTTTTTACCGTATAAAAACTTACCTTTAATATCTATACCATCACCCTAAGGTGAGCCTTAGAGAAATGCAGAGATTGGTATTAAATGTCTAAGTCATTAAGTCGTTATTACTTTAATGCATTGTTTATACTTACGTTACCTATAATAATATTAGTCAAACACAATGCTTTTATGTCCGTACTAATCGAGTAACAATAAAACATATTAATACACAAATTATAATAACCTTTGACTATAAACATTTGTTCCCTAAGTGTCCACACTATCAAAATGTTTCCACTTTCACAAACATACACCGAAATTATAACGAATTTACGTTAACTATGTTCAAGGCATTTATATTACTTTTAATGTTAATTGAAGTGACACGGTCGGTGTCACAGGCGGTCCCAGTACATAGTTTTATTTTTATTAATTCTTTTTAGACAAGACCCATCGAGTTTGGTCATCGAATTCCATACTTCGACTTTTCTCTTTTATATGTTATCTATCCACTTTTAGAGTAGGTTTACATGACGTAGGTGTACGTTCACTAAACCATTCACTTTTATGTAGGTACGGTCTATTTTTTATTTTACATTTAAATGTGTTGAGTAAATATGTTCTGAATTAGATTTTTGTGAATACTGTTAACAGCCTTATCATCTTTATTTCTTTTTGCCTGACTGCCGAAGTCAAGGAGGGTAATGTTTTACGTGCATATGTATGTATGTACGTTTATTTCTTCACGATCTACAGCCTAATACATTTTAGTCAATTAATAATTATTTTATTTAAGTTACGTTATGGTTATTTTAATTTTTTTTTCATACGTACGCAGTTAAAGTCCAAACTGACCTTCAAATTTAACCCATATTCAATGTCAGTATGAATCTTCCTCTTGTTATCTGAACGTCACGGCTCATAAAGAACAGATTTATTATTCTTTATCACTTATTCAATTTAAACAATAAATACGGTCTAAATAATATACAGTTCAAAATGTCAGCAAAGATAAGTGAACCGCCATTAAAATATAATGCTTCTTTGATATTACATAAATGTAATAAAAAGTACAGCTATTGTGTAGACAATGTGTCTGTGTTTTTAGTTTTTACTAAGTGTCTGTTAGAATAAAACATATTTTTTTATGATTGACTTATTTTCTGTCTACATACTAGCCGGTAGAACAGAAAAATTATCATAGTCTAAGTAATGTATTGCAACTGAGTTATAACGTAGCTGTAACGTTTTACTTTGAGCTGAGATGCAATAACCTTCTGTTCACTTTTTCTAGTTATTGTAGTATTAATCCCAGTGTCAATAACAAAGTGATAAGTTTGTTAATTTGCGTTGACAAAGGTTTAAAGTCAATAACACATTTTGTCAAAATTAATGTTTTTACATTGAAGGCAACCGATGTGTATATGTGTATATAACGAGTCTAAATTTGTTAAAGCTATTTACACGATACATTCAATTCATGAGAATTGGGTCATCTCATCGAATAGGGGTGGCTCAAGCCACCCCTATTCGATGAGATGACCCAATGTGGAGTGAGACAATGTCAAATTTCTTATTAAAACATATACGCTTTAAAGAACTGTTACTATTAATTAAAAGCAATAAAATATATATGTAATTTTTTTAGGGAAAGTATACCTAACATAATAAGAAACTTTTAATAGGTACTGGATTGAAAGTACGTAGGTACTAAGTTTTTCTTTCTTGGCAGCATGTAAGCCTATCTCTATCCATCATGTATTGAATGTCCGGCAATAGATTAATATTTATCGACGTTTTATTTTTGTACTTTATTAGTGTTCAAATATCATTAACGATTAGTTTGTTGCACCTGACACTGTTCGACTGACTCTTGTACAATATAAATTGAATTTATTACGTGTCCATGGCCCGCGGCGATGATAGAAATTGGAAAATATACACCCGGGGTGTGGTAATTAACATAAGCGGGAGTAACATAGGGAATTCCTTCGATATTTACTTTCTATTTATTGATTTGAGCTCTTATGAGTTAATTATTCGGGAACGAAAGAAAGTTTGATTTGTGATGCATTAGCCGATGTTTGTTGTAAGAGAATTAATAATATTATACAAATCGGACAAAACGATTTACAGTAATATTAAATTTATTGAATTCCTTACATTAATCAGGAATTTTATCGGGAGAACACAAAAATATTTTGGAAAGCACAGCTTGTACTTAATTAACATCGTCTATTTGTTTGTTACAGCGAATCTCACCATCAGTACTCGCGGCTTCAGCCTAGAACTGCTTATTCATTCACCCGTGCAGGACTTGTACCTCTGCTTCAACCGATCGCGGTTGGTTGGCAGGCGACTGGTAAGTACTAAAACTATTATTTTCCTCGACGAAGTCTATAGGTGAGGCAAGAACAGACGAATAATTAGAATTCTTTGTCAACAGACACGTTTTCAAGCGGAGAGACAACCCAATTGCCTGTTCAAAGAGGAGTTTGTGGACGGCTACAACAGATATCACCTGGTGAAGAACGAAGACCGTTACATAGGGTTCAACCGGCGGGGTGTTCAACTGCGGCGCGGCAAGAGTCGCCTATCGGAGCGGCTGCACAAGTGCTTCTCGTTCATGAAGGAAGCTCACGACTTCGATATAAACAGGCACAACATAATGCGCGCCGGCGACCAGCTCAAGTGGCGTCCGCAGCGTAGGCTCCGACCTCCGCCCCAGAACTCCATCAAGCCGCCATGCCACGGCGTGCGCCATCACCACGGTAGGCATCAGAGGCGGAGGAACTGCGACGGCACGTAGACGTCGCACCCTTCTCACGTTAGCAGCTCATTTACGCTTCAACGCTTCGCGCGTTCCGTTGCTAGCTGTCGATGGACATTGTGAGTGGACAGAGTATTAGTCAACTATCGCAGTATTATTACAGTGACGTGGACTGGATAGCGTTAGGTTAGCTCGGCCGCGGTGGCCGCGGCGTTTCAAACGTCGCATGAATGGTAGCTGAAGCGAGAGAGCAAACATTTGAATGGGGAAAAAAAACGCCGAGCCCGGACGACGTCCGGAGCTGTGAAATTCCATAAGGTCGTGTAACATCGTGGAGCTCGTTTGCTCTTGTGCCAGCGGTCGGACTGGTGCTCTAAAAGGAATAAAGGTTTTCTGTGGAAAGAGCAAATAGTAGTCTCGCCAGTCACGAGCGTTCCGACAGACCACCGCTGTAATGTGGTGGCAAGTGCTACGCGCACTCTCAGGTTCGGGAAGCACGCCTTCGTCAACGCGTTATGAGTTCTTGTAGACCTCGATTGCTCCGGCTGGCTCGCCATAAGTGTAGCAAAAACGCCTTTACGTCAATTCTCAGTGTGTTATTATTTAAAACGCTTTACTATTAAGTAAGGATCGTGTTATCTGCTTGTAAATATAATAAAAATAATTGTGTTTACTTATTTATCAAACAAAAGTTAATCAAAAAATTTGTAAACGTAGATGTTAGATGTAAAGTTGTATTAAAATGTTTTGTATTTAATTATGGGTATTTAATCTATCCGACCAATCGCTCTCTTGTGATTAGCCACAGTCGCTATGACCTAGTTTTCTTTACTAACTCCACGTACTGAAACCTTTTCTTTACTAATATTCATTTGAATATATTTTCCGGTCGATTTGTGAATTTGATTGTATGATTTCGAGCGCTTTGTATATATTATTTTAAGAGTTTGTATGAGAGTGATAGGTAATTGAATCTCTTTTGTCAAAATCTTCTTGATTTTAATAATATTGCCATGTTAGTATTGACTGGAGCTGAAGTATTCAGCGGTCAGAGTACCGAGTGTTCTGTTGTTATCCATATGTTCGTCACCGTGCATACATAATAAAGGACATTTATAATCTTAATATTTTAATAAGATCTGTGCCATAGTGTGGTGGCAGTGTATAACTATGTGTTCGCATTATAACTAGTGTATTAATTTTGTCTGTAAACTTGGAGTAGATAAAATATTTAACATAAGAAAATATTACAGATTTATTCAATATTTGCAATCATTTTCATGTCCATAATACGAACATGACGCAATAATATGTTTTAAGCAGTTTTATAGAATTTTAGTAAATTTAAAATTACACTCATACTACTTAAGTTTATACACCCACCACAGAACAACAAACAGTCTTTATGTAGGTATTTCATGAAAATGATTGCAAAACCATCAAGATCTAAAAAAAAATTATTTGTATCCTATACCCAGTCTATATTCAAAATGTAAGAATAAATTATTTAACAATGTTGACCATTATAAAAAAATCATCGTAGTCTCACATGACTAAATGAATTTTAATTATCACTTAACCATACCAGTTTAAAATCTACATGGTATAAAAAATATACACTGTAATATTCAACAATACCTATTATATTCAACAATATTCAATAAAGTCGTTGCGAATAATGTCACCATTCAGTCGATGTGAATATCTGTTGCTTTACATTCCACCATTATTCCATAGAATAGAAGACAAACTGTAAAAGACATAACACATTCCAAATAATGTAAAATAGTTTACAAAATATGCGCTTAAATACATAATAAATTTGTTAAAATAACGTGACACTATGTATCGTATTACTGCGTCTAATTATAAGTATTCAGATGCTGAGAACGAAATATAATTGCTAAGAAAAATTACGAAATTAAATCATATTTAACTCGCATTCGTTGTTTATTATTTATTTCAAACCTTTATTCTGATATTTTATTGCTATAGGTTACACAAACATAATTATATTCATTTTCTAATTCTAATATTGTGTAGCAGTGTTACATAAACTGTTGTGATTGTGACTCAAAGGGAATAAAGGATTAAATTGTATTTTCTAAGTTTATTTTGCCACACGGCAAAAGAAAGGGTCAAATCTTTAGGGTCGAAAGGGCTCGTAGCCAAAATATCGTGCGGAAACCTGAAACAATAATAAGTATTAATTAAAAAGAAGCCCAGAAAATATCTCAAAGTTTAGTAATTGTATTTTCATAGGATATCATTTTAGTTTTCATTTGTATAAATATATACTTGTTATTAGAAAAAAAATTGTAAAGAATTGTTTACCTAAAAGTAGCGTTGCCGGGTGCGGCTACAAAAAAGGCGATATTTCCAATAATCTTGCCGGAAGAGGGTGTTTGCGGGTAAAATGTAACATTAAGAACAAACAGGGTAAAGTGGGGCTAACTGGGCGTGATGGCGGCTAACTGCGTGTGCGCAGGCCGATTAGCACCTAGCTACGTCAAGCACAGAGTAAGATTACGCAGAGATAACGCAGCTACCTGAGGGAAATGTGTTTGTAAATATTAGATATATTTTAACATGCTTAAGGTAATTAATTATTATGCGTGATACTTTGTAAAGAAATCAAGTGTTGATTTACATCTATAGTTCTATAAATGTGAGTATTTCTCGCCTGTGGTAAAATAAGTAGGTACTGCATGTTGTGTAAGAGTATGTTCCGAGAACAAGATTTTCTAATAGGTATAAATATTTTACGCTCGTGTGCAAAAAAAAGACGTTCAAGCCATAGTAGAGCTAGATAAAATCTATAATATTTTTAATAATTTTGTTATTTAGTAATAGGTTTTCAATTTGTATGACAATGAAATATCTGGTTACTCATATAAAATTTTAAATGCACAATTTAAAATTATCTTCAGGTACCAAATCTAATTCATAACGCTATATTTACTGAGACATGTCCGTATGCAATCGATACGTGTTTATTTTTGTATAAATAAACATAATAAATTTGTGGATAATGACTAGTACTCGCCAATCAAGGTGTGTTGCCATTGATATGTTAGCAGCGCTGTTGAATGACGTAGTAAGATGATGGAATTTGGTACAATTGTTTGGTCAACATATTCAAGAGGTTTTCAAATAATATGAGGTATGATAATATTATTTTAATTATAATGTTTATTGATTTAAATATAGGCGTTGGCCTCTACTGAATGATTTCACTTGTATTAGACTTGTGCTTTTATTGACGCAGTTTTTTTTTATCTACTCATATAAAACACTACGTAAATTTAGGTAGTAGTCTTTTTAATGAAAACGCGTAATGTAAAATTCTAAACACTCTTTGCCTATTGAAAAATTTACAATGACATGATGGTGTTAGTAGAACTAAGAAACAAAGAAAAATATCCTATTTTTTAGGTTTTATCTTTATTCTTTCTCTATCTTTGAATGTAAATACTAAAAGACTTTTGTGTATGAGCTTATCATCGATGTAACAGTATTTTTACAGTAAAGTTGCTTTCGGCGATGGTATGCTTCATTTTGGTTGATTTCAATCAGCATATTTGACACCTTTTGTAACTAAAATTGGAATTGGCTTTCTACGTACTTATTTCAGCAAAATCTTATATTAATTACGATTGTAGCAATCGTAGCAATAGCTAGTAGGTAATCGAATCATATAATATAATGGAGTCTCAAAGTAAAAATGAACTCATTAATGCACGAAAGTGTTTTGCAGTTTCATTAAATAGCCACCCATCGTGAATCGATCGCCACATGTACGCCTTGCAGCTTTATTGATTACATAGCTATTACTTACTTCATCATATCAGCTGAAAGACGTCCACTGCTAGACATAGGCGTCCCCAATTTTCGCCACCTTGGCCGGTCGTGAGCCGCCATCCATCATCCATCATTCATCAGTTACTTAGTTACGAGCCTTTCATAATTTTTATTTACAAATCTATTGCAATCATAAATATGGATTATAATTCTTAACGTCCAACAGTTGAAGGCATTAGTCGTGATTAGACACGCCTTTGTCAGCAACCAGTTAAATAATAACACATAAATTTATCGTCTACGCAAATTTACATTTGCGTCACAAGTTTTTGTATGTGTTAATATGCATATTATTACATCATGAGCTCGAGTAATTAAAAATTAATCGCTCCAATGCAATTTTACTATAATTTATGGCTGTTTTTGTTATTCAGACATTTAATAATTTAGTGATTCATCAGTGATATCAACAAGATGGATACGCGGACCTACGAGAATTAAAAGCGACTGGACGATGTCGAATTCTCTTCAAGACCGATTTTCAGCAATGGACGTAAAACGTGACAGTATAGAAAATATACGTAAAAAACCTCTTAAGAAAACGTTATGATCGCAATCGTAAAATGTGTTGGCTGAATCCAATTTATTTCAAAAACTGTAGGTACGACTGGGTTTGGTAGTAAAACATTTTCAAATCCTGTAAATTTCAATTCTTTAAAGCATATATTACCAAACATGACATTGAAAAATAATAAACTTGAATGAGTAAGACTCCAGTTGTTATTATCATTGGAAATATTATACCATACGTATTTGTTACAAATTTTGGTTTTAGGCGCACTTGTTTCCGTAATAAAATCTCTGATTCATGGTGTGTGTAGATTAAAAATATTAGTCATTTTACCAGATGGGTAAACTTAGCAATTACTATTACAGTATAAAATGAAGCCAGTGTTATTTCAAAAAATAAAATATAGTTGATTTCTCTGTGCAGTTGTCTACTCTGTGTTTGAAATAAGAAAGAAGCAAGTTCGGGCAAGTGCACACTGGCGCATACATACTCGATTAATATGTTTGTAGACACTAACATATGTACTGATGCAAGTGTTAATTAGCCTATAGTACGTGCCAGTGCACACCGCAGCTTATGCAGGTGTGTTTGACGCTTTCAAATATGATGCAAGAATCTTAATTTTAATACGTATTTATTTACGTTAAAAGCATATTAAATATATGCATTATCGTTTATTAGGTACTGTTAGATAACTAGTATTTTTCGACCATTATAATGTAGGTTGGAAAACCGCTTCTGTGTGCGATATTAAAAATATTTTGTTTAAATGAAAAAAAGTGAATAAAGTAAAAGTTATTGAATAAAATAGATTATGAACATTTCCACTCTTACTAATAAACGTAATATAACGTCAGATAGGTATTATGTGTTTGTTTCTATCTCTCTTTGTTGTTTTTTGTACTTTAAAGAAAGGGACAGTACACTAAATAGTTATACCATTGCTACTTTTGTTTATTAGTAAAGCCGTTAATTTGTAAGTAAATATACAATTTAAATTTTATAATTTTCCGTAAATCTAATAAAGTTTTCATATTTTAATAACTTGAAAAATAATATAAAAAAAGAGAATATTTTCAAAACTAATCGTACAATAATCGACGCAAGTTCCAAATGCTGTAACATCCCAACGAGCTTAGGGACATCGCTAACATGTTGGTCAAACATTTGACCGGTCTCACTAACTAGCATCTACCAGTAAAGAGCAGTTTATGAACTGACAAATAAAACATTTTTTATTCATTATGAGAATGAATATTTTCCTAAATGGATTCTTTGGAAAAGGGGACCAGTTTGACGACCGGACCCTTTGAAACGCACGTGTTACAATTCTGTTGACTGTACCATTTGTAACGAATATACCAGGGCTTTGAGTTGTTGCTATGAATGGATGATGAAGCTATTTATGAAAGGTTATGATTTATCAATGGTTCATTTTGTTTTGATGTTTATATTCAAGGATACTTTTATTTGTAAGTAACAATGTAGGTATTACAAGCGCTCTACGCGACTTCGTATTAAGTTTGTACTTGATAAGCCATTGATGATGCTAATTATATTTTTTATTGCAACTGCAAAAGTGTCTTTAGGTTATGGTAATAACCCTATCATCCTAGTTGCTTTAGTATAAACCAGCCATATTCATAAGATTATGGCTCTGTTTTGCGGAAACAGTGCTAAGAAAACTTGACCATTTATTTGCTTGAACGAAAAAGGAAAACGAAAGAAGATGATCATAGGAGGTTATTATGAAAATAGAGGAGTAGATCCATAATTTTCTAATGGGATAAAATAAGATAAGGAAATACCAGACGTAGGTTATTATTGACCAGATTTCGACAAAAATTACAACATCAATTGACACAATCTAAGCTGTAATTATCTCACTACCATATCCACAACGAGACAACCTAGAAATATTGAAATGGTTTAAGACGTTTATTGCTACTGAATAAAGCATTTAATCTGAGAAATACAAGATAACCAATCAACTTAATTTAAATTTTACTAGCAAGTATTAAGTTATGTACAAAAATAAGTCTAACATTCGTAAATAAAAACCCTTTTGATTTAACAAACTCTTTTGATTGCGTTTACATTGAACTTTGAGCTTCACGTAGTTGCAGCAGTTTGTCAGCAGCAGAAGTTTCAGTTTTAAATTTCGGCTTTATACTCTACGCGTTACTGAAAGGTCTTGACAGATGGACATTAGAGTGATCCTATAAAGGTTCCGTTTTATCTCTTGAGGTACAGAACCTTAAAATTGATGTGAGTATTGTGAAAACAAAATGTTGGCAGTGATGCGGTATGATGCTAATAAAGCTTTCATAATTACAATTTTCTAAATGTATCTTTATTGACATTAAAGCTTAAGAACCCCACTTTGTTCTTTTGTTTTATTATTGTCTGGTTGCGGGTAAATATTCAAGTATAACAGTTTGACAGATTGAAACGTTAATAATCTCTCTTTGCAGACAAATTGAAGTGGTTTGCAAACAATGTACTTACGTACTTGAACTTTGATTTTAGGGGAAACGAGAAAATATAGGAGTTGCAAATAGAAGATAATAATATGAATATCTCTGCGTATTGAGGTTTTAATTGAGAAATTTTGCAAATAATTTTAAGTTTGTTTATATACACTGTATGAAGTTAATAAAAAAAAAACCAAGTGCCTGGGCGGTTGAAAATACTTGAGTAAAGACCACCGGTGGAAGCACAGCAGGCACAGAAGGCTGCCACAAGAATCGATGACATCGAGATGGTAAGTAAAAGATGGTGGGCCATCGATGAATGGTGTGGGAAGCTTAGGTAAAAACAGTATAAACTTGTAATCGATATAAATAACATGAACAATATAAATCAATATAAATGTCATAGAACTTTGATTTTTTCACAACTTCAAGAGGTTTTACTAAGACAAGAGTATTCAATATACATTTTGGCTAGATACCTCCACGCGTTACTGAGAAAAAGGTTTTGATAGACAGACAGACAGGTGGACAACAAAGAAATACTATAAGGGTTCCATTTTGCCTCTTGAGGTACGGAACTCTAGTAATGAAAATTTTTGTATCAATTCTAACTATGAGGAAGTATATATCAAGCAAATGCAAATGAGTGCGAAATGTAGTAGGTAATCGTTATTAAAGTTGAGTTACCAATTTGATAAAATTTAATTAGTCATTTTATGTTAGAATGCATTGCTAATTACCTCTACATTATGTCGCCCTGCATTGTATCGGTCTAATACTATCGGCCAGCACGACAATTATAAATAGTTTCTTGCACTATAAGGTAATTGTATAATACCTATGTCATATTGTCGTTCCGAGGAGGCCAGGTAAACATTTTTTTAGCTAAGTCTTGGTCTCATCGTACAATACAAGGCAAGACACAAGGCGTCTACTTAAATATCTTCTTGGAACAGCTGTATGTTGCGCTACTTCACCGTTATGAATTGCCAAACTTACCCACTCTAGAAGCAAATTAATACGTACTTGTTTCGTAACAGTACTAGCGAACATACCACCTGAAGCATCAATCCTTATTTTATAAATGTAGGAAACATAATTATAATTAATCCCCCATTTGTTATTGACCCAATAACTCAGTCACTAACTAGGTCAGTATTTTTTAGACCCTTTGCCACTAAACAAATTTAAAATCCATCATTAAAATAGTCTATTATTATCGTCAATTTTCCATATTCCTTCGAAGACTGCCTCTCCAAACACCCTCAGCCATTCAACCCTTCCAACAGAGCTTGACAAAAAATACTCCACTACGTCAATATTGAACATCCAGCCTCTAATAGAACGGTTTAAGTCACAAACGTTTCGAATAGCGATTTAAACTAAAGCTACAAATTTTAACACTCGGCAATCGTTATGCTTGAAAAAAACAAATATATTCAAGCAAAATATTATTAAAAAACAAAAATCTACCAGCCAAAAAACAAACTGAAAAGAAAGAAACCAATTTTTTTCATGGCGACGCTACATTGCAGTATTTTCTATGTGACTACCACAATTAATATAAATCTAAAGACACCTCATTATGTTAAAATCTATTTAGCCATTTTGGCTGTAGAGCGTGGCAAAGAAATAGATATACATACATAGACACACACATACATACATACTCCTTGACCTCGGCAGTCGGGTAAAAAGTGCGACACCTTGCTAATAATACAATTTTTACATTACTTACGTTTTCGTCATCGTTCCCCAGCTATTATTATTCGTAGCTCCACCAATTATATCGTACTCGACAGCCCACTGCAGGATGAAAACCTCTCCTCGTACAGAGAATGCATAAACATTGAAACAAACAAACTATAAAAGCCATCTTAGTTTGGCTTGTATGTTCGAAATCTGCATCTATACTATATTATATAAAGCGACAGAGTTTGTTTGTTTGAACACGCTAATCTCTGGAACTACCAGTCAGATTTGTAAAAAAATATTTTTGCGTATGGTAGCTCAGTTCTCGAGGAAGGTTATAGGCTATAATGTACCATCACGCTGCTGGAGACAGGAGCATAGCAATAAGCAACGAAGCTAGTATGATAATATATGAGTATAGTAGAAATTTTGCATTTTATATTCGCTGGCTTAAACTCCTTCGAATCCAAAATCTCTTACAATTTAAGGCATATGTCTAAACGTATTGTGTTGGCCCTTTGTCCTTTTAACGCCACTTGTTTGTTTGAAGTCGTCGGGTATTACAAGTCCATTAGGTTTCTCGCGGATGTGTAGAGGCAATACAGAGGTGCCGAGGAGACCCACCATAAGTCCTCAAAGAACCCACATATTTTTAACAAAATAAATTAGTAAATTTATTGTTTTAGACTGAACTTTGACCTGCTTAGATAAGCCAATATGATTTTTTTGTTTTATAATTATTGGCCTAAATATTATTGGTATCGGCAATATAGGTTTACGATATATTCAATAATATTCATTTACCTATGACTAGTAATTGAAAAAGCCCAAACCTTATGACTAGTCTGGTAGAGGTGACTACTGTAACCTGTATCTATTAGGCCAACGACTTTATGTAACAATTATGTATTTATATAGTTAATTAGTATAGAACAAGTATATTACCTACAATGAATTGAAAAAGATTTTATTAACCATGTCATAATTAATCCGAAATTTTAGCATCGTGAAACGGATATGTGATTATATTTACTTAAATGTCTCATCGATGGCATTTCAGACATATTGGAATAAAAATTAACTTAAAATCGTTAAAGATATTTATCATATTAATTATATAAACAACAATTAGCTATCAACCTATTATTACTAAATAAATATCTGACATATTTATTTTTAAACCAAGCAAATAGATTCACTTAAAACTCAATTTACTTTTCACTTTGTATTCAAAGCTTTAACTGCAAGTACAAATATAAACTTATTATTTATAGGTATATACTTTAAACCTAATGATTTAAAACATAAATTCAAATATATTTAACTGACACTATTTTCATTATTAGCTGCTTTTATTCCAACGGGTACACAAAGGTAAAATAACAACTGTGGCCATCAAATCACCAAAAAAACCGGACAAATGCATTCTCTTGTTCCCAAAAATACTAGCGCCAGTCCTATTGAAGTGTCCTCTTATTTTTATTTGTCTATCCCCATTACGTTTTTGGACAAAAGGCGTTGAGTGTTTGGTCATCTTCGAGAGACCAACAAATGGTTCGGGCAAACAGTCTGAGTTCCCACGACATATACAACCAGTTCTCCTTGAACCTTGTAACCCTGATAACCGAAATAGTTCCTTACAATTGTGATAACGGGAAACTAGAGTGACGAGCCTTATTTATCAGCCTAATGACACGCTTTAAAGCCATCTCAGTGAAAGCTCTACTCTGTAATTTAATTAAGAATTTTAATATGTACGAGTATCATCGAATGGATTATGTACTCGTACTTATATGTCAATACAGGCAATCGATAGTGGCATATTATTATTAAAAACTAAATGATAAAGGTTGGCTTAAATATTACTTACTTACATTGACAGTGTTCCTGACACCACTAAGATTAGTTACCACACTATACGAAAGTAAAACTCTGTATTTACAAATCTGCTGCTCATACGCGTATAATTGTTCCAATTTAAGGCAAAATCTGCTAATGAAAGTTCATGCAACTGTGGTATATTATTGATAAACGCAAATAATATCTAAATGATTAGATATCGTAACATAAATCATAAATTAAATTGTCGTCGAATGCAGACATAGGTCAGTCAGTTTATATATTTCAATGTTCATAATCAAAAACATCGCAAACTGTGAAATGACAGAAACCTCGCTGCAGCCAACAATATATTGATAAATGCAGACTTCTTCTCGTAAAAATAGAAAACGATTAGATTACGCAACGGTGTATTCAATGTAATAAATATGTATAATATATAATCCAAAATTCGAACTCATTTTATCATTTATTACTATACTAGCTTTCCGCAGCGTGGTTTCACCCGCGTCTTTGCTCATTGCTCTACTCCCGTCGCCAGTAGCGGCATGGTACATAACCTATAACCTTCCTCGGGTACTGGGCTATCATACGCAAAAATAATGATTTAAATCTGACTGGTAATTCCAGAGATTATAGCATTCAAACAAACAAACAAACTCTTTATTAAATAGTTTAAATGAGTGACACAATGAATGACACTTATAAAAAAAAGTCAGACGAGAGTAAATTAGCAAGTTCAATATATTATGTACTATTTTTTAAGTGTCCTAAAACATGGTTTTGACAACAAAGATCGTAGACGATCCTGGATGTGATACGGATATTACGCTACAAGATATCTTAGATATTTGTTACAAAAATATTTGTTTCAAGATTATAATTTAATCGAAACAATCTTATCGATTGACGTAAAAGACAAGCTAAAAATAATACGAATACATGCAGATTGCTTTTAAGGACAGTGTACTTAAATTAATTGTAACTTTATTATATTGCCTTTAATTTTCCTAAAAAGGTTCCTTCTCTTTTAACATTTCATACTACAATCATGGATAAATCCTCGGCATAGTAAAAAAAGGAGATAAGAAGCGAGATTTCTCTTAGAAATTTTCAGTTGATATTAACAACATTTACTATTTCCTAAGTAACAGGTAACAATCTACAGCACTCTCCAAGAGAAGAGAGAAACGTATAATAAAAACCCTTAATAAACGTCACGGTAACCTTTAGAATAAAAAATCTAATAGTAAGTAAATAGTTACTAGAATCGGACATCAAACTCAAAGTCATAATAAAATTAGAGATGGGTCGTTACTATGTGGCAGTATTGGTATCAAATCAATTCTAAACCATACCGTTTATTAAAACTTTGACATTTATATGTACAGGAAATTAAAACGACAAATCATGAAAACATAGCCAGTAAAAATAAAAAAATAATTAAAACAGTAGCCAGCTACGAGCAAAACCAAACACAAACATTTCACCGGCATTTGAAAACAATCAAAAGAAAATCTATAAACATAGATAAACGTTTAAGAGTCAATCGTTCATCCGATAACGGAGCAATGAGTACTCATTGAAAACAAACTTATCTTGATGAGACTGTTAAGCCGCAGCCGAACCATTAATAACTCAGAATAAATAATAACATCATTACTTTAAACTCGGACCACCCAAAATCATCACCTATAATATCTACATTATTATGTGATGGTAAACTCAAAGATAAAAAAGAAAACTAAGGGAAATGAGAAACGAAAAATGAAGAGAAATCGACCGCTGTACGAAGTAATTGTGAGCCCGTGGTGTCAGCAATTTGCATACGATATGAGGCGCTAATGGTTGTAAGATACGATTTTTTACTCAATATTCTTGCATGTACATGCACAATCGTTATTAGCATAGATAAAGCCTAAAGAGAAAAATTAGATGTTCCATATCAAACAAGTTTTTAAACGGTCACCTCATTTGTAGTCAACGAGATTACTTTGTAAATGAATTCGATAGTAAATTATATTGGGATTTTTAAAGATAAGCTTAGGCTTTTAGATATCAAGATACTTTGACCTCGGTAATGAGTTTGAAATTTATATATACCATTTAAATCGTGCATTACGCCATAATGCAATTGCGATCTTCACATATTATCACATATATAGTCTCTCATTTTTATCTCGGAAGGGGTAGCAGAGATAAGTTACATCCACGATTAGTTCAATAGTCGTCAGGTAGCCAGGTAACAATTTTCCGAACCCTTTCGGTCTGCGTAACTAAAGCCATTTTTTAGGAAATTACACCAATACTTCGAAATTCGGTAGTCAAATGTAATAAATAAGTATTACCCTATAACGAGACATGTTTTGAAAACATGCACATAAAACGTACGTATTTTGTAAAAAAATTTTTTTTAATATTTTGTTAATATAATAATGTCGCTGTGTTTAAAGCTATTTATTTTGGTAACTTTAGCTATAGATTTTATTGCTTTATGACGTTGCATTGCAACTTATTTGCACTATTGTAATTTCATTCATTACCTACATAATATAATAATATTTATAATATTTCAACAACTACACACAACGCCATCTAGACCCAAAGTACGCATATTATATGCTTGTATTATGGGTTCTAGAATGCGGATATATATACATAAATACTTTTTTTTTGTAAATACATACATATTATACATAGAAACACCCAGACTAATGCAAATAGACATGTTCATGCACACAAATATTTGCACTGAGCGGGACTCGAACCCGCGACCTCTGCGTGGCATAAATAAATATAAAATATAATATCACATAAATCTGTGATTTACATTTTTAATAATCTATTAATAAATTAATTTTAATTATTGCGATAATTAAATGATTGATTGTCGTAAATCAAATTTAAATGCAATTCAACAAGTAATAACAGATTTTTATCTAGGTTAATGAAGTATCATATGATTACACTTGCAACATTGCCCTGATTAGCTTTTGACGGATGTCACTTTGCCTTTTTCACACATATACATTAAAATATAGGGATAAGTTTATTTTTAATTTGTGAAATTTTGTGACCAATATATTTATAATTCTTTCAGACTCTATAAAGTAAAACGTCAAACTCTCTGTATGTATTTTCATACAAAAATAGTGTTTTAACAGTTCTTAAAAAGGCACTGTATTAATACAATTATAATCATCATAATAAGGTATACCTAGATAGGTATTAATTACCTGCTATGGTGGCCTTTCTGCATATTCTTTAGTCTATGTGCTAACTGTACTTAAATCTCGTTACTAAAATATGCACCGACACTTTCGGTAGGCGTTCCGTCATGTAATGAGGATATTTAACGAACATTATTTAAAATAATTTATTGTTTGAATATTAAGGCGAATACTATCGAAGCAATCTTATCTTGTTATAAAATTTGTCACTGCAAAAAATTGTAAGAGAAACTTAGTTTATAATAGAGTCACCAACGTTTGACATAGTAATGTATTATATTCAATAATAACATTGAAACCCTAAATTCTGTAGCTAACAAGTGAATTGAGTAATAATAATAATTATAATATAATATCATCCCAACTACACACAACGCTATCTAGACCCAAAATAAGCATATACGATGTGTTATAGGTTCTGGAATGCGGATATACATAGGTACCTACTTAAATACTTGACATGTTCATGCACACAAATATTTGCACTGAAACTGAACACCCGCGACCTTTGCGTAGCAGTCCATACACAGTAAGTCTGGTATATTATTATATAATTTTTGATACCAATTCATAAAATCGTATTTTTTTATTGCTGTGTAGGATTAAATTAGAAAAAACTGTTTTGAGTACGATTTAAGTAAACCCTTTTTTATATTTGCTTCAATGTTTACGCATACAAAATTTTACTGCAAGTGGAAAACAGCGCCTGTGATCTTCAATCTGAATCATTCATTAAACTTAGGACTCTACCAAATGAGAACGAGAGGGCATTTATGTTTAGCACTTGGTAACATGTGGGATATAAATAGAATATTAGGTTAAAATCAGTGACGACTATTCAATTATTATCAAATATTAATTGGTATTCAAATTATAAAATTATACCTTGCACTATCGGTTTTGCCCACCTAAATTGGCCAAAATCCGATGCACGCCACGATCGACTATCTAATATTACTTAGCCAATACAAAATATGCAAGCAGTTTGAATGGTGCAAGGAACAAATATTGCTATTAAAGTGTTACATTCTGTTTAATTATTATAGAAATTAATAACTTAAGCTGCAGAGCAGATGTACCTAATTTTTCTTTTTGTCATGCTACATTTTATCATTGCAGACTATCACGAACAAACTAATTATCACTTATTATCAATAATCTCTTACGTGATTAGGTGACGTCATTTTCCACTTAAAGAGTGACGCTACTAGTACCTACACGAAGAAGTAAAAATAGGATAGTCGGACATTTTTACATTGAGAGAATGTACTATGCTTTAATTATGGTAATAGATCCTTGCTGATATGAAGTGGCCACCATGAATTGACCAAATCGTCCGAGGAAGTATGTATCTAACCTCTATTACAATATTAACGTAAACCAATAGCCCGGTGAGTGAAGGCCTCTAGCCTTTTCTTTCTTGCTCAAAAACTTCCTTGACGGTCAGAAAAGGTTTGATTGTATTTTCTTAATATTGTTTCTGCAACATTTAGAGTCAACCTATTGACAACAATTTTATCAAGTCCAATTAGAAAATAAAAAGATTATACTCATCACTCATCATGACGTCAGAAAACTTTTTACTCCAGAACATCGGCCGTTCCCAAAATAGGGATTTGGCATATTTACCGCGCTTGGCAGGTTGGTGGTATAATTCTGATTTTCCCGTCTATTTTACAAATATGTGAACAGTTTTTGTGTTTTTAGATGAAACCACATGAATAAATATCTATATTTAAATGATATTAATATGATCTGGGAGCACGATCATATCGCTTTTCAATACGATTTCCGCAACCACAAATTCCTGAATTGAATGTAATTAATCTTTTAAACTTACGGGTAAATATCCTTGGAAAATATTACTAGACCTATAAAATGCATATTACAATTTCATACACAATTTACTTATTCAAATACGGTACATAAGTTAAGGATACGAAAAAACTAGACTCACGCGAGAAAAGATGTAGATATGAGGGAAATTGAAAGAAGAACATTGCTTTGATGCGCACAAATAAACATGCAAAATTTAAAAGTTTGTACGTTTCATACGTACGTATGTACAAAAATAAAGGAATGTTTTTTTTCTGTTTTCCTTTTATAATTTTAGGGTTTCTATTTCATAATTATTTTACTCACTTTAAGTTCGCAAGTGCTCTATTGGATTGTGATCGCATTTGACTATAATGCATAGTGATCAGAAGTCTGAACGGCGAGTGTGCAATAAATTAACATCATTACTACAGATGTCCACTGCTACAAAGATTTTCTGCAAACATTACATTGAGAGGATTTTTTCATAAACGCGACGTTGGGCAGACGGATTCGCAATCGTAGCTACAACAATCAAAATTTTGCCAAATTTAAATGCGTTGATCGTCTCTAAGTGTGGACGGGGAGATACTTTTCCAAGAATTTCAATGTAACAAGTTACTGACCTAGGAATACTCGTGATAAATGCAATAGAAGTCATGTTCTGTAGAAGACAACGATGTTACATCGTTTTTGTATTTGTTTGGTTATGGAAACTCCTAGGTATATTGCTTTGTTGACAAGGCGTGAGTACATCATTACTAACTAATTAAAGTGTATACAGCGTCTGTTAGTTTTCTAATTATTATGCACAAAGGTTAAAAATACGGATGTACAGTATATCTAAGTTTGTAGTATTTCTTTAACTAGTGTCTACTGCTTATATTCACTACAATAGTTTCTTTTTATAAATAAGGATAGGAATCTAATATGACATGTCTCTTTATCGCCTCAGATTACACAAATTCCCTACTTCAGTCAGGGAAGGGTTACGTAGCCTGCCTAGACATAACAGCAACCTCTTATCAAGGTTAGAAAATAAACAGTAATACTTCATGCTATGTCACCTCTTCTTAGCAATGATACGATATAATAGCCCATGATATAACAATAATCTGAATTTGAAATTAACGTGTCACAAACCTGCGTAAAATTGTACTTTGTGCCAGTGATTATAAGGATTAAAAATCTCTCGTGATGAAAAGAATATCTTTAAAATTTGGCTGTCAATTATGTAATATATAGCTTGAATTTTATTCTGTGTATAGGTAGCTATATAATGAAAGATAAAACAAACTTCAATATTTGTCTCGTATGAAAATCAAACTCATTACACTCCGAGTAATAGTAGTGTTAAGTGACTAGGTACTATAGCCACTAGGTAGCATGCTGCCCTACTAATAACAATTCGTAGATACTGTCTAAATTATATGACCTCAGAGGCAAAGAACTTGATAAGCAATCAAAATCGTTTGTCCTAATCTAATATTATTCTAGTAGGAAGCTTTAATACTTACTTTCTTTTTCCTTTCGCTTTCTAAACATATCTCATATTAATACTAGAAATCTTATATGTATCATTCTCTATTACAATTCACAATACAAGCGCACAAGATAAATCAAAATTAAATATGTATAAGATACTGACCCTTATTATGCTGTTACAAAATTACAATCAATAAACTCTTGTCCAAGATTTAATCGTTATTACCGCTTCTTTGAAGCCAACATTCGCATATTTTATATTTTGATTTTCACTTAACTTGAACAGTTTTACGTGATATCAATATTAAGCGAAACACCGATCAACTTGGTAATGTAAGTTATATATTTTTTATACAATTTTGGTGGCAAACAATAGTGCAACCTGATGGTAGATGCTAAGGACATGGCTAGCATAGAAACAATTATTCTAGGAACGCATAACTAAGCCAGCCGTTTCTGACCGTGTAGAGAGACTGAACTAGGAGGAGGAAAACATAAAAGAGAGGAAATGGAGGAGAGCCGAGGGAAAAATTGGGCCTCAGGCAAAACACATTAGTATGATTTACTGTATCTATTAGTAACAATACTAATGTCGATACGATTCTGTTGATAAAAGATTAGTACTCTCGGGGCTCCAGGTCGATCTGAACCATAATATCTCCGGCCCACTTTTAGTCAATTGGTAATACTTATGTTTTATATACCTTGGAACAAAATGTAATTTCTTGATCTCAAGCATTTTCTCCGCCTATTACCTATAATAAGGCGGCTAGGATACAAACTTAATCATATACAACCTCTTTCGTAACCAAATGTTAACCTTGAATGGGTACAAGTCTAAAACAATAGTTATAAATTATTCATCGCTTATTTAATGATTATATCAAGGCGATAATTTTGTTTTGTAACTTGTTATACTAACTAGTCTACTATATAGATTTATCATTTTCTAAAAGTTAAGTTCCTTATACATAATCCTAGGACTCATCTTCACCGAGACACAAGTCATTGATACGAGAAATAGAAACAAAGAATACCCAAATCAAAATAATGCACATTATGGACAATAACTGAAATCAAGGATATATATAACGAGGATTTTAAAAAGGTTTATAGTTTTCAGTGATAGCAATAAAACTTCGGTTCAGGAATAGAAACAATAGAGTCTATTAGTGGATAGAGCTGTTGCTACGAACTTATGTAAAGACAGATTTCCTGTATTCCTTATTTTATATCATTCCCTCTCTTTACTTCCGTACTCTTTACGCATTATCTTATACACTTGTAGATAAATTTAAATTAGCTCAATGTCATTATACATATACCTAATGCAAGCCAAGGTTTTAAATTAGGTATGCCATTGTGTTCCTTCTGTTTTAGTTGCATTTGCATCTAACTAAAGCTAATAAATGAATTTTAACCTTGCATGAATTATACAGCTAAATTTTATTTAGGGTATTAACCTAAATAAAATGTAGCTGTATAATTCACTATGTGTAATTAAATATCAAAAGTCACACCACTACTCAAAATTGATGTATGAATGGGGCCAAATTTGAAGTTTGATGTAGATTAGTTTATTTTTTTTAAATCAAGGTAAATCACAAAATAAATAACGAAAATAGCAATCAAAATCGATGATTTACAAGTATTTATCAAACTCGAGCATGGCGTAGAGTGGACGTACCTGGCTTTGATATTTAACTACATTTATGTGAAATCTAAAATGCTTCAGAACACAGTCTGAAGGCAAAGACTCTACAGAAATTCTGAACGACTGGAAGTACTGCTAAGTAAATTGAGCTTTTTGCGTGAGTTTAGAAAATTGATGATCAACATTCATTTTATAAGAAATACTTTAATTTTATAAAGATGACTACTGAATGTTGTCATGCTGGAGTGTGCAAGTGGCGTGAAAGGCAAATAAGGGAATATATGATAAAGAGGAGCAGCTGCGTTGTCTGTATTCTCGTACACATAACGATGCTGCCCTAAAAAAATCTATTTACTGCGGTCACTAATCCATGAACGTGTGAATATGACGAAATTCCTCCTTCAGGCTGATTAGTAATACTTATTAGTAAATTATTATCAATGATATTTGAAAGTAGGTAATATAAAAATTACATAATCTCTAATTTATTGTATTATTATTTATTAGCCTTGTATTAGTAGTGCAAATATTATTTTGAACTAAGATAATTTTGATTTATTGCGTCTCGAGATTAGTTATGTACTTACTAATCGTAGGCAATTGCAACTGACTTTCATAGGTACAATTAAATGAGTTTACTCTTGAAATCAGAACAGATTTTAGTTAGAGCAAACTTTGGAAATAAAACTAATATTTAAACTATTGATTTGTAAACTTTCATTTGTTCTTTTAACCTACTTGGACAATGTTGCAACCTAAAACTTAGTTGGTAACGATGTCCCCCCCAACGGGGTTCTCGCCTTGTCGCGGCGGGGGGGCTTAGTAGCCGTGGTTACCAAGGACCACGGTGAACCAAGAGGAACCCTAAGGAGGCGCCGCTCCTCTGGACTTTGCCGGTAAGCCCACGATGGAGCGGCTCTGGTGGGTTGCGGTGCTGTTTGGCGGCACCGCAACTGGGTCGGGCTGCAGTGTTGCTTCGGCGACACTGCGGCTGAGGAGTGGCGAGGCCGCGGCGGGAGAGGAGTGCCGGTATAACGGTGCGCCGCTCTCCCTACCTTCCGCGGCCTCGGCGGGGCCGCAACCGCCAGATTGCGGACGCGGTGGGGCCGCAGGGGAAGAGGAGTGTCGGTATTGCGATGCGCCGTTCTCCCTATCGGCGGGTGCGTATGCGTAATGCATTTCCCACGAATAAAAAAAAAAAAAAAAGTTGGTAACGATGTGGAACGATTTTGTACTACATAGTAACATAAATATCTTATATAATTTTCCTAATGTCTGTATAACAGACAAGCCGGCGACCCGCTTGCTGGTAAGAAATAAGTAGCAACTAACGTTATTAGACCTTAGAAGAGTCCCACTGACAGTTCTTCGCAGTCATGCAATGCATACTTTTTAGTTTAGTCAGGTAAGTTCATAATGGTCTTTAGATTTCTATAGACTTTTTAACAATAAATTATTCCTTGCTTTCAAATCAATAAACAATTTCACAAAAACAATTTGATAGTAATTTATTCAATATTCCTAATCTAATAAGCCTACCATTTAATTTTCTATGTGTCAAAGGAAAACGTAATATAATTCGACCACCTTGATATACCACTTATAGTACTTATGTGCATTAGAAACTTAAATCTATTACTATTCTAATTATGATTAAAATCATACTTATATTAATAAGGAATTCCATTTGAAAAATAAAACACTATTTTATTGCAAAAATATGCAAAATAAAATGATTTATACAATTAGATTGTTATCTCATAACATCGACATAAATATTAATCTCTTAAGTTATTTGATAGATTTCTCTCAGATTCTCTAAAGTTGACGATTTGATAAGTATGTTGAACGCTTTATTGAACTTTTTTATTGTCACCTATGTTTTTAAATAAGCAATTCAAATATCATAGTATAATATATAGGAATTTTGATTGGCAGTTCACACCGTCATATTCCGTGGGAAATGATATTGAGTTTAATAATATAATTACAATGGTTATCCACTGGAAGCTGTCGAGAATGTGTCGTAGCACCTGTGGATTATTCATCTATAGATCGACTTAACTCACATTCCTTTCGATTATTACCTACAATATCTCTGAAGCTAACGAACGCTAACTAAAAGTTAACGACTTTTCAATACTAGCAGTACTAATACTATTAACTTATTACCGTGACTGAACTTACGTCATTTTATCTTTTAAAAAACACTAATTACACAACAATTATCTGCAGAATAAACACTATAATTGTTATTAAAGTGAAAGACTGGGACCCTACCACAACCTCGTAGAGCAATCTTATTATAAACCTTACTTTGTATCTATATTTCTTTTTCATGTTACAAAAAAAAACAACATACGACCTGAATTCATAACCTCCTCTTTTTTCAAGTCGGTTAAAAAGAAAAAGACAAAACACAATGAAACATTAAAATAATACTGCTGTAAAAGGTGGTAGGGCCCCTGGTCATAATATTGTCACCATCAGAATACTAAAGACGTCCCTTTCAAAGAATGAAGTTTGAAATAGTCACCATGGCAGGGAGATTAGTGTCCCTAGTCAGATGATCATATTTAGTAAGCAAGTGATACTCACGCCCAATGTCACGGCGCGCTAGTTCTCCTTAAGAAGTCACTTCAACTCAAGCCTGAATAATAGCATATAGAACACATCACATTACCTAGAACACTCCATCATTAGAATAGACATCAAACAACTAGGAAAATAAATTAAGTAAGCATTAGAATTGTATTCGCAGAAACATACATAAAGGATAAGTTTAATGTCAGTCAACATCATTGAAGTAGTAAAAGGAGGAAAATCCTTTAGACATTACTTGGAGACAACGATGACGCTTCGACTCGATCGATCTATTAAGCTCTTAAACACAACGCTAAGTTCAGAAATCATGAGTCAGTCACCATTGAAGCAAATATGCTTGCATTGGGTCTAGATAGCTGTGTAGTTGTTGTGACATTATTATTAAAAAATAATTAATAAAAAAAGAAAAGATAAATAAATACATACAACCCAGCAGTCGTATATCTTGAACTTCTCTAACGCAATGAATCAAATGATGGCGGTCAAACATTCGAAGGCGGCGGGAAAATCATTCAACACACTACCATAGTATCAAAAATTTGAATAAAAGATACATTTCCAGCACACTACACACAATAAAGAAAGAAAGAAATATCAATTGGTGCTTTGTCAAAAGAGCTTCAAGGGATTGACATAAGCTAACAACAATGTTGGCGTAAGCTTATGTCAATCCCATACATTTTTAAGCTATTGCATAGCTTTTATCGCGAGCTTTGAGCGCGGCCACGGTAATATTATCTAAATATACATAATATTACCGTGGCGCGGCGACCGAATCAAGAAATTTCGTAACGAAAATAAAACCTAACACTCCCCACTGAAAAATGAAAAGTTTATTTCTCAGAATAAACACTAGTGGCGCTAATTTTTACCACACATAAACCAAATATTTTGTCACATTTGCGTTAAATTGTATCTGGTAGAACTATAGAAATGAAACTAAGATTTTGATATCGTGTAATAATGCATCAATGTAATGTAATGTCCCAGTTTTATTCTTTTTAGGAGTAAAAATACTTAGTAGAAAAATAAAAACTCCCGAATAACCTTCATGTATTGTAAGATAATAAAACTATTTTAAACGATATTAACTTCTCATTTATTCAATAAAAGAAAAAAAATAGTTTTCTTATCGGTCACCACGCTTAAAAAGTGTAACTTGAATTAATGTCAATGAAAAAACTTGAATTAATATCAAAGAAAAAAAAATACTGCATAAATAAAAAATAAATAAATAATTATAATTGCATATTATTATGTTG
Organism: Parascotia fuliginaria; assembly: GCA_963082885.1. Classification (NCBI taxonomy): domain Eukaryota; kingdom Metazoa; phylum Arthropoda; class Insecta; order Lepidoptera; family Erebidae; genus Parascotia; species Parascotia fuliginaria. The sequence continues at coordinate 12,935,988 of OY720180.1, read as the reverse complement.
ATAAAAAATGCAATGCAATAGCTTTACCGCGGCAGTCCCTGAGTGCCACAGGTTTCTTTTTTATCTATTTTATTCTCTTAGTATTTATGCCACTTATTAAAACCAACTAAACCAACGATAGGTTAATTCAGAGGGCCTAGCCTTCTGAATTAACCTATCGTTGGTTTTCAGTAGGTACTGACGTAAGCGTGTGGAGTGCATTTAGAAACACTATTTATTTACTATTCTTTTTGAGACTGTTATTGATAGGTATAATATATTTTAATTTCATTACCACAAATTTTTGTAACGGTCTCTTCAAATATTTTTCATTTGTCGTCCATATTTTGTCTTTACAAAATAAAATCATATATTGCTTACATAAGTTACACCGGAACTAATTGGCCACCAAACGTAACTTGTAATTAATATCGTACGTGATAAGAGAATAAGATAATTTTAACACGTGTATCGATAAAAAACGAAAGGTAGGTACATGAGTAAAGTTCATAGTATCTATGTAATATTTAGGGGAATTAACCTATAAAATTTCAAGGCTGTGTATTGTATTGCCATGAAAGCATTTTACTTTGGATGGTGGTCAGTGACCTTGAACGCGGTAGACGCTAGCTTAACTCTGCAGTTGGCGGTGTCGGGAAAAATAAAAATTTGTTGTATTTTCTACTCGTGTTTATTCTTTTGCATCTACTAATATACAAAACAGAAACAGTAGCATTGTTTAAATAATTTCGTAATGCACAATTGCGTAGGGTTTGTACCGGTGCTTGCCTGAATATTCAATAGTCTGCTTTAATTTTAGTCTAACCGGTATAGAAAAGTTATGAAATATAGGACCGCGTACACATGGTCGATAATTTTGTCTTTAAACAGACTATATTAATGAAAGTCAAGAAAAGAACATAGCTAAAGCTTTGGAATTTTTTACTTGAAGAAATGAGGAGGAAAGATACAATTCGGCTTTACAATAGCATTTAGAATTATTTACATAGGCTATTTTTTACATTATCATCCCTCCATCATGTGTAGGTACTACACTGCTGAACTTAGATGATATATCCATATTATAGGTGTAATTACCTTGCATTCCAAAAACGTCTTCAGGTTTGAAACTTCTTGAGGCTCCACTAAACGTTCAAGCACTGTATTGACCGATTCGTGGACGTCATTTCTAAAAAATTCTTCTGCAACAATAAATTTAGCTCTGCAATCATCTAGTAAAAATTATATAGATAAGTCGCCGTTGCTTTAACGACAAGATGTATTCGTATACCTAAAAGTTGGTACTTCATAATAAAAGGTGAGTTTAACAGTATACACAGCCTAAGTAAGTAACTATTATGATGAACCAGTTGCGGTCTCCGTATGAGCAGCTTTACAAATTTAGTTTTTCAATAATAATTATTCGAATAGTTGTAATATTAGCATACAATATGTATGGTTAGGAGCATTGGCGCCGGCACGCCCACATACAGTCAGTTTTGTGGTCAAAAAAGGTGGTTATCTCATTTAACTAATTTTATGGCAATAAATTTACTTAATCGGTGATTAAACTTTAGTTGCTGAGGTGTTAAATTAATTTTAAAGAGAAAAATAACGTTTTAAAACAACAAAAAACTAACGAATGGTATAATTATGCAATTTTTATACTTAATCAGCCTTATTTTTTTATTATCGCCGAAACGAAGTTATGTAATGCACAATATTTATTATAAATTTAAAGTCTATTCTGTTCTTCTGTTACGACTTTACGCAAAGTTTGAAGATGTGAGTTTGATTTCAACACTCCAAAACTGTACTGAATGTTCTTAGAAAAGAATATTATTATTTTATCTATTTGCAGACTAGATCAATTAATTATTTATTTATAGATGTTTGTTTACAATATCTATATGATGATAAGATTTATATCAGTTCTGATAACGAATAATGAAGATGGGAAGTCCCTAACAAAATGCCATAATCTTGACAAAAATCTAATCATAATTAAATATTTGCAGATACTATCATAAAGAATTCGTTTAATCAATACAAAGTTCGCGCTTTACTTATCCTAAACTGATACGTAATATATTATTTATATTCAAATGAATTTAATAAAAGTAGAAGGGTTTTCTACTCTTGTAATTAAATCAATAATGCTTGGCTTCCGTTTGCTATTAGTGTAAATTTTTCTTTTATCTAGTATTACCGTTGGTAGGTACACCACACCCCAGTCATAGGTAAATTTCATGAACAGTCTCGCGTGAAGTCATGACGATATAACTTTTCTGCTATCAATATAGTGATTTTTTGCGGCAAATTTTTTTAGTCTACTAACACTAACTTGAAACTTTTAAAATAATTAATCATGCTGAAACTAAGTATATGAAGAGCTAAACTTTTAAACATTATAGATACTATCACTATAAAAACAGTTTAACTTTAGTCGGAAAAAAAGTAAGCCTTAATACGACACAAATGAACGATTCTTTGGACACATTATGTAAAACTGCAGAACTATTAATACAGACAAAGATCCATAAAGCCTAGTCTTACACTTACAGTGTTTCTCCTTAACAATAATTGGCTACAAGTAGTTGAATTTATTATTATATTTAAGGCACTTCAATTACACACCGTGCGTAATAATTAGTATGGGCGTATTAGGTTACGCGAGTAATTTACGGCGTTTAATGGCCGATGATCGCGCGTAATTATTTAACTTCTTGTACGTACATGTGTATCGGCTTATTTTAAACGTGAGAGCGCCTTTTTATTTTTTTCTTTTTTTATTATCTATCACGGTTACGAGTACTTGTGGAAGCCGGACATCGTTTTCGGTTTTAATTAGTTAGTTGTTAATTAAGCAAACTAATATTCTTGAGAATTTTGTAGCTTTAGTGGTATTTTATACGGGATTCGACAATAAATTTTAAATCAATTTGTTAAAATCACTATCTGTGCAATGATTTTTATTATGAATAATAAAATATTGGTTGAATAAAATTGTTATTAAAAATTAATATTCTTTTAAGCTCATATCAAATGTGGTAAGTATATTTTTAACATGGAACATCGTTATAATCGTTCCGCGTAGTCTCATAGTTCTCTTTTTCTGTTTCCAGTGGTGAACTGGTACAGAAGAGCTTCGGCTCTACACTCTTTCTGACTTTTAGCGCTTATCTAAAGTCAATTTTCGTGTAGGTAATAAAGGGAAACTCAGTAGGTGGTTACAGTCAAAAGCATAATCGCTATAACTTCCAATAGGTACTTTGCCTTTTCGATTTGGTTCCTTTACGTCAAGTCGCGTTACGTTGAGTCGGCGCTACGTCTCGTCTACCAGAATAAAAAAAAAATATAAGTAAAACCTACACTACTAAAATACCAACTATAAGTAAAAACAACAGTACATCAAACTGGTTTACTTTTTAGACCCTAAAATGTACCTACACGTCACAGTGGCTACAAGTGCACTCCAGCGCACGTGTCTTCCGCTCTCTAGTGTCCTTTACCCTACAAAATAAAACGCCATACTGATGCAACCTGATAATAATTATTGTAATCTTTCATCTTCATTGTTACGACCAGAAAACTGATGTATATTATAGACCACCTACAAGTATATTTTAATCAATCCACTTAATGCAACTTGCCACAAGCAGGAAAACTTATGTATATTCAAACTGCGATCTTTTTAGGGCGAAAACAAAAACCTTTATGGATGTATATTATAAGTAGGTATCTATTTTATAAGTAGCCAATTTAGTCCTTAATACATTCGATTCACAATAATTTATATTTATATCTTTAATACACACTCGGTGTGAAAGAAATTCTAGAATAAATTCGTATCTGCCCTGTTATTAGCCTTAATCTTTCCACTATCCAGTGTATCGCTTCCCATTTATTCAATCCTCACTTATCCACTCGTGTTATTAAATATATGTACAAAAATTGTTTGTCTGGTTGTACGGTAGTGGATTTATAATAATAATAATACCAGCCTGTTTATTGTGATGGCAGGCATGTGAGCATTAATCACTACGCTTGCTCAAGGCGGATTGGCAATTTCAGACTTTTAAAGTCTGAAATTGCCAATCAGAAATGTCTAAGATAAAGTTACAAAGTACTTGCCCGTAAAGTATTTGCCCGGATTCGAACCCACTACCTCGTGTACTAATCGGGTACCTTAACCACTGGGCTATATCGACGTTTTTTTTTAGTAGTGTGCTGGATATTTTGTAGAAAATCAACTTTAAATAAAATAGAAACTGGACTGAAATTGACTCTCGAATTTTTATTTGAAACGTAGCTATAACGTAACCATTAAAATTTTTTTGGTTAATTTGCTGGAAGCAGTGGAAAAACGAGGAATTAATAACCAATAGTGCCAGTCCAATGGGGTGAGGCAAAGGTTTTATGCAATCCTATTGTTTCCTTCACTGTTGCCCAAGATAATAAAAACGTGCCCGAAGTTGTCACATTGAGGGACTTACTTATTCTGATTCAAATCCTCTACGTAAAACAACCATTCTACTTGCGGCACATATTCTATTTAAAGACTAAAATTTTGTAAAAACATAAGCGAAGTCACACTCCAAGCTAAGCTAACACAAAGGCGATATTACAACTTTAATAGCAGAGTTCGCGCTCAAATTGATATCGAACGAACGGCCGGCAGATGGTGTAATTACCGAGTATTTAACCCTTTGATTCATGAAGTATGTGTCGTGTTCTTACCTCCCGTCTGCAAGTGGTATAAGTGTGAATTATTACGACTGTAGCGATATGTGATTAATGTATATTATTTCAAAAAAAATAGTTTTACAAAAAAATATGTGTTTAAGTACCTTCCTATCTACTTAATTTACTAATTGACTGAAACTTCAGACAGACCGATGTTGTTTCATACTAAGCACATAGATTTTATTCTTTAGCCGTGTGTTTAGTTTATATTCAAATGATACCTTAGGTTATTCATGGTGATGATGACAAATTAACAATTTAAAACCGCAGTTACAGTAGTCAGCCGGACGTAATGTAATGTATACGTAACCTACCTATTATGAAATTCCTAGTTTATTGTTTTCATGACAACCAATTACTATAATAATATAGGTACACATAATAAATTTTTACTGTCTGTTTACTTTTTCATAATTCAAGTCATTTAGCTATTTTGTATCTAACAATAATATCCTTGTTTAGCGATGACGAAAAAAATATCATTACAAATCAATGAATAAAGATATATGCCTAATAAAAAGAAAATAAATATTAAAATTAAATTTAAAAAGACTGATCATAATTATTTATTGTTATAAAAAAATCCAAAAAGGATTGCCGAAACCCGGGATTGAACCGGGGACCTTTAGATCTTCAGTCTAACGCTCTCCCAACTGAGCTATTTCGGCTAGTTGACTTTGTAGTCAAAATTGTCAATTACTTGCTATACGCTATACGATAAAATAATGTATAATGACGTCATTTTATAATAATTATTGATTTGTGATAATAATTATTGTTTATACGTGACTTTATTTATTATACGTGATTTGTGTTATATATTTAAAAAAAAATTGGTGCCAATAGAGGTATTTTTTTTATTTTAGTTTGATTCTTTGTCATTTTAACTTTTTAATTTTTTTTAAGCTTTTTTATTATTTAGATAGGTAGGTAACTTAATTGTGTAACTATATGCCTAACGACTAACTACTAACTAATAATTATAGTATAAACGTGATTTTAATTATGCAACACACGTGATTTTTATTACATATTTAAAAAAAAATGGGTGCCAATAGAGTTTTTTTTTATTTTAATTTAATTCTTTGTTAATTTTTTTTTAACTTAACTTGTTAACTTGTTAATTTTTTTAAAACTTTTTTATTATTTACGTAGGTAGGTAATTATTATTCATGAAATATAATATTACTTACTTAGGTGTAGTTATATTTTGTTACTATATCGCATCATTTCATATATTCATAAACTTACCTTCTTAAAAACTACTTAAATTGTGTAACTATATCTACGTATTATAATGTTAGATGCCTGTACTAGGATATAATTCCTGTATCACAGGCGAGAATATTAACTGCCTCTGAGGGTAAATTAACCTTTAAGTATCAAGATGAGTCATAATTATCGAAACTTATGATTTTTATATTTTTTGCTAAAACTAATATCGCACGAGGTACAAGATAGGGAACAGCCTGTACCTATAGCAGGGACTTTTACTAACCTAGAAATTTTTATATGACACAATGTGTGGCAAACACGAAAATATTCAGTTTCATCACATAGGAATCAATCACAGAACCTCTAGAATACGACCACTTTAAGTTTTCCCTTCCAACTTACTAATTAACAATAAAATTAAATAAAAACAACCACCTCGGTCCTCGAGCTATGGGAACACACAGATCGAGCCATAAACACTCACCACCCAGTATTGCTACCATTCGCTGGATACATTCTCGTAAACGCAGCGATATTCGACCCACAAATAATAACAAATTAAAAATTAAAACTGAGCGTATTCGATATTCGTAGCTTTGTATGGACCAGAGTGGGCCATACAGTATGGCCCACTCTGGTTTTGTTTTGTATCGCTGATAAGAAGTGATTCACGTGGTATCGTATCCAACCATCACCGGAGCAGTTTTAGTGCTGTTTTTTTATTGCCTACTCTGATCAATGCGTGTTGGTTGAGCAAGCTTAAGCGTAGACGCTCATGCGTTATTTGCTTATTAATAAGAAGAGGTGTTTGCCCTGTACTTAGTTAGAAAATAATGGGCTAGTACCTGCCTACTTTACTTTATATACGATTTAGCTAATGTAATAAAATTACGATATTCTAGGTACTTCTTACCAGTTTTGATGTATGTAGGTAAAGGAGATAGGTAGTGTAAAGTGTTTTTATTAATAAATAAATAATTATTATACAAAATTTGCATACTTACTTAATATAAGTAGTTATAATGTTGTTATAATGTTACTCATACCTATACCTATATTTTAAGTAGGTAGGCATGCAATGCATTGACAATAACAGAAGTTACAGATCAATCGATCAGAAAAATGATCACTCAAATTACAGATTTTGCTGGATCCTTATTATTATGAATAATTATCTATAGATTTTGATCCGATACAGTTTAGATAGGACCGATAGGATATCAGGATACGCAATCCTCCAATTACGTCATAATCGGTGACCGCCCTATGATTAGGACCCGCCTACATACAAGGGCTAATTCTGTTGATTAACTTGTCGGGAAAAATCAATTCGTTTGTGGTTTTATAAAAAAGGGGATAGTTTTGTAAATGTGTCCGAATTCTAAGAGATCTAAAATGTCACTGCACTACCTAAATAGAGTGGTTGACATTTTCTTTTACTTACTTTACTTTTCTTTAAGTGGTACTTAACTTTTCTTTAAGTGGTAGGTACATTCCTGCTTGTTACTCAAGTCGTCTGGGTTGAGTTAAATTGTACCCAAATTCTACCTATCGAATTCCCATTATCGAATATCCCATCTAATTTATTTCTTTTTCCAAAAACTCATTTTTCTTTCCAATAATCTATTCACAAGCATTTCTGCAAACATTCTTTATTATTCTAATTACCTACAGAATCCAAACAATAAAAAACGCAGGTATTAGGTTTTTAACTTTCTTCAAAGTATGCCCGTAAGTTTTCTCGTAAGTACCTATGGTTAGCAAAAAAAAAATCATACTAAATATGACGTAAGTATTCTCTTGTACGACTATGTAGAAGACAGAGTTCTAGCACCTGTGTAATTAAGTACTTACTCGTACCTACCTACTAAAACAAAGCCACACGCAACTGCACCATTCTCTCCACGGCAATAATTCTCTTCAGATACAGTTAAACATTCATTTAAAAAATTTACGACAATAATCATCTATAAAAATACAATCCCAATTCATTAGCTGTTAACCCTGCGGCCAGACGAATGTGGTCTGTTCGACCGCACGCCACGGACACATTCCCTTAGGCCATGACTGGTCATCCTTACCGATCGATTTGGGATAAAAAGTGCCGCAGGTAGCGTCATTAATTGACTATTAAACACGTATCGGCACAAAAAGATATATAAAAGTTTAAAAACAATGAATTTCACCAAACTTGATAACTCAATTTGGGTCGATGTAATAGAACAGTGTGTGGTGTTGAGCGCAAATAGTTCTTAATCTTTTGGGAGAAATGATTTTATTTTTTATATCGCAGGAGACAAAATGCTATCGAAAAAATAAGTACCTATCTATAACTTGTCATGCTCTTAAAACCCAAGGGTTATAAATACCTAACTACTAACTGATGTACCTAATGTTTACTTATTCAAATCACTAGATTCTGAGTAGAATGTTTATACTATCAAACAATACGTCGCAATGCAATCTTATATAAGAAAGACGACGTACTATCTGAAAACTACGGAAGACGATCCTTTACTGTACTTAATAATTCTTTACTCCACTAAAATGATGAAGTGTTCTGTAAGATGATCGAAACTCAATCAAAATCATGTAGGTACACAACTACACAGTTCTGTTTATTGGCAGTTCATTACACATACAAGCAATTATAATTAAGAAGGCGTGAATATGTATTGATTCATTATTTATTATAATAAGTTTATAAACATTTTACTGTACACAATTTACTTCGCCAAATTAAATAATTTCACACAATCTACTGCCATAAATAAAATTAAAGACAAGCTCCGTGAATCAGCCATTCGTCAACAGTTAGTGATAAATGTTTAACTATTAAAGTTATGACAACTATATTAATACAAGCATAAATAATAGATAATATATTTAAATATAAAATGTTTAAAACGTCTCTATTCGGTCGCTGTTCTGTTGACGTTGGTTGGCGGCGTCGTTTGTGAAAAGATGCAAGGTGAATAATAATAGTTAGGTACATTAATTATATCGAACGTTTTACCTAAATGAATGATCCGTTAGACAGATAAGAGTTCCGAGTAAAAGTACCCTTAGCGTACTTGAAAGGATTTTAATAATATATTGCTGTATGGAGTCATCGATTGAAAATAAACTAAGCCTACCTTTTTTATATTATTTTGTTAAAGACTTCTCTAAGAGTAACAGTGAAACACACAAATAATCATGTCTGTAATTTGTTGACAACTGTTCCACAGTCAGTAGGTAGTGCCATATGAAGAAAGTAATTGTGTGTAAGTAACAGACAGCCTTTCAGCCTTCCCAATAATCAGTCTTTGCTATCAGGCCGATGACATCCATTTCTAGACATACATAAGTCTATCCCAAATAGGCTCTTTACCTTTCTCAACCAGCCTTTTTTCTCCAATTAGAAATATATAAATATATTGGCTATTTGATGCAAAATTGCTGGTTCTGTAGAGGAAGCACTTGCTCAGGCTAATTGTCTCAATGTGAGCTAGAAGTCACATTAAAAAAATCTCGGTGTTCTGTAAATCTTTTTAACATTATCAAATCTATGACCTATCATCCCCTTTTGAATGTTTGTAACATTTATCAAATTCCACCATACTTCAAATAGCACAAGAATAATTAATCAGTAACATTCACAGGCTACTACTCATTTTGAAGTGAGAGGCGTCGCTAATCAACAACGCGCCTAATGATCATAGATAAATCAGTAGTTTAACAGTTAATAGCATGGGCGGCACCCCTTAAAAGGGGTATAATTGGGTGATTTTAAGGGTTGCATAGTCACTGTTTTAGATTTAAGGGGAAGTATAGCTTTATTGTATTAATTAAAATTATTTAGGGTAGTTAATTTTTACTACTGCTATTTTGAATCGGTCGTTATTTATTTATAGTGCCTTTTTTAATATTCAATTTTAGGTGGGACAAGACGTACAAATATTTTTTTATAGGAACTACCTACTGTGATTCACTCCACACGCTATGAAATATCATAGCGTGTGGAGTGAATCACGGAAGTCTCTTTTTGAATTTCTGATTCGGACCATGGTTTGATCTTGGGGTAAAACAGCCAATTCAAAAACGATCGTTCAGCGATTCACCCCACGGGCTGAATATTTCGTGGTGTGAAAGAGGAACAACCCGGGGCTAGTAGGTTGCTGAGTTTGTCTGTATGTGTGTATGTACGTACATTAATGCAAGATCACATAACTACATATTACAAAGTAGATCAGTGACTACAAAGAAATTTAAAAATTAAATGGATAGCCTAATTTTCTTAAGGTTCTACGTTGTCATTGTCAGTGAACTGGCTGTAGGTCAATTGCCTGACGTTTTGTTTTCGTTATTTTGACGCTCATACATATGTGTCACTCATGTGATCTAGAGAAATAAAAGTATTAATAATATTATAAGTAAGTATGATTGCTGTGTTAAACCATCAAAATTAGGATATTTTTCGCTATATCCCTTTGTATTACTTATGCTTCACGTCTGAGAATATTCGAATAAAGTGTTTTAGGAAATACCTAAAATCGACCATTCAAACACAGCTTCGGCACCAACAACTACTTAAATTCTGCATTTAATCCGGCGATGTTCTTCTAAAATCGATTTATAATAAAAATAAGAAAAGTACTTCCCTTTAACTGTTTACTAGACGATGCCAAGCGGTGAGGTCAAGTGGCAATCACATTAATATAATGATTTATATGTTACAAACCGCCTTTTGTCCTTTACAGGAGGAGCTGTTGGACAACAAAAAGGCTTTTAAAAAACATCTTTTAAACTGTCCGAAGAATGATGACGATGTTAATTTATTTGATATATTTATATCTGCAATATAAAGTAGTAGAACTAATTTCTTATTTTTGATGTTTTGGTAAATGTAAGTCTGTTTAAAAGAGAATCTTAGACTGCCAAGATATGCGGCTAGACTTTAAAATAATTAGGCACTGCCTTTTATCATACGTAGGTACCTACTTACATATTATAATATGTAAAATTGTAAAACTATACTATCTCCCGGCAGTTATAAATTTGTTCCAAAGTTGTCATGTATCTCGTATATGTAAGTAGATTGGATTCACTAACAACGTAACAACTATATTAAAATAATTAAAAAAAAATTTGAAACAAAAAATGCATAATTATAAATTAATGCTCGATTTTTTACTGCTTTATATTTCTTAAACTTACTTATTTTAAATTCACTGACGCACAAAACTTGATTTATAATAGTCCGCCGATTACAAACAATCAATACAATAAAAACAGATTTTCAAATATTTTCCTTATTTTTAAATATATCTTAGACTACAATGATGTAAGTATCATAAATTAGTAATATAATATATAAATACGGCGTCTAATATCTTACACTGCCTTCTATTACAGTAGATAAGTAAGTACTATTTTAATTGATCAGTGCTAATAATTATGAAGAGTTAATGAAATAAGTAAATCGAAAATTATAAAAAATATTTTCCTTATTTGTAAAAATATCTTGAAATACAATGAGATATCTCAAATTCACGATAAGCTAAAATGTTTAACGAGCTCTTGAAAAGTGACCGACATGAAGAAGCCTTTTGTGTAAATTACAAGGAATTCCTAATGACGTAAAATGCGTACGTAAATTAGACAAGCAAACAAGTATACTTAAGAACAGTCTACAATACTAGTCACATTAATCGTAAGCATGTATTTTATTTTGCATAATTTGTAAGAAATTCTACGAATTCTTAATTTCTAAGTACCTACTTGTAATTTAAAATTGATAAGAATTAGATGGTCACTGGTAATTTTAAATTAGCACTACAAACTAGGTATTAGCCATTAATGATAATCAAATTTGAAGTCTGGGAATTAATGACACGACCTGCAGGGTGTGAGATCTTGTACATCCTGACGACACATCATTACAATGTACGTAAGTAGGTATCTATCCAAAAGGTAACTACAGCAACCAGAAAGAGAAGGTCTTCAGACACAGGGTTCAGGTAACTGTAATCTATTTTATCAGTAACCACGGTTAGAACTATGTTTACCTGTTTAAAAGGAACTTATCTCGCAAGGAAACTAGTGGTCATCGAAAACGAGTTAATTGTTGAAACGTGATGGCCACACACGCTAGGATTAATGTAGGTAAGACTAATTAAATCCTATTAATATTATAAATGCGAAAGTTTGTATGGGTATGTGTGTGTGTGTGTAACTTTGTATGTGTGTGTGTCGTTTAGGCGCTGAGTAGCCTAAACGACTGAACCGATTTCAATGAAAATTGGTATGTAGATAGATTCGGTGCCGGAGACGACATAGGCTTTTTATCCCTAAAAATCGGTCTGGTTTCCGAGTTATACAACAAAACATATGTTACGCGCGGGCGAAGCCGTGCGGCGCCGTTTGTAGGTACATTATAAAAAAAATTGCAATACACTGACTACAATTAATTTAATTTACTGATAGACAAAACCCAGGATTGAATACAGGCACTTAATTTGATCATACAACAATAATCAAAATGGACTTACATGCACGATAGATGAGTGGTATCTAATCAAAGTGAACTTGGCCTGTATTTTATTTCTCATAGTCATTTTTGGTGCCAAAATGATGATTCATACCTTAAAAAATTGGTAAATATAAAAATCAAAAATTACTAAAGACTTTTCTAAAATATGATGCACAAAATCAACGTGGACATTGTTGACCCTATACTTTTGTAAGGTTTGGCTACTATAAATTTTACTAAGCTTTGTTTTCGTTTTTAACTAAGATTTACGAGGTGATTAAATTTAACGAATATTTTTTGTGTCACCTAATTTTGTAAGACATTATATGGTTAAAGCTTACAAACTACCTGCCGATGACAAATGACCATTTATATACCTATATATTATTAAAAAAATAATTTACTAGCTAACGAGATGGTAGGTAGTTTAAAAAAAACATCAAATGCCCAACCATTTCTCAAAATGAAATGTAGAATAGTAAAAACTAGTAAGTCAAAGTAAGATTGAAAATTCCACATCGATATCAGTGCGTTGTTCAGTGGCCTTAACCCTTACTCTGCTGCGTGGTACGCCGTACGCGTGACGGAATTCGAAACAATACTCCATCAAGAGCGGGCGACTGTTTTGTTTTACTGCCGTAACTGTCAAATGTGACCTTACTGGACTTTACTAGGGTTTGTAAGATGTATGCTGGAAGGAATGCGAGTAGATTGTTGGACTTTGAATTTACTAGTTTCTTGAATAATCTTATGGTATTTATTGTGCTATTTGTAGTAAGAACGCTTTGTAAAGATCAGTCATTATGTTTTATAATTTCATACGAATAAGTTAGTTAAGTAGGTACCTATGTTGTAAGTGATATACTTAGCTTAGAAATATTTTTATATTATGAGCAATAATACCTAAGTCTACTACAATACTATACTTAATATACATTATCAGTAAGTACCTATTTTATATAAAATACCTATACAATATACTTAATCTTTTTTTTCTAATTTTATAATTTCGAAAGGTTATCGTAACATTTCTATTTTTGAGATGTAATTGTAGGTAACTTTGAAATATCTACGTATAATAATAATAGATATAAAAGTCAAAATGCTAAAATGTATGTCATACCAGCCGGCATACCTAAATGAGAATTATTTTAAAACAAGTATATTTTAATTGCCTATCGAAATAATGAACCACCTGCCTTTTTTATTAAATTAAGTTTGTATTTGTATGACCTATCTAGTTTTACTTATGTTGCCAAAATGTAAAACAAATATCTACAATAGGTATTTTTCTCGTACTTCCTACGCTGTCGTCAAGTGAAGGGTTGATTGAACTTAATCAAATTCAAATAAAAATACACATGGTGTTAAAATTTTATTAGCCGCAACGTCGATAGCAATAAAATGCGTTAAAAATAAAAAATTACAACAATTAATAAAATAAGGTGAATCCCATGTTATTTTGTTCGCAAGTCCGGCATCATCAGAAAAGAATCGTACGTTGGCGCCCAGTGGTCGACCTTGCAATAAAAAACGAATTTAATTATACTTTAAATAGTTGTTGTTAATATTTTTATTGATTTAGAAACATTAATTAATTGATTTTATTTGCTTATCTTGTGTCGAACTTAATACCTACCTATGTCAATTTTTTTCTGCATCTGTTTTTTTCTGTTATGCGCTATTCTGTTAAGTGTTATTATAATAATTAATTACAGAATTATATACGCCATACCTGCCTATATAATTCTGTAATTAATTATTCCTAGGTATTTCGAAAACCAGGATTCACTGGTTAAATATATTTGATTTATTAATTTTAACAACAAAACATCTTAATTAAGTAACATAAATTTATATAATATTCGACAGATTAAAAAAAAACTGGTTTTTGTGATAATAATTTTTAGATTTAGTGATAATGAAAAAAATAAGGATCTGTTTAATAATATATTTGACTAAAAGCCGCGGCGCGGTTTCACTCGCGTCTTTGCTTACTGCTCTACACCCGTCGCCAGTAGTAGTGATAAGTTACATAGCCTATAGCCTTCTTCAGGAACTGGGCTATCATACACAAAAAACTATGTCCTTGCATTTTAAATCTGTAATATCTTCGATAATATTCATTTTAATTACATGCTGTAAAGGGCCATAATTGATCTATATTAAATGCACAATGTATTTAAATTACTTAATTGGATAAGGATTGATGCTGTATTCCTTAAAATTGCTTCGTAGATAAACTATTATTTCTAGTAAAAAGTAAAGAATGAAAAATGGTTATTGTGGGTTATGTCTAAGAGATAGACAGACATACCTAAATACCATCGCGGACTTTTTTGTAGACCTTCTTAAGTTGTGCAATACTGTAGTACCTACATTATTTTCATTTCGTTTGCAATGTAAGCGCAAGAAAACGTGTTTATTTACGATATCACATTAGAAATCTCTAAAATTACCAGTGAATTACGAAGGTGACAGCCGGAGGACTTAAAAAAAACCGAATTTAATTTAATAAAAGATTTATTACTGTATTACAATTAAACTTATAATTAATTTAAGTCTATATTCGACCGATGTGAGAATCGAAGTGTGTTACCAATCTTTATTTCTAATTAAATTAAATTAACTAAATAGTCCAAATCAGCACTTTTGGGCGTTGACGACACGAGGAGTCGTTTTAGCAAGATAAGGTAATAACGATGCACGAGGCAGCTGCGGCACGAGGCGTGGACTCAGCAATTTAGGCATTGCAACATATCCGACGATTATAATAATTAATAAATATGCCATCACGCTATTCAGCGGAATTGGTGTAGGCAGAGCACGTAACACCTCCCCCCTTAGAACAGCAACTATTTGAGCACGTTCAGTGAAAATGTTGCTGGCAGCTGATTCTGTGTCTTGGTTGATTCGCCAGTATATCTTCATAGTGATGCTTTTCAGGTTTATCTTCTCGAGATTTTCTGTTCTTAGTGCAAATGTTATACCGTCGTATAGTGAGTGTAACGCACAGTACAATGGCACCGAATATTATAGCATAGAATGGTATAGTTGTATGATAAAGCGAGTTGTCGATATTAGGGTGATCAATCTGTACTGTTTTCTGTGTAAGAATCTTGTCTTCAATTTCACGCAGATCTTTCAGATGTACCGGGTTCAATTTTAGGTGTATGATTGCTGTTTTGGTGAAATCCAGATCCATGGGTATTTCAGTTATCTTTAATGGCTGCCCTTTGATACGATCGTTGACGTTTGAAATTGTAAATTCTTCAGTTTTTAGAATACAGTTATGAGGAATAGTGGCAAGATAGCTTCCATGTAGAGTAATAGATTCTTGTCGTTCACATTGCAATTTTGTTCTAGTAGGTTGTGGAAATATAAGCGCGTACCGTCGGTCGTCTAACTGTTCCATTGCTTCTTTAGTTAGCGTGACTTTAGTCAATCTGCATGACTTGTCTAATGATTGGTTGTAAATAAGCTTCTGTATGCAATCGATACGTCCTCCTGGTTGATGATTGATTTCTTCTTCGCAGAGATGGTACTGGTTAAACTTCGGGCATTCAGCCTCCATGTACTTGAAAGTTTTCTCATTGGTTGCTATGAAAGGGTATGGGGGAATAAGGATATGACCTAGCTTATTTGGGACCATTACTGACCTATATAATTCAAAATAATTTGGAGAAACTAAGGGAACTTTAAATATTATAGTAATTCTTTTTCCTGAGTAGTAATAGCCTGGTTTAATTATTGAATAATATTCTCTTAAATCGGCTTCTAGTATTTGCTCTGGACTATACACAAGATTTAATTTGTTTAACATATTACTTAACGAAACTATATCTAAAGAACTATGATGTGTGCTTGATGCACGTATAAAAGCTAAAGTGTTTTCTATCCTAGTTATCTCTAAAAATAAGTCATCTATGTTTTCGCTAATTATAGCGATCAATTGGGCAAATTTTGCGTAATTAACCAGATCATTCTTAGTATTAATATTCTCATCTAAAAGTATTCCTAACGTAGTATTAATTTTCTCTTGATTATTGACTATATTTGTTAGAATATTGCTGTACCGGGACATCCAAACTTTATTGAGACTAATATGATCATTTAATTCCGATATTATTTTATCATCATTATGTTCTAAAAGTTTAATTGCATTATTATACAGTTCGGCATCCGTATGGTCTAGATTACCAGTTATGCTTTTTATGATTGAACCTAATCCGTCAACTAAACCTCTTTTACTACGACCGGGTTCTAGGGTTTTTAGTTGTGAACTAATTTTATCTAATTTATTTGTTAAATGCGCAATTTGAAATTCATATAAGGAATGTGAATGATTGTCTGCTTTAGTCTCAAAATAGTCAAGTTGAGTCTTTACTGAATTTAGTCTATCTTCAATGTCAGTTAGTTCAATGTATTGCAGGAAAGTATGGTAGTGGGTAACAAGTCTCGCTCGTCCAAGTTTGAATGGTAAAAGTCCAGGTCCATTGTCCAAGCTTTCAAGTTTTATCTCCTGCATTAGTATTGGGTGAATGAGTATTGCCAGAAGTATCCTGTAACAATTTTGAACCTTTAGGTACACGTTTCAGTCGAGATTTTGCAACGGGACCTTTCTTTTTAGATGTATATATATGAATTGGGAGATCGGCTAAAACCGTATCTTGCGTATAGCGAGGTGCTAATTTCTGCCTATCAGCTACTGGGTTCTTAATAAAAACTTGCTGTTCGGGTTGATATTCTACTTCGGGTTCTCTATTTTTATTCCTATTTTCCATTATATGTGTGCGATCGGCTAATGTAGAATTATTAATAAGATCATACACAGTTTTCATCTGGTCTCGGTGTGTTAAAATATATTGCTGCAGAAGATGTTCAGAAATATTAAAGTCAAGGGGGTCTCTTGGGTCTAAGTGTCCTCTTATCAGATCATGAGGTCTACACTTCGTAAAACTATGAACTGAACTATTATAAGCTAATATTGCGTACGGCATGAGATTAACTATAGGTTCCTGCTTTTGACGTAATCGTAAAATACGTAGATGTTCTAAGAGTGTGGAATGGAATCGCTCAACTATGCCATTCGCATTAGGGGAATGAGCTAAAGTTCTATGATGGTTAATTTTATGTAGTCTAACAAATTCTGCAAATAATTGGTTCGTGAATTCCGTACCATTATCTGTTACGATAGTAAGCGGTAGGCCGTGATGTGTACAATAGTTAAGAACTGCCTGTAAAATACTTATTGCTGTACCATCTTTTATATAATAAGCTTGGCCATACTTTGAGAATACATCTACTACTGTTAAATACTTTTCATTTTGGGCTGTAAAAAGGTCCATATGTACTAATTCAAAAGGTTTCGTAGCTGGAGGTACTATATTAAACTGTGGTCTAATCGGATTCCTATCGTACTTAGTTTGTCCGCAAATTGTGCATTCATTAATGTATTTCGAAATGTCGTCTTTCATCTTTGGCCAATAGTATTTTCTTGAAAGGGAAAGATAACACTCGGTTATACCTCTGTGATTAGTCTTCCCTTCATGATAATGTTTTATAACTTCTTGTTGCCGTAAATATTCTTTAACGTCTTCTAATTCTGATTTGACTAACACTAAGTTCATAGCTGAATTTTTAAAGTGACTTTGTATAATGGGAATAATTGAATACATTCCTAAAGGAGGCGTAATTTTTATAGCAGTTTTTACTTTGGGATTGATATATTCTTTTACAGCGTTAATTACATCTTGCTCTAAATTAGATTCTGAAACCTGAATAAATGTACGTGTATGCGTATCGAAAGGTTTGGTGGCCGTCGTTCTACGCTTAATATCGCCTACTATGGTAATACATATTTGTCTGTGAAACTTGTTCAAAGGTTCGTCTGTTATTGGAATTTCTAATATAGGATTTTCAGCATTTGTATGTACAGTGGCTGTAGTAGAACCTGTGGGAGAGACTGGCCTTTCAGAAGGATTAGCCAACATTGATTCTGACTCTTCATTATTAATTTCGACTCGTGATAGAGCATCTGCATTGGTATTGTATTTTCCTTTCTTGTAAACGATTGAATAGTCATATTCACTAAGTTTAAGTCGCCATCTAGTCAGTCTGGAGTTACAATCTTTTAAATTCATTATCCATTGTAATGGTTTGTGGTCGGTGAGTATTTTAAATTTACGACCGAACAGATAAGGTCTGAAGTACTTTGTTGCCCACACAACGGCTAAAAGTTCCTTCTCTATAGTACTGTAGTTAGTTTCGCTGTCATTTAAAGTTCTGGATGCATAACAAATGGGTTTATCTGAGCCGATAGTGCCTTGTGACAATACAGCGCCGATAGCTACATTCGATGCATCAGTCGTTAAAATAAATTCTTTGGTAAAGTCAGGGTACTGTAAAATAGGGTCATTTGTCAATAGAGTCTTACATTTATTAAAACATTCAATATAGTCAGCGTCAAATGTGATTTTGTTAGATTTCTTAAGACATTTGGTCATAGGCTTGGTAATGCGAGCAAAATTCGGAATAAATTTTCTATAGTAACCTAACAATCCAAGAAACTGTTTTATTTCTTTAGGCGTTTTTGGCAAAGGGTATTTCTCTATGGCTATTATTTTTTCTGGGTTAGGCTTGACGCCTTCAGCAGTAATGATGTGTCCTAAGAATGCAGTTTCCTTCCTTAGAAACTCAGACTTGTCCATCTGAATTTTAAAGTTAGATTCTTGCAATCTTTTAAAAACTTTCTCTAAATTTATGATATGTTCCTGTAATGACGTGCTAAATATGATGACGTCATCAAGGTATACTAGACAGATGTCGTTCTGTAAGCCCCTAAGCACATTATCCATAACGCGTTGAAAAGTGGATGGGGAATTCTTTAACCCCATCGGCATACGCAAAAATTCAAAGTGCCCATGCTCAACATTAAAAGCGGTTTTCGGAATATCGTCTGGATGCATCTCGCATTGGTAGAATCCGGATGCAAGATCTAGGGTACTGAAGTACTGGCATTTACCAAGCTTGTCAAGTATATCATTAATGTTAGGAATCGGATATTTGTCGTCTATGGTCTTGTCATTTAATTTACGAAAATCTACAACTATTCTCCATCTTTGCTTGCCTGAGGCATCCGCCTTCTTGGGGACTACCCATATAGGTGAACTCCAAGCAGATTCGGAGGGCCTAATGATACCTTGGTCTAACATCTTAGTGATTTGGTCTCTTACTTCTTGGCGGTGAATAAAAGGGTACCGGTAACTTTTAGTGTAAACGGGGAGTTCATCAGTTGTCCTAATACGGTGTTTGACTTTATTAGTGAAGGTTAAGGGCTCTCCCTCAACATAGAAAACGTCAGCAAAACGAGTACATAAAGTTTCTAAGTTAATTTTTTCTTCAACGTTTAAGTGATCAGTACGTAATCTAGATATGACATTTTTTACACGTTCCGGGTCATGTCTAGTGCTCATGCACTCAGTATTAAATAACTCGGCCTGTAAAGGGCGTTCAAATGTGATACAGATATCGCGATCGGTCGGGTTTTCAATTTCTATAATGCCCGTACAATCTGTAACTCGAGTAATACACTCGTGAATCACGCAATTACAATATAATTGTTGCATTATCGAAACATCACCGTCAGGGCGGTAAATAGGTACGTTAACTAATTTAGACGAGTTAGCTGGAATAGTTTCTCTATAACTGGGCCTTTTACACTGATAGAAACGAATAGGTATGGTAGTATAATCTGTAATTAAGTAATTATTTTTAAGATCAATTTGCGCTCCGTCAAGTAAATCTAAACCTAACAATCCGTCAAAATGATTATGAAATTTATATATAAAAAATTTAACATTTAAATGGTTATTAAATTCAGGAAAATTTGGTATAGTAATAGAATGCTTGTGCATACTAGTTGTGCGCGCGTTCGTTACCTCAAAAGGGTCATAATTTAATGGTATGTGTGTAAAGTATTTTTCCACCGCTTCTGGGCTAATAAAGGACTGATTAGCGCCAGTATCGACTAATAACTTAAGTGGCGGATCTGAAATTTGTATATAACGCAACTCTCGTTTAGATAATATATTTAATTCTATTTTAATCTTTTTTGATCCTGATCCATGTGAAAATCCTTCTCCTTCTCTTCCTTACTGGTAGAAGTGGAAGGTTGTGGTGGTTCAATACAGTTAGCGTCGTTAAACGTCTGATATTGAACACAGTCTTGCTCGTACGAAAAATAGTCAGGTTCATTGTAATTGTAGTCGTAAAAGTCTTTATAGTCATAAGTGTAAGAACAGTCAGGTTGCTCATAGTAATAGCCGTAATTATAACTTTCGTCATAACCTGTCATCTCATTAAAATTCATTTCACGGGTTTTAAAATAATTTGTAGGTGGCGGATTCCCGGATCTATGCCAATCGTGTCCTGGAAACCCTAGTGGTTTAGGCGTAAAGTGACTAACACCGCTCATCGGCTTCGGTCCGTTATTTTGTACTGGGATATTCCTATTAGGTAATTTAAATAAGTTGCTTTGGGGATTGTAATTCGGCGGGGGCGCGCGAAACATTTGTTGAGTACGGTTGGGCAAATTAGAAGCACGGTACGGTACCTGATTCTGATGAAAACCTGGTCTCCATTGCTGCTGCTGCTGCGGCATAGGCATAGGTTTATGCCAGCTAGGCCCTAGGCTAGGGAAACTAAAAGGTTTCGGCGTGGTCATAGTGACCGCGGGTGGCATTTTTACATTAAATTGCGAATGATTTGTAGTCGGGTTACGTCGCTCGGGAATATTTGCATTACGTTGCTGTAAATACATGACATTTAACTCCTGTTGAACAAATTCCAGAGCCTTTTCTATCGTCTCGGGTCTCATGCACCGTATACGGGACCCTAAAGGCTCTTTAAGACCTCTAACAAATGATTGCAGCGTTAATTTTCTATAAAGATCGCGTTTGGCGTCAATCGTAGTTGAAATATTCTCGTGTAGAGTAACATAAGTCATTATGGTACTAAAAAGGGTCTGGCATTTGTCGTAATACTCCTGAGGAGTGCTACTTCCTTGAGTTAATAAAGACATATCATTGTAAAGAGCGGTCTCGTCTCTCTGGTCAGAAAAGTTATTAATTAATGCATCTCGAATCCCTAACCAACTTTCTGGAATACCATATGAGTTGATTGTACGTGCGGCGGAACCTGTTATTTTATTTAATATACCATTAATTACACTTAAGTTACTTAACTCGTAGCCCGGCTCATTTTTCACGTATTGTAATACGACTTGATCGCAAATTTTTATAAAACGAGTAAGAACATTCGGATTGCCATCAAATTCCGGCACTGGTCGTAATGCTTTATAAATAATATCGGGATTATAAGCCATCTTAGAATTATTAAATAAAGTATCTAATTCTAAACTATCCGAGTCTAATATTCTATTAGAATCTATTTCTTTATGTCTACTTGTCTGTCTGGAAGAGACAGACTGGTCTCCAAATTTCCGTGGGTGAAAAATCTTGAATGATTAAATGGAAAGATAGGACAAGGAAGCAACACTTAAAGAATATTTCAAGGACTTACATATACATATTTTCTCGGTTCTTCAGGTATCGATTGCTGGATACTGGTCCTCAGCTGTGTCTTCTTTAGTTCGGACGTTCGACGATGTATTTGAGAATACCGACAGTGACTATCGAGCAGATTAACGATATTTGGAAATCTATACGCGTCGCGCACTGCCTCGAACTATCCTACCGACTGCGCCAATTACGAAGGTGACAGCCGGAGGACTTAAAAAAAACCGAATTTAATTTAATAAAAGATTTATTACTGTATTACAATTAAACTTATAATTAATTTAAGTCTATATTCGACCGATGTGAGAATCGAAGTGTGTTACCAATCTTTATTTCTAATTAAATTAAATTAACTAAATAGTCCAAATCAGCACTTTTGGGCGTTGACGACACGAGGAGTCGTTTTAGCAAGATAAGGTAATAACGATGCACGAGGCAGCTGCGGCACGAGGCGTGGACTCAGCAATTTAGGCATTGCAACATATCCGACGATTATAATAATTAATAAATATGCCATCACGCTATTCAGCGGAATTGGTGTAGGCAGAGCACGTAACAAGTGTTTCTCTACTATATTATGCATGTTATATACTAATAAACCTTCATCTTAAATCACTATAACTATTAAAAAAATCTGCATCAAAATCCTTTGCATAGTTTTTATATTATAGGGACAGACAGACAGATAGAGGGAAGCGACTTAGATAATATAAACTATCCACTCAAATGTCAGGAGACACTTGAGTAACTAAAAAGTTTTTGTCATCTTACGCCCGGGTACACTAGAGTGTCGTCTATAGGCAGTGATACAAATCAGCTTTATACGGTTGTAATAAAACTCCTTTTTGCATATTGTCTGGTATTTAAGACGCGCAACTAAACGTAGATGGCGCCTAAATGTACAAAAAATGCATTTCTTTTTAATCTGTTTTTATATATCAGTTTGAAGTTGAGTGACTTTTGTGTGTGCGTCACGCTGAGGAGTGTCCGCAATTATGTCGTAAGTTCTTCTTTCTTATTACTTAAATCGTATAGTGTATTATATCAAAACTTTTCTAAAGATTTGCTCGTGTCCATGATATAAGAGAATCATAGTTTTATTTGCGCTATGGTTGAAAAATTATCTAATTACATTGGAGATGGTTCATCGTATGTCGAAATGGCTGCAAATTTTTGGTTATAAAACTTAAGTGAATACATATTTTGTGATTGAATGAATGTCCTTACTTTAATTATTTCATCTAGATTAAGTATAATATATGTTTACAATACAATTCACAGTGTTTTAAGCAGACTCAAAGTAAGTAAATACATCGATAGAATGCGCTCACGCAATAGGCACTGGAGTGTTCTTTGACGGTTACGTGTAAAAGGTCTGTGCAGACGAGATATTGGTGTCGGATTGTGTTTTCTAAATATTATTTTGTTTTCCTCTTTTACATGTCTGTTTATATTAATGCACAACAATGTAACAACTTTTTTACCTATAGGGTATTAATTTAATTCACTAAAATAGTAAAGTAGAACTGCAAAATAATTTAAGTAACTTTAGAAAATCAAAGAAAGTATCTCGTCTGCACAGCCCAGGGCGGCCATTTTGCATATTCAGACATCTCGCGATTGCATCGAAAATCACGATAACCAGACCTCTTTTGTTTAATTTATCAAAAATAGTTATGATGCATAGAGCATAAATGTTTTGATCTCGTTTTAAAGCAAATATAGTCTAGTTTCTTTCACCATAGTTAAAACTGTTGCAGATTTCATGGTGTTTTTACAAAAAACCAATAATGTTGACATATGAGGAAAAATATCTAGATATCTAAAGTTCTCCATTTATTTTAAATTTTTCAATCTGGGCTTGGAGACTATACTTTAAATAATCATATTGTCTATACATTAAGCTATAATACGGTATTTTTATATTTAATATAGGTCGTATAACTTCCTTTTGACAAACGTTTTTGTCGGTAGACATACCGAGCGATTTCTAGCGCGAAATTAAACACTTTCATCGTGACGTTTCTGTGCATTGACGGTTAGCGGCGTGGACGTTTGAGTGGCTATGTTACATAGATTACAAGTTACACAATACTTATATATGCCATCTACCTGTGCTCACTTTAACTATTTCATATCTAACATTTCAACTTCTCTTATTTATCATTAGTTTTTGTTAATTGGAATATAGATGGCGCAATCGTCGATAAAGCGCCATCTATTAGAAATATTGCACACTAGCAAGCAACGACTACTTTAAAGAAGTTTATGAGCTTAAAATAAAATAATTATGGTATTACATCTAGATGTCGCCACGGGTAAAAATGAATTTTAACCCCCTACTGCTTTAACATGATCTAAATGGCATTTTGTTTTTTTTTTAAATATCATTATGTACTTATTATATTTTTTTATATTATTTTTATGTCTGCAACTATGTCATATGGATGGGAGAGGTACAGTACATAATTATATTGTATTTATTTTATTTTCACGTCAATAAAAAAATCGATGCAGTAAGGTTAAGTTCAAAATTATGCGTAATGCATAATGCGCATTATTGGGAATTATAATAAAAATATATAAAATATAATAGTAACAAAGCAAAAAGATATGCCCCGGGTGAGGATCGAACTCACGACCTTAAGATTATGAGACTTACGCGCTGCCTACTGCGCTACCGAGGCCTGCTCATATTATTTGAATTACGTGATAATATGCAGTAGCTTATAAAACTCAAGTAATAAAAATAAATTCTATATTAAAAAAATGAATCGCTGAATGTGTTGCTAAGCGCAAATCTCGAGAGCAGCTGAACCGATTTCGCTAATTCTTTTTCCATAATATTCCTTGAAGTACGAGGATGGTTCTTACGGATAGAAAAATTTAAAAGAATTGCCTGAAAAAAAACAGATTAAAGAATAGACTGTTCGGCGATACGAAGTTTGCCGGGTCAGCTAGTAAAAAATAAAAATCTTTTATTTTCAGACCTATAGATCCATAGAGTGCTAGTAACAATATAACTTAAAAACTATGTTAGATACATACATGAATGAAAAATAAAAGTAACACCTCTAATGGACAGGCTCACCGAACCCTTACAACATGTAACTCGATGAAATTGCCAACCAGGGTTCAATCAAGCCTATCGCTCAGTATCTTCAGTAGGTTCTTCCCCCGCACTCTGTTCACCAGCGAGGCCTCCTTCTTTCGCATTACTGCGTAAAAGTCATCTACGCCGGCATCGGAAAATATACCCGACGCGCTACAGTAGCGTGGGAGTCGGAACAGGGCCTTGAAGATGTTGAACGTTGTATTGAACGCGTAGGGCATTGTAGGTTTTCTGTGTAAAGTTGGCCTACAGGCTACTCGTGTAAAATACCTGCCAATATGCTTTAAAAAGAGTGATCTTGACTTCGGCAGTACATCGAGCAAACCTATGTGCCAACATATTACCACGTACTGACAAAGCCCTACGCTCTCTTTCTATAACTAAGTCATCACACATATTTTTAGTCACTACATGACCCAAATATTTAAACTGTGTGACACGGCTCAAAGTCACAGCATCAAAGGTGAGTGGTATTGTGGATGGCCCTTTATTGTTCAATTTAAATAACTTGCATTCACTCATTTTCGCATTGTACTTCAAACCGTGCGACACAGCATAAGACTTACAGATCTCTAACAGCTTTCTGAGTCCCCCAATTGAAGGGTCAGCAACACCATATCGTCCTTTTCCGACATTTCCTTCTAGGTCCTTTTAGGACATAGATGCTCGCTAAGACGGGATTTTGCGAAATTCGTCCCCTAAGGATTAAAAAGGGGTGGCAAAGTTTGCCAAACTACTAGACGATACTTATTAATTAAAGAAATTGAAATTTAGTTAATTATTTTTTTAAACAACTCTTACAAAGGGGTGAAATAAAAGGTGTAAGTTTGTATGGAAAATCTTTTATTTTTAAAGCTATTAACTTCAAATTTACATAATTATAGGTATAGGTACTCTTTACTAAAATTGAAAAAAAGGAACGAATAAATCCGCAGGCGAACCAAGGTAACTGACGTGACTCGCAAAGTTGCTTCTCTGAAGTGGCAATGGGCAGGACAAATAGCTCGCAGGACTGACGGCCGTTTGGGCAGCAGGTTCTAGAGTGGCGACCACGAACCGGAAGACGCAGGTCATGTCCAGCAGTGGACGTCTTTTGGCTGATATGATGATGATGACTAAAATTAAACAGGTACCATTTTTTTATTACGTAGAACCTATACCTACCCTTATAAGTGGGAAAATAGGAGACGCAAGTTTTTCTGACATTTTGTCAGTTAGCGAGTAGGATAATAGGTTTAAATGAGATTCGCCATAGACACGGATATAATGTACGATTGCCGTCAAATCAGGCAGGCAATATTCACACACAGGCACACATCTGAATTTTCACGCCTTCGCTTCGGTATCAAAAGTTTTATTCGGTTTCACAACAAATGTCTACGGAAAATATAATTGTGAAATAGTGTTGTTATGTATCATTCATTTTTAGAAAAGTGCTTAAAATATTGAAATTTTGAAAATGACCGAAAAATAATATTAAATATTATAAAATAACATAACCTATGTTATCCGCTTCATTTATTGATTACTAGTGAAATAATTTTTCAAATCGGTAACGTAGAATTCTACTTAGTTGCAAACAAACAAACATACAATAAAACTAGGGCCGCGCCGCCTCTGTGTGCGAAGTGTGCGGTGCACACAGGCGCCAAGACAATAGGGGCGCCGCTATTGAAATTATTTTTCTTAGACTTACACAACAACATATTTCTTTGTAGTGGAATATCGATAAGTAAGTAGGTATAAGGCTGTCCCCTTATACCTAGGCTATGATAATGGATCAAATATGCGCGGTAAGAATAAATCCCCGCGCTTTCTATGTACCGTGCGCTAGCCATAGTTTAAATTTGATAGTAAACGACGCTACCAATCTCAATCATCATATTACGACTGGATTTTTTAGTATTGTGCATGAATTATATAAATATTTTTATCCTCTACCAAAAGATGGGACTTATTAAAAAAATGTGTCATAAATCTGACCTTAAAACCATTGTCTGAAATAAGATGGTCAAGCAGAATAGATGCTATCAAACCGCTGCTTACAAATTTTTAGAAATTTATGATGCATTATATGAAATATCAAATGGTGTATCATACGGTCAGAAAGCAAAATATGACGCTAAATGTCTAGCAGAAAAAATATACTCCTTTTCATTCATTTGTTCACTAAATATATGGCAATTATATACTTTATATTGACAAAAGTAAATTTTGTGAGCAAAATTCTGTAGTTCATCAATATGAATATGCAAGTTGCTTTAGAAATTAGATGCTTTAACGGAATTAAAGAAGTTTTTGATAAAAATCAGAACCGACGCAAATTTTGAAGAAATTGTAAATGATGCCATGAAAATTGGTGAAAATTGATGTCGAGGCTGAATTTAAAACTTCCAGATCCAGACCCCTAAGACGTCGTAAGACTTCAAAGAGTTTTGATTATGAACACGAAGACCACACTATAATGATACGGAAATCGCTTTTAAAATTAATGTATTTTTTTATATACTGGATCAAGCTTTATCCTCCGTAGACGAAAGATTTAATTTATTGATTAATCAAAATGACGTGTTTAATTTTTTATTTAAACTAAGTCAATTAAAAATTAGCTGTCATCGTTTGCAGGAAAAACTTACAGCAAATGATTCATTGGACATTATCGCCGATGATTTGTGTGATAACATTATGTAATGACAGTCTCTTTTCAAAAAATTTAATAATGATCTGGCGAAAATTCTCGAATTTATATATTTAAACAATTTCACAGCTGTATGCCCTAACATCACAATAGCATTACGAATTTTGCTAAATAAGTATGCAAGTTACCGAAACAAGCGCGGAAAGCTCCTTTTCTAAATTAAAACTAATAAAAAATTACCTGCGCTCAAAAATGAGCCCGACAAGATTAACAAATTTAGCGAGAATATCCATAGAGGAGGCCATATTAGACCTTTTATGCACACACGAAACTATTAATGATTTCGCAAACGAAAAAGCTAGAAGAGTGGAAATAATATAATTTAAATATATTTATTTATATTCCAGTTGGGTTGCTAAAAGCATGAATAATTCGTTTTATTTGATCTAAATAGTAACTAATTAGATCAAATTAAACTTAACTAGTTATCCATGCTTTTAGCATGCTTTTAGGTACTTTACATGTGATTTAACAAGTGATTAGTTAATTTTTCGTTGATCAGCCTTTCAGAAACTGAGGGTAAGATTCGTGAAAAAAGGGGCGCTTCATAGGTTTCGCACACAGGCGCTGTGGGGGTCGGCGCGGCCCTGAATATAACTAATCTTTTCTTATTTTTTTTCTCTACAGTGTAAGATGGTAGATGACAACTGTCGCTCATGTCGCAATTCTCTTCTTCTTCTTCTGCCTTTTTTTGGCAACAGAGCCGACGATTGTGTCAGCTATTTCTGCCAGCGTCAATTTTAAAATAATATTCTTGTTGATGATATTAATGGTATATTACAATGATAAAATAGAAAAATGTGGATGAAATTAAATGACAACCATCTTCCGTGAAAACAAAAGATGGACATTCTGCAATTATCTTTGTAATATTAGTTTAGATTTAGATTACTCATGTGACTTAGGTTTAGTCCTCCTTGCGTGTCCGTCAATGGCGAATCTGTCAAACTTATGAGCGAGCTATACACCTTCAGTTTTAACTGTGCGATTTAACTGAACTGTACAGTTAGAATTTATCTAATCATATTTTGATTAGATCTCAGTTCAACTGTACAGTTCAACTATTTGTTCTACACACCTAACGATTTATCTGTACGGTTTCGCCTAGTTAGTAGTAGAATGAAATCTAATCACAGGTGTCTCTGTTCACTTTAAGTTGAAATATCAGCCATTTTAGTTTTAGTGTCATTTATATCGGTTAGCAGAGATGTCCTCGTGCTATTAATCTGCATACATTTTTAAAAAGTACACGTGTTGTTAGTTTACCACCAATGAGGTGAGTGCATAATTTAGATGTTTTTCTTTAAATCTATGTCTGTATTTTACTTCTAGTTAGTGAATTTAATGTTTTTATTGAATTAAAAATATTATCATCAAAATAATTAAGTGACGCAAGTACACCTAATTTGCTAGAAGTATGGCGCACTTTCCCCGAGCCAGTAGTCATCAACTATTATTCATAATAATGTTTTTCATTCAATAGAGACAGCGGATAAGGATTTGTTGGGTACTGAGTTTGTAGTAAAAGCTTCATTATGTAAAGCTGTAAGTTAACCATTGTTAAAGTTATTAAATTTGTATTTATTAGGATTTGCTTGTGGAACGTTAAATAACTCGTTGATCGCTCGTAGGTTCTAATGATAAGACTATCGTACATGTCAATTTCTTTCATCGTGTTTTTATGAGCGCTCACAGTTCACCTAAACTCGTCGAACAGAAGCGATCATCAAAGTTAAGCACCTTCAACTTTAAGTGACCGACGCAATCAGTGAATCTAGAGGTGGCTTCTAAAATATCCGAGTCAGTTTTATTTATTTAGCTTTAAAGCTCTGTAAGAGGCATCAAATAAACTTATACTGACCTTAATAAGTCTTAAAATTTTTGTCTTTTTTCAGATGGTTCGTACTTATCATAGGAAAACAGATAAACCTTCTTGGTCTAAAGTCAAACTAACAGTAATCATTATTTATTTCATATTAAAAAAATATATAGCGCTAAAGTAAACCTTTAGCGCTATATTTTTTTTTACTGAATACCTGATTACTAGCTTATGGCGCACTTGCCCCAAATTTGTAATGGTAGCCGTAGTTAGTATAAGACCAGTAAATTAAAAAAGAAGCAAGAGCAATGTGTTAAGTTGCTAATTTTCTATTGATTATTTATCATATTATTCTATATAGCACCTGCTCCATTTTCAGAGGCAAGTGCGCCTACAGACATGTTTTTCAATTTCTTACAAAATAAATTAAATTATTGATAAAAATAATTGATAGATTTCATTGAATCGAAGTATATTGCAGCAAATAAATAGCAAATTTTCTCAATTTCATAGACGTTTGCTCTTAAGTCAGTATTAAAAAAAAAATACATCATAATCAACTATGTAGAAAATATGGCGCTCTTACCCCGACTGACTTTATAGGTACTTACTGATTATGTTTTTACGTGGTTTCTACCTACCTATTTATTAATCATGTTTATTTATTCCTATTTACTTCTCTATTTATAGTTTCTATGTAATAATAAGTTATGTAATCCAAAGCGACCGTAAATAAATTCAGTTTCATCTTCGTCGGTAGGTAGGTATGGTCCAGCTCGCGTGCCTGTGGGAGTAGAATGTAATGAAAATATTAAAAGTTGCTTGTTCCGTCTGTCGGACCGCGTCCGAATGTCCCTTGGCTATTTTCGAATATAGAAACCGGTGAAATGGCTTTCTCTTGTAGGTGTAGGCATTTCTACATAGGTTTGGTAATTCAAAAGTTGTAGACATAGAATTAGGTATACCTAACAGCAAAGTTGGTATCTTGTAGCGCTAGAATGTTTTTAAATGTTTAAAAAGTAATTAAGCAATAAGAACTTAATAATAGCACTTTACTTAATAAAGACCGAAAATAGTTACTTAACTAGTCTTAGTAGGTAGGCAGTAGTAAATCTTGCACTTGGTTGTTTTGCCGAACTAATATTGTGACGTCGATATTTTAAATGATATTTTTTATAAGTATATCGAACCATTTTTTTAATTAAGTAACTTGTCACGTACTTAATTTGTTATAGTTACAAAATTTTACTTTTTCTAAGGTGCAGCTTTTGCCTTCTGCCGGTAGATGGCTTTACAGTCAACAATTACCGTAGTTTTTCATTTTGAGTAAGCTTGGATGGGCATCTAAATATTGCTAAACAATTTAAGTGTACATGTATCCGTTACTATATAATTAGTACAAAAACCGTCTGTCATAGTGGAATACTCTTAGTACTTACATAACTGGCACCTAACATTATTAGTTACCTATTTTTGTATTAATTTCAAGCCTCTAAAAATTATACATATAACCTACCTTCTATTTAAACTGATTAAATGATATGATTTAATTGCGCGTTACCTACCTATGTTTAAAAATAGTTCTTTTAATCCTTAGATTAGTTAAAACTGTATGTACTCGTATCGGAAAATCAGACAATATGATAGGTTTGATTTCAGTTTTAGGTAGGCATCTCAATGTGAGAAAATGTATCTACCTACTTATTTAGCGAAATAATTTTTTATGTATCTATACCATTATACATTCAACAATAATAACATATTAAAGGTAGGTACTTACCTACTCGTGAATTGTTTAAATAATTATTCTTTGTATCTTTTTCTTTCCTTTCTCGTACATGCCTATATTTTTTGTTGCCATTTACATACTAGATAACAAAAATACGTAGGTATTTAAGTATTTTGAATATCTAACTCAAATCAATAATAATTAAAAAAATATTATTTCGCTATGAAATCCATAAGCCGAGTTGGCAAATATTTTTCCATCCAATGACAAGTTAAAACCTTTCTAAAAACTTTTAGTGACAAACTTTTCTTAATCGACACCTAAAATGTCATTATTTGAGGGAAATCTCCCTGGAGTGTCGAATTTTGGCTCGTTTTTGGTAACCCTTCTGTTACGTGAATATTTAAAAAGTCGTTGGCAACATTTTAATTGGGCAATCCGGGTAGGATTAAATTATCAAGACACCTTGTTAAGGCGGCTGAAACTTAATGAATTCAACATGAATTAACCGCACAGGTCGCAGAGCTCGCGGTACCTTACTGTACTTACTTTATATGTTACCTACACTACCTGGCACTTCCAATAAAAGCGTTGATACCACATTATGGCCAAGTACATAGTCTCTGTTTAAGAGATCAGAAATCGTGTTGTGGTAGTTGGTGTTGTAAATCTTAGTTTTAGCTAATTGACAATTGCAACATTAACCTATTTTAAATAATGTGTAATCAAGTATGTCTAGTAGAGTAGATATTAAGTGAAATTAAGCTCATTTGATGGGCGAAACTATAAGAGTCAACTGTAGCTAAATATAGTCGTTGTTGAGCTTTAAAGCTGCATTAATTTTTTTTGAATATTCTACAACTGACGGTAGTAGATCCACGGTGGTTTCAACATGAATTGGCCGGATCGTCCGGGGAAGTACTACCCTCTCATAGAAGATCGACTTAAGAGTAGTAGTATCCTTACTACTGCGTTTCGTTCGGTGAGTGAGAGTGCCGGAGGCCCAATTTCCCCCCTTTCCTCTTTCCTCACCTCCCTCATTCCCTTCCCCTAACCCCATTCCCAGCCGCCATAATGGAGGCCACCATACCAGCAGTTTAAGACGATAGCTTTTGGTATGGTGGCCACCACTTCTGGATTCCACTGACTGCTTACCATCAGGCGGGGTGGAGTCACTTTGGTAGCCTCTAAAACAAATTTAAAGTAAGATTTATACATAAACAATATTTTAGCAACATTTTTTAAGCTTACTTCGATGGTTAACATAATCTGTACGAACACAGTCAACGTTGAGTTTACAAAGAGCTTTTTTAATTCACAACCAACCAATTCCTAAGCGAACGTAAAATGTTTACTTTGCCAAAAGAGGGGGGACATTTAAACTTTTTTTCTGGGACTCTTTTGTGACTTAATTTTTTACGGTGATTCTCTCGAGACCGATGTTGGATTGAAGGACTTTAAAACTTCTTGGAGTCCGTTAAAAATACCGTATTTACAATGGGTTACGTAAATTTTTCGGGTGGATAAATAATTTTACGGTTCCTTTTCGGTGTTATTTACTGTATCAAAGATCAGAGATTATGGTGATTGTATTACTAGAATACCATAAATATTATTTTATCCATGTATATTTTCTCTTATTTAGCCGTCGAAAGTGTTGTGAATGTAGTTTTTTGTCATTTTTATACACGTAATTATTGCATTACTAAGAAATAAAACAAATACCTTATTATTATTACTAAGCAGATATTAAAAATAATATTTTTAGTAGTGAGATCAAAAGACCGTAAGGCAGGTCTGAGTTCAATTGCGAGCCTTAAAATTTAAGCACGCCATTTAGTAACTATTGTGTGATCTCGTTTAGTGTAGTAAGAATCACAATCACCCGTTGCTGCCAGCAGTATAGTAGCAGCAGTTTCCTTTTAGCCCGCTACGAAGTAAATTCATTGTTCAGTAAATTGTTTTATTTTTCTATTATTTAAATTATGAGCCCAGGAGCTAGCATACATTGTACAAACTTTAATAATTAAATTCACTTAGAACAATAAAAAAAGCAAAAAATACGTTATTCAAACAGACGTACAATTCCTTCAGGAATGTAAACTTAGCTCCTACCATACGACAATATTTCCTTTTGTACACATTAAAATTTATCACTAGCGCGAGACTTTACGCGAAAGCCGGGTGATAAAATAAAATGACAGTTGTTTAGTACAGGACCGGGAATATTGTACATACTAGGTAGAAATTGAAAGGTATGGGGCGCATGAGACCTGTTTTATTTATGTTAGAAAATGGCTTTTAGATTGGCTTGAGTAAGCGGTAGGGGTACTAGAAGAAACTTTAAACACACGTACGACATTTACACACATTAAAAGGAGGTAAAGGAAATTACTTACATCTATTTTCATACTAAATAGGCATGAGCATTTATAACCTGATTGGCGGTGACTGGCGGAGCATTCAAAGTGTCATGATTAGTGAAATCCTGCTTTCGTGGAAGAGTGGTTTTAAAGGAATAATAGACTGACTAGAGAACAAAATATGATGAACTGAACGAATAGGTACTATGAGGCAGATAAAAGGAAATAATATTTATTTATTTATCTATTTATGCCACTCCAATGTAAAAATGTAAACAGTAATGTACTGTGCATTCACAAGTACATTACTGTTTACATTTTATTATTACCTATTTATTATATTCTCTTAGATTTTGGTAATGGGTTGCAGTTATTAGCAATTAGAAGACGTAGCTAGATTGCTAGAGTTTGAAACAGTGTCAAATACAGTCAATGCGCTGCTAACAACTAAATATCCTATTGACAAATAAGGAAACATTTCAGTGGCTTAGGATGAGTTTATGCAGGATAACATAATCACATACATAAAGAAAAAATAAATTGATATTTATTAGGATGGTCTCCGGATAAAACGTACCCCAATTACGTCCGTATTGCCAAATATGGGCAGGTATTACCTATCTATATCCTGATAATATTACAAGTAGTACAAATAGCCCTAAAAGCAATTAACCATGTAAATTTTCCTGCCTAACGTATGTCAACCAACTTACTCTGTCAAAGTAACACAATTTACCAAATCACAAATTCAATTCCACCTGTACTAAATTTAACAGGCCAATTCCAAATTTACAACTAATTTCGTCGCTGCGTTCGATAAACCTTAACTTTCCCGTTTACGTTCAGTGCTGATGAAAATTTTAGGCAATATAGTCTATCAGCTTTAGCACAGATTTAGGATATTATTTAATTTGTATTTTCGTCAAGGCACTGAATTCCTATTGTGTGCGATGCCCATAAGACATTTATATTTGTTATATCATCGCATAACGTGATGAGACATTTAATGCACTTAAAATAATACTTCATATAGTTCAATTAGGTATTTGTGCATATATTAATATGCAGTGCAAGAAGTGATTACTTATAAGTTTTATCTGACGTCCTAGACAAGCGGCATAGATATCTTTTCTATTCATAGGATAGATTAAAAAATGTATGGGATTGACATAAGCTCATGTTAACATTGTCGTAAGCTTATGTCAATCCCATACATTTTTTATCCATTCTATGAATAGAATAGAAACCTATGCCACTTGTCTAGGGCCTCTTGTATCTACTAGTCTTCTATTATCATAAGAAAATAAAATATAATCACATGATAACCTAGTAAAACAATAATATATAAAATTAGCGTGATAAAATTTATATTGTGTTAAAACCCGTTTTTGCTACATTTTCGTATCAAGCTCCTAGTCTAAAATCACTGCAGACTGGCCGTGTGAGTTTCATTGCGCTTAGAATCACTTCGTACTGTGTTAAACCAATTGTTACGAGCTATGTTTAGAATATATCCGCACTTTGAGTTTGAATTAAGAATAAAAAAACAGTATGTTTCGTTTTGTTTTATTTGTGGCCAGGAGCGTAACTTTTGTACAGGTTTTGCAGTCGTTACCATATGAAACAGTTAAATTTTTAATGAAGTTAACCTAAACTTCCGGGATAATATTGTTAAAAACTATCTCTACTACTATACTTTAAACCTATACGGTGTAGTGGGAATATATTGGGATGATACTGTTCCTCTAATCTTTATCTTCTACTGTCGTCGCAGCCACTTTTAGCTTACAAATCTTCAAACATCATAAATGAACATAACTAAATAAAACCATCGTAATACAATGCCATTTCGTAAATTGCTAAGCTTCATGTCCTCATGTTTTATGTGTGAAACTAGACAAGTACATAAACGATACATAAGTTAAGATTTTACTGTTGAACACAACATAAAGGGGTGGGCACACGGCTTTATGTGCCCGGGATTAGGCCGGGCAAGCAGTAAACATGGTCAGGGAGCTTTTATATCCGTTGCAAATAATAGCACATAAAACTTGTGTGAAAAACACTAGTTACGGAGTAGCGAGATGAACGGCTCGCGGTAGCGTCCGCAGACAAAAATAAATGTCTGATTAATATTTTATAATTTAACTGGAAATTGTTTATTTATTTAATGTATAAAACATACATACAATCATCATAAAACCATTTTTTTAGACTATCGAACACTCTTAAGAATAAATTTAGACCATTTAGTTCTCAGAATAAACGGTTGATAGTGACGTCACAAATTTTATTGGTAGGAACTCTCGACGTAGACAAAAACGTTGCAGTAACTTATAATGAGATTTAGTAGCAGATTGAAAGTTAAGCACTTTGATCGTTTTGATTTAAAAATTACAGTACTTGTATGATTTTTGACTAATCAGTGTAATAAAGAAAATACCTGTGCCAATGAAAACTCTCTGATATTTTGGGCCTATGCTCAGGCTTGAATTGCATGTGAACTCGGCAGTATTAAAAAATAATAGTAATAGACTCAAGGATAGGATACGC
This sequence comes from Parascotia fuliginaria, assembly GCA_963082885.1. NCBI lineage: Eukaryota > Metazoa > Arthropoda > Insecta > Lepidoptera > Erebidae > Parascotia > Parascotia fuliginaria. Next base: position 12,899,682 of record OY720180.1, on the reverse strand, counting down.
TATGACAGTGATTTATTATTCCAACTTTTAAACTTTTATATGTAAAACAATATTTATTTATTGAAGTAACATTATATTTCTTTGCCAACGCTACCTTAATTCCTAATTCGGACAAAGCAGTAGGGGTGAAGCAACTCTTATATAGAATGTCAGGACAAGATTTAGTGGCCGCTGTGTATGGGGATGCGTAATACAAAACTAATTCACTTCGTTTTTACTAGCTAAATATACTTTTATACACGTAGTTACACCTGTTTATAGTAAACTTTTTCTACGGTTCTCACACAACAAGACATTACGGTTTATTAGAATGATAATAATATTGAATGTGTATGGAATTCATTCATAATAAATGAATTCGGAGCGATGGTCTCAATCATACAATACGTCTGTGATAGCAGGGTAATTATTGAACCAAACATTTTTTGTGCGTAAATCTATATTCTTGGTCATTTAATCACTTCCTATTTGATAGAATTAAACCAATCTTTGGCAATTTGTGCCTCGAATATAGCAATAAAAATCCTCGAATATAAAAGTAAAATTTTGATCATATTATCTAAGCTGATTTTTGGACAAAAAATTTCAGTATAGGTACTTTTGTCTGATGTACATCAGACAAAATTCCTTTAGCTTAAATAGCTTGTTTGATCGCTCCTTGTGGCCAATTTTTAATGAGGACTTAAAAAGAAATGAACGAAAAATCAAGACTGTAAAATTTGCCAAATAAATAATACGCAAATCTCATACATTTATTTCCCAGAACGATATACAACATACGACAAAATTTAACAATGGAAGTTGGTACAGGTCCAATTGCGAAGTCCACCGATCCTTCAAAGTCCCCTGCGCGAATGTCATCTGCAAAATTATATATTGCGTGCCGGACCCGTCCCATCCCCAAGGAGATACTGTTAATTATCAAGTACAAGTCGAATACCCTCGAATACCTTTGTCTTTATATAATCAAATGTTTTTGTACATACTCCATATTACGTCGAAATTAAATATTAAAGTCTAATCTAATAACCCAATCTTAATTTAGTTTAATTCAATTTTCGAGTCTTTGAGATGAAATTGGGTCTCTTTAATTCGTTTTAATATATTAATTAGCAAAGACATTATTCTAATTAAAAATTAAACCATCTTAACACTTTTTGGGACAGTAAACGTATATGGCCGTGATGGCAATAAAATATCTATTGTGTCCACAGTAGAGTCCATGAAAGGGTTAAGATGAAAAAAACGTTTTAAGTTTTATAAAATTTTCATAGGAATTGGAAAAAGTGCAGCTCCTATTAATTGGACATCATCTTAGACAAAAATAAAATAAAAGTAGTTTTTGAGCGCTAAAAATTTTAAAATTATAGCTATAGAAAGAAAATGCTGATCGTGAAAGCATTTTTGCGCGTGATTGTTTAACGTTCTACAATGGTTCTAATCTTAAATTTTTATTTCTTTTTTAACGACGACTTTTACAAGATGTTGTTCTACCTTTGAACTGGAAGAAAGAATTGCCGCTGGGAATATTTGACGTCACTCTGTTTCGAAAATTAAATTTAAATCCCCTAACGTTTTTTTTTGCCCTCTGAATTATAGGCAGTAGTAAAGACTTTTGCTGGGTATTGTTTAATTTTGTTGGGGTCAATATGACCTTTATTATGATAAAGTGTGCTCAAACTCATCTAGGTAGATACGGGTGTACCCACTTTCTGCAAATATTTCGTAGTCCTCGTTGTTAATATAAAATGTACGTATATTAATATATTAAGTATACTTACGCTCACGCCGACTTGCCGACTGTAACGATTTGGTTGTAGTTTTATGGCATTGTTTCAGCAATACTTAGAGAGAATACACGAGTGTACGTAGAACACAGTAACTAGGTAAGTTACCATTAGGTGAAATAAACAGTTTTTGTATGTTTCTTCCTTACTCTAGTTTTGCGGTAACATTGGGCTGGTGGTCATACCAACATATTACGAGTAGGCAATGATAAAATGTAGAAAAGCGTAAAGGTATTGTTATCAGTTGGTAAAACTAATCTTCACAAAATGTAGTTTGATGCTGCCCTTACAAGGCTTCTCTTTAAGGTGAATATACTTAGTTTTGTTACGTAAAAGCCTGAACTCCGTGCTTATGCAGCCATAACAGAAAAGGTAAGGAGCAGAGGCCACAAGGGGGCAGCTCCAAGGCACTTGTCAAAGCTCGTAATATTTTATTAGATAACCAAATAAACCTCCACGAGTTTGCAATTTTTGTCCCCAAAATGTCTCGAATATTGCCATAAGTTGAGAGAAATTTGGATTTGAAAAAAGAAGCTAAATGTAACGCTTTGTTTTTTTTTTATGTTTGGGAGTATGGCCAGAATTAAAAAGTACGATGATTTATTTTAATGTAAAAACTTTACTGTTTTTAAGCGTTGTATGATATAATATACACAGTAATATTAGATCCTGGTATTTAAATGGATATTTACTCGTAGATGTGACTATGATCTTGATTATTAGAATGTGGTGATGGACACCCATAAATATAATATAGATTTTGGATAGATATTAATTTTCTTATTCTTTTTTGATTAGAGTTTATGGGTAAAACTTCTTGAAGTAATAAATATTTAAATATAGGTAGGTAATATGAGGGAAGAAAAAGAGGATTTACGACAATGAATAAACAAGTTATATAAATATTTAGCCTTTAATCATCGGTACTCACTATCGTAATTTCAAATGAAATCTGAGACATAAAGATGGGGTTACACTTACCCATTTAATATAATACATTACTTGGCACACACACCTATTAATATTCATAATACAATTTAACGTACCGAGGTTAATTTCACCTAAATATGTAAATTATCATGAGCCGACCACCGTTAATTTCGAGATGTCAGTTTGTAAATAATTTTTACTCTCTCCCACTTACCTACATTTTTGCGGAGCGAAAGAGATGGATGATGCGTGTATTATGAATAAGGTGGCAGGGAAAATTTTAATGGCGCCTATGAGGGTTGTGAATGCTGAAATAACTTTCAAATATTGTCGCTAGGTGGACGGAAAGTTTAGCTCCTGAGGGAGACTGTTTGCCGGGTCGCTCTCGTCTCTGTTTATAAATGAAACGCATATCATTTTAAAACAACATTCGGTATACGTTACCCTTACTGTAGACCCTTACCACAGTTCAAAAAACAGATGTTTAATCACGTTTACACTCTGGAACTTTACGCGAGAATGTCAACGTGAAAGTTTCACTCTAGGTTTGCCGCGAGTGGTGAGTTTGAATAATCTGTACGTGAATTTTGTACATGTAATGTCATTTTGGGCAAGCGAAGTTAGGAATATTATAATAATACTGGAATATGTCCGGAGTTTGGACAACTTTGGTCTTGTTTAGCTTAATTAGATACGTGAACACATTAGTAGGGGGTCATCAGACTAGGAAAAGTTTTATACTAAATCGTAATGTACTACTATTCTTGTAAGAATTTCTAGACTGAGTACTCTATGTTTTCGACACTAGTGTGTGTCAAAGTGTGTGTCAAGGGAGCTGTTTAAGTAGAATAAGTTGTTAGTTACTATGCAGGCTTCATACTGTTTTATCGTAGAATAAATGGCTTAAGTACCTATAGAACAAAAATACAGTAATAACATTTGTTTATCACTACTATTTCTTTCTACTTTACGGATATTGATTCCGTTGAGATAGCTACCAATAACTCAATGCTTTACATATCATATCGGACTTTAAAAATTACTTAATTATATGGGTAACCAACTTACTAGTTTTAGATTGAATGTAGTAACATTTAGCTTAAACTGTGTAATTTAAATAATTACCTCTTTGTGGAACAAATTAGTTTATTAGAACAAAAATCTCAGCGCCTTTTATCTTAACAGAGTACAATCCATCAAAAAGTAAAGCGATATAAAACTTCAGGGAACCGATAAACAAGCCAAAAACGCAGTTAATCCGACAAATTGCTATTCGCGAGAGCGTAAAACACAATTAAAAATTCAATTCGGTAAAAATACTGGCAAAAAGGTAAAAAATGGGACTCCTACCATGAATCTGTACAATTATTTCATTTGCATATTAAAATTTCCGTTTTGTCCAACACAGAATTATTTCGTGTTGTGTTAATTACGCAGCAAGCTCTGGAGGGTTAGACAGCATACATACATAACACTTGAAACATTGTAAAAGAAAATTTAATGTTTATAGGAATATAGAAAAGTTAGCAGCTGAACCGATTTCGCTAATTATTTTTTTATAATATTCCTTGTAGTACGAGGATGGTTCTAATGGAGAGAAAATTTCAAAAATTGCCTGAAAAAAAAAGCTTTACTATTTTCCTATAAACATTAAATTTTCTTTTACAATGTTATATATATTATATAAAAATGAATCGCTGAATGTGTTGCACAAATCTCGAGAGCAGCTGAACTGATTTCGCTAATTATTTTTTTATAATATTCCTTGAAGTACGAGGATGGTTCTTATGCAGAGAAAAATTAAAAATTTGCCTATAAAAAAACTTTTCTATATTCCTATGTAACAACACGCTCGCGGGCAGCTAGTGTTTATATAAGACTGCTGGTGCAGTGGTAGCGCGTGCGACTGCTATGCAAGACAATTTTTGTGTGACCTATAAATTTTTCGTCCGTTCGATCTTCTTTTTAGCTCAATATAGAGTAGCATCATCATCATCATCATATCAGCCGATAGACGTCCACTGCTGGACATAGGCCAACCCCAATTTTGGCCACTTTGACCGGTCGTTCGCCGCCCTCATCCATCGGCTGATCATTCTTATAAGGTCGTCGGTCCACCTTGTGAGGGGTCTGCCCAAACTGCGTCTTCCGGTTCGTGGTCGACTCTAGAACCTTTCTGCCCCATCGGCCGTCAGTTATGCGAGCTATGTGTCTGTCCATCGCCACTTCAGAGAAGCAACTCTGCGAGCCACATCAGTTATCTTTGTTCGCCTGCGGACTTCTTTGTTTCTTAAACTATCGCGCAAGGAGACATCTAACATAGCCCGATAGAGCAGCATAACATAAAGATAATAATGTAATAAATTTTAAAATGTATAACCGTATTTGGGATTATATTAATAATCCTATTTGCTAAATAAATAATAGTATCTAATGACGGTTTGATGTAGCGTGTGGCGAGACGATGGTGACCATTATTTGTAGACTGACGGACAGTTGTCACCCTCTGTGTGTATCTCACTGCCGACTATGTTTTGGCGTTAGACATTTATTGCTAGGTTTGGCTAAATTTGCTATTCGATTATATCAATTATTACTTAGATAGTCAGCGCATTAAATATTATATACGGTTATGCACAAAATTTCAGTAAAGGTTTATTATTTTGTTTTCTTTCCTGCAGATTTAGAGGTTTTTTTAATACTGAGAATAATAATTTGTAGATAGTTAGCAGTGACACAGAAATAAAGAATATACTAAGCAGTCAGTCCTGCGTCTCATCTCTCTTCTTGCTATCCCATCGGACAATGAGATGGAAGAAATATTTGAATACAAACTTTTGTACGATAAAATACGCTTTTTTAAACTAGTCTTCTTCATCTTTTCGCTGTAGTCGAATCCATTTTATACGTTTTTATTCGTTCAGATTATTATAAACATATGCATCTTTATTAAATAAGCAACAGATGTAATTAATTAAAGTATACGAACCATTACTGCGACACAGATGGTGCAGAGGTGTAAATGTGCGAATTGTGAGTGCGTGACATCACGCGCCGTGATTAGCACGTGACAACGGCACGTAATGACCGAGCTGCGGTTACGTGGGCTTTGTTTTAGGCTATTTCACTGAGAACTGGATGCCATAAGGCAATGTGTGAGTTTAATAAACCCTAGACGTCCGCCCTTGCTTCGCTTCGGTATCTAAAGTTTTATTCGGTCTCACAACAACGCCTACAGAAAATAATTCGCTATGCATTCAGGTTTACAAAGACGCTTAAAATAGGTATTGAAATTCACAAATAAACAAACACTGCCGCTTAAATAATAGTATATTTTATTTTATATTACACTTTCATCTTTTAGCGACATTTTTAAGTTGACTGGCGTATTTTAGCATAAGCATTAAACTACTAATTCCTACGCTCAAAAAGGACAATGCTACTATAATATACCTGTAATCACGCTATTCAAGTCAATCCGTGTCCGCCTAATCAAGTCACGCACCGCTGCCTCACGTTTGACGTGTTTAATTGGGAACACGTACACACAGACACATGTGTGGTAACTCGATCATTGCTGACATATGTTACCGTTTATATATTTGTAATTAAATGATTATGTTGTACTAATAATGTTTGATAATTAAAAATGTAGATTTTTACCTTGAAGTATTAAGTTGTTTCCAGGAAACTAGTAGTTAGCCGTAGTGCTAGTTATGACTGTCTGATAAGAGAAACTTCGAAAAACGGAACAGAAAAAACACCCTCATAAGAGTGCAGTTTTCTGTTCTGTGCTGATCCAATTTGTGATGTGATTAAAATTGTTCTAAATTTAGATATATAATACTCACAGAAAAATAAACCACTCAACTGCGCATTAGGTTCGTTTGCCGAGCTGGAAAGCGGCAACGCCGGTTCGCACTCATTTCGATAGTGTCAAAAATTCAGCGTTTGAAACCAACCAATCACAGCTGTGCTTTTGCTGGCGTTAATGTGCTTTTCGAATGCGATTTCTATTTAAAAGATAAATTTTTCAATGAGCACTCCATCAACCATAATAAATTACCACAGAACTGCGTGGCCTTTACTTTTAACTTGTAGAGTGTAGAAGATGCTACGCTCGTTGTGTCTACGAGCGTAGCATCAACCGTAGGCAAATAACCATGAACAGGTACGCTCGTAGATATTCGTCTACGAGTGTAACCACTCAATTACTTTCCAAATGTCTAAAAACAATAAAGATGAAGAAGAATGACAATAAAGAGATACAGTTTGCAGAAAGATCACACTAATACGAAGAATTGGATGTAGTTATAATTACAGCACACTGCGTTCACGTACGTTACATAAAATATCGAAGCTCTGTAAATCAATAACCTGTATCCAAAACACAAATAACAATAAAAACTATGTGTTTTATTAAACGTGTAGTATAATCGTGGTGTAAGGTAAGTCGACAATGCGCGTCTCACCAATTCCCCGCCGTCGTAACGTCTAATTTCCGTCGACTTACACACATCAGCGTTTTCGATATCGTGTTGTACCCCTTTGTGTATAGAGTAGGATGGAAAGAGAATATTTTGTAAATAAATTAAGTGTACATTTCTAGAATTTTTTATTATTTTAAAAAAGATCTCAATATTTATATATAAGTTTACAAAATTTAGATCACCACATCAAGACCATCTTAAAAATGTTTGTAAAAAATAGAATCAGCGTGAACCCGCGCAGAATATGCGATACCTTATACGCAATGATTTAATATTTCTACTTATGCCACTAGGCGTGCAAAGTGATTTAAGTAGTCTGTAAGTTCTTACTATCGTTTCATCCAATTCTATTCTTTAAATCCAATTATCATCCTTATTTCACTCTCGGATACAGGTTCTGGGCGGATGTTATGTGTCTGCTCACGCTGCGTAAATCATTATAAACATATTTTTTTTTTAAATATTGTTGTTGATACAATAAACTTATATGTAAATGTAATGTAAAAGTTAAGTTTAGTTTAGATTTTTTTAATTTTATTTTTATTTTTAGTTTAGTTTTTTTTTGTTTTAGTTTAGTTTTGTTTCATAAATGGTAAATACTATATTTATTAAAATAAAACCTGTATCTCTACACCCACATTACTCTGTGTATCCCTTTTTCCATTTACACGAAATCGCACAAATATTGCAAACTAAACGGGAGGCAGCACTATTTACAATTTGGCTCAAACCCCCGGTTATGTCTGTCAGGCACATTCGGCCCACCCGTTATGTTACCACTGTTTATATTGGCTAGGCCTACCTTCTTTTATTGGATGACCAAACGCGTTATGTCGGGTTAATGTAAGGATAACCATTTTGATTCCGAGGGTCCAGTTTTAGTTTATACTAATTTTATGGATATGATTGTTAAAGGATAAAATTGGTACAGTCTATATTTTAGGGATATGGAGTAAGTTTCGTTTTGGACTAGCGTAAACTTTACTGTACTCTATCATGGTGAAAAATTAAATTAGTGAAAAGAAATATAATGGAATGTGCGCAAAATATTTTTTATTTTTTTTATTTTTTTATTTATTAAAACAATATAATACAAAGGTGATAGTGACATACCACACAAACCATCGTGGGTTTAACAGTGATATGTTAGCCACAACATCTCGGTACATTAAACTTAAATACTACATTTTCAAAACTAAAAACTTAATAAATATTTTTAAACTTGTTTTTACAATTTTTTACATTCATGCCAATATATTTTGGTATTTCAAAAAACACAATTTTACTTCAGTTTCAGAAATTTGTCTTATTTAATTGCTAATAGGAGATAAGTTTCTGATCATATATACTTACGTAGGTAAGTAAAATTAATAAAAAAAAATTGTAAAAATTTTCGTAAATAAAGAAAACAAAACTAAGTAGAATTACGTTGCAGTACGATAATACAAACGTTGATATTCCCAGTTACATATTAGAGAAACGTACGAATAGGAAGACCTTTCAGACAGACAGACAAAGCGCCCAGAGAGTTCACGCTCCATTATCGGTTCGTAGAGATAGGGTAACTGTCCCCATTGTTGGCACTTACGACACTCAGTTTTAGGTTCCAACTATTTCTATCGAGACTTGTGTGAATAGAATTGAAGATTTTACTTGTTGTTCGACAATTGAAATTTAAATATTTTATACTAGTGAGTATAAAGTTTATCTTAAAAACTGCTTCAATGGCTATTGTTGTTTTTTGTCGAATTAATCCTTGTATACGCGTAACAAAACTTTGTGAATAAGGTTTTTATCCGAGACTAAATTACTTTGTGTTCGTTAACTGTATGTTTGTAACTGCGTCATAAATATTCATCCCAAACATTAAAAAACTGTAAATTAATAAAAAAGAAAGATCTCTTATAGAAAAAGCATAACCGTTATAATTTTTTTATCCATTTAACAATAGTTGGTAAAAATATTTATCAAGCTCGATGAACTATTTGTCAAGAACTCAAGAATCAAAGATTTTCTGTGACACATAATTTATTAAATCGCAACACAATTACATTAGCTACATGTACGAAAATTTTACAACGCTATATAAGCTTCAATAAATAGTATACAAAGGAGGTAAACATAAGTGAAAATCGATAATTAATTAATTACGTTTACAGGTAGTTGGCGAGGCCAGGCTGTGGCACCTACTATAACTAGCGAGCAACAGCCGATTTCCCATGAGGTCCACGTTCAACGTAACGTCATAGATCAACGAAGACTAAAATACAGATAGGGGACTGGCTTGAAGTGGAACATAATTTATTTCTATGAAATATCATATTATATTATGATTATGTATATGATATTATGTAATTAACTGATTATATATATATATTCAACTTAATTATCTTAATTACCGTTAGGACTGTTTTTAATAAAAACCCGTAAAATACTTTTTTATGTGTACATAAATTATTATTTAATTTATAAGAACAATTTATAGATTATTGATTATATATTAAAAAATTGTTTTGAATGGCTCTCTTGGTTTTCATTATTATTATCATAAGCCTGACTACATCCATTGTAGAACTTCTGCTAAATGGAGTTATTGTCACAAGCACTGTCAAGCGGACAGGCGAGTTGGTCACCGCCGAAAGGAGATAATTTAGTACTCAACTAACATTGCTGGCTGTTACCTGGTAAGTATAAGTATTTTTATTTGCATCTGAAATTCTTTGGCATAATCCTATACGCTATTTTCTTACTCTTGGACATTCCTACCGTTGGCGCACCCGCCATGTTATTTCGCCCATTAAGGCACCTGTCATGTGAGTTTACAATAAGTAAATAAGGACGTGCTGGCGACGGGGACGTTTACCCTAATATTGCGTCACTATTGGTGACATTATTGGCTTGTTTTGTTTATACGAAAAATTTGTTGTTTCGTTATTGGTAGGGTGAATCGTTTTGGAAAATTGCTATAGGGTATAATTTGAGAATAAATGTGTATTAGTTGGTATTTAGAAGTTAATTGAAGTCACTAAGCCAATTTGTTATAATTTAAGACTGTCACCGTTTGAATTTATGGGTTTGTACAGAACAGAAGCCGGTTTATTATTATAAATAGAGGATTATAAGAATACACGGTATATACTCTGATTCATCAATACAGAACAGAGAAATAGGTTTTTCTGTTCTGTGTTTACTGGTATGTGCTTTGTCAGTCATTTATAGATTGGCTTTGGATATAACTCTTCGATAATCATTTATGATCATCATCATAAATGATTATCGGCGAGCATAAAAAAAAAGCGCCGCGCTCACCGTCTCGATGTTGCGACGTGTAGACGAAATTTGGCATAGCTGGACATAGGCATCTCCCAATTTTCGCCACCTATGGTAATCATTAGTCATATAATATTAATCGTCACTTACCGCGGATTTATCACTATATTGGATGTTGATCCCCAATCCCATCTATTGATTAAGTAATACTTAAATTTTTTTCTCGTCTGACTACCCGTAACGATTGCCGTAGGTGGTAGTATGTCGATTAGACCCGACGGCGACGGACAGCGCGGCGTGATGTGCTTAGTGACGCAGAAAAGTCTTAAGAAGAAATAAAAATCTAAAGATTATGTTCAATTTCAAACAGAATATTTAGATTATGAGCGTGTAAATAAATGTCACGCTGAAATCTGCTAGTAGAATCTACTCCTTACCTTAATGTATTAAAGCGAAATGCTGCTACGTCGATTTTATGAGACTAATTAGCTCATAAATTTGATATTTTTATGCGTAGTGACGATTTTATGTTTACGTTTTAGACTTTTAGATCCGTTGCTTTTAAAACATTTATACAGCTCTGTTGCGCGCTGTGTATAGTTATTGAATTATCCCGAAACAAAAATAACTCGAACAGCAAAACATTTATTAACATTAAATTCTTTGCGAGCTACTTTGGCGACCGTCGGCAGTACGTACAATATGCAGGTTATGAGTCAAAACCATATTTCACTTTTTCAGGCATTAGTCAGGGGTCTACCTTAGGCCCTTTAGAATTCATTCTAATGATTAATGACCTGCCAGCTGTCATCCAACATGCAGAGTGTTTAATTTTTGCAGATGACCTAAAGATGTTTCTATCAATAGCAAGCGTTTTGGATGCAGAGCGTTTACAAGGCGACATTGACCGGATAATGCAGTGGAGCATTTCTAACAAGCTTGATTTTAACGTAGCTAAATGTGGAATAATGAGCTATAGCAGAGCCAAGGCGCCACTGCATTACACATACCGAATGGATGATACCTTGATCTCACGCATTAATTGTACCCGGGATTTAGGTGTTCAGATGGTACCCGAGCTAACATTTCGGAAGCATATTGTTGGCATTTGCACCAAATCGTTTAAAAATTAGGATTCATTTTAAGAAATTGTAAAGATTTTCGCAGTATCTCAGCTATTAAAATGTTATATAATGCACTTATTCGGAGTCAATTAGAATCTACAGCCATCGTCTGGAATCCCCATGAGGCTAAATATAGCCTCATGGTAGAAAAAATTCAAAATAAATTTACTCGTTTTTTATTCTTTAAAGCATATGGAGTGTACCCTTTATATCCACTCATGTATCCAAGTTTGTTTGTACTTGGCATGGTTGGCTACGTCCAGCTGAGAGTGCGACGCGACCTGTCATTAGTGGTCTACATATGGCGCGTGCTGCGTGGACAGCTACACCACCCGGCTGTGCTGGCGGAGCTGCGGTTGTGCGTTCCCGACGGGTACGTGAGTGCGCGCCGCCGCCCTAACACTTTTAACGTCCCAGCGATGAGGACGAATCTACTCAAATTTGCTCCATTGTCGCGCGCCATACGACTTATTAATATTATTTCTATAGAAATTGATATTTTTCAATGTACCCTATCAAAATTCAAGGATGTTGCACAAAAATGTATAGTATTGGATAAGTAGATATATTTATTTAGTAATTAGTGTTTTTAATTTTAGGTTTTTATGATATCGTATTGGGTTTTTATCTGTAATGATATTGTAAATACTTTTTCAATAAATAAATAAATAAATAAATTTACAATAAATCTTTATATCAAACATCATTTCAATAAAATACATCCTCGTTTACATCGTATAAAGGGTGCAAAATAAAACAATAACAACGGCCGATATCCCGACGGGCACATATACACCCCAATAATACTTTTTATCATATTTATTGACTGATAAATGGTAACACTTTTTCCAAGTGCATTTCTATGTAATATTTTCGTATTTTGAATTATTTTTATGTGTATCTGTGGGTTGTATTTAGCATAATATTTTTAAGTTACTGAAATTATTTTAATTACGCTTCCAAAGCCATTCGATCTTTAAGGAAGCTGTGGATGCACAGATAGCGAGAGACATACATAATATGTGATAATAATTATCACTGCTAGTGTTTTCTTTGAGCATTACAAACCGAGCATTTATTATCAAGGCAGCGGCTTTTCTTCACACTAGAGCAACACCAGTTAGAACCAGAAATTAATGTTCTATTCTAAACTAACATAAAATTTAAACTTATTCATCATCAGTCGATAGACTGTGTGACATTTGAAATATTCCGTCATGATCAGAACTGCCCTTAATAAAATGCCCTTCTGTGCAAAATGCGGAAGCATAATGCATAAAATGCAAATAGTAAAACGTATAGATTGCGAAATGACTAAATGTTGAATGCAAAAAAAAAATACAAAGGCAGTTTGCCTTGACCTGTTGTCCACTGCTAGATAGAGGCCTCACTAGGCATTTGCTTTAAGGACCTACATTCATCGGTTTACATACCATCTTATATTATTTATTAACTGTTTACATCGGTGATAGTGATATTACGCACGACTACCTTTACTTTTACGATTTCTTCATATGGTCAAGTTATGTGAATATTTTCACTATTAATGTTGCGCTATGAATACCTATTTAATTTTGTTTATATGTTGAGCTTTTGGTTAATAGTTGAAAATACCAGCAGTATATTTGAATATCTGATTCTTTCACATCAAACTGAAGAAAATAGATTTTGTTTATACAAAAAACAGGTGCCTTTGAGTACAAAGCACTACTTTGTTATATCCCCAGTGACATTAGATGATAACGATACCGTATGCGTATCGTGAAAGCATGGGGAATACAGATTTCCATTCGTGTGGTTTCGCGACTCGAATTTCAAAGGGTTTTTTTAGTTTCAACGCGACCTATTTTGCGAATTATGGCTGAATATGTGCGGTTTATGATGTGCTAACGTAAACTTTTGTGAACCTCTTATTTTTAAAGACTGGAATGGTACAAAATAGAATGCAATAGAATCCATATGCAATGTCTATAACATAAGCTTATTAAGGTATAGGTACGCTGCAGTTTTAAAACACAGTTTTGGCAATATCCATTTTAAGAACTGCTAAGTGCAAAATTGTCTTATAGCCGTATTTGCAAAAATTGGACTATGAAGAAACGGAAGCATTATTAATTGTTTTAAGCTTACTAGTCGTTTGTATTGCATGTAATAATATATAAAAGCTAGCATATAATTAATATTAGGTTGTTTAGTTGTTCACATTGGAATATTGATTTTAAGTAAATAGGCATATGAAAATATTGTTTATAAAATATGCACTGCACTGTTCACACCTGAAATACAGGTTTATCCTAGTTAAGGTAATACTCATAATATATTGTCCTTACATGTTAGATTAAGCCTATAATGAAAAAACTATGTGAAAATTATTATAAAATTATAGATATATAAAATTATATAAAATTATAGATGAATTTGAATTTAAGTTATAATTTCTTGAAAAAGTGTAAACACTACTGATTTCACGTAATTTTCAAGCACAATAAAAATTGATAGTAAATTTTTGTATGATCTATAAATGTTTGGGGTACTTTGTGTCCATTAATTGTATGTTTGTAAAGTCTGCCTGTCTTGTGTCAGTGACTTAGGGATTGTTCCCTATTGCGGGCGTTTAAAGTATAAAAATGTTAACTGCAGTTTTCTACTAATACCTCAGGCGAGGTGCGCCAATTAGCGTGAGAAATTACCCAAAAAAAATTTTACTGTGAAATGCATTGACATGTCAACAGTGACATGCCACTTTTCACGAAGCAGTATGCAGAGATATATTACATCTACTTTGAGCCAGCTATTTAAGCTTCGTATAACAGATGCCTGTTATCATATTTTGAGCATAATTACCAAAGGATGATGTATCTTTTCCACATAATTTATTCATAATAACCTTATTGTAACCGTAAGTCGTTACGTCACCTAAAGATTAAAAGTGCAGATTTTATTGTATCCAAGTCACTACAGCAACATGTGTTCTACCTCTCTTACACTTAAAAATCATCAATGTAATTTGAAAATTCAGATGAATAAAATAGTTGATCGGTGACGATACAAAAAAAAATGTTAGGTAAGTACTTAATTCAATTTTCTTTGAGTGTCACTCAATATTTCTTTCGGTAATTGGATGGGATGTGAGTGAGTAATAAAATTGTAATTAAAAATTAACTATTTTATACTAGTTGAGCCTCCCTGAGGGTGCATACTAAGTAGGGAGATATGCGCGTTTGTTTACTAAACTATAAACTATTTCAATTTATATCACCCTAACACACGTTTTTATTGGGCTTATAATGGAATTAAATGTAGGTTACATACAAAACCTTGTTTTTTTACAACCTGTACTTATTTAACTTAGTCATTTTAACACGTAATGTTGCTTATTTACTGCCTAATCGTGTGCTGTTTGTTACCGTCGCCGACGCCGCGCCGTCGTCGTCGCCGCCGGGTTTCTTACTCCGACTCTTATCTTAGTTTCGTTTCACAATCGAAACAGATATGATAACAAATTCGTAATGTCTAGTGTAAAAAAATATTTTTAGTTTATATAGCAGAGAGGTAAAGTTGAAATTATTTAACCATTTTCCGAAAAAATGATTTTCAAATATTAATTAATTAAATTGTACCATAATGTAACCTAAAAAACAAAACAAGTAGTTATTTATATGATTTCAATTTAAAAGCATTTAGCTTTTATTTCCTAACATGCATCATACAGTCTCATAATGAATAATCAATTAGTTGTAGTTATAGTACTGTCTGTGTCTTATACCGCAATAAATAAATAAATAGAAATAACTTAAACAAAGCAGCTTTGCTTTTTCTTTTTATATTTTGTGCATTTAATTTTAGTAAATGACACATATTACTTACAAAAATTAAATGTAAATGAGATTACATAATAACTAACGTGCTGACGAAAGTTAACCCTTCATTATTTACATACTAACACGTATATTTAATTACTAAATTCGCTAATTAAAGACCCCGCGCCCACTAGACACGTATACGCTATCATAAGGCTGGGTACACATTATAATAAGTTATTACAACATAATTTATTATTCTGTCATTACCGTGACAAGGTTGCGTGACCCCCTGTCATAAGTTAGGGGTCATCTAGCCCTCGATCAGTCTGCCGCTGTTAATTTCATTGGATATGGTGACAAAAATTCTGTTTGTTTTGTCACTGGTGTGAAATGACACTGCACAATTGGTAGAAAGGTATGGTAATGAGCTTAATTAAATTATAAATGTAATTGGTCTTAGAGTGGATCCCGCTGTGTTTTTGTGTTTAACATAATATATTTCAGGTTAAAAAGAACAAAACATTTGAAAAGTTTTTAAATTTTCATTGTTCAAATTGTTACAGGTGGTTTCATTTATCTGTATGTGCTGCTTATTGATCTTATTGTTTACAAATATCATATAGCAGTGACGAGCTGGTAATGGTAGCGGAATAACCGATGAATGTAATGCGTCGGCTGCTTAAAACCCGTCAAAGTCACATGGAGGATACCTGTACAGGTTACAGGTATCCTCCATGTGACAATATAAATTATGTTGATGCTGGAAATGATCACATGTTGGCATAATTCAGTCGTCAATTTTCAAATACCACAAAATTTACCAACAATAGAATTATGGTGAAATTCACTTGCAAAAATTTTGTTTTTTTAATGTTAAATATAATTATAACAAAATATGCTATTTAATAAAAGAAAAACTAATGTAACTGTATTTAAATAATTAAATAACCGCAAATATCTTATACAAACATTATTAGGGTATCCATAGCGTTCGGTACGGTATGTCAAAGCGGGACACTTGTGTCGTAAAGCTGGTGATAAACGGTTGGTCGAAACAAATCGGACAAGTCATCAATTGCAACACGTTATTGATATTGGCATGCTGTAGACGTAGACGGTATAGCAAGATATTGCATTTATTTAATTATTTTAGAAATGAACTTTTCGTGTTGGCGACAAATTTGACAAAATTTACACAATAGCCCTAGAACGATAAATCTTAAAATGACGGAATCCAACAGTGTAATGATACAGGGAAATAAGAGCTATCTAAACGGTATACATTTACTTACTGTTTTATATATAAATCTGTCCATCAAATAAACAACAATGTAAAAAGACAAACACAAAAATCCTCTGCAATAAAAAAAAATCCGCCTCAAGCGAAACAACACCTGTATTACCATAACAAGACATGAAAATTTGAATGTCCACAAATCGAATAACCGTACCACCGCCTCCTGGAATTAAGTTATCCACTTTTTGCAAGAAAAGACGGACACGTTAACATATGAATATGACAAATTGTCCGGCGGCGCGGTCAGTCGGACTATCCCGCGTCCGACAGAGTTTTACGGCACCCTAGGGACGGTAGGGGGACCAACTTGAAAATTTTTCATTCCGGCCGACTAGTGACCAAAGAAATACGGCCAGGTCACTCGTCAAAACTGTAACAATTTCTCAGAAACAATAATGGGATAAAAACGCGCCCCACGCATGACCAGTGGAAAAGCTATTTTGGACACTGTCAATGTTATTTATTTGGAAGCTGCATGCCGAGAATTTTTATTTTATCATGGGATTCAAGTTTTATTGGCGGTTAGAGAAGTTGAATTTTAGACACCTGCGGTCTTCTTAGGTTATTTATTTGAGAAACTCACGTTTCTCAATTTCAAATTGATGTTGGGTTATGATATAATGAGTAAAATATTGTAAATGGCTACTTGTTTTTTTTAGACAGCTACCGATGCAAACTAGTAATTTTAATATAAATTGCTATGCTCAAGCTAAAAACATTCAAAATAATATCAGTTAAATTAAAGTATATCTACCTTGTGAAACTTATTCTCACCAATTAGGACGGTACTCCCTTACCGTAAATCTTATTCTCCCATTTGATGATTTAAATATTTTCCCAAACAGTAATCGTAGAAATAATGAGATTTAACTGGCTGCCTTCAAATATAAAAATAAAGACAGTAGCACACTACACGTCGATACACGTACGTTGTTATAATCAAAGTTCTGATTTGTGAGTTTGCGGCGACAGAGTAATTCCCAAATGGAATCAGGAAGAGTGCAGGCACATCGTGGGCCGAATTGCAAATACGCATATGTCGCTGACTTTATTTTATCCTTTCAGTAGTTCAGATGGAATATCGAGGGATAAATATACTCGTAGTATGCGATTGGATACAAATGTGTTTGAAGATTGGCAGGCTCTGCAAGTAAGGCTTTGGTTATCGTTTAAGGGTTTTATTTGTTGGAATTTTGTCGTGAAGATTGCGAATTTAATTAATGCATTATAGATAATATGTTATTGAGACTATTAGTTCTGTGATTAGATTAGAAGTAGGTAAATCATATTATTAGATTTTGCATTTTGTAGAATATTCTATGTTTTGTGGTTTCTGTTGGTAATATGATTTAAAACTACTAATAAGAGCAATATATCTATGGAAATATATAAAAAATCACAGATTATTAAAACAGTAAAGCTACTTGCCTATAGCTACATACAGTAAACAAATCCTCTTTAACTTTTCATAGCATCTAAATAAACACATCTCTAGTCATTGCATTTCACCGCGGATCGGCTCAATATAAATGTAAATACACTGCGTGAAATATGACAGTTATAATTGCTTTATTGTACTTCATATTTCCAAGTAGCATATGCTAATGCTATGTGCTAAGTTTGGGTAACGTTGTATAAATTATAACTTCTCTATGTTTGTGAGTTTGACAGTGTTGTCGCGGTTTAGTTTGTGTGTTAGAATTAATGCTGGGGTTAATGTTGAACTATAGTAGGGGCAAAGATTACTTACTGCACTAAAGATGCAAAGTAATAATACTAGTTAGTATAAAGTTTGTACATAGTCTTTTCAGTTGTCGTCTTAATTAAAGATTGTCACTAATTTGATAGAGTTAGTTAGGTAATACTGCACCGAAGTGTGCGTTAGTAGAAGTTGCCTATTTTTAGAAGAATTTAAACAAAATTTATATGACTGTTTTAAATCTAGACCATTCAATTTTACTGGTCAACACATAGATCAGTTGTCAGACAGCTTAGTTGAGTGGTTGTTATCGAAGCTCATTACGAGTTGTAGGCATAGAAACTTTATCTGTACTAATATAATTATAAGCGTAAGAGTTTTTTTGTTTGAACCACGGAGCAAATATATTTACTCCGTGGTTTGAACGCGCTAATTTCTGGAAATATCAGTCGGAATAATTATTTTTGAATTTAACAGCCCTATTCTCGAATAAGGTTATAACATTTATCATCACGCTACTGATACTGGTGGTGACGCGTAAGACGGGTGAAACTGCGCTTCGAGAATCGAGTATCAAATATTTTCGATTCAACTATTTTTCAGTCTAAAACTAATAAAACAACACTAAAAAACGACTAAAGCAACAATGGCCACTTCACTATTTTTACAAGATCGCCTCTCATAAATATTCAGTTGTAAGAGGAGACGGCTCATTTAGTAATCGGCCCCTCTTTTTTACATTATTGGCTTATACACTGGAGGGTTGTTTGTATAGCACAAGATGTAGATCGATAGCACCGGTAATGGACCAGCTTTTTTGTTAATTACGCAAAAATTCGACGTGAAAGGCTTTTAATGTGAGTACTTGAGCCTGTTGTTCGGTTTAGGAAGAGAGACTAAATAATTAAAATACAGTTATTTAAACTCCTAAGTCATGTCATTGTATTTTCAATTTCTCGTGGCTTTTCAGTATGAGAAAAGGCATTCTTGTGTAGTAGGATAATAGCGGGCTTGTAAATATACTTCAATTTCTCAAGTTGCGATGTGTTTTCGTTTTTTGTCAATCATCTTCAGATAATGTGGGTGATAGCCTGTGAGAGCTTATTGTATTGCACAATATTATGCTGTAGTTGTGTAGTATTTGGTTTTATAAATACTTATGTCTAGGAGCATTGACGTCAGGAGTTCCTGATACAACATAGAAGCTAGTTGGCCGGTAAAGATTGAAATACATAGACGTATGTGTTACATACAACCTACGTCAATCCTAATCGTGCGATGTATAGCACCACATGTAACACAATAAATCACACTGTCCGTCCGTACAACCGTAGCACAACGTATTGGGAATTGATCAAGAGTTAAGTCACGATTGTTGCAGTCGGGATCATTCCTAAGGGATTCATTATATGGGAACACAACGACTGATTACCGGTACACGATCTATTGATGTATGTAGCGTTACGTGGTGCTACTTGCTAGGTTGTCAGTAGCTGATTAGTACCCCTTGTCATCAGTTAGTATTTGTACAAAATATTAAGGCCCTAAAACTGATAAAAACTTACGTACGGTTAACTGGAGTGAAAATTTGCAATTATATAGTATCTACTTTATAGTAGATACATGTGGTGGATCTGAGAATCATTGTAACTCTTTCAGTGTCTTGGTATAGTGCCTGCAATACCACTAAGGTTGACACTTTTGATGTCCGATAAATTATATTGCTACCATTCCAGCCATTCCAAAGGTATGATAATTTAAACGTTCATAGAATGTATACTTTATATTATTATTATTTCCAGCGGGGACGCCGGCAGCCGGACGGACGATCCACCCGCAGTGCTTGCGGGTCACTTCGTCCTACTTTATATTATACTTTGTTTTAGAAAATCCCTAAAAGATAGCAAAATCAAATTTCAAATCAGTAGTCTTTCTATATAATATGAACACTTTACACAAAGCGACACTTGTGCGGGCAATTATCATAAAATATCAAAACGCTTTAGTTATGAAACAAAATATTTCATAGTCAGTTATAATAACTTATATAATCAAGTATCTTTTGTTGTGATACAATGATTGTAGGGGCGGGTAAAGAATAAATTATGCTGCGCAGCGGGCGATTGTTGTAGTTGCAAATTGGGTAACATGTGGGCTGATCTTGCACTTGTAATAGATAGCTTTACGTATATTTGTGATTTTCTTTAATTATTATTTTTATGGACTTTCATAGTTTTTAATAGCGTAAAATACGCTAAATATTTTTACTGATTAACTATTTGGTATATACTAAATAGTTAATCATAGGTTAATCATAGGTCATAAAGCCTTCGGAACCAAAAAACTAAAATAAAGATTTGCAAACAAGTGGAGCAAAGACTTTTGGCACAAGTCAGAGCTACTCAGAACCACCTAAACTTACTTAAATGCTGATCAACTAAGTAAATGATCCCATACAAAAGCGTGATAAGATATTTTTTGCCGTTTACTGGGTGGTTCTCGTTCATGTAGGGCTTCTTTTGACTTCGAGAAATGGATTATATAGGTAATTAATAATCCTAGATAGAATGTTTGTGGTTTCTGAGTAAGGCGACGATAAGAAAAAGAAAATAGCGAAAAAATATTTTACCATCGATGTCTGCATAATTTTAGATTAACAGCTAGTAACAAATATCTATCAATGAAAACTTAAAAAGTAAACACATTTCCATTTGTTATTTTAAAATTTGCTATTATAAAAATTGATACTAGTCGGTAACACACACGTATGGCAGTTTTAACTTAATTGTAAGAATATCATGAATAACTAAAGAGACATACATCACGAGAGTAGGTAACGCATCGTTATACGAGCCATATAATGGAATTTATCAAAAATCGAAGGGGTGTTGCGTCATCCACCCCTAATTTAGTTTTTATTTGAACCCCAACGGGGGCAGTGGAATTAGTCTTACCATATGTGCACTTACTTGTGTTACACTTGGTTCGAATGTTCATTTGTGTACCAGATAATCCTGTAGTATTTTTAGTTACAGTAAAAATCAATTTGGGGCTAAGAGAAAATAGTTGCGTTATGTTTATTTAAAAGAAGTAATAATGTTTATAGGTACATATTTACTCATATAGTTATATCACTGACAAGAAATTTAATTGTCTTCATACTACATTGCCGACAGGCCTTTAAAATAAAATTGATTCTATTAATTTCTCAATAAGTTACCTTTTTTGTTACTTAAGTTCCAAGTACTACAGTTATTTTACTACGTATGATGAAGGTTTTGCGAGAAGACCGAAATTAATTAAATAAAATATTGCTGAATTTTAAATACATATATTTAAGTATCTATCCCCATTTTATTCTTCACTAACCATAACGCGACATAAGGCCTGTAGTACACTGTAATCCGAGCTTGGAACATGTGTGGTGGGCTTTAAATTTTGATCTAATACCGATTATGAACACGCATTTCGGTTAGTAACAGTGAGGGATTACACGAGAAAAATTGGCCGATAAGTGCTCTGATAGTGGTTTTGTGGAATGATAAATTAACGTATATATTTTTAGTATGATTTTATTGGATTTTTAGACTGTGTATATATTTTGGTTTATTGTAATATTGTTTTTGATTTTATTTATTTATAATAATTAATAATAATTTTATTTTATTTTATTATATTTTTTATTTAATTATATATAATTTTAATTATAATTATTAAGGATTACCAACACTTACATATAAAAAAGTAACAAATAATTAATGCATGCTTGTTAATTACCAACCACATCTAGCTTAAAATATTCATCTTGTAAACTTATCAAAATAATATAATGATTAAAAAAAGAAAACATAATAAAGTTGTTGAATAATGAAATTAAAATTATAACAAAAATAAAAATAAAAAGAGGGGTTAATTACATAGACGTAGTACAAACTTCAGGCTAATAATGCAAACAGGAAGCCTAAAAATCATAATGGACATAATCACTTTCGTATATAAGTAATGGACTTTTCTAGCTCTTCATATATTACATGTGTTTTCTTTTTGAACTAGGTAACAAAACTCTTGTGTCATATAAATAACAAACACAAAGTACACTTGGACTTCTATATAAATATTTGTGTATGACAAAAATAGTAATATGGGATTTAAATCTATAGCACAACATTGGATATATCGGTAGTGGCGAGGATAACAATACGCGCAATCAATTAACTTAATTATTAAAACATAGCAATAAAAAGCGAGCTGAAAGCGATTTTTCGTATATATTTTATAAAGAATAGGAGCTGTTTAAAAAAAGGCAAAATCATATACGAAAAAGTAGACTGTAATACATTGTTGTAATAGCTTTTCTTGCCCCATTATTTCTCTATAAAGTGCTTAGCAACAACAAGAGACGTTTGCATATGAATATCCTTATCTGAACCATTATTTACAAACAGAACATCATTACAAGTTTTAAAGGCACATATCGGAGACACTTGATCACTGAACGCATTAAACCCGCGGAACGTGTTTAATCTATAATGCGCCTTATCGCAATATTTTCCATTTCCTAGCTAAACCGGGTACGTCGGGCCATCGCCAGGGGAAATAAGGAAGGCTGAGTTTCACTTTGTTTTTTTTCCTTCCTGTGGAAATTTTTCGTGCTTCCCTCTTCGTTTACACTTACAGCAGTTACCGGTGTTTCGTACGATTGTTACCTGCATTCTGTTGAATTAAATATCGCGCTGGGCAAAGGGTGAAATGTCTGGATTTGCATTTCGTTTGCAACAATGAGGTTGGAACGAGTTCGTTCTTTGTGTTTAAGTTGTGAAAAGTTGTGATTGCTTGATATAATTGAAAGTATTGCGTTCAGCGTGTTATTAAACATCGTGTGGTTGCAGCATAATATGAAACTAATTTGGCATTCATTAGGTTTAATTGAAAATTTACAAATAAAAAATAGAACATGATCATTAAAAATATCAAATTTAATTTGCCGCACCTATGGATAGGTTTCGTCCAAATTTTTTTATTTCAGTGGACAATCTTGAAGCTATTCTGGTTTCTGATTCGCCCGTTGCCTTTACAAAAATGAAACTATATTAAAATAAAATTCTAATTACACAGTCAATTAGTTAACATTATCTTAAATCGAGTTATATATAGCACATACCTAGTATGTACTAATTGCCCGGCAGACTTTCACTGTTGAAGCAAAGTCTGAAGTTTGAAAAGTAGAAAAATACAGTACTAATATTAGGTAGGTGAAGTAACAAAAATTATACTGTACGCTTATGTGCTAATAGCATTAGCATTTTTGTCTCTAATAAAATGTTCGTCGTTAAAATATTAAATCAATCTATTATCCATAATTCCAAATACCGATAGCTCAGGTATCGGTGTCGGTAATTAGTTAATGCTCCCTCTCATCTCGTATAATTTATTGAGACGGAGTAGAACCTCCTCGGATACAACCTCCCCTCTAATATCGCTCGGGAATTGACGGCGGCGAAAAACTCAACCAAAATATTAATGCACCAGTTCTATGGTAAGTATTGGCGCGATATTATACAACGACAATGTCACTTTGATAGTTTGAATTTATTTTATTTTAGAGACGTATGTTTTGGGCCGCTTGTAAAAATGAAAAAATAAGATCAAATACAGTTACATAGGTACTTAGTTTGAAAGCACACAATAGTAAATGATTTTCAGGCTTAATACAAAGAAAATTTGTATTATTTATTTTAAGCACGCGTATATGAGTGTACTATTACGAGTATAATAAAATATATATCGTATTATCTATTTTATTTTTGACCAAATGTAGCGAAATGTCAGTAATGCACTCCGTTTGGTTATGATTAGTAGATTGTAGATGTAACTTTCTCATTGTTATTACCTATCATAATAATGTGTAATAACTCTCATGGCTGACTTAGGTTACTTTTATTTATTCTTAAACACATAGAACATATTACATAGTTGGTAAGAAATATCATGTACAAAGGCGAGCTTAACTCAAAAGTAAGTTTTCTTCCAGCAAACCTCAGAGTGGAAGAGGAAAAATATCAAGTGTGAGAACAAATGAAGTGTACAAACAGACAGATAGGAAATTAAATGAAATATAGTACCTATTAATTTATTGTATACCTAGTGTAGGTATACATAATTTAAACAAATATACTTACTTATTTTTCGTACTTTTACGATTCAAAAGCTTTCAAGTATCAAAACTATCCTATCCTTCCTCACAGAATGGCTTCAATAATCTCACCGTAGGATTAATCAGGGATTGTTGGGTTCCCACTTCTCGTTGAAAAATTGTCACCATCAGCGCTTCGTGTCTGTAATAACTCGATGATGCATCGACTCCACTTTTTACTGTTCATTTGTAGCATCTCTTTGTTTTGAAGTTTTGCTTATTTTTGTTTAAGTTTATTTACTGTGACTTATTAAAGTTTTCTTTGCATTAACTAATTATAATACATCACAATCATCAATCTCGAGATCGATAGCTGGACATATATCTGTCATAATAGTTTGTTTGTAATTAATATACTCCGAAACTACGCAACTAATTTAATATTTTTTATATCATTGCAAAACTAGATTACCCAGCAAATAACATAAACTACTTCAGTATTAACTAATAAAAAAGTTAAAATTCGTATACATAAGCCAAACTGTGGGTGATAAGCTAGTATTTGATATACACATTTTTCCTTATAACCACCGCCTAATATAAAACAATCTAGTACAGTTCATTACATTACGAAGTTTCCGGATCATACTTTTTCCCATAACAAGTTCACGCGCGCCGTGATTGGCTGAACTCCCAGGGGCCTCCAACTTCGTCAGCAAATGAGCTGTGAGCTAACACGATAATAATTTATAAGACAACCAGTATTATTTATCGTTTGTGTTATGAACCTGGATGAACGAGAAATATGAACGTGTGTGATCAAGAAAACAATGCAAGTAAGTATATACCTAATTAACAGAAACAGTCTTTGGTAAGGTAAGCATTTAATACACACTGCACGGCTACAGTAGGAAGGTACTTTAAGTTTTACCATACTGACTTCTGAGAACTGATAAGAATTTTAGATGCGTTTTTAATAATAAGCAATTATCCTGTTATCTGACATGTTATATTGTAGGTATTGTAACATCACATAAACGGATAATTATGTTGAAGTCAATAAATAAAATAACGCAGATTAGGTTGAAATGTTGACATAATCAATACACTAAAACAAAACATCACCTTGAACATAATTTTAAATATTTTACCCAACTCCTATTTAAAAGGCGAATAATGTGTTCATACTCTTTTTTACAATGTGTTTTTACATTAAACATTTTCGGTGGGCTCGTACGTTACAGAAATAAATAAGTAGGTACGTTTCGCGTGAAGAAGATGTATGGTGTGGCGAGGGAATACAATTCCGGGGCAGAGGTCGCTCGCGTTAGTATAAATGTAAGTAAATTTGAATAAAACATTGCACCCGAGCGGAGTCTGGCCGGTTTGTTTGTTTTTTGTACAAGTTACATTTTAGTTTTTGGTTTATTATGAGAGTAGTGCATTTTGGATGATAATATTTTTTGCAACTTACAACTACTCATTTTTATTTAGTTTAGCTTTGTTGTTTAGTAAAAAAAATACAATGTAATTTATTAAACTAAAACAAGCTACAGTTTGCCACCATATTTTTTGAAGTATTATTTGAACAGTTATCTTATTAAAACAACAGTTTCTTTCTGTACCTAAATAGAAATGTAAAAAATCTGATGTACTTAACAAATACTTACGTAGATTATGGAGTAGCTGAGTAATTGATTGTTGGCAGGTTTAATTAATTTTAGTGTTATCATATTACATGAAAAGTTCGTGACTAATAGTCGTACAAAAACTATTCTATGTAGATACGAGATATAAAAGACATAATACCCTTTTACTAGAATTAGTACCTGTCACCTATATATACTAGTACAGATAGTAAAAAACTAAAACCATTTTTAACCGACTTCAAAAATAGGAGGAGGTTTCTCAATTTCGACCGTATATATATTTTTTGTCTAATATTACAAATGTCCATTTCTGTTTTTATACCTCAATAATAATCATAAATATAATTTTAAATAATACTAAATCTATGTAAAAGAAAATAGTAAGATGATAAAAGTATGCTATATTTCTGTATATTGAATTCGTATTATGAATTTCAGTAACATCTTTACAATACATAAGCTGAAAACACTCAAAAAACAAATGCAAACATATTCGATCCGACAATCCCAACTGTTATTTTGCCTACAAAGCAGTTACATTTGCGATTACATTATAAAGGTATTTTATGCTAACCATACATTTAAAATTAAACTCCTATATATTACGTTGACATTACAATGATGAGGGAAGGGTTAAGTTAATATCGTTGTAATCACCACAACAACTACTTAACTTTATTTAAATTAATAGCACACATTAATTTGCTGGCTGTTTAATTATAATATGTTAAGGATTATGTATGGTTACAAATAGTGACATTTTGTAAATGGTGATTTATAAATAAAACCATACATTTTTCTATTTAGATGAGATACGGAATTGGATACAAAATGTACATGGGACAAAAAAAATCTTTATTTAGAAAAAATTAAATGAGAGTAAAAATATATCTAAGTATCTAAAATGTTTGAATCATTAGCAGAAAATAATCGACATTGTTATTGACTCAATTCTCATATAAAACAAAAGGACAAGTCAAATAAAAGCGAATTTTTCTTACTTGTGTACCCACGGAACAAAAATACAGTCTGGTGTATCATTATACCAATAAATGACAATAGAATTTTGATCTTGTGTGCTGAAAACCTAGACAAGTCATTGACTAGCTCATGTTTGTGTTTTATCCTCATGTGCATCTCGAACTTTGCAGACATAACAAATTCATTTAAAACCCCAACCTCATGTCCCAAATATGATTTTTTCGAGACAAATGCTGATTATACAGTAAATTTCATTCTCGTAAGGGGAACTTTGACAATCCGTCGCACTCAAAAGGGTGTTAAAATAAATGTCGTATGTTTATGGGATTTTCGTGTTATGTTAATACGAATGTACCTTTTTGTTTGCTTTGTTATAATAATAATAAATTATGTTTAATCATTATACTTATTCTGGTAAAAGCTTTGATAGAAAATAAATTTATTGCTACGGGTATATAAGTACTTACCTAATAGAAATTCATTAATCGATACATTGTATGCAATAACTATACTATTATGTAAAGCGTCAGAGTTTGTTTGTTTGAACGCGCTTATCTCTAGAACTACTAGTCGGATTTGAAAATCTTTTTGCGTATGATAGCCCAGTTCTCTAGGAAGGCTATGTAACATCACGCTACTGGCGACGGGAGCTGAGCAGTAGTTAGTCCTGAAGCTGATGCTGAAGGCAGCTGACATCTTTAACATGGCACTGTGAAGAATTTTCATTAATTTGCTTTAATTACTGATAGCTAGAAGCTTGTAACGGACAGCGGTGGAAATTAAATAAATAAAATGCATCAATATGTTTAGAAAATGTCTCGATTTAAATATGTTATGAAGAATAGAGATGGTTAAAATAAGGAAAAAGAAACTGGACAGATTGATGTGGATAGATAGTTTTGCTGCAATCAGAGGTACTTCCAAACTGCCGAGGATAAGAGCATCACGGCTGAAAGGACAAAAGAAGAAAACCATATCGTATTATAAAGTCGTTACGTTATACCAACAATGTTTAAAACAATACAATAATCAATAAAGCATAGTAAATCAAGCACAATAGATTAAACTGAATTACTGGACCCCCTAGCTAAACTAAGCTAAACGCTAACCCGATCAGGCATAATTTGTGACCAATTAGAATAATGGTACGCACGTTGTGATGTATGCACGACGCCATAGTCATAGAAAACTGTGAAGTAGGCACGTAGATTATTATACTATATAGGTATATCTTTTTAAACTAGCAACGATTGCTTATAAAATTTCTAATACATAATAAACTGTGACACTTTACTAGATTACATAAATTATTTTTAGTCTATTGTTCGATTTTTTTCTTTTTCACTCTTATGTCTGATGTGTTTATTATTTTATTATATTTTATAACTACCAAAGTAAACTATTACCTATCGAATTTTATAAATATAGTATATTAATTTGTAACAACTCTTATTAAGAAACTGTAATCAGCAATCACATAATTATTCTGTAAAAAATAAATTAAAACTTGTCTTTGATACATAAATAGGTAGCAAGTGCAGACAAAGCTTTCAAATAATTGACAGTTCCAAAAATGTATACTTTCAACAACACCAATATTAAATTCCTAAAAATAATAAATACAAGTCCAGTCCATGCCACTCTGTATTCTGTGATAAATGTTTGGGACACGTTTGTCCGGTGGCAGACCGTCAATGTCGCCGATTGTACCCACTAGTTACGTATTTAGTAGTGGTCATCATTGGAAAGAACAAGCCATTACCAATTTTGTAGAAAATGGTAAATTTTGTTTGAGTTCTTAACTGATTGATATTTTCAAAGGGTTTGGTGATGCATTAGAAAATATGAAACTCCAAAAACATTGTCAATACCATGTTGATGTCTTTTGTAACAATAATTTAAATTAAGCAAATAATTCTACAAAAAATGTTCATCTCTTTAGGTGATTTGCGATAGACTGCTAAGCCCAAAAAAATATTGGATGACTGAAGATATCTAGAGTAGACAATTACTCATTTTAGTTCATTATATAGATGAGGTGTAAATGTGCGATGAGGAGGTAATGAATGAAAAGTAGCGTTCTTTTCATCATACGTAAAAAACTTCCAGCAAAAGCTTAATCATACTCTAAATTAAAAAAAAACACATTTTTTGATTTCTTTATTTAATAAATTGAATTTTAATCGTTTGCTATACTTTTAGCGAAATAAGCTAAGTGATATAAACAATCGGAAATGTGTACAAACACATTCCCGCTTTTCCTACCAATCAAGGTAGATTAAAATTATACGGCTCATGATTTTTTAATCCATAATGACAATGCTTGCATTGTTTAATTACGCACACATGCACGATGCTACCATTTGAACTAATCGAACAACAAAATTTTGTAAAATGGCTCTTAAAGAAATTTTATGACATAAAATTCAGTTTAAATTTAACGGACATTCCATGTTATGCCTCGTCATCTGAGTGACGCGACGTAACACACGTCTGACAGTACGCTTGTTCCTGGTAATTATATTATACACTAGTTTGGAAGTCATAGATTTTACCAATAAATATCAATATTTATTGTTATATTTAGGTTTGATGTGAAATATAAAAATACCATAATAAAATAAGTTTGTAGACCTGAAAAATCGTTTTGGATTTTACTCTTCGATTCTTCTTTATACGACTGTAATAATAAACAAACTTTTTTATATTATTTATTTAATAATAATAGCTTGTTAATTGTCTCACTGCAGGACAAAGGCCTTGTATAGAGCAGACATAATCATTAACTCCACGCTTTCCCAAGGCGGATTGGCAATTTCAGACTTTTAAGTCCAGGTTTCCTTACGATGTATTCCTTCACCGTCAGTCAGAAAGGTCCAAGATAAACTTAGAAGGTACATATGATTTACAAAATCACATTGGTACTTGCCCAGATTCGAACCACTACTTCGTGTTTACAAAGCGGGTGCCTTATTCACTGGGCCATGTCGACTTAAGTATTTATTTAATCAACACTTTTATAATATCCTTACAGATTTATCCAATACGATATTATATGACATACTTCATAAGTATATTTCTGTAAAGTGTACCTACGTAATTCAATCAATTAAAATCAAGCGTGGGGATCAACGCTTATGCCATAAATAAGAAAAGAAGCCATTCACTGCAATTAGGCATAACGGGCTGGAACGATTATAATACCTAGGCCCTGTCTGATGATAGAAGACTACTTAAGTTTTTGTATACAATTACACTGTCACTTTTCACTTAAATTTGATCGAAAATAAGAACGTTAGCTGAAAGATTTCCTTGCTTATGAAAAATTATAAGTAAGTGTTTATCTATATTTATCTGCATCATCCTTAGTACTATATCCACGTGTCACAAGTACCCTCGTCATTCTTCAGCTAATTTATATCTACCCACATTTGTATAACCGAAAAACGTTTGAGTGTGCCGATTTACGACCCTTGTCTCAACTTTTTCACCTGTTTTGTCCCTTACCTGTTTAGGCAAAACACATTCGTAAGTTTTATCAATTGTTGGAGGACCAAACAAAACTCTTATTTGGTTATAATATTGTTTAACATTAGGTTTACGTATTTTGTTTCTTTTTCAGGTGGTACCAACTTTTTTTAATCCCTGTATCTCACTAAGTATAAGAATGACTGATGTAGAATACCTCTGGTATTAAACCATTAACATGATATATCTATAACATTTTTACTGAATCAATGGTGCAGCAGGATTATTAGTGACCGCTGCACACGAGTTTGTGGGTTCGATTGACATACGGGACAAAACTAGAGATTTGCTAGCGTTAGTGCGGATAAAGGCGTGGGTCTCGTTCATTTGCTGATAAGCCATGGTAATGGTAATCTTACTGTGCCGTTTGTGAAATAAAAATTTGTTTAAAGTTTAACTGTGAGCGTTTCATATAGCATGTGTTCAGAATCAGGTTGTATTCTGTCTACATGTTTTCCATAATTATATGTTAGTAAAAAATTCGCAACAAAAGGGTAAATTGTTGTCTTAAAAATGTTACTAATTTTGTTCATAAGTAGGTACACCATGTATATATAAATGTGTGTTTTAACAATCGGTACCTATGCATATTCATAGGAATACATCAATATTGTTGGGTCGCATTTAACATGATACGTTTAATTACCCTCGCATAAATTTTGTCTGTTTACGAGTGCAAATAAAACGTTGAATCAAAACTACATTCACTGGAGAGAAGGTATTTAAACATTTCAATGTAAGTAATTACTGAATTAAGAAATTTATTTATATTGTGTTAAAAGTGCCCAATATTTAAAAGTTTAAAAAAGACAACTTTGTGTCGCTGGGGAGGCAACTTGACAAACATACAAAACTGTCACAAAGTACATGTACTTGGTATTGTATATGTTGTACAATGTTCTGTTTATCATACTATATTAACTTTTCATTATTATTATCAAACACCCTGAAGACCACAGCTTTACAAAGACCTCGCCCAGAGGAAGAGTTTTTCAAAGTCACTCAAATACAAACGCAGATGAGCAAATAAGCCACGTGATGGTAAGTGGTAACTGTCGTTCATGGACGACTCAATTTCCGACTTGCAGCTGCAATGCCGGCGACTTCGATAAACCACTGCCTACCGTAAAAGGGTAGGTAGATTGGGGTACGTGAAGGAATTGTGGGAAATTAGGAAAAAGGAAATAGGAGAAATTGGGTACTAAAGGTACAATATGATAATTTTAATCGTCATCATCATCATCATTTCAACTAAAAGACGTCTGCTGCTTCTAAATACATGTTATATAGTTAGACATGTTCTTTTCCCCTTCAAACAACTTACAAGTAGGTTAATTTTGTATGCTGACGAAATATTTTTATTTCCTGCCCTGACATTACAATGTCTCTCAGAAAATACAAGCACAAATGATTTATCTTTACATAGATCAAGAGACACAGAATTCACAGATTTTTTCTCATAAAAAGTCTAGGTTGACATTTTCGTCGCACGTGACCTTTAAAACTGTTCGAAATGAATACCTGTGAGTCTGATGTTCCTTTAGCAAACTCTATTTGGGAGGTGTATTACAATATTTTTTTAAATATTTTTTCTGTTTTAGCACAGTAGAGATCTGTTTTAGCACTGTAGGGATCAGAAACATATCTAACGTGTCTAGAACTGCCTGTGTTCAATCACATTCAGACAAATCTCACATCCATATAAAGCTAAAGTTACACTTTATTAGCGAATTTTAGAGGATACATTTTATACTTATGATAAATGGCTAAAGGTAAAATTTTACTCAGGCAAACTTGACATACTGAAGTAGACTAAAGAAGTTACTTCATTCTACAAAAGACAGTAGTTAACATTGTTTGTGCATTTGAGTAAAAGTTTTAAATTAAACGCCGCTGCAATATTTAGCAGGCAGATTATATCTTGTAAGAATAACACTTATGGGCAGGGCAAAGGCCTCTTCTCATATAGAGAAGGTATGAGCATTAATCACTACGCTTGCTCAAGGCGGATTGGCAACAACAGACTTGAAAGCCCAGGTTTCCTCACGGTGTTTTCCTTCACCGTCAGTCAGAAATGCCCAAGATAGGCTTATAAAGTACAATATCTATCATCTCTATCTATTATTATCTGATTATTTCTAACTGATTTTAATTATAAGCAGTATCCTAAATATTTGAATAATACAAAATATTCAAATTAATTGACCTACATTTACCCAATCACTCCTTTCGCAGCTCCATGATAATAATAGTCATAAATATTGGCGACAAATTCCCGCCAATCGCGACAATGTACGTTCCATTTGTCGCGAATTGCGCGGTAAATAATAACAGAGCGGTGCACTTTATCGAGCTTATTTATTGTCTCATTATAGGGATAAAATCGACTGTTTAAAGAGTAATGTGTTAATATATACTTTATTGTTGTTAATACTTACTGTAATTAATGTTCATTAAACGTCATTATAGACATTATTGCTGGCTCTGTTAAAAACGGTAGGCCCTCGCTGATTTTAGTATCGACTGTAGACCGACTGCACGTAAAGTAGAGCGAAATGGGTAAAATAATAATAATTCTTTCGATTTTATTAAGAACTTCTTGCAGAGGGAGCCTCGGATAGACTTCTTTAAAATAG
The DNA here is from genome assembly GCA_963082885.1 of Parascotia fuliginaria. Lineage (NCBI taxonomy): Eukaryota > Metazoa > Arthropoda > Insecta > Lepidoptera > Erebidae > Parascotia > Parascotia fuliginaria. The sequence goes on along the minus strand of OY720180.1, from coordinate 12,866,355 downwards.
TTTTGCTTCATTTGTAAATTTAGTGTTACTCTTAAGATGTTAATATTTAATTAGTTTGATTTTGATGTGATTTTATTAAATCAAAATTCCCTTTTTTCTTTTTTCCCATACATTCGCTTCTCATATTTTAAAGCCTTGTTTTTGCAATGCGTAGATATTAATAAACCATGGCAATATATTTAACATCAGGTAAGCAAATATACTTTTTTGTCACCTGTCGTATTAAAGATAATGCATAATAAATAAATAAACCGGGGTTAAAAATATGCCTGATAATTTATTACGTCGTAGCACAGAGATAGAAACCTCTACTAAAACTAATCTTATGCAAACAATTGCGTAGAGCTACGATACATGCCTACGTAGAACTGAAGATTATACATGTGTAATTTGCTACGCCACCAGCGCAGGGAAAGCATGGTCTACGAAAATGAATCTGATTGTAAAAAAAATATATACGGTCAAATTAAGAAACCTCTTTTTTTGAAGTCAGTTAAAAATACTGTAATGTTGCTTAAAAAATCATGAATATGATGCACTATCAAATACTACTTATACAGCGTTATCTATAAAATCTATTTTATTGAATAACATTTAATGAAGCATACAAAAGGCCTTGTATCATTAATATCGAATGTAACGGTAATGATCCCTTGGGTTTCGTTATAACAGGCAAAGTTCAGTGTCCAAAATTTGGACAATAATGAACCAAAATTGGCAAGTCTCGCTTGATTTGCCAGCGAATATGGCAAATTGAAATGTTTCACGGCTCGTTAAATGAGTCCTTTATCTAAAATAGCCGATTGGTACCTATTCATAATACGTAACATTAATTTTGATCAACATGCGTAATTTTATTTTATATTATACCTATTGTTACATTTTTGCAATTTGAACAAAACAGGCGTGACGGTGGTCAAAACTAAGCCCAATATTTTGTAGTTATAAATTGGAGCTTTAGCTTTAGCTTACAAATGCTTTATTGGTTGATTAAAATAAATGATATGACCATTTGATGCTCCATGCTTACATAAATGCTGAACATTGCTTCAATAGCATACAAACTTGCTAATAGTGAAAGGTACGTAAACACCATACACGTGTAACAACAACTATTATACAATACGTATATTATAATGCTGAACATTGCTTTAATAGCATACAAACTTGGCAATAGTGAAAAGTACGTAAACACCATAAACGTGTAACAACAACCATTAATCAAAAGATGAAAACCTTGTGCACTTCGACGTTAGGTAGCTAGTCTAAAGATTGCGTACTCCTACAGCAAGTTTCGAATATGTTTTGTATTTTTTATATCATCATCATAATATCAGCTGAAAGACGTCCCTAATTTGTTGTTTATTTATTTTATTTATTTTTCTATACAGAGTGTATACGACGGTTTGATATTAAATGCAATTACGTATAGTATGTGACATTATAAAGCGAGACAAAAAAAATAAACTAAATATCTTCAATAGTTTAGACACAAGACTACATTTTAATTTCTTTAATTCTAAACACTCTGTAAGTACGTCAAACGCTTATTGACTTAAGTCTAAATCCATCGAAGGATAAACGTTGCCGCTCATTACAGGTCAGTGAACTTGTCTTAATAAATGGTATTACTTTGTTACTACTAAAATATTATTTATTTTGTTAGAAAATTTTAAATTTTTGTTTTTCGTCAAATCATTTCTGTGATTAATTTGAAATCATTATACGGACTAATAACAGCTATCTTTTCATTTAATATCAAACCGTCGTATACACTCTGTATATGACTATCAGGATTGCAATTCGGATATTAAATATACATTTAATACCCTTCACTGATAGAATATCTTCCTAAAGAGGGTTACTACCAGTGGCTAATTTCACGATAGATAACTATGGCATAGAAAAATATCTTTAAATTTCATAATTTTGCAGAATCAAAAATATTTCTAGCGTACATCTAATGCAAGTAATACTTTTGTAATTGAATTTATCGTTCGAAAAACTTCAGTATATAGACTTTATTACAGTTTAGCAAATTAATTGATCTATTGATATACTTTTATTTTGATCACGTATTCAGCATCTTAGATCAACAGAGTTCTGATTAAAATACCATAATTATTATCATAGGGGTGTGATAATAATTATGGTATTTTAATCAGAACTCGAGTAAATAAATACTTCGAATGCAAAATAAAATAATAAAAACTTAATATTACATTTGTCAGATAAACGTTTCCCGCGATCATGAATTAAAAATTACTTAAATTAGGTACTGTAACATTTAATTATATAGCATATACAAATTCATTAAAACGATAGTAATGATCGTAGACATTCTAATATTTGAGCGGTCCAGTCTTTAGGGACCGGCCAGACAGTCCGGTACAACTTTGTCCAGGGACAATTCGAGGGGATTGGAATAATCCGTTTTGCATTGCTTTATACCTTGCTTTAGCCACAATAAATAACTCTATATTAACAATTTAGTGAAGATAAATAAGATTTTAATAGTCAAACTGTGAATAATTATTATAATTTTAAAATATCTGAAATAACTAAATCAATTTTAAAACCAAACATGTTGACACATGGCATCTAAACTGGTAGTATTTTAAACAATTATTTAATATTTTATGTTTTAAAAGATCCAATTGATTTAGCTATCTTCTTATTATCATATTTTTTTTAATGTAATGCCAGTTCTTAGTCAGATATTTTAAAATTATAATTATTCATAGTTTGACTATTAAAATCTTAATACTCTTCATTAAATGGTTTTTAATTACCAATTTAGATCCAATTATCAAAAATATTGACACAAATCAACATTATTGGTAATTGCATCTAAACTGGTAATTTCAAATCAATTGGTATTCAAGTTTTAGGTTTTCGACGCAAACTTGTGCAATAAATTCAACTTCTTCTATTGATTTATTTATACTAGGTACCAACCAACAACCGAAACCACATGGTCCACCACATAACGTGAACATAATATCGCCATGCATAATTTTATGAACAGGGAAAGACGAGACTGCACGACGCAAAGATTAAAACAATAAATAAAACGGTTTAGAATGTTTACCGTCTCCTCAAAATGCATAGGCCATTACACGAACAACTTTATTGTGATTTTGTGTTTAAACAAAGAGGGTGGCATTTTTACGCGCCAAGGTAATGAATTTTCAGCATGGCGAGACATCGAGTTGTTTAAAAATTCAACAAGATGTAGGGAGGAATTTGTACACCTCATTGAATAACATTGCTTCATGCATAATTTTTTAGTTTACAAAAAATTGTCGCAGACTTTTTGAGTTTACGTATGCTTAGGTTAAAAAAAAAACCTCGTGTAAAGTATTTTTCCTCACACAGTAATTTGCTCTGTGTTTTGTTTGTTTTAATCTTTATTTTATTAGCCTGAAGATCTTGCCCAAACAGATGTATTTACCATAGTTACCAGCACCACGGTTTGTATGCGGGTTGGTGACTGCAGTAAGAGAGAAGACAGCTTTCCGACCAAGGAAATATCTGCATATAAAATATCAATAGATAACTATAAATAAACATGTCACCGTTTAGTCATCATAAACAAATATAACTTTAAAAAAACTTCCTTCTGCTAACGGATGAACCTTTATCTATCCAAATAGGAATCGACCTACTTTTATTTTATAAATTAGTTACGACATTTTCTCGATATTATTCACGTAATGCATAAATAAATAAACCGGGGTTAAAAATATGCCTGATAATTTATTACGTCGTAGCACAGAGATAGAAACCTCTACTAAAACTAATCTTATGCAAACAATTGCGTAGAGCTACGATACATGCCTACGTAGAACTGAAGATTATACGTGTGTAATTTGCTACGCCACCAGCGCAGGGAAAGCATGGTCTACGAAAATGGACTGAATGAATGAATTTTGGTTCATTATTTGGACAATAATGAACCAAAATTGGCAAGTCTCGCTTGATTTGCCAGCGAATATGGCAAATTGAAATGTTTCACGGCTCGTTAAATGAGTCCTTTATCTAAAATAGCCGATTGGTACCTATTCATAATACGTAACATTAATTTTGATCAACATGCGTAATTTTATTTTATATTATACCTATTGTTACATTTTTGCAATTTGAACAAAACAGGCGTGACGGTGGTCAAAACTAAGCCCAATATTTTGTAGTTATAAATTGGAGCTTTAGCTTTAGCTTACAAATGCTTTATTGGTTGATTAAAATAAATGATATGACCATTTGATGCTCCATGCTTACATAAATGCTGAACATTGCTTCAATAGCATACAAACTTGCTAATAGTGAAAGGTACGTAAACACCATACACGTGTAACAACAACTATTATACAATACGTATATTATAATGCTGAACATTGCTTTAATAGCATACAAACTTGGCAATAGTGAAAAGTACGTAAACACCATAAACGTGTAACAACAACCATTAATCAAAAGATGAAAACCTTGTGCACTTCGACGTTAGGTAGCTAGTCTAAAGATTGCGTACTCCTACAGCAAGTTTCGAATATGTTTTGTATTTTTTATATCATCATCATAATATCAGCTGAAAGACGTCCCTAATTTATTGTTTATTTATTTTATTTATTTTTCTATACAGAGTGTATACGACGGTTTGATATTAAATGCAATTACGTATAGTATGTGACATTATAAAGCGAGACAAAAAAAATAAACTAAATATCTTCAATAGTTTAGACACAAGACTACATTTTAATTTCTTTAATTCTAAACACTCTGTAAGTACGTCAAACGCTTATTGACTTAAGTCTAAATCCATCGAAGGATAAACGTTGCCGCTCATTACAGGTCAGTGAACTTGTCTTAATAAATGGTATTACTTTGTTACTACTAAAATATTATTTATTTTGTTAGAAAATTTTAAATTTTTGTTTTTCGTCAAATCATTTCTGTGATTAATTTGAAATCATTATACGGACTAATAACAGCTATCTTTTCATTTAATATCAAACCGTCGTATACACTCTGTATATGACTATCAGGATTGCAATTCGGATATTAAATATACATTTAATACCCTTCACTGATAGAATATCTTCCTAAAGAGGGTTACTACCAGTGGCTAATTTCACGATAGATAACTATGGCATAGAAAAATATCTTTAAATTTCATAATTTTGCAGAATCAAAAATATTTCTAGCGTACATCTAATGCAAGTAATACTTTTGTAATTGAATTTATCGTTCGAAAAACTTCAGTATATAGACTTTATTACAGTTTAGCAAATTAATTGATCTATTGATATACTTTTATTTTGATCACGTATTCAGCATCTTAGATCAACAGAGTTCTGATTAAAATACCATAATTATTATCATAGGGGTGTGATAATAATTATGGTATTTTAATCAGAACTCGAGTAAATAAATACTTCGAATGCAAAATAAAATAATAAAAACTTAATATTACATTTGTCAGATAAACGTTTCCCGCGATCATGAATTAAAAATTACTTAAATTAGGTACTGTAACATTTAATTATATAGCATATACAAATTCATTAAAACGATAGTAATGATCGTAGACATTCTAATATTTGAGCGGTCCAGTCTTTAGGGACCGGCCAGACAGTCCGGTACAACTTTGTCCAGGGACAATTCGAGGGGATTGGAATAATCCGTTTTGCATTGCTTTATACCTTGCTTTAGCCACAATAAATAACTCTATATTAACAATTTAGTGAAGATAAATAAGATTTTAATAGTCAAACTGTGAATAATTATTATAATTTTAAAATATCTGAAATAACTAAATCAATTTTAAAACCAAACATGTTGACACATGGCATCTAAACTGGTAGTATTTTAAACAATTATTTAATATTTTATGTTTTAAAAGATCCAATTGATTTAGCTATCTTCTTATTATCATATTTTTTTTAATGTAATGCCAGTTCTTAGTCAGATATTTTAAAATTATAATTATTCATAGTTTGACTATTAAAATCTTAATACTCTTCATTAAATGGTTTTTAATTACCAATTTAGATCCAATTATCAAAAATATTGACACAAATCAACATTATTGGTAATTGCATCTAAACTGGTAATTTCAAATCAATTGGTATTCAAGTTTTAGGTTTTCGACGCAAACTTGTGCAATAAATTCAACTTCTTCTATTGATTTATTTATACTAGGTACCAACCAACAACCGAAACCACATGGTCCACCACATAACGTGAACATAATATCGCCATGCATAATTTTATGAACAGGGAAAGACGAGACTGCACGACGCAAAGATTAAAACAATAAATAAAACGGTTTAGAATGTTTACCGTCTCCTCAAAATGCATAGGCCATTACACGAACAACTTTATTGTGATTTTGTGTTTAAACAAAGAGGGTGGCATTTTTACGCGCCAAGGTAATGAATTTTCAGCATGGCGAGACATCGAGTTGTTTAAAAATTCAACAAGATGTAGGGAGGAATTTGTACACCTCATTGAATAACATTGCTTCATGCATAATTTTTTAGTTTACAAAAAATTGTCGCAGACTTTTTGAGTTTACGTATGCTTAGGTTAAAAAAAAAACCTCGTGTAAAGTATTTTTCCTCACACAGTAATTTGCTCTGTGTTTTGTTTGTTTTAATCTTTATTTTATTAGCCTGAAGATCTTGCCCAAACAGATGTATTTACCATAGTTACCAGCACCACGGTTTGTATGCGGGTTGGTGACTGCAGTAAGAGAGAAGACAGCTTTCCGACCAAGGAAATATCTGCATATAAAATATCAATAGATAACTATAAATAAACATGTCACCGTTTAGTCATCATAAACAAATATAACTTTAAAAAAACTTCCTTCTGCTAACGGATGAACCTTTATCTATCCAAATAGGAATCGACCTACTTTTATTTTATAAATTAGTTACGACATTTTCTCGATATTATTCACGTACGTATTTCTATAAATACATATATATTAACTCGCAAAATTCATCCTTTATTAGCGAAGCCAACTATATCTAATATGATTTCTTGTCGGCTCATATCCTGAGGGATGGAGGGATCAAAGTTGTCGCTAACACAATTAGGGAGACAGATTAGTTTCGGTCAGAAGTCTGCCAAGCTACCTGACCGCTTTTGCCATTAATTTATAGCGTAAACATATTAAGACTATTGAAATTAGTTTGAATTTTGTTAGTAAACACTTAATTATGTAATTAGGATAATAAAAATAGTTGGTTGAGCAACATTATAATACTGTAACATCGACTTAAAGCTCTAATATATTAATTATGTATTTTAAAATATTTTTATTTCAGCGTTTATCTTAGACATTACGTTGTTGATATACTGTGAACGAAAACATCCCTAATAAAAACCTGCACTACCAAGAAAAACTATACGTCTGAATTCGACAACCTGTCTTGATCAAGACTGGCAATCATGCTCATGCCATCTTTATGTGGGAATAGGCCTACACTGTTTTTTTTTCAGTGGAAATATAATAAGTAATTAATACCCGATAATATAGAATCTATTAGGTATTTTTAATACCTAATAGATTGTGGATATGATCTATGGATACATAGATTATATATACTATATAGCTTAGGGTACCTATCAAAAATGAATGAAACAATCAATCAAAAAAAAAATTGCAAAAGCATACCAAAAAGGTCACGTCTAAGCAAGTTTCAAATGAAAAGTCCCTTCACCCGACCCCTAAGTTAACAACCCATATGAAATATTAAAGAAGTGACATTTTGGACCCCACATAATTACATCGCATCCCAATACTAGATAATGTCGTCCTTACGTATTAAAGTCCAGACGTACCGTTTGAAATACGAATGAAATTGGATAAGAATGCAAATATATTTATGTAAAGCATCGTCAGAGTATGTTGCATTTGAATATGGTTGTAGTTTGTTTTGTTTTTATGTGAAGAAAAATTAGGCTTCAGAATTGTAGTCGGAGTAACAAAGAAAATAGATATCTGAATTAAACATCTACAACGGAGATTTATTAAATAAACCTGGAATATCATACTTATTTAATCTTAATCTTAAAAGTTTAGTGATAACTACTTTTATTCTTTTATAATAATAATAATAATATGTGGACACTATCACACACTGTCGTCTAGTCCCAAGCTAAGCAGATCTTGTGTTATGGGTACTAGATAACTGAAATATAATACATATACATACTTTTTTTTTGTAAATACATACTTATAATACATAGGAAACACCCAGACTAAAGACAAATACAAATGTTCATCACACAAATATTTGCCTTCCGCGGGAATCGAACCCACGACACCCGGCGCGTCACAGTCAGTTACACTAACCACTAGACCAACGGTGCAGTCAGTTTTGGTCAGTTTTGTATTACTTATTCTGTTGTGATTTTATCAGTTATGCTCTTGAGTCATTTGCAACACCAATTTTCGTCTTGACTATAATCTGAAATTACTGTTTTGATTACATATTGTGACTATTGTTTGCTGACGATATAGCGTTAACTTAAAGTGAACTATAACATTTTATGGGTTCTGTACCAAGAGAGAAGAAAAATCTTATAGAATTACTTAGTTGTCCATTTGAAATTTGTCTGTTAAGACCATTTTCTTAGTAACACGTGAAGGTATCAGCTAAAATGTACACCGAATACTCTTAGTTTGTTACCTTTGGAAGCTGTCAAAGAATAAAATTCTTATATCTATCACTGAATGTCGTAATTTATTCTAGAATCATACTATTCCAAAATAATAGCGCCACATATAATTAATATCAGATTATTTTATAAGACGAAGTTATTTACATACTATCGTTATACTCCTCAGGGACACAGTGGTACATCTGAGGTAGCCAGTAACTACATGCTTGTTAACTCGTCTCATATATTATGAAGCTATGTCAAATGTACCGCCCTGTGGGACTACAGGTTGTTTCAAATTTATTTGTAATATTTTCGTTATTAGAATTTCAAAAACTATTAATATACTACTTAAATACATTTTTTTTGTAAATACATAAATATTATAGATAAATTACACCCAGACACAGAACAAATAATCATGCTCATCACACAAAGATTTGTCCTGGGTGGGAATCGAACCTACGACCTCCGGCTTAGCAGTCAGGGTCACTAACCACTAGACCAACAGGCCAGTCAATTTAATTATTAAAAAATACTTATTTACTTATTTTTAAATAAGTAAATAAGTATTTTTTAATTAAAATCGAATTTTATTGTAATTTATTTACATAATTTATCATCATCATCCATAGTTCAAATTTAACCACTGCTGGGCCTTTGCTCAATAAACTAAGAAAGGTTTTATTTCCCTTGTTTGCAAACAAGCAAGTTTATAATAAAAGTCATTATAGAAAAGGGTTTTAACAGCACAGAAGTCTCATCTATACTATAAACCGGAAGAGTTTGTTTGTTTGAACGCGCTTACCTCTGGAACTACCAGGCGGATTTGAACCACTCTTTTTGCGTATGATAGCCCAGTTCTCGAGGAAGATTATAGGCTATATAATATTACGCTACTGGCGACGGGAGCTGAGCAGTAACTAAAGACGCAGGTGAAACCGCGCCGCTGAAAGCTATTATAAAATATAATTATTAAATTAACACGTGTACCTATTCTTGCTGACCCCGTCTCAAATAAGTACCTAAGTGAAAACATTAAATGAAAAGATGAATATGATTTCCAAACGTGATCAGTGTGATCACACTGTATACGTGTGGAGAAATGTAAGGTAAAATAAAGGCTGTTGGATGTCGCGACCTTCTGGGATTTAGTCTGACTTATTTAACTTGCTGAACCATCTGATGGGCCACCGTCAATATTTGCATGCGCCCCAAATACTGAGATAACTCGTTTATTATCTTATTTGTTATTCATAAAGGTAGGACTTTGTTTAGTTGCTTACTGAAATTGGAGACAGTATTGAACAGTTTAGTTTGTAAGTTTAGAATAGTTTAGCGAGATGCATCTGTCACCTACACCTATCTTAACTAATAAATTTTCTATTGTGTCAGCTGATATAGAGTTCAAAAAGTTACAGATACAGATATTCATATTATCGAAATAATCTTCAATTTCTTACCGTTTACAAATATAAGAGTATGTACAATTAAAGGACACAAAAAATAATCAGGTTTATAAACAAAATATTTATTGAAAATTTATTCATATAGGTTAAGTAAATTAACACTTATGAACGTCAAAATTTACAAAAGGTCAGCCAATTAACCTACATCCAGTTCGCTGACGAAGTAAAGCCATAAAAAGAACTGGCAAGAAATTCAGGAAACTCTTATTAATCGCCGGATTATTAAAATTTTTGTAAGTTACAATTTTCAAGTAGCATGCAAAGTAATACAGGCAATACACTTACTTTATGTAAATAACAGAAATATATTTCTTCTTTTCTGATTTGTGTAAAAAATACTGTGGGCTGCAAAATGGTCTAGTAATATTGTAGTTGATTGACACATAATTTGATCTTGATACATGTGTATATTGTATTAGTCATACGATGTTATCCAGCCGAAAGACGTCCACTGCTGGACTTAAGCCTCCCCAAATTTACGCCACCTTGGACGGGCGACGGCTTGTGAGGAGCCTGCCCACGCTGCTTCATGAATCTTGTAAACGTCACACAAATTGTTTTGTTCCAATAATATGCATGAGACATTTGTAAAAAATAAAATAAAAAACCAGCGTTTAGTTAAAGAATAGTTAGTGCGAATTTACAAATAAACAAATTATTGACAAGAAATTAAAAACAATAGAAAGATTTTCCACAAATAGTCTCTTTTTAATATATTCATACAAATAATTTGAAAAAATCCCTGTTTTGTGGAGGGCGGTTACCAAACACACCTTTATTCGGTAAAGATGATTTGTCAAAATAAATTAAGCATAAGACAGTCGGAGTCGGCCTTGTCAAATATTTATACAGAACCCACAGGATGTTGCGAATGTTAATGTAAAAGACCTTATATTACGCGGTACAAGTATTGAGATCACGTTTTCTTCATACGGTTTGATGCTTTTTTGTTTTAGGTCATAATAATCGCATTGCAGTGACTGACACTGACATTGCCGGCGTTGAGAGATGCATGTTTACACTCGTTTAGAATGTTACACATGCACTGGTAACGCGTTCGAGGTATTAATTGACCAAAGTACTTATTTATACTATAAATATTTGCAATATATTACATAGTTACTTAATACGTGAGTAGGTAATTGTTTTATTTTATGTACGTACCAATTTTAGAAAATTTAGAAGCTATTTACACAATCATGCAAATTTTATAATATTCATTTGGCGTAGTGTAAAATTTGAGTAAATATTTTAAATTTCTAGTATTATATTTAGAAAATATATTACTAGAAATCTAAAATATTGTCTATAAATATATCCGTCTTAATTTTACACAATGCACTTCTTGCCTCTCAAAATCTGCTTCTTTTAGTGTACCGCATAGCAGTCGTGCCTTCAAATCTCATGTGATTTGGTGGCCGTGATCCATCATCGTCGTAGACCGCGTAATAATACAAAGAATAACTACAATGGAAGATTATCATTGTTAACTTGTACCTATGTATCTTCTATTAAAATACATACTCTAACTTATAAATGGTCGTAACTAAGTTAACAAGCATTAATTTTGTAGAATCTGTGCATTTTCACAGCTGAGTATATTTTTAAAATAGTGGTCTGGAAAAACTGCATAACTATAGATGAGTGTCTGTGATTTTAAATCAAATTTTAAACAAGCAAATACAAAATTTTTACCTTTATTTTTCTCTAATGTCGTACCGGTTAAAACAGGTAGCGAATTTGGTTGTAAGATAAGTAGTCAAACTATTTATGTGACATCGCATTTTTTAGAACACTGAAATTGTCATATTGTAGCTTAACAGTGGCTTTTTCTATACAAACTTTAATCCAAGATTCTTAAAAAGCCCGATTTTTACTTATTATTGTAGAAGTGATTCAGAAATCGGGTTTTTAAATAAAGATCGGCATATAGAAAGCCACTATATATAATTATGTGATCCTTGAATCTTGAAGTTTTCGATCGTTATTTTGATATTTTAGTGTACAATTTAGTTTGTGTTTCTGATTAAGATTACGTCAATTGATAAAGTTTTACCTCCGCCAGGTTTAAGATAAATAATTTTGTATTTGACAGTACCAATTTATTTGTCTTGACACCCTAACTGTCGCATTACAGAGATGGCTGTTACCGAGTGGCTGCACACTCTTAATATTCATCAACTCTTCGTTCCGCACCGCTTAGCACCGCGGTTTTGTTCTATATTACTCATGTACGAGTAAACATGCACCGTGATCTATATATCAATAGTTCACTTTGTAAAACCTGTAATAAATATGACATTAGCGGGATTGACGTTTATATTACAGTGCTTTTGTAGACTCTTTAATGGAAGTGACACTCCTTGATTCCGTTCGCCATTATCTTAGAATGTTTACTGTTTATACTTATAATAATAATATTCTACCACATTCACACAGCGCCATCTAGCCCCAAATTAAGCAATTATATTTGCTTGTGTTATGGGTACTAAACAACTGATATACTACTTATATATATTTTTTTTATAAATACATACATGTTATAGATAAATTACACCCAGACACAGAACAAACAATCATGCTCATTACACAAAGGTTTGTCCTGGGTGGGAATCGAACAAACGACCTTCGGCTTAGCAGACAGGGTTACTAATCACTAGACCAATAGGCCAGTCTTATACTTAGGCCTTTCAAAGCGATTGCCAAATTGACCAATTAGAAGCATTCCCTGGCATAGCATAAAATAAATTAAATATTACGATAAATTTAATTTGTTAAACAGTTGCATTGTATAATTAACATTCTAAAATTGTAGAATTAATAGTTAACAGAAGGAAGTAATTTTTATACGCAAATATTAAAAAAACCCCACCAAACAGAATTAAGTATATTACTTTCTAATAAGCGATCAATATCACAAAACCTTACTAACTGTTGCACGTTCTTAAACAATCCAACGAGTATTTACCGAGCTAACACGAGTGAGGGTAGTTCGAGCAAGAAATTAAGAGTTGACTCGCAGCGCCTCGTGGGAAATTCGACCAATCACGAGGAGGAATTGCTGCAGTGACCACACAGACAGAAACTGTTCTTGAGTAACTATAACGCAATTGTACAAGTTTTGTCGTCGTAGATTGTAGTATTTTATTAGATACTAAAAGGGTTTAATCAATAGCTGATCTCTTTGTTAAGTTATGACTAGGTGTTCAGTATAAATAGTTCTACGATGAAAGCAGTATGTTGCGATGTGTATGTCTAGTAAAATTATAAGTATGATGATATTTTCACTCTTAGGTAAAATCCTTATCCTACTAACACATATTATAAATGCGAAAATTTGTTTGTTTGTTACCATTCAGCGTCTAATCGGCTGAACCGATTTCGATACAAATGGTATGTAGATAGATTCGGTGCCGGGAATGGACATAGGTTACTGTTTATCCCGAAAATTCGGCTGGTTTCCGAGAGAGACAAACACATTTTAGGCGCAGGCGAAGCCGTGGGGCGCAACTAGTAAGTAATAATGTTAGACATTATATATTATTATGATAGAGGTATTCTTATTTCACTACTTCATGCATAATCACTACCCCACTACATAATTAAAATTTCGAATAAATTAAGAGCGTTCACACTAAAGAGTGCCAACGTCGCATTTTAGTGAGCTATTTTCGTGGTTCTCAATTTTTATGATACAATCGAAGATATATTTTAAACGTTTTCAGAATACTTTTTAGAATTACGTGAAAGCGTTATAAAAATTAAGTAACCATAATGCTTACTATTTTACTATGAAAATAACGCCATGGAAGTTTCCAATCTATTTTTTGCATATAAATAGAACAGTATGTTATTTAATTTTCATGGTAAGTTAGTTTATTTTATTTTACCGAACAAATCTGCACAAATCGATTTAGATAGAAAAAAATAAACTTCTCGCAGTATTCACCATCCATTATCATAATTAATTGTAAATATGAGTTGTCAAAACATCAATAATCACCGGTGAGTCCCAGGGGTAAGACAGATTCCGAAAAACGGCTGCGAAAGCTTTTAAAATTAAAATCCATTCATTCAAGCCATTTCTTTGTAGTCCCCCTTTGAGAAAACCGCAGACGGTTGTGATTGTCGACGTACGGAGATAAACTGGATGAAACGAAGCGATTACTTATAAAAATATTTAAAAGGAAGTGTTAAAATTAGAATAATTTCTCAGAATATAACTTAATATTTATTATATTAACAACGTAAAAGGAGTAAAAAGAGAAAGGAATTCGTTGACCCAAAATCAACATTAAAGAAGATTTTAATATTCTGTGCCAGTCTCTTACTACATCATTAAAATCTGTCCTAACACCGAGAAGGCATAAGAAACGATTATCATGCTTATTTGAGTAAGATTCGCCATTATAGATTTAACCAGTAATGTCTAAGATAAGGTTTGAAAGTAAACTATGTATGAAAAACACATTGGTACTTGTTCGGTGACGAACTAATAAAACATCACAATATCCTATCTGTAAGTACAAGAGATTAAACATAACTATGTTAAATTATCGATTTGATACATTGAACAGAATAATATCATCATCATCCTCTCAGCCATAGACGTCCAGTACTGAACATAGGCCTAAAATAAAATTATTTTTAGAAAAAAAATGAAAACCGACTTTAAACAACACCTACATGTTCAATCCTTAACTAAAAAGTAGAAAATAATATTTCAATTACTTCATAGCAAAGAACATTAAAGGGGAATCAACGCAATCCTTGATACCTGTAATACTTTACTATTTATAGTTTTTAATCAGTTATTTTGGAGTCGGTGCCAGCCAAGAAGGATCATAATGACCTTCATAAAAATAACCTACCTACTAGCAAAAAAAACCTTCTAGATTAATCTATTAATATATGAATGAAAACTATAGATTTGCCCTAGGTATTTATACTGACTGACATACTCCAGTTCTTGACAAACGCAGTTGATTTTCAGAGCATGTAGGCAATCGTACCTACGTATGACCCACGAGTTTTATATCTGAGCTTTTAATACACTTAGCTACAATATTGTGTGGTGAATATAATATATATGCATTACTTAGTTTTACTAGTGTTTAAAATTATACCATTATCATGAGCCCATTTAAAGTCTGCCTGCAACACTGCTCTACTCTCCTGTATATCTCTGGATGAATAAAGCAAGCACATATCATCAGCTTACATGTATACTCGACATTTTTTAACCACATTGCATACACTGTTAACATGCATAGTGTAGCCGACAGGACCAAATACCGAGCCGGTAGGCACACCCGTGGCCACCGCGGCTTCGCGTCCCGCCACCCCTGCTATGCATGTTTGCAATGTTCTGTCTGTTAGGTAGTTACGGAACCACTTTTTTGTGGGACCTCTAATGCCACATTCATCTATAGCTTGAAGCAATATCTCGTGGTCCAGGGTATCAAAAGCTTTTTTGTAATCAGTAAAAAGAGCCAATACTTGATGTCATGATGCCTAGAGCCTAGACTTTCTTTAATGTCTTCCGAGAATATTGATAATGCTGTTGTGGTGCTATGACCTCGCCTAACCTAAACCCGTATATATATATATATATATATATATATATATATAACAGTATAGATTGGCCGTTCTACTGTAACAATTCGAAAAATCTTTGTTTGAAATTCAAACAAAGATTCGAAATTCAAATCCCATGCGATTGACACGTCACAAGGCTGCTGTGACGCTCAGAGTTACTGATTGATTATGCATTCGCGTCACACTTGACGGGTGGCGGGAACCAATAGGATACAAATATTTTTGTTTTACTTTGTTTTTGTTCTGTACTTAAATAATAATTTTAACAATGAAGAATAATTGTATTCGTTGATGCGTTGATTTGTGTGTTTATTGGTCGCGTTTCTCATCGTTATTGTTTCAACCGAAGGCTAACTACCTGATATATAATTAGAAAACACAAAATCTAGACTATTACCGACCGATTGCTGTCACTCAGTTGACAGACTACATTCGGCGTTCTTCGACTATATTGATCAGAACTTCTGTCCAATTTTGTGTTGAGCTGAATTATAATAATTCTAAATATTGTAGGCATACTCTAATATCAAAATAACCTTCAAGCTTAAGATTTTATTTGTATAGAACTAATAAATACAACTGTTTAACTGTAGAAATAGATTTAAGAATCTGAACATAAATAGTTCTAATAAACTATAATTTTAAAATTTAAACCTATAGCAAATACCAAATGCCAAACTTTAACTATACATTTATTTAATTCAAAAACCACTAAAGTCATTAGCTGGTGACCCTTCTCATAATAAAACAAGGCTCATCTTGACACCGGGGTCGTCCCGCAAGGCTTGACCAATTTACGACCCCTGAGATGACGACCGGAGATAACACTAAAATGTCCTGCGACTCTACTGATAATAAGCCTAAGTCGGATGTTAAAGGCAGTTGGTTTTATTTAGTTTCTGTTTATTTTGAATTATTGCGAGTATTGGTTTTAGTAGGTACTATCATAGCCATCAAACGCGGTTAGTCTTCTGAGGTAGAGTTTATTATTGTTCCAGCGGATGCAAAAACAGTGGTTATTTTATATAAATATGGTGCTGTCATACGTTGCATGTAAAAAAATAAACATACAAGTTATTGTTTATTTAATCTCACACTTTTTGGTTCAAAATTTGTAAAGCAGCTTCAATAAAAAATAAAATATTTGTGTTACCTTATTTTGAATTTTATCTATTTTACCTTAATTATTATATTTTTTAAGATAATGTTCATAACGGGTCCTTGGAAAGTGGTGCTAACAAAGTGGTGTCGTTTACGCGTCTGCTACGATTAGTAGCGCAGAGAAGATCTATGCAATCATTTTTCATTTGTATAGTAATTTAAAGCCTTCCTTAAAATGTTCTTTGTAATATTAAACCAGTTTAAAAAAAATCGTTTCAAAAATAATTTTAAGAAGTCATATTATTATTAAATTAAAAAGTACAAAGACTAGAAAAAAATAAGCTATTTCAACATGTAATGTAAAGTAATATTATTAGCCCAACTTACTTTAAAATAACCTTAAATAAAATGTTGTTTTACAATAAGCTAAAATTGTTGTACAATGTAAACATACTGATCAAACTAGGATAATAAATCATAGTAATTATGGCATAAGAGCTTTTTAAATATTTAGATGTCCCGCCAGGTCAGAATATTAGGGGTGGGTTAAACTAGTGATGGACTGATTTGAAGGTCGATATTTTATATTTAAATCATTAGAAACAATAATCATAAGTGCTTCTAGATTTACAAAGGCAAAACTGTGGTGAGATGATTACTTTTATTAGTAAATTGTTTTAACTTTTATTAGTAAAACAGGCATATGTTCAGCAGTGGACATTTTTCGGCTGGTGGCTGATATGATGATGACATGAGTGATGAAATTCTATAAACAGATAGAAAAATATAACTAAGATATCATTAATATTTTTAAAATTTGTCACTACTATGGTTGGTCTCCTTGATTCTACCATTATGTCAAGTGATATACGTTTAATTCCTAGTTGGGAAAAAAAAATTATGATCTATAAATACTGGTCTCGAGACTTTAAATGAACTAAGTGTTTATTAATGTTATGTTTACAACAAAGTCGACTTCTTTTGATTGTTTTAAGTGATTTGCATTCGTACGAAATTTGTCTATAAAAGGAAAGGACTATTCTTATTTTTAAAGTGATAAAATCTATCGATAGTTAAAATACACAGCACTAGCCTTTGCTCCCCCCATTTTAAAGCATGTGGCGTATGACCACTGAGCCCTTCACCCAAATTGAGTGCTCCTTCACTGGTGGTAGGTAATGCTACCCTCTCTATTAGTTTAAAGTTTTCAATTTATACATTTTGTTTGATAGATAAGTACGTATTTTGGAAGAAGATGGACAAGCTATACGAGCGTAGAGTAATTTAACAGAAAGATTATTTGCATTTCTTTTTTCCATTCACTAGAATTATTATTCTTAATATTGAAAAGTTTTATATAGATAGGTAACACATATGGCGATTAGGGATCCATTTTTCTTATTATTAGTGTCGCATAAACATATAACTACGTCATACCTACGTAAAATTTGTATTCACACATTCTAAAAAATGCCATAAAATATAATTTAATAAATTTCTTAATTTTGAAAAATCTTGTTATTAGATAAATATCTAATTAACAGACTGTGGTAAACCATTCGTTAAATATAATATTAAATCAACGATTACTTTAAATCGGGTATTATTTAGATAGAAAATTATACATAGTACCTACATGGTTATTTTTTTATACTCTAGACCACAAGCTATTGATCAACAAATTGGAACTTAGTGGTATTCGCGGCCCCCTGCTTAACTGGTGCAGAAACTACCTTCAAAACAGAAAATATGCTGTCAAAATAGATAATTCACTTAGTGAACAAATTCAAGCAACCGAAGGCACAGCGCAAGGCTCAGTTCTTGGGCCCCTTCATTTTCTGTCTTACGTAAACGATATGACCAGTAGTATTAACCAGTGTACATGCTACCAGTTCGCAGACGATACCTGTCTAGTAATTGCTGATAGAAATCCTCAAAAGGCCTGCGACCTTTTGCAACCAGACCTGAATTTGTTATTAAAATGGTGCCATGATACTGGTCTGGTCCTGAATTCAAATAAAACCAAACTACTAATAATAAACTCCCCATACTTAAAATATTCTCCACCTACACACATAGTTGCACACAACCAAAGCTGCTTGCATAAAATGAACACTGGAACATGTGAGTGCCCACAAATAGAAGTGGTGACCTCACAAAGGTACCTCGGCTTGGAGATTGACAGTAAATTCAACTGGAGTAACCAAGTCGAACATGTTTGTAACAAGCTCAGACAGTTCCTGGCTAATATTATAATCCTTAAGAATCGTATACCCTTCAAAGTAAAACTTATGCTTTATAACTCTTTAGCTGAATCATATATCCAGTATGGTCTTAGTAGCTACGGTCGTACCTATAAAACATATCTCGACCAAATATACAAACTCCAATTAAGAATCCTTAAAAATCTAGTATCAAACAAAATTAAAACACAATTTCATAACAACGATTTTCAGCTATTTAAACATTGCAAGGTATTACCTATACATACACAATTTAAATATGCCCTCTTAAAGGAACAATTTTTTAACACCAATATGCAAAAAGAAATTAACCATCCTGTATACACTAGTGCCGTCGCTCAAAAACGACTTTGCACGGTAAGCGCAAAAAATTCCTACGGTGAACGTACATCGTTCTACTTGGTTCCTCGACTTATTAACCAACTACCCCCTAAATTGCGTAATGAAATAACTTTGTCTAATATTAAAATTAAACTAAAGTCTCACTTTTTAGAAAATATGGAAGGAAATTCTAAAGACGTGTAGTTGCCAAATTTCTAAACCCATATCTAAGTATTTTAAGAATGTTCTATTGTCGACGTTGATTTATTTTAGCACTCATCACAAACCTCTGTGGTTTTAGAATGCTATGTAACTAAATAATTGTCTGAAGTGTAAACTGATAAATAAATAAAAAAAAAAAAAAAAATATTTGCCTTAGTATTTAAACAGACATAAATCGATAAATGCACTGTCTACGACATTCTAGTCACAAAAGGCACCATACGCCATTATCTCAAAATCTCTATCCAAACAGGCAATTAAATTCCAAAAATTCAAGCGACAACTGTTTGTCGTGTTTGCAATATTTTTAATTGAGACAGACCCCGCATGATGGCAAACAATAGTTTGAAACCACCAACTGCGTAAGACCTGTGTTGATTTCTTTAAACTTTATTCGTATTGTACTGATGTGAGGTCAACTTATAATGGTTTATGACTAAGGTCTTTGTTTACATGAACCGGGCAAATAATTAACAATGTTCATTGGTTTTGTCAACACAATCTATGAAAGCAGCCAGTCGGATTGCGGTGGGATTCGATTGTTTGATCTCTTATTGTAAGTACAAGTTTATTGATTCTGTCACTGATTGGTGTTTACCCGTTCATTTTTGATGTAAGAATGCAAGATTGGCTTGTCCAAAGAAAAGCAATAAAAACAATATTATATATATATTTAGTGTTTTCAAGGGTTATCAATAGGGGTATGGCATCAGATGATCTTGACCTCTTGAGACTACAAATCATGGTATACTGTCTTACGGTCCACCTGATTAAATGTGGTATCTGATAAACGGTAACATTTCTTTAACTTTAAGGCTTAATTATATTCTATTCTATTCTATTCTAACTTTAAGGCTTTCCATTATACATATCGGTCAATAATTGTATTATTAAAAATTGAGTTATTACACTATATGTGGAATTTTCTATCCGTGTCTTTGGCAATCAGCGTAAGAAATCAAATACAAAAGCTAATGCTCATGAAATGGCACTGTAACAGCAGTAATGCAATAATTATAAGAAATAAAATTTTACAGATATTCTGAATCTAAAAAATGTACTGTCTTTAATCTAGTCATGATATTTTTTTTATAATTTTGTCTAAAACAAAATTGTACAACATGAAACTTAAAAGTCAACAATTGGACGTCAGCAAACAATCCTTAACACACACGTTAACTTGCTCAAAGTAATTTCTTTCGGAAAGGATTCTTTGGGGGTCTTATTCATTCCCTTATTAGGGCGATGTTTGTTTTGCGCGGGACATAGCCCGGGAGATTCTCGGGTCATTATCCGGGAGCGGCGCACGTGATGCGTGAAATTATTTCGTACTTTACACAGTACTGTGACGGGTGCGTACGCGCTGCTCGGTAGGGGCCGACGCTTAGTGTGGATATGCCTTTATGAAAATCGACGTGTGTACAAGTAGGTTGTATTGTAAAAGTAAGATGCAATTCGGTTTCAATAGATGAACAAACAAATAACTACATATTTTTTTAATTTACGGTAGATGATACATAAAAGGAAACCTATATCCTGTTCATTAAATAATATCTTAATGAATCTGAGCTTAATATTAGGTAAAATTAATAAACAATTTATTTTTGTTTGGAATTTAGTTTTCTCTATTATCAAAAATATGGTACCTTGGTGTTGCAACATTTCGAGGCTTGACAATAAATGAAGAAAAGAATGTTCGCGGCTATAATAAAAATGAAATTATTCAAAATATTTTAGAAGCTATCCATAAATATATATACTTATATGGAACTCTAAGTCTATATTTGATACTCATTTTGTAATAATTATTGTATAATGACTGTTTGTTTCCTAAATAAAATAAAATAAAATAAAGTTTTAAAATCTAATAATAATATCTTTGACATATCCGCCCTATGCCACTACACGCAGTTTCCAACCCCAGCCGATAACGATACGTATAAAATGAAGTTGTAACCCAATACATCTGTTACAAAAGCGCGACACATTCGCATTGTGACACAAACACTATTTATAATTGTACAATAAGATTGTGTTTATAGCCCTCTCTTTGTCGGAGTCAATGATCCGGACAGAATCGGCATCAGATGGACCTTACCGGTTATAGTGCTAATTTGTTTTAAATATTGTATTAGCTGTTAAAATATTGTTATTATTCATTTTTAACTACCTATAACCTACAATTATTTTAGGACGGACGACAGGCAATGCGTTTACGCATAGATACCTACTCACCCCAGGTAAGCGTGTCGTGGCTACTCATAGTTCTAAGATGAATATCTATATTGAATACTGCCTAAACAGCCTTTATAGGTAGGCCGCCGGAACATGATACAAAGGAATTGATCGTCAGTGCCATCAGCATGAGTTAAAGGTAGGTGTCGGTTACCAACGACAGACTATTTTTAAAAATTAAAGAGAAACAAAGAAAATTTACAATGTGGGCTCTGGTAGGTATAGATTAAAAACAGTGTTTCATGAATAAGCCAGATTTGGAATTACAATAACAAGATATTGATAAAAGATGATTTATAAAAGTGCTAGTGAATATGGCCGGCTTTAGTTAAGTCATGAAAAACTTGTAATTGCCAATCATTGGATCATATTATTTTTACGCTTTATATATATTATTTGAAAGTGTAATGAGGGATTATAATTATGGCGCTATTCACTCGAGATATCTCCTTCCTCCATTTTACTGAGCCGTCGGTTTCTTCGTCAACTATTTCAGCCAGTCTGTGTGGAGATAAAAATCATTCATCTACAATCGTAAAAAATCAAAAGCACATCACATAACCAATTACCAAGTAGAATTACTTTAAAGGTCTTCTTTAGGCCGTTATTACACTATCATAGAAACATATCATAGATGTGTTAGTAATTTTTAAATGAAGAACATATGACGATATAAGAACTACATGTGATTCATATTGTCTATGATCATAGTTAGGATCAGGGTCAAAAAGAATAGGATATAATATAGGATCCCATATTTAGACTGTGAAACGTAGCATCCATAGCAACGGAAAACAAGGCTTGATGGTATATGACGTTTATATGATCAATAAGTGTATTATGTAAAAATGAAGAACGTCATCATACAACTATGATCATTACGAAATCATATGTATATGATTTAAATATGATAATGTAATACCGGTCTTACAGAAACAGAGCAACGCACACGAACGATTTATTCCAAAAAAATAATACATTTTGTATGTCGTATGCAAGTTAAACCTTTTACCTCAGTCTATATTTAAAATTTAAATTTCTGTATACTAACATAACAAAATAAAGACTTACTGTAATAGCATCTGACAATTTTCAGGGGGAAAATAAATCTGATAAGATCGTATGTTTATCTGAAAGAATTTCAATTTGGAACGTTCCGCGCCGCCTGTCGAGCATCGTTACATACAACGAGATATTAATGATTGTCAGAAACATGTTCACCTTTTATACTTCGAAAGGTATTAAATAGGACTGTGTAGGTACGTTTTTGACTTGGATTTTAGCAAAAGGATTTTATTTACTGAGTTAAAAGCATGTTTAGGTATACGATAAATATGTTGAATAGCTGCTAGGGCTGCTATATCAAATATATTCTTCAGATTTTGTATTGTTATGCTATGTAGAATACGCAATAAGCACCGTAGGTTGCACATGCATACACACACAAATCTATTAACTTTTTTATGTCCTGTACTGGAAGTCCTGTACTGGAAGTCTTTGGCGGCAAAAAATTGGGGGAGCCCAATTCTTGCCGCCTTGGCCATTGGCGTGAGCCAATATAATATTTCAACAATACCTAAGAGTTTATTTTTTAAATTCATTAGAAGTTCGTTTATTTATTCAGAATAATCACGATGAATTAGCAGCTACAATAAAGCTTAAAATAGGTAAAATAGGTAATTTATAGGTACACCTACCTACAAACTACCTATTTGCCGAACGTATTTTTTAACAGAGCCAAATTAGGAAGTTTGATTCTTGAAGTGGATTTATAAAATCAAATTCAATTATTTAATTACAGATATTTACTACCTACTTGAATAATAGGTCACAGTTGCAGATCGCCGTAGTTTTAACAATAAAACATCATTAACGAGCACATATTGTGCCTTGATAGAATTCGATTACTAAACTACAAAAGCAACATTCACCAAATCGGTTAAACGATAAACATAGAATTCGCTACTCCCTAAACTGCTAAATATCTTTATTTCATCCCACATTGAACTTCAATAAACACAAAAGGACAAGTTGAAATTAAATTTATTACTTGTCAAATATCACTTGTCGTACCATTGTCGTATTGTCGTGGTGTTACGTTAGTGGTAATTGCCACAACACATGGTCTGCGAAAGGGGTACGCCTCGTATATGGCAACATTTTGATTGCTCGTTAAAGGGTATTCAGACGAAATTGTTTTTTTTAGAATACAATGTAGAAATTTTATACTAAATAAGATTCTGGACTCACGTACATAATTCGTTTTTATACCTATTTAATACCAAAATGACTCTCCTTTTACAGTAAGCAATCAGCAAATTACAGTAGTAGTTAGTGATAGTTGATTTAGCGTTAATATTGTATAGTAAATAGGTACCATACATTTCGTTATTTGTATAGAACAACACTGTAAATGTTAGACTTGAATTAATAGCTTTACTATTAACATGCCTCTCTAAGGTAAAACTGCAATGTCATAATTATTTTTTTAAGGTTGTTAGAAATCAACCGATGATATCTATGTTCAATAGTACACATCCTACGGCTAACACTAACACGATGACAAAAAGAAACTCCGTAACTGTAGTGATCTTTATAATATAACTTCGTAAATTTTAGCCTTCTCACAATTTAGTTTATGTAACACGTACACCAACTTTGCCATCGCAGCTACCTATCTAAACCATAACCGAACTTTCTAAACAACTACTATTCAAAACTGTCACTAAAAAGCAATTTGGTATACTTTAAACTGGCGTGTAAGGTTCCCCTAGAAGTGCTAAGCCGTGTTGAGACTGCCGTATTCCCCGGACCGCGTCGCTTATCCATCAATATCTTTGCATACGGCAGAGTGCTTTGTAGTTTTATATGTCTAGTTTTAGAAGTGGTGGGTGAAAAGTATCGATATTATTTTTGAATATTAATAAGAAAATCTTAGATAGACATTTCGACACTTTCTTTATTATGATATATGTGTGTGAGGAACGTAATGTTAGTTCAAACACATCCGCAAACATCCCATTACGTAGCTAGATCAGTTTATTTAGTCTTTAGTACGCAGAAAAAGTTAATAACGCTAAACCTTAAAAAAGCTCCTAATTTGCATTTACTCACAAAATATAATTTAAAATTCCATTTCAATCAACTCGCAATATCAACTAGGTGATTCGTCGGACCATAAATTCGCAATTACGTCACTAGTAAACGAAGTTCAGAATTACCTATTTCCAACATTTTTTCCATCCAACTCCCAGTAGGCATTGAAAACTGGGTAGGTGTGGTCGGACTGAGAGAAATCACTCCCATTGGTCGTCTGTGAACACACCCACTGGTGTAACAAAAAGGAACATGGTAACACAACGAGGTTTGTCCTTAAACAGCGAGCCTTGAGAATTTCTCTCTCCCTTTCTCAAGTCGATCGTTGTGTTTCAGGACGGTGCCCACTGAAACTGGGTTCGTATCTAAGTCCCGAGAGTATTCGATAACGCCATCTGTTCGAAACTCATCGAACTACGTGCGCTAAGTTTCAGTAAGATGGCGCCGATGGTCACCTCGAAAGCCTTTATTAATAAGTGGAAAAGTTGTTGACTTTGTTACGCTGTATTTGCCAAGTTCTAAAGTGTCAATATTTAAATACGACTTTTTATTTCTTGTTATATTATTTTATAAGTCTGTCGAATTATTCTAATTAAGTACCTTTTACCTTGTATTAAATTACACAAAATTTTAAAATAGACTTTACAAGAAAAATGTCCTATCTTTGCCAAGGCAGATATAAAAGTCATCCATTAATCCAGCGATCATTGTGGTAAAAAAAATGTATTTTATTCACCATTTGGTTTAAACTAAAGATACTATGATAGGCTATACAGAGCTATATAATTTTGGATTAATAATGATTCGGTAAATGTTACCGAAGTAGATACCTTTATTGAAGAATTTTGCATGACATTGTTTTAAGTAGGTGCCTATAAGTCTTTGTAATCGATATGCAATTGTACTTAGGTAGACTTAAACGAAAACATATTTTTTTAAGTGCTTATCCATCCATACCTTATATATTGATGTTGCATAGTGTTTTAAAATTAACTAAATATTATTTTATTTTAAATAAAGTTGATATAATTTTTTTATTATTTTTATTTACAAAGATAGACATAAACTTTTATTTGCTTTTCATTGTAACTAGTTTTCACCACTTTACGCTTTCTACTTCATCGGCAGACTCGGGATTGATACTAAAAGACTAAAAAAGTTCACATAATATAGAACATGGAAACTTTTCCTTTTGATTAAATGAAATAAATATTTTGTCAATGGTTCTAAGTGGAATGATCCCAAAATTAAATTATTATTAATTTAAAAACATATTTTGGTTGTCAATATTTCCTTGTTTCTAAGAAAAAATCTATACTGTCTAATACCTTGCAAAATTGCGTTGTAGGTTAAAATATATTGGTAATAGCTAATTAGGTGTAATCCTATAATCGGTTAGGTTAGAAAATTACCCACTCGGGCCCTATTTGCGGTCGGTGCGATTAGGGCCATAAAACTCAGTACGATCTTGATAAGGGATGCGCGAATAGCAATGTACATACATACGATGTGAGGTGAGGTGTTCGTGTAATAAACATTCGTATGAAATTTATTGTTCTCATTGTTCCAGTTTAACACGTAAACTGATACTGGGGCAAGTATTTCTCTATATATTTATATCGTATGTTAATGACCGAAGAGGTACCTATAAGCATTTTTGAGAGTGCTCCATAGAAGCAAAACACGTGGAGTACATTCTGAAGGTGCATTTACCATTTTAGGGTGGGTAAACCACGTTAGTTTAACGGATTTTTCAACAAAGTTCATGTTGCTTTTATTAACCGACTTCAAAAATAGGAGAAGGGTTATCAATTCGACCGTATCTAATATATAATGTCAAGTTCATTGTTATATTATTCAAAGGCAATTATGAGCATGAATGTCAAATTTTATCTCAGTAGGTATATTCGATAACATAGCTCTATCTTGTATAGGTAATATGGATCCAAACATGTACCTCTCATACACACGCACATACTCACACGCTCCCACATACACATATTCCCAAAATAGTGAACAAATAATAACTATTTAGTAGTTTATTTCGTCTGTAAAATTTCAGACAGTGTACGTCTGAGTTGAAAATTTTTAGCTAAAAGCCCCTAAATTTCGTATAATTTTTAGTCTAACTTTCAGACTATTTGTTGTACCGTTGAGACGTCAGTTTGGTCTGTGAAATTCTGCTTCATTAGTGCCTAATGCATATTCAAATAGTTTTTGTTTTGGTTTGAAATATTTGTAATAACTTGTGTAACGAAAATTGAGTTGCTACTTAGAAGGTGTACAAAAACCTACATTGATACCAGCTTAAGATAGATACTTTGGTAGTAAAACATAAATGTGATACATATTGATAATTTTACATATATTGCCAAACTGTGCAACAGTTTGTTGGACACTGTGCGCTCATTTTAGTTAGATTCAGTTTAGTTAGCATGATCTCTATATTTTTAACTAACAGGTAGGGCCTGGTTTAACAACTGAAAATTAAGGCATACAAATAGTCAGGTCTTGTCTATGCATAGAAACTGCAGGGTAACATTGAACATAATATTGTATCACAAAAGATAAAATAAGTAACGTAATCTCTATTCTCAAAGCGTATTCGTAACTAAACGATTATCAATGAAATATATGAAACTACAAAATACAAAACCCATTCAGGAAGTTAGTGTACAAATATCAGGAACGTCAGTGGGACGTACAAAACAAAGTGGTACAATTAAGTCGCGACCCGCTCCGGTAGAGTTCAACAGTTTTTCTCTCGTAATTCTATTACATTATTAACTTACACCGTGTTAAGCAAAACGGGAGGGGAGAAAATTTGTCTTATCGATGTAATACGATTACTATTAAGGATACATCGGTGTAGATTGTAGTTTTATTAGATTATATTTTAAAATTTGGTAAATTAATCCTACTTTAATATCATTATATTTTAATTTAATAAAAAATAATATTTTCTTTATTACTCATAAGCTTATTAAAGTAGTCGAAATATAATAGTTATATTTTTTTTATTGTTGTATTACAGTCTATGTCTTATATAAAAACATAATACACATTGTATTAAACCATACTGTCTCTCGTCAAAAAGGCAGTCAACCAGTTAAAGTATAAGTTAATAACTGAACCTAGACAATATTTGCAAATTTTAATCCACTACTTTAATATATTTTAATATTATGTCTGCTTATTTTTTGAGCAATTAAGTATACTTACTTTCTTACTTGATTTGATAATTTTTATACCAACAATCACAAATAATTTTGAAGTGTACTGTTCAATACTTTTTTTTTCACTAAAATCTCATTTTCCATATCGACTTCGAAGAAACAACTTGCGTTATCGATACTTACATCGACACAGCCACATCCTAAAGTACACGGAGGCGATGGTCTCTCGTCTCGGCGCTCTCACAAAGATCGCTAGCTGAAAACTTTTAATACTTTAAGTTGACTTTCACTCAATTTCGCTTAACGCCTTCGTTGACATGCTTCAATGCTTTCCCTATAGCTTTATAACCGTTTTACTAGGTATAATGGCGAAAACTTGGACCTACGACTTCCAAGTTGAAAGTTTAAAATGCCTTTATGTGATTTCTTGTTAAATATTTCGTAGTTTATGAAGTTAAATTTCAACTCCAGTATATTTCTAGTTTCCATTGAAATGAAAACGTTTTAAGTAGTTAGACAAGCCCTAAAATTAAAGTACTTACAAGTAACATATCGTAATCTTTCTCTGCGGAGGGGTGGGCAGAAATGTAGGAATCACCAGCCAGCTATCGTACGTTTCTATGTCAGGTAGACATAGTTACTTTTTTGTCATACCCTACGCACGATTACAGGCGATCTGCTACTTACCATTTTCAAACAGAATTAGTTGCTTTTACCCTATCTCGCGGCACTGCTGACCTCTCGAAGTGTAGCATGTTTGTAAATTTTATCTGTTTCTATCGAGCGTTCCTTCAGTGCTATAGTATGATAATTCTTAACTAATCTTTATCCTTGTATCTAAACATGCCTAAAAAGTTGAAAATCAATAGTTATTGTTCATAGGTTAAGATAAAGAACTTTCTTTTAGTTATTTGCACCCTAGTACTAAAAAGAGGAAAAAAAATTAACTAGACGGAAAACTAATTGACGTTTTTGAATAAAAGTTAAAATAACAAAGATCTATAATTCGCTCTACAAAATTTGTATTTTTTAATAAAAAAGTGTAAGTATAATTTAATTATGTTTTGTTAAAGACATGTAAACTTAAAGACATGAAATCAACTAATAAGAATGACACTTTAGAACTGTGTTTAAAACTGAGGATAACGTTTCCAAATTGCTTAACAGTTTCCATCAAAATCAAACTAAATAAAATACAAAAATAGATGGTACCAAAAAATTGCAAAAGGAGAAACAAAATAAAACCCCATCACGACACGACAAATTGATGTCATCTATCCCTCTCTCACTAACAGTCGCTACATATCACTCGACGCACGTCCTCGGCATTTTTCCTCTATATATTATTAATACATAAGTACAATCCGATGCACCGTTTCCCCCTTCGCGTGATGTATCGCTCTGTCCTTTTCTATATTGTTGGGTCTAGTTTTCCCAAGCGACCGAACCCCGAGGGTAAAACTCCCTAGGGTCGGTATTGACTCTACTATGGAAGGAAAGTTATCTGTACACCTATTGTCGACCACCCCCTCTATACCCACACCAGTTTTCAGCCCGGTTCACCCTCGACTTTCTTATGCGTTTTACGTTTTATTTTTGAGAATGTTCTAGCTTTTAATTCATGTTGTATATTTCTCATTCTGCACTGGTTGAAACATATAAAATTTGTTACAAAGTGATTTTATTTATGGTTTGCTTTAAAAACAGTCACACATTAAGAGCGAGTGCAACTTATTTGCAAGAGGTCCTAATTCACACGGCACTAAACTTCGTGTCTTCCATTTTTCTTTTTCGTTAAGTGTTGCTAGTTTACCTGCAATGGGATTCATTAATCCTATAAAACCACTTAGCAAATTTCACTGAACCAATATTTTCTAATGTAAATTTTTAATACGTAACATGATATATTTTTGACATAATGTTAGGCTAGGTGCACACCGGACGCTAATTCGGTAATGCCCAATGTTGCCACGCGGCAGACACGTGGTGCGACCGCCACGCGACAGATTGACACGACAAGTCGATTTGTTCACTTAACTTGTTTATCATACCAGCCAGACAAATAAGTACAAGAATAAAAATGTTAGTCCAGCCCCCTTGCCATTTGATACTCAATCACATTTTCATATAGTAGTAATTGCAATTACTATAAGTAATCTACTTACTATAGTGGGACATAGATGGCTATTGGTATTACTATGACATATTCTTATAAAATAAGTAATTAAAGCAACATGCTAGATAGGCGTTTCAACGTAAAATTACGTCGTAAACCTTATATAATTTAGGAATAAAAAAAATGGTTTTGATTTTATTTTTTTATCATCTAAGTTCATCCTTTCTTCTTTTTCATTTTATTAATGCTACTAAGGTTTCTTCAATCCTTGAGTAATTTTTAATTCCGATATGTCGTTACGTTACAAATTAAAAATAATTCACAGTAATATTACAAACCTTGACACGAGTGCCCCGAATATGCTCATCTTCGCACCAATATGGAATGACATCCGGACGGACGCGTGCGACAATCGTGTCGCACGTGCACCACACACGACGACAAACGAGCACGACTAAATGCTCATTGGGATTATTGTAGCAATCTACTTAGGCAAATTATTGATGTGTGTGCACTGCCTAATATAATCATGTTTGAGAGTTTTGTAGTTTTTGTACATATTTAATATTTAAAATTATGAAGAACGTGAAGAATTGTAATACTTAAAACAAAACTTTTCTTGCCAAAAATTACATTGAAACCAGTGACTTGTCTAATACGTAAGTAAGTGTCTTGACCACTTTTTACCACTATTATGAAGCAAAACAACAGTGTATCTTACGTAACAGTTATACAAGTTTCGAATGGGCACAATCTACTTTTCCTAGCAGTGGGAATATCCACGGAGACAATATATAGGTAAGCGTGTTTTTAGCATAACACACACAGTCATCCTCGCATAAATAGATTGACATAAGCACAGGTCTATCTTTCCTGGCGGTCCATAGACTCGGTAACTTATCACGGACACAATTTATATTAAGTAGGTAAATAGCGTGTGTTAGAATAACACATCCGAATCCCATCCTGGCATTAAATAATTTTACACTGAAAGAAACTATTTAAGTTTCTTGCAGTGTGAAATTATTCAAATTTAGAAAGCAAATTATACTGTACCCAAGTATAAAGTATAACACCCTAACATATTAGATCACCATAATTAATTTAAGCGCAAAAATTGTTCGTCTAAAACAGTCATTTCCATTTTAATGCTAATCTGGTAGTAATACGATCTCCATTCTTTAGTACAATTAGGAGCAACGATAAACCCATGCATTATCTAGTCAAGGCAACAATAGAATATTACCCTTACAAAAATTGTTAGTATAATATTTCAAGAGGGTGCAAAAGGTACCATGTGTGAAATCACAATGACTTAAAACTATGTTTTGTTTGGCACATGTGAGAGTTGTGATGGATGAGTTATGTCCAATAGTAATGAAGAATAGATACAGGACATTAATAATTTGAATGACATTTCTGTTATTTAAAATCTTGAAAAAAGGTTGTTGAAAGATACTTAAATTAGAACAATAGAAAAGAAAAAGTATCGAAAGACACATTTTTATTTATATCAATACTCACGTACTATCTGCTGATGCTCCATTTATATAAAGAATACTACGCGAATAAAGGAAAACTAGTTTATTATTTAGCTAAGGATTTCCTTATGTAATAAAATATTGTAAGGATTTTTGTCATTTCATAAATCTTTTAGGAAAATAAAACAAAAAAATGTTAAGTAGGTATTTACGTAATTTAATCTCGTATTTTGTGATAATTTGTTTCATGAATGATTACAATTTACAATGCCTTATTTAGTACATTTGTGTTAAACAATAAATACATAACTACATAATATATTCACGGTGGATACCTCACAAAATACAATTTGTTTTGCGTGAATCTAAGCATTGTGTAACGGAGATACTTTTATTTTTTCGTATACATTTATTTCGGCAACAGATTTTCTTTCGTTGTACGCATTATATATATCCTTTATATTCACTGGATATGTATTGTTTCAAGATATGATCAATTCGGTTAAAATATTTCGATGTCCGAAATTCGTTACTTAGGCGCGAAAAACAATAAACGCTATCGAATTTGAAAATCGAAAAATGTACACATTTAAGTTTTACATTAAAATTTACAACGTTACTTACAATAAATATATCACAGATTGTACAAGAACCAAATAAACACACATTTACGATAAACCGAAAACAAAAATCACTTGTTACGTGATGTTTCTAAATCATCCTGAGCAGTTAGTTTAACGTTAGACTCCAATGTATATAAAAATCTACACTATGTCCAATCTAGCAAACAAACTATTGAATGTCATTTATTTATCTATTTATTTACACAAAAATTACAGTTTTATATATATACAATGTTTCCAGTGTCTCACGCACGCCCCTGATTTATACAAGTACAATTATAAACAAAAGCTTTGTTTTCTTTACATTTTTATATAACAAAAGTACTTTTAATTATGGCTGTTAAGCATTTAATTAGAAATACAGACTCCCTTTACATTTGATATCCAGAAAAAAAATAGTTTGCGTAGTTTCGGTGAATACATAACAAATCTCTCATGTAGTAAACTAACCGTTAACACTTACAGACGTCACTCCTACTTGGAGGCTAGAGGTGCTGTTTGTGCGTATTGCTGGGCGCTGCAGGTCGGCAATGAGAATGGGTTCACGCTGAATGGAGATGAAACTAGACCGCCCATTCCTGTATACAAACGAAAATAAAATATTGTAATGTGACTAACCTGCTACATTTTAATGCACGAGCGACTTACACACTATAATGTCAAAAAATGTGATTGCAAATCTTTTTTTTAGTAATCGGTAAGTTCTGTAAGTAATCGATTCATAATTGTACTATTTTGCAATTAAGTGCAATTAATATTATCATAGGTCAAAGTTTTAGTTAAACCATTTTGTTCACAACTGTATCACAAATAGGGTTAGCAAAGCATGCATGCAAATCATATAGAGCGCAACATAAAAGCGAAATAATAGATTTTTATTAAGAAAACAAAACTACTAACATTGAACGGCGAGATGTTGCCAATTCTGATGATTTTCATTGGGGCTTTGCCTCACAACGGCAAAGGCGCTTCTTAGTTTCGCCTCTTTATTCTGTGCCCCTTTCATATCGCTGTCGGTGCATTTTGTATGAATGTTTACCGGACAGTCGGCCAAGCTTTTAGAGCCATTTCTTTCACTGTAATGTCCGCTATCTTTCATATTATACGCGTTATAGTGACGGTCAGATGATAAGTGTCCATTCATGTTGGCCGGGTGGTAGGGTCCTAGAGACACTGGACGGGATAAAGAGAACAGGGGTTAACACAAAGCGACGTAAACAAACAGTAGCCGTGCGAAGAAAGCGTTGGAAATGTGAACTTAAATCTCGTTTATATTGTTTAGTAGAGATAACATACAAAATTTATATAATAATAATATAATATAATATGTCTGCTTAAAATGGTTGAACACACAAATACTGCACGGTAGTGCAAAGAGCCAAGTACTTTATTTTATAACATAAGCAAAGTACGATTATTACTTATTAAAACAAATTATTTACATAAATAGTTACAACATTTTGACATTATTTACTTTAAATACATTCAGTAACTGGATAAGTAGTGTTCGTTGGATATTCGGGTGGTCATTTACCTCTTTTGTTTCCTTTCATGAAACAAGTATTTAGATGTTAAGAAACAGGTAATTAGTTTATAGCGGATACCATCTCTCCTGCCAGGCACATTGGGTATGGTAAACCTCTCAATTTAAAAGAGGCCTATATCGAGCAGTTTACGTCAATAAATAAATAATTACCCGAATATCTATTATCAAATAGTCAATACGAACGATTATTATTAGTACTCACGTGAACTAGTATTAAACAGCGAGGTAGGTGGCGCGGGGTAGTGCTGCGGGTGCGGGTAGGCGGCGGGCGCGGAGTGCGCGTGCGGCGTGGACGCGGCGCTGCAGTAGCGCGGCGACACCGACCCTCCGCCGTTGCGTGCGAACTCCTCTAAAAGAAAAAGCCTGGGTAATAACATAAGGCCGTTAATTTGTTTGTTGATACCTAATGTAATGATTTTTTGTAGTGAAGGCCACCATACCAGCAGTTTCAGATGATGGACTTCGGAATAGTGGCCACCACTTTTGACTTCCACTTACTGCTTACCATTAGGCAGAGTGGAGTCGCTTTAGTACGCTTATATAAAAACAATATATTGTGAAATATTTTGTATACATTCAGTAAGACAGAATATTTTATTTGATTTGTAAAAGAATCGAGTCTTAAATCATTCTTCAATCATCTTATTTATCTATCTAAAAATATACTCCTTGCTGGTATTACAGGTATCTAAGTTTGTCTTATCAGAAAGAAGATAATAATGATGATTCCTGTAAAAGAGGGCGACTAGACTTCTTTCTGATTTTAGACTCTTCAGATATTTTCTTGACAAAATAGTAAATAAACTGCGTAAAAAGAAGTAATTGAATAGGTAATTAAAGTTTGAACCCACCTTCAGTCCACTGCGAAGCCGCAGTGTCCTGCACACTCACTGCCAACTGCCCGGTGTACGAGTTGAAAGGCATACTTGCAGGAGGCGACCGAGGCGCGCCCAATCCTAGTTGATTATTCCGCGGCATCGAGTAAAGTGCTTCCGCCAAATCCGCCGCACGCTTTAGAATTATTTCCTTATAAAGAAAATTTTAGATTTTTTATTATGTTTTCAAGAATTAATACTTCTAACTACATAAAAAAACATTACACATTGTTAATAAAATTAACCTAGAAATCAATAACTATGTATTTTCATTGCACCTCTTGTAATGCAATCCATAGCATTACACTAAGCTACTAAATTCGCCGCATATAAAAGGAGATAAAATAACGATAACTTGGAACAAAAACCTTACCTTAGGCAATTTTTCCGGGTCCCCGGGATGTCTCGGTATAAGTTTCTGTAGCCTCTGAAAGCCATAATCTATCGTTGGTTCGTTCAACGCTGCTATGCGAACAAGAGAAAAACAAAATCAATCATTAGTTTGCCCACTAACAAATGAAAGCCTAATTGATGGATTGGATAAGATTTGCCGAGTCTCCTAATTACTGATTATTTTCTGCGAAAATTTGGAACATAAATAATGAGCACTTGGCTTGCTATTTGTAAAAAAAAGGTTTTATGCTTTCCTAATTAGAAACATTTAATATTGGTGAATTTCACATTTTCACAAAAATACATGATTGTGTCCTCTTAGCGAGGACACTAAGTTTGTTACGTACTAATGTTGATATGAGTAATAGTGTTGTAAAACTTAGTGATCTCGCTTTTACATACCTACTCATAGAAATAGCTTTCTGCATATAAATTACCAAGTTTTGTTTAATTCATGAACATTTTTGATAATAATAAATAGCTCTTAAAACTGTTATCTATAGTATACTCACAAACATAAACAAATCTGCCGGGTGCCCCCTTACAAAACTGCTTACTCTTGTATGAAAGCGTCACCTCCACTACTCCCGGTATATGTCTCGGCGGTGTCTGCACTCTTATCGCGTGCGATGTTATTAGCTAAGGAACATAATTATATTTATGTAAGGAGCTACTACAATTGTAACAGTATGGTTTCATATAGGTATCTTATGTCTGTTATTTATTATCAATGTAAAATGTTGTTTTAACTATCCATCATTAGAGGCAGTTCAAAATTTCAAAATGGAAATATCGTATTGTTGCCCTTGAAATGCCAGAACTTACTGAACTTTTAAAACTAACAGAAGCCAATCGTCTAATGATGAATGAATTTGAATTATTCACTATTACTGAATAATCTTACCGCAATAAATAAGTCAGTTTTCATTTTGTGTATGGATCGATTAAATGCAACAACTTATATCAAAGTGATGCAGCAAGTATGGATTGGTAAAGTAATCTAGTAGGTATATTTAATAGTGTAAGTCTTCTCTAAATGATGTTGCTGTTTATAAGCTGCTCAGGGTGTCAAATATTGTTTAAATAAACTTTCGTTTAGTAAAACTGAGGCACCCAAGTTCTAAAAGTATACTATCAAATTATTTAAACAAGAATATAAAGTTTGCAATAATAATAATAATAATACCAGCCTGTTTACTGTCCCACTGCAGGGCAAAGGCCTCTTCTCATAGAGAAGGAATGAGCATTAATCACCACGCTTGCTCAAGGCGGATTGGCAATTTCAGACTTTTAAGTCCAGGTTTCCTCACGATGTTTTCCTTCACCGTCAGTCAGAAATGTCCAAGATAAACTTAGAAAGTACATAAGATTTGAAAAACCACATTGGTACTTGCCCGGATTCGAACCCACTACCTCGTGTTTACGAATCGGGTGCCTTATCCACAGGGCCATTTTGACTAAAGTTTGCAATAATTGACAACTAAAATACCTACTAATTGATTATTCAGAGGTCGCATTTGTGGTAGAACTTACTTTACCTATTATAATATTTCTCATGAAATCAACGATATCAAATTGGCACAGAGAAAGAAACACTATATTACCTATCTACAATTTGTATACACTTATCCAAACCACTATAAATTTTAACAAAATACTCGAACTCACCTCACTCCAAACTAGCATGGTCCCGAAGACAACCTGTAGTCCATCGAAGAAATTGTCCCCTACTATGATGACGGTTGACCCGCCAGACGTCCAACCTTCGCTCGGCGATATCGCTTTGATACACGGCGTTGCTACGGGCAACGGGGGATATAAACCTGCTGTTAGAAATAGACATTTCTTAGTGCGGTGTATCTCATTTGTATGTTGGTCTTGTGTTTAGGGGAAGAAAGGAAATCAAAAATAATTCTTATCATCTTATTTTATTGTAAGACCAACTTGCATTTTTACTTTTGTGTCGTGTTTAAACTTCATTAAAATGATTCTTAGGCATTATATTATTGTTAACCATTATCTTAGAGACTTTTTTTATATAATTTAATTTTTAAGATATCTGCTCTAAATCACATAATCAAAGCATGGTGTAGTTGTCATAACAGTTAAAACGTGTAACAAGTAGCAAGTTTAACCTGGAAGGTTATTCTTCAAATGGAGCGATTGTACGTTTTCCGTAGCTTTATACAGTAGATATTCTGATCTATATGTGTTTAAATACTTTCGCAAGTTACTAACGGCAAAGCTTAAAATAGTTCCCCAACTTTTATATAAATAGCACTCGGGTCGTAAAGGCATCATGCCGCAGAACTAAGGGCTATAATAACATGAACTTAAAGAAAATCTAACCACTAAAACTCGTGCCGTCCTCCTTGAACACTTGCTTGAGTATATGCTACAAAAAGGAACAATTCTATAGCGTAAAAGTCACGGTAGTACTTTCAACAAAACAAATAACAATATCGATTGCGATATCTGAAAATGAATTTTAATGGTAAGTAATAAAGTTGGTTATAGAACACAGTTTCACGGTCGTTATGACATTGTCAACTGCTCCGAGTGCAAGGTTGAGGGAGGACACGCGTCAAACAAGGGGGAAACTGAAATCTTGCGAACAACGCTGTAATAAAGACGGGAGAAAGTGAATTTAAGGGGACGAAAGGCGATTACTTTGGTGGTTCTTTTTTAATTTCACTAATATTATATTCTCTTTATTTTAAAAAGTTTTAATATGCCGCGTAAAAAGTCTTGTTTGAAGTATTTCATTTATAAGCCTGAGCAAAATCAATCAAATCAGAGTCAGCTTAGAATTCAAACATCGTCATTGATATCTATTTTCGAGTTAAAATTTTATGTTGTACCGTTCATAAGTTTAAAAAGACTCATTAGTGCTTTGCTTGTGTAGATTTAATAAATTATTAAGCTAATATTGTCATGTTGTTCTTATGAAATTCAGATAATATTAGTTAGGTATCTCATTAAAGAATAGTTGTTCAATATCCAACGTAATATTTATCAAAAAGAATTGGATTATCCTGCTCAAGACTTTCTAAAATTGTTGGTTACAGTAGAAAGTAATCAGAATCTACTATGATTAAAATTACAAATTAATAAAAAAGTTTTTGAAATGGTAAAAGTATTGTACGTTATCACATTTAAAGTAATTAATTAATATGACAAAGTTTAAGCCGCTGTTACACTATCATAAAAATATGTGTGAGTCATTTTTAAATGAAGAACATATGACGGTATAATATGTACTACATGTGATTCATATTGTCTATGATCATAGATATGGGATCCTTTTGACAGCTAGCGTACACAGCCTGTATGTCAATACAATGTGCTAGTGTGTTGATATGATCCTACTTGTACGCTTGCTGTCAAAAAGGATCCTATATCTAGACTGTGACTGTAGCGTAATCGTAGCACCCATAGCAACGGAAAACACGGCTTAATGCTATATGAAGTTTATATGATCAATAAGTGTAATATGTAAAAATGAAGAACGTCATCATATAACTATGATAATATATAATCATATTTATATGATGTAAATATGATAATGTAATACCAGCCTTAGGTATACTTTAATAAGATACAAGTGACTTAAAGAGATAGAGTCATAACTACAATTTAAAAGAACTAAAATATAAGTTATTCCCAAGTAAAAATAGTACAAAATCATTTCGGAACGCATATTTCAAGTTTTGTACGGAGCATAATTCCTCACTAAATTATCCGTATTCGCTTCATGCTTGCTTCAACACCCCTCCCCACCCGAAATACCCGACTGAAGTTCTTTGCGAAATGTCTACATTGATTCCTTGAATACAAACGACATCTTAAAACGTTGTATTATGAGTTTTGCACATTTATCGTCAATCGAATGTTGAATTTTACACGTACTTGCTTAAAAGATGACAATCATAATGCACAAGTAATTAAAATAAAACTAGATATAAATGAAAACCGATAAAAGGCTTCAAATTGAACTGAGATTGTCTTATAATGAATTAAAAATTGGTGTGTATGTTATACTTTGTGTATGGAACTTACCAAACGTACAATACGTTTGGTAAGTCCACTGCAAAATAGAGCTAGAGCCTAGAACTATACTGCGGTAGACTTGAAAATAATGAAATTATTAGTTTTAAAAATAGACTGCTCTTGGTGTAGTATTTGTTTGTCATTAAATGCTACTTGGATATTATTATCTGGTAAATACTCAATAATGTCATAAAAATAAATAAAGTAAAAACTATAAAAATGATAAAATAAAAAGAACCAAAAACGTACAAGTGTTGTCAGTGGCGGCGTCTGTACCTTCGCTAGGATCTAATCGCTTCGCCCTCCGGCCGTGCTTGCTGTTGTTGTGAACGAACATGTTGTCCGATATCGCTAGTAGAGGACCGTCGACCATCACTTGAGTTGATATTACCACCTATAACAAATGTTTAATGTATTTTTTTTAATAATGCCCAAGTATTTGTGTCTTTCTTCAAATGCTTATCTGCAGGGTTGATACTCTAATGTAGGTATCTACATTAGAGTATTAACCCGAAGAAGAATTTGAAGATAATTATTTATGTTCGGAAAACAGTCGAAAGTTGTAAGAATTCTAAGGTGAATCAAACCTGCAAGGTGACCTTTGTTTGTTTTATTTCTCAGGACTAAATCGCTGAAAAAGTTTTGACACAATGTAAATATGAACAAAGCTGGAACAAATAACATAGGTACTAGGTACTTTTAGTAAATTTGATTCCTCGAGAACAAATTACATTCAACATTACATTTAAGATCTAACTAGAGACTGATAAGACCATGAAGATTTCTTAAACAAATGGAAGCCACTAAATTAAATTTTGGTAATGTTCAACCTGTAGATTAATGGTATCATGAAAGTAATTACCTATGTAGCTGTTTATAGATTTTGCTGAATGTACCCACACACTGCAAAATCTATAGCTACAATCATAAAATCTAGAAAATATGCGCTATGTTTGAAGTCAATGGACTTTTTTCTATCCCTCAAATAAAAATTCTAGACATGTTCATACGTATTAAACATGCAAATGTTGTCTATTTGCCCTGAAAAGAACTTAGGCAAATGTGCTAAAATATTTAACGCTCCTATTTATAGTTCATAGAAAAACCAAAAGTACAGTCACCAAAATAAAACGCATGAAGATATATGATGCGTCTATATTTCACACACGTAGACGGAAGGTCTGCATTCCGATGTAAAGTAAACTGAAAGGGAGAGTCCCTTGGGAGGTGGAGCCAATGTCTCGGGAGTCGATGAAATGGACGAAACTCTTCCAATGGGTATGCAAGGAAGTGCATTGTATGCATGTATGCGTATAGTGTAGGCATGTGAGTGCGGGTGGTCGATTGATAGACGGCCATTCAATCGATACAGTATTTTTTTGTAAGTCAACTTTTTGGGATGAAGTTTGAATTTTGTTGGGCAAACAAGTTTAGGTAGAATAGGTGCGCGGTCTCTTGTTCTGTACAATATATCAGTACTATGACATGTATAGTATATTAATGTAAAATGTTAAGCTGGTGCTTATTAATTAATTCAGCTAATATATATTTTTGTTGCTATTTCTATTAAAATAATTTACTATCGAAAAAAACTGAATTGAAAACCACTGAAATGATTAAAATACAAGCAAAGAATTACCTACATTCAATCTACAATCAGCTGCATTTCGATTTGTTTCTAACGAAGTCTATAACTGTAAATTACTACTTATATTATTTTTTCTATTTGAAAATAATTTAATAAGAATAGTTGTAACCTAGTAGATTTTAATTAAAAGTATTTTAGAAGTCTGATTTCATAATTCATTATTTATGAGCGCTCATTATTGTAATGAATTAATGTAAGTATAGCGATCAATGCTTATGCCTCCTTTTCGAAGGGAGGGAAAATAACATGCTGGTATTATAATCTAATGTAGCATACTAATATTCAACTGCCATCAAACTATAATAAATAAATTATAGAAAATCCAAAGTGAACTAAAAGCACTACCTTAACACAGCCGACTTTGACATCTAAATCACCTGGAATACAATATTCACGTCGATAAAGCGACTGCATTATTTCGATTCCTACACCCACCTATAAATATGTATATAGTTATATATTATACCCATATATTCTTACCCTTGAAACGTTAGGGAACGACCACTGAATTATTCAATGACACACAGAAAGCCCAAATATAGACATTACTACACACATGCACACATAGGCAGAAATTGTTCGTATTTCTGTTGCACATAGAAATGAACAATATGTGTTTAACAGTAAGTTCTATATTTGTTTAAAGTTTGTTAGAGGACGCGTAAGACAAATATGTCTTAGACGAACTGTAGAAGCAAATTTGTACTCATAAGTAGAATGTGTGAATGCACCTTTAGTAGTTGTGTTAGGGCTGCTTCTAATTAATTTATATTATGAGCTATGAGATTTCGTGATGGAGTTTTAACTATGAAGTATGATCTTGTCATTTAAACTCATTTTATGTTTGTAAGTAAAAGAAGTGAAGACAACATGTTAATACATAATTTAAAAGATATGTAAGAGAATAGGGTTTGAAAGGTATTCTAAGTAAGTTCATATTGTGTATAATGTAAAATAATTGATATAATATGTCTTTATGGTTAGTTAGAACACCTTTATGATACCTTTGAATTTATTAATTTATTCTTCCGTCTGTTAGGGTGTATATTACAGAAATTACGTTGGAGACTATTGGAAATAGTTCTTGGAGAATCTCGATTTTTACCTTAGTTTAAAACTAAGTACCTACTTTTCAATTTAAAAGAGGTTTATGCCATTGAAAAGTATAAAAAGGATATATTTTGGCGCATAAATAATCGCTATGTAAAAAAAATACAAACTTACTTGTTATCTCTGAAATTCGTAGAGAGATAAAATGTGGACTAATTTCAGTTGATAGTGGTATAATGTGTAATATTACAAGCAAGAGATAACAATATCTATTACTAGTAAGGTTTTGTAGGCAAAGAAGTTTATTTACAAATGTATTTACTTATTTGCTGTCGGAATAAACTTTGTTTTTGGGTGTGATTAATGTCCATTTGGATCTTTGTGAAATACATATTCGCAGAAAAACTTATCTTCTGACAGAACGAGACAATAATAAAAGCCAACATATTAGCCAAATATATTTTAAGTAAACTGCAAAAATGGAAATGATAATATATTAGCAGTATAAATAACAACGACTCTACAAATCATATACTATTCAAATACAACGAACTACCAAATTAATTAAAATTTTATTGTTAACAATAAAACAGCATAACCAATTAAAAAACAAAAGTAAACGACGAACAAAGATCGGTTGAAAGTAAATAAATAAACTCGTATAAATAAATTTAATTTTATCCCTCCTCTAAATTGGAGGCGCTTCAAATATTCAAGAGTCGTGAACGCAACCCTTCCTCAGTTAAGGCCAATACAGACGAGGGATAGGTGCAAGTCACGAAAGTTTTGCACAAACAAATTAATCAGAGCCGTCTTTCATTACTTATGATTTATTTGTACTAATAATATAAAGAAGCACTTGAGCTTTGTCGGTATTTGTGACTATGTTTACACTGGTTTATGCGATGCAAATAAGAAAGGAGATTTTGCTATAATAAGTATAGTTAAGCCCATTATTTTTGATAGACGTAGGTAATTAGTAGAGATGACATGCAAATTTTTAATCCTTTCAAAACTTTTACTATGAAAGTGAAGTATATATTCGTATGTTATCCATTGTAATGTGAGGCATGCACAAAATATTGCAAAATAAAAAGAAAACAAATTTGAAACCTGTAATAATTTTTAAGAAAAATAAAATTTTAATGAAGTGTTTCTAACACCAGCAGCCTTTGACTTAAAGCATACACTAGGATGATGCAGAATAAGCCATGTAAGGAACTCGGCAATTTTTCACCGAGGTTGGTAAACATGCTGCATTCAGTTGTCGACAAGACGAATGCTTAGTAGCTTTATGATGTAACAGATGTACATCTGTTACATCATAAGTACACTGGTTTCAGAACTTTTCACTTCAAATTTTTAGTGATACTAATCTTAAAGAACTAGTTTAACTAAATTATGTTACACAAAGAAATATTAAATATTTTTATATTTCTTTGTGTAACACAATATTTGACCAGAAAGAAAATTTACTTGTCAATAAAGCGTCTTAAAGCTTTTTGTTTCTTAAAATGTAATAAATATCAGTCACTAACCTGAAACCTTCTCATGTCACGAGGGTTGCCAGCATTCTTCAAACAATTCTGATTACATTTTAGGAAGAACTTCAGGAAAAACCTGCAACAAGAGCATAATTTAGTAATTTATCCAACATGATATCCATTTTGAGGATTTTTTCATATAAAAGCTGTCACAAGTATATAGTGGTGGCATAAAATATTGTCGGTCGGCGTGTGAACAGATAATACGATGCAAATGATGCGGACACATAAATCAAATGTCGACAACAAATGAGTTAACGACAGAACAGAAGTGTTTCCTATTAAAATATTTGGAGTTTTTTTACAAGTTATAAAATGTTACAGTCATCTCTACACTTGCGCTTTCAAGACCTATTAGTACTAGTTTTACATATCTTATATCAGTTTACATACTTTTTAATAGAATATTATTAGCTATTTATATTACAAAATCTCAACTAAAAACTGGTTTGTATTTTTATAACAATGTCATAATTTATTACTTATGCAATGCTTTACAAAAATCGCGACTCTTTTATGAAACCACAGACTATGTTTCATTTAAATAAAAAAAGTATTTGTACTATAATTTATTGAAATATGTGAACGTTAGATTCAGCTGGCTTCTCAGAAATTTGGCTACCTGCCCCAAGTTCGTTTACAAGTTGCGCACCAGCTGTTTCCACTTCACTACTGTAAATACCACTTAACCTAAGTATTAATTTGTTTCTCGTGTTCACAATTTGTATCTGCCGCTATTCCGCTTAAACTTCACACTTTTTGTCTCTGCGGTAGCCAATGTGTGAACTTTATGAGGATTTTTTTACTTTTTGCACCATACATAAGCGAAAGGTCGTGTCACAATTTAAAAAAGAATCTGTTGAAATGGAAGTAAAAAGAAATAAACCGTATGGACAAAGTGCAGACAGCTTCTAAAAATAGTTACCTTCATTTTTGGAATAAAAAAGAGTACCGTACATACCTACGTTGTTTTATTGGCTGTCAAAACGAAACCTCGAAACGGAATCAAACAATTTCCAACGGAAAGTCTATCGGGCCAACTATCGGCATATCGGA
Source organism: Parascotia fuliginaria (assembly GCA_963082885.1). NCBI lineage: Eukaryota > Metazoa > Arthropoda > Insecta > Lepidoptera > Erebidae > Parascotia > Parascotia fuliginaria. Next base: position 12,821,839 of record OY720180.1, on the reverse strand, counting down.
TTACACACAATAGTCCGACTTTGCAAAATTGTGTCGTATCCTTTTGTAGTTAACTGTAGTCCTTATGTAGTCGTCGCATGGTCCACGCGACGTGTTCAGATAAGTTGGTTGGTGCGTAATGTTGAGCGTACGATCAGGCGGGCGATCACGATGAATGCTTTAGCAGAAATATTTTACATAGCCTGAGGCACCGGCGATGCCGCCACGCCGAATATTGCTGTGCCAACACGTGTGGATTTACTGGAGTTGTTAGACACCCTTAATGTATGTATGTTCATATGTTATAAATTATTCGCGATCACTGAATAGTAAAAGCTCGACATATTTAACTTCAGACAATATTCGCTTATGTATCATTTAACCCTTTCGTGGACACTACTGTAGACACAATAGACGTTTTATTGTCATCACGGCTATATCCGTTTACTGTCCCGGAAAGTGTTCATAACAAAATTTTGTTTGAATTCGATTGTTTCTTTATTTATGCAATAATTAATGACTACGTAATGAAATGTTACTAGTAACCCAAATTCAGGGAAAATGTTCCTTTTGTTTTGTCATTTCTTAATTATTTTCATTAGGAATAAAAAGTGCTACACGTGGGAAAGGCCTCTATCTAACAGTGGAATGCCGTAGGCTGATGATAAAAAAGAAGTTCTAGACATAATGCTAATCTAAAAGACAGTTGTAGTGACAAACAAAGCGGTAACAACAGCTCTATGTAAACAGTAAAAACGTATCGAGGTATGAGCGGTGTTGGTAGCGCGCGAATGTATTTGTGGTGCCCGCGGCGCCACACATCTGTGCGCATTATTTATGTTAAACACCTTATGTCACAATATTGCGAGTTACGAGTTTACGCTACTGTCAAACGACAGCTTCTCACGTGAATGGGGATTTTATTTTGAGAGCGAGGTAAGATAGAGACGCTAAAGACTGTTATGAATATAAATCTGTATTGTTGTCGTTACTGGCTGTAGAAGTTCACAATATATTTATTTGAATACGTTGAATATAATTGTATTAACTTATACTGTAAATATATAACAGTTGATACAAATTACAATTACATACTTGTATTTGTAATTTGTTAAATGATTCGTTGGTAGAGCAGCATGCTTTTATTGCTTGTGAGGATTGTGTGTCAAACAAACCAATATTAATTTTTCTATGAGGGAATGATCAGTATCTGCTTGATGATTGGGATTTTTTGTCTGAATATTTTTTTTTTTTTTTTTTATATTAGCCTACCAAAGTGACTCCACTCTGCCTGATGGTAAGCAGTAAGTGGAATCCAGAAGTGGCGGACACCATTCCAAAAGCCAAACTACTGGTATGGTGGCCTCCACTATGGCGGCTTAGTGAGATGCTTTTTCACGCCCCGCTTAAAAGACCCAGGATCAAAATTAGATGGGAACACATGCGCTGGCAAAGAGTTCCAGGCTTTAATTGAGCGACAAAAGTATGAAGTGCTGAACCGTTTGGTTCGAGACCCTTTAGATTCCACTGTGAAAGGGTGGCACTTTAGTCCCGCACGTGTTGTTCTGGATAAAAAGGGAGAGGGTGGGATTAATTCAAAGAGCTCTTCAGAACACTCTCCATGGTAAAGGCGATAGAAGACGGCCATTGAGGCGATGTCTCTTAGCATATATTATAGCAGTATAGAATTAATCTTTGTTGCATGGGAAGACAGGACAGCATAAATTAACAGTTATGCTCACGCATCAACCCTTTGTAAACAAAACTTAAAAACAATTTTTCGATGAAATTATTGAAGTTATATTTTTTATAGTTTATATCCTTTGGCAAACGATGATTAAAAGCGACCCTTACTGTGTATATAACCATATATTTTTGAGTCCAGTAAGACGTATCGTAAAAGTATCTCCCCTTGCCATTCAAAGCTTGGGACATTAATATCATGTAAGGGTCACCTGACAGTTGCTTTATCCGTGGATATCGCTCTTGTGCGGTGACCACTAAGCCTTCAAATTATTACCTACTCGTAAATAGAATTTATAGTATTTTATATGGAGGATCAGAATCGTATTAAATATCTAGAAATTCTATTGTATAGGCATTATTTTTTCCTACTAATAAGTTCTGGAACAATAATAATAACATAACTACACAGCTTTATCTAGACCCAAAGTACGCACTATGTTATAGCTTGTGAATGAGCTGCTATGATGTTTACCGAGCGCTATGACATATCCTTGTTTCACAAAGTCTTAAAGTAAAGACTAATTCCAAAATTTAACGGCTTGGCCGAGTCTGGCATTGCAAAAGTCTACGAACAGCAGTTACCACTTACCACCACGGGTCTTTGTTGGCTGTTGGCTAAAGTTTTATACGAAGTCGAAAAAAGAAGACCGAGTTAACAACTTACAAAGCAAGACAACTTACTTTTTTTTTAAATCATAGCCTACCAAAGTTACTCCACCCCGCCTGATAGTAAGCAGTCAGTGGTATCCAGAAGTGGTGGCCACTATACCAATAGCCATCGTCTTAAACTGCTGGTATGGTGGCCTCCACTATGGCGGCTGGGAATGGGGTTAGGGGTTACTTTATGAAGCTGCTTATTTTATGAACTAGTGCATGTATGATAGATATAAAGATGTCGGTTTCAAATAAATTTCTAGATATATATTTTTGACCTGTATAAAAAATACTAAATGTTACCTACTGTCTGTTGTTAGTTCCTAACTTAACTCATTTAATAACTATACTTAAAAATATAATTTAAATTTAGAATACCAAGTAGAATAAAACATTAGACCTACTAAGGTGTTATTTATGCTAGATATTTATACTAAGTAGTCCGTATTAAAATGCGGCAAATCTATAGGTAAAAAAAACCTAAAAGTTGCGAATTTTCAATGAATATTTTATACACATACATCTCACTATTCGATGAAAAAAATCTAGTATGGCATTAAGTCGCGGCAAAGAGGCGAGGCTGTAGGTTGCCCTCTTTCAAGTCGGAACACTTGAATACCCTCCACCTCACCCCACGGTAAGTCGGCATAGACTATGTTTATTTGCATCGGATATTCTTTGGGTAAATGTTTGAAAAAAGCTACGCCTGTAAATTGTTCCTATCTACGCAAGTTAGTGTCTTCGAATATGTTTCTGAATTTACATAATTATGAGATTTTATTTTTAAATTTTAATTAAATGTTTCATATATTTACCAAAGCATTATGTAGCCTGTTTGTTCACTAAATCTTCTTTGTTATTTTTAAAAAAAAACAAAGCCCTCTTATTGTTCTCAAAAATTAGCACTATAGTCATTTTTTACTAATTTAATCTGATGTTAACAATATTATCAAACAACTAAACACAACTACAATTGTCAAAACGACACAAATACAACCAAAGAAAAATTCGCGAAAACCGCATTCGAAAATCGAAGAACACAGATCCTCCAACAAGCGGTCTCTTATAACTTTTCCCTTTTAACCTTTCGTTCCCCCCTTGGCCCCGTGGCGCGTCCCGTCGCCGACTCCCTCGGGAGGCGTTCCCCAGGGCCGGCATTGACTCCCCTGGCGCGTCCCACCCTGCCACCACTCAATACCGACACGCCATGCGGACGCCAAAGATTAAACAGGTGCCATATGTCAGCGCAGCGGTGTTGTTTACTGTGTCAAGTAGGACTTTTGTGGTAGGCTTCCTCGTTGAATCGAATTTTGAAGTGAGCTTCAAGGTGTTGTGAGGTAAATTTAAAGTTTTTTCTTTGTAGTTGGTTTTATGATTAAAGTTTTCGTGGATTATTATTATGATTTTATAATGATGTAGATATAAATGTTCGTAAATTTTTGCGTAAGTATTTAGTTTTTATTTAAGTAGCTAGTGAAATGTAGCTGCAAGAAAAAATGACGGACGCTAAAAAGAGAAATGTTTTGATATTATGTAAAAAATAAATTATCCATACTACTATTATAAATGCGAAAGTAACTCTCTCTGTCTGTCTGTTACGTGTTCACGCCTAAACCACTAAACCGATTTTGATGAAATTTGGTACAGAGATAGAATAGATCTTTGGGAACAACATACAACATCAACAACATCTTTTATTGCAAAAAAATGGCTCGAAGGGATTGTAATAAGGGATGAAAGTTTGTATTACATCGTCAATGTATAAACGGAGATGCGACAACTGACATTCGCGGACCTTAGGGCAACAACTTTTTTGAAATCTTCACAGTATTTTAAGATATGTTATAATTTTAATAGCAGATTATCTATTAGCCAATATTTTTAAATGAGTCATATTCAAAAAATCATCACTGGCTAGCACATATTTGTAACTTCATAAACTTTCCAAAAAAATTGACCTAAAATTTGTCCTTTAGTCTACAATAATAGGTACTTTCATGTTAAATAGCAAGTTTCGATTCTGCACATATATATATAACATCGTTGAGTTAATCTTTGTGTAACATGCGACGGGACCGTAACGGGCCGAGTTTTCGACTTGTTTTTCCGCGTACTTCCATAGCAGGCGTTAATATTTCAGTGTGTACCAAATTCAAGGGTTAACTGCTTCCTGTCTACGCTGACTGTGTAAATAGACGGCAACAATTGAACGATTTCTATTGTGATTAGAAGTGGTGTTAATGTTATATGTATAGTGTGTTTATTGCTTTGAGATTTTTGTACTTACCTAATAACTACATGTTATTGATATTGTAACCCTAAAAATAGTATAAGCACTAATTATAAGCGAAATATATTGAAATTATGATACTTATAATTATGATAATTAAAAAAAAGTATGACCTGTTTTATTTGTTATTGACAATCCGAATATGCTTTTTAACTACAGATTGTTCTTGTTTAATTCTTGAAATTGAGTATTGGTAACGCTTTTGAAATTACTTATAATTATGATAATTAAAAAAAAGTATGACCTGTTTTATTTGTTATTGACAATCCGAATATGCTTTTTAGCTACAGATTGTTCTTGTTTAATTCTTGAAATTGAGTATTGGTAACGCTTTTATTTCTGTGAGCTTGCGTCTTCTAACGAGGCTATCAACGGTGCTAAAGAATCAACTTGTAGCTATGTATAGCAAAATAATCATTCTACCACATAGATTTTTTTCTGTTTAAAGAGGTTTTCCACTGCTGGACTAAGTTTTCAAAACATGATATCACAAATATAATATCTAAGCTCATTTATAATTATATACGTACTGACTGTATATCAAACTATGGTAATGTAATATTGTTGTACTGGCATCGATTTCCTAGAAAACTTTCACTTTCTATAATGTTTTCGTATACATACATATCGAGTGGTTGTAAATATAAAGCACTGTAGTAGTTTTTCCAATGTGTCGAGTGAGGAGGGTATCGCGGGCGACGCAGCATCCCGCCGTTGCTATGGCAACACGATAAAACCTCGCCTTTTCATAGCCCTCGGTAACAGTAAATGTTAGTTTCGCAGAATCTTCAAAGGAAATTGTATGGTTTTTATGTATGAACGTACGTAGAAAGTGGTATGAAGAATTCGATATGTGATATATAATAAATTATAATAACCAATAATATGAATTTGTTTATCCAATTGTAAATTACTATGTTTATCCATAGCTTAAGCTATGTGAAATTTCAGCATATCAGTCGGGCAAGCATAAAAGAGTGATAGATACCTATATTTATTATCTTGTGGTTTGAGCAGTTTTTTAATCTCAAACGATTTCAATATCTGAATCTTTTGTGCATTATTTGCTACGGCATTGCGTCGAAATATTCCTACTGTGCTTTCCTTTACCTTGCAAACTTAGTTATATAGTTTTTTATTGGCTACAGTAGCAGTCGAGCCAATAGCCCACCTGATGGTAAAAGACAACTGTCGCTTATGGATTTCTGCAATGCCCCTGGCTCTACGAAGCCGCTGCCTACCATGATACCCTCTTTATACCTCGTTTGAAAAAGGACATGTCATAACGCTCGGAAAACACCGCAGCTGGTTTTGTTCTAGAGTCTGCACGTATACCTACGTAGGAAAAACCAAATGGTATTATTTGGTTTTTTTTACTGTCCCACTCCTGATGTAGATCAGTAAAAAAAAGCAAAGGCCACTTCTCATATAGAGAAGATATGAAAATTAATCACCACGCTTGCTTAAGGCAGATTGGCAATTTCAGACTTTAGAGTCCAGGTTTCCTCACAATGTTTTCCTTCACCGTCAATCAGAAATGACCAAGATAAACTTAGAAAGTACATACGATTTGAAAATCACATTGGTACTTGCCCGGATTAGAACCCACTACCTCGTTTTTAAGAAGCCACTGGGCCACTGGACCATTTCGACTTAATTATTAATAGCTTTCAGAACTAGACTGACTTTTCAGAATATTGGTAATGGCTAACAAATATTCTGAAAACTTTAAGTATACTGTAGTAGGTACTCTTTCAAATCTAAAAGCGCTTCCTCTCAGAGCCGAGTAGTTTCCAATTGACAATATACCTACTGGTAGACGGGGCAATCGCTCGCGGCTTGTAAGCTCCTTTGCCCACCCTCTCGTCGTCTGACAGAATTCTAGTATGTACTTGTACCTTATTAACTTTGATTATGATTATGGGTATTATCATTCTGTTGTGCATTTGATTCTGTGCAATTGAATCAATAATTCAAAATAATAGGCAAATATCCGTCAATTTCTTGATAGATTTATTTATTTGTTTATTAAAACTTTGCACACATATTGTATGTATACCTAGAGGCGGATTTAATATCAAGCGCATTTTTACCAGTCAACCCATAGATGATGAAGAGTTGAATTTATTATAGTAGATGCAACATAATATTTGCGTATGTATGTTTGTATTTTAATCTTATATACTGAATAAATATTTTGCACCTTAGATACTTTGTGAATTTTTCGATAAAATTTTGTACCTAGAGAGGTACATAATAAAAGTTTTCATGTATTCATAAACACTTATCTACGTACACGTTAATAAGCACCATAAGCGATCTATTAATATTCATAAGCTCTCATCTACCAAAATTAAGGCACATGTACACTGTACCAAACATACGCAGTACTCTTTCGTGCACAATCAACATACAAAGACAAGGGGCAACATTACGCGAGCATCACTTCATTGTGGGCACCGGTCTAATTGTAACTACACTCTTGGGCACTATCAGCCGCTCAGCGCTCCGCCGGGTAGGCGTGGGCCACTAATCTTCGACCCCTACATACCAATACGCTTCAACTACGCCGCAAAAGAATACCACGCTTACTTACTCACGTATAAAGTCCAAATTCGTTCGAACAAAAAAGGTCGTATTTGCAAACGTAGCGAGGGTTAACGCACACTATCAACTCATTAAATTGCATCGCCTTTTTAATGAGTCTGAAAGTGAACAAAGGATATTGAGCGCGATTACATTAAGTACGTAGTTGTAGTGTTAGAGGTAAGATAGTGTTTTGTGGACTATTTTCACAATGTTTTCCGGTTACTGTCCGCTGTTAAATGAAAACTTAGACACATTTGTGTTTGAATAAACATCAACATTTTGGCCTAGTTGTTTTACTTTTGTATTGTATTACGTGTTTGATGGTAAGCTATTCAACTACCTACACTTTCATCATCATCAGCCTGAACACAGCTAAAAACTATGCTTGGTAAGCTTCATATTTAGTAAACCACAGATTACATTCCGTTTGATGGTACCTATACTTTTTTAGTGTCTTCAACAATTATTTCATATTCTAGATCACAGGCAACACTAATTAGCCTATACCTGATTAGACGAAGATGTAATTCATAAGTCGAAATATATCCAATTTTCCTATTTGGTTTCATTTTGTGTGATACACGAGCTACTAATTGTCTGAAGACAGGAATAGAACCGAAAATTTTGTGTCAGAGAAATCTAGTATTACTATTACACCGATCCAGAGATTATCGACACTAGCCTGGAGGGTACCGCGACTGTCGTAGCTTAACCCCTTCGTACCCTGCTCCTGCTACAATACTTAAGAATGCCCTTAAACAATCCCACAAAAAGAGTACAAATCCATCACATACCAAAACACTCATAAATAGGTAACATCGAGTAGTGGCCATCACTCACACTATGTAAATACGATACATTATTGCTTGCCGCCCTCATATTTACCCCGTGAATATGCTATAAAGTGATATCACGTGATCGTTTTCAGCCGGGTAATAGTTATAAATTACCCGGGTAGTTTATAAAAGCCGGTTAACCCGAGGTAAGCGGACAAGGAGTATAATTTATTATTGGGAAATTCGCGGCCGCGTATTTTCATACTCTATGCGGATCATATGTAGGTGCCTACCTATGTACCACGGGTCTACATGACTGCAGTACAGATGTTGGTGTTGTTTTAAATATATTAGTCAAACTATTAAAACAAATGAAACAAATATCATCTATATCTTACAAAATAAGGTTTTTGTCTTCCTCTAATATTTTCTACTATATTACACATATTATGTGTGGTTCGACTGTTTTCAGACAACAATTTTTAAACCCTACTCATAATTATAGTAGCACTTTGTAACTAATTTTATCATCAGTGTTGTCAAATCAAAATATATACATATATTCGCAAAAGGGATCCATTGAGTTACTTTACTGTACAGTCCTAAGCTAATGTGTTAGGTAACCAAATTTTGATTCGACGATAAAATAGTGGAAACCCTTGATTTTTAAGTAAAATGAACATTAAACCATACGTTAATAATTAATGTACAGTGAATTGTCTCACAGTCATACATGAAGAAAAATGCGTGATCTACATAACTGACATCAATTCAATTATAAATTCGTTGTGTACAGCACTCCTTTAATATGCTCATTAGATTATTTTCTCATAGAAGAATTAATCAATCAGAAAACATCGAAAAGAGAAAATTTTAACAAGAAAAGTAGGAAAAAGTTTTGTTTACTGGTAGTTACAAAGTTTTCAATAGGTGAAAAGCAGATACTATTGACAACGATACTGCTAGTGATTTCAAATATAAAGCGTGAGTTCACTACTCAGAGTAAAACTTTCATTGTAGATACCTGACAAATCGTCGCGCTCTACGAGCACGTCCTTGAACGTAGACGCTACCACTTCGGTGACATCGTAATGCAATATAGAATATAAACAGACTTAAACGTAGCCTTTCTGTAAAGTACCGGTTTATTTGACTAGAGGACTTGTTAAACTTACTCGTACGGCAGCTATATAGATTTTGACTTAGCCAGAAATGCAAGTTCGCATGTTTAACAGACCACTAAGAGAGATACTCAAAAAGTTAAAAAAACTGTATCAAATGTTAGACTATAGGTAAATATTTAAACAATAAACAGGCAAAAAATGTTGTAACAAAACAACGCGTAAGGTATCTACCGAAAACCAAAACATAAACGTTATATCGGCGATCGTACCAAACTGCTCTATCAAAATATAACGACCACGATAAAAACGATGGAAAAGAAACCAAACGCTTCCGTCGAATTTCCAAAGATCGTACAATAACGGTGTTCACATCTCTTTCTTACATAACTAAAATATATATAGCTATCTTTTTTTAGCAAGACTTTTCCGTTTTATAGGCAAGTCGATAATATTTGGACCGCTTCACGAGATATGAGTGTTAAATATTTTATGATGTCCAGTGCCGACGCAGAGTTTGAACTCAACATACACTTGTAAAGCCTTGTATGTTTTACAGCGATATGAGAGCTGAAGTTTTACTGCGCGCCGCTCATCTTATTGCAGATATTTATCAATCCGAAGCAACACTATAAGTATCATAAAACCTTGCTTAAGCAATCTTGTTAAGTCTAATAATAAGATTGAAACAGTGACGTCAATATTCTCATCCAAAAAATCTACAAAAAAAAGAACACTATCCCATTAAATCTATTCATTCGATCTACTTAATTACAACTCAGTTTTTTGTCACGTTTGTCTCTTACAAACTGTCTTGGCGTAATGTCATTAATCTTAGGAGGCTGGCAGCGCAGCAAACGACCTCCCGTTAAGACCCTCCATGGACTGGGTGCCCCGTAATATGCTTATATAGCCAGAACAAGGAATAGCTAAACACCAAAACTGTACAAGCCAAACCCAACCTTCTACTAATTGCTATTAGTATCATTAACGTTTGTACGAGCATCCTTATCTTGCAACCTTTGGCCGCGGTGCCAAATAGAAAATAAGAAAATAAAGGAATCCAAGCGCGAGAAAAAAAGATAGTACGTAAGATGTATTTTTTCGTAGAGAAGCGTGTCGGCAGCATTGTTAAATATATCGTCCAATCAGTATCTCGGAACGAGGAGGAATTAGCGTTTCGAAGTGAACGACGGAGCGACAAATCCTGGTCTACCCTTTTATGCGGCGCGGCGTAATAAAAAAAAAGAAATCTTATTTGAATTTGGAAGACGAATTAAAAAGAAAATGAATTCTGCACTAATTTAAACAGAGAGAGAGAGTTTCTAGACGATTTTCGGGGATCGGTCCGGCTTAATTAATGCATAGAGTTGAAAGTCCCGACAACGCAGATTTATTTATGACTGCGAATTATCCATTTTATTTTATGTTTTTGATTTCATATCCGTAATAGAATTGAAAGAATCTCACACTTTAAGGCCGGCTCCAAATGTTGGCCCCAAGAACACTCGACCAACGTGTGGATCTAGAAAATAGCTCTACCAATGCTCCCCTAACGTTGGAACCAATTAAATTTTCTAGATCCACACGTTAGACGAGTGTCGTTGGGACCATCGTTGGGGCCAATATGTGGAGCCGGGGTAACAATAAGAAACGCAGACTTGTCGCGATATACCTTATTTTTTATATACTAGTACAGTTTTTTTTGCATAGAAACGTTGTGATAGGCTATGTAACATCACGCTACTGGCGACGGGAGCAGAGCAGTAACCAAAGATGCGGGTGAAACGGCGCTGTGAAACGGGCAGCTATTCGAACTTATATAAAAAATATTCAGTGGATAAACTCATTGTAAGTATCAGTACTTACAGCATTTTATATGTCTCGAAAAAAACTAATCTCTCTCACATTGATCTTTATAGCCATCAGAAAGGTTGCGAAAGCACTTCATCTTCATTCGGAAATCCCTTTAAGGAATCGTATCAGTTGTAATGAAAGCTAATTCTTTCATTAACTCTGCGTGACAACGGGAAAAATTGTAAGACAAACGAAAACAAATGTAACTTTGCTTAAGTAAATGTTTATAACCTTGAATGGTTTGTTCTAATGTCTACAGTTTTAAGCTTTTTATTGACAGAAGTAAAACTGATATCAAAATAGTACTAGTTTTATTCTATTCGTTACTAATGTAGCTAAATAGTGTAAATATGAATAAGAAGTGGTGTATTTATTTGATTACAAATAAAACACAAAGATAGTGATATATTATGCAATTATAATTTAAGATGCCACCCACTGCTGGATAAGTTTTAGAATTCTAATGACACATTTTTCGTTTACTTTCTTCCTTTTTACCTTTATTTTTTCTAAAATTTTGTTTTCTTTTCAATTATATGACTGGCCTGTTGGTCTAGTGGTTAGTGACCCTGACTGCTAAGCCGGAGGTCGTGGGTTCGATTCCCACTCAGGACAAATCTTTGTGTGATGAGCATGATTGTTTGTTCTGTGTCTGGGTGTAATTTATCTATAATATGTATGTATTTACAAAAAAAAAAAAATATTTAAGTAGTATATCCGTTGTTTAGTACTCATAACACAAGCAAATATAATTGCTTAATTTGGGGCTAGATGGCGCTGTGTGAATGTGGTAGAATATTATTATTATTATTATTATTATATATTTAGTTATTTTCACAGCGTTATGTCTTACGGCATATTGTTGTGGGGTAGGGCTGCTAACATTGAAACCGTTTTTATTATTCAAAAACGAGCTATACGTTCTATCTACAACCTAGGTTCACGAGACTCCCTGAGAGAGCGATTCAAAGAGATAGGTATATTGACAGTTGCATCTCATTAAATATATGCTAATGTTGTTTATGTTAAGAGTAACATTAGTCTATATACTAGAAATTGCGATGTGCATGAGATTAACACCAGGGGTAAGCATAAACTGGTTGGCTCACACTATCGCTTACATAAAGTCCATAATTCGTTTACGGGACTTGGTGTACGTTTATTTAATAAATTACCTATCGACATAATGGATAAACCCTTAGACAAATTTAAACAAATTGTCAAAAAACATTTAATACTTAAGGGTTACTACACTGTTAATGAGTATCTGAACGATAAAAGTCATGGGATGCTCGCTTGACGAAGGAGTAAATTAATTTTACTCTTAATTTTAATGACATTATACTTTAAAGGACATATTTTTGTTAATTATTGTATGAATGACATTTTTTATGATTATTATGAATGACATGCTTTAACAAATAATTTTTTGACATTAATTTATTGATACATTTTGACATAATTTATAAAATGATTTTTTTTTTGTATTAATTATAAATGACATGATGCCCGAGCCATATTTGAACAGTTAAGTACACATTTTGTATTGTTTTGTTAAAATTGTATACTTAGTATTGTTAAATTTTTTTTACATTGTGATTTGTGAAATAGAGGTACATTGTGAACTCCTGTGGTAAATTAAGTTCATCTTACTTTATACTTATACCAAAAATTAACAGTTTATATAATATCTACATAGAAACATTTATCACAGTTCACATGTTGCCTTTACCTTTTGTAGCAATATGCAAATTGAGGCAACCTGTAAAGCACACATTTTACTTTTTAATTTTCTTTACAACATAGAAAGCTGTAAGTAATTAAGTATCTATAGAGTTAAGTGTATTGCCTGCGTCACTTTGCATGCTACTTGAAACTGTAACTTACAAAAATTGTAATAACCTGGCGATTAAAAAGAGTGGCCTGAGTTTCTTGCCAGTTCTTCTCATGGCTCTACTTCGTCAGCGAACTGGCTGTAGGTTAATTTGCTGACATTTTGTAAACTTTGACGTTCATAAGTGTTAATTTAATTAACCTAAATGAATAAAAAAAAAAAATAAAAAAAAAAAAATAAATATAATATACCTAAGGTAAAAAAAAATATTGCCCAATTTCGTCTTGCATTTTCGACTGCAATAAACCCGATTTATCAAATGGATAAATCGTAACCCGATCTGACAAGGCGTTAATGGGTAGCTCAATGCAATTTAATCTACCCCAGTTGGCGTATAACCGAATTTCTTCCTTACACGCACATTTCAGGCGAGAAAAAATGTTTAGGGTTCTCTTTCATAAAAGGGATATCGATGAAAACCATTAGGTCGGTTCATAAAGTTTAAGCTAAATGATATCACAAAATAAATTTACGCTTATTATTATAACGCAGATTTCGACTAGAAAAATATTTAAATGGAGGTAGTCTAAGTTTATTAGTCATCTAGACTTATATAGCTTTTGTGTACATATCACGGCAGTAAGTAGATATTTCTTACATGCATAGAGCGTGGCAATCTAGGTGATTTATTTGTGTATGTCGATGCACACACATATGACATAAAACTAAGATAATAGATAATAGCAGACAACTAACTAAACATGAAAGTCAAGTACATCCCGAATTGCTCTTTAAATGTCCTGCCTCTGGAAGTCAAGATGGCCACTAACCGTAACACGCTGAAGGCAAAGGTTCGGACTCTCTCTATGAATAAACTGTCAGAATCAGCTTAATTAGGTATGTATAATGCTATGTATTTATTTTTGTATAATGTGAATATATATTTATTTAGGAGTAATATGAATCATATTTATATATTTATTGTTATTTGTAAGTATTAATATACGTTTATTTAATAAAATAATTAGGTATTAGCGAAAGTTAATTTTGCAAAATAACTGTCATGCACCTTACCATGTTTCTACTCTGCATCACCCGACAGGTTGACTGGCAGACAATGCCTTTGGCATTAAGTCCGCCTTTATACATTTCATGTGTGTAAAAGACTTTAAATAAATAAATATTTTCTAAACGCAATATACAATATGTGTCGCGAACATATGCTTAGTGTGCTTAGTGTTTAAATATGTCATCACTGTTTGAATAGTGATAAGGTATATATCTCTAGATCAGCAACAGGTTATTCAGTATTAACACGAGGAAAACCTATTAGCGGATTAAAACGACAGTTATACATTGTATATTTGCATTGATCATAGCAAATGCATATCTAAGTAATAAAAGATGTGTATCTGTCATCAGACTGCACCCCACGATATGTGAACTAGCAATATAAAGTGAAAATTGAATTTACAACTCAAAATCGAAGAAGGCGCTTCCATCAAAGGCGACCCCTGCGACATGTTTGCCGAAATATATTTTAAAAGTGCTCTCTATTCTTATAAAGAATTATTGTGTTAGGTATATCGAAATTCAGTCGTCTACTTAGAACAAAAATATTACTTTATAAGTAAGTATTGAAATCGAATTCTATCTTAATTCAGATGTGTTTTACATTGTTACATTATGGAAATAAAACCGAAATTAAAACGTCGATTTAAATTAGTACAGTAACCAAAGTGCTAATTGTTATACCTTTACTACGTTGTTAAGATAATGACATCGTGTAGGTACCTAAAAATTGGTTTTTAATAGATGTTGTTAAATTGTAATTTAATTTTAGCCGCTGAAAGTTTGATGATGCAAGTCAGTTATAAAGTTGTGCTATGAAGCCAAATACCTACGGACTACAATTTAATATGTCAAAATCTACCGATCGATTGACATAAGTTAATAAATCTATAACAAGTTTGCTATAAGTAAATCGTTTAAAGCAATTTTACCGCCTTATATACGTATAAATAAATCATAACATATTGGTTCGTAATGTCTTTTAAATCATAATATTCAGTTACGGTAAATTCTGTTTTGGTCTAACATTATCGAGAACAGTACTCGAAATAGATTTCTCTTTGATTGCAGTGATGATAGCAATAATTCTAAAACATGAACCTGTATATCAATACAACAAGTAAACAAACACACAAGCAGACCGCGTTAATGCAATTTACAAAGCAGGCAATCACGAGATTCAGCCACATTGTTGTACAGTCGCCGTCAAAGAGCCAAAGGAAGCTCAGTGTTGCTTAATAATTAATTGGCGCTTAAACGCGCTGACGTCTTGGAGCCCCAGAGGAGGGCACTAACTGCTCCTATGCATATGCTTCGTTCCGTAAGTAGAGATGGGTTTGTTCATGTTTTGAATTTGTAAATTGTTACATACAATGAGATTTCTGTTCATAGGTGAGATTTAATTTTGTTTTACGTTTGATCCAGTTTGTTATGTGCCTATCTATACTATTACATAAAGCGGAAGAGTTTGTTTGTTTGTTTGAACGCGCTAATCTCTGGAACTACCAAGCGGATTCAAAAAATTCTGTTTGCATTTGATAGCCCAGTTCTCGATGAAGGTTTATAGGCTATGTACCATCACGCTACTGGCGACAGGAGCAGAGCAGTAAGCAAAGATGCAGGTAAAACCGCGCCGCAAAAGCTAGTACAAAATAATAGCGATCAAGCGATTCTTCAGTTCTTGGTCAAAACAATGAATGAATATTAAATCAAAATTAAATATACTTTCAATAGATCTCTTTGGCAATCGATTGAATGCGTTACATCTGATGAATTAAGAGGAACTGTTTTAAGACTGAACCAAAATTAAGTTAGTGTAAAAAAAAATGCCTTCACAGATTGATAGTCACAAAATTCTTTATTGTGCACCAATCATTTTTCACATTATTTATGAACTTAGACATACATAATTATGAACAATAGACAGCCTTGTTACTAAAAGCAATTTCAATCAACCTTTCTTTTCTTTCTATAGATGTTAATGTAATAGGTATAATAAAAGCAATTATCAAAAATCTGTACTAGTAAACACTCTCATCAGGTTAATGGATATAAAAACAATACATTTTGGGGTTCAAAGCTGCAATTAACTAAACGTAAAATTGAAGAAGATTGAAGAGACCATCAATCAAGTAAAAGGGCATGATTACACACAAAATCTAGATAACCAAATGAATAAGGCACTCGTATAAATTGAATTTAATTAGTGTTTTGCTTTTTGTAGTTATATGTCAGTATTTGTAATGATAGACGAAGATTATTTCAAAATATGACCAAGAGTTTTGAAATTGTTAAGAATATTGTTAAACATAAAACAATTCATTTTACCTTTCCTTCGTGTACAGGTACGACTTGTCTGCTACAGGTCTAAAGTACTAGAAAGCGATTTAATAGGTACTTCTTTACCATACACAATTACAAACTTAAAGTATTTTTTTAAGATATAAAATCTTAATATCACTTTTTCATTTATTTAGAAATCGAGCCCGACATCTAAAAATGCTAATGTACTAAGATGATAAAACCAAACGATGAAAAAAGAAATGTAACTATACATCTTTTTAGTATGATACAAATAAAATTAAACACAAAGCCACATCCGAATATAAAAACACTTACTACTCTAGTGACGAAATAAAAGTAACAATTTGTTTGCTATCTGACCCCAGCTCACGCGATGTCATCATAAAAGCAACAATTAACTTTAGTTTGTTTTACTACCAAGTACTGGGTGTGTTTGTCTTCAAAGAAGATGTCACGCGTGAATTCTGTATTTAAATTTAATGACCCTTTTTACATTAACCACTTTTATGACCGACTCTAATGAGCCGTAGAAGTAAAACCAGATATCTGCCGTAAATTTCAATGAAAATATATTGTCTACTCTTCATCATCGTCATCCTAGCATAAATTACAAAAGTACGTCTATTATTAGGTTCTTCCAATATTATTTAAGCCTCGCCAACATACTCGGTATTACAGTTGAAATTCTCAACGAATTCGCAAAGAGGGCGAATGATAAAACTCCGTCACTAATTAAATGGGCTCGAGACGTCCTATTATTAATAGATTTGTCGCTAATTTGAAGCAATTTTGTCGAGCTCTACGTAATGTCAACCGTCTAATAAAATTTAATTAGAACTAGGGATAATTTACTTAATTAAACTAGAATCTAAATTCTCAATTGAGAGAAATGCTCTGAAATTTAAAGATTATATTTTCACAAGAATATTATAAAAATAGCACAGGAATGTGTGTATAACAGTAAAACTGCTCCATAGATTAGATCCAACATTGGGATCGGACTAGTTGCAATTCATCATTATTATTCCAGACAATTTATCAACCGGTTGGCTCGCCGCGCCCGACTGGATCGCACATTCTAACGAGATGGTGAATTTTCACCGAATAATTTGCGAACCGACGAATCACGTATTGGAATCGGGAATGAGGTCGGAATTGAGATAGAAGACCCGAACATTGCAGCATAAAAGGAGTTTCCAAGAAAAGATTGCCGTTGAGAGATAATAGAAACGATAATTATTAATGGCAAAAGTATATTTATAGATTTGTCCTGCAGTATTTCAAATAAAAATATTTGAAAATAATGATATGAAATAAAAACCACGTCCAAATTAGGTTCGCATGGATTTTTCTGTCGTCACTCGAGCGCTTAGTACAGTGAGGGTCGATACGATTACCGGAGCTTATTACTGCGACTTTATCATATTTCAATTTACGATCACCACCCGGACTTATTGAGTAGAAAAATCGAGGGGCACGAAGTACGCAGATATAAATCAGAAATGAGACATCTCATTACGACGATAATTTAATTTATTTATTTTTGCTACATTGAAAATCACAATTATTGTACTTGTTCACACAAATTTAAATAAAACCGTCATTTCAATTATTTAAAATTTCATACGTAGGATAAAATTCATAAGCTAAGAAAGTTAGCCGCTAATATTACATAGGAATTTTAAGCTGAACGGTAGCATTAAATAAGTAAGGCAAGAAAATGCTTGGTCGGGGGGAATAAGAAAACGGTCCTAGTTGTTAAGTCTTGCACAGTTTCTGTCGCTATCTCGTGGATAAGAAGCCTAATCACCAGTCGTCGTGTCTGTATCGGACCGAGCGAAGCGCGCGAGTATTCCCCAGGGTATGCTTTTGGGACCAGTTTTCTTTTTTGGTTTACATTACATTGTAAGTGTGCCGAATTCTTTTGTTGCCGCCTTGCTTTTTGTACAGATTTGTGTGATTTGTATTGTGTTTACTTGTGTTAGTATCGTTTTAACGGGATAAGTGATGTAATTTGAAATTATATGTACAAAATGGTGCTCGAATGGTGCTACAAGCACCATTCGAGCACCATTATCCATTATATTAGAATTTTACGTATTGTAAATAACATTTGAGGAAGCAAGATACATATAAATTATAGGTGTAGTTAACAGGTGTAGAAATTAAATATTAATGGGAAATTAAAGTTACAAAATAATGTAGCGACACATAATAAAAGACTCAGTTAAATAAATTCTCCGCTCTCTGCGACCAGAAGAAAGTGCAAAGCTGTTAATAAAAGGACTTATGAAGGTATGAAAACTTTCTCAATGTAACTGCAAACCGAGCCGTTCCAAAGTCGTGCACCAATAAACTTGTAGTTGGAAAACTATTTGTAATATAAATTTATAGTTAACTTTAACACTGGCTTTTTATACTTGATATATTTATTCATTATTCAACTACAATATTAAAAAAGATAACACTTTTATAATCAAAAATAAAAAAAACATTTAAATAAAGGCAGTATGCTACGATATCTAGATAAGTATAAAAACAAAAAAGGTATTAGAGATATCAGACTCAAAAGGAATTTATTTGGCGAGAAGAAAAGAGAGGCGCGAGGCGGTACGGCGTGTCTAATGAGATAATATAATAGCCGTGATTCTCTCGCACCGACGTTCACAGACCGAAAATCACCGGAAAACTGCAGCCGATAGAATAACACCTTTAAAAGTAACGCAATTTGAATTTAAAATTAGAATGTCGCTTTTACAATCTCTTAGAGTTTGCAAAGCAAATGAGAATGATAAAAGATTTTAGACGTGCTAGTGGTGTGAGATATTGTTAATTTTTTGCATAATAAAGTGGAAGAAACATTTAAGAGTATTGAAACTGTCTAAACTGAAACTCAGTTATATTTTTATTTACATACATAACTATATTTAGAACGAAAATATGTCTATCAAACTGGTAGCACAAGAGGGTCATATCGAATTGGGAATCGATTTTGTCGCACCCGAAATAGGGTGTAAAGATCCCATTGTAATATAGATGTCGGCCATATGTCGAAAGAGACCGGATATTTTGCCCCTTTTCTATGTTTGTCAGTTTAAAAAACTTACTACTACTATCAATTTCATAGATTCGGCTATCTGAAAACCACGCTAGAACATAAAACTCATTTGTTGTCCAAATACCAAATACAGTCTTAGATATTCCTAAATCTAAAGTTTTCTTCCAAAAAAGTGTGACATTTATTTATTTATTTACAAACTTACATTTATATTTACAGTAACCTAACCCAATGCAATATAGACATGCTTGTTATTGACGAGAAAAAATTTAACAATACGTTTGAAAATGAAAATAGATGACAATGGGCACTACGCTTAAAGAAAATTTAATTTTGTGCATTTATTAAGATCATTCAGCTCAAATAATATTATTATTAACCCTATTTTTATTGAACTTAATTAGCAGAGATTTAGAGGAAATAACCGATTCTTGCAAAGTTTAGTTAGTAGTTTAATACTGTTTACAAAGGTTTTAATGCTTTTGACTATAATAAAAATAATACTCTCCCACGCTTGTGCTCAATTAATGTACACCCCACATCTTAATACGCAAAACAACATTTAAATCATCCGCTTAATCCTTTAATAGTTATTCCAGTCACAATATGTTTTACACAACAATCAAGTTTAGGCACTTGAACCCTTCATAAGGGACTTAAATTCAAGTACGACAAAGCATCTTAATCATTACGGTTCATAAAATTCTTAAGTAATTGCGTAGGGGACCGATTGCATTGGCACAAATTGATTTGGAAAGTCCATCTTCTAAAGTATCTTCGGTTTAAACGATAGCTATGTTGAAACAATATCGGGGAATTTTAAGTGTCATTGATTGGAGTGTAATAAATTTTGGTGCTGGACATTTTTTAGACAAGTCAATTTTACATTCAATCAATTTTTTTTTTGTAAACTTGGTTATAAATATAAAATGCGTGATTCACAAATATTTGTTTCGAGCATCTGAATGTGCAAAGATAAAGGATTAAGTTGTTTTATTGGAGCAAACCATAGGTAAAACTAGTAAGTAAATTTTGGAATATTTTTTTATAATTAAATCGAGTTCTGTACAAAAATGTCAAAAAATAAAACGGCATTTTTATTTTTGTTACAAAATATATGAATGAAAAAAAAATTGTTAATAAAATTTTAGTTCAAAATTTCCATAGCTTTACACAGCATCGCATAAGTTAATAGTAGAGTCGGCCGCGGGCAGGCGGGCAGAGATAATGAAATTGTGTACAGGAGCGCAACGAGCCGCGAGCGTGTCTCGGGTAAAAATCCACTTAACAAATTGCTGCTGATTCGAAGGGTTCAGGATTGTTGGCTGCTTTTACCGTTACGTCAATTATTCTGTGTATTATCGATACACCATCGCTTTAAACATTTTATGAATTTTGTTTCCGATTGTACCCCTGCCTTGAGACGTATGTGTCATCGCCATAGCGCGACAACGGTTTCGGAATTATAAAATTTTTTAAAGACTAAAGTCTTGTTGCTTCTATCAATATGCAACAAGTACTCATTACTACAGTCTACCACTACTCTAAAATCAAATTAGATGCCTCTAGCTAGTAAGGAAGATTTTTCAAGCAATCGAATCAATGACAAATGCGCATATATTTTCAGCATTTCACCAAAAAAAATTACAAATCGACAAAACTATGAAACAGTAAACTAACAACATTACAGTAAATGTCTACAAAAAGTATACTAGCCATAAAATATCTTTTATGATGAAACATCCATTTGCTAAATAAAACGACTACGATGACGCATGCATAAAATAATTAAACCATCAGAAAACGTATCATTTCGTTGGCAGCGACATTGCAAAACAGTGAAACAGTACAAAAACGAATTGCAAAAAACACGACTGTAATGAATTCGGTGTTGGGCGTATCGCACGCAATTGCACAATTTCAATTATCGCATTAATTCGCGAGTGTACTATGGGCGAGGCTATGGACTGTACTATGATGGTTGATTGTGACGTTGATGTATTCACTTGAAACAGCAATTGTACTTTTTACAAACATATTTTTGCTGTTGAGCATTCTTAGTAATCAAAATTTTAATTACGTAATAGATTGGTGATTAAGAATAGACGGTCAACAAAATTTGTCATCATTGGAAAAAGAAACGTGATTGACGTCATAAAAATAAGTGATAACTTTGAAATTAATTATGAAGAGACAATAAATATTGGTGAACGCCTATACTTTCTGAATCTCTTACAAATGAAATGAAACAATTATTTTACCTAAAGAGTTAGGCCGAGGTGTCTTCACTCAACCATGGCGGTTTCGTGGGTAAGCCATATGTCGACGGTGGAAAGGAAAAACAAAGTAAACGCCAATTTGCAAAGTTACGTTTCTCTTTTTCACCGTCGATATGTACTTACCATTCGCAATGTTAGATTGCCGGCTGATACTGAACGTTTCTCAATGGAAAAATCTGATATAACTTTATGCTTACTCTACGTTACACCTAGCTATATTATAATTTTTGGCCATATCATTTTATTTTTAAAAAAGTATTTTTACATACGTGTTATTATGGATATTTCCAAAATTAACAATTTTTAATTATAATAACAAATCACTATGAATATTCATAAAACCTTTATCAGAACCAAGCTTGTTTCATAATGAACATTTCACGCCAAAGCGCTTTTGATTTAGACACATCAAAAGCTGAAAAAATGAGAAGATTCATTGGTGGTTATGTAAAATTGCCACGATCAACTTCATGCGCCGAAAACCAAAGGAAAGTTGGCATTACAAAGGCAGCCGTCGATTTTTTTTTGTTTCCAAGGTATGAAAAATATTGAATCGAGCGAATTACAAAACCGAGGCGCGACGTTCGCTATGTAGGGCTGACAAAGGTATATTCATATAATTTTATTTTAAAATACTAATTGAATGAGAGTGCATGTCGCATTACATACACATGTACTTCTAGAATGTCGCATGAATACCCGAAGCACCAGTATCATTATTATCTTACTTTGAATCTTTTGATGAAAATAAAACATTTAATTTAATTTGAATTATCTGTTAAAGGTGATCGATAAACAAAGCAAAACTATTTTAGCAGGTTGATAATTCAAATAATAACCACAATTGCCGCACTTTACCTACCTGTTGGTCGTTTTGGCAAGCTATATATCTATATAGTTTTCGATTAATTAAAATAACGCGTAGTGATTAATACAAACAATCAGTCAAAGCATTATCGACAACCCTAAATTTCAAATATCGAACGACGTACCAACCGAGAGACGCCTATCTCTATTGAATTCCCGAAAAGGCCGAAAAATAAAAAAAAATATGGATTGAGCCTCGTGACCCCTCGTATCAATAGTTGCGGCAGTTCTATTGAAATTCTCGATATTTGTCAGCCTGATTAGCTGACGCTCCTCCCGACACAGTTGTACAGACAATTGAATAGCCCAATAGCCCAGCGTGATGCCATCGTGAGCGCAATTTTGTGCAGCTTTTGTCTTACTAGGCCACGCGGTACTCGGTTAATTACCGAAATATTGTGGTTTGTTTACGGTTTTTGTTTACTAAGTTCCGTAGTCATCTTTTACTAACTGGCAGTAGATCTATTCAGTAATATTTTTTTTAAGTCAGTTGGAGTATATTACAAACTATCCTCCCAATTAGATGTGAGATCCTAAGCCTTTTCCATAAATCAATTTTCTAAACATACCTCATTTTATAACCTCGCAATGGATACATTTTTTACTAACCAACTCTACAATAGATATCTGGCAGAAGCAATCGCAATAAAAATACAATGCAAACTCGAGAGCCTCAAAAGTTTCTGTATCGTGAAAATGCATTTGGCCGGGCAAAGTTTCGAGATTGCCGTCATTGTCGACTGATGAATCGCCTCCAATTGTGGAATACGAAATTTTAACAAATGCCACACAGCAACTGTATTGTTTTACTGTTCAATGAACTTTGTGATTTGTTTGTTGTTTTTCGTTTGATGTTTCAACTGGAGCTAAGCTTAGAACATCTATGCTATTTCGAATATAAAATTCTTTCGCAAACTGTTTTTCTGGTAGACTGTATACCAGAAAAACAGTTTGCGTCAAACAAATTTATTTACACTCATAGTAACTACCTTGACTAAATAGCATGACATTGATAAGGAATTACTACGGACGGATGTGTTATGTGACTTCAGTAATGAGTAATTGCTAGGTACCATATTTCACAGCCATCATAATTACAAACCAGAGGGTAAGAATGTTTAATAGATAGATATTCTTGAACTGCATTTTTTAAGATGCCATACAACAATGGCTTATACAACCATTTCAGAGGCGCTACCACAACCTTTCATAGCAATCTTAGTAAAACCTTACTTTGTCTCTATCCTTGTTTTTACTGGTACAAAAGAAAAAGGCAAAATACAAAGTAAGATTAAAATAATACTGCTTTAAGAGGTGGTGTGAGGCCCTCAGATAGGTATTTTAATTGTCACTTACCGGTCGATGATAACAGGGTCCGAGGGCGTCTCGTTTCTGTTACCACAACTTTTTTTGTCACAACACCGACTGAAACAACATTTTTAAGTTATTTTCATATATTTATTACAGAGTTGTTATATTAGAACTATAACATTATGCAGGTACATACATAACATTTTATTATTATACAATTGATAATTCAATAGTAATGATATTACGTACCTATATCTATAAGTAATATAATATATTACCTATAGATATAGGTACATAGAACCAGGTAAGGAGAAAACTAGCTTCTCACTAACAAAAATTCAAAGGCGTAAAGTAGAAATGTTGTTATGTATTTATTTTTTACTTACTAAACAAAAATATATTTTACCGATAAAAACTAACATAACTTAAGAACTCTATAAATTGAGAATATCGCATATTACAGTGATCCCCTGTATCTTAACACTAAAAGGGGTACTATCCATATTGGGGACAAAAAATCAATATATTGCTAGTAAACGTACCGAAGAGTTTAGCTGCGTGTCACTCATAACACGAACGATTTATAATGTTCTAACAAGTTTAGTGTCGCTATTTAATGCACTTTTATACAATTGAGCATTAAAATATTTTAAAGGTTAGGGACGCTTTTATGGTAGATAATGCTTGCTTGACAAAGAAGCGGGGTTTTAGAGAATAGTTCTTAGTTTGTACACAATGTTAACTATTTTACTGACGGAGGCAATTATTTTCTCTCTGTAGCAAATTGAAGGATGTATGTAGTGATGAGAGTGTCCATTTTGTGTTGACAATGGGATGAGTTTAAGCATAAAGTTACAAACAACTTTCTTTAAGATACAAAATTTTCGGAATTGTGTATGTCCATGTAAGTACGCTTACGAAGATACTAAACGATAAAACATCATACAAAATATTTCTTTATATACTGCCGACAAAAACTTAGCAACGAAAAATTATCAAACACGCCTTATCCACGTTAAACAAACAATACGCTGCATGCGCCCTACCGGGGCTCCTTAACGCAAAGGGCAAAGACATTGAAAGGACAGACTCCCTGGAGACTCCTCCCCTGAAGACGTGCGAATGAGACGCACGTATCTAGCCAAACGAAACACCAATACACAGTCTAAGGTGGAATAAAATTTTAATTGCTCACACTGACGCGATCTACTATCATCACACACCCACACATTGACGAAATGGCGAGACGCCGTAGAACATTTACGAGCGGAAAAACCACCCCAAACAAATGGTTAAATTAATAAAGACGTTCACTTCTTTGTTCCGCACGTAATTAAGAAGTTACAAGACTGCGTTTGTTGTTTACATCTGTTACACTTAAGCTTTGTGCAGTTTTATACGACAACTTTAATTTTAACTTTTGTGTAGCCTACTCGAAACTGAAACAGAGACACTACGATTATAGGTAGTCTCTAATTTCAATAGGATTATAATTCTAACATAACACCATTACTAAGATAGATTATGAAACATGTATTATTCGCATGATTATCATTCAAAGTGAAATAAACTTCTTAATGTTTCGTCCATTCAGATTATGAGCAATTTGTAAAAGTATTGACATAGCCATATTATATAAACAGCCACAAAAGCTCCCATTTGAAGAAACATGACCGTGCAATAATATTTTAGGAGTCAATATATTATGACAAATGACTATCGAGACACTTCTACGAATACAGAAGCGTTCAAAACTTTTTTATACGTTTATGTTTTTAAATATAGAATGTGACGGCCATTTTTATGAACGGAATTGAATATTAAACTTTTTTGATAAGTTTGATCTGCGTAATAAAATTATCGATAAAGTTATCCTTGGACAGGTTATATTATTGTATATTGAAGTAGACTTTTATGACTACTTTATCTAAATCTAAACTAATATATATCATAAAGAGAAAAGTTAGATTTCTTGTATGTTTGTTTGCAACGACATAACTAAAAACTTTACCGATTTGAAAAATTCTTTCACCGAAATCAATTAATGAAGCGGGTAACATAAGCTTTATTTTAATATGTTTAACATATTTTTTAATAAATTTCAGAATTACAATATTTGTACATTTTCAATAAAGAAGATAGCAAAATTAAATTTTCAGTAGGTATAGCAATAAATATTTCGCAGACGTAGGTAATATTGCAATCATATTTTATGAAGGTGTTTGTTGTGAGACCCAATGAAACTTTGATACCGAAGCGAAGCGCTGACAAACAGACGTTCCCAGTCATTAATAAAAAACAAATCTTGCTTCTAGAAATGTCTCTTAGGCCTTTGTGTCAGTTTGTGCCACATTATGATAAGAATTTGATATTTTATTTACCTGCACATAACTTCATGTGTCAAAAGAACTCTGCACATTTCAGGATTCTTGTCTTGTCCTTCATAGACTATGGGCTGAAACAAATAACATTAAGTAGTAAATTGTATTCCGCTATATAGAAAATAAATAGTAAAAAAGTACCTGGAATATGGACACAGCATGTTTCTAGCTTACAATACTTTTATTTTAAAGTTTTCATCATTAAAACTCTTTTCAAAGGATTCAATATTTTACAAAATATAATTGTCTAGCAACTATCAATACTGTTTCTTTTATTACTGCCTCAGAATAAAAATGCAATGGAAGACTGTAATCAGCACGAGAATCCAAATTTCAAAATATTCAAAGAATTAAAAGAAAACAGAATATTTATCAATATAGTACACAATAGTACACATTATAATTGAGAGCGTATGCATTCGCTACTTAATTACAAATTAAGGTTAGTAGATATAATATTAAATTAAAAATCGTCGAACAGATAAGATAAGATGTCCTGTCTTCATCAAGTTATTACTTTTTCGCTAATTTATGCACCCCGCTTGCATAATTATTGCATTTTATTATCTAAACCAAAAATTAATTTGCATAATTCCCACATTGACTTCACGAACTTTTTCAAATCAATGGCAGTATCTAAGTACGAGTATATAATTTTGGAATTTTGGGAAACTTAATTTATTTGTTCTATTCATTATTTTATTTAGTAACTGTAGGTTAGATACTCTTTACTGTACTTTATTTTCTTGACAATGTTTGTAGTTTTATACAAATAATATTTAAAACTACGATAGTATAAAGTATTGTAATTGATGCATGACAACAGGCAGGCAGGAAATATTAAATGAGAGACACTATAAGACGACTTTCTATTGAACTGATGATGGTTATAGCATATGTGATTATAAAATATATTCAGCATTTAATTTGAAAGAATTAATGAGTATCATTATCATTGGACAATCCAAACTTTTTCTATTGCATGTTATAAAAAGCTTCCTTAAGTATTCCGGATAAATCATAATATTTTATCATGCTTTTGTATACCTCGTCATTTTTCAGAACTATAAGACGCTAACATAAATAACTAATTACTTGTACCCCACAACATAGAGGGCTACAAAATGTAATCTATGTTCAACAAAAGGCTAACAAGAGATTACTTATCAAGTATAATGTTGAATTTTGTTTAAATTTTAAACATTTTAAGTTCTCTAACTTATGAGACTTATGAAAATTATGATATTTAAATATATCTAATTATACAAAGTGTTCTAAATACGTAGGTATATTCGAATGCTTTTAAATGCGAAGCGAAGGACTTTTTGTATAAAAAGACGGCTGCAAACTTATTTGAAACTTAGCCTTATACCAATTTTTTTATTCTTAAGTTATTATTTATTTACTTTTTATTTTTGAGTTTATGGACTACCTGAGATGATAAATGTTAATTTGCAATCTAATTAATGTCAAAAAACCGTTTCTCATTGTAATAATGAATTTATTATTGACTAGATGACTTTTAAAATAACATAGTATTAGTTAGTTAGTTAGTAGCTCAAGCCTTAGATATTGAAATATTGATGCGCATAACATGTTAGACATGTGCTCAAATAAACCCCTAACATACCAGATACATTTCACAACTATTACTTAAACATTAAAATAACCACCATTAGCCACTGATCCCTAAATCCCAAATAGATTTTTTCATCCCTGACAAAATATTTAATTGAATATGAAACAGGGTGGTATTATCGTCTTTTGTACTGTGGATTTATAAGGACTCTGCTTTGTATATTGTAATAAGGTATTCGAGGGTCATACAAAAGTATTTAAGCAGACACCAGAATAGCTTTGGGGTCGAAATTTTCTGCATTTGGGGCTTAAGTGGGGGTGGGATCAGGTGTGATTGTAAATCAAATAGATTTTCTAAAACTTTGTTATGCATCGAGTCGTTAGCGTATAGTATGCGTTTTGCGTTTTAATGAAACTTTTGATACTGTTATATGGAGTTTACGCTAGCGTCATCGTATACGAACTATTTTTTTAACCGACTTCAAAAAGGAGGAGGTTATCAATTCGGGTCGTATGTTTTTTTTTTTTTTTTTTTTTTTTTGTATGTTTGTTACCTCATATCTCGGTCATTTATGAACCGATTTGAAATTTTTTTTTTTATTTGAGAGGGTATACTCAGAAATTGGTCCCATTTTTTTATTATAAGAAATGGTTCAGTGGTTGTATGTTTGTTACAACTTAACTCCGTCATTTATAAACCAATTTGGAAAATTCTTCTTTTATTTGAAAGGGTATACTCCGAAATGGGGTCCCATGTTTTTTTTATAAAGAATAATTTAATATTTTGTAACAAATCGTTTGCAAGAAGTGAAGACGTGTAAAGCAACACGTCGATGTCTTTTGCGACGAATTATCTGACATTGACATGTCCATGCTACAAGTGCGAAGTGATTTTCAAAATTCATTTTTTGTTAGAAACGAAGTAGCCCTGGATGAGTGACCATATGCATTTTTTGTATATCTGAGCGATTGCTCGGTCAGTTAAATTATGATTTTTGATGATTCTTTATTGTTGGTAGATCATCACTTTTTTGTTTTGATTTGTGGTTTCTGGGATTCAGGGTTTAGCGATCGAGAAAGTGTTGACAAGGACCTTATATTTCTATTTACAATCTTACCTCTCGTCTCTACTTTCTTTCAAACGGCGCGGTGCTGTCTCATATTGAATATATTTATACACAATTAATTCCCACTAAAAGTTTAAAAATAAAATTATTTTTACAAAAAAAAATGAAAACCGACTTCAAACAACACCTACATGTTCAATCCTTAACTAAAAAGTAGAAAATAATATTTTAATTACTTCATAGCAAAGAACATTAAAGGGGAATCAACGCAATCCTTGATACCTATAATACTTTACTATTTATAGTTTTTAATCAGTTATTTTGGAGTCGGTGCCAGCCAAGAAGGATCTTTAATTCTGTCTTTGAAACCAACTTTTGTAGTGCACGGGGCGGTAATTGCACGCGTGGGGGATATGCCTGAGTGCACTACCCGAACGCGGTCATACTCGTGAACGCAGACGTCATTGATAGTTGTGTTCAGATATACATAAAAAATTTGACGCGCACTTATCAGATTCCGTTCGATTTCTTGTATTAAATCTATATTTTTCATTCATGTATTAATAGATTAATCAGGAAGGTTTTTTTTGCTAGTAGGTAGGTTATTTTTATGAAGGTCATTATGAACCTTCTTGGCTGGCACCGACTCCAAAATAACTGATTAAAAACTATAAATAGTAAAGTATTATAGGTATCAAGGATTGCGTTGATTCCCCTTTAATGTTCTTTGCTATGAAGTAATTAAAATATTATTTTCTACTTTTTAGTTAAGGATTGAACATGTAGGTGTTGTTTGAAGTCGGTTTTCATTTTTTTTGTAAAAATAATTTTATTAAAACTCGATTTCAAATAACTGAAGAGGTTTATTTTGATTTTATTATAGAAAAACTTATAAGTAATTAGATTTATTCGACATATAATTTATACCTAAAAGTTTTATGTCATTCGCAGTAAGTTTCTCAAACCCATTATGTTACCTAAAAGTTGTTAAACTAAGCAGTCTAATCTTTCTTAGCGTAACACAGTAAAGAAAAAAAAAACATCGCTTATGATATCAACAAACTCTCAAAAGGTTTTGAACAATACTTAACTTACAAATCTCTGGAGTGGAACAAAAACTAAAATCTAGTGTGATAGTGTAGCTAACATTTTTCGAGTTCACTGCTTGAGCTGAGAGAATCCCCCAGGATGTCTGGGGTTGGCCACCGGAGCATATAACGTCGCATGGGATTCAATCTCTGGGGAATTCATAGGGATTTAAAAAAAAATAACCATGTTTAGTGCTACTAATGATTATTTTTGAGTATAAACTGCACTAAAGACGTTGCTTAAGATACCTTAGTCCGTTGTTCGTTAAAAAAATCTAGTTCTACCGAGTGTAATCTAGACATTGTTTCTCTCTGAGTATTAAGGTCTTTAAATGTATGACTGTTATTTATTAGTGAAGAAGTTCTAATAGGTTGTTGTAACTACTAAGATTGTTTGAAATGTGATGCAATTATCCGATGAGTAATAAGTACACTTAGGCCTTGTTTCACCACTAGCTGCTAAGGTGTCTGATATATATCTAACAGATAAAACATCTTCTAGTTAAATCTAATATTTAAAAAAAATATATTTTTAAAGAGTTTATTTGTCAGTTTCAGTTAGGTTATCACGCACTTTATCAGCAAGTGGTGAAACAGGGCCTTAATATGTTATAGACGTGATTGGATGATCAAATTTATATACAAGCACCATAAGAAAATGACATATATAACATTATCCTAATAAGACTACAAAATGAGTGACACGCAAAACAGTCGTTCAGTAAAAATGGCGATGAAAAGATGGCGTTCAGATAATAGTGAGTTGCGGTCGATTTAATTGTATTAAAACGTTAGGCTGAGCACACGGCCAATCAGCTAATGTTGTACGGTGCATGCGAACAAGACACGCAACTCTTGTTTTGGTAACTTAGAAAAATAATAACATTGTCTACCGTATCTAAAACGGTAGTACTTCATAAGTGGTTCTGGCAGTTAGTTGGTTGCAGACAGTAACTATGAGACTCAGTATTAAATGATATAACAAATTTAATACGTAATTGGGAAGATAGTTGTAGGTATTATTTATGCGAATAAAAATATGTAGCTTTGAATTTCTGGTGGTATTTTTTGTATCAAAACTAAAGTTACAAACTTACAAGTTTTCTTAATCATTTTCATATCTAAAGCTTATCGCTTATTGCCATGTAAATTACTGTTGTCATTATTAATACAGTCGCAGTGTCCGTGAGCATCTGAATTGCTATCAAGGTAAATGTAGCGATGATCTTCTAATATACTTTTTACGTCATTGAAATAGAGACAAAATCAGTAAAGAATTTCAGTATTTCCTTTTTTATAACTATATTCTTTAAAAAAAGTATACCGCACTTGAAAACAAGCCCTGTACGTAAGTATAATTAAGGCTAAATTTATACAAAGTTGCTACTCATAACGATCAAATTATTTATGTTCCCATACTAAATCACTATCATATCAATATCTAAAACATCAATCTGCCCACCCTCTGTTTGAATATAGTCTTAAGATACTGACTCAACGTTCCCTGAATGAGATTTTAGACAAATCCCATAGAACGGACTATGGTATGAATGGAGAGGCGTGCGCAGCACACGTGGCCGAATGATTATGTTTACTTAACTATGTTCAAACAACATATTAATTTGGTTGGCTTTTGTTGAGAAAATGACTTTGGAAACAATTTTACTAAAAACTTCTATGTTGGTTTTATATGTAATTGAAGATAAATCTCACTAATTAAATAAACTTAATAATTAATTAATCTTTGTTTTATTTATAATTTTAAATCATGAATGAAAATATTTCCAACAGCTGGTAAGGTGTTTTCGTTTACGATGTTATGCTTTATGAATTGGTAATAGTTACTTTAGTTTAACTTTTAGCTTAATTGATTTAAAGTAGAAACTAGTAAGCAATTATTAAGAATACCTAGAGGTAGATCCAAGTAAATGCACGAGTTGTTTAAAAATGACGTTGAGATGAAGTGTGATTTATGAAAATATAGTAAATACCTCCAAAATTACACCGTTATCATAAAGATGTCATTGCTTAACGAATAGTACGTATATTCAATCGTAAATCAAATATTTTACACATGTAGGTAGGAACTTATTACCTACATCCATTGTATCTGTTTATTGAACAACTAGCTTTAATTTATTTGCATCCACCCCATAAAATTGCATTACGAAACATTTTATGTAATTTACTGCGTTTGTACAAAATGTTTTATTATAAATAGTGGAAATAAATTTGCACCCAAGTACACGGCATACAAATTTCAAACTCGGTGTGCGTTGTCGCTCATGTAAATCACCGTAGTTGCACGACGAGTACGTCTTGCATCTACCGTACACAGCCCACTTTTTATTTGTTCTTCGCCCATAAAATAACATTATCGTGCTGGCGGTTGTAATAGGATGACATTTATTTTTGTTATTATTATGCGCAGTTTTCAAAATTCTAAGTTAAAATTGTAAATTGAAGTATAAAACTAAACTAAAATAAAATTAATTTTATCGACGGCGATTACCCCTCTCAACTTTTACCGATTCTAAACTATGTTCATCTTTAATTAATTTGGCACAAAAGATGGTTATCTTACGAGAAACGGTTTTATATTATATGATTCCTCAACACAAAGAATATCTTAACTGATAATCACTGTTAAAAGAATTAAGATTATGGACTTTTGTTTTTCAATAGACACTTTGATTTCTAATATCTTTTGCTTGATGTGAAACATAGTTTTTACTCTGTGATTGAAATATCTTTACCGTTAGATAAACCAGCGTAATTTATACTGAAACACCACAAGCGTTTGAACATTGTTCTGGCATCGAACAAAACACTGCACCCCGTATCAACGTAACGTACCCACACATACGATTCCGTAATTCTTAGTTAACAACGTTCGGCCTAAGTTAATTATGTTCAAGGCATAAATCTTTCGTAATTGGCCTCTTGTTACACAACACTAAGAGCTTGGGACGTGTTGAAATTATATATGTGAGGTGGCAAAGTTTCATCATGTTTTCGTTAGTGTTATTTGTAAGGTATGGTATTGTTCTTCTGATTTGCTTCGGTTTATGATTTCTTAATTTTATTGTCCTTCCAATTGAAAAGTCTAATATTTTTAATATACCTAATACCTACTATTTGAATTTAAAAACAGAGTTTAAAAAATAACGTTACGATATCTGTCAATAATTAAATATGTTCTAGCATGTTTTGTGCTTGATGTTTCAGGTTACAAAATGAAAAAAAAATATTGTGCGGAAAATCAATTTAATAGAAAACTAATTCTAATCACATATTTTCATATTTTTAAATTTGCTAGATTAACTTCGAACTCGTATGATATTATTTTAGCCTTAAATTATTGAACTCGTAAAAACGATGAGACAATGAAGAAAACTGTAGAATATCGGCTTTATATTCTGTACCAGTTAAAATAGTATACCTATAAATAAAAAGCCTAGGCATGTACATTTTGTTTATTAAAATGAATAGTGAAGATTGTTTATTATTACAAGAAACTCATAATAAAGGATTTAAAAGTACATAGCAAATAATATATCTATAAATAATTTAGAAGAAAAAACAATAAAATCTCAATTTTCAACTAACAGAAGCATCATCCAAAAGGATTAACACTAAACTATCCAACCCTTTAAGTAGATGTCGATCAAATCTAAAGTTTCACCCACACGATCTAAACTTAAAAATTGTAACACGAGATAAGTAATGATTGTGCACAAACGCAATGCAATTTAGTTGACCAAGGGGCGTAAGGATTAGGGCCTAATCGGACGGCGGCGATGACAATCACACGCGTGCCGCTCACGTGATCATGAGGTCACGTGTCTGGTACGGGACCATTTTGGTACAGCTGTTGTAAGAAAATTGGTTAAAGTTGTTGGTGTAAAATTATTAGGTTTGTTAGGTGATATTGTTATTGATAGATTTTGTACTTATTTATGAGATACCAAATCAAAGATGCGGTAATAGCAAAAGAGGCATTAACGCTAACTGCAACTCAGTAAGTCATTTTATAGAACTTCGGCTGAAAGTCAACATAAGTCTTTAAACTTCGAGCCGTTAGTTCAAAATCAATTGTACTAAACTTGTTGATGATCTGCGCAATATTCATTTAGTTCTAAAAGTAATAAATATATACTTACCACTAACTTTCTTTTTATAGTAGCTTGAATGACTGACTTACCTGTTTCGTCACCGAATCAATGAGTCGAACGAAAATGTCCTGTTCTTGTCTGATACCTGTAGACAATAAGAATTAGTTAGATACATTCACTGCCGCAGATCAAGATGAATATATTTTTTGTACTTTTGAGTAGAAGAATATATTGTCCCGTAAAGTATCGTTCAATACTTATAACTTTATTTTCTACCCTTTGCTACCTACATTACTCAATATCAACGATATTAAAACCTTAGTCATATTTACCGTAAATATGATAATTAGGGACCTATTTTTATCAAGGAAAGGTGGAATGTATAACTAGATAATTAGCACACAACAAGTAAACAACGCTAGTAGGTTTTTATATTACCTCCAACATGTTATACTTGTACTAAGATCGTTCTAATTCTCCCCGCTATAAAACAGTAACATTTACACATCGTAGCAATAAAGATCGTAGCAAGCTTTCTACGAGCGTAGCTCGACGTAGCAGACATTGCACAATTTGTTAACTTCCTAGAATTGCCTCTACTCTTGGTTCTCTCCTTTTAGAGTTCCGTATTCAGTTTGTATTAAGAGTACACAATATAACTTTAATTATATTACGAGCAGCGTTAAGGTGTTAATATTTCATATAAGAGCTACAAAAAAAAAACCATTGATCAAGTAGTAATATGTAAATACAAAGTATAACAACTTAAATAAAACATTACTATATGAAAACGGTACCTAACTTCATTTTAAGAATTTATATATTTGCTATGTGGAAGAAAAACGCTATTTAAAACAAAAACCGGTAGTTAGTAATACTGTACTAATACTAAATAGAAAACGCAAGTATGTAATGACAATTATTATTATCTATAACAATAATCACGCAGTATGCATGTTTGCAACATAAAATATCAAAGGCCAAAATAAAACAGAACATACTCGTATACTACTTATCACCTTTTAATTACAAAAATAATTATGTATTACCACCTATATTCTCATATAATATACAATATTATCAATAACCTAGTCTAAGAGCCTCAATGCAGTCATCATTCGATAGCCTCAGCTCGCTATTCTCTGTCAGTTTTCCATTATCCGTGCTGTAACGTCAAGACAGGCAAATATTTACAGTGCCACTGTCGTGTGTATAGTTTGTGTTGCCGCCAACGTCTGTTGAATACGAGATTGAGCCTTACATTTGATTTATATCTTGCCCGCACGGCATAAAGGATATAATTGCTTAAACAAACAGCATTAATGGGCTTTGAAAAATAGGTTGTTTTGTTTTATTGTTGCTTTCTTGATCGATGTTTGTGCTGTATTTTAAGAACATAGAGATAGAAGTGTTTTAAGTGTAATGTCTATATTTGTAAGCTAATAATCCGATTTTTATTTAGTTGTTTTGATTGCTACCTGGTATCATATCATCATATCGGTCCATTATTATTCCACTGCAGGGAAAGGCCTCTTCTCATTCAAAGGTTTACGGTAGTAGATCCACGCTGATTTCAGCATGAATGGGCCGGATCGTCCGGGAAAGTACTACCCTCTCATAGAAGATCGACTTAAGAGTAGTAGCATCCGTACTACTGCGTTTCGTTCGGTGAGTGAGAGTGCCGGAGGCCCAATTTCCCCCTTTCCTCTTTCCTCACCTCCCTCATTCCCTTCCCCCAACCCCATTTCCAGCCGCCATAGTGGAGACCACCATACCAGCAGTTTAAGACGATGGCTTTTAGTATAGTGGCCGTTACTTCTGGATTCCACTGACTGCTTACCATCAGGCGGGGTGGAGTCACTTTGGTAGGCTATAATATAAAAAAAAAAAAAAGAGGTGTGAGCATTGATTGCCACGCTTGCTCAAGGCGGATTGACGATTTCAGACTTCCTCAAAACACCAGGTTTCCTCACGATGTTTTCCTTTACCATCAGTCAGTATCTAATGTCCAGATAAACTTAGAACGTACATATGATTTGAAAAATCACATTGGTACTTGCCCGGATTCGAACCTCCGACCTCGTGTTTACGAAGCGGGTGTCTTCACCACTGGGCTATTACGATTTAACTTACTTAGCCGATATATCCTAAACAATACTAATTTTATTTTTAAAATAGATGTATTGTTTACGCGGTTTTAAAAATTAGAGTTAAGCTATTTAACCGAAAAGAGTAGAATAAAAAATCACGAATGAGACATTTGTTCCAATAATAGAACTTAAAAAATAAAAGTTGAAGCATTTCGATTGAATTTGCCAAAGTAAATACAAGCCCTAAATAGTGAGAACAGTATTCAATAATCAGAACATTTATATTTAAAGGGATGTATATCTCTTGTCTTAGGAGACGAACGTCTTGAATAGCTATTAACGACAATATGCATGCCCGTATGACAATGCAGTTAAGTCGTGGCAATATTTGCTTAACTCCCGACCGACTGACAATGCTTTGCACATCTTGTATTGTGTAGACACTGGCTATGAAATTGTATTGTATGTCCTTATGTGCTCTTAGCCTACTTAATAGTTTATTTTTGTCTAGTTTAATATGATAAAGTGTATGAAAGTTCGTCTAATGAAGAAAGCGACTTAATCACCGTAGCTTTTTAATAACAGATGAATCTATTATTGACTTACTACTAGGACAAAGTCTTTTTTTGTAGATAAGCACCGGATGCTTATCTACAAAAAAAGACTTTGTACTTTAAAACCTTTTAAAACAAATTTGCCCAAAAAAATTTTAAATTTCAGACATATTATTTGCTTACTATATCATATGCTTACTTTGGGTCTAAATACAGTTGTGTAGTTGTTGTAATATAATTACTTTATTATTTTTATAATATTATGATTGTAAGTTCTTGGTGTTTTCCTTCATAATGTGTATGTTAGCAACGCGCAAAGCAAAGAATTTAAAAACTGTGAATTTGTAAAAGTCACATTGGTTATTATGTTTTAAGTTTTTTAACATTTGACAAAATACAAAAGCTTACAAATTTCTCGTCCTTTTTGGAGCTTATATATGACGTATGTGCGTTTGCCAGTGGTGGTCAACATGTTAGTTTAATGCGCTTAATGCGACATGACCAAAGAATCAACATAATACAAATCCGTACTGCATTTGTAATAATATCAAAACAATTAATTCCTGAATGTTCCGAAACTCCCTCATGAAGTAAACCCAAAAACTGACTAAATAATCACTCACCATTTGCATAAAGTAATTGAAGTCTGTACTGGATACCGTTGTTCGTCTTTTGTCCTTCTACTTCCTGTAACAAAAATGCTTAGTTCATCAAACTGTCTAAAGAAAACTTGTCAAGGCAGAAGCGAATTTGTGCAATTAAAGTTTAGTTTTACACTAACATACTACAAAACGTAATATTTATTAGTTACCTATATAATATAGTTAGATATATATACAATATAGTTTATTCTGCAGCCAAAATCATGAATAAAACAAAATAATATAGTTAAAACTTATAGATACTTTTTATACCTATATGTAATGTCTATAGTGCAATAGAATTTCTATTATTTCTGCAGTCTTGAAACAATGAACGTCTTAAACTTATAATGTAATTAACTTTACTTAATGAAGACGATGGTAAACAACAAAATGAGATACCTATTAACTTTAACAAAATAATATCCAAGAACTTATATTGCTACGATACTTAAAGCTTGGTTCACATGTACGGTAAAAACGCGAACATGAATGTTTACTATGTGAATAATTAACTGGGTGAAACAAACAAGACGTGTGAACTCGGCAGCACCCTATAGCGACAGTTATTGTAACCTATATATATTTTATAGCTATTTTACTTTTTTTATTCGTAGTTTACTTGAAGTATGATTGTTAATTATTATATTTTAATGCAACGATTATAGGTGAGTCTGACTTCCTTTGTTGTGACGACTGACGTATTTAGTGTTGATATCGAAATACTCGTATCTAAAAATTGACTGTCAAAAACATATACAAATGTAAAATTTTAGTAGATTGTATTACATCGACAAAGTCTTAAACACGTACGCAAAAAACGTTTAACTTATTAAAGTCCTTTGAATATATTCATATCGTTAGTTTAACAAGAAATCTTTGAGACGAGATAGGTATCGCGATTTAGTTCATCAATCAGGATCGAATTGACATGATTTCTATTGTGTACACAATGCTTATTTACATAATACGCATGCCTGCTGGTGGTGGCATGCAGTAATAATAAGATCCTGTAGGATATTGTTTATAACGTGTTTGTATATTTATACTACAAAATAAACAAAATATTTTATACAGATAACCAATAATATACTTATAGTAATTTAAAATTTAAAACAAAAAATAAAATTCTCTTTTAAGAAGATAAGTCTATATAATAATAATAATAATACCAGCCTGTTTACTGTCCCACTGCAGGGCAAAGGCCTCTTCTCATAGAGAAGTCTATATATTTATTTATAATTCAAAACTTTAATTAAAATCACCTAGTAGTCTAATTTAAATATTAGAAGGTCCATAGTATTTAATATCAAATTTATAAGCTGTGTCAATACATGAAGAAAAACTAACTACATTAGTTCCCTTACTAGCGGATCCAGGGAAGGGGTTGGGGGGGCTCACACCCCCAAAACACATCTAAATCCTCCCGTAAATATCATGTGCTTTTATTGTTCACCATAATAAAACCTCCCCTGGAAGGATCAACCCCTTCTAAACCCAAATTCTGAATCCGCTACTTATTTTCTCGTACCACACTACCTTAATTTGTAATTAACTAAAATGAATAATGAAATGATTAAGAGTGCTGACCTGATCCTTCTCTATGAATCCAATGAAGGCTGTGCGTTCAATCTCGACCGGTTGTCCGGCGCGATCGTAAAGCGCGACCACAAAGTGAAAGAAGTTGCTCTTGCGCAGGTTACTGGGCGGCTGCTTCTCGAAGTGAGCGCGACCCACGCCTACGCTACTGTTAGGAAAGAAAATGTTGTTAGAAATAATAAAAAAATACCATAACAGAATCATAAATTCATGATCTTCCATATTATTTTATCTCATCTAGAGAACTGACAAAAATAGAAATGGCGTAGGTTTTATACTCGTATTATAACTACGTAGTAAGTACTGATCGTTATGCCATTATTAAATAAGTAGTCACATTTCTTTTGACTACATGACCCAAGAGATGTAAAGGTATTCCTAGATGTGTTATTGAAAACAACCTTCTTTCTATCCACGGACTTAATACTGATCATGACTCAGCTATTTCTCTAATAAAAATACATTAGTACAAAACTTCAAAATCAGATAACTCTTTTCATGTGATTTTGCTTCCATACAAAATAATGGCAATTTCACAAAAAGAAAGTAAATGAAATATTAATATACCGTGACAGTTCCCACAAAAGTTCCCTCATCTTAATTCTGGAGTCATAAATTATAATATTTCTTTCACAAATATTTTATTTTTAAAACTGTAATTTGTCAATAACCTGCCGCCAAACGGTTTGGCGCGCTTTTGTTGCAGGTTACAGACTAAACATAGAAATACAAATAGACAATAGAATAGATTATAATACTTTTAAAATTTTATTTATGGCCAGTACTGTTCTTGAGAAAAGAGGTTGCACGTTGCTAACTGTAGCTATTGTTATTACTATTTCACTGTTAAGTCTTGTGTTGTTTTTTTTTGTTTTCGCTGATAGCTTTATTACTTACAAAATATGCGGTTTTAGTTGTAAATATTGGAAGGTTTGCATTTAATAGTGAGATTAAAACGATGAATACAACTAGGATCGGCTGTATAAACTAGGGCGAAAGCTACATTCATCGTAAGATTACCATTCGCAAGCAATTCTAAAATATCGATAACACTAATGAAGTGGCGACGGACGAATAGCGCCACACACAAATATCGACATGTGTGGTTATTGGGTTTTGTAAACCGAATGCAATCTTATATAGTATTTGATTTTCTCTCTTATTGCATAGAGCATAAGGTCTTTATAGGACAAAAACCAGTGTATGTCGATAGGTTTAATAAATACATCAATAGAGTCACATTTCAAATGCACGCAGTTCATCAAATCTTCGGTCTCATTTCTCATTGCTGTTCCTAGTAAATGTGACACTGGTGTTTAGTGATGTTCTGTGTCCATTCTAATTTTAAGAATACGTAAAAAAACTATACGTAACTGTGCTACTGCAGGGCAAAGGCTTCTTCTCATACAGCAAATTCATGGGCATTGATCGTCACAGTGGATTGAAATTTCAGACATTTTTTCAGATAGAATATTATATATTTATAACTTAAAGAGGTGCGCTACAATTACGGATCTAAAAGATGACCTGTTTTATAAGTTTGTTCTTAGTATTAGTCTATTCTTAAAATTATAAATTACATACCTAGGTAATAATTCTAGTAAGTAATCTGGTAAAACTTATTTGTGATTTAGTTAATTTAAATATTATTCTAAAGAAAATATTACAAAAAAAAATGATAACAATAAAACAACGTATATACACGTACAAAAGTTTCGATGTAGTTACAACACTAGAGCACATTACCCACCAGGACCGTATTACGCTATGGTCGCCCATTCATCTCTCCCTGCTGCAGAATTTGCGTAAACAAATTGGTTTCGCGATTGCCATTTTATACTCTCGCACGCGACACTCCATTGTTTTATTTATCGTTACCAGTTTCGGCGGCGCGTTCGCGATTAGGTTGTAGTGCTTTTTCCGCTTACAGATCGCGCGCGTTTTGTCAATCTTTGACGATGTTTTTTTTTGTTTGTTTATTTATGTGGGAATTTTAGGTAAATGTTTAGAGTATTAATTTTGAATCTGGTTTTTAGGACGTTAAAATGGCTTAATCTCCCCATATGTTTTAGGTGTAACAAGTTGAATAATGTTTAGGTTAATATTAGCTATTACAAATTTACTAGGTATGTTATTTAAAAGTAATAAAGTTTTTGTAGTCATATTAATTATTGTTGTAGCTTTTTTAAGCGTGGGTCAGGATCGCTCAAATTGTAGTTCTAGAAGTAGATGTAAGTTGAGTACTGGATGCCTTTCGGATAATGATGATGATGGCTGAGACTATACCTACTTAATAGGCCAGTAGTAAACTTTACGATTTTTTTAAATTTTCAGACTTTGAATTCTTGTTTAAAACGACTTGATATATCCTGAAAATATCTAACAACTATGGAGGTAGAGTCATAACATTACTTACTTTTACAGTACTTATTTTTAATTTGAACAACAACTAATTCATACTAATATTATAAATGCTAAACTCTGTATGTTTGTCTGTTACGCTTTTATGCTTAAACCACTGAACCAATTTTGATGAAATTTGGTATAGAAACAGATTAGACCTCAGGGAACAAAATACGATATTCGGCTCTTTTATCGCGATAAAATAGCTTAAAGGGGTTAAAATAAAGGATGAAAGTTTTTATGAAAACAGAAATCCTTTAACCAACATTCACGCAGGTGGAGCTGCGGACAACAGCTAGTTCGCTATATTTATTTAATTATTTCACTCAATTACCTACATATCGCGTGTCACATCACAACACAGATCATTACTCAGTAATGTACGTAAACGTAATTTAATTTATTAAAAACACTTCAGCTGGGCGCGTCCTAATGATTTACTGTTACAAATGAGCCTGTCATCGCCGGACGGACTATATGTCAGCATTTGTCATCTGTAGCCCGTTGATTGGTTGCTATTACTTTATTTAGCGGCTTATTGAATCTAATTCGTTTATTAAACTGGGTTATGCCAGTTTTTACGATATCCATTTGTTATTAAATTAACAGTATGGATACTATATAATTTTAAGCCTACTTGTCACATATACAATATCGCCATTGCCTGGAACGTTAAACGATGTGCAAAATGCAACCTTATTCATTGTGATTTTGAAGTTATCTTACCTAGAATAACTTTACCTACTGTAATTTAATTTAGTTAAAGTAATAGAACTATATTTGATAGGTACTATGGTACTATAATTTAATTTAGTTAAAGTAAACGATAAATGAGGGACGCTCAGAACTGGTTAAGCAATCACACCACATGAGCATCCGTCATCCATCGGGAGTCTCAAACAGATTATATGCTTAAAAAGGCCTATGATTAGCAGTGGATGTTTTGGGCTAAAATAATAATGACGACAGAAGTAACCTTTCACAATGATAACAGTTAACATTTCATAAGAAAAGATCAAAAATAATATGTACAGAATGTAAGCTATAATTAAATTCAATAAAATAAAATATTATTAATCCAACCAAAATATACACCATATAAACAAACAAAAACATCGACGCGAAGTAAACAGTTTAGTAGAAAACTGAGTTAAACTGGACAGATGTCGGTAGGGGTGATGTTGTACAAACACAATACGCACTAATTTAAGTACATCAAATACGTCACATTATAATATGTACTACGAGTAGCGCCAAATGTACCATTGTTGCACAAGTTCATTATTATCATAAAAGATATGGTGTTTGTAATGATGATCACGTTAGGAAAATGTATAAAAGTTGATTACTTGAGTTAGTCTGTCTTATTGTTCAGTAGTCTCTTAATTATTTTGATTTTCTTTTTTCTATATTAAATTCTTCAACGTCTGATAGATATAAATTATATTGTAGGATTTAGCAAATTTATGACGTTTCAACTAAATATAATAGTAGATTATTTAAGTAAAGCTTGAGCTAAAGTATGCAAAACCTTTTTTTTATTCAACTTTGAAATGCATTGGCTTCCTGTTTACATTCTCAAGAGTTTAATTGCATGCGACTGTACGCTGCTAATTGCAAAATATAAGGCAGGTACAATCGCAAGCAATGTTACACCCCACACGCTCACAAGATATGATTTATAATACCGGACCCTTCGCTTTTATGAATACACACTTGTTACCGCACCGTTACCGCTCGGTTCATTATGGGCTGTGCGGAATTTGCACACCCCTGATTGGATACAGCGTGATAATGGACTCATTGTGAATATCGGCTGGTTAGATTGGTACAGGAGCGTTTCACCTTCATAAAACTTGTAGCATAGCTTTTTGAATCATGACGATTTGTTTCAGTTTTTTTTGTTTATTTTCTAGTATATTAAAAATATTTTAACAATCAGTCTTATACAGTTAAACTTTTGAAATAAGTATGTAATTCAAAATTTATCCAAAATGCTACACTTATTTCAAATTTTGTCTCGTATTTTTTATTGCATATAAGTTGGTAAATATAGTAAATTTATGCCTCCAGTCCAAGAAGTCTGTCCTGACTGCTTGCCAGTGCAGCATTACCTAAAAGCTAGGAAAAGCATTATCACTAACCAACTTCAAATTATTTATTTTGGACCAGTTTCATATAGTGTTGTAACTACTTATAATGAATAAATAATTTATTAATGTAAATGATAATATTAACAATATTGAAAACAAGAAAAATCTAATTGGGTATAGGTCTATACTTAGTCACTCAAACTTAAAGTTAACTAAAATTTTAAGTAAGAATCAAAAGCATTTCTAAAATTTATATTAAAGATAGAGTTAGCCCGAGAGCTAGGCCCTAAGACAAGGACAAATAAAAGGAACATAGGACCTATCCTATGTTCCTTTTATTTGTCCTTGTCTACCTATACTATACCTATATAAGGCTAAAGAGATACAATTTTCACTAATATCGAAAGTAAATAGAAAATTTTAGTTTTTGTTTTTTTTATCATAATAATGAAACGTTTGGTTTTTTTTAATACATCATGAATACGTATCTAGCTTCTGAAGTCACACAGTTGTGCTTTTCGAATGTAAACATATTGATTGACATGCAACCCCTAGAAAGGCGCATTAAGACCCGTACTAATCCCATCCAGTTATTTACCGTCAAATAGGGTACATTCGTTTTGCTTTGGTTAGTTTGAAGAACGCTAATACAATTTGGTAGCCCATAATAAGTTTAGTCGATGCTCTTTTCGGTCACTAAATGGTTTAACTAAATATA
The DNA here is from genome assembly GCA_963082885.1 of Parascotia fuliginaria. Taxonomy (NCBI): domain Eukaryota; kingdom Metazoa; phylum Arthropoda; class Insecta; order Lepidoptera; family Erebidae; genus Parascotia; species Parascotia fuliginaria. Next base: position 12,777,776 of record OY720180.1, on the reverse strand, counting down.
AAATGAGGGTACTTTTGTTATGACTAACATATTTTAAAGGCATGATGTTACAGCATCACACTATGGTAAGCAATGGTAAAATGGTTTTTTCCGATTAGTCAAAAAAAATTAAAGTATATAATACATGCTTACTGTGGGTCTAAATGGCGTAGTGTGGTTGTTGTGATATCATATTATTATTCTACTATATTATTGTCACATCATAACATTACTGACGCAATTCCTTTAGTTTTAATCTATAGTTATCAAATTATACTAGAATAAAAATAAGTAGGTATTTATCATTTTTATTTTAGCCGAAATACATTATCTCCTTCAAATGCATCATAATCCAGTAAAAGATGAGCAGCAACTTCACGACATACCAAGAAATATTTTAAATGAGGAACGCGATTGGTTAAATTTAGTATTATTAGTTATTTTACAAGGGAGATACTATTACAACTAACTCTACGCCATCTGGCAGAAGCAGCAGAACGTGTGAATTTTGTACGGACTTATCAGAATCAAGTAAAAAAAGAACCTATGGCACTCGGGGACTGCCGCGGTAAAGCTATTGCATAGCATTTTTAATCAACTTATGCGATTATAATTATTTATTTATTTTTTATTTATGCAGTATTTTTTCTTCGATATTAATTCAAGTTTATTCTTTGATATTAATTCTATTTACACTTTTTGAGCGTGGTGACCGATAAGAAAACATTTTTTTTCTTTTATTGAATAAATGAGAAGTTAATATCGTTTAAAATATTTTTTATTATCTTACAATACATGTAGGGTATTTAGAAATTTTTATCATCCTAGTCAGTATTTTTACTCCGAAAAAGAATAAAACTGGGACATTACATTACATTGATGCATTATTACACGTTATTAAAATCTTAGTTTCATTTCTATAGTTCTACCAGATAAAATTTATCGCAAATGTGACAAAATATTTGGTTTATGTGTGGTAAAAATTAGCGCCACTAGTGTTTATCCTGAGAAATGAATTTTATGGTAGGCGGAGTGGGAGGTGTTAGGTTTTATTTTCGTTACGGAATTTCATGATTCGGTCGCCGCGCTCAAAGCCCGCGATAAAAGCTATGCAATAGCTTAAAAATACTATTATTCTTAATAAATTTAAAGCATGTCTCGAGAATGTACCATCGATAACTAAATGCACAGAAGCAAAACTTCTAAAACCATTCAATGACTGCTGACAGTGAGAAAATCTTATTTTAGATACCGATGAAACCAATAGTTACATATTAATGACAAACGCGTTTATATAGAATACACTTCTTTTTAGATAATTGAATGCTATAGTAGTAGTCCATCACGCAGGCTTTAAAGAATTTAAATTGCAATTGTATTTATATTTTATGTAAACTTTTCCACTGTAGAGGCAATTCTATACTGTTAGTAAAGTGCGGACTGTGACCATTTGGATTCCATACATCACCTATCATTCTGATGCTCTTAAATAGTTTAAAATTAGTAATACTTACTTAGTATTATCAACTAGCGAGGTAGGTGTCATCCATGCTCTGGTGAGAGGTTCCTCTTTGAGCGAGGTGACAGGCCCGCGGGGCTGCGCGTGCAGGCCACCTGCTGCCTCCTGGTGGTGCAGGCCAAACATCAGCCCACCTATACATACAAGTTTATTTGATAATAAAGCTTTGATTAGCAATAATATAATACTGAGGCTTGCTGAGTTAAAAAAATTAATAATTTTTATTATTAGGTATCTGCCTAATTGTCTACTAAAATATGAGACACTGTTTTTTTACAATTATTGACCTTAGTAATATTAAGCTTATAGCTTATTTTATATACATATCAAACTTTTAAAAAAATATTTAATTGAATTGTCATTCTATTATTACCACCACCACCCAAATGAGAGATAGAGGTTTACATTATGGTAAATATATAGCGTATTAGAGGTCTAGCCAGATAGCACAATCTATCGAGATATAATTATTATAGAAATTAAATCAGTAAGCAGAGGGGACTCATTTTAGTATACATAAAACAAAAATTAGAAAAATTTATCTGACCACCTTATTTTTATTTAAAATTCTTAAGTTCCCCATATAGAATAGAATATTTTAAATGATTAATTTCTATCCTTAATTTTTCTGGCTTTATATGGGTAAAATTATATAAATATACCTCTTAACTTCTTTACAAATCAAACAAATCAGCAACTTTCAGCTTTATAAATAATTTTGATTTATGTTTTAAATATTATATCTACCTAATACATATAATATATAAATGCTTTTATAAAACAAGTGTGTCATTTATTTAGAAATAAACTATATTGTAAAATATTTAGAGTCCAATAGTATTCTCATTATCGTATATACGATATATCTATACCGTAGAACGTTTATACAAACGAAAGCGCTCTTATATATTTATATTCAGAAAACACCTTTCTCAAATTTAAAAGTACTATTAAGTATATCTCTAAAAAACGGGAAACTTAATATCTACAAGTTATCTCTAAACATTAACAAAAACAATTAATATATTAATATTTCCATACAATTGGTTACATCCAAACAGTACAATAATTGTGTTTTGATATAATTTAATATATTTAAACTTAATATTTTATAAAATAGCCTAACGTTATTTTTAACTTTACTGTGGTTATACGAGTATGATCAACTTAGTTATTATTATATTTTTTTCTAAGCCAAACAAAATAATTAAGTATCACATAAAATGTATAAAATAATAAAGAAAATAAATACTTTTATTTCGTTACTCATACATAAGCCTGCTGAGGCGTAGCCACTCAATATTAATTATTCCCGTAGCACCGTTCATTTGTTATACCGCCGTAGACGATCTCGTAGACATGAATATACTTATCAACACTTCTACGCCACACGGCTCAATTATAATTTGCAACCTTCTACTTTGAAGTTAGAAGTATTGTGTACAGTATAATTTTTAAAGTGTTTAAGGAATCTTTATATTATTTACATTATAACGGCATTTTATGAAATTTACTTATTTACATACTTCAAAGTAAGCAAGAACGTTGTTACGAAGTTTATAACTTTTTAGTTACCTACGTTGTAAAATTTTTAGTGTGACTTTTCATGTGTTAAGAGTTGTAGAATGTTCTAACATTCTTCAATTCTTAGCAAGCTACAAATATACGAATTATCGTACTTTTTGAAAAAATCGTACATACCTGAAGACCTCGGCGCTCCCGATGGATACAGCTTTCGTCCCCATCCCACGGGGTCGAGCTCGAGCGGCGGCCACGGCGAACCCGTGTACCCGCCCGCCGCGTTCAACTCGTCCGACCGAATCTCGAATCACGACACGCACCCGAATTACGCGCCCGAGAGCGCACGAACACCTCCGGAAAATCACGAGGACTTCCGAAAATTGTGGTCTAAATTCAAAATTTTGTTTTTATTTTCACAGTTCTTTATTTTAATTTAAAAGTTTTTAATGCCAATTACTGGTATAGATACAATCGGCTTAACTCGGACTTAGGAAAATTACAGGCGCATATTATATTGTGTGGAAATTATCACAAAAGATAAGTTAAATTCACAAGAAAAACTAAAAACGAAACACAAAATCCTTCAGCTAAATTTTTTTTTGAAAATCAAATCGTAAATAGATAAAGTAGAGCGTAACTATTAATGTCGTATAAGTATCCGGTAGGCGGCTCTGTATTATCGTATGTGCGTACTGGGATCGTGTCCCGGTTGTGCGGGTGATCCCGCTGTGGATTTGCGGAACACTAACAAGCGTCGCGGGAGCGAGCCGCCGAGTGCCCAGGCTTCGTGGCGCCCCCGTCCGTCCCCGCGGACTGTGGGAGGCGCCCTGGGGACACGCCCTCGCCTCAAGAGCGGGACGGATACACCCGCACAGGTGGCGCCACTTGCACACACTATCATGACCTTTATTTATACAAAAATCAACGGTAGTATTCTACAAATTTCAATTAAAAAATAGTATTTGAATTTTAGAATTGACAAACAGTCTAGAGGAGTGTGTATTTATAGACGCGCATTATGATAATGGAGGGACGTTGTGAGGTTTCCCTCTGAGACCGCAGTACGCTCGCGCGAGTAAGGGATAGCGAAATGGATGAGATGCACGACATCTCGCTGGACCAGCCGAGTTCAGCTCAGGGACGGCCCACAGCACAAGTATTACTTATTAAACCCAAGTTAGATTGACGATGATGAAATTTCAGTGGGAATTGACTTTAACTGGTAGCGAGATGAGGTTTTGTCGCCTCATTAATTATATGCAAAGTATGTTGTATGAGTTGAACGTTAACAAATCGCTGCTTCATAATGCTGTAGTTAAAATAACGTTTTCGGGCGTTAACACTTTTGTGCGATGATATGTTTGGGAACTTCGTCTCTTATTTTAAATTATATAGAAATGTTGTATTTCCTAGTTTCTGTGTTGCTATGCTTGATAGCCAGACTACAAGCTGTATTGTAAAGGGATACGTCTGCAAATAATAACGTAATATTGATCGCAATAAAATTCAAATGTGCAATGGCGGCGCTACATTTGTGAATCAGCACGTTTGATATCACCGATTACTTTAATGTAATATTTATGCGGGCTATCGTTGCTGTTCATGACTTTTTTATTATGCATACCTATACTTACATACCTTCATATAAAACCATGGTGATGATGAATGCTGTTAAGATTTTTATCATGGCGTAATTGTTGCTTATTTTTGTATAGGTATAGATTACCTAAGACGTCACAAGAGATTACGTATTCAAACTTATAGTTGCTATTATTAAATTACCATCGAATTAGTCAAAAGATGTTTACAGTTGGACTAAAGATTTCATATTACCTATGGTAGAATTATTACGTAGGTAAGTACTTTTATATAGGTAAAGGTTACCCAAGACATCATAAGAGTTTACGTCTTCAAACGTATAGATAACTAGCTTTTCGCGGCTTGGTTTCATCCACGTCATTGCGTACTGCTCTACTCCCGTCGCCAGTAGCGTGATTTTACATATCCTTCCTCGAGAGTTGGGTTATCATACGCAAAAATATTTTTTTAAATCTGACAGGTCGTTCCAGAGAGATAGAATAGACAGAGATTATCACGTCCAAACAAACAAATAAACAAAATCTTTATATAATAGTATAGATAGATAAGTAAGTATTATTTTAAAATCATCATCAACACAGTCAAAAGAAGTCCAAATCCAGACCAAAGACTTAATAAAAGTAACGCATTTGAAGAGTATTTTTTGTCGTAATATAAATAAAAAAAAATTAAAACTACAATTTCGATGCAGATGCAGCCATCAAATATTATGTTAATTAAATAATGATATTATACATACATAACTTCATGCCTGATTCTCATTAATGGGGTAAACAGAGACTATAGAATGCTATGACCCAAATTCCTTTGCCCCTCCAACATTATCACAGGCCTCTTCGCTTAAAAAGGCATGAGCATTAACCAACGTTTGCTCAATGTAGATTAGAGATTTCAATTCCAGATCTCCTCACGATGTTTTCTTCACCGTAAGTAAGTAATATCCAAGATAAACTTAAAAACTAGGTACATATGAATTTCAAAAAGTTACATTGGTACTTGCCCGGTTTCGAAACCATGACCTTAGGTTTACCAAACGGGTGCTTTAACTACTAGGCCATCACTACTATATATCCCCCTATTTGCCCTTTTAACATCGATTAATGTTATCATACACACACGTCGATAAAGGTAGACAAAATATTCAAAAAACTGCGAAGTGATATTCAAATAAAACGTTGTTTGTTGCTAACATAAACTAATAAATGGGTATATTATTGCTTATTAACTAATATTTTGTTAAGAAGCCGGTACCTTATCAGCAATAGATTTTGTAATGTAACTACCATTCCGTAAGAAAACATCTTTTCATTTTTATTTACAACTTTGGTGGCAAACAAGCTTACGGTCCACCTAGTGATAAGTGATAATCGTAACCTATAAAGATGGCTGTGTTTTCCAAGTATTGCAGAAATAATAATGATTAGAAAACCCAACCAAGCCGTTGCCGACTACGGATAAGGTGATGAGGAAGGAAAAGGGAAAAAGAAGAACACTGAGGGAGTATTTGGGCTGATGCCGGCGCTATCACTCACCGAGTGAAATACAATAGCGTTATGCTAATGTGTTTCGCTCTAATATTCGTATTCTTACATCGATCTTCTATGCAAGTATAAAAACCCTTTAATCTAAAGTAAATAATATTATCTTATTTTTTTTCTTATATTTTATTTTATATATGTATTAACTGGTATTAGCCTACCACAGTGACTCCACTCTGCCTGTGTAGTAGCCTGGTAAGCAGTCAGTGAAAACCAGAAGTGGTGGTTACGGTTAAGAATTCAAGGTTTTAATTGAGCGCCAAATTATGAAGTGTTAAACAGTTTGATTCAAGACCCCTTAGATTCCACTGTGAAAGAGTGGCACTTCAGTCCCATACGTGTCGTTCGGGATAAAAAAAAATATCTTATCGCTGAAAGCAATCCCTTTCAGACAACCGTTAATTTCTTACAACACCCAAGGAGAGAGATAATGTTCTTGCTATATTGTGTTAAGCTACCTGATGAATATATTTTTAATATAGTAACAAAAATATATTTAGCATATGACCAAATCTAATTTCAATCAACTAGCTTTTTGAAACTTAATAAATGAATGAACAAACACTATAATATACAAATACTTACAAAATTAGAGAGTTACCTTCTTTTCTTTTTTTCTCATCTCTGTCATTCCCTTCACTTACCCCACTATCTTCACGGTAGGCAGCGGCTTCGCAAAGTAGCATTCCAGAAATCATTGAGCGATAGTTACCACTTACCATCAGGTGGGCTGTTGGCTTGTCTGCCCCTGTCACATGAGCGCCGACGGCATGGTAAATCGGGACGCACTTACGCCTCCTTCAATTCAAAAAAAAAATACATACTATAGTTTAAAACTTTTTTATTATGTTGGTCTTTGAGTTGAAGCGTCTATAGGTTGTTGTCCATTTTGTTGCCCAGCATGTCACTGTATTGTCCTTTTATTTATTTTTATGAACACTAAACATGCATAATTTGCTTAATGATAGATAGCACCCCCTGAAAGTAATCCTGGCGGCGTCTATGAACTGTCGGGCTTAAGAAAAAGATATCATTGACGCATTATGAAGGATAATAAAGGTAGAGCTAAGTGATATTCCCTTGCATGATTCCTTCATCACAAGCTGTAGGTAAAAGGTTTTCAAGCGATAACCATATATAGTAGGTCCACTTTAATGTGAATCGAGGACCTGATAAAATTGACATGTATCTGTTAAATGAGGACGACTTGGAATCGGTTAAAATGGAAATAACTAAAAAGAACCCTATGTGCTTAGAAGCGTAGGTATTCAAAGTATTGCATGTGCATAGGTTACAATTACCACTGAACTTATATTCATCAGGTGGTTCATAATGGTGGACTATGGTGGTAACACTACTCTAGCCCTGTAACTAGATAACATCATAAACTAGATGCGGCTGCTTGTTTTGTGTTTAGTAAGCGCTTTTAAAATACGACTTCAGGCAGTCATAATTCTGAAGTTCGTTAACAATAAAAATATTTTTCTTTAAAAAATCCATAGCAATTTAGTTTTATAAGACGAAAGATAATATAGCTTTTCTTAAAATTTCACAAGAATATAAAGATACAAGACTTACTGCTGCTGTCTGCCATCAAATACTGACAAAAGGTTAACCACTAACCACTCGATAAAAAGAAGACTATTGTTGTATGTTATACGGTAGTAGATCCACGCTGATTTCAGCATGAATGGGCCGGATTCCCTTCCCCTAACCCCATTCCCAGCCGCCATAGTAGAGGCCACCATACCAGCAGTTTAAGACGATGGCTTTTGGTATAGTGGCCGCCACTTCTGGATTCCACTGACTGCTTACCATCAGGCGGGGTGGAGTCACTTTGGTAGGCTATAATATAAAATAAAAATAAAAAAAGACTGGTGGATCACACTCGCTTGTGAATCTCTAAAGCAGAAATGAGAATTAGCTACTTTTTAGCAGAAACTCTTACTAACTATTGATGCTGCGATCTTTTTGATGCGATTTATTTTAATTTGATTTCTGGAAATCAGAGACATATCTCAGTGTTTTTAAGTTACACATAAGCTTAAAGACGTCCACTGCAATTTATGAGCTATTCCGGTCGGATCTGATCTTCTCTGATTATTAGTATTCTTTAATTCCGTTCTGATCCCCTATTGGCTCGCTTACTCATAGGTACCTACAACAGTGATACTAGGTCCCTACTGATAATGTTTATGGAAATAAAATATATTTTTTTTATATTAGTCTACCAACGTGACTCCACTCTGCGTGATGGTAAGCAGTTAGTGAAATCCAAAAGAGGTGGAAACCATTCCAAAAGCCAAACTACTAGTATGGTGGTCTCCACTATAGCGGCTTAGTAAGATGCTTTTTCACGCCCCGCTTAAAAGACCAAGGATTATAATTAGATGGGAACACATGCGCTGGTAAAGAGTTCCAGGCTTTAATTGAGCGACAAAAGTATGAAGTGCTGAATCCTTTGGTTCGAGGCCCTTTAGATTCCCATGTGAAAGGGTGGCACTTCAGTCCCGTCTTCTTATTAGTAAATTTTTCAGTCTCACAGATTACCTCCCTTGGTCAATGTAGGAATCTTACACGTCGATTAATTTAGTATAAAAACAGATTTACTGTGCTACTATTCGAGAATAGCGTAGGTAATTGTGTATAACAGAGCCCCACGAAGGTAGAATACTGTATGTAGGTACACTAGGTGAGTCACAAAAAAAGTCATAACGTTTCTAACTTAACTCGTAATTAGCATACCTATGGATGGGAATAATATGTACTTATTCCAAAATATTTAATGCATCAGTATGTACATACTAGTATGTGCTATGAGTAAACCAAATAAAATATATTATAAAGATCACGTTAAATTAAAATGGATCATAGTTGAATTTTTTTCGTGACTCATCTAGTGTGCCTAAATACAGTAAATATGTATTCTACCTTCGTAGGGCTGCATAGATACACGCTTGCGAGTCTCGATAGCATGAAATCAATGTTGCGGTGTGAATGTGTCAACATTTTTGTAGATACCTATTCTCTGACTTGACTCTCCTTTTCATGTTGCCAGTGCCAATGCTATTTTGACCACCTATAAAAATACCTATAACCAGTTAACTATATTCGTTAGTTACCGCAGCCATTAGACGCTTACAAGACAGTCTAAGAAGGTATACTTCGTTTGATAAATGATTCATAAAACAAGATAGGTATATTTCTCAGATATTTTATACCAGAATAGTAATAAGATAACCTACTTAATATTGTAAATCGAGTTTAATATATCTATAAATCAATATAATAGCATAGAATGAGTAATAACATCTAAGTTCTACGACAAGGTACAAACAAGTCAGTGCCTCTGGAGCCTGAGTGCTTTGGGAGGTCTCAGAGGGACCGCCCTCTTACCACGCCTATCGCAAGCCACGCCCACTCAGTGTCTAGAGAATAAACTGTAATGTGAAATATCCTTACTTGTTTTAACTTAAGGTGGATGATGGATAATGGTTATAGCGTCTTTACCTAAAGTTTTGCTTAAGTAAGACACCTACTTTATATTTTAAAAAATGTTTGAAGAAGATTTTTTGTTTTATAGTAAAACGTGAGTTCTGTAAATGAATAGAATACAGACGAAAACGTTTATTATAGACAAATCTGTACCTAATCCATAACCATTATTAGATACTGTCCGGTGATGTGCGACTCATTGACTTTAATCTTATCACCCTACACATATTTTTACTAAGTCATATTTAAGTATTACTAATTTAATACAGAAATTATTACGAAAACGAAAGAAAGTAGAAACTAATGAGAGTGTAAAATAGAATAAAAAGCTCTATATTTGTACCTACACCAATTTTATTTGCATGTATGAATTGTGAATCAACTTAAAGGACTTTGGCTCCCTCTTCCTTCTCTGCGCTCAACGCTCTTCTAGACACCAAACCAATGACACTAAACCATAGATCAGTATCAGTATGTGATCTGTTTGCGGACAAACGGAAGATCATTTTGTCAGCTTGAAGTACTGTATGGAGAAAGCATGACGGCGTTAAAATAAAGGTCATGTTTTATTTTTATACTTTTTTTTTATTATTTTTTTTATTTTTTATATTAGCCTACCAAAGTGACTCTACCCTGCCTGATGGTAAGCAGTCAGTGGAATCCAGAAGTGGTGGCCACCATACCAAAAGCCATCGTTATAAACTGCTGCTATGGTGGCCTCTACTATGGCAGCTGGGAATGGGGTTAGGGGAAGGGAATGAGGGAGGTGAGGAAAGAGGAAAGGGAGAAATGGGCCAGCGGCGCTCTCACTCACCGAGCGAAACGCAGTAGTACGGATACTACTACTCTTAGGTACGTCGATCTTCTATGAGAGATTTATATATTTCCATTGTTCATTATTACCTACTGTTACTGAATAGCGCATCGTAGATAATTAAATAAGAGACTGAGTAATTACCTAACTTCACATTCCTTCGATATAGTAAATACCTACCTACTACAAATATGACCGTTAATATTAATTTTGTGGTAATTATGGTAAGCCGATCTTCTGCGGCAGACTCATATCAAGCAAGACGCCTCTAAACTATACCCAAGAATGGCATGATGTGATGTGATGATTTCGTCATATTGTCGCTTCTTATGCCCATTGGGACAACTAGCATGTATTTCTTACTAGCTGTTGCCCGCAGCTCCGCCCGCGTCATGTTGGTTATATATCTGTTTATACATTGATGATTTGTAATCATCAATGTATACAAACTTTCAACCCCCTTGAGCCATTTTTCTCGATATGTTTGTTGCCTATATTGTTCCTCGAGGTCTACCTATCTGTATACCAAATTTCATCAAAATCGGTTTAGTGGTTTAGGCATGAAAACAGACAGACAGACAGAGTTACTTTCGCATTTATAATATTAGTACCTACCTACGGAGTATGGGTAGATGCTTGCAAAATGAACCTACATATAATAAATACATATGTATTGTATACCTTTTCATGAAAGAAAAATGTGATCTTATGATTTTTAACGAAAAGAAGAGGTACCCACTCATTATTTTCGTTTTAATTTTAACCCATTATAAAATACGTGCCTACTTTATTATCCGTCCTATGCTCACAAACATTAAGCATACAAATTTCATTTCCTGAACGTATTTGGAACAATAGGATCTAGGTCCAAGCATTATAATCAGTTTACTATTGTGCGTTAACTGGAGCAATCTACAGGGAAATCTGCATTTGCATCCAACAGTTCATATCGTGAATAATAAATTGATATTTTAATGGCCAGCTGTCTAGCGTTATTGATTTACGTTCATTGAGACTAAAAAAGGTAATAAGAAAAACACACGTAGATGTATCTTATGTCCTTTTTCAAATGACGTTTGAAAAGAGCACTAATTTTAGGCTGCCTAAAATTAGTGCTCTTTTCAAACGTCATTGCTTGGTTGCTGAGACTTTACCACTACTCTCTAGTATCAGATGCGTTACTAGTCGATGTCTTTAATTCGTACAATAGCACAAATTCCTACGCCTTTCGTATTCAGTTTATCAAAAACTAACTTTATTTACGTAAAATACACGGGTACTCGTAAGGTATACCTACCTTGACACGAGGTTATGGTTTAGTGTCATAGAGAACGTAAAATAAATATACATTGCGTTTAATATTAAAGTTTTACATAAAGCTAAATTACGACCCACGAATAATCCCAATAATATTCTCCTTACACGTCGATATCAAATAAAATAGACACATAACAGCGTTGTTTTATTAAAGCTTATATAAATATTTTACGATTTTATTAAACGTCCGAACCACGTAAATCTATGCAAATAGGTACGTAAAATTCAAAGCAGTAGTCACGTAGGTATAGTCGAGAAACAAGCTGACATGACTTCCTCCTTCATTTTAATTCGAAACCTTAAGTCAGCTTTAAATTACACTTTTTGCCGGCCTTATAACCCCCCCGACGCGAGTCCCGGATTAGGGGCTACCAACGGGTACTTTTTCTGGCAGTGTCAAGAAACATCGTCCTGCCTTTAGATGCCCCCCGGGGGGTGCTTTCAGACCCTTAACGTTTACGACTACCCGATTGCTTTTCTATGAAGGGCCTCTAGGAAATGTCCGCGACAAAAACCGACAGATGCGTACAACGGATGTTGATACCAATTGATTAGTTTGCAAACAGTGTGAATTTTTCATGTTCGGTGGCTTTTTTTGGTAGTTCACACTTCATAAGTGGTCAGAGAACAAAAAATATCCTATTATATTTAACTAGTAAAGGAAGTGAGTTGACATTTGTCTTACTACATTCATAATTCGTTGTTTAGTGGAGATGTCACTATAACATGATAAGACTAACAAGTTTTTGCTAAAATAGTTTTTGTCTCAATATTCATAAAGATCAATCGAGATAACAGACCTATTGCGAACAACACAACTTAGAAGCATCCTTTGATATAGGTAAGTATTAATCAAAATTTGTACTTATTAAAACCAAGGTAGCTTTATTCATTCCACTCTTAAATGCATATCATTATCCTACAAAAATTCAAATACAAAATCGTAACACGCTGTGCTCAAAGTCCACAAACTGACAATACAGTTGTTAGTCTCTGAATGCGTCTTTAGTGACGTCTTTGACAAAACAAATAAGCCGTAAAAGGGTATTAATGTACCCTACGTCCGTAGTAAAAGGGTTAGCCGTTTATTTCCCGATACTACTGTTCTTGATTTTTTTTTGTCGATGTGTTTTCGTGTAACTGTTAACTGCGATCTCGTATCACGCTGTGCGAATTTTGTAAACGCGTCGGCAATGTACTTTGAATGTATCAAAGTTTACTTGAAATATTATGTTGAAAAAATACATTTAACTTTGTTTTTAATGCATGCCATGTAAAAGGATAGTTATCTTTAATATTCACTAGATTCTCTCGGTGCGTTTTTGCTTACTGCTCTGCTCCCGTCACAAGTAGCGTGATGTTACATAGCCTACAACGGCAACAACCTTCCTCAAAAACTGAATATGCAAAAAAAAATATTCAAATGGTGGTTCCAGAGATAAGCGCGTTCGACAAACAAACTCTTGTTTTATTTATTATATATAAAATTCTCGTGTCACGGTGTACGTTATTGAACTCCTCCGAAACGGCTCGACTGATTTTCGTGAAATTTTGTATGCATATCGGCTATCGGTTGAGAATCGGACATCTACTTTTCATCCCCCTAAATGTTAAGGGTGGTCTGAAAAGGGATGAAAACGATTGTATGAAACTTCTTTATAGTTTTGAAATTTTGTTTTGGAATACTTCTATTTTTTTTTTAATTGGGGTGGATTTAGAGGGACGGAATTAGGGATGATTAATATTATGTGGAAAGATATTTGCTTTTGAAGTTAGCGAATTGAAAATTGAAAAGAGGGGGAAGGGAGGGGGGGTGAAAGAGAAGTGAGGGGAAGTGCGGAGGAAGTGAGGGGGAAGTGAGGGTAAAGCGAGGGGGAAGTGAGGGGAAAATGAGAGAAAGATGAGAAGGAAGTGAGTGGGAAGTATGTGGCAAGGTAGGGGAAGGGAGATGTAAATGAGGTGGAAGCAAGGGGGAAATGAGGAAGAACCCAGGGAAAGGGAGAGTGAAATGACGGGGAAAGAAGAGGGGAGGTAGGGAGGGGAGGGAGGGAAGAAGCGGAATGGTAGGAGTGGGGAAGATGGGAGAGGGGAATAGAGGAAAGTAGTGAAAAGTTTACGGGGGATATCTGTAGGTAGGTGAAAGAGGGTTTGTAGAATGGGAGATTAGAAATATCTATTTATATAAAAATAAATCCTTATTTCCCTTGGTCGTGGCATCACGCGTGAACGACTGGACCGATTCCCTTAATTCTTTTTTTGTTGTGTTTGTTATTGTCAGGAGAAGGTTCTGCGAAAAATTTGATAATAATTAAGACACGACAACGTCTGTCGGGTCCGCTAGTTTATTATATTATTCATAGGTCAAGTGATTTACAAAATTTCGTATTTAGGTAGTGAAAATTAGTGACCCTTCGTTTTTATACGTAATTATTTATATGTATATAATAAATTGTACTCACAATAACACATCACGGTATCAAAATAATAGAGTCTTAATGAGCAACTGCAAATGTCATCGTTTTAATAGATTATTTATTTTTCATATGAGTAAAGCAAAAATTCAAACACTTTTTAAAAATATAGCATTCGTCCAAATTAAAAATATTTTGATAAAAGTAAATACTACGTTAAAGGACAGTGCAAAGTGAAACAAACAACAAAATGACGATCCATTCAGCAGATAAGTTAATAAAAAAGTAACTAGTGTACACGTCAGTGAGAGAACACTAATGGGAACTATGAAACATGTCGAGACTGACAACCAAAATGGACTAAAAGACAGCTTATGTGCCCTTTAAGCACTATTACAAATTGGTCAATATTATAACACCATAATGATTATAGGTTTGTTGTATTTCTGCATATTACATAGAGAGAGGATACATTAAGCATTAAAAAAATAACTGCCTCTGAGGTTCGGTGGTAGGTACTATGTGCGAATTACCACAAGTCTCGGGTTTGCTCCCCAGATCGGGTAAAGTGATATTGAGTTTTTCTGTCGAGAAATCTTAGTATTAGCTCGGAGTCTAGAATTGTGTCCGGTAAGTGACTACAGGCTCGCATCTTGTAACATGGGACCCAAAATAAAATGGCGAAACGTGGGTGGTTCAACACCTCGGTTTTTCCCTTCGGGGATAAAAGGCGTGAAGCTATGTATGTATGTAAAAAGAGTTTCATACAATTTTATTGTCTTCGCAACAAAGTTGTGACTACTATTTCATTGATATTTTGCCGAAAAACATCCAGAGGATCAGACCGGAATAATTCGGAAATAAGTGTTTCGCATCACAACTTTTAAGGTCAGCCACCTTCATTGCCAACGGGCATGATGACGATCTTTACCAGATTGTCGATCTATCTTTTAAAGTCCCACGCTGCATATTTCATTACTACTCATCAGAAACCGCCTTTTTGCCTTAGGACACCAGAACCACTATTCTTCAGTACGATATTGCCATTGCTATGGATTTTGTCTTCTGTAAGGTGGATACTGTGTTAGTTGTCAATGAAAGAATCTAAATCAAAAATAAACCAACTAAGATCTAATTATAAAGTCAAACCACTTAAGTATTCAAGTCTACCATACGGTTAAACCATAACAACTAGCCTAAAAGGTTCATTTCAAAAAACGAAAATTCCAAACCAGTATCCATTTTCTCACAAAAATAGCATGCTGTGATGTATCTCCATTGGCTTAATGGTGCTTGTGTAATTTTCATGGTATTTTCCTCCACAACCGTGTTATCATATTTGAGGCGAGTGGCATCATGATAAAACACAGTAACTCGTCATAATGTGTTTAGCGTTGCCTCCTCTGTTCATCTACCAAAGATTAATACGCGTAGACGGTGTACTATATCTACCTAAATAGAAAAAAATAAATAAACCGAGTCTCCCCATAACTTGAAACGTCTCATTATTTTAAAACAATAAAATGTAATTAAACACGAGTAGGTATACTGGCGATACTTAAAAAAGCTATGCCCAACAGTGAGCGGCGCACCGTCGTTCTGCTGAAGATGATATATACCTAATACTATGATATATACAGTCCGATTAGGTAAGTCCGATTCCGAGAAAAAGGTCACTCGTCGAATTCAACTCGGCTGGGCAGCGTTCGGGAAGCTACAACATAATTTCTCGTCCGCACTACCGCAGTGTCTCAAGGCCAAGGTCTTTGACCAGTGTGTGTTGCCAGTGATGACGTACGGAGCAGACACGTGGTCGCTAATTATGGGTCTTATCGGAAGGCTCAAAGTCGCTCAGAGGGCGATGGAGTCACTATGTTAGGCGTCTCCTTGCACGATCGTTTGAGAAACGAAGAAATCCGCAGGCGAACCAAAGTAACTGAGTTGCTTCTCTGAAGTGGCAATGGACAGGACACATAGCTCGTAGAACGGACGGCCACCGGGGCAAAAGGTTCTAGAGTGGTGACCATGAACCGGAAGACACAGCGTGGGCAAACCTCTCACAAGCTGGACCGACGACCTTATAAGGGTGGCGGGCAACCGATCGATGAGGGCGGCGAACGACCGGATAGGTGGCGAAAATTGGGGGAGACCTATATCCAGCAGTGGACGTCTTTTGGCTGATATAATGATGATGATGATATACCTACTTATATGAATTAAAATTAAAAGGCTATGAAGATGTGGTAATGGTAAATTCACGATTTTTATGACATTGTAATTTGTATCCTTTTTCCCAAAGAACGGGGCCGAGGCCTACTATGCTGAGCTCTTTTCATTGGGGGTTTCTCTTTTTCTTTTGCTATTTACCAGCCACAATTTTAAACACTGAGCAAAACTAAAGCAAAGGTTTTTTGGTATAGTCGACCACATAATATTTGCTTTACCACTTTTAACAAAAAATTTCATCAAAATTAAAATTCAATGATTCATTGTGACAGTGACAACAACTGTCACTATAATGAGATAACCACAGAACAAGTACTAAAGCATAGAAGGACTATACGAGAATAAAGCGTACACACTCAGAGACAAATAGAAGTTTAATAGTGCTACGATACCTTCTGACAGTTTATCGATATCGATAGATGAAATTTGTTTATGGGCTATGGTAAAATAACAGACATGCTAATAAAATGAGGTCTGGTTCCATAAAAGCTCTCGTAAACGAACTACAAGAAACAAACGGCCGTTTTACACCTCACCGGAATGGCATAGGCCGGCAGCGGCGCCAGGAGCACTTTCAATGTGAAATAATTTTGAAGTTTTAATTCATGTTTCATGCTGTAAGTTCAAACACAATGTAAACTGTATATGAATAAATTAAATAAATTGAAAATTGAAATATACATGATCGATCCACACACTGCCTCGCATCACGGATTGTAGTGCGAGCGTGCGTGTTCTTGTATTGTTTGTAAGTATCTCTCTTTGTATAGAAATCACGCGTGGTGCAACACTGAAAACGCATTTAAGCGCTGTGTTACTGATCACACGCTTACATGCAGAGAAACACGTACTCACGCGCGTGGGTTCGAGGCCAGACGGTATGGACACCGTGTTCTGCAGTAACTCTAGCACTCTCGCATCTGCACGCGTGGCACCGTCACCGCGTCGCCACGCTCCCGCAGCGTAGTGCGGGGCAGTGTGTGGATCGCCAAAATACCGGTATCGGCCCTCTGTTCTTTTCTGACTTTCTTAGTATAGCATCAAAACAGATACCCCAAGGTAAAAATAAAACACAGCTGTAAGATTCATGTCACAAATGTATGATTATATTTCCAATAATATTGAAACACATTATTACTGTCCCTTAAAATTACAGTTTTGTTTAAGAATGTCCTGATTATTTGTGCATAAGCTAAAATATTTTTTGTTATGTTATGAATTGGTACTATTAGAAATTTTTCCCGATCAATTTTATCAATAAATTTCTGTAGTCATCTAGAACATTTATTTATTTATTTATTGAAAAAGTATTTACAATATCATTACAGATAAAAAATCCAATACGATATCATAAAAAAATTACTAAATAAATATACCCATTTATCCAATACTATACATTTTTGTGCAACATCTTTGAATTTTGACAGGGTACATTGAAAATATTAATTTCTATAGAAATAATATTAATAAGTCGTATGGCGCGTGACAATGGAGCAAATTTGAGTAGATTCGTCCTCACCGCTGGAACGTTAATTTAAGACTCTGCATTTGTTATTTTAAGATGTATCTATGGTTTCTGAATAAATTATTATTATTATTATTACATGTTAAACGTGTAACAATATAATATATAACATAATTCTCTCTTAATTTGTTTCATGGATCTTCCGGTCTGATCTTTCGGAAACCTGCAAAAGAACACAATGTATGAAACACTATGAAAGGTACAAAGATAGTTACCACAAAATCGTTAACACAAATTATAGTAATATTTTTGTCATCGATAAAATATGCAGCACAAG
The DNA here is from genome assembly GCA_963082885.1 of Parascotia fuliginaria. Classification (NCBI taxonomy): domain Eukaryota; kingdom Metazoa; phylum Arthropoda; class Insecta; order Lepidoptera; family Erebidae; genus Parascotia; species Parascotia fuliginaria. The sequence goes on along the minus strand of OY720180.1, from coordinate 12,759,555 downwards.
TCACAACACTATTGAACATGACTACACAAATTGGTAAAAATGTAAAATACTTAAAAATTACTGAATCGAATGGCAAACAGACGATTATAATATGATTGCAGTATAGTAAAGTATAAATCACTTAGGTATTTTGCACGTTTATATAGGTTTTTAGAATATATTATTGGTTTGTTATCTACTCAGATCAGAACGATGGAAGTTGACGATTTAAACTTGATTTTCTTTGCGAAAAGAATGTAATTTACAACCTACAATAACGCAGGACATTGCTTAACCAATGGGCTTAATTTTACTTCACAATAGCACTATGTAATTATTAAATAACATATATTATTTCACAAAACAGATAAACAACAATGAAAATTACGAGCGGCGGTTTAATCCGACTAAATTGTCTAGAGGCCTTGACAAGTTGGAACATTTGACATTAGTTCACTTTTTAATTCGGCATGCAAAGGTAACCAAAGGTAACCAAATTGACGTTTCTACAGTGTACACCGGGCGTCCTTAGCAAAATTATTTGTCTCTTTCTTTTCAATGTGTCCGGCATATTTGGAAAATAGGACAAGTATATGAGGGCGATTAACACTCCTTCTATGTATGTACTTGTTCTGTGGAGATAACTAGCAAGCAAAAATGTTGCCAGAATAAAATAAGAAGAAGAAGAAGAAGCAAGCAAAAATATACATGACGGAACATCTTTTGTTTGCACTAAAGATGGTTGTCATTTAATTTCATTCACATTTTTCTATTTTATCATTGTAATAAACCATGAAAATCATCTACGAAAAGATTATTTTACACTTGTCACTGGCAGAAATAGCTGACACAGTCGTTGGCTCAGTTGCTGCTATAATAAAAGGAGAAGAAGAAGAAGGAAAATGGTTTATTGATATGCAAACGACATTTGCCTAATCTAAGGGTGGTAAATCAATGATATGGTCGATTATACTTACATGGTCAAAGAGTTTCCTACCTTGCACAAAGTATCTTCTCTGAAGTGCACTTGCTCTCTGCATTCATATTTCGGAAAGCTTTACTTATTCAATATTTTCAAATTGGCTGCACACCGTTCTTGTAATGGAGCCGAAAAAATGCGGAAACCGAAGCAAATGGATTTGCAAGCTACTTATTTATTTAGCGTCGCAAAATATTATCCTCAAATTCGTTCTGAATTATTTTGTCAAGATAAATTTAGACTGGTTTTCTTCGTAAGACCTGCATTTTTGTGTTATATTTTCTTCATTTGCATTTTTTTTTTGTTGACGTGTCTGTGTGATTTTAATTGCTTATGTAGGTTTTGCTTTTATGCAATCTAAAAGGTAATATTATTATGTATTTAAATTATTAATAGTTTTAATTAAAGTATAGCGTGAAGTCTTCGTTTTTGTATATTATCCTAGCAAAATGAGTTTATACTGTCTGATGGTAAGCAGTTAGTGGGGTCCAGAAGTGGTGGACATCATCCAATAAGTCAACGTGTCAAACTGCCAGCATGATGGCCTCCACTAATTTAAGAGATGCTTTTTACACTCTTCTGAAAATAACCGAATATGTTGGATTTTTAATTATGTATTTTTTTAACTAGATAGATTACAAATTAGAATTATTTAATTCATCATCAACACCATTTCATCCTAAAGATGTATACTGCTTTCGCACTTTAAGGTCAGTTATACATTTGTGTTGCAGGGCAAGGCTATAAGTAAATTTCGCTATTCGTCTAGTTAAGAACATACAATTATGTTAATTTCGTCAATTTCGCTATTTGTCTAGTTAAGAACATTCAATTTATGACTTCTTAAACCACTAAATCACTACGTCACACATACAGTCAGTATTTATTACATTCTATCCTATATTGACCTGAGTGAAAATATACATATAAAATGATACATAATCTCATGTAACCTAATGAAATTTCCATATCTGCAATCCCGCCCTTCTACATGCACTGTCTAACTAACAAAGTAACAAGTGGGTACAATTCGCCATATGACCGGCGTGTCAGTAGCACCATTTATCATGTGAGATGTGACAACTGAATTTATTTTGTAAAAAAACAAACAATAGGACGCGTTAGGGCTCCTCTAGCGCCCCCCTGATAAATGTTCGGACTAGTAGTTTTTTGGTGCAGAGCTACAAACTTTTAGACAGTACAAAGGCAGTACCTAATACATATTATATTTATATTATAAAAATGGACGTACAATTCAAGCACTGCGACATAAATCTCCGTATGATTCAAACATTGGTTTTGCATTTTTATTTGAAACTTTGTAGAGTTGTGGCAATCATTATTATATATACAAAAAAAAAATGTTGACGAGCTCTGTGATTACCTTGATTTAACCTAAAAAAACCTATTTTATATAAAAACTCCAGTACAAAACTCTTATACATTCTAATACATTCTTGGCTCATCTTAAACTGATTAAACGATCTGCTGATCAGTCACTAAGTAGGTATAAGTAAGTACGATCACTTGGTAGATTGTAAGGATTTCGTACCTCAAAAGTCAATCTAGGACAGAAGTCCATCTGCCATCTATCTGCATGGTCAAGACTCTCTCCCTCTGTCTGAATTTTTTTTATTTAACATCGCTAACATTAAAGGATTCTCTATTCTTCATTAAACCTATATTTGACATAGGCATCAAAATCCAAGGGTACTCGGTACTCTCATGATTTAGGGTGCAACACAATAGAAAGATAGCAATTTGATATTCCGGCCACATTTTTAATAAGCACCCGCTTGCTAACAGTAATGGGCCAAGTGGGCCCACTATTTAATAGCTTTTTGTTGTGCCATTAGACACTTGAGTGGCCCTGGTCAGTTTTTGTTGTTTAGTCATAAATTAGGGATATTTTGACCCATAGTTTTAAGTATCTGATTTTTTACTCAATGTTTCGCTTAGTTGAGTAAACACAAGGATTACAACTGTTTCATTCATAAATTTATGACATAACTTAACTACATAGATCGTATGTCTAAAGAACGGATTAGCATGATAATAAAATAGGTAAGTAGGTACTTACTTTAGTTATTACTTTATTATGAAATTTGGGACATTAAAATGGAAAAGACGGGATTTCAAGATTTTACACATTAATCCTCATATACCCACCTCGCGGATCGAACCCGAGTCTTCCATAGTAGTCTGTACACTGTACCAATGAAGCATTATTTATTCCTTTATTGAACTACGCCATACTCACTCATAGTGTCCTCGTGTCCTTTTAAAAAACCTCGCATATGTACTGCATTATGATTCATTATGATGTTTTTATTGAGTCGCCGGTTCGCCACCGAGTAACGAAGTATTGTAATGCATCTGTTCACTTGTTCAAAGCTTTTTGTTCCTCAGAAGTGGGAACTATGTCAGTTGTGCCTTCTGTATCATATTGTACGTTTGGCAGGTCTGTTCATTTTCTGTTTTCAAAATTATGTTTATGTTTGCTTCTTCTCTTTTTACTACTAACTTCTGTACAGCTTTTTGTGTTCGTCACAGTTCCTTACATGTGGATACAACTGTCAGTTGTGCCTTCTGTATTATGAATTATTCTCCTTAATTCATGTTCTGAAAATAAAAGAGACACACAAAACAATTACATTAATAATTTGCCCTTATATTTTTATATATAAATCTTTATCTCACTTAGCGATTGTGTAAGTTTCCAATTAGAACTTAGTCTTTAAGTTTAAGTAACTGGAAACTTACACAATACAACTTAGTACCAACTTAGTCGAACTCACCTAGATTGGCGGATCACTTAATTAGTATTTCGGTAGTGGCTGTTCTACCTTGTTTAACTTAGCAGACCTAATTAGTAGCGTCTTGTTCTATTCCTGTTTAGACATGTCTCGTGCGGTTAAGAAGATTTAGAACATGTTCAAGTTAGGCAAGTGAATTGATGTACTTACTGTGATATTGATCATTATCATCATTGAAACATTACGGGAATCATAGGCGTCCCTCAAAAATCTCCATTTGGGCTCGTTCGAAGCAGTTCATAATTTAGAAACTTTTAAAATGCAAGCTACTAAATTTGACGAAGTACACCAAGAGCACCCGTTTGAAGAGCACCTGAGTGTGGAGCACCCAGCCTAGTCCACGTTGTGCACCTATAAATATTTTTGACAGAGAGAGCACCTGCCAGAAATATATTGATAGGTGCTCAACGTGGACTAGGCTAGGTGCTCAACGCGCAGGTGCTCTTCGGACGGGTTCTCTGGGCAGACTACGTCCCAAATTGGTAGCACGGTGGTAGTCATTATGACCGCTTTATACGATGTATTTTCACGCTTTGCATAATAGGACACGGAATCAAAATTGCAAGAAAACACATATACGGTAAAGAGCTCAGTAACAGACAGATTTGTTGTGTACCACTTTTTTTTTAAAGAATACCAAATCTACAAATTTATTCTAAGCTTTAAACAAATAGCTCTTTTTTGCATAAGTTAATATCGATAAGCCTATAGAGCTACAGAGTATCTTTCCACTACGTATAGCTACAGCTACGTCACAAATATCCACAAATATCTTCGAGAACACATCTCCAATTCAAAATTCTCTATCAATTAAGACATTACACGTCCAATTACGTCATACCCGGGATGAGTTCAGTTATTTGATATGCGCAGTAATATCCGGCTGCTGGGCCTCGTGCATTGACTTGAGGTCGCTCTAATTAAATACAAATCTCAAGACAATACTCGAGGAACTGATTTTACGTATGCGGAAACATACGTAGTGAATTTGGGATAGAATTGTTTAAGTACACGTTAGGACAATTTGGAGTGGTTAAATTGAAGTGTAGAATGTCGAAGCTTTCATGAGAAATACAGTAATTTCTTCCAAAACCTGTAAAATTCTTTTATATTTTATCATATTATTACTTGCTTTGACTCTGAATACAGTCTTACAATTCCCACATAAAAAAACACACACTAATTCGCACAATGTAAGCTACATAATAAGTGATACATTTATTAATAACAGTTGAGTGCGACGAATAAACTTAGTTCGGCAAAAAATCAGTATAGTGGCGGTGGACTCTATATTCTCACATTACATGTTTAATGTTAGACTGGAGGTCACACCTTAGTCACCAATATAAACAAAAGTAATACTAAACATAATTCGCACTACTAGACAAACTAAAACTCAACCAGTGTACTTCCACAGCAAATCCATCTCAAGTTTGAACTAGCGGAAGTTATAATTTATGAACGTAGTTCCGGCGAGCGCCTTACGACCTCCGTCAGTGCCTACAGGTAATGAAACTTCTTATGTATTATGTACCACGTATATCTGCTTAAAACTACTAAGGGGAAGTTGGCCAGACTTGCTGATGTTTAGTTTTAAAATAAGCTTTCATATTATGAAAATCTTATCAAGATAATTATTATTATCAGAATGAGTTACTTTTATATCAGTGTAATGATAGTGTATGCGATTTTCATAAAATATTTTAGGATAAACGTAGAGAACGCATATTATGATGATGTTCTTGCACAAAAAATACGAGCACAAAGACGGACTTAATGACGACAGCATTCTCTACCAGCCAACGCAGACGCTTCGAAGATATATTTAATCAATCATAAAATTCTTTTACCACCCTTAGAGTAAATTTCGTTTGCATTTCACAAAACAATAAAAAATATTTTTGCTTGCAAGTGCCCTCAGTACAGTGTCAGTTTTTACTGTCATAATGGGACTTTATTACGTTTTAATTTTGATGGATGGAATTTTTCCTAAAAGTGGTAAAGCAACTATGTAGTCAACCATACACCTAGATAACAAAAAATAAATATACAAAGCCAATTTTCATTAACAAGTCTAAAATACATGTACAGATACAGGTAGGTACACAATAGCTTGTGCCCTTATTAGGTCTACTCACCAACTCTCAAAAAAAGTATTTGTGAATACTTTTTTTGAGAAATTAATCGACTTAACATCAAAGGTTAGCACGCGTATCATCTAAAAAAATAATAAAATTCTTACCCAAAAAAAATGCACAAGTATCTACTCTATATCTATATCGTATTCTACTTGATATACGGATTAAGGACCAAAATAATATGCAAAATAGATTATTATATAATAAATATAAAAACAAAACTAAAAATCACATTAATAACGTAAAAAATAATTATTTTTTGAAACAGATCTAAACTAACTTTCAGAATTCAAAAAAAGTGTGGGCAATCATTAATAATTTATGTGGTAAAGTAACTAAATCTATTGGTGATATTATTATAAAATACTTTAGATTATTGCCAGGTGTCCTTTCAAATAAATTTGCCACTGAGTTCAGAAATAATGTAAATAATACATGTATTAATTGTAACATAATAATAATAATAATAATAATAAATACATTTATTTCTCTTTCACAAAGGTTACTTATTTCTATAACAATACGTTGCATTACATTTAATTGTAACATATTAAATGACGAAACCTATATACAAAAATGTAATTTATCTATGAGGCTGCAACCAGCTACAAATGATGTTATCCTGTCTATTATAAATATATGAATGTTAAAAAATTTCTAGGTTTCGACAACATAAAATTCAAAGATATCAAATGTATCGCTAAGTATAACACCCCTGTTATTACACACTTCTTAATTATTTGCATTGCCACATCCGTATATTCTGACCAGTTGAAAATCGGATTAATTAGGCCTATTTATAAAAATAGTTCGCACACGTATGTAAATAACTACAGACCAATCACTATATTATCTTGTATTGATAAAATAATTGAGAGATTTAAAGGCCAGGAAAATAATAAAGTTTTGACAAACAATTGCATAATTAATGACAGACAATACGGTTTTCAAAAAAATAAAAATACATCACAAGTTTTGCTGAACTTTAGCAATGAAGTCAACAGGCACCTGGATAACCGGGAACACGTGCTTGTTGTCTTCACTGATTTCAGCAAAGCATTTAATATTTTAAATTACAATACACTATTTATGAAATTACAGCAAAATGGTATACGAGGCCCGTTGTTAAATTGGTTTAAAAATTATCATAAAAATCGATACACGGCTGTGAGTATAGCTGGCTCTTTGAGTAACATGATTTCTACTGAAAACGGCACGGCTCAAGGTTCAATTCTTGGGCCGACCAAATACTTACTTTATGACAACGATATGTGTAATATATTCTCCGAAGGTTCTGTATACCAGTTTGCTGATGATACATGTTTAGTTGTGGCGCACAAAGACCTACCTTAGGGCCCACAGGATCATGCAAGGTAATTTTGATCTGCTGTGTAAGTGGGCTCACGATGTAGGTCTTGTCATTAATTCTAAAAAAAACAAAGTTAATGCACATTCATTCGCCTCTCCTTATATCGCCCTATGTGCCAGCCATTGTTGGCCACGAACACCTTCACCAATCGGTAAACTCATGTAGTTGTCTTACTTTCCAAACAGTTTCTGAGCAAACATACCTGGGTCTAAAATTGTAGACAATAAATTTCACTGGGGACCCATATCGATCATGTGTGTGGCAAACTGAGATCCGTCTTGTCAAAATTATATATACTCAAGAACAAGCTTCCTTATAAAACGCTGAGAACAATGTATTTAGCATTAGCAGACTCCGTGATTGGTTATGGTCTAAGTACCTACGGGCGCACGTACAAAACCTATCTCCAGAGTATTTATAAGTTACAGTTATCCATTTTAAAAACAATAGTGCCTAATAAAATAAAATTGAAATTTAAAGATGATGAACATGGTCTATTTAATCACTGCAAACTGTTAAGTGTATTCGATAAGGTGCGAGTGAGGGCAAGATTCACAGACCGCACTTTGACTTTACTTTGATGCAAAGAACTACTTTGTACCAAAAATATGTATCTTAGGCCCAGATTCACAATCGTGACTTTACTTTACAGCAAAGGCACCTTCCCAAAGTAAGCTTTGTATTGCCGAAGATTACTTTCAACTTCATATTCAAACATATTTTTGGTACAAAGTTTAGACTTTACTTTGTAAAGTCAAAGTGCGGTCTGTGAATCTTGCCCTTAGTGTGCTGAGCGAGGAATTTAATAACATTAAAAAAGTATAAAAAAACGTTAGATCTAAATCATTACGTAGTTTATCGTACTTACCAGTCTATAAGAAGGCTAAGTTTAAAAATGTGTACGGAATGCGGACCTGGGAATACATGCTGCCTTGCATCATGAATAGTCTAACCCGTGGAAGTCTGTGATGGCATGAATGCACAAAATTGTAAAAACAAATTTAAAAAATATTTATTATGTTCTTAGTTTTAAAAATGTAGTACCTATTTAAGTTTAATGTACCGAGATCTTGTTACTAACATATCACTGTTAAACCCACGATAGTTTGTGTGGTATGTCAATATCACCTTTGTATTATATTGTTTTAATAAATAAATAAAATAAAAATCTAAATAAATTAAGTAGATATTTCCTTACTGAAAAAAAAATTATGACATCTCTTAGGGTAGTAACCTGGTCAAAAGTTTTCACTTTATAGTTACTTCTTCCTACCACGTTCAGGCCATCATTTTGAAATTAGTGTTGGGAGATAATGCTACGAGGAACGACCTGCTTATATTAGACAGATGTCATCTGTATATCGCTATTAAAATTTGTACTACGAGTACCTCATTATGGAAAGTGAACATGTTTGTCAGCAAACCAACGAACTTACTAGTTCGCTTCTGTGTCAAAAGGTGGCACACAGAGCGATGACTTACAGCAAAGCAAAACAACGTTCGTTCGTTTTAATATCTGAAGATGGCGCGCATTAAGAATAGTCATAATAAACTTTCGAAATAATTTACAGGCGCTGCTTAGAAGCTGATTATATTAGCACTATATCAATGTTATCGTTTTTAATCCAGATCAGCATCCAATGAATCAATGCTAAAACCAGCTACTGGATCAATGTAAATTAACCTCTGATGCTGGACTGGTTAGAAAACGTTTACATTGATACAGTGGCGGAAACCAGTGGTGCTGGTGCCAACTACTGTATCAATGTAAATCAGCCTTTATTGCCTGTCCGGTTAAAAACTAGCATCAGCCCGGTCGAATGTATTAACGCAGGAAAGTTGGACAATGGTCCGGTCAACAGGACTAACCGAGGAAGAAGAAGCGTTATGTTTTGGTTTCCTTAAATGCCTTCAATAATTTAATGGGATTATTGGGACAAGATTTATGGTGTAAAAACAATATTACAGTTCCATCGAAATACTGGGATTAAAAAATCCCACTAGCCTCATCATGGAGGTAGCCAGTGAAAGCAACTCAAGAATGTAATATTCTTTTATTATTAAGTTTAAATGAATTAGGTATTGTAAGAAAGTTATTAGCAATATATTTAAGAATAGTTGCTCTCACTTTAAACAAATAAACCATTCTTATTAACAAAACACAGACTCTTAATTTTTAATATTAATTTATTTTATTAATAAGAAAATAAAATCTAAAAGTAAAGCCTCATCTTCCCTTTCTGTAAACTACAATTTCAATGAAGCTCTTAGTTATATTTTCCTTATGTATTATGTACATACCGTAAGTATCCTCTACCAGTCAGCTGTTTATGTATTTGGCTACAATTTATGTAAAAAAGTTTTACCCATATACATTGACTTTTATTGAAGTTTATTCTAAATCGGACAAAATTCCATAGTGTACAAAAATTTCCATATTAGCTAAACATTCTTCGCTTACATAAATTGCTGCAATATTGAATGTTTTTGCATTGCAAAACATTATTTTTTATTTAGCGTATAACAAAGCTGTAATAGTATAATAAATATATGTTAATGTCAATGCTATGACTACTTTGATTATATTAAAATTATGTTGAACTGCCCGACATTTTTTAAATGATATTTTTTTGCCGGTTGTGTAGCCGGATACAAGGGTGTACGCGGCTGGGTAACGACCGCAAATAGGAGAGCCGTATGATACTATGCCAGTCAATAGACCTTTGCACACCATTGGACCACCAGAGTCACCCTGAAATAACAAACACATTATCAAATTAATGCATTTTAAAATTAATCATGATGGCCCAGTGGTTAAGGCGTTGTACGGTAATAGATCCACGCTGATTTCAGCATGAATGGGCCGGCTTGTCCGGGGAAGTACTACCCTCTAATAGAAAATCGACTTAAGAGTAGTAGTATACGTACTACTGCGTTTCGTTCGGTGAGTGAGAGCGCCGGAGGCCCAATTACCCCCTTTCCTCTTTCCTCATCTCCCTCATTCCCTTCCCCTAACCCCATTCCCAGCCGCCATAGTGGAGGTCACCATACCAGCAGTTTAAGACAATGGCTTTTGGTATAGTGGCCGCCACTTCTGGATTCCACTGACTGCTTACCATCAGGCGGTGTGGAGTAGTCACTTTGGTAGGCTATAATATAAGGCCCCTAAGTATAAATCTTCAGTATGAAAGTAGATAGAATTTTGCAGATAAAATGCCTATAAAACACAACAAAAACGTTGGTGACCATGTAAAAAGAAGGGGATGAGTAGGGAAAAGGAAAAAGACCGAAGAGATATTTTGGCTTTATTTTAAAATTAAAGATATACCTGACAACTGTCTTTATTAATGGCACCAGCACATATTTGAGTGGAACCTCCTCGGTAATTTTTAAATATCTTTTTGCACATATGATCATATACCGCTGGCAGGCACACCATCCGAAGAATCGTAGATGGTTTTTTCTGAAATAATCAAGCATTTATTATTAATGTTTAACTTTGAAAAGAACTGACTGACGTTATTACTTATTCTATCTGAAATTGACTCATACTTTTAAGAACTTGCATATCTACAGTACTTATGCTACTTTCATGCTTTCTTTGCCACATCGTGTTTCACTATCATACATCATTAGCGCACACAGTTCTTGCAATTTGAGTAATAACCAGTAATAACTCAGTCAATACGTATGTAGGGTATTGGTTAATTTTCGTTCCCTAGAGTACCACAAAAGAGACGACGACCTCTACGATTCCACTTTAGGCTTCGTTAATAACTAACTTATTAATGCATCCGCTCAGTTAGCTAGAGAAATTAAAAAAAACACACCTTTAAAAATTCTCACTAAGTAGTTCGACGATCGAAGTAATGAGTCGAACTAGTGAGAACAAAGCACCTGATTACTCTGTGAGCTGATTACCGAAACCACAGAGTAGCGAAACTGCACCTGAATCATCTACATCAAATATTTCTGTGATTATATCCTATTAATATTATAAATGCGAAAGCTTGTGCGTCTAAGTGTGTGTGTGTGTTTGTGACCACTCAGCGCCTAAACGGCTAAACCGATTTCGATGAAAATTGGTATGTAGATAGATTCGGTGCTGGAGACGGAAATAGGCTACTTTTTATCCCGAAAATCGGTCTGATTACCGAGTGGTACAACAAAACATATTTTACGCACGGGCGACGCCGTGGGCCGCAGCTAGTATTATATAATTTGCGATACAAAATGTAACTGTAAAATGTAAATCGTAGATAGATAAAGTAATATAATGTCACCCTTATTATTTTGTACTAGCTGTAAAAAACGGATTAACTTACATTTTCTGTTTTTCCGAATCCAGATACTAAGCATAGTTCGCCTATCGGTTTCCTATTCGTATGCGATAGCATCCGAATTGCATTCAAAGATTTAGAAAACACAAATGCCTTATTTAGCTGTAGGGGAAAAATAATATACAATTATATGTGTAAACCAATCATTACTACAACAACAGTAAATTACTATAGTGTCAGATATACGATCTAGGTATACATATAATATACAACTTCATAAATGGTGTGGAAACGTGTGTGTATTAGGTATTTTGCAAATGGCTATTCTGTAGAGAATGGCGTGATCGATGCTATTTTTATTATTAAACGACCGTTTCGCTGGTAAATAAAACTTTGACAATAAATATTTTTTTAACGTTCACAGCAGCATTTATTAATCTATTACAATTTCATATACCTACCTATAGAGTATATTGGCGGACTTAATGCCTGAGGCATTATCTACCAGTCAACCAGTACAGGTGATGCAGAGAGAAACAAAGTAGGTGCATTTGAAGAACATTAGAGTAGAGTCGACTAATACTTACAAAACAAACTATTTAAATAATAATCCAGTCAACGAATGGCTATAAAGGGGGTGTAGAGTGCGTGAGCGAGTAAATTAGCAATTTCTTCAGAAACGTGTTTGAATGATCAGGAACTGAACATACTAAAAGTTACCTCTCCTAGGAGGTGAGCTGGAGGTGATAGTGGTGGATAGGTGGATTAGTGTTGTAGATAAATATTTTAAAAAATAAAAATGAATTTGGGTTAATACTTTATCTTTTTTCCGCTATTCCGCGAATTCAATAGTAACCCTGTATAATCTTGTGCCACAAGCGGTGTTTTTGATCATTTCTATTTTTTGAGAGCGTGTAGCTCAATAACTATTAGAATTTGGCAAGTGTAACATAACAGTTGTAGAGAATTATATAAGCTTTCATTTAGTATAAGAACATTTTTCTATAGAATAAACTGTTTCTGAGATATTAGCAAAAAACCGAAAAATGGGTCCCCCACGGCTCACCTCCAAGGTGAGGGAACTTTTAGTATGTTCACTCCCTGATCATCCTAAACACGTTTCTGAAGAAATTGCTAAGTTACTTGCTCACGCACTCTATAATACTTTATTGACTGGACTCTATATATAATTTAAACAATACAAACATAAACTTACGTATATAAGCAATCCTACATAAACATAACATAATATAATAGATGATAGACATCATTATGATGAGTCTGCCTGCCCACGTAAAAGGAGTTCTTTCACCCTTGACCTTGAACTTTTACTTTTTCACAATTTCATTCCAATAGTGTCCCTAAATTTGATACACTTAGCAACAAACATAATATATATTGTACCGATATATTTTTTACCACTATAACTGCAAAGTCGTTATAAAGTGCCCAACTATGGTATCCTAAATGTTGATGACACTCTTTTATTGACCTCCAAGTTTCCACTTTTTGCAACGCCTTCAGAGCAGCTTCTCTTTGTGCCTTATTTTTAGGAAAGCGTATACTGCCTGTTATAGTTCCCGCAACGACTCTCACAGTTCTAGGTCTCCTAAAAATTAATCCTGTTAAGTAATTTAAATTATTTTGTTGCTAATTCCAAAATTTCTAGGTATGGATAGACCAACCGTTCAATGATCAAACGTTATAATCGCATACTAAAAACGTTACCTATAGTACAAATAATAGCCAGTATTGATGGAAGGTTGGAAAAGTTATCAATACTTACATATTAAAGACCTTGTCTACTCGTGTTTGAATAAATTAATATTTGATACACTTACACAGTAGCGAAACAGTGAGCGGCAGTTAATACGTGCAAAGTAGTCACAATAGCTCCTCCGCAGAAACTATGCCATAATGATCCACCTTGCAAGCCTTGTCTTAAGCTTACCTAAAAAAATTATAAATATTATTAACTGCCAAACCTACATTTTTTATAGCATTTATAACAAACAGAAATTCATGAAAGAATCAATCATAGTCAACTACTAAAATAAAAAATAAATAATTAAAACAATAAGTATAAAAATATATTTAGCTATTTAATTAGTCGTAATTTACGAATGATTGCCTATGATCTAAAATATAAAGTATATTGATCGGATAAGAGTTTAGATTGTAACATTCGAGTATTGAGCTAAAAATATGTTACTATTGCGAACGTGAAATGATGAAGTTTTTTACCGCACATTACAATTAGGACCGCTTGAAGCCAGTATCCATTGCGTCAAGCTGCAATCGCATAGAAAACTACAGTTTTATACATACACAGGTAGGTACTCGTAAATGGAACCGCTGGAGCAGGTGCTACTGCTTCGGACGGTCGCAGCACGGTAAAATTTCACCGTGCGCTTAATGAGTCGCCAGGCACAGACTGACTGTACAGGATTTGTACAGTTCGGCCATAATTTATTATAGAGGCATCCGACTTGACCTAACGACTGTTATCACAGAGTAACAGCCGCGGCTTATAACGTGCCCTCCGAAAAAAAAGACGATCAGATATAATATTACTATGTCATATCCATGGGCTAGCTTACCACTGAGCTGCTGTCTATGTCTGGCCTATGTCTAATATGATAAGGGTCAAAACCAATAGGTACCTGATAAGGAACGTCACCTCTTTCACATTTTTCTCCACCAAAGATTCTCAAATTACATTTATTTGTGACCGCCGAAAAGTTGTAATTGATATTTATTACATCCTACAATACAGAATAATTATATGAATCATTAATCATTATTAAAAATTTAAACTCTTATTTACACTAACGTCCTTTTTATTTACTTACTTTTATTAGACTAAGACGCATTTCCATGCGTCTTACCTAGACTACTCCTAGTCTTAGGATTAAAGATTAATTGCCTTAGGCTCCGGATAGTTTTATTAAAGTTTAATGTTTAAACCTTTGATGGATTTATTACAATAATCTATAATAACATGTAGATATTTAATATTTAGCGTTTGGCATAACCATCAATGCTTTTGCAATGTGCTTCTTCTAGTAGGTATATATCTCGTGCATCGTTGGATCACAGTATTAATATGGTTGGGCGTTGCTTTGCTTGCCAAAAGTAAAAGGTGAGATAATAGCTGTGATTTAGAATATAGAGAATAGTTCTATTGAAGGTACTTCTATCGAAACTAATTGATTTTGGATTTACTCAATATGTTATAGATGTGAACTGTACCATACTCATAGATTAATAAAATTCAATTAAATTAATAAATATCAACAATAAAAATAAAAAAAGCAGAATGTACCCAAAAAATGGGCCTTATTTATTTTTTTTAGTTTAGTATTAGAACCTGCTGTAATTTGAACAAACCGTATACATATTATCATGCAAAATCAAGGCAACTGTAAATTTTATAAGCATTATCGGTATAGATTTTAATTTGTACCACAAAATGGATTTGGTAGAAAAATTATATACAATAATAATACTTATTATTAATAATTTAATAATAATTTATTTACTCCTTAAGTTGTTACTAAAGCTAGGTACGTATTCATTTAGTATGAAATAGATATAAAAAAATAAAAAAAATATTACGTAGGTATTTCAGAATTTTGCAGGCAACAGTGTCCCACTCCTGAGCTAGGAATTAACCTGTGTTACAGATAGTGAGGTGACTGCTCCGATAAAGGACTGTTGGATGAGGAATGACAAAGCGTTTGTGTACAACCAGCAGTATATACTATGACCAGCTGATCCCCAAACTAAGCAAACCTGTCATTTGAGACCAGTATCTTAAGATTACAACTAGTTTTAAATAATAACAATCATAGGTATGCCACATCGTATATAGTTTGCGTTTGGAAGTTCATGTGTATAACATCCCTAACAAAATACCAAAATCCCTAATAAAATGGCACTTGCGTTCTGTTATCTAAAGAGAACATACTAGGTACCTACATTTATTTCAGTTATCTCATTAATTGTCATACATAGACTATGGTGTACTGTGTGATATAATTTGAAACATAATAAATGTAGAAACCATTACCTTTGGTGCTGTTCTCTTCATAATATTACAATGGTCTACCGCAGGTAAATATTGCTTATTGGAATCTACCACGCTCTACAATAGAAAATAAGTAAATTAGAAGTAGATCCGCCCGCGTCTACACACACAAACTTTCGCATTTATGATATTAGAAGGATTAGTTTTATTTATAATATATTTTTTGTACTTAAATTTATTAATTCCGTGACACAGTTAACTGGACATAGAAACTGTTTATCTTTCCAAGATGCAATTAATGCATCCAGAAGATTTTTATATTTCATCTTAGTTCTGTCAACTGTACTACCGCATGAAAGTTGGACAATGAACCGGTTAGCAGGACTAACCGGACTGTGCCACGGGCAAGAAGCTATATTATGGCGATCCACACACTGCCTCGCACTTCGCTGTGGGATGCGTGGCGAAAAAACATCTACACTACGCATAAATGCGTTTTCAGTTTGTTGCACCACACGTGATTTCAATACAAAGCGAGGTACTTACAAACAACGCAAGAACACGCACACTCGTGCCGTGCTGCGTGATGCGGCGCAGTGTGTGGATCGCCTAACTGTTTTAAGCTGCACTCAATGTTGTCTCTCGTGTCTAGTAAATACTAGACACTATAAAGCTAATAAATAAATAATTACAATTTAAAAACCGTACCCGAAAATCAAATGAACTTCCTCCTACAATTATTTTTATTTTCGTTCTTCGTTGTTCTTTTTTCTTAATTGTTTTTGTTGTTTTCTTTTTATTTACATTTTTAGAAACTGCATAAAAATATTTAGTTAAATTTGTAGTAGATAGTTCTGTAGTATTTACATTTAAAGTAGTTAGTTCTGTAGAATTTGTTGCAATATGAACAAACAGTATGTCTAGTAAAATCAAGGGAACTTTCATTTTTACAAGCTCTTTTATCCACATTGGAAACAATTTATACCACACAATGAATTTTAAATAAAATATAACAACAAAATTTATTTAAAAATAAGCATAAAAATAAATAAGACTAGGTTGTCAATAACAATGACAAGCTCTGTGACGACAGAAGAATAGATAATGTTTTACGTTATTACGTTCGGCGTTCTGATAAAACGTCTGCGTCATACTCATAAAAAATAATACTACGTTTAGTTAGTTCTATTTTCTCCACCCGTAAAAGTCATCAACAACTTCTACTACCCCCTACACACTCACGCGCGAAGTCTCGGCGAGAAGTCTTCCCGAAATTCTCAAACTCACGCGAAATTCTCATTTGCGTTCTCGACCGTTATGCGGAATGGACGACATTAACAGTGCAGCGGCTTTGGTATTGAGTGCATTGAAATATTATAATCTCGTAAACTTCATTCAAGTCCTACTTTATCCCAAAAGTAAAAGAAACTTACAAAGACTATAGTAAAACATAATAAAAACCATTTTTGTTTAATTTATTTACAAGAGCAAATACATGCAGAGCATTAAATTAATATTAGCACACACGTCCGATTGATGCCACTTCTACTTTCGTACTGAGAACAAATGAGAATGTGATACCGTTCTCTTTTCTCACCCGAGAAACCCTTTGAAGCGGGAAAAAAACCGCCACCGAACGGAGAACAAACGAGCGCGAGACTGAGAAGAAGAGAAACCTATCCTCAGAACAAAGACAACCTATCTCATTTACGCTTCTTGGGTGTTCTCGGGGGTTCTCGACGTGAGTTATTTGAGAGTATTTGACTGAAATGAGGTTGTTTAGGAAAATTTTCGCCACCAGTTGGCGCCACTTCAACTTTCACATTGGGCCAAAAAGGGTTTAACTTTAAAAAAGCGGCTGACAGTTAGACCTGACGCAATGGTGCTGCCCCCTCGTGGGCGCTATTTTGGAAAACCCTCTCAGCAATTTTCTTTTGTCCTTAAGCACGTGAATTATCCATTTTGTAAAATAAACATTAAAATTGCCGAAATGAACACTGAAAAATATTTGTTTTGATAACGCAGTCAAAATTCAAATTCAAATTTCTTTATTTGCTACAAAATGGAAAACCTTTTACCCAAGCGGCGCCAAATGATGGCGAAAATTTTCCTAAGCACCCTCATTGAATCGTCAGTTTAATTTTAATTATTTAAATCTTAAATTCAGCTGAAAGACGCCCACTGCCGAACATAGGCCGTCTCTGAATATAACCACTTTGACCGAACGTCAACCGCCTTCATACACCTGTCGGCCGCCACCCACCCCTATCAAGTCGCATCCTGATAAGTGTGTCTGCCTACGTTTTACGGTTCTGCAAGCTATGTGTCCTACCCGTTGCCACTTCAATGAAGTAACTCTAGATGCTACATCAGTCACTTTAGCTCTCTCGTGGCTTTCCTCGTTCTTTATACAATTATAAAAAGTCGCAATGAGACACTGATTAGAAATCTTTAATGGGATAATATCATGTAGGTAACTAGTTCACAAGCCAGGATAGTAAAATCAGTGGTGGGGGGCGCTACTAGCCTCAAAACTAAAACTCCATCCTATTAAAAACTATCCTGCCTTCTCTACTAGCTTACTAACTTAGAAATGAAACTAGTTTTGTCTACACGAAGTGAGAAGTACTAGCTTGCTAGCATACTGACACTAGTTTGCTATACTAGCTTGAAAAACAAGACTTTAAACAAGTCTTGTTTTACACGGGTATGGTAGCAAACTCCAACAAAATGATTAAAATGTATTCAGACATACGACATATACTCTAGTCAATAAAGAATTATAGAGTGCGTGAACGAGTAACTTATCAATTTCTTCATAAACATGTTTAGGGTAATCAGGGAGTAAACATACTAAAAGTCCCTTTGCTAGGAGGTGAGCTAGAAGGGGGGGGAAGAAGGTTTAAAGTACCCAGTTTTCGGTTTTTTGCTAATATCTCAATAACGGTACGTCCTAGAGAAAAATGTTCTTCTATCGAATGAAAGCTTATAAAATTCTCTAAAATTGTCATCTTTTCCACATTTGCCATAAGCTAACATTCGGTACGTAACGTACAGCCTAAACGAGTAGCGACTTGAAATTTGGTGGGTGTGTTTGTCTTAATGTCTAGAAGTGTACTAAGAAAGGGTTTTTTTTTAAATTTACTTCTCTTCTTATTACACAACTTTCGCAACTTCTCTGCTTTTTAATAAATACTCACATCAATGTTTTAGTATTGGGATACATAAAAATGTAGTTTTAATATTTTTGATAGGGGTGAGTTAAGGGATGAAATATTAAATAGACAGTTCTTTGTTTTTAAAGTTATAATAAAAAAAATATTTTTGACAGGCATGGCTGTATAGGGGTGAGTGACCATCTTCAGTAATTATTTTAGCTGCCCCGGATTGAAATACAAAAAATATCGTTTACAAAAAAATGAACTGATTGAACAGCTATGGCCTATCCATAGCGTCTCTTAAATCCATAACTATTATAAAAGGTTTTGTCCTGACTGACTGACTGACAGACAACGCACAGCCTAACCGCTGGTCGAAGTGACTTGAAATTTGTAGGGTGTGTTTGTCTTAATGTCTAGAGGTGTACTAAGAAAGAGTTTTTTAAAATTCAACCCCTAAGTGTGTAAAAATATATGAAAACGATTGTATGAAACTCCTTCGTTTCGTTTTAACGTACAGCTTTGGACCACTTCTATTAAAATGAAAAATACCCTCATATTTTTTTAAACAGAGGTGGATTTATGTAAAGATCTTTGTTTCCAAAGTTAGCGACTTCAAATTTGGATAGAGGGGGAAAGGAGGAAGTATGATAGGGAAGTGAGTGGGAAGTGAGAGGAAGTAAGAGGGAGGTGAGAGGGATGTGAGGGGGAGGTGATAAGGATGTGAAGGCGAACTCAGAGAGAGGTGAGGGGAAAGCGAGGGAGGAATGAGGACAAGTGAGGGGGAAGTAAGGGGGCGTGAGGGGTAGTGACGGGGAAGTGAGAGAAAGGTTTGGAGGTGAAGGGGAGGTGAAAGGGAAGTGAGAGGGAAGCAAGGGAGAAGGCAGGGAATGGGAGGAGTAAGGGGGAAAGGAGGAGAGAGGGACGGGGAAGGGAGAGGGAATGGAGGGAGAAGGGGCGGAAAGAGAGGGGGGATGGACGAGATAGGGAGAGTGAATGGAGGTAAAAGGTAGGGGAACGAAGGAGGAAACATGGGAAAAGTGGAGGAGGGGGCAAGGGATGCTGAAGGGGGTGAAGGGGATAAGGAATAGGGGAGGGGCGAAGCGGAAAGGGAGGAGTGGGAAAGAAGGGGTAGGGAGAAGTGAAAAGTTATTGTAGTGAAAGTTTGCTTTTGCGAACTGTATATTTTTTTTACGGGGGATAATTTTAAGGTAGGTGAAAGAGGGTTTGTATGCATGGGAGATTAGAAATAGTATGGAAAACAGTATAAAATAATATAAAAAATGTCTATTGAAAAACGAGCGAAGCCGCGGGCAAAAGCTAGTATGGGTTATAAGTGCCATTACAGGTGTCATTACGGGGTAGTTATTTAGTATTTACTTGGCATTAACTTCAAATTATAAAATACTTATTTTAATCCCGATTAACTAAATCAAAATACGAATTACTTTGTGCGCTTTGGTTTCAGTAAGAATGGGTTGGGTCAACTGGGGTAGTAGAACCATAGAAAATCGACGTAAGAGTATCCATACTATTGCGTTTCATTCGGTAAGTGAAAGGGCCGGAGACCCATTTTCACCTCCCTCATTCCCTTCACCTATCCCACTCCATTTACATACTCCACTGCCTTCACGGTAGGCACCCAATTTAGCAGAGCTCCTGACATTACAGAAATCCATGAGCGACAGTTACCATTTATCATCAGCTGGGCTGTTAAATCGTCTGCCACTGTCGGCAATAAAAAAATTAAGCTGTTTAAGTCTTTTAGTCTAAGCTTTTTAATATATTATCATCTGCAATTTGCAGTCAAGCCTTGTAAAAGATAGCACTTTATTTAGTTGTCATAGGCCCAAGTCCCTTTCCCCACTATCTAGTAGATTGTAATTTTTAATTATGTATATTACTACAATTTAAATATTCACTAAAACCTGTTGCTAACTACCAAGCTTCTAAGCACCTACATCATGCATTAAGCAATGCATACAAAAGGCCTAAAAATAATAAATAACATATTTTAATGCTGTTCTTAATCTATCTTAAATAAACAAAATCAGTAAACATATCATATAACATGTTAATAGCAACGCTATTGTTTTTCCAAGTGTGTTAAAATTTCGTGAAGAACAAGATCTACCACACGTCTGGAATGGTATATGTTGACCGTTAGTATAGCCTAATAAAAGAGTGTAGACGCCTGGTTTACTCCCGCATTCTGGACTGCCATAAGATACAATGCCAGTCAATTCACCTTTGCATACTAGTGGACTGCCGGAATCGCCCTGAAATAGTAAAAAATCACCTCATGAAGCCGCCATAAAGGAGGTCACCATGCCAGCAGTTTGACGATGCGGTTTTCAATTGTGATCACCGCTTCTGAATTCTACTGACTGATTACCATCAAGCAGAATAGAGTATTTGATATTTTATTTTGGTATAGATATTAGTATAAAAAAGCAGACTCAAACGAAAGCTCAAACATACTATATAGGTGTTCTAAACATGTAAATGAAGTATTGAGTAGACGAGCGAGATTTTCAGGTCAACTTAAGGAGTGTTTAGAAAACGCCTGATAGAAATACGACTACAACATATGCGAATGTAGAATATATGTAAAAATGTAGGAATAATTAAGACCATAGTAAACAGGTTTTGACTTTAACTTTTTATGCCTCTTCTACGCGATAGCCAACATTGTGGCGAATGGTGTGGTAAAGATACTGGCCAACAGTCCAATGCTTTAATGCTTTCACTCCAAGCCACCGCTCTAGACGATAGCCTTAGGTATTGGCATTCGCCACAATGTTGGCTATCGTGTAGGGGCGGCATTAGAAATAACTGATTGCTAATGTTTTCTGAATGTTATTTTAATTTTAATGTTATTTTAAATGAATTAGAAAACTAGACTGTCATTTTCTAAAGAAAATCTTGTAAAATTTTACTTATTAAATTAGGCATTTATTCTGAGTTGATATTCTAATGTAAATAATATAGTACTTGACTGCCTCTGTGGTGCAAGCGACTGTGTGTACTTTGTGTCCACTATTGTATGCTTCAAAAGGCACCCGCGACACAGAGCTTATTCCCTAGTGCGGGCGTTGTTCTTTAAAACAGAAAGTATTAAAAGAGTTCAATACTTGGGAAGCTACAAAATTTCAAAATTACCTTCAACACAGCCAGGTCATTAAAATACAGCTGTAAGTGGAAATGTTGATGATTTCAAGTATTGATATGCCTCCATGTCTCTACTCTTTGTATTTTCCTCCGGGCATCTAATCTCTGTTCCTTAATTCCAGGAATTTTTATATTGGTCGTAATAGTGCCAGCAATTACTCTACAGGAACGCAACCTTCTGACGAATAAAACTCATATCAGCTGTAATGCGGATTAAAAAATATGTTGTGGTAGTCTAAACTATCCCAGCTGAAAAAGCTTTTTCAAAGTTATGCGTAATTTGCCGTAATTCTGTTGCAGGTCTAAATTAATAAATTACTAACATTTATCGTTCTTCTCATGTATTAGAGGTACAAAAGAGAATTATTAGTGACGCATATATTTTAAACCTGTTTAGGATGTTGCTAATTATAAATTTGGCGTGCCTGCCGTAATACGTAGGTTAATAAATCCATTGCTATTCATTCTGCATTGTTTTCTTTTATGAATTTAAATTTTGTACTTACGTTGACTTTAAGATCTTATATACAATAACTCAAAAATTACAATAAAATTATGTACATATTTTTATTCAATTTTATGTTTAGATATCTTAGACAAGATTTATTTTCATGAATAAAAAACTTAATATATACGTACCGTTGGTATTATAATGTGTAATACATTATAATACCAAGCTTCGGAGGTCATTTACTGTGTTAATACATTCATTTTATAAACGATTTAATTTATGTTTTCTTGATATTATCATGGTTATTCATATAAGTATGATAATGATCCCACGAATATTAATTTTTACTTTGCAGTCGAACGCTTAGCTATTAACGTTGCTGTCAAATTTGTTGGCCAACAATTTCAACCTGACACGCAGTGTAACTATAATGTAGTAGCTTTGCGTTGACTATTTCTGATCAGCGACTACAGATTTGAACAAATGATTATATTATATCTACCTATTCAAAAAGCCTTAAAATACTTACGTACATATTTGTGTAACAGTGACCCGCTGATATCACATGTATTAGGGTCACAATTGCTCCACCATAGAATGACAACCAATATCTTCCATTAAGCACTTCCCATCTCCACGGTAACCTGAAAATTTACCTTAAAATTACCGACTGTGGTAAACGAGCCAACAGCCACCTGACGGTAAGAGGTGACTGTCGCTGATGAACGACTGCAATGGCAGAGACTCCGTTGTCTACTGTGAATGGAGTCGAATAAATAAAAGGAATGAAAGAGGTGAGGAAAAAGGAAAGAGGAAAACTTGGGCAAGTTTCTTTGTTGTAAAAGCCTCCATTTGTTAAGTGTGATCTTCTATCGCATCTCTTGCTGTGGGTATCGTAAGATGGGATTCAATAAATACCAAGTCACAGATAGTAGCGTTATCTTGATATTACATAATAGCTTCACTGAGATTGATATTCTGTCAGCCAAGGCTGACAGAATATCAATCTCATTCTCAGTCTCAGTCTTATAATCTCAGTAAGGCGTAAGCCTCATAAGTAGGTGTTAGATATAGTCACTACGCTGTGACTATATCTAACACCTACTTATGAGGCTTACGTTAAGTAATTAATGGCTTCAGGCTAAAACAATACACAAACATTATCCAATCCTCTTCCTCCCTTCTAACTTTGCTGTGCCCGACAGGGTCCATAATGATACCGTTTAAAATTATTTGTTACATCTTATCTACATTGTGGAACGTAAATAAGATATCGTTTTTAATTTATTAGATGGCTTAAGTAGGTACCTATTTATATTATATTATCACTAACAACCCTAACTTGTGCCCCCAGTTCTATATATATTGTCCTATTTTTAATACATTTTGTCCCTGTAACTGTAACTCAGATTATGTACCTATTACAAATTTGTTTAGTCAACTATAAAATTTCGTGGTTCTAGATCACGAGGCTTTTTTTAATCACTATAGGTATTTAGTTTTATATAAGTTCTACTCTTAAACATTACCTGATAAGGCACTTCTCCTCTTACAACTTTTACTCCGCCAACTATTCTTGGGGACATTTGTTTGTAAGGGGTATGTACTGCATATTGAAATGTAACACATCCTAGAAAAGAATAAACATTTTTGATCATTTTTAAATAATACCACATGTTTATATACTAGTTTACTTTTCTTATGTTCTTTACAGTAGGATTACCAGCTCTGCCTAGTGGAGCAGGTATTACTAGAGCTGTGGATTGTTTTTTGTAAGTTAAAACATAATAACAGCTTTTCAATATACTCTATTCATAATCCCTTTTATAATTAACCCTCATAAAAGGTTTTTCAGTCTTTCTATAATGAATAATCCAAAAAGCTGAGAGATTTATTAGGTCGCTTGCAGATATCTATATTAATATATATAGCGGAAGAGTTTGTGAACTACCAGTGGGATTTCAAAAATTCATTTTGGGTATGATAGTCCATTTCTCAAAGGAAAGTTATAGGCTATGTAACATCACGCTACTGGCAATGGAAGCAGAGCAGTAAGAAACGACGCCAATGAAACCGCGCTGCGGAAAGCTAATCTCTTATAATTTCAGTCGAATAATTCAGTTAGTAAGTATAAGTACTTGTAATCATAATAAAACAAATTGTGTACCTGAAAATTGAACGTTGCATTTCTTGCGAACTTTCGCACTTGTTAGTTCCAAAGTTCGCCATTTCCAATAATTTCATTAATATTAACAAAAACATAGTTTACAACACGAATTTTGATGGAGTATTGTTGTAAAAAACTCATAAATAAATCATTCTGAATTATATTTCTGGATATCCTAACCTCGAAAATTAATTTGTAAATAAGGTGTTGACATATCGAATATCAAAAAGAATTTAAAATAGATCTTATTTGCAGTCAAATAAATCTGCAGTCAATTAGGGGAACCGTTCCACTTTTCGTTACGCTGAAAGTTAAAAGTTTAGTAACATAACACGCTATACCATATCATCAAGCTTTTTGTCCCAAAAGTAGGCAGATACATAAAACATCAATGTGTCAAGCATTGTTAGGTTCTAGAGCGAGTTACTGCTAGGTACCAGGTACTACTTCAGGCTGGTACTAAGAATTTCTCGACAGTAAAACCTATACAATTGATAGTCTATAAGTTTATTATGAGGTCAATGCATTATAAATAAACCTAGAATGAACTTATCCGAGCGAGCGACTTGCGAGCCTTCCCTCTGGGACTTGCGCCTTCTGGTCGCTTGCTAAAACTGCCGAGGGAAATTTTTGTCAGTCGTCTTTCCCACCACTTCGTAAGCCGGATAATAACTTTGCCCAAAGTTCAAAAGAGAAAGCCGATCTCTTAGGCGCTCTATTTGCCTCTAACTCGACTATGGACAACCGAGACGCCACACTGCCTACCATCCCCTGGTGTGGCATTACAATGCCGGAAATCTGTTTTACACAGAAAGAGGTCCGGCGGAAATTGCTTTCTCTAGACGTCCATAATTCGAGTGTGCCAGATGAAAGCCTTGGGATCCTTGGAATCGACATCTCCAGCAGCGTCCAGTTCCGCAGTCATCTGGAGGCTAAAGCCAAGTTGGCATCCAAAAAGCTCGGTGTGCTCAACAGGGCGAAGCGGTACTTCAGTGCGGGGCAAAGACTATTGGTTTACAAAGCTCAAGTTCGTCCCCACATGGAGTACTACTGCCATCTTAGGGCGGGAGCACCCGGATACCAGCTTGGGCCCCTTGACGCGGTCCAAAGGCGTGCTGTAAGAGTTGTCGACAATCTCAGGCTAACCACGCACGCACGGCAATGGTATTGAATCACTAGGCATAAAAAGAAACGTTGCCTCCTTATGTGTATTCTATAGCCTGTATTGTACAGGCTATAGGTCTATGTTCTGAGGAATTGTTTAGGATGGTGCCAACGGCAACTTTTTATCATCAAACCTCCCGCCATCGGCTGGGAGTTCATCCTCACACCTTAGAACCTCTTAGGTCCCGTACAGTGAGGTTTCAGAGAAACTTTCTCCCTCGTACGATAAGGTTGTGGAATGCGCTCCCCGTTGAGGTTTTCCCAAGAGACTACAACATGGAGTTTTTCAAGAAAGGAATTAAAAGGTTTTTAACAGGGTCGGCAACGCGCTAGTGATGCTCCTGGTGTTGCAAGCGTCCATAGGCTACGGTAACTGCTTACCATCAGGCGAGCCGTATGCTTGTTTGTCACCTTAGTCGTATAAAAAAAAATCCACTGGTCATTTGTTTAAAAATAAAATTAAAGCCTGTCACTTGAGTAATTAATAGTTGTCATTAAAATTCCGGTAACACTGTCAAGCAAACATTTTAAAATTATTTGTCTTGATGTAATAAAAATACACATTAATCTAAAAATAATTCTTATTTTACAAGATGTAGCCATGTATTTTATTCAAAACATTTAATAAAATACTAAAACAATTTTAATAGACTTTTATACTTTGGTTCTTAGAGAAGAAAATAATATCTATTCTCATTGAATTAGCAATACTGAAGCTCATGCCAATGTTTAAAAAATGTTCGTGCATCATTTTATGTCTGTGTGTGTATTCTTCAGATTTTCAGACCAAGGCTCTCAATATGTCAACTTTCCAAGTAGCAAAGAGTTGGCTAGCCCACAAAGAAGATGTGCCTTATCAGGTTAGTACGAATATAGGTAGGTCGTAGGAATAAAGGTCGCTGCATACGTAACGAGATAATTCATCAAAAGAGACGTGAACGGGAACGTCACTGTCACACTTGTATTCTCCTTGTTCTTTCGGCCCCGTGATTACCACGTTCGAGTTCGTGTCTCCGTGACAGAATTATGCTCTTTCAATACATTTGTATGAAAAAATATTTCCAAGCTTTTCCGTCTCGTTTCATCCGTACAAAAACCCGTCACGTATGTGGTGGTCTTAAAACGAGCTGTGTCGATTATTCGAACTCCTTTGCTATTAGGCTCCGTTAATAAAAAAATAGGTATCTTGGTTGATAGTCCTTACAGAACGAGATTCATAACAACGTGAGATCAGATTTTGTTTTTAGAATTGTCATCAAAGGCGTGATGACGCAGTTTCCGCAAATATTATGCTTTACCAGACAATAACAAATAACATTAAATTTTGGTACCTTACCTACCAAAGTGGCACCAGTCTGCCTGATGGCAAGCAGTCAGTGGAATCCAGAAGTAGTAGACACCATACCAAAAGCAAACCTACTAGTATGGTGGCATCCACTATGGCGGCTTAGTGAGATGCTTTTTCAAGCTCCGTTTAAAAGACCCAGAATCTTAATTAGATGGGAAAACATGAGCTGGTAAAGAGTTTCAGGCTTTAGTTGAGCGACAAAAGTATGAAGTGCTGAACCGTTTGGTTCGAGACCCTTTAGATTCCTACGTGAATTATATTTCGCAAAACTGGCACGCCATATAATTTTGCAAGTTTGGGAATTCTAAATACTATATAACTGTATAAATAAATATAGCTATTCTCTGTAATAATTCTGCATTAATTGTTAATTTCACAGGCTGCACTTAAGACGCTAATGTCTCGAAACAGAGGCCAGTACATGACATATTGCGGCGCAGTCATCATAGCGCCGTCCAAGTTACTCACTGCTGCACATTGTGTAGCGCCAAGAATTATTACCAATGGCCTTATTCAGTTTAGGTATGTGATTGTTAAATTTATCGAGTCAGCAATGTTCTAAGTAGACTTTGTTACTTTGGACCAGAACTTGTAACACATTGATATTAGCTTGTTTTCGCACTCATAACTAATCTATAATCGTCTTCCAATAAAGGTATACTGCATTGCTTAGAGCCGAAACACATAAAGGCGTTGCGTTGCCGCAAAGCCAAAATCGGCAACACAATTTCAAGCAAATTTGAAGAGATTGCTTGAAATGGTGCTGCCGATTTCGGCGTTGCGGCGTCGCTACGCCGTTATGTGTTTCGGCCCTTAGAGAATATGTAGCCACTTTCCATCAAGTGAACCGTATGGTTCTTTGTCACTGAAGTCTTATATAAAAGAAAGTCAACACGACTACAAACATGTGTATTGTAATTTTCTTTTCAGTGAAATAAGTGTGACCAGTTACAAACTTCGATATAAATATGCCGTAGCCGGGAACTTGGACCACATTGACAAATATATTCGTATAGACACTGAAGAGCACGGCCAATGGAGAAATTTACGAAGTGCTCATTTTTCCAAAAAATACAAGTTTCCGGATTATGATATTGCTGTAGTGGTTAGTACAGTCTTAATGTTTCTATCGATTTCATTAGGCGTCATTCGATTCAGTAAGCTACCAATGATATGCTGATGAATGATAAAACGTAATCATTTATTCTTGAGTAACAGAGCCAACCCGAAATATTTAGATTTATATTAGAACTGAAATACTTTGAATCTTTCTAGAGTACCTATGGTTTAAATTCGTTTATCTTGAAGTGTAAGTTATTAAAACATATATTAACTATTTAATTTGTTTTGTAGTTCATCATCACACC
This sequence comes from Parascotia fuliginaria, assembly GCA_963082885.1. Classification (NCBI taxonomy): domain Eukaryota; kingdom Metazoa; phylum Arthropoda; class Insecta; order Lepidoptera; family Erebidae; genus Parascotia; species Parascotia fuliginaria. Next base: position 12,731,138 of record OY720180.1, on the reverse strand, counting down.
ATTTGTATTTAACAAATTTGTTCGTTCTATACCTGTGGCGTCGTATAACTATGAATATAATGGAACATGTCTTGTGTCGTCTTATGGAAGAATGAAGAGTCAGGTGAAGTATAATTCTCTTGTAGGTACTATAATTGCTACTTAATCTTTCAGAAGATGTTAACGGCAAATAGAAAGAAAAAGGAACTAATTTTTTGTGATACCATATGGTACTAAAAATATTCAAATTAGAATCTGTTTTCTTTAAAACCTATTTCAAATATCAAAATCGTAAAATTCGTTTATTCTATAATTTAAATCAATTTGCAGGCCAGCAATACCTCTTTGATATGTGCACATATGAATATAATAACAACGTTAGAGTGTAATAAACGTCATCAGAGAAATATGGCAGCATTTGTATGTACTACATCCAAAATGAACGACATTGGAAAGGTTTGTTTTTTCTACCTATATTAATTTAGTGAATACGAAACAATAATGCTTGGATGTAAGTATCCAACCGCCTCTTGAAAACTAATAAGAGAGGCTTATAGGGACCGTTCAAAATGTTAAGAAGAAAATGGTAGATTCATTGCTTTATCCAATATTAACAAGAGGGTTACAGTTGAAAAAGCAGAATTCGTTGACAAGTGCCAAGATGAAAAGATCTACTGAAATTATCCCGGAGCTGTGCTTTTGGGCTTCAAGACTGCCCACTGTTTGTCCAATTTGAAATGCCAGTTCCCTGTCATACACACGTAAAGAATGAGTTAGCGGTTTTTGTTATTCTAATGCGTCGTCATAGAGATTCATTTACGAATATACCTATGTCCACCCAATTCCTAATTTCGAGCCTAAGTTACGACTATACTATAGGCAGATAGTGATAACATTCTTGTTCGAGAAGTGTCTTGAAGAACACCATCTGGCAAGCGAGCGTTAGTAGGATTTGTTGTTACACGATCGGTGAGTTGATGATTATTATCGTGTTCAGCACACAATGTTGTGTGAATCATTACCATTCAAAGTTTTTGCCCAACTGGCTCTTGCTATCACACCTTCAGACATTGACAGGCATTTCTACCACAACGCAAACTCCATCTACACAATATCTGAAAAATTCTATGATATTGTGTATCTTTAAATATCTACATGTTGCCGCGGCGCGGTTTCACCCGTGTCCTTGCTTACTGATATGCTGCCGTTGCCAGTAGCGTGATGTTACATAGCCTATAACCTTCCTCAAGAACTGGGCTATCATACTCAAAAAGAATATTATTCAAACCCGACCAGTAGTCCGACCTTTGAACGCGTTAATGTCAGGAACTACCGGTCGTATTAGATTAGTGCGTTTAAACAAACTAAATATCTATAAAAGCTTGTGGACAGATATTGATGTTTATTTTATTTCAGGTTAATTCTGGTGGACCGCTAGTGTGTTTAAATACTGGTGACCCTAACGAAGGTACAAATGGTATACTTGTTGGTCTAGTTAGCGGTCATCGACCCCAGGCTGGTTCATTTTTCACAAGAGTGTCCAAATATAAAAAATTAATAGCCAAAGACAGTTCCAATAGAATCCACAATAAATATTATAATCGAGCAACTATATTGTGCGTTATTATCTTAATACATGGAACATTTTGTTTATTTTGATTTGTTTTATTGTTTGTTGCGTTAGATAATAAAACCATTTTATCACAATTTATCCCATAAAGAAGACATGGCAAAGTACTTATTTTTCACTAATATGCGTAAATGGTTAAGGGCCCGTGGTCCTACCGATTTGTCCCTTGCGGTCGTCATTGCAACCGAGTTTCGCAACCAGTTGCAAAGGAGGAATTGACATTCTTTGTTGGCAACTAGTTACGATAGAAGAATACATTGCCTTGTGGGCTTAATCACTCAGAACAAAAACCGATAGTAGTCAACTGAGCGCGCGGGCTAAACGGATTGTGGACTCAGTTGACCATGAAATGTTTGCAACTAACTAGTTGTTCATGGTCAACTGCACTCAGTTATGAGGACGGTCGAAAGGGATTTATCCTACTGGCAGGACCACGGTATACCACTATGTACCCATCGTAGTCATTTTTAAAATGTACATACATACATAACTTCACGCCTTTTTCCCATGGGGTAAGCAGAGACTATAGAACGCCATTTCCTACGAACCATCCAAATGGTTTATTCCTATCTTCCCCAAACATACCTCATTTGACGCTTCAACATTCATTAATGTTCTCATACACACAAGTCGGCGGGTACTTGTAATTATTATTGTACTCTTTGTCAAGGCATCTCATATTTGTTCCGTGTATGTTCCGCCTAGGGCGACCCCTAACAACTTTCCCAGGAATTTCCGCTCCATAAATCTCTTTCTTTATCCTCAATGTGTAATAATGAAGAAAAATTACCTATACCTAAATTATTTCGATATGTGTGAATATTATTAGAGAGAACAGCAACCTACAAAGATATTCACCGGTTGGATTAATAAAACGAATTGAATTGCTTCAAATATTATAATAAATTGCTGATGGTAAATGTGATACAAAGCACCGTTAAAAAAATATTATTTTTATGTGTGAAACTTTTATCATCCACCCATTTAGCATATTTGCCAATGCGATGATGTAAGCTTGGAATACCAATGTTTATGATCGACGTGACACCTACTAAAATTCCTTGTTGCACATTAACTTCTTTAGGATCACCAGTTACGTGACATATCAGTCCTCCACCTTCTGTTTCCTAAAACAAAACGAAACAGTATGAAAAAGAAACAGAGTGTATTTTAAACCTAAACCTCTATAGGTACAATGTAGTTTGTTCATAATCTCAGAAAACTTTATAGGTAGGTCTCTTTATCAGTGAAGGTGATTAAGAAAATTTTCGCCACCAGTTGGCGCCACTTTGGTAAAAGGTCTTTCATTTTACAAATATTTTTCAGTGTTCATTTTGACAATTTATGTTTATTTTCAAAATGGATAATTCACGTGCAGAAGGACAAATAAAAATTGCTGAGAGGGTTTCTAAAATGGCGCCCACGAGGGGGCTGCACCTATGCGTCAGGTCTAGCGTCTCTGTCAAGCGCTTTTTGAAAGTTAACCCCTGATTGGCCCATTGTGACGATTGAAGTGGCGCCAACTGATGACCAGAATTTCCCTAAACACTCTTAAGACTTCAATATCAAGATTCAGAACAAAATTGGTTATAAACAAGTGCTTTAAAAAATAGTGGGATCCACCGAAAACTTCGATCAGCCGAAAGTCGTCCACTGCAAGACGTAGCTCTCCCCAATCTTCGCCACTTTGAAACTTGGATACAATGTTGTATTTAAATCTACGGTTGTTTTTAAATTACTGAAAGCCCTTACATATTATTAGTGCCAGTTTTTAATAAAGCTAAAGTTGTTTTGTCACTATAACAAAACAACAACAATAAAAAAAAGAGTTGTTATGAATATTGACAAAAAAATATTAATGAACAGGATAAACAATTAATTTTATCGTGTATTTTTTTTATCAATTTTGTTGTTTTCCTGTTTATTATATTTAACCGACTGTTGAATTCTGAGGTAATTCGTGAAAGTAAATGATTGTAAATCTACGTGTCTATTGAGTTTTAAAAGCTGACATAGAATTTATACTATTTTATAAAGCGGAAGAGTTTGATTGTTTTTTTGTTTGAACGCGCTAATCTGCGTTGCGAAACTACGAGTCGAATTTAAATAATTAATTTTGCGTATGATAAGCGCAGTTCTTGAGGAAGGTTATAGGCTAAGTACGTAATATCACGCTGCGGGAGCAGAGCAGTAAGGAAAGACGCGGGTAAAACCGCGAGAAGCTAATTAAAAATAAACAGAAAATGTTGAAATAAATTGCTCTAAATCGAGAAGAGGTTTAAAACATTATTTCTTAGAAATATAGCAAATAAAATTAAATAACACGTACAGCGAAGGCATATTGATTATAATTCGCGAACTCGGTGCAAAAGTAAAACCTGCAGCTTCGTTGTAAGATTTTCTCACACGATTTCCTCGGGATCAGCTGCAACTCTTCAGTATACACGTATTTAGTATGCGACCAACTCTGAAACAATTATTTTACTTTTATCCTCTTACCTATAAATCAGTGATGAGTTAGATATTCCATGTTTTGTTTGTTGTCTCCGTTAAACACTGAATACTCTTTTCTGTTTAGTGAGACTGTTAGAGTATTATGAGGCTTGTGACTATAGTGCTCTATTTCTAATGATCGTAGGATAGGTTCGTACGAGAAGAAATGGGAAAAATAGGGAAGCATTTGCCCTACAGAGAGATAACAACTGCTTAAATAAATAAAAAGCAAACACGTGATGAACTTAGGACAAATAATTTAACATCGCATAGAAACAATAAGACCTATTTAATAATCGGTCTCATTGCTTATAAAAGCTTTACAGAGGACAAAATCGTGAAACCACAGTAAATTATTGTTCAAATGATGTTAAAGCTACACGAGATAAAATCTCAGTCACGCTAATGGGCTCATCTGAAACCATTAGCTTATCTGCTTACTGTAGGTAGTAAACAATCTTGTTTTCGTATTTTATAGACGTCACTGCAACCATTTTATTTTCAAATCTCGGAGTTACGTATATTAATGTAAATAGATGACAAACGCGAAATTTGCAGACTGCGTTTTAGATACCTAGCGACTATAACGAAAATTTTTGCTATTGTGGACATTACTATGACGCTTCAAGGTGGATTTCTTCAAGAAGTTTTTTTTAGTCAGCATCGCGCAATTGATGCAACATGTGAGTCGTTTGTCACCATAGTTGGATAAAAAAAGCGTACCGTTTCAAATGTATAACACAAAATTACAACTCAGGTTGAAAATGAGAAATAATTTTAATTAAAATTGCATGTCATTACCTTAGTAGCTTTTATAGAAGTAGATATACAAACGCCATCGAAATCATGGTCTACAGACTCATACGGAATTAAATTTACAAAAGTATTAAATATCCAAGGCTCGTCCATTTCCTAAAATTAAAGAATAAAATGTACAAAGAAACAAAATATTAAACAGGGACGATAGTAACGAACTTTTTTCATTGTATTATATGACACTGCATAGATTTCTAATACAGTAATTATTATATACTAGCTGAGCCCCACGACTTCGCTCACGCATATAATATGTTTTGTATCACTTGGGAACCAGATCGATTTTCGGGATAAAAAGTAGCCTATGTCCGTTTCCAGCACCGAATCTATCTACATACCAATTTGCATCTAAATACACTGACACTACACACAATTTAGCATTTATGATAATTAGTAGGATAATAACTAGCGCCTTTTTTGATACGTGTGTACTAAAATATCTTTATAGATTTCGGCTTTTCTTTATGCATGTTCATTATGTGAAAAAAAAGTCCTAAACGATAATGAAAACCGTAGCAAAATATATTGTGTGATTTAGAAGAACTTAGCGAAAAAACAAACAGGAAAAACAACGAGTTTGCTATAAGTACCTATACTATAAAGATTAAAACACGTTCACCTAGCAAGCTAGCATAAACGCTGCTATTAAATGTTATCTACTCGTTTTCCCATGTTTTATTTCACGTAAAAAGTAGTTAATTATAGTTCTTACTATTTCAAGTATATTTACAACTTTATTATTATATTTTTCGATAAATAATAGGCTATTATGGCGACAATACCATACCTGAATCGAACTATGTATCGATAAAGGATACTTTTCTTTTTCGTGAACGAAGATAATTTTATACAACTTTAATGGCCAACACGCATATGGTCCACCTGATGGTATGAGGTAACCATAACCTATGAATATAGCTACGTTCACACAACTAGACGGTTGCCGACTATGTGGCAAAAAAGGACACGAGGAATAAAAAGGAAGTAGACAGAGGGAGTATTAGGGCCTCCAGCGCTCGCAATTATCGAACAAAACGTATTAATGATAATAATATCAGTCTGCTTATTGTCCCACTGCAGGGCTAACGCCTCTTCTCATATAGATAAAGCATGAGCATTTATCACCACGCTTGCTCAAGGCGGATTGGCAATTTCAGACTTTTGAGTCCAGGTTTCCTCACGATGTTTTCTTTCATCGTCAGTCAGAAATGTCCAAGATAAACTTAGAAAGTACTTATGATTTCAAAAATCACATTGGTACTTGCCCGGTTTCGAACCCACTACCCCGTGTTTACGAATCGAGTGCCTTATCCACTGGGCCATTTTGACTTTTACAAAAGGTATGGAACAATACTTTACGTCAATCGTCGTCTATTTCTGCTAGTACACATCAGCCTGTGCCAGATAGACTTTCCAGGTCTTTATCTGCTCCAAGCATCTCCGTTGTTACCCGTGTTAATCTATCCTTCCGTACTTCCTTAATTGCCCGTCACCTTCCTAAGGTCGGTTTATCTTGCAGAAGCCTGTCTCAGCTGCGTCTCCTAATTTAAATATTGTTATGCCTACATTTGTTGATAATTCAAAAAAACTGATTTTAGAACTTATTAAAGTATTCTATAAATCAACTTAATTACTCAAATTATATATGTAAGTATAAATTAGCTATTATCGTTTAGTTGATAAAACGATAAAATTAGTATTATTAGTATAAATATGTTGTAATTTTTAAGTTTAGCTACAAGTTTGAATTATGACAGGGCAGTGTAATTATTATAAAATAAAGTATATTTTATAAACAAACTTCTTGCTTCCTAAATCATTGTACTATTTGAGAAGGAATATCGATGTAAATGTTTATATAGCATTGTTATAAACATCAGTGTAACATTGTTATAAACATCTATGTAATAAAAATGTTAAATTTGGTAAATGAAATAAAGAAAAAAAAAACTAAATAATAATTGAAAGCGTAAGAGTTTGTTTGTTTTGACTTATCTCTAGAACTACCAGTCGGCTTTGAATAATTCGTCTGATAGCCCAGTTTTCGAGGAAGGGTATAGGACTTATAGGCTATGTAACTTCACACTACTGGCGACGGAAGCAGAGCAGTAAGCAAAATCACGGGTGAAACCGCGCCGCGAAAAGCTAGTTCAAAATAAAGTCTACAAAACTTCAGATCTTAGTTTATTTTTATGAATTTAAACATATCATGTAAGGACGAACGTAGAATAAATCATAATTTACTATAGAATATTTCTATAGCTAAGTGGATAAGAAAATAGCCTGCTAATATTATAAATGTAAAAGTTTGTGTGTGTATGTGTTTGTTACCATTCAACGTGTAAACGGCTGAACCAATTTCGATGAAAATTGTAATAAATTAGGTACATGTATGTAGAATCGGTGCTGGAGACGGACATAGGATACTTTTAGCCCGAAAATCAGTTTGGTTCCCGAGTTACTATCGAACCAAGTGAATCATGCCCCACCGTAAGCTCAGTTTGCCAATACATCTAAATTCAAGTAGGTCAAAATTCGCCTGAAGATTTCCTTAGCAACGAGCTTGTTGTAGTTTTATTAGACACTGATATTTTACTGAGTACATTGTTGTTATGTTAGTATTAAAAAAGTCCTAAGTGCATTAAACACGGCAGATCTTAAAAGTTTGACAGTTTTAAGCGAAATATTAGCAAAATGGGTCATGATTCAGTTGATTCACAGATTTCGATGAAAATTGGTATGTAGAAAGATTCGGTGCCGCAGACGGACATAGGTAGCTATGGGCGTTTTCGTTATTATTTGTCTTCGATGCGCACCCATGTCGTTCAACCGGCATCCGTTGCCGACACCGTTGATTTTGTCACCGGTGCCGGGCACCGGTATAGACTATAGAGTTGTGGTATTCTAGATTGTTACGGCGCACTGGATGGGCGTTGCCGACATCGATGACGCGATGCGCATCGTTATTAGTTGAACGATATAAAAACATCGAGATTTTTTTGTAAGGTTAATCTAATACAATGAAAACAATTAATTTTAAGAAAATGCATTGTTCTCATTTAGATGTAGAAAGTCGTGTTCTGCGTTCATTTAAAATATATATATCTACCCGTCTTTGGAAAATAGTTTAGTTTTTATTTCACATTTAGTTATTAATTATTTTACAGACTTAATAATAATATACTGCCGTGTATTATTCTGAGCAATTAACCAACCGGCCGCCATATTGTATTGAATCAACGCACAAAGCGGCCAATCGGACGGTGCCGGTGATACTCGCCATCGTTCGTGATACTTATCGTTACGTTGCCAGTTTTGAGTTTTAGAGACACTGTGGTGGTGTCGATACCGTTGCCGGTGACGGTGTGCCTTCTATGATATCAGAATGGCCGTTGTTGCCAGCATCCGTTGCTCGATGTTTTGACATCGGATGCCGTCAACGAATACTGACATCGGTGCTCATCAACGTTATTTTAAAAACGCCCATGTCCAGACATAGGCTACTTTTTATTTCAAAAATTGGTCTGGTTCCCGAGGGATACAACAAAACATATATTATCTTACGCGCGGGCGAAAGCGTGGGACGCAGCTAGTGTGATAATAAAATTTATAATATGTTATCTTTATTAATTACATGTGACGTAGTGTAAGTCTTTTGGCAAAAGTGATGATAATAATAATAGGTACCTAACCTAAATACAGTCTTACCAATATACCAAGGTTGTAAGCTGGAAACCTATAGAATCTCTGGGAATAGGCATTTATTACGCGACGCCATTGCCGTTTCTCGTCTTCTGTTGGTATTTCTACATTCCCATACCATGTAGTTTTTAAAACGCCAGCTGCTACCCAAATTAAATTATAATCGTGCCGATGTCTAAAAAAACAAATAATTGACAATCTATATCTATTAATATTTGAAGCATGGATAAAATTAAGAAGGTAACTTAAAATGTAAATAGGTACCTACCTAAATAAAACTCTACTTAAAAAAAAATATTTCTGACGATTATTGACTATTAGAAGACTACGAGTACTTGATTATTTCGCTTCACTATAAGCATAATTTTTTGAAATTTTTTTTTTCAAATTGCCCCGCGTGGTGGCCGGGAAAGAATAGTCCCAATCCTCTCTGTCCGTAGGTGTCGTACAAGGCGACTAAGGACAAAATGATTTCAGTACATCAGTCTACCGAATAACGGCGGTTAAACCGTTACAAAAACGGGTGGTAGAAAAATCAGCACAACACAGGACGGGCAGCAGCGTCCTGTGATAAAGCTACCACCACTGCGATCGCCAACCCGCCTGCCAAGCGTGGCGATTATGGCAACATCCCCCCAAATGGAGCTACGCCAGATGAAAAAGGGTGGCGGGCAACCGATGGATGAGGGCGGCGAACGACCGGCCACGGTGGCGAAAATTGGGGGAGGCCTATGTCCAGCAGTGGACGTCTTTTGGCTGATATGATGATAAGCCCAATATTATAAATTGTAGAAACGCATTAATTTCTGGTAGGTACTACCATACCAGTCTGATTTGAAAATTTATTGCACTTGATAGCCCAATTCTTCAGAAAGGTTTTAACTGTTAAGCAATTAAAATTACGCTACGATAACACACTATTACTAATTACGCTACGATAACACACTACATAACTTTTTACTTTATGTATGTGTCGCAGGCAAATTGAATAAATCTGCCGTTTACATACTGCCTCGGCATTTTGTAAACGCTCGCTGTCATCGGCGTTATGTATTATGCAGCCGAAGCGAGCGTGCCGCGGCAGCGCGCGGCGAATGCTATAAACGAATTATATTTGTTGTCAAACTAGTTTAAAGATCCCAAATTAGGTATACACATCGTTGACCTAACATATCCAGCGTTATGTAATATGCCGAGGCAGATTGTAAACGGCCAATTAATACAAATTTGCCTGCGACATATGCATACCAGCATTATTGTATATCTACTATTATATAAAGCGGCAGAGCTTGTTCATTTGTTTGTTTGAACGCGCTTATCACTAGAACTACCAGTCGAATTTGAATAATTCTGCGTATGACAGCCCAGTTCTTGAGGAAGGTTATAATATATATTTAATAGGCTATGTAAGATCACGCTACTGGTGATGGGAGCAGAGCAGTAAGGAAAGATGCTGATGAAACTGGAAAGCTATTATGTTAATATACAAGTAGTTAAAAATACGTACCGCTTTCGATTGGTAAGGAAACAATTGGCTGAAGTAAGTACCCTACTCTGTGTGATAATACTGCCAGCGCAAAACGCCTTAAATTTCAATACCGCTTGGTCGATCAACTTAAATATAAGTACCTGTAAACGAAGCAAACAATGTTAAACAACTCTCTATACATAGAACTAAGCTGAAACTAATGGCAATATCTTTTAGATCAAATCAAATAAAATCAATTTATTTGCTAGAATGTAGTATATACAGGTGACAATAATTCATAATTTGTGCGATACACTCTACCATTACAATGATGTGCAAAAGACATTCGACGCATGTTTAGAATATGATTATACGTGCATAAAGGATGACTTAGGTCTTTGGTCAGCGAGCTACATCAGAGCTCATAAAGTATTTAATAACATGGATCAAGTTGTTAAAGTAAAGTGGAGAGAAGTAGAAAATAAAATCATATTTTACCGCTACATTAGTTCTATGTGGGACTGACTATATGGAACTACTGGGAATAAACCTCATAAACAGGGTAAGGTGACGGTTTTGCCGGGTGTTTACGTGACTGCCCCTTCAACATGCCCATCACAATACTTCTGTAAGTCAAGACAATAGTAATAAACCCTCTAAACGCCAACCTGTGAGCAGCTACCGAACTGAATCCTATCTTATCCAAAAAACATTAAACCCGTTCATGTTCTCATAGATGGTTGAAGCCCTTGAACTTAACTAGTCAGCTGACCTTTAACCAACCGTTTTTATTGTTCAAAATATTAAAGATAAAACTACCATTACCTGCTTCAAACGTAACAAAATCATTAGAAGATTAAGATGGTATCGCAATAGATGCTGATGTTAATCTCTTAAAGAGGTAGTTGTGTTTGTTACTAATATTGAACCATTTCAACGCGTGATAATGAGTTCCTTTCGAGAAAGATCGGGTGTTATCACTTGCCGGGACAGTAAACGAATATGGCCGTAATGACGATAAAACTACTATTGTGTTTACAGTAGTGTCCATGAAAGATTTAATATTATTACGGCTGAGAGTGGATCACGACTGGCCAACGTGGCATAAATTGGGGAAGGCCCATGTCTAGCAGTGGATGTAGGTCTCCTCGCCTACACTAAATAATATTTATGACATCTATACTATTATATATAGTGGAAGAGTTTGTTTGTATGTTTGAACGCGCTAATCTCTGGAACTACCTACTGGATTAATATATATACTGGATTTGAGTAATTATTTTTGCGTCTGATAACCCAGTTTTTGTTATAGGCTATGTAACAACACGCTACTGGCGACGGGAGCAGAGCATAAAGCAAAGACATAATATATGAATTAACGATAAAATTCTTATAGGAAACAGATATAGTTCACCAATAGGCAGACGTCCTGTTCGACCTGGCGGGCAACCGATGGATGAAGGATTGAAGGTGGCTCAAGACTGGTCAAACATGTCATACTTGAACGCGCACTTTTCTTAAAGTGGATGTTACTTTATAATTATTTGATATCGTACTCAATACACTTCGTGGTTCTATAGTTTGACTCCAACTATATCTGACACGGCGATACCTGACTTCTGAGAAAATTCTGCTGCATCTGATAATAATACTAAACGTTTTCAGAAGCATATTGTGATAAATATCACAAACATGTCGCGCCTTACTGGACATTTTAATAGCGCGCCCTATAGAAGCTTTCATTTTATACAATTACATAAAGAACTATAATAGCTTTCTTTCTTAGGAATGTACTACCCACTTTTGGTAGTTTATACCCATGACATTTACTAGTATATACAGTACCTAATATTTTTCTAGAAAGTGTGCTACAAAAATTAACACAAAGTTCTTACGTGATGTGGCAATTCACCAGGCCGGACTCGGTGACCGTATCTGTCAGTACCGGTATGATCTGATTTGTTGTTGTGCCTTAAATACTGCAAATATTTACAAGCTCTTGTGAATAATCTACAGAAAATAGCTACCAAACTAATATTTTTTTTAAAAAAAAAAGAAAAAAAAATTGGTTATAAATATTTCTTACTTAAACTTGAGCCAGAATTTTACCTTGACCGCTTGTAACCAACAAACAAGTCCCATCTACCTAATTTAAATAGAACTAATGATGCTTCCGAAACATAACAAACGATGCTTCATTGCCGTAAACGTTAAATCCACGTGCGTATTGTTCAATTTGTCGGTGGCAATGACACCACACAACTAACCGACATATAAATAGATTAAGTAACATTAGTACAGTAACAATAAAGTGAAATAATGCTTACTAGTATGTTCGCGTCTGGTAAATCGTTTGGAATCATGTCGACGTACCTCTTTATTACCTGTACGGAATTCAAACAATCTTTTATACACAAATGAAAGCGATAAAAAAATTATTGATAATACTAAAAAAACGATACCGTCTGAGATGAATTTCCGGCACACACTATAACTATACAACATAGAAATATTTGAAAACACACTTGAATAAAAAAATGAATTTTGTTGTGCTATCGAAAAACGTAATGGGTAATGGAAATGCACACATCTTTATCGATTATTTATTAATATTATTTCATCAAATTCAGGTTAATGCAAAATGCTAAAAAAATACAAAAAATACATGACAAAAACGATGACTCGATGTCAAAGATGTTGCCTTGCCAAAACTTTGCCAGTCAGCTGCGTAAAGAGTATTTAATAGTATGTGAATCTGTGTAAAATTAGTATTACGATAAGTAGATCCTTGATGGTTACAGCATGAATGGGCCAGATCGACCGGGGAAGTACTACCCTCTCATAAAACATCGAAGTAAGAATATTAGTTTCTATGCTATGTATGTGTTTCGCTCGGTCAGTGAAATTGCCGGCATGCGTCAGCCCAATTACACCCTCTGTTCTCTTCCTTTTTTCCTTTTCCTTCGTCGTCCTTTTCTCCCTACATGGTCGACATACAGGTTAGTTGTGTTTTCTAAGCAGTATTTCTGCAATGCTTATAAAACATAGCCATGTCTATGGGTAGGCGTTTGTTGTGAAACCGAATGAAACTTTTGATAGCAAAGCGTAGCGAGCCACATCCTTTACCTCCCCCATTTTTTGGTCTATGCATATTGTATAGCCTTCAAAGAAAATATAGTATAATTTGTTTGAAGGGTCAATATCTAAGAGGCAAGAGAGCCATAGCTGCAAAGTTAGGAGTACATTATAGCGGGCTATAAAATTTCCCCATAATAAGAAAAATGGCGTCATCGCGTCATTACACCAGAAATATGTTTTAATAGCTTCCCGCAGCGCGGTTTCACCCGCATCTTTGCTTACTACTTTGAGCCAGTCGCCAGTAGCGTGTTGCTAGTGTATAGCTTCTAACTTTCCTCAAGAACTGGGCTATTATACGCAAAAAGAATTTTTCAAATCCGAGTAGTAGTTCCTGAAATTAGCGTGTTCAAACGATCAAACAAAAAAACTGTGGAGGTATCACACCACATACCTTCAACCAAAGGGAGGATCCTCCGACCAGGCTAGGTGATAGTGCCTGGCGGACTGCCCGACAGTTGGAAGTCGGGACTTGTATTATATAGTGAATTGTTGTGAGAATGTTGATATCGCGAGTCAGGCTTATAAATAATTGTGGTGTTTTTGTATAGAAGTAGACTGAAAGTGTTACTCCGCGCCATTTATGTTTTCTATGTTGTAAATTCGTAGTAATGGTCCAGTGGATAAGGCACCGTAAATACGAGATAGTGGGTTCGAATCCGGGCAAGTACCGATGTGATTTTTCAAATCATATGTACTTTCTAAGTTTATCTTGGACATTTCTGACTAACGGTGAAGGAAAACATCGTGAGGAAACCTGGACTTAAATGTCTGAAATTGCCAATCCGCCTTGAGCAAGCGTATTGATTAATGCTCATACCTTCTCTATATGAGAAGAGGCCTTTGCCCTGCAGTGGGACAGTAAACAGGCTGGTATTATTATTATTATTATTATTAAATTCGTAGTCGTCGTCTTCACTTGGTTGATTTTTGTGCCTCACCAATGGCCAGAGAGATGACGCTACAAAACTCTTTCGCTTTATATAATATATAGATTACAATGTATAATTCTAACAAAAAACTAAAAGGTAGTGGTTTATTGCTTAAGGTACTGAAGTGCTGTACTTTTTCTGCATGTGAATAAACGAATTTTAGGAAAATGACTGTATGACTAGAAGCGACTGTGTGATGCTTCTGAATCTATACTGTTCTCGTACAGGGAACTTGTTGCTGTTGTTATAAAGGGTAAAACGAAACATGTTTGTTGTTAGTTTTATCATTTATTTTGTAAATAATCAAATAAATAATATACACATCTATGTTCCCAATATAATACACTATTTACACCCCAACTGCTTGCTACTTTTACTTTTACCTAGTGATTACTGTTGGGATATTTTGTGTCATATTTTAAAATATATACAGTCCTTGTCTAAGATCAAAAGTCATACTGATACTTACCCGTTTATAGCATACTACATACTAGTTTGTAATAGGATGTATCTACTACTAAATTGTACTACTACTAAGTAGGTACCTACTACTGTTACTTGTACTGTACTACTTATTTTTTGGGTGTAATATTTGTGCGTTTTCTTTCGTTTCTTTGTCCAAGTCTTTATCTCCCCAGCCCCAGAGATTAGTTCCGTCACCTGTTTTTAGAGCTCTTTCCTTAATCATATCTTCAGGTACGGTCTTCATGTCATATGCCCATCCGATCGCAGCAAAGAAATCAATAAACTTAGTAGTTACGTTTAAATAGTTGTTTCCCAATTCACTTGCTCTGTAATCCCATGGAAAGACATGATGATAATTGTGAAAACCTTCGCCGAAAGTTGCGATGGTAACTCCAATATTTTGAGCCGGTAAGATGTCTTTGTTGTAAGGTTTGTTACCCCAGATGTGGGCAGCACTGTTCACTAAGAATGTTACGTTGAGGTTCAGCGCATATCGCAGCATGGTGACGTGCCAAGCATTAGACCAGCTCTCTCCCCAGAAATAGACCGGGATAAATGTTGGTAGACCAAAGCAGACCAGCCCTACCAAAGGTAAAGCGTACCTGTAATGATATCAAAATATTTAGGTTTTTAATTGTGTATTCGTAATTTATCTTTATTTGATTCTTTTCTCAACTAAACAAAAACCGACTTCAACTCGGACTGCTTGCAACTGCCTCAATAATTCAATTACTAGTCATCATCTACTTCCATCGTTAGACTAATGTCTAATCCCATTTCTCAGACTACCAAAGACTATCATATTATGTGTTTTTGTAATAAGGAAGACGGACGAGGCACGTGTTTTTCGGCACGGGCTGGCTTCCGTGCGTTTTGAATATGTCACTTAAACGAAACTCAAAGTCTGCGTTGTAAAGAAGAATAAAAAAACTAACTCAGTATTGTAAAGGGACACAAACAAAATTTTGCCTCAAGTGGGAATCGAACCCTCCTAGTACAATGAACTTTTGTTTGTTTCGGGGTATCGAGTTCAAATGTATGATGTGAAACTACAGCTTCTAACATAACGATTCAAAATAAATTCAGCTTAAATTTTCACATTAACAGTGTATTTTCCTGTAGGTTACATGATAACATGATACTCACTTCTTTTGAAACTTCAATACGGGGTTATTATAAATATCGGACATGTCAATCATTTTTCCTTTGCTCTTCATTTCTGAATTCTTTTTTGTTAGAAGCCATCCAACATGAGAATAGAAAAACCCTCGACGCGCATTATGTGGGTCTGCGTCAGTATCACTGTACTTATGATGAAGACGATGATCTCTGACCCAGTCCGTCGCAGTATTTTGAAAAGCTATAGTGTTCATGAGCATGAGTATAGTTTGTAATGGTAAGTTAGCCTTGTAAGTTTTGTGAGCCCAAAGACGATGGGCCCCAGCTGTGATTCCGATTTCCGCCAACATAAATAAGATGAATTCTGAAATGAAAAATTACGTTATTTATAATGTATAATCTATTTTGACCTTAAAGTCCAGAAGTTATACTTGGGCACAGCAACATGTCTAGTGAAATTTGAGAAGCGCAACAAAAGGCAGCAGATGAATATTTGGGTAACATCTCATCCTGTCTTAGAGCGCTGGAATGATTTAATTTTATACCTTAGAGTATATACTCTAAGTTTTATCCGTTAGTAGCTTAGATCTTAATTACAAATAACTATACTTTATATATTTCTTCCTTATACTTACCGAAGATTATAGTGGCCCATTTTACTTCTGTAAAACATAGATATAAACCATAAAGTCCAGCGAGGTGCCAATAACCAAATGTTATAAGGTTGCGATACACTATTTCGTACTTTCTAGGCGGTGCCAGTGGTACTGAGACAGTTTTTTCTTCGGCCTCTGTTATAATCTCAGTTGTCTGAATCGTGCTTAACATTTTTCTGTGATACCTGTAAAAAAAAATACAAATTTAATTTGTATAAAATGTATGTATAAGAAACATTGCTTTATATTTTATGACTCTTGTAACCAATTTGCATGGTGTGGTCTCTTATAATTGAAGGAGTACATCGAAAGATAATTGTACCCTAATTATCCTAAGTTACAATAAAATTGTGTACAGCCTATATTAGAGATCCTTCAATTTAAATAAACAAATAAACGACGTTATCGCTAAATTCTAAAAAAACAGTAAACACAAAAATAGAACTTCTGATCATAAGATGACTAAAAACGAAGAAAGACAATATTAGTCCCAAATATTATTATAATTTCTGCTGAAAGATGTTAACTTCTAGACATATAACCATTTAAACCAGTTATTTTTGCTACACATACTTACAAACCATAGACAAAAATAGTAAACTTATATGTGCAACAAAGATAACCAGCTCAGTAACGCTGTGCAAGCCCGCACTGCACTGATTTTCAACTGGCTCCTGACATTTCATTTCAGTATACTTAACACTCTTCCAAGCATCGCTTAAATCTAACATGCGCATCATCATCAAAAAGTTTGGTTCATTATTATTATTCGGTGTTTCAAAATACTATTTTTAAATATATCATAGTTATTACCATATTCAATTATTATTTTGTTAAATTAATATTAAATTTTAGGTACAAATTATTACATTATTTGCATTTTGATGTCAAATAAATAAATTTATTTAGTAGTGTGGGTTTTTATTTTTACTATGCACTTTATTAAAACACAACAGTACTTCAAATATCTTTACGAAAGATGAAAACTTTAAAATTTGCTACTTACTATATTCAAAATACGTATCGTAATAGTATCGATAGTTATCAGTTTGAGTTCCGGCCTTCAGTTGCAAACACAGAGTACATTTTATAGTCGCAAACATAAAGTACTGACTAAAACCGCTGAACATAAACGGGCCTATATAGACTTTTATTATCTAGGCACGGTTAAACAATTTAATGTCTATTCTGTTGTAGAATCTTCTCGCTATGCTATTACGCAAATAATCTGGCTAGTATCTCTATATATCAAATCTGTGACACAAATCGCAATTAACTGGTAATCGCAAAAAATAACTTTTGTGGAAAACAACTAATGCGTAAACTACCTTTACTATTACGCACATTACAAAATAAATAACTTTAAACAAAAGCTATACTTATTTCAATAATACTGTGTATGCACGCAGAGGTCTCGAGTCTGACTCTCAGATCATGTCTCAGTAGGTGTTAGCTCGGAGTCTGGAATTGTGTCCGGTAAATAACATAACACAACTGGAGAAACGTCATTGTTAGGTATACACTTCTAAACCTTCGGGTTAAAAAGCCGTGATGTTATCTTATAATTGGTATTGTCAAAGGTATTTAACGATTGTTGAAAGTTTACAATGTTAATTACTCCTACAGCACCTTGCAATTGATAGGCAGAGGAATAATATATATAAATTAAAAAAAAATTAACTTACAGAGATATCTATTAATGAGAATGGATTGTGATTGAGCCACTGTGATAGTCAGCCTGAACAGATGCCGTGATTTAAGATAGCAAGGTATAATAATATAAATATTGTATTGTCCTCTACTGGAGGGTTATTTACACCATAAATTACGTACCTACGTGGTAATTTTAAGCAGTAGATATAATACAAAAACAATAGATTACGGGCCATTAACCAAATTTATCGTGACAAATTACCTAGTTACGGCAAGGCCGTGATTTCAAAACCGGACAGATAACTGCCTTTTTCATTAGGTACCTACATTCTAACCTTGAATATTACTGAAATATGCAGAAGGAAAACATCTCGAGGACACCTCATTTTATCGCAAATATAAATCTAATATTCAGTCCATCGTAACGAACCATCATACCCTCGTAGTGTCGTAGATTAGTGGTATTTACCCTACAATGGGACAATAGGCATTTAAAAAAGAACAAGAAAATTTAATGTTATTCGATTGTAGTAATAATATCACTACATAACAGGTCAAAAAGGCTTAATATTTTAAGCACAATAAAATGAAAACTATTGTAGAGTACAGACAAAAAGAGTCAAAGTTCAATTCTTTTACTACTAAACTAAACTACGTACTAAAACTACGCTGACTAGCTTTCTGCAGCGCGGTTTCATCCGCATCTTTGGTTACTGCTCTGCTCCCGTCGCCAGTAGCATGATGTTACATAGCCTCTAAGCTTTCTTAAGAACTTGGCTATCAAATGCATAAATCATTTTTGAAATCCGACGGTAGTTCCAGGGATTAGCGCGTTCAAACACACAAACAAACAAACTTTTTTGCTTTATATAATAACTAGTATAGATTTTTGCAGTTTACGAATGTGGAATTCTTTAATCTTTTACAAATAATGTGACATTTTTCCATATAGTTCTACAATTTTGCTATAACCAGGTTTGTGACACTGTCGCAGTTGGGCAGTGGAAGTGTATGCGACTGTTGTGCAAGGTGTTAATGCTTCGATTCCATCAATAAGTATTTGTTTCGAGTTTGGGTGTGTTTTTGTCGGGCCAGTCCATTCTGAAAGTTTTACCTTTACTTGAGTATGATTATATGCCTTTCCGTTCTTTGTTTTTTTAAATAGACTACGGCTCTACTGCAGTCTTTGTTAAGAAACACAGAGTAAACACGTGGCTCTCACAAAGACTATTACCTACTATGATAGATAAAAGTATATCTTTTTATGAGTCAATATTCGATTAACCATTAAGACCATCAGGTTGAATTTTATTTATAATATTAGTCTTAATTCTACATTTTGGGAATTCAAATTTATGAAAACTCAA
This sequence comes from Parascotia fuliginaria, assembly GCA_963082885.1. NCBI lineage: Eukaryota > Metazoa > Arthropoda > Insecta > Lepidoptera > Erebidae > Parascotia > Parascotia fuliginaria. The sequence goes on along the minus strand of OY720180.1, from coordinate 12,711,723 downwards.
AATTGGGCGATAATAAAAAGACAACATTCTGGGAAATCCAACATTTTGGGATTTCAACTTTACGCGAATTCAACCTGATGGCCCGAAAGGTTAAATTTATTAATTTGTAATCCTGATATAGAAACTACATTCCATAAGGTAATAATATAAATATAATCTAAAACTCAAATAGAAAAATTCAAAGACAATTAGCAATTTCAAAGTGCCGAGGTGCAAAAAGACATGCTATGATATTTTCCGTAGGAGTTTGTTGTGGGATCGAATGAAACTTTTGACACCGAAGCGAAGCGAGGTTCTTGTATTTGTAGAGATTACACAGTACCTAATATTTATTTCAACAAAGCATAAAATCAAGTCCTTTGTAATCTATAATTAATACAGCCTTGTCTTTGAACATCGTATGATCAGAGTTTATTAATGTACCTAACTATAATCATTAGCCAAATTATTCTAGAAAACAATTATAATACGCCAAATAAAAACACCTAACACATCATTTTCAACGTTGAAATGGCCCAGTGAATAAGGCACTCGCTTCGTAAACTCGAATCGGGTTTAAATCCGGGCAAGTACCAATGTGTTTTTCAAATCATTATGTAGGTACTTTCTAAGTTTATTTTGGCTATTTCTAACTAACAGTGAAGAAAAACTAATGAGGAGGATATGAAGGTGACATATCATTTTTAGGTTATAGTGGTAGTAACGGTGTGCTCTAGTCGGAATCCTGCCGTTTCGCCATAATTCGTTTGACAAAATCTCATTACCTACCCAAACAAATTTTAGCGAACTTTTATTAAGTACCTACACCAATGTAAGATATGGAAAAATTTTTTGTTCGTAAATTTTCATTTAGTTAGACAAATTTTTACTTGAAAAACATTACTAAGCAAAATGACTCTTAATTTTAGCATTTGGTCTTTTGCCAAATGAGTTATTACTCTAAAGAATCTTTAGACTTAGAATTGTCAAATGATTTATTAGGGCAGAAAATATAAAGACAAAAATAAGCTTTTTTTGGGAAGAATCCGTGTAGTAGGTATAAGGTTTTTGGATTCATTGCTGCCCCGTGGAACAAGCACAACCAGTTATTTTTGTAGCATGGGCTTTTTTTTTACCCGTGGGACAACCGTTCGATATAACTTACAACTTAAATTATTCTCCTTGGGACAACTAGTATTCAAAAGAATTAGAGGATAACAACTAGTTAAACTAAGGGGATTTTTTTTCCCAGTGGACCAACCGTTTGGTACAACTAAAAACTACGCAAAATATCAAAAATATTTTTACTGGTTCAACAGAAACAACTAAATTTCATATTTACTTTTAAATATTACAAAACTTTAGCGCAATTTTTACATTTATCGTAATTTTTATAAAGCAAATCCAACGTCTAACATACCATTGAATAAAATCAAATCAAAAGATGTTTATTTCATTTAGGTTAATTAAATTAAGAACCAAGAACGTTATAAATTACAAAATATCAGCCAATTAACCCACAGCCAGTTCACTGACGTGAGGGTAGGGCCATGAAAAGAACTGGCAAGAAACTCAGGCCACCGTTTTTAAACGCCAGGTTCTTAAAATTTTTATAAGTTAGAATTTCAAGTAGCATGCAAAGTGACGCAGGCAATCAGGCAATACACTTAACTTTATAGGTAAGTAATTACAGATTACTATGTTGTGAAGAAAAATTCAAAATTTAAATTGGAAATTAAAAATTGATTAGTTTCATTTTAATATTGCGGATAAAATCGTCAATCGCGATAATGTTTTTGTTTTTTAAGATGCCTGTGGATTTTTGAAATTTTTAACAGAATTGTACAAAAGTCTGGTTTTGTGAAATTAAAAAAAGGAGTGAAAAAGGTTTTTACTTCAATCTTCTCATATAGTCATAGGCAACTGTCAATTCCCGTGGTACAACCAGTTGAACCAAGTGATTGTACAAGTGATTGGCAGCGATGTTTTTGAAGTTACGAACGACGAACTAAAAACGAACTGCTACTAGAACTGTAGGTTAGGTTAACTTAGAACTGCGACCATAGCCAGAAACAATTTTTTTATTGTACTTAATTTGTATCTACTGACATAAAGATGCAAATCATTTTTCATTGACTGAATAGAAATGGAAAATTTAAAACTGACGATACAAACTATTTGGCTTACGTTATTTTACATTTGTTAAAATTAAATTTGGTAAACGAGATAATATTGTCTAAACGTTCACTTGCTAGCCAAACATTAGGCTCGCGCAAAAATTATTTCCTAAGTAATAATTTGACAAATAAAATTTTGGCAAACGTTGTTTGGGAAGTGAATATTTGGCAATTTCTTTTTGGCGAAACAAGAGAGACCCGCTCTAGTCCAGTTCTATTATGTTGGCTTTTTGTATCGAATACATCACGTCACTTGTTTTTACAGCTCGCTTGTATTTTATTTTATGTTTTTAAAAAATAATTACCACGCAATGGAAGATAAAATAATAATAATATTATTATTATTATTATTTTATCCTCCATTGCTTGGTAATTATTTTTTCTGATAAAAGTTTAAAGACAAAGTGATAAATATATCACTACGTCTAAACTTTTATTTAAAAAAATAACTATTTTTAATTAATTAAGAAACTTGAAAATTAAAATTAATGTATGTAGGTAATCAAAAAACCTCATTAAATAAATATGAAATAGTTATGATTACCTACCTACAACTTACTATCGGGTGGCTCGTATTTTTGTTTGCCTCAGTTGTATAAAATAAAAATACTAGGTATTAAAAAAAACCTCGCTCCTATGAGGTACTAAGGAAGATATAAAACTACTATAGCTAAACAACACAAGCTAATAGCCTTTTTATTTAATACTAAAATTATAACGTATAACAAATAGAAAAATAATGAAATTTTAAACTCACAGAACCTCTCGCCTTCAATTATTCAGATCAAATTGATTTAATCTACAACACGATTGTTAATTTAATTAGTTTACAACAATCCCCACCCACATAATATATATACTTACCAACTTCACACTAACATAGATATCACACAAACACAACGATATACCTATGTGCATTCGTAAATAATATTTTAGTTTATAAATAATTAAAATTCTAATCAGATGCGTTAAACATTAAGTTAACTAAAATTTACAAAAAGCAATCGCCTCATTACTTCTTCCAGCCAATTACAGGCCATATCCACTGTATAGCCAGGTCTACGGTAGTAGATCTACACTGGTTTAGCATGAATGGGAAGGATCGACCGGGGCAGTACTACCCTCTCATAGAAGATCGACGCAAGAGTAATAATATTGCGTTTAGTTCGATGAGTAAGAGTGCCGGAGGCACAATCTTCCCCCTTTGCTATTTCCTGACTTTCCTTTAATCCTTTCACCTTCTCCACTCCCTTCACGGTAGGCAGCGGCTTCGCAGACATTCCAGGAGCAACACTAGGGACTTTAAGTCGTCCATGAGCGACAGTTACCACTTACCATCACGTGGGCTGTTTGCTCGTCAGCCACTGTCAGCAATAAAAAATAAAAATTTTGTTATTCAAACATAATGACTATTTATGACAATCACCAGGATCAGTGCCATAAATTTTGAAGATACGGTTACACCTAGATAAGTAGAATGCGTTTTAGAAAATTAATTTATGCAACTGCGGTGATGGAAGCGACTCTGCCAACTACGACTTTACCTTTCTTTACCTACTTATTCGCTTAACACTTACAGTGGTTAAAAAAGCAGAATAGCTTTCGCCAGTTGTAAAGAAATAAACTAAAACGGTAAATTTTTAGCTAGGTACACGAACGGAAACATGGAAAAAAGGTAAGTTAACTATGCGATGTACTTACTCACATTAAAAAAGATGCTCCAGCAGAGTTATAAATTTGTCATCGTCATAAATTTAAGAGTTAGACTCTTGTCGATGGATGCAATTGCTGCCACTTCTTTCTTTCTAAAAGTGGCGGGAATTGCAAATATGATGAGGTAAGAAAGCCACGTTCTTTACCTCTTTATACGTCACTAGCTTGCCGCCGCGCGGTTTCACCCGCGGGTTTGCTTACTGCTCTGGTTCCGCCGCCAGGAGCGTGATGTTCCATATCCTATAACCTTCCTCGAGAACTGGCTATCATACGCAAAATGAATTCAAATCCTACTGGTAGTTATAGAGATTAGCGCGTTCAAATAAACAAACAAACTCTTCCGCTTAGTATAGATGACATCAGCACTTTTCTTGATTTGGCTAATATGATGTCTTACTCGTCGTCGCCACTTCGCCTTCCTTCTACATATCTTCCCCCATTGATTTTTTTTAATATAGATGTCATGTCATATAAATTTGTACCTGGTAGGTACATACCTACACAAAAATAAAGTATGCTGCTATAAAGCAAGAAAGAAGTCTAAAATTTTACGCAGGCGCAAGAACTTTCAAATATTGTTTAAAATAGGTTCAAATTGCCACAAAAAACAATTAAAGTTTAAGTGGTAGTTTAGAATATAATATAATGGAAAATCAAGTATCTCCTAATGCTAAAACATTATATTTTAAAGCCTAACTTAAATATTTAAAGCCTGAACACTCTGTGTAGCAATTGACGTAATGCTATCATGAATAGATTAATCCCCAGTTTCTGAAAGGCTGATCAACGAAAAATTAACTAATCACCTGTTAAATCTCATGTAAAGTAATTAAAAGCATGCTAAAGGTATGGATAACTACATAGTTTAATTTGATCTAATTAGTTACTAATTAGATCAAATAAAATTAATTATTCATGCTTTTAGCAACCCAACGGGTACGTCACATTAGATTTAACAGGTGATTAGTAAATTTTTCGTTGATCAGCCTTTCAGAAACTGGGAGTATGCGGACTTAGCCAAAGAACTCTAACTATTTATCGAAAACCATTTTTACCCAGTAATATATAAAACATGCGCTGTCAGTAGCCCCACTGCCTGCTTACCATCAGGCAGAATAGTCATTTTGGTAGACTATTATAAAACTAGTTTTCCGCAGCGCGGTTTCACCTGCGTCTTTTCTTATTGCTCTGCTCCCGTCGCCATTAGCGTGATATTACTTAGCCTTCCTCGCGGACTGGGCTATCATACGCAAAAAGAATTATTCAAATCCGACTGGTAGTTCTAGAGATCAGCGGTTTAAAAACTAACAAGCTCTTCGGCTTTATAAAATAGTATAGATAATATTAATCTAAACTTTATAATTCTATCATAAGTAGATATAAAATTTGCGTTAAAATTTTTTTCTCAGGGTAATCACCAGAGACGCTTTTCATTCACAGTCGTCACTGGTGAGATAAACGCACGTTTACTCATAGTAGACTTGAAAGTTAACTGGTAACTTCAGAAACCGGGTATTGGCATATTTTAATAAACTGCAGATTAAAAAGACATTTGAATTATAAGTAATATGGGATAAGTGAATCAATCAGCCGTCATTCATAGAGTAGGAATTGGCACTTCTCTATCCCTGCTGCTTGCTTCATTACCCGACTACAGCGAAGCCATTTATTCAATATCTATTATATTTATATATAATAATTGTATTTATTGCCCCGTGTAGAGTCGCTCAGCCCACGCAAAGCTCGCGGATACGGCTTTGAATGAAAAGTGCCGGATCATCACTGGATTTTTGGAATCCGACCCCGTTATCGAAGATGTATCCACTAGCAGAAATCGCTCCTCCAACGGTTCGTAGAGTGGTGGCAAGCTCTATTGAGAGAGCCAGAATGAAACAAGAAACCCGACATCGGATGCACGCTTACACTCCTGTGCTACAAAGGCTAAAATGTCGCAAAGTTTCGCCAACCGTGTCCTACCACTTAACAGTGAGAGGTCACAGGCCAGACTCAGGCTGTGGGGATATGGAGTTCCGGTTACTATACCACTCGGCTCTCCATCGGATAATCTCCCTTCTTGACATGAGCTTCCTTGGCCGACTTGGAAATCTCTAAATAGACTTCGGACTCAGGACATTCTTGCTAGGTGGCTGATAATACGAACATAACGGTATGTAGTGTATGCGGTATCGTACCGCAAACGATGGAACACCTTATGTCGTGTGCTGCGTACCTAAACACCTGCACCCTGCAGGAATTGTTCAACGCTACAGATAACGCAATATCTGTAACAGAGTTCAGGTCTGACAAAATCTAATTGCCATTGACACGCTTAGCGTGTCGTACAAACTTATTGTTTACTACCTATTGAAAACTTGCCATTACGAGTACCTATAAGTTTTAAGGATAAACAAACCAAATTACCTACTTATTACTTTAGAATCATTGAATATGATTTGTTATTTTGAGAGTTCCGTACCCTAAAAGGAAAAAAAAGAGAATATAATGACATAAACAAGCACACTATAAAATGGTAACCGTAACCTATGGCATAACTTCGTTTTCAGAAATAATGCTTAGAAAATACAACTAAGCCGTTTCCGACCATGTAGGGAGAAGGGATTATGGATGTTATAGAGTTACGTGTATTGCCTGTGTCACTTTGCATGCTACTTAAAATTGTAATAACCTGGCGATTTAAAAAGAGTGGCCTAATTTTCTTGCCAGTTCTTATTGTATGTACTACCTACCTACCGACCTACGTCAGCAACCTGGCTGTAGATTAATTGGCTGACATTTTGTAATTTTTAACGTTGTTATTTGTTTATTTAAATAACGTATATGAATAAATACATTTTCATTTTCATTTAGTGTACAAACAATGTTTTTCTGTTGAAATATTTGAGCTTGACGTACGTGATGTGTGTAAGCAAATTTTTATAGTACCTAATAGGTATCTTTGTTGTTTTATTGTGACACATTTTTGCCCGACTGACACAGTCAAGAAGGGTAATGTTTTTCGAGCATATGTATGTATGCATATGAGTTTGTATGTCTATTTCTTTGGCACGCTCTACAATCTAAATGGTTTAATGGATATACGTATAAGGTGTCATTCGATTCGTATTAATTGTGGGAGTGACTAGGGTATAGGGTAATAAATTTTCAATGTAGCATCAGCACGAGAATGGGAATGGGTTTCTTTCTTTTCACTTTGTTTCAGGCAGGCGGGCGTTTTGTTTTTTAATAATATATATTGCTTGTTATTTTATAGTAATTGGTAGGTATTAAAATTTTGTTGTTTTCTTTAATTTATAATTGTGATTGATTTTTACTTATTTTTATGAATAAATTTATTAAGGATTTAATGAGTTTTATGACATACATACATGGCTGTTTTCTTTAAGCATTCCGAAATATAACTAAGTTATTGCCCATTACGGGACAGAAGGAATGAGTGGAGTAAAGAAAAAGGCAGGGAACGGAGGACTTAACTAACTTTCTGGTGCCCTCACTGACCAACCAAAACGCAGTAGCCGGTGATGTTAAGAGTGAGGTTAGGTTATTTGTCTATGTCTTTTCTTTCATTCTGTAAGAACACAGAATAATTCTCAAAATTATTTACTTCGTGATCAGCTCTCTATGTCCTTTTTAGTAGTAGAAGGTTAATCACACTAATGAGTTCATTACTAAACATTGGCGCTGTATGTCATTTTAAGTGGTCCCAGTCGCCCAAAGAATATCAATAAGAATATTCACTTGGGTAACTGACACCGCGGTCCCACTTTTAGTATGGGTCCAGTTGCCTCCTTACCCCTCAAGACGTGAGGCAGTATGACGTATTTTACTTATTAGTAGCTATATTATTATTATAGCTATTTTACTTATTAATGGCAACTGTAGCTATTGCTACAGTTGCTAGTAATGCAAGTAGTATTCTGTAGTGTTTACTTAAGTTTAAAGCTGTTTTTAGTTACACTCATGAAATGAAAGTCTATGATCATTAACGAAAATGGCTATGAGTTCTTGTAAGTATGTCCTAGCACTCGCCATACTTTTAGCATGGAGACAAGATCATAACGCTGTCCTCATCATGATATCGGCCAGTTATTATCCCACTATTCACAAAGGCTTCTTCTAGAGCATTGATCACCACGTTTGCTCAATGCGGATTAGCAATTACAGACTTTTTAACCCAGTTATACCGACAAACTCATATATGGGTATCATGAAGAAAAGAAATAAAATTGCGACTAATTCTTTTAATACTTAGTATATGCGTACTGCAACCAACTTCTACCAATTATAGGTACCTACTATCTTCTAATATTGGCAGTTATTTGTATGCAGATTGCTAAGTACTAAGAGATCTCGATGTCATCCTCCGTGTCGGTCAAAGTGATAGTGTTTTCGTAGTGTGTTGCGCGGTAAATAGGTCGCTTTATGTTATGGGGAAAGTAGGTATTATACGCTGCCGTGTATACCTTTAGTCACAAGGCATGATACTATCTGTTATTAATATAAGTTGTGAATAATATCAATATGATATGCATAGCTGTAGGTGAAAATAAGGAAAACTTGCCTCTATCACGTAGGCAGCTGCTGTAATGAACATTCATTACAGATACTTAATACCTACCTAATTTTCATTTTCATTATGCTACACTAACTTTCTAAACCTCATTAATGTATTATGTTCAGTGATTTAACAGTGGGCAGTGGCAGAGACGACTGTGGGTCTGAATAATTGCAAATCCTAATCAAACTTATTAGCGACTACCTTTTCGCGGCGCGGTTTCATCCGTTTCTTTGCTTACTGATCTGCCCAGACTGTACGCGTGATGTTACATAGCCTATAACTTTTCTAAGGAACTAGGCAAAAAAATAATCAAATCCGACCGGTGGTTCCAAAGATTTGCGCGTTCAAACAAACAAACAAACTCTTTCGTTTTATATAATAGTATAGATATATCGATGTCAAAGACTATTTGAACACAAGTCTATATTTGAATGTGTTTAAAAGCCGTGTGGTCTAAGCCATAAAAACCATCGTTTGGCATGGCTGCCGTAAATAAAGAATAAGAAACTATAATGCCTTCCTATGAGTCATCATAAAAGAATTTGATAAGAGGTCACAAATGATCCCCTGAGATAAACCGACTACGTAGTAACTCGTTAGCAATCTTAAATTAATCTTTTTTAGGGTCCCTACCCAAAGGGTAAAACGGGAGCCTATTACTAAGACTGCGCTATCTGTTTGTCTGTCTGTTCGTCTGTCACAGACTGTATCTCATAAACCGTGATAGTTGGACTGTTAAAATTTTCACAGATGATGTATTTCTAAACAAACAGCCCCCCTAATAGTAAATGGTAACTGTTGCTTATCTTCTCAGTCTTAAACTTCTCTACTTAACCACCGTAGTATCATGTATGTTTAGTTGTCCTACTATTACAGATTACCTACTGTTATTTGTATGGAGATAGTCAGAGGGTTCGAGTGTGACATAGTAATGTTTATTCGGAATTTTTTTAATGCTTCAAGAATATATGTATTATGATACCTACGCCATTCTCATCAAATTAACTCAATCAATTATGAATAATCCTTTTTATTTTCAATAATAATATGTAATGGGTACACAATAACATACCAACGTTATTATATTATACATAAATACGTCTTAAATTTATAAGTGTTGTGTGCCTGTACTAGGAAAATACTTTATCAAAGGCTGTCTAAGTGCTGAGATATAAATTTATTAATACCAGGTATAAAATACAATATTTACTCTAAAATTATTTAAAATTCATGATGCTACCCAATTAAATAATTACCTACTAAAGAATAATATCGTATGAGCATTAAAGAAATTACTGGATAGTTACTTTAAATGTACCTATGTATTTTAGCTTTTCACCAAAATTTGTGTTTAGTTGCGATGATTTTATTTATTTATTTATTTGTTTTTTTTTTATTTCTTGATCAGCAAATCTTAATTTTAATAGTACCTAAAAAAAGAGGGGTAGTAGTAGAGTGTAGAGACCCTTAAAATCAACAGAGCAGTAACTAAATGCATTAAACCAATAGTTTTAAAAGTTTGATGACGCAGTATCGCTTATCTGGCCATTGACCTTATGGCTGCTGGACAATCGATGTAACTGACATTGTATTGCCAACGATGCTCGTTCCTTGATTTTGTTTATTCATTTCTTTATATGATCGTCATAAACCCATTCATTTTGGTAAACTATGCTTTATTGTTGTATCTGTAAACTCACAACTAGCCTTTTTCAATAAAAAAAATATAACCAATAATAAAGTTTGAAATATCGAAATATTATTATCCAACTTCATGTCCATACTTTGATGAATAAATACTAAACATAATGCCTTGTTCGTTTTGTGTTTCACAGTTCAATGCACCAGATCGCCTTAACTTTCGCACAGAAATAAATATAGGACCGTTTAAAGTTTCTGTGTCTGACGTAACAATGTTTCTTTTTATCAGCGTACCACGTGAAGGAAGACGAATCCTAAAGACAATTTTAATATACCTAAACATGCGACAAGGTAATCTTTTATTTACTTGCACTATAACGTATTATATTAATTTGTTCTCACACTTGATATTTTTCCTCTTCCACTCTGAGGTTTGCTGGAATTAAACGCACTTTTGAGTTAAGCTCGCCTTTGTACATGATATTTTTACCAATTATGTAATATGTTCGATGTGTGTATAATAAAGAATAAAGAATAAAGAAAGAACGTAGTAAATATTGTTTATATTATATATTGTTTAACAATTGCGTACTCTTATTTTCAAACCTGAGTTTCAACAATTCATAAACCACATTTATACCGTTAGTCCCGGAGCTGACTGCATTCAATAGTTCAATAAATTATATGCTATTTCATTTCAATATTAATTCAGGTCAGGATGGAATTAAAATACATATTATGAAATATATGGCAATAATCTGGAAAACTTAGTGTAAAAGATTTTGTAAAGTGGTACTATCGTTGGATTATAATGGCTGCGTAACCAATCATGTCTGCGTAAACTCTGAACATTATGCTAAAAACCAACACATTTTTGATTTTGCTGAGGGTCTTTTCATTCTTTAAATTACAACAGACTAGCACGTTGATAGTAAATATCACCATCTCAGAAGAAAAACATCTACTGCAGGACATAGCTTGCCTCAATTCGGCTATTTGCCATAATCTTGGCAGTCAGATTATCTATACATATCGCAGTAACGATAGTCGAATCGCTGTGTTGTTTTTTACCAGCCGTTTTTTACTAGTCTGACCTATTAAGTTGACATTTGCCAAGAACAACTCACTAAAAATTGTTACGAACAAACGTTCAAAGATACCTAACTTTTAATTTTATATTATAAATCAACAATTCAGTAATAAGGCAAGTACAATTTTAAAACGCAAACATAAAGTATATCTGCTGATGTAAAACCAATGCATACCCTGAAATATCGACTTTATATTCATACTTAAGTTGAGAGCTTCTAGACTACATTATACCAAAACAAGGTGCGTGGTGGTAACGGTGAGTAGTGAGTAGCCGGTCTCTACGGCATATCGACTCAGTAGCCGGCATGGCCAACACGCGTGTGAAATTGCTCTTCGTTCTAACTCGTAAGTACAAACTCTTTAACTATTATTGCGTATTATGTGCCTAAGAAATTTCCGTCATAGTTCACTTTCGAAATCGCCTTTGACATTGATATATAAACTTACAGTGAGAACAGGTATTGCACTTCTTATAATTTACCGGACAAAAAAGTTACTTAATTATTATACGTCAGTGTAAGTTTCCTTACATATTAAGATGTAGGTACCTAAATGTAAATGTAGCTATAGTTTAATAAATTTATTGAATAAACCGAGTGCAACTTTAGCAAAGTCGTATGTGATCTCCCGAGTAAGTTACAGTCATTATGTAAGCAACGCAGTCTAATTAATGAAAATTGACTTATTATTGATATGTTTATATGTACATAGATTTATAATCTGTAGGTTCGAACAATAAACTTAACTATGTAGCAACTAGAACAACATTCATGGTAAAATAATTTGCATTGGTATTTCTGTTATTGATGCGGCTCACACTCTACATTCTACAGCTTGTTTGTTTTTGCTCTTGTATCACAGAAATGTAACAATATGATTTGTAAGCCTTGTGTACCTACAGATAAAAAAGTCATAGAAATCACGAGAGTTACCACATCGAAAGAAAAGACGCTCATAACTATGTCACTGAGACTTTTATTTTACAAACTACTATTGTTCTAACGCCTACAAATTATACAGCTTCAAAAAATTGTATCAATTAAATATTAGTATTAATCGATTGCTACGAATGAAACATATCAATGATTGAATAACCACTGCACGTATTCAATAGGTGTAGATAGGAACGTGAACTTTTTATTGAAAGTAAACACAGTAGGCAACGGTAAAGTGTTCAATTGTCATTACTTTATTATTTACTTGACTTTCTGATGTCGCAGTCACTGTCATGTAACTGCATTGATAAATCGTATAACAATAAAAAAAAAATTGTATTAGCGTTTGTAGTAGGTAAAGGTAAAAGTACCTAAAGATTACGGGTATGACGGGCAAATGATGAATTATGAATGGCTTAGGACCGGTTAAAACTCTACAAAAACATAGTAAAATTATTGACTTTTAGATCATAGCTGTCTATTCATTTATTTATTATTCATTTACGTATATTTTATTTTTTATTTTATTGTCAACATCTAAAAATCGGTTAGATTTCAAATTTAATTATTCAAACCTGAAAATCAGTTAAACTTGTTACGTCACTTGAGTTTCACGAATTTTTAAATAACTACCTAGCATTTGACCGAGACACCTTTGAAGTAAGTAAAATAAATAATTAACAATTTTCGGTTTGAGATCGTGCATTTTGAAATTTTATTATTAACTAGCTGTTGCCCGCGACTTCGTTCGCGTGAAAATTCAGATGGGTGCCTCTATGAGAATATTGCGTGCCTGATTTTATGGCAATCGTACATTGTATCAGTAATAAATATCAGTATTATCCGTCTCTATGGCGAATCCAGTTTAAACCCGCTACCGCTAAAACTGACAAACCACTTTCACACAAACTTGCGACTCTTATTTGCCCACTTAATAAAGGTGGTTTCTGAATATAAAAAAAGAGTATTTTCTAGTAATTTGGTAATTCTACAATAAAAACTATAGAAGTTTCATACAAACTTAACCCTCAAGGGATGGATTTCGCAAAATTCTATCCGTCTAAGTGAGCACCTATATCCTAACAGGAACGACCATGCAAAGTTTGAGATTCCTAGGACTTGTTGTTTTTGAGATTTCGTGATGATTGAGTGAGTGACCTTTTGCTTTTATGTATATAGATAGCTTTTGTCCGCGGCTTCGCTCGCGTGAATATCGTTTTTTCCAATAGTCATTTTTATATTGTTAAAATAATGTTTTTCATACTATTTTTAATCTCCCATTCATACAAATCCTCTTTCACCTACCTAAAGATATCCCTCGTAAAAACAATATACAATACACAAAGGCAAATTTTCACTACAATAACTTTCCCCTTCTCCTTCTTCCCTATCGCCCTTTTTCGACACTCTCCACAGTTTCCTCCTTCCTCTCCTCCCCTCCCCCTTCTCCTCTTCACCTCCTTCAGCATCCCTGGCCCCTCCTCCGGCATCTCTTGCCCTTTCCTCCACTTCCCTCTACCAAGGCAGGGGAAGAGAGGGAAAAGCCAGGGCTTTATCCTCCCTCCCCCTTTCTTCTCCTTCCTTTTCCTCCTTTCCTCTCCCTTCTTATCGCTTCCTATCTCTCCTCCCCCTTTTTCCACCATTCGAGAACTCCTTTCTTTCCTCGTCCCTTCCCCCTCCCTTCCTCTCCCGTCTCCCTCATTCACCCCTCACTCCCCCCTCACTACTTCCTCACTTCCCCATCACTTTCCTCTCACTTCCCCATCACTTCCCTCTCACTTCCCCCTCACTTCCCCATCACTTTCCTCTCACTTCCCCATCACTTCCCTCTCACTTTCCCCTCCCTTCCTCCTTTCTCTCCCTTCCCCTCCCTGCAAATTTCAAGTCACTGGCTTCAAAAGCTAAAGATCTTTAATTTCACCCCTCTAAATCCACCCCTGTTAAAATAAGGATATTTTTTATTTAAATAGAAGTATTCCAAAACAAAATTTCAAAACTGTAAGTTAAAAGATGAAGAAGATTCATACAATCGTTAATCCCTTTTCACACACTTAGGAATTAAATTAAAAAAACCCTTTCTTAGTACAACCTCTAGCCATTTAGACAAACACACCCTCCAAATTTCAAGTCACTACGACCAGCAGTTTAGGCTGTGCTTTGTCTGTTAGTCAGTCAGTCAGTTAGTTAGGACAAAGCCTTATATAATATGTATGGGTGTATGGATGTATGGATTAGACGTATAGAAATATATATAGGAATGCTAACACGTGATAAAGCCACATAAAGCTGACCGTGCGAAAAACAGCTAATACTTAGATCCACACCCACAACTTTTAGTTGTGTCTGACCTTGGGCTTTATTAATTGTCATCGCGAAACATAAGCTCACTGGAAACTGGACTCATTTAAAACTAAACGGAAGATTGTTTAGAATGATAGGAATCCGGAAAATAAAAACGGTATCAGCTATTCCGTAACCTGTTAAAGCCTCCGTTTCTATCAGGTTTCGTAGTAAATTAACAAATGTTCGACGTGATTCTTTAAATTAGCATAACTTATTTACGAACCGATTGACATGAAACAAACACTATATGTTAAGTGAAGCTTACCACAATGTATTAGTGAAAACCATATCTAAATCGGATAAGCCGTTTCTGAGATTAGCGTGAACAAACGCACAGACAAACAGACAAACAGACAAAAATTGTAACAATCGTTGTTTTGGGTTCTGTTTGCGTTGATAAAGGTTCCAATAATTTTTTTCTCCATATCTTCCATGTACAGACAGCGATCGGTTACATTTTTATTATATGTATAGATATACTTCAAAATCATTTTATTTTTTATAATACCTACCTAAAAGATTAATATTCTTGAACAGTATTTAGCTCATTCCGAAATTTTGTTATATTTCTGAATACAGTAAATGACATTTGACCTGTATCTATCTATCGGTGGTCCTGAGCCACTTTTGTCCATTGCCTGCAAACATCTTTTGATTAAAATGATCAAAATGATATTGCACCTTCACTTCAATCATTCCTGGGACACCTTAATCTATGGAATACTAACCTGCTTTATAAGGTGGCGACCTATAAAGCTAGACGAACACGTTTACCTTGTAGGGACGCCGGCACTACCTACAGCACTTTTATGCCTCAACGAAAGTAACCGAGAAAGGCGTACGCTTAGGCGAAATGTCTCTCGGTTAATATTATTTAAAGAAAGAGAGAAAGCCGTAATCAAGTCGACTGGAACAAAGTAACGGGTGGCGCAAAAGTAAAGACCCTATTTGGTTCAGCTATAACATTTTTTCTAAATTAGAAAACTAGATTTAGATTTTTTTAAATGTATATTTGTGCCATTAAATTTCGTACCATTAGGATTTAAAGATGATGTCTTTTAAATGGTGACCTCCAGAGTTGATACACATTTGAGCCCTATTTATGACATTTTGCATAACTTGCCGTAACACTTCCTGCGATATGTTCGTTATTTCTTGACGAATGTTTTCTTTTAGAGCTGCGAGAGTCTGTGGCTTGTTCACATACACCCGAGATTTCAAAAAACCCCAAAGAAAGAAGTCTGGACTGGTCAGATCGGGTGATCTTGCAGGCCAAGGCAAATCGCCAAAACGAGAGATAACTCGGCCTGGAAAAGCGTCCCTCACTAAGTCCATAGTGTCGCGCGCTGTGTGTGCCGTAGCGCCGTCTTGTTGAAACCAGATGTGCTCCAGCCCCAATTCGTCCAAACTGGGTATCAAAAACTCACGTAACATGGTTCTGTAGCGTTCTCCAGTGACAGTAATCGCATTGCCTCCAGCGTCTTCGAAAAAATAGGGTCCGATCACTCTGTCAACACAGATGCCACACCATACAGTAACTTTTAGTGGGTGTAGAGGTGTTTCTTGAATAATGCGCGGATTATCAGTGCCCCAGAACCGAGTATTCTGCTTATTGACATGCCCTGAGAGATGGAAATGGAAACGCAGGAAGTGTTACGGCAAGTTATGCAAAATGTCATAAATAGGGCTCAAATGTGTATCAACTCTGGAGGTCACCATTTAAAAGACATCATCTTTAAATCCTAATGGTACGAAATTTAATGGCACAAATATACATTTAAAAAAATCTAAATCTAGTTTTCTAATTTAGAAAAAATGTTATAGCTGAACCAAATAGGGTCTTTACTTTTGCGCCACCCGTTATTATGTAAAGTGACATTTTGGAATCATACTTGTATGAAATATCGTCTACTTATCCGTATGTCTTGTAGATAACTACCGATTGGATAATGTATGGCTACCCTTCACTCCGTTAAAGGATTTGTATAATAACTGTAATGCCGATTAGGAAGAGAACAGTGGATACGATGTTATCTTGTTGTAGTTACTCTCACATTCATCCATATCTAATCTATGAAATTATATATGCAAAGTTATTTTAGGAAGCTTTCATTCTTTTCAAGCATATTTTTTGAGCTTTTTCTAAAACATACTACAATCGTAATAATCCAGCACTAACTTTGCAATTTAGCTATATTTTTGTTATCTATAGTCGGAGTTACCTCACAAGATTTCTCTTCCGCACATGTCAATGATGTCTTTTTCTTCTTCTCTTTTTTTTTGGCAACAGAGCCGACGATTGTGTCAGCTATTTCTGCCAGCGTCAAGTGTAGAATTATATTCTTGTTGATGATATTAATGGTATATTACAATGATAAAATAGAAAAAATGGGGATGAAGTTCGTCAATGATGTCTAATATAAACTTGAAAAGTGTCGTACTTACTACTACGTGACGTACTACTTACTTACGTAGAACTTAAAAAAAGTCGCGAACGATATACAGAGTGTATACGACGGTTTGACATTAAATGAAAAGGCAGGTGTTACTAGCCCATATAATGATTTCTAATTAATCACAAAAGTAATTTGACGAAAAACAAAAATTTGAAATTTTCTAACAAAATAAATAATATTTTAATAGTAACGAAGTAATACACCATTTTATTATGACAAGTTCACTGAACTCTGTAATGAACGGCAACGTTTATCCTTCGACGTGGACTATGACTTAAGTCAGTGACCGTTTGACGTACCTACATAGTGTTAATTTAGAATTAAAGAAATTAAAAAATTTGTCCTGTGTCTAAACTATTGAAGATATTTAGTAGATTTTTTTTTGTCTCGCTTTATAATGTCACATACTATACGTAATTGCATTTAATGTCATACCGTCGTATACACTCTGTATAAGCACCACGTGAACTCACGCGCACGTGGGTCGTAGCGATATTGTTCTAGAAAGAGCTTTCTCCATTTTAATGACAATCATTCTTCTACTAGAGAATAGAACCTGTGTCGCAAAGGACATTTTAAATATACAATTAACAAACACAAAGTGTCACCTGACTTGGAACAATATTAGTGGATCACCCAAATTTCTGTCTCGCGTTGAAATCGAATCCACAACATTTTGCATGCCATTAAGTTCCCGCGGGCAGTCTCTTTATTTATTTCTTTGAGAAAAATATTGTGCATTTAAAGTATTAGAAATCTGACGCGACATTAGTGATTCTTTTATTTTTAAAACTTCGTACAAACTAAAATAATTTTATACAAAAAAAACCGACTTCGAAGGGGAAGGAAACTAAAAAGTTAAAATAAGTTTACTTAGCAGAAAGTAATTCGTATTTTGATTTAGTTTATCCGAAATGATCAAATAAGTATTTTATAACTTTGAAGTTGGTGCCAAGTAAAACAATAACTAGGTACCTATAGGTATTATCAATCCTAAATTGCTATTAGAGGAGTCGAGTCAACAGCTGAGGGGTAAGGTTCTTATAGTATTTGCTTGGCACCAACTTCAAAGTTATAAAATACTTATTTAATCATTTCTGATAAACTTAATAAAAATACGAATTACTTTCTGGTAAGTAAACTTATTTTTAACTTTTTAGTTTCCTTCCCCTTCGAAGTCGTTTTTTTTTGTTTAAAATTATTTTTATTTTACGATTTTCAGTGATGGGTAAACCTAAATCTTGCTTAGGTATTATTTTTGTACGAACTAAATATTTTGGAGTATTGAACCGTATGAAGTAAGCCCGACATGACTGCTGTTAAGGAATTCCATCGACTGCCTATGGTCACCCGTAATGGCACTTAAAACCCATATGGGTGCAAAGTTCTCATCATTACAAATGGATTAAGTCCAAACAACAAATAATTGCTGTAAATCGTTGTTGAGTTCCCTCAACTGTCTTTCGACTCCAAACCTTCACTAAATAGTAGTGCCTTAAAATACTTAATGAAAAAATAACAACAGCACTAGTCGCCAGTACGATTTTCTAAAGTTCCTCTCGATTTTCCAAGGATGCCATCATCAGATCCTGGTTTTCTGATCATGGTACCACACTTGAGATATCTACTTTCCAACAAAAAAAGAATCATCGAAATCGGTTTTTAAACGACGAAGTTATCCACGTACACACATAAAAAAAAATATATATATATACGGTCAAATTGTGAATTTTTTTCCTCCTTTTTTTGAAGTCGGTTAAAAAATGAATTCCTGTCATATTTTGACTGCTGTTGTTCAATGACTAAATTATTACTTAAACTCTTAGGTTCATTATGACAATAAGGACATTGAGCCTGTCCCTACTTCATACCCGTTAATGGCTATAGGTTGACCGGATAATCTTTCCCTGGGAGTACCCACGTTCAACTTAAACAAAAATAAATTTACCATAAATTACCATGTTAGAACGTGACTTATCCATTAAAAAAGTGCGTGCGAGTAATTTGGACATTTCTTACTATTTATAGCAATTAAGCCAAGGCAAAGATACCTAATTTACCTTTGACCTGTAAGAAAACCTAGATTTATGTACCATCTTTTATCAGATTACCATCTTACTATCAGTTCTTATCAGCAAAGTAGGTACCTATCTGACATATTTTAGTATTATGTTATAGGTAGGTCAAGTTCCTTTTTTTTTTGACTGCTTCTGTGGTTCGGTGGTACTATGTATGGACTGCCACGCAGAGGTCGCGGGTTCGATTCCCGCTCAGTGCAAATATTTGTGTGCATGAACATGTTTATTTGCATTGGTCTGGGTGTTTCTATGTATAATATGTATGTATTTACAAAAAAAAAAGTATTTAAGTATGTATATCCGCATTCTAGAACCCATAACACAAGCATATAATATGCTTACTTTGGGTCTAGATGGCGTTGTGTGTAGTTGTTAAAATATTATTATTATTATTATTATAAATTAGAAATTGAAAAACATTGTTTTTTAAGTTAATCATTCTACCAGCTGATAATACACTGCAGGGAAAGGCATAGGTATTGATCGTCTCTTGCTCAATGCAGATTGAGGATCTTAGACTTTTTTGTATAAGTCCAGGTTTCCTCTCGATGTCAGTAATGTCCAAGATAAATGTGGAACTATTACATAAATATGCACTTAAGTTTCCCGTCATTGAAATTCACAAATTCACTTACAAAACGACTGATAGCGTGTGTATCAGCTGGCAAATTCTTTTCTTCCTATACAATTATTACATGAACGTGTTATTAGAAAATTACAACTTTATTTAACGGAGTATACGCAGTAGATACATAATGCGTGTTGTTACGACGATTCGTAAAGCTGTATGGATTTTTGAGCTGTTACATAATACATTGCAGATATATACTTAACAATGCTTTCTTTACGTGATAGAATCTACACACGCATCCAGTGAAAAAAGACGCTTCTGCCCATCCGACAGTCTTTCTCCTCCTAAACTTCATCTTTTGATTTGAAATCATTACAAAATCTTTAACATTTATTACCCATGGGTTCAAGAACCAGTGTTCTGGCATCTCTGATCATCTCACTAGTTGCAAGGCATTATTTTTTTGCAATACAGAAGCTTAGACGGTCTGCAATAGAGTTGTACCTAATTAGCTTTAAATAAGGAAAATTCACGTTCTTTCTAGACATAACTTTGCGTTCTATGACTAACAATGTCTTTTTGCCTATCATTTCTATTTAATATGGAAATATTCTACTACTTATTTTATGAATTAATTGTTTTTACGAACTGCTCTGGCCATAAAGGCCAGTTTTCAAAGCGATCTATTCAAATTGTTGGGCACAATGTACCTACTTCTCACAATACCTTGCAATAACGAAATCATAAATAACATATCGTAACTAACTCAGGCTTTTTCCCTTGAAAGATCAGAGGTGTATAACAGCACCTTACAGTTAACAGTTTCAACAGCTATGTATCAGGGGTGAGTCTTTTTGTACTTATGAGACACAATTCTAGAGCCCGGATTAAGAATAAGAATTTCTCGAAAATAAATCCGGAGAAACAACTTTACGTGACCCGGGTTTGAACCTGAGACCGGGACAGAAGTAGCGAATGATATTAAGTAGGTCACATCTTAAAAGAAGTTATTAAGTCACCACTTCATTATATTGTGTGATTGTCAATGGTGAATATGATAATCGTGATCGGTTAAGCATTTTCGTTCAGTCTATTATCCGTTCGCGAGCATTCTTTGCGTTCAAAACTTACGTAATTGCAAGAAATGTTGGATTATGGATACAATTACTTTTAATACTTAAAACATAGCACGTAACACTCATGTTATAATCAATGCTCGTATTACGTATATACGTATTACGTATTTACTGACATTCATCGACTTATTTATTATTATAAAATAAGTAAATATGTAAGTACTTATCTAACCCTCAAATACTGACTGGTTCTGAAATGCCACCTACCCTAGTTATTGAAACGCAAATTGTCACGTAGCGACAGAAATTTTATATCTGTCTAACTCAAAGTCAACTAGGTAAATAGGTAGGTAGTTACATTAATTAAATCCTTGGAGTCATCCGATGATTAGGTAAATTTTCCTCTTGGATTTGAAAAGAGACACTTTTCATGGGTTAAGAATAAGGCCGACGTAATTTTGACAGTAAAGTATTTTTTTTAAAACTACTTCCGCACTAGTGAACAAGTCAGGTGTCGTGGGGGACTCTACAAACATACAAATAACGACCAAAAAGTACACCCAAACTCGGAACATTTTTTATGCATTATACAAAGTTTTACAGGCAGTTATAAAGTATCAAGGGTTACCTACAAGAATTTAAAAGGCTACGGTAGTCTTTTTCCGAAGATATGCAATCTTACGAAGGGATTACTACTGCCTTAAAAGAGTAATTAAGGACAAAAACATTTAAAAAGAAATAAACCTACTGTTTATTTCTTTTTAAATTTTTTTGTCCTGAATTACTCTTTTTAAACATTCACGAACAAGTTGCAAATTAATTAGTATGCCGTTTTCGGAATCGTCAGATAAAACACTATTCTTAGATTCTATTGCAAAATCGCAATGTCTTCGTTCCGTATAGAGCTGTCAAAAGGTTAAAATTTCGGGTAAACGAATTGCCTTTACTAAATGCATCCATGAATAACGTTTATGTATTTTTATTTTTTATTTTCCACTTGTTTTTATATTTTAGATACCTACCTAGTAGGTTGATAGTTACATATTTGATAGCTGTTTAACATAAAATCCATCTTATTACAATTCGTTGTCAATTTTGCATGCACAGTTCGTAGTCATGTCGTACCTACAGCAAACTTACACGTATAGAATAATATAACTTTTATTATCGATGTTTTCTGACAAGTGCTTAAACAACGGTGTTGAATGGACGTCATAACAATACCGATATCTGGTATTCAATCGACACAGGTCAAAGATGGTCAAAGTATACGTTGACATCGCAATGAGTTACACTTTGAGAAAATTTATTTTACAAAGTCTATCTTAATTAAAAAGTGTGCGTTGCTGTTTTATATTATGCAACTATTAGGTTCGTATACGTGGCATAATCGAAACAGTCATAGTTTCTAGTGCCATTCAGACTGAAGCTATAAAAGTTTGATAATACGACCAAACTCAAAACTTTTCCAGAATTGAGAGGTAGCTCCCAGATTTATTTAACTTCTTTTGAGAGGCTTGACCTCCATCCGTAAATGAGTATAGATCAAGTTTGAATTAATTCATTCTTAAGCTTTCATACCAAATTTGCGTGCCGAAGTGTCTAAAATTATAATTGGTCGAACATCGTAGCATGCCTTCTTGTTTTGAGTGATTAATTACAGTTGCAACAATCTGATTTGGCGTTAAACTATAAAACTGCATTAAGCATTATATACATGTAATTACAGACTTCCGAGGAACTTTCTTGAAACTTGTCTGTCCTGCTGTAACATAAAATTTTCCACTAAAGCGAAACGATAATAACGTAACGCTTCAATTCCTTAGTAATTGGATGTTTTTAATGAAAGTATTATCTAAAATCTTGCTTTAAAAAACGCATTGGACCACCCAAGAATAGCTTTGATATGTAAAGCTGTCCTTGGGTGGTTCAATGCGTTTTTTTCCAGCAAATTTCTTAAATTTAGGAAATCTGGATTATGAGAGCCATAACAACCCAGCATATGTTAGTTAGGAATTGAATTGTTCGGTAGTAGATCCACGCTGGTTTCAGCATGAATGGGCCAGATCGACCCAGGAAGTACTAGCCTCTTATAGAAGATCGACGTAAAAATATTAGTTTTCATGCTAACGTGTTTCGCTCGGTGAGTGAGAGCGCCGGCAGCCCAAATACCCCCTTGGCCCTCTTCCATTTCCCTTTTCCTTCCTCATCCCCTTCTCCGTGACCGGCAACGGCTTGGTTGTGTTTCCAAGCATTATTACTTCTGCGTTGCCTGGAAAACACAGCCATCTCTATAGGTTATGGTTACCAGTTACCATCAGGTGGGCCGTATGCTTGTTTGGCACCAAAGTTGTATAAAAAAAATTAACTCACTGATGAATTCAATTCCTGACTAACTAAAGCTGAGAAATACTATTGCTACCAGCTGTCTGATGCTGCTGACAGCTTCAGATAGCAGGTAGCAATAATATTACGAGTAGTAGCGGTGTGACCATCTTAAATTTTAGACCGACTCTATATACCTAGTCTTTATGCGGTTATTCTTGTTGGTTTCAGCATGAATGGTACGGATCCACTGCGTGAGAAAATCGCAGACTTAATTATCTCTTGGTCCTCTTTTCATTCTCTTTTATCCATAAGTAAAATTGCTAGAATATTTCAGATCTTTAGGTTTTTTAAGCCATGACTTGCTTATTTGGAGCATCATATTGTTAATGAGGATTATAGAGTAACGCAACAATAGCGTATTGATTTGCCGTCAGACATGTTTTATAACTCTGTTGCATTGTGTATTGATACGTGAACGACTTGGCTAATGAATATAATTATTCACTACATTGCCGTTTTTTTAGAACTTTAAATACTTACTGCTTAGGTATAATATAATATTTAATATTCTGACAAGATAATCGGTAAATACAGTACTATTATTTGACTAAAATTAGTCATATAGAACAAACTGTAGAAAATAAAAGAAAACCTGCCAAATCTCTGAGTAGATAATTTTTTTTTTTTTTTCCCTAAAATATAATAAGTTCTTACGTAGCTAAAAGTATCTACCTAGGTATGATCAAATATGCGTTTTGTTATTAGTACTTACTTCTCTCTACGTGGATAATGACTAAATTATGTAGAAAATAGTAATAGCATAATAACACCAATAGAACATGATTTTCTCGTAACACTTTGTAACGTGACTACCTACTTATATCTGTACTCGTATAACAATGAGTCTTCATCACAAACCTCTCATGGCTTATTCCCGCAATTAAATAGTTGTTTTCAAACAATGTTTTCAAATTATAAATTACTATTTCATTTGAAATACTTATTAAATAATTTTAAGACAAAGTGATTAATGTTTAATACAAGTTTAGGTAGGTATCTACACCTACCTACCTACATTTAGGTAAACGTGATTATTAATTACTACATACATTTTTCATAGAAAAATCAGAACTTTCATATAACACAATAGTGAAATATGCTGCTTTAAAGTACAAATTGGTTTCGGCCGTCCGCGTCGTCACCGCAATGTCATGTCAAAATTAACTTATTTATTCACGTAAAGTATAATGCAAAGTCTCTATTTATTCAATTAGAACATGTGCATGATATATAAAAAAGCCATAACCAAAGAGATGTCAGTCAATTTGCCTATAACCAATTCGCTGACAGTGGTAGAGTTGGGTGTAGGTGAGAAGAACTGGCAAGAAAGTCATGCCACTCTTCCTAATTGTCTGTTTATTCTATTGTATCTTTTGATAACATAAAACGCAACCAGAGCACCATTCTTCAATAATTATAATCAATCAACCAATTAACTACAGTCTAGAATGATCTAGAATAGTACCTATGGTGGTGGATATAGAATTTAAAGTTATTTATTAACTCAGAGTATGGCAATTTGAATTGTTATGTAAAAATATATGCCGGTGGCCCAATTTCCCCCTTTTCTTTTTCCTCACCTTCCTCAATCCTTTCACCTACCCCACTCCCTTCGCGATAGGCAGCGGCTTCGCAGAGTCCCTGGCATTGCATGCTGAGTCGTCTCTCTGAGTCGTCCATGAACGACAGTTACCACTTACCATCACATTAGCTGTTTGCTTGTCGGCCAATAACAGCAATTAAAAAAAAGTTGTGAATGAAAAACATTTGACGTCAAATTGTTACTAAATGATTTAATTTGTGCCTTAATGGACCGCCGCATTTTATCTTTACTAATTTAAGAAGATTTTTTCCTACACTAGTTACCGACTTATCTATTAACAAATTCAGAACGTGTACATAAAAGGGAAAAGCAATACATAAATAGCCACTGTATCCTGCCGCTACCAAACCTAGTTAGTTAATCGTTGAAGTGCATTTTCATATTAATGCAAGTTTTCGAAATACAGTAGATAAAGGTACTTACAAGGTCGAACGTGATACTTGTAGATTCAAGACTTACGTTTACCGCATAGAAATAGAGTTTACTTTACTCCGTACCCATACATATCAGATACAAATGTTTCTATTACGGACATTGTTCTAGAGTCGGCAAGTCGTTTCATAAATAGGTAAGAAGTTTGCAATTTACGCATACCACTAAAATGGCAAACAAGAATGCGGAAAGCTGGTTTAAGGAGAGCGAAGTTCGCTCACCAGGGTCAGAAAGGAGACGGTAAATTAAAGCCTTTACAAAATACCTGTTACATTCACGAGCACAAAAATAGATAAAATAGATACGTACCGACCAAAATATCATGCGTTGCCTCCAAAAGAAATGCTTTTGACTGACTAAAAAAATATTTTGATTTCTAGAAACTCTACAAACTCATCAAAAGTTAGGCAGTTAGGTACCTAGATACTAGAAGAAGTAGAACACTTTCTTTTGAGTGAATATTGTGTACCTAAATCATGTAACGACTTGGTAGTACGACAACTTGGTAAAGGATGGTAGGCAATCGATGGATAAGTGTCTCAAATCTATGGTCATGGATATATTAGCATATTTTTACATCGCACAGAAAGAAATATATACCTATCAGTTACAATCGTACACGGCGTAAATTAGTATGTAAATACGATCAGTCTTCGCATGATAGAAGCAGTCATCATGTGAACGAATCGAAATCTGGATACTATTCCAATCTCGCAAATTTATAGATCTTTCGTAAATAATGAATGTTATATACCTATAAATGTAATAATCAAACAAGAGTAACTCTTTCTCTTTAAATATTTGTGTAATATATCTCAAACCACAACCTCGTCTCGGTACTTACGTTCATTTGTTCCCAACGAGTCACACTCTCATCTGTCACACTTGGACTTGTTACTTAGTAACAATGTAAGTCCATAATTAATATTCTTCCAACTATAATGGTCAAGGCCGTACGGGATTGACGAGATAGGTACTACTTGAACAAAACATAAAAACAAGAGCACCTATTAAATCATTAAACGAGTTATCTGACCTTGTGATCGGATCTTTAAACGTTTAGTACCTAGGTTGATAAGCAGGTACCTACACGTGTAAGTATAGCCAAAAATATTTTCAAGCTTAAGCAAAATTCAATTGTATCGTGGGATGAGACTCACTGTATCTACAAATTAGTAGAATTACACAATTAGGTAAGTACATTCTGGTACACAGATACCGAAGTTAAAGATATTTATGGCACTTTGAAAAGCTAACTGCAATATGCATATGACTTGCCGATGGAAGTTGTTGTGAAACCAGCAGCGCGAAAACAGCAGCATCCCTTGCTCAGACTCTGTAAACAGTTAACCAACCTACAGGCGGCCGAAGACTACTTAAGTATCTCTTCTAAATTTTAAAAACAACTAGCTCGCTGTGCGCTTTTGCGGTCTCACCCACGTGTTTATTTACTGCTCTGCTGCCGTCGCCAGTAGCGTGATGTTACATAGCCTATAACCTTCCTCAGAACTAAGCTAACGCAAAAATAAATATTCAAACCCGACTGTTACTTTTAGAGATTATCGCGTTCACACAAACAAACTATTACACTTTATATATTATTAATTATTATACTTAGATTTATCAAGTATGTACTCAGTGAAAAAAGAGACTCGTGCTCTCAAAAATAAAAAGAATGGTAGAGCATCCCGGATGTAAGACATTTAATTAGTTAAAAGTATATTTAATGTCTTTGTCTCTGATGCATGCAAGTTGTCAAAGGCGGGCGTTTCTGCGTAGGCACTCAACAATGTCCAAGCATACCAAGTGGGTGGGTTGATACTTTAAAGTTGACGTTTAATAGTCTCATGAAACCGTCACCAGTACAGGCGCCCATGCTACTAGTGTAAGCAATTGCAACAGTGTCCACTACCTATACTTATGGGTCCGTTTTAGGAAGCGCTTTGATTATTGTAGGGATCTATTCTGTGCTTACGCTTATACACAGTACCTACCTATTAATGCAACAGTAAACATGTTATTACAATGAACACAAGGATGAATAACGTAACATGGTTATACTACGTTAATCAACGCGACTATATAACAAATAACTACGGATCAAGTTAGGTCTGACAGCTACCTAATGTATGTGTAGCTCATAAAAAAATTCACGCACGTATTATTAGCACTTTTATTTGACTAAAAAAACTGAGGCAATTAGGTGGAAAATTACGTGATCTGAACGAAAGAAAAATTACAAGCGGTATACCTACCTACCTATCAACCTACTGTAACATGGCACACGAAATTTATACGTTTACTAGCTTAACCTACTACAAGAAGTAGACAGTTAGGTGTTTTGCTTGCATAGGCGAAATGTACGTTGGATTTAAGTACAGCTACTTAACTACTCGCTAATACTAAAAAAATTACCATTATATTGTCAACAATTCTTTGGAATTCTCAGCTTTTATTTAGGTACAATAAAAAAGTCTCAAGTTAGTGAAAACTGTATAAAATAGTTAGCGGAGGAACTGAAAAAACCGCGACTGCTTTATATAGAGATAGGTATCTAATTTTACCTGATACCTGCTAAAAAAAAATATTAAATAACAAAAGACAACAACTTAATATCATCGTGAAGAAACCTGGACTTAAAGGTCTGCAATTGCCAATCCGCCTTGAGCAAACGTGATGATTAATGCTAAATGCCTTCTCTATATGTAAAGAGACCTTTGCCTTGCAGTGGTACAGTAAAACAGGGAGCCCACCTCATATAGCAGTATTATTTTAATATTACTTTGTGTTTTGTCTTTTTCTTTTGTATCATTAAAAACAAGAATAGAGACAAAATAAGGTTTTAATAACATTGCTATATGAGGTTGTAGTAGGGCCCCAGACCGGTATTATTATTATTTTTAAATACACAACAGGTGTGGTCTTACTTAATATTAAATTTATACTATTAGATGCACTGCAAAAGTTGATAAAATGGCATCATTTCAGTATATTATTTTACAAGACTTCATTAAATGAATAACGAACATTTTTACACAAATTGCGAAATATAAAACTATATGTAAATTATCCCTCCTTCTCCACCACAGTACTAAGATGCACTACACTGGTTGCGAATACATATTTATAGCGATACTTTGCTGTGTACGTTGTACAAATTAAAAGAGCAGATCTATACGAGTATGAGACATCGGAAATAAATATTATATTTATTGTTCGTATATTGAAAAATTATCTATACTATTATTTAAAGCTTTAACTTTGTTTGTTTGTTTGAACGCGCTAATCTCCGGAACTACCAGTCGGATTTAAATAATTCTTTTTGAGTTTGATAGCCCAGTTCTTAAGGAAGGTTAGACTACATAACATCACGCTATTGGCGACGAGAGCGTAGCAGTAACCAAAGATATAACTTAACAAGAGTGAAACCGCGCCGCTGAAGCTTAGTTAATTAATAAAATGCTAATTCTACCCACCTAAACGTATCAACTGTGGAATCACTTTTGAAGTATAAGGAGGTAGATAGGTACGTACGACCTGCTAGTATAAACCTAGATATGAATTGTACTTATTATGTTATAAACGTTTATAACCACGTGTTATTATTGTTGTAACATTAAAGGGAGAGATAAGAATTCGTAATGCATATCCGATATTTTGGTAAAAACACTTGAAAACCACGGCTCACTAAGCACCGGTGAAAGTCCGGCTCACAAACAATCATTGTGTAATACATATAGAGCATGCGATTTACTCAATGAAACGGCAAGGGTGCCGTCCCAAGAGGTATTTGACCTCTATGAAGTCTGGAGTTACAAAAAGTAGACCTTGGAAACTGGTCCTGCAAGACAGGATGCAGAAAATATAGGTATGCGTAAATCAACTTTAAGTTAGCTGGTAGATTGATGTTCGGTTTCGATGTGTTTTTTTTTTTTACTATAAACAATATTATTATGGTTATCAAAATAATTGATTTCAATTCTAACAATTCAAAATGTTTTATTAAATAAAGACACAGAGGTCGTCCTTGAATTGCTCAATTCGAACATTCGAACATTTTATGAGGCATTCTACAGGTGCAAGTCCCGTATTAGCCTGCTAGCTTATTTACCTAGATTTACATAATTGTAGAGAATCAGAGCCTGTAATTATCACTTGATTTACAACTACTTGTTAGTTAATCAATTTTTATTTTACTTTCAGTGTTACAACTATGCCGAGCTGAAATATCAAACAATGATAAAGGCGACAACTTACCACAATGGTTTTCTGCAAACGTGATAAATGATGGCTTTCAACCTAAATCGATATCAGAAATATTTTCAACGGAATCACCATTCTCTTCGACGAATCCTATTGTCGTTTTACCGAAATTAACTGCCCCAAACAAAATTCTATCGTCGACTTTACCACCGCCTAATTCTGTATCTGGAGATTTTACAAAAACTATAATACCGTTGTCTTCAACAACATCTTCACCTAGTTCAATATCAACATTACCTCCACAACTTCCAACAGATTTTTCGTCGAGGTTTCCTTCACAAACTCCTCAGGTAGAGATTACCCAGTTTACAGAACAATCTCAGCCACCTTCACAATCATTCTTTGAAACACAATCTGAACTACAACAAACAACGCGGTTAATACCGTCTCCTACTTTCAACCAACAAACAACCCTACGACAGGATTCTCCACCTGCGGGCCGATTTATAGTACCATTGAGGAATGATCCAGAATTGCCAACCACACAACTTCAATCGACGTCATCAACACCAGGATCAATACCTGACTATTTTGTAGTCTATCAAAAAGCGCCACAAAACCCTCAAGGTTTCCCTGCGCCAGGTTCTCTACAAGGCGGGATATTCGGATTACCAGTTTCGCAGCAAAGTTCTACCACAATCCCAACGGGTTCCACTGTGTTTATCCAACCGACACCTACAACAACGCTCCTAACAAGTCGAATTCCATCAACCTTTTCGACTCAGCTACCAATTACATCAAGCTTGTCTACTTTTGAAACTTTAGTAACTCGAGAACCGACAACAAGACGACCAACAACAGATGGATTGTCGACTGGTAGACCAACAATAGGTGGATCAATTCGTAATTGCACAAACGGAACGCAATATTCTGCTTCTGCTGGATCACTACCTGTAAGAATTCGAATAGTAGGGCCGAGAGGATCCATTACACATGTCAATATAAACCCACCTAAAGCTAAAACTACTACCACAACCACAAGAAGACCAAGGACTCGAAAGACGCCTAAACCTAAGAAGAATAGTTATGAAGGGTGTTTAGCCGGTTGTAAAGCAAGAAGAGACCCAGTATGTGCCATTCCATTGTCAGCTACATCGATTGACCCGGAGAAATTGAAGGGATTTCCTTCAGTTTGCCACATGGCATGCTTCAACTCTTATAAGAAAGAACGTAAGTGATATTCTATTATTTTTAACTTTAACTGCTATGAAAAGTCAGTGCATTTCCTCCGCGTAGGGCAAAACGATAATGTTGATACACTAAACTTCTATTATATTTAGAGACTAAGCAAGCTATAACCCGATTTCAGTCTAGTCTATTAGGATTATTAACATCTAAGTTCGTAACGAACAAACAATGGGTCTTTAACAGAGTAAACAGTGCGTATAATTCAGTTCACAATATCTAAGCAAAAACTATGTACTACTATAGTTTTTGTTATAGTAGCGAGTTATTATTACATTATCGGACTTAACCTATTATTAATACTAGAAATGCCTATGCCTAAGATGTATCTAGAAACAAAGGCCTATCACCAGTGGTCGATCACCAGTTTCCATCAGCAGGTAGACATTTTGTAGAAGGGAAACGGATAATACATATTCCCTTCCCTGTTCACCTCTCCACGTCAACCTGAACAAGTTTAGCAATGGCCGTCTTGAGGTAACCCTCACAAGGTGCACTGATGATTCGATGAGGGCGCCTAACGACTACACAAAGTACTTACCTGTACTTGGCGCAGTCCATCAGTGTATCTGGACGTATTTCGGCTGATTATCATGATGATGTGTGGAATTATTATTCAAAATCCATAACAAATAAATAAATAACTCTACCGCTTATACCCCCATTGGCATCTGGATTAGAGATTCGACATTGAAGACTAAAGAATAAAGGATTAACATTTTTGTACTTCAAATTAACACAATGTTTCACATTTCAGCGTATGAAAAGCTCTTGGACGGACGATGTGGCAGACTACGAACGCGTATACAGGCCTTCGACTCAAAGACAAAATTGACACGTGAAGAACTGAACAAAACGCAATACGTAATAGATGGTGGAGACCAAACTATTGTGGAATTCTCAGGTTTCAAACGTCATAAGTAAATTTGTTGAAACTAAGCAACGATACCCTAGTTGTATATGCAATGCAACCTTAGTAGAAAAAAGTTATACTTACCAACGTTCTTGATGCAATTCTTCTTAGCGTTTCAACAGTAAACAACTTCATAATAAAATTGTATGCTGGCCCCGAGGTGGCAGTATTGACTGTATTATCAGAAGCACTAAGCAGCCATCAATGTCTTCTGCGTGCACGCTAAGCACGATATAAGGATATGGATACGATATAAGGTGGAGCATGTCCTAATGCAATTTCTAGTGACAATTAACAAGATTAAAACAGGGTCTTTTAGGTCTTTTTTCTACTGAGGATGCAAATATCAAATCAGGCAAAACGGTTACAGTTGTCTAACTTTACAGACTTTAGAGGTTCTCTTTGCAAATGAATTTAACTTAACCCAATGCCATAAATGGTGCTGCACATTGATAAAGACTGGTCTACTAATAGGTGTCTACAATTCACGCAAGCGTTGAAACAATGCGTGTTTTACAAACGAGTTTAATTTAATCTGTTAGTAAATAAAACAAAGACAGAGCTAAATTCTATGAAAAAGTACGTTGCAATGACGAAGTGTCATGCATGTTTGGAGAGATTCTTCTTCTTCTTCTCCTTTTTTTTGGCAACAGAGCCGACGATTTGTGTCAGCTATTTCTGCCAGCATCAAGTGTAGAATAATATTCTTGTTGATGATAATAATGGTATATTACAATGATAAAATAGAAAAAAATGTATTTACATTAATTAATGAAAAATGGACGATCGTTTGGAGAGATTAACAACCGCCTGTAGATGACACTAAAATTGGAATTCGTAGTTTTTAATAGGTGTAAAGTCACGTCGACATTTATAATGCCATAGATTTATAAATTTTCTTTACAACTCTTTTATGCGATTGCATAATTATATGTATCTAATATATTTCGTTAATTTTGATGTAACGTCTCATCTTAAAGTTATGAAATGGAACAGAATTGCAGCAATTAGTTTTTATTTAAAATTATTAATAGAATTATAAGTTAGAAGTGGAACGCGATTGAGGTGATTGAACGAATGATTAGGTAAGATAGAACATATATTTTTGTAATTAATGTTATAAGTACCTAGTTATTTTTATTATTATACAAAAATAATAAAAACAAATAAAAACTTGCAGGTGCTCGAGTAATTTTAAAAATATTTTTAATAAGGCAACCATTTATAATAATAGGCAATTGACTGATGTTTTAGATTAAATAAGTGATTTATACTTAAAAAAGTTGTTTGCTCATCAATTCAAATGTTTTGGGCATTTTAATCAAAGAAATTTGTATCATTAAAATTGAACATAATTATAAGAATTTATTGTCTTCCGTCCAATCGAGTATAAATATATTATGTATTGTTTATAATAAAATAAACATTTTTTAATTATTTAATTGTTTGAAATAATAGTCCTTGTATGATATAAGTATAAATTTATTCGTAGACATTATGCTTATTTTATAATATATACACATCAAGTATAACAAAAACATATACAGATTGTGTCAAAACAGTAAAATAAGTACTTATTAACGGGTGTTTGGGTATTACTTTAACGAAACTTTAGTCCTTTGTACGACATTTGCTGCTTGAAGCTTAAAGTGACTGTAATGCACTTAGTGGACGAAAGTAATCTAGAGATGACAAATAAAAGCATCCCTTGTAATTATTACATAATAATATGGATTAGGTACATTGCATCTGAGTTCAATGCAAAAAAAAACAAATAATAGTAGGTAGTAATGAAATAATGTGCGATAAAGCAACAAATGCCGCCTAAAGGAATAATGGCGCGCAAAATTGCTAAACGCTTCACAGAAATGTATCTACTAGCTTACTAATTATAAACCCCCATATGTTACACGGACATTAGAAATATAGTCACACCATCAAGCCTGTGGCTGTTCAGGGTAAGTAGAATGCAAAACAGTTCGGAACTAGTATAGTTGCATTATGTTCATATTTCACCTATCACAATATTAATTCTACTTAAACTGTTACACGGTTCAAAAGATCATTGAACAAAATTCAACCATTATTTCATTTTAAAATGGTGTATCTTAACTTTTCTTATTATAAAGCACTTAGGCAATGCAGTTAACAATTGAATAACACAAAAAAAAGTTGCACGGTGTAAATGCACTATTATATTGACATTAAGAAAAAAGTCGGTGCGTCATGCGTCACATTGTTATCACCATTTAAAATAGGGCAACATAACCCGAATTACAAGACCTATTTTAAAACTAATAGTTGTCACTGAATCTGAATTTTCAGCTCTTTTGATAAAGAGCAAAATGATCATATAACATATCTAAACAGTTCTTAAAATAGCTCACAAAGTCAGTCTTTTACATACTTTCACTTATTTCTTTAAGATTCGAATCCAGCTCTTCACTTATACAAAATAATTTAAATTGCTCTTATAGTGTATAACATAATTGTTAAATAAGATTTCAGTCAAGCTCAAAAATACTGAGAATTATTTAAATGTGAGTCTACATTTGTGATATTGCGTCAAACTGACTGCAGTTACGGGACTTGCTACATTAAATAGGTACGGATTTGGTATTGCGCTGACCAACTATGTAACATACATTTGTGAAATTACTTTACTGTTTGTTTGACATAATGCGTGTTCAATATGAATTTAGCGCCCCGTGCTACTAAAGTGAAGTATTCACATAGTCAACACGTAGGCGTGTGTGAAGAGAAGCAAACATTGCCGCACACACACAATTCATTAAAATTTAAATTTTCGTGACGGTAGCAACAATGCAATAGTGTCAAATGACGCGCTTCGACGAATATAAATGCATATATATGTGATAACGAACATCATTTGAAATTACCGACTCTAATTTGATTGGTTCAAGTCACGGTACATCACAGAGGCAATCACAAGATGTAGGCAATCGGAGTCAGTTGGCAATGGGGGTCACCACACAATAACAAAATCCGAAGCATTACGTCATTGCCGGACGCGGGTGGGGCTCAGTCAGTTCGCGCGACGCGCTAGTGAGAAACAGATGTGTGAAGATTTCACGCCATTTTGATCAAATTTTTCGAGTACCATTTCGCCCATGTAGGTAATCGGAGTCAGGTGACTCCAATTACCAATTACATAGCGACCCTCATTGCCCACATTACCTAACTTCGATGAAACAATGTATTTTTTGTTTGTACGTCCTACGAAGACAGGTAAAGCTAGCTGGACTACCACCATTTATGGACCAGCTAAAAAAGACTGTAAAAGTCATTGACAAACAAAATTATTCAGTGTGGAAAGCCGCGAAGACCATTCTATTTTCCAGTCTTCAGAAGAGTAAATAAATAAAAAAACAACTGAGGAACCCCGTCTCGGTCGTAATATTTTCTTCACGGCTGAGATGGAAAAGGAATTGCCGAATGCAGAAGACGCAGGTAACCTGCGTTTTGTATGTGCGAATTCGGACGGGACCACGAAATATGGTATCGGTGCACTTCTTGTGGGCTTTGGGCTCATGCCGACTGCACTGGGTGGGACTCTGCTCGCAATTATGTGTGCGATATGTGCTGCGTGTATTGCGAACCGATGCAAACAATGGTGATCGAGCTTAATAGTTTTTAAATCTTTATAAGAGTGATTAAAGTTGATCTTAATTTATAGTTAAGTAAGTAAAGTTTATTATAAGATCAAAATAGGTGATTAATCACTACATAGTATGAAACAAAGTCGCTTCTCGCTGTCTGTTCCTATTTTATACGGTAGTAGATCCACGCTGATTTCAGCATGAATGGGCCAGATCGTCCGGGGAAGTACTACCCTCTCATAGACGATCGACTTAAGAGTAGTAGTATCCGTACTATTGCGTTTCGTTCGGTGAGTGAGAGCGCCGGAGGCCTAATTTCCCCCCTTTCCTCTTTCCTCACCTCCCTCATTCCCTTCCCCTAACCCCATTCCCAGCCGTCATAGTGGAGACAACCATACCAGCAGTTTAAGACGATGGCTTTTAGTATAATGGCCGCCACTTCTGGATTCCACTGACTGCTTACCATCAGGCGGGGTGGAGTCACTTTGGTAGGCTGTAATATATATATAAAAAAAAAAATGTTTGCTTATCTTTAAAACTACGCAACGGATTTTGATGCGGTTTTTTTAAAAGGCAGAGTGATTCAAGAAGAAGGTTTATATGTATAATACGTGCAAAATATAGTAGAGAAACACTGGTAATTTTAGAGGTTTCTAATGTAATGCAGGCACATAGCGGTTGCGGCGGTATATACCGGCTGGGAGCCGCCGGCCTCTGAAGAAAACATGTTTGTATTGTCTAATGACAAAAAAGCTGTGAACGTTGTTTAAAAAGACATTCTGTAGTATATTTAGTATCAGCATAATACCTGTGCGAAGCCGGGGCGGGTCACTAGTAAATAATATATGGTTTTATTTCAATTTTCGCATAGGTGATCCCCATTACCTATATCTCCTCTAACGTTTAGTTCGAATGTTTGCGATGCGAAATAGTATAACAGTACTGGTAGCAGATAGTATATTGTTCATAGAATCGCCACGGATGACATGTTCATGAAATATCACAAATGTGGACTCACCCTAAAACTTTTCAGATTTAAATAGATATTAAATTATTCTATCTGGTTTATTATAAACTAACGTAATAAAATTCATGCTTTATGCCTTATGATAATTACATGACATGGCATTTACCTTTTAATATCGAGAATTTTATTGATTTATTTTAAAACAATGCATAACCAAATAGTTGCGCCACTGGTATTGTGCAAAGCATGTATGCTACGCATGCGGGGCTAACCCTAGCGTAGTAAAATGCAAACCACACAAAAAACGTCCATTGCGCAAGATATTATATACATTTAAATACATACGAAACCTGAAATAAACTTTAGAATCTTTGTTGGAAGTTGCCTTGTTGTTGAGAGCTGGCACCTTGTTGTTGTCCGCCAAACATCATTTGTTGTTGTTGATGGAATTCTTGTTGACCACCCCCAGTGGTGTTGTTGCCTTGGTTCGGACCTATAAAATTTAGAGCTTAATCAATAACTTCTTACTTTAAATTCTGTATATACGAATTACAAATATGGGCAGTAATGGTTTTAATCTAACAGGATTTGAAATAAAATAAAATTAAGAACGAATGTACGCCGAACTCAGCATGCGAGCCGAACTCACGTCTTTAAAAATGCTTCTAAAACTGGTCTGTTCAATGTCAATAAATAGTTACCTGACATTCTCATCCTCTTCGCATTATTTGCTCCGTGATCATGACTATTAGCTTGTACTTGATTTTGTTGTGTCTGCAAGAAGTGTACCATCATAATAATACAGCTTTTTGGTCTTTTATTTCAAAATGAGTAACTGTTTGCCTAACTTTCGAACGATTAATTAAGTGGATAACGCGCCTAATAAATTTATATAACGAAATGAAAGTAAAAAAAAGAAATCCTGAGAGTTCGGTTGTTAAAGCCAAACGACAACTGAGAATTTATTAAATAAATGTAAAATAAATTACTGTATGAATTAGATTGCTTTTAATAAGTAATATAAAGATAATAGACGGAAATAATGTTGTATTTTATCGTATTCCGTACTTAAAATGGAACACTCACACCTATATCACAGTGTACCGAAAGCAAATGACGGCGAAACATTAGTGGATAGAAATCTGTGTTAAGTTTGGTTTCGTTTCGCTGCCTTTTTGTGTTAGCTCGTCCTATTCGCATGTTAATTCAAACAGTATTCGCTATTCGCTAATATTTCGATTGTACTGATTTCGGTGCAGTGTGATACGAGCGTTTAATCTCACCCCGTTTTCCGTGCCATCGTCTGTTTGTCTGCCCGCAGCCTTCTAAAATCTAAACCGTGTAACCTAAAAATGTCAAACTTTGCATATTTATAGAGTTTGATTGTTTGACTCTAATTCGCCGAAAACAAAATAAAACTCAAAATAACAAATAACATACAAACAAAAAATTTAAAAAAGCTATGTAATCGCAGATAACGTTTACGTGATTACTCCGTATCGACATCTACTTTTATTGTATGCAATCATGAAGTTCTTACATTGGTTTGTTGTTGTTGTTGTTGTTGTTGTTGTTGGTTTTGCCTTGCTTTGGAATCACTTTTCTCCTCCTGGTCGTCATCGGTTAAGAATTCTCTCTTCGGATAAGGTATTGGACAGCCAGCAAAAACATCCTAAAAATGTTTAGGTACTTTATACCTACTACTATTATGGCAAACAAAATAGCACCTACTTACAAGTTCTGAATAATCTGTTGCAGTTAGTGATGCAAAAACCAGTTTTCACCACTAAATGCTGTTTACGCAAGTGATTAGAGAACAGAACATAATAGAAAGTAAGAACATGAATATGGCCCAAACTTTTTTATTTAATACTCCTAGTATGTTAAGAGACTTTAATCATACCTGTGTTGGTAATGGATCTTCAGCAAAATAAGGATCCTGCATAGCCTGTTCTGAAGTAATTCGTCTATTTGGATCCATCAAAAGAAGACGCTGTAATAAGCTAAATGCTTTACTATCCGGTTTTATCTTATGCCTGTCCATATACTTACTAAGGGAACAATTTTGATAGCTGAAACAGAAATATACTGTGAAATAGCGTAATGTTGAATGACAGTATCTAATATGGTTATGGAATTAATAAATTTGTGACTCATCATCATCGGGCGTGCTTAGCATACAGATAAACGCCGAAGCAGTGGAGGGAAGTCGAAATTGTCTTCATACCCAAACCTGGAAACTACAGTCAGGCCAAATCCTACAGACCCATCAGCCTTACTTCGTTTTTACTCAAAACCCTGGAATGGCTATGCGATTGGGAAATAAGGAATGTCGCCCTGCAACGTTGTCCTCTGCATAAGCAACAACATGCATATAGCCCAGGTAAATCAACGGAGTCAGCTCTTCATGATGTAGTAACACACATTGAAAGCTCTCTATCAGCGAAGCAATCTACTATTGGTGTTTTCATTGATTGAAACGTAGTTGTAGAAGGTGCTTTTAATAAAACAAACTTCACGAGCATAAGTCGAGCTCTGAAAAAGCATGGGGTTGATGACACCATTAGTGGATGGATCGACAACATGCTAAAACTCAGAGCTGTAAGATAGACGGTGAATACCACTACCAGAGGAGTGGTATCGAGAGGTTGTCCGCAAGGAGGAGTGCTCTCACCACTGCTCTGGAATATCGTAGAGGACGAACTTTCGTGTCGTCTAAACGACGGTGGTTACTACACCGTAGGCTATGCGGACGATATTGCCATTCTTCTGAATGGGCCATTTGAGGAAGTGCTATGCAACCTAATGCGATCCGCGTTGAAGATCGTAGAAAAATGGTGCACAGAAAATGAACTCTCGGTTAATCCATCGAAAACAGAACTAATTCTGTTTACCAACAAAAGAAAAATACCAATCCTTAATCTACCAAAACTTTTGGGCACCCAGTTGACCAGAGCACATGAAGTCAAATATCTAGGTGTAATTATTGACTCCAAACTGCTCTGGAACACTCATATAGAACAAAAGTTAACCAAGGCTTGCATCATATTTTGGCAGTGCAAACACCTCATAGGCAAAACCTGGGGACTTTCCCCAGGACTGCAATGTGATTTGGTGGTCTAGAACAGATCTCTGCACTGTAAAAACCCAGATGCGACAATTCCAAAGACATGCTTGCATGGCTATAACAGGAAGCATGCGCACCACACCGACCGCAGCCCTTGAAGTCTTGTTGGGACTTTTGCCTCTTGATTTGTATGTACAGCAAGAGGATACTGAGCAGGGCAATCGCGCACCAACCGCTAATTGAGGCGCCCCATGACAGCATCCCCAAAAAACAGGTATTTGAAAGTAGTTACCACGTTCAACTACAAGAATCGACAACAGACTATTTCGGTGTAAATGAGGTGCGTATTTACACGGATGGCTCTAAGACCAAATCAGGTACCGGTGCAGGAATATTCTCGATGGATCTAAATATTAATTTATCAACAGCTCTTGGGACAAATAGCTCAATTTTCCAGTGTGAATGCGTAGCTATAACTAAAGCGGCAGAAACTATGCTGCGTCGAAAGATAACCAATTTCGACATCAGAATACTCTCTAACAGCGCAGCAGTACTTCGGGCTCTTGTAAGTAACGTAATAAACTCAGGGTTCATATATGAATGTCACTCAACACTGGAAAAGGTTGCAGTAAGCAACAAGGTGACACTCCAGTTGATGAAGGGGCATAGCGGATCTCTCGGGAATGATGCAGCGGATGAGCTTGCAAGGCGAGGGTCCAACAACCCACCAATCGGATCCGAACCAATGATACCCATCACTGCGAGTCTATTCCGCTCGTGGATTAGAGAATGGGCCCTAGAACAACACCAGATGCAGTGGGCAAGTTCCAACGACTGTAGACAGTCAAAAGAAGCTCTGCCACAACCATCGCCAAAGCTAAGTACACACTTAATCAACCTAAGAAGGGATGACCTGCGCATAATGGTGGGCACTATCACAGGCCACTGCCCTCTTAATAAACACCTATATGTTTTAGGCATTACCGACAGTCCTCTGTGCAGAGCATGCATAGAGCACGACGAAACCGTCGCCCATGTAGTCCTGGAATGCCAGGGAGTGATGACACATCGGGCACAAATCCTCGGCAGCCCGAGATCTCTCCGCGAAGCCTGCGAAGATCCCAGGAAGCTTCTGCGCTTCTGAGCGGAGCTGGACCGGATGAAATAATCCAGCCAAACCAGACGCAACTAAGGACCAAGAGGTCTAAATGCGGATAACGAGCCCACCAACAAGTAACAAGTAAGTGACTCATCATCACAGTCAAATCAACATTTTTTTAAATCTGCATTAGAACAGTTTTAGGATTAGCTTTCCATTTGACTTCAGTGATAATGTCTTTACCAGCTTTTAAGTTTGTTTGTGTCCAATGAAAAATAAGTTATCTTTTAACCCCTGCAATCTAAGAGTTGAGAATCCTATCTTACAAAAGTGCCTAAATTATGACTGCCTTTGTAGTTTGGTGTGATTCAGTGGTACTGTATACAGACTGCCTGCTAAAATATTTGTGTACATGAAAATGACTATTTACATTGCACTGGGTGTTTCTATATATAATATGTATGTATTTACAAAAAAAAGTACTTAAGTATGTATATCCGCATTCCTAGAACCCTTAACACAAGCTATAATATATGCTTACTTTGGATCTAGATGGTGTTGTGTGTAGTTGGCGTGATATTATTATTATTAAAAAATTACAATGATTGCGAAGAAACAGATAATACTTTTTTAAATGTAAATGTCAATACATTTACATTTAAAAAAGTATTATCTGTTTCTGTTTTCTTTCTGTTACATACACAATTATTAGATTGATACCTACAATAGTTTGACAATAATGATTCTATAAAAGTAAAGCAACTGCATGTCTACAAAATCAAAATTGATTCACTAACTAGAGTGCAATTAATAGCAGTTAAAATTTATAATAACTCACTTTGATCTCTTGAAATCTTTTACTAAAGTGGCATGTTCGGGCATT
The DNA here is from genome assembly GCA_963082885.1 of Parascotia fuliginaria. Taxonomy (NCBI): domain Eukaryota; kingdom Metazoa; phylum Arthropoda; class Insecta; order Lepidoptera; family Erebidae; genus Parascotia; species Parascotia fuliginaria. The sequence goes on along the minus strand of OY720180.1, from coordinate 12,670,666 downwards.
TTCCTAATATCTTCCCAATCTTTTTCCTGTGGAAAGCCCATAACATTGAATATTCTGTCTAGCTGGTCATGGTGATATGGGTTACTTGTCTTTATATCCTCTTGACGACAGTGAAATATGGGCTCAGATGTTAACAACTCGGCGAATATACAACCTATCGCCCATATATCTAGAAAATAATAAATTATGAAGTAGATATGCCTCTTGAATACAAAACAATGTAGAAATTGAGTACTAGCCTCACTCACTACAGTACACACACACTATCACTTGTTTTAGCCAAAATGAATCACACTGAAAATATTGTTGAAATGAGAATAAAAACACAAAAGAGATCAACACCTTTTTGCAATAATATTCATTCTAGAAGTGATTCAAAAATTGCTTATTATCATAATATAATAAACAAGTACTCAGCCCATCACAGTCCAGCTATTAAATATTAACTCTAGGGCAGGTGATATTACTAATTTGAAGTAATATCACCTGCCCCTGTGGTTTGGTGGTACTGTGTACAGACTGCTACACAGAGGTTGCAGGTTTGATTTTTGCTCAGTGCAAATATTTGTGTGCATGAACATGTCTATTTGCATTGGTTTTGGTTTAGGTGTAGTTTATAATATGTATGTATTTACAAAAAAAAAGTATTTAAGTATGTATATGCATTCTAGAACTCACTTAACACAAGCTTTAATACATGCATACTTTTTTTTTTATATTGTACCAAATTAAGCAATTATATTTGCTTGTGTTAAGGGTACTAAACAACTGATATACTACTTATATACATATTTTTTTTTGTAAATACATACATATTATAGATAAATTACACCCAGACACAGGAAAAAACAATCATGCTCATCACACAAAGATTAGTCCTGGGTGGGAATCGAACCCACGACTTCCGGCTTAGCAATGAGGGTAGAAACCACTAGGCCAAAAGGCCAGTCACTTTACTTTGGGTCACGATGGTGTAGTGTGTAGTTGTTGAGATACCTATTATTTTCTTTATTCAGTTATAATATTATTATTATTAATAAAATTTATCATATTACCTATAGCTTTAGTATAATGCCTGGCACCCAACAATAATTCTGGAGCTCTGTACCAAAATGTAACCACTACTGGATCTAAGTCAGCTAATGGTTTTAGTGGTGCATTGAACAACCTTGCAAAACCCATATCAGCAATCTTCACTCTACCTCTCTCTGGTCCTTCACCCATTACTAAAATGTTTGCTGGTTTCTGTAAAAGGTATGTCAATAAAAAGGTTAGGACTCTATTGCATAATTGCTAGAACATTATATATTATATAGGTTAGGTTAGAAATGAGTTGTTATTTGTAGTGAAACATTATAGTTTCTTATGTAAACTAAGTAATGGAGAGCAGCATTATGTGCATACTACATATCATTTTACTATAGTCATTCACCAAACTGCTAAGTGACTTTCTTACATACACGCTAATAAACATGCATAAGGAGACTATATTCTTGTTAATAATTAAAACTGAATTGAGAAACTTACCAGATCTCTATGTAAAACCCAATTTGAGTGTAAGTAATGTATCCCATCCAATATCTGGTAAAGGAGACTCTTCACCATTCCTTTGGGTACCATAACAGACTTTTTGTTGGCTTTAGCAGCTCTGTGAAACTTGATTATGTGCCAGAGATCATGTTCAGCATAGTCAAATAGGAGCCAAACTTTACGATCAGTGTGTGACAAGAAAACTCGAATCAAGTTGATAACATTTGAATGTTTTAGCTCTCTTAATAACTGAAACATACAGATACATGCAGTTTATATATAGATTTATCCAGAAGGCTTACATTACATTAGATGTCTTCAAGAAAGGCAAACAAACTCCATTTTTTTATACTACTAAATGGTGTCAAACAAGCATTCTGCCTGATGGTAAACAGTTACTGTAATCTATGGACCCTTTTAATACTAGGAGTATCAATGCGCCACTGAGACACTTTCATACTTTCTACAAGGCTTCTGAGACTATTCTCAATCAAATTAATTTTTAATAATCATTAACATTTTTATAATAAAAACATTTACCACAGTTCACATGTTGCCTTTACCTTTTTGTAGTAATATGCAAATTAAAGCAGCCTTTAAAGCACAAATTTTAATTTTTTATAAGTAAAAATTTTGTAATAATCTGGCGATTAAAAGAGTGGTCAGTTTCTTGCCAGTTCTTCTCATGACCCTACTCTCACGTCAGCGAACTGGCAGTAGGTTTAGGTTAATTAGGTGACGTTTTGTACTTTTTAACGTTCATAAGTGATAATTTAATTAAGCAAAATGAAATAAACATCTTTTGATTTGATTCTATCACTAACAATTTTATTAAAAACAAGGAAAAAAACTTGGATACTAAGAAAGTTTTTTCACCAAACAGCAGTTTTTTGCATTAGTTTTTGCTTCAAAATAGGATATCCGAGGCGATCAGACTTACCGCTATTTCTCTGCAGGCTGACATTGATAGGCCAGTACCTTCAATTTGTTTCAAAGCGTAATCTTTAGTGTCCGAACCATCTTTCCGTCTAGCTTTGTAAACATGACCGTAAGTGCCACGACCCACTTTGCACCCCTCAAAATCAAACAAATCTTCCACTTTTGAACGTTCATTCTGTGTTTTCACTTTAAAATCATAGTCCATCATCACAGGAGCCATAGTTTTGTTGTTTTGAAAATTATCCCCCATTTTTCAGCAATTATTATTAACTACTATCGTACCTATTTACTTAAAAAATCTTGAATAAATTGACCGTTTCAATTACATTATAGAATTTTAATCCATCCATTCCTTTTTAAATTATTCAAACAATAAAAATAGCATCACAAGGAGATTCGGAACCACAAGTTTACGCCCGGTTTTCCTTTAAATTACTTTCAGTTAGAGATGGGCACAATCGAACGATTCATTCGAAATATTATTCGTTCAATACTGCATTTGAATTATTCGATTGGGGAAAAAAATCAAAAAGTGTAATGCAAATTAAGGACCATAATTTACATTGCACTTTTTTAATTATGGAAGAATGGAAATAGTAATAATAGAACCGTATTAAACTAAAATATAATATTAGGGAACTAATTCAGCTCTATTCAACTTTAGTTTGTAGAAAGCGACGATTTTGTATGGAATGAGTACGCACGCGTCCATTCAACGCGTACGTGTTCCATACAAAATCTTTTCTATAAACAAAACCTGAATAAGTGTTCTTAGTTCCTTAGTATTAGGTAAAGAATAATTTATTAACGTAGAAAATAAAAAGGCTGAAGGTTTTTAATTAGTTTTCGTTGTTTGTAGTAATTACTGGTAACTGGTTAAAAACACTATTTATTACATATGTGATATGGTACTCAAAAATTAACAATAAAATAAAAAAAAACAAAAATGTATCAATTCCTGCGTTTTATTATAAAATAAAAACGTTTAAACAACATAATAAATAATAGGACATCAAATGTTATAAAAAAATTATTTCATAATAACGTTTTCGGAACATACCTAATATTTATGTTTTAACTGTGTTTTAAACCAATTATTCAGTAATTCCTATGAAGAAACCGACACAATTTTATATACAAAATGAAAAGAAATTACACCGTAGGTACTGCATTAACTCCATTCCAACAAGTAAATTTTTGATATTCGATTAATCATTTGAATGAAAATTCGGATTTCATCGCATCTCTACTTTCAATTCGGTTTTGGTGCCGAGCTGTGGTGCCGAGACTGCCGAGTACGTCAGGTAGGGAAGATTCGAGTAGGTACCTTTGGAGTACTCATGCACTAGAGTTCTCAATCCAATATATTCGAATACTGAATTCTCAAGTAAGAATCTCGAGTATTTGTACTACTCGAGTGAAAGAAAGAAAGAAAGAAAACGTTTATTTGGTACATAACACGAGACATACTAACAAAGAGTAAAGTATTATACCAAAAGGAACATACTAATTAACAATTTACGACTAATTTACGTCCAACCCGACTTTATGTTAAATCTATCTAGTCTATTTTGTAAGATAATATATGTGTTGCCGTCCTTTAAGGTGCGCGGGATTCGGGTAGTTTCGTTTTGCTTCTTGGACCTGCCCTAATGAAAGAAACAGGTTTCGACATGTTGGACACCATGTGGAAACCTGTTTCTATATCTAGTTATCGTTTTCGTTATTTTTTGTCATCGATGCGCACCGGTGTCGTTCAACCGGCACCCGTTGCCAACACCTAGACATGGGCGTTTTTAAAATACCGTTGATGAGCACCGATGTCAGTATTCGTTGACGGCATCCTTAGAGCATTAAACCAACCGGAGAGGCCACTGACAGGCGTACCCCTCTGCCAAAGGTACCAGCCCACCGGTCATACCCGTTATATAAAACTAGTTGACGCGAATTCCGCATCAATATGTCACCTATCAGTGCATGCGTAATAGCGTCTCAATAGAAATGCCGAATTGCAGTGTATTTTGGTGTAAAAAGCGTTTAGCGACATCAAGTCTACAAAAGGATAATATTACATTCCACCTGTAAGTATTATTTTGTTCTAATATTATTAAATAAGGCATTAAATTAGCAATTTAACCAAATAAAATGCTAATCAACAAGTGTTGCCAGGCTTATCATCAATACTCCAATCTGGGGTAATATTTTAAGTTGAATTAACATAAAAACTAACCTTTCCTTTTTTATATCTCGCCTTGTTGACATATCTAATAAGTTTCATTTTGGATGTACATTATTGTGTCACCGTTCCCATATTTATTTATTTTTAATTAAAACCAATGTTTTTTTTACCAAGTAATGCACAATATAATATTAAATGAACAAGTAAAATGAGATTATAAATCCAAATATACAAGATTAGTGCACTTTATTCCGAAAGATAATTGCTCATTTCTTACAAAAATAAGCGTATTTATTTTTAAGAAACTGGTCACACTTTAACATAATTAGAGATGAGACAGTTTAATCACAAATATCGATATTGGTTTTCCAGTAATAAATTAATTTTTTTTTTGTTTGTTTTAGATTTTCAAAAGAAGCAGCGCCTCGAGTCGCTTGGGTCCAATATTGTAGGAACCATATAAGTGGGTTCCTAAGCGTACAAGTATCTGACTAACAGCTTAAAAGACAAAGCCTTCTGTGCTGCCAGCTACCTCCTCCCTACCCCCCAAGCGGCGGAGAGCTCAGTTTTTAGCAAGTAAACTCGCTGTGCGCTACCTCCTCTTATTGCATTACCTAGGATTAGTTAAACTAGATTTATAAGGTTAATTTAAATTGCACAGTTTTTCAGTATTTTATTATACCTACTTAAATAAAGACTTTCTGAAATATATTCTGTTGTTTTTTTGTTATCTGAACAGATAAAATATCTCTCTAATAAAAATCTACTCATACATTCTCATGTCAGTGTCTTGTTACTATGTAATCAGAACAAAATCCTCCAATTACAAGCTCTGCTTAGTTGGAACGAAATTTAATAGCAACAGACAATTAATTCAAAGTATTATTTGGTTTGAATATACATACATACTTAGGAATAATACACGTAAAATTGACACGTAATAATTAATTACAATCTTTAATCCACACTAGAACAAATTTCAACAGGTGGTGGTTATTGAACATACATCCTTGTGCGCAGTAGTAAAATAAAAAAAAAGAGTGGGTACCCATGTACGCACGTAAGAAGTTATACTTCTTTGGCATAACAATCCAAAAATACCAAATAATAATACAACGCATACATACATAAATATTTGAATTGATATAAACGCCAATATATTTTTTATTTATTCACACTGATTATTTGTACTGATACGACACACAAAGATCCGCAACTAACTTCAGTGTGTAAAAGGTTCGCAACTAACTTCAGGGTGTTGCTTTTTTCTGTCGGTGTGCGCGCGCATCGTAAAAATTCACTCTCATCATTTTTCCCAATCGCGCCAAAAGAAGTATAACTTCAAAAAAAACGGCTAAATGCCAGTAGGACTCGCGCGCCGAGGGTTCCGTACTATCAGGGATCGGAAGTATTGAATAAACATTAGTAAACATAGTAGGAGAGCCCGACCGCATAACCAGATTTGTTTGTCGAACAATGTTTAACAAATAAATTTAGCCCGAACGTATGACGCGCTTTTTTGATAATAATTACAAAAAAGTGTGCTAGTTAGAAACACTCTTTTATTCTTCCTGTAATATTGACATAAACATGAATTAACAGAATTACTTCTAGTTAATTCATGTTTATGAACTATTTACTTTACTTTCATCTATTTCAAAGTGCTTAAATAAAAAAAACCCTTAAAATTATAATAGATTATTATTACCTAAAACTGTTCTATATAATATAAGATAATGCTCATTTTAATAAGCAAACATAATAATCATGAAAATAATTAAATCTTTCGCGTACTTATATGAAATCCTAAACATCGATACTAAATATCGACAGAGTCAAGCTCTAACTATTTTACGCTAAGGAAGCGTAAACTGATAGATGTCCCTGTGTGTGAATGTGATTGTGTGTGTTTAGTTTAAGCTAGTGTGTAATAATTTTATTGTGTGCGTGTATAACGACGCGATTTAAAAATGCATTAGTAGTTAACATTGTAATTAGTGTGCGTTGCTCGCGTTACCCCGTCCCCCGCCGAAAGTGGCAGACTTTTGCGCAAGGGAAATAGAGCGCGTGTCCACTCCTGTTGGTTTAATGCTCTAAGACGGCATCCGATGTCAAAACATCGAGCAACGGATGCTGGCAACAACGGCCATTCTGGTATCATATATGGCACACCGTCACCGGCAACGGTATCGACACCACCACAGTGTCAAAACTCAAAACTGGCAACAGAACGATAAGTATCACGAACGATGGCGAGTATCACCGGCACCGTCCGATTGGCCGCTTTGTGCGTTGATTCAATACAATATGGCGGCCGGTTGGTTAATTGCTCAGAATATATAAACGGCAGTATATTATTATTAAGTTTGTAAAATAATAACTAAATGTGAAAAAAAAAAACTAAACTATTTTCCAAAGACGGGTAGATATATATATTTTAAATGAACGCAGAACACGTCTTTCTACATCTAAATGAGAACAATGCATTTTCTTAAAATTAAATTGTTTTCTTCTACATCTAAATGAGAACAATGCATTTTCTTAAAATTAAATTGTTTTCATTGTATTAGATTAACCTTACAAAAAAATCTCGATGTTTTTATTTCGTTCAACTATTAACGATGCGCATCGCGTCATCGATGTCGGCAACGCCCATCCAGTGCGCCGTAACAACCTAGAATACCACAACTCTATAATCTATACCGGTGCCCGGCACCGGTGACAAAATCAACGGTGTCGGCAACGGATGCCGGTTGAACGACATCGGTGCGCATCGATGACAAAAAATAACGAAAACGCCCTTATCTACCAACACCGTTGATGTTGTCACCGGTGCCGGCCACTAGAGATGAGACGTATTTACGCTACCAGGTTTTAAAACCAGGGCTTTGCTTCGGAGTACGGCGCGGCGCCCTGGTACGAGCAGACAATACTTGCAAGTATAAAAGTATGTGCTATAAGGCGAACGCGCGATAGCATAGCATAGGAAAACGATTCATATTTCAATGTAAATAAAAAACACACTCGTATTTTGTTAATAATAAATACTTTGATCTTCAAAGTATTTTTTATTTATACGAATTTGCGCCTTACCTTACTGGAAATACAGGTTGAATTTCTATGCAAGTATTTTACGTAAGACGCACGCGTCCTCTAGAAGTGCCTTGTGGGCGGGGCACGCGCGCCACTGATATGAGCAAATGCTCATATAAGTTGATAGAAACTCACTAACGTCAAATAGTCGCTCTTGTAGTGTGCTTTCGTGCAAAGTTCCGAAAAAAAAACAAATTATGCCGTCTTGCGCTGTCCTAACTTGTAGCAAAGGAAGTAAGGCGTGTAGTGTGAGCCGAGGAGGGATTTCTTTTCACCGATATGTCCGAAAACCTTTAAATACTAGAAATATTTGGAAATATTTAATAGTATTATGTAATTTACAAACAAAAACGATACAATCGCGACATATTGTAACATCATACATTGCTGACAATGCCGTAAATAGTACCTCATTTTATATGAGTGACTGCGTAATGTATTGCGTTCACAGAGATATGCAGGCAGGTATAATTTTACGACAATTTGTCAGTCATGCCATCTTTAACATTGAAATTATTGCCAGTAATATAATATTTTGCTGATCTTGGTAGTACGAAACCATAATTTTTGTGTGCAAAAAGTGTGCAAACATCATTGTTTGTTTGGTGCTAATAATTATGACATATTATTTATATAGCTTTATTTAGGCTACTTTTATTCAACATATCATATTCTTACCTCATGTGAAGTTGGTTATGCGTGATATTGGCAAAAAATACTGTGAACGTTGTATTAGACATTATGTAGGTAGTATATTTACTACAGAATGCCGGTACCATCGCAAACCCTGTGTTTCTGCATTTTAAATCTGTTATATCTTTGAAAATATTCATTTTAATTACATTCTGTATAGAGCCATTTCGATCTACATTATACGCACAGTGTATTTAAGGTACTTAATTAAATAATAATAAGAATAATATATGGACACTATCACACACCGTCAACTAGTCCCAAGCTAAACAGAGCTTGTGTTATGTAGGTACTAGATAACTGAAATATAACATATACCTACATACTTTTTTTTTTGTAAATACATACACTGACGGACTCATAAACTGCATCAAAGTAATAGACGACTTTGAAATAAATATTTTAACCAAGTATGCAAACTTTCTATACAGATTAAAATCGAAACCTCTAGATTGGTTCGTGAGCTGTAAAACAGCGTAGGGTCATATCCTTAAGCTTAAGTTTGTGTACTGGTAAGGACCTTAAGACTTTTTTGAAGAAAAACAGAAATTTAAGGATAATTGGTTTAATAAAAAAAATGGTTTTAACAATAGACACAAACTTTATGCAAGGGTTTATTCATGTTTTAATAAGGTGTATTACCTCCGCGTGCCCTTATTACGAATTCTAATCGGTTCCGCATAGATTTTATTAGGGTTATTTAAAGATCTTGCGGAATATTGTCCCATTCTTCTGAAAGTGCTGTTCTTAGTGCTGCCACTGTCGTAGGCACAGGATTTCTCGCATAAACAGCTCTTTTTAAATTGTCCCAAACATGCTCAATAGGATTAAGATCCGGGCTGCGTGCTGGCCAATTCATTGTACGTATCCCAACCTCTTCGCAATATTGTCGAACTTGTGCAGCAGCCTGCGGCCGGGTATTATCCTGCATTAAAGTAAAATTTTCGCCTATGAATCCCATGTAAGGCACCACGTGATCCTCTAAGATCTCTGTTATGTAGCGATGTGCAGTCAAACCCCCTCTATTACCGTTTTGACGGACCATGTCTATGAACACAAGTTGTTCGCCCGTTCATCGATATGCCACCCCAGACCATACACGAACCGCCTCCAAAAGGAACACGCTCCTCAATGCAACTTTGAGCATATCGCTCCCCACATCAACGATAGACTCTTCCGCGACCATCTGCACCATATAAACATGTCCTACACTCGTCCGTGAACAATACGGAGGCCCATTGCTCTTCTGTCCAATTTAGGTGATCACGTGCAAATCTTAAGCGAGCTTGTCGGTGAGCTACAGACAACTTTGGACCATTTGCTGGTCTAAAAGGGGTGATATCCGCTTCCTTTAACCTTCTTCTTATTGTTCGTGCACTCACATTTACTCCACGCACTTCATTAAGCTCTGTTTTGATGTTAACTGACGTGAGGAAACGATTTCGCAGGAAAGTTGTAACAATAAATCGGTCATCACGACCGGTGGTTGCTCGAGTCCTGCCTGTATCACGTCTCCTTCTGTAAGAACCTGTCTCTACAAACCTTCTGTATATTCTAGAAACCGTAGACTGGTTTAAATTTAAATTTCTACCAATCGTTCGTTGATCCAAGCCCTCCCGCACCAGTGTTACAATTTGAGCCGCTTGTTCGGACGAAGTATCCATATTATGGTTCAAAAACTCTCGATGAGTTTAAAACTAACCCAACAATTCTGCTGGTAACAATAATTCAATTGACAAAAGAATAAAAAATCAATGCGAATCAATTTAAAACTTTGCTTTAAATAACACGCAAATCTGATACTACGAGTAAATTTGCTTTTCCCGGCTATATTCATTTGTTTTACTGCAGTTCTATTTTTAAATTTTCCTTTTTTTTAAGATTCAGAGCCAGAGACTCTCCATATTTATATAATTCAATCTAAAAAGTTTGCATACTTATTAAAAAAAATCATTTCAAAGTAATCATGAACTATGATGCAGTTTATGAGTCCGTCAGTTTACTTAGAATACATAGCAACCCAGACTAAAGACAAATACAAATGTTCATCACACAAATGTGTGCCTTCCGTGGGAATCGAACCCACGACACCCGGCGTCGCAGTCAGTTACACTAACCACTAGATAAACGGTGCAGTCAAAATTAATTAAATAAGATTTAAATTATACTTAATGAAATAAGGATTAATGCTGTATTGCTTAAAATCGTATATATATATATATATATATACACTACTGTAGTAGTACAATACTGTAGTAGTACATTATTTTGATCTATATTGTAAGGTTCAGACAGCGTTTGCAATGTAAACACAAAAACATGTGGTTATTTACCACATTACATTAAAACCTCTAAAATTATCAGTGATTCTCTACTATATTAATTATTATGCATGTTATATACATATAAACCTTCCTTTTGAATATAATCTATCTATTTTAAAAAAACCCGCATCAAAATCCGTTGCATAGTTTTAAAGATCGAAGCATACGTAGGGACAGAAATACAGAGGGAAGCGATTTTGTTTTATACTATGTAGTGATATATTCCATTATTTTTAAAGTATCCATTAGTATTTGCCACATTTAAGTCATACCGAGCGTAACACAGGTTCCGACCCCACAGAGGTCGTGGTCTCGTCTCGATTCCGTCTAGGTGTAAATATTTATGTGCAAGAACATGACGATTTGCATTGATCTGGGTGTTTTTATGTATAACAAGTAGGTATGTATTTACAAAAAACTAAAATTATATATTATATTTAGCACACAACTTTAAATTATTTATTAAAGTTTCATAAATAATGTCTTCTATTTTACTGATCTTAGCAGCTCACGAACCGATGATGTTTGCACAATGAGTATTAACTGGCAATAATAAAAGCCAATATTGAGGTTAAAATACGATTCTCGCTCGAGCCAAACTTAACAGCTATGTCAACTGACAGGATGATCAAATTAAACTAAAAAACCATGCTTTTAGCAACCCAATTAGCACTTGACATGAGATTTAACAGGCTATTAGTTAATTTTTGCGTTGATCAGCCTTTCAGAAACTGGGTGTTAGTATTACATGCATCTTGCAACTTCTTACGGTAGAAGAAATGAATTACGAGACTTGGTTTTTTTACAAGATCTTTTTCTTTTTGTGGCTGCAAATGTAACTTTGAAATCCTCTGTATTTATACGTGATTACAAAGTTTTTTATGCAGTTGGTGTATTTAGAAAACTGGACCGAAGTTGCAACAAAATATAGTTTTACTTTGATTTGAAGCTTCTACGTTTGCTATATATAAGTGTATTAGAGTTCTGATGATTGGTCAGACAGTGAGTGACAAAATTACGAATTTTTAGTTAATTTATAGTTATAATTCTTACGAATTTTGGCTAGTTATAATTCTTAAACTGCTGGTTTAAATGGAATGAAATTTTTCAAATAATATACCTACTGTGTTTATACAATGCATGCTTGGTAACAACAAATTCAGGCATCTACTTTTATCCACAACGAAGTTATAGGGTGTCGAAAATGGCCCGAACTGCTTTGAGAAAAGTATGGTACGGCCACCGCGTCATCCCGCTTTTTTTTTGCTTGACTTGGCACTTGGCACTGCCGTGCACCCAGATTTATCGCATGGCGATGTCAAATAGACGCAGTAGATACTCGTATTATTCGTATTGTATCATGGTAACACTGTGAAAAAAAAATTATCTTTGACATTGACAATGGACAATGATCAATGGAACAATGAAAGTTAAGTTTGACTGCGAAGCGAAGCGACATGGTGGACTTGCGGATCACGTTAGAAATTTTACCGAAAAATGTTCTAATCATCATAAACAAAAATAAAGAACTGTATGATATCTGGTAATTTCAACAAATACGTCTTAAATGCTTTTATGTAAAATTTGTTTCGTGTAGATAAGTTTGTTTTTATCAGTGAAGCCATGGAGTCCTACGAAAATGCAGAAAGTGATTATACAAGTGTTGTTGACAATCTAGTAACAATGTTTGGACGCATAATAACAAGAGAAGTAATAGCAACTATAGTGGAAAGTTGCGGCGGTGATTGTAAGTAAAAATCATAATATTATAATGTGATATCACAGTTCGTATGTTTATATTATAATATGATGTACCTAGTAGATATTTTACTTCCTTGCGACCACTGATTGGCTAGCGAAGTTTGTCAATAATGCGGAGCTCCAATGTGCGTTTTATGCTATCGGTTAGTAGGATGATAGCTTTGGTTTGCCTGGGTTATATAGATAGTATATAAGAGAAACACGGATAACGAATGTTTACGTTCTATTTATAAAATCTTTAATGTGTAGGATAATAATAACTGTATAATGTACCTACTACTTAGCACATAGGTACCAAGTAGAAAATGAGACAATATTATTATAGTATTTGATTATGGGAGGACTGTATGACTGGTGTTTGTTCATAATCTTGCAATAATTTCTTATTATCTTTGTTATCAATAAGGACTGATTCAACTAAACTGAATTAAGATTAATTTATTTAAATATTAATTGAATTTTTAAAATTTGCTATCAATGAACTTTAGATAGGTAAGTATCTATAATTGTTTACCTGTTGTATTGATTTGTTACCTATGGAAATAGAGAGGTATGAAGTTGGGGAGTGTCACGCAGGGTTGCCATATAAATATTGTGCCCTTAAATCTCACTACATCATCCCCTCTGCTCTGATAAGATCAATAACAAACAAGGAGTATTTTTAACTATGCCCAATTATCCCTTTGTTAGTGTCTGGCGGTGCTATTCATCTTGTTTGCAGGGGCTATTAAGGTAAATTAAAAATCTGTTACATTAGAATCTGTTACATAAAAAAGAAATATTTTAGTAATTTTTAACAGTGTTTGTGTTCTAATTTCAATACCTATAGTGAAGTTAGTTAACTTGTTGCATAAATGTTACCTTTGTGACCCTCCATCTTGCTGTGGGAATATATTGTTTATTTGAATACCAGTTGCTATAGACGTTTTATTGTTGTTGTAGTTTTCACTATAATAAAGAATATTTTTAAATTGTTGTTGGTTTTTGTAAGTTAAGAGTGATAATAGAGAATTGGTGTATGTTATATCTGAGTAATGTAGGTTCTTTTTTCCAAAGATCAATCAATACTTAAAAGAAAATTAATCAAGTACTTAATGCTCATAACTAGTCATAACATAAATTTATGATAACTTATTGAAGATGCAATTTTATGATAAGCCATTGATTAACTGCTATAATATGCACAGCTTTTATTATGTTTATTTCCTTTCTTGAAGGACTTCTAGCTATGTAACAGCATAGCGGTTTGATTTAATGTCAATGTCAAGAGCGCTTGCCATGTTTAATCAAAGGATGGATGAGAGGTGGTCTAGTGAAACAGAAAGTATTGTTAAATAATACTTGACAGACATGTGTTTAAAATATAATAGAAATGATTTATTACACAAACTATACATATCTTAAATAAGGTTCTCACAAATAAGGTCTATCAGACTTATGTAGGTAATCATTCACTTTAAGCAGGGGAATTACTTTTTTAGTCTATTTGATTACTCTAATCATTAGTACTCTAATAAAGATATAGTTATTTTAACATTATCTATAAAGGTTCAGCATAGTATAAAGGTCAGTCATAATTATATTAGAAAGTAGGGAATTCCCCAAGTGAATTAAATAGTGTTGCCATTGTTTTAAAAGTCACTTTGTTACAATCTTATACTCAAGGGTGTAACTATGTGATCATTCATCAAGTCATATCAGCTTTTCATTTCTTTAACCTTAAGGCATCCACTGCAGGACATAGCTGCTTTAATAGAAGTATATTTATTTTATTATTACCAAGCTTGGCGAGCGGATTTGTAATTGCTGCTATTTAGTGTGGTAGTTTGGCTATCAATATCATGGTCAGATCTCATTAGTGGGTGCATTCGACTTAAGCCTTCTCTGTCGAGTCCCCCAGGGGGTCCACGGACACTCACTATTCCACTTGAACCCTGGGGGCCCATGGAGGTCTTCCTTAACACCAGTATAATCATTTCGCAGTGCCAAGGCACAAATTAACAGTGTTTCTTAAATGTTGTTAATTCCAGAGTGAAATATCTACAACTGCAAAAGAATATATTTTGCTGGTGTTTACAGTTATCAGTTTATTATTATTAACTTATTTACTAACTTGAATTTTTTTTTACTATAACTATTTATACATATTCTTAACTTCTATTACTAATTTAAGTAGAGATTTGGTATTACATAACAATTTTATTGTTATCTCCTTTTTGATGTGTGCAACAATAAAAATGAAGATGTAAAAGATTCATATGAAATAAAGATATCAAATAAAATAAAAACTTGTGTGTACAGTAATGTGTACATATGATGATTTTATTTGATACTAACCCAACTATGTTTGTGCTTTGTGCCATATATAGTATAACTTACAATAAAATAGAATATTTGATAATTTTAGCTTTTTGGTAATGGGCAGATGAAAAGAAAACTTAGACTAGACCCCTTTATCCTGAAAATATCCATCACTTATAATTGGTTAGTGGATTTAATGAATCTATTAATTTTTTTATTAACCTATTTTACCTTCCCATGAAGTCCTGGAATTAGGTTTTTATATAACTCGAGTACGTATACATAATTTATATAAAAAAATCGGAACTGCTTTTAATTTTTTGGTGGTTAGCCCGATTTTCCACTTAATTTATGGCTTTGATCGTAGGTTGCTTCTTCGTACCTACTTATTAGCCGTAGGCGGTTTCTTTAACTGTTCAATCGGTGAGAATTGATTTGACGAGAAGTTTGTATTTTTGTACAAAAGAAAAGTCAGTGTTGGCCTTGGTTTTGGTCGCACTTTATGCACGCGGTACTTTTAGTTGGCGTGCACGTTCCTAGTGCGAGTGCGCGACGCGCACGTCCAATGTGGGGTCAGGTTTACTTAGGCGCTTGATGTGTTATGTGTGTCAAAAAAGTACCACGCTAACTGTTTCCCGTCTGCGCAGCTCTGAGAGAAAGATCTAATTCTTGAACCCAAAGGTAGTTAATAATTTACAAGATAGATTTTGACACGAATGCCTTTGCTACCGTTTGCTACGTCTTTAGCTATTTATTTATTTACGTATTTAAATCTGGGGGCACAGAAGTGCCCCCGCCAAGTCGAGCAAAAAAAGCGGCACGTTAGTACCATACGTTTTTCGAAGCAGTTTGGGCCATATTCGACCCCTTATAACTTCGTTGTGAATAAATGTAGAAGCTTGAATTTTTAGTAACCAAGCAGGCATTGTAAAAACACGGTATATTTTAAAATTTCATTCAATTTGAACCAGTACTTTAGGAATTATAACTAGCCAAAATTCGTAATTTTGTTACTCACTGACAGACCGATCATCAAAACTCTTAGGCACTTTTAGCAAACGTAGACGCTTAAAATTTAGAATACAATTAGTGTTTAGTGTATAAATCAAAGAAAACTAAAATATTTTGCAATTTCGGTCTAGTTTTCTTGATAAACTAACTGCATAAATACCTTTGAAATCCAATATAAATATATAGGATTACAAAGTTACATTTGCAGCTACAAGAAGAAATGAGATGCCATCTGAAACAACTCTCGAAACAAAGTCTCGCAACTCATTTCTTCTACCGTAAAAAGTTGTAAGATCCATGTAATACCAAGTATGTTAATTTATTTAGCCCCTACTTAAGGGACCTTCCATCTTAAGTCATAGCGTAGGTAATTATCTAACCTAACAACTTCTTAAAGTGACCATATCTATACTAAAAAACTTTTATGTTTTAAATAAATAGATTGACTTGGCCATTGCATGAAAACACAATGTATCTCACAAATAAAACACATTATATTAAAATAAATTGTTTAGTGCGATTGCCAAGTCAATCTATTTATTTATTTAATAAAACATGTAATTTGTTAACATTGTTATTGATTATTATCTTGTCTACTCTTTTCTTACATTTTAGGCGCGGTGTTTATAGTTGGCCATTGCATTACATTGCGTCTAGGTCTTTATGGATGTAAAATTTATTTAGATGGCTATATGGCTTCGCAAGTCAATCAGTGCGCATAAAAAGGCATTACGTATCCCATAATGTTAATAATTAGTTGTGTTTGTAGTTGAAACTAATTTGTTTTCTTAGCCAGACTACGAACAATGTTAAAACTATTATTGTTAAAGTTGTCGGTATAATTTAAATCAAATTATGATTTTTTTACTATTTAACAGTAAACCTGTCTGTGGATGCTATCATGAAAATCACAAATGACGATAAGTCTGAAACGAATCAAAGAGACAATCCTTCAACAACAAGCAAAATCAGCAATATGAATCCCTCAGTACAACAAACTGGACTATCTATTTCTTATGCTGCACATGCTGCTCAAAATAAAGGAATTATTCCCAAACGTACACAGGCTCCTGCTCATCATACAACACAAAGAGAAACATCAACCCAAGATTTCTGGACAGACCAGATTCGACAAATAATTGAACAGCACAATAAAGGTTACCGTGTTATGATTATTTTAAGAGGTGTACCAGGAAGCGGGAAAACTTATTTATCGAAGTTACTAGTAGAAACTATGATAGGCTCTACATTTATAAACTACAAAAATCATATTTTAAGTTCGGACGATTATTTTATGGTCAGAGGCCAGTACGTGTATGATAAATCTAGGTTAGGTTATGCTCATTCATGGAATCAAGGTAGAGCAAGGCAATCAGCTGAAAGAGGATTAAGTCCTATAATTATCGACAATACTAATATTGAGATTTGGGAAATGCAACCATATGTTATAGAAGGAGTTAAAAATGGATACATAATTGAGGTTGTGGAGCCGACTACGCCATGGGCTAAAAAAGCTGGCCAGCTGCTTAGGCGAAATACACACAATGTACCCTTGATTACGATTAGACGAATGTTAGATAATTATGCTGAAGGCGTGACTGGAGAATTTTTGAGGCAGACCTTTAAACTATCTTATCCTGCTGGTTTGACACCGCCTATTAAACGATCAGTTCCAATAATAATTGATGATGACACAACGCATAGTATTGAAGCTACTAATGATTCACAAGACATACCGCGTATTCAAATCTCACAGTCGTCAGTTGATAATGTTCAGATACAAGAATTGAGTATAAACACTACAAATTACTTGTCAGCTCAGCGAGAAGAAAACACCATAACCAAAAATATATTAGTTAACGACCCCGTAGAACATCATGTCGAACAGAATGTAACTTATGAAGAAGATGATGTTCAGAGACAAGAAGAAGTAGCTAAACTAAAATTGCTGTTAGAAGCCCAGAAAAGATTGGAGGAATTAGAAAAATTTGAAAAAGAATGGGATAATGGTGAAAAATGGGATGAGGGTGCTTCTGATATTACAGAACAATCAAATACAGAAATTAACCTAGATAATCATAATGATAAAGATATCTTTCATTTCTCTACTATAAATACTTCTACTTATGTTACGACTAATAATACTAGTACTACGCCCGCACATATAGCTAAATTAGTATCAAAGCCTCCGAGGAAAGAGAAAAAGGATTTAGTAGATTGTGAATCTAATCCTACAGGTGGTTTGATGAGGTCTGTTAATGATTGTCAAGATTGGCGTGATATATCACTATTCATGCCACCATGGGTTTCGCCGGATGAACAGTTCAGTATTGCACCTAAACAAGAAATTCCTATTCAAACATCAACTAGTAGTACTTGCGTAGAAATTGGTGATACAAATTTATCAGGGTATTACAAAATAATGAATACTGCTCCACATGATATAAACGAATTTCATATACCACCAGCGCGAGAAAAAATTCCCGAAAAACGGATGCTAGATAAAAGTACCATGACTAATGAAGGAATAATGATGACGTTTCATTGCCCACAGCGAGAAAGGCACTTCATTGCTTTCAGAAGACTTTTTAATCATATCGAGCGAGATTCATTGAGATACATTTTTGATAACTGTTGCGGTGATGTCAATTGGGCTGTTGAGAATATACTTGGAGGAGAAGCAGAATATGAATTGAAGAAAAATGAACAACAAGAAGAGTCTGATACAGAGGAAGAATTTGACGTAAACAATGAACAGCCTTGCACCTGTTTGGCTAAGTACGAAATTATACCGAATGCTTCTAAATATTATGATGTAACTCAGTTTGCACCAACACCGGCAGAAGTGACTGTAGAGGACTCTATACCACAACCGGAAAAGAAGAAAAGAGATGTTACCATTTCAGATAGAACCATGCAACTGAAGAAACAGATGGAACAAAATTTTGTTATTTCTGACAGTCATTACTCAGAACATTGCCTTAAAATAAAAAAAATACGTCGTGGTGAATACAAAATAGGAGAAGATATGTTTCAACAACCGAGTACTTCAGGAACACCAGATTTACCTTTTGTGCTAGATTCAATTAATACTGTTGGAGCTAATATTGACTCCAGCGAAGATGAAGATGGTTCATGTAGCAACCTCAGTGACAGCGATAAAATCGTCAACATTAATGTAGGCGAAGCTTTTATAAAAAATTTGGATACCATGTTTGGTAGGAAAGACATGGAATATCCAGATAACATTTCATTTAACATTAGCATTCCTACTTCTTTACTCAATGAAATTAACGCGCTATGGATGGAGTCAATGATGTTTCAACTGGATGAAAATGCAAAAAAATCCGCAGCAATGGTTAAAGAAGATGAAGAATTTGCAAGGTGAGTTTTTCTTGTTGAGACTTAGTTTAAACAAAATTTCAATTTCACTTGTTATAAAGGACAATGCCCACAATTCTATGAGCTTTGGGCACATATAAAGATTACTGTGTCTTAGTGATTTTAATTTCATTTCATAGACAAAAAAATATTGTTTTATATTCTACTAATAATTCACATTTATATGTATATGCAGGTTTAAGAGAAATCAATTCTTTTGTTGTTGAAATTAAGGTTATGAAATACAATTTGACTCCTTCCGAATTAATTTTCACTTACGATTTGTAAATTCAATATATTAAAAAAATAAGCTTTATTTTTTCATGTTTACTTGTGTTTTATTACGATTTTTTTACT
Source organism: Parascotia fuliginaria (assembly GCA_963082885.1). NCBI lineage: Eukaryota > Metazoa > Arthropoda > Insecta > Lepidoptera > Erebidae > Parascotia > Parascotia fuliginaria. The sequence continues at coordinate 12,651,097 of OY720180.1, read as the reverse complement.
CTAGTATTGAAATTCCAAATAAATATTCAATGAACTAAATCATAATTAATATCCTTCACTCAACATAATTATGTTTGCAAGAATGTTGACAGTTGTCACATTTGTTTCATTAACATTCTGAAATGAGCACAGAACAAGTACTAAGCATAGAAGTACTATTAGGAGAATAAAGCGTACACACTCAGAGACAAATAGAAGTTGAATAGTGCTACGATACCTTCTGACAGTTTATCGATATCGATAGATGAAATTTGTCTATGGGCTATGGTAAATTAACAGACATGCTAATATCAAATGAGGTCTGGTTGCATAAAAGCTCTCGTAAACGAACTACAAGAAACAAACGGCCGTTTTACACCTCACCGGAATGGCATAGGCCGGCAGCGGCGCCAGGAGCACTTTCAATGTGAAATAATTTTGAAGTTTATATTCATGTTTCATACTGTAAGTTCAAACACAAAGTAAACTGTATATGAATAAATTAAATAAATTGAAAATTGAAATATATATGATCGATCCACACACTGCCTCGCATCAAGGAGCGTAGTGCGAGCGTTAAAAAATATCAATTTCTATAGAAATAATATTAATAAGTCGTATGGCACGTGACAATGGAGCAAATTTGAGTAGATTCGTCCTCACCGCTGGAACGTTAAACGTGTAACAATATAATATATAACATAATTCTCTCTTAATTTGCTTCATGGATCTTCCGGTCTGATCTTTCGGAAACCTGCAAAAGAACACAATGTATGAAATACTATGAAAGGTACAAAGATAGTTACCACAAAATCGTTAACTACAAAATATAATAATATTTTTGTCATCGATAAAATATGCAGCACAAGTCACAACACTATTGAACATGACTACACAAATTGGTAAAAATGTAAAATACTTAATAATTACTGAATCGAATGGCAAACAGACGATTATAATATGATTACAGTATAGTAAAGTATAAATCAATTAGGTATTTTGCACTTATGTATAGGTTTTTAGTATATATTATTGGTTTGTTATCTACTCACCGATGGAAGTTGACGATTTAAACTTGATTTTCTTTGCGAAAAGAATGTAATTTACAACCTACAATAACGCAGGACATTGCATATCCAATGGGCTTAATATTACTTCACAATAGCATTATGTAATTATTAAATAACATATATTATTTCACAAAACAGATAAACAACAATGAAAGTTGGAACATTTGACATTAGTTCGCTTTTTAATTCGGCATCCAAAGGTAACCAAAGGTAACCAAATTGACGTTTCTACAGTGTACACCAGCCGTCCTTAGCAAAATTATTTATCTCTTTCTTTTCAATGTATCCGGCTTATTTGGAAAAATAGGACAACTATATGAGGGTGATTAACACTCCTTCTATGCTTTAGTACTTGTTCTGTGGAAATGAGAAACAAATCTGACAACAGGCAACATTCTTTTAAAACGATTTCAAATAGCGTTACATTAAATCGATTCCGATTATTAGAGGTAACTTTAGAAATCACGGCTTCCTAAAAATTAAACACTTAATTGTTAAATGAAAATAAGTATTTATGATTGATTACAATTACCTGAAAGAACGCCAACAATCCTAAGAGCTTTGGGCCTTAAAATTGTTGTTCAATTTTCACTGACAATTTGTTAATATTGTTAATGATATAAAAACCTTTAGGTCCTTAATATGAAGATATCTCACATTTAACATGAAAAATGATATTTCCCGTAAAAAGCCTTAAGAGTAGGTTATCACTTACTTATCAACTTAATGTGCGATACTAGCGAATGTCGTACAAGAGAATTACAACTCCAGTTGCATAGGCGCGAAACACTGCTGTTAGTATTGCTATACTGTATCTTTAAGTGTAATGATTGAAGTATAATTTACCATAAAGCCGTACAAGAAATCAGAAGTTGGAACGTAACATTATTCATTAGTTTCATACTGTTCTGTTATCGTTTTAAAAGACGGCTATCTCTGCCATTGTTGTATGTTCTTCTTGATTAAACTAATTCAATGAATGTTAAATCAGAAATAAGCATTTTTGATTACAATTAAGTAACTAATTCGGTAACTGTTTTTATTTAACTTTTTTAAATAACCAAAAAAATAAGAACGTATTCAACACGGACATTTACTTCGCTTGGTTGAGTAGTAAAAAAAATTATTAAGTTCAAAATTCTTTTGATTTTGACACATCTTTCTTTGACACAAAGTTTTAACGAAGGTTTTTACCTTCGTTAAATTATTCTTCCTGCTTTTTGCTAGAAAATACTCATCTTAGTATTTAATCTTATCTAAAGCATGCATATTTACTTAGTACAAATTCAAGAAACCGTGATTCCGAAAATGAAATCTCAAATAATCAGAATCGATTCGATAAATCGCTATTGTAAATTGTTTACAATTATTTAATTGAAATAAATCTGACATAAACAACAACATTCTTCCAAGCAAATGTAGACTGACGTGACGGATATTGTGATTTTAGTTCAATGTGTATTTATTTGGCATTTTTAATGCTAGGGTAAAAAAAAATGGTAATAAGTCACAAGTAAACATAAAAAATTAATCTTAATTTTTTAATTTATTAAATTTGCTACACGCTGCAATAAAATGGACCCTTAATTGGGCATTCTCTTTTTATTAAAATATATGAAATTTTATTTTTTTAGGCAAATTGCATTAAAGGAAGCAGAGCTATTGCTTGCTGGCAAAGAGCCTGATGTGCCAGATTTTAAAGAAATCATGGATTTAGAAATGGCTATTTCACTTCATTTAAAAGATGTTTCTGAATGGAAAAACAATATACCTACTGATTTAGCCGCCAAAATGACTCATGAGAAGCTTTTCCACTTATTTCCCGAGATCGAAAAGGACACACTTCTAGAAATGCTCATGGCTCATGACAATAGTTTCAAGGCTACCGTTGAGGTAACTTATAAAATATGCTAAATATTACAATGCGTCAGCTTATAATTCACGTATTTAATAATAATTTTATTTAATAATAAGTATAAATTACATGTGTAATAATATAGGTAGTTTTCCTTTGGTCCCAAACTAAGCTAGTGCTTGTATCTTGGGTATCATCGAGATTACAACATAATATCAATACATACATAACAAAACTAAACTAATACATATTTTGATATATAAAATAGGACTTACTATATTATATTATACTAAAATATAAACTAATACATATTTTATGTAAATTAAACTTTAAAAATACTGTACACGCAGTGACGGCGGCGGCGCGCGGCGTCGTCTTACGTTGCGGGGTGTCGAGTAACCGGCCTCAGAAACGACAATAATTATAAGACATCCTTCGGCCAGAATTTCTCCTTAAGGAAGGTATCCAACAGCTGAGTTGGAGCCCGTACCACGAACGATGTGAAGTAGTTTTGTAGCGCGCTTCCAACTTCTTCACCCTCAAGGTCAAGTTCGTCTTTACCTTGGTATATTCCACGATCTCCGCTGTCTTCGTGGAGTTCCGTAAACGGGACACATACAGCTGCGTCGTAGGTTTTGCAGCACGTAGCTGCATGTTAGGTCCTGTCGGCCCTGTACCTTACAGGTTGCGACAAGTAGACTTCCTTTCTACCTTGATGAAGTCGTCCTCGTCGCACTTGTTCTTCTTTGAACCTAGATGTTTTTGGTCTTTTACAGTCAGTACAGAGCGTCTCTGCTTATCCCCTTTGACAATAACTGCTTGTCGTATAACTGCTTGTCGTCTAGAAGTAAACATCGAATGACAATACATTTGAAACTTAAGTTGCGTTATTTTCATAGTAAAATAACTGTAAGCATTATGGTACTTAGTTTTTATACAGCTTTCACCTAATTCTAGCATATAAACAGAACTTTTAAAATATAGCACCGATTAAATGATAAAAATTGAAACCCACAAAATATCACACTAAATTGCGACGTTGCTACTCTTGACGCGTAAACAAGTACGGGAAATACATTTTGTGATTGACATGAATTTAACTACAATTGTTACTGAAACTAGCAATTATTTAGTTCTTGTCCCGTCCTTCATATGTAAGCTCTTTTCTTTCGATTTCTCTTGATAGATTATACATTAGTAATGTAAGCTGAACCGTTATATTATAATAATGATGCTTATTATTTTAGGTTTTATACCTACCTAAGTTACGATGAAATTGCTAATCCAACTTGATCAAGCCTGGTGAAAAATGTAATGCCTTCTTGTATGAGAATAAGCCTTAGCTTTGCACTGGGACAGTAAATAGGCTGATATCTTACCTAAGCTATAGTTTAAGTTATATAAGTTATTTATTATTATCCAAATAATAAGGCAGTTTCATCACAAATATTATAAGTAATTATGTATTGTTTTCCATCTATATGTGGATTATTTTATTATATTTATATATATTAATATATAATACTATATATATATGTATATTTATTTATATTTATATTATATATATATGTATATATATATACATAATTAATTATAGAATATATCCTATCCTTTAACCTAAGTACTTAGCACCTACTTGATTGTCTCTGCATCACCCAATGGTAGACTGGTAGATAAAGCCTCAGGCATTAAGTCCGCCTTTACATGTATGTGTATAAAGTTTTAAATAAATAAATAAGTTTAGTGATCAACTGATCACCATCATCATAATTTCATTCGAAACACATCAACTGCTGGATGCAGGCCTACCCCATGTTTCGACATCTTGACCGATCTTAAGCCACCCCCATCCATTGGGAGTCCGCCTAGTCCGCCCTACCCTCCAATATTACGTCGTCGGTATACTTTGTGAAGACAACTTCAAGAAAATTAAAATGCTGCAATTCGTACCTATAGCAGGTTTTTATGGGTCAAGAATAAAATATTTGACTCTGACCACTCTGACTGGTGGTAAGCAGTCAGTAAGGGCTGGGAGTTGCGGACATCATCCCAATTGGCATCGAGGCAAACTGCTGGCCGTGGTTCCCCCACTATATCGGCTTTGTAAAATGCATTTTACGTGACGCGATCCGAGTTTAAGACTCATTAGTATGAAGTACCGAACCGTTTTGTTTAGAACGATACTGTAAAGGGATGGCAGTTACAAAAATGTATACAAAAATCTCTATATTTAGGTTAAGAAAGCCCTAAGAATGCGCGTTGTTTTATGTAGGATCTTAAATAGAGCCACTTTATGAATTACTGTTGTTGGTTGGGGCTTGCTTACATTAATTGAATCCAAATTTTAATAGTGTTGCATGGTTTGTTACGTTCGCTTTTTATGTTTTAAAATCTTTATTGTTATTGTTATAGGTTCTTTTAATGTCAATGGGTCGGAACGACGTGCTGGAAGCTGAGAATGGTTTGAATAAGTTCGTGATAGAAAAGGAACTAGAACGGCAGGAGAAAATGTTAGAAGAACAACGAAAGGTAAAGAGATTAAGGAATGTCGATACGGTATACTCTTGCTGCTTAATACTATGAGGGCGTTAAAAATTTCCTGATTGATAATTGAGTTTTGTTCTAGGAGCTATCGAATGTGGAGTGGCCTCCGTTGCCAAAAGGTGAAGTGATAGATATGGCAACCGTACAAGCTTATCGTGACGAGGCTGAACAACATTTACAACGCAGAAACACGTAAGTAAAAATATACCTATTTAGCTTTTCCTTCATCAGTTTCTGACCGTTGCTGACTAATGCTGACCGATGCCTTGACTAAGAGCTGTTCTTTTTCTATCTTCATAAGTCGTCAATAAATCAATAATTAATAACTTGTCGAGTTTAACTGAATAATAGGCTACGTTATTTACTTGGTACGAGGATAAACATATCAAGTTTACACTTCAGTAATATAAAGGCAACTCTGTAAATTGATCTGTTTATAGTATTCCGCCTTGCTTCAGTAATTAGTAAGACCAAAATCAATAAAGATAATCTGTGTAATTCGTTGTATGCTTTTATTTAAATAATCCTTGTTACTAAATAGAGATGAGATATACTTGCAAAATTTAATACCAGGGCTTCTAAGTACAAGTACGTAAAAATACGAGGGTCGAAAACCAGGTTTTAAAATACTTGAAAGTATTTGTCGTCCCACCCGCTAAAGGTCGGGTTCGAGTATGGCAACCCGCTCCACGCTGGACGCGAGCGCCTTACCTAAAATTTTTGCATAGGAATTCAACCTGTATTCCCAGTAAGATAAGGAACAAATTCGTATGAATAAAAAAAAATCTTTGAAGATAAAAGTATTTATTATACACAAAGTACGAGTGTGTTTCTAATCTACATTGAATTATGAATCATTTTTCTATGCTATCGTTCGCCTTAAAGCACTTACTTTCATACTTGCAAGTATTGGACGCGAGCGTCTTACCTAAAATACTTGCATAGAAATTCAACCTGTATTATTAGTAAGGTGAGGAGCGTATGAATAAAAAAAGTATTTATTATTCACTAAATACGAGTGTGTTTTTTATCTACATTGAAATATGAATCGTTTTTCTATGCTATGCTATCGCGCGTTCGCCTTGTAGCACATACTTTCATACTTGCAAGTATTGTCTGCTCGTACCAGGGCGCCGTACTTCGAAGCGAAACCCTGGTTTTAAACCCTGGTAGCGTAAATACGTTTCATCTCTACTACTAAATATTGTTTAGTAAACAATCATTTTAACCGAAAGTCGCCACGCCACTTTGACCGGTTTTGAAAAGACAAAATGAATAATGCCTACCCCGTTAAAATCTATAATGCCTACCCTGTCAAAAATCTCTGTGCACGCCAATGCTCGACAGTCAGGTCTTTAGTCCACATGTGTCCTGCACATTGCCACATTAGTAAGGCGACTCTGCTGGCTATATCAGTCACTTTAATTCTCCTACGGTTTTTTTTATTGCTGACTGTGGCAAACGAGTAAACAGCTCACGTGGTGGTAAGTAGTAACTGTTGTTCATGAACGACTCTGCGAAGGCGCTGCCTACCGTGAAGGAAGTGGGTAAGTGAAAGGATTGAGGGAAGTGAGGAAAAGGGAAAGGGGACAATTGGGCCTTCGGCACTCTCAATCACTGAACGAAACGCAATAGTACGAATACTATTACTCTTAAGTCGAACTTCTATGAGACGGTAGTAATTTACCCGTCGTTCCGACCCATTCATGCTAAAACCAGCGTGGATCAATTACCGTACTAACCGCTTTCTTAGTTTTTATACAATCGGAACATAGTCCGCTCCTTTGCCTTCTGATATGATAAGTATTTAGGTTTAAATTTAATCTAGTGTTTCTTATCACTCATTAATTACAGACACATGCAGAGAGCTGAAGAGTATATACGTCGCGGGATACCTCAGGTGGCTAACTACTATTCCGAAATTGCAACCTTCCACAAGACAAAGTATGAACACGCAAACAGCTTGGCTGTGGCTTCACTTATGCAGGTACGTATTAAATGCAGTTGAAAGACGACATTATGGAACTTTAGAGTTGAAACACGTATGGCACCTCGGGACTGTACTTTTCTATGCTTTTATCCTTTTCTGTCACTTTATATTGTCATTGACTAGAGCGAGAAAAAGCGACGGAACGCGATAGCACGCAGCCCACAGTAGTATACTGTCGCGTCTGTCGTTCTTTCTCGCTCTAGTAAATAACATTATAGAAATAGAACATTGTTTATTCGGTCTTTCAGTATCATGCCAGTAATAATCCGGACGGCGAAACAGTGGATCTTCATTATTTCCGTGTGAAAGAAGCTAAAGAAACTATGGATTTGTTCATAGACACTCATATTCGTAAGTTGAGAGAGTCGAACAAACGCGGAATCATGCTATTCTTCATTACGGGGCGTGGTTTGCACAGCCCCGGTCGTCCGAAAGTTAAACCAGCCTGCATTAAACGCCTTCAACAACGTGGTTTATCGTAAGTATATTTAAGCTACGGTATTTTATTTTATATTATATAAAACGCGCTAATGTCTGGAACTACCAGTCAGATTTGAAAATTCTTTTTAAATATGTTCTAAATATGTTGTCTATGGCGCGAACAGCATGTGTTGAAACAGACTGCTTTTTTTTTAAAGTTTGGCAAACAAGCATACGGTCCACCTGATGGTAAGTGGTAACTGTAACCTATAGAGATGGCTGTGTTTTCCAAGTATCGCAGATGTAATAATGCCAAGAAAACACAACCACGCCGTTGCCGACCACGGAGAAGGGTATGAGGAAGGAAAAGGGAAACGGAAGAGGACCGAAGGGGTATTTGGGCTGCCGGCGCTCTCACTCACCGAGCAAAACACATTAGCGTGAAAACTAATATTCTTACGTCGATCTTCTATGAGAGGGTAGTAGTTCCCGGGTCGATCCAGCGCATTCATGCTGAAACCAGCGTGGATCTACTACCGTTTATACATACCTATTGCATTTACATGCATAGCTATTATTTGCATTATTTACACTCCGTTAACATTGACCTTGGCCTGTGACTCATTTCACGGCAGAACTTGACACAAACACATGACTTGTTTCGTAACAGTTGAGGTGATGTAACTTGAAGAAAAGTTACATCGATTTTAAAACAGCTATTTAGAAGTACATTTAACATGTAAAATGACTGTTAAAAAAGTGTTCTTGAAACATTATTTCGATACCTATTCGATGTTGAGTTCAAATACACATAATAAGTAATGCTTCACGTACAGTTGTTTAGCAAATTATAGTTTGCCGATTTCGAGGGCTGATTGTAAAGTGAAGTAGACGAACGTAGTAACGATAGAGGTTGTAGTTGTACTGCGAGCGAGGCTTTGGTCTTGAGTTAATAATTCATAAATATAATATACCTGAGTTGCTTCAGAAAAAAATATTGTTACCCACCAAAGTGTAACAACTAATACATTCTTTAGGTTTTATTAAAATAAATATTCTTTATATGAAACTCATGAACTGTGACCTTGTAAGGGTAAACTTCCTATTCTAAAGTGTTCTCTACGTGAAAGCCATAACATTGTTTTATTAAAATAAAATTTATTGCATCTTCTGGTAATAGCAAAACTACGGTACTTATGCGTTTTTCTTATATGTTGGCTCATAGGCTTGGCGACATACTGTACCTGCGTTGCAAATCGGTGTGGGAACGTACACCCAACCGCAGGGCTCGCCAGTCGTCTTCCCACAGCCATGTAGTGCACTAGTGTTATTATTATTATGTATTTAATATATTAATCTTATATATTTCTCTATCATTATTATAGTATGGTTTTATCATGAAGTAATTATTTATCTTATCCCCTGACGTCTAAACATGAAATACCTACACAAGTATAAGGCATATGGCGTATAAAGGGTAATCTTTTAGTTGCATCGAGATATTAAATCATTAAATAAATTGAACTTCTTAAAAAATTAAATTAGCTTCAGGCTTAACGGTATTCGTAAATGAAACTAATTATTTTTTATCTTTTTTTTGTTATTCGTTGTCATTCATATCGGTGCTTAAAACACTTGTTACTATGATCGTAAGTTTTTACAAGCAATTTTTCTTCTTTTCCAGCTACACTGAATGCAATCCTGGCCTACTACGCTCTCGCATCACCTGTGACGACAAGTTAACATATCAGATCACATAGGATTTACAGCAAGGCGAGGATGTTACTAGCGAACACGTCTCGCCTCAGCTCAGCAGCCGTGGGTCGCCTCAACCCAATGGTATGACTGCCAACGACATTCTGCAACCTAACGACACGCCCCAGTCCAACAGCACGCCTGAGTCCAACGGCAAATCTGTGCCTAACAATATCTCTCAACCTAAGCCCAAAACCATGCGTCAGTTCAGCGGCATGCCTCAGCCCAACGGCATTCCTCAGTTCAACGGGATGCCTAACCCCAATGGCATACCACAGCCCAGTGGTATGCCTCAGCCTAACAACATGCGTCAGCCCTCTGGCATGCCTCAGTCCATCGGCATGCTTCACCCTATCGGCATACCTCATCCCGGCGTCACGATTCGGCCTAACTATGGTCAAGGTGGTATGTTTTCTCCCAGACAAATCCGCCATTTTCCACCTAGCTTCATAGCAATCCATCCCATGGATTATATCTGGTACAAGCCAATTAAGACGACTGTTGGCAATATCACTTACGATTTATTTGCCCAAGATTATGTTAGGGTAATCACGAATATGCTTATTCAACCGATTAACTCTGAAATGGCTGTCTACAGGCCATTGGGTACTACCGCGTTTCATATACAGTGAACGCGTAATAAATACTTTTTCTATATATTATTAGCAAGAAAATCGCCACAAAATGAAATGGCAGGACCGGTCAATCCGTATTTACGTTGATTTTAACTGTTAGGATAGTGAAAGCGAGAGAGATGATTGATTGATTCCTCCCTCCTTTCTTTATATTTAAATAGCCAATTTGTTTTTTCACGATAGAATTATTTTTGTAGCTTTAAACTGCAATATAAAAGTACAGTTGTAATTAAAAAAGCACAATTCGACTTATCACATTGTACCTAATTGTGTGATTAACATTCACGGAATAAGTTTACTTTGTACATATTTGCTCAAAACAATATCATTAGTTTAGTGTTATTAGTTGTAATATCGGGCGACCCGAACAAATCCTGACACTAGGTTGACCACTAACCACTCGATTAGAAGAAAAAGTTGTAATATCACTGAAGTAATAGTTCGTGTAATTTTGAAAATCGCGTTTTTTATTTTAAGCTTGTAATACAATGCTGATTTATATTTGTTACCAGATTTGACAATTTACACTGTAAGCGCTCTAGAGATAGTTATTTGATAGAAACCTAATCGTATTTATTTACAAAGCCTAATAGACACCCAGTTGTCACGTTATTTTTTTTTAATGTGTCATTTGTACATAGCATTCCTCAGTCATTAAATTACGTTATGTTCATTTAGACATCTAGAACAGTGACCATATAAATTAATCGTTTAATGCACATATTTTGTCATATTGTGGTTTTGGAACCAATTTGTATATTTTTCTAATGTAACTCAGGGATTAATAATAAAAATTTACCAGAAGTCACAGAATCAAGTTAATATATTCTCGTATTCGTGCTATTTCACGCCCTTATAAACTATTAAAGATCGGGTATTCCAATCATCCCAACATAGAAATACTTTAGGTTAGTTCAAGAACTAGCCAATGAGAATGGCAACACATCAGTCCCTTTTAGGTTATTTGGCTGTGTTAGTAACAAAACCAAATAATAGTACATTAATATCCCTACTGCAATTAAAAGTATAATTAAACCGAATTTACGGCCTACTATAATTGTAATAAAGTAATAACTCCTGATTATAGTTTTATAAATATTTCTTCTAATATAAGTTGATTGTCTGTGATTGTTACAGGGTTGTTATATTACAAAAGGTTTTATGAATCCTGACAACATTCGTCATATATACATTGCCTAAACTATGGCGTTCTATTTTGTCCCCGTTAAATTAATACCGTCCAAAAATTATTTAAAACCTTCACCAATAGTCGACACTCCCTGAGATTCCATTCAGTTTTTAGATTTGTATATGCAGACTAATGTATTTTTTTAACTATTTTTTGTCAATTCTCGAGGACCATTCTTCTATAAAATAATCTTTTAAGTATTTTACGCACAAAGGTTTTCCATCACTGTAGTTAAATTATAGGTTATTGATAAATTAGTTTAAGTACCTTAAAGCGACTCACAGACATTTTTTTAAAAGAGTAATTTATTTTGGAACTAAACATTCGAAGTAATTGTAGTGTTTAAACTCACCCTCATGCGAAAAAATTTAATGTTCTTGTCTGTCTAATGCTTTATGTAGATAATAAATGTTTTAATATTAGGATTGATGTAGTGTCTTAAAATAAAGATAACAGTGAGATTATTCTTAAATGGAAAACTGAGTGAGTTAAGAGTATAATTATAATTGTGACAAAATGTGCGAAACGTCCCATATCGACGTTGACTATGCACCGCTGAAATTTAAGAAGTAAAACATCCGAAGTAATGTAACTCCTAAAATACAGAGCTAGAAATACAAAGCGATAAACAAATAAAACTGACCGTTATCTTTAAAATGACAATGTGAGACCCATTTATCGGTGGGCAATGATATTTATAGTTAATAAACAAATACCATAGAGATAAAAGTGTTTATGAAAGGGCGCAATTTTTATTAGTAACTAGTAATTACAATGTACGATCAATATTTTGACACTAGAAATGTCAATGGTTTCAGTCAATGACGGTGTTTATAAAAATTTTCGCCACCAGTTGGCGCCACTTCAACTGTCACATTGCGCCAATCAGAAGTTAACTTTCAAAAAGCGCTTGACAGCTAGACCTCACGCATCGGTGCTCCCACCTGGAGGGTGCCATTGTAGAAAACCCTCCTAGCAATTTTCTTTTGTCCTTAAGCACGGGAATTATCTATTTTGTAAATAAAACATTAATGTTTCCGAAATTAACACTGAAAAATATTTGTTTTAATAGAACTGTCAAAATGGAAAACCTTTTACCAAAGTGGCGCCAACTGGTGGCAAAAATCTCCCTAAACACCCTCATTGAAATATAGGATTGCAAACTAAAAGGGTTTACCATAGCAAAGAAAAGTAAAATTATGTATGTTGTATGTTTATGTTGTATATAGTCCACCACCACATTTTGCGTTACCACTTTTGACAAAAAAAATCATCAAAAAAAACAACAACAAAAACTGTGAACTGTCACAGTATTGAAGTCACTTGCAGCAAAAATAGACATTATTGTTTTGTGATATGCAAACGACATTTACTCTAAGGTCGGTATAGCAATTTTATTGACTTTATACGTGCGATGTTGGCTGCCAGTACATTTTCCTTTTTACAAGGTTAACAAAGCCGAAATGTCGTATTGCTACTTATTAAAAGTATGTTGACAAAATGTGACTTTAACAACTAAATGACTAGTAGTTACTTTTAAAGTACATTAATGTTTTTCATATTACAAAGAACGAAAACTCGAAAATTAACTGCAGATAAAAAATATAAAACTACTATTTCGTACAACTTTAGAATACAGCCTAATCTTATCTAGGAGGATATAAGAAAAGGCTGAAGTTAGTTTTAAAATTGATAAAACCGTATAAAAAAACGAAGTAGGCTTTTTGGCCAACATTACTAAGCTTAGAATGTTCTATTCTGCATAATAATTATAAAGACGTGTTCTAAAAGGACTGCGGGACAATGTATAATGTCGAATACTATTTTGGTAGTAATTGGAAGCCAGCTTTAAAAAGGAAAACTAAATTTTTTACAAAAGTTTTAACAATCAAATGTTAATATATTTCTTGTAGTATGTGTATTGCTGCATGTTGCCAGGCCATCAGCCATTTTTGATTCATGTAGTTGTTACACGTTTCACACGTTTAGTTTTAAATTAATAACTGATGTATCATTCATATTATTAGTCATTATCGGTATTTGATCTTACGACAGATACTTTCTCTATACTTTATTGTTATTGAAAAGGATATTATTGTCTATTTTGATGATACTGTCTTCTAAGAAGCTTCGGAGTTCTTTTCTCTTGTTAAATTTTCACAGGTTATTTTTTGCAGAAGCTACATTACGTAGGGATACTTTTGTAAGAGGTAATTCGATTTCCTCGGAGAATATTCTAAAGTTTCATTAAAAGTTTTCACATCGTATCTTAAAATTATATTAAATTTAAATTAAATTATTATTATTATTATTATTATTATTATTAATTACAATGCTCATACGAAGCTCTTATGTTTACTAACAACAATATTTTGAAATTCCTGTTTAAAGAGCTTTTAGGAGCTCATAATTCATTAGTAGTATAAAAATTAGAATTTGCGCACAAAATATACTTTCCGTCAATTTCTATTGTATATTTTCTACGAGTTTATGCAGTATACGCTGTAATTGTAGTTGTGCTTTAAACGAGTCACCAACTAATATTTATTAATTCTTGCATCGGCGGATCGAATTTTATTTTAATATTCTGACGAAACTATGAGATTTAATAATCTCTCTAGGTTAAGATACTTGCTTCTAGCATCTCATCTATATAGTTAAAGCTATTCGATATTTTTAGCTATTAGATGTTTTTATGTTTAGATAAGAGCTTATTCTACTGCTTGCGACGCATGCGTGCATACTAATGTCTGCATGCGTATTTTTTAAGGCGATTTTTAAATGTGTTGCTGTCAAAAGACTATTAGTTATACGTAAGAACTCTGTGTTAGGTGATGTAACTAAATGTTATATAAATGTTAAGGTAAGTTATTAAGTTATATTTTTGTTCTATCAATAGTTGGTTCCTACTTTTAGGGTCCTAACTTTGCGTTGTTTTTTACTGGATATTTATGACATGACAAAAATATAATTATATCCTGCTAACTGATTTAGTTTTTATGTGTGGGAAACAAGGTGCATTTTTGTGACTTATGCTGACAATTAACATGTTTGTCATCTAATTCGCCGCGCATTAAAGTATACTTTTTTTACTAAAGGGTTCAACGTAAAGGCCAGTTAACGAGCTACTAAGAAAACTGGGCTCTATAATGAAGGTCTTTTCACTTTATACTTTTTACCAATACCGACTTTATGCTCGTCTGCTACCTTTGATAGTGATTGGATTGGTCTCACTCAATCTGCATAGCTCTCGACAGATCGCAACCAATGGTTGACCGGTGAAGGACCGATCATATGGATGCTTGTACAATGTACCTACTAAAACTTTTGTTTTAAATTGTTGGTACGAATTGCGACTTTAGTACTGTCATTTGTTTAATACTGAATCGCATATTTCCGAAAAAAAACTTGTGTATTATTTTTAGTACATTTGCAGAAAGGTGAAGTTAAAAGATGTTGCGTACAAAATCATTGATCGGCAAACAAACTAATCATTATCATTGTTAACGGAGTAAGCCATGATTGTATGAAAAACTGCTAGACGAAATAACTGGATTTCTGAATTTAGCTGTGTTCGGACCTTCCATACTTCTAAATTTTGTATGCATTATTTTCTGCTTATACGCAGAATTCAGTATTAGTCTCCTTAGGACTTGATGTGTAGAATGTAGGAAAATCAATGTCTATGTTAAAGTAGTGTGTAGCGGAATAAATGTCTATTTATCATCCTTTTAGTACGTACTTAAGATTATTGCTACTGTCATGATCGTTGTGATTCATTCTGAATTATCGCGCACTGGTAATAAAGTTTAAAATTGCTTCTTATAAAGATCCCTTGTTCATAGCGTTCTTTCAAAAATATATCTAGATCACAAATATTCATTACATTACTTGTGACACCCAGAGTATACGGACTCTGCAGTATCATATTTCGAGGCCATCCTAAGCTCTCTATTTGGTAGATGTAAATTGGCGAACTATCAAAAATTAATCCTAACTTTAAGAAATAAAGCACATAACTACTTGGCATCTTGCGAAGTATAGTATTTTATATACGATCAGTATTATAAAGAACAATAAAAGAAGAACAATAAAAAATATACTCCAAGTAGGCGATTGCATAAATAACTTGCAGAAACTTTCATACTTACATCATTTCACAAAAAGGTGTTCATTCGTTGCAAGTTCTATTTTCCATACGCTAATGTCGAAAAATTCTAGCACATGTATTTAACATTATCCAATGGCCAATAAGGACACTAATATTAGTATTAGTAATCGCCAATTCTCATTGAACAAGCGTGGCGATCAATGCTTATGCCTTTTTTTAGAGAAGTATAACTGATGGATGTATACTGATGTATAGGCTGATAATGATGAATGTGCTAGTATATCAAAGTGTTATTAATAATTTTATTAGCAGTGCGAAGTAATTCATATAATTGTTACTTTTTACCCCAATTCTATGTATTGTATTATATCTTTATTTGGATTCAAAATATCGTTTAGAAGTTTAAGTTAATATTAATTAGTTGTATTGTCTGTCTATAATACACAATTTATTTAGTTATACTATAGTTATACTATAGTTAAGCTTTCATTAGGCTTGCAGTGTACCATAGACTGTTAATTTTTTTTGCTTAGTTGACAGAAACAGGCTGAATCTACACTCATTACAGCCTCCAGCTATGACAGATGTTAATCGTCATTGACGCGATCTAAAATATTAAAAACGTGTTAGTGATTTTCTTCTGCAGCTAAGTTTTAAGAATCAAACTCTATTGGCAATATTTGAATCAAACCAAAGGGACTGCTTTAAATATTTTTAAATAAAATAAAATATTTTGACCACACCAAGTTTAATTCAAATATATTCAGAGTTTGATTCAGAATAGCCTAATAAAAGTGTTAACAAAGAAGCCAAAGACAGTTTCTAGATATGATTGACTATTTCTGTACTATGTCAATGAGTTTTACGATTATAAAGGTGCAGCCTTTTGGCTTGGGTATAGTTGTCGAAAGAGTAATTTATTTCAACGGTGCTTGGTATGTCAATACTCGTGTTTAGTACGAAATGTTTGAAACGTAAGACATTTAAAATGTCAGCTTGTTGCTTTAAATAATGTGCCATTATTGTAAAATATTTGGAGTGTATTGCCCTATGTAAATGTATTTTTTTCTAAGTATTTTCAATATACTTCCATTGTACAAATATTGATGTTTAATTTTACTATTTTTTTTATCGGATAATGTAGTTGCCCTTTGCCTAGTTCGGTTACATTCACACAAGGAAATTCAAATGTATCTAAAATAAACAATACACTCCAAAATCCTCTTATTATAATATCGTGCAACGATAACGGTTCTTAAAATGTAACTAGCCATTTGGATGTTATAACAATCGCCTAACTAAAGGTGCTAAAATCAGAAAATAATATTAATTATTTTTGCTTAATTTTGTAACAAAATTAATATAATGGGTACATATACATCTTATTGGTATAGTGCCATTTTTTGATGAAAGTTTATAAAAAATATAAGGTAAAGTGAGGTAAGTCTTTATATAGACTTGAATTGTAGAGTTGGTAAAGCACCTGTTAAAAGTCACGGGTACAATTTCTAGTTATAATATATAGGCTCGGCCTAAACGGTACAGGGTTTCTTAGACTCAGGTTTTACTATGAGTGGTGTCCGTTTAACGGATCCGTCTAATGTTAACAGCTTTTTGTAAATTGCTCAGCTACTGGCACACTCATAGGGAGAACGAGTTCATGTCTGTGCGGTATGAATGTTTAAAATCCAAAGTCGTAATTGTACCTATTGGTGTCCCATAATTGTTCGATTATGGTTGAAAATGAAAATTTCGAACAAATTAAACGACAGTTGTGTCACCTGTACGTTTTCTTTGAAAACTCATGTAAATATTTTTTTGGTTATAGGTTTTGTATTGATTGTTTAACTTGTTTTTATATTATTTAAACTGATTCTACGAATGAGTTGATTTTGTTAGATATTTTTATTTTTGATCCCATTATACGAACAACATTGTCATTAATATTAAGTACTTTTCAGCCGTGACCGCGGCCGGTTTATAGAACGTTCAACATAGTGTATAGCATTTTCTATGGAGGACTGTTTAAACCCGAATTTAATCATGGCAAAATCAGTTTTTGTAATCGTATCCATGTTGAATGTTTAAATTAAAGCCGTGGCCTCGGCCTTAGTTAATAAGTAAATGTTCTGTCAATTAAAAGACAAATAAAACCTGTTAATGTGACAATATTATGTTTTATTTGCATCCAATAGTTCCAAAACAAGGTCACAAAGTAGCCCACTTCGTTCAAATTCCAACAACAGTGTTTTAGTCTAAAATGTGGTTAACTGGTTATCTAACATTTAGTAACAAAATCAACATCGTTATTTTAGATAAGTTTTTAATTATTAGGTGTTCTTATACTTAGTGCCTACTAGAAAAGCTAGCGCATTTGTCCTAATCGTAATTCGTCTGTCGTGATGACCGGCAAAAATATTAAGAGCAGGTAGATATTCGTGCTGAAGCTAAACCTTGTAAAATGCAATGCTCATATTACCTATCTGATTTCAAACTAATAATAACTCCTTCCGTTTTACAGACTAGCGAATGTAGATATCTAATAACAATAAGCTGTCTAAGTTCTTAATAACAATACCATAAATTTTGCAGTTTCTATAAAATTAATGATTTGCGTAAGCGTAAGTGGCCAGAAAATTCATTATTTACGTATACTTAAGAGAAAGGTAAACCAATGGGTATGTAGGTATCTGAGTAGGCACCTATTTTAAATTGCCTTGATTTATTGCAACCCACTACAAAGTGGGACCATGAGGAATAGTTTTTAATCGTGGACCCACCGGTGGATCATAGAATGGGGCCACGAGGAATCACCTATTTTATTTTAATTAATGTTGTAAATGTTGTCAGATTTACGAGTCAATCTCTTTTGTGCTTTTGCAATGTCTTGAAAACTACCTACTTATTTGTTTATCGTGCTAGACGGTATCTACGTGGCGAAGACACTTTCCTCTTTTCTTTACAGATGTATTTATTTATTTAACAACTTCATATACAAAGTATATAGGCGGACTTAATGCCAAAGGCATTCTCTACCAGTCAACCTAACAGGGTCATGCAGAGATAAGATAAAGTAGGTGCATTTGAAGTAGAAATCTAACAACTAAAAATATTTATAAATAGATACATGATACATATAAGTATAAGATAAACATAATATACATATATATAAAAACATAATATATATATTATATATATATATATATATATATGATATATATTTAAAGGAAGTAAATAAATACATAATCATAACGCAGAGTAATTAAATATTTATCAATATATACATACATAAATAAATACTTACTAAGCTATTGTGATGATTCTGCCAAATTTTTTGCAAGGAGCTGTTTTACTTTCATCTTGAATGTCAAACGGTTTGTGGACATACTAATCTCGGGAGGGAGCGCATTCCATAGAAGAACAGATTGAACACGGAAGGAGGAACCAACGAAATTAGAGTTATGTGAAGGGCATACGAGTATTTGATTATTTGAAGAGCGAAGATTGCGATCGTGGGTCATATGTAAATATTCAAAATAGTGCGTTAAGTAGAAGAGTGAGAAGAGAGTAGTAAGAGTACGTAAACAACAACGCTGACGTATAGGCAACCAATTTAATTGTGAGCGAAATGTAGACACATGGTCGTACTTGCGAATGTTGAAAATGAATCGAATGCAGTTATTAAGAAGACGATCTAGCTTATTGAGAAGGTCTGCATTCAGGTCAAGATAGCACACATCTCCATAGTCAATTATTGGTAAAACTAAAGTTTGTACAAGCATAACCTTGATTTTGATTGGAAGGAAGTTTTTCAAGCGATAGAGAGCACGAAGGGTACCGGTGACTCGTTGGCTAACATTTGTTATATGCGCTTGCCAGTTCAGTGTTGAGTCAATGTACAGACCAAGGTTTTTGACCGCTGGACTCAGTGCTATTACTGAACTGTCAAATACTACAGGTGGAATTGCAGATAAATCTAGTCTACCAATCATGCGTTGGCTGCCTACAATGATAGCCTGACATTTATTAGGATTAACCATCAAGCCAAACCTATCCGACCAAGCTTTGATGGTATTTAGGTCACTGTTTATTTTGCTAACAGCCAGGTGTACTCTATCAACACTCTCTTGTGCGTAAAGCTGCAAGTCGTCGGCGTACAAATGATACGAGCACTGAAGGTTTAGGGTTACAAGATTTATAAACATTGAAAACAGTAAAGGAGAGAGAATAACGCCTTGAGGAACGCCTGAGCAGAGATTCCGCCAGTTTGATGAAGATTCACCAATGCGAACAGACTGCTGGCGTCCCTGAAGATAATTCGAAAACCATTCCAGTGCTTCGGTTGAGATCATAAAATAGGAAAGGACGGACAGTAGGATATCGTAACCGACGGTGTTGAAGGCGTTTGTAAAATCAATTAAAACCAGAACAGTAACTTTAGTGTTTTCCATGGCCTCCCTCACATCGCCGGTCACTTTTAGGAGTGCAGGATTGTACTGTGGCCTGGCCTGAAACCAGATTGTAAAGGACTTAACAGGTTATAGTGGTTTACAAAGTATGCCAACTGTTTGTGGGCACAGGCCTCCAGTACCTTGGAGAGGAACGGTAGAATGGATATGGGACGGAAATGATTGGGTTGTGTAGGATTCTGTGTCTTGGGTAAGGGAATAACATAGGCTTTCTGCCACAAGGATGGAAAATTACCTGTGAGGAAAGAAAAGTTAATAATGTGGGTGATAGCAGGAAGAAGGTATTCAAGGATGAGTAATATCATGCGGCGACTAATATTATCGCAACCGACTGCATTTGATTTAATGGATAGGATTATTTTCTTGATCTCCCCCGAAGCAACTGGAGAAAATTTAAAGGGATCTATGCTAGGGCGTGGCAAACTAGCAACATATTCCAGAGTGCGACATCTGGTCTGGTGATTAATCAAAATTATTAAATGTATTACAGTACAACAAAGGATATAACTTATCTTAATAATAACTTTAATGTCACATCGTATTATTTGTTCCTGTTTTATTGCTGCATATTTTATCTAAATTTCGAATACGTACATACTTAATTAATATTTTGTGTATTCTTCTAAACGGTATGATAGAAGAATATAAGTAGGTACTAGGTACGTATCGTAGGTACCTAATTAGAAATATGGCAGAAATAAACTATAGTGACACAGACCTACCTAAGTAGGTACCTACTACGGTCTATCGGTGATATTTTGAGTCATAGGTAGACCATTCAAAGGTGACCATAGATAGTCATGTCAAATAGGTAGGGTAGATATTGAAATCTTTGCAGGTAGGTAGGTAGGTTACTTACTTATTTAAGTAATGCAAATGCACTGAAATTTTTTTTTAAATCGACCATCTACCACCACCTACCTACCTAATTAAATCGAATCTAACGGGATTCGTTATGTCCGCATACCTACCTGAAGGCAAATTATCTATTATGAAAAATATTTTACATTGTTCATACGCATCTTTCAATGAAATTAAAAGTTCCGGCATTATGGCATACCTAGTCTACATATAAGCGGACATTCTTTAGGTGTTGCCTAAGTAAGAACGTATTTATAGCGTTAATGAGGTATTTACATGATGCAATTCCTACATTTATATAAAATAATAATACTGTTCATTTTAAATATTATTATATTTTTACGTACTTAATTTAAATTAAATTCTGTCTAGCATGTCCTTTGTCATAATTAGTTAGATGCCTGTTATTTACACAGTTTATGCGCTGGTGATTAACAAAACTGTTGACTAAACAGCATTGCTCATCTCGTTCATGGTGGTGCTAGCACCTTGGTGCTTCAAATCTAGTAAACTATAGGTACCTACTATATCTAGGAATTTGCCACTACAAAATGCTTAGATACTCAAGAGTCAAAAACATATCAGAATCTGGGTTTTTTGTTGAGTTCTACATGAGTGTCTGCAAATTGCGAGTTGCACAGTTTAATAATGTACCTACACATAGTACGGCGCACCAATGATACACAACTCACTCACACCAAGTGATATACCCATATAACAAATGATATACTTCGTACAATAGAAACAGTGAACCAGACAGTTCCAAAAATAACTCTTGCTCTCACTCATTATATGTAGGAAACAACAGTAGTTTTGAAAAGAACTATTTTTATCACGCAACACTCGTGTACTACTTCACAACAATACGTAAATGAAACATGGCAACCACTCGTATATTAGGTACTCTGGATTACGCGCGAAACTCTCCAACACAAGTAGTACCTACCTACGGCACCGGCTGAGCTATCAGATGCGTCGCAGAATACTTAGTTTGATAAAGGAATAGTTACCAAACGTAAGCCTGTCAAGCAAAAATCAAGAAAAAAAAGATGTAGGAATGCTATCTACCTATAATTATTTATTTAGGTATTTATTTTTTTATTTTAAAGTACCTGCAAACAAATTGCACAAAAGGACTTTAATGCCTAGGGCATTTTCTGCCAGTCAACCTTAGGGTGATGCAGAGATAAACATGGCAGCCGGCAGGTGTGAACAAAGTTGAACAAAAAGACAATAGTTAAATTCATCTGTTTAGGTACTGCTTAGGTATATTAAACATTATTAATATTAATTAAAATCATAAATATAAAATCAGGGTGGCAAATCAAACAAAATGTCGGTAGTTCTTAGTATATTCTCCGCACACGCGCTTACAATTAAAACGATACGTCCGTCTTGTCCAAAGGACTGCGAGAGAATGCCGCGTGCCACGCGGCGTCTATCGAAGTCCCTTTTTATTATTAACATCCGGTATCATTACTTATTCTATATAAATTAAGATTAATGTAAAATAAATTTGAAATAAATATTGGAATATTCTTTTTACAATTTTAAATGATTTTTACAAACTATTAAACGTGTTTTAGTTTCACTTTCAAATATAGTCAAATTTCATACTTTTAATGTATTATGTGAACTGATTACACTGTAAATCGTTTTCTTTTAATAAGAAAAAAAATAAATTAATATAAGGCCTAAGTGTATTATAGTAACAGATAATAATAATAACAGGTGTACCAAAAATGTATGGTAAGCCCTAATTCTAACATTCGGCCTTTCCTGACAATAAGTTTGTCCTCAAACTTAACAACATTAAATATATCTTAAACCCTTCTACTTATTTAACTCGATTTGTCAAAAATATCAAAAACACCCATGGATCTGTCAACATGGTCTCAAGTGTTTTTGTCATCCTCGACATTGTTTCGGTTGAAAATATCCATGGATCTGTCAACATGGTCAGTCAATATTTTCAACCTCAGTCATTAAAATGTTGATTGATCTATCAAAATCAAACATTTCAAATATATTTTCGTACCCTTTAAGCATATCATAACCATGAAGAGATTGAAAATACCCATGGATCTGTCAACATGGCAACCAATATTTTCAATCTGATCAAAAGAAAAGGAAAAGCCGATTGATCTGTCAAAATCGAACATTTCCAATGCCACTTTATTTACGATAGTAAATACAACAGTAACAATAAGTCCTTGCACCAGTCTCTCCATTTAACTTTATTACTGAGAATACCCATGGATCTATCAACACGGTAGTCAATACTCTCAGTCTCTAAAATGTCTAAGTTTATACAAACCAATTCTAGTACAATACATTAAAATGCTCTTTATTTGTGCACCAAATAATAAACATATATCATTAGTACATCTAAATTAAATTTTGTGATAATGCAGTCCTTGACTAAATTATAGTAATAAGTTGCAAGACAAATGTTAATTACTATGTACCTCCTTATTGTATCTATAATCCCTTGACAATTAATTAATATAGCTAATCATTACACTAGTAATATTGTATATTACTTATCTATTATTTCAACAACGATTGCAGTACAATCTTAGCTCCTGCCGTACCTTTAGAACCTTATAAGCTACAAATTTTGTAATATGTTATTGTGACATAGAATTACTTTATTATAACAATTATTAATATTCATACATTTACGATAATTAAGATTTAACAATTATTAATATTCATACATTTACGATTGTCGCATAATTTCCTTAATTTCATTTACTGAATTACTGTGAGTCAGAGTCGCTAGTACCGCTAACATCATCCCCATCATTCGGTGCGTCATTACAGATGGATATCCATGGCTTAATGCGGTCGGCCGCCCAAACATTACAATAACTCTTTTGCGTTATATTTGTACCGGGTATGCTTGATACTTCGTACCTATCGTTTTCGAGGACCTTTGTAATTCGAAAGGGCCCCGTGAACTTTGGTAATAATTTCTTACTATTGCCATCGTTATTAGGAGTCGGTTTTAATATTTTTACTAAATCACCTACTTTGTATTGTTTAGCTTTAATTTTTGTTTTATCGTATCTACTTTTCTGAGCCTGTTGGTTTTTAATAATGTGTTCACTTATCTGTCCTCTTATTTCTTCAACGTTACCTAGCTTCCGCGTCTCATTTAAAATAGAACTAAAGATATTGTCACCTTTGCTAACCATAGGAATGGCAAAGAGTGCCTCAGACGGTGTTTTTCCTATTCCTTTATTGATAGTGTTGTTTAAACCCCATTGTAATTTTCCGATCGATCGATCCCAGTATCTTTCTCCCAGTTTGTCAGTATAAGCGGTGAGCGCATCTAATACAGTTCTATTGTATCTCTCCACCTGTCCATTGGCACGGGGAGAGGCTACCGCGTTGAGAATGTGATTAATCTTAGCGTCATTACAATAGTACTTGAACTCACGAGACGTAAAAGACGAACCTTGATCAGATATTAATCTATTGGGACAACCGAATATGCAGAAAGTATTGTCCAGAGCACGAATAGTGGGTGTGGACTTTAGATTTCTTAGTGGTGTCAAAATACAAAATTTGGTGAATCCGTCAACTAAAACGAGAAGATAAGCATTGCCATTTGCACTTTTGACGAAAGGTCCCAAATGGTCAATATGAACAGTGTCAAAGGGTTTGTCAACCTTGTGAATGGGATGCAATAAGCCTTCCTTCGGCCCCGCTGGTTCCTTACTATATGCACATTCCAAACAAGAACGTACATATTTTTTTATAAAGCGTTTCATTTTTGGAAACCAAAAGTCCTTACTAATTTTGTCAATTGTTTTGTCGACACTAAAGTGGCCGATCTCATCATGGTTGAGTTTACACAAGTGAAATCGAGCCATCTTAGGTACAACCCATTTGAGTTCATCCCCAACTTTCCGAAATAGTTTATTGTTTTTAAGAACATACGTTTTCTTAATGTCTGAATACTCATTATCCTCTAAAATCTTTTTAATTCGTAACAATTCAGTATCTTGTAATTGTAATGTCAATAGCCAATCTTCTGGAGTTATTCTAAATACATCTAGTACCGTTTCGTGCCCCGCATCCGGTTCACAAGGCAATGAATTTCTACTCAAGGCATCGACATGTGACATCGTATGCCCTGGCTTATATTGTATGTCAAAATCGAATTCCTGAACAGCTATCCACCAACGTGCTATTCGCGGAATAAGATCACGCTTACTGAACGTGGCTCTTAAAGCGGAACAATCAGTTACCAAGGTAAACCGAATTCCTAACAAATAAACACGAAATCGCTGGAGCGCAGCTACAAAGGCCAGTGTTTCCAGTTCATATGCATGATATTTCTGTTCATCTAGCGAAGTTTTCCTACTGTAATATGCAATTGGTCTGGTTATTTCTGTATCATTACTCTTCTGCAATATAATGCCGCCTAAACCGTATTTACTAGCGTCTGTGTGTAAGAAGGTCTCATTTTTAGGATCATATATACCTAACACTGGTCTTTGTATCAACGCCTCCTTAAGTTTGTCGAATGATGCCTGCTGCTCGACACCCCAACACCATGACCCGCCTTTTCTGGTCAAATCAGTCAATGGTCTAGCGATACTTGCAAAATTTTGTATAAACTTTCTAAAATAACTTGCCAGCCCGATAAACTGCCTGACCTCATGTACGTTACATGGTGCTGGAAATCGCTCAACCGCGCTAATTTTCTGTTTTCCAGGTCTAATTCCGTGCTTGCCTATTTCGTAACCAAGATATTCTAATTCTTCTTGAAAAAAGTTACATTTTTGTATATTTAAAGTTAATTTTGCTTCTTGTAGTAGTTTGAACGTATTTTCTAATCTGACAAATTCCTCGTTAAAATCTTTCCCGGGTATAAGAATATCATCCATGTAAGCCAAAGCGGAATTAAACCTTGAATTACCTAGCACTTGATTAATGGTTCTCTGAAACACTGCCGGCGAATTAACTAAGCCAAAAGGCATTTTCTTAAACTGAAAAAGTCCATCCGGAGTAATGAAAGCTGTGAGGTGTTTACACTCATTGCTTAACCGGATTTGGTAGTAACCGCTAGCTAAGTCTAGTGAAGTAAAGTATTTGTTACCATTAAGCATGTCTAACTGATCATCTATTCTCGGCATTGGAAAATGATCTTTCCTGGTTTTCCGATTTAACGCCCTAAAATCGACGCATAAACGATACCCTCCTGTTTTCTTTTTGACAAGTATAATTGGACTGGCATAAGGAGAATTTGATTCTTCCACAATATCATTATTAATGAGCTCTTGTACCATTTCCCGAACCTTCTCGCGCTCAGAGTGACTTAAGCGGTAAGGTCGGTAGACAACAGGAGTAGTATCATCCAGCTCAATATTCATTTCGGTTACACCAGTGCATCCTAATTCAGACAAAGTTTGTGCAAAACATTGTCTATATGCGTTAATTAAGTTTAAAACACTTTGTTTCTGCTGCAGCGTTAAATAAGGATTGATATTTATATCGTCCATAGTAAACGGTGTCAGGGGGTAACTGTTAATTTGACGGCAGGTTAGATTTACATCATTAGTGCCGGGACTTAATGTAAAAATCCTTTCACCTCGCGACAACAAAGTTTCATTACGAAAGAAAATAGGTTCTTTTGATATATTACAGACCGCAACTTGACATTCTCCCTCATTAATACTGTAAACACCGCCTATAATACAATAGTTTGCATTGTCCACCCTTCTGACACTACTGTCTATGAAAACGTCACAACTAGATTTATTATCATCAATACACTTTATGTAGTCGACCTGGTTTACAACAACAGTGTCCGTTCGTATTTTTAGTACGATCTTGTGATCATTATGACCATCAAAGTGTATATTTGATAATTCATCTGAAAAATTTCTTTTGAGAATGTCTAGCCTATCATGCGTTTTTAAAACCATCACATCCGCCCGTTCTGTAAAATCCTGACCTACTAACAAGGGTTCCGAAAGCAAAGAGGACTCAATAACGTATGCGTCAATGTCTGCCGTGACTTCACCGATACACAAATTAAACTTCGTTTTACCCAGTGGAACCGATAACCCGTTGCCGAAGCCACGAATTCTTGGAACATCATTTTGTTCTATAGGTAATGAATATTTAATAGCAATATCCTGACGAATCAATGTACAATCGCTTCCAAAGTCTACATAGCATTTTAAACTAATATTATTATTTATGAGTGCGGTTTTATAGTATTTGGAGTCCGATCTAGATTTTTGTGTAAATAAAGTTTTCTTATCAGATTTAGAGCTGTTATTTAGTTGACTGCTATTGTCTTTTGACCTATAACAATCTTTTGTATTGTGCCCTATTCGTTGACAATTATCACACCGAATTATCGGTTTTGGACACTTATTAACCGTGTGACCAGGTTCCTTGCAACTATAACAGGTAACTTCATTTGTACCTTTACTGCGACAATTAACCGCCCTATGGCCAGTTTTTAGACATTTAAAACATTTAATATCGTTTGATACGGAATTGGAAACAGATCGTTTGACAAAGCGAGAACCATTAGATTCCCTGCATAGATCTTTAAGAAATTTGAATAAGTCCTCTGGATCTTGGCATCTAACCGAGGACGCACTAGCCCTAATCGTCCTATCCTCTATCCCATACACAAGACAATCAACTGCCCGTTTTCCTACTATACCACACGCGTTGAGCAATAGTATTTTATCGTAATAATACTCATCTACTGTTTCACCTAGTTTCATTCGCCTGTCTAACATTTCAGATAATAAAGCTCCGTAGTTACTTTCGGAAGGAAATGCTTTCATCAACCTATCTTGCCATTCAGTCCATGTTAAAAGTATGGATTGTAGTCCTTCATACCATTTCCTAGCGTGGCCTTCTAATTTAGGCAAAGCGTAATGAACAGTTTGTTCGTCGGTCCAGCAGTATATCTTTGAGCACTCGTTAACCTTGGCTATCCATCCTTCAATGCGTTGGTTCTTTTGCGATGGGTCAAATGTCGGTATAATATTTTTATCATATGTAATCTTAGTTTGGCGCGCAACACTTTGAATAATTTGTGATATATCACTAATACTAAACAACAAACTAGGGGTACTTGTACTTGCGGTCGAGTCCAACTGCATTCCCGCTGGTGGCTGCGCAGACTGACAAGCTTCGGTATTCATTGTTGGCTGCTCCCGGGGCAGTTCTGCACTCGCATACCCTTGCTGTACGGGTGGAGTCAGCATCTCTCGAGTTCGTGATTGTGTGATCACCTGAAATTTTTACATCAGTACGATACATATGTGTAAAATAATGAAGTATACAAATGAAGGACTAAAAGGAAAAATACGGAACGTATTGGCAGTTCAAAATAAAAGGGACGTAGAATTGTTTTAAGTACTAAAATTAATTTAAAATCAAAAGATTATTTAGTTAAACTTTAATTATTTTCGTGGTATTAATTTAAGTCTTACTACAATATAGCCTCAAGTAAATTCATTTGTTTATAATATATTAATATTATTTACTGTTGACTGTCGACTATAGTAGGTAGTTGGTAATAAACTTGAAATTTTTAGTTAATTACAAAAAAAAATATACAGACTTGTGTGGCCGACTGTATTAACCTAAACCGTCCGATGTATCTAAATAGTCACAAAAGATTATTATGTTAGCAAAGTATAAAATATAGCGATTACCGACACACCTCACTTTATTTATTTTACTTAACCTCTAAGCACCCCCTTTAATTCGTTGTCATGCTTACAAAGTAATATCATTAATTTAATAAAGTATAATCAAATATATGTGTACCTACTAGGTAAAAAAAAACTTATATAATTATATATATTTTGTGAATTTAAATTATTTATATATCGATATTACTTGCCTGCGATAATTGTCGACCTTCCGGGTTAGAACCTTTACTGTCTCGCTCGAGGGGCTGCTCTTTCCTGGGCTTAGGAACACCACTCGACGCTCTTGAACTGTGTCGTTGGCGCCGGGCACGGCGACGTTTCCTCTTCGCATGACTAGTCTTTCTACCACGGTCGCGTTCTGACCGTGACGTCGAAGTTGCACTTTCCGAACTGGTACTGCGCCGGTGGCGACGCTTATGATGCTGAGAGCGCCTTGCAACGCTTCGTGAGCGTCGATCGACTTGTTCACTGTCGTCGCTACCCATTTTGGTTCAAATCCCACTTCTGATATAAAATCAGGGTGGCAAATCAAACAAAATGTCGGTAGTTCTTAGTATATTCTCCGCACACGCGCTTACAATTAAAACGATACGTCCGTCTTGTCCAAAGGACTGCGAGAGAATGCCGCGTGCCACGCGGCGTCTATCGAAGTCCCTTTTTATTATTAACATCCGGTATCATTACTTATTCTATATAAATTAAGATTAATGTAAAATAAATTTGAAATAAATATTGGAATATTCTTTTTACAATTTTAAATGATTTTTACAAACTATTAAACGTGTTTTAGTTTCACTTTCAAATATAGTCAAATTTCATACTTTTAATGTATTATGTGAACTGATTACACTGTAAATCGTTTTCTTTTAATAAGAAAAAAAATAAATTAATATAAGGCCTAAGTGTATTATAGTAACAGATAATAATAATAACAGGTGTACCAAAAATGTATGGTAAGCCCTAATTCTAACATAAATAATAATAATACTTACCCATATATATATAAGTACATACATAAACAGTAGGTAAGTACCTATGATTACTATATACAGAGATTTTCTTCTGGTGCTAATTATTAACTTGCTTTACTGCTGACCCACCTTAAATTTATACGTGGCACGGTTTGTAGCGGAAGCGCATTCCACAGTAGAACTGATTGAATTGTAAAGGAAGAATGGACTTAGGCTGGAGTTATTTTAGGGAGAAGCAAGGAGACGATTGTTAAAAGGACGTAAGTAGGTTTCTGACATGAACAGAGCAAAGATATTGTTTATCGTTCGATAGTCTATCGTGACCTACAGTTTTACCTCAGTAATCTTTATATGAATAATATTAGGTAGGTACTTAGTAGGTTTTAAGTCATACAGGTAGGTATGTATAAAAAAAAGTAGTAGCCTTTGATTATGCTACAATCCATAAGATGTTTTGCAAATTTAGCACCACTTTGTTTTCAATTAGTAACGCATTATGGACTTTTAACAGATTCGTATTCTATCTCAGACTTGTGTAAGACAAGTGTTTAGTGTTCTGAAACCTAATTTAGTAAGCACAGATGCGTGTCCAATTATTGCAATACTAAACTGTAGACGTGGATACACTAGGAGAATAACTAGGTACCTAAATTTGGAAATTTATCTACCTAAAACTTTTAAACTCGTTCTAATACCTATTGACAAAAGACATTAATAAATCTGTCAACGTGTCATAGATAGGTAGGTACATTAGCCAAATAATATTAATATAATATATTTTAATATTTCAACAACTACACACACAGCTTGTGTTATGGGTTCTATAATGCTGATATACATACTTAAATACTTTTTTTTTTATTGTAAATGCATACATTTATACATAGAAACACCCAGACCAATGCAAATAGACATGTTCATGCACACAAATATTTATCCGCGACCTCTGCGTGGTAGTCCATAATTATACAGTACCACCGAACCACAGAGCCAGCAGAAATATGCACACCTGTTGATATTAATTATATTACAGTTGCAACATTTAATGATATTAAATGTATGTACTTAGTTATGTCGTGACATTATGCATGATGTAGGTATATACCTATTTATATGCTTTACAACAATATAATATGGTCACTGACCTTACGAAAGGTAGCTAGAAGCCAAATAAAGGCAAATCTTTTTATATGGGAGCAAGTGAATGTCTGCTGTTTTGTTCTCATAATCTGTCGTGTAAAGTCCTTGGAAACTTTACACCCATGTTGTCTTTAGCATATTATTGTGCCTGCAGGTACCTATTACCTACAAGGTATAGTGTCATGTCAAAAATAAAAAGGTATTAATTACCATGGTATTGTTTATTCTGTCACGTATCGTTTTCGTAAAGGTACACATATTATTCTAAATTAAGAAAGTAAGTATCTATCTATTGATTCAAGTCATATTTTAGCGGATGCTGCATTTGCAAAAGTGGTTTACCAAGTGGCTTTGACATTTGCATTAACAAGCAATATTATACATTATTAAATGAAAATCCCGCCTGCCTAAAACTAAAAAAAAGAAACCCATATTTTTTCGTGCTGACGATACATTGCAATATTATATACTAAACCTATACCACTCCCACGATTAATACACCTCATATGTTAAAATCCATTAAGCCATTTAGGCTGTAGAGCGTCCCAAAGAAATAGACATACCTACATAACATACATACATACACACCTACGCTCGAAAAACTTTATCATCCTTGACTTCTTGACAGTCGGGCAAAAAACATGTTCCACAGATTTTGAGGAAATATTTATTTTAAATATGGGTGATATTTCCAATACTGCCCCTGTGTTCATCGGCACCTACTGTGTTCAAATCACCAGGCAGAGATTTCGGCGGTTTCGATCCCCGAGGTCTGGTGAAGTGTTATTAAGTTTTTCTTTAAAACTGTCAATATAAATCCAGAGATGAAAACAGGCACACTTTACCCTCAGCTACTTGGAACCTAATATAGCTAGTGAAACGTGGGTGTTATTATGTAGGTAAAGGTACAACTCTGTCCTCTGTAAGTATACTGCTTTGAGGAGAAAAAGCGTGATACTATGTTTCTACGTTTATGCACTACTAACACTAGATATGTTAGTGCATAAACGTAGGTAAGTAGATTATGATCATTATGAACAGCTTGACACACCTTTTCAAGATAAATAAAATTAATCGTATATAGGTAGTATCTACTCAAAAAGGTTAATAAACCGAATTCTTTGTGCAGACTTGCAATGTATGTAAACAAATTAAATAATTGCTCTTTTCCTCGATCAACATAAGGGCTAAATGTCGCACTACCTATGAGTAATAAATTATTACTAAGAGCGCTCGTACCAATGACGTCACATGTCCGGCAGTTGAGGCCTTCGCAATTAATTTTAATAAACCAATACGAATAGGGTATCAGCAGGAACTTATTGATCCGGTTTGCCTCGTCCAGTGGCTTCTTTCACTCGTCAAAGTACAGTAAATAGTTACTTATGTCCTTGGCTTTATATTACACTTTAAAAATGTATCAACTAAGCTTTATGCTTGGTTATTGCGTTATTCCTTCCTTCCAATATAGCATTACCTGTTTTAATAATATCCTGTTGGTAAGTGTGAGAAAGCATTCATTCTACATCAGCTTTTAGCTGTACTAGTTTTTGTAACTATTTTTATAGGTTGCTGTGTTGCGAGATACTGCAAAATGTACAAACGACTTAAACCTATGTATATTTCTTATTGATTCTCACCATTTTGATTTTATGAAAGTAATTGGAGGCAAGCAGCTACTTTATCGTCGAATCTAAAGAAAAAAGAAAATAAAAAAAAAACCCAGATTATAAAATAATATTGTTTACAATCAAAAAGAGCAGCTTGCTCAGCTAGTCTTTAGGTCATCTGAAAGGACCTCGAATTATGCCTATTCTGTGCATGGACCAGGAATACTTTTAAGGAGGGTGCATTCGACTTTCAAAGGGTGCATCTGCATTTCATTAAGCAAATTGTGCATGTTCAGTTTTTATAACAAACATGACAAGTAGAATAATAAATTAGTGAACAAGATTGGACAACAAATTTGATTTGGTGACTTGTGTTTTCGGTTGATTTTAAACCCGGGTTTTCTATGTGGAGTATACATATAGCCCGCCATAGTGGAGACAGTGTGAAACGATGGGTTTTGGGATGGCCACCACTCCTGGATCACATTCACTGCTTACCATCTGTCAAAATAATGGAGTCACTTTAGTTGATTCATATTTAAACAATCATAATATTTCATGTAATAGATTGATACTTCAATATGTATGTTTCCTTCTTTAACATCCTTAACTCCTTAATCTCTTAAAGTTTGTCCCTGGTTTAAATTCGTGGTAGCCTGATAGATTAAATGATTAGTCAACACATTTTATTTTAAGCATAATATCAAATTATTCTTGATGAAAATTTATTTGTTGTATGTCGTGTGTTTGAAAATTCGAAATCGGCAGATGAGTATAGTTTCGTTATTTGTTTAATATTTACGACCAAAATTTCGTACAAGACAGATATTGATAACCAAAAATAAACAATGTGATGGATTACTTATTGAAAGATTGGATTCATTCTACTCTCGCTTTGCAAGGAACCAATTTATTAAAACGGCTCTACACAGAACTTGTGAAGAGGAAAATGAGACAATGCTCCACCAACGTACAGCTTTCATTTAGTACTATCTCGTAGGCACGGACGCATTCCCCAATGCGTTTGATTTCTGTGCAAAAGGTTGAGAGGTCAATCTCCAAATACTTTGTCTTATTTATAGGCACAGATTTATAAATATTTGTGCCAAGTCTGAGTTGACTGCAAGAAAAACTTTTTGCAATTATTGGAACTGGTATAACCAAAACCAGAAGATTTTAGACTCATTAGAGGAGTACCTACTGGGATTCAGGAGATGTGGTAGTACAAAAGGTAAAAAAACTTTAGGACGTGTTGTGCTTACTTATTACAAAATAAGAACGCCTAAATATAAGGCGGATAGTAACGACTTCGCCAGTGGGCAATAGTCTAGGGCGTTCTCGTATTTGGGCAAACATTGGACCCACAACACTAAACCTGTATCTATCTATAGAACAGACTAGGTACTTACCTACTTTGATCATAAAAATAAAGGCAACATTTTCTCCTGACAACAAACTGACAATTTATTAAACGTGTTACTCTTAGATTATTCTGCGCTATTACTTAATATAAGATTAGACCATTAACGTAACTCGTGCTCGTTTTCGTCCGGCTATTACCCACTTTTTTAATGGTAAATGATTTCGTTGAACTTGATCAACGTAATAAAAACTACATTTTATTTAAGTACTGAACTAAGAAAAATGTCGTTTGTATTAAGTCATCGTGCTTTTTTAGACAAAATATTGATTTTAATCCGTTTGCGACATTTCTTGTTTAGAGTCGGTACGCACTATTAGAACTTTGTTTACACGTGTAGGAAGCGTGAAGATTGAGTATGGATTAGGAGACATAAGCTATTAATTTCTATTTGCGGTGAATATTACTTACTACAGAAAAAAATATATAATGGATCGATCAATACACGGAACCTAACTCGTGTTGCTATAATTGGAATGATGCAATACAAAAAGAACTCTAGTTCTTTATTTCAATATCTTATTTTTTTTATTATCCTTACAATCATTGTTATTAATGGTTCATAAGCGATTAAATAAATTGTTAGGAATTACATCATTTTAATATCTTCAGTACCTAGTTGAATTTAGGTGATATTTCTCTGCGGTTCCAAGTAAGTATCTCTACGTAAGAAGGTACTTACAAATTCACCTACCTTAATTCCGTATATAATACAATCAGTTATTACTTATGAATCAACTTACTTTGCTACTTATTTTGTATATTATTACACTTAAATAAGGAAATGAGACTTGTTCATGTCCTTGATACGTCGACATGGATGTAATTTGCCAATATCATTGTACCTACCTACACAAATTTAATGTCACGAATATTTCCGCTATTTCACAAAAGAGATTTTGAGTGGGCGAAGCGAATATCTTACTTCAACTGACTGTGTTCTTATCAACAAAGCTTTATCCCTAACGAACCCGGCGCGCGGTACAGTTAGTTGTAAAAGCCTTGAAGGTATCCGTATAAGTACGGTTGCCAATCGATCACGACACGGATCTCATACCTATTGTAGTAGACTCATGTTAAATAAGATGTTTCATCATAATATCCTGAGAAGAAACGTGTGTTTTAGTTATGTTTCCAATTAACATAATAACTTAAATTGAAATAATAGAGATTGTCCAGGAACAGCTGAAAATTGTATAGATGATGACCTTATAGTAAAAAGAGCAATATTGACTTCAATGTCGTATAAGACCTAATAAGTACCATATTACCGAAGGCAAATATTTGTGTGATGAACATTTGTATTTGTCTTTAGTCTGGGTGTTTCCTATGTATTATAAGTATGTATTTACAAAAAAAAAAAAAAGTATGTATATGTATTATATTTCAGTTATCTAGTACCCATAACACAAGCTCTGCTTAGCTTGGGACTAGACTACAGTGTGTGATAGTGTCCACATATTATTATTATTATTATTATTATTATTATTTGTGTACAAGTTTAGCAAAGCAGAATGGTATTTTATTTAATATTTTTGAAGTTTACAAAACTTTTTCTTCACATTAATAATTGCGAAGCTGCTTTCACTACTACAACTAAAATTGGTGCAGACTAATAAGCGATTTCAGATCAAATCTAGTTCAGTAGGGCGCTAATTTATTGCTAGATCCTACAAAGTTTGATGCTGCGGTTAGTGCCACAGAAAAGAGGTCACCAGCTTTATACATCAACCTTTCTTAGGATTCAATCAGAACAAGTAAAGCAAAATTTTGCAGCAATTTATGCTATAAACTCATAGATGAAAATTTATCACAGAAATTAAAAAAAATAGAATATAATTTATATGTAGGTGTCGCTCGCGGCTCTGCCCGCGTGTATGTTATATTTTTGTGATAAAATAAAAAGTGTATCGGAAATTATCTCTTACAGATCAAGGCTAAGGCTAAGGATCTTACAGATCAATAGAAATCTACAGCTAAGGGTACTAATAAAACAAAATTAAATATTTTTGTTTTTCATAACAATAACATAATAACCAACGACCCGGCCCAGTTTCGCACACGCAAACAAAGACTTTAATTTTTACTCTATTGCAAATGTGTTTTTTTAATAACAACAACTACACAACGCCATTTAGTATATACTATTATAACTATATAGCATATATTATAGCTTGTAATATGGGTTCTAGAATGTGGATATACATACTTAAATGCTTTTTTTTGTAAATACATACATATTATACACAAAAACATCCAGACCAATGCAAAGAGACATGTTCATGCACACAAATATTTGCACTATGTGGGAATCGAATCCGCGACCTTGGCAGTCCGTACACAGTACCACTGAACCACAGAGGCAGTCAATGTTTTATTATTCACTGGAATATGGAAACTATACTAGCTCTCCCAAGCTATATTGTCAAAAACAGCTGTTAATACCTATACCAGGTGAAGCTTTGAATAGACTTATTTATTTAAATAAGATATGATTTTTTCTGAAATTAAACTGTTTTATACGTAGAATTACACTCGTCACAATATTCAAACGCGAGAGAAATGTTCTCATTTTCTTTATCCAATGCATTGTGCTGTCACAATCCATTGTATTCAAGTTGAATATTAAGTCACGTAATAATGATTGTTTTAGAAGAATAATAGGTACCTAGTTTTACAGGTTGACTAAATAAAAACATTGCAAAAATACTTAATATTATTATATTTTTGATGAACGAAGGAGCTTACTGGGTCATAATGAAATACAACAAACTTAATTTTAGCTACAGTTAAAAATTATAATATACTAGCTGTTGCCCGCAGCAACGCCCGCGTAAATGCCCGTTATCGTATAAAATTTTAATCTTCTGTATTGACAATATTTCATTCAAACTTTCATTCCCTATTTCAATCCCTTCACGTCATTTTTTTTTCAATAAAAGATATATAGCCTATTTTGTTCTCCAAGGTCTAGTCGATCTCTATACCAAATTTCATGAAAATCGGTTCAGTAGTTTAGCAGTGAAAGAGTAACAGACAGACAAACAGAGTTACTTTTGCATTTATATTAAGCATAGACGATCATTAAAGTTGCAAATCGCTTGATGTAGAGCTGGTCTACTGATAGATCGGTTGGATCATAGAACCCTTGACTGGATAATCTACTTTTGTTTGTTCTTTGTTATTTGCTTATGTGTCACATATTTGCCAATATGTGTAAATAAATCTTATCTTTATTAGCCAAACTGTTTTTAAAGTATAAGCAGTTTATAAGTATTAAAACTTTTGTTTCTAACAATATTTACTACTACAATACGATAGTTGCCAAAATTGAGGACAGTCGTTGAAACTAAGCGTACATACCTACTTAGTTACTTTACACTGACCTTTATGCAATATAATGAAAAATACATAGCTCAAAATTTGGCTAACGATATATCATAGACGAGGACGTACAAGCTTAGTCAAGGCTAAGACCGCCCTGTGCTCTGCTTCTGTATGTAGAGTGAGTGCAAACGGAATAAATGAAATTGAAAGGCTATCTCTGAGTCACAGCCGTAGGTTCACTTACTAGCTCAGTACGCTCGATCACCTTGGCAATGAAAGTGAATTGGACAATGTAGACGCGATCTATTCGTATAAAAACCGGAGCACTCCTTGTGAAAATTATTCAGTTGCCAACATTTGCAGCCTAAACATGTACGCCAAGGTGTGTTACAACTATCTGTCATTATTACTTATCCATAATTACTTTAAAATCAACACAATTATTACTCCAATAGACGGTATTTTGTAAGACATTTAATACAGGAAAACAAATGTCATGAATATGACAACCTTTTGTCAGACTACATGGATATCTATTCTAGATTCATGTGAGAATAATTTGCGATTATTTTTTGTTGTGTTCGTAAAAATAATGTGATATTGTAACATTTCAGTTGATCGTCGCTCTTTGCGCTTTGGGCGTTGCCCGCGCTGGTGGCCTTTATGGCGCCGCACCTCTGGCATATGCTGCCCCCGCCGTCGTGACAAAGACCATCACTCCCGCAGTTTCGTCCGTATCTGCCTACTCCACCCACCAGGCTCATGCTAGCCCAGTCGCCACTTATGCCGCTGCCCCCGTAGCCGCATACGCTGCCCCTGCCGTTGCTACCTACGCCGCTCCTGCTGTCTTCACCAAGACCATCAGCCCCGCCGTGAGCTCCATCTCTTCATACTCCACCCACACCGCGCACGGTTCTCCTGTGGCTTATGCTGCCGCTCCCGTTGTGGCTAAGGCCGCTTATGCCGCTCCTGCGTACGCCGCGTACGCTGCTCCCGCGTATGCCTCGTACGCTGCTCCCGCGTACGCTTCGTACGCTGCTCCCGCCGTCGCCGTGACCAAGACCATCGCTCCCGCTGTGTCTTCCGTGTCCTCTTACTCCACCCACACCGCTCACGGTGCCGCGTACGCTCCCGCTGTTGCCGCGTACTCCGCTCCCTTGGTTGCTAAGAGCTACTCTGCTGCTCCCTACGCCACCTACGCCGCCGCCCCCGTCGCCCACTACGCCGCTGCTGCGCCCATCCTCAACTCAGCTTACGCATACTCCGCCCCCGCTGTAGCTTACAGCGGCCATGGCGCTCAATACGGTTGGTAAACTAAATCAAAATGTTTTTGTATATAGACAATATAAAAATTAAACGATTCAACATAATTTACTATGTTTGTTTTAATAATTTCCTGTCCTGTTAAATATTTCAAGGTGAGGTCTTTCAACAACTACAAATAATATTAAATTAATTAATTAATTAAATTATTATTATTATTTTTACTTAAAGTCAAGTTTTACTAAATGGTAGCGCCCGGCGCCGCGACAATCAAATTGTTATTATGTAAAACATTCTCTTATATTTGGTGATTGTGCCTATAATAATTAGTTAAATATCGATTTACATTGACTTGTACATAATGTACCTCAATATATCATAGAGAGGTAACTTATTCTACATATACCTATCAGATACTGGATTCACGTACCTTTGCCTACATTTATATTTAGAACATTTTTAGCTATACAATTTTAATAGAATAATAGTGATACAAAAATGAACAAGGACATTATAACACATTATTATCTACTTATTATTAGGTAGGTATGTGTTTAACATTTCCAATTATTAAAAGGGCAATGACAAAGGAAATGTCAAGCTGTGAAATCCAATCAAAGCTTTATTAAAATTCATTTCTCAGATTTACATAAAATGCTCTACTATTTCTAATTTAGGAACTCAAACTCATTCATTTAAACGAGTATGTATTTAGTATATCCATATCCATGTGTCACTCATGTCATATGAGTGACACTTATATGAATCCTAATAGAAAGTTTTTGTGTGTGTATGTGTGTGTGTGTGTATCTTAACACTCAGCGCCTAAGCGGCTAAACCGATTTCAATGAAAATATTAGTATGTAGACAGATTTGGTGCCGGAGACGGACATAGGCAACTTTTATCTCGAAAATAGGTCTGGTTTTCGAGTGATACAAAAAAAAAGAAATTTAACGCGCGGACGAAGCTGTGGGGAGTAGCTAGTATCTAAATAACGATATCAAAATGTTAGCTAGTTCGCTGACCAGACAGGGCAAGAGTATAGTGACCAGTTAAGAGACCAAGGAAGAAACTCTGGGCACGGTTTTGTGCGTCACGAATTTATTACCAAGTCAAAATGACACTAAATTAGTAGTATTATTGAATTAGTTTCTTTTTATACTTAGCTATCGATACATCCCTGGTCCTCGAGAAAGGTCAGTAGACATTTTATATCTCTGGTAATCTCTCAGAGTATACCTGGGTGTCCGAAGTACTTTGTCCTTTATGTGGCGACCTTAGGGCACATTAGTAGCACGTGAGTTGCCGTTTTATTTGCTTGCATGCAAATCTTGCAGAGCGGGTTCTCCTATAACAAAAAGAGGTTTGTTGAAAGAACCATGTCCAGTAATGATGGCGGTGACTGAACGAAGTCGTTGTTTCGACAGTCGCGTCGGAGCGTCTGGTGAGACAAGGGTCCAACGCTAGTAGTGTATCCTTAGCCTGTTCTCGGTATGGTTCATTCAATATTGTGGTGTCTGTCCCTGTATGGTTGCTTACCACGGTGCGTAAATGTCCAAAGGGGATGACAGCAATGAGCTGCGTGTATAAGGCTTTTTTCTACGATATGTGTGTGTATTGTATTTGCTTTTATTTGTTTTAAATACAAAATTACAACGTAAATAAATACTACTTTTTACAACAGGCCTATGAACATATTCCTACGCATATTTAAATATCTAAACAGTGATAACTACAACAAATTTATTCCTGCTTATACTAAGAGACATAATGCAATGCTTTAAAGGTCATTTTCTCAATGACTTACTTCTATAATTTGGATTGCAAAAAACATCTTTTAACACAAGATACCAGTTTATGAGAATGATATAAAAGTGAATGCATACTGTTCTAGAAGTTATTTTGTCATCGGAAATATTCGATACAGGATGCTGAGAGAGGTATAGTTTACGTTTTAGTTTAATACTTTATAACAATACTAAAAAAGTTGTTAAAAATTAATTGTAATAATTTTATTTTCAGTTGGCGGTGTTTTTGTGCCTTGTAAGCATTGTACCTGCCAAGCCTACTTACAATGGATCACCTTCTGTATACAATCCGGCAGCGCTGTCTCCAATTTCATTATCTCCTCCCGCGCCATCGCTAGACTTTTCAAGCTTGCAGCCATTTTACAAGGTTCCTATTGAAGGTAAAATATTACAGTCTCAATATGCAGTGCATCCTCAGCGACAAGCCATCTTCGGTTCTCGGGAATATCCATATCAATTTCCTGTCACACCTGATAGGCAAGTGTATGAACATAACCCTACTAAACCAGCAACTTTTAATATTAATCCAGCTGTTTTGCAAATTGTGACTCCTTCTACAGTTCCTCTTGAAAATAGGGTGACTGTTGAAGCTAACCAACGTATTATCGCTCACCCTCCAACTACTTTTGTGTCCAGTCAACGCGTGCCTGTAATAGAGCAGCCTGTACATTATCCTATCCAGGCAGTTGACCCTCCTGCAATTCAATATGTCTCTGTTCCTGCTAGACAATTACCGATAGGTCATTTTGTAAATGGATTGGCTTTTCAACAGCCGTTTCAGAATGTGCAAGCTATTGCACAGCCTTTAACCGTCCCTTACGTGTCCGTTCCAGTTAACCATCGTACTAATTCCAAAGTAGTAAATACTGTGCCTATCCTTCCCGTTGCTAATAAAGTAGCTACCGATACTCACCGATCAGTCACGACACATCCTCCAACTACGTACGTCACTACTACTCCCCAACCAGTTCAGTCGGTTACCATCCAACCTGCCTCGCAGTGGTCTCAAAAACCAATACAAGTTTATTCTCCATCTGAATCTGTAACTACTACAGTAGGACCACTTCCCACTGAGACAACTGAAACTGTGTCCGACCGCCCTGTAGTTCAATTAGTAACTGCTCAAGTTACATCTATTATTCCTCCAACTATCAAAGTTACTAAAAAGTCTGAAGAAACAGCAAGAACGAACTCTCCACCCACTGCAGCAAGCACAACCACACATGCACCTATACCTATTTTCTTCTCTGCAGAAGAAGTACAGGAGCAAAACAATATTGTAGAAAATAGAAACGCTCAAACAGCCCCAGTTATTAACCAACAAATTCCAGTTTCACAGCCGGTCCATGTACCAGTACTAATTCCAAAGTATGATGCTCATTTAAGATATGACCACACGGGTGCAACTCCAGTAGTTTATACCAAATCTTTTGTCGATCGAGATGGTGTGTATGGCGATTTAAGGGCTTACCTTAATCCAGGTTATGATGATTATCCAAGATCCCTTACATATTCTCCTGCTTCGGCAGTTTCTAGATTCAGTTTTAATGGATTTGGAGTTAGTTATGGTTGGTAAATATGGTACTAGCTTCCCGCAGTGCAGTTTAACCGGTGTTAAATCTTTGGTTACTGCTCTGCTCTAGTCGCCAGGTAGTGCGATGTTACATTCCTTAAGAACTGGAATATCAAACGCAAATAATTATTTAAATTCGACTGGCAGTTCCAGAGATTAGCGCGTTCAAACAAACAAACTGTTCCGCTTTATATAATAGTACCTACCGATTGTGATTTTTATAGACTGGATGTTACTTTAGTATTTGTGCTTGTTCATGCATATAAATATGTTACGTAAAATATTTATTTTGTTTTATTTATTAATTGATACTGTTAAATAGATTTTTTTTAATATTTATAGAAATTTACACACTTTTACACAATGTTATACGATATTGCAAATAATCTTTAGAAATGTTAAGTCAACAAATTATAATAAGTTATTTATGCAGTCTAGTTTCTTAATATTTATGGACTGGGTCATTTGTTTATAAAGTCAAGATCATATAATAGTTCTAATTATATTGTGTTATATATATATAATTAAATGTATTATTTAACTTCAAATTAAGTTTTCCATAACGAGTTTATGGTCTAGTAAGTTATAATTGAGAGAGGCCTAAGTCCAATAGTGCGCTGAAATAGGCCGATTAATTGATAGATTGAAATGTTATAAAACATAGTATACCTATTTTATCATTTTTATATCTAAATGCATAGCAAACCCAGAAATAAATAGCTAACAAGTAAAAGCAGTAAAAAGAACACGTTAGAGAAAATCAATTCCAGACTGACAGTCCTATGCATTGCAAAGCAATTTAAGTTGAAGCCTTGACTTGCTATATTTATTAAGTTTAAAACACATCTGTCAAGACTGATCTATAATATAAAAATGAATCGCTGAATGTGTTGCTAAGCGCAAATCTCGAGAGCAGCTGAACCGATTTCGCTAATTGTTTTTTTATAATATTCCTTAAAGTACGAGGATGGTTCTTACAGACAGCAAAATATAAGAAATTGGCAAAAAAAAAACACTTTTCTATATTCCCATACAAAAGTATCCCAAATGTTATCCTTTATACCAAAATGTTTCAAAAAATGACCACCCGTGCGAAGCCGGGACGGGCCGCTAGTTGTTAATATTATTCCAAAGAGTAACTTTCGCATTAATAATATTAATATGAAACTAATATTATTATTGCGAAAGTTACTCTTTCTGTCTGTCTGTTACGCTTCCACCTACACCACTAAACTGATTTTGAACCAATAGACCTTAGGGAACAACATATGCTAAATTTATCGCGAAAAAATGACTTAAAGGGGTTAAAATAGAAGCTAAAAATTTGTAAGGAAAATGCAATATAGCCGACATTTACGTGGGTGGAGTTGCGGGCAACAGCTAGTAATAAATAAGTGTGACGCTTCATTCTTTACAACATTTATTTCGTCAAAATTGTGATATTATTAATTTGACGCATTGACCTTCTGCGATGATTCATCGGAAGGATTACAAAGCGCAGGTCCAGTTCGATGCTCAAGGTAGTATTTCAAATAAAAATGTTAGTGGTGCGCTGGAACGGTGTGCTGAGAGACGTAGTGGGTTTGAGTTTTCAAACTAGCGTCTATTATTAATTATTATTTAAGTGTCATTACAAAAGTAAAAAAATAGACTTATAAGCACTACCTATAGGTATAGTGATGGCAGACAGTATAAAAACGGCTTCCTGACTAGGCTAAATCCACCTAAAACATTTAGTGGAATCTATACTACATACTAATCTGTCTGTCTGTTACACGTTCACGCCTAAACCACTGAACCGATTTTGATGAAATTTGGTATAGAGATAGACTAGACCTTGGGGAATAATATATTATATCTTT
The DNA here is from genome assembly GCA_963082885.1 of Parascotia fuliginaria. Lineage (NCBI taxonomy): Eukaryota > Metazoa > Arthropoda > Insecta > Lepidoptera > Erebidae > Parascotia > Parascotia fuliginaria. The sequence goes on along the minus strand of OY720180.1, from coordinate 12,607,541 downwards.
TATCACGAAAAAATGTAGTTACAGCAGTGTAGTTTTTATTCCAGAAATAAAATTTTACGCGATAACCGACATTCACGCGGGCCGAGCTGCGGTCAACAGCTAGTAACTTTATATCTACATTATATTAAATTTCGTTCGATATGTGGAAATCAAATACGCAAAACTGAGTGATTAAGATGGTAAGATTAGGTACGTCAAATTAGTGGACTCAACATCATCATTTTCATCTACAGACATAGACAAAGATTTACACTTTCACTGCACAATTAAAATAAATATAAAAATATTTATTGTCACCAACTGATAAGGTTATATATATATTATAAGGTCTGGCAACCGTTAGCGAATATAAAGTCAATATAATATTATTTAATAATACTTATCAAAAACAAAAGCCTGAAACAAAGTAAAAAGAAAGAAACCCTTTTTTTTCTCGTGCTGATGCTACATTGAAAATTTATAAAAAACCCCTATGTTACTCACACAATTAATACGAATCTAATGACATTTCATACGTTAAAATCCATTGAGCTATTTAGGCTGTAGAGCGTGCCAAATAAATGGACAAACATACGCACATACATACATACATATATACATACATGCAAACATACATACGCTCGAAAAACATTACACTTCTTGACTGTGTCAGTCAGGCAAAAAGAACATAAGCCTGTTAGGTTTGAACGCCTGATAAAAATATGTCTTACAATATATGTAAGAAACTTCTGTTCTGATTATGTAAATAAAAATATCTTAATTAAAATTAGGCGCTAATATGGTTCATAACTATTTAAAAATTAAAACGCGTACTACGTGTATAATAATACCTATGCCTATCTTATACGCATAGTAATAAATTATCTTTTAAAAAAAAGTCTATAATCCCCAGATTTTTAACTGCATTGTATTAAAGCCAATTAGAGCCTTTATAAATTTCTATATTTATACTGCTCTGCACAATAGGTTGGTTAGGATGAAATTATCAACTGTTCAGCTTATGATCTTTTGGTTAAAGTTAACGTTTACGAATAATTAATTCAGTAATTACTTTCAGACAACGTCTGTCAAAAACGTTTTAAAAAATGGACGAAACTTAAACAAACCTACTACAGTACAGTCATATCAAAACAGGCAAGTTGGTACCTATATTTCTATTCAAGGTGTGATTTATAAATAAATAATAGTTGTGTCGATATTCTGTGTTCTTCTTTTAATGTATGTATGTGAACTTCTTTGGAATTCTGAACTATTATTCTAGTGTGGAAGTAATCCTAAGAAAAGCTCGTCGCCTCTAGCTATTATTATGATAAATCTGCCGAGTGCGATATACCCACAAGTAGGTACCTACATTTAAGTGCAATAATCATCGTCATAAATTTACGTATTAAAGTAACCGACTATGATAATAAACAAGTTTATTAGGTATTACTGATGATTTATTAGGTAACTGTCCGAAAACTGTGATTAATAGGTAGATATTTACTTAAACAGGAAAGGTACAACTGTACCCAACTGGGCATGTATGCAAAGTTGCGTATGCAATTAAATATTATGTAAATAAGTACCTTAAGTCACTAACAGAGTAAAAATAATTTTATGAATATAAATAGAAAATCAGAATAGACGACGATCATTAAAAGGAGTAATTGCAAAGGCCGCTTTAATGAAAATATGAAAGAAATTCTTAAGAGGCCTGAGGAAACCTGTTGAATGTTGAACCAAAGAATTTTGACCGTGAATTTTAAGACTACTAAGGTATTTACTCAAGTTATAATATTTTTTGCCAAGGGTTTGTAATTTGTATTGTTTTGTAACCGGTAATACAATACGCTTTCTGTTTTATTGTATGCTCATAGAAAGTATTATGAAATAAGGAGCCAGCAGCCCTCAATATAATTTTCAACGTTAGTGTTAACAACAATAATGATTTGTGTCTTGTGGGTACATATAAGGTAACAACACTCGTCGTTCAACATAATAATAATTATTTTTTACAAGGCAATATGGTTGCCATTTTCACCTTCTAAAGATACCTAAATACACTCTAAATACCTATCGATTATGAAATCTAAGTATATCTGAAACTCTACAATTTCAAATATTTCGAAATCCGGGTATGTGTTCTGCAATTTATAATAAGCTATTAAATCCTACATATTTATGTATAATATCTATATTCGGCATCTCATATCGCAAGCAAGTTTAAAATACGTATTCACGTCAAGTACAGCTAAATTAGCATACTCGAAGTCATACACCTAACATTGTTAACTGACGACTGTATAGGCGGTTTGATCACCTAGGTATGGAACTTCCGTTGGACACAAATATAATGAATTCGTACTTCAAATGGGTAGTTAAATGACAATTTGAGGACGAGTTTAAAGGTTGACATGTAAAAATACATCCTTTATGTTAATGTGTCGTTATGAAATATTTATAGAGTTTCTTAAGTGTTTGTTTTATTTAAAGTTTTGTGCGATACTGTTCATGGTCAACACAGTTATGCATGTGATTTGTTTATGCTACCGTTTTTATATAAATTGTAAGGATTTCAGTGTAGTAATTTATATATTAAAAATAGGTTTTTAGAGGAAGGTATTGTTGTTTTCATATTAGGTAACTGTTGAGTTATTAAGACACTAAAATATTTGTAACTCATTTTTATTTTGTACTCTTTAATACATATATACATATTCAAATATGAGTTTGGTAACTTTGTGACTAGTAATCAATATCAACATTTAAGTATTCACCAGCCGTAGTTGACGCCAAGTCCTGTGTATGTGACGTGAGAGACGGCGGGTGCGGCAGAGTAATGTATAGCCGACTTGAGGACAGGAGCAGCGGCGTATGTGGCGACCGCGGGAGCAGCGTAAGACTTGGTGATGACAGGGCTCGCGGCGTAGGCGACGGGTGCGGCGTGACCGTAAGAGGCATAGGACACAGCGGGAGCAATAGTCTTAGCTACGACGGGAGCAGAGTAGGTCGAGTACGCGGGAGCGGCATAGGTCTTGGCGACGAGGGGAGCGGCAGCAGCGTAGGCCAGGGGAGCGGCGTGAGAGACAGATGAGTAAGATACAGCGGGGGCAGCGGCGTATGTGGCGACAGGGGCAGCGTAAGACTTAGCGTACGCGACAGGTGCAGAGTGGGAGGAGATAGACTGGTAGGAGACGGCAGGAGCGTAGGACTTGGCTACGACGGGGGCGGTGGCATAGGTGGTGTAAGCAGGCGCGGCATAAGTCTTGGCGACGACAGGGGCAGCAGCGTATGCCGCGATGGGCGCGTGAGCGGTGTGGGAAGAGAACGACACGGAGGAGACGGCCGGCGCTGAGCTGTACGCAACAGGTGAGCTATATGCCACTGGCGCAGCGGCGAGCAAGTTGCCGGCGGAGGCGATGCCAGCCGCACACAGGAAGATTACGACCTGAAATCACAGAAAGTTGTAAAATTTTAAAACATGGTTGATACTCATATAATATTGCATAGTAAAACATTTGCACTTGAAATATTTAGTACGTAGCAAAGTAATTAATTTCAGAATGTTGCAGTACCTAATCTGTTTAAGAGAGTTAGATTAGGTACATACAGTAAGATTTCAAACACATTTGAATGACACTTGTTGGAAATGTTTTTTTTGTAGACAATAGTCTTGAGTAGGGCACCTAAAAGAAGCAATGTTTCTACAGCAGACCCTAAGTCTCTCGATCTATTAGGCGGCATGTTCAACATTTTCTTACATCCTTGCCCAAAACAACTCAGTTTGACTGACTGATGGTAATTGGGAAGGTGTCCATCAGGATACCACCACAATTGCCGTAAAAGAAAACTAATAACCAATACTCAAGCGATTCTCCTGGTATTGCAACCGTCTATACGTTGCAACCATTTACCATAAGACGTGTCGTGTTTAGAGACCTTAGTGATTAAACAAAACACCATCTCTCCAGAGTGCAAGTTTATAAAATTGGCTTCGGCACTATCACTAGCAAAAATATTGAATAAAAATCACTGCGTACCTTGGAGTACATGTTGATATTGCAAATGATTATCTTGTAATATTTTTGGAGCACTTACTGCTGCTTTTATATCAAGCCTGCAAACTGGTATTAGCATTGAATCGGTACGACATCGCCTAGAGCTGTTTTGTTCTGTCAGTTGAAAACCGGTCAAGTGCAAACTTAATGTGACTCACATGTGATATATTAAATATCAGTAGACACTTACAGTTACATTGAACTTCAAAAATATTAAACACAATTAAACTCGTGTATAGTAGGTACGAATGTAATAATCAGAGTAGTATAAAATTTGCATAGTTAACTTTCAGAAGAGGAGTGTAAAAAGACTTTAGTAAGTAATACTAATAACAATATTAAGAAATGCAAAAACAGAGTTGAAAATTCTTTTTGAAAGAACCCTAATATAGATTAAATTTCGGCCCACTGGGCAACAATATACTACAAAAATTACGTGTGTCATAAGTCATAACTACTAAATTAGGGATCTCGTATCACAGTAAGTACGTTTATAAACTTTTCTTTTTTTGATCCATAACAATATCCTTCACTTTGACATTTTTGAGATGTTAGTAAATTTTTTTAATTTAAAATCTTATGATGTAAACCTCATTTTTTATTTGATATTGCTGATACCTAGTGTTTTTTATTTACTTTGGTTAAAGATTCAACATTCAAATAATTAATCCAGTTGAGGCTACTGTCAATATACCTACTTAATTATTAGTAGCAATAAAATTCTTCAATGTTCCAGTAGCGGCCTTCATCATCGGACTAGGTGGCTAGTTTTACATTACTTTATGATTTAATTAAACTGATAAGTTATCAGATTGCATAATTACCGAGACTGTCTTTGTGACATGTTTGATGTGCAAGAGGTCAGGTTAGAACTTTACGTGATTACTAGATACTTGTTTAGGGTCTAAATGTGATTGTGATTAGTTTAAGTATAGTTACTGTTATAAAAGAAGATATAGCGTGGGCCTTCACAAGGTATACCGACGAATTCATATATGGGTAGTGGGTAACCGATAGTTGCGTGTGGTTTACGACAAGACAAGGCGGCGAAACTTGGGGAAGGCTTATATCCAGCAGTAGACAAGTCTTTCGGCTGATATGATGCTGATAAAGAATTCGGTGAAATTTCGCTGCTATCAGTTATTTTGTTCAACACCTTTTTGTGATACGATGTTTGATTGTTTGTTTATATGACTAGTTAAAATGTTTAGTTTGCATTTTAATCCAAAGCTCAATACAATAGTGATATTTATTGTGAGAAAGATTACTTCTTGAATAACAGTGTATCTACGTTTAATATTTCAAAAAATTGGTGCACAATGCACCAATCCCATGACGAATCCCATGATGACTTCGTCGTGGTATTCTTGTAAAGGGTTACCAGATTTTGTGGACCTGAGAAGATCGTTCGTGCTTAAGGAATTAGTTAGATACATCTTTTATAAGTACAACATCGTAATCATACCAGCCCGTTATTAGGTATACCAATATTTTAGGGAAAGGCCTCTTCTCATACAGAGAAGGTGTAATCGCATTGATGAAACAAATTTTATTATTACCAGAATACGTCTGAGGTACGCAGACGCAAGAGGTACGTGGGCCAGTAAAAATGATTACTGCATACTACTATGAATATGTATGACAATTCAATAGTCAAAACTGCCTCTGTGTTTGTTTATATTTGTTCGATGTAAGCAACTTGTAGGTCATCCTTGAGATATTAAAAGTGTAACACCAGATATAATTATTGCCGTTTCATTTGATCATAAAATTCAGTAGGTACTTTACAACAGTGTAATCACTCTTTCTAAAGTATATGAAATCAGCAAAAGTAGTCTAGTCTATTAAACATTACTTACAAATCTATGTAAGAATACGTCAGGTTCACCATCGTCATATCAGCCAAAAGACGTCCACTGGTCGACATAGGCCTCCCCCAATTTTCACCACCGTGGCCGGTCGTTTGCCGCCCTTATCCATCGGTCAATGCAAAAAATAATAATAGGTAAAATGCTAAAACTGAAGCCTTCATGGTTATAGCTTTAACAATACAGTCCAGAAGTTACATTTCTCAAAGAAACCCAAGACAGACCTAGTCAGGTTTTCAATACCGTTCAGTATGTCCGTTTATTTCAAAGCTGCATAACGTATTGTATTTTTTTTGTACCTAATATAATCTTGTTGTGCTCTTAAAATAGGTATAAATTATAATAAATGAAATCTGAATTTGTCAATAAATTACGTTTATTATATTTATTATTTAAACTTTGTATTGGCACTGTACCATCATACATATTTTAGTTGCCTGAGTAGTAGTAAACTCATGAAACCTCAAGAGCCAACCCAGCTAATGGGGTGAAATCATGTCCATACTTAAAATCATATGAGAGGAAAATAAATACATCATGAATTGAATATTATTTTATAATTTTATTTTCTTGAGGAATAAATACATTTTTTTTGTATACTTAATCGAACAATGACTAGTAATAAATATTAACGTTCGAGTGTTCACCAGCCGTAGCTGACTCCAAGACCGGTGTAAGTGACATGAGAGACGGCGGGCGCGGCGGAGTAATGTACAGCAGACTTGAGGACGGGAGCAGCGGCGTATGTGGTGACCGCGGGAGCGGCGTACGACTTAGTGATGACAGGGTTTGCAGCATAGGCGACGGGTGCGGCGTGGGCGTAAGACGAATAGGACACAGCGGGAGAAATAGTCTTAGTTACGACAGGAGCGGAGTAGGTCGAGTAGGCGGGAGCAGCATAGGTCTTGGCGACGACGGGTGCAGCAGCAGCGTAGGCCAGGGGAGCGGCGTGAGAGATAGATGAGTAAGACACTGCAGGCGCGATGGACTTGGTGATTACTGGAGCAGCGGAATATGTGAGGGCAGGCGCGGCATAAGTCTTAGTGTATGCGACGGGAGCAGAGTGGGAGATCGATTGGTAAGAAGAGCTGGATTGGTAAGAGACAGGAGCGGCAGAGTAAGTGGTGACAGCAGGAGCAGCGTATGTCTTGGCGATCACGGGGGCGGTGGCATAGGTGGCAACAGGAGCGGCATGTGAAGTGTAGGACACGGAGGAGACGGCTGGTGCGGAGCTGTACGCGACGGGTGCACTAGCATACAAGTGGCCAGCGGAGGCAATGCCAGCCGCACACATAAAGATTACTACCTGAAAATGCATATTAGTGTTTTATGAATACAGGAAATACAAATACTGTTTATATACTACTGATGTTTAAAAATTTCTTAGTGGTTCCATACCTTGGAGTACATGTTTGTATTCACCGATGCTGTCGTGTGTAATATTTTTTAGATCATTTGCTTTCGCTTTTATATCAGTATGAACAAACTGGTATCAATTAGCATTGAATCTTTGAACGACAACGCCTGCAGCTATTTTATTCAATGAAGCTCAATGGTCTAGGACAAGTTCAACTCACGTGCCAAAATTAATATCCAGAATATTAATTATGGCACGTGAGTTGAACTTGTTTTACTTTAGATGAAAATGTAAATGTATGTAATTGCATTTACAGTAGTAGTGTTAATATACAGAGAAAATTAAGGCTGTTGCTGCCGTTGGCTAATTATTTAGTAGCCAACGGCTATATTACTTTTGACGATCGTGTTAAAGGTTATTGCCTTTTCTTAGATTCACTTACATTACTACAATATCAAAAATGACTTTTCAAATTTTGTAAACACTGTCATGGTTTAATGTTTTTTTCATAATAGTCCCTATAGCCCACAATAGAGACATACTAAAACAATATGGTTTTTACGTATTTAATTTGTCATGACGCCGTACGTAAGTAGAAAAAGTAGAAAAAGAAGCCTCTTGCCTAAATAAACGGCACTGTACTATCAGGACCAAATAATATTTGGACCTGATAGTGCGGTACCGCAGCCGTTGCTGGACGCAGCAGCATATTAAGCAAAACCTTCGACGCAGCTGTACGTACCCCGGTTGCATCACACCACCAAAAATGAGGAGATGGTGGAGTGTGCGAGAAAAAAAGTACTTGACAGAGTTGAAAAGTTGGAGGCGCGTCATTAAATGAATTTCAATTCGTTCGTGATACGTGATACGTCTCAACACATCGACAAATTTCTGAGTTCAGAGTATTGGCCAAAAGGTTTTGTGACGCTTTCGAGGATTAGCAACACCGAACTGCGTAACACAACGCCGAAAAAGTGATTGTGTTTTTAGATATAAGTTTTTTCATAATATGTATTTTAGGTTAAGGTATTTGTATGGGCCATGATGCCTGAAATAAATGATTTATTATTATTTATCGAAATTGATATGGTTCGTAGCGTTCTGATTTCTTGATCACATTTCAAATCGTTGACCCTTTCATAAGTAATTGGCGTTTTTGACCCTTTCGTAATCCTAATCAGTTAGAGTTATCTTAGTTTTCTCTAGGTACATATCTTCGTTAGCGTTGAAGTTATGCTTTTCCTTATGCTTACAGTGGCGGTATTTGTTCCTTTTACGGAGTTTAGATAATTTTATTTAAAAAAAAAAGTCGGGTAATACTTTATCCCAGACACCCGGTCACCTAAACGCGTGAGGCATTTAGGTAAAGCATGGGTCCAATCCCAAAATATCTAAATAAAATTGGTTTTTTTTTTGCTTCTGATTTAATTTGAAGTGTTATGTTTTGCAATAAAGAGAATTAATTCGTGGTTTATGAATAGGTACCGTTAGTTGCTTCATTGTATACCTACCAATGATGGCTCTGCCTTTTAACACGTACAAAATAATGAAGTCAGTATAAAATAAAAACTGTAAAATAGTGAGTTCTGTAATAAAAGTAATTAAGTACATTCGGCCAAATGAAATCTTGATTGGATTAAACCCTCACCCTACACCAATTACTAGATAAAATATATTTCTCAACAAACATTTAAGACCAGAGACTATTTAGTACTCATTGTTCGCACTTTATTTTTATTTTATGTACCTAACTGTCTGTGGTAGACCTATACCACTTCAGAGCAGCGAGATTACTGGTTGCAACGAAGTAATTGATTTTAAGCAATATTTCCATCACGATGATCCATAACATAACTATTATTGGTAATCCGCATTCTAGAACCCATATCAGAAGCTTGCTTACTTTGCTGAAAAATGTAGTGTAGGCCGGTCTCTTGCGAGACGAGCTTACGATCTAAGCAAAATAACAGGTTATCTGTAGTGTGTAAGTTAAGTTTATGCAGTCCGAATAAGAAGTCTCCGTTTCATTTATCGCTACATGGCCACCCTGCCAGGATGTAACCTATAAATAGGTTGTACTCCCAATAAGACGTCACCATTTCATTTATCACTACTTGCCATTAGATGCAGAACGACCTGAGTCTTTTTCGACTTTTGAACTAAATATTTGTTATTAATTAGTTTCTCTTTATAATAATGCTCGTAATAATCGAGTCCTATCCTTTCATGCATTAATTCCATACTTAGGCTGGCTGGGTTTTTTAGTGAAGGTAATAAACCACAGGTATTTTACATAGTAAAATAACCTGAATTCACTTCAATATTCTAATTATCTGTCGATTAAAAAGAGTGTAGTGATTTTCTTATCTGTGGGCCTATTTGATGCTAAGTTATTCTAATCATTATGAAGTTCATAAGTATAATTCATAAATAAAGACATAACTTGGCTTATCTTCAGCACCGGCTGATGCAAGAAGGTACTTAGTAAGTTATAGCGGTAGGTTCATTGGCCGTTTGTCATATTTTATGAAAACGTACAAGTCGCTAACCTGGTCTGTATGTTTTCATTAATTTTATAACCAGCTGCAAGTAGGTATAGTAATATATAAGTACTAACTTAGAATGTTATAAAAAATAAGTAAACTCAAATATATATTATCAGTTTTTTATTTTGTATGCCTTTTTTGAACTTTTAACCATTTTCGTACATATATTTACAGTTGATTAATTTCTAGTAATAAATACTTATCACTGGATAATTATATTATTTACCAGCCGTAGTTGACGCCAAGACCGGTGTATGTGACGTGGGAGACGGCGGGTGCGGCGGAGTAATGGACAGCCGACTTAAGAACAGGGGCAGCGGCGTATGTGGCGACCGCGGGAGCGGCGTAAGACTTGGTGATGACTGGGCTCGCGGCATAGGCTACGGGCGCGGCGTGACCGTAAGAGGCATAGGACACAGCGGGAGCAATCGTCTTAGTTACGACGGGAGCAGAGTAGGTCGAGTACGCGGGAGCGGCAGCAGCGTAAGCCAGAGGAGCGGCGTGAGAGACAGACGAGTAAGATACAGCAGGAGCAGCAGCGTATGTGGCTACAGGGGCGGCGTATGACTTAGCGTACGCGACAGGTGCAGAGTGGGAGGAGATAGACTGATAAGAGACGGCTGGAGCGTAGGACTTGGCTACGACGGGGGCGGCGGCGTAGTGGGTGTAGGCGGGCGCGGCGTAGGTCTTGGCAACTACAGGGGCAGCGGCGTATGTGGTCAGAGCAGGGGCGGCATAGGTCTTGGAGATAACGGGGGCAGCAGCGTATGCCGCGACTGGTGCGTGCGCGGTGTGAGAAGAGAACGACACGGAGGAGACGGCCGGCGCTGAGCTGTACGCAACGGGTGCGCTATATGCCACTGGAGCAGCGGCGAGCAAGTTGCCGGCGGAGGCGATGCCAGCCGCACATAGGAAGATTACGACCTGAAATCACAGAAAGTTTATTAAAACCAAATCTTCTATAAAAACACAAAACGATAAAATGTCGTTCACGAAAACTTAAAATTAAACTACAAGGATTCTTCTGTAATGTAAGTACTATTTTTGTCGATCTAATTCGTAGTAAGTATATTACAAAATAATTTTTCAAAACAAATTGAAGAAATTTTAATAGAGCATTGACTTTATCCAGTCAGCCTTAAAACAAACAAATATTTAAAACTTCAAAAATAAATAATAAAATAATATATTAAAATCACTTTGTACCTTGGAGTACATGTTTGTATTGAACGTTGTTGTCGTTTGTAATATTTTTTGGAGCACTTGCTTTCGCTTTTATATCAGCGTCTGCAAACTGGTATTGGTATTGAATCTCCATGGCGGATCAGCCGCGGGCACTTTCTGTTTCAATGTCAAGGCTGGTCTCCACGAGCAATAAAGTTGTGTAATCGTATGTCCATACGGTTTACATGTACCAACTTAAGTATCGGTCATAACTAATAAGGAAGTTTATTTCGGAACTACTTGGTTAATAAATCAGGAACTGGGCTTCTGATGTCACTTAATGGCATCATGGATTAATTAATGTATCGACTATTAAAGACTTACGGATATGTAATTAAAAATATTTTTAAGTACATCTTAGTAAAAAAACAAATAGGTACTTCTATTTCACCTAAATCCTATTAATATTAAAAATGCGAAAGTTTGTATGTTGTGTGTTTCACCAATCAGCGCTTAAACCGATTCGATGAAAATAGGTATGTAGATAGATTCGGTGCCGGAGATTCGGCTACTTTTATCCCAAAAATCGGTCTGGTTCCCGAGGAATACAAGAAAACATATTTTACGCGCGGGCGAAGCCGTGGGGTGCAGCTAGTCAATCATAAATTATTCCCGTTATGTAATTTAAAAAATATTTATTAGAGATATTCAGAATATAATCGCATCAATATTATTTGTATTTCTTATTTAAAGGGTGCGAACTTTGTTTCGAAGGCTCTGCTGTCTGTTAGTCCGTCTGTCAGAATGCTTACACAAAGACTTGGCCCTCGTCTGCGAGTCTAACACGCACTTACTTGGCTGGTTTTTGTACTATACGCAACTCTAGCACTATAGAACTATTAAGGTAAGTATGCCTGCCAATGTATTGTCTCTTTTACTTAAGCAAAACGAATGACAATAGGTACCTAACCTACCTATTTAATAGAAATGATAACGAATGAAACAGCCAATTAGCGAATGTATACTTACATGATAAAAAAATATACAATGTGCTTAACTAAAAACAATACTTATTTGGGTACGTTATGTAATAAATAATGTTTGTGTACATTTGAACAATTTGAAGTTGAAAAGGAACTTGATAATGATGAATAAAATGGCGTCTTGACAGTTCATGACAGGTATTCGTAATAAATGTCTTGTGTCTGAGAGGTGGTTTATTTGCTGAACACTTCGTTTCAAGTAGTTAAGTAGATACTTACCTTGTTTGTTTATTGTATATCATTGAAATATTTTTTTTGAAATATATTCTTATCTACCTATTAAACATATAATAAACATGAACATACATAGTCAATGTATGTTTATATTAGTGTGAAATTCAAACTTCTACTAAGTATGTGCCTACAACAGCCTAGTACCACGGTAATACTATATAGATAGTATTACCGTGCTAGTACGCGCCGAACGTCCACCAGTTGACAATCTTAGTGTAAAAAACAGGGAAGTGCAGCTGTTTCAAGTACATATGTGTGTAAATTTTTATTACAATGTAATTAATTAGCTTATTGTGTCTTAAATCGACAAGATTTTTGTAAATTTTTCATAACTTGTATAAATAAAGCGGTGTACAATTTTGTCGGTAATTTTTTTTGTGAAAATCTTTTTTCCGTCTGTGAAGACTGCTACTACGTGCGTAACGTTGCGATGATGGATAAGCCCTGATGTATGTTTTGGTAGCACTGCTGGGCAAAGGTCACTGACTTGATCCAGATATTATAAAACCACTAGAATTTAAAGCGATTAAAATAAAACAATCTGAATACATTTTCATTGGATCTACATATTTATTAGGAACATAATTCGAAAATTACATACATTTTGTTGACGTCTTACCAGGCGAGCTGGTCACCATAGCCGTATCCACCATAAGCACCATGGCCGTAACCGCCATAACCATGTCCACCGTAACCGGCATAGCCAAGACCGTTGTACCCATTATCGCCATAGCCGAGACCGTTGTAACCGCCAAGAGCGCCAGAATATCCACCATAGGCACCAGGGTATGCGCCAGAGTATCCGCCGTTGTAGGCAGAGGTAGCAGGAACTACTTTACTGACAGAGGTGTATGACGTAGCAGGGCCATGTGCGCCGTATCCACCATAGCCGCCGTACCCTCCGTAGCCATTAGTATAACCGCCGCCGTAACCGCCATAGCTGGCACCGTATCCTCCATAGTTGGATACTCCATTGTAAAGGCCTCCGGCATGGGCCAGGCCGAAAAGGCAAGCGGCAAGAGTGAGGATCTGTTGATATTACAAGACATAATAGCATAAAAAATAAAAATAATCATTTATTTGTTTTATTATTTACAATTACTTACTTTGGTGAACATGTTGGTAGAATTCCTTCAAGTTTGATGAATTGAATGTTTTAGTAGACATTGTTACAGGCTTTTATATTAAAAATCGTAGGAAATAAGATTTTTTCAAGGCTCGTGTAGATTTTGGAAAAACGGAGCGTGACGAGATTTAATTAGGCTCACATTAAGTGCAACATTTAACGAATATATTATTAAAAATGAGCATCAGAATAAGAACTTTATCACGTTGGTTTAAAAATAATTATACTTTGATGATGATATAGATTGTTATCTTTTTAATTAATAGTATTATGTTGAGAATTGTTGTAGAAGGGTGTAAACTACAAAACATGAAGTAATTAATTACGTTTCGACTATTAATATACATAATTTTTTCAAATGATATCAATTAATCAAATTATTGGTGAACTGTGAAGGCAGCTTGTTTGCCTCTTTGATTTAAAGTATTGGTAACTAAACAGTTTCTATTAAAGATCATTATTATATGTGTGACTTAATATCAAAATGAATACTCGGCACAGATGCCAAGTCGAGATATAGAAAGCTGCACAAGGGCTCCGAAAAGAGCAATGGCCAGTCATGACACGCAATGGATTCAAAATACAACGAATCCTATAGTCTAGATAGATTCATTTATGAACGAATGTCTCCATAGAATAAGTATACTATGTCAAGAGCCCTGATAAGACATGAGAATGTATGAACTGTAAAGATAAGACTCATCTTATCTTTACAGTTCATACATTCTCATGTCGTATCATAACTCGGCTTTTTTGTGCTACATTACGTATCTCATACGTAATGTAGCACAAAAAAGCCGAGTTGAGGCTTTCGGGCCTGTGGTAAATTTTTCTTCAGTAAGGCTATTTCAATTGGACAGATACTATGAGTGGGATCTGTCCAATTGGACCAACCAACCTAGTAAGGGTGGCGGGCAACCGATGGCTGAGGGCGGCTCACGGCTCAAGGAAATTCCCGTATTAAGCAAAATGCTATAAGAATTTACAAATATGCAATTAATTTACAGAAAGTACACCATGTCAAAACAAATATTTACAGATCACATACCTGAACTTTTGGCACTCCCACTACGATATTAGGGCATGTATTTTATAAAACATCTAAATGTTACTTATTTTATATCCCCTCCTGCTTCGTACATGGTTACTAATAAAATAAGATAATTAAATATCTTATAATTCCAAACCTTTAAAACTTGGCTTTTCTTTGCTCTAAATTTCAAATCCATTGAACCGATTTTGATGAAATTTGTTATAGAGATAGAATACCGAGACCTTGGAGAACAACATAGAACACAATATACCTACAATACCAGCATCTTTTATGACGAAAAATTACTTGAAGAGATAAGGGATGAAAGTTTGTACGAAAAATCGTCAACGTATGAATACAACGTACAATATATAGAGACATGTTCATGATTAGTAAAAATATATTATGCGATAACCGACATTAACGCGGGAGGAGCCGCGGGCAACAGCTAGTCAGATATAAAAATCTGTTGCAAGGTTTAGAAGAAGTTACAAAAGAAACAGACTGAAGGACAGTTTTGCTGAATACTATTTACAGACTTAGGTGTTTTATAAGGTCATTTTGCAGCTACTTATTTAAGTTTTTTTGTTGGTGGAAGCCACTGCCTACCGTGACGTTATTACTCTCTTTAAATCTCGTTTGAAGATGGACATGTCTCTGCGCTCGGTGAACACCGCAGCTTTGATAAGTCTGTTGCGCAGCTGGTAGTTCGTTCTAGAGCCGTAGGTACGTGGGAGAAAAAAACGCTGGCAATGAACTTTTATACTACTCTTTAACCTCTACTTTCATATGCATGTATTAAATATTATGTACATGAACCTTCTAGAAAAAAATCTCTAAACGATATTGAAAACCGTATTATAATCTGTTGCGTGGTTTAAAAGTAGTTACCAAAAATATCAGATAATCAAAACAGCGAGTTTGCTTTATACTCACTATTGAGAGATGACACAGTAAAGACTTGTCCCTGATTAAAACACTTTTAATTCAGAAAACAGTCATCAACATCATCATAACAGCCAAAAGACGTCCACTGCTGGACATAGGGCTCCCCCAATTTTTGCCATCGTGGCGGGTCGTTCGCTGCCCTTATATGGTCGTCGGTCCACCTTGTGAGGAATCTGCCCACGCTGCGTATTCCGTTTCTTGGTCGCCACTCCAGAACCTTTCTCCCCCAACGGCCGTCAGTTCTGCGAGCTATGTGCCCTTCCCATTGCAACTTCAGAGAATAAACTCCGTTAGCCACGTCAGATAAACAGTAATATTTAGGTATTATTAGCAAAAACGTAGGCACCTTTTGTGAGTTTGGCAAAAGTTTCTTAATTATTTTTGTAGAAAATGACGTCAAAGAGAACACGGCGCTCGAAAAAAGCAGATAGATAAGAATTAAAAATATAATTGTAGTTCAGGCCTAGTCTCGCCAAGTAAAGCTTCTCGTTTAGTAGTCATGTTGATATACGAGTAGATCAGTAGAAAGTGATAACTATAAACATATTGTCCAAAGTCTGTTAAAACGTTTAACTGGTTTTGTTACTTTTCTACAACATGACCAAACTATCCTCTCGGCCTTCTTTCTGTTGTACTGTCATCGTCTTTTTCCTATACAGCTGCCAACGGCTCTGATGTTTTTTAGAAAAGTTTCTGCAGCGCTTAAATAGCCTAGCCATGATAATATTCTAATTACCTTAACAAGTTAAGAGTCTAAATCTAATTTTGTATTTAATTGATGGGCGGTGTAACCAATTATAGCCTTGCATAAGCTGCTACTTTGTGTTTATTGGATTATCGCAAGATAATTATAGGATAATATAAACATACAACAAACTAGATAATCCTGTTCATTTGGCACTTGAGAAGTAGGTATTAACATTTACATCTTTAGAGCTTAGTGAGTCTAGAAACAGAAGGACGTTCAACTTGAGAGTAGGTCAAAGCAATATAAAACAAAACGGAGAATTGGTTGTATACTGAATGTTTAAAAATAATTTTACAGCGTCATTCAGTAATATATTTAAGTAGATTTGCAATTACAAGGCTTCCATTCTTTTTCATTTATTTTTTAATTCATACACTCATTTTTATAAAATGTAAGAGGATCATAAAGAAATACTTTTCTAAGGACAGGTACATTTTTATTACTAAATATATAATAAAGAGTATCAACTCAAAAATAGTTATAATTTAAAACAGTCATCACATTATAAGATAAAATATTTACAATCGTATAGAATAATTTCAGAATTTGAAATACATTTTGCGAGCTATATACAGTCACATCATTTTCGTCCTTTACCACAGGTATTTAGAGCCATAACCGCCATAACCGTAACCGGAGTAACCGCCAATGTAGCCGGTATAACCAGTGTTGTAGCTGTGTCCGTAAGGAGAGCCGTATGCCGAGTAAGAGGAGATGGCGGGTACGTAAGACTTAACAATAGGAGCGGCCACATAAGATTTCACGATTGGTGAAGAGTGAACATCGTAACGAGAAACAGTTGAGATGGCTGGAGCATACGAAGCGTAAGAGTATGCAGGTATTACTGCTTTTGTTACTACGGGGGCTATGGGCGCGGTGTAGATCGCTTTAGTCACAACAGGCGCAGTGTAAGCTGGAGACAGGTAGGTCGAGTAGCCTCCATGGCCGTAGCCGAAGCCTGATCCGTAACCAAGGCTGGATCCATGCCAGCCTCCAGCGCGGGCAAGGCCGAACAGGCATACAAGTGCGACGAACTGGAAAATGATAATAAAAAAATTTTTTCAGAATTTCATTGCTAAAACAGACACTTGGGTATTGCATTTTAGCACAAAATGGTAAAAATTGTGAATTAGAGTGCATACGATTTATTTGCGTACATATCATTACTTATAATATAAAAATAATTTTTTTATAAAGTAAAAAGTGTATTGTGTATGTAAAAGGTGAATTTAAATTAATATTTTATACACAGATTGCTAGATCTAGAACATTCAGTGGAGTTACATTTGCACTCACAAAAGTTTGATAGTTTAGAAATAGCTTCGCATTACACAGACCAAAATGCTCAGTTTGATGACAATGGAAGCATGGATATCTTCGAGGTCGATACCTTGACAATTTGGACACGTTGTGATTCTTAAAAACTATATCTTGTTATATTTCTACACCTATGTTTATTTCTAATAATATTTTGGCACCATTTGATTCTTCTAGATTAACCTATAGGGAACTTTACAGGACTTACTGCAAAATTTAATAAAAAATATTGTAAAACAACAGATTCAACTATAGACCCGTTGTTTGAAACTCTTTTTATAATAACGATTATAATGATTATGATTTGAAATGATGAAGCCGTAACTTACCTAATAGTATGATTTAGATAATGTTGACTGGTTGACTATACATACTAAAGAGTACGAGATACATTATCTAAGCTAATTACGACAAAGCATTGCGTAATCTTGATGCTTTATTGTACAAGTACCTAAGTATGTTTCAGAAGAAACGCTAATTGATGAAAACAATACTGATTTCGGTATATCCTCCTATGAGTAAGTAGCATAGCATTAAATTTCTGGTTGACTAGTTTAAATTCTTCGAAAGCTGTTTCCCTATTATGTTCTTCGAAACTGAGGGAAATCTCGCTGTTATTTTTCCCTACTAATTAAGAGTTGAGAGACAATTGCATACCTACTGATGTACATTGCAGCGTTGTTAGGCCATAAAGTATACAGTATATTAGCGAAAACATCTGTTTTATTAATCCAAGAAGTTTTATGGTTAACGATAGTTGCTTGCATACAAGTGACAGACATTACGAAAGCTGTAGATGGTAGAGATTTAAAACCTGTATTAATTGATTCGTCTAAAGGCCGCATGTTTCTTAATGAGAGCAGGGTTAGGCAAGTAGATTTAGAATAATAGCAACTTGGCTAGATTAGTTTAAATTCCAGAACCAGTTAAATGCATTTCATGTTGTTAATGTTTCGTAAAATAAAACACATTAGATGGAAGTCTAGTAGAATGGTGTTTTTCTATCTCAAGAAAGAAAATTTAATTACTAAAACCAAATTAAGCAACTTCGTGTTGCAATTACTTTAAAGTCCAAGAAGATTGTCAGTATTTATGTCTTTTTACGTTAAATAGTAGGTAGGTAATGTTATATTGTTCATAATGAGCCATTAAGAAAAGGCTAAAATAGTCGTACACAAAATAATATTGTATAGCTCATTACTAATTTATTTAAAAACGCTAAAAAAAATCATAGAAACACAACGTTTCTTTTCAAAACAAATAAAAACGAAAGTGAAATTGTACAACAGAAGAGTTCTATTTGTTTTTCGGAATTTCTAAAGCTGCAAAAACGAGAAACAAAAGCTTTATGCACAACATGGATCTGTTACTTTGTAACAAAAGAAATACATATTTAAGTATCATAACATGAAATAGAATATACTCCTACATAATGTAAGCCTAATTGTTTCAGCTGCAAATATAAGAGTTCTTTTCTCGGAAGTAATGAGTTCTTCTATAACGATAGAAGTACAATAATGATCTAATCATATACTGATGAGTTGTAATGCACGATTAGATGAAGAGGGTAAATTATATATAAGAATTGTTACTTCAATTTGGAAATAAAGAATGATATTATTGGTAAAATGGGGTGTAACTGTAATGAATAACGATTTTGACATAAAGTGAAAGGGCATTCATAGTAATTACTTTGTAAAAAATCCTTTTTACTTGCCGAGATAGTTCTTCTACCATTAATCTGTTTACTTTAGTTGATTTCGTTGAAAATGGGATTCGGTAATATTAGTTTATAACTGTCGTTAATTGATGATCAAGCATTCAAGATATTACACGTGCATTAAAGCTAATTGTAATATTGATTGCTCGTTGCTTTCGGGCATGCTTAATGAAACACAACGTGAACGCTAAATCTACTCAGACTAGCAACAGTAACATTCAAGTATGTGACTTGAACATTATCAAACATTATTTATATTGGCTGAGTCTGATTATATAATTATATCTGAATTGACTATGAAAGGCAATCTTTAGTTTTGTTGAACGCAACATAAAAATGGTAATAACAAAAGGCTTTACATTATCATTGTTAAGGTATCAGGTCGGTGAGTAGTATTTTCAAAGCACACTTACTCCGAGCGGTAGAAATCCTTTAAATCTACGCATATGTACGTATTTTATTATTTTGTACACACAACACTAATGAACTAGCACATATTGGAACTGTTCACTAAATGATTCACCAATGACCTATGCACTATTCAAGAACGTCACTATTCTTACCTTAGCGATCATCTTGATGTAGAGATTGTTTGGTTTTGATGTGTCGAATGTAAGCAAAAACTAAAATGTCAGCTTATATAGTTAACCAAATCTCAGGAAACAAAGCGGCCTCGCCATTGTCAAGTTTCTAGTTGTTTTTTTTTGTAAATTAGTATATAATTGTATTGCAAATGTTGTCTAAAAGGTTTTTTTTTTAAATTAATACAATATTTTCATTATAATAAAGGTGAACTGAAGGTGAACTAATTTGGTTCCATGTAAATGTGGGTATTACGGAAACGGTTATGAGGATGTGTTTTGTGTGGCAATAGGCCTCGAGGTAGCGGTTTTTTTGTTTTTTATGTCATTCATAATTTTGTTTACTAACAATTACCACGTGTGTTATTTAGTTTAATATTTTACTTATTAATTTGAGTAATGGTTTTACTAATTAGAAAAGTACCTTGCCTTATCGGTGTCGACACTTTGTTCTCATTTTAAGACGTAAGTCTTAAAATGTGTGTGTTTAAGTGTCGACAGCGATATAGACGCAGGTAGCCAAGTGAAATGACTTACTTTTATAAAATACCGATTAACTATCAAGATCTGTCTGTTTTAAAATATCAATTTATACGAAAAACCGAAAGTGTGTATTATTAATCTAGGCTACTTTAACTAAAACATCAAAAAATTAACTTTCGTGATGTAACAATGGTAAAGACTAGTTATTTCCAAGAGGTAATCAGGACCCTCTTTCTATTTCAGTGTCTAATCTTGAACATTTGACACAACTAATAATGATATCGAATTCGCAGTAACTGAGCATTTTTATTTATTGACATCTATTTTAAGTGGTTCTAACAATTAGAAGTATTTTATGATCAGTAAGATAGGCTTGTTTTATTATCTTTGGAAGATGGGATGATCAAAATACTTAATAAAATAATCGGTTTATTAAGACTAGTGTGGGGTGGGGTCATCTCGTTACAAATATTTATTATCATTTTGAATTATTAACGCGAGCTACTAGACGGTGATTTAAACAGTAACAAATATAGGTATTACTAAGCTGTATTCTTAGAATACACAAGCATAATCAAAATATTTTTTTTTTTTTAAGTAAGTAAGGTAAGTGGCAACCGTAATCAAGGGATGGCTGTGTTTTCTAAGCATTATGAAAGTAATAATGCTTAAAAAACACAACCAAATTGTTGCCGATCACGGAGAAGGGGATGAGGAAGGAAAAGAGAAAAGGATCAGGACTAAGAGGTTGTTTTGTTGCCGTCGCTCTCACTCACTGAGCGAAACACATTAGCATGAAAACTAATATTCTTACATCGATCTATGGTCTATGAGAGGGTAGTACTGCCCCAGTCGATCCGGCCCATTCATGCTGAAACCAGCGTTGATCTACTACCGTTACAATCTCGATAATGTTGGCGTTAAAAGTACCTACAGTATTAACAAATGTTCGAATAGGTGTAAATCTCTAGAAATGAATTTTTTTTTTTTATTGCAGGGAAACGTATTAACCATATTTTCAACTCTCTTTTTATATAGTATACATTGTTCCTGCGATCGCTGAAAAAGTAGACAATAAATACTATGATCACGAAACTGTCGAGTTTTCTGGGTGTAATTAAAGATTTGCAATTAAGTAACCAGGAAATTAAAGAATGTATTTTATTTCGAGTATTTTAGTTTTACTTCACATCACCTTTGTATTGCTAAAGGCCAATAGGCAAAATTAATCGTTTAACGTTTATCAAGGTTACACGCATAATATGCAAAAAATGCAGAACGTATTCAAATTTCTAGGTTACATCCTAGATCATAGATATCCATCATAGATATCCGAATTGCTAATAGGTATGCATATTAATAATGTATAGAGAAACAGTTTATTGTTTTTATTTTGATCATCATAACAACCAGTACTGTATTTTTTATTCTGTATTGTAAGGTCATAAGTTGTTCAAAGTTCGTTGACCGAAAGCTTGTCTGGTATTAAGTGTCGGGTCACGACAAATGACCCAAGAATGTGACGTGTGTATCGTATGTGTAACAATACACACCGCGGGTAATAGCGACGTCTATATATCTTATAATTAATTAAACATGACTAATGATCAAACGCTAATTAGAGGTAAACGGTGTTAATTACAAAAACGCAATATTTGTAGTATTAATTGGCGCAATTTATTTATATTAATTCCGTAGATCACTGATTTTGATAGTGTGTGTTACATATGTGTATATCACGCGAAACTATGAGTGGTATTGTACTATTCTAAAAAAGTAAGAAAGAGTATTATTTACGTAGCAGATTCTGTTTAGTATGAGATTCATCATGAGTGAGTCAAATTGATTATTGTAGTAAAAATGGTAGATTCAATAGAGAAATATAATTTAAGTACGACTCACTTGAAATTGCGACTTTATCGCGTGATAGGGTAAATTACTCAAGAATAAAGTAAGATTTTTCTCTTGGTAAAAAGTAGCTTGTCACTCTCGGATCCTCCGCCTATATCTATGCGTATAAAAGGCCAAACAAACAAATAAATCCATTCATAATATTGGTATTTTGTACCTTATGTTGTGTTATCCATGGTTTTCAATATACCAAACACTTGTTTTCACGTCATTTAGACACACTGTTGCGATTGTTATTACAATATATATATCGAAAGGGTTATCCACATATGGGGCAGTAATTTCCCCTTAGGTTATTTTAGACTTATTTGTATTAGTGATGCACTTATGCTATACAAGATTGTCTCTATCAGCCTTAAGACACTGCTGGAAGTAGACTTCTCCCAAAGGCCATTCCCTTTTACAAGTTTCTTGCAGTTTCTGCCTAAAGACGTGCAAATCTAATCATCTATAGAGACAGTAGTAGTAGACCTAGAAAGTGATATGAGACTTGCGCTTTTGCGATAACACACACCGAAATGTTCAAAGTTCAAAATTTTAAGTTTGTCAAAAGTTTTTTTTCTTATATTGTAGCCTACCAAAATGACTCCACCCCGCCTGATGGTAAGCAGTCAGTGGAATCCAGAAGTGGCGGACACCATACCAAAAGCCATCGTCTTAAACTGCTGGTATGATGGCCTCCACTATGGCGGCTGGGAATGGAGTTAGGGGAAGGGAATGAGGCAGGTGAGGAAAGAGGAAAGGGGGTAAATTGGGCCTCTGGCGCTCTCACTCACCGAACGAAACGCAGTAGGACGCATACTACTACTCTTAAGTCGATCATCTATGAGAGGGTAGTACTTCCCCGGATGATCCGGCCCATTCATGCTGAAATCAGCGTGGATCTACTACCGTACCAAGTAAGTAAACATGATTTTAAAACAGTCACATATCATATGCACGGTTTCAAACTCATAAATTGGAGTGTAAATGCGTAAGAGTGTACATTAACCACTAGGCCATTACTACTGGTATAAACAAGTTTTTGAATAAAATGATCATAATTTACTTTTATTTATAACTTAGTAGAAATGTCAAGGCCTACTTTTAGACAACTTCCAAACAATTTATTTGCTATGGTATGTTAAGACCATTGTTATATGTAATAGACGGAATAATTTTGGCAATGTTTCAAAGATGTTTTTTCTAGATGAATACTGTCACTATTGTGTAACTTTGTATTCATTGAGGAAATATCTAACGTTAGTAATAAATAAACAAAAATGGGAATGCTATTTAGTATTTGTCAACATGGTGCTGATTTATGTTATAGCTCTACTTATTTTTTAAGACACCTATCTACTAGTAGGCAAATATAGAGGTTTGAATAGAGATAATAATAATAATACCGGCCTGTTACTGTTCCACTGCAGGACAAAGACGTCTTCTCAATTAGAGAAGGCATGAGCTTAAATCAAAACACTTTCTCAAGGCTTTCCTTCACCGTCAGTCAGAAATGTTCATGATAAACTTAGAAAGTACATATGATTTGAAAAATCTGTGCAATTGACTGACGTTTCAATATTTGGATATTATACAGACTTTAGGCTCTTATTTTAATAAGGTGCTGACCCAGCATTTTAATGCTATAAATAAAACACTCCTCTATGAAAATAAACAGCGCACCTGGTATTAACTTTGAGAACAACTACTTAAAAATATGACAGACGCTGCTGAGGCAACTGCATGTTTACTAAGATTGCTCAAGTTTCTTGATAGCGTTACTGGGTATTCTGTTGAGTATCAATGTGGTCCAGCATAGCTGTGATACCATAGGTAGTTAGTGATATACTACCGCCTAAAACATTTCGTAGTATGTATGTCATTTGGAAGGTTAAAATTATATGACAGTTTATTTAATCGGTGTCATTTAAAGACAAAGAAACATAGTACCTAATCATTTATTTTAATGTAAAGTGATAACTTGAAGTAAGACACGCAAGGCGCTATTAAAATCTAATCTGTCCTAAGTGAGAAATGTTGCACAACACTATGTATTATTATCATTTGACTAGCGCTGGGTAGCGCCCGGCTCGCTTCGTAACAGTACTAAAAGTTGTTGCTTGTTCGCCGCTCAGTTCACTATTATCCTTACTGTTTAGCTCCTATATGTGATATGTTTTTGTGTTATATACTTAAAACTTCCTCGAGAAACATAAGAGTGAAAACCGCATCCAAATAAATTAGGAGGTTTTTGAGATTAGCTCGTTCAAACAAACAGACACAGCGAGTGCTTTTTATACAATGTATAGATCCGAGTTCGTGGTAATGACGTCATACTACAACTAGGCTTCATTGCGTGTCATGACTTCATGAGTCAAGGTGTACTTTCGTAAACGACCTTGATAAGACAATGTAATGACAATCATGGTAATCTCTGATATCGTTATGAATTGTTTAAGTTCCCGTATAATTAAATGTAAGATAGTGAGGGGATGTGGGGTCGATGTTATGTGTTTAAGTATTTGGTTGAATATGTTAAGTTTGATCTGTTACGAATACATTGTCATTTTACTTTAGGTAAGCCTTAATATGGTGAATATATTCGCGTACATGACCCACGATGTTTAAGGGATCGCCGAAAATATTACAGGCTCTTTCTACTTAAAATATCATTCTGTTCCAAGTGTGTTTTGGTAGTGTAAAGATAGAAATACTCGTATTTGAATAAGTATACTTACTTGTTGTATCATGATCATCATGACCGATAATATCTATTGAACTGAATGAAAATGATTCTGTAATGGTCATGATACTCAGCGGTCATTTTATATAAATAACTGTGACCCGCAGACTGCAATGTGAATATCCCATTACGTGGTTCACCTAAATAGCGTAGTGCCGTCGTAATATCCTTTGGCTATGCGTTATTACATAATGTTAAGAATTATTTCAATTAAGAATATTTGCTCAGAACATATTATTTATCTACCTAATATGTTTAGTGAAGCTTATGGTATATTCGAAAGCAAGTCAATATATGATCGACAGACAGCTAAGAACAATATATCTCTTTATTTAAGAAAAGGAAGTATAAGAATGTTTAAGATAAGACCGGACACCGTAAATCAACCCTTTCGCCTTATGTAATGAGAAACAAGATAGGAATACTCCAGATTCTTTTGTGCAAATATTAGGATCAAATGTTACTTGTATTACTCTACTTTAAGAGTTTTATCTATATTATACACTTTTTCTGTTAAGATTTCCTCATTACATTGATTTTCATAGTATTTGGTTTCAATAACACAACAAATTATTATTTATTTATTTTTATTCGCGTTGTATAAAAGTTAAATATATACAAAACATAAACAACTAAATTTGTACAGTCGTTAGGTGATCACCAGCCGTAGTTGGCCAGACCATTGTAAGCCACGTGAGAAACAGCTGGGGCCGCAGAGTAGGTCAATGGAGCGGCGTGAGCGTAAGTGGCGACGGGGGCAGCGGAATATGCGGCATAAGGAGCGATGGTTTTGGTCACAAGAGGAGCGGAATGAGCATACGTTGCAGGTGCGGCGTAGGTCAGAGGGGCGGCGTGGGCAGCGTAAGTGGTAACAGGTGCGTGTGCGGCGTATGTCGCAACGGGGGCGGCGGCGTAGGTGGCTACTGGAGCATGTGCGGCATATGTCGCAATAGGAGCGGCGTGGGCTGTGTGTGTGGAGTAGGAAGAGACTGATGACACTGCGGGAGCGACAGCCTTGACCACGGGTGCTGAGTACGCGGGAGCAGCGTACGCAGAATACGCGGGAGCGGCATACGCGGAGTACGCGGGAGCGGCGTACGCAGAGTATGCGGGAGCAGCGGCGTATGCCGAGTACGCGGGAGCGGCATAATTCTTGTAGACTGGAGCCGCTGCGTATGTGGCCAGAGGAGCGGCGGAGTAAAGACCACCAGCGCGGGCTGCCGCCACGGCGCACAGGAAGACTAGAAACTGTAACAGAGAATACATTTTAATAAACATCGTTCGTCATAATTATTACCTACTCGTCAGTCTTTTTCATCGAATAAAATAAGTATATGTTTTTATTTAATTTATAAAGTGTTGGCACATTATTTATGGTCTATGTTGGCAGATGAGCCAATAGCTAACCAAAGGTCAAGTCATCAAGACATATCCCGTACGAATATTGTTACTGGTAAAGCCCGAGCCAAGCCACTGCCTATCGAAAACGTTTATCATGACTACGACAATATAATTTTATGCTCATTTTAAATATAATTCTTTAAAATAATAGCCTATCAACTAAAAATCCTGGCGTAATTTTAATTTGACCTATTTTAAATTTAACACATTTTTCTACATTAAAAAACCAACGATTACACACAAATGCGTTTATATAACATTATTTCGCACTGAATCACAATAAACCAACCTTAGCTGCCATTTTGATATATAAAATTCACTACGGCAAGTGATACTGAGTAAGTCCACACAAGCACTTTTATACTATACACGTTACCCCCGCGCCAGCCTTAAGACTTAAGTACTAAATGTAGTTCAACTTGTTAGGACCCTGTCACAAAGTATCCGCCCAAAACATACAGGTTAGACGTGTAACATACGAGTATTAGCTTTTGAGGAAATCATAATTAGGAACATGCTGCGAATTCAAATGTTTAAAAAAAACAAAGTGTTATAGAATTGAGAATTACGAAAGATACATTTTTCTGTATGACCAGTTTCAAGTACACGAGAAATTGTTGTTGAGATACGTCATTAATTTGGAGCAATGAAACTATTTATCGTTTAATTAAAGTACGGATGAGCCTTGGATTTTATTATAACAGTGTTGTAAATCGCAGTAAGGTATTAAAGGGTTCTTTCTGTCATTACACTTTTGTCTTAGTTGTTAACTCATTGGGGTTGAATATAAGTAGAATTATAAAAATCAATCTTTATAGATTAAGTGTAAATTTAAATTAAAACTTGGACTTATTCACGCATACGCACATAAAATTTGAAGTCATACCTAATATACAATTGCCGAGCTTTACACTCACCTACCTGTAAATAATATAAGCGGTTTATCATCAGTAAAACATAAAGCTGCTTGAAGAAATAGCTCACTTATTTTGATATCATTTGCCACTAACCGAAGAAAATTTATTCTATCTCGATAGTATTTGTTTGTTGTTTGCTAAGAAAAGACTAATTTATAAATTTGCTGTCTTTACGGATAAAAGCTTTTTATGTATTATTCTCCTTAGCAAAACTAAAATCTCATTTCATATTGCTGAGATTTTGGTTTAGATATAGCATCTTTGTTTATTTTTCTTGTTTTAAGAAAAGACGACACCTGCGCTAGGTAACAAGCCCTGTATCTTGGGACTTTACAAAATGGACAAACGTACAGTATATACTCAAGCTCGGAACATATAAGTATTTATGGATCGCACAAAGCTTTGTCTTGTGTGGGAATTAAACCCACAACAAGCATCTACAAACACCACACCACAACAGAGGCAGTCAAGTGTAGTTCATGACAAACACATAAATAGAACGATTTTAAACAGATTCTTAACAAAAAACAAATATTTGATATTTATTAAAGTAATTTATTACAAAACTTGGCATGCAATTAGCATCATTCTCAGTTTAAAGAAAACCATTCCAGCAAGGTTTTACACATTCACTTTTTGTGATACGTCATACATCTACACGTTTTCTGCTGTAACCATTTTTATTGTTTGCTTACACCTTGTCTGGAAACAACCAAATCTGGTGGGAGGTCTAATACCTCCCTCCTTAATACTATTGCTATCATCATCACCTGAGCCAAAAGATGCCCTTTGCTGAAAATAGCCCAAACCTCAAACGTCTCTATTTAACCAGCAGTGGGCTGCCCTCATCCATTTCATCAGATATCAGTCCTTATTATGAAAATATATGTCCAGTACCTTATTATGAAGCCTGTTCCCGCTTCGTCTTTTGGTTAGTGGTAGCTTGTAACTTTAGAAGTTTCTGAGAGCTATGTATTCTGCCCACTGCCACCTCAGCAATTAATAATCAAATTATACCAATATTATTGTACTGTGCCCAAATAAAGGTTTAATTTTACCATAATTTAATGCTATCCATCTTATACCTAATTAATTTATCAATCGCTAAAGGACAAGAATACGTTGTCGTTATCTTTAATCTTGCCATAATGTAATAGCCACTGTTAGTTCAGATTCTAATTAGTCAGATAGATTTAGATAATGAGTTCAATATTGTCATGTTCGATTGGATACGGCTGTGATGTAACTATTGGTGGAAGCTGCGTGCTAATTTTCGAAACTATATACTTGTTTGATACTTATAAATGTATCAGGCACTTTTAGAGCAGTATTACGATTGCCGGATATGATGCCATAATAGGTTAATAAAAATTAAAAATTAACTTGTATTAATTTTGTCTGTATTTGTCTGTGTAATGTTATTGGGTGATTGCGATTCAGATTAGGGTTCCGTATCTCAATAGAAAAAGCTTTTATTTTATTGTTCATCGTTTGTCAGTCAAGATCCTATTCTCAAGAACTTGTGTTTATGGTTTCGTGAAAATGTAAGAAAATTTGCCTCTTAATCAACGCTGACAAATAATATGGTTATTTTACATAGGTACCTACTTTCGATTGATTTCTGTTTATCTAGAATCACGACATTTGACAAGACCCAACATCATGCATCACAAATAAAAGGAAAAACCATTCGTTTGTAGTAAAAAAACGTTTTTGCGATTACAAATTTACATTTACAGTCGGAATTTTGACCCTGACATGTAGGTATGTACTATGTCATGTGCATGATGCAATGTAAAGTTTGACATATTATTTCGTCAGAGTTTTGGTCGTAGATAATTTTAGGCTCGACTTTCATGATGGACGAAGTATAATTTCCTAATACAAGTTTTTACATTAATGTTTGTACGGAACCTATGTGCGTAAGTTAGTTTTACGCTAGTTACTTTTTTGTTTTTGATTTGTCGTACCAAATTGCACAATAGAGCATAATTATACCGCTGTAAAATCGTATGTGTCGCATTTGGAAAGTACACATTGATACTCCCCCGGTTTCGAACCTTAAGTGGCAAACTAATAAGGTAGGCAACAACGACTATGTAAGTCGTTGTTGCCTACGTATGCTTAAAATGCCAGGAATATGTATTCTGTATCTAAACAAGATAACATACATAAATGAGATTATTTTTACAAAAATGCTTTTATAGAGCTTTACTGATATTACATTCACAACCAATTCTTTATTATCAAATGTTATAAATTATCGGTAGGTAAGTTCACTCTGTGGCCCAGTACGAATGAGTCCAGTTTTTCTAGAGCACTTAAATTAATAGGTCGTCGTTAAAATGTTAATACTAACCTTTATTAAGAATATTATTAGAATAAATAATTATTTTACTATCGCAACTTTGTCGCTTAAACACTTTTATTACACACCACAAAAAACAAATTGATAAAAGTATGAAATATTTTTTCGGTTATGTGTAAACGTACTAGCTTCCTACAGCGTGGTTTTACCTGCGTCTTTGATAACGACTCTGCTTACGTCGCCAGTAACGTGATGTTACATAGCCTATAACCTTCCTAAAGAACTAGGCTATCATATGCAAAAACAATTATTCAAATCCGACTGGTAGTTCCAGAGATTAGCGCGTTCAAACAAACAAACAAACTATTGCAATAGTATAGATTTTTAGATTTTATCTATAGTCCATACAAATTATTTTTTTTTTCAATTCATATCATTTATTTCGGATAATTTTTTTTTACAATCCATATTTATATATACCTTATAAACTAACATACATACAATAATATAAACCTAAAACTAATACGAGTGCATCAGCTTACGACGGCGTCATATTAAGCGGCTCAGTATTGTATTTAATTGTATTGTAATAGCAGATATTCATGCGATTTTATATCTGAGAGCTTTATAAAAAAAACACGATTTCGATCGCATGTGATCCTTGATTGACTCTTCAAGATCTATTAATATTAAAGATTAAGAGCACTTCGGTTTTGGGTTGGGTTACTGAGTTAAGTCGTTGATCATGTTGTTCTTGTGGGTAGTCAAAAAAGCTTGAGACGTCTAACTACTGGTCTAACTATCAAACATTGGTGTTGCCATTTCTCACTATAGCTAGATAGGTATCTATACATATAATAAAAATGTAACCGATCGCTGTCTGTACATGGAAGATATATGAGAAAAAAAATTATTGGGGCCTTTATCAACGCAAATAGAACCCAAAACAATGATTGTTACAATTTTTGTCTGTTTGTCTGTTTGTCTGTTAGTCTGTTTGTCTGTTTGTCTGTTTGTCTGTTTGTCTGTTTGTCTGTGCGTTTGTTCACGCTAATCTCAGAAACGGCTTATCCGATTTAGATATGGTTTTCACTAATACATTGTGGTAAGCTACACTTAACATTTAGTGTTTGTTTCATGTCAATCGGTTCATAAATAAAAAAGTTATGCCAATTTAAAGAATCACGTCGAACATTTGTTAATTTACTACGAAATCTGATAGAAACAGAGACTTTAACAGGTTACGGAATTAGCTGATAGCGTTTTTATTGTTCGGATTCCGCTCATTCTAAACAATCTTCCGTTTAGTTTTAAATGAGTCCAGTTTCCAGTGAGCCTTTTTCGCGATGACAATTAATAAAGCCCAAGGTCAGACACAACTAAAAGTTGTGGGCGTGGATCTAAGTATTAGCTGTTTTTCGCACGGTCAGCTTTATGTGGCTCATCACGTGTTAGCATTCCTAGCAGCCTGTATGCTTTGATCCTCGATGGCTATACGTCTAATCCATACATCCATACACCCATACATATTATATAAGGCTTTGTCCTGACTGACTGACTGACTAACAGACAACGCACAGCCTAAACTGCTGGTCGTAGCGACTTGAAATTTGGAGGGTGTGTTTGTCTAAATGTCTAGAGGTTGCACTAAAAAAGGGAATTTTTAAATTTAATTCCTAAGTGTGTGAAAAGGGATGAAATCGATTATATGAATCTTCTTCATTTTTTAACTTACAGTTTTGAAATTTTATTTTGGAATACTTCTATTTAAATGAAAAATATCCTTATAATTTTATTTTAACAGGGGTGGATTTAGAGGGGTGAAATTAGGGATGAAATATTCTATACAAATATCTTTAGCTTCTGAAGCTAGCGACTCGAAATTTACAGGGAGGGGGAGGGAGGGAAAGGAGGGAGGAAAAGGAGGTGATGAGGCTGATGAGAAGGAGTGAGGGAGGGGAAAGTGAGAGGGAAGTGATGGGGAAGTGAGAGGAAAGTGATGGGGAAGTGAGGGGGACGTGAAGAGGAAATGCGGGAGAAGTGAAGGGAAAGTCAGGGAGAAGTCAGATGGAAGTAAGGGGAAAGCCAGGGAGAAGTGAGGGAGAAGTGAGGGGAAAGTGAGAGGAAGTGAGAGGAAAGTGACGGAGAAGTAACGGGGAAGTGAGGGGAATTGAGGGGGAAGTGAGAGGGAAGTGAGGGGGAAGTGAGGGGGAGTGAGGGGGAGATAAAAAATAGTATGAAAAACAGTATTTAAACAATATAAAAATGTCTATTGGAAAATACGACATTCACGCGAGCGAAGCCCAAAAGGTCACTCACTCACTTATCAAGAAATCTCAGAAACAACAAGTGCTAGGAATTTCAAACTTTGCATTGTTATTCCTATTAGAATATAGGTGCTCACTTAGACGGAATTTTGCGAAATCCATCCCCTAAGGGGGTATAAAGGGGTGGCAAAGTTTGTATGAAACTTCTATAGTTTTTATAGTAGGATTACCAAATTACTAGAAAATACTCTTTTTTTAATATTCAGAAACCACCCTTATTAAATGGGCAAATAAGAGTCGCAAGTTTGTGTGAAAGTGGTTTGTCAGTTTTAGCGGTAGCGGGTTTAAACTGGATTCGCCATAGAAACGGATAATACTGATACAATGTACGATTGCCATAAAATCAGGCACGCAATATTCTCATAGAGGCACCCATCTGAATTTTCACGCGAACGAAGTCGCGGGCAACAGCTAGTCTATAATAAATATAATAACTTAACAATGGGCGGTAAAGTTTTATAACGATCGCTTCAAATAAAATGACAAAGTGACACGAAAGTACTCAATCGAACTCAATCTAATTGTCTAAATTATTTTAAAGAAACATATAATAACGAAAACTGAAATTTGATATTTAGTTAGTTAGTTTGTCTTCCGTAGCATAACACATAGAATAATGAATTAATTAACATAACATAATTATGTATGTTAATTAATTTATTACTCTAGTTCCGTTACCCTTTGATTTACTTAAATCTACATATTATGTACATGTTTTTTTGTTAATTGTATAATTATGACAAACAGTTAATTATTTTGGGTGGAAGAGAATCGGTCTCGAAAATAAAACTTAGTAATAGTGAAGAACTTATTTTTTATTTAAAGGCCTGAAAAATAAGCTAAAAGAAATTGATAATTTTGCATTGTAGGGTATTTAAAGATTTCTGTACTTATTAAATATTCTGTCGGTCACCGATGACTCCAAACAATTAGGTACCTATTGTTTGTTGTTTCGTTCAAACAGTTTATTTATATCAGAAAGTACTCGTCTCAGTAACAATATTATGCTATCGGATGTTTAGTTCGTAGACTTTCAACTAAGTAGGTGCTGTTTTTATCACCACTCTATTTTATTAAGTACCTACTAGCCAAGTTCGAACTAGGCTTAATGCCAACTCCTATGCACAGATATTTCTTACTTAGTCGTTAAATGATGACGTCAATCGTAAATTTTAGAAATGCCCAATAGTTACAATACTATCGTGAATCAAGATGTAAGTACACGCAATAATTAAAGGCTCAAATTAGCCACACACAGCCTCAGAGTTTCGCCTACGCATGTTGTAAATCGTTCTTCTAACTTTCAATTGTTCAATCCTATTACTAGAATCTGTAGCATGTTGCAATGCTGACGTCACAATAGACCTGAACTAGTCCATTGGCTTAAAATCTTTAAAAGAAAATCGTCTTTGTACACTTATTAGACATTACGTATCTTTGCTACCCCGGTACTACGACCGGTGAACTACGACCGGTAATGTTTAGGTACAGCGCCAGCGTAATAAATAATTAATATTATATACAATTAATAATTAATAATTTTACATCCTGATAAGATTTTCTTACATTTTTTAAAAGATTATTATAGATTTTATCTTGACTTCAGAACCTCGAAAAGCATTACCGTATATGGTCCTGTCATTAAGAGATATTGCGCAGTAATAATAATATTAGTAGTTAACAATAGTAGATTAGTAGCCAAGGGCTGTAAGGCATCAATTGCAGCCCGAGATATTTAGGCGCACGAGCGCAGCGAGGGCGCCTATTAGTTCGAGGGTGCAATTGATACTTACACCCGAGCTAACTACTCTGCTTTACATCTCGATTGTGAGGTAAGTAGAAAAAAAACGGCATTACAAGAATAAAAGTATTCTATTCCCGCCTTTTTTCATCTTTTTTTTTAATTTTTATTTTTAAGAACGAAATTGAGCTTCGCCGTTCGATATTTAAAATTGATGACTATTATACTCATACGAAGACAAGGCTGAATAGCGAAGCGACCTCTTTTGTCATTGGGCTGAATGCATGATGTCTATTGCCAGTATGATGGTTAGATGTACGCGAACTTTTTGAAAGAGTGAAGTGTTTTTTTTTAATTACTTACCGCCCTAGGGCTTTTCTAGCTACATTATTACCCTAGAGCGCTAATTGGTAACCTACAAGCCCCATTTGGGGGTAATAAGGACCTACTTACCGAATATGAGGGATGTAAAATATTTATCTTAATTTAGGATAGGCACTTTTACACTCTAAAGGCATGAAATATAACTATTTTATTACCAGAGACGTAAATCGAGTTTTAAGCCCCATTATCGTTTGTATTACTCAAGAGTTGTAATTGTAAAGCACCTGTCATAGTAGACCAATAAAAGCAACCTACATATTGTGAAACTATGCATTCCAACAAAGGGTTGACGCAGGTAGAAGGATGATACGAGCTGTTTCATTTCAGCTGTCAGCACTGACATCAGAGGTACAGATACATAAACAGTTGACAACACAAATAGCACCATAGGGAAGAAATATATTTATTTCATTACTCTTTTGTGAAATAAGAAAATCGTGGAAACAGCGAATGAAAAACTTAGCTGTAAATTCTTTTTCAGAGGCTTGCTATGCTTGTAACCTGAGGCCCTAGACCAGTGACATATATTTAATTTTCTATTCTATTCATAGCATAGATTAAAAATGTATGGGATTGACATTAAGTTAACGACAATGTTGGCTTTAGTGTTTGTCAATTCGATACATTTTTTAATCTATTCTAAGAATAGAATAGAAATCTTTGCTACTTGTCTAGGTTCTCTGACATTTTTTGTGCCTGTTATCAGTGGTATTTGAAAAACACATTATTTCATTGATACAATTCGTAGGCTGGTTTAATGGTATGTTTTCGACGCTCTCTTTGGACAAAAAAGGAAATTTCAGTTTGTGTAGTAATTTGAATAGTAGCGATAATAGGATCGTTGAGGATTTAAAATTGAGATAGTTTACTGGGATGCGCTGAATATCGGACTCTTTATAACTTGCGGACTTATAAGATAATGTGCTAGTTTAAAGACAAATACAATCATAATGGAGAAAATCTTGAGATCTTGCGGCTTGAGATGATAACTCTTATTCTGGAGACAATTTTGAAAGGAATGCCGTCGAACAAGACAATACTTCTTTTAAGTATGTCTAAGATAAAGACATTCTCTACTTATTTTGTTGTGACCTATGAAATAGCTTAAATTTAATACATTTTAAGCTTTAGATTAAGCTCTTATATTAAGTACATATACACTAGTTTTCCGTGGCGCTAATTCACCCGTGTCTTAGCACACTGCTCTGCTCCTGTCGCCAGTAGCGTGATGTTATATAGCCTATAACCTTTCTGGAGAACTGGGCTATCATACGCAAAACGAATTTTTCAAATCTGACTGGTAGTTCCAGAAATTAGCGCGTTCAAACAAACAAACAAACAAATTCTTCCGCTTTATATAATAGTATAGATATCATACTTCCTTTGTTGTCCTTTTTAAATTTGTGCTTATTTGGAAACTGTTTGTTCATCTGAAGAGTTATTTGGAAATTTATTAACGAGTATTTTTAGAGCAAAGCTTTTTAGCGTTAGTAGCTTCGGGTCTACTTTAAAACGTAATGTAATCTACTAATTCAGCAATAAAAGTTGAACTAGTGAACAACTTGCGTACGTTTACCTAACGTCCATGTACACCATGCCTAATAAAACTAGTGTCGCAACGTTCGGACAGGTCAATCGTGCGAGTTAAAGCAAGTCGACTGTGCAACGTATACAATACATCTTTATCAGCTGCGTATTGTGACCGGTCAGCGATTGGAACCCGTGTCGTGTGGTAACATGCACACGAGGGCAAATGTGACAGGATATTTGTAACTTTGGTTTAGCGAGGCATAGTTTTGGTTCGAAGTACAACTAAAATATTTAAGTCTATGTTAATTGTAGAGTACGCAAAAGTGTAATATGTGTATAATAATATCTACACTTTGATAGCTATGTTTATTGTTTTGTTAGCTATGTATGTTTGTAGGCTCTTTATGCCAAGATATAAGTCTATTGCTATTATACCGGTCACAAAAGACGTAGAATATCTTTTGCTTCGCCCGGGTTCGGTAATCCGGGACTTTAGACATAAGCACCATTATTGTTATATAGTGACATTTCTTTGTGAGTACTAATCAAGGAATATTCGTTAAAATCTTCAGTTGAACGCTATTATTTAATATCTTATCTTATCTTATTCGCTTATTAGTCCCGGTGTTATTAATATAATCCGAACTTTAGTGTAACGGTTCAAATTGCTCGTAGTGGGATTGACTGAAACTTGAAAGTTGAGGTTACAATGAAGTTTATTCTAAACTAGCTGCGCTCACAGCTTCGCCTGTGCGTGAAATATGTTTTGTTGTATCCGTCGGGAACCAGATCGATTTTCGGGATAAAAAGTAGCCTATGTCCGTCTCCGGTACCGAATCTATCTATATACCAATTTTTATCAAAATCGGTTCAGCTGCTTAGACTCTGAGTGGTAACAAACACACACACAGAACTCACACGAATTTATAATATTAATAGGAATTAATAGGATGTAAGGTATCTTGATGCTTATCGAACTAAATTCACACTTTATTTATGGTGACAGTCTAAGCCCTAAGCCCTCCTACAAGCATAATGACCGAACGCCATGCTAGCTGGCGGATTAGCGATAGCAGCAGTTAGTCCTGTCACAGGACCTGCACCTTCACTCAGTTGACTGATTGCACTAGTGAAATAGTTACCAAGCTATATATTTTGCTAGTAAAAGGTAGGGCAGTTCCCGCCGCCTTACTAACCTAACATACACTTACACAATATAAAATGATAGAATATAGCTTTACGGCTGTCACTTGGCGCACGATTTTAAGTATCTGTTAAATGATCTTTTGTAGCTGGTAAATTTATGAACTGTGTCTCCATTGGTCTAATAATAAAAAACCCGCTTGATTTATTTCGTGACTGAGCTACACCTATCCTTACCGGATAATCTCTATCATTTTAAATACTGTAGCACCTTACGTAGATAGTGCTTATTTAGATTTTTTTTTTATAATTTAAAATTCATAACATTTTACTTTGAGAAAAAATATTAAGCTAAGCTCATTATTAATATTTTTTACTATTTTTTACACCTATCCCTACCGGGTAATCTCTATCATTTTAAATACTGTAGCACCTTACGTAGATAGTGCTTATTTAGATGTTTTTTTTATAATTTAAAATTCATAACATTTTACTTTGAGAAAAAATATTAAGCTGAGCTCATTATTAATATTTTTTACATTCAGGCAACCTTTATAACACGGCATTTCAGATAAAGTGGCTTGAATTTAGCATTGCTTCATAATTATCGACTATTGGACTATGAAGGATGAAGAAATTGTATGTTAGATATGTTAATATCTTCATCTACTAAACAATGCTTCATTTAATTTTTTTAAACTAAATTGCTTTAGTAATCATTTTGCCAATGATATTGTCCTTTGGCTAGTCTATTACGGCAAGTATGAGTAAGTATCTAGTTTTATGTAATGAATTAAATAAAAAATAAATCATAAAATGATGCAGCTATTTATTATCCATAACTTAAACTTAAATAACTTAACATTAAACATAAATTAAACTTAATCAAGCAGTCAGTCGCGCAACCATGTTATGGGAAAATCTCAATTATTTACCAAGTATAACTTGTTCCTAAGCCACTGAATGACATATGTGACACTAGCGGAGCCTCGTAATATGTCAAAGTACTTTTAATTGGTTGAGCCTCAATTATAGGTGTATGTAAAGAATACGAAGACAAACCTGAAGTTATTACTTTAGATTTTAAAAGAACAGGACTTGTGTAAGACGTAATTGTGGGAACATTGTGATTACTGAAAGATACAGATTTTGTGTATATTGGAGAGCTAACAGTATGAACTAATGGTGAAGAATATGAAGGTAAATCTGAGGTAATGATTTTAGTTTTGGAAGTTACAGGAGATGTGTATGACGTAATATCAGGAGCAACCAATGTTTTAGTCACTGGAATGTTATGAGTAGCATAGTGTACCGGTACTGATATGGGTTTTGAGAATGCTGAAGTGCTAACCGTGTGGGTTAAAGGAGAAGAATAAGTATAGGCTGTATGCGGATTATACACAATTGGTGAATAACCAGAAGATGAGTAAAAATCTGGAATAGTATTTGATATAATGCCATTATCAAATTTAGATTCGAACTTTTTTGAAGTTAAATAGCCTGTATCAAATGTCTTTGAAAACGTTGAATGTTGTGTGCCATCTGGCGTTTTATATTTGCTTTCTTTAGTAGTCACCACAGATTCATAAACTGGAGGTGATTGAATGATCTTGGTGTATCCGATAGACGTATCGATGGTTTTGTCACTAAAGGGACTGTTATTCGTGTTAACGATGGCAGGTGTGGATATTGATGAATAAGATACTGCAGTAGCTGGTGAGTAATCAGTTTCAATGATGCCAGCATTAGACAGTACTGAGGAACACAGGATTAACAGTATCTGAAACAATAACATTATTTGTGAAGGTTTTATATTTACGATTTGATTTTGGCTTACAATGGGGAACCAAGCATTTGCGCAGAAGCAAACGAGTACTAATATACTTATTGGCTAAATTTAAATAATAATAAATTATTATTATATAAATAAAATGACATAAATATTATAATAATGGCGCTTAAGATGAGATCAGTAAGAATGCCATCCGGATTAGTTAAAACGTAGTTTTGTCTACATTAGTATTTTTCAGTACCTAACGTAAACAGACTTAAGTTTTATGCGTAATGGTGGAAATTTAGTACATGTAGCCGCTTTCCCTTAATAAGAAAAAGACATGACATCATGTAATGCTTATACATAGTAATTGCACATTGATTAGAAATTATTAACTAAAATCTCACCTTTAGCAACATATTTTTTCTTTCGATGCAAACTTTGTCCAATGAGTGACATGTAACCGAAAATATAAAGCTTATATAGGTTTCCAATTATTTAATAATTTCTCTCTTGTTGAGCTGCTTAACGAGCGTTATGCATCACTGTATAACAGCTGCAGAACCAGTCCACGACCTTAAACCAAAGTTCACCTTTGACTTTAATAACATCTCATAAACGTGGCATAACAGCCTATTCATTATGTAGAACTACCATGCTTTCATTGTGTTTAATTCAATACGATAATTATTATGGTACTATTATTATCGTGTTCGTCGTAGGAAAATTGGCATGCTATCCTTGACTGGTATAGGAACTAGGAAGCGATATTAGGGGGCCTACCCACCACCTCTTATAGCAGTTTTATTGTAATCTTACTTTGTGTTTTGTCTTTTTCTTTTGTACCATTAAAACAAGGACAGAGACAAAGAAAGTAAGGTTTTAATGATTACTATAAGAGGTTGTGGTAGGATCCCAGGTAGATTTTTTATTTAGAATTTTTCGATATTTCTCAGCGGCTCACTAAGCGGTAACTGAGGGCTTAATAATAAAATCTGTCTTACTG
This sequence comes from Parascotia fuliginaria, assembly GCA_963082885.1. NCBI lineage: Eukaryota > Metazoa > Arthropoda > Insecta > Lepidoptera > Erebidae > Parascotia > Parascotia fuliginaria. The sequence goes on along the minus strand of OY720180.1, from coordinate 12,568,166 downwards.
ATAGTACAGAGCTTGCCTTATGAACACGGGTTAACATCAGTCTGTTGACATCAATGCTTTTTTAAACAGCCAGCTCCAATATGACAAGAAATCTCACTGTGTGCCCTTACTTACTTAAGTTAAAATTTATAACGATGATATAGTTACATAGTTAGTTTAATGAAAATTACATTAACTCCATAGAAAAAAAATGTTTTATTGCTTACTTACTTTTATTTTAAGATCTTTAAATTTTTTGTCGGAGACGACAAAAGTGTGGGTAAAGAGTTATGAGTTTAATATTACATTACATTAACTGTTTAGTGAGAGCCTGCAAGATGTGTTACTGCTCACTTATGTTTGACACATACTGATTACTGTAATCAATAATTTTGGCGACCATATGAACACATAACTCAGGATCAGTAACGCATGAGTGACTCAGGTATTACAAAAATCCATGGGCATACAACACGATAAAAAATTCATCTAATAATCGACATTTTAAAATGTTCTTTTATAGCGCCGGAATTGTTTTGTTTTATATAAATCTTTCTTTTAACGTTGATTACCGCCTGATGCTAATGGGTATACTCATATACCCATTGGTCTGCTTGGTATAGGAACTACGTGATGAAATATAAAGTATAGATGATAAGTGATATTAAAAAAGAAAACTGTCACTCGTTCTTACTCCTTCTATTTTTTGTGTAATTTTGTGAAGATGGAAAAATCACATAATTACGAAAATACATGTATAATAGTAATCTTATTTCCACATTCCTTATACTCATATAATATAATCAGTAATGGAAAATTACATTCTGTTAAAATAGATGGATATTCATGTATCCTACTTGCGATTCCCATTTATAGTAGCTGTATCGCTTTAAAGGTTTAACCATATATTACTTTAATTCTAAAGTCAAATTGAGCTTGGAATGTACACTTATTTTCATTGAGTTATGTAGACTAAGAGAATAATTTAATATTTAGCTTTTATATGGATGGCTTTATCTTAATAAAGTCTACGTTAAATAAAAGGAAACTTCAAAATGCCATGCAAACTGCACACTATATTCTAAAGATTACATCGGTTATCGTCAAGATTCAATAAATTATTGTGCTTACTATCAGATTGATAAATTGTTATATTTAAGATATTGCTAGTAATTCTTAATATAATGAACAAAAAGAGTAGAAGACAAACTTAGGAATGAGACCGCAAAGGCACAGCTGACGACCAATCGTTATCCAATGTTATAATAGCTACTAAGATGATGTTGTGTAACTTATAGTAAATGTAACTTGGTACAATCGAAGTATAAACCTGATATCGTTATGATAAAAAATTGTGTCATTGTACCAAAAATCGAATACCAAAAATCACCTTTTCAATATAGTACTTATTAAAGTTTTTCTTTTATTGTCGTGCAGTACAATTAGTTTCATTATACTCGCCGATTGTTTCCGTTAACGAAATAATTCATCTCATAATTACTTGAGCTCACGATTCGACGAGCGTGTCGAAATTATGAACAATCGATATGTTTTATTCATAATGCACAACAAACAAATCGAATATTATGCTCGTTAGCGATTATAGATAAACGTGAATAATCGAATGTTCCGATGGGTGGGCTTTGGCTGTCGGTCGCGTACGTTACTGTCGCCCGTAAGTCTATGCATCTATATATCATTTACACACTCGATTTGTTGCATAATCGTTCTGAGAATTGTAGGCATGTTTATTGCAACTGTATGTCTGTCAGTGAACTGTTTAAAACATTAGCGCCTATTAGCAAGTATGTATCGAATAATGTGTAGGTGTGACCCCGATTGGCTCCAGTTCTTGCTATTGGGGTTCAGATTGTGTGTATTGACTTTGATTCGAGTACAAGTCAGGGTGATTCGAGTGGAAATATTGTTCAAATAAAGAAAAATAAGAAGAGTAACTCTGTGATCTTGTATTATTCTTTTGTAAGTATTTCGGATTATTGGGATAAATTTTCTGTAAATTAGGACATGTTAAAGTTGATATGAAATCTGATTACTTATTACAATGTAATTGTTCAAAGTCTGTCGACATAATATCTCGTGAAAAGAGCCACGAGCAGAAGTTAGTTCGTAATAAAATAAAGTCGCTGATTGATTATTATGCTCGTACTGCTCCATTCATGTTGTAATTTCGCAATACTTCGATGATTACGGATTTACATAAATTCGAAAGATTGGTACACAACCAAATATGAATATATTATGTCAAATGACATTTTAATAAATTAATTTCATGATAGCTATTACAAGTACCGGGCCTGTGGCATCACCATAAGTTTAATAATGTTTTTCTTACACGTGACAATGTAAAACATTAATTTTTGAAGAGTTTGTTCTCTGAGTAAAAACTAGGTGCACTAATAATTTTTGCCACATATAGAGCCCCACCCACGCAAGAGGCTTTGAATTTCACACGGGAAAAAACTTTGTGTAATCTCTGAACATTTACACCGAGTCTGCGTGTTAGTGGTTGATGTGGGCGACACAGGGATCGTCCTTTAGAGCCGATATATATGTAATAGTAGATTCTATGTAGAAAACTACTGCATAAATGTAGATACAGTTATGTGATTAAAGATTGATATGCTTGTAAGTATTGACATATCGGACCTATTTAAATTGATGGAGTCTCATTTGAATCGTGAAGGCCGTACATATATAGAATTGTCACCTTGGAGAGATTATATTTAAATTATCGATTGAATTCGTATTATATTTATTTAGTTGGATTAAACATAATATAACATATGAGTTATTAAGACCGTAGAAATTGCAAGCTATATTACATTTTATATGTGTAGATACGTCACACTAGATAAAAATAGATTACAGTTTACCTCGGTAATAATCTGCTACGATTTGAATAAACGATGTATTATGAGTAATGAAGGTTGTGGGAGTTTTGTGGACTGTATTAAAATTAAGAGGACAGGCGACACTAGAGATGAAAATAGGTAATAATTCTACACATATTTAACATTTGCATAATATCACATGAAACGTAGAAGTTGTATAAATTTACAATAATACAAGAATATATTAAAATTATCACACTTGGATGAGAAAATAGTGTTTTATACCCGCAACAAATTAGCAATGATTTTTAATATTATAATTTGTAAAGAAGTGGCCAGACAAGAAGTGAAAATGATTTTAATTAACTAAAATAATAATTATAATTATGTACATCCTGGGTTGGAGTCATCTCAATTACAAGGCCCATAGTCAAGACCACTCACTAAATTGAGTTGCTAACTACACTCAACCGGCGAATTCAAATCGACTTCAATCTTAAATTATGTAAATTTTATAAATATTCAAACTGCTTATAATTTTCGTTGTCGTAAAGTAAGAAAACTATTCTCAGGTGATTTAAATACGGCTTAACTGTCATGCATGAAGCAATTACTGTTCCCATATGTAACTCGGGTGATAAAGCAATGAAAATTTAATGGTGAGGCCTTGGATAGCACATCAATAAAACATAGGATGGTAAGTGGGAACCCCTGTCGTACAACTATGTATGAGAAACACGCCCTACGATCTTTTTTGAAAAGCTTTCTAATACTCTGAGGACTTATAATGGCCGCTCAGCAAATTTGGACACTTTGCCTGTGTTGATGGCTCGTGGAACCTCAAATGTACACGTATCAATTTTTATACGTGCTATGAATAATTTGTTGCAAATGTTTAACATCAAAGTGACGGTAGTTCAGTTTTTACTACTTTTATTTTGGCAATCATGGTCGGTGGAGTTTCTACATTTAATACGTAACTTACATGTCACAAATTTAAAGTTCTTGACTGTTTGTCTCAAAGACATTGTTGCTATTGGTAGGTATCGCTGATATTTACGAGAGTCTAAAAATCAAAATTCCTGCCTGCTATCAGAGTAGCGATGTCCCAGTAAGTTCGGAAAACATTACCAGCACGGACCCAAAACTATGATGTAGTAATGTTACTGTAGTTGTAATTTTAGCTGCATGCTTCATGGACAAAACTTTCCTGGTAGGACTTTTCAATTTGAGCTTGGTTTTTTTTTTAAATAATTTAACGTCACCTAAGCATATATTAAGCTTGTGATATGGGTTCTGGAATGAGGATAAACATACTAATATACTTTGTTTTTTGTAAATACATACATATTATACATAGAAACACCCAGACCAATGCAATTAGCCATGTTCATGCACACAAATATTTGCACTGAGCGGGCATCGAACCCGCGACATCTGCCTGGCAGTCCATACACAGTACCACCGAACCACAGAGGTTGTCAACTACCTGTTTCTAATGTTTTGAAACTGTGCGCCACCATAAAGTAAACATAGCAAAATAATTTTAATGCAATTTTTTCAGTACTATGATTCAAATTCAAATCAAATCAAATCATTTTATTTAATTCATAAGGTGCACAAAATATTGACAAAAGTCTTATAAATAATAATCTAAACAATGGGCTACTACAATTACATAATACTTGCCTGTACTAGGATAAACCTGTATCACAGGCTGTATATCAACTAACAGTTAAATATAGGTATAAAACGTTTACATTATGTATATATACTCATTTAAATGAAATCAGAACAGATTAATCTACGTATCATATCTATAAACAATATTATATTACACTTATCATATTTACGAAATAAATTGCTATTTTGCATTTTGTTAACTACGAGTACATGTCTAAATTGAACAAAGCTAAGTTTATGGATCAGCATTAATGACTGGTAAAAAGTAGGTTAAAATCTACAGTATTGTATTTATTATTCATCTATAACTTAATGACGTCATCGGCGAATAGTGTCATGACCTTGTTGATAATTATAATTTTGCTTGAGTGCATTTCCTACAACGTTTATTATAGACATAAAACAATTAATGATATAATAATATCTGTAAAACTAGATGTAATAGTTATAATAAATAGAAAAGTTATGGCGATTTTAGACACTGCTGTAGTCGATGGAATTGATGTACCTTTTTTCGGCTAATAATTTTGCTGGGCATTCCGCATCACCTGTCTTATGATTATGTGCCTTTTTGAAGCGTAAGCAAGTAGCGCACTTAGGTTTTTCAAACAATTTAATGCTCATGCACTCTTTTAAAGAGTGACCTTGACTGCCGCAATGTCCACAGGTGTATGTTGAGTCTCAGCATGTTCTGGCCGCATGTCCATACTGCTGACACTTGTAACAGCGTGTTACCAAAGTAAAATCTCTTACGGGGCAAGATGACCAATTAACATAGACCCTGTCGTTTGACATCAGTGCTTTGCGTATGACTGCAGATACTTCAATCACATAATTACAGGTCTCAGCATCCTTTCTACCTGACTTATGGCTTAACTTCAATGCGGCTAAAAATGAATCGAGGTTGGTGTCCTGAAGTTTTTCCTGAAGGTTCTGATGATACAAACATGTGAAAACTTCTTTTTCTTGCATTGATGTTGGCACTCCAATAACTACTACTTTGGGCCGCCGTTTATGAGGCTCATCAATCGTAAGGCCTGAGTTGGTAAGTTGCACCGATTGTTTTACTTTCTCGAGGTCATCTTTCGTATCGGTACTGATTATGACGCCGCCATTTCTTGTCTTACGCAGGCCTCTAACATGCAGCTTCAGTTGTTCAGGGCTGATTATCTTTTGGACAAGAGATTTTGTGTCTTCGCTAGATTTAAGTTTGTCATTAGGGTAAATAACAACTGAGCTCAAGTTGCTAGGTTGTATAAACTGTTAGTACCTTTTTTGACCATGTCAGCAAAAGAAGGTCCTGTTGTAGGGCTTGACGACTTATCGATACTCAGCTTTAGGTCTTGTAGTTTCTGAGATAAGTCAAGTTGATCTTGGAGAGTTTGTATAGTGCTATCCGCTTGTATGGCTTTTATCTTCAAAGACTGATATTGAACTGCCATCTGAGATGTCCCATGTCCAACGTTTTTACATAATTTATTAATGCGCAATTTTTGCTCAGAGTTTAGTTTCCCTTCTCCAGCTATGGAGCACACTTCATTTAAGCATTGTTCAATATAGGATAACCAGCGCTGAATTTCTGACAATGAGACTCCTTCACAAATATCGTCCTTTTTGCTAGACGCTAAAGGGCTGTCTTCCATTGTAGAAATTTTATTTTACGAAATTATTCTAACATTTAAAAAAAAATCACTAAACACATAATTATTCTTATAACATGACACAGAGCTAGTTGGTACTGGCAAAACGAGGTCACGATTCAGCAATTTACTATTTGTGTATTTTAATAATTATTGAGCACGTCTGTTCTGAATTAGTGCACAACTAAGAAGAAACATTACTTTAAAATCTCCTCTTTTGAAGTAATTACTGCAGTTAATCGTTTTGAAATTTTCTTTAATATCTAAATACTAAGAGCAATAAATAATGATTAATGGCGACACTTTGTTTAGCTAACTAATTAAGCTCCGATATAATTATATAATCAACTCTGTTAAACGAATTAAAAACTTGCAATAGACTGTCAAAAATGTTTTTCTGATCTGAAGTAAGCGCTTATTTTAGTGTTAAGTACTATGATAATATATTGTAAAGTTGTCCCACTTTGAGCGATTAAGATTTTAACCATGTCTGTATAATAAGTGTGAAAACTAAATTGATTATTAAATATCGTCGATTAAAACCAAAAAATAATTTGAAAACAAAAAAATATATTTTATAAACTGTTTTCTAATAAGCAATAAGTAGAGACTGACAAGCATAAGCTCGTGAACGAATGTTTCTAGGACACACTGACACGGACCTGCTATCATTCCATCCCGTGTTTATGCCTAATATGTATAACACGTTGGAAATTCTAAATTCGGTAACTCTGTGTGTAGCTCTAATAATATATGTAGATTTTTTATAGTGAAGTAGTAGGCTTAATAAATAAATAAGCATCTAGTTCGTTTACCTACTAACTAATCAATAAGCTAACATTTAAGTTTGATAAATTACTGTATTGAAGGTTACTATTGAATAATAACTTCTCCATCGGAACTCACTATTTGATCTGCTGATAGCCTTGTATAAATTATTTAATAATAATCTTGTACCATAGCTAAGCACATCTTTTATTCCATTAGAAGATATTTAGACAGTAAGACTGTCTTCCAAATCCCAGGTACTCTAAATATTTTGGCGCATTACATTTTATTCTACTAAGCAAATGCATTGAAATTAACTTGTTTATTCTAAATTTGACTCAATATTGAATGATGTTTATTAATATATCTTTTAGTGTGTGTCATTCTGTTCTATTTTCGTTTGATCAGAACTAAACATTGCATAAAGTACATATTTGCTTTATAATTTCGAACATTATAAACTCTAATATCGGCCTTGCATGCATATGTTGAACACTAATTTATTAAGTACCGTTGGCGAAATAAAATTTTAATAGCATTATTAATTTATTTTATCACTTTAGAATTATTTATAATCCTATTATTATTATTACTTCGTTACCACAATAAACATTTACAGTGCCAGCAGCTACGTTGATAAATCGCATAGGTACGAGTAGATATAGAATATATATAATATGTAATGTTTTAACGTGCTCTAAATTATTGATAACAAGTTGTTATAAAATCTATAATATTAATAAAAATACCTTCGTAAATATTCTTGATACCTACAATTTTATATAATGTCTATATAATAATTTGTAATACGTTATAGCCTAAGAGACAGGAAACTCATATATTACAATTTTAAACTATAAAAATGCTATTACAAGTGTTTGACTGTGTTTGACTGTGTTGAAAAAAAAAGTTGTCTTTAATTACCAAATCGGACTAATAGTATCACCTATAATGAGTAATTAATCAACTATTGTAAACCATTGAATATTTCCATCTAGTATAAGCTCAGTAGACTTGTATTGATCTATAGGAGTCTTATTTTATGGTTAAGATTCATTTAATGAGCCAGAATATATACTTACAATTTATGCGTGCTTTTTTATTTTACCTGGAACTTCATTTACACTTTTCAGGACAGTAAACGCATATGGCCGTGATGACAATAAAACATGTATTGTGTCTACTGTAGTGTCCATGAAAGGGTTAACTCACGGTAAAAGATACCTGGACATGCCAAAAAAAACTGAAATCGTTGAACCTCTTTGAGCAAGCGTATTGAATGGTGAACTACGAATTATGATCGTGCCCTCTCTGTAAGAAGAGGGCTTTGCTCTGCACTGGAATAAATACGTTGACCCGTAGTTTGCACTATGTTTGTTTTAAGCCTCGTTCCGGAACGAATTTTTTTTAATGTATGTGTTTAATGTCCATGATAAGCCTGGCAAGTAGGTTAAACCTATAAATTGACATTGAAAAATGTATCGTGGTCGATACCTACTTGCCCGATTTTGTTTCGTGTATTTTAGGTGTATTTACTTGACCACCGAGACCTAACATTGCATTTTTCTATAAAAAATATATAAGTTGAAATTTTTGTTGCTGTCTGTACTTTTAAGTTCCGTTTTCCCTGTGGACTAGTTTACAACATATATGTGTAGTAGCGGCGAGTGGGTTTGGTCGCCATTTTCTGTAAGTAATTCGACGGCTAGATATTAATAATATGTTAAGCTATAACCTTGAGACGCGGCCTACATTCTGTTTTGCGCCGAATAGGATTAAGTTGACGCAGTCTTATGTGAAAGATAGGGGGTCACAGATAAGATAATACAATACTACTACCGCATCACCTATCCTAATCCATCGGTTGCCCCGCCGCAGTGTTGGTCCAACTTATCCTTCTTTCCAAGGGGCTTACGTCTTGGTTACTGGCATGGTACTTTACAGTACTAGATATATACTATTTACTATTTTATCATGATAAGTCGTACTACAATAGACGCTGGAGAAGGCTCTTGTAAGTAGCTACTCATTATTCAGTATATCCAATTCACACAACCCACAGACAAATTGAGATTAATTTTTATTACAAAATACATTAAACGTAACCTACTTCATAAAGCGTAATATTATGTATCTTGTTCACATATTAAGTATGTATGTGAACTATTATAAATGTGAGATAATATTATACAAGCCTGTTTAAATGTTTTGTTTTGTCGCTTAAGGTCATGGGAAATGTACGAGTATATAAATACAAACTTAATTAATTGACAATACAAATACTCATGACACATAATATTTAAATAAGTGCCTATTTAAATTACGAGTATAAAAGAATCGTATGATTTTTCATTGTGAATAACAATGAAAAATCAAATTGCGACAATGACCCAAAACTTCTATTTTCTTCGGTACTTCACAAATGTGTGATACTTCACAGATATGTATACTTTTCAATGCCACATAGGTATCTGCCTATTTGCATAATGATCTAAGTATCGACACTCTCACTTATCAACATTGATTTATCAAGAGTTTTTAATGAAAAGGTTACAATTGCTTTACTATCAACACAAGCAATTTTTTGACTAGGTATACATCAGTATACCTAGTCAAAAAATTGCTCTAGTCTAGTATGTCCATTAGAACATACTAGACTTTAACACACGTTATGACTTTTTAATGTGTGTGACAACTATATTTTGTCCTTTTGTTTATATAAATTTAAACTTAATAAATTACTTCGTAAACTTAAGTTCGAAAGTTTTTAAAGTCACTTCAAACACCCCGTTTTCATTTCCGACAGCGATTGCTTCCCACCTAGTATAAAACACGATTAAAAGTTTTGAAACTCATTTTATTTCTATTAACTTTATTTATATTTTTATTAATAGAGTGTTGAAATGAGTTTGTAAAAAGCCTGGCCAATTTACAAATATGTGTTTGTGTTGGGGTTAAGCTAGGCTCTAAGTTTATGTACTTACATTAACTGTATGTTTGTAAACTTCTCTATAACACAAATCTCGTTCTTTTTTCTGCGTTTTGTTAAATATAGATAAGTACCTACCTATTTTCCTTCTATTTAGATGTATATCCGTTTATAAAGCTTTATTATAAGTACCTAACTTTTTAGCAAATCTTAATATGATGCCATTGAGTATAAAAAGCTATTGTTTATTTTTTTATTTATTCGATAGATAAAACGGTATTCAAAAAAACAAACTAAGTACTTTAACGAATTGCCTAATAATTTGTATAATTATTAATAATGTTATAATATTATCATAATGTAATACTTAAATAGTAAATAATAGCTTAATTCTAATTAATAAAATATGTGTCTATATTTTTGCGCAATTATTTTAAACGTACCTAAGTCAAGGTCGTTGACCACATATAATACAGACAGTTATTACAATAGTACCTACTGTTACTACTACTAGTATTATAAAAATATTAAAGTTACTCGTACTCTTTCGAAACTAAATATTAGTACGTACGTGTTGTCTTGTTAAGAACGAAGACCAACTTAGTTTTGCAATGTTAATGATGTCGTAGTCCTTCTAGTTCTTTATCTAAACTTATTTCTAATGTTAGTGTCACTAGTCCATTTGGTTAAGGGAGTAGTCCAGTGAGTTTAGTTGGTCGTTTTGTCACTACTGTTACGATTAGCAAGTGAGTTCGGTTTCCACCGATACGAACTATGTGTAATGTACACATAGTTGGTATCGGTGGAAACCGTCAGTGGAGTCAGTTAATTGTACATTTGTAAACTTTCAAAAGGACAATGACCGCAACTCATTCACGAGGATACTAGCTGACTGAATTTGTCACAACAGAAGGCCTAGACATGGCATAAATGCTAATAGAATATATTAAAAAATGTAAGGGATTGACATAAGCTAACGGCAATGTTAGCGTTACCTTATGTCAATCCCATACATTGAATAATCTATTCTATTCTAATTTATTCTATTAGTGTTTATGCCACTTGTCTAGGCCCTCAGAGCCGCTTTGCCAGCTAGTCGCTTTCATGTAACAAAGAGAGAATCTGTAGTCATATACCAGGTACAATACCAGACTCAATATCACTTCACTTTAATCTACTCGAGAATCATACCCGAGACTAATGCGTGGCAGTCGGCACCTATACAGTAATAGTACAACTACCGAGGCAGTCATTTTATTCTTCAATTCATTTAAGTACCTATAGATTGCTTGTCCTCTATATAGGATATTCAAGAAGTCAGTTATCATCATTAATTAAAGTAATAATCATAGATGGTTGGCTCACAGCCTAACCTGTGTAGAGGCTCTGCCAATATTACGGAGTAGGTGACATTTTACCGCAGTAATTGGCCACTCAGGCTCAGATGTTACTTGGAGACAAGCCAGCGGTAATTTTTGTGGTTGATAACGACACCAGCACTTCTAATTGACCGTTTTCCTTTAAGAATAGCCAATAAAAGTAGTTAAATTCTCTCTGAAATTGTAGACCAAATTTGTTGGCGAAACTAGAATTGTAATACAACGCTTGTACTTATTATACAATATTATTATTACTGATGAAAATTCTAGATGTATTTATAGAAGCTTGTTGTGGTAAGTCTATGGAAGGGTGACTGTTATTTAAAACTCATCACATTAACGAAACGTCATCACGTCTAGGAGAGTAAAGGTACTGGTAGCCGACTGCAGACAGCAGCAGCAGATGACGTCTCGTCACTTCATGTCCTGTCGCTGCAGTCCTGATTTCGAACCCGACAACAGACGGCAACAGCAGATGGAATCCAGTTGGTTCAGAGTGTTCCGTGAAATAAGATTTCTGACGTGTTTGAAAATAGTGATCGCAATTGTTTATATCTTTTATTAAAAGAGGAAGAAGACGATGACGACTTGTTTTTATTATACAGAAAAAGACGAGAAGTCACACGTCCTATACTTAAATGATTACATAGTTTTTGTGAGATGCATCGTACAGAGTGGAATGTTTGGCCACCTGATTAATTAAAAAAAAAACAATCGATAGAAAATCCTTTTGAAAAGAAACTCGCTGCATGTGTCGTTACTCCGGCGTCAGTGGCTTTACTGATCTGCGGTCGGACGACACTGCCGTCTGCTGCCCGAGCAGCAGACGGCAGTGTCGTCCGACCGCAGTGAGCGACGCGTCGCTAGCTTCATGTCGCTAACTATGGAAGGAATTTCATAGAAATACATAGAAACCAGTAGTATTACTGCGACACGTCGATTGCTGCAGCTTCATGTCGTCCGCTACCAACTTGTACCTTACGACATACGACAACTCTTCTTATCGACTCCCGTAGATGTTTTTGTTTTGTGATGATGATGAGAAGTCTGAATAGTGAAACTGATCTGAATACCATAAAACCTACGCATTTAGAACTATTGAAAGGAAAGCAATTAAAAAGATTGGTAAATCACTACTCGCCACAAACATGTAGTATTTTTCTGACCATACTTAACTGATTTTGCAGACGACATGTCTGATAAAACGAGATAAATTGAGATTGTCTCATAATTTAAATTCTCTCCATTTACTACGTTCTTTGTCTTACGTACATTAACTTGAACAAGCCAGACTCGCCTAGGTTTTCAACCAGGAAAAAGAACGAATACCTAAATGACTGTTGATGTCGTCGAGATTTCTGTACTTTTCAAACATAGGTAAAGCCATTATCGAATTGGATTTTAACATTAATGACTTGACAAGGAGTCAGTTATCTTTCACTAATAAGATTGTTAAAGATATTGAATAAAAAATAAAATATATTTTCAGAATGCTTTACTTTAGACAGACATAGTGGTGCAAATAAATGTAAAAAAAAACACATTAAAAAAAATTTAGTTACCTACTGCTGCATCATCATTACTTAAGAAACTCAAAATTACTGTCAAGAGCATACTACGAGTATATTCTATGCTCAATTTCACAATGTACTTGTATTCAAAAGGCTGCATTTACGATGACTAGAAAATTGACACAGCTAATTTTAAAGTCTGTTGTAATAATTTTAGTACTTGCTCATAGAATAATTTTAGTACATTTTGTTTGTAGTTAAAAAACTAAAATCATAATTTCAACGCGTCTGGAATTACAAATTTCAGTTAGCCACCAAATTTAAACGAAGCTTTATATGGTATAATTAATATGCCGTATTCTTTGAATGGACTCAATGAATGGAATTATGGTTAGGCATTGCAGTATTTAACAAGAGATTAATAGCGTTTAATAAAATGTTATGTTTATGTGCTGTTTAATTATTTAAGATTAAGATATTAGGATAATAAACTTGAGGAATGTTCGATAATACTGATATTGGTTAAAAGTGTTTAATTGGTTCTCGTGATTAATTTAATGACGAGAATAATTTAGGAATCGAATTCGTATTGTAATCAACTATATTTCGACTATAATATATATAGAGTAGTTATAAAAAAAAAATATTAATCAGATAATCCCTCCATACCACACGCAGCAGACGCATATCGATATATGTATATTGTCAAAATTTTAGTATACGATTTAAGCCACAGTATCTGCCGTACGTCACTAACAAACTGATAAGAACGAACTGAAAAGTATTATCGTAATTTTTCTGTTTATCGGGAACAGCCTTTTCCTTTACAGTTAAGCACCACTCTTTCTTATATAACAAAACGTTATCGTTAAACCACAGCGCTTTTTAATAGGTGTTTAACTTTTATCATAGTTCACATACGACCCACATAAAGGGAAGTTTTATTAAAAGGCAGTAACTTTATGTGGGCGTCCCATTGACCGGTGCTGGGCCATAAGTTATAATGATGGTAAAACTCGACGACACACTCAAAGGGCACAGAGGGACGATTGTCATAGTTTTTCGAGTAATGATATATGAGATGGGAACGAAAAGTTGTTTTACATTATCGTTATAACTTTTTTTATTAGAGTATTTAAACAAAAAAATCGTTTCTGCCTCTATTCAGTCAAAAGTATTACTAAAAATATTTAGTTTGTTTAATGGCTAATGAAAAATTATTATTTACTTTGGAACTCAACTCGCAGTTAATTTGTTTTTGATCCTGACTGTACACGACATAGGTTTTGCTACTGCGGTCGCATTAAATTACTGTCATTGCCGCACTTTAAGCTCGATAATTGCTTCGAAATTAATACAATAGTTTTAAAGATGAGTAATTAATTTGGAAGCGAAGCAGCTATTGTGGTTTTTGTCAAAAACAAACATACCTATAAACCGTCACTCATGTCACTTGAATGGCAGTGAGACGTGCGGTAGCGAATGTAATGTTTCATCTATAGTCTATTTCGGAACACTATCGACATCTATACTATTATATAAAGCGGAAGAGGTTGTTTGTTTGTTTGTTTGAACGCGCTAATCTCTGGAACTACCAGTAGGGTTTAAAAAAATATTTTTGAATATGATAGCCGAGTTCTCGGGGAAGGTTATAGGCTATGTAACATCATGCTACTGGCGACGGGAGTAGAGCAGTAAGCAAAGACGCGGGTAAATCCGTGCCGCAGAAAGCTAGTATTTTAAAAATAGTGGGTGTAAAGTTAAGTCACTGTTTTTTCTCCCCTATCTTCTTCCAAGTCACGCAATAGATAAGGGTATAATTTTCACCATAGGTTTTTAGCATGTCTTATAAGTGTAATACCCGCGTATTATACTGAAGAAAAACCAAGAATTTCAATAATTTATACTCATGTTGTTAAAAGTATACAAGTATGTAGGTTGATGTAAATATGCATGTTAGTACGTGCGAAGCAGGAGCGAGTCACTAGTTAAGACATAAGCTATGCTGTCGACAATAAAAGCAATCAGCTTGGAACTACTTCTATAAAAATACTACCTGTGGCCATATTAACCCGTACCCTGAAACCTATCAGATTAATTTAACTCTTTAATCGATTACGTAAGCTCGTGAGATGAAAACGAGGTACAAAATCGAGTTTTATAATTCTGTATAGAGCACAGGTGCTCTGATTCTCATCGCAAAGGTCCTGTTGACATTTATTTTGTCCGGCCTTCCAACTAGTAGGTCAATGTAACTTGAGCGAGTAATTTTATTTTTTGAACTCGAGCTAACTATTTAGAGTGCCGAATGATATTATAGCCTAATTATGGTAATGTAGGTGTGGTACTAGAATACGTAATGTCTTAATTCAAACATGGTTACTGTCTCGTTAATCATATTTTGTGTGGTCTAAAGTGATGGGCTTTGACATAGCCATCAAACTCGTCAACAATAAAAAATATGAACGCTCATATTATCTTTATGTGTTAAATTTATCTATTTACTATTATATATAGCGGAAGAGTTTGTTTGTTTGTTTGTACGCGCTAATGTCTGAAACTACCAGTCCAATTTAAATAGTTCTTTTTGAGTATGATAGCCCAGTTCCTGAAGAAGGTTATAGGCTATGTAACATCACGCTACTGGCGACGGAAGCAGAACAGTAAGCAAAGACGCGGGTGAAACCACGCCGCGGAAACTATTTATATAATACAAACACTTCAAATTTGGTAATTAAGCGTCACGTCTGTCATCTTGGCAAACCGAGCTTTACTAAAACAACCTAATGATACAGTGTGTAATGTGGAGGCTTGTAATTGGCGTTTTTCAATATTTATGGGTTTTTTTTTATAATGTTATATTAGTCCGTAAGCCTTCTGTGAAATAGAAGAGTAATATTTCTATTCTTAGGCCCTAGACAAGTGTGAAAGATTTCTATTCTATTCATAGAATAGATATAAAATGTATGAGATTGACATAAGCGTTGGCGTTAGCTTATGTCAATCCAATACATCTTTCCTTTCTCCTTTCTCTCATACATTATTCGTATACAATCATATCAACAGCTTAAATAAATCATGGCATTATAAGGTACCATTTTTGTACTTACGTATTCTACACAATCTCATAATGCTATTGTCGATAGAGTCCCTAGACTCTTCAGAATAATGATTGTGCGATGGTCGCCATCAATTTATGTGCGGTGCTGTACTAAAGATGGCAGCGACCGTCTGTCCCTAATCTTTTCTTATTTATCACTTAAAAGTCCATTTAAAGGTTGCTTGATAAGATTATTTTCAGGTGTACCGTCCATGATAGTACTTAGTATTCAAATTAATTTAAAATTAATTTTCGATTTACTTGGTGTATAAAGTATAAAAAGTAGTGTATTCTATCCATTTAATCTATAATACCTTTCTCAGAATATATTTGCAAATGCTATCTGCTATGACCTCATAAAGTTAACCTTCAATATAGATTAACCTTGATTATGTCAAAGTGGCAGTTTTCTATGCGATTTAAATATGAATATCCCTATGATTGATTTAGGCTTCTTTTATGTGATGGCATGTTTAAAGGCAGAGATTAAACAGACTTATATTGTGATCACATGATTTTGGAATTTAGTTATTTGTTTAATCAATATGAGCACGTTCTTTGATGTTTTCATTTTATATAACTTTTTAGTGTAGTGTTACGAGGATATTAAGTTTGCCTTAGGCTGATATCCTCCAGTCGCGTAGCCCCAATTTGATCGAAAACTTGTCTTTTAGGTATCGATTCACTGCGTATATAAAAACGTAAATTACTAGCATATTGATACGTGAATTCATTCAAAAATGCAACAGCCTTACATATCATAACCGGGTTGGTATATCTACTTATGTAACAAAGGTCAAAATTTTCAAGGTACAGGAGCAGTATTGTCGGAATTCGCAATTAAACTTGTACTTGGCCACTTTTATTGTAATATCAAGGTTATTTAATTTAAAAATGTAAATCAAATTAAGACAAGAAGGTATAATGTGTAAGTGCCTATTTAAATCGTAATGGTGTGTTACTCGTTTAAAAGAACATTTATTTAAAATTATTTTTAAGAAACCACTTTAAGCTTTTCACAAGCACCACAAAATTACTGCTGCAGAAAAAATAATTAAATAAAAAGGCCAAAGCCGAGTTTACTTTTTAGAATGATTGCCGGCCGATAGTAGGTTTGTAGTTGGACACTAATGTAGAGACGGAAACTGAATTTATAACCAAAGCCTGGAAACCAAGTCCCCGGACTTTATTTTTCACTAAACTAAATTCAACTTAATGTTTCAAATACAATTTTAATTGTAGTAATAACGAGAAAAGATTTAGTACTTTTGTTTTAATTTTTAATTAGCCAGTTTGTTAATAAAAGAAATCTAGTTTATGTGCTTTTAAATTAACAATGTAGATACTTATGAGGTAAGTAGATAATACACTGACGGACTCATTAACTGCATCAAAGTAATACATGACTTTGAAATAAATATTTTTCCTAGTATGCAAACTTTCTATACAGATTAAAATTGAAACCTCTAGATTGGTTCGTGAACTTTAAAACAGCGTAGGGTCATATCCTTAAGTTTAAGTTTGTGTACTGAAAAGGACCTTAAGACTTTTTTTTTTGCAGAAAAAACAGAAATTTAAGGAAAATAGGTTTAATAAAAAAAATGGTTTTAACAATAGACACAAACGTTATGCAAGGGTTAATTTATGTTTTAATAAGGTGTATTGCCTCCACGTGCCCTTATTACGGATTCTAATCGGTTCCGCATAGATTTTGTTAGGGTTATTAAAAGATCTTGCGGGAATATTGTCCCATTCTTCTGAAAGTGCTGTTCTTAGTGCTGCCACTATCGTAGGCACAGGATTTCTCGCATATACAGCTCTTTTTAAATTGTCCCAAACATGCTCAATGGGATTAAGATCCGGGCTGCGTGCTGGCCAATTCATTGTATGTATCCCAACCTCTTCGCAATATTGTCGAACTTGTGCAGCAGCGTGCGGCCGGGCATTACCCTGCATTAAAGTAAAATTTTCGCCTATGAATCCCATGTAAGGCATCACGTGATCTTCTAAGATCTCTGTTATGTAGCGATGTGCAGTAAACCCCCTCTATTACCGTTTTGACGGACCATGTCTATGAACATAAGTTCTGTTCGCCCGTTCATCGATATGCCACCCCAGACCATACACGTACCGTCTCCAAAAGGAACACGCTCCTCAATGCAACTTTGAGCATATCGCTCCCCACGTCGACGATAGACTCTTCTGCGACCATCTGCACCATATAAACATGTCCTACACTCGTCCGTGAACAAAACGGAGGCCCACTGCTCTTCTGTCTAATTTAGGTGATCACGCGCAAATCTTAAGCGAGCTTGTCTGTGAGCTACAGACAACTTTGGACCATTTGCTGGTCTAAAAGGGGTGATATCCGCTTCCTTTACCCTTCTTCTTATTGTTCGTGCACTCACATTTACTCCACGCACTTCATTAAGCTCTGTTTTGATGTTAACTGACGTGAGGAAACGATTTCGCAGGGAAGTTGTAACAATAAATTGGTCATCACGACCGGTGGTTGCTCGAGTCCTACCTGTACCACGTCTCCTTCTGTAAGAACCTGTATCCAGAAACCTTCTGTATATTCTAAAACCGTAGACTGGTTTAAATTTAAATTTCTACCAATCGTTCGTTGATCCAAGCCCTCCCGCACCAGTGCTACAATTTGAGCCGCTTGTTCGGACGAAGTATCATTATTATGGTTCAAAAACTCTCGATTTGTTAAGGCGCTGCCCCCACCAAAACGGCGTGCTGGCCGCATTATGTACAGTTTTTAGAAGCTATCTACTAATTATTTAAAATAAATATTGTAATACAAAATATATATTACATATCTATAACATCTTGACTTTACATTAACTGATTTATATATATTTTTATTTAATTAAAAAGGTATAAAATTTTGATTATTAAGAGCTACTAAGATAAGAAATTTTGTTTGATTGCCTGCTTCTAATCTTGAACTGTACATTATTTTTATTTGTAACTATCATCAATAGATAGATAATTTAATAATCAACATTTTTATCGTTAAAATTTTTAAAATCGTCAATGACAACTGATTTTAGAAAATAAATATCCATGAAGTGCACGTAATCTCACAGGAATTCTCAGCGGGTCTCTGCGCGGGCGACGGGCGGCAGTCGGCGCGAGCCTTTTCGACGGACGGACGTACGAAATTTTCCCAGAATGCGCGCTCGTATTTTTACGTCAATATAATAATATATCAATCTGTGTGCATAGGTAGTTTGAATTTATCATTAGTAACTGTGGATGTGTTTGTGTATTTACTGCGAGAAGACGCTCTTGTGTTTATTATTGTGTTAGTTACTGCGAGAAGACGCTCTGTGTTTAGTTATTTTAGGTATATGTTTTTTGCGCAAAGACGCTTTTGTGTTTATCTTTAGAGTTGATTATTTTTCTTGTGAAAGGACACAACTGTATTATCGTAACTAAATTTAAAATGCCTAAATACAAAAAAGTATTACGGCAAAGGATTGCAAATGCAGCAAGGATGAACGCAGCTCGGTAAGCACCAATATCAACCTATACGTTCTATTTAGGTTTGTGTTTATATTAGTGAAATTATCTAAACAATACATTTTACTTATCAGACAATTTTTTTTTGTAGGTGGGGTCATAAAAGCACAGATATCACATGCAAACCAACATCAGAACTAAGTTATTTTGATACCAGGTAGGTACCTATGTAACCTACTCTAATACCGCAACCATACTAAGAAGACACTCAGAGTTGTTGTTATTGTACTACTAGCTGCGCCCCACGGCTTCGCCTGCGCGTAGAATATGTTTTGTTTTATCCTTCTGGCACCAGACCGATTTTCGAGATAAAAGTAGCTTATATCCGTCTCCGGCACCGAATCGATCTACATACATATCGATTTTCATCGTAATCGGTGCCACCGTTCAGGCGCTGAGTGGTAACAAACACACATAACACACATACACACATACATACATACATACACACATACATACACACACAAACTTTCGCATTTTTAATATTAGTAGGATTGTATTATTATCAACAAAACCTATGAAACACTAATTACCTATTTGTGCGTACCATAGACGTAGAAACGCATAGACGTAGAACACGAAACTTCCTTATCATAATATTTGTTTTGTTTTATTGAATAAATGTATCCTAACATAAATACATTATATTTCTAAAACGAGTGAGAGCCAACCAGTAGCACCGCTAATGGACATTTATATTCTTCAACCGGTGAATGAAAATAATGTGTATGTATTATCTTTTCTGGGTAAAAATGTAAAAATAATCAAAAAATTTAAGAGAAGCGTTATTGGGACAGAGCAACTTATTCTCAGGTCCTAGGTCGTGATTCCTAAGGTCTGCCTTATTTTCTATTTTGGGTTCTTATTACATATCTGTAACAATATATCTAAACAAGAAAAGGAGGTGGTAACAGGCTAACGAAATACACAGTTACTTGATTTTGCGACACAAATAGAATTTTTAAAAGTTTAAAAATCATTTTGATCTATGCCTACATCTTCAACCAGTCTTTGCTGGACATTGGAACACATACATGATTTTATGCAAATATTCTTTTAAAATAAATATAAATTTTTTCTCCTTTCCAGTTTACGGAACTTAACAAGCAATACAAATAAAAATATTGAGAGTACAAAAAGCATTCATAAGATACATGAAAATATTGATGAAATGGTAAGTCATATACTTGCCCAAAGTCGCCTTAACTTGAAAACGAGTTAGGAAACATATATTATATTTTCCTTTATCATAAAGTATCAAGCATTTGGACTAAAGGAAGTGTATTGTGTCAGTAACAAAGGGTCAATATCTTTAAAATATTATATTATATATAATATATTTTTTTTATATTAGCTTGATTACACATAGTGACTGCACCCCGCCTGATGGTAAACAGTCAGTGCAATCCAGAAGTGGTGGCCACCATTCCAGAAGCCATCGTCTCAATCTGCTGGCATGGTGGCCTCCACTATGATGGCTGGGAATGGTGTTAAGGGAAGGGAATGAGGGAGGTGAGGAAAGAGGAAAGGGGGGAAATTGGGCTTCCGGCGTTCTCACTCACCGAACGAAACGCAGTAGTATGAATACTACTACTCTTACGTCGATCTTCTATGAGATGGTAGAACCTCCCCGGACGATCCGGCCCATTCATGCTGAAACCAGCGTGGATCTACTACCGACGTTTACTATTTTATAATTATTATGAAAATGAATAAATCTTTTATGAAGTGATGAAAGAAAAATTACTAAAGACATATTTTTTTTAAATTTCAGAATGATTTTACGGTTGCTTTTGAAGAGGAAGCCAAAACTATTGAAAAAATAGTAAGAAGGAGGATAATCGACGTCAGTCATTTTGTCAATGAATTGAAACGCATTTCAAACCATGGACCGCTCGGGTGTGGTTTTTCAGAACTCATCCTCATTGCTGAAACCCAAATTGGCCTGCAATCAAAATTTTCATTTCAATGTCGGCTTTGCAACCAAAAGTTTATTATAAATGGTGACAACTGCAGTGACAATTATTTACATATAAATACTTGTGCTGTAGCAGGTACAATTGCAACAGGTGAGGGGCATTCGCAGCTAAATGAACTTTTGTCAGCAATAAACCTTCCAGTGCTATCTGAAAAATTATATTCAAAAAATCACGAAATTGTCAGTAAGAACTGGGAAGATGTTTTGTTGGAATCCATGAAACAGGCTGCAGAAAAAGAAAAACAATTAGCATTATCTACTGGCCGAATTAACAAAGATGGAATCCCTATAATAGATGTCATTGTTGACGGTTGTTGGTCCAAACGCAGTTACAAAAAAAACTACAATGCGCTTTCGGGCGCGGCTGCCATAATTGGCAAATATACAGGAGAGCTTTTATTCTTAGGTATTAAAAATAAATACTGTGTCATTTGCGCTCGTGCTGAAAATCAAAGGATTGATCCACCAGAACATAAATGTTTTAAAAATTTCAGTGGTCCATCCACAAACATGGAAAGCGAAATAATTGTGGAGGGATTTAAAGAATCAATAAGTATGTACAATGTAATTTACGGTAGATTCATATCCGATGGTGATTCTAGCACCTACTCCAAAATATTACAGGCTCGTCCGTATCCAGATGTCACTGTTGAAAAAATAGAGTGCCGAAACCACGTGCTAAGAAATTTTTGCAATAAATTGCAAATGCTCGCCACAGATAGTAAATATAATATAAAATATCGAAAATTAGTTACTAAGAAAGCTATAATGCGAACTAGATCAACAATTTGCAAAGCCATTAAAAAACATAAAAGTAACTCTGATGTCCAACTTTTATTTAATGACATAATGATAAGTCACCTTCATGGCTTCGGAGATCACACTAAGTGCCAATCTTACTTTTGTGATAAAGTCGGCAACACAGACCTATCAAATGACTTTATTTTAAGCCCTTTATGGCAGAGAATATGTTTTGTTATTCAGAACGTTGCCGGATATGCTCGCAGTCTCATATATGACGTTGACAGCAACGTAGTGGAACGCTTTAATAGTGTGGTGGCTAAGTTTGTTGGTGGCAAAAGAATTAATTTTTCTTTGCGAAATTCTTACCAAACTAGATGTCAGGCTGCTGCTGTCGCTTTCAACGAAAAGAGAACAATTTCACGACTATATAAATGCATGAACAAAGGAGACAGTCCTCAAGGTAAAATAAAACGGTTGGAAACCAAAAGAATAAATAAAAATGCAAAATGTAAGGCCAATAAGAAACCAAGAAAACGATTCGTACTTCAAGATAAAAAGGATCATAATTATGGCCAAAACTGTACAAAACCTGATTTACCAGTTGAAATTTTCAATAATTTGAAAGAAAAGTTCCTTCAAAGCTTAAAAAAAACTGACGAACAAAGAAAAATAATAGAAAAAACAACCATCTTACAACGTGATAGCAGCGAGTGGCTAGAGTTACGTAGGTCACTATTAACCGCATCAAACTTTGGCAAAGTAATTACGCGGCGAAATGACACTAGTTGTCATAATTTTGTCAAAGATTTATTATATAAAAATAATATTGATCACGTGTCATCGATTAAACATGGCAAGGATAATGAAAACCTCGCTTTAAAACAACTTGAAACTCAAGAAAATATTAAAATCGACCCTTGTGGTCTATTTATAGATGAAGAATTTCCATTTTTAGGAGCTACACCTGACGGAATTTGTGCTGATAAAAACACAATAATTGAAATTAAATGTCCATTAACGGCATTCAAAATTGGTTTAAAAGAAGCTATCACAAAACGCAAAATAACGTTTTGGAAGCCTTCAAAAAATGAGCTGATAATAAATAAAAACCATCAATGGTATTACCAAGTGCAGGGGCAACTACACGTAACCAAGCGACAAAGGTGTATATTTGCAGTTTGGTCAAACGAGCATTCGCCGTTAAAAGTAGAAATCATCATTAGAGATGATACATTCTGGAAGGAGAAAATGGAAGGAAAACTTAGAGCATTTTATTTAAATTGTATATTGCCGGAATTGGTAGATCCTCGTTACCCTCGAGGTATGCAGATTAGGAACCCTTCGTACATTGAAGTGGCAATTAACAATAAAAAAAAAACTAAAGAAAATATTAAACATCTGTTTAGAGAAGGCATTGATAACACGGGTGATATAGATACGAGAAACGAATTGGACGAACTCGTTGACGAAAATGTACCTATGCCTACATGTTCTCGGTATTTGGACTTTGAATTTATGTAAAACACAAATGAGTGATTTTAAGCTAGAAAAATAAACAGAAATGTACGTGACGTTGTTCCTGTTTACTTTTTACTTTTTGTGTAGAGTTTTCGGAAATTCATATATATTTTTAATAAATTATTAAATGGCTTCTTAAAAATGGTAAATGTCTAGTTATTTCTAATTTTATCTTTCTACTGTCATTACTCATCTCAATAGCAGCTTTCTTCTCTTGAAATGTCTAATCTTGACACACACACACACACACACACACACACACACACACACACACACACACACACACACAAACTAACTCACATATCTTGTCTCCACATCCTGTTCACAGCATAAAAATAACGATCATAATATTCAACTAGCAAAATTATGATAAACTGTACACATCTGCTTGCCCCTTTATGAGTGCAGATTCATAATGTTATGAGTTAGAAATTAAACGATTGTAAAAAAGAAATATTTATTTATTTCTATAACTGTGAGTTTCTGAGGTCTGTGGTTTTGTTACTAGTTAAGAGTTGTAATGCGTTGGTCGTTCGTATCATAATGGATAGATGGCGATAGTAGTATTTGACGATATATTGTAGAGGTGTGGTGCGGCTAAGAGGGGTCGAATGCTCAAGGTCCTTTGCTCGGGGTAGCGCCTTAAAAAACTAACCCAACAATTCTGCTGGTAACAATAATTCAATTGACAAAAGAATAAAAAATCAATGCGAATCAATTTAAAACTTTGCTTTAAATAACACGCAAATCTGATACTACGAGTAAATTTTCTTTTCCCGGCTATATTCATTTGTTTTACTGCAGTAAATTTTGATTTTTTTTTAAGATTAAGAGTCAGTCTCTCCTTATTTATATAATTTAATCTAAAAAGTTTGCATACTTATTAATCAATAAAAAAATCATTTCAAAGTAATCCTGAACTTTGATGCAGTTTATGAGTCCCGTTAGTTTAGTAATATAATATAATAGTATACATAATTATTGTAAATGATTTGTGTTTGTTTCCCCACGGCGACAGTGTCAAATTCTATCAATTATAAGTCGAATTTCTTTCTAAAAGTAATTCTAAAGGTATGTCTATTCCGCGAAACTTATATTGGTGCTGACTTTGAACGATAACTTACCTACTTTACAGTTGCCTAGATACAGAAAAAAAAACCAAGCATTAACAAGACGACAAGCTACTATTAAATAATATTTAAATATTTATTAAAGTTTTATAAATATAGTTATGTGACAAGCTACTATTACAGTATACAGAATGATTAATGATTTGAATTTATAAGGGCGATAATTTTATAAGATTTTAAAATTATGCTCATATATTACGATGATACCTTATTTGCTAAGTTGAGTTTAGCTAAAATCGTTTAACTGAGTAGAATATATTGCAGAACAGATCTATACTTTTATATAAAACGGAAAAGTTTGTCTGTTTGAACGCTCTAATCTCTGGAACTACCAGTCAGATTGAAATAATTATGTTTGTGCTTGATAGCCCAGTTCTTGAGGAAAGTTATAGGCTATGTAACATCACGCTACTGGTGACGAGAGCAGAGCAGTAACCCAATATGTAACCTAACGCGGGTGAAACCGTGCTGCAGAAAGCTGGTAAATGATAATTTTCACAATTAGGTAATGTGTCCTGGCTGTTAGTCTAATTATCAAACAAAATATATTATGCTCGTGATAAAAACTCCACGTGCAAAATTATTGAATGTGTAAACCGCCTACATGACATGTGTGCGTGCCTAAATGTCAAAAAAAAAAAATAGCGCTGAGTCCAGTTTTAACATTACCCAGCGTTCGACTTTCAATTTCGTAAGTGTAACATGAACACTATGAAGGCTTACAACATGATGTTTATAAAACCTACTATTGAAGTTCAAGATCAGTATAATTGATTAATTTGTCATAATCTACTTACGAGTAGCAATGACTACAGTTAATGTACAGACAATCAATCGTCTGTACATATGTTACAAAATCAGTTTGTACACACATCATTTGTTATACTCTAAACTTGTAACGCTCTGGTACTGGTGAACACAAAAGTGTTTAATAAAAAATATGTATTTTTATTTTGACAACATAAATCACAATTAAGATACCTACATGTTAAATGGTTACCGTGTTGCAAAGAAAACACTGTTGTTTACTCCGAAGGAGGGAATAAAAGAGGATTAAAGGGATAGTTAAGACTTATTAGGAAATCTAACATTGCAAGTTTAAAAAATACTTTGGTAGTCATGATCGTTGATCATTAATGCAATCTCCATTATCTTGAGAACGTGCAAATAATGAAACACTTGTTTAATGTTTGAATTCCGATAACTGCAGCATTCATAGTATTCTTTGCCGTACACTCCTTGAAAGCGTCTAACTTTGTATCACAACACAAACTACAGCTACAGTGAATAAATGAATAGGTAAAGATGAATAAATTAACATTTGACGTGCACATTAATTTATGCAATTCATTCATTTACATGTGTAAATACATGTGTGCTCGTGTGCACTTTGTACATCTTAGTACAATGTGGTTGAACTTCTGACGAGTTTGTTACCTTGCTCTATTTTAAACATAAGCTTTCTAGGTGGGCTGGTTTGTTGTGTAGATTTGCATGGGCATATTGTACATTTTAAACTTTAATTTAATAAAACAAAAGGTAAGTGTTTTTAACATTTAATATATCTAGTTTTTAAGATGTAAACCATATAATGTTTGTATGATGTGTGATCAAATGATTACAATAATTTGTAATGTAGGAATCTACCCGTATATACCATGTTTTATAATAATACTTGATAATATTAGGGTGCAAATATGGTTGAAATTTTGTAAATGAAAATTTTAAGCATCTGACCAAATATCTGACATGGTGTTTGATTAACACATTGGCAGAAATTTTAAATAGACAAGTTTAAAAAAATTCTTCAGGTAATTGACAAAGCCTTATTTCTTTAGTTCCTTAAGTAGGTACCTACCTATCTATTTACGAGTATCAACCCAAACAGGGCAAATGAAGCCCTTCCGACTTTCATTCATACCTGATCCAGAAACCCCGTTTGCAGTACAAATAAAATGTATCTTTGCAATAAGGGTTGGGAGGGTTATTTAAAGAAGTCGATGCCAATAATGGTTATTGTGATCGACACCTGTTACACATCAAGAAGGTTACGTTTTCTATTTTGGTACGAGTCTAATAGAGGAATGAATAACTCAACTTTATGAACGTAAGTTTTTTTTATAGAATTGTATCGAGTATGTATAAAATAACAATACTTTGCTAAAAATAACCTCTATTATAACTACATGCATTAAAAGTGACAGTACTACACCTAGACATAAGAATGATGTCTAGATGGAGCACGGCATAGAAAATAAAATAAAAATAAACCTTTCCACCAGGGATCAGATACAGAGGATCAAACCGCAATAACTCGTATTTTTTTGTATTTACTTAGTGCGTTAAAGAAATTTTTAAAATTAAAGATTATTCATACATATGGATACAGTTTGATGATATAAAAGATTGCACAGCAATGCGTTATTTTTATCCCAAACAGATTTATTGGAATAGCTGAAATAAGTAAAGTAAGAGGCTTTAAGCATATTTGGGCAATGACCGTGACTGGTTTATTTTTGAAAAGATTGAACGTTTGTAAATCTTGTCGCGGAAAAGGTTTTACGCATAAAGTAGGTATTAATATACGTCAATTATTATTAAATTTAATTCAAATGTAGTATAAATAAAAATAGGTACAGTGCCGCATTGGCGCGCGTATTTTAATGAACTTTCCAAAAGGAGACAAAGGATCTATACTGATAACTCTTCATTGTTTTGTAATTTAGATAAATACTAGATACAAATACTAATTATTGTATTATGAATAGGTACTTTTTTTAAGACACTACGTAATAAGTCACCTTACAGAAAACTCAGAAAGATTGAGATACCTACTTCTTTAGTTCCGTTGTTCAAATTGAGTAACAAATTTCACGTTGAGATTTACTTCATGCAATTCATGTGTCTGATTGACACTTGAAATAACGATAAGAAAATAACGCAAACGTACAATCCTTTTTTAAAATATTTTTGACAAATTTGTTTAATGAGTGACAAATGCAATATTTTTCACACCTTATCACCTATTAACCTTGTTAAAGGTGATGATATTAGATACATAATAAATTAATAAAACATTTCATCCTAGCACTTAAACGTCTAGTTTCTTAATAGTCGTCATTCTTGCGAAATCTTGTACAATTAGTAAGAAAAATTAGGGCAATTAACTTCATGACTTACTCGACGATTACTTTTGTAACATTCACAACTGTGAGAAATAGCTGACTAAGATTTAAATTGTGCGCTCAAGAAATTATTTTTAGGCTTTTAAGAAAGACCTAAAGAAATATTACAACCATATACCCTAGCTACATTAGTATGCTATAGAAATGTAACCTGATTTAATTCCAGAAACAAAATGCTAAATCAAATCAACTCATCGTATTGCGACGCGAATAAAAACACTTATTTAGACTATCTGTGTGAATAAAGTTATTAATATTATCTGTTAATGACTGAGGTAAAGACACATTTAATACATAGGTAATGCAGCTCTACGTTACCTAGTAGTTCCCTAGTCACCTCTTACAACAGACAGAGGTCCACTCCGGATTTTTGACCAAAGACCCACAAACAGCCTCAGTCTACTCGATAGTTAAATGTAAGAGGTTTTCTTGCAGAATGTACACTATTGTAATTTAACCTTTTTCGTACTTACTTTAATATATGCCGAAATTACAAAAGAAGTACTTTAACACTTTCAAAACGTGCAAAATGTTTGATAAACGCGATCCATTTTTGGTCTAAGTTATTGCGAAGTGCCTCTTTAGGCGTTCCACATAAACTGTGAACATTTAATTAAATTGCTTGAGTCATTAAAAAGGCTGTTCTATCCCTTATTAGGCTTACATCATGATAAATAACTCATGAGTATTATATGAAAAACGTTTATGGTATTTTTATATTCAAGTAAGTAAATTCATTAAAACAATTTGTATGTACAATTAGTCAATTACCATAAAGATAATTTTAAAATAACCATTCTTTTTAATAT
Organism: Parascotia fuliginaria; assembly: GCA_963082885.1. NCBI lineage: Eukaryota > Metazoa > Arthropoda > Insecta > Lepidoptera > Erebidae > Parascotia > Parascotia fuliginaria. The sequence goes on along the minus strand of OY720180.1, from coordinate 12,539,427 downwards.
TTTAGTAGTGTTTTCGATGATTTGTGTTGCTAACCGATTTGTATGACAATATGTACCTACGTATCTACACTATTATATAAAGTGAAAAAGTTTGTAATCTCTGGAATTACCAGTTCAATTTGAAAAAATGTTTTTGCGGTTTGATAGCACAGTTCTTGAGGACGTAACATCACGTTACTAGCGACAGGAGTGGAGCATTAACCATAGAAAACGATAACTAGGTACCTATAGGTATTATCAATCCTAATTTGCTATTGTAGTAAGGTTCTTAAAGTATTTGCTTGGCACCAACTTCAAAATTATAAAATACTTATTTAATCAGTTCTGATTAACTATATTAAAATACGAATTACTTTCTGCTAAGTAAACTTATTTTAACTTTTTATTTTCCTTCCTGTTTGAAGTCGGTTTTTTTTTTATTAAAATTATTTTATTTTACGATTTTCAGTGATGGGTAGACCTAAATCTTGCTTAAGTATTATTTTTGTACGAACTAAACATTTTAGAATATTGAACCGTATAAAGTAAGCCCGACATGACTGCTGTTAAGGAATTCCCTCAACTGTCTATGGTCACCTGTAATGGCACTTAAAACCCTTAAGGGTGCAAAGTTCTCATCATTACAAATGACTTAAGTCCAAACACCAAGTAATTGCTGTAAAACGTTGTCGAGTTCCCTCAACTTTCTTTTGGCTCCATCATCAGATCGACTCCAAACTTTCACTAAATAGTAGTGTCCTAAAATACTAAATGAAAAAATAACATATGCACTAGTCACCAGTACGATTTTCGGAAGTTCCTCTCGATTTATTCAATCATTAGATCCTGGTTTCCTTATTATGGTACTACACTTGGTATATCTACTTTCCAACAAAAAAAGAATCATCGAAATCGGTTCATAAACGAGGAAGTTATCCGCGTACACACATAAAAAAATATATATATACGGTTGAATTGAGAAACCTCCTCTTATTTTTGAAGTCGGTTAAAAAGGAAGACGCAGCTTAAGCATATCCTTCGCAAGTTAGATCAAGTGAACCAACAACAGAAGAAGCAGAGCATGTGAATCCCTCACAAGATGGAGCGACGGCTACTAATGGTTATGGCGACATCTTAGATTACATAATTTCTTAATTTCAAACTAATTAGTTTTTATTTCAAAATCTATCTACAGTAGAAAAACAGAAACTCCAGCGAGTTGAAAACACAGAACGAGGCAGTTATGCAAAAGAAAATACTATACATCATTACCAGTATGTACGGGCCAACGACCGTACAATTGTCGCGGTCAGCATTTTACCGTCAACGTGACGATTTTGTAACTATTCATAAATCAGTTCACTTTCAGCAAGCGTATTGTGTACTCATTAGCATATCAATCACTTATCATAATTTAGCATATAATTTATCAAGTTTATAACTATTTCGGTAATCAATAAATAAGTGTGTAATTTATATCATCTATAATTTCTATCACATTATCAAGAAGTGTACATGACCTGTACATTTATGTTTCCCTGCTGGTAGGTTATCGTCATGAATAAGTACAACGTCATCGATCTTAATATTTTCTTGCTGTTTAGCTGACATGTACGTATGACATGTACACGATGGTAGATATTTCTAACCAAGATTTATTACAAATATTTTGTTCTGGCCTGATATTAAATCTTAAACGAAATAAAAATTTAAAAATGAATTTTTATTTATCATTTATCTCTATAGGTACCAAATTTTATGAAAATTGGTTCAGTAGTTTAGGCGTAAAAGCGTAACAGCCTACACTGATAGATAGAGTTATTTTTGCATTTATAATATTATTATGGATTTTGTTATCGTTAGTGGCAATAGTCTATCTTCATTGGTCAAAACAGTACATCGCTAGCCTATGATCTCCGTTGTGTAGGATTACCTATTACGCACCTACACAGTAGACTAGTAGACTGGGTGACTCGCTGTTTTAGTACTAAGTATTGCAATACAAAATACTTTCAATAAACAACCATCATCATTCATCATATTAATTGTTTCCAACGCGGCGTGTTTGTAGGTATTTCAAATGGCGTATTAATTATCTATCTGGATCAAACAGCTATAAGACTCTCATTCATTTCAAAGTAGTATGTAGACGGCTATTTGTAAATGATATGATTACTCGTTGTATTAAACGCTATTTATTATTAATTAATTATATTAGAGATGTGTCGATTAAGTGAAGGATCGCATTTGTTTGAATATTTTTATACAACAATGTTATTTTATATCATCGCTACACACTGAGGACATTCTATCTTGGATATAGGTAGCTCTCGTCCAAATTGTCCTTTAGTCCACAATAGTCGAGATGACAGTAAAGTACTTTTTCCCCAATACCTAACAATTTCAATTATTAAAACATAATTCAATTTTGGCAGAGGCCTTTGCCCAGCAGTGGGATGATTTGGGCTAACAGTAGCATTAATTCGATTTTGTCCGTCAGAAACTGAAAACTAAATCCATCATAAAAATGCCTTACAATTCTATTCCCTTTCCATTTAAATATTTGGAAAAGGGTTTTTGTAATGTGTGACATGGTATGTGCAAATACAAATTATGTGCTAGGTATTTTTTGCGAACAGTTTGCCAAACATACTGTTTGCTTTGGCTTCAATGAACTTTTGTCGACGTCAGCCGCTAACCCAGTTAATTAGCTAACTAGTTTGTCGGATCCGTTTCAATAGCCATGTACGTATAAAACGAATCCTTGAGTGCCTTTAGGCGCAAGAGTGTGATTAATTTTGTGATTAATTTGTCAACCTAGATTATTCTAGTAAGCAAGTAAAGGACTGTTTGCCACAGGCTTCTAGAAAGGACCATACTGAACTCAAGGACCGCAATTGTGTTCTTTTACGCTTCTGTGTTCCATTCGTAAGGACACTAGGTAAGGTTTCTTCAGCCGTTTTGTCTATATCTTACTTCTACCTTGTAAAATTGTTGTAAGTACCTGAACCATTTGGAGATAAGCAAAATTGAGTTTCTGATCAGTTCGTAGCTTACACTCTTCTTTCTTCCTTTTATTAGATTTAGATTAATAACCAGATTATCTACGGAGCATTGTCATCTTAGACTTCGAGCCCGCGATCCATAGTGCCTTTTTACATAACTTTAAATCCATATTCAAGATATTATAGGGTAGAATAGTTATAAAATAGTTATGTTGGGTCCCAAAAGAAAAATATTGATTAAAATATGTACGTAAGCTTAAATAAAAAATATATGCAATAAATACAGTGCTCATAAATAACTAAGATAAACCAAATAAGTAATAAGTTATGTCAATCGCTTCATATCTCGAACATTTTATTAACGCCGCATGTTGATACTGCTTTTTGTGGGTTTGTAATGAATACGCTAAAGTCAATTTTAAACCAGGCAAATACTATTAGGTATCGCAAATATCAAACTAAAAGAGAGAATTTCTTGTTTAATAGAATATATCTTTAGCAGTTTTATAAAACATAATCGTAACCGTGAGAGAGAAGAGAATGAGGGTAGACCACGAAAACGAAAGGGATCGATGTGGTGATCTGAGGGCCTATACAAGTAAAAAATATATGGCATTGACATAAGTTAACGCCAGCATTGTCGTTAGCTTATCTCATTCATTTTTAATCTATTCTATAAATAGAATAGAAATATATGCCACTTGTCTATGCCCTCAGGTTTTTTTTTATTCACCGAACAAAATGCGATACGATGATAATATTTTACGTAGGTATTCAACAAGTAGAAGAATTTTTTTTTTTTTTTTACGTGGGAAATGCATTACGCATACGCACCCGCCCGGGCAAGGCGGGGGTTATGTCGGACTCTCCGACCGCACTGAAAGCGCGGCCAGCATACCGACTAAAACCCACGGTGTTCCTCCAGACGGCCAGAGTATCGGGGTCACGGGAGTCGCTTGCGCATTCATCCGCGACCCCGACGGGCCATGGCCCGCTCACCGCGAGCGGGCCCCGTCCGATTTAGGGGCCAGCCCCCTCTCCTTCGAGAGGCGCGTGCGGAACACGCGCACTGCCGTCTCGGGCCCGTGCTGTTCGGGCGGCAACTGCCCGATCGCCGCCCGCAGGCCAACTCGGCCGCAGAGGATAGGGAGAACGGCGCATCGCAATACCGACACTCCTCTTCCCCTGCGGCCCCACCGCGTCCGCAATCTGGCGGTTGCGGCCCCGCCGAGGCCGCGGAAGGTAGGGAGAGCGGCGCACCGTTATACCGGCACTCCTCTCCCGCCGCGGCCCCGCCACTCCTCAGCCGCAGTGTCGCCGAAGCAACACTGCAGCCCGACCCAGTTGCGGTGCCGCCCAAACAGCACCGCAACCCACCAGAGCCGCTCCATCGTGGGCTTATCGGCAAAGCCCAGAGGAGCGGCGCCTCCTTGGGGTTCCTCTTGGTTCACCGTGGTCCTTGGTAACCACGGCTACTAAGCCCCCCCGCCGCGACAAGGCGAGAACCCCGTTGGGGGGGAACAAGTAGAAGAATGCCCTGATCGATGTCTACGCATTCTAAAACTAGCAATGATCTACTACTGTCATTTTTTATATCACTGATAGCAGAATTATTTTATTTGTTTGTGTTTGTGAACATATAACACATTAATTCAATGGAATTTACGAATTATTTATAAACTCTATTAGATTTTTATTTGCTCATCATACAATTGGGACAACAATCTCTTAACAAAAAGCATACATTAAGCAGTTATCGAGTAATCACATACAGTTAGCTCGATTAGAGCGAGACTTAAAATTGGTACAAAATTACGCAAGATCTGAACGGACATGTGCTTATCTAGTAGCAAATCTAGATTCTAGACTAGTTAGTAGTTACTTTTACGGTGAAAGGTCAGACTACGTTGAGCAACGTATGCAGTGAAACTTATGGAACATATGCAATAGTTGTAAGGGTTTAACTGTGTAACATTGTAGGTATGTAAATGTACTATGAATTTGGTTTTGTGTTAGCTATAAAAATAATGTGATATAGAGTGATATTATTATAGGTTGTGTGTAGGTAAGTACTGGTAGCAAGACGAGAATTTATGACTGTGATAGACCTCAGTAAATTGTTTGTGTGGTCTGGTTGCTTACAGGCATCTTGTTGACTATTGCAGCTGTTATACTTATCATCGGCAGACCGCTGTCTCGTCTACTAAATTAAGACCGCCTTATACCAAGGGCCTAGCATGTTTCCCTTATTTAAATAAAGGTTTACTTTTATATGGACTAACCGCGTCAAATGCGCTTAACCCAACTGTCCACTATCCAATTAGATGGCTACGAACAACTATAAACAAGCTCATCTACTATCACAATAAAAAAACAAACAAAAATATTTAATCATGACGATAATATACTGGCCTAACATTGTATCCATTCATTCATAAAAAAAACTTGACCTTTTTGACGCCAAAGTTCATCAACCTCCAATGATGTAAGCAATGCAACGAGATGCGCTCGGCACGTGACTACCGAGTATAATACTAGACTTGGCCTTGTTTGTCTCACCGAATAACCTACTCGTCCTCATTCACTTTACATTAAAATTGTTGACAGGCATGATCGATAAATCGTGTAGATGTGGTATCTATGTAGCGACTATAATTCAAGTGTTTCGTCATTTATTCTAAGGAATTAGATAATTGTGTGTAAGATTATCTTTCTTCTTTTATTTGCAATACCTACACCTGGGCTCGTTTTGTCAGTGTCAAGCGTGACTGTACAGTCAAACAATCTCAGATTCTGTATAATCTGAGGCCCTAGACAAGTGTCAAAGATTTCTATTCTATTCATAGAATAGATAAAAAAATGTATTGGATTGACATAAGCTAACGCCAACGCTTATGTCAATCTCATACAATCACATAAGAAATCTTTGACACTTGTCTAGGGCCTCAGGGCTCGTTTTGTCAGTGTCAAGCGTGACAGTACAGACAAACTATCTCGGATTCTGTATAATCTGGTGTGTTTCGATTGTAGAGTTTATGTTACATTTGGTGAAGGCGATATTAAGGTCCTTTAAGACTGACATATTCTAATTTGAGCATCAATTAAAACAAGCCTAAAATATATAAAATAAATGCCATATCTATATTTTGGTATGTCTTTATGTGGTATGTTATGTGTACGGCAGACGAGTCTAATCGTAAACTCTGAAGGTTCAAGGATACTGAATCATCTTTGTTATTATTTTTTGTTTCGTGATAGGTCATTAATCTTTTTATTTATTTGTTTATTTCATATTTGTTTACTTTGTTATATCATTGAGATCAAATTTAAAAACACTTAGCTACTAGTAGGTTATTAGATATTATAGTAAATAAGAGTACGGTAGTAGCTTAATAGGTACTGCTTGATACATGTAGTTAATTACTGTTTAACCGCGTCTTACATTTCTTTAGAAGGCTGTGGTGTTTAGAAGGGTATTATCGATTATCGGTTTACTACAATTATTAATGTATATAATCAATCTAAAATTCATAATAATATTCTTTATCAAGTAGGTAATAATATATTATGTAATGACTTTTGGCTCTTTACTCGATATATTCTTTAAATTTGCAATACAATAACATAATACTATATACTACTATCTACTTGATTTCGGCATACCACTATCAAAATTTAAAACCACACTCAAAATTGCTATCAACTAAACTCAAAACTCAATTTTTATTTATTTTAATTACTTATATAGTTTCCTTTAGTAGTTAGTTACCTAATTATATGTTTTTTTTTTATAAGTTTTATTTATTCAAATATATTCAATTTCTATTAGTAATATTTTATGTAATACATAGATTTAATTAATTATTAATTATTGTTATCAGTATTTGCATGATGTGGTCTCCTCTAATTGAAGGAGTACATTGAAATATATTTGTGTCCTACTTACTTTTAAGTTATAATTGTGTACATCCTTTGTTGGAGATCCTTAAATATAAATAAATAAATAAATAAATAAATAATTTTATTTTTGATTTTCTTATGATTGATTGTTAGTGGTCTTCTTATGATTGATGGTTATTTTAAGTTAGCTAGTCGTGTTATTTATATTATTAGCTAAACTAAAATAACAGTGTAAGTGTTTTATTTATGTAGTAAGTCATGTTGTGCAGTCGATGGTGAATGTTCAACTAACTTTGATAGCCTGTTATTTACTTAAATGTCCATAAAACTATTACTTACTCTTAGTATTTCCTATTTCATTATAATTGTTCTTACGTCGATACCACTTGCTACTTTAACTATACTGATGTTCAGTCGTAATCTGTTAGATAGAATGCTGACTTGGAGACAGGTGCGCCGGACAAAAGAACTGATCGATATGTTTTTTGATATTTTCATTTGCGAAAGATAACATTAGCATTATGATTATAACCACTGTACAGAATAATATAAGTATAACTGAAATAAAACTGACTTAATTTCACAGATTTTACACCAGCCAAACAAATCATATCTAATGTTTTATTTGTATAAAATATAATTTTCATTTCATTGTATTCTGCTAGCGAAGTGTTACAGAAAAACCTATATAAATTAACATCTAATTTATCATCAATCCAGATAGATAGGTATGTTGAAATTGGATTTTTACACGAGAATCTCGTATTTAGTACATAAATGTAACTCAGGATTCGATAACGATCGCATGTGGGTGTAAAGTGGTAATTTGGCGCTTGTTATAACCAAATACAATGAATATTATTCATCCTTGAATAACATTAGATTGTCAGTGTTCTGGTTGCGATTAAGGAGATAAACTTATGAAATATATACCTTAATTATATGTGTGAGATTTCTCTCTCAAATTAGAGCAGCGAGTAAAAGGAAGGAATCCGTGGTTATAGCAATATTATATAGGTACTCCTACAGACGATTTGTGACGGGAGACTACCTATTTGTAATAAAATTTAATTTATATTTACTATAATATAAATTGATTATTAGTTCCTAATCCAAAAACCTTGTTAAAATTTTAAATAGTCAATTCAGCTTCAAGTACCTTCTTTTACCTTTATGAACACAGGCATCTCACAAAGAAGAGAAATGAAATATATAATTAATACTTTTTCAGAGATGGGTTTTTGTCATAATCACCATGTTTGTAAGGTGATATAGCAAGCAGGTACTTAATCCTGCTGTCTTTCACTTGTAATTCTCTTAGTCCCCTCTTACTGAGAAATTAGGGCTGTTCAATATTCTACACCGGAGCTCTACTTGAAGTTAATAAAAAATATCCTACTATTAGCTTGCTCTTCACGACATGTGACATGGTCATGATATTCAGAGACAGCAGTCTGGACATCTTACATTTACTATTTTAGTGTGTGTTCATATTATGTAAAGTAGTTAGTTATTTGAATATACTAGTGATTAACATTCAAACTTAGTCATAGGTTTCGTAAGTGTAAGTATTTGTGTGAATATATTAAACCATGTTTGGATACCTGATACCTATTGGTTTAGTATATGGTAGGTAACGGATCAGTTAGCGAGATTAAGGAAAGTTATTGTAGTTAAGTTATTGAATATTAACCGCAAACGTATCATCCTAGTTCTGATGAATAATATCATCTATGATTATCTAAAATATATACCATCAGCAGTGCAAGATCTAAGTAAGAATAGCATGAGATAATATTGTAACATGGCGTTGTGGCTCACACATGTGTTACTACCTTGTTGTGGTCCCTGTAAATAGCTGTCATAGAGGTTACTGACATTTATTTATTTAAGCTTGATATTATAGAACTGTCCTGAGATACTTTTGTGCTTAGCAAATGTTTTAAAATAAATAATATTTTTTATATGAAGCTTCTTGACTTTTTGCTTGAAAACAGATAAGTCATTTTATGGTCTTGATGATAGTAGTTCGTAAAAGAAGGGTATGAGTTTAAGCTAAATGACAGGATTTATTGATTGGGATAAATTAGTATATGCATTCACTGAGATATGACACTGACACCCAGTTAATGAAAGGCTGATCAACTAAAAATTAACTAATCACCTGTTAAATCTCATGTGAAGTACCAATTGGGTGGCTAAAAGCAAGACTAATTAGTTTAATTTGATCTAATTAGTAACCAATTAGATTAAATTAAATTCCATGCTTTAAGCATGCTTTTAGGTACTTCACATGACATTTAACAGGTAATAAGTTAATTTATCGTTGATCAGCCTTTCAGAAACTGGGTGTTAGACTGAGAGTTAAATAGTTAGATACCTACGCCTTTTTTACTTTAAGGTGTCACGTGTTTCCCAGATGCGGTTAAGTATCTAATAAAGGGGAAAATGCCTTACGTTAAGACACGGATAAGATAATACTCTACTAGTAGTTAAGGTTTTCATGTGACTAATTGTCAAGTTACAAAATATGAAAATGATAGTTGTCATGTTGTCATTATTAAACATTAATTATAATGACCACGTGTGTAACCGACCATGAAATATGTCGGCGGCTTTATAACTGTTAATAACTAACAAGCCTCTCTATGTTTATAAATTAGGCGTATGTAATATGACAACATAATGACATGTTGATCTTTTAGCAGAGATACGAGTCATACTAATAGGTGTATTGAGAACAGTGTAAGATAAACTACTAAATATTCAATAATACTGGGCAACACGCTGATTTCTGTAAGGAAATTAATTTCCGAATCAAGCTCTTTCTAATATTCATTGTTTAGAAAATGCTTAAACAGTATAAATAAAGAAAATACTTGCAATACTCTCTTCAGTAGTCGCGTGCCAACAAAATATTACAGAAAGCCCGCCGGACTTGTACAATTTATGGGATTTATATGTGTGCAACGCCAAAACTTTTCTGCTTCATCAGTTCTGTGTGCTGTGTTCTCTCCATTGTCACTTCAGTAAGAAACTTGGCGAGCTATATCTCAGCTATTTTTCCTGGGCAGAGAGACACCTAACATAGCCTCTATTACCTTTTGAGCGACTGATCAAAACTTGGCGAACTTTTTTGCAGCAATTTTTCTAGAGACTCATTGTTCAAGAAGAAAATGTTTGTTAAAATCTTGTACTCTATTAATATGTTAAAACAGAAATCTTTGTTCGGTAGTAGATCCACGCTGGTTTCAGCATGAATGGTTCGGATCAACCGGGTAAGTACTACCCTCTCATAGAAGATCGACGTAAGAATAGAAGTATCCGTACTACTGCGTTTCGTTCGATGAGTGAGAGCGCCGGGGAGGTCCAATTCCCCCCATTTCTTCTTTCCTCACCTCCCTCATTCCCTTCCCCGATCCCATTCCTTGCCGCCATAGTGGAGGCCACCATACCAGCAGTTTAAGACGGTGGCTTTTGGTATGGTGGCCACCACTTCTGGATTCCACTGACTGCTTACCATCAGGCGGGGTGGAGTCACTTTGTTAGGCTAATATAAAAAAGAAACTCATCACCTCTGAAAAGATATCTGTTTTTACATATTAATCTGTTTTGATTGGTGTGGTAATGGAACATTTATATGACGAATTGGCTACTTGAAAGTCCTTGAAATATACATAAGAAGGTTACCATTATCTATCTCAAATCGAATGCCATTTATAATCTCTTCAACAATAAGTTCAGATGTGATCTGTACCGAATGTCGCAACTCTTAAGGCCATAATTCTAAATGTTAATCGGTCGACAGTGGTCCGATGGATCATTATGAGCCTGTCGCTTGCAAAACATACCTAATTGTACATATTTGCATGTTGAATTTAATCCTTAAGTGTTCTGGTTTTAGTAGATTGACTTCTGTTTGCTTAATAGTGGTGCTATTATAGTTATTATTTTGTTGTTAGCTACTTTTTAGGTCAGTTAGATGATGTATACATTGAGAACCAAGGCTGTTCGGTGCCAACCTTACGCACTATACTAATACAGGCCTTTTCGTCTATTACAGACGATTTGTGGCGTGTCTGCCTATTTACCAATGCTTTCACATTGTTGGCACCAACATCTATTTCTCTTGTTGAGCCTGCGCTAGGCTGTATCGCTCTTGCATTGGTCTGTACTCACTATGATACCTGATCTAGACTGACCCATTTGAAAAATTGTGTAATTAGGGCAACGTAATTTTTATTGCTTGTACGAAATCAGAAATCAAAATTTTTATTTGTATAACAGTTAGTTAGGTAGGTAAATACATAGTAGTAACCCATGTAAGTCGTTGTATCTGTTGACTAACGTGAGGCGTCTTTGTAAATCTCGTTTATAATCAACAAATGCTATTATTTTAAAGTCTTACGGATCTTATAAGTTTAGTAAAAAAAAATTATGAGACAACCCGAATTAATCAAATTTTAAAATTGATATTACGCATTGAAAAAGGATTCACTCTGCAATTAAAACAAATCAGTTGGGACGATGAAATAAATACCTACATTAAAATTAAATAAATCAGTCTGTGCGCTTTAGCTTTAGCTTTGTCATTAGTTATATCCTCCACTGACTGTAACTGTGTTGCGAAATCTAAACTAATATAGCATTAGCCCATTTACTATGATTGTGATTCACGATTTTTGCATGCTTTGCAAAAATATTTTGAATAATATAGATTCCCATTAAATGAATTCAGTTGGGCGTAGTGTGAACGTCTGTGATGCATAAACTCGAGTTTGATGCCTGTATCTGGTAAATAATGACGCAGTGGATTTAGATTCGAATCGAAATGTGACCAGGTACAATAAAATGCCTTCAAATTGCATAAGACCGTAAATAGTCTGAGAGTTGGTTACTGATAATTTTCTTGTAGAAAAACTTATATTGATATCATGTATTGAGCAAGCGTGACGATTAATGGTCATGTCTTCTCCAAAAGAAGAGGCCTTTCCCTGCAGTGGGATAATAAATAGGCTGATATGATGTCGTTCTAAACAGAAACAGTAATATCAAAATTTATATTTAGATATTTACATGATAACAAAAATGATGTAACAAATTCATCATTTCCTAAATATGATATACGAAACATTCATAATCCTCCCTTTACAAAACAAAGCTATGTATTACTCAGGTGATTGCACAGTTCATTGAGCGAGACGCGAAAATGTTCCAGTCTCAATGATTTACGAATAAAAACAACCGCACCCTTTAGAAAGTTTTCATATTAAACGATTCGTTTTCGACACGACATTGCCAGAGAAAATATTTCATTCATTTTTATCATAACAATAGCGCAATTTTATTTACAATGTTCGACAGTAAACTTCATTATCTGAGTAACAGAAAAATTTAACGACAGTAATTTTCTCATTTGTGAATATTACAAAAAAATAAATGTTAGAGATTTAAAATAATTTAAGTTAAATGGATTACGTTAAGATACAAAAACACGTTAAAACAAAAACAAACAAGCAAACTAGTATTTACCTTTTTTAAATATGAATATATATTATGTAAGTAATAAAAATAATGCTCCCATACATATTATTTTATCAAAAGTAAATAAGCCTATGAATGCCCAGTGACAAAAGTAAATTTAAGTCTTCGCGCTATTAAATTATTTTCCATATGCACCAATAAACATTAACAAGAATGTAATCTCATGACAACCTCTCGCATGTTGTAATATCAGACACAATAGAAATGACATTGTGTCTCGTACACATTCTGATCCTACACACACGACGTGACGTCACTAAAATGAGCACCATCTAGTAAAACTCGCAAAACGGAGGCCCTAGACAAGTGGCATAAACTTCTATTCTATTCATAGAATAGAATAAAAATTGTATGGGATTGACATAAGCTAACGCCAACATTGTCGTAAGCTTATGCCAATCCCAGTATACTTTATAATTCTATGAATAGAATAGAAATATAAGCCACTTGTCTAGCGCCTCAGATAAGTTACATAAAATAAATAATTGCTTGACATCATTCGTATCGTACTACGTAAAAGGTTCTTTATTTAGAACTGATACATGAGGGCAATTATTTAGTAGATCTTTCTTATACCATCATTTCGGTACATATTGCGCGTAAACAATCGTTGGTAGTACGAAAAATTAAATTATTATTTTCATTATAGTCTATATTTTTAACTATTAACTTTGAATTATTAAGGAAATATATTAAAAGTATCGTTATCATTATCATATCAGCCGAAACACGTCCACTGCTGGACATACGCCTTCCCCTATTTTCACCACCTTGGCCGGTCGCGAGCCGCCCCCATCCATCGGTTGCCTGCCACCCTTATCAGGTCGTCAGTCAAACTGCCCACGCTGCGCCTTCCGGTTCGTGGTAGCCACTCTATAACCTTTCTGCCCCAACAGCAATCAGTAAAAAAAGGATGCTTCTGCCAATGACTTCGATAGCGTGAAAAGCGCCACCTAGCCAAAAGCTTAATACGAACACGTTAACATTTTTCGACAGTTAAACTGGAAGTAGATTTTTTGGGTTACTCTAATAACTTGTTTCTATAGGATATGTGTAGTCAATAATTCAAAATATAATAATACTACATTAGACGTTAGATAATTCACCCCATGGGCCGAATATTTTATGGTGTGAAATTTTATACCCGTTTTAAATTTAGCAAGTTTTTTTTTTTTAGTTTTTTTTTATTTATTTTTTTATATTAGCCTACCAAAGTGACTCCACTCTGCCTGATGGTAAGCAGTAAGTGGAATCCAGAAGTGGCGGACACCATTCCAAAAGCCAAACTACTGGTATGGTGGCCTCCACTATGGCGGCTTAGTGAGATGCTTTTTCACGCCCCGCTTAGTTAAGTTCAAAGTTCAGTTAGATCCAAAGTTCAATAAAAGATACTTACTTATTCTGTGGTTCCCGAAAAATACAACGAAATGATATTAATAGAATCGTAAAGTTATAAAGTCCGATCAATCGATATTATTAAAAATATATATTTAAGAAGTTTAACCTTGCAGTATATTCGAAGCTGTGTGATTTTGATTTGTCTTGCTTTATTTGGTAAATGTTTTATTTTTCAATCAGCGTGTTTTTGAGTTCCTGTTATCATAATAGGTATTCTGATCTGGTTCTTACTTGTCTGATTTAATTTTACTTTATTTAAGTATTACTGTAGAAGTCTTTAAAACCATATCTCGAAATTCCTTATTTTTAAGTATTACTTGGCCTGAAATTTATTGTATTGTGCATTGCAGATGTTGTATCGATGTTTTAGCAACAGCAGGCCCACTAATAAAAGTCGTACATTTCACAGCACTGAACGCTTATTTGAACTTTAAATTGGCAATTAATTAAATACGCCATATAATATGCTTTATCATATATTATTTTTAATGGTGAAAAAAAAAACGTAATAGTTTTTAGGGTGAAGTGACGTACCTATTTAGTTATTACGTAGACAACTAGCAATTAGTAATAATTAAGAGATTATTAAAAAAAAACTGAATAAACTCCGTGACTGCATGACAAACACTAGGTAGTACCTACCTTTATACATACATGGGTATAGGTATTACTTGTAAAGTATTTGTCGCCAATGTGGAGTCACCTACCGTTGAAAAATACCGTAACAAATATTTTAAGTAACGACGCCACCCCTTATTGTTCCGGCATTTCGGAAATTTAATCTTTGTTAAAAGTTTGCTCCTTTGTTTTGCTTGCGATTAAGAATGCTGATTTAACTGACAAGGTTAAACCGAAATCGTGTAATGTGGTAACATTTATTACCCTATTAAAATTTTTTAAACCCTAAAGCTTGAGTTTACCGATAGTGTTTTATAATCACAACATTAGTTTGGGACAACATATTTATTTATTGTTTTTTATTTATTTATTTTAAGTTTCTTACACACAGAATGTATAACGGTGGACTTAATGCCAACGGCTTTCTCTACTAGTCAACCGGGTGATGCAGAGTAGGTGCATGATAGCAAATAGTAAATGAAATTGTTAAAACTAATGAGTAACAGCAGATGGTTTTTTAAATAACAGCTGTTACATTAAGCTTTACAATCTATATATATAAAAGCAAAAGGTCACTCACTCACTGACTCACCTATCACGATATCTCAGAAACTATAAGTACTACGGGTCTCAAATTTTGCATGGGGATTCCTTTTAGGACGTAGGTGCTCACTAAGACGGGGTTTTGCGAAATTCATCCCCTAAGGGTGTAAATAAGGGTGGCAGAGTTTGTATGAAACTTCTATAGAATGCTATACTTTTAAAGAATATAAAATAATTTTAAACAAAGTAGCTTATGTCCGTTTCCGGCACCTATTCTATCTACTTACGAATATTCATCGAAATCAATTTAGCCGTTTGTGCGCTGAGGGGCAACAAACACCAACACATACATACACACACACACACACACACACTAACTTTCGCATTTATAAAATTAGTAAATTGGTTAATAAAAAACTAAATCAATGTATTAGTAGGATTTGAACTTACGTTTATTTGGAAAATGTGAATTGTAACAGTCGTCGTCGAAGGATTACAAATCCAATCCAGAGTCGAGTCCATGATTAAACCAATAGATAGTTTTATCTTTTTTCTTTTCGGAAAGTAAACCTCTAAGGGGTTAAAAGGAGGCCGATAAAAGCTTATAATAATATGATGCTAAACTAAAGCTAGATACATAAAGATTTTGTACAAAGTAAAAAATCTGCTATATTGCCATTGTCTATGGTTTCATGAATTTACTAGTGATGGGGACAAGGATGATAAAAATAAAATTAATGATATCAATACATTGTTAAATACTAATAATTTTTCGTCCTTTTTCTTCCATTTTTAAATAATATTACGTTTACGAATACTCTATTTGCGTAATAGATTAATTCTATTTAATTTATCACTTCAAATATTTGTATTTATGTTAAAATTAAATATGGTTTGTATTTATTGTAATAGTTGATTTATAAACATTAAGATAATAAGACAAACAATGTACCTAATCTAATAAATAAATGTAATTTAAACTAAGTAAGCATTGACCTCTAAATGCAACGATTTGACCAAGGACTGAAATGGAATACTGAGCTTTTAAATATTTTCCCGCCTGCTGAAAATTTGTGAAATATGGACTAAATGGAATTTGCATGTATGTTACGATTTTATTATAGGTACTATATTACAATAAAACAAATAAATAGACCTACGAGGGCAAACCCAAAATAAATGATGAATTACAAAATATTATGTACCTATGATATGTTAAACTTATTTACTTACTACTTACAACATTAAATTACAACATTGGTTTTCAAAGACAATAGAGAGTACAGAAAAATAAAACTGTTAATCAATTTGACGTCTTTATTCGACCGCAAAAAATAATTCGTAATTTTATTAAATAATCTAGATTTGATTATTAATCATTAGTAAAAATAGTTGAAAAACGAAGTATATAGTGAACAAAATGTATATAAATTCAGGTTATGGAGTTTTTGATAGAAAAATATTGAAAAGACTGTTTATTTACATTGTCCGAAAATGGATTTGGACAAGACTGTAGTAATATGCGTTTAATTTATTAAAATCTGTTTTTCTATTTGCTAAATATTTATTTACACGATATAGCCTAGGTATATGTATTTTTCTGATAGTATAATTGCTCTGCAATCTAATGGATGTGGAATTTAAATCAAATTGTAATGTAAAAGTCAATATTAATGTAAGCTTTATGGAAATCAGATGATTTAGGTCACACATCGTTATCTTGCAAGAAACATTCTCATATACATGAATAAAATATATTTATATATCCATTTGTTATATAATACGTAAGGTAGGTAGTTTTGTAGTGTACTGCCACAGAGTGCTGCTTTTCAGATACCTACGAGGAACGTAAAACTATTTCCAATACTTTTTAGAGGTTTCAGTTCTTAGAAGCAGGACGGTATTATAATTCTTAGCACACGCAAACGCACTTACAGCATTTGGCAATCCTAGACACATTTTACTGATAGCTCAGAAGTTTTATGAGCAGCGTGTTTATGTAAGTTTTTCTATCCTAGACCAAGTTATTGTTGTTATGAACAAAAGTCAATTGATATTTAAGTCCTCGTGATGGCCGGACAAGAATTTATCTCTAACCAATTAAGTATGTGACTGTGATACGAAGTAACTAGGGACAAATACGTTGGGCAAAATACATCAATCCTTTGAACTCTGCTCGGTAATCAATTGTGTTAAATAGGTTCATTCCAAATTACATACGGAACTGTGTGATGCTTTTTAGGGTGTCAATTATTTGAAATAATTTTAAATTGAAAACTATAAAAGTTTAATAAAAAAAAATACTCTTTACATGTATATACTTTTCATATACTGACCTTCAAATTCAATTCAAGAGCACTACATTTGTTTGGGGAACTGGATCTTAAGAATTTTATATGTGATTTTGCTATAGTTGGCTTGGTGTATTTTACTGTGTTTTTCTTTCATAAATACTGCTAATCAAGAATTTCGTAATCATACAATAGAAGTATTGTAAAGGGCCTAAAGTTAACACGTTACAATTGATTTTTTGCAACTTGTTTTACTTATCTACTAACGGTGTTCTTCCTTTGTAGGTCCAATAGACGGATCCTTCCAGTATACGGGTCGTAGTATACAGCAAAGTAATAAATAAATTTATATCAAAGAAAAATAATAATGCAAGTATTTTACTTATTTTTACTAACACACGTTATCTGCTTGTCGTCTTGTCTAAAGCATAGAGCCAGTGTTAGGTAATAAAAACTGTTGTGTGGCATATTTATAATTCAGTTCATTCGGATACATGGAGCAATTTTAATAAGTAGAATTTAAATTTACAATATATTTTTAAATTTATCGTTTTAAACGTCCTAGTTCATAAACTCAATACACTGTCATCGTCTGTTCAAAAAACTGAGATTAATAGATAATATTTTGTACAAAATCGATTAATAAATTTTTTTTTATAAATGATCATTAAGTTTTCTGCATTATTCGCAATGTCGTAGATCAGTAATAAAAAAATTCTTTGCTATGTATGGTATTGCACTAATGGATATTTATGAGAAAGGAAGGTATCTAGGATAAATTATAATAGGAAAACTCTCCTCCGAGATAGCATTTCTAAATTTAAACTATACTTAAACTAGAAATGAAAGAAACTTAGATAAATGTGTGTTTAAACTAGCTAGTGCACCTTGTTGTGACAGTGGAAAACTAGGAGAGAATGAAAAACAAAACTCAGCACCACCTTTATTCTTTTACTTATTGAAAACTCGAGGTCTATGCTTTTAACGGTACAAACATTTACGTGTTTGTTGGTATATATAATGAAAGCTCACTAATGTGTAGAACGTTTAAAGAAGTAGAAAAGAATTACTTACATTTTTTGATGCTAAATAAATAGAGACACACTCATTTTTCCCGAATCTTCTTTTAAGTGGGTTAAATTAGTTTCACAGCAGACTTAATTATTTTTAATAACTTTTAATTAATTTTTAATAAATTCTTTAACTGTATTTTTATTTCTTTTGCTGAAAAATTACCTACTTCACTGTTGCTAGCAAAATAACAGAGTGCTTTTAAGTGCTTCCTTATTAGTACCTACATCTATTTCACTTCATCAGGTTTAATAATTTATTTAAACTCGTCGTTGTAACTGTTGTAATGTTTGCATCCTAGAAACAAAATTAATGTGTAATCATAGAATGACACAGTCTACTTTTTGTAATTGTTGTGTAGATACTCTTAAGGCTGAACACTGTCTCTTAACATACAGGGTACCCTAGTTTGAGAGGCAGGGTTACCTTTTCTGTACAGATTTAATTCATACAACAATGTTACACTGTAAAACCTATGTTTTTTACACCCATCAGTACCTTTTTTTTTAACAATACATTATTATTATTTTCATAACTTTTACATCATCATCATAATATCAGCCAAAAGACGCGTCCACCACTGATGTGGGAGTCTTTACAATTTTGACATATTGCCATTAAAGTAGCAGATCTTTTGCGCTTTTTCTTAGCGTTTTGTCAGTAAAAAAGTTTATAATATTGTGATGATCGTGAACGCGGCTGCATTAAATGCATTGACAGAAGCATAAAGTTCTCTTGCGAGAAGCAGGTGTTAGTGCTGCGTGCACGATGTATGTATAGAACACCGTGTGTGTGTTTATTACCACTTAGTCAGCGGCTGAACCGATTTCGATAAAAATTGGTGTAGATAGATTCGGTGCCGGAGTCGGATATAGGCTACTTTTTATGCCAAAAATCGGTTTGGTTCCCGAGGGATACAACAAAACATATTTTACGCGCGGGCATTAGTTATTTAAATTAGTAATACAGACTGATGACAGAAATGTGTAAGCTCTAGTAATGATTCATAACAAAATCACCCTCATCATATAATGAGCTGGATCCTTGAATTAGTGGGAGGATTAATATCACTCATCAATTATTAACAAATTATAAATAAATTTAGACAGGTAAAATAGATTAAAAGCAAAGGAAATTGAGTGAATATTCCAAAAGACAATACAAAGAACTGTTAGTAGAACGTAAATGGATTCTTACGTCTTCTTTGGAATGGAATAATATTTATTTTATTTCTATATAAGTACCTGTCTCAAAAGGTACCTACTGCTTTCTTCTTTAAAATAATGGTATTAACTATATGTATATACTAATGGTATATATTTTGGGTAAGGAGGCAACTGGACCCGTTCTAAAAGTGGGACCCTCGGTCCCACCCAATTGAATATTCTTATTGATATTCTTTAGGCGACTGGCACCACTTAAAATATGATTAAAAATGTATTGTTCAAATTCAATCCTTGTAAATTCAGCAGCAAAAGCATTCGAAATTAAACTCAAAGATTGGTATTAAAATTATTATTTATTTTTGTATCATTCATCATAATAAGTATCGCATAGAGCAAGACCGGGACTAAGGCCAGATTCACAACCGCACTTGGACTTTACTTTAAAAATCTGTGAATGTGGGCCTATAACCTTATAGGCATATTCTATTATGAAACATATTTATGGTTTAAAGTAGATTTTTTCATCAAAGTAAAGCCAATATGCGCTCTGTGGATCTGAGCCTATTCGAGAGAATTAAATTGAAAAACAATACATAATAATATTGCGTTTTTACTCACGTCACAAACTATGATTCAAGTTTCGCAAACACTAATGACTCTCTGGATATTCATACCCCTCTGATAAGCTTTTGAACAGTGATTGGTCGAGTTATCAGGCGATTCAACTACTTGTTCTAAAACAAGAGACCCCTTGACCATAAAATTCGCGCTGGCTCTCTACATTTTCGTAATTCCGATGCGATTTGCGTAAATTTGGTATTTTTGTGTGTGTACTTACTTTAACTGGTACGTACGTATTTAACTGTTACTAAATATAAGTTTTTTTTTAAGTTTATCTTGGACATTTCTGACTAACGGTGAAGGAAAACATCGTCTGAAATTGCCAATCCGCCTTGAGCAAGCGTGGTGATTAATGCTCATACCTTCTCTATATGAGAAGAGGCTTTTGCCCTGCAGTGGGACAGTAAACAGGCTGGTATTATTATTTATTATTATTATAAATATAAGTAATTACTATAAAGATTAATTTTGCACCAGTTTTTTCTGGTGACCGTACATTTTACGTCACATGGTTGGTGGTTCCAGTCGACACATTCAAAAATATTCCTGGGCGACTAGGACCGCGGTTCCAGTTGCTTAAATTGTGGTCCCAGTCGCCCAATTACCCGATATTTTGTGGTAGGTATCAAATAGCCAAGGGAGAGTGATAATGAAACAAATAGCTGTGTCTTAGACAAGTCATATGTATATTAGAGCACGTTTAAGGAAAGTATATATGTATCAAAAGCTATTGTTTTTAGATAACTCGTTTTAAGTAAGTACTCCAATATTTGACGCCGACACTGCTGCCAGCAGTAAAAATAAAATATTTTCTTTTTTTTAATGACAGTTCTATAATAATAGATACAAATTTAAAAATAAATGACAAATTATAGTAGGTAGTGTGGTTTCATGTTCTAGACTGAATTTCACAAGACCTAAATAATTTAAAATCCTAAGTAATAATACTTATACCTAGTTAACAGATTTACAAAATAATAAATCTGGATTAAGTACCTAACAATAAAATTGTTTTATATCAATCTGTTTTGTCATTTGTTAAAGAAAAATGGCCTCGATCGTTACATATCGTTTAGTGCATTTGAATAATTTATTTTGTATACTAACTTGTTTGACAGCCTGACAGCCCTTATTTATATGTACGTGATATAGACAAAAATATAAAGTCTCATCCACAAAAGCTACAAATTGGTGAAGTTAATACCTAGGTTTTATACGTTTTAAATACTTTTAGAGGTTATCTTTGTCGCAAAGTCCCTGCTGCTAGTTCTGCCATGTTTGCAACAGGTAAGCTTAAACGCTGTTTTTTACTTCTCTACCACTCTGGGCTACATATTTCTTCACGATTTTGTAAGAATGACTCGTTTTGACAGCATGGCTCGGTCGCCTATGTTTGTTCGATACAAAATGCACGATGCATAATGTGTATTGCTTCGCGTTTTTTTAAAGGAGCTAAGTAGAATTAATTTAACGTGTTTGATGCTTGAAAATGGTTCTGGAGAGACGTATCCATGATTCGGCAGATGCAGCCAGGGCAGGCCTTTAGTCTACTTTGGGCTGGCGACCTCTAAAATGTGATGACGACGTAGGAACAGTATAATGGTAGTCTTCGACGCCTTTTAACAATTGGATAATGACGGTAAATAATCCTATTGTACAAAAACTAAACTAACACGCAGGCAGAAAAATAAATCCATTGAAACTTTCAAGTTTACAAAAATTCTATCATAAATTAGTCCTACTTGTTGACTGTAAAAAAGTAACCGAGCTCTTTTACTTTGTCAACTAAAAAGTTTTACATGAAGTAATTATGTGAATATTAACATAGTAGAATCATTTAATGCAAATGATTTATATATTGACCAAAACATAAATGTTAATGTCAAGTAAGTTGTACGACATTCTGTCTTCAGATGATATAGGAAGATTGTTTCATTTAAAAAAAGTTTTAAAAAGGTAGATGGCAACCACAGACTATAAGTCTGTGTTGGCAACCAATAAATACAGGCGGCTTACGATTGGTCAAAATTAAGAGTTTTGGGAAGGTTCATGTCCAGGATAGTAATACAACAAATATTACCAATAATTAACAACTTAAAAAGACTATAGAGTTAAAAAATCGGAATCCCTAACGCTCTGTTATTAACAATACGTCTGTTATTTGCAGTAAGCTCCTATGAGTAAACTCTAAGCAATGCTCAGCTATGTGTTTTTTATATCAAAATGTAATGAACGTTTTAAAAAGGAACAGTAATTTATTTATTATCTTGATATACCTAATAGCTTATACTTACTTCCTGGCACCTTCAGGCATCTTTTAATAGCTAAGAAAATACAGGATCATCTGACCTATATCGTATTGGAAAGCAGGACTGTTTTGTTTTTCTTGGTTTATAGTAGGTATGAGTATAACAGAAAACTAAACGACTACGATGCAGTAAATTAACTCGCCATAAGTCAACTATCAACGCTGTAGGGCCAGAGCATATGTATAGAGGCTTTGGACATTTATGCACACCGTTAGGAAACGATCAACAGCAAAAGTTAATGAAATCGTAGAAGAAGAAACTGCTTATTTGAACTGTACTGACGACTCATACAATCTTAAGCACATACTTTGGAATATCTTCTACCTACTTATGTCGCTTAAGCCTCTTTTAGAAAAAGATTGATAAATTTATGGTTAGGTATCACTCTAAAGGTAATTCTGTTGTAACTCTATTTTATTATAAGTGTAGTCAGTTTTGTAGCAAATTTTGCATTCTTATATACACGATCAAGTGATGATATTTTTTACGTTTTCTGTCTACTTTCTTTCAGAATTGATGTAATAAAATATTACACAGACATACTCATAATATAAATTTACATTTGGTATTTGTATTAAATACACAACCTTTCTCATAAAACTTTACAGTCCATTCCAAATCTAATTTCGGACAATGTAAACAATCCTCCATATTGCCAATGTCTATGGTTTCATGAATTTACTAGTGATGGGGAAAAGGATGATAAAAATAAAATTAATGTCATCACTCATCAATCATCATACATAATTAAATAATAATTTCTCATTCTTTTTTTCTAACATTTTTAAATAATATTACGTTTACTAATACTCTATTTGCGTAATCGATTAATTCTATTTGATTTGTTATTTTTATTACTCCAAATACTTGTATTTATGTTAAATATGGTATTGTATTTTATTGTAACCGTTGACTTATAAACTATAAGATAATAAGACAAACAATTTACCTAAAGTATAAATAAATGTAATTTAAATTAAGCATTGACCTCTAATTACAACTATTTGACCACGGACTGAAATGGAATACTGGGATACTTTTGAATATTTTCCCGCCTGATAAAAAATTGTGAAATATTGATTATATGGAATTTGTATGTATGTTACGATTTTATTATACTATATTACAATAAAACAAATGAACTCAGACTTGCGAGGGCCAATGACAAAATATTATGTACCTATGATATGTATTGGTTAAACTTATTTCTTCTGATAAATTACAACATTGGTTTTCAAAGAAAATATAGAGTACAGAAAAAATAAAACTGTCAATCATTTTGACGTCTTAATTCGACCGCAAAAAGTAATTCGTAATTTTATTAAATAAACTAGATTTGATTATTAATCATTAGTAGAAATAGTTGCAAAATGAAGTATATAGTGAACAGAATGTGTATAAACCCATGTGTCATCGTTTATGGAGTTTTTGATAGAAAAATATTGAAAAAACTGTTTGTTTACATTGTCCGAAAATGGATTTGGTCGATACTGTACAATTATTATTTTAATAATTTCGTTTTTTTTTGTGGAATTTTGTGCATAATTTCGTTTGAGTTCATTCAAGTTTTCTTCAAATTCAATGGTTCACAAATGCATCTTTATCGGGTTCGCATGCTCTATTCTGTCAGCTGTACCGATTATCTGTGCGACAGAGTAAAACTTTTGTTGAATATTCAGGTCTATATATAGGTAGGCACCTTATTAAAAAACGGGTGCAATCGATAGGAATGTATATCCAAATGTTCAAAACTATTTCCTGGCCTTACAAATTAATGCATATCGAAATAAAGTCTATATTGCTTGTTAAGTCTGGCATAAATTATAGAATCGATAAAATAAATAGATAAATATTCGAAAACTTCAAAGGATTTATCAATAGATATATGGAAAGTATTGATGGACATATTTATTATGAAATGTAACTTAATTTTTTTTTTTTTTTATATTATAGCCTACCAAAGTGACTCCACCCCGCCTGATGGTAAGCAGTCAGTGGAATCCAGAAGTGGCGGCCACTATACCAAAAGCCATCGTCTTAAACTGCTGGTTTGGTGGCCTCCACTATGGCGGCTGGGAATGGGGTTAGGGGAAGGGAATGAGGGAGGTGAGGAAAGAGGAAAGGGGGGAAATTGGACCTCCGGCGCTCTCACTCACCGAACGAAACGCAGTATTACGGATACTACTACTCTTAAGTCGATCTTCTATGAGAGGGTAGTACTTCCCCGGACGATCCGGCCCATTCATGCTGAAATCAGCGTGGATCTACTACCGTACCGATGAAAATAATTAAGTAAATAATTATATCATGTAACTGTGCTCTTTGGACAGGTTTTCTGGGATTGGTGGACTTCGTCGTTAGTAGTCAATAGCTATGTGACACATATGTAAGTATACATTTTTATAGAAAATTAACATTACCAACATAAACCAGTTTTACCATAATATACCTTTTTGATACTTTCGTGACAGGTGGATATTATTCAATTTAATTTTATTTATTCAAGGTCTCCTTAAAAATCAATTAATCATTTATTAATATTATTATGGTTTAGTACTAACAAATAATGGAAAATTTTGTTTTTTACACATCGTTAGCACGATTATCAAATCAGTAATTAAATATGAAGTGCACGAATGTAAAAAATCTATCTGCATGCATAATAAATATGTATGTATTGTATGTATGTGTATATTAAGTATAATATGTATTTTTGTATAAGTATAGGTAATAGTCATATTTATCTATTAATATCCCTTTGTAGTTAACTTGCACCTACTTCTTTTATCTCTGCATCACCCAAAGGTTGGCTGGTAGAAAATGCCTTTGGCATTAAGCCCACCATTGTACAATTTTGTGCATAAAGTTATAAATAAATAAATAAATGTTCTGTAAGTTTAGTTATAGTAGAAACATTTGTTTCATTTCAAAGGATAGGTTTTGCAACCGTTACACGTTGGGTACATGTATATGTATTATATTTCAGTTATCTAGTACCCATAACACAAGCTCTGCTTAGCTTGGGACTAGATGACGGTGTGTGATAATGTCCACATATTATTATTATTATTATTATTATGTAATATTGTGTAACGTTAGGAATGATGAAAAAAGGTTTTATTTTACCGTTTAAGTGGATTATCTCTCATTATTCGAAAACTATAGGACTACCTCTAGTATACATTAGTACACATCGAAGACGGACTAATCTATAAATGCTCTGAGCAAAGTGGGAGTGTAAACATTTCAAGAGATTTTTGCTAAGAAGTTGGTGTTAGCTACCTAAGTGACATAGAATATTGAAGCTGTTGCTGTTGTGACGCTATTTTCTTTTAACCAAACAAAGCTGTAACATACTAAATTGATTTTTAATAGAACCGGTCAGTGTAGATGACGTATGTTCAAAAGTAGTCGTCTTCCGGCTCAATTGATGATTACGATAATGTAGGAAGAAGGAATTAACTTTGCAAAGGTTGCTTTTTTATTGATAACTAGCTGACCCGGCGAACATCGTTCCGCCTAACAGTCGATCAACATTACTTTATTTTTCTAAAATAAAAGAGTTTTTCTAAAATAAACGTAGCCTAAGTTACTCCTTATTACAACAGCAACCTGCCAATAAAAGTCCCGTAAAAATCGGTCCAGCCATTTCAGAGATTAGCCGGAACAAACAAACAGACAGACAGACAGACAAAAATTGTAAAAAATGTTATTTTGGTGTATGTACCGTATATATATTCATATACATGTATCTCCCTGTTGCTTTTTGATAGAGGCAAATTGGCTGATTTATTGTCATATAAAACTACTTAGACATAATTTATAAATATATTATGGTATGGGCTCATACCAACACTGACCCAAACCGTACCATAATTAATTCTCCACTCCATGGCCATGGGCCCTTCATAAAAAAGTCGTTTTTTTTTGTCTTTAAAGTAAAAAAATTAAAAAATGCTTCGGTCTTTAATAATATCCGCATTGAATATTTAGGAAATACATAATGATGTCAACATTTTTTATACAAATTCAATAAGTCATAATAAGTTAGACTACGTATTCAATAAGTAGTAACTTTAATGATTAATTTATAATAATATCACAACAACTACACGCAACGCCATCTAGACCCAAAGTAAGCATATATTAATAGCTTGTGTTATGGGTTCTAGAATGTGGATATACATCTTAAACATTTTTTTTGTAAAATACATACATATTATACATAGAAACACCCAGACCAATGCAAATATTCATGTTCATGCACACAAATATTGCACTGAGCAGGAATCGAACCCGCGACCTCTGCATGGCAGTCCATACACAGTACCACCGAACCACAAAGTTTTACCTACTGGTAGACGTAGGTAAGAATAATTTCTGACTATATTTCGATTAGTATAAATTAATAACAAATTTGGTAAAACTGTTGATGGCACGTGGGCATCTTCCAAAACGCAGAATCTTGCCCGATTTGCAGGAGACTGCAACCGGTTTTTGAAATTGTTGATGCTTTCAAATGCCACAAGGTCATGGCAATGGACTAACAATACTTAAAATATTTTAATGAATTTGTAATGCAAAATAAAGTATAAATGTCATATTCAAAAATTGTAGCAATGATTTCCGGAAGAAACGGTGGATTTATCGTATCTACCAATTCTTGGGTCGAGGTAGTGTAATATTTTCATCACTCGTAAGAAATAAAGAACAATTTATCTGTCGTCTTATAAGCTAATGCAATATTTGTGAGACGTAGGTACTCGTAAGACGAATAATTTCTTCTGCTCTGGTGTAAACCAAAGTAAAACCAAGCTCTTTGGTTTTGTTTGTTTCTATAGTCAATCAAGTTAGCAAGCTAGTGGTTTTATAATTTATTTTAAATAATGTTAATTCAATTTATATTGCTAACTGCACATTAAAAGTAGACGTTAAAATCTACGCTTTTACCTTGTTTAATAAAGAATGTAATACAAGTAGCTTTACTGTACACCAAATTATGTTTTATATCTACATATAATTTATTAACTGAATTTCTTAATTTGTGATTATAAAAAGATGACTAATATTTTTTGTCTGTATGCAAATTTTTACATTATGTAGGTATACTAATTTATAATGCGTAAAAATTTGTTTATTTGTTTGAACGCGTTTTTCTCGGAAACGCCCGGTTGGATTTGAATAATTATTATTAAGTTTGATAGCCCAGTTCTTGAGGAAGGTTATATAGGCTATTATAACATCACGTTACTGGCGACAGGAGCAGAGCAGTAGACAAAGATGTAACTTAACGCGGGTGAAGATAGTTGGACTAATAAACTGTAATACTTAATTGATTAATGCAAATAATCACTTTTTACAATCCTGTTGCAAACGGAAATAAAACTTCAAAACAAAACATGTATGCATAAAACTAGCTGACCTATTTAGAGTAGCTAACCTTGCAATGAAGCAAATTTGACTTCCGACTGTTTCACGAGTGAATTAAGAACATTGTTTATGTTTGTTAAAACCGTGTTAGTGCAGATGTCCCAAACCATGTCAGCAGTACTGTAGACTTCCTTAGACAAAAACAAGTGTCATTATATTGCATTAGAAATAAAATCCGTGTGATGATACCTAGCTACAGCAACTTTTGGACACTTGCAGCTTTATAAATGTATACGCTTGCGATGATGTCTGTAAACCCTTTCGCAATAAACCTGAACACTCTACTTACCAACAAGCAAAATATGGTACATCTACTGTCGTGTCAATCTTGCCCCGTTCAAACTCAAACTCAAAGCATTTATTTCATTTCGATCATAAAGTATGATGCTTATGAAAAGTCAAAATTACATGAAGTCAGCTAATTAACCTATAGCCAGTTCGCTGACGAGGTAGAGCTGTGAGAAGAACTGGCAAAAAACTCACGCCACTCTTTTCAATCGCCAGATAATCACAGTTTTTTGTATGAGTTATTTTAACACATCAACGCAACCAAAGAACCATAGAAAGTAATTATTACAAATCAACCAATTAATTTAATTACCACGATTAAAAAAAAGAATGAATCTATTTAAAGGAAGAATTTGAAACAAAAGAAGAATTACTAACTAAAAACTGGCTTTTGGTATAGTGGCCGCCACTTCTGGATTCCACTGACTGCTTACCATCAGGCGGGGTGGAGTCACTTTGGTAGGCTATAATATAAAAAGAAATAAAAATGTATTTTATGGTTTCTTATTTTAAAATCGGCTAACTAAATTTAGACTAGAATGGCTCTTTAGTCAACTGAGGCCGCTCGAACTTATCACGCGGGATGAGTTGACCTAACGAATGTTTTGAACTGATCCCATTGAAAGAAGTTAAAACGAAAGAAGACTTACTTACTGAAACAATAATAATTGTATCTTTGTTTTTCCAAAATCGACTAGCTAAAAATAGAAAACATAGGATGTCCTACCAAACTTAAAAACATTGTTATCTTTTAAGCAGGAAGCCATTTTCGGCGAACTGGTCTTATTTGTTGTACAAAAAATGCATTGAAATTGTAGTGGTATCCACCTGCATGAATAAATTTGATAAAAAATAGATAAATGCTAATCACAGCATATTGCATTTACGATTCTGTCAGAAACAATAACCTCAGAGTAAGTTAATAAAAGATTCACCTGTTTACATTTGATTGAAGTTGAAGAGGCTGATTCGAGAAGTCTTGTGTTTCTTTCTTTCTTTACTTTCTCGAACTTAGGCACTCATTGCAGGCAAGAAAGTTTTCTGTTAGCATTAATTAAAGGTTTGCTTGAAGCTTAATTAGACCAATAATAATCGAGACTTGTTGTGTACAAATACAAATGGAATAAATTACTTCCTTGTTATTTTGATATATGATTATTACATAGTAAATAGATATTTGTTTAGAATAATTTGAATATTATTTATAGATTATCTACGGCTAAAAATAGACACACTTTGTATACTTACAAGAAAAGTTCAAAAAGTTGTATATTTCAATAGATTTTGGCGGCGCGGTTACCCGTGTCGTTGCTTACTGCTCTGCCCCCATCGCCAGTAGCGTGATGTTACATGTCTTTCTCGAGAACTGGGCTATCATACGCAAAAAGAGTTTTTCTAATCCGACTGGTAGTTACAGAGATTAGCGCGTTTGAACAAACAAACAAATTCTTCCGCTATATATAATAGTATAGATAGCACTTATAAAGAAATATCTTCTCATAACCTATTAAGTAGGAAGATGATACGTACGAGATACGATCACGCTTAGATACAATGTTTATATTAATATGAATAAATAATTGCTTAATATTAATCCAAGTTAAACGAGTGATAAAAAATCACGTTTCTTATTTACGAATTGTCATATAACTAGCGCCCCTCCTGCATCGCATGCGGACACGTTAATGCAATTTACAATAAAACAGAAAAGTATGTGTAAGCAATTATTCAATAATAAATGCAATCAAAATTATTTTGATACGGAAAAATCTTAAATACAAAGTTGGCTTAAAAGTTTGTAGACACAAAATAAAAAAATCAATATAAATCATATAAATGTTAATTATATTTATAAATATGGATCTTGTTTGCCGTTGAGTTAAAAATAGAATCGATGGGCCATTTATATAAAGTAGGTTTATCTACATGTAAAAACGCCAATAAAAGATATCAATCAATTTAAAACAGTTTCGCTGGCAAAAAAATAGGAAAAGAACTCACAAGAAACATGCTGGTTCTTTGGTAGGCAGAAAATTTGTGGCAGAATGTCTTTATAGCATACGTTGCGAAGACTACATAAAGAAAAATCTCGTTTTAAGCAAACTTTTTTACAATTTATATTGAATATCATTAGCGGGTTTAGATGTAATAATAAAATTGTTAAAAGTTTAAAAAAAAATACCTAATTTATATGTAGTACTTTACTTTAAGTAACTAGCGGGTCAAAGCACTTGGGTGGTCCTGTAAAGTACTTTTACATTCGAGACCTTTCCTTGTTGACAACTAGATCTCTTTATTTAGTTAATAGGGAGGTTTAGTTACAGCTACTTCGAGTTCGTAGGGATATATAAACTGAAAGCGGATTACAAGTCGTGCCAAAAGGTACGCATCTGTAAAAATACCTATTTAAATACTCTTTATATCAGAATTTTCACATCACTAATGACTAGTACTTTAAACAACTAGACAGTCCCGTTGACGTAGTTCAAGGATCAATATTATAAGCTCATTAGCTTAAGTATTTTTATTTACTTTATTTGATTTTTGTCAATCAACGTTGACTTGGTAACATTTAAACAAAGCTAACCAAACGTAAAAACAAAATCGCCCAAAAAGAGAACTTATATCAACTCACACAAAGTACACTCAAGAGTCTGAACAAATACTACATAGTATAAAACAAAGTCTCTCCTCGCTGTCTGTTTGTCTGTCCCTATGTCTGCTTGGATCCTTTAAACAATTTGAGAGTAATTCAAGAGGAATGTTTATATGTATATAACATGCATAACATAGTACAGAAACACTGATGATTTTAGAAGTTTCTAATGTGATGTCGTAAATAAACACATTTTTTTAGCGCTTACATTGCTAACGCTGGCTGAACCCGACGAGATAGATCAAAATAATGTACTACAAATGTACTTAAAAAGGTCTACCTCTGTCTAAAAACGGCTCTAAGAGTGACTCTACTAATTTTAGACCAATATCTATACTGCCAGCTATTAGTAAAATTTTTGAGAAAATTATATTGCAGCAATTAGAGAGCCATATTAACTTTCATAAATACTACATAACGAGCAGTATGGTTTTACAAAAGGTCGCTCAACTACAGATGAAGGCGTTACACTAATAAAACATATTTTTAACGCCTGGGAAAATAAAATGGATGCTATTGGTGTTTTTTGTGATCTCTCCAAAGCATTTGACTGCGTCGAGCACAATACGCTCTTGAGAAAACTCAGTCACTATGGGATCAGGGATGTTGCACTTAATCTAGTTTCTACCTATCTAAGTGATAGAGTGCAATATAATAATAATATGTGTCCACATATTATTATTATTATTATTAGTGCAATACGTTGATGTAAATGGAAATAGGTCCTTAGGGTTACCTGGCTCCATTCTTGGTCCTTTTCTATTTTTGGTGTATGTAAATGATTTGCCGTACTTTGTACAGGATTTCTGCGATATAGTGCTATTGGCAGACGATACGTCTCTTATTTTTAAAGTTAAGCGTAAAGATCCTAATTTTGACGTTGTAAATGGTTCACTCGCGCAAGTCCTAAACTGGTTCACGGTAAACAATCTTCTTAATTCCAAGAAGACAAAATGTATAAAATTTTCTATGCCAAATGTCAAAAGTGCAGGTACAAACCTAGTTTTAAATAATGAATCAGTTTTAATCCTAAGGTCCACAGTTTTCTTGGGTTTAACCTTAGATTGCAAACTTCAGTGGGAAGCTCATATTTCGTATCTCGCAGGTAAACTCAATTCAGCAGCTTTTGCTAACAGGAAAGTTAGGCAACTTACTGATGTGGAAACCGCCAGACTAGTCTACTTTAGTTATTTTCACAGCATTATGTCCTACGGCATATTGTTGTGGGGTAGGGCTGCTGACATTGAAACCGTTTTTAGTATTCAAAAAAAGGCCATACGTTCTATCTACACTCTAGGTTCACGAGTCTCCCTGAGAGAGCGATTCAAAGAGATAGGTATATTGACAGTTGCATCCCAATATATATATGCTAATGTTGTTTATCTTAAGAGTAACATTGGTCTATATTTTTTTTTTTTTTTTATACGCCTAAGGTGATAAACAAGCATACGGCCCGCCTGATGGTAAGCAGTTACCGTAGCCTATAGACGCTTGCAACACCAGGAGCATCACTAGCGCATTGCCGACCCTGTTAAAAACCTTTTAACTCCATGTTGTAGTCTCTCGGGAAAACCTCGACGGGGAGCTCATTCCACAACCTTATCGTACGAGAGAGAAAGTTTCTCTGAAACCTCACTGTACGGGACCTAAGAGGTTCTAAGGTGTGAGGATGAACTCCCAGCCGATGGCGGGAGGTGGAATGATAAAAAGTGGTCGTTGGCACCATCCTAAACAATTCCTTAGAACACAGCCCATTATACAGGCGATAGAATACACATAAGGAGGCAACGTCTCTCCTTAAGTAGTCTCTTATACTAGGAATTGCGATGTGCATGAGATTAACACCAGGGGTAAGCATAAACTGGTTGGCTCACACTATCGCTTACATAAAGTCCATAACTCGTTTACGGGACTTGGTGTACGTTTATTTAATAAATTACCTATCGACATAATGGATAAACCCTTAGACAAATTTAAACAAATTGTCAAAAAAACATTTAATACTTAAGGGTTACTACACTGTTAATGAGTATCTGAACGATAAAAAGTCATGGGATGCTCGCTTGACGAAGGAGTAAATTAATTTTACTTTTATTTTAATGACATTATACTTTTAAGGACATATTTTTGTTAATTATTCTATGAATGACATTTTTTATGATTAATAACAATGACATTCTTTATCAAATAATTTTTTGACATTAATTTATTAATACTTTTGACATAATACCTATATAAAATGTTTCTTTTTTGTATTATTTTTAAATAACATGATGCCCGAGCCATATTTGAACAGTTAAGTACACATTTTGTATTGTTTTGTTAAAATTGTATACTTAGTATTGTTAAAATTATACATTGTGATTTGTGAAATAGAGGTACATTGTGAACTCCTGTGGTAAATTAAGTTCATCTTATATTATACTTATACCAAAAATTAACAGTTTATATAATACCAGCATAGAAACATTTATCACAGTTTACATGTTGCCTTTACCTTTTGTAGCAATATGCTAATTGAGGCAGCCTGTAAAGCACACATTTTACTTTTTAATTTTTCTTTTCAACACAGAAAGCTGTAAGTAATTAAGTATCTATAGAGTTAAGTGTATTGCCTGCGTCACTTTGCATGCTACTTGAAACTATAACTTACAAAAAAAGGAAATAACCTGGCGATTAAAAAGAGTGGCCTGAGTTTCTTGCCAGTTCTTCTCATGGCTCTACTTCGTCAGCGAACTGGCGGTAGGTTAATTTGCTGACATTTTGGACGTTCATAAGTGTTAATTTAATTAACTTATATGAATAAACATATTTCATTTCATTTCATTTCTAAAAAAAGCCCGCGATGGTACTTGTATGTGTCTATCTCTTAGGGATAGCCCACAATAACCATTTTTTGTCTTTTACTGTTTACGAGAAATAATGGCTGATGACGAAGCGATTTTAAGCAATACAGCATTAATCCTTATCCAAATAAGTACCTTAAATATTTTGTGCATTGAATATAGATCAATATGGCCCTTTGCAACATGTAATTTAAATAAATATTTTCGAAGATATTGCAGATATAAAACGCAGGGACATAGCGGTTGCGGCGGTACCAGCTAAAGGGCCAGTGGCCTACGTTTAGTGTTTTTCACATGGCCAATTATATGTCGCTCTTTCAACAGTAACCTCTAAAGAAAACATGTTTCTATTGTCTAATGACAAAAAAGCTTTGAACGTTGTTTAAAAGACATTCTGTAGTATATTTAGTGTCAGCATTGCACCCGTTCGAAGCCGGGGCGGGTCGCTAGTAGAATATAAAATGAAATGGCAAGATTTTTACTCTCACTATAACCAGTTTTATCGTCTAGCGAGTTCTTAAACTTTGCTGAGGAAATATATAAAAATACATATCTTATTATATTTTCCTAGAATAAAGCAAATATTAAAAACAAAAAATAAAATAACATGAACGAACATTTTAGCACATAAAATCTTACGTCATATATGTCTCAATGTCTACAGAAAATACGTTGACATTTTAAAAGGATCGTTTCCCGCAATCCGATAGCTCTTGGACGACCAACTGCGAAGAAAGGCGATAATGCGTCGCCTAACAATATACCGCTTTTCAATATGTTGACTTTGTCATACACTTTAACATATTACGTAAATAACATTAAACTATATATGAGAAATAATTATAAGCTATTTTGCAAATATCTTAACTTAAACTTGGCTTGACGTAAATGTTTTTTTAGATGCGATTATGGATATCATATCTGTCTTTTCTGACTATGATTATTTAATTATACTTGGTGACTTTAATATAAATTTATTTAATTATTCCGATATAAAAACGACATTGGTTAATACTTTTCTTAATTGTACTGGCTTATCCCAGGTAGTTTGTGACCCAACCCACTTCACGGATAGTAGTAGCAGTTTAATCGACGTAGTTTGCACAAATGCACATGTTCGAAGCGTATCTGTGGACTCGGTTGGTGTTGTAAATGGGCATGCTTTCATTGCTACTGTTTTTACATTAAGAAAGCCTAAAATTCCACCTAAATTAATCTGTTACAGGCCACTGAGGGATATAGATTTAGATCAGTTTAAAAGGGATTTAGGCGGTGTTAGGTGGGACGAAATGATTTTGTGGGACGACGTTGATAATATTGTAAAGGAATTTTCAAATGCTGTTATATTGTTGTATGACCTACATGCGCCGATGAGAACTAAAATAATTCGCGAGCTACCTACTCCTTGGCTGACAGACAATGTTTGAATTATGATGAAACTGCGCGATGCTGCGTTATGTAAAGCTAGGAAAACAAAATTAAGTTCCCATCAAAATTTTTATAAAGATTTAAAACAGCAAGTAGAGCTCGCGATTCATAGCGAAAAACAATGCTATTTTAAACAAAATATTGATATTAATATTAAGAATCCGAAGTTACTATGGAAACACTTAAAAGGTCACATAAACCCTTCTAAGCATATAGATATCCCTGCACATCTTGTAAATTAAAATAACATAAATCAACATTTTATAAACGTCCCTGGTGACTTGTATACATCTATTTCTCAATTAACATATTTTGAATTTAATCGTTGTAACAAATATCACTTTGCTTTAAAAACAGTTGAGCCGTCAGAGATCCTTAGGATACTACGAGATCTATCGTCAAATGCCACTGGCGTAGATGGCATATCCCTGGATATGCTTACATTAACAGTATCTCATACACTATACCTGATTACAACAATTATAAACAGATCCATTATTACCTCTAAATTTCCTTCAATGTGGAAGACGGCTATTGTTAGATTGGTCTAACAATAGCCAAAACCACTGATGTGGTAGCTTTAAAGGACCTTAGACGTATCAGCATTCTGCCTTGCCTTTCAAAGGTTCTTGAAAAAGTAGTAGGAGCACAACTTACTGAGTACTTGGAAACTCGTGAGATCTTGCCTGATAAGCAATCCGGGTTTAGGAAAGGTAGGAGTACAGCTACAGCTCTTCTAAATGTTACTGATAACTTCTTGAGTGCTGAAGATCTGGGTCAGGGAACTATACTGGTATTATTGGATTTTTCCCGAGCTTTTGACGCGCTGAACACTACTCTTTTATTGTCCAAGTTGTCATATTTTGGCTTTGATAGTGCAACTGTAAGATGGTTTTGTTCCTATCTAAATGATCGTGCCCAATTCGTTGAAGTGAAAAATACAGATGGTTCCATTTCACGGTCAGACCTAGCTCTTTTGAATAGAGGAGTGCCTCAGAGTTCCGTTCTGGGACCCCTGTTGTTTATTCTTTTTAGTGCAGATTTGCTTAAAGTAATACAGCACTGTAAATTTCACATTTATGCTGACGATGTCCAAATTTATCTATCTTTTAAGCCTGAAGAAACCCATTCTTCAGTCAGTAAAATAAATGAGGACTTAAAAACATCTTTGACTGGTCTGTACATAATTCTTTACTACTTAACCCGAGTAAAACTAAATACATGATCTTAGGCTCTAGAGATAAAATCAAAAAGATTGAGGAAATGAGTCCAGTTATTAGTATAAATGGAGATCAGATTGAGAAAGTACAATATGCCCGAAATTTAGGGCTCATTATGGATGACGAATTGAGATTTGAACGGCACATATCTGACGTAGTTAGGAACTGTTTTTATAGGCTTAAGTTATTATATAAAACACGGAATTATCTCGGCATTGACCTTCTTGTTAAATTAACTGACTCGCTTGTTTTGTCCAAGTTCAACTATCTTGACGTGGTGTATGGTCCTAGATTGCTGTTAAAAACATGTGCTATGGTGCAAAGAGTGCAGAACGCGTGCTGTTATAACCCTCTACTGAACCCTAATATGATGACATGACCCTATGCCATGTATTCCTATACTTTCCCATTTTGCTATGTCAGCGTTTTATTCCTATGAGCTTGTTACAAATCAACAAGGAGTCAGTCTGTTCTCCACTCTCGCGCAGCACGGTTGCCCAAGGGTCCCTTATCATTTATTTTGTCTATATTGTGTGAAGGACAATATATTTAGTGTACTTTATCAAAAGTCTTTTTTTTAAAACTCCTTTTGTAAGGGACCCCATAGCAGTGCGCTCGTTTCTGCTTTAACATTCCCCGGCGTAGTCATATAACGCCGTATTTAAATAAAAATAATATTTTGAAGATGAAGTGGAGACGGGATTTGCACCTGGCTACTCTTTTATTTGGGGTTGTTAGGACCCGTAAGCCACGTTACTTATATGAAAAGCTGGAGTGGATGGACGAGCATAAGAAATATTCTATGCGGTCGGCATCTGTTGCATTACATATACCCAGACATCGAACCACAGCATTTAGAGGAGGCTTCCGGTATAACGCTACAAAGTGCTGGAATAATACCCCCCCGCCAATAAGGCAATTGTGCTCTATCTTTAGTTTTAAAAAGAAACTAAAAAATATTTTATTACTTGCCCAAAAAAACCAGCACGTAACTTAATTTAAAATCACACCTTTAAATGTCCTTCAAATGTTGCTTTTAGTTATTTTATTTTTTTCCCCTTATTAAATATATTTAATGTCATAATGCTATTGAACTTTGTTGTATTGTTTATTTACTTAATTATTTAACTATTATTATCTACATATGTTATATTATGCCCTTATTACCTCGCACACATACATATACTTACACGCACTAATTGTCGTGTGTAAGAACGCTAAACACCGTACAAGCGCCCGTGACTCACTCAAGGCTTCAGCTGAAAATCAGCGCTGCGGTCCTCCGTAGCACAAGCTGAGCTGCTGCCTTTTAGACACATTTTAAGTTATTTTTGTATTTTGTATTGGTTTTTTTTTGTACTTTATTTCTTTTTGCTTTTGTTATTATCATGTTTATTTTTGTGTCTAATAAATTTTATTTTCTTTCAAACTGAAGTACGATTCAACTAATCCATACTTTTATACTAATATTATAAATGTGAAAGTAACTCTGTTTGTATGTCTGTCTGTCTGTCTGTTATGCTTTCACGCCTAAATCACTGGACTATTTTTTTATAAAAATTTGGTATAGAATAGACGTTAGGGAACAACATAGGCTTTCTTTTATCGCTTAAAAATGACCTGAAGGGGTTGAAATAGGGGATAAAAGTTTGAATGAAAATGTATGAACAGAGACACGTTCATCATCAGTGAATATATATTATGCGATTACCGACATTCACGTGGGTGGAGCTGCGGGCAAGAGCTAGTTAACAATAAAACTGAAAACAGTAGCGACTGTTGCGCAGCCTAGTAAAAAATCTTACAACATAATTAGTTCATCTTAAAAATGTTTTATTTCTTTCGATTGTCAATTTGATCTATACGATCTGTTAAGGTGACAATCATATTTTTTAGGTGTCGATTCTCACACCAATAATTTTACTTTGTGCGAATCGCCTATCTATAGAAAAAATAATATTATATAAAGGAGTCGATTCGCACGTTTTGTGGTCCCCCCAGATTCACGAACCTGCACTAGAAGATGCGGAATGCATCGCCATAACTATTCCAAACGCTATACACGTGTTAGGAGTCTATAGATCGCCTTCGTTTAAAAATACAGACCGATTCATTGACTCAATTTATGACATAATGCAATCCATCAATCCCAAACCGTGCACTGTCTTTACAGGGGACATCAATATAAATATAATTAACACTACGGAATCAAGTGCTTACCTTTGCGCTATGGCCCAAGTAGGTTTGAGACCTGCTGTCGACCTACCTACCAGGAAGAATGCTTGTCTTGACCACGTTTTTGTCAGCGGTCAACAGCTTGTGGAGACTATTGTTTGTCCATCAGCTATAACAGATCATGATATTGTAATCACTGGCTTAAGCACTATCACTACTACGGCCGTTATACCTGTTACACTAAAGCTGCGCCTCAACTATGACTCGATAGCAGAAGAGCTAAGTAACGTGGATTGGTCCACTTTATATGATAGAGAGAACGTGGACATCCAGCTGAATGTCTTTATCAACATTACAAGGAATGCTATTGAATCCAACTCCACATCAACAACGATTAGCCGCTCGAAAAGATTGATTAAGCCGTGGATGACCGAGGGATTGCTAAGATGCTCACGAGTACGTGATAAGCTCCATCTAGAGACCACAAATAGTCCAAGGGACATTTTAAAGTCTCTAATATACTCTAGATATCGAAACTTCTTCATCAGTTTATTACGTAAAATAAAAAACAACTTTGAATCGGCTCTGCAGCGAAATAATAGGAAAAAACCACGTAAACTATGGCAAGCAATCAACACAATCACCCACAGAAAACGTGGCAACAACTCCAACGCATCCGCCCTTTTATCCATTGACTCTTGTCCACAAAGGGTGGTTTATCGTTGCAATGAGTATTTCGCAACAGTGGGTCATCAACATGCTGGCAACATTCTACATCGTCTTGGTACAACACAAACAGTATTGGCCAATAGAGTTGACAACTCTCGGTCACCCGTTAACTCTTTCTTTTTCAAGCCTACCGATAAAAGGGAAATAGAAAACATTATCATGACAATTAAACTAGATTGTGCACCGGGTTTGGACGGCATCAATAGTTTGCTTACAAAAAAGATCAAGGATCAAATATTGGAACCTCTGACATTAATAATAAACCAAAGCTTATCGTCCGGGATAGTGCCACAAGCCTGGAAATCTGCTGTCGTAGTTTCGATCCACAAAGGGGGTGATAACAACCTTCCGAGCAATTATCGACCGATCTCTCTTCTACCTCTATTTGCAAAGATTATGGAGAGAGTTGTTAACAAGCGTTTGGTTAAATATCTGGCAGAAAACAAAATTCTTTCCCATACTCAGTTCGGCTTCCAAAAAGGAAAATCCACGGAGGATGCGGTGACGTTATTGTGTGATGAAGTTGTTTCTCACCTAGACGAAGGACGCGCTTGCATCGGAGTCTTTCTTGACATTGCAAAAGCCTGCGATACGGTGGCTATTCCTATCTTGATGCGAAAGCTGGAAAGCATAGGAATACGAGGTATTGCACTTAAATGGTTCGAGAGCTATCTAACTGGGAGAAATAAGCGACTCAAGGTTGGCTCCTGGCTTAGTAACCCCAAGGTTATTAATTTTGGTATACCACAAGAAAGTGTGATCGGGCCTATTCTGTTCTTGCTGTACCTAAACGACCTAGCTTCCATTCCGTTGATTAATACAAAAGTCATCTGCTACGCAGATGACACTGCGTTAATCTTCCATGACTCAACTTGGAGCGGGTGTACACAGAAAGCGGAACACGGTATGGCCTTAGTAGCTGCATGGCTAAATAATAATCTTCTGACTCTAAATACCAGCAAAACAAAGTTCCTTTGCTTTCACAAAACGACTGCGTCATCTCCGTCAAGCAACCCTATTCTTAAGACCTAATCAGTCACGACATCTCATGTGACTGCAGCGAGGTTCAACGAGCTAAATCACTTAAATATCTTGGCATAACAATAGATGAGAAACTAACATTCAAAGATCATGTTACTGCTCTTTCGGCTAGATGTAGAAAGCTAATCTATGTTATGAAAGAGCTCAGAGACATCGCCAGTACAGATCTTCTCAAAACAGTTTATTCCTCGCTCTGCCAATCTATCATAACATATTGTTTAAGCGTCTGGGGTGGCACGGCAACATCTCACTTATTACAATTAGAAAGAGCACAATGAGCCACACTAAAAGTTATGCTTAAAAAACCAATTAGGTTTCCAACTGTAGAGCTTTATAAAAAAGTAGATCTATTAAGTGTAAGGAAACTTTATATATTAAATGCAGTTATGTCCATGCATAAGCTTGTCCAGAGCCCCCCCGATTACAAACTTATGTTAAAAGCAAGAGTATTTAGGCTCCCCGTCCCAAAATGCAATACAACTTTCGCCAGACGATTTAAAAAGCATATGTTCCCATTTTTGTACAATAAATTAGTAAAACCATGCAATCTGAGGGACTGCACTTTGATAGAAGCTGAAAAAGAAATAAAAAAATATATCGCTATTCTAAATTATAATGACGTAGAAAAGCTACTAAAATCTATTTCCTAACTAATCATCCTTGCCACTCATTCACATGCTATCACAAATTCGCACTCGCACATACACTGACATACACTCACGCACACATACACACACACACTCGCACACACACACACACGCTCGCACACACACACACACACACACACACACTCACACGTATTTCTCATTATCATATAATTCAATGTTTTATGTAGGTACAAATTATAAATTAATATTGTTCTTTAATAGTTTAAGTTGAGTCCTAGGCCTGTTTAAATCGTGTTCTTTGATACCCACGATACAGGCTATGCCTAGTGTGGGTGTCTTAGCAAATATGTTATTATGTAAATTAATCTGAATAAATTATTTCTTATTTCTTATTTCTTATTTCTTATTTCTTATTTCTTATTTCTTATTTCTTATTTCTTATTTCTTATTTCTTATTTCTTATTTCTTATTTCTTATTTCTTATTTCTTATTTCTTATTTCTTATTTCTTATTTCTTATTTCTTATTTCTTATTTCTTATTTCTTATTTCTTATTTCTTATTTCTTATTTCTTATTTCTTATTTCTTATTTCTTATTTCTTATTTCTTATTTCTTATTTCTTATTTCTTATTTCTTATTTCTTATTTCTTATTTCTTATTTCTTATTTCTTATTTCTTATTTCTTATTTCTTATTTCTTATTTCTTATTTCTTATTTCTTATTTCTTATTTCTTATTTCTTATTTCTTATTTCTTATTTCTTATTTCTTATTTCTTATTTCTTATTTCTTATTTCTTATTTCTTATTTCTTATTTCTTATTTCTTATTTCTTATTTCTTATTTCTTATTTCTTATTTCTTATTTCTTATTTCTTATTTCTTATTTCTTATTTCTTATTTCTTATTTCTTATTTCTTATTTCTTATTTCTTATTTCTTATTTCTTATTTCTTATTTCTTATTTCTTATTTCTTATTTCTTATTTCTTATTTCTTATTTCTTATTTCTTATTTCTTATTTCTTATTTCTTATTTCTTATTTCTTATTTCTTATTTCTTAGATCAATTTGTGCGAATCGTCCAATAATGCAATCCATCATGCAATTCTTCTGATTTTTTTAATATTTCCTTTCTATTTCTTCTCTATACCTACATTTTACTCATTTTCAGGGGTTGTTTATTTATTTATTTATTATTCTTTGGGAAAC
Source organism: Parascotia fuliginaria (assembly GCA_963082885.1). Lineage (NCBI taxonomy): Eukaryota > Metazoa > Arthropoda > Insecta > Lepidoptera > Erebidae > Parascotia > Parascotia fuliginaria. The sequence continues at coordinate 12,497,356 of OY720180.1, read as the reverse complement.
AAACAGATGCTACATAACATAAAAAATATCACCATACAGATAAAACATAATCCAAAGCAGTTTCCACACATTACTTTACAATTTGTGACGGATATTAGAATATTAAAATAGTAATAATTAAGAGAAAAATAATAATAATAATATAACAGATAATGGTTGTTCTAAAATTATCTCTGGCGTTTAGATTTAAGCTAATAATATAGTTGAATATTATAATTAACCGATGTAGGATTGTACCATAAGTCACTAACGTGGCAATTATAACAACGTGTATTCGTTAAATTAAAAAAAAAAGTAAATAAAAGCTTGAACAATAATAAAAAACCGGTCAAATGCGAAAAGGGCTAGCGCGACATAAGTTCCGTGTTTTATAAATAGGTAATTGAATTGTATAATATTTTGGTTTACGAGTAAGATGATATTTGAACAAAATTAAATGTATGTTGTTTTGTTTTTAATACATATTATATAAGTAGTATTTTTGACAATAGTTCTTAATTGCTACTTATTCTTTTATTAACAACATTCTTCCAACTGTTTAGTGATAACAAACGAGTCACGGTCCACCGTTATAGTGATTGTGTCAGTCGAACCCTTCAGCTACGCCAGCTGAGGATACTATTGACCAAGTTGTACCTAATATGGCCCTTACCTTTGGAGCAGAGGAAACAATTAGTATACTCTTTTGAAATAGACAATTGTAAACTTGAATCGAATTTCTGTAGGCTGGATATGTCGCCAGTCAAGATAATAAAGTTTTCTGTCTCATGATGTGATTTAAAATAGTAAATAATTCTGCACCATTTTTAAAAATGGCAATTGTAAATAAAGATCTTCTGAGTGATACCGCACTTAACACTCATATCTATACATATAATAAAATTGGAGTGTCCGTTTGTAATATTGAAATAACCGTTTTTTACTACATGTATATGAATATAATTATATACGGTACATATCTACACTAAAATAACATTTTTACAATTTTTGTCTGTCTGTCTGTCTGATTGTTTCGGCTAATCTCTGAAATGGCTGAACCGATTTTGACGGGACCTTTTTTTGGCAGGTAGCTGATGTAATAAGGAGTAATTTAGGCTACGTTAATTTAGAAAAAATCTTTTTAAAAATAACAGTAATATGCGATGTAACCGATATTTACGCGGGCGGAGCTGCGAGCAACAGCTAGTATAGAATAATTCTAGATCAGAGAAAAATGGTCAGTGATACTGTAACTAAATTCAAAATTTAATACCTCACTACTATAAGGGGGTTTTTTTTTATATTATAGCCTACCAAAGTGACTCCACCCCGCCTGATGGTAAGCTGTCAGTGGAATCCAGAAGTGGCGGCCACAATACCAAAAGCCATCGTATTAAATTGCTGGTATGGTGGCCTCCACTGTGGCGGCTGGGAATGGGGTTAGGGGAAGGAAATGAGGGAGGTAAGGAAAAAGGAAAGGGGGGAAATTGAAATATAACAATAATATTTTATTGTTTTTGCAATAAAACAATAATATTATATTGTTTTTACGTCAATTTGTATTTTTTTTAACTAGCTTCTTAACAGCATTACTATTTGCTGGACTATGCAGCTCTAACAGAGTGACATAACCCTAGGTTAAACGCCGAAAATTAGTCGTAGATAATAAATATCATGTATTATTATAGATACATTGACGTTTCAAGGTAAATATAATAATTGCTTATTTGTTTCTATGTAGAGTAGCTCAATGTTTCTATTTATACATATGTAACAATTTGCTGTCTTCACAGAAGTTTTTCTCGAATTGATATATACCGAATACCGGTTAAACAAGCTTTGCTCGTGGCATATAATAACAATTGGTCCGTGGAAAGATTTAACTCCTATTCGCCTTCCGTATTTTGATCAGTCTTAATCAAGAGTCTGACAATTAACGACTTGAGTTTAGTTAGATTGATAAAAATGAACGAAAATACTTTTAAGTTGTTAACCTCTTATTGTATAGTTATGTTATGTATAAGTAGCTGTTCAGCTAAGGTTGCACGTAAGTATTTTATTAGTATTTTCAAATTTAAACTATGATGTAACTAATTATTTTGACATTATTAAATGTTTTTGATACTTTTGATGTTCTATCATCATCATCATATCGTCTCATTATCACCCCACCGCAGAAAAAGCCTTTTCTAATACAGAGAAGATATGGACATGGATCGTCACGCTTGCTCAAGGCGGATTGGCGATTTAAGTCTTTTTCAGAAGTCCAGGTTTCCTCACAATGTCTTCCTTGACCGGCAGTCAGTAATGTCCAGATAAACTTAGAAAGTACATATGGTTGGAAAAATCACTTTGGTACTTGCCCGGATTTGAACCTCCGACCTTGTATTTACGAAGCGGGTGTCTTTACTGCTGGCCATTACGACTTTTGTTTGATGTTCTATATTAAATAACAAATGTAATTTATGTAAAGTGAGGTCTTTAGTGTAAAATATGACAGCAATATTTACCCGTGGGTAAGAAAGCACTAGGTGACAAATAGCAGCATAATCTGAGCAATAAATTCAATGGTCAATAAAACGGCTGCCAAGCGTGTTTATAAATTTGCAATTCCTTTTTGAATAATGCTTATGTCGATAATTTCAGACTGATAAAAATTAGATATATCGTTAAATATTCTATAAATTATAATGTAATAATTATTTTTATTTTATCTTTAAATATATGTAGAATCAAACAAAGCAAGCAACAAACTTACGCTAAACTGGCTTACGGCGCAGCGGCGTCTCACAGAAGGGCAAAGCGGAGATGCTTGGGTTTTCTCAGACTTCTAAATAGACTTCTGTTTTTATTCAACAATGGATGTCTTTTGATGTGTGTGTGTGATAAAGTATTTTAATAACTGTTATTTTCTTTTCTCAGCTGACTACATAACACCATGTCCCGGAATGACATCAGAATGCTTGAAAAAGGCGACTGAATTGGCGTTACCCTTGTTCTCTAAGGGTATACCGGAACTAGGTATCGATTCTACAGACCCTTTGAGGCAGGATCACCTTGCTCTGTCTCTACCCGGTGGATTAAAAATAGAATTCAATAATGGAACTATGACTGGATTAAGAAAATGTAAAATTGATTCTGTCACGTGAGTATTTTAGCTTATATTATTATTCTTATTAAGTTATTACTAATAGCTTACCTCATGCAGGCCACTCTTAACTTGCCTTAAATCACGACTCACAGTACACCACCTATCTGATTAATTTATATTTTGTACATTATCAAATAGTATAAATTAATACTCGTTTACTAGATAAATTTATATAGTTGTTCCATCACTAGAGAAGTTTAAGACTTTTATTTATTAATATAGGTTAGGTAGGTAGGTCTATAACCTAGCAAGGAAAACAAAACTTCACCCATTTGATTATAGACGTACTTGTACGAACTTAGATAGGTAGACTTATGCTTTATAACTTTTTAGCTGAATCATATATCCAGTATGGTCTTAGTAGCTATGGTCGTACCTATAAAACTTATCTCGAAAAATCTAGTATCAAACAAAATTAAAACACAATTTCATAACAACGATTTTCAGCTATTTAAACATTGCAAGGTATTACCTATACATACACAATTTAAATATGCCCTCTTAAAGGAACAATTTTTTAACACCAATATGCAAAAAGAAATTAACCATCCTGTATACACTCGTGCCGTCGCTCAAAAACGACTTTGCACGGTAGGCGCAAAAAATTCCTACGGTGAACGTACATCGTTCTACTTGGTTCCTCGACTTATTAACCAACTACCCCCTAAATTGCGTAATGAAATAACTTTGTCTAATATTAAAATTAAACTAAAGTCTCACTTTTTAGAAAATATGGAAGGAAATTCTAAAGATGTGTAGTTGCCAAATTTCTAAACCCATATACCTATGTTCTAAGTATTTTAAGAATGTTCTATTGCCGACGTTGATTTATTTTTAGCACTCATCACAAACCTCTGTGGTTTTAGAATGCTATGTAACTAAATAATTGTCTAAAGTGTAAACTGATAAATAAATAAAAAAAAAAAAGTACTTTGTACAAATTATTAATGTCATAGACTTAGGTACTACAAATAGTCTATTTATTAAATAACAAAGGTTATTATCACAAAAATCTAAAATAAACAAGACTTGTTAATGCGTTGATTATATTATTGACAACAACACAAAACATTCAAGATTTGAATGTTTAGTGTTTTTGACATAATAATTATGTTAAAATGAGTAAAAGACTTCCCCATTTTTTCTAAGTATACGAATTACGTAAGTGATACCATACGTCGTCATAGTAGGATAATTAAAATCAATATTTGTATAACTATGTGCAAACATATAACATTGATTTTTGTTTCGTCTTGCCAAGCAAATACTATATATTATGAACCTTACTACAATATCTAATTAGGATTGATTATACCTTTAAGTACCTAGTTATTATTTAATTTGGTACCAACTTCAAAATTCTGATTAACTAAATCAAAATACGAATTACTTTCTGCTAAGTAAACTTATTTTTAACTTTTTAGCTTCCTTCCCGTCTGAAGACGGTTTTTTTTTGTTTAAAATTATTTTATTTTACGATTTTCAGTGATGGGTAGCTAAATATTGCTACGGTTTTATTTATGTACGAACTAAACATTTTGGAATATTGAACCGTATGAAGTAAGCCCGACATGACTGCTGTTAAGGAATTACCCCGACTGTCTATGGTCACCTGTAATGGCACTTAAAACCCATATAGGTGCAAAGTTCTCATCATTAGAAATGATTTAAGTCCAACCACCAAGTAATTGCTATAAATCGTTGTCGAGTTCCCTCGACTGTCTTTCGGCTTAATCATCAGATCGAATCCAAACCTTTAGTTAATAGTAGTGCCTTAAAATACTTAATGAAAAAAGTAACAAATGCACTAGTCTTCAGTACGATTTTTGAAAGTTCCCTTCGATTTCTCTGGGATGCCATTATCACATCCTGGTTTTCTTATCATGGTACCATACTTGGGATATCTACTTTCCAACAAAAAAAAAAAAAAAATAATAATAAATTTTATTTATTTCTCTCATAGGTTTACAGTTACAAAATTGGTATAGCTTATGTAATATTAATTAGAAACCTAGTGAGAGCTGGAGTCCATAGTAGGTTCTAGGACCTGTGTGACTGATCTCCAGGCTCTCTCCTTGTATATATTAGTATATATTTAATAGCTAATGCTTACATTGAGAGTTGTTTGAGAGATAAATCAAATAAATGCATGCATGGTGTGCGCGTGTGTGTGTGTGCGTGTGTGTGTGTGCGTGTGTGTGTGTGTGTGTGTGTGTGTGTATGTGCGTGTGTATGTGTGTGTGGTGTGTGTGTGTGTGCGTGTGTGTGTTCGTGTGTGTGTGCGTGTGTGTATGTGTGTGTGGTGTGTGTGTGTGTGTGTGTGTGTGTGTGTGTGTGTGTGTGTGTGGGTGTGTGCGTGTGCGTGTGCGTGTGTGCATAATCATCGAAATCGGTTCATAAACGACGACGTTATCGACGTACACACATAAAAAAAATATATATAATATATACGGTCGAATTGAGAAACCTCCTCCTTTTTTTGAAGACGGTTAAAAATAGCTGCTTATCAATTCAACCCTACTGAGATGTAGTGTCCGACAGATATTTTTAATGTCATTAACGTCTTCGTTTTGTGTTTAGCAGGAAACTTTTCGGGTTATTCCTAGTTGACTAAAGCATCATTCCGCGACGTGAGTGCGACGTTGTAGGGTACATAACATAATGCTCTTTTCCTTGAACGGGAAGGCAGAGGTGTGATACCACCTACAGTTTGCTAGTCATATAGAATCCATGCAATAAAATAAAAAATCGTGTGATGCTATTTTTAAGATAACAGCAACAGACCAAAGAGTTAATAATAATAATAGTTAATAACGTTTCTGTTTTCAGATTTTTGAATGATGAAGGTGAAATGAAAATGCATTGTGATTTAACCATTAAAGGATTGTACAAAGCTTACGGCAGAATATTGATAGTAACCCTTAACGGCGATGGTAACGCCAAGGTTAAAATTAGTGAGTATATATATTATATTAACAACGTGCGTATGGTATTAGTAAATCAGATAATCGTCGACGACCATCTGTTATTAGTTTGGTGTACAACCTAGACAAATAGTAATTGATTTAGATAACTCCACTGCATGGTCGAAAGAGACGACTTAAGGAATACCAGTTGTTAAATGGTGACTAAGGAAATATTTCTTAGTTCAACGCTACCCGTTGTTGACAATAATATAGCACCTTTTTGTGACGATTATTAAAGTCCAGCAGTCGACCGATTATGTCCTTACGTCATGTTGTTAGTTTCTATGTTACTCCGGGATATAAGAATTAATTTCAACTGCAGTTTTCTATAATCTAAAATAATTTTATTTCGCATTAGTCTTCACTACTGGTAATATGACGACGATACGTGAACAAATCCTTTTTAATAGTTTAAGTAGAAGTCGAACAAGTTTCAAAACAAACAACAAGAACAATTACAGAAGCACCGTTATGAATAAGACATATTACAACTTTAAAACTATTCTATGTAATAAATAACAAACAACCCGCATCTGTTGAACGTGTAAAATTGCACCAGAAAATAAATTTAAAAGAAAATAATATTGCACGTCTTTGGAAAACGTTAGCTCTTAATTAAATTACATTTTTCTTCACAGAGAATGCTTTCGTCCATACCAAACTCAAGTTTGAAGACGTAGTTCGCGATGGAGTAGTCTACGCTGAAGCAAAGGAATATAAATCTAAATTTTCATACGGAGACAAAGTAACGTTCGATCTAACGAATTTGTTCCAAGGGAATCCTGAATTAAGTGAGTATGCTTTCCTCATTTCATTCAAAAATATGGTTAAAATTGCTATCAGGTAACTAAGTGAAATAATGGTAACTAAGCTTAAAGGCACAATATTTACTTTTCTTATTTTGCATCCTCAATAATATTAGACTTAATTATGGTAAGTAGTAAGAAGGAATAAAACAAAATTTTGTTTATTCGACACACTGCTCTAATTTACACATTGTTGCAAACCTATAGTCAAAATATATGGATGGCGTTTGCAGTATAGTAGATGCATTTGTCTGATGAAATTAAATACACAGATCGTAAAGAGCTAAAAAAAATGGAAATAGTAGTTTAGTTTAGTTATTGAATTATGTATGCATCAGAATCAGGAGCTTTATTAGTTTTAGATCACAACACCAAATATATTCAAAGTTGAATTTATGTTTTAGGTGAAGCGGTCTTACAATTTTTGAATCAAAACTGGAGACAAATAGTTGAAGAATTTGGTCAACCTTTAGTTGATAAGCTTAGTGACATAATTGCTCATAATGTGAAGAAATTCTTTAAGGTTGTTCCTAAGAATGAATTGTTTATTGAATAAGCCTAGTATTAGTTTATTATACTGGAAACGTGGTTGTAAGTTAAAATGTTTTGAACGGGCGGCGACTTACTTTTTGCCCATAAACTACTAGTCGTTATTTAGTGTTACTTGTTCTAAAAATGTTTTAGTAGATACTTAATATAATAATTGCGATGCATAGATTGTTTTTCTGTTACCTGTTACTCACTACGATTTTCGTAATAGCTTATGGCGAAATAAACTGGTAGTGCAGATGAAATACACGGTAGATAATAATATGGTGTCTTCTTCTTATCGTGTCGACATAGGCGAGTCAGATCTGTGAGGACCAGTACGCTGTCACTAACAGTGTTATACAGGTCCATGCGTGTAGAGGTGTCAGGACACGCAGAGCAGGATAATAAATGTGCCATGGTCTGGGGAGAGACACCACACAAACAAGCAGTTGCCGAGCTGTTGCCCCATCTGTTCATGTTTTCCTTACTTCGGCCGATTTGAGTTCGGAGCCTGTTCTAAGACTTCCATGTCAGCCCAGCAATGTCATTTCCAGGTGGAAGGCGCTTTAACAGCGGCATAAATGATCCTGTGGGGTATCTCTTTTTCCAGGGATTTAGCCTGGGTTCAGTGGCATTTGTATCCAAAGCGACCACTTCTTTTATGAAGCCAGCTCATAAGACGTTAGCCAACCGGCACGAGGTGGTATAATGGGTGTTGAGGATCAGTTTCTTTTTTAGCCCTTTCGAGGGAACTGGCCACGTCTCTCCGTATATCCGGATATAGTGTTATAGCAAGTATTCAACAAGCCAAAATTGGATCAACAATTCTTATCTGCTGACAGTGGCAGACGAGCAAACAGCTCAGCTGATGGTAAGTGGTAATTGTCGCTCAAGGACGACACAGAGCCTCTGGTATTTCTCCTGCAATGCCAGGAACTCCGCGAAGCCGCTGTCTACCATGAAGGGAATTGGTAAGTGAAGGGGTGAGGCGAGGAAAAAGGAAAGAGGGGTATATTCTAATAAAAAAGAAAACAGAAATAAGAAACCGGGTTTTTGTAGCTCCAGATATATCTAAATATATTTGATTGGAAAAATGAACAACGCTCCTAATGTTTATTCTGACAACAATTTTTATTGTGCCTCACAATAGGTAAGTAAAATGAACAGCGCTCCTGGTATTTACTCTAAAACTAATTATATCTTTTGTCCCAATGAAAATGGCACTCATTTTACTTATACTCCTGACCAAATCCAATTTCATACAATGTAACAAACAGTTCTTTCAATATTTTCTATTAATAATTCCTTAAGCGATGACACATGGCTTTATACATACGAGTATTCTGTTTACTATATACTTCATTTTGCAACTATTTTTACTAATGAATAATAATCAAAACTATATTATTTACTAAAATTACTAATTATTTTTTGCGGTCAAATAAAGACGTCAAACAGTTTTATTTTTTCTATGCTCTATAAATGTTGTGTTCAACACCCTTTATGTTACGATGAGAGATTGTTAAAATGATAAGACCGATTACGATAATGTTTGTTGTTTATTAGCACACACAGAGCTCTTGATGTTTGTGTGCTAATAAACAACAACAACAAACATTATCGTAATCGGTTTTTTCACTACTAATTCCATTTAGTCAATATTTCACAAATTTTCATCTGGCGGACAACATTCAAAAGTATCTCAGTATTCCATTTCAGTCCGTGGTCAAATCGTAGAGTTTAGAGATCAACGCTTAATTTAAATTAAATTTATTTAGTAGATTGCATTGTTTGTGTTATTTTCTTAATGTTTATAAATCAACGGTTACAATAAAATACAAAACCATTTTTACCATAAATACAAAATATTTGGAGGAATAATAAATTAAATAGAATTAATCGATTAAAAACAATCGAGTGATAGTAAACGTAATATTATTTACAAATATAAGAAAAAAGAAGGAAAAATTCTTTTATTTTTTTTAACCGACTTCAAAAAGGAGGAGGTTATCAATTCGGGTCGTATGTTTTTTTTTGTATGTTTGTTACTTCATATCTCGGTAATTTATGAACCGATTTCAAAAATTCTTTTTTTATTTGAAAGGGTATACTTTGAAATTGGTCCCATATTTTATTATAAAAATTGGTTCAGTTGTTGTATGTTTGTTACAACAAAACTCGGTCATTTATGAACCAATTTGGAAAATTCTTTATTTGAAAGGGTATACTCTAAAATTGGGTCCTATATATTTTTTTATAAAAAATGGTGCAGTAAGGAAAGTAAGTAAAAGTAAAGGAGTGAAGACGTGTGAAGCAACGCGTCGATATAATATAGTTTTGTTAGAAACAACGTGGCCGTGGATGAGTGACCATTTGTGTAACTTTATTTTAAGCGTCTTCATGCTTTAGAAACAGTGGACTCTGGTTATCGCTATAATTTGGTAGTCTTTAAGCTTAGTTGGAGGCCTTATGCTCGTGAGAAATTCCAACAGAAGCGGGCGGTCACAAACCTGCCTTTACAGTACCACTGTTTATTTTTTATTATATATCGGTTACGATTGCTCCGTCGGTCAGATTCCGTTCGATTTCTTGTATTAAAATCTATATTTTACATTAATATATTAATAGAATAATCAAGGTTATTTTTGCTAGTAGATAGGTTATACTTATTAAGGTCATTATGATCCTTGGCTGGCACCGACTCCAAAATAACTGATTATAAATTGTAAATAGTAAAGTATTATAGGTATCAATGATTGCGTTGATTCCCCTATTATTGTTCTTAGCTATGAAGTAATTAAAATATTATTTTCTACTCTTTAGTTAAGAATTGAATACGTAAGTACTGTTTCGAAGTCGGTTTTATTATTGAAACTTATATTTAATTAAAATTTATATTTATTTGAAACTGGTGTTGGATTAGACTGTACACTTGCACTGCTTCTACACTAACATTACTTTACATGAGATTTGTAATAATTGATGATACTTGTAACAAATTAGCAGTTTTTTATAGTTACATTAAAATTTCACAGATTTGTCAAAATCTTGACAATAAATATTTCAAAAAAATTAAACAGATAAGCTTGTGAGTAATTTTAAGCATATTTAAAAATTAAAATTAATTAATTATAAAAGGTTTAAAACATAGAACCTAATTAGATCAAACATATTTGTATGTTTGTTACATCAAATATAATAAATAATACATTGTTTGTTATGTATAAACTCAAAATCTACATAATTATTATTACTAAAAATAATACTACAATAATCACACAACGCCATTTAGACCCAAAGTAAGCATTCTATTATAACTTGTGTTATGGGTTTTATAATGTGGATCAACATTTATTTATTTTTTAAATACATAATTTAATAATATAATAATACGTATATTTGTAAATACGTAAATTTGGCAGTTATTAATTTTTATTCATGGCAGATTTGATAATTAATATCCTAACTTAAATTATAACTAGCTTTTTTGGTTTGGTATTATCAGCTAATAAAACGTAGGTATCAAGATAGGTAATATGTAGGTAATAGGAGATATAAGATGGTTCAAATCTTATAGATCCGATGAGCATTTATGCGTAAAGAGTTGCAACGGCAACGTCGCAATTAAGTGTCATGTTTGGTGATGAAATTTTATTATTTATTCGAAGCTATATTTTAAAAATATGTTCAGTTAACATGGTAGAATTAGTTGAAAGCTGTATAAAAAGTAAGAAATCATTGCGTTTACAGTTTTATTTATATGCAAATAATACATTTTAAACTTAAGTTGCGTTATTTTCATAGTAAATTATCTGTAAGCATTATAGTTACTTACGTTTTATACAACTTTCATCTAAATCTAGCACGTTATCAGAACATATTTATGAAATATAGCTCCGATTAAAAATAAAAATTCAAAATCACGATATATGACACTAAATAATTGCCACGTCGCCACTCATGACGCGTAAACCCTTTCTTGTAGTTGTAATTGGCAATTTTGTGCTGATTACGCTTCTTGCTTATTCAGTTCTTTTATTAGCAGAAGGTTCACCAACTATCACTTCTTGGTGGAGGTGCTGGCGGGCTGTAAAGAAAAAACAATGCTGTGTTTATCTACTTGAAAAAATTTTTTGAGGTTATTTTTCATATATGCGTCAGTTTTATAAAAAAAATATACCTATGTTACAAATTTAGAATGCATTTTTTTTATTTTGTTTGCTTGAATTTGGACTGTGTGCAATAACTTAATAATTATTTATCGTTAAAGACATATTATCTTACGATATTACTCCTTTGTTTCTATAGTACGTATCCAAACTTACCCAGGTGTATTCCAGTTGCTACCATCGCACAGAGCTGTTGTGGGAGTTTCTTGTTGCCTACAAAAAAAATATAACCATGATTAAAGTGTTACTATATTAAATTACGTGCATTCTCATGTACTTTAAAAGATTTTGCTATGGTACTTGGCAGTGTGACCAAACTTACCCAGGTACCAAGTTAGCGAGTGTCATAGCTTCATGTGCTCTAATTTTCCTTCCGTATGAACGCCAAAGTTTGACACAGAGTGGTGTGAGCGCAGTGCACCATGATATACCAAGAAAAATTCCACATACCCACCAACCATGCTGAAAATTAAGTATTTTGTTTTATAAGGTATTATTAACGTTAGTATATAATTAGATTCATTTTATGGAAGATATTTAGAAATGGCGGCATTAGAAAAATTGGGTTCTTATAGTTTCGCACCGTGACTGTGTGTGCGCGCGTGAGTGTGTACTGTGAGTGCGTGTGATTTGCTTTTTGTATACAGTGCTATAGTATTACTAACGAATTAAGGTTTCTGTAAAGTTATAATCTAAATTTTTAACTATTTAATAACTACAGTTTTGTACTTAGTTTTTTATAATAAATAAATAAAAAGGACTTGATTTTATTGTATAGGTATGAACCTTGATAGCCAAAAAATCGGTGTGCCAGTGTAGTTTATAATCTACTGTTGGATGATATAAGGGCAGAAATGAGCTGACTTTTAGCAGTGCACTTTGCACTCTTTAGATTTAAAAAAAAATGTCTTACCAGCACCTCCTCAGAACCTAATGCAATAGATAAGTTGTGACTGACAGAGAGCAAAGTAAGTTTACTTTGTTATAACTTATCTATTACATCACTTCCTTCTTAAAATAATGTAATAAAACCAGTTGATTTTATTACATTATTTTGGGCTATGTGTCTTAAGTTCTTAAAAATTACTATCAGCTTTCGTATTCTTGCAGTAAGAGTGTCAATATGGCAGCCGAAGCTTAATCTGCTATCTATCATCACTCACAGGTACTTGATCACTGAAGTACTCTAAAGATTGGGACATGAACAATTCAGATCACTAGGATTTGAGCATGACTGCGAAATAATGCGATAAGTAGGATCAGTTTTATTATTTGCTTTTATGGCGAAGGGTATATAGTTAGTCTTTGAGACATTAAATGTTAGAATATTTTTATATAACCAACTCAATACATCATTCATTCCACTCTGAACATTTGAGAAGACCTCCTCCCAAGAATTTTCACTGTAAAGAATGACTGTATCGTATGCTAACGCAATGATCTTAGGATTTGGAATCCCGAACCGTCAAAGATCATTGATGTATATAAGGAAGAGTGTCGGACCCAGGATACTTCCTTGGAAAACTCCAAATGTTACTGGAATTTCTTCGCTTAATATATCTCTACTATCTTTAAAATATGTATTCTTACCAAAGATGCCAAATATTTAGAACATAACAAAGATCTCACAGCAGCATATACAGCATACAGAGGACGGCAGCGGGCAACGTGCTTCCCCGTTGAAATAAGGACGTGTGTCCTCCATCCAGCCGTATGTGAGATCAAACGAGATATGTACATCGATACTTTCTGCAAACAATTTAAAACTTGAACTCCTAATAAGAGAAAACCGTAAATACATGCATCGACTACATGGTTCTATAGTACCTAAATAATGTCGATTTAATATATCACAAATTTCCATCACCAATTACTCAATTTTAATTATAGCTAGCAATTCGTAAACCTCAATTTACCTCGTAAAGCTTATTGCTCGTCCAATCAAATCAAACCTAATATATTCTTTAAGGAGTCCTTTTCATCTCTTTTAATCGAAATGTATATATGTTCTTGGAACTGGTTCTCTTTTGTAGAGATATACATTTACTTACCTTTTGAGCAATTACGTCGCTTTGGTTGTCAATATAAAACTGCGCTGTGTGAATGTGGCTGAGTGATATATTCAGTTTTCTTCTGAATGGTAAAAGTTGAAGTTCTAATTCTGTTAGCTTAAATACCACATCTGCTCTCAACTGTTCTATAGGTTTAATGTTTGTAAGATATAGTCTTTGAGTTCTTGTAGCTGTTATAAAAAGTAATAAGCATACTATTAAAAGTCGTTACTGGCATCCCTTTTCTCTAGAAGTACAAGTAGGAACATATAATAGGTACTTTATGGTTGGTTTCATCGACCAAACAGATTTAAATGCGACTATGCAAATACAACTAAATACATAATGCAATTACCCTTAAGAAAAATTTAAATGATATGATTTCTAACAATTATTGCAATGTCGCGACGCTTGTTGATATATATCATTCATCAACTATAATAACAAATTATATTCTCGCTTACAGTCTTTATTGCGCAAATATATGTGAATCAAAGATTTAATAATTTAATGTTATAGGTATTAATAAAAAATATATACCTAAAGTCTCCAACCTGCCTGCGGTTGTTAAATCTGTAACTTGAGCTGCTATATTCTCTAACTGATCCACAAGAGATGGTAGATCTTTACCAACTACTGGAACATTGTAGTCCATTCTAGATCAAAATAAATATTGTGATGTATAAATACTAATTAAATATATATGTATATTAGCTTGATTTATAAATAGTATGTTCGTATTACCTATACTTAGCTATATTTACATCAGAAACATGGAGCATTTGGTTCAATAGTTTATTGAAGTTCAGGGTTACTGTCTTTAAAAGGCCCACGTCTATCAATGCGGCTAATTTTCCAAAATCTGTTTGTAGCTCTTCCCATTCAAAGTAAGAGGTTTCCTTATTAACATCCAGTATTTTGTCTAATTGGAATACGACGTAAGCCGGTCGGTCTTTTTCACAGTCTCTGTATTTAAGAATAAATCATTAGTTACAAATATGATACGAATAATAATATTAAAAATGTAGTATGTACCTATATCTTTTTTTTTACAAAGTGAAAACAAACAAAATTTGAAGGTATTTTCTTTTAGGTTAGAGTAGTTAATTTACCTTAATATATCCTTTACTGAAACATCAATAGTTATATTTTCAAGTTCCTTGAACATCGCGTCAAATATACCTTCATTGTTACTCAGGAAAGGAGATGGTTTATCCAATAGTGTTGTAAGAGTACTATACTGTGGCGAGTCCCATAGCGCATGGCACACGTAAAGCTGAAATCAAACTTATTTATTATCGTTAGATAAATCTTTCCGTTGTCTTATTTAATAGACCAGATTTTCTGATAAAAATATTCTTTCACAGAACAAGATAAATCAATAGTTTCAATTACTTCCTCAACTGTCTTTTTTCGCACCATCATCATATATTTATCAGTCTGCAATGGCCGGGTTGCGCTTTCTTAGCATCGTTACCGCAATTCTTAGAAAACACAGTCATATTCATAGATTGTAGTATTCACGTGCCGCCAGATTGGCCGTTTATTAATAAAAAAAAGAACAGCCTTCAAAAACCAAATAATACAAATGTAAAATTTGCAAAATATAAAAAATTACATCATAAGCTAGATGAAAGTCTACAAACAAAATATAACAATCCTTAAATAGGGAGTATTAAGTTTGTACCCACAACATAGCTACATGCTTTCCGCGCAAATTATTCACAACGTTCCGTGAAACGTCTTCAAAGAAATATTTAGCAATATAAACGGAAGCGGTTTACACAACTCAAAGAACAAAAGCGTTTTTGAGCTGACTTTTTTTCCTTTGATTATCGTGTGTGTAATTTACTTTGGATATTCGTCGTTTTCCATGAAACATACCTCAGCGTGACCTGATAAAAGAAATACAGCTGACACTATACCCCAAAGCAAGAACGATGACATGCACAACCAAACAGCTGACCTGTAAAGTACCTTTAATTATTCTTATGATAATAGTAATAATGAAAAGGTTGAATATATTATCAGAAATTTAATTAACTTACACTTTTAAAGTCCTTCTTCCATGACCTTTGGCATGACTGCAACCACAAATTATAGCTAATAGTATAAGCACCATAACAGAACTGAAGGTAACAACACAGGCTGCAAAAATACAATTAAATATTTTTTTCAAGGTACCTACACAGAGTTTACTGTATTAGTTTTGTTATCAATAACTGAACTTAAGTGTAAATTTAAATAAATTCTTGAAACAAAGATAAAATAAGAAAAATATTAAAATACAGATTGTTAAATATAACCAACAGATAACAGTTTCAATAGAAGTCGTTAATACTAACTTCACTATACACCAAGGATTGCACAAACTTTACCTAGCATAAGTGTCCACCGCCCGAACTCATATCTCTGTACTCTCTCGAGTCCCAACTCCAATTGTCTTGCAATTGTATGTAGTCCCGACGTAAGGTGGCGAACTATATCGCTTAAAATTTTAGCTGAAGCATGTACTGCTTGTTGACGGATTTCTATATCTCGGAGTATATCTAAAAGATTTTTGTTTATAAAAGAAATTTTGTAAATTCTAAATATACTACAGAACAATAACTGAAAACAACTTAATAAAAGACCGATTTAAAATTATACAGATAGTTGTACTCGTATATATCGCAGACTTCGTGGAAAAGTGATACAAAATAAGAAATACGAATCAGTTTTTTTTAAACTTCGATGCAATCAGAATAGGATGCACATTTCTAAACAGCCCATGTTCCATTTTAGGAGCAATATTTGTTATCATTTACAATTACATGAATTAGAATTTCATAATGATTTCTAGTAAGGGTGGTTTTGTTGATAAACTACAGGTATTATTTGTCTTTAGAAATACGATAGATTATTAGGTGGCACTTAGTCATTTAAAGTCCAAATCCGATAAAAGTACGATTTTCTGAAAGGCTTCTGAAAGGTTTCCAGTTTTTGATCCCAGTTTCTGAAAGGCTGATCAACGAAAAATTAACTAATCACCTGTTAAATGTCATGTAAAGTATCTAAAAGCATGCATAATCAGTTTAATTTGATCTAATTAGTTTCTAAGTAATGAGATCAAATTAAACTAATTATTCACGCTTTTAGCAACCCGATTGGTACTTCACATGATATTAAACAGGTGACTAGTTAATTTTTCGTTGACCAGCCTTTCAGAAACTGGGGGTTAGTGTTCCTGTTTATCACTTTGTGCGAGATATTTAAAGTAAATCATAATTAAAATATCAATATGTTCGTTTTGTATTACCCTCTCTAACACTTGTTGTTTGAGCCATTATTACCGAGGGCAAAGTTCTAAACTCTTGCCGTGCCGTTGATATAGCCCGAGTCAAGTTTTCTACTCCAAGACTACGTAGTTCTAATAACTGTTGCTCGTGAAGAATCTGGAACAGTTAAAACGTAACATGTAAGAATGTATTGTATGAGTTCTAAAGTTATATAGCAAAATGAATACATAATTTATATTATCTTAAGAAAAGATAATACGGCATCAGTGGTTATTTGATTACTATTCCATAGAATATTTTTAACACTTTTGTTACAATCGAAAAACATCACAATAGACCATTCATGGTCGCAGTGACATTACAGCCGCATCATAGAAATAAAAAAAAATAATACAATCGAAAACTGCTACTACTGTTGGACAAACGCATTCCCTATGCAAACCATTTGGATATCACTTCTTGGTAATCACGGGGTTTTGTTATTATTTACAGTGGTGACAATCATCGCCAAAAATGTATCTGGGACCCAAATAATGACAACTATCGCAAAAAGTTCTTTTCATTTTAGCAAGCGCGTAATAAAAAGGGTAAAATATGTTCTTGAAGAATAATTTACGTTATAAAATAAAAGCAGTACGCACCAAATCAAATTTCATTTTCAACTCTAATGAATTTGTGTTGATGGTATCACAAAGGGGCGTATCTTTCAGAGTGCATTGTTTTTTCAAGTTTTCTATTTGACGAGCCAAATCCTTAATTCTATCGGACGCGGCAGACGCTAAAGCTCCAGCTCTTATGCTAATGTCTCTTAGTGAAGATATTTTTGTTGATAGATCTTCGCTTTCTGAAATGTGCAAAATATGTGCTAAAATATTATGCAGCTGCAAGGTTTTTAAAAATAATTTTATATAACCCTACATAATCTCACATACTCTCATCATTTGATCAATTTATTCATTTATTATCACTACATTATTGTATTCGTTTTGTGGTACTAGAACGGAATAGATCACATTGAGTTGGAGTGAAAAATCGTTTTCTAAAATATACATTATAAATGTTTACCTGTTATAATGTCCACCAAAGAGTCAAACACTAAGTCAATGCCACTTTCGGAAGATATCGCCTGTTGAATAGGGTCGCCCAACAAAGCCTCAACGTCTGAAAGTACACGTGGTGATTAAACAACTTAAAACTTGGTAGTTCATTATCATTACAAATTATCTTGTTGATTACAATAATAATAATGTCTATAGATAGACATGTGTACCTAACCACTATTCAGTCTAACTTTATTGTACTAATTCAAACCATAGATATTCTTGAATTTTGTACTACTTTAAATTGTGGTTGTAAGGGTTGTCATTAGTCGCTGAACACACTAACACACACTAACCTGTAAATTAAATTGGAATTACAAGCTATCTTGGACAAACATAAAAAAGATACCTACAAACTCTTGCATTACTTTCGTCCTCCGCCTAAATATAATGTCTAACAATCTCAATAAATTATTATCTCAATATTTGACTAATATTTTTACAAACTTGCATTAATATTATTTACATCGAGAATGACAGAGATATCGTAAATTTCATAACTTTGTTCTTCACAATGGATTACGGTTTAAAAAACGCTCAGGTGTTTTTGTCCCGGAAGTTTTACAGTGTGATGAGTTTATATAAATCAAAGAGACCACGGTAAATTAAACAGGATATCGAATTTAGAACAGAGGCTTAAGTCACTCGGAGGTAGACTAATACACACTAATTAAACTTACAAAAATAATAAACAACAGTTATAAAACATATTTAATTGTTAGCTACTTATTGGAATTTTGTCTTGTGACTTGTGACATTTTTGTTTTGAAATTGAAACGTGTCATCGAGAATTTAAAGCACTCGGCGACCAGAAAGGTACCTGATAATATAAATATTAATAAGTTCGATATTGTTGTGCAAATTTCTTAAAAAAATATTGAAAAATACGTATTTGTAATATTCAACAACAACGTCCGTTTGACGAATGATTTCATTTGAATGAAATGCGGGTAGTTGAAAACTTACTTTTTAAGTCTTGTTTATATGCATGTTGAACTAAATCTACAGGTGGTACTAAGCTGTGGTGTAATTCTCTTGCAGCTGCTGCTAGCCAAGAGGCGATGTCGGCGCAAGCGCAGCTCACAACGTTACGTCCATCAGACGCAGCGGTGCGGGCTTGCTCGTTGCTTACAGCCATGCCTGCAATGAGGGCACTGGAACATAAAATGTAGTGATAAACCAATCAAAGGTCGAACGAAATTCTTTTATGTTAGGTCGCGTAGTATTGCACATACCAAGTAAAAATATTTTACTATCACAATAGTGAGTTAGTTAATAATTCACTGCTGTGTTACAGGAAAGAGATGATATTAGAGTCGTTTTTAGTATAATAATGTATTATTGCCATCGCGCTAGTAAAACGAGCTTATTTTAAAACTAAACATTATTTTGATAATCTTAACAAAATCTCTTTAGATATGTCTTTGCGTTAATTTTTCGGTTTTTATTAACTGTGGAGTTTGCACTATTAAATAATTGTTTTATATTTAATTTTTAAAATAGATGTGTAAAATATTTTTGCTTGTCATTTGTTACGATTAATAATATTTCTTTTAGAAAAAAACGACAGCCGTCTTCAATACATTACCTACGTGTTCAATTCTTAACTAAAAAGTAGAAAATAATATTTTAATTACTTCTAAGAAAATTAAAGGGGAATCAACGCAATCATTGATACCTATAATACTTTACTATTTACAATTTATAATCATTCGTTATTTTGGACTCGGTGCCAGCCAAGAAGGATCATAATGATCTTAATAAATATAACCTACCTACTAGCAAAAATAACTTACTTGATTAATCTATTAATATATGAATGTAAAATATAGATTTAACACAAGAAATCAAACGGAATCAAATCAAAGAAATCAATTAACAAAACCGATGCATTTAATATCAAAGCGAAAATTTCATTAAAAAAGGCGGCTCCTTTAAAGTTTAGATATGTAGTCAGATACACAATAGAGAAAAGTACGAAAGCCTCTGAGAGTTCTTTAAGAAAATATAAGATTTAATATCTTACTAACCAGCAGATGAGTACGATAAATAACGTGACAACTACCAGGACTCTGTCATTGCAATCTGAGTTCTCTGCCTCAGGAAATAAGGCGCCAGTTTCCATTTCGTCTTCACATCTGGACCTTGAAAATAAGGACAGTATTCCCAAGATGAGAAGGTAGACAGGAATCACGAGGGCAATGCAAGCGAACGCGATGATAAATGCCAGGAACGTTGATTCCACTTTTATTGACTGAAACAAAATTAAGTACTGTTTTAGAGAATTTCTCTTGATGAAAATTTACTGGTGCGAGTGTAAGAGGGATTTGATGGGACATTATAATGCTGTAGGGATATCGCGCATATTTTAAGATAATTACAAGAAAATTTAGTAAGAACTCTTTTGCTGTCTTAAATTATTGTAACTATTACTTACTTTTGGCACTTCAGTGAATATTCGACATTTGGGTACCGTTTCGTTATATTGCGAAGTTATTAATACACATATGCACATTAGCAGTCGGCTATCGACTTATATTGTTTGTTCGAGAGCGTTTTTCTACCGTCTAAAGTAATGATATGGCCTTACGGTCATATCGTATAGCCTTACTGTCCATGAGCGACAGTTACTACTGACCATCACGCGGGCTATTTGCTCGTCTGCTACTGCCGGCAATAAAAAAAAAAAGAAAAAAAGGACAAGTATTGTAGAAGCCTTTATAGTAAATTATATGGGTTTCAATCAAATATTGTATAACACTGTTTGTAATAGTTTTCATCAACATTTCTTAAAACTGATGTAGATGACAACAGTTTATAAAGTGACCACCGCTAGTTGGCAATTTATTCATCGATTTGTATTTTGTTAGTAATCGAATGAATTTTCAGGTAGTTTGATATACATAAGAGACAAAACTTTGTGTGATGCATTAATATTTGTTCTAAGCCTGTGTGTATTTTGTGATTTTTGTATGTACTTTTGTAAAGTTTTCAGAGACACATTACTTGTTGTGAAATTTTATAAACAAAATGCAAAGCAATTTTGTTTAGCAAAGTTGTCGCTACGAGTACTTATTATGAAGCAATATATTTATATATAAATAAAATTTATTTTACAAAAAAACAGCTATAACGAGGTTTATAATAAATTAAAAATAAAATTTATCAAATCAAGCATTACTTAGATAAAAACATACCTGTAGAAATGAGTATGGAAACGTGAACTCGCCCCATACAATATCCTTGATGAGACCTTGAAGGACAACAAAACTTTGAAAATTATAAGAATCTAAAATACTTCTAAACACCGTTATAACAAATAGAACAGTAAAATGTGTACCGTACATATATACATAATACGATTAACAGTTCACGTAACTAGATCATAGACCGACCTCGTTGTAAATGAGTAGAATGCGAAGCCTTTTCATATAGTAACAGGATAGTGCTATGAACTTTTATCTCTATAGCTACAGTTTTATCTACCGGGTTAGTTGGAAAATAGGAATAAAGCGCTTATCATTAAGCCTAATACTGGAATAATTGCAAACTGTTAGGTCTTTTAGTTTCTACCTTTGAACTATATTAACCTCTAGTTTTCACGAGCGGTATTTTAAAGCTTATTTACGTGCGTTGTCGGCAAAATTTTGAGAGTTCGGTTTAGTACGACATCTAAAAGTACCGGGATGCAGGAGTGAATAAGGATAAACTCGGGTTTTTTTTTGAATTTACTAGAATTCTCGCGTACTGCGTACGTATTTTTAATTTAGATTTATTTGCAAAGTATAACCTTTATTTTATCCATATGAACAGTATCGAGTGTCGTAGACTCAATGTGACAGTAAAAAAGCTAATCAAAGTGAAGCTCTGAAAAGCGCCAAAATTTGGTTACAAAAAACTTTTTAAATAGTAGATACCTAGGTACTTACTGATGTTGATTATCGGATATCAGGCAAGGTAGGTACTTTTATATGAAGACAATACCAAACTTACTTTGTGTTATTGTTATTTATGTCAGATAAAAATCAATTAAGAGGCAGCCCTAGCTTAATTACTATTTCATCCCTCTTCTGTCCCTATTGACCCCAATCACGAAATGACTAAAAATCGGCTACATTTTTTAGTTTTTCATGTGAAATCTGCGCTATAATGCTGTGAAAAGTAGATTTAAATGCAGTTTTTGTCACTGGAACAGATACTAAAGTATTGTCGAATAATACATTAACGAACAAAATAGTTAAAATCTACTCCAAACTTTGAAATCATCCCTATTCACCCCGTTTTACGGTAGTGAATGTTTGTATGTCCATTTATTTAAAGAATGTCCTATTTAATTGCAATTAAAAAAAGACTCAAAATCATTAACCAATAATCATGCATGTAGTACCTATAATAATATCTAATACATTTTTATCTTTAAAAATCACGATGACTTGAGTTAAAATATGAAATCATTAATTTTACGGTTTAGACGTTATAACATGTTCACTTACCCACTGGAAAATCGAATGGATAAATCAGATAGAAAAACTCTGACATAAACCCAAACGGGTGAAATTCTTTTTCGAGTCTTAGCGACGGCACCAAATACGTTTCTTTTTGCGGCAATCCACCAAATTTTATTTTAGTTCTGTCTTTTTCCTCAAACCAGTCCTCTGTGTAACTAGCTTCAATATTATTCTGAGTTACTATATCTTTGTGGTTGGTTACTGGTTCTTTGAAAACCTCTCTTGTTATGGGTATAATTTGAATAGTCGTTGGTAATGTAGCTTCTGTACTAGTAATAGTAGTAGGAACAATAGTAGCATTAGTGGAAGGCAATTCAGTAGGTTTTTTGACTGGGGTGAATTCTGGCTTCTGTTGACGTCGTTCCTCGGACTTTGCATGCAATAAGTTATGATATTTTTGTAACCAGTTTTTTCTGGCAATTGAATTCAAATTTGATTCAACAGTGTCTCTTTTTCGCCACAAACCTATTTCCTTATTATCTTGAAAATTAGAACCCAGATTATCATTTTGCATGTGTTCGGTTTCTATAGGTTTTAAAGATCTATCCTTAAAATTTGCTTCTAAGCAATTGGCCCATAACAGAGCTTCAGGTTTAATTTCAATTTGACTTTTTTCGACACTTAAATTTCTTTCGTAATTTTCTTTCACATCTTCATCGAAAAATACTCGTAATTCAATGTTTCCGTCGCGAGCGTGCTTTTTATCATTGAATTTCTTGTTTTCCAACGAGTAAATTGTGGAGATTACTTGGAAATTCCGTTCTGCTACTTCTAAGGAGGTCGATGTGGTACCGTCAACGACATTTAGATTGTTTCCGGCGGAGGCCGTAGGCGCCGTTTCCGAAGTCGTTTGAATTTGTTGGATTTGTCTTGGCGAAATGGTGGCAAATTCTAGATCTACTGGTAAACTGTTTACTTCATTCAGTGTGATTAAGCTTGTTTGTAAGTTGACTTGATTTATGAGTACTACGAGAATCACTGCAAACGTTGCCATAATGTAGTCATAATTTTATTTATTTTATATTGAAATGTAGTACCGCAACTGTACGTAGTAAATATCGACGCTTGACTGAGCCGTAAGGTGTGGGACATTGAACGAAGGATTTGTAGCACTTAGCAGTCTGCCTACCGACGCGACGTTGCAGTAATCGTATCACGACGCTCTTACTTATACCTTTACTGGATTATACAGAGAGTAGCTGCACACGTCATTTACTAATTTTATTTTAATTCTTCCTCTTTGTTGTAAATTTGGACCTATAAAATAAATTTAATCGTCGTATGAACGAAAACACATTATTAATTTCTTTAAAATACTTTTATCGTTATTTCCTTGATACCTACGAGTAGAAGATGTAATATTTCAGACCCGTGCTGAACAACAAAACTATATTTTTCGGATATTTTTAACGAATTCGAGTATAATATTTTTATTCCGTAGTTATTATTAAATTTGCTGATTTGTAGATATTTTTGATTTACTGCTACTATGTTAACTGTTCTGTTTATCTTCTCAAGAAAATAAAATTATAATCATAATAATACAGTACCAATATTGCTATCGCCAATGTTGTTGTATTTTACCTACTGATTTGTCTTAGAGTGTCATTACTCTGTACGCCGCACAACCTCTATATAATTTTCTAGACTGTACCGTTGTAACGTTTTTGCAAACAAAATTCTTAAATTATAAAATAAGGAAAATAAGTATTAATAACAAATATATTTTTAGCGACACCTACCGGCCAAAATGAGTGTTTGGAGCTCAGCGTTTTATAAGTATCGATCTGTCAATCAATCTCGACTAGCTATGAGAATCACTCGAACGCCACCTAGTGTTAGTTAGTGTAAATAAATTTTTGAAATAAGATATTTCTAGCTAAATATTTTGAATACGGAAGCACTAGGAATTTGCTAGTAGTTTGAAGAATAGCAAGTGGTGGTAGGGTTTCACTAACGTATGAAGGACAGGCCTTCGAGAAAGCATTCTTACCAAAGACTGCGTAATTTGCGTACCGATCTAATAGTTTTAAATAGTAACTTCATTTATTTAAGTACTTCTTCTACCTATTATAAAATCAGTGAAGTGTTTGGAACTTCATATTAGGGTAAGTGTTTTGTTGTGTTAGCCAAATTAGGCATTCAAATGTATATTTAATTATCGTACCTATGTAAAATCTACCCGTTCCCATATATTCAAATATTACAGTGTAGATGTAACGTAATTATTAACTTTATTGTATTACCTACTTGCCCTTTGATCTTGTTATTATAATGGTGTTCTAAAAAGCTTAGTTTTGTAAAGTGGCCAGGTCCTCTATAAATGACTGGTCCCTGTCTTCATGAAAGAGGGTTTTACATCTGGAACCTACATGAGTAATCTTGGGGTTTCAGGTTCCAAGTACTACTTTAAGCTCCCATCTACTCTGCGCCGGTGCCGCCAGTATAAGGCGGAAGACTACTAGCTAGATGCCACTAGCTGCCATCTGCTGAGACGAGCCAGCCCGTTTCCACGGCTGACTAGGGTTCCTCGCAGTGAAGAAGCCGCCGGCCACACATCCATTACAAGGCCAGTGTACTTTTTGTGCGTCCAGATCAACAGACCCTTGTAACCACTCAAACAATAAATCAGTTTGTATTCATTTTATCAGGATAGTTATTTTGTGACCTCGACTCTTCTACCTGTACGTATGTGGTAAGGTTTTCTCCGGGAACCTTACAAAGGCAGCAAGGCTGATGTATATAAATGAAAAGAAACGTATCAAATCAAAGTTAATCAAATGTGTACATGATATATTTTAAACGGGGCTGTATACAAAGGGCACAAAGAGAGGTGTTATAAATTTAACGTGAATGATGAACTGATTTTGATAATTTTAAAGATGGTTCGAATTCAACAGAAAAATCGTTTAGTTTGAAGGCTCAGCTATTTTTTAATTAAGAGCCGTAAGTAACTTTCACAGGTCCGATCGAATTGAATCGAAAATTGGTATGTAGTTGTTTCGATATCAGATAAGTTATTAATAGGTACAATGTTTTTTCCGAATTCGCATTTACTTGTTGTTAATTAAAACTAGAATTTATAATTTTTCGATGATCAATGAATTATAGTCGATGTTACATGGTGCTCACTCTTTAAATCATCATCATCATAACAGCTACAAGACGTCCACTGCTGGACATAGGCCTTCCCCAATTTTCGCCACCGTTGTCGGTCGTTCGCCGCCCTCATCTATCGGTTGCCCGCCACCCTTATAAGGTCGTCGGTCCACCTTGTGAGGGGTCTGCCCACGCTGCGTCTTCCGGCTCGTGGTCGCCACTCTAGAACCTTTCTGCCCCAGCGGCCGTCAGTTCTGCGAGCTATGTGTCCTGCCCATTGCCACTTCAGAGAAGCAATTCTGCGAGCTACGTCGGCTACTTTGGTTCGCCTGCGGATTTCTTCGTTTCTCAAACGATCGCGCAGGGAGACGCCTAACATAGCCCGCTCCATCGACCTCTGAGCGACTTTGAGCCTTCGGATAAGACCCATAGTCAGCGACCACGTCTCTGCTCCGTATGTCATCACTGGCAACACACACTGGTCAAAGACCTTAGTCTTGAGACACTGCGGTAGTGCGGACGTGAAGATATGTTGTAGCTTCCCGAACGCTGCCCAGCCGAGCTGGATTCGACGAGTGACCTCTTTCTCGAAATCGGACTTACCTAATCGGACTGTTTGTCCCAGGTATATGTACTCGTCAACGAATTCGAGCATCGAGCCTCCGACCGTGATAGGAGTGGGTGTAACATGGACATTGGTCATGACTTTAGTCTTGTCCATGTTCATTTTTAGGCCCACTTGTCGAGAGACTCTACTGAGGTCATCGAGCATTGCACTGAGGTCCTCCACGGTCTCAGCCATGACCACGATATCGTCCGCGAATCGAAGGTGAGTGATGTACTCGCCGTTTATGTTGATGCCAAGTCCATTCCAGGTCAGAAGCTTAAACATATCCTCCAGTGCAGCGGTGAACAGTTTCGGAGATATAACATCTCCCTGTCGTGCTTCTCGCTGCAACTGGATAGGTCTTGAGCTCTGACCATTAATTCGTACTGACATGGTGGCGTTTTCATACAAACACTTCAGCACTTCGATATATCGATAGTCAATATGGCACCGTTGGAGGGACTGCAGCACAGCCCAGGTCTCGATCGAATCAAAGGCTTTCTCATAGTCCACAAACGCTAAGCATAGGGGCCGGTTATACTCTGTGGACTTATGTATAACCTGCCGCAGCGTGTGTATGTGGTCTATGGTACTAAAACCTTTTCGGAAACCGGCTTGTTCGGGAGGCTGGAAGTCGTCGAACCTGTTTGCGAGACGATTAGTGATGACTCTCGAGAACAGCTTATAGACGTGACTCAGGAGTGTGATAGGTCTGTAATTCTTCAGAAGGGTTTTATCGCCCTTCTTGAAGAACAGCTCCACCACACCCCTGTGCCATGCCTGCGGCGTTTTACCCTCGAGGAGGATGGCACTAAAGAGCCTCTGAAGGGCCTTCAGAACAGGATTTCCGCCTGCCTTCAGTAGCTCGGCTGTGATTCCATCCTCACCCGGCGCCTTGTTGTTCTTGAGCTATCTGAGGGCCATACCAATCTCGCACAGGCTGACGTCCGGGATATCTTCGGTGTAATGTCGAGTTAACCTAGCTCTAGGATCTGATGCTAGGGAGCTAACAGGTGCATGTTGTGTCGTGTATAACTATCCGTAGAACCTCTCGACCTCCTCTAAAACCTCTGGCTTAGACGAGATGAGCCTGCCGTCCCCAGTCTTCAGCTTGACAAGTCGGCTCTGCCCAACAGACCGATCTCGTGCGAACACTTTCAAGCCTTTGTTGCGTTCTATAGCCTCTTTAACACGTTGTGTGTTAAATTGGCGAAGGTCGCGAGTCAAAGACTTGGAGATCCGTCTGTTGAGCCGCCGATAGTCACTCGCTTCCTCTGGGGACCGCAGTACCATCCTGCGCCTTTCGTCCATAAGTTCGAGGGTCTGGTCGGTGATCTTTCTCGGTCCTTTACTGCGGTGGGCTTTAAAGATGTTAGACCCTACCGAACGGACAGTTTCCACGAACCACTCTTTAAATGGCCAACTATAATATCTGCAATTATCTTTTCGTGACTTTTTGGATAAATCTTGGCTATTACTTTAACGATTGCGACACGTGGGAGTTTCATCGGCTCTTAGTTACATTTTTACGGCTAAGCTTGATTGAATTAAAAGCAATATAGACTGTTTTCTGTAAAAATCTGGTAACTTAATATTTTACCTATAATGTTTTACAAAATCATCGGATAAAGCTAATAAGCTAAGCCTAAGAAAACTTAAAACTACATTGGATTAAGAAAAACCCAATAAAAAGTTTAGGATTATCTGAAGATTAGGGTCATGTCTGGTTCAATTGTGTCAAATTATATTGCGTCATGGTTAGCTATATCGAATTCAATGTGGATTAAAAATAATATTGTTGATGTTATTACACGTACAACTCTAAATAATAAAAATGTGATATTAGTGGTTTTTTTTTAAATGCAACATCAATATAAAAAATATAGAACCTCAGCGTACACCTACAATAATGTAACAGCTCTAGTAACTGTAAACTATTTTTATTGATCTGGGTGTTTCTATTTATAATGTATGTATTTACCAAAAAAGTACCTATATAAGTATATTTATCCGCATTCTAGAACCCATAGCATAAGCTATAACAATAAATAATGTCGAAAGCTACGTCTGCCAACAAAAACTACTTTGCAGTTTGGTAGAAGAAAAAATAAAACAGGACAAGTGCGAGTCGGAATCGCCCACCGAGGGTTCCGTACAAATTTGTAGCTGCATATTACACTGCAAACCGTTAGGTACTACATTCATTACATTACGTTAACATGACACGGTTGACTTAATTCGAAATTTGGACCGCCGCGCCGCATAAATGACCTGTTTTTTAATGATTTATTTACAATGTTATAGTTTTCTGATTTTACCCTATAGTTGTTGTTTATCACGGTATTACTTGCCAAATTTCATTGTTCTAGGTCAACGGAAAATTCCTAAAAGAAATTATTACCTTATGAGTGTCGAAATATACGTTTTTGCGGCATAAACGGTCGTATCTGTTTTTACGTTAACTTAAAGGTTTTAATTTTTTTACAGCTTTAAGAGACCGTAGACCTGAGCGTATCATTTTAATTTCAACTTGATACCTCCACGCGTTCGCAATATAAATAATCTTGACAGAAAGACATACAAACAACAAGGTATACTATAAGGTAACTATAAGGGCTCCGTTTTTCCTTTTTGGGTACGGAACTCTAAACATTGTAAAACTATTATATTACTTACCGTCAATAAACACTTAAAAATGCTTACTGCTTGGGTCTAGATCTACTTTGGGTTGTGTAATTGTTGTGATATTATTTTTATTATTAATAAAAAAATGAAATGAACTTTTTGTAAAACATATCCAATTTGGTTCATTTTTTAAAATTTTCTGAACCAAATCCTTAGTTGCAAAATCTTTTTATTACATTTCCTTTTTACGAGCACGCAATCTGCATAATACAGTAGTGAAAATTCGTTTAAGTTTTCACAGGTATCCTAAGAAACTGTTCAGTAGTAAGAAGCTTTTAAAAACTCTTATATAAAATGCATGTAGCGGCACCTAGCTCACATCGTTATTAACTGTGAATTGGGTCTACTTGCCCATAATACCTTCGTTAATTTGAAATCTGACGTACATAATACCCCGTGAAAATGTCGTCAGAATTTTCAGCAAAGGAAATTTTCTTGATTTTTTGTGGGACGCGAGTTTAGGTTACCGAAATAAATTTATGCATATAATTTACAACCATACTCAGATGATGTAATTTTCTGGTGATGTTATCGGTTTAATAAGTATCGTTGTTGTGTTTTGTACAAATCGCTCTATGCTAAAACAAATTTCCAAGTACTTAGTTACCGATCGGATTTCCCCTGCATCCATACATACGACATTTGAATACCGAGACTAGGCTGAATTATTCATTGGGACTTGTGCGCGGACCGACGCATACTCAAAATGCAATCTTGCATTATGGACGAGCTCCCAAGTGCTTGACACTTACGAAAACAGATTTACTTTATGGATTT
This sequence comes from Parascotia fuliginaria, assembly GCA_963082885.1. Lineage (NCBI taxonomy): Eukaryota > Metazoa > Arthropoda > Insecta > Lepidoptera > Erebidae > Parascotia > Parascotia fuliginaria. Next base: position 12,467,649 of record OY720180.1, on the reverse strand, counting down.
CAACGCATTAGTGTTTAGAGCATTGATCCAAGGATCAGATTTATAAAAAGTAAAAGATGAAGTAGAAAAGTTGATGTATTGCTATGAAGATAAATGTGTGCTGTGAGGACAAATTATCCTGTAGTCAATTATTAATTTAAGGTAACTGCACCAGTAATGGACCAGAAACTACTGATGGACATATCTTGTATAATAAGAGTAGGAATATTATTTTTATATTTTAGCCATATATGATCATAAGCAAACGTCATCGAGCTATCAATATTTAATTTTTTTTTAAATTCAGTATTGCATTTAATTTTGCGGGAGACACAAAGGTGCTCGTGGTATTGAAAAATTGTATTCGCGACTGTTGTTACGAAAATTATTAGTGAGGTAGATAAAACATGTGCATGGAGCAGAGCTGTAAGCAAAAATGCGGGTGAAAACGCGCCGCGGAAAGCTAGTAGTAAGTTATAAATTAATCAAAATGATAAATATAATTTCAATTAAAAATGTTACAATTACATTTGTTAATCAATAACAAACAGACAAGAAAGCAAAGCCAAATTTTAATGTCACACGTGTTTGATTATTCCTACGTAGTCGGTAAAGACGCAAAAAAGCGTTGTCTGCGTACCTGTTTCGCGCAATTCCTGATTATCGGTGTTATACATATTTTATATACAAATAATTTTACTATAGTACAAGCGATCTTTAGGGCGTTTTCACCCGCGTTATAATATGTTTTTGGTTACTGCTCTGCTCCCATTGATCATAGCGCAATGTTACATAGCCGATAATCTTCCTCGAGAATTGGGCTACCGATATCTTAAAGGATTATTAAAATCCGACCAGGGGTTACGGAGATTAGCGCGTTCAAACAATAAGAACTTTGCGTCTGCCTTTCACAAATCTATACTACTATATAAATGGTTGGATTTGAGTTAATTAAATACAATACATCTCACAATTAGAAGCTTTATAATAAGAAAATATTTCTGTAAAGGAAAGCAATATACCAGAACGCCACACTTCGAGAATGTCAATCAAAATTCACCTCTACCTATAATTTATAAAATTTGTTCTGAAATTTGTAAAGAAATGTAGAAAATCAAATACATTTAAAGTAATATTATTATATTTTACTAGAATATCTAAAGTATCCAATAAATAAGCTTGAAAAACATCTAAGCAATTCATTTGTTACCAACAAAGAGAATATTCTACGAATAGAGTGCGATCGGACCCTTAACCGCGTGATAGCAATTTGAATACCGTAAACATTGAGCTTCAGGTCTCAACCATTCCTAAGCATTCCTCTAAAAATCACTTCGCAAAACGTAAGAAGTACCTCTTGAAAGTTCACGGTATTATACACTTTAAAAGCAAAGGCGTGAAAAGAGTATAGTAACTTTTCCCTTGACGGAGGAAATGGGGCCGCGCGCCCGTTTCTGTATATATGTGTGTTAAGTCAACAGACAGCTTTTCTTTGGCTTGAGGTTTGCCCGAGATTTTTTTTAAAGGTAAATTGACTGGTCACAGTTGGTTGAAGGGAAACGGGTCAGCGGGTCTCGGTGGCGTGTCATGTTCATGTATCACCAGGGTCGAATTTTCGTTCATATTATTATTAAATTTATTTTTTTACAAACCGTCTTTGTATCAGACCTTTTATCTTTTTAATAGGCTCTACATGTGTATTGTTTAAATTTTAGTTTTTTTTTCACCTTTCAGCACCAGACTCAAAAATCTAAAACTTTAAAAACGATTAAATATAATATTAAAGTACCCTTAAGAAATTTTAATATAATAAAGTTTCATAAACTTAATAAACTTCAAGGTAAACATATTACTCTTATTATTCAAAACATTTTTTAATAACTCACACAATATTGAGATAGTACTAAATCAGTGCACTGATTGCGCACTCGAGACACCGTAAAATACCAGAGAGGCTTGTAACTAGCCACGAATAGTTCAAATATACTACCTATCTTTCTACCGTCTACCTTTCAACTAAAGGTCTGAGTTCATTCATCTCCTGAGTACAAAATCTGAAGTGGAATCATTATACCTTGTCAGAAGTCAAGTGAGACACGCGGTGCTTCGAAAGAACCTACTTATAGGGTACGTATTTTGAAATTGAATTTGTCGTATTTCAAATGGTTGTAGGACTGTATTGAGAATGCTTTGAACAAATGCGATTTTTTCAGGTGAGTCGTATGCTTGTTTTCCACCAAAGTTGTATAAAAAAAAGCCCTCCTTGTAATGTCAAAATTTCGTTGTCGAACAAGCGTAGGTCCCATATTATTTATAGGAGAAATGAAGCAAATAAGTATACCTAATAACTAGTAATAACCGACAAGGTGTTTTCAACACTACTTGTGACTCAGATCGTAACAGATGTGCCCTGTCACTTTTTACATCTTTATCTTGAATAAAACTTGCTCTGCTGACATATATACATATACCAGGCAACTTTCAGTGAGAGATAGAATCGTAGAACGACAATAAAATTGATAATTTTATTTTTAAACTAGCTGTTGCCCGCAGCTCCGCCCGCGTAAATGTCGGTTACATCGCATATTATTATTATTTATAAAAGAATTTTTCTAAAATAAACGTAGCCTAAGTTTCTCCTTATTACATCAGCTACCTGCCAATAAAAGTCCCGTCAAAATCGGTCCAGCCATTTCAGAGATCAGCCGCAACAAACAGACAGACAGACAAAAATTGTAAAAAATGGTATTTTGGTGTATGTATACATGTAGTAAAAAACGGTTATTTCAATATTACAAACAGACACTCCAATTTTATTATATGTATAGGTAGCCGTGTTTTTGGGTAAACCTAAAAACCTGAATTTCAATATTTATGGTCTACTAGCTTCCTGCAGCGCGGTTTCACCCGCGTCTTGCTTACTGCTCTGCTGCCGTCGCCAGTAGCGTGATGTTACATAACCTATAACTTCCCTCGAGAACTGGGCTATTATACGCAAAAAGATTTTTTGAAATCTGACTGATAGTTCCAGAGATTAGCGCGTTAAAACAAACAAACAAACTCTTCCGCTTAATATATATCTAATCGATATATTCCAAATAACATTTAACTAAATAGTATCATAATTTATTAGTATTTTCAAATAATAATAGTTATATAAGGTTTTATTGTAATGTGTAAATCCAAAAACTGTAGAATCTTTTTCAAATTTTCATGCGCCTACAAATATTTAGTCAGCAAAATCCGTCTCTGGCGCATCATATTTCTATTAATTACCGCGTCAACTGGGGCGCGCCTCCTATCTCCGAGGTGGCCAGCTTGTAGCATCGTGTTTTTTTTACACCTTCTCGTCATTACGAGAGTCATTAAGAATTTAGATAGGTACTTCTTTACTTGTGTCACTTTAGCATACTCACAATTTTTAGCTTTTAGCTTCTGATAGAATTTTTTTAGCAAAATGTTTACAAAAAGAAAATCAAATAGGTAGGTGTAATAATAAAATACATTGCTATTCTATTTATCTTTTTATATCACAGGTGCTTTGTTAATAGTATTGTAATAAACTTTTGGCCCCAGACAGATTAACGTAATTCAAACTTTTTATTTACCTATGTATAATTATTTTTCAATACAAATAACAGTCAATAACCTTTCAAGTAGTAAGTTTTAAATCTGTTGAAGTAGATAGATAATGTAAATTCAAGCAGGGCTCTTCAAAAGCAATTGCGATTTTAATGAAAAACTGAATACAAGAAAACTGTGGTTCTCCATCATTAAACATGTATTCACTAATTTAAATATTTTACGAAATGCCTATCGGAAACACCGATATAGCTCCATAAAATTACATAGATGTCAGCAATGATCTAATTTTAAATTGCCCTGAAGACATATTGTTCCGATGCGAACGTCTTTCAGCATTTACTTAGCAAGCTACCACGTACCCTTTTGATCTTGGGCCCGAAAACGGCACCCTTTTCCGCCACTTTAACAATAATAATTATTATCTGCTCTTGAAGAAGCGTCTTAGCGGTGACTGTACTCAACTGCTACTGCAATAAATGAAGTAGCTATCGTCTAAAACTCACTCACACCAAATAATGATTACATCAAATATCTTTTTCTCACTTATGTTCCAATAGGTTTTTACTTTTAAATATCCAGTTACACAGACCAAAACCGTCCCGTACTATTATTATTTTATTTAATATTTTATTATTTACTAAAGAGTACATAATAAACTTATGAGATAACACAAAGTAGTACATAATAAACTTAAGAGATGATACAAAGTCCTACAAAAATATGAACAGTAAGTAATAAATAAATTCCATTTTGGACGTCCCTCACGTTTTGCTAGGTCTATTTTTTATTATTTATTTCTCTATAGGAACACTAACTCTTGCTCATGGACTTCTTCAATGCCAGGGACGTAGGTAAGTAAGCAATTTGTAACTAAATAAACTACAAGTATATTGTAGTCTTAATTTGATTTAGAATTGTTTTCATACACAGGACTCGTATGTAACTGTGTTGTGTTGTATAAATGTTCTGATCAACCAAGAATCAACACTACGTCTCGTTGTAGTTTGTCAATGTTAAAAAAATTAAGCTTTTTAATATTTTTAATGTCAGGTCGAATAATTTAAACTTACTGTCGAACCGTAAAAAATGCCACCGTAGTTTTATAATAAATCTTTTTTTTGGGTGTCAACGAATGAGCATACTATCCTCTAAATACTTGAATTTATTGCTGTTTTAATTGAATTATTACTACTAGCAATACCTACATTATTTTTTTATTTAGAAAGAAAGAAAGAAAGAAAGAAAAACTTTTATTGTGTTATAAAAGACGACGTACATAAATACATATTTGAGTAGAAATAATTAATATGTTGATTACTATCATTATAGGTACTCCTGTATTCTTTCCATTATAAAATTTGTTTTGTCTAAGGTTAAAATACTAATATCTCAAGAAATTATTCACGGATTTTATTCACGGGAATATGAGAAGGAACTACAAGTGTTTCGCAGTACTTAACGGAGTAAATTATCCCCGCTTACCTGGCGTATGGTGTCTCAATTTCAATACATCTTATCCAACTTAAATCTATCTTATCCGGGAAGTTTCGATGGGATTTGATCTGGTTACTATACACTTAGTGAAGATGACCCAAAATTTATGTTCCAATTTCCTTCAGTGAATTGAAATCGAGCCTGCGTTTAATTTTCAAGATTGCATCGATTGATTCCATTCATCAATCAAATCAAATTTAGGTCAAGTGCTTCGTAAATCGAAATATCTTTTCTAATCTTGTAAAGAAATTGGAAGACAATCATTTCTATTTCTGAATAATTTTATAAAAGACATTTCCTTTGCCTCATAATGTACGTGGGTTTTGTGCTCTTGATTAATTTTGTCAAAAATATTAGCCATTTTATTAGGATGTCATATATCTTCTTTTTTGATTTTAATTATATCACGTAAGATGATGAATATGTTCGCTATTTTTGCCTGTTCTAAGTGCAAATGAATCACTAGTATAGGTACTACGATATAAAAATGAATTTGTGCCTGATTTTAAGAACAATAATTTTTCGTAAAATAAAATTAGAAAAAAGAAACGTATAATATTAATGTATAGTCAGTCGAACCACATATTCGCTTTACCACGTTTGACAAAAATTTCCATAAAATTAAAGTTCAATAAGACTTAAAATGACAGTGTCAACTGTTACTATACTCAGGTAATTTGCAAGCAAAAACAGACATTATTGTTTTATGGTATGCAATCGACATTTACTCTAAAGGTGGTAAAACAAGTTTATATCTATACAAGAAACAAACATAAAATCATCTCGATTTCTATCCATTTAACTGTCATAGCTAATATTCTTAGAGATCCATGAAAAATTATTAAAGTAATTTTGGTAAATATAAAAATTAGTGCAAAATTTTATGAACTGCTAAAAGACAAACTTTTCGAACGAAAATTAAACAAAGCAATTCCTAGCCTATATTAAAAATATACATTTAAGACTCAGGTTCTAAAATGGTTATATTTAACACAAAATGATTGTGACGCGCTCGGCACCTCAAAAATAATTTTCAAATCCGACTGGTATTATCAGAGATTAGCGCGTTCAAACAAATAAACAAACTCTTTTGCTTTATATAAAAGTATAGATAATAACTTTGTAACTGTTAATTCGCATAGTCACTATGATTGGCAGGTAAATTAGTGACCATAATAAGGTTATTATTTAGTACGTATTTACGACCTTTGCACGATATTCTTATAATCTACCACACGTAATTCCATCAAATTATAATAATTGTAAATTAACAATAATTTTCTTAATAATTTGATACAAGATAATTATTATTTATATATAACAAAACTATATCCAATATCGTTGATGTAACAGATATTCATCTTCACGGGGTAGCTCTCCAACAAGGTACTACGTTCCGTACGTATCATACCAGACATTTCTGTTTCAAGAGCACTTAGGATTTCTAGACTGATGTCAGGCAGCTGTTGGAGATACTTACTTGAAATTTTCACTGCAAAGTGTGTTGTTCTTAATATAACTTCAAGCCTTTTACTTTGTAAATTATATTATTCCATAGATTTAGAATAATGTGTGTATTATTTATAACATAATAAGGTGCTGTATACTTGTAGTGGTGTGTAACACTTACGACAGAAGCCGATTCTGTATCAATTTAGCGGGCATAGGTCCAGACTCCACGCTAATACCTACTGAGTATTTCTCAACAGAAAATCTCTATATCAGTATACCCGGTCCAGCATCAAACCTAGTACCTACCTACCACAGAGGTTATCAGTGTACTCAGTATATTAAAATATAAGTTTATTAAATACGAACAAGATGTCAAAGAATTAGAATAGAGCGTGAATTAAAATGAGATTATATATTAATGACAAAAGGATATTAATAAGGTTCGCCTTAGCTTCAAGCACGAAAACTTATTATAGTCAAACAGCGACACAGTAGGATTTAATTATAATTGGTGGATTATTCCTATCTGTCCCTCTGGTTTGTCCCCCTAGGGTGACAGATGAGAAAATAAAGTTTCATCTGTCCCCTCGTTGTGAACAGGGAGACAGTATAACTATAAAAAAACAATAGAATATTTTGTCCCAGATAATTATATTTCCACTGCTGGATTGAGATGACGCCCACGCTTATAGCGACAGAAAGGTAATAATAGAAAAATTCGAATTTATCATTGATGCCCGGGTTAGCCTCATGTAAACAGAACTAGCATGTTGTAAGTCAGGTCAGCAAGCCATGACAGTTTAGAAGAAAATTAGCTTGCTGTCCTAGCTTGAAAAACTAGCCTCGTGTAACCCGGGCATAATAATACATTATATGTCGTTTTACGCCAAATTTCATTTTTTTAGTAGAATATTACGTGTCCTAGTATCTTAGATATAAAATTATAGGAAAAGCGTATTTCTATTCTAGAGTTTTAGTTTCGTAGATATAATTCTAAGAAAGATGAAGACCTTTGTTAAGCCATCATTGTTAATTATCCTCTCTTTTGCTCCGAACTATTTTCGAACAATAATGAACACAGATAGTTATTTAGATAGTGTCAAAAGTACGCGCCTATAGTTTAGGAATAGTGAAACACAAGCTAAAACTTTGCTCTAGAAAGTTCTTTGACGTCTTTTAGTTGCTTTTGTTGACCGTGTTTTTTTCGACCCTCATATTCTTTTCCAAGTTCATTTCGATAAATATTATTTCACTAATTTTATGTTGAGTAATATTTAATGCATATTCATGTACCTACACCGACAGAATTTTGTTGCAAAATATTAAGAAATAAAAAACAAACTTGATTTGAAGTTCAGGCTGACAGGCATATTTAGAGTACAATTAAAAAAAAAATTATAATCTTTAATCATACTTGTATGAGTAGTATTATTATCGGCTTGTTTTTATTTAGGTCTAATAAGCGGAGCGTGAAAAGGCGTCTCATGGGACCGCCATAGTGAAAGTATTAAAACGATATCTTCAGAATGGTAGCCACCACTTCTGGATACCACTGACTGCATAACATCAGGCAGCGTGAACTTTGATAGGGTAATAAAATAAAAATGTTAGTAAAACGACGACAAACTTTAATTGTGTTATTTTATTTTTTCTATTAATACAATTAGAAAATTATATTAGTGTGGGAGAATATAATCTACCTAGTAAAGTTATGGATTTTACGTTATACAACTCTGTTGACTTAAAACAAGCAAGCGAACCACCTGGTGATAAGTGGAGATGCGCCGTCACCGACCGTGTAATGAGAAAAAATATAAGAGAGGAAAAGAAAGAAAACCAAGAGGTAATTAGGTCCCCGGGGTTCTCACTCACCGATAGAAACACTTAAGTAATCTGTGGTATAGTATTATTTAATCTATACTATTATATAAAGCGAAAGAGTTTGTTTGTACGCGCTAATCTCTGGAACTACTGATCGGATTTAAAAAAATCTTTTTGCGTATGATAGCCCAGTTCTCGTGGAAGGTTATGTCACATCACGCTACTGGCGACGGGAGTAGAGCAGTAAGCTAAGACGCGAGTGAAACCATAAATTTTGACAAGAAAAATGGAATCAAAAATTATTTAATTTTATATGTACAGACTTTTGCCTGAAATTATAATATTATATCCTCCACAAATTAGAGGAATGACAGTAAAAAACATTAAAATGAGCGAAAATTAAGAAAATAATGAAAATATAATGGCCCTATTTATTTCTAAATCACTAATTATTACTTATTTTAAATGTTATTATTATTATATTCTATACCAGTAAGTAGGCGATTGTTTTATCATTTGCAGTAGTTATGTGAATTGTTAAAAACTTAAAATTTAAAAATAATTAAAAAATATAATAAAAAGCGATCAAATGACGATTAAAAAATATATAAATTGTGTTGTGACTAGCTGTCGCCCGCGACATCGTTCGCGTGATAATTCATGTGTGCCTGTATGAGGATATTGCCTGCCTGATGTTACGGCAATCGTACAATGTATCAGTAATAAATATCAGTATAATCCGTCATTATAGTAAATCCCATTTAAATCTATTTACCCGCTACCAGTAAAACTACTTGAACACAAACTTGCGACTCCTATTTTCCCACTTAATAATGGTAATTTCTAAGTAACAAAAGATGAGTCTTTCCTAGTAATTTGGAAATCCTAATAAAAAAACAACTACAACTATAAGTCACGACCAAATCCATTTTCGGACAATGTAAACAAACAGTCTTCTCAATATTTTTCTATCAAAAAGTCTCCGTTGAACCATGAATTTATACACATTCTGTTCACTAAGTATATACTTCGTTTTGCAACTATTTTTACTAATGTTTAATAATCAAATCTAGATTATTTAATAAAATAACGAATTACTTTTTGCGGTCGAATAAAGACGTCAAATTGATTAACAGTTTTATTTTTCTGTACTCTCTATTGTCTTTGAAAACCAATGTTGTAATTTATTAAAAGAAATAAGTTTAACGAACACCAACATAATCATAGGTACATAATATTTTGTAATTCATCATTTATTTTGGGTTTGCCCTCGCAGGTTCATTTGTTTTATTGTAATATAGTATCTATACATATAATAAAAATGTAACCGATCGCTGTCTGTACATGGAAGATATATGAGAAAAAATACTATTGGGACCTATATCAACGCAAATAGAACCCAAAACAATGATTTTTAAAATTTTTGTCTGTTTGTCTGTGCGTTTGTGCACGCTAATCTCAGAAACGGCTAATCCGATTTAAATATGATTTTCACTAATATATTGTGGTAAGCTTCACTTAACATTTAGTGTTTGTTTCATGTCAATCGGTTCATAAATAAAAAAGTTATGCCAATTTAAAGAATCACATCGAACATTCGTTAATTCACTACGAAATCTTATAGAAGCAGATATTTTAACAGGTTGCGGAATAGCTGATAGTGTTTTTATTCTCGGATTCCTGTCATTCTAAACAGTCTTTCATTTAATTTTAAACGAGTCCAGTTTCCAGTGAGCCTATGTTTTGCGATGACTAATTAAAGTAATTAATTAATTAAGTAATTAAAGTAAAGGTAAGACACTAAAAGTTGTGGGTGTGGATCTAAGTATTAGCTGTTTTTCGGTCAGCTTTATGTGGCTCTATCATGTGTTAGCATTACTAGCAGCCTGTATGCTTTGATCCCTGATGGCTATACGTCTAATCCATACATCCATACATATTATAAAAGGCTTTGTCCTGACTGACTGAGTGACTGACAGACAACGTAAAGCCTAAACCGCTGGTCGTAGCGACTTGAAATTTGGAGGGTGTGTTTGTCTTAATGTCTAGAAGTGTACAAAGAAAGGGTTATTAAAAATTCAACCCTTAAGTTTATGAAAAGGGATGAAATCGATTGTATGAAACGTCTTCATTTTTTAAGTTACAGCTTTGAAATTTTGTTTTGGAATACTTTTATTTAAATAAAAAATACGCTCATAATTTTTTTTTTACTGGGGTGGATTTATAGGAGTGAAATAAGGGATGAAATATTGTATGGAAAGATCTTTGCTTTTGAAGTTGGCGACTTGAAATTTGGAGGGAGGGGGAAGGGAGGGGGAGGAAGAGGAAAGGAAGGGAGAAGTGAGAAGTGAAGGGAAAGTGCGGGGGTAGTTAGGGAGAAGTCAGGGGAAAGGGAGGGGAAAGTCATGGGGAAATCGACTGCCTCTGTATTTCGGTGGTACTGTGTATGGACTGTGAGGTCGCGGGTTCGATTCCCGCTCAGTGCAAATATTTGTAGCATGAACATGTCTATTTGTATTGGTCTGGGTGTTTATATGTATAATATGTATCTATTTACAAAAAAAAAAGTATTTAAGTATGTATATCCGTATTCTAGAACCCATAATACAAGCATATAATATGCTTACTTTGGGTCTAGATGGCGTTGACCTCGCAGCATGTGTGGGACCAGCTGAGTATCCGCGGAGTCATTGTGTGGGTGGTGTGGGTCAACCCGCCGGCCAGGGAGACACGTATAAACGGTGGTGCCGCTGGCCGCCCGCGGCATTGTACAAGGGCCCAATTAGACCTAACCAAAAAAAAGAGACTGCCCCACCAGGTTGCGCATAATCTCGGAGTGGTTCGTCGTGCAGGTTGGTGACCGGATAGTGGAACCCGGTGACCATTTTCGAGACGGTACGGCGGCCTTTTGCGAGCAGTCCGTATCATGGAAGCCCGGAGGCCTAAGACCCTTGAGCCTTTACAGCTGCGAAGAGACATCGCCTCCTCAACGGCCATCTTCTATCGCCTTTACCACGGAGAGTCTTCTCAACAGCTCTTTAAATTAATTCTACCCTCTCCCTTTTTATCCAGAACGACACGTGCGGGACTAAAGTGCTACCCTTTCACAGTGCAATCTAAAGGGTCTCAAACCAAACGGTTCAGCACTTTATACTTTTGTCGCTTAATTAAAGCCTGGAACTCTTTACCAGCGCATGTGTTCTCACCTAACTTTCATCCTGGGACTTTTAAGCGAGGCGTGAAGAAGCATCTTACTAAGCCGCCATAGTGGAGGCCACCATACCAGTAGTTTGGCTTTTGGAATGGTGTCCACTACTTCTGAATTCCACTGACTGCTTACCATCAGCCAGAGTAGAGGCACTTTGGCAGGCTAATATAAAAAAAAAACTTTTATTCCTCGGATTCCTTTCATTCCAAACAATTGATTGATTGAGGACTGGCCTGTTGGTCTAGTGGTTAGTGACCCTTACTGCTAAGCCGGAGGTCGTGGGTTCGATTCCCACCCAGGACAAATCTTTGTGTGATGAGCATGATTGTTTGTTCTGTGTCTGGGTGTAATTTATCTATAATATGTATGTATTTACAAAAAAAAAAAAAATGTATATATGTAGTATATCAGTTGTTTAGTACCCATAACACAAGCAAATATAATTGCTTAATTTGGGGCTAGATGGCGCTGTGTGAATGTGGTAGAATATTATTATTATTATATTAATTTCCCGTTTAGTTTCAAACGAGTTCAGTTTCCAGTGAGCCTATGTTTCGCGATGACAATTAATGAGTGTGGATCTAAATATTAACTGTTTTTCGCATGGTCAGCTTTATGTGGATTTGCCACGTGTAAGTAATCCTAGCAGCCTGTATAGCTTTGATCCGCGATGGCTATACGTCTAATATCGTAGATAGAGAAGCATTTACTGTAAAGATTTTTCTTATTCACCTAAACGAAGATGTTTATAATTCAAAACAAACCAAAAGATATATCCAAAAAATGCTGCCCAAAATCACTATTCCACGCGGACGAAGTCGCGGGCACAGCTAGTGTGCATATATATATATAATATATAAATCTATAGATACCTAGGTATTTATTGGCTTTAACCGTTCAATGTTTATAAAAACCAGTCTTGTGCTATGGTGTTAGCCATGTATCGTAAGTAGCTTCTTTTAATTATCATATTCAAACTCAGGAGTAATATTTATATATATAATATATACAAGCTTTTGCGGTAGGCCACGAAGCCGGTCAATGTCTTTAATAAAATCGTAACATACATACAAATTCCATTTAGTCAATATTTCACAATTTTTTATCAGTCGGGAAAATATTCAAAAGTATCTCAGTATTCCATTTTAGTCCGTGGTCAAATGGTTACATTTAGAGGTCAACGGTTAATTTAAATTACATTCATTTATTAGATTAGGTACATTGTTTGCCTTACTATCTTAATGTTTATAAATCGGTTACAATAAAATACAATACCATATTTAACATATATACAAATATTTTGGAGTAATAAATTAAATAGAATTAATCTATTACGCAAATAGAGTATTCGTAAACGTAATATTATTTAAAAATGTAAGAAAAAAGGACGAAAAATTACTATATAACAATGTATTGATGTCATAGTAAATTCATGAAACCATAGACAATGGCAATATGGCGGATTGTTTACATTGTACAAAATTGGAGTTGGAATGGACTTTAGGTAAAAGCAACTTCGAAAGGTAAATCGACAGGAGGATTCAGTTGGGTTGGGCAGCGTTCCACGAACTCCGTCAAGTCTATACGTCGCCCATACCGCAAACCCTAAAGACCAAGGTGTTTGACCAATGCGTACTACCTACAATGACCTATGGTGCTGAAACGTGGACACTCACAAATGGACTGGTCCATAAGTTGAAAGTCGCTCAGAGGGCTTTAGAAAGAGCTATGCTTGGCGTTCGTCTGATCGACAAAATCCGTAACGAGGAGATTCGACGGCGAACTAAAGTTACCGATATAGCTCTCCGAATTAGCACTCTGAAGTGGCAATGGGCTGATCATATTTGTCGCAGATCAAAAATTCGCTGGAGCCACAAGGTTCTGGAGTGGAGACCGCGTACAACGGGTGGTTGGCAGAAACTGGATGTAAACAGCCGTGAATCGGGCAAGAAGCGCCTTGGGAGAGGCCCATGTCCAGCAGTGGACTGCCGTAGGCTGATGATGATGATGAATAAAAAAACTATAGAAATTTCATACAAACTTTGTCATCCCTTTAAACCCCTTTCGCAAAATCTCGTCTCAGTAAGCACCTATGTCCTAAAAGGAACCCTCATGCAAAATTTGAGACTTCTAGCACTTGTATTTTCTGAAATTTCGTGATGATTGAGTTTAAGTGAACTTTTGCTTTTATCTCATTCCTTCCTCATTTCCTTCCCTTAACCCCATTCCCAGCCGCCATAGTGGAGGCCACCATACCAGCAGTTTAAAACGATAGCTTTTGGTATAGTGGCCGCCACTTCTGGATTCCACTGACTGCTTACCATCAGGCGGGGTGGAGTCACTTTGGTAGACTATACTATAAAAAAAAAAAAAAAATCTAAATATAAATACATAAATATGAAAGCGTTTCAGAATTTTAGATATTTTTGAGAAGTAGGCATAAGTGGGATGCGAACCCTCTATTACGCTTTATTTTCATTTTACACCCGATGCTCTTTCCACACCTAGTATATGCCACCTACCTTCTAAAGAAGGTTCTCTATCTTAGCTCGGTTTGGCACTCGTTTGCGCCAGTGGCGGTCGTCTATGCTACGGCAGATAGCTATTGTCACAGCTTTCTTAGTTCGTAAGCACACTGTGAAACCATTGTTATTTATCGAAACACACCGTATCATGTTTTATTGGGTGTATCTATAGAGAAAAACCCAATAAGACTCTACATCAATCAGGAATCGAATACTGATCAGCAATAATTACAGTATTCACTATCACTATTACATTAGCCCGGTGTGTGCATAATTAATAAAACCGACAAATTCGTTGACTTTAAAAATAAAAATGACAATTATATCCATTTAGTTTTCCACTGAGGTTTGCTTCAATTTAATTTCTCTGTGAAATGAAGTTGTAACAGGGTTTTAAAACAGTCCGAATTCGGACAGCGCTTGCCAATTCTATTATTTTGTTTACTGTTCAAGTGTACAGTCCGATTATTTCCATGCACAGTGTGGTGAATACGATTAATTTATTTAAATAATCTAATAAAACGGGCATTGAGCCGAAAATATTCTATGTTATGAGTTTATGATATTATTTTTTTAACTATGTAACTATTAAAAGAAAACGGACTGACTTAATAAACTGAATAATATAGTTAATCTGTCACATTCTCAAAACATTGTAAGTATGTAGTTTTTATACAGTATATAATTTGTTTGCATAATAATAATAAAAATCATACTTAAACTTCTGACTCTGTAGATAATGTCATTTTGTAGATACCAATACGTAACGATTTTAAGGCATTTAAATCAAGAACTATTTTTTTAACACTAGACCGTAGGTATATTATATTGTAGGAGAGATCAGTCGGAAAATGATTTTGTGTTTTTTGATTGAAACTATTTGTAACGAAGCACGAGTAGTGGCTTATTTATTTTAGATTTATTTGATTTACGAGTATGTTATTTTTATTTAACTAGGAAACTTGGTCGTATTATGAGTTCTATGATTTATAATAATTAAAAACAGCAGGTATTTACCTCGTTCTCAACTTGCAGTGCGTCTATATAATTACATAATATGGTAATAAAACCGTATTATATAAAGATTATATTGTTGTAACATCCTTGAACAGTGTTTTATTGAAGGTCTCAGGGGTCTAGGTCTGTATTGGCGATGATAATGGTGGTATAAAATTAGACTTATGCTCACAAGCCAAGACGTAATTACTGGTTTTATCTGTTGTAAATATTACCTTTATTTAAAAATATTTCCATAAAATCTAACATCATTTGCGTATTTTTTTAAACGAGTTTTAAATTACTAGGAACTACTTTATAATTATTATAAAACTGTTAATTCCTTTGACGTTAGACAAATAATGGACTATTATCACTTCAATTAGCGAAATGTTTTTTTATCTCTAAATACGTAATAGATATAGCAACCAAATATAGATGTGTTATAAGAGCCTTTAAAGTCAATTAAAGGCTTATAAGGCTTATTTATTTAAGTTATTTGCGAAATGGTACAAAAATGAGGCATTCCGCTGAAGAATGAAAATTTCAAATAAATGTATATACTTAGATCGCAAAACTGAAAATGTTTTTCGATTAGAACTTAAAAAGTATATATTTAAAGATAAATTCATAATTTAAAATTATTTTATTTTAAACTAATTTTCATATTTCTTTTCTTATTATTATAATGAATAAATAATAATAAAACAAAATAAAAATAATGAATCGGTGAAGAATAGATTTATTATGACGTTATGAATTCGATAACGTTGCTTTGTTTAGAAATAAGAAATAAAATTTATACTAAATACCTACTACTTATTAGGTACCTATTCGTAGACATACCATGAAACCTTCAGTAGCACTAGTACATAACAAAAATGAAAATAATAACAATAAACAAGTACCTAATAACTTATGTGTATTCTACCGCATGTACAATGGGCTGTGTTCTGAAGAATTGTTTAGGATGGTGCCAACAGCCAATTTTTATCATCGCACCTCCCACTATCGGCTTGGAGTTCATCCTCACACCTTAGAACCGGTGAAAGGAGAAAGTTTATCTGAAACTTCATTGTACGAGACCTAAGAAGGTCCCGTACAATGAAGGTTGTGAAATAAGCACCCCGTCGAGGATTTTCCGGGTGACTACATATAACGTGGAGTTTTTCAAGAAAGCAGTTACAAGGATTTTAACAGATTTCTAACAAAATAACTTTATAATTGACTACAGAAACAGTATGCCGTTTTGCACACCATCATATCCGTATACAAGTTCGATTAAATAGCAGCTGAGCCATCATTTTGCAATAACATGTCATTGAAGTGTCCAATAAAGAAGATAAAAGGAGATGCAAAAAGAACTGTGGCTTTGTTGTATACTATTTTGTAATAATATAATAATATTCGGGTTCAAGGTTCCTATCTCTGGAGTCCTAATCGCCGGTAGCTTGGTCCTTGTACCCGATGCTAGTGGGTCTCCAACATAATATTTTTTATGTATGTGTTTTTTTACATAATTATATTTAAAAATGTAATTTTGTATAAGATTTTAAATAAAGGAAATATTGATTATTTTTACACATTTATAAAATCAAGTCTAGTCAAAGTAAAGGTTAAATATAGACTTGTATATACATAATTATATAACTGTGGAAAAGTGGAACTAAAATAAACTAATTTCTAGAAGATTTGACAACTTTATTGAATAATTTAAAGCAACTTATTTATTTTAATGGCAAGGACAAATCAAGTAGTAATAATCTCTCAACAAACAAATAAATTTACATATTGTACACGTACAAATTCATCTACCTTATTATGGACTGAAATAGGTAGGAATGTATATTATCTAACTATTTTAGTAACTATTTGTAAATCGATCGCTTAACTTGGCAACTGAAATAGGAAAGTCAGATTTTTACACAATATGATTACAAAAGCTTATATCTAAATTAATATTTTAAAGAGAAAAGTTAGATTTTTTGTATGTTTGTTTATTTGTAACGATTTCACTAATAATCTACGTTGCAAAACTCTTTTACCTTTTGAAATCACGAAATGAAGCGGGTGACATAGGCTATCCTAATATATTTAATTATGCTTAACATATTATTCAGCAATTTACAGCAGGCAGCAAAAGTAAATTTTCTTCTTCTTCTTAGTGTGCCGGCTCCTTGCGAAGGTTGGCAATCATTATAGCAATTTCCACTTTGGATAGCGCTGTTCTAAACAGAGAACGCGTACTTTTGCCAAACCATTGTCGAATATTTTTGAGCCATGATGTCTTTCTGCGGCCAGGCCTCCTTCTACCTGCCACTTTACCCTGCATTATAAGTTGAATAGAGCGTGTGAGTTGAAAGGAGCGCATACTTTTTGGTGTTACGCGTGACCAAAATATGCCAACTTTCTTTCTTTTATTGTTTTGAGCACTTCAAGATCCTTCCTCATTCTCTGAAGCACAGTGCTATTTCGTATGCGGTCTTTCCAAGATATTTTCAGCATACGTCGCTACACTCACATCTCGAACGCTTCTAGTTTTCTGGACATAGCCTCTGTTAGCGTCCAAGCTTAGACACCGTAATGAAGTACCGAAAATACATAACACCTTGCTATACGTGTTCTGAGAGATATAGACAGATTTCGGTCGTTAAGTACTCTTTTAATTTTTCAAAAGGCATTACGTGCCTGCTCTATTCTACAGCATATTTCGAGGCTGTGATCACCTTTGACATCAATCATTGTGCCCAGGCTGACCATTCAAGTATAAGGAAGCACTTAGCTCTGGTGTTCGGCTTATTACCATGAATTTAGTCTTTTTGGTATTGATGTTGATTGTATATGATGAACTGACAGAAGCTACCGAGTTGATTAAATTTTAAAGGCCTTTCAGACTATTTGCAATTAATATTGCGTCGTCAGCATATCTGATATTGTTAAGCGTTTTGCCGTTAATTGATATTCCGTTTGGACTGTTTTGTTTTGTTTCTAACGCCTCTGAGAAAATGGCGGCGTAAAAATTAAACAGTAAGGGTGACAGAATACAGCCATGTCTTACTCCTATCTCTATCTCGACGATGTTAATTTGTCTTTAACCCTTATATTTCCACGCTGCATCCAGTACAAGTTTCTTATAAATTGACAATCCTTATAGTCTAAGCCTATTTTCTGCAGCACTTCCATTAGTTTCTCATGACGTACTCTGTTATAAGATTTCATAGTCAATGAAGCAGACAAATAAATTCCTGTTCATATCCCAACATCTTTGTATCAGCACTTGATATCCAAAGAATGCGTCTCTAGTACCCAGGCCGCTTCTGAACCCAAACTATATCTGATATCTGATAGTATTAACTCGCATTTTGAATAAATTCTGCCGTAAATTATTTTTAAAAATAATTTTAATGCACAGTAAATTTGCAGTAGAGCAATAATATTTCGCACACATACCTAAGTAATAATAATGGGAACTCGCATTAGGTGGAATGGTCAGGGATCCAGAAGGCAGTGCTGCTCGACCCGGCACGTATTGTGAGAGGTACTTCTACCTGGAACCATAACCGAAATCTATTTTTTTATCTTTTTAAATGTGTATTTCTCGTTTTTTTTTTAAAATAAATATGTACTTAAAAGTGTGTAATGAATACGAAAAAGTATAAATAATAGAGTATAATAACAATATGTCAACAACTACACACGACGCCATCTGAACTAAAGTAAGCATACCTATATATAGCTTGTGTTACGAGCTGGAATCCATTTTTTTTTGTAAATACATATTACTCTGCAATACAGTTACCACAATTCGATTTTTAAGTAAGGTATGGTATGACTGCATCTACAGTGCAAATATTTGTGTGCATGAACATGTCTATTTGCATTGGTCTAGGTATTTCTATGAATAATATGTATTTATTTACAAAAAAAAAGTATTTAAGTATGTATACACGCATTCTAGAACTTATAACACAATCTATAACATATGATTTTATGTTTACTTGGTCTATGTAGCGTTGTGTGTAGGTAACTGTCTAGTTATTGAGCTTGTCGTTTAACATTTTAGTTTTACATAGCAAAACAGATATTTTTAGAAACTAATAATTACTATCGCATATTTTTACCGAAACATGACCACTGCTAAAGTAGGCCTATAATTTCCCTATTCTAAAAGATGGTAACATATAAATAACGCTCCTAGCGTACATACGTCTATAGGCCCCGGAAGCTATTTGGAATCACACGAAACGTAAACATGTTTACCGTGTCTTCCACAGATTCTGTGATTTTCAAATATAAGTTTCGGTTATGTAAATATAATTTATATTCATTAAGAAATTGACTATGAAAATCTAAATTTAAGAAATGAGCATACAATAAATACAAGTAAATATATTAGCATGATTACTATCATCAGTTGAATCAGCCTGAATTTACCCATTTATAAGCATAGGTATCTCTTACTTAAGTCAACCTCTATGCCTTCATATTAGTCTCTACCATATTCTCCCAGAGTTAGTTGCAGTAATATAACCTCTCCATCTCTCCGGTCTAAACGGCCAACTCTCCTTGTTCCATTTCTTCGAACGACGACGACGCCACTCAATGAAAGTTATAAATTGTAGGTACAGTTATATTTACATAAAATTAATTTCTTAGCTACATTAGTAAATTATTTGCAGCTTTAAAAATCCAAGTTTACTTAGAAGACAACCGCTACACACGTGTACAAATGGCGAAAGTTATATTACAATAGACGCAATATTAGACAGAACTTTCCAGTAGCAAGTTGACATTTATGTAGTTTGCAACGGATATTAATACATTTGTAGTAGAATTGCGCCAATTTAATTTAGCTTAGTAAAGTCAATGTTATGACTAGTTATGAGAAAATATACGGTGATAGTTAGTTTGGTACGTTCTCTTAGGAATAAATAGATTATTATTTTGTTTTGAAAGATTTAGTGAAATTAAATAACAATGTGAACATACAAGCTATATAGTTAAAATGGTGATAAAATAGCTTCTTATTTATTTACAATATCAAATTAAGGAGTTGTTGCCAGTCAAGGTAATAAATATTACCAAAATAACTGTGATAAACTCAATATTTTATTGTAATTAGAACTAAAAATAATATTTGAGGTTGTTATTTTTGTTAGGGTATTTTAATCTCGTAGCCGTAAAAACAAAAGTAACGTGTATTCTAATTTCAAATTACGTTCAATTGCATGGAAACAATCCGAGAAACAAATTCCCAAAAACTGAATACCTAAGCTAAATACAATAAAAACATCGACTCGACTCTTTTACTGAATTAACCGGCAATTTTAACCGTGTAGTAGATTTTGTTAGAACAGTCATCGATTTGTTATAAATCAACTGTGATTAATCGTCATGTTTGACTGGTTTTGAATGTGCGATATGAATGGTAGTACCTATATCCATTTTTTTTCTTTTGAATCAGACATAGTATTATCTCAAGGCTGATCTTGATGCCCTAACTTCAGAGAATTGTCTCTGTACAGTGACTTATGAACCATCTGCCAACAGTTCAGATGGCCTAGAACTGGAACCAATGGCTAGTGTATATGTAAATCACGGTCATTTATCGTCTAACTGACTTAATATGTAGATTAAATTGGTTCAATAGTACAATACCAATTATTCAATGTTCAACGTTATACCGCATATTATATGTTGGCCCTAAATGTTTAAAAGCTTAGTTTTACAATTTGTTAGTAAATTTCAGGAGCCGTTATAAAGTTTGCAAGTGGTAGGCGGTTAAAAGCGAAAGAACTCCAGCCAGTTTGAGATTTCCTTTATTTGTTTTGTCGTGTTTTAAATCTATTATCTCTACACGACAGACAAATTATTAGTGCAACCATGATGGTTGCACTAATGATTTGTCTTGTTATATCAGAGGTAGAAATAAAAATACAATAGTTATTATATTTATCTATGATATATTAATTGTTACGACCTTCATTATAGAAATATTCGTCGAGAAAATATCTGACGTGTAGATAATAGACCGGTTTTATAATATTATATTTTATAAAATTGCAAAAAATGCTGCTAGGCATATTTTGGAAAACACTCATCTCTCGGTAGAACAAACGAATATTTGAACTGGAAACAGGGTCTTATAATTATTAAAAGTTACTGTCGTCAAACATAAATTGTATTTTGTACCTACATATATACCTACCTATAAACATTAAATAGTAGAAGCTTAAGTACAAAGCTTGAAACTACAATAAATAAACGAGATGCAAAGCACCCTTTTGTTGGCTAAAACTCTTACAACTTTGAGCAACAATCTTTCTCACCGTTGCGTGAACTAAATCAAATAATCCTCAAATCCAGTAAAAGCAAAGTTAGAAGAACAATAAAATAATGTTCGGTCAGCTGGGACAATCCACTCAGTGTACTTGCCACAACAAGTTGTTAACTTGCGGACAAGTTGCGACTTGTTCTGCGTTTCTGAGAGTTGTTACTGAAAATACTCGTTGAATTTACTGCACTTGCTTATCTCTTGTCGCCGGTATTTAATTAAGAGTTTTGACTTGTGACCACGTTGTATTTTTGGACTATTTACATTTCTCCAAGACGTTGAATTATTAATTAAAGTAGACGTCCGCCCTCACTTTGCTTCGGTATCAAAAGTTCCATTCAGACCCACAACGAACGCCTACGGCAAATATCATAGCAATATAGCGTATTGCATCATTCAGATTTACAACTTTATTATTAGATAGAATATTGAATTTCTGAAAATAACTGAAAATTATGCGGCACGGCCGTACTATCCTTTTCTCGAAGCATTTCGGGCTATCGTCCTATTTGTAGCTTTATAAACTTATTTTTTTTTTTAAATCGTTCTCCTACCTAGATATTGAGTTAAATCGGCACATACAAAAAAACATACAAATAATCAAATCATTTGTCTATAGAATATTAGTTTAAATGAGCGATAAACGTTCGTGTGGTTATACCCACGACTTTTAATTAAAAAAATGAAAAATCATAAGAAGTAAATGCCTCAAAAAATGCAGCTATCTAAAACATTATTTCAATATTTAGTATGTGCATAATTAAACAAAGTGTTTAATATGTAATTAAATTGTAAAGTTCGTTATGTTACACAAGTAAAAACTATAATGACTCAAAAACAAATAGGAAGTAGGTATTGTTATAAAATATTTTACAACAAGAATTAATTTATTCATCTTTTAGTATACCTATGTCTATTTTGGTCTTAAGTCTAAAGTCTAGTGCTTAATAATATTTTTAATTATGTTATTTCGACAAGAAAGAAGATTCAGGATAATTTAAGAAAATTCAGGTTTATAGTTACGAGATAAAGATATGACGGTTAATTTTATTAACTTCTTGTGTCGGGTTTTCTATTGACATTTTTTACGAGTCTAGCCCATTAATACGTTGTATTCTGAATCAAGAGTTGAACGGTAGGTACTGCTCTCACAGCATTTCCTTATAAACACAGCACAAACAAAGCAGTTTAATTTTAGTAATCTAGAATTATATTAAATAAATTAATCCATAGTTCTGACCACAGACCATTGTT
Organism: Parascotia fuliginaria; assembly: GCA_963082885.1. Taxonomy (NCBI): domain Eukaryota; kingdom Metazoa; phylum Arthropoda; class Insecta; order Lepidoptera; family Erebidae; genus Parascotia; species Parascotia fuliginaria. The sequence continues at coordinate 12,445,001 of OY720180.1, read as the reverse complement.
CTTCTGACTTTGAATTTTGAATGCCATTTAAACTTTTTGAGTACTCTCATTCGGTGAAAGATTAGAAATCCACCAGTAATTTTATATTACACATTCCTGTGATGTTTCAGTTCTTGTTGCGTCTTGCGGTCTTGGAACACAAAAAAATGTGTTTATTTTGATTTAACCTTCTAATAATGATTGTGAATGATTTTGATTTAACCTTCTAATAATAATGATCGTAATGACCATAATATAAGCAATCATCACGATTAAGTCAAAAAAAACAAAATTAAGTTCAAAAAGTGGCGTCAAAGTAGTTTTAACGCTAGACAAACGTCCGTCTATAAAACTGAAGTTTTTATCATAATATTAATTAAGGTACCTATTATCATACATATTGTGTATTTTATTACGTTAATAAATCAAGCAAAAAATCTTTTGTAGAAGGTATCCTTAGGTAACATGTTGAAATAGAAGCAACAGAAAATTAGCGAAGTTAAGTTATAAAATATATTTTTACGACGCTTTTAAACTTTTTATGAATATCAAAGTTTGTCAAAGGATAATATTGGTTAGACGAGATCTGTACAAAATTATGAAATAGGTAGTATTAAAATTTTTAGATGTTTTGATAAATTCTTACGACATAAAGGCGCTCGGTATCGATGTGCGGGTTAAGCAACTAAGAGTGCGGCTGGCCATGGATGGGTGACCGCATAGTGGAATTTGATCTGAGCGTCTCCGTGCTTCGGAGGGCACGTTAAAAGTCGGTCCCGGTTGTTATCAAGTTGATAATAGTCGTTAGGTCAAGTCGGATGCCTGTATAATAAATTACGGGCGACCTGAACAAATCCTGACACTAGGTTGACCACTAACCACTCGATAAGAAGAAGAAGACGTAAGACAACTTCTACTATGGACCAAGCCCAGTACTGTTGAGTTCTTTACTGCCATACTGAAGAACATAAATGACGGTATAATAACTACATGTGATTCATATTGTCTATGATCATAGTTAGGGGATCCTTTTTGACAGCTAGCGTACAAGTGTGATCATATCCAACACACTAGCACAGTCTTTAAGTAAATAGACGGTACGCTAGCTGTCAAAAAGGATCTCATATCTAGACTGTGACACTAGCGTAAATTTAGCACCCATAGCAACGGAAAACACGGCTTAGTGGTATATGACGTTTATATAAAAGTGTAACATGTAAAAATGAAGAACGTCATCATAAACATGATCATAGAATTTTACAGATATGAAATCATGTTTATTTGATTTAAATATGATAATGTAATACCGGCTAATCAATCCCACTGTGAAACCATGGCAGGGCGTTATATTCGCCAAGGTTCGCAAAAAGACTATCTTAATTTTAATGGTCTCTTTTTTCTCGATTTTGGTTTATATTTTTTATTTCATGCTGATTATTTATTAGTTGTTGTTTTGTAGTTTTTATTTACGTATTGTATTTACTATGAACAAACAAATAGACTTAAGCATTTGCAATATTGTTATGACTTTTGAATATTTATTATTTTGACCTTTATTTACAAAACGGTGTAGATAAAAAGATGATGCAAATAAAAATCTACTTCTTCATTATATAGTAATATCTACTGATATATATAACAGAATCTTTAAACTAATCAAAATATTTTTATACTAATAACATGTCGGAATTTTGATATTTTGAATGCTCTTGAGTATTTATTGATATTTTAATAGGTACCTATGCTTTTTATTAGATGTCAAACAAAATAATCATGATCGTTGTCTTAAGTGAAGACCAATACCTACTCATAATTTATTTAACATTCTGATTGATACAATAAATTATTACGTAGTAAGGTTAATTTTTTGGATTCATTATGATTGACATGGAATAAAAATCCTGTAAAATCATTTACGCTGAATTTATTAGAAATTTACTTTAAATTAAATCGTAATGTTTTGAAATAACAGACATTGTTTTCTAATGATATAGACTGTTACTGGTACAGTATGAATGGAATCGATCGGGGAATCTACTCTAATCTGTCATTGAATAACTAATATATACCCATGTTAAGTATTTTAGAATGCGGCTATTCTCCAATCCAAAGTATCAATACATACGAATGCATTTAATTCGGTAACTAAGAGCATTACACTAGAGATCCCAATCACCCTCTCAATGTTCTTTCTTGCTTTTCCTCTATCCTTTACGTCAAGTTCGGTTTGGTTGTGTTATCGTTGCAATACTTAGATAACAATGTTATATCTGTAGGCTATACCAATCACTTATAACATTAGGTGAAAAAAAAGAACACTAGAATTATACAGCCAGCTAGTTTAATACTTGGTATTAGCCGTCACTGTTCATAAGAAAATAAATGTGCCGTAAAAATCTGACACCCTAATAGAAAAGGATCTTGTCAGAATGACGAAAACGCGAGAAGGGCGGTGCTATCTCCTACATCTAACTAAGACAAATGAATAGATATCACCAAAATTATGGGCACTTGTAACTTGAGTCTTATTTGAAGGTTTTACCGGTCAGTTTTGTGTAACAGAATAACTGACATTGACTATAAATATTTTGGTAAGATGCTAGCTGAAAGTGAGATCAAATCAATAAAACAACGAGTGGCATTAAGAGATACTATATTCTAATAAGCTTACAAAATAGATAATACTCTAATAGGTTCTTACTGTGGTAATGGTACATTAATCAGTTCTTCGTAGGGTACTGCAAGGAAAAATTTCTCAATAGTTTTTAAAGCTAATTCTACTGCGTAATCTACGATGGGCTTCCCAAATTCTTCTGCTACAGTTTTCCAATTTTCGTTTAGGAATTGAAGCACTGTTTCACCTGTAAAATTAAATGGAAAACGCTGTCATCAATTAAGAAATACTTAATAATACAACAATTCACTATTTTTAAAAAGATGTACTTCAGTAGGTATTAAGTACTGGTCATGTAACTTTTATGATTCCATAATATAGGTTAAAAGTGTTTATAAGTACATCGTTATATGACACGTTGCAATATCATCGGATATGCATTATACATACGAGTAGTTACATCTTGATCGGAACAGGATTTCCTTAGGGGATATAGGCATATGACATTCGTATGCGAATTAATTACTAGCTTTACGTTTTCTGTAATGGATAATCGTATATGGCATTGTTCGTGAAGCTTCTATTATTTATGATATCTAGTTTTCTTTACTATTATGTACGTAACACTCGTAAAATCAATTTTAATTTAGTAATTTTTTAGGTTTTAGACAAAAACTTTCTCAAAATTACGTACCTAAATAAATATATTAAAATAGATTATTATACTATATATTTATTATTTTAATATATTTATTTAGGTACGTAATTTTTATTGCGAAGATTGCGCACTACAAAACATGTATGATAAAGTATATTGACAATTCTAACCTTCTTTTGAAGTTGTCAAGTTGTGTAAATAACACATTTATATATAAAAAAATCGGTTCATAACCGACAACGTGGTAACAAACATACAAAAAAAACATATGACCCGAATTGATAACCTTCTTCTTTTTAAAGTCGGTTAAAAATAGAATTGTTAATTTTTATCAGAAAATGTAACAATTATAAAAATTGTGTACATAATATCGAAAGTTGTGGTAAAAGCTTTTTTAAAGATCATTTTAAAAATAATTTTCAAAATTAACCCGGTTATACTAATTAACCATCACAGAATAAAATTCAATCGAATTAAGAATTTGCTTCATGTAAGAAACCTATTATTCAATGAATCGTCTTTGCTATTATTACATGTCCCGTTCTTAATAATTAAATAAAAAAATTTCAAATATTTTTAGTATTTGTTGACAATAAACTGTACTACTTACTGAGTACTTTGCTTTCTTTGAAGAGGTTAGCAAGTTCAAAGGAGACTCGATCACCGTAGTCGAACGTGTATTTGTAATTTCTTATAGCGAAGTGATTCACGCCTTCGTTGTCTTTGATGTATTTTGTGTTGATGTCAACCTTCATTCTAAGATTGGCTGTAACAAAAATGTGGTTGAGATTACACTATTATTCTGATGCGTAGTTTTATAATTAGAGAACTAAAAAAACAATCAAAATAATTATGTAGGCTGTAGTCAATCGTTAAAGGTAATCGTTAAAGAAAAATACGGATAATCATTTTCTTGGTTTTTTATTCGTACAAAGTAAACCATAATACAATATTTACATAAACGTAATTAACAGTTAAGTAGGTACCAGTAGCGGGAAGTTGTACTAGTAAGAAAAACATTTCCTGTTTTTGATTCGGTGTTGGATAATATAAATTGTTAAATAAATTTGAGAAATCATAATTATACTTGTCATTTATGTTATTAAATTATGGACTTGAATAAAAATTAAGCAGTTTATATTTAGTCATTGGTTGCTGACTGTGGTTTTTGACACTAGCCGTTCCCACGTCCCTGTCGGCCGCGTATGTAACCGCAGCTTGATAACCAGTATCCTAAGAAGAAAAAAATATCCTCTTAGGATATTAGTATCCAAGCAGATATTAGCTTCAGCTTGTTGTAAGACAGTTTCTAATGTTTACGGTTAGTTAGTAAATGATATTTTCTTTTGTCTTAATATTGATTATATAAAATAATTGTGGTAATGCTATCATTACCACAATTATTTCGGCATCACAACAAAAGACCTAAAACTGGGTACTTTCTCATTGGTGACAATTTAATAATTTATAATAATTAACTGAGATTTTAGGCTCATTGTAATGCAACGTTCACTAAAGCACCAAATAACCAAAATTTAAACAACGATGAAAAGGAGAAACTAGAGAGATTGTGAACTATTGAATTTTTAATGGCATTACTTACTTAGCTTCACTTTAGCATCACCGGCGCCGTCAATGGGAAACAGGAGGATTCTACCCTTGGCGTCGTAAGTACCCTTGATAGTCAGGTTGCAATGGAAGGCTAGAATGAATTTTCTTTTATCGAGGAGGGATCTGAAACAAACATAACATTTTCCCTAATAAGATATTTTATTTAAACTTGGTCAAATTATTCTGAATGGAGAATTTTGTCTTTAAAAATTAATAAAATAATTTTTAACAAAAAGAAAACCGACTTCAACCAGGAAGGAAACTAAAAAGTAAAAAATAAATTTACTTAGCACAAAGTTATTGGTATTTTGAGTAAACGTAAGTAAAACAATAACTAGGTAGGTACCTATAGGTATTATCAATCTTAATTTGCTATTGTAGTAAGGTTCTTATAGTACTGCTTGTATTGTATTGTATTGTATTGCTTGTGTAGTATTGCTTGGCACCAACTTCAAAGTTATAAAATACTTATTTAATCATTTCTGATTAACTAAATCAAAATACCAATTACTTTGTGCTAAGTAATTTTTTTTTTCCCTTTTTAGTTTCCTTCCTGGTTGAAGTCGGTTTTCTTTTTGTTAAAAATTATTTTATTTTACAATTTTTAGTGATGGGTAGACCTAAATCTTACTTACGTATTATTTTTATACGAACTAAACATTTTGGCATATTGAACCGTATGAAGTTAGCCCAACATGACTGCTGTTGAGGAATTACCTCGACTGTCTATGGTTACCTGTAATGGCACCATATGGCTGCAAAGTTCTCATCGTTAGAAATGAATTAAGTCCAAACACGAAGTAATTGCTGTAATTCATTGTCGAGTTCTCTCAACTGTCTTTTGACTCCATCATCAAATCGACTCCAAACCTTCACTAAATAGTAGTGTCTTAAAATACTTAAGGAAAAAAATAACAAATGCACTAGTCGCCAGTACGATTTTTAAAAGTTCCCCTTGATTCCTCTGGGATTGCTTTATCAGATCTTGGTTTCCTTATCATGGTACCACCCTTGGGATATCTCCTTACCAACAAAAAAAAAATCGAAATCGGTTCATAAACGACAAATTTATCCGCGAACACACATAAAAAAAAATATATATATACGGTCGAATTGAGAAACATCCTTTTTTTTTAAGTCGGTTAAAAAATACATATGTATTTTATTATTAACTTTTGAAAACTTGTATTATTAAAAAAAAATAAGTGTCTTGAAGTTAGTAACTAACTGTAACTTAAGTTTGTTTGTATTTCGCATTAAAATAATCATAAAAATTGTATCCTTTAATGATTGAAAAAGAATAAAATACGTTCGTTTAAAATGTAATATCAACTTTGATTATCATAACACAAAAGAGAATTGACTTGTTAATTTTTACTTTAAGTTAAAATCGTTTAGCTGAAGTGTGTAAGTAATATAAAAATAATGATGATGTTACGAGCCACTTCGGTCCCGAGCCTACTTACCTAATTCTAACAAAGTTTCACTCCAATCCTAGAAGTTTATTTGTAGCGTTTAAATTTTTTATTCGTAATTATGACTTTGAAAGATAATCTTTTAAAATATGTAGGTTAATGCTACTGGTATTAAAAGCTATGACTAGTCGTTTATTTTTTATAACAATGTGCGCTTATAGCTTTGTTAACATAAAAAGAATATTATAAATAAGAATTTTTTGACAGTTTAGGATTATGGTAAAAGTGTAGTGTATACCTAGTGTTTTAGAAAATTAGTGTCTTTTTATAGCTATTATATTGTCATTAGATTTACTACCAGTTGCAGATTTAATGCAATATAATGTTAGATTAATATTTATTTAATCAGATACAGTAATTACACAGGAAGCATTACACTAGATAACAAAATATTTTGCCGAATTGAGCGAAATGTTATTGTTTTAAAAATAAAACATATCTATGCTGATATTTGCATAATTTCCACAGGTTACAACATACAATTTGTTTATTTTATGAACATAATAATAGTTAAGACAATTATGATTATGCTGCAAAGGTCAGTAACAAAATGTGTTGGTAATTTTTTATGAGAATCACAAGTCTACTATAAAACTTGGCCTTCATAAATGGAAGTTTATTACTTTGTGTTTGAACTATCCCTAAAAGTGTATAGTCCATTCCAATTCTAATTTCGGACAATGTAAACAATCCTCCATATTGCCATTGTCTATGGTTTCATGAATTTACTAGTGACGGGGAAAAGAATGATAAAAATAAAATTAATGTCATAATACATAATTAAATAATAATTTTTCATTCTTTTTTTTTACATTTTTAAATAATAATACGTTTACTAATACTCTATTTGCGTAATCGATTAATTCTATTTGATTTGTTATTTTTATTACTCCAAAAAAAATACATAAATAAAACTAAATACAAATTTATGTTAAATATGATATAGTATTTTATTGTAACCGTTGACTTATAAACTTTAAGATAATAAGACAAACAATTTACCTAATGTATAAATAAATGTAATTTAAATTAAGTGTTGACCTCTAATTACAACTATTTGACCACGGACTGAAATGGAATACTGGGATACTTTTGATCATTTTCCCGCCTGATAAAAATTGTGAAATATTGATTATATGGAATTTGTATGTATGTTACGATTTTATTATACTATATTACAATAAAACAAATGAACTCAGACTAGCGAGGGCAAATGACAAAATATTAAGTACCTATGATATGTATTGGTTAAACTTATTTCTTCTAATAAATTACAACATTGGTTTTCAAAGACAATATAGAGTACAGAAAAAATAAAACTGTTAATCATTTTGACGTCTTAATTCGACCGCAAAAAGTAATTCGTAATTTTATTAAATAAACTAGATTTGATTATTAATCATTAGTAGAAATAGTTGCAAAATGAAGTATATAGTGAACAGAATGTGTATAAACCCATGTGTCATCGTCTACGGAGTTTTTGATAGAAAAATATTGAAAAGACTGTTTGTTTACATTGTCCGAAAATGGATTTGGTCGATACTGTACTTAGTGAGCCTTACTTAAATTTTAAATTACTGCCAACTTAATTTGGAGAGTATAATTATTATAAGTACATTCACTCTATGTCTAGTGCGTTTTATTATATTGGCGTAACTTATGATATATAAACAAGGAGGTTTGAATATTTTGTTTTGGTTTTTGTTTATCAGAAGTAGTAAAACGAGGTTACAAAAGGTGTGTTCACGAAAATCAAAAATTTTTTTTAATGAGACTAAATTTTTCAGAATTTAATTTATTTCTTTCAATCGCATGATATGATAGTAAAATGATTTTTTAATAAAAATAATGAATTAAGTATTGACATCGCTTTTTGGATCTATGTCAGCTAATTTCACCATAAAGACTTAATTAATATTAGATTAGGAATCTTTCCAACTTAAGTAATTAGTTGGTCTTAAGCGACACCATAAATATCGTTAAAAAAACTGTGCTCATTTTAGTGATGTTATTTAATTACGATCCGTAAAATGAGGGTGATTGAATTTAGAAATATTTTTATGTTAAAGAATCTAAAGTTTGATTAATATTTCTAAAGAAAAGTTTTTCTAAATAAAATTTTATCACATTATAAAAAATAAAATACATTTTTTTTCCTTTCTTTATTTCAGATGACAGTGTTTCGTTAAAAGTTTGTAGCCTCAAAACTATAATAAATGAAAGAGATTCCTTCCAAAATTTTTTTTTTTACCTACGTCATTTAATTTTCACAGTGATTACTCGATCAACTGAGAAAGAATTACGATATATTCATTATTCTTCACGTAACGCCTCTATATATACACCAAAGATATCCGAAAAACATCGATAAATTTGCAATACTAACGATTGGCCACCCTAACTAATACTGGACAAACCATTTGTAGTGCAACTGCATACTGCATTATTGTACCTAAGCACTTTTATTAATGACCGTGTTAAATGCAACTGTCCTATGTCTTATACCGTATTTTAACATCTAAGACCGGAATAAAGCGTTATTTTTTTATTGCCAATGGTGCAGATGAACTAGAAACTCCGACTGATCGTTAGTGATACAGCCATCGCTAATCATTACAAGTCTACTGCATAATGTTCAGTATTTCTTACCAGAAATAAGCTAATTTTGCTAATATTGTTTTCCTTTATTTTTATTTTGGCAACTGACCTGTTCCAAAATGAATTAGAAATCTCTTTGCAGTGCCAATATCATCTTATAATTCTTGATCGTTCCCTCACTGCTGAGGATCGTGACTCATTTCGTGAAGTTGTCGCCATCGGTTCCGTTCCGTCGCTTGGTGGAGTGCAACGTTGACAGTAGTTTTTAGTTGGTCAGATATATGGTCGGACCATCGCATGGGATTACGGCCTCGAGGTCTTCCCCCTTTCCTTACCTTTCTGTATTCCCGGTCACCATCAGTCTCTCTAAATTACTACCGTCTCTGCGCGCGACATGTCCGAAGTATCTTAATATGCGTTGTATGCCAATAACATAGTGCATCTATCTATATAAATACCTAGCACAGAGATATTAAATCTCTGTAATTAAAATATTGATAATTTTTTTTATGCCAGATTCTAATAAATTCGACTTTTTGATACATCTATACATATAATAAAAATGTAACCGATCGCTGTCTGTACATGGAAGATATATGACAAAAAATATTAATGGGACCTTTATCAACGCAAATAGAACCCAAAACAATGATTGTTACAATTTTTGTCTGTTTGTCTGTTTGTCCGTTTGTCTGTTTGTCTGTGCGTTTATTCACGCTAATCTCAAAAACGGCTTATCCGATTTAAATATGGTTTTCACTGATGCATTGTGGTAAGCTTCACTTAACATTTAGTGTTTGTTTCATGTCAATCGGTTCATAAATAAAAAAGTTATGCCAATTTAAATAATCACGTCATACATGTGGTATGTATTTAGCTTAGGTTAGAGTGTTTTTAAGTTAGGTTAACACGTCTTATTTCTTTATTAAAATGTAAATGCTTTATCAGTTAAAATGTAAATAAAAGTTAGATTTATATCTGGACTTATTTTATTTATACTCATTACGAAATAGGTGGAGTTAAAGTGAATTACGAAATAGTAGTAGTCGATTTACGCTGGTTTCAGCATGAATGGGTCGGATCGACCAGGGAAGTACTACCCTCTCATAGAAGATCGTTGTAAGAGTAATAGTATCCATATTATTGCGTTTCGTTCGGTAAGTGCGAGAGCCAGAGGCCCAACTGATGCAGAGATGACAATCATCGCAGCATGTGTGGGACCAGCTGAGTATCCGTGGAGTCATTGTGTGGGTGGTGTGGGTCAATTCGCCGGCCAGGGAGACCCGTATAAACGGTGGTGCCGCTGGCCACCCGCGGCATTGTACAGGGGCCCAATTAGACCTAACCGTAGTATTACGGTAGTAGATCCAAGCTGGTTTCAGCATGAATGGGCCGGATCGTCCGAGGAAGTACTACCCTCTCATAGAAGATCGACGTAAGAGTAGTAGTATTCGTACTACTGCGTTTCATTCGATGAGTGAGAGTGCCGGGGCCCAATTTCCCCCTTTCCTCTTTCCTCACTTCCCTCACTCCCCTAACCCCATTCCCAGCCGCTTTAGTGGAGGCCACCATACCAGTAGTTTTTCTTTTGGAATGGTGTCCACCACTTCTGGATTCACTGACTGCTTACCATCAGGCAGAGTAGAGTCACTTTGGCAAGCTAATATATAAAAAAAAACCTTATAGCGTTTTTATTCCTCGGATTCCTCTCATTCCAAACAATTTCCCGTTTAGTTTTAAACGAGTTCAGTTTCCATTGAGCCTATGTTTCGCGATGACAATTAATAAAGCCTAAGGTCAGACACTAAATGTTGTGAGTGTGGATCTAAATATTAGCTGTTTTTCGCATGGTCAGCTTTATGTGGATTTGTCACGTGTAAGTAATCTTAGCAGCCTGTATGGCTTTGATCTCCGATGGCTGTATAGCCATCGTCTAATATCGTATCGTATCGATGGTCTAATATCGTATATAGAGAAGCATTTACTGTAAAGATTTTTCTTATTCACCTAAACGAAGATGTTTATAATTCAAAACAAACCAAAAGATATATCCAAAAAATGCTGCCCAAAATCACTATTCCACGCGGACGAAGTCGCGGGCACAGCTAGTGTGCATATATATATAATATATAAATCTATAGATACCTAGGTATTTATTGGCTTTAACCGTTCAATGTTTATTTTTATAAAAACCAGTCTTGTGCTATGGTGTTAGCCATGTATCGTAAGTAGCTTCTTTTAATTATCATATTCAAACTCGGAAGTAATATTTATTTATATAATATATACAAGTTTTCGCGGTAGGCCACGAAGCCGGTCAATGTCAATCTATTTTTTGGTTTTTTTTATAGATTTATAGATCCAAATTTGAATTTGAATTTGAGATTTACAGTTATGGGAGGCAAATGAATACCACACCACTAGTTGCCAAAAATAACGTAGAAAGAAATATATATAGGAATAGAATCGACAAGACTAAGCTATAACATAGATAAAGGAAAAGCTAAAATTGGAACATACAAGGAAGTTAAAGAATTAGCAGAATGGCAGACAAAAATTGAAAGAACTGCACTGTCACTATAATATTATCAATTCTTATCGAAGAAAGTAATAATGAAATCACTTCGTGTCCGTCGGTAAGCTATTTTGAAGAAGTTTCCCCTGACTTCGACCTGACCAGGCATAGTTCACCATCTTTCGGGTCCCAGCATTTATGCTCAGAGCGCGCCTACATTCACGGATTGGAAACGAGACGCCTCGGGAGTGCGAGAGATCGACCGAGATCGACGCTCCATCCTCCCTGAGCGCGAAATTTTGTATACGTAGTTATAATTTTCAAATTAGACTTTTTGGATAGGTCAATTGAAAAGTTCAAAATAAATTGCTAAAAGCGGGATTTAAAAAAATAGCACGATCTAAAAAAAATAGCTCGTTATACGGAGTAGGTACCCAATTCGTAATGCTAGAGTAAAAATATAGTTGGCAGATCCTGGTTTCATGACAAGGTCGTAGTAGAAGACGTAAGCTTGATTTGTGATTTGTGTTTGAACACAATTATCAAGTATTTGTTAATTTAGAACAAGTTAGTCAAAATTATTATTTAATTATAAGTATTATATATGTAACCCTAAGCAGTTAATAGTCTAGTTAATATTCTAAAATTTTAATTATTAGTCTTGTTTGCTCTATTTAACTATCAAATGGAGACTTTAGTTGTAGTAGACTCATGTAAAAATTAACACTGTTTAGAGACAAAAAGAATTATTTTATTTTGTCGCAGATACATTATAATAGGCTGGAGAAAAAGTTTCTTCGCATTTTTTAAAAAAATAAAAAAGATTTTTTAATATAGTTTGTTTACATTTATCTAAAGTATGTTAGGGCCATTTCGTTTGATAACTTTTTGCCATCTTGTAGGTAGGGACTTGATCCCATTGCTATAGAAATTTTGGGGCTTTTGATTAAAATACCGAGACAAGTGGTTTTGGCAGGCCTCTCGTGATGTTAACCTGACACTGCCTAAAGAATTCTGAAGAGACCGAAACAGGTGGAAATCTGAAGGTGCAAGGTCAGGACTATACGGCGGATGCATTAACACCTCCCAGCCAAACTCTCTTAATTTTCGTATGTGCTCCACTTATCAGCTTATTTAAAAATGGTTCGGTTTTATTACGTCATAATAAAGAATCACAAATGAGTACACGATTCATTAGATATCTTTCAGTGAGCTCGTGAGGTATCTAAATATCGAGCTTTTTTGTGTACCCAGTTTTTTTTAAATGCGCCAAAACTGTTTTGAGGTCAATTCTCAGTTCTTCAGCTAAGTCGTAATTACTGATATGTCAAACTTACTCCACTTTTTAAAAAATGGAATCCTATTAATTCGTAATAGGCTGACCAGAGTGACGTGCTTCTTTGACATCATAATTTTCGGATCAAAAACGCTTAAACCAAATTTGTGCTACTCTCACAGACACTGCACTAGGTCCATAAACATCACAAATTTTTTTGCAGTTTGCATTGCACTTTTACCTTTTGTAGTAAAATTTTAAAATGTATCGGATTTCTTCATTAGATTCACTCATCTAGACAGTAAGAAAATAAATAAAAATCACACATTTTCCTAATTTGAATTTTAAATTATCTTCTTCAAAATTTATACTTTTAATGATACCAAAACCAGCCAGATACAAATAGTACAGCCGAAGTAATTTTATTATACAGTATCGACCAAATCCATTTTCGGACAATGTAAACAAACAGTTTTTTCAATATTTTTCTATCAAAAACTCCATAAACGATGACACATGGGTTTATACACATTCTGTTCACTATATACTTCATTTTGCAACTATTTCTACGAATGATTAATAATCAAATCTAGTTTATTTAATAAAATTACGAATTACTTTTTTTTTTTTTTTTTTTTTTTTTTATTTGCCCAAAGGGCAGGCTATAGTCTTTCGACCATACTGCCTAGTCTTCCGTGTAGGATTTCTTACGTTTACGAATTACTTTTTGCGGTCGAATTATGACGTCAAAATGATTGACAGTTTTATTTTTTCTGTACTCTATATTGTCTTTGAAAACCAATGTTGTAATTTATCAGAAGAAATAAGTTTAACCAATACATATCATAGGTACATAATATTTTGTCATTTGCCCTCGCAAGTCTATTAACAATCTTAATAGCCAATGATTTCAATTTTATCTTAGGCAAAACAAAAATACCAAGGTCCGTAAAGGGTGTGTTTATTAATTAAAAGAAAGTACAAAATAAAAAAATAAAAATTAAAAAGATAAAAAGCTTGCCGAGTTTGGGTCATTATTCTACTTTTGGAAGTAGATTTTTTTTTATCTTTAATTGAGTTCATTTGTTTTATTGTAATATAGTATAATAAAATCGTAACATACATACAAATTCCATATAATCAATATTTCGCAATTTTTATCAGGCGGGAAAATATTCAAAAGTATCCCAGTATTCCATTTCAGTCCGTGGTCAAATAGTTGTAATTAGAGGTCAATGCTTAATTTAAATTATATTTATTTATACATTAGATAAATTGTTTGTCTTATTATCTTATAGTTTATAAGTCAACGGTTACAATAAAATACAATACCATATTATTATTTAACATAAATACAAGTATTTGGAGTAATAAAAATAACAAATCAAATAGAATTAATCGATTACGCAAATGGAGTATTAGTAAACGTAATATTATTTAAAAATGTTAGAAAAAAAGAATGAGAAATTATTATTTAATTATGTATGATGACATTAATTTTATTTTTATCATCCTTTTCCCCATCACCAGTAAATTCATGAAACTATAGACAATGGCAATATGGAGGATTGTTTACATTGTCCGAAATTAGATTTGGAATGGACTGTAAGTTTATACATACTATATGCGAAAAGACTTTTTCCTCTACCTAATACATCATTTATTTATTTATTACATTTAATTTAAACTGACACAGAAAAATCTCAAATGTCGTCTACGTCGTATAAGATAATTCTGTTTGCAATTGCAAGAATTTTTGTAAGGATAATTTTATTGACGTCATGAATCTTTTAAAATAATTTTCTATATAACTGTCAATATAGATTTTTTATGATTATTTTACTTTACGAAACACCTCAGATTATAATAATAGTGCTTAATGCACTATTATTTTAATCTGAGGTGTGTTTTATTAAAATAGATATGATAATAAATTTAATTTATAAATTAAAAACACAACTATGATTGAGTATGGTCATCTGATACCTACTACTACTATTGTACGGATCACTGATTGCGCAAATACCACACTTACCGTGAGAAGATTATGAAACGACATAGTTACAGTACATTTATGTAATAACATTGTCAATAATTATGTTTCTATCTAGTTAATAGCGGTAATCGGTAACAATGATTAGATAATAAGGTTTTTTATATTTCTTGTTATTAATTCTCACGGATGAAGCGCACCAATGGTAATAAATCAATGACGTAGAACTGATTAAGGGCTTACATTTAATTTTACATAAATTATCTATTATTATGAAATGAAAACAAAGATCTCTTTGACTGCCTCTGTGGTTCGGTGGTACTGTGTATGGACCGCCACGCAGAGGTAGCTCGTTCGATTACCGCTTTTGTGTGCATGAACATGTCTATTTGCATTGGTCTGGATGTTTCTATGTATAATATGTATATATTAAAAAAAAGTATTTAAGTATGTTTATCCGCATTCTAGAACCCATAACACAAGCATATAATATTTTTACTTTCGGTCTAGAAGGCGTTGCGTGTAGTTGTTGAAATATTATTATTATATTATCCCTGTTTGGTAATTAAATAGTTATATTTATTTTCAAATAATATAAAATTTACTTAAGTCCTTTTTGTTTTGCTGCACAGTTGTAGTGCAGCAAAACAAAAAGGAAACCAATGCAAAATACATGTGATACTTTTATACAGTTGGCTTATTATTCCGCTTGGTGCTATTTTCTCTGTCGCTATCTAAATTATTAAAGAATGCTTTTACTTTCTTTTTCATAAGATTTCCATCTTTAAAATTGACAATTCAATAACAACAATCAGCCTTCAGCAGTAGATATCTTCGGTTGAAACATGGCTGAAACATCGAAAATATATGTATTGATGCAATTTCGATGCAGAGAAATATGTGTTGTGTAGGCTCACTAAAAACCCATTATCATTATCATATATTATCAGCCAAAATACATCCACTGCTGGACATATGCCTAAGAACACGATAGCTGATAATTTTTTACGATATCACAATGCTAATTAAGTTTTAATTAGATTTTTATTCAAAATGTTTGTTCTAAGGTTAATAGTCGTTTTTTGCCAAAACACATTGCGTTTAAATTACTGATCTCAAACAAAGTAACCTGACGACTATCTTCTTACTTACGGTACCTATCATAATATTGGTGAAAAGAAATTTATTGTTGAGTTTTGTTTCATTTATTACCTATAATTAAAGTGTAATAAAATAATGATATTTTAGTTATATTTAATGTTACCGTTACTGTCAACAACAATACTTATTAAGCAAAGTATGCGCTCTTAGAGACTTCACGATATTATTTTGCCGTTTGTATTGAGAGTTTTTGAAAAATGTTGCGGGAGTAGACTGGATGCGGAATGTGGAGGAGCACTCGTTCTTCCTAGTTATGGTGTAAATAAGATGAGGCCTATCTCCAGGAGTGTACTGCGATAGGCTGATTGAGATTAAGGGTTTGCGGGACTTGGTGAAGTTGTTATGACATTACGTAATAGGTATGTCAGAGAATCCCTCACGAGGAGTTCCCGCCTGCTGTGGCGTGAAGGCTTAGAAACCGTAGAACGTTTTTCCACGGCGAACCAAGAGGAATTCTGTCGGGATCTCTTCACATGTGCCTCTGAATAGCAGAAGGCACAGTGAAGATAGATAAGATAGATGTCGGAGTCTGACTTATGTTAGTCCTCCTGACACTGCCTGCCAACTCGTAAGCCTGACTTTCCTAAGAGAGTCGCAAACGGGGTCCGCCACCATTCGGGAGGGTCGCGAGGCAGAAAACCACTATAAAAAATTAGCCGTAGAGGGCGCCCAGCATGCTTTTGCCGCTGTGGGCGGCGATTGGGCAGTCGGGGTTTCGGATGAATGCGCGAGTGATTCCCGTAACCCCAGCACATCTGGCCGTCTGAAGGAACACCGTGGGTTGTAGTTAGTATGCTGGTCGCTTATTATCTGCGACCGATAGTCCGACATAACCACCCGCTGCTTGCTCGCGCGGGTATGTACGCGTAATGCGTTTCCCAAGAAAAAAAATGTCCAGAGAATACTTATGACACAATGAGTTATTTACTTTACTAGAAGTAGGAAAAGAGCATCATGTTAATTATATTTTCCTTCTTCAGTAAACTATGACCTTCATAGTATCTATGAAATAATCGGACGACATACAACGTTAATGACTTTTGATGAATATCGAATGCCGTACTAAAATGAGAAACGATCTTATTTATACCCCTGGGTGTTATAAGACGACAAAGGAAATATAAGGAAACGGACAACGGACAGCAACATAACCTCAGTAATAGTTAGTAGGTAGGTTCTTAATATAACGTTTTTGGGTCATTAACCCGCAAAGCGTGATGGTTATTCCAGACTTTTCTTTGCGAGAATATATTACTCAGCAGTGGACGTTTGCTAACTTTTGTAAGAGTTTCGCATCACTCGTGATTTCTGAATAATTATATATCTTTCATTGCCTGGTACCTTCGTACTTCGTAAATTTTCAGTAAATAGCATAATATAATATCATATTCTTAGTTTATAACACTATTTTTCTTATTCCAATATGTCTTTAAACTTTATAAACATTCAAGCTTTACTTACTTATAAAAAGTTTAATTATACCCTCAGATTAAAACACGAACTATGCATCTAATTAATAATGTACACAGTGTTAACAGAAACCTTGACTTTAGCCTCAGAACAGAGTTGTTAACATTGTATATAATAGTCGACGTAATCTCTTTTAACGTGTTCTGAGCTTGTTAGCTGACTTGCGACATCACTCATTAAATTATTATTATGTTACATTCAATGTTGGCGTTCCACAAATAAATTGCCTTTATAATAAAAGATTTTTGCATATTTAATAGTCTAAAGTTGTTATGATAGGCGACTATTTAAAGGATTCAATTGGTACTTCAAAAGTAAATTAGCACTGGTATAAGATCAGTTTGTCTATCCTATTTACAAAGTATAATATGTGAGATATCAAGCTCTAATTATTTCTACAGTTCATTGATCCTCTAATATGAAGCGTCTAAGCCAACTACGGCCATTTTTCTACACATTTTGAGCATTCGGCAGTTACTCAAAACATACAGAGTACTTCCGGTGGCCTAAAATCATGAAGCCTAACGAACAAGGTTACGCTAATTTGTAGTTACATCGCATAAAATATTTTTGCAATTACAAACATATGTTAGTAGTTATTAAATTAAACCTAACGTACATCGATGTATGGGAGAATATTTTTCAACTATTAACTTAATCTTTCAATTGGATATTAGTAATAATTTTATATTGCAAACCTGCGAACATCTTTGAGGCTCGATTTTCATACCGAACGAACTATTTACATACAATATAATAAGAAACTTTCAGAGCGCGCGACTCAGACTTGCGATTGTTTATTTTTTACACAGAAACCTTTCTAGCATAAAACAAACTAAAGTGTAAAGTGATAATATAAAGTGTAAAGCTATAGCTAGTTAAATAATAATAACGTAAGCAAGTCAAGTCAATAAGTCAAACAAATAAAATCACAGCTGTGTTCTGATTCGATCGAGGAAAAACGTTAAGCATAAATACTTACATAATGTCATCCACAATGCATTTCTTGAAACCACTGACTTTGCCATTATAGAAGGTAAATGTCAATCCGCTCAATGGAATGGTCAACTTATCTATGAAGAAAGGGTCCAAAGTCGGGACACCAAGCTCCGGCAAACCCTGAACAAAATATGGTATTGCTTCTTGTGTGGCCTTTACAAGACATTCCCTGGATGTTTCGTTACAAGGGTGGATGAAATCCGCTGAAAATAAAGAAATTTTAAGTTACATGTGGGTATATTTTTTAATCTAGTCTTGTATATAAAGCTAAAGAGTTTTTTTTTGTTTGAACGTGATATTCTTTAGAACTACCAATCAAATTTGACTTTTTTTTTTGCATTAGACAGCCTTATTCTTGAGAAAGGTTACAGGCTATGTTATATTACGCTACGCCGGGAAAGGGAGCTAAGCACGTGAAAACGCGCTGCGAACCGCTATTTTTTTATAAGAATAGATTTCGTTCGAATTTTGCAGCACAGTTTTGTGCTGCCAAAATTTGTGACCTTGATGAATGTCAACTTCATAGTGATGATGCTAACAAACAGTATAATATAAGGATAGTGTATACGAATTTGTTTTACATTGACAGATAGTAGTTAAAACAAATCTTGAATTATTAGCAAGGCATACTATCATTATTTTTTGTCTTATTCAAGTGTCACGTAGATAACTTACATTATATTATTCTAATTTTTAAAGAAACCATTGGCAAGAAATAGCGTTAAAAGTTTCGTATGATGATTTTGATTATTTCTTCATAATAAACATAATATATCATGATAGATGAAGCTATTGATTTTTCAATATGTTTCTCAACTGTTGGAATAGCAGAGAAACAAAACCTTTATATTATATTCAAAATATTTAAGGGATACATACCACTGCTGATTGCTGATTCATACAAATCTTGTTTCATTAATTATAATTTAATTACAGAATACTTTTCTAATTATAAATATATTAGCATTAGCATAGCATTGATATAAACAATATTTAGATATAAATAATATATAGATCGCGTAATATGACCTTAGTCCAAATACATTAAACTATTTCTGTTTAATTGTGAAATATTTTATATTTTAAGTTTAATACTAATAAATAAACTGCAGTTAACTAAATTGCTTTGTAATTCTATTCTCTATTATTTGGATTGAGCTGTATTGACCAATTAAAATCTTAATGACAAGTCTTTTCATTGATACCCGAACCAATCCAAATCCGCTAATCTATTTCAGTTAAAATAAATAAAGCCAAATCTATTAGCTAATCTGGTTTAAAGGTTTTATTCAATACGGTTAAAGGCTAAAATAATATCATTAAAAGTAATCCGAATGCCGTTTTAGAACGGCTGTACGAAGTTCTGTGTAGCTGTAGGAGTAATATTTGAAGGAAAAGGCTCGTGGCGAATAAAACACGTGTTTCTCAAGATCCAAGAGATAGTTTATTGCAACCAGTGTTGCCAAGGTAATAAACATAGTGTTACAAACATAAATATAAAACTAAAATGTTGGGAGAGCCAACAACGGCATAAAACTACAAAGATACTGATTTAACTTTTTTTTCTCTTTACATTACTCATATTAAGGATCGCAATATTTTCCACTACTTTGGGTTGTTATTTACTACTGGCCTACCTGCATACCAAACTCCACTGCAAGTCATAAACCACTTATATTTTTATTTTCTGTCCTTTTTAGTTAAATATTTATTCATTTGCAATATGCACACTAACCGCTCTCTTCAGATACCACAGAAAACTTTTAGCCGATTGATCGGACGATCGTCTTGCTTTTCATTAAAGTTGTGTAAAAAAATCGATAGTAATATTGTAAAATGCCACTTTTATAATTACTTTAATTACAACATACAAACACTCAAAATATAATTATGACCTTTCTTTTGGCATTTGCTTAACTAATTTTCTTAATGATTTTGTCAATTAACAGAGCTATCAAATTATTATTAAGTAGGTTCAAAAACATGAATGTTTCATTTTTATTTTATTGCCACCTAAATAGATGCAGTAGTTGAACTAATTCGACCAGATTTTCTCTAACGTTGAATGTTGCCGCCAACGCTCCGTATTAGAGGAAACACCTTGTTATAGAAATGCGAATTGCGAGCTAATAAAAACAATGTAATATAAAGACAATATCTGTTATACATTGCACTATTTAAGCGAATACGTACGCAATTTTAATAGTTTTAAATGTTTACTTTAATTATGAAAACTGTTATACCTACCTATTTGTAGAAAACATAATTTAGGGAGTAACTTACGAAATATTAATAACACTAGCTTTCCGCGGCGCAGTTTCACTCACGTCTTTGCTTACTGCTCTGCTCTCGTCGCCAGTAGCATGATGTTACATAGCCTATAACCTTTCTCGAGAACCGGGCTATCATACGCAAAAAGATTTTTTTAAATCCCACCGGTAGTTCAAGAGATTAGCGCGTTCAAACAAACAAACTCTGCCGCTTTATTTAATAGTATAGATTGAATATCTCTAATTTAAAAAAAAAAACGATACGTCTACTTACGTGCCAATTTTGCATTTCCACCGCAGGCAAATATGATAAAACTTAACAAAACACAACTAACTGCAATTTGGAAATTCATTTTGAGGAAACTATGTTTAACAATTAAAGGTGACTCTACAACTGAATTAGCGCCGGCGTGTATAACTGCTATATATCGACTAAACGGAAAAAAATATTATGAGGCCTTCAACTGTCGTCACTGTAAGCGGACGACCGGTCTTCGGACAAACCTCAACATCAAATTATCACAACTACTTTATACTGAGTTGATTGATGCATATAGTCTATGACACACAAAAACACGCACACAGCTAGTAATAAAGATAAGTATGAAGATGATTTTTTACCATTTTTAAAAATGACTACTGAGTTCTTAAATAATCCTACATATCGAAAAGTGGTCAAAGGCGTCAACGAAAGTTAATATATTCCAATTTTAATTACATTAAAATTAGAATATAATTGGAAACAATTGGACGTATTTTGATAAAACCTCAACTGACTTAAATACAATTAATTATTGTTTGTCTAGTGTGGTCGAATTGTAACAACAGGACATATTGTTTTGGCAAAATTTGTGCGTGCGCTACAGCGATAGCCAGGCCGCGCTGAGAGCACTTGACAAAGTGGAGACAACATCAGCAATAGTCAAGGAATGCAAAAAGTCATTAGACAGGCTGGCCCAGAAAACCGATCTGACGATTGCCTGGGTCCCCTTTACACGAGGGAAACACGGGCAACAAGCTGGCGGACGAACTAGCCAGAGAAGGCGCTGATGAAAACCTGGTGGGACCGGAACCCCGGCTGCCAATAGCGCACAAAATTACCAAAGGAGTAATAGCCATAGTATTTAAACAGAAACCAACCGCAGATGGAAAGCTTCGACTGGAATGAGACACTCGAAAATCTTCATCAGAAGGTCATAGACAAGAAAAGGACGAGTCACATCATGAAACTCCCAAGGGGAAATATGAGGCTCGCCATAGAGGTTATAACAGGACTCTGTCAACTAAATAGACATCTGACAGTGATAGGCGTAAAAACCGATCCCGAATGCCCGGAGTGCATGGAAAACGAAGAAACAAGTTTCCACCTGCTGGCAGAATATGCTGTACATGGGGTACTCACTGATCAGATGGGAACTCCTGGGATCGGACAGACTGGACAAGGAAGACATAAGAAATCTGAAGGTGGAACTGATGATCAGATTTATCAAGGATAAAAGAAGGTTTGACGGGGTGCCGTTAAAAAGCTGGATCAACCACACTCTCCCCAAGGGGAGTACTGGGGAAATGGACGAAGTGGCCCTAGCAAGGCAAGCACTGCGGGTGGATCGTCCGTCCGGCTGCCGGCGTCCCCGCTGGAAATAATAATAATAATACTACCTACCTACCTACATCGCGGGAAAATGTTTTCAGCATAATGCATTACTTCTTAACACGTCACTTGGTATATCGTTGCCACGTCAAAAATGTCGTCTGCAAACCCACTTAGAACTAAATTAATAATAATTATTATTATTTTTATTGCCTACACTGGCAGACGAGCCAACAGCCCATCTGATGGTAACATGTAATCGTCGCTCATCGACTTCTGCAATGCCAGGGGCTCTGCGAAGCCGCTGCCTACAGTGATATGAATGCTCTCTTTAAACCTCATTTGATAGCGCTCAAGAAACATACAAGCTGGTAGTTCGTTCCAACGTTCGTTCATTGCATCATGTCAGCCGAGAGACGTCTACTGCTGGACATAGTATAACACAAGACAGGCAGCAGCGTTCTGTGATAAGTCTTCCGTCATTGCGATCGCCAATCCGCCTGCCAAGCGTGGTGATTATGGCAAAACCCCTTCAATTTATTCATTTATCAAATACAATTTAGTTAATGGTTGACATATACATAAAACCACTCTAGTATGTATGTATAATACGATTTGTTGAGGAATATAATAAATAAGACATAATAGTATAGAAAAGATTTAATCAAACTTGTAAAAAATTATGTCATTGTAGGTACAAATTTATGCTACTATACTTCTTATAGTTATTTTAATTTATTTGGTCTTATTTGAAAGTAAAATTCAAAAATCCAAATAAAACTATTATATTAGCAAATAGTAATTAAATATGGTAAATATAAAATCGGAATCTCGGGAATTTACATACCAAAGATACTCATCCGTTATTATTTAAATTCAGCCAATAGCCTTTTCTCAACTGAGCAGATTATTACGCTTATTTAAGGTGTATTTGGTAGTTTTGCACTTTTATTAAAATATTCTTACGATCTTCTTTCTAAAGAAAATAAATAGTATTATAATAGTTTAGGTTTCATGCCAACCGTACTTCCCGACGTAAAAAAGTAAATTAAAATACAATGTTTTGTTCATGTACCTGAATCTGTTTGACAACCTCTATTTTTTCACATATTCAAAAACATTGCGAAAGTTTAACAGAGAGGGTCAAGGTTGAAAATGTTGATTACAATATAATTTTTACTGTAAATATAATAATTATATATTATGCAGATTTTAATATTACAGTGCGAATTAAAATTGTTATTTGGCAACATAATTTTAATACTAAAATATGCATTACTAATATATGATTTATTAACTAATGTTTACCACAATAATAAGGTCTCGGTTGCAGAATTTGGCACCACCACTTCTCTTTCAGTAGATGTGGAAGAGGCGACTCAGACAATATCGGAAATGAGGCTATAGCGGTAATAGCGTCCTAACGAAAAATTTAATCTATTACACTTTACTAAGGTCAATAACCCGCCCGTCAAGCATGGCGATTATAACAAAGAAAGCAGTAAGCCAGCACTGCATCAGCAAGTCTATTAGTAAATATCTAAAAGCTGATATTATTATTCTAACGTGATGTGAACCTGTCACTTTGTGGAATTTATATTGATTATTGTTGGGTTTCTTACTCGCAAGATCGTTTGGATTAATATTGGAACTAAGTTAAATATTCTGCTTGATATTTGTGTACGAAATGTGCAAACCATAGACTTTCTTTTTTATAAAAGTGAGAATCATAGTGTCGGGATTTGTGGGATGCTTACCAAGGTACCTGAGTCAAACCGTAATGTACCTACGCTTGTTAGGTGTCTGTGTTGGTATAAAAAATTATCGAATTTATACCAATTATGTTGTTTATGGAAATACTTGCTAATTATAACATTTTATTTGACATGAAGTTTTTTTACACTTTTGAAAGAGACCAAAAAACTAAATTAAGTAGGTAAGTATAATATACTTATATGATCTCTATTTATCATAGGCTTTGAGGTGACAGCCAATAGTTTATATCTTGGCCTTGTTGGGTGACAATGATTTTCTCTAGTATATAAGTTACAATCAGTTAAAACCCTAAATATGATGAAAGCCTTTTCAAATCAAAGGTTTAATAAAGATCAAACTTTAAACTAATACAAAATATTGATAAAATTTTCAACAACGTTCTCCATAGAGGAGGCGTCTATCAACATAATATCGTTTGATTTTGAAAGCTAAGCTCAAAATTTGTAGAAACGTTAAAATTTATGGACTTTATAATGTTCTCTGCTGCATTGCATATCTATTGCTGAAAAAATAATTTTCTATGAAACAAACATGCATTTTAGATTTTATAAAACTTCGTGAAAAAAAATTAAGTAACTTGTAATTTACCGCGTTACCTTTGTTTATAAGTAAAGACAATAGAACGAACTGAATACTTTATAGTAATCAAGCAATTTGAAGATAGTCGATACATTTTAAGACACGAAATAAAATATATAATAAATGAAATTTGTGCTTCCGATCAACATATTATATATTCCGATCTATTTTACATTAATAAATGCAATTATTATAATTCTGAGATAGCAAAATCATTTGAGAAACAGTGACCTTCTCGAGATTTCAATAGTAATATATGTATTTTGTTTAGAAATTATAGATAAAAAGCTCTCAATGTAAGGTGCGCTTGATTCGGAAGTAGGATCAGATCGTCTGTCAATCTTGTTGGTGGATGTCTAATTTTTGCGGTTTCTATTTTTTGCTATCCATATTCATTCTCGGGTTCGATTCCCGCTCAGTGCAAATATTTGTGTGCATGAACATGGTTATTTACATTGGTCAGGGTGTTTCTATGTATAATATGTATGTATTTACAAAAAAGAGTAAATAATATGTTTATCCGAATTCTAGAACCCTCACAAGCTATCAATTTAAGCTTAATTTGGGCCTAGATGGGGTTTTGTGGTTGTTGTTAGATTATTATTATTATTGGTATTCTTTCAAATTTAATCGTTAACGTTAACCGTGTTTTACTACCGCGGATTTGATGGGCAATGTTACCACATACCTTTAGACCTGACCTGGCATAACAGGTCCTCCTCATAAAGTAAAGTTCGTAAGCAAGGTATCTGTCAAAATCTGAGTTGTACTTGCACATTCTGTAAGTAATACTATTTCTAAATCTCTCATTAAAATACTAGCTGCGCCCCACGGCTTCGTCCGTGCCTAAAATGAGTTTTGTCATTCTCAGGGACCAGACCAATTTTTGGGATAAAAAGTATGCCTATGTTTGTCTCCTTCACCGAATCTATCTAAGTATACCAATTTTCATCAAAATCGGTTCAGGCAATTAGGAGCTGAGTAGTAACAAACACACACATACATACACATACAGTCACACAAATTTTCGCATTTATAATAATAGTAGAATTGTTATGAAAACCGTTCACGGTCAGACACCGAACTAAAATTAGCCATATTTAAAATTTAACAAATGTGCAAGTCCATTTGCGTAAACGAGTGATTTTAGACGATTTGAGGATACCAATATTCATAGATAATAATAATAAATCATTTATTATTCATCGTTCTCGTTTCCAGATAATGCTAATATGCCTAATTTTAATTAAAATACCGATCGATTTAATGAACCTATAAAATTGCTATTAAAAAGTAGTAGTAACATGAATTTGTAAACTTGTTTGATGGTAATTTGAGCGATACGCTTGATAGTCTCGTCGGATAGAGTTGCCATTGTTGTTCTGTCGATGCTTGGACATTTTCGTCAAGTATCGATAGCATAGGCATCCGATAAATACTATTATCGATAAAATTTCACATTTTGACCGTTAACAGTGTTAGCATAAAAATATGTGTTCTTTTTTATAAGATATTTAATATAGAAACTATCACGTTAGCTTATTTCTGGCTGATGACGTGTGGAATATAGTGGTTAGGGTTTTGAACTTCTTCCACGTCAATTATTTGTGTTTTTAAACATAACCATTCGTGTAGCTGCAGCCGGCTTCGTGCAGTCTGCATCTACAGCCTGACGCTGAGGTTGGAATAGCATCTTAAGAATATTTTGCTGTCAACAGAGCACATTTTATACGAGAAATGAGCAGCGCTTCTGGTATTTACTCTGAGAACTAAAATTTGACAAATATACATTTTAGTTACCGGTGTAACAAACAGTGCGGTCGATCGAAGGTCAGGCGGTCTGCAAGCCTGAAATTAGAACCACTCTACTAAATATCACCATTCCACGGCTAGTATGACACCTGCTAGAGGCGTAGACTGTGGTAAATCTTTAGAAGAAGCTTTCGTTCAGCGGTATTCAGGCTAAGACTTTTATCTTTTAGAGCGTCTACTCTAGACATTCGCACGTTCACTCATGACTAAGCTACATAGAAGGTGATACTGAGACAAAAAATAATATTGATGTTAACATGGAAGACACCATACTACAATTCTGTTTTATCAGAATGTTTTACGATATCAGTGATAAAGACGACGATAAGCTAAGTAAAGTCCGTTTTGTCAAAGATTTTACTCGTACAGTATGTGATGAGTAGTTTTTTTAGTACTACTGACTAAGCAACTGTCACAAAGCCAACCAAACCGAGTTTGTGACAAACCTTTGACAGTCGGTTTGATTGGTTTAACGTCAACGTTATAAATGTCAATGTATAGTATATGTCTACAGTTCATTCCAACTCCAATTTCGTACAATGTAAACAATACACCATATTGCCATTGTCTATGGTTTCATGAATTTACTAGTGATGGGGACAAAGATAATAAAAATAAAATTAATGACATCAATACATTGTTAAATAGTAATTTTTCGTCCGTTTTCTTACATTTACGAATACTCTAATTGCGTAATAGATTAATTCTATTTAATTTATTTACTCCAAATATTTGTATTTATGTTAAATATGGTATTGTATTTTATTGTAACCGTTGATTTATAAACATTAAGATAATAAGACAAACAATATCTAATAAATAAATGTAATTTAAATTAAGCGTTGACCTCTACAACGCAACATGCAACGATTTGACCACGGACTGAAATGGAATACTGAGACACTATTGAATATTTACCCGCCTGATGAAAATTTGTGAAATATGGACTAAATGGAATTTGTATGTATGTTACGATTTTATTATAGATACTATATTACAATAAAACAAATGAACAGACCTGCTAGGGCAAACCCAAAATAAATGATTAATTACAAAATATTATGTACCTATGATATGTAGGTATTCGTTAAACTTATTTCTTCTAATAAAATACAACATTGGTTTTCAAAGACAATAGAGAGTACAAAAAAAAATAAAACTGTCAATCAATTTGACGTCTTTATTCGACCGCAAAAAGTAATTCGTAATTTTATTAAATAATCTAGATTTGATTATTAATCATTAGTAAAAAGTAGTTGCAAAACGAAGTATAAAGTGAACAGAATGTGTATAAATTCATGTGTCATCGGTTATGGAGTTCTTGATAGATAAAATATTGAAAAGACTGTTTGTTTACATTGTCCGAAAATGGATTTGGTCGTGACTATACTTTATATTCACTAGACACTCATTGAGTAAGGTTACACACAACCACAGCAAAATATTGCATTGATATACATTTTAGATGAAGTAGCGCAAATAAACTATATTATTATATATATATAATAGTTATAGTGTCGCGAAAAAAGTATAAACATTTTATATATCTCTCTCTAATTACTGGTGTTTTTCTATAACAGTTACCTATTACAAAAATACCCAGGTTTTTAGAAGGCTTATGTGAGGAGATTGGGTTCAACACGCAGACGCCTTTTAAGAAATTTATAAATGAGATGAGACACTTGCTTAAGACACACCCACAGCTAGAGTTTAACTCTTATATTCCAGCTGTCTAAAAGGTATGCCAAAGTAAAGTTTTAAGCTATTTCGACAATGGTTTTCAATTTAAATAGATTTCAGCTTTTGATCTTAATCGTCTCCTGCCGTAATTTCCTAGACAGGAAACATTCAAATTACTAATCTATATAACAACTGACAATGACTTGATAGCCCACTACCAATAGGAAAACACTGTAGTGTGCGGCTGGGGATGTCAAGCGATGTGGGGTTAGATTTCGCCGTCGCGGGTGTCTGACGGACTCCCGGAGTGGGTTTCACCGTTATATATTTTAATGTTATGATGTATTTTTAATATGATGTATATTCGCTGAAGTATACTCTGATGTATACAACAAATAGATATTATTAAGTAATTGTATTATCGGCGATACCTGCCAAATCAGTATTACCTTGCTGCAAACACGCCTTAGGAAGAGGCGTAGACTGAGAAACCTCTTGAAGAGGTCTATCTGCTACAGTGATGATGATGTTATGATATTTTATTTGTCTTTCTCCCTCTCTGTCTCGTTTTCTGCTATACCTACACTTCATTTATTCAAGGTTTTATCATAATCATCAGCCTACGGCAGTCCACTGCTGGACATAAGCCTCTCCCAAGGCGCGCTATCTTGCCCGATTCACGGCTGTTAAATAATTTTATTATGCAAGGTTTCTAGACAAAAATTCACTTTACATTATGAATTGTATTATGTTTATAAGCTAATTCCGTTTCCTTAATCTAACTGGAGATAATATTAATAATAATAATATTCTACCACATTCACACAACGCCATCTAGCCCCAAATTAAGCAATTATATTTGCTTGTGTTATGGGTACTAAACAACTGATATACTACTTATATACACTTTTTTTTTTTGTAAATACATACATATTATAGATAAATTACACCCAGACACAGAACAAACAATCATGCTCATCACACAAAGGTTTGTCCTGGGTGGGAATCGAACCCACGACCTCCGGCTTAGCAGTCAGGGTCACTAACCACTGGACCAACAGGCCAGGAGATATTACTTAATATTTTGTATATTATAATAAAGTTAATTAACATAACAAACACTATGTGATTCAAGTATAAAGCCTATAATTATATTATTATCGTCAGTAAGATTAATGTTTGTCGGTCTAGGTTAGACGAGTATTTTAGGAGTATATTCACTGCATGGCTTAACATTTTTAATACAATTTTTTTGTAGGTAGGTACTTTTATAATAATTTAATTATATTTCATTAGCGTAGTGTTTACGAAATAAAATAGTAATCGTGTTTACTCTTTGCAACTACAAAACAAATTTAAATCTTGTGCCCAAAATCCAATAAAAATGATATTAAATTTTGCAACCATTGATATTTAGTGTAATTTTAAATAGAACATTACATCTTTTTACAGTACTCGTACATTGAACTTATTTTAAGTATCTTTTCATCTTTCTTCACTTCAAACTTTTATTCTAATTTTGCTATGTTGTATTATTAGCCCTTGCTTTGTTTTAATCTAACATCAGATCATCCTAAGGTCGAACGTAGAAACTACTAAATTAATGTCGAATTGCTAAATGTCCGCCAAATGTTAATGTACCTATTTTGTAATCTACATTCATATTTATGTTAAATATTTGTGTGTATGCTGAGCCAGTGTTCATTTTTATGAACTATGTAGACGATTTATCGAGCTATCTGAATGTGATATAATTTAGGAGTTGAAATCACTTTTTTCAGGTTTCTCTGTATGGTGATGTATCTCAGTTTTCTGCAAGGTGTTTCAGCGGATAATAAATTCCTAAGCGGACAAGCCGCTACCTAAAAATTCACTGGTTAATTAGTGACCGTCATGGATACATGAGACAGAACTATGCTACCTTTATAGATTTGTAAAGTTTGTTTAAGTCTACTAGTTTCAAAAACTTTGAATTAAATATTTTATTTAAGAGCGTTAACTGTTCGGTTAACGATTAATGTAGGTTTTTAATTAGGAAACAGCACTAGACCAGCAAAGCAGTACTTTTTGAATTTTAATTGATTCGAAGGTAGGTATTAAGAATTATAAAAAAAACTTTGTGTATGATACGGCTGCATCAATGCGCGTATTTAGGCGCTTGTTTACTATTAGCGATACAATAAGTTGAGAACTGTTTCATTATGAATATCATGTTTGGGCGATAATAATTCAAACTCTTTGATATTTTGGACACCGTAATTACAAAAAAGTCTGAGGTTGTATCTTTGTAATAATATTTTAACTTAGAAATGACAAGTATCAAATACTAGAAGAAAATTTAAGTAATAAGTCCCACTTGATATTTTAAAGCTTTTATCGCCAAGTGAATTACAAAATACCAGCACAAAATGTTTGAAAATTCAGCTCAAGTTTAACAAATCATTAAATATTTTTAGTGATAAAAACTACCAAATTTACTATCGCAAAATCTTTATCCGTGTCTTGTCTTATTTTGTAATTGGCTCTGAGTCAAATCTAATTTCGTTGTTTGTTCCTAGTTTAATGTGTGATTTGTATGATATAGTATTTATTAAGTGTAACGTCTACTACCAAAGAGGATTAATACCCAGCCTGTTTACTATCCCACTGCAGAGCAAAGGCCTCTTCACATATAGAGAAGGTATGACCATTAATCACCTCGCTTGCTCAAGACGGATTGGCAATTTCAGAACTTCAAGACCAGTATTTTTTTAAAAATCACTTTGGTACTTGCCCGAATTTAAACCCACTACCTCGTGTCGCATTTCGACTTTATAAAGAGGATTATTAATGAGTTAATTGTGTTAATAGATTAATATCTTTGTTTGGTATGTTATATTGTAAGCAAAACAGATAGCCCTTTTTTGGTCTACATTCTATTTATAGATTAGTCTGAAGGCGTTCACTGGTGGTTATAAGCTTCTCCTGACGAGAGGTGTTTTTCATAGTAAGCACTACAAAGCAGGTGAGTAGGTGATAACGTGCTTAGTTAACGTTTCTGTCCGTTATCCGGTATTCATTAGTCACATCTTATGATACCCATAATTCAGGTGGAGTGGTCATCGCAAACCATCACTAAATGGAATAGTGAGTATCCGTGAAGCCCCCATGGAGGGTACAAACAGGGGGTTCAAATGGAATGCACCAAATAAACTAACTACCAGACTAGACTTTGAGTTAGTCTATTATTGAAATGTTTGTAAGAAATAAATCATGTTGTTCTAATGACTAGTATAATATGAGGTTTTCTGAATAGTTATGTAATTAATCTTTTAGTTTTTGTTAGTCTGGTTATTAGTTGTTAAGATAATATTAGACACAGAATTAAATAAGAATATTAGTTTTCATGCTTATGTGTTTCGCTCGGTGAGTGAAAGCGCCGGTAACCTAAATACCCTATCGGTCCTATTCCTTTTTTCCTTTGCCTTATTTATCCCCTTCTCTGTAGTCGGCAACGGCTTGGTTGTGTTTTTTCAGCATTATAACATCTCTATAGGTTATGGTTACCACTTACCATCAGGTGAGGTCATATCCTTGTTTGCCACTAAAGTTTTATAAAAAAAAAACAAAAAAAGAACACAGTATAAGTTTTATAATAATGCAGATACTATCGTTTTGTTAGTACTTTTTTTAATGGTTCGGATTTATAGACTAGATACAGACAACCCTGATTTTACCCGCGATTCAGGGAAATATCGTATTCATATTTTTGTTCTTCTTCTTTCGTATTGGCTTGTCACTTATATCAAATTTAAATATTTTTGTAGACAAATAAGTCTCTGCTTTGTTGTCTGGAATTCTATCCAGTTTATCATAGTAAGTCTCTACCAACTTAGGCATATATCTGACGAACAATGATTCTACCAAAATTCTAATCAATTTTTAGAGGGAAAGGGAGATGGGAAGTTAGTAATCGTAGTTGTCAAACAAGTACCCTTTATTGTTCTCTGTGTTGGCCATAATCGCAATTATCCCGATTGAGGAAAGGCTTATACTCCATTTATTAATGTTTTTATTGCTGTTAATGCTCTCGTGAGAGCCTATAGTTGGACTAGTAATCTCGTGCTCATAATATCTTTCATAGAATGCGGCAGAATTACCCAATAGAAAATTGTTTAGGTAGACCTTTTGTGTCAAGGGCCTTTCGATTTTTATTTCTTTCAACAGTACAATGCAATAGCATATTATAGTGTTATAATTGAACCCCATATTATATTTTAGAACGTTAAATAATCATTATATTATTGTGTAGTGTTATTATTCTAATGATTAAAAGATTGGTTAGATGATGGTTTATTTAAAAATGGTTTTGTCTCAGTAATTACTGCTTTAATTAGATTTTAGATATTCATTACAAAGCTGAATGTCGTTACGCAATTTTATTTATTGATTGACATTATAATGAGTTTTGATATTTAATGCATTTCAAGATGCCGAGGAATCAAAGGAAATATAATTAGTTAATAGCCGTTGTATAATATGTTTAAGACCACTGAAAGACATGACTGGTGATAGTAAAAACACACAAATCTAACCTTGAGCTGGCTTTAGACAATTTATCAGACTATGAAATGTTGTCTGTGTAACCTTAGTTTTTTTGGAATATTTTTGTCTTGTATGCATTTGTTGTTCTTGTGCCCTGCTCTTGTAATTTAGTAGTTATAACCTGAGGCCCTCTTAAATATATTGTTGCTTGTATCTTTATCAAGCTTAAAGACGAATCTGTGTCAGCTATAAAATAGTGAGATTCCACAAAAGCTGAGCGGTGAGAGAATTCCTAGTTACCTTTTTAACTAAACTGAACACTGTGTTAAGTGAATGTTTTGTTTTACTAGTGAGTAATTAATTAATAAGTGTAGCCCATGGAAAAGAATGATTATTTTGCCATACAAGGAAATATTAAAGTTGTATCTTCTCTTAATATGCACTTCTCGAAATATATAGCAAAAAAATTGCACTTTGTTTTATTTATATATTTGTTTTTATTATTTACTATTACAATCTATGTCTATAAATTAAATATTTATTCTTCTATTTTGGATTTTAATTGTACCTTATTCTTTCTTACGGATAGTTTCCTTTAACACGTGGAAACTTGGCAAGTACCTACACATAATGATGTCTTCGTTCAGATCATCAAACGGAAAGTCAGTCAATTTGCGGACATTGGTAGAGCGATGAGAAGAATTGGAAAGAAGTATTTTTATAAGCCACAAAGATTTTATTTTTCGTTTCAGTTTCCTTTCCCTAGACAGTTTTGAACTAAAAATGGGCAACACAGAAAGGATCGAAGGTTTTTAAAGAGCGTAAACATTTGCGGTAATAGCATGAATAATAATGAAAAATAATAATGCAATATGACTTGTACCAATATATTTAATAAAATAATTAGGTACGATATTATTACTTTTATTATTATTAATAATACATTTCTGTTATTATGGATGAGTAAGACGTTTTGGGAAAGTATCAATTTATAATAGCAGTGTGACAAAACATTTACAGCGTAAAATACTTAAAAATAGCAGCATATTATGTTGTTCAAGAATCGCATGGGATGAGATAAGTTATGTTACGCAGAAATTGATTAACCATCAGTTTTATTTTTAGCAGGCTTTCTTTCAGGTCTGGCTGTGAATATTTTTCACATATTATTATGGTAAAGTAAAGTACAATTAAAACTACACTATTTAATAAAACGTTTTAGCTGTGTCACATTTAATGCGTTCCTAATATTGCAGATACGCTAGCGATCTGAAGTCTTTTTCCAGAACAAATCATGTCATTTTGCGATACAAAAAATCACGTGGTCAGAAAATTACTAATAAACACCATCTTAAAAATATCAACAATGTGTTAAAAAAAGTGGATTTGCAGAATTTTGATCCTGAAAAGGTTAGGAATGTTTGAGCTACTTTGAGCATCAATTTTGCATTGCCCACGAGCAAGGTGACCTAAATTTTGAATACCTACTTACTCTTTTCTATAATTATGGCACACTATATGTACTAAATATAATTAAAACATAATTTGATGACTTCAATAACATCTTAGTTTTTATCACCTATGCTTAAATTTTATTACAAAAGATGGCTATTAATAATAATAATAATAATAATAAACGTTTATTTCAGGCAAGCCTATATGGTGTTAGTAACAATTGTCTTAAGTGCTAGTGTTAGTAATACATTATTTATTTATTCTAGTGTGTAGTCCCATCCAATGTCGCATCATTGGGGACTCCCATTTGTCAACAAACACACTCAGGGTACCGTTAGTACTGACCCGCATGCGCGCGAGTAGGGAGGCGCACCTTTTACGTATGATTGCCGAGAAACCATCTATATGTCTCTCGGCAAGCATGCTCGACGCACTACAACGCCACGGCAGCCCCAACAATACCCTGAGCGCATTATTGTACTGGACGCGTAGATCGCTGTACACGCGCAGACTATAACTGGTCCACAGACTGCACGTGTAAAATGTTTGGCAGAATGCCTTGAACAGTGTTATTTTTACTGGTTCCGTGCACCGCGCAAATCTGCGGGCCAGCATATTACAGCGCACAGACAGCGACCTACGTTCCCTGTCTATGTGCTTGTTGTCCTTAAGATCTTCGGTGACCCAGTGACCCAAGTATTTAAAACTGGTAACTCTGAGAAGAGGCGCTCCGCAGAGTAATACCTCGGGTATACTCTGGTATCCCTTGGCACCTGCTTTAAATATTAAAAGCTCGCTCTTCTTGACATTGTACTTGAGCCCATGAGCCACCGCATACCTTTCACACACCGACAACAGCTTTCTCATGGCATTGATCGATGGGCTCAGCAACACCATGTCGTCAGCATAACTAATGTTGTTTATACATATACCATCTATATAGCATCCGACACTCGCGTTGCTGAGCCCAACGATCAATTGATTCATATACAGATTGAATAGTCGTGGCGAGGTCAAACCACCCTGCCTTACCCCGCGTTCTAACCTGTATACCTCAGAGTAAGACCCAGCCCACTTAACACTATTCTGTTGGTTACCGTACCAGTATTTCAGTAGTGATATAATTTCGGTTGGCAGTGTGGTTTCCTGTTGCAATTTTCGCCATAGGACATTGTAATTTACAAGATCAAATGCCCTCGACAAATCTAGAAAACAGGCAATTACAGGCGTTTTTCTGTTAGTATAATACTGAACAGTCTGCTTAAGACACATAATAGCACATTCAGTAGAAAGGCCAGGTCTGAAACCGAATTGACTATCATGTAATTGTATGTGCTTAGATAGTTGGTTATCAAGCAGACTGTCCAGCACCTTGGCTATAACAGTTGCCAGAGAAATAGGCCTGTAATTTGATATGTCAGAGGCATCCCCGGTTTTGTTTTTTAAAATAGGCACCACAGTTGTAAACATTAGGTCACGCGGTAAGTAGCTGTGACTCATACAAAGGTTAAAGAACATGGTAAGGACCCGCGGCATATGTACACCAGCATGTTTCAGGTGCTCGATGCTGATACCATCGTGGCCTGGTGACTTACCTCTTTTCATGTCTGCTATTATCGAACTAACCTCTTTATTAGTAAATCTAACGGCAACATCTTCAGGCACTTTGTTCCCAGCACCGAACACCCGTCGCGATTCGTGGGGAGGTGTGGGTGACTCAACCATGAAATGTTGTTTAAAACAATTTGCTATGTTTGTCAATCCACTTACACCCGCTACGCTAACAGGGCGGCCCGACTTTGGGTTCAAACTATTGGTAGCTTTCCAAAAAGTACCAAACTGTTTTTCAGAATGATTTCTCGCTATCATATCCATTTTAATTTGTTTTTCATTATCTTGGCAAAACTTCAGCTTACTTTTAAATGTATTTCTAGATTTACACATATTCTCATAAATATAACCAGTTTTGGGTTTGTCATGCGCAAGCCAAGCTTGATACCATAGTCGAGCCTCCCTATGAGCGCCGCGGACATACTTATTCCACCCCGGTACATATTTTCTTTTATTGTGCCCTTTCACACTGCCTACATATGTAAGCTCTGCGCCTTCTCGTAACACAGCAGTTATTTCTCTATACATGTCATCCAACAGTGTGTGGTGAAGGGTGTCAGAACACATTCCATGGGCACAATTGCTAAAGTCTGGGGGAAAGTCTATAGATCTTAATTTTAAATGACAATAGCTTGCAAATTCACTAATCTTAGATTGACTTCTTTCACCCCATATGACTTTATTTACAATAAAATTATTACATATCAATTTAGGTACAATTAGGTTTAGGTTACATTTAGTTAGCAAAGGAATATGGTCAGATGTACTATTAATACTTTAAAGACAAAAACAACAAAAACAAATTACTGATATAAAGTCCGTCATTATCTTTATACAAGCTTAAAGCTACATGCGTAACATTAATTATGTCCCTAGTGTAGTATTTATGTTTTGTAAGCCATAACCAATGCTTGCAACTTCATTGTTCTTTACCTAAAGTTGGTTTGAGAAAAAGATTCTGTAGCCGTTTACTTAAGTTTCCAAAATTAATTTTATTATTATTTGGATTCCTTTAGCTCTAGAATAGATATATAACTTGTAGCACATTTCTCAAAATTTTATGTGTTTCATTTATAATCTGTATTTAACAAATTATTTGCGAGGTTTCGAAAAATTTCAAGTTTAGATATCATTACGGTAGTAGATCAACGATAGTAGATCCACGCTGGTTTCAGCGTGAATGGGCCGGATCGACCGGGGCAGTACTACCCTCTCATAGGAGATCGACGTAAGAATATTAATTTGCATGCCATTAGCATGTGTTTCGCTCGGTAAGTGAGAGCGCCGGCAGCCCAAGTACCCCCTTGGTCCTGATCCTTTTCCATTTTCCTTCCTCATACCCTTCTCCGTAACCGGCAACGATTTGGTTGTGTTTTCTAAGCATTATTACTTTTCTAATGCTTGGAAACCACAGCCATCTCTACATATAGGTTACGGTTGCCACTTACCATCAGTTGGGCCGTATGCTTGTTTGCCACCAAAGTCATATAAAAAAACATTAATATTTTCGGAATCTGAACTATTCTATAAAGTATCTTTTCTCCGAGTTATTTTGACCACCTGTTTCGAACACTGATCTAAAGGCAAGAATCAGTAAAGACTATTAATTACGCAAAAACGCATCTTATGCGATTATAGCATTATAGGTTTTATGCAGGTACTCCAAATGTGTCGGCTAAGATTGTATCGTACCATGTTTTGTAAGCTATCATTACGCTCCATGTAATGGAGTAAAGACTATTATCATTTTACCTTCATAGCTTTCTTCTGATTCACATTGATGAGTTCTCCAAAATAACTAGCCCACAACAAATGCATTTAACTCATAATTCAGTACTGCCACATTTGTTTTTAAAATGAAGTCATTTTAAAGTATTTTCATTTTTACATTTTAACTCCCGAAAGTTTCTATACTTGTTTATTTTGTTATGATAACTAGCCTCATTTTATCTCACTGCAGGACAAATATCTATTCATCTACAAAGAAAGCATGAACATTGGTCACCATATCTGCTGACAATGTCATGCTCCGATTTGTTTCAACTCCAGGTTTTCTCAGGTTGTTTTTCATCAATAACATATAAAGCAACTTGAAAATATAATTAAAATTTGAAACTGTATTTGTTTACTTGTCTGATTTTGAGCGGGACTTTTATTTTGATCACAAAATATTTAGAATTAGATTAGGTAGGTACTTATAATTATATTATAGGTATGAGATAGAAAAGTATAGATATAGGTAACATTTAATATTTATTTACAATCTTAAATCATTATGGTAACATTAAGATTATAATATCAAATTTTTACAATGATGGGGTAAAACAGAAAACTAAAAAAGATGTCAGCACCTATACTTGTAAGTACCTGCTTACAATCGCTAAACGCAATTATGTCTGAATACTCAAACGCCAAATGTTTTTTGATTTAAATAGCTTAAAATTCTTCATGTCGCTAAAATTCATATTGTAAGTGAGAGCAAATTTTCTCTCACTTACCGACAATATGAATTTTGACTTTAAATTAAAGACCGCTTCAAATTTACTGATGTTTCATTCAATATTTGGGTATATAAATTAGATGATCTTATATAAAAGATAAGCATTAATACCGTCTATTATTCTTTATTTATAGACTCCATCATAATTTTATATTCAACTTTTACAATATTGTATTACAAAATTGTTTTTGACAAATGTTTTAATTCTCACAGAGGTATTTTTAATTACACACGATAACAGTAATGTCTACATTTGCTTTTACCATCGACCTTTTTTATTATCCGCTTTTGTGAAATACGAGATCTCAAACAAAAGCTCTGTCAATAAATCTTTTCCAAGCTCAAGTTTGTAATTTATTGGTATGGCTGTAATGCAGTCAAAGACGTCTTTCAATCAGATCTTTTCTGCTTTTACTAGACGATTTTGCTCAACTCCCATCTGTGGTTTAGTAATTCACAGATGGGATTCGAACAAAACCGTAAATTATACCAGTCATAAATATATCTATAACTAAGCACAAAGGTGGTCCGAAAAATTCATGTGACTATAAATTACAACTTTAAATCAAATTTGTCTTATCGAATTACTAATTAATACTTAGGTATAGGTACATGTAATAGCTCATCGTACGGTACTGCATCAAAGAACTTTTTCGCTGTATTGACGGTTACGTTTATAGCATAATCCACAACAGGCTGACCGAATTCTTCTGTCACTATTCTCCAATTTTCATTCAGGAATTGTAATACTGTGTTACCTGAAAAATTATCGGAATAGCAATGAGAATAGTAAACGATGGGTTAGATATGTTTCACGTTTATTCTTGTCAGAACGTATATTTGTGTGGCACGAGAAATTCTATAAATTATATTGAACTGCTAGCGGGCAAAAATTTTGTGTTGAAAAATAGTGAACCTAAAACCAAATTTAATCAAGAGAAAGAAGAAATATATTATGTTATAACTGGCTTCCTTCAGCGTGGTTTCACCCGCGTTAGCACTTTCCGGGATAGTAGACGGATATGACCGTTAGGACAATAAAACATCTATTGTGTCTACAGTATAGTCCATGTTAAGTTACATCTTTGGTTACTGCTCTGCTCCCGTCACCAGTAGAGTGATGTTACACAGCCTATAACCTGCCCCAAAAACTGGGCTGTCATACGCAAGAAAGATTCAAATTCGACTGGCAGTTCCAGAGATTAGTGCGTTCAAACAAACTCTTCCATTTTATATAATAGTATAGATTTTATGAACATGTTTATTTTATTTTGTTTAAATTAAGAAGACATTGCTTGCATAATTACTTAACATACGTGTTTATAGTATTTATAACTTTATTCTTTAAAGCCAAATAAAAAAAATGTAATTACTAAATTGTACATACTTAGCAGCTATCGGCAACATCTTACAATCACTCATTTATTTTTCTATGATTAGTAGGTATGGCAAAACTTTAACAATTCATAATTTAAATCTACACATGCTTAAAGCTAAATATGCATCTTTATAGTTGACTCTGCTTCCATTATATGCCACCTTATATTTTCTTCAAAGATGTATTTATTTATAAGTTTAGTAACCCACTTGAAGGTTCTTACTTAAATATTCTGGAACTTTTGATTTACTAAAAAGTTACTAATATTTTTTTACAAGTCTCAAGGTTTAATAAAAGTTAAACAAAGTAGCCAACTTACACAACTTTGAACTGTTTTAGTAAGATAGACGAGTTCTTAATCCTTTTAATTATTTCAATTATAGTTAAGAATTCGATATCGTAGTCCTTTAGTGGAGTAGACTATAGACGGATTAGAACTAAATAGATACTCAATGTTTATTAACTGACAACTTGAACTAAGTTACATTAAATTTTTGTTTTAGGATGACGTAATAATAAGTAGTTCAAATACCAGCAAAGAAACATTTTCCTAAAATTTGATAACACTACACTAAGTGATCACGATAAATAACTGATCATGTAGGTACCCTATATATAAATTTGAGGTACTATGATGATCTTTGCCAGTATTTTAGAGGATGGAAGATCGTTCCCAAGTACTTACTTAATTCAGGGTTTCCCTTAAACAAGTTGGCGATGGTATAGACGATTCTCTCGCCATAATCAAAGGTGTATTTGTAGCTCTTGATACCGAAGTGGTCGCGTCCTTCAGAGTCTTTGAAGTATTTAGTCTTGATATTCAGTTTTATGATGGAGTTTACTGAAACAGAAATGGATATCATTGGTTAAAATAGTTGTTAAATTAGGTACTTAACGGAAATTTAAGTTTCTTGCTGATTTGAGCAGATTTTATATCAAACTTTGTACCTATAAGTTTTCAAGAAATCTTATAGGTACAAAGACTTTATTATACATGGGTAACGAGAGATTAATTTTTTTAAAGAAAATGTATGGTAAATATTAATCTGTTAAATATATAGTCACCAATTTTCTCATAGCAAATTTACAGATAGGAAAAATACCTACTCTAATTCAAATAACAAGTGTGGTTAAATATAAAACTTTATGTTTTAATGTTGCCTGTGCGTCAATGTATGCCACTTACATTATACGCAAAAAGAAACATAGTTTTACAGATATAATAAGTTTCAAATGCAAATAATTTAATTTATTTTTCTAGAATGAATACCTATTCATAGTCTTAAGTCAAAGTCAAAGTCAAAGTCAAAGCATTTATTTCATTTAGATCATAAAGTATGATGCTTATGAGAAGTCAACATTACATTTTGTCAGCCAATTGACCTACAGCCAGTTCGCTGACGAGGTAGAGCTGTGAGAAGAACTGGCAAGAAACTCACGCCACTCTTTTCAATCGCCAGAGAATTACAGTTATTTGAATGAGTTACAATTTAAACACTTACCTACTGTAACACATCCATTTACTGACAATGTTGAAAATATGTTTTTTACTCAGTCGCATAAACACTAATTGCAATATTTGATTATGAATTTGAATATGAAATTGCAAATTGCTATTGAACAGTTGTCATGTAGCTCTCGGGATTTATAGTTATCATTTATGCTTCCAAAATAAGTTGTAACTACACAAACATTGACATAACTTGGTACATACTTCGTAGTTATGTAGTTTTAAAGAATTTGCTAATCAGGTAAGACAAGGCGCTAAAATTTTATCTCAAATAAAAGGTCTGTTTATATATTGTCCAAACATTTATTTTTAAGTACATTTTATTTAAAAATCAAATTTAGAGAGTATTATATTGTTGCTCTAAAATGAAAGAAGGAAGATTATGGTTTCCTGTATTAAACAAATACTGTTGGTGTCCTTTATTTGTTTTACATTTCTCTAGCGCTTACGCTTACCTATAAATAATTCAGGATATGTATTAGCTTTGATGAGATGGATTCTTAGAACTCGGGGCTAATTACTAATTTAACAATTAAGGTACACAAAGTGTTTTACGACCTTTTATGAGTAACATACGGAATCTCAGGATCATAATTGATACTTGTTGATTTTGTAGTATATTGATAGAATGTTAAGTAGAACATTTTCTTTAACCACGTCGTTAAATTTGTCTTTTATTTAAAAATGCGTTAACTCGAAATCTATAAGGTTCAATTCTCTAATGAACGATCTGTCTAACAAGTTTTGTAAAGACGGATCTGCGAACGAATTAGATTCACAATTAAAACTCATACTATAAGCTATAATATATGCTTACTTTAGGTCTAGATAGCGTTATGTAGTTGTTGTGATTTTATTATTATTCAAAGGCAGTCTAGAGCTCTTCTTGTAGTTTAGAGGCTAGCCGAATGCGGAGGGCTACGGTTGCAGCGCACCGTATTGCAAAATGGCGTCAAAGCATATACCTAGTACTAGTAATGACAGTGCGATAGTTGATAATTTATAAAATGTACTATAGGGAGGATTTTTATTACGCGATTCGGTGCGGTGCTGCCCGTCGTATTTTGCGCCTTAAAAGTGACATTGCTTACATTCCAACTAGGTACATGTTAGTACTGTATTAAGGACTCGTGTTGCGTGCATCGTTATTTCTATCGCAATGTATTACACAAAATATTGGCCAATCGAATGAGTTTTCACTGATACGTGTTTTACCTGTATTACTTTTTAAGTAGGTATTTTACGTTTTAGTACCAAATATAATGGCGTTTTATAGACGTTCTGATAAAAATATGGCTTATTATATTGTTAATTAAATATAATCAACAGTCGATCGATGTTGGTAAATCGATCAATTACCTATATCATTTGTTTGATTTTTATTGTTTCTTGCCAAAAATGTGTTTTAGTAAAGAGAGAATGTTTTGCTATTCAATTATTATTTATAATTTTAGTTTTAATTCATATTCATACGTACCAATTTTGATTTTGGCGTCTCCTTCGCCATTGATGGGAAAGAGTAGTAGCCTTCCAACAGCAGTGTATTTGCCCTTGATGGTGATGTTACATCGGACCTCTAACTGGAATATGTTTTGCTCCAAGTAAGCTCTGAAATTAAGATGAATTCTAATGTAATACACTGTAGAACTAAAAAGAATGAATTTCCACAATCTGACTAGTCTCGTGGAGTCTCAAGCGTTTGTTACTTAGGTACTGTTAGATACTTTTTTTTTTGATATTATTTATAATAATAATAATAATATGTGGATACTATCACACACTGTCGTCTAGTCCCAAGCTAAGCAGAGCTTGTGTTATGGGTACTAGATAACTGATTATAATACATATACATACTTTTTTTTTTGTAAATACGTACTTATAATACATAGGAAACACCCAGACTAAAGACAAATACAAATGTTCATCACACAAATATTTGCCTTCCGCGGGAATCGAACCCACGACACCCGGCGTCGCAGTCAGTTACACTAACCACTAGACCAACGGTGCAGTCATTATTATTATTAGTCAACATTCATTTACTTTAGGTAGGTACTGTAGTCTAATTATTGAAATGCTGTAATTCAATAAATTAAAATTAGTTCTGGGGATGCTGGGTTAA
Source organism: Parascotia fuliginaria (assembly GCA_963082885.1). NCBI lineage: Eukaryota > Metazoa > Arthropoda > Insecta > Lepidoptera > Erebidae > Parascotia > Parascotia fuliginaria. The sequence continues at coordinate 12,401,844 of OY720180.1, read as the reverse complement.
TATTGAGAATTTTCGACATAGTAGCCCAGCCCAAATCACTTTATCTGATCCTAAATTGAACCGGACTGTACCACCGAACCACAGAGGCAGTCAAATACATTTACATGTATATTTTACCGTGTTACCTAAAATATTCAACATTGCTCATCCATTAAAAATAAATATGCGTTTCTAAATAGAGGATGAAATGAATTACCAATATTTCAACATCAAAGGAACATCGGTACAGTAAATGAAGGGTTCTATACCGCTAGTTAACGACGGCTTTTAGCAAACAACCGTGCCGAACAAACGAGTGTTCATGGTGTAGAAAATGACTAGATTCTTTCTTTGTAGGGTCACTGCGTCAATATATAACTTGTCACGTTAGAATAAATAGGCATACATAAATATCATTTAATTCGAAACTGTTTATTTCTTGTAGAAAAGATCATAATTGTTATATCAGAAACTCGTCTACTACTGGGCATTGGCCTCACCAAAACATCAAGACTTTGATAGTGCCTGAACTGTCCATCAGTTTAATTTAGCGTTTGGTGAACCAATAACCTGGTAACTTTTGTGAGCAACGACGAATGAAGAGGCTCACTCCAGTAAGAACAAGTTCAAATGTTTTCTGTATTTGCTCCTGTTTAATGTTTTCTTTGTTCTTATAAAGTCAGTTAATATATTATAATAAACTCGATATAACAATCACTACCGACATCACTCAAGCTATAGGTTCAGTGACCTTGAGACATTTGTGATTAAGTTTCTTATATAGTAAAAAAACTACTAACTAATTAACTAGCTATGACATTGTATAACACTTAGTAGTTTATTTTCAAATTAAGAATGGTACCTATTACCTAAGCGACAAAATATATATATTCGACTATCCATACGCCAATAAGTGGCTTACAATAAAGACAACTAATTTATTACATGTTTTCTATTTATGGTACCTTAAGGGTCATTTCTTATTTCTCTCTTTATTTTAGTTCATTTGTCCATTTAATTGTGCTAGTAAATTGGCTACATTGTGATGTAAAAATGTTGCAAATTATATAATATATTAAAACGTATCGTCTCTCAGAACAAGTGCCCTTGAAGGTATCGTCTTTATACTTGTCCTTCAAAGAATACAACAGTTTCATTTTGAAACGTAATCTAGCATAAATAAATAGTCTCTTGGAATAGTCTTTAAAATCCTCTGAATTCATCATCAACAATATCTTTTTTAGTTATATTAGTTCTTGGTGCCATGTAACAATATGAAAAACAATTTAGATATGTCGAACCTTTTTACCCGACAACATAATATTCCTCGTATTTGCCCTCAACCAGAGCATATCCATAGATAAACGTTTTTCATCTATTTCTGGGCGCATTTTGTCTATTTGAATATCTTTGAGCTTTGTACCAGAGACTTATATTATGTCGCATAGTGTGGTATACAAAAATAGCAATATATTTAATACTAGCGACTCGCTCCGGGTTCAATTAAGTTCGGTACAAAGGTATATTTTTAACGGTATGATTTTAAATTTTCAAAATTCTTAGCTTTCTCTATTATCTCCCGTAGAAGTTTAGTAGAAGTTAACAAAGAAACAAAGAAGTAAATACTGACTTTGTACGTACCTATTATTAAAAGTTAAGATTAGTACAGTTTCTTTTATTTATTGCATTTAAATGTTTCTCCTTCTAGATATCATAATAATTATAAATTTATATCATAAATTAAGATCCAAATAGTTCCTACAAGATTAAACTATCAATAGGTAAAAGGTAATCTCAAACCATTCAAAAACACAAGGCTTATTAAAAATGTACGCAAAACATAAACATTAAAACCAGACCGTGAATATATGCATATGCGTGAGCGAACAAAGACGGCTTCTAAGCCGAATTTCTACTCAAAGTCGCGCGACATTGAATCTACTGTGTACTTTAGTATTGTTACAGCATTAACACCAAGCTTATTCTTGGAAAATCCTTGTACAGTTCATTTATCTAAACATTCGAGTACAGTTTACAAAGGGTTTCGTCAGTGGCACGTGAAAATAAAACCGCATTATTGCGGTGTGGCAAAGCTCCTGTAATCGTTATAACGTCAGGTAAATGCTATTATTATGTGTGAGTCAAAGGTAAATTAGTTCTGATGAGATATTTAAGGAAAAGATTGATGTTTTTAGGTATGGTACACTTATAAGAGTATTTTTTTTATCCTTGATTGAAACTAAATAGGTAATATTCATTTAAAAATGTAAAATAGGGTTGATGTAGAAGCTAAACAAAATTGCAAATAATTGGCATGGTTACTTTGGAAACAAAAATTAAATAAGATTTTTTTTGTAGTTACAAAATAAACTACATAAAATATTGTTACGACGTTTACCTATTCTAGAACGTTCGCAAGTACCTACCTACTCGTGTACGACGAATACCTACTCTCTAGAACATTCGCAAGTACCTACCTACACTTATACGATGAATACCTACACTAGAACGTTCGCATGTACCTACCTACACGTATAACAATAAATCATCGGCGGTAGGCATACCTACGCGTCTACGCTAAGTACCTACACTCATTGTTCTGTTTTCGAGAATTGTCGGCATCTTTGTAGTAATAACTGAAAGGTTCTAGAAATCTATTGAAGGACTATAAAAAGGATTCGAACGTCGGCACTTCGTTCAGTTGTGAATACAGCGATCTCGAGCGAACATCTAAGTAATACAGAAGTTTACGAAGAGCGATATACGAAGCGTGATAGTGCAGTATAAGTGTTTATTGCTTTATTTTGTTACTGTTAGAGTATAGTGCGAGTCTTGAATAAAGTCATCATCGCGTAACTGGCATTTTACCTCGAACCCCATCCTGACACGTAACAATTGGTGACAGAAGTGAGAATGCCAGTCACACCACGCGACGAGGGAGTACGCACTCGACGACAGGCGGCGGTAGACGAAACTCGTGAACCATCGATTATGGCCGATACTGAAGAGACTAGCGCAGCAGTATTTAGTGATCCGGGTACTTCTGCGGCGTCTACGGGTGTAAGCTCCGGCTTTGACATGTCGTCTCTTTTAGCCATTATACAGGAGGGCCAACGTCAAGCCATGAAGGAGCTGAAGGAAGTTCAACGCCAAGCTGAAGAGCGTCAACGCCAAGCTGAAGAGCGTCAACGCCAGGCTATCCGTGAGGACCTTCAAGAAATGATGGACTCTAAGTGGGAAGGGTTCAGCACCGTCATCAGTACTCTTCAAGAAGACGTTGAAGTGGTAAAAAAACGTACCAGCAAACATGATGAAATTCTCGAAGATGTCCAGACCACCATGAACCATCATGACAAGATGATTAAAGAGCTGCAGAAGACCAAGGTTCTATCCTATTCAAGCACTACGCCTATGGCCGCGACAGTCACTTCCGGAGGTCCCAAGTTCAAACTTCCCTCCTTTGACGGCTCGTCTTCCTGGACGGCCTTTCGACACCAGTTCGAAGTAGTTGCCAAATGAAAATGGATGGGAAGATGATCACGCACTGACGGCGCTTACTTTGGCACTTAGAGGGGATGCACTGCTGATCCTAGAGAACTTACCTGCTGACCGACGAAACTTAGACGCACTCCTTAAGGCATTGGAAGCTCGATTTGGCGATAAGCACCTGGAGCATGTTTATCGAGCTCAGCTGAAGGATCGAACTCAGAAGTCGAGTGAGGGACTTCAACAATGGGCTGCTGAAATTGAACGCCTGGTACGACGAGCCTATGCCTCCAGTACATCATCTGTGGACCCGACAGTGGTGCAAGCTTTTGTGGATGGTATAAGAGACCTTGAGGTCAGAGCAACTGTTCGGTTGGCACACCATACAAGTTTAGATGCGGCCTTAGCACATGCCCTTGAGGTGGAAGCTGTGCGAAATGACTACAAGTCGCATAAAGTACGGGAAGTTGTTGCAGCTGTTAGACCAAGGGGTGAGCCTATATGCTACGGATGCGGCAAGCGAGGACATATCCGAATTAACTGTCCGGTCCAGAGAGGAAGTAGAATGGTGTCAACCGCTACTCAGGTTGACGCTAGTCAAGATTCGTTAAACTAATCGGAGCCAGGGCCGCGGGGCGGGCACTGGCTGGGTTACGTCAAGCCCCCACAGTGCAAGTATCACAGGCATGTGACGGCAATAGCCTGGTAACAGCTGGAGAAATAAATGATAAACCTGTTCGCCTTACGATAGATACAGGCGCGTTGAAGACCATCGTACGACCAGAACTTCTGCGGCGAACAATTCAGTGGGAAGACGCACGACCATCTTGCAAATTGCAAACAGCGACTGGCCAGCCAGTGACCGTCCACGGAGCTACAGATGTGAAAATCAAACTAGGAGAGAAGATTTATCATCAAACTGTTTTGGTGGCGAGCATAACGGATGACTGCATTATCGGCTTAGACTTCCTACGAATGCAGCAGTGCGTTGTCGATATTGCAAAAGGTGTTTTAAGCTTCCCAGACCAAGAGATCTTTCTAGAAGGCTGTTCTTCAATAGCGGTCTACAGTGCCAAAACGGTAACCTTGGCACCGAGGTCAGAAACCTTAGTCGACGTAAGGTTCCCTGAGGGTGTAACTGCTGATCGCTGCGTCATAGTGGAAGATCCTGGGCACCATACCAGTCGAATTACAGCCAGAACTTTAGTTATGACTAGAAGTGGGGCAAAAGTTAAAGTTGCCAACCTTAGCAATTCGGCGATGTTATTAAGGAAGAACGCAATCGTTGGACGATGTGAGGCTGTGAGCAGTCTGAGGAAGATCCAAGAGAACGTCCAAACTGTTTCTTCGGCAAATCATATAGGCCCGTTGCTAGAGACCACGAAGCAAAATCTGTCACCCAAGGAATATCGGGAAGCAGAGAAGCTGCTACTGGACTACAAGGACATTTTCACTAAAGAAGAAAACGACATTGGAAGAACGGGGTTAGTGAAACACCCGATCGACACAGGTGCTACACAGCCTATTAAACAAAGACCTAGACGAGTGCCACTAGCAAAAGAACAAGAAGTAGCCGAGCTGATTGGGAATATGGCACGAACCAAGCTCATAGAGCCATCATCCAGCCCATGGTCTTCACCTGTGGTACTCGTGACGAAGAAAGATGGCACTACCAGGTTTTGTGTAGACTACAGGATGCTGAACAACGTGACCAAGAAAGACAGCTATCCTTTGCCCCGTATTGACGACACTTTAGACATGCTTGGAGGCATGAAGTGGTTCTCTACGGTAGATCTGAAAAGTGGCTACTGGCAAGTGGAACTCCGGCCAGAAGATAAGGAGAAGACTGCATTTACCACCGGTACTGGAAAAGGCCTGTGGCAGTTCCGGGTGATGCCATTTGGATTGTGTAATGCACCAGCTACGTTTGAAAGGCTTATGGAACGCGTACTAGTGGGTCTTTTGGGAGATGCCTGTCTGGTGTACTTGGATGACGTCATAGTTATGGGACGCAGTTTCACGGAACATCGCAGGAATCTTGAAAAAGTTTTTAAGAGATTTCGTGAATCAAACTTGAAACTTAATCCGAAGAAGTGCGCCTTTTTCAAGAAAGAAGTTTCATTCTTAGGCCACATTATTTCGGATAGAGGTGTTCAAACGGACCCAGACAAAATAAAAGCGGTGCAAGAGTGGCCTGTACCAAAAACTAAAACCGAAGTTAGAGCCTTTCTGGGACTTAGTGCTTACTACCGGCGTTTTGTGAAGAACTTCTCTGAAATAGCCAAGCCATTACACCACCTTACAGAAGAAAAGAGGAACTTCGTTTGGGACTCGGATTGTCAACGTGCGTTTACACGACTCAAAGAATTGCTGTGCTCAGCTCCAGTCCTGTGCTACCCTAATAGAGAAGGCAGATTTATTGTGGACACAGACGCCAGTAATACTGGAATCGGAGGTGTGTTATCCCAGGAGCACAATGGACAGCAAGTGGTCATCGCCTACTTCAGCAAGTCTCTATCGAAGCCTGAGAGAAACTACTGTGTGACTAGACGTGAATTACTAGCAGTTGTGAAGACCTTACAACATTTCAATAAATACTTGCTGGGAAGAGAGTTCACACTACGAACGGATCATGCGGCACTGAAGTGGTTACTCCAGTTTAAAAATCCTGAAGGCCAAGTCGCGAGATGGATCGAACAACTACAGGAGTACAACTTTGTAATAGAACACCGCAGTGGAAGGATTCACTCCAACGCTGATGCCTTATCGCGACGTCCATGCACCCAGGATTGTAAACACTGTTTGAAGCATGAGTCCAAGGAAGTAGTGAAAATGGTCAGGACTCAGGGGACTGATGAATCCTGGGACAAAGAGGAAATCAGTAAGGCACAGAAAGAAGACAGAGACCTAAAATTAATAATGGACTGGAAGGCTCAGGGTCGGAAACCATTATGGCAGGACGTATCAGCCGCAAGCCCAATCACGAAGGCCTACTGGGCTCAGTGGGACAGCCTGAAATTGGAACAAGACGTGCTATATAGAAAGTGGGAATCACCTAACGGCAAGGAGCAAGTTCTACAGATGGTGATCCCGAGAAACAAAGTTGCACCTGTTCTGCGCTTAGTGCATGATGGTGCATCAGGTGGTCATCTTGGTGTGAAGAAGACTTTGGTGAAGGTGAGAGAACGGTTCTACTGGGTACGCTGTCGGGAGGACATCGAGGAGTGGTGCAGAAAGTGCTCTACGTGTGCTTCGGTAAAAGGACCTCGTACTAGATCAAGAGGCAAGCTACAGCTGTACAGTGTCGGGGCCCCATGGGAGAGGATTGCCATTGACGTAGCTGGACCATTTCCCGTGACAGAAGAAGGCAACCGCTATATAGTAGTAGTCCAAGATTACTTCACCAAATGGCCTGAAGTGTTTGCGACACCAAACCAAGAGGCTCAGACCGTGGCTAAAAAGTTGATCCAGGAAGTAGTGTGTCGATTTGGTGTGCCGTTGGAACTGCATAGTGACCAGGGAAGAAATTTCGAGTCAGCCCTATTTCAAGAGATGTGTAATTTACTCGGCATACATAAAACACGGACAACACCAGCGCACCCGCAGTCTGACGGCATGGTAGAACGGTTCAACCAGACATTGGAAAACCATCTGGCCAAGGTTGTCGAAGACCATCAACGAGACTGGGACCGTTACATTCCACTCTTCCTGTTATCATATCGGTCCGCGGTTCATGACACTACAGGATTTACGCCGGCCAAAGTCAACTTCGGAAGAGAGATACGCCTACCAGTAGATTTGATTACCGGAACACCTCCTGATACGCCAAAGCCGACAGTAGAATACGTCGCAAACTTGCAGGCACAGCTGGATAAGACATATGATCTAGTGCGAGATAACAACCTCAAGGCTAATGAGAAGATGAAAACTCGCTATGACAGAAAAGCAAGTAATCATGGCTTCGAGGAAGGTACGCTCGTGTGGTTACATAATCCTCTCAGGAAAATCGGCAAGTCACCGAAGCTACAGGCCCGCTGGGAGGGTCCCTATAAAGTGATCACAAGGATCAATGACGTGACCTATCGCATAAGACAGGGCGATAGAAAGAAGCCGAAGATCGTCCACATCGATCGACTAGCACCCTATCACGGTTCTAACGCTGCTCGGGACGAGCATGATTAAGAGGGGAGCAATGTTACGACGTTTACCTATTCTAGAACGTTCGCAAGTACCTACTCACTCGTGTACGACGAATACCTACTCTCTAGAACATTCGCAAGTACCTACCTACACTTATACGATGAATACCTACACTAGAACGTTCGCATGTACCTACCTACACGTATAACAATAAATCATCGGCGGTAGGCATACCTACGCGTCTACGCTAAGTACCTACACTCATTGTTCTGTTTTCGAGAATTGTCGGCATCTTTGTAGTAATAACTGGAAGGTTCTAGAAATCTATTGAAGGACTATAAAAAGGATTCGAACGTCGGCACTTCGTTCAGTTGTGAATACAGCGATCTCGAGCGAACATCTAAGTAATACAGAAGTTTACGAAGAGCGATATACGAAGCGTGATAGTGCAGTATAAGTGTTTATTGCTTTATTTTGTTACTGTTAGAGTATAGTGCGAGTCTTGAATAAAGTCATCATCGCGTAACTGGCATTTTACCTCGAACCCCATCCTGACACGTAACAATATTTTAGATTATAATTATAAATAACTTTAGCTTTCCGCGGAGCGGTTTCACTCGCGTCTTACTGCTCTGCTCCTGTCACCAGTAGCGTGATGTTACATAGCCTAGCTCGAGAAGTAGGCTTTCAAACGTAAAAATAATTTTCAAATCCTACTGGTTGTTCCAGAGTTTAGTGCATTCAAACAAACAAACAAATAAACTCTTTCGCTTTATATAATAGTATAGATTTAAAAGAAATCAAGTTAAAATGTTTTGGCATGTGAACCTGACTGACATTTTTGTTTTGTTTTATTTTACTCAAACGATCAAACATTTTATGGTAGATACTTAGTAGTGAGTGTCTTGATAGCTTTTCGAAATCCCTAAGGCGATCAAAGTATCAAGTACGCTGTTTAGAATAGAGACCAAACTTTGGAAATTATAAGCTACTTTATGTCTGGATGACTACAATTAAAGTTAAAGATTGACGACCGAAGGTTTTATAAACTTAGCTCTAAAGATGTTTTGCTCTTGGTAATTTGTGAGCACGCAATAAATGCCTATGCACGTAGGCACCAATAATATAACAATTACATGATTTTATTACATTAGATTATGTAGAGTTAAAGACTCCAGACTTGCTTAATTTAATACTTTCAATATTCTCGCTATTAAGATAGCTTAAGTTTAGTCACTATTAGGTTACCATGAAATATTGTCAAATATTTATGTAAATAGTAGTATAAACCATAATTCACATAAAAGTCTAACAAATAATTCTAATTCGTTATTACTATAAAAATAACAATACTAGCTTGTTTACTGTCCTACTTCAGAGCAAAGGCCTGTTCTCATATAGAAAAGGCATTAATCACCACGCTTGCTAAAAGCGGATCGGCAACTTCTGACTGACGGTGAAGAAAAATATCGTGAGGAAACCTGGACTTAAAATAATAATAATGCCTAATAAAAAACTTTTCTAGCTGCTACAAACTGGTACATACCTATCAAGTAATACCTACATAAATGTACGCATTACAAATAAAGCGGTAGAAACAGACAACAATTTTAGTACCGCGGTGACACCTATTTAAATGGCACAAGGAAGGTTGGAGCGCGGACGTAAGTCTACCGTTGTATACTGAATTTACTTAATAGAAATTTCTTCGTTCAAATTGAGCACTGCAATTCGAAAGCCTATATCTTACAGCAGACTAGCTAAATTTTTGGTAGTAGATCCTCGCTGGTTTCAGCATGAATGGGCCGGATCGACCGGGGAACTACTACCCTCTTAAAGAAGATCGACGTAAGAGTAGTAATATTCGTAATATTGCGTTTCGGCGACCCAGTTGCCCTCCTTTTCTCTTTTCTCAACTTTCACATGCCCATCACCTACCCTGTTCCCATAGTGGAAGCCACCATACCAGCAGCAGTTTGAAACGATGGCTTTTGATAAGGTGGCCACCACTTTTAGATTCCACTAACTGCTTACTATAGAAGGCAGAGTTAAGTCACTTTGGTAGGCAATTTTCCCTCTTTTTCTTTTTATTCATCTTTCTCAATCCTCTTATCTAACCTACTCCCTTCAATGTAGGCAGCGGCCTCGTAGAGTCCCTGGCATTGCTGTAGCAAAGCCAGATTCTGAGTCCCTTTATGAGCGACAGTTACCACTTATCATTACGTGGGCTGTTTGCTCGTCCACCACTGAAGGCCATATAAAATAAAAACGTATAAGATACCTATTCACAGAATCGGAAAAAAAAGCTGGATTGATAGCGAGTACAACCACTTCAAACGCGAATTATACGTTGGTAGCATTGCAGGCGCGGTATATAATATTTGCGATAATTATTTAAAAATACTTACTCAACATTCAGGACTTGACACTTTCTTAGTCCCGTGGCTTTCCCTCCATAGAATGTGACCTTGATGCCCGGCAGTTGTATAGGTAGTTCATCGATGATGAAAGGATCTAGCGATGGTACTCTAAGATTGGGCATGCCCTTAGAGAATTCAGGTATAGCATCCTGCGTCGCCTGTATTAAACACGCTGGTTCTGTATTGTTGCATGGGTGTATGAAGTCAGCTGTGAAAGCATAAAAAGTAAAAATTAACGTAACTAAAAATATACCTGATAAAGTAATATAGATCATTATATATTTATTATTTCCCTACTCTAACAGAGCTGATGGATATTGTTATTTGGAAGAGATTTTAACATAATCGTTAAATTCACCTATTAAACAGTTCTGTTATTTGTTATCATACTTTGGTGTAAAAATAAAAATGTAAAGTATAATAAGTATGTTCAGAACGTTTTCGCTCATGAATTGCAAATACAGTAAACATTTGAGTACGCACAATACCGGTTACTCTCCGTTTCAACAGACAAAGATTTTTACGAGCAGAGATGTGGATATTATATGATGAACTTGACCGACTTGTTAATACACATAAATTATATGTGAACTGCTTTGCGTAATGTTAAACAAAAATATAACAAAAGTAAATAAGGTCGGTCATAACACTTAATTTGTGTCTGTCACACCATCACAACTTTTTTCCTTGAAGAGTTAAGCAGTGTAATATTACACCTATATAAGTGCATATTCGGTACCAGAGGGCAACCCTAATGCCATTTTCTGTGCGCAAATCCAATTCTCAACTGATAATATTTAGAAATCTCAATAATTATCAATATACCTACCCGGCTCCATTAAATCACCTAAGCAACTTACCCCCGGTTTCTGAAAGGCTGATCAACGAAAAATTAACTAATCACCTGTTAAATCTCATGTGAAGTGCCAGTTGGGTTGCTAAAAGCATGAATAATTAGTTTAATTTGATCTAGTTAGTAACTAATTAGATCAAATAAAACTAATTATCCATGCTTTTTGCATGCTTTCAGGTACTTTACATGAGATTTAACAGCTGATTAGTTAATTTTTCGTTGATCAGCCTTTCAGAAACTGGGGGTTAGTGTTAAAATCCAACACTGCGTCTGATTAACTAACGATTTCTTTGCATCAATTGGAGAAAATATTGCTCAAATACCTAAAGATAAGCACTGTGGTCCCTGTGTGCTATCACCTATCGAAAACACTATGTTTCTTAGTCCCGTAGAACCCTATGAAATTTATACGATCATCAAAAATTTAAAAAACAAACAAAGCCATGGAATAGACGAATTACCATCCATCTTAATAAGACAGTGCGCAGACGAATTAACTTTACCATTTTATCTATTGATCAACCAATCCTTCGAAGAAGGCACATTTCCAGATTACTTAAAGCAAGCCATAATAAAACCGATCTATAAAAAAAACACAAACACAGACCCCAGTAATTACCGTCCAATAGCTCTGTTACCAACCGCCTCAAAAATTTTTGAAAAAGCCATGTGTAATCGTGTTTATAACTTCTGTGAGAAATATGAAATATTTACCGATAGTCAAAATGGTTTTCGAAAAAACAGATCAACTACATTGGCAGTTTATAAATTTATACAAGAGGCTATTAACATTATTAATGATAAAAAATACGCGGTCGGGCTACTACTGGATATGACTAAAGCCTACGATAAAGTTCAGTACAATATACTACTTAGAAAGTTACAGGGCATAGGTATTCGCGGCAAAGCTTATGAATGGTTTCAGTCATATCTGAAAAACAGAGAACATCTAGTAGAAATAGAATATTTCAACCATTCAATTAATGAAATACAACATGTCAGATCAAATAAGAAAATCGTTAATGCTTCTATCCCACAGGGTAGTGTAGTTGGTTGTCTTTTGTTTCTCATCTATATCAATGACCTGCCCAAAAACATAAATGGGCCATGTGTCCTATTTGCAGACGATATTTCACTCCTTACTTCATGCAAAAACAATAGTGAACTTAACAAACAGCTATCATCCACACTCGATAAAGCTGTCTCCTGGATGAACGAACACAATCTCGAAATTAACTTTTCAAAAACTAAAATTATGTCTTTCCATCCCCACCAAAAAACTCCAATAGAAATAAATTTTGTTTATAATAACATAGAAATAGAAACAGTATCGGAATTTACACTACTTGGCCTATCAATAGATATCAATATAAACTGGAAATCACACATTAAAAAAATAAGAGCAAAGATTTCCAAATTTAAATATGCGCTGCCCTTTATGAAGTGAAAAAGACAACCCATTTGCAAACTGCCCTGGCTACATATTATGCATATGCTTATGCATGGTTTAGCTATGGCATCATATTGTGGGGCAACAGTACAGATGCACCAACTCTCTTCATACTTCAAAAAAATCTTGTTAGAATATTAGTAAATATCGATAATACCGACAGTTGCAAACCCCATTTCAGAGAACACAATATCCTTACTCTACCGTCCATCTATATCTTAGAAATATGTAAATTTGTAAGAAATAATCTAAATTTCTTTACGAAGAGAAGGGACAAACAATTACAAAAACAATAATTATAAACATACTATTATTATGGGTGATTTCAATACTTGTCTTCTTAAAAATGATTCCCGGTCCTCTTCTCTTACTTCCATAGTAGAATCCTGTAACCTACAAATCCTTCCTCTTAGTGCCACTCATCATTTCCCTAATTGTATTCCTTCACTTCTAGACCTTATATTGGTATCATCAAGAGAGCATGTCGCTAAGCATGGTCAATGCCCAGCCGACGTGTTCTCTTATCACGATTTAGTCTACCTCTCCTACAAAATTCGTCCACCAAAGGCAAGGTCTAAAATCCTCATGCAACGCAATTTTGGTGGCATGGACGTTGAGGATCTTCGTGGAGATGCCAACAATATCGACTGGCAACCTCTCATTCTGTCTGATTCTGTTGACGAAAAGCTGAATTTTTTTACGACGGCCATATTACACTTGTATGATAAACATGCACCTGCCCGACCAGTCAAACTTAAACATGCGCCGGCACCATGGCTAACAGATGAAATAAGGTTGCTCATGGCAAAGAAGGCTGCCGCTAAATACAAATACAAGACTAGGCCTAGTGAGGTAAATTTTGATAAGTATATCACAGCTCGAAATCACTGCAATAGGGTGTGTAGGGATGCACAACGCCAGCATATACATAGTTCGGTTCAAAATGGTGATCCAGCGAAGGTTTGGAAATTTCTTAAAACATTAGGAGTTGGAAAATCTCGTAATAGCAATATTCCTAGCACTTTAAACATTGATTCACTCAATAAACATTTCTCTGCTTCGTCCAACTTTGATAGGACAACTAAACAAAATACAATTAATTTTCTTTCGTCTCTTCCAACTCCTAGCTATGATCCATTTGTTTTTAGTCAATTTACTGATTGTGATGTTAAGAAGAGCATTATGGCGATCACATCTAACGCTGTTGGAAGTGACTGTGTCAGCCGTAATATGATCCTTCCCATCCTTGACCAAATTCTTCCTATAATATGTCACATCCTCAACTTCTCCCTATCCAGTGGTGTTTTTCCAGCTATGTGGAAAAATGCACAAATTACACCCATACCTAAAAAACCTAATCCTACAACATTCTCCGATTACCGACCTATCTCCATCCTGCCTTTCCTTTCCAAGGTCCTCGAGCGCCTAGTACATGGCCAGCTAAGCACATTTCTATTAACCTATAATCTCCATAACCCATTCCAATCCGGTTTCCGCCCTGGCCATAGTACTGTCACATCCCTGGTGAATATTACAGACGACATAAGACTCGGCATGGAATGTGGAAATCTTACTGTCCTTACTCTCCTGGATTTTTCAAATGCATTCAACACAGTAGATTTCGACATTCTAATTAACATACTGCGCTCGATTAACATATCTCCAACAGTAATTGATTGGTTTCGCAGTTACCTGAGTGGCCGTCGGCACTGTACTCGCGTTGAGGATGTTGTTTCCTCTTGGTGCGGGACACATGTCGGAGTGCCCCAGGGTGGCGTTCTATCTCCTCTACTTTTCGCAATATTTATTAATTCCATCTCAAATAGACTTACTTCTGCCTACCACCTCTATGCAGATGATCTTCAAATATACTCACAAGGTCCACTAGACAAGCTGTCCGAAACAATAGGCATCATAAATCAAGACCTAGTTCGTGTTAGTGACTGGAGCAGATCGTATGGACTAAAAATAAATCCAGTGAAAACGCAGGTTATTGTTGTTGGCAGCTCCAGGAAACTCTCTTAAATTATTTACTCGCAGCTACCACAAGTTGTCTTTGATGGTACCGTAGTTCCCTTTAGCAGCAAGGTCAAAGATTTAGGCCTATCCATTGACACTGAATTATCATGGGACGCACAGCTGCAGGAAGTGAGCCGCAAAATTTTTGCTGCTGCAGGCTCATTGAGGAGATTGCGGAACTTTCTTCCTACTGCCACCAAAATTGCACTTGCAAATTCCCTATTACTTCCCATCCTTGACTATGCGGATGCCAGCTATCCAGATCTTACCGAGAACCAATTAAACAAACTTGAGCGACTTCAAAATGTTTGTATAAGATTTATATTTGGTCTACGCAAGTATGATCATGTCTCCGAGTTTCGCAAAAAGCTCAAGTGGTTACCAATACGACTTCGCCGGAATGCTCATATCCTTTCACTATTATACAATATATTGTTTAACCCTTTGACACCTTCCTATCTTAAAGAACGTTTTGAGTTCCTCTGTGACACACATATGAAAAACTTACGATCATCAGAGAATCTAAAGTTAAAAATGCCAATGCATTCTACGGTATTTTTTGATCATTCATTTACTGTCGTGGCTATTCGTTTGTGGAATGCATTGCCGCTCGAAGTGAGACAAGCTCAATCATTGAACATTTTTAAAAATATGATTAAAAAGCTTTATTTGACGCAACTATAAAATAAATCTTTCTTATTCATTTATTTATGTAATATATAGTTATATATATATATATATTTATATATGTGTATGTATTTATATAATTATGTATTATATTATATTTATATATATTATAATTTATATATATATATATATTATATTTATATATATGTATGCATTGTTTATTACACTATAAGTATAGAAATTATCTCTATGTACAAGTGTTATGTAACTTACCATATCTACACCACTATCTACATTCAACCCCGAAATCCATCCAAAGGTTGTCTGGAAGAGATCGCTCTTAGCGATAAGACCGCCCATTGTACAACTTACATATTATAACTGTGTTTTTGTATCGTCCAATGTTGTGTAAACTTTTAAATAGTGTACAATAAAGAATATTCTATCTATCTATCTATCTATCTACAGTACACATTACGCCATAAAGATAGACTTAACCTACCAAATTCTCGTTTAAAACTACACTCTGACAGTACATATGGGATGTCTATTAAAATCTATAATAAATTGCCTGAAGTAATAAAAAACGAAACTAAATTTAATATATTTACAAATAAAATAAAATCGCTACTATTATGTAAATGCTACTACAATATAAATGAATACTTAATTGACAAATTCTAATCGGTATAGGTACTTATATCTAATAATATGCAATAAAATTAAAATACTAATTGACACAAATATTGATAGAAAATAATATAATAATGAAATTAATATAATCTATATACATAATATAATATAATAATAACTAAAACATATATAATAAACTAACCTAGATGATATTATGACACTATTTCAGACATTAAAAAGTAGGAAACAATAGATGAATATAATTATAATAATATGGTAGTATATTACATAGGAAATCTAGTATTTTTATTAAATTAAAGCCCTCTTCCTCTCCTCTTTTCTAACTTTGCTGTGCCCGACAGGGTCCATAATGATGCCATGCAATATATCTTTAACATCTTATCTACATTGTGGAACGCAAATAAAATATTGAGTATTGAGTATTGATATACCTACAAGTTTTTGATTACGTAACTCTCAATTTTGTTTATTTTTAAATCTAAGTATAACGTCTTAATTGATGTAATAAACAGAAAAAATTGTTTGTTATTGAACTTGAAAATATAAAGGTGACTTTCAGTATTGCGTGTGAATAACAATAATAAAAATTCCACGCGGAGAAAATTGCATAACAATAGTCGTCCATAAAATTATGCTATCATTTTAAGATAGCAATCTATGAAAATTATGCATAAGCACGGTTAGTTGTTATCATTATTACTTACATACGAGGACATTGTATTTGTTTAAAATTCATTATTTAACCATGCAGTGAATGCCTAATGGTTAATTGGTTAATGATTCGTATTTTATGAAATAACTTGTGAGTTTGAATGCCGGAAAATACCTCTGTGATATTTTCACGATATTATGTATTTTCAAGTTTAATGTAGCATAGCATTAACAACATACAGTAAAAGAAAACATTGTTAGATGATCTAAATTCGAAATAAATATAAGTCTAAAAGTGTCATTGGCCTTAAGCAAGCGTGGTGATCAATGCTCATCATTTAAATGTGACAAGACTTTTGCAGTGTAGTGAGGTGTAGGAAATACGATTGCGTAATTGTTTAGTTTGCCAAACATTGAAATTAATATTATAAAAACTGAAACAATGGCTTACATAAGAATACCATTAGGTATTTAATTGTGTGTAAGTAAGTAACTCTTTTACAATGTCTAATTGTATGCGTTGATATTATTGAAATATATTTAACTATTAAGATAATCATAACTGCTCACAAATATCGGTACAATTTAAAAACTAAACTTTTTTAGAACGCCTACGCTATAAGTATTTTTCGCAAGATTAAAAAAATACAAAAAATTAAAAAAACAAAAAAAAACTGCTGTTACCGTAATTGCAGTTTCCATTTTACGTTTTAGTTTTTTTACAAAACTGAAACGTAAAATGGAAACTGCTTCTGAAGTTTATAAGTATAAGCTATTTACATTATTGCCATTTTTTATTCTAATATTAATTCTACGCATTAGTAGTTTAAAACTATTGCCAGTTTCATTATTAAACAAACTATCGAGGGAATATTTAGTACATTATACGTTTAATAGCATGTGTGCATTGTTCGTTGCGTGCATATAATAAAGTTGTGCAATGATGATTACACAACTAACCATTTAGCTAATTATAAACAATAATATATTCACGAATGGATGCAACTTGCAAACGGTAACATAGGTCAGGTATCGTATGATCATAGGTAGTAAGTATAGTACAAAGTTTGTATGAATTATGAAACTTTGATTTTATTTACTTGAACTACTTTAAATTAGTAGACAGACTTGATAGATTGTCATGATGCTTGAGAGGTTGTGATCACAAGGTTGTGGACTTAAAACCGTGCACCCACTAGTGTGACGTTTCCAAATTCATTTTCTAAACCTTAGAAGTTACTGACTCAGTAGGTAAAAGAAAACTCTATAAGGACAAATGGACTTAAAAACATAGTCCGAAATTGCCAATCGATCTTGCATCTATATAAGATCTATCGATAAGAAGAAGATATATTATATCGATAAGCATGGTGATCAATACATACCTAATATCAAAACATGCCTATAACCTGCTTAGGAAATAAACTCGGATAACTATTAAATAAACACACTACTAATCTTGTACAAATCAATACGAAATTGTGTTCCAACTACTCTGTTCTGATCTAATCATAATGAGAACATTTCAATTACTTAATGTTTAAGTAGTTGTTTTACAAACAAGATGTACTGAGGCCCTAGACAAGTGGCATAGATTTTTATTCTATTTATAGAATAGAATAAAAAATGTATGGATTTGACATAAGTTAACGACAATGTTGGCGTTACCTTATGTCAATCCTAGGTAAAGGAGGTACTTAACCTTTGAAGTCTAATAAAAGTCTCTTGTCATGGGTATGCCTATGCCCATCTTACCACATGGGTAGGACAAGATGGGGTACCTCTAAGAGGCAAGACGTCGAAAGGGTACACGTTTTTTTTTTTTTTTTGCCTACAGTGGCAGACGAGCCAACAGCCCACCTGATGGTAAGTCGTAACTGTCGCTCATAGACTTCTGCAATGCCAGGGGCTCTGCTAAGCCGCTGCCAACCGTGATATTAATGCTCTCTTTAAACCTCGTTTGAAGAAGGACATGTCATAGCGCTCGGGAAACACCGCAGCTGATAGTTCGTTCCAGAGCCTGCACGTACGTGGGAGAAATGAACGCTGAAAACGAACCGTGCTAGACGAGATTGTGTCCAGGTAGTATGGATGAACTTCGCTGCGATGTCGAGTGGTGCGATGATAGAAAGGAGACGATGGCACCAAGCCAAACAGTTCCTCAGAGCACTCCCCATTAAACATACGATAGAGCACGCATAGAGAGCCAAAGTCTCCAATTTGTCTGTGAGATTGG
This sequence comes from Parascotia fuliginaria, assembly GCA_963082885.1. Taxonomy (NCBI): domain Eukaryota; kingdom Metazoa; phylum Arthropoda; class Insecta; order Lepidoptera; family Erebidae; genus Parascotia; species Parascotia fuliginaria. The sequence goes on along the minus strand of OY720180.1, from coordinate 12,383,329 downwards.
GATCGTCGACGATTCGAACAGCTCGCCGTTGGAGGGAGTCAAGTGGGTCGAGCTGGTATTTGGGGGCTCCTGCACACAGGTGAGAACAGTACTCCACTCCAGACTTGTGCTTTGTATAGCACAAGCCGTTGAGATGACGTAAAGTACCGTCCGGCTCTGTTCAGGACGCCTAGCTTTTTGCTCGCCAGTTTGGCTTTGTCTTCCAAATGACTCCCAAATTGGACCTTGCTGGATATTTGAACGCCGAGGATCCCAATGTCATCGGAGACACGGAGAGATACTCCTTGGAACTGAGGCGCTATAACAAAAGGGTGCTTCTTCGCAGTGAACGCGCATACTTGTGTCTTCGTGGGGTTGAAATGAACTAAGTTCTTCTCACCCCATTCGAGAGCCCGCCCGAGAAAGCCCTCAACTTCAGACACAGGTTGTAACCGTCTCTCATGCACTATGCATGTTTTGTAAATTATAGCCCCATAAAGAAACACATTAGGCGGACAGCTATTATTTATCGTTTTGCTCGTCTTCGTCCTTCACTCCAGCACAATTAGAATGCGTATGTTACGTATAGTTTATACTGCCTGTAACATATGGGCACATGCCTCTATAGACTCTAAATAGTGTCAATCGCAGTATAAGCATGGAGTATTCATGGTGATGATGATGCCGGTTAAGCTTTGGTAACCTTTTTCTTTTTGGTCATTTTACTTTTCTTATCAACTTTATCTTTTTGAGTTTTCTATACCCTTTACGAAAATAATAAAATTATTAAAAAAAAATATGACTTAATTAAACAAAATAGTGGTTATCTGAAGTGATTGTTGACCCATTTATATAACCTTACACTAAGTCTTTGCTGGTGATATGTAGGCGACAAACAAAAATGAAGTAAAACGCAAAAATTATTACGCATTTTTTTTTATTAGGAAATAAACCATGCCGTTTTAATAGCTAATCACTGGGATAACTAATTAGCATCATAGCGGCCTATCGACTTGCATTAGCGGCATTCTGATTGGTCAGTTGTCTTTCTAAATAACGCCACTACTCCGTCTTGCTCGTTACCCTGTCTTACCACCCCCTCTCCTCTTTTATAAGATAAGCAAATATTTTGCTGTTGTATATTAATTTTCATGCCGGAAATGTTTACTAATAAGAATGAATTAATGATAATAACTTTCTTAAAAAATTATAAATTGATCATCATAATATCAGCCGAAAGACTTCTACTGCTTATGGCTATAGGCCTCCCCTAATGTTCATCTTTTCTTATTGATACTTATTTTATAATTAAAATATATTTTGTACAAATACAATGAAAGTAGATTAACCTGAATGTTACGAAAAATATAATATTTATCTACTATAGATAGGAAGGTACATATAATAGCTACACGATTCAGACGAAGTGGTTATTGAGCCAAAATTTAATCAAATTATATAAGCTTTATATTGATGGGTCAAACTTTAATTGACAGTCAGCTCGTTTGGCAGGGGAATTGGTGACCGCAATAAGAAGGTAACTAATACGCAGATAACTATGTTACTAGTTACATCCTTTCACGACACGCACAAGACTTATAAATTAATTGCAGATATCAGAGCCGAGACCACACGGATCAATCAATTAACCTACGGTTCCTAAGCATTCAGTAGGCTTAGTCAAGTGATAAGCACAATTCGGTCAAGGTTGTCATTACTATGACTCATTTAACCGATTAATTATTAACAGATAACCTTTAGGTCAGACACCTATGCACCTGCACATTACATACATAGCTTACATAGCTTGGCAATTACATACAACTGTAATCTTAGTTTTATTTTACGTTTTGTTAATGATACCTACCCAATTACTGAAATCATCATGAGCATCATGTCTGGCACCTGCGTCACCGGTGTGATCTCCAAAAACGGGATTTTCTACTGCATACATATTTAATTATTGTTGCAGAAGCTTTAGTTTGTGTAAACGTAGAAGCTTCAGTTTTTCAATTACCGATTATAAACATTTAGCTAAATTCCTATGCATTCTTCCGAAAAAAAGAAAGGAATATTTCTTGTTCTATTTTTTCTATTGAGATAAAGAATCCTAAATAGTATTACGTAATTGACATCTTTATTTAGGAACAAATAGAACAAAATCTACTAAACGACTCTGTTTGCCATTGAACCTAAACAAACATTAGTCAGACGCCCAAGTAAGACTAACAATAACATCGGATCAATCGAGAATAATTTAATAAAGATACGGAACTTGCCTTAGGTCATGTATGCTCTATTTATTGATGAACTAGATTGTCGCGCGTCATTGCTTATTGCTCTTTTTCCGTCGCCAGTAGCATGATGTTACATTGCCTATAACCTCTGACTACTATTGACTGATTACTACCGGGCATATGAATAAAAATTACGGTAGTAGATCCACGCTGATTTCAGCATGAATGGGCCGGATCGTCCGAGGAAGTACTACCCTTTCATAGAAGATCGACTTAAGAGTAGTAGTATCCGTACTACTGCGTTTCGTTCGGTAGTGAGAGCGCCGGAGGCCCGATTTCCCACCTTTCCTCTTTCCTCACGTCCCTCATTTCCTTCCCCTAACCCCATTCCCAGCCGCCATAGTGGAAGCCACCATACCAGCAGTTTAAAACGTGGATTTTGGTATAGTGGCCGCCACTTCTGGATTCTACTGACTGCTTACCATCAGGCGGGGTGGAGTCACTTTGGTAGGCTATACTATAAAAAAAAAGACATCATAGAACAAACACAAATGATACGTGTATTAAGTAAATGCAAATTTGATAAAAAAATTTGACTATACCAGTTACACATCGCATCGGGATTGTTTTCAAACCAATAGTTTTCATGTCGTACAAGGATCTTATTACAATGACCATTGATATTCGCAATCTGTTAGTCAATATTTAAACGCTTGGAAGGCTTTCTAAGACTATTCAAGGTTTTAAGTGAGATATCTAAACACAGTTCAATTAGATTGGAGGTAAAGAAGACGGAGGTATTTACCGGTAACTTAAATATCCTGTAGGATATAGAGAAAGTTGTAACTTTCTCTGACCTTCCTAATTCAATATATTCCTCTCGGCCGGCATAATTATGTGATTTCAACACTGTTTAGCCAGTAAAGGACTAATTCTCAAATACTAAGCGTAGGTAAACAGTCGGTATACATAACATTTAAGCCATGTGGCTTTGTCCTTTACGTCTCATGCTACAAATTATTTAAAAGACTTAAATCTGGCAACGGTTTTCGAGAGAGGAATATTAATAATTTTGAATAGTCGCAAATAAATATAATGTAAAAAAAAATCTCGAAAATATTAAACCTACAAAATGCCGTGCGTCGTTTACATATATAATAATAAGTCAACTATTAAATTATAGTTGTGTATATATTGTTTAAAAATAACGAATTATTTTTGTGAAAAGCTTGGTTCAATATTTTAATTTAAGAAAATTAGTAAATATTTTAAGGTTAAAAAGCCCTTATAAAATAATGGATTGTTGCGTATTAGCAAACTGCAATTAAACAACATACTTGTAAGTTGTTCTTCTAACAAATTTAACACTTGTCCAATGTCACTAGTGTGCCTCGCAAATTAATCAAGTTTCAGATCATTAGAATTTAGCTTATTTTAGTTGAGCTCTGAGTTGAGTTGACTAGTCAACCTTTTTAGGGCAACGCACTAAAGTCCCTCATTTAAAGAATTTGATTAAAATTCTTTAGTTAAAGCTATTTGTACTTTAAAGAATAATTTAATCTTTTAATTTTCTAATTTCATCAATTATAATATGCATGATTTATTTAGTAAAATATCTAATCAGAGAAAAATAAAATCTCACTCAGACAGGAAATCAACAGAGGATATAACATTTAACTAAATACAAAAGGGTGTACTTACGTGCTAGTTTCGCAGAGCAATCGCTAACAAACGATGCCGCCGATAGCAGAGTGATAACCAAAATATATCTTCGATATTTTTCACACATCATCGATACACACTTAATCGCGCGAATTTGTATTATACGTAAACAATGCGGCGACAATACACACAAAGAGCTCACTAGCGTCACCCTTGTATAATTTACTGTAGGTTTATGTAAATACAAACAAGTTCTTTCTTATTTTCGTTGCATAAATTCTCCTAGCTCTTTGCCAATGTGAAGCCTGATTTTCACGCAACGCTGGCCGCTAATCCGTTCCACAAAATGTTCGCGCGTCGAATGCGCTGGCCCGCCTGCGGTTGCGATCGTATTCTGGGATATTGCACCGCAGTTGGATGATCAGTATGTTTTCGAAAACTTAAGACAGTTCAAGTACGAAGGTCGCCAGATTAAGATTAAGTCAATAGTTTGTCATTGATATTGAATTGATGGTTGTGTCCCAAATTAAATTTAGGCTCGTTGTGACATTTCTGAAAGGTATAAATTCATCTATTCTATATTTGCTACCAGAAGACATGTCAAGTAATAGGCAGAGAACAGTTGTAACAAATGATTATAAGGACGCATGATTTGGTAGGCGTGTGTAGAAAAGATATCAAATTATCACTTAAAGCAACACTGATAATGTCAACATAAGGGTGCGCTGGGACACGGGCAATTTTTTTTTTTCCACTGCTCAATACTTCACAAGCCACTGCAACTGATGCTACTAAGTTTTATCTTATTTTTGTTCAGATTTTTACAGTATAATGATTTCGTTTAAAAAAAAATTGTAATAAAAGTTTGGTAATACACTTATAAACTGAATAATAGTGTAGGGGAGAGTGGGGTAATTAGGAACGGCGGGTAATCGGGAACAGCTAGATAAGTAGTACTTCCCCGCGCATTACAACTTTCCGAACGAGTTAAACAGACGCACGCAGACCCCCTCAGTGCCCACTCGACAGTGAGAGAGAAAAGCCGCGCGCGCGCTGTCACGGTGAGTTAAACATTTTTTTTTGCATTTCTGTTATAATTTTTGTCGTGTGTTAAAATAGATGAAATTTTCATATTTTTGAGTTTAAAGACACCATATTTCATTACGATCATGCACGTATTATCTGTTTTCAAATCCCATGTGGTTTGAGGTTAAACAAAAATATTGTTGAGAATTAAGGCAATTTTGATTTATATTGACCACTTCGGGCAATTGGGAACGGCGTCAGGCGGGTAATTGCGAACGTTTCCAATTACCCCTTGTGTTCTTAATTACCCCTAGCGCTACTGGTTAATTGAGTAAATATATATTTTAACGTTAAAAATTGTTTTAGATGCCGCGAAATTACATACGAAAGACTGAACCAAAATACCAGGTCTCTTCGTCATGCAATCGAAGATGTCAAAAGTAAGAAGCTTAGTTTAGGTAAAGCTGCTACCAAATACTCAATACCAAAAACAACATTATTCAAACAACTCAAACTAAACCAATTCAGGGCTCCAAAAAAAGGTCGGTACACTGTATTTAATAATGAACAAGAAGACCAGCTAGAAAAATATATACTTGATTGCTGCAAATCTTTTAATGGCATAACACCTAATTCATTACGTCAAATTGCTTTTCAATTTGCCGAAGCTAACAAACTGAAGCATAATTTTAACAGAGAAACTCAGCTGGCAGGAAAGGACTGGTATTATGGCTTTATGTCTCGACATCCTTTCATCAGCCTTCGCACTCCTGAAGCTACTTCACTTAATAGGATAACAGCTTTTAACGCCATTGAAGTGAATTTGTTTTTTGATCAACTAAAAATGATCCAAACAAAATACAATATACCTGGTCATCGTATTTTCAATATTGACGAAACCGGTATAAACACAGTTCAAAAAAATTACAAGATTTTGGCTCCAAAAGGTTTAAAACAAATAGCAAAAGCAACAAGCGGGGAACGTGGTGTTACAACAACAGTGGTTTGTGCTGTTAGCGCTAGTGGTATATATGTGCCCCCCATGTTCATCTTCAAAAGAAAGAGAATGAACGAACTGTTAATTAAAGGCTGTAACGGCGATATGATTGCCACGGTTTCAGATTCCGGTTGGATAAATGAATCCATATTTCTCGACTACTTGCGACACTTCATTTCTTTTGTGAAACCTACCAAAGAAGAGCCAGTACTCTTAATACTCGATAATCACGAAAGTCATATCAGCCTTGGAGCATACGAACTTTTCCGAGAACACCACCTGCAAGTTCTTTCCTTGCCTCCCCATGTATCTCACAAAATGCAGCCACTGGATCTTACAATTTTCAGCTCACTGAAGATGGCATACAATAAAGAATGCGAGCTTTATATGGTTAATAATCCTGGTAGGCGAATAAGTCAATACGAGGTCGGAGAACTTTTTACTAAGGCGTACAACAAAACAGTTAACATAAGCAAGGCTGTGAGTGGATTTCGAGCTGCTGGAATTCATCCTATTGACCCTGATAGATTTAAAGACAGCTTTGATAACTCGGTATTTGATCAATCCTATACCACTCTGACTCAAAATTGCGACGTTCATGAAACTGTAACTAAGCGTAGTTTAAATGAGTCTGTTAAAACTGTCAGCCAGAGTCTAACACCAACACAGAATGCCACTTCCGTTACTGATAATGACAACGATTTGAGTATTAGTATTAATACTCTTTCTTCATCTACTACTGTACCTCTAGCCGACATAATCAATGTGCCTATCATTCCTAAAATAGGAATTACTTCTTAGCGACAGAATAAGAGGCATTCTCAGATTTTATCTAGTACACCAATAAAAATTCAACTAGAGGAAAAACAAAAACGGCAAAAGGAGAGGAAACCTAAAAAAGAAAAAAAAACAACTAAAAAATCAGGAAATAATATTAAAACTATAGGGAAGAAGCCACTAGTCAAGGGTAAAGGAGTCATAAATTTGACGAAGGTTTTACAAGGAAATGAAAACGCAGAGGAATATTACTGTATAATATGCAACGAAAAGTATGAATCTCCACCGACGGAAGATTGGATCATGTGCGCCATTTGTAAACTCTGGGCACATGAAAAATGTACTGCCGGCGAGACTAGTAAAGGTTACAGATGCGATATGTGCTACACAAAGAAATTATAAGCATTTAATTGTATCGTTTCTTATTACCCCATACCGTTCCCATTTCCCCCGCGGGATGATCTCAATTACCCCATAGGGTATCGGGTAAAAAGGAACAGCAATGTTTTTTGTTTTCGTTCATATTTTTAATATAACGTTGATTTTTAAGATTTTTTTGTCATTAATAAGTAGATAGATAAGCATAGATTATGTTGCAATAAAAGTTCATTATGATTATAACCTTTTTCTATTATTTTTGAGCGTTGGAGGTTAAGTGTTCCCAATTCCCCCACTTTCCCCTACTTGTTTTGCTCGATACAGACGTGAAACCTCATTTTTAAGATAGTATGATTTCGTCAAAGACTTTGCCACGTAGGAATGATACAGCGTCTAGTTTTAAGTACCTGCATCGTTGCATAAGTGGTACGACAACTGGTTAAAACGGGTTACCATAGTGCCCGTACACGGTGACCTATCAACACGTGTTACGCAACACAACCTTAAACCCATTAGTTATTGCGGCACTTGTCTCCACGTTTTATTGAGTTTCTTGATAAATTTAATAAAGCGATAGCAGAGTTTTAAATAAATCTGCTTTTTGAATAAGATACGAGTATTTGGTGTTCCATGAAGCTCATTTTAAATATACCCAATGGATGAGAATGACTCAGAAGCAATTAAAGTGAAGATATATAAAGGCAGTTCTATATCCACCAATGGAAGTCTTTCGTCTGTTAAAGGTGATTGCTTAATTAATTTGAAATTATTTGTACCCAGGAGTAACAATAGAGTTTAGTTCACTCTTTACACAGATTTCTACATATATTTAAAAAACAAATGTTTATAAAAAAGAACAATAATATTATCAGCCAACTTACCAGAATAAGTACACAAGTAAATAGGTAATACCCCACTATTCAGTAAAAGGTGCGTGTTCGTTGCATTTATGCATTAAATCAAATCATTTCAAGGTAACTGTTGGGAATCCAGTCAGTGTACCGTGTACGATGTTGAAAGCGTCAGTACTTATCTTGTCATGATTCATCGGTACTTAAATTAATATTTTAGTACTAAATAATGTTTTTGTTAATGCTTCGTACAATTGGTAATTATATTATTAAAAGAATAAATGCAGCAGCGATGAGAGCCCTGAGAAGCATGTGTGGAATTCAGTCAGATAGAATAAGGAATAGCGTGATAAGAGTAGAATGTGGCTTGGAAGTATGATAAAGTGGTTTGGACATGTGGAAAGAATGGATGGGAAAGTTGGTAGGGGTCGTCCTAGACGAACATACACGGACCAAATAGGAAATATTGTGTTGACAAAAGGCACAATTAAAAGCATCCGTAACCGACCTGTGTGTATGAAAAGATGAATGAGTGTTGAAGAGGAAAAGGAGGTATGTTTGAATCACAGCAAATGGCGTACTATAGTCTCTGCTTAACCCATTAATGGGAGACAGACGTAAAGTTATGTATGTATGTATGTATCTTGAAATCAAATTAAGATATTGTGCAGAACACGTCGACACATTTAAGAAAGGCAGCCTACCGTAGAGCTACTCTCAAGAGAGGTTTTGCTGCCGGAGGAATTCTCTCGGTCTTATAGAAGACGATAGATATCTGCCTGCTACTGTTTCATTACAAGGCAAAGTAAGCGACTTTCTATATTTATTAAACAACTAGCTTTTGCCCGCGGCTTCGCTCGCGTGAATATCGTTTTTTCCAATAGATATTTTTTATATTATTTTAGACAGTTGCCCATACTATTTCTAATCTCCCATTTATACAAACCCTCTTTCACCAACCTAAACATATCCCCCGGAAAGTAAATGGATGCTAAAGAAACTGTTCCTTCAGCATCCCTTGCCCTCTCCTCTACTTCCCCCACGCCCCTCCTTTCCCCTCAATTTTCCCTCCATACCCTCTCTCCCACCTCCTTTTCCCGTCCCTTCCTTCCCTCCCTTTCCTTTACTTCTCACTCACTTACCCTTCACTTCCCTTCACTTCCCCCTCTTCCTTCCCCCTTTCTCCTCCCTTTTCCTCCCTTTCCATCCATTTCCTCTCTCTTCTTTCTCCCTTCGGCGTCCCGTCTCCCTTCTTTTCCCGTCCCTTCCCTCGCCCTTCCCCTGCCTTTTTACTCACTTACTCCTCAGTTCCCCTTCACTTCCCCCTCACTTACTCCTCATTTTACCCTTGCTTCCCTCTCACTTACCCTCACTTCCCCTCACTTACCCCTCCCTTCCTCCTCCCTCCCCCTCACTTTCCTCTCGCCACTCCCTCAAAAGCAAATATCTTTCCATATTATATTTCATCCCTTATTTTACCTCTCTAAATCCACCTCAGTTAAAAAAAAAGAGTGTGTGTACTCATGTACGCACGTAAGAAGATATACTTCTTTGGCGTAATAATCCAAAAATACCAAATAATAACACAACGCATACATACATAGATATACATAAATAGCATGCAACAATAATGAAAAATCATAAAATAATAATTAAAAAAAAAAAGAAAACAAAAAAAATATTTATTAGATAATAATGTAATAATTTATAATTTGCAATGTAAATAAATTATACATACCGACAGTTAACCTCAAATCTATAAATGCACTTAAAACAGTATATTAAAACCACTTTTACCACTAATATCCAAAATAAATATTTTTACTGATAAATGATCAATAAAAAATATCTATCACCGTCATAAATATAATTGAATTGATATAAACGCCAATATTTTTTTTATTTATTCACACTGATTATTTGTACTGATACGACACACAAAGGTTCGCAACTAACTTCAGGGTGTTGCTTTTTTCTGTCGGTGTGTGCGCGCATCGTAAAAATTCACTCTCATCATTTTTCCCAATCGCGCCAAAAGAAGTATAAATTCAAAAAAAATATTAGGTTATTTTTTATTTTAATAGAAGTATTCTAAAACAAACTCACTCACTTAGGGGTTGAATTTTAACAACCCTTTCTTAGTACACCTCTAGACATTAAGACAACCACACCCTCCAAATTTCAAGTCGCTACGACCAGCCGTTTAGGCTGTACGTTGTCTGTCAGTCAGTCAGTCAGGACAAAGCTTTTTATACTATGTATGGATTAGACGTATAGCCATCGGGGATCAAAGCATACAGGCTGCTAGGAATGCTAACACGTGGCAGAGCCACATAAAGCTGACCGAGCAAAAAACAGCTAATTCTTTAGATCCACACCCACACCCACAACTTTTAGTTTCATACTTTGGGCTTTATAATTTGTCATTGCGAAACATAGGCTCACTGGAAACTGGACTCGTTTAAAACTAAACTGAAAATTGTTTGGAATGAGAGGAATCCGAGGAATAAAAACACTATCAGCTATTCCGCAAGCTGTTAAAATCTCTGCTTCTATCAAGTTTCGTTGTAAATTAACAAATGTTCGACGTGATTCTTTAAATTGGCATAACTTTTTTATTTATTAACCTTGACATGAAACAAACATTAAATATTAAGTGAAGCTTACCACTATATATCAGTGAAAACCCTATCTAAATCGGAGAAGCCGTTTCTGAGATTAGCGTGAATAAACGCACAGACAAACAGACAAAAATTTTAACAATCATTGTTTTGGGTTCTATTTGCGTTGATAAAGGTCCCAATAATATTTTTTCTCATATATCTTCCATGTACAGACAGCGACCGGTTACATTTTTATTATATGTATAGATATAGATATTTAGCTTAAATTAGATAACATGCACTTATTAAATAAAGTATTGTCTATTTTCCTATAGAATAAATAAAAATATCAGAGATTTCTCTAATAAAATGGTTATTCAAAAACATCATTCATTACTTTAATGTTCCAGATTTAAAAAACAAAAGGTTTAAAAATAGTAATCAGACAAAAGCCGTCGTCTACCTTTCTACTTACCTGTTTTTAAGTCTCGTAATGGGGAAATTGAAAAGAGTTGAAAAATATCGTTGTGTACTTTAAGGCATTTTGTAACAATTTTGTGTTATTTAAATCTCCAGGTATCCCTTAGTAAGGATCTACCTCTTGCGACACCCACTTGATGAGATAGAGTAGTTTCAAATTCTGGATCGCGTCCCTACTACCGACAAACTTAGGCCTGAAATATTTTGTAACTATGTCAAAATTTCGTTTTTTTTTCATTCAAATGGTTTGATAACACTAAAGCAGAGAAAAGATCTAATGACGTCAGTAACTTAAGAAATATACCAGCAGTTTGCCAAGATGGCACTGACTGCTTATCACCAGGAAGGTATTAACTATTGACCCAAAAGACACAAACAAAATACAATTTTTTTTTGTGTCACGAACGATTAATGAGTAATGAATAACGAAACTAATTTCTGAAATTCTTCGAATAGTTAAACAAAAACAAGCTACCACTCTGATGTCAAAATGCTTATCATTTTTTAAGAGGCACATGAGTTAACCAGTTACTACCAGTTAATAAAAATTGTAACATGACGTAAATATAAGATCATATATGAGTTTCATATAATATTTCTTAATTACTATCATTTAGTTTAAATCAAATCAAATCTACTGATATAGCTCACGGAGTCGTCTCACTGAAATGTCAGAACCATAGAGTAAATAGAGTGCTCATCGAACAATTGAAATTCGAATTGCTTACATAGAACTTGACGTCAGCTAAATAAAAGCACGGCTGTGATTGGTGATGATGATGCTTGAATGAGGTCTATGTTCAACAGTAGACTACTTTTACCTAAAATCGTAATGAGCTTTACAGGTGTCACGAACGATTGTTAAATTATTTAAAGCAATAGGTACGTAATTGTGACCAAACCATTCAGTTCCGATCAGCTGATAATGATGAAATTTTCTTTTCAACGTTCAGTTTGGCGTTTTAGCATAATACACACACATATTTCAGACACATAATCGTTTATACCTAATACAAAGTTGTAGAGATAGTATGTAGATAGTACAAAATAATATCCACACCAACAATTTTAATAGCTAGAAAGCCCAGCATTTAATTGTGTTGCATACCTTGTCTTCTCTAAAAGTGTCCAATTCAAATAACAGCCGCACTAAAACCATCTGAACCCCTATCTAAAGGCGATTCGGTGAAAGATTTTACAGATTATTTGTTAACAAGTTTTTGACTTGACCGTGAAAACTCAAATGTAGATACTACGTAAGTGGAATGAAAATATCTCACACTGCTAGTTTATTATGAGAATTCATAGGATGCAAAAAAGACGAACAAAAAGGCGTTTACAAGTATACATAGAGTCAAAATAATTCTAATTACTCTGAGGTTAAAAATTTATTTATTTATTTATTTATTGCGAAAATATTGACAACATCATTACATATAAAAAAACCCAATACGATATTATAAAACCTAAAATTAAAAACAATATAACTAATAAGGTACTAAATAAAATTATCGACATTAACTATGATGAGTCGGTACAATGTCTACCCTACCGTATTGAAAATTTAGAAATAAGGAAATTTTTCTGAAAATTGCTAAAAATATGGCATATAATAAAAAATATAGCTTATGTTACCCGCTTCATTTTTTGATTTCTAAAGGTGAAAGAATTTTTCGATAACGTAGATTTTAGTTACATCGTTGCAAACAAACAAACATACAAAAAATCAAATCTTTTCTCTTTATAGTATTAGTTTAGACTAATTCACTTCCTTAGCTGTATCGGTAGGCAAGCATAGTTTCTTCACGCACAAGTAGGTTCGTTTGTTGATTAACTGCATACGTTCTTGAGCTGTAGCGTTGTTGTGATTCCATTGCATCATTATCACGAGCAGCTCAAACTGACGGCAACGCAATATGCAACGCATGCTAAGCATTCACTGCGACAACTGACACTTGATTGCGTATGGGTAATTTGTAGATACTAATATGAGGTATACAATTCTAATCAATATTAAGACATGTGATGTTTAACAAAATGTGGTAGGTTTGTAGGTATTTTGTAATTAGAAGAAAGTAATACATGAGTGAGATAGTAAGTCAATCTCGCGTTAATGGTTAGCTCGCTTATAGTTTTTGATAACATTTTATGTGAGAATAAAGATGGAAGCATACTTTTAAAACGCGACGCGATGCAACGTTGAATCGCGTCGCGTTTTAAAAGTATGTTTCCAATGGCAGTCTGAATAGTCGCGTCGGATGTTCATAGTGTGAGTCTACTCTATAAAATATTGTACAATTCAATTTGAATTAATTTAAAACGCGTCACGAGACGTCGAGTCACGTCGCGATTTAAAAGTGTGTCACCGATTTATAACTAAAGTCCATACCTTAGAATGTGTTCTGGTTACCTACTGGGTATTTGACGGATACTATTATGAGTTCTCTGAAGTGACAATGGGCAGAACACATAGCTGATGGCCGTTGGGCAGAAAGTCTCTAGAGTGGCGACCACGAAACGGAAAATGCAGAGTGGGCTGATCCCCAGAAAGGTGGCGGGCAACCGATGCATGAGGGTGGCGAAAATTAAGGAAAGCCTGTGTGTGGACGTCTTTTGGCTGATGTGATGATGATGACTATTATGAGTGTAGTACGAGTAAGTATTAAAATATGGTATAACACTTGTCAATAATATTCCATTTTACATGGATCACAATTATTTCTTTATTTGTAACCCCAAGTGACTGTCCCTTGACCAATTACTAATGGGATTATGAGTAAGCAAATATCATTCAAAAGGACAACAATAATCAGTGCAGTGTCAAATATTAAATAAGTTCTAAATAGAAAATGAATGACGCCTGAATTAGAGGAAAAGCAACAATTTGTTCCTAAGCTTTCTGTAGTACACGGATAAGTAAATTTGAACGAATATAATATGTTACTAAATATGAGTTACATCAAACCATAAAACTTACCTGGTCAAAACTACTTTGGACTTGCCCAAAATACAGTAAAATAACTGTTTTGAACAACAAGAAAATAAATTATTGATCGGAAAGACTTGTTGAATATACACTTCCATGTAGTTCAACACAATAGAATTGCTCGAAACAAACAAAATTGTACTGATGGTGTGACATAGGTACCTACTCAAAATCAGAATATGATGTGAAAAGGTTACATTGTTAATGCGTCTTGTGTGCCAGACAATTTTTTAACTCATCCGGCCTAACTGCCTACGTCCATTTATTTTCTTGACCAACTGCACACCACATTGTGTTGTGCTGCACCTACCGATACTTAGACAAAATCTTCTGCAACTATGAGTGCCTACTATGATTACAACTGCAACTTTGGTTATTGAGTGACTTTACCTTTAGAAGCGAAAATTATTTTATGTAGGTACAACTAAAAGCGAACACGATCACGTAGAAGCCAATGATTTCTAAAATAGTTCAGCTACGACTACTGCATTGTCAGCAGCGTTCATTAGATTCCATTGCGTGTAGTTGTTTACGCAGGGCATGATATTTCATATATCAGGTGGGCCATCGTTTAAGGGTTGCCACCACACAATCTAGTAGTAGTAGATCCACGCTGGTTTCAGCATGAATGGGTCGGATCGACCGGGGAAGTACTACCCTCTCATAGAAGATCGACGTTAGAGTAATGGTATTCGTACTATTGCGTTTCGCTCGGTGAGTGAGAGTGTCGGAGGCCCAACTGATGCAAAGATGGCAATCCTCGCAGCATGTGTGGGACCAGCTGAGTATCCGCGGAGTCATTGCGTGGGTGGTGTGGGTCGACCCGCCGGCCAGGGAGACCCGTAGAAACGGTGGTGCCGCTGGCCGCCCGCGGCATAGTACAGGGGCCCAACTAGGCCTAACCACCCTAGGAGGCTGCCCCACCAGGTCGCGCATAATCCCGGAGTGGTTCGTCGTGCCGGTTGGTGACCGGATGGTGGGACCCGGCGACCATTTCCGAGAGGGTACGGGGTCCCTTCCGTCCGGCGGATCGGCTACCACCATGCCACACAATTAAATGACGAAGCAATACTCGGCACCTTGTCTAGCCTTGCTGCGAGGGCAGTCATCTCTTCCACGCCCCTCCCTTCACCCTCCAACATGGCAGCACACAAAAAAGCAGCAGGTCTAACAGCGGCATCTTCCTTCCCCACCAACCCGCTATTTGAGGTGGAGTTTACTAACATCCGTGGACTCCATTCAAACCTCAACGCCGTCCACCAACACCTCGAGACGGCACGGCCGGCATTGCTTTTCCTAACGGAGACACAAATACGCCGCCCTGACGACACGGCATACCTGCACTACCCGGGCTATGTGCTCGAGGAGCGCTTTCGCGCTAAGGCCGGAGTATGCGTATTCGTCAGGGCGGATGTTTGCGTTCGCCGTCTGCGCTGCCTAGAGGACCCATCCTACCCCATCCTTTGGCTTCACGTTGATTATGGTTCTCTGAGCCGGGTCTACGCGTGCCTTTACCGTTCCCACTCCGGAGATTTGGAGACAACTCGACTCTTTGACCATCTGAGTCAGGCGGCAGACTTAGCGCAGGAGCGGTTTCCGAACGCGGAATTGGTGTTTCTGGGAGACTTTAACGCCCACCACGAGACCTGGTTGGGTTCTCTCAGAACAGACCATGCGGGACGAGCCGCCCATGCATTCGCTCTCACGCATGACCTGACGCAACTGGTAATCCATCCCACCAGGATACCAGATATTCCAGGTCAAGCGCCCTCTTTGCTAGACCTACTGCTGACGAGTCACCCAGACCAATACAGTGTTTCGGTCCACGCCCCACTGGGTAATTCCGACCACTGTTTGGTCTGCGCCTCAGTGCCTCTTGTTGCTCCCCCACGACGTTCGGAGGTAAAGCGACGACTATGGCACTACTCGTCAGCAGACTGGGACGGTATGCGGGATTACTTTGCTTCCGTCCCATGGGCATTACGCTGCTTTAAAGACAGGGATCCGTCGCAAAGTGCTACTGCTGTCGCTGGTGAGATCTTGTTAGGTATGGAATATTACATTCCATTCCATTCCAAGAGAAAGCAAACTTGCTTGTAGAACTCTTTGCGGCTAACTCCCGAATCGACGACCGTGGCTTGCACCCGCCGACTATATCTGGCTGCGACTCCGTTATGCCTAATATTCGTATTAGGCATCGTGATGTCCGTGCTGAACTAAGGTCGCTCGATGTTCGGAAAGCCAGCGGACCGGATGGTATTCCAGCGGTGGTTCTTAAGAAATGCGCAGCGGAGTTGTCTCCTGCATTGACGCGCCTATTCCGCCTATCTTATTCCTCGGGAATTGTGCCGGAGGCTTGGAGAGAGGCGAATGTTCAACCCATTCCCAAAAAAGGGGATAGGTCCGAGCCAGGCAACTATCGACCCATAGCTGTCACCTCAGTTCTCTGCAAGGTGCTTGAGCGGATAATAAACTCCCAACTAGTCCGCTACCTAGAGGGTCACTCGTTAATTATAATTAGTGACCGACAATATGGCTTTAGTTCAAAACGGTCTACGGGTGACCTTCTAGCGTATATCACGCACCAATGGGGTGAAGCTATGGACAGGCATGGCGAGTCCTTGGCCATCGGCCTTGACATAACCAAAGCCTTCGATAGAGTCTGGCACCGTTCGCTTCTGTCCAAGCTTCCAGCATATGGTCTGCCACCCCAGCTGTGCAACTGGATTGCCGCATTCCTGCGTGAGCGCCGCATTAGAGTCCTTTGTGACGGATCGGCCTCCAATTATTTGCAGGTCAACGCTGGGTTGCCTCAGGGGTCCGTCCTGTCGCCCACTCTGTATCTTCTGCATGTCAATGACATGTTGTCCCTTGGCAGCATTCATTGCTATGCAGATGATAGTACAGTGCACGGGCGATATCTCGGACATCCTGCGGCTAAACAGACTGACATCGAGGCAAAACGCCTTGAACTTGTCGCTGAGCTCGACCAAGTATTATACCGCATTTCTAAATGGGGTCGTGAGAATTTGGTCGAGTTCAATGCCAAGAAAACACAGGTGTGCGAGTTCTCTGCAAAAAATCTCCGTTCCTTCCCCTTCCCTCTCTTCAGAACACAGCGTTACCACTACAGGATAGCCTAAGTATCCTGGGTATGGACATCAGCCGAGATCTCAACCCCAAGAACTACATCGAGTGCGTCATTAAAACCGCCTCCTGTAAACTCGGTGTCCTGAACAGGGTGAGGCGGTACTTCACGCCCGAGCAGCTCTGTCTTCTTTATAAGACACAGGTTCGTTCCTGCGTGGAGTACTGCTCTCATCTTTGGGATGGCTCCGCACAGTACTTACTGGATGCACTCGATAGGTTGCAGCGGCGAGCAGTCCGTATCATCGGAAGCCCGGAGGCTACTAAGACCCTTGAGCCTTTACAGCTGCGAAGAGACATCGCCTCAATGGCCGTCTTCTATCGCCTTTACCATGGAGAGTGTTCTGAAGAGCTCTTTGAGTTAATCCCACCCTCTCCCTTTTTGTCCAGAACAACACGTGCGGGACTAAAGTGCCACCCTTTCACAGTGGAATCTAAAGGGTCTCGAACCAAACGGTTCAGCACTTCATACTTTTGTCGCTCAATTAAAGCCTGGAACTCTTTGCCAGCGCATGTGTTCCCATCTAATTTTGATCCTGGGTCTTTTAAGCAGGGCGTGAAAAAGCATCTCACTAAGCCGCCGTAGTGGAGGCCACCATACCAGTAGTTTGGCTTTTGGAATGGTGTCCGCCACTTCTGGATTCCACTTACTGCTTACCATCAGGCAGAGTAGAGTCACTTTGGTAGGCTAATATAAAAAAAAAAAAAAAAAAAAAAACACTTGCACTCTAGCTCGGAACTATCAAACAATCTCCACCTGGACAATAATTATCTTTTGAAACAAACTGTGTCCGAAGTCTATTTAAAGACTTCCAGGAAGACCATGGTAAATCATGACCAGGTGGACGATTTTCCGATGGTTGGACGAAAGGTTTTGGGAGATAAACATGCTCTCGCCACAACCTGAATTGCACTTTTAAACTTTCGTATTGAATGTTGAATATTTCCTTTGGTTTGTGGCACTGGGTTGGGATTGTAGAGTAGGTGCCTAGTGTTGATCGCAATCCTAGTCTTTTACATGTACCTAGTTTTATTGCTTTTAATGTTGTATCTATTATTTATTTTATAAATAGTATTTGATTTTACTTATAGGTATATAATAACTATGATTATATAAATTAATAAATTAAACGTGAAGCCCAGATATTTTACTAAAAACAATAGCTTTTATCTTAATAACTTGTTTCTTAAAATAACAAAGGTAATACTCGAAATACCCCCTCGGTGCTGATCCTTTTCCCTTTTCCTTCCTCATTTCTTTCTTCGTGGTCGGCAACGATTTTGTTGTGTTTTCTAAGCATTACTACATAGGTAATGCTTTGAAAACACAGGCATCTCTATAGGTTACGGTTGCCGCTTACCATCAGATGGGCCGTATGCACGCATGCATGTGTATTGCCACCAAAGTCGTATAAAAATAGTAATAATAATAAAATAGTTGAAAATTTAGGAAGTTTGACATTTTAACATCCTGCATCTATATGCTATTATCTAACGTCTCTTGAGACAAATTCTGCCACTTCTTAAATAACGCATTTAGCTGTTCAATCCGATTATTTGGGAGTCGTATTCGGGATTTTTGATTTCCCTTTAACTAGGCCCAAACCTACTCTATTGAATTCATGTACGGAGATCTTGCCGGCTGCAGTACTGTTGTATATATCCACATGGTTTTTATAACCCAGTACTAAATAAACAGTCTGAGCATTATCCTGCACTAAAGTAAATCGGTCACTAATAAAGTTGGTAAACGGCACTACGTGTTCTTCTGAAATGTCTGCAATATGTCGATCAGAAGCCATTTAGCCTTCATCGATCACCACTTACTCCGTACGGACACCCAAACATAATTCTTCCCATACCATAACGCAGCCACCTACTTGCCACAGTATTTTCAAAATTAGACTTAATGTAGCCTTTTAATATTCGCTACCTATCAAAGATCTGGTTTAAGAGTAATCTGCACTCATCAGTAAAAAGAACCTGTCGCCTTCATATCCTAAAAGCGATCTTTGCCTGCAATATTCAGCCGATGTGCATGGTGGGTCTTTTATATTTTGATATTTTATGTTTCATCTACCCTAATGCTTACGGTAGCGTTAAATAAGGCATATTGAGCTAACAAAATGTCATAAGAATGCAAAATAGAAAAAAAATGTATATATAAAATTTACGATTTCCATTACAAAACTCAATATATTTTTCCTCTAATACAAAATCATACATGATTCTAATTCAGTGTTAAATAATTGAATGAATGCTAATTATCAAACAAATATTATTACTTTGCGTTAATTTCAATTTGATCTTGCCAAAGATTTTGATCTATCAAAATAAGTTTATTCAAATAAAAATCAATAAACAAACTGTATAATTGATCTCTCATTTTGGCTTACAATATTATGAAGCAGCCCTAGTAAGTTATAAAAGTACTTGTTTTATGACTGGTATTAACAAAATTTACGTGCATACCTAACTATAATGAACTGAAATATTTATCTATATACATATTTTATATTGTGGGACTTGGTAAAATTAAACATGATCATCCACGTAATATCAAGTATTATCCACGTTTATTGTATTCAATGGAATTAAGCAGATATCATAGAAGAAAGCTCATCAGTAAGTAAATCTTTAGCTGGAATCGCTTTAAAAACAAGATTAACATTTTTAATTGACGTACGTAGCACTTTGTCGAGGATATATTTTGCAAAGTTGTCCATGAAGAATTTCCAGTTTTGATTCATAATATTTACTGCAACATCAACTGTAAAAAAACATTTGAGATCAATGTGATGAAATGATGTTCTTACATAGAACAATAAAATGTTAGACAGTTATTTATGTTAAATTTAGTGTGAATATAAGTTCTACGTGATCGTATAAAAACAAAGTAATCCACAGGAGAACTAAAGTAACTGTAGCTTGCAGAGTGGTTTCACTGAAGTGTTTAATGTGGATGGATCTGAATACGTCTTTCGGTTAATTAATGACGATTATGAGTTTCAAATTTAATTCTGCTAGATATTCAAACTCCAAATGCCACTATTTGCAAAAAAAATAGGCAAACCGTTTCTTCCCTTCTTTTGATCAAAATTGTTAATTATACAAAAATATTTATTTAGTATATTGCTGTTCTGAAACCGATGGTAATTCTAAAGTCCGTTATATAAGGATGCACCTCATTTGATTTACTATCAGGTGGACCATTTACTGATCTACCTGAATAAAATTGGGTAAAAAATAAAAACCAATACTTACGGATGTCAACATTGCCCGCATGCAGGTCATCAGCATGAATAACTAATTTATTTAATACTTCGAATGTATAAGATACTTGGTCATCAGCAAGTACAACATGTGGTTCAGAGTCTTTAAATGTTTCAAAAGTGAATGGAACTCTGAGAGTCATATGTAGTTTATCTGTAAAATAATAATTTACATAATAATTTACAAATCTTATAAATTAATAGATTAGGGTCAACAAGTAGCCTCCCATTTTTTTGCGTCATTGTCATAAAAAGCGACGAAATATCACATTACTGCTGTCACTGATTTGCCTGCCGCAGTGACAGGAGCAAATTTATACCTTCGGCGAGGCTTATATGCATAACGCCCCTGAGAGGGTAAATAGTTCCCTAGTTAATAAAACCTATTATATACACTATACCTACACATCTACAAAAATATGTTGGTGTAAAATAATACCAGCCTGTTTACTGTCCCACTGCAGGACAAAGGCTTCTTCTCATATAGAGAAGAAATGAGCATTAATCACCACGCTTGCTTTAAGACGGATTGGCAATTTCAGATTTTTAAGTCCAGGTTTCCTCACGATGATTTCCTTCACCGTCAGTCAGAAATGTCCAAGATAAACTTAGAAAATACATATGATTTGAAAAATCACATTGGTACTTGCCCGGATTCGAACCCACCACCTCGTGTTTACAAATCGGGTGCCTTATCCGCAGGGCCATTTCGACTACAAAGCTTAAAGCTTTACATGTAACAGACATTCTTGTGATTTTTATAAAATAAGTTACCAATTTTGTGAACATTAATCATGATTATATGAGAACCACGAATCATATTTACAAAACATTAAACTATAGAATATAAGTTAATAATATTATCTAAATATGTACCTATGTTAACACCTGCTTTCTGTCCTTCTCCGTGAATTTTGATTCCTCCAATCAAAGATTCAAGTAATGGTGTTGATTCTATTTTGTACGATGTATCGACTTTTATGAATTTACATTGGACATCTATTGATGCTACTAATTTGCGTGCATCTACACTGTAATGATAGAAAATAACATTTTAAATTTAATTTTATGTGGTCTAGTTTAAGAATTTTATGTTAAATTTATTTAGATACTTACTGAAATTTATCGTAATGGCAAGATTTAAAACCTTTGACGACTCCTTCTATTATGGTTAGGTTTAACAAACCCATAACCAGTATTTCAGCATTCTGAAGCTTATATGGGTCGACGGATGGTATATTCTTTTCTGGAATTCCTTCAGGTCCAATATTCTCAAATATATTCATGTACATACTTCCTTGGCATGGACCATCACTGAGGCTACATTTTTTAATATTATCAACTACAAAATAAATCATAATTATTGTATATTCACTTTACTTCATAAACTTTTCATAGCATTATAACAAACTTGAAATATAAAACTTAGGCATTTGTACGTATACAAGTAAAGTAAATTTAGAAGTTTTGTATTAAAATATTATAAATAATATTTTAGAAAATTTACGAAATTTTATTTATTTGTAGATGTATATATAAGGTGTTACATACCTATTAAAGTCGATTCGCAAAATGTAAGACTGATACATAATACGATTATTAATTTAAGAGCACACATTTTCTTCTGTTTACTTTATTACTCGCATCTGACGTCAATTGAAGAAACACCTCAATTTATACACATTTTAAGGTACATCACCCGTAACATGACGTGCAGTGATATATTGTTACGCACAGAGATCCGTAAGAAAAAACACTAAATTTAAAATAAATAGGAATATATAATTTAGGATCACGCATCAAAGGGGTGACGCTATGGGTAGGAGTCCTTGGCCATCAGCTTTAACATAACCAAAGCCTTTGAGAGAGTCTGGCACAGTTCGCTTCTGTCCAAGTTTCCAGCATATGTTCTGCCACCCCAGCTATGCAACTGGATTGCCGCATTCCTGCATGAGCGCTGCATTAAATTCCTTTGTGACGATTCGGCCTACAATTATTTGCAGGTTAACGCTGGGGTGGCCCAGGGGTTCATCCTGTCGCCCACCCTGTATAGATAGACGTCGCCTCAATGGGCGTCTTCGGCCCTCGAATCGCCTTTACCACTGAGAGTGTTTTGAAGAGCTCTTTGAATTAATCTCACCCTCGCCCTTTTTATCCAGAACGACAAATTTTATTTCTTTACATGCTTCTAACAGTCCTTCTTAAGCTAAATTCTTAAGTTTTAATTTCAGTCAATCAATAAAGGCAAATTGAAGACTAAGCTCTGACTTACTCTTAGGGTTAGCTAATGGCAAACTCGCCATTCCCTGACCCAGTTTGTTTGTCACATATTAAAATTCTGGTAGTGTTTTTTGTCGATATCACAAATATTTTATACTAGCTACACACATCGCGGTTTCAACCGCATCTTTGGTTACTGCTTTGCTCCTGTCGTCAGTAGCGTGATGATACACACCTTTAACATTCCTCAAGAACTAGGCTATTATACACAAAAAAAAAAATTCGAATAGTAGTTCCAGATATTAGCGCGTTGAAACCACAGAACACTACTGTTCTGAGGTTAAACAAACAAACTCTTCTGCTTCATATAATAGTTCTAGATTTCCGCAGCGCGGTTTCACCCACGTTAAGTTACCGTAGCACCAGTAGCGTGTTGTGTTCAACATCAAACGCAAATAGATTTTTTTTAATCCGACTGGTACTTCCAGATATTAGCGCGTTCAAACAAACAAACAAACAATTTTTATCGTTAAGGTACTCTTCAACAGTGTAGTAACTCTTAAGTACTAAATGTGTTTTGACAATTTGTTTGAATTTGCCTAAGGGTTTATACAATACATTACGTCGACAGATAATTTGTAATAGTATATTTATTTTAAAAGGTATCATTTTACCAATATCCCAATTGTGGCGTTATTTAACCACCATATAAGAGAAGGAAGACTTGGTTTGTAATACAACCCATACCAGATCTGCCTTCTCTAAAAGATTTTATATATTTTTAGGCCCTTATTTATATACCAAGCTCAATATGATTTTAAGTATTTGATATGTAAGCTATAAATCAAGTAAGTTTAAGTTATGTGAATATTTGGTTCAAATTGTTCAAAAAAAAGTTCAATTACGCAGACAGAAGTAATATTTGAAATGATCAGATAATAATTAATAAAAACAATAATACCAGCCTGTTTATTGTTCCACTGCAGGGCAAAGGCCTTTTCTCATATAGAGAAGGCATGAGCATTAATCACCACGCTTGCTGAAGGCTGTTTGGCAATTTCAGACTTTTTAGTCCAGGTTTCCTCACAATGTTTTCCTTCACCGTCAGTCAGAAATGATCAAGATAAACTTAGAAAGTACATATGATTTTAAAACATCAAATTGGTACTTGACCGGTTTTGAACCCACTACCTCGTGTTTACGAATCGGGTATCTTATCTACTGGGCCACTTCCACTTTTTTTAGTTATATATATACTAGCTGTTACTCGCGACATCGTTTTCGTGAAAATTCAGATGTGCGCCTGTAGGAGAATATTGCCTGCCTAATCTTACGACAATTGTACGTGTATCAGTAATAACCAGTATAATCCGTCTCTATGGCGATCCCATTTAAATCTATCCATCCGCTAAATCCCCACTAAATGTAAAAAAATTTACATTAACTTAAATGAGTATTTTCTAGTAATTTGGAGAAGTTTCATATAAACTTTTGAGGATGAATTTCGCAAAATCCCGTCTTTGTGAGCATGTAGGTATATCCTGAAAGAAATCCTCTTGCAAAATTTGAGACTCCTTGCACTTATAGTATCTCAGATTTCGTGATGAGTGAGTGAGTGAGTAACCTTTAGCTTTTATATATAGATAGATAATAATATAATATTAGTTATTTAATTTAATTTATAATAAAATTGTATTAATGCTTGCAATTTGTAAGATTTTTTTATTTACAAATATTATTGTTCACTTATATTTTTAAATTACAGATCATTATTAACAATACTTTACGGAACCTGATTTTAGCCAAATAATAGCATTACTAATCATTTATTTGTATCTGCATGATACAAGTTTTTGTGTTTAAAATTTTACCTAATTTACATGAATTACGAACGATCTTGATACGATTATCCTTTCATAAAAGTTATTATCGTTGCAACTCACGGATGTCCGTTTTTAGAAGGTAATATATAGGAAAGACGCCTATATCATACTACCTAATACTACAGAAAATATTGCACATTTTTTTATTAATTATGTATTGTTCATAAAGAGTTAATATAAAGAATATTAAAAAAACTAGCCTTATATGGTCAAATATGGCTTTTTAAAGTAGGTTCAGTACCTACGATTTAAAGACCGGGGTGATAAATTGTACCATATGGTTTCTAAATCGTACTTAGGACAAAATGTGGAAAATGTGTGTATATTGAATGATAAAAACCACCAAGTGAACAACAAACTTAACAGACATTATTTGGTCTAATTAGTTCTAATCTATACATATAATAAAAATGTAACCGATCGCTGTCTGTACATGGAAGATATATGAGAAAAAATACTATTGGGACCTATATCAACGCAAATAGAACCTAAAACAATGATTTTTAAAAATTTTGTCTGTTTGTCTATTTGTCTGTTTGTCTGTTTGTCTGTGCGTTTGTGCACGCTAATCTAAGAAACGGCTTATCCGATTTAAATATAGTTTTCACTAATATATTGTGGTAAGCTTCACTTAACATTTAGTGTTTGTTTCATGTCAATCGGTTCATAAATAAAAAAGTTATGCCAATTTAAAGAATCACATCGAACATTCGTTAATTTACTACGAAATCTTATAGAAGCAGATATTTTAACAGGTTGCGGAATAGCTGATAGTGTTTTTATTCCTCGGATTCCTGTCATTCTAAACAGTCTTTCATTTAGTTTTAAACGAGTCCAGTTTCCAGTGAGCCTATGTTTTGCGATGACTAATTAAAGTAATTAATTAATTAAGTAATTACTCATGACCGCAATCTTCGCTCTACAAACAATCTCCTTCTTCTGTGTCCTTTTCACACCTCCGATTTCATTAATTCCTCTTTTCCAATTCAGTCCATCCTTCTTTGGAATGCTCTGCCTTCAGAAATCAGGATGTGTACCAGTCGTATCGTGTTTAAGGCAAAAGTTAAGTCATTACTTCTAAGCAAATTAGCAGAATCATCACAATAATAAGGTAATTATATATTATGTATATATTTATTTATCTTTCTATATAATTATATGTATTATTTGTAGATTATATTTATAATAGGAATCTATATACGTATTGCATATTTGTATATAATGTTATTTATTACATATTTTTTAATGTTCTAGTCTTAATTTATACATCTACCTTGCTTCATCTCTGCATCACCCATTAGGTTGACTGGTAGAGAATGCCTCAGGCATTAAGTCCGCCTTTATACATATGTTCTGTATATGAAGTTTAAATAAATAAATAAATAAATAATTAAAGTAAAGGTAAGACACAAAAGTTGTGGGTGTGGATCTAAGTATTAGCTGTTTTTCGGTCAGCTTTATGTGGCTCTATCACGTGTTAGCATTACTAGCAGCCTGTATGCTTTGATCCCTGATGGCTATACGTCTAATCCTTACATCCATACATATTATAAAAGGCTTTGTCCTGACTGACTGACTGACTGACAGACAACGTAAAGCCTTAACCGCTGGTCGTAGCGACTTGAAATTTGGAGGGTGTGTTTGTCTTAATGTCTAAAAGTGTACAAAGAAAGGGTTATTAAAAATTCAACCCTTAAGTGTATGAAAAGGGATGAAATCGATTGTATGAAACGTTACAGCTTTGAAATTTTGTTTTGGAATACTTTTATTTAAATAAAAAATACGCTCATAATTTTTTTTTACTGGGGTGGATTTATAGGAGTGAAATGAGGGATGAAATATTGTATGGAAAGATCTTTGCTTTTGAAGTTGGCGACTTGAAATTTGGAGGGAGGGGGAAGGGAGGGGGGGGGAAGTGGAAAGGAAGGGAGAAGTGAGAAGTGAGGGGAAAGTGCGGGGGTAGTTAGGGAGAAGTCAGGGGAAAGGAAGGGGAAAGTCAGGGGGAAATCGACTGCCTCTGTATTTCGGTGGTACTGTGTATGGACTGTGAGGTCGCGGGTTCGATTCCCGCTCAGTGCAAATATTTGTAGCATGAACATGTCTATTTGCATTGGTCTCGGTGTTTATATGTATAATATGTATCTATTTACAAAAATAAAATATTTAAGTATGTTTATCCGTATTCTAGAACCCATAATACAAGCATATAATATGCTTACTTTGGGTCTAGATGGCGTTGTGTAAAAATAAAAAAGGAAGAGGGAACTTAGGGGGTGTGAGGAGGCAGTGAAGGGCAAGTGAGGGGCAAGTGAAGGGCAAGTGAAGGGGACGTAAGGAAAAGTGAGGGAAGTGAGGGAAAGTGAGGAGTCAGAAGTGGTGGTGAGTGAGTGGGAAGTGAGGGAAAGTGAGGGAGATGGGAGGGAGACAGGAGAGGAAGGAAGGGGAGGGGAGGGGAAGGGAGGGGAAGGGGGAAGTTATTGTAGTGAAAATTTGCCTTTGTGTATTGTATGTTGTTTTACGGGGGATATCTTTAGGTAGGTGAAAGAGGGTTTGTACGAATGGTGATGATGATGAGATTAGAAATAGTATGCAAAACAGTATTTAAACAATATAAAAATGTCTATTGAAAAACGATATTCATGCGAGCGAAGCCGCGGGCAAAAGCTATACATATATAAAAACGAAAGGTCACTCACTCACTCACACATCTCATCACGAAATCTCAAAAACTACAAGTGCTAGGAGTTTCAAATTTTGGAAATAGGTGCTCTCTAAGACGGGATTTTGCGAAATTTATTTGCCTGGAGTATAAAGGGGAACAAAATTTGTATAGAGCTTCTATAGTTTTTGAAAATAGGAGTGCCAAGTTTCGTTAAATATCGCAAAATTTCGTCTGTTTTAGGGGTAGCGGGTAAATAGATTTAAATCGGATTCGCCTTAGAGACGGATTATACTGATATTTATTACTAATATACAATGTACGATTGCCGTAAGATTAGGTAAGAAATCTCTCATACAGGCACACATCTGAATTTTCACGCGAACGAAGTCGCGGGCAACAGCTATATATAATAAAACTGTAACCGGTCGCTGTCTGTACATGGAAGATATATGAGAAAAATATTATTGCGACCTTTATCAACGCAAATAGAACCCAAAACAATTTTTGTCTGTTTGTCTGTTTGTCTGTGCGTTTGTTCACGCTAATCTCAAAAACGGCTTATCAGATTTAAATATGGTTTTCGCTGATACATTGTGGTCAGCATCACTTAACATTAAGTGTTTGTTTCATGTCAATCGGTTTATAAATAAAAAAGTTATGCTAATTTAAATAATCACGTCATACATGTGGTAGGTATGTATTTAGCTTAGCTTAGTTTGTTTTTAAGTTAGGTTAACACGTCTTATTTCTTTATTAAAATGTACATTAAAATGTTAATACTTTATTAGCTATATGTAAATATAAGTTAGATTTATATTTTCTGGATTTATTTTATTTTTTATTTTTTGTGATAAAAACATGTTTGTTAACACGTTTCATTACGGAATAGGTGGAATTGAAGTGAATTACGAAATAGCAGTAGTCGATTTACGCTGGTTTCAACATGAATGGGTCGGATCGACCAGGGATGTACTACCCTCTCATAGTTTTCGACGTAAGAGTAATAGTATCCATATTATTGCGTTTCGTTCGGTAAGCGCGAGAGCCGGAGGCCCAACTGATGCAGAGATGACAAACCTCGCAGCATGTGTGGGACCGTATAAGTATCCGCGGAGTCATTGTGTGGGTGGTGTGGGTCAACCCGCCGGCCAGGGCGACCCGTATAAACGGTGGTGCCGCTGGCCGCCCACGGCATTGTACAGGGGCCCAAATAGACCTAACCACCCTAAGAGGCTGCCCCATCAGGTTGCGCATAATCTCGGAGTGGTTCGTCGTGCAAGTTGATGACCGGATAGTGGGACCCGGCGACCATTTTCGAGAGGGTACGGGGGCCTTTTGCGAGCAGTCCGTTTCATCGGAAGCCCGGAAACCTAAGACCCTTGAGCCTTTACAGCTGCGAAGAGACATCGCCTCCTCAATGGCCGTCTTCTATCGCGTTTACCACGGAGAGTCTTCTCAACAGCTCTTTAAATTAATCCAGCCCTCTCCCTTTTTATCCAGAACGACACGTGTGAGACTGAAGTGCTACCCTTTCACAGTGCAATCTAAAGGGTCTCGAACCAAACGGTTCAGCACTTTATACTTTTGTCGCCCAATTAAAGCCTGGAACTCTTTACCAGCGCATGTGTTCCCACCTAACTTTCATCCTGGGTCTTTTAAGCGAGGCGTGAAGAAGCATCTCACTCAGCCGCCATAGTGGAGGCCACCATACCAGTAGTTTGGCTTTTGGAATGGTGTCCACTACTTCTGGATTGCACTGACTGCTTACCATCAGCCAGAGTAGAGGCACTTGGCAGGCTAATATATAAAAAAACCTTTTAGCGTGTTTATTCCTCGGATTCCTCTCATTCCAAACAATTTCCCGTTTAGTTTTAAACAAGTTCAGTTTCCAGTGAGCCTATGTTTCGCGATGACAATTTAATGAGTGTGGATCTAAATATTAGCTGTTTTTCACATGGTCAGCTTTATGTGGATTTGCCACGTGTGAGTAATCCTAGCAGCCTGTATGGCTTTGATCCGCGATGGCTATACGTCTAATATCGTAGATAGAGAAGCATTTACTGTAAATATTTTTCTTATTCACCTAAACGAAGATGTTTATAATTCAAAACAAACCAAAAGATATATCCAAAAAATGCTGCCCATAATCACTATTCCACGCGGACGAAGTCGCGGGCACAGCTAGTATTGAATATATTTATACACAATTAATTCCCACTAAAAGTTTAAAATAAAATTGTTTTTAGAAAAAAGAATGAAAACGCGCACTTATTAGATTCCGTTCGATTTCTTGTATTAAATCTATATTTTTCATTCATATATAATAGATTAATCAAGGTTTTTTTTGCTAGTAGGTAGGTATTTTTATGAAGGTCATTATGACCCTTTTTGACTGGCACCGACTCCAAAATAACTGATTAAAAACTATAAATAGTAAAGTATTATAAGTATCAAGGATTGCGTTGATTCCCCTTTAATGTTCTTTGCTATGAAGTAATTAAAATATTATTTTCTACTTTTTAGTTAAGGATTGAACATGTAGGTGTTGTTTGAAGTCGGTTTTCATTTTTTTTTCTATAAATAATTTTTCACATCAAACTTCGATACGCGTGTGGAAATTTTGCTATTTGTTTTTTTACAGACGTTATGTCGAGACGACTCATGTACCTATTAATGAAATGGCAGAAGACCCGGTCAAGCTCAGCGCTAAGTTCTAAACGCTTAATCAACTTATTTAAGAATCTAGACAAATCTATTAACTATCCAGTCGATTATTTAAAACCTCTGAGCACTGGTGTTTATTAAGGCTGCAAGCAATTTTAGAATAACTACACTCTACCGAATGTCAGTACGGACGGACGCGCAGGCTCAGGTAGTGACTAGTCTAAAAATAAAATAATTATCGTTAAACGTTGTAGTTTTATTTTGTAACATTTTTGTTATCTTGGCTTTCTCGTCGGCGACAATACTTTTTCGAATTCCGTAGATTCTTTTCAAATGGGCTCAATAGTCGTGTGAGGCACGAAGTCGTTGATTTTTTTTAGAATCGCTCGAAGCAAACGTGTTTGGTTTACTAGATTCTCAAATAACGAAGATATATACACATAATTTTATAAATAATAGCTCCTTCCAGTTTTTATCTTCTCTACAAATTAGCAGACGCTTACGTCAGACAAGGCGTTGAGTTAATTACGTTATTTATTAGTGTCTAAGTAAACCATGTATCATGAGCAGCTTCTACTAGAAAAATTTGTTTGCTTCGATTGCCAAAGAACGAAAAATTGCTGCATCAAATTAGTATATTTGTAATTATTATTTTTTTCCTTTATTTGAAACATTTCTTAAAAATTTCATTTTTATATATAAGTATATAAAAATACCATACATTTAAATATATAAAAAATGTAGACCCACCGGCATCGGTTACATGGACCAAGCCACCAGCGGTTAGGGCTCCAGAGAAAGAAACCCTCTCACAATGCGTGCCGTGCCGAGCAGCACTGCCTTCTGGATCTGGCTCTTAACTCATCCACCTAATGCCTTTTTAGGTGTTGGTCGAGGCTCTTTGCTATTAAGCCATTTACGGTAACAACTATCGGTACAATGACAGCTGAATCTACATCCCACATGTCGACAATCTCATGGACTAAATCGATATTTTTTCTGTTTGTCTTTCCCAGCCTTCATGAGATTCTTGTCATGAGGGATTGTAATAGCGACTATATTGTATTGTAATGGTGACTAGTGCATTTGTTATTTTTTTCATTAAGTATTTTTGGGCACTACTATTTAGTGGGAGTTTGGAGTCGATCTGATGATAGAACCGAATGACAGTCGAGAGATCTCAACAATTTACAGCAATTACTTAGTGTTTGGACTTAATTCTTTTCTAATGATGAGAACTTGACTCCCATATGGATTATAAGTGCCATTACAGGTCTGACAATAAAGACCATAGACAGTCGAGGGAACTCCTTAACAATTTACAGCAATTACTTGGTGTTTGGACTTAATTCATTTCTATTGATGAAAAATTTGCACTCAAATGGGTTAAAAAAGTGCCATTACAGTTCTGACGATGGAGAATATAGAGATAGAGAATATAGAATATAGACAGTCGAGGGGATTCCTCAACGATTTACAGCTGTTATGTTGGGCTTACTTTATACGGTTCAATATGCCAAAACGTTCAGTTTGTACAAAAATAATACCTAATTAAGATTTAATATAATATATTGTTACGTGTCAGGATGGGGTTCGAGGTAAAATGCCAGTTACGCGATGATCAGTTTATTTAAGACTCACACAATACTCTGACAGTACCAAAATCAAGCAATAAACACTTATACTGCACTATAACGCTTCGTATATCGCTGTTCCGTATCGCTTAGATATTCGCTCGAGATCGCTGTATTCACAACTGAACGAAGTGCCGACATTCGAACCCTTTTTATAGTCACTCAATAGATTTCTAGAACCTTCCCGTTATTACCACAAAGATGCCGACAATTCTCGAAAACAGAACAATGAGTGTAGGTACTTAGCTGCGACGCGTAGGTATGCCTACCGCCGATGATCTATTGTTATACGTGTAGGTAGGTACATGCAAACGTTCTAGCGTAGGTATTTGTCGTATACGTGTAGGTAGGTACTTGCGAATGTTCTAGAGCGTAGGTATTTGTCGTACACGAGTAGGTAGGTACTTGCGAACGTTCTAGAGCTTAGGTATTCGTCGTATACGAGTAGGTAAGTACTTGCGAACGTTCTAGCATAGGTAATCGTCGCAACAATATAATATAATATTCTACCAAATTCACACAGCGTCATCTAGCCCCAATTTAAGCAATTATATTTGCTTGTGTTATGGGTACTAAACAACTGATATACCTACTACTTATATACATTTTTTTGTAAATACATACATATTATAGATAAATTACACCCAGACACAGAACAAACAATCATGTTCATCACACAAAGGTTTGTCCTGGGTGGATCGAACCCACGACCTCAGGCTTAGAAGTCAGAGTCACTAACCACTAGACCAACAGGCCATTTAACTTTTACTTAGGAATAACATTACCTACTAGGCATGCCGATGCGTTAAATTGACACTGAATTTAAGTTGCGTAATCGCATCATCTCCAGCAATGCACTTTCGTCGTGTGGTCTACTCAATGATTTGTTTCAATCTAAGTCAGACAACGCTATTTCTTCCAAGGTTTTAACACAATTCAGAGCAACGTACACCTGTCGTTTTACAAATTTTTTCTTGCTTTCTCTAGGTCTACCCTTCACTAAAAATCGTAAAATAAAATATTTTTTAACAAAAGCAGGAAAAAAACTTAAAAAAAAAACTTAACACAAAGTAATTCGAATTTTGATTAAGAGCATTTAAGTGCATTAAGTAATTATAGTTTTTCGTTTTACTTGTGATATGTGATCTTAATTCTTTGTCATAATTTTAAACTATACGCTTTACATTTTCTAGCAAAATATAAAATAGTAGCTTTCTACGGTGCGGTTTGAATATCATAATGTCACATAGCATACAACCTTCCTCAAGAACTGGGCTATTATACGCAAAAAGAATTATTCAAATCCGACTGGTAGTTCCAGAGAATAGCGCGTTCAAACAAACAAACGAACTCTTCCGCTTTAAATAGTATAGGAATTAGATTTTTACAGTTATATAATTATATTATCTATCTATAGTTCCCACCATAGAAAGATACCTATCAATCTAACATTAAAATTGACACAAAGATTTACAGATGCAGAGGGTCAGATAGTCAGACAGATGAATAACGAAGTGACGACATAAGAATTGCGTTTCTCGTTTTGAGAAACAAAATATTTTAAAACAACCGATTTTTGTTTTTTTATTTTATTCTAACTTCAAGGCAACTAAGATGATAAAATGTAAGCAACCTTTAGCTATTATTTTCTATGTGCTGATGCATCTAGGTACAATGTTAAAAATTAAATAAAAGTAAAAAAAAAATCGATGAAATTTATTTTATATCAGTCAAAAAAACTATTTACAAACAATATGTATTATTAAATTAAAAACAAAAATCTGACTGACCTAAACAAACTGAAAAAAAAAGAAATCTATTTTTTTCACGGCGTCTATGCTATGTTGCAATCTCATTGCAATATTACTCAGGACTAAAGCATAGAAGTATGACAATAAAGCGTACACACTTAGAGACAAATAGAAGTCAAAGTCAAAGTCAAAGTCAAAGTCAAAGCATTTATTTCATTTTGATCATAAAGTATGATGCTTATGAAAACTCAACATTACATTTTGTCAGCCAATTGACCTACAGCCAGTTCGCTGACGAGGTAGAGCTGTAAGAAGAACTGGCAAGAAACTCACGACACTTTTTTTAATCGCCAGATAATTACAGTTATTTGAATGAGTTACAATTTAAACACTCAACGCAACCAAAGAACCATACAAAGTAATTATTACAAATTAACCAATTAATATAATACTAAGATTAAAGAAAGAAAAGAGAGGATTTCAATTATTTAGTTTTATCTAGTATGGTAATTTGACTACGTATGTTAATTAAACTGGTAAATGCACCTCCTGGTCACATTGCACGACAAGGTAATACTGGATTAAATATTAAAAGTATGCCATGCCAAGATTGACCAGTCATCCCAAGTAGCACCCGTTCACGAGCATGACGCACGGGCCAGCCATCATCACCCTCGCCATATTAGAGGGAAGGTGATGACCCGGCCAATACGACACCACAAGCAATGACATTTTAGTGAGCATGACAATGCAGAGCATGGGTGGTAAAAGAACCTTAATAAAATGTATTATGCCTTACGAACTCATAATGATCATGATATGCATCCACTTCACATTAAACTTTTACTACAATAGTCAACATAATTACAATAATAGTCAATATAATTACTATAATAATAGTCTATTCTAATTACTATAATAATAATCAATATACTGAATGATAATAATAGTCAATATATGTGCAATAATAAAAATATCAATATACTTAATGATAATAATAGTCAATATAGCTACAACAATAACAATCAATATAACATTAATCTTGCATTAAACGAGCAACTATACCCATGCTGCTTTATCATTTAAATAATCATTAATAGTATAATAACCCTTTTGGATAAGGCGGTTTTTAACAAATTGTAAGAATTTTTGTAGGGGTAGATTCATAATGTCAATGGGTAATTTGTTATAGAAACGTACACCTAGACCCGCAAATGAGTTGTTTACTTTATGAAGGCGATAATATGTACCAACTAATTTATGTTTACCTCGAGTATTCACAGAATGCATGTCGCAGTTTCTGGAATACAAAATTATATTTTTCTTGATAAACATAATATTGGCGAAGATATACTGAGACGCCCCCGTCAGAATACCTATTTCTTTCAAAATCTCTCTTAGTGAAACCCTAGGGCCCAAATTGTAAATAGATCGCACTGCTCGTTTTTGAATTATAAAAATTGACTCAATATCCGCAGACTTGCCCCAGAGCAGTATACCGTATGACATCACGCTATGGAAATAGCTGAAATAGACAAGTCTAGCTGTTTCTATGTCGGTAAACTGTCTTACCTTTCTTATCGCAAAGGCTGCGGAACTGAGTTCACCAGCAAGACACGATATTTGGGTACCCCATTGAAACTTGTTATCTAAAGTTAATTAAACCCAAAAAAAACTGTAGACTCAACAAAGCTTAAAGTTTCATTATTTAAACTTATATTAATAGCTAGGCTTTTAGTATTGGACATAGTAAATTTAACACATTTAGTTTTCTCTGAATTAAGCAGTCGGTTATTCTTAAGCAGTAGGTTATTCAAAGTTTGTGAGTGCTGCGATACCTTCTGACAGTTTATCGATATCGATAGATGAAATTTGTCTATGGGCTATGGTAAATTAACAGACATGCTAAAATCTGAGGTCTGGTTGCATAAAAGCTATCGTAAACGAACTACAAGAAAAAATGGGCCGGTTTACACCTCACCGGAATGACAGAGGCCGGCGCCAGGAGCACTTTCAATGTGAAATAACTTTGAAGTTTATATAATATATAGATATTCATGTTTCATGCTGTAAGTTCAAATACAATGTAAATTGTTTATGAATAAATTAAATTCAAAATTGAAATATACATGATCGATCCACACACTGCCTCGCATCACGGAGCGTAGTGCGAGCGTGCGTGTTCTTGTATTGTTTGTAAGTATCTCTCTTAGTATAGAAATCATGCGTGATGCAACACACTGAAAACGTATTCAAGCGCTGTGTTGCAGATCACAAGCTTACATGCAGAGAAACATGTACTCTGGGTTCGTGGCCAGACGGTATGGACACCGAGTTCTGCAGTAACGTACGCATGCGATGCGAGAGTAATGCGAGAGTGATTGATGATGCAAACCAGCTGCATCATCAATCACTCTCGCATCTGCACGCGTGGCTTCGTCGCCACGTCGCCTCGCTCCCACAGCGTAGCGCGGGGCAGTATGTGAATCGCCAAAATACCAGTATCGGCCCTCTGTTCTTTTCTGACTTTCTTAGTTTAGCATTAAAACAGATACCCCAAGGTAAAAATAAAACACAGTTGTATCATTCATGTCATAAAAGTATGATTATATTTCCAGTAATATTCAAAAATATTATTACTGCCCCTTAAAATTACAGTTTTGTTTAAGAATGTCCTGATTTTTTGTGCATAAGCAGATATATTTTTTGTTATGTTATGAATACGTACTTTTAGAAATTCTTTTCCCCTCAATTTTATCAATAAATTTCTGTAGTCATTTAGAAAATAGTTCTCTCTTAATTTCCCTCTTGGACTTATCTTTTGGAAACCTGCAAAAAAACACATTGTCTGTAACACTATGAAAGGTACAAAGATAGTTACCGATTTTGTATAAATTGTATGCAAAATTGTTAACTACAAATTATAGTAATATTTTTGTCATCGATAAAATATGCAGCACAAGTCACAACACTA
This sequence comes from Parascotia fuliginaria, assembly GCA_963082885.1. NCBI lineage: Eukaryota > Metazoa > Arthropoda > Insecta > Lepidoptera > Erebidae > Parascotia > Parascotia fuliginaria. The sequence goes on along the minus strand of OY720180.1, from coordinate 12,347,146 downwards.
TTGAACATGATTACACAAATTGGTAAAATGTAAAATACTTAAAAATTACTGAATCGAATGGCAAACAAACAGACGATTATAATATGATTGCTATATAGTAAAGTATAAATCACTTAGGTATTTTGCACCTATGTATAGGTTTTTAGTATATAGAATTGGTTTGTTATCTACTCACCGATGTAAGTTGACGATTTTAGCTTGATTTTCTTTGCGAGAAAAATGTAATTTACAACCTACAATAACGCAGGACATTGCGTATCCAATGGGCTTAATTTTACTTCACAATAGCACTATGTAATTATTAAATAACATACGTTATTTCACAAAACAGGCAGACAATAATGAAAATTACGAGCGGCGCGGTATAACCTGACTAAATTGTCTAGGGGGCTTGACAAGTTGGCAGTGTGACCAACTTTAAATTAGACACCCTGCCCAGCCTAGGCATAAAAACTGACAAATTCTGCCAAACTCCTATACACAAAATGCCGAAATAATGCGGGTATAATTTTAAGATCTTTTAGCCTTTTTAGTAATCTTCTAGTGAAGACGCTTTTAATAATTTTTGCATCTAAAATTATAAAAATAACTTAATACCTTCTTACTAATACCGCCTACAATTTTCCTGGTAAAATGTAAAAAAAAATACTTTTTCTTTTAGTGGGCAGTCATCGGTGACTATACAGTCACAGATGACTGCTCACTGTATCCGATTATGTTCTTCTTATGCTTATTAGGTAGTAGTGCATGTTCTTTTATATTAGACAACCTAAACACAAACTTAGTGTGTGCTTTACACCATGAAACACCTTCAATCTGCTTCTTTCGCTTTTGCTAATCAGGACCAGGACGAATGTGATGGATCCTGCTCCCACTCTAGGTGATATAATCGTTCATATTTACGTTTCATTATAAATCAGGAATTGAAACATTCACACCGCACGAAATCCGAATAAAAATTTTGCGACTCCTACATTTTGACTCTTACATGACTGGCACCGTTGGTCTAGTGGTTAGTGTACTGACTGCGACGCCGGGTGTCGTGAATTCGATTCCCACGGAAGGCAAATATTTGTGTGATGAACATTTGTATTTCAGTTTGGCTGTTTTCTATGTATTCTAAGTATGTATTTACATAAAAAAAAAATATTTTGGAACGCATAACCTTGGAGCACATATATATATTTTCTAGAGACTTGTTAGTTATTCCAGTAGATCTGTGAATCTCAATAAAGGAAAGCGATACGTTAAGATAATGTTGAAATATTTAACGGTTTTCTTTGTATTAGCATACTTGTGCAATGCTGGATTTGGTAAGTGTAATTTGGTTTATTTTTCTCAGTTGATACAAGTATAATATATTCACTGACACAAGTCAGTGAATATATTTTGTATCTCTGCGTCGTACCTACCTAAATTTGAATAGAGTAAATTAAAAAAAATCATTAAATATCCTGTTTACAATTTTTTCATTGGTATAATTAACGAGATTATAGACTCTACCGGAATTTTACATTGGATTCAATATTTCTTTAAATTTTACAAAAAAAAATATGAGGGTTTTTATTAGTAGGTACTTGTAATAATATTTTACCATTATAATTTTCAGTGGATAACCTTCCAAAATGCCACTTGAATGATAACGAATGTCTAAGAAGTCTTTACGAATCTGTCGTTCGAGATATTGGCAAAACTGGTATTCCTGATTTGAGGATACCTCCTGTGGATCCTATAAAACTACATGATGTGTCTATCAATGTCCTAGACGTTTTAAACCTTACTCTAATTGACGGCGTTGCTAAAGGAATTAAAGATTGTGTTTTCGAAAAATTCAGGTAAGTTGATAAGATTTTATATCTGGATAAAATAATGATACTAAATAGCACCAGTAATTGCACGAGAACACATTTACTAAAATACTATCTAGTGTTTTAAATCATATATATTAATGTCAAGTCAGACTTAATTAGCAAAGGTCTGCTAGTTTCTAGAGTTATATCATGGATTTGGTGCGTACAAAAAGATAATTTAATGTAATTCTTCAGTGATCATGAGTTCAATGTTAATTTGTTTGACGTCAAATGAAAACATTTAAGCAACAAAAACTAAGGTTATCTTGATGCATTTTTATTCAAGAACATTCTATTGGCCAATAAAACCAGTCTTTGATATAACGTATTTATTGTACTAAGTCATAATGACAAAGTACGATGAAAAAACCATCTAAATCAGCTCATCACTTTACGCGCTATCGAGTCACAACACAAACAACGGCATCACTACATGACCTACTAAGTGTACAATTAACATATTACCTATTAGTCGCAGGTTAATAAATACTGACCAAAACTTAAAATGCATATACCAAATTTATACAATTACAGAAGTACGAGTAGCCATAATAATAATATTATTATTTCATTTGTCAGTCGCGTAAAAATACAAGACTACATAAAAGGTGAAGCATAAATTATTACATTTTCTGCTTGTAAACACAGTTATTATGGAAATCGAGTTAGAGAAGACGCTGTTGAGATCAACGAAATGATGTGTACCGTGAATGTGAATTCGTCATTACTCCAACCTTTAATTAAAAATATGAATAGTTAATTTTCTGTATTTTTAATAAGTTTAATACAAAGAAATATAGCAAAATTAGTAGATTTCATAAACAAATTAAAAACAGTAATTCAAAAACTAAAAAACCCGACTGCGTTTCTGTGTAATTTGGAAATGAAAAAACCCTAAAACAAGAAACTTGTTGTTTTTGTCGCCAAAAATTCGCCATTTTAATTTTTTTTTTATATACCCAGTGTCACTTTTACAGTAAATAAAAATAAAATAAAATCACATGCACTATTACTATTGCTCAATTATTTTAATTATAGTCGTTATTAATTTCTTTAGATTAAAATTGTCAAGGTAGTTAACAAGGTTAAGCTCCACCCTTTTCTATCGAAGTCAACCTCATTTGAAGTTCCTGAGGAACTCTGTAAATGGATCGTTATGATCGATCGGTGTTCAGCGCTCTTACCAATGCTGTTTAACTGGCGTAACAATGATTACATAATATTTTTATTTGTGCTTGTATTGACCCACTAAGTATTTGTGTGTCTTTTTGTCTCTGTCAAACCAAATGAAATCAAATAATTTATGAAATTTTGATGTGAAGAAATTATCACAAATCCTAACAAAATATAATGATAGAATGTTGTGTGCCTGTACTAAGAAAATCGTGTATCACAAGCGTTATAAATGCTAGTAATAAACTTATGATAAATAAAATATTTTCTTCAAAATTACCTATATAAAAAAATCTTTCTTTCTTTTTTATATTATCTAATTGAGAACATATATTGATGTTATTTACTTTTAAACTTTCGCGTTGCATGATAAAAATTTATAAACATACGGGAATTAACGCGATCATGCATTAGGTATTTACATACCTTATTTTGCTTGACGTTTCGACCAGGTTACACCGGCCGTGGTCACAAGCAGACTTCAGAATAAAGAATACAGAGATATAAATTTATGTATTGATGTTGGAATGGCAGCATGAGTGAAACATTGTATAGGATAGAGAACCGTAATTTGTTACTAAACGTGAAAACTCTGTTAGACGGCCTCTCGAATGGCGTGTTAAAACTTAGTCTATTTCCATGAATTTATGAATTTGCTTTTGATTTTCAAATGTATTGCAATCTTTGGCCCTAAACAGCTGTTCAAGCAGTTCGTTCTCGAGGCGAACTCCACAGAATCTGTATTCTTCATACAAGTTTTTGGTCTTTCCTGCAAAGCATTGCATTACTTGGTTGTAAAACAAAATTCATCCAAGTCACTTGGATATGATTTTTGCTTTGATGTGAATGATGAAACCTATGTGTATTGCTCCCGAGTAGATTACATGTACCTAGATTATGAAATGTCTGCTGAGGTAGTATGAACGATACAGAGAATCGTTCATAAAACTCTAGAGTACCCCATCAACTTAACCATTTACTTTATGTTATTTGATATGTCTTATAACATAGGCAATGCAATAAAATCTTGAGACTTAGTCTAATATGATACTAAAAACATTACTAAATAAGTTAGTAAAAAAAAAGTTTTTATTACATTTCTATTCTGCTGATTACCCATTACGTTATAATAATTATTATTTTCTAGTATAGTTTTATATACTGTTGTGCTAAAACTTTAACTGTACTCAGCTCCAACCTTGAAGCACGCTAGTTTATGTTTATATTTTAATTACTTAAAACTGGTTAGGTAGGATATTAAGTACTTTATTCGTTTACGGATAATTTTAAACACGACTTGTTTTGACATCTGAAGTGCAATCTTGGTTTAAGTAATTTGTTGTTAAGGTTAGAAGTTCTTAGGTATGGTTAATAAAATTCGGTAAGACAGCACTCATACTGTAGCAGCCCGAGTAATGGTGTACATTTATTCTATAGACGACTGCAATCGTAACCACATTACCTAAATAACAAAAGTAATGTTGTGTTTCTTCTGGTGAATAGTATTTTTATAAAACTTGTTTAGGGTTTTTACACTAACAAAAACCGTCATTACAGAAACATTACATACTAGCCTTATAAAAATGCACAGCGCTCCTGCTATTTACTGTGAGAACTATATTTGACGTCACTGCAAGAAATAATTATGTGTGCGTTCCCATTGAATTCTGAGCTTTTAAATGCGTCAGCCTTTAGTTATAAGTTCTCAAAGGATTGTAAATTCAGTCTTTCATTTTTAAAAGTAGGCACTCAAAAGTTACAAGCGGTCAATGTAATGTCAATAGGTCACCGTTGATCGTGACACATTTAAAAGCTCAGAATTTAGATGTCCCTCGATGGGAAGGCACACAGAAATATTTCGTCGTTCTTTGGTACAGTGGCCTAAAACCTAGTGGTACAGTACCTACATAAAAGAGGCTAACAAAAAAAAAAAAAAAACTCAAATGTAATAAAGCACACTCAGAAGGCGATGTAGCGTGATATGTTAGAGTGATGCCTGCGTGATCATTTTAAGTAACAAATAACCAAAAACCAAATAACATCAAAGTAACTAATATAGATCGCAGAGTTGCTTCACGTTGGGCAGTGTGCTATTACTAGTACTAGTAAATGTGTAGGTATCGATGAGGTGTCTGTCTAGGGCACTCTTGACCTTTAATCCGCCTCTATGTTGGTAGCATGGTGTAATGCAAAGTTTCTGGTTGGTAGTATCTATATCTGTTTGTGTATTGCAACAGCAGCTTATTTTCAGTTGCTTTCAGTATTCACGCGTGACACAGAGAAATTCTACAACATAAACCTGAGTCCTTAACCTAAAATGACCCCAATGCGGTTTCGGCAATTAGGGGCGGTTTAGATTTAAAGAAATTTATTTCTCATAAGAACATACAAAGTTCACTTAAAATGAGATACAAAGAAAGAAAAAATTAAAATTAACTTAGATAATATGGGGGCGGTTTAACATTGAGGGTCAAAATATTAAGTCAGAAACTACTGGAAATACGATAATAATATGTATCTACAAAACTTGCGCAGTCATTCAATGTATAATAAATTCTTTATTTTTCAGTATAAATATTACCGAAGAACTTGGTCATCAAGAAAATACATGTGATATTACTATTAAAGGGCACTATAAAGTTGAATCTGATAGTCCTTTGATGAAGACGCTCGTGGGCCAACAATCGATTCACGGCGATGGAAACGGAAAAGTGAAAATCGGTAAAAACTGATATAGTCCAGTGTGTTCTGCCTACTCTGACATACAGTACCGAGACATAGACGCTCACAAAGGGGACTGTATACAAATCAAAAGTCGCAGAGAGAGCCATGGAGCGTTCCGAAAATTAAAACATCTAGATCCCTTCGGATCTTAATGTTTAAATTTTTTTAATTTAATGTCGATATGAAACTCAATTGGAGTTGAGCAGGGCATCTAGCAAGGCGTGGTAATGACAGCTGGAGTAAAACATCATCGAGTGGCTAACTATAAAACTATACCACTTTCACAAATCCAAAAATATTCAAAGCAATCTGTACAAAAAATATATTTTTATATTTCAGAAAAACTGCATTTGAAATTTGACTTTCCGTTTTACGCGCAAAAACGCGAAGATGGAGAGATTTACATAAAATGCCTTTATGATTTCATCAAGTACGAGTACAAAATTGGAGGAGTTACATCTTTCTATGCTGATAATATTTATGTTGGCAATCAGGAAACCAGTAAGTAACAATTTAATTTTATCTTTCAAACTAAACACTGGTTAAATAAATGTCAAGACAGTGAGATTGCAATCGACTGCTGTGCACGAGGTCCTGAGTTCGATCCCCACACGAGGTAAAATTTGTTTACAATCAATACAATATTTTTGTTCTGAGTTTGTGACTACCATGAACCATGAATCATTTAAAACTATAAATAAAATGAAGGATTTATTTCGTTGTTATTTTTGCTTTTATTAATATTGTTTCTTCAGTTTGAAATATTTTATATTGATTTTTGTGTTAATATTGAGAATAAAAACAACGCGATATTAATCGATGTTTACTAAGATTTCTATTGTATTTCAGGTAATACCATCATAAGTTTGTTAAACGAGAACTCACGCCTCATCATGTCTGCCTTCGGTCAAGTTTTCGTTGACAAAGCTTTGAAGGAATTCTACTTTAAGTTTGCTGGCAATTTCTTCGATGCTGTACCGGCGAGACATTATATTATTGAAGACTTGACACCTTATGCTAAGCCCTAAAGCATCAGCTATGATGTCAGTTACTGTTTTTGTTCTTACAATTGCATTTTAGTCTAAATAATTTTTAAATAGAGAGATGGATTCTAAGACTATCAATGAAATATAAAAAATATTTAGAGAACAAATTTTTAACTAACTACAACCAAACCTTCCTGTAAACAAAAAATTATCATAATTATGTCAGCTCGATGTGATAAGAGGAACACAATATGTGAAGTACCTACTACATCTATATCTATACTATTATATAAAGCGGGAGAGTCTGTTTGTTTGTTTGAATACGCTAATATCTAGAATTACCAGTCGGATTTGAATAATCCTTTTTGCGTATGATAGCCCAGTTTTTGAGGAAGGTTAGGCTATGTAACATCACGCTACTGGCGACGGTAGCAGAGCAGTGAGCAAACTAAGCAAAGACGTGGATAAATCACGCGGCGGGAAGCTAGTGTATATTAAAAGCATAAACCATCATCATCATATCAACCAAAAGACTCCACTGCTGGACATAGGCCTCTCCCAATTTTATCCACCGTGGTTGGTCGTTTGCCGCCCTCATCCATTCGTTGCCCGCCACTCTTATATGGTCGTCGGTCTACCTTGTGAGTCATCTGCAATTCATTTAATATTTAGGTAGGTACCTAATATATGCCAAACAAAATCATCATTATGTTTACTATTAAATTTATTAGTAATAAAATACTATGAATAGTCAAATTAAAAGTCTAAGTACTTTTTTTATATAACTTCGGTAGCAAATAAGCATACGGCTCACATGTGATAAGTGATAACCGTAACCTATAAACCAGGCTGTCTTTTCTAAAAATATTAAGAAAACGCCGTTGCCTACCATGTAGAGGGAACAGGATGAGGAGGGAAAACGGAGGAAAACGAGGAAGTAATTGGGCTGTCGGCACTTTCAGTCCGCGTTTGCGGGGAGGAACATCCCTCCCGCTAACGGCGTGAAGTTTATCTTCTGGAACGGCTACGAGACGGCCTGCGGTGGCTGGAGTTCGCCTACAGGTCTGCGACCCGCGGTTCCACCACCCCGGTGTTGCCTGCACCTGCGATTTAGATCGACTCACGAAACTTATGTACTTAAGAAATTTCTGACAAACGTGATTATTGAAATTACACCTTCTTGATGAGATGTAATTGTTGCATAATCTAAACAGAGAACTAGACAAGTGGCGGATAACTTCGTCGTTAATAAACCGATTTCGATGATTCTTTGTTTGTTCGAAAGGAGATATCCCAAGGGTGGTACCATGATAAGAAAACCAGGATGATGGCATCCCAGAGAAATCGAGGGGAACCTTCGAAAATCGTACTGGCGACTAATGCATTTGTTATGTTTTTTATTAAGTATTTTAAGGCACTACTATTTAGTGAAGGTTTGGAGTCGATCTGATGATGGAGCACAAAGACAGTTGAGGGAACTCCTCAACTGTCTTTGTTTGTTTTTTTCTAACTCAATGATTTACAGCAATTACTTGGTGTTTGAAATTCATTTCTAATAATGAGAACTTTGCAACCATATGGGTTATAAGTGCCATTACAGGTGACCATAGACAGTCGAGGGAATTGGTCAACAGCAGTCATGTCGGGTTTACTTCATACGGTTCAATATGCCAAAATGTTTGATTCGTTCAAAAATAATACCTAAATAAGATTTAGGTCTACCAATCACTTAAAATTGTAAAATAAAATATTTTTTAACAAACAACAAATACTATAAGAACCTTACTTACTACAATAGCAAATTAAGTTTATAATACCTATAGGTAAGTACCTAGTTATTGTTTTACTTGGTACCAACTTCAAAATTATAAAATACTTATTTAATCATTTCTGATTAACTAAATCAAAATACGAATTACTTTGTGCTAAATAAATTAATTTTTTACTTTTTAGTTTCCTTTCTGTTTGAAGTCGGTTTTCTTTTGTTATAAAATATTTTATAAGTTATTTAAAACATCTAATAGAAACTTAGAGAAAAATCAACGAATTTATAATTATATTTGACTTTTACTAAAGTAGGACTACAATTCTAACGTAATAGAAACAATTATCAAATTTGTAATCTAGACCAGTTATCTACATAAGAAGGAAGTTTTACAATGTCCATGATTAATAATATTGATACAAAGTCTCTTATCTCATCTTCTTTTACATTTATAGATCTACCAGTATTTTGAACCCAATACAAGTATGTATTATGAACAATGTATTGAAATATGTCAAGCGTACATCATCGGTAGGCGTTTCAAAACTATAGTGAAAATGTAAAGCACCTATTAGTAAGAATGTTTCGTTTCCTTTTTGATCTTGTTCTCACCTTACTTGTTTCTAGTGATATAGATATTTATGATTATACGGATTGAAAATATAGGCCTTACCTATTTGTAGCTTTTTAAAGGTAAAATATTTTTTTAAATCGAGTTAAATCGAAACAAACAAAAAACAAACACACAAAAAATCAAATCTTTTCTCTTTATAATATTAGTTTTCGATAATATTCATTCCTTCTCCGCCATTTCCTTGTCCATCACGGTCGGCAATGGCTTAGGTTTGTTTTCCGAGTAGCCGCGTACGTCGTAAGCACAGAAAGAGTGTTTGTCTCCTAAGTGCTATTCTAAAAGACTCAAAACTTATCTAAGGAAACATAATTATATAAACAAGTATTTATAGGATGAGAATATGGATTCCATGACACTCAGTGTAACATGTACGAAACGACAGGTCCATAAAACATTATCATTGCAGCAGATATAGACTTACCTATATCTTTTTCTGTGCTTTTAATTGACTTTTACTTTATTTATAATACATAAACGATATAATAAAACTAATTAAGTACTTGTTAATTTATGAATAAGGGTGATTCCAAACAAGTCGATGTTAATCAATAATTAAGATAACTAATTTGATAATTAATTAATAACTTGATAATTGAGTTTTTTAAAGAACTCAAAAACAGCATTAAAATACAAAGCTATGAATAGTAATATCATTAACTTTTTACCATTATGTGTATTAACACAATTATACATAATTAAGTGTTTGTTATTGTTAGACAATGGTAGATGTTGGTATGGATTTTAATTATTGCAATTATTTATTTCAACGATAGGGCTCGCATAATCATCTCACATCTCCGAGCAGATGTGAGATGATTATGCAGTATGCTTAAATATCTTTCTTCACTTTTTTAACAAAGAGTAGGTCAAATCCCATAGCGTGTCCGAATATAATGATGTGCCTACGAGAAAAGTATCACACATTGACGCTAATAACCCCGAATTAATATGATGGCCCCTCTCTTTCGACAGCTGGATAAGACACTAAAACTTATGGAAGAATCATGCTGATTGTTTATTCAGACAGAACCGGAGAAGCAAAATAACCATAATAATAATCATTTCAATTTAAATAATATATTTCGCACCGTCTGGCAATTCTGTGCATGTAACTGGGATAAAAGAATGTGTAGCGTTTTCCCACTAAACACGTAATTAATTTAAAAAGTCACATTGATAATTTGCCTGATTTCAAACCCTAGTGCTTAAGTAGAAAATGACTTAACCACTAGGCGATCACCAGTCTAAGCTTTATTAAATACTAGCTGCGTCCCACGGCTTCACCCGCGCGTAAAAGAAGTTATTGTCTCCCTCGGAAACCAGACAGATGTCCGTCTCCGGCACCGATTCTATCTACATAATTTTCATCGAAATCGGTTCAGCCGTTTAGGCGCTGAGTGGTAACAAATACACAAACATACACACATACACACTCACAAATTTTCGAATTTATAATATTGGTAGGATTAGTAGGATTTAAATAATATGGCATATCCGCTGTCCTTGTAGACTTCAAACTACTACAACAACACATTTTTCTATGATGCATTAATATTTATAAGCAAAGTTTTGCGTTCTATTATTTTGATGTAGTGATGTACGAATCCGATTGCCACTTTGTAATAAAATTTTCCAATAAGATTAAAAACTCGAGTACAATATGCGAGCTCGCAAAGAGCTATGATTTCTGACAGTAATTTATTTATATATTAAGAAAGTATTTACAATATCATTACAGATAAGAAAACTAATACGATATTATAAAAACCATACCAATATTGAAATTAGTTATATTATTTTTAATTTTATTAAAAATAATATAACTAATTTCAATATACCTGCGGTATTGTACCCATAACTAAAAATTAAAAGATTTACGAGCTATATTAAAAAAATATACGAAACACTAAGAAACAAGTTGATGTCATCGATTGTCAACAAATCAACAACTAGCATAAAATACTTTGTCGAAGTGCAATGTCTATTAATCCGACAGGAGAGGCAAGGAGCAGATCTGTTCAATGCTAAAGTCATAGAGAAATACCTAATTTTGTATACACAATAAAACAAAGACACTTTATTCAACGTGATCATTTAACAATGAGCTGTATGGTTTAAATATTCCGCAGTTAATTTATCAAGTAAGTCACTTTAGTTGTTCAGCGGATTTCCTTGTTTCTTGTAACAGCCTCCCGAGTAAATAAAAAGGCCAACAGTGTTGGCAAATACGTCTCTGCTTTTCATGTCAACTAATAATAAAATTGTAATAAATTAATATAATAAAATTTAATACCAAAGTTAACTTTTAAATAAAAATTTCTCACGAGTTTTAGACAATAGCAGATAGCGTTTAGTGTAGGACTTTTTAGAGGGGTTTAGGGTTTAGAAATAATAAAATCATCATATTATTTACTAAACATTTAATACCTTGTCATTTATACTAAAAATATGTAACTAGCGAGATACATAAGAAGAAACATCATCAGAAATCAAATCTTTAGCTGGAATGGCAGTAAAAAGTTTGTTAAAATTTTTCATAACTGTATTTACAACTACATCAAAGATGTTCTTTGCGAAGGTGTTGGTGAAAAATTCCCAGTTTTCATTAATTATACCAAGAGCAACATCATCTGTGAAAGAAATCAAAATAAAATTATGTAGATCAAACTAAATACAATTTTAATATATCCAACTTTTATCCAGTGATTTGCTTATAACAAAGGACCCATAGTACCATTGCTTGTCAAAATCTAAAGTTGAAGCTAATCTTGAATTACAATTACATGTACTGTATTTCATTACTACAAACTAATAAAATAGCAGATATTTAATTATATGCCATCAAAACATAGCATCTCTTAACGCAAAAACTAGTAAACTAGAGGTTTTATTACATAGTGAACTAAAGTGTGACGTACTCGCAATAACAGAGCATTGGCTATCAGATTCAAATTTGAAATGTGTATCATTATGTGGGTATAAATTAGTGTCTTATTACTGTAGAAAGCAAATAGCACACGGTGGGTCGTGTATCTTTGTTCGTGACAGTATTAAGTGTGTCGATAATGTAGACCTAACGTCATTATCTGTTGAACAGTATTGCGAAATATCAGCTGTAGACTTACTTAACTTAAAAATTACGATTATTTGTATATATAGGACTAATACTATTAATTCGAATGTATTTTTGGATAGATTGGAATGTTTGCCCGATAAAATCAGTGATCTCGGGTTGGAGTGCATAAGGTGATTTTAATATTAATACACTAGGTGGTCTGTCTCATGAAGTTAAAAGGCTCCTAGATATACTGTCAGCACATAACATGACAAACCAGGTTGATTTCCTACTCGAATTGGTTCTTTGTCATCCACGTGTTTAGACCACTTGTAGACAACCCTACCAGCGAGCTCAGTGATTACTGGGCCTGTTATAACAAACCTGAGTGATCACTTCGCTGTAAGAGGTGAAGTAGCGTGCATGAATCGTGAATCACAATCGGTCTCGCGGTATTTCAGAAATTACTCTAATGCTGGTAAAACAAATTTCGTCGCATCTATAGAGTGTGTAGATTGGCAAGCAATAGAAGATCGCAATAAACGTCCACAAGCTTTGACATCAGCTATTATAAAAACAATTATAAGTAAAGTTGACATTTGTTTTCCTCTAAAGAAAGCAAGCAATAGTCATAAGGTGAACTCCTCGTTTATAACATCAGAAATTAGGGATTATAAATCATTATTATTTAATTTTATTGACGTAAGTAAACGGACATCAAATAAAATTACAGTTATGGGAATTATTAATTACATGCAATTACACTATGATAGACTAATAAATAAAGAAAAGACTAAATACTATTCAAAAGTGATAGGTTCAGCAAAAAACGCGTCTAAACCTATGTGGAATGTTATAAACACGGAAACAGGTAAAACCAACAGCACTCGCCTAGATTTTACAGATATAGTAAAAAATAGGGACGGCACACCGTTTGTAACAAAAAAGCTAGCAGTAGATGCGATGAATGCCTGTTTCATGAGTGCAGCAGCAGCTTGCTGTGCGCTCCGCGCAGACGTTAATAGCGTTCGATCCCAACTGAGTGCTGCACTACCCCCAGCTGACCGCACTCTTAGGTTTCGTCTTTTCACCAAATATGAGGTATACCAGATTATCACAAAGCGTATACCACCAATACCATCGAAAGACACAGGAATATCTATGAAATTAATCAGGGCAGCAGCTGTTCTATTTAATACATGTATACGTGTGGGTACATTCCCTGCTCCAATGAAATGTAGCAAGATTTCTCCTTTGTATAAAGGAAAAGAAAAGAAAAAAAGCATCGACAACTACAGACCAGTATCGATCATTCCAGCAATAGCGAAAGTGTTCGAGAATGGTCTCAGTTCTCGTATCATAAATTTTTTAAGAGAAACAGGTGTCCTTTCTGATCGACAACATGCGTATCGTGAGGGTCGTTCTACAACATCCCTGACTCGCGAGCTCATGCGTAGTGTCCTGGCAGCTAGGGAAAGTAATCAGCAGGTTGCATTAATATGCTGTGATCTCTCTAAAGCATTTGATGTGGCTGACAGAGAAGTACTTGCTGTTAAATTGCAGCATTATGGAGTGGACGGCCCATCGTATGATTTATTACTAGACATGATAAAAATCAGGTCACAAATAGTAGTTGGAGGTGACGGTACCGAAAGATCAGATCCCTTGGTATCAGTGATGGGAGTGGCGCAAGGCTCCTCTATATCTAATATACTGTTTTCACTGATATTAAATGATCTGCCAATGGCTGTGACTGACGCAGAAATACTCATGTATGCTGATGATGTAGCGGCGATAGTCACAGCTACGTTCATAGTTCAACTGGAAGTAAACCTGAACAGTGTCGCAAACCAGTTAACTCAATGGTTTCAAGCGAATGGACTTGCGTTAAATGTGAATAAAACTCACTTCATTCACTTTGCTCTGTCAGGACGACCACAAGTACCATTAAAGGTAGTAGCCAATAGAGTAAGTATAGTACAGGTAGAAGTTACCACTGTCCTAGGGTTTGACATTGACAGGTGCATGAAATGGGAAAGCCACATAAACAAAATATGTAGCAAACTGGGGAGTGCGAGTTTTGGTATAAGCCGGATTGCTCGGGTAGTATCTGAGAAGGAGGTACGGGCATGCTATTTTGCAACAGTGCATTCCCACCTTTAATATAGCAACCTCAGTATGTACACGATGCGTGGGGATAACCATTCATGCTGCACTCGAGGAAGTCACCTCGAGAAGAGCACAGTGGCGAGGAAACTAACAAAATCCTCAAAATCATGTTATGTTATGGGCCCGTCAGTGTATAACAAACTACCACAAAAAATTCGAGATAAAATATCACTAGATAGTTTTAAGACTAATTTTAGATGCTGGCTGATCGAGCAAGCGGTTTACTCACACGAGGAATTTATGTGAACCTAATTTATGTTATTGTATTTTAATTCATTTATTTTAATTTGATTATTGCTCTGACATGTATTGTAATTGTATTGAATATTGTATTTTAATTTACTGATATTGATGGATGAATGAATGTATTGAATGTTCAAAAGACCTGTAATATTATTATTACCAATAAATGACTATTGACTATTGACTATTGACTGTGTATTCAGCTGTAAGTACAGTGATACACATACATTGTTTCCTTTTTCACGATGGCAGAGATGAGCAACACAAACTGAGCTGCTTACTCGTCTGCTAACCATTGAAAATAATAACAAATCAAGTGCTTGTAAAAATACTTACGGATATCCGTCGTGCCTGCATAAAAATTATCAGCATGGAAAACTATTTTATTTAATATTTTGAAAGTGTATGACACTCCGTCCGTATCAATCACAAAATGAAGTTCTGAATCTTCAAGTTTTTTAATTTCAAATGGAATGGTAACGTCTACTTGTAGTTTATCTGCAAAATATTTAAAACATTACGAACATAGTATTTTTATACTGGTGGATCTAGTTTTTGATCTGAAAGACGAAAAAAAAAGACCCAGTTCTTCGCGTTTTAACAAAATAGTAAATTTTGAATTGTTAAATTTAGAAAAATTAAAATAAGTTACCAATGCTAACGCCTCCACTTTTGCCTTCTCCTTGAACTTTAATTCCTCCGATTAAAGCGTCAAGTGTAGATGTCGATTCTAGCTTGTACGATGTATCGACATCATATTTATCACATACGAGTTCCACCGATACCACTAATTTACCTGTGTCTATACTGTAATATTAAAAAAAGATGATATTTATTAATTTGTTATTTTATTGCTAATTTTTATTATATATTAAGCTACTCACTTATATTTATTTATCTTGCAGGATTTGAAACCTTTCGCCAGTCCGTCTATCATGGTCAGTTTTAACAGTCCCATTATCATTATTTCGACGTTTTGTAGTTTATATGGATCTATGGAGGGTATATTTAATTCTGGAATACCATCATATCCAATATTCTGAAATATATCTTTAAACAGATCTTTTTGGCATGCACCATCGTCAAGTTTGCATTTATTAATTTTATCTCCTACAAAATAACACAAAATCAATGCACTTAATATGATAATTTAATTTAGTAATAAAGAAAACTTATCATACAGACAGTATAAATTTAATAAATTTATATTTTTGCAAACACAATTTTAATTTAGTATTATTACTACTATAAGTAATATCTATTCATACCTATCGCAAATGATTCGCAGTATGCGAAGATGGCACATAATACAAATATTAATTGAGGTTTGAACATTTTCATAGCTAAGTACTCTAAAAGAATGCCAGTTGTGCTGAAAAGCTGCTTAATTTATATAAATGGCGCACAACCCCGAAACACTTGCTATGTTACTATATATGATTTAGAGTTCCGTTTGATTTTAAGAATATAATATTTTTTTGTTTTTAGAAATGATCATCTTAAAATAATATTATGCATATTTTGTTTCTCCGTTTCTGTCTGAAACAAAACTGTCGAAAACATGCAGCATGATTCGTTCCTAAGTTTTAGTTTTTGGCATAATTACTTACCAAGCTTTTAAAAGAGGGGGCTACTGTTAATTTGTGGCCATCAGCATCAATGTTTGATACTTTTCTCGTAAGCACATCATTATTTGGCCACGCTATGGGCTTTGATCTACTCTTTGTAAAAAAAGAAATAAAAATACATATTATTCATACTATCTGCTTGGAGAAAATAAGATGATTATGGGAGCCCTATCGGTAAAATATATTATTGGAATAGAGTTTTAATGCTTACCAACATCTACCATTGTCCTTTAACTAATTACACCATCTCAATATTCTACGGAACCACATAAATGATATTACTATTCGTAGCTTTGTATTTTAATGTAATCTTTGAGTTCTAAAAAAAAACTTAATTATCAAGTTATTAAATATTTAAATTAGTTTACTTAATTATCAAAGTAATCAAACACAGTTACTAACTCGGGTTATTCACCAACTTGACACGAGAAACTGGGCACGCGTTTGTCCTGTTTGTGAAATTCGAAATTAGTATCACATAATATTTCGTCATGTGGGCACGCCAAGATTTTTACGCGTGTCCACTTAGTGAAATTAGAATTAATTTACTTTTATGTTTTCGTCAACTGGACACACCTAGTTTTTTTTGCAAAGAAAAGGTACAGTCAGGTTAATACAATTTCACAAAAGGTGAATAATTTTACAATGACATACAAATTTAAACATGCCTAGCAGTGGGACAGTTGAAGAGGCCAATGATGATTGTGATTCAAAAATAATATCTGCTGACTATACTTTTTGTCATGAATTCGGGTAAAATGTGAACGTGTGTCTACTTGACGAAAACACAAAAGTGTTTTATTTATATTTTATTATGTGGGCACGCATACAAATCTTGGTGTGTCCAGATGACGAAATAATAAGTGGTACTAATTTCGAGTTTCACCAAGTGGACATATGCGTGTCCAGTCTCTCGTGCCGAGTTGGTGAATAACCCACTAACTCGTAATATTTTATATATTTGACTATTCTTTGTGATTCATTATCATGCTTACGTCTAACAAAAAAATAAAAAATAAAAAAAAACCAACAACTAACAAATCTACTGCTAGGTATAAGGCACCTCAAAATTCACTCCAAATTACTAGTACATATATATTGCACAAAGCATTATTATGCTTAGAGTTTGATTGAAAAAGAAGAAAAACGAAGATTGTAAAATTACGCTGATTTTAAGCTGACATTTGATAAATGGTAGACTACGGACTATTTTTTTTTGTCAACCAGATCCAAATTCATACAAATTATTGAGATTATTACGTTCCAGATCAGGCGTAAGCCAAGGAAGTATATAAGGACCAACTCCATTCCTCTTCATGATTAAGGACTTGGGTACATGAGGTAGTTGGCACTGCTAAGTGCTCGCTATAAACAGATGAACTGAATCTTTTCTGTGCTGTAAAATGACTTTGCGATTGTGAACATCTTCAAATAGGCAACGATGCAAGATTGTGTTAAGTAAAGAAATGACTCGCTTTTCAACGAGATCAAGTAACTTATTTAACAGGGTTGCACAAGCTGGCTGGAGATATCGTTTAAAACTCTTCTTCTTAATCGGGCACTCTTGTCAGAGAGGTCGTGGTTGATGTGTGGGTTGCACGGCACGCGATGTCTCTCCAATTGTGGCGGCTCACTGCATTGCGAGCACATTGCGTGATGGTGAATTGCGTGGCTTTGGTGATGGAGTCCGTCCAGCGAAATGGTGACCGACCACGTGCTCGCTTGCCTTCTATATGACCCTGCACAACAAGTTTTCCATCGAGTCTTCTTTCCTCGAGATGTGCCCAAAGAACTTCAGTATCCGCAGCTGCACAGTCGACAAAAAGTCTTTCTTGAAAGTTAAGTTCTTTGAGGATAGAATTGTTAGTGCGGAGCGCTGTCCTAGGTATTTATAGCAGCCGTCTTCAGCACCACATCTCTAGTGCATCGATTTTTCTGCGGTCATGCTGTTTCAGCGACCACGTTTCAGCTCATATAGGAAGATTGGAAATACTAGACATTCCATTAGTCGAACCTTTGTTTTCTTGGTTATGCGCCTATCTTTCCAAATCTTACCCAATCGCTCCACTGCCGACCTAGTGATAGCACATCGACGTTTGATCTCGTCTTCGCATCCTCCAAAGTTGGTGATAGTAGAGCCGAGGTATACATAGCTTTGTACAACTTCGCATTTTCCTATACTCGGTACTCCTGCGGTATGGTGCCCAGCTCGATCGATTACCATTACTTTCGTCTTGTCTCGATTGAGAGTCAATCCGAACTTGAGGCTAGTTGTTTCCAGGAAACTACGTCGTTTAAAACTACAAAGTAACAAAATCATTGAACTTAGGAACCAAAAACGAGATCTTGGGTTAGACATCCATAACCCGCGAACACTCGCGCTATGAGCATTTTGCTCACGCAAATTTTAAAACACTCGCTGTTTTGTCAAAAACGCGCATAAAACTCTCGTTCACTCAGTAGCTAAGTTTTATAGTAGCCCCTCTACCTGCGTAGACTGTCGTCGTCGTGTCTGTGCGCAGGAGCAGCACGAGAGGAGCAGTTGGTTGTCTCGGTCGTCACCGTGCGGCATTTTGCTCATCACGCAAGCGTCGACCTTATGTACTGAATATGCTATAACTTTATGTGATATTTGCCAGGGTCAGATGTATGATGAAGACTGAAGTACAAAATATAAGAAATATTTTGTTCTGTTTTTGATTTTTTAATTATTTTGTAAGTGCCTTTTAAGACTGGCTATTTTAGTTGTCCTGTGATTGTTATAATATTTTAATATACTAAGATTGTTTTTTAACTAAAATAAATATGAATAATAGTAAAATAAGAGTGTTTTATTAAAAAAATACCAAAAGATGTACGCACGTAATGGGTACGTTTCAAGCTGCTTATAAAGTGTCAGCCAAATGCTCTACGCGCGAGCGATCGTGTAAGTTTTGAAGGCGCGAGTTCTCGCGGGTTAAGAAAGCATTTGATATGGTATCTGCTAATAATATATTCAGATTCGTCTTAAAGATTTTATCGATATAAAATGAGATTAGCTTTGATGTTTTACATTTTGTCTCTCGGTCCGTGTCTCGGGTCTCCATGAGCATACACAACACTTCCTATTAGGTGATGATTTGGTTGAGAGTCCACATTGCCGTCGTAATTTATTTGCTTTACCTAATGAAGTAAGAAGGCGCGGCTGCTCCCTTGGCTTTAGCTACGAATTTTAACTTTGTTTACTGTGGTACTTGCTTTATACACAGATTTCGATTTATGTTGTGATAAACTGTAGATATCATGTGCGTAATGTATGTAAACATGTACAGCTATTTTTAAATTGTATCTATTAATACACATACTTAATAGATTTATTATTTAAGTTATTGTTGTTTTTATTTTATTACAAATTACAATCTTGTTATTTTTTAAATATATTTTGACTTTGTTTTATTCATAAGAGGCGTAATAAATGTGGAAAACCTAGATCGTGGGGTGTCCACTGACTCCACTGTCCATGTTAGCGTGTGTTTCATCCCATTAACGTGGGCTCTATGCTTGAATTTGTTGACGAGTAAGTACATATAACTAAACATATAGTTTAGTACAGTTAGGTTGATTCAATTTCGAGATAAAGTTCACTATTCGAATATAAAAATAGAGTACAGAGGAAGCTACAAAAAACCTTAGACTTAGGTACCGCAGTATTTCAAGACCAAGGTTATTGTACCAGTTGCTATTTTTGACATTCAAAGTAGAGACATATTCGCCAGCACTGTTGGCCTTCTTGTTCACTTAGAGGGCTGTTATAAGAAACAAGGAAATCCACTGAACAACCAAAGTGACTTACTTGTTAATTAACTGCGGAATATTTAAATCATGCAGCTCATTATTAAAATATTAAGTTGAATTATGTGTCTTTGTTTTATTGTGTTTACAATATTAGGTATTTCTCTACGACTTTAGAATTAAACAGATGAGCTCCTTGCCTCTCCTGCCGGATTAAAGACATTGTACTTCAACAAAGTATTTTAAGCTAGTTGTTGATTTGTTGACAATCAATGACATCAACTAGTTGCTTAGTGTTCCGAATTCATTTTAGCTGCATACATGGGTACATTACAACAGGACAGGTTTATTGAAATCAGTGATATATTGTTTTTAATTTTAGGTTTTTATAAAATCTTTCCTTTTTTTTTTAACTGTTATGATAATTATTGTAAATACTTTCTCAATAAATAAGTAAATTAACGTCAAAATTCATCGCTCTTTGTGAGCTTGCATATTATACTCGAGTTTTCAATCATATTAGAAAATTATATTACAAAGAGGCAATCGGATTCGTGCATCACTACATCAAAATAATAGAACGTAAAACTTTTTGAATTAATATTAATGCATCATAGAAAAATGTGTTGTTGTAGTCGTTGGAAGTCTACAAGGACAGGTTATTTTCCATATTTTTAAAATATTTAATGGTTATCGCCTAGTGGTTAAGTATTTTGCTTCTTATACACTAGGGTTCGAAATCAGGCAAGTTATCAATGTGACTTTTCAAATTAATTACGTGTTTAGTAGGAAAACGGTACACATTCTTTATTCCAGTTACATGCACAGAAGTGCACATATATATGCACGGTGCATATATATATTTAAATGATTTTTAATAGGTATGCATATTTTGCTTTTTCGGTTGTGTCTGAATAAACAATCAGCACGATTCGTTCATAAGTTTTAGTGTTGGTATAATTACTTATCAAGCAAAAAAGAGGAAAAGAGAGAAAAAGAGGGCCATTAACAATTCGGAGCCATCAGTATATCGCCATCAGACCTAGATACTCTTTGTTAAAGAATTAAAAAACAATATTAAAGCATACTATCTGCTTGGAGAAATGAGATGATTAAGCGAGCCCTATCGTTGAAATAAATAATTGCTATAATTATAATCCAACCAACATGTATCATTGTTTAACAATAACAACCTAATTATACTTAAAGTACTCAATGTTTTACGTAACCACAGGAAAACAGCTAATGATATTACTATTCATAGCTTTGTATTTTATTGTAGTTTTTGAGTTCTATAAAAAACCTTAATTATCAAGAAATTACAAATCTTTGTGTGATGAGCATGATTGTTTGTTCTGTGTCTGGGTGTAATTTATCTATAATATGTATGTATTTACAAAAAAAGAAATGTATATATATGTAGGATTTTTATTTCTACAAACTTATATTTAATGTTAATTGTGAACGTTTCCGAACGTATGAGGGAGAGGGGAACGGAAGTTCTCGCTCACGTACACGGCACGACGCCATATTTAGATTAGGAGTGAGAGCCAGAAGATGAACGACGCTGTACAATTAGTTTTAAGAAGTTTAAATATTAATAAAGAAGTCAATAGTGATAAAAGTTTATTCATTTAGACCCATCCCTACAAATTCTCGTCCGGGATACAGGGGTCTAAGTGAAATCAACGAGATTTTATCAAAACGAGGCACGAGGTACCGCGTGGCGTGGGTGCGCGAGCGGCGTTCGGCTGCCGGCATAAAATCGATCTGCAACTCTTGTGTAGCACAATATCTACACATTCCAACGACGAACGATGGCAGAGAAACCTGAAAATAACGACGGCAAGTGCAATCCATTTTATATGATCGATGCAATTCCGAAATTCACGGGAGACGACATGACTTACTCTTCCGCGAAATGGACCCAAGATTTAGAAGATAATGCAGAGATATTCGGATGGAGTCCGCATCAAAAATTAATAATAGCATGACGATGTCTATCTGGAACAGCAGAATTGTGGCTAAAGACTGAAAAAGCATTTAAATCATACGACGAACTCAAAGGCGCATTGCTCAAGGAGTTTCCGGAATTAGTAAATACCAAGCAAATGCACGAAGTTATGAGCAAGCGTAAAAAACAGGCAAACGAGACATATTACCAGTACATGCTTGTTATGAAAGAATTAGGTAAAAGGGCGAAGTTCCCTGACTACGTGGCCATTCAATATATCGTCGACGGCATTTCAGATTACGAGTCTAATAAATTGTTATTCTATGGTGTGACATCGTACTCATAATTGAAAGAGAAATTATGTCTTTATGAAGCATTTAAACAGAAAACTAAGATGGCGGGATCCTCAAGACAACGTGATACGAAAACGAAGACCCAAGAGCATGCAAAACAGGGTCAGCGTTGTTACAAATGTGGTGAAAAAGATCATATGGCCAACACGTGTACCAAAGGTGTAAAATGTTTTAGATGCAATGAGTTTGGTCATATTGGCGTGGAGTGTAAGATGGCGGGCAAGGAACGAAAAACATCAAATAATCAAAATGACGGCGCAAAATCAGGCCAACGATCGATGTTCGTTCAACATCAGTCACCAGAGGGCGCGACGAACGTGATTGAAGCTAGCAGCAATCCGAAGGAGCAAATGAGTGAACGAACGTCAAATGGTTCTACGTCAAATTTCAGTTCGGTCGATCAAATCAATCCGCGGTTCAGTCCTTACTGTCAAAATGTGCTAAACGTAAACAAAAGTGTCTCGGTCATAAATAATAGTGTGAAAGAAGTTAAAATACGTGATCTTACGGTGAACTGTTTAATTGACACTGGTAGCGATGTTAATCTAATTACATACGGGTTGTTTTCAAAATTAAAAGATGTATTCAAGCCTCAAAAAATGTTGTTGACTGGTTTAGGAGCCTGCAGAGTCTTTTCTATTGGTAAGTTTAACACCGATTTGGTTATTGATGGTCATAGTTACAATATTTGTTTCCATATAGTTCCCACTGAAGTCATACCTTATCAAATAATTTTAGGTCAGCCGTTTTTAGTAAATACTATCACTGTGATTGATAAAGAGGTTCAGTTGTGGTAAGGCCTGAGTGGTATGATAGCTCATATCAAAATGCTATTTGTGTGTTTTCTAGTTTTGACAACCAGAGTTTATCAATTCAAGAAATCATAGATAATTATGAGCCAGTAAAGATTAAAGAAGCACCAATAAAGTTGAAAATTGTTTTGAAAGATGACATACCAGTGGCGCAACGACCAAGAAGATTAGCTTTAACAGAGGAGAGTGTGGTCAAACAACAAATTGATGATTGGTTAGCTAAGGGTGTTATTCGTCCAAGTCAGTCGGAATATGCCAGTCCATTGGTGTTGGTCAAGAAAAAAGATGGGAGTATACGAGTTTGTGTGGATTACAGAAAAATAAACCAAAAGATGGTGAAAGACGAATACCCATTACCTGTAATAGAAGATCACATCGATAAATTGTGTAAAGTGAAAGTGTTCAGTACTCTTGACCTGAAAAATGGTTTTTTTCATTTGCCTATTGAAGAAGACTCGGTGAAATACACAGCTTTTGTGACAAGTAACCCGGAAGGCCAATACGAATTCCTAAGAGCACCTTTCGGTCTGTCAGTATGTCCAAAGTACTTCACACGGTATATTAATATAATATTTTCAGATTTTATAAGAAATGGAGTTGTATTAATCTTCATTGACGATATAATAATACTCTCAGAAAATGAAGAACATGGTTTAGCAAGACTAAGAGATGTGTTGAAAGTTGCTGCCGAATATGGACTTGAAATCAATTGGAAGAAGTCACAAATTCTTCAACGTTCTGTTGAGTATCTAGGACATATCATATCAGATGGAACAGTAAAGCCCTCGTTAGAGAAAACTAAAGCTGTTATGACATTCCCAGTGCCTAGAAATTTAAAAGAAGTTCATAGCTTTATAGGATTAACTTCATACTTCAGAAAATTTATTCAAAATTATGCATTAGTGGCTAAGCCCTTAACTGACTTACTGAAGAAAGATAGTGAATTTTATTTTGGCGATATTCAAAGACAAACTTTTGAGGAATTAAAATTGAAATTGAGTTGTGAACCAGTGTTAAGAATATTTGATGTGCAGTTGGATACTGAACTGCATACTGATGCCTCCAAGCATGGATATGCAACCATTTTAATACAAAAAGATCCAAACGATGGTAACTTACATCCAGTTCACTACATGAGTAGGAAAACATCAGAAGCTCAGCAGAAGTGTAACAGTTATGAGCTTGAGGCTTTAGCTGTTATTGAAGGTGTAAAAAAATTTCGAAGATATCTCATAGGAATCCATTTTAAGATAGTAACTGACTGCGAAGCATTTCAGAAGACTTTAACCAAAAGAGATGTATCTGCGAAAGTAGCCCGGTGGATACTGTACTTACAAGACTTTGATTATTCTATAGAGCATAGATCTGGTGATAAGATGCAACATGTGGATGCACTAAGCAGATATGTGAGTATGATCAATGTCGGACTACATGCGAGAATAAAGAAAGCACAAGAAGAAGATGACGGATTGAAGGTAATCAAAGAAGTTCTTAAAGAAAACGAATATGAAGATTATTTTTTAGAAAATGGAGTTATTTACAAAGGTGTACAGAAGAGATTAGTGGTACCTGAACTGATGGATGTAGAAATTATTCAGAAAACTCATGAAACTGGTCATTTTGGTAAAAAGAAGATTAAAGATATTATTGAAAAAGATTTTTATATAACAAAATTAGATCTTAAAGTTGATAAAGTCATCTCTATGTGTGTGCCATGTTTACTGGCAAGCAGGAAATCTGGCAAAAAGGAAGGTTTTTTAAATCCCATAGACAAAGGAGAACTACCATTGGATACACTACACTGCGACCATCTAGGACCATTGGACGCTACAAAGAAAATGTACAATTATATCCTAACCATGATTGATGGATACACCAAGTTTGTCTGGATTTACCCTGTCAAGACTGTGACGGCTAAAGAAACTGTTGAGAAACTCAAGTTGCATCAAAAAGACTATGGTAACCCACGGAGACTAGTGACAGATCGAGGAACAGCTTTCACAGGAAATGAATTTCAAGAATATTGCAGTGAACAGGAAATTGAGCATATTACCATAACTACCGGTATTCCTCGTGGTAATGGCCAAGTAGAAAGAATGAACCGTATTATTATTTCTACTTTAACTAAGATGTGTTTAGAGGAGCCTGGTCATTGGTACAAGCATGTTAGTAAACTTCAAAGAGTCATTAATAGTACTTATCAACGATCAATTAATACCACCCCATTCGAACTGTTAACTGGAGTTAAACTAAGAATGAAAGAAGACATAAAGATTTTAGAGTTTTTAGAAGAAGAAGGTAGGATAGAATTCATGCATAAGAGAGATGAAGTGAGAAGAGAAGCTAAAGCACAAATATTAAGGATTCAAGAAGAGAATAGGCGAACATTCAATAAAAATCGGAAAGAAGGAGAGAAGTACACCCAGGGCGATTTAGTAGCAATACAAAGGACACAATTTGGTAATGCGTTGAAATTAAAACCAAAATTCTTTGGACCATACAGAGTCACTAAGGAATTAGGAAAGGATCGCTATGAGGTGGAGAAGATAGACAGAGGTAAGGAGGGACCAAGGAAGACTACAACAGGTTTAGATTTTATGAAACGATGGCCTTGATACATCTTTACTTTGTCAATCTCAGATAGTCAAGTTTATGTTTAAGTTAATTGTATTTAACCTGTAAAATAGAAACCCAATAACCAAGTTCAGTGTAATCCTTACGAATGAATACAAACATAACCTATTAAGTCGCATTCTGTCATATTATTATGTTTCACTCAATATCAGGGTGTAAGTTATAACTAAATATTGATAATTGGTTATACTATGGTTTGTTTTTCCTTTACAGATAAGTGTTATTAGTAGCATACTATATGTTTAAGTTACCCAGTCCATGGTTTATTTCATTATATAGTTCTACTGCCATGAGCAATTGTAAGACTATGTTGTTTTAATGTGAATTTGTAATACTAATAAGTTCAGTCTGAGGCCAGACTGATTAGCAGGACGGCCGAGTTGTAGGATTTTTATTTCTACAAACTTATATTTAATGTTAATTGTGAACGTTTCCGAACGTATGAGGGAGAGGGGAACGGAAGTTCTCGCTCACGTACACGGCACGACGCCATATTTAGATTAGGAGTGAGAGCCAGAAGATGAACGACGCTGTACAATTAGTTTTAAGAAGTTTAAATATTAATAAAGAAGTCAATAGTGATAAAAGTTTATTCATTTAGACCCATCCCTACATATATGTAGTATATCAGTTGTTTAGTACCCATAACACAAGCAAATATAATTGTTTAATTTGGGGCTAGATGGCGTTGTGTGAATGTGGTAGAATATTATTATTATTATTATTATTATTATTATCAAGTTATTATATCAAATTAATTAACTTAATTATTGATTTATGTCGACTTGTTTGGAATCACCCCCATTTATAGATTAACAAGTACTTAATTAGTTTTATTATATCGTTTAGGTATTAGAAATGAAAGAAAAGTCAAGTAAAAACAAAGAAAAAATATATAAGTCTTTAACTGCTGCAATGATAATGTTTTATTTACCTTTCGTTTCGTACATGTTAAACTGAGTTTCATGGAATCTATATTCTCATCCTTAATACTTGTATAAATAATTATGTTTCCTAAGATAACTTTTATGTCTTTTATTATGATTTTTTTAAATTATATGTCTTTTTTTATTTATATTTTTTATTATAATTAGCTAGTTAGTTAGCACTTAGTAGATAAACAGGCTTACGAGGTACACGGCTATTCGGAAAACACAACTAAGCCATTGCCGATCGTCATGAACAAGGAAATGGCGGAGAAGAAATAAATATATTTAAAATTATAAAGAGACTACTATCTACGTAACCGATTTAAAAATCTTTTACTTTTGGAAAGCTATCAGTTTGGCGAAATAGTTTGGCCACGAGGAAACGCCGACAAATAACACGGGTAAAAAAGCCTATACTTTATTACGTTTAACATGTTTGGCTACGAGCTCATTTGGCTTTTCAGTCTTTTTAAAAATCTGCATATTTTAAGCACCTTCGTAGGTAAATATAAATAATGCGATACGAAATTACTGCAATGATATTTTCCGTAGGCGTTTATTGTGAGACGGAATTTAACTTCTAAAACCGAAGCGAAGCAAGAAAGGACGTACTTAATATAGGCATATAAATACATTTTCATTAATTATTACTTCTTTCTTTTAAGTAAAATAAAAAAAGCCGCGGGGGTGTAGGACTCTATAGTGAAGGATCTAAGTTCGTTAAATGACGCGTGACAAAGGACTAATCTATACTATTATATAAAACGGAACAGTTTGTTTGTTTGTTTGTTTGTTTGAAAGCGCTAATTTCTGGAACTACCAGCCGGAATTGAAAAATTCTCTTTGCGTATGATATCTCAGTTCTCAAGGAAGGATATAGGCTATTGAAATATCACGCTACTGGCAACGGAAGCAGAGCAGTAATCAATGACATGTGTAAAACCTCGCCGCAAAAAAGCTAGCTTATTAGATATGCTGGATTCGTAGTTTTCAGTAAATATGGCCTTAACTTTATATTAACCTTAAATATAATATTATCTAACATTACGTCGTACTTGTTATTCTTATAAATATTTTTTGCCAGCAATATTTTTATTGTTTTATTTTAATAATGAACACTATAATTAGTGGTCTGGCCATGTAGTTAATATCTGTACGCTTAACTATATGTTGGACTATGAATTCAAGGATTATGATATTATCACGTAAAAGATTGGTATCATCTCCAAACATTGTGTAGATATACTCGTAGGCTGATTTTACATTGATTTGTGTGTTTAAAGGACATGACTAAACATCTGAATAAGCCAACGTGTGAATCCTTTTTCTCCGTAAGTCCCTTCTTCTTGATAGTCTTCTACAACTGTTTTGTATTTTCTAAGCATTAATTATAACTAGGACCGATTAAATTTGTTTTCATTATGAACGTCCATATAAGTAGGCCCAAGTACAGTAACAATACAAAGGGGCGGGTCTGGGCCTACGCTTTCACGGTTTCCTATACGACATGCTAGCATGGTAGCATAGGTGCAGGCCTACCCTACCATCTCCTTCTGAGACGGTAGGGGGGCGCTGGTCTTGGGAGTAGCGCAGGTCGCTAAGATCCCCAAGGCAAGTTCGGTGGACTAACCTTCTCGAGGTTGCCAGCCCTGTTGTTGGTCTAGTTCACTCTGAAATAGACATAACTGAAACCCTTCTACTCGTGGGAATCATATGGATGAAACCGCAAAAAACCAATTAAAACCGTCTTCTCCGGTTAGAGAACAGTTCTCTCCTCTATTAGGGGAGACTATAGTACTTATGGAGGAGGTTCTATTAGCCTCTCCTCAAAGTACCAATATGACGTTGGAAGGGACTAGTCCGGCTAAGGCAGGAGGCTCCTGTGACTCTGCTCCAAAGACGGAAGAGAACCCGAAACGTCATACCAAGCTAAGTGGTGCAGCACGGAAAAGATTCCGAAGGCTATTAGCAGCCAATGTGCAGGTCGACGACGCCCGTAAATTGGCTATAAAGCCTTGGAAGGAAATTCCAATCACCAACCTACCTCCAGACCCGAAGGCCAAAAAAAGGCCTAGGTCGGAGGAAGAATCTCCAAAGGAGCAGCCGAAAAAAGCTCTCCGTGCGGAGGAGCCCGTAACCAAGCGCAGCTTCAAATTGGTCGTTGAGCAAACGCGCGTGGGTATCAGAAATCTGAAACCCATGAGCGAAGACCAAATGAAGCTGGTGCATCGCTCCTTGACCCTGGCGATGTTAAACATCGCTGACAAGGGAAAGGGGCCTAAATTTACGGGCTTTACACACAGACCAGGGTTTATTATTGTCACTTGCGAGGACCAGGCTAGTCTCAAATGGCTGTCTGACAAGGTCCCCAGTATAAAACCCTGGGATGGGGCTTTGCTCTCGATCGTTCCGGAGGGGGAATTACCAAAGCCGACGGTAGGGACCATCTTCATCCCCAGCACTGAGGCAGAGTCGCTAGACGAAGCTACCCAGCTGCTGGGGATACAGAATGAAGGGCTAAACACCGAGCTTTGGAGGGTCGCGCACAGTAGGGTTGAGGGAAATGGACATGTGGTGTCCTTCTTCCTGGATGAACCCTCTGTCTCGGCTCTCCGGGCTAGGAACTTTGAGGTGGCTCTTGGTTTTAAGAAGCTTATTTTTAAGATCAGGAACGCCCCAATGGTTGGCCCTTCAACAGCTGCTCCTGTGGGACCACAGCCTTCTACATCGAGGGGCTCTGAGAGGCAAGACAGGGCGAATCCTGAAGTGCGGTCAGCTGCGGCCAAGGAGACGCCCAAACCAGCGCCTCGAAGCAATGAAAGGCCTGTGGAACCACAGCCGAGCACATCAAACAGGTGCCCAGTCCTTGTGAGGCAGGAGAGAGTCGCGACCACGCCGCAGTCTGCTGTGGCTAGGGGGTCTCAAAGGACAGTGCATCGGGGTAGAGGCGGACATAAGCCTAGGGTAGCAGTTTCCCAAGGCATATCAGAAAACGCTTGGCGTACGAGCCGAGGACGGTCGCGTCCTAAGCCTGTTCGCACCAAGCCGGCGGGAAACTGCTAGCGGCTACCCAGGTGGGAGTGGTGAGGGTCCTGCAAGCCAACCTCCACCATGCTGTGGCAGCAACTGCGGTAATGGAGTGTTGTCTTGTTGAGGGCAAAGCTAGCCTCGCCTTGATCCAGGAACCTTGGGTAGCAAATACTCAGGTTTTAGGACTCAGTGCTGCTGGTAAGATTCTGAGTCATAACAATGGCAATAGACCTAGAGCCTGTATTTTATTCAATAACCTTGTTGACTTTTTACCGATTACAGAAGTTTGCAATGACGACTTGGTAGCTGCTTTTGTCAACCTCAAAGGATGGAATGGGGCTAGGGTGATAATGTGCTCTGCCTATCTATCTGGAGAGAGAGACAACCCGACAGAAGATTTGGCGAAAGTGGTAGATTATGCCACCAAACACAACGCCGAGCTACTAATCGGATGTGATGCCAACGCCCACCACACATCTTGGGGCAGCACAGACATCAACAGAAGGGGTGAGTTACTTTTTGACTTCCTTATCTCTAACCATCTAATAACGCTATACGTAGGTTGTAAACCAACCTTTGTTACCCGTACTAGGCAGGAAGTATTAGATATCACGATCGCTACGACTAACTTAGCCAGACACATTAAAAACTGGCAAGTCAGTAGTGAAAACTCAATGTCAGATCATAGGCATTTAAAGTTTGAGATTAGGGCTGCTCTAGACACCCAAATCACAACATACAGGGATCCCAAATTAACAGACTGGGTTGACTTCAGGAGTCAACTCAGGCTTCATCTTGAATCCTTTCCCAAAGCCATCAGATCAACTGAGAGTCTAGAGATTGCTGTGACAATCTTGACAGAAGGCATACTTAAAGCCTATGAAGAGAGTTGTCCGCTCAAGACAAAGACCTCAGTAAGGAAGGTACCTTGGTGGAACTCAAAGCTGACGAAGCTTCGAGATAAAACCAGGAAATTATTTAACAAGGCTAAACAGACTCATATGTGGGAGATCTACAGTAAAGCCTTGACGGAATACAATAAAGAGATTAGGAAAGCGAAGAGAGAATCTTGGAGGAAGCTCTGTGAAGAGATCAATAGTCTCCCACAAGCAGCAAGACTTCATAAACTGCTCTCAAAAACGAAACCTAATCAGATTGGGCTCCTTAAAAAGGACGATGGCTCCTTTACGAATAACGTGAAGGAGACCTTAGAGTTGCTGGCCACGACCCACTTTCCTGGGTCTAGTGTAAGGGACTCGACATGTCAGCAGCCAGTGCCTCACAGTAAACCTCGCAATGAGGACTGGCGCATGGCTGCAAAAGTCGTAAGACCCAGGCAAGTCCAGTGGGCCGTTGACTCCTTTAAACCAAATAAAGCGTGTGGTGAGGATGGAATAAAACCTATGTTCCTACAACAAGGGATTGACATCCTTACCCCCTATCTGATCAAAATCTACAGGACGAGCCTCGCCTGGGGATACGTACCAGAACAATGGACTTTGGTCAAAGCCATATTTATACCTAAAAATGGAAGGAAAGATTATAGCCAGCCAAAGTCTTTCAGACCAATAAGCCTCTCATCATTTCTACTAAAGACAATGGAGAAGGTTATAGACAGGTATATTAGAGATGTAGCTTTGGATAAATACCCAATCCATCACACCCAACACGCCTATCGCAAGGGAAAGTCGACAGAGACTGCCATCACCAGCCTCATCGACAGGGTGGAAAAGGCTACAGAGGACAAGGAAATAGCACTATGCGCATTCCTCGACATTGAAGGAGCTTTTGATAACTCACCAACCACACTGTTGGTGAATGGGCTGATAAGTAAAGATGTCGACCCTACAACGGTGAAATGGGTGAATTCAATGCTTGCACATAGGAGTGCAAAAATAGCCCTTCATGAAATCGCAATTGTAGTATCTACAGCAAGGGGTTGTCCACAAGGTGGAGTTCTATCGCCACTACTCTGGACCCTTGCTGTGGACGAACTCCTAGTTGATTTGGCAAAACTTCAGATTGATGCGCAAGCCTATGCAGATGACTTGGTAATTATAGTCAGAGGATTTTGTCAATCAACCATCTCATGTATTATGCAAAAGGGACTGAACACTGTTAGCAGGTGGTGTGTCAAAAGTGACCTCTCCGTTAATGCTGACAAAACAGTAATCGTACCTTTTACACAAAAGAAGCGATTGGATAAACTAAAAATGCCAAAGCTTAATGGTAAAACGATTGCGTTTTCCACAGAAGTCAAATACTTGGGCGTCACAATCGACCAAAAGTTGACTTGGAATTCACACTTGGACAATGTACTAAAGAAAGCCAAGATGACGATGGGAATTAGCGGCCGTATGATGGGCAGCAATTGGGGCATAACCCCTAGAACAACTATTTGGCTGTACACTGCCATTGTGAGGCCGATCATTACGTACGCATCAGTTGTGTGGTATAACAAGACGCGTCAAACGACCACCATAAAGAAATTAGACAGCTTACAGAGAACTGTCTGCCTCATGGCCTCGGGAGCTATGTCGACTAGCCCCGGAATGGCGCTAAATGCTTTGCTTGGATTACCGCCTCTTCATGTATTCATACAAAAAGAGGTGAAAGCTAGCATGTACAGGGCTCATATCCAAGGCAGAAGCAATTGGATCTCCCAGAAGTTGAGGACTTTACAGAACTCAATACTGGAAATACCAATACTTTGCATGCCTACGGATGCCACCCTACCCCGGTTTGTATTTGGAAAACAATACACAATAGAATTGCCATCTAGGGAAAACTGGCTCGAAGACCAGATATCTTTTGAGTCTGGTTGCCTAGTATGGTATACCGATGGCTCCAAAATAGGACAAAAAGTAGGCTGTGGAATATATGGGGAGCGACCAAAGCTCAAAAAAAGCGTGTTTTTGGGACAAAACGCCTCCATCTTCCAAGCAGAAGTATACGCCATTGTGGAATGCGCGGAAGCCAATCTGCAAAAGCGCTACACCAATCAGACTGTATATATAAATTCTGATAGCCAAGCCGCTCTACTAGCACTGGATTCGAACGTAGTAACATCGAAACTAGTTGAAGAGTGCATGAAAAAATGAAAAAAAAAAAAAAAAAAAAAAAAATGAAAAAATATTTATTAAAAACATGCATAAAAATGTGGGTACACAAAATAAACTTAACATTACGAAAAACTTAAAGCATGTTATATGGTGACAAATATTGTTCTACGGTCCCCACACTAGGCAAGCCTGTATCGTGGGGTCCCACTGTCGTATTTACGGTTAGTCACACCTCAGAGTTAACAATATTTATTTAATAGGTAATATACAAAAACGTCTGTAAAATGAAAAATAAGATCTAAAATAAGTTAAAAAATTACAATGATATTTAACTATTAAGCAAATAAGAAATACAATTAAATAAAAAAGTTTAAACTAGTGCATTACACATAGATTACATTTAATTACATTAAATTAAAATATAAGTAAATTAAATATTCTACTATAGTCCACCTACAGAATGCTAGGCACCATTAGTTCAGTTTGGTCATACGTCAAGTCAGCCAACCAATGCGAAAGTCTTCGTTTAACCTCAGGTACTGAGCAAAGCTTAATGTCACATGCTTTTACAGCTTTATTATAAATAAAAGATGTTATGAAAGGGTCGAAACGTCTTGCAAAAGTCGTACGCGTGGTGGGAAGTGATACATGGAAAACACGTTTTTTTACTAGTTCGGAGTAATTAGGGTCATTAAGAACAGATTTGTGTTTTGCTAGTGAGACTCGAAGGACGAACAGGTTGCGAACGCTCAACACTCCAGCTTCCTTGTAGAGGTTTGTAGTCGGATATCTGCGTGGTTTCTTAAGCATAGTTTTTAGAACAGCGCGTTGGGCTCTCTCCAATCGGATCATGTGCGTTTTGGATGCTCCGCCCCAGCTCAGACTGCAGTATGTTAGTAAAGACTGACAAATACCGTAGTATATCATTTTTAGAGTTTCTGGTGTCGCAGCATTTCTCAACAGCCTCATGATATTAATGACTTTCCTTACGCGCCCGGCCTGAAAATCAATGTGCCGTTGGAAGTTAAGCTTCTCATCGATTAGCACGCCCAAGTACTTAATAACGTCGACTCTGTCGAGACTATCGCATGTGCACAAAGCATTCGTTCCCTCGCAGGTATGTATCTTTATATCTAAAGACAAGGGTGGAGCGGATGCTGCTGTTTTGTGAAAAAACATGTGTTTAGTCTTGTTGATATTTAGTGTGAGGAGATTCCTGGTTAGCCAGTTTGAGATTTGGGACAAACCTCTCTCCGTATGAAGGCGAGCTTCATACCAGTTCGATCCATAGAAAACTATTGCCGTATCGTCCGCATAACATATTACCTCTGCATTATTGATGGAGATATTATGAATGTCATTCATATAAAGAATGAACAAGGTAGGTCCTAAAATGCTGCCCTGGGGCACACCGTATCGTATATATTGGGGTGCACTTAGGTATTGACCAACCCGCACGCACTGACTCCGCTCCGACAAATAAGTTTGGAACCAATTTAGTGCCACACCCCTAATGCCAGTAGTCTCCAATTTTCTTAACAAAATCGGAACGGAGACACTGTCAAAGGCCCTAGCCAGATCCAGAAATACACCAATACAGCTTTGGCCCTTGTCTATGTGGGACACAGCCACTTGGGTTAACAGACATACAGCCTCCTCCGTACTTCTTCCCTGCCGGAATCCGAATTGTCTGTTCGAAATTAGTTGATTCGACTCCAAGTAAGTCATCAGTCTTTTATTTACTAACTTCTCAAGAATCTTCGAAAAAACACTTAAAAGAGATATTGGTCGATAGTTGCTGGTCTCTTTTTTATCGCCGTTTTTAAATATTGGGCAGACCACGGCGTCTTTCCAAATTTTGGGAAAAACGCCAGAAGAAAGGCTCATGTTATATATGGTAGTAAGTGGTTCAATGATTGCGTTCCTAATACTCTTGACAAGGGAGTTGGTGATTTTATCGATTCCAGGAGCTTTCTTGTTATCAAGAAGTAAAATTATTGATTCCACTTCCCCGGTATCTGTAGGTTGTAAGAAGAAAGACCCCACAGGCGATTTGCTAGAGTCAACCTCAGCAGCTAGGCAATTCTCAGACAGGTTATTTGTAGTAAGTATTGTGTCTGCTAGCTTTTGGCCGACTGATGCAAAATACTCATTGCACCTGTCTAGTGACTGCGAGGAATCTTTTGATCCTTCCATAGACAGAAGTTCTACAGGCTCACGCTTATTAGAAACTCGGTGGCAGATGCTGTTGATGGTTTTTCACAGTCGACGCGGATTACCTTTATTGGTACTCAGCTCGTCGCTCTCGTATTTGGTTTTAATTTTGCGCATTAATTCGCCGAAGAAATTGCGGTACCGGGTGTATACAACCTTAGCTACTTTGTCGTTTGGGTATGTCTTGA
The DNA here is from genome assembly GCA_963082885.1 of Parascotia fuliginaria. Lineage (NCBI taxonomy): Eukaryota > Metazoa > Arthropoda > Insecta > Lepidoptera > Erebidae > Parascotia > Parascotia fuliginaria. The sequence goes on along the minus strand of OY720180.1, from coordinate 12,311,972 downwards.
CACGTAGATGCAAACCGTCTCTGTGGCGCATACAGCGCATCAGACCTGGCGTAACCCAAGGCTTCAAGGTGTACTTGGAGCGACTTAATTTGACCTCGTGAGTATGTTTATCAATTATACTCGTAATTTTGCCCATGAAAGCAAGTGCCGAATTATCGGCATTAGCATTTTCAAATATTAAGGTCCAATCAATTAGCATGAGTTCTCTTTCAATAGCTTCTACATCTCTCTTAAGTGTTACTCGACTCGGACGAGTTAGTTTTTTCTTGTTAAGGTTGAGACCTAACATGATAATATCATGGTCAGTTACGTCAACTTTGCATATCGCACCTATCGCTATTCTTTCTGATCTAATAAAAAAGTGGTCGAGTATTGAAGTTCCTCTAGTTGCCTCAGTGATTACTGGTAAAAAACCAAACTCAGCTGTAAGGCATAGATATTCAGAGCATTTGTTGTCTACTGACCCTGGAGCTATATTTATATTTATATCCCCTGTCAACACCAAATGTTGTCTATCGTTAAGTTTATCAAGATTGGATTCAAGAGACAAGAGAAATGTGTCAATATTCCTGAAAGATGGGGAGCGATATATAGCTACAACAGTTATAGTATTAGGAATATCTATAACAAGACAGTTTGCCTCACCAAAAAGCGGCTCATGTACCAGGGCATTCCAAGTTTCTTTTACGTAGGAAACTACACCACCGTTCTGATTAATAAATTTAAGCGTTCTGTGCGACGTGTAACCTGAGATTTGTGGTATAATAGTATCCTCGTTAAGTCTACACTCAGTTAAACAGATAATGTCATATACTATGCGAAGTCGCTTCAAGGCAACCATCAGGTTATCAAAGTTCTTTGTAATGCTTCTTATATTGAGTGTCAAAATTTTAAAATTATAATCTGAAGTTAACAACGCCTCACACTGCTCGGCCTCATTTATAATGTGGCAATCAATCCTTATTGTGTCTAATTCATTTCCAATGTCGTTAGCAGTCATGGTTATTAAAAATATAAAAGTTCGAGTAGTTTAAACGAAAGTAAAGATATTTGATTGCCACATTGTTGGTTAAAATGACATTAAAGAGGAACATTGTTGACGGACAGTGCAAAACAACCGAAATTCTTATGATAAACAAAATGTTTTGTAATCTTATTAGAGACTGATAATCTAATTTCAGACTAAAAGACTGCATAACGAGACCAAACCATGTTATTGCTGAAAAATTTTTTCAATATCTGCTTCCGTGCGTAAACGAAAACGTTGTGTACCGTCCTGCTTACGCACGTAAATTCTTCCATCTCTTGTCCACACATACTTGAAGTTTGCGCGCGAGGACTGGTCTTTTGCCTTGTAGAAGAGCTGACGGTTAGATCTTGTCAGGCGCTCATTGACATAAAACCGTCGCGGAGGGGCAGTGAGCCCCATGTCGGCGGTGGTGGCTGCTCTACGGACACGAGCAGCGCGCAACAACTCGTCCCGTTTAGAACGACAAACAAGCCGCACTATGAGAGGGCGCGGGCGCGGCGAGAGCGGCAAAGTAGTTTCTCCGGTTTCCACGCGCCTTATTGGGCCCGCACGTTCCACGGAGACTAAGTTGCTCTCATCAATTTGCACTCCTAGCTTATTCGCTACAGAGAGTGCAAGGTGAATGCTCCTCTCATTAGCCTCCTCGGGGATGCCGGCCACCTCTATGTCATTTCTGAGCATCTCTTGCTCACGATCGTTTAGCATGGATCGTTTAAACTCTCTAGGTAATATGAATAGAGTAGTTCTCAGATGGGTACCAGGTCATCCAGGTGTCATCGGTAATGAGTGCGCCGATGAACTTGCGAGAGCGGGAGCTAATGGAACTCAGCAGGGCCCAGAGCCCTTCTGTGGAATACCAAAAAGCCTAGCTCAAAATGCCCTTACAAACTCATGCATCGAAACAGCCATTAAACTCTGGTCGGAATCGCCAGGAATGAACCACTCTAAAGCCCTGATCAAAGGCTTTAACAGAAGGTACAATAACCTTATCCTTGCGTTGAGTAGGAACAATCTACGCATTGTGTCAAGAGCCTTGACAGGTCATTGTTGCTTAAACAAGCACATGCATAATCTAAGGCTAAGCGAAACACGCACCTGCAGGCGATGTAAAGAGGCAGATGAAACGCCCCTCCATCTTCTGGGGGAATGTGGCCCGCTCATACACAGGCGTCAGTTTCTTCTAGGGAAACACACTCTGGGCCCTGAAGAAATTAAGGAGCTCACCCCTAAGCAAATACTGCAGTATATCATAGCTGCAGGGTTTAGTGGTGAACTCTAGCTTGAAAAGCGGCGATCACAATAGACCATTCATGGTCGCAGTGACATTACAGCCGCATCACAGAAATAAAAAAAAAAACAATACAAAGAAATCTCCAAATGAACACTAACTTTTTTTTTTATTGCCGACAGTGGCGGTCGAGACTACATGCTACCTGATATTATATGGTGCGAAGCCGCTGACTACTGGGTAGTGGGGTAGGTGAAGGGAGTGGGGTAGGTAAAAGGAGTGGGTAGGTGAAGGAAATGAGGAAGGTGCGGAAAAGGAAAGCAGAAAATTTGTCGATATTCTATAAGATGGGAGTATTTCTCCGGTCGATCCAGCCCATACATGCTGAAACCAGCAAGGATTACTACCGTGAGAGTTTTTTTTTTTTACTATTTAACTTACTTAAAGTAGAATAAATAAAACAGCACAAATTGGCACTAAAAATCATATCAGCCGATATCATTAAAAATATTTAATTACTTATTTTAATATTACATAAAAAGGAACTAAATTAAGCCGTTATAAGAGAAGAAACGTCATTAGAAATGATATCAGTAATCGGAACCGCAGCCAAGTATATATTGAAATATTTCATGACCAATTTCAGAAAAGTACTAACAACATTATTTCCAAAAGTATTGGTGAAGAACTTCCAGTTTTCATTTATGATCTTCACAGCTACTTCACCTGTAAAAATAATGGAAACATGACAATTAACTAGTATATTGTCATAGTGGATCTCCATGCCAACAGTTAGTTATCTTGCCAAACTGATAGTCCATATCATTATAGATGCTCGTGCTCAAAATCACTCTGTATATTGATCTAAAATAGATTTTAACAATGTTTGATACTTTGCAAAACAATTGAATAATGACATAGGTATCTAGATATGTCAATAACTTACGAGTAGTTTAGTTTCATTTCATTCGTTTGAAATGAATTTCCTTTTTAACCGACTTCAAAAAAAGGAGGTGGTTTCTTAATTCGACTGTATATATATATATTTTTTTTTATGTGTGTACGTCGATAACGTCGTCGTTTATGAACCGATTTCGATGATTTTTTTTTGTTAGAAAGTAGATATCTCAAGTGTAATACCATAATAAGGAAACCAGGATCTGATGATGGAATCCCAGGGAAATCGTAGGGGACTTTCAAAAATCGTACTGAAGACTAGTGCATTTGTTACTTTTTTCATTAAGTATTTTAAGGCACTACTATTTAGTAAAGGTTTGGAGTCGATCTGATGATGGAGCCGAAAGACAGTCGAGGGAACTCGACAACGATTTACAGCAATTACTTGGTGTTTGGACTTAAATCATTTCTAATGATGAGAACTTTGCACCCATATGGGTTTAAAGTGCCATTACAGGTGACCATAGACAGTCGAGAGAATTCCTTAACAGCAGTCATGTCGGGCTTACTTCATACGGTTCAATGTTCTAAAATGTTTAGTTCGTACAAAAATAAAACCTAAGCAAGATTTAGGTCTACCCATCACTAAAAATCGTAAAATAAAATAATTTTAAACAAAAAAAAACCGACTTCAAACGGGAAGGAAACTAAAAGTTAAAAATAAGTTTACTTAGCTCTAGCTAGTAAACTTATTTTTAACTTTTTAGTTTCCTTCACGTTTGAAGTCGGTTTTTTTTGTTTAAAATTATAAGTAAGCACATCGTAGATTAACATTATACTAAATCTATGAGGAGATAAAGGCACTATATTCGCTATAGGTAATTATGAGTACGATAACAGAAAACATAAATACAGATAATTATTAAAAGAAAACCTAAATCTTGCTTCTAATAACTTTATTGTTAAATGTTTGTTAAATACCTACATATATTAAAATATTATTTGTAAAAAGATCGTTTCATTATCTTAATTGTCAAATTAAGATACTTACTGACGTCAGTGTTTCCAATGTAAAGATTATCAGCATAAAATGTTGCATCTCCCAATATTTTGTAAGTGAAAGTAACGCTATCGCTTATAATCAGAAAATGAGCATTACCATCTTCAAGTTTTTTAATTTCGTATGGTATTTCGTAATTCAGTTGTACTTTTGCTGTAAACGATCAATGATTATAATGTTTATTCTAATATTTTCTGATAATAAAGTAGACAGTTTCTTTAATTACAGATTAATAGCTTTTGAATTCATTCAATCATACCAGCCTGTTATTATCTCACTGCAGGGAAAGGCCTCTTCTCATACAGAGAAGGCGTGAGCATTCACGTTTGCTCCAGGTGTATTAGCAATTTAAGACATTTTCTTTTTATAAGAGCAGGTCTGTTCACGATGTTTACCTTCACCGTAAATCAGTCCATCCAAGATAAAAAATCAAATAATGTTCATGAATACATACACATTGTAGCGTTTCCATTTCCTTCACCGTGCACTTTAATACCTCCAGTCAATGCCTCAAGTGTAGGTGTCGATTGCATTTGGTACTTTGCTTCGACACTCACAAAGTCACAAAAAACTTCTATTGATGACGTCAATTTCTCTGCATCTGTACTGTAATATCAAGTTAAATAATACAATTGTAAATTGTATATTTTATGTCTTAGTGGCAATTTTACGTGGTATTTTTATTTTTTCTCTATATAAGAAGAGGATTTGCCCTGCAATTGGACGGTAACAGGCTGGTATTATTAGAGTAGAATAGAATAATTATTCTTTAATGCATTCTAAATAATAACAAAAACAAATAACAGGACAACATAACATTAGTTATAATGGGCGATCTTATCGCTAAAATCGACCAGACAACCTAGATAACTTGGAAATAGAGGAAAATTTACAATTAAGGGTGTTGGTATAATATGTGTAAAATTATTTAAAATGAAAAATAAATATTTAGGTATATTATAAAGTTAAATATATTCAGCTACTTACTCAAACTTGGTGCTGTGGCAAGATCTAAACCCTTTTGCGAGACCATCCAATATTGTAAGTTTTATCATCCCTAAAAGCAATATTTCGACGTTTTCTATCTTATACGGGTCCAAGGTAGGTATGCCCAACTCTGGAATACCCTCGTCTCCAATAGAATTGATGATATACTTATAAAATTCTTTTTGACATGCGCCATCATTGAGTGCACATTTATTAGTATAATCAACTGTAAAGTAATATAGAATAAACGCATTAAATTGGCTGATGAGATGATAAAATTTAAATTTATAAAATGTACGATATCAAATTCTTTTATTTATTATACAATAATTAATCAGTATATTATTATGATTTAATTAAAACCAATAGGTAGGCTTAGTATGCTAACCAACTCGACGGATGGTAAAAAATATACCTGTTTTAAATTACTGTAAACTGAATGCAAATAGGCTATACCTTAAAATTTTTAAGATATAACTCAAACGCACAATGTTAACCTTAAAATAATGTAACGAGTTCATAGATACAATAAACAAAAAGTATTTACCTTTATAAGCTGATCCGCAGTACGCTAAAATGGCACTTATTACAATCACTTTGGTAGCCCACATTTTTCTAATACTGGTTCTTGTTGCTACTTTTGTTAAATACCAATTCTACCGTGAAGGCACTTTAATTTATATACATTACAGATACAAGCAAAATACTGAGACTAGGAGGTATATTGTTTTTTTTATGGTTCCGTGTAATAATAAGCCTATTAAACCTATCTTCTATGTATTAGATTTTATTTCTTCAATTAAATAAAATACTAATGTCTCAAAAACAAAAACTGATGTAAGTACTTGTAATGTCTTCAATACTTCGTTTTTAGGCTTCCGTACCCAAAGGGTAAAACGGGACGGTAAAATAAACCCTATTACTTAGACCCGCCAAGTGCGAGCTGTACTCGCGCACCGGCGTGCGTGAGTCCAGCTTGCACTTGGCCTGTTTTTGATTTAAAATGTAAGCCTTGCCGGTTTTAGCACGAACCTTTAAAATATTAACCTTTAGAATATCGACGAAAAGTAATAGAATCCTTAATGTTGAGTTTCTTTGTCGGTCCTTTTTCTCCTAATTCTCGCTCACAGTTGATAACAGATTGGTAGTGTTGTCTTGTTTTTTCATATCATCATCATTGTAAAATCCAATAATTATGATAAACCAAAAAAATTACTTAACAGAAGACCGTAGATACTTTTTACTAAATATACTTTCAAACTAGTCACTATTGGCTTTATGCTAATAGCGTTATGCTGCAGTTTTTAACTTTACACTATTCAGGCTAGCTATGTTGCTCTTCAGCCTTTTTTTGTTTCGTGGTACGCATTCAGTGAAGTGTCTTCTTTGTCTTAATTTACTCAAAATACTTACATCGTAATTGCTTGTTCTACGGAACCATGATCAGATAATAGTCTTCATACTTCAGACAATATATTTTTATTAAAAAATTAATTATTAATTAAAATTGTTTATGCGAGTTTAGTTGCCTATTACATAGTCTGGTTTTTGATATGGTAACTAATTACTACTACGTTTCCGTGTGACGTTCATTGTTAGAGTTTTGTATTGAAATACTTAAAAGAAGCTCGACTGCTGTATGTGTGGTTATCTGCATATTTAGGTACTCTAACGGCTTAACATTTGAAAATGCTAAATAGATATTATAAAATAATTTGATTGCCTGGGTAGTTTATTGTTACAGTCATATTGTGTACAGGACTACCCAGACGTCGTGATTTTATGTTATGTATCAAAATTCTAACACGTAGAACACTAAGTAGAAAAGACAATAATCTTCTACAATTCTAAACTTACGGAACGAAGTTACGGAAGAAAAGATTTACTATATTCGAGGTTATCGTAAATATACTTAATTTACTTTATTCGCCGTCAGTTCTGCGAGCTATGTGTCCTGCCCATTGCCACTTCAGAGAAACAACTCTGCGAGCCACGTCGGGTACCTTGGTTTGCCTGCGGATTTCTTCGTTTCTCAAACGATCGCTCAGGGAGACGTCTAACATACCGATCCGTTCGGTAGGGTCTAACATCTTTAAAGCCCACCTAAGTAAAGGACCCACTACAGATCACCGGCCAGACCCTCAAACTTATGAACGAAAAAGCTAGTGACTATCGGCGGCTCAACAGGCTGATCTCCAAGTTCTTGACTCGCGACCTTCGCCAATTTAACATGCCGTGTTAAAGAGGCTATAGACTACAACAAAGACTTAAAACTGTTCGCGCAAGATCGTTCTGTCGAGAAATCAGCTCTGCCAGCTAACTTCTCAAGCTGAAGACTGGGGAAGGCAGGATCATCTTGTCTTAGCCAGAGGTTTTAGAGGAGTCCGAAATCCTGTCCTGAAGGCCCTTCAAAGGCTCTTTAGTGCTGTACTTCTCGAGGGCAAAACGCCACAGGCACGGCACAGGGATGTGGTCGAGTCATTCTTCAAGAAGAGTGATAAAACCCTTTTGAAGAACATATCTTCATAACATATCTTTTAATCCGCAGTACCACAGTGTCTCAAGTTCTAGGTCTTGTGGCCAATGTGTGTCCCAGTGATGACATACGGAGCAGAGACCTGGTCGCTAACTATGGGTCTTACTTAGCAGAAAGCTCAAAGTCACTCAGAGGTCAATGGAGCGGGCTAACAACAATATTTTAAAAACATATTCATGATTTTAGTTTCTGAAATTTTAATGAAAAAGTTCTAAAGTACAGTAGAAATGAACCAGGTGGGTTATTAATATTAATCGTAGCAGTTTTATCTTTTGTAAAATAAACCTAGAGTCTATCTCACATACATTGTCTCGTAACTAAGCTGTTATATTAAAGGACTTGTAGAAGTTGTATCAGTAGTAATTGACAAAGCTATGAAATTTTCTTTTTTTTTAGAATTATAAAACATTTTCAAAAAACATTCCAATTTAAGTGACCGTCCCAGTCTAAGAAATTCCTACAGCAGGGCTTTACACATTGTAGAGGAGGTATGAATGTATGCCTTGATTACTACGCTTTCCTAAGACTTATGTGTATGGTGATCTGAGATAGAAAATGTGTTTGTTTGAAATAAGTGAATGAAATCAAATAGCGCATTTTTATATTTATAGCATTGTACCTATATATTATCGGTAAAATTATAATAATGTATAATAAAATATCTCTCCAAATTACACACAACGCCATCTAGACCCAAAGTAAGCATGTATTACAGCTTGTGTTATGAGTTCTAGAATGCGGATATAAAAATTATATTATAACATAATTGTAATTAAAAATTAACAAATTCACAGACAATTAGAAGCATTAACCTTAAAGCCAGTTATAATTATGCATCAAGATCCTAGAGCATTCGGATGTACATAATTTTTTGCAACTGTTGCTAAAAAAGTGTATCTACTTATTGTAGGTATAACCCTTGTGAGTAGTAACATAATCTCCCTAACATAGAGCTGAATTTATGTATTTGCCTTACATAAATATGTTATTAAATTTGCTTTTGTACCTTTTTTGTACTCACAAATAAGAAGTCCATAAAGATTTCATGCCATTCTAAACATTGATTGATGTAGTAGAACTAAATATACGGGAATTCACGCGATCATGCATTAGGTATTTACATACCTTATTTTGCTTGACGTTTCGACCAGGTTACACCGGCCGTGGTCACAAGCAGACTGATGTGGCGATGTCACGGCTCCTTATACGAAGTAGATTCTAGATCTACCCTCACATTTTTGTCCTTATATTATATAAGGTTCACATACGAAATGGAAACGGAAAGATCGTTGTCATTTTTAGATGTCAAATTGAGCGCGAGAACGGATGGGTCCTCATCACACTGTGTCTACCGCAAACCAACACACACGGGCAGAAACCTACATGCTACGTCGCATCACCACCCTCGTCACTTGCCGGCACTTGCAACACTTGCAAGGCCGGAGTATGCGCATTCGTCAGGGCGGATGTTTGCGTTCGCCGTCTGCGCTGCCTAGAGGACCCATCCTACCCCATCCTTTGGCTTCACGTTGATCTTGGTTCTCTGAGCCGGGTCTACGCGTGCCTTTACCGTTCCCACTCCGGAGATTTGGAGACAACTCGACTCTTTGACCATCTGAGTCAGGCGGCAGACTTAGCGCAGGAGCGGTTTCCGAACGCGGAATTGGTGTTTCTGGGAGACTTTAACGCCCACCACGAGACCTGGTTGGGTTCTCTCAGAACAGACCATGCGGGACGAGCCGCCCATGCATTCGCTCACACGCATGACCTGACGCAACTGGTAATCCATCCCACCAGGATACCAGATATTCCAGGTCAAGCGCCCTCTTTGCTAGACCTACTGCTGACGAGTCACCCAGACCAATACAGTGTTTCGGTCCACGCCCCACTGGGTAATTCCGACCACTGTTTGGTCTGCGCCTCAGTGCCTCTTGTTGCTCCCCCACGACGTGCGGAGGTAAAGCGACGACTATGGCACTACTCGTCAGCAGACTGGGATGGTATGCGGGAGTACTTTACTTCCGTCCCATGGGCATTACGCTGCTTTAAAAACAGGGATCCGTCGCAAAGTGCTACTGCTGTCGCTGGTGAAATCTTGTTAGGTATGGAATATTACATTCCATCCTCAGATGTCACCAGTGCCGGCAAAACGCGTCCCTGGTTCAACCGTGAGTGCGCCGATACTGTTAAACAAAAAGAATCGGCGTACCGCGCTTGGACCAGGGCCCGAGCACGGCGCGACCCTAGCTTGGATCGCCTAAAAGCAGCGTACAATAAAGCCACTAGGGAATGCAAGAGGGCTTACATCAGAGCGGATGCCCAGCGCATTGCACGGATTGGGCAAGAACTAATTTCGCATCCTACGGGTAGCCGTAGCTACTGGCAACTAGCCAAGGCCGTGCAATCCAACTTCTGCAAGCCTTCGCTGCCCCCCTTGAAATGTCCTGATGGATCGCTGGCCCACGAGCCGCAAGAGAAAGCAAACTTGCTTGTAGAACTCTTTGCGGCTAACTCCCGAATCGACGACCGTGACTTGCACCCGCCGACTATATCTGGCTGCGACTCCGTTATGCCTAATATCCGTATTAGGCATCGTGATGTCCGTGCGGAACTAAGGTCGCTCGATGTTCGGAAAGCCAGCGGACCGGATGGTATTCCAGCGGTGGTTCTCAAGAAATGCGCAGCGGAGTTGTCTCCTGCATTGACGCGCCTATACCGCCTATCTTATTCCTCGGGAATTGTGCCGGAGGCTTGGAGAGAGGCGAATGTTCAACCGATTCCCAAAAAAGGGGATAGGTCCGAGCCAGGCAACTATCGACCCATAGCTGTCACCCCAGTTCTCTGCAAGGTGCTTGAGCGGATAATAAACGCCCAACTAGTCCGCTACCTAGAGGGTCACTCGTTAATTAGTGACCGACAACATGGCTTCAGGTCAAAACGGTCTACGGGTGACCTTCTAGCATATATCACGCACCAATGGGGTGAAGCTATGGACAGGTATGGAGAGTCCTTGGCCATCAGCCTTGACATAACCAAAGCCTTCGATAGAGTCTGGCACCGTTCGCTTCTGTCCAAGCTTCCAGCATATGGTCTGCCACCCCAGCTGTGCAACTGGATTGCCGCATTCCTGCGTGAGCGCCGCATTAGAGTCCTTTGTGACGGATCGGCCTCCGATTATTTGCAGGTCAACGCTGGGGTGCCTCAGGGGTCCGTCCTGTCGCCCACCCTGTATCTTCTGCATGTCAATGACATGTTGTCCCTTGGCAACATTCATTGCTATGCAGATGATAGTACAGTGCATGGGCGATATCTCGGACATCCTGCGGCTAAACAGACTGACATCGAGGCAAAACGCCTAGAACTTGTCGCTGAGCTCGACCAAGTATTATACCGCATTTCTAAATGGGGTTGTGAGAATTTGGTCGAGTTCAATGCCAAGAAAACACAGGTGTGCGCGTTCTCTGCAAAAAAATCTCCGTTCCTTCCCCTTCCCTCTCTTCAGAACACAGTGTTACCACTACAGGATAGCCTAAGTATCCTGGGTATGGACATCAGCCGAGATCTCAACCCCAAGAACTACATCGAGTGCGTCATTAAAACCGCCTCCTGTAAACTCGGTATCCTGAACAGGGTGAGGCGGTACTTCACGCCCGAGCAGCTCTGTCTTCTTTATAAGACACAGGTTCGTTCCTGCGTGGAGTACTGCTCTCATCTTTGGGATGGCTCCGCACAGTACTTACTGGATGCACTCGATAGGTTGCAGCGGCGAGCAGTCCGTATCATCGGAAGCCCGGAGGCTACTAAGACCCTTGAGCCTTTACAGCTGCGAAGAGACATCGCCTCAATGGCCGTCTTCTATCGCCTTTACCATGGAGAGTGTTCTGAAGAGCTCTTTGAATTAATCCCACCCTCTCCCTTTTTATCCAGAACGAGACGTGCGGGACTAAAGTGCCACCCTTTCACAGTGGAATCTAAAGGGTCTCGAACCAAACGGTTCAGCACTTCATACTTTTGTCGCTCAATTAAAGCCTGGAACTCTTTGCCAGCGCATGTGTTCCCATCTAATTTTGATCCTGGGTCTTTTAAGCGGGGCGTGAAAAAGCATCTCACTAAGCCGCCATAGTGGAGGCCACCATACCAGTAGTTTGGCTTTTGGAATGGTGTCCGCCACTTCTGGATTCCACTTACTGCTTGCCTTCAGGCAAAGTGGAGTCACTTTGGTAGGCTAATATAAAAAAAAAAAAAAAAAAACTAACCCACACAATAATCATCATTATTTATTTTTATAACTATTATCTAAAGAACCTTAAAAAATTCTTTGACGTCATTGTAATGTGGTAATAAATAAAATAATACCACAACAACCACACAACGCCATCTAGATCCAAAGTTAGCTTATATTAATAGCTTGTTAAATTGTTTAGTTTAGTTGTAGTATATACTTTTTTTTTGTAAATACGTACATATTATACATAGAAACACCCAGATCTATACATATTCATGTTCCAATGGAACCCGTAACCTCTGCGTGGCAGTCCACTGTACCTCCGAAACACAGAGGTAGGTAAGGTAATAGATGACATAATTTTCATAGTAACCGTATTATGCTAATTATGTCATCTATACTAATATAAAAAAGCTAAAAAGCATATTTGTTTGAAGGACTTAACCTCTGAAAGTATCAGTTGAATAAAAAAAAATGTATTGTTTTAATAAATTAAAATCTTAGAAAATTATATTTATTTGATTAGGAAGGTTTCAGGTTTCTTAACATACTAGGTACGAGCGACGGAAACGAAGTAGTAAAGTCATACCGCTGTGTATTAAATAGGAATTAAAATTACTTAATAATCGTTTTAGTTTTAAAAATAGTTTAATGTCAATTAAGAATAATTAGGAAACAAGTTTTATTTCATGGCAACTTTTTACGCACATACTAAAGTTTTGCAACAAACACAGACAAGCTTATTGCAGAAAGTTCTCATTTTCTTACATAATAAGACGAGCCACGTAGTATTTTGCAGGTACACCGTCAAAGAATTTTTGTACAAAGTGGAAGATCAGAGCTGCAGCTCCATCCATGAATGGCTTTCCGAATGAAGCCATGAGGAATTTCCAATTTTCATTCAATAGATCAAGCACCATTTTACCTGTTAAAGTCACAGATACGTGATGAACACCACTAACAAGTTGTAGAACAAGCACAGTGTCGTATTAAATAGAAGAACTTATTAAGAATGACGACATCAAAATTTATATTGAGGTCATTTAAAAATGTACTACAAGCTTTTTGACAACTTTACACGGTTATTCATACAAACATAAGTACCCCTTTTTGCACCTTGGTTGAAATTTTACAAAATCCCTTTTGATCCCAATTTGTTTTTTAGTAGTTTAATAGTTTAGTTACGTTAGGTAACTTTACTCATAGACTTGCTATTGCGAAGGGAGTCAAACGTAAATTGAATCTGGTATGTTTATATCTTCGCATCGCCGCGCGTTTAAGTCGACCGGCTGACTCTCAAGTTAAGCAGAGCACTAATATTGCTTCTTCGGCCAAAGCTATGCCTGAAAAGGCGACAACCCAGGCGGCTGAGGATGGTTTCGTGACGGTGCAAAAGAAGAAGCGCCGCCAGCGAGTTAATAAGAACTGTTGCGGTACAGCACCAGCGGAGACCAACATAAAGCTGCGTGCAGCCGCGCCGAACACTCCGGTATATATCTCTCGCCTACACTATACCACAAAGGCAGAGGATATCGAGGAGTACGTACGCCAAAAGATAAATTACAGGCCGAGAGTGCAGCTGTTGGAGTCGCGTCGCAACGTCAATTTTAGGGCGTTTGTGGTGCGAGTACCAACGTGCTATCTGCACCTCGTCATGGAAGAAACCTTTTGGCCGCAAGGTATCGTGTTCCGTCGCTTCCGCGGACAAGTGCCACACGAACGCACAACAACGTAGTGCAATATGTGAAGTGTAGTTTATAAGATAATATTATAATTATGTATGCTAGTCTATAAGGTATTTATCTATGGGTCTATGCAACCTGAGATTAAATGATTTATTATTATTATTATTATTATTATTATATTACTTACTTACGTATTTAAAATACGACAATTAACTTAATTTACATGAGAATCAAGCAATATCATAATAATTATTATTTTTAGACAACAGAAAAAACGTGATGCTAGAACAAATGGTAGTTAACATTTGTTCTAGCATCACGTTTTTTCTGTTATCTAAAAATTCCTTGTATTTATGTCTCTATTAAAATTATTGTTAGATACACAATAATAATATGAAATACATATTTTGAAGATTTGAGTATTATGATTTTTTTACGAATACAAATAATACTGAAGAATAACATTCGTATAGTCGACCATAAAATTGCTTACCACCCTTAGAGTAAATGTCGTTTGCATATCACAAAACAATAATGTCTATTTTTGCTTGCAAGTTACCTCAGTACAGTGATAGTCATCACTGTTATAATAAGTCTTATTGAATTTTAATTTTGATGGATTTTTCTTGCAAAGATGTGATCGACTACGAGTATACATAAGTTTTGCGTTTTATTATCTGTAAATATTTAATTTTTAATATTTATTGTAAATTATTTCTTTATGTTAAATTCATTCTGCATTGAATTCCTTTAGTCGCTGAGTACCTAAAACGCATTCTGCTAGTTTCGCGTTTTGCCAAAATGTCATTTAAATACGCGTTAGGACTAAATAGGTTTTTGTCTATGTCCCAATACACCTATTTTTCTTTCAGTCCATTTAGCGATATGTCGCAATAAAACTATTTGTATGACTATATCGCATTAGGTCTACTTTTTGACAAATATAAGCAGGCAGCGTCCCAAACATTGGGGTCTGTACTAAAGATTAGTGAGAATGTGATACTGAAGAAATTGGATATTTTCATAATGAGAAACGAAGAAATCCGCAGGCGAACCAAAGTAACTGACGTAGCTGGCAGAGTTGCTTCTCTGAAGTGGGCATGGGCAGGACACATAGCTCGCAGAACTGACAGTCTGAGTCCCTTATGGTTTTGCCTAGCACTGAACGCTCTTAGCTCAATACTGGAGAGTTCAGGGTTAGGTTATAGGCTGCGTAGAGGTGGTCAAATAATATCCCACCTGCTATATATGGATGATCTTAAATTAATTGCGCCAACTGAACCCCAGCTGAAAGAGTTACTGAAGCTAACTGAAGACTTTAGTAATTCTATCAACATGGCTTTCGGAGTGGACAAGTGTGCAGTCATGCATATAAAGCGAGGCAGGGTAGTAGAACCTGATGGAATTCAACTATCTGATTCTACTGATCTTAGGTCACTTCTAATCGCTGACGCCTATAAATACTTGAGCATGTCGCAGTCGTTGGGCATTAGAGAGACAGATGTGAAACAATCATTACAGGAGCGCTTTTTCAGCCGTCCTAAAAAAGTATTAAAAAGTCACTTGTCAGGCGGCAACAAGGTGCGCGCCTTTAATGGTTGGGTCATGCCTCTTCTTGTATACTCCTTCGGCATACTCAAGTGGACACAGACCGAATTGGATGCCCTGGATAGACGAGTCCGAACATTGTTAACCGCATTCCGTATGCACCATCCGCGTTCATCCGTCATGAGGTTGTATATCCCGCGAAAATGTGGGAGCCGTAGATTTCTAAACGCCAAAACCCTCCATAATCGTGAGATATGCAACGTTAGAGACCATTTTCTCAAGAAATGAAATGAAACGAAATGAAATGAAATGAAATGAAATGAAATGAAATGAAATGAAATGAAATGAAATGAAATGAAATGAAATGAAATGAAATGAAATGAAATGAAATAAAATGAAATATGTTTATTCATATATAAGTTAATTAAATTAACACTTATGAACGTCAAAGTTTACAAAATGTCAGCAAATTAACCTACAGCCAGTTCGCTGACAAGAAGATGAGCGAGGGTGTGTATCATGATATGGTTACAGTGGATAGTGGACTTACCCGCAAGCCCTGGCTAAGGAGAACTGGCGTAGGTCTGTGGTACTCACTATAGACGGTCGTAGAATGGTATGGCAGATTAAGGAGCTTCACGGACGGTTCTATCGGGCCTTACATGGGCCTGATATAGACTATGCTGCCTCCGTTGCCTGGCTACACTTCGGCGATCTCTTTGGAGAAAACTAAGGGTTTGTTTGTGCAATTGCTGACGAAGTTATCATGACGAACAACTACTGGAAATATAACTTGAGGGATGGCACTACTGACATATTTGACGGTAGTAGATACACGCTGGTTTCAGCATGAATGAGCCGGATCGTCCGGGGAAGTACTACCCTCTCATAGAAGATCGACTTGAGTAGTAGTATCCTTACTACTGCGTTTCGTTCGGTGAGTGAGAGTGCCGTAGGCCCAATTTCTCCCCTTTCCTCACCTCCCTCATTCCCTTCCTTTAACCTCATTCCCAGCCGTCATAGTGGAGGCCACCATACCAGCAGTTTAAGACGATAGCTTTTGGTATTATGGCCACCACTTCTGGATTCCACTGACTGCTTACCATCAGGCGGAGTGGAGTCACTTTGGTAGGCTAATATATATATAAAAATAAAAATAAAACATATGTCGGGCATGTCATCGCCCTAGTAAGTCCCTCAGGCATATTGTTTTCGGCTGTTCGCGTCTTGCTAATGGAGAGTACTTGCACAGACATAACCAAGTAGCCAGGATCATCCACCAGCAAATTGCTCTGCGATACAATCATCTGATTGTAGAGGTGCCGTACTACAGGTACGACCTGAGCCAGTTCTCGAGAATTGTCGCGCGTCATTGTACTGGAATCGCTCCATCATCACAGACAGGACTATTATAGCTAACAAGCCTGACATTGTGGTGGTGGATCGATTTGAACGCCTTGCAATGATAATTGATATTATCGTCCCTCATGGCGAGAATCTCATGAAGGCTGAGAAAGACAAGCAAATAAAATATCTTGATTTAGCTCATGAGATGGTTGACATGTGGGATGTGAATTCTGCTGTCATTGTGCCGATAGTCATTACTGTAAATGGTTAAATTGCAAAGAGCCTCGACCAACACCTAAAGAGGCTCGAATTAGGTGGATGGGACAAGGGCCAGATCCAGAAGACAGTGCTTCTCGACACGGTACGTATTGTGAGGAGGTTCCTCTCTCTGGAGCCCTAACCGCTGGTAGCTTGGATTCTAGTCTCGTTGCCGGTGGTAATATACTTTTTATATTTTTAAATGTGTATTTTTTGTTTTAAATTAATATGTACCTATTTAAAAATGTAATTAATAAGAAAAAATATAAATAAAGAGAATAGTAATATCACAACAACTACATACAACGTCTCATGTCTCATGGGTTTTAGATACTGATATATACATACTTTAATACTTTTTTTTTTGTAAATAATAATAATATAATATTTCAACAACTACACTCAACGCCATCTAGACCCAAAGTAAGCATATTATATGCTTGTTTTATGGGGTTCTAGAATGCGGATATACATACTTATATACTTTTTTTTTTTGTAAATACATACATATTATACATAGAAAACACTCAGACAAATGCAAATAGACATGTTCATGCACACAAATATTTGCATTGAGCGAGAATCGAACCCGCGACCTCTGCGTGGCAGCCCATATACAGTACCACCGAAACCACAGAGGTCGGCAATTCGTTCAAGTCCAAAAATCTAACAAAAAAAAAGTGGCCTGTGTTTCTTGCCAGTTCTTCTCATGGCCCTACCCTCACGTCAGCGAACTGGCTGTAGAATAATTGGCTGACATTTTGTAATTTTTAAGTTCGAGTGTAAATTTAATTAACCTAAATGGAAAAAAAATGTTCTGTCAGCGAAATACAGGTGCCTAATATTATTGCATACCTATAACTAAAGGTCAATACACTTATCTCGCTTAAAAACTAATTCTCAATTCGTTCGTTATGCACTTGAACTAATACACACTAAACTTAAATCTCAATTTTCCTTCTTCGCTCATGAATGCAATAGGTCTAAATATCAATATTTTTAGTTCTCGTTAGGTCTAGGCATAACGCGAAATGGTCAGACTGCGTTTTAAGTACTCAGCGACTGAAGGATTGAATTGAAAAAAATATTAATATTATGGAACTGGGGAAATGTGTTATGTGTTATTAGTGCATTAATAGACCTGTGATAAATATAGTCAGTTTGTGAGATGACAGTTTTCATACACACTCAGAGAGATGCCTGTTTGTCGCACAAACGGCCCATCATCGGCCCGGTTGTCATACGAACATATCCTTTAGTCGCTGAGTATCTAAAACGCAGTCTGACCATTTTGCGTTATGCCTAGACCTAACGAGAACTAGGAATATTGATATTTAGACCTATTGCGTATTAGTGAAGAAGAAGGAAAATTGAGATTTAGTTTTAGTGCGTATTAGTTCAAGTGCGTAACAAACGAATTGAGAATTAGTTTTTAAGCGATATAAGTATATTGGGCATCTGTACCTTTAGTTAAGGTATGCAATAATATTAGGCATCTGTATTTTCACTAAGAGAGGGAGTCGATATTCATAATATCTAGTACATGGTTTAGTCATACTTACATGACTAAAAATATGACGCTCAAAGCTCTTTGCTTCAAAAAGCACGTAATAATTTTATTCCTGGACTAATCCACTAATATTTATTGAATGGAATTTCAATAAATTGAATTGTTAAATATGTTATTTATTCTATACTTGTAACCAAGTAAAAATATTTTGTCGTGACTAAATTTCGACCAACTCAATTTCAATTTCTAAAGAATGATATTGACAGATGATAACACTTTGTTATATAATAATTAAAAAAAACGAAATACTTACTGGATTCTACGTCTCCTACGTAGATGTTGTCAGCGTAGAATTTCATATTATTTATTACGTAATCAAATTTGGTTTTATCATTTTCAAATTTGATGTAAGTTTCTCCATTGCGTTCTTCAGTGAAAAAGTAATAATTCAAATTCACGCTTATTTGATCTGAAATAAAATCAGTAAGTAATTGATAATAGTCAACTAATCATGTATATCAAAGGATAAGTTGCGAGGGCACATAGAACAGAAGAACTCAAACAAAAACAGAAAACATAGGTTGTTTTACAGCAAAGTAAATTCACTGATTCCTTGACTGCGCTCAATGCGCTTCTGAAAGCTAGACCACAATAAGTTCTGTTTGCGAACGAATATCTTCCATTCGTCCGCTTTGATCATAATTCTTGAGGTAGAATAGACTTGGTGATGTGAGGAGATAGCTGAATTGCGTTCAGTTTACTTTCTTCTTTATAAATACAGCTTAAATAAAAATATATAGTAATGATTGTGAAAATAGAATAAAACAACTAAGTTATGCAAAATAAATAAGCGGTTTACTTACTTGCCATCAAAGTTGTATAAAAAAATTGGAATCATGATCATAATCCTAAATTATTAAAAAATAATATAAATTATTTCTGTGACTGAACTTAAACTTATGTTTTGGTATTCGTTGGGCATAGAAAATGTGTTACGACAATAAACTAATACCATTGTTATTATTTTTGTGGTAATAGAACGGAATATATCGTAAATCTTATAAACGTTAAAAGGATAGAAATATTAAACAAAACAGTTTATAAAAGTTTAAAAATTAAATAAATAAATCTATTAAAAAATAAAGGATAATTACCCAATTTAACTGTTCCATTGCCGTCCCCTCGAAGGATGTCTGAATTCAATATAAGCTTGAGTACTGGACTTGAGGAATACAGTTTGTATCTACCCGTTATAACGATGTCACATGTTAATGCCACTAATGCATGTTTATCTTCAAAACTTATCCTGCAATGTAAATATTACAAAGCATCATTATTTATTAACAAGTAAGTGTACTATATAGTAGTATTTAAGAAATGTGCAAAACTGGCCAAGTACCTCAAACAAAACACTTTTAATTAATGCAGGTCTCCCGTAAATATCGACACGATTTCGAATTAATTTATTGCTAATGCAATTTTTTTATAAAAAAAGCATTGATTTAAAATTGCTTTATTAATTGTAGTAGATACATAATAATTGAAAGAGGTGGCAAAAGTTGGTGGAGGTCCAGCAGTGGACGTCCTTTGGCTGATATAATGACGATGATTATGATGACAGAATGAATTCTCAAATTGTACAGATACTTACTCAAATTTGTTAGTAATGCAGTTCTGAACACCTTTACCTACACCGTCGACTAAAGTTATTTCGAGGAGACCCAAAACTTCAACAGTAATATTTTTCAATTCAATAGGATCAATAGGAGGTAAGCCTATGTCGTTGGCACCAGTTTTTGCAAGATCTTTCAAAACTTTTTGTAATAGTTTCTTTCCACATTGTTCATCCGTTATTTCACACTTTTGTAATGTATCCACTGAAAATAAAAATAAAACATATGAGAGTATCAAATAAGTTTTAATATCTCACTATTATACTACACTTACTACATTATAAGTTAATTGGTTATAGCAGTCATGAAAACGTACTAAAAAGTAATCCATTCAAACAAATTCGACTTAAGTTGAAATAAATGTACATGTTGCTATACTAAATGCACATTACTTAATAAATACCTATAGATTAGTTAACGAATTTTATTAATTATGAAATATATCCAAATTATTTAGAATATTTGAGAATAAACTCACCAAATCCAGATTTACAGAATAAAAAGACGTTAAACAAGAGAAAAATTGATGTATATTTAGAAAACATTATTCACTGATCCTAAGTACTAGTTCGAGGAGAATTAGATTAGATGTAACTGGAACTGCATAAAATCTTTATATATAAGGTTCACAAAATATTTATGGGTGTAATAAACAGCATAAGAAATAAAACAAGGTCAAACAATAATACTTTAAACATAACTATGTTAACATAATGGTTTTTTTTTTTCTAAGGAAGACACTCGACAAACAATGTAGGAGAGATAAAATCACTACTCTTTATAACAGTGGGGTTATTGAGTATTTGATTTTTATAATCATAATAATAATAATAAATGGATTGTGGAATCTGACGGGATACAACTGTCTGATTCTACACTACTTAGACCTCTATCTGCAACCGAAACATATAAATATCTGGGTATGTCACAGGCGTTGGGTATATCTGACAGAGACATGAAACAGGTGTTACAGGAACGTTTTTTTGGCCGCCTGAAAAAAGTTTTTAAAGGTCTTTTATCGGGTGGTAACAAGGTGCGGGCCTTTAACAGCTGGGTCATGCCAGTCCTAACCTGTTCCTTTGGCATAGTCAGATGGACTCAGACTGAACTGGACGCTCTTGATAGGAGAGTCCGTACACAGTTGACGACATTCCGTATGCATCATCCACGATCATCGGTAATAAGGTTGTACATCCCACGGAAGTGTGGAGGTCGTGGCTTTCTATCTGACAAGACTCTCCACAACCGTGAGGTGTGCAAGCTCAGAGAATATTTTATAAAATCAAATTCAAATATGCATTGGAATGTCGTCGTTGTAGATAAAGGCCTCACCCCGCTGGGTCTGGCTAAAGAGAACTGGCGCAAACCTGTTGTGCTTAGTATAGCGGAGCGCAAGG
This sequence comes from Parascotia fuliginaria, assembly GCA_963082885.1. Taxonomy (NCBI): domain Eukaryota; kingdom Metazoa; phylum Arthropoda; class Insecta; order Lepidoptera; family Erebidae; genus Parascotia; species Parascotia fuliginaria. The sequence continues at coordinate 12,290,591 of OY720180.1, read as the reverse complement.
ATGTATGGAAAAGCAAGGAATTACATGGACGCTTCTATCGGGCCTTAAACGGGCCCGATGTCGACTCATTAACATCTGTATCCTAGCTACGATTCGGTAATCTCTTTGGAGAAACTGAAGGTTTTGTCTGTGCAATTATGGACGAGGTTCTAATATCGAACAACTACCGGAAGTTTATCTTAAAGGATGGGATGGTATACATTTGTCGGGCATGTCACTACCCCGAAGAATTCATAAGACATATTGTCTCTGGTTGTTCTCGTCTTGCGAACGTCGAGTATTTGCATAGACATAACCAAGTAGCTAGGATCGTCCATCAGCAACTTGCTCTGAAGTACAAGCTTGTAGTCTCTGAGGTACCGTACTACAGATATGTGCCCGACCCAGTTCTCGCAAATAGTCGTGCCACGATATACTGGGATCGATCTATAATCACTGATAGGACTATTGTTGGCAATAAACCTGATACAGTGGTGATCGATCGATTAGAGCGCCTTGCAATGATCATCGATATCACCATTCCACATGATGACAATCTCGTGAAAGCAGAAAAAGATAAAAAGATAAAGTATTTGGATTTGGCTCGCGAGGTTGTCGACATGTGGGATGTGGATTCGGCGATCATTGTTCCGATAGTCATATCAGTTAATGGACTGATTCCTAAGAGCCTCCATCAACATCTCGCGAGGCTTGCGTTAGGTGGCTGGATCGTGGGCCTGATGCAGAAGGCTATGCTCCTTGATACGGCCCGCATTGTGAGGCGGTTCCTATCTCTGGAGCCCTAACTACCGGTAGCTTGGTCCCTGAACCCGATGACGGGTCTCCATATTTTTTTATTTTTAAATGTATATTTCTTTTATTTTTATATTATATATTTTAAAATGTAATTTTGTGTGTATATAAATAAATAAAGAGAATAATAATAATAATATTTCAACAACTACACACAACGCCATCTAGACTCAAAGTAAGCATATATTATAGCTTGTGTTATGAGTTCTAGAATGCGGATATACATACTGAAATACTTTTTTTTTGTAAATACATACATATTATACATAGAAACACCCAGACCAATGCAAATAGACATGTTCATGTACACAAATATTTGCACTGAGCGGGAATTGAACCCGCGACCTCTGCGTGGTAGTCCATACACAGTACTACCGAACCACAGCGGCAGTTTATAAAGATATATCGATTATAGGAGCTTATATTGCTTTGCCCTACTATAACAAAAGGATTATTTTTATGAAAGATCCGAGTATGCTTGAATCTTTGTGGAGAAATTTTAAAGTTTTCAGTTTTAGTGTCTCCAATTTTTAATTTCGTCGGTTCATCTGCCAAGGCTTTATTCGGTTCCATAGGACGTCAGCTTCCCAGAAGAGTTCTTTTTTTATATATACTAGCCTAACAAAGTGACTCCAACTCGCCTGATGGTAAGCAGTCAGTGAAATCCAGAAGTGGTGGCCACCATACCAGCCATCGTATTAAACTTCTGGTATGTTGGCCTCCACTATAGCGGCTGGGAATGGGATTAGGGGAAGGAAATGAGGGAGGTGAGGAAAGAGGAAAGGGGGAAATTGGGCCTCCAGCACTCTCACTAACCGAACGAAACGCAGTAGTACGGATACTACTACTCTTACGTCGATCTTCTATGAGAGGGTAGTACTTCCCCGTACGATCCGGTCCATTCATGCTGAAACCAGCGTGGATCTACTACACAACTGGCACAAACCAGTTAGAATCGACTTCTTTGTAAGTTCTCCCTTAACGTTAAAGACTTCAGTTCGGCCGAATGTGTTGTACATCAGAAGATTTTCATATAAATGATGATCACGATGAATTTCATTGTATTTATACTACCAGCAGCATAAGCATCTATGTACGTATGCTTATTAAGCTTATTATAAGATTTTTGTTGTGTGTCAGAATCAAAATTTGATTTTATTTACTAAAATTTTCAGTAATTTTAGCAAAGATTCTATTTGTTACCCCAGAATTTCATTTCAACACATTCAACTTTTTAACTGCGTGCTACTTAATCACATTAAATTCTAAAGGGTCCCAAACCAAACGTTCCAGGAAACTTTATCATATACCTACTTGAAAATTGTGTTTCTTTTTATTTTAGATATCAAGCGCCCTAATTGATGGGGTTAGAATAACAAACAAAAAGTATGTCACTTTGGTGACAAATTTAATAAGTGCAAAAGTTTTTAACCTACGGCTTTTTTTAGGCAGATATGTTATTCATGACAAATCAGCTACATTCGCACTACCGATCAGCACGACTAAATGCTAGGACCATCCAGAAAGCTGGCGATACATTTGCAGAGTCTCTCAGGAATTCCATAGGATTTTAGCCTCGCTAGAAGTGCTTTGTGCTAGACTCCGTCAATGGCCTTGGCGATATTAAAGCTGACAGTCAGAGCTTCACCCTTGCTATACACGTTTTATGCTCAACGGTGTGTGAGGTAAATGAAAAGATCACCAGTATGCCGACAGTGATAGAAACCGTACTGGAGGTCGCTTATCAGTTGGTGTGTCTAAAGCAACCTCAGGAGCTGGGAGTTGGTAACTTGCTCCAGAATCTTGGCCAGCAAGGATATTATCGTTATCAGTCTGTAGTTTGACGGAACCGAACGGTCACTCTTTTTAGGGATCGGGTGTTTGTAGGCAGCCCGTATTAAACCGGGTACAAAGGCGTATTAAAACGGCAGTCAACTTAGATGCGCACGTCTTCAGATCCACTGCATGGGTGCTATCTGCCCCGCTCATCTTTTGTACATCTAGAAGCCTGAGTTTTCGCCTAACCACGTGTTGTATGATGCGGGTCGCCGGCATTCAGCTTTCAAACCGTGGGTTTACGTGGTGTGGCTTCACCATGGTCTAAAGTCGAGTTCATGGCAATGAATTGATCCAGAGTATCGCCTTTCGCCTTTGAACTGTGAAGCAGAAGTTGCCTTAGGATGCCTTGGCGAGAAATTAAAAAGCTCCGCTTCCTGTAGGATAGCTTTCAGAAAAATCTAGTTTAATCTAGAAGCGGCGTTGAAATAACACTTCTCCGTTGCCTGGCACTGTTCCGGTCCTATATGCAGATTGCTGGAGGTACGTTGCTTCCCTGTAGGCTTTATTAAACCAGGGGTGACAGCAACCGCCGACCGTAATTTTTGCGTTGGAGATGAATACTTAATTATAATTACCAAGTCACTTATTCGTAATAACATTCCATGTGAAAACATGATAGTTAATTAATTTTAATTAACGTTAAACTATGATATTTAGTGGATATCTTTTGGCTGATATGCTGATGATGATGATGATAATAATTTAACCGTATGCTCGCCTTGTATACAGCGACTGATCAGTAACGCGGGATACGCGCGCGGCGTTTTCCAGTGGTATACGATATTAACTCCAATGAGCAAGACATTATGTCCGCGCAGCGCTTAGTGCGTATATAAACTTAATGTCGCTTGAGGTCTTTTATTCTGTTAAAATTTGTGGACTTAATGTTATGCGATTGGGTATCGTCTTTTATAGACATTGTTGGAGTTACTGCTTTACCATTATATAGTATCGGTTTTTACGATTTCAATGGTGTAAAAAAGTCAATTTAAAAAAAAGGAGTTACTTTTGTACACCTCTGGGGTTCCTGTTATGTACTACTAGGTATCTGTTAATATAAATTTTTAATAAACACATATATTTATACTATAGCAGGCAACAATTTGATAGCAGAATAAGTCAACTACAGGGTTTTACTAATATTGCTTGCGAACAGCGTTCTTAGGTTATGTAAGCTAATAGGTAGGTACTTACTAAAATCTCATCTCGAGATCTCAACTCCAAGAACTACATCGAGTGCGTCATTAAAACCGCCTCCTGTAAATTCGGTGTCCTGAACAGGGTTGTCAGGACACCGAGATGTTGTTGGTCTTTTTGTCCACATAAAGGTATCCACTGTAATGACAAAACAAATACTTACTTCAAAATAAAATATATCTCCTAAAATGTATCTGTTACCAACCATTTACCAATAATAATTTATTGTATGCAAAATGTATTATTCTTTAACAAAATTTAGTAATTAAAATAACATTAAATTTTATTTAAGTTCTTACATAAAAATTTTAATATGCATTATTTTATCAGCAACGAAAACTATTTATTAACTAAGAAAGCCATAAACGCTAATAATATTTAAATATAAACTCACCAAAACTAGAATTACAGAGCGCAAGTACATTGAATAAAAGAAACAAAAAACGAATATTTTAAAAAGCCATTTTTACAAGTCCGAGTTTTAGTTAAAACGCCTAAGTTAGAAAGACTTAATATAACAGGCTGGATAAACATTTTATTTAATGAGGCTTAATAAGTATATTTGAATTTGCCGAGCTGCTGGCTTGTGTGTGCCTATTAGTCGCTTTTGTTATGTTGCTATATTGATGTGTGCGTACATACTAGGATTTCTCACTCCTTGTAGTTTTATTGCGAGTACAGATAGCACAGTGTTCTTCTAACTGTGGTAACTTTGCAGACAGAGTAGACAATTTTAATAGATCATCATTTTTTTATTCTAAGATTTAAGTAACACCTATACTTATATCGTTTGTGAATCATTCTACCTTCCCAAAATACTATATAGTTAACGTCCCTTAAAATGTGATCCTTAAAATAAAATAGGAGTATTTATTTCGTCTATTGTTTGAGTTTTAAATTATATTCTTCGCCCTAAGTCTTGTTAATAAAAAAATATCTTTTTCATAAAGATTCGTTTCAGAACCATTATACTACCACTCTGCAGAGAACTTTAAGATTTTTTTTTTCATCCAGATATAACACACTATTCCGTCCCGTTTTAGCACTTGGGTACAAGGTGCTAGATGTCTCTTGTAATCACATAAAATTTACATAAATTATCACTTCGGTTCGGTGTTTAAATACATGTTTATTGACAAAAACAATTCAAAAATATCAGAATATATTTTGGAGTTTAAAATTAAAAGCTTAGGTTTCTAATTCCTGTAAAACAGACAACACAAAACGACTCTAGATGATTTCCATTGTGTCTAAAGATATGGCGTCAGATCATCAACTACATAGTATTTAGTAGGTACACCGTCGAAGAATTTCTCTAGAAAACTGACCACGATCTTCATAATGTCATCGGTAAAAAGTTTACCGAAAGTAGTAATAACAAATTGCCAGTATTTATTCAATATTCCAACCAAGAGTTTTCCTGAAAAGTGAGAAATAAGACACTTAATTGAAAAGCGAGTTATTGCATTTTAGAGAGATAAAATATCAAAATGGATTTAGTTCATGAGTATACATATATTGCATTTTTTTTTAAATTTACAATAAGTATGTTTTTAAAATTCAAAGCTTACATTATATTAAAAGAAAATAATGTGATTGAATTTTAATCTCAAACGTAGAGGAACTTCAAACGTATGTCGTCAACGTGTGAAAATGTATAAGTGGTCAAAAATTTTGTAATCAATAATATTAACTTTAAAGACAAATAGGTACCTATACAGCTCTTAAAAAGAAATATATATATATATATATATATTTCTTTATATATATATATATATATATTTTCTAACTATATTCTAACTCCTGCACTATGGTATAGGAGTATATTAATATTCATTCTAGAACCCATAACCGCTCACTTTGGATCTAGATGTGTTGTGATATTATTATTGTTATTATTCTCTTTATTTAGTAAAATTACATTTTAAATATATATAAAAATAATAGAAATATACATTTAAAAATAATATGGAGATCCACCGATATCGGGTACAGGAACCAAGCTACCGGTGGTTAAAGCTTCAGAGATAGGAACCACCTCACAATGCGGGCCGTATCATTGATACAGCTTACACTTTTTTCGGTAGTAGATCCACGCTGGTTTCAGAATGAATAGGTCGTATTGACCAGGTAAGTACTACCATCTCATAGAACATCGACGTAAGAGTAGTAGTATCCATACTACTGCATTTAGTTCGGTGAGTGAGCCGGAGGCCCAATTTCTCCCCCTTTATTCTTTCCTCACCTTCCTCATTACCTTCCTCTATCCGATTCCCAGCCGCTATCGTTAAGGCTACCATACCAGCAGTTTAGACGATGGCATATTGGTATGCTGGCCACCACTTCTGGATTCCACTGACTGCTTACCATCAAGCGGGTTGAGTAACATTGGTAGGCTAATATAAAAAAAAAACAAAATAAACACACAGAGCACAGTCTTCTGCATCAGCCCAACACGGGCCCCACGAGATGTTGATGGAGGCTCTTAGAAATCAGTCCATTGACTGATATCGGAACAATAATCACCGAATCCACATCCAACATGTCGACAACCTCGTAAGGCAAATCCAAACTCTTTATCTGTTTATCTTTTTCTGCCTTTACGAGATTGTCATCATGTGGAATGGTGATAACGATGATCATTGCAAGGCGCTCTAATCGGTCGATCACCACTATATCAGTTTTATTGGCAACAATACTCCTATCAGTGATGATAGATCGATCCCAGTATATCGTAGCACGACCATTTGCGAGAACTGGGTCGGGCACATATCTGTAGTACGGTAACTCAGAGACTACAAGCTTGTACTTTAGAGCAAGTTGCTAGTGGACGATCCTAGCCACTTGATTATGTCTATGCAAATACTCGCCGTTCGCAAGACGAAAACAACCAGAGACGTCAGGGTAGTGACATGCCCGACAAAAATCAACCGGCCCATCCTTTAAGATAAATTTCTGGTAGTAGTTCGTCATTAAAACCTAGTTCATAATTGCTCAGACAAAACCTTCGGTGTCGCCAAAGAGATCACCAAAAAGTAGCCAGGATACAGTTGTTAATGAATCCACATCGGGCCCGTTCAAGGCCCGATAAAAGCCTCCATGTAATTCCTTGCTCTTCCATACATCCTTTTGCTCCGTTATACTAAGCACAACAGGTTTGTGCCAGTTCCCTTTAGCCAGACCTAGTGGGGTGAGCGGGTTATCTACAGCGACAACATCCCGATGCATATTTGCATTTGCTTTTATAAGTCAGAGTCAAGTCAAAGTCAAAGCATTTATTTTATTTTGATCATAAAGACGTATGATGCTTATGAAAAGTCAACATTACATTTTGTCAGCTAATTGACCTACAGCCAGTTCGCTGACGAGGTAGAGCTGTGAAAAGAACTGGCAAGAAACTCACGCCACTCTTTTCAATCGCCAGATAATTACAGTTATTTAAATGAGTTACAATTTAAACACTCAACGCAACCAAAGAACCATACAAAGTAATAATTACAAATTAACCAATTAATATAATACTAAGGTTAAAGAAAGAAAAGAGAGGATTTTAATTATTTAGTTTCATCTAGTATGGTAAATTGACTACGTAGTTTTAATTAAACTGGTAAATGCACCTCCTGGTCACATTGCACGACAAGGTAATACTGGATTGAATATTAAATGTATGCCATGCCAAGATTGACCAGTCATCTCAAGTAGCACCCGTTCACGAGCATGACGCACGGGCCAGCTATCATCACCCTCGCCATATTAGAGGGAAGGTGAAAAGTGTGTGGAAGGTATAAAATATTCTCTAAGGTTGCACACCTCACGGTTGTAGAGAGTCTTGGCAGATAGAAAGCCACGACCTCCACACTTCCGTGGGATGTACAACATCATCACAGATGACCGTGGATGATGCATACGTAATGCCGTCAACTATGTACGGACTCTCCTATCGAGAGCGTCTGTACACAGTATTTAATCTGAGTCCATCTGATTATACCAAAGGAATAGGTTAGGATTGGCATGACCCAGATGTTTAAGGCCCGCACCTTGTTACCACCCGTTATAAGACTTTTAAGAACTTTTTTCAGGCGGCCAAAGAAACGTCTCTGTAACACCTGTTTTATGTCACTGTCAGTTACACCCAACATCTGTGATATACCCAGATATTTCGATGGTCCTTACTCAATGTCGAATATACATTTTTGTTAATGTTCACTTTTTTACAATAAAAAGTTTTATGGTACACAATATTTTGTTTCATTGAAAATCATGATATTCAGTTACTTTCTAGGTTAATATTGTCGGCTGTAATAATTTCGTCAGCATAATAGTGCTGGTAACAGAACCGACGTAGTTCGTGGAGCGTAATAAATTATTCTTTTTTAATGATTTGTATTGGTGGCTAGAAACAAGTGACGAAGAGAAGCACCATTTATATAATTACTATTTTTAATCAACCATTCGTACTTTGCATACTATAATTATATTCCCCTTAATAAAGTAGGTTTCAGTAGATACATCTATTTTCAATGTACTTCAAGCAGAAAATTTTGTTAAAATACCATTTTTGACATTATTACATGAAGTACGATTAGTATCATTCATCATTTCGTTGGATGTACCGCTTCCGATGTTCCTAAAGCAGACATTGTGACAGACATGTCACTTTCTACACTTATTAATTGCAATAGGTGCAGATTTTTCGGATGTACATATTGACTTGCCATTACTTCAAATTGAAATAATTCATATTATCCATCTATTGTCAAAACAAACTTTGAGTTCAGTGAAAAGTAGTCTTTTTGCAGAAATGACTTTGTTAATCGGAACCATTGATTTATATGTTTCGGTTGCAAATAGAGGTTTGAGTCGTGTAGAATCAGACAGTTATATACCGTCAGATTGCACAATCTCACCCAGCTTTACATGCATGACCGCACATTTATCTATACCAAACTCTATCTTAATAGAGTTGCTAAAGGTTTCAGTGACCCTAAGTAACTATTAATTGAAAACCGGTAGAAGTAAACAATTTTAAATCTTATTATTATTATTAATAAGGATACAAAATACACCCCAAATTGGAAAAAAATCTTTGATAAAGTACAATCGATAATTATTCAGAAAACAAAATGTACTTACTTGATTCAACGTCTCCTATGTACAAATTGTCAGCATCAAAAATTATTTATTAAATTTAAATTCATCTTTAGTTTTATCAGTCTCACATTTGACATAAATATCTCCATTTTTCTTCACTAAAGAAAAGAATATATCCAACTTAATATTTACTTTATCTGAAAAGAAAATGTTATTAAATAACAACATAAAAAATTACTCGTATCTTTACCTTACGGTTGCATTATTTGAACGGTTTAACTAAGTCTGTTGTCACTACGTTTTTAATCATTAAAATGATTGAATTGAATTGACGATGAAACACGGTAGTGGGGTCTGCTTTGAGTATCTATTTACGTAAAAAATATATATTTATAAATGGAAAATTCTGTTACCGAGCTTGGCTGATCCGTTGCCATCACCGTGTACTGCGTTTCCATTTATTAGGTTCTTGATTGTTGGGTTTGGTATGAACACTTTAAGTCTACCGGCTATGGTCACGTCACATGTTACGTCCACAACTGCACGATGTTCTTTTATGTTCAATCTGTAAAGTAAATTATGTCAATCAAGAAGAAAATCTCTGAATAACAGTGAAAACCGTATTCAAACCCTAGCCTGGTTTAGAAAAAGTTAGCGAAAAAACAGGCAAAGAAAACAGTAACTTTATACTATTTACATATACATATACTTACGCTAACATACTCATAACAATTAAAAATAATCACTAACAATTTTATAATAAAATCAGTCAATTACAAGTTTTATACCTTTTTACCTACTTAGTGTAAACTGAGTTCTTAGGTTTACGTAGGTTAAGATGTACTTACTCAAATTTATTTCTGATGCAGCCTTGGATACCTGATGCAGTACCCTCAATTATGTCAATTCTATAACATCCAAAGCCTTTATAGAGAAATTATTAATTTTAAAAGGATTTATGGGTGGTATGCTCAACTCTTCGGCACCTGTTTTTGCAAGATTTTTGAAAACATTTTGAATCAACTCGTTTCCACATAGTTGGTCCTCTAATCCACATTTATTCAAGGTATCCACTATAAAGACATTTAAAAGTGAGGTATGAATTAATTGTATCATATCTCTCATCAGCTCTAACATGTTAATTTTATTTTCAACTGAAACTTTTAAAGTAATTTACAGAGGAACTTAGTAAAGAATAATTTACTAAAGATATAAGCATAATATTATTATTAAATATATAATAGCTGTTCTATTCTGTAACATTCATAAGTCAATCTATACTATTATATAAAGCAGAAGAGTTTGTTTGTTTGTTTGAACGCGCTAATCACTAAAACAACCAGTCGGATATAAAAAAATCTGTTAAGCGTATGATAGCCCAGTTTTTGAGGAAGATTATAGGCTATATAATATCACGCTGCTGGCGACGGGAGCAGAGCAACCAAAAATAAAAGAAGAAAAACATCGTGAGGTAACATGGACTTATTTAAATCTGAAATCCGCAATCTGCATTGAGCAGGCATGGCGATCAATATTCATGCCTTCTCAAAAAGAAAAGAGGCCTTTCACTGCACTGAATCTGATAAGATCATGAAATGCCGATAATATTGAAATATAAACTCACCAAAACTAGAATAACAGAGCACAAGCGCATTAAATAAAAGGAAAAGACGAACGAATATTTTAAAAAGCCATCTTCACAAATCCGAGTTCTGGCTCGAACACGTAGATTAGAAATAACGTCAACTGAATAAACGGCATATTATATAAAACCTAAAAAAATAACACTCGCATGTAATAATTAAGTCATATAAAAATAAAATAAGGACAGTGAATTGTACTTAATACATAGAAAAAAATATGATTATGATTTTATTTAAACAATTCCATTACACGCAAAATGACACATATATGTCAATAACTAGGTACCTATAGGTATTATCAATCTTAATTTGCTATTGTAGTAAGGTTCTTGTAGTTTACTTGGCACCAACTTCAAAATTATATAATACTTATTTAAGTATTTCTGATTAACTAAATCAAACCACGAATGATTTTGTGCTAAGTAAATTTTTTTTTTTACTTTTTAGTTTCCTTCCTGTTTGAAGTCGGTTTTCTTTTTGTTAAAACTATTTTATTTTACAATTTTTAGTGATGGATAAACCTAAATCTTACTTAGGTATTATTTTTGTACACTCACTCATTTTGGCATATTGAACCTTATGAAGTAAGTTCGACATGACTGCTGTTGAGGAATGGACACCTGTAATGGCACTTATAATCCATATGGGTGTAATGTTTTTATCATTAGAAATGAGTTAAGTCCAAACACCAAGAAATTGCTGTAAATCTTTGAGGAGGTTCTTCGACTGTCTTTGTGTGCCATCAGATCGACTCCAAACTTTAACTAAATAGAAGTGCCTTGAAATACTTAATAAAAAACATAACAAATGCACTAGTCGCCACTACGATTTTCGAAGGTTTCCCTTGATGTCTCCGGGATGCTATAATAAAATGAGAGTAAAAAACCGTCGTGAGTGCACATATAAGCTTTTTGCAGCAAATAATACAGAAATAAAGACTTACGGTACTGTAGTGCTATCTTTAAATTTAGGCTTACGAAGAGCATATAAGTGGACATTCGTGATAAGTGACGTCAAGCAAGCTATCATAGGAGCTGACTTTTTAAAGACTTTTAAGTTAGCTGTAGATTTACATAATAAGAAGTTAATAGATAATTTTACAAATTTACGCACGTATGAATCCATCATAAGGTATGACGAACCATCAATTTCTAGTATACAGTACAATAATCCCTACAAAGATTTGTTATAAAAATATTCCGAAATAACTTTACCTATGTCTTACAAAAACGGCCCACTACACGTCGTAGATAAAAAGGACGGTGGGATACGGCCTTGTGGAGACTATAGGCAATTAAACGCGATCACTAAGCCCGATAGGTATCCTGTACCGCGTTTGCAAGACTTCACATATGGATTATCAGGTAAGAAATACTTCAGTAAAATTTATATAAATAGAGCTTACCACTTTAATACCTATTTTTCCAGATGACATACCTAAAACAGCTATAATTTGTCCATTTGGTTTATTTGAATTTACCAAAATGAGCTTTGGACTACGAAACGCAGCTCAGACATTCCAAAGATTTATGAGTTGTCATGTATTAAAAGATTTAGAGTATATAAGAGAAAAAGGACAGGAATCATTTTTATCTTGTTACATAGATGATATTGTTTTAGCTTCCGATACAGAAATATTGGGCAAGAAGCATTTAAATAAACTTTTTAAACGTTTTCAGGAATATGGCGTAACTATAAACTTAAGTAAGTGTGAGTTTGGTCAATCAAAAATAAATTTTTTGGGTTACAGAGTTACACCAGAAGGAATACAACCCTTAGAAGATAAAGTAAAAGCTATCAGCGAGTACCCCAAACCGGAAACCGTTGAGCAGTTAAGGCGATTTTTGGGTATGGTTAATTTTTATAGATCTCACATAGAAAAAGCAGCTAGTTATCAAGTTGAACTCAATAAATATTTACATAACTCTAAGAAAAGGGACAAAACTAAAATTAAGTGGAGTGCCGAAGCCGATAACGCATTCGAGCAGTGTAAGCAAAGTCTTAAGAGCGCAGTTGAGTTATCGCATCCTATATCAGGCGCACCGTTATCGCTAATGACAGACGCGAGTAACACTTGTGTTGGCGGAGTATTACAGCAAAAAGTAGGTAATCAAGGGAAACCTTTAGGGTAATATTCGAAAGGTTATCAGAGGCGCAGCAAAAGTATAGCACCTATGATAGGGAACTGTTAGGAATTTATATGGCATTAGTACACTTTAGAAATATGGTTGAAGGACGTCCGTTAACTATTTACACGGACCATAAACCATTAACGTACGCATTTACTAAATTAGGTTCCAATAAAGAAACTCCGAGAAGAACTAGGCAATTGTTGTACATTAGCGAGTTTACAAGCGACATACAACACATAGAAGGTTGCGAGAATATTATTGCGGACACACTCTCACGCGTAGAAGTTATACAGTGTCCCACGGTCATAAATTTCACAGAAGTGGCGCGCGCGCAAGAAACCGATACTGAACTCACATTACGAAGCGATAAGAGCAGTAACATAAATTTTAAAACAATTTTGTTACCAAATATTAGTATATTTTGTGAAAGCTCTTTAGATAATTTGAGACCGTACTTACCAAAAGTGTTTCGTAAACCAGCATTTGATTCCGTACATGATATTAGTCATCCCGGCAAACGCGCATCGAGAAAAATGATTTCACAAAGATTTTTTTGGCCCGGTATGAACAAAGATGTAAACAATTGGGTAAAGACATGTTTACAATGTCAAAAAGTTAAAGTTAATAGACATACTATAACAAGTCCACAATCTATTCCGTAATCACAAAAAATTTCTCACGTCCATATAGACATCGTAGGTCCTTTACCACCTAGTCAGGAAGGATATCGTTACTGCCTCACGATGATAGATCGTTTCACACGATGGCCCGAAGCTATTCCGTTATTAGACATAACAGCTGATACAGTAGCTAAATATTTTTATGAAAATTGGATATGTAGATATGGATGTCCAAGCAATATTACTAGCGATATGGGACGACAATTTGAGTCTGAATTATTTAATAGTTTAGTTAAAATGTTAAGTATAAATAAAATTAGAACTACTCCGTACCACCCGTGCAGTAATGGTATAATAGAAAGATGGCATCGATCGATGAAGAGTGCTATTACTTGTCGTTTATCAGAAAACGCATCGTGGTTAGATGAACTCCCAACTGTTTTGTTAGGTCTAAGAGCAGCGTGCAGAAGCGACAGCGGAATTCGTTAGTAGTAGATCCACGCTGGTTTCAGCATGAATGGGTCGGATCGACCGGGGAAGTACTACCCTCTCATAGAAGATCGACGTAAGAGTAATGGTATTCGTACTATTGCGTTCCGCTCGGTGAGTGAGAGTGCCGGAGGCCCAACTGATGCAAAGATGGCAATCCTCGCAGCATGTGTGGGACCAGCTAAGTATCCGCGGAGTCATTGTGTGGGTGGTGTGGGTCGACCCGCCGGCCAGGGAGACCTGTAGAAACGGTGGTGCCGCTGGCCGCCCGCGGCATAGTACAGGGGCCCAACTAGGCCTAACCACCCTAGGAGGCTGCCCCACCAGGTCGCGCATAATCCCGGAGTGGTTCGTCGTGCCGGTTGGTGACCGGATGGTGGGACCCGGCGACCATTTCCGAGAGGGTACGGGGGCCCTTCCGTCCGGCGGATCGGCTACCACCATGCCACACAGTTAAATGACGAAGCAATACTCGGCACCTTGTCTAGCCTTGCTGCGAGGGCAGTCATCTTTTCCACGCCCCTTCCTTCACCCTCCAACATGGCAGCACGCAAAAAAGCAGCAGGTCAAACAGCGGCATCTTCCTCCCCCACCAACCCGCTATTTGAGGTGGAGTTCACTAACATCCGTGGACTCCATTCAAACCTCAACGCCGTCCACCAACACCTCGAGACGGCACGGCCGGCTTTGCTTTTCCTAACGGAGACACAAATACGCCGCCCTGACGACACGGCATACCTGCACTACCCCGGCTATGTGCTCGAGGAGCGCTTTCGCGCTAAGGCCGGAGTATGCGCATTCGTCAGGGCGGATGTTTGCGTTCGCCGTCTGCGCTGCCTAGAGGACCCATCCTACCCCATCCTTTGGCTTCACGTTGATCTTGGTTCTCTGAGCCGGGTCTACGCGTGCCTTTACCATTCCCACTCCGGAGATTTGGAGACAACTCGACTCTTTGACCATCTGAGTCAGGCGGCAGACTTAGCGCAGGAGCGGTTTCCGAACGCGGAACTGGTGTTTCTGGGAGACTTTAACGCCCACCACGAGACCTGGTTGGGTTCTCTCAGAACAGACCATGCGGGACGAGCCGCCCATGCATTCGCTCTCACGCATGACCTGACGCAACTGGTAATCCATCCCACCAGGATACCAGATATTCCAGGTCAAGCGCCCTCTTTGCTAGACCTACTGCTGACGAGTCACCCAGACCAATACAGTGTTTCGGTCCACGCCCCACTGGGTAATTCCGACCACTGTTTGGTCTGCGCCTCAGTGCCTCTTGTTGCTCCCCCACGACGTGCGGAGGTAAAGCGACGACTATGGCACTACTCGTCAGCAGACTGGGATGGTATGCGGGAGTACTTTGCTTCCGTCCCATGGGCATTACGCTGCTTTAAAAACAGGGATCCGTCGCAAAGTGCTACTGCTGTCGCTGGTGAAATCTTGTTAGGTATGGAATATTACATTCCATCCTCAGATGTCACCAGTGCCGGCAAAACGCGTCCCTGGTTCAACCGTGAGTGCGCCGATACTGTTAAACAAAAAGAATCGGCGTACCGCGCTTGGACCAGGGCCCGAGCACGGCGCGACCCTAGCTTGGATCGCCTAAAAGCAGCGTACAATAAAGCCACTAGGGAATGCAAGAGGGCTTACATCAGAGCGGATGCCCAGCGCATTGCACGGATTGGGCAAGAACTGATTTCGCATCCTACGGGTAGCCGTAGCTACTGGCAACTAGCCAAGGCCGTGCAATCCAACTTCTGCAAGCCTTCGCTGCCCCCCTTGAAATGTCCTGATGGATCGCTGGCCCACGAGCCGCAAGAGAAAGCAAACTTGCTTGTAGAACTCTTTGCGGCTAACTCCCGAATCGACGACCGTGACTTGCACCCGCCGACTATATCTGGCTGCGACTCCGTTATGCCTAATATCCGTATTAGGCATCGTGATGTCCGTGCGGAACTAAGGTCGCTCGATGTTCGGAAAGCCAGCGGACCGGATGGTATTCCAGCGGTGGTTCTCAAGAAATGCGCAGCGGAGTTGTCTCCTGCATTGACGCGCCTATACCGCCTATCTTATTCCTCGGGAATTGTGCCGGAAGCTTGGAGAGAGGCGAATGTTCAACCGATTCCCAAAAAAGGGGATAGGTCCGAGCCGGGCAACTATCGACCCATAGCTGTCACCTCAGTTCTCTGCAAGGTGCTTGAGCGGATAATAAACGCCCAACTAGTCCGCTACCTAGAGGGTCACTCGTTAATTAGTGACCGACAATATGGCTTCAGGTCAAAACGGTCTACGGGTGACCTTCTAGCATATATCACGCACCAATGGGGTGAAGCTATGGACAGGCATGGAGAGTCCTTGGCCATCAGCCTTGACATAACCAAAGCCTTCGATAGAGTCTGGCACCGTTCGCTTCTGTCCAAGCTTCCAGCATATGGTCTGCCACCCCAGCTGTGCAACTGGATTGCCGCATTCCTGCGTGAGCGCCGCATAAGAGTCCTTTGTGACGGATCGGCCTCCGATTATTTGCAGGTCAACGCTGGGGTGCCTCAGGGGTCCGTCCTGTCGCCCACCCTGTATCTTCTGCATTTCAATGACATGTTGTCCCTTGGCAACATTCATTGCTATGCGGATGATAGTACAGTGCATGGGCGATATCTCGGACATCCTGCGGCTAAACAGACTGACATCGAGGCAAAACGCCTAGAACTTGTCGCTGAGCTCGACCAAGTATTATACCGCATTTCTAAATGGGGTTGTGAGAATTTGGTCGAGTTCAATGCCAAGAAAACACAGGTGTGCGCGTTCTATGCAAAAAAATCTCCGTTCCTTCCCCTTCCCTCTCTTCAGAACACAGTGTTACCACTACAGGATAGCCTAAGTATCCTGGGTATGGACATCAGCCGAGATCTCAACCCCAAGAACTACATCGAGTGCGTCATTAAAACCGCCTCCTGTAAACTCGGTGTCCTGAACAGGGTGAGGCGGTACTTCACGCCCGAGCAGCTCTGTCTTCTTTATAAGACACAGGTTCGTTCCTGCGTGGAGTACTGCTCTCATCTTTGGGATGGCTCCGCACAGTACTTACTGGATGCACTCGATAGGTTGCAGCGGCGAGCAGTCCGTATCATCGGAAGCCCGGAGGCTACTAAGACCCTTGAGCCTTTATAGCTGCGAAGAGACATCGCCTCAATGGCCGTCTTCTATCGCCTTTACCATGGAGAGTGTTCTGAAGAGCTCTTTGAATTAATCCCACCCTCTCCCTTTTTATCCAGAACGAGACGTGCGGGACTAAAGTGCCACCCTTTCACAGTGGAATCTAAAGGGTCTCGAACCAAACGGTTCAGCACTTCATACTTTTGTCGCTCAATTAAAGCCTGGAACTCTTTGCCAGCGCATGTGTTCCCATCTAATTTTGATCCTGGGTCTTTTAAGCGGGGCGTGAAAAAGCATCTCACTAAGCCGCCATAGTGGAGGCCACCATACCAGTAGTTTGGCTTTTGGAATGGTGTCCGCCACTTCTGGATTCCACTTACTGCTTACCATCAGGCAAAGTGGAGTCACTTTGGTAGGCTAATATAAAAAAAAAAAAATAAAAAAAGCAGAAGTAACATTCGGCCAGTCGTTAAGATTACCAGGAGATTTTTATAGAGAAACAGGTTTAAAGTCAACTAACTTTTATACTTATGTTGAAAAGTTAAGAAATATAATAAATAGTTTTCGACCTAAACTCGAATTGATAGAGATTCTCGTAAAATATTTGTACATAAAGATTTGAAAGACTGTGAATATGTTTTTGTAAGAAATGATATGTTAAAAAAGTCGCTTTGCCTAACTTATGATGGACCTTACCGTGTATTAAGTAGGAATAATAAGGTATATGAAATTCAGTATCCTAACCGGAAAGCTTTCATATCAATAGATAGATTAAAGCCTGCTTATACGTTAAAGAAAAGTAATTCAGACGAAAATCGTAATTTAGACTTAAGAGTTAGTAATGAGAAAGATGTCTTAGATAAGGATAAACTGTTAAGTGACCAGAAGAAAGCAAACATTCGTGCAACGCGAACAGGTCGCGTAATCCATTACGATTTTTAGTGTAAAGGAATTGTTATATTACAAGAAAGCGAAGCTGCGCTTGCTATAATGTAGAGATGTAATAAAAGTAAGAGTTAGTAATAAAAGTTGATTTATATTAAGGAATCTTGTGCGTATAACACATGCCTTACATTGTATTTATAACATAAGCTATAATTAAGTATATGATTATTGAAATGAGTAAAGAATATTAGTAAAGAATGGTCGTATTAAATGTTATTGTGTTTTGTATTATCAGGCATTTTAGTGTTGTATAAAAGATGCCATAGTAAAGTAAAAAAATAGAAAGTGATTAAAAGTGTAGTAAAATAGTGGCCAAAAAAGGAGTACGTATGTATTAGCGATTGTGTCGAACCAGGCAAATAAAGCCGGTCAACCAATTACAGTTATTACTCAGCCACAGTATGTGCAGTAGGTACTTGCGAGAACATTATTAAGTAGGTAGATATGTATGTAATCTGTCGTAAATACATTTTATACTACTTTTATTGTATTTGTTACCTTTAATTAGAAATTAAAAGAGTATTGTATTGAGTTAAAATAAATCAAATTTTTCTATGTATTTACATATTGTATTGTGTACCTACCAAACATTGTTTAAGTCAGATAGATTTTAAGATATTTACTTTTTTATTAAAAAAAAATATTTTTTGTTGGAAAGGGATGTATGTGGGGTCACGTCAGTTAACCTTTAGTTTTAAGTGTTTTGTATGGGACGCGTATGTAATGCAAGCGCAGCGCCCTCAGTCGCTCCCTAATACTATCCATAGTAAGTCGTTCCTTAGTTCTCTACTTAGTTAGCCGTTCCCTTGTATTTGTTTGTACCGTGACTCAATGTAAAAGTAAGAAGTAAATAGTGTACCAATCTTAAGTATTTTATTTGAAAATTCCTACGCGTCGTAACATTGAAGAACACATATGTAAAGAATAGATTGGGTCAAAAGGAAAGGCTCAACATTCTAGAAGACCTATTTAACATTGAATAATTGTAAGGACTATTTTAAGTTAAGAAATGTTTGAAATTGGGTTCGTGACTTGCCTGTTCACACAAGGCTTGTGCAAGAAATATTCTTGGTATTACTTTTAATTTTTTGGACGATGGATAGCGGTACCAAAAACTAACCATCGAACCTTTCTTCCCGTGAATGCTGTAAAGTTTTGTACTAGAACAACATGAGCCAATATCACACCCACCGTTATACCCTACAGTTAAATGAAAAAGATAAATAGATACCTTGATGAATTTATTATTATCTCCTTTATCCTTGGTGAAATAATTCACTAGATAGGTACTCGAGCGCAAACTTATCTGCCGAGCTTGAAAACTTCAGCAGACACTAAAATTTATATTTAGACGCCAATCATCTCAGTAAGTGAAAATTAGCGGAACACCCTTGAAGTCACTGTGTGGGTGATGTAAGTCAATCCGGTCGGGGGCACCAATAAAAACAGTTATCTGCTGGACGAATGAATGAATGAATGAGTAAAACTCCAAAAAGACTTGATTAGTCCTAGTTGGGCCCCATAAAGTTGCCACACCAGGTCACGCATACCCTTGAGTGTTTTGCCGTGCCGATTGATGGCCGCAACTGTGGCACATTTTTGAGAGAGATCTTATGTCTAGTGGTGTATCGGCTACCGAAATGCCACATCACTCAAAACATTTTATTAAGTGTATGGATTGGATAGTCTTCTTCTACAGGTCTTAGTAGAATTCAAACGCAGTACTTGGTTGATAAGGACTATAATAATTAGTAATGCAATTACAATCTTAGATGTATAGGTATAACAGATGATCGTAATGTAATGAACGTATGCGCGGCGTGAGTGCTCGGCGGTGTGTGTGTGTCTCGAAGTGTGTAGGCGCGGCGGCCACGGTAATATCGTCCCGCGTCCCGCTGCACCTCCCCGTAGACCTCCGGCCGGCGCGCGCCTCGTTAGGAACATTCCAACATGCTCCCCGCGTTGAAGACTGGTCTTCAAGATTGTGATACTGGAAGAGGACATATTGTGTTATAAGAGCGCCGCACTACTCCCTTCTTTGTTTTGATGTCTGCGACGCGACTTATCCCATCCCCTCCTGGTATCAGTCGTACAACACGACCGAGTGGCCATAAGAGAGGAGGTGTATGCTGCTCCTTCAGAATCACCATGGCACCTTCTTCAAGCTGACCGTCGGAGGACGTCAATTTCGTTCCCTGCTGGAGGTAGAAAACGTATTCGTTAGAGAACCGGTTCCAAAACTGTTGTTTTAAATGTTCTACTCGGTGGAATCGCTTCAAATTGGTTATAATAATAATAATAATTCATTTATTTCAGGCATCAAAGCCCATACAATAAATACCTTAACCTAAAATACATATAAAATATAAAATAATACACTATTTTTGTATCGGCGTCGTGTTACGCTGCGCTGTGTTGTATAAAGTTCCACGGAAACGACGATACACAACACCTTTCGGCCAAAACTCTTCTTTAAGGAATGTTTCCATATGTAGTCGGCACGCGCACCACAAACGAATTAAAATTCGTAGTATGACGTGCTTCCAACTTCTCGACTCTCAGAATAAAGTTGGTTTTTATTCTGATGTACTCCACGACCTCCTCAACCTTCGTGGAGTGATGTAATCGGGACACGTACAACTGCGTTGATGGTGTTGCTGGACGCAGAAGCATATTTGATCCTGTCAGCGCGGTTCCGCACTGATTTTTACAAGTATGCTTCTTTTTCTTCTTTTCGACCTTAATGAAGCCGTCCTTGTCCGTATCCTTCTCTGGAGCCGTATTTTTCTGATCCTTCTGTAAGAGTATGACTCCTCGGCGTCTTGGTTGTGGCGTAGGCTTGCTGGTAGCAGCAATATCTGCGTAGGCACGTGTAGGGGTCGAAGTATTCGTACCTACACGATTCGCTGCATCGACACTTGTCGAGGCAGGGACGGCGACGCGCGTTGCATCGCATGCGATATTAGCGGCCGGTGATGCAATTGCACTAGGTGACTCAAAACTGCTGATGGACGCATTGTGTGCCCCGCGTTGAATATTCACCTTTAAGGTGTCGGGTGACTTATTTGTCGGAATAGCGCTACGTAATAACGCTACTTCACTACGTAATTCACAAATGGTATTTTCCGACACTTCCCACTTGTGTTGTAGCTCGGCCATGCTCGCTTTCAGGTTGGTGATATCCCTTAGCAGCCTGGTGACGTCGACATGATCGAATGTGACGGGAGGTAACTTATGCAGTTCCTTCGCCACGAATGCAGGTACGTCGTCGGGATCTGTCACCTTCAGCAAGGTGATGATATCTTGCACGCTCTTCTCAGTGCCATCTCTTCGACGTGACGGCATCTGGTCAAGCTTGCCCAGCGTCTGGTAGAGCAATCTCTTGGCACTGCTTACTTCTTCTTCTTTGAAGTTGGTCCTGCAGATCTGCAAAATGCTTACTTCGTCCATTGTATCAATGGCATGCTGCACGAATGCCAACAACTCGTTGACTATGAGTTGCTGCGAATTCATGTTAGCGGTAATGGGCAGCGGCTACAGCCGCGCGCTACTTGAATTTAATAAAATTCGTGCGTAAACAGTAAACACGTCCGTGCAGTAGCGCGCATGCTAGTGCATGTTATGTTGCTGTGTGTAACTTCAGGATGCGGCAAGGAAATGAGAGACCTTCCAATCAGGAAATGTGCAGGGGTAAGTGGATACAGGTCAGAAGGATGAGTAGACAATGGAGTGAGAGGACGAGAGTTGAGTATGGCTTCGACCTGAATTAAACAAGTAGACATCTCCTCATAGGTGAGATATGCCATTCCTAGAATACGCCTTAAATGATGTTTTATTGATTTAACAGCTGATTCCCATAAACCGCCAAAATTAGGACTATATGCCGGTATGAATGAGAATTGTATACCTGTATCTGTCATTTCTGTAAAATCTTGTCTCAAAATGTTTGCAAGTTCGTTACAAGTGCCTACAAAAGTCGTGCCATTGTCTGAAAATATTGTTTTCGGCTTACCGCGACGAGCAATAAACCTGTTTAGTGACGCAATGAAGGCCTCCTTCGTTAAGTCTGAAACAAGCTCCAAATGTACAGCTCTAGTGGCCAGGCAAACAAAAACACAAATATATGATTTTATCAACCTACAGCCTCTGCCCTTGCGATCAGCAATAAGGATTGGTCCAGCATAATCTGTACCTGTTTCTAAAAATGGGAATTCCAAATGCACTCTCTCTTTAGGTAGGTTACCCATCATTGGTTGAACGTGTTTACCCTTAAAACGTTGACACTTGACACACTTATAGGTAGTTAGTTTGGCAAGGTTTCTACCACCCAACGGCCAATAATTATGTCTAATAGTAGCTAGCAGTAGCTGTGGGCCTGCATGAAATAAGCGTAAGTGAAAGGAATGGAATATAAGTTTGGTAATGTGATGTTTACTACAAATGAGTATAGGATGTTTAACGTTGTAATCATAACATGAGTTTTCTAGCCTACCACCAACTCTAATAATGCCAGACTCAATAAAGGGCGTTAGTTTAAGTAACCTGCTGGTTTTGGGTAGTGGTTTATTAATTGATAGTAATTCATACTCAATAGGAAACATCTCCCTTTGTGTCGTTTTAATAATGAAGTCTGTACTGTTTGCTAACTCGATATGTGTTAGTGTACTACTGTGTTCTATATTTATGTTTCTACAATTGTTAATAAACCGAAATATGTATGCTACTACGCGTCGTAATTTTGAATAACTGGATAACTTATGTAATAATGTATGAATTGGAGATTGGATTGTTGGTGAAATAAATGACTGTATGTTATATGAATGTGTATGTGTCTTTAACATTTCTAGTAAAAGGGAATTATTGTCAGTGTTAGGCGTTGTAGGCCAATAAGAAGAATCGATTTGTAAAAATGATGGCCCAGACCACCAGAAGGAGGTTACTCCTAATGAGTCTGCGCTCTGACCACGCGAAATCAGATCAGCGGGATTGTCCTTGGAGGGCACATAGCGCCAGGTGTAATCGCCAAAACCTTCCCGTATCTCCGAAACGCGATGCCTGACAAAAGGTTTTAAAACAACTGGCTCTGTCGATAGCCACCCGAGGACGATCATGGAATCGCACCAGAATATGCACTTGTTAGGTTTTATCGTTAAGGACTCTAATACCTTAGTACATAACCTAGTTCCTAACAAAGCCCCGCATAGTTCCAACTTAGGGATTGTGGTGGCCTTGATGGGTGCTACTTTACTTTTGGAAGCTAGAAGGTTAGTGTGGATAGTACTGTCGCTGCCTACAGTACGAATATATGCACACGCTCCGTAAGCCTTTTCTGATGCATCTGAAAATATATGTAGCTCAATGGATGTAGGGTTGTCACATGGGATAACCCAACGTGGAATGTTGAGGTTATTGAGCTGCGGAAGCGCTCGAATAAATTTTAGCCAAGACTGTTTAATGTTTGAAGGCACGTCTTCGTCCCATGAGCACTTGTCGATCCACAGTCTTTGCATTATGAGTTTTGCTTCGACAATGCATGGAGAAACAAGCCCCAAAGGATCGAAAACTTGTGCAATTGTTGAAAGTATGTGTCGTTTACTTACTTTGATATCTGATGGTGAATGGAGATTTATGGAAAATGTGAGTGTGTCTGTGTTGCACCGCCAGCTTAGGCCAAGAGTTTTGCATGTTTCGTCTTTATTTAAATTTACAATATTTTGTGTTTGTGTGCGTGAGTTGTATGCTGTTGAAGTGATTGAATGTAAAATATGTGAATTATTTGATTGCCACTTTCTCAAGGTAAGTTGGGCTGATTTTAATGTTTTTATAACGTTTTTTGAAAGAGTTACAGTGCCTTCAATGCTATTACATCCCGAAATATAGTCATCGACAAATAGGTCATGCTGAATGGATCGTTGTGAGTTAATGTCTGGTGCTTCCTTGGCTAACTGGGATAAACACCTAGTACTGATAAACGTAGCTGAGGATGTACCGTACGTGACTGTGTTGAGTGTATATTTTTGTAAAGGTAATGATGGATCTGATCGCCACAAAATTTGCTGTAGATGCCGCTGTGGTTTCTGAACTTCGATCTGTCTGAAAAATTTTTCTATGTCTGACGTAACGACATATTTGTGTTGACGAAATCTTAACAATATGGATATTAAGTCGTCCTGTATTTTAGGACCTATACCCTGGATATCGTTAAACGACCTTCCTGAAGTAGTAACGGCTGACGCGTCAAAGACGACTCGTAGCTTTGTCGTTGTACTAGATTCCTTAAAAACACCATGATGTGGCAAAAAATATGCATGTGGTGCTGTGGCTACAGTGTGTGAGGACTTGCTCATTTGACCTAATGTTTCGTACTCATGCATAAATTCTGCGTATTGTGTTTTAAGTAGTGGGTCTCTCTCCAGTCTGCGCTCTAATGACAGAAAGCGACGCTTTGCTGTTTCATAGGAATCACCTAACACCTCAGGAGAGTCCTTCAAGGGGATAGAAACAACAAAACGCCCGTCACTGTTTTGTGTCGTAGTGTTCAGAAAATTCTGTTCACATGCGCGTTCCTCAGAGGTTAAATCATATTTCGGAGAAACAGAATCAAGCTCCCAGAAACGTGTGAGTTCCATATGTGACTCGTTGAGTGTATTGTGACTGTTAGATGTAAACATGCACAATGATTGATTTTGGTGAATTTGAGGTAAAGTGCCTGACATTAGCCAGCCGAGTTTGGTCTCGAAAAGCATTGGCATGTGTGTACCTAATTGTATGCGATTCTGACCAATTACACTCCAAAAGATATCCGCGCCTACCAGTATGTCAATTGTTGACGGCACATAAAACGTAGGATCTGCTAAACTGATTCCTGAAGGTATGCTTATATGTTGTGTATCAATATATGTATGGGGTATGTATGTGGTTATGTTTGGTAGGATAAAACAATCAATGTCAATCTTATATGAGCCGTCCACTGACTGAAGGTGTAAAGCACATGATTGCGTTGCTGTGGACGCTTGGTTGTTTATGACTGTAATGTTTGAGCTAGAACTACGAACAGGTAAATGTAGCTTACCACATAGATCTTTGGTTACAAAATTAGCCGTGCTTCCATTATCCAATAGGACTCTGGCGCTGTGCGGCGTCCCGAAGTGATCCAGGACTCTTACCATAGCTGTGGAAAGCAATACGTGAAAGGATGAGTTATCGTGGTTATTACTTGACAAAGCTATATTAGGTACATGGTTGGAAGTAGACGGTGTCTCATCATGTGAATGCAACAAGGTATTATGTTTAAATGCAATATATACGCTGCAATATTTACAATGGCCAAGTCTACATATTGTATCATTGTGCCCGGGTCGCAAACAATTTAAGCAAACATTCTATTCTTTAGCCTTTCCAATGCGTGAAGGTACTGATAATGACCTAAAATCCTTGCAACCATATAAATAGTGACCTTGTTTACATATAGGACACGTAATATTAGTCTTGTTCTTTGTTTTGTTTGTAGTTAAAACAAGACTTTCTGATTTACTAAATGATTTTAAATTTGATTTTGTTACTTTCTCCTCAATCATTGACTCTAAAAGATTACATCGATTCGTAACAAACGTTATAAATGTATCTAAAGACGGAGGTTTAGTAAGGACATTTATGTGTTCCTGCCACTCCCTTTTAGTGACTAAATCTAACTTTGACGACATTAGATAGACAACCATTGTGTCCCAATACTGTACCGGTTCTCCTAAAGTGTCTAATGAGCGTAAGTTTTTGTTTGTAGTATCAATTATTTTCCGTAAGCTCTCGCCGCATTCCTTCTGTAATGGTTCTATTGTAAATAACGCCTTAACATGATTAGTGACTAATCTCTGCTTATTGTCATACCTGTCACAAAGTAATTGCCAAGCACTGCTGTAATTGTCCCCCCTAAAATCAACGCCCTTTGTTGAAATTGATGCACTACCATAAAGCGAGTTCCGAAGATAATGGAATTTGCTAATATTGTCTATATTTTTGTCTTCATGAACTAATGACACATAAAGGTCTTTAAATTCTAACCAATCCTCAAAACCGCCGCCGAAGCGTGGTAGGTTAATTTTAGGCAATGTAACGTTGTTCTGTCTGACCACTGAAAACTGTCCGGAGCCTACCTCAGAATCCCGTAGGCCGCCAAGTTGGGCGCGGTGCTGATACTCGAGCGTGCGGGCTGAGCCAAGTTCTCGGTAGTATAGCTTCTCAAATTGCTCACGGTCGGCGAATTGCTCATCGGGCTTGTCGGACAGGCACTCCAAGTTACTCTGAAACCCATCATAAGCAGTATATAAGGACGCGATTTTCTTAATTCTTATTTCCAATTCAGCCAACTGCTCCGCACTAAGTTGTTGGCAAGATTTCATAGGCGTTAAATAGGAAATAAATTGCGTTAATTGTGCCTTAATAGAGGCACGCCTTTTTATCAGCAGTTTAATGTCCATTTCTTCAGCCATGGTTTGAAGCAGGCTTTAACTAAATAATTTAATAAGTGCAAATAATAGGCAAAGAAAAGGAAAAAAAAAGTGGGAGGAAGTAGTAAAGATGATACTTTTACGTGCTTAAAACGCACTGTGATAAAAAACAAACATTTAGAAAATTATAGAACTTTAGAATGTATCTAAATAATAATTAATTAATCATTAAATTAATAAAATTAGTAGGGACAATGTACAGTGAATTTAAAATGAACGGCTAATAACTGTTCAAAATGTGAAAGTTAACGGCGTAAACAAATTAGTAACGGTTTTTACGTAACGAAAAACAGCTGTAAGAAAAATAAAACATAAGTGGGTGGACGCACAAAACGGCACAAACGAAGGGAACGAGTTATAATTTCTCAACTCTAATTAAATAAAGCGTTAACATGTATGCGCTAAATACAAGCTACATGAATAGCTACGTGTCTAATGTATTATTCTAAGGTCTACTGCTTTAACTACTCTTAGAACGAAGATATGTTAGTATATGAGTATGATATGTTAGTAGGAATATGGAAAGATCTCACAAAATTCCGTTGTCAGTATATGTTTGAAACGCTTCAAAGACGTCTTGAGTTTGAATTTGATGGCTGACGATGTTCTCGGGCTGTGCTTGGGCTGTTGTTGCGTGAACCCAGCGACGACGACCGCTTAAGAACCTTGATCGCTCCACCTTTTTGTTCTCTGCAGACGTTGAAGGCGACCGTAAACCGGTAACTTGTTGAAGTATCGCGACGTAACGATCGTTTCTCGTATTTGAAATTACACCACTATTTCCAAATGTAACTGCTTCTTCTGCGGCTCGAAGGACCATGGATTGGAGTGATCTTCTTCTACAGGTCTTAGTAGAATTCAAACGCAGTACTTGGTTGATAAGGACTATAATAATTAGTAATGCAATTACAATCTTAGATGTATAGGTATAACGGATGATCGTAATGTAATGAACGTATGCGCGGCGTGAGTGCTCGGCGGTGTGTGTGTGTCTCGAAGTGTGTAGGCGCGGCGGCAACGGTAATATCGTCCCGCGTCCCGCTGCACCTCCCCGTAGACCTCCGGCCGGCGCGCGCCTCGTTAGGAACATTCCAACAGTGTATTAATTTGGTTTGAAGTAAATATTATAATCATAATAGTTCAGCTAAAATAAGATTTTCATGCGATTCATGCGACATTCAACTCATTCTGCTTATTTGTGTAAAATAAACATTGCAGTCAAATATAACAGTTTGTATAATTTCTAAAATATATTGGAAATGAATGTTTTTTTACTGATAGTAAATGAAAGTTAAAGGCCAAGTGTAAATCAATCTCGCATGCCCAAACCATCTTATAAATTTGGGCATTGTTCACCAAGCTTATTCAAGGGATTAATAATTTAATTTTGTTCTTCTATACAAGTCCAGGTTTACCAAAAAGTAAGTAAACGGTAAGGTAGTAGATCCACGCCGGTTTTAGTATGAATGAGCTGGATCGACCAGGAAAGTACTACACTCTCATAGAAGATTGGCATAAGAGCTTTTTCCTCACTTCCCTCAATCCCTTCACCTATCCCACTCCCTTCACGATAGGGATTCGCAGAGTCCCTGGCATATCTTAAATACAAACTGTAGATGTAACAGTACAGGAAACCATTTAGTTTATCTGGATAAGAGTTTTCTTATAAAACTGTCTACAATAATGTTGATTAACACGTAAATTAGATCTCCGTTTTGCTTTATAAGTTGTCACAGGCGTTTCAGTAAAATTAGAGTAGTCGTCAACACGTCAGAAGCTAAGAACTATCGACATAAAATTATAGAACCTATGCAAGCTATATCTGATTTAATTAAATAGAATAATATCAGGTCCTTATTATCCCACTGCAAGGAACGACCGTTTCTCATACAAAGTAAGCATTTTTATTGACAATTTTTTAACACTTTAGGCATGGATAGTGTCTTGAAGAACTATGAATTAATTACACCCACTTTTTATTTCCAGACCAAATCATGTAAAGGCGTATCGTATCACCCTTTCACAGTGAAATTTATAGGATCATATTACAAATAATTATTATGGTGTTGGTCAAATACCTAGTCGAAATAAATTTCTAAATTGCGTATTATTTTAAGGGTATTTTATGTGTATGAGTTGATTGGATTTTTAAGAAGCTGCACATTTATTTTAAGTTGAGGTTTATGGTGCCCTAAGCGTGGTGTTAAAGTTATTTTGCAGTACTAATGTCTGACTAGTGTCTGTAATAGAAATACTTGGCTTTTTTGTATCTCTAATATCAGAACTAGACTAAAGTAATTCTCTAAATACTTTAAATAGACCTGCCAACATACTCGACGGAAAGTCTATTTATTTATATTATTAATAACCAACTTACATTTACAGTTAAGATTACACCTAAAATATGGTCTAGGTCATGTATATTTAACATTAATAAAAGAAAAGTCAAAGATAGTTCCTTGCCCAATGCCAAAATGAACTGAGGAAAACACCGAATTCGTACGTTTATACGCAATATATTTATTCGCTATCGAATGTGTTTGCAAAGAACTTGTAAATAAACCTGCTATTACCATTTTTCCTTAAAAACTATCTTTATCTGTATCAAAAGTCTTTTGTAAGTCTGAACATCCATTTGATTTTTGTTATTCATATTTTATTAGTTCTAATGGTAGTAATGCTCCAAAGAATTTTAGTGGTTGGGCACCTTGCAAGATGGCCATGATGCTTGTCCATTGCAACGAAAACTCTAAACGCTGTTGTATATAAGTTTCTTTGAATAGACAGGCTAAATATATATTGCCAAGACTTCTTGGAAATAATATTACAACCCTCTTTTACCAACCGGTGGACTTTAGGTGGGTTCTTTCCTCTTCGATCAAGACTAAGATCGAGCACACCTCATATTACATAGGTACACCAGCTAAAGTAAAAAAAACTTAATCAGCTGGGTAAAAGCTGATAGATTTATTTTGTATTCACACAAACTTATTATAAATCAAATATCACCTTAGCTTAATATGACAAAAACAAAAAAATATATGATCAAGATAGTTATATTTTAAAAGCTCTTCAAATCCAAATTCAATGTAATTATACGTAGTTACACTAAATGCAGTTAGTAAAATATGTAGACACCAGGCGATTATTTACACATTATTTCTTAGCATACGGTGACAGATCATCAGCTAAGAAGGCTTTGGTAGGTACACCTCCGAATAAATTTTCTAGAAAGCCCATCACGATCTTCGTAACTTCATCCGTGACAGGTTTTCCGAAAGTGACAATGACGAATTTCCAATTGTCATTCAACAGTTTAACCAATTGTTTACCTGCAAAGTTAGATTAGAAGTCACTCATGGCACTAAAAAGTTTTAAAGCAAGTTATTGCATTTTGGAAAGTTAAAAATTAATTTATAGTAGGTACTAAATTTTGAAATGACACGGAGAGATAGTTATCAGCAATATATTAACAGAGAACAAAATAAAATACTTACTTGATTCTACGTCTCCTATGTATAGATTGTCAGCATCGAAAACTATGTTATTGAATATATATTCATCTTTGATTGTATTAAGATCCAATTTAATATAAATGTCTCCATCTTTCTTTAAATAGGAAAAGGATGCTTCAAACTTAATATTTATTTTATCTGAAAAGAAATAGTTAATAAATAACAATTGATAAATTTACTTAGCGCCATACATGTTCGGTTAAACTTGGTTGTCTGTTGTAACCACTTTTATAGCTGTTATGTTTTTTTTAATTTTTACACCTGCAATAAATTTTTGTTTATTTAAAAGAAAATTACCATAATAGAAAATAATATATAGTGTCTCGCACTTTTCAGTTAAGGTGCGGTTAAACGGCCCGCTGTAACACGAGCCGAGCCTGGCTCGCTCGTGATTCAGCGCGCCACGCGCCGTTTAAACAACTACGCTCGGCGCGGCTCGGCAAAGTTCGCACGATCCATCACTTGTCGGTTTTTTCGTCACGGATCAAAGGCGCGCGCGCTATCTTTGGCTCGGCTTGTGTTAATACTTGCCGTCTAAACAGATGGTACAGAGTGCAACAGTTCAACAGCGCGATGTGTGCTGCATCTCCACGAACGGCTCGGCTCGCGTAGGATCGTGCTACCCCGCGTCGTTTGAGCGAGCAGGCTTGCGTCCGAATTAAGCCGAGCTGCGCCTACACGGATGGTGCAGCGCGGCGCGGCTCGTGTTACAGCGGGCCGATTAACCGCACCTTTATGCGTCCCACAAGAGTCAGCTTTTCGTATCTCTCTTATCAGAATTATAATGTAATATTTTTTTTATACAACTTTATTGACAAACAAACATACGGCCCACCTGATGGTAAGTGATAACTGTCACCTATATAGAGATGGCTGTGTTTTTCAAGCATCCCAAAAGTAATAATGCTTATTATAAGCTAATTAATTTGACAGTTTTATTATTCACTTGACATTATTATTTTGACTGACTTAAGATACTTTGTTCCTACAGATTTTAATATGTAATTCAATTTGTAATTTTTATTTATAATAGCTATCAAATATCAAATTTGATGTATAGAACCTTAAAGTCGATAATGTTTTTTAAACGAATATTTTTATAATTTAAATAATTTTTAATATTTGTATGTCCAAAAGACAAAACATAGCGAACATATAGATTTAAGAACACCCATGTACATATTACCTATGTTTAACAAATAAAGTTCTGATTCTGATTAGAAAAGAAACCAAGCCGTTGCCGACCATGGAGAAGGGGATGAGAAAGGAAAAGGGAAACGAAAGAGGACCGAGGGTGTATTTGCGCTGCCGGAGCTCTCACTCACCGAGCGAAACACATTAGCATGAAAACTAATATTCTTACTTCGATCTTCTATGAGGGTAGTACTTCCTCGGTCGATCCAGCCCATTCATGCTGAAACCAGCGTGGATCTACTACCGTCAAAAACATAAATAATAAATATCTGTTACCGAGCTTGACTGATGCATTGCCATCACCGTGCACCGCGCCTTTTACAAGGTCTTTGATTGCTGGACTCGATGTGAACACTTTATATGTACCAGTTACAGTGAGGTCACATGTTAAATCCACAAACGCACGATTTTTTTCTATGTTAAATCTGTAATGTAAATCATTTAAATAATATAGAGAGATAAAATAATAACACAAAAACTAAACAACGCAACGCTATCTAGACCCAACGTAAGTATAATACTATGTATGTTATAATAGCTTCTGATATGAATTCTAGAATATGGGTGAACGCAGTCAGATACTTTTTTTTGTAAATACATACATATTATACATAAAAACACACAGACCAATGTAAATATTCATGTTCATGCGCACAAATATTTGCACTGAGTGGAAATTGATCTCGCGACCATGAATGGACACAGCTTAGTCGATTGCTCTACTGATACGCTATAAAAGTCATTATAAAGATATTAATAAATATATCTATAATCTGTTACAACTTATATAAATGTTAGATATAAGTACAATAATAATTAAACAGAGTTAATAGGTACTTACTCAAATTTATTACTGACGCAGTTCTGGATACCTGTTGCAGTACCCTTAACTAGAGTCAATTCTATAAGATCCAAAGCCTTTATAGTGATATCACTGACTTCAATCGGATCTATGGGCGGTATACCTAATTCTTCGGCACCGGTTTTTGCAAGATTTTTCAAAATACTTTGAATCAATTTATTTAGACATTCAGAATCTTTTGATCCACATTTATTCAAGGTATCCACTGTAAAGATAAAACAATAGAAGTGAGGTGTAAAAGAAAACTAGCTTATTTTCAAAATTCATTTTAAACTAGCTTTTCGCGTCGCGGTTTTACCGGCGTCTTTGCTTACTGCTCTGCTCCCGTCGCCAGTAGCGTTATGTTACATAGCCTATAACCTTCCTCAAAAACTGAGCTATCATAGGCAAAAAGATTTTTCAAATCCAACTGGTAGTTCTAGAGATTAGCGCGTTTAAATTAACAAACAAAGTCTTTCGTTTCATTTATAAGTATAGATGTAGATAATGGTTCGGTTATGAAATAAGCATTATTATTAAGTCATAGTTGTGTTATTCCGTAACATATTTACAAAAGTTAATTTTATTATTAACCGGACACTCTGTAGGCAATTTTTTTTCATTACTTTAAACAATAATATATTTTAACACATAAAAAATATCAGTAATAAGATTCTAAATAATTAATTAAACACCTACGAGTAGTTATGGCTAACGCTAGTAATATTGTAATTATAAACTCACCAAAACTCGAATTACAGATCACAAGCGCATTGAATAGAAGTAAAAGAAACGAAAATTTTGAACAAGTCATTTTGACGGATCCAAGTTCTGCTTAGAACACTAAGATTATAAATGATATCAACTGGATAAGCTTCTTATATACATATTATGAGCCATAAAATATAATACACTCGGATATGATAAACCTTAAAAAAAAACAAGGACACTCAATTGTAAAGAATATACATATGAATTAATATAATTATAATTTTAGTGGCAATTATTCAACTAAGGAAAACTATTATAACATTGACAATTACTGAGAAATATTCTAATTTACTCTACTCATAGAAATATTTACATATTATATTACGTTTATAAGCCTAAGAGCTCTCACACAAGAAATAAACCATTGATGAAATTTCTCCTGGGTGATAGCAGCATTGAAACTTCTTTTTATTTGTCAAACAATACAGCTAAGGAAATACCGTGAGTTATTCTTAATTTAACTAATGGTAACATATAAGCAATATGGATAGGTTTAGTGCTAAGTAAATCAATCTCGGCCTAATCACTCGCGAGATCAGTAAAACAAACCAGACAACCAACCCGTGAGGTTATTGTAGAAACAGCTGACTGCTGGCAGCCTGCGACTTAGTGTAAGATCCAACTAAAAACTACCCCAATAGATCACGCATAATATCGGAGTGGTTCGTCGTGCCAATTGATTCAGGTAATCATTTATGAGAGGGTACAAGAGGGTACAAGGACTAATAAGCTCATCAAGTCACACTGTCAAGTGATAAAAAGAAAATCTCTGTAACTTATCTCACGTTACCGCAAAGACAGTCATCTTTAACACTATTCTATTTGTTCACAATCATAAATTATCTAGGTGAAAATCTATTGAACAACAGTTTACTAACTGCAAAATTAATTTAAAGAATAAAATTGGAGTAAATGCCTTGATGGACATCTACTCGTACAAACAAGTTTGTACAGAAACCTCAGTATGCGTGTCAAATGTATTGTGTCGCTAATAAGTTCATTGGTTATTTTTATGTAAACAAATATTATAAAGAGAAAAGATAGATTTTTGTTTGTGTTTGCAACGATTTAACTAAAGATCTACGTTACCAACTTTAAAAATAAAATAATAACGATGTCAAATTTCAGATTCTTTTCTGTTGGCTCAATATTTGTTGAGTTTTCATCCAAATTTGTCTTTCGCAGCATACAGCTTTCTTGAAAATTGCGCTAAATGCCTAAAACTGATCACGTGCTGCTTTAAAATTTTCACAACACGTATATCTTTCTTATTTTTACAAATATGTATAATATTAATCCTAGCGTTAATTATTTAATTTGAATCAGTGTCTCGTGTGTCATAATCCTTAACTAAAATATAAAACATCTTATACGTCTACTCATTATAAAATTAAATTCCATTACATTATTCATTAAGAAACATTTCTTAGGTTTGTTAGACTATACAAATTTAATGTAATAAATGCACTGTAAATCTAGCTCTTCTTTTACTCCTTTTATAATAGATAATGCAAAATACCAGGACAATCTAAATAAATATTATTTTCGTCATTATTGAACGGTGCCTTCCTAATTTAACTTTCATTATGGTTAACAGAAATTTTATGTAAATGTTATTCAACTATACACCCTAAGATTTAAAATCGAACAGGTTACAGATTGTGACATGCTGCAGAGGAGAGGGATATTGTTAACGTGGTAAAGTGGAGCCTAAAAAATAAACTTTCTTTCAACGTGGCCAAATGTTCCATGTTATCGTTTAGTCGCGCGCGTACTCCTCATCACTACTTGTACACCATGGAAGGAGAGCCCATGCAGCGTGTCACTGAGGTAAAAGATTTAGGAGTTAGATTTACAGTTGATTTGAATTTTCGCAAACATATTATCGATACATGTAAAAAGGCTTATCGGAATCTGGGGTTTGTTTTGCGAACTGCAAATCAATTTACTAATATTGGGGCATTAAAAGCATTGTTTGAGGCTCTTGTGAAAAGCCGGCTGGAGTGTAGTGCCATAGTTTGGTCTCCACATGAAGCCAAATACAAATTTATGTTGGAACGTATTCAGAACAAGTACATTAGGTTTCTATATTTAAAACAGTATGGGGTTTATCCTGGATATCCACTGATATATCCTACTTTATTTGTTCTGGGTATGGTTGGCTATTGTAAACTTGAAGTTAGAAGGGAAGTGGCATTAGCTACTTATTTATTTAAGTTGATACGGGGTATCATTCAGAACGCTGCTATTCTGCAGAAGGTTAGGTTGTGTGTTCCAGATGACTACGTCAGTCGGCGAGCGCGTACCAACTTGTTGCAACACGCACCACTTACGAGGGCGCTGCGTACGCTCAACATGGTTTCCATTAAATTGGACATTTTCTCGTGCTCGCTGAACGAATTCACAAAGGCTGCGTATTGTGCACTATGTGTGTAGTAAAATGTTTAATTATAATAAGGATGAGTAAATTAGTTTAAGTCATTAAAAGTATGTTGTAAAGTATGTCTTATGTTAAAAAGTATTAATGTTCTACACTATTGTATTAGGGTTCACCTGTAAAAATAGTTGTATGTGTGTATAAATAAATAAATAAATAAATAAGACAGGACACAAGACTAAACGAATCCCCTAAAATTTAAAGATTCAATTTCCTCATTTCTTGAAAACGCAAAATTAAAATAGTAAAAATATTTATTATTTAATTAGGTGTTAGCCGTTGGTTTCTAGATTATTACCATCGTAGTAGACTATTTTGATAGCGCAGTGATCTTACTTGCGTCTAATGTAACTGTACTCGTAGGTTCCATTCCCACACGGTACAAATCGCACATGAAATAGGTAAAACCATTTATATTTATTTTGAATTTGATTCTATGTTAACGTGGCTCCCCGACACGGGAGTTGAACATTAGTGTTAGAGAAGACTTTAAAGGTAAAGAAAATTTGCACTATCTTCGCTAAGACTTGTATCATCATCATATCACCTAAAAGACTACTGCTGGACATAGGCCTCTCCCAATTTCCCATCATCGCTTGCCGGATAATGCGCAAATTGATGGCCGGTCGTTCGCCGCACTCATCCATCGGTTGCCCGCCACCCTTCATAGTCTCGTATAGTGTTATCTGATCATAATATCTGGCTTATTGTAAATAATATACACGATATTTTAAAAACTATAAAACCCAGACAGATTAGCATCAATTTGACTAATTTATTTATGGTGAGAATAGTTATTAGCAAACACAATATAAGTTGAAAGATATAAAAGCAGATTTTCTCTAGCAAAAGTATATATATGTATTGGTATATGGTTCATCATTCATATGGGGCTGCCTACAACCACCTCTTACAGAAGTATTATTTTAGTCTTACTTTGTGTTTTGTCTCTTTATTTTGTACCTTTAAAAGGATAGAACAACACACTATGGATAGTTAGTAAAACCCCATACTAGATGATCGTCAAAAGGTTGACCTTTAGTGTTTGTAGGTTTAAATTAAATTACTTGAGAGACGGATCCTAAGGAATGTTTATGACGTTGGAGGATAAACTAATGAAATTAGTATTTATATTGTAGATTTACTAGCTTTACTAAAATATTCTGCTTTTGACCCCAAGTTAATCATTATTTATTACAGTAAATCTAACAAACCAATGCAATTTAGCTGATGGTGATTCCAAAAGATTGGCGTACCAAAGTATCTACAAGTAGTTAGCTGGCGGTAATCCTGAAAGAAAGATTCCGCAAGCAAATCCGGTCCAAATAAAAAACTCTGTTTCTGTTCTACCTAATTCAGTAAAGCTCACTTTAGAAGATGGAATTCTGACAGGCCTTAAAAACTGTGATTTCGAGGCTATGGAGTATGTATTTATTTTTTACCGTTCTAAGTTAAAAACTAAACTAAAACTTTTACGAAGCAGTTTTAATATCTCTTGCAGCACCTATTTGAAAGAAAAATATTACTCTACTTTGAATTTACGTGTGATGTGGAAATCAATGGAAAATATAACGTTGAAGTTCCTAAAACCGTGATGTCAGAACTTGGAGGAGAAGATATTTCTGCTGATTACAGGAAGTGGAAAAGGAAAAGTTACTATGGGTATGTATGGTTTAGATTGATGCAACTAGTCGCTTATTTCTTGTACATTATATGTACATAATAATTAAAAATGTGCCCCAGTCACTCTGCCAGCAGACATAACAGGAAAAATTAAGTATCTATGACAAACTAATACGTAGGTAGTGCGACTGCGCTAAGATAAAATAAGTGATAATTGTGC
This sequence comes from Parascotia fuliginaria, assembly GCA_963082885.1. Taxonomy (NCBI): domain Eukaryota; kingdom Metazoa; phylum Arthropoda; class Insecta; order Lepidoptera; family Erebidae; genus Parascotia; species Parascotia fuliginaria. The sequence goes on along the minus strand of OY720180.1, from coordinate 12,253,585 downwards.
ATTAAATAAAATATAATTATTTAAAAAACAGATTGAATATACCTAAGATACTCGTAAATTAAAAACGTTTTAGAAAACTGGTTGTATTTGTTTTATTATTCCCTAGCAACTTTTTCACATGACCGATAAATTTCACTATTATATTTCAAAAATACCATAATTTTTTTTTTATGTAAACACTTAGATTTTTCTTTCAGTGAGATCGCACTTTCTTCTATACGTACCGTTTGTTTTGGAAACGGTAAATAATGAAATTTATTTACATGCTAAAAATCTGGATATCACCCATAGTGATGATAACAACGCAGTATTTTCCATTGAGGATATTGATGTGGGCAATAAAGCCAATGGTGAGTTTCTACATCCATGTAAAAAAAATATTTATTGTATAGGCTAGTAATATTGTACATACTCTTAAAAGCTCGAATCTAAATCGTTACACCTATTTAAAAATAAACTGCGAATATAAAAGACCTAATAATATTAGCCTAAACAGTTTGAGAGGCAAGTGTAGTATTTCGGACAGTGGATGATGACGGTGAAACAGTCCAGTCAAATTAATCAAATTTTAGCGCAAATGCCAAGTAATTTTTTTGCCAATTCTAATACCCAATGTTACCCAGATATTAAAACTGGCTGAATTTAGGTACATTAGATACGTATTTTAATTTTAAATACATACGTAGGCCACAAATTAACAGAGAAAATTTAATGTCATGCAGTAGAATGATGTAGACAAGGATAATAAAACAGTTTAACAATATTTTTTCCATATAGGTGAAAAAATTGCCAGCTACCTCAAGGAACATGCAAATGAACTGAACCAAATCGCTCCAGTAATTGAAAAAGTGCTCGAATTTTTCAACGTAATTATAAAAACGTTATGTTTAATATACCTGCTAAACAACTATTTACAAATGACATATCAAGCTTTGTATAAATTCACTAGGCTGTATCAATGTTTTGATTTTGAAAATAAAATGATCTATTCAAATTTTAACATTTTATTTCATAACCATGTAAACTACTAGAGACGCATCTGTAGTTCAATCCGCCAGTCTAACAATTTGGAAAAAAAAAATCCACAAAGTTTGACTGTCGAACTACTGGTAGGACTAGATGAAATAAACCCCTACTATTTAGGTTATTTTACTTTTTCTTCTCCTTGCTAATTTTCATCTAGCTTACTGTCAAAAAACTCTTATTATTTTTGTTCTAAAACTAAAAGTGATCATTTTGGTTTGCCGTCGATTTTGTATTCATCCTACACTATCTCAATGCTGCATTTTTCAGCTCTGAAATGTCTGTTTAGTGAGACAGTATCATTATATCATTGTATTAGGTGGCAGTGGCTAGGCGAAGGTCTTTTCCATTGTCTTTTGCCACATCCCTCAAATTCATATTTGTTCAAATCCTCACCCTTTTAGGCTTTTTTGTTGATAAAATTGAATTAATAATAAAAAGTAATGGATTTTTATACGCGAAACCTAGTAAGTGGTCTATGCCATGGTTTTGGCATAAATGGGCCGGATCATCCGGGGAAGTACTACCCTCTCATAGAAGTTCGAAGTAAGAGTAGTACGAGTAGTATCCGTACTACTGCGTTTCGATCGATGAGCGAGAGCGCTGGAGGCCAAATTTTTCCCCTTTCCTCTTTCTCCGTACCTCATTTCCTTCCCCTAACCCTACTCCCGGCCACCATACTGCTCACCATCAGACGAGGAGTCACTTTGGTAGGCTAATATAAAATTAAAAAAAGAAAAATATAGACAGTGTGAAATGTGTAGTAACTATTAGATCAAATTTTATTATTTTCAAGAGGATAAGTACTACATTCTCACCCTGCAATCACAATTATTAGTTTCGAGACAAGTTTCCTTTTTTTTCGTACCAACTCAAATACACATTGTGGAATACAAATAAACAATACGAATATGTTATGTCTAAGTATGTACTCGGTACTCACCAGATGTGTACATACCCACATAGAAGAGCTTCTATGCGATACCTGACATACTTTTCTAGAGTCTCTACTCAAGACCGAATACAACAGGCTAAAAAAATAACCTCTCTCAAAATGAGAGAGGCTAATTTTTTTCATCTTGACACAAAGTTTTTTTTTGAGTTCTTCAAGAAAGGAGTTAAAAGGCTTTTAACAGAGTAGGCAACGCGCTAGTGATGCTCCTGACATGCAAGCGTCCATAGGCTACATCAGGCGGTCACCTTAGTCATATAAAATAAACAAATGTTAACCTTACTTTTATAGAAAATAATCTTTTGACCTTTAGCAGCAAACTAACGATGGACAACTCAGAAGGACCTTGTAATAAATTTATGACGCTAATTAAAATTTAAATAATAACTACAAAAAATTGCAATTAATACTGAATATGAAATATTATTATAAAAACTTATATACGATGAGATATTGTGGTTTTCATCAGCTTATGTTCAAACTGTAACAAACTATCTACATTTGTTACAGTTATTTCGGCCTGATCCCCTAAATGTGGAAGGGAATCTAGGGATCTTTCTGGGATTGCTTCTATCATCAAGTTTGTACAGTAAAGTAAAACAGTAAAGCTTATAATTTTTATAATTGATCTAGTTTACCATTTTTAAATAGTTTTGGTTGATATTGGGTATTTTCAAAGTATCGCGGATAGAATATTGAAAATTATCAACCTAGCCGTTGCCGGAATTATTACTGGTTAAAGTCGGCGTAAAGTATATAAACTTATACTTTACGCCGACTTTAATAGCAACAGTGCTAATGCGTAAACGTACTGAAGGCTCAATAAAGTCTTCCTTTTCTATCTCATCCGTCAATCCCTTCTATTTTTTGTTGGCAAAGATTTGTTTTTCTTATCATTGGAAAACACAATCATTTTCATACATTATCACTGGTCTAACACCAAGTGGGACGTATGCCTTTTGCCACCTATAATCTAAAAAGTCTGTATTTAGATTATCATATTACTAATTAATGTTTTAACGTGCAGCATATATACTATACAGCATTATGCATCCGTATTAGAGGAGTACTTAAAACAATTAAAAATTAATTGTTTTCATAAGTTGAATAAAATTATGTTGTAGTAGGTATAGCGTGAGAAGTGACCTGAAACAAATTGGTCAAAAGTTTCTGACGTTGTTAATTTTTTTGCTGAAACACGTATTTGCACGTGCAATTTAGATATCGTTATCTTGTAATTACATCTGCTAGAACAATCGAATGTTCCACCCATTCACAGTGGAATCTAAAGGGTCTCGAACCTGGAAAATTTTAGAAATTGATGGGCCCGGGGATCACCGTCGCCGAACAGAAATCTGCAGTGTCACATTACCGGCAATGTTTTGTTTATGTGGATAAATAGAGGTTTTCTTCTTCGCGGCTCTCCCCCTGGGATGTGGCTTCCTTCGTTCCCGACATAACTCGGGTTTACGAATTAAAAGCTTTAGCAGCAAGCCAGACTCTTCCCTCTACGTAATTTTTATAGAGATTCTTTTCCTCGCAGCCTCACCCCTGGAGGTAGCGGCCCTCGTTCCCGACTCTCCTAGTAAAGTCAGGCTGACGAGTTGGCAGGGCAGTGTCAGGAGGACTAAGCTAAGTCAGGCTAAGAGAAAGCCACACCCAACACGGATTCTCTACTATACCCTCTGATGTTCAGAGGGACATGATTCGTCATGGAAAAGCCACGACAAGTCAGCAACCCTTGGTTGGGTACAGGCACTAAACTTCTTAGGTATATCTAGATATAACCTTATTGATACAGGAGTGATAAGGTTTTACACGTGCACATTTTCCTCTTTTATTTAGGTACTGCCGGCATGAATAATTTACCTATTTGTAATGAATTACATACGTGTGTCATCGATGACGCTCATCCGGTGACTGATGCATTACTTTTAAAATATAAAAAGCCTTCACGTTTGGAATAAAAGCACGTTTTTACTAATAAAAGATATTTATAAAATTATTTATTTTACTTCTGTTTGAAACGCATAATTATTCCTTATAATGCAAGCTCGGGACAAAAAATATAAATTTATCATTTGTAGGTAGATAATTATTTTCGTGTAAAATGTAAATCCGCAATTCTTTGCGCAAACACATGAATTATCAAGCTTCTCGTTCACCACAAGTACGTAAAGCCTCGAAAATATATATATTAATTTAGTAATAGGAACCATTAAAAACCGTCTCGCCTTACACGAGGTTTACACTTCACTATGTAGTGAAGTGTAAACCTCGTGTACACTTCACTATGTAGTAAAGTGTAAACCTCGTGTAAGGCAGACTTTGTTTAGTATAAAACAAAGTCACTTCCCGCTGTCAGTCCCTATGTATGTTTAGATCTTTAAAACTACGCAACGGATTTTGATGCGGGGTTTTTAATAGATAGGGTGATTCAAGAGGAAGGTTTATATGTATATAACATGCATAATATAGTAGAAAAACACTGATAAATTTAGATGTTTTACATTTTAATATTTTTGTTGCTTACATTGCAACGCTGGCTAAACCCTACAAGATAGATCAAAATAATGTACTACAGTATTGTAAACCTTAAAAAGGTCTACAAAAAAGTCCGCGATAGTATATGTCTATCTCTAAGGGATAACCCTCAATAAACATTTTTTTTATCCTTTACTTTTTATTAGAAATAATGGCTTATTTTCGAAGCGATTTTAAGCAATACAGCATTAATAATAATAATCCTTATCAAATTTATTTATTTATTTATAAAGATCTCTTACAAAATATACATGTCACTTTCATCACATTTTAAACATAAAAATAACAAGTCTCATGCTTCCTCAATTACAAGAGATCACAGCATGCAGACATACAGCATCAGTACAGACAAAAAAAAAACAGAATTCAGGTCAATAATAACAATACTTGAAGACATTAAATAGATTAAACAATGACATAAAATTAAAAAATTAAATAAATAATAATTATTATAGAGATTTTATTGTATAGGTATGAAAGTCGAACAATCGGCGAGTGTTTACCCAGGTTCGTTCGATGACGAGGTGGTCTTAATAGAGAACAGGCGTAGCGTGGAAGTTTAGAGGGTACATTAATATATATCCTTTCGAGTAGATCCGGACAATCAACATTGTTGTACCAAATCCGAAAGACTACGACGCGACTATAATGACATCATCCGAAAATAGTTAAGCCTGCCTTGGTATGATTTAATTGACCTAGATATTCCAGCCCGAAAAGCTAGATGGTGGACAAGCTTGCGTTGTGTTTTTTCAATACTAGTCACATGAACTTGATATCTTGATTTCAAACAGTGCTACAATACTCCAGCCTTGTTCTGACGAAACTGTTATACAATAGTAATGTGGTCGAATAACTTTTAAATTCTTTGGAATTACGTAACACAAATCCAAGCGACCTATGAGCAGCAGCAACGGTTTTATCAATGTGCTCAATGAAAGCTAATTTGCACTCAACAAATACTCCTAGATCTCGACTGACAGTTAATTCTATCAGTGCCTTTCCTAGGATTGTGTAGCAAGAAGGAGTTTTATTTAGTTTCCTTGTAAATTTTATTTGATAGCATTTGTCAGAATTAAGACACATTTCGTTATCTTCACAGCATTGACATAGCCTGTCCATATCCAACTGAAGTAAGCTAACATCTAAGTATGTAGAACAATACGTGTGAATTTTAAATCATCAGCAAAAAGGTGTGAAGTAGAATATTTAAATATATCTGACAGGTCATTTATAAAGATATTGAAGAAGAGCAGATCTAAATTTGAGCCCTGAGGGACACCTGAGGAAGATAAATATTGTTCAGATTCCTCTCCATCTACAACAACCGAGGAAAACCGATCGCTTAAATATGCACCAGTTTAGTGCGGCACCGCTTATACCAAGCGAATGCAGTTTGTATAATAATCTGCTGTGACTTACTTTGTCGAAAGCCTTTGTAAAGTCTGTATATATGGCATCTACTTGTAAACCACTGTCTACTGCCATTGATAAGTCATTTATGTAGCTAACAAGATTGGTGTTTGTTGACTTTTTAATCATAAAGCCATGTTGATTGTAATATAAGAATTTTTTTACATGATTATAGAACACTGTGTAGACTAGTGATTCAAAGACTTTCGACAATACCGATAGAATAGATATCCACTCTTGTATATCGGCACAACCCCTGCATATTTCCATTGAGTAGGAAATTCGCCTCAACTCAATGACACATTGTATATCATAGTTAAGGGTGCAGATATTGGTCTAGCACAACGTGACCAGAAAGAAGGCGGTATATTATCTGGTCCTGAGCCCTTTGAAGTATCAAGACCCTTGATTTTATTTTCTACATCCGCTCGGGACAACATAATTTCACCTAATTCAGAAATGATAGTTGGGCATGGCTTATTAGGCGAATTGACAGATGAATTTTGGGCAGGTAAATTAAAAACAAATGCGAACTGTTCAGCACACAGATTTTAACTTCTTTAGCATTATCAGCAATTCGGCCACCTAAGACAATTGGTGAGGGATAAATAGAACTGTTCCTTTTTAATTTTTTTATGTGTGTCCATAAGTGCTTGGGATGCTTTCTGATTTCGTTTTCAATGTTTGAAATGTAATTTTTGTAGCAAGTTCTAGTTAGCAAGCAGCATTCCTTTATAATGTAACTGAATTCAATCACATCTAACGGATTATGATATTTAATAACTTTTTTATGCAATTTAAGCTTTAATTTTAAAAGTTTTATCAGTTGAAATGAGTACCAAGGCGGATATTTGCCCTTGCATGACATTGTTTCTGGTACGTATTGTTTTATTATATTTCTGATTTTTGTATAAAATAGGTCTTTTTTTTTCTATATATTAGCCTACCAAAGTGACTCCACTCTGCCTGATGGTAAGCAGTAAGTGGAATCCAGAAGCGGTGGACACCATTCTAAATGCCAAACTATTGGTATGGTGGCCTCCACTATGGCGGCTTAGTGAGATGCTTTTTCACGCCCACTTAAGACCCAGGATCAAAATTAGATGGGAACACCTCAGGTCTACCATACTATTAACATCTTTGTTCGTACAACAGTTAAGTTCTTTGTTCCAATCGATATTGTTAAGCGATTTGATGATATTGTCATAGTCCGCTTTAAAGAAATTACTTTTTTAATGAATTTAGGTTTATTTTTTACTCTTTGCTGATACAATAACGGGGTGAAGTTAATAGCAGGGTGAAACTTGTCAATATCTCTAACTGGGTTTTGACATTCGTTAACGATCACTCGTTCTATGTCGCAGAGTATCAAATCCAGTATTTTGTTTTGTGAGTTCTTAACTGTATTATGCTGGCTTAAATTATTAAGGGAAATAAAGTCAATGAGTGTATTCTTAAGGGAGCTCTGACATGAACTATGCGTAACTATGCAAGGCTCGTTAGCGTTATTTACTACCCATTCGATTGAACTCATGCTAAAGTCACCGATTATCATTGTAAGACCGTTACACATATGCATTACTCTATTACAATTCTCAACAAAGTGTTCAAGCACATCATTCCGCAATGGTGGTGGGAGGTAGATTGCACATAATTTCAACAAATTACTATCATGTTTAGACTCATCCAATTTTAACTGAATCGTGACCCACAAATCCTCACAGTTGCATTCCCAGTCTGACATGCGTCTCGAGTGTAGTGTTTTGGTCACAGCCATCAGTACTCCACCACCCGACCTCTTGTGTTTGCTAAAGTTCGATGTTTCGCGATCCCTTCGGTACACTATGTAGTTATTTATTTATTTATTTATTTATTACTCTTAAACTTACATCTATCTTTACAGGCAAGCCTAATGCGACAGAGAAGAGCTGAGCTTTGCTTGAGCTTTTTATCTAGTTTATAACTATATTTATTTCTACATCCTTACATGATTAAAACTAACCTAAGTACTGCAGATGCAATAAGCAGTCTTAGTAAATTCGTTCAGTGCACATGAAAACAGATCTATCCGGTCAGACAGCGTGTTGAGCACACGCAACGCCCGCACAAGCGGCGCGCGCTGCAGCAGGTTAGTGCGTGCGCAAGACACAACCAGCAGCGACGGGCGTCGGCGACGCCCTCTGTATTCATCCGGAACGCACAGCTGAACCGTCTCTAAAATACCCGGATTGTGTATCTTACCGCGTATTACACTAAATATGTAGGTGGCGAGAGCTACCTCCCTTCTTACTTCGAGTCTGTAATAACCCACCATTCCCATAACAAATAAAGTAGGATACAGTAGTGGGTACACTGGGAACACACCATACTGCTTCAGATATAAAAACCTAAGAAATTCGTTTTGTATGCGTTCTATCACTAATTTATACTTTTCTTCGTGTGGAGACCAAATGACCGCATTGTACTCCAAGTGACTCTTTACGAGTGCTTCGTACAGTGCTTTCAAGGCCCTTATATTGGTAAAATTGTTAGCCTGCCTCAAAACAACCCCCAAATTTCGGTACGCTTTCTTACATACGTCTATGATGTGCTGCCGAAATAGCAAATTGCACTCGAAGCGCATGCCCAGGTCTCTTACCTCTGTGATGCGCTTTGTCATCGAACAATTATTATTCAGAGTCGTACACATCATTAGACAACCAGGTTTCGGTAAAAACATAGACATCGTACTCACGGTTATATATATGCTGACGAACATCTGCGAGAGTGGTTCGAAGACCTCTGGTATTTTGATAATAACATTTTATAGACTCGAATTATAATTTTATAAATTATAATAACATGCTTATTACTCAAAATATTAATACTAATAAAATTACGCTAATAGTTTCAGTTTATCAATATTGTTAATAACAAAAGTCTCACTAGTTTCATCCTTTTTCATGAAGATTTTCCCGTTGCGAACCCATGTGTATTTATACCCCAATTCTTTAGAGCGAATACGTGCAGCTGCATAGATGGCCTTGTTGTCCGGAGATAAGTGCTCCACGACGTATATGGGTTTGGGATTTTCCATGGATATGCCTAAATGGCTAGTATTAAGTTTATCCTTTTTGTTATTTTTGTTGTAGGTCATTGTTGCGGCTAGGAACTTATCACGTGTGGTGCGATGATAGAAAGGAGACGATGGCACCAAGTCAAACAGTTCCTCAGAGCACTCCCCGTTAAACATACGATAGAGCACGCATAGAGAGCCAAAGCCCTTTCGCTGCTCCAGTGACTCCAATTTGTCTGTGAGATTGGGATCGTCGACGATTCGAACAGCTCGCCGTTGGAGGGAGTCAAGTGGGTCGAGCTGGTATTTAGGGGCTCCTGCCCACAGGTGAGAATAGTACTCCACGTGCGGTCGGACTTGTGCTTTGTATAGCACAAGCTGTTGAGATGACGTAAAGTACCGTCTGGCTCTGTTCAGGATGCCCAGCTTTTTGCTCGCCAGTTTGGCTTTGTGTTCCAAATGACTCCCAAATTGGACCTTGCTGGATATTTGAACGCAATCTATGCGATTAATTCAATATAAAGATGATGACACAATATTAATAATAATAAAGTAGTAAATGATAGATAATTTTGCATAGCCAACCAACATAATTATACAAATGGCATTAATTATAGAATCAACTAATTAATGCATAGGTATGAAATAAAAATACATGCAGGTGAACAAAAAGATTAAGTGCAGAATATAACATGCCAAGACGATAATAAAAGAATAATATATGTAGTGTTTAAAGAACACTCTTCAAGCTGATCCTATAAAACAGACCAGCAGTCGCTGCTGGTCTGTTTTATAGGAGTAGGGAGTAGTGCCTTGGACCCCGCAACGAACTTAATCAGAGTTGAAGAAAAGCCGGTCTAAACTTACAATCACGTTATTTTAAAGCATCTACGTACTGAAGACTAGTCGTAATCAAACATTACAGTCCATGTAAACAAATTAATCTAAAATTATAATAATATAGAAGTTATTTACATCGCCATGCTTCTAGACTACTCAGATACACGAAACACTGAAAATAATATGATTGTTGCTACAGTCAAAATTAATGTAGGTAATAATATAACTGATATTATATAACCACGAAGTAGGTATATTATAAGTACTGTAATAAAATTGTTTGTGACACAAATTATATAATTGTTTTGCTCGTGAAATTATTAGTTTATGATCAGAAAAGCATGTAATGAGTTAATGTCACCCCTCGATTTTTATCGTAGTATTTGCACAAATTTCTTGCCGAAACTGCCGAAGGGAGGAAAGGAGGGTAATATTTTTCAAGTATATGTACATATGTATGTGTATGTAGATATTTACGTGTATTTATTTTTCACGCTCTACAGCCTAAACTTAAGAGGATTCGTCATAAGATTCCCATGAATTGAGGGAGTGACATAGGGTAAATATTGCAATGTAGCAGCAAGAAATAAAAATGGATATCTTTCTTTTCAATTTCTTTTAGGCAGACCGTATTTTAGCAGACGGCTTTTTTTGTTTCTGCCCGACTGCCGAAGTTAAGGAGGTAAATGATTTTCGAGCGTATGTATGTATGTATGTAGGTATATATGTGGGTATGTATGTCTATTTCTTTAGCACGCTCTACAGCCTAAATGACTTGATGGATTTTAACATATTGATACGTCATTGGAATCGTATTGATTGTAGGAGTGACATAGGGTGTATAAAAATTTAATGGCACGAAAAAAAATGGGTTTCTTTCTTTTCAGTTTGTTTTAGACTTTTTGTTTTTTAAAAATATATTCTGCTTGTTTAATATAATATTTTCGATAAGGAACGAATGCTGGAAAATATCAAAAATATATTTTTTGATACGTTCCTTATCTAAAAAGTCTGACCTGGTTTAGAAGTTTTGTCTGTATATTGTATTGATTTTCAGACAACAAAACTTGTATTTATTATGTTTTTTTTTCAATAGTCACAAATATTTTTATCAGTTTCATTGTCAACAAGCGTTTGCCCACAGATTCGCTCGCGAGGATGTCGTTATTCCGTAGAGCTTTATATAATTTCTATATTGTTTTTCTCACTATTTTTCTTTTCCCATTCATAGAATCTCCCATTTCACCTTAATGCAAATTTATGCAAATGTCTTATAGAAAAAGATTTTTCATACAATTTTTCATCCTGATATCATCTCTATAATAAGCCACTCCAGTCAATAATATTTGAATTAGCATTTCACATTCTGGTTTAAGCATCGAAATATAACTTGGCTCAACTATAACTTAAAAACAAAGAATTCGCTAATTAATATATTTTACCCCCTAAACCCATCCCTTTGCAAATATTAAAAACAACATTTTTATATATTTCAAATACTGATTTACACAACGATAACTTCAAAAATAAAGATCTTTCCATGCAACATTTTACCACCCAATTTCACCCTTCTAAATGTCAAAAATATTGATGCGAGTATTTCTTATTTTGGTAATAGTAATCCAAAAAAATTTTTAATAACTATAAATTAAAGAAACTAAAGTTTTTCATACCTTTACACACACTTAGGGATTGAATTTTTAAAATCCCTTTCTTGGTATACTTTTACACACCCACCAAATTTCAAGTCGCTAACTTCAAAAAAAAGATTTTTCTTAAAAATTTTAATTATACGGAACCATTTCTTTGTACACCTCTACACATTAAGACAAATACATCCTCCAAATTTCAAGTCGCTACGACCAGCGGTTTAGACTGTGCGTTGTATGTCAGTCAGTCAGTCAGGACAAAGTCATATAATATATGTATTAATAAGTTTATGTTATTATTATCAAAAAAGGGTGGTATTAAATGGACGTAAACAAAAAAACAACTACTTAATAAAAACCATAAAGTTGCAATTTTTGCTGGCAAACGACTACGAATAAAAAACTCCCTGAATAATTTACATCGGAGAATGAATGTATCTTATGAGGTTAATATAAACACCATTCATCTACTAGTACTGAATGTTCAAGCTCAAGTGGCATGTTCCCTGTCACTTCCAACATAAACTATTTTGTTAACAGTAAAGCAGAAAAAATAAAAAGATACATGCTACAGAAGTTCAAAACTCATGCTTAACTCAACGTAGTTAAGGTCCAATTTTATTTGAACAAAATAAATAGACATATCCACATTTAAAATATATCATACTCCGAAAGATATAAGGCTCAATTTTATATATTCTCTATTTATACTTCGAAGATGCATCTCGTTATGTTTATGTAAGTGATTTTATTTACATTTCTCTTGGTGATATATTGTCGCGTACATTTTTCATTTGCGACGCTTTTCATGTATGTCCTTGTCAAGTGGACACTTTAGCTTTTTACATTTAGATTTTTCTGCGAATGTGTTATTGTTACAACCCTTCGTAATGAAATATGGTGTAAAGAAGGTCCTATTAAAATATGAGTAGTATGTGGTATTAAAAGATGTTTTACGAATACATCTGATGAAGGGAAGGTTTTCAAGGTTTCTTTTGGGAGGTTCCTTAATAAAATTGTAGCAGCTGCGTTGTAGCAGTTGTAGCTGCGTAACTGAGGTAGTATCCTAAATAGTGTTCCTTTTGGTGAGTAGCGCTTTCAGTTCTATGATGATTTGGCGGCTAATAAAATAAAGCTACATTAATCATAGTAAATTAAAGCATTATATTCACAGCGGCCAGGTAGAGGTATCAAGGAAACGATAAAAACATATTTTAAACGGGACATACATACATACAAATTCGCAGATGAAAAAAAAACAAACATTTATTTATACGTATTGGTTACATTCATAAATCAGGTGTTATCACTGAGATTTTACATATCAATCTATGTAAGTACCTATCGAACCAATTGAATCTTGACCCATTTTGCAAATATTTCACTTAAAACTGTGCAACTTGTAAGATCTACATCTAGCCTAGTAGTAGTATTTAGTAGATTACAACAGTGTACTCAGTAAAATATCAGTGTAAAATGACAACAAGCTCGTTGCTGAAGAAATCTGTCTTTAGGCGAATTTCAATTTTTACTTGAATTTAGATGAATTGGCAAAATGAGCTTATGGTGGATCATGATTTCCTTGGTTCGATAGTACCTACATACATACGTTAAGCGTGACATTTGGAAATATATTTTGAAAATTGTGTTGCCAAAAACAGTAATAATAACTACTTAGTCTTAACAGTTCGCGAAAACATCGTTTATCACGTGTGGCGATGACGTGTCCAGAATAATACGAACACCGAAAACATTCCACAAAATTACTTGATCAACAACAAAACTTAAATAGCGTAATATCATACCTATAATAATGTAAAGTATTACTACAATATTTAAAATTACTTTACGTCATACCACATAAATGCCCTATTATACAACTGCACGGGATTTTCATCTTTAATGAAATCGATTCAAAGTATTATTCGGGTTGTACTTACAATTCAGCACTATACAATTTAGAAGGTAGTATTATATAACAATTACTATGAAGATCAACGTTCATCACGTGTTAATATAGGCTGCTACTCTATTCAATACAACAAAAACAGCGATGGAAGTAACACAATGACTACAATGAAATTGCTTACTCACACTTTCGTACGTAATATATAATAATAAGTTAAATTATGCGTTGTTTAGCTCTAATGAAGACTCTGTAACATGTAATTCTTTTATTATTTGTTTATAAAGGCTCTAAACAAACCGTTCCTGCGTAGTTAGAAGTTTTCCCTAGTGTCATTCAGTTGTTTTTTAAAATGCTCCAGGCCTTTCTGTTAGTTGCGTCCTTTAGTTGTGTTGTGTGTATGGAATTGCGTAAGTTTTAATTAGTAAAACAAGCGCATTTAACCTCATTGCACGATTTGTCCCAACTTTAAAACTGCAATTTTGACTTAAATTATTTTTTTAACTTTATTTATTCTGCCCTAAAAACATTAAACATTTAATTCATAACAAAAAAATTAAACCACTGAAAAAATGAAAAGCAATAAATAATAAACCTTTATTTTATTAACCTTAATAACTAAGATCTTCAACTAATTTAATATAAGTATACTTTATTATTAAATACGTAAAGCGTGATGCGTGCTTGTTTGGCGCCGACCCAAAATAACATTAGTAGATCTTAGTTACTAAGGTTAATAAAAGAAAGGTTTATTATTTTTTGCTTTAAATTTTTTTCGGTGGTTAATATTTTTTGATATAAAAATTTTATTTTATAATTTTTTGTGTCAATAATCTACTAATTACTACATGCTTAATTTTTGATTACATTTAAAATAGCTATCTACCTTACTTTAGCTATAAAGTGTTATATAATCCTACATCCTAATCAACAATCATTCCTTGTTTTCCTAACCTTCGGGTTTTTTTTTGAAAATTACATTATATTGGCATCGTCTTTTACGAGCTATATTTTCACATGTAATTTTTTTATAGACTAAAGTGGCGAACATGCATACGGCCCATCTGAAGGTTAGGAATAATCCGACTGTAAGCAGTCACCGCAGTCTATAGACGCCTGGACCCGGGTTATAATTTACGGATTGCGACCCTATTAAAAATTTAACTCCTTTCTTGAAGGGTTTCATGTTGTAGTCTCTCGGAGAAACTTTAAATTTATTATAGTCCAATACTATTAGGTACTCATTGGAAAAATATTCTCTTTTCAGCCCCTTATATATCATCATGTTCAAGAAAGGATCCAAATCTGAACGATTGTGCGTTGAAATCAGCACGAGAATCACTTCACCAGTTTTCTCTGGGTGATCCAGAAAGAAACCTTCATACTTTAGACCCTCTACTTGTAGAAGAAATGGTTGTCTATATTCCTAATAAACAAGGTTTCAAAGTTGTTTTCAAGGATAACATATTTAGAGGATTGTCTGCTTTACACATGGAGAGCCTCAAGTAAGACGTTGTATTTTTTTTTTCTATTTTACTTACATATCATTATCATCACACCAGTCTGTTATCATCCCACTGCAGGGTAAGGTATCTTGTTTAAAGAAGACATGAGCATTTTTCGCTATGCTGTTGAAGACGGATTGGCCATTTCAGATATTTTTATGAGTAAATTGGATGCTTAAACATTTTTTTTAGTCTAGTCAAAGACATTTATTCATTTGGGTTAATTGAATTAACACTTATGAACGTTAAAAATTACAGAATGTACACAGCCTACAGCCAGTTCGCGGACGTAAGATAGGGCCATGAGAAGAACTAGCAAGAAACTCAAGCCACTCTATTTAATCGCCAGCTTATATTTTTTTTTTGTCAGTTACAATTTTATTTCAAGTAGCATACAAAGTGACGCAGGCCATACACTTAACTGCTTGCTCCAACTTTTCTATCAAACAAATACATTCATATACTGATCAAGATTTATTAGCGGTAACGATATATAATTCTGGCCATGATCTACATTGTTTTTATGTAGTCGAAATGACTTTTCAAACACATAATTTACATAAGTTGATACTAAGTAGTAGTTAGGTAAGAATGCAGGCAATAAGGCACCATTATCCATTTCTAAAATAGCTTTATGACTTTTAAAATACTACGTTCAACAGTAAGTTTTTCGATGTGTTCAAACTTACTTATTTAATAAAAACGTAACTATAATAACGTAGACTGAATAGCACATTTTAGTTATATTTAGAATTTTTTTTTTCGGAACATCTCTAATTTTCTGTTCATATTAAAACGATATCGATTGAGTGATATAATTATTTGAATTAAAGAGCGTCCACTGTTGAATAAAAAAACCTCCGTCAAACTTTAAACTGCGGGTTTTAACCTAATAGATGACAGCAGTTTCGGGCTGGAAAATGTATCTGGCACTTTCCTAGGTGATGATTTAACTACTAATATGCGGTTGTCTGACAGCGCTAGTTATAGAACTGAACAAAAGTGAGATGCCCGATTTTAAACGCTTAAGATACAAAATGTTGAGCATAGAAAGTATTTACGAGTTTGATCAAATTACAACAAAGTGTAGATTACTGCAGTATTTCTTTATCTTAAAATCACGGCAATACAGAAGTCCGATATTCAACAGCAGATTAAATTTTAATTAATTATATAATTTTGCTGTAGCGATATACCTAATCTATAATGAACTATGCCTGCCTAACGACGGCCATGACTCACGGGCAATTAGCTTTTGGGCCGTTTAATTACGAATAATATTATGAAGGCGCCTTGACTTAAAGGGCCCGTTGAAATAATTAGGCACAGGCGATGATTCATTGCGAACAAAAGAGGTAATGGCGTGAAAAACCGCGCAGTGATCTTACGAATTCGCACTAGACGAGCAGGTTCGTTAATTTTATAAAAAGGTGTAAGTACCTAGAGACTTGTATTTGTGTAGAATGAATTTATAATTCATTTTATTTATTATTTTATTTTATTTAGTTAATTAAAATATTCTTGAAAACTGGTATTGTTTTTTAATGTGACTCAAACTTTGCTAATATTTAATAATGACTGAATACTGACCAACTACTGAATAGAGTACTCAGAAACAGATATGATATACCTATGACAAGGTGTTCACTAGCAATGCAGTTTTGTCTACTATGTAGTCGTGATTGTAGGCGCGTTCTATGTATCAAACCGTCGTTTCGCGTGCGATCTTTTGTAAGACAGAAAACAATAGTTCAGAAACTTAACGATGACTTGTTTAAAAACTAAATGCAGTTAGTGTTTAAATAACTAAATATAATTATGCATGGCCTATAAACGATAGGGTAACATCATAGCGGTCGTTATGATCGCAGTATAGTGCCGTTTTCACTATTATTAGTCTAATGGGGACGTAGAATAAAGTCTACACTAGAAAATGCTACTTAACATTGTAATTGTAGTAATGCCTTCCTGGTCGAGTGATTAAGGAAAAGCGTCATTTTTAATCTTAAATCAAGAGCATTGACCATTTTCCAATGTAGTGTCACAAACATATACTTTGCCACTAGCTGCTCTGTAGTTTCAAATGTTTAAAAAAACTTAATATTATTTATTTTTTTAACCTTATGAAGAAATAACAACCTTCCGAGAGGAGCAATACTAAAAATATTTATTATATCTTAAATCAAATGTTGAGGGTGTACTACACACTAATATATTATTATTTATTACGATCAATGAGCAATGCTCAATTTTGTTAAAACATGTTGAAATACATTTATTGCACAATCTATAAGTTATTATATAGTATCTATACTATTAAATAAAGCGGAAGAGCTTGTTTGTTTTTTAAACGTGCTAATTTCTGAAACTACCAATCAAATTAAAAAAATATTTTTGTGTATGATAGCCCAGTTCGAGAAAGGTATAGGCTATGTAACATTACGCTACTGGTGATAGGAGCAGAGTAGTAAGCAAAAACGCTGGTAAAACCACGCCGCGGTAAGCTAGTATAGTATAGGTATAGTATAAGTAAGTATAGTTAGCTTATATTAATGTAAGTACTTAAATAAGCCATTTTTTTCATAATGTATTTTTTGACGATTTTCCAGGTTTGATCTTGATAAAAAAATAATAGTAGCAGATGCTCTGGTCACTTTAGATGTTAAAAACAAGTACGAGCTAAGTGGAAAACTTCTAGGAATACCTATAGATAGCAAAGGAGATTCTTCTATAAGCTTGAGTGAGTAAAATAAACATACAATACTAACGCTGACAGAGTAAAATTTTTGTATGAGAAAATGTTGTACTTTATTGTTATGTGTTCATTTTTAATACAAATATTGTGTTTTGTTATTGTGAAGAATATGCACGCAACTAGTTCTTATTATAATGATCACTAGCTGTTGCCCGCAGCTCTGCCTGCGTGAAACTTAATTACCTACCTATATCATACAAACTTTCATCCCCTACTTCAGCCCCTTCAAGACAGACTTTCGCAATAAAAGATAACCCATGTTGTTCCTCAAGGTTTAATTTATCTCTATACCAAATTAAATCATCAAAATCTATTTAGTGGTTTAGGCGTTAAAGCGTAACAGACAGACAGAGTTACTTTCTCATTTATAATATTAGTATGGACTAGTATAAAAGTTCTAGACAATTGTTCAACACTTTTTGTGATGTATAAAGAAATAGGTATTTTTGGACTTGCGTGGGGTTTAGGTTCCGCTCACCACCAATGCCACCTCTCATTACTTAGGTATACACATTCAACACTTCTAATTTTAGACATACAATCTCACTCCGTATTCATAGTAAGTTAAAAGTACTGTTAAGCACATAAAGTGTTATATTTTTTACTTTTTTATTTGACTTTTTTGTGACAATTTTATGATTATTTTTATTTTCAAATTAAATTAAAAATTACATATGTACATAAGTAGGTATAAAGGTGAAACGAGAAAAAAAAACATTGCTACTATTTTTATTTCTTTTAGAAAACACTCTTTTACACATTCGCTACTGGTACGAGCATGTTGAAGGGCCGGATGGTAAAATTCATTGGAAAATCTATAAGAACGATATCAAATATGAAGTGGAAAAGGCTTCATTTAAATTGGAGAACTTATTGAATGATAAAAATATAGGTAAGTGTTGCTGTTTACTTTTAACTACAGAATTTATTCGAATAGGGGTTGTGTAGTGTTGCAGTCATGTGAGCAAATGGCACTTAACAAACTTATCATTTAGATAGATTCTGCATAGTGATATTTCTTAGAGAAACAGAATGGAGCTACTACACAAATTCATTTTTATTTTTTTACTAATAAATGGTATCTGCCTAATTCCTCATAGGCTTGGGGATTATAATCCAAAAAATATTAGTGAACGATAAATTTATGAATAAACTTTACTAGTATGAGAGCAAAGTAAAACTTGTCTCTTATTTATTCAGTGAATGGGTTTCGTAAAAGGCGACCAAGGATAATAATGTTTCGTAAATACGTCAATCAAATGGAATAATATCGGAAACATGGCAATAGTCTCAAACACTGGACACAATAATACCTTGCTGGTGAAACATGGTTGCATAATACCTTAGCCTAGATATTCCTTGCGAGAAATCGGCATGACGCTAAGCACAAAGTTCAACCTATAATTACCTAAAACCTGCCAGTCAATTCTTAACAGTAAATAAACCAATGTTTTAATTCTGTTATTTGTTAATTGGACACTCTTTTATAACCCTAGTATAAATGAACAACAGAATAGAATATGATGAAGCTACTAGAGGGCCCGTGTACCTAAACAAAACTTCCACAACTCCACAATTTGATGATTGATCGCAGAGCGAGGGGCATTTGTGAGCCGATAACAGTAAAATAGAACAATTTACGATGTAAAAGTTCCGCGTGCGTAGACGAAATGCATGTTTTGCTGTTTGCGAATTTAGGTGATTGGCCATACTTCAAATGACTAGAAGGGAATAGGGTACGCAAACAGATATATCACGGGATATTTTTGCAAGAAAGGTCAGTTTGAATCAAAGACTCTTGTTGGATGTGATATGAATAATGGCATGTTTGATTGATGTGAGTCAAAGCAATCAATTCTACTGTCAGCTGAATAACGTGTGAGAGGATATAATACATCTTGATCACGATCCTGTAGCGAAGAGCGTGGCGGTGATCGAAAATTAAAACACAATATTATATCCTCCTCATTAAATATTTGAATGCGTGTTTAAGATTTAGGAATATTCATAGTTGATAAACTTATTGCAAAACTTTGTAGGTACGTAATATTATTATGTATTACAGAATAAACAGTCATTTCAGGCTTTATAATCTCATTAATGTTTCCAGGTGATCAAATTAACAGACTTTTGAATGAAATGTGGCGCGAAATTGTAGATGACGTGGGTCCATCAATATGCCACTCTCTAGGTACTGCTGTCGTGGACAATCTGTCTATACTGCTGGAACAAGTCTCGTATGATGAGTTGATGCCGGAATAGCAACCAGTTTAATGGAAACTTTGAAACAAAATTTTTGTAAAATAAATATATATAAATTATTTTTATGTTTTATTAATTTCTATTATTTTTATGCTTTAAAAAGTAATCAAAACAATATACATAATTTTTTACGTAAATTGGGGAAAAAGTTCTTAGTCAAGAAATATGTTTTTGTAAACACAGTTGTTTTCTTAATTAAATGCACGAGTACGATTGACGTCATTCAGTTGATAATCCTAAAAATCTTTAGTAATATTGAAGAAATTCAAATGAAATCAAGAAGTGGTAAAACTATTCTTATACAATTACTCAATAGTTTTTAACAATAAATTATAATTTACTAATTACTAAATTCAGAGATATGTGTGGTTCAAAATGCGTGCCACATTAATTCATCTTTCACCCTACACTCATAATTAAACTTCACAAACCAGAAATTATTTCGAGAACCTCTGTTTATTCACTAATTGCAGACTTAATAATATTGGGTTACCTATTACCTACCCAAAGGTCGCGTACATAATTATTACGCAGTTGTTATAATAGTTTTTCGACAACCTTTCGTAAATAATTTCTTGGAAGCAATTGTTTTAATGAGTGCAATATTGAATTACAATTTATCATATTACTATAGGTAGTAATGGGGTCACAAATGGGGCTTACAAAAATTGTTGTACGTTTGCTAGGTTATGTTGTTTGGGTTACATCAGTATTCTCAACATAAATCATATTATTTTATATACGACTAAGGTGACAAAAAGTGACTGTAGTCTATGGACACTTACTCTCTTTTTTTTGCATAAAAAAGGCTACGCATACGCATCCGCCCGAGCAATGTGAGGGTTATGTCGGACTCCTCTCCGATCACACTCAAAGCATACCGACCAAAACCCACGGTGTTCCTCCAGACGGCCAGTATGTCGGGGTCACGGGAGACGCTCGCGCATTCATCCGCGACCCCGACGGACCATGCTCACCACAATTGAGCGAGCCCCGTCCGATTTGGGAGGCCTAGGCTAGCCTAAGCCTCTCTCGAGAGAGAGGCACGTGCGGAACACGCGCACTGCCGTCTCGGGCCCATGCTGTTCGATCGCCGCCCGCAGGTCACCTCCTAACTCGGCTACAGAGGATAGGGAGAACGACGCGTCGCAATACAGACACTCCTCTTCCCCTGCGTCCGCAATCTTGCGGTCGCGGCTCCGCCAAGGCCGCGGAAGGTAGGGAGAGCCGCGCACCGTTATACCGGCACTCCTGTCCCGCCGCGGCCTCGCCACTCCTCAGCCGCAGTGTCGCCGAACCAACACCGCAGCCCGAACCAGTTGCGGTGCCACCCATACAGCAACGCAACCCACCTGAGCCGCTCCATATTGGGCTTACCACCAAAACCCAGAGAAGCGGCGCCTGCTTGGGGTTTCTCTTGGTTGATCGTTTACCTGCTTGGCGGTTCAGGAGAACCCCGTATGGGGGGATGGACTCTTACTCTCTGACTTAAGTGTTTCTAACCTTAATATTATACTTTAAAAAGCTTATCTATTTTAAATTAATGTTTGCTCTCAGATGGTCAATTGAGGAAGCCTTAAACATAAAGTAGCCATTTAATAAACAATATGGTTAATAATATATTTCTTCCGGTAATGAAGTCTTAATTTATTTTAATTTTGTACTATAAAGTTTAAATCACTTCCGCAAGTTTAAATCACTTGGGATTAGAATAATGTAACTTTAGTTTTTATTTAACTACTTGAGTTTACTATTACTCTACTTGTTAATGTACGCAATTTTCCAGTTTACAAGTTTTGGACTTCAAAACATTTGTTATGAAGTTGTACAAGGTACTATAAGCCCTTACCTTACGTACCTTATTCTTATATATAAATAGCTTACCCGGACTAACTTCGAATGCAGGTCGTAGAATGTTACTATTCTGCGTTAAATAGTATTGATGGTATTGAGATATTGAGTATTTGGAAACACCGTTTCGAGAGTTTTCCAATCCTCAACGCCATTACCCTAACATTTTGTATATAAGTATTTATGAAAATGTAAATAGGTATTTATGATTAGGTACATAGATTTTTATTTCTTATTAATTAGTAGATCAAGTTGTTATAGTAACTTCGTTTTACGAAATCTGAATGTAAGGTTAATATTATGTTTGCACCTTATTTTTGATTGACGGGAAATTTCAAAGCAGCAAGGGATTCGTAATTAAATAGATGAGTATGTTCCAATACATATATACCTACAGTTTTTAGTAGACATATTATATCTTTATGTTTGAGAAAACAAACTTATTTAAGTAATTATTATTAAAGTAACGTCACACGCATACGGACAGTTATTTATAACAATAACACTGTCCTTCAGCGAAGACGGCTAACATATAATTATGTAAACCGTCTTCTCAACAATCATAATGAACAGTCATAAGTCGCTCGCATTAAACGAGTGACTTTTGCCTTATCTTTCTTTGTCTGATTAGCTTAACATCAAAATATTATATCAGCGCCATATAATTAAATGTACAGCGCTTTTAGATTTCACTCTGAGAATTAGATTTTTCATGCCAAATTTTAATGAAATGAAAAACGCAAACTAACTCTGAGCAAATCGTTCATTTTATATAATAAGAGCTGTTGCTCGCAGCTTTGCTTGTGTGAATGTCAGTTATCGCATAATATATTTTTACTACTATCATCTTTCATTTCCTATTTCCACACCTTCGAGCAATTTTTTCGCGATAAAAGATAATCTATGTTGTTCCCCACGGTCTATTCCATTCTTGTACCAAATTTGATCAAAATTGGTTCAGTGGTTTAGGCTGAAAGCGTAACAGACAGACAGATAGAGTTACTTTCGCCTGTTATAATATTAGTGTGGATTATAAAATGCAGTTAGACAGTGCTAAATTAGTAGGCAGGTGCTAGACTGTGCCTATATACAGGTACGTACTGCTGAAGTCCATTAGCACTTATTGTCATTTAAACCATTTAAATGGATCACTGTATTATCTACTACTGCTGACAAAAACAAAAAAAAAACATTTGTTATTATGAATCCCAAAATCAAACAAATAAAAAGGTTTGCTATGTTTATGGCTTTTCATTTTAGGCTCTATATGTTCTCGTATACCTTCAGAAAATATAGCTTCAGTAAATACCTTTTTATTATTTTTTTGTTTGCTATATTGTAAAAATAGAATATTTCACAGTGATTTAAGATCATAACACTAGAAAAATAAAACCCGGATTTTTGTTGATATATCTGTTTTCTTTTTTTTTGCTATGATGATTGTTTGTTTTTAAATCAAACTTAATCTATTAGCATTTTAGGTAGCAAGGCTTAGAGGAGGAGGCCTATGTCCAGTAGTGGATGTCCTTCGACTGTTATAATGATTATGATTGTCATTTGTTTGCATATACCCAAAAACTTAAACGGCAATTTATACTATGTTAGCCTTAAAAGTATTTCTGTCTCTAATATTCGTACTGAAACGACAGAGACTTAAGGGCCACTTAAAATTGATTGACGTTCAGTAGATTTTTGGTGGATAGTATTTCAATTCATAGGAATAGGTTTTTCTTGCAAAGGTAATCGTAAATTATGTGTCACTCACTCTTTGAATAAGATTATCACATTTAAACTTGAAAGGATATTTTGACCTGACTTAGAACACATATTGAGCTATTTAGAAGTTAACATCAATGCAGACGTTTCTGTAGAACAATCTAGTGATTTAATTAAACATAAAGTTCATCCATACAGAAACCACAAGCGGGCTACTTGAATGGTATTGGATGCTGGATATTTAATGGTAATGATGCAAAATGTAAAGCATGGACGTTTCTCAGCTGACATAATAAAGATAATGAAAAATGTTCTATATTTTTTTGATGTCGTAAAGGCAGTGTTTAAGGCACCCGCTTCATATAAACGAGGTTGCGGTTTTTTAACCTGGTAAGTACCAATGTGACGTTAAAAAAAATTATGCCCACTTTATAATATATACTTTATAATTTACACTACTATTTACACCACCATGCGAAAACGGTGTGTATCCCTGGTAAGCAGGGTGCGGGCTAGCTCTAACAGCTTACTAACCATGATTGCGGAGAGGCTAGATTGTAGGTACATTGGCCACTGCAGCGCCATCTCCCATGGAGTGGTGAGGCGGTGAGTACAGTGCGCCTACTCGCCATAGTGTATTTGTAAATGTTTTGTAAAATGTGTCAATACTAACATAGGATAAGTTTTTATGTATTAAGTACTAATAAATATGAGTCATGGTTACTATAATAAATGAATTTAATTATTATTATTATTTATTATAATAATTTTAAGCAACAAACCTGGACTAATAAAAACAAAATACCTAAAAGCCATTCAGACATTTTTCCCTACGCATCGATGACCATGCTTGCTCACTCAAGGCGGATGTATTATGTGACTCAGAATTTAATTTCCATAAATTAAAATTTTTAACTCAAAGAAAAATCTAACTATAAAAGTATAATATAATAATAATAATAATAATGTTCTACCACATTCACACAGCGCCATCTAGCCCAAATTAAGCAATTATATTTGCTTGTGTTATGGGTACTAAACAACTGATATACTACTTATATACATATTTTTTTTTTTGTAAATACATGCATATTATAGATAAATTACACCCAGACACAGAACAAACAATCATGCTCATCACACAAAGGTTTGTCCTGGGTGGGAATCGAACCCACGACCTCCGGCTTAGCAGTCAGGGTCACTAACCACTAGACGAACAGGCCAGTCAATAACGATTATCGAACATCTTTTACATAAAATTTAAAACTAAAAGTGCAATTACGCGACTGAGGAGCAAAACAAAGACAGGCGGCGAATGAATATCTGTGCCCAAACGTAATTTACCAGAGATAAAGGTGGATGAAGCCGTGGAACAATGTGCCCGGCTCTCCGTTTGAGAAGATGAGATTACCAGTAATGGAACCCATAATACTGTTTGTCTCGGTGCAAACTTAAAACATAATGTTTTATTTAAAATTGTTGATAGCTGTTGTAGAATATTACGAGTGTACTCTGTGAATGGCATCCAATGTAGAAACATTTATGAGGAATGAATTAAACATGATGAATATTTTTTCCAAAATGAAATTGAGCGCAAGTTAATCACTCCTGATACTAGGACAATGTTTTTATCGTTAATGCGTCTCATAACTTTTTAACAGTTTGAATGTATACAGTCAGATTCAAAAGTCGCTGACTACATAAATATTTCAATAATTCATGAACAACGTACCATGGTCGCTTACCACGACTATTCGTGCCAAAAGTAGATGCACATTTTAAAGTTCAAAATTAGCTAAACATCGCATTGTGAAAACTAACTAAACTGAACAGATTCTCAAAAAAGTAGTTTTTTTTTTTTTTATTGCCTACAGTGGCAGACGAGCCAACAGCCCACCTGATGGTAAGTGGTAACTGTCGCTCATAGACTTCTGCAATGCCAGGGGCTCCGCGAAGCCACTGCCTACCGTGATATTAATGCTCTCTTTAAACCTCGTTTGAAGAAGGACATGTCATAGCGCTCGGGAAACACCGCAGCTGGTAGTTCGTTCCAGAGCCTGCATGTACGTGGGAGAAATGAACGCTGAAAACGAACCGTGCTAGACGAGATCGTGTCCAGGTAGTATGGATGAACTTTGCTGCGATGTCGAGTGGTGCGATGATAGAAAGGAGACGCTGGCACCAAGTCAAACAGTTCCTCAGAGCACTCTCCGTTAAACATACGATAGAGCACGCATAGAGAGCCAAAGTCCCTCCCTAAAAGCTTAAAAAAAAAATTTCAACTGCAAGAAGTTTTAGGGTACACTACTACCTATATTTCTAAATCACACACAATACAACATTCTATGTATATACTTGGTGTAACCATCATGAAAAACATCGTAGAACAATTAAATGAGTCTTAAGTGTAATATGTGACTTTAAATGCATAATTTTAAAGTTCTCAAGTCTAAAACTAGAGATTTATTATTACATGTTATAATGCTACTTTATTTTGATCAGTTTTCTACAACACGAAGCTATTTGTAACATCTAACAATTCCGTCTCACTTCCTCCCGGTTAAAAGCTTCTAGTTTCTTGAGTTTGTTAAAAGCTGTTAAAGCCAGTATGAATTGAGCCTTCGCGGTGAACACAATAGGCTGAAAAGGCAACATTAAGACCAGATTTTAGTCTTAAGTAACGCAATGACTTGAGATACTGTAATGCAGACATAATACAGGTTTATTCAAATATATATTCTACTATACTAGCTTCTGCCCGCGACTTCGTCCTCGTTAAATTAGGGTTTGATACATATTTTGGTCAAATAACTAATCCTATTAATATGATAAGGTTGCGAAAGGAGCTCCCCGTCGAGATTTTCTCAAGATACTACAACATAGAGTTTTCAAGAAAGGAGTTAAAAGGTTTTTATCACGGTCGTCAACGCGCTAGTGATGCTCCTGGTGTTGCAAGCGTCCATAGGCTACGGTAACTGCTTACCGCCAGGCAGGCCGTACGCTTGTTTGTCACCTTAGTCGACTAGATAGAGAGTAGGTTCTTAATAAAATTGTTTTATATATAAATTCGGAACTGGAGTCGGACATTATCTGGTTCCTAAGGGACACAACAAAACATATTTACGCGCGGGCGAAGTCGTGGGGTGCAGGTAGTAGGTACCTTTATAACTTATAGCCTATGTCTTATCCTGACATATAAGCTAAGCTATATTTACTGTTAACCATACAGTATTTTTTGCGTGCAAGAGTAACAAACAGCCATACGTCTACACATCAATATAAATTTTCGAATTTATAATATAAGTAGGATTTTATAAACACATACTCAAAGCATTTATTTCATTTTGATCATGAAGTATGATGCATATGAAAAGTCAAAATTACATGAAGTCACCTAATTAACCTACAGCCAGTTCGCTGACGAGGTAGAGCTGTGAGAAGAACTGGCAAAAAACTCACGACACTCTTTTCAATCGCCAGATAATTACAGTTTTTTTGTATGAGTTAACAATTTTAACACATCAACGCAACCAAAAAATAATACAAAGTAATTATTACAAAACCACCAATTAATTTAAAAACTAAGATTAAAAAAAAGAAAATAGAAGGTTTCAATTATTTAGTTTCATCTAGTAAGGTAATTTGACTACGTATTATTACCCACACAGTTTAATCTCTAAATCTTAAGACTATCTTGCATATCATATCAAAATAAATTCAATCTTTATATCGTCTTTTAATACTTATAATAATATGGAAAAATCAATACCTATGTTTTTGCTACGAATAACTCGTATCCCCTTGCACACCAGTTATAATTGAGGGTCTTCCAGAAGTATGGTTGATCCCATTAGTGTAAGAGCCATCTTGAATATTCTCGTTTTCTTTATCAACCCTTGGTTATATAAGTTCAATGATCTGGAATGGTTGAGTCTTTCAATTTGTGACGATATTGGGTTAAATTCGTTCAGGTAAAAAAAAATAGAGAATATTTTTCTAACAATGTATTAAAGTAGTTTGCAACTATATTTTTACTGAAACATCTTTGAACATCATTGTATTTATTGTATCGTTTGGTGTAAAATTCGAACTGTTGTTCGTCTCTTTATTAACTTACTAGTTTACAAAGTTAACCTTCAACTGGTGCCAGTTCAAGTTTGTGCAATACTTTTTTTATAATTTTTTGAACGATAAATAAAAGTGAACATGTTAAAAAATGCCGAATAGACGCTATGCTGCACTTTGCAGTATGTTCACAAGTGACGCTTAAAGAAGATGGCAACCGTTTAATATTTCCCGACTCCACTTGTTCCAGACGATGCAAACCGCCTAAAGGCACAAAAACAATTTACTGCTCTAAGACCAGTTTTATAACGGTAGTAGGACTTTGCAAAGGATCCTTTTCTTGTACTTTAAGAAGTCTATTTCCATCACAAAGTCATACCTGAGGCTAAAAAGTAGCCGAGACTCATTCCATCCATTGTACTGATTCCGATTGTCTACTAAGTATGAAAAGAAAAGTAGCTGAGAGATGATTATCTTTACATTTTACTTGAGCGCCGCTATTAGCTGTCAATAGCATACGAAATGACCGTATTATTTCTTTGTGTACATTTTTTGATGGTAAGTATTTGTATAACTATTATTTATATTTACGAGTACATAATAAAAGTCACCTGAAGTCGTAAACAAAGTCAAGATATTCAAACTTTAAATAGCAGTTGGTTCTGCAATAGGGTGGTTTCATGGAAAGCGCAAGTTTCAAGTCAATATTGGAGATACTTTTTTGAAATACTAAACATCAATAAATACTACGCAACATGTAGTAACAAATATTTACATTAATGACTACTGTATAACACTAAAAAATGAAGGATCATACACATAATGAATAATGTACACAAAATACATTCAATGTAATCTATATGCTCGTACCTTGAACCTTTTCAAATATTAAAAATCTATTCTTCGGTGGACGTAGAAACGTCTGAGGTAAGCGGGTTCCATTTCTATTTGCATTTAGCTGTCTAATATAAAGCCAGGAATAAAAATGTCTATCGTAGACCACCGGCATAAATCCGACATGTGCATTGTACATTTTGACTGCAAGCTAAGAATTATGTAGACAAAGGTATTGATAAGTATTCTAATTCTGGAAAAGCGATTGATATGTAAGATTTAAAAATTATTGCACGGCAGTTTCATAAAATCCATATACTGTGCGTACGTGGTTTTTTTTTAAATGAAATTTGTTAAACATAAGTATAGTAACCTGATGATAAATCAAGTTACTCTAGCGGCTTGAAACTAAAAAGCAATATCAGAGACATCACTTAGGTTGTGCGTGAAACTTTTTATTTTCTCGCACACAGTACACTTGCTTACAGTGCTCGTCGTTCTATAAGGTATTGTGAGGCTTATAGATGAGTACATTGAAATTATCCCTTTAATATGATGCCTACTAATAAAGACAATATCGTAATGAGATAAGTATGACAATTGAATGCAATATAAGTTTAAAAACGTGGTTATTGAATACCACAAATAATGTTGAAGTTTATTGCAAAGCTTATGAGACACTTTACAGATATTAACCGTAATATACCGCGACTAAATAGGAGCACTTAGCCAGAGTATTGGCAATTAAGTACGAGCGTCTTTAGTAATGAAGATCGAACGATATTTAGTAACGCTTGCAATAGTTAAATATGACTCACTTAGTTCCTGAAGGGTCACTTTAAACTCTCATGATCAGCGAACATTGTCTACAGGTATATTATTATGAGTTCCAATCTATACTTATAATAAATCTCTAGCGAGATAAAATCTGTACATTGAATATTTTTAAAAAAATACTATTAGGGGATAATATTTATTCGATACTCGATAAGTAACAGAAATATAATAATATGATATACATCAACCAACTACACACAACGCCATCTAGACCAAAACTAACCATATATTATAGTTTGTGTTATGGGCTCTAGAAATGCGGATATACATACTTAAATGCTTATCTACAGTGTTTGTTAGGTAGGTACCTACGGCGCGCTTATTAGGTATGTTTGTTCTACAGGTAATTTGTTTGGTGGCGCTAGGATATACCACTATGTACCCGTGGTCCTACTGTGCTAAGGGCGGATTAATATAGCGATATTTAACCTTTAAATCTCAACACTATAGTAAGGATTGTTATGTAATTTATGTATTTAAACGTTCAAACATAATAATTTAATATGTTTTTAACAAAAAATAATATTGTAGTAAAACAATTAAAAAACCTTTTAGAATAATTTTCGACATCTACGCGGGCGAAGTCGCGGGCAAAAGCTAATTACAAATGTAATAGCGGGTATCTTTCTAGTTTTCTACAAATTCATATCCGTAGAAACAAGAGTTTCTTTCGTGTGTACGTTAAACTAAAACGTAATAAATATATTGTTAGTATGGCAATATATAATATATAATGCTCATAAAATTCAAGATGCCTTATAAATTTATTAATAGAATACAATTTTCCCCGCTTCTATACAAGGTCTGTGAGTTTAATGATTACTAGGTAAGTTGCCTGAGAAACGGGTAAAGATAACAATCTCATAATATTATTAAATAGTTAAATTAAGATTACAATCTCAAATATTAATTTGATATTGTAATAATTTAGCTTGCAGTTCCTTGAAGCTGTAAGTTAACCCAATAAAATACAGATTTGTTTACAACATATTATTTACACTCTCGAGTGAATAAGAACCTACCTATATAGAGAGTAGATATTTTCCGTTGATGTGGGATCATATTTTTTGGCAAAAAGCAAAGTTTCAGAGCACATTTAAATGAAAAATTCGTAAATCGCCTGAAACACTTTTTTGTGAGCACTAACCCTGGCAGGCAACAATATATGATATAACATTTTTGTAACTATATTTCAGTATCTATGTTCAAAAAATCTTTGAG
The DNA here is from genome assembly GCA_963082885.1 of Parascotia fuliginaria. Taxonomy (NCBI): domain Eukaryota; kingdom Metazoa; phylum Arthropoda; class Insecta; order Lepidoptera; family Erebidae; genus Parascotia; species Parascotia fuliginaria. Next base: position 12,223,157 of record OY720180.1, on the reverse strand, counting down.
GCCCGGTTTCTACAAACAATTTACACACAAGTTCTTATCCAAGCCCTTGGTATACGAGTCCGATTTACACTTCGGTTTTATTTATATAGTAACATTAAAATATTACAGTAAACAGTTATCTTAGAGTTCCTTTATTACGTACTAGAGGGCGTCATGCAGTTTCACCGAGGATAAAATATAGCCTATGTTCCTCAAAGATAATGTAGCTTTATGGTAAAATATTTTTTGAAATCGGTCCAGTAGTTTTTGAGTTTATACGTTGCATACAAAAATACAAATCTTTCCTCTTTGTAATATTAGTGTAGATGGCGTTACATTTTAGACCGTTTTGATACAGCCTAAACTTAGAGCCTAAAGTATTTTTCCTTATATCACCATATAACCAATAAAAGCAAAACGAAGTAATGACAAGTCTCACCGTAGTCAACTATAAAATATAGCAACGTCTAGTAGGTGGAACATGATCATTAATTAAAAAGACAGCAGCTGATGCTCAGAAGACACTCGCAATTAGACGAGGGTAGTAAGTTAGGGTGAGTAAATGGCAGCCTAGAGGGAAATGCTCCGTTTTATTGCCTACTATCGCTTTTGCTATAGCTAGGTAACCGTTTTATTGGTAGAATTACTACAAGTGAGTATTATGTAGTGATCATTATTTAGAGAAGCCAATGTGGGAGCTTAACGTTCGCATTGAGGGTTCATCGTTTAAAAAAATTGTCAGTAGTTGTTTTATTAGATATTATTTATTCCGTGTTAAATGAAAAATATCATATCATATTACTAAAGTATAGGCAGAGCTCTATCCTTTTGAGAGTGATACGATGTTATGATGGTTTGAATTATTAAAACCACTGACACGTATTACACTTTTCTATATCTATTTTATATAATAAAACTATAGATAATTTTTGATATATAAAACTATTTCATCTGTATCTTAAAAAATACTTCTGGATCGTTTAAATCGTTTAATCGTTCTTAAATTTGTATTAAGTGTATCAATTAAGCAAAAGAAAACTTGTCTGAAAAATATCTAGGACACTGCTAACTTAACATTTTATCGTCACGAAATTGCAGATAGTTCATTAATATTTTGTCGTCGTCGTTCAAGGAAATTGGAACTCATAGGCCTACTTTAGTTCCTTTCACTTAGAAATTAAAGCAATGTTGTAGTTTATTTGAAAAGTCGATTTTGTATACCAGATTTATTTTTCTTCGATAAGTTTTCTAAACTTTCTAAACTAGATTTGTACTCATGTCGTAAAAACATATTATTCATTGACGCTATCTTATTCGTAACCAACAAATGTATTTAGCTCGACATTGACACTACGTATTACATTATATTCTTTAACATAATAGTCATAAATAGTTCTTCTATATTGCTTCCGTGGGTAACATCTTGTAATGACAGTTATATTAATTATTCGTCATGTCTACCTCTTATTCTTAATACAGTTACAACTTCTATAATTACGGCGACGACGTCCAAACGATTTTTTCCTCGAGCTGATAGCAATATTACTCTAACAAATTCTTTTGTATTTCTTTTGAATATTGCTATGAATACATCTGAGACTCATTTGACACAGATATATTACGTTACGATTTTATTAAAAAATACCTACCTAAAAAATATATAAATGAAAACTCCACAGCTGTAATATCTAATATGAAAGATACAATACAACTTTGTAAGTTATTACATTCTTCTGTAATAACATGTAATTTTTGTTATATCACCTTATTAACTTTAATTCATCATAAACATCATTTTGTCCTATTAGGTTCAAGTAAGAAATAAATTAGAGAGTCTAGTACCATTTTTATGATAAGTTGTTTCTAGCCTCAGTCTAGTATAGTTTTTAGAGCGCTACTTCCAAAACAAACGAAAGAACTTGCCATAAAGCCCGAGTCTCTATTCAATGTCAGCTCCAATCTACAATAAATCAAAGTACTATTAAATTGAAAATATATTAGAATTGAGAAATCTTCTCCTTTTTTGAAGTCGGTTAAAAACGAATAAGCTTTTTACACTGCCTTAATAGAGATTTATGGCACCAAAACTATAGGTTGAAATCCTATCACATATTTTTTTGGAACTATTATGTGAACATTATATCTATGAACCTTATTAAGCACCGACACAACTCATTCTCAACAAATTTTTAGGTGGTAGGTACAAAGAGTGGCAAGTATACTCACGAAACAAACTTGATCAATAGAAATTAATTAACAATTCAATAGAATCAAACTAATTGGGTAAAGTAAAATGTGATTTAGGAATCAGGCTTTCAGATAAATCACTTTGAGAAATTAGAGTAAGACTTAGAGGAAATAAATTTCGACTGAAAGTCAGTCACACGTAAAAATTCCACTTCCATATTAAATGGACAGTACCAATGATCAAAGTAATAAATATAAAGCAGGGTAATAAATCTGTAGACCACATCCTTTGGTCCATTATTGCCGGAACAGAAAGTCCTTAGTACATTAACTTCGAAGTGTATCACATCGGATGGCAATGTGATTACACTGAAGTGCCGATGTCTGGGTGAACACTAATTGAGCTGTATTTCTTGCTTTTATTCGCTTTTCAATAAGTTGAATAATAAAAAAAAGCTTATAGAGATTTTCCATTTAAATTTATCTACAAATCTACAAATGAAATAAGGAATTTCCTTTCATTTTACCAAAAAAAAAAAACACGATCCCTTAGAAATTCAGAAATAAGATGTAGATAAGTAAATATTATATTAAACTTGTTGCCAAAGCATTCCTTGTAAGTAGTGCAAATGTCAGTTTTAAGCACTTTGGCACTAGTATCAAGAAATTTTATTAATTATTTTAGTGCGCCTTACATTTAAGCATTGCAATACGCTGCTGAGTATTACATCGTAATTCAGTAAGTAAACTGCAATAGCATTACATCATGTAAATAATACCTTGGAACTTACATGAAGATAAACAGGCCAACCTTACAGACATGTATTGTGTGCTTATACTAAGAGTGCCAAGTAATATGGATCCTTACTAATACTTGCTTATCAAGTTTTGATTAAAATGTTAAATATTAATAACAATTTAATACTACACTCTTTTGCTATTATCTTAAATCGTAATACGGTTATTATTTAATTGGCTGTCTGACTTTTGACCTACGTTTTAAAAACAATACGAAAATGAGTAAGAACTTTAATTTTATTTTAAATCGACTAAGACTGAAGTAAGATTTTAATGACCTTTAATTACTTTATTTTAACGTAGATACGTCGACATAAAAAAAGGTCAATACTATGATTTAAATGAATGCTATAAAAAGTAATAGTTTTTTTATTAGGAACATTGTCAACATGTTTTTTTGCTGCAAATAAATAGTAAAATGGCCGGAAGTCAAGTTATTTTTGCCCTATACAAAGTGGTGAGTATAAACCTTTCTCGACATGCTAACGACGAGGTAGCGGGTGAGAGGCTTAATGCTGAATAATGGCATTTACATGGCTTCCATTGATATTCATATGGTATTGACAAATAAAAGTCAATAATTCTGAAGTGAAAGTAAAAACACGACGACATCTACCCGTTAAAATGATCTTATCTTCTTACCTACACATTACTATTAAAAAATTTGCTAAAACATCTACGTATTTGTACGTACGTAATAACAAATGTGCTACTATTACAACTTTCCTTTACAGGGGACAGTGAATAAGTTATTAATAAAATATGATATAACACATCCGCAAGTCAGCCTGTATAGAAAACAGACAAACAAAGTGACTTTTCAAGAATAAAGACTCGACCCGCGGTACTATGACGAATACAAACTAGCTAAATTAAAATACTGTCCGCATAACCCTTAGTGTATTGTAATAGAGGTTATTTTTGAATAAAAGTTAGATAGATATGGTTGTTAGCAGTGGGATAAACTAGTGACGTCGCAGAATGTGTGTTTTCCGCGAGCACGCTACACCAATGTGGATTTACAGGGAATTGAATTTATACTCACGATATACAACGGCGTTCGCCTGGAGTGCATCTTGGAAGAAATAAAGACTAAATTGAATAAATAGTTCCTAAAATTGCAGGTAGAACTATATAGTTTGGTTTTTAAACAAACTAGAATCTGATAGAAATAGTCACTAATATCCTATGTTATCACGGAATCCCATTGCGAATTATTCAGAATAGTTTTTTATTACATTATATGATTATGTGAAAGTCAATTTCACAAATGCATAACATAAACATAAAGTCAAAGAAAACCCATTTTAAGAATTTAGCATTCTTAAAATGGTTTCGTCTCAAGAGCGTCTTAGACCACGCTCTTGAAGCTTCTTTTTTTTTTTCATATCGAGTGGTTAGTGATCAACCTAGTGTCGGGATTTGTTCAGGTGCTTCTTGAAGCTGTAAAACTATCACGTTCCTAAATCTATGCAATCAAGAACTTTTCTTGCTAAATATTTCGTACCTACAAGCAAGTAAATAAAACTGTGGGTACTTAATTATGAGAATCAAAAAGTTTTAGATAAAGTTAAAATATGCTTCTTGCCAAATTGCTTGATTCTAGGGCAATGGAAAGAAGATGTTTCAGTTACTTAAGAATTGTTTAAGTAAAATAAATAAAATAACAATATCTTGGCATCGTATGACATCATAAAAATCATATGTCTAGTACTTGAATAAAACTATTCTATACATTATAATAATATATGCAAAGGAAACCGTCAACAAGTTTTCATTCAAGATAGCTTGAAGCGAATATGGTTGAGTTGAGATAAAATCTGGGATAGAATTGCAATATTCAAGTCAAATAGTAAGAAGATCGCCATCGATTCACGGTGCAAGATTGCCGCACATTTTGCTCACGATAATTTTCGATTATCCAATGAATATACGTTTCCTTTATATCTTCATTTAGAGGTTTTCAACATTGTTTCATTTAAACCTTTCGTTCATACAATACATAAAATATTCAAAATAAGATCGTAAGTATCTATTAATATTAGTATTAACTAAAAATTATCCAACTTTCGACAGTTAACTTCAGGCATCTTTTGCTATTTTGTCCTAGTCCCTTTTCTTATCTATTTTATGTTATAATTTTATACAAACTTATGAGTTTTCTCTATTGTACAAAAAGAGTTAAAAACAATATAAAATTTCTTGCGTCACCTACAAAATAAACAACTAATACATTTCAGGTTTCATGACCATTCTCAACGCTGGGCTCTTGCCTTTATTCCTTTTCTACCGCACTACTTAAAGCTGCTGCTTTCTTTCACCTTTTACTGAGATAAGCACGTCTGAAATGAAATTGAGGTTCGTAAAAAGGTACATTACGCCTATTACTTTGGGATCGCAAAACACGGCCGATGCTATCCGGATGTCAAGCACGAGCTTTGTTGACGTTCGAAAATACCCCATCTTTATAAGCTACGTTGTTTGTTTTCTTAAAAAGGTATCTGCAGTTTGAATAGAATTTGATTTAAAGGTACTATACTAAAAGTACAGCTTTATTTTGATTAAATTCATTTAATAAATCTTTTTTTTTTGTGCAAATAGCATACGAATGGTACGAATAATACAAATAATACCATTGTTTTTCTCTTTCACTCTCAAAATTTAAAGTTGATTTTATTGCGCCTCCAAACTTTATGTTTGTTATTGCAGTTTGATAAAGTTTTAGCTATTGTCCCCAGGGATAATAGTGAATAATTTGCAACCTTGACCTTAGTCTAAACTAATATTATTAAGAGAAAAGATTTGATATTTTGTATGTTTGTTCCCATAACTTAACTCAAGAACTATGTAAACGATTTAAAAATTCTTTCACCTTTAGAAAGCTACACATAGGATGGCTAACATAGGCTGTATTTTTATTATGTTTAACATATTTTCCAATCATTTTTAATATTTTAAGCGCTTTTGTAAATCTGAATGATGCAATACGTCAATATTGCTTTTATTTTCCGTAGACATTTGTTGTGAGACCGAAAAAAATCTTCGATACCAAAGGTAAGCGAGGGCGGACGTCTAGTCTTTTATTATTATAGTAAATGTCGTAAATTCTTAAAATAAAGGATTAATTGTTTATAACCAATACAACTGTTCATACGGCCAAAAATAAAATCAACAAAAAATTGTGTCCAAAATACGTTTGCTAACAGTTACATGGGATCGTTTTCTACTGTTAAGACGTGGGTGTGACACCTACGCATATCCACCCATCCAACCACCATGTATCCAACCACCGTGAGAAAACTTGTACGTAAAAAGGTCTAAAATTGCCAATCCTTCTTGAGCAAGCGTGATCAATGCTTATTCCTTCTCTGTATGAAAATAAGTCTTTCCCTGAAGTGTGATAATTACAGGTCGGTATAATACATAATCTTTGATTACAATAATCATGATTAATCTATAAACCATCAAAATTACGAAATAGTTTGCAAAACAGATCTAGTTTTGCCACCAAAATATACTATTTATTGGGGAGGTGCAAAATTTGAAAATAAAACAATTTACAAGAAAATGTGGCTACTTAGACCATCCATACAAATGGTCAATTTAGAAGTCACACCCTTACGACATGAATATTACGTATTTCGACAAACGACCTGTCTACCGCATTGACACTAATGGTTCTGGTTCTAACCTTAGAACTGAAACGCAAACATATCACTAGTGTGAGGAGAAATTAATTTTGAACTTATATCATGATCCATAAATGCGAAGGTAACTTTGTCTGTCCAGTCTGTCTGTCTGTCGGTCTGTTACGCTTTCACGCCTAAACCACTAAACCGATTTTGATGAAATTTGGTATAGACTTAAAATAGACCTTGGGAAACATATCTTTTATAGCAAAATAATGGCTTGAAGGGGTTGAAATAGGGGATGAAAGTTTATATAGAAAATGCAATATAACCGACATTCGGTCTGTTGCCCGCGGGTGGAGCTGCGGGCAACAGCTAGTAACATATATAAATATGCTTGAAATATTATGTTTTTTTCATATTTCGGCTGAAATGATGATAATGGTGAAGTTGTTAACATTTTACTTGATTTTTTGCAACAGTAAACTTACTGCTGCTATATTTCAGTAACCTTCAATACTTTTCAGTAGGTATCATAGCCCAAATTCTTTAAGGTTAATTAACTCAGATAAGTGTGATACCCCTCAAAGCTTGTATCATTTATAAAATAATTCCATAATGAAATCCTTCAAAATCACTTATAACAATATGCATAATATCATTAAGGTATGCTAATTAAGTTTTAATAAATACAAATTAATTACACATCTGCGTGACCAACCCTCATCAGTTAGTTAAGCTTCGAAGCACACGAATGTAGCAATTTTCTAAAGGGTGGATACATTTTAATATAAGGTTAAATTTATCTTTTATACATTTTATACGTCCATTCATTAATTCATTCATTCACAGCTAACAATAACAACCAATCGTGCAGGATGTCTTTAACGATAGATTCAATGTGTTTCATATTTAAAAGACAATTACGACTGCAGTATATTATGATAGCATTAATAGTATATTAATTGCTTGGCCTGTTGGCCTAGTGGTTAGTGAGCTTGACTGCTAAGACAGAGATCTTGGGTTCGATTCCCTAACCAGAACAAACCTTTGTGTGATGAGCATGATTGTTTGTTCTGTGTCTGGGTGTAATTAATCTATAATATGTAAGTATTTACAAAAAAAAAATGTATATAAGTAGTTTATCAGTTGTTTAGTACCCATAACACAAGCAAATATAATTGCTTAATTTGGGGTAGATGGCGCTGTGTGAATGTGGTAGAATATTATTATTATTATTATAGCAGAGTGTTTTTTTACTATTTTCACTTGCGGGACAATTTTAGTAAAGTAATTTCCGCACTTTATTTCAAAGCAAAATATTACGTTCTTGTCTCGGTTTTTTATAATTGAGATGCTGTTGCTGACACTGCGATGCTACTGCTATTCTATTGTTCAACTACAAGTAAGTCGGTCGTTAGTTCAAGAATCGCATCAGTAAAATTGAAAAAATGAATTCACATGTGGTCAATTGCAAAGGCCCAATTGTTTAGTCATGTTTTTATTCGTCGATTTTTCACCCACCGTAGATAACATTGATAGACAGGACGGTGATTAATCATGATGTTAGACAGATGCCACCACAGTCCGTGGAACAAAGGTTCAATGTGTTTTAAAACATCTATAGGACATTGATCGTCTCTCTGACACATTGATGTCATGTTTCATAATAAGATGAACATGCATTTTGTAACAGTTGCAGATAAAATTGTACTAATATTTTTCAGAAAATGTCAATTGTCTCTAATACATTTTGATCTCTGAACATTTTCTAACAGCAGTTTTGGATAGATAATACTTAAATGTTGTGTGATATAATATTTCGGTCCAAGTGGTGATGCTTAGGGGAGGTTTATGTCCAGCAGTGAACGAGTTTGGACTGGAAGGTAAAGTAAATCAACTGGTCTAAGAAATTACATAATTTTTCATTAAATCAATATTTACGAATAATACGGTAAGAAAAACAGAAAAACAATATGCCCGGCAGCTTTTAAAATTTGCATTTATATAACTTCTGATGTACACGCAACTTAGTACCTACGTACAAAACTTATAACAAGCAAGCACTTGGTTCGCCCACTAGAGAAATGACATTTGCACTTAAAACAAAAGTTTTAATTAAATACAAGTACATCTAGGTTTGTTTGTGGTTTTTTGCCGCTATCGTTGTCGTCAGTCACTTATAAGAGAACTAGTGCAGTGCTATTTAAACCGTTGCTATATTATTGACTTTTGCAATGCGGTAGTTACTTTTTGTATTATTTACAATTTTTTGACGGTAGTAGATCCACGCTGGTTTCGGCATGAATGGGCCGGTTCGTCCAGGGAAGTACTTTCCTCTCATAGAAGATCGACGTAAGAGTAGTAGTATCCGTACTACTGCGTTTCGTTCGGTGAGTGAGATTGCCGGAGGCCCAATTTCCCCCTTTCCTCTTTTCTCATCTCCCTCAACCCCTTCCCCTAACCCCATTCCCAGCCGCCATAGTGGAGGCCACCATACCAGCAGTTTAAGACGATAGCTTTTGGTATGGTGGCCACCACTTCTGGATTCCACTGACTGCTTACCATCAGGCGGGGTGGAGTCACTTTGGTAGGCTAATATAAAAAAAAAAAAACACACACACACACACTCACACTCACATATAAACACACACAACCTTTCTCATTTATAATAATAATAGGATAAGGCCACTTAGACACAAATAACGTTGGTATAAAATTAAGTCAGTTTCAGCAAGTATTCATAAATCGGATAGCCTTATCTATACATATAGGCCTCACACGATGCGATAAGTAGTAAAAAGGAGTGAATTTTATATGCTTATAAAAACGGTAGTGTATATTAATCTTTATGGGTAGTGAGAAGCCGTGAGACTACTGATTTAACGTTCGTATAACGGTATCGGTCAGTACTTAAGAGTTCTGAAGATCAGAATGGACCTACACACCATGTAAAATGCTAATAGTCAGGCGCATTCGGCTCTTTGGAAAAAGACGCGGAAGTGATATTATAACATTCTCATTGTTATCCTGTATAATAATGAAGTTAGTTATTGTATTTGACGAGCACAAGTTGCAAGTCTTTTATTACAGTGGATATAAGATTTACCCCCAGTTTCTGAATGGCTGATCCACGAAAAATTAACTAATCACCTGTTAAATCTTATGTGAAGTACCTAAAAGCAGGCTAAAAGCATAGATAATTAGTTTAATTTTAACTAGTTAGTTACTAATTACATCAAATTAAACTAAATATTCATGCTTTTAGCAGCCCAATTGGTACTTCAGATTTAACAGGTGATTTGTAAATTTTTCGTTGATCGACCTTTCAGAAACTGGGGGTCAAATTTACACCTTATATCCACTGTAATAAAAACAAAACAATATTTGGTTCACGTTTATGAATTGTAAATATTATACGTGTAATAAAAAAAGTTGACATTTATCTGTAAACCCACAATTTTTACACAGAAACATGATTATAGTTCTCTCCAACCCTTTCGAAACCGAACGTATACGTACTTCGTGTCAGAAGTAAGTGACCTAATTGGGTTGGCGCCTACACTTTCCAATCCTTACAAAACTTTCACACTTCAAAATATATCTTATGAGACACAAAATTGAGTCGAATTTTCTGTACAAGATTAGTTGATAGGAGTGAAGATTGCGCCTCTAACCAATTTATTGTACCTACCTCTAAGTTACAGGCGAAGTAATGGTGATGTCTACTTAAATGTTAATCCAATAAGGAAAGGCAATTCGGTTTTCTTAGTTGTCTGCCAAAGGAATAACCTTGTCCCACACCTTTAAAATTATTTTATTTAATAGCGAAAGGGACTGAAATGTCTATTTAGGTACTTTCTCCTAAAATATGTTTTGGTTTGACCTCTCCGCTTTTGAATTAAATTATCTTATTATCATTTCGGTGAAAGTTATAATGAGAGTTATAATATTTTGCTTTTAAATTACGACTTGTTAAATTTAGATACAAGTAGGGAACTAAACAAAAATAAACATAAACTCCACTCTTCCTAAAATCCATTTTAATTTCCATTCCTCACATATGACGAATAAAACTATTCTTTCCGATTCATAATGATCGAATCGGTCAACAATAGTCGAACAGATAAATGGTAATGGAAGAGCCGACTCAACCCGTTAAATGCTGATCATGAATATTTTTTGCCTGAGTGCATTTTCTAACCACTTCGCCGCTCGAGTGTTACGCCACATAATCCTTTGTGTCCTTTTTAACTTCGAAATATTCATACCTTTGAAGGGTCGAGATTTTGAGATTACAACGGATCGAGCCATTTTGTGCACTAGTTTTTTATAAAACTACATTTATTTATACTATAAAAAAATATTTTACATTTTAGTATTGTTACTAACGAAATACAGTATTCATATAATTTATATAATATATAACTTATCAAAAACAACAAAAAATAAGCTCTTTAAACCTTTTGTAAATTTTGACGTTCATAAGTGTTAATTTAATTAACCTATATGAATAAATAAAAACTAACTAAAGCTACAGAAATCCTATTAATATTTTAAATTCGTGCCTAAACGGCTAAAACGATTTCGATGATAATTTATATAAAGATAGAATCGGTGCCAAAGACGGACCGAAAAATCGGTCTGGCGAATCCGCAGGGCGCAGCTAGTTTTTTTACATCTTTGAACCTTAAATTGCTACGCAGGTGCTTACCAAATGTTATTTCTACACAATATGAATATGAATTATAAACCCTTAAAAAGGGGCAAAGAAAACAACATTTGTTGTAAGCGAAATTGTAAAATAAATACAGATTCAAGGGTCCTTGTTTAAACATAAATAAACGAAATGAGTCAGTATAGAGAAATATTTTACAGACAGGTTTCAAGCTTCATTGACCTAAAAAAAATAGTAGTAAAATCATACTTCTATGCTAGAAATTTTGCTTTTTCAATAAAACATCTTTAAAAGTGATTATCATTAACTTAATATTATTATCATTTTCCCAATAAGTTTTTGTATTATGTAAAATAATAACAGATTTTCTAAAGAATTTGTAAAATAGGGAAGACAGTCTGCCAAAACTTTCATACAGATATTTCGTAAAAGTTGAAATACACTTGAATATTGTGACATAAAACTGATATTGGAACACTGCACGTTTTCAGTAATAGTTAGCTGTAATCAGATTCGGAACATCGCTATCGAAATATTCTTTATTAAAGAAAATTCAGATAACTATAATAATACACAAATAGAATTTGCTAAACGACGTCTTTATTTCGTGTTACAATAACACTCCTAAGAAATTACAGTTACATGCTAAAAAAATTACGGCTAGGAGAAAGGAATAAGGGAGGAGAAGAAAAAAAAGAAGTTGAGCAAAGAGATAATTAGGCTTCTGGGGCTGTCACTTACCAAGCGGAATGCAATATGACTATTTACGTCGATATTCAACAAGAGCGTAATATTTATTTTCTAGCCAGGATCTAGTACCGTTATTAGAATTTGAAAATACTCCTTATTAAATTAAAGTATAACAACATATTGATGTGATTACCTCTTGAAAATTCGCAATAGCTGTATACCGTACACCAATCTTAAATGTAATGTCAATTTTTGTTTTTGATTCAATATATAAATATTATATAGGTAAACGATTTATCTTAAAGTAATATTTCAAAAATTATTCATTGCCATGTCAAAAGCCCGCTAAACATGTTTGGGCCTAAACGTCAGAGAACGCTTGTTATTTTAATTAATTAAAATGGATGGCTAATCAATCTTGTTGACACAAATTTAAAAGGCGTTCAAAATTTGCTGTTATTTTTCGTCACATCGTGTCGTGACCGATCTGGCCCACCATCAGCAGTGTCAATGAAAACAGTTTTCAATCTAGAATAGATTGCATATATTATTTTGGGCCTCTCATGGTTTATTGATTTCTAGTTCAGTAGCAGTTACAAATAGTTCGAACATGTTTGCTGGCAGTATAGAAAAGCAATAGTTAACGACCATAATAACAATACAAAAGCTCCGTTTTTTTTTTTTTTAGCTTTGGTATAAGTATACGGCCCTGAGGCTCTAGACAAGTGTCAATGATTTCTATTCTATTCATAGAATAGATAAAAAAATATATGAGATTGACATAAGTGCTGGCGTTAGCTTATGTCAATCCAATACATTTTTGAATCTATTCTATGAATAGAATAGAAACCTTTGCCACTTGTCTAGGGCCTCTGAGGGCCTAAAAAGACTGTAGAAAAATGTATGGGATTGACATAAGCTAACGACAATGTTGGCGTTACCTTATGTCAATCTCATACATTTTTAATCTTATCTATTAGTATTTATGCCACTTGTCTAAGCCAAGTGGTAAGCGTTACTTGTAAACATGCAGCAATTTTCTCGGTTGATCCAGCCCATTTATCCTGGAATATCTAGCATAGATTGATCTACTACCATAAAATCCAAAACAAAAACATTGAACTGAAACAACAACCAATGTGTCCACCTTGATTATTAATTACAGAAATATAGGTTTACATTTTAATACCCTGTCTTAAACTTATTTTGAAGTGTGCTTTCTAATAAATTTACTGTTTTGATTGTCTGTTACTGGACGGGCGCTTACAAAAACATTATCCGTGCGCAGTGTACTCATAAATCATAATACCTATGTAAATAGGATTTTAAATAGACCGCAGGTGTTATGCTAATACGCCTCAGACTGAGCTAAGCAACAAGCCAGAACAGAAAGCTACAAGTTTATTTTAATACTTATTTTAATTAGGATCGGCCAAGGTGACCTATGTCCTGCAGTGGACGTCTTCCAACTGATATGATGATGACAAATTCTATTTTCTTGCAGATTTTAAGTAAGTAGCTAAAGCTAAGTATAAATCTCATTTAGAACGTAATCAAAGTCTTATTAGGTACTTTATTTTTTCTTTTATTACCATCATCATTTACAGCCCCAATTTACTTACTAATAGCCATAGGCTTTCTTTAGTTTTTACGATCTTCAGGCTAATGTGCCAGATTCTTTTATGTTTTACCCGCCTGAGATCATCAGTCCAAATCGTGGCTTATTTTTTAAATGAGTTTCAATTTAACGAGATCGACTTAATAAAATTAAATAAAAAACTAATACTGACACTGGTTGATATCGCCATCAACCAGTGTCAGTATTAGTTTTTTATTGTCAGGTTTTTTATAGTCAGATTTTGTCTTATATTTCCCAGAAATCATGCTCGTATAAAAATTTTGTAATGTAATTCAAAACGGGTCCAAGTTGTTGACCAATTCTAAAATACATTAAGTCAATTGATACAGCATCAGTTCAAGAGGGTTCAGTTTACTAAAGGACCCTCGGTATTAACCATAGTTACATTGTTGTCTTAATTAACATTAAAATTTAAATTAGATTAACCCATCAAACTGTATCACAAGGACTATCTCATTCATTTTCTCAATATTAGTATTATTTCAATTTTACAGGTGCATTTTATTATTAAAGGCTAACCAATTCGAAATAATTGTGGCAATTTTATGTGGCCTTGTAGAAAATATCTACACTTTACGCGTTATAATATTTGCAAAAAATCTTCGTCGAGATACTACCAATTATGGTAAAATGGCTCGTCGACTTGTAATTAAAATTGGCTTAAACTCGCGTCTGCATTAAATTGGAAAGCTCTATTAAAAGTTAGCCCAACAATTTCTGACGTATCCTCGATGAAATTAATATTATCCACAAAAAATATATAATATTAAATCGTGACATGTATGAAGTTTTATACGTGCTTGTGATTGATTGGTCTGATGCAATTTTTGTAGCTAATTTTGAACATTGATGACATTATATCGAATAAATTCTTTAAACACATTTTTTATTAACAAAACAATAAATTATGCCACTTGCAGGTAGGTTACTCCATTACGTGTGATGAGAATAAATCTCTGAATACATATAGGTACGTATGTACATATAACAATTTTTTTGCTAAACCGTTAGTTTTTAGTTTTACACACATGAACTAGAGGGCGGGTACGTAAATATTGTTATTAAAATATAACAAATATTTAAGGGGTCTCCCATACAACAGACATGATTTTTTGGCCGGTTTTATAGATAATGGTACGGAACCCTTCATGCGTGAGTGCGACTTGCACTTGGCCGGTTTTTAGTTACGTTATAATTCACCTTTTAATTTGGTGTCTATACTAAAGTCGTTCCTTGTGACTTTTGGTGCATTTCGACTTTGAGATTAATTTACACGCCTGTCAAGATTTGATAGGCAAATACTGCTACTAAAGCTACTGTGCGCCAACCCAGCGGTAAAACACGTTGCTATCAAGCCAACTCTGCTATCATTGTCAGTTAGCCAACCACTTTGACGTTGACAATAAATCTAGTCTGACATTACATTATTAGGTTATCAGTATAGCCACGATAGTCACGTCTTCGAAAACAAACTGCAGTCGGTTTGTGGAAAGAATAGTAATACGTCATGAGTTTCATTATATTACGCTTTTTTAATACTTGTTATCTGATGACCTCTGTGGTTCGGTGCCACGCAGAGGTCGCACTTTTATTTCCCGCTATGTACAAATATTTGTGTGCATGAACTATTTGCATTAGTCTGGGTGGTATTTTGTTTATGTATGAAGTGGCTTATTTTGTGTACCTATGTATAAAAAGGCTAATTTTTAAAAACACTGCACTTAACTTTAATTATTTTTCTTTTAGACTGTATATTCGGTTTCCCCCGCGTTAATTTACGTCTTTGGTTACTGCGCCGCTCCCGTGGGTCCTAACATTATGTTATTTTTACGGTCACAATACACAAAATGTTATAGATATATGATGATGATAATTTACCTACAAGAACACTATTATGTATAGAATAAGTCTCTTCCAAATGAAGAAGTTTGCTGTAGCCACAAACAAGTAACACCGCTGCTCATTCGCGTAGTTTCTGACGTCATACACGAGACTAAGAAAATAGGATGATTTCATATTCTAGAATAAATAGGACACTGTCTTATAAAACCCTAAGAGTAAATGTGTGTATTTTATAGGGCAGTATGTTCGAAGCTAATCATCGATTGTGTTAACATAGAATACGAAACTAACAACCCACGCGCTAATTACTTAATTAGCTTTGTATACCAAATAGAATAGGCACATAATAATAAAGTGAATAGAACGCTCAGTTTCGGTACATAAGAGCTACAAAAAGCCGTCGTAGATGTGACGTTGACAGATGGTGTGGACATTAGAGCTATGCCATTAGTGGCACGCTGCTTTGCTTTACTTGTAACACAGATATTAATGGTTTATACAGACCCTTCATTAATTTACTATACACTTCTGCATATTATGTAAATCATTAGTCTATTATAGGTACTTATTTTGATAATATTATAGTATGTTGTTTAAAGCGAAGTCGCCGACAAAAACCACTCAACGAATTTTATTATCATCATCATCATCAGCCGAAAGACGTCCACTGCTGGACATAGGCCTCTACTAATTTTCGCCACCTTGGCCACCCTTTTAATATCACCGATCCACCTTGTGAGGGGTCTGCCCACGCTGCGTCTTCCGATTCGTGGTCACCACTCTCGAACCTTTCTGCCCCAACGGCCGTCAGTTCTGCGAGCTATGTGTCCTGCCCACTGCCTCTTCAGTCAGAAAAGCAACCCGATTTTAATACGGTTTTCACTATCGTTTCAGAGAATTTCGAAAAATGTATATGTGTAATGCCTACATAGTTGGCAAAATCCGAAAATTGTTAATCATATAAAATCAGGGTGGCAAATCAAACAAAATGTCGGTAGTTCTTAGTATATTCTCCGCACACGCGCTTACAATTAAAACGATACGTCCGTCTTGTCCAAAGGACTGCGAGAGAATGCCGCGTGCCACGCGGCGTCTATCGAAGTCCCTTTTTATTATTAACATCCGGTATCATTACTTATTCTATATAAATTAAGATTAATGTAAAATAAATTTGAAATAAATATTGGAATATTCTTTTTACAATTTTAAATGATTTTTACAAACTATTAAACGTGTTTTAGTTTCACTTTCAAATATAGTCAAATTTCATACTTTTAATGTATTATGTGAACTGATTACACTGTAAATCGTTTTCTTTTAATAAGAAAAAAAATAAATTAATATAAGGCCTAAGTGTATTATAGTAACAGATAATAATAATAACAGGTGTACCAAAAATGTATGGTAAGCCCTAATTCTAACATTCGGCCTTTCCTGACAATAAGTTTGTCCTCAAACTTAACAACATTAAATATATCTTAAACCCTTCTACTTATTTAACTCGATTTGTCAAAAATATCAAAAACACCCATGGATCTGTCAACATGGTCTCAAGTGTTTTTGTCATCCTCGACATTGTTTCGGTTGAAAATATCCATGGATCTGTCAACATGGTCAGTCAATATTTTCAACCTCAGTCATTAAAATGTTGATTGATCTATCAAAATCAAACATTTCAAATATATTTTCGTACCCTTTAAGCATATCATAACCATGAAGAGATTGAAAATACCCATGGATCTGTCAACATGGCAACCAATATTTTCAATCTGATCAAAAGAAAAGGAAAAGCCGATTGATCTGTCAAAATCGAACATTTCCAATGCCACTTTATTTACGATAGTAAATACAACAGTAACAATAAGTCCTTGCACCAGTCTCTCCATTTAACTTTATTACTGAGAATACCCATGGATCTATCAACACGGTAGTCAATACTCTCAGTCTCTAAAATGTCTAAGTTTATACAAACCAATTCTAGTACAATACATTAAAATGCTCTTTATTTGTGCACCAAATAATAAACATATATCATTAGTACATCTAAATTAAATTTTGTGATAATGCAGTCCTTGACTAAATTATAGTAATAAGTTGCAAGACAAATGTTAATTACTATGTACCTCCTTATTGTATCTATAATCCCTTGACAATTAATTAATATAGCTAATCATTACACTAGTAATATTGTATATTACTTATCTATTATTTCAACAACGATTGCAGTACAATCTTAGCTCCTGCCGTACCTTTAGAACCTTATAAGCTACAAATTTTGTAATATGTTATTGTGACATAGAATTACTTTATTATAACAATTATTAATATTCATACATTTACGATAATTAAGATTTAACAATTATTAATATTCATACATTTACGATTGTCGCATAATTTCCTTAATTTCATTTACTGAATTACTGTGAGTCAGAGTCGCTAGTACCGCTAACATCATCCCCATCATTCGGTGCGTCATTACAGATGGATATCCATGGCTTAATGCGGTCGGCCGCCCAAACATTACAATAACTCTTTTGCGTTATATTTGTACCGGGTATGCTTGATACTTCGTACCTATCGTTTTCGAGGACCTTTGTAATTCGAAAGGGCCCCGTGAACTTTGGTAATAATTTCTTACTATTGCCATCGTTATTAGGAGTCGGTTTTAATATTTTTACTAAATCACCTACTTTGTATTGTTTAGCTTTAATTTTTGTTTTATCGTATCTACTTTTCTGAGCCTGTTGGTTTTTAATAATGTGTTCACTTATCTGTCCTCTTATTTCTTCAACGTTACCTAGCTTCCGCGTCTCATTTAAAATAGAACTAAAGATATTGTCACCTTTGCTAACCATAGGAATGGCAAAGAGTGCCTCAGACGGTGTTTTTCCTATTCCTTTATTGATAGTGTTGTTTAAACCCCATTGTAATTTTCCGATCGATCGATCCCAGTATCTTTCTCCCAGTTTGTCAGTATAAGCGGTGAGCGCATCTAATACAGTTCTATTGTATCTCTCCACCTGTCCATTGGCACGGGGAGAGGCTACCGCGTTGAGAATGTGATTAATCTTAGCGTCATTACAATAGTACTTGAACTCACGAGACGTAAAAGACGAACCTTGATCAGATATTAATCTATTGGGACAACCGAATATGCAGAAAGTATTGTCCAGAGCACGAATAGTGGGTGTGGACTTTAGATTTCTTAGTGGTGTCAAAATACAAAATTTGGTGAATCCGTCAACTAAAACGAGAAGATAAGCATTGCCATTTGCACTTTTGACGAAAGGTCCCAAATGGTCAATATGAACAGTGTCAAAGGGTTTGTCAACCTTGTGAATGGGATGCAATAAGCCTTCCTTCGGCCCCGCTGGTTCCTTACTATATGCACATTCCAAACAAGAACGTACATATTTTTTTATAAAGCGTTTCATTTTTGGAAACCAAAAGTCCTTACTAATTTTGTCAATTGTTTTGTCGACACTAAAGTGGCCGATCTCATCATGGTTGAGTTTACACAAGTGAAATCGAGCCATCTTAGGTACAACCCATTTGAGTTCATCCCCAACTTTCCGAAATAGTTTATTGTTTTTAAGAACATACGTTTTCTTAATGTCTGAATACTCATTATCCTCTAAAATCTTTTTAATTCGTAACAATTCAGTATCTTGTAATTGTAATGTCAATAGCCAATCTTCTGGAGTTATTCTAAATACATCTAGTACCGTTTCGTGCCCCGCATCCGGTTCACAAGGCAATGAATTTCTACTCAAGGCATCGACATGTGACATCGTATGCCCTGGCTTATATTGTATGTCAAAATCGAATTCCTGAACAGCTATCCACCAACGTGCTATTCGCGGAATAAGATCACGCTTACTGAACGTGGCTCTTAAAGCGGAACAATCAGTTACCAAGGTAAACCGAATTCCTAACAAATAAACACGAAATCGCTGGAGCGCAGCTACAAAGGCCAGTGTTTCCAGTTCATATGCATGATATTTCTGTTCATCTAGCGAAGTTTTCCTACTGTAATATGCAATTGGTCTGGTTATTTCTGTATCATTACTCTTCTGCAATATAATGCCGCCTAAACCGTATTTACTAGCGTCTGTGTGTAAGAAGGTCTCATTTTTAGGATCATATATACCTAACACTGGTCTTTGTATCAACGCCTCCTTAAGTTTGTC
The DNA here is from genome assembly GCA_963082885.1 of Parascotia fuliginaria. Lineage (NCBI taxonomy): Eukaryota > Metazoa > Arthropoda > Insecta > Lepidoptera > Erebidae > Parascotia > Parascotia fuliginaria. The sequence goes on along the minus strand of OY720180.1, from coordinate 12,203,525 downwards.
GAATGATGCCTGCTGCTCGACACCCCAACACCATGACCCGCCTTTTCTGGTCAAATCAGTCAATGGTCTAGCGATACTTGCAAAATTTTGTATAAACTTTCTAAAATAACTTGCCAGCCCGATAAACTGCCTGACCTCATGTACGTTACATGGTGCTGGAAATCGCTCAACCGCGCTAATTTTCTGTTTTCCAGGTCTAATTCCGTGCTTGCCTATTTCGTAACCAAGATATTCTAATTCTTCTTGAAAAAAGTTACATTTTTGTATATTTAAAGTTAATTTTGCTTCTTGTAGTAGTTTGAACGTATTTTCTAATCTGACAAATTCCTCGTTAAAATCTTTCCCGGGTATAAGAATATCATCCATGTAAGCCAAAGCGGAATTAAACCTTGAATTACCTAGCACTTGATTAATGGTTCTCTGAAACACTGCCGGCGAATTAACTAAGCCAAAAGGCATTTTCTTAAACTGAAAAAGTCCATCCGGAGTAATGAAAGCTGTGAGGTGTTTACACTCATTGCTTAACCGGATTTGGTAGTAACCGCTAGCTAAGTCTAGTGAAGTAAAGTATTTGTTACCATTAAGCATGTCTAACTGATCATCTATTCTCGGCATTGGAAAATGATCTTTCCTGGTTTTCCGATTTAACGCCCTAAAATCGACGCATAAACGATACCCTCCTGTTTTCTTTTTGACAAGTATAATTGGACTGGCATAAGGAGAATTTGATTCTTCCACAATATCATTATTAATGAGCTCTTGTACCATTTCCCGAACCTTCTCGCGCTCAGAGTGACTTAAGCGGTAAGGTCGGTAGACAACAGGAGTAGTATCATCCAGCTCAATATTCATTTCGGTTACACCAGTGCATCCTAATTCAGACAAAGTTTGTGCAAAACATTGTCTATATGCGTTAATTAAGTTTAAAACACTTTGTTTCTGCTGCAGCGTTAAATAAGGATTGATATTTATATCGTCCATAGTAAACGGTGTCAGGGGGTAACTGTTAATTTGACGGCAGGTTAGATTTACATCATTAGTGCCGGGACTTAATGTAAAAATCCTTTCACCTCGCGACAACAAAGTTTCATTACGAAAGAAAATAGGTTCTTTTGATATATTACAGACCGCAACTTGACATTCTCCCTCATTAATACTGTAAACACCGCCTATAATACAATAGTTTGCATTGTCCACCCTTCTGACACTACTGTCTATGAAAACGTCACAACTAGATTTATTATCATCAATACACTTTATGTAGTCGACCTGGTTTACAACAACAGTGTCCGTTCGTATTTTTAGTACGATCTTGTGATCATTATGACCATCAAAGTGTATATTTGATAATTCATCTGAAAAATTTCTTTTGAGAATGTCTAGCCTATCATGCGTTTTTAAAACCATCACATCCGCCCGTTCTGTAAAATCCTGACCTACTAACAAGGGTTCCGAAAGCAAAGAGGACTCAATAACGTATGCGTCAATGTCTGCCGTGACTTCACCGATACACAAATTAAACTTCGTTTTACCCAGTGGAACCGATAACCCGTTGCCGAAGCCACGAATTCTTGGAACATCATTTTGTTCTATAGGTAATGAATATTTAATAGCAATATCCTGACGAATCAATGTACAATCGCTTCCAAAGTCTACATAGCATTTTAAACTAATATTATTATTTATGAGTGCGGTTTTATAGTATTTGGAGTCCGATCTAGATTTTTGTGTAAATAAAGTTTTCTTATCAGATTTAGAGCTGTTATTTAGTTGACTGCTATTGTCTTTTGACCTATAACAATCTTTTGTATTGTGCCCTATTCGTTGACAATTATCACACCGAATTATCGGTTTTGGACACTTATTAACCGTGTGACCAGGTTCCTTGCAACTATAACAGGTAACTTCATTTGTACCTTTACTGCGACAATTAACCGCCCTATGGCCAGTTTTTAGACATTTAAAACATTTAATATCGTTTGATACGGAATTGGAAACAGATCGTTTGACAAAGCGAGAACCATTAGATTCCCTGCATAGATCTTTAAGAAATTTGAATAAGTCCTCTGGATCTTGGCATCTAACCGAGGACGCACTAGCCCTAATCGTCCTATCCTCTATCCCATACACAAGACAATCAACTGCCCGTTTTCCTACTATACCACACGCGTTGAGCAATAGTATTTTATCGTAATAATACTCATCTACTGTTTCACCTAGTTTCATTCGCTTGTCTAACATTTCAGATAATAAAGCTCCGTAGTTACTTTCGGAAGGAAATGCTTTCATCAACCTATCTTGCCATTCAGTCCATGTTAAAAGTATGGATTGTAGTCCTTCATACCATTTCCTAGCGTGGCCTTCTAATTTAGGCAAAGCGTAATGAACAGTTTGTTCGTCGGTCCAGCAGTATATCTTTGAGCACTCGTTAACCTTGGCTATCCATCCTTCAATGCGTTGGTTCTTTTGCGATGGGTCAAATGTCGGTATAATATTTTTATCATATGTAATCTTAGTTTGGCGCGCAACACTTTGAATAATTTGTGATATATCACTAATACTAAACAACAAACTAGGGGTACTTGTACTTGCGGTCGAGTCCAACTGCATTCCCGCTGGTGGCTGCGCAGACTGACAAGCTTCGGTATTCATTGTTGGCTGCTCCCGGGGCAGTTCTGCACTCGCATACCCTTGCTGTACGGGTGGAGTCAGCATCTCTCGAGTTCGTGATTGTGTGATCACCTGAAATTTTTACATCAGTACGATACATATGTGTAAAATAATGAAGTATACAAATGAAGGACTAAAAGGAAAAATACGGAACGTATTGGCAGTTCAAAATAAAAGGGACGTAGAATTGTTTTAAGTACTAAAATTAATTTAAAATCAAAAGATTATTTAGTTAAACTTTAATTATTTTCGTGGTATTAATTTAAGTCTTACTACAATATAGCCTCAAGTAAATTCATTTGTTTATAATATATTAATATTATTTACTGTTGACTGTCGACTATAGTAGGTAGTTGGTAATAAACTTGAAATTTTTAGTTAATTACAAAAAAAAATATACAGACTTGTGTGGCCGACTGTATTAACCTAAACCGTCCGATGTATCTAAATAGTCACAAAAGATTATTATGTTAGCAAAGTATAAAATATAGCGATTACCGACACACCTCACTTTATTTATTTTACTTAACCTCTAAGCACCCCCTTTAATTCGTTGTCATGCTTACAAAGTAATATCATTAATTTAATAAAGTATAATCAAATATATGTGTACCTACTAGGTAAAAAAAAACTTATATAATTATATATATTTTGTGAATTTAAATTATTTATATATCGATATTACTTGCCTGCGATAATTGTCGACCTTCCGGGTTAGAACCTTTACTGTCTCGCTCGAGGGGCTGCTCTTTCCTGGGCTTAGGAACACCACTCGACGCTCTTGAACTGTGTCGTTGGCGCCGGGCACGGCGACGTTTCCTCTTCGCATGACTAGTCTTTCTACCACGGTCGCGTTCTGACCGTGACGTCGAAGTTGCACTTTCCGAACTGGTACTGCGCCGGTGGCGACGCTTATGATGCTGAGAGCGCCTTGCAACGCTTCGTGAGCGTCGATCGACTTGTTCACTGTCGTCGCTACCCATTTTGGTTCAAATCCCACTTCTGATATAAAATCAGGGTGGCAAATCAAACAAAATGTCGGTAGTTCTTAGTATATTCTCCGCACACGCGCTTACAATTAAAACGATACGTCCGTCTTGTCCAAAGGACTGCGAGAGAATGCCGCGTGCCACGCGGCGTCTATCGAAGTCCCTTTTTATTATTAACATCCGGTATCATTACTTATTCTATATAAATTAAGATTAATGTAAAATAAATTTGAAATAAATATTGGAATATTCTTTTTACAATTTTAAATGATTTTTACAAACTATTAAACGTGTTTTAGTTTCACTTTCAAATATAGTCAAATTTCATACTTTTAATGTATTATGTGAACTGATTACACTGTAAATCGTTTTCTTTTAATAAGAAAAAAAATAAATTAATATAAGGCCTAAGTGTATTATAGTAACAGATAATAATAATAACAGGTGTACCAAAAATGTATGGTAAGCCCTAATTCTAACAATCATGAAAAGATTTGTAATCATTGAGGTAAAATCATATTAGTGGCCACGTAGGGGTTAGGAGAAGTATAATTTTTTTATCCATGCATTAGTTATTAAGATCAGACCGACCGTGAGTGAAAAGTTTATACATACATACATACTTTCACGCCTGAAGGGGTAGGCAGAGGTGATTAACCACCCACGTGTCGTCATTTTATTTTTGGGTCTCATGTGGTGAGCCTGTTGCCGAGAGAGACTCTGTGGTTCAATGTTACTGTGTACGGAATACCACGCAGAGGTCTCGGGTTCGATCCCCGGGTCGGGTAAAGTGATATTTGGTTTTCTCTCGAAAAATTCTCAGTATTATCCCGGAGTTTGGGATTGTGCTCGATAAATGGCAACAGGCTCGCCCTCTGTTATATGGAACCTAAAATAAAATAAACGGACATACAAAACTTTTGTTTTTGTCTTTTCAATGTTGTGCTTACCTGTTAGGTATTTTTTTTTGTAATATGAGGTGTGCAATAAAGAATATTCTATTCTGTTACTTTTAATAAGTATAAAATACCCGACTATGTTTGACATCTTGAAAATCTACTTGTTATTACATTTTTATTTTAAACAATTATTTAAAAATATTAATAGTAAATTTAAATATATAGTTCCACGTACAGTTACAAGTTGGGTGCCACAAGATGTTCGACGACGACGAGGACGGCCCAAACGGAGATAGCGGCGGGACAAAATTAGAGATTTAGCCTTTTGAATTAAATCTGGAAGTTCAAGGAAGGCTTTGGCTAGCAGTGAGATATTGAAAGAGACTAAATATTAAAAATAAATAGTTGTTAGTTTTATTTTATTTTATGACTGGCCTGTTGGCCTAGTGGTTAGTGACCCTGACTGCTTAGCCAGAAGTCGTGGATTCGATTCCCACCCAGGACAAATCTTTGTGTGATGAGCTTGATTGTTTGTTCTGTGTCTGGGTGTAATTTATCTATAATATGCATATTTACAAAAAAAAAAAACCTGTGGCACTCGAGGACTGCCGCGGTAAAGCTATTGCATAGCATTTTTTATCAACTTATGCAATTATTATTATTTGTTTATTTAATTAAATATAGAGTTTAATGTATATCTATTAATGTATATTAAATATAACTTTTTTCAAATACGGGTACTTTTTTCGATTAATAGCGATTTTTATAACTTTAGTCGTCAAAAAGTACCGACCTTTTTTGAAATGAGTATTAACAATATAAAAACTTATAATACGTACCTAATATATGAATTGTTTGTATTATATTAAATGACGATTCCAATGACATAAGTTTCATATACATCTGCCATATAATAATTAAAAGATATCACGATTTTAAAACTGCGCAGCCGCGAGATTAAAATTTCACCAAATCCCGCCATACAGCGACACAGATGCGGTCATTCGCGCAATTCGGCCTACACAGCTGAGCATCAGGCGGAGTGGAGGGTGTTAGGTTTTATTTTCGTTACGGAATTTTTTGATTCGGTCGCCGCGCTCTAAGCCCGCGATAAAAGCTATGCAATAGCTTACAAATTGAAAAAAGTGGGTGGTTAAACACCTCTGCTTACTCCTTCGGGGATAAAAGGCATGAATCTATGTATGTTTGTAATTCCAGACTCTGAGCTAATACTGAGAATTTCTCGACAGAAAACCCAATATCACGTTACCCGATCCGGGGATCAAACCCGAGACCTCCCGGGTGGTAATCCGTACATAAACATTACCACCGAACCACAGAGGCAATCTGAAAAGTTTATATAATTAATATAATATACAAAGAAGTTGCTCTTAGTTTTCTGCTTGTTATATTATTCAGTAAGTTACCTCTTCCCTCATTCTGTCGCATGATTTATTATGTTTGAATAACAAATGATCTCCGAGTGTAAAATTGCTAGCCAGCAATAAAATACTCTTATCTTTCAGAACGTTAAGGAGAAAATAAGGAACGTATTACATAATGTTAGTGATTTGCTTAGAATTTGCACATGCTACGTAATTTGCTGATGGAATCACATTACTGACAAAAAATTATAGACTAACATTCAAAGTCAAAGTCAAAGCATTTATTTCATTTTGATCATAAAGTATGATGCTTATGAAAAGTCAACATTACATTTTGTCAGCCAATTGACCTACAGCCAGTTCGCTGACGAGGTCGAGCTGTGAGAAGAACTGGCAAGAAACTCAGGCCACTCTTTTCAATCGCCATTACAAAGAGTACCGTGAATATAAACAAATATTTGATTTGGGAGTTTTGGTTTACTTAATGTCCGAATAATAATTATGTGTGTAAAAGGAACTTGCGATACGAGACTTGGTCTGCAGTGTGGAAGTCGTTCTTTTTTATGAAAAACAAAATAAATAATTAGTGTGCTGCCTATTTATATTTATTTTACTTGTTGCTATTATATTTTTTAAGTTATGTAATCTAAGGCAAGCAGTGAATCACATATTTAAAATTTAAATTGTTCGTATCGAATAGCAACTTCTTGAAGTACCTATGCTACTTTTAACTGCGTCACTTTGCATGTTACTTTCAATATAACTCGCTAAAGATTGTAATATCATAGCCATTATGAACTTTTTGGCTCTAGCTGTTTAACTCAGCGGACTGACTGTAAGCAAATTGACTGAAATTTTCTTTTAGTTATTATGGCATTCTCACGTGTTATTACGATTTAAATGAATAAATAATATTATTTTCTGAAATACATTACAATGAGTGAGCAATTAATGTATTAGCTTACAATGTGTAACAAATAATTAAGCTAATACATGTAATTTAAGTTCTTCTTCTTCTTCTTCTCCTTTTTTTTTGGCAACAGAGCCGACGATTGTGTCAGCTATTTCTGCCAGCGTCAAGTGTAGAATTATATTCTTGTTGATGATATTATTGATAAATTACAATGATAAAATAGAAAAAATGTGGATGAAAAAAAAAATTCGTAATTTAAGTTAGATAATAGGACAGTAAAGTTTGACAACAATGACAGTCAGAATTTGTAAATTAGTTTCAGTCAAAGACATTATTTTACTTTTGATTATTAACGTTCCATTTTTTTCTTTTTCGTTTGTATGTACTTACAAGACTTTATTACTGTAATGTAAAAACAAACTTCTTAAATTAGCTTGTTTGTAAAATATGTCCACTGTAAAAAGGTAGAACTCGAAATCTGTTTAAGTTCAAAAACTTGTAATGTCCTTAAAAGTTTTCTAGATGTTATTATTCTCATGTTATCGTATAAAGTTTTGAAGTCCTTATTTCTGTCTCGACAAATAATTTCCAAAGGCAACAAACTTCGTAGCAATTAGTGGTTTAGAGTAATTAGTAAAGTTAGATGTTAATAGAAACTAATGATAGAATATTGAACCTTAAGTTTGAGTTGTTGATAGGTAATTTGATGTCAAAGCTCTGTGAATCGTAGATAATTACAGATTGAAACTAAATGTCAACGAACGATTAAGTGAAATTTCCACAGAATGTAAGGAACTAAAAAACAATGTCTCGCCAGTTGTGAGTCTGAGCGCTTTTATAGCAAAAATCTTGTTTTGCGGTATCTAAACACTATCAAGAGAGTCGTTTACTTGTTTGTCGTCTGCAGGTGTGTAACAGAAGCTCTGTTTACACTTTAACGGTTAAGAGCAAAATAAAAATTCTAAAAGGTTACTGTCTTTCCATGTTAGCTTTCCAAAGATTCGAGAATTCTGTCAGCCAATAAAAATACGTAACAGAATAGAAGGTATAGTAATAATTAGTAATAACCGTTTATGATCTGTTACTACACTCGTATCTAAACTACTTATTATATAAAGTGGATGGGTTTTGTTTGTTTGAAGGCACCACTGGTAGTATTTAAACCATTCTTATTCTGCGTTTGAAAGCCCAGTTCTTGAGGAAGGTTATAGGCTATATAACATTACACTACTGGCAACCGGTGCAGAGCAGAAACCAGAGATATTTTTTGTACAAATTATTTATATGACTTGATGCCCCAGCTTTATTTGAACTGTTAAGTACACATTTTGTATTGTTTTATTAAAATTGTATAGTATTGTTAAAATTATACATTGTGATTTGTGAAATAGAGGTACATTGTGAACTCCTGTGGTAAATTAAGTTTATATATAATAATAATAATACCAGCCTGTTTACTGTCCCACTGCAGGGCAAAGGCCTCTTCTCATAGAGAAGGAATGAGCATTAATCACCACGCTTGCTCAAGGCGGATTGGCAATTTCAGACTTTAAAGTCCAGGTTTCCTCACGATGTTTTTCCTTCACCGTCAGTCAGAAATGTCCAAGATAAACTTAGAAAGTACATAATTATGATTTGAAAAATCAGATTGGTACTTGCCCGGATTCGAACCCACTACCTCGTGTTTACGAATCGGGTGCCTTATCCACAGCGCCATTTCGAATTAAGTTTAATCTTACTTTATAGCAAATATTTACTGTTTACATAATACATAGAAAAATTTACCATAGTTCACGTGTTGCCTTTACCTTTTTGTAGCAAAATGCCAATTGAGGCAATCTGTAAAGCACATATTTTACTTTTTTTTTTTCTTTACAACATAGAAACCTGTAATTAATTACTTAAAGAGATAAGTGTATTCCCTGTGTCACTTTGCATGCTACTTGAAATTGTAATTAACAAAAATTGTAATAACCTGGCGATTAAAAAGAGTGGCCTGAGTTTCTTGCCAGTTCTTCTCATGGCTCTACCTCGTCAGTGAACTGGCTGTATGTTAATTAGCTGACATTTTGTAATTTTTAACGTTCATAAGTGTTAATTTAATTAACAAATGAATAAATGAGTTTGACTTTGAGTTTTACTTTGAAGCCGATACATAAATTAATTGTTAATGCGTATAAAAGTTTAATAGCGTATTAATACTTGAAAGTTTAGTTTAGAGTAAAACAACTAGGGACTTTCTCCAGGCATCGGAAGCAGATATTTTAGAATATGAAACATCAGCCGAGCAAGTCAAAGCTCGTAGAGCATAATTTTAACATACCACACGAGCGAAACCACTAACGGCAACCAGCCCAATAAATAAATTAGCTACGCTGTAAACCGTAAAAGCGAGTGAAGAGGAAAATTATATTTCTGCAAAAATAACATTTTCCGTACAGCATGTCGGTGTAATTACATTACCTTATTACATTGAATCGTATATGAGTGGCCCGGATTCCGTCACTGTCAGTAAGGAGCATGATTGTCAAGAATATTCGACTGTACCCTTTGCTGTAATGAAAAGCTACTTTGGTAATTAATATTTTTTGCAAAAATTATTAACGGCTAGGTACTATTTATTTATTTGAAGTTATATTTTAACTAGCTTGCCGTGGCTCAATTTCACCCGCGACTTTGCGTTGCCAGTAGCGTGACGTTACATAACTTATAACCTTCCTCAAGAACTGGGTACCCAAAAATTTTTTTTTTAATCCGACTGGTAGTCCCAACGATTTCAAACAAACAAACAAACTCTGCCGCTTTTTATAGTATAGATAGATATACAAACAAATTCTGATTACATAATAATATTTACACATCATTAATTGCAATTGATACTGAAATAATATAATACAATACAGAAATGCACGATAAATTATTTATCATCCACAGCCCATGCATAGGTACCTACCCAATGTTGGGTGAAGGAAATTATTACTAAATAATAAAAGTACATAATAAGCTAACAAAGTGATTTTAAAATTTTCAGCCGCTGCTAAGCCTTTTTCCAAGGGCAAAAGTTTGTCATAGTCTCTACGGCGACGCTTAGCTGTAGAAGTGATGATTTTAATAAGTGTAAATAACAGAATAGGTTCGCATAAAGTTATCTATTTCATAGAAAATTTATATATATTACTGTAAAAATCATTTGCACCAATATGCTAGTAAAACGAAACGATTCTATGAATATAATTATTCAAATATAATCTAGTACGTATTTTACGTAATCAAAGCAACATTCATCGTTCTTAATTATTCATGAAAATGCTCGAACTATCTAGTGATATTTGATCAAAGCCAACCAGTAACGAGACTGTAAAATTGCATTATGGACAGATTGCTTCATTAGTTAACTATTAATGGAGCGAATGTGCTAACGACCGAAATGTCGACATATCAAGTTACAAGCACATGCAATTTACAAGCTACCAAAATATATTCGTTTAGAAATCTCAATCAAATCCAATTAAATAATTTATTTGAAAACTATATTTACACTTCTACACTAATATTATAAAGAGGAAAGATTAGAATTTTTGTATGCAACGAATAAACTCAAAAACTACTGGACCGATTTCAAAAATTCTTTTACCATTAAAAAGCTATAATTTATCCTCGTTCTCCCAAGGGAACGTAAGCGGGTGAAACCGTCGTGTCGTCCGCTAGTGTATTATATTTTTAAATGCCTGTACTGGAATATCCTAATTCAATTAATTATGTAAGTGCTCGATAATTACCTATATGTTTTGAAAACGAAGTCGTTTTGTTTTCCAGTTATTACCACTGGCTTTGTCACCACTAGACGCAAAGAAAAGTCATACGGCTTATTTTCTAAGACATAAATACTTATGTCTTTTATAAATTAGTATTTTTATTGCCAAAATCAAACTCATATATTTAATTTAAATGGCTAATACTGAAATAAATAAAAATTATATATTTTCATTCAATGAAAAAGTGATTTGTAAACCCAGCTACATGATTATTTCTAATAAAATACGAAGCCACGATTATTTAACAAAATACGAAGAAACGATTAAATTTACTTTAATCAATTCATTTTCTTTTTGTTTCTGATTTGACCTTGACGAGAGGGAATTCAATAAAGTATTATTAAATTTAAAAAGAACATCAATATTCGGTTAATGCTGCATACGCCTGAGATTTTGGTTCGAGTTTAAGTATGAAACATTGAAATGTATTCACATAAATTAACTGCTATATTATATAAAGTAGAATATTATTCCAAACTTCCTACATAACTTGCTGGTCCATTATAATATTCTAAAAAGTTTGCAAATAAATAAACCTGTTGTTTACGAAGCACCACTGGGATCCCCTCGTTGTGTGTCCGCAAACACCATTCGTCAACGTCGGTGACTCTCTTATTCACTTTGATAGTGTAAACACATTCTTAGAGCCTATTTACGGGTATAAAAGCATCAGTTGAGTAGTTGTAAGTTCAACGTAGTACGGTCAACGGGATAATCGTTTTTTGCCACTGATTTGAGTTTGGCGTTAAGACAGTTAAGATGACTTAAAGCTTGATATCTTATAATAGTTGTGATAACTGTAGAACTTTTAATTGGAGTTGAATAGTTAGTCGACTATACAACTGTATTTGATTCAGCTAATGTCGTGTAACGTTTAATTATTTTCATCATTTTATAGGAGATTACTATAAAGAGAGTAGTGTTAAAGCAGTATAGAATAATATAGTCATAGTTTAAAATTTACCTTTAATATCAATAATTCTAAAAGTATTCACTTCTAGACATAAACTTTCTCCAAACATCTCTCTGACCATAAGTCACCCATGTCCGTCGGCAATATCTCAGATTTATCTTTGGTGGTAAACAAGCACACACAACTAATGGAAAGTGGTTACCTTAACCTTGTTCACGGCTGTTTTTTTCCAAGTAAAAACCAAGCAAAAGAGGACTCAAAGGGTAATTGGATGGCGCCCTCGCTTACCGAGAGAAACGCATGGTTACTATTACTTACCTACTATTATCTATAAGAGGGTAGGTACTTCCCCGATCGATCCGGCACATTCTAGCTGAAATCAGCGAGAATCGTTTTCTATGATAAACTTAAAATGAAGTGAATGATGATTAGGGATGGTTTATGCACATTTCTTTAGGCTATAGTAATTACTAACCAATAAGGAGAACTGAACTATTTTTAGCTAACTCTAATAAAATAATAAAATAATGCATTATAATTGGTAAACCTCATAAGTAGTGGAAGTAATGCAAAATAAATTACCATTTAGTACGTTTTCCTTTGTAACTGATATCAAACAAAATTATTAATGTAAGTATCCATTAGCATATGTCCCGGAAAGGATGACACAATCCTTACCTCTTATCATATGAAGCAGAGTATATATATCCCTATTCGGTCACATTTAACAAAAGGTTAGTTTGTGTTTATACTTAAATTAGAAAATACCGGTTGTTTAGACAAATATAAGTACCGTTATCTTTCTCTCTGTATCGTATTATTATGTATTTACATTGTAGTAAAAATAAGGTAATATTTGATTTGATAATTTATTAATATTGTAGACCAAAATAATACAGTTATCAAGGGTTTATTTGAAACTTATCGAGATAGGGTCCGGCCGTTAGGGTCACATTCCGGTAGGTACCACCCCGGCCGGGACGCACCCACAATGCAAAATTTCACTGTCGCTGACATCAAGATAACTCGTCATCTTGAATCGTCTAATTAATGACAATTGTTTAAAAAAATAAAACCAGAAAATAACAAATACAGATACAACATTACAACACATCCTTTAGAAATCTAAAAGACTAAAATACTTCATTTCTTTTTATTTAGTAGATTTATTAACATTGCGCATTGGTTTCTCTGCTGATGAGATCAATAGTGCTTAATTCTTTATTTGAGCGTGTCAGTTATTTATAGAGTGCAATAAAGCGCGAAGCGATGAAATCATTTCAAAGTCAAAGTCAAAGTCAAAGTCAAAGCATTTATTTCATTTAGATCATAAAGTATGATGCTTATGAAAAGTCAACATTACATTTTGTCAGCCAATTGACCTACAGCCAGTTCGCTGACGAGGTAGAGCTGTGAGAAGAACTGGCAAGAAACTCACGCCACTCTTTTCAATCGCCAGATAATTACAGTTATTTGAATGAGTTACAATTTAAACACTCAACGCAACCAAAGAACCATACAAAGTAATTATTACAAATTAACTAATTAATATAATACTAAGATTAAAGAAAGAAAACGAGGATTTCAATTATTTAGTTTCAACTAGTATGGTAATTTGACTACGTATTTTAATTAAACTGGTAAATGCACCCCCTGGTCACATTGAACGACAAGGTAATACTGGATTGAATAATAAATATAAGCCATGCCAAGATTGACCAGTCATCCCAAGTAGCACCCGTTCACGAACATGACGCACGGGCCAGCCATCATCATCCTCGCCATATTAGAGGGATGGTGATGACCCGGCCAATACGACACCACAAGCAATGACATTTTAGTGAGCATGACAATGCAGGGCATGAGTGGTAAAAGAACCCTAATAAAATGTATTATGCCTTACGAACTCGTAATGATCATGGTATGCATCCACTTCACATTAAACTTTTACTACAATAGTCAACATAATTACAATAATAGTCAATATAATTACTATAATAATAATCAATATACTGAATGATAATAATAGTCAATATACTTAATGATAATAATAGTCAATATAGCTACAACAATAATAATCAATATAACATTAATCTTGCATTAAACGAGCAACAATACCCATGCTGCTTTATCATTTAAATAATCATTAATAGTATAATAACCCTTTAGAATAAGGCGGTTTTTAACAGCTTGTTTGAATTTTTGTAGGGGTAGATTCATAATGTCAATGGGTAATTTGTTATAGAAACGTACACCTAGACCCGCAAATGAGTTGTTTACTTTATGTAGGCGATAATATGTACCAACTAATTTATGTTTACCTCGAGTATTCACAGAGTGCATGTCACAGTTTCTGGAATACAAGTCTATATTTTTCTTGATAAACATAATATTGGCGAAGATATACTGAGACACCACCGTCAGAATACCTATTTCTTTAAAAATCTCTCTTAGTGAAACATCAACCATTGGTGGAAACTATCGTTTGCCATCTCTTGTTCCGCGATATCTCATGTTTATGGACCTATGATATTTTCATCAGTTGCGAACTCCCAGAAAGCGAACATTTTATAGCTTTTAACTCATATTTTTATGTTTCATAAAAAGTTGGAACAGTTTTGTTTTATATTATTGCGTATCTTTTGAAGGTGGCTGAGATTAAATTACTTACTCAAGGTCCTTATGGAATATAAAAATTAAAGTTATAACAACAATCTTATTTGAGTGCATAAGTACATAATGGATTTAATAGTTAATCCGCCACTCCAATTGTGTAACCGACAGCGGATTAAATCATATAATGGTTAAATCAATCTCAGTATTTTTGCCTGCAATGTAAACCGAAATTTCGTAAATAAATTTAAAATCAATACGTATCAAACCATTCTATGATTCAGATAAATAGTTACGTAAATACTGTTAAAACTGAGGAACCTATTCTTAGTAAAATACCTATATTTTCAGCTTAAACATACCTTGGTAAACCCTTATCGCTTCGTCGAACAATATTCCAATGTCCAAATCTGTGAACTGTATACAAATATCTTTCATAAATACCTAGATAGCCGCCACTTTAAGACGTATTATTTCAAAGGCGACTGATTTCAGTCAATCTCAAATTTTGTATTTGTGCCGGGTGCTATTTTTTCGTCTATTTACTTGGTTTCGTGATGAATTAATTATAAGGGTAGTTAGTTAAATTCGTATATTGTGTAGTAGGTATTACATTAATAAAGTAATCGTTATTAATGTATTACAACAGTACCTATTTCATTTTTTTTTATATTAGCCTACCAAAGTGACTCCATCCCGCCTGATGGTAAGCATACAGTGGAATCCAGAAGTGGTGGCCACCATACCAAAAGCCATCGTCTTAAACTGCTGGTATGGAGTGACGGGGATGAGGAAAGAGGAAAGGAGGAAATTGGACCTCCGGCGCTCTCACTCACCGAACGAAACGCAGTAGTACGGATACTACTACTCTTACGTTGATCTTCTATGAGAGGGTAGTACTTCCCCGGATGATTCGACCCATTCATGCTGAAAGCGTGGATCTACTACCGTAAATTTATTTAGAAAATCTATAATTATAACAGCCTGTTACTATTCTACAGCAAGGCAAAGGCCTCTTCTCATACAAAGAAGGCACGAGCTTTGATCACCACGCTCGTTTAAGGTAGATGAGCAATTTATTATTAATCATCTAAACTAATATTATGAGAAGAAAAGACTATTTTTTTTTGTATTTTTGTTTGTTAGTTTGCAACGATTCTAAAAAAAATACCTTTAGAAATCAATAAATTCAGAGGGTAGCTTATGCTATATTTATTTATGTTTAACATATTATTTTTAGTCATTTTCAGAACTTTAATATCTTAAGCGCCTTCGTAAATCTAAATGATGCAATACAACACTATTGCTATGATATTTTCCGTAGGAGTTTGTTGTGACCGAATGAAACTTCTCATAACAAAGCGAAGCGAAGGCGGATCTCTAGTCATCATACAGACATCTTTTTTAGAAGTTTAAGTTTCAATAATATCAAAGGTAAATTAACACAGCAATAAAGTAACTTTAAAAAATTTGCAACAGACGCTTACGTTTGCTCAACTTTTAAAAATTCGTCCAGCTTCCACAATTAGTTTTACTCGCTAAAGTTTAAGCCGTAACATTGTTATTCATTCCCTGTGTTGTGGATGTAACAGTGACATAACCGCAACGTGCTCATGTCCTTACACGCAGAACGCAGAATTTAACTCCGGATTCATTTGAATTAATTGCATGTGACAGAATTACATCTACTAACCATTACTCTTTTTTGTTGAAGTTATCTAATTATATTATTTTTTTTTATGACCTACAGTGGCAAACGAGCCAACAGCCTGTAACTGTCGCTCATAGACTTCTGCAATGCCAGAGGCTCTGCGAAGCCGCTGCCTACCGTGATATTAATGCTCTCTTTAAACCTCGTTTAAAGAAGGACATGTTATAGCGCTTGGGAAACACCGCAGCTGGCAGGTCGTTCCAGAGCCTGCACGTACGTGGGACAAATGAACGCTGAAAACGAACCGTGCTAGACGAGATCGTGTCCAGGTAGTATGGATAAACTTTGGGGCGATGTCAAGTGGTGCGATGATATAAAGGAGACGATGGCACCAAGTCAAACAGTTCCTCAGAGCACTCCCCGTTAAACATACGATAGAGCACGCATAGAGAGCCAAAGTCTCTCCGCTGCTCCAGTGACGCCAATTTTTCTGTGAGATTGGGATCGTCGACGATTCGAACTGCTCGCCGTTGGCAGCAGCTCGCATAATTATTAACAAAGAAAGCTACTTGACTGGGGCACTGTATCTTATCGAGAAATGCTCCGACATTATGCTGTACTCTGTCGTCAATGATATTTTGGACCGCCTGGGCGTGACTTTGATAATGCATTTTGTTATACCTATAGGCGTGACTATAGTATTACAGGAGTTTATGGGGTACTGTATCATTTATATTACGACATTTAATAATGTTTATTTAAAAAAAATTGATCTATTTGATGTTGTAGGTAATAAGTCTATCCCTTATAAAATCTTGTATAAAAACATTATTTTCACAAACCCGCCATAAACTAAGTTTAGTTCTAATTCTGTAGTATTACTTTGATATCAAACAGTAGCTCGTTGTTGCGGTTTCATCGTAAAATACAATAACACTACTTGTATAGCGGTACGTATCAGCACAAACATAATTTTGTAGGGATCTGAATGTTTTCTGAATCTTGAAAATTTACGAGATTGTACGTACAAGATCGTGCTTGTATAGAGGTTGGCTAAGTGAAAATGTTTAACAGTTGCCAATGTCTTGTAATATTAAATACTCCTGTGTATGTACAGATTTATGGATTATTCAGACAGAATATATAATAAAATTGATTTTCGAAAGATGTTTATTTATTGTGGCGAAAATTAAGGGGAGGCCTGTGAGGCTGATATGTTGATGATAATGGAAAGGTGCTCTTTTAATTATGTATATGTATTAACATACGCTAGTAGTTATTACAGGAAATCCTATATATAATTTAACATTTATATAAAAACCACAATTATTTTTAACCGTTCAAAGTCTAGAAATATAAACCCCTGACATAAATATTATAGCGTTAAATAAATCTCTAAAATGTTGTTGAATGTAATTGAAGGTTTTAAAATGTTATCCGTTAACCTCATAAATCTTATGTGAGAGCTGTACTTACAGTTTACAATGCAATAAGTTAAGTTAAAAACCATTATTACGCTTTTACTGCAGAGCGACGTCGCTACGCTTTCAAATGAGAAAATGAACTAATTTATAAAAAAACAAATGGTAACAGTGCAGATTTTAATTAATGTCTATGCAGATTTAATAGTGCTTTTGTAAAGGTATACGATTTATGAAAACAGAATAACGATTGACCTTATTAATGTGGTAGTTTTTAAAAACCACTTAATTTTACATCGTCTATAACGTTCCAAATTTTTAAACTCTAAGTTGTTGAGTTTTAAAGATACATTTCGGCATTTGCCATCTAAGAACTATTATACTATTAGGTGCCGTAAAAAATAAAGTCGGCAAAGTTGGTAATCCGTTAACCTACTTTGCCGGTTTTAACTTTGATATCATGTCAGACAGTTTTCAAGATCTCAAAAGATGCCTCAAAATATTTTTTAATAACCTGCAATAGATTCTTTGATATGATATTTTAAAATATTTTTAATAAACTTCATTTTGTTGAAATTCTAATTTTCTATAAACGGAAAAGTTACTAAGCCAGCGTAACTTGATCTCTTTCGCCGCAACCACATTCGATATAGTGGTTATAGTAGGGGGGTATAAATAAAATAGTCGTTTTGCTACCTGATTTCCCACATAGAACAATAAGCTAGAAATGTTTAATATTTTGCTACTGAAGACTGAATAGGGCATTTACATAATTTATGTACCTATGTATTCTTACATGACTTGATATTTGTTTGTTTGCAACGATTTAACTAAAAATCTACGTCACCGATTTCCGAAATCAATAAATTGAGCGGGTAACATGAGCTATATTT
Source organism: Parascotia fuliginaria (assembly GCA_963082885.1). Taxonomy (NCBI): domain Eukaryota; kingdom Metazoa; phylum Arthropoda; class Insecta; order Lepidoptera; family Erebidae; genus Parascotia; species Parascotia fuliginaria. The sequence goes on along the minus strand of OY720180.1, from coordinate 12,185,363 downwards.
TATTAGGTACGTTTAATAATATTATTTTCAGTCATTTTCAGAAATTCAATATTTTAAGCTTCTTCGTAAATCTAAATGAAGCAATACGACAATATTGCTATGTTATTTGCCGTAAGAGTTTGTTTTGAGATCGAATGAAACTTTTGATACTGAAACGAAGCGAGGGCGGACCAGGTCTAGTATTTTGTAAATTAAATTTCACTAAAAACTGATAGATATAATTTAAAATTCATTAAAATTTTATGGTTATACAGGTTAAGAGAATAAAAGTGATTTAAATTTAATTAGCCCAATTAATTAAATTCCTATTATAACGTTTTAGAAATAACATCGGATTTAGAACTTCCTATTAATCGACATGGCTAAATCGCTCAACGTGCGACGTTCGTAGACTACTAGTTTATGTGTAAAACTAATTAATTCAAAGACGTTATGAGCAATTAGCAGTAGGAAATGAACAGCTGATCCTACAGGGTCATCGAGTGTACTTAATTAATTCAGTGTAAGAGGATGTGGGCCAAAATAGCCACTTAAAGTTTCATATCTCGATATCTTGGGAGTTTCAAGCAAAGTATATTCGTAATTGTTTAGCATCAGATGTAATTTGGTTGATAACCTTAAGATAAACAATATTTTTGTAAATATTTTGTCCATCAATAACTACTGCGCATAATCGTAGTTTTACATTAGCTAATTTGTTTTATTTACAAGTTCATGTACAAATGAACATCTTTTTTCATCCAAGAATAAAGTAAAATGTTAAAGCTTTATTTTAATCCACAGAAAAATAGCTTTACATTTACGTAACAAAATATCGGGGTAGTTCGATAGACTTTCACTTACTGGTGTGAATAAAACTGTCTCTTTGGGAGTGGTCCGACACAAAGTGGAGACCTAGTAGCCCCTGGGGAATGCCAGATGCGCGCTTTCAAACCTTATGTGATGAATCTATTTGTATGTTACAAGATTTGTTGGCTTACGTTTTTGAAATAAGAAATGAATAATGACAACATTTAAAAAAAATGTTTCAAAGCGTAAGTTAAGTTACTGAGATTTTTGCATTGTCACTGTATAATCAATTTTTATCGTCTGTCTGAAAGCCTTAATAACAAAGCAGACATAACTACATAGAAACCAATCATATAGACATAAGCCTTCATGATATTTTATACCTCATATGTTTTTTGTTTGAAGATATTGTTACTTCTCTTCTTAATGCAGGAAATTAATAATGAAGTAAATTTTATTATTATCATCATTTATTTTTTATTTTCTTCAACTATTGCTTTGACCAGTCGAGAGCCGCTCTTATCAATCTGTTGTGTGACATTTTTCTGTATTAAATATACTTCTTTAACTTCAATTATACGAGTTATTAAAGTAGTATTTTAGGTACCTAATCATTTTATTTTCATACTTCTTTATTAATACGTCTTGTATAACGACACAAATATAATTTGTTAATTTTCCGGACCAGTTACCGCACCTGCTACTTCAATTTCATAACAGAATCCCTAGTGAGTTTGGACATATAATTACGGTAAATTTTGTACAAATTATGATAAAGCATTTTATTCGAGAATACAGTGGGCTATTTCTTTAAACAATAAAAATTGTATATATGAAAATTTAAAGGTTTTTACAAAATATTAACGGTTCTACTGGCACTAATGATGATACAAATAAATAAGTCGCCAATTGTTGCCAAGAAGAAAACTGTGTGCATATACCTATCACAATAAAACTGAGTGGTGATAAAATTATTTATTAAAATTATTAATCATTACCGCAAACATTTAAATGATGTCGGTCCGATTACAGTTCTACGAATATTTCACACAAATATAAAGTGTACATACGAGTTTCCAATCAGAATAGTTAAATCGCCACTCAACAATAGTTATCGAAAACGTAAATAAATTTATTAGTTTATCATTGTATTATATAAACATTATTTTCGTTCAATTTTATAGATTTTCAAGTGAATTTAATAAATAAACCGTGGGTATAATTATTTATTAACAGTAGGTATACATTTCCTGGGTGTGAGGTCTAAAATATAGAATCAGTTCATTTCTTTCCGGCGATGTCGATAAAGGCAACTATAAAGATGTATCGAATAGCAGCAACACCGTCCTGTATCAAGTTACTACCAACCTTAATGACGATGGAATTTTCTCTTGAAAGAGGCGAGTCATGCAGTGAAGCTCTTTAAGCTGATGGCGATAAACTCATGTGTTGTGTATTTGATAAACTACAAGTAAATAGTATTTAAATGTAAATATTTCAATCAGAATGTTCCACACATCACCTTTTATATTAGCCGTAGCCCATCAAACCAGTAATATTACTAAATATTTTGTAGTTTTCATAACTATAAAATTTTCAATATCCGACCGTACACGAGAATACGGTTTTGTAATATTTAGATGTTATAGTTTAACATGTTGCAAATGTTTTTCGTATATTATTAATACAGACCAACAAAATAGTCTGAATTCTATAAATTTAGTTTACTAAAGTTTTTATGTAAAAAATTCTAGTGCCATTATTCCTCATATCGGCTAATTATTATCCCACTGCAGGGAAAGGCGTCTTCTCATAGAGAGAAAGTATGAGCATTGATCGCCACGCTTGCTCAAAAGGCGGATTGGCGATTTCAGACTTCCTTAGAAATCCAAGTTTCCTCACAATGTTTTCCTTCACCATTATCAGTAATGTCCAGAAAAACTTAGAAAGTAAGTAAAATCAAATTGGTACTTGCCCAGATTCGAACCGCCGCCGCCGATCTCGTGTTTATGAAGCGGGTGCCTTCACCACTGGGCCATTACTATTGCCATTAAATGTCATTATCTATATGGCATTTTAAACTTCTCGAGCCTTCATACGACTATATTGTTGACGCAACAATAAGGAAACTTTATTTGTAGGTACCGATATTATTGACTTTTTGGTTGCGTTTGTTTATTGAATAACTATTTGACGCTGTCTGTACTATACATCAGTGCCACCAGTTATATCTAGTAACAAATTAAAAAAATACTTTTGCAAACAAAAATTACATTATGAGCAAACATACCAATTAACTTTAAAGTACACCACACCTAGTGAGGCAGAATCTACAATTAAAAAAAAAATTAAGGCCAAATAAATTATTCCACTTTGCCCCACCAGTGGGGCAGCTTAGTGGGGAAAAATAGAATACTTAATTATTAGTTACTAAGTATTTAAAATAAAACCGCAATGTCTCGTAAATACTTATAAATTATTCATAATCTAATTTTTTTTTTTAAATGTTACAACAGCTACCAAACCGTGTATTGTATCCTTCATCGGTCTAGCATATATGCCACAAGAAAAGAATAAAGAAATACCAAGTAACTTAAAGCAGTGTTGTCTACTTACTGATATTATCAGCTTACTGTGGTCATGATGTCACTTATCAAGTGTAGCGGAAGTTTTTTTTTTTTTTTTTTATATTATAGCCTACCAAAGTGACTCCACCCCGCCTGATGGTAAGCAGTCAGTGGAATCCAGAAGTGGCGGCCACTATACTAGATAGCCATCGTTTTTAACTGCTGGTATGGTGGTCTCCACTATGGCGGCTGGGAATGGGGAGGGAAGGGAATGAGGGAGCTGAGGAAAGAGGAAAGGGGGGAAATTGGGCCTCCGGCGCTCTCACTCAACGAACGAAACGCAGTAGTACGGATACTACGACTCTTAAGTCGATCTTCTATGAGAGGGTAGTACTTCCCCGGACGATCCGGCCCATTCTAACTGAAAGCGTGGATCTACTACCGTTAAATGTGGCATTATGGCCAGATTTATAATGGACATTTTAATAATACCAACCTGTTATTGTCCCATTACAGAGCAAAAGCATTAGCCTCTCCTAAAAGGAGAAGTCTTTTGGGTTAGGCTTATGTTTAGCTGTGATCATTTTCTGACGTAGTCCACTCAGAACACCCGTCCGAAAAGCACCTGCGCGTTGAGCACCTAGCCTAGTCCACATTAAGCACCTATCAATATATTTTTGGCAGGTGCTCTCTCTGTGAAAAATATTGATAGGTGTTCAACATGGACTAGGCACCTCCGCACCTCCGCGTATAGCATACGCGGAGGTGCTCTTCATACGGGTGCTCTGGGTGGACTACATTTATTTTCAGACTAACAAATTGTATCTTGCCTGCCTGACAATAAATTCGCTTAGTATCTACATGTGAATACAATCACTTTCATTTCCATTCATCAGCTTCATCTATTGTTGTTCATTTCTAAAACAAAATAGTGATTTGCCCGCACCGGTTTCGGTTAAATGACAACGCACGATAGCTATTCAATCTTTGACAACAGTCGGAAAACAAAATTAATTGTGGCCACACAACTACGGTAATTAATGAGTGAATTGTGAAATAATTCGTTTTGTATGCTCATGTGAATAAAACGGCGGTTTTCAATTTAATTTTGTTGGTTTTATTATTTTATGCAGGTGGGAAGATGACTTGGTGACACAGTGACAAGTGACATTGTTGTGCAAGAGATATTCGTGTAGGTTTCACTAGCTAGCTCACGAGATATAACTTTCTGTGATTCATTAGCATTAATTTAGAATCTGGGTGAAGAACTTTAGATTCAAAGTATTATGTGTTTTTTGAAGTATCAATGTAATATAAATAAAGTCTCTTTTTTAGCATGTTCTACACACAAGTAGACATCGAAAAGTACAATACAATAAATAAGTAAGACAAATAAGACGAAGTGAAGCTCTCGAATCAAGACTAATGTTACTACAATATTAGCTATGTAAGTTAACACTCGTGTTAGTTATACCGAATATTAATGAATTTATTAACAAAACAGAGATTCTGTCCTCAACAACTGTACAATACTTTGTTTTTTTACGTAGTGTAAGTACCATTCTCGCGTTTCTGAAGTCGATAATTAGAATAATCGATAGTCCATTTTACTGAATTACAACTTTTAGTAATAATAAATAAGTTGTCTAAGGTTGTCATTAATACCATGAACATTATAATTCGCTGACTATCAGTGAACTAACGAGTAGTGGAGCGAACAGACAAAGGAACAATGACGAACTAACTTTGTTCATTTCAATTAGTAAACTCACGGCCGCGGTCCGACACGTTCAGCAGTTTGTTCAGATCAGTTCTGATAGATACCGATCGTAGTTTGTAATTATTTGTATTAATTATGTTGTTTGGCTTAACCCAATTAAAAATATGATAGGTAATTAAGATCGCAAAATTCGAAACGAACAAAAATCTCTTAGTTTTTTCATAGAACTAATAAAGATAATTGGAGTAAAAATTAAGTTTAAATGTTAATATTAGTGACGGCGATACTGACAGATAGAGTATTTTACCGCTTGATAACCTTGTCCAAACATTTTTAAGTATTATCTAATTAAATTATTAATATTTATTATATAGTTTACAGTCATAGATCCACGCTCGTTTTAGCATGAACGGGCCGGATTGACCGGAAAAGTACAGAAGATCGGCGTAAGAGTAGTATTATCCATACTATTGTGTTTCGTTCGGTAAATGAGAGCGCTGGAAGCCCAATTTCGTCCCTTTCCTTTTTCTTTTCTTCCCTCATTCCCCACATCTATTTATGACATTTTATTTCCCAAGTCAGGCTTACCTAGTAATGTTACAGAACTGATTGATATAACGCAATTTTTTGAGTCATAAAAATAACAACCGATGTATGAGCTTACGACCGGTTAAGGTGGCGAAACTTTAAAGAGGTTTATGCCTAGTACTGACGTCTTTCAGTTGATAATATGATTATGATGATAAAAAGTTTACATTAGGTTCAAGTGATGTTCACTGTATTAGCGTTGCTCCGTTTTTTATATAATGTAAGTTTAACTGTTTCTGAAATACGAATTTGAATTTTTATCAAATTGTGAATGATCGTCAATGTAATTATTTTTAAAATTATAAGCAGTATTTATTGTTATTTTGATAAACTGCTAGCTGTGAATTTTCAATCTTGAAATACCGCTGCATAAACTTGGACACACAAATAAGAATTTGTAGTAAACCGACATAATTCACAACCAAATGTCACACAAGTCAATTTAAAGTTACGCCGAAGCGCACTGCCGTATTAGCATGCCATTTATACAGCCTTATGTAATAGGGATGTCAACTTAAAGAAATATCATTATTGGCATTCTTGGACGACTTGTCTCTTACACGACTCTTGCTTTAGCTATTTAATACTCTAACAGTAACTTGAGATTAATTGATGGTTTATGAATCAATAAAATATTCGAATCTAGATACAAGACAAAAGAATCTTTGGCTATTTAGAAATAACAATAGTCTTTACAGCAATCAAGACGTTTTCAGGTGTAAATAATAATCAATGAAAATGTTTTACACTGCGTGTGGTAACCATGAGTTAAATTATGCATGTATCGTACGAACTGCATCATCTCGGACGTTTGCACAGAATAAACTATAATATTATCCATAATAAATATACTCAATGCTGGTCACATCAATTTTACGAAGAATTTACTGATAAAATAAGATAAAATAAATCTACTTAAATGCAGCAAATTGTACACATATTTGACAAGTCAAAATCTCTTTACTAAAAACAGAATTCAATTTAGAGTTTGCCTGGAATTCTCTAGGAGATCAAACATGAGCATGCTGCATGTGATTCGGAATGCAGGACAAGACAAATTTATATTACATAAAAGCAACACATTGTTTTCTATCAATTTTTAAATAACAGAATAATTGAATACAAGCTTGCGTATATTTAGACAACCCTATTAATTCTTCGGTTAAACTTTAAAGTAGGGAAACCTAGCGAACTTGAATCTCCAATCTCAAGGCACTTTGCATTAACAGTAAACGAATTTATTTTAGATTTTGTAGCTGTTAATACTCACACTGTTGAATTATAATCTATGTTTAATAGACCCTAAATCACTTTAGTAGGTTAAAGAGGGATTCGGTGAGGTTAGAGGCTTACGAAGACAAACAGCACTATTCACCTGGGTACTAATAATCCGCTCGCCAAACACAGATATTACGTCAATATTCCGCCGTCTGTTATCGTAAACTTTGTAAAAGCTAACGATATACACTGCCTTGTAGTACTCAGCAAGTTACGAATAGTAAATGTTGATCTAATTTTACTAGTTAATAAAACTAATGATACGTCGCTAAAAATAAAATACATCTTGAAGTTTTCCTTTTCTGAAAGATCTTAAACCTTAGAATTAGACTTTTACTTAAAATTTCACTTAATTTGCTAAGTGTCATGCTCATAATGCTAATAATGTATATAAAAACATATATTTAAAATCAGTGAATTAAACCCTATCATTGATACCATCACGGTGTATCTTAAACATAATTTTTTTTTAATCAAGCCCTTTTGGCCTTTAGATGGCGCCATATTGGGTTTAGCGAGAAGTAACGTAGCCTTTAACCAGCGGACGGTCAAGATGTTTCTAACGATACTTCGTTTGGCAAATTATGGTGGCTAGCATAAAAGATACGATGGAACTGATTAACTTAAATACATACCTATCCCGCTAAATTCATAATCCTCCGTTTCGGATAAAAGTAGTCGGATAAAACATTAAATCAATTTTGCTTCAATTCGGTATGAGTGCAGACGTGTCAAATAAAACGCTACAGTTAATTCCAAACATTGTTACTTAATTTATTTTCATCAAGTTATTATACAAACAAATAGCAAAAGTATTTTAGTTATTTTTAGACGTATTTTGAAACCAAATTGGTCTAACCAATATAAACTAGAAACTATGAAAAACAAACCGGGAAAACACGTCACAGCGAATTGTTTTAGTTGAGTGTATGGCTACCAATTTAGGTCTTGACTGTTTTCATACGAGCTGTGAAAGTATAAATAAATGTTTTATTACTCAAAGTTATATAGTTATATATAATAAAATAAATTGCATCTCCTTACGTTGTAGGGAATGTAACTAATAATAGTTATAGCATCCTTTATATATACACGTGAATTTCCAAAAGCATACATCCTTGGTCTTGTCTGAAACTTGAGCTGATGTACAAGGAGGAATATTCTCGCTTTAATCCGTGCATCGTGTTGAAAACTAGTAGACCTGGTTTAGCAATGTATGTAATTGTTTACAGAGGAATAAGCTATGAATCTAAAAATTCTGAAATATTATGCTGTGTTTCCTATCTCTTACCGTGTTCTATCAATTTGCCTTAAAAACTTTCACAAATACACTAAGGATTATCTGTAGTACAAACACAAACATAATTTTCTCTATTTTCCCTTTCCAAACTTTGGTGTGAAATAAATGAAAACATGAATTTCTATAGGCGAATTTAAAGCAGCAATATTTTTATTTAATTCGAAAGAATGTTGAAGGATTGTTGTTATTCAAAACGAGTGGGTTTGTTTTATCTGTAGCGCGTCACTAATGGTGACGTTGTGCTCGCACTTGACACTCATTAGGCGGTGGTTACGCCGCGTGATGCGTACCTAAACAATGATGCTTAAGGCTAGTGTACATGACAGACTTTTTATATCTCTGCGGTTTGGTTTTTGTTTGGCTTTAGCTCTGTTTTTTTTTAGATTTACTGAATAAATTTTGGATTAGGTGGTCATCGATTATAAAGACCATGATGACTTCTGACGAGGGTCAGAAGTTGCTTTATAAAGCAAAAAATGTGTAACTTAAAAGAAATCATATGTGATCTAAAATACAGTAATATAGTAGGTACTTACCTATTTTACGACAACCTAAAATTATATTCAGATATATTGTGGAAAAAAGAAAAAGACTATTTAGTTGCAGACTTCTATATTGTCGGAGTTGAATGTTGCGTCGGTTAAAATAAATTATGTAGAATTATCTAGAAATTATTGAAATGTATTAAATTTGTAACATGTAGATAAAAGTTTTTAACCCAAAATGTCTATAATGGGTTTGTATTCAAGAAATTTCTCAACTAGCCGTGACTGAACATCAGTATTTCTCGTGGAGTCTACTCGTGGAGAGTGTAAAGGTTAGATGATATCTATATCATCTAACCTTTACACCCCAATTACTAAACTTATGCCCAGTCGGTATTCGATAGTTCGACTGATAGTCAGATTTCGCTGGTTTCGTAGTAAATGTAACGAATACCAGACGGAAAGTTTTCGTAAAATCCTATACCACGGACAGTGTTATAATAATATATCAGTAAGAAAAGAAAATGGAAATTCTATGTAGCTGACTGCATTTATCCCCAGTAATATATTTAAGTCTGGTTTAACGCCCGTAAGGTAATATTCTTAGCCGAGTTCGAAACTGTGTAAAAGCATTCTTGTCGACGAACAAATTAGATTTTATAGCGCGTCTGTGTCGCAACCACTTGACACTCATTACTGTGTGGTTTGGTGAGAGCCGCATAAACAATCGTGTATACGGGTCCCTTCACTGTACCCAGTGAACCCTGCATAAATTCTACTGTGCAAAAGAAAATAAACGTGTTCGTATTTCACCAAGAAAAAGGTGCAGACTTGCTTCAGTTATATTGTTTTTAATGCGAACTCGAGGTTCCCGAATTAAATTTTGATGTGTATTTTTAATTTACATTTGCTCTGTGTGGAAATGGTTTAAACCATTTCAATATTAAAATAGTAGCAACAGTAAATGGTTAACAACAGATATTTATTTTATAGGTAGGTACAAAAAAAACTGATTCCGTACTTGATTTGAAAATATATTTCAATCTAACGTTAAAAGTGCAAGCATTACTAATACACTCTGATATAAGAGTAGAGAACTATATAAAATGGCAAAGAAATTTATTTCAACTTTTCAGTGTTATTTATTACTTTCGCTTACAAAGGGTTCGTAAAGATATTTTCTTACTACCCTCATATCTTAGTCTGTTTGTTTCAGCTTAGCGTTTTAAGTTAGTTACTCTTTGTTCAACTTAAAGTCAAAGGCAAACAACTTATAGGAGTGTATAAATTGTTACTTGTAATGAACATGCTTCAAACAAGTTGATGATAGTAGAGTTTTCAAGTGTCAAGAAATTTGAACATTTTTATTATAAGTATGTCGTTTTAGTCATCGTACGTAATGCAATTGAAAATATGTTCGAAAGTTAGGCGATTGAGGTCAATCTATTAGTTTGTCTTGGGTTCGATTCCCAGACCAGACAAATATTTGAGTGATCTATATACTGACGCTGCGTTTATTTCGAGAATCTGCTTTTTAAAATTATCTAGTTCAGTATATTTTCAGTACTAAAGTATTAAAAGTAAATACTTGCAATACTTTTTTACTAAAAATGTTTTAATAAATGCTTTCTGCAACAAATGTTACCCATTTGAAAATAATGATGTATATCAGAATATAGGTAAGACCTTTAAACTGCTAAATAATTTCAATTATACCATCTAAATTGAAAGAATATATTTTCTAGACATACCTATAGTAATTAATAGTGCTATAATTCGGCAAAAGAATCGACATAGTTAAAAAAAAAAACAAAAGAAAATGTTTCGCCTGATAGTAACTGTGCCAGACAATAGGTACTGAAATTCGGTAGTCTTTGAAATTCAATTAGTACTTCATATAATTTGGCACTGAAAGTAGAAGTAAGATTTCTATTCGAAGCTTTTATTTGTCTTACTTTATTGTTGCCGAAGTTTAATACAAGTTTTGTCTACGAACTTCTTAGACTTTTCACCGGACGGCGCGCTACAACCAAATTGAGAGATTATTAGAAAAATCTAAGAAAAACCAAAGCTTTGTATATTTTTATACAATAGTTAATACGGATACTGATAGGCTCAGGTTGGTATTTTCAATTTAATATTCAGAACATTGATTTATTATATATTAATCTAAACTAATATTATAAAGAAAAAAGAATGATTTTTTTGTATGTTCGTTTGTTTGCAACGATTTAACTAAAAATCTACGTTACCGATTTGAAAATTCTTTCACCTTTAAAAATCAATAAATAAAGCTAGTACCATCGGCTATATTTTACTATGTTAAACATATTTTTTATCAATTTTCAAGATTTCAATATTAGTAAATTTGCCATACAGAAGACAGCAAAAGTAAATTTGCAGTATAGCAATAAGTTTTAGCAGAAGTAGGTAATATCGCAATCATTATTTTATGTAGGCGTTTGTTTTGTGACTGGATGAAACTTTTGATACCGACGTATTTTGATTTGATTTGATAAAACTGTCTGATATTACGGTTTGTATTTTAGATTTCTATCAAAAATTTTGGGTTTTATAAAATCACTTATTAAAACGTAAACTAATACTCGTAATTGTGACTAATTATTGACCATGCCTAACAAAGCTATCATTTTACCAAGATGACTTCTCATTCTGAAGATTCAAGATCACTATCTTACTGTTACATTCATAATATTCGTCAATCACCCATACCATTAGTTCAACACTGTTGAACACGGTTTGTATATTGTTGCCAAGCGTTGTTGCTGGAAGTGTGTCGATGTTATTGTGTTGGCTTCCCTCCATATTGGGCGACTTTGTGAGTTAGAACCCAGTTCGGAACAAGTTGAAGCACATGGTTTTGGAATTGATTTTAGTACTATAATAATAGGAATTGAGAACCGCGAACACCGATATGCTACTTACAAGAGTTGAATGTGTATATTTATTTTTCCTTCATCAACTTTCATTTGTCTCCCGTTGTTGAACAGTCGATTTTGAAAGTAATCTTAAACAGCTTGACGGAATTGTTTTTTGGTTGACAAAATGCGTGTGAGGCGTTAACAGTGTTGTCATATTATGGCGTAGCATTAGTTAATTAAATAAAATTTAATAGTTACACTACCTAAGATCGAAACTATTTATTTCTGTATTTACCTATGAAGAAGCAGAGATACAATCAAAGACGCAGGTAAAACCGCGCCGTGGGAAGCTGAGTTCTAAATAATGTTTGTACAAAACAGTAAACATTTAACACAAAAGTATATAACATGTTCTCTCAAAACTAATTCAAATTTCGGAAACACAATAAAAATATAACAGAATGTAAATAAGATGTAAAGTAATGTTGATTGATAGACTCTAAACCAGCTGCATCTCAAGGGGAAATGTGCTCAGTACCAAATAACGACAGTTTTGCGATACGCCAATTTGCGTCAATCATTTTCACGTTGCCTTATCACGTTCAGAACGATATCTGTTTATATCGGTCTTGTTTAGGAGCAGTTTGTTTTTCGTTTAAATTTTGTAAATATTATATTTAGCTGTAATCAAATAGAGTAACTACTTAAAGTACTTACCTCCTCACGACTGTCAAAGTTCATCAAAGGATAAAACTAGTGTAATTCGTCAATATGTGTTTTGAGTGTGAGTTTAAAGTAAAAGTAAAAGTCTTACCATACACTAAAAATATATATACTTGAGGGCTTTATAATAACGAGGATTAAACGCTAAGTATCTTTAATCAGAAATAATAAGACGATTCCACTTAAAGTTCTTACAGATTAATTGTCAATCTATCCGATTTTGTTCGATACCAAGTTAAAATCACAGCCGATATTAATCGCTGTCAATTATTTTTGAAATCTTTTTTTAATATATAGTAATTATAATTCCAGCCTGTTACTGACCACTTGCAGAATAAGGCTATATTAATATTAATATTCTCTTAATGGCAAGAGCATTGATCGCCACGATTGCTCAAAGCGTATTGGCAACTTTATACTTTTGATTCTATTCAACTTAAACTGACTGATATTAATTACATATGACGTCGTAAACACCATTCTCTTGTTTTACTTCCATAACGGATTATGATATGAATGTTTTGTATCTACCTACTTGCACCGTATATTAAGGAGAGCTATGCATACAGGCCACGCATACGAATAGTCTTGTTATGCAACGTGTGCCAGCTTAGGCGGCTGAGTTCTAATATACAGATTTCTTTAAAAGTGTACTTATTGCCATCGCACGAGCACAGATATTTACACGTATACTTTCATCGCACGACGAGATCACACGATCACTGCCAATTAGGACGCCGCCTTAGACGTATGGCAGTCGCGTAAATCTAGTTTTGTTAATGAGAAAATTAAATTCAGTCTAATTGTACCGTTTTGCGAACTGTGAGCTAAATTATGAGTGAATTTAAATTAAACATTTAGTAGTAATGTTTTAATTTTGGCTAAAAAAATACTTTTTTTTAACTTTAGTAAAATAATAGACGTACATTCGATATATAGTATCACGCCGTTATAAAATAAAAAGGTAGACAGAGCTGCAATCATACTTTTGCAGCTATTTAATCTGTATTGTATTGAATAGTCTAAAGTTACCGATTGGTTAACGATATACTTCACTTGTATCGTTTTTCTTTCAAAATGTGAATTATGTGAAAAACGATAATATTAAACCGTGACGATGTATCTAAAACAAGTATGTAACAATAAAATCACCGTGAAACATGAAATGTTACGCCTTTGAACACGGAACAGCTCAACGCCGTCGCCTACTTTCTGTAATGTTGGAAGGCTGTTTCCTTCCTTGCCAATATCCGCCCCATATCACGAGGAAATGTCTTGCTTCGTTCATGTATTTAATGTTGCATTGAGACAGATTATAAAACCGTTTTTTATAAGTTATTTCAGTCATAGTATTAAACTATAAAGTGTCAAAGGATGTAATTATTTATTAAGTTAAAAGTAAAAAAATAATAAGTTTAAAGTCATTCTATTATTATTATAAATGCGAAAGTTTGTGTGAGTGTGTGTGTATGTTTGTAACCACTCAGTGCCTAAACGGCTGAATCGATTTCGATAAAAATTGGTATGTAGATAGATTTGGTGCCAGAGAAAGACATAGGCTTTTTATCCCAAAAATCGGTTTGGTTCCCGAGGGATACAAAAAAACATATTTTACTCGCGAGCGAAGTCGTGGATCGCAGATAGCTAAATTATATATTTTTGAGGCATATAATTGCCTCTTATATATTAATATGTAGATTGTCTAAGAAATGAATGATATAAGGTAGTCAGCTATTAAAGATTGGCCCACCGCTACTTAATTATAAAATATCTAAACATATTAATTCCATAATACAGAAATGAAAATTTATTGAACGTTTTAACTCAAGTAGCCTGAATACCATTAATCATAAAAATCATTTATTAACATCATTTAAGTAATAGGATTTCGTCAAATTGATATTACTGTGGCAAGAGTAATTGTATGCTTTTTGTTAAGAATTATAAATCTCTGCTATTTGATACCGTACGTTAATTGTGCTAACAAAATTAATTTATATCAATGACTATATAAATTAAATTTACCTAGCCATAATTAATCAAGCTGGCTTCCTGTTTATTAGTGAATTAAAAGCTGAATCAATTTGTATGTTTTAGTTCAATATTTGCTTTCACATGTATGTTTTAGTTCAATATTTGCTTTCACATAGTATGTTGACAAACAAAGACCTAATACTATAAATGATTATTATTCAATTTTGAATGACGGGTGTAAAAAAATATCTTTAAATACTTATCAAATTTTATTATAAAATACGCAGCGTATACAAAATGATTGCAAGAACACCAGTGTTCCTAATAATAAGATATATAATTGTCCTTTCACTTTATCGTACTTCAGTTACAACCTAATGATCATTTTGTGCCTTATCGTTATGTACGCTGTTATGTAATGATTATAATCGATTTCATTTAGTCAGTAAAAGCTTTTCATTTTTTTTCTTAATTGCAGCTTTATTATACAAACGTAAACGTTTGTTTTTTATTTTTCATTTATCTTATCTTTTTGATTGGCGAAATATTGACCCGAATATTGACCCATTTTCTAATAACCCGCTGTTATTAGAAAATGTGGAGGTTAACTGCAGTTGGACACTGCGGACTCAACATAATAAAAATTACTTATAATATAATTGTATACACGGTACATCTTTTTTATCTGTATGTCGTACTCAGTTTTGGTTTGATGAACGTGGAAATGTGCGTTTTGTGTTTTATAATTTTCTGCTATAGCAGCGACAGCGTGTGTCGTTTTCATTCAGTCTTTTAATTTAACTTTATTTTAAAGCCTACCTAATACATAATTATATTGACACGCCTATTCCTAGTATTAAAATAGTAAGTATTTCATCTACGTTAATTTTAATCGCGCTAATTATCGCATAAAATAGGTACAAAGTTTCATATTACCTGCTTCATCCATATAGCCGTAAGCTATGGTCATAAAATCTAGCTTTACACCTTTTATTGGATACTACCTGGATTCTAAGATATTGATTATAAAAGTATTTTATAGTTTCTATCCCGTAAGAAACAATCGTTAACTAGAGGTACCCTACCTGTGAGCTGTTGCCTTTTACGGATTTCTCGTAAGATTTTTATTTTTATAGTGTGTAATAGTGCTAGCTGTAGATTGGCTTGTTTAATACTTTATAGCTTTACTCCCTGTCTTTTTCAGTTTAATTTAAAATAAATACTGTATTCTCGGAAAATGTAGCCGTATTTTATTGTAATGTAGATACAATAATAGCTACCTGGTCTATTAGTAGTTAGTATTGCATTACTAGTGCGATAAAGCTTCGAGGGATATTATTATTATAGTATTAAACTTTTAAGTTAACACTACCTACGGCGAGCGAACTACGAGATAAATGTTACCGCAACTTATGAATACCTTGCCTATGGAATTAGTTGATACTATCACGGAAAAAAACATTAAATCCAAACTAAAAAAATATTTTCATCGTTTAGTATAGCATTTTTGTATATTCTTTGTTCATAAAATAATGTTGTTAT
This sequence comes from Parascotia fuliginaria, assembly GCA_963082885.1. NCBI lineage: Eukaryota > Metazoa > Arthropoda > Insecta > Lepidoptera > Erebidae > Parascotia > Parascotia fuliginaria. The sequence goes on along the minus strand of OY720180.1, from coordinate 12,169,515 downwards.
TGTAACTCATTTTTAACTTGTTTATTTAGGACGTCAACTTTATTATTTGTACCCTACCTTGTTCTGTGTATATTGTGAACTCTTGATAGCTTAGTCATAAACCTCATTGGTTTTCTTAAGTTATCACTTATGTAATACTTATGTAAAAAAACATTTATACAATAAAAATAAAAAAACGTGTGAAACGGGTAAGCTGATTACTTTATTTTAAACAGATTTGCAAAATTCGAGCCGAAATAAAGATTCCTGAAGTAATGTCTAGAAGAATAATTTTGAACTCATGTCAATTTTGTGAGAATTAAGTATTTCGTCTTTCGTTTTTTTTAAATCTTTAGCAATAAACAACTTTTGGAATGTTTTGTATCTCGAATTCTTCGAAGCCACATTTTAATAGAATTTGGCTAGACGGCTAAGAAAATATTATTCAGTTAAGTTAAATTGTTTTTATAGTGCAGTTTCGATTTAAGTGGGTCAGTAATTTATTGTTCTAGTCTAGTGAAATATTACACTTCTTTCAGTCGCTTCGCTTCACGTTTCGGTTGAAAAACGACAGAAAAAGTGTATAAAGGACGGCTTTTCCGGACTAGAAGTTTTCTCTTGGCGCTAAGAGCCATTACTGTTGAATAAATAAACAGACTTATCTATTTACTACCCTTAGCGAGGTGACTAAGTAAATTTTATACAACTTGTATTTTTCGTTGCCTTAATTACTTTATATTTCATTATTTTATTATAGTAATTTTAAAGTTTTATAGGTTAAATGGTATAAATGTGGCACTTAAGTATTAAAATTGTGTCTAAAGTTGAGGGCTCTCTCGGGCGGGCTCTCGAATGGGGTGAGAACTGAAAACTTAGTTCATTTCAACCCCACGAAGACACAAGTATGCGAGTTCACTGCGAAGAAGGACCCTTTTGTTATAGCGCCTCAGTTCCAAGGAGTTTCTCTCCGTATCTCCGATGACATTGGGATCCTCGGCGTTCAAATATCCAGCAAGGTCCAATTTGGGAGTCATTTGGAAGACAAACCCCAACTGGCGAGCAAAAAGCTGGGCGTCCTGAACAGAGCCAGACGGTACTTTACGTCATCTCAACGGCTTGTGCTATACAAAGCACAAGTCCGACCGCACGTGGAGTACTGTTCTCACCTGTGGGCAGGAGCCCCCAAATACCAGCTCGACCCACTTGACTCCCTCCAATGGCGAGCTGTTCGAATCGTCGACGATCCCAATCTCACAGACAAATTGGAGTCACTGGAGCAGCGGAGGGACTTTGGCTCTCTATGCGTGCTCTATCGTATGTTCAACGGGGAGTGTTCTGAGGAACTGTTTGACTTGGTGCCATCATCTTCTTTTTATCATCGCAACACTTGACATCGCAGCAAAGTTCATCCATACTACCTGGACACGATCTCGTCTAGCACGGTTCGTTTTCAGCGTTCATTTCTCCCACGTACGTGCAGGCTCTGGAACGAACTACCAGCTGCGGTGTTTCCCGAGCGCTATGAAATGTCCTTCTTCAAACGAGGTTTAAAGAGAGCATTAATATCACGGTAGGCAGCGGCTTCGCAGAGCCCCTGGCATTGCAGAAGTCTATGAGCGACAGTAACCACTTACCATCAGGTGGGCTGTTGGCTCGTCTGCGACTGTAGGCAATAAAAAAATAAAAAAAATTGTGCTTTTCATGCTACTATGTTAGTATAAAAGGCTAATAGCATTGTAACCAGCACTTAAAATATAAAAAAGTAATGTAAAAAAGTACAAACGTATAATTTCAAATAATATTATAAAGGAACTCTGTAAAGTACAAGTCGAAGTTACCGCAAGCTTATTAGCACAGTCTCAACATCGTGATTAGATAACCTACATTGAAGCGAGACGATGATGCTTTAAAATGCTGATATGGTTTCAATTACAATTAAAACTTTGAACGCGTAATGAGTGCCAATGTCGCAATGTAGTGTTATATTTCGTGGTTTTCAATTTTTATCATAGAATCTCAGCTATATTTTAAAAATAAGTAACAGTATTAGTATTTATTTATTAGTATTTCTTACAGTTATTTTGCTATGAAAATACCGCAATTTAAGTTTCAAATGTATCATTTTCATAAAAATAGAACTATAAACGCAATGATTTATTACTTTTTATACAGCTCTCACCTAATTTTAGCATGTTAACAGAACATATTTTGAAATTTAATGTTAAATATTGAAAACCACGACGTATGACATTAAATCAACGTTGCCACTCATGACGCGTAAAGGCTCTTATTGATACTGAAAAGACTAAAAGTTTTTAGAAAAATAAACAATTTTATTTCAAAAGTAATGTGAATCAAAATTTTTAAATTTTACTCACTTAATATTCTTTAAAATTCACACAGACACAGAATAGAATATATATATAATGATGTAGGTAAATGGTAAAATAAAGGTTTGTTTTTTAGAAAAAGTTCTTACAACGTAATAACATAGGTAGTGTCCAAACAATGTGACCTGAGGCCCTAGACAAGTGTCAAACATTTCTATTCTATTCATAGAATAGATAAAAAAATGTATGAGATTGACATAATCGTTGGCGTTAGCTTATGTCAATTCAATACATTTTTTAATCTATTCTATGAATAGAATAGATTAAAAAAAAAACTTTGCCACTTGTCTAGGGCCTCTGAAGAGATACAAACGCAAATATTAAACACTTTAAATTCAACATAAAACTGGTCATAGATTTTTGGAAATGGGAATTTAACATAAAAACGATTAAATAATGTTCATACTAGCCTAGGAAAAGATTACTTTATTCATTATCTTTCCCTCTCAGGTAGGTCCTTGCAATATAATCCTCACAATATTTAAAAATATATTTTTTAATTCCATCATCAATTTAACCCGAAGACGTCCTCTGAAGAAGACTATGTCCTCTGCTGGACATAGGCTTCTCCCATGTAGCTCCACTATGGCCAATCGTGAGCCTCATTCATCGGTTATCCGCTAATTATTTGATTGTTAGCCTGCCCAAGCTGCGTCTTCTGAATTGTGATCGCAACTCTAGAACATTTCTAACCCGACGGCAAACATCTGCGAATTTATTGTAAAAAAATAGGTAATATTGGTAATCAGTATCTTCACTATCGTAGTAAATACTACTTCGCACCACAGGAACAGTCCTTTTACTCATAACATACACTATTGTCTTTCCAGATAACGTTTATAGCGTAGTAATATAACGTAGGGATGCTGCCGACTGAATATGAGATTATGATCTTATTAGTAGAAACCATTAGTTTAAGTGTTCTGCTTTAAGAGCCATTATATGACGCCTATTCGTTTTGATGGAATTGTTTTTTAGATTAATGTTTTTTTATAAAATGTGATATTAAAATGTGTGTATTAAAATTTGGTAAAGATGTATGTTTATATAATTTAATGTTTGTATTAACTCTTTCCGGATGACAATAAAACATCTATTGTGTCTACAGTAGCGTCCATGAAAGGGTTAATTATGTCCTCCTAAAGGTTAGGTCATATACTTATTATACCTAGATGAGGACGGCTCAGGAAAGATCAATTTCGTCTGAAATTATTATGTGTATTTTTATTACCAATCAAATCAATCAAATGGCGGTAACCGATACTAGATAAGACAGTCTCAAACATAAATAGCATAAATACTTAATTTAAATTAGCTTTCAAATACAAGCATCAAGGGTCAACTCCATTCAGAATAAATCGCTATAACATTGTAATCAAACAATAACTGTCCATCTCCGTCTAATCCTGAATAAAAAATCTATATTCAATATCTTTAGTCTCGTAAAAGCGATAAAAGTTATTGAACCAGAATGCAATACGAACCTATTATTATTACGAGTATTCTTTCACTTCTTTTCACTAGAAATATGCCTTATCGGTTAAACGATCCATCTCTAATTGCACTTATTATTTTCGTGCGCACCATCGCACGTAGTTACAATGCTCATTATTTGACATTTATGGTTAATTTGCAAAAGGAAATTGTAGAATTACAATTTTAATTTTGTTCTCTTGACATTTTGTATGATAATGGTCTATCTCGGTGTGTGCGACAGCTGTACGTAGATTAAAGTTAACCATGTCTAGACTCCAAATATTTGTACTAAGTTCTGCTGTGCTTTGAGCTTTTGTATTTGTATTTTAGTGTAATCTCCCGCTTATTTTTCTATGCAGCTGATGGTTTATCTATATGAATTTTTCACTTCACTGAAGAATAATGTTAAAAGTATTTGGATGAATATAAAATTTTAATTAAGTTTACATAACTTCGAAGTCTACAGAAATTAATACAAAAAATTAAAGAATTCAATTAAACGGTTAAAATAACAAAATCATAAACTTTATAATGAGAGCGCTACAGTGTTGAAGAGTGGCGTCATTAACCTGGAACACCATCATACTGGGAGTAACATTAAATTAGTGTTCAGAATCGTAATATTTTTGAAATGTCAGGCGTCGAATGGCATATATTCAAACCTACCCAGAGACCCTAGACAAGTGGCATTGATTTCTATTCTATTCACAGAATAGATAAAAAAATCAATCCTATAATTTTTATCTATTTTGTGAATAGAATAGAAAGCTATGCCACTTGTCTAGGCCCTCTGGTACAGAAATTTTGAATTTCAGAGTGTAGTTATACTTTGTACCAACAGTTTTAACTACCTCATGTATATTTTATTCTTGAATAACATGTTTCAATCTGCATTACACCACACGTACAAGAGTAAATGCTTATCTGAAGTCTGTTACCGAACTAAATACTTGACTTTGACTTTGTGATAACACTGTATTACGTGACAAATTATAGCGAAAGTTTAAAAACTGCGTAGACCTGCTACAGGTATCTACGTCGCGTAGCAATTGCTACGAAATACAGTGTCTTGATAACATCTTAGAGAATACATAACTATAATTAGTGGGCTGGATCATATTTCATCATTATTATTTTAGGCCTAAGTCCATTGAGCTAGAGGTGGCAGTTTCATCACAAGACGCTGTACCTCACCCTTAATTTTTTAAATTTTCTTTAAACCTTTACAAGTTATTACCGAGTTTGGCCGCCATCTTTCAGTTTTCTCGTTACGTTGGGTCAGTACCCACTGATTCAGTCGAATCGGATTTTATTTGTATTTGATTAAGGAATGACAGATACCAGATACTTTATTAGTTTGAACCATCATTAACCAACTCGTCAAATCAAGTGTAGTTTTTTTTAATAAAATTGCTGCTTGATGTTATATAAACATCAAATAATGCGATTACACTTAACAAACCTCTGTATATAATTATCACGTGTGTAATGTCCTCAATAATAATAAAGATGCACATATCAAAGGAAGTAGGTCTACATAATGCGTCATAACACGACGCTCTTAATGAGTTAGAAGAGGTGTATTGTGATCACGTTTCGTCAGTAACGTGTAAGATTCCTTGTAATAGGCAGTGAAACTAGTCTTTTGTTGTTTTATCCCACGTTAAACTTCTTATAGCTAAGATATATATAGGTCACTAGCTTTCCGTGGCGCGTTTTAACCAGCGTTTTTGCTTACTTATTTGCTCCCGTCGTCAGTAGCGTGATGTTATACAGCCTATAACCTTCCTCGAGAACTGGGCTATCACACGCAAAATTTATTTTCAAATCCAACTGGTAATTCCAAAGTTTAGCGCGTACAAACAAATAAACTCTTCCGCTTTTTATAATAATATAGATAAGAATGTTCTTCTTTAGATTTATTTTTGTTTTAATTACTGCGGTAGTAGAAATCAAGTTTTCGCAGTTGACTTTAGTGATTGAATGAGCCAGATCGACATTGAAAATCTACAATCTCTTAGAATATTGGTGTAAAATATTATTTTGCATACTAACGTTTTGTTTGGTGATTGAGAACGCCGGAGATTGTTATAAGCAATGAAAGTATCCATGTTCATAGACTTTGATTACCACTTACAGTCAGATGGACCAAATAAATAAATTTAAAAAAAGGATTTATATCTGCAGATCACTTAACGAACAATATTACGTTTTACAATCTAATAGTAAAAGATGAAAGTAATTACAATTATCTTTCTTGCGTCACGCCCAAAATCTAAGCGTTATCAGGTTAAATACCGTTACCTGCCCGTTTGAGAATGAAATGCTTGAACTTATGTATGTATGTACATATGTATCAGGTAAAGTAATAAGAACAATTACATAAAATCACAAGGATTTTTACATAAAACAAATACAAAACATCTTTTTATCTTTACTTATACAGATTCTTGTCCGAAAAATTAATGAACAGCTCATGAAAAGTAATTCTATTAACAAGGAAAACATTTTACGCGGATAACATACTATATGGGCTAAGATTACACCATATAGGGACACAAGTCACGTTTCTTACATTCACTGTGACCGACTCGCTTCTCACATAAAATAATAATACCATTCCCATGTACAGTGTATTGTAAAACGATACGTCTGTCCGTCCGTATTATTATAACCCGGGGAAAATTATGGGTATTTCATGGCATAGTGTTGAGACGTGCAAATTGATATCTCTCGTACTTTCATAAGAGTATGTCCTATATTCATGTTGTAAATAGGTCATCTGCTTTTTTGACGATCGTATTTTGTTTCTTGCAAACTTGACATATTCTAGGTACCTACCTAGAATATGTAAAGTACCTACTTTATAGGTCATTTTATTACATTTTGTGCCCGATAATTACAACAGAGCCAGGCAGCATGCTTTGTTTGCGGTACCACGCTGTCGCACGGTTGCGCGTTCCATGTCTCCAGTACCGCGTATGTTAAAGAGGCCCAACGCTCTGCTGGCGTCAAGTCATGGGCTGGATCTGCTTGCTGCTGAATGGAAGTTGATCTTGTCTGAATGTATGAGGTATTGTGAGACGTCAGAGTAAAAGTTGTTATTTTTTATATTTTAAGTTTTTACTGTGTAATCAGTGTAATTGACTGTATTTTTGTTGTTCTGATTATAAATAAATAAATAAAATTACATGCTTAATTGCTTACTTGACTAACAAATTTACCTATTATATTTCTGAATTGCAGAATGTTATTCATTATTATTATAATTTTGATTGACTAAATTTTTAATTCAATTTTTGATAATTAATTAAATGTACTGCATAGAGCAACACCAAAATAAAGATGTTTTTGTTTAAATTAAATTTATCAAATCATTGGTCGCTTACGGAATTAAAACGTACCCCACGACTAAATTTTGCTACCTCAGGTTAATTGTGATAATGTAAACATAAAATGTCAGGAGGCGTAGTTAGTCTTAATACAATGACAATAAAACACCGTTGACATAATTCAAGCTAAAGATTTTCCCATGTCTACGCGACAACAACCATTTGTTATAATTTCCTGACTAAATTCGCCTCGGTGAAAACATAAAAACAACCTTTTTGTAAATTGTGACAAATCATTATGCCTTTAACAAAAAACACGGACGCAATTTAAAAAAAATAAAATAAGCATCATGAGTTTATAATTATGTTTGTAAAGGACATGATCTTGTACTATTTTGTATCTTGTTCGATATAAAGAAAAATTTGATACAAGGTCTTCCAAACACGCCAATTAAATAGCTCATAATTTATGAGTAAATTTTATTTTCTGATGTAATAAACCACTAGAATTATACGACCAAGAACAATGAAATAATACTCATGCTTCTGGATGTAGATCAAGTAGATTTAAGGTAGGTTATATTATTAACCTACTAAAGGCATCTTGTATTATCTCTATACTCTTGTGGTGAATCTGTAGAAGACCATGTTTTAAACTACATGAAGACGTTAGGTAATCGTTGTCCGTTGTCATACAACTAGCTAACAATAATCGTTGCGGCTAGTGGGAAACTTCAGAAGTTAAATTTAAACGTTGAATAGTAAATTTTTCCCGTAATTTGAATTGTAGAAGTTAAATAACAGCTGATCTATATAAAATACTAATAGCAAGCCTAGACTGGAAGCCCAACTAAGTTAGGAAATACAGTGAAATAAAGGGTATCTCATTTTGAATTAGAATTTAGACAAGATATTCGTAGATAACGTCCCAAACATATTGTTCACGATTAGGGATCACATAAATTGAATAATATCAGATTCCAATTTTCGTTCACGAGGCAAATACATGAACATTATAACGATCATAGTTTGTATTCTTATTAAAAGTGTCCAGAAGAAGATGGTTGTACCTAATATATTTGTGTACCATATAAAGTACTTTTAAGTGCATTTTATTACCTTCTTAGCTAAATAGCTTTTAAGCATACTCACCACTTGATTAACAATTTCAGCTACTATCGTCGTAGGCTCCTTTAGCAAGACGGTTATGTAGGACTCACCGTCCTACCCCTGAAATACCTACTAAGACGACCTCGACCGTTTTTTGAGGAGGAAATTTTACTAGAAGAATAATTGCAACGAAGGAACATCTTCTGGGTAGATATTCTATATCTACACCTAAAAAGGCAGACCTGAGCTAAAATGACCACAATTTTTAACTTAGAATACATAAGGAATGATCCATTTTACGACCGCAGTACGCGTTGCTGACCATAACGTGGTTGATTCGTCACCCTATTTTTTTATCCGTGAAGACACTTTTTCTAAATATAACCAGCTAATCTAACAGTATTTTCTGACAATCTACAATCAAATACAGAAAATAAGTTCGAACGTTCGAATATTTAATTACGAAAATAATTGTCTCCTGTATGTTCTTATAGTACACAAGGAACAATAAAATTTTCATAAGATAAGGGCGCTGACGTCTGTCTTGTCGTTATCACGTATCCTTGATTACATGAACTAAACGTAAACGGTTCGAATAATTTTATAAATCCCATTGTTTGAAAGATAAACACTGTTGATATTTACGTTTAATTTTATAAATAACTACATAAGGTAGAAGAAATTACCTTTTGCTTATTTACGGCTGTGTCTGCTTCAAGCGCATATACTCGTAGCTATGTCAAAAGGTTTCAGTAACAACACATCAGGATTAGTGGTGAGTAGTTTACCATTATAACCTTGTATGAAGAAAGTAACCAAGTATTGTCTTTATAATGTGATAACAAAAGGGCTTCAAATACGCTCCTAATTGTATTTATATCAGGTGAAAAATATTTGTTATAAAATACAAGGTGCCCTGTTTTTAATATCTTCTGTGGTTTTATTTGAAATTGTTATTTTTAATGTTGTCTTTATTGTTTTTTGAACAGCATAATTTATTGGTCAATTACTGTCAGTAAGACAATAATAATTTAAACGTAATCATTGGCGCTTTAGCCATTCACGTACAAAATATTTTATTTTCTTATTTTAACTTAGATTACCGTTATTTATTTTGGAAAAACCAGAGTAATGGTGATATTCTTTTACATGTTAAGGAAATTGCTTATTGGCAGTCTTGTGAAAGTGTTTCAACTGTTTGGCTATATTTTGCTATCATAATATACTCGCAGTTTTCACCTGTTTTTACATTACAGAGTGATTAAAAATTTCGACAGTTTATAGTCATCTGCAGTGACAAGCTGACGCCTACTGTGACGTTAGTGCTCCGTTTGGTATGATAAAAATATAATATTTATTTTATTGAATTTTAGGTGCATATGCTATGTAAATTGTAATAAATTAAATCTCTCTATTTACCATAATTGAACTAGTTCATGAACTAATCCATAAATTTTTGGATCGCCGTCATCGAAAACGATGAGGAAACTACTTTTTTTTTAAATTTTCATAGTATATAGTATTTCCTAATACGAGAGAAAGAAGAAGAGGTGGAGGAATACTTGTATATGTGAGAGAAGACATACTATTTACTATGGAAATACCCAAGATAACATTAAAAGCAACCGAACTAATACATGGAAAACTAAAAAGCGGGACTAAAAATATGCACATACTAGCCTTATATAGGCCACCTAACACAAACAAACAAATATTCGTCTCAGAACTGGAAGCCCTACTGAAAACTATCCCATCTACAGAAGAAATAGTATTAATTGGTGACATCAACATTGACTTTTCTCAAAATGTAAACGCGAGTCTAACTGCCTACAAAATCGCCCTGTGCGAAAGCGGCCTGCAAAGTGCTATACCTACGACTGTGACAACGCGCGAGGCGATCGTCGATGGCCGAGTAAATTCCTCGAATATTGACCATGTGTGCGTGCGAATGAGCCGCGGCCGGCCGGTAGACGCGCGCGCGCACATGCTAACCTGCACCTTATCCGATCACTACATGGTGGGAATTAGCTTGGCAGCGAGCGGTAATGTGTCTATTAATAATACGAATTGTAGAATACAAACCATTTACAGTGAAAAAAATGTAAACAATAATCTAAAACAAATTGATTGGCAGGGTTTAATGCAAATTAATTGTCCTATCCTGTTGTATAAAAAAATATTTGAGTATTTTGAGAAAATTTATGATAATAGTAGCATACAGGTATTACCAAAGAGTAAAAGAATTACGCAGACATGGGTGGATAGCGAATTGAAAAGAAAATTAGAGCATAGAGATTTACTTTTTAGAATTTGGAAATCATCACCTAATAATATGAATAACAGATTAACATACACGCGATATAGAAATAAAGTTAATAAACTAATAGACATAGCTAAGAATAAGTATAGACAAAAGGAATTAGAACAGTGTAATAATGATTTTAGAAAGATTTGGTCGAATATAAATAAATGGATAGGCAATACTAGGATGAGTTTGGAAGATGTAGTTAAAAAATATTTAGGACAGAAGGAAACTATGTATAACATTTGTAATAAGTTCTCGGAAACATTTACACAAGAAATACAGAAAATAAAGCATAACTGTGATAATAATTTCTTAGATCGAAGTTCCTATGTTAAGTCAAGTGATACGTCGTTTTATTTTAAAAAAGTAGAAGCATGTACAGTAGAGAAATACATTAATAATTTAGATTGTAATAAAGCACCAGGATCAGATAGAATAAGAGTAAAAGATTTAAAGCAAATTAAAAAAGAAATTAGTCCAATATTAGCCAAATTTATTAATATGTGTGTAAGTGAAGGTGTTTACCCAGACTTATTAAAAAAGTCAATAATACGACCCATATACAAACAGGGAAGCCATTTAGAATATACTAACTATAGACCAGTCGCAATATTATCCGTAATAAATAAGATAGTAGAAAAAGTAATAGTGAATCAGGTGAGTAGCTACTTAGAAACAAGTGGTATAATAACAGACGCGCAGCACGGGTTCAGGCGAGGGCGAAGCACCGCCACAGCGCTCGCGCATTTCACCGACTACGTAAACAACGCGCTTAACGAAGGTAACTTTGTGGCGGCGCTTTTTGTCGATTATAAAAAGGCATTTGACACTCTGGATCACGATGTGCTACTGCGTGCAATGGATGAGTGTGGGGTTCGAGGCCCCGTCAATCGCTGGTTTAAATCGTACTTGGATAACAGATCGCTGTACACATCCATCGACGGTACCACGGGAGACGAGGTAAGTGTGAAACTCGGTGTGCCGACCGGCTCGGTGTTCGGACCGGTCGGGTACATAATGCACGTCAATAGTGTAATCAATGTCATAAAACATTGTAAAACGTTTATATACGCGGATGACATGTGTTTATTGTATTCATCAAACAACGCGACAGAAGCGCAAAATTACATAAAGACAGATTTTGAAAATATAACTAAATGGGCACATGACAACGGAATTATTATAAATTTAGATAAGACGAAAATAATGTTTATAAGCTCACCGTACAGTAATTATATAAAACAGGGCAATAGAATACAAATAACAGGGCATACATACGAATGTTTACATAAAAATAAAAATGGCTGCAATTGCACATATGTAGAAGAGGTCAATAAATATAAATATTTAGGTTTAATAGTAGACAGTAATATTAATTGGAAGCTACATGTGAATGAAGTGTGTGGTAAATTAGAAGTAATTCTGGGTAAATTCTTTCACCTCAGTAGCTTTGTTAGTAGAAAAATTTTGTACGTACTTTACTATGCACTTGCTGAGTCCCTGATAAGTTATGGTATAAGCAGCTATGGGCTTACATTTAAAACACAATTAGATCGAATAAAACAACTTCAAATTAGGCTAATAAAATACCTAGTAAGTAAAAAAGTAAAAGCAGACTGTAAACAAGACTATGACCAACTATTTAAGAAATGTGAAATTTTACCAGTACATGCAAAAGTAGAATACCAATTAGCAATAGAACAATATAACATAGATATACATAAAAAATTGATAAGTCATAAATATAACACAAGACAGACTGAACAGGGTAAACTTGTAATACCATCCATTAGAAATTATTATGGTAAGAGAACTAGACGATATGTAACCCCAATACTATACAACAAAATAGATGTATTAAGAAACAAAGCCAAAGAAATGGGCACAGTAAAGTTAAAAAAGAGACTTAAACATTATTTCTTATAGATAAATAAATAAAATACCTATTAATATTTAAGTCACTATAATACTTAAATAAAGTTACTAATAATGAAAATGTATGCATAAGTAACTACATAACATAATATATATAGTCATATTTAATGTAATAAATATAGTTCACCAACAATATTATATAAAGATATCTAACCTAACCTACCTATGTAAAAATTATTATGTACCTAATTACCTATTAAGTGCAAATTTATTGTTAGAACAAGAGCGCCACTATCGCCAACAAACTGTCCAGCAGTTTGGCGATTTTGCATATGTATTTATAAACAATGTATCTTTTTATGGTGAATAAATTCTTAAAAAAAAAAAAAAAAAAATAAAGTTTTCCTGATTGCAAAAAAAGTCCTAATAGTCCTAGGACTATTAGGACTTTTTAAAACTTTAGGACTTTTCAAAAATTTATGGATTAGTTCATGAACTCTAATGTGGCTTGCAAAACCGAACTTGGTTTTAAATACCCTATGACACGTGTGGCAGGTACAGCTGGCCCGCGGAGTTAAACGTGTATGTGTAGGAGGGCTTAGGTATTTGTTTACGTTGTTGACGTTTGGTGTCCAGTGATTGGAGGCGATTCTCTTCAAATGCCTTGACACTATAATACGTGATAGATGACCAAGTTGACCTTTGAGAAGCGAGGTCTTCGCAACAATCAGGATCGATGACGCATGCGTTGAGGTGTCTTTTAAAAGCGTCCTTATATCAGAGATACTGACCGCCATGTTTCTGCTTTCCTTTTACCATCTCCAAGTAGAGGACTGCTTTTGGTAGAGCATAATAGTGTACAGTAATTTTCTATAATTAGTTCTTCTTTGCTTTCCTTTCATATATATATATATATTGACTATTATTATCATTAAGTATATTGATATGGTTATTATTGTACATATATTGACTACTATTATCATTCAGTACATTGATTATTATTGTAGTAATTATATTGACTATTATTATAGTAATTATATTGACTATTATTGTAATTATGTTGATTATTGTAGTAAAAGTTTAATGTGAAGTGGATAATACATTTTATTAGGGTTCTTTTACCACCCATCACACTCTGCATTGTCATGCTCACTAAAATGTCATTGCTTGTGGTGTCGTATTGGCCGGGTCATCACCTTCCCACTAATATGGCGAGGGTGATGATGGCTGGCCCGTGCGTCATGCTCGTGAACGGGTGCTACTTGGGATGACTGGTCAATCTTGGCATGGCATACATTTAATATTTAATCCAGTATTACCTTGTCGTGCAATGTGACCAGGAGGTGCATTTACCAGTTTAATTAAAATACGTAGTCAAATTACCATACTAGATGAAACTAAATAATTGAAATCCTCTCTTTTCTTTCCTTAATCTTAGTATTATATTAATTGGTTAATTTGTAATAATTACTTTGTATGGTTCTTTCGTTGCGTTGAGTGTTTAAATTATAACTCATTCAAATAACTGTAATTATCTGGCGATTGAAAAGAGTGGCGTGAGTTTCTTGCCAGTTCTTCTCACAGCTCTACCTCGTCAGCAAACTGGCTGTAGGTCAATTGGCTGACAAAATGTAATGTTGACTTTTCATAAGCATCATACTTTATGATCAAAATGAAATAAATGCTTTGACTTTGACTTTGACTTTGACTTTATAATTTTATCTTACCATGTTGGAGCTCCTCCCACCAGAGACTATTCTAGAGTAGCCCGAACTTTAGAGATTTTTTGTGCGCCGTAATATCATATCTGTGAGCTCTAGTGTGATTATTTCAGTGTATGTTTTGCATTCGAATAGTAAATTTCTTATTGTACAATCTGGTTAGAGGCAGTAACTAAAAATAAATAAAGGTAAATTTTAAAAGAAAATCAACAAAGAGCTACTTCATTTTCTGTTACTCTTGTAATGACAGTTTTACTAACCCCCAGTTTCCTAAAGGCCGATCAACGAAATATTAACTAATAACCTGTTAAATCTCATGTGAAGTACTAATTAGGTTAATTTTTCGTTGATCAGCCTTTATAAAACTGGGGGTTAGATATCTAGCGCAAACAAAATATCTTAAGCTTTAATTTTAATTCTAATATACTTTAGTGCGTTGGCCAACCTTAAGTAAGACTGCACTCTAATAAACTAATCTTTTATATTTTATCACATGTTTTAATTCTCGATAAGTTTAACATTAATACGAACTTGCTTTTAACAAGAACTTTCTGACGCAATGGTAACATGAATGATTTCTGTGACGTCTCGACGTTAATTTCCTGGGTTATACGTATTGATTTCAGTTTGATACGCTGGGGATAATTGCAATAGACGCGCCACCCGCTACGCCATCTACGTAACCGTAACGTCTACATTAAACCTACTACTACGCATACAACTATGATGCAAATTAAATAAATATACATGTTTGTTAATAGCTTAGAGGCAAAAGATATTTAAACATAACTAACTTATGTATCTCTTACGATCATTAAAACATGATAGAGAGAAGGGAAGACATGTGTAGCTACAGTAAGAGAATAATTTTATTATGCTAATCAAGCAAAATTACCAACGTGCTTATGTAGTATAGCTATAAAGTGCTCGTACCTAACAATCTATAAATAATGAAATCACGTGTTAAATGGTAAAACGTATCTATATGATCGACCAATCAATCGTTTATAGTGACCAAGTAATACTGCTGTTTTGTATTTTTTTGTTCAATTGGAATGAGATATCTATTACTTTCTTACAAAAGACAACTTGGGAACTCGAGTAAAGTTCTAAACACTGAAATAGCAGTTGACTTGCTAGGTTAGTACACACAGAAACAACAACACATTTACTATTACTTAGGTGGACGCTTTTAACTGTAAACCACGCAAACCGGCCGTAAAAAACAACCGTAAAATAGTAATATCATAGATGGACCACTTTTGTTACGCTGCACAACGACTTTGTATCAGTTTTATGAAATTTTTGCGCATTTATCTGCACTCAGTTGAAAACTACTAACAAACAGTTCCCGAATAAATAAATTTTATCTGGGTTTCATGCACGTGAAATATCTTTGGACTGCAATGGTCACTTTTATGGTTTGCCATATTTTAAAGTCAAGCTAAATTCTCTATGTAACTGAGTGGTTATAGTTCAAATATTTATGTGTATGGGCAAAAGTATTATCATAAATATTTTATTGCTTAGATATTATTAATCTAATGACCTCATAAAAAGACGTTTGTCATTGGTGTAGCCACAAATGCTCTAGACCTTAACCGTGATAATACTATTTACCAGAAGTACATTAACAGGTTCTCTTAAAAATGCCCCGTACAATAGTAAATAGGTATGGGTGTAGTTAGAGCCTTTGAATATTTCTGCCAATGCTCAATATCCTGTTGCAATAACAGTTGTTTAGATTAACACTTGGTTAGACTTTTATTGTTGCACAAATTATCGTGTATTTGATCCTTGTATGTATACCTATATATGTTAATTAGAACGAGTAAACAAAATCAATATTTATATAAACAATTTATTTCTTTCCTTTGCTGATATAACATTTAAGTAGACATCAACAAGTTTTATTATTACTTCATTATGTATAGAAGAAAAGTATTGTGCGATCTGGATAACTTCAAGATTTCCATCAAACAGTCTTATCAATATGTACATATTGAAAAAATAATTTTAGGATCAGATGTTACAATCGTAGCCATTAAGAAATATAGCAAATAATTAATTTAATTACAAGTCAAGTAATTAGAAATTCCTAAATCTGTTTTTTACATTCATATATTATTATACTCACAATAATTTAATTCAACTATTACAAAAAATACAAAACTTCCTTTATTTGATTTGATATTAAAACATTATTTTCAATACTCTGTACTTATTCGTACAGTTCAAACATTTACGTAATACAAATTTCTATTCCTGCGGGAAATTTATTTACTTAGCCTCACTCGCGTCTACCATCGAGGTAACAAGAGATGACTTTCTACTTCTATAATTTTGGCACAATTTATTTTTTCATCATTCACAAGTCACATTTACACACTATATAATTTACAGAAATTCAGACCCAAAACTACTGGTCCACATGTACTTAAATCTAATGTCTTTTCTAGTCCGTGAACAATTATCATGGATTTCTTTTAATTGATACAATACACTTTTGTTTACAATGGTGTCTATGTTCAGGCGGTACGTCCAAATGAACAACATTTACCGCTCTATCAAACGTTACCCTCGGGAGTCATCGCGTTAATGTCACTTCAGTATCACTTGAACTCCTAGAGCTCTCTTTGATAACGTCAAGTTCCCTATTAGATAAAGAAGAGTTCCGAGAAAATTTATGAGCACTGTATTCACTTTTTTCATCTAACATTTCACGGCCACATCCGTTACTGTAATCTTTGTTCTCATCTGAATCGTCTTCAATAATATCGTTCACTTCCACTTCTAATAAGTTATCGTTCTCTTTAAATCCATAAGCACTGAAGTTCCTCTCGTGACTTAAACTGCGTATCCTATCAAGATTGTGTTCCAAGTGTTGCATGTCATCATCAACACCAGGTGATTCATCAAACTTCCACTTAATATTTGAGTTAAAATGTTCAATGCCTGGATACATACTTATACTATTACTTCTATGCCCGAAAATCGGACAGTTTCGGTACTCTCACAATTCCGGGTGTCTACCATTACAGTTTTTGTTGAAATTTCCTTCATCTAAACTTAGGTTTGATCGCGATCTGCCACAGTCTAACCCAGGACTCGGTCTGAATAAACAGATATCTGAATTTTTCAACCGACATTGTCGTGAACAAGATTCAATTTGGAACGCTGATCTGTCAAGTTGTCTGTAATCTGTTGGACCATACCCGTCAAAGAATCTAGGGTCTTGCTTACAGTTACTAGAGCACCCTTTAAAAGATCCTGAACATCGCAAGGGATCACGATGGCATGCTTTTTGTATTGCATGAAGTGAAGTAGATGAAACTGTTCGTTCCAATATTTCTCCCCAATACTTTTCTCCTAAGCCTTCAAACTCGCCTTTAGAATGTAATCCATCAGAAGTGACGGGGGATCCACAGCAGCCTGTTGCAGGCTTTTCATAACGTGGAAAAGATTTTGATCTCCGGCAGCAAATCTGTGACAAAAGTTAGAAATGTTATACTAGTGAAAGCCACATCGATATCACATTTTTAGAATACTGTATTATAGTAAAATTAAATAAACAACTGGTTACAATTTTCATTGCATAGTCGTATTATATTATCAAATGTATTATTGTTTAAACTTAACAATATTAACACTTACATAGTATTGCAGTAGCTCGTGGCTTATTCTTCTAAAATGACTATTCAAGAGCCAGTATAAGAAAGGATTCCAGAAGCTGTTGCTCAATGCCAACCAGGTGACAATAAAATCCAGAGATGGTGGAACCTTTGTAAAAGAAAATATAACTCCTTATTTTGTGACTGGTATAAATCATAAATGTAATGGCCCAGTGGTGAAGGCACCCGCTTCGTAAACACGAGGTCGCGGGTTTGAATCCGGCCAAGTACCAATGTGATTTTTTTAAATCATATGTACTTTCTAAGTTGATCTGAACACATCTGACTGACTGACGGTGAAGAAAAACTTTGTGAAGAAACTTGGACTTCTGAAGAAGTCTGAAATCGACAATCCGTCTTGAGCTTACGCTACCTTCCTTGAAGAGGCCTTTTACTTGCACTGGGATAATAATAGAAAACCTATTGCTTGGGTGTCAACGGTGAGCTAAGAGATATTGTTACAAAGTATGTGATTTAAAAATACAATCAATGTAATTTAAATTCAGCCAAAGTCGATTCGTACGCAAAATTTAAATTCAATCAAAACCTAAGCACAAAATCAATTGACAAAATTGACATTACCTTGCATCCAGTACACGCTGCTACTACTTCCTGAATAGTAGCCGGAGTGACCATAACAATGAATCCTAACGACATGGCTGCCATTGTCCGAGATGTACTGACGCTGTGTGGTCTCACAGGAGCTTGTATCTGTTAAATAAATCAAAATATTTATAGGACATAAAATCGTAATATACCACAAAAACATAAGCAGCTGCAGTTAAGTTAAACATTTGAATCGTTTTAACTTATTTTAAACTTGAAATTTTGCAGTAAAGATTCACGCAACATAAAATTATGCTCAGTATATTTATTAAAATCTAAAATAGTCACACTTTTCATATTTTTGCAAAACTACAAGAAGTCTCATATAACATGAGCCTATTAACTTTGTAAGTCATCTTACAACACCGATTGTTATCTTTAGATTAACCCGACGACCTGAAGAAGACAGCGGCATTTAATTCAATGGTATTTAGATAGCGTCAACCGGAATACAATATATCATACCGAAAACTATACATGAATGAACAGGAACCTTAAGAAAATTGTATTCATTTTTAGTGGAATATTTTTACAAGGTATTATTTATCGTGTCGACTTCAGTATTAAGAATCATTTAAGAGCTTAACATTTTCAGGTACTCCGTGGAAGTCAATCGTCGTTTTCTTATTTTAATTTATGTTAAATACAACGTATTTCGCACTATATCTAAGAGACTCAAAGTTTAAATGTAATGAACACTTACCACTACCTCGTGTTCACTATGCAATGTCTTCGCACACGGCACGGGGACTCCGTTAGGCCTCATCGGTTCTGGGTCACATTTTTGTCTAGTTTTGCTCACATGGAAACCAGATCCATAGCAATACATCAATGCCATAGTCGTGGGAAAGTAATAGGCACAACATGATAAAATCCTGTAAGTGTAAGTTGGTTTTAACAATCATTTTAACATTGTAAGTCTATTCTAGTCAAGTAATAGAACCTAGTTACCTGAATGCAACTCTACTATGGAACACATCACAAGCCATAAGACCTGTTGAGTTGAAGTAGTATCCAGATCTCGGTAGCACCATGATAGCGAATAAGGATACCGATAATATCCAAGTTACACTTATAACTAGCACGCAACCCTGTATGAAAAATCATAAAATAAGTCATCCTATAAATTTTTCGCAATATAACAAAAGCTAATTACGGTCCAATAAGAAACTCAGACTAAGCAAAGGTGCGTGTATAACAATTTGCACTAAAGTTTTCTCATGATTCTCATAATTTATACAACTCATCTTATTTCAAGTCACGAAAGAGTTAATTTTAAACACGTCTCTAACTAACGCTTTATATCTAAGAAAGCTTAATCCTGAAACTTAGAAGTTCTTAAGCTACTCCAAAAGAGATTTCCGAGAAGGATATTTATCACTCGCAACAAAACTGTGTTGTATTCAGTGGTTTTTTGGAATTAGTTTGTTTGGGTTAATTAATTTCCGGAATTTATTATAATATCCTCAGAAGAAACAAATTGATATAGATATAAACCGCTTCCACAAAACTAATTATATTAATACTTTAATATTATTTTTGAAAGCAATGGCAAATATTATACCTTACCTTTTTACTAGAATGTTTATGATACGTATCAGGGTGCAACAAGTATAAATATCTGTCTATAGCCATGCAGACAAGTATAATCGCACTTTGTTGACTAACAGCACCACGTAGAAGCGCCTGCAACAAAAGCTCTTGTTTTAATGATAATAAATTATTTATATCTTACAAGTCACGTTAAAGAAACATTCCTGGGAATCTGAATGGCCTTGATCTATAAAACAAGGGGCTACTCTGTAAAAGGAATAAAGAGACAGCGGTTCGGCCAACGTCTCGCATAAGTTACAAAGCTTAAACTTTAGCGATCCTTACTTTGTGCTCGGTCACTATAAACCATTAGGCCATACCGCATTATGTACTTTCATAGAAGTTTTAGTGATTTTATTGTTCACGGATCGCGGCTCCTCCGGAACGTCAACAATTACCCCTTTTCAAAGTTGTTCTTGTGTCTTTAAAGGGTCTTCAAATGATTTATTTACTGACTAAAACCCTTTTCAATATCTATTATGTATTGAATAGAGTTTCGTATTTTAAAAATACCACATTTTATCTAACAATTTTAACCCTCTCTCAAATTTATAATTATCTTGAAAAATTAGCAATTTACCAAGTATTTACACTTGGTATCTGATTACCTTATAAACTTTGCTTTCCGAACTTTTTCTTTATAGCAACTTTACTCATTTTCTCTTCATCTCTTGTTTAAATAAAGTTTTGCGTCGACTTCGTAGCTTCACCTAACTCTAACTGGATTAAGCCAGTCTCTTGAAATTTTGATGACAGGCTAATTTTCACTACTTATAGTATTATATACATTTATTTCACCTTAAAACTTTAGTGCTTTAAATTGAAATATATTCCTTCAGCGAGTTAATAAAGCAATAACCGCAACATTAATTATTTTAACTAACCTGTATTTGACAGAATATTTCACCGTAGGGCCAACACTTATATAGAGCAGGAAGAAGTGCCACTGGAGCAATCAAGATCCCCGTGAATAAATCGTTCAGTGCAAGCGAAGTCAGTAAGTATCTTGGCTGTAAAATATGACAGTACATTAATTATTTTGGAAGATATACTATCAAACTACCTGCTTATTAATGAGGGAGAAATAGTATACAGATAGATAGTGTGAAATAGCTTATGAACAGAAACGGTAATATTTTGCCATTAGTCACAAAAATAGCTCTTATTACAATCAGAGCGATGCAAAAGTTTTATCTTTCAGACAAATGCGTAATGTCAGAATCTTTTTCTTTTGAATAATATGATATTTCCTGTGAGTAATACACTACGGCAAACACTAAAGACATTCAGTCGAATTTTGTTTCATTGTTAACGTTTTCCTACATGACTCAATTAGCAGAATAAGCTGCTGAAGTAATAGTACCAAAATTAGGAACATAAAATAATACCTGATTGTCAATATACTTGATGTATCTGCGATTATTCAACACGCAAATCAGCACCAAGTTGCCGAATACGATTGCCATAGATACAGCAAATATGAAGAAGGCTTTTATAATATCGGCTGGAGCAGGGAACGTTGACGGCCAGCCTTTGCCGTTGAGCCAACAGGAACTGTTGGACAAAGATGGCGCTACGAGTAGTGCGCCCTTTGTCGAGTCAAACATAGTCGGCGCCTGGAGGCAGCGCACACTCCTCTTGAATAAGGCATTTAGATCATATTTTGTTGTCTCTGTCTTCACAGTTTCTTTTATATTTGATATTAGTTAACAGCAAACTTATTTGATTTTTATATAAAAGTTGTAACAACTTTTTCTATCATAATTCTTGATTTTTATATTTTTCTAGTCTTCTATGCTTCATGTTTCATCTGTAACAAATATAAACCCCTTTTAGATTGATTATCTGTAATTTAGGACATCCAACTTAGTAAAAAGTTTCTAAAAATATAATGATGACGAAGTAACAAAAAGTACAAAGGATGTTATAGAAAATTAACTGATAGATATTGGTGTCTTTTTTATATAACTTTGGTGGCAAACAAGCATACGGCCCACTTGATGGGAAGTGGTAACCAAAACCTATAGAGATAGCTGTGTTTTCTATACCGGTAGTTTGGCTTTTGGAATGGTGTCCGCCACTTCTGGATTCTACTGACTGCGTACCATCAGGCAGAGTGAAGTCACTTAAGAGGGCTAATATAAAAAATAAAAAATAAAAACGCAGAATTAATAATGCCTGTAAAACACAACCAAGCCGTTGCCAACCAAGGAGAAGAGGGTGAGGAAAGATAAGGAAAATGGAAGAGGACCAAGGGGGTATTTGGGTTGCCGGCGCTCTCACTCACTGAGTGAAACACATGAGTATGAAAACTAATATTCTTACGTCGATCTTCTATGAGAGAGTAGTAATTTCTCGGTCGAACCAACCCAGTTATGCTGAAACCAGAGTGGATCAACTACCGTCCATATCGAATAAGTTTTCTATATTATGTAAGACGCCCATATCTTAGCCAGTAAGTAGCAACTCACAAAAGAGGTGACGTACTTCAACTTCAAAACATGATAAGATTTTTTTCTTTAGTTTTATAAAAAAAAGAATAAAAAAAAACATACTCGTACTATGTAGGTCGTGCGTGATAACTCGCGTGACTTTGAAATCTTTTCCTAGAAATATATTTTTACAATCGGCAGTTTTACTCAGATTGGTTTGAGAACTCTATTAATAATCTCTATTTGCCTGAAGATAATGGCAACCCATGTCAAGAGAGTTTTAATATTTATCGATACGTATTTACCATTAATTATATTATTTACTAGTGTTTTTCCACGGCTTCGCTCGCGTGGATATTGTTTTTCCCAAAGTTATTTTATGTTATTTACATATTTAAGAAACGTTATGGCCAGGGCAAATCTGTTCAAAGCACTTCATTGTAAACTGTATTTTTTGTTTTTTATCTTGTCAGCTAAAATAATTCGTGAAGATGGTATTCTTACTCAAAAAATTAACAACATAAAATTGTTTATGCGAAAAAACAATTATGCAGAACCTGATCGTGGTGGGTACATTGATGTGTGTTTGTGTATGTGTCTGTATTTCATATCATACTATAAGTTAGAAATCCTTATTATCCATACTATTTCTATTCCCCCATTTATACAATCCTCCATTTCACCAACAAATTTACACAAATTTTTACTAAAATAACGAAAAAAAGTTTCCCCATTTATCCCTATAGCCATTCCTGACAAAATATTTAAAACAGCATTTTTCATTTTGGTTAAAGCTTTAAAACATAACTTTTCTCAACTATAGCTTCGAAAACAAAGAACTGTCTATTTAACATTCCACCCCTCTCCTAAACCCACCGACATGCAAAAAAATAAAAAAACTGATTTTTTAAGTATTCCAATACTAATAAACTAAATAAAAAAAATTAAACTGTAAGATAAAAAATAAAGAAGTTACATACAATCGTTTTCATCCCTTTTTACACACTTAGAAGTTGAATTTTAAAAATACCTTTCTTAGAATGTTTAAAATTCCCTCTAGACCTTAGAGCATTAAACCAACCGGAGAGGCCACTTACAGGCGTACCCCTCTGCCAAAGGTACCAGCCCACCGGTCATAGCCGTTATATTATTATAAAACTAGTTGACACGCGTTCGGCATCATATAAGTCATCGATCACTGCGTGCGTAATAACGTCTCAATAAAAATGCTGGATTGCAGTGTATTTTGGTGTTAAAGCAATCAGAAACATTAAATCTACAAAAGGATAACATTACATTCCATCTGTAAGTATTATTTTGTTCGAATATTATTAAATAATGCATTAAATTAGCAATTTAACCAAATAAAATACTAACCAACAAGTGTTGCCAGGTTTATCATCAATACTCTAATCTGGGGTAATATTTTAGGTTGAATGAACTTATAAACTAACCATAAATACTTTTTTTATTTCGCCTTGTTGACATACCTACTATGTTTCGTTTTGGATGTACATTGTTGTGTCATCGTTCCCATATTTATTTATTTTTAATTATACCCAATGTTTTTTTACCAAGTAATGCACAAAATAATATTAAACGAACAAGTAAAATGAGACTATAAATCTAATTATACAAGATTAGTGCACTTTATTCCGAAAGATAATTGCTCATTTCCCACAAAAATAAGCGTATTTATTATTAAGAAACTGGTCACACTTCAACATAATTAGAGATGAGACAGTTTAATCACAAATATCGATATTGGTTTTCCTGTATTAAATTAATTTTTTTTTGTTCGCTTTAGATTTCTAAAAGAAGCAGCAACTCGAGTCGCTTGGGTCCAATATTGTGGAAACCATATAAGTGGGTTCCTAAACGTACAAGTATCTGACTAGCAGCTTAAAAGACAGTCTTCTGTGCTGCCAGCACAGCTACTCCTCCCTACCCTCAAGCGGCGGGCTACTCAATTTTTAGCAAGTAAACTCGCTGTGCGCTACCTCCTCTTAATGCATTACCTAGGATTAGTTAAAAACTAGATTTATTAGGCTAATTTAAATTGCACAGTCTTTTACAGTATTTTATTATACCTACTTAAAGACTTTCTGAAATATATTCCGTTGTTTTTTTCTTATCTGTACAGATAAAATACCTCTAATAAAAATCTACTCATACATTCTCATGTTACCGTCTTGTTGCTATGTAATCAGAACTAAATCCTCAAAATACAAGCTCTGCTTAGTTGGAATGAAATTTAATAGCAATAGATAATTAATTCAAAGTATTATTTGGTTTGAATACATACATACTTAGGAATAATACACGTAAAATTGACACGTAATAATCAATTACTATTGTTACGTGTCAGGATGGGGTTCGAGGTAAAATGCCAGTTACGTGATAATGAGTTTATTCAAGACTCACACAATACACTAACAGTAACAAAATAACGCAATGAACACTTATACTGCACTATAACGCTTCGTATATCGCTCTTCTTAAACTTCCGTGTCACTTAGATGTTCGCTCGAGATCGCTGTATTCACAACTGAACGAAGTGCCGACGGTCGAATCCTTTTTATAGTCATTCAATAGATTTCTAGAACCTTCCTGTTATTACCACAAAGTTGCCGACAATTTTCGATAACAAAACAATGAGTGTAGGTACTTAACTGCGACGCGTAGGTATGCCTACCGCCGATGAGCTATTGTTATACGTGTAGGTAGGTACATGCGAACGTTCTAGCGTAGGTATTTATCGTATACGTGTAGGTAGGTACTTGCGAATGTTCTAGCGTAGGTATTCGTCGTACACGAGTAGGTAGGTACTTGCGAACGTTCTAGCATAGGTAATCGTTGTAACACTATCTTTAATTCGAACTAGAATAAATTTCAACAGGTGGTGGTTATTGAATCTACATTTACCTACTTTACCTTGTGCGCACAAGGTAGTAGTAAAATAAAATAAAAAAAACGGCTAAATGCCAGTAGGACTCGCGCGCCGAGGGTTCCGTACTATCAGGGATCGGAAGTATTGAATAAACATTATTGAAGAAGTTTAAACATAGTAAGAGAGCCCGACCGTATAACCAGATTTGTTTGTCGAACATAACAAATAAATTTAGGCCGACTGTATGACGGGCTTTTTTAATCATTACAAAAAAGTGTGCTAGTTAGAAACACTGTTTTATTCTTCCTGTAATATTGAAATAAACATGAATTAACTAGAATTACTTGTTTCATCTATTTCAGTGCTTAAAAAAAAAACCTTAAAATTATATTTTATTTTATTAATTAGATTATTA
This sequence comes from Parascotia fuliginaria, assembly GCA_963082885.1. Taxonomy (NCBI): domain Eukaryota; kingdom Metazoa; phylum Arthropoda; class Insecta; order Lepidoptera; family Erebidae; genus Parascotia; species Parascotia fuliginaria. The sequence continues at coordinate 12,143,720 of OY720180.1, read as the reverse complement.
TTACCTAAAACTATTCTATATAATATAAGATAATGCTCATTTTAATAAGGAAACATAATAATCATGAAAATTATTAAATCGCGTACTTATATGAAATCCTAAACATCGATACTAAATATCGACAGAGTCAAGCTCTAACTGTTTTACGCTATGAAGCGTAAACTGATAGATGTCCCTGTGTGTGAATGTGATTGTGTGTGTTAAGTTTAAACTAGTGTGTAATAATTTTATTGTGTGCGTGTATAACGACGCGATTTAAAAATGCATTAGTTGTTAACATAGTAATTAGTGTGCGTTGCTCGCGTTGCCCCGCCCCCCGCCGAAAGTGGCGAGACTTTTGCGCAAAGGAAATAGAGTGCGTGTCCACTCCTGTTGGTTTAATGCTCTAAGCTCTAGACATTAAGACAAACACACCCTCCAAATTTCAAGTCGCTACGTCTAGCGGTTTAGGCTGTGCATTGTCTGTCAGTCCGTCAATCAGTCAGTCAGGCCAAAGTCTTTTATAATATGTGTGGATAATTATGAATAAATTAATAAACACTAAAGTAAAAGAGGAAACTGTAGATCCCTTGTAGACCAAATGAATACATGTTACTTTCTTTCTTTCTTTCTTACTTTTTTTTAATTTTCGGCAGGTTAATGGAGTTTCATTTTGGTATAAGATTAAAATTTTCTTTCGTTTTAAACTTTTTCAAATTTCACATTTACGTTTATAGGTAAAGATATCTTAAATTGAGAAGTTATATTTGCTGCCAATTTAACTTGGAGATTTTCAACAAAAATAACAGGTATAGAACTGCTAAAGAAGAGAAAGTGAAACGTTGTACTATGTAGACTTTACGTTAAACAATCCAAGTCCGAACTTTTGATTTTCCTTATATCAATAAAGGAAAAGGGATCCAGAAACAAAATTTTACTAGCGGCTATAAATTTTTTTTGTTCAAGAGACGAGAGATATTAGGAAGTTAATGCTAAGTAGATTGTTCTATCTGTAGAAAATGTGACGCGGTGATAAAATTGTGAGCACGTTGTGTTTATGTTTACACTATCAAGCCATGATAAATGTAGGCATTTGATGTCAATTGAATTTGTGACTCACTATCAGAAAACGTTCTTATATATAGTTTCCAAACATTTCTGTTAACATCCTAGTTTCTTACTAAATAGATTGTATGATTTGGTTTGATCGACCTGACATTAGAAATAACCGAGTAAAGAAAGTTGTATTGTTAAAAACTTAGAGATTGAATTGTAATAAAAGGTTAGCATTTGATTTACTTCATGCCGTTGTTACTTTATATAAGGACATTTTCGTTTCTGATGCCAATTGTGACAAGGAAAACTATTTCTTGTCGCTGATGTATTCATAGAATGACTAGAGTGTTTGCGGACGCGCTGAATAATAAACTAGGACTGTCGACGCAAGAAGTTTTCGGGTCTAATTTTGATTTTAAAGATATCTTGGACATGAATAATGTTTTGTGATTTATGCTCTCTATTACGGTACAGTATTCATGTCTTGTTGTCTTCTGCATTCAGTCAAAAAAATACTAATCTTAGATTGAAACTAAGGAGTTTTCTTTCTCCTTTTCAGTTATGTTGCGATTCGTAGTATTTATTTTATGATATTTTTTAACATTATTATAATAAGGAACCGTAGTCTTTACTGAAACAAAGACCGACTCTTCAATTTAATAACATTTATCGAGATCAGTAAACACAGCTCTGGCTCTGATTTAAAAAAGTCAAGTATAAATCATATATTTTTATGTTTATTGAGAAGTTACGATCTGATTTTGGTTAAGTGCAAAATATTTATAAACTTTCATCAGTCCGACATCATGTCATCGCAAGAATACGCACCCATCCTGTGTTTTCTTGCGATGTCATTATATTAAAAATATGAGTCAATGTAAACACTAGAAGCGTTGTTGATATCCACATTATAACATATTTTTGTGGTTGATAGTAACCCAGAAATTGACTTTATTAAAATATCTTTCATTTACACTTAAGTTATTTAATTTTAAATGAAATAAATATTTTATTATTATTTCTAAAATAACCTTATCTTAGAAATAATAAATAAGTGCGACAATGTAACTTAACTCAAACAAATTATTAAAAAATGCATATTCAACAACATTATTGTATTTCTTATTTAAATTTCAAGGAAACTTGTATCCATAAAGAATGTGACGCCTACGAAATTAAAAGTTGTATAATATTGTAACGATAATAGCCGACGTTCAGCCAAAGTTAATGCCACATTTGGCGACGACGTGTCTGGGGTGCGTTGTGGTGACCTTTGTATAACATTTCACTATAATTTTAATGGAAACGCTGCTTGAATAAAAATATAGAAATATATTGTGTTGTTTATTAGTTGGCCTAGGCAGCATAAGTCTTTTGTTGTAAGATGCGTTTCTTTTTAAGTAAAGCAGTTCAATATAATTTTAAATTTGTGTCCAAATCATGACTGGCCTGTTGGTCTAGTGGTTAGTGACCCTGACTGCTAAGCCGGAGGTCGTGGGTTCGATTCCCACCCAGGACAAACCTTTGTGTGATGAGCATGATTGTTTGTTCTGTGTCTGGGTGTAATTTATCTATAATATGTATGTATTTACAAAAAAAAATGTATATAAGTAGTATAGTTGTTTAGTTCCCATAACACAAACAAATATAATTGCTTAATTTGGGGCTAGATGGCGCTGTGTGAATGTGGTAGAATATTATTAGATTATTATTATATTATTAAATCAAATGTCGCATACTTACATAATTTTCTTTTTACTTACAAATTAGTGGCATATTTGACTTTACCGATTAGTTTGAAACTAAGCAAAATACTTTTTAGACTCATTAAATTCTATTCTAGACTACCTTTCGTTTCTAAAAATTTTCAAATATGGATTGAAATTTGCTACCTATATTTTTTTTTAATTATTAGCCTACGAAAGTAACTCCACCCCGCATAAGGCCACCATACCAGCAATTTCAGACGATGTCTTTTGATATGGTGGCCACCACTTCTGAATTCCACTCACTGCTTACTATCAGGTGAGGTGAAGAATGCTTCCACTATGCCTGGAATTTGCACTAGATAATAAAATTTCACTCAGTGCTGACATAAAACAAAACAACCATCCAACGACACAACGCAGCGATGCGTGGAGCCGACGTCAAGCCTCTGTTAACATAAATAATATTTACTGTGGCTGAAGTTCAACAAGAGTTTCATACATTCAAAACAAATTCTACTACCTACTAAAATGTTTATTACCTACTAATATGAATTCATAATTTCTTCATATGATTCTTATTATTAAAGAATTTATATTGCATCTATATAAAAAAGTAACATATTTATTAAGTATGTATGCAAATCCTTTTTCTTCTTCTTAGCGTGTCGCCGAAGGTGAGTCAGATCTGTGTAGACCAACACGCTGACGTTAACAGTGCGTTTTCTGTAACGTCGTACAGGTCGTACTCAAACGTACGTTGTAAACGACCCATGACCGTTCCAATGTTGAAGAAATTCTACGAAAATCTACTCAAGCCATGCTGATCTTAAAGGAGAACACGTAAGAAAGCAGGAAAAAAAATAAGGTAAGGAGCAATAATTGAAACCTCATCATCATCATCATATCAGCCACAAGACGTCCACTGCTGGACATAGGCCTCCCCCAATTTTCGCCACCGTTGTCGGTCGTTCGCCGCCCTCATCCATCGGTTGCCCGCCACCCTTATAAGGTCGTCGGTCCACCTTGTGAGGGGTCTGCCCACGCTGCGTCTTCCGGTTCGTGGTCGCCACTCTAGAACCTTTCTGCCCCAGCGGCCGTCAGTTCTGCGAGCTATGTGTCCTGCCCATTGCCACTTCAGAGAAGCAATTCTGCGAGCTACGTCGGCTACTTTGGTTCCCCTGCGGATTTCTTCGTTTCTCAAACGATCGTGCAGAGAGACGCCTAACATAGCCCGCTCCATCGACCTCTGAGCGACTTTGAGCCTTCGGATAAGACCCATAGTCAGCGACCACGTCTCTGCTCCGTATGTCATCACTGGCAACACACAAACCTCGAAACCTCGGCGGTTTCAATTACTGAATGAAATTTAAAACTACAGATACTAGCTATTACTTTTTATCAGTATTGAGAAGCAAGATGCTGTGATTAGTGCTTAAATCAACCAGGATTTATTGCACTAAATCTTTGCTGTCATACATAAATTAAATAAAATGAATAGTTTTATTTGTTATCTTGATTGTATAACGAGCATAATGTCCATTTTTAAATATTTAGCTTAAATACATATTATGTTAGCCAACTAAATAGGTAATTATGTAATGTACGATTTTATTTGTGGTAACGTGACAAGTTTAATCTCATATAATTATTGTCTTAGATATTATATAGCTCCCTAGCGTGTAATTTATGTATCTAAGCGATGTTTATGTAATATAAATATTACATGATAACGTATGTAGAGCTAATTTAACGTGATGGTGAACTTACTTGGAAGCCTTGGGTAGACTTTAGAAATTGTGTTGCTTAGTTGCGGTAATGGTATTATTGGCAGATTGCATCGTGATATTAGACCATGCATTGGGCAAAAAGTTAGTATTGGAATTTTGTTTTTTATAAGCCTGCCCAAGTGATTCTAGCCTACCTAATGATTTGTATCGAGAAACATGCACTTTCTCTATGGAGTCGAGTATAGTACCTACTAGGAGTTTTTAAATTGGTAATAATAAAATCTAAAATTACTAGTGAAACAACGTGTAACATACATCTTATATGTAACAATTTAAATATTATTTAAAAATTTCTAGTGGGTTCGGTATATTTAATACCGTTTAAAACTTTAGATAGAAAAAAAAAATTATAGAAGTCAGATAAACTGTTAAGGCAATCAATAATCATAATTTTGATTTTGAAGATTGCCTAAACAGTTATAAATATACCGAACTTACCAGAAAAAATTAAGTAAAACATTAACATAACTTCAACTTACATATTTAATGTAAGACTTACATAAATCTGAACTACAAAAACGAATCTTGCTAACAATATAAATAAGGATACTTTAATACGGAATATCTTTATCGTCTTCAGTAGTTACTCGTTTTTATAGGTCTTAAAACAAGGTTATAACATTGTTTATTAAGATTTGTGAATAGTTTATTAGATTTACACTAAAATATCTGAATGTAACATCCAAGCAAACTGAATTAGGTTGTCTCCCTGGTGGACAGCGTAATTTGTTCCCGTCGGTAATTTTAAAGACAATTTAAAAACTTGGTAAGTAAGAGCCAGGCTACCGATTGACATAACCCCCGCGCCCCTCGGATACGTTGCGTTCACGCAGTAAGCTAGCTAAATATAAAATTTCTTTTGAGACACCTTGTATTTAGTCTGGTCAAGCTTATATCTGAATTGTTTACACTACAATTTTTATATTTTTTTAGGACATGGCCTTTTCGAATTCTCTCGCGTAATGCCAGTGTGTAAATATATAAATCACGGCCAAATGAATTACAGAATTACTTGAAGAAATTCTGGTATACAATTATTAATTAATTTATTATTTATTAAAATTTCATATACCTATATAGTAGATTAACGGACTTAATGCCTGAGGCATTATCTACCAGTCAACCAGTACAGGTGGTGCAGGGAGAATTATTCATATTCATTTAATTGTCGAGTCTTCAATCTTTTACTAGAAACTAATTCTTTTTATTTGTAACTAAGTATAGTTGTAATACCTACTCTGTAAATAATAAGACAAGCGTTAACCTATGAAAGTGTTACGAGACGTAACTCATGATTTAATGTAATATTTTATATGTGAACATCGCTGTGGTCCATAAAGACTATCGCATTTTACGCTAGGGAGCTATATATCTTAGACAATTCATGATATTTAACTTGCCCTCGTAATCTTAACAAATAAAAACGTACAATAAAATATGTAGACAGTTTCATTGTACTAGCTATTTGTCTAAGTATTTGAGCGTTGTTTTTTTGGTAATATGGTAAACAACAATGTTCTTTTGATAATAAGTTATTATTGCAATAAGCCGTTGATTTGCTTTGTCAAGAATTCATTTATTTGTTTATTTTATACTAGCCATTCGCAAAGCTGCTAAAAGCAGTTAAGTTTTATACATTAAAATATGTATATATAAATATAATGTTAAGTTGTATATATTTGGTTACTGCTTTGCTTCCGTCACCATTAGTGTGATGTTATATAGCCTATAACCTTCCTCGAGAACTGGACTATCAAACGCAAAAAGAAATATTCAAATCCGACCAGTATTAGAGATTAACGCGTTCAAACAAACACACAAACTCTTCCGCTTTATATAATAGTATCGACTTTTGTTATGCTTTCTTTATATAAGAAAAAGTCTTTACGTGCAGTGGGATAACAACGGGCTTATATAATGATGATTTTACCTGTCGACATGATATCGTTTACCTACGTAAGCTACCAAGTATCCTTGTTGTTAACTAATCATTAATCAATATTATTATTTCAGGCGAAATCGACCACTGTAAACGACCAGAGGCCCTAGACAAGTGGCATAGACTTCTATTCAATTCATATAATAGATTAAAAAATGTATGGAATTGACATATGCTAACGCTGTCGTTATCTTATGTCAACCCTATATATCGTTTAATCCATGCTACTTGTCGGACGTATGTCGGACGTACTGGATGCATACTTCTCCTAAGCGACTCGAGTTTTGACCGATCGCTGCCAACATTCATCAGTTAAATCCATCCATAAGCTGGGTTTTTCCCAAAGTACATATTTTGTTTTATAAAGATACGAATCTCATACATTCATTTCCAAACTACTCCATATAATAATTTATATTCAAAAATGCTTATTGTTTTGTTCCCATACTACTCTCGCATAGAGTAATTTGAGAACTCTTTTTGAAGTACTTTGGGAATAACTCCATAAGTTTAAGCTGGGATATTATTGCTTCATTCACGATATACCAAATTTACTATTGTACATGTGCACATGTTTCTCCTAATAATATGTTAATTCATTTACAAAATAATTGCTAATTATATTAAATTTTTCATCAAAATCCGACAATCTCTCGAATAGGCTTAAAGTATTTTGTTAATTAAATTAGAATATTCTTAATAAACAGTCCTGTTAAAATTACTACGTCTATTTATGTTTGAGGAGATAGGAAATTTTCATCGAAAAATATTGTTTGGTGTTGTTTAAATTGTATAATTTAAGTAAAGCTGATCTTTGTATATCCTAACTTTTATTATCATTTACAGACTGTTTTACTATATATCGAATGCAAGAATATTTCGTACAAATAATTACAATATATTATATGATACCCACATATAACATATAAAGGAAAACTAGGTTTCCGCGGCGCGGTTACATCCGCCTCTTTGCTTACTGCTCTGCTCTCGTCGCCAGTAGCGTGATGTTATATAGCCTTATACCTTCCTCAAGAATTGGGCTATCATACGTAAAAGATATTTCAAATCCGACTCTAAGTTCCAGAGATTAGCGCGTTCAAACAAACAAACAAATCTTCAGCTTAATATAATGGCATAGATAGATAGGTGCATATAATACGTTATATTTTTATAGAAAGGTTGTCTTAAGTGCATTTAATAGATTATATTTTTATAGAAAGGTTGTCTTAAGTGCATTTAATAGATTATATTTTTATAGAAAGGTTGTCTTAAGTGCATTTAATAGATTATATTTTTATAGAAAGGTTGTCTTAAGTGCATTTAATAGATTATATTTTTATAGAAAGGTTGTCTTAAGTGCATTTAATAGATTATATTTTTATAGAAAGGTTGTCTTAAGTGCATTTAATAGATTATATTTTTATAGAAAGATAGTCTTGCGCGTGAATCACTTCGTTACCCTCGCACCGTGGAGCGATCCATCTATAGTGTCAACAGACGCACATGGGGTGTAAAAATGCGGCTCTTCTGTTATTTTTTAAGCAATACATTTATGCCGATTCTGCATGCCCCGCTCGAGAACCCTAAACCACGCAACGAATTTTCACGATTTGTAACCTTGTTGTAAGAACATGCCCAGTACTTTAATAAGTTATTAACCAATATAGATTTCTTCTTATACTAGTTTTCACCTCGTTTAATGTTAACAAATTATTAGGTAGTGTTAATAAAAATGTGGCATGTTATTAACAAATACTCTTATTTACTAATTATTCCTACTGATTTTAATTAATACGACGAGAGAAAACGTCGTTTTTCTTAGAATTATTTCATTTAATTAAATAATAAATCAAACTACATTATTAGTTGATAAGTTGCACACTACTACACTACACTATTACACTTTTTTTTGGTTTATCTATTTTTGTGTAAAAATATTACTTTCAATAACTATTGTAGTTGTATTTCATATAAAAAATAAGTTAATGTTATTTGCTATTACTAGTACAAATATTACACTTTTTATTTAGCGATAAAAGCTATAATTTGTAACCGAAATAAAATATCCACCAAAAACTAACTTCAAAAACGTGAAATATTGACTGTACATTTTCTATAGGACCAACATAATGAAGGTAAGTAACGTGCAGTCGAGTTGTACGAAAGATGTCATTAGACCATAATTTAGACTCCATATCTTCGCAGGGCACATTGCCAACGCGATAAAGTAACATCATATTTCATTTCATAAAGGTCCATGCATACTTATTTTCATGCAACCGAAAACTTGGCCTAAAATGTTGGAGTATAGTACATTTGTGAATAAGATAGCAATAAAACTGCCTCTTGCATTTTGTACGAATCTATTAGTTTTTTTTTGAAGTAATAAATCGTAGCTACAGATGAATTCAAAAAGGAGCATATATCTATTATAATCTCATCTCATCCATATAAAAATAAAAAGTGTCCTATTTAAAAACAAAACAAACAGCAACGTTATTTTTACTCTTGAAAAATACTATAACAAACTTAATAAGAACATTTTTAACAATAACTTTTAAACTAAAGCTACAACTAAATACGAATTTGATATAATCAAAACGACAAAAACCCTCTGAATACGTATAATGGAGACTACCATAACGACAGTACAGACAAAGTTTTGTCATTTAAACTTGTAGCACAGTGTATTTTCTTTATATCGGTATTATATTGTAGTACTTATTGTATATATTATTTGTTCAACCAACACAGTTTATAGTGCTACTGTTCCAGGAATTTGATCCCTTTATTCCGCACCTTTCATATTGGAATCTAGCCAATCGCTCTTACAAAATATAAAAACGAATTTGGTTAGTAAAAATAATTGTTTTTACAAAAGTTGTTGGCGATACCACGCGTGGTTGGCGCATAGCCATTGAGTGTTGCATCGATTTGAAGTGTATGTGTATTCGCTCTATTATTCCTTGTCATGTGTGTAAAAGCAAATAATATTTTCATGAAATTTGCTCAGTCGCAATCGTAAAATCCTTCTTTTATGTTCCACCGCACTTTTACACCCCACGCAATGAACTGCCTCAGCTTTCTAAAATTTTCTCGATATAAATTCAGTTAGCCGACCTTTTAAAGTTGATTGAATTTAGTTTTATTTGTTTTTTTTTATTATAGTAAAGTAGAATAATTTATTCATAATATTGCATAAAGAAAGAATTTGGGATTGAGTGATTTCTCAAACGTATAGTTATGTTTGAAATAATTATAATTATATTCAGTACTAGCTTACTGCTCTGCTCCCATCGCCAGTAGCGTGATGTTACATAGCCTTCCTCGAGAACTGGGCTATCATACGCAAGAAGAAGTTTTCAAATCCAAATGGTAGTTAAGATTAGCGCGTTCAAACAAACAAACATACTTCCGCTTTATATAATAAGATATAGTTTTAATTATGACTGCTTCTTTTTTGTGTTAAGATTTTCGATGTTGATATAATACTATGCTGGGGGTGGTGTGCTTCTTGGAAAGTAGCCATCACTAATGATTGTTCATTGGTTCTACCCTCAGTTGGCTAGTTGAAGTAACGCATGTAAACCAAAAAGTTATCGGTACTCTGCGCGCTCTTTCGCTTAGTATCTTACTCCGTTCATGAACGCAATTTTCGTTCTGCCAATAGTCTCCTCCTTTTATGTCCTTCACACACGCCTAACTTTATTCGCGCTTTTTTCCCTATTCAATCCATCCTTCTTTGGAACGCCTTCCCTTTTAAAATCAGGACGTCCACAAACCGTTATGAATTTAAAATAAAAGTTCGGAACTTGCATCTGAGCAACTAAAATGGCAGATTCGTCACAGCTCTGGTATTGTCACTACTCCTTTATCCTATCTCCGTCTATATATTTATATGTTAATTTTATGTATTCAAATTGTGTGTCATATATATCATATGTAGTGTATTTTATATATTATAATTAATGTACTTTTTGACTCACCTCTTCAATTATTTTTTTTTGGGCACCTGCTTCGAAATATCTCTGCATCACCCTTAGAGCTGGTTTAATGCTCTAAGGCATCACCCTATGTACAGTTGATGATAGAGATTGCCTCAGGCATTAAGTCCGCCATTACATAATATATGCTTATAGTTAATAAATAAATAAATTAATGATAGTTGTAGTATTAGAGAGGCAAATTACCATATTAAAAAGAGAATTCGTTCAAAACGTTTTTAGTGGCTTGTGGTTTTTACACCTGATGCACAAGCAGTATCTGTTTTTCTAAATTCCCGCACTACGTTGACTTTATTTTTGACATAATGTTCTTCGTATTGTACGCAATCTACAATCTATATTACTGTAATAATTTAATATATAAAATAAACTTGTCAAGGTACACACCCAGCCTTAATACTTATTTTTACATAGTAAAACATAAGTTTATATAATTGGAAGTTTTCTTTCATCCGACAACTGTATGGCGCCCGGAAACCATGGCTAGCTCAGTTTGGCTCCGGTCATGCCCCTTACTGTGTGAGTTATAACCAAGTTACGATTCATTTAACAATTCTTTCCACGCTAAAACTTCTTTTTTTGTAATAATAATATAATACAATCTCATTTTTTTTTTGCGACTACTATCGGAAATATATCCCAAATTATTCAGTAATCACCAAAGTTTGCTAGCTTACTACAAGTACGTACCTACATTTTGTGTTACAGAAGTATACGGTCTGCTAATATTGAACTTTCAAGGTAACTTTTATACTTATATTTATTATATATTGTTGGTTGGCTTATGAATGGTCAAAATTAACTTGCCAGTAGTAAGTTTTAAATCTCATATGTTTATCATGAAGCAGAGTGAAGTCATTTTTGTTGGCAACCTGAAAAATATAGAAAAAGAGATTTATTTTTTGCGAAATGTCCTTGACAGACCTGTCATGTATCAAGGAGGACCTGTCATGTATAAGGAAACTAGGTTCTGATGATGGCATCCTAGAGAAATAGAAGGCAAACTTTGAAAATCGTAGTGGCGACTATTGCGTTTGTTTATTTTTTTCATTTAAGCAATTTAATTATTTTTTATTATTATTTCCAAAAATATCTGTTTCCTAGTATCAAATATTCTGAACCAAAATGTTTCAAATTAACGTAATCGATGTAAAAGATTCTAAATAGAGTAATCAAAATTTCATTTACTAGAATAAGAGAGCATAAACAGGAAACTCGTTGTCGTCTAACATGGGTTTATATCGTGAAACTATCGCCATTATTGTGATGTAATGGTGTTAGAGATATTGACAACTACTCTTACAGATAAATCCAAACTTTGCAATGTTAGAACATATCGTAACTTTATTGGCTAAAGCTAGTACCTATTAGAATCAAACAAAACTAGATTTTTTGGATTTCTGTTAGTAAATATCCACTATCTTTACAGAATTTCATTTGCAATTTTTAATGCTACTAAGAAAATCATCATCAAACGATAAGATAAACAGCTTAACTTGCTTTTCGGGACTAGTTAGTGTCTAGAAAACGAACAACGTAATACGGATTGACTGAGATAAGTAAGCTTACCCTTATGTTCGAATGATTCTCAGTTACATCCAGTGAGTTTGAATTAGAATAAGTAATATTATAAACAGTAATTAGTGTCGTCATTTATACAAATCAATAAGTGTGGAAAGTCAGTATCAAAAAGTCTTTCTGACGTCATAGCTTAGTGGAGCTCTTACATAAGAAACTATTAAACATGAATATTTCTTATTTAATTATTGTATAACGTTCATAAAAGCTTTTAGGCGGTACGAAGGTCGCCGTACCCGAATCCCGTGCGAAGCCGGGTGGGCTGCTTGTGATACATAGATTCTGATGTTTCATATTAAAACATAAGAATAAATATTTACTGCATTATACATTTTATGTTATTAAAAGCATTTTTAGGTTTTTCTATTATTTACAACAGTATTACACTAAATAACAAAGCGTATCGTATCAAAACGGAAGATAACTGCAACAAATTCGAGTAAGTGTCCCTAAAAATAAACGTATCACAAAACGGGTCAGGGATATGTTGTCCCATTTGGCTGCGACATGAACTTGGCTACTTCGCCAAGACTGAATACCAACCTAGGTTATGTACGAAAATTATTTTCCACCGTTCTTTGTGCCCTCCTTTACATGTACACACTGGCTTTATTAAAGCTGTACAGCGTTTGCTGATTAAAAACTTTTCGTCGTTTATAAAAAGTGTATATCAAAATTGCTGGTAGTTGCTATCTATAGATAGCACTACCAGCAATTTTGAAATACACTTTTTGCAGCTATTTTACATACATCATATATGATGTATGTAAAATAGCTGCAATCATAAAATAAATAATAACTTAATTCATCTCAATGCAACAATAGTAGTCATACATAGGTTAGGTTCGACATCTATACTAATATATAAAGCGGAAGAGTTTGTTTGTTTGTTTGAACGCGATAATCTCTAGAACTACAAGTCTGATTTTAATAATTCTTTTTGCGTTTAATAACCCTGTTCTTGAGTAAGGCTATGTAACATCACGCTAATGACGACGGGAGCAGAGTAGAGAAGTAACTTAATTCGGGAAGCTAGTTATTATGTAATCTTATCAAATGATTTTACAATAAATATTGTGGATGTAGTTATGTTCTTCTAAATAGATAATACAGTAATCTATGTTAATAAGAAGCTTTTATTATTAACATCAGAATTATTTTGTAGAGAGCGATGAAAAATTTTGATCTAACATTTTAATATAGTGAGTCAGCAAATATACACACAGCATATGGTCAGCGGTTACTATATCTTATGAATACCACATCTGCAGCTCATACGTTACGATTCTAAGAATTTATTAAACGTAATTTACGGACAATTTTTAACGTCTTTAAAATCTGAAACCCTGTAGGTAACGTAGACCTCTGTTATTGTGTACGCTTTTATAATAAACTACCCATTGACGTTTCGAATCTACCCTTAGAGAAATTCAAACAAACTGTTAAAAACCATCTTATTCAAAAGGGTTATTATAATATTAATGATTATTTATTTAAATGATAAAATAGCATGGGTATAGTTGCTCGTTTAATGCAAGATTAATGTTATATTGATTAATTATTATTATTGTAGTTATATTGACCTTGATTAACATTTGATTGTAGTTATATTATTATAGGAAAATTTAAAAAAAAAAAAATTGACTATTGCAGTAAAAGTTAGGTGTGAAGTGAATGCATATCATGATCATTATGAACTCGAAAGACATAACATTTTATTATGGTTCTTTTTACCACCCATGCCTTGCATTGTCATGCTCACTAAAATGTCATGACTTGTGGTGTCGTATTGGCCGGGTCATCACCTTCCCTCTAATATGGCGAAGGTGATGATGGCTGGTCTGTGCGTCATGCTCGTGAACGGGTGCTACCTGGGATGACTGGTCAATCTTGGCATGGCATACATTTAATACTTAATTCAATATTACCTTGTAGTTCAATATGACTGGGAAATGCATTTACTATTTTTTAATTTTAATTAAAATACGTAGTCAAATTACCATACTAGATGAAACTAAATAATTGAAATCCCCTATTTTCGTTTCTTTTCTTTTTTCAAAAATGTTATTAAATAATTAGTTGTTTTGTAATAATTACTTTGTATGGTTCTTTGGTTGCGTTGATGTGTTAAAATTGTTAACTAATACAAAATATTTTAATTACTTGGCGATTGAAAAGAGTTTCTTGCCAGTTCTTCTCACAGCTCTACCTCGTCAGCGAACTGGCTGTAGGTGAATTAGCTGACTTCATGTAATTTGACTTTTCATAAGTATCATTCTGTGATCAAAATGAAATAAATACTTTGACTTTGACTTTGACTTTGACTTTGTACTAATCCTGAATATACCCAATAATAATAGTTCATCACCACAACAATCTTTTCTTATTCCTTTCTTTGTCTACACGGGTTTTATGAGTCGTATAAATATGTGTACGAATTGATTTTATTAGAACCAAACCGGTGAGTCATGTCGTATTTGATTTGAATAAATAATAAGAAGATGTTGTCATAATAATACGGATTGTGAGATATATTTTGTTGTAAGTTTCCGCAAAAGGAATATTTACAAGCTATGAAATAGTATTGTATATTAAATGGAGTAGAAAATATATCTAGATAGTATTATTTATTGACAGCATCATAAAGTCGCTTATAAAATATTGTTCGTATTTTTATTTGTAATGTTTATGTCATAATACCCAAGGTTTCGCTGATGTTGCTGATGATGAAGTATTGAGAGTTCTTTAACATAATTTTAGCCGAAAGATGCCCGTGGCTGGACATAGAACTCCTCGAAGTGAGCCGCCTTAATCCATTGTTCACCGCCGTTAAAAGTCTGTTGTTTTGCTCGGTTGCTTCGTATTTACAATTTGATTGAAAACTATAAAAATATTTTTCGAAAACATTAGTTTTCTAGCAAGGGCATAAAAGACGCCATAATACAAATTGTTCATTTCTTAATTCATTTTTATTATTTATGCCGCTATAATTCAACGTCGATAATATGGAAAAGGTCGCTCATAATTTGAATTTGTGATGTCATTCCAGACTATTGCCAACTATGTTAGTCGAACTCCTACTTATTCTTTCTGTGACGTCAGAAAACGTGAAAAGTAGAATGAAAAATTAACATATATGTTAAATACATACATTTTAGTTTACTATAATAATATCTACAAATTAGTATAGTTAAATCAAAATTTAAATGAATTATAATTATTACTATTTCCTTTATTTAAAAAACATTTACAAAATTAGTTACATTTTAACTTATTAATATAATTATATTGTACATAATTTATTTTATTTATTTATTATGAATTATTATTATTTCATTACCTAATTTTATTAAAATTTATCGTTTATTTATTTATCTATATATTACTTTTGTTTGCGACGGTTTGCCACTTCCAAGAAAGTTCCACTTCCTTTGCAGAAGTAGGTAAAGCAAAAACTTCATTTACGATCGAATAGTGAATACACATTTAGGTATAAAATTAACCACTTTGTATAGAATTCTATATCGTCCTTAAGAGTGTATATTCAAGGTTCAAGGTGATTTTGTACATCGATATTACTCAAGCAAGTTTATGTATAATGTATTTACAAAACACAAAAATGCCACATACAAAAGCACCTTCCATTATAATCTGTACAAAATCTCGGCATACAATCGAAACCCCGAACTCGATAGTATCATTGCTGCAATAATAACCGTAATGGCCAGTTTTCCTGTACTAACTCCTGCCCATGTCCGTTTTATCTGACATTACAGAGCAATAAAGGACGAACTTCGAACTACGATAGAGATTGGTCAGTTTATTTTTCCAAGGCATGATTTTAGAATTAGTAAAAACGTTCCGAGTTCTCTCTAAAATTGCAAGTTGCTGAGACGCAAACATCGTTCGACACGGTCGAGTGCGCCCATGTGAGGAAAGCTCACATTTTTACGATCAGTTATTCAGAATAGCTTTTTATTCAAGAAATTGTTATGCCGAAACCAAAATTATTGCGTCGCATTGATACGAGACAGCCTTACTATGTGATTTTATTTTATTTCCTTTTATTCGTGGTTAAGTTTTGTAGGGTATCTATATGTAAAATACTATTTATGAAAATGTTTATGTCTTCTAACATAAGTAACTGCTACTAAACTAAGGACAAGACTGTATTTACAAGTGCGTGAGCTCAAATTTTACCACCATCGTTCAAAGGCGTCCACTGCTGAACATAGGAAGGTCAAATTTACTCAATTTTATTCTGTCGCACTTTTTTTTGTATACGCCATCTCATGGTGTATTTAACTATTAACGTCATAATCTAGTTTAAAGCTTACGGTTCCATAAAACAAATAAGTACATTTTATAACGCTTCTAACGCCAAGCGGAATTCAAATTAAATTTGATAATCCTGACTACGAGAAACTTATGCACGAAAATTTCTTTGCGAAAAACAAATAAACATCCGATCAGGAAACGACAACCAACTTTCGCAGGGTCTTTAACAACTCACAGCCTGGATAATGTCCTTCGTGTTTTTATGATCGCTTCCCGAGGAATAGCTGAATAAAGATAACAGAAGTGCCTTATATACAACCACATATAACAATATATGTAAACGAATATATCGTGTATGTGTGCGAGTTTGAGAGCCTCGCCCGCTAATCGTGAAATGTGAAGACACACCACTTACAAATCCGTACAAGGAAAAAGTGAAGGCAATTTGTTTGACCATTTTTACTTTTCCTATATAACATTATTAATAACGTTGCCAAAAGTGGGTTATGGGTAAATGCGTTCGGTTAGATTTTGACCTTTTCTAGAGGAGAATAACTTTGGATCATTTTATAATTTAATTAAGGGAGGCACGGTCCTAGCAAGATTTGTGATAGAAGTTTTTTCGTTGAAATTGAAGTAGTTAGACTGCGAGCTACATATACAATTCTTTCCTGTAAAAAAAAGGTTTCCAATCATTCTAGTAAACACCTTGCATTGGCAGCAAGATAGTTTGTGTACTGATTTGCAAGCACAGCGTTTTCCTTAAGAGATTCGGTGAATTAATAACAGATGTGACTAGTCTAAAGGTACAAGTTGGTAGCCGACTGCAGACAGCAGCAACAGACGACGTGTCGGTGCTTCATATCGCCACGACACGTCGTTGCGTCCTGTCGCTGCAGTCTTGATTTCGAACCTGACTGCAGATGGCAACAGCAGATGGAATCCAGTTGGTGCCGAGTGTTCCGTAAAACAAGATTTCTGACGTGTTCGAAAAAAGTGATCGCAATTTTTTATATATTTTATTAGAAAAGGAAGAAGACGATGATAATTTGTTTTTATTATATAGAAAAAGACGAGAAGCCACACGTCCTATGCTTAAATGATTACAGTTTTTGTGAGATGCAGCGTACAGTGTGGGATGTTGGGCCATCTGATTTTTGAGTTTATCTACTTTAGAATCGGAAAAAATTCTTTTTGAAAAGAAACTCGCTCGATGTGACGCGTCACTAGCTTCATGTCGCTAACTACGGAGGAAATTTCATAGAAATACATAGAAACCAGTAGTGTCGCTGCGACACGTCGTTTGCTGCAGCTTCATGTCGTCCGCTACCAACTTGTACCTTAACTCGTAATCCTTTATGACTATCTTATAAGGAAGGTTAAATGGTAGACCGCACAACATAACGGTATAAATTAATAGCCCTAATTATAACATAATTAGTATAAAATAAATCGTTTGTGAAATGATCAATCATCATCATCATTGCATCAATTTTTCCAAAGCTATTTCGAGGGTATGCTGCGTTTTTTTATTGCTTATGCAAATTATGCAAACCTACTCGTTACGACTTTGTATATGAGAAAGCAAATAGATTGCATTATTATAGCACCGTGACGAAATCGAATTTAGGATAAGTCATAATAAAATAAAATTCGCCGCTAAACGAAAGTAAAAACCTTATGTGAGATTGTAGCTGTAGCGACAAATTTGCAGGATCAACCTGATTTGATTATGATGATCCTTATGAATATTTAGACCTCATTTGATTATAAAACGAGAAGTTTGTGTAACTTTTTTCAGCGAATTAATAATGATGAGATATTTTATATTCGCTTTATAGAGAGGCGTGGATACAATATAAAATTGTTTTAATCGCTATTATAGGCTCAAAACTAGTTAAGTTTTAATTCTAAGGTACACTATGCGTGTTTGTTTAAGAAACTATTGTGATGCAGATAATTTTCGCTAGTGAAAGAAAACAAAAATATATAGGTTGCTTAAATTTTTGTGCAGCTCATACCTATATCGACTTTTTTTTTGCTACTTTTGTAACATAAGTTACCTGTAATATTACCAATACTTTGATAACTTACCCTTTCTTTTTCCTTTATTTGTATTCATAATACGTAAAAAAATGACAGAGTAACTTTAGGTACATTTGCGATTCGTCCGATTGATGTTCCAGTAACTTTATCAGGCGCAAAAATGTTCTGGGACATGTCGATTCAATTACGACAGGTTGGATACATACATTATGTCAAGACTCTGTACAAGTATTGAATTTAGTGACGTACGTTTCGTTGTATAAATGAAATGTCTTCGTGAAAGATGTTTAAGATTGACATTAAGGGAATATAATAATAGTTTACGCATTTGTATTTTACGTGTTTTATGATTTACATTTTTATTTTTAAATTAGTTTTAGGCAATGCAAAGAAAACTCTTTGTTACCTTGTTTTTTTTTAAATAACCCGGTGGTATCTATTTAAAACGTAATTACTGACCTACGCTAGAGAAGACAACTTCAGAAACTTAAAAGTGTCGATCTGCCTTGAGCAAGCACGGTGATTGATTTTCATATTTTGCCTTTTAGAGAATATTGACCTACGACTTTGACAACAATGGGCAAGCACTATAATGGCATGAAATAATAGACACGGTAATCATTTACCACAAAAGATTTTAAAAGGTTAAACCATCTAGCCTCTGACAAACAATACGATATTGTATAATATGTATTTCTTTCATCCTTTAATTCAATTATCGTTATATGTTGTTGCCCGCAGCTCCACTTGCGTGCATGACATTTATATCGCATTTTACATACAAATTTTCATCACCTATTTTAACATCTTCAAGCCATTTTTCCAAGATAAAAGATAACCTATGTCGTTTTCCAAGATCTATTCTATCTTTATACCAAATTTCATTAAAATCGGATTAGTGGTTTAACTGTAAATCGTAACAAACAGACAAACAGACAGAGTTACTTTCGAATTTATAATATTAGTATGGATTGTCCTATAAGAAAATTCAAAGCTGGACTAACAAATTTGAAATTCACAGTGCTGCTAATGTCAACAGCTGTTTTCCATAGATTTGCATATTTTACTGTATCTCATTTATCATAGAGTTAAAACAGATAATCTCCTTATTTTTAAAACCCATTTACATTTGAAGAAAGACTAAGTCTATTTATCGTTATTATGTAAAAAAAAAAATCTGTTTCACTCTTCTACTTAAGACTATATACTATACTGTATTATTTATACACGAAGTTGTGACAAAGAGGATTGTAACTGAATATAAATATGTCGTGTTGCATGTTAAAGATACTTTCATGTTTGTAGTATAAACACTCAAATCTCCAATGCTTCTGTTTAAGGACTAACCTTAGGGTCATCCCTAGCTTGCTAAGTATAGATCATTTGAAATGAAATAACACTTTCCGGGACAGTAAACGAATATGACCGTGATGACAATAAATCATTCATAGTTTCTACAGTAATATCCATGAAAGGGTTAAAGGGGTTCATCTCACTAGTCCATCTGGTTTAGAAGAATAACGTTTTTATTAAGATACATTAAGACAAGTTATCCATAATCAAGCTATTGATTTCTGTAAAGAAGAAAACAAATATCATGTAAATTAGGCGGAGATCGTATGTTATAAATTAAACATGCAAAAAAGGGATAAAAACTGCAGGAGAAAAGCAAAAGTATTAAAACTAACACATTGATATATTGCAATCATCGATATTTTCGTATAATAATATAATAAATCTTTGTTTGTATATACGTTATTTGTGTGTAGGTATATATAGGTATGTGCATGAAATATCAAACAGGATCAGTTAAAATCCATTTTTATCAGACTCGCATTTTTGCAGATGATTGTTGCTTTATTGACTAGTGGGTTCACGGTTTCACGGAGCCCTTCAGCAGCACGGCATTTCTTGCCGCATCGTTCGCACACAAAACAAAGTCGTTTTATTGGGTCCTAATATACTTATACAGGATCCAATATTATGCGATAATCCATTTTGTTACATATATTTCGCTATAAGTCAAAGGCAGACAATAGAGACACGCTGTTATGGATGTGTTTTACACCTGATGTGAAATCAATAACAGCATTTGCATATCTCAACAACAGCCAATATATTTGCAGATGTATGCTCATTTTATTCATTAAATATCGCTCCCTTAGAGGGAAAAGGATGCAAGTTAAGAATTATCATCAGGCGATAATTTACATTATGTGAAGATGATAAGATGCAAATTTCCAAAGACCCATATTTTGTCTTACATCTCTTTTAGTAAGATGGTGCTACGGGGCTAAGAGTAAGGTTTATAATAAACCAGCCTAGTGGCTAAAAGTCACTTACTTGACATTTTATCAACAAACACATAATATAAAATTCTCATTTCGGTTATACCATCACGTACCCACAAGCCATAAGGAAGTAACGGTGAAACTTCAAAATACTATAAAATGCAGAAACAATACCCATATCTATAAACTTATATTGCTATCTAAAACTAAACTTTGTCAGCACATTGCGAAAACGAAGGAATACCAGCTTTAGCATAGTAATATTTCGTATACAAACTCATTGATGCCGAATTATAAAATTATTATAATTTATCGAAATATAATAACAAAACTATAAATAAATATAAGTAATTAGCTGCGCCCTACGGCTTTTCCCCCGCTTTTCATCGAAATCGGTTGAGCCGTTTTAATTTAATATGGTGGTTAAGTATTTCAAAAATTTTCTCATTATTGCGCAATTTCTTTAATTTTTCTTACATAAAAACCTTCTCCTGGCAAAAATAAACAACAACAAAAAAGATTTATCGAAATCGGTCGAGACGTTCACGCGTGATACCATGACCAAGAAAATAAGGATTCATTGTTATTTAAAAAGATGAACTCAAATCATATCATATTATTTATAGACTAGTGTTCTAAAAATTTACAAAAATTACTATTTATATAAAAGGTTTATTGTACATTCGTCACATTTCACTAAATCTGAATCGACAATGTGACGAATGTACAGTAAACCTTATAAAATACAAATACGTTTATTTAGGTATTTACATCATCTTTATAAGAATCCTAGCCTAATACAACTATATTAGAGACGATTCCTGCCTCACGCCTTGAGGCGGGTATCGGAACAAATATGTGTAAATATTATTATTTTTTGAATAAACACCGAATAACTTACTAATAAATACCGGTCCCTGAAGGTATGTTATGAAAGATCCGGTAAGTTGCTTCTCACCAACGCCTACAAGTTTGGTGAAATAGATCACTCATCTCGCCCTTTAGGGCACATGTCTTTGTGTGTCTTTTACGAGGTCGTCCGAAGAATAATATTCAAAGATAGTATTAATTTATCTAAAAAATATAAGAAATATCAAAGATCAGATAAACAGATTTTGCTACAGATCTTAGTTTACCTAATTAGCGGTTTATTATTAAAGATCTAATTATATACCCACTGCTTCCAATGAAAGGATTTAATAACGCTTTTGAGGAATTTCTCTTGTGTTTCAAGACTCTTTATGCTACACTAAATACGTACCACACTCAAGGATTCGTGTGATTTATTTCACATTTTGTTAGACAGACAATCAAATGTAACTGTCAATTTTAATTACAAGAAAAAAATATTGCACCATTTAAAATTAATGTAATATACTGATCATATTATTCGTAAGTCTAATCAGTCCACTAAGGGTACAAATTTCTTTATTTGTAGTTTGTAATTATAAAAGTCGAGTATAAAAATAACGGTGACAGTAATGGTTTAAGATTTTTCCTTAAAACGCGCAGTGAGACTATGCGCCTTGAGCTCAACAGGAAGTAAAGCGTAAATTTAACTTCAAAATTTCTTTAATAAAATTAGTACAAATTGTCCGAATACTTCAGCCGTAATACTTACTTAACCTATTGAACCACAGATATCATACATTCAGGTGAAGTAAAACGAATAACCAAAATTGGTGTCCATTTTCGCGTTTGTAATCGCGTCGTTTATCTCTCAACGTCACAAAGAAAGAGTTGAAGAGTGCGATAGCAGACAGGGAACTAATGGTTCGTACTCGAATACACCTCACTTGCTTTACAGTGGTAATGCATAGCACTACTGACGCATCTACGACTACATTTGTGCGGTAGAAACTTATACATGCGAACATTTACACACGAGATTGATATCTCGTATTCATCATACTAAACTGCTAGTAGACTCCAATTATATTTCCGAACCTTGTGAGATACGAGCACAGGATACGAGTATTAATAGCTTCTCATTTACAGGCTTTCATTTGAAGCACCTACCTATATTATGAATTACTTGTCGGATAAATTAATTATTCACTTAGGTACATAAAAGCCTTTTTGTGTATGAGTGTAATTTCGTTAATAGTTAAGATTTTTCTAAGAATAGTGTTTATAATCTGTTTTGATATTTGCAGTAGGTGTGCGTTAAATTGTTGAATAAGAGATTGTGGGTTCGATTCTCATACATGGTTATGTTTTGTGTGATTTATAAATAGCTACTGCTTCTGATTATAAAAATATACTTTGCGTTCGTTAAATATATTTCAAAAATATTCCTCAACTAGATGTCCGCCCTAGCTTCGCTTCGGTATCATAAGTTTCATTCGGTTTCACAACTAACGCCTACTTACATAAAAAATAATTGCAATATTACCTACGTCTTTGGTAGGTTTGGTAGTAGATCCACGCTGATTTCAGCATGAATGGGCCGCATTAACTGGGAAAGTACTACCCTCTCATAGAAGATCGACGGAAGAGTAGTAGTATCCGTACTACTGCATTTCGTTCGGTGAGAGAGCGCCGAAGGCCTAATTGCCCCCTTTCCTCTTTCCTCACCTTCCCCATTTTCTTCCAATACCCTATTCCCAGCCGCCTTAGTGGAGGCCACTATACCAGCAGTTTAAGACTATGGCTTTTGGTATTATGGTGGCTATCACTACTGGATTCCACTGACTGCTTACCATCAGGCGGGGTGGAATCACTTTGGCAGGTTAATATATAAAAAAATGTCTGGAACATATTATTGCTATACCGCAAACTTACTTTTGCTGTTTTCTATATTGCAAACTTACAATATTGAAATTCTGAAAATTTCTATAAAAATATGTTATATAATAGAATACATTTAGCTTATGTAACCAGCTTCAGTTATTGATTTCTAAAGGTGAAAGAAATTTTCAAATAGGTAACTTAGATTTGAGTTAAATCGTAAAACATACAAAAAATCAAGTCTTCTCTCTTAATAATATTAGTTTATATAAAGGGTATAAAGATAAAGGTTCCATAATGTAGGCGCTACCTTTTAAAATTCCTTCGTTCGTGTTGTTTAAAAGCTTCTTCGGAGAAATCGGTTTTGTTATATAATTGATTATTAATAAATCGAATATAATTGATTTAAAAACTACTAAAGTATGAGTTTCATGTCAAGTTTTTTATTGATAAGGACTGTGTCCAAGAAATATTACTGCTGTATAAAAATTATAGTACGAAAATTGAAAATATAAGCCTGAAATAAAACTGGGCAATGAACTGATGAATAATTTAAGTCTAATATTGTATTCAGAAAAACTAAACAATCTGATGCGAATTGTATCATTGATTTTATGTCCCAATTAGCTCATAATTCTAAACTCAATCGATAACTAGTGCTGGTAATACTCTAATATATAGCTTCAAGTGCTAATAAACAGCCAATCGAACGGACAATGACGACACGACAGCTGTAAAGTCTTTATGATGTTACCTGAATAATAAAGGAAAATGGCCGCCACTTCACCTAAATGGTACTTAGACTTGGTGAATACAATCTCAGAGAGCTATGGCTTATCGACATTAAATAAATGAACTAGTGTAATTGGAAAGATTAAACAAGAGGTGCATATAGAGTAGGAATAATGCGTAGGTACCTACGTCACGAAGTAAAGTAATATTTGGTTTTTTGTTCAGAAATCAATATTATCTCGCAGACAGGTATTGTGCACATTGAAAATGTTTATTCAAGTACCTTATCATATGATTTTATATAAGTCAAGCACCGTATGAATTCAATATAATCGTGTAAAATATCAAAGAACAAAGAACTGTGATCACTGAAGTAGCTATTATAGAACACATAAGGTAGGACGCCAGTCCAGTCCAACCAGATAGTTATAAAAATAGCCGATTTCTAGTTGAATAAAGAACTCAGGCCAAATTATTGTTTTTTTGTTAGTTTATTTTTTTACAAACATATCGACCCATCCGAAGAACAAAGTTACATATGCAACTTGACAGGTTTTCAGGAGAGCTTTCCAAAATATTTCTCACACTTATTTGTTTACAACTTTTGAAATAATTGAGATATATTCATCAAACTTTCCACACAAGTAACTTACACATAGAGCTAATATTTTAAGTGAATGTTATTATTTTAATGCAATTATTTTCTAAAATAAGGGGTCTTATCATAATATGTATCATTGTTTCCCGTAAAATCAAAAGCAATTGTTGGTTCTAAGTAAACATAGTGCACTGTTCGTTGGAACTCAATAAAATGG
The DNA here is from genome assembly GCA_963082885.1 of Parascotia fuliginaria. Lineage (NCBI taxonomy): Eukaryota > Metazoa > Arthropoda > Insecta > Lepidoptera > Erebidae > Parascotia > Parascotia fuliginaria. Next base: position 12,118,776 of record OY720180.1, on the reverse strand, counting down.
TTAGAGGTGCATTTGAAGATAGTATTATTTTCTTTGAAGTTTGAATAGTAAATGACAGTAAAGATGTAACGTTTACAAAATACAAAACAGAAATAAATTAAGAAAAATGTGATTTATTTTATAAATGAATGAGAAATATTTTATTACTAATTAGGTTATGTAGATAGTATTTCAATCTGCTCAGTCTAATAGGTAATTACGAAGTTATATTTATTATATATACTTAATTCTAATTATTACAATTATTATCACAATTTTTGTACTTTGTTTATAATTAAAATGAGTAACATTAAATCAACATTCAGAATGTATTGAGATCAACTTTTTAATATCACAATTTCAATATCATTTTTAAATTAAATGCTAAGGGTTTAATTAGGTACCTACTAAATGTATCAAAACAAAAATAATGTAAAATGAAAATAAAAACATCATCACAAATTTTTAACTAATCAAAAACAATAAGAGGTAAAAATGTTTTAATAACTATATCATGATAAGCAATCTAAGTATTTTACTCATCATCATCATTAATTATTGATCTTGCATCACAGTTTGGCAACTTTTTAAAGAACTTGTGATACTCAGCCGGAATTATATTTGTTTTGCATAAATTAACAAGATCTTTATATTTATCGCGTGAAATAGGCAAAAGCTGGTCATAAGCCTTCTTTAATTGCACTATGTTACCATGAGAATTTCTAGTCGTGTTTCCTACGCATCGATGTAATCCATATGTACTTTCTTAATATTGGTCCAGTTTACTTTCTGACCACAAATATGTTCCAGACTTTATCAGATACCCGACTTTTGAAATCGTAGAAATGCTCTTGAGTCATATTTTCACTAAGTACGGAAATACCTTATTATTTCTACTCTATCGCACTAAGAATTGCCACTCATTAGTAGTATAAATAGTCTTGCCATGCGAAGCATTTTGAATACAGGCATGTACGCTATCGCCTTCGTTTTGCGTGTGGCCTTTCTCCATAAAACGATGGGTGATAGAAACTTTGTACTTGTTAGCAGCATAAATGTTAGATGAATACACGATGCGATTCCTATTCTGCCCTGCACAGTTGTCTGACCAAAATAGGAATCCTCGAGCGCCTTTCTGCACATGACTTTCGATAAAATCAATTAGACAGCTGCTTACATCGTTTTGCCCCACGTTTAGCTATAGTTTCATACCACATAAAGCAGTGCCGAGCTTATTGCCCATATCCAAGATAGTAAAATTAAGCAACTTAATTTTCTTTTGCCCACTGTTTTTGTTTGTCAGCTAGAGACCAAAACTTTCTGAAAACTTCCAACCGTTTGTCTTTTGTTATTTTGCTGCTGCAGTTGTAGCGACAATTACATAGTGGGACAATCAACTTCTTTTTGACTACAGTACCCTTTTTAAAGACATACGATTTACCTCTGTTTGTACGACGTTTACGTTTGACATCAGACCATTTCTTAACAGTACGGGTTCGTTTTCTAGATACTCATTTGTTTTTTGGTGTGTGGTTTTCATGTTTCATTCATGTTCCGCAAAAAATACATCCTGTCAATTTTTATTTCAGTGTTGGTTTAAAGGAGACGGCAAAGGTGTGGGTACATTTAAATAATCCATTATGATGATTTCAGTTACCGGCATTGGGGAATTTTCAAAACTTGTCTTAGTTTCGATGTTAAATGGAGAAAGATCTATTATAGTGGTACTGGAAAATATATCATTTACTTTATTATGGTCAGGATTTGGGTTCAAATTTGTGCATTCGGTAATAGATGAACTTGCATCAGCATTAACGGCGTTGTTTTTAGGTAACTTAAAATTATCCTCTTTGTTTGGCACCAGAGTAACGTCTTCTTCGTCCGTATCACTGAGAATGTTGCGTAAAAGAAGGTAATTTTCTGCTGCGCCTTCTGGCAATGATGATGACATCTCTTCTCTCATCTCTTGAGTATCTGAAAATGTTGACATGATAAGTTCCCTGTAATAGAAACAGGTAAGTAGTCAGTTAGATACGTAATTCGGTAGGTCAGAGTTGTAGGTAAGACTATCTGAAGTAAAATAACCACTTTTATAGTTTATAAATTGTAAATAATTATGTTGTTATATCGTATTACTATTGTTATGTACTTGTAAAATAAACAAAGTTAGATAATAATAATAATAGAAAAGTTTTTAGCTGTACAAAGTTACATTTGATTTTAATTCCATAGAACAATGCTACATGTATACTAAGTACCCTATCTGACTAGTTGACACTCCAACGAACACAGTTACATGTGCACATCTAACAAGTAAAATATTCACAGTTTTTGTAACAAAACGTTACATGTTTAGTTGAAATATAGAATTTTGTACACTTGTTGTTTTGTATAAATTGTTGTTACAAAACTAGAACTATGAATTCATAATGGTAAAAAATAATAATCTTAATAATACATGATAATAATTAACAACTCAGTCTAAACCGTTCCACGTGCACATGTAATCGTTTTGTTTGGAGAACGCCAAATTATGTAGTTTGCACGTATATTTTGATTCGTAAATTTAAAATACACGCACATTGTACTTCACTATGATAAAATAATAATAAATAAACACTTACCATTATTGTATTCATGTCTTGTTATGACTGTTGGCTAGGGGTTGTGTTTACATTATTCCCCTCACTATCTTCTTTGTGAATAATAAGAGACAAAATTTTTTTTGATCGTGTAGGATTCATTATTAACAAAATCGGTTAGTTACATTTAAAGTTTAAAACTAGATAAAGCAAAATAAGCGTTATACTGTCACCAGCACCAAAACGCATGCGATCTCCAAGCGACACAACAACAAGTGACGATGTGACGTGTGCGCAAGCGCAGGGCGCACGGGTCGGGTACCGCATAAAGCGATCTATTCATTAATCGAGCGCTATTCATTGGAATATAATAAGATGGTGCGTTTTTAACACGTTGTAACTCAGATAATATTTATCATAAAAATAAAATAAATACACGATTCGTTTCCTTTTGCCATCGTTATTTTAATGCACTAAAAAACAAAATTTGATGTATTTTTATATATAACTATGTTCTTGGGATGGGTCGATATTGTAATAAAGCATGGAAAGTTTGTACCAAGTATGTTTTATCTCCATGTTTTCCTCTCTAAGTCAACTTGTAAGAAAACACGGAGTTCGAGCATTTGTACGACTTCCTTCTTAAGTGGATAATTTAAGATTTTATGAAATCTTCCCGCTGCAAATTGACTTTGATATGGACAATAAATTATTTGCCGTCGCTTTTGTCAAATTACTCTTTGTATTGCAGGGGTGTTCTTATTTTTTTTAAAGGACAATGTATTTGAGTTTCTATTCATATTTTATTTATTTTATTGCACACACAAAGATACATAAAAAGAAGATTCAATTAAAATATATGTACTAAGGCGAGCTAAACTCAAAACTGAGTTCTCTAACAGCAAACCGTAGACTGGTAGAGTGTCAGAAATGTATGTATTATTTGCAAGTTGTCCGAAAGGCTAAACGAAGCTTTTGGAAAAAGTATACGAGTAGGTACTTTAAAAAAGGCGCGTGCTGTAGTGGACTTCACAGTTACACAACAAAGTACACATAGAATCTTAAAATAAATAATTTTGTAGATTAATTGTAAAACCGTAATGTGTAACTCATGAACATTGCCTATATCGCTAAGAGGGCGGCTATTTACAACGATTAAGACGAAACCTAACAACACAATTCGATTAAATACCTATCAAAACAAACTTTGGTTATATTTCGAACTATAATAAATAATTAATAACTCGTTTACATTTTTTAGTTAAAATATTAAAATAACTAGCTGCCGCCTGCAGCTTCGCTTTTTTTTTTATATATATATATATTCGCCTACCAAAGTGACTCCACCTCGCCTGATGGTAAGCAGTCAGTGGAATCCAGAAGTGGTGGCCACCATACCAAAAGCTTATAAGTCTTAAACTGCTGGTATGGTGGCCTCCACTATGGCGGCTGGGAATGGGGTTAGAGGAAGGGAATGAGGGAGGTGAGGAAAGAGGAAAGGAGGGAAATTGGGCCTCCGGCACTCTCACTCACCAAACGAAACGCAGTAGTAAGGATACTACTACTCTTAAGTCGATCTTCTATGAGAGGGTAGTACTTCCCCGGACGATCCGGCCCATTCATGCTGAAACCAGCGTGGATCTACTACCGTCAGAAAAAAAAAACATAATACCTAAGTAAAATATAACCTATTTCTTATTATGGTGCTGCTATATTGCTGCCAAGTTTCAATTAAATCCATTCAGTAGATTTTGCGGGAAAGAGTAACAAACATCCATACTAGTGTAATATGTATGTGTAATAATTATGTATTGTATTTAATTTTATTAATTCTGCCGTTAAAATAAATCAAATATTGATGTGACTCATGGTTACCTATAGAATTTACAATAAAATAGAACATCATTTTAGTCTGAAAATGCGGCAATGCCTATGCCTAACACAGGCATAGGCATTTCCATATTTATGGGAATAACTTGCTGCAAGCTGCATTTTTTGGTTCATGGTCACCATTCCAAAACTCAAATACGACTCAATCCAAAAAATTCATTTAAATACGTATATCAATAATTTTATAACAACATTTTATTTTTACTAGCGTAGCGTAGATAACAATGATTATAATAATTCCCATTGGATTACAATGAACTCTAACCTCTTAGAGATATCGTTAATATTATTATGTTATATTATAAGAAAACCGCTTTTCTCTGCTTATTAAAGGACGTACAAAACTCAACGAAGATCATAGTTTTGATAAAACATTCACAATACACAAAAGTAAAGAAAATATACCAAACTTTTTTTATCGTTTTCATTATCCGTATATATGATACATGCTATATAGTTAGACATGTTCTTTTCCCCTCTAAACAACTTACAAGTAGGTTAATTTTGTATGCTGACGAAATATTTTTATTTCCTGCCCTGACATTACAATGTCTCTCAGAAAATACAAGCACAAATGATTTATCTTTACATAGATCAAGAGGCACAGATTTCACAGAATTTTCCTCATAAAAAGTCTAGGTTGACATTTTCGTCGCACGTGACCTTTAAAACTGTTCGAAATGAATACCTGTGAGTCTGATGTTTCTTTATCAAACTCTATTTGGATAAACGTGTATTAGAATATTTTTTGAAATATTTTTCTGTTTTAGCACAGTAGAGATCTGTTGTAGCATTGTAGGGATCAGAAACATATCTGACATGTCTAGAACTGCCAGTGTTCAAGCACATTCAAATCTCACATCCATATAAAGCCAAAGTTAGACTTTATAAGCGAATTTTAGAGGATACATTTTATACGTATGATATCCAAAGGTAAAATTTTACTTAGGCAAACTTGACATACTGAAGTAGACTTGAAAAGTTACTCCATTCTATAAAAGACAGTAGTTAACATTGTTTGTGCTTTTAAGTAGCAGTTTTAAATTAAACGCCACCGCCATATTTAAGCAGGCAGATTATATCTTGTAAGAATATCACTTATATTAATACCGGCCTATTACTGTCCCACTCCAGGGCAAAGGCTCTTATAGAGAAGGCATGAGCATTAATCACTATGCTTGCTCATGGCGGATTGGCAATTTTAGACTTTAAAGCTCAGGTTTCCTCACGATGTTTTCCTTCACCGTCAGTCAGAAATGTATAAGATAAAGCTTATCTTGGAGAAAGTACATTAGGTTTGAAAAATCACATTGGTACTTGCCCGAATTCAAACCCACTACCTCGTGTTTACGACGCAGGCGCCATATCCACTGGGTCATTTCGACTTAATAATACTTGATTTTAATTCATTTTGAGCATTTTAATAAGCTAGTTTGTTCGCTGCTAATAACAATAAAAACGATATGCTCATATTTTATTACACTTGTACAATTAAGTCCATAATAAGAATTAAATAAGTATATTTAAATTTATTTAACGGCAATAAGTGCTGAAATTGTAATCATTGGCAAAAGGGCTGCGGTACTTCTTATCAAAATTACCAACGTATTATAGGATTTCTTTTCTTTTACTTTCATTAGTTCTCTTCTCCATACAAATCGAATCAACTGATTGGCATATTTGTATGGGGAAACGAAAATATTCTTTGTGTATTCATAGATGAACCCAAAGTAAAAGCTGTTTGTATTCATGAGTTTTTCATCCTCTAAAATAATGGTAATGATTTCTATTTCAACTTGTAAATAGACAGGCATTGTCTCGCCCTTGATATATCAGTATTTTCATCAAGAAATATATTCATCATTACAGTTGATCTATGCTTTACAGCTTATGATCACTGAAAGCGTTAACAGTAGGTATTAATCGGCTAAGTACAGTTTAATAGTCGTATTCTCCATTACGCCTACATTAACAACCATAATAACCTCGACATATCAGGCAACTTATAAACAATGGTACGACAGCACCATACGTAGGGTTGAAACTAACTCAACATCGCAAATCGTCTTGGGTTGGCATACGTGACGTAACGAGGTTGCGCAAAATATGTTCTATATTAGCTACATTTGCATTAAATAATAGTATTCAAATCAATATGTATGAAGGAACTATTGGAGTCAATAGTGCCAGCTACTGATTGTGTTCTGTTTCGGGTTTTGAATAGTGATAAAATCTGTGACATTCGATACATGATAGCTTGTATTGAGTATCTAATACAAAGCTTTCTTGATGTGTCAGTAGTTCGACATCTTTATTATAGTAAACATGGCGTAATCTTAAAAAGACACTCTCGAGACAATAGCTGTCTGTACATGTTTCTGTATAGAGACGACCTCTGGTGTCGGGTGGTACTGTGTACGGACTGCCATGCAGCCACGTGCTGCCACGAAGAGGTCGCGGGTTCGATTCCTATTCAAGACAAAAATTTGTGTGACTCTGCAAAGAAAAAATCGTAACAATAAAAATACGCCTTCGCTACCCACGTAGTGCAACTCATTTAGTAAGCAGTGAGATAAAACACACGCACTGCATACACGACTAATAAACTTAATAAATTTAACAAACATTGTGTCTGTAGCACGCAATGTATATCAAACGAATCGATGGTCTCATTTCGACACCACAGCGGTAAAATAAAGTGCTTCGCTAATAATTTATAGCCGCTCATCAAACTTGAAAAGTTTTTTTAGGTGAGGCAAGTTGGTGCGAAGTTAGATTATTTTCTAAAAACGGAACATCATCTTATAAAAGTTTAGTGATCAGTAAGAACTCTAAGTTTTCAACATGGTTCTTTTGGCAAACGAGGGATCTTTATTAAACGAGAGCCAATTATAATGTTACCTGTACAAATTTGTTTTGAGGTTTGCGTAAAACTCTGTGTAAATCAAATTACGCCTAGGCTATGTCTATATATACTTACTACAAAGCACATTTTTTTAATAACATTTTTACACTAAATCGTATTATGGTATCTACTGTTTCAGTCTAAAAGAAACATAAGTAGTTTTCTTTTAACACATACAACACAACTAGCTCTCATTCCATACAGGGCATGTGCCTACAGTGATATGTTCTCCATATTTAGGCCATTCTTTCTTGACAGTATATTACTTCGGTTTTAAACTCGTCCACGACAACATTTGTATATTACATGCGTGGTTTTTGCGAGTATATGTAAAATAATATAATATTACAGTAAATGATCTTGTAAATAATTATAGCTTAGATGATGATACTGATTTTACATTGATCGTCTGCAACGTAACAAATCACATTGAATTTGACTAATCTATTCGACGACTGAAGACCATAAGAATACAAGGGTGGCGGGAAACCGCTGCATAAGGGCGGCCCAGGATCGGCCAAGTCGGCGCAGGTGAGGCCTATGTCTAGCAGTGGACGTCTTTTGGCTGATATGATGAATCTATTTTAAGCATATTCTCACAAACACATAGGTACAATGGCCTCCAAATGTATTTGGTCTACTATAATAATATACTTTTTCTTTATTTTATCTAACGATACTATTTCGTAAATAGATACTTTACTTGCTTTCAAGGAATAATAATCCAAAATTATATTTCATGAAAAGAAAAAAGAAAAATCAAAGGCACAAAAACTACACGCTTTATACTTTTTTCTAACTATAGAGTCATGTGGCTGGCCTTTTAAATTTTGACAGTAAAAAATATAAAAAATACATATTATTATTAGTAATATTCTTGTTTTCACTTTTTGCGAAGCCGCCAGTCTGAACTTGAGGCAAAACGAACTTTAGCAAAAAGATACCTACATATAAAAAAAGAGAAACACGTGTCTTATTCCGACAATAAACATTTTATTTTAGGTATCCATCTAATTTAAAATATTTCATACGTGAAAAGATACAACATAAAAAAAATATGTTAACTCCATATTCAATTACAATTCTTAACTTAATCTAAAACTAAATAGATTACACAGATTATTATTGTTATTTTATTTTAAATAGAATGTAGATTAAACCAAATTTTTGTAGCAGTATAGTCTAGAAATGTTAGGAAGCATCTCAATTGCTACCATAGACAGCAACTTAGTGGTCTGGTAGCCTTCATTAGAGTAAAAAGCAAATTTAAACTAAATCAAGGAGTCGCTAGGGTTTAGATAGATTTTCTTGTTTGTCCTGTAGGTCAAAAATTACATAATATGTGTTCTAGTTTAAATGTATTGTTATAGAATTGTAAGTAACCTTTGTGAAAGAGAAATAAATAAATTTTATTATTACGTACAAGGTTTAAAGAAGGCAGCTGACTATGTCATTGGCAATTTCAAAGTTAACAACCTACTGGAATCATTTAAAAAAAAATTGTAAAAAGACAACTTCCACACTAGAGAACAAGAATTGTGTCGCTGGCGACTATCCATACATAAATATCGGACACAAAGTACACCCAGACTCGGAACAAATATTTATGGATCACACAAAGTTTTGTTCCGTGTGGGGATCGACCCCCCAACGTTCTGCACAGCAGTCGTTTGCGCTCCCACTACACCACGTAGGCAGTCAATCATTTATATCAGAGGAACATCAAACATGCTGCTTTCCAGACCAAGCTACGTTAGCTCTAATGATGCGGGCTCTTAATATATCGGTATAGAGAGATGTGTGATCTTGTAGATATTATACTATGACAACATTCACTGTGTCAGTTATAGATTCGTGTAGTTTATTCAACTAATTTTAGCCTGTTTATACAGTAACTGTAGATACGTGTAATAAACTCGGTATAATGAAGAACATGATTTGTTATGTAAACCGAAATTTACTAGAATTTTGACACGTGTCTCATTAAATATTCTACTTCGAAATACAAAACTTATAATTATAGGGATAATATTATATATACTTACTAAACTAGACTTTAGATAGATACTATACTAAATGTTTTTACTATATTAGAGGCAATTAGAAGTTGCAGGACTCCTGCGGTTTAAGACCAGTCAAGATTGATTAGCAGCAGGTAGTAGAATTATAATATTTAGTTTATTTATAGCTTTTAATATTGGTTCTAGAATGCGGATATACATACTTAATACTTTTTTTTTGTAAATGCATACATATTATACATAGAAACACCTAGAACAATGCAAATATACATGTTTATACTCACAAATATTCGCGACTTAAGCGTGGCAGTACGTACACAGTACCACCGAACCGTAGAGATCAATATCACTGTATATTACTGTTGATAAACACTCGTAGGTATTTATTTTCATTCATCCTAGAACTCAAACTCGTGCATGCAAATAAGTCACGTTATCTAGAATGAGCTTAAGTGAAACTCCGAAGCCGTAGGGATAACAAAGACAGATAATAGTGGTTTGGCGTCAAATTGTCCCTTCACTAGAATGAGTATCGAGAAACAAAATAGACAAATAAATTTTAACAACAACGGTTTGTTTTTATTGTATCGATAAAATAGGGTGTATTTTATAGGACGATGCATATAATTCATTTTGTTTTTTTTTGCTGTGATTTTAGTTTTTCTACAATACAATAGAATAAAATCTTAGTTATACATTGTGCCTTAAATCTTTACTTTTTAAGTTTTCTTTATATTCAAGGCAAATAAACAACGTAGATGGCCATGCTACTTTGCCATGTAAGTTTTAACACTTTTTGCCACTTTGAGTTTAAGAGTGGTGTTCCGCCACTGGATTTTATTGACTGCTTAATACCAGAAACAGTGGAGTAGGTAATTGTAGTAAGCAAATTTATATTTATGTATACATTCTGATAAATGTATATTTATGTATACAATTTTGTTACACATGTTAACGGCAAAAATGAATATTTTAATTAGTTACTTAGTTTTACAACTTTATTGCAACGTATATTTACTTAAACTGTAAGCTTAAAGCTCAGTGCAAGCAAAGAGTTCCGATCAAATAGGACAAGTTTAATATTACACGTATCAATGTAAATCATTCATGTAGAAGTTGCACCACATTTGGCCCGGATGTAAAACCGTGATCTGGCATATTTGTATTCATGAACTGTAAGCCCATGAATGTGTATTATATGCCATCTAGATCATCTCACACAAACACAACTTGAAGTATTCAAATAGTGTAATATTTCTTGTGAAATGTTGAATAAAATTAATAAAATATGACCGTTAAGCATTTTATTACATTAATTACAGAATTATAGTGCATGTCAAAATTAAAAGTTAGGTATAAAATGGTTATTACATTCATAACATCGTAGGAAGAGACCAAGCTATAGTAGTACTGTACGGTACAACCGTAGGAAGGTCTATAGCTAGAAAATAGTAGAAAAAGGGCCAAATCAAAAGTATCCGGCAACTTCATGCCTGAAGAGGTTGATGAATGTGGGGGATGAAAGAGAGTATATTCAAATTAGAGTAATTGGCGTACGTAACACACGTGAATAGTCACGTCCGTTACGTATAATACGAATTCTCATAAAAATTACTTACTTTAAATTCACCGTAAAATGAATTTCTTAATTTATAATCACATAGGGTACTTTTACTGCTAGTTATGCGTGGTTATATGCAAATCGTTAACGTAACGGCTTATGAAAACATTTTTTCATAACGAACAACATTTTAAATGCCGATTTAAGGGCGTTCCGTCGTATATGACCTTGAGCGTTTCGCTTCCTAACCTCCCCGCGCCTCACCCGACTAAAACATTGCGTGCGAGTCCGCCCTCTAGCGGCAAGTAGCAGTAGCACAACTATAAGACAATGACCTTACTTGTCCGAAACCATAGAGCTACAATCTGATAGACACGCCAATAATGAATTATTTTTTTAGTATCTTTTATTATTTCGTTTAGTAAGTATGTATATTTTTTAGTATATATTATTTATATAGTAGCGAAAGCTATATGTTCTATATATTCTTCAACCAATACAAGTACACATTAGTTTAGTAGCCCTGTCGAGTTTATACTTATTTAGTTAGATATTTACAGCTGTACAAAAAACCTATATATTACACAGGCTTTTGTACAGCTGTAAATGAATAAAATAAAACAGTTTGACTTTAAAAAAATTTATTAACATCCTATTAATATTATATGCAAAAGTTTATGTGTGTGCATCTGGGTGTGTGTGTGTGTGTGTGTGTGCGTGTGCGTGTGCGTGTGCGTGTGCGTGTGCGTGTGCGTGTGCGTGTGCGTGTGCGTGTGCGTGTGCGTGTGCGTGTGCGTGTTTCGATGAAAATTAGTATGTTGATAGATTCAGTGCAGGAGACTGATAGGCTACTTTTTATACCAAAAATCGATCTGGTTCCCGAGAAATACAACAAACTATGTTTTACGCGCGGGCAAAGCCATGAGGTGCAGCTAGTACATAGATATTATTCAACCACAAATATAACATCTACGGAACCCTACATCGTGCGTGGCCGGACATGTATTTGGCTGGTTTTTTAAATACCAATTTTTTTGTTTATTTATCAACTCTGAATAGTTTTGAATTTATATCACTTTTTTTGACAGAATTTTCTGACATTTTCTTATCTCTTTTCTTTTTTATGGCTTCTTGAATGCGTTCTGGGTCCCTAATGGGTAAATTACGAGGATGACGAGGGTCGACAAGCTCAGGCAACATGCAATCTATGTAAAATGACGTTAATTTTTCTTCCATTTTCTCCTTCCAAAAACTATAGTCTCTTATAATTATTTCTGTTTTAAGGGGTTCTGTATCATTAGCCCAGACAGCAAATAAACATTTGGAGCGCCGGGTAACATGCAACTGGCCTTGTACTTGATAGAACCAATTATGCGATTTATTAATTTTCAGAACTCCACTAGCGTCTTCTTTCCAAAATGTGATTTTTTTAGTTTTAATACCTTCTAATATTCCAATCTTGTGTGCAGTTATTGGACATTTCACCTCCACAATCATGTCTTCACCACACAGTCCATCTGGTGTAGCTCCTAGATACGGTAAATCTTTGTCTATAAATAATCCACACGGCGCAATGTCAATATTATGTTCGGAAGCCAGCTTAGTAAGAGCTTTTTTTTCATTTTCGCGGCCATGTTTGATGGACAAAACATTATCTAAGCTCGCCTTATAAAGGAATTCTATAACTGTTCTGGCACAGCCCGTGTCAGTTCTCATTTTAATTACTTTTCCGAAATTGGACGCAGTTAGCAATGATCGCCGTAACTCCAGCCACTCACTACTTCCTCCTTGAAGAATCGTTTGCTTTTGGACAAATTCTCTTTCATGGTCGGTTTTTTTTAAGTTTGACAAATATCTTTCCTTGAGCTTGTTAAATGCATCTAAATCCATGTCTGGTTTAGTACAATCTGGCCCATAATCTATATTTTTCGAAGTGGATGGAAATATTTGCTTTCTTACTTTTTTGTAATGTTTTTTGGTTGCATTTTTTTTTATTCGCTTACGTTCTAATAGAGGCAACATTCCCTTAGGACTTTTATTTGCGTTTATTGATTTATATAGACTAGATACAGTCATTTTTTTATTAAATGAAACAGCCGCTGCGAGACATCTTGTTTTATAAGAATTTTTTTTAGAAAAATTTATTCTCTTGCCGCCTACAAATTTAGCAACAATGCTATGAAAATTTTCAACAGCGTTGCTATCTGTATCATGTATTAAGCTCCTGGCGTGAGCAGCTAATTCATGTACATAGTAACATATTTTTTGCCATAGTGTACTTAAAAAAAAATCTTGTGACGGTTTAGACACATCATCATGCCCAATTTTCATACAAAAGTATGATCTACAGTTCAAATGATCTCCAAACGCATGACGGTGGCACAATAATAAGTCGTCAAAAAGCAACTGAATGTCCGAATTAGATTTATGTTTACTTATGCTTTTACGAACAACTGCCCGGGCAGACAATATATTTTTTCTCGTTATCAATTTTCGGTATTTAATAGGATATTTTGTATCTGAAGTAAGTGCTGTTAGTTTATTGCAGAAATTGCGCAATAGATGGTTTCGGCACTCCACTTTCTCTACTGTTATATCGGAATACGGTCGTGCCTCTAATATTTTAGAATAAGTGCTAGAATCGCCATCCGAAATTAATCTCCCATAAATCAAGCCATGTTCTGTAATGGATTGCTTAAAACCTTCAACTAGAATTTGGCTCTCCATTCCCGTTGACGGACCGTTATAATTTTTAAAACAGAGATGGTCTTTAGCATCAGATTTATTTTTCTCAGCTACAGCACATATTTGGCAATATTTATTTTTAATACCAAGAAATAATATTTCACCAGTATTTTTACCTATAATAGCTGCGGCCCCAGAAAGAGCAGAATAATTCTTTTTATAAGATCTCTTGCTCCAACATCCATCAGCCTTTACGTCTATAATAGGTATACCGTCGTTATTAAGTCTACCCTCTCTTATGGCAATTTCTTTTTCTTTGCTTGCTGCTTCTTTCATGCTCTCCAAAGCAACAATTTCCCATTTTTTGCTAATGAATTGGTGGTTTTTATTATATATTCTTTCGGACAACTTAGGTAAATTCAGACATGCTAGAAACTCTTCCAATTGTGACTGACCGCAACCGATAGCTACAGTACCAGCTACAGCGCATGTGTTGATATTTGTGTAGTTATCATCAGAACAATCATTATTTATATTAAATAATAAATTACACATTTTACACTTAAATGTAAAAATAGATAATAATCCAATTTTTTTTTCACTTATTAATTCGAGTTCCTTAGAAGTACAGCCCAAAGGGCCATGGCTGCTTATTTCAATTAATTGTTGAATGAAGTAATTGACATCAACTACTCTTCTACCAACCTTCAAAGGTTGTTGGTCGCCTTCAGCATTATAATATGATATTTCGTACTGCAAAGAAAAACTGACTTTTATACGTTACTCTACGATAAATAAAAAATAACATTATAACCAAATTACTAAAAGTTTTTTTATCCTTCTAATTATTATAAATGTGAAAGTTTGTAAAGATGTTTGGATGTTTGTTACACAATCACATATAACCGTTGAATAAATTTGGATGGTATATGTAACATGTATATTAATAATTAATTATGCTCAGTTTATATTAAAAAAACGTATATGTACCTCAGCTTCATTAATATTTTTACTATTTGCATTAGTGTCGATAGTATTCTCACGCAATAACTCTTGAGTACTATCTCTTTGTTGATGAACATCATTGTTTATTCTAAAAATAATTAAGATAATTTTAAAATGAACCGACTTATAAAAACACAATGTAAAATGTTTGAAATAACCAAAAAATACGTATTATATGTTTTTATATAAATCGGCACCAATATTTTAGTATACATACATACTTTATAAATACTGCAATATGTACATCCAAATATATGTGTATTACTGCAATATGTATATACAAATATATGTGTATATCCATATACAGAGTGTATACGACGGTTTGACATTAAATGAAAAGGCAGGTGTTACTAGCCCATATAATGATTTAATTTCTAGTTACTAGCCCATAAAATTTTTTCTAATTAATCACAAAAGTAATTTGACGAAAAACAAAAATTTGAAATTTTCTAACAAAATAAATAATATTTTAATAGTAACGAAGTAATACACCATTTTATTATGACAAGTTCACTGAACTGTAATGAACGGCAACGTTTATCCTTCGACGTGGACTATGACTTAAGTCAGTGACCGTTTGACGTACTTACATAGTGTTAATTTAGAATTAAAGAAATTAAAAAATTTGTCCTGTGTCTAAACTATTGAAGATATTTAGTAGATTTTTTTTTGTCTCGCTTTATAATGTCACATACTATACGTAATTGCATTTAATGTCATACCGTCGTATACTCTCTGTATATTTGTACATATTGCAGTATTGTAAATGTATATAATGCAATATCGGTAAAGTAGAACTAATGTAATATTATCGCTAAGTAACGGATCCATACGGACGACGTCACGGGGTAGTTTAATACAGTACTTATATAATAAAAATACAAATATACGTACATACATACATAGAGTGCTGAAACATAATCCTTTTGGCGTTACCTAGTCAGGTCAAGACTGTACAAAAAAGAGTAGAATGCTACTTTTATACTGTGCCACAGTGCCGGGTCTATTACTTTCTAAATACACCTGTTACTCGAAAAATACGGTAGTAGTTTTGTGATGCCCAGTAGGCACTCAATAATGTATTATTTAATTTTGGGATTAAAAATTCATATAATACGATAATAAAGGAACAGAGATATGTAGGATTTTTAATTTACCTATTTGTGATAATTTCACAGTCTTCGAATATTTTATTTTGGTTAGAGACTGAGAGGTTTTGTCTTTTTCTTGCTTTCCTGTAATCAAATAAATAAATAAAATAAGATGCATTTATAGAAGTAGGTAGGTATTTATTTTAGCCTAGTATCTTATCTCTGATAATATCAGCTAATAAAAAAAATCTGACGAGGTAAGTACCTGAATATTCTATCGGTAAGTACCTATGTATACGTAGAATGTATAGGTAGGTATACCTAACAACTCAAGCAAAGAAAAGCGGCATTTATGCTCGTGCAAGATAACGTAGGTAGTTAGGTACCTAACAGCAGCGTGTATATGGTTGTTTTGTGTAGGTAGCTATCTAGGTCGCACATTGTTGCATGTCACGTACAATCATTGTAATTTTTCTATGCTAGTTGTACGACCGACGCCGACGTTCGCGTTCCGATCGAAGCACCTCGTAGGTAGACCTCGCCGGCGTCGTCGTCGTCGCGTCGGTCGAAAAACGCCCTTGCCACATGAGTAAATATCCAAGTTAGATATTTTACTCATGTGCCCACCTAACTGAGTTCGAAATGACTGTAGACATAGATAATATTGTAGTAAGCTCATATTCATATCCCATATAGGGTATAAAACAGCAGGAATTTACTGATCCTTAGGCCTGGTGTTGTGTTGATCTTATCACAAGCGACAATAGGCTCACCACCTGCTACCTAGTTTACGTGGAACTAAACATAAATATAAGATATCCTAGGTACTTACTTATCTATCTCAAAGTAGGTATTTTACTAAAAATATGAATGTAGGTATATACGTACAGGATATTCATGTGTTGAATCTTTTGCATTTGTATTCGTTTCAGTCGTGAAATTTTACCCATTTTGATTAAAAACAATAAATGTAGGTAAATACCTACGTATTTATTACACTAAATTTTAAATAAAAAAATCTAAATAACTAATCTAACCTATTTATAAAACTAAATCTATTCACACACAAACTCAAAGTTGTTCACACAATGTTTTTTTTTATATTGTTTATTTGCATTTATTAAATTACGTAAATGATTTTTAAAAAACCGCATACGTCCATCCGTCAGAAGGGCTTGCGCCGCTCTGCCGCCCTGCCTCCCGTCGCCCGCGCAGAGCCCCTGCGACGCTGATTCAGCCAAATTATCAATAACTATTGAAACATTATCCTAATAAATGAAATAAACCTACAGAGTTGACATTTGGTTTATTCCGGTTGATTCAATATAACTTTTATATTTATAACTATAGTAATTACAAAGTAATATTTCGATATAAGTGAAATCACGTTGTTTTAATATCGTTGGTATAAGTTATATAATCAATTATTGTAAATAATTCTTCTACTATTCTAAAGTTCATGAATCAAAGTATATTGTTGGCAAAAAAAAAAGAATAAATAGCATTAGAATCTACTCAATTATCGAGATGAAAGTAGCGGATTTCGTCGAAATTTCGTCGGAACCACCTTAAAGAGCGAACCCAATGTGAAGATTTTGGATGACGACAATAGTTTTAAACAATAAAGAATTACTATTTGTTCTATACCTACTTAGTACATAAATGGGGAAATAATCATTTTTTAAGGACAGGCTTACAATTAAGAAGTTTTTTATGTATATTCTCTATTCGACTGCCGTATTCATTAACATATATAATACTAAAAGTAAAAGCCCTAGAATCATATAAATTTTATAAATGCAAAAGTTTGTGTGTGTTTGTGTATGTCTTACCACTCAGCGCCTAAACGGCTGAACCGATTTCGATGAAAAATGGTGTGTAGATATTCGGTGCTGGAGACGAACATAGACTTTTCATCCCTAAAATCGGTCTGGTTACCCGAGGGAGATAAAACACATTTTAAACGCGGGTGAAACCTCAGTTTTGGCTCAGTTAGCTCACAAATAAATTAATGAAATGAAGACATACTACCAACATACATTTGAGTGTGGTTGGTTCTTAATCATGAGGTAAAAACTTTTCGGTGAAAATTAACGAACAAACAGCCGACAAACTGAATACCAATTAGGTAAAACCTATTCAGCGATTTTGCAACAGTTACAAAATTCAACCTCATCGTAAAATTATACAAGTTTGTGTCTTTGTTGATTATCTTCAGGCTCTTGTTCGTCATTAAGATGATATTTTTGGAACTTTCTAACTTTACATGACAGATAAACTCTGTAACAAGCTATTGATATTAATTGAACCAAGAAATATAAATTGATCTGAACTAAAACAATTCGATATGAAGCTATTAATGAGATGGTTAATATTTACAGGGCTGCCAAAAATTTCACCATGAGCAGTGAGCTCCTGTGTTATTGCAACAATTTATGTTTTTAAGATTTTCTTTTTCTTTTATTTAGCTAAAAGATGTTGATTATCTTTTAATATTTGAGAGTAGATACATATTATGCCAGATTTAATATTAAGAGACCTCGACAATTACTGTTATATATACTGGTATAATTAAATATGATACCTCTTATGTCATACACCACCGTTCGTTAATGGATGTAGATCTTACCTGTAAACCATCAAAGTAACCTTATTACAGTCATCCTTAACATGTAGTGAGATTAGCTAAAGCATTATACATAATCCTTAATTTTGCACTAAGTATAAATATGACAAATAATTTATAATTACCATCGGAAATTTATGTTGTTACAAAAATATATAATGCCTTAAAATTTTATTAATTTAAATCCTTGTTTCTCAGCGCTATAAATTAATATTCGTAAGACAAACGAACATGAAGATTTGAATATTAATTAGAGGGAGGATATTAATATTAATTGTAAACGTTGTATATGAATATATTACGAACATTATTCCTCCGAAACAGTTTATAATGAATAACATAATTTTGTTAACATTGTCTATAGTGTAAGGTCAAATTGTAGTAATTATTCGATTTATTGATACCATAGGTATCCTTAGAAGCCTACTTTTGCCATAGAGAGCATAGGTGCTTCTTTCTTTTAATTTAAGAGTCGTATCGGGTAAGCAATGCCTACTTGTTCATTCTACTTTACTTTTGACTTCGTTATACAATGATGACGTGACGATACAAGAAGTTATCTAAGACCCAATAAAAAAAATATAAGAATTTAAGTTAAAATTTAATAGTGAGTCAATGAATAGCCCCTTAATTAAAAATAACTAGCACCTTCTAGCCTCTTTGTTTTCGTCACAGCCCCACAGTTCTAATTGTCACCAATACTAAAATCAAGAGATGTAATTCTACCTAAGCATCCATCGCTCATACATGCTTCGCTTTAGCGTTAAATATTGATATATTTGATGCTATTATTATTAATGTTATTTTTATCTAAGCTCTAACTCACTTGTCGCTGAAGCGTTTTGCAGGTGATTAATAGAGACCACCGCCCCTCATCTGTTGAAACGCCATATTATGGTCGATGTCAAAAAACCCGCATCTGTGGATCGACCATATTATGGCACCTGTCAAAATGGCGATCAAAAAAAATTCTACCTTTTCTAAAATCGCTAATACTCAAACTGTGTAATTCGGTAGAACTCACCGATTTTTACGGTTATAGTCGACTAAATGCAGATAGTAACGATACCCAACACTATATAATTCTACCAATTTTAATGTCAAATAAAAATTGTCAAAAAAGTTACTTGTCAGTTGTTGTTTACACGCGCGACCGACCTCCTTGGTTGGTTATATATTGTTATAAATCGTTTATTTTATCATTTGCCAGTATTGTTTTTTGATAAAAACGTTAATTAGGTCATGTAGTATTTAATTATCACGTTTTATTTGAAAAAATACGTAACTTTAGTAAAGTTTGGAACACAAATGTCAAAAATTTGTGTTTTTCATACTTTTTGGTGTATTTGTGTTATATATTGTGAAAAAAAGCAGTTAGAAGAGCTGCAATTTGTGTTTGTGATAAGTTTAATAAATATACTACAGTGTGGATTAGCCAAAATTGTAAGTATTTTAAAAATTTATACAAATTTAAGCGATTGAAAAAAATTCTTGTCAGTGTTGTTTACACGCGCGACCGACCTCCTTGGTTGGTTTTTCTATTGTTATATATCGTTTATTTTATCATTTTTCAGTATTGTTTTTTGATAAAAACGTTATTTAGGTCATGTAATATATAATTATCACGTTTTATTTGTAAAAAAACATAATTTTGGTAAAGTTTGGAACACAAATGTGCAAGTACCTGTTTTTAACGGTTTTTTCATAGTGTTTGGTGTTATTGTGTTATATATGTAAAAAAAAGCAGTTAGAAGAGCTGCAATTTGTGTTTATGATAAGTTTATTAAATATACTACAGTGTAACAAAGCCAAAACTGTAAGTATTTTGATAATTTATAAAAATATGAACCTATTGTTTACACTTACGCTCGGCCGCGCCCGGTTTTCGCTCCCGCCCGGCATTGTCATGGCTTAAAATATGATATTTTGTATGAAGAGGGTATATTGTTTTTTATTATATATAGTGTTTAATGTATATAAATGTATATTAACTATAACTTTTTTACAAATACGGGTATTTTATTAGATTTTTAACCATTTTTATAACTTTAGCCGTTAAGAAAACCTCGACCTTTTTTGAAATGAGTATTAACAATATAAAAACTCTTTACTCGGACTTAATAACGGGTGGCGCAAAAGTAAAGACCCTATTTGGTTCAGCTATAACATTTTTTCTAAATTAGAAAACTAGATTTAGATTTTTTTAAATGTATATTTGTGCTATTAAATTTCGTACCATTAGGATTTAAAGATGATGTCTTTTAAATGGTGACCTCCAGAGTTGATACACATTTGAGCCCTATTTATGACATTTTGCATAACTTGCCGTAACACTTCCTGCGATATGTTCGTTATTTCTTGACGAATGTTTTCTTTTAGAGCTGCGAGAGTCTGTGGCTTGTTCACATACACCCGAGATTTCAAAAAACCCCAAAGAAAGAAGTCTGGACTGGTCAGATCGGGTGATCTTGCAGGCCAAGGCAAATCGCCAAAACGAGAGATAACTCGGCCTGGAAAAGCGTCCCTCACTAAGTCCATAGTGTCGCGCGCTGTGTGTGCCGTAGCGCCGTCTTGTTGAAACCAGATGTGCTCCAGCCCCAATTCGTCCAAACTGGGTATCAAAAACTCACGTAACATGGTTCTGTAGCGTTCTCCAGTGACAGTAATCGCATTGCCTCCAGCGTCTTCGAAAAAATAGGGTCCGATCACTCTGTCAACACAGATGCCACACCATACAGTAACTTTTAGTGGGTGTAGAGGTGTTTCTTGAATAATGCGCGGATTATCAGTGCCCCAGAACCGAGTATTCTGCTTATTGACATGCCCTGAGAGATGGAAATGGAAACGCAGGAAGTGTTACGGCAAGTTATGCAAAATGTCATAAATAGGGCTCAAATGTGTATCAACTCTGGAGGTCACCATTTAAAAGACATCATCTTTAAATCATAATGGTACGAAATTTAATGGCACAAATATACATTTAAAAAAATCTAAATCTAGTTTTCTAATTTAGAAAAAATGTTATAGCTGAACCAAATAGGGTCTTTACTTTTGCGCCACCCAGTATATGTTTTGATATGAAGTATATTAAATGACGATTCCAATGACATAAGTTTTATATACACCTGCCATATAATAATTCAAAGATATGACGATATTAAAACTGCGCAGCCGCGAGATTTAAATTTTCGCAAATCGCGCCAAATAGCTCCACAGATGCGCACATTTGACGTTTAGAAGCGTCACAGACGAGGGGGGGAATTTGAAGTTACAAGTAATTAATGTCTTAGAGCTATAGTAAGTGTAAGTCTGGGAAGAAAGAAAAGAAAGAAAGAAAGAAAGAAAACTTTTATTGTGATATAAAATTGAAGGAAATTGGTTACTTTATGCAACATCCGCAGATTTAGTTAGGGCAATTATTCGGATACCACGAGCTTTTATGAATCACTCATAAACATGTTCAAAAGTCAAGGAAAATAATATGCCACTCTTGCGATTTTTATACTCTAAATGCCAGTTGAAAGTAATGTTGGACAATTAAATTCAAAGCTATGCTAAAATGGGGCTCGTACTGATTAATAACTTTAATGTCAGCAATTTACATAACGGGCAGACAAAGTTCTTGAATAGAATTGAAACTGTCCGTTTCGCAAACAAGAGAGTATGAATAGCAAATTTAATTTCGTAGTTAATTTCGTAATTGTTTCTCATCTTTGATACCAATCAAGGACTTGGTTTACTCCTAGTTGAAGTACTGAAGAAATATATTGTTTCGAGCACTTTTGTTTAGACAGTACGTCAGGCAAAATTTTATGATAAGTCTGAAATTTATTTATAGTAAATTTAAGAAGAAGTAAAAGAAGTAAATTGAGTATGTAGTTACAACGTTCAGTATGTTGTTCAGGTTTTGATTTCACTGAAATGCACCCACGCATTCCTAAGCAATAGTTATAAAGGCTGTATTATTATAAAAGTGCATAGTAAACGGAATTGCCAACAGAATTATGACCAAGATACTACGAGCTAAAACGACTATCGTAATAGATATACATAGTTGATAAGAACTTACACTGGCCGATGAAAAATGTACTAAAACAGTTTAATAAAATGTTCAGAAGCAGCAAGCTATAAATATATGAAAATCTCATAATAAAAAAAAATTACTTGGTTTATAAGTATCGTAGTACTATAATGTACTACCTTCGAGACGTTGTCTAACAAAAACTATTAGTTCTGATATACAGTAAACTTAGATTCAAGAACTTGCGCTGCGAGATATGTAAAAGCAAACTTATGTAAGTATCTTGCAACTAAGAGTTATTCTCGTAAGTTAAGTAACTTCCTTGTGATCTTATCGTTTGATACTTACTTCATAATAGTAACATACTTGTTACGTTTTATCTATTTTTAGGTAGGTATGCATTTGTCATTACTGAAATCTATTATACCCCATTAAGGTCTGCATTATTCTTAAAAATAAAGATATCAGAAGCATTATTGTTGACTGGTTTAGGCAAGTTAGGTTTTATCATCGAGGAACTAAGCTATGTATTGTCTCATCAATATAAGAAGGTTTGACAAATAAAATGATCACTGTTTATAGAAGAGAATTCTGAATTAAAAGTGTGAAACAAATTATCAATACGGTCGAATTAATAACCAAAACACAAAGAAAAAATGCATAATTTACTTACCTTGCCTCGTCAATGCGAGTGTCAACTAGCTAGTCGCTAGGACGCTAGCCCTCTACTAAAACTTATGCAAAAACTTAGGGAGTGAAATAAGCTGTGCACCAAAACGAAATAAAGAAAAAGTGCTTAATATTACAGCTAATTAAAAACTTGAAATGAAGTTCACTGTCCTCGAGCATGTTCTACTTTGAGCAGAGTCCTACTCATGCTCACGCTGAGTTTTTTCATTTGCATATTTGCTAACAAGAAGATAAGACTTTACACGTTCTACGTATTCGATCCAGTATGAAAGTATCCCAAGTTTGGTGCTGAGTAGTACTCATACTACTTTCATACAGAACGAATAAAGTGCGATAGACATTGTTGACCTACGACATAAGTAAGTATTTTGTTATAAGAACAATACTTATTTACTAGTATTATGATTGAGTGACTGGAGAATGTGACATCTTTTAAAACATACCAAATCAAAACATACCTACACAATAGAGAATAATTCTGTTCGTTTATCTAGTAATATATTTTATTTCGTTGTGATTTGGTTGCCTGATATTTCAGTACTACGGCTGGAGAAGTACCGCCTACACTTACTTCTATTACCATCAAGTAACCGTTACAAAGACGTAGCGGGAATAAAAGCACAAGGTTTTCGAGCGGTAGATGGCAACTAGACGTAACGCGACTCAAACGTAGGGGAACCAAATCGTATTTTATAGCATCGGCTAAGGATTCAAGATTAGAACTTTTATTTAGGTAAAGTTTAAAAATACTTAAAACTATAGTATAAAATCTTTTTCTTCCAAAGCTACGAACTATAAATAGGTCAGTGGAAGATAAAATTATTTCGAAATTGAGTAATAGGGTGGATTAGTGAATATGGCACGTACAGACTGGCACGTCTTCAGGAATCCGACTCGAATCCACAGCTATTTCAGATATTCAAAAGGCCATCCATTTTGAAGGACCTCATTATTGAAGCTTAGCTGTGTTTGACATTGAATAGATTATTTATTTGAATTAATACCACAGGCTGGCATTCTATGATACCTATTTGAACTGAAACCTTATAATGACATTTTTTCTTTACAATCCTTAAACAATTTTTTTTTTTATTTTTTTTTTTATTTATTTATTAACACTTACATCTATCATTACAGACTAAATCTAATGCAATAGTGCAGGAACATGGACAAAAATAAACTAATTTACCTTACTTATAACTTAATATATAGTAAATGGCCTTTGTGAACTCGCTCATTGAGCATGTAAACAAATCGACTCGCTCAGCCACAGTATTGAGCATACGCAGCGCCCGCGTCAGCGGTGCCTCCTGCAATAAGTTAGTACGCGCGCGCGGCACCGCCAGCAGCGCCTTTATTTATGAGTATTCACTGCTATAACCTGTGCTATCTAATCAAATGATTCTGAAGATAAAAGTTTATAAAATTATTTTAGTGTTCAACTGGAAGATTCGTCATCTCCGAGAGGGTAAGTAATTTTGTATCGTTTATTATCGCCTTTTATTGGGACAGTTCCACCAGCTCTACACATAACTATAAAGTGATGATATCTAGTAGATTACATTCTACTTTAGTGTGTACAAGGAAAATGGCTACATAAAAGAGGGAGTAATAAAAGTCCATTACTAACCGTCCAATACATGGAATTCAAACGCAAATCTAATTTTAGTGACAAAATGTGTTTCCTTGGAAACTAAAACGTTAGCACACATGGGACATTCATTTGTCTTGTCCTTAAAAGGCACATAATGTGTGGACCCAGTCCATTACTTATCCTACCTAATGGGAAACAATCTCAGCTAAATGTTGAATATCACGGTCCGGCACTTACCAAATACGACTGTACATTTTTAAGAATTCATCCGTGAAAACCAAGCCTACATTTACCTTTAAGGTATGTTTAAACGAGAGAAAATCGAGATTACGTGTTATAAAATTGCAAGGATGTTAGTTTAATTGTAAACTCATGGTTTGTGAATTGTTTAGACGCCTAAATAAGTCTAATAACCTTTTTAGACTACCAGGATATTTTTGCTAGTAATGGTTTGGAAACACCATCGATTAAATCTCAATCTGCTAAAGTATTGTTGATGATGATGAATAGAAGTATGTTACTTAGTACTTAGCCATTACTAAAAAAATTGACAATTTGTGGTTGTTACGTCTCTGTGATAAAAAAATTGAGATTAGAGATATAAATAAGTCCCTATTTCAACTGATTTCCTGAACATTGAACATATATTATGAATTATGGTACATAACAATTGATTTTCTATTATACCTCTCATGGGACAGCGAATGGGTTAAATACCTAATATTCTAAATCTTTCGAACTATTGCAACATAGTTTTGCAATAGTTCGAAAGATTTATTTATTTTTATTTTACTTTAGAACATAACATTTTACTACATTTTACTAATAGTCACAGGCTGGATATAAAAATAATAGTGTTGACATATTTTTAGTGTACTACTATTATTATTAATAGCCTAGAGATCAGATGATGCCTAAAGTGAGAAAAAGCATTTATGTTAATAACTAACTTCGTTCTGCAAACGAAAGTGTAAGTTTACAAAGAGCATTCCGAGCATTGCTCTTATGAAAACATTTCCCAATCTTATTCCATTAAATTCGGTTTGAAATACAAAGTTGTGCATTTGTTATCACACTCATAGCTGTTTACAATGTTGATTATTTCGTCTTATCTACTCTTGGGATTCGCTCAAACTTCAAAAGATCTCAAAGCTTTGACCAATGTTTAAGTTTCGGCAATTTGCCTTAAATAATCTTAAGTCATTTTGAGGTCCACTACACATTAGATTAAATTTAATTTAATTGTATTAATTTCATCATGTAATAACATAACTGATATTCCCAAAGGCTTTGTTAAGGGCATGTTACATCCACATATCGACAGCTATATACGGGTCTTGTAAAATGGGGAAATCTATTTTTTTTAAGGGATACAATTAAATTCAGTCTGATATTAAAAACATGTTGACCAAATATTTGATAAAATTATTTACATGGAACGTACGTGACTCTGAAGAAACAGTAATAGTACTACTGTTCCATCGGAGAAATATTAATTAACTTGAATATTTCAGTACAAATCGCACTTTCAGTGCAAAAAGTCGTAAAACAATATACGTCGTTTTAATAATGTTATCTGTTTCAAATTGTAGGTTTAAAAGCTGTTAGCTGCCGATCGTCGAATGATTTTCTCCAAGACAGATAATACCTACACTCTGCAAGCATACAGATGCTACTATAGATTGTTTTTCAAAACGAGCCGCAGTCCAACTACAATCTATTTTTACCAAAGACAATAAAATGTATGTATAGAGATGAATGATGTATATACATTTTCATTGGTCGTAGTAACATCAGTTGTACGTAAACTACGTTAAATCATGCTTAATGTAATTCTTCTCTTGCTAAAGACGTAAACTGTGAGATAATATTCATTTAAGAATGAGCAAACTTAGGTTTAATTAAAAGCGAGTAAATCTGTGCACATCTCAGCGGAACCAACATGAATGTATTGTCACAAAGAGACGGAGCTCGGAGACGTGACGCAACGCCTAATAACTTACCAGAGTTATGAAAATTTCATGCTAAATAAGTGTGTTGGTGTTAATTAAATGATGTTTTACAAATTAAGTATGTTTAACCATGAGTATATTAAATTAAGAAGGTAAAGTAAATCTTACGCATCATTTTAAAACATGTTTTACATAAAGTAAGCAATGTTTTAAAATGTAATGAATCATTTTACCCTTGCTTAACATTTTTTTTAATTAAGGTATAAATTAAAGTTACAAAATGTTGATAGAAATTTAGATTCGTTTAATGAACACAAAAAGCAATGGTACAACACAATTATAAGTTTGAGGTTGCTCTGCAAAATAATTATTTGTTTGATTGCGAATCAAAGTTTCGAAATATTAATAATCAAGATATCTATTAATATAGGATTTAAATGTATAACAGTACAACATTTCATACAGGATACTATTCAATACAATAAATAAAAGGAAAACATGTCAACTGCTAACAGATATTTTTTACGCTTTCACGGTGCCCTCGTTTTTCTAAAACTAAACCACAGCGAGAAGTTTCGAGCTGACAGCTGTTGTATAATATATGTATATTTCAAAGCGAGTGGAACTAGATGTCAGTTTGAAGAGTGAAGACCTCAAGTAGAAGACCCAGAGTGTTCGTACCATGTTACTAGATTAGAATTAACCTAGGTCTACTCGTAAACTGGGTTTAAGTTCAAGAGCTTGGTATTCGTGAGGCGTGCTCAAGTCGTGTTAAATTAAAAAGTTTTGTGGATCATTGCCATGTTGATGTTGAAATGATAAAAGTACCTCGATGAAAATGAAATGAAATGTTATATATATTGTTCGCTATTTCAATACTTAGATAAACTTTTTTTGTACAGCATTTGTATTTTAATCCTTACTTCCTACTAAAATAATAATTAAACAAAAGGTTAATGTAATAGTAGCTTTATTCAGATCTGACTTTCATAAAATCACTAAATTCAGTATTTTATATGTGAGTTTACATAAATAAATGTTCTCAAAATCCATATTTGCTTTTGACTTTGTCCATTATTAGCTTATCGCTTAACTCATGTACTTACTTCAACTCAATTGTGAGTCAATTATTGGAAAAACCGACAAAATAATTCAATATATTGAGTGAGGTTTAAGGTGTTCTTGAACGGTACAACATGGCGCAAAGTACTTTGCTAATCTCGACGTTCGCGAAAATGTCGATACCTATTAGTTTAACATTATTTAGTACTACTGCTATTGTTCTGTAAGTAAAATGAACTAGAAATAGATGAGAACTTACACGATTATTTTAAATTAATGACTATTAGCGTATCAAGGTCGTAAACGTTCTTATCCGTTTTTAGCTCAATACAACTATATGTAATGTTATCAGCGGCCTTACAAGTTAAAAATTTCCTGCTCGCTACATTTTAAGAGTGAAAGTGCGCTTCATTAAAACCAAACATAATAGTTTGATGGAACGACTATCCGAACACGATCTTATAAAGATTAGGCTTAGCAAGCTGAAATGCCGTTTTTCCTACTCGTGACAGCCTGACAGGTCTGCTTCATACAATAGGAACATAAAAAAATGTTTTACTTTTAAGTGTTAGTTCAATTTTTTAGGGCAACAGTGTTTAAAAGTACGTTACTTTGAATAATATATAACGTACTTCTTATTTTTTATGTAATTCTCATTGGCTTATTAGTGAAGCCAACAATAGTATTGGACTATGACCTATTTCGCAATAGACCCATATAGTGAAACATACCCAACCAAAAGATATTAACGATCGTACTTTTGTAAACACCGAAATTCGAACCGTATTTAACTAGTATCTAGATGTAGTAGATGAAACATTGAAACTTAGAAACAACTGCCTGGGATAACACAATAAATTATCTGCTGAGTAAAATAGATGCGTACTAGGAAATCTTTTTGCACGTAATATGGTAATAAATCTGATGATATATCATATGCATCTTTAGGGCACAACATAATTTTGACCATTGCGCCATTGCGACTTCAAAACACGCTTGGTGCATTATCGTATTAAAAAAATCTTCTCTAATTCAATCTCGTCTGAGTATATTGATTGGCGTAGGCTTGGCGTAATCAATCTAGTTTTGGCAAAGTGATATCAGTACCTAATGTTATTTATTAAATTACGAATTTCAGAAAAATCAAGTCTGGCCACTTTTATGGGCATATACTTCGAACCCTTCACGTAATCAATAATGCCAATATAAAAACCGCGTAGGTGTTTCTTTCGCTCTTCGCCACTAGGATTACTTTAAGTAACATAAGTTTCACATTAACATTTCATGTACTTATAAAACTTCTCTGACCATGACAAATGGATTGACAGATCAACGGACGAGGGTGAAGTTAATACCTGCTTACGCCGAATTGAGATATGAAGAGAATTTAATGCGGCGTTTCGTGCCAACTATGGCAAAAAATATTACACTTTTATAAAACAATAGTAATTCATACATAACTTTAATAAATATATCGTAAAATGTGTTTTTGAACAACGGATACTACCTATTGACTACATACACCCAGTTTCTGAAGGCTGATCAACAAAAAATTAATCAATTACCAAAAATGTCGAAAGCAAGAAAACAAGGAAAAAGTTTCAAAAGTCAAATTATTTAATAGCAATCAGCATTTAAATGGAGAAACTCTTGGACAAGGATAAGGTGCAATTTGATATTTTAATTGAAAATTATGAATTATTAATTTCTTACAAACTAAATTAATATGAAATGATTCTGGATAATTTAAAGCACTTGAATGTAAGCATTACCTAATTATTAATTTATTAGTACTAGATTGAACTATTTGACAAGGTCACGGCAATAAGATTATTTTTACATTATCAATTAAAGTTTTTATGGCAGTTATACTCGAACGAAGCACTTATTATATTTTGATGTTTTCTTTGTATTTAATTAATTTATATTATTTTTATTAAGTAAATATTATTGATGTGCCATTAGACAGGACATAATTTATAACTCACAGAACTGTCAGTCGTCACAGAATTTTGAATTAGTGATCAAGAACCTAAAAACGTATCGCATCTTATAAGATTGGCCGATGACCTGATAAATGGGTAAGTTTACCTATATCAGCAGTGGATGTCTTTTAACTAATGACGATTTATATCTAAACAAGCTAGCTTTTATAAATTGTACAAATAAGTAGATACTTTTGTGATCATCATTGATGCCCAGGTATTGAGAGATTTTCACATAATCTCCACGTTTAATAAGCGATTATTATTCATAATAGATAATAATAGCTTCATAGATCAACTTAGACGTATCGTGTAATCTCACCAATCTCACACGGTTGACTTCGTAATCAATGTTACGGCAACTGAGCTGTGTAAACGTTTACATGCAGCGATTGGCATCTGATATCTTGGCTTTGAATCATAATCAACATATGTGTAGTTTTAGATTTCCTTTACAGTTTAAACTAGTAGGTAGGTAGATAATTACTTAGAAACTCGAACTAAGAGTGTGGTAGAATTTAGCGGTATTAATAGATGCATTGATTTGTTTAGGAAAAGTCTGTGATGTTTAGTATTTTCAGACAAAGACTTAGTGAATATTATACTATGTAAGTCAAGTATTATACCTATTGTTAGTCTTCTATGCATAAATTTTACGTACATAGTATCAAAAGTTGCTAAAACTACACACTTAATAATTATTTCAAATGCTTAAGAGAATGCGTACATGCGTGTTTTATGAAAATAGTATCCGTCTAAAACCTACAATGTAATACGTTTATTTACAAGCATCCGAATCACAAGATGCATAAAAACTGTCATCGTTCCCAAAAAAGATACCAGTTGAAACAAAAATAGCCTAGTCACCCTCTCCTTGTGCAATAAAATAGAATTTATGTCTCTTTTTAGGGTTTCTTGTTCTTAGGTGAAGGCGACCATTGTGGTACAAATTTTAATGACTTATGTGGGTGATATGAGTTAGTTAAGTGTAACAACGAAAACCTAGATACTCATGTGTATATTATGAGAATTAGAGAAATACCTTTAAAATATTAAGTTTGGCTATCCATCCGTAAATGATAGTTTACGGTTTAAAGATCGCTTATTTTGTGTTGACCACAATTTGAAGTGATGAGTGAAGCTTAATATGTAAAAATCAACATACCTAAAATATTCCAGAGAGCTATTTAAGAATGTCTAACAAAACCTGAGCAAGATTATATAAAATAATTAAAGGTAATTTCAAAGTAAGTACCTAAGTAGTGAACAGCACCTAAGAGTGACAGCACCTAAGTAGTACCTAAGAGTGACAGCAGTATTTAAACAATTCTAATCGACTTGGTATATCGTGTCTAATTCTAGTAAATAACAATTTGAGCCCGCCTTAATTGCGTCGACGTTCTCCGCAATAGCTCGTCTTAAATGCACGAAACTGGTGTGAACGTCGTAGAAGCAAAAGTAAATTACTTACTACCTATATACCATACAGCTACGCCAAGTAATTTTTGTAACTAAATATATCAAAACATACACTGTGGTAGCAGCTTCAAACAAACTTGATATTATTGTTTCAATAATAATAATTATTATTAAAACAATAATATTAAGTTTTCGCGAAAATATCGACGGTTAAAAGGCAAATTGGTCTAAGCGACATTTTTTAAAAGTTACAGGAGATCGATTTAAAGTTTCGTTTTTCAGAAAAAAATCATTTAAAAAAAACTACTGCGTGGATGTTGATCTAATCAATACAGTATTTCCGTAAATACATATTGCACCTTCCTAAATAGTTTTCATGAATATATAAGCTTTTTTAATGAAATAAATGTCGCTTGACTCAAAATGCATCGTATTATTTTTTTAATAGAACAAAGAAAAATGGTCTAACTGCCAGTGATTTATTAAAATTAAAAGTAAATTAGTTCAAATGTGGATATGGATATGAAATAGAACAAGGAAAAATAACATAAACTACACGCGTTCCTATGCATTTAGCATGTCAAAAGAGTTTAAGTAACATGTGAACTTGAACTGGAGTAAAGTAAATTAATACAAACAACAACAAATGTTCAAACAGAATCAAGTAAAGTGAATGCTTGCTATCATAATATTAGATGTAGGCCACCATTGTTTTGCCACCATTGGCGTACCATTGTTAAGATTGATCATGAATACGTAAAGATGTAATGATTAGAGTTCATTTTAAAATAAAACCAATGTTTGAAATAGAAAAAAAATTATTTGGACTATCCAAAATCCTTTAACAAAAATGAATGAAATTAACAAAATTATCTGAAAAGCTTACAACAAGATAATTAATTCTTAAGATTACAGATTGCAATAATACCACTAGTGCAATATACATTACATCATAATCTGGTTTATGATGGGGCATAGAGTACGGAATAGTGCGAGTTTTAAATTTTTACTATTAAAAATAAATGAATTGAAATTAACAATAAACGAAATTAGGCAAAGTGTTAATCTTAAAATTAAACAATCTTCTTTTTAAAAAAGTATCAACTTAATCTTAGTTATACTTATGAGTATTTGTTAATTCAGTCTCAGGATTCCTTATACCACCACATCTAATCACAATGTTGTCTAAAAAATATAAACCTTTGAGGTATTAACAAAATACAGCCTCTAAATATCTTAATTAACAATAATGCCTAATTAATCAGTCATGGCTTTTTATATGCAATGCGTGCAATATACATTACATCATAATCTGGTTTATGATAGGCAATTTTTTACTATTAAGGATAAATGAATTGAAATTAACAATAAACGAAATTAGGCAAAGTGTTAAACTTAAAATTGAACTATCTTCTTTTTAAAAAAGTATCAACTTAATCTTAGTTATACTTATGAGTATTTGTTAATTCAAAAAGTATAATCTTTATTACTATTTTCTGATGACTTAACAGGTAACATTTTTCAATTTCAATTTAAGTAAAATGGTGTAATTACTGAAACTATAAAAGTTTGAACGTATCTCAGAAGGATTATGTAACATTAAACATCAATACCAATATAAGCAAAAATGGTTCAAACGTCATTACAAAATAAAACTGGGCCAAGTTGAAATGGTTCAACCGACCAGGCCTCTTATTAAAATGGAAGCAAAATGGTTCAAGCGACATAGCCTATATTACGTAATGCAAAAATGTCTCAAGCGACAAAACCATGTAGTCGAGCAAAAGAACAAATGTCTTAACGCGCATTGGTCATTCAAAATAGTTGTAGGAAAAATGAATCAACCGACGTATGAAAAATTCTGGGTCTAGTCTAAGTTACCAACTACAAAATATTACTCAAATTTTGTGGCGGTTAGACCATAGACGTCCAAAATGAGAGTAAAGTTAGTGTGGGGTTCAAGCGCCAAAAATATGCTCATAAAAATTTGAAACCTATTTCAAAAGACGCAAAAAAATTTGCTGATTCCAAATATGTATATAACTCAATATCGCAAAAAATGTCGCTTAGACCAAATTAGCCTTATAACCGTCGATATCATTTTCGTGAAATATCAAAGAAGAATTATTGTTCTTTGAAATGTTCAATTCAATGATGCATTTTCATAGTGAATACAAAACACAGACTAAGCAGTAAGTAATGTATTAATCAATTTTATGATAAATATCAAATTATCTAAAACTTAAAACTAAATGAAATATTCATTATCTCTTATAATAAATTAAAAACTCTATTATGTACGACTCGCTGCACTACTAAATACCTACTTTTTTTTTTTTTAATAAGACTTAAAGGTAACGACTATCGGAATATTAAGTCTCGATATCGCCATATTTTTGCTAATATTTATATAATTTTGTTAATAGTTCGTAATCGCTGCTAATTATGGTAAGAGTAGATAGGTACTCGCAGATAGGTCGTTGGCTCATCAGTCACAAGGTAAACAGGATCTACCCACAATACAAAATCTTTATGTACACTAAATTTTCATAGTAATATAAAGCCGTAAACGTAAGTAATCCTCTTATATATCACAGGGAATTTCATACAAGCTTTAAACTTTAATTATGATCAAACTTGAACAGCAAGTTATCGTATAACACACTCAAGCCTGCCGACTAACAGTAGAACGTTCATATTAGGTATAATCAATAATTACATAAACTTATAAAGCTGCCAAAGTAAAACCTCTATTACAGCAGTTTTGACGCGATGGTCTTTGAAATGCTGTGCACTACTACTGTATTCCAAAGACTGCATGCCATTAGGCAAAGACACTTCAGTAGATTATACAAGCAATTTATAAAATTAATAAAACATTTTAACAAAAAAAAGCAATGTGCGGGGGACGCATTGCATCTTTGGCACCTTAAAATTCAACAAGCGATTTAGGCTGTAAAGCGTGCCAAGGAATAATAGACATACATACCCACATACATACATATATACATACAAATAAGCGCTCGAAAAACATTACCCTTCACTTCAGTAAAAATGTGCAAATGCATGAGGTCCCTCTACCAAAACGAGAACTTTTATTGATTTATATTCTTAAACTCACCAAAGTATATTTAGTATAGGTAAATAAAACGATAATTTGAAAATACATAAGTTTTTTAATTTCAGAGCTGAGGAAATTGTACTGTGAAGACAATGCTATCTTGTTTAATTCAAATATCTTCTAATATTAATCTTTAGCTATTTAAATATTGCTGGACATACAAAAGGCTACACAGAACACAAAAAAACTGAAATAGAAGTATAGATGAAAGTCCTTTATCCTAAGTTCAATTTTGTGTTTCTTAGCGTGCTATTTTGTCCTAAATGTGAGCAGACGTAAGTACTTATCTACATCTGCTACCCACTTTTGCACTCTTGTACTAGAAGTAGTATAAAATTTTATTTAGATATGTTAACAAATAATAAAAGCGACTATTGACTTTCGTTGAAACTGGAAAATACTACTTTAAAAATAATAAAAAAATTGACAATTTTATTAGATGTACAAAAATATTAAATTTTTTATCAAATGTAAATTGTAATTAGTAAACAAAACAGAATTGTATAAATGTATCACTATTTATACCCAAAAAAAACAAATAGAACTAACACGTGCTTGCTACTTACGTAATTGTGTCGTGCTACAATACTTAAAAGTTTTTAGTGCGTAGTGGAGATTCTAATCGTTTGTATTTACCTGGGATCAAATAAGTCTCAATTAAAATATTTTGGTAAAGAAACAAAAAGTACTATAACCACTCACAATGCTGCCATAGTGGAGGCCATCATACTCTCAATTTGATACAATTGAGATGAGGTCTGCTACTTTTGGATATCACTGACTGCTCACCATCAGAAGAAGTCATTTTGTATACAAAATACAAAAGACTAAACACTGAATAAAATGAATTAAACATTGCATTACAGACTAAAAGGTAATAACGTAAAAGTAACAGAAGAAACGCTATCGTTAAAGAACGTAAACTCAGTATTCGAAAAGTAAAACACTGAATCCTTCAATTCTATCTAAGATAAAGTTGCTCCTTACATCATTGGCAAGCTATACGGCGATATAAACCTCTGTCCATTCCTTTGAGGAATTTATAGAGATAAGTCTAGGTTTTACTTATTCTACTTGGCCATTTTGAGTTATAAGAATATTAACATGTAGTCTAGTCAGGTAAAAATCGGACGTCTTACGTACATTTAAATTTTTATGTTGGTAAAATTATTATGTTACCCATAATAGCATGAGAACTGTCTTACATTTTTCTATTTCAAACTATTGTTATCCCTTTATCTCTCCGAGAAGGAGTAGGCAGAGGCGCATATCACCCACACTTTGCTTTGTTGGGACTCTTGAAACACGGTGTGAGTCTGTGTCCAATAAATGAATGGCCACTAGCTAGCTACTAGGAAGTTTTCAGTTATAAGTAAGAACTTCTGAATATCAGTTTACCCGATCCAAGGATCAAACCCAATACTTAGCATTCCGACACAGTACTACTGAACCACGAGGCAGTCATTCATTTAAAATTAATATACCCGTAACCGTTTAATGACACGCACGCACGTTAACATTAAACAGACATGTGGGTAATAACAGCAATAGTTTACAAAGTTATATGTTAAGCGTATTGTAAAGCGCCATGATGCTTACGCATCCTCTTTCGTGATTTGTTGCTTGCCTTTTATATTCCAGATTTTATGTTCCTACCACACGTTTCTACAGAGTTCCAAATTACGTTCTTTATAAAAAATATCGCCACGTCGAGTTTTAATTGAGAAATGTATTTATTGTTTTATATTCGGATTTTATTATTATGTTTCTTTTTTGACTGAAATTTTCAATTTTTTTGGTAGACCTTTGAGAATATGAACGTGGAATTTTAATGAAATAAATTCCTTGTTGAAACAAATCACCTAAGATCTGAATAATAGATCTGATTTATTTTGTAACTACTCTACTGAATTGAATATGAAAAGTACCTACTCAGTTATAAAAATATTTTATTAATTTGAAATGTGAAATTTGATTTCTTTAGAGTATGATTTACCTAAAACTAAGCACAAATTTAAATGATTTTGAAATATAACTGTATATCACAAAGGTTGTTTATATAACTGTTTTAATTAAAATATTTTGAGACGTATTTTATATCATGCGTTAATTAGACATCATGTTAATATGTAAAGTACCTATGCTCTTACACTCCCTGTGTCTGCGTACGAATGCATCCTTATTTTCTGAGATCTTAGGTAAATAATTAAAAATGTGAAGGTCACATCGGGCACAGCGACAAAAGCTACTAGTGACTGAGGCTCCAGAAACAGGAACCTCCTCAAAATGCTTGCCGTCTCGAGAATTGCCACTTTATTATTAAACACTGTTTCATGGAAGGTATTACTGTGACCAAAAGAAAACAATGGTTAATTTAACTACTTTCTTGCTTAAAATACGAATATTATTACGTTTTCTTTTTGTAGAATACACTGTTTATTAAACTTATTATTATTACTAGCTGTACCCGCGACTTCGTCCGCGTGGAATAGTGATTTTGGGCAGCATTTTTTTTAGTATATCTTTTGGTTTGTTTTGAATTATTAACATCTTCGTTTAGGTGAAAAAGAAAAATCTTTACAGTAAATGCTTCTCTATATACGATATTAGACGTATAGCCACCGGGGATTAAAGCCATACAGGCTGCTAGGATTACTTACACGTGACAAATCCACATAAAGCTGACCATGCGAAAAACAGCTAATATTTAGATCCACACTCACAACATTTACTGTATGACCTTAGGCTTTATTAATTGTCATCGCGAAACATAGGCTCACTGCAAACTGAACTCGTTAAAAATTAAACGGGAAATTGTTTTGAATGAGAGGAATCCGAGGAATAAAAACGCTATAAGGTTTTTTTTTATATATAAGCCTGCCAAAGTGACTCTACTCTGCCTGATGGTAAGCAGTCAGTGGAATCCAGAAGTGTTGGACCCCATTTCAAAAGCCACTACTGGTATGGTGGCCGCCACTATGGCGGCTTAGTGAGATGCTTTTCACGCCTCACTTAAAAGACCCAGGATGAAAGTTAGGTGGAAACACATGCACTGGTAAAGAGGTCCAGGCTTTAATTGAGCGACAAAAGTATGAAGTGCTTAACCGTTTGGTTCGAGACACTTTAGATTGCACTGTGAAAGGGTAGCACTTCAGTCGTGTGTTGTCAACGTGTCGTTCTGGATAAAAAGGAGAGGGTAGGATTAATTTAAAGAGCTCTTGAGAGGACTCTCCGTGGTAAAGGCGATAGAAGACGGGCATTGAGGAGGCGATGTCTCTTCGCAGCTGTAAAGGCTCAAGGTTCTTAGTGGTCTCCGAGCTACCGATGATACGGACTGCTCGCAAACCAGCGTAAATCGACTACTGCTATTTCGTTATTCACTTTAATTCCACCTATTCCGTAATGAGACGTGTTAACAAACATGTTTATATCACAAAAATAAAATAAATCCAGAAAAATATAAATCTAACTTGTATTTACATTTTAACTAATAAAATATTTACATTTTAATAAAGAAATAAGACGTGTTAACCTAACTTAAAAACGAACTAACCTAAGCTAAAAACGTGTGTGATATGTGACTTAGAAAAGTGTAACACCGAATAACACGTCCCCGTAAGTTTACGAATACGAAACACTTAACAACGAATGCACGCTACCTCGAAAAACTTAACGCCGTGAAAATGCGATCTCGAATAACTAAATCTCTAATATTCACTTTTTCGAAACACTTAACAACTAATGCACGTTACCACTAAAATCTGAATACCGTAGCAATGTGATCTCGAATAACTAAACCTCTAAAAGTCATCGTAAAAAGTCTTTATTTATTCATATAAAAATCAACTAAATAGAGAAAAAAGTAATAATTATGTTTCAATCAACCAAATCAACCGTTTTCCCATTTCAATACAATCAACCAAATCAAACATTAAAAAAAAAACTTAAAAAAAGTTAACGTTTAAAATAGCACAAGTATGCAAGACCATCTAAAAATGTGGTTAAGTCCATTGTTTCCTTTTTTTCCAAATGTTTTTTAATTTTTTCTTTCCTATTTTCTTTTTTCTTTGCTCTGTTGGTTTCTTGAGAAATGTTAAGTGAAGCTTACCACAATGTATCAGCGAAAATCATATTTAAATCAGATAAGCCGTTTTTGAGATTAGCGTGAACGCACAGACAAACAGACAAATAGATAAACAGACAAACAGCCAAAAATTGTAACAATCATTGTTTTGGGTTCTATTTGCGTTGATAACGGTCCCAATAAATTTTTTTCTCATATATCTTCCATGTACAGACAGCGACTGTTTTTTATTATATGTTTAGATTTTAATAACACGTTTCTTTATAAAGCACTAAATTAATAAATTAATATACCTACGACCAGTCTATTATTAAGCAATTAATTTATGCATATAGACATTTGTAACCTCTTAAGCATCAGTTGCATGTTACCAACGTATAGAAAACGAAATTGCCATTTTGCCATTTGAAGGTATGTCCCTATCCAAGCAACTCTATTTAAGAGATAAATTTGGACGTGATTTATTCTCATTGTATTTCAAAGAAGTGTATTATCAAGATCTTCCTGATAAAATTAGATGCCTGATTTTAAGCCGAATACGGAGTCAATTACACAAAGCACAGGATTAATAGATTCACAGTAAGATTTAAATCAAGGTACGCAAAGAAGCGGTTATTTCGTAAATTTATCCGTTTTAATACTATTCACAGTCCTTAAATTTTCACTAATTTTCCACCGCCCACAGAGAAAGACCAAATGAAGGCGGAATAGCTGTAAGTCACATGAAGAAGACTATGGAGATTTTAGTATAAACTTTAGTGAAATTTCTTCTTGCATTTAATAGCAGTGACCCACAATGGTATAGTACATATCCACTATTGTCGTTTGCAATGACATTCATGTGTGGAAATGAACTCAATTAGGGTTACTTAGTAGATCTAAGTGCTATTCATATAAGATTTATAAGAAAAGAGTTACGAGTAAGCATGATTATGATCTGTAGTCTTTCATTACACACTAAAACTTCTCAGTCCATCATTGTAAAAGTGACACAAGACATTGTTTTTTAACCGACTTCATATTAATTTTATTCGGTTATTTTGTAAGTTTTTTTTAAGTCCTGGCGTGAGAGTGGTGTTAATAATCATGCCGGTTCAATTGATAAAAGGCTTTTGTCCCGCAGGGCGACAGCAGTATAGTAAAGTAATACACTCCTTTATTGATATAAAATGTGAATTATAAAATATATTAACTAATTTTAATGGAATCTTGACATGTAGGTATTGTAGATACATAGTATCTACATGTGAAAATATAATAAACGTCTTATAAAATGTATCGTATTGTGAACGGCTTAAGATTTCCAAGGCAATATCTATCTTTAACAAAACACAGTATTTAATTCCGTTTATCCTCCCGTTTCTTAACTGCATAGAAAGTATCAGTAATATTTCAACACAAATCGCAATACTACCAATAATATAAGCTGTAAATGAACCCATCTATTATATTTTGTCCGTAAATTCGCGAATTTTGAAACAGAAAATTGCTTTAAGGAGAACCTTTCACCCAGAGTGGCAAACGCCAATAAAAAGTTAAATCAATTATTTGGCTGTAAGAGAAATATCAAAGCGTTGTTGTAACGAAATCATGGATTGAATTTCTACATTTCATAGGTAGGTGCTCCTAATTCTTTTTGTAGCACCAATGGTAGATAGAGGCATTATTGTCTCGAATTTGGTATTACGTATTAGTTCGTGTATTATAATAATGTTTGTTACAAGTGCTGGAATCTGAACCATACATGGTAATATTTTTTTATGAATGAGGTAATGTAACTAAATTAAACAGCAATATCAACTGCAACCTTAACATCGTGAAGAAATAAAGCGGATTTATCCTGTTGGCTATAAATGTGCTGCCATGACGCGGTTTAGCTACCTATCTGTTTAAAATCGTTTGGGAAAAATGACACTGATAGATTGACGCGCAAACACCTAAGCTAATAAGTGTTCTTTATCATTTTAAAAGACAGAAATATTAAAGCTAGTAGCTCATATAGAATCAAATGTATGTAAAATGTGTAATGTCTACTTTTGAAAATGACTCCCTTTTTAAGCAGGGCGCGAACGTTTCAAAAAGGCGCCATAACCACCCTGCCAGTAGATTCACATGTAGGTATTGGGATAGTGACACATATCATCAGGCAAAATAATCATTTTGGAAGAAAAATAAAAAAGTGAAGATTTTATGATATTTTTGTATAAAATTAGTTTCTGCTTTTCATTAAAAAAATATTACGAAATTCAAATAACTATGACAATCAAAGAAATTGTACGACAGAAGTAATAAAATATTCTGAATCCACAGAGGATTCTGAAACGGGAACGGGATAATAAGTATATTGGATTAGCCCTGGGCGGATTGAAATAAAAAAGCGAATTAAAAGCCCGCTAACAAACGTCTCCATTGTGATTAAAGTGAAATATTAGTCGGGAAATTTAGCTCTGTCATTCTCGGATTTTTACTTTGTTACGTTGACAAATCACTCGGGTGTATAGAACCCTTCAGCTGAAAGTTCAAATAAAGTTTTATTTCGTTATCTTTCTTGAACGGAAAGCGAATTGTCCAATTTTGATGTCGGAATTCGTTTCTTCGCTTCAATGTATTTATTTTGTCATTCTTTTTTTAAAGCCATAGCTGTTATAATCTTTTCATAGTATCATAAAAGGACTCGTCGTAAAACATCGTTTTACGCTATTTGAATTTGAAAGTAGTTAACACAAAGATCTGATCCGCTTTGTAAATGGCGAACCACTAATTGGAATGGTGAATCTATATAAAACCCGGTATGATCTGTCTTTACCACTTACCACTCTCATCTGTCAACACCGTCAACATTCATTAACTCGGCACCAGCACTTTAGCAACACTGAAATTTTGAGCTAAAAAAAGTTGAAATAAAAGTTTGATGTTCACTAAAAACGAAAACCACAACTATGTTTAGGAAAGATATAGGATTATGTAAACTTTGAATTTGAATACTTAAGGTGTTTTTCGAGTGGAGTGCGGTCAATGCGATGAGACCGCGCGCACGCCCAACCCCTGCAACGTCTACGAAAAGACTGAATAGTACTGAAGCTGAAAATCTGAAATATTTGACGATCCCTGCGGAGAGCCACCCGCTACCGTGAAGATAAACTCTAATGGTGCTTGCGCTAAGCTGATTACTAGGCTTGCTGTGGATATTTCTATCTACTGGGCAATCTATTACATTCACCGCGTAAATCGTAGCCTATAATTTAATAGTTTTTAACAATATTTTCTTTATTTTAAATTCAAAGCACTAAAAGAAGAGTTGTGAATGCAATGTGATGATTAAAGACGTCAAATTGTTGGTGACTAATGTGACTGTACAAAAAAATATAACACGAGTTAGCCAAGTAAATCAATAAATACGATTTTTTGTTTTAGATCCGTTAAGAAATAATTATTTTAATCCTAATAATATATGAATGAAAAACAATATTTTATATAAATACATAACCGTAAAAAACATAACGCCGTTTTGATTACCTTTCATATCAGATACGTTTTCCAAGCTTTTGAATCCAAGGTTAAGAACTTGTATAGGCAGTAGGCACTCCTAAAAAACAATAGCCTCTATTGTAATCGATTCTTTCTATTCTAAAGTGCGATATACTAAGATGTGAAGCTTAAGACTACGGAAGGTATTTTTATAAGACGTCAGTTTATTTTTTAGAGGCAAAACGTGATAACCTTTTATTGAGCATGTTAGTAAAGATTTACTGTA
Source organism: Parascotia fuliginaria (assembly GCA_963082885.1). NCBI lineage: Eukaryota > Metazoa > Arthropoda > Insecta > Lepidoptera > Erebidae > Parascotia > Parascotia fuliginaria. The sequence goes on along the minus strand of OY720180.1, from coordinate 12,076,749 downwards.
GCTAAAAAGTACTACTCCTTATTCCCAGTTTATTTCAGTTGACTACATACGAGACCGTAATTTGGATTTTTAGGTACAAATGTAACTTGAGAATTATGTTGATATAGATGTAATCAACTCCGTAAAAGGTACATTTAAATGTCGTAATGTGTTTTGTTTACGCTCTTTTAAACGGAGTGCGATTACATGTTACGCGTAAAGATGATGTTATTTGATTAACAAGTACTTAATTTTTAGAAACCTCTTTTAAGATGAATGTGTCTTTTTTACACATTTTAAATTTGACGATAGGACTTATAATAGCCTAGTGCTTAAGGCAATCTTCGTACTCGGGCTTGTAAGCAGACAAGTAAGTACTTACCAATGTAACGTTTATAAATTAACATTAACATTCTAGAACTCATAACACAAGCATATAATATGCTTACTTTGGGTCTAGATGGCGTTGTGTGTAGTTGATGAAATATTATTATTATTATTATTATTAAATTCGTGTATTATGTACTTTCTGAATTTAGCAAGGACTTAACGGAAGAAAACATTTTACGAAACATAAGATTCAAAAAATATATGTGCAGCGGGAATATAAGGCATGACCTGATTGATCAGGTAATCATTATTACCTAACTATGTACCTGACAGTTTTTCATATTTTTTAACAGTAAACAATATCTTATAATTCAAACTGTATCGAAGAGATGGAACGAAATTAAAAGAATTGAAATAACACATTATAATGTTATAATTTAAATAGGGCTGCCTAACCTCTTTATGCACAACGACTCTGCCCAACCCTTTGCAAATACAAGAGAATGTTAAGTTGGCTTCCGTAAGTTATGACGTCATATCTGTTGACAGTAAAGATGCTTGCTACGTTGGGTTTGAGTACCGGGTTATCAACTCTTATCAGGAACGACTACTGAGTATGTTACCAGTAAGATTCGCCAACGTATTCAGAAATATTACATTAGCGTTAGATGGTTGTAAATCGCTAATGTAGGTATACTCGTATGGTAATGTTTTTGTCACAGCTGATATTTGTAGACAAAAAATGTTGAGAAAATTATTGAAAAATGTAAGAACGTTTACGAAATTTAAATGAAAAGTTAATAAACAAAAAAATCGTGTTAAAATTATTAAATAATTTGGCAAATTGATCATCTTTACTATCTATTAAATTATAATAAATAGTTATTTATTTCATACATCAGAGGCTGGTTAACGTCTATATTTAATTTACTTAAGTCAACTACTTTTTTATTGATATATACTTGCCTTATATTATTATTACAGTCTCAAATGCCAAAGCCAGCAAAACACAACCTTCACTACGTTAATTTACAAAGGCATAGAACATTTATTTAACGTAATATCGTACAAAGGTACCTACATCTAACTATATCTATCTATACATATAATAAAAATGTAACCGATCGCTGTCTGTACATGGAAGATATATGAGAAAAAAAATTATTGGGGCCTTTATCAACGCAAATAGAACCCAAAACAATGGTTGTTACAATTTTTGTCTGTTTGTCTGTTTGTCTGTTAGTCTGTTTGTCTGTTTGTCTGTTTGTCTGTGCGTTTGTTCACGCTAATCTCAGAAACGGCTTATCCGATTTAGATATGGTTTTCACTAATACATTGTGGTAAGCTTCACTTAACATTTAGTGTTTGTTTCATGTCAATCGGTTCATAAATAAAAAAGTTATGCCAATTTAAAGAATCACGTCGAACATTTGTTAATTTACTACGAAATCTGATAGAAACAGAGACTTTAACAGGTTACGGAATAGCTAATAGCGTTTTTATTTTTTCGGATTGCGCTCATTCTAAACAATCTTCCGTTTAGTTTTAAATGAGTAGTTTTGAATGATGACAATTAATAAAGCCCAAGGTCAGACACAACTAAAAGTTGTGGGTGTGGATCTAAGTATTAGCTGTTTTTCGCACGGTCAGCTTTATGTGGCTCATCACGTGTTAGCATTCCTAGCAGCCTGTATGCTTTGATCCCCGATGGCTATACGTCTAATCCATACATCCATACACCCATACATATTATATAAGGCTTTGTCCTGACTGACTGACTGACTAACAAACAACGCACAGCCTAAACTGCTGGTCGTAGCGACTTGAAATTTGGAGGGTGTGTTTGTCTAAATGTCTAGAGGTTGTACTAAAAAAGGGTTTTTTAAAATTTAATTCCTAAGTGTGTGAAAAGGGATGAAATCGATTATATGAATCTTCTTCATTATTTAACTTACAGTTTTGAAATTTTATTTTGGAATACATCCATTTAAATAAAAAATATTCTTATAATTTTATTTTAACAGGGGTGGATTTAGAGGGGTGAAATTAGGGATGAAATATTCTATACAAAGATCTTTAGCTTCTGAAGCTAGCGACTCGAAATTTAAAGGGAGGGGGGGGAGAGAAAGAAGGGAGGAAAAGGAGGAACTGAGGAGAAGGAGGAAGGGAGGGGAAAGTGAGAGGGAAGTGATGGGGAAGTGAGAGGAAAGTGATGGGGAAGTGAGGGGGAAGTGAAGAGAAAGTGTGGGGGAAATGCGGGAGAAGTGAAGGGAAAGTCAGGGAGAAGTCAGAGGGAAGTAAGGGGAAAGCCAGGGAGAAGTGAGGAAGAAGTGAGGGAAAAGTGAGGGGAAGTGAGAGGAAAGTGACGGAGAAGTAACGGGGAAGTGAGGGGAAGTGAGGGGGAGATAAAAAATAGTATGAAAAACAGTATTTAAACAATACAAAAATGTCTATTGGAAAAACGCGAGCACTTATCACGAAATCTCAGAAACAACAAGTGCTAGGAATCTCAAACTTTGCATTGTCATTCCTATTAGAATATAGGTGCTCACTTAGATGGAATTTTGCGAAATCCATCCCCTAAGGGGGTATAAAGGGGTGGCAAAGTTTGTATGAAACTTCTATAGTTTTTATAGTAGGATTACCAAATTACTAGAAAATACTCTTTTTTTAATATTAAGAAACCACCCTTATTAAATGGGCAAATAAGAGTCGCAAGTTTGTGTAAAAGTGGTTTGTCAGTTTTAGCGGTAGCGGGTTTAAACTGGATTCGCCATAGAGACGGATAATACTGATACAATGTACGATTGCCATAAAATCAGGCACGCAATATTCTCATAGAGGCACCCATCTGAATTTTCACGCGAACGAAGTCGCGGGCAACAGCTAGTACTTATAATAAATCTCTAGCGAGATAAAATCTGTACATTGAATATATTTGAAAAAAATCTATGGGGGGGTAATATTTATTCGATACTAATGCCAAAAATGCAATTATGAAAATTTATGTCCGTCTGTCTGTCTGTGCAGGCATGAATCAAAAACCACTGTACGGATTTTTATCAAACTTGCTAAATTTGTAGGTCATACTCCTGGCCAGGTTATAGAATATTACTTTTTATTCCAAAAAAAACGGGTATCCCGGATATCATTAAAAATGTCACATGAATATTTATTAATATGTGTTACACGGTGAATATCTGTAAGTGACTCTACATATAATAAATATTATTAATTCGTAAAATCATTTATTAATTGTGACCGAATATTTACATGACATTTGTTTATATCATCTTTTGTATAGAAACAGCGTTCTAAAGAGTTTCTAATACACCACATCTCTCCCCTCCTAGCTGCTGCGGATCAAAGTTGCAGCCAAGAGCTGGTCGAGGTGTCTGCGCTAAACATCACCATTGTCAGTGCGAATTTCATAGTGTAGTCGGCCCAAACGTTTAGTAATGCTTCCAAACTGCCACCGCTTCGTGGCACTTGTATAGTCACGAGCCTGTACCCGATCACCAGTTTTGAACTCTCTGACATTGACTTTCTGAAGCGCTGGTGCGGTCTCCTTTTCTTTTCTTAAAAACATAGCATGTAGTGCTGTGCGTATTTCTCTGCCAAATATTAGCTGGTACGGAGTTTAACCATTAGCATTTGGCGTTCGACGTGGACGAGTTCTCACCGTTACTAACCTATCTAATATGTTACCTCCTTCCCCTGGTTCTGTTGCTGACCTGCATTCTGTCTCTGTTTTGTTAAAAGTTTAGATATTATCGTTGTATGAAGTTCCTCGAACTCGTACCTGTATTCTTGTTCTTGATCATAAGCGTCATCATCCGTGTCGTCGACGGTCTTGTACATATAATAAAAATGTAACCGATCGCTGTCTGTACATGGAAGATATGTGAGAAAAAATACTATTGGGACCTATATCAACGCAAATAGAACCCTAAACAATGATTTTTAAAATTTTTGTCTGTTTGTCTGTTTGTCTGTGCGTTTGTGCACGCTAATCTCAGAAACGGCTTATCCGATTTAAATATGGTTTTCACTCATATATTGTGGTAAGCTTCACTTAACATTTAGTGTTTGTTTCATGTCAATCGGTTCATAAATAAAAAAGTTATGCCAATTTAAAGAATCACATCGAACATTCGTTAATTTACTACGAAATCTTATAGAAGCAGATATTATAACAGGTTGCGGAATAGCTGATAGTGTTTTTATTCCTCGGATTCCTGTCATTCTAAACAGTCTTTCATTTAGTTTTAAACGAGTCCAGTTTCCAGTGAGCCTATGTTTTGCGATGACTAATTAAAGTAATTAATTAATTAAGTAATTAAAGTAAAGGTAAGACACTAAAAGTTGTGGGTGTGGATCTAAGTATTAGCTGTTTTTCGGTCAGCTTTATGTGGCTCTATAACGTGTTAGCATTACTAGCAGCCTGTATGCTTTGATCCCTGATGGCTATACGTCTAATCCATACATCCATACATATTATAAAAGGCTTTGTCCTGACTGACTGACTGACTGACAGACAACGTAAAGCCTAAACCGCTGGTTGTAGCGACTTGAAATTTGGAGGGTGTGTTTGTCTTAATGTCTAGAAGTGTACCAGCTTTGAAATTTTGTTTTGGAATACTTTTATTGAAATAAAAAATACGCTCATAATTTTTTTTTTACTGGGGTGGATTTATAGGAGTGAAATAAGGGATGAAATATTGTATGGAAAAATCTTTGCTTTTGAAGTTGGCGACTTGAAATTTGGAGGGAGGGGGAAGGGAGGGGGAGGAAGAGGAAAAGAAGGGGGGGGAGTGAGGGGAAAGTGCGGGGGTAGCGAGGGAGAAGTCAGGGGAAAGGGAGGGGAAAGTCAGGGGGAAATCGACTGCCTCTGTATTTCGGTGGTACTGTGTATGGACTGTGAGGTCGCGGGTTCGATTCCCGCTCAGTGCAAATATTTGTAGCATGAATTTAAATAATCACGTCATAAATGTGGTATGTATTTAGTTTAGCTTAGTTTGTTTTTAAGTTAGGTTAACACGTCTTATTTCTTTATTAAAATGTAAATTAAAATGTAAATACTTTATTAGTTAAAATGTAAATACAAGTTAGATTTATATTTTCTGGATTTATTTTATTTTTTATTTTTGTGATAAAAACCGGCGACCATTTTCGAGACGCTACGGGGGCCTTTTGCGAGCAGTCTGTATCATGGAAGCCCGGAGGCCTAAGACCCTTGAGCCTTTACAGCTGCAAAGAGACATCGCCTCCTCAACGGCCGTCTTCTATCGCCTTTACCACGGAGAGTCTTCTCAACAGCTCTTTAAATTAATTCTACCCTCTCCCTTTTTATCCAGAACGACACGTGCGGGACTGAAGTGCTACCCTTTCACAGTGCAATCTAAAGGGTCTCGAACCAAACGGTTCAGCACTTTATACTTTTGTCGCTCAATTAAAGCCTGGAACTCTTTACCAGCGCATGTGTTCCCACCTAACTATCATCCTGGGACTTTTAAGCGGGGCGTGAAGAAGCATCTCACTAAGCCGCCATAGTGGAGGCCACCATACCAGTAGTTTGGCTTTTGGAATGGTGTCCACTACTTCTGAATTCCACTGACTGCTTACCATCAGCCAGAGTAGAGGCACTTTGGCAGGCTAATATAAAAAAAAAACTTATAGCGTTTTTATTCCTCGGATTCCTTTCATTCCAAACAATTTCCCGTTTAGTTTTAAACGAGTTTAGTTTCCAGTGAGCCTATGTTTCGCGATGACAATTAATGAGTGTGGATCTAAATATTAACTGTTTTTCGCATGGTCAGCTTTATGTGGATTTGCCACGTGTAAGTAATCCTAGCAGGCTGTATGGCTTTGATCCGCGATGGCTATACGTCTAATATCGTAGATAGAGAAGCATTTACTGTAAAGATTTTTCTTATTCACCTAAACGAAGATGATTATAATTCAAAACAAACCAAAAGATATATCCAAAAAATGCTGCCCAAAATCACTATTCCACGCGGACGAAGTCGTGGGCACAGCTAGTAAATACTAAATATGGTACTTATGATTGTTGGGTAATCATCATAATCCATATCTCTAATAGTACTACAACTGTTTAGGAAAGCTTGTTTGAACTGGCTTAGGACGCAATAGTCAGAAGTCATCTGGTAGTGACGATACAGCCAAATATATTAAATACCGTAAAACATCATTAAATACTTCACGATAAAATATACAAATAGAATTTATAGCACAACCAATTTGAGAAATTATAATTTGTCGCCCTCGACTTAACTATAGTAAAGTATGTATGTAGTATGTTGAAAAATGACAATGTCTTAGTTCAAGCTATTGCTAGTATTATCAGAGTATTATATTGTGCTATTGCCATTTCAAATTTTATACGTTTGTTGGGTTTACGGTAGAGGCTTATTGATTCATCAGACAACATAGAAAAGCAAATAAAAAAAAAATAATAGACTTTATGACGTTTTATATAAACAATATTAAAAGGAATTATAATTAAAGCTCCTCCTACTAAATTTGAATAGCGAAGATACAAAGTATACAAATACGCGTATAAAGGAATGAAATGGGTTCAGTAATTTTTCAATATTGACCAGGTGTGTACCTCGGGGATGTGAGATTCGGGGCACGGCTACGAGTATATATTTAGATTTTTGCATTTGTTTTTGTTATGTTATGAATCAATTATTTTGGGTATAATTTTATGGATCGCTGGCGTTTGCTATTTTTATAAACGTTAGGTATACGTTATTATGTATCACATTATATCTGTCCGTAAAATATAAATTTTGTAGATAGTCATAGCTATTATAGTATAAGAATTAAACACCCTTACACGAGGCATGAGTACAAAAGAGATTAACAAACTCAAGGTGTATTCCAGCCAAATTAATCCAATTATATAACTAAATGAAACGGTTTAGTTTCCCATAATCAACTTATCCGCGTTGACAAATTACCTTCCAGTAATAATCCGGTGGTTAACCTACTGGGATTAGTGAAAGCGCTAACGACTAATACCGTATAAGACATTGAAGAACTACTTTTGCCTTTGGGATTCCCTTAATAGTGTGTGGGAGAGAACTCCTTCAAACAAAACAGATAGTTTAGTGAATTCTTATAATTATTGGGACACTATACCAACAATAGAATATCTAGATGTTAACACACACTAATACTGAAAGGTAAGAAAATCTACTACCATCAGATTAAACATTGGCAGTAGGTAGTCGTTATGTTATGTAAAAAAATATTTTACAGTTTTCAAAGTGGTAGCTTCACTTGCCATTACAAATACAAAATCTTGCTGATTAACAAATAAAATTAAGCGTGGATATAATATAATACGAGTAGGCATACCTAACCCAACATTTAAAAAAAAAGTTTAAATCTATACTCCATACTAATATTCTAAATGCGAAAGTAATTCTGTCTGTCTGTTACGCTTTCACGCCTAAACCACTGAACCGATTTTGATGAAATTTGGTATAGAGATAGATTTTAGGAAACAACATAGGTTATCTTTTATGTCAAAAAAATGTCTTAAAACGGTTGAAATAGGGGATGAAAGTTTGTATGAAAAATCGTCAATATAAACAGAGATATAACCGACATTCATGCGCGCGGAGCTGCGGGCAACACCTAGTTATATATGTTTGTAATATTATGTTATACCAAAATAACGAGTAAATTAATATAATTACGAGGTAATAATCTCCATAATTAAGATTCAACTATGATTTATGCATCAGTTTCAGTTTTCAGCAGATAGTGTAAATTATTTACCCATATGTAGATACAACATCTTTATGAATTTATTCTAATTACGAACAATATCAATTAAAATTATCTCCTTTATTTATTTATCTAAATATGCATAATAATTGTATTATTATTATGATCGTTATGATTTTGAATTCGTCCCTTACGATAATAGCTTTTATATTGTCTCTGAAAATAAGAGTAAATTATTTTGGAACTTTTTACTATTATTGAAAACATCAAATAATTGTTAAAGAAGTGATTCTTGGGAGAAGCCTATGTCCAGCAACGGGTGCCGTCGTCCTCATCCCCTTCTACTTTCATGGTCGGCAAACGGCTTGGTTGTGGTTTCTTAGCAATGTTTCTACAATGCTTAGAAAACATAGTATAGATTACGGTTAGCATTGACCATCAGGTAGTATGCTTGTTGGCACCAAAGTTGTGTAATCAGATTACATGAGTTTAAAAGTAGAAGAGAAAATTAGGTACTTATGCGACGTTACCGATACATGATATTACTTATAGAAAAAAGAACGGTACTTATTTTCACGTATTTTCGTAGCAAAGCATCATGAATTGCCACACCGATGCACCGGCTTAAGTTTGAATAAAAACAACAATGTAAGTAAAAATACATTTGCCAACGCAACCGTTTGTTTCTCTACTAGGAGAGCAAATGTTTAATTCGGTGTTTCACCAACCATTTTACATTTCTCTTATTACATCGCTCATATTTTCCGTTGAACTTTTTGTATGGACCACTGACAAGCCGAGTTTGAAACATGGTGCGTCCGTGACTAATGGCCAAAGTTGAAAGAGTTTAAAATTGAACTGTCCGTATTTCGGTTGAATATTAATTTCGTGGATTCTAGTTGGTATTCATTACGAAAATTAATGTTCAAATAGTGTTAAATCGATCAAAAATTAAAGTAGGGATAAGAGCACTACAAAATAAAACGATCTTCTTCTTTTGGAGTTGACAGCAAATCTTTTTATATTGTATCAGCCCAAAACTTAGCTATGGCTACTGCATTGTCAGCAGTGTTTATTAAATCTTCCTGCGTGCAGTTGATCGGCCACGCACGGCACGATATCAAGTGGGCCATTGTTTAAGGAAAAAAATAAATAAAATAAAACGATATGAGTGGTTTTCGTACGGTAGTTTGTGTTTGTGCGTGGGTCTCTGATTTCGACTAAATCTGTTAAACAGCGAAAACCTGAGGCCCCACAAGTGGCATAGATTTTTATTCTATTCATAAAATAGATAAAATATGTATGGAATTGACATAAGGTTACGACAATGTTAGCATTAGCTTATGTCAATCCCATACATTATTTAATATATTCTATAAATAAAGTAGATATCTATGCCGCTTGTCTAGGGCCTCTTCGAAACGTCCGCGGTCCATGCTAACATACAAATACCATACTCACTCATGTATCCAGCCCTATTTGTGTTGGGTATGGTTGGATATAATGAGCTGGGGGTTAGAAGGGACTTAGCGCTAGCCTTATATATATTTAAAATTATGAGAGGCGTAATCCAAAATCTCGTCTTGTTAGGGCTTGTCGGTTTGTGTGTACCGGATAGATATGTATGGCGGCGACGCCGGCCGCCGCTGCTGGCGGTGCCGCGAGCGCGCACCAATCTGCTAAGCGAAGCGCCGCTGCCGCGCTCAATGCGCACTCTAAACCTGGTAGCCAATCGTACAGACTTATTTGGTTGTGCACTGAGTGAATTCACCAAGACTACTTTGTACATAATATGTTATGTAAATATATAATAATCAATCTGTATGTTACTCTATTGCATTGGGTAAGGTAACCTGTAAAAATAGATGTAAGTTTGGAAATAAATAAATAAATAAATTGGCGTAAACACAGCCTTCAATCAAATCGACTTATTTTAATGGTCATAACTTTGTCTATGAATTCGTCACCTTAATTAATAAAATTTGCATGACAATTCATTGAACATCATGTACAATAGTGCCTATGTTTGGTATTCAACTGTTATGGGTGGTCCCATGAGATATAATTAATAATTGTTTTATGCAAATAAGCATCCCTTATCTTAGAGAGACTACATAAGCTCCTACGGGAAGTCAAACGAGGGCTTAGCTACAATTGGATTAGTAGCGAAATTATGCTCGAGTACTCTAAGCGTTAATGCGTATGAAATTAACTTTACTTAACACTTTAAAAACAATTTATAAGCAGTCCATGCATTAATAATGACTAATGAAACACACACCTATGACGATGGTAAATTTTGTTATAGCTGTACTTTATTCCAGAGTATAGACTGAAGCTCTGTCAGAGACATTATACTAGGATTGAAATGTAATACTAGGTTTAAAATTAAGTGATCGTGTTCAAAACGCTAAAACAAAAATAAGTAATGTAGCTCAACAATCTCCTCAACTTAAATGGAATACGACTGGCATGTCATATGCCAAATCGTACTATTTGGACTAATAAGACACAAAACTGAAACCCTGAGTCAATACAAGGTCGCGATCGACCAACAAAGAAAGGGCGAAAAGAACTAGACAACTTTTAATAGACTGGCTGGAGATCACGCGAGGTCTCTAATAAGTGCAAAGTATGGAGAATACCCTGTTGCCAAGAGAATAATACGTTACAAATGATAACTACAAAAATACATCTTAACGCAGTTACTAATAAAGTCAGAAAATGATTGCGTGCATATTTTACGACTTACTAAAATATAACTGAAAGAATATCCCTAAATATACAACAGACATAGAAACAAATATGACTTGCGCCTACTAACATTTTAACGAAGTCAATAAACCCAATTTGTAAGTCATTATGAGGCCGTAATTAATCAATTTGTAACCAATGAATTTTAAACACAATATAAAATATGCAAATTAAACTTATTGGCTTGGCCTTATTTCTTTGTTTATCTTTTTAACTAATTCCTTGTTAATATTTGTCAACTTTCAAAATGTTTCGATAAATTTAAATTGTTTCAAATGCAAAAGATCAACAATGCTGATTTTGTTGTGCAGTGTTTGTTTAATTCACGACATTCATTTGGTACGCTTTGCTTTGTTAAGTTTAATATTGTACTAAATTTATTATGCAATAATAAGTTTTAATTTGGACATTTATTGATTGAGCATACTTGGAGCAGTCGTTCTTTATTATCATATATGTTTGTATAAACCTTTGACTCATCAAATGATTTGACACAAAGTTGCACGTTTGAATGAATGCTTTACATATTTTGTACCATTTTTGAATTAAAATGTACCCTGGAAGATGCTAACATTCTCAGACTTTCTGTAAATAATATTTTATGTCAGTGGAACCTCCTAGAAAAGTTTTAAACTAAATACTTTCTAAGACAATTTTTTATTTTTAACATAATGTTTAAAAAAGTTATTTTATATATTGCTGGACCGATTTTGATTAAAATTGGTATGTGGATAGATTCGCTGACGGAGGCGGACATAGACTTTTATCCCGAAAATCGGTCTGGTTTCCGAGGGAGACAACACATTTTAGGCACGGGTGAAGCTGTCGGTGCGCAACTAGTGTTATAATATAAACTAAAGTAGCCAGTATTATTTAATGCGTTTGCAGATAATAATAGCAGATCTACCAGTATCTCTCTCTAATTACTGACAGACGCCTTTACAGCAGAGTACTCACATTAATCAATGTCCGTTACATTGTTAGAATATGGACCGGAACAGAAAAAGAGTTTACCTAAAATTTCAGTGGTATTACTGTTCAATAAAAATTACATTTTGTGTAAATTTTATTACCGTTAATTATATGTATAGTCTTTTAACCCACTAGCGAGTAACTTTAACTTGAGTAAACGTGTCTTGTTTCCCCGGTGATAGCGTAAAATATTTGGCACGATTTGATTCTCAGAACAAATACTAGGTGCGCTGTTCACTTTTATACAAAATGTTGTATGCTGTTCCGCCGCCGTCATAGCGACAAAGGGCACAACTAAAATTTTTTTCAATATTGAGATATATACATATTTGTAATCAAGAAGAAAAGGCCTATCTGCCTATATCTTTTTTATAATATCACAAACACGCTATACAAAAGTGCCACAAGCTCAAAGGCCACAATTGAGCCAGTTTTTCTGTGTTAGTACGTAAAAAGAGCACTAACTCACAATACGTCAAAAGGTCACAAATGAACAGGTGTGCCTTTTAATGTTTCTTAAAATTTATAATTTTATTCGATGAAAAGGCATTTGACGTACTTTAAATATAAAAGGTTTATGTGGCAAATTGTCCTTTAATTTATTATTTTACTGATACTGCATCTTATCATTTCATTTAAAAGAAAAGTCATAACTAGCAACATAGTTTAAGCTAGAATAAAATGGCACAATTGAAAACATGTGCCTTTACACTGTACTATTTTATATTTATTTACTAAATGTTAGAATGAAAAGTCACACCCGGTTAATTATACCTCTAGGTAAAATTTATGTTTTTACATTTTTTTTTTGTTACGTTGGAAAAGAAAATGTAGATTATTTTTAATAAATACTGTTTAAATAAAGACTTGTAATTATTTATTCTTATAAAATAATGTAGATGTAGAAAAATAAAATATTGTCGTTTTTATTTACCAAAAACTAAGAAATATTTTAAACTCGATTTTCTCCGAATTCGCAAAATGTTAGTTATGACGGCAGTGTTGTTGTCAGTGATATTGCTGAACATAGAAAGACTTTTCTGTTCGATGATTATTGAAATTGAAAGGTTGAAAGAACGGCAACAACCAGCCGGTTAATTTATGAATCTGATTTCTGAGTCAACAATGTATAATTTTAGTCTGTAAAATTTTTTTTTTTGTCACAATAATGTCGTTAATTTATAATAAAAATGTCCTAAAAACATAAACGAGGGTGTTCACGCCATTAAAAATGAATACGAACATTGTAAGGATGTCCGTTTATATGTAGCAACTGCGTCGAAATAAAATATTAATGCTGCAGTCATATCTATGGCCGTGTCCGGAAAAATAATACCCACTACGGTTCAACTGTTAAGATCAACTTGGACTGTATCTTGTTCAATTGAAAATGATATTGCTAGCTTCTGCCCGCGACTTCATCCGCGCTAAATTAGGAATTGGTTCATATTTTGGCCAATTAACATATTATAACATCTTTATAATTTTTTGTATAATATTATGTTTTGTTCTGATGTATATGCTATAGTACTGTAAAGTTTAATTGAAATCCATTCGCCAATAGCGTGATGTTATAATATAACCTTCCTCAAGAAGTAGGCTATCAAACGCAAATAAAACTTTCATCTCCTATTTTATTCCCCAGCGATTTTTTCGGGACAAAGTATAGCCTGTTGTTCCCTAAGATTTAATCTGTCTCTATACTAAATTATATTAAAATCAGTTCAGTGGTTTAGGCGTAAAAGCTTAACAGACATATAGACAGAGTTACTTTCGTATCAGTTACTAATAAAATATATGGAATAATATATATTTCGGTATAACCCATAAGGGTTATATATTCCATATTATTCCAGGGTTTTTTAAAAGACTTATGAGTATCTTAAGATATTACTTAATGAAGAGTATTACAATATCTTCTTCATCATATCAGACGAAAGACGTCGACTGCTGGACATAGACTACTCCGAATTCTCCGGTTGTCCGCTATCATTATCAGGTCATCAGTCTAACTTGTAGGGTATTGGTCCACGGCTGTGGCAACGTGTCCACGGCAAAGTTTAACCAGAACTTCAATTTCATTAGTCAAATATCTTGAACCCAATCTTACATCATATCTTACAATATATCTTTCTATTGGTTATACGTTCCGATAATAATAAATCTCATAGACTTCGTACCTTAACCCATAAATAAATATGTTTATTGTTTATGAACTGAATTGAACACCGCATTTATTCCGACCCGTTAACTTTACCTGATCCGGCAATGTTTTGGATATTATATTTTTATTTTATGTGTTGCGGTTATGTGTAATAAAAATACAGCTAAAACATCAATCTTTTCAAGCGAAAGTCGTTTAAGGGTATCCTATAACAATAAACAGGATTGTTATGTAGGTATGGTATACCACGACTATCACGCAGAATGCGAATCTCTCTGTCACACCTACTTGCAACGTGCAGTTGTCATTGCAGTGTACCTACTTTAGTCATGATTCATCTGCTAACATATACTTGCATATACTTGCATTTATTGTTTCATAACAACCTGGCTGGCTTTTGGTATGCTGGCCACCACTTCTGGATTCCACTGACTGCTTACCATCAGGCAGGATGGAGTCACTATGGTAGGCTAATATAAACCTAAAGTAAAATAATAATACCTACTAGCCTGTTTTACTGTCCTACTGCAGGAGACCACTTCCCAATGCTTTCTTTATTAGAGAATAACAACTTACCTACTTTAAATTGCCACCTATCTACAAACTGAATTCGACAAGCGAGCTTCATCTTGCATACAAATCTGTATTAAAAAAAATATTATTTCAATTAATAATCTTTAATTGTGTCTGTAGTTATTTATTAAAGTACGTCAAAACAGAAGGCTAGCAAGTATACAGTTGAGAAGAAAAAAAGCATATAATATTATCATCCTACCAGCTTTCCAACGCGCACTTTCCCCCGCGTCTTTGCTTAATGCTCTGCTCTTGTCGCAAGTAGCGTGATGTTACCATAGCCTATAACCTTTTTCAGGAACTGGGCTATCAGTTCAAAATAATTATACAAATCCGTGTGGTAGATCAGAGATTAACGCGTTCAAACAAACAAACTCTTCCGCTTTATCTAATAGTATACATAATAATACCAGCCTGTTTACTGTCCCACTGCAGGGCAAAGGCCTCTTCTCATATAGAGAAGGAATGAGCATTAATCACCACGCTTGCTCAAGGCGGATTGGCAATTTCAGACTTTTAAGTCCAGGTTTCCTCACGATGTTTTCCTTTACCGTCAGTCAGAAATGTCCAAGATAAACTTAGAAAGTACATATGATTTGAAAAATCACATTGGTACTTGCCCGGATTTGAATCAACTTCCTCGTGTTTACGAATCGGGTGCCTTATCCACAGGGCCATTTCGACAGTATAGTATACATAAACAGAACAAAAATAGTCTTGATGAGAAACGTCAACTTGTAAATAACAGCGCGTAACACACATACTTTTCAAACTCGAACTACGCACAGCGTGTCTTAATTAGTGCTTACTAAGAGTACCTACAAAAAGACAACACAAAGTTTGTTAATTTATGCATAACACATTTTATTAATGATGTTAAACGGGACTTATACTATAGCTTCCCATGGGTGCCGTGAAGGTCGACAGTTAAAATATTAATAAAGATTAAATGCTCTCTCTCACTCTATATACTATCCTGTAAGTTATACTATAATGTATTCGAGTCTGTTCCCTATTCGCCTATTCTTTTCAATAAATGATTGAAAATAATAGGCGTTTACAATAAACAAAAAACAATTTAAATATGTTTTTAAATCACTTCAAAAGGCCTTTAAAATAAAAATAAAATGTATCGCCTCAAGCTATTTCATCCAAAGTGAATGTGTTTATAGCTTACTTAATAGGGGTTTTACAATCGATTACGTGTTTTAAAATTTAACGAGTTTTTCATTCGGTAATACCCCTAGGATATAAAAATAATTAAAACATTCGAATGAACTCCAACACCCATGTTAAATGTCAAACCCAAAGCTAGGTCCCTTCGTAAATAGAACGTGACAATTTAATCGCGGTTAAATCGATTTATTTATGATCCTCGACAGTGATGACTGACTTAAACGTACACGTTTACTGAAATGTGAAATGTTATTTTGTTTAATATGCTTAGAATTTTTAAGCTTATTTAGGTATACGTGCTTACTTAAAGTACTCCTTAAACGTTTATAGAGTCAGTTTCAAGCATTCGGAGAATAGTAACCAGCATGGGCCATAGCGTGTACCTGGTACTACGAAAAGGTACCTACTACTACCACCATAAACTATGGATTAGTCTTTGCCAAAACGTTTAGCTTTATATTATAGTTTACTCTGCGACTTGTTATTATCTATACTATATAGATACTATATTGTTTGTTTGTTTAAGCTCGCTTATCTCAGGAACTACCACTCGGATTTAAAAAATTCTATAAGCGTAAGATAGCCCAGTTTTCGAGAAAGGTTATAAGCCTATGTAACATTACGCTACGTGCAACAGAAGCAGAGCAGTAAGCAAAGACGCGGGTGAAACCGCGCTGCGGAAAGCTATTGTATATTAAGAATCTTTTACTTTTCATTTGCATTTTCATTGTTAGAAATATAGTTAGAATTTAAAAAAATTTAAACATTAAAGTATAAAAGATACTATAATTACTTAAACAAAATAGTAGCCATACAGATTGCGTTCAGGTACATACGATGAGTTTGTGCAAATAACTTATCTTTGAGATGAACTCGTATTCAGCCAAGTCAATGGATACGAAACTGAACCTTTTCAAGTAGGTATTTGTACTATATAGCGATATACGAGTAGTGGTTTGTGTAGAACATTTTAACAATTAGGACCAGCCACTTGGTCAAGTTTGTGATAGTTTTATGAACATGATGATTTAGTGCAAGTAAATATATTTTATGCTAGGAATTAATATACAAATCACATACAAATTCTACAATCATAGTCAAAAAGTATTAAAATTTTATTAGAAACTAGCTGTTGCCCGCGACTTCGTTCGCGTGAAAATTCAGATTTGTGTGCCTCTATGAGAATATTGCGTGCCTGATTTTATGGCAATCGTACATTGTATCAGTAATAAATATCAGTATTATCCGTCTCTATGGCGAATCCAGTTTAAACCCGCTACCGCTAAAACTGACAAACAACTTTCACACAAACTTGCGACTCTTATTTGCCCACTTAATAAGGGTGGCTCCTGAATATTAAAAAAGAGTAATTTCTAGTAATTTGGTAATCCTACTATAAAAACTATAGAATCTAACTATCGCTCTTTTTCTCCACTCTCCACAGTTTCCTCCTTTCTCTCCTCCCCTCCCCCTTCTCCTCTTCACCTCCTTTTGCGCTCCTTGCCCCTCCTCCAGCATCTCTTGCCCTTTCCTCCACTTCCCTCTACCTTGCCTCCTCGCTTTCCCCTCTCTTCCCCCTTTCTTCTCCTTCCTTTTCCTCCTTTCCTCTCTCTTCCTATCGCTTCCTATCCCTTCCCCTTGCTTTTTCCACCATTCGAGAACTCCTTACTTTCCTCGTCTCTTCCCCCTCCTTTCCTCTCCCGTCTCCGTCACTTCCCCCTAACTTTCCCCTCATTCACCCTCACTCCA
This sequence comes from Parascotia fuliginaria, assembly GCA_963082885.1. Classification (NCBI taxonomy): domain Eukaryota; kingdom Metazoa; phylum Arthropoda; class Insecta; order Lepidoptera; family Erebidae; genus Parascotia; species Parascotia fuliginaria. The sequence continues at coordinate 12,059,291 of OY720180.1, read as the reverse complement.
CCTCACTTCCCCCTCACTTCTCTCTCACTTCCCCCTCACTACCCCTTCACTCACTCCTCAGTTCCTTCTCACTTCCCCCTCACTTGCCCCTCACTTTCTCCTCACTTCCCCCTCACTTCCCCGTCACTTCTCCGTCACTTTCCCCTCACTTCCCTTCACTTTCCTCTCACTTTCTTCTAACATTCCCCTCACTTTTTCCTCACTTCTCCCTGGCTTTCCCCTGACTTCTCCCTTACTTTCCCCTCACTTCTCCCGCATTTCCCCCACACTTCCTCTTCACTTCCCCCTCACTTCCCTATCACTTACCTCTCACTTCCCCATCCCCTCCCTCTCACTTTGCCCTCCCTTCCTCCTTCCCCTCAATTCCTACTTTTCCTCCCTCCTCCTCCCTGCAAATTTCAAGTCGCTAGCTTCAAAAGCTAAAGATCTTTGTATAGAATATTTCATCCCTAATTTCACCCCTCTAAATCCACTCCTGGTAATATAAAATTGTAACGATATTTTTTATTTCAATAGAAGTATTCCAAAACAAAATTTCAAAACTGTAAGTTTAAAAATGAAGAAGATTCATACAATTGTTTTCATCCCTTTTCACACACTTAGGAATTTAATTTTAAAAAACCCTTTTTTAGTACAACCTCTTGACATTTAGATAAACACACCCTCCGAATTTCAAGTCACTACGACCAGCAGTTAAGGCTGTGCGTTGTCTGTTAGTCAGTCAGTCAGTCAGGACAAAGCCTTATATAATATGTATGGGTGTATGGATGTATGGATTAGACGTATAGCCATCGGGGATCAAAGCATACAGGCTGCTAGGAATGCAACACGTGATAGAGCCACATAAAGCTGACCGTGCGAAAAACAGCTAATACTTAGATCAACACCCACAACTTTTAGTTGTGTCTGACCTCGGGCTTTATTAATTGTCATCGCGAAACATAGGCTCACTGGAAACTGGACTCATTTAAAACTAAACGGAAGATTGTTTAGAATGAGAGGAATCCGAAAAATAAAAACGCTATCAGATTCCGTAACCTGTTAAAGTCTCTGTTTCTATCAGGTTTCGTAGTAAATTAACAAATGTTCGACGTAATTCTTTCAATTGGCATAACTTTTTTATTTATGAACCGATTGACATGAAACAAACACTAAATGTTAAGTGAAGCTTACCACAATGTATTAGTGAAAACCACATCTAAATCGGATGAGCCGTTTCTGAGATAAGCGTGAACAAACGCACAGACAAACAGACAAACAGACAAAAATTGTAACAATCATTGTTTTGGGTTCTATTTGCGTTGATAAAGGTTCCAATAATTTTTTCTCATATATCTTCCATGTACAGACAGCGATCGGTTACATTTTTATTATATGTATAGATTTGGCACAGAAGAAAAATAAAACATCAACTTTCACTAATAAGGTAGGTACCTACTACCATACCTACCCTCAAAAAAACAATTGAAAACTATCTCACCGATGATAGATTAAAATATTATTTTTAAGTAAACTGCACAGCGCTCTTGATTTAACATTAAAAAACAAAAAAGCCCGCCTGCCGTAAAGAAACTAAATAAAAAGTAACCCATTTTCGTTGCTGACGATACATTGCAAAATTATATACCTTAGGTCACTCCCACATATAATACACCTCATGTTAAAATCCATTAAGCCATTTAGGCTGTAGAGCGTGCCAAAAAAATAGGCATACATACATAAATAGATACATACATACTTACATACATATACATACGCTCAAAAGACATTACCCTCCTTTGGAAATCGGGCTAAGAATAATGTGCAAAAATGACAAAAATTTTCCTTATTAACTATCTACATAAAATAGATATGTAAAATTTGAAATCCGTCCTAGCTTAAAGGTCGGTAAAAAATTCAAATGTTTACAAAATTACATTTGTTTAGTTTCGTTTACTTGTCCAAGCATTATTTCAGTTATAACCATATACATCGTAATAAAATATACAATATCAACAGGAGTAACGCGCCAGTAATTCCCAGTTGCCTTCGTGAAATTCTGTTATAACAATGTTTGAAAAATTTGAGTGCCCGGTAACAAAAAACTTTTTTATAATGTTCCTATATTATTCTACTTTTTGTTTGAGCTATAGCGTTTCCATTGTTCTTGGAGATGTCGCAGTTGAATGACATCAATCGATCGATATATTTGCGAAGCGTGACGCAGTTATTGTACGAACGAATGTTGTTGGTGAGCTCTCGAGTTTGAACCTCGGATATGTTAAATAGTGTTATCTCAGCTAAAAGTATGGCTTAGGTCCCCCCCAACCGGGGTTCTCGCCTTGTCGCGGCGGGGGGGCTTAGTAACCGTGGTTACGCAGAACCACGGCGAACCAAGAGGAACCCCAAGGAGGCGCCGCTCCACTGGGCTTTGGTGGTAAGCCCACGATGGAGCGGCTCAGGTGGGTTGCGGTGCTGTATGGGCGGCACCGCAACTGGATCGGGCTGCGGTGTTGCTTTGGCAACACTGCGGCTGAGGAGTGGCGGGGCCGCGGCGGGAGAGGAGTGCCGGTATAACGGTGCGCCGCTCTCCCTACCTTCCGCGGCCTCGGCGGGGCCGCAACCGCCAGATTGCGGACGCGGTGGGGCCGCAGGGGAAGATCTCCCTATCCTCTGCGGCCGAGTTAGAAGGTGGCCCGCGGGCGGCGATCGGGCAGTCGCCGCCCGAACAGCACGGGCCCGAGACGGCAGTGCGCGTGTTCCGCACGCGCCTCTCAAGGGAGGGGGGGCTAGGCCCCTTAAATCAGACGGGGTCCGCTCGCGTGTGGTGAGCGGGCCATGGCCTGTCGGGGTCGCGGATGAATGCGCGAGCGTTTCCCGTAACCCCGACACTCTGGCCGTCTGGAGGAACACCGTGGGTTTTAGTCGGTATGCCGGCCGCGCTTTGAGTGCGGTCGGAGAGTCCGACATAACCCCCGCCCTGCCCAGGCGGGTGCGTATGCGTAATGCATTTCCCACGTAAAAATAAAAAAAAATGGCTTAGGTATCAGCAGTACTGCTGATAAGTATATCAGCAGTAAAAAACTCTCCACTTTACAGCGACGTGTAAAAAGATACAAATCCTTTCCCTATGCGACAAATCTTACAGAAACATGATACAATATTTCTAAAATGAAACTAAATATACTTTAATATTTCTTTAAAAAACGTAAGGATTAAGCTATTATTAACGTAACGGAAATTGGTATTATCATCATCCATAATCGTAACAGGCACCCCTCTGCCAAAATACCTACGAAATAGTCGACCTATATTTCATACGCGTACCTTCAGTGGGTCTTAAATGTCAGTACCTTATTCATTAAAAACAAAAGTTGGCATTATAAACCATCTATGTTATAAACCCTTTTAAAACCAAAAATACTTTAATATAACAACAACTGCTTGTAAGCACAGATCTAATAACACGGAGATCTTAACAAAAGCGTTTTTATTAAAATATTATATTAAGCTTCTTGTGGTTGAAGTTGAGCATAGTATAATTCTATTATAACTTGTAATTGTAGATAGTATCTTCATAGATACACAGTAGTCGTAGTTTTTTTACAACATACCTTTTAATATTGAACCTATGATCCCATTGAAATAGAGAACTTAAAATGTTTATTGTTTTTATAATACTCTTGAAATCCTATCGCTGTCAATTCTCTATTTATTATTAACATATGAGGGTTTTATTGTGAGAACGTCTTTCGGATGAACTGATGATTGTGACGTTCATGATAATGATGTTATTATAGTTAAAAAATGAGAAAATTTATTGTTTACCATTATCAAGCATCGGCTCAACTCATTACTTAGAAAATTTTATAGATTTGTCAAATTTAACAAAGTGTTCACGTCCCGAAACGATAAAATATTTTTGTTGTTGCCTAAAAAGAGTGGGTTAAAAAATAAAATTATTCTTCTAAAATTTAGTAAAAAATATATAGTTCTAAAATATCTCCATCTTGGTGACATAGCAAAAAACCATTAACGGATTTTAGGTACTACAAATAAGATCAGATAAAAACTGAAACGTCATAACAAAGAATTTGATTAGAACAGAATTTTATATATAAAAAGAGTTTAAAATCATACCATAATAATAAATAGGTACTTACCTATTGCAATTATTTATTATTTATTTTATATTATGTATATATATAATATTATTATATTTATCTGACAATCATAGTAAGAACGAACTTTTTACTGGTTAATAAAACAAATAAGTAATATGTTTGAGTTTGACAACATAAAATTTATACTTAATCTAGATACAATCAAAACAAATAAAAAATTAAGTGCCCTAACACTCACTTAGCGCCATCTATATAAAGTAGAATGTACTAACACCTCAGTCAGCAGGTTTGTATTTTCTGCACAGAATAAAGGAATAAAACCCTTACCGTCATCTATTTAACAAGTTCTTCCGTATATACAGCAGCATAAGTTTCAGACTTCAAATGTGTATTTGCATTATTAGTAAGCAGTTTATAAAGGTCTAGTGAACGTTCTAAATGAAATCAAAATTGAAGAATTATTTGAAAAGCCTGTACCTGTGGAAACAGGTACTGAGCGTGTCGACATGAATGAAAAGTTTGATTGTACTTCAGATAATACTAAGTATACTAGTACAAAGCAGGGTACTGTATCAACGTTTAAGATAGGACCCCAGATAGCACATTGGAAGTGTACTTACAAGAGACGTAAGTTTGGATGCACATCCAAACTTACGTCGATAACGAGTTAATCGATATTGATATCTAGCGTTCTGATAAAGTCAATTTTGCTGACTGTATTTTTGAACCAGTATAATAATTATTATTCTTTAATCTAATAATCAATATATTTTTTAGTAAGTATTTTGTTTAATTATTAAAAATGCAATATTATAATGCAACAACTTTATTCAACCTTCAGTTAATGATGACAGAGAAATTAACATTGAACATCCAAGGCATACTTTAAACGTTAGCTATGTCAGCAAGGGGAAGTTTCTTGAAGAAGCGGTCGACGTTTTTGTAGACCCTCTCAGCGCCAGCATTTACCAAAGGTTTTCCAAAAGCGACGAAGATTTCTTTCGAGTTATCGTTTAAAAGCTTCAACATATTGTCGCCTGAAATAAATATATGATTGTAGTACAGGATATGTAAGTCAATAATAAATATTAGTCAGTGCAATGAATTAAAATTTCGTAACTTTTACACTAAAATAAACGATAGATACTAAAAATGAAGTCTCTTCAAGAATGAAGATCAATCTGTCATTTGCTGTCTATGATAATTATGTCATGCAAATTTATACTCACCACGTGCTTTGTCTCCATTGTAAAGGTTAGTTAGGTCGAAATGACCATGGTCCTTGAGGTCGAATTCGAAGGAGGATTTACCAAGTTTGATGTGGCCGTTGTCCAGGTCGTAATGAAGGACTAACTTGATGAACATGTTTTCTGAAACATTAATATGTATTATTATAGAAACTTGTGAATGTTAAAGTAACTTCTTACTCGCACTCGATTTGTATTATAAAGTTTCTCTAAGGTTTAGGTATATTTGTCCCTTCACAGGCACTTGAGTTCACAATTACTAGTATTGGAAGAAATATCTATTTGTACTTACTCATCTCAATCTTGACATTGCCCTCGCCAGAAATTGGTTGATCCAAGACCTTTCCTCCTGCCTTGTATTTACCCTCTACTAAATAGTCTCCACTAAATTCGATGACGAATGTTTTCTTGCTTGTGTCCCATCTAAAACATGAATAAACGTAATCAATGTAACTGCACTATATAAATCAAAACTCCACTAAAATTAAATTAATTGTACAACAATACTATTAGGTAATAATATTGTGAGACAGTTTTAAAAAATAATTAATATTAATTTAATTAATATTAATTATAATAATTGTACGGTAGTAGATCCACGCTGATTTCAGCATGAATGGGCCGGATCGTCCGGGGAAGTACTACCCTCTCATAGAAGATCGACTTAAGAGTAGTAGTATCCGTACTACTGCGTTTCGTTCGGTGAGTGAGAGCGCCGGAGGCCCAATTTCCCCCCTTTCCTCTTGCCTCACCTCCCTCATTCCCTTCCCCTAACCCCATTCCCAGCCGCCATAGTGGAGGTCACCATACCAACAGTTTAAGACGATGGCTTTTGGTATAGTGGCCGCCACTTCTGGATTCCACTGACTGCTTACCATCAGGCGGGGTGAAGTCACTTTGGTAGGCTACAATATAAAAAAAAAAAAAAAATATTCGTCGGCACCGTGTCGGGCATCTACTAATAAATGTGAATGTGTGTGTGTGTGTGTGTGTGTGTGTGTGTGTGTGTTTGTGTGTATGTATGTGTGTGTATTTGTTACCACTCAGCGCCTAAACGACTGAATCGATTGCGATGAAAATTGGTATGGAGATAGATTCGGTGCTGTAAACGGACCCCACGCTGAGCTCCACGGCTTCGCCCGCGCCTCAAATGTGTTTTGTCTCCCACGGGAACCAGACCAATTTCAGGATGATGATGCACCAAATCTATCTTATTACCAATTTTCATCGAAATCGGTTCAACTGCTTAGGCGCTGAGTGGTAAAACACATCACACACACACACACACCCACTCAAACTTTTGCATTTATAATAAACATTAGTAAGATGATTTTCTACTTACTCAACATCGCTAACCACTACATTTTTCAATCCCGTCAAAGTGCCATCAGTCAAGGTAAACTGAAGACCATCCAGTTCATATTGCATGTAATATTTCGTCATGGGATCTAATACTTCAACATCGTATTGTGGCATGCCAGCCATGAAAACTGGTATCATCTTCTGGAAGGCAGGGATCATACAAGATTTATCCGTAAGAGTGCATTTTTCGACAGGTAAAACTGAAACAAGCAGATCACATTTTAAGGAATAACACTAACAGCCACTATTATCAATAGTTGAAACGTCTTCTTTTTCTGTATTTTGTCGTATATCATACCTAATAAACAAAATTACACAAATAAATGAAAAAATAATGAGATTATATTGCAAGATTAGATTATATGTATATGAATAAAATTAGAATCCGCTAGTGAAAAAAAACCCTTTAGTTATAGAATATGAACCAAAAAGCTTTAAACTGTAAATTCAAAAATAAAGGACTCATTCGTACCTGAAGACTGGACAGAGATAACTGCAAGCAAACACAGAGATGTAATTTTTAGTAACATTGCCATGATGATCGATACAAGCTTTACTGGAGTCAACTGATAAGTGTGTCCTAAGTTGGGCAAAACTGAGCTTATATACTAATATTCGACGCTAATTATGCACATCTACAAACTAAAGAATATTGCAACAAGATACAAAAAAATATTATCCTTTTAACTAGCTAGCATCACTAGCTATAGACTTTTAAAGAAAAAAAGGTGCAAAAAAATTAAGGCGCGTTTAAAATACTCAAGGAAGGATTATTTTGCGAGCAGCTTTACTAGAAGCCTTGTTTATGTTCATTTGAACAAAAACGTATCGTAGCGCCCAAAAGGCTATAGTAGGTTTGATCCAAAACTTACAACATGTAGGTAAGTACATGAAACAACTGAACACCGCCAGACGAGATCATATTCAGATATTTTCAAGGAACTCTGCTACACTGTGACTCCTAAATTGTATCGCGCTAAATACTTACTAGTTCGAAAACCCTGGACAGCAACATGTATGGCATTTTTTACAATTTAACACTAAAGCGCATAGGTATTTAATATAAAAAACTAATATTTATTTTGTACAGTAATACCTATTAATGTAAGCGTCGAGAGATATCAGTTTGTATGAATAGGTAAGTAAAACCAATCATACATGTTTATAATCTAAAATATTTCATCAACCCTCAACGTCACAGAGCGCCGCGCCGTCGCCGTCGTTCTCGACGTGACGTTTTTTACGTCAACTAGTCCATTTAGCATTTACTGCCGCTTTCGTGGTAGATCGACTTAAGAGTAGTAGTATCCGTACTACTGCGTTTCGTTCGGTGAGTGAGAGCGCCGGAGGCCCAATTTCCCCCCTTTCCTCATTCCTCACCTCCCTCATTCCCTTCCCCTAACCCCATTCCCAGCCGCCATGATAGAGGCCACCATAACAGCAGTTTAAGACGATGGCTTTTGGTACAGTGGCCGCCACTTCTGGATTCCACTGACTGCTTAACATCAGGTGGGGTGGAGTCACTTTGGTAGACTATAATATAAAAAAAAAAAAAAAAAAAAAAAAAAAAAAAAGACGTGACGTCACCGTCTTGTTCCGGCACAGTCTCTTTTTATCTGACTGCCGAAGTCAAGTAGGGTAATGTTTTTCGAGTGTATGTATGTGGGTATATATGTCTATTTCTTTAACACGCTCTGTACCCTAAATGGCTTAATGTATTTTAACTTAAAACGTGTCATTAAGTTCGTATTAATTGTGGGAGTGACATAGGGTATAAAAATTATTATAACATTGCAATGTAGCGTCGGTACGAAAAAAAATGGGTTTCTTTGTTTTAGTTTAATTTAGGCAGCTGGGCTTTTTGTTTTTTAATAATATACTTTGCTTGTTCAATTTTGAAATATCGTGCAGTGTTGCGAAAATAGGAACTTTCACATTTTTCCTATGCGATGCTAGCTGATCTGTAAGTGATACCTATCATTTTTAGATGACGGTGGCAGGTTCATACCCGCCACCGTCATCTCAAAGTGACGTAGTCATTAGAAGTCAGTAGAACTCATGTTCTACTGACTTCTACCGTATAGATAGTACAGTAGATATAAGTTAGTAAAAATAAAATAATAGACTTTATGAATTCCAAATCCATACATATTATAAAAGGCTTTGTCCTGACTGCCTGGCTGACTGACTGACAGACAACGTACAGCCTAAGCGGCTGGTCTTAGCGACTTGAAATTTGGAGGCTGTTTTTGGTATAATGTCTAGAGGTATAGAAAGAGTTTTTTTTTTAAATTCAACCTCTATGTGAATTATAAGGGGTGAAAACGATTTTATGCAACTTCGTTGCTTTTTAATTTAGAGTTTTGAACTTAAAATTTGAGTTTTGTTTTTGGTACTATCAAAATACTCTCATCAATGTTTTTGACAGTGGTGGCTTTCGAAGGGTTAAATTGGGGATGAAAGTTGAACGGAAAAATCTTTGTTTTTAAGTTATCGTTTTGCAAATTAGTATTTTTTATTTATTTACACTATTTGGATACTTAAAAATATTGTTTTTAATATTTTTGATAAGGGTGGGTTCAGAGGGTGAAATATTTAATAGACAGTACTTTGTGTTCGAAGTTATAAATAAGGAGAAGTTATATTTCAATGCTTTAACCAAAATGGTGTTATTAAATATTTTTGAGAGGGATGTCCATAATAAAATAATTACTAAAGAACTAATTCAGTAATGATTTTAGCTGCCCCGGCTTGAAACACAAGAAATATCGTTTACAAAGAAATGAACTGATTGAACAGCTATGACATAACCATAGCGTCTCTTAAATCTATCTATATATATAAAAGCGAAAAGACACATCCACACTCATCACGAAATCTCAGAAACTACAAGTGCAGGACATTGATGCTTACTAAGACTAGGGATTTTGAAAATTCATCCTCTAAGAGGATACAAAGGGGTGACAAAGTTTGTATGAAACTTCTTAGTTTTTGTAGTAGGATTTCCAAGCTACTACAATATACCCATTTTTTAATATTTAGAAGCTCCCTTATTAAGTGGAAAAATAAGAGTCGCAAGTTTGTGTAAAATATCGTCAGTTTTAGTGGAAGCGCATGAATAAATTAAAATGGGATTCATCATAGAAATATTTATTACTGATACAATGTACGATTGCCTTAAGATCAGACAGGCAATATTCTCATACAGGCTAACATCTGAATTTTTACGCGAACGAAGTCGCGGGCAACAGCTAGTAGTATTATAATTCATTGGGTGTAATCTGAGTCAGAGACCTGCATTATGTTTTAACTACGGAAAATATTTTAATCCATTTCAATTTAAACAGGTAAAGACTTTCATAGTCGCAGAATATTATTGTTCTCGATTTCTAATTATTCTAGATCAACCATAGGAGAGATGTACAAAAGTTAAAATTTTAGTTTTTTTGTAAGTTACTGTCGATTATTTATAGACAGCACTAAAGGCGACCACACAGTACTGGTCATGATCATCATTCTTTTAGCCGAAAAACTGTGTGTCCTGCCACTTGCCGTTGCCACTTCAGTACGGCCTCTCTGCAAGCTCTACCTACAACTTGTTTCTCCTGCCACAGTCCTTATATTTGGTCACAAAGCATTAATAATATTTAATGAATAAAACTATAACGAGACTAGTTCTTAAAGAACTGATAAAATACAATGTAAAAATATGTTATCAAAACGTGTTTAGTGACACATTTTTAACCGACTTCAAAAAGGAGGAGGTTATCAATTCGGATCGTATGTTTTTTTTTTGTATGTTTGTTACCTCTTATCTCCCTCATTTATAAACCGATTTGAAAATTTAGGGTATACTCTGAAATTGGTCCCATTTTTTTATTATAAGAAATGGTTCAGTGGTTGTATGTTTGTTACAACAGGCTGGCACCGACTTCAAAATAACTGATTAAAAACTATAAATAGTAAAGTATTCTAGGTATCAAGGATTGCGTTGATTCCCCTTTAATGTTCTTTGTTATGAAGTAATTAAAATATTATTTTCTACTTTTTAGTTAAGGATTGAACATGTAGGTGTTGTGTGAAGTCGGTTTTCATTTTTTTTTTCTAAAAGTAATTTTATTCTTCCTAAGAATAGTGTAAAATTGCTGATAATAAAATGCGTTCAAACAAGATTAAGTTATATCATTATGGAGGTAATCAAAATATAGTAAGGCCTGTGTACAGTAGTGAACGTTTTTCGGCTGATATGATATATATCACAACAACTACACACAACGATGTCTAGACCCGAAGTTTGTTATGGTTTCTAGAAAGCGGATATACATACTTAAATCTATTTTTTTTTTTTTGTTAATACATACATATTTAAATACACCTAGACTAATGCAAACAGACATGGGCATGAACACAAATATTTGCTCTGAGCGGGAATCGAACCGATGATGATCATTATAAAGACAACATGTCAAAGCCATCAGACACTCCCACTATCGACAATAAACACTACGCTAAATGTCCACCGTTGGTCTAGTTAATCAATACGTTATGAGTATGGCTGGCTGTAAGCTTACTAATGTTGCAGCTGTTGTGACGTTCCCAAACTATATCCAGTATAGTAAAATAAGTATACAAATCAGATCAGAAGGCTTCCTTTAAAGACAAAATAAATAACGTAACAACTAATTGAAGCTTTCTACGATCAGCTACCTAGTTACACGGAGGATCAGCATTGTCGTTCCGTACAAATTTGTACTTATTATAGTTATCGTAAAATCATTTTGTTATCTAAAGGTTTCTTAGGTTATTATTAAAAATTCAATATTGTTACGCAGAAACTTTATTCAAACTTCAGTTATGACACAAAAGTGAACATCAGTCATCAATAGTCATCTTCATCATACAACAGTACTTAGTCTAATACTTTCTAGACGAGGTCAGAAAAGTTTAAACGTTAGCGATGTCAGCAAGAGGCAGTTTCTTGAAGAAGCTGTCGACGTTCTTGTGTACTCGTTCAGCGCCACTATTTACGAGGGGTTTGCCAAAGGCGACGAAGATTTGCTTCCAATTTTCGTTCAAGAGCTTTAACATATTGTCACCTAGAAGAAATAGGTATTAAATTAAAATACGTTATAGGATATACGATCAAAATTTCTTTAGAAATTTTAACACAATATTAAGGATATTAAAAAGTTGACCGTTGCTATACAGGTGATACAGGGTGAACAGGTACAGAAAATTTAACTAGTTATAGACCACTGTTTACAAGATAAAGTGAGGGTAAGACAGTAATTGCTATCCTTCACCAGTAGTCTAGTATTTTCTGCAGTGAATCCAAGATAACTAGTAATCTTTATATATATTAAATGACATCTAAAATAAAATAATTTTTATCATCTGCTTTTAATAATATTTCATGTAGATAAGGTACCATGAGTTAGTATGATAATTTATACATACCACGTGCTTTGTCTCCGTTGTAAAGATTAGTTAAATCGAAATGGCCATTGTCTTTTAGGTCAAACTCGAAGGAGGATTTTCCAAGCTTGATGTGACCATTGTCCAGGTCGTAATGGATGACTAATTTGATAAACATGTTTTCTGAAAAACAGTAAATGTTATATTTCAACAGCGAACCTTAGTTTAAAACTACTCGTATTGGAAGAAATAACTCTTTGTACTTACTCATATCAATTTTCACATTGCCTTCACCAGAAATTGGTTGGTCCAAAACCTTTCCTCCCGCCTTGTATTTACCCTCTACAAAGTAGTCACCGCTAAATGTGATGACGAATGTTTTCTTGCTCGTGTCCCAGCTAGAACATAAATAAACGTAAAATGTAATCACCCTACAAGAATAAAAACTTCTCCAGAATTTTACATGAAAATATTGTGAGAGTTGTTTAAAAACAATAGAGAGAACAGAGAACTCCAATAATCCATTTGAATTACATTATTCGTGATAATGATTTACTTCAAAAACTCTTAGACTTTTTGCACTTACTCGACATCGTTAACCACAACATTTTTCAATCCTGTCAAAGTACCATCAGTCAAGGTGAACTGGAGACCATCCAGGTCATATTGCATGTTATATTTCGTCATGGGATCCAATACTTCGACGCCATATTGTGGCATGCCTGCCATGAACACTGGGATCATCTTCTGAAAGGCAGGGATCATACAAGTTTTGTCGGTGAGCGTGCATTTTGGTACAGGTAAATCTGAAACAAACAAAAAAATTATGATAGTTCTTAGGGTTTACTTCAAAAAGGAAAAAAAGAAAATAAACCCTTTAAAATTTGATTTCGTTTTACGTCTGTCAAGATTGTTTTATAAAAACCCGTGAAAGTATCAAGCTAAATTTTATATCAAATATCTAAGTCTAAGGTCTTATAAAGCCGTAAAATAAATTAAAAGATTAAGTCAAGTCTCCGTTACTTTAATTGATAATATTAGAAAACTTAACATTAATTAATTTAAGGAACTCTTCGTCAAAAATCGTTACTAAGACCAGCCTGGTTAGGATTTTTCATATAAGCAGTTCCGCGAGTTTAAATTTAAAGGAATCTTTCGTACCTGAGGATTGCACTGAGATAACTGCAAGTAAACACAGAGATGTTATTTTCAGTAACACTGCCATGATGATCAATACACGCTTTAACGGAGTCAACTGATAAAGTGTATTCAAAGCTAGGAAATACTGGCTTATATACTAATATTCAATGCTAATCATGCACATATTATTTAAATTAAATGTAATTGCAATTGAAATACAAAAAATATTAAAGACTTTCAGAAAAAGGTGCAAAAAATTTATAAGCAACATAGCCAATGTACGTATTAGAGTTTCAAGTTTACTTTTTTAAAACCTCGTTTGAAGAGGAGCGTGATAACACACTTGTTAAGTAGATTATTCCAGAGAGTAAAAGTACGTAAGAGAAATCTACGCTAGAAAGCAACTGTACTTAATGAGATTGCATTCAGTTAAAATAGATGATATCTGCTACAATGTCAATGTAAATTCCTATTCTTATTTAAAGTAAATTTACTTATACTACTTTAAAGTTGTGAGATGTCAGTTTTTATTTGAATAAAAATCAATGTTGTTATTATGTTTCAGTTACATGTATACTCGTGTAGATCGACAAATTTGTGTTTAAGCTGATTTGTTGGTGATTGTTTACTAAAAGCCTCGTACGTGTTCGTGCTAGGTACACTAAGCTACCGGTAGTCACACGAACAACTGTGATGATCAGAAGTAGATTAGAGGTAAATTACTCAAAAATTTTTTTTTTTTTTTTTTTATTCTTAATTTATTATTTGGGAGTTTTATACAAACGACAATGTCACTCCCATCGTACCTTATACAAAAAATGACATCCTAAATTATTATAGTGTTCACTGCGGAATACTGGGAATCAAGCTGCACAGCTTCTTGGCACTTTCTGATTTTGGATTAGCCAACACAGTCTGGATCAGTCCAACATCCATTGCATTTAAGTTTAGTTCCTTCAGCAGTGAATCCCTTACATCCTTATTTCTGACGCAATCCATCAGCAAATGTTGCACATCTTCAATTTTATCGCATAAATGACAGTTAGGCGAAATAGATTTTTTCATTAAGAATGCGAACTTTGCCGATGGATAGTGTCCGGATCTGACTCTTAGAGCTAATTTAATGTAATTTCTACTTAGTGCATAATCATCAAACCAGGGCACACGAGGAGGCTCTCTCTGTATGGTTCTATACCAAATGCCTTTATCCTTGCTCTTTATTTCAAAATGCTTAACCCAGTCGTTAAAGCATTTGGTTTTAAATTCACTAATCCATTCCCAATAATCCGGTACATAATTAATAATTTCACCCTCTACCGCTGCCAATCTAGCTACACGATCCGCCTCCTCGTTGCCTTTTAAACTAATATGAGCTGGAACCCATTGCAATATTATCTCTTTACCGCTTTTATTTAGAATAATAATAGCTTTTAGGATGTCATAGGCTATCGTTGCACCTCTGCGACCAGAGGCACATCGAGCCACATGTTGCAAGGCACTCTTACTATCTGACATAATTACTGTTTTATTAAAACTTCGACTCATTGCGTAAGATAAAGCCTGATATATTGCAATGAGTTCCAGTGTCATAATAGAAACATTACAATTAATTTTGAAGCCAACTCGAAGTTGTAACGTTTGGTCATAAAATCCTGCTCCTAGACGATGATCACCTTTAGAGCCATCTGTATATATTTTGTGAAATTTATCGTAGGTATTGTTTAATTCAATAATTACATTATTCAGTATAGTGTTAGGTTCATGAAGGGCTTTAGCAAGTTTAATACATTCTAAGTTTACATTAATGGTCTTTTTAATGTCAATGCTTGTGATACATACTTCAAAATTAAACATACTGAGAGAGTCGTGTGATTTTATATTACAGTGTCTAACATCATTAAAAGTCTTAATAAGTAATGGCTTCTTCTTTTTTTCCCAATAACCGATACTAGAGAGAGCACTCAAGTCTAAAATCAGATTTGCAGTGATATTATTTTTCCACGAATTTATTTTTAAGCAAAATTTATATGCCAGGTATTGTCTTCTTAGATATAATGGTAATATATTTAACTCGCTTTCCATTACGTGAATATTATTAACTTTTAATAAAACCTCCCACTATTCTCAATGCTTGATTTTGTATCCTGTCGAGTTTTGAAATGTGTTTTACTGCACTGCAATCATATATAAAACTGCCATAATCGACGCGGCTCCTAATTAAGGCAATGTATATCCTACGCAAGTGCTTCGTGTGTACTCCCCAAGAACTACCCGCCAACATTTTTAAGATGCTTAAATATTTAGAACATTTTTCGAATATCTCATTAATGTGCCTGCCCCAGCGCAGACCTCTATCCAACCATATACCCAAATATTTGGTGCACTCCGAAAGAGTAAGAGCAAGACCACTTATCTTCAGTGTAGGTAATATTTTCCTTTGACCCCTACTAAAAACACAGTAGTTAGACTTATACTCAAAAATTAAACCAACCAGTATTCTGTCGGTACGCAATCATAATCAACATATATAATAAATTTAATTGGAAAAGCACTGATGATGAGTTACTTTTTGGTAACCTATTCCTAGATGTTTGCAGCAATGCATTTTCTGATGACCTAGACTCTAGAGCATTAAGAGCGCCGTCGCAGTTTTTATATTTCCATTTCCATTAAATAATTTATAAGTAGATAATTGATGTTATTAATTTCCTAATTGTTTTAATTATGAATATTTGATAAATATTTTGACTTTGTTTTAGGAACCGGATTAATTCGATTTTTTTATCGATCATCCTCGATATTAATGATGTTCGGTATTCCTTTACTTACGCTATTAGATGAGGCAGCTTGAACATAAATTGCCGTGTTTTCTTATTGCGTCGATTTTAAAGCTTCAAGAAATAATATAGGCGGGTACTTAATAACTCAGCCCGATATCTTTACATATTCCTAAAAAAGACCTCAATATCATTTACCTAGAGCTGTCTAGGCTACTCTTAGTTTAAGCTATACTCCACGCGTTTATACCAGTTTCATTCATGTTCTATCCGTATATTAGATACTTACAACCAATTAATGTTAAAAAATTTAGTTTTACCATAAATTAGATGTTAGTACGAAATAGATTTAAAATTACATAATTCGTGCCACGCGTGGTAGAGACTCGGAGATCACAACAGCGTCATTTTAAGAACAAGGCACTGTGTCACAGATCATACCGTGTTGAAGAATTGGCCTGACAACTTCTGGACTGGTTGGCCGCCCTCATTTGGTTGAATATTTTTTTTTTTATATTATTTGTTACAAGTTACACCAAATGACTCTTTGTTGTATTGTAAACATATTCTTTAACCTATAAATCTAGTGTCTCGCACAAAATTCTTCTATAGAAGCAATTTCACTACCAATATATGATTTCATAGGTGTGTAAGATAGTAATGTTATGTTGCATGTTGTATCAGCAACCGAGTAGCATAATATAATAATGAATGTATATAAATTTATAATTTATAATATTATATCTGCCTCTCATAACACATCATTTACCAAAAGACTTACATTTATGTCCTATACTTTTTAATATATTGATTAATGACTTTCCGAAGTTCTTCTTCTTATCGTGTCGATGGCAAATCGTTTTTTATTGTATCAGTCTAAAACTTAGCTACGACTACTGTATTGTCAGCAGCGTTTATAAAATCCGCCTGCGTACAGTTGCGCGGACACACTGGGCACAATATCAGGAGGGCCATCGTTTTAGTATTGCCAACAAACGTGCACTCTAGGTCGGAACTATCAAAAAGTCCCCATTTGAATAAATTTACTTTAGTTCGGCCGACCTGTGTCCAAAGCCATATTATTATTAGATTTCCAGGTAGGTTTCGCCGACGGATGGACGAAAGGATTTGGAAGATCAACATGCTTAAATTTTTTTGACTATTCTTTAACATGTATGTGTGCTGATGACCTAAAATTATAAAAGTATTCCAATCTGAAAATAAAGTTACTAACCTACATATTTTTTTCTAAAGGTGCTGTTCTGTTAATTTCAAGCATTTGAACCAAGGTATGGCAAGATTTCAAATCTACACGTAATAATCAAAATATATATAGTTTACGTGGGCACGATGTTTTATTATTCCAAAAACATTCAAAGTTTCAACAGATCTAAATAAAAAAATATAATATTGTCTTAGAAGTACAAATGGTATAACTTGTACCTATGAGTGCAAACAAGTATGTCTTGGCTGAGTTGTCACTAATGTCACTAATATGCAAACTGCTAATTTCAGAAGCAATGGCAAATGTGCTATTAATTTGCTATTAAAACATCAACATTATAATGTAACAACTTTATTCAAACGACAGTTATGACAGAAAACTAAACGTTCTACTACTACGAATAATTTATTTTTGGGTAGCTTAAAAAAGCTTTAAACGTTAGCGATGTCAGCAATAGGTAGTTTCTTGAAGAAGCTGTCGACGTTCTTGTACACTCTTTCAGCTCCAGTATTTACTAAGGGTTTTCCAAATGCGATGAAGATTTGCTTCCAGTTCTCGTTCAAAAGCTTCAACATCTTGTCTCCTAAAATAAATATATAATTGTAATACGGTATAAGTTATTCGCAAAATAATATTTAAGGATAACTAGGAATATGCAAAAGTAGTTCAAAGTGAAAGAACATTTAGACAAATATGTAAAATGGACCGGTACTGATTATTTGACTGGTACAATGATTTTGTGTGTCAAGTCTGGTTTTGCCCCACTGCCGAAGTCTGTGTAGTGTTTGTAAACAGCTATGCTTGTTATTCTTTTCAATAGTTGCTATTAATTAGTACATCCGCCTTAATTTGTGATAGTTACACTTTAAAAGTACCAACAACTAATAATAATAAAATTTGTTGTTGTATGTTGCTTATTATTTTTGATGTACATCAGTAAATAAGTTGTCTTATAACGTTTTAATCTTACTTTACACTCACCACGAGCTTTGTCTCCATTGTAAAGATTAGTTAGATCGAATTCACCATGATCCTTGAGATCGTACTCAAACGAGGATTTAACAAGCTTAATGTGACCGTTGTCGAGTTCGTAATCAAGGACGAATTTGATGTACATATTTTCTGAAACATAATTTATTACGTGTTGTTATTGAAACAGATATGATCTTTAAAGTTTCTACTTGCTCGTACTCGATTTGTAGCATAAAGTTCATCTAAGACCTGTATTATATCATGTATATGTCTGTATATGTTTTAAGTTTAGCTGTGCCTTCACAGACACTTGAGTTCACAAGAACTAGTTTTGGTAGAACTGTTAACTGTACTTACTCATATCAATTTTTACATGACCATCGCCAGCAATTGGTTGATCCAAGATCTTTCCTGCCGCTGTGTATTTACCCTCTACAAAGTAGTCTCCGTTAAATGTAATGAAAAATGTTTTCTTATTTGTGTCCCAGCTGAAACAAAGATAAATCTAATAAGAGTAACCATAATACAGGAATAAAAAGTCAAATTTATGTCTTTATTATTTAGTTGCTCTTTTTCTGTACAATAGTTTTACACTTACTCGACATCATTAACGACGACGTTTTTCAATCCCGTTAGAGTACCTTCACTCAAGCTAAACTGGAAACCATCCAGGTCATATTTCATGTTATATTGTGGCAAGGGATCTAATACTTCGACGCCAAATTGTGGCATGCCTGCCATGAATACTGGTATCATCTTTTGAACAGCAGGGATCATACAAGATTTGTCCGTAAGCGTGCATTTTGGTACAGGTAAAACTAAAACAAGAAAAAAATAAACTAAGAAATTCGAAAGAAGAAATATTAACAGCAATCATGCAACATTTAAATTATTGTTTTTAGAAACAAACTTAATAAACGTACTTATTTTTGTTGATGTCTTTGAAATTATTTAGATGCATAATAAAATAAAACTTAGGTACCTATGTGATTATAGATCAAATAAAGGAAGGTTGTCCTTATTTGTCTAAATTAAACACACCTGAACAAGTGCGAGTTAAATACAAACACAAATATTATTTATTGTACACAGTACATAATAAATAAGTGAACCTAGGAAAGAAGGCACTTTTAAGATCTGTACAATGGGCGGTCTTATCGCTTAGAGCGATCTCTTCCAGACAAGTTTTGAAACTTAACCGTTGGAATAATATCAGTTCAGTCATAACTCATAAGGCTATTAATTGACGAATTGGCCGTAGGAAAATATTTATAAGTATCACGTGTTACCTTGTAAATTAATCAAATGAACTCAAACTTAATGCATTTATTTCATAAAGTATGATGCCTCTGAATGTCAAAATTACATGAAGTAAGCCAATTAACTTAACAGCAAGGGACCTAAGTCTGCTATCACAATAGTGTCAGAATGGTCTGTTCGCTGACGAGGTAGAGCCGTTAGAAGAACTGACAAGAAACTCAGTACACTCTTTTCAATCGCCAGATAATTACAGTTTTTTGTATGAGTTAAATACAAGCACCTAATTCAGTTAGCAAGACTAATGGCTTCAATATTCTTTAACTAAACAGTTTATAATTTAAATTTGAAATTTTAAAAATTGCTTTTACCTGAAGACTTAGCTGACATAATTGCAATATAAAACAGTCATGTAATTTTCAGTTCTACTTCTATAATATGCTTTGCCGAAGTTAATTTATAACTGTGTTCTAGGAAAGGAAACACTGCATTTATATAAGTACCTACTAACAAGAACTAATTGCTAATTATGCACACCTATATATTAAATAATATTGTAATAAATAACAAAAAATATTATTTTGTAAACTGTGTAAAAGGAACAAAAAATTTTGATTTTTAAATGTAAAAATTAACGTTCAAGTTGGTCTTCTGATAGTAATATTAAGATTGTATAGGTTTTCAGACGCGATTATAAATAAAAAAAAATGAAAAATCACCTACTTCGTTACTTTCCTACTTGAGGTTTCAGATAATATTTAAATAATAATTATATCACTACAACGCCTTTTAGACCCATAGTCAGCAAATAAATACTTATTTAACGTGTATAAAAATTGTGTGATTAATTTTGAACATATTTTACTAAAGTTATAGATTTTAAATGGTATTCACAACCGCTTTGGAGAGCAATAAAAAGTTAATAAATAAACTTTTTACAAAAATCTTGAACTGATATTATTCCAGTCAGTAAGCCTATTAGTTGACGAATTGGCCGTAGGCAAATTGGCTGTGTTCTTCTTGAATGTGACTTTTATAAATAACACGTACCTATTATCTTGTATATTATCAAAATGAATTAGGGGTTGGCTTGGATTTTATCCTTATTTCGGCAAATATTATTTTTCTTCGTTTGTTATCACGTTGTCAGTTATAGAATTATACATTCAAGCCGACCGACGTAAAGTATATATTGTTAAAAAGGAAATACAACTTTAGTAGGTCTGAATAACACAGTGATTACTGCATCAAAATTTTGCAATTTAAACTAAACTCACAAGATAGCTATTTGTTAAAAATTATATAACGATGTTTAAATACAAATATCCTTTTAGTACTGCGTTACGATAAAAAGATTGTCAGTTCATAAAAAGAATTAAATAAAAACGGTAGCAATGTGTATAAGTTAATTTTTTTTTATTTTACCTTGACCTATAACGACTGTGATCAAAAAAGTGATGTTTTGAATAAGAATAATTAAAAATTAAATAATCGCTAGGTGAGTAAGATGTCATGGTAGTTAGTATTGTAAGCGGTGATTAAGAGAATACAGTTAACGAGCAAAAGTGTAAATTAGTAAGTAAATACTGCCAGAAATTTCCCTCTTTTTTAGTAGGTAGAGGTAAAAAAATAAAAAATCTGCCAAACGTGACTATGCCTATACCCTCCACCCCTTAGGAGAAGTCTTGTCTAGCAACGGATCTCTTCTCACAGATAGAGTAGAGACAAAAGGTAATAAAAGGCAATTAATGTATTATCTTTAGTCTAAATCTAAACTAATATTATAAAAAGAAAATATTTGAATTTTTGTGTGTATATTTGTTTGATTGTTTGCTACGATTTAACCCAAAATCTGCGTTACCGATTGAAAAATTCTTTGACATTTAGCAATCAATATATTCAGCGGGTAACATGGGCTCTATTTTATCATGTTTGACATATTATTTTCAGTCATTTTTAGAATTTTAACATTTTAAGCGCCTTCGTAAATCTAAATGATGCAATATGACACTATTGCTATGATATTTTCCGCAGGAGTTTGTTGTGGAATTCAATAAAACTTTTGATACCGAAGCGATGTGACCGGAGTGATGTGGGCGGACCTTTGGTTTATACATATTTATTTATTTGTTTAATAAATTTATAAAGTTTTGTATTCAGTTTATCATAACGTTATATACCTAAATGTTGTTTACATTATAACAATTAAAACTTTATAGTAACTTGCACTTACATGATAATATTACTAATCTTCACAAGGAAAAACAACTTTAAAAATAATAATCCTTAATACATATTTGTAATGCGTGGTAACATGTTTCTAGTCCTACAACTTATCGCTGTTAAGAATTAATATAATAAACAAAAATAATATTATAATAATATCACCACAACTACACACGCCCTCTAGACCCAAAGCACAGTATTAATAAGACTGTGCCCAAAGTAAGCATATATTAAGCTTGAGTTATGGGTTCTATATAGCGTATATACATATTTAAAAACTGTCTTTGTAAGTAGGTACGTACATATTAGGTATATTGAAACACCCAGCCCAATGCAAATAGGCACGTTCATGTATGTTCATGAGCGGGAATTAAAGATGAAGAAAATCGAACCCGCTACCTCTGCGTGTCAGTCCGTACATAATACCTAACACCGAACCTAAGAGGCATACAAAATAAATAAAAAAATATCTAGGTTGATATTTACTTAAAGACGGCTCAAAGCTGATCAAAATGGAGATACGGAGCGGATATTATAAGGTTTCTTTAGCTCTATTTACTCTAAGCATTAAGTACATAACCGCATTAGAGACGTGTCAATGAGATTCAGGTGTAGTGGATACTATTATTAATTGTCCGTTTAATATAACTACTGCAATGATATTTACTTTTAAGTTAATTCCCGTATGTTTATAAATTTAGTGCAATGATGTCCCACACTTTGTGAGATGCTTTTTAAGCCTCGCTTAACAATCCAGGAATTAAAATTTAAAAGACAAACATGCGCTGGTAAATTAATCCAGGTTTCATAAACGATATAGGTTTTAAGTTTTGAACCTTTTGGCTTAAAACCGATTAGATTCCACTATGAAAGGGTGACATATTCGGCCCCACACGCAATATTTGTTGCCAATAAATTAATTTATACAAGAAACAGATTGGGCGACAGAATGGATCTTTGGGGCACCCCGGCGTTAACCTGCAAATTTTCGGAGCAGAAATACGGTAGAAACGAATGACGTCAGAACTCATATCGGCCCATTATTATCCCACTGCAGGAGAAGGCCTCTTTTTATAGGCACAGGAGAAGGCATGAGCATTGATCGCCACGCTTGCTCAAGGCCGATTGGTGATTTCAAACTTCCTCAGAAGTTCAGGTTTCCTTACGATGTTTTCCTTCACCGGCAGTCAGTAATGTCGGGAAAAACTTAGAAAGTATTAAAAATCATATTGGTACCTGCCCGGATTCGAACCCCCGACCTCGTTGTTTACGACGCGGGTGCCTTCACCACTGGACTCTTACGACTTGATACGTCAGATCTAAACGAAAGTTTTGGTGAGGTCTAGTATACTATCTTTAGGATCTATGGCGTATCTGACCACAAACACGATTTCTTAAAGCATTTTTGATCAAAGAGCCATAATAATATATTATACGCCTACGAAACAAGTAATCATGGTAACGTAAGAGCATCAATAAATGGTGAACTCTTTTTATTGCCCAGATAATGATAGTTTTGAAAAATGTAGTATAAGGATAAAAAACTATGGCAGTTATTGTGACCAACTCCGTTAATGTAAGAGAAACCGCACACCCATAAAATTTAAATAGTTTTATGAAAACAAAAGTTACTTGAACTTTTCAGTGATTACTCTCAAAGCGCTCGCCACAAAAACAGTGAAGTTCAAAATTTACACCAATGAAATAAATTGTATTCTTTGTACATTTTCCATTATACGTGGATATCCATTTAATGTGGAACAATATAAATTTAATCATTTTGTTTTTAATCGGACAGTCATTGCAGAATAATAATAACACAACTCACTATACAGCACTGCCTAGACCCAAAATTAGGGCATAAATATTTTAGAATCATAAGTAGACATGTAAAAAACACAAACAACTTCTTACGGATATTCTATGGTTATAAATAACTGTAAGAATAGGTATAATAATATGTTTCGAAGTCTAAAGATAAACAAAAGATTGTATCTTATAAAACAATTTATTGTCAAAACTGTTAGGTTTTATTTACTTAAAACTACGAGTATGTATATTACATTTAAATTAATCAATTTGGTTTACACTTTTTACAAAATAATATTATTAATAACAGTAGCTCCTTGAATATTCTAAATGAAGATGTAATTATAAAGTAGGTACGTACATAATATTCACATAAGTATTATTTTTATATATAAATGTAAATTACCTACTACGTCAATCCACCTAATAGATTATTTCCAAGATAAGGAGTCACCCCGCCACAAAACGCTACTAGCGATTTCTAACACAAACTGTCACTTTAGTGTCAATGATAATCTTTCCAATATAGTAAATAGCTACGAGTGAAATACTAATGCAGCTATTTCACTCAACTTGATAATGATTGTAGTCTCAAAGAGCTTCAAATGTTTGCAATATCAGCAATCGGGATTTTTTCTAAGAAAGCAGAGATGTTCTCGTATATTCGTCTAGCTACGGAATCTACCAAGGGTATGCCAAAATCGAGAAAGATTTTCTTCCAGTTTTCATTTATGTATTTCAACGTTTCCTCATCTGAAACAAGTGTATAAAACCGGTAGGTAAGAAACTGAAAAGTACCAACAATGATTTTAAATCAAATCCTGATCCTTAATAAAACAAATCATGATACACCACTAAACGTCAGAATAAACAATATGCATCGTCATGGAAAATAAACAATATCCATCGTCATGGAAATGAAATCCATCGTCATCTGATCCTTCCACATACATAGGAATGGTTCTTGTATGATAATAAGTTTATGGTTATAAAATAAAGGTAGAATTTTTTTTAACTCGGAGTGGGACTCGAACTCTGGGATACAATATTTTTAATTATATATGTATAGCCAGTACAAGTTATTTGCTAATAAATATTCTCAATTAATATTGATAAGTTCATACTTACTGCGTGATTCGTTTCCATTAAAAAGATTAGTAAAGTTGTAATGAACGTGATCCTCGACGTCAAACTCGATAGAGTAATTGTTAGGCTTCACATAACCGTTGTGCAGGTCGAAATATATGTAAAATTTATTGTACATGTTTTCTGAAATATAATTATTACCATGTATGTGAAAATAATATAACAGTGTGACTTTTAAAAAAACGTATATACACGCTTTCTCAGTTTACCTCGAGAGCCCTCGCTCACTGTGACTTTTGTGTGGCAATGCTGACGTGTATCTATTGCATCGCTACAAAATACGCCGTGAACGAATGCCTTAAAACCTAGTCGCAAAAATCTTCTTGCTTATCCATCTTGAGCATATAGTATCAATACATGCCTTCTCAAATGCAATAAAATTAGGCAATTATCCAAACTTTTGTGAAATGACAGTATTATAATTTATGCTTCAAGACAATTTTAAAGCCATTATTCTGACAGACCACCACCACTGTGTTAACTACTAACGCTGAGTACTCACTTATATCAATTTTTGCTTGCCCAGCATTTCTAAACGGTTCCAGCAAGGCGTAACCAGCGGATCTGTATGCACCCTCAACAGAGTAAGTTCCACTATATTCTATGGCTAATACTTTATTTTCCATGTCCCATCTATAAAATAAACAAAATTAAAATTGTTAAAACACAGACGAAATTCAACGAGACTTGAGACGAGAAATGCATGATTTCATTATAAATTTAAAGAAATTTTAGAGTAGAAAATGACCTAAGAAAAGAGAGATGAATTGCGGAAAGACATATAAGAGATAATACAAAGCTTTTGCACTTAACTAGGTAACAAAACTTTATAAACATACATTTACGGACACAAAGTAACCAGACCTCTGAGCCATCAGTGTACCTTGTAAATTTGATACGAAATATTTTGTAGTTGACACAAAGTTTTGCCCTCTGCAGGAATCGAGACCACAGTCTTTAACACAGCCATCGCACACACTCTCACTGCGTCAATCAAAATATTGGCTTACATGGTGATAAAAATACATTACAATTACACTTACTCGACATCATTAACAACAATATCCTTTAAACCCGTAAAAGTGCCATTGTCCAACCTGAACAAGATAAAAGCAAGGTATACTTCAAGAGTATACTTCATGCTATAATTTGTCATAGGATCCAATACTTCGACATCGTATTCTGGTATTCCTCCCATGAATACTGGTAGCATCTTTTGAACAGCAGGGATCATACAAGCTTTGTCTGTAAGCGTGCATTTTTCTACAGGTAAAACTGGAACAAGAAAAGAGTTACTCGAACACTACAATTTGTTATCCATTAGGCCGAACACTGTTCTCCTAAGATACAGGCCTCTTGGCCTAGTTTAGGAGACAGGGTTACTACAATTTCACAAAAAAAAATGTAACTCACCAAACTAAATATTGTAAGTTTTGAATTGTATTATGGTTAGGTACTTGTTTGTGTAATAAATAAATTTATTATTTATTATTATTATTAATACAAAATGTTCGGTAAAACGTAGCTTTTATTTAATAATACCTACGTACTACCTAATATTTTAATTCGCATAATTAAAAAAAATATATTATTATTTTATTACTTTAAACATTGATACAGACGATCATTGTCCTTTCCAACAAACTGGAATCATTTTTTATAAATAGTTTGTATTGTTGACTCAATCAAAAATGAGATTTTTTAATTAATCAAAAATCGGTTGCATGATTTTGAAGTAGATATTGGCGAAATGAATATGCTTAATAATTATAATGATAACAATGAATATGCTTTTCAGAAATAACTAGATTTGTTACCTGAGGAGAGAGAAAAATCAAATACTAGCAGGATCAAATAGGTGATTTTAAACACCGCTTCCATGGCGACAAACACTCAGTTTACCAAAGTCCACAAACAACTGTTCTCTAACCTAGAAAATACTACCTTTTTATACTAATAAACTACTATGTGATAAAATATTCATATAACACATACGCATAGCTTTGCGCCTTCTTTTCCAGATTAGAGGTAGTCTTGTGGTCTCTGGCTTGGAAAGCATAAGTAATGTGAAACCACTCTTGCTCCAGAAAGAGCTTCTAACGACACCTATAGGAATGAGTGACGTAGGAAGTTTCTAGGAATACCAGGTAGCGAGGAGCCGTGTAACCTATATTATTAGAATATTGTTATCTTATCGGTGCCTGTATACAATAAATCATCTAACTGCAATCATATAACTGCCTGCCAAGCGTGTTAGCTACGGCAAACAATCCTTTTGTCAATTCAATGAAAGCTATAAGCTTCAATATCAAACGCCTTGAAGATAATAGCTTCTATTTTCGAAATGTTAGTTAATCAATTCTTTCACTACCGCATCGTCTCGTTTCGATAAGAGTGCAGCTGTATCTGTGACCTGCTTGTCAAAATAAAAACTTAAAATTTTATTCCTCATTATCATTTATATTGATGACATATTGACTATAAGCTTAACTGTCTTTTATCGCCGTTAAGTAGCGGTATTATAATAATTATTTGTCTGGGTATATACCTCTACTAACATAATCATAGCCACAGAGTATTGTAGACTTTAGAGAATTAATAACTCAATTTTAGCAATTGCATATTTTATTAAAAACACTTTGAGCTTTAAAAAAAATAACTTAGAACTGTAAAAGTAAGATTAAATTTTGAATTTTGATAATAAGTTCTATTTTTGTAATAGTAGTTAATAAATTATACTTGTATAATAAATAGTTGAAATAACATTTCTTCGCTCATTTTTATTTAAAGAGGCAGGCAGGAGTATAAATATAACACCCACTTTGTAGTTGATATCAATTAATTTACGTTTGGTTTGCAGCAGATATTTATTTTATTAATATAAAAAATATACTTATCATAAAATTTAATAGTCTTGTGTTCTCTGATTTGTTAATTAATCTGTAAGATGTGTATTTTATGTGACAAGTTGTAACTTGTCACATAAAATACGAAGATAACGGACATTATAAATTCAAATAGCTTTATTGTGGCTTTAAAGTAGGTTTTAATGTAATTTATAGCGTTAAATCAACAAGTAAATAAAAAATATAAAAAAGCAGTTTAAAAAGAAATGTTGTATATTAATGAACGTACTCTAAATACGTTTAATTTTTTTTTAAATCTATACAATTATGTAATTAATAATTAATGATTAAACGAACTTACCTTTAAGTGAAGTTCTATCATAATTATGTGAGGTGTTTCGTTCGAAGAGATTAGATATATACACATGTAGTCTCACATACAATGTCGCCACTAATGCACTCAGTTCAAAGATAGAATAAAAAAAAATATATATATATAATGTAGGTAGACTAACATTTCTTTATAGATTTGCTGCGTTCAACTTGTCATTTAGTTAGGAGACAATATTATTATACATTTCACAATTTTTGGGGTTATTTTGGGCGGGTGGGATACTAATCTCTTCGAACGAAACACCTCACATAATTATGATAGAACTTCACTTAAAGGTAAGTTCGTTTAATCATTAATTATGCTTCAGTGTTTCGTTCTCGAGATTAGATATATACACATGTAGATATTGAGAGTTATTTGTGAAATGTTAAGATACATAGGTACCTACTTAATGAATAAGTCATTGAAAGATCAAAGGATTCAATAACAAAGATTAAATTATAGTTAATCGTAAATTTTTATTTAAGTATGAAGGTATTAAATTATACATATTAATTTACTACAATTTTAATAATGTAACCTACGATAGGTTATTACAAATAATCATGTTAGTGATTATATCAACTACTAGGTATCATCAATTAAAATACTTCTAGCAAATATATCTCTAGAATCAGTTGATATGGCCCTATTATAAAACTTGGCAAAAGTTGTGGATGTTCCAGACCAACCGGCTGTTTTTCTTATTAAATCTAAATTAACACCCATTTTATGAGCCCGCGAAGTGCGGGCATGTCTAGTACTATGAGCAGAAAATACGGTAACGTCGATTCCACTGACCTCTAAGGTACTCTTTATCCACCTACTTAGTGTTTGAGCACAAACTTTATTGTGAGGCTTTTTGGTACTAATAAAAAGAAAGGTGTGATTGTGAAATAACGGTTCAGTTACACGTAAGTAATCAATTAATAATTTTGCTGGGCATATTTCGGGTCTTTCTCGAAAGTATGGTAGTATCAGCATAGGTTGTTTAGACTTTAAACATTATGTTTTTATTAAATCAGGGATCTTAATAGTTATTTCATTAGGTAAAGTACTAATATTCTCGACTTTAATTTTTGATAGGGTTTGAACCCTATGTGCTGTAACAAGTGCAAGTAAAGTAACTAACTTTTTTGCAAGTTTATCTAACAGTAAGTTATGGTGAGGTACCCAACTAGCCAAAGTTTCTATAACTAATGAAGTATCCCAAGTTGTATCATATTTGGGCAAGGGTGGGCGAAGTCTAAATAACCCTATAAATAATCTTATTACCCGATCATCTTTACTGATTTTATTACCTAAAATTAAAGACAGTGCTGATCTGCAGCTATTCAGCGTACCATATTGAGCACCACATTCAAATAAACCAGTAAGAAAATAAATTATGTTTGGTATGGAGGCCTCATAAATATTAATCTTGTTCTTATTACAAAAATAATACCACTTTTTCAAACAAGTGTCATATTGTTTGATGGAATTTTCCGAAAGGGACGCCAACATGATGTGAATGGATGCAAGAGGAATACTTCTTCTCAGTAAAGATTCCCGCACAATACTCCGGCAACCAGAGTAATCTGTTTGTGTATTTGACGGTTGCTGGAATGAGAAATTATTAATTCCTTAGAGGAATGCAATGTCAAAGGTTTACTTTTCAAAAGCTTACAAAATAAGGGATACCACGGCTGTGACGGCCATAATGGGACGACTAGTATTCCTTTAGCTCTATCACTAATAATTTTTCTCAATGTTTTGAGAATAATTGTGAATGGAGGAAATCCGTAAAAGTACCATTCAGACCAACATATTGAAAAAGCATTAATATTGTATGCGTCAGGATCTTTGTGCCATGATACGTATTTAGTACATTTTTTATTTATACGGCTAGCAAACATATCTATATCAGGCTGACCGAAGGATTTAATTATTTTATTAAAAGCAAAGTCTGATAATTCCCATTCAATGTCGGGGTGAACTCGTCTCGATTCAGCATCGGCGATACTATTTTCGATGGATGGGATATACAGAGCATAAATGAAAAGGTTGCGAGCCTCACACCATTGCCATATACTCTTGGTAAGTTTAGTTAAATGGTGAAACTGTACACCTCCCATGCGATTTATGTAAGAAATCGCTGTCGTATTATCTATTCTTAAAATAATTTGACACCCGAATAAATGTTTCGAAAAAATTTTAAGACCAATGAAAGCAGCTATTAATTCTAAGTAATTAATGTGTTGACATCTTTCCTCTTGACTCCAACTACCACTTGCCGTTTTACCTGCACAAGCTACACCCCATCCCGTAGTTGAGGCGTCAGATTGTATTTATAAATTGTATTTATCAAATTTTATTTTGCAAATTGACTTATCAATGGCATTTATCCACCAAACAAAATCAGAATTTAAAGTAAAAGGAATAGTCATGAATTTCTCATAATTATCATCGTCTTTTAGATTTAAGAATTTACATCTCTCAAATTCTTTTGTATAGAGCCAGCCATATTTAATGGCAGGGCAAGCAGATGTTAAAAGTCCTACTAAACGAGCAAAATCTCTTATTTTATTAATTCCTTCTTTATCTTCTGGCGCTTTTCAACAGGCAATCCAATTTCCATTGTTTTAGAATCAATGATTAATCCTAAAAAACGACATGAATTACTAGGAATCATAGTACTTTTAGATTCATTTATAATGAATCCCAAAGAGCAAAGAAATTTCTTTGTAATTTCAACATTTTTGACACAATCACTATAGCAATTTGATACAAGGCATAGATCGTCAAGATAAATTGTTGACAAAAGCCCAGTACGTCTTAATAATTTGACAACAGGTTTCATAATTTTAGTAAAAACATAAGGCGCGGTATTGAGACCGAACGGCAAGACATTGAATTCAAGTAAGTTATCTTTCCATTTAAACCGTAAGTATTTTTTATAATTGTCATGAATTTTAATTAAAAAATAAGCATCTTTAAGATCAAGTGTTGACATATAACAATCTTTTGAAATAAGTTTAATAATTGTCCGAAGATCTTCTAATTTAAAATGCTTTGTATTTATAAACACATTTAAGTTTTTTAAATTTAGAATAAGGCGATTTTTGCCGTTTGGTTTCGGAACCAAGAATATACTAGATATAAATTGGCCATCGCAAGGTTGTCATTTTGAAACAGCACCTATAGCTAGTAAACTGTCTATAGCCTGTTCAAAATCTGATTCTTCAGAACGAGAATATGTTTTAGACGGTGGTAAACTATTCTGAAATGGCGTTTGTGCAAAAGGAATTTCATAACCCTTCACCCATGACAATACGGTTTGGTCCGATGTTATTTGAGACCACTGTTTATAAAAATGACATAGCCTACCAGCATAATATACCGTATTATCTATTTGTGTTTCCGGCTGTTGTTCGGACGTGACCCTCTGAATGACTGCGCGTGCTGCTGTCTCGTCGAGGGTGCAGACTCCTTCATCCTCCGAGGCCCCGTCAGTCTGCGGTTCGGGGCTGGAGCCTTCCAGTTTAAATACTAGTTAGACTGTGGAGGCTTTGACTTGTTTGCCTTGTATAACCTTGGGTGGCGGAACAGACTTCAGTTCAGCTCCTGACTTATTTATAGCCTTAGCAGTTTTCAACGTGTCAGCGAACTCTTGTCCGAAGAGTAGGCTATAAATTTTAGTCAATTGCAACTGATCCTTTAAATCTTTTTTCAAGACAGCGAAGATAAAATTACGTCTGGTGACAGAATCATTATGTTGACAATCGCATAAGATGCGCCCTGCGTCAACAAGTAACCTCAGTATATTTGGATCTTTGGTTTCTTTAGAAAAAAGAATGGTAATAGCTTCACTAAGACATGCGATAGCGCTACCAATTTGCTTCTGTTTTACCTGCATAGCTTTATCTCGCTTGACTATGACGTCAGTGACAGCTGCCTTAATGCATCTATTAGCTTACAGTTAGCTGGAGGCAAATGAGATTCTAAAAGCTCCTTGCGGAGTTCTTTTGACAGACCAGAGGTGGCTATGAATTCGTAACGTATGGCCAGGTCCTTTTGGATGTCTTTACCAAATGATATAGTTGTTGATGGATCAGTTCCTAATATTTCTAACACGGCTTCGTCTAATACCTGATGCTGAGCCTCCGTTTCAATAGTAGCAGCTTCGACAGGCGAAGACTGGGGAGGGGACACTTGTGTCGCTTCAGGCACATTTGTTACCTGCAGGGACTCCGTGCATGATGCGCTAGTCGATGGTTCCGGCTCACCAAGGTCCACCGGTAGGTATACATTATCCTCCGATTCCATAATTGCGTTATTGCAATCGGAAATTTAAAAAATTGCTATACATAACTGTTTATGTAGTGCTATATAACACATCAGTCAGTATCTTTTTGATTTTGCAAATCGATGCATGACTATGGTTAAGTATGTAGGTACCTTAATAGGTAATACTAGATTCTATTACACTCTAATCTCGAGAGCGTATAATAATATGATATGTGGGTATATGTACAGCGGGTAAGATGAACTCATAAGCGTTACATCGTGAACCCGATTTAGTAAACGCGCAAATTGCTAGTTTATAATTACCTAAACAGGTAACAGCAATGATATACATATTAAATACGTGACCACAGTAGATACATACACAGCGGGTAAGATGAACTCAAGACGTTGCATCGTGAACCCGTGCTTGAAAATAGGATTAGTTGCAACTCGTACGTTGTAACGTAAATCCACGACAATTATCAGTATAAATTATAAGGCATTAATATTAGGTACCTTCAGGTGTTGACAACACTGGCTCAAAATCCGAGGATGACGAAGATCTACGACGTCCTTTTCATAGTTTTCTTTCTAACTTCTTAATTTTCTTTTTAATATAACTATATGAATCCTTTTCATCACGTTTCTTCTTCGGCATTTTACGTTATAACACAAAAAACACTAAACTGTCGATAAAATCTCGAAAGAATAATAAAAGTACAAAGTGGCGGAGCACTGGAATGTGAATGACAAGTTGAACGCAGCAAATCTATAAAGAAATGTTAGTCTACCTACATTATATATATATATTTTTTTTTATTCTATCTTTGAACTGAGTGCATTAGTGGCGACATTGTATGTGAGACTACATGTGTATATATCTAATCTCGAGAACGAAACACTGAAGCATAATAACAGGAATAAACGCTGTCATTATAAATAATTAGATACTTAATGATTACGGTAATATAATAAAACATAAAAATAATATTGAGTTGTGAGTTCTGTAAGTGGTCACCTGAAACTTAGGGTGACGAGTGCAAGTTGTTTTTTAAGTGAACTCGATCAAAAGGTTTACCGCGTTTGGCTCTCTGATTGGTTACGAGTTTGGAGCAGGTCAATCGAAGTACCGAACGTCCTAAACGTGTCGATTGCGTTAACGTCAAATAAATTCAGGCACACGATGCGTTGCGGCGGTGGCGCCGTGTCGCTGCGTCATGATATAAAGAAATATCTGTGGCATATCACACGATGCGTTGCGGCGCCGTACCAGACTAACCGCCGAGAGGAGGCGAGTGCGAAGTCGCAGTGGCACCGCTCAGTCGTCTTTTACGATCCATTTTCATACAGACTGTCACACTGGTGGGCGATGGCGGTGCCGCTGCGATTTATCAACGTTGCGGCGCCGCCCGCACCGCCCGTGTGCCCGCCTGCCTATACGACGAAATCATTCCGGTGTAGCGTCGCAACGCATCGTGTGCTCCAACCTTCACACTAGACTCTCTGGTAACGAACAGCGGCTTTACATTAAGTATGAACTGCGATGGCTTCTTTCGTCAGCGCTGAGATAGCTACATTTGTGTCATCAACAAACATTATTTCTTGTGTAATTTGACATTTGTAGTAACAAACTAAAAACGTTAAATAAGTGGGCCCTATATTGTGCCTGGAGGAACTCTTATTTAACGTGTAGCTGTATACCCATTATACTAGTAACTCTATCTATACTGTTAAACCAAAGCAAAATTGGGCAATTTATAAATTAGGTCCGCCAGTTTTTAACGCCACCTATTGATGTAATTTTTGGATGATGATGAGCTTACCCCCAGTTTCTGAAAGGCTGATCAACGAAAAATTAACTAATCAACTGTTAAATCTCATGTGAAGTACCTAAAAACATGCTAAAAGCATGGATAATTAGTTTGATTTGTTCTAATTAGTTATTAACTAGATGAAATTTAATTAATTATTTATGTTTTTAGCAACCCAAATGGTACTTCACATGAGATTTAACAGTTGATTAGTTGATTTTTCGTTGATCAGCCTTTCAGAAACTGGGAATACGTGTCTTGTTTCTATATAAGTAATTGTGGTTATTGGCGATTCTACACTGTAACGTTGCTGTAGATAGACTTTGGCTTTTTGATATGATGCCAATGGATGGTGGGTGGTGCGCCGAATACAATATTTTCACACATTATTGCCGAATAGATAACACTAAAATATTATTATTATTACTGTCAAAATATCAACTGCTAAACATGATTGTATACTGTTTGGACGTAGACATATGTATTAATTCATCAATCTACTTCCATTTGTGTTGTTTTTAGTATTTTTAATAAATTGTAATATGTAGTTAGAAGTAGTATAATATTGTTTTAAAATAAATGTGTATTTCTTTCACGATATTTTTTATGGTCTTAGGGGTTAAAGGCTGTAGGTATAATACGTTTATATTGATGTAGTTTTTATTACCACTTAATAAACTGTTAATCTTTTTGTATCACATCACAGCGTTTGAGCAAAAACATGCAGATTACGCAATTTTAATTTTCATATTGTGTATATGCTTTAGGCATCGGAGAATTTTGACCAGCCAGGCCCCTAAGCACTGAAAAAAAAAAACATTGTAAGGTAACCTGAACTTATAAAAAAACAAGATGTCTAAATTTATATTAATACATACATATTATTTATCTATAATATGTATGTATTTACAAAAAAAAAATGTATATAAGTAGTATATCAGTTGTTTAGTACCCATAACACAAGCAAATATAATTGCTTAATTTGGGGCTAAATGGCGCTGTGTGAATGTGGTAGAATATTATTATTATTATTATTATTATTATAAATTTCTAATTTGCCTTGAGCAAGCATACTTACTAATGTTCATACCTTTTAGAGCAATAAAATTATAAAAGTTATATCATCACAACGGATTATTAATAAAAAAAAAGAGTGTGTGTACTCACGTACGCACGTAAGAAGTTATACTTCTTTAGCGTAACAATCCAAAAATACCAAATAATAACACAACGCATACATACATAACTGTTAACCTCAAATCTATAAATGCACCTAAAACAGCATATTAAAACCACTTTTACCACTATTATTCAAAATAAATATTTTTACTGATAAATCAATAAAAAATATCTATCACCGTCATAAATATAATTGAATTGATATAAACGCCAATATATATTTTATTTATTCACACTGATTATTTGTACTGATACGACACACAAATAATATAATATTCTACCACATTCACACAGCGCCACCTAGCCCCAAATTAAGCAATTATATTTGCTTGTGTTATGGGTACTAAACAACTGATATACTACTTATATACTTTTTTTTTTTGTAAATACATACATATTATAGATAAATTACACCCAGACACAGAACAAACAATCATGCTCATCACACAAAGGTTTGTCCTGGGTGGGAATCGAACCCACGACCTCCGGCTTAGCAGTCAGGGTCACTAACCACTAGACCAACAGGCCAATCTAAAGGTTCGCAACTAACTTCAGGGTGTTAAAGGTTCACAACTAACTTCAGGGTGTTGCTTTTTTCTGTCGGTGTGCGCGCGCATCGTAAAAATTCACTCTCATCATTTTTCTTAATCGCGCCAAAAGAAGTATAACTTCAAAAAATAAGCAAAAACTTTAATTGCATGAAACAAAAATTAATAGTGTAAATATGTTCACTTTTTTTATTATACCTTAAAACTTGTAATATACTTAACTAAACGTGAATGATGATTAATATTAATATTTAAGTTGCTTCCATGCGTGAGCTGTCAGTTTTTGCTTTAATCATGTAATTGGCGATTCATGTAAAAAATCTTATACGTACGTGCCTAGATCATTTAGAACTCGCTTAAAGGCTTTTTCAGACAAAGATACACACTGAGTCGATTCTTTGCAATGTATTTAAGTAATAGAAAGGTGCATATCTTATCTCGAAACATGCTGTACCTACACAAAAATTGATGACAAGTTCACAGATGAGCCACACTGATGTGACGATGAACAGGTCATTTCACACGCAGAACTGATTGCCGCTGGCGTAGAAATGCTCTCGTTCTAAATAAAGCGACTACCTGGTAAGCTATCATAATATAAGGGATATGGTATATTTCGATAGATTGCAACTATACCAACAATCGTATACCAACAAGACACTAATTAATATTCCATTAATTATGAAATCTACAAGAATACACATTTCGTAACCCTTGCTGAAAATGACATAACTTAAGTGTTTTTAAAAGGACAGAGCGATATAAAATAAAAAGTTTTAGAACACATCATTAAAATATTTAATAAAAAACGCACAAAGTTAAATTAAACTTTATTTTAAGTTATTTATTTGTGTTATTATATTTTCTGATTAGTGTAGTTACAAAAACTGTTTGGGAAAAACTCAATTAAAATCGACGTATTATTTCTTTACGGGCATAATAGCATGAACCAAAAATGGTTTACACTTGTTTTGTTTTGTATAATCAATAAAAAAAATATTTTAACCTACACCTTTTTGTCACAACACCTAATTCGATAACTATAGATTGATAATAATTTTGAAGACCAGAATATAAATAGTAGTTGAAGTTTCATTCTGTTCTAGGTACTGAGTAGGACAACTTTGCCTCAATTCTCAGCACTCAGCTAAGAATTGAAGAAAGAGGTACTTAGGTCTGAATATACCCTGTATTTCTAATTATAACAGAATAACACAATTTGTTGAATAAATGATATTTCATTTGTATTTTTATTATGTTTAAAATATTGTGTAGAAAGGGAATTCTCTTACTGAAATTTTATTTAGGCTTTTATATTCTATTCGACATCGTATTCGCACTTCATGAATAGTTTCACAACTCGTGTTTAGTGAGTAAATAAAGACAGTGAGCACTAAAAGAGGATCAAAAGCACCTTTCTGTTGAGTGTGTTTGAGGGTAAATAACAATATCGATGAGATAGGATCGTAAGAACATTACAAATATAGTAGTTTGTTTAGGTATATCGTCCAAATGTACCTGAGAGATATAGAGAGATTATATTGATTTATGTATAAAAGTACAATATACTATCATCTCCTTTTTGCTTATAATAAAATAGTATTGTTTTAGAAACATCATTATTAATTTCGGTCGTTGTCAGTAAAGTGGCACATCGAAAAGCAGTTTAATGGACTGTGAATGGTATTCACGGTGTACATCATGAATCTTAGAAACCTACCAAACAGTATTTTCTGTTCGAAGATGGAGCCGTCTTCTATAAATTGCAAAGAAAGAAAGAGTGAGGCTCTTTTCCAAAAGATAGCTACATCTGTTTTATCTGGGTTATTGTCTAATATCACCCAAAACACTTATAATCGCCATGAGCGTCATAAAGTATGACGTATGTGTGTGCAATTATTAATGTTTCATTTGGTTTAACTATATTATCACTATACACACAACACGCCCCTAAAACATGGACAATTTAAGGGCATGTAAACTATTAAGAAACGGCTAGCTCTACCTAAAAGTGAACTAGTATCACTGTGAAAAAACAAGGCAAACTTTGCTCCGTCCTTAGGACTAGTTTCAAAGTTTTAATTCTTATAAGGACACATTTTTAATTAACGCTTCTAGTGGCAATTCGACAAACTAATTGGCAACCATTTTATGCTTCGAGATGGTTGATTTCGTCATCTAAACTTTAAATTCTGTGAAATGATTGGGCTCGGTAAAATACATTTCTAACGCTTCTAGCGGTAATTCAACAAACTAATTCACAGTCAATATACCATTATAACCTATACTTCAAAATTTTGTCTCTCAAAATTTATACTAAGGTTACCTACTGTTCACTTTGGGGTAGTTTACATCGTTAACCGTGTTCTAAAATAGGTATATATTTTTTTAATACATTGGACATTGGACTTGACAAAACCATTTTTATCATCGTGACTAAGATTATTATTTATGATATCAATCTGACAGTCACATAGATGTTAGTGAAGTCTTCAATCAAACCAACGTCTCCTAAGGATCACCAGTAATTTATACGTGTCAGAATATGAATTCACATAATTATAACATACTGTCATTAGACGGATCTAATGTATCAGCAGTTCCAAATCCTGGTATTATAGGACATAATATAATATTTTTGTATTGTCACAACTAATTTAATATCTGGAGCATCTGTGCACAAATACGTAGATTTACAGCCTAGCTTTCTATTTTATTTATTTAATTTATTTATTTACGTTTGTATCTTGTTGTGTAAGCCAATAAATAAATAACAGTATACTATGGTGTTCGGTGTCAATACATAAATTCGT
Organism: Parascotia fuliginaria; assembly: GCA_963082885.1. NCBI lineage: Eukaryota > Metazoa > Arthropoda > Insecta > Lepidoptera > Erebidae > Parascotia > Parascotia fuliginaria. The sequence goes on along the minus strand of OY720180.1, from coordinate 12,020,776 downwards.
AGAAGTCGATGACAATCTTACTAGCAAAAACTTGGCACAAAAATATAATTGTGTGCATGAAATGTCATTGTCATTAATAAATCTTGAGACCCACAAGACGCATGCTAGTTGTATGCACAGTCAGTAAGTCAGAAAGATGATATTGATTACAGCCTCGGTGATAATCTTTACTACAGACGAAAAACTGATTGTTCTGGTGTTTTTTAAAGTTGGTTTTTACAAATGTACAAAATTTTGTCAATTTTAACTCTCATGATCAGTAATGCATTAGAGGGGTTCTTGTCCGGCAGGAAGGGTTATAACCTTTACAGATTATAATAGACCGGCAAGTCCTACATAGCCATTTTGCGACTCCAGGCGGATATTTCAGACGTTCTACAAAAAATCGTCAACAAACATAGCTAGTAGTTGCCCTACGGAAAAACGATTCTTCTATTCATATTTTTAACAAGGTAATTTAAATGACTTTGAAATATCGTTCGATAAGACGACCTATCGTGTAGGTATTTATTTTGATGATCATGCATCAATTCCTTGACATTTATTTATTAGTTAAGAACTTTGCAAATGTTAAGTAAGTACATGTTAAAAATGAAATGATAAATCGATTCAAGCAAAATAAATAAAAATACCCGGTAAAACGTGACATTTAAAAACAACTCTTTAACTTTTTCATGCACGTACATATAATACATACATCTACCGACGACCTTAAAAGGGTCGGGCAACCGATTTTTGAGAGCGGCTCACGACCGACCAAAGTAGCGAAAATTGGGAGAGGCCTATATCAAGCAGTGCATTTCTTTCGTTTGAAATAATAAAACATACCAGGAGACAATTAGTAATCAAGTCGCAGCCCGCCAGCACCTTCAGCCTCATTAGGGATACTACACACGCCTACTGACACGCATATTAAATTTACACTTTTTAGTGTGGCACAGCACACTGCACTTCAGTCGTCGAAAGAAGCAAAGCAGCAGCACTACTTTCACTGTCTACACAGTTCCATGTCGACTTACTCTCTCGCTCCTACTTACTAAAGACGTTTCCATCATTCTACGTTTGACTCAACGACGGCGACGTTTTATGTCATTACGACAAGCTTTCGTATAAAATTCAGATCCTAATCATCACGGTATCAAAGATGTCGTTGTTTAATATGTTTAGTATTACGTACCTACTTATATTTTTTCATGCAACTCCGGTGGTATGTATACGTCAAGCAAGCAAACGACCACCTTAGTAACCGCAACCTATAAACATATCCATGTTCTCTAAGGCTGTCTACACACCAAAGCCGCAAATAGTTATACCTCGCAATAGATGGACTCGTCTTCTCTCTCTTTTACTGTCTAAGTCTCTTTTACTCTTTTCTTGTATGACAATGTCAAAAATACAAGTACTCAAAATTCGTACAGCACGTCGTTTTAGCTTACTACTGTCAGCGGAAGTGTGTTATACAATACAATTTGCTTGCTAGCTAAATATTTACGAGCTTTATGCCATATTCTGAGGACGTTTACTATGACATTCAAAATTATGATTGTAGAAATTTTGTAAAATCAATTTAAGATAAGGTAAAAAAAGTTTTTAAACATTTCATCTATCTACTCTATACTATTAAATAAAGCGAAAGAGTGTTTTTTATTTGTTTGTTTGAACGCGCTTATCACAGAAACTACCAGTCGGATTTGAATAATTCTTTTTGCATTTGATAGCCCAGTTCTTGAGGAAGGTTATGGGCTATGTAACATCACGCTATTGGCGACGGAACAGAGCAGTAACCAATGATGTAACTTAACGCGAGTGAAACCATGCTTTGGAAAGCTAGTATCATATTAAATAGTATGACGCTTAATTTAGTTTTAAAAGCTTTATGTAGATGGCGCTAGTATTAACTACGTAACGTATATCGCTTTACGTTTTTTACCCCATAGGTATAAATCGGTCTTATATGTTCAAAACTGAGAATATTCAAAACTTTTGCGAGGTAGTCTGTAGACAGTATCATTGAAGGCAGGCTAGTGTTAATTGATTTAAACAAGCAGAAGGATTTACGGCGAGGCCTTGTAAAAAGATTCAGACTTCGCCAACTTTAATAAAATACAGAACATTATAAATAAATAAAACTTTATTCAACCACATTAAAGATACTAAAATTAACAAACCACAGGTTAATATTATTATATTTGGCTTTATAGAGCTTTAAACATTTGCGATGTCTGCCATAGGTATTTTTTCGAAAAAGGTGGCGATGTTATGGTAAATCTTTTTAGCAGCGGTGTCTACTACGGGTCTGCCGAATTCAGCGGCGATTTGCCTCCAGTTTTCATTCAAGAACGTCAACATAGTCTCACCTGGAATAAGTGTAAACAATAATTGATTTATTGAGTGTATTATATTTATAACAACTCCGGTGTTTAAAACAACAACACTATGAGTGAGAATATTTGTTAGTTACTCAAATATTTGTCTTGGGTGGTAGACAACCCAGGACACTGCGTGTTCTGTCAATATTAGGATCAAATAAGATTAAATTATTTATTGATAAGTAATCTCATAATAAAGTTATTTTTTTTTAGTACCAACAGGTACAACTTTACAAGAATAACAGATTGATTGATAATATGATTTAAAATTCTTTACCCTAATCAAATATTATCGCATTCTCATATTGCATAACGTGATATCACATCAAAATTGCAATTTAACAAAAACATTATCAAGGACCCTTGCAATAAAAATATACAGAGACAAAGTTACGTCTATCTACAATGAATAACATAGAACCTCGCTGTGCCTTATATATTTTTAATATTAATCATGTTTTAGTACGAAAATGTATACTCACTTAGTTCCTTGTTTCCATTGAAAAGATTAGTAAAATAGAAATGAGCATTATCCTTAATTACAAAGTCGAAGTTGTACTTCTTGGGCTTCAAGTGGCCGTTATTCATGTCGAAGTGAATGAACAGTTTAATGTGGATGTTTTCTGTAAGAGACCACACATTATAAAATTGTTATGCATTTTTCAAGGATGTTTTAATCCTTTTTTGGCAAGAATAATTAAACCAGGACTAATCACATCTCATGTACAAAAGACTCGAAAATTAGAAAATTTTTTTTTACTCACACTTGAAGTCGTGAGCAGATTTTCATCAATTGTCGTTAATACTTACTCAATTTTAGTTTTGCGATGCCATCGCCGGTAATTGGAAGGATCAATACATGACCAGCGGCTGTGTAATGACCCTTTAATGAGAGGTCTCCGTTAAATGTAATGCTGAAAACATTTTTCTTTGCGTTCCATCTGAAATATTAATTAACATTGAAAGGCGGATCAAGACGCAATGAAATTGCTCAAAGTAACTACTATAGTGTAACTATATAAAAAATGCAAACGTCGTATAAACTAACACTTACTCAACATCAGTAACTTCAACGTTCTTCATTCCCTTTAAAGTACTGTCTGACAAAGTAAACTTAAGACCTGACAGGTCAAACTTAGTGTCATACATGGCCATCGGATCTAGTACTTCGACGCCAAATTCTGGTATTCCTTCCATAAAAACAGGTGTCATTTTTTGCACAGCAGGCAACATACAAGCTTTGTCCGTAAGCGTGCATTTTTCTACTGGTAACACTGAAACAAACAATATAGTTGCTTTAATTACGAGATCTTACATCAAGCCACTGTTTTCCCCATCTGTTTCTCCGCTAATATCTACTAAATGGCGCAACTAATTTTGATACGATATCCACTATCGTTGAGAACATTTTTCCCTAAAGGTTTGTATGTTAGATACATGCATGTCATAAAACCTACAGATAAGCTAAGAATTTCTATTATTTGTAATCATGTCACAAAAAAGCACGTGCGTAACAACACAGATGAAGCTTATTTATTAAAAATAATTTTAAACAAAAAAAAACTGACTTCAAACGAAAAGGAAACTAAAAAGGTAAAAATAAGTTTACTTAACAGAAAGTAATTCGTATTTTGATTTAGTTAATCAGAATTTTGAAGTTAGTGCCAAGTAAAACAATAACTAGGTACCTATAGGTATAATCAATCCTAATTTGCTATTGTAGTAAGGTTCTTATTGTATTTCAATGATGGGTAGACCTAAAGCTTAGGTATTATTTTTGTACGAACTAAACATTTTGAAATATTGAACCGTATGAAGTAAGCCCGACATGACTGCTGTTAAGGAATTGCCTGGACTGGATATGGTCACCTGTAATGGCACTTAAAACCCATATGGGTTCAAAGTTCTCATCATTACAAATTAATTAAGTCTAAACACCAAGTAATTGCTGTAAATCGTTGTCGAATTCCCTCGACTGTCTTTCGGCTCCATCATCAGATCGACTCCAAGCCTTCACTAAATAGTAGTGCCTTAAAATACTTAATGAAAAATTAACAAATGCACTAGTCGCCAATACGTTTTATGAAAGTTCCTCTCGATTACCCTGAGATGCGCCATCATCAGATCCTGGTTTCCTTATCATGGTACCACACTTGGGATATCTACTTTCCAACAAAAAAAGAATCATCGAAATCGGTTAATAAACGACGAAGTTATCCGCGTACACACATAAATATATATATATAATTATATATATATAATATATATATATATATATACGGTCGAATTGAGAAACCTCCTCCTTTTTTTGAAGTCGGTTAAAAAAGAAATTGAAGTACAATTTTTAAACATAATGATTAGAGATTAATAGAAGGTGGGTGGTGAATTATCACCGATTTGATGGACTGATCTGATGAGGTCTACAGAGAGGACATCCAGATATAGATAAACCTATTTGGTCAAGGATATAAAAGTCCGTGAGGACGTCCGTTCGGTGTCACGGCGGACTTCGTTGGGAGTGATCAAGTGATCACGACCCTCAACAATGAGGAAACGGAATAAAATAACAAGATTATTTTACCTGCTTCACCTCAAAATAGGATGCAAAAAATGTAAGAGCATAGTAGTTATCGTTGACAATTACAATAAAATTTATTTATCAAATTATACCGGTAATTGGTTGGAATTTTAGGAACAGTTATGATAGTTTTACTTATTATTATCGATGACACAATTATATGACAGATAATTATGTTTATAATTACATACCTAACATAATAGGATATAAAGCAATTATTATAAAGAGACATACATTAAGTAAATGACTGTTCAACTTATACCAGTTTATTGTAAATTGTATACTTAATTACGGACAAACTACGTATTTAAAAACGTTAAGATATCTTTCTTATAAATAAACTAGTGACTTGCCGCTTTTTCGCACGTGGGTACTTTTACGTTTTCACGCCGTTATTATAAAACGTTGAAATCCTCATATTTTTTTTTATAAATATATTTGATTTTTTAAAAAAAATGGTACTTAATAAAGTACATGAAGTTAAAGTATGAAGCCTTGCATTGGACATTCGTCGTCATTTAAGGTAATTGTTATGGTGAAATAATGTAAGTAAAAAATAGGATCGATTATGTTAATTATATTCTATTATATGTGATTACGGTGATCAAGCATTTTTTCTATTACTTGAATGACATGACATGAAAGAACTGTGAGATCATCAAACGCAATGTATTATATAAACATTACAAAGTTATTTTTTTAACCTTCGATGTGCCGGAACAGTGATCCATACAAAACATATGCTTTTTGTATCCATCTGTCAGCCTATCGAACTTGTGAAGTTAAGAAGGTAGTTAATGCTTAAAGTTTTTTAAACCATATTTACTGTCAACAAAAACAGATGGGTATATCCGCATGGTCCCAGTAGTTGCGTTGACTAGTTTCATGATAGGATACTAATGGTTTTTACCCCACTTTTAAAACGCAATGTTTGTTTATTGAGAATGAAACAAACGAGAGTCAGAGAAAAGTCACGATAGCCTAAGTGGTATGTCTTTTGAATCGTAGGTTACACATAAGTTATTTGTCACCTGACTTATAAATAGATTACTTCTTTCTCAACTACCACTACTGTTTATACTCTTAAGTCACTGTTATTCTCCCTCAGGGTATAATCATTATCATTTTAGCCCTTCTCTGCCTCAACTCTGCAAAGCAATACGTCATGAATTCTGTGAGCAATATGTCCTGCTCATTGTCACTTCAATAAACGATTCTGAGAGCATTTATTGGCTGACTGAATTGAAATGACCTAAGGCACCTATTTTAGGACTCTCCATTATAACCTGCTTTAATCGGCCAGTTACATTACGATCGCCATATATAATCTATACATATAATAAAATTGGAGTGTCTGTTTGTAATATTGAAAATACCGTTTTTTACTACATGTAGAATATATATAAGATACATACACCAAAATAACATTATTTACAATTTTTGTCTGTCTGTTTGTTCTGGCTAATCTCTAAAATGGCTGGACCGATTTTGAAGGGACTTTTATTGGCAGGTAGCTAATGTAATAAGGAGTAACTTAGGCTACGTTTATTTTAGAAAAATATCTTTTATTTAAAAAAAATAAAGTTATGTTGATCGACTGTTAGGCAGAACGAAGTTCGCCGGGTCAGCTAGTATATAAATAAGATCTTATAAGGTCTAAGCAGACCTTCTAAGATATTGGAACAATTCTGCTTACTTTATGAGCAATTAATAAAGTAGCCAGTGAGTTAAGAATAGTACCTATAAACATTTAAAAATGCCTTAAAAATTTTGACAGCAAATTAGAAAAAATCAACAATACGTTGATGAAAAGTTTGAGGTTTCAACTAACCGACATGTTACAACATCTCGGTTAGTTGAAACCTCAAACTTTATTTAAATGAAGTAGTTATATCAATTTGAATGGTTCTTCAAAATGTTGTTGGCGGTGTAAGCCACAAAGGCTATCATAGAGATTTCGTTTCTATACAGCTGTAAACTATCAAGAAATTTAGTGGAATCTGTCCTTTAACTGATTAGGGCAAACTGGTGCTGCTACAAACCAAATGCTTTAATTAAGTTTTGTACGAAGCGATTTCAAGATCAATTCTTCACGCACATGAGTAAACTTGTGTCTTAAATAAAAGACACATGTTTCAATGTCAATTAGAATCACAATGTTTGTTAAATGATGTTTAAATATATGTATACCTACCTAATAATAATCGTGCAGTTACACCTATAATTATAATTGTCGCGTAATTATAACTAGGTATATAATTGTCGTGTAGCAGTAAGCAGTAGTACTTAGCAAGTCTCATAGCACGGCGATAACTTAAGACCAATGGATTCAAATACAAGTAGCTCTCAAATGGTCACCCGGGCTAGAAAGCGCAGGGCAGATAGTCCACCATCAAGATGAAGTGTCTATGCTATATGTGCTATTTATGATCCGGCCTCTTTAAAAATCAATGAGGGATTATATTCAGCAGTGAGCGGCTTACAGCTGAGATGATAATGGTAATAGTGTAAAAAAACAAAGGCATACTGTTTCTAAAGAAAGTAGAAAGTTTTACGAGTACAGCGGACAAAACCTCTCTGCTTAATACCGTGCTGGCCTCAGATTGTCATATACCACTCACCAGTTAAAACATAACACTACCTAACCCAAATAATATTGCTATAAATGTTGTGTTTAATTTTTGTTTTTTTTTTATCCTTATTGTAAACTGGCAACAATACATAACTATTGCGGATAGTCTTTCACTACCCTTTTGCTTTGCAAAATAAACATTTGAGAAAAAGCAAAAAACAAACAAATACTTAATTCGAAGTCTGTGCATACTTTGGATATATAATTTGTATAGTGGTCTGATTTAAAAACCCAAGTAACACAAACCATATTTTACAGCTACATTTTTACAAAATCATTTACAATATGAACAACAAAGTAAAAATCTTTTGTTTTTCCTAATTATTGCAGGTTACTTAGATAGTTAATATTTTATGAATATTTAATTAAGAAAATTGAATTTAAACTAAACGTGCCTATTTTGATTCCTTACACACAGATTTGTGAACCAAAATCCTTCCTGGTGGGAATCGAACCCACGATATTTTGGATAATGTTAGTTCCAATTCTAATGATAAATTTTAATATCCAAAAATTGTATTTACCTGAAGTGTGGACCGTGCCAAAAACAAGTAGGACCCAACACGTAATTTTTAGTGCCACTTCCATGATGACAAACTCACGCTTTCCAAAGTCAACAGACAACTGTACTTGAACCAACGCATCATGCCTTTAATATACTAACAACAACTCAGTAACAATTACGCACACATTTAAATTATAAATATTGTTACAATAATTATAAAAAATGCTAATGTCTATTAGGGATCGCTACAAATTTTAGTAAACACAATAAACCCGTGTTTAATGGGAAAAGCAATTTGTAGATGTAATCGCGTTCAAGATTAAGTTAGTAAAAAATATATTTGCTTTACTAACAAACACAGATGTACACTTGTATGTATAATATGTACAAAAGCTGTATATAAATATAATTTTTAATGCAATTTACTTATTTAATATAATTGATCACTTCAATGCTTATGACAATTTTTGATAAATGTAAAAAACTTAATACCTATTATCATTACGTATCTAGTAACTCAAAAATAAAAATATTTAAATTTTATTACCTAATATTTTATGTGTTGTAAATAGTGCCTATTGTTTGTGGTGGCCTTGAACTCTAAGATGCATAGGCAGGTCTCTTAGAAGGTGGACCGATGTCCTGGTAACAAAGCGGAGGCACTTACAAGAAAATAGACCTTACAGCCTGCAGCGGACATCTTTGTCTTCGTCTCGTATACATTTTTACGCTTATCCATCTGTTACCCACTAACTTGATCAGAACGTCAATTATCTTCGAGTACAAGTCGGATAATGGACATGGGTCTCCCTCAAGAATCTTCTCTTCGACCAAACGTAAACCGCTCAAAACTACCGGTTGTCCGCCATAAAGAAAATTCGCAACGTATGCCACAGTAGATATATAAAATGTACAATCTAACATTTGTACATTTTATATATCTACTGATATACAAATTGACTGGCCTGTTGGTCTAGTGGTTGTGACACTGACTGCTAAGCTGGAGGTCGTGGGATCGATTCCCACCCAGGACAAACCTTTGTGTGATGAGCATGATTGTTTGTTCTGTGTCTGGGTGTAATTTATCTATTATATGTATGTATTTACAAAAAAAAATGTATATAAGTAGTATATCAGTTGTTTAGTACCCATAACACAAGCAAATATAATTGCTTAATTTGGGACTAGATGGCGCTGTGTAAATGTGGTAGAATATTATTATTATTATTATTATATTCCCATTTATAGGATCAAAAGTTAGAATTTTCAACAATGAATTGGGCGTGGATTGCCTGAAGTATTACTTATTAAAATTAAGAACACTAAATAGGTACAAACTTACTAAGAACAATCTGCTAGAAGTATGTAGTAAATTCACTTACTTATCTATATAGTAAATCAAAAAATACTTGTTTAAGGCTAAAGAAATAACAAGCATAACTACATATTTACACGCAGCGGGAAGTCCGTCGTTCTAAAACAAGTTTGAGTTTCATGCTTTATAAGTTGTCGTTATAAAAATAAAAAGAAAACAACTGCACGGTACAAGGTGTAACCATTATTGCAAAAAATGTGGCCTACAGCTTGAAGTTGGTTGCGGTTTTTTGCAAAATGTTGAATTTTTATGAAAATATATGCGTGATGACCAGAGGTCGACATTCATTCTGTAATTTGTATAAGTTTTTTATTCAACTTTGGTGGCAAACAAGCATACGGCCCACCTGATGGTTAGTGATAACTGTGTTTCCAAGCATGGCAGAATCAATAATGCTCATTAAGCACAACCAAGCCGTTGCCGACCACGGAGAAAGGGGGAGGAAGGAAAAGGGAAACGGAAGAGGACCGAAGGTGTATTTGGGCGGATTATTCCCGTTGGCCACCACATAGTTGGCCACCACTGGTGGACACAGGGACGTTTTATTACTTTTTGTCCCAAATGCCACCAGTGGTGGTCAGCGGGAATAAAATATTGGAATGTTCCCGTTGGCCACCACTGGTGGACACAGGGACATTTTATTACTTTTTGTCCCAAATGCCACCAGTGGTGGAACCCTTTATCGTTGACTACCACCTATCAGGCCACCATTGGTGGTGTCTTGCTTTATGTCTTCAAGGCCACCACCAAGCACAAATCATACAACTAGGTAGGTATGATAGAAAGTCAACATTAGTTAAATATGTTCTTATATTTTTCAAACATAAAGTAGGTACAATGATGTAGTAAAAATAAAGTGTAATAATATTTCGATAAAATCAAGCTATATTTACATTAGGTTTTTTTTTTAACTAAGCTTATAATAATATATAATCAATCACAGGTTCAATCACAATATATATACGGCCCAGAACACTGGCTACACTTATCGCGCTCGCCGAACATTCCAATATTTTATTCCCGCTGACCACCACTGGTGGCATTTGGGTCAAAAAGTATTATAACGTTCCTGTGCCCACCAGTGGAGCCCACCAGTGTTGCCCAACTATGTAGTGGCCAACGGAAATAATCCTATTTGGGCTGCCGGCGCTCTCACTCACCGAGCGAAACATATTAGTATGAAAACTAATATTCTTACGTCGATATTCTGAGAGGGTAGTACTTTCCCGGTTGATCTAGCCCATTCATGCTGAAACCAACGTGTACTGTCTGTCAGCAACTACCGTCGTATGAATTTGTTATAAGAATGTATGACAAACATAACTAAGGGACTGATGGACACCTGATGAATGTAGAAGTATGAAGAGAGGGAACACAAAGAAAAGATGAACAACAAAGAAGACATGAAATAATGTATAGTACCTAGGCTATTCCACAAATCACAATTTATTCTATTTTTATTGCCTATAATCTGTATTTTTTATTATCAATAATTATGGATATCTGTAATTGATCTTGTATAAATTAAAATTCGTCGATTTAAAATTTCCTTTACATTCCTGGTTCTGACACAAAACATCAGCAAATAATGCACAAACAAATGATGAAGTAATGTATGTCAAAGAAAACGTATACAAGGCCCAATGTTTACCTAATATACTTGTATGTAAATATACCTACATTTGTTTTTTATATGAGACCAAAGTGATTTCACTCTCTGCCTGATGGTAAGCAATCAGTCTGTTTCTTTTTCAAATTTTTTTTAATTATACTAAAGCATATAAATATATTCTCTCAATTTTTATTTCATTCCATAACAGGAATAGGTATGTAAACTACTTTGTACAAAGGTAGGTGTAGGTACTTGGATTCGAAACTACATCCACCTGCACAAGAGCCTTATCATTAAGATACGTATAACCATTATGACAATACAGTCTTCAATGTAAGGACTATTTTAATTAAATAGCTCTATTCTAGTCTAAAATTTAAATGATTAAATTAAACAAATTATTGAAACAAATAAATGATTAAATAAACTTTATAGTAATTCCGTTTGAGGAAACCGGAACAATACATATAAGGTTGAAACTAGCAATTCGCCTTGACCATCATGAGCTTGTGAAGTTCAACGCTGATATAACATACGGGTATCTAAGGTTCTCTGTTTAAGAAAATCTTTACTTTGCTGTTTAAATGTAAAAGAAAGCCGGTGGATAAAGTCTATGCCTATAAAATTGCTTATTGCGTGAATTGCCCAATGGATGCGGTGTTAACTGTTATATTGTGAATTTCTTATGGAAGTTTCTGGTATCTATACTATTAAATAAAGTGGAAGATTTCCTTTGTTTGTTTGAACGCGCTAACCTACTAATTATTTTTTGCGTTTGATAGCCCAGAGGGAAGGTTATAGGTTACGTAGCATCACGCTACTGGCGACGAGAGTAGAGCAGTAACGAAAGATATAACTTTGTGTGGGTGAAACCGCGCTGCGAGAAGCTGGTATAATATAATAAGACGAGCAGCAACGTTAATAGTGGTACAAGCCAGGAAACCGCAACTTTTGAAACCACGGATAAAATAATATGAAACTAGTACCGGGCCGCGAGTAGAATAATACATATTGATCTGATACTACTACCTACTAACACTATCTACCATGTATTTAGCAACCTATGTGTATTTATTGCCTTATATATAATATATCACGCATGTAAGTACAATAATTTCCTGCCAACGAAATAGTTCATCATTTTTTTTTTGTGACAAACGTTTCATGAGTATTTAATTGAGCGGTAAGTAACTTCGTAATATGTAGGTACCTATTTAACTTTTTGTGCAAGTTTTAGAGTACCATACATTCAATTTGACGTCAAAAACCGAAAATGTGCGTTGATGTCGAAGCTTGATAACCATAGACTGTAATCAATATAAATTTTACATTCATTTAAATCAGCGTCTTTGACCAGTGCTTACCAGTGTTGACATACGGAGCAGAGATGTGGTCGCTAACTATGGGTCTTGTTAGAGGATTCAAAGTCACTCAAAGGGCGATAGAGTAGGCTATATTAGGCGTCTTCCTGCGCGATTGTATAAAAAACAAAGAAAAGCGCAGGCGTATCAAAGTAACTGACAAAGCCCGCAGGGTGACGCAGAGTTGCTTTACTAAAGTAAAAATAGGCAGGACTTGCTAATAGTGGTAGGCACATATACATATTTAGAAGTAGTAAACCCACCAATGGATGAGAGCGGCTCACCGGCTAAAGTGGCGAAAATCAATGTCCGCAGAGTAAATAATAAATAAATAAATAATATGTGGACACTATCACACATCGTCATCTAGTCCCAAGCTAAGCAGAGCTTGTGTTATGGGTACTAGATAATTGAAATATAATACTTATACCTCCTTTTTTTTTTTTTTTTTTGTAAGACAAATACAAATGTTCATCACACAAATATTTGCCTTCCGCGGGAATCGAACCCACGACACCCGGCGTCGCAGTCAGTTACACTAACCACTAGACCAACGGTGCAGAGTGGATGTCTTTTGGATGATATGATGGCTTATTTCCAAAATACTCAATATAAAGTTCCCAAAATGCTTCATGATGACTTATTTAAATGTTATTTTTATATAGAGCAATAGCTCCGCTTAATTTTGACAAAAGTCCTCTGATTATTTGCGTCGTGCATTTTGTATAAAATCTAAATAATAAATTATTCGCAAAATAATTATTTTTATAAAAGAGAAATAAAATTAATTTAAATTTGAAACTACTAATTTAGAAGATTGATTATATCGGCAACATGAACTTTGAATGAAATAAGTGATAGGTACCTAATGCAATATAAAATAGTAGTAGCAGAACTACCGCTGCGCCCCGCTCGGACTTCACCGGTGTTTTTAATGTTTATATTTTTAGAACTTAACTCTTTATATTATAAGTAGTAAATACAAAGTTATTATTACATCTAAACCTAAAGCTGAAATATGTTCGTCACAGTCGAGACACGTATGTTTTTTTATAAATAACTATGTATCTCCTATTATTTTTCGTATAGGTACCAACTTATTCGTTGTTTATAGTTTAGTCACGTGCTTCCTAATGAAGTCACTCAAAGACCAATCAATAATATTAATGGCTAGTATAAAACGATGATCTTAAGCTATAAAACTTTGTATTTTATACTACAAAGTTGCCTTAAGGCCGAATCGAATAATAACTTATAGGTACCAATGTTAACAAAGCAAATAGTATACTGTAAAAATTGTATTGGCCTTCGATATTGAACAATCTACATTATAGCTTGTCGTAATTTAAGTAACGGCTATCTAAATATAGCATTATAAATAAATAAATAACTTAAATATTTTTTTTGTTCTGTCAACTATCATGTTGCGTTGTCTTTAATATTTTTAAAGTTCTATAAACACTTCCACTGCTGCAGCTAGCTGAACATTGTTATTACCTAAGCCTCTTCTAAATAAAAGGAGCTAACCTATTCCTTCTACGCTCCTCTTTCCCCTCTCCACATCAAACTTCCCCCATCACATGAGCTGATAAAGGGTTTCAGGTTTTATTGGAGCGACATAATTATTAAGTACTAAACCGTTTGGTTCAAGATCCTTTAAAAGTGTGGCAATTGGAAGAGTGACAATTTTCCTTCTAAAATTCAGTGTTAACTAGCCTCTTCAAAAGGAGCTTAGGGTTTAGGGTTTAGTTAGTTTAGGGCTCTAAAAATCTCAGAAAAGTTAATTCATTTATTAACGGGACGGGGTCAATCTAGCGGGGGGCGTATGGACTCGGCTCATTTAATGAAAGAACCCGAATTGAAAGCAACGACAATGCACAAGTGGTAAGTATCTGATTTGTTACTCGAGATTGGTAACGTACGTAACTACAGAACGAAGAAAAATTTGATGGTACTCAGTCAGAACCCTCTAATATTTAGAACTACCAGTCGGATTTAAATAACTCTTTTTGCGTATGATAGTCCAGTTCTTGAGGCAGGTATGACTAGGATTATGTAACGTCAGGCTACTGGTGACGGAAGCAGAGCAGTAACCAAAGACGCGGGTGAAACCACGCCTAGGGCAGCTAGTATCATCTAATTATTTCTGCTATGTAAGTCAGATAAAAATAAAAAAAGTTACATAGTTACATGCTATTTATTAAATTGTAGAACAAAGTTCAAAATGGTTATTAAGCGAAATTAGATGAGTATTTTTAATACCATAATCTATTGCTATTATGGTATTAAAAATACTCATCTAATTTCGCTCACGCTTCCCTCACGCCACAGTAATTAAACTTGAAGGTGGTGGCAATTATTGTGTCTGTTATTGCGATGTTTGTCGCATATAGGTATATATTAAACGTGCATAGTTGCAGTCTTTCGTCAATACTAGGTAGATTCTATTTTGTAGAGAGGGAATGTATTAACGCACCCATTCCTGTCCAACAAAACGAGACGGTTATGACGGGCTCACTGGCCTGAGATGGAAGGCAGAAAGTACACTTAAAACATCTTCGTGTGTCCTTTGTCTACTCCTAATACAAAGCTATGTGTCATGCCACCGACTTTATTTTGTGACGTAAACGGAACTTTGTCTTATATTGTAACGTTAAATTCTGCACATCATTGCATTTTTCCAATAAAATACTAAATAAATAATGAGTTGTTCCGTATTCATCAATACCACCTACAGAGAACACATAAAAAACTGTCAATATAATTATCTACTAAAATTTGTTTCTATTACATTTTTAACTGCAGGTTTCAAATTTCCAATTTCAAGTTCAATTTAAAATTTTTTTTCAGTACCCCAAGAAGAAAAAAATATAGGATTTAAGATCTATAGGATATATAAGATCACTTTGTTGTCTGTCCGTCTATCTGTCAAGACTCTTCATCTCAGGAACGCGTGAAGGTTTCGAGTTGAAACTAAAACGATATACTCAGATCTATAGTCTCTTGAAGCTGTGAAAAAATCAAACTCCTGAGTTAACGTGAAAAAGATACGGCCGTATTTTGCTGCAAAATACGTATATTTCGACACTCTCAAGGGAATCAAAATTGATAGGGTATTTTCCGATTTAAGTACAAGCTTAAATAGATTTTTATTTATTTTTATGATGTGTATGGTTTTCGATTCATGACGAACATAAATCGGAATAGGTAGAGCTATTTTTGGTACTTGTGGTATGATGTAATTATATAGACATGCCCTGCGTAGCGGAATTAAAAAAATAATTGATAAATTAAAAAAATACACTTTTCGTTAGGCAAAGATTGTTTCGCATTACCGCAATTGTTCTATTTTGTTTCCACAAGCTGTGTTTTGTGCATCCTACAAGGACGGCAACAATGCGCGTGTGCGCATTAGACTTTTACAACTTTGGATATCCGATGTAATTGATGTAGGTTTGGCAATGTCGAAAGTGCAATGGTTTAGGTAATACTATTCAATTATGTTTTATATTTTCAAATTTTGAAACGTGCCTTTTGTTATTGTTTCAAATTTATAAATCTGGAATTTTTCAAAAAGTATGCCCAAATGTCTGGTTTGAAAAACCAGGTTACACAAAAAGCCATATGTGGTGAAGGGTGTCCAAAATACTTACCTGCCTACAAAAAAAATCAGTACATGAACATTGAATAGGACGGCATTCGCTTTCATCACTGCCACTTCCTATCAATGTGAAACAAAAAGAAGGTACACAATACAATTTTCCAAGGTCAGAAACATCCGCATCATAAGCTGCTAGTCTAGTTTACCAATATAATAATAATAATAAACAAGGTGATACAGGGTTCTAATAAGTGAATTGCATAAGAATAAAATAAAAACAAAGAACAATTAATAGAAGCTACGAAACACAACCAAGGATGCAACAGTAGCAAAGTTATGAATTTAAATGCCTAAAGAAATACATAGAAATATAGTAAACAATAAAGTTACACCCTACTCTCTTATGAAACGATACGTCGATTAAACTTAATGTATGTCGTTTTGTAATCGATAGTCTGTAATCATAAACACAAAGTCTTAGAACAGGTTCTACCAGGTTTTACAGGTTCTATTTCTACCTGACCTGGTGTTATTTAATTTACTCACAGAGGCGTCGGCTTAAAGGACAATTTTATATTAAAATCAATTTCTCTCTTACATTGAGGTATGTACAAGGGTCAATTTGCCAACTGCCAGTCAATGTTAGATTAATTATTTGCGCGTGACAAAATATGCGACAAAGAATATTGAATCCCTAAAATGTTACTTAATGGTTTAATTTTAGTATCAAAACCTCAACACGCAGGAAAAGAGCTATTTGAAGCACACAAACGTCCGTTTTGAGTTATGGTTAAAAATATTTGATACATTTACCTACTAACGATATAGTACTTACTACGTATCATCAATCATTTCTTCAGCGATTATAAAATCATCTATTGTTCCTATAATTATCGTTTTTAATTATCGGCATTCACTGTATTCAATTTATCACTGGTGTTTGTTTAATTAGTATTCCAAATGTCTATTTATAGGGCATTAAGCTGGGAGATATAATAATTGTAATTTACCTCTCAATACGTAACAAATATAATACATTCAGATTGTAAGCAGAATGACTTACAATATTTCATTAAAGAAAATATAAACTACTAGTGACTCGCCCCTGCTTCACAAGTGAAACTATTTAATATAATATGTAATATTCTGTTATTTCGACATGACTAGAATTCTACTGCTACTACTGCTATAACTTAAGCCTATGATATTTAGAATTTCAATAGTTACGTAGAAGTCATCTACTTAGTATAGTATTATCATATCTGTGATAGTACCTAATCCATTGAAAGAAATCTAAATCTATACTTTTAAAATATAAACATTAAATTTATAGGTCAACAACTTATAAAATTGTATACATAGATACCTAACACTGAAGACACTGTTTTTTATGATGAATATAAGTAACAAAAACTCTACACGTCTTATTCAAAAAATATATATAATAGGTAGGTACCCACTTCTTTATTTATTGACCCCTATAATCACGTGCCTAATAATATTATCGTCAAAGGTTACTATGGGTATAGTACATTCTATTTTGACTTTCATGGCAAATATTTCTGAGTTGGCCATCACGGAATAAAAAATGAACGAAGAAGTAGGTACCTACATATGCGATTGAAATTATTATTTCTAGTGGTACTTGCTACATAAATCTTAATAAGTTGATTGCTTTAAAAATATAATAAGGCGTTAAAACTCAGAATGTTTAACAATCTAAAAATGACACAACATTAAGCAGTCTTAATGAAGGCCACTATACCATTAGTTTGGCTCTTGGAATAGTGACCACCACTTCTGAATTCCACTGACTGCTTAACATCAGAGAGGGTGGATTAACTTTAGTGAGCTAAAAAAATGTCTCACGTTTTATATGTATAGATAAGAAATGATATAAAATTATATACCTAAGATTGCAGCTCCTTGTCACTGACACCTTTAGAGAAACGACATAATTTCGAATGATCGATTACTAGACATTATGTCTCACCTTGGCATCTTCATCTTAACCAATCATGAATCACCCATTCTCATTAGTTCACCTCGTGAGAGACCTACCCCGCGCTAAGTCTACTGGTTTGTAGCTTTCTTCCCATTGGCCATCAGTTCTACAAGCTGTGTGTAGTTTAGAACAGCAACGAGCTATAGAAGTCACTTTAGTTCTTCGTAACATAAATTTCTATGTGATAGTGATAGTTCTTACTGACCAAATAAATTTGTGATTCGAATGCTAATGTCAATAGAGCCACCTAGATGAACACCTAACCTAACATAGACATTAATAATATATATTAACCCCCAGTTTCTAAAAGGCTGAATTACGAAAAAATTACTAATCATCTGCTAAATTTCACGTGAAATACCTGAAAGCATGCTAAAAGCATGGATAATTAGTACAATTTGATCTAATTAGTTGCTAATTAGATCAAATTAAACTAATTACCAATTCATGCTTTTAGCAACCCAATTGCTACTTCACACGATATTTAAGTGATAAGTAAATTTTTTGTTGATCAGAAACTGAAGACTTCATTTCATTCCCCCAGACTTGTATTTAAATTAAATCCCTACTTTAACATTTAAGATGATTATAAACTAACTTCAAAATGTTCTGCATTAACAGACAGTACAAGGCAAGATAAATATATTAGGATTCTCTAAAATAAAACAATAGGCCAAAATGATTTACAACGCTGAAACAGTACTTTGAATCTTTACAATACAATAGAAGAACTAAGTTAAAAGTATTTAAACAACAAAACGTGACGTATGTACGAACCTAAAAAGAGTATGTAAGTACCTACAAATAAATAGAATAGAGTTAACTACTGTTACTGTTACGTTCAGCCCAAATCATCCCACTGCTGGGCAAAGGCCTTTCCCCATGACTTAATACAGTTAATCAATCAATCAATACTGAACGTACGAACTGAACTTTATAAAAGAAGCTGAAACCAAGTTTTACTTTGTAATGTTTCAAATTAAACAAATAATTTATTATCTGAAAAAACGTTATTGCAAATTAATATTAAATATGTTATTGATTAGTTACTACTAAACTTGATTTTAGTTTCTTTCGATTTATTAATATTGGCGCATCTGTTTGTGTTTATAGAATAGTGGGTCTACATATAAACGTCGCGTGTGAAAATTGTACCTACACTTGTCAGAAACATAATTATTGGAACTGTTTTTATAAACAAGATTATAAACAAAGCAAACAAAGAAAGGAAAAATATTTATATTGTTAGTCAAAATGACGAAAACACGTCCTGTACCGACATTAATTACGGCTTCTCTGTCAGTTATTATGTACTTTTGCATTGATTATGCGACTATCCCTATAATACAACTTAATTGCCAATTATTATAGCATGTAAATAAGACCCATAATAATTATCATAACAAGTTTCATTCAGTGTAAGTAATTCAATCGTAAATAATTTTTAATAAATGTACGCATTATTCTTGCTGCTGATGTAGGCAAAATAAGGTTCTTTACAAGGGATGAGTTTGCCAGAGTAACCACGCTTGACAGACGAAATAATAAGAACAAAAAGGTGATATTTCGTATGCAGGTAACGCTTCCCACTACCTTTATTCAAATATTTAATTCATATCATTGTAACTTATACGTCTGCCGTGTTAGACGTACGTCTGTTATCTTAAGACACATGAGTTACGTGTAACAAGTGTAATTTGTATTTTATTTAATGTAACCTACACAGAATTTACAAAATGTATAATATATTGTACCAATTATTAGTATGAAACTATCACTTAACTCATGTAACTACAATTTTATTGTCAAAAGTTATGGTCAATTGCTGTTTATTATGATACAGTTAAAGGCATCTGCCCACTACACCGTACCATACCATGACCATGCTATGAACGTGTCAGTATCGGCAATACGATACGCTATTTTATGCTTACTAGAGCGTATAAATATATTCTCGTCGACAATTGTTGGCATAGTCTCAGACTTTTACGGTAGTAGACCCACGCTGATTTCAGCATGAATGGGCCGGATCGTCCGGGGAAGTACTACCCTCTCATAGAAGATCGACTTAAGAGTAGAAGTATCCGTACTACTGCGTTTCGTTCGGTGAGTGAGAGCACCGGAGGCCCAATTTCCCCCCTTTCCTCTTTCCTCACCTCCCTCATTCCCTTCCCCTAACCCCATTCCCAGCTGCCATCGTGGAGGCCACCGTACTAGCAGTTTAAGACGATGGCTTTTGGTATAGTGGCCACCACTTCTGGATTCCAGGCTTAGGGGGCTATTCACATACTAAGAATCTCACACATTGGTGAGTGGACAACGGCCTGCATTCATAATGGTAATTTCACTCACTTGCTGAGCCGGAGTATGTGAGAAAACTACTCACAAATTTTTGATGTGGTTAATTCACACAGATCAATAAAAAATAATAGAAACAGATCCAAAGTATTGTTTAATTTGCTAATTGTTTTTTCAGTGATTGACAAACCATTGTCAAATCTTAATAATTCACACCGATTACAATATACAATCAATCAATATTTAAATCAAGTCTATTAAAAATATTTTATCCTTTCAGTTTTTCTATACAGTGTCCCAAAGAAATTTCGCCCTCAACTAATTCTCGAATTGCGTTTTCAATAACTTTCTGTTGTCTTATCGCCTCATTTGTTCGCTTTGTGATATACTTATTCTTTTTCCATAATCCGAACATTTTAATTTGCGTCATTACTTAAAGTTTTTAAAAGTACTGCTATATTTGGTTTGGCTTAAGTTTTTTTATTCAGACGTGAATTTCACGATTCTGTCACATTATTCGTCTTATAGGGAACATTGTGGAAAGACCATGTGTCTGATAAGCCAGCACAATATTTTTTCAGCCAAGTAGTCTCGAAATAATGGTTGAAATTTGCCATTTTAACGTCTTTTTTATCTAAACTTTCTCCCAAAATATACAACCAACCATCTAATTTTAATTCTTTTGGTAGATATGCAAGTGCGATGCATCGCTTTATGTGTCCTTTATTCACCTTTGATTTTGTTAAATTAAGCTTTATAGCCTTTCTCAGCTTGAAATATAACTTGCTGTTTAGCGGGTGACTTTTTAAAGACCCAAATAAAAGTTTTGTCGACTGTAATAAAAAGGTATATTGAACTGCTTCTTTACAATTATAGAAATGATGTTTGAATAGGTACCACAAATTTTCACAGAGTTAAAAGAACATATAATACTATTTTTACAGGGAATTACGAGTAATATACAATAGTATAGACATTTTTCACTGCTATCTATGAAACCCATAACAAACTACATATACATAATGTTACTTGTATGAATTCACCCACCGTGCAACAAAATAAGTCAAATTTATCGGCAACAAGGTTGTTGAGGATTCTGTGTGCGCGCGAAAGAGGTGCTACTTTTAGTAAGTTGTAGCGCGCGAGGGGCAGACGTAACAACTGTGGCATACGTCGCCGATGTTATATACCTATCAGGCTTAAACTTATACAAACCTCAAAAATAGTTTTTTTTATTACGTTTCGGTGCTCCAACCCTACGGTCCACCCGATTTGAAATGACTGTTGCTGACAGTGAAGGAAAAAGGAATCTAGCAGGAAAGAGAATAAGCCCAGGAGATGATCTGGCTCCCCTTTAATCATATAATAAAAACACAAAAACGTATATAAATAAGAATATATATAATATATCCTTTACCGTATCCTTAACCTGTATATTATTCTAACAGTAATAAATTAAACAACAGTAATATCTTCTAATGGTTGTGAACGCAAGTAACTTCTGATAGAGTAAAAGATTTTTTTCATTGGCTTCACTAGCATTGGGTTGCCGAACTCTTGAGATATCGCTTGCCAGTTCTGATTCATGAAAGTGTGCATCGTATCACCTGGAAGTTTAAACGAAATTTAAATTGGAGAATTTTTCCGAGTCAAATATTTTATTTCTGTAGTCCGATAAATTATCTGCCAGTCAATCGTAAAGGGTACTGAGATAAATTGTAGGAAGAACTTATGTAGTCCTAGACGTGTCAGGGTTAGTGCGTAAGCTTATTTTTAGAAGGGAGTGCATTTTAAAGAAATTCTGGATTGGGTAAGTGTTGTTTGTATATTCTTCTAAGTTGATCAAACATGACATAATAAGCTCTTTTTCTTAACATAATAAGACACATAATAAGACTTCTCAAACTATTCTATGCAACAACAGAATGAAAATAAAATAATAAGTATTTTTGAATATTAATGATTCAGTGGAGTAACTTGGGAACGAATGTATGAGATTTTTATTTTTTAAGAACAAAAGAATGGAATGCTTTGGGAATAACTAGTCTGAAATAGGGACCATAATGGCAATGAAGTGTTAAACTATATAGTACAAAGAAGATAATTGAAACTTACTAAGTTCCTTGTTTCCGTTGAACAAATTGGTTAGTTTAAAATGGGTATTCTCCTTGTTCTCATAGCTGTACTTGTAACTCTTGAGATTAATGATGCTTTTGCCGTTTTCATTCTTAATAATTTCGTACGGCATTGTCATGGCCAGCTCGAGTTTTTCTGAAAATAGTTTAATTTACACTACAATCTTTAAAAAAAACTTAATCAAAAGCATGGAAATAGTTAAACTTGCAATCTTCTACTAAGTTTACTACTGAATTCAACTCACACTCGTAGGTATGTAGTTATACCTACGGTATATCATCCATGTTCGTCCGCATCCTAGAACCCTTACCACAAGCTAAAACATGCTTATTTTAGATGTAGAGGTCGTTGTGTACCTAGCTGCTGTGATATAATTATTATTATTATTATAACGTAGGAACGAGCCCCTATAATTTTATTTAACAATATGACTTATTCTAAGTTTATTACATTTAACTAGCTGCTGCCTGCGGCCACGGCCGAATATATTATGTAGGTAGGTACATATTATATTAATTATAACCTATAATTACTCGTGAAACAATTTTAAAAATCGAATCCATGCTCCAAACTTTAGATAGGTATAAAGAAATACTTACTAATTTTGATAGTGAGATCTCCATCACCACTAATGGGCAGAATGAGAAGACGCCCACTTGCCTTGTACTTGCCCTTTATCACAACAGTAGCGTGGAACTCAAACTTAAAGATTTTCTTGGCGTTATCAAATCTGCAAAATGAAATGTTAACATTATTATCAATATGATATTTACCCCTTTTTCATGGACACTTCTGTAGAAATCTTGTTTTCAGACAGACGTTTCTAATACACAATTTTTGATTAGGTATATGTCTTTTTAGGTTATGCAAATTCGTTTAAGTTGAACAAACAGGACCAGAACCTTAAGGAAAGAACTAGTAAGAAACTCGAGCCACATCGTGTAATCAGTAATCAGTAGCAAGAAAAGTAACCTACAAAATTATAATTTAGTAAAAAAAGTCTATTAAATTATCTGTTATTCTAGGGCAATAGATCGATGAGCGAGGGCGGCTGACGACTGGGCATATAGCAAAACTTAGAAGTGACCTATGTCCGGCAGACTTAGTTGACTCTCAGTGTGGTACAGTAGGAGCGCAAGCGACTACAGTGTAAGAGATTTTGGGTTCAATTCCTACACGGGACAAAACTTTGTGTGATCCATAAATATTTGCTAGGAGTCAAGGTGTACTTTGTGTTCGTTATGTTTGTAGAGACTCTGCGACACATGGTTCGTTCCCTGCTGCGGAAGTTGTCTGAACTCACACAACTACCTACTTAAACTACTACTAAAATAGATAGGTAGTCTCATGGTATAGCATGCTATGAGTGTACACATATGAGTGGCTACGTTGCAGTTTAGTGTCATATTTTAGTGGTTTTCAATTTTTATCGTTTATTCCAAGCTATATTTAAAGAAAGTTAACAGAATTTTATATAATTACCTGAAAGCTGTATAAAAATAAGCAACCGTAATGCTTATAGATCTATTTATACGCAAATAATACCTATGTTGGAAACTTCCATAGCGTTATTCATAGTA
Source organism: Parascotia fuliginaria (assembly GCA_963082885.1). Lineage (NCBI taxonomy): Eukaryota > Metazoa > Arthropoda > Insecta > Lepidoptera > Erebidae > Parascotia > Parascotia fuliginaria. Next base: position 11,996,724 of record OY720180.1, on the reverse strand, counting down.
AAATAACTGTAAACATTATGGTTACTTACTTTTTATACCGCTTTCACCTAATTTTAAAAAGTGTTCTGATAATATTTTTAAAATATACTTAGCTGCGATCAAATGATAAAAATTTAAAACCACAAAAATGTTTTAGTTACAAATATAATGTTTTATTAGAATTATTATTTAAAACTGTGTAACTTATTAATTTATTATACACTTACTTTGTATCTTTGTACCACCTCAAAAGGTAGACTGGTAGAGAATGCCATTGGCATTAAGTCCGCCTATAAACAGTATGTATGTGAAGTTTTTAAACAAATAAAATGTGACACTAAATTGCGACGTTGCGTTGCCACTCTTCTGTGTGAACGCTATGCAAATATTGTGATATTATCTTTACAATGTCGAGTATCAAGGTCATCTTAACCACTCCGATTCAAAACTTACTTACTATCTGTGCATGCAATCAGATGTGCATTCAGAATTTAAAACTACGATACAAATTCTGCATTTAAGAGATTATTTGAGTCACTAATATAATTGTTGGTACGTGGTTTCTCTACTATAATATTAATGTATTAGAAACACACATAGGCCTTCCAAAAGAAATTATCTGAACGACAGTGTTAACCATAACAAATAGTTGCGTGGTTTAGAAGAACTTAGCGGATGAACAGAAGGAAGAAACAGGCACTTTATACTATTTAGTTATAAAGAAATAACAACGTTACATACTTCACTTTGTCAACTATAGATTTGCCCAATCCTTGAATATTGACATCTGTGACAGTTAATATCAGTCCAGCCAGGTCGATATCGATGACATCTATACTAACTGGCTCCAACGATTCAGTTCCCAGTTCGGGGATGCCTGCAGCGAACACCGTTAGCGCATTTTGCGCGGACTTTTGAAGACAAGAAGAATCACTGAGTGGGCATTTCTCAATAGGTGGTACTGTAAAAAATACCTACCATCAACTATTTTAAAGGGCAATTATGTAATAAAGAGTGAGAGTCAAAAGTTTTCGATTTTCCATTTTGACATTTTTTAGGAGAACGATTACATTACGATTTATCACATTTGATTCATTATTCATCTGATCAAAGAACACGATCAAGGCTCCAATGAGGATAATCATTAGATATTATGTACAAACTCATTTGTTACTCGTGTAACAAACCTGAATAATATGTAAAATAATATTTAGATGATGTTAGACATCAAATTCCGGCTTCGATGTTGTTATTTACATAAATTCAAAGAAAATTATGGTTACCGATTAAATGATTAGCGATTTAAATGTAATATCTTTTATTTGGTAACAATTTGAATTAGAACATTAAGTTAAATATTTTTTTTTTACAATAATCTGAATGTAAAGTTAAACTTATAGAAGAATCTTAAAAAGCGCAATAATAAAAGAGTTGTGGACTTGTGGTCTGATTTATTGGTTCTGTTGATTGTTACAAAAAAAACATTGTTTTTTTAAATTTAAGGTGCTTTTTCATTCATATGGTTTGCTCCCGATATCAAGTCTAAGGCAAATTTGCACATTATATGAATTTGGAAGTCACAAAGTCAAAAAACTATTTTTCAAACTTAGCTTACTCATATCTTTAAAATTAATACATTTAGCTTTAGAAAATTCTAATATGGACGGACATCAAATTGAGAACCACGAAGTTTAACTGGTGACAAGCCAGTTAGTCTTCAAGCCAGGCACCATAATAAACGTGTCTATATAACTCCGACATTGCACTACGTTCAGAATATGCATGTAATTGTTTTCAAAACTACAATATTATAAAAATTAAACTGGCAAATTAAGCTATTGCAAGAAAATCATCATCAAAGAAAATTGAAACGTTGTGATAAATACCTAAGAATCTAAATAGTTATTTAATAGTCAGAAATAGATAGGTACCTATTTGTCTCTTTATGGTTAGGATGTGAACTCTCTTAATTTAATAATAATATAAAATATAAAAAGACATATGAGCAGCAAGAATATTTATAAATCGATCAATAGGCTCTAACAGGTCATGGCAATAAATTACACCGTACAACAGATTTCAACACAAAAACTACAAAAACTGGAACTCAAAATCACTTAATTTTACTCAGCAAAAGTGACCAAACAGGATCATTTGTAACCACGTTCAACGTTAAGTTTACGCACGTCGCATATCATATCATCCTCAAAGAATTAAGTAACAAGGTAAATAACTAAAAGATACATGCGTGCGTGATATAGTTCCGTGATACGGTCAACATCCATAATACTTGAATCATTCTTTTAAAAGGATTTGCTCTTGTTTCTTGTTTTGTATTGTGCAACACTAGAATAATTTTGTTTTGACTTTAACTCTAATTTAAATTGTCTTTTTTTTTGTTTAAACTAGAACTAGAAAAACTAGAACTTTTAATAATTTATACTTTCCAAGTTCAATGGTGCCATCCGGTACCTAAATATTTATGTTAATAATAGTTATTACAATTAAAGAGATATTGTAAATTGCTCTCAATTTCATTTTATCATCATCTTCGCCACCTTAGTATATCTATGCTTTTGCAATAATGATAAAGAGTATTAGGTTCCTAATATAATCACTCGATAATAAGAAGAAGACCTAGTTAGAATGCTAAAGAGTGAAAGAGGAAATAGGTAATTAATAAGCAAAGAAAAATTACATAATAATGCACAGACAATGATATAAGATTTAACCTCGTAGGAAAATAAAATAAAGTGCGTGTCAGGCCACGCGCAGTGTTGGGTTCTTTAAATGCGTACCCTGTATGAAATGAGTTTCATACAAATAGACCTATCTGATGACACCCCCTAAGTCGCTAAAAAATGTTTTTTTTTTTTAAGTTATTATCGTCTTACGTTGTCGGCGTGATTTATATTTAAATCCATGCCAATTTTTAGCTTACTTGTACCAACAGTCTCTGTGCTAGGTCGCGGACGGACGGACGGACATAGCGAAACTATAAGGGTTCCTTGTTGATTACGAAACCCTAAAAATAAATCTACAACTTAGTAGTCCAACATTAATCCATATAAAATTTTTTTTTTACAAAAAACTCAAAGGCGCAAGCAATTGCTACGGCCATATTCCATTGTTATTCTACATGTCATTGTAATTCGCTGTAAATAAGGTCTTAAGGATTTCTTTCTTATCTATTGCTTTTGGAGATTCTTCGGTTGTAAGACTATGCTACAGTCAGTACAACTAAGTATGTGTTTATCTGAGTAAGTACCACAAAAAGTAGACAAGATAAATCGAGATTCTTTAAATTGTGAAAGCAAAACTTGAAGAAATTAGCAAAAACTAACAAGAGGTGAATGTTTTAATATGAGCGTGCGATGATGGTACCTTTAACTTGTTTAGAACCTTTAAAAAGTAATCTCAAAATAAGATTTCTGGACTAATTTTGGTCATATATCTTATTTAAACTAATTAAAATAAAATTACATTTATTTTAAAAAATCCCGTAATTGGCCACTTTAAAAATATAAGCACCAAAAAAAATAAAAATCAAACTTACACTCTGATAAAATAAAAGTTACTTGAGTTAACAACAAAATTGAATTAAATATAACACTCATGATTTTTATTGCTACACACACCGGTCGAAAGCTCGGTCACAGTACAAATACAGCGTCTGACTTTACTTCTAGTATATATAAACTAGAGAATCGCTACCAAGGTTACTTATGATCAATCTAATCATGTAAACATTATGTTTTTACAACTTGCACATAGTACTTAATTATTCAATACCTATAAGTATATTTTATAAAACTTTTGATAAATGTATGATAAAAACGGCAATGCAAAAAATGTATTAGGTACCTACCTATGAAATTTTAGCATTCGTGAAACGTATCGAAATCTTTACACTTGGTGAGAAAATCTGGACTTATCTATAATAAAATAATACGTATCAATCATCATCTATTTTATTCACCTTGAATAAGTAGTGTAGTGATCAATAATTTAATAATATATGAAAAAGGTTATATGACTATACTGAGATGAGATGGAACGTACCTATAAGTAAATAATAGATTAAGAATTTAAAAAAATATATAATATTATAGGTACCCCTTTCTACGACCGTGGATGGGTGGCGTACCCAATCCAAATTGTATTTTTAGTTATTAGTATACATTCATTGTTTACTCAAAAATTTTAAATAATTACAACACGTCACTAGATCTAATTATAGCCCTTCTAATCTGTTATTAGATTTGTTTCAAACAATTAATCAATCTGACCTGCTAAGAACACCGAAGGGCTAATTACTCTTTCATTCCTCTTACTTTTTCATTTTCCTGTCTCATAATCTTCTCCCTACACTGTTGACAATGGTTTAAGTGTATGTTCTTAGCATGTGTCTGCAATACATAGAAAATACAGCCATATTTATAGATTACTATTATCACTTACCATTAGGCCCATCTTCTGCCATCGAACTTGTTTAAAAAAGAGAGTACAGGAGATAATTCATTATTAGCCTTTCTCAATTTTGTTTACTTACCTTTAAAAAAATATCACGGCATCTGAACATGATCTAGTCTTTATTACAATCACTATAATACATGAGAAAAATTATTAATAATTAAAATTATATTAATATAATATATGAAAGTGTTCAACATGTCAACAAATGTAAATTGACTTTGTAGATTTGTACGTCGTTGACATTACATTGGAATTTAATCTTACTGTATACAATACAGTGTTACAGTAATAAATGCAATAACCTAAGTCTATTCTAAGCGCAGGACACAGCTAACCTGGAATAAGTACTGGAGTTTAAAAGAAGTGTTTAAAAGTAACCTACTAATTCAGATGACAGAAAACAAAAATACTAAACTCGCGTATCCTGCCATGCTTGACATATGCCTGCCAGACCTGAAAATTCAGTAACATAAAAAGTAATTACGTGTCAACGAGGGATGGAGCGCAGTATGCTAAGGATAAGAAAAATGCAAAAATTCCGCCACACCAAAATAAGAGAGCATACTAAAGCTAAGGACGCCCTGGCTAGTGCCCAATCCCTAAAATGGAAATGGGCTGGACACGTGGCATGTCTTCAAGACCAGAGATGGACCAAAAGGGTTACCACGTAGAAAGGACCACTAGGAGCACGTAAACAAAGCACCTATGCTAGATGGGAGGGACATAATTAGAATAGCTGGAAATAGCTGGGTCTAAATAGCCAAATCCAGAGACGACTGGCACACCTTGGAGGAGGCCTTTACCTATAAAGGGGTTCTTGCAAATGCAACATAAACATTAATACTAAGTATTATAACACAATTATAATATTTTTAAAACGTAAACTACTAACCCTAGATTAATTTTCTTTTGTAAATCTTTATAGCAAGAAATATAGGGCTTTTTTATTTTTATTTATTTATTTATAAGTCTATTTTAGTACTACTTGTACTAAAATAGACTTATAAATAAATAAATTGGATTTATTACCTATTATGGAGCTAAGCAACACAAACGCACAAAGGAAGCATGGGAGAAAAGCTGATATCAACAATTAAATAAAAACACGGAGCTTTATCTGCAAGTTCAAGAGCAAATTATTTAAATTATTTGCATAATATATGATTATACTACTTGTTTAAAGATTAGTTTTGCTTAAACTAGTCAAAAAACGCTTCGGTAACGTAATCACCTCTTTAACTTACAGAATATTGGACCTTTTGTTGCATCTAAGACTTAATTAACCTATTCATTATATCGGCCCATTATTATCCCACTACAGGGAAAGGCCTCTTCTCATACTTTTTTTTATTGCCGACAGTTGTAGACGAGCAAACAGCCCACGTGATGGTAAGTAGTAATTGTCGCTTATGGATGACTCAGAGTCCAGAGTGGAGCATTGCTCCTGCAATGCCAGAGCCTTTGCAAAGCCGCTGCCTACCGTTAAGGGAGTGGGATAGGTGAAAGGATGGAAGAAGATGAGGAAAAAGGAAAGGGGAGAAATTGGGTCTTCGGCACTCTCACTCACAGAAATTCATGGTCATGGTACAGTTGTACAAACTTTAAACTTACCTTTTTACTTAGTTTGGGAATCTTAAAAACACATCACACATATGCTACATATGGTCTATTGTCTCTATTGGATCTTGAAAAAGTACACTATGAAGCGCGTGCAGGCAGAAATGTGGTGCTACTGTGCTTGTTGCGCATAAGATGGACACACAAGATCAGAAATGAAACCGTGCTTCAGCGTGTTGATATGACGTCGTATGAGTATCTGGGCCACGTACTAAGGCACGATAGTTATAGGCTACTCCAGCTTATTATGATGGGCAAGGTTGAGGGCATAAGTGACGGGCTGCGCGAAGAAAGATATCTTGCCTGCGAAACATTCGGGAGTGGACTGGAATTACCGCTGTCAAAAGACTGTTCCATCTCGCACTGGACAAAGACAAATTCAAAGAACTGACGGCCAATCTTCAAAAATGGAGAGGCACATTAAGAAGAAAAAGAAGAAAACACATCGCGGTTAGAAAACCAAACGAAACGAGTGGTTTCTATTTACGAGGCAAGCTTCGCCGGCTACATGAAGCTAGTACACAAACCAGTATAGTAAGTGCGGGGCGCTACTAGGCTCAAAAATAGAACTCCATCCTATTAAAAACTGTCCTGGATTGTCAACTAGCTTACTAACTTAAAAATGCAGCTAGTTTTGTCTACACGAAGCCAGAAGTATTAGCTTGCTAGCATACTGACACTAGCTCGCTATCCTAGCTTGAAAAACTAGCCTCATGAAACCCGGGCATAATAGCCAGATAGTCAACGATTCTGTATTTTTTTCATAAAACAAACCGACATGCCGTCTATTTTATTATTATTATTATTAAAAGTTATCGAGGTTCTAATGTCATTAATCATAGCATTATAGGTACTTATTTATAGATTTTTACTTACTATATTTTTTTATGATAATATGGCAATCAGGTAGGTATAGGTACTAAATTTCATTTTTATTTTGTGCTTCAAGAACAGTATCTACAAAGATTTCCGTTGCTCGAGTAGATATGTATATTGGCAATTGTTACTAACTATAGATACTTACTAGTCTATACAATAAAAAATGTGAACTGCCGCATGCATCTATGTTTATAAAAATCAAAGCACATATCTATAAACTTGTGTCATTAAATTACCTATCTAATTAACATATCCGCTATCATATATTAAGTATATCATTATGTATAAATAGTTGAGTAGTTACGTGATTAATATAAGGAAGTAAATTAATAGAGATTAAATCACATGCATTTTATCATCACGTATGTATGAACGGAAATAACATAGATTTATCAAAAATAACCATAACCAAATATTAAACACAGCAAATGATGAAAATGGTCATTGCGCTTTACATTGCATTGGCGGGATAACAAAAAATATAGTCAAATTGTTAACAACATTAAATCATTCAATAAGGGCAACCGATGGATGAGGACGGCTCACGACCCGCCAAGGTGCTAAAAATTAGGAAAGGCATATGTCTAGCTGGTGGACGTCTTATCTTATCTTATCTTTTTTTTTTTTTTTTTTTTCGTGGGAAACGCATTACGCGTACGCACCCGCCTGGGCGAGGCGGGGGTTATGTCGGACTCTCCTCCGGCCACAATGAAACAGCGGCCGGCATACCGACTAAAACGCACGGTGTTCCTCCAGACGGCCAGAGTGTCGGGGTCACGGGAGACGCTCGCGCATTCATCCGCGACCCCGACAGGCCACGGCCCGCTCAACGTGAGCGGGCCCCGTCTGATTTGGGGGGCCTGGCCCCCCTTCCTCCATCGAGAGGCGTTCGTGGAACACGTACGCAGCCTTCTCGGGCCTGTGCTGTTCGAGCGGCGATTGCCCGATCGCCGCCCGCAGGCATCCTCCTACGGTGGCTGGAGATCCCGGAGCGCCCCACGGCGACGTCCGGGGCGGATCTTATCTTATCTTATCTTATCTTATTTTATTTATACATAAAAATGTAACCGGTCGCTGTCTGTACATTGAAGATATTTTAGAATAAATGTTATTGGGATCTTTATCAACACAAAGAGAACCCAAAACAATAATTGTTACAAATTTTGTCTGTGTGTCTGTTTGTCTGTGCGTTTGTTCACGCTAATCTCAAAAACGGCTTATCCGATTTAAATATGGTTTTCACTGAAACATTGTGGTAAGCTTCACTTAACATTTAGTGTTTGTTTTATGTCAATCGGTTCATAAATAAAAAAATTATGCCAATTTAAATAATCACGTCATACATGTGGTATGTATTTAGCTTAGGTTAGTGTGTTTTTAAGTTAGGTTAACACGTCTTATTTCTTTATTAAAATGTAAATACTTTATCAGTTAAAATGTAAATAAAAGTTAGATTTATATTTTTCTGGACTTATTTTATTTTTATTTTTTGTGATAAAAAACATGTTTGTTAACACGTCTCATTACGAAATAGGTGGAATTAAAATGAATTACGAAATAGTAGTAGTCGATTTACGCTGGTTTCAGCATGAATGGGTCGGATCGACCAGGGAAGTACTTCCCTCTCATTGAAATTATATTAGAAAATTTTATTGGAACCTTTATCAACGCAAATAGCATTCAAAACAATGATTGTTACAATTTTTGTCTGTTTATCTGTTTGTCTGTATGTCTGTGCGTTTGTTCACGCTAATCTCAGAAACGGCTTATCCGACTTAGATATGATTTTCACTAATACATTGTGGTAAGCTTCACTTAACATTTAGTGTTTGTTTCATGTCAATCGGTTTATAATTAAAAAGTTATGCCAATTTAAAGAAACACGTCATACACATTGTATGTAGGTATTTAGTTTAGGTCAGTTTTTTTTTCAAGTTAGGTTACCACGACTTATTTTTATATTAGTTAAAATGTAATTACTTTATTAGCCCCCGCGTGGTGGCCGGGGAAGAATGGTCCCAACCCTCTCTGTCCGTGGGTGTCGTACAAGGCGACTAAGGACAAATTATGACAGTACATCAGTCCACCGAATAACGGCGGTTAAACCGTTACAAAAACAGGTGGTAGAAAATCAGCACAACATAGGACGGGCAGCAGCGTCCTGTGATAAAGCTACCACCACTGCGATCGCCAACCCGCCTGTCAAGCGTGGTGATTATGGCAATATCCCCCCAGATGGAGCTACAAAAAAAGAAATGGCCCCCAGTCCCCGGTCATCCCGCTATTCCTGGCTACTGTAAAGTCTGGAACTCTTTACCAGCGCATGTGTTCCCATCTAACTTTGATCCTGGATCTTTTAAATGGGGCGCGATAAAGCATCTCACTAAGCCGCCATAGTGGAGGTCACCATACCAGTAGTTTGGCTTTTGGTATGATGTCCACCACTTCTAGATTCCACTGACAGCTTACCATCAGGCAGAGTGGAGTCACTTTGGTAGGCTAATATAAAGAAAAATAACGTGATAGCGTATTTATTCCTCGGATTCCTCTCATTCCGAGATTAAAACGAGTTCAGTTTCCAGTGAGCCTATGTTTCGCAATGACAATTGATAAAGCCCAAGGTCAGACACAAAATGTTGCGAGTTTGGATCTAAGTATATATTAGTTGTTTTACGCATGGTCAGCCTTATGTGGATCTGTCACGTGTAAGCAATCCTAACAGCCTATACGCTTTGATTCCCGATGGTTATACGTCTAATATCGTATAATAATATATATCTCCTAAAGTACACCAACCGATGAATAACTTACAGTATAAGATGACGATATTCCTGATATGAAGATGACCATTATCCTACACACCGTTTTTAAATAGCAGAGCTAAAATCTTAATATAATAAAAGCTTTAGACAAAGTTTGGTACAAAGCTGTTCTATCAAGTTTATCATCTAATAAAATCTTTGACAGATTGTATTGAACAGGTCGAACTCTTGAATTTGTAATGAATTTAAGTACTAAGAAAGCAACCTAATTTTGCGTCATGTGCACCGAAACTAAGAGAGTTAATGCTGGTGTACCACAAGGTACAATACTATCCCCCTATCACACATCACTGTTTATCTTGGATATATCATTGACTATTTGCATACCAATGCATATTATCTATTAATATCTATTCACCAGATGTATCGATATACCGATGTTAGCACGTGTGATACGTGATACATGGGTCGTCAGAATGTCACATTAATTACTTGATTGACATATAACTGGTTTTCTACTATTTTATTCATAACTATGTACTTACATACCATTTTTCATCGAATTCGAAAGTTTGGGCGCTGAGTGGTAACAAACACACACACACACACACGCACGCACGCACGCACGCACGCACGCACGCCGCACGCACGCACGCACGCACGCACGCACGCCGCACGCACGCACGCACGCACGCACGCACGCACGCACGCACGCACGCACGCACGCAAGCACGCACGCACGCACGCACGCTCGCACGCACGCACGCACGCACGCACGCACGCACGCACGCACGCACGCACGCACACACACACACACACACACAAGCACGCACACTCACAAACTTTTGCATTTATAATATTAGTAGGATTCAATGTCGTTCATGAATCACAATGTCAATGACGTAATATTAGCTGTTCACACAAGGATTCTAATTAATGCATAAATATCGTTGATATAATCAAAGAAACAGCGGGCCTAGATAAGTGGCCTAAATCTTAATAGAATAGAGTAGATTAAAACTCCACTACAGTCATTAGCAGCTAATCCTATACATTTCTTACTCTATTCTTTTCTATTAGTATTTTCCACTTGTCTAGGTCTTCAGGACCGTCATCAATCGTATAACGAAAACATTTACAGTTCTATGTTCTAGTCTTGAAGCATTATCTACGATGATAATTAAGTAGGTACCTACATCAACATCGTAAATAACAATAGCAAGATCTGATCTATTTACCTAGCAATTTTTCTTGAGTTCATGCAATTATAACTATAACACATCAGTGTTTTTATATTTTATTGTTTTTTTGTCTCTTCACAGAAGCGGTGTTCTAGTTTTAATGATCTCAAAGAAAGAGAACCTACAGTTCACTATCAGACAGTTAAGAGTCAGTTCAATCACGCAAGAGCCCTTTCGGAAGATCGGCGCTTAAGTCAGTTTACTGACTTATAAAAATACCGATAAAGGAGCCCTTTTTGTTTGTTAATGCATGTTTTAATTATTTTATTTTCTAAGACTTAAAAATTGTACTTACTTACTCATTTGCAAACAAAATAAATTTATTTATTTCTTTCTTTCTTTCATAGACGTTTTATTCTCTACGACTATATACGCGGTTGACAAATTTCGTCAAGAACCAGAAATTTAAATTGACGATACACCCGGAACGATGTCTATTTACCCTGAGATGTTAAAAGGCCAGGTCAACAGTTCCGTAGTAAAGTTGATCGCATCAAGCAAAGTGCTAGACGACCCCGACACTCTTGGAAAGGATAATCTGCTAATAATAATAGAAGGCGTTCAAAGCGAGTTGGAGATAAACTGTCAACGAAGTTAAGTGAGATACGAGTGTTGATAGATGTGAGATTTGATTTGGAGTTTTAGTACCTTACTGTGCTTTTTTAATGGATGAGAATGAGAATGAAAGTGAAGAACTTGGATAATACCTACCTCTGTACAGCAGCGAACGTCTTTCGGCCGAAATGATACATAACGATCTGAAAAACGAACGACAGTTCTGATAGTAATTGGATAGGTTGCATCCTTCATTTATATGTGAGGTGCTAAAGCACCAGGCTGACTTAACTGTTAGTACCTTGAGTAGAAACTTTGGTAAGTATAGTAAATTAGTGATGGCTTTAAAACTCATTTGAATAAGAACATGTCGTTACCATCAAAAACCACCGATAAATGTAGGTACGCGGGCAAAATTTATTGAGAGTACTCTAAACAACAGTTGTGGTTACACTAAACGACAGATACTTATCAATAAGTATCAAATCACGTCCACTGAATAACATTAATAGCCGATATCTCTTTGCCTGTAATATTTTGAGTCGACGTATATTTTATTAGTACAGTAGTAGTACGTTGTAAATTTTAAATTTATATGCTGCTAATGGAATGTTTATCTTCAAAAGTAATATGCGCATACACTAAACCCAGTATTAATTTTAAAATCCAAAAGATATTATAGACCACAGTACGGTTAACACAATCTGAAAAAAATAAAACCGTTTAGGAAGAAAGAGTTACATTGTTAAGAGAATCTATATTGTATACCTACATATCAAGTACTTAATATTATTGCAGACTTCTTCGATGTCATAGTCAAGTTGCAAGCTGAGTAACTGTGAACCGAGTAGTTTTGGGTTCGATGCTCACATAGCCAAAGCTTCATAATCTAAAAAATGTCCCGAGTGCACACAAAATTGTCCATTAAGTAATTGTATTTTTATAAATTCACGTTTTATAATTCACAGAGCTAGTTTCTTAGTAAGGAAGTTGCTTTTATTTAAGATAATAAAAGTTAATTATAGTTTTCAGGTTTTAAAATAGGCCACAAAGGTACAAGTAATTAAATAAAAAATAAAGACATTTCGCATTTTTTTAATAGTCTAGCCGACTCTAGGTACAAGTTGAACATTACCAATACAAATTATTTCTAAGATTCAAAACAGTATTTAAGTATAGATGCTAATAATTGTCTCTTTCTCTCTGCTGTACCTACTGTATCTCATGTAACAGGAGGCGAGCCTGCCGCTTTACACCCGACACTATTCCAAACTCCAAAACAGACAAACCAAACCCAAAAAATATTTTTGTTGTTAGGAGAAGTTAAACAAATAGGTACAAAGATGACGTAATGATTATTTCACTGTTAGTTTATAAAAAACTGTTGGTAGGTATCCATCAATATTAGTACCTAATTATCTTGACCTTGGTCAATGAAACTAAGCAGTTAACTGCAACATTATCATAATATTTTCGTATGGAACAAGCCGGTCCTACAAAGGAAAATGTCAAGCAAATAAAAGGTTAAAACATTTGTATTATTATTTAAATCATGCAACGCATACTACGAACGTTTATAAACTGGTTCTGCAGTCGTGTGATTCAATTGAAGTTCTTAATCATTTATGTGATTGAAGAAACGTTTTTTCCGTTGAAGCTATCAAGAACAAAACGTACCTAATACCTACTTACAAAAGCGAAAACAATAGTCCTGCTTTTTACCACCGTTACAAACATATTAGTATGTAGTTTTCAATATCTATGAGTATAATTCTTTTCAATAAAGAGTATAGTTACAATATCTATTATATTATAAATTATTTCATCATCAACATCATATCAACCAAAAGACGCCCAATGCTGGACATAGGCCTTCCCCAATTTTTGCCACCGTGGCCGGTCGTTCGCCCTCTCATCCATCGGTTGCCCGCCACCCTTATATGGTCGTTGGTTCACCTTGTGGAGGTCTGTCCACGCTGCGTCTTCCGGTTCGTGGTCCACTTTAGAACCTTTCTGCCCCAGCGGCCGTCAAACCTGCAATGTGTCCTGCCTATTGCCACTTCAGAGAATCGCTTCTCTGAAGTGGCTAATTAATCTGTATGTATATAAATAAATTGCTGTTCGTGTGTCTTGCTAAAACTCAAGAATGGCTTAACCGATTTGTTAGAATTTCGGAAGTTTTAGACGGTAAGATAAAATGTTAACATTTGGATAATACTACTAAAAACGAAAATTTTATCCAATATATAAAATTTTCGTGTCACGGTGTACGTTATTGAACTCCTCCGAAACGGCTCGACCGATTTTCGTGAAATTTTGTATGCATATCGGCTAGGGTTGAGAATCGGCAACATCTATTTTTTATGCCCCTAAATGTTAAGGGTGGTCTGAAAAGGGATGAAAACGATTGTATGAAACTTCTTCATAGTTTTGAAATTTTGTTTTGGAATACTTCTAATTTTTTTTAATTGGGGTAGATTTAGAGGGACGGAATTAGGAGTGAAATATTATTTTGAAGTTAGCGACTTGAAAATTGAAAAGAGGGGGAAGGGAGGGGGGAGAAAGAGAAGTGAGGGGTAGGGAAAAAGAAGTGAGGGGAAGTGCGGAGGAAGTGAGGGGAAGTGCGGAGGAAGTGAGGGGGAAGTAAGGGTAAAGCGAGGAGGAAGTGAGGGGGTAGTGAGGGGAAAATGAGAGAAAGATGAGAAGGAAGTGAGTGGGAAGTATGGGGCAAGGTAGGGGAAGGGAGATGTAAGTGAGGGATAAGCAAGGGGGAAATGAGGGAGAAGCCAGGGAAAGGAAGAGTGAAATGACGGGGATAGGAGAGGGGAGATAGGGGGAGGGGGAAGGGAGGGAAGAAGCGGAATGGGAGCAGTGGGGAAGAAGGGAGAGGGGAATAGGGGAAAGTAGTGAAAAGTTTACGGGAGATATCTGTAGGTAGGTGAAAGAGGGTTTGTAGAATGGGAGATTAGAAATATCTATTTATATAAAAATAAATCCCTATTTCCCTTGGTCACGGCATCACGCGTGAACGACTGGACCGATTCCGTTAATTCTTTTTTTGTTGTGTTTGTTATTGTCAGGAGAAGGTTCTGCGAAAAATTAGGTAATAATTAAGACAGGACACGTCTGACGGGGCCGCTAGTTTTCTAATAAAAACTGTTCCTACCTGTCAAATGTAGGTTATACGATGTTCACCGGATCACCTAGTATCTTATAATTATAATAAATAAGTAGGTATACCTAATCCATACTTCCATACTAATATTATTAATACGAAAGTAACTGTCTGTCAGTCTGTTACGTTTTCACGCCTAAACCACTGAACCGATTTTGATAAAATTTGGTATAGAGATAGAATTTATTTATTTTATTTATTTATTTATTGCACACAAAAAGATACATAACAAGGAAAATATATAAATAAAAATTATGTACAAAGGCGAGCGATAGAAAATACTTTGAAGAACGTTTTATTGCAAAAAATAACTTGAATGGGTTGAAATTGGGGATAAAAGTTTGTATGAAAAATGCGATGTAACTGACATTTACGCGGGCGAAGCTGCGAGCAACAGCTAATATTTAATAAATCTTTTTATTGATATGGTGCAGGTGGCAGGCAATGACAATGACGGGTCGATGATTAGTGCCGGTCAAAAATATACTTGGCCGAGGTGAAATGATAATGATAACTGACACTCATCAAATGAACACCCACATATTTACTTATTTACCTACCCTCATTGTTACGGGTGACGTAAATTTATGTTAATAGTAACATTATGACAAATTCACTGGCAAAAAACAACGACGCTTATTTTCCTAGAAAGATTCAGGAAAATAATTATAAAAAACCTACCTACATTATTATATTTATTGTCTCTCTTTTGGACTTTACCACAGTCACATTATAAAATCAACAATCAAATTTACATAAATGTCTGATATATTGTCGACTCCTAGTAAAGGTATAAGTAATAATGATAAAATCTGTTATTGTCGCCAAGACTGGATAAAATATCACCACATTCCCCACTTGTGGTCTTTTATAGTATGAAAACAAATATATTCTTCTTTAAGTGAGCAATACTTACCATTTTAAATAATATAAGTACTTACTTAGCATGTACAAAGCCTAATAAGAACCTCTTTATCTTTTATCCATCTGGCGTGCCTACAAGAGGAAATGTATTTATCTACCTACCTATTTTTCGCTTGTCCACGCATGTAGCTTTAAAGAGTGTATACGAGGGTATGATATTAAATGCAATTACGCATAGTAATTGACATTATAAGCGAGACTAAAGAAAATCAACTTAATATCTTCAATAGTTTAGACACAGACCTTTTTTTTTTTTTTCTTTAATTCTAAACACTCTGTAAGTACGTCAAACGGTCACTGACTTAAGTCATAATCCACGTCGAAGAATAAACGTTGCCGCTCATTACAGGTCAGTGTACTTGTCATAATAAATGGTGTATTACTTTGTTACTACTAAAATATTAATTATTTTGATAAAAAAATTTAAATTGTGTTTTTCGTCAAATCATTTTTGTGATTAATTTAAAATCATTATACGGACTAGTAAAAGCTGCCTTTTCATTTAATATCAAACCGTGGTATACACTCTGTATATACTACTTATCTAAACGGCGCGGCCTAAAGGATTTATACAACGGTAGGTATCTTGTATCTTTAGTGTTATAATTAATTAGCTTTCCTCGGGCGGTTTTACCTACGTCTTTGCTTACTGCTTTGCTCCCGTCGCCAGTAGCGTGATGTTACATAGCCTTCCTCGAGAACTGGGCTATACCCAGAAAGAATTTGTGAAATCCGACTGGTAGTTTCAGAGATTAGAGCGTTCAAACAAACAAACAAACTCTTCCGATGTATATAGTGTATAATATTTCTACATCAGATCATCAACACCGTTTAAATGTCATATTGTCACAGGATACTGTAAAACGCAAGCGATCCACATATCGCTTCAACAGAGTCCTGGAACGACCGACGGTATCGTTTAAAATGTATCGGAACTCGGCAGAATAATCAATTATTCGAGAGATGAAATCAGAAGAAGGTCCGTACTAGGCTTGTGCGCCCACCGCAGAACTGCGATTCGGTTTATGAGAGTCCATATTAGTAGTTATTAAATAATTAGTGTTAATTTCATAATCGAGTACTTAAAATAGTTATTATTAGTGCTTAATATTAGTGGTGCTAAGTTAGTAAGTTAATCAATATACCTACTATATATTACACTTAGATAGCATGCAAAAACAATACTTAAATTGCCTCTGTGGCGCAAGCAAACGAAGCGCAAGCAATTGCTGTGCACGAGGTTGTGGGCTCGATCTCCACACGGAACAAAACTTTGTGTAATTCATAATTAATTCCGAGTTTGGAATCAGGTACTTTGTTTGTACTCGTTAATGTATGTCTGTAAAGTATCTGTATTCTGTAATCATTGGAGAAGCCATGAAAATGTAGCAGGAAAATAAAAAGAACCCGAGGAGTTAATTAACCACCGATTAAACATTAATAACTCTTGTAATACATAATAAAACGTGTACAATATTTTTATTATAGTTAGGTCATGTAGTGTTTACGTTTTATTTGTTTTATATGACTTATATAACTACTCGTATAATAGGTACTAGCCATTTTATTTAGTTATATAACCTGTATCTAACCATGTTTCTTGCAAATAAAATTCTTTATTCCTATTCTCGCCCCTACTTCGCACGCAAGTACTTCGTACTTTTATGCTTTTTACGATATTACTACCTACAAATCGTGATTTTTTTGGCTTTTAAGTAGGTACATTGAATTTATTTTACATAAGTAGGTAGGTACTTATAAATTTTCCGGAAGAAATGCTTGCTTTGTATGCTTTGCGCTTCTAATGGCTGCACATTATTTATTCAAGAAAATATAAATCCGATTTTTCTTTAACTAACGCATAACGTGTAGAATAATGCCAATTGGTACGTTAAAAAATGAAATCACAAAAAAAAAGGTCAAAAAAATCTCGTGCCACTCTACGCAATGATTAAATAGGCAGTTACAATTTTACAAATGATTAAACAAGACCGCATATGGAACAGCGTAATACTCAAAATGTCGAGCCATAAAGCCGCAAGCCCAAAATGGAACTGGGCTGGTCATCTATGCCGCATATCAGACGAGATATGGGCAAAACGCATCATCAAGTGGAATCCACACAATGTTAAACATTGCCGGGGAAACCCAGAAAGAGATAGCGGGATGAGTTGGACACCTACTGGAAGTATTGGCCACAAAGAGCTTTGAACAGGGAGGAAAAGAAAGAGGGTAGGTTAACCGCTGTAATAAATAAGTTACAATTTGACATGTATAGACCTTACTATGTTTATTGCTTACTTGTATGAGTTATGATTTATGGTGATTTGATCATTTTGTGATCTTATTGAAACTTCATTTAATTGTCAAGTACTTACCTATGACCGCACCGGTAAAGTCGCACTCGCATTTGGTTTTATTCCACGTTGGGTTCTTCCCATGTCTTTGCTTTTATTTCATTATGTATTTCATATTATTTAAATCTGTTGTTTTACTTACTTGTATTCGCAATTATAAAGCAGATAAAACATAGTCCAACCAATTAAACAAATTTAATTACGTTCTATGTTCTAGGTAGGTAAGTAGTAAGTAGGTACCTAGTCTGGAACAGAAGAGAGAGAGAATCACTACATATTGAACTAAAACTGAATAGGCTAGACGTAGGACTAATTCAAACTATTATCTGTAAACCAACTACAGAAACTGCTAGAAAACTATGTCGTCTAATTACGGTAATTACGACCCTTCAATCGTGATTATACATTAATGTCAAACATATGATGGGGTTAACATGTCCGCTCGGATAAAAACCCCTAAATAAATTTAATGTAGATTACAAAAAAAAAAGTAGGTACCTACTAATAAAATAAACAAGTGGTCATAAAACATCACAATAACAGAGATTGGAACCTCATAAAATCCAGATGAAAAAATGATTAAGTAGGTTTTATAACTTACCTGTAGGTAGCTTGCTAAGTATGTGCCTAATTAATTATCTAGTATTGCACTGGTTAAAACGCACTACCACTGCGGCAGCTGCAAGACAGACTTAAAATAACAAGTAGGTACCTAAGTACATAGTTAAGACACAACAAGTAGTTACCTAATAAAAATGATAATAAGTAGGTACATACCTAATGCACTTAGTGTTTGTATTGTGCGAATTTAAAACAGTTAATCCATTTAAGTTGATACGAGTTATAACATGACAAGCTTAATTAAACGTTATTAGGAATCAGAATCATAACACAATACAATTGACCGTAAAAAGTGGACTACCTACTTACTAAGTGACATGACGAAGTGAGTAAAGTAAAAAAAGTAAAAATATCAAAAATATCAAACTGCTGCGCAGTTTGATATTTTTGATAAGATAGCTTAACGTTGTACTTAGATAGGTAGATTGGTGCCTTCGGCAGTATGGCCTGGGCCGCACGGAATCGAATATACCTACCTACCTTGGTACCACTCATAGAATAACGACGTAAAGTATTCATTCCCATACTAATAATACGAACGGTCGGTGAGTGACAACACGGGAGCACCATTATCCCCTCGGTCTTCTTCTTTTTCGCTTTTTCGCTCTCAGCTTACACGATCGGCAATGAGTTATTGTAGATTTGCCACTAGGGTATTTACAATAGGTATTCGTTTGCGCTATCTTACTAAGCTTTATAGTTTAAAAAAGGCAACCATGTTCATAGGTGGTGCCATCAAAGTTGTATTAAAAAAGCGTTTATCAGGAAAAAACAATAAAATTAATCTCGATTCGCTGTTCATTCAACAGCTTATACCACCATCTGCAAGTGATCCATAACAATCTGAAAGAAGTCAAAGCCATGAGAAATTCTGTAGCGTAGAAAATTTAATTTAAAATTTTCTTTTTACAATCGGAATACCATAATTTTAAGTTTTCACGGATTTATCAATATAATTTTTAAAATAATAGGCCAAACCAAAAATTACACATTATCTATTAAAAGTATACAATCTAGGCACGAGGGAGCGTGCCAAGCCAAGTTCTAGACAAGAGAACTGGCGAGCAGCGCCCGAGTGTAATATTAGTAATAGTACACAAATCATTTGAAGCCACTTTTGACCCCTTCTTAACTCAAAAACTATCCAACATAAACATACCAAATTCGGTTCATATTTTGAGAATCCCTAGACAAACTAGTACCTACCCCAAATTTTCCTATCTTGGGTAAACGTCTATAAAATATTTTGAGTCTATGATTTCATACTCTTAATAAATACCAATGTAGGTACCAATTTACGTAATATTAATTTGTAGGTATTAATACTTAAATACGTGTGTACAAAGACAGTTAAGTCGTATTATTGTTCTTAAAAGTGTGTGGTTACCCTCTCTACTGGGCATTAGGCACGATTCTTTCCAATCTCGGTATAATCGCAATTTAATTTCAGTTTGGAATCGCGACTTCTGTCTGTCCTCGTTTCTATGCAAATTGCCGCAAAACGCTTGGCGATTGAATTATTTAATAAAATTCAAGACATTTAAATAGCTTATTCTTTTCTGTTAATCTTTTCTGTTGGTTGGTATCTACCTACATTTTAAAATGTGCCATACATAGCCAGTCAACGAATGGCTAAAAAAGGGGTGTAGAGTGCGTGAGCGAGTAACTTAGCCGTGTTAGGATGATAAATTGATAAGGGAGTGAACGTACGAAAGGAGGTGGAGGTGAGCTGGGAGCTCTCCTAGGAGGTGAGCTGGGAGGGATTTAAAGCACCTATTTTCGGTTTTACGCTAATATCTCTAAAACGGTGCGTCCTATAGAAGATAAATTTTCTGCTACCGAATGAAAACTTTTAATTTTTTTAATTCTCTACAACTTTTATTTTGTACACTATATTCAATTTCCAATAGTTTTTGAGAGCTACACGCTTTTGAAAAATAGAAATGAACAAAAACACCGCTTATGGCATTAGATTATACGAGGGTACTTTTAATTTTTTTTTTATACCACTAATGTGACAATCAAGCATACGGCCCGCCTGATGGTAAGCAGTTACCGTAGCCTATGGACGCTTGTAACACCAGGAGCATCACTAGCGTGTTGCCGACCCTGTTAAAAACCTTTTAACTCCTTTCTTGAAGAACTCCATGTTGTAGTCTAAATTCTAAATTCGCGAAATGGGCGGGTAGGAGGTAAAAATTTTTTTTAAATATTCACCTACAACACTGATACATCAGAACCATTAATTAATTTGTAAGTATCTAGGTATACACTACACATTCATAATAAAATGATTTGTCTTGTCTACAAAATACGCTGAAACGATGTTTTTCACTTCTTCATAGGTCAAAAATTACATATCCCGACCATTTTCTTAAGTTTTGGCAACAGATAAAAGTAGCTTGGAGCCAGGTATGTACACTATAGAGTAGAAAAAATAAAATACCTAAGACAAATTTATGCGGGGCAGCCAATGAAACGAGACTTACAAATTTGAAAATTTACATGAAAAGCAGTACATCTTTGCAATATGGCTGGGTGTACCTTTTGTATGTTCTGAATGGAGACTTCCTTAGACTCAGATGAAACAGATGATTATAAAACCAAATTACATCCCGAGTTAGAATTTCGCCTCAATAAATCATGTTTATCTTCATATAAATAAAACATTTCCCGCGCCGTTCGTTTGTCCATCCTCGGTACCTATCTTGCATTGACCTTTACTTTTACGGTACCTATCTTTCACTGACAGTAGACGATGAGCCTTAGACACATATTCCAGGCACTAGGTACTTACATAGGTAGGTAATTTTATTTTTGAACTAATATTATTACGATCAGTTGTTTTCATAATCACTAGAACTTTGGAACCGACTCGATAGGATGTTGATAGAGCAAAATAATTACATTTTAATTTCCTGGATGTAGCGATAATTTCCTTGGACTTAATTGCTAGATCGTCTTTGCCGAGGTTTGTGAAGTAATTCCGCGTGTCTACCGATTCAGTTCTAATTTAATAAATAGGTAATTAATCTCAAATAATTCAATGACTTTTGATTTAAAAACGCTGAAAATATTTGGTCTCCAGTTTGACCGAGTAGTTACATAGGTACAATTCTACAGAATACAAGTGAAACGTTAGGTACTTTAGTAGTCTTTAAGTCGCTTATCTACATAAGGAAATAAAAAAAATACTAGTATTTTGCTTTCATAGCCGATACCTTAGTAGATGTCCATCCAATAAAGAACTTTTTACTAGGAAATAAAATGAAACACATATTTTGTTAGATCAATTTTATTCATTGTAAATATATTTTTAATGAATATAGCATTTCACCCTTTTGCCTAAATTGGTCATTATATTACAATAGATTCAACGAAACACAATTTTATTAGTAGCAAAAATAAATAAAGAAATAAATAAACACAAAAAGAAATCTCAAATAAATAATATACAAATACTTGCAAAATTCTATCAATCGAAAATAGTCATATAAGCTTATTTTTAAATCATGCAAGTTTTACAACGTTGACTCACATTGCCAAACTTGCAGTATAGAAAGGACGCTTTACACAGTAAGTAAGCACACATGAATAGTGCGCAAATGAAACACGAACTAAATGACGGCTACAAAACTCATGTTACAAAGAGTTTCTCGCTACAGCTGACCTATTTATTACTTTTAAATTGATGGACAAATTATTTGATTCTTTCAACGACCACAGCTACCAAGAAAGTGGCAAAATATATATTATAAGTCAGCACTTAGAAAAAACTTAGTACATTTCAAATTTTTGGATGAAATATTACCCATTTTAAGATCTATGAGATTTGTAATCGAAAAAGTTATAGAAATCGAAATAGATAGTACCACCCAAATTATACTGGACAATTTGTACTGTATAAGAAATGTTTTCATTAATTATATAAATGTTAAGTACAATGTAAGCAGTCTGTTGACCAAAAACCTGAACCAAGACCCATCCAAAACTTTTTTGGAACATAAGAAGCAATGGTGTCCGTAATGTTTCCCCAACATGCTGTCAGTTTGTAGGAGCATACAAAACCTCATTGAGTAATAATTTAATTTCTCCTCATTCTGTTGGTGTAAACTGTGACAAAGATAATGATAAAATTAAAACCATTAAAATGTTTAATAAACACAAAAACGAAGCCAAGATAGGGACAACAAAATGTGACTGTAAACGTGGATTCCTTAGTTAATTTATTTGTCCGAAATCCAGAAACAAAATCTAACAACATAACAAATCAAGAAGCGAAACGTTTTGTTGCTGGGTTTTTAGTGCATAAATGTATTTAAAAAATACGCACAAGTTGCGTAAATTTATAAAATGGAATTGTTACGCACAGTGCCTCCGACAAAATAATGAACACAAATGTGTTCATTACTTCAAACTCAATTAAATGAGGAACCGCATGCAAACAACATAAAAAATATTACAACTGAAAAAGTAAATATATTCTGCAATTTCTCGTTCCTGTCTTTTGAAAATCATAAAAAGAAACTATTATGTTTATTTAAAGTTTAAACGATGAACTTTTGTCCTCGTGGAACAAAAAACCTTGTATTGTGTAAAAATGTCCACCGAGTACTTGTCACGGATTTAACGCGTACGGTGTGTGGTCATTTATTTCCCGGAAATTACGCATCGTATCGACGTGCAGGCATACGTCACTATCGAGCGCTCAATGTAGACTAAAGTTCATCGTGTGCGATGTTGCGCCTAGTTACGTTACTTCTGTTTCTTTGGGGCCAACCCCATACTCCCGGTCTCTCGGTGTCCGCCGTAATTTTGTCAATGAATGAGTCAAGAGTAAAAGAAATGGCGACTAGTAACAAATAATTATTTCTAATAAAATCTGAGGATACATTTTAAGCCAGATAACCAAACGCTCTTTTTTTCATAATGAGAAAATACGACAGCCATTTCTTTTTCTTATGAGTGGAGTCAGTTTTTGTGGCCAATCCCTAACTACGGAGACGTCATTCAAATAAAGCATCTCTCTCACTTTAAAAACACTTTAAAGCCAACTTAAAGTAAACTGACGTTTGAGTATTTGAGCTATAATAAATTATTACCACAAAAAGTAGCAATTATATAATGTCCCTTCATTAGAACACAAAGTTATTTCACATTGATCCTATTGTAAAACTTAGAAATAGAGTGTAAACTACCTTGAACACTTATAATTATTCTATTTATTATAAATAGATATTACATTAGAAAACATTACAAAATGAATACAGAATATTATCCATCTGAAATGACTTCGTGTATTTCAGCTAATTTGTGCACGAGATCGTCTTTTCGCTTAATTAAACTTTATACTACAAAGATAATATTAAAACACCGACGAGGTTGCTCGGTCATTTATTATTTCTTACTAATTATGCCATACCTATATATAGGTTTATTAGAAACAATACCTACTAGGTAATGTTAGTTAAGAGTATGTAAATTTCTATAATGATGCACAAATATGCAGATGCACTATTAAATAAATTATGCATAAAACATAATTTTATGCAATTATGACTTTGATGTAGAAAACAAAATATCTTTAGAAATATAAAATAATGAAATTGCAGTCATTAAACTAAATATTTATCATCTTAACCAATACTGAGTGCTGTCCAGAATACTGAAGTAATTATAATATCCTGTACTAACACAAATCGCTAACCAAGATCAAACCTAAAATAATTGTAAGCGTAATGAAATTATATTATACATAATAATGACTGACAATCAATTAATGATACACTAAAAATGAGACCACACGCGAAGTTATTACTATATACAACACATACTGGCTTAATGACAATAAAACGAGAGTAAGTGAGAAAACAATGGTATACGTAAGTGTGCGTAGACATACACGTCATTGCGCCCTTGACGTATGGCAGTATACGTAACATATTTTGTGAGTTTAATGATTATATAAATTTTAAAGATAATACTTATACTGTCAAGCTCTTTTATATTTGAAAGGCATGTCTCACACTATCAGACCCGAAAATGACGAATTTTCATCAAATCATCATTCGCCGACGAATAATAAAATAATGGCATGAGAAAGTGCCTTATTAACTTACTCACAAGTAGAGATGGGATTACACCCGGAAAAAACCCAAATGTGGGAAAAATTGGGTAAATTCCCGGGAAAATTCCCGATTGGGAAAATATTCGGGTTTTTTAAATTTAGCTTATGTAATATCTTGGTAATATATATATACACGTATATTTAAAATAGTTCATGGTAATTAGGTATTATTACTACTTGTTAGAGCTTGCCAAACTATTTACTTTTATAATTAAATACGTTATACTCAGGGCAATCTAAATATATAAAATAAAATTAAATAAAAAACTTATAGAGCTTATTTCCTGGTTATATGTACTGTTCATCTGCTCTTGGCGACCAGTAACCCGCTCGCAACTACCTGCGCAGGAGGGAGAGGGGGCAGGTAGTACCGGGTACGCGTTTGTGATGATCACATGTTGTTTTCACATCTTACCGTGCGCACTTGTGTTAGTTTGTTTTATTGACGACCTGGATTTTGTTTTGTGGACTTTTGATTGCCTTTGACTAAATACGTGGTTTACTCTGGATTGACAACTACTGCTACCCTTACTTCGATACCTACTTCTTCTTATCAACGTTAGTTGACCGGTAAGTTTGACACTTTTTTTAAATAGGTCTTTTATAATCGTTCTATTATACTATACTCGGTCCAAACGCTCGTGTGTTGCGCATACCATTCAAATGAGTCATCGATAATTGTTTAGGTTTAGTATTTTTGTTTGTTTTAGGATAACAGTAAATTATATTAATTTATAGTACCTTCAATTTGAGCTAATTACTTACTAATTTATAGATCATTGGCATAAATTAATATTTATAGAATATTGTCATGTAAGTTATTTTGAATTAAATGAAACGCGTTTATTAATAAGTCTAATCTAATTATAGCTAGCTATAATTTTGATATATTTTTTTTATTTATTATTAAACTACGCATAAAAGGTAAATAATCCATCGATAAGAAAATGGCAACACCACTACTCCCGCCCATAAGACCTCTATGTGCAAGGGAGCGCGCAGTATGGGCTACTCCGCTCCCACGTTTTATAGCCCCGCGTGTCACGAGCGTTTCGATAGAGTTTAAAAAAGTATTACTACATTTTTGTATACCTTGCAAACGTTGAACTTTTATTAATTAAAATCAATGAATTTTGGTTTCTTAAGTTAATTTACTGTAGGAAATAGATTGTACCTACAAAAGTTGAAATGAGTCAAGTAGCCCTATTTTAGAAATTTAGTATACCTACTTTAAAACAGCCCTATGCATTTCTACTGTTCTTACAATTGTTTTTCTTTCCTCTTAGGTCCCCTCATGCCCAGAAAGAAAAATAATGATGTATGGGAAAACTATTTTCATTCGGCAACCAGTAAAACAGTTAAGTGTAAACACTGCGAAAAAGTTTATAAATTTGGCAATGTTAGCAAGATGGCCAGCCATCTGTTAAAATGTTATAGATGTCCAACTGTCATCAAGAACAAATTAAAGAAAACATCTGTTACTACTACAACTGCGACAAATCTGCCTTTGCAGGATGAATCACAACATGAACCGTTACAAGATAACAGTTTGACGGATACAAATTCTATTATTACAACTTCAACAGAAATATCAACAGAAAAGAAACTTTATCTAGATCAACTCTTGTCAAAGGCAATATTTGTTACCGGTTCACCTTTGTCCATCGTTGAACATCCGCTGTGGGCACGATTTTTTGATGAGTTGCAACCACTTTATAAAATACCATCCAGAAAAGCTGTCTCAACTACACATCTGGAAACTCTTTACAATGAAATGGTAAAAGAAATTACAGACGAATTGAAATCTATAAATGATTTGCATCTGCAGTGTGATGGCTGGAGCAATCAGCGCAATGAAGGTATCATCAACTTCATTATTGCAAAACCCGAGCCCGTTTTTGTTAAAAGTCTTAATACTCTTACGAACCGACATACAAGGCAATATCTTTCTCAAGAAATAATCAAAGTTATAAACGTTTACGGAGGCTACAAATTTGCAACTCTTATCGGCGATAACGCGAATAATATTCAAAGAGCATTTCAGATGGTAAAAGATGCGTATGCACACATAATACCGCTGAGATGTGTAGCACATACACTAAATTTGCTTTGTGAAGATTGTTTGAAACCAGAACCTGTTAAAGCATTTATATCGATTGCCATAGAGACTATAAAAGCAATAAAAAGAAACCAAAGTATGAGTGCTTTATTAGCTCAAATTATAAAAGAAAAAGGTTCAGGCGAAACATTGAAATTGCCAGGAAAAACCCGCTGGGGCAGTTATTGTACTGCGTTAAAAAGCATAAAAAAATCGAAAGTAGCATTACAGACATTAGCTGTTCACGAAGATGCTACCATTTCAGAAGAAATAAAATCAAATTTATTGGATCTTAATTTCTGGACTATGGTCGAAAATTGTATAAAATTGTTGGAACCGATAACGGATAAAATTTTCAAACTTGAAGGCAACGGAATTGTAATAAATAAAGTATACATGGCTTTCAAAGACATTAAGTCTACATTTAATTTCGTGCTACCCGACATTTCCATTTTAAATGACCAGCACAAACAAGATATTATAAATGCTGTAACCAGGCGAACAAATACTTGCATCAAACCAATACATTATGCTGCATATTTGTTAGATCCGAGATCGCAAGGCACTGAACTGGATGAAGAGTATGAAGTAGAAGCCATGGAGTTTATTTATGACGTGAGCCAAGCCCTTAATATTGATATTGGTGTAGATTTAGCCCATTATAGAGCGAAACAGGGTTTATGGGACAGACCATTTATATGGAAAAAATGTCGCCGAAATGGTCCCAGTCGTTTGGTGGAGAGGACTCTGCAGCTCCAAATCGCTGAGTAGGGTTGCCGTACGCCTTCTGACTGCTCCTTCTGCACTTCGGCAGCCACTGAACGGTCATTTAGCACACATGCGCATATTCACAGTCACAAAAGAAACAGATTGACTACAGACAGGGCAGCAAAGATAGCTTTTGTATCGTATAACTGGAATCTTTTACACAAACATAAAGATGATGATAACGACGAAGATGAAGAGCCGTTATCTACTCCTAGACAGTTGTCTAGCCCGTTGAACAGCCCAATTAATGAAGAACAACCTTCTACATCGCATGGACACCAACAGGAAATAGAATTCTGTAATATTAATGATATGTATGATGATCATGACAGTAGTGATAGCGATTAAATTTTATTGAAATAAGACTTTTGTAACTTTTCTATTGTGTAATAAATAATTGTGATTGTCTTTAGTTTTGTTTTATTTTTTTGTTGCTGAAAAGTTTCAATAGGATATGTTTCTGGACACTTTTTCATGTTTTTACCAAGAACGGTTATTTGCTCACACATAACGCACATAACACATAGGGCACATGTTGAAGCGCAGCGAAAACTACCTATTTTTCACTGCATCGGTTCTTAAATGCAAAAACAATAAGATCGTAATAATTATTATGATAAATAATGAAAATACCCGTCTATTGGGTTTTTTCCCACATAAATACCCAGTTTTTCCCCAAATGGGAAAAAACTTGGGATTACTCCCGTCGGGTTTTTTCCCGCTGCCCATCTCTACTCACAAGTGAAACAAAGGTTGATCGAAGACACCTTGATAATGTTTCATAAACACAGTTATTTATTTTTATTGCCATAGGCACTATAATATACCACATTAATACTATACATGGAAATATTAAGAATTAATACTTATTAAGTAAATATAATAATTCATGGCAATTTGTGACTTCAACATCGAAAAAGATCAAGTATATTTATATTTCTATCTAAAGTGTTTAAAATGATATATTATTTATCTCGTTTTGCAGTGTTACAAATGAAAATAGTCACTAAGAAGTGATAATAGTAAACTTCATTCAAATACTTTACAAATACTAAATTTTAAATTATGCATAAAGAGTATGATTTAAAACTGTGATATTAAAATAGTCAACTAACCTATTACCTGCCTATTCAGACTTATATAAAAATAAACCACTAACTACTCTTTGAGAGTATATTAAATACCACAATGCCCTGAATATCCTAAAACGCTATCTTTTTTTATTAGTTTGACTTATTATTTACAAAAAGTGTTAATTTAAACAGACCAGAATCGAGCTTAGACTGCATTAATTAGATATTTCGATTAATATTTATTATAAATAAGTACACTTAATTAATAAAGTGCTAGAGCTTACAACAATGCTATTCAATTTGCAGCATCCTTTGACATAATTGCTTTTGCCAGCAGCATAATACTTTGGTTCGCTGTAAAGGCTACCAACGTGCATAGCGACCATGACAGCCATTTCTTATCTACTTTAGTAGGTACATTTTTCATAGATGAAACACGCAAACACAGCTAAGCAAAGATACTTCTACAATGTAATCTAAGTATGACAAAATCACTGCTGCTAAAAAGTAATTAAACGGAGAACCCAACCAATTTGGATTATAAAACCTCAATTTTTTTTTGTCATAAATTTTTTTAATTATTGTTCTTTTATTTATTTGCCTTTTTGTTTGTCTTTTTTTTATAATTAGGTATCATAATTTTATCTTTCTGGACATAGCCATATAAGAAAAAGTTCGTGTAAAAGTTTTATAAAGCAAGTTTCATTCAGACTTCTACCAAAATTTGCATCATTAAATGTCGTTTACAATGGTTGCATACTGCCATCTATCAATTTACGTTGATACCCACTTATTACAATTAAAAGATCGCTAACAAAACCTTGATACTTAAACTATTGACTAAGTTTACTGTATAATATCAACACGCGCTACTAGTTACCCAAAAAGATTTTTTTACACAAGTTCGCTAACAAGTAAGCATACGGCCCATCTGATAATTAATAAGTGATACCTAACCGTAACTTATGGGTGGTTGTGTCCTCTGAGCATCGCAGAAACAATGCCAAAAACCATAACCAAGCCATTGACGATGATATAGGAGATGCTCGAGTACAACGAAGAGGACCGAAGGGGTCGTTCAGCGCTTATAAATGGCGAGGGAACAAATGGGCCAATACAATAGCTTATAGATGCGCATTTTAAGTAACTAGCATCGCCTAAAAAGTGCTTAAGTCATAAATCACAATATTACGCATTTTCCTGGTCAACTAGCGCAGCTTGAGACAAAGAAATTTGTTGAGAACTTGGTAATCTTCTAACAAAGAACGCTTTTATACAAGGAGCTAGTACATACAATAGTACTATTGCAGCAATTATAGATATTGCACATAGTGCCCATTGAGCAGCTCGTATTGATATAGCGACTTCAGACACCGGTCTTATTAACTGGCAGATTGATTTTAAAGAAATAGATACGTTATAAGGACCTGTAATACGGGTGTTTGCCCCGCAATCTGAGGTTTGAAAGCCAATCCAACCAGCTGATCTATTGAATAACACCTGTAAGTAAAATATTCGGGTGTCAATATTCATCGGTATCAAAGAAAACAGCTATATTACAAGTAAAACAGAAATGTAGTACTTTAATGCAATAACAATACAGCATCTGTCCTTGAGCTCTCAAATAATAGTATGACGTCAAAAACTATGACGTCATAACTTTGTATTTTCATGGCACAAACAAAGAATGTTTTGATAGCCCATAAATTGATTCGATTAATAGTCATCGTCTCTATTAACAGACAAACAAAAGCCAGGTTATCAAAACAAATACCTGTAAATAACATAATTATAGTCTAGGGTTCGAACCTATGAATCGAACCTATGACACACTATAAAAATGACCCTAACCAAACGTCTAGTCATAGTATAGTATGCTACAATTTAAGTAGCGTGATGTTACATAACCTATAACCTTCTTCGAGAATTATTCTCGAAGAAGGTTATAGGTTACATCACGCTACTTGCGACGGGAGAAGAGCAGTAAGCAAAGACGCAGGTGAAATCGCGCCGCGGAAATCTAGCGCTTATTATACAACAAATTGTAGCATACTATACTATGACTAGACGTTTGGTTAGGGTCATTTTTATTATATAGAGTGTCATAGGTTCGATTCATAGGTTCGAACCCTAGACTATAATTATGTTATTTACAGGTATTTGTTTTGCCCAATTATTGGGCTATTATATGCCAAAAGATTATTTAAAATCCGACTGGTAGTTCCAGAGATTAGCGCGTTCAAACAAACAAACAAACTGCCGCTTTATATAATAAGTATAGATAGCAACTTTATTTTTCAATGATTTTAAAATGATTTGTTTTTACCTGAAATCCTTCCATCGCAGTATAACCCAGCACAGTTTCAGTACCGCCGGCTTCTAAACCTAATTTGTAACAAAATTGTGTCACTGTACCACTCTTATCACTGCTGTTATAAACTCCTGCAACTCTCATGTAATTCTGAAATACAATCAAAGAATTATGTTAGAAATAATAATTGTAATATGTTTTTTCCTTAATGCGTGGTGCACATCTCAAACGGGGGCACGGGCCTCCTTTTATAAAATTTTGGTGGCAAAGAAACATTATGGCCCACCTGAGGCCCTATTCATAGAATAGATTAAAAAATGTATGGGATTGACATAAGCTTACGACAATGCAGGCGTTAGCATACATCAATCCCATACATTTTTAGTTTTTTATGAATAAAATAGAAATCAATGCCACTTGTCTAGGGCCTCTGATCGTAAATGGTAACCTATG
Source organism: Parascotia fuliginaria (assembly GCA_963082885.1). Taxonomy (NCBI): domain Eukaryota; kingdom Metazoa; phylum Arthropoda; class Insecta; order Lepidoptera; family Erebidae; genus Parascotia; species Parascotia fuliginaria. Next base: position 11,965,308 of record OY720180.1, on the reverse strand, counting down.
GGCATTGAACATGTAGTCTATGCATGACAGCAACAATGTTAGGAAAACCGAACCAAGCTGCTTACCGCGTACCGCGTAGCGAGGGAAATCGAGAGGGTATTTGAGAAACCAAACACATTAATATAAAAACTAATACTGTAGGCCGATATTATACGCGAGGGTAGTACTTCCGAGTTCGATCTGGCCTATTTATGCACAGAATCTACTGTCACAACACCTATCCATATAAAACATTTCACCGTTGCACTTATGTGTGCGATATTGAAGTATGGGTTACACAATTACCTAGTTATATATAAGATTTATTTTAATAGTAATGTATAAAAATTTGAGAATTGTTACCTGAGGTGGAATTTCTAATGTGAAGTATTGATTGTCAGCATCAGAACTAAGGAGATCTATCGCTATCCATGGCAATGTCCAAGTTTGAGGTTCTGGCCAACAGGCAGCCTGTAAACATTGACCAGTTATTTTGAGATAAGATCAACTCGTGAGAAGACGCAGTATAAGTCTTAATTTTAACATTTTGTGTGAGTTTTAAGGTGATTGTTTCATAGGTAAGCAACACTAAAGCTAGGCAAGATAAATTTTTTAAACACGAATTAAATGTAAATGACGGGCCTGTTGGTCTGGTGGTTAGTGACCCTGACTGCTAAGCCGCAGGTCGTGGGTTCGATTCCCACCCAGAACAAATCTTTGTGTGATGAGCATGATTGTTTGTTCTGTGTCTGGGTGTAATTTATCTATAATATGTATAGTATTTACAAAAAAAAAATGTATATAAGTAGTATATCAGTTGTTTAGTACCCATAACACAAGCAAATATAATTGCTTAATTTGGGGCTAGATGGCGCTGTGTGAATGTGGTAGAATATTATTATTATTATTATTATTAAATAGCGTGAGCATTTTGCATCCGCGCGCCTATTCGTGTAATTTTAGGGCGCACCGACACAATCATGTATCGCTTTAAAGTTGCTGGAACTAATACAGATTCTGAATAATTGATTTAGTATCAATTATTCAGAATCTGTATTGGTCATTTTTCAAGGAACCACGGAGACATATTTCAAATCGTGTTCCATGTTTTTAAGGCTATGCTAGCTTTGTACCATGAGTCATGCAACACATTTCTTTTCTAAATAAATGCTAACAATAAAGCCTTGTTTATAGAAATAAATATTAAAATAAACAATGAACATCTCAATTTAAATAGCAAGGCATCTAAATAATAATAATAATACTTCAACAACTGTTCTACACACAACGCTATCTAGACCCAAAGTAAGCATATATTATAGCTTGTGTTATGGGTTCTAGAATGCTGATATACATACTTAAATACTTTTTTTTTGTAAATACATACTATTACACTCAGACCAATGCAAATATTCATGTTCATGCACACAAATATTTGCACTGAGCGGAAATCGAGTCCGCGACCTCTGCGTGGTAGTCTATACAGCACCATCGAACCACAGAGGCAGACATAGTATAAATAGAAATATAATAATAATATTGCTTTAAGAGTAAAGTAAAATATTTACCTCTCCTAGATACCAAAACTCGTCTAATATAAGCTCCTGAGAATTACGATAAATTGTTTTTAATTCGTCTACAACCTGAAAACAGAAATTGATATGCAATTAATATTATTACTCACTTTTCAAACTATATATTAATTGAAATACCTATTTTTATGTCCGTGAGATTGTATAAAAAACGGGGCAATGTGCTGGAAATAAAACAGCTGACATTCCGTGCAAAACTAATGGCAATATAAAATAAATTTTTCGGACTTGGTGACCGCAAATATAGGGAAGCCGCTTGAGAGTTCTGTTACTTGGGCTCGTTGTCCGCAATTGAACCTTTATACGAGCTTCAGAGGTCACGAGGGTCACGAGAGGGAATGGGGTAGGGGAAGGCAATGAAGGAAGTGAAGAAAGAGGAAAGGGGGGAAATTGGGCCTCCGGCGCTCTCACTCACCGAACGAAACGCAGTAGTACGGATACTACTACTCTTACGTCGATCTTCTATGAGAGGCTAGTACTTTCCCGGTCGATCCGGCCCATTCATGCTAAAACCCGCGTGGAGCTAATACCGTTTAATTTCATATTCATGAATACTATTAAAAAAAAATTACCTGTTTATACAAACTATTTGGTATTCTAATATTAGTAGTTCCACTGTCAACAATGCCCTTTTCCGCATTGAGTTTCAAACACATGTCTTCATTGGGAACATTTATATCTTCCACTATTTGACTATTATTTATTAAAGTGGTTAATGGATTTATTACTCTGATGGCTATCACACCAACTTCGTACCAACGTTTCCGTAGAATTGGCGTTCGGAATGTTTTGTTAATATTATCATGTGTTGTGTCATCTGTAACAACAATGCACCTTTTGTGAAATAGATAATTAAAATTAATGATTATTAAGTGACTATATACGGTATGACTAGTATACCTAATACTAGTCATTACCGTTAAAAAGTGTTATACGTTTGATAGAGTTTGATGAAACACATCAAACGGTATTCACAAATACTTGTTTTAAAAGTCAGTAGATGTAACTTGCAAATAAATATAGACAAAAATACTATTAAGTAAGTGCATTTCAATAATTAGTTAGAAAACATTGTTATTGAACTTGTTTATTTATTAAACTATATAAAAAATCAATGCAAAAGTCAACTCATTGCTTTATTCTCAAAGCTTAGATTTTAATTACATTTCATTAAACTTTTTGATAAAAGAACGCATATATTTATAGCTTGTGGTATTTATTGCTTTTGAATGTGGATAAACATACTTTTATACTTTTTTTTTTGTAAATCCATACATATTATACTCAATACTCAATATTTTATTTGCGTTCCACAATGTAGATCAGATGTTACAGATATATTGCATGGCATCATTATGAACCCTGTCGGGCACAGCAAAGTCAGAAGAGAGGAAGAGGGCTTTAATTTAATAAAAATACTAGATTTATGTAATATACTACCATATTATTATAATTATATTCATCTATTGTTTTCTACTTTATAATGTCTGAAATAGTGTCATAATATCATCTAGGTTAGGTTATTATATATGTTTTAATTATTATTATATTATATTTATGTATATAGATTATATTAATTTCATTATTATATTATTTTCTATCAATATTTGTGTCAATTAGTATTTTAATTTTATTGCATATTATTAGATATAAGTACCTATACCGATTAGAATTTGTCAATTAAGTATTCATTTATATTGTAGTAGCATTTACATAATAGTAGCGATTTTATTTTATTTGTAAATATATTAAATTTAGTTTCGTTTTTTATTACTTCAGGCAATTTATTATAGATTTTAATAGACATCACATATGTACTGTCAGAGTGTAGTTTTAAACGAGAATTTGGTAGGTTAAGTCTATCTTTATGGCGTAATGTGTTTTGTAATTGTTTTTCCCTTCTCTTCGTAAAGAAATTTAGATTATTTCTTACAAATTTACATATTTCTAAGATATATATGGACGGTAGAGTAAGGATATTGTGTTCTCTGAAATGGGGTTTGCAACTGTCGGTATTATCGATATTTACTAATATTCTAACAAGATTTTTTTTGAAGTATGAAGAGAGTTGGTCATGGCATCTGTACTGTTGCCCCACAATATTATGCCATAGCTAAACCATGCATGAGCATATGCATAATATGTGGCCAGGGCAGTTAACAAATTGATTGTCTTTTTCACTTCATAGAGGGCATATTTAAATTTGGAAATCTTTGCTCTTATTTTTCTAATGTGTGATTTTCAGTTTATATTGGTATCTATTGATAGGCCAAGTAGTGTAAATTCCGGTACGGTTTCTATTTTTAGTTTTTTTAGTTTTTAAAAAGTTAATTTCGAGATTGTGTTCGTTCATCCAGGAGACAGCTTTATCGAGTGTGATTGATAGCTGTTTGTTAAGTTCACTATTGTTTTTGCATGAAGTGAGGAGTACATAGAAACACCCAGGCCAATGCAATGCAAATATATACAAATATTTGCACTCGAACGGGAATCGAACTCACGACCTTAGCGTGGCAGGCCGTACACAGTTACCACCGAACCACAGGGATTGTCATAAACTTACTAAATATTGATACATACCTAACATATTAAAATAGCCATAATGCGTCGTATTCGTACGAGTCAATGGTCCACAGAGTGTCAATTGGAATGAGACTTGTTTATTTAAACTACGGTCCACTGAATCCAACCATGATTCAACTACTACACCTCCACCCCATGCTCCTACTGGTAAGTAAGCTAGTCCGAGAAGGCCCTGAAATATATAAAAATTAAGCAATACAAAAATGTTATAAAATGACAGTTTATTACATTTTATTTATTTATTATATTATTAATCTATAGTCCGTCTGAATAATTGCTGAGGGAGAATATTATAACGCCAACTCGTTAAAGCCGAACCCGAACAAAACTCAAACATGCGCATTTCACCTTCACAACAAAGAAGCGGGTCGTAAACTAAACATCCAATGGCGTGGGGTGCCTATTGAGCATACCAACTTCGCAAAATATCTGGGTGTTTATCTAGACAGGTCATTATTTTTTAAAAAAAACTGCTAAAACATCAAGCAGAAAGTGCACTCCAATCGACGCGTGTTGCGTCGATTGGTCTCTTTGAAGTGGGGAGCTTCGCCTACCGTTCTGCGGACCACTGGCCTGGCGATTTCTTTTTCTGTAGGCGAATATGCCAGTTCAGTTGGGAGTCGTTCAGCCCTTACAAGGTTGGTGGATACAGCATTAAACGAAACTTGTCGGATTATTACTGGTTGTTTAAAACCGACCCCGGTACAAATGCTGTATCCACTATCTGGAATAGCACCTCCGGATGTTCGCAGGACTGTAGCAGACTCCGCCGAGTCTAGAATGCTAGACGACACAAGGCACCCATTTTTTAATTACAACCCTGTGCCACAAAGGCAGAAAAGCTGAAAAATTTTGTTAAGTGTGTGCTTCCTCTTTAGATTGTGGCGAGAACGTGTTAATCTCCCAAATCCCTTTGTCCAACCGTCAGAGAATCGCCCTGGTCATAATTTATCATGGCATACTTGGAAATCTTTAAACAGACTTCGGACACAGGTCGGCCGTACTAAAGATAATTTGTCCAGGTGGGGATTCTCTGACGGTTTCGATCTAAATTGCAAGTGTGGAGCCAATCCTCAAACAATGGCCCACTTGATAGCGTGCCCTGCGTGCCCGATCAACTGCACGCAGGAAGATGTAATGAACGCTGCTGACAATGCAGTAGCCGTAGCTATGTTTTGGGCTGATACAATATAAAAAGATTTGCTGTCGACTCGAAAAGAAGAACTGCTGATCGCCGGCCAAGTCGCCGATGAATGTATCGGCGACTTGGCCGACGATCGTCAATTACAATAAGGTGATAATAATAACACAACTACACAGCGCTACATAAATATAAAGTAGGTAAATGCGGCAATGTTTATTTTTGTAAATACATAGAAAAAAGTGACAAACTGATTCTTAGGCAGTGTGTAGCAATAGAATTCTAACTCTGCTCATAATTCCTCGGGTGAATCATTACCCTGCTAATATTGTGAACCGAGTTACAAGTGATGTGGTGACGACCTTAATCATTATGCCATCAGTACTCGAAAAAATTAGACAAAACTTTCTTTTTTTTTGAAGTTAGTAAATAAAAGATAGCTAACCTGCCATCCAGATCCATTCATGAAAAACTTATGACTTTGCGTTATCAATGCTAAATCAGATCTCACTTCTGGTATTTTAGATAGTGAAGAAAACTGAATAAAATCAGATACAAGACGACCAGACCATGTACCTTGAGAATATTCCGCTTGAACCTGCAAAATTGTAATAAACAATGTATTTAATATTGTCTTTGTTAAATTATGTCCGCTTTTATGCTTGTTCATCAACTATGAAGTATCATAAACAAAAACATTATTTTTCTTGTTAAAATATAACTGAAATAAAATTATTTATGTCACTTAAATAATAGGTACATATAATATCCAGTGATCGGAATTATGTGGGCTAAAATACCTAAACTTCAAAGAACAGAGGCAAAAAATGTGGAGACTTTCTTACTTCAACAATTTTATTTGACCCAATTGGGCAAAAAATTGGAACAATTATTGTCACAGTAAGCAAATACAAAAACAGACAAAAAACCTTCTGCACCTTTTTACTTACAATGTTTAAACGACGAAAAGGAAATCACAGGTAGTTTTTTAAAATAATACAAATCGAGCGTAATGATTTTAAAAACAAAAACAGAAAATTTGTTTGATAGTTGTTTTACTGAATTAATTTTAGATGTACTTTAGTAATGTCCCGTAAACCAAGGCAATTGAGCCAAAAATATATGTATTCCTAAGGTGTCTGTCCCAACACACAGCCGTTGCCCTGATCCAAGAGCCGTGGATTAGGGCGGGCCATATACAAGGATTGAACAACTTAGGCGGTAAGCTTTTAGTCAATAACAATCACGACAATCCAAGATCGTGTATTTATACTACTAAAAACATTAGTGCACAGCTACTAACAGATTTCTGTTGTAGAGACGTCTCTGCTATTAAAGTAGACCTACATGGCAGAGACGCCAGCATAGCGTTGGTCCTTGCCTCGGTCTACATGCCGGAGGGCGAGGACCCACCACCACACAACCTGACCAGACTCATACAACACTGCGAGAGAACCGGGATGGAAATCATCATCGGGACAGACTCAAACGCACACCACCCCACAAAACAATCGAGGTAAGGCACTAGTTGATTTTCTTTTCACTACAAACCTATCTCTACTAAATACAGGCTCGGAGCCTACTTTTGTTACACGACGAAGTCGCACAATTATTGATCTGACGATAGCCTCGGAGGGTGCAGCGAAGATCACAACCGGATGGCACGTATCAAACGAAGCCTCCTGTTCTGATCACAGATGGCTTCGCTGCGACCTCCTAGCCACCATACCACCTGTCCCACCAAGGCGCAACCCGCGCAACACAGACAGGACAAAGTACAAACAAACAATCGAAGCGAAATTTAAACAAACAGGGGCATTGCGGACACCATCGGATCCCCCAGACATAGACAAACAAGTCAATGATTTCACCAAATCCGTAATTGACAGTTATCACACAGCCTGCAAAGAGACAACACCACTCCGCACACCTGGCAAACAACCATGGTGGGGGGCGGAACTGGAGCGTAAGCGCAAACAGGTAAGGACATGTCTCAACAGAGCCATGAACACAAGCAAAGACGATGACTGGGATGAATACTACTCAGCCAAATCAAAATACAAGAAATGTATTAGATTCAGACGGACCATGGGTTGGAGAAACTTCTGTGGAAACGTCGAATCTTGTCAACAAGCTAACAAGGTACGTAAAATACTGTGCCACCAAAACTCATCGAATGACACAAGCATCCGTCGGCCCGATGGCACCCTAACGACCTCCCCTGAAGAGGCCAAACGCATCCTAACAGAAACTCACTTCCCGGATTGCGTCTTTACTAGGTCTCCAAGCTGGAAGCATTATACCATCCGAGGACGATTGGAACTACGCGAATAAGGTGGTAACCATGGAGAAACTCCGATGGGCCATACAATGTTTCCACCCCTTCAAGCGGCTGGCCCTGACGGGATTTTCCCCGCACTACTACAGTGGGGGGAGACAGCCGTCATCCCCAGACTGACTCCGCTAATGAGAGCGTGCCTCGCCCTCAGATACATACCGAAAGGATGGAGGGAAGTGAAAGTAATATATATACCAAAACCAGGTAAGGGTGACTACACAAATCCTAAATCACATCGACCAATTAGCCTGACCTCCTTCCTGCTAAAGTCATTGGAAAGGCTATGCGAGAGGGAGCTGAGAGATGGAGCACTAAAAAGCATACCACTACATACAAATCAGCACGCCTACAGCTCAGGTAAGTCAACAGACTCTGCTCTTCATCTGGTAGTCAGCAGAATCGAGGAGGCACTAGAGCAAAAAGGCAGCTGTCTCGGCACCTTCATAGATATTGAAGGAGCTTTCGACAAAACACACTTTGCTAGTATACAAGCTGCGCTCCACCGACACGGAGTAAAGGCGGTTCTAGCTGAATGGATCACAAACTCACTGAGCAAACGGATAGTAAGACTTGGAGATGATGAGAATTCAGCAATGTTAGCCAGAGGCTGCCCTCAGGGAGGCGTCCTGTCTCCCCTTTTGTGGAATCTGGTAATAAATGACCTCATCACCAAACTAAACAACCATCATGACTACACCATAGGTTATGCCGATGACCTTGCCATTCTCATATCAGATAAGGTAACAGGAACCATCTGCAACCTCACTCAACAAGCGCTATACATAGTTGAAAAATGGTGCAAGGAGTATGACCTCTCGGTAAACCCCAACAAGACGCAGCTTGTCTTGTTCACCAAGAAACGCAACCTGGGCCACTTTACATTACCCAGGATTTTCAACACCGAACTAAAACTGTCAAACGATGTCAAGTACCTTGGCGTCACCCTTGACAATAAACTAACATGGAGCAACCATATAGACAACACAATAAACAAGGCAACGATTATATTCTACCAATGTAAGAGGATGATTGGTAAGACGTGGGGACTACAACCCAAAATAATACTATGGCTCTACAACACCGTCATTAAACCCATACTCTCTTATGGGGCAGTCGTCTGGTGGCCGAGAACTAAACTAGACACTGCGGCAAACAAACTTCAACGGATACAAAGGTTAGCATGCATGGCTATTACAGGCTGCTTCAGAACTACACCGACGGCGGCACTAGAGGCTATGTTGGGCCTCCCACCGCTCCCCCTCTACATCCAACAGGAGGCAGCAATGACGGCCCTTCGCCTCAAAACACTAAACTTGTGGTACAAAGGTAAAACAAAACATATGTCTCTACTAGAGGGACTGACAAACGAATTCCCTATAATAGACGCGGCAAACGACCGCATACCGAAACAATTTGTCATTGACAAGAAATACAAAATACAACTGCATGAGGACCAGAGTTGCGAGGGATTGCGACTAGGGGAACTCAGGATATTTACAGACGAATCAAAAACAGGCACGGGGACCGGAACCGGGATCTTCTCTGAAGATTTAAACATGCACATATCAGCACCGTTGGGGGCCGAAAACACTGTCTTCCAGGCTGAGTGTATGGGCATCTCCCTGGCAGCCTCGGCGATCCTAGCAAGAGATGTCAGGGATCATTCCATCCGTATACTCTCGGACAGCATGTCTGTCCTTCAAGCGCTAGGAAGCCATACAATAAACTCCAAACTGATATATGACTGCCACCAAAAATTATGTCAGGTAGGTACTTACAACATCACTATGCAATGGATCAAAGGGCATAGCGGCTCCCAAGGTAACGACGCAGCCGACGTGCTTGCGAGGGAAGGCTCAGCTATGAATGCCGTGGGACCAGAACCCACTGTTGCCATTCCCTTTGGTCACCTACGCACCCTGGTAAGAAATCATACCATAGATCAACACAATAACAAATGGAAGAACCATACCGAGTGCAGGCAGGCTAAGGAAGCACTTCCAGAGCTGAATGCTCGCTTCACGAAACAGGTGCTCCGACTGTCAAAACAACAACTTCGCACAGTCACAGCCGCCATCACCGGTCATGGTTCTTTCAATAAACACCTATTTGTCATGGGAATTACAGACAGCCCGCTGTGCAGAGCTTGCATGCGGGCAGACGAAACAACAGCACACATATTGCTACACTGCCCTGAGGTCGCCACATACAGGGCAAGATACTTTGGCGACCCGGATTCACTCCACGAGATCGTTGGGGACATCACAAGTCTGCTGGCCTACCTCGAGGAGCTGGGATGGATCGAGTGATCGCCGCCCACCCACACGCAAAATACGCGCACAGCCGTGGAGTTGCGGAAAACAGCCCGTTTATACCTTAAGGTGTCTGTCTCTACCTGCCTCTGTTATTTTTCCAGCAGTAGTTATTTTAGTGACCATTAATTTAAAGATGCACATACTTACACTTTTTCCACAGTCATAAATACTGGTTGAATTGTCAGGATGGAAATACTCATTACTGTTCTGACGAGCATATGAAGCAATAGCTAATGTTGTACTGCCAGTGTCTACTAGTAGTTTAAGCTGTAAGAGTAAAACAAAATTTTGTAGTATGAAATAGAACAAATGATTCTAAAGAACTGAAGTTATTTAGCCTACAACTACAGCATTCTATACTTCTATACTATAATATAAAGCGGAAGAGTTTGCTTGTTTGTTTGAAAGCAATAATCTCTGGAACTACCAGTTGGATTTGAAAATTCTTTTTGTGTATGATAGCCTAGTTCTCGAGGAAGGCTATGTAACATCATGCTACTGGCGACGGGAGCAGAACAGTAAGCAAAGACGCGGTTGAAACCGCGCAGCGGAAAGCTAGTATTAATAAATAGTATATTATAATTTTAAACAAAAAAAAACTGACTTCAAACAGGAAGGAAACTAAAAAGTTAAAAGTAAGTTTACTTAGCAGAAAGTAATTCGTATTTTGATTTAGTTACTCAGAATTTTGAAGTTGGTGCTGAGCAAATACTATAAGAACCTAGAACAATAGCAAATTAGGATTGATTATACCTATAGGTAACTAGTAATTATTTTACTTGGCACCAACTTCAAAATTCTGAGTAACTAAATCAAAATACGAATTACTTTCTGCTAAGTAAACTTATTTTTAACTTTTTAGATTCCTTCCTCTTTGAAGTCGGTTTTTTTTTGTTTAAAATTATTTTATTTTACGATTTTCAGTGATGGGTAGACCTAAATCTTGCTTAGGTTTTATTTTTCTACGAACTAAACATTTTGGAATATTGAACCGTATGAAGTAAGCCTGACATGACTGCTGTTAAGGAATTCCCTCGACTGTCTATGGTCACCTGTATTGGCACTTAAAACCCATATGGGTGCAAAGTTCTCATCATTAAAAATGGTTTAAGTCCAAAAACACAAAGTAATTGCTGTAAATCGTTGTCAGTTTCCTCGACTGTCTTTCGGCTACATCATCAGATCGACTCCAAACCTTTACTAAATAGTAGTGCCTTAAAATACTTAATGAAAAAAGTAACAAATGCACTAGTCTTTAGTATGATTTTCGAAAGTTTTCTTCGATTTCCCTGGGATGCCATCATCAGATTCTGGTTTCCGTATTATGGTACCACACTTGGGATATCTACTTTTCAAACAAAAAAAGAATCATCGAAATCGGTTCATAAACCACGACGTTATCGAAGAACACATAAAAATATATATATATATATATATATGGTCGAATTGAGAAACCTCCTCCTTTTTTTTTGAAGTCGGTTAAAAAGCTGTATAAATGAGTAATAGTTTTAGATGTTTTATTTGTGACCATACAACATAAACAATTATTTTCATCATTTATTTTACTTTCGATAAAACAGTTAGTAGGTACACCAATTACATTAAATTAAAAACTTAAAAACAAGAAATCATGACTGAATGCAAGCTTTATATTTGTAAAGATTGGTTTTTTGATATAATTATTCAAGTTCTAATATTAATGAATAAGTGTAATATGGTACTGCATATTCCTACTGATAGCAAGAGTATAAGTACTTTTAACCCTTTGATAGACACTACTGTAGACACAATAGATGTTTTGAAGTCCACCCTCACTTCGCTTCGGTATCAAGTTTCATTCAGTCTCACAACAAACGGGTACATAAAATATAATCGCAATATTACCTATGTCTACGAAATGTTATTGCTATACTGTAAATTTACCTTGGCTGAATTCTGTATTGCAAATTTACAAATATTGAAATTAAAAAATATGCTAAGCATAATAAAATATATTGCCACTGTGACCCGCTTCATTTCTTTTTTCTAAAGGTATAATATTTTTTTCAAATTGGTAATGTAAGATTTTAATTATATTATATATCAAACAAACAAACATACAAAAAATCTAATCTTTTCTCTTTTTAATATTAGTAGAATATGGATAATGTTGGTTAACCCTATCAATGTAGATGCCTCAGCAGATGACAATGTAGCTAGACATTACAGTGTTCATTGATAAAAGAATTGTCCCTAACAGACCAACAGTTTTAAATATTACAGCATCGAAAGATACAAATCTTCATCTGAAAAGTATTAATACTTTGTTGTGTATCTAATTTTAGTATCTTTCATTGAAACATCTAACGTTTTTACACGGATATTGATTGGATATCGTCCAAGCGATGCTGTGTTCATCAAAAAGAATAAAGTCTTCGTCAGTTTCGAGGTTTTAGTATTAATTGAATAACGTTTTACCAACCTTTTGATGTGGATGTCCTAAATTAGCCTCTATAGAATATGCTTGGCCAGCGTCTCCATATAAATTTATTTCATCAGCACAAGCGATCTTCAGATAAACAAAACAGATTTGCAAAATAAAGAATCTCACTGTCATCTTTACGTGAATGTCCAGTGTTGTATTTACACAAATACACTGTTTTGTGCGGCGAATTAAATCAACATTTGTACTAACATTTTGTATTTGCTCTATTTGCTCGATATATTAAAAAAATAAATATTTACACTGAGCGCTCTGACTGGGCTGAATGACAACTGACATGACAAATTAATATTGACAGTTGACTTGACACTTGATTTGACATTTTGCCAAGGACTAGCCTCAAGAGCTTTTGTGCCAGAAACTTGTCATGCGAGTCCAAAATGTATGAAAAATTATAGTGCTGGCCCCTCGCCTGACGCCGATTGAGGAGTTACAGATATGTTTAAACTTATGATTTTCAGATTTGACTATTTTCAAGAGATTGTATATCACTTATTGAAGTCATCAACTGGAAGATTGATTACATTATTAATTAAAACGATACTTTTCATTTCATTCCTGTATTTATCAATTTTATTATTTAAATTTTGTCATTTGTGGGGTTTTGGACAGTTCTTACTTTAGCATTCTCCGTCGTCATGGTTGAGTGTTTGGGGACCTCACAGCAATAAACTAGGGAAATACTTTCTGATGAATAACTAGTTATACTGACGTTTCATATATACCTACTCCATCGAATTAAAAATATGATGCCTTGAAGGCATTCCTCTCTCGCCAACATTGTAAAATGAGAAACCATTTTGCCCTTAAGTTCTTTGTTAGTGAGAGTGATTATAAGTTACAGAGATAGTTTTGGTTTAATGTGCATGTCACAATCATTACAAACGTGCGCAGTTGACATTATAGGTTTTAAAATATAGTGTGTGGGTATAATAGTCGATATTATACGTACCTCGTGCCGCCGTATCAAAACGGCAGACAAATTTCTTCCCGTCAAACATTATAAGGCATCCTTGTTTAATGCTCTCAAGACTGTAATTAGTCGCTTGAGGATTAGAGGTCAAAGCTTATATCGCTGACTTTAGTCTTCTATTTTATTTATTTGTTTATTTATTTATTTAACACTTCATATACATACAGGAGTATATTGGCGGACTTAATGCCTGAGGCATTATCTACCAGTCAACCAGTACAGGTGATGCAGAGAAAAACAAAGTAGGTGCATCTGAAGAACAGTAGAGACAATTTTACAGAACAAAATATATAAATATGCATACAATATAAAAATAAACATACATACAAAGCCTACAATACATATACATATATAAATACTTATATAACCATACATACATACATACATACATAAACATAACATAATATACGTAAATGATCGGTATCATTGCGGTGTGTCTGCCTGCCTTCTCACGAGGAGTTCCTTTACCTTAAACTTAAACGCCAAACGGTTAGTTGACATCCTGATTTCAAGAGGGAGCGCATTCCAAAAACGTACAGATTGGACAGAGAAGGAAGACCCTACAAAATTAGAACTATGGGAAGGACATTGAAGCAGTAGGTTATTGGAAGAACGAAGAACTCTGTTATGATTAGAACATAAATACTGAAAATAATCCAGTAAGTAGGAGGGGGGAGTGGGAAACGTTAGGAAGGAGTAGAGGGTAGTGAGAGTGCGCAGACTACGGCGCTGGCGAATAGTTAACCAAGTTAACTGGGAGCGGTATGTAGACACGTGGTCATACTTGCGCAGATTAAAAATAAATCGAAAGCAGTTATTGAGAAGACGGTCATATTTGTTTAGGAGATCTGCATTCAGGTCTAAATAGCACACGTCACCATAGTCGATTAGCGGAAAAACTAAAGCTTGCATAAGCGTTACCTTTGTCTTGGATGGGAGGAAGGTTTTCAGGCGATAGAGTGCGCGCTAAGTACCGATAACTCTTTGGCTCACACTTGTTGCTTGAGCTTGCCAGTTAAAAGTAGAGTCAATGTATATGCCAAGATCCTTGACATTGGCACTTAATTCAATAGTGGAACCATCATAGACGATTGATGGAATATTTTTAGTGTCTAGTAAGCGTACCATGTGTTGGCTGCCTATCAGTATAGCCTGACACTTATCTGGATTTACAGCAAGACCAAATCTATTTGATCAATTTTTAATGTGGTCCAGGTCATTATTAATGTAATTTATTGCTGCATATATACTATCTGCCCTAGCTTGCGAGTAAAGCTGCAAGTCATTGGCATACAAATGATACGAGCACTGAAGATTTTGGTAAATGAGATTGATAAATATAGAGAACAATAGCACAGAGAGAATACCACCTTGAGGAACACCAGCTTCAAGATCACGCCAATTGGATGAGCATACATTCAGGCGCACAGACTGCTGACGTCCCTGAAAATAAGATGAGAACCATTCGTCTCTAAACTAAATAAACTCAAAAGAGAGACAGCTCTAGTCACTATTTTAAAATTAAAACTATTGAAGCTGGCATTGGTTGTAGCGATGGGAGAAAAATTTTTCGACTCGGGTCACTCGAGTTGAAAGGAATGCCAACCCGGGTTGCAACGAGGGTTGACCCGAGTTGAGTTTACCTTGCCCGTCCGTGAACAAACATCGGGCTGGCCCGAGTTTCCGGACGTGCGTGTGCGTGAATCGCTCGGTCACCGGGTTAGTGTCATGTCGATCGCGAATTCGTGAGTTGATTGTCCGTCCGACCCGATAATCGACTCCCGTCGAACTTGCTAGATTACGTATAAACTATGGGCGTGGTGGTTCGGGTCGGCCAGGACGTCGATGTTGGGCGCCTGCAACGTCATAATCCTACCTACTGAGTCAACCCGTTGAACGAGAGTATCAACTCGGGTTAACGGGTTGGATGAACAGCCCGGGCTGACTCGGGTTTGTATTTTAAGTCGCCCATCTCTAATTGGTTGTCATTTTGTCAAAATGCTTGTAAATCAGTGTGACCATATGTGGCAGGATCCTGCCTTTTCGGCAGGATTAGCCCTTTATTTTACTCTTTGGCATATATGTTTGACGTTTTAGAAATCTGGCATTATTTATCAGTTTAAAGAATTTAAGCTGGCAGACTTGGCAGCACAGCTTATTAAAGGAGTTTGGTGCAGTATCGACAAAATAAATAGCATTAGGGAGGAATTTTAAATGACAATGGCAACATTAGCAACAATAAGAGTAAGACCTTTTTTGTTCGGGGACGTCCCTTAACATCTCTAATTGAATTTGTAGTTCATTTCATTGTGAGCCTTAAAGTGCTGAACAAAATATTTATAATAATTGTGTCTTTAGTAAAGTTTTCAGTTGTTTTTCTAATTAGACGGACTAGAAAAACTGTAAGAGATGCAAAAGTTTCATTCGGATTTCGTGCGGTGTGTATGTTTTAATTCCTGATTTATCATGAAACGTAAATATGAACGATTATATCGCCTAGAGTGGGAGCAGGATCTATCACATTCGTTCTGCTTCTGATTAGCAAAAGCGAAAGAAACAGATTGAAGATGTTTTATGGTGTAAAGCACACATTACGTTTGTGCTTAGGTTGTCTACTATAAAATAACATGCAATTACTACCTACTAAGCATAAGAAGAACATATTCGGGTACAGTGGGCAGTCATCGGTGACTATACTTTTTTTAACATTTTAACAGGAAAATTGTAGAAAGTATTAGTGAGTAGGTATTATTTTTTTTTTTTATAATTTTGGGTGCAAAAATTATTTAAACTTCTTTGCTAGAAGATTACTAAAAAGATTTTTAAAATTATATCGGCATTATTTCGGCATTTTGTGTTTAGGGAGTTTGGCAGGATTTGTCAGTCTTTATGCCTAGGCTGGGCAGAATCTCTAATTTAAAGTTGATCACACTGTTGTAAATGCTGTCAAAACCTTGTTCTCTACGTAAGAAATCCTACACGGAACACTAGGCAGTATGGTCAAAAGACTATAGCCTGCCCTTTGGCAAATAAAAAAAAAATTGTTTTATTTCTCTCACAGAACAAGTACTAAAGCATAGAAGTACTATTACGAGAATAAAGCGTACACACTCAGAGACAAATAGAAGTTTAATAGTGCTACGATACCTTCTGACAGTTTATCGATATCGATAGATGAAATTTGTCTATGGGCTATGGTAAATTAACAGACATGCTAATATCAAATGAGGTCTGGTTGCATATAAGCTCTCGTAAACGAACTACAAGAAACAAACGGCCGTTTTACACCTCACCGGAATGGCATAGGCCTGCAGCGGCACCAGGAGCACATTCAATGTGAAATAATTTTGAAGTTTATATTCATGTTTCATGCTGTAAGTTCAAACACAATGTAAACTGTATATGAATAAATTAAATAAATTGAAAATTGAAATATACTTGATCGATCCACACATTGCCTCGCATCACGGAGCGTAGTGCGAGCGTGCGTGTTCTTGTATTGTATGTAAGTATCTCTCTTTGTATAAAAATCACTCGTGGTGCAACACACTAAAAACGCATTTAAGCGCTGTGTTACTGATCACACGTTTACATGCAGAGAAACACATACTCACGCGCGTGGGTTTGGGGCCAAATAGTATGGACACCGAGTTCTGCAGTAACGTGCTTGATTGATGATGCAGACCAGCACTCTCGCATCTGCACGCGTGGAACCGTGGCCGCGTCACCACGCTCCCGCAGCGTAGTGCGGGGCAGTGTGTGGATCGCCAAAATACCAGTATCAACCCTCTGTTCTTTTTGACTTTCTTAGTTTAGCATCAAAACAGATACCCCAAAGTAAAAATAAAACACAGCTGTATGATTCTCATGTCACAAAATATGTATGATTATATTTCCAATAATATTGAAACACATTATTACTGCCCCTTAAAATTACAGTTTTGTTTAAGAATGTCTTGATTATTTGTGCATAAGCAGAAATATTTTTTGTTATGTTATGAACTGGTACTTACAGAATTTTTCTCCAATCAATTTTATCAATAAAGAACACAATGTATGAAATACTATAAAAGATAAAAAGATAGTTACCACAAAATCGTTAACTACAAATTATAGTAATATTTTTGTCATCGATAAAATATGCAGCACAAGTCACAACACTATTGAACGTGACTACACAAGTTGGTAAAAATGTAAAATACTTAAAAATTACTGAATCTAATGGCAAACAGGCGATTAAAATATGATTGCAGTATATTAAAGTATAAATCACTTAGGTATTTTGCACGTATTTATAGGTTTTTAATATATATTATTGGTTTGTTATCCACTCACCGATGGAAGTTGACGATTTAAACTTGCGAAAAGAATGTAATTTACAACCTACAGTTACGCAGGACATTGCTTATCCAATGGGCTTAATTTTACTTCACAATAGCACTATGTAATTATTAAATAACATACATTAATTCACAAAACAGATAAACAACAATGAAAATTACGAGCGGTGTTATAACCCGACTAAATTGTCTAGAGGCCTTGACAAATTGGAACATTTGACATTAGTTCGCTTCATAGTTCGGCATCCAAAGGTAACCAAATTGACGTTTCTACAGTGTACACCAGCCGTCCTTAGCAAAATTATTTGTCTCTTTCTTTTTAATGTATCCGGCTTATTTGGAAAAATAGGACAAGTATATGAGGGCGATTAACACTCCAAGCTTTAGTACTTCTAAGATTTCTCTAGTCAAAAGTAGTCTACCATGACATTGACAGTAAAATGACATGATTAATGGTTTTGGACAAAAATAAAATTACTCTATTAAAAAATGGGTTAAATACGAAAGACAAAATAAATAAAACAAACAATACAATGAGTATATAAACGGAAGACATTATTTTACAAACTTACCACGTAAGAAATCCTACACGGAAGACTAGGCAGTATGGTCGAAAGACTATAGCCTGCCTTTTGGGCAAATAAAAAAATAAATAAAAAAAAACCAAAAGTAGTCAAAACTGTCAAATGGTGTGCGCGGTAAAACTGTATCCAAATAATTAATTGTCTGATACATAAAATTACAAACTTTAAAATCAAGACAAGAAAATCAACAATGAGTCTTTGGGTGGATAAACATCGACCAAGAGATCTAATGAAATTAGACTTTCATAAAGATCAAGCGGTACGACTGAAGAGTCTTGTGCAGCAAAGTGACTTTCCGCACCTTCTTGTTTACGGTCCTTCTGGTGCCGGCAAAAAGACAAGGGTTATGTGTTTGTTGAGAGAATTATATGGCTCTGGAGTAGAGCGGCTGAGGCAAGAAACCATGACGTTTACCACACCTTCTAATAAGAAAATAGAAATTATGACTGTAAGTAGCAATTATCACATTGAAGTAAATCCAACCGATGTAGGTATTTACGACAGAGTGGTGATAATGGATTTAGTGAAAAATGTAGCTCAAACGCACCAGATAGATTCGTCTGGGCAAAGAGAATTCAAAGTCGTTATTTTGAACGAAGTAGACGACTTGACGAAAGATGCACAACACGCTTTACGTCGGACTATGGAGAAGTATGTAGCGACATGTCGCCTTATCCTCATCGCAAACTCAATTTCACGTGTCATTCCTGCTATTAGGTCTAGATGTTTGACTATCAGAATGCCAGCACCTACAGAAAATGAAATTGTCTCAGTATTACAGCTTGTTTGTAAGAAAGAATCTCTGAATTTTCCAAATGAATTGGCGATGCGTATTGCGAGGACTGCTGACCGTAATTTAAGGCGAGCCTTGCTTATGTGTGAGGCATGTAAAGTTCAACAGTACCCATTCACAGCAGATCAAAAGATACCTGAACCAGATTGGCAACAATTCATACGAGAAACAGCTTCCATGATACTTTCTGAGCAATCTCCAAAGAAATTGGGTGAAGTGAGACAGAAACTGTATGAGTTGATAATACACGGAGTGCCAGCAGATATAATATTTGCTGGTTTGTTAAAAGAATTAGTTCGGAATTGTGATATGGTTATGAAATGTCAGATTGCCAGTCAAGCTGCCACTTATGAGCATAGAATGAGATTAGGCAACAAACCTATATTCCACCTTGAAGCTTTTGTTGCCAAGTTCATGGCCATTTACAAAAAGTTTGTTGAAGAATCATTGGGTGATGCTTTTTGACAAGTTTTAAAATAAATTCATGTGTCTGTGTTAATATTTTTATTGTGAAAAATAATTAAATGCCATTATTTTATAAAGCAGTATTTCTATTCTATTAGCTTACCACAGCGGTTTCACCTGCGTCTTTGGTAACTGCCAGTAGCGTGATGTTACATAGCCTTTAACCTTCCTCAAGAACTGGGCTATCATATGGAAAAATAATTATTCAAATCCGACTGGTAATTCCAAAGATTAGAGTGTTCAAACAAACAAACTCTTCTGCTTTATATGATAGTATGGATAACATGTCATATTCTTGAACAATATCTCTGTATGTTCTAGACAGATGAGTATTTGTAAACTTGTAATGCTGTACTTAATTAAGTTACTTAAACCTGTAGGTATGTAATGTAACCTGTTTCAAACATTATAATTACTAGCCTCTTATAATGTGCTTCAGTTTTGATAGTGTTGCAGCCTAGTATGTATAAACCTAAGATAAAGTCAGATTTTACACAGGCATACAAACAAGAGAAATGATTACAACTGCATCAATATAGTTACTCATGAACTGTTAAAATACTTTATTTCTTTGTGGTTTATATGAAAATGCAAAATTATGACGTCATACTTTTAAAGTCATATAGTGTAGGTACTTAGTTGCAATAAATCCAGTTTTCCATAAATGGGTCGCAAAATATTAAAAAAAAAATACACAAGCATTTGTTATAATTTCACTAGTGATGTTTTAAACAAACTTTATAATACCACAAAAATAAATCAGGCCAAAATAATCATCCTGATTAATTTCTGTGTTATACATATTATTTCATATTTTATTTCTATCCATGTTTTATCTATGTTTTAATTTATTACATGAAGTGTTTACAAAAAAGTAATATCTAATTATAGTATTTATAATAATGTTTTATTGGTACACTTGAAGTAAATAGTCTAACATTATCAATAATTGAATGCATCAAGGCTGCTACAATTTCATTGGAAAAATGATCTAACACAGAAGGCCGCAGCTGCAATGCTTCATCCATTAAATATGCGTCTTCAGTATCTGAAACAGAACATATAGGGTTAATGAAAGCACTAATCTCGCGAAACACCCAGTGGATTTTGATGCTGTTTTCACTGTTGTGGCGTTCTCATGGAAGGTTTAGGTACTATACATCAACTTTTCACTAGGAGTCAGTAGTAATGTTCATAGTAAACCAAGAGGGAAAACGGCCAAAAACTTTTAGTACCGATGCAAAGCACAGAGGGGCTCTAGTTTCGAAATAAAAGTTTGATTTTATTTTATCATGAAAGAGTACGGTTTGTAAGTTCAGTTGAAGAAAACAAACTGCAGGGCAACCAGCAGTATTCCTAGAATCGAGGCAGTACGGCGGTCTTGAATGCGCCACACCTCGTGTTTCTTTTCATTGACTGAAGTGGATTGCCAAGACCTTCGAAACGTCGTATAGACTTGTAAAGTGGAAATTTTCAAGAGCGCTAGTTGTTTCTTTGCTATACACACTAGGAATTTTTGAACCCACACTGCTCAACATTCAAAGTATTGCAGCTAGGAAAGAAATAGATCAGGCGTTATTACCCATAATATAGTAATAAGATTGCTTTATAATCTTATTACTATTTTTTGGGTAACCTAGACCTCAAACGGAAATCACAAAAGAGTTGTAGGGTATGATGATAAATTCAAAAATCAGTAAATAAAAACGTAAGTAGGTACTAGAACCTAACGTGTTGTGTAAATGTAACAAACTGTCGAACCAATTGCCCTTATAAGTAATAAATCAGGCCTTACTTGGTTGTAAAAAGTACGACGGTGTTCGCTGATTCCTGACAGCGATTCTCTCTGGACCAATTATAATATAGTCCTCGTTATCGATGCCTCTGTGAATGCGCCATGGGTATGTAATGTTGCTTTCAACAGACTCTGTAATAAACGGGATTGTTACAGTTTTCATGTTAGGTGAGTAAGTACTTAGGTACCCAAAACTACAAACTGCAGTTACGCAAAGTTTAATTGCACGCGACCGGTGCACATTTGTGGATTCATTTGTTGTTTGTACGCTAAAATATTTTTGTTTTGTGTCCCCTGAATATATTGTATACCGTTTTATAGAGGACCTTTTGTCTTATAGCCTTACTTATACGGGCTTTTAACTGCTCTAATAGGTACCTAAAGATCTGAAAAACTCCTTTCTTATTGCTTTTAGGTAGGTACTCTAATTAATTTTAATTTATAAGTACAAGACATATTTTATTGTTACTTACTCTTGAACCAACGTGACAGCGCACCTAGCGGCCGTTAATGAAATCGGAAACGCCAAAGTGCGTAAAAGCAAGTACCTAAGTAGGTACTAGGTGCCTAGGTATATTGAATGATACAATGATTAATCGACGGACACTCCTAGTGTTGTCAATATACTCACGAATATCCATGGTCAGGTATCCAATACGAGGTTCGATTCTGTCTGCAACTTCCATACTAAGTTGACCAAGAACGTGTAAATCAGTGCTAAATATTACTCCACTTGTGCCATCCGCATTAAACCTGCAAAGCCACAGTTAGAATAATGTATTAGGTATTACTTTTAGGTACCTACCCGAAGACGGACGGATGAACGCTGTGGTAGTCCTAGAAAGTGCTGCACGCGTTGGTTGGTGGGATGACCTAGCTAGATGTCTCTACAGAGAACTGAGACTGCGTAGTACGTAGTGGGACGGTGCAGGATTAAAAAAAATGATAAACATTTTATTGAATAAATAAAACAGCAAACCTATATTGTATTATTTAAGTAATATAAAATTATCGAAATAAATAACAAATTTTAATCTATCTCAAAAAATACAATTCCAAAAAGAAGTCTTTGGAGATGCTGGGATTTGAACCCAGGACTTTCAGCATGCGAAGCAGACACTCTACCACTGAGTTACATCCCCCATGAAAGAATGATTCGAATTGAGCACCACGTTTGATTTAAGTAGGTCTGTAGGTATCTACCTGCCTAGGATTTTCTTTTAATTTTATTTCCCTAAGTGTATTCTTGATCAATCCGTTAGATGAATGCAAATAATGTTTTGGCTTTATAAATCAATCAAGCATTAAAAATCATTGTAATAATCTGATTTATAAGCCAGTATTTTAGTTTTTTTAAATACTGACTTGTATTTATAAAATAATTTTAAAATAGAATGTATCATAAGCAAAAAGATTTATTAAACGAACTCTTCCACTTTATATAATAGTATAGATAGGTAGATAGTTTAAATACATAATGTACTTATATAATAAGAGGGTGTTTTACGAAGTACCTAATTATTATATTATTTATGTAGGTATGCCAGATTTCGAACAAAGTTAGGTATTGAGATACAAAAAGCAAATGAGAAAACGTTGAGAACCTTTTGCTGACCCACACGGCTATCAAAAGTTTACCACACATAAAAAATCTTCGAAACCTCATAATTTCTTTCAAAGGTTTCCTAGAATATCATTGTTGCCTATAGCCATAGGTATGAACTGTATCAAATAATGTAAACAAACTGCTTGACTTCCTCAATTATACCTCGTAGGTACTACTTAAGTGGTATAGGTATAGTATGTAAGTGGTATGTGGTATAGGTATAGTAGCATCAGATTAAAGAATACAAATCACACAACCAAACAAAGTAATCTGAATGAATAGGTAATGAATAATACCTCCTTTCGACGAGTTTTGTCCACCTGGCGCCGGTAACGTTGACCCTTCTCAGTAAAAATGACATTTGCTGTTCGGGTAATGCCAGTGTTACACTGTTTATGATCGCCGGGTCGACTGACTTCATGCCGAAGTGCCCTGAATCCATTAGAAAGAAAAATGTTCTTAAACCTCTCCGAAGGCATTCTATATTGTCCGCTACGCACGTTGGAAACGGTAGTGGTGACACTGAAACAAAGATATAATTAGGAATAGGTATATTTTTTTTACTTATTGATTGCAATAAAAAGTCATATGTATTAACAGCTTAACTGCCTCGACGCGCAGCGGGAATAAGTACTTAGAACTAAGTATTCTTTTTTTACTTCTGTATTTTATAGAGAGTGTTTGAGGAAATAATTAATACGAAATAGCTACGTAGGTACCTACTTAAATGTAGCCGCCCTGTATAAAAAAGCCATTGAATATAACCGACAAGCAGATTCAATAAATTATTTCAAATCACTGGACTTCAATGGTCCAACATCGGTGGATATTCATTAAATATAAGCCTAAGAGCTTTAACTGTCATCCCTCGTCTCTATACTTAAACATCGAACGTCGTGGCTCCAATGGTAATGGTTTTAGGGATGAAACCGTTAAAAAAGCTCGTTATGGTATTAGGAACTATTAGTGTTATTAACCTTCTGTAGGCATACGTGAATTAGTTAAATAAAATATAGTAAATACTATACCTACCTATGTATCTATACTAATAAAAAAAATTTAAGAGTTTATTTGTTTTTTCGAACGCGCTAATCTCTGGGAATACCAGTCGGATTTGGAAAATTCTTTTTGCGTATGATAGCCCAGTTGTCGAGGAAGGTTATAGACTATGTAACATCACGTTACTGGCAACGAGAGCAGAGCAGTAAGCAAAGACGCGGGTGAAACTGCGCTGCGGAAAGCTAGTAAGTACTATTATAGGAAGCGGAAGAGTTTGATTGTTTGAACGCACTAATCTCTGGAGCTACCAGTTGGATTTGAAAATTCTTTAGCCTTGTTTTCGAGGAAGGTTATAGGCTATGTAACATCACGTTACTGGCGACGGGAGCAGAGCAGTAAGCAAAGACTCGGGTGAATCCGTGCTGCGGGAAGCTGGTCTTAGATACATGGGTAGCAATGCTTTAATCGTAACTAACTATTGCATTTTTATTCGTAAATGATTATGAAGATTATTCGACTAGTCGTATATAAATATAATTTATTCTAAGTTCTTTTAAAGACGACTTCAGCACAAAGTAAGAAGTTATAATGTAGCGTTAGATTTACTTCTACCCCTCGTGCGCTACCTTGTCACTGGGTTCCTAATTCCTATGGTCAAGCTGCCCCCCTCCCCCAAACTCAACCACCACTACATGTCCACAACTGGTCAAATACATAGAGAACATTAACTGTTTGTTGAGAAAATTAATCAAAATAATATTTGACTTCGATTGTACCCAGTGTGACAAGATGTGTTTCTTCTTATGATTAAAATGTAATGTAAGGTTGCGCACATCGGTGATAAAGAATGCATAAGATTCTTTGAATGTCTGATAAAATACGCTATGCAATGGTAACAAAGGCCGTTCACTTCGTATCAAACTGGAGTAGAATTTATTCGTATACATAATTTATTTACCTAACATCTGTTCCGATATGCTATCTTGTAGTGATTTTCTAAATTGTTTCTTTACTATTCCTTTTGCTCTTTAACATTAGTATTTTTGTTCGTAATGGAGTGTTATTTTGAAGGTAGAATTCTCTGTTGGAATCTCTCTATTTGGAGAGGGTGTAGGAATACTAGATATTCTAAGTGTATTTATACAGTTTGTTAGTATTTACTTGTCAGGTATTTCGTGCACGTTAATCTTAAGCTTTGCTAGTGAGGAGGTTTACAATTTAAATACACACAGTCCTGTGTTAATTTCTGCGAGGTAAGTAGACCTATATCACCGAACGTTCAGTAATCATTTTCTTCATGTTTTTTTTTATTTCACCAGAAAAACTGTTTTTCTTCGATAGTTATTTAACTAGATATGCCAAATTCGATTTTGTAGGCAACTACTCTAAATAAACTAACTTACTAAACTATTGTAAAGTAGTAGTTATTACTTTTCATAACTTAAGTAGTTACATAAAATTTGGTTAACAATAAATACATTGAACCTAAAAAGTAATCTAAAAAGTTAATCTATTTTTATGATGTCGATCATACAAAACCGTATCCAAAAAGTGGCAGATGATGAGTTTAAGGTCGTAAAATTTTATTGACATTGGATTGAACAGTTACAGATCTAGTAATAATCATAAATGATATTATTTATTACTGATGAGTCTGTCATCACATCTGTTTTTTGTGAATTACTCACTACCACTTAGTGAGTAATATTGAGTGAATGTACTATTTATGCCCAGGTAGACCTATTAATAATAATGTATAATACGTGCAAACTCGTACTTATTTGTGCGTGTGTAATAATTTAATTTAATTTCATTACTTTGCATGGCGTTCATACGGTGAGACATGTTGTACTATTAATTGTATTCAACATCCATTGTAACCATGTTTCAAGCAAATAAAGATTCTTATTCTTTTGAAAGCCGTAAAACCATTGCGTATAGTCATCAGTCACTGTAAGCCGTCCGCATTGCTGTTCTATCGCACTATTTAGTGCCATGCATGATCTGTCGTCCTGGTAAGACTATCCAGTAAGACTACTGGAAGTAAGTCCTATGTCTTATGAGAGAATTAGTTTGCGTAGGGTCCTACTCGAATTTATACCATTGTATTTTATAATAATATCACATTTACTACTAAGATTTAATATAACGAATAATTTAAAACAAGTATCGCTTTTTCTAATACCTCTCTACACTCTGTAGGTATATTTTTCTTATTTATTTAGAGAGGAAATTTAGCAAATATTTCAACGTATTTCAGTCCAATTCAGTCTAACAGTCTTTTCTCTTGGTGTGATTGTATTATAAAACGAGACTTACTGTCACTTATTATTATGTGTTACGAAACATAAAGCTCGCTCCATATTCAGAACGTGAACAGGCGCGACTACGGACTTTAACAAAGATACCTAACATATCTCTGAAGGCTTGCACTAGGAATTTATACGTATCATATTTATTTTAGTCGAGTTATACCATCGCACCTGCTTATGAGACGAATGTGGAGCGGGATTTATGTAAGAACACAAACGGTGTGGAATGCCGCCTAGCACTATTAGCGTAGCAAAGAATAATAAAATGACCACATTTTATCTTCAATAAGCTGATCATAATGTCGAGCGATGTTTTAAAGTTAGCACAACTAATTTAACGCTTTATGAGCGATTATATAAAATGTCTGATGAATTTATAAAAAACCTTTATAGCTGTTTCCCTTTTCTGTAGTATGTATATACCTAAAGCTATTTAAGTTGTAGTTAAGTTGGACATGAATCTCTCCCAAAGGAGTTCGTAGTCGTCACCATGGATTAAACCGTTAGAAATTTCAGCCCTTGTCGGTTCCGCTTTTGGAATAGCGATTTCAAAACGAAATCTCGATATGTTTCTTAGATAACAAGATGGTCAAACTAAAGTAGATTATGCTTAAATTATCTCAAATGACAGTGAGTTACAGTAAATTATTTAACTGCTGTGCTGATTAATCTTTTAAAGCCGGGAGTAAATACATCAACAAAACCATAAAAAGGTACAATATGCTAAATTGCGGTGTATGTAAATCTTGGTACTCCAGTAGCTGAAACCCTTTTTTGCATTTTTTCTTTTTCCTAAACAATGTGCATATTTCACGTTGACCCTTTTAAGGGGACAGAATATTGGATTTTTTTTATATTTTCACATACTTACTTTTAGGTACCTTTTAACAAACTTTACAAAAGGTCTATGGAAAGGTCAAAGTCGGTATTGGATGTACAAAATAAATGTGAGTTATAAAATTTTGAGATTCTTTCTAGAGCTGCTTATATTTATACCTAGTTGGTTCGATTTAGTTTGACACAAAGGTGAAGTAGTAATATTTCAATATATTATTTATGAATTTTTAACTTATGTTACAAAGGGAGCAACCGATTATTGAGCCTCTAGCCCTCTTCCCCCCTTCCTGGATCCGCCACTGGGAGACTTGGATTGGCAATAGTAGTTTGTCGGTTTAGATAGATATAATTTATGCACTATCTGTTTTATAATTTTATTTATCTTACATGTCATTCGTTAAGCAGAATGATTAGCATTAATAGGCACTAAGTTTCGCTGTTCATTTTGACAAATTATAAAATTAAATCATATTTGGAACTTCTCTTCTCTGGTAACTAGAACAATACTGACGAAGTTTAACTGTACGTATTTGAAATTTAGTTTGGCTTAGAGACGTCTAATTTGTAAAGTAACCGGCACATAATATAGAAGTGTCATGAGATAAATTAAATTTAAGCGACATAGCCAATCTGATGCCTCTGCGGTTAGATGATACTGTGTACGGACTACCACGAGAACGTCTCTAGATCGATCTCCTGTTCAGGTAAAGTAATATTAGGCTTTCAGTTGAAAAAAATTGTGAGTCTAGAATTGCTCCCGGTAAATGGCAACAAGTTCGTCCCCTGTGATATAGGCTCCAATATAATTGGCAAAACGTGGATGCTACTCATCTCTGAGTACTTGTGTGGAGAAAAAGGCGTAAGTATATGTACGAGTAGGTACGTATGGTGTATAATATGTATGTCCATTGTATTACTCGTCCAGTTACAGATCTTGTTTTATAAATATCACGTTTTGTTCGATATAGGTAGTAGATGCTCTACTTTATGGAAATTGTAAAAAAAATGATTTGACTCTTCCTGGGCCAAAACTGGTTTAATAGAACAAACAAGGTCAAGCTGCAGTTTTGCGTTGCTAAATGTCAACAAGTGCATTCGGTTTTTAGGATTCCTGCATTTTTTATGCTACTTTACTTTACTACTTGGATTTATTTGCTCTTATAATTTGAAATTGGGGGTACACTTTTTTACGCTGTGTAGTTTGTGAGTAGACGTGTAACTCACGTTTTTTTAGCTGTGATAAATTTGTTTTATCAATTCTCATCGTATTCGTTTCATACTTGATCTATAGATTTAATTTCGGTTTGATTGATTTTGGCATGTCACGCATGGCAGTCGGCCTCATCTTAATAATCACCGCGAATCTATACTACAAGTATTATGTATACCATTATGGGTTATGTATATTTATTTATTTTAATAGCCAATGCCGAATTAGCGAACCGTCTGTTCGCTAATTAAAAAAAAATATTTATCATTCTATTCAAATAATTAATTTATTACTGCCGGCCACCTGTCAGCTTTCTAATAGAAGTAATGTATCAAAGTAATGTATCAAATAGCTTAGTACCTACTACGCTTAGTAAAAAAAAACATCTACCTTTACTCAATGTCAATGGTTCCCTTGATCGGACAATTATTTATTCATGTACGTACTTATACTTCACATTCATTTATCTTGCAGGGATTTATTTACGGGTAAAACCCGGTGTCAGGTTAAACTAGTTTTGTAAGTAAAACCCAAGACTGGAACTTAAACGTGCCATAAAATTAACCACGTATTGTTTGCTCTCTTTAATAATTGGTCCTAACCACGCAATGGATTTTAATACGATTTTCACTATCGTTTAGAAAATTTCTTCCAGATGGTTTGTGATTAGCGCGTTCAAACAAACTAACAAACTTTCCCGCTTTAAGTATATAGTATAAATTGTAATAGAGAAAACGAAACAAATTTCGAAGATTTGTAATGATGACATAAAAACATGAATACACTCTTGCGAAATTAAGGCGGGTCGCTAGTCCTTGTGCTGGTCGCTAGTATTTACATCTAACTTTATTAGAAACGATAGAATGTGTTGCTTATACGTTTTCATTTTCTACAAGCTGTAACGTCATAGACCTAGGTATCTACCAGTAAACTTCCGATGTCAGTGAGTACGGGTTATCGCAGGCCAATACATTTAATGTGACGCATTTGACTGGAGCATCAGACTCCGACACCGAAGGTATAAAGTGATAATAGGCATTCCTGGGATCATGCTTACTTATTAAGTATCTATCTATCATTGGATGACTGGACGTAGGTACTAGATATGTTCGCTATTAATACGAGTTTATATAACTTTATGAAAGGTCCCTACTAATATTTTCCCGTCATTTATCTATTCTTGGTTTTGATATTCTCATTTTATATGGTTCGTTTAGATTCGCATTAATTCCTTCTAAAGTATTCATTCGTCTGACCTTTTATAGTTATACAAACATTCAAAGAAACCTTACAACTCAGTTTTATGATAACAATAAAATCTAGCCAAAAACATTCATCCCTTTTATATATTATGTTTTTAGGTACATAGTTAATATTTACATAAAATCCTTATTACCAGATGGAGAAGGATAGAGCTGAGGAAAACAATTCATTTTTAGGTCAAAATATTAGCATTTATACAATTCTATAAGTTAATAGCGCGGGCTCTGAACAGTTTGAATGAAATTAATACGTTTATTGTTTGAGATATACACTTTAAGCATTGCTTGCCACTTGTTATTCAAATCGTTTGCTTTTTTAAAAGGCAAGTGTTAATATTTTCGTAAGGTTAAGTATCTATTTTCTACTAAACTTGAAACGTTGCGTGATGGCAGGGCCACAATAGTCACGACATTTTATCCTGTCTGTGTAATTTTAACGACAGAACTAAATACTTTTGTATGTAACTTATCTGACCTTGTTATTTTAAAGTTATATTGATATAACGGCTTATAAGTACGATGGTCCTTAGTTTCAAACTTTCGCAATATCTTTCTCTAATTTAATTGTTATTTGAACGCAAAATCTGATGTACGTAACCTTTAACTTTAACCTTCTTGAAGTTTTATATAAAGCTAAGTAATTTTTTGTATACTAAAATAAATGGTTTCTTTCTTTTATTTTAGTACAAAGATTTCTAGATCACGTCGTGAATTCATCTGCCAATTTCACATCATGTCCCTCTTGGTTTATTTATTTACTTCCATTTGACTGATTGAATGATTATTTTGTTTGGCTTATTTAGGTTTATTTTTGGATATCTCCCATTGTTTTCATTTAATCACTTGTTGGATTAATTCAATGCATGTGGTGACATCTTAAAATGCCTACTTAAGTACTTACATTTACTTTTTAGGAAATATTGTATCAGATCCTGACTGTCAAGGAATATAGATTGTTAATGTAATTTTATTAGTAACTAAGTATATTTATCAATTCACGTTGTTCTTAATAATTGCTTACACACTTATTAAATTGGTAGCTATGACCAGTAGTATCCGTCTTTTAAACTATTTAATCCATAGATAAAGTTACCAAATACATATTTTTATGTTCGTATCAAATTTTCACTCACCCTTCTCCTGAAACTTCGACGCAGGAAACTGGGCATCACAGTATACAATACTTTCAAACACAACGACCGCACAAAGGACCAACTTCAAAACCGGGAGTACCATCTTGCTTGCACTAATAAACTTGAAGAAAACCAACTTGTCCGACTGTTGAACTTTATATACCGCAATTTATTTTATCAAAAACAAAAAAACCGGATTTCGAACAACGCTCGGAGCAGAATTAAAGCTTTGTTCACATTGTTCGGTCTCGTGCGAGCTATTTTGATGAAAATGAAACGTTACATTAAACTTTTTCAGTAGGGTATTTTACTCTATATGAAAAAAATATATTATTGAGATAGCTTAGGCAAAAAGCAGTAGGAAAACGTTAGTTTTCGTTCATAAAATAGCAAACTAAATTTTAAAATTCAATGCAAAGGTTTCATCTTTTTAATCAGTTTCTTATCACCATTAAATAGTTGTCGACATGTTATTACGTCATACGGCTATGTAAACTTATAAGTGTTAACTGTCAACTATCACGTCCAGCGTTTTGTCAAATTACGCGCGGAATTTAAAAATGTTCTTTTTTTTTAAATTTCGCGCGTAATTTTTGTAGTGGTTCATTAGCACTACAGAATTTCATTGAGACACTTTTCAAAAATGGGTGTAATACCTTATTTGTTACTTTTTTTTATTAATTTAATAAGTTGCCTTAAAGTAGCTTTTAAATTTCATCAATCGATCAAATTATCCAACACATGATGAAGATTATTTTTGACAAAGTATTAATTAAAAACACATTACAGAAATTATTGATTTTAATTTATGTAGGTATAGGAGTTAACGTGATTGATTAACGAGTTGTGTTGGTAAAGGGCTTTTATTATTTAATAGATTTTGTTGTTCAATTTATATGCAAATATTGTGAAAGATAGGTAGACGAAATTCGTTTATTATTAGTGCATATATTTATTGGTTTGGTTATAGCATTTATTACTAACTTTGATTTGAAATTAGTCTCACAACTTTTATTAGGTGAATGATATTATAAAATTTTGGAGGATGTTCTGTAGTTTTACGGAATAAGTAGGAGAGCAGCAGCAAAGGCATATAGGCAGAGTAAAAGAGATATATCTGCTAAGTAGCTTTTGTGTGTATAGGTACGTGTAGTCAGTCAAATACAATGACTGTGTTGCAGGTCTAATTAAAGATGCAGGTAAATGTGATTTTATCTTCTGATCCGGGGATTTTCGAATACCTATTAGGTACTTACTCAAAATTTCTGGTATTTTAGTAAGGAAATATGTTTTAGATATATCAAGTGTATAAGTTTTTTATATGACCTCAAAAGTTTCCTTAAGAACAGACGGAAGAACAGAAGGCGCGAATTTAACATCTAACATGACATAATAACATCACGGATTTTTGCAACAAAAATCGAACCAGCATCATTTGCGTGCCCGTCCGTTCATCATAGTATCACTGTACTACCGAGGAAGCAAAAATAATTAAGACAAAATGCAACAAGGTCAAAGTGAGTAGCAAAATAAGCTCCTAAATATCGGTTAGTTTCTCCAAAACTGGTTTACGTCGAAAGGTCGCCATATCAAGTTCCTAATACGTTTACCTTAGGCAAATTTTCGGTTCGGCAGCTTAATTTCGAAGAATATTATGTGTGCCACATACCTAAGCCTTATTTAACATTGGTGCGTTTTGCACCTTCCCAATTGCCCTATTATGTGTCAACTTTACCCAAAAGTACATGTTAGTTATAGAAGTTTTGACCCTCTTCAATACGCAAACGAGCTGAAAAGTTGGTGGAAATTTGGTTTTCGTTTGAGCCCCTGAATATTTTAATTAAAAGGAAATCGTCAAACGTTAGTATATTCTACGCATAGGTTTATTTTTAGTTTGTTATTCAGCTGAATATAGTCGTACTCGTTGGTAATGATACATGTATACGTAAGAAAACTTTACCTATCCATGCTTTTTTAATTTCAACATTTATATTTTTTTTTTATTTTTTATTTTTTTTTATTTTAGAGCCTACCAAAGTGACTCCACCCCGCCTGATGGTAAGCAGTCAGTGGAATCCAGAAGTGGCGGCCACTATACCAAAAGCCATCGTCTTAAACTGCTGGTATGGTGGCCTCCACTATGGCGGCTGGGAATGGGGTTAGGGGAAGGGAACGAGGGAGGTGAGGAAAGAGGAAAGGAGGGAAATTGGGCCTCCGGCGCTCTCACTCACCGAACGAAACGCAGTAGTACAGATACTAATACTCTTAAGTCGATCTTCTATGAGAGGGTAGTACTACCCCGGACGATCCGGCCCATTCATGCTGAAATCAGCGTGGATCTACTACCGTACAAAATACTATGTATATTATAAGTCTTATAAATTGAATTATATTACTTATGTTTAATACTGTCCTGCTTACAACGAATGTTACATTCATGAAAACACTGTGTGTTTGTTTTTTTGTCTTACATGAGATAAATGCATTATTATACCCTCAGTTCTTTATAACTAGAGGTAAGAATATTGGGGTTGTTCCGTATTCATCCTTTGGTAACACGACATAATTATTTTCTTCTGTTTGTTGGCTTGTGAATCTAGTTTGTTGTCAGTTTTTGATCTGTGAACAGTCAATGAAATGGACTCCAATTTAATAAGATCACAAATAACCCGATTTATCTGTGATCAGTAAATAATTATTTAAGTCTATGAATACAAAATTTTATACATATACAACAATACAACAACAGTAAATAAATAAATGTTAAATAGGTACCAAAGACAAATAAATAACAAGCAGAAATTCTTATTAAAAAATTTCTTACAATCCTATTATTAATATTATAAATGCAAAAGTTGGTATGTGTGTGTGTGTGTGTGTGTGTGTGTGTGTGTGTGTGTGTGTGTGTGTGTGTGTGTGTGCGTGTGCGTGTGCGTGTGCGTGTGCGTGTGCGTGTGCGTATGCGTGTGCGTGTGTGTGTTTGTGTATGTGTGTGTGTTTGATTGCGAGTGGCAGATTGTTATATGAGTTGAGTGTGCTGTATTATATAATACCACATGTCGTGCGGTCACCGACCTTTAACCTTTTGGTAACGACCACGCATCTCTTCTCATGTGTGCCGTAAGAATACCACGTAACTTAGCTTTATTCCACCCTGTATACCCAGCAACTGTCAGTCGGTTGATCTATAAATAATTATAATTTGCTAATAAGTACCTACACTATAATTATAATAAAATAAATAAACATGAATAAGTATTAGAAAAAATAATAAAATAATGCAAAGTACCTGACCATGTTGCCAAATTTTAAGTCTGCTCGTTGAATGATCTTGAAAATTTAATAGTGATAGTGTCAGTAATATACAAATTTTAGACGTATTGTCTCTAAAAATTACTGTAGTAATGTATGTATGTTCCACCCAGCACTATAACTTCTGAAGCATCCGAGCGTACTCGAAACTCTGTAAGAGAGGAAGTAAGTACAATAGAAGTAAAGTAGGCAGAATATTAGATCCACGTAAAGTATTAGTATTGGTACAGAATGCTAGAGTTCTGGATTAGTATCCGTGCATAGTTCCAGAATTCCAATTACCATCTCAGCCTTCTCATTCTCTTCGTCCTGACGATTGACAACATCTTGATGGTGTTTTCTTAGCATGATTTTTATGATGTGGAGAAAAATACCCATGTCTTTAACATAGTAATCACTAACGAAAAAGTAAATAGTAATTTCATAAATATCACTTCCCAATTTTGAAATATTCTGAATATGACATAGCGGAACTATAGCTATCTAGTTGCTTCGTCTTTGTATGCATAATTGGAGCTTTAGTCGCTGCATATTGCTTAAACTTGATAGATTAATTCGGGCACAGGCTCAATTAACATTAAGCTAAGTTTATGCATGCGTTATTATATTCTCACAACTACAGCAACTTATTTTTACAGGGTGCAACCGATGCTTATAACATCGCTATTACTAGAGTTTCTTGGCTTTGATGATTGCTTAGATTGACGAAGGCATTAGACTCTTTTTTTAGGCGATTTATCACTTACATTAGGTAAGTCAGCAGCTGGAGCTGACGACTTACCTAATTTTACAGAAATCCGCATGTCATAAAAATGCTACCCATGTAGTGCTCATGCTAGTGATGAGTGGTATATTTCCAGTATCACGAAAGAGAGGAAAGAATACAGAAGGCAGAAGAATTGATGACGACGATGAAATTATAAACGACATTGATACTGAAGGGTGACACTTAATGACCCTACTTAATACCCCATAGATATCTTCCGTAAATAAAGGTCTTAGTTACAATAGGAATCCTTCGTAACTTGGAATTAAGTTTTACGCATCGAATAGCATTTTTATTTTCAATGCAAACGCCAATAAGAGCTTTCGGTCGCTGTCTTTATTTTTTACCGAGGATTTGTTCCAAAAAAGTCGAATTTTACTATTTCCCTTATCCTTAATTAGGTTTGAGGCGGGTTGATAAATGATCTGTGCAAATTTAATGATCCCCCTTTATGAAAAACTGTGAGCGATAAACAGACAATAGGATTTCTTTGTTCAACGGGTAACGTATCTTCGTAAAACACGGTACCGTTTATTTATAGAATGTATTACAGGCGATAATTTTATTTGCGATATAGTGAGAATATGTACTCATGCAGTTACCATAAAGAGCTTGTCATGTTCGTTTGACGGTAAAAGAATATTTTAACTTGCACGTCCTTAGACCATTTAGGTCTAAAGGACGAATATATTAATATTGTAAAGGAGCTGTATTCTGTTCGAAGCGATGCACATATCAAGGTTCTTTTTTGCTCAAAAGTGTGGGCAGAATCTAGGATTTCAAGACGCCAGTTTTTGTACATTACATAATAATATGTCATGTACAAAAACTAGCGTTATAGCGTTATCTATATCTATACATATAATAAAAATGTAACCGATCGCTGTGAAAAATAGCAATATAGCAAATAGCAAATAGCATTCAAAACAATGATTGTTACAATTTTTGTCTGTTTGTCTGTTTGTCTGTGCGTTTGTTCACGATAATCTCAGAAACGGCTTTAGTGTTTGTTTCATAAATAAAAAAGTTATGCTAATTTAAAGAATCACGTCGAACATTTGTTAATTTACTACGAAACCTGATAGAAACAGATACTTAAACTAAACAGGTTACGGAATAGTTGATAGTGTTTTTATTTCTCAGATTCCTCTTATTCTAAACAATCTTCCGTTTAGTTTTCAATGAGTCCAGTTTCCAGTGAGCCTATGTTTCGCGATGACAATTAATAAAGCCCAAGGTCAGACACTAAAAGTTGTGTGTCTAGATCTAAGTATTAGCTGTTTTTCGCACGGTCAGCTTTATGTGGCTCTATCACGTGTTAGCATTCCTAGCAGCCTGTATGCTTTGATCCCCGATATCTATACGTCTAATCCATACATCCATACATATTATATTACAACGCACAGCCTAAACCGCTGATAGTAGTGACTTGAAATTTGGAGGGTGTGTTTGTCTTAATATCTAGAGGTGTCAAGGGCTTTTAAAATTTAATCCCTAAGTGTGTGAAAAGGAGTGAAAACGATTGTATGAAACTTCTTCATTTTTTAACTTACAGTTTTGAAATTTTGTTTTCAAATACTTCTATTTAAATAAAAAATATTCTCATAATTTCATTTTAAACGGGAGTGGATTTAGAAGGGTGGAATTAGGGATAAAATATTCAATGGAAAGATCTTTTGCTTTTGAAGTGAGCGACTTAAAATTTGTTGTAAGGGGGAAGGGAGGGGGAGGAGGGAGGAAAGGAGGAAAGGAGGGGAAAGTAAGAGGGAAGTCTAAGGGAAGTGAGGGGAAATAAGGAGGAAGTGCGGGAGAAGTGAGCGGAAAGTCAGGGAGAAGTCAGAGGGAGTCAAGGGAAAGCCAGGGAGAAGTGAGGAGAAAGTGAGGGGAATGTGAGAAAAAAGTGAGAGGAAAGTAAAGGGGAAGTGAGGGCGCAGTGAGGAGGAAGTGAGGAGGAGTGAGGGAAAAATGAGGGGTAAATGAGGAGGAAGTGAGAGGAAAGTGAAGAGGAAGTGAGGGAGATGGGAGAGGAATGGAGGGGGAAGGGACAAGGAAAGGAAGGAGTTCTCGAATGGAGGGAAAAGGGAGAGAAAGGGATAAGATGTGATAATAAGGTAGAAGAAAAGGAGGGGAAGGAAAGAGAAGAGCGGGGGAAGGGCTAGAGAAGAGAGGAGAAAGCGAGGAGGCAAGGTAGATAGAAGTGGAGGAAAGGGCAAGAGATGCTCGAGGAGGGGCAAGGGATGCTGAAGGAGGTGAAGAGGAGAAGAGGGAGGAGAAGCGGAAACTGTGGAGAGTGGAGAAAAAGGGCGATAGGGAAGGAGGGGAAGGGGAAAGTTACAGTAGTGAAAATTTGCCTTTGTGTATTGTATATTGTTTTTACGAGGGATATCTTTAGGTAAGTGAAGGTGAAGGTGAGGGTTTGTATGAATGGGAGATAAAAAATAGTATGGAAAACAGTATTTAAACAATATAAAAATGTCTATTGGAAAAAACAATATTCACGCGAGCGAAGCCGCGGGCAAAAGCTATCTATATACATAAAAGCAAAAGGTCACTCACTCACTCATCACGAAATCTCAGAAACAACAAGTGCTAGGAATCTCAAACTTGCATGGTCGTTCCTATTAGGATATAGGTGCTCACTTAGACGGCATTTTGCGAAATCCATCCTCTAAGGGGGTATAAAGGGGTGACAAATTTAGTATGAAACTTCTATAGTTTTTATAGTAGGATAACCAAATTACTAGAAAATACTCTTTTTTTAATATTCAGAAACTACCCTTATTAAGTGGGCAAATAAGAGTCGAAGTTTGTGTGAAAGTGGTTCATCAGTTTTAGCGGTAGCGGGCTTAAATGGGATTCACCATAGAGACGGATAATACTGATATTTATTACTGATACAATGTACGGTTGCCGTAAAATCAGGCAGGCAATATTCTCATAGAGGCACCCATCTGAATTTTCACGCGAACGAAGTCGCGGGCAACAGCTAGTATTACATTCCCTCTCAGTACAGTCTTACCTGCCTTGACTGGCATGGTCCTATGACAAACCTTTTAGGACATGTCTAATAGCATCTTCAGACTGATAGATAAATGAGAAGAATGTTAAAACCTATTAATATTATAAATGCCAGTAATAGTTTGTGTGTATGTGTGTATTTTTTTTTACCACTCAGCGCCTAAACGGCTGAACCGATTTCGATGAAATTGATGTAACGCCAACATTGTCGTTACTTTATGTCAATCCCATACATTTTTTTAATCTAGCCTGTTTTATGAGAATAAAATAATAAAATTATGGTGTCCAGCAAGCTTAACAGCGGCTATTGGCAAAAATAAAAAAAATAGAATAAATCAGGCTTCCGCATTTAAAATACCTATGTACTTACCTAAAGCAAGAAAATAAACATATTTGATGTTCATACAGTATTCATGTTTGTTTTTGCTTTTTTTATGGTAAAATAAAGGCTTATACCTAAGCAGCTAGGTAATCTGCAATTACTTTTATTAATCTTATACAAAGGCATTCAAAAAGAGTGTAATGTTGAAATCGCTTTAAAATGTAACGTTCAATTTGCTCAAAGTTCTTTCACCTTACAAAATAAATAAACATAACCATTTTTATCAATGGACAATTTTATCTCGACGAAATGAATGAAATGAAGTTTGAAAGAAACTCTGTTGAAAATTGAGATTATTAAGTATTTTAATTTAAGTATTTGCACATTAGGTACATATTGCTATGTAATGTAAATGAATCAGAATGCATTATGCATAGCACTCTCGCTCAGAGGATAGAGGCATCTGGTATTGTTACAGAGTAAATTATTATTGTTCCCTGAATCTCGGTAACTTTTAAAGAAAAACCACTACCGAATGGGTTAGTTCTCGCTATTAAATCTATTTGAACTTCCTATAATAGACTGGTAAGATTGCTATAAGCAAAAATAATTTTTCATCACGATATTAAACAACGATATAGCCTTCCTGCTTCTGATCGATGCAAAATGTAATTATGTTTTTCAAAGGGCGTACGTATTTACTGTATGTTGCGAATCTTGTTTCATTTTCTCCTCCGATGATATTATATCGGATGTTTATACAACAAACAAAAAAAATAGGCTTTGTTGTTATTGGCAAGTCTTTTTGGTAGTAGATTTTGTCATGAATAAATCGGTATCGGAAAAACCGATGTACCATTTTTAAAGAATTTTGACGTAAAGTGGTGGTATATTGCCTAGTGGTCTCCGCTCTAAAAAAGAAATCAGTTCTCGTGGGTCCCTTAAGAGGCGACTAACGGAATACAAAGCCTGGTGATTGTGACAAGCTCCTCCCTTAGGGAGAGACTTATGTACTCTTCTTCTTCGTCGAAACCTCATGACTGAGGGTTGTTACCACCATAAGTTGCCCTCGATTGCAGTACTCTCCAAGCTGGTCGATCTTCTGCCTTCCCTATAGACTTTTTCTTCCTTATCTTGGATTGCATCGAACCGTCGTATCTTGGTATTGCGCTTGATGTTTCTGTTCTTCCATATTCCTTTTAAGCGTTCAACAGCTGATTTGGCCATCTCCCCTTGCCGTATGCCGTTTGCTCGCCTGCCACTGTCGGCAATAATAAAAACCGTATCTCCTTTTTTCTTCGTATTTATAAATTTCTTCACGAGAACAACCATGTTCGTTACTACTAATAAGTCAAAGCCAACTACTTTATTATCTACTCATAATCTATCTTACAATTACATATTTTTTACAGCATTGCATAACAGATGCACGAAGACTCACACCGTGGTAGACTGCTTCAAAACGAGAAATCTTCTAAAGATTTCTTATTTTAGATTTCTTCAGAATTCATGTAAACCTTAGAATGTATATGAAATTACATCTGTCCAAATTTGTTGTATCTAAATAACAGTAATGAAGGCAATTACAAGAATGGTATTACCTTTTCTACAAAATCCTTCAAGGTTCATAAAACAATAATATATCATTGAAATTTAAAACAGAGTCGGCAGTTTTTGTTATTCAAAAACGATTGCGAAACTTCGCAAAGAATTCTTTGTGTGTTTTTAAAAATATTATTACTAAACATAAATAAAAATTACTTGTTTTCTTATAAAAAATTGATCTTTATTTTGATTGTTCTATCAGAGACAGCGAGCGGTCGCGCGTTTAAGCGTTCAATACAACACAACGAACGCAAAACTTAAAACTGTATTAAACGCGGAAAGCTTAAACGCGTGACCGTTCTTTGACCAATAGAATGCTAAGGTTTGTTGTCTCTGTCGGCTGGTAATTGTTCTGAAAGTCATATATATTTTTATCAAAATAATTATTTTTGTTTCTGTATTTTTATAAATTAATTGGTAGTCTCGTGGTTAAGGCACTCATGCTCTTCTCAGTTTGAGAAAAGCCATTTGGCATATACAGTGGATTGTAACAGTCTAATGTTATTATCATTAAATTAATATTTCATTGACATATTATTTTCTAACACCTACAGGCTGGTCTGCGGTGTGAGACAGGATGGGTTGAGCTCGCCCAGACTGTTTAATCTGTATATTAATCAGCTCATGGTCGAGCTCAGCAACACCAATATAGGATGTCATGTTGATGGCGTCTGTATCAATAGCATAAGTTACGCGGACGATATGGTGTTGCTGAGCCCGTCTATCAGCGCAATGAGACGGCTCGTGTCAATATGTGAGTCCTATGCGGTGACCCATGGGCTCAAGTATAATGTAAAAAAAAGTGAACTACTGGTGTTTAAAGTAGGAACCCACGGGTACTCGACTATACCCGATGTGTTACTCTCCGGGATCCCTCTCTGCCTAGGGTACTTAAATTTAAATACTTGGGCCATTGGGTCACCAAAGATCTAAAGGACAATCTAGATATAGATAGGGAGCGCAGGTCGCTGGCTGTCCGCTGTAACATGCTGGCCCGCAGGTTTGCACGTTGTACGAGGCCAGTAAAAATAACGCTTTTTAAGGCTTACTGCCAGCCATTCTACACGTGCAGCCTGTGGGTCAGTTATAGTCAGCGGGCATACAGTGACCTGCGTGTTAAATACAATAACGCGCTTAGAGTACTGTTGGGGCTGCCATGGAGGTATAGTGCGTTTGGAATTTTTGCGGAGACTCAAATTGATGGCTTTGCCGCAATTATGAGAAAAAGATGCGCCTCTCTAATGACGCGTCTCCATGACAGCACCAACACTATCCTGAGCCTGTTTGCTGACCGTTGAGCAACCCCGATAGTACGCAGGTGGGTGAACATTCACACCAAATAAAAATGAAATAATAATTGTCATTTATTTATTTCATTACTAACATTAGGCAGTAAGATGATTATTACTAGCACACTATGGAAATAATTCCGAAATAAATGAATTTAATTTAATTTAATTAAATATGTATAGTTCAACAGTTTGAGATAATAATATGCCACGCAGTCTAATCTTTGTACTTAAATATTTATAGTACAATAACGATATAAGTATCTAGAATGTATCCTTAATTTATTTATGATATCAACCTAGTGATAAATTTATTTATGAGTATTTGTATACTAAAATATAAGTGCTTGTACTTCATTTAATATTCGTTTTATATTTTATGTTCGTCGCTAACTTTTTATATGCCTACCAAATAGTTATTACAGTAGAAAGTGGCTTAGCAGAGTCCCTGGCATTGCAGCAGTCCATAAGCGAGAGTTACCAACCATTTACCTTCAGGTGGGTTATAGGCTCGTCTGCAACTGTAGGCAAAATGAAATCGAAGAATATAGGAATCAGCCGAAATGATCAAATATGTACTCTTTTTTTATACATACAATCTGGACCTAATATTAATTTAGAAAGTGTTGCCAACTTAATAATAATAATGATAATAATAATATTCTACCACATTCACACAGCGCCATCTAGTCCCAAATTAAGCAATTATATTTGCTTGTGTTATGGGTACTAAACAACTGATATACTACTTATATACATTTTTTTTTTTTTGTAAATACATACATATTATAGATAAATTACACCCAGACACAGAACAAACAATCATGCTCATCACACAAAGGTTTGTCCTGGGTGGGAATCGAACCCACGACCTCCGGCTTAGCAGTCAGGGTCACTAACCACTAGACCAACAGGCCAGTCAATATATATAATAATAAATGTCTAACTACTAAAGCTGGCAGTTTAAAATTGTTAGCGGTGGCTCATGTGACTAAATAATGATACACTACAGATTTATTTCCTTTGTAAACCTATTTAATAAGTGAAAAATGGAATATAAATCCAATTTTGCTCCCATAACATGGCAATTCTACTAGCGCATTAACACCGAAACAGTCCAAATTTTATCAATACCTAGTTACCTATCTAATCATAATAATAGTATTCTTTATTGTGAATCATAGGTAAGTACATAATACAGATGTTAAGGTTACATTATTTAGTTTAGCTATGTCCCGCCCATTGGGCATACAATAATTAGGTACAGTAAATATTAAAGTTGGATAAAAATAATTGATACATTCAAGCAAATGAAGAAAATACTGAACACCTCATGATTTAGGTACCTATAGTGCAATTGAAAAGAGATTTGTCAGTTATGTAATCCTTTACTGAATAATAACATTTATTTTTCAACAAGTCCTGCAGTTTCTTTTTGAATATGGTCTAGATAGTCTGATTGCAATTAAATGGATACTATTTTATTGTATTACTTTTAAGATTCCATTTTTGTTCGTTATATATTTTGTTTATAAAAGCGCTTACCAAAATATTATATAGCTGCATTATTTTATTTATCTAAGAAAAAGTAAATAGAAGAACAGTTTCGTTTTTATTAGCCGAATACCTGGCGTAGATTTCATCGAGTTGTTTGATTAAATTAAATTTCCAATTTCCCTTTGCTGAAAAGTGCAAAAAATGTCTCGGTGTTTCAATATATTTACTAACCGTTCCTACGAAATAGGCTCTTGTAGAATTTCCTAAGAACTTTGAAGATGATTAATTAAGTTTGCGGTTTGCTGAATCACAAAGAACTTAACCGTGTTGCGTTGGTGACAATTTATGTAGGCTGAGCTGGCAAAAAGGTTTAATTTATCGGTAAATCAGTGAAGTAGGTATTACAACTCTTAAATGCGCGTTGACAAAACAATGACCGATCACTATATTAACATCGTAGGTTTTGTTATTTAGTAAAATATTGTATTTCTGTAATTTAGGTGCATAACATCAGGCCATTATCTGTGAAAGGGAAGGCACATATTTGTTTAGTTTTTGCTAGCTACGAGTGCGAGTACGAGGTATAATATTTTAGATCTTATAAAATAGACGTCGGCCCATTTCCATATTCTGTGCTAAAAAAATATGAATTTTCTCATTTTCGCAACATACCTAATTACCCTTACGACACCTACAGACTGTGAAGATAAGCTCTTGCCCAGTCACCGTACGGATATTAAATTTCCGCTAACTAGGGCACTAAGATTCGGGTGTCCAAGTACGTTAAAATGTTCGCGAAGTAGGTACTGATAAAACATTAGATTAACTGGACGTGTATCCAGTTTTCCGCACGTGCAATAAATTATGTCAAAAGGCGTAAATATATGTTCGAGAGTCTAAAAGCAATCAATATTCTGCTTTTGAGATATTTACATTTGTTAATAATGTCTACAAAATTGTACTAACAAAATGTTATCTAGAAAGCATATATACGAGTAATACGTGTTTTTAAAAGACGTTATTCTCACAATGATGAGTAGTTATGTTATCTAAATTTATTTACATCACTTAACAATATTTAATTAATATAGAATCTTTTTGGACAAGGTGTCACTAAGGGTAAGTGTGCCTAATGCGGGCACCCAGCCTAAAGCGGGCACCTATCATTAAAATCGATATTTCAATACTTATAGTATCAGTACTTATTATAACAAAAATGCTCGTGAACACGCCTCCCGCTACTCACTTACCGCGGCAGCCACCCGGTCCGAAATATTTACTGTTTTAAGG
Source organism: Parascotia fuliginaria (assembly GCA_963082885.1). NCBI lineage: Eukaryota > Metazoa > Arthropoda > Insecta > Lepidoptera > Erebidae > Parascotia > Parascotia fuliginaria. The sequence continues at coordinate 11,921,470 of OY720180.1, read as the reverse complement.
ACGCGTTCTCAAAAATCATAGGTATCGAATCGCACCAATACATAAACAAATTTCACACACACATACATAGGTCAGCCTAACTAAGGCGATTATATGAAAATAAACTCACGTTGATACTTTAGAAATAAATTTTCATTTTGTTTAATTGGAATGACTTGTATTTGAAATTTCTAGTAGTATGTTTTTTATTTTGTACTTAGAATTAGTTTTGGTGGGCATGGAGTCACACATTGCGTGAATGGACATTTGCGAGAAAGACACTCGCGCGAAAAACTTTTGCGTTGAACTTTGCTGTTTTTGAACCTATTGTTTTCAAAATCAATATCTGAGTGTCCCAGCGATGACTAAATAAGAATCCTAATTCAAATTTAAAAAAAGCAGCCGCCATTTTGAACTTTGCTGTTTTTGAACCGATTGCTTTCAAAATCAATATCGGAGTATGCCAGCGATGACCAAACTAGAATTTTAAGTCAAATTTAATTAAAGCAGTCGCCATTTTGAACTTCGTTGTCTTTGAACCGATTGTTTTCAAAATCGATATCTGAGTGTCCCAGCGATGACTGAACACGAATCTTTAGTCAAATTTAATAAAAACAGCCGCCATTTTGAACTTTGCTGTTATAGAACCAATTTCATTCAAAATCGATATTTGAGTGTCCTAGCGATTACCAAACACAAATCTCAAGTCAAATATAAATAAAGCAGTCGCCATTTTGAACTTTGTTGTTTTTAAGCCGATTGCTTTCAAAATCTATATCTGAGTGGCCCAGCGATGACTGAACACGAATCTTTAGTCAAAATGAATGGATCAGCCCTCATTTTGAACTTTGCTATTTTTGAACCGTTTGCCTTCAAAATCGTCATCTGAGTGTCCCAGCAATAACTTAACACAAATCTAAAACAGCAAAAGTTAAAAATGGCGTCTGCTTCAACAAAATTTGACTTAAGATTCTTGTTTGGTCATCGCTGGGACAGTCAGATATCGATTTTGTAAGCCATCTGTTCAAAAACAGCAAGTTCAAAATGGCGGCTGCTTTTATTAAATTTGACTTAAGATTCGTATTTCGTCATCGCTGGGACACTCAAGTATCGATTTTGAAAGCAATAGGTAGAAAAACAGCAAAATTCAAAATGGCGGCTGCTTTTATTAAATTTGACTTAAGATTCGTATTTCGTCATCGCTGGGACACTCAGGTATCGATTTTGAAAGCAATAGGTACAAAAACAGCAAAATTCAAAATGGCGGCTGCTTTTATTAAATTTGACTTAAGATTCGTGTTCGGTCATCGCTGGGACACTCAGGTATCGTTTTTGAAAGCGATTGTGCCTTCTGGTCACTCCATCTTGTCCGATGGTAAGGTCTCATCATAACTAACAAAACGAGCCCATACTCGGTACGCCTAGCTTTACTCGTTAGCTAGTTCCAGTAGCAGTCACCAAAGTAGACCTTCAGGTCACTCCATCTTGTCCGGTGGTAGTCTCATCATGACTAATTAAACAAGCCCATATTCGGTACGCCTAGCTCTACTTGTTAGCTAGTTCCAGTAGCAGTCACCAAAGTAGACCTTCAGGTCAATCCACCTTGTCCGGTGGTAAGGTCTCATCATACCTAACAAAACGAGCCCATACTCGGTACGCCTAGCTCTACTCGTTAGCTAGTCTCAATAGCAGTCACCAAGTAGACATTCAGATTTCTCAGCATGTCCGAAACGCAACTAATAATATTAGATACTTAGGTACTTATAGCAAAAACAATAATACCTTGACAACTATTTCATATAAAATGCTTGCAACTCTTGTAAGTATCAAATCTAGTATTGTCAACTACATTGTGTTATTTACGAGTCGAGCAGCTTCCGATAAGCGACACAGGTCCACTCACGACGGGCGCCGAGCGCGGACTGATTCTTGTTCACAAAGCTCTGTTCAATGCGATCAAAACAACTACCAAACAAAATAAGTCTTATTACAATGCATCAAGATTCACGCTGCATAGCAAAATGTATGGAAAACGACGATATTATTTTTCATTGATTTTCGTGTTAATTTGTAAAATGTTAAAAAAATAGTCTGATATTTTATGAATTGATGATATTTGCTAACTTTTGGTATTTTTAAATTTAGAATATTTTGAATATAATAAGAAAAAACTGGTCTCGAAATCAACACGATTTCGTAAATTCTGCATTGAGAGTCAAAGAACAACGGTTTTTACTACATTGAAAATAAATATTATTAAAAAAAAACACGTCCCATCACAAGATAAAGAACCATTCTATTTGTAGTATCTGCTAGATATATAAAATTATTTATCGTTTTGCCGCAAAATGAACCGAAAAAGGGGTTATTTTTGATAGAATTGTAAACGCGTCCTTAATAATACAAAAACAATATTAAGGTTTGAATCTACTAAAACGCGCCCAAAACACTGTTTCTGTAATGTCGCCGGTCATACGTCACGCGTGACGTCACACGACAGTTAAATTTTATTTTTATAAGTGCAGTTGAGTGTCTGTTACTTGCGTGTTAACAGACAAATAGACGTACCAGATAAAATTTCAAGAATTATACATAATTTATTTCATTTATTTTTCAAAAAATGCACACTTTTACATCAAAATAAAGTAAAAACTATATATTTCGCTATTTTCTTTGAGAATGACCACAATTAGTAGTACCTATATTTATAATGTTGTCAAATAGCCTATTAAAATACTTAGATACGACAAAAGATCTCAAATCTAGTTTATAAAATATGCTCACCTTAAGAGCAAATAAACGATTTAGTTCAAGCTCCTTGTTAGATACCTACATACCATTTCGACTATTTCTTACTCTTTATTTATATATTTATTACACTATTTCCTACAATTAATGTGATTTGCACATATGCCCGCTTTGCCTATAGCACAGTGACCGCTTTAGGCCTACCCCCCGGGAAAAGTGGTCAACAGTAAAGGTTTTGGTTTTGTTCTACATATTTTTTTATTTAAAGGTTTAGGATTATTTTAAGCACATACTTTAATCAATGTAGTCCCTGCTATGATTAAATGTTGATGAAAATCTTGCGTTTAAACCAATTTTTTTAAATGACCCTTAAGGTGTCCGCTTTGGGCCTCCCTCCCCTACATTTTAAATTATATGAGAATACACGGGCTGGCAATCACACCAGCCATCATAAGTAATGATGATGATGAAAATCTAGCTTAGAACTAAATTGAGATTTGTATCTTGTTTAACTTAATCATTGCAATATTAATTTCCTATTAATTAATTTATTTATTTAGTCAATGTTTTACTAAATTTGCTATATTATTGCTAAAAAGCAAAGCGTCATTCATAAAACCATCAATATTATTGAAATTAGCCTAACATAAATATACCAACGCTATAATAAAACGCAACTCATTTTCTACGCGGGCAATTTCATTGAAACCCTTTGATAACATGAGATTTTATCACGCACAGTAAGCTCAAAAGATATATTTACAGAATCTTCGATCTCGAAAGGTAAGTCTTATCTTAAGAATGTATGAGCAATCCAACTCACTATATCAATAATATCCTAAATTTTATTTGACTCGGGTTTGTGACTCCTTTTCGGATTCTGGGATGAAAAAGACAAAATCTCTGTGAATTTCTAACAAGGTTGTTTAACATTAACTTTCCATTGTTTTATTGTGAGGGGTTGACAATTTAGAACCTATTTGCGTCAACGGCCATCAGTTCTGCGAGCTATTGCTACTTTAGTAAAGAAAAAAACTCTGCGAGATACTTTTATGTATCAGTTACTTTGGTTCTCCAGCTGGTTTCTTCGTTTTTTAACGTTTTTGAATGCGAGAGTCTTATGTCCAGCAATGGACGTCTTTATTATTATGAACTACTACACATACTACATACTGTAGACACAATACATGTTTCATTGTCATCAGTACATCACATTTCGCCTTTAGTAGGCATATAAATATATGTGTCGAATTTATAAAAATAACATAGCATTATACTATTCATTTTTAAAGTCTTAAGTCGTAATGGTGAAGGCACCCACTTCTTAAACACGAGGTCGGGGGTTCGAATCTGAGCAGGTACCAATGTCATTTTTAACCGACTTCAAAAAGGAGGAGGTTATTAATTCGGGTCGTATGTTTTTTTTTGTACGTTTGTTACCTCATATCTCGGTCATTTATGATCCGATTTGAAAAATTCTTTTTTATTTGAAAGGGTATAGGTACTTAGAAATGGTTCAGTAGTTGTATGTTTGTTACAACAGAACTCGATCATTTATAAGCCAGTTCAGAAAATTCTTCTTTTATTGAAAGGGTATACTCTGAAATCGGATCCCATGTTTTTTTTATAAATAATGGATTAGTGGTTTGGCTTCAATTTTATATTTTGTAACAAAACGTATACAAGGAGTGAAGACGTGTAAAGCAACACGTCGATGTCTTTTGCGACGAATTTTTTGACATTGACCAAGTCCATGCTACAAGTGCGAAGTGATTTTCAAAATTCATTTTTTGTTAGAAACGAAGTGGCCCTGGATGGGTGACCATTTTTGTCGTTTCATTTTCAGCGTCTTCATTCTTTAGAAGCAGGAGACTATGGTAATCAATATAATTTGGTAGTCGTTAAAGCCAAGTTAGAGATCTTATGGTCGTGAGAAATTACAACAGCAACGGCCTGCCTTTACAGCACCACTGTTTTAATTTAGTATTTAATGTAATATTTCAACAACTACACACAACGCCATCTAGACCCAAAGTCAGCATATTATATGCTTGTGTTATAGGTTCTAGAATGCGGATATACATACTTAAATACTTTTTTTTTGTAAATACATACATATTATACATAGAAACACCCAGACCAATGCAAATAGACATGTTCATGCACACAAATATTTGCACTGAGCGGGAATCGAACCCGCGACCTCTGCGTGGCAGTCCATACACAGTACCACCGAACCACAGAGGCAGTCAAATGTTTATTTTTAACCGACTTCAAAAAGGAGGAGGTTATCAATTCGGGTCGTATGTTTTTTTTTGTATATCTGTTAAGCGTGTTAGATAATTCAGAAGTAAGAAGCCATAAATTAAACTCTTTGATTGTCACGACACTTTTTATTACGTTCGACTGTTCACATCGATATCCGAACACAGACTGTCTCTATAACCAAATACAATTATTAAGAAATCTCGAGTCATAACACTTCCTTTTCAATTATTTAATTTAACTGATTTTTGTCTAGCCAATTGACTTCCTTAATAATATTAAATCAAGACAAGTGGTCAGTTGATTTACTTTAAAGGTTAAGAATTATTTAGTATATGAATAATCATAATGTAATTAATTTAATAACAACAAATACATATTACTTTCAATTGTTCGAATATATCAATAATACTTTTAAATTTAAAATAACATAACGCCTTTTCTGTTTAAGTAAATATACCAATATTAATTCTCAATTTATAATAACATCACAGTCGGCCATTCTGATGTTTGCGAGTCCTCTCGTAAATCACTTGCGTTACATAACGAATTGTGTTGTCTGTAATCACTGTTCCGGCCATCTGCTTATTATAAATTGTTCCATCAATTAAGTAGTTAACAACAAAAGAAAATATAAACATAATTTTCTAGGAACTAAAAGAACGGGAATACATAATATATATTTTGTATAGGTACCTATATGTTTTATGAACACAATATTTATGCTAATGTTGCTTTTTTTTTTCATTCAAATCATAATCGTTGTTATTATCCTCTCCTAATCAAATAATGTAAACATAGTTATAACATCGATATCGCGTACTACACTCATATCCATTAATCAATACGTCATAATCCATTGTGTTATGCCATACTCCTTATTTGGGCTCTCGCCCTCCTGTGTATGCAAACACTCCAATCACTACAATGGTCAGATACTTCCCAAGTTGGCTTATCGGCCTCATGCGTATCTGACACATTTACATAAATTATTATCACGCTTGTATCTTACATACTCCTCGGTTGGCTTATCGGCCTCATGTGTATGCAGATACAATGACTATCAGCCACAGTAAATGAATCAATTGCCTCATGTGCACCATACAGTCTCCATTTATTAATCTATAATCTTTAATACATTAATTATTTGGTCACCAACAAGAAACAAATCATAATTACTGTATTATGAAATTCATATTCAATCAAAATAATACCTATATCAATTTACATTTCTACTACATTTCAATATCAGAAACATTTTCTGATCTATTTGTATCCAAAAATTCATCCCTGTCAACATCTTTATCCTGCTCTAAATGTTTTTCAGAATCGCTTTCTAAATTATGTTCCTCATTTGACCCATCGCTCTCAGTATCGTTTAAATAATCGTGAGTGAAAGTCAACCAAGGATGGATTTTATCAATAGAGATAACAGCTGTATATTTCCGATTTTGTTTACGTGTCAGTGGAGTATCTTCGACAACATATCGGTCACGATCCAATGCCTTTACTACCCTATAAGGACCTTGAAGTTTCGGCTTTAATTTTTTTGAATTTCCGTCATTAGTTGTAATTTCTCTTTCTATCCTCACTAGATCCCCTTCCTTGTATTTTTTTGCAGTTTTACGCTTTTGGTCAAACCTATCTTTTTGCTTGTTTTGTGTTTCTCTTATTTTTGTGTTGACTTCATTTCGTACTTCGGTAATAGGTTTAGGAGTACTACTCTCACATTCTAGCAAAGATGATACAATACCGTCACCTTTAGTTCGTAATTTTAACCCAAACAGCACTTCAGATGGACTTTTGCCAGTTGACTTATTAATGGTTGTGTTTAGCCCCAACTGTATTTCCTCCAAATGTTTATCCCATTCTTTTTCGTGACAGTTATGGTTTTTAGCCGCTAGAGAAGCTAAAATGGTCCGGTTGTATCGTTCAACCTGACCATTAGCTCTCGGTGTGGCTACCGCGTTTAAAACATGACGTATACCCAAATTATTCATACATTCTTTGAAGTCTTTACTTGTGAATGACGTTCCCCGATCGCTAATTATTCGACTTGGTACACCGAAAAGACTAAAATAATTGTTAATAGCTTTCAGAGTAGTTTTAGTTTTAGTATTTTTCACCCCATATAAAGTTATATATTTAGTATAAGCATCTATCATAATTAATATATAAGCATTTTTATTCTTACTTCGTATAAAAGGGCCAAGGTGATCTATGTGTACTGTATGAAAAGGGATCTCGACCTTCGGTATAGGATGGAGCATTCCTTGTCTTTTACCGCTGGGTACTTTGTGGTAAGAACACTCTAGACAAGACTCGACATATTTCTTAACAAATTTTCTCATTTTTGCAAACCAGTACAAATCTTTTAACTTGTCTAGTGTCTTCTCTACCCCGAAATGACCCATCTCGTCATGATTCCTTTTCAATAACTGCCACCTCACCCCTTTTGGTACAACCCATCTTAATTGATCATCAACAAGTCTATAAACCTTTCCGTTCTTAATTTTGTAGTTAAGATGTATGTCTACAATATTCTTTGTTTCTGGATCTTCTAAAATTTGTTTAATCCTAGCAATTTCTGGGTCTACATTTTGCATGGTGACTAACCAATCCTCATTTTCAATGGCCAATACATCAAACACCGATTCGGATTCCTCAACTGCTTCTATAGCGTTTCTACTAAGCGCATCAATGTGAGTCATACGCGTCCCCGGTCTGTATTCGATATTACAATCATACTCTTGGAGTTGTAACCACCACCTACTTATTCTAGGTATTATGTCCCTTTTCGACAAAGTTGTCCGCAATGCATTACAATCAGTAACTATGGTGAATTTAATACCTAAAACGTACACTCGAAATCTATTCAGCGAAGCTATGACTGCCAAAGTTTCCAATTCAAAAGAGTGGTATTTTTGCTCTTGCGAATTTGTTTGACGGGAATAATAAGCCACTGCGCATTGCCTACCAGCAGAGTCTTCTTGAAGAAGCATACCCGCGATACCGGTCTTACATGCATCTGTATGAATTTGCGTTTTGGCTTTGGGGTCGTAAATTGCTAATATTGGTCTATCAACTAAATTAGACTTTAAGGTAGTAAATGCTTTCTCTTGCTCAGTGCCCCATTGCCATTTAATACCCTTTTTCAACAATTTAGTAATAGGAGCAGCTATAATTGCAAAGTCTTTAACAAAACGTCTAAAAAAACTAACTAATCCTATAAACTGCCTAACCTCGTGTTGATTAGAAGGTGTTTTATAATTAACTACCGCTTCTGTTTTCCTACTACCCGGACGAACTCCCTGTTCCGATATTTCAAATCCTAAATAATCAATAGTAGCATAAAAGAACTTACATTTAGACGCTTTTAGTGTAAAACCTGTCTCGCTTAATAATTTAAATACCCGTTCCAATCGCTCCATTCCTTGTTTGATGTCTACAGATGGTATAATTATGTCGTCCATAAAAGCGAAAGCTTCCGTATTGTGTGACGCACATAACATTTTATTTATCGCCTTTTGGAAAACTGACGGTGCGTTTGCTAAGCCAAAAGGCATCCTTTTAAATTCATACTGACCATCAGGTGTCACAAAAGAAGTCTTATCCTGAGAGGAGGGAGCGATTGGTATTTGGTAATACCCTGAAGCCAAATCTAAGGTAGTGTAATATTTAAAACCTCTAAGTTTATCTATCATATCTTCGACTCTAGGCATTGGATAGTGTTCCTTTATGGTTTTAGAGTTTAATGCCCTATAATCAACGCATAGACGTTTGTCCCCTGTCTTCTTCTGCACTAGAATTATTGGGCTGGCATAAGAAGAAGTAGACTCTACTATAATACCATTATCTAACATATCTTGTACCATCTCCTTAACTTTCTCCCTTTCACTATATGCCAACCTATAAGGTCTATACACTACAGGGGTATTATCTTTTAATTTTATCGTCATTTCGGTTAAATTTGTGAGCCCCAAATCTGAGAGACTAAATGAAAAACATTTCTTATATGACTTTAACAGTTGTTCTAAGTTACATCTATCCGAGGTATTCAAACTATCTCCTACGTTTAATCGTTCCTCATTCAATGTCGGTTCTAGTAACTCTAAGCTGTTTATATTTAGTGATTCATCAAAAAGATAAGCTCTGGTTAATAATTCTCCTTTTTTTAAGGATATTTGACAATTATTATTGCTTAAGTTTACTAACATTATGTAACCAGCACCCTTACTTATATTATATATGCCTGGCAAAACATAGTACACACAGTTTTTTATATTCCTTATAGACCCTCTTACACATATTTTGCCTGTTGCCTGTTCGGCAGCTGTAACCGAGACAGCAGTCATGAATTCTATATTTACATCGCAACTTACAATCAATTCAACTTTTTTATGAAAGTCTAATTTCGGTTCTTTATAAAATAGCAAATGTTCATCTGTCTTAATTATTATCACCCCTGTTTGCTCGGTGAATGTTTGGCCTAAAAGTATCGAATGCTTTAACAAGTCGTTGTGCACAACAAGTACTTCAGTATTCAAGCTAACCCCATGAACCTCTAAACTGACGTTACATTTACCTAATGGTTTTATCAAAGAATCACCAAACCCCTTAAGCGTTGGCAGAGTTGCCTCCGTGAAAGTTATACCTAATTCCTCAAAATCATCTTTCCTTATTAAACTACACTGACTCCCAAGATCTACGTAACAAGTTTTTGTTATCCCATTTACTTTTATAGGTAACACATACTTTTTATCCAAACATCCAACCATTTTTACTTCAGACACTGTCTCAACATTACCCTTTGTATTTGAGTTGGTATTCAATCTCCTACACGTAGCGGCTTGATGCCCCAAACGCTTACATATACTACATGTAATTAATGGCTTACTACACTTGAAACTAGGGTGTCCGATTTCTCCACAATTAAAACATTTAATAGCATTATTATTGTTGACATTATTATTCTTATTTCCATCATTCTGAATCTCACTCCGTTTCCTGATAAAAGGTTTCCTATCGTTCACGTTATCACACTTCACAGTCTTTAAGTAAGTTAAAAGTTGTTCTGGCTGTGAATAATTTGCCGCTTGTGCTCCTAAACGTATCCCTTTATCATCTAACCCATAAATAATGCAATCAATAGCTTTCTTTCCAGTAATTTCGCATCTATTCAACAAATTCATTTTATGGTAGAAATATGTTTCTAATGTCTCATTATATCTTACTTTTCTATCTAACATTTCATGTAAAATTTGCGCATAATTTTGAACGGAGGGGAATGTTCGTTCCAATTTTTCCTTCCACTCCATCCACGTGAAGTCAACAGAGGGCAATCCTTGATACCATACTTTCGCTACCCCAGATAATTTAGGCAATGCATAATGAATAATCTGAGTATTATTCCAATTATAAAGCTTAGCGCACTCTTCGACCTTATTCATCCATACATTGATGGTTTGTTCTCTATTTGATGGGTCAAATTCAGGAACTACATTGGCATTCATAGTGAAATGATTTTGTGATGTCGTGGCAGGCAAGCACTTTAGTAATTCTAAAAGCTCGCTACCAGTAAAACTAGTCATAGTATTATCTCCACACGAGCGGTGGGACTTACCCCTTCTGCGGGATTTCCTATGTCTGCGAGTAGATCGGCTATACCGGCTCCGTTGTTCAGATGACGAATCACTGCTGTGCCCCCGTTTGGGGTTCCTCTCACGTGACCGGCTCCTCCGCTCACGCTGCCTGTCCGAGGTTGTCTCGGTCCTTGTCCGACTGCTCTGCTCTCGAGGACTTCCGGGAGGCGTCTCGGTTCCTGACCGGCTGCCCTGCTCTCGACGTCTTTTGAAAGCAGTCTTGCTTCTCGACCGACTGCTCTGGTCCCGACGTCTGCGGGGGGTAGTCTTGGTCCTAGATCGGCTGCGCCGTGTAACTGCAGGCGACTTATTTCGCCGCGAAGAACGTTCCATGTATTCAGTTATCACATCCATCACAACACTTGAATGCCAAAATGTCACAAGCACAGGTTGTTCACACGCACAGATTGTTCACACGCACAGATTGTTCACACGCACAGATTGTTCACACGCACAGATTGTTTGTAGACGTGGGATATATTTTTTTTTTGTCTTTAATTTTAAACTTATCCCACTTCTGAACTGTTAGATAATTCAGAAGTAAGAAGCCATAAATTAAACTCTTTGATTGTCACGACACTTTTTATTACGTTCGACTGTTCACATCGATATCCGAACACAGACTGTCTCTATAACCAAATACAATTATTAAGAAATCTCGAGTCATAACACTTCCTTTTCAATTATTTAATTTAACTGATTTTTGTCTAGCCAATTGACTTCCTTAATAATATTAAATCAAGACAAGTGGTCAGTTGATTTACTTTAAAGGTTAAGAATTATTTAGTATATGAATAATCATAATGTAATTAATTTAATAACAACAAATACATATTACTTTCAATTGTTCGAATATATCAATAATACTTTTAAATTTAAAATAACATAACGCTTTTTCTGTTTAAGTAAATATACCAATATTAATTCTCAATTTATAATAACATCACAAGCGATTGCTCGGTCAGTTAAATTATGATTTTTGATGATTCTTCATTGTTGATAGATCATCACTTTTTTGTGCAATCAGCAAAAGTGTCGACAAGGACTTTATATCTCTATTTACAATCTTACCTCTCGTCTCTACTTTCTTTCAAACGGCACGGCGCTGTCTCGTTTGCTCAGCACGCTTAGTAGGTCTACCCATATTGAATATATTTATACATAATTAATTACCACTAAAAGTTTAAAAATAAAATTATTTTTAGAAAAAAAATGAAAACCGACTTCAAACAATACCTACATGTTCAACACGTATCTAAAAAGTAGTAAATAATATTTTAATTACTTCATAGCAAAGAACATTAAAGGGGAATCAACGCAATCCTTATACCTATAATACTTTACTATTTATAGTTTTTAATCAGTTATTTTGGAGTCGGTGGACTGTGGTTATAAACCTTGAAAGTCATCATTCATTTTTCTAATGAAAACTACTCTTACAAGTTTCCAGTCTTAGTTTCGTAGAATCCCTAGGTTTGTACTTACAATTGCCACTGACTATATCAAATAGTTGACTATGGTTTTTCACAAACATTCTAAGTTCCAGTATATACACAGATACCTACCATATCAACACACCATGTCCTACAAGTATCAAAAGGTCCGACACCACGTATGCCCTTACATATTAAAAGTAATCGGTTCAAGAACAGCAAAGTTATTCAACATGGCGGCTGTTTTTATTAAATTTGAATTAGGATTCTTATTTAGTTATCGCTGGGACACTCAGATATTGATTTTGAAAACAATAGGTTCAAAAACAGCAAAGTTCAACGCAAAAGTCTTTCGCGAGAGTGTCTTTCTCGCAAATGTCCATTCACGCAAAAGTCTTTCGCCTAGCTCTTTCGATACCTATGATTTTTGAGAACGCGTCCTTAATTAAGCAGAATAGTTTATATTATGGTTTGCATCAAATTTCGCTATTGATTTCATATTGACAGATCTGTTACTAATTGCTTCTTAGGTATTTAAGGCAATTTCTATGTATAAGGAGGTATAATTCGGCGTTATTGATTGATATTTTTTTATACGGCTAAGGTGACAAACAAGCATACGTAAGTATATATAGTATATAGCAAGCAGTAACCGTAGCCTTTGGACGCTTGCAACACCAGAAGCATCACTAGCGCGTTGCCAACACTGCTAAAAACCTTATAACTCCTTTCTTGAAGAACTCCATGTCGTAGTGTCTCGGAGAAGCCTCGAAAGGGGAGCTCATTTTACAACCTTATGATGACCTTGGAGGTGCGAAGATAAAAAGTGGCCGTTGGCACCATCCTAAACAATTCTTCAGAACACAGCCCATTGTACAGGCATTAGAATACACATAAGAGGCAACGTCTCTTCTTAAGCCTATAGTGATTCAATACCGCCTGTAGGCCTGGGATTGTCGACAATTTTTACAGCACGTCTTTGGATCGCGTTAAGAGGTCCAAGCTGGTATTCAGGTACTCCCGTCCAAAGATAACAGCAGTACTCCATGTGGAGACGGACTTGAGCTTTGTAAAGCAATAGTCTCATATATTTTTTATAATATTTTTCTTTGTTCTTATTCTCAATCAAATAATGAAATGTGTTATTTCGTAATACATTAGCGTACTAAAAAGCTAGCAAGATAGCCCTATGTTACCGAAGGACATCCACTAATAAGGCAGTCGGCAAATGGTGGATGAAGACTGATTTCAATCGGCCTCTTTGAAAACTACAGTTTGAGAGCTAGGGTTGGCTGGTAAAGAATGAATGTGTTAAAAAGTTTTGAATGTAGTAAGATATATTAATTAGGTACCTACTTTTGCTTAAAATGAATTAAGATTAAGATGATTAATATTATAAGAAGATTAAGTATTTCGTAATTCCAGACACAAAACAAGTAGTAACAATTAACTTTAAAGGAGGCAATTGTACTTTTATTACTTAGGCCTTCTTGAGCTTGATTCTGCCGCTTAATTGATAGTAAATGCAAAATGACCTTTATATAGCATATGTTGGCAAGAAGTTGTGTTAGTTGCTTATACTTAGACCACGTGGTGTCCATATTTTACAGTCATTTAGAGAGAAAGAGAGCACCCGCAGTTTGTAACATCCTATTTTTTTTATTGCGTTGTTGTTGAAAATTGACAGATTATAATCTCTAAAATACTACATTGATATTCAGTCATGTGCAAATTATGTAAAAAGTATCTAATACTTCTGCCACACAATGTAGTGGTTATGCAAAGTTACTATTTTGAAGTAGAAAACTCTATTGTTTACATTTTTTATAGAAAACAAACAAGGACTTAACAGTATATTATTGTCTATAAAAAAACACATTAGAAATGTGTTTTTATGGAACTGGTTTGTTGATAAAACGGTAAAATTACCGGCTACACTGGTTTTTTTCGTAAACATCGCAACAGCACGGTGCAAGTCGCTAGTGTATAATCTGTTCCACTACCATTCGAGGATATGCTCTATACCTACTGCGTGCTTTCATAGTATAAATTCGTAAGATTATAGCTTTTAGAAACACCAAGAAAATAAAACTTATTTATTGATTGATAATCTAACCTAATATTTAAAGAGAAAAGATTTGATTTTTTGTATGTTTGTTTTTTTTGCAACAATTTAACTAAAAATCTACGTTACCGATTTTTGTAGGCTAATATAAAAAAATCTGGTAAGCATCTATAGGTACCTATCATAATGATAACCACCGATAAACGGTCGAGAGCCTTCTGCTCACCGACAGTTTGCATAAGGTTGTGAAAGCCATCAGAGACTAACAAACCACACCACAAAAAGAAAAAATAATAACCACCGTGCGTCGTCTACAGCAGGTGGTCTGAATGCTTGTTTATACCCAGTATAGTACAAAAACAAGTACGTATACAGTTACTAAATTTTTATTTCACTAAGATGATAATAATCAATCTCTTAACTAGCATGTGACTATGTCATGATCACGTTTACACTGATAAATCAAAGACAAGTTTATAAACATTAACGATAATATATGCAAGAATATTTATAAACAGTCTGATTAATGTGGTCTGTGGAACGATTGGAAATACCATTAAAATACCTATCTAAACTAGACGTTGGCAGTAACATAAGCATTATACTGTTTCTTTTGTTGTCGTGTTTCTTTCATACCTAATACGTTCAAAAATATTCCTGTTATCTCAATATATGACTGCTATAGTTTTTTCTTTAGATAGGTAGAGCAGTGATGTCAGCTGCCGTTGCCGTTCGTAATCTATTTCTAAGTACTTATAATCAATCTCAAACGAGATAAAATCTGTACATTGAATATATTTAATAAATACTATTGAGGGGTAATATTTATTCGATACTGGAGTCAAAAATGTAATTTAGAAAGTTTTTGTCTGTCTGTCTGTATGTGCAGGCATAAATCATAAACCACTAAACGGATTTTTTTCAAATTCGCTACGTTTATAGATCATATTTCTGGGCAGATTATAGGATACCTTTTATCCTAGAAAAGATCGGTCAACCAGGATATCTTACAAATGACACAAAATTATTTATTAATGTTGTTACACGGTGAATCTGCAAGTGACTCTACACGATACATAGCGTACAGAAACACCTAGAGATTAAAAAAAGAATTTTTGAAATCCGTCGTTAAATTCCAGAAATTTTAAAAAATTTAAGTATTATGTATACGAGTAAAAGATGCGCAGGCGAGAAGAGGAGGGGTGGGTAGCAACCGCGCCGAAATTGTTGCGTTTATATAAATAAAAATTTAAAAATAATGTTTTGTTTTTGAACATAGGTAAATATGTCCAATTTAAGTTGAACTCTTATCAATATGGTCGACCATATTAATCAAGAAACAGCTTACTGATACATCTGGATGTGTACATCTTGCAGGTTAACAAAGGATGTACTATAACCCTGATAACTTAGATTATACCCTGATAACATGACGGATTGTTCATAAAATCTTAGACAAACTACTTACTCTGTTTGTATTCTTCTCACATGCATTTGTAAAACACTTTTATTCATCTCATTATTCCTAAAATATACTAAACAACCGGGTAGTTATAATCGTAGAACACGTGGAACAGCTGCGAATGGTGAACCAGTAATTTTTAAACACTCTAATGAAATTATTTTCACGGTACATCCAAATCACTCAAAATGTTGGTACTTGCATCTACTTTTGTAAACTCTTCATGTTACCTATTTTGCTAAGGGTGGATGATATTGTGTTCCTTACATACAAGTAATTACTTAGAACATAATCAACATAGAAGTGACGCTTTGTTAGAAGCATGTAAGTATAACTGAAAATTCAAATCGGCTCCGTCATTTGAAATCAGTTTTGCTGGTTTATTGCGCTATTTCAAATTTAGTGTAATAGTGGCATAAATACTGACCAAATTGGTTAAAGATACTGTGTGAGAGAAAAGAAAAATAAAGAGGACCGAGGAGGTAATTATGCCTTCGGAACACTGATTTTCAAACAAAACTAACACTTTACGACGATATTTAATGTTTGCCTCCATTCAATCCATCCCGTTTATGCTAAAGGATCTACTACCGTAAAATGTTTGCTAGCTACATGCACAATATTTAGAAAGATTTATTGAAGGTAGTAGCCTATATCTGTTAATATGCTAGGCAGATGAATTTAGACTACACGATGAAATAAATTATGATTTAGTGGAATTGATCAACATTTTACGAACTGCTGACTCAAGACCTTTCATGTATATAATTTTGTATATATCTTTTTGTTTTTGGCTCCGCAATTGAAGCCCTATTATAAAGGATGAATTTACTTGGCAAACTGTAAAGCAGTAACTGCAGTGGACCAGATATTACGTGATATCAGACAACACCAACTCATGGGTGGCTATCACAGTCCTACTATTTTGTGTTGATTTTTGTCAGACTGTGATGAAATTAAATAGTTTTTTAAAAGGTCCACAGTCTGCGGCACTTCAAAATTCCTTTGTATTTAAAGGGCTTCGTGTCCATACGCTCCGCAAGATGGTCCATTTAAAGATAGAGCCCGAATTTAAAGCAACGACAATTATAATACAGCTTTCACCTACTTCTAAAATGTTAGCAGTACATATTTTTTTAATATAGTTAAGAATAAATAATATAAATTTAAAATCACAAATATGACACTAAATTGCGACATTGATACTCATGAGGCGTAAACGTTCCTAAGGCTACAGAAAACAATGTTACAATAATTACACCCTTACCGAACCTCAACGCGGACGGTGTCGCGGGCACAGCTGGTACTATAGAATAAAGCTCTCTTCTGTATACATATCGGCAACCTTTTTGTATTTCATATTTAGATGTTACACAATTATGTTTTGCCAAGTGATATATGTATTACAAGCCTAAGTTCATTTATTGTGTTTAATTTGATGTTAATATTAATAAAATGATACACAAATGACAAATAACCTGCAATTTTTTTTGTAGAGAACTTCTTGCGTGGTGTAATGGATTATAAATGTGCTTATGGCATACCACTTCATCATCATTGGTACCATAATGTAATGCCGATGTTAAAGCACGATGTATATAGGTATTGTACGAGTATAGCACAACACTTTGGCGTCGCATGATTTGACAAAAATTACGGCTGTATGATTTTAATGATAACAAACAACACAAAATTTAAAATCATTATTTCCCATAAGAATCAGTGATGGTTAAATGTATCGCACCCTTTGTGGCGAAAAAGGTCGGCCTTAGATGTCACACTAATATTTAGGACAGTTGGTACGAAGAGTAAGAAGTTTTGTGTAATTCTTCAACTAAAACAATGTATTGAGTATTGAGCAGTTGTAGTAGTGCAATTATAAGATAAATAAAATAAACAATTATATTTTGAGTTTTACATATTTTTTTAAATATCTACAAAGAAATCTGATTTAGGAAAATGGCTTGCTAATTCTCTTAAGTTATTTATAACAGTCTTGAAGGCAGTATCTCCAATCTTGCAAAGTGTGTGCTTGCGTAAACTTACTTTCTTGCTTTCGTATTCCTCTTTCATGCCGGCCGCGTCTTTATCTGTACACAAAGATGATTTCGTAGTAAAATAAACAGTAACAATTTAGAGTTTTTATCCTATCGTTAGATAAAGTTAGAATAATCGACATTAAAATTTTATTGGTAATATTAAACTTTCTTTGTGCTTAATTTAAGCTCCTGAAAAGCAAGTTGAAATAGTATAGACATGTCAAGGAAAGCTCACCCGATTACGTCGGTAACCAGGCACTTTAGTTGTCAATCCGATTTCAATTGTTGCCAACATTTTTCGAAAATAATGCCGTGGATTGAGCGAAGTGGAAGAAGAACACTAGAAAGGCTGACCCCACTACCATTTGGGATAAATAGTCAGAAAAAGAGAGAGAGCGAGACATTCTTTGTATTTAATTGTAATGTTATACTTAAAATAAATAATGAAATGATATTTGAAATTAATGCGAAATTGATGAACAACAATATTTTGACCAATTATATTATCTAACCATTATGTAACCAAAACAACTTTCAATTTAAGCGATGATTGTCTTAAAAGCTAACAACAACTTAAAAATTACAGTGGAAAACATTCGACAATGGCTAAGCGATGGTGAATACTTTATGAAGAAAGTACCTACAGGCTATTTATACTTCAAGCTCTTATAGTAGGTTTAATAGCTCGAAACATAAAAGGGTCATGTTAAGTTGACATTACCTAGAGGAATACTGCAACCTATGTTTTTCCTCTTACTAAAGATTTATGCTTCTTTGCACAACAGACGTTAAGGCTTTTTTTTTTACTTTGCATTAATTTCAAAAATTATATATATGTTGCATAAGAGTAAAACATTGTAATACGTACCTGAATTCAAACTATTTTGCAATTCACTTCCAATTGTCACTTTTGGATCATCAGAAATTTCACATGAATTCGTTTCTGGTCCGACTTTGAAATACGCTGTGTCATTGACTGTATAGAAACTGTAGGTGTACTTTGATGTTTCAACGAAATCTGTAAGAAAATGTCGATGACTAAATATTAAAGAAAACCGAACTGACTCTTATATAAAGTCTTTTGTTCAAAGATGTACGAGTATGTAGGTATATAGATTAACTATAATAATAATAATATCACAAAAACTACACATAACGCTATCTAGACCCAAAGTAAGCATAGCTTGTGTTATGGGTTCTAGGATGCGGATATACATACTTTTTTTTTTTTTTTGTAAATACAAACATATTATACATAGAAACACCCAGACCACTGCAATTAGCCATGTTCATGCACACAAATATTTGCACTGAGCGGGAATCGAACCCACAACCTCTGCGTGGCAGTCCGTACACACACAACCACAGAGGCAGTCAAACGTACGTTTACGTTACGTTTAACTATCGCAGAAATCGAGTTTAAATTTTTTGCCGTTGATGATGTTCTCTTCGATATGTCTAACGATAGAACAAATTTAATTTTGCAGTTGGCGAAATGGTTTTTGGATTAGCGATGTGTGTACATCTGACTTATTTATTAAAAACATACATTATTATTATTACCATGAATTTGTATGTCACAGAATCATTTTGGTATTCGATAGTTTGTGTCAATTGTGCACAGCTACTAATATGACCACTCCTTTTCGTTTGCCGTACAATTATACCTAACAATACTATTGTTTACTTACTTGCGCTAGCTGAATAATGACCCTTCAATGATTTATTTGATTTTGTAAATTTGATTTCCACTTCACCGACAATATTTAGATCAGCTTTCAGTTTCAGTAATACTGACTTATGATCCGTATTCATTCTAAAAACAAAATTATTACTATTCGATAACAATATTGAACCTCTGCTTAATGTTATCAAGTTTGCATTGCTTGGTAACGTAAATATAAATATATACATATCTAGTACCTATATTAGTTACATTACAAAATAGCGTATCAACATTTATAAATGATATTAAAAAAGAAGCAAATTAGATATATTGACTCGTTTTGGGCGATACTTTATCGCATAAAATTATCACTGAGAAAAAGACAAATTTTAAATTAAATTAAATCGATATTTTGGAGACAAATTTTGATTTGTTCATGTTTATGCATTACTGTCACAGTACTTTCATAAAAATTTTGTTTTTCATAAGATACATTGTGATTCTTTAATGGCTCTTTTATCACCTCTTTCATCAATTTGCTACGTTGTTTAGATATATCTTACTTAGGCAAACTTGATGGTAACATTCTTATAAATAATGCAATATCAGAAATACTTTGGATCACTTGTGAGATATAAATATCTTTTGGAACCCGTTTTCATATATTTTTTTTGGAATAATATTATATTTTAAAGAAACTGCAATAAAGGTGAATCCTGCAAGAGAACTTTTCAGCATAACTATTCCATTGAAAAGGTAACAACTTGAGCTGTATTAGAGTGAACACGATTGTTACCCAGTGTCGTCGTTTTGCCTTGTAAGAAACACTTGCAATATGCTGGATGGCATTCTATTGTTTCAAAAGATTATCATAGTAACATTAGTTCTGTTTGAATTGTTTCCAATAACAACGTTTTTTTAACATGAAAGTCCTAAATAAACTATCAAAGCTTTAGTATAGCTTCATTTCAATGTTCACATTTATGAATATTAGCCTACCTTACTTACTTATCTCTAAGACTATTTACTAATACAGACTATCTCTTTAAATATTGTAAGTAAAATTGCTAGTAGTCAAAACTTTTTAACTTACTCAAAGTCAGCGGTCTTTAAGTTCCTCAATCCAGTAATATTTAAGTTCTCAAAATAGAACACCAAACCTAATTGGTCGTCAACAGTAACTTCTAATGATGGTATGATCAACGGGTCTATAGGCTTTATACCTAGATCTGGGAATCCACCGTAGGTTTTTGACATGAAAGAATCTGTTGCAGAACTTAGACACCGTAGGTCATCTTTTTTACATGATTCGAATAGTGGTCCTGTAAATAATTGATATGAATAAAAATATATTTTGTCGTAAGTGTTAGGTATATATTTTTTATCGCTGCTGTATTTTTATTTATTTATTATTTAATACTGAGTAGGTACATAATAAACATAAGAAATTATACAATGTCCCACAAAACGGTACAAACAGTTTGAGTTATTTAACATTATATAATAATATGAAATGAAGTGCTGCTTATATTACACTAGCTTTGCACGGCGCGGTTTCACTCGCGTTTTTGCTTAGTACTCTGATCTCGTTGCCAGTAGCAGCGTGATCTTACATAACCTTCTTCAGGAACTTGGGCTATCATATCCAAAAAGAATCATTTAAATCCAACAGGTAGTTTCAGAGATTAGCGCATTCAAACGAACAAACAAACAAACTCTTCCGCTTTTTATAATAGTATAGATATATATATCTATATATAGTAACAAATAACGGTTGTTTATCTTAACGTACAAGGTATTTCTTTAGCTTAATTTTAAATTAAACTGTTATAATACTTACCTACGATTCTTGTAATACGCAAAGATGTCAAAATTATGTTGTAGGTAATACTGTTAATTAATTGACTAAAATTATAAAATATTTAGGTACGCATTTTCTAAGATGTCAGAACACTAAAAGAAATGAAGTTATTTTCATTTAATGCTTAGTGTCCATTGATAGTCTTGTTGATGAATTAAACTATTTAAGAAATATTACAAAACATACCTGCTTTAATAGATACGAAAGCCAAAGCAACTAAAAATATAATTTTAAATGTCATCTTGGAGACGTACTAACTAGAAGAAGAATAATTGGGAACTGGCCACTTATTATTTAATTTCATTTTGTTTATATTATTGGTTAACACACAAAGTAATAATTTGATAACAAAGGTCAGATTATATCAAATCTATAAACATGTTAGACTAATGAATAATTATTTTAGTCAAATATTGGGATATTATGAACTGGCAACCTGACAAGGGTGATGGGCAACCGATGGATGATTGGCCAAGTTGGTGAAAATTGGGGCAAACCTGTGTCCAGCAGTGGGCGTCTGTCAGCTAATACGACGAAATAAGTTCACCGCAATTCTAGACAAAATAGCAGTCGTTCTTTTCTATATTTATTTTTACGTTGCCGTCGATCATCGACCTTGCAACTATCTTTTACGACTTAGTCACAATTTTTTGCCCAAAAAGCTCTTATGTAGATCCACCCCTGCAAATAAAATAACTTCTTATGTATATATTTTGCAAGTTTTGTGTTGTAGTTGTAAATTGTCTGTCATTTTGCATTGTGCATGAAATGGAAGTTAAGTCAGTACTTTAAGTTCAGTAGTACCAAAGAGGAAAAATAAAATAAAACTTGATAAAAACTTTATGACTTCGTTGCAAGTTTATTTACGTACTTTAGCGAAACAAACTTTTTTACTAGTGTGCGTTTAGTGACAGTTGTGATGTCTTTGACGAAATTTTAGTTTATACTAAAAATAACAACATAAAACGAAATTATCTCTTTTGCTTCTATTACAACGGTTTTCCATGGTTGAAGTTGTTATTTACCAGCAGGAACACAATACTATATAGGTAGTGTTGCAATGGTTTATATTCTTTCACTAGCTTTGCGCTGCGGTATTTAACCCGCGTGTCTGCTTACTGCTCTGCTTCCGTCGCCAGTAGCATGATGTTAAATAGCCTCCTTCCTCGAGCGCTGGGCTATCATACGCAATAATATACACAATATACATCGTAATTATTAAAATCCAACTAGTGGTTCCTGGAATAGCGTGTTCAAACCAAACTCTTTCGCTTTACATAATAGTATAGATACTACAGCCGCAGCGCGCCGCATTCCAAAATGGCGTCAAAGCACATATGACATAAGTAATCGGATTCGTAGTGTAGCAGTACGTTGCGATTCCGCCCGGTGCGGTCCGCCTGTAGTGTGCGATACTTCATAATAAAATATACTAAAGTGATGTAGAAGGATTTTTGTTATCCGACGCGATGTGGGGCGGCCCCTAGGGTTCATAGGTCTCGGTCAGGTTGCTTCTATATGTACTGAAATCACGATATATCGTAGAGTCAGTGCCAAAATTAGCCGAGTCCAAATAAGTTACGTATATCACACTTAAGTACAACACCCCTCTTTTCCATCGGAGGTTAAAACAAAACTAATTATTTAACTTTTTTATCATTGACGTAAATTTTTCTCTTAATTTGTATTAATTAAAATCTTGTTGTTCTCAAGTGATTGATAACAATACGCTATATAATTGTATGTAGATTGTATACCTATTGTAATACTAACATATTATCTTACTGGTTCAGTGAGATATCATTAGTTATAACTTTATACATAATTAGGTAAGAATATCTATCTATACTATTATAAGTGGCAGAGTTTGTTTGTTTGAACGTGCCAATCTCTGGATGTGGAAAAATATTTTTTTTATATTTAGGAATTATTCTCGAGGAAGGTTATAGGCTATGTAAAATCACGCAACTGGCGACGGGAGCAGAGCAGTAAAGATGTAAAGACGCGGATAAAACCGCGCTGAGGAAAGCTATTTGTAGCATAAACAAGACATAATAGACGTCAATTATTAAGAACTTGGTCAAAATTAATGACGTTTGATAATTATAATATTTACTTTCCATTGCATGATATGGTTTATTGGTTAAAGGTAGATATCATCAATCATCATCATGATTTTAGCCGAAAAAGGTTTACTGCTGGACATAGGCAATAGGTAAGCGGATAAGTGTATTTGTTGTCTGTCAGCATCACTACTATAATTATAATCTGTGTAAATCCAGCTTGTTACTAATTATGGTGCAAAAGATAAAGCTAAAAATAACATAACTAGATATAGATTCAGACAGACTTTTTAGTCTAAGTAATAAGGTTCTGTTTACACTATTTGGACACGACGTCTTATAAAGTCTATACATATATAACATTCAGTTCATATTCTTGCTTGCAAGAACGTCGATACTATCACTAAATGCGGTTACGATACCTACCACAGGTACATTTTGTGGTATAACAGGATAAAAAACACTCGAATACACTCATTAAAATATGTAATTAGTGCAAATTTTACCTTTTAAATGTAGTATAGGTATTCAACGGATGCATTAGAATCGTTTTAGAAGTATATGTTTTATGATACGTAATTTTTCTTTGCTAATATTCTCTTTATATTAAAAATATTCTTCTTTTTAATATTTGGCATTGCTTCAGTACTTTTTCGTGCTATAGTAATGTCATCTGCTGTCGCCTAGTTGTCTAATACAGTGGAATAAAGCTTTCTTCTGTTTATTAGAAACGTTGTTTAACTATATAAGTTACACAAAAAAAACAAAAGAAGAAGCATAATAAGTATGGTATTTATGTTCTAGAAGTGATTTAATACAAGTCAAACTTCAATTAAAACAACATTACTTAGAGAAAGCTAGATGTTGATAATGTATGTTTATTTTCCAATGCTTAATTTAACATTCTATTAACGAACCTTTTGCTCGCGGTCATGTCTTTAATTTCTTTAGTAAAACAGTACACAAATTTTAAGTGAGGTAAGCATGACCCGCGAAATTTTTCGCAAATTTCTTGCTGATATTTTCTGACTACAAAATTACCTTCACCATAAGAAACAATAATGCTTTTGTTGCTTTTGATTTATTTCAGAAACGAAGCTTGAATAGTGATGCCGAAGCTTCAGTTAGATGTAACTTGGTGTAAACTTTTGGCGTCATCTATCTGAATAATAGTGACTTACATAGAAAAACAAAATGAGCGATGACTACGATGACAACACACGATGTTGTACTACACAACACACACAACATAGACGGCGCTAAGAAATACTGAATTGCGGTATCAAACTTCTTACAAGAACTAACTATACAAACCTCACTACCAACCGTCGCCGGGCAGTGGGCCACCAGGCGTGATTCTGACTGCTCAGGATCACGCCTGGTGACCCACTGCCGGTAGAAGGATCCTCCTTTTAGGTTAGAGATATGGTTTGATGCCTCCACAATCTTAAGTAAAAATAAATAAATAGTTATACATATTTGCATTGTTTTTACACACTGTATTATAGAGTAAGGTCCCAGGGCCGCCGTACTTACTTATTTTGCAATAGCCTTTAATAACGTCAATAAAATAAGCATCTATGTTAGCAAACAGCAAGTTTTACATGAGTCTTAAATTTTAATATCCACGACGAAATAATATTTTGGTAAGTGTTTTCCTGATTCTCTCATGTTATGTTTAACAGTCTTGAAGGCAACATCTGAAATCTCGCATAGTGCATTTTGGAGTAAACTTATTCAATTGTTTTCATATTCTCCTTTGATACTGGTTATGTCTTTATTTGCAAAGAAGATAATTTCATACTAAGGAATAGCAGTTTACAGTTCATTAAAGTGAAGGCTTTAATCCATAAAGTGGATGAGATTAAAGTCGAATATTTGAATATTGCTTTTTTAATATTTACTAATCTTTAACCTCAAATGTAACATTATATTTCAAAATAAATAAATAAAAGGATATTTGAAATGATTAAAAACATTGATTCGAAATGTGTAGAAAGCGAACCATTTTAAGAATGATAAATAATTTATATTAGATCAAAATAACATTCAAGAATTGACTAACAGGTTGTGAATACTTCATAAATAAAGTACATACTACTAAGAGCTCAAAGTATAAAAGGGTCAAGACACGTGACATTACCCGCGGAAATAATGTAACCTGTGTTTTTCCTTCATACCATCTCCTTACTAAACATGCATGCAACATTTATGTTTCTTTCAACACAATCACTGACGTTAAAGTTCTTTTTTAGGAATGTGTGTGTGTGTGTGTGTGTGTGTGTGTGTGTGTATGTGTGTGTATGTGTGTGTGTGTGTGTGTGTTTGTGTGTGTGTGTATGTGTGTGTGTGTGTGTGTGTGTGTGTGTGTGTGTGTGTGTGTGGGAGGGTGTGTGTGTGTGTGGGAGGGTGTGTGTGTGTGTGTGTGTGTATGTGTGTGTATGTGTGTGTATGTGTGTGTGTGTGTGTGTGTGTGTTTGTGTGTACTTAAATGTGTGTATGTTGTGTGTGCGAACAGGTGCGTGCGTTTGCCTGTATGTACACTGTGACTTTACTGTATAGTGGTGAGAAGCTCCTTGGTTTTACTGTAATTCAATGTCTGTAGCCAAGAACTCAGCTTACGTTTTATCTCATATTTAGTCAGGGCGTAAATATATTAAGTTTTTTTGTGGACCATTGTGTAGGTAATTAATAAATAAAAAAATCGGATGTACATAAATTATTTTTATACCTACTATAATAAGTACTTGCATTATCACCTTCCTGGTCCAGAAAGTATGAGTTCAATACAATAAATTGTAGACGTCTAATTAGTGAATAACTTAGCTTATTAGTTCTGATAGTTTGAAATATATTGTTTTTTTCGTGAATTACTGGCTCAATACAGCAATGAAAAAATGCAAATAAAAAGATTACAAGATTAATTTTTTACAAGCAGAGAATCTCATAGAGATGCTTGTATAACATAGTTAGCACGCAGTTTGGTATGCGGATTTGTGACTGTAGTAAGATCATTTTTAGTGTAGGCAATGCTACTACCGCCTATGCGCCTATTACATAGTACATTACTGTACTATACTAGGTATACCATGAGATTTTTCTGTGACCTGAATATGGTAAACAGAAATTAAGCTTTCGGATTGCAATCAAACAGTTTACTTGAAAAGAAAATTTATTTTTAAAATGTTTAATTGTAATTGTAAAAACTTTAATTGTAAACAAATTGTGTTAGGTATAGGTTAGATATTATTACATTTTTAACTTAATTAAATATCTTTAAAGAAGGTTTTTGTAGGGAAGGCCTTGACCGCCACTCTTAAATTGTGTAAGATGGTTACGGTGGCAAAATTTACGTTATAGCAGACAGTCTTCTTGCGAAGAGCTGTTTTGTCCAACTTGGGCATTTTGAAAAATTGTGCTGTGGAAAATAAAACATTAATTATTGAAGTTTCATGTGAGCTAAGTAAAGTCTACCTAGACAACTACTATCGAGCCATGTAGATAGAATTTTTAAATAGGAGTTTATATTTTAATATGATTAAGTATAAAGGTTTGTGACGTACCTCTAATATCATCATTATTTATGTGAACTTTTAATGTCAATTGAGGTTCTGTGACAATTCCGCAAGTGTTTGTTTCTGGACCAACTTCTGGAAACTAAATAACTATAAACTTTATAACTGGCATGAGAAGTAAAAAGATCATCGCCGTAAAGAGTTAAAATCATCGCCGTAATTCACAGCCTGCTTACTTTTGCTGTGTCGTGACCCTAATTTGTATTTAAATTGTGATATGCCTAATGGTAGTCGAAAAGGATTTGGCCACAGGATTTCCTGAATAACACAGAATTTGGTTTAGGTTTTAAGAGCAAAATCCAATTTATATCGCTGCTGATTTACAATAACATTTTTATTACATACCCCGTAAGTTGCATACCTTTAATATGTGGTGTTTGATAACTTGCCACGAAAACGTATTTTTTGCAACAAATGGGTTATAGTCCGCTTGGCGATTTGGAAACCTTACACTTTATAGAAGCAAAGGATCTGTAGCAAGGATGTATTATGTAGCTTTAATTCTCTTCTTCTGAGTCGTAATCTTCAATAATGAAAGTCGTGTCTAGTTAGAAATGTTGTTGATCTCTTGATGCACTATGTAGCTTTAATTGTGACTACTTAAATCCTGAAGCTGAATAATGACCGGTAAATGTCTTTTAAGTTTTTGTCAATTCAACATTAACGTCACTGACTGTTGAGAGGTCGCCTTTCATTTGTAGTATCTTCGATTTGTTGTTTACGTCAAGTCTAAAAGCAAATATTGTCTTTTATAATTTTTATTGATTTTTTATTTATTTAACCCTCTGTAAAAGTCTTTCCCTATTTTCGTCACATTGATGTACTTACCTCATTAAAAAAAATGTGTTATCATTATTTTATTTATATATTAATATGTTATTTACTTTCAAGAGTTTTTAATTATACATTACTTATACTGTAAATCTCTTGCACTTTACTATTCTCTAAAAAAACATCACTAGCAACAGTATTATTAAAGTGGATTGAAGTTCCTTTTTCTTCGTCATCAATGTTGGAGGGTGGTATGGACAACGGATTTATTGGCTTTATATCCAATTCTGGGATGCCATTGTAAGTCTTTAAGAAAAATGTTTATGCAACAGCGCCTAGACATATTAAGTCGTCTTTTCAACATGGTTCAAATAATGGCTCTGTAAATTAAATATTACTATTTATTTTTGTTAGTTAGCCTTTTCTGAGCAAAGGCTGCCTTTTATCTTATCAAGTTATAGCAGTCTCGAAAAATAAAATATTATGAATAGAAAGTAATAGTAAATTATGTTAAAATGTTTCATTTTAGAACTTAAAACTAAGACTTAGTCTTATAGTCGTTTTAGCAGCCACTTGTTAAAACTAAATATAAACAATTTAATAGCTCATTCGTAATAAACACTTATAATGCATACAGTTAACATCACACAATTAATAAATGTGAAAATGTAAACAATCATATAATACGCCATTTTTTACTAGACGAGGTTGTATTGCTTGATCATCTGATCAACCAATTGTCATTTGTATTTATATAAAAGAATTGTATAATGGTGCATACCAAATCAATCAGACACAATTGGTCAAGATTGAGATACAAATTGATTAACTTTTTATTGAATAAAAAAAAATATATATTATTTTCAAGAAAAGAAAAGAAAATATCAAATAGTATCTAAAGTACACTAAAACAAGTACCTAACAAAACAAAAAAAACGAAAAACGACTTCAAAATAGTACCTGCGTCTTCAATCCTTAACTAAAAAGTAGAAAATAATATTTTAATTACGTCATAGCTAAGAACATTACAGGGGAATCAACGCAATCAATGATACCTATAATACTTTACTATTTACAATTTTTAATCAGTTATTTTGGAGTCGGTGCGAGCCAAGAAGGGTAATTTTGATGATGACTACTAATAAAAAAATGTCAGATAAAAGAACAAACTCAAGTTGGCAGTTGAAAAAGAAACGTGTTTTTTTAATTTTTCGATGCACCGTATGTCAAGATCTATTAAGTGTCTAAACTGCAAATGCAAGTGTGTTTTCGCAAAAAACATTTATGTATTTTTTCAGGTTTTCACTCCTTCGTGATGAGGGTAACTTGTCTTTTTTCCAAATTTCATGATGTTTACAGGCAATATTTCATAATTGCGAATGCCTTCTTTTGCCGTTACATTGGTTTAGAAGTTTAACTTTTTTACACATAAAGGCACCTTAGTATTTATTTTAATGTCAGTTTAATATCGCCTATTGTCGTACCATAATTCTTTAATCGTCCTTAATAAATCAACATCCTATTTAATTTACTTTATTTTTCATTCCCATTGGAGTTTTGATTCCCATTGAAATTGATATTAATTGGCCTTGCAAATATCTTTGTACAAAATATTATCTTGATTTTGAAATCTAAAGACGTCGTCTTACATCAAGGAGTTTTTTTTATAGGTAGGTAGATATTATGTAGTTAGATAGAACGCTTTGGAAGATGCCTAAGTCCAGCAGAAGTCGCAATGGGCAGGACACATAGCTCGTAGAACTGAGTGCCGTTGGGCAGAAAGGTTCTAGAGTGGCAACCACGAACCGAAAGACGCTGCGTAGGCAGACCTCTCACAAGGTGGACCAAGAACTTTATAACGGTGCCCGACAACCGATGGATGAGGGCGGCTCACGACCAGCCAAGGTGTCGAAAATTACGCGAGGCAGTGGACTGTCGTACGTGAATGTTGATGATGTAGTTAGACTTAATTAAACTTTTTCTAGATTTGAATGGTTTCCAAAATACATTACTGAACTCCGATAATATCAATAATCGTAACAACATTCTTGAAGTACCAGTCAACGGTTAACTAAAGTAAAACGATTTATTGTAAGCATGTGTTTAACATTATTGATGCAAGGGTTTTATTACATTGATTTTTCCGTTAAAAGTCGCAACATAATTTTCACGTGCATTACGTTATACAACAACTTGTTACGTATTTATGAGTCTTTTAATTAAAAACCAATTGTTTAAACGACGTTGTTTGTTTAAATTTAAACGTGACATTTTTTTGTTTCGCTGCTAATAAAAGATTTTGATACAGTTTCCACTATCATACAGGGAATTTCTACCTGAATGTTTAGGGGTTACATCTAAGCAAATTATAGTAGTAAAAAGTGTATCGTCAGAAAACAGTATCCATGTGAAAAGCCGAAGGAAATTGCGGACGAAAAAATATTTTTTATATTTAGAGAAGCAACAAAAACTGAATATATGTGTATACCTAATGTATAAACCTAAATAATCATAGACATTTACGCTAAAGTTCAAAATATCATTTGTATATTTAGATTTCATATTTAATTAACGATCTGCATTCAGAGAAACATCTAAGCCTTTGACCGCCACGTAGATGAACTAGTGACCCCTAAACTATAAATTTTCTACTGTGTCTAGTAGCGTCCAAAATGTTAAATGGATGAAAATTTTTAGTTTACCCTGGCCCAGTTGCAAGCAAGTGTTACTTTCAGCAAAGAATTAATTTTGATTTTGTCTTCTATGCGTATTATTGTGGTGGATATGGAATCAGTTCCTTATGAATTGATCAAGAAAATGTTGCGCGAAGTTGATTAAAATAAATTTTTATCCTTTTATTAACCGACTTCAAAAAAAGGAGGAGGTTTCTCAATTCGACCGTACATGTATTTTTTTTTATGTGTTCCCAAATAACTTCTTCGTTTATGAACCGATTTCGATGATTCTTTTTTTGTTGTAAAGGAGATATCCCAAGGGTGGTACCATGATAAGGAAACTAGGATCTGATAATGGCATCTCAGAGAAATGTCATCTCAGAGAAATCGAGGGGACCTTTCGAAAATTATAATGTTATGATTTTCATTAAGTATTTTAAGGCACTACTATTTAGTGAAGGTTTGAAGTCGATCTGATGATGGAGCACAAAGACATTCGAGGGAAATCTCCAACGATTTACAGCAATTACTTGGTGTTTGGACTTAATTCATTTCTAATGAT
Source organism: Parascotia fuliginaria (assembly GCA_963082885.1). NCBI lineage: Eukaryota > Metazoa > Arthropoda > Insecta > Lepidoptera > Erebidae > Parascotia > Parascotia fuliginaria. The sequence continues at coordinate 11,890,664 of OY720180.1, read as the reverse complement.
AAGAACTTGGCTCCTATATGGGTTATAAGTGCCATTACAGGTGACATAAATGTTTAGTGTGTACAAAAATAATACCTAAGTAAGATTTAGGTCTACCCATCACTAAAAATTGAAAAATAAAATAATTTTTAATAAAAAGAAAACTGACTTCAAACAGGAAGGAAACTAAAAAGTAAAAAATAAATTTACATAGCACAAAATAATTCGTATTTTGATTTAGTTAATCACCAACACCAAGGCACCAACTTAAAAATTATTAAATACTTATTTAATTATTTCTGATTAACTAAATCAAAATACGAATTATTTATTTATTTATTATTTAGCTTCTTACACACAGAATGTATGGCGGACTTAATGCCAACGGCATCCTCTACCAGTCAACCGGGTGATGCAGAATTGAACCACAGTAGGTGCATGATAGCAGATAGTAAATGTAATAAAATTGTTAATACTAATATTGAATATTTCACTAAATAATATATACAAATATTTATTTTGTGCTGTGTAAATTTATTTTTTACTTTTTAGTTTCCTTTCGGTTTGAAGTCGGTTTTCATTTTGTTAAAAATTAATTTATGTATGAAGGATTCACAATATATGAATTATTTTTATTATGCAATTATCAATAAACCATTACGTCCTATTCCTGTTTTGACAGATAACACTAATAAAAAATCTGAAAAAGACAGTCAGTAATATTTTACCATTTATGGCCGCATCAAACAGCACCCGAACCGGTTATGGAATAATATTTTTTAACCGAAAATATTGTATATTTTATTTATTTCATTTTTCGTTATCAAATGTTATTAACTCTTTCCCTGTCAGTTACATTTTTCGGAGTGATCACGGCTTGGATTATTTGATTGAAATAGTTAATTTCGATAAATGTTTTGCTTTGTTCTGAATAAGCTTTTTATTAATTTAGCGATAGGTTCAATAAAGATATTCGTTTATTGTATTTCTGAGTGTTTCTATGTATAATATGTATATATTTACAAAAAAATCTTAATGTATGTACTTATATTCGCATTCTGGAACCCATAACACAAGCTATAATATACGCTTATATAGGGTCTAGATGGCGTTGTGTGTAGTTGTTGTGATATGAAATGAATATGTTTATTCATATATGTTAATTAAATTAACACTTATGAACGTCAAAGTTTACAAAATGTCAGCAAATTAACCTACAGCTAGTTCGCTGACGAAGTAGAGCCATGAGAAGAACTGGCAAGAAACTCTGGCCACACTTTTTAATCGCCAGGTTATTACTATTTTTGTAAGTTACAGTTTCAAGTAGCATGTGAAGTGACACAGGCAATACACTTAACTCTATAGATAATTAATTACTTACAGCTTTCTATGTTGTAAAGAAAAATAAAAAGTAAAAAATAAAATGTGTATTATTATTATATTATAGTTCTATTTATTTATTGATTTAATAACCATAACTATTTGATTATATAAATTAAAATTCGACCTATTTTATTATATTTAAAAGTAACAAAGAATAAAAACTAAAACAAGGATTAAATCGCGTCGTAGTACTCCCCCGCATCGCTGTCATCTGGTAACGTGCTCAGAAGACTGGCAGCATTGCCACGCTGAATGGCAATGCTGATTCTTTGGCCAAAAAATAAGCCAGCCCTCTGGTCACATGAAGTCTCGACAAGGCGCTTGGCAATTTCCTGGTAAACAGCTCGTGCTCTCGGACCCCATGGTCCAAGCGTTTCAACCCCAAACGGCTCAAACAAGTAACACCCTATTAGGTTACTATATTTGCGCCGCTTGAGGCTTTCCGCAGCTGCAGCGGCAGCACCAGCACAGCCCTCAGAGCCCGAAAGGTGAGAAGGCGAAAGGGTATCGACGCAGGTTGCGTCCCATACCAAAGGCCTACCCATCTTCCATGGCAGCAAAGACATCTGGTCTCTTGCAATCGTCTCGTGCCAAACCATTAGGTTCTAAAATGGCTGGCACGCCGGCGGTAGCAAGAGCACGACGGATAATATCGTTTAACTGTGCATGTCGTGCTATTCGTCCCGCACTTCTGCAGCACGACAGACCATGGTGTCCGAGGCTGTCGACGGCTTCACCACAACGACAATGATGCGGGGCGCCACAAGGAGCACCAAGAAGGAGACATGTCGCTATCCGAAACGTATTGTCGTCCAACAAGGTACCAATGTTGGACGACGGAAGTGCCTGAATCCAAAGGCCCGACTCCTATTCACCCACAGCCAACAGACGAGCACGCTCAGCAGCATTAGTAGTCGTGTTTAAAAGATTATTCCGTACAACACTGCAGAGCGACCCGTCCCATTGTCTCTGGGAGGATGGGTTTACGGGTAAAACTGTGTTTACGCAAACCATTTTCCAGGCATTCACTGCGTCAGTCAAGCACGGTACCTCACAATCAACCAGTGTGTTTGATAAAATTTTCCGGGTTAATTTTGCAGTACTGTGGACCGAGGACAGGAAAGCCGGTAAACTAATACTGGAAATTTTGCGGAGGCCGTGGCCGCCCAAACGAATGGGAAGTGTAGCTTGTAGCCACGCTCGGTCGTCCATAGCCACATTTAGTTATATTTTATTTTATTTGATTAAAACATATCAATGTGTTATCTTGTGGCAGGAAGATCAACCGAAACAGGATGAATCGTAGGATTTACTTATTCTAAGCGTTATGCAGATAAATTGGCTCTTAGGGCTGACTGTGTGCTAAACTTCTGATATGAATTGCATAAAAGGGAGCATTCTAGATAAATTATCATTGATCAATGATGGAAGGTATAGACCAAAAATAGCACAAAAATCTTGTAATGAGGGACTAATGGGTGGAGGAAGGTGCCTTAAAACAAGGAGACAGTATTATTTGCTATTAAAATAAGACACAGAGTAACACTATAACAAAAGTGATCAAGAGCTTCGCTTCATTAGAATCGTGACACTTATTGACCAATTAAGTTTTAACTAGCTGTTGGTAGAAAAGAGTATTTTAATATTAATTTTTCTCTTAAAAGGTATCATTGTATGTAACAATGATGCAGTACTTTACAAATTTGTTTTGCAAATGGCAAAGAATGTGATGGTTAGAATTAGAATATAGTGGTTATGTTGCCAATAGGACGTCAACTAATATGATTTCGCAGAATCCATTGGCATCTAGTTGCTAATCAATGTTAACCTTCAATTACCTATAATACATCTCTCGTCGCAATTTGGATGCAATAAATGTAAGAAGACAGCTACAATTTTATAATTGCCTGGGGATCCATAATTAATGATCCGCGACCTTAAATCATACCGTCATTAAAAGAAAGCTATCTCTAAAGTTCCACTTAGGTACCTATATTTTGTTTTTATTTGTTTTATTATCATTTAATTTTAGTAAAAGTTCCACTTTATTCTCTAGATTTTTCAGAACAGGAATCGTTTTAAAATAAAAATATCTTGCAATTTTTAGAATTGCAGTTCTTTGGTGTCTGTTGGTGCCTAGTTGGTTTTTAATTCTTTCAATGTTATTGTTATCTTTATTAATAATATTTTTACTTTATATTTTTAAATTTAATAGATATAAGATTAAAACTGAAAAACCTCGACGTAAAATTTTAATTCGACTCAGCAACAATGGCTAGTCGTCCACACTACTACAACAGCCACCGAGGCAGTCGCAGAATATTAATCCTGATAAAAAACTTTACTACAGATTTCTGAACAAGTAATTTATTGTTGAAATCACAGTCATTTCAGTCCATATAACAAATTCCATTTCGTTAGTTACGTTGTGAATGAGCGATCTTTTACGTTTCAAACAGCATCACGTCTTTACTATAACTCATACACGAACTGGTATGTTTTGTATTGCGATCACGGAGGTGCACTGCAGCGAGTTTCAACATGATTAAGTTGTTCAATTGCTCTGCTAAAACTATCGTTAAATATTAAATACTCCTCTCCCTTCCGTGGGAATTCATGGACCTGTTGGCTAAATTTTGCACAGAATAGCTTCATCTGTAGAAATTGGAGATTATTCTTTGGAGATTTAACTTATGTTGTAGTATTTCACACCTAGTTTAGAAATTTTTGGTTGGTTAACTCCTAATTTATGCTCAGCAGTTAAGACTGTATCATCGACTACAAGTGCAGAGTATTACTTCTTTTACTAGCAGGCGATGCATTGCTGAGATCTATTAGCCTACTAGCACATACCACCAACCAGAAGGATTAAATGCTCGCTTGCCATGATTAAGTATCTAATACACAAAACCAACCTTTTATTATACCTACTTAAGACTACATCCATACACAATTTATTATTTTGAGTGCATGGTATGTAATAGATAAAACCAACATTGATAATTAATAGAATGTCAATCAATAATTACCTATAATTCACCAGCGTTTTATACGAGAGTCTAATTTTGCTTTTGGAAGCGCGAGTTGGCGCGTTTAAGCGCGCCTTTTGCTACACGGGCAACTCGACGTTGACGCGCTCGGCAATATAATTATGATTATATAACTATATTTATGAAACGGGTCTACTCGTGTTAGAAATCTGCGATTGCTGAACACCTGTTAGAGTCAGGAACCAACCACTGGATTGAGCTACATAAGCCACAAGTGCTTTCCACTGATCGCCATTACTACTCCAGGATAGCTCGAGAAGCGGTTGAAATTAAAAAGTACCGAAATTTCAACCGAGAAGACGGATACCGCTTATCTCCATCTTGGAATCCAGTAATCAGCAGGTGTGAGCGTCGCAGTTATGACAAAGTAGGCCAAAGTGAAGACGTAAGTGTTGTGTGTCGTAGTACTGACTTTTTACGAAAAAGTGTAACAAAAGACACAGTGAGGGTAGTTGCCGAATCCCGAGCTTCAAGGCGAAGACGACGCCTGGCTACGTCAGTCAGCCCGTGACCATGGTCGGTGTAAAATCGTGTTAGAAAATTATTATAAGGTGTCATACCTCTTTACCCGACGTTTCGGTCAAATCCTGTGAGTTTAAAATATTTAATATAATATATGATTATGTTTAGGTAGTTCTATTTTGTGTTCAAAATAGATCACTCACGGTAAAATTTTACAATATTAGTATTTCAACTTATAGTATTTGCCACTTATCACCTACTTCTTGTATCCATAGGTACATTATTCTTATTTGACTAGCATATTTGATTTGATAAGAAATAAACATGGTAAGATCCATCGAACTTGATATGTTTACGTTGTGTGTTTATAAGAATCACACAGATAACAGGAAAGTAAATTAATTATATCGTGTTTACCCAAACTTTATAAGATTCCACGAAATAAATAGAAATGTTCCAATTTCTTAGCATTTGTTAACATGATAGAATGCACTATTTTAAGAAAATAAACTTATTTTATTAATAAGATTAATAGACTTTAATATCGTTCGACTGTTTTCTAATGATAACATCTAGAGGTACTATAGAATAAAATTAAATAAAGATTTTTTTTACTGCTATAAAGGTTTTCAAGACAGCACTCATGCTTTGTTACCCCTATGACGCTTAGTTCTTTTATCTCTTGTGAAACGATTTCACTACCTTGAATATTTTAAATGTAAGTATTAAAATTGTACAGTTTAGTACTGTACAATTTTAATACTTACATTTTAAATATAATTATAATTGATCCCAATTTAAAAATAAACGTACAAAATCATACACCACACATTATGCTCTTTTATAAAATAGCCTATAATGTAGCCACAACTTAAATTAAGCTGTTTACTTAAATTGTTCTTGTTTTTCTATGCAATATTGGGTAGTAACTAACTCTATCAGAGTGACAACAATGTATATATGTACCGCATATCTACGTCCTGTTGTCATAGTGAATTATCAACATGTGTTATAGTTCATATGTTTTATAGAAAATTACGTAATTATTTATTAAAATATATCTGTATAATGTTACTTGAAGTGTGGCTAAATTCGTAACGACGCGGATGGGGCATTAGTATCTAAACCGAGCACAATAATTGTAACACGGTTTGGTGAGGAAGTCTGCGTAGTGCGTGATTACTAAAATAAATTGAAAAAGTACATGATATTAAAATTAAATTGACATAAGTAGATGCTTGCTAAGCTAGATTATTCCCAAAGTACGCCATTCTTTTGTTCTAAAGGTGTTAGACAGCGGCGCCAGCGGTTATCACTTATTGTAAGGTAGGTAGGTACACCGTTAGGCATCTACCACTATTGACAATAAAAGAAATTGTATACATAAAATTTTAATAAACCTAACACAAATAAAACATTTTCAATGTCTAAAACAAAGCTATTCCTTTAAAATCAATAAACTATATTTAAATAAATAAATTATATTTATTATTTATGGATAGTTCACCATAAATAATAAATATAATTATCTATTTTCGAAATTTTATCGAAGTGTTTATTCAAAACTTATTTGTTACAGTTATGAGATAGGAAGCCGGATATTACGGTGATGTGTAAGTAGGTATATTTTGTCTCTGTGATAAAATATTTGTATAAGAAATTTGTTCTCAAAGTAAACACCAGAGGCACTGTCTATTTTTATACAATTTTTTGATACACCAGAGACAAACGAACGTTAACTTATCTAATATTTTAAAGAGAAAAGATGTGATTTATTTGTGTTTGTTTGCAACGATTTAACTGAAAATCTACGTTACAGATTTGGAAAATTCTTTAACCTTTAGGAATCAATAAATTGAGCGGTTAACATAGCTTATATATTTTTTTTTTATTTATTTATTGTATAAATGTTTTTTACATAAGTATTACGTAAGTGATGATAGCATATGAAAACCAATGAGGTTTATGACTAAGCTATCAGAGTTCACAATATATACATTACAAGGTAGGGTACAAATAATAAAGTTAACGTTCTAAATAAACAAGTTATAAATGAGTTACAATAATAATAACATTATTTTATGAACAAAGAATAATGCAACATTGCTATACTAAACTATGAAAATATTTTTTAAGTTTGGATTTAATGTTTTTTTCCGTGATAGCATTAACTAATTCAATAGGCAAGGTATTTATAAGTTGCGGTAACATATATCTCGTAGTTCGCTCGCCGTAGGTATTGTTGACGCGCGGAACGACAAGTCGATTCCTAGAAATGGCTCGAGTATATACAGGATGTTCAATAAGTGTTTTGAAAGATGTGTTAAAAAAAATTCTATTTAATATGTTTAACAAATTCTTTTAGTCATTGTCAGTATTTCAATATTTTAAACGCCTTCGTAAATCTAAATGATGCTATACGACACTATTGCTATGATATTGCCGTAGGAGTTTTTTGTTAGATCGAATGAAACTTTTGATACCGAAGCGAAGCGAAGGTGGACCTCTAGTAGTTTATAATTCGATTCTAGCAAGATAATCTAGTGATCTAGTTACTCCATTACATCCTTTTCTTTGTAGAGCTCTTTAGATTTAGTATCTACACAGTCTTTGTAAGTTGTTAAATAGTAGTTATTTGATATCCTACAATCTGACTCACTTGGTAAGAGTCAAATAATATTTATTTCTATATTACGTGAAATTTATTTAATTATTATACTTTTCTTTCAAGAAACCGAAATATCACCTAAGTCACAAAACCTTGCTTGTCAAAGTCCTATTGGGCCGCTGAGAGATGTTCTACTGCAGGGCAACGGCCTTTTCTTATATAGAGAAGGCATAAGGATTTATCACTGCCGAGAGATGGACGAGTGAATCACAGGTTCATTTCATAGAGTAGACATTTATTTAAGTACTTAGACACATGTTGTGTCGCAGTAGAAAAATTTGATTTTTCTTTTATACAATTAACAATCCGCGATGTAGTTGTGTTAGTGACAATAACTATTGTCACTAACAAGGTATGTCAGGTCAGTTAATCAGTGGTGAGTAGTCTTCAGATATCAAAAATCGAATAAAACATGCGTATTTAAGTAGTTTTTTAGAAAGAGGGGTTTTGACTTAAAATTGTCATTTTAACTTTTTTTTAATGCCTACAGTTGACGGACGAGCTAACAGCCCACCTGATGGTAAGTGGTAATTGTCGCTCGTGGACTTCTGGAATGCCAGGGGCTCCGCGAAGCCGCTGCCTACCGTGATTTTAATGCTTTCTTTAAACCTTGTTAAAACGAGGACATGTCACAGCGCTCGGGAAACACCGCAGCTGACAGTTCGTTCCAGAGCCTGTACGTACGTGGCAGAAATTAACGCTGGAAATGAACCGTAGTAGACCATTGTGTTCAGGTAGTATGTAGTTTCTTTTGTCCGTTTTTAGGTTCTCACTCTTATTCTCATTATCACTCTTTACCAAACTTGTTATGGCGTAAAACATATTACGTACCTAAATTTTATACGGATTAGGGGAATAAAACTGATTAGAGTATCTAGAATTATTAAAGACTTTATTCAATGTAATAATAATTAAGAGAAGGAGAAATATGGCAATTTATCAAACTAAGTAGTTACTAGGTACCATATTAACCTAATCTTGTAATAAGACGTGTGATGATGTGATTTTGCCGTATAAATTGAAGTAGGCACCTAACATTATTCTGAACAATATTATTTATACGCGCTTTTCATTTCTCAGATTATATTTATTTTATGTTGATAAATTTATTAATATACGAGCTTTTTAAGCATAAGCATATTATTTAGATCATGAAATATTCATATTTTATTACAGACACTCATGTCAAAGTTCTTTTTAGGAAAATCTTGTACGAGCTTAAATCGTATTTTATAACATAAGCTTAACATAACGTTAGTATAATTAAGTTTTATATTTCGTATCTACATGTCTAATAACTAACTGCCAGATTAACATCCTTCCTAAGGGATAATATTTTGGCCTCTCTAGTCTAATTTGCAATTTTCCTGTTCAGTGAGTAAGCGCGTTGGTGGTCGAGTCTAATTTACTACTCTACATCACGTCATAAGTAGCTTCATAATGTAAATGGGGCGTTAGTAGAAGGCAGATATATAAAAAAATAATTATAAAAAATCTGCTGAAAAGAATTTTTGCTTTTCCTTTTGTGCGATAAAAAGATTGTGTTACTTGGGTTTTTACAAACATTTTAGTTGATTTGAAAAGTGCATTGACTTGAAACAACTATGTTTTTGTGCCATGTGTACACTGAATGTTCTATATTCCACCAGCATCTAGTGACAGTCATATTCTTTAAAACGACGGCAACTGCGATTAAAGTCTGAAGTCACATTTAACGTTGTAGTTGGTCAGTGGTGAGTCATGGACAAAGTAGAGAGATATATTATATTGGTCTACAAATGTTGGTAGGTAACAATGTTTTCTTGAATGTGTTTTGTTAATACGCAAACTGTTTACGGAAGTAAACTTTATATACACTGATGGCAAATTCGTGTTGATTTTGTTGTGGGATTTGTAGTTTATCTTCGATCTCTAATCCTGTCTCCATAAAATTTTCAAGATCTCTTCAGAAAACACACAATTTTAGACTTCAGATAAACTGAAGTAAGTAACTCGCTGATAAGTTCTTTCATTTACTTTCTAATATTTATGCAATAATAATAATTATTATTTTAAATATATTATCATAATAAATCAAACAAGTTTTATAGGATAATATAACTACACGTACAAAAAAAACATAAGCTGGTGATAGTCTCTAGTTCTGCAGCTCTCATTGATATATTCCGTGTACAAAGTTTGATATCAACAAATTTTGTAATCCAGCTCAATTTCACCGGAGTGGATGTAGATTGCTTACATTAGTTAAAGCTTTATTAGTCTTGACACGATGGGTTCAGTTAAGAAGCTTTACTTTATCTTAATATTGCCAGGACATACCTTGTACATATTTTAGTGTAATCAATTCAACCGTTTGGTCTCAATGTAGGATAGTTTATGTACATACAATACATATGTAATTATTTTGGGAGGGCTTATTTGTGTGAACATCGTAGTATCATTGCAGTACTAATAATTCGTTTATAACCAATGAAATAAAGGTGAAATGGTGATAATGGCAAGTTTATTTAAGAAAGGCTTATGTCCAGCAGTGGTTTCACACTAAACTCATTTTAAACCGTGTGAGATCAGGCGTCAGCGTCTTCCTATCATACGCTTAATGAACTTGCTACTATACTGAACTTTTTACATTTATGACGTTAATATTACCCGTACCGCTTTTGTGTAGATATTCGTGCGATAATAATAGCTACCAAGTAGAACAGTCTATAAGCTGTTCTCGAGAGTCATCACTAATCGTCTCGCAAACAGGTTCGACGACTTCCAGCCTCCCGAACAAGCCGGTTTCTGAAAAGGTTTTAGTACCATAGACCACATACACACGCTGCGGCAGGTTATACATAAGTCCACAGAGTATAACCGACCCCTATGCTTAGCGTTTGTGGACTATGAGAAAGCCTTTGATTCGATCGAGACCTGGGCTGTGCTGCAGTCCCTCCAACGGTGCCATATTGACTATCGATATATCGAAGTGCTGAAGTGTTTGTATGAAAACGCCACCATGTCAGTACGAATTATTGGTCAGAGCTCAAGACCTATCCAGTTGCAGCGAGGAGTACGACAGGGAGATGTTATATCTCCGAAACTGTTCACAGCTGCACTGGAGGACATGTTTAAGCTTCTGACCTGGAATGGACTTGGCATCAACATAAACGGCGAGTACATCACTCACCTTCGATTCGCGGACGATATCGTGGTCATGGCTGAGACCGTGGAGGAGCTCAGTGCAATGCTCGATGACCTCAGTAGAGTCTCTCGACAAGTGGGCCTAAAAATGAACATGGACAAAACTAAAGTCATGACCAATGTCCATGTTACACCCACTCCTATCACGGTCGGAGGCTCGATGCTCGAATTCGTTGACGAGTACATATACCTGGGACAAACAGTCCGATTAGGTAAGTCCGATTTCGAGAAAGAGGTCACTCGTCGAACCCAACTCGGCTGGGCAGCGTTCGGGAAGCTACAACATATCTTCACGTCCGCACTACCGCAGTGTCTCAAGACTAAGGTCTTTGACCAGTGTGTGTTGCCAGTGATGACATACGGAGCAGAGACGTGGTCGCTGACTATGGGTCTTATCCGAAGGCTCAAAGTCGCTCAGAGGTCGATGGAGCGGGCTATGTTAGGCGTCTCCCTGCGCGATCGTTTGAGAAACGAAGAAATCCGCAGGCGAACCAAAGTAGCCGACGTAGCTCGCAGAATTGCTTCTCTGAAGTGGCAATGGGCAGGACACATAGCTCGCAGAACTGACGGCCGCTGGGGCAAAAAGGTTCTAGAGTGGCGACCACGAACCGGAAGACGCAGTGTGGGCAGACCCCTTACAAGGTGGACCGACGACCTTATAAGGGTGGCGGGCAACCGATGGATGAGGGCGGCGAACGACCGACAACGGTGGCGAAAATTGGGGGAGACCTATGTCCAGCAGTGGACGTCTTGTGGCTGATATGATGATGATGATGAAGTAGAACAGTTACTAAAAATAAGTAATTTACAATGACTTTCTTTAGACGGTCTTTATTTGTAAACCCGATGTTATGCAAAGGACCGTTCAGCGCTGAATCGCTTTTACAATATGCCAATACGTCTATATTTGACAGCGCTTTAGCGACGAACGAAAACCAGGATTTTAAAGAATCTTGGGTTAAATCTATATTAAAAGCGAAAGGTCACGCACTCACTGACTCACTCATCACGAAATCTCAGAAACTGCAAGTGCTAGGATTTTCAAATTTTGCATGGTGGTTCCTTTTAAGACGTAAGTGCTCACTAAGACGGGATTTTGCGAAATTTAACTCCTAAGGGGGTGAAAAGGGGGAGCAAACTTTGTATGAAACAATGTGATTCCTTGGTCCAATCTACTTCAAATTTTGCATAAACATTCTTTAACAGAATTGATGAAAGACGTATTTTATTGAAATTCTTTCTTAGACGGGATTAAAAAGGAAACAGAAAAAAAATCTGGAGATAATTTGCTTCGAAGTTGATATCAAACTCCTTATTGCATTTGATTTAAACATATTTTATTTTGACACATTTCATGTTAAAAAACTCAATCAAACTACGTCAATTTAAGTTGCTATAGTTACCTTATTGTTGTACAGCATTTTCTAAGCGAGGAGAGGTATGACAACTCAATCATTGCATCGAATAAGTGAAACCCATCGCTCATACGATGCATTACAGTACCCACTTTTGTTTTGCTACGGCGAGGATGGATGCTTCATTTTTATACCCCAATATTAATATCTGCTGCAAGATTTTATTCTTACCGTATAATGATAAGGATAGGAGAAGATAATCATCTGCTATATTTTCATTCGTTGTTTAGTCAGTTTTTAGTCGATATATTTGCGAAAAGAAATCAAGAAGGAAAGTTTGAGTTATATTAGGAACAATGAGGCGCAGCTTATATATATACTTGCAAGATGCGATAGGGACACAGGACGTTCATTCCGATCAGCTGGGTCAAAAGTTGGTGCTGCCTACTTCTTTTACTGGGAGCACGCTATATGAATGAAATTTTAGAAACTACAAGTGCTAGGAGTTTCGAGTTTTGGTTTCTGGTCACGTGGTTCCACAGAACAAGTACATACATAGAAGGAGTGCTAATCGCCCTCATATACTTGTCCTATTTTTCCAAATATGCCGGATACATTGAAAAGAAAGAGACAAATAATTTTGCTAAGGACGCCCGGTGTACACTGTAGAAACGTCAATTTGGTTACCTTTGGTTACCTTTGGATGCCGAATTAAAAAGTGAACTAATGTCAAATGTTCCAACTTGTCAAGGCCTCTAGACAATTTAGTCGGATTAAACCGCCGCTCGTAATTTTCATTGTTGTTTATCTGTTTTGTGAAATAATATATGTTATTTAATAATTACATAGTGCTATTGTGAAGTAAAATTAAGCCCATTGGATAAGCAATGTCCTGCGTTATTGTAGGTTGTAAATTACATTCTTTTCGCAAAGAAAATCAAGTTTAAATCGTCAACTTCCATCGGTGAGTAGATAACAAACCAATAATATATTCTAAAAACCTATATAAACGTGCAAAATACCTAAGTGATTTATACTTTACTATGCTGCAATCATATTATAATCGTCTGTTTGCCATTCGATTCAGTAATTTTTAAGTATTTTACGTTTTTACCAATTTGTGTAGTCATGTTCAATAGTGTTGTGACTTGTGCTGCATATTTTATCGATGACAAAAATATTACTATAATTTGTGTTAACGATTTTGTGGTAACTATCTTTGTACCTTTCATAGTGTTTCATACATTGTGTTCTTTTGCAGGTTTCCGAAAGATCAGACCGGAAGATCCATGAAGCAAATTAAGAGAGAATTATGTTATATATTATATTGTTACACGTTTAACATATAATAATAATAATAATAATTTATTCAGAAACCATAGATACATCTTAAAATAACAAATGCAGAGTCTTAAATTAACGTTCCAGCGGTGAGGACGAATCTACTCAAATTTGCTCCATTGTCACGCGCCATACGACTTATTAATATTATTTCTATAGAAATTAATATTTTCAATGTACCCTGTCAAAATTCAAAGATGTTGCACAAAAATGTATAGTATTGGATAAATGGGTATATTTATTTAGTAATTTTTTTATGATATCGTATTGGATTTTTTATCTGTAATGATATTGTAAATACTTTTTCAATAAATAAATAAATAAATGTTCTAGATGACTACAGAAATTTATTGATAAAATTGATCGGGAAAAATTTTTAATAGTACCAATTCATAACATAACAAAAAATATTTTAGCTTATGCACAAATAATCAGGACATTCCTAAACAAAACTGTAATTTTAAGGGACAGTAATAATGTGTTTCAATATTATTGGAAATATAATCATACATTTGTGACATGAATCTTACAGCTGTGTTTTATTTTTACCTTGGGGTATCTGTTTTGATGCTATACTAAGAAAGTCAGAAAAGAACAGAGGGCCGATACCGGTATTTTGGCGATCCACACACTGCCCCGCACTACGCTGCGGGAGCGTGGCGACGCGGTGACGGTGCCACGCGTGCAGATGCGAGAGTGCTGGTCTGCATCATCAATCACGCACGTTACTGCAGAACACGGTGTCCATACCGTCTGGCCTCGAACCCACGCGCGTGAGTACGCGTTTCTCTGCATGTAAGCGTGTGATCAGTAACACAGCGCTTAAATGCGTTTTCAGTGTTGCACCACGCGTGATTTCTATACAAAGAGAGATACTTACAAACAATACAAGAACACGCACGCTCGCACTACGATCCGTGATGCGAGGCAGTGTGTGGATCGATCATTTATATTTCAATTTTCAATTTATTTAATTTATTCATATACAGTTTACATTGTGTTTGAACTTACAGCATGAAACATGAATAAAAACTTCAAAATTATTTCACATTGAAAGTGCTCCTGGCGCCGCTGCCGGCCTATGCCATTCCGGTGAGGTGTAAAACGGCCGTTTGTTTCTTGTAGTTCGTTTACGAGAGCTTTTATGGAACCAGACCTCATTTTATTAGCATGTCTGTTATTTTACCATAGCCCATAAACAAATTTCATCTATCGATATCGATAAACTGTCAGAAGGTATCGTAGCACTATTAAACTTCTATTTGTCTCTGAGTGTGTACGCTTTATTCTCCTAATAGTCCTTCTATGCTTTAGTACTTGTTCTGTGCGTGGTTCGTTCGCATGGTTCAATCAATCGGACTATGTAAATTTTTTTCCAGTTAGTTTTATTTTAGAATCTTACCTGGCAAACTACTAAACCTTGGGACCGCGTAGTTCGACTCCATAGTCGAAGTGTGACATAGGTGCTCACTGAGACGGGATTTGCGAAGGGTGTATACACCTCTTTATAAAGAGGTGACAAAGTTTGTATGAAAATTTCTATATTTCTTTTTAGCAGGATTACTATTATTAACTACCATGTGGGAAAATAGGAGTCGCAAGTTTGTGTGAAATTTCGTCAGTTTTGGTGGTAGCGGGTAAATAGATTTAAATGGGATTTGCCATAGAGACGGATATTTATTACCGATGCAATGTACGATTATTGCCTTAAGATCAAGCAGGGAATATTCTCATACACACATACACACACATTTGAATTTTCACGTGAACGACGTCGCGGCCAACCGCTAGTTTTGTATATAAAATCCCTATAATATATATGCCACTGTTAGTCGCATTGGCACACTTGGAGTGTACCCGAAAATTGACAATAAACGTCGATACCAATTTTCAGTTTAAGCTTTTGCTTTGTAGCAATCCAAGTGGAAAATAGTGAAATTGGATTTGTACAAATTGTTTACCTTCAGGCAACATGGAATAACCGCATGCTGATACTTTTGCAATATTGTTTAAAAACTAGTTCATTGTGTATTTGTTAAAAAGATTTTGTACGTCACATAACACAATCTTTTTTTGTTGAAATACCAATTTTAGGTATTTCAACATAAACTATTTCTTGATATTATTATCTATTAACTATTATACTTTATTTTTCGCTTTATAAAATGTTTATATTATATGTTGTTTAATAAGAAATAATAAGAAATAAGAACATTTATTTGCTCAGAGTACAGGTGAAACCAGGTGGCTTAATGGTAATAAAAGTACATACCGTAATCTGCCTAGAAAAGGCATGCAAATGTTACAATAGGTGAGTATTGATCTAAATTATAATTACCATCAATCTAAAATAATATTACATCATTCATCATCAATATTATTATCAATACGTACATCATTATTATTATTACATTATTGCCAACACATCATTTATATCATTTGAATATTATTACATTATATTAATACACTGTCACTACAATTATTAAATTATTATTATTACATTATTATGTTTCCTATTTATTCACATTTATTCACGTATTCATATATTCTTGTACAGAGTAAAACGAATTAGCCATTAACCATTTACGCAATTTAATTTTAAAATATTTAAAAGGAAGCTCCCTTATTTCCTTTGGAATTTTATTAAAAATTGTAATACACATGTGATAAGTGTTTTTTTTATGGAGTGTTGTTCGACAGTATGGTATTATTAACTTTGTAGGATCTCTAGGTTTATATTTATTGTCGCAATGATCGTTTTTCGATTTAAATAAATCATAATTTTTCTTCACAAAATTTGCTATCTCTAATATATATATTGAGGGTAATGTCAATAAATTTAATTTTTTAAATAAAGGTCTGCATGATTCTAGTGGCCCTGCACCACAAATTGCCCTAACACATTTTTTCTGTACAATAAAGGCTTTATTTATATTGGTAGAATTTCCCCAGATGATTACATTATATCTAAGGATAGATTCAACATATCCGCTGTATGCTGTACGTGCTGTTTTTTCGTCAGCTACTGTACGAAGTTTTTTTATTGCGTATACAAAGCTATTAAGTTTACTACAAATGTTACTAATATGTTCTTTCCAATTACAATTTTTATCTAGTGTTATGCCTAAAAATTTAATGTTATCAGTTTCTTCTATGTTTTGATTTTCTAATTTGATATTTATATTGTATTGTTTTGATTTATATGTCTGAAATTTTATGTATTTAGTTTTAGATATGTTAGGGGAAAGATTGTTTGATTGCATCCATTTTAATACTGACTGTACAGCTTCATTTACTTGTAACTCGTGTGATATATGCTTGTGTTTGTATGGTATAATTATTGATATATCATCAGCAAACAAGATAGTTTGGTATTTAATCTTGTCGGGTAGGTCATTAATATAGATTAAAAAGAGGAGCGGACCTAGCACGCTTCCTTGCGGTACCCCATATTTATTAACTCGAATTGAAGACCTATAAGATGTGGATTCTAACTTATCATTTACTCTTGTTATTTCTACACTTTGTTTCCGATCTCTTAAATACGTTTTTATCCAGTTCAGTGCAACACCCCGTATACCATATTTCTCACATTTGTTGAGTAACACATTTTTATCCACACAATCAAATGCCTTACTCATATCAAAAAACACAGTGACTACTGGAATTCTTTTATCTAAATAATCTGTAATTGTTCGAATGAGATTAAAAGTAGCTAATGATGTGGATTTGTTACTCTGAAATCCGTTTTGTTCCTTTTTAATAATGTCATGTTTAATTAAAAAATCATTTAGTCTTTGGTAGAAAACCTTTTCAAAAATTTTTAAAATACTGGAACAAGCGTGATAGGTCGATAATTACTGGGATCTTTGCGATCACCTTTCTTATGCAATGGTTTAATTATAGAATATTTTAACTTCTCTGTAATACGCCTTGTATAAATGAAACTTCAATTATATATGTAAGGACTGGAGCTATTATATGTGCACTTACTTTGAGAATATTTGTGGTGACCGAATCATAACCTACAGCTTTGGTATTATTAAGGGATTTGATAATATTTATTATTTCTTTATCTGTAGTTGGTTTTAGGAAAATTGAGTCTTTATTATTTTTTATATATATGTCATTATTTACATTATTACTTTTATTTGCAATATTAATAAAATAATCATTGAAATTTGTTGCTATTTCAATAGGAGAGCTTATTATGCTACCATTATTTTGTATTGATTCTAAATTATTTATTGTATTTATGTTGTCATATTTATTTTTTATTATATTCCATGTTGTTTTACCTTTGTTTTTGGATTTATTAATTAGTTTTTTATTCATATTAATTTTTGAATAATTTATACATTTCTTATATAATTTATGGTATTTAATGTATTTATTTGCGCCCCCAAGTGGCGCTAATTACCGCGAATCGCGAAAATTCAATTTCGCAAGTCAGCAATTTTAATTTCGCGATATCTCTTAATTTTCAAAGAGGAGCTAAAAAGGGAGTCAAGTCCCGTTAAGCCTTCTACCAACAGATGAATAAAAGGGACTATAGTCCCTTTTGGTCTACAAGGAAATATATTATTATTTATTTATTTTTTTAAGTAGGTATTTTATGACGTCTCAAATTACATAAATATTTATTATTTAAAAAAAATACCCGTAATTGAAAAAGTTAATGTTTTAAATACATAAACATACATTAATCTCATATTCAATAAACAATAACATTCCTTGTCATCAATTATTTCACAATGAGACCTTGACAAAGCCGTAACCCGACACCCGAGCGTAATCCGATCGCTAACGTAAACAATAGGGTCCGTTGTTTATAAATTCTAAGAATACTTACAACATCTGGCATCCGGCATCATCAACATCCATTGTGTAGTTTGGTTCACACACTTTTCACACACATAGTTAGCAGCTGTTATAAGTGCTTACTTTATTAGTTCGACGAAATAACAAAACACTTGAACCACTTAAAAAAAAACAAGGGTCCTTGACAAAAAAAAGGTTCCATGACTTTATTACGATAGCGTTGTTTTCAAATAAAACATAACACTTCACAATAAGATAAGATTTCCAACATGTTGGGTTAAAAACAATACTGGCTACTATATAAAAAACTTAAGAAATCAACAACAAAGGAGAACGAAAGAAATCTCTCGCGCGCGTAAACATGACTGCCTGACTTTTTTACTTAAAACGTCAAAGTCTATGAATGTAGTAGTGTTGGGTATCGTTATAATCTGCATTTAGTCGACTATTACCGTAAAAAATTCGGTTATATTCGGACGAGAATATAAGGAGTAATAGCGATTTTAGAATTAATTCGATATTTCGACGGCGGCCATCTTGAATCGACACCTGGAGTCGATTACACAGACGGGCCTTTTTTTGACAATCGACTCTAGGAGTCGATTCAACATTTGGGCGGGTTTCTTTTGTTTTATGTCTATAGTAACTAAATCTTAATTGTCTTCTGACAGTACTAGATTTAATCAGACCTTTAGTTATCCATTTTGGTGTTCTTAATTAAGTAATTGAACTTACCGTTTTAATTAAAGTAAATAAATAAATAAAATAAATTATTTTTATTTACGTACCTCAAATATAAAATGACAAAATAAATGTAAATTAAATCCTTATATCAAGTTAGTAATGTCAAGTACTACGGCTGCGATATTATTTCTAAAGTCGGGAGAACGTTTACACATCTAATGCTACGCTATTCATAAATCCGAAATATGAAACTTTTGACAGTTCTATACGAATCGAGGACCGTATAAGTTTTCTATAGTAGGTATATATTATTGTTAAATACGACACGAAAACTTTACAAACGATTGATATTAGGAAAGCTGCAGTTCACTATAAATTTTAGTTAACACTTTTATTGTCCTGCTCTCCGTTAACTATTATATTCACAAAGGGTATATGTTTATGTACATACAACAATACCTATTCAGTTTCGTAGGAATATCATAGCAGTACTGTAATGCAGCTTTGGTTTAACTGAAACAAGGGTCTCATCTCATTAAACATTGACATTTTCTAAGGGTAGGTAAGGCCATGTTTAGACCTTTATCCCTAAATGCGCCTCCAATATCCTGAGTATTTTTCTAATACACATAAAAGTGTTTGGGCAAAGAAAGAGATACTATTATTTTATTTTTAGATATTGTTCGGCATATTCACACACTCTTGAGAAATATATTTAGCGTACATATACAACTGCACAATAAAATTTGCACAATTTTACATGGACCTTCTGTCTAATGCTATCATATGAATTATAGTGATAGAAAATCTTTTAGATTAGGTTTACTCATTTATTTACCAACAAAAACAGCTTCATCTTCACTTGATATACCTAAACGGCAGTACGGAATTGTTTTGCATAAAGAAACATAGTTGCATCTACGAAAGGTTCCTGACAGGTTTTGGAATACCTCGGTTTTTATATAGCATGTACAGTATTGCGGTGGTTGAACTTTTACAATGTTTTTGTATACAATAGTTTCATGATTGCTTTTTGTTGAAGTACCTAATAAACAAAACTTTGATTTATCACTACTTATAACACTTTTCGTGAAGTAATTTATACCAAACTCACACTACCACAGGAATGACTTATCAATAACTTACTACCTACTATATTTACTTAGAAGCTAATTACCACAAGACAGATATTCCGTATCGTTCTATTAATATTAGCTTGAGTTGTGAGAAATATTGATCATACCTACACCTAGTTATTGTTTTACCACAGGAATAACTTATCAATAATCATAATAACTACCTACTACGCAGAAAAAAATAGCTTGAGACCGCAAAATATGTACTATATTTGACTTACCGCGGAACAATGCTGTGTATAAAAGCCTGTAAGGTATAAATAATTCAAGACATTATTTTCTCAATATATTGCTTGTAGTTAAGATAGTGTTTGTGCATTATCTCGCGCTTCATAGCTTCCTGTATTGTAAATGACCGATGAATAATAAATTAATTGTAAGCGCTTGGGTATTTGCTATATAACCTTTGCAAAAGATTCTAAGCTTCACTCTTCTCGTTTGCATTGAGATTGAAGAAGATACTTAATTATGTAATAAAACACAATTCTGTAGCAAAATATACATGCATATTTACGAGTACCTACTATTTTAAATTAAAATTCTATGAAGCGAAACTACTTACTTATTTTTGAAAAGCTACTAGGCAACCGTATTTTTGTTTCATGTGTTGTTTTATTGTGATTACTTTATGATGTATTTTCCCATTTGTTTTAATGGTTCCATTCTGGAACAAGTGTGCATAATTTATATGCGAAATTTTTGAACTTTATGCAAATCAGGAAAGTAAAATAATAATATAAAACAAAGTTGCTCTTCGTGAAAAGCCACAGGCGTAAGAACTATTTAAAGCTGTTTAGGTGACCATGATACTGCTAGTGATTGACTGATTATTATTTATCTGACCAAACGTACGGGTCAACAAGGCGCAGTCTTATCTGAGGCCCTAGACAAGTTCTATTCATAGAATAGAATAGAAATCTATGCCACTTGTCTAGAGCTTCTGATATCTAAAAGTGGTTTGTAAACTAACAGGCAAAGACGTAAGAGTGAGCATTCTTACAAAAGTACCTACAGTGTCCACTAGACACGACTAAGCAAGAAAACTAACCAAAAATATTGTTTTAAATTTAGTTTAATAGGTGGCAATGACATTTTAAATTCAGTAATACAAATAGGCTCAGTAATTCAATTTTGTTGCTACTTTATTCCTTCTCATCACACGCCTATGTGGGTCTAACTGATCCTTATCTCAATGAGCTGCTTTGAAAATTCATATTCTTTAATAGTAAGATCGAGACAAAATAGACCAACTTAACATAAATTATAAATGCACCTGTGTACCTACATTTGACTTCAAATTTATAAGTACTAAAGTTGAAAGTTATGCACTGGACGGTAGTAAGCTCTTACTTGCATATGGTGCACTTAACCGCGCATATCGATAACGGCTCCCATTATATCACCTAGGTTTAATAAAGCTCAAATTTTTTTCGTAGTTTTGGATAGTCGGAATATTAGAACAACCAATCGTATACGACTTGTTCGTACACTTTTACGACTAAGTGCGTATTTCGTGTTATGATGATAAGATAACAGCCTGCTGCTATGCACTACATTTTAAATAATTTGAACTTAGTTGTACAATGACTAAATCCGGCTTACATTTACTATGAGTATGTATATGACTGCCTCAGTGGTTCGGTGGTACTGTGTATGGACTGCCACGCAGAGATCGCGGGTTCGGTTCCCGCTCAGTGCAAATATTTCTGTACATGAACATGTCTATTTGCATTGGTCTGGGTGTTTCTATGTTTAATATGTATGTATTTACAAAAAAAAGGAATTTAAGTATGTATATCCGCATTCTTAGAACCCTTAACACAAGCATAATAATATGCTTACTTTGGGTCTAGATAGCGTTGTGTGTAGTTGTTGAAATATTATTATTATTATTTAGGCATTTATAATTCTACTACTCAAACCTAAAGTGGCTGTGGAGTGTAAAATATGGAACTGCTTCATCTCTACCAGCAAACATCCTAAGAAACGACTAGCGACTGTGGGAACCAAGTGCATGATGTAAATGTTATCGGAACACTAAACATCACCTTATTGCGTTCACAATGCGTGGTCACTACAGCAAACCGCTATCGCTAGGCTCATCTCTAGCAGTGGTTTTAAGATTAATAGAGTAAGTTTTTTTTAAAAGGCTAATCTTAAACCATTGTTTTACGGATTGAAAAATATACAATAGATATGTTAACAACCCTACAAACCTTTGACAGTGTTGCGGTATTGTAACTTTAAAGCTTGTATCATAGGTGCTTATATTTTAGATGTATCCTAAGAGCACAGTACAGACTCACATACATATTTTACTATACGCAAACTACATTAATCCTGTCCACGTCCAACTTGAGATAGTGCCCTTATGTTCAATTCAGCTAGTTAAGGCAGTAGTAACTGTACAACATAATTAGACAAAATGAAAACAGCCTTGAATTTAATTCGTTGTTTATCACAATTTGACAGTAGGTACTTATACAATTTGTCAATATTTTCACATTTATAACTTGATTGCCAGTACCTGATAGTAGGTACAGTTTTTTAAATAGGTTCCACTTTAGGCACTAAAATATCGGTACCTACATTATCTATTACTAATAATGAATTCGATATTAATGAATTGAAAGTTATAGATATTACTCAGCCACAAATGAAAAATATCTTTGTGTCTGTTTTTCCTTAAATTAACTTTCGAGACGTCCTGTATCGCCGGGAATCGAACCCAGCACAACCTGTGATACCTAATCACTTACTACATTTATGGAAATTAAGTCTTATTGGTTTGTACTCGGATCAAAGGAGGCTGTTATTTACAGACCATTGCTTTCGAAGGGTTTTTATCGTTTCATTAAGTAGATATATTTCCAGTCATTGGGTTCAGGAACGACGCCGGTGTATAATAAATAGTTCAAATAAACAATGGAAAAAATACGGCAGAATATCTTTGATCTTGTACCATAGATACCAAAATAACTAATGCCAATAAGACGATGTAAATATTTAATACGCGATAGCTTGACATTGTATGTAAACCATATACCACAACAATTTAATAAACCAGCTTCAAATATAAGTGTAAACTTCTACGGATACCATAACGCTAACTCTATGTGGGCCAGGCGAGTCGGAACATATCGGTCTCGAGCTAGAAGATGACGGATCGCGAATACGCGAAATATAAAAATTTCATTCAGGGCATGTTATACGATATGTATGTGTCTTCAAGTGTCCTGAGGTATGACTCATATCACTTCACCGACATATATTAGCGCAACTCCAGTTTGCAGTCTAGCAACCACGCCAGTTTTGTTTTCAAGCTAGCATACGAAGCGTACGGATTATGCGATATACTCGTACAATGCGCAAGTCAACTTCCTAACTTTGCACATTGAACAATCCGCTGAATAAATAGCGGTTTTCAACTGTTTTGCGTTAACTGGGATAAGGAATTATGGAATTGGAGTACAATACGAGGATTTTAGTTGTAATACTGTTGTTATATCTCATGATCAACTTAATATTGACATAATTAGTAAGCACTTCTTAACCGTGCTTTGGTCAAGTATTTTGAGATCAGTCCTAGTTTAATTATGATTCAGTTTAGTATTAACTGCTTTGTGCATTTTGTGGTCTTCAGTTTAACATTAACTAAATTGTATGCTGTCCTTCATCCAGCTGTAACTCTTAATGTATCGATCCTGAAAAATGACTTCTCAATCTAAAAGAGTTGAGATAATATTCCTAGTAGTAAGTGTAGATACTTAATAAAAATACCGACCCTCTATGCACTTTGAAAAAACATTAGTTTTACGAGATATAATTAATGGAGAGATGGATAAAAACATTCTGTGGAGGCGGATCAATGCCGTAGCAAAATAAAAATAAGCGCATGCCTCTCAGCTTATTACAGTTTCGGTATTTGGCAAGATATTTTGGCTTATTTACAAAAATACATATCAATGCTTATTTGGTAACCGTTTGATATTATGACAATGTATATAAGTTGTATTATTTGATAGCGTTTGATACGAACATCGAAATTTTGTATTACAGATATTTGCTACTTTAGCCATAATTGAGCATTTATAGATTAAAATAGTACCTACGCGTGTGAAATAAGGCTACGCAGTAGGATCGATCTGGGTACAATACGTCGGTTAAAGTTGCGAAACTGTTGCTATATCAGTCTCTTTCCTGTCATTTAAAAAAAACTTGTTAGTTTGAGCACAATAAGTAATGTGACAGCTTCTCTTTTTTTTTCGTATAAAATGTAGACGCAATGCAAGAATATATTGCACTCTTATTAAACAGAATTCAAACGAAGTAAATATTAAAAGAATTCAACTGAAGTACTCTGTAACATTATCTTGTTTTAAACCTTTCTTTTAGAACAAAGCTTATTCTACAACAAATAATCTACAACTTAGAATGTAATTACAATCGGAGAAGTACTTTCGAGTTAATTTTTTCCGAGGTTCAGAAAACAATTTTGTGTTTAAATATACAAGTCCACTTGGATTTTGTGAAATTACTTACAAACATCGAAATCGTTGCATATTTTATAAAGTAATATCACGAAGTTTGACAAGTGAATAATTTAGAGACCAAATTGTATTTATTGTTGATAAATATTAGGTATACTGTATGGTACTCGTATAAACTTTTTGGACGATAATGTCTTTGTTTAACTAAGTACGAACTTGAATTACATATACCTAAGGTTCAATTTCACCACTTATCACATCGCTTTAATAAAAATGAAATCTATTGTGTCAATAATCATGCATAAGGTCAGTCTATCTGCGAGAAAGAAACTAAAGAAGTATCTACATAAATGACTTTAAAAAGTTTTACTGAAATTTGTGGATTTCAAACTCACAGCTAAGCACTTAAATTAATTTATTTATTTAAATCATCTCTCGGTGAGCATATCGCTTGTGTGATGAAACTATAGATAAAGTTTTTACCCTCTTAGATTAAGGAATACCCTGTTAAGAATACTCTTCTATGAATGGCTACCAATATGTGGCGATTGATTTCATAAAAGCAATATTAGAAAATTTTAATTTAATTTTATGTGTTATCTGCTGACGAAATCATAACAATTATTAACTTTTGGTAACTATACGATACGAAAAAAATAATACATTTACAAACTACTCAGTTGTAATTAGAATTATCATGTTATTAAGGAGCACTCTTCCAATTAAAAAAAAAAAAATAGAAAGACAGGTACATACCTAGCTGTTTATTTCGACGTTATCTTACACCGCAACAATTTGTATTATAAAATTTAGTTCTTAAAATAAATACTAGGAGCGCTGTTCTTTTTTAATTCTAAAATTTTGTACAAAATATTAAGAAGGAACGTAGGTAAGCCTCTGTCAAAATTGTGATTGGTATGTACGATAAAACTTTTACGTTTGTCCATATGCGCGCTGGAAAATGTCGACGGATACCTAGTTACAAAAGAGTCTCTTGTTCCCTGACAAGAATACGATAATATGTACAGATATATATGATTCTTGAGACATACGAATAGCATTACCGTACTCTTCAGGTAAAACGCAGTGAAACTTTGAATAGACACGAGGGACAGGCGTCACTATTCGTAAAACAATGGTTGCTTCACGTCCCAAGTCCTCTTGACGGCATACCACGTTTTTGAGCCGAATGAGGACATCCGAGGACGTCCTTTAACACGTTCATGACGCGTCAGCGGGCGTCGCAACTTGTTCGAGTATGTCGTTGGCAAGGTACTGGCCGGACAGCTCAACATTAAATTAGGATATACGTCTACCCAAAGCGAGCAACTCTCGTAAATCAAGAGATTTTTCAGATTTGCTTGATGTAAATTTATTGTGTGTTATGTTAATGTCCGTGTATTTACAGCTCAACGGAAATTATGACCACGTTTGTGTCCTAGTTAATTTTAAAGTACATACCTACATTTTATGTTAGCCAAAATTTAGACATATTATTTTGTGACATTGCGATAGATTTTATACCATAAAGTACCTACTTTCTTAGTTTTTGCTTGCGTGTATTTTAAGTCAATTTAAGCAAGAGTTTCTTTAAAATAAAATGCATTAATACAATTCTATTTTTAATGCGTAACAATCGAACATTCTAAACCGAAAGAGCTTTCTCTTCTGTTAAAAAACATGTAAAAAAAAGCTCGCAGCCGAGTTTTCTTTCAATTACCTACGTTTCTGCACGATCGAGCTTGTGCCGTCCTTACCTACATGTAGTTCTTTTTTCAGATGTTCTGCTCAATACTTTTAACAAAGATTGTATCTGTATTACTAATTTCAACCTTTTTGCGCATTATTTTATTTAAAAAAGATATACACGTTTTTGTATAAAACAGACAAAAAAGCCAGCGTTTATGTTTTAATTACAGTATAAGTGTATTTATTATTATTTGTGTAAAGCTTTATTCATTCGCCTATAACTTTAGACGCAAATTTATATATATATTTGTAGTGTCATTTACTTATCGTCTTTTGTTATCACAGGTAACAATCAAGTTATGTAGTTTTAAAACAACAAAGGAATGTAAATTAAGAAGCTTCTAATATTAAAAATAATAAAGAAGTCGTTAAAAAAACTCACATTATTGTTAGACATAAATTAGCTTTATAACTGACTTCAAAAAAGGAGAAGGTTTCTCAATTCAAACATATGTTTTTTTTTATCAGGTCGGCTTGCACAATTTTATTTACTCTAAGGAGTTTTTAAAACAGCTGCTTCTTAACGTTGGTATATTTTCTTACATGCTCGACATACGATGGTCAACAATCCTTAACAAGGGTCGAGTAATCCAAGCAAGGTCTACAAAATTTCGTTGGAAAAGGTCTAAAATTTGAGCAATGTCGCAAGCGAGCCAAGAATTCGGTTTTGTTATATTATTATTTGACAGTCAGTATGGATGAGTAACACGAGCTGCTTACTTTGTATTATATATGGCTGTCGCATAATTTTGTTATTGAATTCGAGACGAATTGTAGGCGTATAATTGAATGTTGTTTTGGTTACATTGCCAATGTAATTATCTTTCTACTCGACTGACAACGGAAGAGTGTTCTGATTTTAGTACATCATGTGTAATATTAAAGCCAATAACGTGATGGATTTCTACAAAAACTAATGATAAAATAATAATTAATTAAATTTTTGTTTGAGCGTAGGTTGATAGTAGGTATAAAATATCAATATATGGAATATTGAAATAAATGAAAAAAAATTAAAATGAAGAATGTTTGTTGGAATAAAAAATAAATAATAACTCCTTCATTTCCTTCCTCTAACACCATTCCCAGCCGCCTTAATGGCGGCCACCATACCAGCAGTTTAAGACGATGGCTTTTGGTATAGTGGCCGCCACTTCTGGATTCCACTGACTGCTTACCATCAGGCGGGGTTGAATCACTTTGGTGGGCTATAATATAAAAAAAAAAAAACATAAAATTGAGTCCCCTGGTATCTGAGCTAGCTTGAGTTGTGTTTCAGAAACCAGTGTCTTCTCCCTTATAGGTACGGGTACAAATCGTTGTAAACTAATAATAATTAACAATTAAAAGGAAAAATGAAGAAACGAAATAAAAAAAGTAACAATCAAATTAAAAACAAAAACACAACTAAAACGTACATACATAATTTAATTTGAAGAGTGTTGTGTATTGTAGTGTGATATGATAGAGTGATGTGGTGCAGTGCAATGTGGTGTGCTGTAATGTAGTGTGATGCGATGTAGAGTAGTGTGTGTGGTGTGGTGTAGTGCGATGTAATGTGATATTGTATGGTGTGGTGCGGTGTGTTTTATTGTTCTAAAAACTGGTGTACAGGTTTTACTACAATGCATAAATTAATTCTTTTACAGCTGTAACATAATTAAATTATGCATTGTAGTAAGTCTTTGAATAGTATTTTGTAAGCATTATAATTTTTTAAACGAAATATAGAATAACACTATTCATTGGAAGAATTGGCTAAACCTGGTATTTTTGAAGTCTATGAACAGTGGTTACTTAAAGTCAAATAATAATAAAGATTAAAGAAGAATTACACAACGCTATCTAGACTCAAACGGAGCGTTATATGTGATATAGGTTCTAATGGGTTCAAATATTCATGCACATAAAGATTTGTTTGGTGAGTGAAAGCGCTGGAGGCTTAATTCCTCCTCTTCCCTTTTTCATCACCTCCCTTAATCCCTTCACTTATCCTTCTCCTTTCACGCTAAGCAGAGGCCTCGCAGAGTCCCCGGCATTGCGAAAGCAATGCCAGTGAATCTGAGTCTTCTATGATTGACAGTTACCACTTGCCATCAAGTGGGCTGTTTGCTTGTCGTACCCACATAGTATAATACAAATAAAATAAAAAAAAATCGTTCCGTTAAAAATAGACATGAAACATACCTACCTACTTGCATTTCAATTTAGGTACACAATTATTGGTGCAAATATTATTCTTATTCTTATTAAAAATTACAAAATATCAATCATAACTTTTGGTATGGTGGCCACCACTTCTAGATTCCACTGACTGCTTACCATCAGGCGGGGTGAAGTCACTTTGGTAGGCTAATATATATTAAAAAAAAAGTGTCTTGAACTTTGCTGCTAGATTTATTTGGAAACAATAATCGTAACAAGGTTCAATTAAATAATAGGTATCATTTATTAGAAATATACGATCATTATCACGTACATTCTTTAAACAATAAATAATTGGTATAACTAGCATATTTACATTTAGTAAATTATACGCCACCATTGGTATTGGTTGATATAAAGCACCCTACAAGAAACAAAAGGTTATTTTGTAAGCTGACTGTACTAAAAATCATGTTTTGGTACTTGTTAGGAATACATCTCTATTTAATTTAATTGTTTTAAAAAGTGGTACTGGTTAGGAATACAAAATAATTAAATTAAAGAGAAATACCAAATGGTATTAGAATGTGGTACTGGTTGGGAATAGATCCCTACAGCCAGTTCGCTGACGTAGGGTAGGGCATGAGAAGAACTGAAAAGAAACTCAGGTTTCTCTTTTTAATCGCGAGATTATTACAATTTTTGTAAGGTATAATTTCAAGTAGCATGCAAAGTAACACAGGCAATACACTTAACTCTATATATAGTTAGTTTGTTAGACAAGGATAAAGCGTTTAAGTGAACTCGTGCGAATAATTAATTTATTTAGCATACACTGGAACACTGACAGTTTTAAAAACATGATTAAAAAGGTTAGTAAAACATAAAAAGTAATGACACGAAGTTGTGGGTGGCTTTTTCAAATTCATGTGTACTTTCTTAGTTTACTTGGGAATAATAAAAAAAACCTGGTCAATAAATGAAGCCTGAAATTGCCAATGTGCGAGCAAGTGTGATGATCATTGCCTTCTTTGTATGAGACAATAATGCGGTAATTATAATGGACCTGGCAATATAATTATGATTGAACGTATCTATACATATAATAAAAATGTAACCAATCGCTGTCTGTACATGGAAGATATATGAGAAAAAATACTATTGGGACCTATAACAACGCAAATACAACCCAAAACAATGATTTTTAAAATTTTTGTCTGGTTGTCTGTTTGTCTGTGCGTTTGTGCACGCTAATCTCAGAAACGGCTTATCCGATTTAAATATGGTTTTCACTAATATATTGTAGTAAGCTTCACTTAACATTTAGTGTTTGTTTCATGTCAATCGGTTCATAAATAAAAAAGTTATGCCAATTTAAAGAATCACATCGAACATTCGTTAATTTACTACGAAATCATAAAAAAGCAGATATTTTAACAGGTTGCGGAATAGCTGATAGTCTTTTTATTCCTCGGATTCCTGTCAGTCTAAACAGTCTTTCATTTAGTTTTAAACGAGTCCAGTTTCCAGTGAGTCTATGTTTTGCGATGACTAATTAAAGTAATTAATTAATTAAGTAATTAAGTAAAGGTAAGACACTAAAAGTTGTGGGTGTGGATCTAAGTATTAGCTGTTTTTCGGTCAGCTTTATGTGGCTCTATCACGTGTTAGCATTACTAGCAGTCTGTATGCTTTGATCCCTGATGGCTATACGTCTAATCCATACATCCATACATATTATAAAACGCTTTGTCCTGACTGACTGACTGACTGACAGACAACGTAAAGCCTAAACCGCTGGTCGTAGCGACTTGAAATTTGGAGGGTGTGTTTGTCTTTTGTTGTACAAAGAAAGGGTTATTAAAAATTCAACCCCTAAGTGTATGAAAAGGCATGAAATCGATTGTATGAAACGTCTTCATTTTTTAAGTTACAGCTTTGTAATTTTGTTTTGGAATACTTTTATTTAAATAAAAAATACGCTCATAATTTTTTTTTACTGGCGTGGATTTATAGGAGTGAAATAAGGGATGAAATATTGTATGGAAAGATCTTTGCTTTTGAAGTTGGCGACTTGAAATTTGGAGGGAGGGGGAAGGGAGGGGGAGGAAGAGGAAAGGAAGGGAGAAGTGAGAAGTGAGGGGAAAGTGCGGGGGTAGTTAGGGAGAGGTCAGGGGAAAGGGAGGGGAAAGTCAGGGGGAAATCGACTGCCTCTGTATTTCGGTGGTACTGTGTATGGACTGTGAGGTCGCGGGTTCGATTCTCGCTCAGTGCAAATATTTGTAGCATGAACATGTCTATTTGCATTGGTCTGGGTGTTTATATGTATAATATGTATCTATTTACAAAAATAAAAGTATTTAAGTATGTTTATCCGTATTCTAGAACCCATAATACAAGCATATAATATAATATGCTTACTTTGGGTCTAGATGGCGTTGTGTAAAAATAAAAAAGGAAGAGGGAACTTAGGGGGTGTGAGGAGGCAGTGAAGGGCAAGTGAGGGGCAAGTGAAGGGCAAGTGAAGGGGACGTAAGGGAAAGTGAGGGAAGTGAGGGAAAGTGAGGGAGATGAGAGGGAGACGGGAGGGGAAGGAAGGGGAGGGGAGGGGAAGGGAGGGGAAGGGGAAAGTTATTGTAGTGAAAATTTGCCTTTGTGAATTGTATGTTGTTTTACGGGGGATATCTTTAGGTAGGTGAAAGAGGGTTTGTACGAATGGTGATGATGATGAGATTAGAAATAGTATGCAAAACAGTATTTAAACAATATAAAAATGTCTATTGAAAAACGATATTCATGCGAGCGAAGCCGCGGGCAAAAGCTATACATATATAAAAACGAAAGGTCACTCACTCACTCACTCATCTCATCACGAAATCTCAAAAACTACAAGTGCTAGGAGTTTCAAATTTTGGAAATAGGTGCTCTCTAAGACGGGATTTTGCGAAATTTATTTCCCTGGAGAATAAAGGGGGACAAAATTTGTATGGAGCTTCTATAGTTTTTGAAAATAGGAGTGCCAAGTTTCGTTAAATATCGCAAAATTTCGTCTGTTTTAGGGGTAGCGGGTGAATAGATTTAAATCGGATTCGCTTTATTACTAATATACAATGTACGATTGCCGTAAGATTAGGTAAGAAATATTCTCATACAGGCACACATCTGAATTTTCACGCGAACGAAGTCGCGGGCAACAGCTATATATAATAAAACTGTAACCGGTCGCTGTCTGTACATGGAAGATATATGAGAAAAATATTATTGGGACCTTTATCAACGCAAATAGAACCCAAAACAATGATTGTTACAATTTTTGTCTGTTTGTCTGTGCGTTTGTTCACTCTAATCTCAAAAACGGCTTATCAGATTTAAATATGGTTTTCGCTGATACATTGTGGTCAGCATCACTTAACATTAAGTGTTTGTTTCATGTCAATCGGTTTATAAATAAAAAAGTTATGCTAATTTAAATAATCACGTCATAAATGTGGTATGTATTTAGCTTAGCTTAGTTTGTTTTTAAGTTAGGTTAACACGTCTTAGTTCTTTATTAAAATGTAAATACTTTATTAGTTAAAATGTAAATACAAGTTAGATTTATATTTTCTGGATTTATTTTATTTTTTATTTTTTGTGATAAAAACATGTTTGTTAACACGTTTCATTATGGAATAGGTGGAATTGAAGTGAACATGAATGGATCGGATCGACCAGGGAAGTACTACCCTCTCATAGTTTTCGACGTAAGAGTAATAGTATCCATATTATTGCGTTTCGTTCGGTAAACGCGAGAGCCGGAGGCCCAAATGATGCAGAGATGACAAACCTCGCAGCATGTGTGGGACCAGCTGAGTATCCGCGGAGTCATTGTGTGGGTGGTGTGGGTCAACCCGCCGGCCAGGGAGACCCGTATAAACGATGGTGCCGCTGGCCGCCCGCGGCATTGTACAAGGGCCCAATTAGACCTAACCAAAAAAAAAGAGACTGCCCCACCAGGTTGCGCATAATCTCGGAGTGGTTCGTCGTGCAGGTTGGTGACCGGATAGTGGGACCCGGCGACCATTTTCGAGACGGTACGGGGGCCTTTTGCGAGCAGTCCGTATCATGGAAGCCCGGAGGCCTAAGACCCTTGAGCCTTTACAGCTGCGAAGAGACATCGCCTCCTCAACGGCCGTCTTCTATCGCCTTTACCACGGAGAGTCTTCTCAACAGCTCTTTAAATTAATTCTACCCTCTCCCTTTTTATCCAGAACGAGTAGGGTAGCACTTCAGTCCCGCACGTGTGGGACTGAAGTGCTACCAGTGCAATCTAAAGGGTCTCGAACCAAACGGTTCAGCACTTTATACTTTTGTCGCTCAATTAAAGCCTGGAACTCTTTACCAGCGCATGTGTTTCCACCTAACTTTCATCCTGGGACTTTTAAGCGAGGCGTGAAGAAGCATCTCACTAAGCCGCCATAGTGGAGGCCACCATACCAGTAGTTTGGCTTTTGGAATGGTGTCCACTACTTCTGAATTCCACTGACTGCTTACCATCAGCCAGAGTAGAGGCACTTTGGCAGGCTAATATAAAAAAAAATACTTATAGCGTTTTTATTCCTCGGATTCCTTTCATTCCAAACAATTTCCCGTTTAGTTTTAAACGAGTTCAGTTTCCAGTGAGCCTATGTTTCGCGATGACAATTAATGAGTGTGGATCTAAATATTAACTGTTTTTCACATGGTCAGCTTTATGTGGATTTGTCACGTGTAAGTAATCCTAGCAGCCTGTATGGCTTTGATCCGCGATGGCTATACGTCTAATATCGTAGATAGAGAAGCATTTACTGTAAATATTTTTCTTATTTACCATTATTCTATACTATTTATCTAAAAATAACATACAAACTAATTCATGTGCTCGTAGAAACTATTCATACATTTATGTAACTTTTACTAGTAACACTTTATGCCTTGTATTTGTTTTGTCGTAGCGTTTTTGAATGAATAACGACATGCACCGATGGCCACAGCTTGCGTATTAGCATATCCTGTACACAAATGTTTTTGTTTATTTACAGCAGCTTTAGCACTTTTATGACTCTGCTATTGGTTTTGATTTAAGTTTTTGTACCATTTGGATGCGATATTATTGCTTTGCAGTTAGCCAGTTCTACGTAAAATGAATATCAGATTTAAAACGACTAAACTAGGTATATAAATAATATTTTACATTGTTAAACGCGTAAGTTTTTCATTTTAGAACATTTATTACCAAGCAAGCAATTTGCGTAACTAGGTTATTAAATTCTATAATGCAGAATCGCTTGCTCTGGAAAATAAATAATTTATAAGAAGCTTTAATATACAAACTGTGGTACTGTAAACTGTAGAAGTGTATATAAAAGCTGCAATTCAACTCATTTCTGTAGATGCCTGTTTAAGAATGACATGCTACGATCTACAAAACTTTAGATATAAAATTGCGGTTGTATATCATGTTTAAAGTTAAGAAAATCGTAGTGTGATGTTGGCATTCGTCGATTCACATTATCCTAAATTCATTATTATTTATAAATATAATCAATTATGACGCCTCAATAAGTGTGAACAACGCATGTCAGGTAATTGTGTAATTCTTTAGTAGTAGGATAGATCTGCAAACCTTTTGTTATAACCAAAGTACACAACACAAGTAGGTACGGTGACCTCTATATTAGTCTATGCAAACGTCGTAAGACCTCTGACCCTAGAATATTTTTTTACATTTGTAGTTTTGTTTGTCAAGACGTAAATAAAAAATGATAATGGAAGTCTAATAATACTATATTTAATCATTTTTAGAAGTTAACAAAAATTACTGTTATATCATAACTTTCATTTTCTAATAAAATTACTTCGTATGGAATGGCGATAACATTTAGTTTCAATCATATCAACTAAAAGTAAATTATATCAGCCGATGACGTCAAAATGTTGGAAATATTGCAAATGTTTGATTGTTTACGATAATTTGTGTAAAGATAAGAGTAAACCTCAAATTGTTGTTGAGGTTATTTATATCGATATCAGCTGTTTAATGGCGTTTTAATATTAGCGTCTGTATGTATCCGTGTTTATTAATTCTGGATTTTAATGGGATTTTTATGTACTGACATGAATTTTTGACTTGACTTGACATGAAAGTGTGCACATCCCTTCGCACAACATACTGTTCATATCCAATGATATATGATAAGAGGAATGTTTCGATATTATATTATGTATTCATTCCTCCTATAAATCTACTGAGATTTACTTAATTAAAGTAGTTTACGTAACATAACATTGCAAATATAGTATTATGTGACAAAGATACAAGAATCAAGCAATCACTTCCTTATTTTAAATGAACGTATGATGAATTTCTCATCCTGTCAACCATAGACTTTAAAATTCACAACAAAGAATTGGAGCGAATAAATATATTGCATTGGTTCCAGCAAATTGAAATAAAAACATTCTGTGAGAAATTTATGAAAAAAAGATGGTGGCCCGTGTAAATGTTACTATGTATATAACATACCTACAAAGAAACTCAAATACAAGAGAGCAAAAGAATAAACTTCACTGTTTCGCATTCCTATAACACTTCGTCTTTAATCAATAACAGAAAGGAGCTGTAATGTGCTAAGAAGATCTCATTAATCATCGCAATTCTAGAGAAGTAAATGGTAAATATGCCGCCGCCTTCACATCCCGTTCATGGCTCTTGGCACATCCAATTTGCGGGTATGATACCCAAACAATCTCGCTAACAATAGAATTACAATGAATGGAGCGTGATCCAGCCATAAATATATCAAAATTATGTTCAGCTTAGGACTGCATGTTGAGAAAAATCGTTTTCTTTTGCTTTGATTTTCTTTTGTAGTTATACAAATTAATAACTGTTCGACCAATTATATACATTTATATTGTTTTTCAATGATAAATGCCGCTCATTCGACCGCAGAATTATAAGGAATCTAGATTGTGTTGCTAGTAGTATCTCCTCGGTCGAGGTATTACAATTTCAGCGAAAATTATTTTAAGAGAAATCTCTCTCATAATCTATACCTAACTGGCCTAAAGTCTATTTCCACTGTAGGTCTATTCTCTTAAAGACAAAGCATAGCTTTGAGCATCACACACTCCCGCTCAGGGCAGATCGGCAATTCCACACTTTTTTTGGCTCAGGTCAAGGCGTTTTTTTACAAGCGTTCTTCTAGGAGCAATTAAAAAGTGTATTATGTATGGTACAGTTATTTAAACCCGTATTGGTATTTACCAGGTTGCAAAGCTACAACTGCCCAAACTGCTAAACTATCGCGACTATTTCTATATTCAAATAAATAATAACGCAATATTGTCATATTTGTACAAAAATAATATGAAGGTACCTTGGCATATTGTTGGTCGTCATACCCAACCTTTGGTATTGTTTCATAAAAAAGAAAAAGCATGCGAATGGCTTTCTTGTAGCGGACGGAAGGTCAGGCTGCATACAAAGAGTAAAACAATATGGATAAGGTATAAATTGGCATCATTTTCCCTTAAAGCTTTTAAAACATGATATTTTCGAATAAAAAGACGTGGCTAATTATAATTCGAGCTTATTATTATTCAACATTGTGCCACCAATCATTCTATCAAATTTATCAAACCTTTCAATTCGCTATGAAAGGCTTGATTCAGCAACATGCCCTGTAATTTATTCTGTATGAACATATTTTAATTTGAAATCAGCAATCCACTCAACCTTTAATAATTAAATCGCGGTCAAACAAGTCGTTGGTCGAGCAAAAATATATTTAAAGAGCGAATCGAATATCGAAGAGAGAATTTAATAAGAAGTATTTTCTTACGAGTATTAATTACTCGCCTTTGTCAGCAGTTTCAGCGGCTGTGAAATTAAGACATTATACAGATAGATAAAAAGCCCTTAACTCCTATACCGAGTTAAGGGCTTTTTGATTAGATAAAAGTAATAATATTACACTTTTGGTTCTGAAAATGCAATAGTTTATTATATAAACAATTCACGAACGAAATTTCGCTTGCAGTAAACGAAACAAAAATTTACCTAAACGGTGAACAAATACCAGGCTATAGGTTAATACTTACATTTTCTTTACAGAAAACTTATTATCAATAAGGCTAAGCAGTCAACATACAGTACCACTACACTGAGAGGCGTTGTTCTGAAAAGTTGACCGAGACCTATATTACATTTCAAAGCTTGTTGTTTTGAAAAGTCACTTTCACTGAAGATTACTTGACTCGAGTTTTAAATGTATGCGACTGTGAAATGACGAACGTCTAACGTTGAAGACCGTACTAAGTTTAGTTACAATATAATATAATACTATACAAATATAAGCGGTTGAATCGCTAGACTATTGATTTTATACAAATTTATTGACCGTGTAACTGATCGACTAAAGACGAGCTTAGGTCAGACATTATTTAAGCTGAAACTGAAGTCTAGTAATAGATAGTACTATTTCAAACAAAAATGAAAAAAAGTTCTTAGACATATTTAAAACCCTTGGGTAAGCACTATACTAATTTATTTTCTTTTGGATCTATCGTCGAAAGCAATAGACTCAAAGGCATTCTTCCAAAAGATTGATACCTAGACGCAAACTAGGTTACAAAACCTAATTACGTGAAATAAAAATAAAAAAGAAAAATACGTCGTACTTTTCTAAGACTGTTTTTTTGGTTTCTAAATGTATCTAATATAATGTAATGTAAGTAATACAAATTACCAGCTTTCATCTCGTTTCAAAAGAAAATATTCTGTGATTCACTTCCAAAATTGTTTCGTTAATCATTACTCGCAACTCCGCCCGCGTGAATGTCGGTTATAATCCATAATATAAGTCCATAATTATAACATATTATTATAAATGTATAGATACCTCGGTGCTTGGGTAAATGAAGAATGGGATAGCGAACAAGAAGTTCGAGCCCGAATTGAAATTGCCCGAGCGACTCTGAAGAGAATGGAGAAGGCTATGCAAACGCCAATTATCCATTAAGCTTAGAATGAAAATGCTGCAATGCTATGTATGGCCTGTGGTATTGTACGGTAGCGAAGCTTGGACTCTAAAAGCTAACACCCAGAAATATCTCGAAGCTTTTGAGATGTTGTGCTATCGTAGAATGCTACGCATTACCTGGTTACAGAGGATTTTTAATGTGCGAGTTCTCCAGCGCATAGGCAAGAAACGCGAAATCTTGCAAACCATCAAGAGAAGAAAAGTCGCCTACCTGGGTCATGTCTTGCGACAGAATAAGTACGAGCTTCTCCAACTAATAATGATGGGCAAAATCGAGAGAAAGCGTTGCACTGGACGCTGAAAAAGATCATGGTTGCGAAACATCCGAGAATGGACCAGTATTGCAAGCGTAGAAGAACTATTTCGCTTGGCACAAGACAGAAATAAATTCGCTGAGCTGACGGCCAACCTCCCGTAATGGAGAGGCACCAGAAGAAGAAAATTATAAATGTAAAAATAATTCTACCTGTGTTTTTTTTTTATATTAGCCTACCATAGTAACTCCGTCCCGCCTGATGGCCACCACTTCTGGATTCCACTGACTGCTGTCAGTGGAATCCAGAAGTGGTGGCCCCTATACCAAAAGCTTAAACTGCAGGTATAGTGGCCTCCACTATGGCGGCTGGGTATGAAAATGAAAACGAAAATGAAATGAAAATGAAATGATATTTATTCATATAGGTTAATTAAATTAACACTTATGAACGTTAAAATTTACAAAATGTCAGCCAATCAACCTAAAGCCAGTCTGCTGACGAGGTAGAGCCATAAGAATAACTGGCAAGAAACTCAGGCAACTCTTTTTAATCGCCAGGTTATTACAATTTTTGTAAGTTACAATTTCAAGTAGCATGCAAAGTAACACAGGTAATAATCAATGGAGCACGGGAAGGGAATGGGGGAGGTAAAGAAAGAGGAAGGGGGAAATTGGGCCTCCGGCGCTCTCACTCACCGAACGAAACGCAGTAGTACGGATACACTAAAGACTTGCATAAAAGCAGGTAGGAAGTGTGGTGAATTCTTCCCTGCGGCTAACGTACCCGATATGCAAAATTTGTTTTATGTACATGCAGCTCAGTTACGGTTTTTTAAGTAAACCATAACTTATTTGAAAAGATTTTGTGAAATATGAGTTCTATACTCATAAACGTTTTAAGAAGTTTTTTATTACCAGAGAAGCAAAGATATATAAAGTGTATTTATGTCAGTCATCATACAGTGTAGCGTCTATATTATTAGCATTCCTGAAAATTTCACAGCAAGTAATTATTGTGCAACACAACGGCCACATACCTCATTAACTTGTGGGTTTATTCAGGGCTACGCAAGCTCCAGTGAAGGCTTCTTAAGTGGATGCTAACCGTATAGTGCATAATGTCTAGCGCAAAGGCATATCTACGCTAATAATATATAGGACCGTTCATTAGCAATGAAATGTTTATTGCCTGAAACGATAGTTATTGTTAGAAATTACTGTCAATTAGATGCTGCATGCAGGCGTAGCTTGTCCCTCTCTACTAAGTTTACTAGGAGCATGCAATAAAGAGGGCGCCTGATCTTGCACAATGTAAGTTTTTCAAGTCGTATTTACTTTGTCACATACAATGTGCCATAATATTGCAAGTGCTCTTAAGTAATTGATATATTTGTATTAGATTCTAGATTCCTTTACTTATTAGCTCTATTAATACAAAACACCCAACCATACCTACCAGAACCATGCTTTCTGCAAAATTACTGACATGCTTGTAAACAGTTTTTCTTTAGGTAAAGAAAACATTAAGTGGAGTAGGTGTAAATTACTCTCTCTTCCTCAATATTTCCTGAAGTGCTGCAACTTTTGGCTTTCATATTCAGTTTTTTCCTTATTACCTTGAAGTCGCTCGTTGGGTTATAAAAACTTACATTTCTGCCCTGCTATAGGACATGACGGAAGGTTATGTCCTCCTTAGCTGTAGACATACGTGTTTCAATAAGTTTTTATATTACCTCATAACGCATAAGGGTTGGAATTACTGTGATTGAAATCGATTGGATATGTTATTGGTAATTTTAGTGTAACAATGAATATGATTTTTGTAACTGTTTCTCATTCAAGCTATAATATTTTATTGCTATATCAAATATATTTCAAATAAGACATTTTAGGATTGGTAAATTGAAACATCAACATTATCTTCAAATGTTATATTATAAAGTTGGCAACACTATTGCAAGTTACTCACGTAAAAAATAATTTACCATGGAGTCAGGTAAGAATATTGTTACTCCGTACAAATTTGTGAAACGTACCTTTACTAATTACCTACTGCCCTGTGGGCATAAAAGCTTAAATCAGTTTAATGAAACAGTAAGTGCAAAATATAAATAATTTAGGCACTTGTATTATAAATTTATCGCAGGTACGGGTAATACACCTATTAAAACCTACTAAATATATGAAGTAAACAAAATTAAATTCTTTATTATTTAATTTCAAACTGTATGGTTCTAGCTAATAAACACAAGAAAAGTGTTTAAATGACGGTCATTCAGTGACCGCATGGCGCATTGACAAAATGCACAATGACATTAAATCCACCTTAGAAAATTTTATTGTGAAAATTATTGTCCCGTGAAGTTGAAGACGATTATGAAAAGTCTGTGCAATTGGCTATTTGACAATGGTAACGATAGAATATATTTTATTTCAATAACTATGTTAGATAGAGTAGCTTTATAGGTTTATAATAATCATACAATATGTTTTGGGTCGGTAGACTAATGTCATAAATTAAAAAAATTGTATTAATTTAAATAATTGTAAATATTTTATTTTTGAAAAATAAATTAGAGTTTTTTATCTGTAGATTACGAAAACTGAAACGCGGGCGGCCATATTTGAGCATCGTGTGATGTCACATTTCACACAATAAAAATCACACAAATCATTGGCATTTTGCTGAGATTTATTCTAAAATATTTTAATTTGTGCACAAGAGAAGTTTCACGAGCATTCATGGAGCAAGGCTATATAAAAGCTGATAGTGCAAATCTATTTTAAAATCAAATTAAATCTTTTTATGCATGTAATCCTGGCATGGATGGGAAATGAGGGCGGCTCACGACTGGCCAAGGTGGCGAAAATTGGGAGAGACGTCCAGCAGTGGACGTCTTTCAGCTGATATGATAATGAATACTGGCAAACAGTCTGGCTTCATTTTTATTTTGCCGACAGAACCCATCACACTGTATCGGATGTAATTTTCCAGCTCATTAGGCAGGTTTAAAGTGACACGAATATATTAATTACTTTTATTTTTATGGCATGTTTTATGTACAAAATGCTAGGTTAGGTTTAATTTATTTTTGGTAGATCAAAGACTAAGTTGATTGCTTTTAAATAGGTACTTACATTAATGTGGTCTTTTAAAAAACGCAAACTTATCAGATGTAGAATCCAGGCCTCGGCGTGCTAATTGTAACCACTTCTTTCTTCGGGACATTTAGGAACGTGTACAAACAATAAAACCTTTAAACAATTTGTCAGGATATTTATTTGTAGTGATTTCAAGGCAAAGGCACACGTTTTGTAGCTTGTTATTTTCATAAAATATATTTATCTATACTATTATATGAAGCGGAAGAGTTTGTTTGTTGTTTGAACGCGCTAATCTCTAGAAGTACCAGTCGGATTCGAAAACTTCTTTTTGCGTATGATAGCCCAGTTCTCGAAAAAGGTTATAGGCTATATAACATTACGTTACTGGCGACGGGAGCAGAGCGGGCGAAACTGCGCCACGGAAGCTAGTATATTTAAGGCAGTATAAGCTTATTTCCGGTGAAAAGGCTACAAACTGTTCACTCAAAATATGTTCAAAAGTTGGAGCGTGTAGTAAGCTTTACTTAGTTTATTGAAATATGACGTCACAGCTAGAAATGTCACGTGACTGGATGTTTTCGCGCGAATTTCAAATTACTAAAGGAAAAATTTCTAATAAATAACGCTTGTTTGAGGACAAAATAATTGTAGAGGTATAAAATATACATACATATAGGTATTTAAAAATATCTTTCCGAAAACAGTCATATAACAAATTATAATATCACTAAGGAAATTATAAAATTGCGGTTTTTACAATAACCCTGTGATAAATAAGTTATATCACCAGTAATTAAACATGTAGATGTAGAAGATAGACACAAATTTTTTGCATGTTTTTTTACTAGTGTATGGTACATCGCTCGCTTGTACGAGGCGACAAGCCACAGATGTTCCAAAGCGAGTTACGATGACTGTTAAGCGAAACGACGCAGATCCCCTAACTCAAAACTTTGTCTAACACTACAAGTTTAGTGTCTGACGCTGTATTGAGGTCTAAACACGAACACTTAAGGATTTCCAATTGAAATTTTTAATTTAGCCATTGATGTATCTGTCATTTATATATAAAGTACTCTGTTGATATATCACTCTTAAAAAGTTAAAACCAAAACCAAACCTCAAAAGTACTTATGACTTGCTCTGTCTTTCCTTCGGTACATATTAACTAACCCAAGAACCCTACCCATAATTTACATGGACTTTTTCTACCCAGGGTGCCTGAGCACCTGATATTTTTAACTAACTTAAAAAAGGAGGAGGTTCTCAATTCGTCGAAACCATTTTTTATGTATGTTTCCCGATTACTCGAAGATGGCTGGACCGATATATTATGTTTTCTTTTGTTTGAAAATGTATACTTCCCAGGTGGTTTCATGATCATTAAGTCAGGATCTGATGATAGGATCCTAGCGAAATAGAGAGAACTCTTCAAACTTTACAGGCATACATGAAGTGATTTAGGTAGTTTTTGAAAGAGTACTTTTTCGAAGATAGACAACGGAACTCCTCAATAAATGATAGCAAATGGACTAGGAAAGCTGAAATCTCATGTCTGTCTATTGTTAACACTATTTAATAACATCACACTGCGTTGTTAAGGGGTAAGCACATGTGAACCACAAAAAAGTGAAAAATAAAATAAATTTTAACAAAAAAAAAGGAGACTTCAAACAGGAAGAAAACTAAATAGTTTAAAATTAATTAACCTAGCACAAAGTAATTCGTATTTCGATTTAGTTATTCAGAAATGACGATGTATTTTATAATTTTGAAGTTTTTGCCAAGTAAATACAATAACAACCTTACTACAATAGCAAATTAAGATTGATAATACCTATAACTAAACCTAATTATTGTGTAATTATTGTGTATATATGTGAACGTATCTTAATTTGATGCTCCTCGCAGATAGGCATTTTGGACCTGCAAAAAGCCTTGCTTTTTTTTTACATACAGCAGAATCTAGAATGTCCTTGTTTTATAGCACTAGGAACTGGTTTTTCAAATTTATTAGGAGATTTGAGAATACCATTCATCATTCGGACAATAGTAGTCAAAGTTGACTAAGTTTTTCGTAATTCCAAGTATGAGATGTAGACATATTAGCCTTCAAATAAGTCCGTCTATCGGGTTTACTTTCTTTATTCGTTGCTTAGCTAAACTTTGACCACATCACTAAGTTGATACTGACTGTATTTAGTAGTCTTAAGAACATGAACAACCAACAGTAGCATATTCTAATGATTTTTTTTGCCTATTTTACTACCTATGGGTGTCACAGCACCCAGTAATAATTATTTTATATACTAACCATTGAGTATGATGTTAGACAACTGATTCAATGTATAATTTACTACATTGCAGGCAAAAATACCAAAACTTTGTTGAAAACAATAAAAAAATACATCATTTTTAAGGGCCGCACAAATTTTACGAGCTGTCCTTGATGGATTAATTATTAATTATTACTAAACTATTATATAAAGTTTTTGCTTGTTTAAAATCATAGATGAAGTATTACTGTCTAATGTGGATCTTCAGTTATGCCAGTATCGTCTATAAAAACTCATCGTACGTAGATCTTGGCAGTAAAAGAAAGACCTAATTTTACAATGACCCATGATTTATAAATAATTTTGCGTCCATAATTGCATTCAAATATTATCATCATTATATGACACTACGAGCAAATAGTTTGTTCTCTTGTTTATTTGTATACCTATCTACTTTTTTTTCAAATGATGCTTAGTATTAGGTATATATTTATTAATCTATTATATATTTAATTAAATAAAATTTTCTTCATAAAAAATAACACTTCTTAGCTTTAGTTTCTCTATGAACATGATGATAAAACAATTTTAACACGTTCAATGCGTTTACTACA
This sequence comes from Parascotia fuliginaria, assembly GCA_963082885.1. Lineage (NCBI taxonomy): Eukaryota > Metazoa > Arthropoda > Insecta > Lepidoptera > Erebidae > Parascotia > Parascotia fuliginaria. The sequence continues at coordinate 11,846,899 of OY720180.1, read as the reverse complement.
TCACAATACTTGCCCTGGGTGCGTCATCTCATACCCTTATATAATATTTTTCATGAGAAACAATTTATGAGAAGTATTTTGCCATAACGCACTCTGTTAACTTCCCACAGTCATTTGATAGTGTTGGGATATGAAATAATAATTGTAGTGAAATAAAATATCGACAGTATAAATAGGTTTTAATAATAATTCTTAGTAATGTTTCTTAAGAAACAATTCAAAGTAATTCCAAAACAACCAAGTAATTTCTCATTCTTAAACAAATCAGCCATATTTGTATCAATGCAATAATAGTATGAAAATTAGATAGGGTCGAAGTGCCTTTTTTCTTATACCAAAGTTTCGGTCATCCCTTATTTCATTTCTTTTGCACTCCCCGTCTTCACCAAACTGAATTTTTTTTATGAGACCTTTTCATTGTAGCAAATTTATTGATTATATTCATTAACGCTTCGCTACACTATGATCGAGTGAGCGCGCGGCGTGCCAACGTACATTGCTACGTGAGGTTGTTGTTTATGTGCAAATACTTCTCATGCCTCATAAAGCCTAAAAATATTAGTCGCTGGGCGTCATGAACATTATCTTGCCATATGTTTTATTACTTAAACTACGGCGAACTTCGTTCCGCCTAACAGTCTATCAACAATACTTTATTTTTCTAAAATATACGTAGCCTAAGTTACTCCTTATTACATCAGCTACCTGCCAATAAAAGTCCCGTCAAAATCAGTCCAGCCATTTCAGAGATTAGCAGGAACAAAAAGACAGACAGACAGACAGACAAAAATTGTAAAAAATGTTATTTTGGTGTATGTACCGTATATATATTCATATACATGTAGTAAAAAACGGTTATTTCAATATTACAAACAGACACTCAAATTTCATTACCTATATGTATAGATTTGAAATATTTAAAAAAATATTGACATTCATACTCATAAAAAAACTTATAAAAACATCTTCCGCCGCATGGTAAGAAATGTATTTTAGAGCGCCGCACCTCGGTAAGAACGTTCATGGACCTATAGAGTTCACAACGCATGCAACGTGTTAAACAATAGTTCATTATAATTTGGACTCAGATGCAGATGTTTACAATTAGAAAGCTCTGTAACAAACCGTGACAATCACTCGTGATGTTATGTAGATTACGGTCTAATATTATTTAGTTGGTACATGACGTAATTGTTTCTGTTGTCATTCCTCCTAATGCAGTCCCTTTGTTATCTTTAGGGACATCAGATCTACGGGAACAGATGAGGCATTCTATTTGTGTAATTGTAATCAAGTGATGGCTATTGTGGTAGAGATACATAATTTTGTTTTCGTATCTCCTAGATGATGTTTTACCTACTAATTTTGATAAATGAAAGTTACTTCGTTTATCTCCACCTTCCTTGTATAGTAAATACTTTAAACCTTATAGTGATGAGTCGATGTTAACCAAATTGGGTCTCTAAATATCTTAATGCCGACATGTCGGCTTCGACGTCAACACACAAGTTCATAAAAAACACCTTTTGGAAAACTCGATTATTATCGACATTTTAAATCCTATCTATATTTATTATTTGAGTTTGCAAAGTAAGTCATTTAATAAAGTTCAAGTATCTACTTCGCACAAGGAGCCGGATAATTTGTTACTAAGAACATAACCTCCTTTTTATCCTTAGTTTTAGTACAATATGCTTAAGTACGTACAAAATACAAAATTTCATTTGACACGTAATGGTTCTTGCTATGTATATGTGTTATCTTAAAATTTCTTATCATCGCTACATTCAGATTCGACTCCACAGAAAATTTATCCTATATGAATAACCGATACACTTGAAACCAAGCGGCTATTATATAAAGGTAACCTTAGAGATTGTAAGCGATAAGTCGCATTGACAGTGTTATGAAAAGCCCTTTACTATAGTGAAATGGCTAAGGATATATGTACAAATAAATTTATATAATTTATTTTCTTTTGTACATTCTGTGTAAATAAGATAAATAAAAATTATTTGTAATATTATAAAGATTCTTTAATATAATATTCTATGATTTAATATTTTTTTGATGTAAATTTAATAAGTTAAGAACTTAAATTAAAAATATTAGATAGGGATAAAACTGTGATACGTTCAGATAAAGATAGGAAATAAAAGAACGGAAAAACATTCTACCATCTATAATTAGGTTAGCTACTCGTCTGCCATTATTGGCAATAATGAAACATCACTGTAAAGCTAACGTTTTCTAACAACTATCCCTCTTTGTAATTAATTGATTAAAGGCGGTGTGACCTTAAGCATTAGGCCACACGAGCGTCAATTATACGCTTGGAAGAAAGCTGAAAGCCTAAACCTAGAATAATTTGTAATTAGTGTAATATATTACCGCGAGTAAAAGCTCTAAAATGTAGCACTGTATAACGTAATAACTTTGCGTCTCGTGTTAATATGTTCATTACATATTCTAAACATGGCCAACAGAGACGTACAGCGTAGTTTTAACCTAATATTGCTTGCCTGAATACTAGAGGTGCCGAGTCTAAATTAGTCAGAGAATATTTGAGCAATTCCTTCCTTTTTTAATATAAATAGTTTTATATTATCAGTGATGGCTGGACGAAAGCATTTCTGATCAGGTACTTGAGCTCTTTTAGTGTGTGAAAAATACTAGGACTTTTTTTCCTCACACCACTATAATCATAATATGTAGTAGTACTAATAAGTAGGTATTATTATAAAAAGTCTATAATGTGTATTTACCCTTAAGAAGTGTGACAGCTTTCCATCCAAGTAAAGTGGCTATAAATCGATCTATAGAAACCGCTATATACGACCCTTTCGGCTCACGAAAAGCCGCCAATTCCTCATAAAAGTATCATAGGAAGTATTACGACTATCGCTATGAATGCTGTTATAAAATCTTGAGCCACAGAACATTATGCTTTAGCAAGATACACACTCGTGTTTTTTCAAGCAAGCCCTTATTTTGTTAAGAAGGTTTCATTTTGTATCAACGACATCAAGAATTCAAGAGCATTAGGTACAAGAAATTCTATTAAAGGAAATTGTGTTAGAAAATTTTCTTGTTTTGTGTAGATATGATAACGATTTTTACATATAAATGTTTATTGTTTCTCATTCATAAATGTAACCTTTTCCAGTAATGTAATGTGAATTATTTAATGTAGGTTAACAAATGTATTTTATTTTAGTTCTAATTTTGGTCGTCGGTTTTTAAGCCGAACGCGTAAAAGTATCTCTAACATAGCCGCCATCGGTGGTCATTATGCCACGTCAGCTATTGGGATGGTGTCCGTAAATCATATCAAACTGCTTATTATCAAACAGAGTGAAGTCTTTTAAGTAGGCAAAATAAAGCGTAAAACGATAAGCCTCTGTGATCTCGCATAGTCATTAAAGTCGTACATTTAACAAAATTATTAGGGACAAAATAATTAAAATTATATTAAACTGTAAGCCGCTTATGTTTTAATTAGGAAGGTCATTGTCATATTGTCTATCAAATCGACGCTTCTTTGTCTGATATTAGGCAGTTAGTGACATAGTAGGTAACCTCCTCTACGAAGGCATTGTGTGATGATTTTTTTGCCCCGCTTAAATTAATCGACATCAAAATTAGTCAGATATTATTTAAATCGAGACATTTTGCTATTACTCTTTATCGTTAAACTAATTGTACAAAGTTAATTTTACTTTGAAAATAACGTAAAATAATGTTTTCTAGGTAGGTAAGTACCTTAAAGTAAGCTTTTCAAGTTATCAAACTATTTATTGAAGGTTAATTTTAAATGTTTAAAGCAATCATAAAGGTTGTACACTAAAATGTTAACTTCGTAGAAAGTTAATACGCAAAACAATGTTTGTCTATAAATTACAATAATATTTTTGAATGAAACTAAAAACCTGTTAAATGCGAGTATAATCTCGATGATAAAAATAACGATTAGTAAAAACATAATATTGCAGGATAAGGGTGCTGTTTCAATTCTGCAAAGCGGAACGATGCTGAGCAAAGCGGCGCTGTCAAAGAAGTGTGTGTCTACTGCGGATCGAGCAGACCGAAGAAGAGCATTTTCACATCGCATTCTATGTCATGTATGGTATGTGCGTAAGCGGCCTCACTCGGTAATACTCTCTTCACTCTCCGCTTGCGCCGCCTACCTTTACCTCAGTGCCACATGCCGCTCTGATCTATTCTGCTTGTTTACTGCATTCTCATTATTTTAAACTAATTCTGCTCCCTTCGGTAATATTGTTTACTTACATACGCGGAGCGAAGAAGATTTTAAGTTATGTAATTGGTAAATCGCGGCACGTCTCGCCTCTGATCCGCCTTTTGTACTTACCTATTTACATATAACATAATTATTATTATCCAATATCATATTAACAAATTGCAAGTATTTTGTCGAATAAAAAGTTATGCACAAACCACAACAGCATTCTAACATATTAAACTGAATACGTAGCATAAAATAGCGCACCTAAAGCCTTTGATAGTGTGATATGCTAGGTATTGAGTTTGCTGTCGAACAATAGCTCAAAAATAAACAAATATGTTGAAAACCACGAGTGAAATCCGACGCCCACATTATCAATTTTGCATTAAAATCGTTCTATGCATTAAGGTTAGCTTTAGACTAAAGAAAATAAAATAAAACAATCCGACAGTATCCTTTAAAGAGGGCGGTTTGGAAAATTTTCGCCACTAATTAGCACCACTTTAGTAAAAGGTTTTCCATTTTGACAGTGCTATTATAATAAATATTTTTTTGTTTTCATTTTGGCAATTATAATGTTTAATTTAATACATGTATAATTCACGTGCTTATGGACAAAAGAAAATTGCTGAGAGGGTTTTCTAAAATGGCGCCCACGAGGTTGCAACACCGATTAATCAGATCTAGCTGCCAAGAGCTTTTTGAAAGTTAGTACCTGATTAGCCCAATGTGACAGTTGAAGTGGTGCCAACTGGTGGCGAAAATTTTCCTAAACCCCCTCAATGATGGTTTCTTATTTTTTATACCATTAAGTTATCAAAATATGAATTCTGGTGCCGTGGTCTATAATATGGCAATGCCTCTGAAAAGTCTCCAATGAGTTCGTTTCTTAAACATTACTAAAATCGAAAAGGAAACTTCTATTTGCTAGCCGAAAAGACAAATCCATTCTGCCACTGAAAAAGTACTTTTGCAAAGGGCTCTAGATTTTAGGTATACTTACTTTATTATTACATTATTATTAGGTATACTGTATACTACCAAAACGTTTCTACTGCAATCATCCTATAATGCTATAAATATTCTTAAACTACAAATAACTATAACTAAAAAAGGTTTTTTAAAAATTGTTACAAGTACCTATATTTATTGTTTAAAACTTAGGTAGTACCGGGTAAACTTTAATCATCAAAGCAAGAATTTAAACTTAGAACATTCCGTCCCGTCAGATCTAATTTTTTAAAGTTTTCATTATTGCATATTTATTATATTTTAAAAATTAGTAAATTACTTAGCTAGGTGCATCTCAGGCTTTGTTTGAAGCGTCTTTAGGCGAATAAATTCTCATAAGTTATTCATCTTCATAATTAGGTGAATGAATTTACATTTCTTTTTCGTTTCGCAAATAGTTCTACCTAAACTGCTTTACAGTTCAAACTAAACTTAATACCTAATAGAAATTTCTCGTCGGTCACAGTCAGTTTACTTCTCGTAAATCTTCGTCAACTAAACTGTCACCTTTATAAAGAGATATAACCTTTTTTTTGTAAAGAGACGAGAAGGGAAAAAAAGATCAAGCTCATTCTGACGTCACATCCTACCAACATCACGAGATATCGGCTGACCCTACTTTTATGACGTATACTAAGCAGTTTTGCTAGTGATAAATATTTACAATCTTTTATATTATACTAAAAGGTTAAGGAACTGTTGAAGAAAGTGATATCAAGTTTAATTAGTTGTTTGTTTGAACTTTTTACTGTAATCAGAAATCTTTTGATTTTGTCAAAAATTAACATATGTAAGTTAATATACCTATTAATAGTATCTCAGTAAATCTAATTTGATAGTCTTATAGTTATATTTGTATTTGATAGTCTCAAAATTGCAGCGGTAAAAATGGAATTTGAACCAGTATAAGAATGTGTCAATGAAATTTCTGATTAGTGTACTATCGAACCAAGCTAAGCTCATTTTACAAATCCATTTAAATGCAACTAGGTCAAAATTCGCCTGTCGTAGTTATCATTTTATTAGACACTGACATTTTACTGATAAAACTTTTGTTATGTTAGTTTTAAAAACGTCCCAAGTGCATTGGCAAATGCGCATACACGATGGATCTTACAAGTTTGACAGTTATAAGCGAATTATTGATAAAATGGGTCATGATTCGGAGTCCATCTTTTGTTTTCACGGAAGATGGTTGTCATTTAATTTCATCCACATTTTTTCTATTTTTTATCATTGTAATATACCATTAATATCATCAACAAGAATATTATTTTAAACTTGACGCTGGCAGAAATAGCTGACACAATCGTCAGCTCTGTTGCCAAAAAAAAAAGTAGAAGAAGAAGAAGGGTCATGATTCAGTTGGTTCGATAGTTCATGGCTTAGAAGATAAGTGACAATCACTGTCGTTGTGTGAAGGTACTGTTACCAAACTGCAATATAAGAATAACGTGCCAAGTCGCTACACGCATTTTATTTTAATATTCATGCGATATTTGTATAGTCAATATTAAAAAGCCTGGTATCAGGTGGACTTAACTATCTGACACGTATGTCATAATGTTCGACAATATTAGAACTTCATACCAGGCTGAATTATCCCCTAGATTAAATTGACGTATTACCAGACTGCTATCTTTGACACGAGCAATGCTTTGAACCGAGTCAAAATTTATCAATTACCATGTCTGCTAATAATTGCCTTGCACGTTCAGTACGGCTAGTTATTAAATTTGGGGCAATTCTATGCTTAGTAGACATTGAGTTTGCTAATATTAACAGTAGGTACATTGTAGTAAGTTGACATGAAGTTATATTGACTATTTTGATCTAGACCTTCATTTTGAACTATGTAGGGTCTGAGGTTATATGTAAATAGATTAGAATAGATTAATTAATTTTGAATACTGTAAACTTATTTAGTAGAGTTTTCATTTTAAACAAAGGCAACTGCCGCACTAGGGAACAAGCCCAGTGTCGCGGGGCACTTTACAAACATACATTTAACGGACACAAAGTACACCCAGACTTGAACAAAATATTTGTGAATCACACAAAGTTTTATCCTGTGTGGGGATCGAACCCACAACCTTGTGCACAGTCGCTTGAGCTCCCACTGCATTACAGAGGCAGAGTTGTATGTATATTTTGAGTTTATAGCTATAATGTTTATAATATATAATGAAATATTATGTCCTTAGTATTACATTAGAAAAGAGTTACAAAAGTACTGATCCTTATCACACTCGAGCTATATCTTCAGATGATTACGTGTCATATACAGTAAAAAGTGGCGTTATTTGACGGAGGCCTATAATTAGCAGAAGACGTCTTTCGACTGACATAATACAGAAAATGTTTACTGATAACAAATGTATGACTGTAGTCGTGAATAAGAATGACATGTAATCAAAGTGCGGATCTAGTGTCGGCCATTTACCCCTGTAAAACAAAGTTCCACTATTCAAATCGGCCCACGTATACCCTATTTATAACCTACTTGCGGGTTGCTAAGGTAAACATGTTGAAAAAAATATGAGTGTAATAGAATTTTGAGTTCGGCCGATACATTCAACAAATACGGTTCACGAGTTGTTAGGCTTTTGCAAGGGTCTACTGATTTATGAATGAATATCAATTCTGCTTTGATTGAAAGGTCTGTTATTTATTACGGAAAAATGTAGCTAAATTCACGATATAGGTAAGTTTAAACACAACAAAACATAAATCTATGAATATACGACACTCATACATTAAATTTTAACTGCATAAGATATAAATTGTCTGAAAAAACTGGGCAAGTCTAAGTCTGACTGGCGCATCAAAAGCTATTAAATTGTATGTCAGAGACGAACTATCCCGTCTCTGACGGCAATCAAGTCATGAGAATTGTTGCCTATTTTTAACCGACTTCAAAAAAAGAAGGAGGTTTTTCAATTCGACCGTGAATATATATTTTTTTTGAAGCAGGAATTGAACTGTAACAAAAAGGCAAATTTAACTTTATAGTTGGAAAATGTTATCATATACTTATGTTTTCACGTCAAGCTATGTTTTTCAACTGAATATGTATGTTTGTAATAACAATACCAAGTTATGCTCTATTTGATATAACTACAAATTTTACGCGTTTTACTTTTTAGTTAAACCTCCTTTTTGCTCTTGCCTAATTTTACAATTCTTGGTCAATGGTTATAATGCAACAAAATTTCATTATGAAACAAAAGTTACCGTATTTTTAAATTGCGTTTGTGTTTCGGCCATTAGTCGTCACATACTACAGCCAAAGGAAAAAGAGGGGTCATCACCTCACCTATACTAAAGTATACTTGCCGTGGGGTCTCAGATAATGGTAGCCCATATTTCCAGCGACCCTAAGACCAAATGTATACATCACTAAGTGCATCTAATTTAATAAAATACATTGTACAAAACCAATACTGAACCGGGTAAATTTTTATCTCAGGAAAACCAAGCAAAAACTCAATTTGAAAATTCGCAGTGTAGGATACACGTGCAGCGTGTTGCTTAAACTTGAACATGGTACCGCAGCCAACTGGTTCAATTTGTAAAAGTTTTCTATCTTTCTTGTTTATTTGCTCTTAGAAGACGTTGCATTATTTAAGATAGTGTCCATTCTTTAACCCAAATTAGAATCATTTTCGTCATGCTAAGGTAGACATTTTAGTTTTCTTAAAAGTACTATTAGATGAAATTATCTACGAGCTTTTAGTTAAGACTAAACTACTTTAAATTTAAGACTGGTTTGGACTCAATCAGTAATAGCGTTTCGTAAATCTCCTTCAACCAAACTGTCACTTTTTAAAAATACTAGAGAAAAAAGGATTAAGTTTTATTTGACGTCACAGCCTCCTAATAATAATATGAAATATCGGCTGTACTTACAGTATCGACCAAATCCATTTTCGGACAATGTAAACAAACATTTTTTTCAATATTTTTCTATCAAAAACTCCATAAACGATGACACATGGGTTTATACACATTCTGTTCACTATATACTTCATTTTGCAACTATTTCTACTAATGATTAATAATCAAATCTAGTTTATTTAATAAAATTACGAATTACTTTTTGCGGTCGAATTAAGACGTCAAAATGATTGACAGTTTTATTTTTTCTGTACTCTTTATTGTCTTTGAAAACCAATGTTGTAATTTATCAGAAGAAATAAGTTTAACCAATACATATCATAGGTACATAATATTTTGTCATTTGCCCTCGCAAGTCTGAGTTCATTTGTTTTATTGTAATATAGTATAATAAAATATTTCACAATTTTTTATCAGGCGGGAAAATATTCAAAAGTATCCCAGTATTCCATTTCAGTCCGTGGTCAAATAGTTGTAATTAGAGGTCAATGCTTAATTTAAATTACATTTATTTATACATTAGGTAAATTGTTTGTCTTATTATCTTATAGTTTATAAGTCAACGGTTACAATAAAATACAATACCATATTTAACATAAATACAAGTATTTGGAGTAATAAAAATAACAAATCAAATAGAATTAATCGATTACGCAAATAGAGTATTAGTAAACGTATTATTATTTAAAAATGTTAGAAAAAAAGAATGAGAAATTATTATTTAATTATGTATGATGACATTAATTTTATTTTTATCATCCTTTTCCCCATCACTAGTAAATTCATGAAACCATAGACAATGGCATTATGGAGGATTGTTTACATTGTCCGAAATTAGATTTGGAATGGACTGTACCTACTTTTATTATAGGAACGTAACTGTTTCACTAGTGATTTTGTGTACAAAGATTAGTTAGTTTTCAGATTTATGTTATAAACAGACGATGCTTTTTAAATTTGTTTAATATTTAAGACTTATTGACAAATATTTTCTGCACGTCTGGCTAATTTAAGGAGGAGAAGGAGAGGCTTCGTCGTTTTTTCTACTGATTTATAAAATAGATATTAACCGATCGTGGCAAGGGGCCGGCTTCAAACCCTTGCCATCAGATGTATAAGCTATGATATGTTCGTCAGAATTAGTCGATCATTTGTGAAGATATAATTTACTATGATGATTAACGTTGCGCGCAAGCCTCTATGACTTTGTATATTAAATTAATAAGCCTGATTAAAATTATTGGCATTTTCACACCGACGTAACAAATGCACTGGTACTATATATAGTATTAGACCCTTATATTATATAAGGCTAACTCAACCGATATATTGATGCCAGCTTTTTCATAACCCTAGCCTGAATCTACATTACCAAACCGTTATAAAAGTCCTTTGACATGAGTAATGTCTTTGAACGGCAGTCTAGCCAAAATTATTTATTACAATCTTATCTTACTAATAATTGCCTCGCATGAAATTCAGTTCGGCTAGTTATTACATTTGGGACAATCCAGCGTTTAGTAGGCATTTAGTTTGCGAATATTATTGGCCAATTAGTTTTGGTAGGGTTGTTGAAATAAATGTTTACTTGATTATTTTTAGTCAGATTATAACACAATATCTCTGATTATTTCGCAAATATGAGACAAAAATTCCACGCGGGAGAAAACTTTGTTCCATAAAAATTTGTTCAGAGTCTGGATTCAATTTGTGTCTCGTCAAAGCTCCGATAGTACGGAAGTTGCCTTAAAAAACTTGCTGTTTTGTAGAGTAATAAGACTACACAAGATTTTAAACAATACCATAGTGACTTCTTTTTAATCGACGTAATAAAAACGAAAGTGAAACCGCGCTGCGGGCAGTTAGTATTATAATAAACCACGTTTGCTTTATTATATAAAAAGAAGGCACTAATAAACCTCTGTCTATCTCTCACTGAGATTATGTTGTCAGTTAATTACGGCTTTCGTAACAATAAAATCTTTATTGATACTTACCAAGTACAAAGAAAGATTACGTGTAATATAGCTAGCACTGGGTAATACAATCCTAGTGTTGCCCATTTACCCCTATAAAACAAAGTTTCACACAAAATAGGTTCACGTATACCCTATTTATTTCTTACAAGTAACAGTTTGCTAAGGTAATCTCTATAGTTAAAGCATAGTTGATATTCTCTTCTATCTGTTTCGCCACTAACTTAAAAACCACGCATCAGATTTTAACACGAATCACTCTATAATACTCTAGGATTTTTTTACAACAGGGCAGAGAGAAATAGATTCTCTCGTTGTCTCATTAATGGCCACCAGAAAACATCCCCTCCTTATATTACAAGTATATTCTAAATTTTAGTAGAGAAAACATTTCAATTTAACAATCTGTGATCATGTTGTGAAAAATCCACGTAGAAAGCTAAGGTCGCTAGTTGTGATTAAATGTAAGTTTAATATTTGTTTTCTACCTCAACTGAATAACTATTAGCATATCCTTGTTGAACTACTTGTAGTATCGCTAGGGAATCTTGACAAAAGGAATAGATAAACATAGTCAAATAAATTGAAGATTTGCCTTTGACAGATTGCTACGAGTATATTTGCTAAAATTGGGTTATCTATGTGCTCCTATTTATAGTAAAACTAGATTAGAATCGGCCTTTATCGTAAATGTTGTAAAGGTAAACTTACGTCTGTTTCTCATATAAACATAGCTTTAAGGCTTGGTGGTTGGCAGATCATACCCTAGTTTTAATATTCTACGTACCCCATTATAAAATATCATAATTTCTAGTTTGCACCCATCATGTTTGGATTGAAATTTTTCATTTTACTTTTAATTTGTTTTTTCTTTCAACTGGGCTCCAACTTATATTTTTAAAGAAGTATTTTTTTCTTAATTTCATTTTTTATAACATTACGAATTTCAGTATATTCCCTAGCGACGGCGTGCGGCGACTCCAATGTAGAACTTGAGAGCGGTGATTTTCATTAACCACCATGAAACTTGGGCCTTCTTCTTGGACCAATTACATGTTAAATGTGACGGGTAACTGATGGATGAGGGTTGAGGGTGAAAGACGCAATTGACCATCAATAGAAGTTTCTGACTCAAATTACAAGATAAAGTAGGTAATGGTACCCACTTCTAACGTCATGTTTAATTTAACAATAATTGTTTAAAACATAAATAAATACAAGAAAATGTTATAGAAAAGCAATAGTTTTTATTGGGGAAGTAAAGAGATATCAGAAACAAATCTTGTAGTTTCGTTTCCACTTACCGAATAAAATGCTAATGTTATTTCTTATGTTGACTTCGTTACACACCATTAGCGGTTCTCCCACCCCGCCAGAAAGGATTATGTTACTACAGCAATTCTGTTGCTTTTGTATGAGCAGCTTTAACACACCCCTTAGTCTCGGAATATCTTGGCTTACATAAAATTTATAAAACACGATTTTCTTCAACGAAGTTTACGCTCGAAAGCTTGCTACAAGCGCAAATGTTGCCAAATTGTAATGAAAATATACGGTTCAGTGAAAATAATGAATTTGACATGAGCAAAAAAAAAAAGCTTTAATTTAGTACCATCAACCAAATGAGATGTTTTTCTTTTTGAAGTGAATTTTGAACTGTAAAGACTTAACGTGAAAATAATTATTTTTAGTGCTTTTGTCGCAAACAGATATGCGATGTTTTCGTAGGTAGTGAAAGTTTAAAAAGATACAGACATTCTGCTTGCGTTAGCAATTCAGGGATATTTTTTTTTTATTGGACTCAACCTAGTAATTTTACTGCTAAGTAGGTATGTAAGTAGGGCAAGTAGAAGGTGTTAGTAGTTTAATATGTGATACTCATAAAGATCACACATATTACACTTTATTTTATTCAAAAATTTTGTTAATTTTTAATTGCTCATTGGAGTTTTCGTCGCATGTTAGTTCTAATGTTGCATAATGATGGCTTTGAAATCTTGTGTGTGGTCTATAAATATTTAACGCTTGCCGTGCGATTGTATTTTGTGTGTATTTTTATTTGTGATGTATGTATGTGCAATTCTTCGTTTGTTTTTCTTTGCGACACAGTCTTGATCCCTAGAGTAGAAGCCGCTTTTAAAAACCAAGAATGGTTAAGTATACTCGATGTTTAGTCATTTGGTTAGTACACAGTAGATACCTATGTAGTTATGTACCTAGGTATGTTAATAGGCAATAATTGGCTATTGACATAATTATATGTGATGTATACAGTTAGAGATTTTAAATTTAAACAAACTTCTGCTCGAAACAGTATTCCCGACTATTCATTCGATTCACGCTTATTCAAAAATAGAATAACTGATTTGATTTCTGTCAATAAATCAGTGTGTATAAAATGCCAAAGAAAAGTGTATTCATTTCGATATCATGTTATATACATACTTAGTCACTCTGAAAAGTTTAATAATTGCCAGTCTACTGAAGGTGTATGAAAATATACACTTATACACTAATAACAATAACCTACCCTAAAATTAAGTACGTACCTATTTATCAAGACTTGAGTGTAGATAATACAGAAAAGGAGCGTACGTTAAATTTATTTTAGAGATCATTTAAAAGTATAAATTTGTACATCGCTAACTTAGGTACTGTAAAATTATTATTATTGTACAAAAGATTGTGCATAAACACTGAAGTCAAAAACGGTTTCAAAAAATGTATTTACTATTTACTAACAAAACCGAAAGCCGCAGCGTGGGTAGACTTCTAAAACGATAGACCGGCGACCTGATAAGGTTAGCGGACAACCGATGGATGAGGGTGGCTTATGACCGGCCAAGGTGGTGAAAATTGAAGAAGGCTTATGTCGAGCAGTGGACGTCATTCGGCTAATATAATGAAACATGAACCAAGAGATAAAAAATGAAACAGTACAATAGATAAATATTGAAGCAGCTAATTTTATTTTGTAAAAATGAAACAGTACAATAGATAAATATTGAAGCAGCTAATTTTATTTTGTAAAAATGAAACAGTACAATAGATAAATATTGAAGCAGCTAATTTTATTTTGTAAAAATGAAATAGTACAATAGATAAATATTGAAGCAGCTAATTTTATTTTGTAACGACTCTAAAGGCTTGAAAAACAAGTACTAGGTATACGAAATTTAAAAATCTATCAGTGCTATCGTATTAAGCATCTGAAATTGTATATTTCGTTGCCAGATCCCCTTAGATAGTAGTAGTGGCATAGTTTTCACCCGTTATAGTCCAGATATAAGTAATTCTATTATGTCTTGAAAGCTTTTATCTTGAACAAAGCGACACTACTCACACTGAAACCTACAAAGGATGCCAAGGACTAGTTTGAGGTGGAAATTGTGTTATCTCGTACTGTGACAGAGGTATGTGATTTTAAAGATGATATACGATATAATAACTTATGCAATGGTTTTTTATAAGTGTCGCATTTCTATTTTTGTTGACAATTACAGGAGGAACGACATAATTTATGAATAAATTCAGTGTAAATTGTCATTAATATCACAGAACTTAAAAAAGAAACATTCGAATATTTACTTCCCTACAGCAATTATGAGAAGTTATAATTATGTAAGATCTTTGTCAAGGTAGAAGTAGAGAAAGTATTAAAAGTTTAATAATATGCATACATACATTATTTCACGCATGTCTGCCATTAATGGGGTAAGCAGAGACTATAGAATGCCATTAGGTGCGATCCAAAGATACCTCTTCAACATTCATTAAACTTTTTCTTTACTTAATTCTTCCTAATACACACTTAGGTATTAATACGTTTTTCACATCTCTTGTGTCTGTTCTGAGGCCCTAGACAAGTGTCAAATATTTCTATTCTATTCATAGAATAGATTAAAAAATGTATGGGATTGACATAAGCGTTGGCGTTAGCTTATGTCAATACCATACATTTTTTAATCTATTCTATGAATAGAATAGAAATCTTTGCCACTTGTCTAGGGCCTCTGTTCTCTTAATACATCTCACAGGACCACTTTCTGTTGCACTTACCCAAAAGTGTATCGTAACACTTATTCGCTTATAAATATCAGTTCAGATCAGATCTTCTCTTTTTATATCTTGCTTATTGTGTTAGACAGGATAAAAGGTCAACTTATTTGATTCAGTTGTATCCATTGTCTAAAAAGAAAGGTTTAATCTTAGAATGTAGAGCGAACCGTCCTTAAAAAAATCAACATAATTTTATCTTGAAAATCCATTTATTCATGAGACTAAATAAATAAGTATCAATAATTATTTCAATATTTACAATTAACTATCGTATTCACACCATTATCGTTATTTACAATAATAATATCTGTACAAAATTTTATAAACTGCTGGATACAAAGACACAGAAACATTCAAATTTTTTTTTCAAATGTCCGATTTATCTTTTATATACAGTCGATAAAATACTTATAACGTAACGAGTAACCAAACAATACTTAGGCGGGTGAGGATTTCTATTAGCTCTGATATAAAGTTTCTATTTGAAGTTAACGCAGTGGAATAAGCTGTAGAACGGGGTGCACGTTCGTCAGCCATGACGCTTGAAGCGACGACAATACGGCGTCCACTTGAAACGTCACTTCTTGTTTCATCCGCTGCCGATACGCTGCTTATCTCTGGTGGCACGCAGTTAGGTGGCTTCTCAACCTACGTACAATATATTAGCTATCAAAAAAATAAAATACCTTAATCAATTAGCATGTAGGATCTCCAAGACCGTCCCCCTTAGTTTGTGCCACAATAACCAGTTTGGCAATTTCTTATTTCCCCACGACGCTTTTGTATTTTTTATTCTATTAATATTTGGAAAATTTGCATTACTGAAAAATTAGTTAGAAGACGGGATATATTTATAGGTGTTTATAGTGAATGAATAAGTAGCAATTTTGTTTTAAGTAGAAGCAGCGACGGTAAAAAGTTCGACGTAACGCGATAAAAACTTGAACACTTCTGTCATATTTCCCTTTGTCTGAAAAGTTATTTATGTTAAAATATAGACCGCAACTGGAAAATATTCATGAACAATAAGAAAAAAAGAAAAGTTTGTCCTATTTTATTATGTCAATTTGGGTCTTACCGGTGGTTGTGTGAAGTTGGTTTTTTCTTGACATCTTCGTGACTGATGTGCGATGCAGGCTGCATACGCAATCGCGTGGGGTATGTAACTTTGTTCTACTACACCCGCGAATAATATTGTCGCCATTGGACCTACAAAAACAAGAAAATGAAACACTCATGGCGAAATAATAATACTTAATTCGTATTTATTAATAAATAATAATATAATAATATGTGGACACTATCACACATCGTCATCTAGTCCCAAGCTAAGCAGAGCTTGTGTTATGGGTACTAGATAATTGAAATATAATACTTATACATACTTTTTTTTTTGTAAATGCATACTTAGAATACATAGAAAACACCCAAACTGAAGACAAATACAAATGTTCATCACACAAATATTTGCCTTCCGCGGGAATCGAACCCACGACACCCGGCGTCGCAGTCAGTTACACTAACCACTAGACCAACGGTGCAGTCAAATTTAATTAAAGTTAATTTGTATTACTATAAAAATCTCAATTTATAAAGATAACTGATGTTTTAGAAGCCTAGTATTTGATTTAGAAATATTTTCTACATCGACTTTATTGTATTTATCAAAATTAAATATCTAAATGACATTACTCAGAACTTAGATGTTGCCTTATCTGTTGTTAAAAGGGAAATATATCTTTATCGACAAGCAATCCGATATATTTTTCATTCTGGGTACAAGAGTTTTGCAATGTCAGTACTATATATAATACGTTACCCAAAGCATAAATTGGTACATCTTCACCACCGTGCGTAGCCCACTGCCGAGGGACAGCAGAAGCGTGAACAGCATCAGCTGATGCAGCAGCCGAAGCCGATGTATTTAGCGGTAAAGCCCTAGGCTCAGAATGTCCCGGACCAGTGCCATAAAGCAATGTAGAGTAGCGAAGACCGTCGATATCTGATACCACAGTGTCCGCACCTGGGCAAATGTTATTGTATGGATTATGACGACTAGAGCTAACCAAGTAATAATAATAACATGTTCGTAAACAACCTTATCAATTATTTTCTAAACAATACACAATTTCTAGACACTTGTTATTTCAACAAATTGGCAGTATGTGACAACATTGACGTTTATCCTCGTATAATATTTTAAATAATTACATGCAAAATACATTCTTAAAAAACAAAAAAACTCGCATGCAAAACAAACTGAAAAGAAAGAAACCCCATAATAATAAATATCTTGTCACTCCCACAATACGAATCTGATGACATCTCATAAATGTTAAAATCCATTAAGCCATTTAGGCTTTAGAGCGTGCCAAATAAATAATGTATGTCTATTTATTTACATACATACATACATAATATGTTATTTTATACTATAACCCATTAATATTTTATAATACAACGCATTCTAGAACCCATATCACAAGCTATTATTATATGCTTACTTTGGGTCTAGATGGCGTTGTGTGGTTGTTGTGGTAATATTTGGTAATATATTTGATAGTTTTTAATGGTTATTTTTTTTTGAAACTATTTAAATTCAACTTCAGGTATGTACATTTAAATTTATTAAATTCATGTTTCTATTAAACTATTAATTAAGAAATTTATGTTTAAATTTTGAAAGCATTTATTTCACCACTTTTATTTATTTGGCAAACAGGAACCATTGCATTAAAATAAAGAACATTCTGTTTAATTGAACGCACATTGCGTTTCTCAACTTGTGTTCGTATTCCAAATGCATAATAGCCCTCGATGTTTACTGTTTATTTTTAACACAATATGTTTGGCACAGGACTTCAATTAGCAAAGCTGCACATGGTGCCAAATGTTACCCTCCTCGATATAGGCTTTGGCTACGAAATAACACAAATTTGATCTTAAGGTGTAATTTAAGTATCAGACAGTTTAATTGTGCCTCTCGTTCAATCTATACAATTATATAAAGCAGAAGAATTTGTTTGTACGCAGTAATCTCTAGAACTATCAGTCGGATTTGAATAATTGTATAGGCTTATGATAGCTCAATTTTTCACAATAACTTGCCCGGTTTCAAACACTCGACCTCGTGTTTACGAAGCGGGTGCCTTTACCACCGGGCTATCAAGACTTTATCTCGTAGTAAGTAAGTTAGGCTATGTTAGGCGTCTCCCTGCGCGATCGTTTGAGAAACTAAGAAATCCGCAGGCGAACTAAAGTAGCCGACGTAGCTCGCAGAATTGCTTCTCTGAAGTGGCAATGGGCAGGACACATAGCTCGCAGAACTGACGGCCGCTGGGGCAGAAAGGTTCTAGAGTGGCGACCCCTCACAAGGTGGACCGACGACCTTATAAGGGTGGCGGTCAACCGATGGATGAGGGCGGCGGACGACCGACAACGGTGGCGAAAATTGGGGAGGCCTATGTCCAGCAGTGGACGTCTTGTGGCTGATATGATGAAGTAAATATAAAAAACAACACATCAATTTTCCAATACCTAGTCATCGATATATTATTTAAATGAAACAAGTTATATTTATTATTAATCAAATAAATACATTGTGATTAATACATACCTAATACAGGATGTCCTCTAGGCGTAGCTTGTCCGCCAAAAGTCATGACATGGCCGTGATCGGCAGTGACTACAATCAAAGTTTCAGCGGGATTAACTCGCTCTAATGCCGCCAACAGTGCGGTTTCCAACTCCAAAGTCTCGTCGAGAGCTCTGTACGGGTTGTTGTAGTGATGCGCGTGGTCTATCCTTCCACCTATAATATAATAAGCTTTACTAAAATGGTTTTTATAAGTAACTAACTGTGCCCTGCGGCTTCGTCCGCGCAAAAAATGGCATGTGTTTAATAACTCGGCAACCAGACCGATTTTCGGGATGAAAACTATTCTATGTCCGTCTCCGGCACCGAATCTATGTACATACCAATTTTCATCAAAATCGATGCAGCCATTTAGGTGCTGAGTGGTAACAAACACACACACGAACACACACACACAAACTTTCGCGTTTATAATGTTAAAAGGATTAATAGGATGGTGGTTGGCAAAAGTATGACAAGTGTATTTGAATAGTCAAGTAGGAACTAAATTGGATTAAGCTGGTTATAGGCCGTCGTGTCTCGTGTGCAAACCGAATCCAAAACAGACATCACGGCGTGTGTTACATAGTGACGATATACTTTTTCTTTAACTACTAAGATGTCAAACACAAATATTATATATGTCGGCGTGTCTAAGGTCCAGTATATGAATCTGTATTGTAGAAGAGTGAGCCGTGAATGTCACTCTGGCAAAATGTCATATGTCACGCTTCAATCAATGGCGTGTACTGGACGTTGTACTCGTATGTGATTGACGGATTGCCTTTACGTTTTAATTGAAATCCATATGATCCTTAATCAAAGTTACATATGAAATTAGTTGTATTTGGAATATAAGATAATTGTCACAGAAGTGATCCTGAGTTATATTTCTGAAATATCCTGCCCTCACGCCCACGCCAGATGGCTTAACCCACTGATATCATGCTTGTCGATATATAGAATATTTTTTGGACCTAGGTAGGTAAAATGAATTTTGGGGACAACTGTTTACCCGATCATGCACTGGCTGCTTTACTAATACAAACCTTCAATAAGTAGAAAAAATCCTTTATCATTCTTAGTTAATATTGATAAAGCGGCTCTTGTCATGTCCGCGAGGGATGGGTCATCAGCCTTCACGGACGAAGTCGCGCTCGCTCCCTCCTCCGCGTCCGCTACCGCTCCACGCTCAGCATTGAACTCCATATGAGAGTATTCAAATAAACCTATTGAAAACAATAGTATAGGGTTAAAAATGCGCTGAAAAAGCAATTATAGATAGTAAACTATATTGAAATAATATCAATTATAAAAAATTGTTTTGGGATTATGACAAGGGGTTCGCTTTTTTACACAGGACCTAACATAGTCATGTAATACGGCTTACCCCCTTTTGGGACCATGCTGTGATAATTCTACGAATGTATCTTTATGAGATTAAACATAATTATCTTAATTTATGCGAGTACGAGTATGATGTTAGCTGTTTACGTTACGCAAAATACCGTGCGGTACCGTGCGTTCAATTTACACGCAAAAGAAATATTTGTTGCAAGACTATAGATAAACTTTGTGTCCATTAATGATATTTAGCTAAATGAACAGATAACTGATCCACTAGAGCGAGATTTCTGTAGAGCAAATTAACGTGCAAGAGACCTGGCATACCTATAACAAGCGTCCATAGCTTAAAGTTATCACTTTTCTACAGATTTCCAGCAGGTATATGAATACTGGGTCTAGAAAAAATGTGTAGGTATTAGATCTTTTAGTAACTTACTTTCATTATTTTAAAAGATACAAGTAACGTGCATACGTAATTTGTAGTATTTAATTATCTACTTAATGGTATAACCAGTTTAAAGATAGCATCGTTAGCCTTTTCTGTTTTCCCAATGAGATGTAATATTGATGCATATTGATGATTCATCACAAATATAATATTAGAAAGGGATCTTTCTGTTTGTTTGTCGATGGTAGCCTTGATAAATTACAATGAAAGGTAGATAGGGTTGCTTCAAATACGGTAAATTGTGTCAATATTTACAGCAATTAAATAACCTTGTCACGTTTTGGAAAATTGCTTATAGGAACAGGATCTGGACTGTTATCGGCGTCATTTAGTTCATTTATTAATAAACTGTTGTGGAAAATTTGGCGATAAATGCTTGGTTAGTAGCAGGGCTTAGCTAAGTTTTATTTTATTTGTGCCGGAATATGCTTAGTATATGACTTTTGTTAAATTGGTGTGCAGTGTTCTGCGAATCAGTGACTTTGACACTTTAAGCTTGGAACGTTCTTGCCTGACTCGACTTGGATGAGAGTGAGTGCTCTGCCGTCAGAATTATAAAGCTTATGGTTTTCTATAATATATAATAATCCACAATGGTAAACTTGATAATAGAAATTAACAACAAAGAACCGCGGTTAACCCTACAATTTTTCATCTACAGTGTCGGTTAAAACTGCATAATCCATATTTGAAATGCAAATGCCACGTTATATCGGTCGGATGAGATTAAAAAGGACTCAAATAGAATTACAAAACAACGCTACACTGATCATAATGTAAGCTCTGTAAATGTAATCTGGGCAAACGTAAATATTTCATAAACTCTCCAGTGAGGGTTGGCCGGAAGCGTTTCGTACAACTTTTCTTAAAACAAATTCTGGTTGCTCTGTTGTTGTAATTATTAAATAATATTCTAATGGAAAATTTCATAATTTTTATCGTGTCCTGATCTTTCCATCTCGGGTGGGTCGTTTAATTTAGCGCAAAGCGAATTTGCATAAATAAAACCGGCTTAGATTATCGCGGACCATTGTTAATTATGACGTCAAATTAATGTCGCAACTTTCCTTTGTGTGCTCAAATTCAAGTTTGAAATTCAAGTCAATTATTGTTTACGAAATGTCACAGCTGGCTATGACATTTCATAAGAAATGGTTGATGTTTTATTAGGTACTTTTATGTAACAAAAACTCAGTTCTAATATATAGTTATTAATAAATATAACTTAAGGCTGACTACTTAGTTCGGTTTCGGACGAAATGTCGGCAACGTGCTAGTGTTGCTCCTGGTGTTGCAAGCGTCCATAGGCTACGGTAACTGCTTACCATCAGGTGGGCCGTATGCTTGTTTGTTACCTTAGTCGTATAAAAAATGTCATAAAAGATTTGAAGTTTAATAATTATATTATTATAGTGTCATAATATTATAGTTCATGGATAAAGATTTATGACACCAAATATAACAATAGTTCCTAGTATCCCGGCCTATTAAAAGCAGCCTCAATCAAGAGATATTCATTGTAAAATTTTGTCAATATTTACTTTGAACTATTAAGTACCTAAGCGTACACAAACATGTTAAAGCTATAAAATAATACATTCGTCATGTACGAACATAAAACACGGATCACCCGGTGCAGACCCTGCCTTGTGGGCACTCAAATCGCTGACTAAGTTAACCCTTACACAAACCCAACAAAAGCACACAAAAGGGCACGCTTTCTTTATTATTCTAACGATTAGGTAAGTGAACAATTTTAGAAAGTCTGAATAAAAAAGGAGCTTCTATAAAAATGATGGCTTCTAAACTGTGGTACTAAGTTATAATTTAGGGTAGAACGTAATAATAATTTTTAGGCTAGTTTACCGCCGGACAAAGTTTAATATAATATTATCCAGGCGTTAATAATGCAGCCTTTCGCTATCTATTTTATAAAATCTTTTAACATTGCACAGTTGTTACAACTAAATATACATTTCAATTCATTCGATTTATAACCAACAAAATATGTTTATCCTCTTGAACAGAACTAGCAAACTCGGCTGACTAGTTTTCCGCAAATATTTTCCTGGCAGTGATTAACACAAATTCTATATAACAAAAATAAACAAACATATATTTTTAGTATATCGAGAAAAGTCACGTACCCTTTGGTCCGCTCTTTATAGTCTCACATTTTATCCGCATTGTATGGTGAATCGAATACCATGATTTATATCTCCATATACATCATATGGAGGTCTTGTCAGCAAGATTGACGTTCTTTGCTATCAACTAAATCTATACAATATTGAATATAGGACCAATATTACGTTAGGAACATATTTTATCCTAATGAAATACAAGGTCTTCAAATAAATTATGTTGATCAAAGTCAAACTAATAAAATTTATTAGATAATGTTATCCAAATCTTCATAACGATTCTTTAAGGAGCGGAAGAGGTTGTTTGTTTGTTTGTACGCTCTTATCTCTGAAACTACCAGTCGGATTTGAATAATTCTCTTTGCGTATGATAGCCCAGGTCCCGAGAGAGGTTATAGGCTATATAACATCACGATACTGGCGACGGGAGTACAGCAGTAAGCATAGACGGGGATGAAACCGCGCCGCGGCAAGCTAGTATAAAAGAAAATGCTTACAATATTTCGCTATGATTATGACAAACGCTACTAGAAAAGCAATTCACTATAAGCTATAAGTCAAGATCTGTTTAAACGAACCACACTTTCAAAATTTACAAGCAAATCGATTTTCGCACTTATTGAAATTCATAGTTGGAGCAGACACGTTTGCATAGTACTTAAAATTGAATGTTCGGGTCAAATGGTTGTGAATAGCCGCCGATAGTGGGGCGCATCTGGGATTTCATCGTTCATTTAAGGAGACGTCTATTCTGACGAATTAGTTCCAGGCTGCTTTGAAATAAATCCACTTTGCCATAGATTTAGTACAGAAATGTTACTTTGTAAAGCGTCGCTTTAACTATTTTTGACGCTTTTACTGAGTTATGAATAATGTAACGCTTGCACACTTCGCTCATCAACAAAATTTAGTCTCAAAGAAAAGCTGCTTTCAGACTCATTAAATAATGTGTCATAAAATATAAGTAAGCTTCGAGTGACGTCACAAAATAATGCTGCTTTTAAATGTTTGAATAAAGTAAGTTACCGATTTATTTTAGATGTGCTTTTTTAAACACATACATTTTTATCTAAATGTTGGGATAATAATATACAACAAACATTATAATATACGAACTAGCAGTAAAACCTACTCGTAATTAATTAAACAAGGTTGCGAAAGAAAGCGGATTTTTAAGAATGCTGCATTTTTTAAGTAGTGTACGTACGTTGCCAGCTTTATAGTGCAGTAGCTGTTATGCCTGTTAATAGGGCTCAGCCTCTTTAGAACATTTAGAAAAAGAAGTTCAAAGAATTTACTTAGAGCAAACATTTCAAAGGCAAGTACGAATGCAGACTAAGTGCGAAGTACGTGCTCATAAAGTCTTTAATGATTTAAAAATCTTTCTTACCTAACAAATAATCCACTGTTCTAGGGTCTAGCTTAGCGAGTTGTTCTCTAGTATGTATGTACTGAGCTCTCAATCGCCGTCGTTTTTTTTCTCTAGCCCAATCTTCTGCGAGGTTTCTTCCATCTAATCTTCTGCCCTCACGGTTCGGATGTTCTGGATCGGGAGTTACTGTTGGTAAAAAATGTCTTCTTCCTCCACCCATGATTACCTGGTTGAAAAACAAAAATAAAAAAATATTATTTGTAGTTGTTTAAATTTCTATAGATATTGAAAATATTAGGTACCGTTCCGAGATAGCAATCTATGTTTAATTTAAATTTTATCCGACTCAATTCAGTCGTTTAGTCGTGAAAGTATATCAGACACGCAAATGCTTTTATATGGAAAGTAATATCATGGTGTAGGCCTCAAAAACATATGCGCACAAAAGTGGTACCTATTGTTTCTCTTTTATTTAAATTTTATCATAATAGGTGACGACAATGGCTATCATCATTAAGTATTTTATTTTTAACCGACATCAAAAAAAGGAAGAGGTTTTTCAATTGGACCTGAGCGTAGACCGTATATAGACCGTATGTAGTGTGTACGCGGATAACTTCGTCGTTTATGAACTGATTTCGATGATTCTTTTTTTGTTGGAAAGTAACACAAGTGTGGTACCATGATAAGGAAACCAGGATCTGATGGTGGCATCCCAGGGAAATTTTCGCATTTGTTATTTTTTTCATTAGGTATTTTAAGGCACTACTTTTTAGTGAAGGTTTGGAGTCGATCTGATGATGAAGTCGAAAGACAGTCGAGGGAACTCGACAACGATTTACAGCAATTACTTGGTGTTTGGACTTAATTTATTTGTAATGATGAGAACTTTAATTTGTAATTTTATTATACGATTTTCAGTGATGGGTAAACCTAAAGCTTAGGTATTATTTTTTACGAACTAAACATTTTGGAATATTGAACCGTATGAAGTATGCCCGACATGACTGCTGTTAAAGAATTTCCTGGACTGTCTATGGTCACCTGTAATGGCACTTAAAATCCAAATACTATAAATCATCATTATATCAGCTAAAAGACGTCTACTGCTGGACAATGGCTAAACACATATCTTATTGAAACAGGAACAGTCGATGAATTGGAATATTTATTTATTTATTTATTTATAAACTGAAGTTGTCTATTAAATTAAAGTGTGGTTCACAATGCAGTACCTGTTACGGGCTTAGAATGAAAAATATCTGTCGCAAACATCATACAAAATGAAACGGGATTCCAAATTGTTTGGTTTATATTTCTGTTGCGTCGTAAGCAGTGCAGATTGTTGCGACGAAAGAAAAAACAGTCACGTTCCATAACTCCGAAGCGCTGTAGAATACAAACTTGATTCAATTCTGATAACCACAGTACAATTGTAGAATAACGTTCGTATTATTGTAAATAATGGTATTATCATTACAATATATCGGTTAGTTACTCTCAATGAAGACGACAGTAGTTAACACTGGACAGAAGATTTGAGTATTATGGTGCAAATGTGTGTGCACTGGCTAGTCCCTTATTTTCATAGTCAGATGGGATGGGCCAACTTGGCCAATTTGGCCAGGAGAAGTTTAACGGTGCCATCTATTTGCAATGCGCGTGCTTAAAACTTTTGTAAAATTTCGTGATAGAAATGTCCAATAACCGAAGACCTATTGAAACTTATGATCAGCAGTTATGACATTACTATTAGAAACTTGACTTGAACCAATAAGTAAAGAGTGGGATTGTTATTATTATTTACATCAAGATAAAGAAATTCGAACACCACTGAAAAAATTGGAAAACTGAACATTACGACTGTTTATTAAATTCCTCAATCATCGTAGAAAATGTGAACTATTTCAAATAAGTACAGTTCTTATACTGGACTGCACCGTTGGTCTAGTGGTTAGTGTAACTGACTGCGACGCCGGGTGTCGTGGGTTCGATTCCCGCGGAAGGCAAATATTTGTGTGATGAACATTTGTATTTGTCTTCAGTTTGGGTGTTTTCTATGTATATTAAGTATGTATTTACAAAAAAAAAAGTACGTATATGTATTATATTTCAATTATCTAGTACCCATAACACAAGCTCTGCTTAGCTTGGGACTAGATGACGATGTGTGATAGTGTCCACATATTATTATTATTATTATTATTATACATTTTTAACAAGACATGAACAATAATTCAGTACTCAGTAGAAATTAAAATGCGCAACCCGCTACATCATAATATCTCTGATATTACTTACACATCCAAGTTAAGCACTCGTGTCTAATTAACCTTACTTACTAATTTACAAAACAGCCTTTGTACTACTCAAGAATTCACTTTAATTCATCCCTCGTCTGCGATTAATAAAAGAAAGAATTTCTTGTTACTTTAAAAAAATCCCAATCTCTTCCTTTATAAAAAACATTGCAAGTTTCAGCCGTTGAGCCTTAATTTAACAAAACACTGCGTTGTATTTTATTTCGAAAACATTTCAAGTAACGCGAGTTGTGTCTGTTACATAAAAAATCCGAAAATTAATGATGAGAAAAAATACTTGGCGTCATTATTGTGAAAACTTACTTGACATTTATATTTTCAGGCAGAGAATGCATAAAAATTTTTATTTATTAGTAAATTCAGATTTTTTACGTAACTATAAGTATATAAAAAATATTTATCTTATTAATTAAAATTGGCTTTGAAGCAAGTTTTAATTAATAACCCTTTTTTAATCGTGTTTGGACTTTAATCAGTATGCTTCAGAAACTCCCTTTTTTATTTTACAATACTATATTGAAAGGATAAGGCTCTCGTAAACGAAAACTGGTAGTAGTTTTAGTAGCTATAACGCACACAGTAAAGTATGTCGACGAACAATTTACTGAGCCATGTAACAAGAGATTAGTTTTACAAAGTTAAATTCAAAATAAACTATTGAAAAAGAAGAAGGATTTAGAAGACAGTTGTCACTAATGCAATGGTTTATTTAACTATTTAAGCCTTGCCTACCGTGAAATAAAGGAAATGAGGGAGGTAAGCAAAAAAGAAAGGGAGAAAATTGTGCCCACGATTATTATCCACTACTATAATTTTATTGTCACTGATATGTACTTTATAATATCTGCAAACCATCAATTTAAGAACAAGTTAATATACTTACGTTCATACTTTTCCCAGGTTCATTCTCGACTAATTGTAAAGCGATATCCTTGCAGTCTTTCCTCACCGTGGGCGGCACCCTGCTATCATCTTCCCAATATCTTGAAGGCGCATGTGCATACAATGCGGCAGGCGTTGCGTGAGTGATACGTGCTGTAGTTACTATTCCGCTGGATTTACCTGCGCATAATAAAATTAAAAGTTTGTTTCGATGAAATTTTTTGTTATTGATACCTACTTAAAAATAATCTTCAAGCTTCTTTAAAAATATTGTATGCGTTATTGTTTTAAGATGTCTTACGCCCTTAAGAAATAGCCCCTATCACAACAAAAGTTTAACTAAAGTAAAGCTCAATCAATCATTTTTGTTCCATTATGATGATGCCACTAAGTAACCATAAGTTATGAATAAATTTAATAAAAACTTAAAAAATTGTGTAATCTTTAAAGTTTTAGAAACTTCAACCCGCTTAAAAAATCTTTATTGACAAAACTTTCAACTTTACAACTTGACATAATAGTTATTTTACATAGACATAAATTTTACATTCATATTTTAAAAATATGCCAAAGACCTTTGTGTCATTATTTGAATATTTCAAAAACTTGTGAATCCTTGAACGATGAAGCCCGGAGAGTCTATTTTGTTTATGCTAAACTGTTTGTGCTATAAAATTCTTAACTTTGCTTTCAGTCGTTGGTAGGTTTACGGTTATGATCCTTGAAGTTTCGCGTGAATGGTTGAACTGACGACAAAGTGAAAATTGTAGACCCCAAAATAAAGGTTTGAATTAAGGATGAAATTATGGTTATTTCTTAAGCGTGATGGAAAAATTAAGTCAGAATGTGTCGTTTTGAAAAGTTATTATTGAGTTGTTACAGAATAATGAAAGAAGAGTGTAATCTAAACGTAGTATTATATTCGGACATTATTTTTACTTAGTTTGAATATTTTCAATATTGCATTGTTCTTGCTTTGCCATTGATGACTTTAAGTAAGACATTTATTTACTGAACTTTAGTTCAGGTCCTAGAGCAATATGTATAACGATTCAATCAATTCTGTTTTTTAATTTTTAGGTCCAGTATCCAATCAATGGTATTCTCAGGGGTAAGTATTAAATCCTCCAATATGCAAATGACGGGTCACACAGGGCAGATCAATCATATGTCTCATTGTTTGACTACCTCTCTGTGGTTCGGCGGTACTGTGTACGGATTGCCACGCAGAGATCGAGGATACGATTCTCGCTCAGCGCAAATATTTTTGTGCATGAACATGTCTATTTGTACATACTGTGTTTGTACTACCCAGACCAGGGTGTTTTTATGTATAATTATTATACTTATCCGTTGATCCGCATTCTACCTTATCACAAGCTTTATTATATGTTTACTTTGGGTCTAGATAGCGTTGTGTGTGTAGTTGTTGTGATATTATTATATTAGTATGACAGAAACCACATCATCTATATTGCATCTATAAATTAATAAACTTGTATAAATTATCATAATTTGATACTTTATGATAGCAAATCAGCAATTTATTTGACATAAATTTCGTATTAGTTACCGTCGAATCTCAATCACACAACCGTAATACAAACACCACAATTGCAATTTATGTGTTTCACTGAATTGTATCTACTATAAATTGTGATGGCCTCTACACAAAATTAAAAATACTACATCAGTCCACCCAGCGACAGCTCGCAAAGCGCGGGCACCACACAGGTGGCACTCTATTACTGCTCCAACCATATTTTGTGCATAGCGGACAATTTATTAATCACGGCACATTTAACATTTCATTACTATCACAGATTTTAGTATTGTTTTTATATAGTAAATAAATATATATCTTATATATAGGTAACACGACGCCGACCTCTCGTGTACAGTAGTTTATAATTTTAAATTTTAATTTTAAATTATATAAAATATGTATTAGTTTATAGTTTTTATTAGTTATTTATGTTTTGAAATTGTATGGGCTCTAAATGCCTGATAAATGGTTATTATTATTATTATTATTATAATCAACATGAATTAAGCAAAATATTTGGTTTTGGAAAACAGCCGCTTTTACTGATACGGTATTTTACGGGATGGAAGAAATCCGCAGGCGAACCAAAGTAACTGACGTAGCTCGTAGAATTGCTTCTCTAAAGTGGCAATAAGCAGGGCACATAGCTCGCAGAACTTTCTAGAAAGGTTCTAGAGTGGCGTCCACGAACCGGAAGACAGCGTGGGCAGACTCCTCACAAGGTGGACCGACGACCTTATAAGGGTGGTGGGCAACCGTGGATGAGGGCGGCGAACGACAGGCCACGGTGGAGAAAATTGGGGGAGGCCTAAGTCCAGCAGTGGAAGTCTTATGGCTGATATGATGATGATAATGATGCTCTTGGTAAAACAAACTTAAATCCTTGTTGCGAAACAAGACAACTCTAGTTATAGCTCATTGTGCTCACTGATCGGTAAACGATATGCAGATAAAGCAACAAACTGTGCGACTAGTCCATGGATGGGTGTCCGCATAGTGGTAATTTTGATCTTGGTGTCTCCGTGAAAGAAACGTTAAAAGTCGGTCCCGGCTGTTACCATGTTGATAACAATCGTTAGGTCAAGTCAAATGTCTCTGAAAATAACAAATTATGAACAAATCCTGACACTAGGTCAATCTAATCACTCAAGAAGAAGAAGAAATTGCGCACTAGAACGTTCCACGAACTATATTAAGCTAAGTAGACAGTATATTGGAAAACCCAAGTGAAATGTCAACAAGAATTACAAAAGTAGTAGAAAATAGCAACCAATTCAGACTAAAGTGCTCAAATCGAGACGACACTTGTAACGATTTATACAAAAAGTCAAGGGGTTTTATTTTTGTACAAAGAGGGTTTTTGAGTTAAAATATTATTGCCTACTATTTCTCTTTTGCTAGTAACGAATTGTAATAAAAAAACGGTTTTATGATTTCAGTAGCTGCGCTTTTTTATCAATTATATTTGGCTTTTCTGCCAATTTATTATTAACTAGAGGTCCGCCTTCGATTTGTTTCGGTATCAAAAATTTCATCACATAACAAACTACGTAAAATATCATAGCAAAAGTGCCGTATTCCATCATATAGATTTAAGAACTAACTGAAAATAATATGTTAAACATAAAATATAGCCTATGTTACCCGCTGAATTTATTGATTTCTAAATGTGAAAGAATTTTTAAATCAGTAACGTAGATTTTTACAAACAAACAAAAAATCAAGATTTTTCTCTTTATAATATTAGTTTAGATATATTTTGGTGCATTAAGCTTTGAGTTTTGTAAAACAATGTTAAAAAAATACATTGCTGAGCGTAAAAGAAAAGGATGAGATCTAAGACGTGATTGGGTTCGTGACGCTATTACTTATTAAAAGAAATGCAGTAGTGTAATAAGAGAACCTATTCGGTCCATGTCATGATGCTACCGACAAAAATGCTGCCGTAATAAGTCTATTTAAACTGTTTAAATCACCTGTAAACTTCATTAAAAACATACGGGATTATAAAGAAAATAATTATCAATTTCAATTCAACAAATTACATATTTTTGTTATTAAACTGTTGTTAAATTGTTATTAAACCACAAGTGTTAAGTACTGTCTGTAAAACTAATTAAGTTCAAATTTGACTCACTATCGTTATCAAAATTTCTGTAATGTAATGGGAACTATGGTAATAACCACAAGGACTTAGTACGTGACCTCTGCTTAGCCAAGAGGATTAAGATCTTTGCAGAAAACGTAAACTTATGTTTCTAAAGACGTGACATTAAAGAAAATTATTTCTACTTTTCGCGTTGAAATTCCAATTCATTTGGACAGACAAGTCGCTAAAAGATGCTGGAAGCAGGTCGTTTTGTATAAAACTTCTGATTTGAGATTTGAAGTGTATTTCGTTAAATAATTTTGTACGGTAGTAGATCCACGCTGATTTCAGCACGAATGGGCCGGATCGTCCGGGGAAGTACTACCCTCTCATAGAAGATCGACTTAAGAGTAGTAGTATCCGTACTACTGCGTTTCGTTCGGTGAGTAAGAGCGCCGGAGGTTCAATTTCCCCCTTTCCTCTCTCCTCACCTCCCTCATTCCCTTCCCTTAACCCCATCCCAGCCGCCATAGTGGAGGCCACCATACCACCAGTTTAAGAAGATGGCTTTTGGTGTGGTGGCCGCCACTTCTGGATTCCACTGACTGCTTACCATCAGGCGGGGTGGAGTCACTTTGGTAGGCTATAATATATAAAAAATAATAAAATAATAATAATAAATAATAATAATAATAATAGACATCCTATGGGAAAGATGATGGTGTAAGATACACTCTACCATAATCAAACTAAACTTCTATAATGTTGGCTGATGGGCCAAAATATGTAGAATTACGATCTAGTTTACCATTAATATTTGCAAACAACATAAATAAATATATACCTACCTACTTACTACTACTCATACCGCACGGTTCGAACTGCTGACGGTGGGAAACGACCAATAAGCCAACATAACTTTTGTGGTATAACTTCGACGTCTTTATAATTGATTTATATTAGAAAAGATTTCTTACCAGCTTCATGCGCCCAATCCACCAATGAAGTCACTTTGGAGTTGATTGTTGAAGCGCAATTGTTGAATTTCGCTCCGGCGTCGAGGCCTAAGGTCTCGTACCGAGCTTTCACTCCACAAAGTAATGCGGTCGCACAGGCCGAAGACTCTCCTGTTTGTGCGTCGATGTTATACGTCTGTTGAATTAAAGATTAAATTAATATATTCTACTTTAATAATGTAAATCGGTATTTAAAACAATTTTCTATTTATTACTCTGCCACCTGGTAATTTCATTATTTTTATATTTTTAAATATAAGCAATTACAAGCACCCGTAACCGACGTGTGTGTATGAAAAGATTAATGAATGTTGAAGAGGCAAAGGAGCATACCTTATTTGCCTCTTCAACATTCATTAATCTTTTGGTTTGGATCGCAGTAAATGGCGTTATAAAGTCTCTGTTTACACCATTAATGAGAGGACAGGCGTGAAGTCATGTACATACAATATGACTTCACGCCTGTCCTCTGTTGTTGTGTATGTTACTATGTAATACTTTTTATAATATTGATTCTCTCTATCATGTTGAGCGTTTACAAATTATCTCAAAATTATGAATTCTTCATACATATCATAAGCCTCTGACAAAGGGTAGGGCTTGCCACAGCCAGCGGGTTTACAATCATAATAAATAAATAAATAACGTGACAATAAGTACGCAAATACCACTACTGCCATAACCATGGGAAGACACAAAGTGGTTTCATAGTCTAAGAGCGGCAATCATACTATAGACATGGCTCATAAGCATAACACAATCATAATATACGAGTATCTAATAATGTCGAAAAACTACTTGAATTGGTCCATTCAAAGTAGTAGTAAAACGAAAGTACATAAGATAAACGTTGCCTTGCAGCTTTATTCTTCGAAATTGCTTGATTATATGCATTATGCATGAAGATTTTATAATTTGTATGAATTTAAGCAGTTTAATTTTGGATCTATTTAGTTACTAACTGCGTTTGGAGTGGAGCCCGTTTAGAGACTTTTAATAAAATGATCAGCAAAATGATGAAATTTATCTAATGCTTTTTTTTACTAACAAGAACATTGTTATTTCTGATTTTCTTAGAAGTTTATTTTCTTGTTAGCTTTTGACAGATATTAGGGTTCACGACGCTTTCTCAAAGCGATTTGGAAATTGCCAATATACTACATGGGAAATGCGATTTTTTTTTGTTCATTCTAGTACTATATCTGTTATAATAATATACCTAGCAAAAGTAATTTAACATGAAATAGAACTGAGCCGGGTCGTTGAACTCCCTACATTACTTTGGTTTTGTTCTCACGTACACTACCCTTATAACAACATTATCCTTATACTTCTGTGAGTTGATCCAGACATTTTACAAGATAACTTAGGCTTATCTTAAGGACGGGACATTCAAATAGTAATGTTGTATTCAAGTTCAGTTCAGCTCAGTTTAACTTGTAAGTATGTACATAAATTACAAACAATGATTTATGGATTAAAGCTACAATGTTTAAACAACGTAAAGACATAAATTGTACGTAGTTCAGAAACATTGTATTACATGAGGTAAGTTTGCAATGTGTGACTCATTAAAATGTAGAACATGTGAGCTGTTTACTTTGTTTCTTAGAGTTAAGACCTCATTGTTTTAGTGACTAGACTAATTAAGATTGCTTACAAATAATTTACAATCAGTATAAGCGTGCATTTTCACAAAGTTTTTTAATAAACAGTTGTTATTCCCAATTTCTTGAAATTTTACATACTTATACATTTTTATTTGGATGTGTGGTTATAAGCGTGCATTTTCACAAAGTTTTTTTAATAAACAGTTGTTATTCCCAATCTCTTGAAATTTTACATACTTATACATTTTTATTTGGATGTGTGGTTAGCTAAGTGATATAATTATCTAAATCCAATATTACGGCCTACTAAAGATGACAGAGCAATTATTTTTTAAGCACCATTAAATGAAAGAATATAAGAAGTAATATGAGGTCACTTTATATTCAATATGGTGGATGTCATAAGATGGTCGATCAAATATTCACTATATTAAGGTGTTATTGTTGCGGTTAGATTACAGTAATTATTTACTACCGGATTTTTATACCACCACGACATTATAAAAAATTAATAAAACGTACAAGCCTCTATTTACTTTGATACTTACATAACAAGTAAGTACCTACATGTCTACTTTTTTTCCGAATGCCGAAGTCAAGGAGGGTAATGTTTTTTGAGTGAATGTATGTCTGTTACTTTAGCACATTCTTTAGCCTAAAGACTTAGTGGATTTTAACATAATATGAGGTGTCATTAGATTTGTATTAATTGTGGGAGTGACATAGGGTATCTATTATTATAACAATGTAGCGCCAGCACGAAAAAATATGTGTCTCTTTCTTTTCAGTTTGTTTTAAGCAGACGGGCTTTTTCTTTTTTAATAATATATTTTGCCTGTAAGATAGCTACATTTACAGAAAGACATAAAAGAATTTCGTAAGCCTACTTCATCTTATAAAATTATATTTTTTTGTATCTATGCTTTATAAGAAATAGAATAAAAGAAATAAGAAATTTTTAATTGCTTGGTAACAGATACATCATAATGCCTAAAAGAGGATCAATCGAATATTGAACGATCAGCACTTATAAGGATTAAATTGGAAAATATAAAAGAAGTCTATGAAATTAAATGTTATCAAAGAGAAAATATTCAATTATCGAAACATTTGATCAAATTATGTAAATTTGTTTACTACGTAACAAAATTGAAGTAAAAAATGTATTTGTCCACCTTTATGTTTAACAATGTTACGAAGAAACAAATTATTTGAAATTTTATTAAATAATCTATTAAAAAAGGTAGGTACACGTTCAGTCAAGATTTGCGGTGCAATACTTTAAGTGTTTTGTGTTTTGATTTTGATGAATAAAGTATCTTATCTAGGCATTTTTTTTTTCATCGTTGCAAACAAACAAACGTACAAAAATCAAATCTTTTCTCTATATAACATTAGTTTAGATATGTGTATGATTTGTGGTTCATACCAACTACAACGTAGGCAACAGCACTATGTGGGCAATTTTACGTTATTTATACCTATACCATTTTGTTTAAAATTGTAAACCGTAACTACAGCGACAGCACCACAATTCGTGATAACTATGTATATTAACAAAACAAACCAATGAGCCTTACAAACCACAAAATGGTTAGTTCAAGCGTCAGATATTACTCAGTATAAATCCATCTTAAGAGACACTATGAGCCTGCGGTGGACCTGTCACTTCTAACAAACCGGAAGGTTTATGTGGATTAATACAAAGTTTGTATCATATTGAACAAAATAATGATAAACAGAACTTTGGTAGCTTACGTACGTAACACAAACTGCTTCCTCGAACTGTCGTTTTAGAGATACGATATAATCTTTTATCCCGTACAACAGAGAAAGTCTTATGAACTTTACTTTTCTATGTCTAAGTATTACGTGGGTTTGTAGTAGAGTAGCACCCTCTTCGTAAACACGAGGTAGTAGGATTTAATCCGGGCAAGTACCAATGTGATTTTTCAAATTATATGTATTCTAAGTTTATCTTGGACATTTTTGACTGACGGTGAAGAAAAAACAGCGTGAGGAAACCTGGACTTAGTTAGCCTGAAATTGCCAATCCGCCTTGAGCAAGCGTGGTGGCTCATGCCTTCTCTATATGAGAAGAGGTCTTTGCCCTGCAGTGAGACAGCATCAGGCCGATAAACTCGTAATAGAGTATTAACGCAGTACTACTTTTACGTAGTTTACGAGTATTTTATGTTACTTATTACATTATGATTTGTGAGAGAAATGAAGAAATTGTTCCGTTTATTTCGGTGCACTGCTATAGTGGAAAGGAAACACAAGACACGTTTTCTCATTGTATTATGTATGTCCAATCGTCATCATTCGATTATCTGATTGCGTTATAAAACCATGAGCACTATGACGAGCGCTTTATGGCAGTGCCGTGTTAGGTAGTGCGTTGGTAGGTTATAAACGGTAGGTTCTTAACTTTACACTGCTAGGTATCTTATTTATTTTATATTTTCATTTCAGTTTAAAGTCCTCTTAAAACGATTTACCTTTAATCGTAGGAAAGACAGAAAACTACGTTCACACTCTTAAGTTAGTAACCCTAAAACTTGGCCTTAATATTAGTATTAAGTATTATTTAAACTAAACGAGATTCGAATTAGTATGCATTAAATATAATAATAATTCCTACACAAAGCTTTAAATTTAGAAACAAGTATTAGATGTTCTTAATATAAATCTTGTTCAACTATAATAAAGTTACAATTTATTTTAGTAGAAATAAAAAAAAATTGTTATAAAACGATATGCGATTAAAGATTTGAAGAGAAAAAATATTTATAGTTATTGCAATAATTACTTTAAAATTAAAAAATATATTTCAAAAGTGTTTAGTTACGTAGGTAGGGTAGTCTTTTTAACCGACTTCAAAAAGGGAGAGGTTCTCAATTCGGGTCGTATTTTTTTTTGTATGTGTGTACCGCTGAACGCCGTCATTTATAAACCGATTTGGAAAATTCTTTTTGTATTAATTGAATGGGTAGATCTGAAATTGGTACCATATTATTTTCATAAAAAAATGATTCAGTAATTTGGTTTAATTTTGTATTTTGTAAAAACTCTACAAAGAGTAAAGAGATGTAAAATAACGCTTGATGTTGATGATTGAAGTCTTTTATGACTAGATAGTTTTGAAGTCAGTTTTTTTTTGTTTTTAATCTAAAAATAATATTATTAACATTTTTTTATAAACTTTTACTTTTGAAACAACAA
The DNA here is from genome assembly GCA_963082885.1 of Parascotia fuliginaria. Classification (NCBI taxonomy): domain Eukaryota; kingdom Metazoa; phylum Arthropoda; class Insecta; order Lepidoptera; family Erebidae; genus Parascotia; species Parascotia fuliginaria. Next base: position 11,810,076 of record OY720180.1, on the reverse strand, counting down.
TGCTATATCCTAATTATAGATTTTAAGAAGATATATATTTTATTGAATTCTATTGTAATTTTAAAAATCGTGTACCTTCGTTTTATTAACCATCTTCAAAAAAGGGAGAGGTTTCTCAATTCGATCGTATATATTTTTTTGATACTTAAGTAATTTAAATCGGCAACTATTGCTCCAAGCAGTTCTTATTTTAATATTTTATTTGCCTAATATTTAATCAAATTATGATTTAAATTAATATATAACCTTAGCCAAAGCTACAGCAGGAAATGTATCCCACGCCAAATCGGTGTCTTCTCCAGATTGACCTCGTCGTTGACCTCGTAAGATCCGGGCTGCTGTGGCCGTGGTCAAGCTCATACCGTCGCCAACCACCAGTATTACGTTTCTGTGAAAAACCATTTATTATTACCACTTGCAACACTTAATTTTGAGGCATGACATATGTCTATACTATTATTATAAATAGAAAAGATTTTAATTTTTGTATGTTTTCAAAAATTCTTTTGCCTTTAGAACGCAACAAACAGGACGGGTAATATAGGGTATACTTTATTATGTTTAACATTTATTTTTTCAAACATTTTTAAAATTTCAATATTATAAGCGCCTTTGTAAATCTGAATGATGCTATACTATTGCAATGATATTTTAAGTAGGCATTTGTTGTGAGACCGAATAAAACTTTTGGTACCGAAGCGAAGCGAGGGCGGACGTCTAATTATTTATATTTAATTTGTAAAAAAAAATCCTGTGTATTCAATAAAGGAAACCATTGATTATTATATCTTTAGCGTGAACCGCGAATTAGACTGGTAGTTAATCAGTAACTGCCTTGATTTAGCTCAAACAACCAGCATTTTTTGTAGATAGATTCTAATATTCTTCTCGAAGTTGACTATGTCTTTCAGTATTGAAAGACAGTATTTGCAATGATTTAGTAGTTCACAATGATGGCTTAAATAATTAATTATTTTTATAAATAGCATTAGATAATATTTATTTTATCTTAAGAATACTTTTTAACTAGGTGCTATTTATTTATATTTAAACTACATTTACGGCGAAATTGCCGCGATCATGCATCTATACTATTATATAACATGGAAAAGTTTGTTTGATTGTTTGAACGCGCTAATATTTGGAACTACCAGTCGGATTTGTAAAATTCTATTTGCGTATGATTTCCCAGTTTTTGAGGAAGGTTAAAGGCTATGTAACATTACGCTACTTGTGACGGGAACAGCGCAGTGAGTAAAGGCGCGGTTTCGCGTCGCGGAAAGCTAGTTAGGTATAAATTTAGATACCTAATTATTGCTTGACGTTATAATCAGGTGGTCATAAACTGACTGGTGAGGCGATATAGGGTAGTTCTAAAATCTACTTAACATACGGAGCCAGCACCAGTCAGCTTGAAATCACGATAAAATGAGGTAAAATAATACCTAATGCATATACGCGTAAAATCCCGTATTTGTTCATAAATTGGGTGGTATTTTGTATGTTTATGTACATTATCCTTTTATAAAAAAATAACCTTAGCAAATATATAATTCCTATGTGTCCCCAGTATATTTAGAAAAAAATTCTTTAACATTTTACCTGGAAGCTAAAATCTGAAATTTGTTATATCAATAAAATACTGTTTGCGACACCAAGTATTGTAAATATTAGCTCAGGTAATACTTTTTGTTACCTTACGGAAACAGTATTTAAACATGACATGTTTGCGAGACTGCTGTATTTGTTGGAATAATGATTATATGTATTATTATATCTTTCAACCTATTATCTCAATGAACACAAGTGTTTTAGGCACACGCCGACCTACCTATTAGCTATAAGTCGTTTTTCAATTTATTACTTTCATCAGTAACGAGTTTACGACTGTTAATCTCAATGAACACAAGTGTTTTAGGCACACGCCGACCTACCTATTAGCTATAAGTCGTTTTTCAATTTATTACTTTCATCAGTAACGAGTTTACGACTGTTAATCTCAATGAACACAAGTGTTTTAGGCACACGCCGACCTACCTATTAGCTATAAGTCGTTTTTCAATTTATTACTTTCATCAGTAACGAGTTTACGACTGTTAATCTCAATGAACACAAGTGTTTTAGGCACACGCCGATCTACCTATTAGCTATAAGTCGTTTTTCAATTTATTACTTTCATCAGTAACGAGTTTACGACTGTTAATCTCAATGAACACAAGTGTTTTAGGCACACGCCGATCTACCTATTAGCTATAAGTCGTTTTTCAATTTATTACTTTCATCAGTAACGAGTTTACGACTGTTAAATTATTGAAGTCAACTCTATTCGCCTCTAGCGGCTTTGCATGAGTGTGTAATATATACCTATAGATTGTATTATGAAAAAAAAACCTTTTGGTAGAAATGCTCAGAACTACCTATAGAGAAATCCGTATCAAAATCTGTTGCGTGGTTTTTAAGAAGGTTAGCGGTGTAACAGTGAAGAAAACAGCCTATTTATACTATAAATAGAGAGATATTCTTAAATAAAAATATCCAGATACCGTCATACTTGTAGGCACAAAGTTATTTACAATAAGTGAACCCAATTAATATTTGTAAAAGTTTATTTATTTATTTATTCATCAAAAAAATATATAGAGTTTAACAGAAGATTAACGAAATAAAATATTTCACTACAATTTGAATCATTAAATTAGATACCAAGTTTATAGGGTTCAGTTTCTGTGATATTTATTAGGCAAAGTTTCAGTCAACTTTACTAAACTTATCTTTTAGAAATAAATAAGAATACAAATATGATTTTTATTGGTCATATATTTGAGAAGTTTTAGACTTTTACCACATCGATCAAACAATTGTCGGTAAATTAGTGAAAATGAAGTTATAAAATAAATGCCCGCGTTTTTTATTTTTACTAAGTGAATATCCAAATAATGGCACACTATTTGAATAATTCAAACATTCTACTTTATATGCCCGAAACACTGAAATGCCAATCAATTTTAAATGGTCATTAAAGCATGCTGCCACTTAAATATTGTTTTATTTATTCATTGCATACAGAAAGATACATACAAAATCTATATCTATACTATTAAAAGAATTTGTTTGTTTGTTTGAAAGCGCTAATCTATGGAATTACTAGTCGGCTTTGAATAATTCTTTTTGCGTTTGAGGAAGGTAAAGGCTATGTAACATCACGCTACTGGCAGCGGAAGCAGGGGAGTAACCAATGAAACCACGCCTGGTAAAGCTAGTAATATATAAATATAAGTTATGTACAAAAGTGAGCATAACTCAGAACTGAGTTCTCTAACGGCAAACCATATATTAATTCAAGAGACAAAAAGACAATACAAAAATACCATACAATCTTTTATCGTATGCCCAATCTGTAGCATATTGTTTATCCCTAACTTCAACAATAAACAACAACAGAGTTTCGCATTTTTGTAACACATTTATCAGTGTCAACGCTCCCTGAAGAGTAATGTAGGGCTAGGTAAAGGGTCTCGACTTGCCGTTCTAAAGATTTGCCAGGTAGGTAAACAAATTCATTAATTACATATCAATCTTAGTCTACATTGACGTGAGACTAAAGGATTTTGGTACATATTTAATGATAATTAAGAGATCATCGTCATTACCACATCCCTCTATTTAATCTTTCGGCCGTCGTCTCTATAGAAAATTTTTGTTACTCTCAGAAAATTCGTGATTATACAAGTATACTTGTATAGTATTGCAGTTTAAACAATCAAAAATCTGTTATTGTTGTTTAAATCTGTTTATTATTAGCTTGTAATTTATTGTAGTTGTTTCTAAATAAGATTAAGACAGAAAACTAATTTATGGCATAAACTTTCTATATGAAAATGTGTGTGTGATGTATGTAAGCTCGTTAAGATGGCCAATTATATTTTAGGACAATTACCTAATTGGAAAAATACATTATCCTTTATTATTGTGCTCGGAATTTGACAATAGGCTCACCTCTGCCGATACAGTATTAGTATCAGGTTTTATAATAATAAAATTACTGCAAATACATGTACATATCGTCCTATATCTATACTAATATATAAAGCGGAAGAGTTTGTTTGTTTGTTTGTTTGAACGCGCTAATCTCTGGAACTACCAGTCGGTTTTTTTTTATTGCCTACAGTGGCAGACGAGCCAACAGCTTACCTGATGGTAAGTCGTAACTGTCACTTATGGACTTCTGCAATGCCAGAGGCTCTACAAAGCCATGTCATAGCGCTCGGGAAACACCGCAGCTGGTAGTTCGTTCCAGAGCCTGCACGCACGTGGGAGAAATAAACACAAAAACGAACCGTGCTAGACGATATCGTGTCCAGATAGTATGGATGAATTTTGCTGAGATGTCGAGTGGTGCGACGATAGAAAGGGGACGATGGCACCAAGTCAAACAGTTCCTCAGACTACTCTCCGTGATTTGAATAATTATTTTTGCGTATGACAGCCCAGATCTTGAGGAAGGTTATAGACTATGTAACATCACGCTACTGGCGACGGGAGCAGAACAGTAAGCAAAGACGCAAGTAAAACCGCGCCGCAGAAAGCTAGTAGAAAATAATAGACTTTGACATTGTAACAGCCATATATACATACATAAGCGCAACGCTAGCTTCATTTGTAATTCGGCTTAAACATTGTATTATGTCTAGATATAATACACGACGTATCTTATAATATCTTGTAGATATTGCTTCGCCATACCATGTGGAGCCGCAGAGAGAGGTAATGAAATGATACCACAACCCATAAAATCGACCAAAAGATCTCATTTTCCTCATTGTGCAATCTCCTAGAACGTAATAATGTTTTCACTATAAGACCCAGAAATGTAATTGCGATGAAGTTGGTATAGCTATTATCTTTCAACGATGGTATTCTTACTCTGAAATACCTGCTTCTAAAGTAGTTAAGACTGTGATATTGTGATTAAATCCTAATTAAATTTAATTGCTGTCGATATAAGTTTTGAATATACACAACAAAATACATTTACGGGTAATTTTATACAGTAAACACAAGTAGAGATGGAATAACTATGTCTATGTCCCTTTTTGTAAAGTTCAAAAACAAAACAGAGGGAAAGAGGCAAAATACAGGCAGTTAATTGATCGCTACTATGTTTTTATTTATAATACTGTGATAGTCCATAAGTTCCAGCTAGGATAAAGAAGTAAACTTACGAGTATATTGGATTACACAAACATGGGCGTTAAAGCTTACTCTATTTGTCTTCATTTTAGACGTTTTATTAAGGTAATACTTTCATAAATAATGCAATGTTATCCATCTTGAAAGAGCGTGTATTAGCAAAACAATACTTATTTATGTGTAACATTAGTAAGCATAAGCCGACATTACGCTGTTATACGTAACAATCATCATCATCCCCTGCGCCTTTTTGCTTCTGTCATTTTTAAACAATATTGAGGTTGGCTTAGTCTATTTTGATCACGATTTATTATCAGTCTTTAGACTACTTAAATACCTATATATATATTTTTTTTATATTAGTCTACCAAAGTGACTCTACTCGGCCTGATGGTAAGCAGTCAGTGGAATCCATAATTATAGTATATTAGTTGATCGCATTATTAATATTCGATGGAAAGACTAATACTCAGACATCTTATACTACCCGCAATGTACCTATTCCTATGTAATTAATACACGTGAGGTTAAACTCACTTATCACTGTAAGTTCTGGAACATGTTACTGATACAGTACATCGAGATTATTCTGTGAAAGAACGTGAGAGTACTCGTTGATACGGCGCCACGAAGACTCAACTTGATACTCAGCAATATTCTGTCTAATACAAACTATAAGTACCCACGTTTCTCATAAGATGTTATAATATATATTCCATTTTAAAGAAAAACAAGCGTGGAAATTGTTGTTATCTAGAAAACTTATTTAAAGTCTCAATTTTAATCAAGGACGTTGGTTTTTAAAGCTTATGTTATTAGAAGCATAACATATAAGTACAACATAAACTTTTATGACATTAGTGACATCACTATAATACGGGTCTATAAAGTAAAATTATGTGTATGGCAGTTCATTCTACGAAATAGTAAAGAACTGACAATATCACAGATCGAAATAAAAGAGAATTATGTTGTTATCCTTTTTTAAAGCTGCTTAGCATACATTTATTTATTTATTTATTTAAGCTTACAAGTAGGTATTTAAGAAAATAGAAGAAAAATATACATGTGACTTGCCTGATATTTCATTTATGTAACATGTAACTTATTATACATTGTAAATTTCTGTTGATTAAAAAGAGTGAGCTAAGATTCTTGCCAGTTCTTCTCATGGCCTTTATCAAAAAATTGGTTTAATAAAAATGTTGCATAACTTTGCTTACGGATTATTGTAAACACTATGCATGCAATATCTGATTCTTCACCACGTGTTTTTATGTATCAATAAATTAGATACAAGTATATGAGTCCCCATTTTGCTAACGCGGTGTGGCGGGCCATATGACAGCTTGTAAAAAAGGAACGGCCAGCTTACGAAACAAAATATACTCACAGATTTTGAATATATACGGTCCGCTGTTCAAACTCAAAGTAAAAATTTAGACGTGTTAGATGTTTATACAAATGCGTGCAATAAAACGCTGATGGACAATACCGTCATATCGAGACCAAGTTAAGACAAAATAAAGTTGTAACAGACAACGTATATTTCTTCAAATACGTAAGTTCCAGAAATTTTACTTACACAAGAGGCATCCTTATTTGTCTCTAGTTTTAGTATTGTTTGTATTGTATTGTCTCCGAGCCTATCCTACTTGGGTTTGAGTATGTTTACTCATGTAATAAAGGAACAAGTGTGAAAGTTGGTCTTTTGCTTATACTGAGATCTGAGAAAATGGGAACGGAGTCGGAAAATAAATACGTTGAGAAAGTAGAAAAATAATACATATTGAAATAGCCGGTGAATATTGGCTTCTTTTATTATGTGAAGAGAAATAAGCATAATATTTTTTAAATCAAACTTTTGTATTATTACAAAGGCTGGCTGGAAGAGTGTTTTTATTTGTAAAAACTTCAATTAAAATTATAATATTGTATAAGAATCTTCTATTCTATTATACTTATCTTAACTTGAATTACAAGAAAGTATTTGTTTAAACACTAAATAGGTACTTTATTGCTAAACAGACGTTTTGCCTACTCCTAAATTTACATTTAATTGTCTCTTCACAATTAGGTTTGCGCAATGTTCCTAATTAAAATTACGACACGAAGTATTTAACATGGTACTGAATTTCTTTTTAACAACACGTACACGATAAGATTAACATTTTCTTTCTCTTGTTTGGAAACGTACTGTGCCGATTTTCACGAAAAATATTTTCTATGTTTTAACATTGCAAAACGCTATACATCTATGTACGAGCGCAAAAGTTATGTGGCGTAAGCATAAATTCAAGAATAAGTTTTATGATTTACTAGCTTTCTGCGGCGCGGTTTCACCCGCACCTTTGCTGATTACTCTGTTTCCGTCGCCAGTAATGTGACGTTACATAGCCTATAACCTTCCTCGAGAACTAGGCTATCATACGCAAAAATAATTTTTTAAATCCGACTGGTAGTGCCTAAGATTAGCAAGTTCAAACAAACAAACGAACAAAAATCTCTTCCGCTTTTTACAATAGTATTGAGTACAGATGGCACCTTTATTCATTCTGTCACTCAGTCTGGTCAAGTGGCACTGCAGCAACTACATAGAGCAGTTATTCTTTATTCTGACTAAAAGGCTAAGAAAGACATTGTCTGACACTAATCGATTTAAAGCAGTAGCTCTAACAAATAATGCTCTAACCTTAGATCGTCACCCGTAAGGTCAGGGCTCAAAAAGCTTATTTACAGTACAAGTCGAAATTTTATTTATATTTTCTCACTACTACGTTAACATTTTAAACAATGTTGATAAACACAAAAAACACTACAAATAAACATATTATAAAGTGGTTTAGTTAGCAAAATTGTTTTACTTAAGTTATTTAAGTCTCAAGTTTTGTAGTTATAGTAAGTTACCAAATATAATTAAATTATGTTTTGTAATTGTTTGAATGTGGTTGTAATTGTTTACCTATTACGTCATGTCTATTACACTTAACATATTAGTATAACAACTTTGGAAACTGCTAGAAAAGCTGTAAGAGAGGTTTAGGCAAATAAACATTTTGAAATTACAGTTTAAGAGACTACCCATTTCAATTAGTAACGATGAATTCCGAAGTGCCTTTAATGTTTGTAGTATTATGTTTATTTCGTTTAGAAATATATGTGCACAGAGTGCTTTTGCTTTTTTCTATTACTTAGAGTGAAGAAAACATTTTCTCTTTCATACTGGCCTTGGAAATACAAGATTAGATATGATCAGAATTACTCTATTCGAATATAATATCATCTTTACTGCAGTATGCATCTATTATTTTTGAGAAATAAAGCATATTTATACGTAATTATGATTCTGCAACAATCCCTTTGAATCATTTGCTCCATTAGGTAGTACCATGGGTCAGTCTATGTATGACATCACGACTTTAAAGTTGAACCGACTCCAACAAATTGCCGTCGTGCACGAAGCGGACAGAAACAAATGGCCGTCTTTTTTTCTGCAAGATACAGTGAAACTGTAGTGTCAGAGTCCAACTCCAAATGGTATGTAATAGTTTTCATCCTAACACTTTTGTCAGCTTGGTTTGACAAGCGGTGGAATACAGGAGCCTCGCATCTCTTTAAGCAATAGTACAATGCAACTTCGCGTACATACTTCTAATAATTTAATTCCAAAACGTGTCTACTTCGTGCGTAAGGCTCCCTGCCTGTTCATAGAAGCGGTAAAGTCGATGTATAATGAACTAGTTTTCCGAGGAGCAGTTTCACCCGCGTCTTAGCTTACTGCTCTGCTCCCGTTACTAGTAGCGTGAGGTTACATTGCTTATAACCTTCCTTAAGAACTAGGATATCAAACACAAAAAAAATCAAATCTGACTGGTAGTTCCAGAGATTGGCGCGTTCAAACAAACAAACAATCAAACAAACTCTTCTGCTTTATAAAATATTATAGACAAACTTTATAATTTTTGAGAATTTGATTGATTTTGAAAGGACGTAACATGCCATGCCCTCCGCATAGTAAACTAGAACTAGTCGCCATGGTGGAATTTCTAAAAATAATAGCTCTATTATCAAACATATTTGTAATTTTAATACTCACTTGGCGACTGGATTCTTATCAGCCGCGTATTGAAGCCGTTTCTGCAATGTTTCCTGTGCTTGAGTGTACCAGTAGTGACGATCTGTGAAAAATTTTAGCTGTGAGAATTTCAGAAATATGGTCTTATAAACTGTAACTTTATGCATAGCGAGATTTATCTTAGGACACATTTTTCACAAATAAGAGCAGTCAGTTGGTTGTAGCAGAGTCTAGACTAGTAGATCGTTATCATGATTACACTATTGCTGTATCAAGTACGCAACGGTCTTTCCTCGTAAAGAAAGCACTGTAATGGCAGCGGGCAAGATTGTGTCAACACACACATTTTAGTTTTCTTTCTTTTTACATGGAAGTAGCTACTGGTTCCGAAAACATAGCTTTGTGCTTCGTGACCCATTAGATAATGTTTTTAGAAATTATTTATCTAAAAACCCTGTAACCTAATTCATTCATAAGTAAACAACTTAGCAATTTAGATACGTATTTATTTTACTCTGTGAACTGACTTTATTGTTTTATGAAACGAATGAAAAATGAGACGCTTTAATCAAAATGAAAAAACTGGAACATTACCGTTGTGTTGATGGCATTATGCGATAATATTGTTGTTTATTTGAAAAGAATATTTATTTACTTTATAATATTTCACAATGGTACTGATTTCATTTGTTATATAACTAAAGTGACAACTAAGCATGTGGTCCACCTGATGGTAACCACCGCTACTGCGGGACCCTAGACTTTGGACGCTTGCAACACCAAAACTTCTTTACCTACTCCACATAATAATATCTACATTCAAAATTGTTTTGGAATTGTCATATATTTCGTTTTATAATACTGTGTGTGATGTTATGCACACGTAGTATAAGAATCTACATAAATAAAACATGGTTACATAGCGTCATGTACTAGTCGCAAAATGTGCAGTAGTTTAAGGTGGCTTTTTTTTTACACATCTTGTAGGCAAGTTGCGTAAGGACTGTTGTAAAACAAAGTCAGCATACTGCAAATTTAAGTCTTGGCTCATAGTCACACAGAGAATGACGGAAAGAGCTAGACATCTTTATGTTAGACATCGCCCTGCGCGGTTTGTCTTACGGCTGATATGATTATATTGATGATGATGTGCGTGTATGCTGTGATGGCCGATTAATAATAGTTCCTTACCGTAAGCTTCTTTGGCCTCAGTCTTTTGTGGAGCCGGTGATAGAACACTGGTGCTGATAGTCGACATCATAATCGCGATGCAACACCAAGCACTCATGGTTCACAAGCCTCATCGGTGCTGCAGTTATTGTCAGGCGTATCAAAGAAACTCCAATCTTGTTTAATCGCTGCTACACAGTGGTTTTCGTTGTAACGTTCGTGTTTTATCTGTAAAGATAGGAAAGTTTTGGGTTTATGTCTATTTTTGGTACAACAGCTTAATTTTCAACATTTGGTAAGTGTTATTCATGGTAAATGTTTTAAGCAAAAATTGATAATATTGATCTGTAGTCTTCGATCTAGAATGAACCACCACATCTATATCAATAGGTTTCATAAAGGAATACCTGGTAGAGGTCAACATTTACCTACCTGTAATACTAAAAATCGTTTTACTGTGGGGAACAACCCTCCTGCCAACCATAATAACTATGACAAACCCTTCTCTTTGGAAGTAGTTTATGTCTTGTAGTAGATGAGACTAGGTTAATAATAACAGGAAACAAAGGGATGCAATAATATCAGTATTATTATTGCATCGTGCAGAATTCTACATTAAAATTTATTGATATTTAATACAGTAATATTTACTTATTGTTCTTGCACGGATGTAAATAACCAGGCGAGCCTAATTAATGTATAATTGATTCAAATCAATTAGGAATCTATTTAATTAATCCTTCGTTGATATATTATTATATGTATGTACGTATGTATTATTCTAATATTGATAAACGTTTACATAAGTTTTCTTTTTCAATTGTTGTTTGAAATTGTATTAATAGAATAATCAAATACATTCTCTATTTAAGAAAAAATATTCATGAATTATGAATGAAAATAACACGATTCGTAAATCATAAAATGTTCATAAACGAAAGGCACAGGAAAAAACAAGAAAGCTCAATCGTGCGGATGGATGATATAAAATCTGTTTTATAGATAACTCATTCACAGAAAATATCTGAATTATACAGCTGACTTCAGGTACGAAAACATGTTTAGCTATAATAATAATATATTACTTGATTATTGCTAGTGATTCTTTATGTTATCTTTTTATCCTATGCTAGTTTATGATTTACCCAAATGTATCATACGTTTGATATTTTATAGCATTTAGAAGAAAAATAAGCACACGTTATCAGGTTACTGTAGCCTGTCTGTGTTATTTAAGTATCACACAAGCAAAAATAAAATAAGTAGAGATACTAACACAAGTCTAAGTTTCCTCGATGTTATGCATTTTTTTAATTTGTCCTAGAATTGAACTTATAATCATGTGCTTAAAAAGATGTCTATTTAGATCACCAAAACAATTTTTTTACATCATAATTCGGTCTGATCGTATTTTAAAAGTTGCGGGTCATTCAAATGCCTAAACTTTAGAAGATATTTTGATGATGACTATCAATTTATTAGATTATTGCTCATTATTTATTCAGCATTTTAATAAATTTTCGCATAAAAATCTGGCAATTATGCAAAAATTCTACTCATAACCAAAACTAAACAACGCAGAATGCATTTAATGTAAAGCAATTTGTTTTCTACTTGAAGAACGCTTAAGTACTAAAACTTTATTTAAATCAATAGTAGCTGAATGTGGTAACTGAATAGTTTTTAGAAAAGGAAATTAAAATTCCTAAATAAAATTCTTAGTCTCATTATATCTATCAAACAACTCAAGCAACGTAATTAATCAGGCTTATTAACATTTTAGTTCAAATCCATTGTATTAAACTTAGCACAAAACTTAGTAATTAAAATTTGAGAGCCACAGACTTAAAACAGTTTGGAAACACAAATTGTATTGATTGCGCGTTTCTAGTACGAAACAATTTTAAAGTTCGCTTTCCGTTTGACCGCAATCATAAGAATGAAGTTTAAAACTTTACGGTTGTCGGTTCCTGCTCTGGTCTTCACAACTTCGTCTTATCAATGCGTTTGCCATTTGTCCCGGATAAATTAAGTTTCCTTTTGTTCTTAAATCGCTTTGTCATTATGTATATTTATTCAGAAATCCTGGTACATTATTATAGTATTTTGGCAGCCCTTTTCGTTTAAGATGACATCATCATCGTCACTGAAATTATAAGCATGGGTATACTACTACTCGAATATAATAGTATGTACAAATATAGCGTTGGAAATTCTTTACAAAAATAATTACTTAAATAACATGGCGGCTAATACAGGAGTAAGCATTTGTATGATAAATATATTATCGTTCTTGCCTTGAGATCAAACATAAAATTTGAGGCATATTATGTAGGCAGCTGGATTTTTAATAATGAGACAACGAAAAGTAAAATACTCAGCTATACCGTGAAAATGAAATAATAAGGTACGCGGATTAAAGGCAAAAAAATCCGACGCATGTGCGTGCACATGTAATGATTTGACTATTTTGAGAATAGGTAGGTACAGTCGAGTGACGTTACATACACTACTACTGTGTACGTCAAAAAGTGATATAAAATTTCATTGTCTTATATTTGATTTATTAAATTTTCAATACAATTTTATACCGTTAAATTTTGAGCTCTCTGTAATAGTTATTATACCTTCGCAATTACCTAATACAAAATATTTATTGAGTGAAAACGTTTTTACGACTTTCTGTGAAACTGTTCATTTATATATAAAGCGCTTAGTCTATCCTCTAATTAAATTTCAAAATTATGTTAATTAATGTAATTGGTTTTGAATCGTTATAGTTAGTGTGGCTGTTGGCTAACGGGCTACAAAGTTCTTTCATAGCTAGTTGATTTATTTAGTTATTTAGACCTTGAGAATTACTCGTAAGATCCCAAAAATTTACTTTAGTCAATTGTTAAGTAGAACCAAGAGAACTGACAAGAAGCTTACTCTACTCTGTTTTTACTAGACAAACAACTATGAAAACTTATTCCCACATTTCCACTGGCAATGACAATATCTCCACTTAGGTCAAACTCCCCCCACTAAAATCAACTGAGATAATGCTCCTAATGAAAATGAATTGACGTTCACAACAAAGGAACGGATATTAAAAGAAAGTGCAATAAACTTTTAGTATTGTTGTAGCTTCACAAAGAAATCTGTTCTTTCACTTGATTAATCAATTTTAAAATTCAAAGAAAGGTTACGGGTCAATTTGTTAGATCATTACGCAGTTTTTAAACTTTCTGCTTTGTTAAGCATAAGATTGTTGTTATAAAGGAAATCTTTTTAAAAAGATTGCAAAGCCAAGTCGGGATCAAAGTAAACACGTTTGAGTATTCAGGTGCATAATGAACAACCAGTATGAAGTTTTAGTTTGTGAATATTATAAGTTTTGAATATTCTTATATTTACCATGATCACGTCTACTGCTGAACACAGGCTTTTCTCATCGATTGCCAAAAGAGCCGATGGAAAGCAGGCTCTATCGTCTTCTGATCTTAATAGTCGAGAATCAATGGTTTGAAAATACCTTTTTAACTCTTTCATTACACCATTTATGTCAAATCGGATTCTTAAGCTACCCAACGGAAATATTATTGCCGTTGCCAAGAAGGAAAAAACAAAGTAATTATGAAATGATAGAGCAGCAGAAATAATTAATTACTCCTTGTGGCACTTGGCAACACTCCAAAGGAATGTTCATATTAACTTCAAGTTGCATCGGGATGGGTCCTGTGACGTAATTACTTATAGTACAGGCTGTAGCATGGTTTTTACCAAAAACATGATACATTTTATTTTTGCATCGTTATTAAAATTCAATAGAGGTACGTACATTTTTAATTTTAGAACTATGTTATCGCTTATTATAACTATGTAGTTCATAGCACTACTTTTTAATAGCATTTTTTAAATGTAAATTCTGTGTTATTTTTTTACTGTTAGTCCGTAAGCTCTCTGTAATATAGAAAAACAAAATTTAAAAGAATGTAAACAAATCCGGCCATCGATGTGTAATGTCGGCTCATAACCGTTCAAAGTAAAGATGCTTTGGGGCATCTAATATCTACCAGTGCACATTTATGTTTCCGTATCGATTTGTATGTATAAAAGAATAAAGAATACTTGTACTCAATCGCGTACTTTAACGTTAATTTAACGTAACATAATAAAACGACTTAATTATTATACTAAACTATCATGTAAAAAATGTGAGACAGTTTTGTGTATTATTAAAATACTTATCTTTAAAAAGTGATACCAATAAATCAACAAAAGATTTCACTTTAGATTTCTTCAATCAACTTATTGAAAGTTTCTAGTTCACATCTTCTTTGTAAAGAAAAATTTGAAGTGAAGAAATATCGTAGTTGTCAGAAATTCTGGGTAAGAGAACTTTTACAAAACTTTGTTTTCAAAGTACAGTTTCACATAGTTTACGCGTTTTCAACGGTTTGTTAATATTTTGTGCAAAAATATTACCTAGTGACATAGTTATTGAACTGATTCGTGTGCCAAAGCAAAACTTTTTATTTTCATTTCGGCGTTTATTATCGGATAATATTAATTTTTATCAGAGTTAAATTTCATATTGCTAATTGTCTATTCTCTGTTTATTTACATTTTATCTATAGTTAGGTTTATGGTGTGCTCAGTTAAGCATCAGGTTATGCTTTAACAGATATGCCTTTTTGTTATATTGATTAATTAGTGATTTTAAAAGGTTTAAATGGCTACAATTTCAAACTATCATTATATGATTATAGGTATTTACTTTTAAACTTTCGCGTTGCATGATATCAATTTATACGAAACGTGGAATCCAGTGATTCAAATTACGCAATCTCACCTTGCGCAGTCGGTTAACGCTAAGAATACGGACGGCATTACGTGCAAAGACAAAAATGTGAGGTTCTACTTCACATACGGAGCCGTGACATCGCCTCACCAGTCTGCTTGTGACCACGGTCGGTGTAACCTGGTCGAAACGTCAAGCAAAATAAGGTATGTAAATACCTAATGCATGATCGCGTTAATTCCTGTATGTTTATAAATTTATATCATTATAGGTAATTATATTTTTATAACTATTAAATGACAAAAATGAAAATTAAAAATGTTATTGGAATAACAATCTCTAACATCTCTTTAAATCTATTAAAACATATATTTTGTCTGTCTCGACAGTTATTGTGTGACAAATTTTCCCTAAGTTACAGGACAATCTTACTCACGCACATTACCCTGACTTTTGTAAGCCAGGTTTAAGTTAAAAGGCAAAGACCGTAATATGCCCCAGAGTCCTGATACTAGATAACGAATAAAAGGTAAGACGATCTATGTGATAGTCACGACTGCACGAGCAGGGCCACAAAATATTATCTAATAAAAATGAAAATAAATAAACAAGTATTTAAGAGGAACAAAAACGTACTGAATACATTATAAATCTGTACAGCTAAATGGGGAGAAAAATAGTATCGATATGCGTCCTATTAATAAATAAATGTTAAAGTTTGTGTGTGTGTGTGTGTGTGTGTGTGTGTGTGTGTGTTTTTGTTTGTTAGCACTCTGCGCCTAGACGGCCAGAAACGGACATAGGCTACTTTAATCCCGAAAATTAGGAGACAAAACACAGTTTAAGCGCGGTCAAAGCCGTAGGGCGCAGCTAGTAAATTTCAAAAAATCTTCAGTTGGCGTAACTCAAGCCATTATAAAATTGTTACCACCGCAAACAAAAGAAGGAAAACAGTTTTTAAAACAATTTATTTTTAATCATACTGAATTACACATTTTACCAAAAATATGCGAATGAAAATTGCTCACGAAGTCCTCAGCAGCTATATTTTCAATTTAACATGCACTGCAAAAGTAAGTGCTAGTTATTATGTCAGAACGAGAATTATAGTACAATTAGTTACAATTATATCGTACACGGCGCGGCTATTAGTCAGTAAAACCAATTTGCACTTATCAGACATCGCTTGTAAAATACTACTTCGCAAGCCTATTGAGATTGCTGTGAATAAGTGTTCTGTATACGATACGGAACTATATAGGTTAAAGTTTGTAAGGCAGGTAGGACAGAGCGTAGCAGCGAAATGGAGACCGTAAAACGATGAGTAGGAGTATATTTACAGTAAATTAAAGAGACGCTAGAAGAAATCTGCTAGCAGACCAACGTGGTTGACACACTGTCAAGGTAAATATTCAATATTACATTTCGGTCTAGTACTATATGCATGAAGAAAACTGTCAAATTTAAACTATTAGGCTGATGTAAAAGCTAACAGACCTATCTATACTATTAGGTGTATAAAGCGGAAATGTTTGTGTTTGTTTAAACGCGGTTCGGAATTGAAAAAATATTTTTGAGTATGATAGCCCTGTTCTCGAGGAAGGTAATAGGCTATGTAACATCACGCTACTGGCGACGGGAGCAAAGCAGTAAGCAAAGACGCGGGTAAACACACATTACATACAAAACAGTTATAGTAAAACATTGAGATGTCGAAAAAATAAGTACCTAGTAATATATTATGTAATATAGTACTAACATTAATAAACTAAACGTATTGTTTTGTAAAACAAACGAGGATAATAAATATTTTTTTTTTCTATCTAAGTTCTTTTACGTACACTACATTAATAATACTACAGAAATTTAGTTTTTGCTTGATAAAGTGTATTTATTAGGAAAAAAAGGATAGTAACGTTAAGTAGAGCTTTGTCCTCCATTTGTCTTGATGCTCCGATTACGGATAGAAATTCAAAAACTAATAGTTTCACGAATGGGCAGACAATCTGAAAGGAACTAGACTTTTAAATGGACTTAGATAGACAAAAGAGCTCACATAATGGGATTTCCATTCCAACGGAACCTTAAAAATACAGGAAAATGTACAAAATACCTTATATTATTTCTGTTTGTCACGCGACCGCCGGCATTAGTAACATGATTTTATTCGACTTGTAAAAATACGGCACAATTTTCTTATAGTTAAAATAACTTGTGAATCAAATAATTATAGAAGCAGTTGTTTTATTGTACTTTTTCTGGCTTGCATAATATGGAATACTAGCTGTTGCCCGCAGCTCCGCCCGCGTAAATGTCGGTTACATCGCATATTATTATTATGTATGAAAGAATTTTTCAAAAATAAACGTAGCGTAAGTTACTCCTTATTACATCATCTACCTGCCAATAAAAGTCCCGTCAAAATCGGTCCAGCCATTTCAGAGATTAACTGGAACAAACAGACAGACAGACAAAGAATTAAAAAAAATACATTTTGGTGTATGTACCGAATATATATTAATATACATGTAGTAAAAAACGGTTATTTCAATATTAAAAACAGACACTCCAATTTTATTATATGTATATATTTATATTATTGACTAGCTGCGCCCCACGGCTTCACCCGCGCGTAAAATATGTTTTATCGCTTGGGAACCCGACCAATTTTCGGGATGAATAATAGTCTATGTCCGTATTCAGCACCGAAACCAATTTTCATCGAAATCATCGTTCAGCCGTTTAGACTCACTGAGTGGTAACAAATACACACACACAAACTTTCGCATTTCTAATATTAGTAAGTATCTACGATTCCGTAAAAAAAAAACATTTAGGTTATATTAAAGTGCTAAATATTATTAAAGTACCTACCTACCTACATAGTTATCTAAACTAATAAGATTTGCTTTTTTGTATTTTTGTTTGTTTGTTTGTTTGCAACGTTTTAACTCAAGATCTACGTAACTGATTGAAAAAATATTTCACTTTTAGAAACTACAAATGGGACGGTAACTAGCTATATTTTATTACGTTTAACATAATTTTTCAGTCATTTAAAAACATCAATAATATAAGCGCATTTATAAATCTGAATGATACAATACATCACTATTGCTATGATATATTCCGTAGGCGTTAGTTATGAGACCGAATGATACTTTTGATACCGAAGCGAAGCCAGGGCGGACCTCTTGTTGATTCTAATTTGAGCATATAGTAAGCGTTTTAGTTATGGTGCAATTTAATCTGGGTGTACCATATGGTTTTACTTTTTCTCTATTTATCACACATTATTTTAAGGCTACATGACTGTCATTCAATTATATTCTGAGTGAAGGGTTACCGCACAGGAGATATACCGGAGATTTACTCTGATAATATTGAACTTGCATTTAGATACAAAATTATTTACTATGCCCCTTAATAAAGATTCCAAGGTACAGTGGCAGTGCTGTGAATAGCGTTTATTTTATTAAGGACTGTAACTCAAGCGGATTTACAGATGTATTTACTAACTTATCGATATACCTATACCTCTGTAGTTCGGTGGTACTGTGCAAGGACTGCCACGCAGAGGGCGACATCTGCGGGGTTCGATTCCTGCTCACTGCAAATATTTGTGTGCATGAACATGGCTATTTGCATTGGTCTGGGTGTTTCTATGTATAATATGCATGTATTTACAAAAAAAAGTATATATGTACTTATGTTTATCCGCATTGTAGAACCCATATCACAAGCTATTAATATATGCTTACTTTGGGTTTAAATGGCGATGTGTGGTCGTTATGGTATTATTTATTTATTTATTTATTGAAGTCCTGCAAGTGTTACAACTTCACACTGGTTTACAGTTTCTATAAACCTAATTGCGAATACACAGCAACCACATTCCAGTTGCAAGTTTACAAACGGTTTGCAGTCTAAATTTAGACCGCCGCTCGACGGTTTGCAATCTAAATTTATACCGCCGCCCACTAGCCAGCAGACTCAATGAAAATTAAACGATCAGGTTAAACGTGTAGTTTTGATTGCTTGTTATTACCAACAGTTTACTGTGCTAGCAGAATTATAGCTTAATTAAGTTGTGACTATTAAAGTTGCTTGAATTTCCCCATAGTATTCACGTATGTTACTTCTAACTTTAGAAGTACATTATTAAACTCATTATGTACAAATCTCCGTCTTATTAAGCTTATGTTATAATACAAACTTAAATTTAATGAAATAGTTTCGAGTTGGATAAGCGTATAAGTAAAATTTTGTTATCGGGTTATCGGGACAGAGTTTAACATTACTAGAGTTTCATATATCAACGAAATAATATGTAATACTATCAGTATTATCACTCTTACCCTTACTTAAACACTGTCATTGTAATTTTCAATTAGCTCATTACACAAGTACGTGATACACATTGAGCTCCTAAAATTATTTCATTTTCATATTATTATACGTAATGATTAAAATTCATTGCGCTTTTACAAACCCAGTCAAGTTGAACATGAGTTTAACAGCAAATCTATTTAAAAGAAAATTTTACCTGTAGTAGCTTTAAACTGGATCATTTCTTTTCTATTTCTTCTTTTCTAACCAATTTCATATACGATTTCTTTCTGAAGTATCTGTAACTGGATCAATATTAGTGCTCGTTAAATTAAATAATATTATAATGTCGAAAAATAAACTGCTCTTTTTTCGGATAGATTATTGTATCACGCGAAAGTCCACTGCTGGATAATATTGACCCCAAGGATTTTTGCCATAATCGCAACGATGAAATAATTTTCTTGTCGCTTTACTGACTTTGGTTATACGTATATTATATACTTTGCTAGTCGGTAGCGCGATTCCTACTTTATGTCGCCTCAAGTTACATAAAGATGTAACCTTAGTCTGCGCCTCGTCGCCTCTGTGTGTTTTGTAATTGGATAAAGACGAAGCATTACGTCTGCGCTCCGTGCTCTCTATGTTTTGCATTGGGAGACTGCCGTGTATTTATATGAAAATCCATTTGAAACACACCTCGCCGAACTGCACCTCGCCTTTGCCTTATCTTTCACGTGCCTTAGGATTAAGTACATAAACATTTTATTATCAATGAACGTAACTAAGGGCAAAATCAAAGTGCGAACAACCCCATTAGCGATCAACATGTTGCCTTACAAATGATATCGTAAATACTATTAGTAGTTCACGAAACATTATTGCAAATTTACCAATACACCGGTAAACTTCGTTTGAAATAATGGTTTGTGCGTCCAAGCTTAAAATTAATAGAGTCTATAATACCTACGCCTCATCAACGGTGCTATCGAGTAAGCGCTGTAATCAGCTGACAGTCGTTTCAAGTACATAACATACTGATAACATGTCGGATATTCGGGACTAAGTAGACTAGTAGCCAACAGCCACATGCTGCGATGTTATTATTTAAAATTAATACATTATCATCAGCTCATTATATTCCCATTGCAGGAGTGAAGACATCTTCTCAGACAGAGAAGGTATGAACAATGATCACTAAGCTCGCTTAAGACAAATTGGCTATTTCCGATGTAGATACATTTTATCAGTCCAGATTTCCTCACGATGCGTTTCTTCACTGTAAGTCAGTAATTTCCAATGGAGTCTTAATAAGTACATATCAGTTTAAAAAAGTATCAAGGTAGAATATAATAAAAGCTCTTATTTGTAAATTTTTTTTTACATTATTAAGGGCCGACACTGCGTTAAGCGGGCGTTCGCGACGGGCAGCCGTCGCTTGTCTACGCGCGTGGACACGCGGGCGGGCTCCGTGGCAACGCGACGGTCCCCATCGCGGGTACCCGTCGCGGAGACCCGATTATCGCAGTGTCGCTAGTTCAATTTTAACGGTGTGCATGTATAGTCGTGTCCATGGAGAACTTATTGTATTATTACGTAGCAAAACAACGACGACTAGCAAAAAAGAAACGACAGCCAGTAAGCCCGTTTATTGAATCTAGGTTCAGCGCGTGCCCCCGCGAAGGTTTCCGTCGTACGGAGGCGGGCCACGTTGCGCGGGTTCGGAGCGCGCCTCCCTGTAACGGACGCCCGCACAGATATTAGAAGTTTTAAGAAATTCTAAAAAAATGATATCGATTTGTCGCTATATTGAAATAACAGAACATTTTATTAAAGTGATTTTTACTCGACATAAAAATACATTAACCGTATATGTTTTTTTATGGAAAATTCAATTCAAAATTCGCTAAAGTAAATTGGCAGCTACACATCCTCCCGACGCATAGTGCATTTTAAAAGACTTTTCATTCAATTTCAATTTATTTTATTGCATAAATATAAATTACATTTTATTACAAATAAGTAGTTTCCCTTTGGTCCCAAACTAAGCTAGTGCTTGTATCTTGGGTATCATTGGGATTACAATTTTCAATATAAATATATCTTACAGACTATCATACATACATTATAATATAAGTATACTACACACTTTTAAATAAAAGTTAATCAATAAATACCGTAACCTAAAATATATATTAAAAATAACTTAAATCTATGATGACACTTCTCGTTGTGCCTGACGGTCGGTGTTAGTTCCGTTGTCTCGCAGCCTGCCCCGGAACCGCCGGAACACCACGCCCTTCGGCCAGAATTCTTCTTTGGTGAAGGTTTCAAGAGCCTTTGTCGGCACACGCGCTACGAACGACTTGAAGTTCACGCTGTGACGTGAT
Organism: Parascotia fuliginaria; assembly: GCA_963082885.1. NCBI lineage: Eukaryota > Metazoa > Arthropoda > Insecta > Lepidoptera > Erebidae > Parascotia > Parascotia fuliginaria. The sequence continues at coordinate 11,788,136 of OY720180.1, read as the reverse complement.
TCCAAAGGCTCTACCCTCACGATGTAAGTGGCCTTGACCTTGATGTACTCCACGAGGTCCTGAGTCGTTGTGGAGTGATGCAGGCGCGAGACATACAGTAGCGTAGTGGGTACGGCAGGTTTCAACAGGAAGTTGGGCCCTGTGGGTGCTGTACCACACTTATTTCGGCAGGTTTGACTCCTACGTTTCTTTTGGACTTTCACAAATCCATCATCATCCGGAACACAGCTTTGAGTGGAGATGGGTGTGACGTCCTCTTCTTTATTGTTTTTTTTTTTTTTTTTTTTATATGACCGCACGTCAAGTGCGGTCGGCCAAGTGACCCTCCAACATAATCGGAGCCCTTGTTTTCTAATATGTTTTATTGCTTGATTATGGTTTTTATTTAGGTAGGGTTTAGGGTATTACTATTTTTATTTACAAATTTCGCTTAATTCTATTTTTAATTATTATTTTTATTTTACAATATTCTATGCTTTTGTCACTATGCTTTTTATACTTGTTATTTTTAAATCTAGTTTTGTATTAATAAGAATTTTTTATTTCAATAATTTCTCTTTAAATACACTAATATATTACTATGGGTCTGCACCACAGTGCAGCGCGTGTTTGCAAAAGTGCAAGCTCAGTTTGCAAGTTTGAAGACCGCCGCTGCACTGTAGTGCAGAGCTCAGCCTTATTTGGACATACACCGAAAGAAACAAACAGAAAAAAAACAAATAAACAGAGATATCTAAACGAAAATACACAAATACCCCACCAACATAGACCAAAAACATAAAAAGAAAAGACAACACAACAGGTAGGCCAACACAGTTTGAAGACAACACAACAGTTACCCCTCCACTGTGCACACTGCACAGACCGACACTGGGGGCCGACCACGGCGCTTTGCCATTTTCTCCCTCAAAACGGAGGGAGACTGCTAACGGCACCTTTCTCTGGCTTGCATTTATCATAATGTAGTCCAAGAGAAAGGGCCGTGCAGGTCCTGGACTGCGCCGTGGTGCGGTGCTGGTGAATGTTGAGTGCGGTCTGTACAGTATGCACAGATGGACAACACACGGCACGGACAATTTTCTGAGCTGTGCATCGGCAGCCTCGCTCCAATGGGCCACCTTAGCAGTAGGCCACTGCCGCACGGCACCCTGATGTTGTACTGCGGCGAGTGGACTCACGGCGCGCGCATAGTCACGTCGAGAAGATGACGTAACGGTGACACGTGCAGCGAGCGCGGGCGCAGGCGCAGCGGGGACGGAGGAGCGCGTGGCAACGACGGGGCGCGCGGGGACAACGGGGTTACTGCGCGCAGTCGCGATGACGGACGGCGACGTTTCAGATATCGCTGATGCGAAATTTGCTGCTGGCGAACACACGAATGCTCCGCGTTTCGTATTTACGTTTGAAGCCTCAGCTGACCTAAATACCGATGTAGTATTTCGTAACTCTTTTACTTCGTTACGTAGGTCAGTGATGGTTGTTTGTGAGGCTTCAAACTTCAGCATCACATCGGCCAGACTTGCTTTCAGCGACGTTATGTCCTTTAAGAGTCTGGTGACATCGACGTGGTCAAACGTGACAGAAGGCATTCTCCTCTGCTCCTTAGCCACGAAAGTCGGCACGTCATCGGGGTCGGTCACCTTCAGCACGTTGATTATGTCCTGAAGACTCCGCGCCCCTTTTTCATCTCTCCGACGAGATGGCATTCGGTCGCTCATGTTGAACGACGTATACAGCAGCTCCTTGGCGCTGCGGATCTCATCTTCTGTGAAGTTCGAGGTGCAGATCTGCGTGACGCTGACCTCGTCCATCACATCCAGCTGACACTGCAGGAAGGCCAGCAACTTGTTTGCTATGAGTTTGTCGCTCATAGTAAATGTAGATCGGCGTGGCGATTGCCACACACAATGCTTGAACAACAATAATTCACGACGTAGTCTTAACACGTCCGCACTGTAACGCACATAATGCAAGACTCATGTCATTGTCTTGTTGTCGTTTATTATATAACCAAAGAAGGTTTACATTTTATTAGGGTTCTTTTACCACCCATGTCCTGCATTGTCATGCTCACTAAAATGTCATTGCTTGTGGTGTCGTATTGGCCGGGTCATCACCTTCCCTCTAATATGGCGAGGGTGATGATGGCTGGCCCGTGCGTCATGCTCGTGAACGGGTGCTACTTGGGATGACTGGTCAATCTTGGCATGGCTTACATTTAATATTCAATCCAGTATTACCTTGTCGTTCAATGTGACCAGGGGGTGCATTTACCAGTTTAATTAAAATACGTAGTCAAATTACCATACTAGTTGAAACTAAATAATTGAATTCCTTGTTTTCTTTCTTTAATCTTAGTATTATATTAATTAGTTAATTTGTAATAATTACTTTGTATGGTTCTTTGGTTGCGTTGAGTGTTTAAATTGTAACTTATTCAAATAACTGTAATTATCTGGCGATTGAAAAGAGTGGCGTGAGTTTCTTGCCAGTTCTTCTCACAGCTCTACCTCGTCAGCGAACTGGCTGTAGGTCAATTGGCTGACAAAATGTAATGTTGACTTTTCATAAGCATCATACTTTATGATCTAAATGAAATAAATGCTTTGACTTTGACTTTGACTTTGACTTTGGTTAATATCACTTCTTAAACAGAAAAGACAGCAAGTTGTTACCACAAAAATTATACGTTCCGGTAATTTATAATTTTTTACTACACTTATCAGGTCGACGGTCTACTTTGTAAGATGTCCCACGCTGCTGCCAGGCTAAAAAATAAACGTCTACATCAAATCTAAAATAAACGTAATAAATGCGCAAAGATAAGCATCAAATAATCGGCATTTTTAATTTGAACTTCAAAATTTATAATTGTAAAGTTGACCGTGCCAACCTGAGTCTTATTAATCTTTACTTTTTTATGTCGAACACAGCTGTTGTATAGGGGAAGTCACGGTCGTTCGGCCAACCATTACAAAGTTATTAAGTACTTTTAGCCCGAAAACATTAATTTCGTATTGTAATCTGATATTAATTTTGTAAGGTTACAATCGTAAAATATAAGGTTAACTCGAAAACAATTAGGTAGGTATTTAATTTATTTAATCATCATAATAGCAAATGCTTAGTTTGTTGCTTAGTAGTTTTTAACCTACCTTTGTTTCATAGTTTATTTATGTTTCAATTTTATTTTAAGGTGTAGTAGCAATTGTAACATGGTAATAAAATAAAAATTACTTAAAAATCTTTAATCAATTTTAATAAAGGATATTGTGTGTTAGTTGTGGTTTTTTGTCAAAAAATGCAGCGTAGCGAGCATTCATGCTGGGCCATTGTACTAAAAAGATCTCAATCTATGCTTTCATACTGGAATTGGTGTGCAGATTGGCTTTTTGCCCATGTACTGTCGTTTGTTCTACGGGAACGTGAAAACGATTTGACGTGATGATATCGTCACGTTTCAATTAACGCATTACTTAACTCTGCAAGAAAACTTACACACTATTTCGTAACCATAGGTGTAGTATAATTGTTCTGCTAGTAACAATCTTGACTGTCATTTTTCACTACTTTCTTTTACATACGTGTATATTTAAACTAATATTTTAAAAGTAAAGATTTGATATGTATGTTTGTTTACAACGAATTATCGGAAAAACTACGGTACCGACTTGAAAAATTTTTCACTTTGAGATCAATAAATGAAGCGGGTAACGTAAGTTATATTTTATTACGTTAAACATATTTTTGTGCAATTTTCAGAATTTTAATATTTGTAAATTTGCAATACAGAAGACAGAACAAGTAAATTTGCAGTATAGTAAAAGTATTTTGTACAAGTAGGTAATATTAAAATCATATTTCTTGTAGGCGTTTGTTGTAAGAACGAATAAAACTGTTGATACCGAAAAGCGAAGCCACGGCGGACGTCTAGTGTTTCATAAACACATGGCTCATGGCTCAGTGTCTGTTGTTCTTATTTACAGTCTAACTGCTGTTTACCGTGATGAGAAACTGCGGCGCCGCGTTTGACTGCGCTTCTGATTCTCTAGAATCAGAAGTCTCTAGAAGTCGTGAATTTTTGTAAAAAAAAAAAGAAAAACTCATTAAAAAGCATTTTACTACTTCAGCAAACTGTTGACGAGTCAACATTAATATTAGCCGGCCTTGAGACCCAGACATCATTATTACTGATTGAAACAGATCTTGACAATGCCTAGGTACATAACTCAACAAACTTGAATATCTTCTACTAATTGACTGAATTCCCTTCTGTCAAACAGTTGAAAGGAAAACTGCTTCTAATAATCGTAATTATCATTTTAAAGGCAAATTAATAGACGAACTATTATTTAGGCACGGTCTCATAGAATTTATATAAATAGAAGTTAGTACGTAGTATGATTATAAATAGAAGTTAGTACGATAATTTCAATGGACCAATCCGTAAACATTAAATGGTTTATGCGAGGTGTGAATAATACTACCACCATGCTTGCAATTGGACACGAAAACTATTAAGATGGTCCCCTATTTTTAAACCCTACTGACTGCTTGCCGTGGGTGCATTTTGATAGGTAAAAAAACATAGGTACTCAAGAAATAGAGTTTAAAGTTTTTGGTTCGAATGTAAGTAAGTTTTACCATCCGGTCAGCAGTCAGTGGGTCAAAGAGTGGTAAACACCATTCTAAAAGCCATTCAAGCAACAATATTTCGCCATTGAAATCGACTTTAAATTTGTTTGTTTTTTGTTAAACCTTTTAACAACGTTTTTATATCAGATAAAACAATTTACGTAAAGAATAACAAAGTTAACGAAATAATTGAGATACTTTAATCCTCAGTAAAGCCAAATTTAATTGTCTTCTGAAGAAAAAAAAACAAACGTTGAACGAAGCGGCGAACAAATTCGTCATCTAATCAAATAAGTTTGTTACGTAACAGAAAACTCGATAAGATCCTTTAATATTACATAGAAACAATCATGTTCTTGTTTATTCTTTATTTACAAGATATACGAAGTGAATATTGGGCAAATAATAGTTAAACAAAGGACTGGACGGTGCACGGTGAGACAATTAAAATCTAATAATCTATCTATTTAAATAAAAGCTAAAGGTAATAATAATCATAATATTCTACCACATTCACACAGCGCCATTTAGCCCCAAATTAAGCAATTATATTTGCTTGTGTTATGGGTACTAAACAACTGATATACTACTTACATACATTTTTTTTTTGTAAATAAAAGGTAAAAAGTAAAGGTAAAAAAAAAAGGTAAAGGTGGTCACTAAAGGTCACTCACTCATTACAAAATCTCAGAAACTACAAGTGTTAGGAGTCTCAAATTTTGCGTGAAGGTTCCTTTTAGAACGTAGGTGCTCACTAAGACTTTTGCGAAATTAGTCCCCTAAAAGGGTAAAAAGGGATGCCAAATTTCAATGAAACTTCTATAGTTTTGATAGTAGGGTTATTATTATTAATTATATAATATTATAGGATATATTTTTTTATGGAAAATTTTATTTTTAAAGCTTTCGACTCCAAATTCACATATTAAATAAACTTTTTTTACTAAAATTAGTAAGGCAATATCTATAGGTAAATAGTCGCTAGAAAGCGTATTCAAGTAAAAAATACCAACTAAAATTACCTGTGCCTGATGGAGATAATTATTTTAGTTTGCGTATTAATTGATCTTTGTAATGTTTCTAGTTTCTATGTAACATGCAACCTATAATTATGACTATACTATCAAATGAAATTTTTGATCATTTTTGTTAAACGAAAATTTGGCTTGTTTGTATAATGAAAGCTACTGTGTGTAAAATGATAAGTAGCTTCCTTAAAGTTTATCTATAGAAGTTTTTTTTTTTTATTTTAGCCTACCAAAGTGACTCAACTCTGCCTGATGGTAAGCAGTAAGTGGAATCCAGAAGTGGCGGACACCATTCCAAAAGCCAAACTACTGGTATGGTGGCCTCCACTATGGCGGCTTAGTGAGATATTTTTTCAGGCCCCGCTTAAAAGACCCAGAATCAAAATTAGATGGGAACACCCTAAGCTATTCGCCTTTTTCACGTCTTCATAGGTATATCGGCTGTAGATAGTCGTACATCCCCTGGGTGTTGTACCTAAGTGCTAAAGAATAATGCCATCAAGATAAAAATGTTATAGAGGATATTGTCTTACATATTTTAAATTATGTTAGATAAAAAATTGAAGTATTGGACTAGATTTTACGAGAACTGATAAGGGCTCAAAAAACTCATATTTCTTTCAAAATAAAATATCGATTACAGCTAAAACAATTTTTAAGCTTTAATCTTATATGAATAAATAAACGTAGGTATTATTTTAATTAAAGCCTAAGAAATCAATCTGATTCTCAGTAAATCAGTGACTCAAATGTGTTTAGACTGGTTTTAATAATGAAATTTCATCGTAATAAAGTTGAGTAATTCGTTAACATTCGTCGTAACATTATTCCATACAAATAAACATCGAAAAAGCTTGATATTTTACAAATACAATCACGTTTTACTAATAAAAGTTATAGTAACATTTCCCATTGTTGGAATCTGCCCAAAACAGTTGTTACGTTTTACTTACATGATGACATTTTGCGAATTGCACATTTACGACTTTGAGGAAAATGTACAAGTAGAAATTAACTTTTGTTTAAGTAAAATAATTCCTGCTTTTGACAAAAACAATTTAGCTTGATATGTACAACCTAATGTGAGAATCCATTATAGAACAGACATCCAGGTAGAATGATTTTGTAATAATGTTCGCCAATGTGTTTTGATTTTCTTGAAATATCATATACTGCAATATATTTTCTTTATTAACCAATATAGTGAGTAACCAGTGATACTAAGTACTCTATTAGATGTGGAGCACAACACTAAAGATGCTATAGGAACGAAAAGTATAGGATAAAGGCCATAGTAATAGTTTACTCAAGTAGACCATTAGGTATATTGGTTGACATGCAAAAAGTAGAGAAATAATCACGAAGAATATTTGTAAACGTAACCATAACGTTCTTAAAATAAGTACCTACGTTCCTACGCCTGTCCTTAAAGGCAGTAGTGTAATTTATAAACAGGCCAAATGGACAATAAGATGACTGACATTTTATACCACAAAGAAGTTGTCAATCCGGTTCGGCCATCTACATAACCAGGTTCGTAACCAGTTACCAACAAGAGATAAGCCATGTTAAATCATCTGTTGTGATTTCATCAGAATACAGAACGACTCCTAAAACGAAATAACTGAAGTCAAGAGTTTATTTATACATACATAATAGACAACACTACAGACTACATACAAAATACCCCAAGCGCTCTTTATTATTAAAACAAAGCTTCGTCTACCATCGTTGTGGACATAAACTTTCAATATTTTTTCATGAGGCGGATGGAGCCAATTTCCTATAGTCCCCAGCTGGGATTCACGTCAAGAGCGAACGCTACATTCTGTTCGAATCATTCAATTACATTAATACAACATGTAGAAGTTATAAGTTTTTATGAACCACATATCATTGTATGTCTTGAAATGAAATCATACCTTTATAACGTTTACAGTAACGTCAAGTACGAAACATAAAGTATGTAATAACCATTACTGTTACGAAACATTCAATGCTATGGTATATATGGGCGTTTACCATTATGGGCTCTATGTACAGATATAGTGTCTTTAGATATTTTAGTATATGCTGCCAACAAACTAGCGAGAATTCGGCTTAACAAGCTCAAAACGCTAATCGCTCCCGGCTATTTCTATAACCAATGTTTGTGTGTATGTATTTAAATTACCCCAGGTAATCGCATGAATTGCAATATTGAAAATACGGTGATTTGTTTACACGATTGCGTGAACTAAACTATGAACTTATTTTCAATGGCTGCGATTCGTTTGCTTTCACAGATTCCTGACAGTTTAGTTACACACGAGACAAATGGAGCACAGTCCACTTGTTGCCTAATTGGTGAAAACTGAGCTTTAAAACCAAAAGACCTCAATTTTGTTTACTAATAAAATAGTGCCAATAAAACAAACTCTATCCAAATATTAGTCTCGGCACTAAAGTCATTCAGAAAAATAAACTTTAGTCACGCAACTATAGTAGACATGACATATAAATTCGGCATAATATATCTCAAGAAATACATTGTCATTTCTCTTGAAACCTAGCGAGCTAAATTGACAGTTTGATCCTTATTACAATAGTAATACTACTATAAACTTGGTATTTTATGTCGACCCAAATTTGGCATTGCGAAATTTATTTATTATAATCATCGCTATTAGCTCAAAAAGGATATTACATTAGGTAGAAGGAAGCTTTCGAATCACAATACAAACTTGTATTGTGAACTTCACAAACATGGAATAAACGGGCACAAAGCAGTTCCGAAGCGGTAGTTGAGATTGAAATCGTCATTGAAACTAACAATGTATTGACGAACCGTGACCGACACTCCGGGTGTCCACTAGTTTAACTTTAATCCCTCTTTGTCCGGGGCGTTGTCGGAAACTTTTGCCCACAGTAGTGTGACTGCGCTTAGCACTTTATAATTTACACGAATTGGCTGTCGCCGACCCGCGCGACTCGCCGTCAGTAATCCAGTTACGTGTTTTTCGGTCGGAAGTATTTTCAGGACTATACTCACGAAATTGCTTTTAGTATTCTATCCTAAACTAAGAGTATACATTTTTAATTATTACGTCGCTTTTCATGCAACCGCAAATTATACTATTATGTGTACCAATCTCAAACTCAAACTCAAAGCGTTTATTTCATTTTGGTCATAAAGTATAATGTATATAAACGTCAAAATTACATAATGTCAGTCAATTAACCTACAGCCAGTTCGCTGACCAGGTAGAGCCGTGAGAAGAACGGGCAAGAAACTTAGGCCACTCTTATCAATCACCAGATAACTACAGTTTTTTTGTATGAGTTACAATAATAATAATAATAATACTTCAACAACTACACACAACACCCTCTAGACCCAAAGTGAGCATATTATATGCTTGTGTTATGGGTTCTAGAATGCGGATATACATACTTAAATACTTTTTTGTAAATACATACATATTATACTTATAAACACCCAGACCAATGCAACAATGTTAACTCTCAACGCAACCAAGGAACCATACAAAGTAATTAATACAAATCAACCAACTAATATTTTATAATACCTAGATTAAAAAAATAAAGGAAGAGGATTTCAATTATTTATTTAGTTTCATCTAGTATGGTAATTCGACTACGTTGTTTGTACATGCACCTCTCGGACATATTAAACGACAAGGTAATACTGGATCTATTATTAGATGTATGCCATGCCAAGATTGACCAGTCACCCCAAGTAGAACCCATTCACGAGCATGACGCACGAACCATCATCATCTTCGCCATATTGGAGGGAAGGTGATGACCCGGCCAATACGACACCACAAGCAATAACATTTTTGTGAGCATTACAATACGGGGCATGGGTGGTAAAAGAACCTTAATAAAATGTAGCCTTACAAATTCATAATTATCATGATATGCATCCACTTGGACACTGTGGGTAATACAGACGGATATTCTGGCTACACATAATAATTTCATTAATATTATCATAATATAATAAGAAATTCATGCGGCAATAAAGAGTTCCAGGTTTTGATGGTATGTATGAAGCACCTACCCATCCAACCTTTTATTTCGAGATCCTATTAAATTTCCTTGTGAGCGAATGCCACTACTTTAGTCTGTACGTATGGTTTTATATATATAACAACAAGGTGGAATCAATTTGAAGACTTTTTAAAACGTCCTCCGTGGTATATGCGATAAAAGACTGCCATTGAGACGTCATCTCTCCGCAGCTGTGAAGTCTCAAGAGTATTGGTGGCCTCTAGATTTTCCAATGATGAAGGCCGTGTGCCGATGTACGATCAGTGCGACAAATAAGTATTGTGCAAAGTCCTAAGAGCCATCCCAAAAAGAAGAGAACGCGGAACGATCTTGAGTCTCACTTATATAAAACTAACTTCCCGCGTCGCAGTTTCACCCGCGTCTTTGTATACTGCTCTGCTCCCATCGCCAGTAGCGTGATGTTAGATAGCCTATAACCTTCATCAAGAATTGGGCTATCATACACAAAAAGAAAAATCCGACTGGTAGTTCCAGAGATTAGCACGTTCAAACAAACAAACAAACTCTTTCGCTTTATATATTAGTATAGATAGACTGTTAAGGGCGTGTAGCGCATTTAAATTCCTTTTAGCATCAGAACTGGTACACGTATTTTCCCAAGTTCTTTCATATGGAGTTCCAAAATATGCGGCAATATTCATGGTTTATTAATTTATTGGAGCGTAAAATGTTTCTTGTCAGCAAATATTAATTATTATGTTTTATAATATTTAACTTTGTCAATCCAATTTATTTTCATATTATGAGCTGAAACTTGATATTAGTAGATTCTTTCTGAAAAGACTGTTGTTTGTAATAACAGCAAAACTGGTTTATGATAAAATTATGTACGAATTTTGTAATAAAAGTAAATTAATTTTATTCTATGTGGGAGTCGGTAAACACTTCAGAGTTTTCTTTAATAATAATAAAAAATATTTAATATCTAAAATATCTTCATAGGTCTACATAAACTAATAAATTCGTCATGTTGTAGAATTAATAAAAGTACATGCTATGTTCCTTACATGATTGTTTTGCTTCATTTATTTCCATCTATGTTATCATAAGTAAAAGTTTATTTTTTAAATCTTGAAAAGTTTATATATGTTCTTTTTTACTATTTTATTAACACTGGCATAAAGCTTACATTGATACAGTAGCTGGCACCAGCACCACTGGATTCTGGCACTTGATCAGCACTGCCACAATGTTTAAAATGTGTAAACGTTTTCAATCCAATGTTTCCGACACCAGATACTGGATCAAAGTAAATCAGCCTTACGTATCGGTTTAGTCAATCTACTTTATTCATTTGTTTAAATAACAAAAAAAATGTTAAAAAAGAAAGTTAGGTGGATGTCACTGTACTTTAATGATACTTGTCACCCTACTGCGAACATTGTACAATTTGGCCAGTTAATCTCGGATTAAGTCAAAGGTCTGTAATCTACTTCAATGGTCGCCCTTGAGACTTAAGATTACTTCTTTCTTGTAGTCTTCATCTTAACTACGGTAGGTATTATAAAATATTCAAAAGGGAATTTCATTGTTTAGCTTTTTTCGTTTTGTTAAAAGAAACCTTGCTTCAGCTTCAGTTACAAACTTTCATTGAAACTTAACAAAATATTTCTTCCATTTAAGAATTCAAAATAACGCGAATTTATTACTAAAAGTATAATCGTTAGATGAGCGTTCGTCATCAGTAGACTGCCAATGGCATTATATTTTGGCATTATGTTTACACTTACAAAACATTTTTATTAGCGTAGCAGTTGACAGTTTTCATGATGTGATTGTCAAGCTTAATAATAATAAAATGTAATCATTCTTCAGAGATATAATTAATTCCATCTATCAGTATGAAGACATCTACTGCCGGACTTAAGCCTTAGTACACCACGCTTGGCAGACTGTACTGTAACTTACTGTTGATTAGTAGACTTAGGTAATTTACATTTCTTTAACTCTTTTGTTTACCTTGTAAATCTTTATATTGTAAGTCACTACGATAACAAACAAGCATACACTTTCTGAGAGTACATAACCAACCTATTCCTTATAATAACAATGATCAAAAGTACGTTTGCAGTCTAGAATTCCGGGTACAATGTTTCACTTAAAGGCCGAGCATTAATGCACATAACTGTTGTGCCGGGACTTTTAAACGTTTAATCTGAAATGCCAAGCGAATGCTTATAGTAGCTCAATATATAACAGCAATAAGCTGGTATCTTCAAGAAGCATTGCAAGAGTTAAGCATATCTTTACAATAAATAAAACTACTGTTGAATACAACCAGTGTTTATAATTTATGTTTATGATTTTTTTACAAGATTGCTGCCAAATTACAGCAAACTTGCGGATATATGTGGAAAAGTAAAAAAAACAGATATTTATAATACAGTAACCGTTACGACCTATTCTTTTAACCGCCAGATTTGTTGACGTTATTTTGAGCGGTTATTGTACCATGTCATTGTGTATGGGTCCATACACATGGTACAATAGCTTGTGTAAAATAAAAATAGTATAGAGTGAAATAAAAATACACAGTTTTCATGTAGTATTTACCTTATCAGCACTGTAGAATAATCCTTTTGACCGTTTGTGCAGTCAGAGCTGAGGCCGACGGCGACGCATAAAAACCTTCAATTGTATGAATAAACTATTACTAAGCCACACTCAGTTAACCGTAAACGACAAAGTTAAATAAAACCAATAGGGTATAAAAATTCCCGTTTGTCGAATGTGAAATTTATAATCTGTTCACCAATATTGGTGCCCAGTGAAATAATAAATTAACTTTTCTACACAAATTTCGCTTACCATTGCTTAACTAAAGAGGTCGTTAATAATGAGCAGGCTTTTAGTGTTGGCAACCTTTTACATTATTCACATTTTGCGTGCGTGACCGCTCTTGGTATAACATTAAGCAGTATCTTCCCTATAGCTAAACCCTAAAGATTCTGGAACAAAGTTAATCTATTTCGGAGTATGGTACTTCTTTGTTTGCTGGGAATATCTTATAGATTAAATTTATCGTACAAATAATAGAACTATTATTATCTTTGCTGACATCAAACGAATAAATGTTTACGGTCACAGTTTTTGAATAATACTTTTAAATTTTTTATGGTAATAAAAAAACATTATCATTCCTTTCATAAGCACAATAATTACTTTTATTTTTCAAACGCATTCAGCTAAACTAATAATAATATACTATACTCATATATACTCAGACTTTGTAGGACAAAGGCTTAAAAATTTTTACGACTCCTACGGCGGCAATAAAAGATCTAAGGTTCACTTACTTTATTCTAACATGTAGGCCTTTGTTAACATTTAATTAAATTTTATAAAATGTCGCAAACATTTGTTTAAACCTTTAAGATTAAGGCAAAGCTATTATTAAAGCTCATAAATATAATAACAAAAGAAAATTGTAATCTAGAGTATTTTTTTGTTGGCATGAGCCGTTTAATGGGAAGCGTATTTATAGATGTTCCTATGTAATACTACTACTTAGGTATAGATGGTTAATTACATCAGGTGGACCACGAGTAGGGAACCCGTTACATAATTATGATGAAAGAAAATACCGTGAAGAAACCTGGCAAGCACAAAAGTTTCTAAGGGTCAAAGCTTAAAGCTCTTCAAAAGCCGCTACTTACATCATTAATGATTTGAAAACAAAAAAAATACGAATGGATAATTTTGTATCATAAATATGAAGCCTAACTAACCTACGCTCATAACAATATTTACTTAAGCTTGTTAAGGACTTAAGTTTACAGACTTACCTAATTGTTAGCTCAACATTGTTAATAAAACAAAACTATTAATTTAGTTCAGTACCAGCAGACTGTTTAACCACTAAAGATCAAGATTAGCTTTATTTTATTAGCTTTTAAAACTAAAAAAGGTAAGCATGAATATACCAAATAAATAGTAATAATTAAGTAGATTACATCAACTCACAAACAGAACCGAATCTGAGGGCCTAAAATGTATGAGATTGCCATATGCACACACAATATATTATATATAATATATATATATTTATTTAAATATATTTTAGAAATACCTGTGCGCCATTAACTACCGATTAACTTCTAACTTCATGACCATCCAAAGGTTGTCTGGAAGAGATCGCTTTTAGCGATAAGACCGCCCATTGTCATTATTTATTGTTAAATATTTTTAAATATCTAATGTAAGTTACATATGGTGTACAATAAAGCATATTCTATTCTATTCTATTCTATGCTAACGCCTACATTGTCGTTTGCTTATGTCAATCTCATACATTTTTTAATCTATTCTATGAATAAAATAGAAATCTATGCTACTTTGCCTCAGGAACGGTAATTAACTTTTAAACCACGAGTATACACATACACTATCTAAACATGTTCAAGATGTTATTTAATAATTATTTATTATTAGAATTTATCGGCAGGTCAGAGTATTAAAAAAACAATAGTAAAGGCAAATATTTCTTTATAATTCATGCCTTCATTGGGTACTTGGGTACAAAATTTTACTAAACTAATAAAACTTTTTAGTCGTCAAAACAAAGCCGTGGGCAGAACTTACCTCCATGAATTCATACTGATGACTTCACTACGTGTACATAATATATGATTTAACAAAAGCCTCATAACGACCTGCTGAAGTCCTATTCATTTGTAATGTTGATCAAATTTGGACGGACGAATGAGGAAAGTTAATTAGTTTATACCCAATGAAATGTGGTCAGGAATGTTATTCTTACGTCACGTACTTAATTTGATATCAAAAATTGTATTAGAGGGTTCTTTTTTATTAAGTGTAAGTAATTGTAATGTAATTTGATGTAAAAAATTAAAGTCTAACTTCAAAAAGAATTAAAAAATTAGTTTTATGCTTCGACTCACCATATTGCTTTTTTTGGAACTAAAAGTTGTGGTTATATTCTTTACTAGTAACCCACCACGGCTTTGCATGGATGTACTATTTATTACCTTATGAAAGAAATTCTCTGGATGATAATTAATATCGTATATGATATAGTATTTCGCAGCTTACTTTGATTTCTACATTCAAGACACGAATGCCAAAAATATTTCAATGCATAAGCACTCCCTATGCTGCTACCGTCATTAGTTCCGAACACACCAATTAGTAACCGCCATACGCAATCATAATCTTAATTTCAATTTAGCTACACAAATCGAGGGAAATATTGTTAAATTTATATATTAAAGTAGTATATCAACGCTGGTTTTAGCATGAATGAACCAGATCGACCATGGAAGTATTACCCTCGCATAGAATATATTAAACTCGCTTGTAGCTATCACTTTGTGATTGACGGTGGATTACTAAAAACTATCAAGGTCTCTCTGTATCTTGGAGCGCAAGGCATGAAAGGCAATCAAGGCGGTTATGTGATAAAACTGTCAAAAAACCGGCGTTCAAAAACTGGGTTACAGAAGGCAGTTATGGCTTCAACTTTTAATTTTCTATCGTGCTCGTCTGGTTCTAGAGTTTAGTTTTCATTTCTGAGATGAATAGCAGTGAACAACGTTAGGTTAAGTAGGACATCAAATTCTTAAAAAATTAACCAAAAGACAATGACAAAAGACATGCCACTTGTGGTTGAGTTCCCTCTGTGGTATTTACTTTGCGTTTCGGTAGAATCTCTGAAGTATTGCAAAGATCTAACAGTAGCTATGCAATAGTTCCGCGGACAGTGAATACGTATGTATATAATATATCAACAAGGGCCGTACTAACGTTTATTGACTATTTAATGTAATCATAAGGGTAGCATTTCAAGGGTTAGGTGTAATTAATAGCTATATTCTTCATCGTTGAAGTTCGAAGGGTCAAATTGGGCGGAATATCACTATTTCCTTACGTCAGTCAGAAATTTTGTTGACTTCCATCTAAGAGCCCGTTTCAAGATAATGATATTGCCCTTTCTGTAAATTGTATATAATCTTTCATGCTTCTCTTGTGACAAGAAAAGTTACATTCCGTGAGATGTAGTAGATTGACCGGTCTTGAGCTGCTGTCATTCATTGGTCTGTCGGTTTGTGGTTTCCAATCCAGTACTTTTTTATTC
The DNA here is from genome assembly GCA_963082885.1 of Parascotia fuliginaria. Classification (NCBI taxonomy): domain Eukaryota; kingdom Metazoa; phylum Arthropoda; class Insecta; order Lepidoptera; family Erebidae; genus Parascotia; species Parascotia fuliginaria. The sequence goes on along the minus strand of OY720180.1, from coordinate 11,772,302 downwards.
ATATTCGTAATTAATTCCTAATGAAAAACAGCAGTAAGTGTCATTTAAATAATAGTGAATTGAGTGAGATGGGCAAATATGTTGTCAGACGAGTACATAATGGAATGTGGTGTTAGACAGGGTGGCTTAACCTCCCCTACTCTGTTCAATATGTATATAAATGACCTCATTGTCGAACAAAGCAGTATGAATGCCGAAATATTATATTATATTATTATATTAAATATTATATTATTATATATTATAACAGACAATTTGAAGGACGATCTAGATGTAGAACAGGAGCAGAGAGCGTTGGTGGTCAGCAACATGATCATCCGAAGGTTAGCTCGCTGCACAGGTGCGATCAAATTGACACTGTTTAAGGAATATTGTCAAACTTTCTACAGCTGCAGTCTTTACATTGATTGTACACAGAAGACCGTTAACGCCATCCAGTATAACAATGCGTTCAGGATGCTGTTGGGGCTGCCACATCATTGTAGTGCGTCGGGCATGTTCGCGGACACACACTGCTGCGTCGCTACTGCTCAGGGTGCGTGCCAGTACCAATAACCACCTGATGGTCATTGCGAACAAATTGGATTGTCCTATTTTGATGTGCCTAAGTCATCTACACATAGGATAGCACTAACCTAGTTTATAAGTGTTATTGTCTACTAACAAAATTATGGAATACTGAAATTAATTCTGTAATAAATGATTTTATTATTATTTTCTTTATTTAATATACACACAAAATTATGTTTTTAAATATATATAAAAAATAATAGAAATATACATTTAAAAATATAAAAATATGGAGACCCATTGATATTGGGTACAGGGACCAAGTTACCGGTGGTTAGGGTTCCAGAGATAGGAACTGCCTCACAATGCGGGTCGTGTCAAGGAGCACAGCCTTCTGCATCAGGCCCACGATTCAGCCACCTAACGTGAGCCTCGCGAGATATTGATGGTGGCTCTCAGGAATCAGTCCATTAACTGATATGACTATCGGAACAATGATCGCCGAATCCACATCCCACATGTCGACAACCTCGCGAGCCAAATCCAAATGTTTTATCTGTTTTTCTTTATTATTATATTTTATGTAAGAAATTATATCTGTTACATTTGTTTCAATTTGGGAACTGTTTGTAATGTTTCAACTGCGAAGGAACGTTTATACAGTATATCAAAGAACTTGAGGCGATTATCAAATAAACGACGGCAAAACTCAAACTTTCAATAAAAAAATGATTCACGCCTCAGTCGACGAAGGTCGAAAACAGCCGTTTTAGCATAACTTTGCTTTTTTATAATATTATCGTTATTTAGCTAACCTTACTTAATGAGGCGCGGCAGTATCAAATTCAGCGACAGAGACTACATATTCAAGTAAAGTTAGATACAAGTCAGAATGTTATATGTACTTAGATCACGTAATATTATGTGTATTGTATCTGTACCAACTGCAGGGCACGCCACGGTGGTGGCGGTAAGTCCCGTCCTCGAGGAGTGGCTGGAGAGGAGGCACGGCGTCCTCACGTTCCGGCTGACAAAGGTACTCACCGGTCACGGGTGCTTCGGCACGTACCTGTGTCTCATAGGCCGGGAGCAGACGTCCGTCTGCCACCACTGCGGGGTCTGCCCGCGCGACACGGCGCTCCACACGCTCGTGGAGTGTCCAGCGTGGGCGGACCAGCGCCGCGACCTAGTTGCGGCGCTCGCGACGGCCCAGCTCTCGCTGCCGACCGTGGTTCTGTCCATGGTCCGCAGCGAGAGGGCTTGGGAGGGAGTCGCCTCTTTTTGCGAGCAGGTAATGCTCGCCAAGGAGGCGGCCGAGCGGGAGAGGGAGCTGACCACCTTGCTCCCCGCCCGTCGCGCCCGCCCCGGGCGTCGCCGTGGGGCGCTCCGAGATCTCCAGCCACCGTAGGAGGCTGCCTGCGGGCGGCGATTGGGCAATCGCTGCTCGAACAGCACAGGCCCGAGAAGGCGGCGTACGTGTTCCACGAACGCCTCTCGATGGAGGAAGGGGGGCCAGGCCCCTTAAATCAGACGGGGCCCGCTCACGTTGAGCGGGCCGTGGCCCGTCGGGGTCGCAGATGAATGCGCGAGCGTCTCCCGTGACCCCGACACTCTGGCCGTCTGGAGGAACACCGTGGGTTTTAGTCGGTATGCCGGCCGCTGTCTCATTATGACCGGAGAGTCCGACATAACCCCTGCCTCGCCCAGGCGGGTGCATACGCGTAATGCGTTTCCCAAGAAAAAAAAAAAAAAGTGTATTGTATCTGTGTAGTAATCGTACTTATGCAAAGTCATAACTGAGCAGTAAGATACGTCATAGACGTCATTACGTATCGGCTTCATCCCCAGATAGCCCAAGACATAAATACATTGTAACTAATATCATAAAACTTTTTCATTTTAAAATTAAGATATTATTATTTACAAAATATGAAATTTTAATAGACTAAAAATCAGTAAGCTAATTTGGTGACTTGGCGAAACTTGGGGGAGGCCTATGTTCAGCAGTGGACGTCTTTCGAGTGATATTATTATGATGATGATCACTAAGTACATGTTTATTTTTATAATTGAATTAATCTTTTTTTATTGCCCATTTAAAGCTTTCTATAATAGAAGCGTGCAAAATTATTTCGCGTTTTCTATTTTTGCTAATTTATTTTTGTAAAATTAAACCTACTTTACCGTATTTCAATCGAACCTCGTAAAATGTTACAAAGAAATTTGTCACAAATACAGTTTATCGCAATGCAGTCTACTCCCATAACTTTGTCGCTCGTTTTTAGGCTAACATTAAGGGTAAAGTGGAAAGATTTCTAATCAGCCTTCGACTAGCATATTAAAGTAAAATCGTGATTGCCCATGACTCAAATCGCGTGCTACATGCCTATAAAACTACATTCATAATATGTACTAAATAATAAACCTATGAGCAAACAGAATCGATAGTGTTTGTATTAAAAGTTTTTCTTTTGATTGTATAAAGCACATATTGGCCTAATCTTGTAACACCTTTTTGAGATAATATCTTTGCACAGTCACTTATAAATGAAAACTCTTTCTCTATTTTACAATTTAGGTACTCGATTTTTATAACACTTTTAAGTACATATTAAAGAGATCGTTTGTTACTGTAGTTTAATGCGTCATCATGTAGTGGGCAATAAACTTTAAATTTCTTATATCTATCTATGTATATATAAAAGCGAAAGGTCACTCACTCAAACTCACTGATTCACTCATCCCGAAATCTTAGAAACTACAAGTGCTAGGGGTCTCATTTTGAATGGGGGTTCTTTTTAGGACGTAGGTGTTCACTGAGACGCGATTTTGCGAAATATTGACTCCTAAGGGGGTGAAAAGGAGGGGCAAAGTTGGTATGGAACAATGTGGTTTATTGGTCCAATCTACTTCAAATTTTGCATAAATATTCTTTAAAAAAATTGATGGAAGACGTGTATCGTATTCTATTGAAATTCATCCTATAACTGGATTAAAATGGGGAAAGAAAGTAATTTTAGAGATAATTTTTTTCGAAGTTGATATTAATACACCTTAGTGCTTTTGATTTAAAAATATTTTATTTTGACACATGTTTGAAAACTCAATCAACCTACGTCAAATGAAGTTGCTGTTGTTAGGGTGCGTTTTCACTGACGCGGAGCTAGGCGGAGGGGAGAGGTGAAGAGTGAAAAGTGTTTCCATTGTAGTGGGCAGAGTGGTGCTGATCTATGCAGACCAAAGCTAGATTCAGCCGCCAACCGCAATCAAGTATACCCTACCCGGCGGTGCTGCGCCGTGCCGCACCACCGCGCTACCCTCCGCTTCGTACAGAACGGAGTCGAGCGAACTGCGTTGCCAAGCGTTGGGCACCATAGACTACTCAACTCCGTTCTGTCTAGCTCGGGGCCGCGTATTTACATATTTTATTTTAAACTCTGTTCAGCTCCGCTTGTCTCCGCTTACACTGTTTCCATTGACGCGGAGTGGAGATTTTGAACACCGTGATTGGTCAATTCACGGTCCGCTCCTGTCCACGCCGCCCAGCGCCGTGTCAATGCAAACGCACCCTTATTGTTGGACAGCAATTTTCTAAGCGAGATATTGTTGAGAGCTATGATAACACAATTATTGCATCGAATAAGTGAAATCGATCCCTATCCGATGCATTACAGTACCCACTTTTGTTTTGCTACGAGGATGGATAGGTTAATTTTTTTTGAACCTATGCCAGTGCCATCCTAAGATCAAACAACCGCTTATAAAAAATAGTATCTGCTGCTAGTTTTTATTCTTACCGTATAATGATTACGCAAGGAAAAGATAATCATCTGCTATATTTTCATTCGTTGTTCACAGAATGACGGCACTCAACTGAATTTTCACGCGAACGAAGTCGTGGGCAACAGCTATTATATAATATTATACTTATAATAAACCTAAATTTTCTCTAACAAAATGAGCTTATGATTCTTATTACGCTCTCAAGTCAATAAAGTCTGCGAAGAAAGTTGCAAAACAATCTGCGCTAAATCTGGAATTGATGGCAAACTCTAAATTTTATAAGTCAAGTCGTTCGACTCTGTTTATATTATATTATTTCCCTAGACTGTTGAAATTTCAATTGAAAGGATTTGAATGTAAGCCAAAAGTCTAATATTAATTGACAAGAATATTGAACATTTTCTTTACTTCTTTTCGATGTACGATAAGAAAGCTGTTGTATATGTGTTTAACTAGCATGTTATAAGTTTGAAAACGTTATTATTTATCGCAACAATAATGTTTAATGAGATCTGAGGCCCTAGACAAGTGGCAAAGATTTCTAATCTAATATGAATAGAATAGAAATCTATTGTACTGTTATTGTAGCTTTGTTCATAAAACTTACATTACCATTTATATTATCGATAACTTCGTTAACAGTGCATCTCCTTTCTTACAACTCTGAGCTTTTTATGCATCTTTTAAACAAAGCGTGAAGAGTATAGTGAGTGTATTAAATTACGTAAAACGACACTGACCAACTTAGGAAGACCTTTTTCTAAAACTTTTATAACTCTTCATTCATACAAAAACATTTACAAAGTACTGAGTACCTATAGTACTCAGGTGCCTAAACAACTTATGTTACCGGTAACTCTGTTATTTCCCGTGAGCGTCGTTGGCTAAATAATGCCTTGTGTCAATTAAGTGGATAGAGTCAACTATACATAATATGCCTCTCAACTTACTTTGTTTGACACATACATTTGGAAGGTTTCTGTACGTAAGATTGATTAAGTTCTCGCACCTCGCTACGACATTTATACGTTATTTTGATTAATCACATAATTCAGCTGCGAGACTTTTATGACAGTAATAAAGGCACCTGCAAGATAGATAGAGTTAACTTGTGTTTGTCATAGTGGTAACAGCGCAAAGATTTAATATTATGAAAATCACCGTGACTGGTGTTTACTCTGAAAACTAAATTGTCTTATACAAAAATATTTTATTTTGTCATAACTGTAACGGTCAACTAAAAGCGTTAACCCAAGTCAAAGCCAAATAACATCAAATTAATTACGAATCATCATCATAGTCATGTTGGCTGAAAGACGTGCACTACCCAATATGGAGGGTGGCAATCGATGGAAGAATTGCCTGAGAAAAATTAAATCTATTTCTCGATTAAGATTGTTGAGTCATACTCTCATTAGCAAGTGAGCTGTATAGCTACTATAGTAAACAAAATGCCAAGCATTCGCCGGCAGTTCGTTTAATGGCTCGTACCTTGCGTATTTAAGCTGGCGGTTCATATTTCTGGTAGTTACGTATTTCGAATTTGTTTTAAACGAGAAAAGGAAGGTATTTTGACGTTTGCTGATATATATGTTGTTTTGCTCACCGTAGAAGAGGCTTATATCTAGCAGTAGACAATAGACATATTCGCTTTCATGTAGGTATGTATAAGTAAATGTTACAACATAAATTTTATTACGCTTCTACAATATCAACGTTATATCCTTCGATATAGAAGTAGATTATATACTACCACTAGCTAGCACTAACTAGTAAAACATAGAAAGCAATATTGTAATCTAATTTACTCTGTCTTACTGTCACAGATGCGTTGCAGTTATTACAACGTAACACAATGCTTACACAATTCTATTCTATTATAAATGCGAAGGTTGGAGTGTGTATGTGTGTGTGTGTGTGTGTTACCACCCAGCGTCTAAACGACTGAACCGATTTCGATGACAATTGGTATGTAAATAGATAGATTCGGTGCCGGAGACGGACATAGGCTACTTTTTATGCCGGAAATCGGTCTCCATCCCGAGGGATACAACAAAACATATTTTACGCGCGGGCGAAGCCGTGGGGCGCAGCTAGTAGAAGATATTACAAAGCTAGTTAAATTATCGAATAGAATAATAGATGAAATCCTATTTGTCTTTCTTTGTTGTCTGCTCTTATTTATTTGGAACCATCAGATACTAAACACTGCCTTATACAATAGTGGGTTTATCGAATAATTCATTTGTATTTACAAATGAATATGCATGAATATTGGCATGTTTTTAGCTCCGATTCATCGGTTACCAATTAAATACAATTTCATTGATTACAAATCATTTTAGAAAACATAATATAAATGGTTACAAATTGGGCATAGAAGTATGCAAACATGGTTAATGCTCATTGCTCATGTATGAAGTATAATGGAAAAATAATGGAATAATAATCTTAATGGAATTTGCGTATTATAAAACATACCTAATCAAGTAATTACTCAAAAAACACAAACACGAGGTCGGAGGGGTTTGAATCTGGGAGAGTAATAATAATAATATTCTACCACATTCACACAGCGCCATCTAGCCCCAAATTAAGCAATAATATTTGCTTGTGTTATGGGTACTAAACAACTGATATACTACTTATATACATTTTTTTTTTTGTAAATACATACATAATATATTATAGATAAATTACACCTAGACACAGAACAAACAATCATGCTCATCACACACAGGTTTGTCCTGGGTGGGAATCGAACCCACAACCTCCGGCTTAGCAGTCAGGGTCACTAACCACTAGACCAACAAGCCAGTCAATGTGATTTTTCAAATCTCAAATACTTTCTAAGTTTATTTGAACATTACTGACTGACGGTGAAGGAAAATCTCGTGAGAAAACCTGGACTTCTGAGGAAGCCTGAATTCACCAATCCGCCTTGAGCAAGCGTGGTGATCAATGCTCATAACTTCTCAGTATGACAAGAGGTCTTTCCCTGCAGTAAATAATGGACCGATATGAAGATCTTACCCATAGGATTTATATATAACTGTTATTTGCGTGTGTGAACACAGGCCTACCTATTTTCAACTTCAATTGGCAGAAGCTTGTAAACAACGTTTTCTAGCATAATTAAAATAAACCAATTCCTACAGTTATTGACTAATCTTGTATTGGGCAGCTAGGTACTATTCCTACATATTAGACGACGTTTACCTGGTTTATAGGTCTGAGAACACAAAATATATTCGACTGTACCATTGAAAACACACATACATTCTGTTACATTTTAAGGGAGAAAAGCGAACTGAGGCAAACATCTCATCGAACGTGCGTGAGTTACATTACTGATTAGGTTCAACTGCGGCCTATAACTTCATATTATACTGAAAATGTGATATGATACAGTCATGCCCTAGTTTGGAGAAATTCGTGTATGTACTTCATATAATAGCCCTAGTTCCCATTGGACATTACTGTTTTACTGTGAAGGAGACATTGTGACAAAAACTTTTGGACTTTATAGGTCTGTAATCGCTAAGCATGCATTTGCGATTGACTTGAGTCAATGCTAATGCCATCTCGGTAATAGTAAAGAATTGTAATTGAAATGGTAAAATAACAGAAAAGTATAACTTGAAAAGAACTGGAGCGGAAAGTTAAAATATTAGAATTAAATAGCACCGTGCCTTTTTGTTCAAAGAAATAGACAAAAGTTTCTTTTTCTTTTTCCGTCGGTAAGCAGTGGGACATTACCCAATTAAAAATAGGCTATCCGGCTCGTGTTTGTTTTTAGAATTGTAAAATAGTTCGTAGAATTACCATTAGAAGTAAAATAGACTATTTTGTTCGTAGTTTCTCCACAGTAGTAGATTTACGCTGGTTTCAGCATGAATGGGCCGGATCGTCTTGGAGAGTTCTAACCTCTCATAAAAGATCGACGTAAGAGTAGTAGTATCCGTACTACTGCGTTTCGTTCGGTGAGTAAGAGCGCCGGAGGCCCAATTTCCCTCCTTTCCTTTATCCTCACCTCCCTTATTTCCTTCCCCTAACCCCATTCCCAGCCGCCATAGTGGAGGCCACCATACCAGTAGTTTAAAACGACGGCTTTTGGTATGGAGGCCGCCACTTCTGGATTCCACTGACTGCTTGCCATCGGGCGGAGTGGAGTCACTTTGGTAGGCTAATATAAAAAAAAATCGGGACACGTTCTAAAACATACAACGCAGTAGTGGGCCCTCGAAGCATTGTAAAATATTTTATTCAACACTTCTCGGGACTGTAGAAGAACGGTCTTAGGACGCACTATGCATTTTATAGTCATCATAAAACAGTAAGTGCTGTTTCTCGTACTCTAAGTTTGAACACATAAAATCCAGTAGATTTCGTTTCAATTATTAGCATTTTGGTAATTTATCACTGTACAGTAATAAATGTTGCTATAAACAGGTTTTAAAAATCTTTGAAAGTGAATTTATTAAGGTTGATACAACATTTAGCTATTACGAGTTAATTTAGACTAGCAAAATAAATACTTTCTACTTTAAATATTATAGGTATTAGGTTACCAATGTCCTTTTTCGCGTCCATGATTAAGATAACAAGGGAAAAGGTAAATGATAAAGGGGAATATTCATGCAGTGACGTGGGTTAGTAGTATTATTGTTACGTATGACATCTTAACATGGTTGACTTGATCCAACTGTATACAGAAATCAATAGACCCATCTCTATATTAAAGTGGTTAATACCAATAGAAAAATAAAAAACAAGTTTATAGAAGAAGGTTTAAACACGTTTATGGCGCTGTTACGCAATACGGATGAAAGCTTATCTACGAGCATATAGACTACGTTAATGATGATGATAAAGTGATTACCGTCTTTTGTTTCTCATGCGCGAGGTTAGGCGAATCCGAGCAAGTGTCAACCTGACTTTTTTAAAGTACTTTTAAGTTCTAAGTTTAAATTACTACCAGTAAATATGCACAACCATGAGGAAACTGGACATTCACTAATAAAACACCAACGATTCTAAGGTTCTAGAGTACTTAACAGAACAGCCACAATAAAACGTGAAGCCTTCGGTTTTGGTTTCCACATCACACAATGTGTATTCACGAGACCGGAGTTCTGCTTTAAACTGTAACTGGGTCAACCGACAATTCTGTAGCAACCAGGTATACTGACATGAGGCGTCATCTTCGTGAAAAGACAATTAAATGATGGCGATCAAATTATCACATGAAAAGGTATCGGGTAAATCACCCGACATAGAACGTACAGCAGCGTTATGCAAGCTACACTTTAAACACAATGACATTTCAAAAACTTGAGTAGCTATTTACAACTGTAGAATATCTGATTCTCATAAAGATCCAGAAATAACTTCCTCTACGAGATAGCAAATCCCAAATGACACTTAATTAGCGCAGCGCTGTTAGAGCAGGGTCGACAAAACGACTCATTTTTTTCAGTTAAACTTTTTACCCGTCCGACGGTATTCAATTAGTTAAATTAAGCGGTGTAGTCGCTTTGCGTATATATTTTTTAACCTTAGATCATTTTGCGAGCAAAAAACGCCTAAAATATTGATAAAAGAAATAAAAGTTTATTACTCTTACTTAAACTGAATTATGATTATAAAATAATATTATCAATTGCCGATACCTGCTATTATTAAGCCCACAGAATAGCGTAAGATTTATAAAAATATTGTTTTAATAATTTCCGTAGCTAAAAAGTTCTGTTATAAAATTTTATAAAATTAAACACTGAATTTCGGAGAATGCGTAAGTTTGAATATGAGAAAAATATTAAGCGTATAGGTATAATCCCCAAAAGTTTATTATTCATAAAAAGGAAACAGTTTGATCCATGTCATAATTTTTATCACATAGATAGATGCAGGTTACCAAATTACAAAGAAAATACTTTTATTATGCATGCGTGTAGGAAAACATAACCAATTAAATACACACAGCAAAAACAATACTTATGCACAAAAACTAGATCAGGATAAATAAAAAAAAATAGTTTTAACTTAAAGATAATTTGAATATTCAACGATATTTTAGTGTGATTATTAACATTTCATTTTTCAATGTTTAGACATAATTATTGTTCTAAAATTTCACTTCAACTTTAATACTCTTTATAGGTTGCCTAGGTTACTACAAAGCACAATTTATTGAAGTCGTAAAATTTATTACATCAAAGGTAGGCCTGATCGTAATCTTTATTAATTTCACAGTAATGACGAAACCGTAATCCAAGTCGTTTCCTCACTAATCAATAACAAATTAGGAAAATTGTTCTTCCTTTAAGTAATGGCCACGATTGTTATAAGTATTATTATCGTCACGATCTCCTTTCAATAGAATCACGATTTCGCACATTTCTTTGAATGAATTTTCTTATTCAATTTGAGGTCTCGGCTTTGCTCAAGATTTTTTTTTTAATCCCTTGGGTTATATAATATAAGATTGCATCAGTTCGGCCGAAAGACGTTCATTACTAGGAATAGACATACATACATGATTCACGACAATAATATAATATAACAACAACTGCACACAACGCCATCTCGACCGAAAGTAAACATATATTTATAGCTTACGTAATTGTGTTATAGGTTCTAGAATGCGGATATACATAATTAAATACCTTTTTTGTAAATACATACATATTAAACATAGAAACACCCAGACCAATGCAAATAGACATTTTCATGCACACAAATATTTGCACTGAGAGGGAATTGAATCCGCGACCTCTTCGTGGGAGTCCGTACACAGTACCACCGAACTACAGAGGCAGTCATTCAGATTCAAAATAAATGTTTAGTTTTAATGCATATTACGATGTCTTTTGCATAGCAAATGGTCTAACGTCCTACATGTTCAAATGGAGTGTCACCTTTCTGCATGCGCCATGCTTAGAGTCGTCTGTGGCTAATGGTGTACCCTAGAGGCATTCTATCACCCTGTTTTCTCGACATTTCAGTGACACGTTGTCCCTGGGCAACGTCTATTGCAATGTAGACAATAGTATAGCGTATGCGATATTTTGAACTGCTTGCGGCTAAACAAGCAAACAATTAGGTAAAACGACAGAGACTATCGCCAATCTCAATATTTGATGATGTTGTGGGATATTTCTTGGACAATATTATATCAAATTTGTACCTTTAAATAAAACAAGGTAACTTTTAAACGCTAAATATCTTTAATATTGATATTGACATGTCATGACATATTTAATTTCGTTTCGACTTAGCAAAATTTTTGGTCTACTTTAAGCTACGATAATTAACGTAAATACTTTCAATCCGATGCCAGAATTATCATAGTCGAGTGCATTACGTAAGTCATATTTTCTATCATGAAAGGTATTTACATTAACTAGACTCTGACATCATACCTATATAGAATATTAACATACTAGCATAGTTTAGGAACATCTAAGGAATTACATAAGGTGGCTTAAAAGCATTCATGCGTATACAACCAACACCTTATAACTTTCAATATGTTAACTTTGGGTTAATTACATCCGTCCGTCCATTGGAAGTTGCCTAAGGAGCTAAGGAGGAACTTTATTAGGCTTGTTTGTTCGTGAACTCTATAATCTATGCCAGTAAGAGAATAAATGAACATTTTTAGAAAGATAAGAGCTTAACAAAACCTTGTAGATATAAATGTAACTCAATTGTGATAAACAACATTTCAATTTTCTTCATTAAATATATTTCGCACGCGTCAACATCCGAAATAACCCTTTCACTGTCACGTACCCATTATTCACGAGATTAAATGTTGATTCGCACATCAGTCTGTTTATAAAACCTGTCACCGCTGACGGGAATAAATATTGTTGCATACAGCCTGCATTCGTGGTTCGAATTGACAAGTGTTGACTGTTCAAATACCCGACATGTATAAATCTCATGCCTTTGAGAGTTGAGGCCTTTCCCTGCAGTGGGATAATCACGGGCTGGTTTGATCATGATAAATGTCATAAGGATTTAACCCCACTTTGTTACAGTCAGTTAAGATTACTTTTGGCCTTCCTTCTATAAGTTTCACACCTTTTTCACAAAAAAGTTCACTTGGCTTTGTAGGCTGCTGTGATTGATTACTGTTTTTATATTTGCTAAGGTGACCTCTTAAAAAAGTTAATGGAAAATAAATGAAGGTTTTAGTTTTTAAGAACTAAAAACTCATAAAACATCAAACATTCTGTTTTACCGTAAATACTCGTAAGGTTGAGACCTTTCTATACTATATGTAGTTCAAATTATGTAGAATAAACTTGGCTCAGTTGGTAATATTTTTCATTTAATCCCAGACAGCTATGAACCGTTCTTAAATATTACTTAAGTACCTACTACTCGTAGTGGTAAGACTGGTAGTAATACGGGTAACAAAGACGAGTATGTGCAATGACGCGGCCGTGTCGCCTGAGTATCAACATCTGCGCCTTTTGTTTTCGTAGCCACTGTCTACGCCGTAGCTTTCGTAGCTAGCTACAAGTAGGATATCGTAGCATGTAGAAACGTAGGCCGACTACAGAGACGCTTAGTAAACATGTCGCTTTTGTTTTTTTTTTTATTTACAGCTTTTTATTAAAAATGAACGTTATTTTTTTATCCAAGATAATAATCTTCTATTATTCCAGGCATGTTTATATATTTGTATTTTTAAGAATGAAGGAATTAGAAGTATAAAAATATGGTATCAAAAAGAAACATAAAATGAAATATACGAAACTAAATCCCGGTTTTGTATATTTTTAAATAACAATAAATAAATCTAAATTTTGAAAATAAATGCCTTTTTTTAAATGATGACAAGACAATAAAACAGTAGATTCTAAATTTGCATTTATAAACGCACAACAATAAAGTAAAGGAACGGAACCTTTTGGCTGTCTTCGGCCGCTAGACTATCATAGAAATATGAAGGAGATAACGGCCTTACAAGAGTCATTAAATAAATATCTTGGCCTTATTTTGCAACATTCTACACGTAATGCTCACTAAGCAGACTGAAGCCTTTTCAGGATATTACCTATGGCTGGGACTTTAAAGCCGATATCACAATGTTTACACTTTTTCTTTTAGATCTTTCGATAAAGAAAAAATATTTGTCACAAAAAGGAAACTGACTTCAAACAGGAAGGAAACTAAAAAGTAAAAAATATATTTACTTAGCACAAAGTAATTCGTATTTTGATTCAGTTAATCAGAAATGAATAAATAAGTATTTTATAATTTTGAAGTTGGTGCCAAGTAAAACAATAACTAGGTATAGTATTATCAATCTTAATTTTCTATTGTACTAAGGTTCATGTATCTTTTTATTTATTTATTGCACACACACAGAAATATACATAGGAAGTATAATTATACTTTTTTTGAAGTTCCTTATTAATAACAAATATATATAATAATTATTTACTATAATAAAAGTAAGTCAATAATATGTCGTCAATAAGGTGTAGTAATTAATAATAAACATTGAATTAACTAAAACTAGTTTTTATTGCGATAAAACTGCAAAAAAATAAATGATTGTCTGTCTTTTAATGCTAGACGATTATTTAATCTATTTTTTTTATTTTTAAAAGTTTATGTACTGGTTCAGTATTTCACCAAGGTGCCTGACCAAATTTCAATTACTTACGCCCCGAATTGCAAGACGCAGCGGCCTCCAACAAGATGGTTCTTTGACATAATCAAAGTTGAGGCACCTCATTTTAAGAAAAAAAAGGCTAGGCTTTTCATGTCAAAACTTTTAAGATACGATATATTTTACACTACTTTCATGAGTGCTTCTTTTTCAAAGCTCATACTTATCTACATTTATCACAGGAAGCAATAAAGACGGTCTAGGCAATATATTCCTGTCTCTGTACTACGCATTGTAGCTAATGACACAGTGCGTAAATAATAGCGAAGCTTTTACGTATTGTGGACACGTATTCTTCTGTGAGAGCCTCTTAATAGCATGTGTTTATATGGTTTTTGACAAATCGAGGTTCATTAACAATGTAAAGATTATTTTGTACCTCAATGTATTTACTTTACATAGGGTTACCGCATGGCACTTTGTATGGTATATAAAAAAAATACTTCATGTGACCATATTCATTAGTACCGAGTAAATTGCGTTCATAGGTAAGTGAAGAGAAACGCAATTACTGGCAGTACCACATGACCATTGCAGAATATTACACCCGATTTGAGTATTGTATCTATTTGTAACCTATTGTTTATCCACGAGAGAATTGTTCAAAAATTTGGTTTTCATGTCTTTTATCATATCGGCCCAGTACTATCCCATTGCAGGGAAAAACCTTTTCTCACAGAGAGAGAAGTTATAAGTATTGATCACCACGCTTGCTCAAGGGGAATTGGCGATTTCAGACTTCTTCAAAGGTTCAGGTTTCCTCACGATGTTTTCCGTCAGTCAGCAATGTCCAGATAAACTTAGAAGGTACATATGATTTGAAAAATCACAATTGTATTTGCCCGGATTTGAACACCCGACCTCCTGTCTTTCCACTTTGACCAACTAAACTGACCAACTGAAACAGATCAACTATTTTTCTTTCTTAACGACACAATTTTGTAGTTGGTCTGATAGGAATATTTTATTAATTGAAGTTTATCCCCATCCACACAACTTAAAACGCATCACTTATTTGTTTTTCTTATCGGTACAACTTTTTTGTTGGTCCGATAGAAATATTTTATTAATTTAAATTTGTTCCCATGTACACACTTAGTATCAAACCTAAAAAAGTGTATCTACCGGGAAAGTGTTTCTTAGGGTAATAAATCCATATATCTACTCTATAACCTGTTGGTTTATGGACAGAAACGAAGTATGCTTGATTGAATAAAACGACTGTGTTAGTTGTCTATTTTTATTTTAATCCTATGATAGATACATTTATCTATTTTTTTATTTCAATTTTTAGGGCGTTTCCTATTGAGATCTCATCAGATAAACATTGTATCATGGTTTTTCGAATGTCATCATCGCGAATGATATAAATCACATTGGTATTTGCCCGGATTTGAACACCCGACCTCCTGTCTTTCCACTTTGACCAACTAAACTGACCAACTGAAACAGATCAACTAACTATATATTAGATTTAAAAAATCTTTATTATTAAGGTTTAATACCAAAGTTGTGTGGACGGGGACAAATTTGGATTAACAAAATATTCCCATGAGACCCCAACTAAAAATTTGTATCGTTGAGAAATAAAATAGTTGGACCGTTTTAATTGGTTGGTTCAGTTGGTCCCATTGGAATAATATTTTTCAAAATAAAATAAATGATCAACTAGTTGATTAGATTGGAATAAAACCTTTTTTGGGTTCCATTCTGCACAACCAGTTAGTTGGTTCAGTTGGTCAGAGTGGAAGAACAGCCGACCTCGTGTTTACAAAGCGGGTGCCTTCACCACTGGGCCATTACATCTTTTCTACTCTTCTTTAAGGAAAACAATTGAATAAAAATAATAATGAATAATACCACACAACCACATAACAGCATCTAGACCCAAAGTAAGCATATATTAGTAGGTTGCGGTATGGGTTATAGAATGCGGATAAACTTACTTATGTACTTTTTTGTAAATACTTACTTGTACATAGAAACAGTAAGACCAATACAAATAGCCATGTTCATGAACACAAATATTTGCGCTGAGCGGAAATCGAATTCGCGACCTCTGCGTGGCAGTCCGTACACAGTATCACCAAACCACAAAGTTTTCATAATTTTATATTTAATTTAAAAATATATATCTACTACATAATAATTTATTTATATTTTTAATTAATGTTATCGATATTTTAGATTTATAATAACAGAAGCTTAAATATCAGACTTTTATAATACACGTGAAAACGCAAAATGGCAAACTTCAATAATCATCAAATACGAAAAGGATATTTGATATAAAAACAGAATATAGTCATCATGTTGTAATGTTTATTAAAATTTAATATAGGTACTTAGTTACAAAATGTGTACTTATTAGAACTATATGAAGGTTTTGTTCACAACTATTCCCATTTACATTACCGACGGTGTTCAGTACCATCATATTAGAGTTCACTAACGTCATAGAAAAAACCTATTTCTGAAAACTTAAAGGCAATTAATTTTTATATTTTGGACAGCCCTGTGTGGTTTTTCTATCACATTGTACCTTAATCCTTGATGCCTGAACAATTAATCAAGACGAACGTCGCGTGATACGATAAATTACTTGAGACTGTGGTTTTACAACATGGGATAGATAAGTGAACTATGTTGTATTATTTTCTTATTCAATAGAGTATATGTATGTTTGACGATATTTATAATACACTATAAAATTAAATATGAACTGTAAGATGCAGTGTATCGATGGTATCGTGGCGATTAACACTTTATTTTTAAGTCGATTGCTTGATATTTTGCAAGTTACAGGGTTTGAAGTATATTACCAACACATAGTCAACCTTCTACTTAAACTATACTAGTCATAAACTACGTTGCATGCTGGTCTTCGCTTGTGACATTTTATAGTAACATACCTACTCGTAGTTTCGTGACCGCGGTGGTGAGGTCAAGGTTGATGTATTCGATACGCTAAAAGTACAACAACTACAATTTACTCTCAAAGTAATTTTTATTTATTACCGAGAAAATTTAAGAAAAATGTGTATGTTATTAAAGCATTATATTTGTGTTCTATAAATGAATACTTTGAATCATAACAACAATAATATTTGCAGTAACAACATAGCCCATTACGTAACCCGATACTTTATTTCTTTACTTCAATAGCATCAAAAGTCGTTAAAAAGATTTTAGTAGGCAATAAATATTTTTAAATTACAGGATTGTCTTTTATTTTCAAAGTAATAAATAAGAGTTTTAGGAAATTAAAAAAAAATAAGGTAAAGTTTTGGATACACAACATTTTAAGTACGGTAATAATGGCAGACGAAAAAATATTGTACGAATATCTTCAATTATAAAAGAGATAGAGAGGCTAAAAAAATGGAAAGATTTGTAGCTCAAATTGAACTAAATTCTTAATCTAATAGTTCATAATACCATTAAATCCTTGCTAAATAAACAATCTTGGTGATATAGTTCTAGCGGTGTACAGCTGGATAATAGCTTATTCTTTTGCAATTATATGTGCAAAATCGATTGTACTGCTTTTAAAAAAATTTGACTTTTTACCTATAATTATAGCTTTCTTTGAATGCAACATACATACATTATTCGTAATAGACTTGCAAATAATTTGTATTAGAACACGCGACCATAAAATTTTTCAATAATTACTTAAGTGCAATATTTTCTCGTAGGTATGCATTCAACAATGTCACGTAGTCTACATCATTCTTAAGGATACTACGGATATACATATTTTGCGCGTCACTGGTAAAACAAACGTAGTTACATTTATTTAGAGCTACAAAAAAACTTATTTGTGAAAATTACGAAGATATCTATTATTCATTATTAAGATAGATTACCATTGGCAACAATAGAAGATATAAATCACACCGTTAAAACCTTTGTACCTAGCTAAAATAAATTTTAAAATATTGACAAAAAGATAGACTGCAAGCACAGCTATTTCTGTTTTGTACACAATTGCTGCTTGTGGAAATATCATAGGTACAATCGATTAAGCTCCTGGTGCTACTGAGTTCTAAAAATAATGGCTACAATTCACCACCAAACAAACCAGTTATTCTGTAACTAATGTAAAACTTCTACTACTTTATCACGTTTTAAGTTTTAACCAAAAAGTGAACTGACAAGTTAAAAGTACATTTAATAACATAATATTTAAACAGAATTAGCAGGATAACTGGCCAAATGTAATTAGTTTAGTTTCTGGTTAGTAGTCACTACAATACTCCTCAATTGCCGCGACATATTGAATTAGCGCCATAATCTAATTCAGGCATTAGCATCGGCATCATTACACCTAATATCTGGTAATTGTCAAGCTAATCGCTACTCTCAATAGATTACTATACCACAATTGTGATAATTAAAGTAGTATCGTAACGTATCCGTAAACAATTATATATTTGTTAATACCTCAATGTTACAAATGGGTTACGTACCTATATAATTATGTAATTTTGTATGATTGGCTTTCGCACGCAGTTTGTAAAAATTTGACATAAAAAAGTAATACACCTATATGGTATGTATGGTAAGTATATTAGGCTCTATTTTTTACTAATAAAAAAAACATTGATGAATGAATATTGATTTTAGCTTAAGTTTTGTCTCATTTTTGTTTTGAACGCAATCCAAAAATGAGAAGCGCATTTAAATATATTTTGAAATAAGTCGTTAAGCTTTTTGTTCTTAATTTAAATAAAAATAAGTGACTGCTAATCTTTAACCACATCGTACAGGGTTCAGTTTATAAGCGACTTAACTCTTTCATGCACAGTACTGTAGACACAATAGATGTTTTATTGTCATTGCGGCCATATACGTTTACTGTCCCGGAAAGTGTTAAAATGAACTATTTATTTCTATTAAATTTAGCACCGACTTCAAATAAACTTATAAAGTTGGTGTTAAATTGAACAACAACTTTAAGGTAGAAGGTTCTTTATAAAATTGAACGTCAGTGAAACTATATTTCATTTCTGAAATAGGTTTATCCGTTGAACTGTTCTCATATATCCACAGAGGATATTGAGGTAAGACTCTCAAACAAAACCAAACTTTGAAAAATAGCATCGCGAGAACTGTGATACACCGCTTTATATAGTATTTTGTATCAATAGAAACTTGAGATATTACGTATCAAAGTTTTGTAAGTATGATATACGCGTTTGGAACACACAGTATATCTATTTACCAACTTTATCGAGAAATAAAGTGTAAAGTATTTATATTTGGTATTCGCAAATGAGCTAAGTGAATAAATGAGTAGGAAAGTTATTTAAATTTATTCTTTAACGCAGTATGATGTGCCAACGCGGCACGTATGGTAAACTGAGAGGGCGGTCAAAGGTCTTCCCGGGTAGAAGTGACGCAATGGGTAACCGTTGCGCACCTGCATTCCCGGAGACTTTTTTAACGAGTGGGAATGTGAGCTCCACATAACCACATCAAAGATTCCAAGTCAGTGTGGTATGCGGAATGCAATTCTGCGACGACGATTTATGAAATAAAAAAGGTACTTGGTATTTCAACCGCCGTTTATAAATGTAGTTGTATTGCTAATAGAGATAGAAGAGACAAAACTACACTAGTTTAATTTGGCACGATGTCCATATGACCTTGAACATCAATAAATATTTCAGAAAGCAACACGGAAACAGATTTTGTGTATAAAAATACTAGCAAAAACTTATTACGTACTGTCGATTGCAGAATAGTTCGCAAATACTATCTCGAAGTGTAAATATTGGGATATGTAAACACTCACTTTATTTTATTAGTTTATTTTAACGAAGCTCGAGGTAAAACATATTTTCGTATTACGCCTGAAATCTCCCACTGGTGACAGTCCTAGTTAACTCTCGTAGACTGTATCTTGATTCCATATTATAATTGCAAATATATTGTTAGATATTGTTACAATTTTGCACGAAAAATAAATATAAAGAATAAAGTTTTTAGGGCAAATAAATGACAGAGGTACTTAGAACATTACAAAATATGCATAAATTTAGGATTCTTGCACATGAATGTATCGTACTGGATACATAGGTATTTAAATTAGTTATATTGTTTTTAATTTTAGATTTGTATAAAATGGAATAGGGTTTCTATCTGTAATGTATAATGATATTGTCAATACTTTTTCATTATATAAATAAATACGTCACAACGCCTAATTAATCAGATTACACAATTATCTATTAAAAACCAATTCAAAGCATAGATTTAGTATGTTCTGATTCAAATCAAACAACAGAAACACCTACATTGAAATAGTCCATAACCGGGAGCGAAATGCGTCAATATTGCTAACAACAATCGATTCGAACAATAGATGAATGAAACAATTGATACAAAGCAAGTTGTATTCAAACTGTACTACCACAAAGACGCAAGGCACTTACTGTATTGACTTTGTATTTAACATTTATTTTCTACAATGTAAACATTAGTAGACAAAGCGTGGTATAAGTACCTAGGTTATAGTGTAAAAGTTAATTAATATACACCATACACAGTAGTTTGTCCTTATCCAACTGCAGTAAAACACCTCTTTTCATGCAAAGACGGTATGAGCATTGATCGTCAGGCTTGCTCATGATGCTTTGTGTAGACTCCCTTACGATAATTTCCTTCACCGAAATTCGACATGTGAATTTAAAAAAGTTTCAGTTTTTTTTTTTTTTTACTTTTAAACTTTCGCGTTGCATGATATAAATTTATAATCATACGAGAATTAACACGATCATGCATTAGGTATTTACATACCTTATTTTGCTTGACGTTTCGACCAGGTTACACCGGCCGTGGTCACAAGCAGACTAGTGAGGCGATGTCACGGCTCCGTATGTGAAGTAGATTCTAGATCTACCCTCACATTTTTGTCTTTCCACGTACTATCACAAAACACACTGACTGATTTCAATAGGGAAGACGGCTTCAAGCTCTCGGCTACGTGGAATCCAGTGATTCAAATTACGCAACCTCGCTTTGCGCAGTCGGTTAACGCTCGGAATACGGACGGCATACAGAATAGGGACACTGTCAGTGTATTTTGTGATAGTACGTGGAAAGACAAAAATGAGTTCTAGAATCTACTTCACATACGGAGCCGTGACATCGCCTCAACAGTCTGCTTGTAACCACGGCCGCTGTAACCTGGTCGAAACGTCAAGCAAAATAAGGTATGTAAATACCTAAAGTTTCAGTTACAAATATAAGTCTAGGCCACCTTATAACCAGTAGAGTGAAATATAACAAATCACGCGTATGATGGTAACGATATCTCTTCTAAATCTACGATCAAAGTTTCACAGCTCTTCAATTGAAAGCACTAAGAATTTATGATGAATGAGGCGATCGAGAAGATATGAGTTGTTTTCCTGTTCGTAAAGTAAATGTTATGCAGTGCATGACAGTCTTTTATCGCTAGAACTTTGATTTAGAGTGAGAAACTTCGACGTTTTCGTGTAAATGACTATTAAAATACGTCAATATATTAGTCAAAAAGTATTATATCATTATTGCCGAGTTTGGCTAATTTATTATCATATTTTTATTTATAAAAAAACCTAATAGTCAATAACTATTTAAAATCTTACAATAGTGTAACTAATCGACAATAGTGTAACTAGTTTTATATACCATTATATTTTTAATTTGCTAGATTTTATAGGCAAGTATAATTTATCGGCAGTTATTGCTGCCGATTGCGTGACTACAGTGAAAGCCAAGAATAAGAAGAATAAAGCTCGGAATTTTTTAAATGGTTACTAAATAGACTTTTTGTAACTCAATTTGTGCTTCCGTACACGAACGTACGTGGAACTATTTTTGTATTTATCAAATTTAATATAACATGAAATCTTAATAGCCATCGTCATGCATAAACTATAATACTAAACTTGAAATCTTAATAACGACGAGGGCGCAATTAAACTGAAGCATACGAACTTAAAATACAGTGTTATACATAGTGTGAGATATCCTAGATCGGAGACCATACGATCAATCAAATAAACAAACCTATAAAAATGTATGTACCTACAATAATTTTTAAACTCACCTAAATATCCGATGTGTTCACGAACCTACAAAACAAAACCTGCCACAAATACAATATTCATACAATAATTCAAAATGAAAGTCATAATTATCAAAAATTACGAACCTTAGTTCTACATTCAATACAATTTTAAGTAAAAGTAACATTACTTAATGAAATTGTACAAATTGATTTCAAGCATCATTTTAAATGTCTATCTCAACATAATTAACACTGTTTGATGAAATACAAACACTTGCGCATATTGAACAATTGTAAGCAATTGCGAAATTGAATTTGACTGAACTGTGTATCGGAGACCCAATGTTTATAATTACTGTGGTGCCATGTTATGTAAATGCAACTGGGTGATCCGCATAACAATCAGTTGCAGTAAAGTACGTTTAACTAGAGCGTAGGAGTGTGGAAGTCAAGTACTCGCTGAGCCTAGCTTATGACGGTGCTAACTGTAACATAATTTTCTGAATAAAATAATTATATAAATTTTATTTTGTTTCTGCTATATAGAGGCAGAAGCTAGTGTTGATATTAGATTTGAGGCTAGAACTATAAAGATACGGAAGGAATAATGTTGCTAAGGAACTGAGATGCATTTAATTTTAATACACAATTTTTTTTTTTTTATATATTAGCCTACCAAAGTGACTCTACTCTGCCTGATGGTAAGCAGTAAGTGGAATCCAGAAGTGGCGGACACCATTCCAAATGCCAAACTACTGGTATGGTGGCCTCCACTATGGCGGCTTGTATAATACACAATGTATCACATTGACACGTACGAATTCTAAAACAAAATTTTACCAATCTAGGTGTGCAGCAGCCTAATTTCAAATTATAAATTGTAACATATAATATGTAACAAAACATTTTTTCAACTTTGTAACCTATAAAGAAACTTTTCCATCTACCATAATTAATATAATTATTAAATATGTTTACCAACTCTTAGAAGAAAACCGTCCTCTATGTAGTAATCTGTAATCTAAAAATATACAAGCACAACAATTTATATTACAAATAATACCCTAGGAACGCCATAGGCTTGCGTATATAATTAATAGCCAATATTATATTTTACTACAAAGGAACCGTAGAAAAACGATCATTTTCTAGTAGTTTACTTGAAGGCAGTTTATAAAAAGAACATACCGTGACCGTACCGTTCTATAACTAATGATTTGAAATGTTAAGCTTAGAGTAGAAAATAATAAGATGATTATAAGTAAGGCACGCGATACTTCTGGCAAAAAACGAACTCTTGTAAATGACGGACGCTATTTAAAAACGTAAACTATGTATTTGTTTTCTAAGAATACTTATGTACCTAATTAGAACACACGATTACCTTGTTAAATATACACTGTGCTTGTGTGCTTTGTAGTAAAAAAATGGCTTACGACGATTAGTCGTTATAACTTAACAGTCATGCACGGGTACTATTTACAAGAACGCCATTATTTATTGTTTGTTACAGAATTTAGTATCTACCAATAAGTTATTTAGTACTTATACTTAACACATCATCATACTATGTTGGAAAAGAAAATAGAATTATTTGTTATAGTAAAAATTAAATAATAGTAAATAAATAATAAAATTAATTCACACTATAAGTTTTTTTTTGAGCCATACAAAATAAAGCATTCCTTAAAAGTATACAATATGACTTGATATTCTTTATTTATAAATTTATATCAATAATAATGTAGACTACATCAATTTTAATTGGGTCACATCCGATTTTGCGGCGATGTACTCGTACGAGTAGGTACGTGGCGCTCTAACGACCTTATTAAAGTCATTCAGCTGTAGCTTTACATTTTTGGTCCAGGAAAAGATTAATGAGCCTATTTTTGTACTTAATCTACACATGAAAACATCGAATAAATTTATTTATATATAAGATCATTCATAATTAAATTGGCTACAATAATAAGGACTAGGATTATTATTATATTAGATGCAACCCTTGGGTTAGGATTTGAATTGTTGCTATGCGTACGTACCTACTATTCATATTACTAACTTTGTTAAATTTATGATAAGTTGATGTAGAACTGTAGCAGTTGCATAACCTTAAAATTATATAAAGACAGAAAAACACAGTCTAGTGTTAACCAAGGTTTATATATACATAGTATTTAATAGTTAGTAAAAAGTAAAGCCGAAATTTTATTTCGACTAACAAAAAATTCGCATGTCGCAGAGGTTTAAGTGGTCACCAGTTACCACCTAGTTAAATTTACCCATACTTAACTTTTACCGTATATAACATTCTCTGTTGCTTGTGGTAATTCCGAAAAATCTTTTATAGTGGTATTACAGGTTTTTAAGTGTAACATTTTAGATTTTTTCGCTAATAGATAATATGAACTTTTATTTTGCTTCCTCTATTATAAATTTACTCATTAGTGGTGTAAGGTTTGTGGCGCAGTCGATGTGCGTGAGTGTAAGAGTTTATTTTCATATATTTATGTTACTAGTTTAGGTTTGCTTCATATATGTAAGTGTAATTAAAATACTAGTTTGCTAGTACGGGAATCGTAATAACAATGCTACAGTGTAATGCGTAGAGACCTGCCCTTAACATTTTTTTAATTTTTTTTATTATGGCACTCCAAGGTGCATTTAAAAATACATTTCATTTTACATACATTATTATTAATTAAGAGTAATTGCTACTTAGATGTAAACAGCACTTAAAAATGTTAATAATTGGCCGTACAGTAATAAAATAAATGATAAATTAAAACATATTACACCTATTTGTAAATGCAGGAGAAGCACAACAAACATAATCTTTTTTTCGTTGTAAATATAATATAGATAATAAATCCAGCCTCCTACTGTCCCACTGCAAGATAAAGACCTCTTCTCATATAGAAGAGAAGGTATGAGCATTGATCACCACGCTTCCTCAAGGCGGATTGTTATAAATATGGAACTTTACAATTTAATTTAGTAAACACACAATGGTAGTATTCATTTAATTTTCACAGCATTAATTTCCGTCGTTTTAAAGTTGTTGTCAGTTCACAAATAATTTGTTTTCGCTACGCACCTGCTACCTAACTTACTTTCAACCATCAAAAACGAAAGATTCATAAATCCTTTTACGCTATTTTTAAATCCAAAATCAAAAACTGACAGTTGTACTAAAAATATTTGGTACAAGAACCGCTTTCAAGAAAATAACATTTTTAGTGTGTGCGGTGAGTTCCTTATAGCGATGTATATACCTGCTTACTTTTGCCAATCCCTGTAAATATTTTACAAAAGTCTGATGTTACTTTTATATCAATTTCTATATTTTTTATAATTAGTTTTAATTATTATTGGTTTATTTAGTTAATTATCTGAAATTTTTGTTTTTATAATATTGATTCGTTCATAGTGTTAATTTATATTACTTACATGAAATAAATAGATTTTGATTTGATTATTCGAGTTTATCTTTTATCAAAATCACACAGTTATGATCCATTCATTAATGGAAACATTCAAAAATACTCATTAAACTCTTATAAACCAATTAAGAGTTTAATTTTCCGGGCAAGCAATCATCATCCGCGCAATCCGTTAAAAAACGTTTGGTAGCTTGTTTAAAATATTAATTTATTCTAAAATATCTATGGGAAGTTTAAGATTGATATTTACCGGCCTGTGTACTTACGAATTTGAATAATTATTAGACGTTTTCTAACACACTTTTATAAAGTCAAATACAGAAATTAAAGTAATGTACCTAATATTTATATATCAATTTAAACCAAAGCGTAATATATTCTACTCGTACCACTTGTATAGGCCACGTCTATTTTTTTATAAATAGAAGATATAAGAAAGAACAACATAACTTTTTTAGTAGCAAGTAGATGCAGAAAACTTAGCCCAAAGATAATAAAGAAAGTTTTTTTTCTAGTATCGTGTCTTTTAGATACGCCTTTTTTTAGTATAACAGAACTGTTTTAATACATGTTCTAATGTTATCCATAAACGCACTCGAGCATCAGATTCTGCCGAACGAATCGCGTTTTCTAATCCGTTGAATCAAACATGAATCGTCAAATTCGAGTCGAAAATTTTACGAATGGTTGAGAATAAGCTAGCTAGTCTAATTTGTTATTTGTTCTCCACGAAACCGTGAATTGTTAAACGTGCCTACATTACAATGAATTTCAATTTCGTTAGCAAATTTCGATGTAAAATGAAGATACCTGATTGGTGAAATTGATATTACTTCGGTAATGAAGTTGGTCTTTGTGTATAATACAATTATATTAAAAGACTGACACTTATTTGTATATAATTACCTAGAAGACTAAATAGATTGAAATTCCTTAGTTAAAAACCAAGCGTAGGTATTATTTACGTTAAGTAATAATAAATTTAGAAAGTTAATTATAATTAGCGATCAAGTATTAACTCAGCTCTTAAAATTATTAGGTATTACTTATCTATTACTAATCCTACATCCCATCTGCTCATAGTCAACATAGACTGATTGCAAGATAAGAATATTAAAAAAAAAAAAAAAGGTATTATTTATGTTTCCATACTGCACATATAAAGATTGTTGTGAACATACGGTACGTGATACATGTATCACTTTTTTTGATTCTTTTAAGTGATAACAAAAAAGTGCAGCTGATCAAATTAACCTACTTACAACCTGTGCCTTGCCGATGATAGAATATTCACAATATTAATTAAAACAGATCAAGTACAAAGATGTGTGCCTTCTTTATTAAAAATGACTAACATGCTTACAACATGTAAAGATACCAACGACATAATATTATGTAGGTAGAAAAATCTATTGTTCGCCACGTTTTGTACGCGCGTCAAGGGAAAAAGTATGCCAGTAGGTAATGAGCCGTGTAAACACATTGACGGATGTTTACACTGCCTGCTCGCTTTGCCTACGAACGAGCACAACTTGAGTTTTAGACAACAGTTTTATTATGTGTCTTTTAAAGATGTTTAGACTTTTTACGAACTCTAATATAGTGTTTTAGTAGTTAATGATAACACTTTTACTTAAATTGGGAATTTATTTATTTCACGATTTACCTATCATCATTTCAGGCGATGCCGATGAGACAAATAGGAAATTTGAAAGGATTTTTTAAAGTTAGTACTCTTATTTTACTTTAGGTACCTAAGTTATCGCTGTTGTCTTACCACATTTTGTCAGTACAGTTACTCAGTTGAACTAGTTATGTCCAATCAGTGAACATAGCTTCTACATCTTAAAATAATAGAAAATATATATTTTTTTTTTATAGTAGCCTACCAAAGTGACTCCACCCCGCCTGATGGTAAGCAGTCAGTGGAATCCAGAAGTGGCGGCCACGATACCAAAAGCCAAACTGTTGGTATGGTGGCCTCCACTATGGCGGCTGGGAATGGGGTTAGGAGAAGGGAATGAGGGAAGTGAGGAAAGAGGAAAGAGGAAAGGGGGAAATTGGGCCTCCGGCGCTCTCACTCACCGAACGAAACGCAGTAGTACGGATACTACTACTCTTAAGTCGATCTTCTATGAGAGGGTATTACTTCCCCGGTTGATCCGGCCCATTCATGCTGAAATTAGCGTGGATCTACTACCGTAAAGGCAAAGTTCTATTTAAAGCCTTACGTCGCAGGTAATAATGGGTATACTTTTTGTTCTTTGCCACCTAGACCCATAGTAAACATATATTATAACTTGTGTTATGGGTTCTAGAATGCGGATATACATACTTAAATACTTTAAAGCTGTAAATTAGCTGTTGGACATATACAGGTGATTTTAGACTCTAATTATTAAATCGTATCTATGTACTTCAATTTTAGTATTTATCATCTAAAATCAGCTGTATATATCATACGATCAAGGAAAAGTAAAAGGGAACTTAGACAGTAAAAAGCATGTAGCACAAAAGATCTTACGGATTGTAGTGGCTTTCAACCATAAGATAGAATAACGTATAATTTGAATACTAACAATGTGTTTAATGTAAATATTTTATTCATAAGTTAGGCATAAGTCTCACAAGGGGTAAATAGCTTAAAGTTAATATTTAATGGCCTTGATTAATGTAGTCCGTGATGACAGTTTCATACCTTACGGTACAATTCTACCCGGACACCCATCACTGAATCTTTTGTAAGCCAAGATTAACTGCGAAGAAACCCTTCTAAGTTTAAGCTATGATACTTAGCAGTACCGGGAAATCTAAACCGTCTTAGGTAGTTGGAAAGAAATAACCTCCTTGGAAAATGATCTATTCACCTCTATTTATTATTTAAGTTCTACAAAAGCATTTTTGGAAGAAATTTTTTAAATGATAATGAAATTGCATCAAAATAATGTGTAAAATGCGAGGCTTAAAAAATATTGCAAAGAAAAAGTCTGAGAACCGATCGACCTTATACTACATATGTTGAAATTTTATACAAAACTAGCTCCTCGCAGCATGGTTTCACCCGCGTTAAGTTGCATCTTTGATTACTACTCCGCTTCCGCAACAGTAGCGTGTTGTTATAGCCTACAACCTCCCTCAAGAAATGTGCTATCAAACAATAAAATAATTATTCAAATACGACTGGTAGTTTTAGAGATTAGAGCGTTTTAAAAAAACAAACAAACTTTACAGCTTTATATAATACTATAGAAGATTTCATAAAACATAATAGTAGCGTCTAAACTGAAACATACAAAGCTACGGCAAAAGAAAAAAGATCATTTAGATTGTTCATCGCCTTTTGCGAGAAACATCACAATTAGGTTCTAATCTAATAGCACCTATAACGCCTTAGAACTGTGTGGATCTATTTCGTGATAAACTATTTTTCCTTCGCTCATTTATCTTCGTTACACTTAGATATCTTTCGATGAAAAAAGTACATAAAGACTAGGGATAAGGATTTATCTAAAAAAGTAAAAGTTTGTGGTTCATTAATAACTGAGGTAAAGCACGCTTAGAATATCCTGTACCCCAGCAGTATTACAAACATGAATTAGTATAACAGGTATTGATCAATATTTTGTTCATACGCACATATAAAACCTATGACATATCATGTCAGCCAATAAGATACCACTATTGGACAGTACTTTAATAAAAAAAAATCTTAACCTGTGAACCATTCAACCATCTTGAACCACCCCTATCCAACAAGACAAAGCTGGCGAGCAACCGATGTACGGTAATAATATGGTAATATAAAGAAACAAGCAGATATTCTCAAATGAATTCCAATTATACCGTAAATATATACTTTTTTTTATCCGTAGCAAACGATCCGAAACAGTCAAGTATGTTATGTGTGTGTAACACCGTGTTAAAAATGAGGATAAGAATAAAGAAACCGCTTCAATTTCAATATATTTTCATTTGTTGCATCAATTTATCTTTATGGCTGTAACTGTGTAATTTTATTGCCCGTGTGTACTACTTGCGTAATGTAGTAGATAGAAGAGAAACGAAGAGCTTATACTCGTGGTAATGCTAGTTATAATAATTATTCGACACAATCTTGTTAGCATTGTTTTCCTCCTATGAGCAGTATTAAAAAAATATAATTCTTCTTGCCTTTTATCAAACTTTCCTTTCATGCGTCACACAAGTTTATTTAGGTAGGTGTGTAGTTGTCTTCAATCTATACTAGTTCATACTAATATTATAAATGCGAAAGTAACTCTGTCTGTTTGTATGTTACGCTTTCACGCCTAAACCACTGAAGCGATTTTAATGAAATTTAGTATAAAGATAGACTAGACCTTGAGGAGCAACATAGGATATCTTTTATCGCGATACAATGGCTTAATAGGGTTGAAATAGGGATGAAAGTTTGTCTATAAAATCTTCAATGTATAAATACAGATATCATATAACCGACATTCACGCGGGCAAGCAACAGATAGTTTTGGATATTTTTTAAATGCTGAGCATTTTATACTATTGTGATTAAGTTATTTTATATCCAGGGGCCCTAGACAAGTGTCAAAAATTACTATTCTATTCATAGAATAGATAAAAAAATGTATGTGATTGACATAATCTTTGACACTTGTCTAGGGCCTCTGGATAATAAACAGCTACAGCTTAAAGCCTCAATAACAAAGATTGAATGTTAAAACAATCGACTACTGGTTCAAAGAAATGTATTCCGCAAAAAAGGATTCGTTACTAACAATTAATATAACAGATCATAATCAAATAAAATACACTTTCGAATAAGGACATTATATAAACATGTTGATACAAAAAGACTTAGTATACACACAACAATTCGCAATGGTCAGATATACTCGTACATTATTATGTATATTTCGAGATAAGGGAGCCGTCCCATATTGCGTTTCCTGTTTGAGTGGAGTAACGACCGGTTCAACCGAAACAGTGTAAAATATTGTATGTACAACATTGTTAAATGATGAAAGCAAATTAAGTTGATAGTTTGAAACATTTCTAGACAATTTATTTATTTAAATAAGATACGCTATCGATATGATACAATAAAAATGTTACTTACACTTAATCTACTTCAGCAGGCATGCAATGCCTTTTGCGGCGTATTCATTGGCAAGCAACTAAAATACACTCAGATAATACAAAAAAATATATATTGCTATAGATACTATTGTAGGTATATAGGTACATACATGCCCACATATATACATGTATATTATATACATACATGCATATACACATAATAATGTGCTCGAAACATTACCCTCCTTGAGTTCGGCAGTCGGGCAAGAAACAATAAACAGTAAATGCACGATACATATTCTAGATATGTGGTAACCAGTATCCGCAGCGTTGTTCAGATTTTCATTGCTGAAATTACTCTACCAAATCCTAAGCTTTTAGGCCAAGAAGCCGCAAACAAAAGGTTATCTACAGACTACAGACAACAGTATATCAATAAAATTAAATTAATAAATTAATTAATACTACATGATTATTTACGTGGTTGTATAAAGATTTGCATATTGTGTTCTACAAACGAGAAAACTTTATAGATGGTAATTATACAAAATATAATAACAGGTTGAGAGTTCACCAGTTACGAGCAAATAAACTGTTCCCTCAGGTATTCTTGCAATTATGCCGCGTGATTGCAACACGGACCACAAACGTTTTTTTTTATTTCATTCGTGTAGTAAGCTGGTTATAAAAATGATCAATTTAAACAGAATATCAACAAGGGAGTTCACAGAATACGCAATGAGTGCGTATTGCTTACATCTTAAATATTTAATTTTATACTCATATTTGTGATCTTTTGATTGCTTGACGTTTTGACTTTGTTAGCTTGGTCCAAGATAAAAATTGGTAATCAATAATGTAAGGTCTTTTGATTTCACATTTATATTTTTTTAACATGTGTTAGGGAACAAGTCCGTTGTGGAGGTCTTTACAAAGAAAAACGGGTACAACGTACACCCAGACTCGTGACCAATTCTATGGATCAAACAAAGTTTTAGTCCGTGTAAGAATAAAATACAAGCAGCAGTCTTACTGTATCACAAAGGCAATATACTATAGTAGCTTCTAAATATTACCTGATAAAATACGATGCTTTAAAACTATTGTACAAAGAAAAAAGTTATCCGATAAACACTGTATTGCAATGTTCTGCTGTTATATGTATTCCCTGTGGAAAACCCATGTCGTTCGGTAAATCCCTTGAAAGCGGTAAGTTATTTGAACGGTAGGCGGCTGTCGATCAACTTACAAGCCTGTTAAGGTGTATGCGAACAAGGTTTTAGTACAAAAGAGTTTTCATTGTGAATATTTTGTATAACTTAAATGGCAAACACGCTCTGGCTAAACTAATGTTAAGTGTGTTTGCCTAGGATTGCAAAAACAATGCAAAGACAAATACAACCAAGTCATTGTGAACCGGGAAGGAGAAAGCGTAAAGGGAAGGAAATCGAGGGCGCAATTAATTTCTTCGGTGTTCTCACTTACACAAAACGCGACGATTTTCCATTATTTCAGTCGATCCGGCTCATGCAAAACTAATTAAATATTTATGAACACCTAACTGTAACTACTATCAAAGTATTGTAAAACACAAATAATTTATTAATAACATTAGCTTCCCTTCTTTTTCAGGAAAGACTTTTCTCTGTAATCTGAGGTCTGCCTTTCTATTAGATATATTGATAAACTATAACATACGCGATAAGCGTTGACACTATCTGCTGTGTAAATTCACACTATGATTTCCTACTTTCACCCATCGCAAAAACAAAAGTACACATTTTCCAGGCATCATCGGGGCCAATATTTACAAAATGGAGCACAAATGCATAATATGTAATACCCAAATGTAACATGCTATGTATTTTTTCTTCTTGCCAAAAAAAATCTCAATTATATAATTTAAAGAGTAGGTAGTCATGGCGGTCAATTTGTCTCATTAAACGTTAAAAACTTGAGGAAAGACAGCTGTTGCAGTAATTAAAAAATTGTTAAGTTTCTACTGAATTCTTCCGGTTTACTATTCTATTCTTGCCGTAATAATTACGTCAATTTAGGTTTAAAAAATTTATGCAAAAATATTTTTGTATCAAGTTAAAATACGACTGTAATGACTTTAAAAGTAGATAGAAAATTTTATATTTACATCAGTTATGACACATTAAGGTACTATTCGAACCTCGGCTGCAGGCTCAGGTCAAATATTTTCGATGAAATTTGGTATGTAGATAGATTCGGTGTTGGAGACGAACATAGGCTTATATACTTTTTATCCCGAAAATCGGTCTGGTTCCTGATGAGACAAAACACATTTCAGGAGGGTGCAAAGCCGTGGGGCGCGGCTAGTTTTTAAATGTTTTTACTTACACTCACTTTCTAGCCCAAAATAACAACGTTATCCTAAACACCGATAATCTGTGGATCGAATTTTGTGTAAAAATCGAGGCTATAAAAAAATGCATAATACTAAAGACTCATACACTCATGTGTCTTATTGGTACAATTATATATTTTTTTATTTCCGTAACAATGAAGTTGAGATTTGTTAGCACGAATCTAAACCCTAGCGGGACTACCATTTTTTGTCTAACGCAATCACAGTAACTAATATTTCTCAATTGTCTTAAAAAAACGGTTTTATTTACTAGATTGTATATAAAAGTTAATTTATATATTAGATTTAGATATGAAATTTTATTATAAATTGAACTGAAACTAATCTACTTATTCATTTTTTTATTACATTGAATGAAACCAAGCTTCAATATAAAATGGCAGGATATTAATGAATTTCTAATAATAAATGTTAACCGTTTACTAACAATTAAAAATTAGTAGTATTAAATTAATTATAAATGACAAATTGATTGATGATGATGAAAATAAAAAAACCTGTTGCACTCGGGGACTGCCGCGGTAAAGCTGTTGCATACCATTTATTATTTTTTTTATTTTTATTTATGCAGTATTTTTTTCTTTGATATTAATTCAAGTTACACTTTTTGAGCGTGGTGACCGATAAGAAAACAATTTTTTTTCCTTTATTGAATAAATGAGAAGTTAATATCGTTTAAAATATTTTTATTATCTTACAATACATGTAGGTTATTCAGGAATTTTTAACAAAGTATTTATCCTCCGAAAAAAAATAAAACTGTGACATTACATTACATTGATGCATTATTACACGTTATTAAAATAAGATAAAATTTGGTTTATGTGTCGTAAAAATTAGCGCCACTAGTGTATATATCCTGAGAAATAAATTTTTCATACACGAGCGAACGCTCGGCCGAGCTACATGGTTGGCGAAGAGGCGGGTGTTAGGTTTTATTTTCGTTACGCAATAGCTTAAAAAAAGTCCAGCAGATTTTTATAAAACTAATCAAATTTATAATTAGATTTAAAGACATTTGACATGATTACGCAAACCGTTTCATAGAAACGCACTAAAGAAAATGTCTTATCTCAAGAACGGTAGGCAATTGGAACTTGGTAATATCATCACGTGTATGTAATACCCTGTAATTGTGCTTCAGTAGTCGTTACTTTTTATTGTTTCACTAACTGTTCTTAATTTATTTCGCTCCTACTATTTCTCGGCGAGTAACTGCAGGATCAAAGAAACAAGAATGACCATGGGCGGAACAGAAGTGAACCGCTCGGCAATTTATTGTTTCTCATAAAAAAGAAAGATTTATTGGGGCTTGGTGCGTACGGACATTTTCCTTTGTGGCTTGGTCATCTAAGTGTTATAATATCAGAATTCATATATTCGCGTAGAACCGTTATTCTTACAAAAGGATGACAAAAGTACGTCCTTTTTATTGTCGCCGTCTGACTTGTGAATCATAAATACATGATAATTATAATGTTTGTGGCTCTATTATTTACTTGTATTTTTTAAGAGTTACAAATGACCATTGCTGGATTGGGTATAATTACTAAAACTACTCGAATTTAATAAAGAATTTTGCCCGTAACATATTAATAAAATATACTTTATTTACCTACGTAAAACGACATGAAATACATTTTGGTTTCAAATATACAAAGCTAGCTTGAGAATGATATTTTATTAAATTACGACATTAACAGATTTCACATCTTATTATTACTCGCGCTTATTTTACAGCAATTATGATAACTTTTATTACCCGACAAAATACAACATAGATCAACATTCTTGTAATCAGCAGCACTAACTCAACCAACCAGATTAACCAGTTATGCTAAAACCTCAGAGACTTTGCACCTTAACCGATTAAATTGAGTTACCGTCTAATTATATAATACACGTAAACTACACTCAACCTGTAAACAACCTTAATAAGTAGATCCGATTACAAAACCGTTCATTTTATTTACGACAGTACACGTAATAACACTTTCGATATAATCTGTATTATGTAGGCAAGTCTTGTTACGACATACAGTGCTTAATAACCTTATTATTATCACTCTGAGAAGCGTAAAATTTAAATTTAGGATGTTTTTAGTGAGAATTCCATTACACACAGTCAACAAACTCCGCACACGCTTTTTCGAGCAAAGGATGATCACGGATTTCTTTTTTAATATTACTTATTTAAACCTTTGATCACACAATGAAACATTAAGGAAGTTACGTTAGTAAGTAATATATCGTTTATTTTTGTTGTAATCGTAATCTTTATTAGGCGTTAAAATACAAAAACAAGAAAAGTAGGTAAAAGAATAAATGAACTTTGAGAGGAATGAGTTGGTAAGCCATCGAACTCAACATCAAGATGACAGCTAATAGGGTCCAAGGACAGGCGGCCAAAAGGAGAAAAATAATGCTGAAATAAAACTATATATAAGATTGCTACAAACATAATGACAAATAACTTCGATGGAGTGATAGCATTTGAAGTGGAAGGGACAAGAGAAATGAACACACAAAGAATACACTAGACTGTAATTTGTTCCGTGGTTTACATTTACATAGAGTTAGTTAAGTATAAAACGCTTTATTTTTTTAATACAAACATACCCAGTAAAATTGAAATTGTTATTTGCTGAATTCAATCTACTGTTTAATTAAAAGTGTTTTTCATACTAAATCGTCACGTTCAGCTGCGTCTAATTTAGAGTATAATTGAACCGTCTGCTAATTTGTTGCTAGAGGATATTTTAAGTCTCAGTTAACAAGCTCGAAATTGTCCAACTGTATACAGATTTATTTACAGTAAAATTATTTGTTTTACAAATAAGGGCTACAAAAACAAATTACATATTTAACGTGTATGAAATAATGTCGTTATATTTAAACAGCAAATGATCCTACTGTGTCTAACATTCTGCTGAGACTATAAATATTCGACAGCTTGCAATGATTACAAATTGATAGCACGGAAGCTCCCACTACGGCTTTCCTGACTTAAAAGACCCGGTAACAAAATTTCAAAGAAACATTTATTACAACAAAAAAAAGGTACTTAACAGCTATCACTAGCTACTTTTAAAACAGGCGTTGTAAGATAAACCTTTCTGACCAATTGAATCCATTGTTAAAGATTAGGAAACTACTTTTGTTTGTTGTTTATTAATTACTTAATTTGGTTTGACTTTAAAAGCTTGCGAATAGTTGGTGCTTAAGCAATATATGTTCGTCCTGCATTTGATGGTTAAAGTGCAAGGGTTATGTATCACGTGTAATGCCGAGTCTCTGTGTATCACTCATACACAGAGATTAATCACAAGTCATGATCAAGGGTACAGATACCTTAAACAAATAAGCCCTTCAAGTATATAAATAAATAAAAGTATATATTGTGGTACAAACCTTAACATTTTTCATTTGTTTATTTATTTTACAACTATTTTGACAGGTTACCTTAACCATAGGTTACCCTTACGCAATAGAGTAACATACTGATACCTATTTACATAACTTATTATGTTCAAAGTAGTCTTGGTGAATTCACTCAGTGCACAACCAAACTAGTCTGTACGATTAGCTACCAGGTTGAGAGTGCGCAGTGCGCGTGGTAGCGGCGCTTCGGTCAGTAGGTTGGTGGGCGCGCGTGCACCACCAGCAGCGGCAGCCTTCGTCGCCGCCCGCCATACGTATCTATCCAGAGGCCCTAGGCAAGTGTCAAAGATTTCCATTCTATTAATAGAATATATAAAAAAATGTATGAGATTGACATAAGCGTTGGCGTTAGCTTATTATGTTAATCCAATACATTTTTTAATCTATTCTATGAATAGAATAGAAATCTTTGACACTTGTCTAGGGCCTCTGTACACACAAACTGACAAGCTCTAACAAGTTGGGATTGTGGATTACGCCTCTAATAATTTTAAATATATATAAGGCTAGCGCTAAGTCCTTTCTAACTCCCAGCTCATTATACCCAACCATACCCAATACAAATAGGGTTGGATACATGAGTGGGTAGAATGGGTAAACCCCGTACTGCTGTAAATACAAGAATCTAACAAATTTATTTTGAGTTCGCTCCTACACGAGTCTATATTTAGTCTCATGTAGAACCCAGATAACTGCGTTACATTCCAATTGACTTCTTAATAAAAAATTATATAACTTTTAGGCCTGGTATATGGAGCCTAGTAAATCTTATTTGCAATTACTTTTACAAGATGCAGCTGGGCAAGGAGATCGAGTAAGCAATTTAGTTATATCGGTAACTGTAAGAATAATTCGCTAAGCTAATTTAATATCACCCATTGCGTTTCTCGGCCGGCTACAATGGTATTGGCTTTCTATTCCTTACAGAACGATTGGAACTTATAAGAGGACGTTCAGTTCAATTGAAGATGCACAAAGACTGTTTGAATTTCAATCTCCTCTTTCACGTTGAATGCGTAATCAGTAGCGTAAATGTCTTAGT
This sequence comes from Parascotia fuliginaria, assembly GCA_963082885.1. Lineage (NCBI taxonomy): Eukaryota > Metazoa > Arthropoda > Insecta > Lepidoptera > Erebidae > Parascotia > Parascotia fuliginaria. The sequence goes on along the minus strand of OY720180.1, from coordinate 11,734,856 downwards.
CAATAATAGTTTCTAAGAAATTAAATCTTAGTTTGAAATTTTTTTCATTGCATTTTCTATTCCACTCTAAATCTTAAGGTGCTTTGCAAATTGAGTAAAAGCTTAAGGGTTTAACCAACTTTAATTTAAGTGCTGACTGAACAGGAATTGTCGTGGGAAATGTGGAGAGACTTTCAACTAATTTCTCTAATTCTCTATCCGATATTAGACAGCTTTATTTGTGGCGCAGTTATATTATATTCGACTCTGTTTTTGTTCTACGAATTTTAGTTAAAACTTTGCTAGTTTATGTTATAATGTTAATTGATTATTCTCTATTACATTTCTGATATAAGCCATAATATTTAGATCTAAAATATTATAAGTAATAAAGCAAAATATGGTTTACATGTGTGCTACGTTTCATCCAAGTTCATTTTACTGTTTACGAATGATTAAGTTATAAACATCGAAACTTCTTCTAAAACTTTTACCCAATAACATTAGTATGATTTATTTATACCTATATAATAGTATATTGCAGATTAGAGAATGAGATACCTACTTTTATCACAACTATATACATACGAGTATTTCGGATGTTGTAGATCAAAATCAAGTAGGCTTAAATAGAGTATTTACCGAAGAGTAAATAAACATTTTTAGCAGTCTGGCTATAAACACTCCTGAACGCTTAATAGAAGTAAAATACGACTATAACTTTTAGTTGTTATCACTTAGCTAATAAGTAATATTAATAATAATAAATTTATTTATTTTTCTACACAAATTGTCTGGCTTATGCTAAAATACAGGTAGTAAAACTAGGATAATTTGCGAAGGACTGTTGCCTGAAATGCTTTCAGACAGTTTCAAGGAACTATAAATTCGCAAAATGCCTTTGGTAAAGTGACAACAATGTCACAGCAATAAATTGAACTGACAAAGAAACCACAAACGATGGTTATTGAAATGTGAATATTCACGGTACAGACTTGAGACTTTGTAATGTACTTCCGCATATAATTGGAGGAATGATTCCTTTTTTAGATACAACTATGAGTTTTTTTAAATAAGTTTATCACAATACTCTTTGCTCTACTGAGTGACGTGGGTTTTCATATTTGTTTTTACTGTTATAACATAGTTTGTGTGAGCGCAACAAAGCACCTCACAGTGTCCCGTAAAATTAGCGTAATTAGGTTTCTCTTTTCAAAATTGCTAAAGAGTCATTATACTATGAATCTAGGATGGTACCTACGTTTTATCATTTTATCAAATGCATAGTTTTGCTTTACTGTACTGTCCTAAACAGCATAATTCAAATATACATTCCTGTCGTAACATATACGAGCAAATTTAGAATTTATTGTCATAGGAGTATGTGTCAAATCAATCTGCTACGATATTACAAGGTGCCAGATTATGTCGTAACAATATTGTCGCAAATTCGCGAAATAAGCCATTAACCTATACTGAACACCATAAGATTGAGATGACGTAATACAACGATGTCAGTAGTGTCTTAGTAGTAAAAAGGCATGCAAAATCAACGAAATATGCGGAGCGCAAGCTACAAATTAACGTACTGCACATTAATGGTGTCAGCGCTACAGTTCCAGATTTTATTTTTACACCAAATTGGTCATTATGGAATCTGATGATACTCAATCTTCGGCAAAATTAGCAGCGACAAAACGATATTGGTTCATTAGGGTTAAATTGACAACTCAAGAACCGTAACAAATGAGTGCCACATGAACTGAATGTTCCAGGTACCAGTACGACGATTGGGACATGACTTGCATTTTTAACAGGTATAGAAACAAAGGAATTTGAGCCGAACTTTCAATTGCAATAGATGGATCCTACTGTTGGCTCAGCTTTAGTACCACAGAACGATGTTCATCTAGATAAAGCTATAAAAATATGGTTTCTGTATGACGATCTAGTGCCGATTTGAGTCATTACAGCTTTATACTACATGGATCGAGTACTACTGCGAATATTAAGAATAATACAATAATGCAGAAGCTCGTAAATCTCCAGTCAGCTTTGGTCCTAACCTTAATCCTAACCTAAACTCTTGGCGGTGATTCCACCGCCGGTGAAACGGCACCTTGTACACTCAGCTTTACATAACGAGCAAATATTTTAAATGTAATACTATCATATACAGCTCATACGTAATACGCCACATATTATATACAAATATCAATTTACCGTTCATACTTTTATCGAGCATACTGCTATCATAAAAATTCAGCAAGCATCGCTAACGCCATAATAATAGTTGGTGTGAACATGCAATTTGTTATTTATAGCCAATATATTTTAAAATAATATAACAGTAGGCTACTAAAGAGCATAAATTAAACCATAAATAAACGTTAAATTTTTTTTATAATGTTATAGGTATATTTTTTGTCACCGATCGAGAATTTAACCCAATAAAACTATCATTAAAATTAGCAAAGGTCTCATTATACGCGCAAAGTATCCCCAGTCACTACAGCGATTTATTGGACACATTCTCTGGCACTAATATACACGCCATCCTAGTTTCGGAGAGTTGGCTCAAACCAAATCTGCTCTCTACTTCTTATTCTCTTCCTGAATTCATTCTGATCCGTAATGATCGTGTCGGGCGAAGAGGTGGTGGCGTTGCTATCTATCTTCGCAGTGACTTACAATACAAAATTCTAGCTTCTTCGCCTAACCTTTCCTCTTTTCCGGAATACTTTTTCCTTGAGATCAACGTCAAAGCCTCTAAAAGCGTTATTGGCGTTGTCTATTGTCCACCGTCAATTGATTATTTCTCCAGTTTCGAATCGATTCTGGAATCTTTAGGGTCTAATTACTCACATCACATCATAATGGGTGACTTCAATACCAATCTTCTTCCTAGTCTATCCTATCGTGCCCGCAAATTCCTTGATATCACCAAGTCAGCCAGTCTCCATGTACTGCCTCTGCACCCCACTCACCATAATACCGAAGGGCAGGACACTTGGCTTGACTTAATCCTCACCTCTGCCCCTTCCTTAGCTTCATCCTATGGTCAACTTTTTGCTCCCGGTTTTTCCCACCATGACCTTGTTTATCTGTCATATGTCCTAAAACCTTCCAAACCTAAGCCCAAAGTACTGCACATGCGTTGTTTTAATCGTTTAGATGTCGATAAGTTGAGTAATGACGCCTCAGAAATCACCTGGGTTGATGTACTGACAGCCGACACAATTGATGATAAGGTGAACATCTTTAATAGCCATATCCTTAGTTTATATGATAAACATGCACCCGTGAGAAAAATAAAGGTAAAACGTCCTCCGGCTCCATGGATTACTCAGGGCGTTAGAATGTGGATGAGGCGCAGAGATCGGGCCTTTCGAAATTTCAAGAAAGACCGCAGTGAAAAAAACTGGACAGCTTTTAAGTCTGCAAGAAATCGATGCAACCAGATGATACGTAACGCCAAACGCCGACATATTCTCAATAACATCACTTCTGCTTCCCCCTCCGATATCTGGAAGTTCCTCAATACACTAGGTGTCGGCAGACAGCCTTCTGTTGAATTGCAGGAGACATTTGGTTTGGACGATATCAATCGTCATTTCTCCTCTACATTTCTTATAGATCACCAAACCAAGTGTCAAACTGTTAGTTACATAGCTTCCTTACCTCGCTACAACATACAAAGTTTTCGTTTTTCTCCAATTGAAAAAGATGAGATCAAAAAAGTTATCCTCTCTATCAAATCCCATGCAGTTGGCTGCGATAACATCAGCCGACGTATGATTACTACTATCATAGATCACCTCCTTTTTCCTATTGCCCACATCATTAATTTTTCCCTTGACACTGGCGTTTTTTCATCCATGTGGCGCAAAGCCTGTGTCATTCCCCTACCCAAGATTGCAAACCCATCTCTTCCCAGTCACCTGCGTCCCATATCCATTCTTCCTTTCTTGTCTAAAGTGCTCGAGAGCTGTGTACACAAACAGCTCTCCCAGTTTGTCTATCAAAATAACCTCTTGAGTCCTTTCCAATCCGGCTTTAGACCTGGTCATAGCACTGTTTCCGCGCTCCTGAAAGTGACTGGCGATATTAGAGAGGCTATGGAAGACATCAAAGTCACAGTGCTAGCTTTGATTAATTTTTCGAACGCCTGTAATACCGTCAGTCACGACATCCTTCTATCTATCCTCTCCCACTATATGGTCTCATCTGATTCTTTGGAATGGTTTTCAAGTTATCTTCGAGGTCGTCAGCAGTCGGTTCGTTACAAAGATTCAACATCGTGTTGGGCTAATATTGACGCTGGCGTTCCTCAAGGCGGCATTTTATCTCCTTTATTATTTTCGATTTTTATTAATCTCATTTGTCCTAATCTTCAGTGTGCGTATCATCTGTATGCTGATGACTTGCAGATTTACTCTCAAGCCAGTGTTAGCTGCGTTACGTCTGCAGTGGACATGGTGAATGAGGACTTAGCTTATATCAAGAACTGGTCGGATAAATTTGGCCTTGTCGTAAACCCAACCAAGTGTCAAGCCATCATCGTTGGCAGCCAGCGCCTACTCTGCAGACTTGACCTTCTCTCTCTGCCCTCAATCACGTTCAACGGTGTCAATGTTAATTTGAGTACAGCAGTAAGAGATCTGGGACTGTACATTGATACCACGTTAAATTGGGCAGCTCAAGTCACACAGGTAAGTCAGAAGGTCACCGGTACCCTGCGAGCTCTGTATCGACTAAAACACTTTCTTCCGATTAAAACTAAAACAATGCTTGTGCAGACTTTAATTTTCCCGATAATCGATTATGGTGATGTGTGTTATTATGACCTGAATGCAGATCTACTCAACAAACTCGATCGTCTTCTTAATAACTGCATTCGATTCATATTTAATCTTCGCAAGTATGACCATGTGTCTACCTATCGTTTACAACTGAAATGGCTTCCAATTCGTCAGCGTCGTAGTCTTCGCGCACTCTCTACCCTGTATTCTATTCTTACATCTCCCAATACTCCCTCCTATTTAACTCCTCAGTTTCAGTATCTATGTTCTACTCATGACCGTAATCTCCGCTCTACAAATAATCTCCTTCTTCTTTGTCCTTTTCACACCACCGATTTCATTAACTCTTCTTTTCCAATACAGTCCATCCTTCTTTGGAATGCTCTGCCTCCAGAAATCAGGATGTGCACCAGTCGAATCGTGTTTAAGGCAAAAGTTAAGTCACTACTTCTAAGCAAATTAGCAGAATCATCAGAATAGTAAGATAATTATATATGTATATATTTATATATCTTTGTATATAATTATAATAATATGTACTATTTATGTAAGTAATTTATATTTATATTGTGAATTTATATACGTACTGCATATTTATATTATTACACATTTTATCATTTTCTAGTCTTAACTTATAAATCTACCTCGCTTCATCTCTGCATCACCCAATAGGTTGACTGGTAGAGAATGCCTCAGGCATTAAGTCCGCCTTTATACATGTTTTGTATATGAAGTTTAAATAAATAAATAAATAAATTATAAAATTTTCATCATATATGTGTAGAGTACGAGTACTTTACTAATAATATTAGCCTTGTACGTCCTACTACCTACTAAACACAGGCACTTCCATATTCTTGAGTTCTTAACCAATGTGTGGTATAGTTTTTACTTATATTTGTTTTTGTTTTCTGTATGAATACATAAATAACCACAATAATTCATACGAAAAAGAATCACGATAACATCCTGTACTGTCATAAGTTATGAGGCCAATATTTATAAGAGTTCTTTTAATAGTCCGAGGTCACGAAACCTAGCTACTATCACCCTAGCTGTCATAGAGCGATCTATGGGCTAACCACGAACTATGGTTTAGCTGCACACTACACGGACTCTTCCCTCAATAGTACTGGGTGGCGCAAAAGTAAAGACCCTATTTGGTTCAGCTATAACATTTTTTCTAAATTAGAAAACTAGATTTAGATTTTTTTAAATGTATATTTGTGCCATTAAATTTCGTACCATTAGGATTTAAAGATGATGTCTTTTAAATGGTGACCTCCAGAGTTGATACACATTTGAGCCCTATTTATGACATTTTGCATAACTTGCCGTAACACTTCCTGCGTTTCCATTTCCATCTCTCAGGGCATGTCAATAAGCAGAATACTCGGTTCTGGGGCACTGATAATCCGCGCATTATTCAAGAAACACCTCTACACCCACTAAAAGTTACTGTATGGTGTGGCATCTGTGTTGACAGAGTGATCGGACCCTATTTTTTCGAAGACGCTGGAGGCAATGCGATTACTGTCACTGGAGAACGCTACAGAACCATGTTACGTGAGTTTTTGATACCCAGTTTGGACGAATTGGGGCTGGAGCACATCTGGTTTCAACAAGACGGCGCTACGGCACACACAGCGCGCGACACTATGGACTTAGTGAGGGACGCTTTTCCAGGCCGAGTTATCTCTCGTTTTGGCGATTTGCCTTGGCCTGCAAGATCACCCGATCTGACCAGTCCAGACTTCTTTCTTTGGGGTTTTTTGAAATCTCGGGTGTATGTGAACAAGCCACAGACTCTCGCAGCTCTAAAAGAAAACATTCGTCAAGAAATAACGAACATATCGCAGGAAGTGTTACGGCAAGTTATGCAAAATGTCATAAATAGGGCTCAAATGTGTATCAACTCTGGAGGTCACCATTTAAAAGACATCATCTTTAAATCCTAATGGTACGAAATTTAATGGCACAAATATACATTTAAAAAAATCTAAATCTAGTTTTCTAATTTAGAAAAAATGTTATAGCTGAACCAAATAGGGTCTTTACTTTTGCGCCACCCGTTATAAATACAATCTCTGTGGTTCGGTGGTACTGTGTATGGACTGCCACGCAGACGTCGCGGGTTCGATTCCCGCTCAGTGCAAATATTTGTGTGCACGAACATGGCTATTTGCATTGGTCTGGGTGTTTCTATGTATAATATGTATTTATTTACAAAAAAAAGTATATACCTAAGTATGTTTATCCGCATTCTAGAGCCCATATCACAAGCTATTAATATATGCTTACTTTGGGTCTAGATGGCTTTGTGTGATTGTTGTAGTATTATTTAAGTAAACTTGCCGTTTTTTCTGTGTCTTTCTGTTTCAACTTCTTTTAGTCCATTTAATGGATTTTAATACGGTTTTCACTATCTTTTAGCCCTTTGATGGACACTACTGTAGACACAATAGATGTTTTATTGTCATCACGGCCATATCCGTTTACTGTCCCGGAAAGTGTTAAAGCATTTCTTTCAAAAGAGTTCTAGGTATAAAACATGTATATTGTAGTAAAATAAGCCTTGAATTTCAACAATTTCAAATCATGTCGTTAAAATCATAAAAGTATTCAAGTGCGAAGCAGAGATCGCTAGCTATTTTATAAGAACGCTTTAAATTCAGTTAGCTTTAATTAGGAGACTGCAACGAAATTGTATGCACATAAAGTGCGGTATAAGGCAACAGCTTGCTGTGAGCTCATATTCTAACATCACAATGCGAATGAAATTTATGTAAAGATTACCTTGCAGATCCTCTTTAAATCGTTTTTATCAGTTTAGTTTAGCGTTTCTTACATTTATTGTAGAAAACGCAAAAGTACGGAAGCTATAACTTAATGTCGATTTTTAAAAGAGAATATGTAGATACCCCACTTGATCAGGCCACTTTGATAACATCAGGCAGATCTACTACCATACAAAAGTCTATACACGATTTCACAACCAAAGCTATTATTATGTAAATGAAATAAAATGCTGTATTTGCAAATTCAGCATTTGTTTGATTGTCTTTAGGGTAAATTATTTCAAAATTTTAAACAGCATTAACATATTAGTCACGTAAATCGATTAATGAAAAGTTGAAATAGATTTATAAGGTTAGATTCAATGACAGTGTTGGCAAAGGGATGAGGAAAACGTTCAATGACCACGTAGAAGGTTAAAGAAAGATCAGCAAACCGACGGCATGAAAAGATTGATGAGGGTAGAGAAAGCTAAAGTGTATATTCTGCTATGTAATTTTAAGTACGTGTAAATTGATATTTTATAAACACAAACAAAAAAAGAAATAATAATAAACCGAAATTTTCAATCACGCATGTTTAAATTGAAAAGAATATAAACAGTATGATGAATGTATAAACAGGACTGATTTTCATCTGACAACTTCGTTAATTTTCGAGGCCATTACCTTGTTTTCGTACATAAGCTTATGGAAATCTCTTTGCAGAATTTTGCCGTGTAACGTTATCACATTTATAAAACAACAAACGATATATTCTTACCTTTTCACTCACCATCTAATTCTGAAACATGGCCTTTTCATGAAACTACCTACCATTGTAAATAGTAGGGTGTAGATAATGTCATAAACAACACGCGACTAGAAGGGGCGAATGCTGTCATAACATACTTGTTCTAGATTTTATGGTCCATTATTTTAATGTTGGAAGATATATGGACAGGTATACGGCTTACAAGGCTTGTAAGCTTTAGTGACTTATGTAACAAATAGACTCTATACTTAAGGTAAACATTTGAGCATTTAGATATTTTTATTATGAATTTAGCTGTTTTACCGCATTATTAAATAAACAACCGAGATAAAAGATTTTTGAAATTGGGGCACTTTGGCGAAAGAAAAAGTTAGACAACAATACAAAAGCAAAGTTTGGTTACCGTTTGAGTTTACAATCTCAAATACAAAACTTTTTGAAGATGTGTCATTTAGTGTCCTTTATACTCTAACAGACGCTTTGTCACAATACGAACTAATTTAATTATCGGCCAACTGTAAGTGCACAATGGCAAGTTTGGTCCAACTCATCCGGAAAATCTGTCAGTAAGTTACAAAAGTTGTAATGGAACATTTTAATTATGTTAGTTATTCGACCTTATTTAAAGTTTTGGGATATTTTCGTCAAGAGTTTACTGCAAAAAGTGCTAGATTGCTTCTGAAAATACATAGGTCGACTGTCGACTACAGCAACAAGCATGAATGTATATTTAAAATGCAATAGATTCGGTACACAGTATACTTGTCACAAGTTAGCTTATATTAACAACTAGACCCTAACCTTTACACGCCGGCTTTGGTCTAATCTCGAAAATTAGACAAAGGAAAATTAATTCAACAGTTAGATTATCATCATTTTACCCTTACTTTATCAGTCTGTTAAAGTAATAAGTTGAACACACCATAGTAAGTTGATTGGTTCTTTTGAGAAAAGTTTAGAATCAATTTTAGATTACATGTAAAATAAATTCTATCTATCTATTTGGTTATATAAAGTAGAAAAGTTAGTTTGTTTGTTTGAACGCGCTAATCTTTGGAACTACCAGTCAGATTTCATAAATCTTTTTGCATATGATAGCCCAGTTTTCAAGGATGGTTAGGCTATGTAACATCACGCTACTAGCGACGAGCAGAGCAGTAAGCAAAGACGCGGGTGAAACCGCGCCGCGGAAAGCTAGTAATAATATATAAATGCGAAAGTTTATGTGTGTTTATGTTGAAACTCAGCGCCTTTAAATGGCTGAAACGATTTCAATGAAAATTGGTATGTATATAGATTTGGTGCCGGAGACGGACATAGGTTATATTTTATCCCAAAAATCAGTCTGGTTCCCGAGGAAGACTATTCACATTTTAGGCGCGAGCGAAGCAACAGGGCGCATCTAGTTATATTATACTCGTAATACTGCGGTTTCAGAGATTAGCGCGTTCAAACAAACAAACAAACTCTTCCGCTTTCATCATCATCATCATATCAGCCAAAAGACGTCCACTGCTGGACATAGGCCTCCCCCAATTTTCGCCATCGTAGCCGGTCGTTCGCCGCCCTCATCCATCGGTTGCCCGCCACCCTTATAAGGTCGTCGGTCCACCTTGTGAGGGATCTGCCCACGCTGCGTGTTCCGGTTCGTGGTCGCCACTCTAGAACCTTTCTGCCCCAGCGGAAGTCAGTTCTGCGAGCTATGTGTCCTGCCCATTGCCACTTCAGAGAAGCAACTCTGCGAGCCACGTCAGTCACTTTGGTTCGCCTGCGGATTTCTTCGTTTCTCAAACGATCGCGCAGGGAGACGCCTAACATAGCCCGCTCCATCGCCCTCTGAGCGACTTTGAGCCTTCGGATAAGACCCATAGTTAGCGACCACGTCTCTGCTCCGTATGTCATCACTGGCAACACACACTGGTCAAAGACCTTGGTCTTAAGACACTGCGGTAGTGCGGACGAGAAGATATGTTGTAGCTTCCCGAACGCTGCCCAGCCGAGCTGGATTCGACGAGTGACCTCTTTCTCGAAATCGGACTTACCTAATCGGACTGTTTGTCCCAGGTATATGTACTCGTCAACGAATTCGAGCATCGAGCCTCCGACCGTAATAGGAGTGGGTGTAACATGGACATTGGTCATGACTTTAGTCTTGTCCATGTTCATTTTTAGACCCACTTGTCGAGAGACTCTACTGAGGTCATCGAGCATTGTACTGAGCTCCTCCACGGTCTCAACCATGACCACGATATCGTCCGCGAATCGAAGGTGAGTGATGTACTCGCCGTTTATGTTGATGCCAAGTCCATTCCAGGTCAGAAGCTTGAACACGTCCTCCAGTGCAGCGGTGAACAGTTTCGGAGATATGACATCTCCCTGTCGTACTCCTCGCTGCAACTGGATAGGCCTTGAGCTCTGACCATTAATTCGTACTGACATGGTGGCGTTTTCATACAAACACTTCAGCACTTCGATATATCGATAGTCAATATGGCACTGTTGGAGAGACTGCAGCACGGCCCAGGTCTCGATCGAATCAAAGGCTTTCTCATAGTCCACAAACGCTAAGCATAGGGGCCGGTTATACTCTGTAGACCGCTTTATATAATAGTAAAGATAATAGGATAGTAGAATAGAGTTATTTACTACAATCTGTCATACCGTGCAAGAGCGACTACCCTGCAAAATGCGGTATAAAGACAATTTAATAAATGATGACATTTTTACGAGTTCGATAAGATCTCATCGGTATGGAACATACTGTGGATGAAACCAGTCATCTGTCAAACATAGGTACGTTGCCTCTTTATCGCTTTGAAAACCAAGATGTACGAAAATATCTGAAGTTTTAAGCAAAATGTGTTTATACTGAATAAAGACTGGTTTTTTTTTTTATTGAATAAATAACGTATTACTTTCGACGAATATTAGAGTATGCTGGACTAAGGTTTTTCATACTAAATGGAAGTTTTAATTAGCGAACCTTGTGCGAAATCGAGTCGGATTGCTAGTATATTTGTTCGGTAGTAGATCCACGCTGGTTTCAGCATGAATGGACCGGATCGTTCGGGGAAGTACTACTCTCTCATAGAAGATCGATGTAAGAGTAGTAGTATCCGTACTACTGCGTTTCGCTCGGTGAGTGAGAGCGCCGGAGGCCCCACTTCCCCCCTTTCCCTTTTCCTTACCACCCTCATTCCCTTTCCCTAACCCCATTTCCGGCCACCATACCAGCAGTTTAAGACTATGGCTTTTGGTATGGTGGCCACCACTTCTGGATTCCACTGACTGCTTACCATCAGGCGGGGTGGAGTCACTTTGGTAGGCTACTATAAAAAAAATATATATATATTTTCTATTATTTTAAGATGTAGAAGCTATGTTCACTGATTGGACATAACTAGTTCAACTGAGCCCGAACATCGACAAATTTATTTATTTAAACTTAATGCACACAGGTACATAGGCAGACATAATGCTATAAGCAATTTCTTGTAAGTTAAGTATTTAACAAAAACGTGGTTGGATCAGTGTGTTCGTTTTTAAACTAAAGTTTTTCTTACTTGTTTTATCATTGCACAAACATTTGCACCCCACTTTGAAAACTCACGTCACATACATATTCGCATGTCAAAGAAAGAAAAGGTTCTATAGATTTTATGATACAGTAATTTTCGAGGACTGTAACCACTTATATGATAATTCGAAAATGGCATTGTTATCATAATACTAGTTTGCAAATATTGTAACACGAATGGTCATAGTTCAGTGATAGTTTGTAAGTGTCGATATGGGTTATGTTTGCTTGCATCGTCCAGTTTTAAATGTTTTCTTGAAATTATCCTTTGCACGACTTATTATGTCTAAAAGAAAAACGTTCATCACTGCAAAAGAGTCCAATCTGTAATTTGACCAGCTCCGTTCTCCTGCTTGTCTTACTGCTTTTGTTTCATATACTTCTTTTCAGGCTTTTTTTCTACTTTTGCCTACTCTTTTCATAATCATAATTATTATCATTTAACGCAATTCATTCATGTTTTTCTGGACAAATTGCTAACTTCACCATAAATTATATTCATTTATATATTTCGCTGCGAGACATTCTAATCTCGTCGTTGTAATTCGTATTTAAACACCTACATTTAAGTTATATTATACAAAATGTATCTTTGTGATAAGCTACTAATAAACATATTCATTATTGTCAAAAGTTGTTTGTTAGGCAATCCAAAACAAAGTATCTTAGTCCATTAAGCTATTACTTAATCTAATCCATAAATTTAAAGGTAATTCTATTTGACCGTTACAGGCAATTGGACATATATTATCATCGACGGAATTTATGACATATAAGACGTTTTTGCTATAACTATTCATAATAATGAGATATTATATCAGTTCCCAAATAGAACCCAAAAAGTTTCCTTAAGAGTGTTTTACCATTTCGACCGAGTTTCAAATGTTTTGTTAAAGTTCAATTTCTGGTTACCACTTTTTGTACAATTGAGATAAAAAGGGTTCTATGGGCTTTATAATATGTAAGTAGACATAAGTTATAAATTTCCATTATATCATAGTTCATTATTAGTACTTATATGAGTTCAAAATTATATTGAAATATCACTTTAATGCAAGCTTAAAAATGAGTCAGATCCATCTTACAATAATATCGTATGATAGTGAGTGAATTCATATTTAAACAGCTTCTTTAAAATCAATTAGCTGTGATTACAAAATTCAATGAATTTTAGAAGTCTAAATTTGATTAGTATTTAAGTCAAACAAATGAGACAAATCGCTATAACAATAGATGAATCCAAAAAAAAAAATTACGTGTACATTAAGCACAATACAAGTACAATTGGCAGCACTGAGGCGTCAGGTCCAGCTTGATAGATAACCGTAAACGATTCTATTCATTTCAAACTGTAAATGAATTTTGAATTTTGAACTGTTGGCGAAAGTTTTCCAAAACACATTCATTGCTACCAAATTGCCATAAAACATCGTTACAAACTCAAACTCAAGGCATTTATTTCATTTTGATCAATACATAGGATGATTATGAAAAGTCAAAATTACATGAAGTCAGTCTATTAACCTACAGCTAATTCGCTGACAAGGTAGAGCCTTGAAAAGAACTGGCATGAAACTCACGCCACTCTTTTCAATCGTCAGATAATTACAGTTTTTTATGTGTTACAATTTTAACACTCAACGCAACTCAAGAACTAATACAAAGTAATCATTATAAATCAACCACTTAAATCAAGATTAAAAAAAGAAAAGAGATGATCTCATTTATTTGGGTGCAATGGTAAATGCACCTCCTGGTCATATTAAACGACAACGTAATACTAGATTAAGTTTTAAATGTATGCCATGCCAATATTGATCATCCATCCCAAGTAGCACCCATTTACGATCTTGACGCACGTTTACAAGTAGTGGCAGACGAGCAAACAGCCTACTGATGGTAAGTGTTAACTGTCGCTCATGGACGACTCAGACTTTCTGGCATTGCTCTCGAAATGCAAGGGAAAGGATTGAAAGTACGGGTGACGCGCGGTACACTAGCCAACAGAATGTCCCTCGGAGCTCCATGCATGAGAGACGGTTACAACTTGTGTCTGAAGTTGAGGGCTCTCTCGGGTGGGCTCTCGAATGGGGTGAAAACTTAAGTCATTTCAATCCCACGAAGACACAAGTATGCGCGTTCACTGCGAAGAAGGACCCTTTTGTTATGGCGCCTCAGTTCAAAGGAGTTTCTCTCCGTATCTCCGATGACATTGGGATCCTCGGCGTTCAAATATCCAGCAAGGTCCAATTTGGGAGTCATTTGGAAGACAAAGCCAAACTCATCATCGTCATCTCAACGGCTCGTGCTGTACAAAGCACAAGTCCGACCGCACGTGGAGTACTGTTCTCACCTGTGGGCAGGAGCCCCCAAATACCAGCTCGACCCACTTGACTCCCTCCAACGGCGAGCTGTTCGAATCGTCGACGATCCCAACCTCACAGACAAATTGGAGTCACTGGAGCAGCGGAGGGACCTTGACTCTCTATGCGTGCTCTATCGTATGTTTAACGGGGAGTGCTCTGAGGAACTGTTTGACTTGGTGCCATCGTCTCCTTTCTATCATCGCACCACTCGACATCGCAGCAAAGTTCATCCATACTACCTGAACACGATCTCGTCTAGCACGGTTTGTTTTCAGCGTTCATTTCTCCCACGTACGTGCAGGCTCTGGAACGAACTACCAGCTGCGGTGTTTCCCGAGCGCTATGGCATGTCCTTCTTCAAACGAGGTTTAAAGAGAGCATTAATATCACGGTAGGCAGCGGCTTCGCAGAGCCCCTGGCATTGCAGAAGTCTATGAGCGACAGTTACCACTTACCATCAGATGGGCTGTTGGCTCGTCTGCCACTGTAGGCAATAAAAAAAAAGTGAGGAAATTGGAAAGGGGAGAACTGGGTCTCCGGCGCTCTGACTCACCGAACGAAACGCAATAGTACGGATACTACTACTCTTCTATGAAAGGATAGTACTTCCCCGGTCGATCCAGCCCATTTATGCTGAAACCAGCGTGGATCTACTACCGTAAATAATAATCGCAGCAGTAATAATTCAACTGAGTTTTAATTTGGAATACTATATTCAAATTCTATATTCAAATTCTATATTCAAATTCTATATTCAAATTCTATATTCAAATTCTATATTCAAATTCTATATTCGAATTCTATATTCAAATTCTATATTCAAATTCTATATACAAATTCTATATTTCAATAGATACAGGCTATAACGATTATTTTTTTAATGGCTGCGTTTTTTTTTATATTAGCCTACCAAAGTGACTGCACTCTGCCTGATGGTAAGCAGTCAGTGGAATTTAGAAGTGGCGGAAACCATTCCAAAAGCCAAACTACTGGTATGGTGGTTTTTACTGCGATGTTTTTCTTCTTTCTTCTTTAATTTTTAGAGTGTTATCTATAAACAAGTGTTACCAATTAGAATATAACTCTAGTGGAGATAGCGCGAGTCTTACGGGTAAATTGAGAGGCATTTTAGTATATAATAATAAATTTAATGATCATAATGCCATGTATGATGTAGGGGGATTCCCGTAACGCCGGACGGCGCCTAGGTTAGGACAATCGCGGTCGATTTAATAACAGTTGAAGAGCACGTGGAAGAGTAGTGATACAACATTGCGGGACGCGGTTCGCCAGTGACGCGCAAGGTCTTGGGTTTGTATTCTTGTGTTAACGTATGAATGGTTATTATTATTATGCTTAGTGTTCCCTAAACATTCGAAGTGAGTGATAATTTTTGATGTATTCTGGCGAAGAATTGATAAAATTACGTTATATTAGAGATCCTCTGTCCCCTGGTATCAGACAAATGTTATCCCTTAACGCCGCGCCGGACAGTACGCGAAATATTATTTCTCGGAAGAATTTGTAGTTTTAACAATAACTTTTGTACGCTTGCTAAGGGATCCAAGATAAGTACGTCCGATACTAGATGCTACATCCAGTGATTGCAATTTTTTATACTAAAATTTTATTTTTCAGATATTTTGTTAATTTTAAAAGCTTAGTATTAATAAAGTTATTGTATGAGCTTATTATTTTATTGTATTTCTTGAGTATAAAGCAGAAGTTGCACTTTTGTTCATTTATTTTGATTTTGAACTTTGTTGACATTAATAATTCATAAATAAAGTTACATTTCAGAAGGCAAATTTTTAAACCTTCGGTGTCCGTTAGGTACTAGAGGATTTCTTCCTTTAAAAGAATAAAGATAAATTGTCATACGCATCCTCTATATTAAGCAGTTATTAAATACCCATTACTGTTTTCTTAACAAGTCAATGACTGTATTTAATGAGATAAATGCCTTAATAACACACAAATGAATTTACGACATATACTTGTATTGTACAAAGTTTATCTCATTAGAATTCTTCCGTATCTTGTTGTTACTTTCCTAAACCATTATATCATGCCGGAAAATCTGATAACACCATCTACCCTTTCAAGGTGTCTTTTGTTCAATTCACATTATTATGTAAATCATCAAAGACGGTCACAAAGATCTACTAACGCAGGACTAAGTATGTAGAGGATTAACTTCGGTAAGGAAATATTATCGCGAATTCACGTTTAGTTTATAAAGGCAACCCATAAATAACTCACTAAGTGTAAACGTGAATAATTTGTGCAAACTCTTGTCACTTCAGGAAAACCGTACTTAAGAAAGTTTATGAACTATGTATCCGCTACAAAATTATAACCTTAGATGATTAAGTATAGATAAAACTCATATTTTATCAAAGAAAATAAATACAATACCTACCTGAGAAAGAATTGTATGACCACCATACGGCAAAGTTAAAGTCACCAGAAAAGCTTTAACAAAGGACTACAAAGACGTCAAAGTCGACAGCGATTGAAATTCGAATTTCGAACACGAGTTCGACAGTCCGGATTGAGTGGTGAGCGCGTCGAAAGGAATCTTTAGATATTCACAACGATGCAATGCTTTTAAAAGTCCGCTCTTACCAATCATGACAGAATATGGCACCAAGATGTCATAGCAAAATATGGCAAGAGATTTGATTAAAATGTTATTCTATATTATAAAAGTGAAGAAGTGAAGTGAAGAATTACAGACCTATCACACTCCTGAGTCACGTCTACAAGCTGTTCTCAAGAGTCATCACTAATCGTCTCGCAAACAGGTTCGACGACTTCCAGCCTCCCGAACAAGCCGGTTTCCGAAAAGGTTTTAGTACCATAGACCACATACATACGCTGCGGCAGCTTATACATAAGTCCACAGAGTATAACCGGCCCCTATGCTTAGCGTTTGTGGACTATGAGAAAGCCTTTGATTCGATTGAGACCTGGGCCGTGCTGCAGTCTCTCCAACGGTGCCATATTGACTATCGATATATCGAAGTGCTGAAGTGTTTGTATGAAAACGCCACCATGTCAGTACGAATTAATGGTCAGAGCTCAAGGCCTATCCAGTTGCAGCGAGGAGTGCGACAGGGAGATGTCATATCTCCGAAACTGTTCACCGCTGCACTGGAGGACGTGTTTAAGCTTCTGACCTGGAATGGACTTGGCATCAACATAAACGGCGAGTACATCACTCACCTTCGATTCGCGGACGATATCGTGGTCATGGCTGAGACCGTGGAGGAGCTCAGTGCAATGCTCGATGACCTCAGTAGAGTCTCTCGACAAGTGGGCCTAAAAATGAACATGGACAAGACTAAAGTCATGACCAATGTCCATGTTACACCCACTCCTATTACGGTCGGAGGCTCGATGCTCGAATTCGTTGACGAGTACATATACCTGGGACAAACAGTCCGATTAGGTAAGTCCGATTTCGAGAAAGAGGTCACTCGTCGAATCCAACTCGGCTGGGCAGCGTTCGGGAAGCTACAACATATCTTCTCGTCCGCACTACCGCAGTGTCTTAAGACCAAGGTCTTTGACCAGTGTGTGTTGCCAGTGATGACATACGGAGCAGAGACGTGGTCGCTAACTATGGGTCTTATCCGAAGGCTCAAAGTCGCTCAGAGGGCGATGGAGCGGGCTATGTTAGGCGTCTCCCTGCGCGATCGTTTGAGAAACGAAGTTATCCGCAGGCGAACCAAAGTAACTGACGTGGCTCGCAGAGTTGCTTCTCTGAAGTGGCAATGGGCAGGACACATAGCTCGCAGAACTGACGGCCGCTGGGGCAGAAAGGTTCTAGAGTGGCGACCACGAACCGGAAGACGCAGCGTGGGCAGACCCCTCACAAGGTGGACCGACGACCTTATAAGGGTGGCGGGCAACCGATGGATGAGGGCGGCGAACGACCGGCTACGATGGCGAAAATTGGGGGAGGCCTATGTCCAGCAGTGGACGTCTTTTGGCTGATATGATGATGATGATGATGATTATAAAAGTATATAGCTTATGCCCGCAGCTCCGCCCGCATTTATGTCGGTTATCTATACATATAATAAAAATGTAACCGATCGCTGTCTGTACATGGAAGATATATGAGAAAAAAAATTACTGGGGCCTTTATCAACGCAAATAGAACCCAAAACAATGATTGTTACAATTTTTGTCTGTTTGTCTGTTTGTCTGTTTGTCTGTGCGTTTGTTTACGCTAATCTCAGAAACGGCTTATCCGATTTAGATATGGCTTTCACTAATACATTGTGGTAAGCTTCACTTAACATTAAGTGTTTGTTTTATGCCAATCGGTTCATAAATAAAAAAGTTATGCCAATTTAAAGAATCACGTCGAACATTTTCTGATAGAAACAGAGACTTTAACAGGTAGGGTAATTTTTATTTTTCGGATTCCTCTCATTCTAAACAATCTTCCGTTTAGTTTTAAATGAGTCCAGTTTCCAGTGAGCATCTGTTTCGCGATGACAATTAATAAAGCCCAAGATCAGACACAACTAAAAGTTGTGGGCGTGGATCTAAGTATTAGCTGTGTTTCGCACGGTCAGCGATATGTGGCTCTATCACGTGTTAGCATTCCTAGCAGCCTGTATGCTTTGATCCCCGATGGCTATACGTTTAATCCATACATCCATACACCCATACATATTATATAAAGCTTTGTCCTGACTGACTGACTGACTAACAGACAACGCAAAGCCTAAACTGCTGGTCGTAGTGACTTGAAATTTGGAGGGTGTGTTTATCTAAATATCTAGAGGTTGTACTAAAAAAGGCTTTTTTAAAATTTAATTCCTAAGTGTGTGAAAAGGGATGAAATCGATTGTATGAATCTTCTTCATTTTTTAACTTACAGTTTTGAAATTTTGTTTTGGAATACTTCGATTTAAATAAAAAATATCCTTATAATTTTATTTTATCAGGGGTGGATTTAGAGGGGTGAAATTAGGGATGAAATATTCTATACAAAGATCTTTAGCTTTTGAAGCTAGCGACTTGAAATTTACAGGGAGGGGGAGGGAGGGAAAAGAGGGAGGAAAAGGAGGAATTGAGGAGAAGGAGGAAGGGAAGTGATAGGGGAGTGAGAGGAAAGTGATGGGGAAGTGAGGGGAAAGTGACAGAGAAGAAACGGGGAAGTGAGGGGAAAGTAAGCGGGAATTGAGGGGGAAGTGAGGGGGAAGTGAGAGGGAATTGAGGGGGAAGTGAGGTGGGTGAGAGAGCAGTGAGGGGGAAGTGAGAGGGAAGTGAGGGGGGAGTGAGGGAAAGTGAGGGGACTGAGGGTTAAGTGAGGGGTGAATGAGGGGAAAATGAGTGGAAAGTGAGGGGGAAGTGAGGGAGACAGTAGAGGAAGGGAGGGGGAAGAGAGGGGGGAGGAACGCGGAAAGAAAGGAGTTCTCGAATGGTGGAAAAAGGAAGGGGAAGAGATAGGGAGCGATAGGAAGGGAGAGGAAAGGAGGAAAAGAAAGGAGAGGGAAGGGAGAAGAGAGGGGAAAACGAGGAGGCAAGGTAGAGGGAAGTGGAGGAAAGGGCAAGAGATGCTGGAGGAGGGGCAAGGGATGCTGAAGGAGGTGAAGAGGAGAAGGGGGAGGGGAGGAGAGGAAGGAGGAAACTGTGTAGAGTGGAGAAAAAGGGCGATAGGGAAAAAGGGGAAGGAGAAAGTTATTGTAGTGAAAATTTGCCTTTGTGTATTGTATATTGTTTTTACGAGGGATATCTTTAGGTAGGTGAAAGAGGATTTGTATGAATGGGAGATTAAAAATAGTATGAAAAACAGTATTTAAACAATATAAAAATCTCTATTGGAAAAAACGACATTCACGCGAGCGAAGCCGCGGGCAAAAACTATCTATATACATAAAAGCAAAAGGTCACTCACTCACTTATCACGAAATCTCAGAAACAACAAGTGCTAGGAATCTCAAACTTTGCATTGTCGTTCCTATTAGGATATAGGTGCTCACTTAGACGGCATTTTGCGAAATCCATCCTCTAAGGGATGGCAAAGTTTGTATGAAACTTCTATAGTTTTTATAGTAGGATTACCAAATTACTAGAAAATACTCTTTTTTTAATATTCAGAAACCACCCTTATTAATCAGAATTTTCACGCGAACGAAGTCGCGGGCAACAGCTAGTTATATAATATGGCAACACATTACTGTCTCCGCTCCGGAACTGTCCGGTTTTCAGTCTTCGCTCTGCAGTGAAAATCCCGGCAATGGCGTCAGCGCAGCGTCGGTCGTTAATGGCTGCCGTTTTCAAAGCTTTCCAAATTTGTAGTAAGTGCAGTTTGAAATTATGTGTCAAAGTGTTGTGTATAATGAGTTTTGTGTATAAGAAAACGTAAGCGTTATTAGGCAAATACACAGAATATGAAAGACATGTCGAAGAGAAAGTAAACACTCGAGAAAACCACAGACGCATGGGCAGTCTTGAAAATTTAGCTGATAAAAAGACATAATTATGTGTAGCTGTTACAATTTGGTAAATACTATCAACGTATTTATTCTTGCAAGGTAGAATGTACCTACATAACTACAAATTTTAGGTTGCAAATTTTATCTAACAATGTTCAGCGTAGGTATCCATACCACAGCCACTCTTTTAGTTTACTATAGTGAGAAAAAATGAATTGGTGTGATCAGAAGCTACAAATAAATTATATTTTGAAATTAATAACAATTAATATAGGGCGTTGAAGGTTATATCAGTTATAATGACATTACAAAATTTTGATATTTTAAGAAGATATTACCTTATTTTAGTAGGATCGATGGAGAAAGAATTAAAGAATACTAGACGTCCGCCCTTGTTTCGCTTCGGTATCAAAAGTTTCATTCGGTCTCACAGCAAACGCCTACAGAAAATATAATAGCAATAGTGATGTTTTGCATCATTCAGATTTACAAAGGCGCATGAAATATTAAAATTTTAGAAATTACTGAAAAAATATCTTAAACAATAAAATGTAGCCTCTGTTACCCGTCCTATTTGTAGCTCTGATGGTAAAAGATTTTTTTAAATAGGCGTAGATCTTGAGTTAAGTTGGAACAAACAAACAAACATTAAATCAATTTTTTCTTTTAGATTGGCGTAATGTATTAGTTGCCACTCTGTTGCATTTCGTTAGGTGAGTGAAAGTGGAGAGACGGACAACCGTATGTGGTGTACGTTGAAAATCTCTAAATTGGCAGAAACATCATGACACTCAAAATCTCATCATTGTTATGATTTATCTATCATCAACATATCGGCGCATTATTTTCCCATTGCAGGGAAAGGCCTTTATTCATACTGAGAGGATATGAGCATTGATCGCCACGCTGTCTCAAGGCGGACTAGCGAGTTCAGACCTCCAAAGTCCAGGTTTCCTCACGATGTTTTCCTTCACCTCCTCTCAGTAATGTCCAGATATACTCAGAAAGTAGGTACGAGTACATATGATTTGAAAAATAAAATCATGGTACTTGCCCGGATTCGAACCCCCGACCTCGTGTTTACGTAGCGGTTACCTTCAACACTGGGTCATTACGACTTATGATTTATCTATCTATACTATTATATGAAGCGCAACAGTTTGTTTGTTTGAACGCGCTAATCTCTGGAACTACCAGTCAGATTTTAAATTATCTTTTTGCGTATGATAGCCCAGTTCTCGAGGAAGGTTATAGGCTATATAACATCACGCTACTGGCAACGGGAGCAGAGCAGTAAGCAAAGACGTGGGTGAAACTGGGCCGCGGAAAGCTAGTATCAAATAAAAATCAAAACAGCTTTACAGAAACCGTATAAAACAAATTTAATCAATTTGATTAATAATGTTTGTAGAAATGATTTTCAATTTATTTGCATTCATTGATTCTACCTATAATGAATATCGAATTCTATTTGTTTGGTGAAGTGTTAAATCCTGGACGTATCTCCAATAATAGGACCTACTAACTCTATATAACTGTGGTGCTACATATAATTTATGGAATCAATTATATCAGAAGTAATTAAACACTCGGATACGTAAATCATATCGCATTTATCGAACGTTTTTCTCACATATTATACGAGTAATTGCTAATAAAATTTTGCGTCGCCAGTTTCATTTTCATTTTATCCAGGCATTGGGCGAAAGTCTAAGAAAAATTGGAAAGAACTTTTTATTTCTTTTATAGGGAGGACGTGAACGATGTGATATATCTTCACACGTAATCAAGCTTTTAATAAATAAGGACCCCGACCTTTTAGATTGAAATCACTCAATAAATCAAGCGTAATATGTTACTTATATTCAATACGAAACTAACTGTAATGCTGATCGGTAATAGAAACAAAACTCATAATTAAGAACATCATAAGAAACATTAACGTGGTCACACCACAAACAATTTAGATCGCAAAATCAATTTATTTATTTCTGAAGATGTGCGTATGGATAGCGTTCAAATTTTTTTTTACCGCGACGAAAGGAGGTAGTGCAATGTAGCGCTTGTTATGTGAGACCGTGGTAAGGTTTGTGTGTTTCTGCTAATTTCCCACAGCACCCCGCGAGTGCTAGCGCTATACTTTCTCGGTAGTTATCATATCTGAAAGATACGTATTTTTAAATTGTTTTTAATTTATAACATTGTCATAATTGAACTCTTAGCAATCCTATGTTTTAAAATATAGTTAGAGCATATGCGAGTGGTCACGGGTACCTCCATTGTTAAATGGTTATAATAAAAAAATATGAATTACGTCAAAGAATCAAATGTAATACATAGAAACTTATATGAATAAATTCTACAAATACAAATGATTTTTTGATTATTTTTTGGGTGAAGTCACAACTGGGGGCTAATGATACTAACCCGAATAAGCTCGCTAAAGACTAACAAAGAAGCAAAAAATGTGTAGTCGATTGCAAAGCAAAAATGTTTGTCAACTTTTATTTTACTTATGTCTGGAATACACCTATTCAATTTATTCGTGGCCAAATAGACGATGAGTCTACTTATTTCGAAGTCGAAGTCGCTATATTTCGTGCTCTATAAGCTCAGGTAATGTATAAATCTATATTTCGTTGAGTCAATATTCTGAGTATTTTAGTTTTTGTATACATGGACAAACACACATGATAGTTATGGTATTCTGTATGTACCTATAATATGGTAGTCTAATATAACTAATTAAATAAATCATCTATCATCCAATGACACTTATTGGTCTAACGTATTTGCCACAGAAGCAACGATGTTGGATATACTCGTAATATAACGTTGCATAACCGCAAGTCACATACTCTTGTTTCTTCGAATCTACACGTACAAATTAAAATATGCCGACATTTTTAAGTAATAATG
Source organism: Parascotia fuliginaria (assembly GCA_963082885.1). NCBI lineage: Eukaryota > Metazoa > Arthropoda > Insecta > Lepidoptera > Erebidae > Parascotia > Parascotia fuliginaria. The sequence continues at coordinate 11,711,203 of OY720180.1, read as the reverse complement.
ACAACATACTCGAATATCTCTGGTATTAATAGAGAGCTGCTTGGTGGTGCCGTAGTTAAAATTTTTGAGTCGAGAAATCATCAATTTGAAATTTTCAGGAATTGTGCTGATAAATGCTGATGCTGTTATAAGAAATCCAACATAGTTATCAAAAAGTTATAAATATAACTTTGCTTATACCTTCGGAGAAAAAAGCAAGCGTGATGGTGTTATGTTAACAAAGAACATACAAAAGGCCTTCAACAATTTACACATAATGTTCCTCGTTGATCTACAACACTGACACAATGTAGAGACAAGGTGTGTATTTTTCTTTGTCATAACATCAATGGACAGGAAGCAAAGAAGATGGTAGTCGTTATATTGTAGCAGGGGAGAAATAAACGATTTTAAGGAAAATGCTCGGTGATAAAACCATAACGTGGTAGGCTTCAAGCTGTTTTTTTGTAATTCAACGTTTATTGTGATACTCAGAGGAGCGACTACGAGATTACGAGTACATAACGTACGATAAGTAAGCTAGTGACCTCTGTGACCTTTAGTAAAATTAAAAAGTATGTGTTTAATACTTTAAATAATGAAATATAAAGTTAACGTATGTAACTAGAATAAAATGTAACTTTCGTGAATAGGAATTGTGTCTTGAATTTAATTTTTAATGCCGATTATATAACTTATTCAAAATTTATGTCTTTCGATTTATCATCTCAGCTTTAAGACTACATACATAGGCTTCTCACATTGGTTTCTAAAGAAGCTATGGGTAGGTCAGGTGACTTAAATCTAAAACATCAGAACAATTTACAAGCGATGTAGTTAAAAATGTACTGCGAAATTAAAAATCTATACTTAACTATATATTATTAATATAATAATTCCATTCAATCTGTTCTTTACAAGTATTCCAAAGCTCTTTGTTTATTACAAAGTACTTTATACAAATAAGGTCTTAACGTATTGTAAAATTGGTATTATAGACTGTTTATTTAGGGATGCTACAAAAACATAAATTATAAATATTATCAAACTTTCAGTCACAGTCAATTTACAATGTATCATTTACCTATCTAACGTCAACAAGTTTTTGTGTATATAATTGCTAGTTAATAATCTTTTTGTTTATAAAATATGGTTATATGTTATAAACAAAAAGATTATTAACTAGCAATTATATTAAAAATGACAATGCAAAACCCTGACAGATTACATAAAATCGAATTTTATAAAGCGTTATCGTTTTGGCTATCTATAAGATGTACTTATTAGGAGTTTGCGACTTCTATGCAAAAGGGGTACGATTTCCACAAGGCCAAAACTTTACGTGATTCATGAATATTTGTGTCGACTCTGAATGTATTCCGTGTCTGTTGTGAAGTACCCCGCGCTATATGACTTATTCCCTAGCGGGCGCTGTCTTTCAAAAAGAAACAAAAACAATATTACTTTAAACATAAAATTATTCATGTACGGTCAGGGCGAATCGTCCAGCATTAATGAGTATAAAAAAGGGGCAACATAAAAGCAAAAATAAGAGTATTGTATCAAAAAAAACTCTGAATAATTCAAAAAGGTAAGTGAAAATCGTAAGGGAAAGCACGTATGAAATTCAGGGCACACAACATGAACAGATTAATACAGAAAGATATATCTAGAATTTAGTATAGCTCTGCATTATATCTTACGGATTGGATGATTGGGTTACTTGTTACGTTGAAAGTAACAGATAAACGCGAAACGCGATGTTCCATCGAAAGCATGTAGAGTAATTAAATATATGGCTAAAATTTTAATTCAGATTTGATGTATATCTAAAACTTCCGATTTTGATTAAAAATTATTAGGGCATTTACTGAAGTCCTAGAAAGCTAAAGTATGGTATATTATTTCTTTACTCGGTACTCATATAGAGTACTTATACTACTATGTAAACTGTAAAATCAACAACAAATATTTTAGTGTCAGTTAGGTGGTACAGTAATCCAAAGTGAAATTGTAATTGTACTAAAAGCTGTTGACCCAATTTGTAAGTAGAGGACGTGACACTGAATTAGATTAGCTGCTAGTGTTAAATTTTTAAGCTTCAACAATTTCACTCGGCACCTCTTTGTATTACAAATGAAGTACTACACATACTTGTATATGTACAAAAAAGCGCAGCTAAAATTGTCTTTATCATTTCAATCGAAATACGTCTATCCGGTTAAAGACCCCGTTTGACCAACTCATCAAGGAATTACTATAGTCAGCATATCAAAGTTGTCGTTTGATTTACATAAAATGTAAATATAATTAAGTACCTAATTATTCAAAAACTTATAATTGTGATAGGTAAATAGTTTTAGCTTTACGTACAAAATAGACTAAAGTTAGTTTAGGATACGTAAAAAGTATTGAATAAAGTATTCTTCGTTATTCACAATATTTTATTAAACTATTTTACTTCAGTAAACAACGTATAAATAAGAAGTTCCAACAACACACGGAAGAAAACTAACAATCTTTTGTCGTCCTTGTTATTACCGGATCAAACACTAAGCAATAAAATAAAAGCGTTTCCATTTATTTTTCTCGATTCCTTATAGGCGAGAACAAAATGTTACATTAGTCGGAGCGATTATAGTCTGTGTGGACACCAAGCAAAAACTGGGTAAACGAGGGCAAGTTTTTGCTTAGCCGACACCAAAGCAACACGCCTAGAATTTCCCACATTAATTTTGTCCACGGGAAATCGTTTGACAGACCACTGGATACGTCATCAACATTATCCCTATTTAAGCACACAGCGCCTTATAAATGACTTTTAAACCTAAGGTCTTAATTAGTTTAACAATTAACGAAACCTTGAACCGAATCCAAAGAAAGAAAAGGTTTTTCTTTGATAATCATTTTGTTTTCGGAAAAAAATCGATCACTGTGACATGTCATGAAATGAGATGTCATGTCATTTCAAACTAACGAATCGGTAAGTTGACAAGTAGGCAGATGCTTAAAGAAAGATTAACTTTCTATTATTATAATACGAACACGAATCAATACTATTTATTAGGAATGATTCTTAAATAGTATATAATGGTTCGCTATTTTTATACGTCAATTGTATATTAATACAGGTATGGGACAGAGGACAGGTTTCTAGTGCAAAAATAATTTATTATTTTAAAGAAAAAGGATAATAAAAATAGGTCGAAATTTTTATCCGTCGTCGTATATACAGTTCAGTTTAATAACATTTGACGGATGATAGCATAAGCAAAGTCATAAATTCTACATGTAAAAAGTAATATATTTTTTACTTAAGTAGAAACGCAAATATTTTAAATAAGTGAATCAAGTCCAAGAATTTAAGGCAAATAATCAAGCGCTAGTTAACTTTAAATTATACCTAACTCTATTGATAAAATTTTGATTAAAGTAACAGAACTCTTAAATTACCACTTCAGTAATTGGGAGATTGTCTCCTCTGTATGGTAAGAGGCCTTTGCTCTGAAGTGCGACAGTATCATGCTGAGTATTTTTAATCTTTTAATAAGAAACGATGTAATATATTAAACGAAAAGAAATTTATTATACCTACTTAACTAGTCACACTATAACAGGCTTATACTTACCTACTTAAGTGATTTGTAATAAACATACAGATAAACAGAGATACTTTTAACTTAAGTAACAACACAACACTATTAATTAGATAGAACTGAACACAGTTTTGAAATCCGCTTAAGCTTTCGATATGATTGGTAACAAAAAGCTATTAATTAAACTTTAATGGACCTGTGGGTACAAAATACGAATACAAAAGTAGAAATTAGATTTAATGATGAAATAGTAAAAATTGCTAGCACAGACAAAGCTATGAATGGGTGATAAATTATGACAGACAGGCCTTTGCGCTTTTTTTTTTCTTATTTTAATAAAAGTACGGTCGGCTATTTTTAACAGTAAGGCGAATTGAAGTGTAAATTATTAATTACGTTGATAAATAAATGTGGATGAAAAAGGTATCTCCAGTATAAATAAAAATTGGACGTGTGTATCTTTATCGTTGCCACTCCTAAATCCTGCTAGTTATATACAATTATAACTGCAAATTACAAAATTATAAAATCAATTGTGAAATATAAGTTTGATTACAAAAAACAATGTTTTTATTCATGAAAATAATACATGGCATACCTTTTAAGTTTTGCTTCTATAACGGCATTATTGTTAACATAAATCAAATTAAAATTTCATTATAAATATCGATCCAATTACTTAACAATCGCAAACCATTCTTATAAATGAAGGGAATATTATTTGTCATGCTCATAACTGCGCAACATCGACAATCTCGAGAAAATCCTCCACACGATATAAGAAATTACTTCTTCGAATACTTGTGACTTGCGGAACTGACAAGTAAATACGTATCAATTATTTTTTCTTATTTTAAAAATATGTGCATACTAAGTACACACAGACATTAGGAACTCAATTGTGTGACCAGAGGGCCTAGACAAGTGGCATAGATTTCTATTCTATTCATAGAATAGATTATAAAATGTATTGGATTGACATAAGCTAACGACAATGTTGGCGTTAGCATATGTCAATCCCATACATTTTTATAATCTTCTTGTCCTTAGAAGTCTTGTAAATTTGTACGTAGACAATGCTTACAATTTTTATTACAAAATTATAAACAAATTTTTCAATAAATTTGTTTGAAAATTCAGATCTCAGCAGACGTCTTGATAAGACGTCTAAAACCATAAACTTTTATTGAATCACTTCACTTCAAATGATTTCGTTGTCATCCTTCAATTAGGTTTTCTTAAGTCATTAATCAATCTGTATAGATTAATGTAAAGTATTATTTCAATCTCAACAAATTTCTGAACCTCACAAATATGAAGAGCATTTAATAATTGTTTGAACTAAGAAATTTTGATTAACGCATAATATGAAAACTAAGTAAATAAATATAGCTAAAGCACATATGACACGACCTAAGACAAATTGCTTACACCCCCATCACAGTTGTCAAAACAATTAATAACAATGTGACTTCTTTAGTTTCTCTAATTGAGGAAAACGAGCATGAAACCATAAATATAAATAATGTCCAGTAATAATAAAAAGGATTTATGAAAGGCTGGAGTAAGCCGCTGAAGTTACGGCTTTTATAGTTAGTAATTAGAGTGGCTAAGAAAGTGAAACTTAAATTTATAAGTGAACGTAAACTGAATGTCGTGAAATGAAAGTAAGACCAGTAGCAGTGTTAGCTACAATTGGTTTAGAAATACTGTAATTATCTTTGATTCTTCAAGACTAACTTCATCACAATTAATAGACGCACTTTAATGAAAATTTTGATTGTCTTGAAAATCATCTGATTGTAGAGATTTGAGTTACAGCAGAGCAATCTACGTTCCAATAGGGTATATACATAAAAACAATACAATAAATTGCGTGTATTGTTAATATAATGTACATTTATATTCAACACACAAATAGCAACTTAGCTCAAGTATGAACAACGATAATAAAACATAAGACATTTCATTTGTTGTGTTTTGTCTGAATGTTAAATGAGCAATAAACAGAGAGTGAACCCTTGAAAAACATATACTGAATTAGATGTTTAAGTCTTATAAGAGACTGTGCTTAAAGCACATTGCGCTTTTGTATATTAATGAACCAAATCTTCTTTATTTACTTTTAAAAATTAAATTTTAATTCCCGTATGTTTATAAATTCAAATCTTCTTTCTTATAAATCGCATCACGCGCTAAATTATTTAGGTAAGAATATTTAATGCTCAATAATTAAAAGGAAAAACTACTGTATGATATTATTATTCAATTTAATATTTTAAGAATACATTACTTTTTCATGGAACAAGGTCATTGACAGTATATAAATAGCTATAATAATGATACTAAAATATCTCTCTAAACGGATGGGTAAGACTTGTCAGATGATCGATTAGATTAGAGCGTAATCGATCAAGCCTATAAAATAAATTTGGCAAGAGACGAATTAGGGAGGAATGGCTGGTATCATGGTCAATATGTGAGAATTACTATCTTCAATTTTGTTAGTAGTTAAAGAAGGAATTAAAAGTTTAAGTGCGATTCAAATTCGCGCATCGATGTTTTAAAAACTCGTACTTTATGCTTTAAAGTGCATTTTAATGACTGGTCGCTCTGTGCTTAATAAACCTTATTTTTGTTTTATATATTATTATAAAATTCTTATATAGCTTGCGTATAACACGTTATAACTTTACGTGATCTTAAGATGAGAGTGAGCGACAGCGCAACGGTCACAATTTCTTCAGTGATGTTGTCGAACCCCTGCACTTATAAACGAAGCTTGATTACATTAATACGGTCAAAAACCGAAAAAAGAATAATCTGACTGCGCAAAAATCAATAATTAATAATAAGTAAGTAAGCGTTTTCTACAATTCTCGTACGCATCGTTTCGTTGGTTAGAATCATGTATGTAGGAACCTAATTAAAACAGCTTATTTTATTTTGCTTTGATCGCTTTAGACTATATCACAAAGCCTCTCTCTTTACAAAACCTCAAATAACCGTATCTTCATTATCAGTGAGTGATACATAAGACACAAATACTTAGTGTAGTAAATATACAGCCAAACACAGCAATAAATAACATTATCTAGTTCATGATTTTCGCTAGAAAATAAAATTCAACGACGAGATATCCGAATTTGTCCCTAGCCATATCTTTGAAACAAATAAAGAAGATAGAAGATACATATATTTAACACAGACAAAAAGAAACAAATACTTAAAAGGTAACACAAGCACAAATAAAAAATAACAAGAGCAAACATATTGTGTCTCATGGCTGCTTGAACGGCGGTAACGCGTAACTAATGCTACTGAAGTTATAAGCGTATATTGGTCGTAACTTTCTAATATAGAGCCATCTCTTCCCATTGGTGTCGTAAGAAACGATCAAAGGAATACCAGGTCAGTAGTTACCTGCGTACTAAATATTACTGCGGTCACTAACCCGCTCGTTAAGTGTCGTGGCTATGGCATAGCCTTCCATTTGGTAAGGCTTTATGTTCAGCAGAGAATGTCGTCAGGCTGGTTACGGTAACTACTTCTCGTCAATTGAGCTGTATGATAGTTGTTTGCCATCTTAGAAGTATAGAAAACAGTAGTTAGGTCCCAAAAATGCAGAAACGTATTAAAATTTAAACAAAATCTTATTAACGCCTAATATTTACATGGTAGCCTGCATTTTTATATCTGTTAGAGCTACAAAATCATAAAGTAACCACAAAATAAAGTCTTCTTACATAAAATACGTCTCTTTTTACTAAAATAAAACAAAACAACAACGCCAGATCATTACGGTGACGCACTGAAGATGTAAAGATATGTACAAACTTCTGCACATATTTAATTCCCGAGGTCATGCGGGCTACACCACAGGATTAAAGCCTTTAAAAACTCATCTTACTTTTATGTCTTTGTATGTTGCGTAGGGTTGTATTAAATTGTACTTCTAAATACATAGAACTTTGTTATTTTGAATTATGTATACACTGTACTATGTTATGTATACTACCATTACACATGGTGTTTACTTATAAAATGTTATTACAGTGCAGTTTAGAGTAAACAATAGTGAACTTCTCGACTCGAGAAGTAAGTACTCGTACTATAAAGGTCTGCAATAAAACTTATTTATGACTGCAATAATATGTTTTTCACTGTTTACTCATACTGTTTAGTTATACGACTAAGGTGACAAACAAGTATACGGCCCGCCTGATGGTAAGCAGTTACCGTAGCCTATGGAAGCTTGCAACACCAGGAGCATCACTAGCGCGTTGCTGTTAAGAACTTTCTAATTCCGTTCTTGAACAACCACATGTAGTCGTTTAGTTAAAGTAAACTACGAGCAGTAATGCGTACAAAACGTACGAGTACATCAAGACCCATCACAAATACGAACTAACGAAACTTAATTTCATCTTATGTGAGAATCAAACCATAATAAAACGTGTCGTTTCATTTTTATCTAGTGCAAACGACTAGCCCGCTATGTTTCCGGAGTTATTCACCGCGTGGAATAAAACGGTATTGAATTTTTCAGCCAAAATTGCGCGGTGTAGTAGTATTCGTATTCCATACGATCTAATAGAAAAGATAGAAATAACACGTTTGTTATTTTTGATGACCTAAGCATTAAAGTTTAGATTTAACGTTTAGATTTAATTTTAATTTAATATTTAATCATTTTAAAATTGTCTAAGTTACACTAAACTATTCTATGGATAATTTATTTGAAATAAACATTTATTTATTTAGACATAAGTCCAAATTCTATGTTGAGAGTCACAGTTTTAAGAGATACGACTGTGACATGTGGGCTATCAATAATCAGTCTATCGACAATCTAAACGTTTAAACTACACAGCATCGAAAAAAGTATGATTATTTAATTAAAAAAAACAAACATCATCATTATATTAGCTAAAAGACGTCCACCGCTGGACATCGACCTACGCCAACTTTCGCCACCTTGGCCGGTTGTGAGTTGCTGATGCTTTAATTTAAAATCTAGGCTTTTCGGAAAGTTCTAACGTAGTCCGTTTACAGTTAAAATATTATTTTAACAATACCTAATAACTAAATGAGAATCCACAGTTATTATCATCTAACATTGAAGTGTAGACAATCATAGCAAAGCATCTGTTTGAAAGGCGAATCGAAGACATTTGATAGACATCAAAGTTTTAGGTCACAATGTCCTTGATTCAGAAACAAAAGCATTCAAATATAAACAGAAGACAATCATGATTATAGTTATAAACATAATACTCTTGAAAGCAATTACGTTTTATTTTTATACCTTGGCCAAACTCTTTCTAAAACTTGATAGTTATTGTAGATCTTATCATACCCTTTTATTCTTGACATCTGCTCTTTAAACTCTAATTAAACAAGTCTAATGACAAATTGTAAATCAGTTTACATAAACTGAATGAAAGTTATGCGATAATCTCTGTCGAAACGTGACAGAATTGAATTGAAATTTCAGTGCAACCGGTTTTTTAATACCACTTTAAATAAACGACTTTATTCACATAGGCACCCGATATAAAAAAGAAATAATGAATTTAACCAGAAAACTCGGGTTAAAAGTTAAAACTGTACCATTGCTTGATAGTGACACGAATATATTTCAGTTCTTAACCATTTTTTTTTATATATATAATAATAATGTAAATAATTCAAGCTAAAACGATGATGGTAAAAGATGTGATATGTAAGAATATGTGTGTGCTTATTAACAGTATTGTAAGTGAAGAAAATCAGATTTAGTTGCCAGAATCGTAGACATCCATTCATTAATTTAAAAAAAAGTTAAAGAAATATTTTGCTAAATATATAACCTTAATTTTAATTTTCTTGATAAATCAGTAACTTCTAACATTTCCTACTCTTAATCTGTAGGGTTAACAAAAGCTATTCCAAATGCCGTCAAAACTTATTCAATTAAAATATTGGTTTTGCGTCGAAGGGGACAGTTTAAAACTTACTGGCTATATCAAAAAATCTAAACTTGAACCATGAAGTGAAATTAAAAAGTTTTCGTCGTCCACTTATTACAAAAAAATGATGTGAAATTATTTAAAGTAAAAAGTTTAAAAAATGTAATAAATAGTGATTGAAGATGCCATAAACTATGAGTTTCCTACATTTAATTTTCAGAAGAAAAGTGTCGCAAGCTTCATTATACTTAAATTTACTATTGAAACTAACTTACCGATAGATGGTCTACCTATTTATACTTCAAATTATGCACTGACGAAACATTAAAAAAACACTTAAAATAAGTCACACCAATGTTCTAAAATACACTTTAAAATAATCTGTAACTAGAACTATCTAAAAAGTTGATATGACAAGTTTTTTATAACATTCGCGACACTTTTTCCATACTTTCTATACAACTTTTCAATTAATTATTTTAAGGAGAACCATGCGGACTGATGTCGTAATATGCTCGGTGATTGGGACTACAAATTGTCCCTGTCCGCTTCCAAGCGGGTGCCAGAATAAACTGTTCTGTTTGAAACGGTCCTAGTATCGCGCATGCGTCAACTAGAGTTACATTCGCGCTGAGAAATATATGCTGAAGATTATGAATTCAAAAATATTTTGAACGCTTTATAAAGTTTTTATTTATTTCCACAGGGGACAACGAAATTTCTCTCCCGGTTAAGTATAGAATACTGCAGTTATTCTGCTTAATACTTGTTTTGATCTTTTTAGTAGTGATTCATAAAATTAAAAATAAAACATTTTTATGAAAGCTGAAGGAATATATGTCTTGGCCTTTAAATATATGCGTCATCAGCCTAAAAGACGTTCACTGTTGTGGGTTATAGCCCTGTCTCAAGAGAGAGGTTTGCCATTATCATTATTGGCGGGTGGGTTGGTGACCGCCTTATAGTAATATTTAATAGGTGAACAGATAATGATGCTGATCGTACCTTGGTATTTAAAAATACGTTTATTTTATTCTACTTAGTTTGTTCTTTCATTGACAGTTTAAGATAAATTGATTCGGTTCTAATTTCTTTTACATAGTTTGTTTTATTTAGTTCCGATTGATTTCGTTTTAATGCCATTTCTTATTATATGCGTGAATGCTGAATAATCATCTCCGTGATACTAAAGCTTAAGAAATAAATAAATAAAAGAACAATTCGAAATGCTTGAGATTTCATTAGTTTTACTCTGAATTGAAATAAAGTAATGCGGCCATCTCATGCTAAGGCAAGATTAATGCGTGGCAATCTTAAAGTATATTTAAAGTGTACCTATTTTTTTTATAATTAATAACCTTGCCATTTATCTACAAGTCTAAAATACTAATATCAATATATTATTGACTGGCCTGTTGGCCTAGTAGTTAGTGACCCTGACTGCTAAGCCGGAGGTCGTGGGTTCGATTCCCACCCAGGACAAATCTTTGTGTGATAAGCATGATTGTGTCTAGGTGTAATTTATCTATAATATGTATATATTTACAAAAAAAAATGTATGGAAGTAGTATATCAGTTGTTTAGTACCCATAACAACAAGCAAATATAAATACTTAATTTGGGGCTAGATGGCGCTGTGTTAATGTAGTAGAATATTATTATTATTATCGGTTCCAAATAGCTGCGATGACTACTTCTAATTTTAAGTTACTAGTCTTATAAACAATAATATAAAAGAAAATGTATTTATTAATTGAATATTTTCTTGTAAGGAATGTTAGGGATTCCTATAATAAGAAAGAAAAATGTGTGCATAAACTTGAATAAAATCGAAAATAAAAAAGGTTGTTTGATAATCTTTGCTTGTTATTTTATCATCAACATTTTACGTCACGCTTGTCAGAACAGTGCGATTTGGATATCTGTCCATCAACTCACTTCCCATCACTTTGCTGTTATTAGCTATGGTTTTCCGCCATGATTTTATTTTCATATCTAATACCTGTATATACATTCGTAGCTCTGTCTAAAATTTTGCAAAAGTTTATTAGGAGGTTCATTTATATTTATAACATTTGGAAAAACCGTTTGAAAAACATAGTTACAAAAAAAAATTGCAGCCATCCTATTCACATAATCAAGACAGTATACCATTTTAGATAGAACAGTACCCTAAAATAATAAATAATTAAAAAAACCTTTTATTAAAATTATACCGCGAAGGAAAGTTTTGAAGTGGCGACCGAAAGCCGAAACATACTGCGTGGGTATGGTCTCGTAATGTAGATCAAGTGATAAGGATAGCAGGCAAACGATTGACGTAAGCACTTCAGGAGTGGTCAAAGTGGTTATGCTTGGAGAATATATTTGTGTATATTCCAGCTCTTGAAATTAAGATACATCAAAACTAATTTATATTTCGTAACAACATGAATTGAATGAATACTACTATTCTTACTTTTAAATGACTATTCTGATATATATTATACTAGGTTTTCGCGGCGCGGTTTTACCTGCGTTTTTGCTTAATGCCCTGCTCCCGTCGCCAGTAACGTAATGTTACGTGTCAGGATGGGGGTTCGATGTAAAATGCCAGTTACGCGATGATGAGTTTATTTTAGACTCACACAGTAAACTAACAGTAACAAATTAAAGCAATAAACACTTATACTGCACTATAACGCTTCGTATATCGCTCTTCTTAAACTTCCGTATCGCTTAGATGTTCGCTCGAGATCGCTGTATTCACAACTGAACGAAGTGCCGACGTTCGAATCCTTTTTATAGTCCTTCAATAGATTTCTAGAACCTTCCAGTTATTACTACAAAGATGCCGACAATTCTCGAAAACAGAACAATGAGTGTAGGTACTTAGCTGCGACGCGTAGGTATGCCTACCGTCGATGATCTATTGTTATACGTGTAGGTAGGTACATGCAAACGTTCTAGCGTAGGTATTTGTCGTATAGGTGTAGGTAGGTACTTGCGAATGTTCTAGAGCGTAGGTATTTGTCGTACACGAGTAGGTAGGTACTTGCGAACGTTCTAGAGCTTGGGTATTCGTCGTACACGAGTAGGTAAGTATTTGCGAACGTTCTAGCATAGGTAATCGTCGCAACATTGCCCCCCTCTTAATCATGCTCGTCCCGAGCAGCGTTAGAACCGTGATAGGGTGCTAGTCGATCGATGTGGACGATCTTCGGCTTCTTTCTATCGCCCTGTCTTATGCGATAGGTCACGTCATTGATCCTTGTGATCACTTTATAGGGACCCTCCCAGCGGGCCTGTAGTTTCGGTGACTTGCCGATTTTCCTGAGAGGATTATGTAACCACACGAGCGTACCTTCCTCGAAGCCATGATTACTTGCTTTCCTGTCATAACGAGTTTTCATCTTCTCACTAGCCTTGAGGTTGTTATCTCGCACTAGATCATGTGTCTTATCCAGCTGTGCCTGCAAGTTTGTGACGTATTCTACTGTCGGCTTTGGCGTATCAGGAGGTGTTCCGGTAATCAAGTCTACTGGTAGGCGTATCTCTCTTCCAAAGTTGACTTTGGCCGGCGTAAATCCTGTAGTGTCATGAACCGCGGACCGATATGATAGCAGGAAGAGTGGAATGTAACGGTCCCAGTCTCGTTGATGGTCTTCGACAACCTTGGCCAGATGGTTTTCCAAAGTCTGGTTGAACCGTTCTACCATGCCGTCAGACTGCGGGTGCGCTGGTGTTGTCCGTGTTTTATGTATGCCGAGTAGATTACACATCTCTTGAAACAGGGCTGACTCGAAATTTCTTCCCTGGTCACTATGCAGTTCCAACGGCACACCAAATCGACACACTACTTCCTGGATCAACTTTTTAGCCACCGTCTGAGCCTCTTGGTTTGGTGTCGCAAACACTTCGGGCCATTTGGTAAAGTAATCTTGAACTACTACTATAAAGCGGTTGCCGTCTTCTGTCACGGGAAATGGTCCAGCTACGTCAATGGCAATTCTCTCCCATGGGGCTCCGACACTGTACAGCTGTAGCTTGCCTCTTGATCTGGTACGAGGTCCTTTTACTGAAGCACACGTAGAGCACTTTCTGCACCACTCCTCGATGTCTTCCCGACAGCGTACCCAGTAAAACCGTTCTCTCACCTTTACCAAAGTCTTCTTCACACCAAGATGACCACCTGATGCACCATCATGCACTAAGCGCAGACCAGGTGCAACTTTGTTTCTCGGGATCACCATCTGTAGAACTTGGTCCTTCCCGTCAGGTGATTCCCACTTTCTATATAGCACGCCTTGTTCCAAACTCAGACTGTCCCACTGAGCCCAGTAGGCCTTTGTGATTGGGCTTGCGGCTGATACGTCCTGCCATAATGGTTTCCGACCCTGAGCCTTCCAGTCCATTATTAGTTTTAGGTCATTGTCTTCTTTCTGTGCCTTACTGATTTCCTCTTTGTCCCAGGATTCATCAGTCCCCTGAGTCCTGACAATTTTCACTACTTCCTTGGACTCATGCTTCAAACAGTGTTTACAATCCTGGGTGCATGGACGTCGCGATAAGGCATCAGCGTTAGAGTGAATCCTTCCACTGCGGTGTTCTATTACAAAGTTGTACTCTTGTAGTTGTTCGATCCATCTCGCGACTTGGCCTTCAGGATTCTTAAACTGGAGTAGCCACTTCAATGCCGCATGATCTGTTCGTAGTGTGAACTCTCTTCCCAGCAAGTATTTATTAAAATGTTGTAAGGTCTTCACAACTGCTAGTAATTCACGCCGAGTTACACAGTAGTTTCTCTCAGGCTTCGATAAAGACTTGCTGAAGTAGGCGATGACCACTTGCTGTCCATTTTGCTCCTGAGATAACACGCCTCCGATTCCAGTATTACTGGCGTCTGTGTCCACAATAAATCTGCCTTCTCTATTAGGGTAGCACAGGACTGGAGCTGAACACAGCAACTCTTTGAGCCGTGTAAATGCACGGTGACAATCCGAGCCCCAAATGAAATTCCTCTTCTCTTCTGTGAGGTGGTGTAACGGCTTAGCTATTTCAGAGAAGTTCTTCACAAAACGCCGATAGTAAGCACTGAGGCCCAGGAAAGCTCTTACTTCGGTTTTAGTTGTTGGTATAGGCCATTCTTGAACCGCTTTTATTTTTTCTGGGTCCGTTTGAACACCTCTATCCGAAATAATGTGGCCTAAGAACGAAACTTCTTTCTTGAAAAAGGCGCACTTCTTCGGATTAAGTTTCAAGTTTGATTCACGAAATCTCTTGAACACTTTCTCAAGATTCCTGCGATGTTCCGTGAAACTGCGTCCCATAACTATGACGTCATCCAAGTACACCAGACAGGCATCTCCCAAAAGACCTACTAGTACGCGTTCCATAAGCCTTTCAAACGTAGCTGGTGCATTACACAATCCAAATTGCATCACCCGGAACTGCCACAGGCCTTTTCCAGTACCGGTAGTAAATGCAGTCTTCTCCTTATCTTCTGGCCGAAGTTCCACTTGCCAGTAGCCACTTTTCAGATCTACCGTAGAGAACCACTTCATGCCTCCAAGCATGTCCAAAGTGTCGTCTATACGGGGCAAAGGGTAGCTGTCTTTCTTAGTCACGTTATTCAGCATCCTGTAGTCTACACAAAACCTGGTACTACCATCTTTCTTCTTCACGAGTACCACCGGTGAAGACCATGGGCTGGATGATTGCTCTATGATCTTGGTTCGAGCCATATTCCCAATCAGCTCGGCTACTTCTTTTTCTTTTGCTAGTGGCACTCGTCTAGGTCTTTGTTTGATAGGCTGTGTAGCACCTGTGTCGATCGGATGTTTCACTAACCCTGTTCTTCCAAGGTCGTTTTCTTCTTTGGTGAAAATGTCCTTGTAGTCCAGTAGCAACTTCTCTGCTGCCCGATATTCATTGGGTGACAGATTTTGCTTCGTGGTCTCTAGCAACGGGCCCATATGATTTGCCGAAGAAGCAGTTTGGACGTTCTCTTGGATCTTCCTCAGACTGCTCACAGCTTCACATCGTCCAACGATCGCGTTCTTCCGTAATAACATCGCCGAATTGCTAAGGTTGACAATTTTAACTTTTGCTCCACTTCTAGTCATAACTAAAGTTCTGGCTGTAATTCTACTGGTATGGCGCCCAGGATCTTCCACCATGACGCAACGATCAGCAGTTACACCCTCAGGAAACCTTACGTCGACTAAGGTTTCTGATCTCGGTGCCATTGTTACCGTTTTGGCACTGTAGACCGCTATTGAAGAACAGCCTTCTAGAAAGACCTCTTGGTCTGGGAAGCTTAGAACACCTTTAGCAATATCGACAACGCACTGTTGCATTCGCAGGAAGTCTAAGCCGATAATGCAGTCATCCGTTATGCTCGCCACCAAAACAGTTTGATGATAAATCTTCTCTCCTAGTTTGATTTTCACATCTGTAGCTCCGAGGACGGTCACTGGCTGGCCAGTCGCTGTTTGCAATTTGCAAGATGGTTATGCGTCTTCCCACTGAATTGTTCGCCGCAGAAGTTCTGGTCGTACGATGGTCTTTGTCGCGCCCGTATCTATCGTAAAGCGAACAGGTTTACCATTTATTTCTCCAGCTGTTACCAGGCTATTACCGTCACATGCCTGTGATACTTGCACTGTGGGGGCTTGACGTAACGGATCTTGACTAGCATCAACCTGCGTAGTAGCTGACACCATTCTACTTCTTCTCTGGTCCGGACAGTTGATTCGGATATGTCCTCGCTTGCCGCATCCGTAGCACATAGGCTCACCTCGTGGTCTAACAGCTGCAACCACTTCCCGTACTTTATACAACTTGTAGTCATTTCGCACAGCTTCCACCTCAAGGGCATGTGCTAAGGCCGCTTCTAAAGTTGTATGGTGTGCCAACCGTACAGTTGCTCTGACCTCAAGGTCTCTTATACCATCCAAAAATGCTTGTACCACTGTGTGGTCCACAGATGATGTACTGGAGGCATACGCTCGTCGTACCAGGCGTTCAATTTCAGCAGCCCATTGTTGAAGTCCCTCACTCGACTTCTGAGTTCGATCCTTCAGCTGAGCTCGATAAACATGCTCCAGGTGCTTATCGCCAAATCGAGCTTCCAATGCCTTAAGGAGTGCGTCTAAGTTTTGTCGGTCAGCAGGTAAGTTCTCTAGGATCAGCAGTGCATCTCTCTAAGTGCCAAAGTAAGCGCCGTCAGTGCGTGATCATCTTCCCATCCATTTCCTTTGGCAACTACCTCGAACTGGTGTCGAAAGGCCGTCCAGGAAGACGAGCCGTCAAAGGAGGGCAGTTTGAACTTGGGACCTCCGGAAGTGACTGCCGCGGCCATAGGCGTAGTGCTTGAATATAGGACCTTGGTCTTCTGCAGCTCTTTAATCATCTTGTCATGATGGTTCATGGTGGTCTGGACATCTTCGAGAATTTCATCATGTTTGCTGGTACGTTTTTTCATTACTTCAACGTCTTCTTGAAGAGAACTGATAAAGGTGCTAAACCCTTCCCACTTAGAGTCCATCATTTCTTGAAGGTCCTCACGGATAGCTCCCTTAAGGTCCAGAAGAGCTTGGCGTTGGCGCTCTTCAGCTTGGCGTTGGCGCTCTTCAGCTTGGCGTTGACCCTCCTGTATAACGGCCAAAAGGGACGACATGTCAAAGCCAGAGCCCATACCCGTCGACGCCGCAGAAGTGCCCGGATTACTAAATACTGCTGCGCTAGTCTCTTCACTATCGGTCATAATCGATGGTTCACGAGTTTCGTCTACCGCCGCCTGTCGTCGAGTGCGTACTCCCTCGTCGCGTGGTGTGACTGGCATTCTCACTTCTGTCACCAATTGTTACGTGTCAGGATGGGGGTTCGATGTAAAATGCCAGTTACGCGATGATGAGTTTATTTTAGACTCACACAGTAAACTAACAGTAACAAATTAAAGCAATAAACACTTATACTGCACTATAACGCTTCGTATATCGCTCTTCTTAAACTTCCGTATCGCTTAGATGTTCGCTCGAGATCGCTGTATTCACAACTGAACGAAGTGCCGACGTTCGAATCCTTTTTATAGTCCTTCAATAGATTTCTAGAACCTTCCAGTTATTACTACAAAGATGCCGACAATTCTCGAAAACAGAACAATGAGTGTAGGTACTTAGCTGCGACGCGTAGGTATGCCTACCGTCGATGATCTATTGTTATACGTGTAGGTAGGTACATGCAAACGTTCTAGCGTAGGTATTTGTCGTATACGTGTAGGTAGGTACTTGCGAATGTTCTAGAGCGTAGGTATTTGTCGTACACGAGTAGGTAGGTACTTGCGAACGTTCTAGAGCTTGGGTATTCGTCGTACACGAGTAGGTAAGTATTTGCGAACGTTCTAGCATAGGTAATCGTCGCAACAGTAATATTCTATAGCCTATAACCTTCCTTAAGAACTCGGCAAGAATTTTTCAAATCCGACTGGTAGTTGCAGAGTTTAGCGCGTACAAACAAACAAACAAACACTTCCGCTTTATATAATAGTATAGATATTATAATACTATGTGAATGCAACTTTTACTTGCATATAAAACCTCAATACACAAATGAAGTGACTATTGATATTTTAATCATTTAATTCTTTATAGGCTATCCAATACCTGTTCAATCGCTTGGGGCTAGTACGACAGACAGAGGCTGCATCCGTTATACTGGCATGCGCCCGCATCATTCAACGTGTCAAAGTGCTATTACATTATACGATTCGATTGTACACCTTTTATCATTGTCCGTTTCGATATCGGATACGACATCTAGACATTGTTGGAACTATCCTTTGTGTGAGTTCTATTGAGTACTATTCTGAATGGCGAATAAGTAGTCAATGGTACAATCAATACTTTTATTTGTTAATGTATTAAATATTATGATTTTTAAGAAACAATACTTACTTAAGTATTAAATCATTGTGGCTATTCATAATAGGCTAAATACTTACTACCCTACACAATTCTACACAAAAATTCTTAGATTCTGAAATCCATGACGCTAGTTTTTTATACTAAACTAAACTCTGGAAAGTTGTATGCGGTCCAAAGATACAACTTTTGGTCTGTTTCTCTTAAGTGCGTCAAACTGTCGATACTTGAACTGGATCTCAGAGTAGTCCTGTTTTGAATTAATAAATATAAACAATTAAATCAATTTTGAATTTGTTAGAGTGCTTCCTAAGTCTTGTAAACGGCGAAGTTTTCCATTAATACATTTTGCGTCAGAGGCGTAGTGTCAATACGTCTGTATGTCTAGTACTGTTGTGTTGAGCATCAGGATTCGATTTTCGCATCGAGAAAAAGGGTTTACTGTAGTAATCGGTAGTATTAATTATCTGTGCGGATAGTACTATATATGTCAAAAAGCTTCGATATTGCTACACAAAATCTAATAAAAAAATGGAGTTCGTTACCCTTCTCTAAAATGTTACGATTCCTTTCAATTCGTATTCATTTACGTTTTCCACATATTTATTTCAAACTTTGTTGCCTAGTGGTTAATTGATAGTGTATCAAATTTCGGGCTCACAATTTTTGTATCAAAACAAAATATTACTAAAATAGAAAACAAGAATGCAATACGTAATTTTTGTTTTCAATAGTTTTCCATTTCGTTTTGTTTTTAATGCTTCAGGCAGTTTATTCATTCGACTGGAACTGAATATTTTAAACTGAAATATATATTCAAAAAAAGACAAGTACACTAGGCAATAGATTTGCAAATAAATATAATTTTGAAGCTCGATAAAAACTTAACAGTTTAAATATATTTTTTTTATGATTAGTCTATCAAAGTGACACCTCTTCGCCTGATGGTAACAGTCAGTGTAATTCAGAAATGGTGGCCACCATACTATTTAATAAGACATCGTCTTAAACTGCTGGTATGGTGGCCTCCACTATGATGGCGGCTGGAAATTAATGGAGTAGGGAAAGAGAATGAGGGAGGTGAGGAAAGAGGAATGGGAGGAAATTGGGGCTCCATCGCTCTCACTCATCGAATGAAATGCAGTAGTACGGATACTACTACTCTTACGTCGATTTTCTATGAGAATGATGAGAATCAAATATGATAAAAAGAGCTTCAAATAATTATAATATTCACTAAAAAGCTTTAAGTCTACAGAAAATTACAAATACATAGTAGACTTTCAGTTTATAACAGTAACGTCTATTAAATTTACGCACCAATATCTAACCAAACACTTTCTTCATCTTTCTTCAGTTACTAGGCTGTCATTAACCAATTAACAAAAAATACCATAGGCCACCTAAGAATATATATAGTGTCCATAAGACTACACATTATAATTTTATTAATTTGGTCAATTAATTTAGTTGGACGCAATATTTGTGCTGCCACAGCTCATAAAAAGTTATTAGATAGGCAAATAGATAAATTTTCGAAGAGATAAAAAAACATAATATTTTTTATCTGATTTTATAAAAATCCAAATAAATTACACATTTAAAAATCTTTCTTGTCATACCTGAAAACATCTATGCGAAAACATTTTTGCCATTTTTGTCCTGCCTTTTAGTACGTCGACGTCAGCGTCAGTAGTTTTTGACCCAGCTATTTACTCTGTTTATTAACCGACTTCAAAAAAAGGAGGTTTCTCAATTCGACCGTATATATTTTTTTTATATGTGTGTTCGCGGATAACTTCGTCGTTTCTGAACTAATTTCGATGATTCTTTTTTTGTTGGTAAGTAGATATCCCAAGTGTGATACCATGATAAAGAAACCAGGATCTGATGATAGCATCCCAGGGAAATCGAGGGGAACTTTCGAAAATCGCACTGGCGATTAGTGTATTTGTTATTTTTTTCATTAGGTATTTTAAGACACTACTATTTAGTGAAGGTTTGGAGTCGATCTGATGATGGAGTCGAAACACAGTCGAAGGACAACTTCAAAAATATAAAATTACTTATTTAATCATTTCTAATTAACTAAATCAAAATACGAATTACTTTCTGCAAAGTAAACTTATTTTTAACTTTTTAGTTTCCTTCCCGTTCGAAGTCGGTTATTTTTTGTTTGAAATTATTTTATTTGTTCTATTTATGAAGTCCATCCTATCCTTTGAGCATGACGTAATGACTTTAAAATTTTCAGATCATCTTTATTAAATAAACTGTTTTCGATGAGTGCCATCCGTTGTGCTAAATAAACAATTGAGTTGGTTGATGTACATACATGCCTATATCTCTCAATAGTATACTCGTAGAATGCTTTTCTATTAAATTCTTCTAATACACGAAACGAGTTTTGATGAAGATTTTTAGTTTATATCGTTTATTAATATTTCAATCTTCATCAGCATTTCGCAGTCTATTACTGGATATAGGTCTCTCGAAATTAACGTTATAACATATATTTTTCAGCTCGTCTGTCCTAGCTGAAAAGCGTTTATTAATATAATTCATGCATATTATATTACAGAAAAACGGAGAATTTCAACGGAATTCAATAATGTAGCAACGTGCGAAGCAGTGGTGATTCGCTAGTAAACATTTAATTGGAGGGATGTTAGTATACACCTGTTGAGTATAACTAACATGCTGTGGTCCCTTTGTTTTGTCCAATTACTAGTTTCTATGTAGCAAATCAAGAAGCATAATCCGCTACATCCTAAACTAATGTTGTAGCAAAAGCTGGAACATTGCAATCGTTAATTCTATTCGGACGATTGTATTCCAGTGTTTAATTATCAGTACTTAAGCTTATAATATTTAAAACGTCAGCAAGTGACGGCTTTATCGTCAACTAGTAAGTGTATATAATCTTGCGGGTTAAGCTTCACTAGTGCAAGCATTTAACCAAATATGGTAGTGAAATCATCACGAATAAGCGACAGGAAATAAAAGGAAAGTATCCAATAGAAGACAGCAGCGTCCTGTAACAAGACTTTGTCTATAATAGTAGAAAATCGTTCGCCTGTTTGCAACAAAAACGTGGTAAAACATAAAAATCAATTTTGTAAGTAAATATATAGACAAATTCGACGTATCTTTGAAAATCTATTCTACAAAGAAGCGATATTTTTTATGTAATATATGACGTTGATTTATAAGAAAGATCTAAATACTAGTCTGAGTTTTTTTCAATTTTCAAGAACATATTTGTATACTCTTCAATTTCAAAACTACCTTTTTCTCGTTTCATTTAACAAATAAACTTACAAATTTTAATTTTACAAAATTTGCAATAATAGCTATTAGACAACCATTTTCACAAAACATATAACGCTTCTTTTCCCAAAAAGAAATAATACTTACAAACTTCCAAGTGTGACTTCTGAAAAAAACTATTCGTTGTAGTTGCAAACAAGCGGTTTATAGTTAGTTACATTTTTATTAATAGTGGCTTAGATAAAATTACACAAAACAATAACATACCTGTATTTTTGTGACGACCTCTGTGGTGAGGTGGTACTGTGTATGGACTGCCACGCAGAGGTCGCGGGTTCGATTCTCGCTCAGTGCAAATATTTGTGTGCATGTACTATTTGCATTGGTCTGGGTGTTTCTTTATATAATATGTATGTATTTACAAAAAAAAGTATTTACGTATGTACATCCGCATTCTAGAAGCCATAACACAAGCTATATAAATACACTTACTTTGGGCACAGTATTAATATGCACCTACCAGTAGCCCGACTCCTTTGTTGTTGATTAAGTGCCGCCATTGCGTATACCTACGCAGACACTCAGTCGAGGGTCAGGGTTATCACAACAAAAACTACTTAAATATCCTGTATATACATACCTACATACATATGCTCGAAAAACATTACCCTCCTTGACTGCGTCAGTCGGGCGAAAATTCATTCCCTATCTCAGTAGGTACTTAAAGGAAGTACTTACTTATATAGCTACTAGTAACAATCATATTAATATTATAAATGCAAAAGTTTGTGTGTGTGTGTTTGTTACCACTTAGCATGTGTTCGAAGACGGACATACTTAGGCTACTTTTTATCCCGAAAATCGGTCTGGTTCACGTGGGATACAACAAAACATATTTTACGCGCGGGCGAAGCCGTGAAGCGCAGTTAGTTTTACATAAGTTTTAATTTTAAATAACGAAGGTATATAGGTAGTGATAACACGTAATATACAAAAATTATAAATGCCTAGGTCATCAAAATAAAATTAAAAATTTTATTATTTTATTAATAAATATTTTCTACTTATTTTATTTTTAGATGTTTTTACAGTTCTGTTATTAAATTTTACTATGTAATGGATTCTCAGACGAATATACAATTTCAGTAGAAACTCTAATGGAAAGCAAACGCAGGATCGTGTTTAAAACTCAACCTATTTTAAAACATCATACAATTTTATATGAATATCGTTTCCAACAAACGATCTGATATGTTGCATCAAATTTGCTTTCAGTTTATTGCAATACTTAGTCGACAAAATTTGCTGGAGGTACCTGCAATCCGCCAAACGTATCACGACTAGTGTTACATACTTGTCCGCGCAAATATAAGTTATTTAATGACGATTCATCGGAATAGTTGGAAGCGTACTTTTATTAAACTCGTTACACTGATACCCCTTCAGATTAGAGAACGCAAACTAAGTGAGATTGCGCTCGTCGACCCTGCCGCTCGCTTCCCCTTGTCCCCCTCATCATTGCCCCGCGCAAGAATATCAGTCGACTGACTGTTAGTAATAATAAGACTGTGCTTTGGGTCTAGATGGCGTTGTGAGTAGTTGTTGCGATAGTATTATTGTTATAATTTTAGCTAGCAAATTTTGGTACAATATTGTAGACACTATCTCCTATATAAATGCTAATTCCGTACTTCTGCAGTATTAAATTGGTTCAAGATCATCATTCGGAAAACAAAGCGCCAATGAAATTGAATTTTATAACTTGAAATGAAACTGTCATTGTGGCCGAACAATTTTTTTCTGTATTAACAATGCAAATTTCTCTTTTATCCAAACTCATCCAAATACTAATTATACTTATGAATAATATCAGAGATTCATACTTTAATTTCCGCACTGGCGATTGTTAAGGGACATTTTCCTGGTATGAGATTTAAATTGCCTTTTGTCGTGACTTCGCATGATTGAACTTATCTAGGATTTGTTAGTGGCCTAATGCGAGTATTATTGAATTATCAGAAATAACTGCGGCTGTAATTCTTTGTGAGCGGTTTAAACTGATAACAACGTTGGTAATTTATTGTCGAACCAAAATCTGCTAGTAATGTGTGTCGTACTGAATATTTGCATACCATTATATAATTCTTGTGAATCCTATTAACAAGTTGGGGATCACTATATTTCTTTCCTTTTTTAAGATATATCTACCTATATTTGACGCTAAAGAATGGCGTTCTTGTTTGTAAAATGTTATGTTTGTGTTGCTATTATTGCTATTGCAATAACACTGCCACCAATTTTCATCAGCGTTTTCCAATGACAATAAAAATCTAATATTTAAATATGAAACTAATCTAAACAGTTCTATAGTCTTTTCACGCTGCACGTAACTCACAATAGAGGTTGGCTTCGCCGGAAAGGTTCCGTACGTTTTCATTATTATAACGGGTGGCGCAAAAGTAAAGACCCTATTTGGTTCAGCTATAACATTTTTTCTAAATTAGAAAACTAGATTTAGATTTTTTTAAATGTATATTTGTGCCATTAAATTTCGTACCATTAGGATTTAAAGATGATGTCTTTTAAATGGTGACCTCCAGAGTTGATACACATTTGAGCCCTATTTATGACATTTTGCATAACTTGCCGTAACACTTCCTGCGATATGTTCGTTATTTCTTGACGAATGTTTTCTTTTAGAGCTGCGAGAGTCTGTGGCTTGTTCACATACACCCGAGATTTCAAAAAACCCCAAAGAAAGAAGTCTGGACTGGTCAGATCGGGTGATCTTGCAGGCCAAGGCAAATCGCCAAAACGAGAGATAACTCGGCCTGGAAAAGCGTCCCTCACTAAGTCCATAGTGTCGCGCGCTGTGTGTGCCGTAGCGCCGTCTTGTTGAAACCAGATGTGCTCCAGCCCCAATTCGTCCAAACTGGGTATCAAAAACTCACGTAACATGGTTCTGTAGCGTTCTCCAGTGACAGTAATCGCATTGCCTCCAGCGTCTTCGAAAAAATAGGGTCCGATCACTCTGTCAACACAGATGCCACACCATACAGTAACTTTTAGTGGGTGTAGAGGTGTTTCTTGAATAATGCGCGGATTATCAGTGCCCCAGAACCGAGTATTCTGCTTATTGACATGCCCTGAGAGATGGAAATGAAAACGCAGGAAGTGTTACGGCAAGTTATGCAAAATGTCATAAATAGGGCTCAAATGTGTATCAACTCTGGAGGTCACCATTTAAAAGACATCATCTTTAAATCCTAATGGTACGAAATTTAATGGCACAAATATACATTTAAAAAAATCTAAATCTAGTTTTCTAATTTAGAAAAAATGTTATAGCTGAACCAAATAGGGTCTTTACTTTTGCGCCACCCAGTATTTGTAAATGTAAGCTAAGTACTAAGATACCATTGTACGCAGCAATGCTAACTTTACAAACACCTGAGGTCTGCCTTTGTTTATAGAACGGTGTCATTGTTTTTTGTTGTCCTCTCCTTAGATGCAGGCTTGTAATTGTGTTATTATTATTGTAAAGGAGTTTCATTCATCATCTGTGTTTATTTTCATAAATGTATATAAGTTAATAAAGTTATTTCAAGTTCAGTGGATATGGATATACCCAATCAATCTTAGAGCATCTCATTGGTTACAGCTAAAAGAATTATGATTTCGAAGAGTAATCTTTAATATTCTATTACGATACATCTAATCCATTAGTATAACTTCAATGACGTAGAATATCAAAGTGAAAATGTATTACCAGATTATTTTGTGGATGGAATTAAACGATACATAACTTTCTGTTTTGCCCCGAATGCACAAAAGAATATCATTATTTTTTCTTCTTAGCGTTCCGACGGTAAACAAAAATTATATTGCGCTGGTCCAGAAGGTGGCCACATTAACTGCGTTGTCATAAGCGTTCATTTAATAGGGCACGCAGGGCACAATATGGGACATGATTTGAAGTACACCACACAAATACCCTAAATTTGTGCCATCTGCGAAACCCCACCTGAACATGTTTTTCTTGCTTCGACCGACCTGAACCCGCAGTCAATTCAGGCACTTTCAGATCGGCCGCTGCAATTTATATCCAGGCGATAGATCTTTATTTTAGTGACAAAAAGGTTACTTAGAGTTGTTCGTTCTCTCAAAGACTATCTTGTTATGATTTAACACATTTTAGCAAGAAATCTAGACTTGGAGGTAAAGAGACTACAATGTTCGATCTACTATTATGACTAAACTGGGTGAAAAGATTGAACTTGAGTTGTTTGTTTCTACGATATTATTTTTGAATATTATAAAATAAAATTACTAGAATAATAGGCACATCAGCATTTTAATAGCCTTGATTGACTAAGTCTTTGACCTCAAGGAATTCGCTCTTGTCTGTGAAAATTAAACATGTTAAAGTATGTTTCAAAGCGTAACGGTGTATTTATTTATAATACTTGAATCACTAAAGTTATTCGGATATACGTATTATGAAATTTGATACTAAGCAATCAATAAACATCTTTAATCAATCAATGCCAACAGTCAACTCTATATTTTTTTACTAATTACTGAGTTAAGCAAGACGTGTTTCGAAGAATTATCAAGAAATAAACTTGCGACGCAAAGATATTTCGAAGCTGTTAAATAGAAAATTAAATCATTCTTTCAATCTTAAGACTGGACTCCATAAACGTGACATAGTATTAATTATTTATCGAGATGTCAATTAAAGTAAAAAGAAAACAAAAACAATAATCACATTTTACTATTACCTTAAAACGTACATAAAATAAAATAAATAACTTTTAACCAGTTTTTGCTACCTCATAAAAATAAGGGAACAGCCAAATACTGTCCAACGCCGAGACTGCCATATTGGTCTACTATCAACTCCAAAACAAAGGTTATTTAACGAATCTGACAACTAGAACGAGCGGCTAATCCACTATCTGGAATATGAAAGACATAACCCCGATTGCAAGCAACAAGACCGAGTGTCGGCAGCAAAGTTAATCTATCCTCGAGCCTGGAAATAATTTAATCAGAAAAAAAGGAAAGATCTCAAACCAACTTTCCTCTTTCGGTAAGCGGTGAATTACGAAATTGTTGCAATAAAATTCAGTATTTGGAAGCAACATGAAATGAGAATCAAAATGGAAAAGTCTAGTTTCCAAGGATACGAAGAAGTGTGTGGTTTTCGAGGACGATATCGGTGATAGAGCGAAATGGAGGAGTGGGAGAAAAATCTAACTCAACCACAATTCGGGACACATAACCGAGTAGAGAGAGAGGGGGGAGGGGAGGCAGAGGGCTTTAAAGCAATATGAACAGGTAAGGTTATTTACTGCCTTTTTATCGCACCAGTGTTTAAGCCCATGTATGTCCATAAAAATAATAAATCTTCTTTCGCTTTTTGACAGATCAGAGAATGATGGATATATTGAGCTAATATTTATATTAACAATAAGCTATTGAAAAAGCTTCATTGTGTAGATGAAAATATTTGCTATGGTGGTTAATTTTAAACCGTTGCGTGAATGCATTTTCATTTAAAAATATTTTATGAAAAACACGCTTAAATAAATATTAGCAAAAATAATTCCTTACCTTCCCTACCTTTCCTTAATCTAGTGCTGCAAACAACACCATAAACCATTTGTACATTGATTGTCCTGTTTAAAAATAACCGGAGAACCGATGTCAGTTATCCCTAAAAAGGCTTACGCTATCGTCTAAACTTATCTAGGTAACACGAAACTGCCGCCTACAGGAAGTAGGACCAACGCCTTTTCAAATAGCGGAACATATCAACACGACGTGACGTACCGTTGATATTTGGCTTTTGTGGTTTTGCAGATTACAACATCAGCATTCAAATACAAACCGTAACTTCATCACAATAAAGTTGAAAATAGTTTGATCGTTACTTTTGGATGGCTTCCTTAGTTCAGGTGTATTTTAGCTATGTAATCTATAATCCGGGCTACTTTCGTTACGGCCTCAAAGGATAAAAGTTGTGCTCGGACTTTTAATGGGCTCTCGGCATGATTCGTGATACTCATTTTATTCAAACTCAATGATATTACAAACTGCTCACTAAGATAAAAGGTAAGTAATTATTTTATAGATTTAATTTTAAGACAAGTAGATGTTTAATTTATATCGTAACGTTTAAAGTTCGCAGAAGCCTTTGTAATATGATTATCAATATTAATCTACTGTTCTACGAAAATACTCAGACGAGGGAGGTATTTTACTTAATTTAATAGTTTTGTGTTAAGGTGTGATTCTAGGCGACAAGGAATCTAGATCAATTATATGTAACGAAAGACCCAATAGCACTTGTTCCATACAATATGAAATATTTTTAAACAATCTACCGAAAACTAATTATGAAAAAAAAATGGTGTATCACTAATCAGTTTAATTACATTCAGCTGATAGCGCTAAGAAGAATAAAGTTAAATTAACAGAAAATGTTCACACCAATAGATAGTTGTATTGTCCAATGAATGAACGTAGGAGTCAGTTAACCTTATGTTACTATTTCTCTTACCCCATTTGGACCTGATTAATGTTTGCAATTAATTAACTTACTTATATGTAGCACGTTTATACCTTCGTACCTTGTAATCACCTTTCTTGTTTAGCCCAAACCTACTTATATATTTATATTTAAATCAGACAGCTCAATCTTGCACAGTAACTAATAACTATGAAATGAGTAAATAGGTTTACTGTTAGGTACTGTTACAGTGGCCAAGTTACATTTACCTAGACATTGAGAACAGGGGTTTGCATCTCCGGGAAATCTGACCCACCTTGAGAACAATTAAAGAATAATCTGAAATAGTATAGCTACACGAGAGCTTGCTGGCACAAACTAGATGATGCACGCCATTCAAAAAAGGCAATTACTATGCAAAATAAATTGTATTATCTTTAGGGTATAAATAGTTTCACGCTACTAACCAGTGGAGACACAATACTACTATACGGTTAAGGTATTTTCTTGTTGCTTTTTACTACATATTATTTTTAAAATACTTTAAATACCTAATTCTTGAAAGCGTTTATCTTACAAAAATGACCAATTATTGTGTGACACATTAGAGTAATAAAAATACTCTCTGCAACACGCATAATATGCGTGTTGCTTAAGAACGGTTGTGGGTTAAAAAGTTAATTAGAAAATAATCTGATAAGTGTAAGTAATTTACAATAAAATTGCCGTAGACATGACCGTTAAAATATTATCTCATTGTAACGAAATCTCATAATGAGATCGTGTAAGTAGGTTGTTTTGTGCAAATATGTTTATTGGTTCAATTAAATAAATTATTTTTACAATGCTATTGCCGGTCTCAATCCCAAATGGAATAACCTCAATTTTTTAAATCAGTTAAAACGAGAGAAGAGGCAGGAATTGTATCAGTTCCACCGACAAAAGATTAAATCTTAAATTTATGACGATGATGATGATCTAGTTGCAGCGCGCCATCCCACTTATAAATCTAATATGGCATCAATTGACGAGTTGAAATCTTCAATTGAAATGTATAATGGTCTAGTAGACAAGGTATCCTAGTTGGAAACTAGGCAAGTATCAATGTGACCTCTGTAAAGTATCATTTACTTTCTAAATTCCTTTTGACTATTACAAAGGTGAAGAAAACATTGCGAGAAAACCGAATGTTATAAAAAAGTAGACGTTCACCCTGCTGTAAGAATATAATGAACTGGTATAATTTACAGATTGTAACCACAGAAGTCTCATTGTAAAAATTGATACTCTGTTCAGAGATAAAGAAACCCAACTGAAATATTTTAGTTTTGTTTTCTTAAACGTTAAAACTAGAATGACTTGAAGCAAAAACGTGTTAACAGTTACCCGCTGGTTGGACTATAATCAGTCAAGAAAAAAACATCTATTCAGTTTCACTGAGAGTAATTTTGTAAATTGTCCTCGCTCTCATTCTGGCGAAGTATTTTCTCTATTCTAGTAACAAAATACTTTGTTTATATTACGTATTTGGATGAATGCCATGTTTATCCTTATTTCTTGTACTGTGACTACTTGGAGCGTGATTAGATGATTAGAGAATACTCGTTTCATTAGAGAAATACTTCTTAGATATTTATGGAAGATAATTTAAATAAATTTTGTACTTTTTGTTTGGAAAATGAGGATGCATATAACGCGCAACCCTTTATCGTATTTTGAAGAAGACGTACGAAGACTGACTGATTCGAAGCCTTTGAGTTCTATCTACACACATCAGGGTCGTGCCCGAGACGTGACCTGGCTGTGCTCCGTTAGGAGTAAAAAAAATTTCGTTGCATACATTGTCAATGGACTTCATCACACATGTCCGTGCGATTTAGTCATTGTGTACTATCATGCAAAGAACTTAAAGTTATTTTCATTATAATCTGTTTAATTATAATATTATATTTGACTAAAATTTAAATTAAATTCTCTGCGTATCGAAATTCTAATAAATACACCACATACTACCAATCAGTTTGTTTATATTTGCCTATTTCGATAATGAAATAGCAACACATATAATTAATATTTGACATCATTGTATAAATAAATTTAACAGGTGTCGATAGCGTTTAATAAAATATTGATACACAATGTATGAACAAAGTGGCCATAATTTTATTGACAAATGGACATAGCGTAGCATAAATTAAGTAAATACTACCCACTTTTTTTTTTTTATTTATTTCTAACAATTGTGATACATATTGCTACATTTCACTTAATTCGCCAAATTGTGTAACAGTTTGTTGGCGAACACTGCGCTCATTTAACAATATAAAATTATGTATACACAAATTTATTAAATTCATAATTATCCACTATTCGTACATTTTACTGTAATAAAATATGATAATGTATTTTAAAATAATAATAATTATTAGTTAACATATAAAATAATTAATGATAATACGAGTTAATAATAAGGTAATAATTTATATTAATTAAAAAAATAATTTATAACTCATCACATATTTAAATCAATTTACTTTTTACTCACTAAATTAATTAATATAAATTATTGTAATAACACAAAAAGTTTAGTCTTTAATTTGATCGTTAAACATTTGTAACAATGATTCTTTTATCTTATTTTTAAATATATTTAAGCTAAAATTATCTTCCGAAAGCATTATTTTGTTGTACAATCTTGGTATCATATACATACGTGTTCGTTCACCATAGTAGTTACATGAAATAGGTTCTTTGTATTTATTTCCTACAGCTTGTCTTAGCATACAGTGTGCAGCTTTAGGTATTTTATACTCTAATTTATTATATTGTTCGACAATTAACATAATATATATTGAACTTTTTGATGCACCAGCAGTATATTACATATTTTGAACAATTTCATATAGTTTTTCAGATTTATTTTTAGTGTTTTTGTCAACAAGGATTTTTAGGAACCTAGTTTGTATATTAAAAACTTTATCTAAATAACTTTTAAATGTACACCCGTAAGAACTAAGACCATAGCTCAAAATTGCATCTACCAACGCATAAAATTAAAATTACAAACCGTAGTTGAATCTGTGCTATGTGTGATGTTCACTATAGGTATAACACTTTACTATTTAATGGCTTAACAGTACACGATATAGCAAGCTACGTATAAGAAATTGTTGCGCCCGCGCTTCAATGGTCAGAGAGCGACTGACTCTTCTATGTACGCACCGGACAGAGAGTGAATACCCCCTCTCCGCCCGCATACACTACAGTAGTCATGATAGTCTACTGGATATGCTAAACGAGAACGCCTCCTACGTGAGTGGTCGTGTATAGGAGGACTTTTTAAAGACGGTGACTTAAACACCAATTATGTGAAATTCAGTTGTATGTACTTTTTAAGTTTGGCTTGGATCTTTCCTGTAATTGTCTGAAATGGCTCTGCAGTAGGAATATAAAATATTTCGCCAAGGCTACCACTAATAACAACCAACTAAGGCGCCAAGGACTACCACTTAATTAGAAGAATGTCAACTAATATTTGGTTTACACCCTCGCTGCTTATAAGCTGATCTACACAAGACGCAATGTTATTTCTATTGTGTCTGATATTTATAGCATACGAAAGGTTACACTAAGGTAGGAAAGTTTCTATGTTTCAGGGATGTAATTAAATAGACCAAATTAGCATTTAATTATGTTATTGAAAATAAAATTTCTCGTTTTTGTATGTGACTTTAAGGTGTAAATTCAGTTTCAAACTTAGACTAAAGTGATAGAATTTCTAATTATACCCTTGGTGCATTTCTTTCATTTTTCCTCGATGACTTTTTCATAGTCAGCAACGGGTAGATTCTGTTCTCAGTATTTTTCAGCATCGCATAAAAAACATAAACATGTTCATGTTATGCTATGGTAACACAGATATGTTCATTAGATTGACCCTATATAATGGACGTTTGATGTGGTATTAAATCGCCATAATAAAATGTATCACATTAACATGTTCCAGGCCTAAACAAAAATAAAACAGTAACTCATACTTATAATTCGTGAATTTAAAAATTAGTAAATTATGAAATTCAGCATGAACAACGCTATTCTGATTTTCGCTTTCACGCGCACTTGCCAGATTATTTAGTCTATTGTAAGTATTTACACACTTCGGTGTTCACTGGGTTAATATACTATACATAGGAATAATGTTTAATACAACCTTAAAAAGTATATTTCTAAAAAACTTTTTATTATTTTTTTAAGAGTTAAACGATTTTTACCAGGGTCGCCTCGGCAACGCGAAAATGATACTTCTGGTTTTACAAGCATCCAAAGGCTACTGCTTACCATCAGGCGGGCAGCATACTTGTTTCACAACTTACTCGTACAAATAAAATACA
This sequence comes from Parascotia fuliginaria, assembly GCA_963082885.1. Classification (NCBI taxonomy): domain Eukaryota; kingdom Metazoa; phylum Arthropoda; class Insecta; order Lepidoptera; family Erebidae; genus Parascotia; species Parascotia fuliginaria. The sequence goes on along the minus strand of OY720180.1, from coordinate 11,678,596 downwards.
TTTTCTTTTTAAGTCCTACATACGGTAACAGGTCTAATGCTATGTGCCAGACGTAATAAAACCTGCTGATTAGAGACATTTCGACTGACGTTGAAAGTGTTGTAAGGGCATTGACATGTAAACTTAATTTGATATGTCTAGTCATAATGTTCTAATAACATTCTTTCTTCAAATTAAACCAACATTTCGACTTAAGATGCAGAAATAACTAAGACATTTTTATCTTATTTTTTGCGAAACTGTAGACAAGTTTGTCCATGACGAGCTTTTAAACTTTAAACGCAAGTTTCTTTACAACTTAAGGAAAAAGGTGTGAATATAAATGCAAGCTTTATCTCTTTATTGAAAGTTATTGAAGATAATATAAATACTTAAACTAGGATTTGAATCGCAATCATTTATCAAATCGTAGCTAAAAAAGATCTGTTAAAATTTTTAGATGTAAACAATTAGGCTTGTATGTAAGTACTACAAGAGTTATCTTTCTTGCAGATAAAGCTTTTCCATTATGTAGATATGGGTTAGCACCATAGCGCTCTGTTTTCTTTGCTTGCATAATTTAGTACAATCTTTAAATCTATTTACTTATTCTTTTTCATATTTCTGTCTTTGATGCTTTGACAGTTTGCATAGTCGTGTTGACAACAATTAATAAATAAATATGCCAAAGTTTCAGCAGGTACTTACACACGTGTTCCGGTACTTTTCACTGTGTTGTACATTTCTTAAATATTTTGGTTGTTTATTGATCTGCGTAAATATATTCTGTCGTAACTCAAACCTGGTAAAGCAGTGAGTGAAGGATTCTGGTCTCTGAATGATATTATCAAGAATTATGTATATATATTATAAAGTTAACAAAATATTAAAATTATATCCTTTAAATTACTACAAATCTAAAATCAAGCTCAAATCATGGCTCATGACACTAAATTATCTAGACACTGAAAACCTTATAAAATAATTAATAAAAAAAAATAAAAAAATAGTAACACCACAATATTACGGCAACACCAACCGACACAATACACATCTACACCCTCACTACACACTCCTTAGGCACCTGACACACATCACAACATTTTCACCAACCACTCACATTTTCACCAATCACTTACATACACTCAACACAAATACACTTCTTAGTACACTCTTTGGCACACATTATATTTATATTCTAATTTAAGTTAACCTGGCCCCTAAGCAAACAGGCTTGCCTAGTCTTAAGGTGACAGTTTTCTGTACTGCTATTTCTTACTACAGTGATGCCATTGTGCTACCGTTGGATGTGCTGTCGTTGAGACTGCCCTCTACCCGTAATACAGGTTAAATCCTAGCACGGGTATACGGTACGTTTCTCCGATTGCAGTGTCAAACTGGTATAAAAAATACTCGTTAGATTATAGTGGTACCCGTTAATGTACTTTTATTATGAAAATAAAGTATTTTGTATTTGTATTTGTATTTGTATGAATGTTAAAACATAAATTACTTCGGTTTCGGCGACATAGTCGTAGTTTATTGTATGTACTGTTCTGACTAGCATAGCGCATTGGATTAACTGTAGAGAATTATTGCATTCGATAGGTATACTGCAATTGGCGCGTACACAAGATAGCAGACTAAAGTTGCTGATGAAGTATTGGACTAAATTCATCACTAACTACTTTTTATCAAAGATTTGATGCTTTTTCATTTTAGTTTCGATCGATAAATATTACATGTTCTACTTTTGATCAAATTGTAGGGATGCGCAAATACAGTAACATCGGTAGTTATTACCAAATATACTAAAATTGTATTAAAGACAATATTATTAAATGTTTAAAGTAGGTATCAAATTAATGATAGTTATCGTCCTACCATTGGTTTGGCCTCAATAACTTTGAATCTATCCTGTATTTTAATAGTCTATGACTGAAAAGAATATAGTCGACAAATATCATCAGTACCTATTTATACCTCACCAGAAATATCCAGACATATTAGAAAACGATTTTCTTAATCCACGAAAACATTAGTTGGAGTGAGTCAACACCACACTGAGAGCTGGACTAACGTCAAAAGCATTAATCTTTTTACAATAGAAGGTTTGAATATGTCGTTATTAGGGCTGGATACCCGCCAGAACATTATCTCTGATCTATTTGTAGTAATTCTTTAGCGGACGTCCGTTGTGCTGGCCTTTATGTGTGGTCAGTCAAGTGATGTTATCCTATGATACATAACTTATTATATTGTCAAAATACTCTGCAGAAATCAACCAAGTTAAGTTGTTCGAAATATCGACTGTATCTTTAAAGCGAATTTTCAAACAAATAAGTAAAAAAGCCTGTTTTTTGTCAAGCAAAGCGTCTTTTAAAACATTATGTTTTCCAAAGTTAATAAAAGTCATTCTTATTCGACAAGTAAAACAAAAGTCGCATTAGGATTGTCTTGCAAAATTTGTAATGGACAGCGATAAGTTTTTTTTGTTGGACATGTTAGTAAGTTAGCGATTATTTTGAAAATAGCAAACCACAAACTATGGTCAGGAAATATTCTAAAACAATTACAATTTAATTGCAGATTCACTCACAGTACAGAAAAATACTATTATTCTCTTTGCCGCAGATTTAGTGATAACAGTTCTAAAGCGCCATTTATATCATGGCAATTTATCTTTTTTATTGCTAGTTTTATGCGACGTGATCTCAAAGAATTATCTAGCAAACTATATTTATCTTGGAGAATTAAACAATGACCGCATAAGTACTGCTTTTGTTATGTTTAAATGGCGTTAAAATGTTTGCTTCAAATTAAACACTCGTACTTACATAAATATGACATTCTATATGAAAAGATAAATACTTATAAGGCATATTTCGCTTAATTACTCTCAATTGCTCTTGTCTTCAAAAGCGGCTAAAATGAAATGATTCGATGAAAAATATCAACGTGTAAGTTATTTTATTCAAATTTCATGCTCTGCACATTTACAATATCGCTACTTGCTCGCAATATAATAAAAATATCGTATCCTGAACTTGTAAGAAAATCGTTCACCGTAATTCGCTTTGCTGAAACTATTAACAACGATTCTTTATAATGCTGATTCTTTATAACTTCAAATAAGTGAAACAGATTGCATAGCTTTTGTGTGAAGTATGGAACAACCATTATTTGAACAGTAATCTATGTTTTAATATTTTTAATAACCATTATTTGAAAGTAATTTATGTTTTAAAACAAATTCATTTTGATTTGTTGTTCATTACGTATTAAAACTTTTTTACTACTTATGTAACAATTTTATACAAGGTTTCGCGACAGGCTCATAGTCGAGTAACAAATCACATGCTTAGTTTAACATAGTTTTAATAATTTATTAATGTTTTTTTGCCTAATATACATTTAAAAATAGAATATACTAAAGTTAGAAGTAATATAGAATATAAAAATCGAAGCCAATCGGTTATTGGTCGTGAAAACATAATCTATCTTTAGATAATGGCATGGTCATTTAAAGTTCATGCAGTGCTATAAAGATAAGCATGAGAAATGTTAAATACTTTAATCATCAATCTCATTATTTATTGTATGTTTTTCTTGTTCTAGTAGATAATTATCCATTAATATAAATGATAATACTTGAAACTGTTTTAGTTCCGTCCATAACTACATCAGATAATGTCATTATGTAATATGAGTACCATGGTGTCATAACTATGCTCGGGATTTAAATTTTAGAAAACATTGGCTCTCGACCATGAGCCAATGGAATCACACTGCCACTATGTATCTATAGCCGATTTGATACTGCCGGATAATCGAAGTGGCTGTTTGCTCGTCTGTCACTGTCGACAATAAAAAAAAGAAGTATGAATGATTCACTCGCGTAGGAAACCGACTTCTGTTGGTGGTCGGTCAAACCTGTACCGTATATCTGGTCTTGTCATGAGAACAGCTTGTATGTACATGGTTTAGAAATCATCCACTTGAATTCACACATTTTTGTTATATCCGTAGCGCGGTTTCATCCTCGTTAATATACGTCTTTCTTAACTGCTCCGCTCCGGTGGCTTCTAGCGTGATGTTATATAGTCTTATAACCTCAAGAATTTGGCTATCAAATGCTGAAATATTTTTCAAAACCGACTGGCAATACCAAAAATTAACGTGTAACTTTAACAAACAAACCCGTCAGCTATATAAAATAGTATTAATAAGTATTATAGTTGTTTTACGTGACGTACTTATGTTTTAAGTTACAAGCCCAATTATGTGTCGTAAACAATACAAATTTTACCCTTTTATATACATTATAAGGTCTGCTTTTCTCTACTTGTATTACATGTTAAATGTGTAGAAAATATCAGTTACATTCTTCGAAAGGTTGTTGTGTGGTGAATTGCCGCGAATAACGCGGTTTTGGATGAGAGTTGGAGCAGTGCTATTAGTGGTTAAATTAATTCTGCTTGAGAACGTAACATGATTAAAGTAGGTGAGAATTAGACATTAGAAACAAATATATATTATGTATGAATGTAAACTTTTAGTCAATTCTACTGATACAGCAATGATACTTAAAAACGATGAAAAAGTATTCCACCAACTCAAAGTGACATTTTTCCAGAAATATTATGATAAGAGAGAGTATAGTCTAAATGTGAAGTAGGTGTTAAACTAAATGTCAAAAGATTCCCCTGTTATCGTTACGGTAGAAAACGCAGTGCGATGCAGTCTGAATCCAAACTGTGCCTGTGTTTTTTATGTAGAAAGTGCTGCTAAGGTGTTTAGCATCAGTAACTTCTGATCTCTTGTACGTTTACTATATCACTGCGTAAAACTATGGGTACTCTACTATAGGTATTCTAATGAGAGATAATAACTACTAGGTACTACAGTCCGTAGAAAATTAATTAAAAAAATATATCTAGTCCTGTCGGTATTGGTGTCAAAGTGCAATCCGTTGTCACAACATCTGTAAGTAAATACGTCTTATAGTATCATAACAGAGAAGATATATATCAAAGTAATGTAAACAAAAGGACATATTTAGCACCTATATTTTGATTATTATATCAGAAATAAACTGCAATTATTTGATGCTCTTCAGTACTAAACATTTACAAAACAAATAAGTTGACTCGATTGAGGCCACAAGAGTATTGTAAACACGATCCTGGAGTACATGTGAAACAGAAGACTTACAATGCAAGATCCCCACGTGGTAATTCGAAACCGTGATAAGTTAAATATAGCCACATGAGTAAGGCTACATTATACATGTACTTAGTTAAGAACCGTTTACGCAACCAATCATAAATTAAATTTGACGATTGTACGGTTTCATGTTAATTAAACAATTAGGAGACAAATAATTTTCGAAGATTACGGTTGGGCATTGTGGATTGACAATTTCAGAAATATTTCAGGTTTTCTGAGAGCGTGTTCCCTTACCGTATGTAAATATCAAATTACACTTGGTACATACTCAAACAGTCACATTTATATTTGCTCGATTTAAAAACCATAAACTCGTGCTTAACAGACACGACTAGTCTCATTTACTAGTCATCACGACTAGCTATTAATCAATTCGATCAAGAGTACCTATTTCACTTAAAATAAGTTCTAGGAAGAAATATTACGATCCCTTAAGTCTATGAAGACGACTAGCTTCTGATTGAATATAACACAAATGACTATCAGCGTTTATTTGACTTCATTGAATTTATACAGTACGATTCTAGACAACAATATAGGTAGGTACACAATACAAAATAATATAAACATAGTAAAAAATAAACAACATTTTTTTATAACTCAAACAAAAAGTTTTTATTAGTCTTATTGTCTAAGCCCAACTACGCAGTATGCTTATTAATACGGGCGAGTCAATTTTATATACTTAAATCATGACGTGTACCTAATAGTTTGTAAAGAAATGTGAAGAAACTAATTTATAACTTAAACATATTTTGCATAGTTTTTATGTGAATATTGAGTAAATATAAGCATAATATTATTCATAACATTTTCTAAGAATAATAAAAAAGATTTTTGAATTTTTGCGTGTGGACTATGTACGCGAAACTCATTTCTTTATATTCGTGATAAAACAGCAAAAAATAAGATTCGATTGCTTACAAAATAAAAACATTTATTCTAAGCGCAAACCATTTTAGTGTTCTGAAATCTTTGTTGCTCGACCGAAACCGTTCAGACGGTTCAGACATAGTTGAACTTCAGTTCGGACTTTATTGGTGACCCTACCGTCATCTATGCGCATTGCTGAAAGTGCTGGCTCATTTATCATGTGAAACGATCACAAAGCAATAATACTAAGAAGCCTTAGTTTAGTGATCTTTTTGGTGAAATATAATCTTTCTTGCTTTCCAAAGCTTGTTTTTAATAGAATTCTTATGGAAAAGGCCATCTACTTTTTTAATAAAAAAGGCAGTCTTGTGCACATTTTCGTCAGTTTTTGGTCATGGTCCATTGTAATAATACCCCGAGGTAGAAGTTATAAAACAATTTTGGTGTGATTGATATGACACAAAGACCGCATCGTGTAAAGCACAATTGAATTTCACATGGGATCATGATATGATGTAAGTTTTTGGTGTGCTGACGCTACATTGAAATTTTATATACCCTATGTCACTCCCACAATCAATACGAATCTAATGACACCTCATACGTTAAAATCCATTAAGCCATTTTGGCTGTAGAGCATGCCAACGAAATAAACATACTTACATGCATACATACATACATGTATACATACATACATATATACGCTCAAAAAACATTACCCTCCTTGACTTCGGTAGTCATGCAAAAACAAAAAGCCCGCCTGCCTGAAATAAACTGAAAAGAAAGAAAATCATTTTTTGTACCGACGATTAATTGCAATATATATATCCTACTACTAGCTGTTGCCAGCAGCTCCGCCCGTATGAATGTCGGAACGAATTTTTCATACAAACTTTCATCCCATATTTCAACCAGCATAAGCCGTTTTTCGCGATAAAAATACCTCATATTCAAATAACATTACAATTTATTAAGCTATTCAGGCTGTAGAGCGTGCCAAAGAAATAGACACACATACGCATATAATACATTCATAAATTCGCTCTAAAAACATTACCCTCCATGACCTCGGCAGTCGGGCAAAAAGAAAACCGTTCGTCGACCAAACAGTTACCAGGTCAAAGTTACGGGCAATTGTGGAGTCCATGTTTTCATATTATGTGTAGACTAGACGTCGAAACGAATTCTACTGTGTTTTCCATGTACACAATCCAAAGTCCTTTATTTTAGTTGAAATGAAGTTTAAAAATAGTCCTAACCTTACGATGACCAGCGGCTTGTTTTATCAAGTTCTGAAAATTGTAGAAGCCTATGAACTGTACTTATGAGTTACACACAGTATGTATTGTCTTGCATAGATAATGATAACAGTGGCAAAGAGCATATAGGTGCAAAACACTGAAAACGCATTCACCCGCAGTGTAGATATTCCTTCGCCACGCACCCCGCAGCGTATGCGGGGCAGTGTGTGGATCGCCTAAGATTTTAAAAATAATACGGAATCAGCAAGACATTGAATGATGAAGCAATAGCAGCAGCAAATCTAACTTTACTACCTAAATGTAAGATGGTTCAAAAGCTCTTTTTATTATTGATATTTTTATGATTAAATTGGCAAATGCATTTCGTAACAATTAAAATTAACAATATCAATGACTAAAGAAGCTAGTTTTTTCATACAAAATTTTTTATGAAAATTAACTAAACTGTGCATTACCTTTGAATATTTTTATTAGATTTTAACACTGCACTGTCCAGCTAGACTAGATTCAGACTAACAGAACATCGCAACTAAAGAATATTTTGAGCTATCATCAGTGAGACAACGTAAGTACTTACATATACATTAACTCAAAGTAGCTACATTAGTTATTATGTCTTTTTATCATCAATCAAAATATCACTTACTAAAATGTATTTTTTTTTATATTTTATGTAAATGCGTATCTCCAAAATGTCGTGTTCTAAAAACGGAATGATCCGCACATTTTAAATTATCAATTCAACACATGTAACATTACCGAATTTGTGAATATTAAGGTTCACTGAGTTTCCTCTCGTATTGTATTGAAAGAAAAAGACAAAACAAAGATACCCCATATCGGATCGTTCTTATTGAGCTAGTTTCTAACAATGAAACTTTACTTGGAAACGTATTGTGAGAGTAGTACTTATGTTGTTTTATACCAAACTTTACTTCAAAATATTGTGCAATCTCGTAAATTACATGACGAATGTCAATACCATGTATATAAAAATCTATCATACCAATTACGTATTTTCTATTCTAATACATGTTTGTTTGTTTCCATGTCGTAACAAAAAGACGAATGGATGTAGTTTGCCGTAAAAAGAAAGAAACATGATACTCTAATTTTAAATGTGGTTAATATCTTAATCCAATAGTTACATGATTGTTAACCACGTGGGTAATGCCGCTAGTGTAATAGACATACTCGTAATACTTGCACCTATAAAAAAAACAATTCTATGATTTTCATTGCCTTAAGCCAGTAATGTTTTTTAAAACGTGTCATTAGTACACTACTTGTTTGAAACCATAATCACACCTCACGACATTGCTCGATGTCACGGGTAACATAACGAGTAATTCAAAAAAAAAAAAAATGTGAGCTCATTGTAGTTCCTAAAAAGCTATCATTTCTAAGTATACCTTTTTCTTATTTAACTGAATATATATGAGCAAATTACTAACATAACTTTTAATACATGATACTTTCGTTATAAACTTAATAAAAACTATTGAATACGTTATTATACAATTTCGAAGAAAAAGATTATAATAACAATTTCAAGAACCTATATCATAGTATTTTAACTTTGAAGTATTCAAAGAAACAAAAATTTAAAATAAAATCAAAATAAAAAATTAAATACATACACTTCCTAACGTTATACGTTCTATTACAAACTCTTGACAGCAAAATCGCTATAAATGTCAGTCCATTTGTCTTTATTTTCAACAAGCCGGCTGTTAGGCAATAATAACAGTTTTATTCTATCACCTATAATTGCGTTTAGATTGCCATTTTGTTTAAAACGTTTTAAACACTACAAGAAAATATAAAATGCTGAGTTTATACTAGATTTTATTTCTCATCATATGACTTTGAGTTTTTTATGGCATTGGTGATATTTATGGTAATAGAATGGTTTAACGCGTGCAATGGGTTCCTAATATTACCTAAAAATATTAAAGTTTTTAGAACACTCAAAATGAATGAACCTGTTTTTTTTTACAGTTACATACTAAATGTTAAATCACCTTCGTGGGCCTCCAAGCAATTTTCTACAATTGGAATGATGTCTACCACTCCTGAACCTCACTGACTGCTTACCTTCATACAAAGTGAAGTCACTGGTAAGAAAATATAGAAAGCAGTTAAGTCTAAAAGTAAACAACAATTTATAATTGACTTTAGTCATTCTAACTCCTCTCACAGTTAAGAATTCAGAATATTATAATAATTATATATTTCTATAGTGAAACGTACGTCATTAGCACAATCGCACTTAGAATTTCGTGCACTTGTTGTTGAGCGCTATAGCTCATTCTTATGAATGCCGTTCAGCAACAGCTGCTTAATATATACGAGATTAATAGGATTATGACTACGCTTTTAAGTGCTATTGGATTTTCTCTCGAGAAAAACTAAACATCTGTATAAATTTTAAACTAACTTATGATAATAGGTTAATTCTTATTACACGACGACTAAAGTAGCTAGCCGTAAACGACTGCGCATATGGTAATTCTTCCTACGAACAAAACTAAACCACAGTTTTTAACCGACTTCAAAAAAGGAGGTTTCTCAATTCGACCGTATATATTTTTTTTTATGTGTGTACGCGGATAACTTTGTCGTTTATGAACGGATTTCGATAATTCTTTTTTGTTAGAAATTAGATATCCCAAGTGTGGTACCATGATAAGGAAACCAGGATCTGATGATGGCATCTCAAGGAAATCGAGGAGAACTTTCGAAAATCTTAGTGCATTTATAATTTTTTTCATTAAGTATTTTAGGGCACTACTATTTAGTGAAGGTTTGTAGTCGATCTGTTAATGGAGCCAAAAGACAATCGATGGAACTAGACAACGATTTACAGCAATTACTTGGTGTTTGCACTTAATTCATTTGTAATGATGAGAAGATTTCACCCATATCGGTTTTAAGTGCCATTAAAGGTGACCATAGACAGTCGAGGGAATTCCTTAACACCAGTCATGTCGGGCTTACTTCATACGGTTCAATATTCCAAAACGTTTAGTTCATGCTGAAAATTGTAAAACAAAAAAAACCGGCTTCAAACGGGAAGGAAACTAAGAAGTTAAAAATAAGTTTACATAGCAGAAAGTGATTCGTATTTTGATTTTGTTAATCAGAAATGATTAAATAAGTATTTTATAATTTTGAAGTTAGTGCCAAGCAAATATTATAAGAACCTTACTACAATAGCAAATTAGGATTGGTAATACCATAACAGGTTAAATTATTCATTACTTACTTCTGAAATGCCAGCAGATCTTACACTTCATTAACTTAATAAACACGGTGGTATAACATATCTTATCTTAATCTCCTAATTCCTGTGCCTAACACGATAAATTTATACTTTGGATGGTCTTATATGATGATGATTGATGATTTAAGATATTGATGACGAGGGTTATAGCTGTTCGATTTGTTATAAGAACCTTTAACGGATAACTTAATTACAAATTTATTTCGAACGTCCTTAAATGTCATTTTCATCGTGTATCACACATATTAATCGATATTGATTGTTCATCATAATAAATTAGGTACTTACACATAATTATAATGACGTTTTAATTATAATATGTATGTATATTGTTAGATTTACAATACTGTTTTTAATAGAAGTAATGCGACACATTTATAATCATTTATTATTCGGTAAACATACTCGTACGTAATTGTGAACATTAATATTCTATTACAGTAGTATATTGTCACGAGAATATGTAAATTATTAATCAATAATATCATAATAAAAAATTATTGTTGATTTTCAAGATTATATTGGGTAATTGTAAACAAAATTTCGTAAATTGTTATTGCAGTTAGTAATTCATGGACTTAGGATGTAGCCATTCTTATCTACAAACAGGACATATCAATCAAAAGTTAATAAACTCAATTACGTACTAGTTGCAACGCTTTACAATTCAAATAGCTTTTAAAGAGAGTTTACATAAACTTCAATTCGTTTAAGTCAGCTTAGAAACTTTATGTAAAGTGGCATTAAAACGTTATGTCTCGAACATCTCTCGGACAGTATTCAGCGTGAATACACAGTGTGGTCGTTTGGGGAGGTGGCCCTATTAGGAATTCACATAGAGGTAATTCGAGGAATGGCCTAACCAGGAAAAGCACCAAATTTTTATTATTTTGTCGGTGGTCGTTGGAGTAAGTATCAGTAGGTGACCGAATACTTCAGCGTCATGGCAAAATTAAAAAATCTATTGTTTTTAACTTTAATTTAAACAAAAACATATTGATTATTTTCTCTAAATCTTAACAAGAAATATTTCCAGAATAATAAATAAAGAGTTATCTCAGAAAAAAATACAAGCGAAATAAAACCTTCTCGCCTTATTAATAAATGTATTCATCACAATGGTAACTTTAAAAACGCTCATTTCCCTCTTTTTAAATGTCCAAGAGGACTTTTAGGTCATTAAACAATTCCTTATTTACATCGCAAATGCCCGCAAATTAAGTTCGTTTAAATACCGTTGTTGGTACAGACGATTCAAACGGAAATTCTACTTTACCAAACGGTTTATTTCTCTTCTCTTTGTCCATTTCACGGTATCCGAATAGATGTTGCTTAAGAAGTATATTTTTTATATTATAATTGCTCCAACTAAAACGGGAATAATAACACTGTAGCAAAAAATACGCTTACAACGGTTAAATTACTTTGAGTGAAAAAGTTTAATTTTAAGCGTTCGTAAACTTAAGTGCGCATTTCAATATCAGCCGAGGGGTTTTTAAATAGGAATATGATAACATTTAAAAGCGTTCCTTCAAAAAATAGCGCACACGCCGCGCCGCCAAAAATTGTCAGATACCACAATTGTCTGTGATGTTGATTGCTTAAAACAACTAAAGAGCCGTCAAGCCATCCGTAAGTTAAAAGCGTTTTACGAAGTTATTAAACCGCTATGTATTTTTATGTAAATGAACAAAATTACTTGAAATAAATTGGACTAAAAGGGTTTGTAGAAGGACTATCTTCTAAAAATATATCATTTCGCGGTTCTCGACTCATGTTATTCTCATATTTTTATGCAGTACCTACTAGTTTAGTAAATTGCGCGTACAAAATTTACTTTGGCTGTTTGTTTTCGCAAATAATGTTGTTCTTATAAATATCAATTCAAAAAGGAATTATCTTGATTGTGTTACAATAAATACTATAAAAATATAACAGAAGGACATAAGAATGTTTAAATTTGCTTTAAAATTATTATTTCAGTGGTAAGAAAGAGCAATTGCCATGTAACAAGATGTAAATATTTTAAATTATTCAATAGCTAATCATTTATCGACACGGTACACAGACGGTAGTAGATCCACGCTGGTTTCAGCATGAATGGGCCGGATCGTCCGAGGTAGTACTATCCTCTCATAGAAGATCGACGTAAGAGTAGTAGTATCCGTACTACTGCGTTTCGCTCAGTGAGTGAGAGCGCTGGAGGCCCAATTTCCCCTCTTTTCTCGTTCCTCACCTCCCTTATTCCCTTCCCCTAACCCCATTCCCAGCCGCCATAGTGGAGGTCACCATACCAGCAGTTTAAGAAGATGGTATGGTGGCCACCACTTTTAGATTCCACTGACTGCTTAACATCAGGCGGGGTGGAGTCACTTTGGTAGGCTAATATATAAAAAAAAACACATTACTTGCATTAACAACTAAATATGCGATCACTAACTAATATATCATTTAAAAGTTCTGTGTCTACTTAGAATAACGATAAACGATTGTTATTATTTATGTACACACATGACAATTATAGAAAACGAACATAAGTAAGAAGAGCACAAAGGTACTGCTTATTTCAAAAGAAATCTCTTCCAGCAGATTGTTTACCTTCTCACAAATTATCTTCTATATTTAGCAACGAACAGAAATGCTCTCATATAAAATAAAACATTCAGAATTTAAATTCGAAGTCGCAGGAAAACCGCCACCGTGCAACCAAGTTGGACAAGACATTTCTAATAAGAAAATATAGACGGTCTTTAACATGTTCTAAACTATAGTCTACATAGAAATTTCACGTAGAAACACTAGTCACATTTACTAAATAAAAAAAAAGGAAAGTAAGTTTTAGCCATTTATAAAGGAAATGAAAATATTGATGAGTTTATTTGTTTGTTTAACAGCTATATATATTTACTAGAGGTCTGCCCTCGCTTCGCTTCAGTGTCAAAAGTTACATTCGATCCCACAACAAACTCTTACGGAAAATATCATAGCAAGTGTCGTATAGCATCATTTATATTTACGAAGGCGCTTAAAATATTTAATTTCTAAAAATGACTGAAAAAAATTATATGTTAAACATAATAAGACCTATGTTACCCGCTGAATTTATTGATTTCTAAAGGTGAAAGAATTTTCCAAATTGGCAACGTAGATTTTTAGTTAAATCATTGCAAACAAACAAATATACAAGAAATTAAATCTTTTCTCTTTATAATATTAGTTTAGATGACACACTAAAAACGTTTTTACGGACTGGATAATTAAACGTTAATTTGCTTTATCATAATTTAATTAATAACTCGAAACGAACTGTAAACATGGGACAAAACAATACAGCCAAAAATGTTTACATAGTGGGTAGGCTCTCAGTGTTCACTGGTTAGAGAAGTACTAGAAAATGAAAGAAAGGCACTGTCAAGCACCCTTTAGACAATATACGAATTACACAAAACATTATAATTTGTATATAATGTGCGTTCCAACAAAAAATATTTTGACTGTCACAGTACTAAACTACCGTACACTTGCAGAAAATTACTGTAGGTATTAACTTCTAAGGGATTACATACAACAGTTCTGTTCAACAGGATTTCATAAACGCAAATGGTGTTACTACGAACATAGCCTTACCAAACTGAGAACTTAATCTCAATTATTTGCAGCATAGTCACACGTCGAGGTCATGGAACCAGCAACGCATTTACAATATTTACAATGCAAATATTCTCTGAAAATGTAATTAAAACTATGAAAATATTTGCAAGTATTGTGCTCTTTGTGGAAAAAGTGTTTATGTATATTAACTTTAAGCGCAATTTATAGTTTAGTAAATTAAAGCGTATAAATCTCTTTTAAGTGTTGCAGACTTGCTTAAATTTACCCGTCACTCATGTCAGAGACATCATTATAGCGATAGCGAAGTTTCAAAAAATAATTTATGTTTACCAATACTTAAAGAAAATATACAGTAAGGCTTAAATTGTTTACAAACATGTTACATGACAATAAACATCAATAACTGTATTCGAAAGATTTGATATTTGACAGAATATTTTCCTAAGTTATTTCTTTACATGTACATAGCGAATTTAGGATTCAGCATTGATATGAAACCAATTTGTGCGACGTACAACTTTTACGAATTTCAAGTGAAAAATGTTGAAGACATCTCACTCAAAATATTTCCCAGGAGTAAGTGATAAATATTTTTGAATATATGTTTTTAATACATCCAATATTTTCATAATGCTCCCAAGGCAGGTATCGTCGAAAAGTGTGAACGTTGTGAAACTAAAAATGTATGGTTAAAATTGTATATCGACATTGAACATGGATCTTATAAAATCTTATGTAAAATGTTTTTAAAAAATTATTAAGAATGTTTGAGTTTAAATAGTCTAGGTTTTCTCATATCATTTTTCATCACTATTTGTCAGTAGAGTTCAAGATAAACTTTCAATAAAAAGTCAGCAGTCATCCTTCAACTAGTACTTAACGTAAAACATAATGAAGGTATAGTAGCCATTGCAACATTCTGTTGTTGCATTTAACTTGACAGATATCGCGTCAGATTTATTTATAACTCAAATATTTTTGTTTAACAGATATTTATTTAGAGATTTATGATGAAGATGAAACGTAACGAAAAAATCTGAATCGTAAAACACACATAATATATTTAATAGATAAAGATTAATGTTCTATAGCCAAAATAATAATACAGCTTAGTATAATAGTGCATAACAATGTCTAGAATTTAACTACACAGGAAAAGCCAATGTTCCTGCGATTTAAAATATTATTTCCGAGAGTTAGCATGTCACTATTTATATTACTATATACCCAAGAGGGCATCTAATTCAACTGTATGAGTGTCTATAAAGATGACAAAAAGACAAAATAAATGATTACTTTGTACTTGACTTAGCTGTCCATTTTGTGCGATGGAGACGATGTGATCGATAGATACATGTATCGAATTTTTGCGTGGTTAAAATGTTTGGAAAATTTTCCTTTTTAATCTATAACGACTTAGATTTATGACTTTGTACTTTGAAACTAAGTGAGTGTCATTGGAGACTTACATAATTATGTGGTTGAACTCCATAATTATGTGACAAACATTTGTAATAAGAACAAACATAGCGTTTATTTAATTCAATAAATTAGTGGATAGTAATAAATTAATGTATTTATTCAAAAAAGATACAATCAAATAGAGCAGCGTAAAATAAAAAAAAACACAAGTCTATATACCTACTCAAAATTCAAATATAAAAAAAAAATATAAAAAAATAGTAAAAATTAAAAAGAATTAGATCAGTATGTTTAGAGTTTACTTGTAGAGATGTATATCAATCAGATTTACTCTTATACCAGTCTAATCTTACCCAGCAATATTTTATTATTACGGTCTCTTGGCAGTCAATCTATTATTCTACTATCGTCGTAGCAAAGTAAACAAATTTTTTATATTTTATTTTAGCGGGTTGATCCGATTCCAATTTCAGTACAATTATTTTCAAAAGCCTTCAGGCGCCGCTTATCAAAATTCTTGGTTGGGTTGAGAGAAAAGAATTATTCTTTTGGTCTCGTGGCAAGGGTGGCAGATAAAAGCGACCCAGGCCTAAGGGCAAGTCGGTGAAACATGATAAATTGTAACCATATCCACATTTAACTACTGAACAGTTTATTGCGATGATATATTGCGCGCTTATTATAATATGTTTTCATGATTTATTTTGTAGAACGATGAATGCCTTTCTAAGAGTACTTCAGAATTAATTGATTTACTTGAGTCTTTATGGAGTCTTATTGACGAAGACATAAAAACGTTTTATTTGAGAGGATTTTTGATTTATTAGTATATATGAATATTATTCGAATCTCGGGTCTGTCCTTCGGCATCGATCAATATGACACCCACTATTTATACTAATGTATCATTGTTTTTTTTTTATTGCCGACAGTGGCAGACGAGCAAACACTTTTTTTTATAATAAGTGGCTACTGTCGCTCGTGAACGACTCAGAGTCCTTTTATTTTCGATAGCTCCTGCAATGCCAAGGACATTGCGAGGCCGCTCGCTACCTTGAAGAGATTGAAGGAAATGTGAAAAAGGGAAAGGGGTAAATTGGGCCTGGTGAAAATTTTATTATGTATTGCATAAAAAAAAGTATACATTATACTAATACTATTTTGTCGTTTGCCCTTCTACTTTACTTCAACCTTAGTACCTACTACGTAGCTGTATTTAATTAAACTACTATTTAATAAACGTCCTACTTTGCATATCCCAAATTATACATATGCGTGAGCTATATTTCATACAACTATTATTACTGAACTCTGTATAACTTTGAAACAGTACCGTAATCCGCTGCGTTTTTGCTACGTCGTAGGCATTGTTCGTACATCGGTACTGTGAATGAGTACTTTATTGACTACTTTACGTCTGCCCTCGCTTCGCTATCAAAGTTTCATTCGGTCTCACAACAATAAATATGTTAAACATAGTAAAATATAGCCTGTGTTACGCTTCATTCATTGATTACTAAAGGTGAAAGAATTTTTCAAATCGGTATCGAAGACTTTTAATTAAATCGTTGCAAACGAACAAAAAAACATACAAAATATCAAATGAGGAGCTGGCGAACAAAACGGGATAATTACATGACACCAAATTTTACAGGAGGAGTAAAAAACTGAATCACGTACTCACAGTGGGATTTTGGGTTTTTGTTTTATTTATCCTTAGGTAGTTTGTGACCTGATTTGACATTATGTTAAAACCTGATCGCTATCTATAATTTAATGAAAAATTCAATTATGCCGTTTTGTTTGCAACAGGTGCAATTATTCCGTTTTGTTCGAAACCGCTAACTTTGGATACAATTTAAATAGGGTTTTAGGCTATTTTTATTGAAAATGAGTTTAGATTCGTATTCAGCAGGCCCAAAACTACCGGATTAAAAAAAAAAAGTATTTTGACCAAAAGTGTAATTATCCCGTTTTGTTCGCCAGCTCTTCAAATCTTTTCACTTTATAATATTAGTTTAGACGAACGTCGAACAACAAAAACTAGCTGATACTTACCTGCTACATATTTTTATATAAATAGTTTTGCAAATTATATTCAAAGCTGTACATACTGCACATAATGTATAAATCTATTAACACTGTCTAGGACAGTAGACAGATGTGGTCGTGATGACAATAAAACAACATATAGTGTCTACAGTATTATCCATGAAAGGGTTAATATAGGTGCTCTGTTCATTTCATTCAGAAGACAAGAAGCACAAACAAAAAGTTTGTAGAAAAAGCAGTCAAGTATACACTGACATTTATTCAGCAATCTAATCTCGTTTAAGGAGTTTATGGCCTTTCCTGAGCGGACGTCAATGTTATAGCAGAACATAAAACTGCCTACATTTCCCTTGAAATCCGACAGAACATCAAATCATGACCAACATTTGCTATAATAGCTCACTCATGTACAAATGAACTAGCATCAATCAAAGGGCACTGTAATATCGTATAGGGGTGCAAGTAAGGCACATTTCCTTTTGGAGTGGCGAAGGCATAGAAAGCTCCAAAGATCATGATAACAAAATTGGGAATATACATATCTAACATTCCGACTCTATTCGAACGAAGTAGATCGACCTCGTTACAATTATTTGTTTCAATCTTCTACAAGTACGCGGAAACAACATATTGCCTTGGCCTTGCGTAATAAACAGAAACATGCAAAGTTTTCAATATTGCCAGAGAGTTTACAGGGTCTTTTACCATCTTTGATTTTATCAGGTAATCTGTTACAATACCTATTAGAACGAGGGAATGTTAAATATGAAGAATTTTTTTTTTTATATATCTTTATTTGGTTTGGGTTTTTATTCATTTGAATACGTCAACCCTATCGTGCCTTACACAATATAAACACAAAAATAAAATTACATCTAAATACAATTAGAGAAAAGTATTAATCAACGAAGTCCAACAGCTCACATGATCTTTTTGCGACATCTGATGTTGGTTGCGCTAAAATTGATTGGACTAATTCTACATCTACTATATATTTAATTGGAAATCGTTGAGTAACACTTCTCTCTCCTTATGGCTCCGGACACAATCCATCAGCAAATGATATACATCTTCGATCACATTACAAAAAATATGAAGATAAAATCACAAATCAATTCTAATCTTTCTCTGAAGTTTGAATTTCTCTGATGTGGCAATGGGCAGGACAAAGAGCTCGAAGAACTGACGGCCGTTGGGGCAGAAAGGTTCTAGAGAGAATAGAGCGAATATTGGGAGAAGCCTATGTCTAGCAGAAGACGTGTTTTGGCTGATATGATGATGATGATGATTTGTAATCTTATGTCTACACTCGATATAAACCAAAATTTCTATCAGTTAATAGTAGGTATTCTACTCAGTCCAATAAAATGTTAAGTTTTTAAATTGCAAATGAATTAAATAGAAAGTAAAACATAGCACTAAATATTATATAACAATAAATTACAGAAATAGCGATACCGATGTCTCAAAATATGAATTATAAAACAAAGGGGTTTTATTTATTTATTTGATACTTTATTGTAACCCAGATTTACAAAATGTAGGTACTTACAAATAAGAAAATTTAATACTAATATAGGTACAGTACAATGGGCGGCCTTATCGCTAATAACGATTTCTACCAAGCAATTTCAGACAGGTTTCTAATTTATGTAAATGTTATTCATTAGAAATCTAAAGATGCTTTTAAATAATGAAAATAAATTTTAATATCCATAACATGTAAATTAATTACGTATCTTGCAAAATTTCAATAGGGTCTCAAAGGTCTATTATGGATAATATCATTTAAAAAGCAATTTAACGGTTAAAATCCACACTATTTGATCCAGTTGGTAACAAACCGCATAAATTATGATTTAATTTTGCAGATAGTCTAAACAATTGACAATTGGTATAGATAATTTTTTCTAACCATTCATATAAAAAGGATATTTATTGATTAATTAAATTGTCATCATTAAAGTATAGCCATTAGAGGCACTTAACCATTCACAATCGGGTGTTCGAACCTCAAGCCGGGTATCAGACACACCTCGTATAACGGCACGCCATCATTATTACTTTGATTGTTCCGAGTTTGACACTGGCTTTGCATTCGTAATATCAGTGGTAGCGTGGACCCAAGCTAATTAGGGATAGAATCCCAAAGGGTTAAATGTTGCGAGTGTACGTTGCATTATTGATGGGACAGCTATAAAACACGACGAATATTATTTCTAAGCAATTTTAAAGCTTATTTCAAATACATAAGGTCGAGATCGTTTTTAATAACAAGTAGTAGTGCTTTATTAGTATTTTAGTTGTGAAGTCGGTGAAAATAATAAAAGTTGGACATGCAAACTCTGCTATAATCTACATGTGACTGGTCTACCCGGAGTTTTCTGTGGGATAACGATATTAACACATGTTGTATCTAACCCACAGATGAATCTATTAATAGATGTATAGGACTTATTCTCTTTTCACTAATATGTTAAAATGTTTCTATGTAAAATATAACATAAAGAGCACAGAACATTTAGAAAGTACTATTACTCATATCTTCTGCTGGTCTGGTCCCATAGCACTAAAATTGTGGTCCCGCGAAATAACTTCTCATTCATTGTCTTCTTCTATTCATTGATGGCATCCTTCACGCAACCCATTCATGATTTCTATGGTTTCTCCAAAAACATAATTTCTATTTGTCATTCAATTCTATTTGTGTACACTGAAAAAATATTAATGTTTATAAATTTTGGGAGCTCGGTAAATTTTATAGAAGCGTGATGGAATATTTTATGTAAATATTCATGAATTGAAACTTTTAATATAATTAACATAGAATATTGGTTTGATTATTATTCATAACATAAAAGTTTTCCGAATATAAATAACAAATGAAATACGACACTAGAAAAACATCACATAAATCAAAAAGTTTTTGCAAAGACTATGTAAACAATTTATTTTTATAGCCTTTTTTAGAAGACCCAAGTATTACGGTTGAACGATGTTTTAACTTTATAGACTGTCTTAATTTTATAATGGAAAGGCCTAGTTGTAAATTATGGATTATTCCCATCTGTCCTTATTGAGTTGCTATAGGCAGTTTAGTACGTGGTTTTGTTAGGTTAGTAGTCGTGTACGGGTAGTGTGTACCCGAACAATCTTTTGCTCTCCCGGCTATTAATTCAACAGCCCTTAATACCTAATATATTCCCAAAATAATTTCTTACATAATAAATTTCGTTATATTAGTGTTTTTATTACATTTATTTATCTTACATTAGGTACTTTGAATTCATTTAGGTTTAGGATGGCGTCTCTAAATGGTAAAAAAAACAATAGCCGTATCCAGAATGCTCGCCTGGCATTTTATAGATATTTTGATTCCTCAGTAATTAAGTATGTATTTATTTTATCTGAAAAGAAAAAGGCGATAGGGCGATATAGATGTTTTACAAAATTTATCTAACTTCTAGTAGGTACACCCGTCTAGATAGGTACTTAAAGTTTTTAAACTAACAAGGAGTTTTTTGTAAAAATTAAATTTTATCACAGTATTAATGTCTATACATATAATAAAATTGGAGTGTCTGTTTGTAATATTGAAATAACCGTTTTTTACTACACGTATATAAATATATATACGGAACATACACCAAAATATTTTTTTTTATAATTTTTGTCTGTCTGTCTGTCTGTCTGTTTGTTCCGGCTAATCTCTGAAATGGCTGGACCGATTTTGACGGGACTTTTATTGGCAGGTAGCTGATGTAATAAGGAATAACTTAGGCTACGTTTATTTTAGAAAAATCATATTATTTTAGAAAAATAAAGTAATGTTGATCGACTGTTAGGCGGAACGAAGTTCGCCGGGTCAGCTAGTTATAAATAATATTGTAAAAAAACATAAATATGATGCATGTTCTCGTAGAAAAAGGAAACCTGTTATAGAATGGAACCTGCACGTCAGCGAGGCACACAGGATAGCAAAGGAAAAGTATCATCAATGGTGTTCTTATGGTAAACCTAATTGTGGTCCTATTTATTATGAATTGTGTGAGGCTAGAAAATATTTTAAGAGTCGTCTAAAGTGGTGTCAAAATCACAAGGAACAAATAAAAATGGATGCTCTGGCTTCAAACCATTTAAATAATAACTTCCGCCGCTTCTGGAAGGCCACGAATAAGCTGAGTACGAAACCGGCTGGTCCTGTGTGTGTCGACGGCGTGAGTGACGCTCGGGAGATAGCGGATCTCTTCAGGGAACATTTCTCTGTCAGGTCGCCCTTGGAGCCCTCCCGTTCTGTTAATGTTAATGGTGTTAGTGTTCAAGCTGGTAAAGAGCTGGTCTTTAGATGTACGGCAAAAGAAGTGAAATTAATAATAAAGACAATGACTAGAGGTAAATTTCCTGGTCATGATGGGCTGAGCATTGACCTACCGAGAGTGTTAACTATGCTCTTCAACCTGTGCTTAAGTCACTCTTACTTGCCTGAAGAGATGATAAAAACTTTAGTGATACCTGTAATAAAAAATAAGACTGCTGATCTGTGAGATCGGAATAACTATCGACCTATTTCGCTTGCTACGATTGTCTCGCAGGTGTTTGATAGCGTGTTTTACTCACAGATTTACTCAACACATCTAAATTCATGACAATCAGTTTGGTTTTCGAACTGGACTATCCACTGAAAGCGCGGTATTGTGTGTTAAGCACGCTTTTAGCTATTACACAAAGCGCAAAACCACTGTTTATGCATGTTTCCTCGACCTTTCGAGAGCTTTTGACCTGGTCTCCTATGATATTCTATGGCATAAGTTAGCAAACACTTATTTACCGCCAGAACTAATCATCATCTGCAAGTACTGGTATGGACACCAGGTTAATAGCGTGCGATGGGCGGGAAGCATGTCGCAATCGTATAGATTATAGTGTGGAGTAAGGCCAGGTAAGGTAATCTGATCGTTGCTTTCAGTAGCTCCCATATCGGCTGTCCCATAGATGGAATTAATGTTACGCTGATGACATGGTGCTGCTGAGTGCGACAGTATGTGGCCTAAAGAAACTTGTTGGCATCTGTGAAATGTATGCCCAGCAACATGGTTTAAAGTACAATGTTATTAAGAGTGAAGTCATGGTCTTTGAGGCCAGAGGAAACGAAACAGGTATTACTTTCCCTAATGTTATGCTTAATGGTACACCATTACGTAGGGTACATACATTTAGATATCTAGAACACATGCTGACCTCTGACCTCAAAGACAATGATGACATAGAGAGGGAGCGAAGGGCGCTGGCAGTGAGGGCGAACATGGTGGCTCGCAGGTTTGTACGTTGTTCGAGTGAAGTGAAAATTACACTATTTAGATCATACTGTACATCGTTTTACACGTGCAGCCTGTGGGCTAAATATACCCAAAAATTTTACAATGCCCTCCGCGTCCAGTATAATAATGCTTTTAGGGTGCTGTTGCGGCTGCCACGGTTCTGCAGTGCTTCAGGGATGTTTGCAGAAAACCACCTAGACTGTTTCTTTGCCCTGATGCGTAAGCGATGTGCATCTCTGGTGTGCAGAGTACGTGGCAGTGGCAACTGCATTCTCGGCATGATCGCAAGCCGTTTGAATGGTCCGTATTGTCTGATTTTTGATTAGGTATGTATGTCGTCTTTGCTTTGTGTGTGTAAAATATGTATTAATGTGTATTTTGATTTGTGCCTATACTAACATTAGATTAAGAAAAAATTGTTACTAACAAGTTGGACTTAATGGTCTGAAATAAACGATTATTATTATTATTATTATTATTAAAACATTTTCAACTATAATTTAACCTTACTCGTATTTGCACTTTTTGGTAATACGATCTTTTTTTTCTACATTTTCGTGTATGGGATTGACAAAAAATACATATTTTAATCTATTAACTATGCCACTTGTCTAGGCACTCTGATCTAATTGCTTTACTTTCTTCTTTTCTTTCGTTTTAATTTCTTACTCTATATAGTCTTGGACCAAAATCTGGCAACCTCCAAAGCAGAGTCCGATGCAGAGTTTAGATCATCCATAGTGTAAGTAGTGGGGCACGATGGACATGACAGTTCATGTAGCACATTTTGTTCAGGAGCACCACACTCACACTGGATGTTTAAACCATTGGTAAATCTCGTCAAACCTATCGGCATCGTCTAACCTAGGACGTAGTCAGCTTTCCAAGCTTTCCAAGTTGGACATATCTCTTGGTGACCAGGTGGCAGGTGTTCAGCTGGTGGGATGGAGTCTGGTGCTAGAAGGAACTTATTTAATCACAACTTAAGTCTTTCTTGCGTTATACGTTTTGTTGGCCTGCTGGTTCATAAAACTTCACAGTTTCTATATTCGCGCTTCTAGTGGATAATGACCATAGAGAGGGTACCTTTAATCGGTTACTTGCTTCTCTTTCTCTGTTCCAGAGGCCACATCTCTGCGGACGGCTGGTGCTGCTATACCTGCTAAAGTGTACATCAGCGAGAGTAGAGTGGCCTTAAGGCAACCTGTTATAACACTGGCACTGGCACTTCTCGTTCAACGCCACATTGACCTCTTTGGCATGTTGTGTTGATCTATGCCATACTGGACAGGCATATTCATCTGCTGAGAAACAGAGTGCAAGGCCTGTTAAACGCAGATTATGTGGGGTTGCCCCCCTAGTTACTTTACTTTGACATCTAGTGAAATGTCCTACGCTGCCAATGAGATATTATGTGGAATACATAAAAGTTTAAAAAGTATTTGGTGCAAGATTTGACTTTTGATTATCCTTATAATACGTGTTGGTGTAAGCCTATGGATGTAAAACGCAAAGGCAGTAGGAAATTCAAACGCATAATACTGGTGAATACAAACATGAACCCCAAAGCCAAGATAACATTCAAAGCAAAAACTTACATTGTTTGGCCATGTAAAAATGTTTCAACAAGTATGGTTTGGCATCGACATAGAAAAAATGTGCCGATAAATAAAAGAAAACGTTACCCTTTTGGCTTTAGGAATAATCGTGATAAGAAAAATCAATACTACTGCAGATGTCTGTGATAAAGATGAAACGAGAATCAAACGAACTTTATACCCTCCGGTGAAACGCAATTTCGACTCTGAAATTGTCTTGCCTTTATTGTTTACAACAAGTTTTCCGTCAAGATGTTGTAACGAATATTAATGCGAAATCGTATTTAATTTTGTTTGTTTATTTACTTATCGATGATATTAAAAAAAAATAAAAAAAAATATTTTCCTAATTTTAAAAGGTAGTTTCTATGCTCATACTAATGGTTAAAGCGACTTTCGACCATTTAATGTAGAGGTGCTTAGTGACCTAGTTGCGGCGCTCGCGACGGCCCAACTCTCGCTGCCGGCCGTGGTTCTGTCCATGGTCCGCAGCGAGAGGGCTTGGGAGGGGGTCGCCTTTTTTTGCGAGCAGGTAATGCTCGCCAAGGAGGCGGCCGAGCGGGAGAGGGAGCTGACCACCTTGCTCCCCGCCCGTCGCGCCCGTCCCGGACGTCGCCGTGGGGCGCTCCGGGATCTCCAGCCACCGTAGGAGGATGCCTGCGGGCGGCGATTGGGCAATCGCCGCTCGAACAGCACAGGCCCGAGAAGGCGGCGTACGTGTTCCACGAACGCCTCTCGATGGAGGAAGGGGGGCTAGGCTCCCTAAATCAGACGGGGCCCGCTCACGTTTAGCGGGCCGTGGCCCGTCGGGGTCGCGGATGAATGCGCGAGCGTCTCCCGTGACCCCGGCACTCTGGCCGTCTGGAGGAACACCGTGGGTTTTAGTCGGTATGCCGGCCGCTGTCTCATTGTGGCCGGAGAGTCCGACATAACCCCCGCCTCGCCCAGGCGGGTGCGTACGCGTAATGCGTTTCCCACGAAAAAAAAAAAAAAAAAAAAAAGAGGTGCTTAGTGAGGAGTGGGCTTTTTTTTAGAAATGGAAGTATTTTACCTGAAATTATGGTGAAGAAAGCATAGTTACCAAAAGTTGAAAACACAATAAAGCATTAAAAAATATTCATATTCATTTCTATTGTTTCATTTTGAAGTTAGGAATGTAAATTTAAAGGTTTAACAGGGTGGTTTGTCAATGCATCTTCATTATGAATACATTGCGATTCTCAAAGACATTTTGAGACACGGGACACGCTTCTCTCAAGGTATTATATTTACAGAGCACTTCATGTTTGTGTGTTAGTCTTTGCAGAGTCAACATATCAAATGTTGGTTAACATAAGGTTTAGTTGTTAATGTGGCGTTTGTTTGAGGACTGCCTTGTTGTTGATAACAGTGTCTTTGTAAATTTGCAGTGTGCAATAATTTTAATTTACAGAAATTGTAGAAACCTGCTTTATCGCGAAGTAACAGAATGTTTTTCTGTTTACTAATTCGTATTTTTGCTATTTTCTCTTTAATTTATTTTAAACTAGCTTGCCGCGGCGCGGTTTCACCCGCGCGTAAAATATGGTTTGTTGTATCCCTCGGGAACCAGACCGATTACCGGGATAAAAAGTTCTAAAAGCCTATGTTCGTCTCCGGCACCGAATCTATCTATATATTTTACCAATTTTGAACGAAATCGGTTCAGCCGTTTAGGCGCTGAGCGGTAACAAACACACACACACACACACGCACACACACACACACACACACACACACACACACACACACACACACACACACACACACACACACACACACACACATACACATACAAAATTTCGCATTTATAATATTAATAGGATGTAGACTTTAGTTGAGATGTAGTGGATTATTATCAGTAGTATCAACTGTGTTATTTATTATTTTTATTAATGTCTGATTAATTTACTTTATAATAATAGTGTTGCAAAAACCAACAGTATCTTTTTTTGTACACTGGAATCTATCATCAGAATAATATTCTTGTCGATACTTCTAAAATGAAACTGTTAAGGACGACGGTGAAATTTATATAATAGTTTTTACATTACGTACAACGCTTAATTAAAACTTATGTCTTATGAAAACAGCATTATAATTTGTTTATAACCGACTTCAAAAAAAGGAGAAGTTTTCGCAATTCAAACGTATACATTTTTTTATGTGTGTTATTTAATATTTACTTGGCACCAACTTCAAAATTATAAAATACTTATTTTATTATTTCTGATTAACTAAATCAAAATACGAATTACTTTGTGCTATGTAAATTAATTTTTAACCGACTTCAAAAAAAGAAGGAGGTTTCTCAATTCGACCATATATATTTTTTTATGTGTGATCGCGGATTACTCCGTCGTTTATGAACCGATTTTGATGATTCTTTTTTGTTGGAAAGGAGTTGTTTACTTTTTAGTTTCCTTCCTGTCCGAAGACGGTTAATAACTATCTCGGCTTAAAATAACAGTGTATTTTAAAGCGGATAAGTAAAACACGGCACAAGTTTTTGTTTTCAGCATACAAAAACCTTGATACACCCTAGCGTGGACATTGAACTGGCAACTTGCCATTATGTAAATGTCTAATGCAAGTTTAAATACAAACAACATTTTCAAGCCAAATCTTGAGAAAACTGAGAATACAGTAGTATATGTCCAGCTTTTCCTTTTTAACTTAGCTTTCGAAAAACATTTTAAAAATACTTTTTACGAGTCTGAGCTAAAACCCCTTAGGGAAACAAATGTTTTAACACATAAAAGGTTACTTACCTAAATATTTATTTATCTAAATCTAGAGTAATGAAAAGTTGTATCTACTTAATTAACTCTTTGTAAAAATATATTTTATTTGTGTTATTTCTATGTTATTTTGTATTACAGAACAATAAAAACTCACCGTTCGGTTTATTTTACAAATTCACAATAACTATGGTTATGACGGTTACACACATGCTCCGGAAACGATATTCATTTTTAAGATTTTAGGTATAAAACCAATTTTCGTTCTAAACCTTTTAGAATCTATTATGAAATGAATTATATATGACCGAACTTGTCAGATGGACCGCGAGTAATGCTTCTTTCCTGTAATCGTGTGATTACAGGAAAGAAGTTATGATTTAAGATTTTGGGCGATGATTACAATTTAGTAGGGCTCAAGTCAGCTTTGAAAGAACATTGATCATCATTACAATAATAAAATAATGATTTGTAAGTCTTAAATATATTTAATGACTAGTCATTATCCTGATATATAAGACGATGATGGTTTCTAATCATTACATACACCAACAATAAATTAATTTCCTACCACTTATGAGAAGTGTTAACGACGATGCCGATGTTATTAGTTTTGGGTCATTTAGAGCCTTAATGTCAACCTTATCTTATAGGCTTGTTTAATTACGGTCATAATAAAATTATTACGTGCTAAATGATTATGTTTTTATTACCATTATCAATTTGTGTGGGCGTAAAATAAGATTATTTCCATCTGTCCCACTGGTTTGTCCCTCTAATGCACGCTATGTCTACGCATCTACCAAAGGAGACGCGTCACATGGCGTGCATTTTTAATTCCAAATATTTACTGACTAGTTTCCTCCAACGCGGTTTCACCCAATTAAGTTTATTAAGTTACATATTTGGCTCTGCTCCCATCGCCAGTAGCGTGATGTCACATAGTCTTTAACCTTTCTCAAGAACTGGGCTATCGAACGCAAAAAGAACGACTGGTAGTTCCAGATATTAGAGCGTTCAAACAAACAAACTCTACCGCTATATAATATAATAGTACTCGTACTAGCTTTCCGTGGCTCGGTTTCATCCGCCCGCCAATAGCGTAATGTTACATAGCCTATAACCTTCCTCGAGAACAGGGTTATGATACGGAAAAAGATTTTTTTTATCTGACTGGCAGTTCCGGGGCTTATTAACAAACAAACTCTTCCGCTTTATAGTATATAAAGATAGAAGGTAGTTTATATAGATGTATATTACTGTCTTATTTATTAACTGTTCTCTTTTTTACTTTTCCTTCATGAAGCAACGACGTGGTTGTATCTTGTCCTTTCTAGCCACATAAATTTTTATAAAAAATCACTTCAGTAAATACTTCTCAATGAGTTATTATAATAACCCTTGGACTATGTATATGTATATATTCAGAGTATCTATACATCAAACACTGTCAACCACATGAGTAGATATACGGTTTACCTACTCATGTGCTGTCAACTCGGTTTTTAAAATACTAATTGCGTAAACCTGAATAATTATTTTAAAATACTCATCGGCAAAATCAAAACGTGAAATCAAAAGGTAATTTATTATATGTGGTAGGTACTTACTATTACAATTTATGTTTAGATATAACTATCCAATAACAATAATATATCTACACAAAATAGATACAATCGAATACAACTTATCTTAATAAAGAACGTACATTATTTTGAAAACAATAAATTTATTTATTGAACATTAATCTGAAAAACTTTCTTTCTGTACCTACACAAATAAAACTTCTTTTGAAAATCCTTACTAACTAAGTGCCGTCTTCATTTAAGCTTTTTATTTTGAATAACAAATTGGTTGTACTATATTTTTTCGTTCATATAATATTATATATTCTACCACATTCACACAGCGCCATTTAGCCCCAAATTAAGCAATTATATTTGCTTGTGTTATGGGTACTAAACAACTGATATACTACTTACATACATTTTTTTTTGTAAATACATACATATTAGGTATAGATAAATTACACCCAGACACAGAACTACCAATCATGCTCATCACACAAAGGTTTGTCCTGGGTGGGAATCGAACCCACGACCGGTTAGCAGTCAGGGTCACTAACCATTTTTTTTTTTTTTTTTTTATTTACTTATATAAATACTACTTAGTATCACATATTACTTACAGCTAGACCAAACGTAATAGTGGAAGACAATACAATTAATTACCAATTATTTTTATCTATTATCAGGAACTTATACATCTATGTATTTTATTCATTATAATGATTAATTAGTATATATTATTTTAATTATACTTTGGTACAAATTTTGTTTATAAACTATTATTAAGAGCGTATACTAGTGGTAGTGAGCGATTCAAGGTAACGACCAGCTGCATGAGTAAATTTCTTTTCCGTGGAGATAAAAATGTCTAATGTTTTGTCGAAGTTAAGGATGTCGTTAATGTATCGGAGTGCGCGTGTTAATGGCGCGTGGTGAGCTAGGTTGGTGCGCGCTGCAGGCACAGCGAGCAGGCGCTGCCGCGCGTGCCCCGTGCCCGAGCGCGACGCGCGGAGCCCTACCTGTGCGAGCAGTGTCGGATTGTACGCGTGTCCGCGAACGAGTCGGAAGAAGTACGTAACAAGTGTGACGTTACGTCGCACTGCTAGCATGCGGTATTCCACCATCCCTACGATGTATAGGGTGGGGTATAAGTAAGGGTAGTAGAAAGCCAACAGGCCAGTCGATATAGATATTGGTTTTATGATTGAAAAAGAACATTTATTTTACGGTAAAGGAAAACCACGTCAGGAAACCAGAACTCGAATTTTTTGTTAGCTTGTATAAGTAAGCTTGATGATCAGTACTCATGGCTTATGAGACTTTAATGAAAATGTTTAATAGTGCTGTTCTTTAAATGAGGGTAAGTACATACCAAGTGGTTATGTAAACCACGCCCCATAATAGAGACATCGTCATGTGTACAAAATCTATACAAAAGATCCTAAAAAGGATAAAGACTACCGTGTTTTACAAGGATATAATCGATAACTACATAATATATATAACATATTTCACATAATATTAGAATTCAAAAATCTTGAAGCGAGTTGCCAACTATCTTATTCCATTTGCAAAGAATCAGTTATTCACAAAACTTGAGAAAACATTTTTAGAAAACATATCTACCTACTGTTAACTTTTATAAATCGTTAAACATAATTTTATTAATTATAACACGCAAATCTTTTAAATAAACTTGAAATTGTGTCAAATACGTAAGTCTTTTTTTTTTAAATGGTTTTCGCGGTTAAATGAAGATGTAGTTACAACCCGACATAATTCATGAGTAGAATTACTTGTAACTTAGTTTCTAATTTTAATTCAGCTGGCATAACATTTCATCAATTTTAAGTAATTTTCTTACGAGTAGGTACTGATTTTGTCTCGTAGCTTTGTAGAGCAGACATAAAGCAACATTGTATGAATTGTAAATAGTTCTGAAATTTAAGTTATACTTAATGTGCACCGCTGGTTCATGGTTCTTTTATGGAAAGCTGTGAAGAGAGCCAAGATTTTCTTATACGACGAGGGCGAGTTGTAAAGGGCATAAGCTATTTTTATAGAAAACCTTTTAAGGAAGTAAGCAACGGCAACTAGTTAAAGATTATTTATGTTTAAAATCATTTTAATAATAAACTTATCGCTTTTACAACCTTACGCAGACTATTGACGAGCAGAAGGCTCTCACCCGTTAATAAACTAAACAAAGTTGCTCAAGGGTACTCCTACGTAAGTGGACGTGGGTTAGGGCGTAGTTGAAAACTAGAGTTAACTCGTGAATATTAGGCACACGACCCTTTTTATAAGCTTCCCTGCGGCTCGGGTAAACCGTAGACGAGTATTTGTAGTGTTAGATACATAAAGTGTGGTTATGCGCTCTGACTTGAGAAGTGTGATGTCATATCACTAAGTTCAGTGTCTAAGAGTGTGGAACAGAGTTTGATAAACTGCAAATCTAGATCTAACTGTAAGTTTTCATTACGTTAATTCGACATTGGTCTATAATGGTCTTACAAGGCAGAGATGTGTGAAAGGAAAAGATTTGTTTTTCTTTTATCCTGGGACAGCACAATTTGGTTTTAATCGGAGTTTATCGCAGTTATGCATTGCGTCCTTTTTTAGCAATTGAAAAATTTTAAATAAGTAGGTATAGGTACAATCCCTAAAACATTTACTTTAAATTAATTGTTTTTAAAACCATTTTTTACAGCATAGATAGTTCTACATTTAATTTTTTCCCATCGTTTCATATTATTAATCCTTTTTGGTAGTAACCATTTAATTATAACATAAGCATACGTATGACTTCATTAATTTCTGTACTGTTCATTAATTTTTCCAGAGCAATTTTAATGAATACCCGTGATAATTATTTTAAATCACATTGTGAATGCTTGTGTTAGCTTAGCTTCGCTCTTATTTTACTATATCAAAAAATGTCTCATATAAAAAAATAATTACCACGTTATTACATGTTGTTTTTCTTTTACTTTTTTCTAACTAATAGCTCAGCTTAATTTAATATGTGGTTGTATTTAGGTAACAAGTTTCAAGTAAAAAAAACTCCATTTTATTTGTTTTTACCATTATTGAAACATTATCAATAAAACTTCAATTGCATATGTTAATAAGAATTTTGCAAATATAACAAACATGTAAATTAGTGTATGCAGCGAACATTGATAATAATCGACTAAGCGATATGATTATGGATAGATTCGATCGACATTGCTACATTGTAGAGTACAATGACCCGATAGAGAAGGGTGAGAAGATCACATCTATATCAAATATTTGTTAGTCCACTAGTGGTAGATGACCTATACCTAAGGCTGTCCTAGCTAAATTACGAAACATCGCATTCTGCATTTTGCACGAGTAAGACATCTTTGCAACTTCATATTCTTAAAAATGAGATTATAACTTATTTTGTTCTTGAGTAGTTTATACAGGTCAGAGCCTAAACAAGTTTGTTTTAAATTGGACATTGATCGTAAAGCATAATGTCTGTTTTTCACTGAAGGAGGCGAATAGTATTTAAAATACGTAAACTTAAATCAATGATTTTCTTTTCATAACTCGCAATGTTTTATCATCAGTTATTTTTATTTTTCTTTTAAAACTCATCTTTACTAGATTAAGTATTTAGACCATTGCGTAATGCATCGAACACGATGAACCTATTACGGTCCCTACTAATTGAATCTTAAAACCGAAGCATTATAGGGATCACATTAAAGAACGCTTAATTAATTAAGTACCCGATACATTCTAAACTAGTATTAGTTTTATGTTATTGTTATTTGAATGGTCTCTGTATGGAAAAGTTGGCAAACTAACACGCAGCTTAACTTAATGCTTTGTTATCCACGAACTATGAAAAAAAGCAGTATTTGGTATTGCAGTTAGCCAAATGTTAATTATGCCTATATCGCAATATTGGTCTACTGTAGTATG
This sequence comes from Parascotia fuliginaria, assembly GCA_963082885.1. Lineage (NCBI taxonomy): Eukaryota > Metazoa > Arthropoda > Insecta > Lepidoptera > Erebidae > Parascotia > Parascotia fuliginaria. The sequence continues at coordinate 11,645,681 of OY720180.1, read as the reverse complement.
AACACACTTTCTTAGGCTTCATTAATTTAAGATTTTTCTATATGTTTTAAAATTTTTGTAGTATTAAACGTAGCGTCAAAGGAAACGAAAAATATAAATTAACGCATAAACTAAATAACCATTTTACAGCGTCCTAAATAACATAAAACATGAAATAAGCGAGGCAGAATAACTTCTACATATTTTATAAATACCTATAATTTTTATTTTATCATCTTTTTATCATCAAAGAATATACTTATTATACGACAATAAGCTACTTTGTAGCTAGAAAATAGTTCCAAAAATATTTTGAGACTCAACTACATAGTCATACTTAGGTGTATAATGAGGCGATAAAGTTAAACTTACTCAGTGCAAAAGCGATCTGTGAAGAAAAGTTGAACTCTAAGAAATGAGGTATGAAAAGTAAATTTACTTTAACGAATATTTTAACGAGAACGAGATGCTTAGTTTCTTTAGATATTATAATTATTTTTGATTGTGATATATAAAGCGAATTTATACACTGAATCATCCTCAGTCGAAAGACGTCCATTCACATAGGCTGCTCTTAATATCTTCACTTAACTGGTTCTGATGGCTGCCCCCATCGATCGACTATCTTGTCAGAGCCAGAGACCAGCCACCGAGTCACTTTGCTGCTGTTGGGCAGTCATGGGCCCTCCTTCTTTCTTGTTATAGTCTAAATATTCTTAAGTTGCTCCAGATGCCTCTCAAATGTCTATTCCTAATTAGATAAAATATAGCATCGTAAAATTTTACAAAGGTTTCCCGACCTCAACATCCTTAGCCTCAACGAGTTCAGCAAAAATTCTTTAAGCTTCATTAATTTAACGACATTATCAAATATTCAATATAGAGAACGTCACTCTGCAGATTTAAGTACGCTTTACGATTTAAGCAAAACCGTTTATATGGTTGCTTTTACAACCTTGGCGGGTTTAAAACCTTGGATTTTATGCAAATAAAAATGGGGTCTATGTTTTATGATCTCTAGAATATTTCGCGGCTTACAAAGGAGAATCTATTTACAAAGCGGGTGCTGAATTTCTTAAACACATGCTCGTACACTCCGCTGGCGTTTAGAATTAATTAACTGCTTTGCGAACCTCTTCAGTTAAGAGACGTTGACTCAAATTATTATCAGTGAATACACGATGGGGTTGTCGTTTGACGTAAGACTTTGCCAATTAGATGTCGCTGACACTTTTCGTATAGAGTAGCCGTAATGATAGCTCAAACATTAATGTGTGTCAAATACCGTATTAATGTATTCTGCCGATCTTACCCGTATATAATTTGGGATCGCTTGACTAAGAAAGATGTAAATTACAGTGGGCCTTCTCGTTTAGAATTGAAAATCGAAACAGCTTGACTAGGTTTCGGTATTTCAACACTAAGACTGCAGCCACAACAATGCTACGGTTTACATTATTATTGAGTGCGTACGGATGTTATAATTTTTAGCGTAACTAGCATACAGCACTTTTACCTTTAATTTTAAGTTAAACAGGGAATCTGCATTTTGGTCATAACTTATAATACATACTTACAAAAAAAATTGTTAAAAAGTTATAATATGGCTAATCACATGCGGGAACATACACCCAAGTATGTTACCGCAGTATTGAACATCGTACAAGAAACTTACTCGAATTCTAACTACAAAGTTGTTCAACATTCAGTGCGATGATGTTCTTGATTAAAGCACCCGGGATGCTTCTAAAACTATCCCAACTTTGAGTAATAAAAATAAGTTTTAACTTTGTCACTAGATAGAATATGAAAAAATATTTGATAGTTAAGTCTAACTAACGAGTTCCTATAGAAGTGATATGTTAGTTCAAATTCTATTTATTGGTTTGGTTCTAAAAATATACATTTTACAGCCTCTACCCGATACACGAATATCCATTTATAAAAAATACCAAATGAAATATAACTACGCCATTTCCGTAGTTTGCAGGCATGGTCTTTTATGATTTTTTGATGGTAGTTAACATCTAACTGTATAATCTAAACAGGAAACTTACATGTCGCTTGTTAGTTTTTTTAAGATGAAGACAGTGGGTTTTAATTTTAAATGAAATTATAAGTATGTTTTTCTTTTTTGTACAGTGCATTATCATTATCATCATGAAACGTGCCAGCTAGAATTGGGAGGGAGGCATCACAGTTGGTGGTGTAAAAATTACCAACTTGCGCTAAGCCGATGACACCACTCTTCTTGCAACAAATGAGTCAGAAATGGTTGCATTTCTGGACCGAATGGAGTGGATTAGCGGAGAGATTGGGCTCTTGATAAACAGGTCTAAAACCAAGGTCATGGTAGTAGACAGATCTGGAAAATAGGAACTCACCGGCGCGTTAAACCTAGAAATAGTGGACAACTTTATATACCTGGGATCCAATATCAGTAACGATTGTTCGTGCGAGATGGAAGTGCGCAGAAGGATCGGCATAGCTAGGATCGCCATAGTCTCAGTAAATTAGGACAGATGGCAACTTTTCCGGAAAAACCAAAACTAAACTGGTATGGACTCTAGTCTTCTCAATCCTTTCGTATGGCGCTGAGACTTAGACTCTAAAAGTTGCAGACCGCAAACGTATTGATGCTTTTGAGATGTTGTACTGGAGAAACATGCTCCGTATCATTTAGACAGCACGTCGGACTAACGTTTTTATATTGCTAGAACTCAAGATCTCCTCGCGGCTGTCATCCGAGTGTCTACGCAGTCTTAGAATACTTCGGTCACATTGCTAGAAAAAACAATGACAAGCTCGAGAAGCTCATCGTGACTGGCAAAGTAGACTGAAAAAGGCCTCGTGGACGCAGCCCAATACGTTGGTCCGACCAGATCAGTACTACTCTCGAATCTACGATGCACAACGCTCGCCACACCGTTGAAGTCGTTGGTAAGTTAACGTACTTAATTATACGCTTATAGCGGATAAACTATCACATGAAAAGTCATAAGAAAAATCATTCAACACAGACCTGCAGTGCTGCAGTGTTCTGTGATAAGACTGGCGCCGGCACGATCACCAGCGCGGCGTTTATGTCAAAATGAAATGTTTGAGAAAGATTCTATCTGAATGACTTTTATCCATATTTTTAAGCTAATAGATATAAATAAAAATCCATGTATTATGATAAACAAATAATTTATTTTTGGAACCAAACATACTACAAGACCTACTACATACTACATATGTCAACATCTTGTAAAAATATCATATGAAATATTTCCTGACACTAAGATCATTATGACATTTTATTTTGCTTATATATTCGGCATTTATTCCATTTTAATTATTGTCCAAACGCCGAATTTCTCTACAAAGGATAAAATGAATCAGACAACCATTTTTCAAAAACATATTCTATACTTGACCTAAATGAAATAGTAATGTACTAGTTCACTTGGCTACATACTACAAATATTTTAACATACACGTTTAATGCCAAAAAGTACAATAACGCACTGTGTTGTGCTCTCGAGTGTTATGATCCGTGAAAATAGTACTTAGATTTATGCATAGTGTTATCCCTATGTATTTGAACTAGGGTTCTAAATACACAAACGATATCTAACTTATTGACAGCCGGACAGAGGTCATTATCGTATACCGGACGCTTGTATACCGTTATTGAAAAACGCAACGAATTACAAAAATTAAGGGTTATTTCTTTAAAATTAGTTTATTTAATTTAATTTGAATAAAAGTATTTTGGTAAGAAATTAATTATATTAATAAATACATTTTGTTTAATTTAATCTCAGTGTTCAGTATAATATAGTTATATATATTAATTTCCATCTAAGTCATATACTTAAAAAATAAATTCTTGAAAACTTAAACAATATTATAATAGAATGTCTTTCGAATCCAATGAAATCTTACTCGAGTCGAGAAATTCTAAAGCTTAAGTGTAATCCTGTACGTCGCATATAATTTTCAAATGCATCTCTCAAATTAGCACGAATTCCTTTCTCAAAATATTTCCATCAACTGCATTAAGACAATACTGACAAGGTTATCTGTCTTGATTTGACGAAACAAGCTTTTGTCATTCAATTTGCACTTTAAGCTCTACTTGTCGGGGTTGCGTACGATTCGTTGCTTATAATGCATAAGTCCTTGAAGACAATATATCTATTTTAGCAAAATGAGCTTTATGCGATATAAGTTTAAGTTCAACTTAGAATGATGTCGTTTTTCTGGTTGTCTTTCAATTTGTTATTTCCAAGGAGAATAGCAACTATTATTCAGTCAATGTTCATTGCAAGACGTCTTCTAACTTTATTGTTGTTTCAAAATTCCTTAGATCAAATAAAAAAATTCAGAGGAGAGAAGATTGTTTAGTTTAATTAGAAAGAAACAAATTTTAATTGTAAAATAATTGTGTATTAAAAATAACAGTACACCTCAAGTTTCTGAAAAGCTGAACAACGAAAAATTAACTAATCACCTGTTAAATCTCATGTGAAGTACCTAAAAGCATGCTAAAAGCATAGATGTTAGCAACCCAATTGGTACTTCACATTATATTTATCAGGTGATTAGTAAATTTTCCGTTGATCAGCCTTTCAGAAACTTGGAGTGTACATTAGAAACAATAACAGTTAATACACACTCCAAATTTGAATGCACTTTCAGGTATGTTTAGACCACTTATATAAAGTCATTGCAATCAAATATTATGGTAATAAAAATCGAAACTAAACCTACGTACCATTTTGTTTATACTTACTTAATTTATTCGCACACAAAAGGCTAACAGGCTTATTTCAGCTCATACAACACCGACAGAATCGTGATCAAAACGCATTAATTTGATTGGATCCAATACGAGCATTACAGTTCGAAAATGATATGATTATGTTCAAACCAATCAAATATGAAACCTTTATGTTATTAACATGAATTTAATAATACAAACTAAAGTAAGTATTGGTTTATTTTATACCAGCGATGCGATCCGGGTTGCCACGAGGGTAGGTAAATAATACAGATATTTTTACATATAACTGCAAACCTCATCTCAAAAATCTTTTCTCTACTATACCTTTTTTGATAGTTTTACTGGAATGCTTATCTATATAGGTATTTAAAATGCTTTGTCCTGAATGACTGACTGACAGATCAACGCAAAGCATAAACCGCTGAGAGTGTGTTCTTTGTATGACATCCGATGCGGCATTCGATAAGAAAGGATTTTCCAAAATTAGACATCTAAGGGGGTGAAAAGGGGGGGCAATGTTTGTATGGGGACAATGTGATTTCTTGGTCCAATCTACTTCAAATTTTGCATAAACATTCATTTACAAAATTAATGGAAGATTTTTAACATTTTGTATTTTATTGAAATTCATCCCCTAACGGGGTTAAAAAGGGATAGAAAGTTATTTTGGGGGTAACTTGCCTTGAATTTGATACTAATACTCCTTAGTGCTTTTGATTTCAGAACATTTTATTTTGACACATGATTCATGTCATGTTTGAAAACTCAATCAACACGTCAAATAAAGTTGCTGTAGTTATTGTTTGACAGCAATGTTATAGGCAGGACATTGTAATTGAGAGTTGAGTCCATCTTTTGTTTTCGCGGAAGATGGTTGTAATTTAATTTCATCCACATTTTTTCTATGTTTTATCATTGTAATATAACATTAATATCATCAAAAAGAATATTATTCTAAACTTGGCGCTGGCAGAAATAGCTGACACAATCGTCGGCTCTGTTGCCAAAAAAAAGGAGAAGAAGAAGAAGTAATTGAGAGTTATGATAGCACAATCATTGCATCGGATAAATGAAATCGCTATATGATAAGTAACAGTGTTAGGTACTTTACGAGATTTTTTTTCCTATTGGGTAACAGTGTTACATTTCTCTCAACGGGAATAAAGGGAATGAGCGGGCACAAGTCACTATGACCAAATTGAGAGCTGGCCCGCTAATTATGTAGGTATGTTGATCCGCAATATAAGTAAATCCACCAAAATTATGCAATGGAACCAGATTGCAAGTGAAAACATTGCAATGCAATGTAATCGAGGCAACTATATAATACTGACCGGCTGTTCTCAAAGAGAATCTGTAGATATTTATTCATAGGATTTCCCTAACACCATCAAATACCCCTTCGAATTCAAGAGAGTACAGTTTCCTATCAAAGACTGCTTTGCAATTACCAACAAAGCTCAAGGTCAAACTCATAAGGTAGCGGATGTAGACTGAAGGAAAGCTGCTTCTCCCACGGAAAAACAAAATATATTGGGTAATGGCCCGTGGTCCTACCAATTTGTCCTACAAGTAATGTTGGTGTTTGGTGGCACTAGGGTATACCACTATATACCCGTGATCCTAATGGGCTAGCGGAGGCGTAATATATCGATATTTAACCTTTAAAGCTCAACACTATGATAAACATTGTTATGTTTTATGCTAATAATTAAGTATTCAAATATTCAAACATAATAATTTATACGTTATAATAACAAAAATTAATAACGTAGGTAAAACAAAAATCCTATTAGAACCATTCCGACTTTCACGCGGATGAAGCCGCGGGCAAAAGGTAGTTGCATATAAACCTTTCAGTAAAAACTAGAAATATTAAAATTCCGTGCGTGATTTAGAAAAAGTTAGCGTAGAAACAGATAGAAGAAAACTGGTATTTTGCTTATTAATATTTAGAGGAAATAGTTACTTATTGCTCAAAATATCTTTCCAAATCAATATACAAGTAGTGATGAAGATGCGCATTATACACGATGACGATGATTCTATTATTCACTAGTGAAGTAATATTATTTTACTTACACATATAGGGAGTAAACTGAATAAATAGTCGTGAATATATCGTATAAAACATCAGCAGAAAAATCATCTAATACAGTACGAGCAGCATGTTATGATAAAGCTGACACTGCGCTTTTTTAATTGCCAAGCTATTGCTGGCGAAGTTCGTTTGTCGTCCTATGGTCGTCTGTTGACTGCAATAGTGTTGTAACAATTTATTCACAAGAAGACGATGATCACCTTGTCATCCAATGTAGCCACTGCGTCGCCTAAAACGTATTTATTTAGTAAGTCGTTTGCAGTAAATTTGACTTACAGCACACAAATAACCAGATTCATCCAATTCTAACTTAATCATGATTTATTGAAATAAATAAGGGCAATATACCGGTCATGTGCTTGCCGGACCACACAAAATATAGGGTTCCGTGTTGGTTATATATTTGTTATTAGCCTTTCCATCCTATTCCTGAGCAAAGGCGTCCCTTCAACCCTTCCACTTACGCGTTTTGCGCTTCCTCCAAGGGAAATAGGGATTTATTTTTATATAAATAGATATTTTTAATCTCCCATTCTACAAACCCTCTTTCACCTACCTACAGATATCCCCCGTAAACTTTTCTCTACTTTCCCCTATTTCTCTCTCCCTTCTTCCCCACTCCTCCCATTCCGCTTCTTCCCTCCCTTCCCTCTCCTTTTCCCGTCATTGCTCTCTCCCTTTCCCTGGCTTCTCCCTCATTTCCACCTCACTTCCCCCTCACTTCCCCCTCCCTTCCCCGCTCTTCCCCTTCCCTTCCCCCTCCCATCACTCTCACTTCCCCTTCCTTCCCCCTCACTTCTCTCTCGCCCCCTCCCTTCCCCCTCTCTTCAAATTTCAAGTCGCTAACTTCAAAAGCAAAGATCTTTCCATATAATATTTTATCCCTAATTTCATCCCTCTAAATCCAACCCAATTAAAAAAAAATAATGAGGTGTTTTTATTTTAATAGAAGTATTCCAAAACAAAATTTCAAAACTATGAAGAAGTTTCATACAATCGTTTTCAGACCACCCTTAACATTTAGGGGGATAAAATAGATGTTGTCCGATTCTCAACCCTAGCCGATATGCATACAAAATTTCACGAAAATCAGTCGAGCCGTTTCGAAGGAGTTCAATAACGTACACCGTGACACGAGAATTTTATATATTAGATATTGCTGGTTATAATTAAAAAAACTTATTTTGGCTACCAATAGGTAGATAATAAAACATTAAAACCTATCAAGTTCGATTGCCCGCAATCGTTATCAGGTCGTTGGTTTACTTTGTGTGAGATCTACAGTAATGATGCGACTTAAAAATATTAAATATTTTCACGGAACCCTAAATAATAGAAATAAGTCACTTTTATAAGTATTGTCTCGACGCTATACCTATATTTCATACAGACAATATTTACACTGTTCGAAAAAATGAAGGTCGCGTTGACCTTAGCTTTTTATGGCGCCCTTATCCACATACCAAGATAAATAATATCAGCTCTTATATTTTATGGTCTTATTAAATATAATATGATCATAAATAATAAGTCTACGAAATATTTTAGAGTAACGTCGAAAACTTAGTTGTGTTTGAATTCTAGAATTACACCGCCACCATTACACTAGATGCAATAAATTCTGATATTTTTATTACTTTGAATTTAAACCTCATTTATAATTAGTTTTTATTTCTTTTGTTACATTAGTATTCAGTAATCTGCAATAGTTTGAATTAAATACCTAATCTTCGTCGAAATGAAAACGTACAATATATGAAGTTCTATTTCGTCAATACTCATATTCTTCTTATTAGCATATAAGTATTCGAGTCTGAATCAGTCCAAGCATAAAGATCTGTTGCGATCACTACTTTAATACAGTACGTGTTTATCTTCTATTTTTATTTACGACATATTTACTACTAGATTGACACTATAAAACCCGTGCAGGAGTATGTCAATCGACTACTGCATTTAGATAGGTTTCGTTCTATCACTTAATTACACAAACAGCTTTCCTGTAACTGCAAACGCTAGTTAAACGAACCTTCGTACACTAATCAGAAAATTGAAAATTTTATCAGTAAGAAAACATCCCAATATATCTTTAACAATAATCTTCACGCCGCGGCCTCGCCACTCCTCAGCCGCAATGTCGCCTAAGCAACACCGCAGCCCGACCTAGTTGCGGTGCCGCCCATACAGCACCGCAACCCTCCTGAGCCGCTCCATCGTGGGCTTACCACCAAAGCCCAGAGGAGCGGCGCCTCCTTGGGGTTCCTCTTGGTTCACCGTGGTTCTTGATAACCACGGTTACTAAGCACCCCGCCGCGACAAGGCGGTAACCCCGTTTGGGGGGGATTCATGATGTTTACCTTTACCGTACGTAAGTCCATAATATCGAAAGTAAACTATTTTTTTTTTTGTTAAAAAGGTACGGACAAATTGAAAGTAATTTATTTATGTGTTTACTTAGTACTTTTGGTTTCTATTTACATAAAAAAAGTTTTAAAACGTAATTTAATGTTAGGACAGCTTTTAAAACTATCAACAACAGATGTCATGTAGGGTAAATTAGATGCTTTAGCTGGATCACAGTGTATTAAGAGTTTGCAGAAGGAAGCAATTTACCACACTTTACGAGATAAGTTAAAGAGTTTCAAACTAACAAGCTGATTTGACCTTTTGCTATTCAGAAGATCGTGAAAGAACTAAGTCTTAAATTTAAAAGTAATAAAAACAAATTTGTAGTTAACTTATCTGGGAAAATCACGATCAGCACTTATTCATGACGACTGAACTCTGAATCCATTATTTTTATGATTTAATGTTAGTTACAATCTCACTCTGCGAATTTGCAAAAAAAATTAAATTATGGAAATGTAAATAAAATGAAAAACAAAATAAAAAAAAAATAAAAGTCCAATAAGTTAATTTCAAAATACTTTGTATTATTTTTGTTTGATATTCGGCGTTTAAATCTGACGTGTGAACTGCAATATTATAATCAAGAGTTTTAGACAAATCAAGACCATTGTTGTGACGGAAGCGAACCCTAAGAATATCCCTTCTCAACTTCACAAAGGTACCTATTTCGTTTGAAGTTCCAGTTTTTAATATTTTCGGGGTTCTTACACTGTGGCATTTTGTATTTTTTGGAAATCAAAATATTTTTAGGATAGATATTTTTCATAAATGTATTCTTAAGCGACATGATCCTCATTTTCGCTGCTTAATCTATAAGTGAATGTTTATTTGGGACTGGAGCTATACAGTTTTGTATCACAAAACTCAGTCTGCACAAGGACCTTTTTGAGAATTTAGATAGAAACTTTGTCTTGTACATTTAAAGAGCGTCCATTAAAAACTTTTTGGACTTTTCGGACAGTATAGTTTGACAACGAAACTTATCTAATTTAACTAACACATCTACAAAAGGATACTTTTGAAGTTAGATGATCTGAATTCAAGAACGTAATATTATGAGATTTTCCTGCAGGAACAGGTTTATTAAATGAAGATGGTCAGAATCTGATTAATTCATAACACTTACAGCAAATTCTAAGTTATGCTGGGTGGGCCGCTGATGTAGTATCAAATTCCGGCGGCCCATCCGTTAAGGCGAGAGTAGGTGCACAGGGAGATTTTAGTCGGTATTTTGGCCACCTATTATCTCAGGCCAGCGAGCCCGACATAGTCACCTCGTTTCGCCGGACGAGGTGGTATGCGTAAATGCATTTCTCTACTACAAAATAAAAGGTTGTTATGTAAACTTCAATAAGTTTAAGAACTCAAGTTATGCACTTAAAAAATCATAACAACAATTGTTACATTATTTACAGTTAAAAAAAAAACATTTATATTGCACAATGGTATGTGTTATTTTGGTAGGTATACAACAATACTTTCTTAAAATTGTCGGAAATTATTATTAGTGTTTACGTCATTGGTTCAAAAAAAGTAAAAACGTAAATTCTCTTTAATTAAAAAAATATACATAGATATGATAGACACGTAGCTCTGAACCAGAACCAGTTGTCTAACTAAGAAGAACCTGAAGTATAGCTACTAGTATTTAATATGAATATAAAATTATGAAATAATTAATTGCAGATCTTAATTGTTGTTGAACTGGAAATATAATTAATTTAACGTAGTTTATCTTGGTTATATAGATGTTACATTATGAATATCTACAATCTACATCATAGGTAAACCTTTCAACAGATAATTAAGCTTATTTACGAGCAAACAATACTTTCGTTTAACAATATTTACGTAAACCATTTCAAAGGTTAATTTAATAAAAGCACAAACACCTACCTCGAAGTTATGAACTGTACCGCGTGACCTGCGTACTGATCGAACTGAACTCAACTGTCTTATGTGACTAAATTACTTAATTACATTCAACTCCTTGTAATCTTTAATCAGCCAATGTAGTACGAAAATAGAATATCAGATTACTCTTTGAGTTTTGTGCCTCGTTTGAATACCAACAGATCCCCTGAGTTCTGTTAATTTCAAACTTAGTTGACGTTTGACGCAACTGATCTCGCCGTGGAAATTTTCTTTTATTGGTTTTATTCACTTTGTTTCATTTCAATGCAACTTTTAATATATTCGAGGACTTTTGCACCGTAATTGGTATTCTTAAATAACGATTTCAGTCATTACGAACTCTAGCTTGAATAAAATTCTAAAATGTTCAAGAAAACGTGAATGTGGCGTGAAAAAGTTTTACCATTTTCAGATTTAGATAATATTATGGTAAGAATTTTATAATGGGAAATACAACAATCATAAATTGACCTTCATAGTGTTTATACAGTCATGAGACATTAAACATGATTGTCCTTTGCGAATGGTAGGCAACCCATTTCTGTCCTTCTAATTTCGAATTCTGACCCCAAAGCGGAAACAAAATGGAATGGCATCGAGAAAAATATGTTTGCCGCAAAATTGTTCACAAAAGGACTGTTTCATATCCATGGTGGGATCCCAGAACAGTAATTCGTTCGAGCAATTAGGCGACAATTAATCGTGGCAATGTGAAAGGTGGATTATTATGTTTACAAATTGCTCCATAGACGACCGCCTCGTTAACCGATTTATTGTCGAAGTGGGCCACCGCGGACTTTATAAAACTTTTATTCTTCACTTATTTAAATTGCGTGTTTTTTACGCCATTACCTTACACGCCATCTACTTTAATGGCTTCAATAAGATTGCACTCTTTAAATAATTGTACGACTTTGACTTTTTAACTTGTTGCAAAGTAAACTACTTTGAGTGGAAATACTGGGGCTTTTGTAATATCAAATATAGTTTAATGTGAGTAGCTCAGCTCCAAATGTTAATGCCATGTGGTAGCTGAGTTAATTTTACTTAGTGTTCGTAGTTTGATTCTATCATTACTGTTCACTTCGATGAAACTGTATTAATAAAAAAACCATTAGCGTTTATTATTATGGAGACATAACTATTTTGTCTGTACAAATTAGTAGGCTACTGATGGATGAGAGCGGCTCATAACCGGCCAAGGTGGCGAAACTTGGAGACGGCCTATCGTGTTAGATATCTTGTTATGGACTGTCAGCCAGGTGTTCCAGCACATAGAGTTTATTTATACTATCTGTATACAATGACATTAAGCACGATATATTTCTAGTCTACCTAACTACTAAATTTCACAGTAGGCAGCAGCGACTTTGCTTAGCCTTGGCATTACAAAAGTCCGTGAACGACTGTTACTAAATATAATCAAGTACCCCTTCTGCTACCATTAAAGAAAACTTTTGTATAAAGACATACGCGTAACGCGCCTGCGATGCGTAACCGTACGGTACCATCGCCATGAACGTTGTTCTGCTGGACGCGTACCAGAGCGGCATACGTTCCTATGGTATATTTAAAAGCGTTTTGAATGATAAAATAAAGTCACACATAAAAAAATCAATCTATCATTAAAATAGTTAAACCTTAAATCAAACAGCACCATGAAACTCGCATCTTAGGGTACGATAGCCGTAGATAAGTTACTAACGTTTATGACATCATTACACATACATACTAAAGCGAAGAGCTCGTCGTTTACTAATCTAATGTAATAGTTCTTAAGCTAATGATGGCATTCTGTCTGATGCAAATCTTTACTATTAGTATTAATGTAAAAGTAACTCTTAACCGCTGATTTTGATTAAATTTCGGAGAGTTTGGCAGCCAAAGTCCATTTTCGATCTCTTAGACGCGTGAATTCGCAAACTAAAATCAACGTAAACTGAGTTAACTTCTAATTATCAAACCAAATTATTATAGTTGCTCTTAATTAGATAGGTAATTTTCAGGCTAAGAATTCTTTATAATACATATGTGGCAAGGTATGGTAGGTAGGTACTGCCGGCTGATGCTAAGTGATTATTGTAAGGTATATTTAGGTACCTATGGGTTCTATAAATATAACAGAAAAATGCCTAAAACACAAAAATACCACAAGGAAAGAGGGATTGTGCAAAAAGGAAAAATAACAGCATCGAGGGGGTAATTAAGCTTAGTAATTAATTAACCCTGACGACTGATTCCACAAATTTGAAAAGTAATTGCGTCGTTTTGCCGCAACTATTTCCAGCAATGCCAGGGTAATGAGATTATGTCTCGCGTTTTCTACGCTTTACGTCAGAAGTAGTAATTAAAACTTTAACTATATGGAGGCGTTAGAGGGTTCCACTTACGAAGTCATGATTTTATTGTCTTTCTTTAAAAGCGATGCGCGCTTGCGGTCTCAACTTGTTTTTAAAGACTTTGTTAATTAAGTCTCGACTACGGTATTATATAACAAATAATAATTACAAAAGATAGAGTATTCCTCGCTGAGTTTAAGTCGTCTGGTTGACAAATAACTTTTCTAGGATTTTTAGAAATTTTATAACATACATTAGATAAGACATGGTCAATTTCTTTTAGTATTTACGAGCTAGAGACTTGATATACGGTTAATGTCAGCAATTTCTTTCAAAATACTGTAGGCTTTAAAAATATACAAAGAGTTTTTTGCAAAGTCTTCAAAACTAAATATTTTGGTTGGTAACTAGCATATTAAAGGTATGAATAGGAGATAATATTGTAGTCTAAAACATGCAGTCTATAAAATTCATAGCGAAACAATAATTCATACGTTGACAACTCAATAAGGCTTTTTATTTTTTTATTTTTTATTATTACTGTATGTCTGTAACAGATTTTTTCTATTGTAGCAACCCTATTTTTCTTTAAATATTCGAAATATTTTATCAGTGCATTGACTGAATTGTTACCTAAAATTTTAATTATTTTAGTTAATTTTGTTTGTATTTGTTAAGGGTATAGCTGTGATATGATGATGGGTATAGAATGCTGATTTATTATATTGTAAAATAATTCCTTGCTTAATTCATTACTTTAGAGAATAATGAAGTGGTCATAGAAGCCTTCAAGTCCCTCAGAGGACGATGGACAGACTATTTAAAGGGTCTTAGGTTCTAGTATCCGTAAGTTCTAAGGTGAAAACAGAATTTATACCCATTTGTACCCCGTAGTACGGTTACGTTGTCCGGTCAACCGGACTATGGGTAAAATAAATTATCCATGGTACAGTTAACCGGACTACGGAAAATTTGTTTTGTTCCGTAGTCCGGTTGATCGGACCACGGAAGATCTAGTGCTTATGGTAGGTAACCTTTTTGATAAAATATTATTGTCTAGTAAGTTTCCTCATCTGAAACTATTTAATATTGACATTATGTTGCACATTGATGTATTTATTGCAAAGGGAAAATTTATGTTGTGAATTAGATTCCAAGTTGTGTTACGTGTTAAGCTATTCTACAAAAGTTAAAACAAATGTCTCAACCTTTAAACTTCGTCCAGAGAAAAGGTGGTATAGTGTTGATACATAATGGGCATCAATAAAAGCTAGCAAATATTAAATAACTCGTCTAGTTAAGCCCGTGCCCCTCATATTGTATGCAGCTGATTTATTTCTTTTTAATAAAAATGTTACGATGTACGAATCTATTGAGCTTTTATTTCTATAAGGTCAGTGAAAATAAAAACTTAAAAACGTATCGAAATGACAACCTCCTTCATTTTTTTAGTTGGTTAAAATGCTAGTTCTCAGTGATCACTTAAATACTCTCAGAGAATTAAATTGTCAATAACGACAAGTCCAGGCATAAAAATCTAACTCATAACCGTTAAAGAGTCTTCCATCATCAGCTCAGCATCAGGAGGTGATGATCGAAAAACGTAGTTAACAATATTTGTAACATTAAAGGGTTACCCCCTCTTTAAAGAAAGTTTTGGTATATTGTATATTATGAAAATTCAACCGCAAAGGCAACCGGACCACGAATTTTTTCAGTGTCCACACTGAATGATAGTTTTTTTAATCGTATAACTACGAAAAATTATTTTTTCCCGTAGTCCGGTTGACCGGACAACTTAACCGTACTACGGGTAAAAGATGTTTAAACCAATATAGAAAATGTTTTATGTAATAGTGATTCGCAAATTATATTTACATAAATACACTTATAAGGTGTTAAACAAACACAGTAACAGTAAGTGGTTAACCCATCAACGCTTGCAAAACATACCAGTGGAGCATACCCGTCACATGCAAATATTGTTCGCGATATGCACCAAATAAAATAGGTTTTAACAGCGTCGGCAACGCGCTAATGATGCTCCTGGTGTTGCAAGCGTCCATAGGCTACGGTAACTGCTTACCATCAAGCGGGCCGTATACTTGTTTGTCACCTTAGTCGAATATAAAAAAAGTTGCTTTCATACTGTTATATCTGCTATGGGAACTCAATTATTACTTTTGAATTTTAAAATGTATAAAGCGTTTTCTATTAATATCTATAATATAAAAATGAATCGCTGAATGTGTTGCTAAGCGCAAATCTCGAGAGCAGCTGAACCGATTTCTCTAATTCTTTTTTATAATATTCCTTGAAGTACGAGGTTCTTATGGAGAGACAACACTTTTCTATATTCCCATACAAAAGTAACTTTAATTATACCAAAATGTTAAAAAAATGACCACCCGTGCGAAGCCGGGGCGGGCCGCTAGTGTACTTATAAGTTTGATATACATACTTACAATCGGCCAATTAAAACCAAAAAAAAAAAAAAATTCGGTTCAATCCCACAGATCCGATTCCCTAGGGTTATTATTATTCTTTAATTCCTTTTCTGGCCGTTACCTTGTGTTACGCATTTGAACACTAGAGAAAAAGTTCGGTTGACATTATTCGATTGAATTTGGTGATTGATGTCCTAGGTATATACTGTGTTAGATAAATAAAATATTATATTTTGATTGTATAAATTTGTGTTAAGATGCTTCGTATACAAGATTTTTTTTTATTTTGTATAAACCTACTCGCTTTTGTGCTTTACTAAGAAACCAGGTACAATACAGTTATCTTTTAAACTTATATTATCTGTGACGCGATAAATTTAATAAAATTTTAAGTCCTCCTGAGCTTTGGACGTTGTCGTGCGTGGTTGTATGCACATGGCTGACCGTACAATAATAGTATTCTACTCGTATTTATAAAGCATACATTTAGACTTTAAACATTATTGTAAAATTGGTAAGTTGTAACAAACTGTTGGCGAATTAACACACTACATCATCATCATATGAGCCAAAAGACGTCCACTGCTCGAAAGCATTCAACAAACACCATATTACCGAGATTAATAGTTTCTAACACAAAACAGCTCAGCAGGTATAGTTCAATTAGTAAAGTACCCACTAAAACATCACAATAAATATGATAAATTTTACATGAACTAATTTACAGTAAGCTGAAGCATTAGATGGACATTATAATAATAATAATATTGTATGTACTTTCTAAGTTTATCTTGGACATTTCTTACTGATGGTGGAGGAAAACATCGTGAGGAAACCTGGACTTAAACGTCTGAAATTGCCAACCCGCCTTGAAGCAAGCGTGGTGATTAATGCTCTACCTTCTCTATATGAGAAGAGGCCTTTGTCCTGCAGTGCATCTCCACTTTATCCTGTTCTGAACTGTTTTTATCCATGGGTTTCCCGCAGCCGTTACCAGTTTGTGATCGTTAGGAAGACCAGCACACGTTCGGGCGTCTTTCTGTTAAAATAACGATGATGCACAAGAGAAAATATATTTGTTAAATCAGGCACAATTCTATAAATTTCAAACTTCCTTTATGTATGTTTGCAAGTTTAAAAACACGCTTCAATTTTGTAGTTTACTATATGAAATCTTTTTATATAAGTTAAGGTAGTCCTTGAGAATTTTCATTCCTTGCAGTAACTAAATTCTTAAAATTCTTTACTTTGTATGGTTTGTTTTCAGAGTTGTTTATTTACTGTTTTAATTTTTCTTTGAATAAGTGTTAGGAAATAAAGTTGACTAATTCTAAACTTATTGCAAAACATACGTTAAAAGTATTCAAATACTCTGCTTCAATGGTTCAGTAGAATGAACTACTAAGTTTTGTAGTTCGGATAAATGATATTTGGCTTACCTATTAAGAAATTCTCAATATTAGCCTGTTGAGCTCGGTAAATGATAACAACGCGGTTATTGTAACACGGCCATTAATAAAGCTAGAAGCAAAACGTGGCTTTTACATACCTCTGCTATTCGTTCAGTGACAAAATGTGATCTATGTCATATTACGTTATTCGAAGACTAAAAAACTTTCACCGTGTCATTAGTTACAATTAGAAAATATAAAACATTAATTTAATACGTTCTCATAATATAAGCTACAGAACAAGTAACAATACTGCGAAAGCAAACAATTACTAGATTAAAAGACATGAACTTGCTACAGAAAATAAATATAAATTGCGTACTTCCTCCGTGATATGGCTATTTTCCTGCTATTAATATTATAGTGTTCATAAACATAAGAGTGGGTGATCAAAGCTTTTAAAATATTTAACTAAACAGAATGCATTCTTTACTATTCAATGTATTTGTAGTGTGTCAATATTAACGAAAATAGACGAATTGTAGGGAACACTTTGTTACTCAAAGTTTCCTTATACTATGTAGTATTACCTTCTACCGTTAATGAACTGAGTGCATGTTGGACATATAATAATTTATAGATCTGTTGCGCCATTTATTATAATTTAGCCTTCTATTGCAAGTAAAATGAACTAATTTCGTAGATACGGATAAAATATTTAAAAAATTCTAGAAATTACTCTCCATGTACCTATTTTTCAATAGGACAAATAACTTAACGGTTTGTAAACGGATATGGCCGTAATGACAATAAAACATCTATTGTGTCTACATCACTGTCGATGTAAACTCTGTATTAATTACGCTTCAAGGCACAACTGCTGCTTTTGTACAAACAAGCGAGCACTGTCATAGTTTTTACATTTACAGTTCCAGAGCGGAACAACTGAACAATAGATACTTTTCGCGTGCAAAAGTTTTTCATTGGGTAGTAGGTACATATCCATTGTACAAATAAATTTTAACAAATCTACTAAAGAGAGGCAGAGTACAATGTGATTTTTCTTAGTGATTTCTTATAGTATTGGTTTTCAGTACTTCAATGAAAGCGCTATATTGACGTTCAGCTAGAGAATGACGCCCATCAGCTGCACGCAGTAACACCCATCGGCTGCAAATACAGTCATCTTTAGACTCCAAGTGGACATGTCCTTCGGCTGCAAGTAGTAGTAAACTCTCTTTAGCTCCAAGTAGAGACGAGATCCTTCAGCCGCGAATAGAGATGCCTATCGCCTACAAATAGAAACGTTCTTTGGCTGCAAGTAAAGAATACTTTCTAGTGCAAGCTTATCTGTCTATGAACGGCGTGGCACTTACTCCTTTCTTGTATTTTATTTACCTTTTGTTGACAATAAAATAATCAGAATATCATTTGTTAGGGGAACACTTTATGTATGGTGCACATATGGCGATCTTAACCATCTTCGCAAATCTCACGCCATCTGATTCTTGCAGCTCATTAACTTTAAGAACAGCAGATGGCTTGAAAAGAGTTAGTCAGAAAGAAATAATTTTTAAAATTGAAACCGTCTATTAATATTCTATTCAGAAGCCTTAAAAATAATTAATTTCGCCATTACTGTAAAAGTTTTATATTTTACGTTTCATTGATAATGAAATCTCATTACAATATTTTTGAAAAAGTCTAACATTTTAATTTTAAACTAAAAATCTGTGAATTCAATTATTTAAATTCATTGTAATTGTTAGATTTTCAGAATGAATTAAAAGTTAAAACGAGAAAAAGCATCAGACAAATGGGCTTTTTAACAAAGAGTTTTTGGGCCCCAAAGACAGGTCTGAAATTATATAATTTTAAACAGAGTTGCAGTGACACAGACGATATTATTTTCAAACAAGCTTAGAAAAATGTACGCGATAGTCTATTAAACCCTATTAAAATAACAATTTGATCTTATTGTTTAGTTTACTGTTTAAATGCATACGTCTTATAATCAAACAAACCGTGCTGTTCAATATTCAAGCCCCAGCACTGTAGCCAATTTGGAATGGTGAATTGAATTTCAAATAGGTACAATAACTGCTACGAAGGGGCTAAAGTAATACTGTGTTAAGCTCTGTATTTTGTCTGCCCAAGAAAATTATAACGCTACGTGTTCATTTGAAAAGCAAAGGCTTATATCAAAGTAACTTACATCGAGACTTATCAGCAAAGTTTTAAAACTTGATGAAGCAAAATCAAATAGCCTTAAACTTTTTTATTGACATAAGTATCAAAGAAGTTAATGGCGCACATAATGGCAAACGATATACAGAAGATACATATTTAGACGTCGCCCACCGCGAGTATGAAATTAATAAGGCAGCAGAAGAAATGGGAGAGGAACTCGCCGAATAAAACTCAATATTGTGGAGTTATAAAAGGATAAATAAAGATAACTTACCTACATCTCCGATCAAGTAAGCAGGTCAATGTTGAGCCAGTAAAAATATATCACCATAAGCTTGGTTTTAAAACATTCTTGAAAGTAACGCTTCACAGCAGAGTAAAATCTGGATTTTATTCGTTGCCAATTCAGTATATAAACTGCCCCAAACTGATATAGGAACACTCCCTAGCAGCTAGTCGGCACGTATCTTAAACTAAATTGCCAAGTCGCCAGCAAATACGATATCGATGTACAGCAGGTGTATTTCACGGTAACGTCTTAACAATCGATGTTTATAATCGGTTGGGAGATATTTACTGTGTCTTCGCTTTGTATGGTACTGCATATTTATATTACCGTAACGGGCTAATTTGGTATTGTTTTTTTTTTATTTGATACTAATATAGGGAAAAAGCTACTGACTAACGATGAATGAAAATGTCGTGAAGTAACCTGGACTTATAAAAAAAGTCCGAAATCGCTAATCCGTATTGAGCACGCCTGACCATCAATGTTTATGGCTGAAATGGGCCTTTCCCTGCAGTGGGATAATAACGAGCTGGTATGATAATGATAATTAAAAAAATTTAAAAATTAAATTAAATTATTTTTATTTCAGACTAAGATCCATAATTATATTTGTTAGTATTACAGCAACTTACATACTATGTTAGTAATTTATTTCCAAAATTAATAAATAAAACATTTTCAATAATAACAATCTTCAAATACCAATACTAAGCTGCTATATTGAGCCAGCGTCTATACGTGCTGGACGCATGTAAACCATCATGCAGGCTTTTAATAATACTGTTTTTACACGCACCAACCCTGGCCATGAAAGATGCAATCTGGCTCCGCTGTATCGCATTAAACGTGTTCAGCCGGGCCTCCGCAAACATTCCAGAGGCACTACAGTGACGTTTTAATGATGATGATGATGATTATAATGATGATGGCAACAATGTTGAGATAACCACAAGGTTTCTTTATACCTGATTTTATTTATACGATATTTTTAATTAAATGATTAAGGGTAACTACACTAGGCGACATATCATCCAAAATTTACGTGCTATGTGTGAATGTCGCAAGTGATATCGGGCAACATCACGCGAGACACAAGTTTCGTGTCGGGCGATTATCAAGGGACATAATCAGGACGCAACTTACAATAGCTTAAGCTTTAGCTGATCAGCGACCGCCAGTACGGTTTCCGTCACGGTCGGTCAGCTGGTGATCTTCTCGTGTACCTCACACACCGTTAGGCAGAATTCTTGAAGGGCAAGGGTGAAGCTCTGGCTGTCAGCCTAGATATTGCCAAGGCGTTTGACAGGGTCTGACACAAAGCACTTCTATCAAAGCTACCATCCTATGGAATCCCGAGGGACTCTGCAGATGGATCGCCAGCTTCCTGGATGGTTAGAGCATTAAGGTCGTTGCTGATGGTGCTTGCTCCGATACCATGATGGTTAATGCTGGCGTACCACAAGGCTCAGTGCTCTCCCCAACGCATTGCTATGCAGATGACAGCACGGGTGACGCGCGGTACACTAGCCAACAGACTGTCCCTCGGAGCTCCGTGCATGAGAGACGGTTAGAACTTGTGTCTGAAGTTGAGGGCTCTTTTGGGCGGGCTCTTGAATTAGGTGAGAAGAACTTAGTTCATTTCAACCCGACGAAGACACAAGTATGCGCGTTCACTGCGAAGAAGGACCCTTTTGTTATGGCGCCTCAGTT
Source organism: Parascotia fuliginaria (assembly GCA_963082885.1). Lineage (NCBI taxonomy): Eukaryota > Metazoa > Arthropoda > Insecta > Lepidoptera > Erebidae > Parascotia > Parascotia fuliginaria. The sequence continues at coordinate 11,624,141 of OY720180.1, read as the reverse complement.
CCAAGGAGTTTCTCTCCGTATCTCCGATGACATTGGGATCCTCGGCGTTCAAATATCCAGCAAGGTCCAATTTGGGAGTCATTTGGAAGACAAAGCCAAACTGGCGAGCAAAAAGCTGGGCGTCCTGAACAGAGCCAGTCGGTACTTTACGTTATCGCAACGGCTCGTGCTATACAGAGTGTATACGACGGTTTGACATTAAATGAAAAGGCAGGTGTTACTAGCCCATATAATGATTTCTAATTAATCACAAAAGTAATTTGACGAAAAACAAAAATTTGAAATTTTCTAACAAAATAAATAATATTTTAATAGTAACGAAGTAATACACCATTTTATACACCATTTTATTATGACAAGTTCACTGAACTGTAATGAACGGCAACGTTTATCCTTCGACGTGGATTATGACTTAAGTCAGTGACCGTTTGACGTACTTACATAGTGTTAATTTAGAATTAAAGAAATTAAAAAATTTGTCCTGTGTCTAAACTATTGAAGATATTTAGTAGATTTTTTTTTGTCTCGCTTTATAATGTCACATACTATACGTAATTGCATTTAATGTCATACCGTCGTATACACTCTGTATAAAGCACAAGTCCGACCGCACGTGGAGTACTGTTCTCACCTGTGGGCAGGAGCCCCCAAATACCAGCTCGACCCACTTGACTCCCTCCAACGGCGAGCTGTTCGAATCGTCGACGATCCCAATCTCACAGACAAATTGGCAGCGGAGGGACTTTGGCTCTCTATGCGTGGTCTATCGTATAACCTCGTTTTTCAAACGAGGTTTAAAGAGAGAATTGATATCACGGTAGGCAGCGGCTTCGCAGAGCCCCTGGCATTGCAGAAGTCTATGAGTGACAGTTACCACTTACCATCAGGTGGGCTGTTGGCTCGTCTGCCACTGTAGGCAATAAAAAAAAAAGAATTTACAAAGGTATTTATTGACTTTTAAAATAAATAAATACCGAAAGTTTTAGACGAGCATAGAATCTTAACAAATTTAATGAAACCGAAAGTTTATTTACATGGATTTCACTTCGGATTGGGTTTCTATAAATATTATGTTGCCTTCAATTTCGTTACTTAAATACAAGGTTCATATTTGATTGCATTCCCATATTTTGGCGAATTTTACTTATAAATATATATTTTTAATAGTCGGAGGTACTATTGACGAGTCATTACAATTAAAAACATAGTCCATTTATTTATTCATGAGCAATCCCAGAGAATTTTAATCCATAGTGATTTTACAAAATGTGTGAAGCAACTCTAGTTCCTGTAAACCGTTCTTTATTATAAGTTGCTACTGGCTCACGAAACCGCTAAAATAATAGGTTTTCGCCAAAATAAAACCATAAATACGGCTATCTACGAATTTATAAAAAACGTTATTTGTCACGTTGACAAAAGAACACCTATTTGCGCTATTTACTGTGACATGTCACAGGCCTTTGACTATGTGGATCACGACATTCTTATAGACAAACTTGACGCATATGGCATTAGAGGAAATGTTTTAAATTTAATTAGATCATATCTATCAAATCGACGTCAAATTACACAAGTAACAAGTGTAAATACTAAAACTAAAATTGAAGAAACATATACCTCCTCAAATCGCTACTTATCATATTCTGTACCACAGGGAAGTGTACTTGGGCCCCTTTTGTTTATAATATATATAAATGACCTACCAAAAGCCACACCACAACCAATGACACTTTATGCCGATGATAGTACAGTGACAATTGCATGTAAGGACATAAATCAGTATGAATCAGAAATAAATAGCTCTTTGACATCAATAATTTCATGGTTGACTAATAATAACTTAAAAATTAACTTAGCAAAAACAAACATCATGCATTTTGGACAAAAAATAAATAACCCCTTAGATATACAACTGACATTTAATAATCATATTATACAGGAAGTAAACACTACTCGATTTCTCGGCTTTGCTATAGATAGTAAGTTAAACTGGAAAGAACACATTAACAAACTATGTAAAAAAATAAGCAGCCTATCATATGCGTTATACAAACTAGCTCCAACTGTAAGCACTGATGCATTACTGGCAGCATATTATGGTTTAGTTGAGTCGCTCCTCAGGTACGGCATCATTTTTTGGGGCAATTCTACTGACAAAGATATGGTTTTTATAATGCAAAAGCGCTGCATTCGCAATATGTTCAGAATCAAAAGTACTGAAAGCTGTCAACCTCTTTTTCGAAAACACAACATTTTAACGTTACCATCAATATATATTTTGGAAACAGCCATGTTTGTCAGAAGTAACCCTCATTTATTTCCTCGTAAGTCGGAAATAATAAGTCGCAATCGCAGAGATAACAACAGACTATGTATACATCCTGCAAAAACTACAATGCTTCGTAAAAGTATAATATGTAAGGCTCCAGAAATTTATAATAAGATTCCAAACAATATCAAAATGTTAAACACAGACCAATTTAAGAAAACATTTAAAAAGATCTTAACAGAAAAATGTTACTATAGCATTGATGACTTCCTGAAAGACAAATGTTTATAAAAAATATTCAATTTTATTTGATACAACTTTTATTTTACTATGTATGGATGAAAATTTGTAATTAATGACTGTACCAATTTTTTTTTTTTTTTTTTTTTGACATATTGTTTTTCTATTTTGTTTGTTATTATTTATTGACATTTACTTAATTATGATTTATGAAATAATACATATTATAATACAATGTTAATGATTTAAGCTTTTATATTTGTAAACCAGCAATGGTCAGACATGTTGATACAATTGACTATATTCCACCTATAATAAGCATGCTATCAGTGTTTTATTATGTACTACATGTGTCTTAGCAAATAAAAATCTCTTTATCTTTATCTTTAAATAATAATAATAATAATTAATAATAATGCAAAAGGCTGTGCTCCTTGATAGGCATTGTGAGGCGGTTCCTATCTCTGGAGCCCTAACCACCGGTAGCTTGGTCCCTGTACCCGATATCGGTGGGTCTCCATATTTTTATATTTTTAAATGTATATTTCTATTATTTTTTATATATATTTAAAAATGTAATTTTATGTGTACATAATTAAATAAAGAGAATAATAATTAAATTCATTTATTATAATAATCTTAAAACTCTGTGGTAAATTAAGTTTTTTTTTTTTTTTTTATATTATAGCCTACCAAAGTGACTCCGCCCCGCCTGATGGTAAGCAGTCAGTGGAATCCAGAAGTGGCGGCCACTATACCAAAAGCCATCGTCATAAACTGCTGGTATGGTGGCCTCCACTATGGCGGCTGGGAATGGTGTTAGGGGAAGGAAATGAGGGAGGTGAGGAAAGAGGAAAGGGGGGAAATTGGGCCTCCGGCGCTCTCACTCACCGAACGAAACGCAGTAGACGATCTTCTATGAGAGGGTAGTACTTCCCCGGACGATCCGGCCCATTCATGCTGAAATCAGCGTGGATCTACTACCGCGTTTAGTTTAGTCTTACTTTATACATAAAGCAAATATTAACAGTTTATATAATACCGACATAGAAACATTTACCACAGTTCACATGTTGCCTTTACCTTTTTGTAGCAATATGCAAATTGAGGCAGCCGCAAAAGAAAAGCACACATTTTACTTTTTATTTAATTTTTACAACAGAGAAAGCTGTAATTAATTACCTATAGAGTTAAGTGTATTGCCTGTGTCACTTTGTATGCTACTTGAAATAGTAACTTACAAAAATTGTAATAACCTGGCGATTAAAAAGAGTGGCCTGAGTTTTATGCCAGTTATTCTCATGGCTCTACTTCGTCAGCGAACTGGCTGTAAGTTAATTGGCTGACATTTTGTAAATTTTAACGTTCTTATGTGTTAATTTAATTAACCTAAAAAAAAATATATTTTCATTTTCAACCATGACTCATAATTGTTAGTGATACATAAAACTTATCCTATGTTAGTATTGACACATTTTACAAAACATTTACAAACACACTATGGCATGTGGGCACACTGTACTCACCGCCCCACCATTCCCTGGGAGATGGCGCTGCAGTGGCCAATGTACCTACAATCTAACTGCTGCGCTATCATGGCTAGTAAGCTGTTAGAGCTAGCCCGCACCCTGCTTACAAGAGATGCACACCGTTTTCGCATGGTGGTGTAAAAGCAATTCACTCTTGCCTCAGCAAACATCCCTGAAGCACTACAGAAGATGGTAGCCCCAACAGCCTAAACGCATTGTTGTATTGGATACGGAGGGAGTAGTAAGCTTTTCGAGTACATGTAGCCCACAGGCTGCATGTATAGAAAGACGTGCAAGAGGCTTTGATTAGCGTAATTTTTAAACTTTTGGAGCAATGAGCAAACCTGCTTGCCAGCATGTTCGCTCTCACCGACAACGCCCTCCGTCCTATAGGTATACTACAACAAATACTCTAGTATTATGTACGTGTATTTTAGTTCGAAGACATTTGTCACCTAACAGGGTGTTATTTATAACATAGTATGCTTCAAGGACTACGAGAGAAGTCGATGATATAGGTTAATTTTGAACAACTTATCTACAATTTAAAAAAAAACGCTACACTTTGTTTGCGCCTGATATATAGCAACGAGATTGCCACACATAAGCAAATTTATGTAGTAAAAAATCAAACGAGAAATAATTTTTCGTCCAGTCTAACAACAGTGCAAATAGTAACGATGTTAAGTTTATTGTATTTATTTAAGTTTTAAATTTGTGAGTGCAATACAAACGACATAAGAAATGTTTGAGATAGAATAATAGAAATAGACGTCTCAAATATAAAAAATATATAAAAAACAGTACTGTTACATTTATCAAGAGAAACACTTAGGTGATCTTTTGTAAGTTCCATTTTGTATTTCTACAGTGAATCAGCTCAAATTAAGCCGGAAATTCCCTGTGCCCAAAGTTCCAAAAATACATTGTACCTTTGTTTACTAACTGTAGTCTTATTGATTAAAATTTGTTTAAAAACATTCTTAATTTTATTTCAACTTTTACCTATTAGATACCTATATTGTTCCATAAATTCATTTTTATTTAAAACTCCGCCCTCGCTTCGCTTCGGTGCAAAAGTTACATTCGATCTTACCACAAACTCCTACAGAAAATATCAAAGCAATAGTGTCGTATTGCATCATTCAGATTAATTCAGATTTACGAAGGTGCTTAAAATATTGAAATTCTGTTAATAACTAAAATTAATATATGAAACATAATAAAATATAGCCTATGTTACCCGCCCAATTTATTGATTTCTAAAGGTGGAAAAAGTCTTCAATTCGTTAACCAAGATTTTTAGTTAAATCGTTGCAAACAAACAAATAAACTTACGAAAAATCAAATCCTTTCTCTATAAAGTATCAGTTTAGATAGTAACTACAAGTGTGTAGCTACATTTTACGTTATTCAAACATACAAGCTTAGTAAAATGTAGGTAAAGAATCGCAAATCTAAAATTCTGCAGCAGCAAGCACAAGAATAATTAAATCATTATTGTAGCAACAATTTAATTTTGTCACTTCAAGATTTAAATTCTATTAGTAAAATGTAGTCCCTACTTTAAGAGTTTGACTTATGGTTTAAAATCACTCAGCAAAAGATAATTTAAAAATCGTTTAGGCAACAACACCTGCATCTACGACTGCACGGGAATATTTGTGCAATTTAGATTCGGATATAGGTTCTTTTATGCTTTTTGGTGCGTTCCTTTCGAAAAGTGTTTATTGAAATTTAGTGATACTGTCAATTGCTTAATTCTTTTTGCAGTTGGTAGAAATTGGCTAATACGTAAACAAATTTAAAGTAAACTGGTTTACTTTAAATTTGTTTACGTATTAGCCAATTTCTATTTTTATGTCAATAAGATATTAATTATCTTTCCATGTTTCAAAAATTAACTCAGGATTCTGGCTTGATTGTTCAAAGTGCTATTCTAATGGTTAATTTTTGAAACATGGAAAGATAATTAATATCTTATTGACATAAAAATAATAATGTTCGATAAACATAGAACTAAAGTGAAAGATGCACCCATATCATGTCTGACGTTATGTGATCAAGAAAAAGTGTCAATTATGTAAATAACTTAATCAATACCTTGTCTAAGTATTACGTTACTGATTACGTTGTCACCGTGAGAAAAGTGTACAGATAACTTACTAACTCATGTTAAAGGAAGAAAACAAATCAGACCATAAAATAGTTTCAATTATTTATGAAATATTTTCCTGTTATTTCATAAATAATTGAAATTAAGTTGTTTTAACTTCGAGTTGAAGCAAGTGGAATAGATGTGAGATAGGCATCCCACTTAGTTAGTACACAAAAATATACATTAATATGGAAAAAGCATGTGTCATTTTATCTTATACTAGCCTTCCCCGGTTTCACCCGCGTCTTTGCTTACTGCTCTGCTCCCGTCGCCAGTAGCGTGATGTTACATAGTCTATATCCTTCCTCGAGAACTGGGCTATCTTGCGGATAATATTTCAAATCCGACTGGTAGTTTCAGAGATTAGCGTGTTCAAACAAACAAACAAACTCTTTCGCTTTATATTATAATATAAATTTATTACATAAAGGTATGTTACTTACAAGCACAAAACAAACAAGCCACTAAAAGAGTTATAAAATGACTTATTTTTATCGTTAGTATTTCATGCCTCATACTTACGAATATTTGCCAAGGCCATGTGATATCAACCTACAATAAACACTAAACGTAAAATAAACGCTTCTAGTAAAATGTTACAGTTTTCATATTATCCACTCACAACATAAGCAAGCACTTCTTTTGGTTTTATGGTTTAACATAATAGTTGTATCTGTAAGTCAATACAATAACAACCTTCAGTGTTATTAATATACAGTAGGTTTTCCTTTGCGTCTCTATAGCTAACAGAGAACATTTTAGTGAATACTCATTTTGAATTGCCAAAACAAGTTGTAACTTTGTAACTGCTTTTAGATATTTTTACGGCACCTTTACACTTTTGATAGAATAAGCTTTTTGTACCAGATGTGTCACGTACCTATCTAGACATAAAATACTGCTGAAGTAGTACAAGTTCAATATTGAAGGCATTTCAGGATGTAGAAATGTGAAATAGATTTATATAGTAGTGTTCACGCGTTGGTTAAATTCATCGTAATTAATAAAATGACAAAATTTCATTCATAGCTCGTTACGCTTACTGATCGGTGAACGATTAGCGGGTTAAGCAACTAAGAGTGCTGCTGGCCCAAAGTGTACCATAGTGGTATTTGATCTGAGCGTATCCGTGCTTCGGAGGGCACGTTAAAAGTCGGTCTCGGTAGTTACCAAGTAATTAAGAGTTATTAGGTCAAGTCGGATGCCTCTTTAATAAATTATGAGCGACCTGAACAAATCCAGACATTAGGTTGACCACTAACCACTCGATATTTAATTTGATTTGAAAATTATAAAATAACACCAGCCCATTGTTACTTTACTGCAGGGTATATCCTCTTTTTGTACGGTAAAGGCATAATTGCTCCTTCAAGGATGGCCAAGTTTGAGTATATTAGTGCTTTTGTTTTTTGGTTAAATCCGAGTAAAATAATTAAGTTGCTGTTTATTAGAATTGCAATTATGTAAAAATCTTTCGTTTTATTTCTTTGAATAATTTATGACGTCGTTGTCTCCTTTTTTAGTACAGCATTAAAATAATTTTAAATTTAGCATTAATTTAACATAAGGTAGGTAAATTTATTGTGTTGATGAATATTTAATTTAAATTACAAAAAATATTGCACTAGTTGCATCCCACGGCTTCGTCCGCTCCTAAAATGTGTTTTGGAAACGAGACCAATTTTCGGGAAAAAAAGTATCCTATGTCCGTTCCGGCACTGAATCTATGAAGGTACTACCAATTTTTATCGAAATCAGTTTAGCCATTTAGGCGCTGAGTGGTAACAAACACACATACATACACAAAAAATTTCGCATTTACAATATTAATAGAACTATATAAATATATAAATACCGACGTTTCGCTCATGAACACAAAACTTTACGCTTTGTTGTCTATCTCGATCTTATTTGTCGAGGTGAGCAATCGTAGGTACCTACTGTAGCATGTCTGGCTTCAGAGTTAATAATGTACCTACCTACTTATACCTTAATAATTATATTAATCATGAACTGAATCAAAATTCTTCAAAAGCCTGCAAAGCTGCGTTGGTTACAACGTAGTAGAAGAAAACAAAATTATATACAGCCTCTCATCCCACATGTCACCAGCAAGTTCTTAAGAACCCTAGCAGTAAGAAACGATGGTTTTTGGAATGGTGCCCACTACACTTCTGGGTCCTTCTGCTTACCCAAAAACAATAGAATATGTGTATCACAACCTGTAACTCCTTTTTATATTAGCTTGCTAAAAGTACTTTGCTCTGGCTGAACGTTAAAACAGTTTGTTTGCCTGTTAAGCAGTCAATGGGGCCTAAAAACAATAAACACCATTACTTTTTCTGCCATGCATGATCTGCTTTGTTAAATGCTTTTTCACGCCCCAATTAAAAGATCACACATCAAAATTTAAAAAAAACACAGGCACAGTTAATGATTTCTGGGTTTTCAATTAATCGCAACATTTATATTTATTTATATAGTTAATATGTTTTCTTCTATAAATTGTCAGCACATTTGATTCTTTAATTATGCCGGTTCTTGTACCGCACAAACGATGTTTATCATCGTTTCAGTAATATAATTATTTGCTCATTTCCTACACAATAAGCCAAGGTCAGCAATAAATTAGATTATCTTATTCGTAAATATATATTATAATTGAGCTTTTAATTACCTCTAAAATATTAAATAAAATTTGATGTCTATATTTAATGTACCTATAATTTAGCGCAATACGATTATTCTGTCTATTTTTTAAAATGGTACATTTACAACCTACTTAAGAAAATGCTGTCCATATAAAAAAGAAATAAATAACAAGCAAAATATTTATTAAGAAACAAAAAGCCCAAAAGAAAGAAACCTATTTATTTTCATGCCGACGCTAACATGCAATAGAATAATATACCTTAGTGACACCCACAATTAATACGAATCTAATGACACCTCATAATATGTTCATTCATTAAGCAATTTAAGCAGTAGAGCGTGCCAAAGAATAAATACATAGAAAAACATTACTCTCCTAAGCTTCGCCAGTCGGGCAATAAGATCTTTTATTTAAATAAAGTTGATTCTCAAATCTAATTCACTATATTAGAACATTACGTTGTTGTCGTTGAAGCAATGTTGGATGATACCATAGACATTCAATATAGACGACCCCAGGAGGTTAAGAGCGACTCTCGCTGCCGGCCGTGGTTCTGTCCATGGTCCGCAGCGAGAGGGCTTGGGAGGGGGTCGCCTCCTTTTGCGAGCAGGTAATGCTCGCCAAGGAGGCGGCCGAGCGGGAGAGGGAGCTGACCACCTTGCTCCCCGCCCGTCGCGTCCGCCCCGGACGTCGCCGTGGGGCGCTCCGGGATCTCCAGCCACCGTAGGAGGATGCCTGCGGGCGGCGATTGGGCAATCGCCGCTCGAACAGCACAGGCCCGAGAAGGCGGCGTACGTGTTCCACGAACGCCTCTCGATGGAGGAAGGGGGGCTAGGCCCCCCAAATCAGACGGGGCCCGCTCACGTTGAGCGGGCCGTGGCCCGTCGGGGTCGCGGATGAATGCGCGAGCGTCTCCCGTGACCCCGACACCGTGGGTTTTAGTCGGTATGCCGGCCGCTGTCTCATTGTGGCCGGAGAGTCCGACATAACCCCCGCCTCGCCCAGGCGGGTGCGTACTCGTAATGAGTTTCCCACGAAAAAAAAAAAAAAAAAAAAAAAGGAGGTTAAGAGCGGGACTTTTATAATCTTAATAATAATTTGCTAACTCCTACATAATTAACCTCTGTCTCATGCAGGATTATGTTGAACAAACACATAGGTGTGTTAGCCATACTAGTTTATAAATGAGAAAGTAACTCTGTCTGTCTGTCTGTTACGCTTTCACGCCTAAACCATTTAACCGATTTTGAAATTGGTATAGAGATAGATTAGACCTCAGGGAACAACATAGGCTATCATTTATTATGAAAAAATGGCTCGAAGGGGTTAAAATAGGAGATGAAAACCGACATACACGCGGGCGGAACTGCGGGCAACAGCTAGTTCTAACTAAAGATTTTGTCCAATGGTTTTAAAACAAGTACATAAACTTCTCCTTTAACACAGAAAAGGTAGATGGCAGGTATACCACAAATAATATAGCCTATGTTACTCGCTGATACTGTAGCTTTCTATATGTAAAGAATTTTTAAATTAGTTATTTCAGTTTTGAGTTTATCCATAATAAACAAACATTCAAAAAATAGCAAAGAAGCAGACAGGCGACTGCGACTTTTTTGTACTGTTTAGGAAGTTATATTTGTTAATTAAAATAATAATATATCAATTTTAAAACAACAAAATATGTTTTTATAAACTACATGAACTAAGAACCCTTCAAAATCGATCTTATCTCAAACGAATAAATCCCCTTTGAAATCGTTCCAGCGCTTTGGGTATTACGATCACACAGATATACAGCCGCAAAGGTTTCAAAGTTATAGTTCCTTTCTATTTGCGTCGGGTTTATAGTTTTATTTGGACAAATATTTTGTTCAAATGCCGGGGAACTGTCAAATGATGTCACTGATTCACCTTATTAGCTACTATCTTCGTCAACAATATTTGATGTAAAGTAATAAATTCATTACTTATTAGATTGGCGTCTGTAAGACATTCTAAGAATAATTTTACCTTCGATTACACTACCACGTGATTCAGTTTGACTTTCAATTTGTTGTAAAATCTCTATTTTATTGAAAATCTTACCAAAGTCGTTTACCTAGTAATAACATTATCCTAAGTCTACTCGACAAAGAACTTTAGTTGAAATTGATTGCTTTACTTGTATAACTTCATGTGGAGTTAGACCAGTTCGGTCTACTAACCTTTAAATTCAAATAAAGGTTGCCCGTGTGTATTTACGTTTGTCACAACTTTTAGAACTTTTTATTCAGTAATTAGGTCGGTAACATGTACAGTTTAGGCTATTGATGTCCAAGGATTAGTAGTATATAATTTAACTTTCTTTCTAAATAAGAAAAAATCGAAGTCTGTATCTCTTTGTCTCAACGTAATTATGTGGATGGTTTCTCTTTCTACCACCTTTTCTTGTAACTAATTACTTTGCATCTCGTCCATATGGTGAGACATGCTCTACTCATTATAATTATTTAACATCTATTGTGACCATGCTTCAAGCAAATATCTAAAGATTCTTAATCTTATTTCCATTGTAAGATTTTAATAATCTCGAAGATTTTTCCCGTTTCTTCTCTGTATGAACTTACTCTTACTAAAATAGACGTGCACTGCAGGACAAAGTCTTTATGCTAAGCAGGCGGCTTTGTGACCGGAGTGAGAAGACATATTGCGCAGGTAACCTGCTGTCCTTTATATGGTATCTAATGTTATTAGGAACAATTTTAGCTTTATAGTTGAAAAATGATTTTTCATTTATTAAAGTACGTCAAAGTCAATTCTATAACAGCAAATGCAAGTTTGTAATCGCATAAAAATGTTTACGTGAAATAATTGCTAATTAACGCTAACTAGCGGTTTTTAATTATTTTTATTTCGGTTACAAAATTAAGAGACCTTGCTTCAAAATTGTAATAATATATGATTTGGCCGTTTGATTTTTTAACAGTTTTAAACGGTTTCCTTGTAGATTTTTTTCAAATGCGTACGTAGTTTAATCCAAATATAAGTCGTGCAAAGAATAACAATTGTTTTTTAAGTAGGTACTTACTTCCATGTAGTAGGTGTTGAGAATAAAATAACTTTTGTAGTCTAAACTGATATATTTTGTGTATTTGTGAATATAAAAAATGAGATTATTATTCATGATTTACTAAAACAATAGTTATGTAAACAATTGTGTTATTTTGTATAGACGCTACGAGATAGCGTCAAAATAATTATATTGCTCTATCAAAAATATAACATACGAAATAATTGGTTGTAAAATAAGAGTATTTATGTATATTTTATATTTGGTAACAGATATATTTTGCAACAGGTTTAAGTAGTGACGTTTTTATTAGGCCAACAATGAAGTACACAGAGGCTTCATTATCTATTATGTGGGGATATACCTACGACGTTACTGGTATAATGCCCACATATGCTCATTTTTTATTTCAGTGTTGCAGTGTTTCTAAATTAGTTACTCAAAATCTGAACTGTTTCTGTTTTTAGATGCTACGTACCAGAATTCAGATGACCTATGAAATGCGGCCTGAAAACCCTGGACCAGATAACAACTTGGAACTCTATGAACTCGCTATATTAAGCAATATCAGGCGCTGAGTGAAATAGTTAGGTGCATAGTTTCGTTCAGTCAAGTTCTCTGATTATATACATTCTTGTTTATATCGTAATAGAAATCTTGTAAGTAACAGAGAACTAAAACATAGAGAACAATGTCTGTGTTACCTTTATTTCTTTGGAACTGTTGCACTTTTATTTTCATAGTAAACAAAATTATATTCTTGCGTGCTAAACAGCAGCTAGATAGACAGCGATAGCTACATTTATAGATCTAAAGTCAGACATTAACCACGTATTTCTCTGTTTTATTTGGATAGAAATGGACTGTGATTGACAAATAAACTGATATTTAAGTCGTTCTACTCTTAGTCATAACTTTTTAAACTTGCATCTAGACAGCACAAGGTGGAATAAAAACACTCTCGTTTGCAAAAACGCCCTTGGGACTGTGATCATTACCTATAATACATAATGTAAAGTTGAATAAAAACGGTAACAAATTTTCTATATTAAGGTTCTACTGGACAAGAAATTTGTGGTAAGTATAAAGTATGAAAAAGGCCTCGTAATTATTTTTTACGGAATTTTAGGACACTTTTTGCTTTTCGAAGTAATTATCTTACACACCCAACTAAATAAACAAAGAACATAGAGATGGTAACTTGTATTAAATCATATTAAGGTCCATCTCCATCAAACGGACAACATCGCATCGGACAGGAACGAATGCGGACGCATGCGGTTTCTATCTATTAAATAATATTTCTCTTCCTTGTTGTTTGTCATATTCATTTTCGATTGATATTTCTGCTCCATTAGATTGCAAAAACTTCAAGTTTTCAAACTCTAATGAATAAAAACACTCTTCATGGCATTATCCAAATCCTAAAAAGATCATCAGACCTAAATAATACCTACATACGTCATCACAACAACCAGTTTATTTGTTTGACGTCAATGCAGCTAACCAGCCAGGTACAAAATAAATTTATAATCTTGTATTAATAATCCGCCTAACCTGTTTTATGGTAAGCAGAAATAATAGTGTCAACGAGAAAGGTCATTAATTATTTCCTTGCAAAGTCATACCCCTTTTGCAATGTTTTCTTTCGGAGACTTTACCTTAAAGATAACTTTGACTTGAAGTTCATTCTGAGTGTTTACTTGTGTATTTTAAATAGAAAGAATACTAAGAGCACGCCAGTGGTACATTTCATTAATCAAAATGTCACTGCAAGCTGCTCAGACTTGGAATTTATCTATGAAAGCAATTGTCAACTCCAAACTCATAAATGATTCATTTTTTACGGAGAGATGAAAATGAAATGAAAGTTATATACAAATTAAATTGTGATAAACAACATTGAATGTTATTGTATGCTTACAATTATACATCCCAATTCTCTATAGTTACATAATCAGACGTTAACTATATACTTAATTATGATTAATCTTAGATTAGTCCTACTCTTGCCGATCATTGCACTTTTTACCAGCGCAATCTATTATTATGATAAATATCACTTCATTTAACCTTTACTATGTGCCTTGACAAAATACTTACTGATTGAATGTGTTTGCTTTGAAAGGCTAACGCGAATTCAACTTGATGGTTTGTGGTTTACGTGCCCGTTTTGCTTGTTATGTCAAAATTTTATATACCTAGGTTTTAAGTGACAAACTTATGTAGGTACCCATTTTGCATCCGGTAATTGTACGTTTATAAATTCTCAGCGCTGTACAGGGCCTTATTTATTGTTTGAACATACAAAATGAAACTTACTTACTAAAAAGTCAATATGAGTTTACCTAACGGTATTAAACCTTGATCGTACATTCACGCTACGCTTTCTAACGCTAAAGTAATAAATAGAGAAATAAACCGTTTATTTCCATAGTGTGTAATTAATCTTATGTATATAATTTCTATTTATCACATAATATATATTAATAAACACCGGACTCGAATAATATAGAATGTCAGTCTAAAAATAGAACCATAATTATCAAAACATACAAGCTAATTATAAAAATAAAACCGCACTTAAACAATGATACAAATAGCAGTGGAAACTTTAGAACCAGACTTTTAACTACCTGCTTTATAAAATGTATATAATCTGGTTTTAATGTCGACAACTAGCGTGAGCAATCGCAGAATATTTTATGTTTTAAATAAGGAAATATGATCTACATATTTGAATACGTACAAAGTACTTGTTCTAAACACTTTTAAAATACTTCCTGGTACGATATTATTAGGAGTGATTAATATTATCTGCAGTTTCCCTCTTTTGTAACGATTACCTTACACATCGGGTAGATTAGTAACATACTCGTAGTTAGCCTGCAATGTCAAGAACACCACAAATTTATTGTAGGGTGTATTTGTCCTACATTTTAAAAGATTTTCACTGCATAAACGATAAATATATTTTGGTAAAATGTCGAGCAATAGAACAGAAGTATATTACGAAACTGTACACAAAGATTTTATAGAAATCTACTTCAAATATAATCCATTGTTGTAATGTATATAAGTTTTATAACTAACATTATTTTAAATGTATAAAAACCGTCATTTATGTTTAACCGTAATATAATCTGAGACAATCGAATGCAGTATTTATATCTGTTTATTGCTATTTTAAATCCACTATTCGCTCCAATTTAAATATGTTGTATACATTTGTAGAGCCGGTTTTGCATTAATAGCCATCAAGAAAAATGTCTTGCGATTAATAATAAACAGCACGTCGTTAAACTGTCACAAAAAAAAATTCATATTTTGTAGTATTTAAAAAAATTATGAGCAAAATATTTTATCTCTAGTTTTACATCCGATTAAATTCATCGCGGATTAAAGTAGATAAATTGATAGTTTTCATAATGGTTCTTTATTGTTAATACCGGCTTACTGGATTCACAATGATGGTCATGTAAGTGGAATTGACAGCGCATAATCTTATCTAACGTTGCTAAGCTTTATGCTTCCTGCCAAATTTCAGCTTCATACGTTATGTATCTTTCGAGATTAAGTAGTGACATTTAGCTTTGATTAAAATAAATTGAAATAATTACTATGATAACACAAAAGACACAGGCTACTTCAGCAACGTATTGAGGAACTAGGAACATAGAATTGAACATTGAATTATTAGCAATATTTATTAGTAGATTATTAATAAATAACTTGTTGTTAGCTAAGCAACTTGAACTTAACTTAAATTGTTAGTGAGCTCAGTTCAGAGTTAAGTTCGCCTTTGTACACGAATTCTATTTGTATTCTCCGTATTTTTATTTATTGCACACATAAAAAATGTGTGCAATAAATAAAAATAAATATATAATATAAGGAATCATTCTATTATGTAATTAAATAATTAAAAAAACAAAGGAAATCTACAAGATTAAGTGTATCTATTTGGCTTTCAAGATTTGACGCACTAGGATGTAACTGAATACCAATTGCATTTTAAGAAATAAAATATAATGGCATCATCGGCGGTCGTGTGTGTTTTTGCTGCAAGAAGTAGAGTAATTAGTAGATATTTGTATATCAGTACATATTTTATAATTTTGCAGTGAAGTAACACTTGTTAGTTTTTGTTTTGTTCAATGACAAATGGTTTTTTTAACGTATTAAACTTATAATGTCTGTATTCTAATCAATCGGCATCATCATTCTTAGCGTAACTTGTCCACTGTGTAATATTATGTTTTCATTCTGATATTGCCTACATTTTATAAGCATGAGCAATACAACCACATAAAAATCTTTCTACATAAAGAGGTGTAGGATTCCGATATCAAATATTTACTACCCTCTCCAACGCACTGTTTATAATAAATAAACCACAAGCTCTGTAATTTCCTGAAGGAAATACCTAACTTAGAATTATATCAAAGGTAAGTACTACGCCACTAATAAGGCTTTATCGATCTTACAAGAGGCAATTATAAACGTTATCTATTTTAATTACAGTGCTGTAGGTCTGACTGGTCTAAAATTTAACCAGCCTAGTAAACCAATCAAAATAGGTAACATCACTAGCTTGAGCCAATGTACCGTAGAGGAAAAAGGCAATTGCCAAAAGAGGAATAGAGGAGGTATGAGATTCTTCCCTAGTTAGGTTACTTCTATTTAAATAACATATATCTAAGAGAATTCTTGATGTGCTCTAGTTCTCCGAAATGTTATACCTGACATTCTGCGTGAATGGGCCGCATCGACTGGGTAAGACCTTCTTTAATAGAATATCGGCGTAAAATATCAGTATCCATATTATTACGCTTTTTCCGGTGAGTAAGAGCGCCGTTGGCTGAATTACCCTCCTTGGTCTTCCTTTTCCTCACTCATTTCCTACACAGTCGACAACGTCTTCGTTGTGTTTTCTTAACATCGTTTCTGCGATGCTTAGAGGATACGACCATGTAGGGTTTTGATTACCACCTTACCGTGGAACATATGCTTGTTTGTCACCAATCTTGTATAAAAAAACATGCACACACACACACTTTAGTGCCTACTAGCCATGCCATCGCATCGCGCCGTGCGTCGTAGTGACCTAAATATTGCCCTCAAATCTAACAACTACTGCTATTTCATATCCACTTCTATTTACATACACACATTATCTGTGTCCAATAATAAAGGCTTGTGCAAATAATAAAGTGTTAGGATAGTTTTTATAGAACTTCTAATAAACATGGTTCGTTGAAATCGCTCAGACGCACACACAGTTGCTATTACCTAGTCGGAAGTAAGCTAGACTATTTTAATTATTTAATTAATTAGACTTAACGCTGATTAAAAAACTTAATGTATCTTAAAGTAATAAAAATAAATAATATATTATAAGCTTGCACCCGACGTCTCGCCTGGCCATGGTCATTACAAAATTGTACATTATTCATTGTTTATGTGAGTCGTAGAAAAGTTCTGAAATGGCGACCTCGAACCGAAAGTCGCAGCGGGCAACCAGTTGATAAGGGCGGCTTATAACTTGTTGAAGCTATAATGATATGTGTTACAAAAACACAGCAAAAAATATAAGTTCCACTTCATACTATTTTACGTTTTTCAGTCTCCAAATAAAAAATTCCGCAAGCTTTAGAGTTTACGATGCAGTGCAGTATCAACAAATCAATACTTACTTCACTTATTGGTGTATGATTTTAATTACTCTCGTCGGTAGATGACCGACACGAGTGGGGTAATAAAAGCTTTTGCAATTTTACAAGTGTCTCAAATAAATATTTAATAAAATTTATTGATATATGATTTATTGGCCTCGAGTTTCTTAATCCATGTGTCATGATGATAATATGATGTCTAAACTCAAACTCAAAGCACTTATTTTATTTTGACCATAAAATGCATCACATTTTATGAGCGTCAAAGTTACAAGAAGTCATAACCCACAGCCAGATCGCTGACGAGGTAGAGCCGTAAGAACAACTGGCAAGAAACTCAGGCCACTATTTCAATCGCCAGATAATTAGATACAATTTTTTGTATGAGTATCAATTTTATCACTCAACGCAACCAAAACAACAATACAAAATATTTATTAGCAACACTCTAGAACATAAAACAACCCTAACTTTGGGTATAGTAAAAGGCAGCGGGCATGGCCGGAGGCCTTATTTTAGCCCTTTCCTTTTTCCTTACCTCCCTCATTCCCTTTACTTAACCCAACACTCGCTTCACAGTAGGCAGCGGCTTCGCAGATTCTTTGTCATTGAAAATTTCCATGAGCGACAACTTACCACTTACCACCAGGTGGGCTGTTGAATCATCTACCACTGTCAGCAATAAAAGAGAAAAAAATGGAGTCATTACCTGCGTACTTGTGTTATTTATTATGGCAATTTGTATTCTTTTGCAAGAAGCCCATATTCCGCAGAAGACGCCCATAAGTTGATAGATTACAGAGTACAGTTCGTTGTGTTTAAAATACACGATATATTTATATTGAAGAAATATTTAACTATTATCATTCAAAACGACTCGTTACATTTGGGTATATTACTGTCCAACAACCTAATTTATGAAGTTTAGAAATTCAATACAACTTTTACGTTTTAGTGGAGAACAATAAACAGCTAACACAGAGTTAAACTGAAATCTGGCAAACATTGCTAACTATAATAGTTTGTTTTAATATAAATCTCGAAAACAATAGTTGCTTATTTCCACTCGCTGGTAAAACTCTTAGCGAAATTGTAGGGTTGCAATCGGTAACTATACATTGATGGAGTTTGTTGTAGCTTCCCCCCCAACGGGGTTCTCGCCTTGTCGCGGCGAGGGGGCTTAGTAGCCGTGGTTACCAAGGACCACGGTGAACCAAGAGGAACCCCAAGGAGGCGCCGCTCCTCTGGGCTTTGCCGTTAAGCCCACGATGGAGCGGCTCTGGTGGGCTGCAGTGTTGCTTCAGCGACACTGCGGCTGAGGAGTGGCGAGACCGCGGCGCGGCGGGAGAGGAGTGCCGGTATAACGGTGCGCCGCTCTCCCTACCTTCCGCGGCCTCGGCGGGGCCGCAACCGCCAGATTGCGGACGCGGTGGGGCCGCAGGGGAAGAGGAGTGTCGGTATTGCGATGCGCCGTTCTCCCTATCCTCTGCGGCCGAGTTGGCCTGCGGGCGGCGATCAGGCAGTCGCCGCCCGAACAGCACGGGCCCGAGACGGCAGTGCGCGTGTTCCGCACGCGCCTCTCGAAGGAGGGGGGACTAGGCCCCTAAATCGGACGGGGCCCGCTCGCGGTGAGCGGGCCATGGCCCGTCGGGGTCGCGGATGAATGCGCAAGCGACTCCCGTGACCCCGACACTCTGGCCGTCTGGAGGAACACCGTGGGTTTTAGTCGGTATGCTGGCCGCGCTTTGAGTGCGGTCGGAGAGTCCGACATAACCCCTGCCTTGCCCGGGCGGGTGCGTATGCGTAATGCATTTCCCACGTAAAAAAAAAAAAAAAAAGTTTGTTGTAGCTTAAAACTTTTTATATATACATATATATACCTATCTATTTAGGTATTGTATTTTAGAGACATATACCTATATTTATATAGTTTTATAATTCAGAACTCATTAGAATAAGTTTCTAAAGTGGAAACTATTTTATTGTCCTTCTAGTACTGTTTGTACTGGTCTAAATATATCTTTTTTTTTTTGTATTAAATTACAGTTATGTTTATTATGCAATCATGTTTTTATACCGTAATAGCTTTGTTTTTCAACGGTTTTTATTAAGGACACTATTTTATCCCATAATCGCTTTGTTTTCGTATTATTAAGTGAGCATTTTATAAATATGCACTTAATAATTAATGCATATAAACATATTGCCTTCCAACTGAATTAAAACAGAAAAACTTTAATGCAATCTATTGCTATAGTTGCGTTCTATACTACGCCCACAATATTTGTACTTTGACCACTAATAAAAAAGTTTTATGAGCCACGAATGAACTTTTGCGATCTGACGTTGAACATTCATATTGGTTTTTCCGTACTATTAAACAACACATGAGTTTTATTAAATAAACAGAATTCATAAATTATTTTATAATATATAATAATAATAATATATAATAATTTTGATACTTAATTGAATATGTATGTTTGATATTCAAACATTCTAATCCGTCTTTATATTCTACACAATGTGAATATTACGGAGTCATCGTGCTTAATTTGATAGTCATCCCTTTAGTTAAAGTTTAAATTTTAGGGTGTATTTTGGCAAATCATCATGAACAAAGTTATTGTTTCTTTACAGAGTATGTGAATCCAACAGCACACAATGACGTATTCTATCGCAAGATTCACCCTAGGTAGATACTACCATAGAGTACATTAAACATAGATAGTACCATAGTCAAAGATTTCATTTTTTTGACACGTACGATTTGTACATTTATTGAAAGCCCTGATTATAAGCAAACTATATTTCAGGTTATTGTTTGAAAGCCAGTCACAACCTCACACGCTTTATTATAGCATAAATAATACGTAGTTAAACACATATTAACTTATGTGGTATGCCTACACATATTATTATTATTTATTGAATTATTCTTACGTACGAGTACCTAGATATCCGAAATTGTAACCAAAAGAGCGGATTTATCTTAACACAAGCATACTTATATAATAACGATTGAAGAGTCTTGCTGATTTCAGCGTAAATGAGAAAGATTGACCCTTTCATGGAATATCGACGTACGAGGTTTGCATATTGTTCAGTGGCCAAAAGCGCCAAAGACCCTTATTATTACCGCTCCTTTTTTCGTACTCATGATATGATCGTCAACGGCTTAGCACATATTGTTTTGAATTATTTTTGTAATACTTTGAGAATATAGTGATGCTAATAGGTCACGGTATTACTAAAATCATATACAGAAGCATAATGTTTGTTACTTATATAACAGAATACTTCAAAGAACACAAACAGTAATTTAAACGTATACAAGTTATAGAAAAGTTTATTTATGCAACTAAGTTTAAACGAAATTCCACTTCAGCGCTGGCCTCCTTTTAAATGCTTAGTGAATTCGTCGAGAGTTTTGAACCTCATCTCCAGTTTTGTAGCAGGAGTCGCGTATGTTTATCGTTATAATGCTCAACAATATTTGTTGTGCTCTTTTGGTTCCAATTTTTCAGACATTCCAGAATCACGTGGCGATGAATACAAGCCGATATGCAAATGCATCAATACATTTGTCATATTCTAAAGACAGCTCACTATGATAATACCATTTCTTTAGCTATGGAGACAATACAATTAGATACTCCCACACTGTTAGAGCTTATGTTTTGAAACTGAAGTTTAAGGCACTCCATTCTGGGGGTCTTGCCTGTTATCGAAAAATCACACAGCGAAAGACTGACTTTATAAATAGCACAGACAATAGCGTTTTCCTACATATCAAACCTAAATAATATAGTATTATCGTAATATTATACACAGACATAGGTACATAACGTAATTATTTGGGTACACGCTAAATAAGTGTTAATTAAAGTACCTAAGTTATAAGTAATTTTAATTTATAAATTGATAATTATAAAACGATATTATAATTAAGGACTTTACATATATATTAGCGTAATTACCAAGTTAATTAATCACATCTATTAATAACTTTGATTAGACTAACCAGATTATCCCTAGTTTTTTTTTTCTGTTCATGATCGCAGTTATAGCACTGTTGTTCGTTCTGTGTTAAAAGACTTTTTGGTATTTTTTCGTATACTTATTGGTTTCATCGCCACCTTTCGGCTGATTGATTATGCTATATATAAATGACCTAAGTTGTATATATTTTGTTAGATATACAATTAGGATTTCCGATATCTACTGATCCGACGATTCTTTAATATAAAATATTACGTGAAATATATTTGCCAAGTGTATGCGTATAAATAGAAATGTCCTGTGACAAATAAAATCGTTGACCTTTGATCGCACTTCTAGTGTGTTGTTAAATCTTAAAAGTGCTTTGGGTTTTGCGGACGTGAGGAAGGACGAGTGCCTCTAAGTGACCATGGGTCGATTCGTTATTTTTTCATAATATATATTGTCCAAGTTTTTTGTTGATGATTGTTATGTTTTGGATGATGTTGGCACTGTCTTGATGATTGGGTTATTTTTTGTATGACTTTAGGTTGTTATATTTAATCATGATATTGGGCATTATTTCTTCTCTGTGTTATTACGAGTATTCATTAGATTACATACGCAAACGAAGTAAATAACATCATCAGGTTAATAAACCAGAATATAATTTCTGTTTCGTATTAATCCTTTGAAATAAACAATTTTAGTTATTTAATCAACATTTAAAAGCCGCAGTTAATATTTACGTTTCAGCAAAGTTTAATTGTCAATAAAGCGTTATACACACGTCAACATTAGTCGACCGCTAAACTATTGTTTCGAATAATTTGATTCTATTTTCATTATTCGCTATATACGATTGTTAAACATTAAATGTAAATGTGTATACAAACCTAAGCTTTGATATATTAATGTTTATAAATTAATTGTTATAATATAATGAAAGTACCTTGATGCCTACACAACATCATTTTTCAATCGATGTTGTACCCTGATTTACTCTTTCCTTTCTTCAGAACACTATTATTAAGTATTATTGTGAAAGTTTGTCGAAACCTCAATCACTTGGTAGTACATTGATACATACAAATGATGTTAAATAAAAAGGGCAATAACTGACTTTTTAAATTTGACAGTGAAACTGAAGGAAACCACGTTTTGCCACACTGTTAGATGTTGTTTGTTATGGTAAAATAGTTGGTAATAAAATTCACATTATGTAGTCTATAAAGCAAGATCATGAACCATTGTAAAAGACAGTGACTGTGCGAATTCAGTAACAAATAGTTTTCAAAGTACAACTAACGAATGTCGTAAAACTAAGGTTTACAGGTACTAAACTTAGTCTACTGAGACCAATCTTAGCGACCGTAATATATAACGTTAAGAAGATTGTTCTCAAGGTGGCTTGACAAGATTTATTTGATTTATTTGTTCAAGAATATCTATATTTTTAGTTATTCAAAAGTTGCAAAGTAATATTTATATAACATTGAGTGCGTGTTTAAGAAGATGACTGTTGAACTAGAAAATAATATTAGTTGGGGATTTCACATTTTATGTTATACCAAACCAGGTATGGAAATGAACTTAAATTGAGACGTAATTGTCTAGTAGGTATGCACATTGCGTTGAGCTTGTGTGTATAAAAATTTAAACGATTGAAAGATTAAGAAAATATAATACTGAATAATAAAATATGACAGGAGCAGAGGCACTAGACAAGTGGCAAAGATTTCTATTATATTCATAGAATAGATAATAAAATGTATTGGATTGACATAAGCTAACGCCAACGCTTATGTCAATCTCATACATTTTTTTATCTATTCTATGAATAGAATAGAAATTTTTGACACTTTTCTAGGGCCTCAGCATAGACAAATACAACAAAGAGCGCATAGATTCCTGTATTTGAAGAGATTTAGAATTAATGGACACAGATTATCATTTTTTATTATCGATCTGTATAAATAGGTGTAACAGATTCCTTATGTTTTCGATGCTTATTCTACCTATATTGTATATTGTATGTAATTTATATTTATTAATAAATTGATTGATTGATTGATTGATGAGTTCTAAAGTCATTTCGCTATTTCAATACCTAAAGGAATACAACAATATGAAATCTTTGTTTCCAAAACTTGTTCAAGTGCAGTCCTGGAGTGGTGGTCACCATTCCATAAGTTATCTTGTCAATTACTACAATAATATTCCTTATTATCTCAATATTTCTATTAATTTTTGAGCATTAAAGACAAGATTAAATGCATTCTCAATGTACTAGACAATACCAAATCATTATATCGTAATAACTGTATAATAGGTAATTTGCGCTTTTTACTGCCAGAGATTAATGATAAAGCATTCTTTATTGTACTTCGTTTCTTTAAGCTTTTTGTTACGATTCTTCCGTTTAATGGGTCATATAAAAACTGTTTTGTTCTGTTGTTCGTTTGAGCATTAAGGAAAATAAACCCAATCTAAATGGCTATTAAGAGCTTACTGAGTTCTTGTTTAATTTATGTGCATAAAATATTGAATTTAATAAACGGTCCAAATTTGTACAATACGTTCTTGTTCAGCATATGTAATTTAAAGAATAATCTAGTTTGCTCCCTCTACACAATATTAAGCCTATAGGGTTGGTTATTCAATGCCATTCAATAAGTGAAAATTTTTAACGCTTTATAAAGTTACCTACTCCTAGAGAATGAGCAAATTTTACACTTCGTTCGTCAATACTTCCGACAAGCACTGAAAAAAACAACTTTTCACGCATGAGTTAAAACAATTCTATTGAAAACTAATTTTAAAGAGCAATGGTCTTTCAATAAGCCTATTTTCTTTTTGAATAACTCGACCAATGGTAAGGTTGATTTTACTATTGACTATAGAATATCAACATATTCACTACTTTCGAAAAGGAAGCACCGAGAGATACCTATCGGTCTTACTTCACAACACCAGAGGTTTGCCGCCCATGCCATACACCAGCAGAAACAATTCACATATTAGTGTATTGTTTCTGCTAATGACTGCCTCTGTGGTTCGGTGGTACTGTGTATGGATTGCCCCGCAGAGGTCGCGGGTTCGATTCCCGCTCAGTGCAAGTATTTGTGTGCGTGAACATGTCTATTTGCATTGGTCTGGGTGTTTCTATGTATAATATGTATGTGTTTACAAAAAAAAAAGTATTTAAATATGCACTCGTATATCCGCATTCTAGAACCCATAACACAAGCATATAATATGCTTACTTTGGGTCTAGATGGCGTTGTGTGTAGTTGTTTATTTATTTATTTATTTATTTATTATTAGTAATATTCATGTCTGGTGTTCTGAAGACGAAGGTATTTCCCCAGTTGAGCGATTAAATATTTTGTTTTGTACCTCTCATTAAAAGTTTGTAAAGCGCGTTTTTATAATGTTTACTAACTTCAGTGCATTAATTAACTTCATTGCCAACTGACAACAGCAAACAGTAATGTTGCATAATTTACGCAACCATAGATATAAATTTCCAATTAGCTATAATGTTGTATTGTAGGGAATATAATAGTTATTATTGTTATTTGTTGTACAAACTCAACTATGTATAATTGTGTGTTTGAACAAGGCGAATTGAGGTTTGCCAACAATAAACTTGAAAAGTTAGATAGATACATAGAATTATGCTGCCTCTGTAGTTTGGTGGTACTGTGTACGGATTACCAAGCAGCGGTCTCGGGTTCGATCCCCGGGTCGGATAAAGTGATATTGGGTTTTTCTGCCTTAAATTCTCAGTATGTATTATCCCGGAGTCTAGAATTGTGCCCGCTAAATGGCAACAGGCCCGCACCCTGTTACATGGGACCTGAAATAAAAATGATGAAAAGTGGGTGGTTATACGCCAAGTGTATATGATACAATTTATTAATTCAATTTAATGAACGCTAATAATAAGTTGCAGTTTACCATTATTGCCAATATAGCGTGGAACCTTCCAACTACTTGACTTTTCCGCTGCGAAATTGCATCAAGAGTTTGGTGTGTTCATTTTTGCGAATTATGTTCACGCATACGCATAACATAACGCAATACGCGTCACTAAAAGATGAATCAATAGCTTAGTAAGAATATTTGTAGAAGACTCGTAAGGTCAACCAGAAAAATATTATGGCACCTGTAAAAAAAAATTATTCCAGATATAACAAAACGTTTATTATAAAAGCAAAACTCCGTACTCATGTGTAATGTATTTTTAATTATATTTAGGTCTGTAACTTGAAACATATTTGTTATAATATCGCATCTTATCTTCATACATTATAGTGCAAAAAGAAGGAAATCCCAATAAGATTTCTTTAAATTCATTTACGCAAAACAGTTGCAAAATATTCCACTGGCTTCGTTTACACAGACTCGTAACAATTATGCAGAATACAATCACTTATTAATTCACATGCCACACATAAGCAAGCAGAAGCTAGATTTCTTAAAAGTTTTTTGATCACAGATATAAAACTGTATGTTTTTACTCCAATAATAAATGTAAGTTTGTCATAAGCTTCATTAGCACAGTGGCATCTCTACACAAAAAGAGAGTCGCAAAACATATATGATTCGTATTGCACACAAACCTACTACTAAAATTCTAAATTATTATTTTTTACATATCTAGTACAGTGTAGGTTTTTATTAAGTATCAATTTGGTTTACTTTTTGCTTGACTGTCAAGTCAAGGAGGGTAATGTTATTCGAGCGTATGTATTTATGTATCTATGTATATATATCTGTTTCTCTGGCACGCTTTAGCTTAAACGGCTCAATAAATTTTAACATATAATGTCATATTATATACGTTTTAATTGTAGGAGTAACATAGGGTACATAATATTTCAATGTAGCTAGTTTTATAAAGTAAAACTCTAAAAAGTGCAACAAACACAAATCATTATCACAACACAATCATTTAAACTAAAAAGGACACTGCATTTACAACATTTAAATATAAAAATATAGCACCTCGTGAAAAGCTCGTTGTGAATTTCTGGCGGATCTAAAATTCTCTAAAAATTCGTTAGTATAATGAAAATGTATTCCGAAAATTTCCATATTTTATTCACGGTGCGCATGGTATTAGCACAGTTTTGAATCAAACGGAACACTGGACTTTAAAGCTTACTGTTTTAGATATCATGGAAAACTTGAATGTTCCTACATTTCTAAATATTTTCAACCATTTTTGAATAAAAAACGAATAACTAAGCGATTCCATCTATGTTTTATTATAAACACATTCATAACCTAAATGTCTACATAATTATGTATGTATGATTGCATCTCTTTATTAAATCCTAATATTTATTATTATTATATTACATAATACTCATTACTGAAAAATAAAGTAAATTAGTAACTAATAAACATGAAATACATTAAAAGATACTTGTCCAAATTTGTTACACCAATACACGTGCAGATTACTATGGGAAGGTTTTGACTACGTGGTTTTGGAAGGTAATTGTTAACACCTGAACGCTTGCAAAAGACTTTGACGATACTAAAGAATTAAGTAATTTATAAAGCGAGGCATTCCTGAAATCCTGAGGCATCAACGTTCGTAGAAAAAAAATATTTGCAAATATTTACCGTGGTCTACTATAGTAGGCCATGCGTGTACTCTAGTGTTCAAGAATTTTTATCACATTTATTAAAGAATTAATATCACTTGGAATAATTAAAGGTTTCTATGATATCTACAGGTTTTATTACATTATTAAATCTCGTAAGTAATGTAAATTGATTACTAAAAAAATAACACACTGTATAATTTTATTATGTATGTACAATTGTATCTCTCTCTATGTTTTATGTTTTCAGATAGCATGAAACTATTTCAAAAACATTGTGGTAATATGTAAACTATACATACATAACTTCACGCATGTCTCCCATTAATGAGGTAAGCAGAGACTATAGACCATAATAATCCATTAATTAATGATCGTTAATAATATAATAGAAAACTTGATATACGGTGTAAATGAGGTTCGTTATACCGGTTGTACGCAGGTGTATAGAACGTCGACCAGGAGAATGGCAAAGCCTATATACAAGAAGTAGATAGTTTGTTTTACAAAGCCTTCATCGGCGCACGCGACTGACGGTTACATCAAACAGTACAAACGTTTGAGTTTCGAAGTTTCGAAATTTGGATTTGTGTTTTATATTATCGTGAAGTGTATACTTTTTTATAAAAAGTAAGTATATTATAAATTTATTTTTTATAATTATAAAATGAAACAGCATCAAAATTATGTACTTAAATAAAATACTACTTGTTTATGTTTACACGGCCTTTTCGTGCATTGAGTTTAAATAATTTTGATAATTAAGCGACCGGGATTCTTCAATATATACAATTTAATAATAAACAAAATAAATTAATAAAAAACTGATGAATATTTATGGAATAGGATGATATTGTATTTTTAAACAATCACTACCGTTAATTAAAGTCTGAAATAAAATATCGAGTATTTTTGCATGTATAAAAACAGTATATTTTTTTAAATTGAATTAGGTACTTGCATCGGTTATTCCTGTTGTATAAAATGGTAATTGAAAGTAGCATTCGTTCTTTCACAAAGTAAAAGTTATTCTGATACAAAATAGAATTTAATTTAGCGGTTTAGATGTCAAAGATTTCTTAACTAACAGAAAAGTTATTTTTCGTTTACTGTTATGAACTGTGTGAATTAAATTATTAATTTTAAATGATAATGAAGGTATTTAGTTTTCGGTACTCACATCAGTATTATTGAGTTATCGTCTATTGCAAAAATCTCGAGTACCAACGTTCTAGTGACAAAACTAAGCTCCGCAATCATACGACTATTGATACCTTATGACGATTCATCGGAAAATTGCTTGTCGCATAATATCTAGAAAAAAAACCTTGAAAGAAAATCACAGAAATAAAGCGATTCCTTTAGTGAATTGATTCCGATAAAATACTAAAATATTTCATTGTTTACCCATTGTAAATAAAGGCAGTCGGTTCGGTCAAAACAATAGACTCAATTTGTATTCAAGTCCTTAAGCACGAGCGTATTCGATAAATGTGTAGGGTACTGACAAGTACGCCTTTGTCATTTCAATGAATCTATTTAATTTTGATTTGTATGTTGTAGTGATTTTCTATTTCAATATAATACTTAGTATCTCGTCTTATTAAGTCTCTCAATGTATATTTATTTCTTTAAGATTTACCACAGTTTCTGAAAGGCTGTCAACGATAAATTAACTAATCACCTGATAAATCATGGGTGAAGTACCAATTGCTTACTAATTAGTAACTAATTACATCAAATTAAACTAATTATCCATACTTTTCGCATGCTTTTAGGAACTTCACATGATTTTACATTTCGTTGATCAGCCTTTCAGAAACTGGGGGTTAAACTTATAAGACATAAATAAAGAATATATTGTTTTATCATAAAAACAAAAATAAACATTAGGCAAGATTTTAACGTGCGTGTATCTCACTACATCCTAGGAGTAAGCCTGTGTTATACACAGGCTTACTCCTAGGACTATTTTGAGACCGCTGATATTGTAGTACAGCAAAAGCAATGTGCCGTTGTGGTAGGTGTTATAACTGACTGGAACCCTATACTTATCATTCTAACATTTTCAACATTGTATTTGAGTTTGTGAAATTGTGTTTATGTATAATTGTGTGTATCTACATATATTTTACGTAATTACGAATATAGAAGAATATAGGTGAAATATTTTTAAAAGGGAAATCGCAGTTTCAGTTTTAATAAAATTTTGTATTTAAATCTCAAATTTTACAACTAGATATGGAACAACAGAAATATATAATGTCTAGCTGTGGACTGCAATACGAATTGATTTCAATGCGTTACGAATTGGTAAAAGTATTAAAATATTGGTTCCTGGTATTATTTTGAGGCCAAACGCAGAACATGTTACTGCTATTTCAATTTACATTGAGATGTCATTAATCGTTGATAGCTTGTATGATTGGTATTTAATGTTAATATTCATTTTATATGTTACACCTGTGCTAAAGGAATATTAAAATTTAACATCTTGAGCTTGGCTACTTGTAACACAGGTGTAGAGCGAACAAAAGTGGACTTTGAGAAAAAATATTTGAAATTGTTTATCGGTTTATTTACATATTTAATTGAGTTATAGGTAGGCATTTTAATTTTGGTATATAATATAATTTAAAACCACAAGCCTTTGCTTGTGATAGACTTGTGCCTTGCCCTGCAGTGTGATAATAAATATCGAGTTGGTATGATGATGATGGAGTGACTGAGTGTTTTTCTGATAATGAGGATAATACCTACCCTTATCTATTCATATCGGCTCATTTTTATCCCACTACAGGGAAAGGCCTCTTCTTATACAGAGAAAGTATGAGCATTGATCGCCACGCTTGCTCAAGGCGGATTGGCAATTTCAGACTTCCTCAGTAGTCCAGGTTTTCTCACGATGTTTTCCTTCACCGTCAGACAGTAATATTCACATAAACTTAGAAAGTACCTACATTATACTTGCCCGGATGCGATTCCCGAGCGCAGGGCTCTCCCACTGGGCCATTATGACCTTTTTTATTATTACCCTTGTCTATTGTGGTACACGAATTGATTTTAACAATACGTACTGATATCACATCAAAATTTTTTTAGTTGGTAATATTCATTAAACATAAAACAAAGTAGTTTCTAACCAAAATGCAATTCTTAAAGATAATCTGAAGGCTGAATTTAGATTTAAACTAGTTATCTAGAGTTAGGTACCATATTCACTACTTTTGGCGGACTCTATGACTCAAGCAACTAGACAGTTTTTAATCACCTCATTTCGGTAGTTAACCTTTATTACGTTACGTTATTAACAAAATACATTTACAAAATGAACCGACATTATAGTTACATAAGCCATAAAAATCATTTAACTACATAACATTATCGCTAATAGAATCTAATGTATGACAAACAACTGTGACAATAATTAGTCCGCCCTCTATTCCCAAAGTACTAATTTTGTCCCAAATAGGTGTTACTGTAATATAAAGCTTGGAATACAAGGGACGGTAATAAAATTATGTTTGCTTTAATTTAAACGGTTTAAGAGAGAGTACAGCGATATTTCCCTTAGGAGATTTCTCGCTTGTATTTCAACCCACGGAAGCGTACCAGCTGTTTAGTTTATTGCCGCCTTCCTGCTGAGTTGCAGTCTTAATAATTGCTCTATGATCTTTTTAAACGGCAAATATAGTTTTTTAATAAAGCTTTGACACTTTCAAGGTCAGTAAGCTGCTGTTAATGACTGAATTTGGAGTTTGATAAAAAAAAGTCCAACGAAAACCAAAAACTCTTTGCATTTCAACGTAAGTGGTCTAATGTTGAATAACTCTTTAATCTTCATAGTATTTGGTCAAGTAAACAAAATAGCTTCTTTACATTTTATCGTATTTGTCAAATAAAGCAAAAAACTATTTATTCTTTACATTGCTAAGTATTTGATTTAAATAAGCTGTATTTGATCAATTAAATCAAAAAACTCCTTTGCACATAACCGTTTATACTTAATAAGATATTTTATACTACGTCGTCAGATATAAAAATAGTACAGTAGGTAGGTACTGTAATAGATACCAGAGGCCCTAGACAAGTGTCAAAGATTTCTATTCTATTCATAGAATAGATAATAAAATGTATGAGATTGACATAAGCGTTGGCGTTAGCTTATGTCAATTCAATACATTTTTTAATCTATTCTATGAATAGAATAGAAATCTTTGCCACTTGTCTAGGGCCTCTGAGGCTCTAGACACGTGGCAAAGATTTCTATTCTATTCATAGAATAGAATAAAAAAATGTATTGGTTTGACATAAGATAACGCCAACAACGCTTGTGTGAATCTCATACATTTTTTTATCTATTCTATGAATAGAATAGAAATCTTTGTCACTTGTCTAGGGCCTCTGGTATGCTAATATAGGGTAAAATACTATATTTAGACTCCATTTTAAGTTCCGCTGACAATGACGCTTCGTCCTACGTCACAAACGTACGTCGCTGTTGTTATATTCGTATTTATAACCGATAAATACTCATATTATTTTTGTACCAATTGCTATGTAATCTACAATATTGTAAACAAAGTTTTTAGAAGCAAAGGTATATATTTCTGAAGTATTAATTGCTTAGATTGATTCATGATTTCCACTTATTGAAAATATACATTTTTATTCCTACGTCACGCAGTTTAATCGTTTTAAATGATTCATTGCTAAAGGCTAACTTCGTTGATTGGTTTTTCAAAGAACTGTTTAAAATAACATAAATATTCATTAGTTTTACACCAACTATCATAATATTGCTAAATTTTTGGTAGAAATTACTAAACGAAACGCAGCATTATGGTTACGTAAGATCCGCGTTTCAACGCAATTTTGCTGTTCCAAAAACATAGGTCAAGTGCAATCTCAGTTATTCACGATTCAGATGGCTTTGCGTAATAGCTGGTCAAAGTTCCGAATTGAGTTCTATTTTTAAACTCATTTGCATATAAAATTGAACTTGAATTAAAAAGAAACTGAAATTGGTTCAGCCGTTTAGGCGCTGAGTGGTAAAACACACACACACACACAAACTTTCGCATTTTTAATATTCAATTAATAGGAGTTATAATAATAATACAATTTATAAAGAATTAAAATAATGAAAGAAGTAAAAATAATACATATTGTTTAATAGGTATAGATAGAAATAATTATTGTAGTCGTATTATTACTTTTTTATTATTTTACTAGCTGCGCCCCACGGCTTTGCCCTCGCGTATAATATGTTTTGTATACCTCTGAAACCAGATCGATATCCCGGATAAAAAGTAGCCCATGTCCGTCTCTGCACCGAATCTACATACCAATGTTCAGCCATTTAGGCGCTGAGTGACAACAAACAAACACACAACACACATACATATACACAAACTTTTGCATTTATAATATTAGTAATTAATAGGATATCATTCTTTTGTCCTGAAATCTTAATTCAATGTTATTGTAATTTTACGCATTTTTTTGAATAAAATAAATAAATACCTCTACAGTAATAGCCGTGTTATGTACTAGAGCTCCGCTCTCGCTTTGCTTTGGTATCAAGTTTAATTCGATCTCACAACGAACTTCTATGGAAAATATCATAGCATTACTGTCGTATTGCAAAATTACAATTAATTTTTTTTTTTAAATAATAAAATATAGCCTAAGTAACCCGCCCAATTTATTGATTTCTAAAAGTGAAAAAGTTTATAAAATCTATTTAATTTTATATTAGCCTACCAAAGTGATTCCACTCTGCCTGATAAATCAAATCTTTAAAGTTAAATCAAACCTTTTCTCTTTATAATAATAGTATAGATTTAGAAAAATCTAAGAAAGTAAAATTAATAATGACAATAGATTTATGAGTGTTTCTCCGAAATTGCGTTCTTTGTCTGATTCATATGGCCTAATTTTTTTCACATTTAAGCTTATAAAACATATTTTACGAAAGATGATAACCTAAGATACAATGTCTGAAAAATGCACATTTTTTGATAAAATGGTTTCCGAGATAATTAACTTTAAAATTTTTGGGGTCATATGAATCAGAATTAGGGATAGAAATGAAATTCTAGTTAGAAAAATCAGTCAATTATTTATTAAAATCACAGTAAATGCACACGATGCTTATCATAACACCTAAATCTAGTCAATCACAGCATGATATGGCACTTGACAATATCAATTGTTACAGGCGTAACGTGCCGCCAATGTAACGTTTCATTAACAATATGTGTGACATTCTGATTAATATGGTATTTTACCCTAAGAATTTACATATCAATCAGAATTTTGCCCATTAACATTGATAAATCATCACACGTATGCAATTAAGGATTGTTATTTATACATAGGTTTCTGTTCCCCAATGGCATTATATTTCCCGCAGATTCAAGTTTGAAAACCATTTACCTTAATTATAAAAACGAAAATACTAATCAGAAACACAGGTGTACCAAGGCTATATGAATCAGATATTTATCTTTATATCTCCGCGACGACACGAACCAGCCACATGTCACGTCGCGACCACGTCAGCCGAGCCACTGGCTACGGCCAGCGCGGGGAGGGGTCGCCTGATGTTTCGTATTTAGCTGGGTACGTTCGAGTGAAGCGCGTGAATATGTATCAGACTTTTGTGCCGGACACTCACTATTTTTTTATTTATAAATAAATAATCGTAAATATTAGTACCATTTTTTTGGTGTAAAGAAACAACTAATATTCTTTCGTAATAATTATAATTCACATCAATTTATGTATAAGAAATAATGTTATTGTTACTAATGTTCAAGAAACTGGGTTACGGATACACCATATTAGTCAGAAGAATTACTTTAAATATTTTTTTAAAATATTTAAATAAATATTATTAAAAAAAATTAACTTGTGCAAGATAGGCAATAGTCTGAGGTATGTTTTAAAATTAATTAATTGCAGACTGATTTGTCAGTTAGTTACAAAAATAAACCTCAAGACATCGAAAATTTAGGGTTCGGAGAATCACTCTTATATTGTAACCTAATCTGACCCTACGGTCAGATCGGTCGTTTAAGTATACTTTGTAAAATGTACCTACGTACAGTGTACCTCAGAATAATTAACTGTAAAGTTACTTAATAAATTTAAATTTAGTGATTACGATTAAGAAGTAATGCCCCTAATTCGCTTCAGTACCTACCTATTAAGTAAGTTCCATGAGTATGGTGAAATAATACTGGGAAAGTTCGTGCCGGACGCGCGTGCGGGGTTCGAAGGTCTATTTATGATGAAGGAAGTTGTACTAAATTATTATAATTGTAAAACGTTATTCATAATTTAGTACAAAATGATATTATGATACTTTGGTATGAAAGGGTTTTAATTTTAGACATCGTTTTATGATTAAAATAGTCTCTCTTGATATAGGTGGGTATACAATTTTAATTAGTTCCTTAACCGTTTGAGTTACAATAAATATAATTTGTTATTTTCGCCTCGTTTGATCTATTTCAATTCGACTACAGAAATATTTTTTTTTCAGTTTCTTAAGGTTGTTTGTTTATAAACGAGTTTCTTTGAATGAAATGACAATGCAACATTTATGTTAGCTTCAGTAGATTTGTGTGTTATATTAGTATGTCAATCAGCATCTCCTTTTGCAAACACACATAACATTTGCTGAAAACAGTAACGGTAAAATACTTATAATAGGTACCTACCTAGTCTACAAAACTGGTCATTAATCAATGTCGTCAATAAGAAAAGTAAACATAGCAACATTTAAACAATTTACATGTTTCAAACTATTTATCTAGTCATCTATCTAATTTTTAACAAAGGCTACATCGTGTGGACTAACACACATTAACCCAAAAAATAGAAACTGAACATTTTAATAGCCAGCAAAAGTTCAACTCAGTACATAGACCTTCCAAAAGCGTTGATTGATCATCATATTATATAAATATATAAAGCGGAACAATTTTTTGTTTGAACGCGCTAATCTCTAGAACAACTAGTCGGTTTTGAATAATACTTCATTATTTTTGCGTATGATAGTCCAGTTCTTGAGATAGGTTATAAAGGCTATGTAACTGTGTACTGGCGACGGGAGCAGGGCACTAACCAAAGCGGGTAAAACCGGGCTGCGGGAAACTAGTTACATTATGATCTGAACCATGACACGAATTTTGTAATATTGACCCATGTGAAAAGCATCGTGAAAACCTTGAACTTACAAAAAAATGTCTGGAATTGCCAATCCTCCTAGAGCAAGTGGTGATCAACGCCCATTACTTCTCAGTATGCGAATAGGGCTTTGCTCTACTAAGACAATAACAGGCTGGTATTTTAGAATTTTTAAAGATATATCAATATTTAAATATGGCACTGATTAAACAACACTAACAAATATACCCACTCACTAAGACTAGAGTGATAATAAGTTCTACTACTTGGGATGACTGGTCAATCTTGGCATGGCATACTTTTAATATTCAATCCAGTATTACCTTGTCGTGCAATGTGACCAGGAGTTGCATTTACCAGTTTAATTAAAATACGTAGTCAAATTACCATACTAGATGAAACTAAATAATTGAAATCCTCTCTTTTCTTTCTTTAATCTTAGTATTATATTAATTGGTTAATTTGTAATAATTACTTTGTATGGTTCTTTGGTTGCGTTGAGTGTTTAAATTGTAACTCATTCAAATAACTGTAATTATCTGGCGATTGAAAAGAGTGGCGTGAGTTTCTTGCCACTTCTTCTCACAGCTCTACCTCGTCAGCGAACTGGCTGTAGGTCAATTGGCTGACAAAATGTAATGTTGACTTTTCTTAAGCATCATACTTTATGATCAAAATGAAATAAATGCTTTGACTTTGACTTTACTAATCCTCTGTCAAAGTTGCGTGACAAAAATCTTTACATAGTCACGATTGTTTTTTATTGCGATTTATCTTATTTCTGTAAAATATTGACCTGTCAAACACAATACAATGGGTCACTACTGGAACTGGAGCGCGGCAGAGGGCTTATTAAACTATTATGTGATGGTTTTCGCTGTGCCTACGACAGACGGGCCTTTTGTCACCTGAACAGGCTATAACTAATGGAGTCACTAGTCTACTAGAAAATTGGAATATTCATAAAACTGATCGAAAAGGGACTTTCCACAAAAAAAGTTATGAAAGGGTCAGTTTAAATCTTTATTCTTTATTACCATTTAAACTTTGTTAATTTATCTACGCCAAACTCAAAGTTTAAAAACAAAAAAACAAGTAATGCAAGTCACAGTTCTTAGACGATTATTAACCCAATCAGGGCAAAATCAAATTAAGCTATTATTCAAGACGATGGTCTGGTTCTGACTACCCAATAAGAATAAATAAGCAATTTTTTATAGAGTATTCTGAATAAACCTATAATGTAGTTAAGATATTTTAATCATTTTGTATCGATTATCAGATACGATACCGTTAATATGGTAATTACTAATTAGTAAATTTCTTTGATGTAAAATGTCAACCAATTTTACTTTCATCTTCGCGCTTACATACAATAGTAAAACTCTTTTTTCATCATCAGCTGAAAAATAATACTGCTGTACCTAAAAAGTAATTAAGAAATTTTTAATAGATATTTTTAATTTGAATAAAGTAAATTATATATAAAAACCAAATAACAAATTGACTTACAAATTACAAAGGCAGTGAGTGAACCAACCACAAAATTTTATTTGCGATCATTCATATTACATTCGATTTGGGTAGTTAATCGGTTTAATCAATATGTATATTGGTTTAATTTCACAGGAATTAAAATAATAGGTAGATACATCATTTACTTATGATACCTGTAAAAACTAATTACAAAGTGTAGTACTTACCAGGATGAATGAAACTTAAACCGTTGCGTTGTTACTCGTAGTAAATATATGGAGTCAATTTCTACGCTTTCTAGCATTGCTCCAAAATGTTCTAGAACCTTTAAAATATTAATAGCCAACTAGTTTGTTCTAATCAGCGGTTATTGAAATAAGAACGATGTCATTATTTTTTTTATTGACCGGGAATAATGTATAATATGAGACATGTGTTGCAAAAAAATGCATGAGTTACTTTATATATATACATATTTCAGTGCAATTAAATCTAACAATTACCATCATCATTAAAAATTTGGTTTGTTAAAAATATTTTTTTTTATATTAGCCTACCAAAGTGACTCCACCCCGCCTGATGGTAAGCAGTCAGTGGAATCCAGAAGTGGTGGGCACCATACCAAAAGCCATCGTCTTAAACTGCTGGTATGGTGGCCCCCACTATGGCGGCTGGGAATGGGGTAAGGGGAAGGGAATGAGGGAGGTGGGGAAAGAGGACAGGGGGGAAATTGGGCCTCCGGTGCTCTCACTCACCGAACTCCCCGGACGATCCGACCCATTCATGCTGAAACCAGCGTGGATCTACTACCATAGTATACAATACATACATAAAAATGAGATAATTGTTTTGTTTGAAGCAACTTGATGACTTTGATAACCTTCAAACTCTTTCCATTAGTTCCATTAGTAATGATAATTTAAATTAACAATCTATTAAAATGAAATTGTATTTAAATATAACAATAATAATAATAATAATAATGATGCAAAAGGCTATGCTCCTTGATACGGCCCGCATTGTGAGGCGGTTCCTATCTCTGGAGCCCTAACCACCGGTAGCTTGGTCCCTGTACCCGATATCGGTGGGTCTCCATATTTTTATATTTTTAAATGTATATTTCTATTATTTTTTATATATATTTAAAAATGTAATTTTGTGTGTATATAATTAAATAAAGAGAATAATAATAATAATACAGATAAAGTATTTGGATTTGGATTCGGCAATCATTGTTCCGATAGTCATATCAGTTAATGGACTGATTCATACGAGCCTCCATCAACATCTCGTGAGGCTCGTGTTAGGTGGCTGGATCGTGGGCCCGATGCAAAAGGCTGTGCTCCTTAATACGGCCCGCATTGTGAAGCGGTTCCTATCTCTGGCGCCCTGACCACCGGTAGCTTGGTCCCTGTACCCGATATCGGTGGGCCTCCATATTTTAACATTATTTACAGAGATTAGCGCGTTCAAACAAATAAACAAACAAACTCTTACGTTTTATAAAATAGTATAGATACATTATGATGACGTCTATTTAAAATTTATAAATCGTTAAAAAACTACGAAAATAACTTTAAGAAGTAAGAAGTAATAAACCAACAAAAGTACGTCTACCTATTTTATTTTTATTTTTAGTGCCTTTACTCTTATTTCAAGAGTAATTATGCGTTGAACGCAAAGTAAGCAAAGAATTTTGTCTATTTGTCTAGAGGCTATTAGAATACTTGAGCTGCTTGGTTCTAAAATAATTATGACTAAGCAGCAGTTTTTGTCTCACAGAAGGATTTAGCATATTATTGTACCTAAGTATGTATCGACTAATTGTAATTTTTTAAGGCTGAAATCAAAATAAATTTCTTTGCTTTTTTTCCAATGCATTATCAACACTACCAAACTCCAACTACAAATTCAAAAGTATGATAAGAATTTACAATAGAAATAAACATCAAAGTAAGAATAAACCAATAATGTGTACAATAACCAACAGCAATTCTAAACACGGTGATCCGAGAGCAATATGTCATAATAACTATTAAGTGACGTAAACTACGAGTGAAAGTGAGCAACGACGGCCGGAGATTGCTGCAATGTTCAAGAATACTTTACAACGGTATATGATACGCGTTTCATCTTGCAAAGTATTTATACGAAACATACGCACTTATACGTTTTGAAACAGGCAATTATTGTATTACAGAGAGTGAGGCAACGCATAGTTTGTGTAAAGATTGTTGCATTAAATAAATATCACGTAAATAAACAGATCTTAGCTTAAACTGTAATAACATTTTTGTTAGTTGTGTACTTTAAGAAATTAAATTAATCTAAAATGATACAATTAATTTAAAATATAAGATCTTATTCTCACTTATTAAAAATAAAACAGTTTGTACTCATAATTTAGTTATTGAGTCACTTCATTAACTGACTGTAATAGTGTTTTACCACTATTAAATCCCTAATTACAAAAGTGTGTGAAAAAAATCAAGGTCAATTACTAATAACACAGCAATAAAAAGAAATAATTTTATCATAATTTAAATTTTATGCCATGATTAGAAAACACAGGCATGCCCACAGATTATGGTAATATTTCACACTTTACAGTGTCTTTGATTTTTAGCCGATGAATTTGTGTTAAAAAATATTATTAAAGATTTGTGTGACATCAAAATTGCTTCTATATTAATCGTTAGATGCGTGCATATATTTCCTTAAACTATCTATAAACACTTAACACTACATTGAGCACTTAACAATTGAGATGATGTCAATAAATATTACGGAAAGTAACCGACATTGAGAGTTGTCGCGAGATGTTAACGCTTGAAAACAATAAGCGACGAGCGGAAAATTCTAGCTGGTATCTGCTCCACTTGTTTGTAAGCATAAACCGCTGATTCCTATCCCGCAGCGGATTGTGTTCATATACAAAATCAGTCAAACGTTTACGGTTCTAGTTCGCAGGTTAAGCTTGCGTTTGAATAGATTTTTTACTTGTGATTTTTATTTAAATGCTAGTGCTAGTGTATCGCGAACCAATGTCGTGGTGGTCTAAGGTACCTGGCCCTTATGTATAATGAGGTTTAGGTTTATTTTGTTTTATGTGTATACTCATACTCTCACTAATGTTACTTCCTCTTCCACTATAAGGCTTCTCTCTTGCACTAAGTTCTGAGTTAAGCTTTTTTAGTAAGCCTTTGTGCATAATTTTTATTTATATATATTTTCTTTGCATGTATCTTTTTGTGTGCAATAAATAAATAAAAGAATGTGTAGATTGCGATAATTTCTAGGAATGATAGTGCGTCTATGAGAAATTACACCCTCACTCTCACTGTGGTATAATCATTAAGGACTATAGGTACTTATCAAAATTCTTACCTAAAATTACGATTTAAGTAAACATTCAATTTATAGCATAACTAAATAGCGTTCTTGTAGGTTTACTGAAATTCGAACTACGAAATTTCCATAGAACTGCGTTTTGGGGTCATCTTGAGTTGTCTCATGAATAAGGGAACTGCTTAGAAACAATTTCTGGCCTCACATTCTCTTATCTATGATCTGCGAATAGTCTCCAACTATTATGATAGGTATCCTATTGTTAAATCAACAAAGGTACACTATATTAATATTATTGCTTTAAAGAGTTTGTTTGTAGCAGATAATATCAAGTACTATATGTTTTTATTTTATGAAGCTTACACTAACTTAAAGTCACTATATTTTTGCCAGACGTGGTCTACATAATACAAAACATACTTTACGAGAGCTTCTGCAGGTACAATGATACATTATAAGGCGAATAAACACGTTAAATATTTTATTGTTAAATTCGTTGACAATTCGTGCTATAATTGATATTTACCTTAGTCTTCTTCGCTAATAGCAGGCTCATATCGTTCTTTTACTTGGTCGTACTTTGAACTGTGACAAGTCCAGTTTCGGCAAAACTTTTACAGAGTTTTACCAGTACAATAATTCAATTAAGCTATGAGTATAAGGGAAGAAATATGAGTACCTATCAAAATCTGATTTATAATTACATCTACAAGCTACCCGTAATTAATTTAAACTACGCCTCTGTGATAAATTATCGGAATTGATACTAATTTTGACATCGGCAAGAATTTCATATAGGTATTCAATCGACGAAAATATTTAATGAAAATTTTCGATATTTCAAATTAGATACGAATTATGCAAACAATTTTATACCTTTGTACTGTGTTTAACAAGAATTCAATGATAATATTCTCAGAAAAAAACTGGTTTTATTTGCTTAGGATTTTAGATGTAAAGATTATTTTGATGAAAAATTATATTTGGTATTGTAAAACATTTTCTAGTTTATTTATAATAAAAAAAAATATGAACAAAACGAAAATGGTCTTCTTCATTTTGACTTTTAAAGTGTAACGCTCTACTTGATAATGTACTTCAATCGTTAAGAATTGTATCTAATTGAGTACACTAGATAGCAAGCCTACGTGTTACTGCAGCAGTCATGCAATCCATACTTACTTAAAGATTGCAGCCATATCGAATAGCAAACGAATGCAGAAAGTCTTAAATAACTTATGTAATACTTAATAGATATAATATTCTCTAGATGTATTATACAAATTTAGAAATAAATAGGCTAAACTAATATTTATAATAGTTTATTTTTATTCAATGTTATGTCGAGATTATTAAGTGATTGCTTTTCGTATCAGAACAAGTTACGAAAATAATTGTAGTTTCCATAGTTTGTTCGATAATTATCGAATAAAATTCACAATCACTTTTAAATCCATAATAATATAATACAATGCTGGAAATGTCGTTTGTTTAAATAATGAAATGATAGCGACAAGCCACCAATGTTCTTCTATATTCAACGGTGGATCGTCAGCTGCGAGTTTAGATGCATTGCTAAGTAATTATGAAGTTTCGTAGCTTACTCCCTGCACAACATAGGTATCATTAACATTTTTTGACCGTACCGAGAGAAGTAACTTTGGAATTAACTATAGACCTTGAATACGTACAGACTAATAATTTATCTTTCTCTATTTTAGGTAAAATGTGGCATCCAACGATATTAATACTAACAGTGTTCCTGACACAAGCTTATACAGTAAGTACTACTTCAATTAATCATATTGATAAACAATATACTACCTTTATATAACTAGTTTTAATGTCCTATTAGCCGAGGGCCAGTGCTATTATAGACGAGACAACTCTACTAAGAATCAGTTCTTTTGCCAATTCTATTCCACGTACGTCTGGAGATTGACAGAACACGGCTGGAGATTAATAAACGTAGGATTCAATACCTTACAAGCCATGGTAAAACAATTTTGTTTTTGGTTTCACTCTAAGTACCACGATATTTTACACCTGATTGAAAGGTAGCACTACACTTCAGGCAAAATGGTTGCCTAGCAAATATTTTTCTAGGTTTTGCATAAAAAGACAACTTTACTAAAAGAGCATTTAATTGGTAACCACTAATTATTTTGTCCCAGTGTTTCAATAGAGGTGGAAGACACAAATATGTTCTGTATCTTGGTTGGAAAATCAATATCAATCTTTATTTTAAATTCAGACTTGGTTGTTGCTTAAACACTCTGTGAAGAGTATTTATTGACGATTCGTAATATTACAATTTTTACACTAGCGTTAAGAAAATATTTCCATGCCTATATTCTAGCATTTTTATTAGGGACTATTCCTACAATAAAATATTTAAAAGTAAATAAAATGCGAGCGAATATGTACTTAATGTCAGTTTAAAATTAAGGTCTAAAAACACTACACACATAATGTTATCTCATGTTTAATTCAAATTGATCCTAAAATAATTGTTAAGTGTCCCACGGCTATAAAACCAGCTTATAATAAAACATGTAAAATCCAAAATCAAACGTGTAAAACCTTTCAATAAATAATAAACTCAAAGCATTTTCCAATTTACTGGAAAAGTTTTAGGACCAGGTTTATGCTTATATGAATATATTATTAGTACCTTCGTAATATTGATTCATAATTTAATTCTATCGAGTGTTATTAATGTACCTACCTGTTTTATGAATAGGTACATTAGAAGTTGCGTGTTCTTAATATTTCAAGGCAACATATTTGTTATTTAAACGCAATGAAAACTTTATTATAATTACTAACCAATTAATTACCTAGTTTTTTGTGCGAATATGATTACGAAAAGGAATTAGTATAAATAGTGAGGTTTGATGTTTTCATTGTGTGCAATCTAAAGTTGCAAGTTACTACCATACATTTAGCGCTCAGAAGTTTCGGCATATGACTATATTATACAAGTTGTGGTAATGCTTTGGAGAAAAGCGAACAAAAGTAACAAGTTTCTAAACAGCTCTAGATGAAGTACTCCTATCAATTTTATACCT
This sequence comes from Parascotia fuliginaria, assembly GCA_963082885.1. Lineage (NCBI taxonomy): Eukaryota > Metazoa > Arthropoda > Insecta > Lepidoptera > Erebidae > Parascotia > Parascotia fuliginaria. The sequence goes on along the minus strand of OY720180.1, from coordinate 11,580,866 downwards.
TGTTTATAAATAGACCTTTTCGTCGAATGCCACACTTGTTTCGAGTAGGATCAAGTAGGGTGTTAATTAACAAGTACCTACCTATGTATAATATCGAGTGGTTAGTCAACCTAGTGTAAGTATAATAAAAGTATATAATATTTGACAAATGTGTGTAAGGTACCAAAACAATAAAGTAATTCCATGTGGTACATAAAGATAATGTCAAACATTTAATTCAAACATTTTCTTATCTACGTTATTATCATGACCGGGAGTAATGACCAGACCTACAATTTGTCTAATATATTTGCCAACACTTTAACTAATCTATAAGAACGCAAATAGATCTAGGAACAATCAAATACATATTTTAAATTCAAGACGGCATGTCCGTATAAGTCTTTCGCTAATTGAAATGACATTCAGGAGAATTGTAGGTACAAATTTTCTCGCATAATTAATTATAGATTTTCGTTCTGTACCGTTGCCAAGGCTTATTTATTACGCAGATTGTATTTAATTATATAAGTATGACTAGACGAAAAACCAATATATTTTTGTTAGAATTGTAATACTTCCACTAATACTGATCATGAGCTGTTTTATCTATAGAAAATATATTTCATAAAATTAGGCTTTTAGAATTAATTCTTCGTTATATTCTTGATTTTATTTAATGTAAAAAAGTTTAGGGTCATATTTAAAAAAATACTTGAGGATGAAATCTCCTAAATCTGTTTATTTTGCCGGTTTATTTTATGCACTATGTTGATAGATAGGTAATGTCATGAACAAATCTATATACTATTATATACAGCAGAAGAGTTTGTTTGTTTGTTTGTCTGAACGCGCTAATCTCTGGAACTACCAGTCGGATTTAAAAAAAAAATTACATATGATAGCTAAGTTCTCAAGAAAGGCTATATAACAACACGCTACTGGCGACGGAAGCAGAGCAGTAAACAAAGGCGCGGATGAAATCGCGCCGCGGAAAGCTTGAAGCCAATTTCCTTTAGAATAGTTTTTTTTGCATGCGTAGGATGGCCATCATCAGCAGCAACTGAATATGAAGGATAGCTAAAATACGTTAACCTTAAAACAGATAAGAAAACGTTTTTATTTAAAGTTGTTCCAAACATTCACTTTCTTTTTATCTATTGGCAGCTGACAAATACCATCCTTATTATTTTACAAGCAGCTAACGAAATGAAGACATAGCACACCATCTCAGAGTTATTTATCAAAGCACGTTCCCGCATTGTTTTGGACAAAAGCAATTCGTTCCCATGAACTTTTTACTTGATGTTTACTACGTGTCAATCTGTCATACGCAGACCCTTGATATCTTGAGCTTAGGGATAACCCACATCATTGTCGAGGACTCCTAACCGTAAACTGTCCCTTTATGTAAGTATACCTACTTATATTAGTTTTAAAATGATTTCGTACCTACCTAAAACGCCAAAAGTTACACTACTAGTAGTTCACTGACGCGGCTACGGCCTGTAATTCGTAAATCGTAGGCATATAAGGCTTGTGTCTTCGCCTATTGTCGCAATTCCTTTTGTTACTGATACATTTTTAGGAGCACCAGTAACATTCATATGCAGAAACTACTACCTACTACACCTATGTTACTATAACTGCGGTTTTCTGTAAAATGGAGGCAACTCCATAAACAATGGATTGAATTCTCTATAGATTCGCGTGAAGCATAAAATAACCCAAAAATAATTTTGCTAAATAAATCCTTATAACAATACATTAAGTAATGCAGCTTCTCGGTCTCCTAAAGTGCCTAGACATTGTCTAAAAATGCCTGTTTATTTTGTCTAGTCTGCGTGCTCGAGTTCATATGTAGAATTAAACGATTTGTCACTGTCAGGCAACCTCAAGCGCTTTGTGACTTGTGAAATATTATGCGGTCAGCCACCCTGTAGCCGGAATCAGCTACGGTTTTGGGAGTATATCGTATAATTATCATTTTAGATACGCAACCAAGGGGTAACTGCACATAATTTTGCAATTTAATTGTAATTTTATGCTAACATATGTTGCCTTTTTTATTAGGACTGACGGAAATATTTAGATTATAAATATGTCCCTAAATCGAAAAGCAGTATTTTTGTTAGTGTAATAATATGATTTTGGATGTAAATTAGACGTAATAACTAATAAATTAGCAGTTATTAAAACGAATTGAAAATTTCATTCAATAGTTACTGACCATGTTCTCAAACAAAACAATAGTTTATACTAAAAAATGGTTCTTAAATTAAAATTATTATTAATCCCAAAAATAATTTTTTATGTGATTATAAGAAAATTGAGTACGAGAGTTACACTAGGTTGTAGTTAAATAAATCTTAGACAAAGTACACTGAGACGCAGATTTTTTTTTATAAATCACAAAAGGTATTGTTCTAAGGTATTCTTCTTTGTGGGAAATAGACCAAACCTCTAAAACAGTCGCACATAATACGCACGTGTCGTCGTACACTCACTACATCATTGAGACAGTCAAATGGCTCTTACATTTATTTTTGTATTTAAATTATTGCAGTATGATGTTATGTATTAATTTAACTTGTTTCTGATAGAAAAAAGGATCGTTTTAATTAAATTTTGGGACCTTAATGCATCGAAATAAAGAAATTCCTGCAAGCTTTTTAACAAAACTCTGTTGAATCGGGCAGTTAGAACATTATTTATAGCTATTCAAAGTTAGCGAGCAACCAATAGCGGCTCACGATCGGCCAAAGTGGCGAAAATTATGGGGAGGCCTATGTCCAGCTGTGGACGATTTTCGGCTGATATGTTGATCATGATGATTCAAAGTTATCTCTCTAATCATCATTTTAATAAAGTTTTTACTAGTGTATAGTTAATTACAAATGCCAAAGAATTGTAGTCGAGAGTTAAATGGCAACAGCCATTATGCACATTTACGAGTTTACGGTTTTAGTTGCAGATTTATGTTAAAGGTTGTTTACTGCTATTGTAAATGTTTACAGCCATAACGTGATGGTTTTTGGTGCAAATCTTTAATTATATTTTGTTGTATGTCGCTAACAATAAATAACCTAAAAAGAACAACTAAATCAAAACAAAATTTATTGATTGAAGTAGATGCAGTGGATAATAAAACACACATTGCTTAGTTCCTATTTGTATACTGTAAAGTATTAGTAGCCATTATATCACTTTATCGAGACTATTATGCATGTCTTTTTAAAAATAATTTGATACCTATTTCTTAGAATAAAACATTTTAATACTTGCATTAAATATGACGTTTTGCATAAGTAGACGTTTTGCCTGTATGATCAATTGTCTCTTTCAATACGCATGTCATTTAAAAACTAGGATAGAACAAAAAACTCTTTATTCTACACCAATTACTGTACCTGTAATGACTGTACCTGTTGCAAAACAAGTCCTTCAACTTTAGATTAAATTTTTGGTAGTAGAACACTCGTTTATTTCAACATTTTTGCATAGAAAATCTGACGTTTCGCACAAAGTGAAGAGCGCGCCTCATAAAACAGGTTGGATAAAAAATGTCATATTAATAAATTTCCAAATGGTGCGCTTTACGGTAATCGCGCTGCAATTCATTAAAAACAGAAATTTGTAATAATAATATAACTGCTGTAAATTTAAATTACAATGAGATTATGGTAGAATCTTCTTATAAATGCTAGAACTTAAAATTTAAAGAATTACAGTCGAATTTTATCTCTAGTATACCTGTACCGATAAAACTACACAAACTACTGCAAGATGCACACCTCACATTACCATAACACTAAGTTCCGTAACCGGTTTTTTTTGTTAAATCTTGATTTTAATGCATATTATGGGATATTGACCTTAAAATAAACTGCAGGTGCCAAAATAAACCGACACAGCCCACTACATCTGTATGTGTCAGTAAGCGCAAATTAAAAATCAGCAACTGCGTGAACGTTGAACTCGCATGACGAGGTTTCTTCCTTTTATGCTCTGAAAATTACAAGTTAAACCAGTCATACTATATTTATCACTTATAAAAACTCAGGTCAAAGACTCAGACGCCAACTTTTATACAAGCTATAGCTACTAATTACGGACCAGGTTGCAAAAAACAAGAGAGCGAACCAATAAGAAATAAATAGAAACGATTCGATCTCATCTTTCAAAAAGGAATACTAGTTGCTGATATTTCATTAATAAAGAAATATAAAAAGTAAGTATTGACAGTACTCAATCAAGTTTATTTAAAAAGCAATTTGTTTGCAAAAAATATTTTTCATTTTCTGAAAAACGTTGCTAATTAACCTCTGTCGACCCGATCCCCATTTAAGTAGTACAAATGTTTGAGTTATAAGTAGGTAGAAAACAATTGTATGAGTTTATATTATACAACTAGCTGACCCGGCGAACTACGTTCCGCCTAAAAGACGATTAACATTACTTTATTTTTTTTAATTAAAACATTTTTCTAAAATAAACATAGCCTAAGTTACTCCTTATTACATCAGCTACCTGCCAATAAAAGTCCCGTCGAAATCGATCCAGCCATTTCAGAGATTAGCCGGAACAAACAAGCAGACAGACAGACAAAAACTGAAAAAAATGTTATTTTGGTGTATGTACCGTAGTAGATCCACGCTGATTTCAGCATGAATGGGCCGGACCGTCCGGGGATGTACTACCCTCTCATGGAAGATCGACTTAAGAGTAGTAGTATCCGTACTACTGCGTTTCGTTCGGTGCGTGAGAGCGCCGGAGGCCCAATTTTCCCCCTTTCCTCACCTCCTTCATACCCTTCCCCTAACCCCATTCCCAGCCGCCATAATGGAGGCCACCATACCAGCAGTTTAAGACGATGGCTTTTGGTATAATGGCCGCCACTTCTGGATTCCACTGACTGCTTACCATCAGGCAGGGTGGAGTCACTTTGGTAGGCTATAATATAAAAAATAAAAAATCATATATATGTAGTAAAAAACGGTTATTTTAATATTACAAACAGACACTCTCTCCAATTTTATTATATGTATAGATTTATTGACGGCCTTTCATGATACTTCACTTTATAAAAATAATTATAAATACACTGTTGTATTGGCTCTATTCAAGAGGGTTTCTTTCTAGTACGTACCCCTAAACCTAAACTAGATTGAAATCGACTAAACGGAAAGTCTATTGAAACAAACTATTCTTTCCACATAAATAGACTCTCTGGCCTTTGTTGAAATGGATATGCTGAAATCAATTAAAAACCTATTACTACCTATGTAGCTCCTAGGTAGATAGTGAAAAAAAAGGATAGATATTTTCTGTTAGTACCTATTGACTGTGCTCTTTGATCGTATACAGATAGCTACGTAGATGTCAAAAACCATAAAAAATTTTATTCTTTCAAAATTCTAAACAGAAAAATGTTTACGTGACGTAACAACGTGACAACACAACATAATTACTAAATTAAACGAACTTACATAACAATGACTGGCCTGTTGGTCTAGTGGTTAGTGAACCTGACTGCTAAGCTGGAGGTCGTGGGTTCGATTCTCACCCAGGACAAATATTTGTGTGATGAGCATGATTGTTTGTTCTGTGTCTGGGTGTAATTTATCTATAATATGTATGTATTTACAAAAAAATTGTATATAAGTAGTACCTATATCAGTTGTTTAGTACCCATAACACAAGCAAATATAATTGCTTAATTTGGGGCTAGATGGCGCTGTGTGAATGTGGTAGAATATTATTATTATATTATTACTATAAGTGAAGTTTTATTGTTGGATATATTATTAGTTCAATTTGCACGTCGAAACCAATTTACAAATACAATTTTGTTGCACGAAATAAGACAAGCTAAATTCTAAGACTAATAATTTCAAATTGAAATAGTAGATATTAAAAGCGGACGTAGGCAGAGCGTGTAGCCAATTTGACGTTGTATGCAAGTAGTACAGTTTGTATGCAAATACGCGTGCCACAAGGCAGAACACACTAAAACAGCATTCCGCAAATGTTTAGTGTTCCCACAGTGTATTTTGTTAGTATGTGATCACAGATCTTCGATTTGTTGAATTGGCACTAACCTTTGTTACGTCACTTTTGATTATACTACATACTAAGCCTATATTTATAAGCTTTTTATTTAATTATAAACTAGACATCTCACTCTAATATAAGATAGAGACTATTTAAACACCATTCCAAAAATACCGCATTTCCCTCTTCTACATTTATTTAATATTTTCATACACACTCGTCGTTATTTCAGGCGTTGACATAACGACGAGTGTTCTTTTATGTACACAATAGAATTCATACAATCTAATAATAAAATTAATTTATTTTACAATACGGAAAATGATGGAAAAGGAATACATATAATACTTTGAAAATATCTTACTTTGAATCTTTACACCCTTACACATGATATCGTTATTCTTACCCACACAAGATGCCCGAGGCCTTTATTAATGAGATTGTTAAGAGTCCGCCCTGTTACATGATATTTTCGTATACCGAAACATTATTTCCTTTAAAATAATGTGCATACAATTAGTAATTGCCTAACGAAACAAATTTATTTTACTGCGGCTGGTAGTAGACTGACTGGGTCGCTGACGCTTACTAGGTATATGGCCAATGTGACGTGAACCATCGTAATGAAAAATAAACTATAAAACTACCCTCGCTATAAAAATTAGGAGGTGACTGATAGAGAATGCCTTTGGCATTAAGTCCACCAATGTGTACATGAAAAATTAAGGAGCTAACTATTAACTTAGTGTTAGATACAATATCTTGGCCACAGCTTAGGAAATTTGGTTGTGTAATAAATAATATAGCTTCCGAAAACGCAAAATCTACTTTCAGGTAGCAAAAACGATACTGAAAGACAGATGCTAGAATCAACACTCATTAATTAACTTTGAACTGATTTATTTTTCAAAAGAAAAGGCAATATATATAAATATAAAGCCCTTAAAATAAATTGTCTCATTAAATCATTACATTACCGATACATTGCTATTTGAAACATTAATTTTTGTTTCGTTCGTGTTGGTAGCAATAGATCGCAGTTACGTTATTTTGGTATTGCGATACCATATACCGCGATAGCGAGAGCAAATACAGATCAATGTATTGTTGTTGCAGTCGTAAATATAACAATGATACTATCACATGCTAGAGTAGTACGGATGCTGCAGAGATTTATTGACACATGAAACGTCCTATTTACCTTGAAGAGTTTTACTTCAACATAAAAAAAACATATTTTAAGGAAAAACGCTTAAAATTTGTCCGCATTCTCGGTGATCTGAATGCGCGCAAGCTTTTGTAAATGTAACCCCTTTTGCAACCTGCAGTAGGTAAATTTTAATATCAATATTAATATAATTCCGAAAGTAGACATATCAAATGACTGAATTTCTGACACTGACACACAATTATTTAATTGTGTAGTTATTTAACCCTGTAGTAAGTTTTCTATTGCAAGAAAATGTAAATTCAAGTTGATAATTATAATGCAAAGTTTACTATTGATGAGGTGATCAACATCACTGCCAATTAATGTCCCTTTAGAATTTAAAATGTTGACACGCAATTTTTATGGTTTTTGATATCATTTTCAAGTTTGGAAGTAGTATTGTTACACACAGATATAATTATAGCCAAAGTTAAACTAATAAAGATAATACAAATTGTTTAAATAATAAGATCATAATTTTATACCCACAGTCTAATAAAAAATAAAGATTGGATACTATCATTTTTTAGGTTAAGCATATTATTTCCTTTTATTTTTGTCTTTAATGGCGCCACAGTCTTAATTTTAAGGTTGTTATTGTTGTTGTTTTATGAATAAAAGCAAATACCAAAAAAATAATTAATGTTGTTTTGTCAAACATCATAACTGTTTGGTAGTGTATAACATACTATTTTTTTACGTATCACAGAGCTTAGGAACTGTAGAAATATGTACATTGTTAATTAGTTTTGAGGTAGGGTTTTATTTGCGTTACCTACTAGGTTTAAATCAAAATAAATAAGATGAACGTTGATGTTTCATATTCATATTATAAACATTACATTTATTTCACTGTTCAAATTAAATCACATCATAATTTTAATGTTTTCAGGAATAAAGTTGTGCTAAAACAGAGCTAAACTCGACACAAGTAAATTAACAAAGTTAGTAAGCGTAAACTGGGTTTCATAAAATAGTGCAACCCAGTTGTTTGGTGGTTTAATAAATTGTTTATGATTTACCGTGGAACTTCAACCTATGTAATACAATAAACAGAGCTTTAGTCAAATTCACCTCCCTCATTTCCTTCCCCTAATCCCATTCCCAGCCACTATAGTGGAGGCCACCATAACAGCAGTATAAGACGATGGCTTTTGTTATAGTGGTCAAATACTCTAAAATTCTTATCACTATTTATAAAGATTATTTGTTTGGCAGCTGGGCAACTTTTAATCTGTTTCCTAGTATTGGGTTTTCAAACTTGAATTTAGAATAATAAGTGGATTTGAATCTGATTTGATTATATATAAAACGCTACCGACACTTCATCAGCAGCGTTGCTGAGTATAATCTACAAACAAACATTAATTTTATGCGCATAATTTGTATAATTAGCTGTCTTTATTTCATTGGTCGATCTTCTATCATTAATGACTAGAATGTTCTCGTGTTCTCTCATTTCACATTTCACGATAAAATACAGGACGACTTGGCAGAGAGAATGCAGTGGTGATTTTAACATTTTAAGGGGAAACTCCTGGCATTATCTAAACTAATATTATAAAGAGAAAAGATAAGATTTTTTATATAACTCTTTGCATATTTGTTTGTTCCGTATTAATTCAAGATCTACGTAACCGATTTAAAAAATATTTTACCTTTAGAAAGCTACAAAGAGGACGGGTAACACAGTAAAATATTTTATTATGTTTTACATATTTTGTCGGTCATTTTCACCTCTGAAAATCAATATTGCAATGATATTTTGGTGGTGTTTATTGTGAGACCGAATGAAACTTTTGATACAGAAGCAAAGCGAGGGCGGACGTCTAGTATAATAATAAGAAGATTTCAGTAAGCTGTTATATCAAGTAATTAAAATTTGATGTTAATGTATTTTTATAAAAAGAACAAGCTGGACGAAACGTACATAAAATACAGCTACACTTTCCAAATAAATATTTGAATATTTCTAAAAGAAAATATTGAAACAAACAAATATCGTACAGTTTTTTTTCGTTATAAAACAAACAGAAGATTAATTGAAAATCCCAAGATAACAAGGAAAATTGCTATCGAGTCAAGTCACATGCAAAAACTAGTTCTTTAGAAAAAATATTTGGTTATTTTGAGTTTTAAGAGAATGTTCATCAGAATCTGCAAACTCATTCCACGACTAGCATACACTAAGATCGTATCTTATACCTGTTGGTAAGTACTGTAAGAACAGTTTTGCAGTCATCCATACGTTATATTATAAATGCAAAAGTAACTCTGTCTGTCTGTTACGATTTCACGCCTAAACCAATTAACTGATTTCGATGAAATTTTATATGTATAGAGATAGAATAGATCTTGGGTAACAACATAGGCCATCATTTATTGCGAAAAAATGGCTTGAAGAGGTTGAAATAGGGGATGAAAGCTTGTATGGAAAATGCAATATGACCGACATTTACGCGGGCGGAGCTGTGAGGGGTGACGAGCGAAATGTCCTCTTTGCAAAATGTCCATGTCGCTCTAACGTCTTGATATTTGAACGCCATAGTTAGGTAATAGACATGAACGCTAAATATTCTACAAGCAAAACGTCTGGATCATAAAATGTCTTAATTCAGAATACTCTATTAGCGAATAGTCTAATTTTAAAAATGCCATAGTCACTAAATAGACATGAGCATTAAATGACAGTAGCAAATCGTCTGGATGTAAAAATGCCATCGTTACTTTATTGACATTAGCGCTGAATGCCTAGGTAGATAGACACCCACATGCTCTATCTATCATAACAACTTCATTTTGTAGTCTTATCAAATTTATAAATAAAATAAATAAATTATATTTTATGACAAAATATTTTATTTATTTGAGAGTGATGAAAAATCAAAAAAGGGCAAGCGCTCAAGCAAAATTCCATTCAGACTTTATTGTTCCAGATGTTTTCACTACTATTTCAATCTGCGTTTATGTCATACGACTAATTTGCCTTCTAGCTTATAAGGTTATATAATCATACAGACTATTTGCAATTCCAGACGTTTTTCTACTTACTCATTCTGCGTTTATGTCTTCCAGTAAAGTTGACTCTCTGCTGACTAGGTGTTCTATTTTTATGTCATTTAGCTGATTTGTCTTTCGGCTATCTGGATACCATGCTTTCATGTCAATCTTACTAAATTGTCATTAGGCGAAAAAAAACATTTCGCTCGTCACCCGCTGTGAGCAACAGCTAGTCTTCTATATTTTTATTATTATCCGTATAAAATTTCTACTATATCGTGACTTAATTAAGTATAAGGCAATTTAAGAATACCACCTTTGCATGTGTGGTGCCATAATGTAAAGAAAAACATTGTAGTGACATCTTAAGAATGAAGTAATGTTCTACTGTCAGGATAGAACTTTCTCATAGAGCTGTATATCTGACATCATCACCTAATAATGAAGGATCAGGGCAAGACTATAATCGCCACGCATGGCGGGCGGATTGGCTACCACAATAGTGAAACACAGCGGTGAGAAGGTTAGTCGGTCGTGCACAATAGTAACAGACGCTGCTGCCCATCCAGTATTGGATGTTTTTGTTTTCACCTTATATATGATGGTTTGACTGCCGATTAGTTCTTTCGATTGACTGATTTCACTAGTGATGTATATATCGTAGGCAAATTGTATTAATACGACGATTACAATCTGCCTCGGCTTATTACATAACGCCGGATATGTTACTAGCAATGTGTTTACCTAATTGGCGATATCTAAACTAGTTTGATAACAAATATAATTCATTACGCTCGTCGGCTGCTGCCACGATCACAGTTCTAACCTAACTTAACCCAGTCTGCCTTTGGCATATTAGATACATAACGTCGATGACAGCGCGCATTTACAAAATGCCGAGGCAATAGGTAAACGGCGGATTTATTCAATTTGTCTGCGACATCTATTATATACGATTGCTTAGCTGAATATACTACGCTAATTAGCAGTGGAATAGCCACTACCTAGAGTATTTTTATATACCTACTTGCACTAACAATCAATTAATTAAAAAAATATTACCCATGAAATAATTTTAAAATATTGACCAACCGTAACATGCAAGGATCTGTTGAAATTATAGCTTTCAACCGCAGGATGTTGTGTGAACAAATGAATGTCGATATTGCTAAATGTGATGTATTGGTTGAAACTAAGTACTGGTTAAACACTAACCGTATACGTAGTAATTAAAATAATTGATTACCATTTAATTTACAATTCGTTGTTGCTAATTTTTAATACAGGATATTGAAGGTACACAATATTAGGCTCAACTCTTTTCGTGGGTACTGTAAGAGACAAATAAAGGTTTTCGATGAAACGGACAATAGCGTTACTTGGAAACCTAAGTATGACCTTCCTCGGTTACCAAACCGCCGCTATAAATATTTTTTCTTAAATAAAACGATAATTATATCGTTTCATCAGACTTGTAACTCTGGACGGACGACCATATTAATACTATACTGAGTGTCTAGATGATGTAAGGCTAGATAGGTACGGTAAAACTTAAAGACAGCGAGGCAACGTTTCCTCTCATCAGGCCTTGGCGCACTGCAAGGCCAAGAAGTTAATGATCAGATTAAAATAACATCAGGAACAATTAATACGTACAAAAAAAAATGAAGAGGATAATATTATATTAAATATCTTGTACTTGATGCTTTAAAGTTTCGTAACTCAAAATAAACCGATAACCTTTTGGTATCATTATATAATTACATGTTAAAAACAGGTGTATCAATCTATGTTTTGTGAATGGTTAATATACAACGTTACCTTTGATTAAGACTTTGCAACTACCTAGAACTTGAACAATACGAGTTTTAGAAAGCACTTTGCAACAACGTTCCTCGTATAAACATTTTTAACTACAGCAATCGTTTATTTAAAATTTTCCTCAAAGTTTCACACACTTTATTAATAAAAAAAAATTTGAACTTTGATCACAAAGATCCGAATTTTAGCATAAACAAAGATTTCAATTCCTGGGGTTCGCTCTGAAAACTAAATTATGTCAAAATATATTTACTTTGACAGCGATTGTTGGTCAATTTTCATACAAAACTTCTGTGTTGTTGTCAAAGAAAACATGAGTCACAAGAACTCAAAAAGAAGTTCAAAAATGACTCATGATTATATATACCTACAAAGATATTGTTTCCTCGTGTACACAATAAAACTAGTTAGGCTTCAAACCTTCTAACACACATCACAATTTTTTAATACCTTGCTCTCTAGGTCAGACACATAAATATTTAAGTAATACTCGGGATAGCAACGATGTTTTACCGTTACTGCATAATACTTCGATGGATATTTCTCAGTATTGAATACTAAGATATTTCTAATGCTTAACAACCTTCACCTGATGTAAATATTACATTGTTTGGTAAACCGCTCTAAATGACCTTACAAACAATAGTCGGGGAAAAGTTGGTTTAAATACAGGACAATCCAATAAAGGCAATCCTATCTAATGAATTTATACAAAAATAACGACTGGTAATAAGGTTATTGTAGCAATAGCTCTGTTGTGAGATTAACTAAGTACATAATATTTATCACATAGGAGTTAAAAGAGTATAAGCAAAATGTCTCAGTAGAGGTAAAATTATAAACATCCAAAAATTATACTTGATTCAAAGAATCTTATTATTATCAGACGTTTTTGAGTAAATTTATGAAAGATTATATACAACTTCGGTGACAAACAAGCAAACGGGCCATCTGATGCTATATGATGACGGTAATCACTTAAGAGCAGGTGTATGAGAATAAAGGTACTATATACTACTGACTATGTTTTGTAAACATTGCCAAAGTGCGCCAAAGGCGTGAGTAATGAAAGGGTATGAGGAAGCAGAACGAAAAAGAAGCAAATCACTGGGGCCATACGGTCTCTTAGTATTATCAAAAAAGTTCAATTAGTTTCAAATTAATCAAAATCATTTTATTTTCTAACGCGAAATTGATGAACAAAAATTCTATTCATCTGAAGTCATACAATTTAATGATCGAATTTAAATTATTTATTCTATCCAAACATTCATAAAAACATACTTAATGTACGACACGACTTTAAATTGAACAAAATTTTGTGTTACAGAATAAAAGTTAAATTGTTAAACTGCTTTTGGAATAAGTATTTACTAACTACCAACAGACATTGAAAGTATGTTATTGTTTCGCTGTTTTTGTATTGTCATTATTGTTATTCCCATAATAGGTTAGATAAATTGTTGCCAAATGTTTGCTTTTAGAAACATACAATGAAGTCAGTATTCCCTTTGTACCTAATTTATTTATTATACCATAAGTAGGTAAGTAGGTTTTCCTAAGCTTAAACTAACAATGATGATGATATTCTCAATTTAAAAGAGATTACAAAATAAACCCGAAAATATACGTACTTATTTTATTTTAGTTGTAAAATAAATAAAAAGCATAAAGTGCTATTCATATATTACAAATTTAAACAACAGTTCTCTTATAATTATGTCTAATTCACTGAAACATACAAGGTATAAAAATTACCTTGTACAGTTATTTCGGCACAAATTACGTTTTGAGAACTAAATAATAATGTATTTTAGATTCAATTATCATTTACATATATTTTGAATATAGAATCTAAGAGATGACATAAAAATGCCCTGATAACAATATAAATAAGTTACAAATGAAATTTAAAAAAAAAGTTGCTCGACGCAACTTGTTTTATTTTTCATATGTTTTCCTTTATACAACTTCTCCAAATAAAGAAACTGAACTTGGCTGTGTTTTCTAAGCACTGTATAAACAATGCTTTGAAAATACAACCAAGACATTGCCGTCTGTGAGGAGACGGGAATGAGCGAGGAAAAGGAAGGAAACCGAGTGTGTAATTGAACCTTTGGCGCTCTCACACGCTAAACAAAATGGAAACTATAGTATCTCTACTTTTGATTAAGCAGTTGATCTAGCCTATTCATCTTGAACTCTTGTTTGTTGTTTTTCTTGCTTTTATTCAAACGTACAAAATATATTGTTTATAAACGATTTAAATAATTACCACAATTGTATAGTCTAAAATAGCTCTTTAATTTTATTATGAATGTTTTACTATTGCGTAGTATATTTCAAAACAATGAACGTACTCCAGTATATATGCCCTTGTCTTGTTCAATGTTTTACCAAAACACCTGATAAAGGAATGAGCAGTAATTGGTTCAGTTCTATTAATTATAACACCTGAATGAGGTACGTGGCGAGACTACACCATCTAGATTCAAAAACTATTGCGTTGAACATTTACCAATAGAAGTGAGATATGGCATCATAATTTTTTTCAAGCAATATATATGTATAACACATCCATGTCCTCACTTCTATTACATTCTATGTGACAGAAGCGGAGTATATTGTCATCGGCAGACACCTTCTGATATAAGATTTCTATAAGAATATTTACTGTTGCTCTTCAGAAATTCTCTTTGAACTACGCTGCAAGCTTCATTGTTTGTCCCGTTTTATCGAAATATTTTCGTTGCGGTGTAAATATCGGATACAATGTTTACATTTTGTATTGCATGTAAGCAGCAATTAAACAATTAGTTGTGAGATTGCTAACGATTTCTGTAATGTAAAGAAGTTGTGGAATTGTAAGCACATCTTGAATATAATAAATCTCTGTAATCTTCAGTATTGTTGTAATACAGATTCTATAGTCGATTAGTGGTGTTATCGCATCGACACGAGTTAATTGACTAAGCCGTAATTGCATACATACGTCAACTATTCAGATAAACACCCACGTATTCATCACATGCAACATAAGTATTATACTCAAAGCAATTTAAAATTCTTTACTCGGCTTCGACTCAATACGGAATGTTAAACATAAATGTTGGCAAATCAGTTAATTCCTGCAGATACGCTAGCTTCAATGGATTTAAAACCTTTCATACGACGAAGAGAAAATCTGTTGAATGGTTTGCAGATTATTTTTTGGCACTACTTGAAATCAAAATGTGTTAAGTTTCTAAGCAACGCACGTATGTGACAGATTTTATTATTAAAAGAATAAGTTGCTATTGTTAAGTCTCCAACAAGAATTTCTTCAATATATGAGTTAGATTCTTATAGGGTTTGCAACGCGCTCTTGATAAGTATTCTTAGTTAGTAATTTTGCAAGCATCCATCGGCTACCATAACGCTTACCAAATACTGCGAATACACGTAAACAAGCTTGTTTGCTGTGTAAAAATGTTAGTTGTGTAAAAAAATACGAGTATAATGAGAGACCATGCTGCATACAGATTTTAATATAACAAATAACTTTATTAGAATCAAATCTTGAATTATTGAAAAAAAAAAAAATTTGTTTGTGAAGTCTACGATATAGGTTATGTTTCTAGAGTATTCGTTTTAATAAAATGAGTCATCTATTTATAACAGTATGACAAAACATTATATCAATTATCACAAAGGTAGAGTAGCAATTATATCTAATGTCGTAATATAACAACATAATAATTATGTTGTGTAATTGACTGTGGCCGAGCCATGGAAATATCCGACGACCATGGACAATAGTGTCACAAACATTCATCAAAAATACTTCATTTATGTAGAAATCCATGTGTAATGGTTAGATAAGTGTGTATTACTAAATGAATGTAAGTACCTACAATAATGACTAGCATTTATCCTCTCCACAGATGACAGTTTAAACTATTAACCAACTTTTGAAAAAGAATTTATACAACAACATTTAAATGCTTCAAACCTGATACAACTATTTTGTAGTTGTGTTCCACAATCATTATCTCAATTAAATATTCCCGTTGTAGCATCTTTTCATACAGAGAGAGCAAGCGCGTTGATCATTACGCTAGCTAAATACGGACTGCCAGCGGAAGACCACTATCTTTACAACATCACACGTACAGTTATCAACTTAAACAGCCAGTCATAAAAAATCTATATAGTTTGTTGTGGGTCTTAACTATCCGCGTAATACAGTTTTATTACTGCTTTCTTAGCGTTAAGAGACAACATGTTCGTGACTTGTGTTTCATTAACCGTGTGATATAAATATATTCTTTATACTTTTCTACACTGCTATCTTTCTATGTTTAGTCTGTATTTCAACAACGAGGTAACGTGTCTTTATCTAAATGATGACAACGTAAAACATTTGTAGTTCTCAAAATACATACTATAGGCACTGCTTATTTTTTGAGTTTTTTTTATGGTAAGTTAAAGCATGTTAATTTGAATTACCAAACAAATTATCAAAACTAACGTTGTGGGCGAGCAATGTTGTACAAACCACAAATTTATAGTTCATAAATTTAGTAACTGACGAGTTAATAATATATTTATCTTTTATGCATGCGTACGTAAAAATACGAGTAACTTAACACAGAAATAGTAAATAAAGTATTGGATTACTTAAAGAATATTCCAAGTGGCAATGTTACCTTCTGAGAAATATACCTATTTCAGTCAAAATACTTCTACTGGTAAATAAAAGTTATTAACTCGCAATACGTTTCAAGAGCTTATGCTCTAATCACAGTTACATTGGGGTCCCATTGGCTGACACCTTATCGCAGAATGCAACTAATCAAAGTCATATTCCTACCATTTCCACTGTAATTGATTGATTACTGCTAGATTGTATAATATAGTACTTCGGTAGTAGGCGTTGAGGACATCAGAGATTCACATCAGTTTCAATCAGAAAGTTTTATTCATAATCGTGTCATAAATACTTATAGCATATTTTATGATTTTTCAAACACAATGGTGAATGAATCCTAAATAGCTTTGAATGACGATTAATCAGTAAACGTCATTGAACAACTGCAAAGCTAATATCATTTTATATTAAGTTTGAAATTGTATTCTAGAACATTAGAAAAATAAAGAAATAGTTTTAAATTAAAATGTAGGTATAATATTTTATATAAAGTGGTCATTACATACATAATATTAGGTTGTTCAAAATTCAACTAATTTAGATTCCGCGATCGGTGTTTCGTAATACACAAATAATAATAATAATTAATAATTTATTTATTTATTATGAAGTCAAAATGGCCCTATGGATAAGGCACCCGATACGTAAACACGAGGTAGTGGGTTCGAATCCGGGCAAGTACCAATGTGATTTTTCAAATCATATGTACTTTCTAAGTTTATCTTGGACATTTCTGACGGTGAAGGAAAACATCGTGAGGAAACCTGGACTTAAAAGTCTAAAATTGCCAATCCGCCTTGAGCAAGCGTGGTGATTAATGCTCATTCCTTCTCTATGTGAGAAGAGGCCTTTGCCCTGCAGTTGGACAGTAAACAGGCTAGTGTTATTATTATTTATTCTCTCAAAAAGGTAAGTTCTATATTTTAGTTCTTAAAATAAGTGCTAAATCATCATTATCATAAGACACCATTGCTAGACATAGGCCTCTTTCAAGCACGTCCACTTTGAATTCTCTTTAACATACAAACAAATTTATTTAAAGTCAACAAAAAGTAACAAATTCTACATAGCCTTACTTGACTACTGCTTAGGATTGACACATAGTGTTCGCGTTATGAAAAAAAATTAACATCATTTCAACACGAAACTAAACATTAGTCATTTGACTTTGCGTGAAATTTATTAAAAATAAATGTCACGTTTTTAAAATCAACTGAAACCCAAAGGATCAAGCTCTGTGTCGTGGGGGACTTTACAAACATGCAATTACACCCAGACTCGGAACAAATATTAATGAATCACACAAAGTTTTATCCCGTGTGGGGATAGCTCCCACTGTGCCATGTAGGCAGTAAAATTTTGTGGTACGAGTTTGTATAACCTAAAATAAAACTTTAAAATCATAACTACTATTTAAGTTTATGTTTGATGAATACTATAGCTAGATCATTACTACTATTTTTCTCCTTGTAATTATTACTTTTCCTGCTTGATCTATAACTAACGACGTCACAAAAAGACCATGAACAACTATATAAAACGTCGCCTCGTAGAACGCAGATTTTGGACGATATATCGCTTATTCCTCAACTCGAGCTACTTAGTATGCTGTCATCGCATTCGCATAAAAATCGTAGGTACGACTACCTTACTTATGTGAATGAGATATGGATCTTGAAATATTACCGCGTACGTTAAAAATATACATATTTTATGTTCCCTTTCAGCTTATTACAATTCAGGATCAAATGACTGATATATGAATGGATGTGGATAGGGTTTGTTTAGAGTTGTATAAAGATTTTTTTTAATTCTAGACTTTAATTCATGAAGGATATGCTTTTTTTGAGTTATTTTCGCGTGTGAATTTATAAATCAATTACAACTGTGACTGATTCATTTAATTTGTAACGTGTAGGCAATAATTTCTAAGCTACTAAAGACGAAGCTATCCCTAAAGATACAAAATAAACTTGTAAACCTGGTTCTTGTTTCTATTAAGTTCTAAACTTCATAATTAACTTGTTAAATATGAACCTTAATTCCTTAGTGTTGTTGTGGCGAACGCAATTCTAGTAGAATAATAGTGTACATTATAATAATAGGATTATGAACAACTGACGGCTGAAATTCAATTTAAACCATATCTTGGCATTTTTTGCTGTTCTGTAATTTCTTTTTTAATAAGATTACATTGGGTATAATAATTAAAATATAGAAATTGATTTTTACTAGCGTAGACTAGCAAAAAGTTACTCAACGACTACGTTTAGTTTAGTGTTAAGAATGAAATAAATGAAAAGTTATAAACGAAATCCAAATCTTCCCCGTACAATTCACTGCTTAACCTGCTTAACTTTGCTTTACAAATTAGGTCATATATTATAATCATTTGACTGATGAATTAGTAACCGAATTATACAGGATATCACAATTCCCATGGAACAATCCTTGACACCTTCTGGTACCCTTGGGATAATGAGTAGGGTTTTATAACCGAAAACCAAACTACAGAGGTGTGGATTTCATTGTGGTACAGTCAGTATGTGGATTTAATACCTAGATCATTTAATTAATAAAGTTGGTGCTATCAATAAAACTCAATTAATTATTCATTATTCCAGTATTAAAATATGGGTATTAATATATTGATATTTAAGTAGAAATTAAGTTAAATCAATGCTTGCCGAACGAAACAATTAAAAAGGAGTGTGTGGTAGCACTAAATACGGTAACTGATTCTAGAGACAAGATTCAAAATTGTTTATACTGATGAAAATAATCATTTTCAAAACTATAATTTGGTATTTATGAGTAACTAGAAACCCACCTCCGCTTTGCACGTGAGTACCTACCTATATGTTTTTCACGACATGATTACAAATTGTTGAAATTCTCAGCTTTTGTCTAAGTGAAACTGAAAACCGTATCAAAACCCGTTGCGTGTAGAGGAGAAAAACAGCGACATTATACTATTTAGAGATATTGGGTTTTTACTTAATGGTAAATAAATGCCACATAATTATTAATATCATTAAATCTGTGGTCGATGCCATAAATAATACATCAAAACAATATTAAAAAGAGCTAAAGGGTAATTTTGGTACTAAAAGTTTGATTGAATAGTTTAGAATACTTTTCTATTTTTTTTAAATAACCAGTGGTGGAAAAAAACCATCGTACATGCTGGTAAGCTACAACTACAGCTCAGGACTTCCATAGTCGCTATCCTCCAAAAAGTTCGTGCATTGCAAGAACTTAAATTTATAGTCGTAATTCTGAAACTATCAACAAATAGTAAAAAATCTTAAGTTTTTTTCGAAGTCACCAAAAATCAAGAGAACGTTAAAGAAACTGAGCTCAACGGTGATGCTTAAGTTTATCTATGAATAGGTATAAGCATAGTATAATGGTGCATTTAGAGATACCGGCGGAGAGGGGCGGAGAGTATTCACTCTCTGTCCGGTGAGTGCATTTATGAGCCTGTCGCTCCCTGACCATTGACCGAGTAACACTTGGTGGTTTTTTTTTTATTGCCGACAGTGGCAGACGAGCAACCAGCCCACGTGATGGTAAGTGGTAACTGTCGTTCATGGTCGAGTCAGAAACCCTAGCATTGCTCCTGCTATGCCAGGGACTGCGAAGCCGCTGCCTACCATGAAAAGAGTAGGGTATTTGAAAAAAATTAGGGAGGTGAGAAAAAGGAAAGGGGAAAAATTGGGCCTGCGGCACTCTTACTCACCGAACGAAACGCAATAGTACGAGTACTATTACCCTTACGTCGATCTTCTATGAGAGGGTATTACTTCCCCGGACGATCGGGCCTATCCATGCTGAAACCAGTGCGGATCTACTACCGTTAAAAAGAATTTCTTATACGTAGCTAGTTACTCGTGTAATGTCAATCAAGTGAACAGTATTATATACTGAACACCACACGTAGTACAGATACTACAGTAATTTTAACTATCGTTCATAGAATTATTGCATAAATTGACGTGTTAGTCACTAGTTATTCATTTGAGCGCAATCAGACACTAATCATTAGTTTTCGTCCATTAATCAATGTTTATGAACAAACTGTAATAGAAAAGTAGGCAATTGGTACAAGGTTGTAAAGAATATTCGCCTGAATGCAGGACATTACAAATCAGTTCATAGATAAAACCGCAACTAACTATAATGTTGGTACCATATATTATTTTAGTAGTGGATGTTAGCTCATCCATTTGGTGAAATTGGTGCTTTAATATGGTCTCTGGACAATATAGTCTTTAAACCGTACCACTAGCAACGCAACAATATTGTTTGCTACAATACTACTACAATTAACTAACAAGCTATTGTTAATATGGTTAATCATTTTAATGATTATTATTTGATATTTTAATACTATTTTGCCATATGGACTGATGGCGTTTGCTTGTAGTTTGCCCTTTTCGGCGCCATTATAAGTAGGTGTCCATAGTTTTAAATAAATGTTTACGACCAGGAATATTGTAAGCTATTTTCTGATAAATTAACATTTAGTTTGTTCATTTATGTTTGATCAGTTCTAATATAATTTTATGTTAAATAAATAATCGATATTACAATAATGTTATTATTTATGTAGCTTTAAATGAACGAGCGAAACGATCAATGATTACAAAAAACATACTATTAAATATTAAAAATCTCTGACGAAGAACAAAGTATTTTAAAATATATTGATTGACAATTAATTTTCGTTTTATACCAACATGATATTATTATAAATAAAGATTCAATAAATTCTTCATAGTAAAATATCACAAAGAACCACGCGGATAGAACCTCATTAATTTACATCTTAAAGATTGCGTAACTACGACCTTTAATAAAGCTATTGTCTATTCAATTACTTACGTAGGCACTGATTAACGTTCATTTGTAATCAACGGACTTATGTATAATGAACTTAGATGCCGTATGTAATCGCAAATTTATAATATACGTGTTTATAACGTGACTCAGTAGGTATACATGGGGTATTTCCTATTATTTGTTGTGCAAAAATGTATAATGTTGTGGTTTAATCATTTTTTATTATATAGTAAAAAACTACTGACTTGGTTTTTTATATGACTATCAAAATGACATTGACCTTGACTTGACTTTGCTTGATGGTAAGCCGTCAGTGTAGTCTAGGAGTGGTGGACGTCATTCTAAAGGGCATTCAAATCGCTGACATCGTGACCCAATTATGGCGTGGTGGAGTTGTGTTGTTTGCCACTTGTAACAAAAATTGCCATCAAAATAAAAAATCAATAAGACTAATAACATCTGATAACTGTCACTGCACTGAAGTCACTTGCAAGCAAAAATAGACATTATTGTTTTGTGATATGCAAACGAAATACAATTTTATTGTCGACTATACCGATATTTTGATCCCTCCTCAGTAACCTTAATTTTCTGTTAAGGTATTTGCAGTACCTACCCGTCTAGTGTTTAATTGGTTCTGGTATAGAACAACAAGTTCGCCGACCATTACATAAGACCGCAACTATTTGGCAAAAAGGGAATGTGATTCCTAACTATATTATTCGAAAAAATATTGATGTTGTCGATAACTACTTTGTACTAGATCCTTCCATAAATACGATTATGTTGATGTTTTAATATCGTATTGCAAGAATTTAAGTGACTTTATTGTTTACTTTAGATATTTAATAAACACAGAATGGCTTTGTACTTCAAAGTCTTAAGCTTATTTACCAAAATGTATACAAATAAAGGATTAGGAAATTGCTGGCAACTTATAATGAAACAATGAAACGCCGGACAAACTGAATTTAGCTGTTACAAAAATAGTTTTCGGTTTAAATTGTATTGTTTTAATTTTGTTTTGAAAAATCGAAGTAGTGAAAGATAGCATGATGTATGATTACTTTAAAAAATATTAGGATTTGCAGAACGTGATTGGCTTCTCAAAGTAATCGCTTCGATGAAACCGCCAACGTAATAAATTTTAAAGAGAAAACATAAAAGTAAATATTTCTCGAATAAGTAATATTTGATGACAAACATAAATTGAAGGAGAACGTTAATCGTAAATCTAATGCATAAAAAATAAACGAGGACAATTTGTAATCAGTGTATCGCAATCGAAAATGATGTTTGAAATTGTTTGTTTTACTTTGACTGAGACTTCAAATTAAGATCTATGAATTTAATTACTTATAATATTATTACAATGATGAAACGACGCATTTTGATAAGTACTTGTAGCACGGGTTGTTTATATCTGTAAGGTTAAATAGGCTGTATATTGGTAACCCTATTCTAAAACACATCGGGATACTTCCATGTCTCTGAAAACGCTTTAGACTACTTGTGATAACACTATAATAATCGTTATGAAACCAGAGGCCTTAGACAAGTGTCAAAGATTTCTATTCTATTCATAGAATAGATTAAAAAATGTATTGGATTGACATAAGCTAACGCCAACACTTATGTCAATCTAATACATTTTTTATCTATTCTATGAATAGAATAGAAATCTTTGACACTTGTCTAGGGCCTCTGAGATGTTTGCCAACTAATCTCATTAATTTATCAGTATTGCTTTGTAATTCATTGCCATAATGGCCTCTTGTAACAATTGTTTAGATTGGAAATCATTTAAATCTATTAGAAGAAAAGCCTCGTTGTATAATAACATATTAATATTTAATAAAGTTATGTGTAGCTATTCTCGAGATAAAGTTTGGTTTTTGCCGGCAAACATGACATTTTTCTCTTAAATCACCGTTTAATATATAATAAAATATAAATAAACGGCGATTTCCGAAAGGTATTCCGGTGTCCCGGTTCGCTTACTTATTTCGAAAATGGTTTGCAGTGAAACATAGAATTGACGCAAAATAGATGAAGTGATGGCAGGTCACGGGAATATCAAGTGATCCTTTGCAATTACTCTTAAAATAACTGGGCAGTATATATTATAACATTATTGTTATTTGTTTATTCACAAAACGATAGTTGAAAGAAGATAACATATGGTTGAGATACGAATGTTGTGATGAGTGTGTGAAGTACCGAGAATGGACAAGTTGCACTGACTGTTGCAGAATAAGTATATAAAGAAAATATTTTGGTAAAGTTGAAAGGCAAACGCTTGTCAAAGTATTCATATATATATATATATATATATATATATATATATGGTAAGAAAGGATTAAATAAATATACCTACCGCAAAAAGTATTACCAGATTGTAGAGAGACGTCCATCAACAGAGAATCGTTCCTTAATCGTTTTCCTTGGCGCGGGAGTGTAAATATGTAGACTGTGTTAAAGACGATAAGTATGGTTTGATAACAAGTTTCATTCGATTTCAAGTAAGTAGAAAATCATGGAAGAAAGATGCCAAATACTAACTAAGTTTATTGACAAACGCTAAGAAGGTGGCAGAAAAACTCATGCCTTGCTGACCCTAAGTAATTAGGTTAATGTGTATGTATTCGCCGTTCAAACACGTATTAGGTATTTAATTACCTAACCCTTTGCTGAATTGACTCATAATTTAGATAAAACCAGTAAATCAACAAACTGGAACGTTTAAAGCTCAATTTATGAACTCACCTCTATAAAATTTATAATTAAAGACTCTCTCGGGTCGAATTTTGTTTAAACATATCTTGCGTAAACGCTTGGTTTGGTTAATTTTAATTCATTGTACAAAAAATATTGCTTTAACACGGTTCTTAAACGTATACCTGGGAACAATATTACTAACAATAAAACTTGGCGAAACAAACACCGATATAATCCAAAATATCTACGTATTAATATTAATACCTATGTGAATCATATACCTAGAAAATACTAGCATTGAATATTAATGTCCGTGTCCACATGCTGTTTATTACATTGAGAGTGTATCAACTATATACTATATTAATAATACTTTATGTGAAAAACTGGTGTCTGAGGGTAACATACTATACGTATATATAACCAATTAATTAGAGCTCCATCTCACAATAGTGTTTTAAAAGGTATGTAGCATAGCATAAATAAACAAGATATTATTTTATGGAATACATCTGATGACACAACACTGATTATAATACTTTTAATAAAGGTTTATAATTCTGGCGTACACTCTCGTGGCTAATACTAATAATACATTACGTACTAGGGTACTGTGAGTACTATGACACAATACTATATAACAAGCATCCACCTCACTATTATCAACGTAACTAGTGCATGACTTTGTATAGTCGATTTCAGCATAGTGTAATCTCCAATTTTATTAAGATGCAACGCACTGGTATCACACCATGAGATTAAAGGAATACACTGCTGCAAATGCTGTAATAATTTAGTAATAAACAAACAGTACTTAAATCAAGTTATTCCAGTCAGATCTCCCAGATCTGATCCCCCGCTGATTATTATTATTCTTTGATCACAACTTTTTAAGTTTCATTGTTTCTCTTTACAGGCTCCACAGTTTGTTACCTTTAAAGAAGGCAAATTGGGAGTTAACTTCGGCGGCTATCATGCGGCCGTCGGTCTAGGAGGATTACTAGGTAAGCAGCTATAATTATTTATTTCTGTCTAAAGCGCTACATAATAAACAAAATGTTGTATAAATGTTTTTTAAAACAGTCAGTCAACGTTTCATATAAGGAAAATGGGTACGTCTTAAGTCCTAACCTATGTAGAAGAATAATGAATCGATCAAACATTATGTGAAAGCAAATCAAACGAATGTACAGGTTCATCCTTTGTTTTGCGACACAAAAGGCTTTGTAGTTGGAATGAAGAGCGTTAATATACAGAATTCAACAATTCGTATAATTGGATCTTAACAACCCTATACAATTATAGGGAACAAGTGAGGACAAATTATATGTTCTATAAACGTATAATTATAAGATAATGTCATGTTGCTAAAATAAACCTCGGAATCGCAAAAGATTCTTCAGATATAATTCTAAGTATAAAAAGACATTGCTAAAATTTTATAAAAACAGTGCTTAATGAGGCTCTTAGCTATGAAAAGGAAATCTTGACCCTCGCCTTTCTAAATTATTATAATATTTTTGTTGACTTCTTACATTCATAGTACGAGTTATTTCATTTAAGTGTACTCAACACACGATGAGTTCTTCAATATATTTGAATAAAGTATTTATTTATGAGATTAATAAGCCAGTCATATATTTTAAGTCATTATTAGATTGCGTGTATGGAAACTTGAGAGGGTATAACCCTTAGCCAAACCCTCTCAGATTTCTCAACAGAGAAACGTATATCAGATATACTTTGTAGGTATATTATTAATTTAAATATTTATAGGTGGTAATGGGGGTGCTGGAGGTGGTCTGTTTGCTGAGGCAGGCACACCATACGGCCAGGCAGCAAGGGCCGGACTAGGAGGTTCTGTAGGCGATAAGGGCCCATCAGGTAATATACATATTTCTTTAATTTGATTTCAGTGTTAATTATAGAGAGTATACAATTTTTACACAGACTAGGTCATAACACAAAAGCCAAAGGGTTGACTTTAATATGTCAATGTTTAAAACATTAATTAGCTCGCCGCTGTGGACTACAGACTAATTTTATAGATGGATAGATAGAAAGATCACATATAACACGATCATATCAAAAATATGAACGAATATCTTTTCATTAAAACGAATGCCATGAAAATATTCTAAACGCAGAATTTAATGCATATATTATGCTGATAAAAGGCATAAAGAGATCTTAGTCTCCTCTTTAATTTTGTAATGCTGTAAATATTTTAGAACAAATTTATTAGATTACGAACTGCAAATTGTTTTACAAAAGTGCTTTATTATCTAGTTATCAAGACTTAGTTATGAAGTCCGTGACGATTGCTAAATATAAACAGTTTTGAGTGTGTTACATATTAAACTTGTTATTAAGTACATGACTCGTTTTTAATATAAAAATAAATCGCCTTTTTAATGTTTAATATCAATTGTGATTTCCAGGTGGATTATATGCCGATGCTACTGCTGGAGGCAACGTAAGAGCAGCAGCCGGTCTAGGAGGCGAAGTAGGCGCTGACAGATCAAGAGGTGGTGGCTTCGCCGCGGCATCGTCTGGACACAACTATGCCTCATCTAGCTTGGTAGGTGACAGAGAAGCTGAAAGATATCAGAGAAAAGAAGAGAGACGTATATTAAAAGAAATAAAGAAAGCGCTCAAAGCGAATGAAAAGCAATACGAGTACAAGAATTAACCGGTGAAGGATAATTTCTACAATTCTTTATTATGTTGTATTTAATAAATTAAGTTTCTATTAATTTTCAAAATAAAACTCTAACAATAAATGTGTTATCATTCAATGTTTTGACTACAAGATAAAGGCGTAAATATAAGGCGTAAATTTAAAATACTTTTTTACTTTATTATCTTCAATAAAATTTATCTAAGTAATTCCATATTTTTTTATAAATCTACGCCTAATATTTACTAACTAAAACAAGTATGTAATGTTAAGTCCGCAGTACATCGTGTCAAGGTTGAGTCTAACGTATGGTTACTTACAGGAATAAGGTAAAAATACCAAGTATTCTCTGTGCATGCACTCACAATGCACATTCATCCACCATTTCGAGACGCATTTTTGGGACCTCGTTTTCACTATTCGTGTTATGCTGCAAACATCTTGTATAGTGCTTTGAATACATTCTTACCTACTCAGCTCATAAATGCGACATGAATGCAAATTTCACGCCATCACTGTAATCTTTAGTAATAGCATGCCTTGTATATTAACAGCTGTTTTAAAAGCATTAAAATTGATTTTATATTTTCAGGGCGGATCTTCAGTAGTCAAGACGAATGTGGCAGTTGCTCCCGTGGAAGAAATCAAACCAGTACACACAAAAGCTTATTCTCAAGTTAATATCGAAGCTGGCAATGAAGTAATCCCTTTAGCAAAGACTGATGTCCAACCTGCTGTGATTGTCAAAGAAGTGAGTAATCCAAGAGTTAAACGGAATCATAGAAGTAAATACTATGTGGACGATGACTTTCAACACATGATGAGTTCTTGGTTTACTTTTCCCCAGATAAAGTTTAGTCAACCGACGTGGTTGAGACACCTTTATTTTAACAATCAGGTTTGTTCTTGTTCTAAGTATAAGTTCCTGCACTCAGAGGCCTCAAGACCGCCGAAATACTACAGCACTCAATGTTATGTGTCTATATTAATCTCTTCACAACTCTTTAAAGCACTTTGGATAGAGCCCAAGTCTTTGGGTAATAAAGTGCTAAAGTACACATGGTTATGTGTTAACATTTAATGTTTTCAATTTCATCAAGATGTAAACACCATCTTGATGAAATTATTTTTCGTAATAAGAATCAGAATCAGAATTCGTTTATTTGCAACAAATGTAGGTTACAATGATAAGGTTTTCATAAAGTCAAACAGTTAGAATCAAGTACATTATACCATATGGTATGCAAATAATGTTTTATATAAATACAGTACTAAGATCTAATAAGAATATTTATATTAAAAGTTAAAATCACAAGCATGATAAGTAATGATACTTAATTCGAAGTAATGGTACTTTGACATTTGTATCATTGACATGCCCGTCAAAAAATATAAACGAATTGGCAAATAGTGTGAATACACCACAATTAATTAATTACCAGCCTAGAGTTGATCACAATATTTGCGAATTCTGTATGCTAAATTCTGGCTTGCGTATACAAAAAAGGTGAAAGATATATTGCATAAATTATTATTTTAAATTCTTAATTCTCTGCAGGTTTACGTCGAACCTCCACCACCTCAAATAATCGAAAAAACCATCGTCCGTGCACACAAACCTCATCGTCACCACTTTAAAAAGACAGCTTACATTGGTGGTTATATTGGCGCTGGTGGTGATGCCGCTTATGCTAAACCAGCAGTGGTTCAAACTGTTGAACCTATCAATAGAAGATCTGATATTAATCTGGAGGGAGAAGCCCATGCTGCTGCAGGAGCTGATGTTAATGCAGGAGGAGCCGGTGAAGTTACTTACACAAAGAGAGTAACTGTACAGAAGAACCCGACTTTCTTCCAGGATATATTTAATGTACGAATTTTGCTTAATTTCACTAATTTTAGGACCATACCTCTAATTAAATTTAGATCACGCATACTTTTGATCAATAAATCATAAATCGACAAAGAGTGGATGATCAGAAGAAAAAAAATTATAATATTGTGTCTTGAATCTAATCTAGTTACGAGTACATTATGAAAATAATTCATGGAATCAATTTAATTTATTTAATGTCGCTTGTTATATGCCAACAATTTTATAATGAAGTTTTTTTTTTTCAGATTCCAATTGCAACTCTTAAAGCAGTTAATAGTTTTTTAACTAATACTGCTTCAAATACAGGTGTTTCCATAGAAAAGTCTGCTTCAGTTCACGCAGGTGCTTACCATTAAGAATTTACGAAGCTTTAATCTTATTAAGAAACCATTTGAGTCGTAAGGCCATATAAAATAGTCGAAGATATAATGACTATGTACACCAACACACATTGAGACCAATGATATCATAAACTGAAATAATTAAATTGACATCTATAGATAATAACAATATTCTAATTGCAAACAGTGAAATGTGATAAGCCCAGGTATTAGTAGGTAACATAAGTTATAGGTAAACGTAAGGGATTTATAATCATTAAAATTAGTTTTTTTACGAAGACATTAATTTAAGTATGAAAATAAAATAAATAAAAATTTTATTTTGAGGTATAAAGAATTATATTTTATTGCGTAAAGTAAGTTTTTATTTTTATTTTCTCCTGCTATAACAACCAAAAAGTTGGCAGTTTTAACAGGTACTAAGGTATCAACAAAATATACTACTGTGATAAGCCGTGTAAGCGTCCTACTGGGAACGGCAGACTATAATCTGACCGCCCTCATAATCTTGACGATATTTTTATCACCTTACTCTTATTACGTTTTTATTTTTTACGAGCTCCCCTTTGGATAAAAACGTCTGTGGCGGACTTATTAAAAGAATAAACAAATTTGCGTAAAATTGCGGCTGTAACTACCCGTCAAATAACTGATTTTGTTTACTCTAATTTCTGTGATAAAATTTGAATTTTGTGAGACAGGTTGAGCTGCCATTTTACCTTATTAGTGCAATACGTTTTCCTAATCTCCTTTATTCCCTAAAATATTTTTAAAGCTTTATACGAAGTTTGCTGAGCAATAATTTAACTTTTTAAATGTTACGGGGTGGTAGGTTTACCATCCTTTTTTGTCTAAAAAGACAGACAAACGATATTTTATTCGGTTCAGTAAAATATTGCTGATGTGTAGCGATTAAAAAGACGCATGGGGACCTTTATTAGAAACAAAACTAGGTATTTGTTTTAGAATATATATTTACCGAGATTATAAATAATAAATACTCCTAAAACTTTTTTACTTCATTTCTAAGCCATTGAACGTTTTGCTTTTTCAGTAATAATCATTATTTTTCTAATAAAATAATAAACTTTCTACAGAATCAGACTTAGTATCATCGAAGCATGAGCCTGCATCAAAATCAGTTGCATCATCATCGGAAGCACATATATCGGTAAAGACACCGAGTGCTACCAAATTCATTGACGATATCTTCGCTGTAAGTTCATCTCCATGCCTCATTAATACTTCAACAAAATGACTGTTTTGTGACACGAAATCATGTGATATATTCTGATGTTAAATTTAACAAAACTATTATTGTTTAAACCTCTATCGCTCTTCTAGAGCACCATTGCATGACGTGAATCTAGCATATATATATGGTAATCACTAAGGTATTATTCTATACTAGTATAATATCAGTGATTTTTACTCGTGACAAATACTGCTATTCATATGTATTCATTTTCATAAATTCTGTCAGTGTTCAGTAGTAGTTATACCATTTGTCTTATTTATAAGCAAAGCTTGCACAACGGTGAAGGATTATGTATGTTGTTTTCTACTTAACTTTGCATGCATTATAAATTATAAACCACTTAAATGTGCTGTCTGTGTTTTGTTGAATTAATTGATGTGCTTTATTTTAAAAATTGCACGTTTTGTGTGTTATAAATCAAAGCTTGACATGACGACCAAGATTCACAAAGATTGAAAACCGAGAAAGTTGTCGCCTTTACAGTTTTAGTTTTAAATTAAAAATAGCTTTTCCATTTGAACATAACAATGTTAAGTTTAAAATTTTAATATTCAAAATCTAGTATTTTGCGTCCTATATTTAAAAATATAAATAAGTACCCATGTAGAATAAGCATCACAATAATTAACTTGAACTCTATAATTTGGTTTTGGCTTTTCACTAATCATGTATTTATTAACGTAGACTCATGAAGTGGAACAATATAAAGTTAAGTAACTACGGTATTGAAACATCAGCGTCCTAGATTGGCAACATTCAACTGTAATTAATTGGTTTAATAAGGTAACAAAGAAGTAGATGTTTTGAGTATTCCAATTCCAAATGGTAAAAATGTCTGGTGAAGGTTTATACAGTTTTGTTTTTATTTTGTTTTAAATTAGAAAGGAAAGGTTGTGGATATGGTAAGTATTGCTTTGTACATTGAGCATTTGTATATAATTCATCCGGAATTTTATTTTCATGATGGTTAATTATTTTATAGATACCTATTAATACGCTGTCGGCCGTGAACTCTTTTCTAGAGAACAACATTGGAAGGAAACAAGTTCAGGTGCGTTGCTACAAACTACAACAAATATTGACAAAATTAAGACTTAGCAGAGTAGATAAAATGTGTATAAAAACTCACTGGTAACTGTTTGTTCAATTAAATCACCCAAATTAAAAGTTAGACACAAATATACCTACATACATCATGTGTGAATTTCACTGTAAATACTAATTTAGCTAGGGTACTTCATATTGAGACTTTCTAATAAATACATCAGTATCACCAAATACTGAAAGACTTTTCTGATATTGGAAACTTTTAGAGACACAGGATCAGAAAACAATTTATCACCGAAGAGCTTGAACGTTTACTACCTAGTTAGCAAAGTTAAAATTAATTTCCAATGAGTCGGTTTAATAACAATAATCAAAAATAATCTTGAAAATAGCCTGTATTTAAAATACATCTAACTCTTTACATTGTTTATAGGTAACCGGAGAAATTTCAAACGAGCCCACCAAAGTCAGACTTGGACCGCACGCCAGAAGAAGGGCCAACAAACAAGTAGTTATAGTACAAGAGCCTGATAGACCAGAATCAGAACCACAAGAGTCCAATTAGATTAATATCGTAAATATACCTAAATTTATCAACCTAGATACTTGACCTTCTGAGGCTAATTGTACAAAATTGCATTTGCAGTTCACAAATTACAAAATTGTAAATATGTTATATAAATAAAGTATAAATTAGTATATATTAATTGTGGTCATTATTAGTGTGCTTTTCTTTGCAGTTTAACAGAGCTACTAGTTAGAGCAAAAGCCGATCGACTTGAATCTAAAATCTAGTTATTATAAGCAAACTTGACAAAATGATCTTTCAATGACGTTGTTTTATTTTCATGTATGAAAGAAAGCCTTTACTCTGTAGTAGGAACAAAGAACGGTGACTAACGAACTTGATTCTCGACAGTCTTTTCTATGGCTTATGGTAGCAGATGTGTCAACAGTCTCTCTAATGGTGAGTGGCGCACAAAACAACAACAATAATGACAACCTCAATAATTCATCTAAGAGCTAATGTATTGCAGCGCAAAAGATTTTGGATCAAAAGTGACGCTACTCTGCTTGATGGTAAGCAGTCAGTGGATTCCAGAAGCAGGGTCCACCATTCCAAATGCCATCGCCTTAAACTGCTGGTATGGTGATAATGGCAGCTGGGAATAGGGTAGGTTAATGAGAGAGTTAAAAAAAGAGTGGAAGTGTTAAAAATCCGATATTAGATTACACACTCAACTAAAAGAAAACCTTAAAATCTTGATCTACAAAAAAAAATAGGTTTAGGGCGCGTTCAATTTAGACGTGTCGGATTGCTGCCATACCGCAACGGTGCGTTTGTCGTACTGCGTACGGCGGTTCGATTTTGTTCATATAATTTATGCACTAAGCGAGCAAGACGGCACACGCACTACAGCAAAACCGGTGCTGTTTAAAAAATTGAACGCGCTCTTAGACCTCATATTAAAATAGTGGGTTTAAGTATAGAATTGAAATAAAAAAAAGAAAATAGCTATTACATTTATTTTTAAGACAAAACAAAAAATAGTAATTACACTGGAAATAAAGTAGTATTCTTGAATTAATTAGCCTTGAGAACGTAACGAGAGATAATGCAGATACTTGTGCCTCTAGCACTATATAAACCAAAGTATACAATACTTTCGCCAACTTCTTTAATGGGGTAGTAGTATGCCCCAGGCTGTATTTTGTTGATATCCAATTTATTAAACGAATAATTCCCTTTATAAAGTTCACATGTTTTTTCGTTATATCGAACGCCAGCGGCAATAAGCATCACTTTGGGAATAGCACTTTTACAAGTCAACTTTTTATACGAATTTGTGTATTTAATTCCACCGCCAGTTTTTTGTATTCCAGCCTTAAGTTTCAAGTAATTGTTACGTAAATTTTCTTTTATACTTACGTTGCCTTTAAAATAAAAGCCATCACTTTTGTTGTAAGCTATGACATTGAGAGTTATACCTGTTTGTTTTTCATATTGTGGATCTGCCTCGAAATCTCTACACGGTTCAATGTTTCTTAAAATCACTTTGTACATATTCGTAGATAATACTGTAACTGCAGTTTGTGAAACAACTAGTGTTAAAATAAAACAATTAATTTTCTCTGGCATGTTATATCAATATTTTGTAAAATATGCTCGATGACTATAAGCTTTGCAATGAAAAACAATCTAGATGATACTATAATCACAGAAATATATTGTACCGTAAATTATCCGTCCTAATATTTTTATAATGATTTTGAACATGACAAATTTTATGGCGCTTATCGTAACGAGTACATCATTTAAATCTCTACTGTCACAAAATTTAAGTACGCGTAGACGCGTATTTGACCTCGTGTTCGAAAGCCGAACTGAAGGCCCAGACAAGTATCATTAAATGCTAATAGAATAGAATTTGAAATATTAACACTTTAATGTTTTGGATTTTACTAACTATATCATTGCACCACCATTTTCGTCAGTTTTATATAAAAATTGAGAAGAATTTAGAGTGACAATACCTCACTGTCAAAAACTTGATCTAACAAGCAATACATATCATTAAAAAAAAGCCGGTCTGCCTAAAACAAAGTGAAAAGAAAGAAATCCATATTTTCTTGTACTAATGCTACTTTAAAATAATAATATGTGCCCTATGTTACTCTCACAATTATAACGAATCTAATGGCACCTTACATGTTAAAATCCATTATGCCATTTAGACTGTATCGCGCGCCAAAGAAATAGACATACATATATACATACATACATAAATATATACATACATACATAAGCTCGATAAAAATTACCCACCTTGACTTCGCGGTCGGGCAAAAATAATATTCAACTTTATACTAAACTAGTGGGTTTAAAAAAGATATTGAAATAAAAAACAGTTAAAAAGCTACTAAATTTATTTTTAGCACTGATCTTTAACATACAGTTAACTAAAAATATTGTTCAGTATGTTTAAAAATTAATTCTTATTACAATTCAAAGCCTAGGTGAAAAATTGCAGCAACAGAATAACAAATAGTAATTACACTAGAAATAAAATTAGTATTCTTGAATTAATTAGCCTTAAGAACGTAACGAGAAATAATGCAAATATTTGTGCCCCTAGTACTATATAAACCGAAATAGACAATACTTTCCCCGACTTCTTTTATAGGAAAATAGTATGCTCCAGGCTGTAATTTACTAATATCCATTTTATTAAACGAATAATTCCCTTTAAAAAGTTCACATGTTTTTTCGTTATATCGTACGCCGGCGGCAATAAGCATCACTTTGGGAATAACGCTTTTACATGATAACTTTTTATACGAATTTGTGTATTTAATACCGCCACCAGATTTTTCTACTCCAGTCTTAATTTTCCAGTAAATGCCACGAGAATTTTCTTTTATAATTACGTTGCCTTTAAAATAAAAACTATCACTTTTGTTGTAAGCTATGACATCGAGAATTATATCTCTTTTTTTCTCATATTGTGGATCTGCTTCAGCGTCTTTACAGGGTTCAATGTTCCTTAACGTCACTTTGTAAACATTCGAAGATAGTACTGTTACTGCAGTTTGTGAAACAACTAGTGTTAGAATGAAACAATTCATTTTTTCTAGCATGTTATTGTTTATTCTATAAAATATGCTCAATGACTACGAATTCCGCAATGATAGGCAATCTAGATAATGTTATAATTACGTAATGTATTCTATTTATAGAATTATACCGTAAATTATTTGTACTAATATTTTTATAATCATTTTGAGTATGGCAAAATGTTATGGTGTTTTTCGTAACGATATGGATCATTTAAGCCTTTATTATTTACACCATAAGTGGGGACGCGTGTTCTAAACTCATGCTTGAAATGCAAACTAAATACATTGACACTATCACAGTCTTGTCTTCCATAGCGCGCTAATTGTACCATCAAAAAACTTAAATTTCAATTAGTACACCATTATATCACTATTGTACAAAACTTTCACGCGTAACTTCTACAGAAAAAATACCAGTATAACTAAACATCGAACAAACCTATGTCATATCTATAATTAAAGAGCACTGAGTACATAACGTGTGAATGTGCAAATACTGGTGCCTCTAGTATTATAAACACTAAAGTAAAGTACACTTTCGCCCACCTCTTTAATAGGATAATAATAAGCACCAGGTTGTAAATTGTAGAAGTCCATTTTGCTAAATGAATAATTCCCTTTGAAAATGTCACATGTCTTTTCATTGTACCGCACGGCAGCGGCCATGAGTAACAATTTTGGTATAACACTTTTACATGACAGCCTATTAAAATAACTGGTGTATTTGATAACGCCGTTGGCCTTCTCAACTCCATTTTTAATCTTCACATACTGGCCACGCAAATTCTCCTTAACAGTTAAATTACCCTTAAAAAAGAAACTGTCACTTTTGTTAAAGGCTATGACTTGGAGCATCATAGTTCTTTTCTTTTCATACGGCGGGTCAACTACGTCTTCTGAACACGTTTCAAAGGTTCTTAATGTCACTTTGTATGCCACCGATAAAACTGATACTGTGAATTGTATGAAAACTAATAACAAAATGAAATTATTCAATTTTACAGCCATATCTAGTTATTATTAACACGGACCATGTGATACACAGTAATATTAGTTGAAAATAAACTCAGTGTATACAATTTTTGCTATGATGCTAGAAACATATTAGATGTCATTATAATTAGGTACGTGGTTTATTCTATCTAGGTATATTGGCGAGTGTTTTGTAGCTAATGTCTTTATGATTTGTTCTCACTGCACTGATTACGTTAATTCGTTATGGTAAAAATAATGTATAAACACAAAATATTTGTTGCAATAAATATAGCGTAAAGTGTGGTTAAATTTTTTTTCAAATATTTCTGCAACACTTGGGAAACGTAGCCATTACCATAAATTAACGTTAATCAATCAATCAATTATTTAATAAATATAAATTACATTTGGTTACAAATAGGTAGTTTTCCTTTGGTCACAAACTAAGCTAGTGCTTGTAACCACTTAACATCAGACAGTCCTGGAATCGTTGACTGGGAATTGGGCATATTTGCCACCTAAATACTATAAAAACAACACACGCCATCCATAGACTAGCACTTCCTTAGTTGTGACTAGGAAGTACTAACTTATGGAAGTCGTGTGGCAAAACAACACAATAATATGTTTCAGAACGTGTTGTGCTTTTTAATAGTATTGAATAGCATACTATTCAATTTACTAGCTTAAAGGCCTGCTGGAAATAGGTAAGCAAAAGCTTCATTTAGAAGTACCAGAGTTACCAAGGTAGGCAGGCTGATTGCTTACCGCAATAAATACGCAGGGAGAATACAAGACAAGTAAATACCTGTATTTTGTGAAATGGGGTTGGTTCCATATTTGAGGACTACACAGCTCCTGCACTTTAATACAACCGATGTGAAACTATTTCTGTCTATTATAATGCTTAGTTTAACGTTAATATTTTATAGGACAGACATTAATAATAATAATAAATCTATATTTCAGAAATGTTTTCCATGTAATTTTACAAAATTAAAAAAACATACTAATTACCAGTACTCTAAATTAACTACATTTGAATCACACGTATAGATCATAAAAATAGCTCTACCAGTTTACAACAACTGTGGTCATTCCCGATGCCTGGCATACCACAAATTACGTCAATTACTATTAACAGTTGGATATCAAAAATAAAGCTTTAAAAACCTGTAATTATAGTAATATTCTTTACATTAATAAGCCATTGAGTGTTATTAATGAAACGTGCACAATCAGTTAAATGAGTTACATTGTGCAGTGTGAAAAGTTCAACGTATTTATAACTGAATAATGTATTAAAATGAATGAAAAAAAATAATATGAACAATGGTAATGATCACTCTAATTGTAAAATTATTTGCAAGCATTTTATTCATACGCTGTGAATTGTAGTCATAATTAAGACAGTAAAGATTAAATTATACCAAAGAGAGGCAAAAACCGCGATTAATGTACATGTCTTCTTTAAATGAGTTTAGAGTCCTTCACCCTGCAGTGGGAATATAACATGGAGTAATGAACTAAATAAAGATTATGCTATCAACAATTACTTAAAAAGACCATAATAGGTTCCCTCTTTTATTATTTACTAGCTTTTGCCCGCGGTTTCGCTCGCGTGATTATCGTTTTATCCAATAGACATTTTTTTATAGTATTTTATACTGTTTTCTATACTATTTCTAATCTCTCATCAGTTACCAATTACCATCACGTGGGCTGTTTGCTCGTCTGCCACTGTTGGCATGAAAAAAATCTTTTAGTTTATTTTGGATTATGAACAACGTCGTTTAGGTGTTTAAAAAAAGTACTGTACAGTAATGCTTCTCTATATAGGTACGATATTAGACGTATAGCCATCGGGGATCAAGGTATACAGGCTGCTAGGATTGCTAACACGTGACAGAGCCACATAAGGCTGACCGTGCGAAAAACAGCTAATATTGAGATTCTCACCCACGACTTTTAGTATCTGACCTTGGGCCTTATTAATTGTCATCGCGAAACATAGGCTCACTGGAAACTGGACTCGTTTAAAACTAAACGGAATTTTTTTTGGAATGAAAGGAATCCGAGGAATAGAAACACTATCACCTATTCCGCACTCTGTTA
This sequence comes from Parascotia fuliginaria, assembly GCA_963082885.1. NCBI lineage: Eukaryota > Metazoa > Arthropoda > Insecta > Lepidoptera > Erebidae > Parascotia > Parascotia fuliginaria. Next base: position 11,542,639 of record OY720180.1, on the reverse strand, counting down.
AAATCTCTGCTTGGTTTCGTTGTAACTTAACAAATGCTCGACGTGATTCTTTATATTGGCATAACTTTTTTTATTTATAAACCGATTGACATGAAACCAACACTAAGTGAAGCTTACCACAATGTTTTAGTGAAAACCATATCTAAATCGGATAACCTGTTTCTGAGATTAGCGTCAACAATTAGACTGACAAACAGATAAACAGACAAAAATTGTAACAATCATTGTTCTGGGTGCTATTTGCGTTGATAAAGGTCCCAATAATATTTTTCTTATATATCTTCCATGTACAGACAGCGATCTGTTACATTTTTATTATATGTATAGATATAGATGCTGAAGACTCATTATAATTTAGACATTAAAATTAAAATGTGCTTAATAATAATAAAAGTAAAGTATTAATGAGAAATATTATTCCGCTATGAAAACTAGTGTGTATTTTAGTAATTTCTATCGTATGGCTAGTACACAGAGGCTGAGGTAAATATAAGTTCAAACAGTCTATGCTAAAGTGTGCACTACGCTCTATTTATTATGTAAACTATCGCTCTTGACTTTTTTTACGGTGCAACCAATCTGCACTCTCAAGATTTGTGTATGTTTATAGCCACTAAAACTGTCAAAGAATACTATGGTAAAATAAAGTAAAATAAAAATTGTATAAAATTAAAGACGTCACTTTTGTTTACAGAGGTCCCTAAGGGCATATCATAGGCCGGCATTTGCTGTGGCTACTATCAGGCTTCTATAATGATCTTTTATGGATGAAAACTATAATTATTTTTTAATCTTTATTACATTTTTTTAAAATACTTAGGTTAGGTTAGGTTAGAACATACTGTTCTATATTATATAATACACCTCTTTTATTCGCTCTGATCATATTAGTGTAAGCAAATAATTATAACTTAAGTGAATATCGTGATGGCCATCAGCTCGTCGTCGATGGCCATTGGACTAAGGTTACTGTCCCTCACACTCGAGATTGACAGTTCAAAGTCAGGTAAGTACGCATGCGATATATTATATTCTATCTTAAACATTACTAACATGCGTTGAAGAAAGAGACCGTGAACCTGGACTATAAAAATTTTGCACAGTTGATGCCAAAGGTTAAGTACGAACATTAAGAACAGCATAACAATGTCGGAATTGTATGTTACCTGTCGATGATCATCAATCGACCTGTGCTGACTATAAAATGATTATACTTGTATATTATTTTATAAGAAATCCAGCAAGTACCTAAGAAGAATTCATTTTAAATAAAAACATTAAATTTGTACGAAAACAGGAACTAGAGTCATAAAAAAGTTAAATCATCAACTATCTAACTATGCTTGACTTTTATGTTAGAATTTTTAACAACTGTCATCTGTTTAAAATTTTTATACTTAAACTTAAATTCGTTTCTTTGGTCATATAAATTCAAATGAGATACGAAGTGAGCAACTTTAAGAATTTTTAACGGCACGTGCTAACAATCCGAATAAGTTATGTACGATATCAAAATACCGTAAAATTGACGTCTCATTCCATACGCGAATAATACCAAACGTTACTTGCAGTATAATAAAAACATGAAGATGACAATAAAACTCGCAATAACACACAATGTGGACTCATAAACCGTAGAGTTGCTTTGTTTACAGCTTCCCGACAAAATGAAAGTATGAAGTAATTTTACAGCCGACATCTTTTATGGTGGTAGCTATCAAAACAAACTTTGAAAATTTGTCAAGGTACGTTGAAAGAATGCTAAGAAAGCTTGCAGATCGCACTCGGTGCGACGTCTTGGAGATTGTAGAGCCAATTTTCCCGATCCCAATTTAACCTTTCAATGTTCTTGCCGCACGAAATAATAAACTACATGGTAAATTTTTATATGTTATCTTAGGTAAGTATACGATTTGTATTTTCACTGTCAGTATTTGTTACTAGCTTTCCGTAAAATATGGTTTGTTGTATCACTTGGGGACCAGACCGATGTTTGGGATAAAAAGTAGCCTATGTCCACCTCTACCGAATCTATGTACTACATACCAATTTTCATTGAAATCGGTTCAGCCGTTTAGGAGCTAAGTGACAAACACACACACACACACACACACACACACACACACACACACACACACAAACAAACTTTTGCATTGGTGTTTTTTATCCCCAATGTCAGTAAGATTAACATAAACATAGAAAGTACATATTACTTAGTAAAGAAATCAATAATAACTAATGCATAATGCCTGTAAAAAGTCATAACAACCGCAACTATTTAAAAAAAAACGTTTTATGGCACCAAAATCGCTATCATTGCGCAACCTACATTTTATAATTATGTAGATAAAAGCTTAGTGTCTATTTTATCAAAGTATTGCTAACTTCAAACAGACCCTCGTTAGGTTCTTACACTTCTATTAAAATTTAAATGATTCAAATCATCTAGCGAAATAGTTCAAGCATTATAATCTTCCCTTTAAACCTTTGTGGTTCACCTTTAACGTGCAAATTACGTTAATAGTTTCTGAAACTGGGTTCCAATCAACGGAACAGACCTCTTGTAAATATCCGGATCATTGATTTACTTTGTTCTGTCGCAAATAGCGTTTTTACGACAGATTCCCGCGATAATGAATATGCTTTTTCAGTCCAACTATCTCTAATTTTAATCACATCACTATCTAGAATCTCTCAGAAGCTCTTGACTAAAACAACTATGATAGAAGAAAAAACATAAAATAAGTCGACGACGACGTAAATACTAAATAGCTAAATACTATAAGAACCTTACTACAATAGCAAATTAAGATTGATAATACCTATAGGTACCTAGTTATTGTTTTACTTGGCACCAACTTCAAAATTATAAAATACTTATTTAATTATTTCTGACTAACTAAATCAAAATACGAATTACTTTGTGCTATTACATTTATTTTTTCTTTTTAGTTTCCTTCCAGTTTGAAGTCGGTTTTCTTTTTGTTAAAAATTATTTTATTGAAAATAGTTTTCAAGGGATAAAAAATCAACATATCTATGAAATAAACTTAAATCTGTTCTTACGAAAAATTACATGGTACTGTGGGTAGAGGGGGAAGGTACAAGGACCCGTAAAGACTAAAATCGCACGTACAAATAATTATAACCAAAAACAAGATCGCCACAGTCTGAGATACACCATATTTAAGGGTTTAAAGTTCATACTTTTCCAGTTCACGTATGAGTATAAACAACATCGTGATTAAGTAAAAAAAAATAATAATGTTGCAATATTTTGATACGATTTCTTTATTTTTATAAATTTGATTCATTGATATCTATAAATCTCAATTAAGTTGAAAATAACAATATATTCTTTTCTAACATCAAATACTCCGTAACACTAATTTGTACTTTAATCAGAAATAACATCAAATAAAATAGAACTAACATTTCAGAATTTCAAGATTCCCAAAAGCATCTCGTTGAAATTCTACAACTTTGAACGTCCATGTTCTAGTTGTACATTAATTATGACCGTGTTTTACCATCGGTACCTACAGGTTGAATTCAACTTACCTACCAAAGTTGTAAGGCATTTAATTAATACTAACTACATGCCGTCCCAAAATGATATCAAAAAAGAAAAAAAACTTCCTCGGTGGATCAGGGGATTTGCGTGTCCCATGCATGAGGTTCAGATCCCACGATCATCGGTTCCCACATAAGACTAAAATTTAAGTGATTCATAAATATTTTATTTCGAGCCTGAGTACTAATCTAATATAATTGTAGGATTGACCGCAACACAGAGCTCGCGGCAGAGTTAAGTATTTATTACAAAGAAATTATTTTGTAGATACGAGTACAATGACATATTACACAATTATTCATATAATCTGATCAAAGTACAAATGAATGTGATTGAGTATTTGATGTTAGAAATAATATTATTGTTATTTTTATCTGAACTGCGACTTAAAGATAATAATATATAGAAATTGTATTTAATGTGTAACATTAATAAGGATGTTATTTTAATTAGCTATTTCATTAAAATATGCTAGTTTTAAAATTAACTGTATAAATGTTACGTCTGAAAAGCATGTGCAACAAGTAACCACAAATTACTTATTGCATTAAACCATTAAGCAACCATGTTCTTACCTACTCGACGCAAGCATGAATCAAGGCGAACATCCAAACATTTCCAAGCCACTTGATAACTGTTCTCGAAATTAGATCAGCGTCCTCAGAGAGAATTAATTTTGGACCCTAATCAAACTTAGCCCATGTTCAGCAAAGTCAGTTTAAGTCAAGAAACTACAACTAGTGAGATTTCACATATGCATTCAAGCCACGTAATCTTATATTTATATGATGTTTAGTATTGAGGCTGAGAATAAATAAAATGTAGGTACTATGTAAGCTGGCCGTGAAATTACTTCGCTTAAGTCTGTGTACATGTCACTGTTTACGTTATTACATTCTTTAGACCTACATACCAAATGCTTAGGTTTTTAGAGAAAAACGTACATGAATCTTCGGTTGACTATATAAGGTCCTATCGTAGAACATACTTGTCAGTGCTACATATACCCACAAATATAATATCAATACGTATTTTTTAAATTAGAAAATGATTTAGCTGTCGATAAATTGATTAATGCTTAGCTCTGTTGTGCTTTTATTTCTATAATAACCAACAGAATATACTAATTATACCTATATTTTTATTATTATTAGTTTTACACCAAGGTTTAGTTCTTCCACGTCGCATGAGATGACTTAATCTTAAACGCGAATATGAGCTGATATTTTGAATATGGTTAAAATTTAATGTGTGAATTCCTTATAATCTAATTGAATGAGTTCCTGTGTCTTTTATAGTATTTTACAGAAATATAAGAGAATAGGCTTTTATTGAAACAATTCGGCTTCAATCTTTGTTTTAAGATTCATTGTTATAAGAAATGGAAGATCAGGCTATTATGTTTGTATTTCAATATGCCTGTAAACGTAAATTGTGGTAAATTATTAATTTGTCTGTATAGTATTATACTCATAAGGTTATATTAAAATTAAGACAATAAATATAATGCCAAGTCATTATTAATTTGATGTTCTCGTTTCTTAATACTTACACGAAATTTAACTACCCATGTAATGTATCATTACTAACGATCTACCCCAGCGTCGCTCATGTATAAATTATCTTTACATATAAATTGCATGTAATATACCTACATATTGACTGCCTCTGTAGTTTGCCCGGAGTTTGGAATAGTGCTCGATAAATGGCAACAGGCTCGTCCCCTATTACATGGGACCTAAAAAAAATATGCCGAAAAGTGGGTGGTTAATCACCTCTGCCTCCCCTTTCGGGAATAAAAGTCGTGAAGCTATGTAATAGTACTACATGTTTATTTAAATAATGATGAAACATATATAATAGTATGTATGTCTGAATTATACATAAAAATCATCAGAAAGAAAAGATGGTGAAAACCCCATCAAAATCGTTAAGTATTTAAGCGTTCTGACAGCAGGATCAATTTTGTTTAATACTATGTATCAGATTCTCTATAAGTAAGGCCATAGATATAAAGCCCATAATACATTTTGATAAAATTTGATGTGCTTGAAAGCTAGAGAAGAAGCGAAGCGCCTCACTCTCTGGGAACCTACGAAGAATAATTAACTTTATGATAATTTATACAATACAAAAGTGGCTAAACAGTTAAATAATTTAACAGTTTAGCTATATCTATTTTACATGCATCTTTCAGTACGATGTAATAGGGGTCCGTGCAATTTTGTTTAATGTTAGTCTACCAAAATGGCTCCATTTTGCGGTCCAGAAATTGTGGACACTATACCAAATACCACGGTATCAAACTGCTGTCTTACTATGGCGTCTTTGTAAAATGGTTTTCCACTTAAAAGACCTGGGTTAAAATTGAAAAGAAACACATGTGTTGGTAAATAGTAAGTATATAGTACTGAACCTTTGTATGTTTATTTAGATAGAAACTGTGGTGACAACTTTTGTTTAATTTTCTTATTTATTTCTGTCGTAAGTATAATAAATGTCTCTCAAACTATTAGAGATTATGTTCGTAATAGGCTAGAAGAAATATTTTTAGCAATTTGATGGTAGATAACATGTCTATTACATTTTCAGCACTGTGTTCTGTCTGAAGGTGTTTACCAGAGGCCCTAGACAAGTGTCAAAGATTTCTATTCTATTCATAGAATAGATAGAAAAATGTATTGGATGGACATAAGCTAACGCCAACACTTATGTCAATCTCATACATTTTTTTATCCATTCTATGAATAGAATAGAAATCTTTGACACTTGTCTAGGACCTCAGGACGGTGCTGGTGAGACACGAGACACTCGTATAGTAAAAATTCTTTTGAATTGGTGAAACGCCATGCCGTGCTCTGTCGCTATATTTTTGGATCATAGTTATCTCACCAAGATGATTCACCTAGCACTAATAATAAAAGTATTTTGTTCAGCGGTGAATGTCAAATTTATACCTATCCCTAAGTGTAAGTATGCGAAATTAATTTCGAACAACTAAGCGTTGTTTGTTGTAGAGAGACAGTTTTCTGTGAAGAATAGTCTGCATTGGTGCTGATGTAATCCAGTTCTCGCTCTATATAATTCGTCGGCATTTACGAATAATTTTTCAGCAACTTAAGTGTTTTCTTGAGTAACTACAGTTGGCGCATCTGAATTCCCCTTATCTTAAAAGCTTTTAAAATCAGAGTCAATTGAAAACTGTATCTTGAGCAAAAAAGAAAATATTAAACTTGGCTAAATTTCAAAACATTCTTGCGACTTCCTTTATTCTAATTCTAATAAATCATAATATAACATAAAATGTTTTAACGTTTTTAATGAAAACAGAATATTTAGGTTAAGTGATATGTTTACGTGTACAGTAAAACATGATGTAGACACGTGTAAGGAATTATAATTTTAATGGAAAAGAAACCGGTACGTCAATGGTAATATAGCGTATTAAAATAAGGTTAAATAGAAGATAGATGTGTTAGGTATTTCTTTTTTTATATATATTAGTCTACTAAAGTGACTCCACCCCGCCTGATGGTAAGCAGTCAGTGGAATCCAGAAGTGGTGGCCACCATGCCAAAAGCCATCGTCTTAAACTGCTGGTATGTGGCCTCCACTATGGCGGCTGGGAATGGGGTTAGGGGAAGGGTATGAGGGAGGTGGGGAAAGAGGACGGGGGGCAATTTGGCCTCCGGCGCTCTCACTTACTGAACGAAACGCAGTAGTACGGATACTACTACTCTTACGTCGATCTTCTATGAGAGGGTAGTACTTCTCCGGACGATCCGACCCATTCATGCATACTACCGTACAGAAAAAAATCAAACTGGGCATACAAATAAATGATGTAATAACTAATAATTAAAAACTAACTTTTCTAGCTAAGCAGCCCATCAAGGGTCACACACAACAAGGGTCTTGGATCTTAAAACTTAGTTCAACTTTATTCGAATTTAGTAATTAATGTATTTGATCTAATCAATAGATGGAGCATATTTTGTTGCATAGTTACGTTAATTTTCATTAACGGAACTGTGACTGAATGTAAGATGGTATTGCTCGTAGTCCACCTGTGTAGTTCACCTATGTGTAAAATAGAAATATTTTGTTCTTTGTTCCAGCAGAAGATCCATAATATTACATTATGAAGTACTAAATAAAATGCTGGATGGTCGAATAGCAACATAATTCTATATGCCACTATTTCTCAGGTTGTAGAAATAAGCAATACATTTTTAATAAATGTATTCAAAACTTATTTTAACACTCTGTATTACATACTAGCTTCTCGCACCCGCGTCTTTTATTGCTGCTCTGCTCCCGTCGCGAGTAGCATGATGTTACATAGCCTATAACCTTCCTCAAGAACTGGACTATCATACGCAATTTCCAAATCCGCCGACTGGTAGTTTCAGAAATTAGCGCGTTCAAACAAACAAAGTTTTCCCACTTTAAATAATAGTTTATATTATGCAAGGTATAAGAGACCCAAAAGATGTAATAAATAAACTTTAGAGAAACCCCACTCATTTGAATATTTTATAAACCTTTAAAGTATGTTCATGCATGTAATTGTAATCACTGTTAATTCCTATTTGCATACGCTTTATTTTAATAGAAGAGACTTTGCATAATTTTCAATGTTGGTGCGGGTAAGCGTGGAGATTTTATATACACATGCCTACTTTGAATAGAAAAGGGTTGCGGCGGACGAAGCGAATAGGAAGTGGCATGACATTGGCTATGTACCAAGGCACCGAGGAGTATGGAGGTCATGGGGGATGATTTTTATTTTATTTATTTATTTTTTATTTATTTATTATTATTACGTATAACAGCAAAACATACATGTATTTGTAGTCCCCCAAAACCATGACAATTGTTTGACTGAGGGATCTAGTCTCCGTACTGTCTACATTAAATTTTATAAGTACTTAATAATATTACATATTGTCCCTGAAAGAGTAAGCAGAGTTGTACAAAATGTATGTTAATCACTAAATTATTATGGGATTATAAACTATCTAAGTAATACTTTTTGAGTTTTTTCTTAAATTTATTTAAATCTATTTCTTCTCGAATATCCTGCGGCAGACTATTCAGAAGGTAAGGCAGTGATATCTTTGCCTAGCAGTAAGTTGGTACCTATGGGCTAGCAATAACAGTAACTTTTAATAAAAGCAATATTTTTTTTATAACGAATACCGATATTGTAACTATAATTATTTTTATAAAGTTTTAGGTAATCTTAAAAATATTCGTATCGAATAGTTAGTAGTAGTCATAAAAAATGGAATTATTTATATGGTGTTATTAAAATAACTAGGCAATGCTATTACTAATTCGCACTAACACAAAGCAAACGTCGTATTGTAATTAAACAAAGATAGTATAGTATCATAAGATGAACATAATTAAAAAAACGATCATCTTCAACGGCCATCTTTTTATTTGTTACGTTACAGTAGTTCGAATGCTACGAATTAGTTGGACCTGATTCTCTTTTTGATATGATCTACCCAATGCTATGCTAAAACGTCTTCTGCTCTACATTTGTGCACTCATATAATTTTATCAGTTAAATTGCAGTTATGTCGTCCATTGCGGTGCCCGTATCCGTCACATGCACGGCTCGGACTAAGGAACAAAAAATGGCTCCGATCGCGGCGAGGAATTTGGCTCGTCTCGCGGCGTGCCTCAGGTTGAGGCAGCGTCTCTACTTACGCGGCCACGGAGCGAGGCAGCTGCCAGAGACTGCCTCTAGTGGATACGCGGCTTTATATCTTTTTTATTTGTAATCGTTAAAAGCTAAAAAAAACTACACTTATACTATATCAGTTTATATAAGATTTATCATTCTCGTACTAATCAATGCTATATTAATTTTTTTGTAAATGCAGATTTTACCTTAAGGGTTCCTCGCAGAAGCGACCATACCGTAGTAGCTTATGGTCAGTACATGTATGAAAAACTAAATATGTGATTATAAGGTAGTGAAAATTTAATAGAAATTGGGCTATAATTATCCGCCATAATTTATCTTGATAAGGGCTCTACAGAAAAGTTGCTGTTTAGTAGAAAGATTTCTTTACTTTGCTCCCGTCGAAATATTATTTTGTTTTACAAATCTAACCTTATCTGCTAATCTGTTTGCTATAGTAACAAAACACCATTTTAGGATTTACTTCAGAGATAAAACACATTCTTACATTTAAAAACTTTTTTTGTAATAGAAGTGTGAATATCTCACCAAGTGCATTCACAATGCAGATGCAAAGTTTCCCTCATACATTATCTTTCTGCATCGTTACATTCTTGAAAATACTCTTTGGACATGCACTCCTTATGCTTAGAATGAAATAACAGTTTTAACACTCACTGAGACTTGCTTGTAAGTTCTACAGTGGAAAGTTGTATGTTTATCTGGAAACGTACTATTTTGGTGAAAATATGTTAGTTGTATGAACCTAGTACATAAGTACTTAATGTCATTTATGACCTAGAAATCACTAATTTACATTGAGCAAGCGTGGTGATGAATGGCATGATCATGGATCACCACGGTTGCTCAATTTACAACACTTGCTCTGTATGAAAAGAGGATACGCAAAAGCGAATTAGCAACCTGAAACCGATTTAAACTCGAATAATTGCATTTACAGCCAATCTTCGACTGCGTTACAGTTTCTTTGAGTAAACAAGTTTGTTACTAAATCAACTTGGAACCCGTAACCTCAAGACAATTACTTAAGAGGTAGAGAAACTAATTTCTAACACCCATTAAAACTGCGCTTCTTCCATGTTCATTCAATTTACCACAGATACAGAATTACAGCTATATACCTCAACGAAAACCAATAAACTTAGGCATTTTCAATTGACTTGGTTGATATAGTATCAATTGTACAAGCATATTTTACAATTCAGAAGGCAGACCGCCAAGTATCGATTAGCCAAGTCTGCAATGCTCACATTGTCTCGTAACTACATTATGCAGTCAAATCCTGACACTAGATTGACCTGACCACTAACCACTCGATAAGAAGAATATGCAATATTAAACTTGCGGTAGCATTTTATTTTAACAATTTTTGGAGTATATTTAAATTAGTATAAAAGAACCAAAATCCTAAAACTAAAAATACCGTAAAATTTTAGTTTATTATTGGGAATCTGTGATAATATACCAGTCTCAAACTATTTGAAATTCTTGTCACTGCTAAAGGTAGAGCTGTTAATTAATTTAAACGAAACCTAAATTTATGTTCCTATAATTATAATTATTTAAATACGTAATTTGGAAGGAAATAGTCATAAATAGTACTTGATTTAAAAGGAACTACACAAATCGTACTAAAAGCTATAAATTAATTTAAAAAGTGGGTGACTTAACTAAATTTAATTAAGTGAGGTCAGTTTAGAATGAAGTATGAATTATGTGCTAACTTTTTCTTTAAAGTTTTTAGTTTAAACTTTTAAAATAAGTTTTAATAGCATAAGACTTTTATAATTATGTGGGATGAGTAGCAAAAGTGGACAGATTATTATATTCGTTCTTTTAACGCTGTATACTGTAGTTTGTAGGTATTATCCGCACATACGTTTTACGATTTTAGCTAACAAACCATATATTCCAAGTATCTTAATTTTGAGTTCAAATGAATGATAAAAACACAAAATTCAATCACCGCTTAAATCCTGTTATTCGCAAAAGAGTCAATGTTATTTATCAAATACCACATTAAAATTTGTAGAAATTACAAAATTAAACAGATAGATAGATGCAGATAGAGAAATGAACTAACAGATACGAAAAGACGGAATAAAATAACTGTAATCACCAGGTCACTTCACTTAACTTTTTATGAAGGATGGATATCATTTTATGTCACGCTATCACAAAGAAAGTAGTTTTTGTAACATTTCTACGACGGTGATCCCTACTTGCGAATGTTGTAAAAAACCTTTCAAGCTGTCTCAACAAAGAGACTGGTATGTTCCTTTTGTCCTGTTTTGATATTCCTTGAAATGTTCACTATAAAATGTTGTTAGTCGGGTACTTGTCGTTATAAAACTAGAATAGTTTGAGTTAGTGATTTTGTTGTTTATTCCAAGCAATATGTATACATTTGAGTTTTCTAACGTTGTAGACGTACGGCGCTTAAGATTTCTTAAATTGTTAAGTGCATTAAAAATATGTTCTGTTTTAAGCTTTTATAATAATTAGGATAAAGAGTATTATTCGGCGTGACAATTTTTTTTACAAGTTTCGACAAAAAAAAAACAAAGTTTGCACTTCACCAAAAACAAAAGAATGGCTAGCTGACAGGCAATTAGTGTCACGTCTCCCACACGGCAGTGGTGGTGGCCAGTAACATCATGCCTCAACACTGGCTGGCTAGCTAGCTGGCTGGCAGCTGACTGGCTGGCTGGCTGGCTGGCTTGATGCGATAATCTCTAAGCGGTGCATTACACTATTATTACGAAAGGTCGCTCACTCACACATCACGTAATCTCAGAAACTGCAAGTGCAGTCTCAAATTTTGCATGAGGGTTCCTTTTAGGACGTAAAATCATAACTATTGATATCAAAATTGTGCACCTTATGCCAATCAATATTGAGATCAGAATCTAATCCAATTTATTTTGCTGAGCAATGCCTAGATTTGAGGATTTTCAAATCGATCACAGTAGATTGGTTTGTGTTTATCCAGTTGATTGCGTGTTGGCGAAATGGTACTAATGATGATTGTGTTTCGAGTAATTATTCGTTGCTGGTATTCACTATTACAAAATGAATTATAGATGCTTCGTCATTATTTTGATTGTTTGTAAAAAGGGATCTTGTTTAGTGAATATATACTGACAAGTTTTATGTAGGTATGTACGTTATGGATTTAGCGTAGTTATAGCTACCTATGAGAAGTCGTGTAAAAGGCGGACTACACACCTTCAGTTTTAACTTTGCGATTTAACTGTATAGTCGAACTGTACAGATAAATCTTTCGGTGTGTAGAACAAACAGTTGAACTGTGCAGTTTAACTGAGATCAAATCAAAATATTATTAGATTAAACCTTAACTGTACAGTTCGACTGTACAGTTAAATCACACAGGTAAAACTAAATACATCGTGCTTTCAATTATGTGTGTGTGGTTGAATCTGTGAAAACAGAAAACGAAATGATACTTAAACTAACATATTAAGTTCTAGAGAATACTTAGATTAAGTAAGTAAATTAATATAATATTAGTTTTTAAACAAAAAATAAAAACCGACTTCAAAACTATCTCGTCACAAAAGAATGCGTTGTTTTACATCTCTTTATACCTTGTATACGTTTTTACAAAATGTAAAACTAAAATAAAACTTCTAAATTGTTTTTTATAAAAAAATATTAAACCAATTTTAGAGTAAAACCCTTTCAAATATAAAAAATAATTTTTCAAATCGGTTTATAACCGAGTTAGGCGGTAACACACATCAAAAAAATATAAATATGAACCGAATTAAGAACCTCCTCCTTTCTGGAGTCGGTTAAAAATACTGAGGTTTTTATTAGGTAGTCATCCAAAGCTTTTGTTAAATACCATTATGGTGAGTATCACAATGAAAAAGGAACTATTATCTAGTACACACTCGTGTATAAGAGATGTGATAAGACTCCTGCCACTATGATCGCCCAATTTTCGTCAGTATCCAGCACTTTTAGAATTTCTTTACTATTATATATAACAACGCTTTAGACGGCTCATAATTATTTTGATAAGCCTCGAGCATTTCACCTTAAAATCATTTTCAGCAGTCTTCATTGTCTTCATAATAATAATTGTCACTGAGCAACGATACTAAGTTATGTGTGACAAATCAATAAATATAAATTAATAAAACTCATTTACTCAATATGACTGCACAGAGGCCCTAGACAAGTGGCATAGATTTCTATTCTATTCATAGAATAGATAAAAAATTTATGGGATTGACATAAGCTTACGACAATATTAGCGTTAGCTTATGCCAATCCCAAACATTTTATAATCTATTCTATGAATAGAACAGATATCTATGCCGCTTGTCTAGGGCCTCAGTAGTACTTGAATACAGTTCAATGAAATGTCATGTTGGTTCATTGGGGTAGTATTTGTAGGAATTCAGCTAGTTGGTTGTTTTATCCAAAAACATTACGCGTACTGTGAAATTCCATAAAGTAACTATTGTAGAGAATAACATTACGTAGATATAATGCGATGACAACTAAACATATTTTTTCTAAAATTAAATGATCTTAATTTTAATAGAACTAAATATACGGGAATTCACGCGATCATGCATTAGGTATTTACATACCTTATTTTGCTTGACGTTTCGACCAGGTTACACCGGCCGTGGTCACAAGCAGACTGATGTGGCGATGTCACGGCTCCGTATGCGAAGTAGATTCTAGATCTACCCTCACATTTTTGTCTTTCCACGTAGTATCACAAAACACACTGACAGTGTCCTTATTCTGTATGCCGTCCGTATTCCGAGCGTTAACCGACTGCGCAAAGCGAGGTTGTGTAATTTGAATCACTGGATTCCACGTAGCCGAGAGCTTAAAGCCGTCTTCCCTATTGAAGTTTGTATGTTTCTTAATTTCAATAGCTTCTCGTACCACCCGAGAGTAGTAGGTACGATCAGTGGAGAGGACTTGCGTATGATGAAATTCAATCCAATGATTGGTGTCCGTTTGCAGAATATGTTCGGCAATCGCTGATTTGCTGGTCTGTCGATTCTTTACAGCGGCGATATGTTCTTTGACCCTTTCAGCAATAGTCCGCTTAGTCTGGCCTATGTACGAACTACCGCAGCTGCAGCTGATCTTATAAACGCCCGGAGTTTGTAGGGGCAAAACATCCTTTGGCGTGCCTACCATGCTGTTTACTTTGGCCCCAGGTGTAAAGACTGTGCTGATGCTGTATTGTTTAAGCAGGTCTCCTATCTTATCAGTCACACCTTTAATGTAGGGCAAAAAGGCAGGTTGCCGGTTGACCTCTGGACGTTTATCCCTTTTTGTTGGTTGCTTCCGTCGCCTGTTCACTTTATATCCATTTTGACTAAGTACCTCCTGAACATGATCGAGTTCTTGCTGGATGGAACATTTTGAAGAGAAGGCATTGAGTGGTGGACCGAAGATTATCAGATTTTGGAAAAGATACGTTGATGACGTATTTAGTGTAGTAACGGGCGGTAAACAGGAAGTGGATCAATATATAATATACTTAAATTCCATTCACCCAAATATAAGGTTCACTTATGAAATGGAAACGGAAAGATCGTTGTCATTTTTAGATGTCAAATTGAGCGTGAGAACTGATGGGTCCTTATCACACTGTGTCTACCGCAAACCAACACACACGGACAGATACCTACATGCTACGTCGCATCACCACCCTCGTCACTTGCAGTCCGTTACGACTTCATTGAAGAACAGAGCCTACGATCTGTGTGACCCTGAGCATTTAGAGCAAGAACTCGATCATGTTCAGGAGGTACTTAGTCAAAATGGATATAAAGTGAACAGGCGACGGAAGCAACCAACAAAAAGGGATAAACGTCCAGAGGTCAACCGGCAACCTGCCTTTTTGCCCTACATTAAAGGTGTGACTGATAAGATAGGAGACCTGCTTAAACAATACAGCATCAGCACAGTCTTTACACCTGGGGCCAAAGTAAACAGCATGGTAGGCACGCCAAAGGATGTTTTGCCCCTACAAACTCCGGGCGTTTATAAGATCAGCTGCAGCTGCGGTAGTTCGTACATAGGCCAGACTAAGCGGACTATTGCTGAAAGGGTCAAAGAACATATCGCCGCTGTAAAGAATCGACAGACCAGCAAATCAGCGATTGCCGAACATATTCTGCAAACGGACACCAATCATTGGATTGAATTTCATCATACGCAAGTCCTCTCCACTGATCGTACCTACTACTCTCGGGTGGTACGAGAAGCTATTGAAATTAAGAAACATACAAACTTCAATAGGGAAGACGGCTTTAAGCTCTCGGCTACGTGGAATCCAGTGATTCAAATTACACAACCTCGCTTTGCGCAGTCGGTTAACGCTCGGAATACGGACGGCATACAGAATAAGGACACTGTCAGTGTGTTTTGTGATACTACGTGGAAAGACAAAAATGTGAGGGTAGATCTAGAATCTACTTCGCATACGGAGCCGTGACATCGCCACATCAGTCTGCTTGTGACCACGGCCGGTGTAACCTGGTCGAAACGTCAAGCAAAATAAGGTATGTAAATACCTAATGCATGATCGCGTGAATTCCCGTATATTTAGTTCTATTAAATCATGCAACGCGAGAGTTTAAAAGTAGATCTTAATTTTATATAGCTAGCTGAACTGATGGTCGTTGAAGCCAAAAAGTTCTGAAATGGCGACTAAAAATAGGAAGACACAGTTTTAGTAGGACCAACGATCTATTCGTAATAAAAATGGCGGGTAACCAAGCCTTCTAATATATCTTATTTGCTACATTTTATAGACAACTAGCTGCGCCCTGCGGCTTTGCCCGCGCGAAAATTGCTATGGGTTTAATTAATGTAACTCGGAAATCAGAGCAATTTTCGGGATAAAAAGTAGCCTATGTCCCGAAACCAAATCTATCTACATACCAATTTTCATCGAAATCGGTTTAGCGGTTTAAATTTAATATGAAGGTTAAGTATTCTTAAACTTTCTAAATCACCGCGCAATTTTCTTAGTTTTTTTTTCATAAGAACCTTCTCCTGACAATAACAAACACAACAAAAAAAGAATTAACGAAATTGATCTAGCCGTTCACGCGTGATGCCATGACCAAGGGAAATAGAGATTCATTTTTATATATATATAGATTTAATGTTCCAAAATTGAATATAAACTGTAAAGTTTTCGATTCCGTTGTAGCTCTAATTACCTTAAGTCAAATGGTTAACTTCAGTAGCATAATTCACTAAATAGTTTGTAGATAGACTTGTCACGAAACTTTACGCTTTGAAGTATTGGAAGTCACAACTGAAGTTGATAAGTATCACGCACGAACACTTATTTGTAAGGTGAATATTAGCTTATGCCCGTTACTACTTTATACTTAAGAAGATTTTATTTTTATTCAATTTCGGTGGAAAACTAGCTTACCTGATAAAAAGTAGTAACTCCAACCTATCTATAGACATGACTGTGTTCTCTAAGCATTGCAGAAACAACGCTAAGAAGAAAAACGAAAATAAAGAAAGTAGAAAGAGAAAGGAAAAGAAAGAACACCGAGGGGCTATCGGGCTTCTCCCACTCACCGATTAAAATATATTAATATGGAACCTAATATTTTACGATGATATACGCTTAAAACTAGCAAGGACTACTGCAAGTCTAAAATATCTTATCGGTTTTCTCTACTGTTGTTATTAACGAATAGTAAACTATGAAACTCATGGTATGCGCTGTGAATAGTGCTGGACCATAGCATTAAGGCAACATTGTGCGTGTTGTTACATAATACTTTGTATTTCTGCTGGTCGTTTTACGAATTCCTTGGCAACAATGTTAACATGTCCATTGGTCTGTACGAGCCTGCTTGTTTAGGTTTTATTGAGCAAGTCCTTTAAAACATGTTCGTTACGTACTAGTTATTTTGTTAGAGATTCAGTTATGTTTCCTTTACCTTAATGTTGTCTTTTTTTTTTCATTTATTATGTCAAAGTCAACATCGTAAAACATCGTAATATAGAATAAAAATTTAGGAAATAAGGCGTTAGACAAAAAGACATGGAAATAAATAATACTATTTAACCTATTTATTATTTACAGGTTGATGTTTTTACTTTACACATAGAGCGAAAAAAGGGCGGCCGTCAGTCTGCCAATTTCACTAGCACTTGGCTCGACGCGACGGTGGCATTTACTTTGTAAAAACTACATTGTGACAACTAGTAGCAAATTTTAAAATTTAATAAGTAAATATTCAGACTTCATTCAGACTTTATAATACATACATATTTTAAATCAAAATTTTTGGTAACAGCGTATGAATTGCGGGGGGCCTACATCCAGCAGTAAATTACAACAGACAAGACCAACTATTTCTGCCTGTGGACGTCTACTTCTGTACATAAGTTTTTCCCAAAGTCTTACTACACTGTGCTAGGTACATTCAAATGTCAAACTATTCGGTGGCACTAAAATAATATACATTTCTGAAACATACTGACTTAATGTAATAACTTTTACAGCCTACCGCAAAACTAGCACCTAAGCAAAAAAATTACCACCCTATCTGCAACATTCATTAATTTTAATATGTTTCCTATATCACCTGAGAAGCGGTTTCAGTATTACATAATTAAAACAACAAATTACAAATCGAACGCTAATTAAAGAGCAATGCTTATGCCATTTATTATCCAATGCTGAGTTCTGAAGTAATTTGCGGTAATTATATCCTAGAGAAATGCTCGACAAGTGTGCCTAGGTGTAATTTGCAATGAACAGTTTCACGCAATCCATCATTAATATAATTTAGCAAAGGTAGCATGACCCTACTAATGGAGAAATGAAGTTCGTGTGACGCACTTTGTAATTTATGCTTCCTCTTGTACGAGCCTCTTATAATTCAGGATTAGCAATTATATAAAATGCTTGATGATACAAACTCTGTAATCAATCTAGCTCCTCTTAATAATGAGAGATTATATCGTTATAGGACGAAGTTCTTTTTGTAGATATGTTGCTGTATCACATTTTGAGTTTAAGTAACTATGCCTTATCATTTAGAAAATGAAGTTGTTGTTTGACTTCGACATGGTATAAAGATAAGACGCGATAGTCCGTATCTCTCCTTACTATCGAACTAAAGAGGCCTTGATGCACCTACTAGATGCACAAACTGAATTAAGATTACTATTAGTATATATAATTCATCTAGGTACATCAATTCAAGTGCTTTAAGTGTACTATAGGTCTCTTGAAATGTAGTGGTGTATTAAATTTATTTAAAAACACAATTTTTATTTTAGCTATGTACGTTTAAACTTACGTTTTAACTTCTGTCATATAAATTTGAACCCTTTTATAATAAGAATAAACTTTGATATCTTGATCTTTTATGTTGACATCAACGCTAACTCATTGTTTTCAGACTGCAACAAACATGGTGGAGACTGATTTCACTATAAGTTTGCCTTGATTAAGTGCCAAGAGCACTGCAAGCAATTTTCAACTATATGTCAAAAACTATAAAGTTCAATTTGACAAGTTGACAGTTGGTCGTTATGTTGCTTGCGTTGCTTGCTAGAGTGTTATTAGAAGCTGAGTAGGCAACGGAACGGGCAACGCAAAATTACGGAAGTTGTTGCTCATCGAGAGCATCAGCTTCCGTAATTTTGCTTTTATCTCTCAACATCAAATTACCACTTTTAAGCTAGGTGGTATTAGATATTTTGCGAACTTAGCCATTACGTTAATCGTTAATGATTTTGAACAGTTTTCAGTTACATACAGAATAAACAGTATATTTATGTGTTGCACTCAGCTCGCACAATCTATATCGTTTCAAGCCTAAGACGTAGACGTCGATGAAATACTTCTGGAAAACTTATTTTACTTACTTATTATGTAGGCTTACCCCAAATATCACCACTTAAAACCGCTCTCAGTTCATCAGCCTAATTCTTATTCAACAATATATAAAAGAAAGTATAATGTTGTTATTAGGACTAATGGGACTAAAATGTGACTTTATGAATGTGTTACACAGACTGTAATAATACTGCTTTCTAAATTAAGCGATGCTTGGATAGCAGTGTTCTGTCGTGAGAAAAATAGCCATACTTAGATATTTTCTTAATATTACTATATCATTTTAAACCCTTTACTTACAATACAGCTCCAAGCTCCGTAAATCCCTGTCCTAGTTAATACAGTTGAGCCATACTGAACTTACACTATACGTGGACTCCATTTGGGATCCTAAAGGGCCAATAACGGGTTCATCCGCCACAGAACTTTGAGTAGCATTGGTCTAAGAATGAAGTGATAAGTAGGTGTGAACATTTAACTTACTTTAACGAACTTTTAAACTGTTATAACTTTATAAGCGTACGCTTAAAGCAAAGAACACGCTGTTTGCGTATAATAGTGTATGGAGCTGAGACCGTTATCGCCTAATCTCAGTACTCTAAGTTGCTTGAAAACTTACCTGGGAGGTAGGTACAATGTTCAGGACTGGCTTTTATACATCTCAATAGTCTCATTTATTTTGACTGATGATAGCCAAAATACGTTCACTATTCGAAATAAACATCTCCAAGAATCTCCACCTTGATTGGTTCTGAGCTTGAGGTCCCCTCATCTAAAGGTTAGCCGCTATCATTATTAAATCCACACAGTAAGATAGCTGCCTACACTGCACTTTTCAGCTTATAGCTACAACTCCAGAACGCTTCTGACCCGACGATCATCAGTATGACAATAATAAGTTAACGATAATAAATTCGCTCTGCATTCTTAACTTGAACAGTGCGAGTCAGGAAACCATTATTGTATTTGTTTGCTTCAGTCCACCTATTTAGACGTACTGCTGTTCAAGATATGAATAATATCGTCCAGCTTACTTGATGACAGGGTATTTTGAAGATATTATATTATTTATTTCCTACCAGGTCACTAAAACATTCATCGTGTAGTATCATTTCATAATAATATATCAAACGTGAAGGGTTAATCCCAGATAATTTAACTGTCATCAAATATCAGTTGACATCATTAATAGTAATGTGTGGGGAGCTACGTCGTAGCTACAAGACCGTAAATCATTTGGGTGATAGCTGGCTTGGTAATGACCGTTTGGAGATCTTTGAGCTTAGCGTCCTAACAGAACGCGCCTATGGTAAACGTAGGATCAATGAGAGATGTATCTATTGCTTTTATCGTGTTAATATTTGTCACAAAGTTTGAACTGATAACAGCAATACAATAGTTTGACAAATTAAAGGATATATGCCTTTAGATGAAGTAAAATCTGGGGCCTAAGTCTGCTATCACAATAGTGTCAGAATGGTCGATCAAAATCAACCAATAAGAGATCAATGATCGACCATTCTGTCACTATTGTGATAGCAGACTTAGGCCCCTGCACAATTCCACACACATGCCTATCACTGTGTAAGAAGGACAGGTTTTATAGGTAAGAACCCTTACACACATCGAATCCTTAGGACTTTCGAGTGTCCAGAGTGTGACTCTATTAAAAAATTAATTAAGATGTCTAAATTTCAGTATAGATTATAAAGTGAATTAGTAGAACATCCACCCTGATAAATTTTCTAAAAGGTAATATTTGCAATAGTCAACATCTAGTATTATTTCATAGTAATATTATATTATTGCAACTATTTCACTCAAACAAAGCAAACGCTTTGCATGAGTTGCATTTATAATAAATAAATAAGCATAACTATAACAATACAATTACTAACAATTTATTAATACAGTTCAATGCTTTTAGTGTTCAGTACAAATTAAAAAACAAACCACGATAATATTTTAGTGAGTAATTTTAATTGCTTAACCAAATTTTGGATTGTTATCCTATTCAAGTAAAACGAACAATGAAAACGTACCTGGTTATTCACATTATTTAGGGCACGTTAAAAATCGAATTTTAATTTTTTATTGGTATAATATTTCTTTACATTACCTATGCTCAAATACTCAAACTTCAGTTAACCTTATTTATTTATTTTATTCTTTATATCACACCATCTACAATTCACTAAACAGAAACATGTAATGAATGTAAAATTAAATTATGTATTAAAGTAACAGTGGAATTTAGACTTAGTATTTTTTTCTCTCAGTATAAGTCACAGATATAGCATGAAACTAGGACTACTTATATTTAGACAAGCGACCCGCCCCGGCTTCGCACGGGTGCAATGCTGATACTATATTTAGTAACAGTATTGCCCGTGCGAAGAAAAACAAATGCTGGGAACGTTGTATTTACACATTCTGTAGTATATTTAATTTTACTACAGAATGCCGGCCCCCTGCCACTATATCCCTCCCTGCATTTTTATTTTGTAATATCTTTGAAAATATTTATTTAAAATAGCTGTTGCCCGCGACTTCGTTCGCGTGAAAATTCAGATGGGTGCCTCTATGAGAATATTGCGTGCCTGATTTTATGGCAATCGTACATTGTATCAGTATTATCCGTCTCTATGGCGAATCCAGTTTAAACCCGCTACCGCTAAAACTGGCAAACCGCTTTCACAAAAACTTGCGACTCTTATTTGCCCATTTAATAGTGGTTTCTGAATATTAAAAAAAGAGTATTTTCTAGTAATTTGGTAATCCTACTATAAAAACTATAGAGGTTTCATACAAACTTTGACACCCCTTTATACCGTCTGGGGATGGATTTCGCAAAATTCCGTCTAAGTGAGCACCTATATTCTAATAGGAATGACAATGCAAAGATTGAGATTCCTAGCACTTGTTGTTTCTGAGATTTCGTGATAAGTGAGTGAGTGACCTTTTGGGCTTCGCTCGCGTGATTGTCGTTTTTTCCAATAGACATTTTTATATTGTTTAAATACTGTTTTTCATACTATTTTTAATCTCCTATTCATACAAATCCTCTTTCACCTACCTAAAGATATCCCTCGTAAATCAATATACAATACACAAAGGCAAATTTTCACAACAATAACTTTCCCTTTCCCTTCTTCCCTATTGCACTTTTTCTCCACTCTCCACAGTTTCCTCCTTCCTCTCCTCCCCTCCCCTTCTCCTCCTTCAGCATCCCTTGCCCCTCCTCCAGCATCTCTTGCCCTTTCCTCCACTTCCCTCTACCTTGCCTCCTCGATTTCCCCTCTCTTCCGCCTTCCTTCTCCTTCCTTTTCCTCCTTTCCTCTCCCTTCCTATCGCTTCCTATCCCTTCCCCTCTCTTTTTCCACCATTCGAGAACTCCTTACTGTCCGCGTTCCTTTTCCCTCCCTTCCTTTACCGTCTCCCTCACTTCCTCCTCACTTTCCTCTCATTTTCCCCTCATTCTCCCCTCACTTCCGCCTCTCTTCCCCTCACTCCCCTTCACTTCCCTCTCACTTCCCCCTCACTGCCCCCTCACTTCCCCCTCAATATCCCCTCACTACCCTCTCACTTCCCCTCACTTTCCCCTCACTTCTCCCTCACTTCTCCCTGGCTTTCCCCTTACTTCCCTCTGACTTCTCCCTGACTTTCCCTTCACTTTTCCCGCATTTCCCCCACACTTCCTCTTCACTTCCCCCTCACTTCTCCATCATTTTCCTCTCACTTCCCCATCACTTCCCTCTCACTTTCCCCTCCCTTCCTCTTTCTCCTCAATTCCTTCTTTCCTCCCTCCTTTCCCTCTCTCCCCCTCCCTGTAAATTTCAAGTCGCTAGCTTCAAAAGCTAAAGATCTTTGTATAGAATATTTCATCTCTAATTTCACCCCTTTAAATCAACCCCTGTTAAAATAAAATTATAAGGATATTTTTTATTTAAATAGAAGTATTCCAATATAAAAAGTCAAAACTGTAAGTTAAAAAATGAAAAAGGTTCATACAATCGATTTCATTCCTTTTTACACACTTAGGAATTAAATTTTAAAAACCCTTTTTAGTACCACCTCTAGACATTTAGACAAACACACCCTCCAAATTTCAAGTCACTACGACCAGCAGTTTAGGCTGTGCGTTGTCTTTAATCAGTCAGTCAGTCAGGACAAAGCCTTATATAATATGTATGTGTGTATAGATGTATGGATTAGACGTATAGCCATCGGGGATCAAAGCATACAGGCTGCTAGGAATGCTAACACGTGACAGAGCCACATAAAGCTGACTGTGCGAAAAACAGCTAGTACTTAGATCCAGACCCACAACTTTTAGTGTCTGACCTTGGGCTTTATTAATTGTCATCGCGAAACATAGGCTCACTGGAAACTGGACTCATCTAAAACTAAACGGAAGATTGTTTGGAATGAGAGGAATCCGAAAAATAAAAACGCTATCAGCTATTCCGTAACCTGTTAAAGTCTCTGTTTCTATCAGATTTCGTAGTAAATTAACAAATGTTCAACGTGATTCTTTAAATTGGCATAACTTTTTTATTTATAAATCGATTGACATAAAACAAACACTAAATGTTAAGTGAAGCTTACCACAATGTATTAGTGAAAACCATATCTAAATCGGATAAGCCGTTTCTGAGATTAGCATGAACAAACGCACAGACAAACAGACAAACAGACAAAAATTGTAACAATCATTGTTTTGGGTTCTATTTGCGTTGATAAAGGCCCCAATAATTTTTTTCTCATATATCTTCCATGTACAGACAGCGATCGGTTACATTTTTATTATATGTATAGATACATGCTCAAAGGGGCATTATTGATTTATATTAAATGCACAATGTATTTAAGCTACTTAATTTGATAAGGATAAATGCTGTCTTGCTTAAAATCGCTTCAAAAATAAGCCATTATTTCTCATAAAATGTAAAGGATAAAAATGATTATTGTGGGTTATCCCTTAGAGATACACATATACTATCGAGGACTCTTTTGTAGACAATACTGTAGTACATTATTTTGATCTATCGTATAAGATAGATCAAAATAATGTACTACACCTTAAAAAGGTCTACAAAAGAGTCCTCCCTATAGGGCAACCCTATAGGGTTTAGCCAGCGTTGCAATGTAAGCGCAAAAAATTTGTTTATTTACGACATCACATTGAAAACATCTAAATTTATCAATGTTTCTCTACTATATTATGCATGTTAATATACATATAAACCTTCCTCTTGAATCACCTTATCTATTAAAAAAACCCGCATCAAAATCCGTTGCGTAGTTTTAAAGATCTAAGCATACATAGGGACAGACAGCGGGAACCGACTTTGTTTTATACTATGTAGTGATGATATGGTGGTTAAGTATCTTAAACTTTCTAAATCTCCGCGCAATTTTCTTAGTTTTCTAGCATAAGAACCTTCTCCTGACAATAACAAACATAACAAAAAAATAATTAACGAAATTGATCGAGCCGATCACGCGTGATGCCATGACCAAGGGAAATAGAGATTGACCAAGGGAAATAGGGATTCATTTTTATATATTATATAGATGCCGTTTTAGTAAGGGGACAGTCATTCAGGACATAATAATTGACATAGCAATTGATTCACTATTTAGAAATATCCTGTGAATTTAACACCGTTTATAACTTGAATTTACGTAATAACTATTTAAACAGAAACAATTTGCTGTTACTAATTTATACAGCCCATTTTATCTGAAAATTGGATCGCTATCTACGACAAATATTTTCAAAGGTCGTTATGACGTAATAACTAATTTAAACGATTATGGTAGATTTGATCTGCTACTGGTTTATGTTATAAATATTTTAATTTATAATTGTGTCGCGCAAGATTACTAAAAATATATTAGAACATGTTTTTTTTATATATTATAGCCTACCAAAGTGACTCCACCCTGCCTGATGGTAAGCAGTCAGTGGAATCCAGAAGTGGCGGCCACTATACTAAAAGCCATCGTCTTAAACTGCTGGTATGGTGGCCTCTACTATGGCAGCTGGGAATGGGGTTAGGGGAAGGGAATGAGGGAGGTGAGGAAAGAGGAAAGGGGGGAAATTGGGCCTCCGGCGCTCTCACTCACCGAACAAAACGCAGTAGTACGGGTACTACTACTCTTAAGTCGATCTTCTATGAGAGGGTAGTACTTCGCCGGATGATCCGGCCCATTCATGCTGAAATCAATCATGATCTACTACCGTACAATGTTTTAATAATTAAAAAATTGGGAGTGAAAAAAATGTGTAGTACTATAAGTAGTAGGCATATTTAAATTAGTTATATTATTTTTAATTTTGGGTTTTTCAATTATTGTATTGGGTTTCATCTATAATAATTTACAATAGTAAATAATATCCCAATAAATAAATAACTTCAATAAAGACTTAAAGCATGATTTTCTCTGTAATAGATAGTTCTATTATAAAATTTTATATTATTTTAGTATGTACTAATGAACAGAGTGAAGCAGCATTGATGGTAAGTAGTCAGTTAATTTAATGGTGGTTACCACTACCATCACAGTTACCACTATAACCTTTTACTCTGAAACTATTTTTCTTAAATAAATATCAGGAAACTCATTTTTTTTTGTTTTAAATTCTTTTACGTTTCATGTTTTGACTTCTAGCTGGTTCTGCATTTCGTCGAGTCTAACAAGAAAAGTGTAAATTATTTTGTGTGATATAAATAATTTGAGATTACAGAACTAATTTTCTATTCCATGGAAACCGTGGCAACAGAAATACGAAATAATACGGAACAACTTAAAGATGATTGCCACGGCATAACTTTGTATTCTGTCACAATTATTTGTTTTTGCTCCAAAGGTAAAAACACCGGTTGAAAGTTATCAAGCTAAATATTTTGTTTGCTTTCTGATGTCTTCTTAATTTAATTTCAACCATGAACTCAAATGACAAAATATTTTTTTTCAATTGAATGTAATGACAAGGTTTTCGTTTCTTGGTTTTTATTTTGTAAACGTAAAAAGACAAAATTTCACATTACACAATTTTTGATAAGACTAACATTGCAACATTCTTGCGTCACTGATCAAATTTTTGTAATACCACAGGTTGAAATCCTTGCGTCTAAATTTTTATCATCGCTATTATTTGCCTTTGATAAAAACGTAGCTTACCTTGACTTTACACAGACTATACAGTGTCTTAAATAAAATGTAGTACTTATGTAATCATCTCGAAACCGGCAGTTATACGACTTCGCTAACATTTCATTACAGTAAAGAATTAATAGAATTTCTCAATACCAATAATTAGAATTACCACGGCAAATACCCTCTAATATCGTAGCTGAAGCCTTAAATTACCCAAACGAAATTAGATCTACACTTGTGTAATCAAACTGCCGCGACGTCGCGTTTTATTCGAACCAAGTTAAATTTTTGTCACAGTTCGAAAATCACTTTCATTTTGCATATAAATTGGATTAGAGGAGTTCCTCTACTGCTACTAGTTTAACTGTTATTGACTCGACTCAATCGTATGTGTTTTTTAAGATTTTTTTTCTTCAAATTTGAGATTGGATTGACAATTTTTAATGTGATATAAGAATAACCTTTAGGTACATAAATACCACTTTAAAGTTTGGTATCCACAAAACATGTATTTAAAATGTTTTAGTGCTGTTATTTTTTGTAAAATATCCCGAAACAAATGTTTAAGAAACAAATAAATATTTTTGTACTCGTTACTCGTTTTACGCATTACAGCCGTTAGAATATTACATACTGTGCAGTTAATTAGTTAAATCGTTTTTCATAAAGACTGCAAGTATACAGTAAATATCTACTGCTATAACGATACTTACTTTGAATGAAGTCCAGACTCTTCTCATACAAAGCTTGCAAATAAAAAAGTGCAGCAAATTTCTCTTCTAATGATTAAAAACAAAGTTTCAAATTGCTTATATTAGATGAATATCAAGTAGTCAATATTCGCTTCTAATTTTTCATAGAACAAACTTTACCTTCCACTTTGAACATACACTCGCGCTGCGCAGCTAGTATCTAAATATGAATTTTAATATACTAGGTACATGGTACGACTGTATTGGATTCTAACGTTACACCTGTCTAAGCTGTTATCGAAAGTTCACTGAAATTTTTAGCGTCGTATGTAAAGGTGTAAGTTTCACGACGTATCTAAGTGACAGTTTTAAAATGCACACACGTAGAGGTATTAAGCGGAAAATAATTTCCAATACCTAAGTCTATGTGGGTCGTTCCTCTTTTCCCCCACGAAATATTTGGCCCATGGGGTGAATAGCCCTGAAGTATTTTATGAAAATAAAGACCACCAAAAGTAATAAACAGTAGCAAAACTTTGGAAAACCGGAGTTTTAGATTAAAAGCTCTCGACTAAAACAAAACACTTTTTGACATTTTTTTTCAGATTTGTTTTATGATTTAATTTTAAGGCTTACTTTACAGTCTTGAAGTTTGTTTCGTACTTTTTGAATACATAAAATGGGCTGCATTCTTTAGAAATTCTAGCTTACATCAAAGTCAACGATTTCATCGTTTGAAAAGATATTATGTCTAAAGCATGCTTCACATACTACTATTACTTTATCTGCAAAAGAGTATAATCTATAGATCACAAGACGCATGTGCTCTCTGCAGTATCATAGTCGTAATTGATTATTATTCAAGACGGCACACATATACTTGAAGACCAGCTTGGGCATTATGCCAGAGTCATATATAATACGTAGGAAATGATTGCACTTATAACGTACATGCATATATTACTAGGGATAGAAACGTACAGTTGTTGGAAGTCATATACGAAAAAAATTACGAGCGTTTACGCGTCATGGGTGGCAACGTCGCAATTTAGTGTAATATTTCGTGGTTTTCAATTTTTATCAATTAATCGGAGCTATATTTTAAAACCATGTTCCTTTTTCAATGCTGAAATTAGGTGAAAGCTGTATAAAAAGTAAGAAATCATTGCGTTTACAGTTGTATTTATATGCAAATAATATTAAATATTAATATTAATAATTCGAATCTTAAGTAGCGTTATTTTCATAGTATAATAACTGTAAGCATTATGGTTACATACTTTTTAAACTCTTAAAAATCACACTGGTTATATCATCATCATACCGGCTCGTTATTATTCTACCGCAAAAAAAGGCCTTTTCTCATACAAAGAAATTCACCCTCCCATCAAACTTGTACATGCTAACAATTGTTAGCAACATGTGTGAGACAAAAAATAATTTTGAATCTCTCATCTCTCACGTAGGAACTTGTCATGTTGTGCAATAAGCAACTTTAAAAAATCAAATTTAAAAATTAAAAACTCCTAACTAAATGATCAGAACATTACTTAAATATATAGTCCTACAGCAACGAACTTTGTGTCATCAGTATTAGTTGTTGAGGAATGGAATTTTTTGTACATTCGACGTTTAATAGTTTTCATTTTATTAAAACTTATACAACATTAGTAGATACTTACGTTAGTGGTACCAGTCGACTATTACAATTGATGCAGAAAAGAACCAGATTTAATTGTATATTAACGTTTGTATTTGTTATATTTAATCTTGTTAACTTGTTAATATAAAAAAGTGCTTAGGATATTACCGTAACAAGAATTTGAATGATTAAAATCTGGATTCTTAGTTCAACAATTCCTGCATTCGTTTAGTAGTGTGATTCCCTCGACGCCGACGTCGTGGAGACATCACTTACTAACTAAACTTACCTAGTAATACCTACATGACAATGAAGTCTCGTATTCCCTAAAGTACTTAAGTTCCAACTATCAGCAAAACTTAACTAATTCCATAAGGAATGTGCTGTTCGTGATTGAAGATATTTTAAACATATCTTGATTTTTTAAATTGGTCAGCTTCATTTTTTTTATATCTATCAGTGAGAGTCGTATATTACAAAAATAGTATGTAATATTCGTTTTACTATTGAAAAGCTTTTTTACTATGAGTAGTGACCATTCGAAATAGTACCTAGGAACTATCACGATTTATTGCGACCGCGACAATTGAATAGTTTCACTGTTCGCAGGTTTGAAGAAGTTTTCAAACACTTCCTTTTGGGAGAGAGCTATGTTGTGCAGTGGACGTCTCCTGGTTGCGTACAATGCCTTAAAATTGTCCAAATGGCTAGTTGCCATCACAGTTTGCTACGTGCGTTTACTCAAATTTGCATATATATCAAATACAATTTAAGTTTCATGTATTTCACAAAGAATGACTGACTTGACTTTTATCATAAGCTTAGCTGGCTGTCATAAATTAAATATAACATTATACATTCTGTGAGCAGTCATTAACACTAATTAACTTAACGTAAAACTTAAACCTCCTCACTTTAAACAGCTTCTATATTCACAGTGCTGATAATCTTGCTTTCGCTTAAGTATTTATCGAATATTAACTGCGCGGTGCAGCGAACACCGAGCTCTAAACATCCCAAGGGTGAGATGCACTTTAGCCGTGAGCCGAACAATACACGATGACGCGCGCTCCCACTAATGACGTCACAGCTTTCATGTACACCTAAATAAGTTAGCTAGCGCCAATGCGTGTTAATTCGTTTCTGATGTTGTTTAACGCGATGTTTGAAACTAACTTGTTTTAGGTATTAGTAGCCTAGACAAGCTATATCTATAACTGTAGTATGCTTATGATCTGAGAATATAATTGAGTGTAACAACGAGACTAAAAGAACAACAAGCTTCAAGGAGAAGTTGACATATACCTATATCCTTGTCCATCATAAATATAACATTGAACTATAAACCTTAACATAAGGACAGTACAATCGCAGACTATTTTCTTAATACGAATAGCACCATAAATTTGCTTATCACCAAAAGCAATCTACACGAAAACCTTCAGACATGTCTGTATAAATAGCCTAGCTTTATACAAGTACATTGGTTTTACTTTCAAAGGTAAGCTTGTTTCTCTAATCTTTCCATAATTTAATTTGTACATTCAATTTAATAAACAAATTGAAGAAAATCCTCCTCAAAAAAGTACCACCATATAATTTTTGTCCACGAACCGGGAGGCACAGTGTGGGCAGACCCCTCACAAGGTGGACCTACGACCTGATAATAAGGGTGGTGGGCAACCGATGGATGAGGGTGGCTCACGACCTGCCAAAGTAACGAAAATTGGGGGAGGCCTGTGTCCAGCAGTGGGCAACTTTCAGCTGACATGATGATCATGAGATAATTTTAGTACGCTTTTTTCAAATTTTTTGTATAAGTTTAAATACTTACATAATTTATTATTTACATTCGTTTTAAATTCTAAAAGGCACTTTTATCATATTACCCTTTAAAGTGTAATCTGATTCGCAGCTAAACTCTGTGTATAATATCCATCTTTTCATTCGAGCTTTTATTTCTGGGTCGTAAAAACACAATTTTAACTGAGATCATTTTCGTCATACTATAATTTTTCCGGCACTCTTTTTTTTTATTGCCACGCGGTTTGCGATTCTTGCATCAAAATTGTTATCATCATTATTATTATTATTCTTATCTTTAAAACTTTAATAAATACGCAGTTTGCTTTACCTTGGCGGAAAATAAAATATAAAAACGTTGGCTGATCTAATCACAGAGTAATATAAGTAACGATTATGTATGTTTTATCCTTTATTAATAATCTATGAATAATGCAGCTATTATCAATAATCTAAACGAGTCTACTACTTGTCTTGTCAAAATTTCTTCATAATACGAACAGAGTAATTTAAGGCAAATTCAATGAAATGAGATAAAAAAATTGTGACACATCTAGATTCAACAGTGAAGGGACGTAGGAATATTGCGCTACAAATTATTTAGATTGTGAAGTAGAAAAACGACGGCAGTAAAATACATTACAACAAATTTTTCCTTTCATCAAAATCGTGAAGTGAATCTCTATATTTGCTCTATCTGAATCCTGTTGACTTAACCCAGGATTGAATTGTCACTGTAATAAAGACGTATGCTTCAAATGGCAAAGGTCTCAGGATGGATCTAAAAAACCCTATAAACTTTGTGTAATAAAGTTTGCCATAAATAAAACATTTTGCTAAGCTTTACATCCCAAGAAGAGTTTTACGCGACACAAAAATGTGGGTATCAAGGGTCTAAGTAATGGATTACGTGCTTTTTTACCCCCTTGTCCGGTATACAGCCTTTTTTCCGACAACTAATTCGAGATTAATCTCGATCAATCAGAAATTGTGGAGGAATCTTTTTATTTGACGATATGCTCGTCAAATAAAAAGATTCCTCCACAGGCCCTTTAAAAACCAATCGGAGTAAGTAATAATAAGAATGAAAGGAAAACGGTGTCCGATTGTATCTTGTTGAAACCGGAAAATTCTTCTCCATGTTGAGGCTCTCTGTATAACGAAGCTATGTATGTGTATTAATGTATTTGTGTATGTATTGGATATCATAACATGCTAAAAGATATAAGTTTTTTTTGTATAAATCCCTCTAATCTCCTCCCAGCTCATTATATTGTTTAGTTATGTAAAAATATGGTACAAATTCGTTATATATGGAAAAACCATTAGCTTTTTGTTTACTTAGAAATGTAAACAAAATTTAGAACAATAATAAGAATAAGAACGAATAATGACCAAGACAAGAATAGATTTGTTTTTCTCTACTCTTCGCAGATGGGTCGATGGCCGCAATCAGGTGATATCTAAGTAGTATGCAGTTTCCCACTACCTAGTCTTCTTAGTTGCCTTCTATTCTCCCACGGAAAGAGATCTGAAGATGCCATAATCTAGATCGCAGGCTACACGGCTAAGTATCAACATTAGTATGGTTTAAATTGTATTTCTTCAGTTCGTCTTTACTTAAAATGACTTGAAGGTAACCATAAATATAAACGGGATTTATAAATACAACCAAAAAGGTTTCAAGTAAATGCCTGTCAAAGGTCCTTTATTTCATAGTTCATCTGGTGCTATATCGTTTATATCAATGTTCATGGTTGTCAAGTTCACTCGTCTCCGCTATGCAGATGACATCAGCATCTTATCGTTCCCCTTTACAGCCGAGATTGCAGAAATTCTCGACTATGATAGGGTAATGTTGATTGTTTGTCTATGAAAGTGAATAATATTTAAGATTGCAGTAATTGTGCGTGTGACAGATTAATATTGTAACTAAGCTAGTGGTGACGACTGGGAATAACCGATATATTTGGTCTGAAATGCATATCTTACTTCTATGTCCAATAATTCCAAATATTTATTGTACCATAGTTAAATTTTATCAAATAATATACACTATTTATTTAAGCTCTAGAATGTAGGTACATAGCGCGCCCTAACAATAGTTAATACATTAAATTCAAATAAAGATACTCTTAAAATCTTTAAATAAAGAATTAAGTCATTGCACAAACAAATTTAAAGTAACAATGTACACTTTAAAACATAATTAAAGTGGCTTAGAAAACTAATTTTGGAATCAGTTACGAATATGTACATCAACATAACACTTGCCTTTCAAAGTTTCGATCGATCATAATATTCATGTTTTTATACTAACTACAACAACACGATACTGCTCTAAGCGTTGCATTGTTCAGCTAAACTTCATACTCTTTGATAAACTTTTGCGTAGATACGAGATATTAATGTTAGCTCATAGGTAAAAGATACACATCATAAACTCTTTCTATACAAACCTTAACGTATTTATTATTATATACCCTTTATTATACGAACGCAAAATACGCTTCGACTCGAAGTTGTGGCAAACCGACCGCTAATACTTACCAGTTTCATTGGAAGTTGTAACTTTGAACGATGTACAATCATAATTTGGGCATGAGATTCAAATTATTTTATAAATATTGTGTTGTGTAATGATTAATCTGCATGTATAAAAACTAAAATGAAAATGTTATTGCATTGGTTTTAGTTTAAAAGCGTCTGTTTTTGTGAGTAATTTGAGGAATTAAATAAAACCTACCCACTATTTTGTAAACAAAAACGTTGTGCTGGTGAGTTCTAAAAATAAAATAATATCTCTAACTAGCGGTTAAAAATATTGCTTACAATATTTTCGTCTAACAGTAACAGTATTATGGATAGAATTTTCACGAAGACAAATTAAGGAAAAAAATATTTTGTAACTTGCGAAGGTTAGAAAAGTCAAAGAACAAAGTTAGTGAGTTTGTCGTTCAAAATACAATTACTCGAGATGATGGATGACGTCGTATACATACCTATGCCACAAATATATAGATACACGGGGATTGACATGTATCCCCATTAAAAACTTTTAAAGAAACTCAACTCGCACATGGTGAAGTTAATTAAATTAGATTAAAACGTAATCGTCATCGTGGCACTGAGTATACTTTGGTTAATCTGGTGAGTCTCTATTGTAATTGTTCGTGTCGTGTATACAAGATGCGGGTTCTTTGAAAATATGTATGAAGTAGATTTAAGACAACTGCAGTTGTAATGCCTGCATGAGACTAAAAACCCACTGCCAAATCCACTTGCAAAGCAGTCGCACTGCATCACTATTCACAGATTATTCAAAATCTGAATTACTATGCACTATTTGATAGATATTGCTCTCATAATAATACAATCGTTTTCGCGAAAATATCTGCGACTACGGCGAAGTTTGAGCGCTGTCTCGCGAGTCGTCGCCTTCACTATCAAGAATGATAAAGATAAGTTTCATGTGCATCTGAACGTGTAGCACTTAGACCCTAAAGATATCTCAGTAAAGACGCCGAATAACACCATTATTATTTAAGGCAAGTATATATTTAAAATAAAAACGGCGTTACGATAAAGAATTTTCTATATGACTACTGCAGCTACTCAACACTAATAGCCTTCATCAAAATATCCTTTCTGATATAAAATGATCGAGGTAAAATATTGATGGACTAGTAATTATGCTGCAATAACACGTGCTATGAACAATTATAAAGTTTTAATGCAGTTACTATCAAAGTTAAGTTTAGTTTAGTTTTAAGTTTTAGTTTGTTATATAGTTACTATTTATAATTTACTCTTACTTTATAATTTTACTGATAATGTACTTTTCCTAAATTGCAATATCATCATAAACATTATTTTTTGTTCGTTATGTTTTGTCACCACTATAAATATGTTATATACTAATATTTTAAACAAGTTTCTATTCATTACTAAATATTTAGTAGGTAAGTAGGTATATGTATGTATAAGTATGTATTATATTGTAGATATTCATTTTATTATACACACATATATATATTATATATAATATATTAAATATATTTTAGAAATACCTGTGCGCCATTAACTACCGATTAACTTCTAACTTCATGTCCATCCAAAGGTTGTCTGGAAGAGATCGCTTTTAGCGATAAGACCGCCCATTGTCATTATTTATTGTTAAATATTTTTAAATATCTAATGTAAGTTACATATGGTGTACAATAAAGCATATTCTATTCTATTCTATCATGTAACAGTTTAGATCTAAAGTTATAAAACTTCAGGCTTCATAGGTATTCAATTAGTTTTTGTATTATCTAATAAATCGATAATTTCTTAAATTAAAACATCAGAAATAATTTAAATGTTAATAACGACAAAATAATATAGCGCTTTTATAATAGGAATGTTAAATTATACAAATTTGTTTTTATTTTTATGAGCTGTGCAGATGCACAGGCCATAATAATCGACTGAGATGATATTATATACGCTGCCTTATTTTAATTTTCTTGTTCTTTTTTTTTCATTAGTAATGTTAGTTAGTATTTACTACTTCACAAAATTATTTCAGCGCTATAAGTTACCTAAACCATTCTTGTAACTGGCAAATTTTATAAAATCTGTATAAATAAACATAATTAGAAATAAAAATAACTTTAAATTATCCATTTAAAATTATTAGCAACATTTAAAACGCAGGAAGATCGCTGTTCCACCGCAATAACAATAATAATTTCATCCAAATTAGGTAGGTATTATATTAAATTAAATTAAAATTTTACAAATGATTATTACTTAAACAGTTATAATAACAGTAATGTTTGTGCGTGAGAATATTAACGAGCAATTGCGTCTGTTGCCGAAAGTCGTAACTGGCAATTTTACAGTTTTTACCTATAGCTAGGAGTACGGCAATTATGCTATCTGAGGCTAGTGGTTTCTAATAAAATTATTATAGATTTTTGATTATCAGATACTGTGCAGAAATTAGTTTAAAAAAATTAGCTTAAAAAATGTATAGTAATATAACGGGTGGCGCAAAAGTAAAGACCCTATTTGGTTCAGCTATAACATTTTTTCTAAATTAGAAAACTAGATTTAGATTTTTTTAAATGTATATTTGTGCAATTAAATTTCGTACCATTAGGATTTAAAGATGATGTCTTTTAAATGGTGACCTCCAGAGTTGATACACATTTGAGCCCTATTTATGACATTTTGCATAACTTGCCGTAACACTTCCTGCGATATGTTCGTTATTTCTTGACGAATGTTTTCTTTTAGAGCTGCGAGAGTCTGTGGCTTGTTCACATACACCCGAGATTTCAAAAAACCCCAAAGAAAGAAGTCTGGACTGGTCAGATCGGGTGATCTTGCAGGCCAAGGCAAATCGCCAAAACGAGAGATAACTCGGCCTGGAAAAGCGTCCCTCACTAAGTCCATAGTGTCGCGCGCTGTGTGTGCCGTAGCGCCGTCTTGTTGAAACCAGATGTGCTCCAGCCCCAATTCGTCCAAACTGGGTATCAAAAACTCACGTAACATGGTTCTGTAGCGTTCTCCAGTGACAGTAATCGCATTGCCTCCAGCGTCTTCGAAAAAATAGGGTCCGATCACTCTGTCAACACAGATGCCACACCATACAGTAACTTTTAGTGGGTGTAGAGGTGTTTCTTGAATAATGCGCGGATTATCAGTGCCCCAGAACCGAGTATTCTGCTTATTGACATGCCCTGAGAGATGGAAATGCGCTTCGTCACTCATAACCAATTTTGAAGGAAAATCATCCTCTTCAAGGTTGAGGTTTATGACGCGCTGGCAGTAATCTAGACGAGCTCGGTGGTCAGCAGGCAGCAGCTGATGAGTCATTTGAGTTTTATACGGGAACATCTTTAAGTCTTTCACCAAAATACGCTGCAGGGTCCGTCTGGAAATGCCCAATTGCGTGGCACGTCGCCTCGTTGATGTTTCTGGACACTCTTCCACATCTTCGCGCACAGCATCGATATTTTCAGCTGAACGGCCTGTTCTTGGTCTCCCAGACTTAGGTCTATCCAATGTTGAGCCAGTTGCTTCAAGGCGTGTGGCAAAGCGTCGAATTGTGCGACCAATCGGTGCCGGACGGTGGGGAAATCGTCGACGAAATTCACGTTGTGTTCTTATCACTGATGAATTATTCCGTAAGAACATTGACACAATTATTCCACGTTCTTGGGGAGTAAAACGGTCCATGTTTATTTTCAGTGTATTTTACATTTGTTCTCTACACAATTTTCAACAACAGAATGACAGAAAATGTCATATATAAAAAAAAAAAGTATTTTCTTTAGTGCCAGTACTTTTGCGCCACCCAGTACATCACTAATATATTCCTTGACAAGTCCTGAGCCACTCTCATTTATCGCTAAGCACCCTAATCAGGTTGTTGGTCTATCTTATGAACTGTCAAAGTGTAAATGCTTTGAGGATCCTTTTATCTGCGCGAAGATATCTTTCAACTAAAATGATGATGTTTCGAGTTACAATAAAGCCTAGAGTGGCAGGCTTTTTAACATAATTGCTAGACAATAAAGAGCACATTTTGTTTTAGACTCATATCGCAATGTACTACTTATCTTTAAAACTTCGTATTCAAGAACGAAATAACAAGTGTAAATAATGAATCATAAAGCAGTGATGATATATTACTGTACGTAAATCATAAATAATATAACAAAACAATCTTATCCAAAACTGTTTTAAACATTAAAGATATAATAAGATTTTGATATATTATTTGAACCGTCTAGTGATTTAGTATCGAAAATAACATTTTACGCTTGATATGATTATATTATAAGTACGTAAAAATGTATTGATTTTACTCCGTGCCAAAATCTAAGATCAAAAAATCGGAAAGAAAATTTTATTAACTAATGTCTTGTCAAAATCTATGAAGATAGACGCAAAATTTGATTTTAGATAAGTAAAATAGAACTACGATTTATGTTACACATTTATTAAGGTAGGTTCCATTTGTCAATATCTTAAATAACATTGTATTGATGTGTCTTTCCAAACATATTATATTACGATAAGTTATGTCTTTGTTAAGTTTTTGTCTGACGACCCCATCGGCTACTAACGAAATATATTGAGCTTAGTGGTCGTAGGTATATACCAACTGAAGTATATACTTCAAACATCAGTCAATCGAATGTTGGTAGTAAAATCCACTACGTTATCCAGCCGCCTGCCAGTATAGCGATTAAAACCAAACTCCCAAATGCACCTCATGTATAAGGCGTTTATCCAACAGAACACGTCTTTGTTCTAAAGTAGCAACGTTCCAATAAATTAGTAATATCTACCGGTTGCGTACACAATTTGATCACACTGCACTGTTTAGAAGTTGCCAGTTGGCAACAACTCAAGTCTCCAGTCAATACGGACCTTTAAACTAAGTCAATAAGAGGACGTGGATTTAGTAGATTGTGGTTTTACTGTTAATCTGTTTCTGTGTGCGCCTGTGCCGTGTGGTCTTTGATACGATTAAAAATGTAAAAATGGAAACACTGTGTTGTAGCAATAACCTATGTACTATGTTTTAGTTAGTATTAATAGAATACTTTCGATGAAGGTGTTTTATTTTATAGGTGGGTAACAGGTTTTGAACAGTATCTGTGCAATAAAAATTTAGACACTTTTTAGACACCGTTGGATGGCCATTGTCATTAACAAAAAACTAGGTTTATTCCTGCCTGTTTTGTTTCCATATCCAGAGTATACCAGATTCTTCTAATAGGATAAAGCAATTTGAACAAAAGTGTATGTATTTTTCTAAAAGTATTTTTTACTGCGAGGGATGTAACTGGTTTTATTTAAAAGTTATTCAAACATGGGGTTCTATTCAATTTCTCTCACTGCTAATGAATGCCTCTTAAGCCATTTATTAATGGAACTCTAGAAGTCAACGAGCCAGTAAAAGCCAACGAGAAAATAAACAACAAGACTGTTTTACGCAAATTTTAATTGGCGTTTTTCTTTTATAACTCTAACAAGTGTAACTGGAGTTGTATTAATACAATTTTACTTCATATTATACAGTGTGCAATATGCTACTTTTTCTGCTTCGCTGAATATAAATGACACCATTAAACTAATTTTGTACAAATGAATCTTAATTTAATTGTTCTAAATGCAATCAACTCAAATATCACTCTTGGGTGTGAAGCTACTCGTATTTATTGTAAATTTTAAAATTTAACTTGGACATTACTAACATACGGTCAAGAAAATAATCCTAATAATAACTGAATAGGTATTAAGATTATTTATTAACTCTTAAATAAAAGTGAAAGGTAAAATTTCTTAAATACTATAAGTACCTACTTAGATATGAATTATTAAAAACTATTTCTATACAATAAACGTAAGCTATTAGAAATGTTAAAGCAGTTTGCACTAAAATTAGACCAGTCGGTATTTTCTAGTTAAAAAGCCGTTCTGGTGTAACTAAACTTTGCCTATTAGCTATTATTTTACAGTGATTTAAATACTTCAACTTAATTTGTGAACGTAAATCACAATAACATACTTTACGATTGTTTTCGAGGATACTAAAGCGTTACAATATATAAATGTTTGAAATAAACGTTTTAACGAGAGGTTTCAAGAAAACCATCCAAATTCCTGGTCACTTTTATTGTTAGCAGAATCCGTACTTATACTTCTTGTTGCTGATTACCATGGCTACCAGTTGAGTGCAGTTCACGTAAAAAGAGTTATCAAATCACAAATGAATAAATACAATCAGGCAAGTTAGTGGCCAAATGCAAATTTATCAGCAATAAATTTTAAGTAATGTTTTTTTGAATTTGATAAATGAATTTTGTATGATTTACAAAATATAGAAAAAGATTTCGAACTAATCAATTAACGAATATAGCACACTAGCTTGCCGCGGCACGGTTAACCTATAACTTTCCTCAAGAACTAGAACTACAATCATACGCGAATATAATATTTATATCCGACGCCGACAAAATAAGCATGCTCTTCCACTTTATATAATTGTCTAGATTCATGTTCATAAAAATTTGAAACAATTTGTGTATCCACGTTATTTATATTCTTAGTGTAGAAACTCAGCTCTCATTTTTTGAATTTAGCTCTTTTTTGTAATAGGTGTAATCTGTTGTGTGTTATATTTAATAAATAAACAAGGGTTTATAAACGTTACGTATATAAAATTATAAGGTCGTGATATGACGATGCTGTCTTCAAGTTTTGACTTCTACTGAATGCTGTAAATCAGAGTGCAGCTGTCAGTTTCGTTTACTGATATAAAAAATAGTTTGAAATATCATCGACTTTTATACTTTTAATAATAAATTATCTACAAATAAATAATACTTTAGCTATATCAAAAACAAAATGTGTGACACATATTTTTCCAACAATCGTCTTTCTTGATATTTATTTCGATAAAAGATTGTCTAGGGTTAGATCTTAAGAAATTTAGATTTATGTCTATCAATCTGATTTTCTATTTTGTTATTACCTACTCTTTAATTTTAATGTTAAAAACAATTACAATTTTAGCTCTGTGTAGATTTGTGTAACCAACTGAATACTCATTCATTATAAAAATATATTATTTGGATAGAATGATTCGCAATATAACAAAATACTGAACTTCTGCTTTGAAGCAAGAAAAATTTTTGAATGGAGCCATCTATATAGTAGAAGCTTGTCAAAACTACTTATTGTTTGGCTAGTGCCCAACAAACTAACTTAAATTAGAACGAATGAACTGAAATTTTGGACTTTTAGATGAATGTTTTAGTAATATATTAATAATATATATTATATAAATTTTACGGTAGTAGGTCCACGCTGATTTCAGCATGAATGGGCCGGATCGTCCGGGGAAGTACTACCCTCACATAGAAGATCGACTTAAGAGTAGTAGTATCCTTACTACAGCGTTTCGTTCGGTGAGTGAAAGCGCCGGAGGCCCAGTTTTCCCCCTTTCCTCTTTCCTCACCTCCCTTATTCCTTTTTCCTAACCCCATTCCCAGCCGCCATAGTGGAGGCCAACATACCAGCAGTTTAAGACGATGGCTTTTGGTATAGTGGCCGCCACTTCTGGATTCCACTGACTGCTTACCATCAGGCGGGGTGGAGTCACTTTGGTAAAATAATAATAAGTGTTTTTATTCAAGCTGTATAAATTACTATCAAACCCAGCTTCGCATATTATTTTACGACATGATTACAAATCTTTGTAATCAAATAAATTCTTTGAGCGATAAAGTAGCGAAGAAATGGACAGAAGTATACACTGACTTTGCTTTTTACTATATACAAACACTGTGTTTTCTTTTAAATATTTTTATTCTAAATCGTTCTTGCTTTTACATAAATAAAAACTGTTAAGATCTATTAGGAATCTTTGTGTCTTTCTGTAATTTATGTTCAACGTAAGCTCTTATTCAGGGGTACATTTTTACTTAATCCCGAAGGCTAACAGATACTTTAAAATATTGCTTCTTTCAGCCATTGTATCCATTCTATTTTATATGTTTTATTTTTGCCGAAATTTAAAGTTTAAAATAGTAAATAAAATATCCAAATATCAATCAATTTTTTTTTTATTTATTAAATTAGGACAATTAACAAGATATAGTCAAAGTCAAAGTCAAAGTCAAAGCATTTATTTCATTTAGATCATAAAGTATGATGCTTATGAAAAGTCAACATTACATTTTGTCAGCCAATTGACCTACAGCCAGTTCGCTGACGAGGTAGAGCTGTGAGAAGAACTGGCAAGAAACTCACGCCACTCTTTTCAATCGCCAGATAATTACAGTTATTTGAATGAGTTACAATTTAAACACTCAACGCAACCAAAGAACCATACAAAGTAATTATTACAAATTAACTAATTAATATAATACTAAGATTAAAGAAAGAAAACAAGGAATTCAATTATTTAGTTTCAACTAGTATGGTAATTTGACTACGTATTTTAATTAAACTGGTAAATGCACCCCCTGGTCACATTGAACGACAAGGTAATACTGGATTGAATATTAAATGTAAGCCATGCCAAGATTGACCAGTCATCCCAAGTAGCACCCGTTCACGAGCATGACGCACGGGCCAGCCATCATCACCCTCGCCATATTAGAGGGAAGGTGATGACCCGGCCAATACGACACCACAAGCAATGACATTTTAGTGAGCATG
This sequence comes from Parascotia fuliginaria, assembly GCA_963082885.1. NCBI lineage: Eukaryota > Metazoa > Arthropoda > Insecta > Lepidoptera > Erebidae > Parascotia > Parascotia fuliginaria. The sequence continues at coordinate 11,500,921 of OY720180.1, read as the reverse complement.
ACAATGCAGGGCATGGGTGGTAAAAGAACCCTAATAAAATGTATTATGCCTTACGAACTCGTAATGATCATGGTATGCATCCACTTCACATTAAACTTTACTACAAAAGTCAACATAATTACAATAATAGTCAATATAATTACTATAATAATAATCAATATACTGAATGATAATAATAGTCAATATAAGTAAAAAAAAAAAAAAAAAAAAAAAAAAAAAAAAAAATATACTTACACCTATTACATATTATAAACTTAGATAACATACATTAGGGAGGTGTTACGATAATTAAAAGCTGCTACGGCATGTTTATTTAAATAATAGATCTACACTCTAATGTCAAATTGTACTTACACATATAAAGTTCTAGTAGTATCTACTATTGATAACCCATTACGAATAGGTCACGGTAAATTCACGACTAAAACCAGATCAAGAATTGAAATTCCTTGTCTTCAATCTTCAATGAATCCGAGATATTGGAAACTACGAGTAGGCAACCAAGTTAAATTGGCTTTAAATCTAGGATGCTTTTCAATTTACGTGGTAGCCGATGCCTTTGAATTCATCCTAACTTTCATACAGTGCGAAACTTAAAAAAAATATTGCGACAAATTTTTCTCTGTGATTGTATGCTTGTGAAAAATAAAGTATCTTTCATTTATGTGCAAATGCGATATGACTTATTTAAAATTGTATATTTTTCTTAATAATAAGTAAGTAGTTATGGTTTCTTATTAACGAAGTTGTGAGATTTTCCAGACATATGTATGTGTTTACTTTCCATTTGTTGCTGTGCCTAAAGATTATGGTCGAATACTGATAACAATGACAACAAAATTCATCATTAACAAAGCCTAATGATCTAAATTTAAATAAGCGTAGCATTTTTCGAACAAAATAATAACAATGGATCTTATTTATTAATCATCACGAGAACAATAGTCTGTGTTTTTAAGACAGTTAACATATTTATATAAATTGTACGTTTGATAAAGTTAACTCGATTATAATAAAATAAAATTCCTTGCCCTCTACCATATCTGTAAGTAAAAAGTAGTAAAAGCAAGCACTCGAAAACTCCTAATTCTGCAGCGATATCGTAAGATAGTTTAGTGAAAGCTTAACAGGCTAGAATTCAAGTCACGTATTGATTGATATTAATGTTCGTACTGTGTATCTTTCTACGTCAGTATCAAACTAATTTATTCATATTCATTTAAATTATGATTGACACTTAGGAATGTTAATAACCAAAAGCACATATACGTTTTCGGCTACTTTGTTTACCATATTAAAGCCGAACTTATTTCGTCAGATACAATCTAGTATGAGTTACATTTTTTTTATAAAATAAAAAGGGTACCGATCAAATCAACACATGAGCTAATGAAAAATATGGTAATTAGACCGTATTTTATTGCTATATATTATTTTTTTGCTTTGTACAAAAGTTAAGAGCATCGCGTTATAATTTTCATATTGGTTTCCAAAAATTTATTGCCGATAATATCTTTTATGTGATTTTATAAATATCGATGACTGATATATACTCAATTTCGATATAATATGCTCAATGTCGTGAATTTAATTGATTGTCATATTCCATTGAGAAGTATTTTGTCCAACAACAACATAAGCAGAAATTTGTTAACAACATAAGCAAAAAAAATTACGATAAGCTTTCGGCATAAAGAAAATAAAATAGCTTTTCAAAACTAGCACTGTCGAAGTCGTTGTTTAGTCTTATGCCAACTCAGATATAAAAGAAACCCAATCAAAAAAATATGCTGATACTAATAATGCTTTCTAATTTCTCAAGAAGATGGGCATATAGCCCTTCTTCTTGAGAAATACTTAATAATTAAATTGTTGGGGTCAAGTTGTGTGAAACGTGACGTAAATTAGAGAAATAGCTTAGGTACGTTGTTACCTGAATATTAATTAACAAAACTTTGAAGGTAAAGGAGGCCCTATAATTGTAGTTGACTTGCCTTACCAGGCTTAATATTTGCCAAAATGTGCTTACTACTGATACATGTAAACTTTAGACTTACATTGAAACTTGAAAGGGAAACATTGTAACTTTAACCACAGTTTACAGAACCTCTTTAACTCAATATTATTTTAACAGCATAAGAATTTAACCAATTTAAATTTTGATTTAATTAATCCTATCGTTATTTTGTTAGGTTTTTACATCATTGTCTAAAATCACACCGATTTAGATAAAGTACGTTTTTTTATATAAAAAGCGGTTACCCAGTCAAAAACAATCCTGCAAATCAAATACGGAAATGAAAACTACAAAATCAATCTCGGACATTTTGTTTCCATTTATTTCTAACACTGTTTCAAAAGAACGCTGATAAAATAATGAAATGATACATGGAGGAAACAGTATCGGAAATATGAAATGATAAAAGAGAAATTTTGCTACCAAGCTTAGAACAGAATCTCGTTCACCACAAAATTAGCGTCGTAAAAAAATTGCAATTTTAAGTTCCCTCATATAAATGAGTAATAAACTAACCTCTCTCTTTATTTACTTTGTTTGAGTACTGGCTATTTGTCCCTGCTTCGTGCGTGCAACCATATATTATGCTTTTAACGACATGACTACAAATCCTTTAAATTTTCGGCTTTTCTTTACTATATACATTACCTATTTATTAACCTTTAAGAAGGCTCAAACACCGTATCAAAACCCGTTGCGTGGTTTAGAGGAAGGTAGCGGCAAAACAGACACGGGAAATTTGAGTACAGTAAATACTATTTAGAGGATAAAAAGTAAAACTCTGCCGTAAAAGTATGAAGCAAAAGATTTATTGATTGTTGGAACAATTTGTGATATTCAATTGTATTACTGAAATGAGGTAATATTACATTTTATTAAGAATTATCCGGGTTCATTAGATATTTCTTGCACGTTGTTAAATTTTACAAAATTTAATAGCTACTCAAAGAGTGTATAATATGTTCTAATGTGTGAAACTTTGAGATTAGCTTAAACATTTAGGTCTCAAAAACATCTTAGAATCTTTGCACTTAAGTTTAACAGGTAATGTTCACGATTTTATCTAAAGTATCACGTTAATGGCAAGCCTGCGGATTAAATAAAGGAAAGATTTGACCGAGGTACGAAAATAGCATTGATAAAGACGTAATAATAGTTTGTTTACCTACATTATGTGTTAGACTGCAAAGATTTTACCTTATAATAGCAATAGGCTTACCCCCTATTTATTGAGATCTAATATATTTGCCATAATGTCGTAGATGTAATACATTTTTGGCTACACCTGCAGCAAAACGGTGTGATTCTATAAAGGTATTTTTCATAATAAGGAACACAACGAGACAATTTTGTACTTTTATTTTGGCTATATCGTGTGCAGATTTGGTAATAGTTAATTCACTATGAGCTATTATTCTTTAATTTTGACTATATAATAAAACAGCTACTACAGGAGTATATTCATAGAAACTTAGTCGTGCGTTCAAACTAAGTTCTTCCATCGGTAACGGTAAAACCACAAAGTGATAAGATTCAAGCGCTGAATTCAAAAAGCTGCCAGGAACGAACGCTTGCTGAATGCGGCAAGCACCAGTACGTACGTGTAATGTAAATGGGCTGTAATTTCGTGCAGTCGAGCGTGCTTTAGAAAATGCCAAATTGACATTTAAACGTATTGCCTGTACGAGAGGCTATACCAAATTATCCAGATTCTGAGTTGAACACGAATTGAACGAATCTTCAAGAAACCGGTGATGCACTCTAACGTCCTTCTACAACAAACGTATAGGTTTTCTATCACGAGCACTTTTCTCAAAAGACGTGTGTTTTTAAATACGTTTCCTACGTTCGACTCAGATTTCAAGTGCTTCTTAAATTTTATATTTCCTTCGAAATAGTAGCTATATTTTTCGAACTATTTTCTCTAGAGTGCAATTTGTATTTTAAAGCAAGAGAAACATAAATCATAAACGTTTCGATATAAAGTCCTTTTGAATAGTTGGTATATACAACTCGGCCAAACATTTTAAAATTTGTTATCATTGAGTTGCTTTGTTTGTACGATATGCGATGGCAAAATAAAATTATGTTTTTTTTCTTTAAATATTTTTTAACGTCTTGCATCTATGCTATTATATAAAGCGGAAGAATTTGTTTGTTTGTTTGAACGCGCTTATCTCAAAAACTACCAGTCGAATTTAAATAATTCTTTACGTATGATAGCCCAGTTTCTGAGAAAGGTTATTGGCTACGTAACATCACGCTACTGGTGACGGGAGCAGAGCAGTAACCAAAGACGCGGGTGAAACCGCGCTGCGGAAAGCTAGTTTGTAATAAAGAATAATCATTGTACTGCGTAAACATTTTTAAACATTGCAACATAAATCGAAACAATCATCTAAGAATTACAGGAATTTTAGCCCCGTTTGAGCTACAACATGGCTCGAGCAGTAGTCAATAGCCAGCTGACAACTTGACAAAGATTGACAATCCACTTCCAGTTCAGTCTCATTCAGAGGTATACTCAAATAAACGCATGCATGTCCCATCAATGTATCAATTTAATTGAAACTGTCTAGGCAGTTTACAAGAGTTTCGTTTAAATTAATCGCTGCATTTAGTACATTTCTGAAATAAGAACAGTAAAGTTCAAATATGAAACGAATTACATTGATTTGTAGGAAAGCCATTATTCATTTTCATTGAAAATAATATTCAAAACAACTTACAAAATATTACAATTGTAAGTATATTTCAAATTCATCTACATGATGAAAATCTACATGAATTAACTTTTATTATTAACTTAAATTTTTGATACAATGGAAAAATCTTTAGAGTATAGTGTGCAATGAAATGAAGCCTAACATATCAGATACGCTGAGTATCGAAAGATTTTTTACAGGTAGATACTATTCTACGAGATATATAAACTAATATCACTTATGTCGTGTTAGTCACAGTTACCGAACATATCGTAGATAAAAACATTTTTATTTATATAAATATTATCATACCTAATACCCACTTACAGTTTCATCACTACTTATCTCGCTACATTACCCTCGTTGCACTAAACCATTTGTATCGAGGGTTGCAATACATGTCCCCTCCAGACCACTTGTGTCCTATCGATCTACATAATTACTTTCAAAACATTAACGACCTTCGGCCTGTAACATTTAAGTTCAAATTTGTTTTAGCAAAGTTTTAGTACAAAGTCCCCGATAAAAATGTTTTAAGCTCCAGAGGATGCTTCACACGCATTTGCCTATACTTTGAAGATAGGACATTATTTCGACGTTTTAAAAGTTGACGCTTAAGGTTGAGGGTTCTTGAAAGTAAGGACATTGTTCGGTACTTTGAGGTTCGAATGTATGCCAGTGCGGTAATGGTTTAGAAAATAAAACGTATAAGCCATCTCAATAGGCAATACTTAACAGTTTTCAAACAAAATTGACATTATTATATGGATATCTATATAAATAAAAATGAATTGCTGGTCGTTTCGCTAAAACTTGAAAATGACTGAAACGATTTGGATAATTTTCCATTTTGAAATATTTGTGAAAGTTCTGGTAAGGATTAGACGGTGATAAGTAAAAAATTCATAGGATAATACTAAAAACGACAATTTAATTTTCTATATTTAATAGATGTCGGTGACACGAAGTTATTTGAGTCATCTATCTGTCAGCCCAAACCATCCCACTGCTGGGCAAAGGCCTCTCCGGGTCATCTCGTAATTAGGTGATTCAGGGTGCTGAACTAAAATTATACATAATATAAACTAATTGCCAAAAAATTTAGAAATACTTATCTTACTATAATCACTTGGAAACTAGGATAATGATAAATAAAAAACAGAGGCAGCTGTTTCTTGTAAGGAAACAGGTCAGTAGCACAGTATTCGCACAGCTTTGCCGAACTGATGTTTGTTTAGCGGAAAAAAGGGGACATCTACAAAACTTTAATATCGTACTTAAGCCTTTTGATTCTTAAATAATAGAAATAACAATAGACAAATAAATAGTTGGTAACTATCGAATGCTATTACTATTAATAATGTTATGAATAATAGTGAAATGAGTGAGTAGTGACGTCTAAATAATATTTTAGGTAAAATAAGGGGTAATTCAGTCTGTAGGTACTTATTTTTCTTCTCTGTACTTCTTTGTACATAACCAACCCTTAAAGTTACAATCAATTATTAATATTCTAAATTTAATGCGAAGGTATACTGTAACGTCTGGAAGGTAGTACATGTATGCTAGTTTCAGCATAAATGAGTCAGATCGACAGAAGAAGTAGTATCTTAACATAGAATTCTATGTGTAATGTAATAGTATCCGTACCGTTCTGTATCATTAAGTTAGTGATAGCGCCGGATGCCTAATTACCCTCTTAATACTTAGCCATTTCTTTGTTCTCTCACACAATGCTTATCAGAGTTATTAATCAGCAAATTAATAACCAAAATTGTAGCTAAATATAGACGTTTTGAGGCCCTAGACATGTGGCATAGATTTCTATGCTATTCATAGAATAGATTGAAAAATATATGGGATTGACATAAGCTAATGCCAACATCGTCGTTATATTAATTAAATGCATTTAGAACGTAATTAGATGACTTCTTCAACAGCAAAAGGTTTCCAGACAGTTTGCGCAACTACAGTTCGAAATCAGATGCATGTTTCGACATATTTTAAACAAAAACCACTACGGCGGTCGACAAAACATAATTATTGCAATTATGTTAAGTTATATAAAATACCCTGATATTCAATGATGGGTAGAAATGTGTGGTAGGTATTGTTACGCAACTCTGATTGCAAATATACGTCTATTAAAGCCTGCAACGGCTTGATAAGCCACTGACATTGTTACCAAACTTGTATGAGATACAGCAGCGAAATAAACTATTGTATACTAGCTACGCCCTACGGCTTCACCCGTGCTTAAAATGTGTTTTGTCTGCGGGAAAATCTGAAAGAAAAATACTGATATGTGGTCATCTCGATTTGTTCGCAGGCATTTGATTATTATTTTAAACAAAAATTATACTCTTTTTGATATATTATTGTTTAGTAAAGTAATCGTTAGTAAAAAACTACTACTAAAGAATAGATTGTAGCAATCGTCTATTTAACTTCCAAATGCTACGTAATTTTTTTTTTCTTATGACAAGCGTTTCTATTGAGGGACCACTCTATCACATCTATGGTTTTTTTATTGCCGACAGTGGCAGATGAGCAAATAGGTCACCTGATGGTAAATGGTAACTGTCGCTCATGGACGACTTAGAACCCCTGGCATTGCTCTAAAGTCTGGCACTTTTTCTGGACTCTGCGTAACCGCTGCCCACCGTGACGGGAGTGAAATACGTGAAGGGATTGAAGGCGGTAAGAAAAACGAAAGGATGGAAATTGGTAACTTTTAAAGAGCTTGTTTTACAAAATAGAATTTGAATTTACAATCGTTTAAGACTTTTACTAACGCTAGAACCATACGAAATTTTTAAATTCTATTGTGGTCTCCACTCAAGGTAAACTTAAGGTGATCGATTGAGGGATCACCTTTTGCATGCTAGTTCTTTTTATGTACCGAACGGGAAAGGATGATATTTAATAAGTTAACTTTAACAAATATTTTACTAAGAGTAGTCATTAATTAGCAGTTGTAAATTTTAACTATGTTTTGAGATATAAATGCTGAATAGCTGTCAAGGAGTCAGTTACGATTGAGAGACCACCTTTGACTGATTGTAACTTTTGAGCGCCTACTTTTAGAAATGAAAGACTGAACTTACAATCGTTTGAGAACTTGTACTAAAGACTGACGCATTAAAAAGCTCAGAAATCAGGTGTGTTCTCTCAATGGAAATGCACACCTGAGTGGTAACAAACATACACTCTAGCACAAACTTTTGCATTTATAATAATAGTAGGATAAGAGGCAGTATATATATTATTTTTTTATTGATTGCTGACAGTGGCAGCCAAGCAAACAGCCCACGTGATGGTAAGTGGTAACTGTCGCTCATAGACGACTCAGAGTCTCTAGCATTGCTCCTGCTATTCCAGAGACTCTGCGGAGCCGCTACCTACCGTGAAGGGAGTGGGGTAGGTAAAAGGACTGAGAAAGATGAGGAAAAAGGAAAGGGGGAAGTTGAGTAAAAAAGAAAAAAAAAATGGTATTATATATATATATTGAACTTATATTTTGCATAAGAAATGTGCTTGCCTGAGTCTTCTTATTATAGTTTAATTATCTTGTTTATGTAGTTTGTAGTCAGAAATTCCTATACTTATCTGTTTTCTTATTCTTTGTGTAGACATCAGTATGCTCCTTGACTCCTTGACCCTTATTGTCTAAACATGAATTTCTATTTCTTAGTAGGTAATAAAATTGATTAAAAACCGCAACGTAATTATTTTACGACACGACATTTCAAGACCCATTGAGCACATTAATCATTTTTTTAATTTCGCGTCGTTAAAATTTGGGTTGTGAGCGTTGAGAGTAGTTTCAAAGGCGTGGCCACATATCACAATACTTGGATGCTCGCCAATATTACGCGACCTAGCCGACTTCACGTCAGTATTTATTATGTACCGGCCCAATCTTTGTTTTACGTTTTGTGTTTCAACCATATCCGCTCGACGCCTCTACGCTGCTTACCTATTTATTAAACCGTCTATAAATTTATGATCCTTAGAGTACGTTATCGAGGAAAATTGATATAGGGTTCAGAATAAAAGATACAAAATTGTTATAGTGGCAAGTAACAACGTGTTCTTTTGTTTCTATTGCTCTTGTGGTAAAGAAGCTTGTAGTACTTGACAGTAAATGGCAGATAGCGCTACTAAATGTTGAAAAAATTGACATAAGCATAGTTCGCTAGTGATCTCGATGGCGAGCGTTACCTGTCTCATTTACCATCTATGTAGATAAGGAACTCACTCACACATAAGTACAGTACAAAACTTTGAGTGCGTGCTACACCCCTCGGTCCTTTTCTTCCCTCATCCTCCTCTGCATACGCGATCTAAACGGCTTTTTATTATTCATGCTTAGAGAACACCGACTCCATCAGTTGAGGTTACCTCTTGCCATCAGGTGGACCGTATTCTTGTTTCTCACTAGTTGTACTTATAAAAAAACACAATCTATCCTGAGGGCCTAAACAAGTGGCATAAATACTAATAGAATAGATTAAAAATATGTTCGGGATTGATAAAAGCTAACGCCAACATTGTTGTTAGATTATGTCAATGCCATACAATTTGAAATCTATTATATTCTATTCTATTAGCATTTATGCCACTTGTCTCGGTTCTCTGTTTTGATAAAATGAAACTCACAGAACCACATGTTTCCAGATCCAGTAACAACCAAAAAGTCAACAGTGCTAGTGAACAACTTAATCAAGGCTCTCTTAGTATTGCGGTTGTGGTTTTAAGTCAGACTAATCCAATTACAGCGAGAAATCTGCGAAGAGAAGAAATTAAATTTTACATCATTTAATTATATTCTTTGTCGTAGACAATGCGGTTACCTGAATTTTGTAGTGTAGTTGTTTATTACATCATCACTACTTAATATAAATCAAAGTCGCTTTCCGCTGTCTGTCTGTCCCTATGTACGCCTAGATCTTTAAAACTACGCAACGGATTTTGATGCGGGTTCTTATAATAGATTGAGTGATTTAGGAGAAAGGTTTGTATGTAATAAAACATGCATAATATAGTAGAGAAAGAGTGATAATTTTAGAAGTTTCTAATGTGATGTCGTAAATAAACACTTTTTTGCGCTTATATTGCAAACGCTGGCTGAACCCTATAAGATAGATCAAAATAATGTACTACAGTCTTGTAAACCTTACAAAGGTGTACAAAAAGCAATTTAAATTACGAAGCAATTTTATGAAAAACAGCATTAATCCTTATCCAATTAAGTAAATAGAATTAAATAGATTGTGCATTTAATATAGATCAATATGACCCTTTACAGCATGTAATTTAGATGAATATTTTTAAAGATATTACAGATATAAAATACAGGAACATAGCGGTTGTGGCGGTACCGGTCGGGGGCCGGCATTCTGTAGTAAATATACTACAGAATGTCTAATAAACAACGTTCACAGCTTTTTTCTTCGCACGGGTGCAATGCTGATACTAAATATAGTAGGTATCAGCATTGCACCCGTGCAAAGCCGAGGCGGGTCGCTACTTATAAATAAACTTCGGCCATTGTACAACTATCTAGTCTTTATCATTATTTTGCTTTATAATAAAAGACCAGCTGTTTACCCGCCACACTGCAGGGCAAAGGCCTTTTGTCATACAAAGAAGGCATAAGCATTAATTACCACGCTTGCTCAAGGCGGATCGGTAATTTCAGACTTTTAAGTCCAGGTTTCCTCATGATGTTTTACTTCACCACCAGACAGAAATGTCTAAGATAAACTTAGAAAGTACATATTATTGGAAAAATCACATTGATACTTGCCCGGGTTCGAACCCACTACCTTGTATTTACGAAGCGGGTGCCTTCACTGAGCCATTTAGATATTTCGACTTTGAAATCAGGTGGGCCGTTGGCTCGTCTGTCACCTTCGGCAAAGGTTACTGGACCATGCATCGATATTTGTGTAAATTATAATTAATATATTATTTTAATTTTTAAATATTACGCTTATAATATTAAAATATAATCTGATATAGAGACAAAAAAGAAAATTGAAGATAAAATAAATATAATACAGTTTTAGGTAAGGTTTAAATAACAAGCTATACAATATTCTGATATTATTATATCAAAATTCAACAAAATAATAAATTAATTAACATCCTACTGCATAATGTTCATGTTATAATTTTAAATTGTTTTTTTCACAGAAAAGCAGGTCCTCTTATTTTTCAGCAACGTAATAAATATTGAGGTAATTGGTCATTAATTAGACTCCCCTGAAGTACGTTTACGAAAAATTTACACAAATTTCGTAACAGAATTATGTATCGGAAGGTAAATTAGCTGTCAATTTGTATTCACTTTGGTGTTAGACAGGAGGTACTTAGATATTTGTGTTCATAATTTAAATACAGCCTCGAGCACTTTCGTATTGCATTGCTTTAAAATAAGAATATTTGGGAGTAACATCATCATATCAGCCAAAAGAAGTCCACTGCTTTACTTTATGCTTTAGCCTACCCCAATTTTCAGCATCGTGGCTGGTCGTTTGCCGCCCTCATCCATGGGTTGCCACCCATAAAAAGTCGTCGGTCCACCTTGTGAGGGATCTGCCCACGCTGCGTTTTCCGGTTCGTGGTTGCTACTCTAGAACCTTCCTGCCCCAACGGCCGTACTAAAGAACAGAATCATCGTTTACAGAAAATATCTTCCCTAGAAAATGTACATTGCAATAGGCAAGTACAGTATAACTAATTTAAATATCAAAGAAATGAAGGCGCCCACGGGGACCGGATAAACCATACTTCGACCGGACAGGCCCGTAGGTAACTGCTACTACTTTAAAAGTTTTTATTGACTCCCATGAATTGTGTTTTATGAGAAAAGTTTTTAACGTATATTTTCTGGTAACTTGAGCACATATATTAACTTTAATGTTATAAAGTAATGACAACGCTATTTTGTGTTTGAGCATAATTATTTTCTTCTAAGGATCTCATTAATGATAATTATTAATTACGCAAACACACATAAACAATTGTATACGGTCGAATGAAGAAACCTCCACGCTTTTTGAAGTCGGTAAAAAAGAAGTAAGTATCAACATGAGAATGTGTAGAAATGCAAAATAGAAATGTTAGAGTAAGAGTTACCTAATACAGTACAGTTTTAGTAGTTTGTTACTCTGTAAGTTAAGGCGCGTTGGTAAAATTTAGTTTAGTAATGCAGTGTACATTGCAGCATTAATAATATCAAATTAAATTATAAGCGTTCGAACCAAGCGCTGTTTTCAATTTGGACATGTAAATATTTATACAGTTTTCATTATGCATTTTGAGCAGATGATCGTTAAATTCTGATATTATAATATGTGTCCAGCTGTCACAGAATTTAAAGGTGACCTGGTAACTGGGGTAACCGATATATGACGATCGGTCTAAGTGGAGATATGGAGGTAGGTCTGGGTAAAACTAATAAAGTAATTAAATTTATCAGTTTCATAGTATGAGCATAATTATAAGAAAAGATACACGATATGTACGTTTTATACGTTTGATGACAAACTCTGCAACGCAGTCGAGTAAAATTGCGCCGTCAAGTAGCAAACAGGGGTTAATGATGAGAACAGCTAGGATAAACATTAAATAAAATTAAATTTAAATTAAAACACAACACGATCATTTAATAAAATTCATAGTTAAAAGTTCTTGTTCCATTGTTTGACCCAACAAGGAACTTTATCAAAAGAAGAACCTTTAACAATATTAAGATTTAAATCAGTTTTACAACAATTACATGAAACATGAAAATATGTAAACTTGTTTTATTTTCTTTACCTATTAAATATTATTAAAATATATTCATAAAATATTTTATTAATTAAATTAAATTTAACAGACGCTTTGGGAGTGTATTATTTTATACATAAACGCTTACTTATTAAAAGCCTTTTGATAGTATTATGTTGAAAAAGACATTGGCTAAATGTTATTGTGTAATACGTTACTTATTCAAGAAACGATGCTGTTTTATTTGAGCTATTGGGCATTTTGTGTAAGCAAAAGCTCAGTGGAGTAATGCATGACTTTCAGGTGATTTGATATGATTAATAATTTTCTGCTGGTCCTAATCCTGATTTTATGTTTTCAACGAGTTTCAAACCCATTTTAAACACATCGTCAGTGTCAATAAGAAAGATCCAAGTAAATAATAATTGTCGTACGTTTAAACTTATTAAGAGACATTTCAGAGTAAATACTGATTTGTCTCAATGCTATCGTTAATTCGACTGCCGCAAACTTTTTATTTTCTCCATTTATCTTCTTATACTTTGTAATATTTGACAAAACAAGAACCATAGAAACAAAAAATAACAACAGCATCCTTAAGATGATTGCCTCCCGTTTAGACTGTCCGATCTAATATAAGGACGCGTTTACAATTCTATCAAAAATAACCCTTTTTTCGGTTCATTTTGCGGCAAAACGATAAACAATTTTATATATCTAGCAAATACTACAAATAGAATGGTTTTTTATCTTGTGACGGGACGTGTTTTTTTCTAATAATATTTAATTTCAATGTAGTAAAAACCGTTGTTCTTTGACTCTCAATGCAGAATTTACGAAATCGTGTTGATTTCGAGACCTGTTTTTTTCTTATTATATTTAAAATATTCTAAATTTAAAAATACCAAAAGTTAGCAAATATCTTCAATTCATAAAATATCGGACTATTTTTTTAACATTTTACAAATTAGCACGAAAATCAATGAAAAATAATATCGTCATTTTCCATACATTTTGCTATGCAGCGTGAATCTTGATGCATTGTAATAAGACTTATTTTATTTGGTAGTTGTTTTCATCGCATTGAACAGAGCTTTGTGAACAAGAATCAGTCCGCGCTCGGCGCCCGTCGCGTCGTGAGTGCACCTGTGTCGCTTATCGGAAGCTGCTCGACTCGTAAATTTCGTTGTATAAACACAATGTAGTTGACAATACTAGATTTGATACTTACAAGAGTTGCAAGCATTTTATACGAAATATTTGTCAAGGTATTAGTGTTTTTGCTATAAGTACCTAAGTAGCTATTATTATTATTAGTTGCGTTTCGGGCATGCTGAGAAATCTGAATGTCTACTTCGGTGACTGTTATTGGGACTAGCTAACGAGTAGAGCTAGGTGTACCGAGTATGGGCTCGTTTTGTTAGTTATGATGAGACCTTACCACCGAACATGATGAAGTGACCTGAAGGTCTACTTCGGTGACTGCTACTGGAACTAGCTAACGAGTTGAGCTGGGTGTACCGAGTATGGGCTCGTTTTGTTAGTTATGATGAGACCTTACCACCGGACAAAGTGGATTGACCTGAAGGTCTACTTTGGTGACTGCTACTGGAACTAGCTTACAAGTAGAGCTAGGCGTACCGAGTATGGGCTTGATTAATTAGTTATGATGAGACTTTACCACCGGACAAGATGGAGTGACCTGAAGGTCTACTTTGGTGACTGCTACTGGAACTAGCTAACGAGTAGAGCTAGGCGTACCGAGTATGGGCTCGTTTTGTTAGTTATGATGAGACCTTACCACCGGACAAGATGGAGTGAACTGAAGGTCTACTTCAGTGACTGCTACTGGAACTAGCTGATTAGTAGAGCTGGGTGTACCGAGTATGGGCTTGTTTAATTAGTTATGATGAGACCTTACCACCGGACAAGATGGAGTGACCTGAAGGACTACTTCAGTAACTGCTACTGGAACTAGCTAATTAGAGGAGCTGGGTGTACCGAGTATGCGCTCGTTTTATTGGTTATAATGAGACCTTACCACCGGACATGTTAGAGTGACCTGAAAGTCTACTTCAGTGACTGCTATTATTATTTCACATTCAGCTCTACTAATCAGCTACTTCCAGTAGCTGATTAGTAGAGCTGAATGTGAAAAACAAACTACTAGAAAAAATAAAAAACATACTACTAGAAATTTCAAATACATGTCATTCCAATTAAACAAAATAAAAATTTATTTCTAAAGCATCAACGTGACTTTATTTTCATATAATCGCCTTAGTTAGGCTGACCTATGTATGTGTGTGTGAAATTTGTTTATGTATTGGTGCGATTCGATACCTATGATTTTTGAGAACGCGTCCTTAAGTGGATAAAAATCATTGCCGGGCAAGACTGACATTTTATTTTATTTTATTTATGAAGAAATTACAAATTAAACACGCTAGAACGTTTGCGTATACTTCTACTTATATAAATAGCTCATCGGCGGTAGGTACCTACGCGTCAAATCTACAGTATCTACATGTTTCAAGGCCGCGTCTATTCATTCTTTTGTTATCGCGATTTGTTGACACCTTTTTAATTATAATAGGAGGGTTCTAGAAATCTATTAGCTGACTATTAAAGGGATTTGAACGTCAGAAAGGACATTCAGTTGTGAATACAGCGATCTCGAGTGAACATTTAAGTTATACGGAAGTTTACTAAGAGCGATCTACGAAGCGTTATAGTGCAGAATATGTGTTTATTGCTTTATTTTGGTGCTGTTAGTGTATTGTGGGAGTCTTATATAAACTCATCATCGCGTAATGATATTTAACATCGAATCCCATCCTGACACGTAACAATAGTATAGATTATATTGATTGTTGATTAATGTTCTATGCTGACTACTTCTTATTGTTTTATTACTACTTTATCTAAAACTAGCTGTTGCCTGCAACTCCGCCCGCGTGAATGTCGGTAATATCTCTGTTTCCATTGACGATTTTTCATACAAACTTTCATTCTCTTCCTTCTATTACTATTTTGCGACCTGGACATTCTGCGACCTGGACATACTGCAACCTAGACATTCTGCGACTTGGACATTCTGCAACCTGGACCTTTTGCAACCTGGACATTTTACAACTTGGACATTCTGCACCTAAAGGCCTATTTCAACATTTTTATGCTATTTTTTTGCAATAAAAGATAGCCTATGTTGTTTCCTTAGGTCTAATCTATGTCTAACCCAAATTTCATCAAAATCGGCTTACTGGTTTAGGCGTGAAACAGACAGAGTTACTTTCGCATTTATAATATTAGTATGGATAAATGAATTTTGATTTGATTTGAAAACTACTATGTACTGTACATGTGATCCAGCGAGAATCTACATGTTAAAGGCAGCCGGCTATTATGGGAACGTTTGCCCGCTTTTAATTTTTAGTAGACAATCTTGTCTAGTTATTAGGTGAATTTCACAACTGCGACGCGCCCGTTGGAGAATGTGGACAGACAGATGTGAACACAATAAACAGCAACGCTAGTCTCCATCACCTGACATTGACGTGATGATAAACGTTTTGTGTGAGCTAATTGTATAAGTTTTCTGTTTCAGAAATAAATCAAGCAGATACAACATTTTCTATAAAATGCTTCGATACTGTAGATCTGTGTGGCATGCTTCGAAGTACCTCGACCCTCGTGGGCTGCTTTCACGTTTAAAGAGGTAGTCTCAAAAACAGTAAGTACCTAACTTTATAATAGTACTCATAATAAAAAAATATAAGGACAATGATAAAACTAGAATATGGCCCTATCAAATGGATTTTTCTAATCTCATTATAATGTACCGCAGCTGTCTGTTAGGTAACTGCTTACCATCTGACCGAATACTTAATAGCTATTTTGATATAAACAAAGTATGCGAGCAATTTGGGATATTATACATTTTTCCCCAATCTCTCATACAAAACGTTACTATTACTTATGTAACTACTCGTATACTTGATTGAAATCTAACTACTTTATTGCAGTAGGTACAGCTAACATCAAAGCCTGCTCCATATATCGGGATTGCCTCTCATAGTGATGGATTAGAGGTAGTAAAATGGATGATCGCGATTGCCACATGTTTCAGTATGCGACTATTTGCAGTAAACATTAATCTATACTATTATAAGCGGAAGAGTTTGTTTGTTTGTTTGTTTGAACGCGCTAATCTCTGAAACTAGGGATTTGAAAAAAATATTTTTACGTATGTTAGCCCAGTTCTCGGGGAAGGATATAGGCTATGTAACATCGTGCTACTGGTGACGAGAGCAGAGCAGGAAGCAAAGACGCGGATGAAACCTAGTAATAGTACAAGTAAACCTATCAATACACCACAATTGTATAATACATTTCAGTGCCTGAAAAATCGCAACAATATATTTAATGTAAAGATTATCTACAACTTTTACAGATGTATATCTTTAGTAACTCGAATGACAGCAATCAAGACTAATTTAAATGCGTTTATTTATTATTCTTCATATTTTCACGATTACACGTCTTTGTTAGTCTTTCTAAAGATACTTTAAACCTTTACCCATAATTCTTTTACTAGACAATGTGAAAACATATAAAATACACGTAATATACTGTTGTGCTTATCCTTCGCAGAATATACTTTGTAGCCTCCGTAGTACCCGCGGGAAACGATGTACTTGTCTATTCATAGTCAAGCCACAAAGCACAACAAAGATAATGATGTATATTTTGCTTTGTAATAAATTCATTAGATTAACTAACGCAGTGCGCGCTAACTACACAGAATGTTAAAAAGTTGATTCATTTTACGAAAGTGATAATATTACGCTAAGTATATAACATATTTTTAAATTACGGCTCAACGTGAAGATGTTTGGGAACGCCTATGTCAGCGGAATGCTTATGCATGCCAGCTGTGGACGTCTTTTGGAGGCGATGATGATAATGAACTACTCGATTGGGCAAAAGACAGTGAAGAAAACAGTGTTCCAGTATCCAAAGGTTGTAAACAAACGTCAAAGTCCTGTCTAACGAGGGAGGGGCTACTTACGGTAATCGGTACGGTACTCTTAGCTAATAGATGCTGACATAGCTACTACGTCACTTGCCTCTTAACCACTGAATTTGTTTGAATTTTGTAAGGGCTTACGCAAATTTCAACAAACTTCTGGAACCATCTTATCCAGTTGGGTTATGAATTTATAACTTAATAATGAATTTATACATTTTTGAAAATCAAAATAGCATAAATTCCTTACTTAACATGGTTAATAAGATAATATAAATTAAATTAATTGATATCAAGCAGAGACAATTTGCATCATTCTTTATATAATGCTTTATATTTGCATGCACTGTATAATTATCTTAAAATTTTTTGCCTTTCATTTTTATTTTCCACTATGTACGCCAAAATATAGCTGTACAATGCATTATGCTCCTAAAAGGACTCTAATTATTGGTCAATGAATATTGCCATGGTTCAGGTACTATTAACAAGAAATTTATTTTATTGTATTTATGACAATGGTTATGAAATCGGTATATGAAACGATCGTATGTTATCATTACATTTAAGTAGTGCCTAGTTGAAACTAAACAACATACTCGTAGATTCTGTCATTGTTTTACGTTTTAATCTGCCTAATTTAGTTTCTTAGTTTTTAAATTATTTTTGTTTTATATAAATACAAATACAGACTGTTTTCACCAGTGCTCATTTATAAGATAAATAAACTCTAACAGTAATTTGCCCTCGTTAGAATTCTGGTTGAAACTTGATTTAGTTAGAAAAATATAGGCATTTATTTCAACTACAGAGCATACTTCATGTACTCATTACGCCGTGAAAGCTTCGTACACAAGTTTTTTTCATAAAAAGTCATTATTTATTGGACTGTGAATAACTAAATTAAACATGTTTGTAATTTGATAATGTTCAAATAAAACTCGAATACCTATTTACTATATCACGTTTGATTGGTTTAATTTTTCAGCGAATAATTTTCATATTTAGCATTTAGTTGCAAAAAAAAGCTGAAGATGCACCAGATATTAAATATTTACTGTAGCCTATTTGAAAGGCACAACCTAGCTGTTGGTAATTACGCCTAAACTGCTCTCACTCACCGAACGAAAGCTCCCTAGCTTTTCACCCAATTCCAGAATTTCTTTAATCCTATTAAATTTATGAATGCGAATGTTTGTGTATGTGTGTGTGTGTTTGTTGTGTGGCGCAGCTAGTACGTAATAAGTAATAAGTTGCAATGTATAAAGTTTTAATAACATAATCCTTATAAAAATATACTTTACTTGTTTTAACAAATAAGCACTTATTATAGCGTAGCTACTGCATCATCCAATTATTTTGAGAAATGTTTTATCAGCACGCTGTCTAAAGATGCTAACGCGGCATTTTCAACATCCGTCCATTAAGACTAAAGACTCAATAGCAATCCTAACAACAGTTAATCTTGGCATAACCACTCCATACGGTAACTTTATGTACATTTTCATACTTTGAAATGGTGTCAAATATTGTAGTAAACTCAACATTAATATTTATGAATGTATATTATATTATGGGAATCAAAATCACAACCTCTTGCAGTGTTGTGCAAGAGTTGTGCAAGCTACTGTTGTAGCACGCACTCGCACTTTCTCTGTGTCACCAAGACAGTTAAAATCTATGTGTATATGAAGGGAAACGCTGATTTCATAAACTACATAATTAGATTACTATTATCAGTAACCTCCTACCTTGTACTTGACATTACGACACTTCACGTAATGCAACTTCTAGGTCTAGGTCTAGGTTTAGCCTACCTTCTGTCAGTTCGATGTTTAATGTGACCTACAAATGGACCTAATGCATCACTTCATCAATGATAAAATCTCTAACTGCATCATAATATCGCCTCACTAAATAAAAGCAGCTACACCTAATTGTATAAGAAACAAATTGGTTACGATTTAAGTCGGTTTTTTGTCAGATTTTTTATGTATACTTTCGCTTCTAATGCTGCATAAATTTTCTCTTTAGGAACATCACAATAAATCGAACAAAGGTAAACGAATAATGAAACTTACTAAGCAAAACTTATACAATAATACTAAAATTACAATAACTAACAGACGTCTAACCCGCAATAAAGAAAATCATAAAACGTTATGCTCGAAGTTGTCGTGTGAAGCATAACTTGTCTTATTTAATTAAGTATTTACTGAATTAGATCCCGGGCGTAATGAAAAACAAGCCCTAGGTGGACCCAAACAGTTGTCACAAGGCCAGACTAATAAAAAGATACATTGAAATTTAACTGTTGTTTAGGGAATGGAAGAAAACAGTTGTTGTTGTATTATATAAGACTTGTCAAGTTGGATTGTGTGGTTTTAAATTAGATAAATACAAACTTAGGATACCAGTTCAGTTAAGGTTGACAACTTCAAAATGTAGAGTATTATAACTTAAACATGTCCTGAGAATAGCATCCTATTAAGTTATATTACAATTTCATAATCACTTTGAACATTATAAATTTTAAATCAGCCAATACTATCAATGTTCTTTGAATCGAAAATGAGGTAAATTATCAAAAATAATTTATTAGGCTGAGAAGAATGACCGTCATATAGAATAATGAACCCAGATTGATGTTTACAAAACCAGACTATTTGTTCCAAATGCAGTCAACAAACAACCAAAATGTTTTTGTTCCATATTTTTATATTTTCTTTTCGTGTTCGAGAACCGCCATGGGGAGTTTTTTTTTGCCGATATGTTCTCCAAAAACAAGAAAAGCAAATAATGTTATACTAGAATTTCCTTGCCGAGTCCTTAAGTACATTCATTCAGAACTATAACCGACTCGGTATACTGTCAAACCTGTTATGCTCGTATGTTATGAAACACTTCGCCTTTGAAAATTATATACGCATTTTTCAATTGAGTAGATTTCAATTTAATCGATTGCATTTTAAACAGATTTGCTACGTTCCATTTACTGGCATTTTAATAAATAAGTATTCAGTGAGAGGCTTTTACCAAAAGTAGGATTCACACTGATGGATAATGATATATGATGGGGAAGCTAACATCGAGGGAATACACCATTATGTTGGCAAACCCACATAGGCAGATGTTACATGTTGATATATTGTGTGTACAATGTACATATTGACAAATCACGGTATTGAATAACGTTGAGAGCCGTAAGCACTTTTAAAATGAATATAGAAAATTGCGATTTCATCGACGTAATCTGAATTCTTTTGCAAAATGTTTTTATTTATTTACTTCGCTTAAATATTTTAATTAAACTATCTGATTCAGTAACAAAATATTTTCACAAATGATTTAAATTTTATAAGTCGATCTAAAATTTACTATAGGTAACACAGAATGTTAAAATGCTTCAATGTAAATGAAAAAAAATATGTTTCAAGAAAATAACAATCTCAAACAAAACATTTTGGGTAAATCAACCAAGACATATAATATTTGGATAAAATGCTGATTATTACTTCCATGTTTGAGCCAAGTGGGGTTATATTTTATCAAGGTAACAAAATGCCTTTGTCTCATTTGTGTTGCAGCCAAAATTGGAATATTGCCGTGATGTTTCTGTGTGATAAGCTCATTTCTTATCAAGCCTGGGTGGGAAGGTAACATATGACGCTATTACTGTCGTGCCGCGGTATTTGTCATTGAGTTGTATGATTTCGTACAGTCGTGTACACGGATAGTGCGGTATATTGTATTGTTTTGATTGATAACACTCAGCGTAACTTATTGTATGTAGGGTAAAATGTATATTTTGTTGTTGTTGATATAATACTACAGTGCAACAGATAAATCTTCGATACACGTCATTGTTAATGAACATAGATCGTTTTTAAAAACTGTCCAGTGGTGCATCAATGTTGCGTCTTTAGGTATGTTATTTATTCAAAGCGTAACTGAAAATTTAATTTAGTGAGTCTAGTGCGGTCGTCGTTTTGAGGCGTTTACTTCCGCTGCGTTTTATGATACGCATATATATCTTATTTATAGATTTAGATATTTATTAAATATCTCTCTCTATAGGTATTGAAATAGGGTATTCATATATACATACATACTAAGTTACTCACAATTGTCAAATTACACATTTCGGTGGCAGTATTAACTACCTACACACAATTGTGAATTTTCTCCTTTTAAACGTTTGCACATTAAGTTGAGCCTTTTTTCGTTCCACTCTCGAGGCGCATTAGTGCGAGGCGTGTTAACATCCCTGAAAGCCACGCAGGGCAATAACATAAAAACAACACTTACCAGAAATTCAACAATTTTCCTCACATTTGGAAAGCTCGTAAAATGTTCAAACCACAGTTCTCAGGAAACAAAGAAGAATTTGAATAATGCTAACGAACTGATATTTTGACGACCTAAATATGCATGATAAAATTAATATTTTCTGTTTCAAATCCCATATTAATAGAAACATACCTACGGTGATTTTTAATTTACTGCTGGATGTCGTTATCGTATTTGTGAATACACCAGCAAATCAAAAACTTCAAAGAAATTATTAAAACGTATGTTGGAATTTTTCGTCAAGGCAAATGAGAAGAGGATTCAAATTTGTGCGTTATTTATTTTCTTTTCGCTTTTCATTGGGAAGAAAGTAAAATTAGGATAATCTTTCCGGGTATCTATACCTATAAGTTCCCTTAGTCAAATCTGGTTTAGGAAAAAGCTTTAAGAAAAATACGACTAAAACATTTAGCTCTTGGCGAAGATTTCTTTAATTTATCCTCCTTAACATTAAGAATCGATGCCCTTTACAATTTTCTTTGAATTTTACTATAGGATTAACCTTCACAAATTATACTTCAATCGCCAACTTCATATTCCATTAATATAATTGTAAAATTGAAATAATAAGAAAAAAACTGGCAAGAGTTTTGACCGCCTCTGTGGTTCGGTGGTACTGTGTACAGACTTCCACGCAAAGGTTCGATTCCCGCTCAGTGGAAATATTTGTGTGCATGAACATGTCTGAGTGTTTCTAAGTATAATAAAATGTATCTATTTACAAAAAATAAAAGTATTTAAGTACGTTTATCTGCATTCTAGAACCCATAACACAAGCTTACTATGTGCTTACTTTCGGTTTAGATGGCGTTGTATGTAGTTTTGTGAAAAAATTTAAGTCTGCCTCGCGTCACAAACTTTTCGTTATTCAAATTCTGAAACATTTAATTTTTGTAGCAAATTGAATATATCTATATTAACGGACTATGTAGATTTCCAATAACAAAATACGCTACGAAAATTGCCGTATTTTGTGATTGCACGCAGTTAAGAATTTTTTTTGGAACTTACAGTATATATGTCAAATATTTATAGAGTCCATGGGTAAACCCGTGGAGAATTAATATTATTTATCACTTGAGGCGTGGACCTCTAAAAACAGCTTGAAAATTTAAATTTTTCTGTATATTTTATAGTCTTATAATCAAATATTTAGCCAAAATGAGATTCTTATAAATTCATCTATTCAATATTTGCATAACAAATTTTTCACTAACCTCGAATATCAAGAGTCATTATATAAACGTCAGTCATCGGCGTTTGAACTTTAATTTATTAAAATTCGACGGATCTTCTAAGATCGACAGGGATCAAGTAGGTAAAGTATTATTATTTTAATATCAAATTGAATTTATGAAAGACTTTTAGAATTATGACCATGAATTTATAATATTATGTGTGCCAATATAGATTTTTGATGAAAATATTTATTTTTGAAAATACGGACTTCGACAACTCCAACGGCCTTCAAAATATGTGTGCCTCTATTAGGAACAAAAGTATACCCACCTACAGATTTTATGGACCGTGTGTACAACACACCGCTGAGTTAGTTGTTGTCTCTTTTCTTAGAGAGAGAATATAATAGGCAACAAGGATTGATGGTCATGTTTGCTAAAGGCAGGCTTGTCATGATATTTTGATGCAAAATATAGATGGTTCATTTATGAATAGAAACTGAAACTATAGCAACACCTGAACAAATAAAGTATTTTCGTATGAAAAATAATGGGAGCAGTAAGTTGGGGCCACATAAACGAACAAAAAGAAAGACGAAGAGTTTTATAAATCCATACACATATATAATATAATAATAATATTTCAACAACTACACACAATGCCATCTAGACCCAAAGTAAGCATATTACATGCTTGTAATATAGGTTCTAGAATACGGATATACATACTTAAATACTTTTTTTTGTAAATACATACATATTATACATAGAAACACCCAGGCCAATGCAAATAGACATGTTCATGCATACAAATATTTGCACTGAGCGGGAATCGAACCCGCAACCTCTGCGTGGCAGTCCATACACAGTACCACCGAACCACAGAGGCAGTCATTATTTTAGAAGGCTTTGTCCAGCCTAAACCGCTGATCGTAGCAACTTGAAATTTGGAGGATGTGTTTGTCTTAATGTTTTTCAGTAAGGGTTTTGAAAAATTCTACCCTTAAATGTGTGAAAGGGGACGAAAACGATTGTACGAAACTT
This sequence comes from Parascotia fuliginaria, assembly GCA_963082885.1. Classification (NCBI taxonomy): domain Eukaryota; kingdom Metazoa; phylum Arthropoda; class Insecta; order Lepidoptera; family Erebidae; genus Parascotia; species Parascotia fuliginaria. The sequence goes on along the minus strand of OY720180.1, from coordinate 11,476,816 downwards.
ATTTGTTTTTTAATTTATAGTTTTGGAGATTTTTTTGGAATACATCAAAATTAAAAATACTCTCATTAATATTTTTGACAGGTTGGCTTTAGAAAGTTGAAATTAGATATGAAAAGTTATACAAGCTTAGCAAGATCTTTCCTTGCCCAATTTTTTTAGGTTGCTGGTGCTTATAGCTCAGGTCTTCCTTTTTTAAGCATCAGCCGCAGAACTTTTATGTAATTATTAAACTATTAGTATTAGTCTGTAATTTTAGCATCCCGCCATGTAATTTATGATGAAAATAAACTTTATTATTATTATTATTAAATTAGTATTGGGATACTTAAAAATGCTGTTTTTAATTATTATTTTTGATATCAATAATAGTTGTGCTATTGTCCCCTGTAGTAGGCAATTTTAAATAATACAGATTTTCTAAAATTATGTTTGTTTACTCTCTTTGTGTTTTTTTTTATAGATAGGTTTAAGTTTTCAGTTTTATTCTGTTCTATGTCTTATCGGACATAACTTTAAACATTTAACCCTATGGAGTGCCAACGACCACGAGACCACAACGACGAGACCACTATTTATTGTCTGTCCTATCAAATAGACAATTTTCACACGAACCACGAACTGTGTTTAGGAGCTACTGCATAAGATCAGGTGGAACGCTTGTTGGAAAATCGACGGGAATGCTCAGCTATAATAATATAATTTATCAGTAGGTAGTATTTCAAATAATTATGATATAACAATATATTTTTACTTGTATAAACCAAACAGTGTAAGGTTGTTGAACTATTATTATTAATATATAAAAATAATGTATGTCTAGCAAAATGACAGTAACTTTGCAACTATCAAGCTAAAAACAAAGAGAATATACAATTTTTATATTCTCTCAAAATTAAAAAGAGTTATTACAAGCCACCGTTTTATAAAATATAATGCTTGATAGCAAAATGAAATATAATTAAATGTAAATCACCCTTATTATAATTTTATTCATTAAGGCTTTTGCCTTTTATGCAGAAGGTTGTCGATTTCAAAACGAATATGACTTTTCAAATTTTTAATGTACTTATAAACTCACATTAGCTCTAGATGTACTTGTATTTACGTGTAATCGTATGGTTGTATGATCCTCAGGTAAATAGGAGCTTAATTTTAAAGAACCAAATTTGCTTACATTTCAAAGCTTTTATTATAAAATTTGACCAGATTGATTAAGTAAGTACCTATTACTTTTACTAGACACTAACTTTTTTTAAAGAGTTTTTTCTAAGGTACCTAATATCTATACACCCATAATAATAATTATTATTTATTTATTTTTCTCAGAAAGATACGTATACAGATGTTATAGAACATTAATAAAATTTAAACAATTTTAGTTATTAACAGTATTAGTTGACCACTGGTACCCAAAGTAAGATTTAACTTGTGGTATGGACAAAATGTAATGTTGACTTTTTATAAGCATCATACTTTATGATCTAAATGAAATAAATGCTTTGACTTTGACTTTGACTTACCAGGGCTCTCACTTGTTTATTGCTGGTAATAAATTTAAAAGTGTAGTTAGTATATCAAATGTAATTATAGATAAAAATAACCTATTTATACATATTTTTTTTAATATTATAAATATATATCGAAATTCAATCAATCAATCCTCGGATACAGTACTGTAGTATCGTAAATTAGATAATTATATTTGTTTGTCTGTTTGCCAAGAAAGTATTGGTATTTTCAATAAAAATCATCAACGATTTTTACTTAAAATAGTTGCGGTGGTCAAAACAGACTACCAACTAGATCGCAATGGGTGACGATAGACGACAGCGCATGTGCCCTAGTAGTAGGTATAATTGTGGGAAAATACTTATTTATGTAGCAAACATAAAATACCACGTGTTTATTCGCCACGTCGCCGATTTTTTTATATAGAACTCAAAAACAACTTTTAATATTAATGAACACTTACTCAAATAAATAATATTTTTAAACTACAAATCACTTTACTTAATATTTCACACCAGGGGAGGACAGATTTTTAATTCATTTATCACATAAATTAAGTTCCTAATTTGTATGAACCAACGGTGTGCTGTAATATGCGTTTGGTCACACAGTAGACGACTGGCTTGAAGCCAACTGAAAGGGCCATAAATAAAGTGCGTCAAACAAATATGGAAAAATTTGTTATTGTATTGATGTCCAAGTTGAGTTACTAGTATTAATAAAATCTTACTCTCTAACAACTTACTGAACTTCTTTACCTTAAAAATGATAAATACGAGGAGTATATATCATTTTTAAGGTAAAGAAGTAAAAAAGTTTACTACATTAACATAATATTCTACACACAAAAAAATTAAATAACTCTTACTGCTTCGTTAATTACGTAATTACACAATTTTTCAATTCAAATTAATTAAACATGTCGCATTATGTAGGTAATTTAGTTAATTTCTTTATAAGTGGCACGATTTCAAGATGAAGATAATATTTTGTAAACTTTACGTAGATCCTGCGATCCGCGTAAGTCACATTGCCACACATGTTTCATGTTGCACAAACTTTGTTTTTAGGAGTAACGAATAAATTTATACAAGTCCCTTAATTTATTTAGTCTTGCAATGTGAATGTTTCTGTTAGGAAAACTGTGAGAACGTGGAGAGAATTTATATTTCAATCTCAAGCCGCTTTTTAATCTATTTTAAAGTCGCTTAAAATATTGTTTTATAACGGGGTAATGGGAGGTAGTTCCGGACGGCGGCAACCCGTAGATATTTTAATTTGTTAAATTTATTGCACGTTCTTTGGCAGAGCAGTGTACTAATAAAGTAAAAATGCAAAAATATATTTTGGTTGTAGCCTGTACACCATCAATTTTTTACATTTGCTAGTACCGAATTTTAAATTGTTATAATTCACGAAAGCGAATTAATGTTACCATAATAAGAGTCAACTAATTATATAGCTACAGTAAAATATATTGTCATGTATTTCAACCAATTTGAGAAAAATTGCTATTTATTACAATTTTACCTTGTAGCTATCATCAAAAACCTCATTAACGCAACACAAATTTCAGAAATTCTTGAAGACTTTTTTTATGGTTCCATCAAGTTTTATGACTCCATCTTGTAATTTTTTGACAGTTTATCTTTTCTTAAATCTGTTGTCTAAATATTACTTTATGCTCTTGACTTTATTATAAAACGGTATTTGATGTATAAAATTACCTGTATTAACAGAATGTTTTTGTTTGAAACACTTCAAAATAAATAAGATATATACGATACCAAATTATAATTAGAAAAAGATAACCATGCAAGCTACATAAAGATACTATAATATTTTTACGACTTAATACTACGTATAGATAAAGTTTGTGTTACCTGATCAAAGACGGAGAGACATTTTTTTTATTGACGTCAGTGGCAGGCGAGCAAACAGCCCACGCGATGGAAAGTGATAACTGTCACTCAAGGACGACCCACTCTGCAATGCCTACCGTGACGGGAGTGGCGTAGGTGAAAGGATTGAGGAAGGTGAGAAAAGAGAAAAGAAGGGAAATTGGACCTCCGGCACTCTCAATCACCGAACGAAGCGCAATAGTACGAGCAATACTCTTACGTCGATCTTCCGAGGGTAGTACTCCCCGGTCGATCCGGCCCATTCATGCTGAAACCAGCGTGGATCTACTACCTATCTACTACTACCGCAAAACTTAGTTGGAACCAAACCCGTGCAACAGACATGTTTGTGTAATTAGATTTTTTCTTAACTTGAAAATTTTTTGTATAATAAGTTAGATATATAAAATCCTTAATAAATAAACCAATTACTTTGCAAACAATGTAAAATAGTTCTGAAATAGTTATAAAACAATTTTCTACCTAGAAAAGTTAACCAACTCTGATTCAGAGTACTTGTTATGAGTATAATGTTACGATTATGTTTCATTTAACAGTTTGGAACTTTATATTTATTGCTACTCTGTTGGACAAAGGAATACCTGAAACAACATTTTTTATAATCGTCACGCTTGGCTGCTGCATATTGTTCGATGATTTTTATGATTATCCGTCATCACATCATTGACTGACTGCGGAAGTGAAGTATATACGTGCGCTAGATATACCTATACTACTACTACTCATATAGCACCTTAATATGTCGACGATTAAAAACATAAAAATATTGCAGCAGCTAAAAGCAATAAAATACAACCGTAGGCCAGGTTGGCACAAAGGCACGCTTATCTCCAGCTTAATAAAGCCGTTTTGTTCTTGAATTGGAGAAAAATCGAAATGTAATGATTTATGGACTCGCTTAGCGAATCCCGGCACGTCCTTTTGATATACTCTTGTTCGGGGTCAGTACTGAATATTTACTTTACAGTTTGATTTGAATGACACTTAAAATTGGTAGGAAATTCGTAGAAAAAGTAAGAATGATGGATTTATGAATAATATGGACTGATAACAAAATACCCTCATTCGATTATTACACCGGAAAAATATTAATGTAATCAAGAGATAGGTAGGTGTTCTGACACTGAATATTCTTTACGCTCGTGGATTGACTTTGACTGTTGATGTGACTTTGTTGACTGGCCTGTTGGTCTAGTGGTTAGTGACCCTGACTGCTAAGCCGGAGGTCGTGGGTTCGATTCCCACCCAGGACAAACCTTTGTGTGATGAGCATGATTGTTTGTTCTATGTCTGGGTGTAATTTATCTATAATATGTATGTATTTACAAAAAAAAAATGTATTTAAGTTGTATATCAGTTGTTAAGTACCCATAACGCAAGCAAATATAATTGCTTAATTTGGGGCTAGATGGCGCTGTGTGAATGTGGTAGAATATTATTATTATTATTATTATTATTATTATTTGTTTAATTGAGCAACGCCGTGATTTCTATTAAGGGACTGTCAAAACAAAAATGTTTGAGATTTGCGTCATAATGAGACGTCTAGTATATCCCACGTTAGCTGTGTGTTCATTATTACTGAATGTATTAACACAACAAAAAATATTATATATTGTATATATACTGTGTGTTATATACACTAAGAAACACAAGCATTTCTAACATGCACAGTTTTTGTAGTAGATAGATACTAGAACATTCTTAACTTCAGATCACGAATAAATTACATAAACGAATGCCAATGACATGACAATGGCTATACATAAAAGAAATATCTTCCAGACAGTCTCATTACTGTTGCCAATATAAATATTTTTCTCTATATCCTGCAGTATTATTTATCTCATGACACGATTTATTAAAACTTATCGATTTCTGAAGCACTATCATGATTAAATGTACGCTTTTAAAAATACAATTATATAATATATTATTTGTATTCAAAATAAACAGCGCCCTATTTATTCTTAGGACTAAATTTTGTTAAACTTTTACAATATAAAATATAAAATTAAATAAAACATGCATTCATAGAATTGAAGATCTAGAAGATAGCAAATAAAACTATAAAATAATTAATTTATTATTAAAAGCATTTTTTAATTTTTTTTTATTTTTAAAAGCAAATAAAATTCTAAGTGCATAGTTTATTTCAGGTATTAGCAATCGTAATTTGCACATTGTCAGTACATTATTATGAAGTGGGCTTAACTACTCGTAGATCAGCGAGGCGTGTGAGGAACGAATATTTACTACCGTTAATTGCAATATTAATTAAGGATTTCCACTAGCAGATGTATTACTATTTTTTGTATTTCATTCTGTTCTATAGAGTTGCTTTCTGAGAAAGTGTGATTGTCTAGCGTAATGTTGTAAACTTTTCGTAGACGGGAACTTGTGCTGGTCTACGAATGCTACGAAACAGCTTGCTACAGAACTTTTTAAGAGCTACGAGGTGAATTATGTCGTTTTGCCATGCATTATGGAATTGTCCATTCATAGTAAATCATGCACCACTAACCTACTAAAGTGTTTTTTATTCGATTTTTTACCGATTAACTAGCTGCCTACCTATGATAATAAAATGTATTTATTACCAATGTATCAACTTATTCTTAATGAAGATGTTTCTAAATTATTACTGTGAAACGATTTTTCTCTGGTTTTTCTCGGCTCTCAGTTCAATATACTTAGACCGGAGCAGATACAAAAATTTTAGCCTTTGTAGAGAACATTGTATACATTCTCGAGTCTAGACGCAAATTGTAACAATACTTTATTATAATAATATATTATATTTAATCATTAACTATCTGATATGACTTATGTTGCTCTATTCTTATGACAAAGTAGGAAGATTTCCTAGATCATGGGGTTTGGCGATGATCCAAGTGATTTGAGTGATTTGACCAAGATTTACTGCCCGACTTCGTGTATTTCTGGGTCAATGTATGCACATAACATGTATTTCTTTTCTGTTTACATGTCGACGTAAGCAGCTATGTTTTTGAAAATTGTTTGGCAAAATTGATTGATAACGGAGCAGAAAGAGAAAAGTCTATTACATAAAATAATAATAGATATAAGTATAAAGTCTTTGTTCAATTCCTGAGTTATTTGATAGATTTTTAAAACTTAATATTTATTGCGTCTTAATCCAGGCAAAGTTTAAACAAATACTAATACGTCATACAGTTTTAACATGTTTCACATTTCAATACAATATAAATTTATTTTGCTACAAAAATAGTTATAAGTTTACCTTTGAAACAAGTAACTATGTACAATTAATAAAATCAGCAACTATCTCCGTTTTATTTAAAGCTATTTATTGTATTTTGTTATAAGCTAATTACAGCTTATTTATTTTTATAAATAGAATATAATTAATTTGATTACATCTTCATTTCGAGAGACACACTAAAGTCATAATTACCGCGGGTCGGCGCTGACAGCGAGCTGTCGAACCTTTGTCATAAAATAAGATAATTGTATCATCAAAGAATTAATAAAATATAAAATGATGATGTCTTTGTTTAGCACCACTTAATTATGAATGAAAGTGTCAATTTCCCAACTTGTAAATAAATTGTTAATTGGTCAAATTGAAACGGTAAAATCTTAGAAGACAACTTTTGCAATAAAACAATCAATTATTTGATTGATTAAGAATTTACGCGTTAACATCCTTTCTTTAACCTTCCGCAGTTTATACTAATCGCCTTCTAATTTTAATAATAATTTCTCTATACATAGTTTAAGGTTAGTTGATTCGATTTACTTAAATGTATCTAAAATTTTACTGCGCAGTATGTCTCACAAATCAAAAAAACAGTCATCGCTAAAACAAATTCTAAAGGTTTGCTAGAAATTTCAATTTAACTTTATATGTAGATTTAGTGATACTTGCTAGACGTGAAGTTATATAGGGTACAATCCGTAAGTATTTGTGAACTGCCAGTCTGATGACAAGCATGGTAGCTATTAGGAACGATTAATTAAAAGTGTCTCAGACAGTCTAAAAGTTATGTACTTTAAAGAATTTTGTGTATTAAATATAAGACGTTCCATATGTGTGTATGTGTATATTTTATTATAGTATGATTGAACGTTTTACTCCTTACTATAACAAAATATATTTTAAATAAATATTTTAGATCTGTGCTCGACGTAAGCAAAACACGTCACCGTTGGCTACCCGCTCTGGGATAATAGTTTGACGCTACGAGTATGTGTATAAAGTTAACACAATAAAATAATTCATGTACAGTTTCACTGCGGTAGCCTTGTCGGTCATATATTTCCCAATACACCAATATAAAACGGCAGTCAATTATCGGAACGCAGTAAAAACTTTCAATAGTTTCATTTGTTAAAACAAAGTGAAACGTTATATAAATGTTTTATTCAACGATTAAACACATTTTACACTATTTCACGCATTCATCGCTATACATTGTTTTCTCGTAAGATTTTCCGAATTGAAATAATTGAGCATTGTAACAATGCTCAATTTCTTAAAAATCTTAGATGAGGCATAAAATTTATATTTTTTCTAGTTTTACAGAAAGACAGACTAATAATTCGTTTGGGCTCTTCTCTTCGAGAAATTGTTATAATCATCATGTTAATTGTCTTATCTTTGTACATATTTAGTGTATGTAGTAGTATTTATATATTATATGTTAATTTTGTATAATAATTGTTAACCAGTGTATAATATTTATGTATTTTTATGTTTTGTGTTTTTTTCTACCTATACATTTCCTTTTAACATATTTTCATATCATGATTTATTTACTGCACCTACTTCGTTTATCTCTGCACCACCTAAGGTTGACTGGTAGAAAATGCTTATAGCATTAAGTCCGCCTATGTACCTGTGTGCATTAAGTTTAAATAAATAAATACACCTGCCATTTTCCTAACTTACAGTTCTAACGTATACCAGTCGTGGACACTGATCAACGGCAGTCAGCAGCAGCTGTTGACGCGTCAACGGCGGTCGTCGATTGCCGTTGACCACTGTCGACATCTGCCGCCGACCGGTGTAGCGACTGTCGTTGGCGACATGCCGTCCCTGTGTAAGAGCGCTTAAGTTACTACACAGTAGAATACATAAACTAAAATAATGTCTCTAGTCGTAAACTCGTTGCGTAGATTTTATGGCCTCAAGATTAAGGGTCATCTCAGATACAAGGCAGACACACATTCAAGCGTTTATAGTATTCTCCTTCAGTTACAGACGCAGTTTGAATTGGCGGTGTGAAGAGATGACCTTACTGCCGAACTACTATTATATAAACTGTAGCTCGTATATACGATTTAATATTAACCAAGTGTTAAGCCATCGTGTAACTAAAGGAAAACAGTGCATTTGCACACAATACTAATTAAGCAATCTTACGATGGCTGCAATCTTTTTTAAGATTAAATTGCTTCAATTTGAACGAGTATCTAAAAATATTGAAAAAAAATTTTGAATTTAAACATTTTGCAAAATGTCAAATACGATATCTGATTATTACCGAGACGATGTCATCTATCAAACTTTTGATGAACGTTCGATGTCATCGTAAAAAGTAATGCATCTCTCCATTTTTTTTATTAACGTCATAGAGTGAGAAAACGATAAAAATCGTATCGCGACTCGTTTGTACAATATATATGAGTAAAAGTTTCAAATCATGTATTCGAAAAGGCGTACCTTAACATATATTCATACTATCAAATTTATGATACACTACAGTAGCTAGTACAAATTTATAGATGATGTTTAGCAGAAATTACCAAATTTACCGAAACTAACGCAGGTGTTTGTGTAACACCTCGATAGTATGTGCACGTAGAATGATTTCAGACGCCTCTTTCAGTCCCAAGGGATACCTATAGCAAGCCTGTTTGTAGGCAAACTCCTGGGAAAATTCCTTCACATATAAAAAGTATTCGAATGATATTGGCGAGCGTGACTTGAAGCGCTACTTAGTTGTTTTTCCTTATTTAAAAAGTTTACAGCATTTTGGTGTGAGCCTTTTTTTAAACATGTTTTGCCTGATATGCAAATTGCGGATATGGAATATCAGCAAATTGTTTTCCTGCAGCAAAGTATTATGAAACATATTTACGTGTGCCATGTATTTATCATTTTAATCCCTGAGTGCTTTGATGTAAGACTTCGATTAACAAATCGCCAAAAAACTATAATAACGTTAAATTGAAACATTGACACACTATTATTGACAGAATTCGTTAAAACGTAATAATTTAGACGACGGCAAATCGTTCCTTATCGTCCTAACCGCAATGAAATGAACCAAGTGTAATTAATATACAAATTAAATCACTACAGTTAATTAAACTTTCGATATACAACATTTGACGGATATTTAATTCGCACGAAATTAACAACTTTGATAAACTTTCGTAGTAACACGAAGTTGGTATCGATTACCTTTCAAAGTTTTCGAAAGTTGTAATAAATTGGAGTTAATATAATTATGTATATCTGTATTATGCGGTTAATTTACCGGTATGTGGTAGAATATTATTATTATATTATTATTATAATAACAATTTAAACGTTATTTTCCGAAAAAAGTATTCAAATTTTAACTATTGAATTACAGAATTGTAAATGAAAAACAAAGTTCATTTTTGCTCACTATTAACTTGATATACCATTCTTTGTTCTTACGTAAGGTCCTGAACAAAAAGTGCAAACCCATTTGCACGAATGCCGCTTCAAAAATACTCTTATGCGCATACTTGCGTAAATTACAAAGTACGCCGGCCGAATCAAATTCTATTGAATAGGTAGATTTTCTAATTCCATTCAAGATTTTCTCGATTTGAAACGTTAAATTTATAGTGAGCCTTGTCTATAAAACATAAGAGGGTTGCATAGAAGAAAGAGTCGCCTTGCATATTCTAATTAAGTGATTAGCCGTTATCACGAGCTTTCATCTTTCAGTTCACTTTTACCCACTTAACCACTTTGTTCCATCATTACACGACCTTCGCTTTCGTGCTAGTTTGTCTTGAATAATTACAAATTAGTCGTATAGTGCCTGATTTTCATGAATCGATTCATTAATGTTATTGAAATTACATATATTGTTTATAGTCTATTAGTTTAGTTGCTTAAATTCTCTTTCGATTTAGTTCGCACAGTGTGTCGGAAGAATAAAAATAATGTTTGTAGATAAAAATAAACTGCCTATATAGCATAAAAGAGTCAATGTGATTTTCCGGTGGTAATGATTATTACCAGCAAAAATCATTATGTAATAATGATATGTCATAAAATTTAAATAAAAGTATAATTACCACAACTTGATATAACTATTTCAAGGTTCAGATATACCAAACAAAGTTATGCATTTTTCCACTTCATTAGAATGACACTCATATACCATACTTTTTATTATAGTCGTGGTAGTGTCAATAAAGCTTGTCATATTCTCGAATAACGTCTTGTCTGTTGCTATCTCATAAATCTTATCGAAATTAGATTAACTTCCAATGTAGGCTTTCATTCTTAATTTAAATGTATATATATATGTAATAAATAAAAAGTAGCCACCCAATCTATCTTCATACACACACACACACACACACACACACACACACACACACACATATTAGTAGGATAGTGACCTCGTTTATGGACCATTAATAAAAAAACCATTTCACAATGAAAGAAAACATCGTAAGGTAACCTTATAATAACTGGCTATTTATAATATACTTAAAATAAATCTTTGCCCTCTTTCCGAGAGGACACTGATAAAAGAATGTTGTTCCTAATTTCATAGATAATTAAGCTTACAAAACTTCTATTTGTCACTTAGCTACGTTTTTTAGTTCTATCAGTGCAACAACAGGGCTAATATTCAAATTAATCCACACACAGTTTCAAACCTACGTTTACATTCAAAGCCGGAGAGCTATAAATTCTACGTCAAAATGCTTCCTTGCTATACGCCCACATTGCACCTTCGACCGCCATTTCGATCAAATTACACCGATAATAATTCGTATTTGCGAGCAAGTTACACGATTTCAAATGGTTTGAAAATATTTGAGGCAAAATACGTAGATGTTCTACAAATTACAAATGAAAGTGCAGTGAATGCTGTCACTGTCCAATGTATAAGCTTATAGATTTTTGAAGTTAGTTACGATGGTAATAAATTAATATCCCATCATGCCCGAAATCCCAGTTTTGTGGTATTTGCAGTAAGGAAGGTAAGACAGTTTACTGACGTATAAACACAGACATATAACAGCTAGATTTATCTATTAGTTATTTGTTTATTTTAATGAGCTAGTTGTGTAATTAATATACAATTTAGGACAACTTAAAATCAATTTGATACATCCTAAACCTTTAGAATATTCATAAGAGATCTTATACTTAAAACGATATAATATACTGATACCCAAATAAATAAAACCTGGCTCAAACTAAACCGTTCGATTCAGTTCGTCAACCCTCATGTTGTTTATATATAAATATATCTGTCTTCCGTAAATGCAAAAAAAAAGAATTATATTTTTGCTGTATGTTGAAGGCACAATAAACTTTTAACCTTCGTTAAAGCCGCTAATGAGTCTGTAGTAGCAGTTTGTCTGTGGCAATATTAAAATTACTGTATAACACAATTTGCGTAAAAAGATTCGTAGGTTCTTACAATAGCATTGCTAACAAACGCTGCCTTAGATTTGGAGCTAGTTATGGTCGATTTATCTCTAGATCTATAGCGGATTAAAACAAAGGGAGGGTGCGGCAGATGACTTAATCTTGTGAAATACGGTCTGTGGAGAAGGCTTATCTTAAGTGAAAATGCGTACTAAATATTAGCAAGAATGGTGTCTGCTTTTTTGTTTAGGTCTAAAATAAGACTATAGTTAATTCATAATTGCAACCTTATTTCTTTTGTTTTCAACTTTCAAAGATACATAATATTAATAATAACAAACTAAAATATGTAAATTTTAGATATACATTAATTAACATTAAAATGTTAATAAATTGAGCAGCAAAGTTTTGGGTCGTTAGCACCCAAATGCACAAGTATTAAGTGTGCAAAATTAAAGGTAAGATAAGATAGCTTGCCCGCTGAGCTAGCTCATATATTCACCTGATCTCATTTACCCACACGAGTGGCTGATTAAGAAAATTCTCTCTAAAATGTGTAAGCACAAGAAATGTCTTCTGAACCATCACCTAAACCTGTTTCTTAAGTATTCAGTAATTGAATTTTCTCACAAACTTGATTACAAATGAAGTCCTAGAAAATTACATAGTGTTAGAACTTATATCAGGGATTTTATATCGGCAACGTCTGACGTTGATGAATAGAATTCTTTCGATGAAAACCTCATTTATAAAGCTGCAAATTAACTCAGTAAAAGTACCTCTAGAAAGGGTAGTCAACCGCGAATAAGATAAAATTACCTAGGTACTTATAATATTTTTTTTACAATCAGTCAATTCATGCAAAATGTAATTATGTCATCGTCATTTTAATTTCGTTCAATGTTGAATTCAATGTCATATGTATAATTATATTCTTATAATGGCTTGATAAAGGTAAGAATTTTTAATATTAAAATTTCTTTATCGAGTCTATTTTATTTAATTATATTGTAAACTACACGTTCGCATAAAACGTTTCATTCGGTCTCACAACAAAAGCCTACGAAAAATATCATTGCATCATTCAGGTTTACAAAGGCGCTTAAGATATTGAAATTTTGAAAATGACTGAAAAATATGTTAAATGTAGCCTATTTACCCGTCATATTCAATTTAATTTTTTAAATCGATTACCTACGTAGATCTTGAGTTAAATGGCAACCTACAAACATGCACAATTGTGTTTGTTTAAAATCAAATCTTTTCTCCTTATAACATCTAAACTATCATCTTAACTACATATTAGTTTATCTATACATATTAGTTTAGATGTAGTATTTATGTTTATCTATAAGTAATTATAATAGAATATTGCAACGCTTGCAAAAAGGCCGCAAAGTATTAAGTACCAATGTAATTACTATTAAGATCCAAATGTATACTTAGTAAGCAATAAACGATTTGTATAAATAAAAAACTTTAACTTATAATGGAAATTTAAAAACTTCATTGTAATTATGTTCCTAGATGGTCTTTACTTAAATGTTACAAACGTGTATTCGATGATGAAAATTAATACATATAAAGTTACTAGGTATAATTGGATTTGGCGTAAAGTAATACTGTCTGCTTGTTATCTAACCCCGATACATAAATCGTGTTACAAATAGCTGGGTCGCTTTACTCCAAGCTTAATGTTCTGTCGAATCAGTTCGCTGGACCACGTAGCTTGACATATAGCCGTGGTGTGGATTACACCAGACTGTCTTGAGTGCATTTTATGGTAATTCCATAGCACTTGTATGTGATATGATAATTCATAGTGCATTTAGTTTTTAGTTGATTTAGATTTATTATTATGACATTTAGGTGTACGTAACAATGATAAGTTAAACAACAGTCTATTAATGTTAGTATTATTATGCTTTTTTTCTTGCGCCACCTTCAACTTTTCTCGTGTTCACGACATACATTCAGATTCACTCGCTTTTTTTACAGGCTCATTCTTAGTGGCGCTATCCAGCATTAAGTTTTATAAGATTTTCTCTAGCGGTTATCCTACTTACGGATTTCTTAGCTCGGCCAATTTAATTTTAGTCTTTTTGCCTACATCCACTAGTCCGTTTGTGACTGCAACGTAGCATTTCGTATAAAATCTGGTTAACTAAATTACTTCTATAACACTTGACGTACTTATTGCCAATAACCAATTTTACAATTCTCATTATTTACAAATTGATGATGATGGCGACTATGCTGTCTTTTCACACTTAAAATGATCAAATCATTTTGATTTTATATTAAAATTAAACGAGTACATAGCTAAACAATTAAAAATTAAATGACATCAATTTATGATCAATATAAAGTCAAATGTGGTTAACGGTGCTATTAGCGCAATTAAACTAGATACGAAAATTAGATGTGTGTTGAAATATTGTTGATTCTGTTCGCACTAATAAAATGACTATTTTTTTGACAAATCAGGTCGTAGCCCGTCTATAAAACAGATCCTCCAGGGTATCGAATACGGGGTATCTGACTAGAGGAATAACTCATCCGATGGTACTGAGGGTAAACGTCCATTGCACCAATTCAGGCCTGCACAAAATATCGACTGGTCGCGAGCCACCCTGATCTATTGGTTACCTTTCACCTTTATCTGGTCGTCGGGTCGGACCTGCTTGTATGAGGTTTCTTCAATCTCGTGGTCGCCACTTCAGATCAAATCTGGATGGATGGTTTTTTTAATACAACATAATATTTATTTATAATACAACAACAGTTACCAATAGTGAAGCGATTATCACATAACATAAATAATTCATAGATTATTCGTTTGATTTTGACCATATTATATCTGGTTTGGTCTGCAATTTTCTATTGATTTTTAAGTATAATTTCGTGAAATCGTGATGTATGGCTAGCACGTTTTTCATTTCGATAAAAATGGTATTTCATCAACAAGAAATTCGGTTGCACTCAATTTTGTTAACTGGTATAGATTGTATATATTCCGATTTTTTACTGTATTTATATACGACCGCTTAACAAAATATTTGGGCTTACGGCCACATTAAAATATAGCGGCATAACTAAAGTATTGGTAATTGTAACTTTTGAAATAGAGTTAATAATGTTGACATGACATGTTAGTTGTCGATTCGTATTGTGGAATATTTTTTTACGGAACTTTCCTTCCGTTCGTCTCCACCAAAATGATCGATATACATACTTTAATAAATTTTGAAATATACATTATTATTAACTGCAACTGTACGGTATGTTTACAATAAGAGTAAGTAAGCCAAGTAACTATGCAGAAAGTTATTTCCTTCGAAATGTTCGATCCAGTTTGGCATTGTCTCAGAGTCGTTTGATCAAAGTTTAGTTGCAGACCTCAGTGACGATGGAAATAAACCTTAGGTAGGTGGTAGTGTAATTATCATCCCTATGGTCTATGATGCAAAAGGGTGGCGTATATTCATAGCCCCCATTCATTGTTATCAAGGAGTGTTCATATGCCGCGTAATTGATTTTAAGGCGACGGACTTGAGAAATTGTTCTGTAGTGTGTTATAGTGAAGGAGTATATTATATTTAACGTGATAATTGCCTGAAATTTTATAGTCATAACCTATCCATTGCTTTACTTTACTTTTTAAGTTTCGTGTTGTTTTTTTTTTAATTTATCCTTTCAATAGTTAGGGAAATATATTTATTTATAATTTCATTAACATTACTATTTATAATAAACTAAATATTTAGTTACGCATGCCTCATTTTGTTAACGTTTTTTTATATGCATATGTATATAATAATAGTTTTACAAGTTAATGTTCACACATAGAATTTTTAGACATTACACGTTATGTATTTTAAGCTATAAAAGTTTGCATTACTCTAGCACACTGTGTGCTTTTATTATAACTGAACTATGTGTTCACTATTGCAAAGATATATACTAAACTCACAGTGATTTTCTCAAAGCCAGAGGCTATTTTTCTCAAAGTCTGGCCGCAAAGTCTACGCCAACTTTCCCGTAAATGTTTATCCAATTCTAAGCAACAGTTTTTAAGTCTAGACTGAAACTACGTTGGGTTTAACTAAAAATTGTAAAAGAAACTTGAAATTACTTTTCTTTTTTCTTTTCTTTGTATGTAGGTACTAGAAATTTGTAAAAACTTTGACATTTTTTGATCGTGTTTTCATTTTATATTTTAAAAAGTTTATTAATTGAGTGTGCTTTTTGGCTGGTTTTTTGACGCTATTACTTTTTATTTATTCCTTAATGGTACCTTTAATTATCTGTGTAAAAAATATGACCCTGATTTGTACTTGCTTTATATGATTACGATTACACAGATTTTATTCATTTATTCATTTTATTTATTCTCTCAAAAAGGTTAGTAGGTACTTAGTTAGGTCTTAAAATAAGTGCTGCAGTAAATAAACCTTAGTGAGAGCTGGAGTTTGTAATAGGTTCGAAACCTGTGTGACAAATCTCCAGGCTCTCTCTTTTGGTGAGCGTTAGGGCAAGCATATAGTTGGTAAGCATATACTAACATTTGTACATAGAGTTGAAAAATAAATCATATAAAAAGTGTGTGTGCGTGCGTGCGTGCGTGCGTGCATGCATGCGTGCGTGCGTGCGTGCTTGCGTGCGTGCGTGCGTGCGTGCGTGCCTGCGTGCGTGCGTGCGTGCGTGCGTGCGTGCGTGCGTGCGTGCATGCGTGCGTGCGTGCGTGCGTGCGTGCGTGCGTGCGTGTGGAGTGTGTGTGTGTGTGTGTGTACTTACTATTATTGAGTAAGTTCTACTTACTATTATTGAGTAAGTTCAAATGGCCTTTAGAATACCCTAATAAGACAGGTGCTCCAAAGGTGGGTTTCAGACATTTCTTAGATGTTATTTAGTGAATTGGTTTGACAATTCACATTTTAAAAAATCTAATGAATAAATAAAATAATATTTTTATTTTATTTTACAAGCATAAATTACTAAACTTAATAAATAGGTAGGTATATTAAAATTTAAATGCGTAAACTTTAAATTAGACTTTTATATTCTCCAAAAATTTTGTTCAAAATTGATTTTTATACCTACTTAAATAACTTATCTAATAAATATTAGACAAAATAAATAAAAATTATAGCTAAAAAACAAAGATGACACGTTCATAGTTGAAAATCATTCCACAGTCAACTTAATTTTTACTTATAAAATTCACTGCTTGCATCTATGTACTCGCTCTAGGTTGATAACTTCGTCCATTATCACGCGGTATAAATTTCAAAAACATATCATTCTTAGGACGGTTTAAGACAACTCTGGGATCGAATTTTAATTTAGGAGATTGTTCTTCGGTTAGTTGAACTTTGTATTTTTTCAATATTGTAAGAAGACCGGGCAACATCTGCATTTTTGCAAAGCGTAGTCCTGAAACAAATACAGATAACAAAACTTATACATACATAACTCCACGTCTGTCTCCCATTAACAGGGTAAGCAGAGACTATAGGATGCCATTTGCTGTGATCCAAACATACCTTATATATCTATTAAACATTCATTAATCTTTTCATACTACGAAAACTTTATTAGCATTTAAAAATATCTCTGGAAGTTACATGATTTTAAGTTTTAGGTTTTATGTTATTTTAAAGCACTAAGAACCAAGTCTTGTGTATTTGTTTAAAGTAAACGAATCCACCTCATGTGTCAGTATACTCGACCATTTTAATTACCCACCACATCACACGTGGAGTTAGTCCGATATGACTATATTATGTATGAAGTGGATATTGGTCAATAGTAGGATGATTAATATACCATTTATGTTATCTATTAGTTAAAGAAGCATTAGAAAATAGAAATATTTAAACATTAATGTATAGAATGCCACGCTGAGGTCGCGGGATCGATTTCCGCCCAGTGCAAATATTTGTATTCATGAACATGATTATGTCTATTTGCATTGGTTTAGGTGTTTCTATGTATAATATGTATGTATTTACAAAAAAAGTATTTAAGTATGTATATCCGCATTATAGAGCCCATAACATAAGCTATATAATATGTGCTTACTTTGGGTCTAGATAGCGTTGCGTGTAGTTGTTGTGATATATTTATTATTATTATTTGATAGTGATAACCTTACGGCTCAAAGTCATAAGTTTATATTTAATCTCAAGACACTTAGTTTTCTGCCACGTTATATTGCTTAACTTAAACAAAAATGGACTTAAAAAGAGAGGGTTGAGAAATACCTTATTAATATTATAAACGCAAAAGTTTTTATGAATGTATGGATGTTTGTTATTCTTTGACGCATTGAATGGATTTTAATGAAACTGTACAATGATATAGCTAATACATAAGACATAGGCTATAATTCATAAAGATATTGAGTAATTTTTTTGTTTCAAAGCTAAAGGCGACAGATAAATTTCGATTTTCCTGAACAGATAATATGTGTTAATAAACAAAAGATAAAACCTATTTTACTTACCGATACAAATTCTGAAGCCTTCACCAAATGGCATGTATGTGTATGGCTTAACATTATGCCTCTCTTCAGGCAAGAACCTCTCGGGACGAAATTCGTTAGGTTTAGGGAAGTAAACAGCGTTTCGTTGTATATGTGATACCGGTAAATGTATTCGTAAACCTTTCTCGACAGTAAGGCCTGTAGGAAAGGTATAATCTTCCATCACCTCGCGAGTTAAGTTAGCCAGACTTGGGTATAATCGTAGTGCTTCGTCAATGCATGCTTCAAGATACGGCAATTTTGAGACACAGTCATAACTTAGTGTATCATTATGTTCATTTAAGTACTCTTCTATTTCTTTAAACGCCCTATCCTGTGTCTCTTCTTT
The DNA here is from genome assembly GCA_963082885.1 of Parascotia fuliginaria. NCBI lineage: Eukaryota > Metazoa > Arthropoda > Insecta > Lepidoptera > Erebidae > Parascotia > Parascotia fuliginaria. Next base: position 11,457,866 of record OY720180.1, on the reverse strand, counting down.
TTTTGCCATTTCAAATAATGTTAAAGCAAGCGTAGTTGCTGACGTTTCAAAGCCTGCTCCCAAAAAGGAAACACACTGGGATTCTAATAGCTCGTTATCTGACTTAATAGATATCTTCTTGAATTCACCAGTCTTGAACCTTTGTATACTGTCACCCACCAAATACTCGTTTTTATAAAATGCCAAAACTGAATCTACAAAGTCTTGTCTATTAGTCGGTTCATAATCCCGTTGTTCAAATACTTCATTTAAGAGATTAGAAAAGAAGTCTTTAATATCACGTGGATACGAGTGAAATCCAAGTCCATAGAACAGGGAGGGCCATACAGCCCTAAATATATTTTTGACGCCTCTGTATGTAGATTTTTCAAATATGCGGTCGCTCATTATTTTAAATGGATTATTTTCAAAGTTGTCCTGCATTACACCTACCTCAATACCAAAAGCAGCTGAGGCGACACCATCCAAAGTAAAACGTGACATCAGGCAATTTATTTTAATATCCGTAGATTTTTTTATTTCTTTTTCTACTAGACATTCTAATACTCTTGCAGTCTTTTCAATTAAAGGAAACATGTTCTTCATTTTGGCTGTGGTGTACAATGGCGTCAAATTCTGACGTAGGACTTTCCATTTGTCTCCGTGTGCAAAAAAAATGCCTTTCGTGCTAGGTTCTTTCTCAGTATGATCAGATACTTCTCTGCCATTGAAGTAGTAAAAATCTTTTGTCAAGATAAGCTTGATAAGTTCAGGATCCTGAACTATAAGCGCCGGTTCAGTTCCATAAAATGCTCCAATGTAAGGCTCATTAGGGAATTTGTCACAGATTTTGTTGAGTACATTCCCAATGGTGTCTTTTAATAGAATAAACTCTCCATAACTTCCTAATAATGATGGTTTTACATGCGGCACTTCTTTTTTCTTCCAATAATCGAACTTTCTTTTAGAGAATATGTATATTGTAACTATTGTCCAAAAAATTACCACTATTATAAACATTTTAATGAAGCTCTGTGTGAATGCGACTGGGTATCGTGACGGAGAGTATTGTAATAAATCCTTTTAGCTCGCGCTTTATATTTTTATGCAAATATACCGTCTCAGTTTTAGTATATATGTTTTCATTGTTCTGATGGCTATTATAATAATTTATAAAGACATATGAATTTTTATCTTGATTGTCGGTGAATTATAACGATCTTTATGGCTTTTAGTTAAGAATAACATAGCTAATAAGAAGGCACTTTGAATTTTCAGTTATTTTTCCTTAATTTTAGTACAGGCTATGCAATATTTTTATATTTCCTGTATGTGTGTGAATTTTATATACCTGTACATAGTATTTAAAAATGTATTTGCTTTTAGTTACATTAATAATTAAACAAACAGAATTAGCTGCTAATAAATTTAAATATATAATTATAATGACGCAAAAAATATGTTTTTTAATTGCAAATAATATAGAAAGCAATTATGTTGCCTATATTGTTATTAAAAGTTCTGAAATGAGTTTATATTTTTATCATAAAAGCTTTTAAAAAACTTATATTTTTTTATAATAAATTTAAGAGAATGTACCTACAGTAAACAATGTTAAGCGTTTCGTTATTTATTAAATACGGATTTTAAATCTAACCAGATAAAACTAATTTAGACAGAGACAACTTAAATACCAATCCCATGAAAAAAGACACTAAAAAAATAATCAAGAATCTTCAAGTTTTATGAATTTTGTAGATAAAATAATTCAAAATAAATTTAGGGCATTTTTAAAGAAAGTGGTAAAAACAGATAAGAGTAAAATAAAATAAGTTATGTCATATGGTAGGTACGAGAAACACCCTAAAGTGATACTCAGGTAAAACAGTTTCATTTGTAGAGACAATTCAAAGCGGCTTTGGTGTGAGGCACTGTGAGAACTATTTTTTTTTATATTTTACGCTGTCACAGCACCAGAACACATCTACACATCAACTTTACCTAGAACGCCGATATTTACATTTTTCATCGCCTTTATGTTATTACTTAGAAAATTATTACAATTTAATTTCTTATAGGTATTTTACTATTCTAATGATCAACGTGACTGTGTTTACAAAGTATGCTCGATTATCACATCCCGCATGTTGCCCGTTTGACGTTTGACATGAAGAAGGTCAAAATCATTAAGAAATTATTACTAATTAACAGTTCACCAATCACAGAATGATTAGCATTTCTTTCAAAACTAGAAAACTGAATAGCTGCCATTGCTATGATAATTCGCAAAACTCATATCTAATTAGTGTACTTCAAAATAGCTACCATTACACTTAAAACTACCCAACCCATATTCTTCGTGGATCGAATTATTCAGCTAGCTTTACTTGTTAGGTTAGGTTGAAAAGATTGCTATTTATTGCGTTAAATATTTATTCATATAGAATATTTATTATGTTCTTGAATCATTGTTATGAACAATGAAATACGTATTAAGATTGTCAACTTAACTTCAAATGAGTTATATATACGTCGCAGGCAAATTGTATTAATCGGCCGTTTACAATCTGCTTCGACATATTACTTAACACCGGATATGTTACCAGAAATGTGATTTTAAAAATACAATTTATTTTATTTTTCTTGTCTATAAAATTAAATTTTAGTTTTTCGTAAATATGCTTTTGAAAACTGTTGTTAATGGCATTTCTAAGGTAGTTAATAAAGGTTTACGTATATGGAAAAAATTTTTTTATAATTATATTGGGATTTACAAAAAAAACACAAATCGTAAAAATTTACTAGTGAAGTCTACTCGTGGATGAATATTGACCTTGTACACAATGTACGCACCACACTTTCTAATAATATCTTTGCCTTCATAGCTTTCATAGACCCAGTATTTTAATTATGCCCTTTAATTGGTCGTCGAAAATTCTCCGTGAGTAATTAACACCAACAGGCAAGCAAAACAAAGGCAACATGAGCACCGTAATTGCGATTGGAATAATGTCAGAAACTTCACTATAGTCTACCTTAAACATGATAACGCCCGGTTTAATAGTATTGTAGTTTAAAGGTCCGCAGGTTAGCTCCATCTAAACTTCAAAGTTTTCAATTGCGTGCAGCAAAGTTTCCAATTAAATAGCTGTGCTTATAGCCGCTACCGTGAAACTTTGTATTGCTCTAATGCTTGAGCACTTTGCATGCAATAACAGGTTGCAAAAAAAACATTTTCATTTACAAAGTGTCAAAGTAAATGACGAGTTTACCGATTGGATTTAAGCTAAAATGATACGTTTCATTAAAGTGAAATATATTTACGAACTGTGTTAAATAGAGTAAATCCTGTCGGATCCCCTAAGTCCTTCCTGTTATTATTATTCTTAAATTCTATTCTGATCCCCTACAAATTTCGTCATTCTAGCCTCTTAGTCTTTTTGACAGGTAAGTACAGTCAAGAGAAAAGCAGGAGTAATAATTAACTAAAATTTAAGAATAATAAACTCAGTTTTATAGTCTGCTTACTCTATTAATGGGAGAAAGGCATGAAGTTATGTATGTAAACGCAGTACTTATAACCCTATTATGGTCGTAAAATAGTGTATATAATTTGGCACGTGATATGAGAATTGTATTATTGGGTCCCAGATTCAGTTAACGCATCGAATAGTCTTATATCGATTCTTATGAAGTAATGTAGAGTGATCTTATTTGGTTGGCATCGCTTAAGCTACAGCTCTCAACTGCAGTTATAGGTACTATGACGTGTTAGCTGATATGTATTCTTGAAAATTAAAATTAGAATTCTTTGTAATTTTAAACATATTGACTTTGTTATTTATTTGAATGTGTTAATTTATTAATGTCTTCAAAATATAATTATTAGGAAGCTTTTAGGTACTAAATACTACAACAAATTAAGTTTTAATATACTCTCAATTTTTATTTTTATCTTATTATTATGATCATTATAAAAAAAATCTATTTCTATTATTTTAAATTTTATAAAATACAATTGGCAAAAACACTATGGCCCGGCGCCCATTGGCGGCACGACATGGCAAGGTATTTTAAAGTGATGAATAAAAATATTTTATTTCGACTTTATATCCATACTTAATAGTAAAGTCGAAATTTCAATGTTAACGGTCGTAAGTACAAAAAACATACCGCGATAAGCTTAGGAATGGCTTCGGAACGCTTCGGCAGCCTTCGGAACGCTTTGGCATTCTTCGAGATATCGCAGCAAGAACCGATCGAACCTGGTGTCTAAAGAGGCCTGGTCATGCCTAAGGATGCTTCGGTTTTCTTAAAGACGTCGCGGCACACTTAAGAATGCCACGGCATAGTTACCGCTATTGTGTACTTACATGTAGGGATGCCGAAAGATCCCCTGCCATGCCGTGCCGCCAATGGGCGCCGAGGCTATCTCTTCACTGTAAAAAAGTATGACGCATTGACCCAGGTAAGGGTTATTAGTGGTCCTTTGATGTAGTATCAAGTTCTGGCAGCTCTCCCGTCAGGAGGGGAGTAGGCCCGAGTAGGTGAGTTGGATATCGTGAGCGATTTATATAGATATTTTAAAAAATATAATGTAATGTTAATAAATATATTATTATATTCTTATTTCAAGAAAAATTGTTTGGCCTGTTTATAATTCATTTTAGACACTTATTTTATGTTAAGATCGGATCCATTGTTCTTTAACCCTTGAATGAATTAAAATGTTAATGAAGTTCAATATTATGAGATAAAAAGAGAGGATTTTTCTTTGCCTTACTTACTCATAAAAGAAATACAATTTTAAAATAGACATCGGTCTTCTCGAAATTCTCCGTTTCTTCATAAGATTTGGAGAAGAACCATGTGTTAACTTTTCTTTTGCATTGCGATCTAGTTATTGGATAAATGTTGCAGTATTCATTGGCAATATTATTAAATGACAGCTAACAAAATTGTGGTGACGCGCTGCTAGCACACTTTTGAAGGTTTGGGCTTGACAGACTTTACGTGTATGATGCTTTTTTGGAGTTATTCCGGTCTGATCCCCTGAATCTGATACCCTGGTGGATCGGTTTATTGTGCTCGCTCTAGTGGGAGCAGATATAATTTTACAGCTCCACCCCACACAGATATACAATATGTTACAACAGACTAGCACAGTGCATAGTAAACCATTTTTAAGGTATCAAAGTCAGTAGAGTAACGTATTTTTTTCTAAATGGTTATCATTTTGCGGACGTGAGCAGTAATATAAAATTATTAATACTACTAGTACTCCCAAACAAATCATAATCATTACATTAAAAAATAAAACGTGTAAAAATTAAGGTCATAGCTGACTAAAAGTTAACTAGAAATCTGTACCTACACATCGTACCTATAATACAACAAACTCGTAAAAGTAACACCAAAAAAAGCTTATAAATGGCATAAAATTAAAACTAGCGTAGGGTAATTTCTGATTTTATGATTTTTTTACACTGATGGTATAAATATCATAAAGCATGTAAGATAAACACAATCAATCAGGAACAGTTAACGTAAACAGAGATAATTCAACGAAGCAGATCATAAAGGCCAGTAGATCAAAGCGTCATAAATCAACAAATAGCGATGATAGTCTTGTAAGCTCGGCTTAGCGTCTCTTTGATAAACAAATATGACAATATGTCACCCACTATTCGTACGGTAGAATAAATACCTGTATTGATACAGCTTACGTACACACTATACAATAACGTTGCCTACTGAATAGTACTGTTTATTAAACATACAACAATAGCGTTAGAAAAATTTTAATACAAATTTCGACTGTAATAACTATATATATATTTTTTTTATTTTTTTTTGAACTTTAAATAAAAACAACCTACTGTTGCCCATATCATCAATATTTAAATTAAGATTAAGTCTTGCCAGCTTGAGCTTGGGAGAGGAACAGTTAACTATTTTAGATACTTATATCTCTTAAAATAGACTAGCTTAAAACTGCATCAGACTAAAAGTATCTCTTAAAGTGAAAATCTTCCAAACCATTGTGGACATCAACAGTCTGAAACGGTAAACGGCAGTCCTTGAAAAGAACAGCCGCCTAGTACGTAGTTTTTACAGTTCAGATACTTTTACTCGTGGAGAACAAGTAAGTAATTCGCTTACGCAGAACATTACAGGGACATACAAGAAGGAAATAAATTGCTGTAAATTATATAAATTATTGTTTACTTAAGTATTTATTTACTTAGTTGTTAATTACGAGGTCGCTAAAAGCGTCAGCAAGATAAAATAAGGAAAACAAGAATCTAATGATTTTATTATCATAGTGAAAGAATGAATTGCACTATTTTAAAGAGCTAATCGTTGTTTAATTTTCATGCGACACTGTAGCAATATTATGACGAAGGCTGTGATGACATTCATTCCGGCTTTGGGACACTATATTAAAAGTGTTATTTAACCGTTTATAGAATCAATCTTGAGATTTTACCATGACAGTTGATCGCACTACATATGCAGTGCAGTATATGTAGAAGGCGCAGGCTCGGCCTTATTTTAAGTTTGCAAACATTTTAGAAAAGTTTGTGCCATATGATGTTTTTTTTAGCTTTAATTTGAAAGCCACACGCCCCACAGCAAAACAAAGTTTTAGGTAGTCTCGATAAATTATCCTATTGCAGTTTGTTTGACAGAACCTTAATTTCCAAAAAACATTTTTCTTATTTGGCTAAGAATCTGTAATCATTTATATAATTACACATATAAATAATATCACATCGTTATTCCAGAGGGTGTAGGTAAAAGTGTATTACACCCACATTTTGTTAAGTATATCAGACCCCGTGTAATAGTGAGTATATATAATCGAGTTTCAGACACAATTCCAAAGGATTGATGTATTTGCCCAATATAATTATCCTTAGTCGCCCTATACGACACTCTAAACTAAAAGGGTCGGGGCAATTCTTTACCGTCCACCACAGAGGACATTTTTGAGATCTAATATATTTTATCTTTTAAATTGTGGTCTACAACAGTAAAATTACGCTGTTTTATATTCTGGAAAACAAATAGTAAGTCTCAGAGATCCACTGGATCTTGCAGCAGCTTTCCTTATCTAACAAGAAATGATAGAGAGAGAAGTAAATATTTCGCTTGGTAGCTCAGTGGCGTGAATTAGATCAGTGGGTGGATTATTCCTGGTTTAATTTATGACGTGGACGGTCGTTGTTAATCACATCGTTACGGAAGATTTGACGTCTGAACAGTCAACTGGTACAATGGGAACCTAACGATTTGTTTTCTGCAGTTTCAGCGTATTTTGTGTCGTAAATTTTAGAACATGACGTGTGCTTAGGTTAGAAATGAACGAGTATGTGCGGTTGCCAAGATGTGATGGTCAAGCTATAATATTAGTGTTGCGGGTATCGAAGTGGCGTTTCTGTATAATGTTATTTGTCATTTTATACATAAATCAAAATTGATTGTTCCTTGACCATATAATGTGATGTTTGAATTGTTTTTTTTTGTAAATCGTATTTATATTTTATAATATAAAGTGTAAAATATATATCTGGTCGTGAACGTGGACAAACTCAGAGTGTGTACCTAATTTATTGTATTGTGACAATGCAATGAATGAATAATATAAATAGTTATGAGTACATGTATAGTTTAAGTACTCTGTGCAGATTTATTATCTTCACTGCGGTCTTGCTCTAATTATATAGGTTCTTATTAAAAATTTAATTTAAAAATTGCAGCATTTCATGTTCAAATTCGTTTCATGCCAATCATCGCTCGTTGAGAGCAATATTAATCATATAAACGACATCATAACTCTGAAAAGTTTATGGCCTGTTTTATTTTACTTCTCCATGGTCTTATTTTCCACAGGTGAAATCTATACCTACTATTATATAAAGCGGAAGAGTTTGTTTGTTTGAACGCGCTAATCTCTGGAACTACCAGTTGGATTTGAAAAATTATATTTGCTTGTGATAGCCCCGTTCTCGAGGAAGGCTATGTAACATCACGCTAGGCTATGTAACATCACGCTACTGGCAACGAGAGCAGAGCAGTAAAAAAAGACGCAGATGAAACCGCGCGACAGAAAGCTCGTTAGTTATAAGAGTTGACTATTAATTATTTGAGTTACCTATGGCCTAGCAACTAGAAAGTTCTTTTGCATATAACTTTTTATAACAGTGTACCTAGTGTCCGTTTCGATTCTATCTCTAGATGTATCTGGAAAAACTATAGTCAGGCAGTCTTTTAATGGACTCAAATTTTTTGTTAATTATGTATAGCAAAGCTGCCATAGACACCACGCTGGGCATATAGATTAAGTGAACGCGGTAAGGTGACATTTAGTTCGCAGATGACATTACTCCCCTTAGGCTCATGTGGAACTTACGAAAGGTGGCATGGTACTATTTTAACAAATTACAACGATGGTAGGTATAATGGCAAATTAATTTCGATGATATTTTAATGTATCTTAATCTAGTCACCAATATTGAAGGTACTGAGTGTCGTCAACATCTGTCATCGTTTGATACTGTGTGGTGACAGTCGTCACTTTGATTGATCGTCTAGGTTTATATAAACAGCCCATTGCACTACGGTCACACTATGATGTATTGCGGCACTTCAGTTTATCCATTTAGATACAATGGGTGATATACTTGATTGTAAGATGCGATAGAATCTCAGAAGGTAAGTCAGCAACTTCTCTAAGTGCTCGCTGCCTACCTTTCTTATACTACAAAGCAATTATTAATAAACAATACATGTCTCATGCACTTTATTTTTTTAATAAAAATCCCTACTCTCTAAATATAGGTACCTATCTAATATTCTCGTCAACGAACGCCAGATCGATATTTATCAGAAAGTACAATCAAACTGACGACGGTACTAGTTACCAATATGTTATGGATACTTAAAAAGCCCAATGAGCCTAGATATTGAAAAACCGCTAAAAATGACACCCAACCCAATCCAGTTAAGAAAAGGTCCGGCAAATGACAATCACCGATCTACACCAATCTACTAGACGATGTCTACGCAGAAGTTATTACCTACCCCTCACCGGGTGGTAGCTCTATTCTATTCTATGATAGAATTTGCCGGTCCTTGAAATCGTACGTTTTCGACGACACATCCAATTTTCCGGGTCGCCGCTAGTATTAGACTGCACAATACTACGCTTGCCATTGTTAGGAGTAATGCAATACTGTGCCACTTGTCCCGTTATACATTGCATCGCTTAATATACATAACTGACCACGTACTTAGCAAGAGTACAGCTTTATTTATTGTCTCAATTTTGTGTAATAGAAGTTGAAAGAATTTTATCAAAGCAGAGAAGATTAAAGCAAATTTATATAAAGTGTTTTGACCTTATTAACCACTTTGACTTACTTTTGACATCTATATTGAGAGCAGTAATGCAGTAAATAAGTTTATTAAATATCAGCAATTAAGAAAAATATGTATGAAAAATAACATATCCTTATCTTGTACGATAAAGCTTCCCTCTTCTTAGAATACTTCGGATATACAACAGTGGTGAGAGATGAGGGTGTTATTTATTCTAGCGCGACTAGACGGCCTATTGCAGGATATTCTAACCACAATAATAATAAATATATATAAATTACAGTTAATATGCATTATTAAGAAAATATAAAATTTACCATGCTTATGATATGTAAAAGTTTAAAAAAATTGCACTTTAATGAATAAAACATAATCAAATCAAATCAAAAGATGTTTATTTCATTAAGGTTAATTAAATCAACACTTATGAACGTTAAAAATTACAAAATGTCAGCCAATTAATCGACAGACATAACATAAACTGCGTAAGTTATATTCCTTAGCAACAATATAGGTTATCAGTTTGCCAGATAAGATTATTATTGCAATGTATTAAGTCGCTCAGTAGCCAACATGCGTGTAATTTGATTGCCGCGGTTTACTGAAAGTCAGTTATGAGCATATTATTCACTCAGTACTTAAGAAAATATGGCAAAAGTTATAGAACTAATAATTAATACCAGCTTATGAAACTTTGGTTCTAAAGGCTTGCTCGGTATCTTGGAAAGGGTCAAGTTACTGAATGGATTTTGTAACACAAAATTGGATACCTATGAAATGTATTTTTCTTTAAACTGTTCATTTGAGGCTATGTAGGAATACCAGCATATGAAGATATATCAATTTGCGTAATCGCTAATAATAATTTATTGAAATGCTGAGGAATTGATACGTTTGCATGTACTAATATCTTAATGAAACTGGACGAGTTGAACTTAAACACCAAACTAATAGCTACACGGTATTTTACCAAATGGCATTAAGAGAAGTGTATGCAATTCACATTTTGTCAGTTATATAAAATCAATGTTATATTTTAAAAACGTCTATTATAAACATGGTTCATATTTCCTACTTACAGCTGTACTATGATCTTTACGCTATCAAATTTAAACACTTGACATGAACTGCAAACAGCATTATAAAGCTGTTTGTTTTCATTTTAAAAATTGGTTTGAACTCTATCACAGATACGAAACTAGTGTTGAAATTGAATCGCCTCGTAATGGCAGTTACAATTTGAACCTTCGATTTTAGATTTACTAAGCGATTCTGTTATATCCACCGATAAGAACTAGAATTGAGATATCTTGCTATTCATTAAAACTATAGAAGCATTATTGAAATTCATAATATACATTATTATATCAATTGACGTTTTTAATATTAATTATAATAACTTTATTACTTCTTCTCAAAAGTTCTGGCATAGGCCGTTTAGTACGGTCTTGTAATGGAATGCCACCTATTACCATGGGTGTCGTAAGAAGCAACTAAAGCAATACTAGGTAACGGTTAGCTGTGTTAGCTGATATTAAACGTTACGTTACTGCGGTTATCAATCTGTCTGACAGTTGTGGTGACTATGACTTACTCCTCTCTATATACTCTAGGAGAGGCTTATTTCCATCAGTGATTGGTTATAGGCTTTTAAATAGTACTTACATTTGGCACATTTTTACGAGACTAATCTGAACTAGAGTCATCTAATACATTATTATTATTCTTTTGGTTTCACAAAAACATAGCAATAGAAGACACAAGTGGCATAGATATCAATTCTATTCATAGAATAGATTAAAAAAATATGGGATTGACATAAGCTATCGCCAGCATTGTCGTTAGCTTATGTCAATCCCATACATTTACATTTTTATATCCCACTTGTCGAGACCCTCTGTGATGGTAGAAACAATATTATGACGTGGGCATCTTTGTTCAGAAAATTGCTATAATAACTATATTCACTGTCAGTATTTAGATACCTACCTCCTAATATAAATAATAAGGTAGATATCTATATCTTTATTATTATGTAGTAATCTATATCAGTTAGTTTGCTAAACTTAGGTAACCAGTAATTTCGCAAACTAACTGACGTACTTACTGAATGAAAACATTAAATCGTCACAAATATACCTAAAACTTAAATCAATCGAACATTGAACTGATTTGTGCTACCCTAAAACGAACAGCCGCACTGAGGACCCAGGATATTGATATAATAAAGGCAGGATGGAAGGGACCGGAATGTAAAGTCATTTTTCAAGATATTTTCCCTCCAAATATCCAACAATATGACCGCGTGCTTATAACACACATAATTGAAAATTGATCCCTTGAGTATCTCTCAATCAATATAGGTCGTTGTTTTTGTTTTACTGTCAATACGATTACGATGATGGATTATACGTATATCCTATAAATATTTCTATAACATAATTGTGTATATCAATAGTGACCGCTTCTAGAATTTTCTCGAAGTTCTAATATTTCTGTAATCTTAAACGATATCCATGCAAATCTCTTTATGTGCTTGAATTTATATTCAGGTCATAGATGACGAGTCACGTGCCTTTAAGATGGGTAGCGGCACCTATTGCACGCGTTAACTTTGCACGGAACACGAACGTGTATTGGCAATAAAGGTCGTTTCACACAGTGTTATGGCTTCACCGTTAGAAGTATGACCTGGCTTATAACAAAACTGTGGACTAAGTGAAAAGAAATCGTTTTAGTTGTTTCAATTTTTCCTAAAAGTGAGTATCAGTTTAAAGGTACGATAGAAGAAAAGTAGATCGCTTTTTATTCTTTACTTTCAATCAAGCTGTGATTATTTAACAATGTACCATTATTCTCATAAATAGGAAGCCTATTGCTTTATTATGCACACCAGACTATGAACTGGTATAAAGCATTGTTTGATAAATAACCCCCGACATAGTGTACATTATTTTACTAGTCAATCCCTTTCATTTGATACACATAAATATATTTATACACTTTGACATTTTGAATGACTAAAAACAATTTCGATGTTAACTCAACTAAAATTATAAGAGAGACAACTGATATTAAAGGAGTTGTGAAAACAAAAAGTTAATAATTCGTCATTTTCTGGTGGCGGCCATCTTGGATTGAAATTTAATATAGTGTATGTATAGTATTCTACTAGTCGAACCCTTTCATTTGATACCTATATTGAGGAAGTTCCGCGACAATTTTACACACTGTTATTTACACAATAAAGCTATCGAATCATGTAATTCTAGTGGAAAGAGCAGTAGACATATTTGATGCCTAGCTGCCTAGGTAGGCATATCTTTATGTTAATAAATCGAATAATAGTATACTAATAAATAATGCTACTACTAATAAGTATATCATGTGACCAAGAACTCTATATAATTAAAAAATATATTTTTTTATTTAGATTCTATTTAGTGATTAACCTACTAAGTTTAAACATAAATCTAAAAGTACTGCTATACCTAGGCTATTTCTTATATTCATTTTAGAGTTTTAGAATTATTATTATGAATTAGATTTCTGTCAACATCATAATTATTGCTTAAAGTGACAGCTATTCATAAAATAATTAATTTTCTTTTGATAAAACTTCATTAATTTAACTATGTGGGCAAAAGAAATCGGCGAACATATATTTAATAATGAAAATTCTTTCTAACGTATGAAGAAATAGCGTTCGTGACAATAATGGTCAGTGACATATTCGACACAGAAAATTTTATTCTGAAAGTAAATACCAGGAGCGCTATTAATTTTTCCATTTCTAACTCACTCTTATTATACAGTAACTCTTGATAAAGCTTTATAGGAATCAACATAGGTTGATTATGAGTTATAGTGATATAAAACGTAATATATTCACGAAAATTAATTATTTTATTACGAACCTATAACGGTAACACGCCGTGAAAATAACTACCAAAAAAATATACAGCCTCGATAGCCACACGTATTTGAGTACACACTGAACTACATAAGGCGCAGTTCGCTGTACGGCCTTCCAGTAGCGCTAAATATCTTCTCTATGTCTCGTAATATTAAATTTTCTCAAATAAAAGCCTATAGCAGTAAGAACTCCGAAAGATTATATGCCCTTTAGGACCGCAAGACGCCTTTGAAGAGCCCACAAGCGATCTCTGATATTTCCTTGAGTATTTTCTAAAATACCTACAGGATATTGAAAATATTGATTTAGCGTTTTCTTTTTTATGCGAGGATTTGTTTGAGCGTCCTGAATCAGCGTCGTTTGAGATCGTGGAGTTGAACATGTTTTATGTTGGTGAAGTATTTTTATTAATTAAAAAACTGACATTGTTTTGATGTTCGATTGATTTGTGTACTGATCAAAATGTCAAGATTTTTCTTGTTCGTCTTCTGTAAAGTGTACCTATTACGTACGTTTTCTACATTTTACAAAATATAATATTTCGCTTCACTTCATTTATTGACTTGTGCTTTTTAAATTGTAATTAAATAGTGAATTACTTAAATTTGCTGTGAATAGTGTTCTTAATCAAGTAACTTGCAATTGCAAAAACACTAATAAAAGTCAATTTGTTGGCAAATACGTACATGTATCTCACCTTCCGAACTAGATCGGTTCTGAATAGATACCGGAATGGAACTTCACAAAACTGCTTTTACATTGTAATGTTATAGGAAACTGCGATAAACTACAATGCTAACACTATTTGTAAAATAGGAACTATTTTTGCCCAAAAGTTCTTTTGTTATGAATTTTTCTACTAGAAGAACCGTTAAAAGTTTTGTATTTTTTTATACAACTTTAGTGGCAAACAAGCTGATGGGCCACCTGATGGTAAGTGGTAACCGTAACCTATAGAGACGGCTGTAGAGAGTAAGAGAACCGAGAACCCTCACGGTTCTCTTCCGTTTCCCCCGTTCGGGCTGGCGGCGCTCTCACTCACCTAGCGAAACACATAGCATGAAAACTAATATTACAGGCAAAAACTCAGACAACCATTTTTTTGTCATCCAGATATTTTCAATTTTGAAAAGTGATATACAATCAGAATGTCGCTGAAACACTTAATGAAATAAAATGTGTATCATGTAGATTACATAATTTTCTATAGTGCAATATTGTGATTGCGTATTCTCTAAATAGTCATATTGAAATAAAAGTTAAATGAGATAAAAATTACGAGGAAAACATGGGGATTAACACTTCAAAATGATACAATATGTTCCAAGGATCATTACAATTAACAGTCATCACAACTCCAAGTAGATAGTGAAATACTGACACTTACAAATGTTTTAGTGAAATCACGTTCCTGATTGCATTCAGCGCAAATATAATAGATTTCGAAATTTTAATTTCTTAGACTTCACTTTCGGCTAACCTGTTTCGATTTGCCTGCACAATATCATTAAAATTCATGTCTCAAAGACTTCTGTATAGTGTTTACTTTCAAATATCTAAGCACTTAATCTTTGAACTACCTAAACTCGTAAAATTAATCTCATTGTGAGGTCAGGGTGCATTTGCAATACGTTCAGTTACGAATAATTTCTTCACTGTTTAACATTACTTTTAGTGGCTTTATCAATCAGCAATCCAGGCGTTAAAGATTCTTTAAAACATTTATTATGTCAATATTTGGATATGTTGACGTAGGTATGAAAGTAAATTTATTTAGATTACAGAGTGCCAGCAGCCTTGTTATGCCCTCGGTCCTCTTCCCTTTCCCTTTTCCTTTCTCATCCCCTTCTCGCTATATGTCGGCAATGGCTTAGTTGTGTTTTCTAAGCATTGTTTCTGCAATGCTAAGAAAACATATGCAAGTCCAGGGTAGGGTTACTACTGTGCAGTATAGTAGTGTATTGCCGGTATCACTTTGCATGCTACTTAAAATTGTAACTTACAAAAAAATTTAATAACCTGACCTGAGTTTCTTGCCATTTTTCTCATGGGCCTAACCTAGATCAGCGAACTGGCTGTAGATTAATTGGCAGACATTTTGAAGCTAATTTTTAACGTTTATAAATGTTAATTCAATTAACCCAAATGAATAATATTTGACTTTGACTTACTTAACATCAGCTGAGCCGTATGTTTGTTTACCACCAAAGTTGTTTGAAACAACGACATTGGCAGGATGTCATAGAACCTGTTCTCCATTCTTTATTTTGTAAACAAGGTTACATATTATATAATTCAACATTATTATAATAAGATAAATATAAAATCCTAATGTTTGCTAATTAATTGCTCAATTAATATGTCTCGACATTACGTCAAGTTATTTTGTTTCCTGTGTTTATTTGCGATTTTTTGTTTTTTTTGCTGTCTGACATAATTATACAACTTAACACCTTATGATTTTTTTTATAGTAGCCTACCAAAGTGACTCCACCCTGCCTAATAGTAAACAGTCAGTGGAATCCAAAAGTGGTGGCCATCATTCCAATAGCCATCGTCTTAAACTGCTGGTATGATGGCCTCCACTATGGCGGCTGGGAATGGGGTAGGGTAAGGGAATGAGGGAGGTGAGGAAAGAGGAAAGGGGAGAAATTGGGCCTCTGGCGCTCTCACTCACCGAACGAAACGCAGTAGTATGGATACTACTACTCTTACGTCGATCTTCTATGAGAGGGTAGTACTGCCCCGGTCGATCCGGCCCATTCATGCTGAAACCAGCGTGGATCTACTACTACTGATGTAATAAATTGATATGATAAATTGATACTAACCTTATTATTTAAGAAGATTAGTATTCAAATAAAATCTGCTACTAAAACTTCTACACCACCATGAGCTAGCAATGTGGTACGATCAAGACTTGCATCACAAACTGTAGGCAGTTAATTTTTATTTACTAACTCAAAAGTACTCAAAACTTTGCTTAAGATTACATAATATTATTAAGTAATCAAAGGCTTCGAACATAAAATTACAGCTATTTTAATATTAAGTAGTTCTATTGTTCATAAACCGTTTTATTTATAGTTTTATATTATAAAAATAACAATTCTGTATATATGAGCAACACATCTAAAAATAAATGTTGCCTCGTTTATTTATAGCTTTATAACCTTGTATCAACAAAACAAACTGAGATTATACTAATTGCATAAGTTTCTCGCATGTACACAAAACTAGGGACTGAAACAAAACAATACACTCCGTCGGACCAGCCAATTACACAGACTCGAATGCAAGTGGGACGTTGACAAGCTAACTATAAAAATAAATGTTCCACTTTTACCCTTGACAGAACTACGGGGACATTGTTTTCACTCCTACCGTGAATGGAGTGATGAACATTACTATGAACTACACCATGCTAGTTTTTACGGTTATTTTTATTGTTTTTTTGTTTCGTAATACATATTTTGAGATTTAATTAAAACTGTAAAGAGCTAGTGGCATTTATCTTCAAGATAGCTGACTTGTGATGAGGAAAAATATACGGAGGAAATTTGAACTTAAAAAACTGTGTAAACTTGCTGTCAATCGAATCAATGCTCATGTCTTCTCTGTATGAGGTCTAAACCCTGCAGTAGGATAATATCGGACTGGAATTAATACTGTCATTAAAAAATCAT
Source organism: Parascotia fuliginaria (assembly GCA_963082885.1). Lineage (NCBI taxonomy): Eukaryota > Metazoa > Arthropoda > Insecta > Lepidoptera > Erebidae > Parascotia > Parascotia fuliginaria. The sequence continues at coordinate 11,440,901 of OY720180.1, read as the reverse complement.
AACAGAATGAAAACCTTCTGCAATAGTTTTAAACACCCGAATTAATTTTTCTAATCTTTATTTCTAGTGAAAACGCAAAAGTATAATTACTAAGAGGTTAACAAAAAGAAGGAATATTAATTGCTCAAACGTTCAACTGTAAAGTGATTTGCGTAAAACGATAATCGGAATGAGTAAACTAGATATTAATTATGTATGTTGTTTTCTGAGTTGATTACCCGTGCGATGCGATATTTTAGTTTAACATTATTATTTTATATTATTGAATTGGGAAATAAAATAAAATAGTTTTTATTGAACTCTTCTTTAGTTTCTTAATAATTCTTTGGCATAAGTACTTACATAAGTACAACATCAAAAACAATGTCGGTTAGAAACGACCAATAACTCAATTAAACATAATTTTTTTATAATAAATTATTTAATTTATGACGTCCAATTTTATGGAGTTAAAACATTAAACGAAATTATATTGTAGGTATTTCAAATAATTGTTTAATGCAACAATGCATCTCAATCTTATTTTTAATTTTAGTGTCTTTTCCGTTTGACAATAAAATTTGAAATTATTCTTGCGTAATTATAACCTCAAGTTCCGCCAATAAATCCGTCTCTGCTCATCTTAATGCAGACAGATTAAATCTATCTATAGGTACTAGTATAATATAAAGTGGAAGAGTTTGTTTGTTTGTTTGTTTGTTTGTTTATTTGTACGCGCTAATCTCTGAAACTACTAGTCGGATTTAAATAATTCTTTTTGCGTATGATAGCTCAGTTCTTGACGTAGGTTATAGGCATATGTACCATCACGCTACGAGTGACGGGAGCACAGCAGTAACAAAAGATGTTAAGTTACAAAGCGGATGAAACAGCGATGCGGAAAACTAGTAAAACGTAATAATATAATAAATAGTTTTCTCATAGTTATTTAAAATAGATATAGAATAATATGATCATATTTCTTCCTATCGCTCAGACCTAAAATGGTTACCCATACGGCAGCGCCGAAATCAGCGCGCTCTTACTACCTTATTTTCTTTCTTACACTCTCCCACACTTCCCAGTTATTTATCTCCACAATTCCAACCTTTGTGTTCATTTCATGACAGAAATCTTCGCTCTTCTAATAATCTTCTTCTAGCATGTCCTTCTCATACTTCTGATTTTGTACATTCTTCCTTCTTTATACAATCTGTCTTACTCTGGAATGCGCTCCCTCTTGAAGTCAGGATGGTTACGGACCGCTTTAAGTTCAAACAAAAGGTACGGGATGTTCTCTTCGACAGATTGGCAGAGTCATCACATCAGTAACATGTATATATTGTTTAAATATATATATATATATATATATAATATTTATAGGTGTATTTATATTTGTATGTGTGTATGTATTGTATGTATATGTGTATTAAGTATAATATGTATTTTTGTATAAGTATAGGTAATAGTCATATTTATCTGTTCCTTTGAAGTTAACTTGCACCTACTTCGTTTATCTCTGCATCACCCAAAGGTTGGCTGGTAGAAAATGCCTTTGGCATTAAGCCCACCATTGTACAATTTTGTGCATAAAGTTATAAATAAAAAATAAATAAATAAATAAATAAAACGGTGCTGTTTTTGATCACTTATTAGGGTTCCGTAATCATCAACAAATCCTTATAGTTTCGCCATGTCCGTCCGTCCGCGGTCTAGCTAAGAAACTCTGAGTTCTAGTAAGCTAAAAATCGGCTTGGATATTCATACAAAGGCCGACAAAGTTAGTACAATAATAACATAAAACCCCATACACCTAAGTTGGGGATGTTATTATTTTTAAATACCCCGTCATATGGGGTGTCGTTGGATAGGTTTTTGAAAAATATTCAGGGTTTTGTTTAGATTGTTTTGCGTTTGCAAAATGTTTAGTTTTAAGTTGCTAGTTACCAGAGCAACCGTTGTATTTGAAAATCTGAAAATATATACTTTTAAAAATAAATGATATAGGCTGTTAGCCTATATCATTTATTTAAAGAAAAACTATTACGGCTAAGTAGGCTTTACAGGTTATCGAGTTATATTCAATCACCATAAAGAAGTCCATTCCAGGACAGAAGCTTGAAGACGTCCTCTAGTGCAGTGGTAAACAGTTTCAGTAATATAACATCTCCCTGTCGTACTCTTCGCTGCAACTGGATAGGTCTAGCTCTGACCATTAATTCGTACTGACATCATTCAGGTAACCGTTGGGTACAAAAGGTTTTCTAATAGTACCACAAGCGAGAAAACGTAGTATAGGATGCTCTCCTACATGTTAATTAATCTATATAGATTATAGATAGATTCATCTAGAAAATTATAAGGTAAGTGTAAATTTTAAATCAACTTGCAACACGACACAAACGGTCCCAAAAGACTGCAATAAACAAAATAGTATCTCAATAAAAATGTATCGTTCGGTTCTGCGATTTTGTTCACGAAGAAGATATTTGCGGAGCAAGTTTTAAAAATTGTTGCGCTCCAGATTTCAAACTCTTTGTCCCAGTCACGAACGGGTCCTCGTGGAACGTTCTCGAAACAAGCTTACAGTCAATGTGTGCATATGGACCCCTATAAATACATTTAACTTGTGTTCTTCGGTTCTTGATTTTCATAGTAGCTACGTGTTGTGTGTGCACGCATATGGTAGAACAGTACGGTATTAGGTTTTTCATCCTAGTTTTTATTAATCTCTTTGTTTGAAAACCGGGTTATTTTTATAAAGAGACACACGTGGAAAATGTATAAACCTGATAAGTCGAAAATGTATTTATAGAATAATATTTGATTTTGTTAAATTGAAATTATTTTTATTTTCTTTTAACACAATAAACATATTTTTATTTAATTTTTAGCGTTATTTAATTTCGTTTTAACAATGTGTGGTGGTGTGTGGCGGTGTGTGGTGGTATACGTGTCTATTATAATTTACATCCTGTTTCGTCTGCATGCTAGATGTTGATGTTCGTAGTTTTATAGTAGGTAATTATATATTATGTAGATAACCAAGATATAAATTTATTACAATGCTCTATAGAATTATTTAATAAACTAAACCGGACACATAAAATTGCAGTGAAAAATATTATAAAAGTCACATTATGTAACAATCATAATGTTTACATTTTAAATTCTTTGTACATTTATTGTAGTATACTGCCACTAGCCAGTTTATTTCTATAACTAATTAGTAGTTGTTTAGTTTTTTTCTAAACAAGTTAGTATGTAATTTCTAGACAACAGAACATCAGTATCTCCAGCTAATAATAAATAGGTACCTACCTACTCGTATATGAAATTTTTAAATGCTCTTATAATTTTTCTCTTTCCTTACTTACTATACCTAAACACAATTTTTTTTTATTAAATTTCCAGTTTACGTAATGATGTCCGTATTGCATTTTGCAAGTTAATGTTCGGCGTGTTCAGCGGTCGCATTACAATTATACGAATTAATGCCACTCACAATAAATTTAATTGACGCCACTTTTTCGTACCGTTGCGTCCCTTTTATTGCCGATATTTAACAGCAGTCGTTTGCGAGGCATATCTGTGATATGAAACGGTGTTTATGTAACCACAGCAACATTCATGTACTTAACATAAATGTACATACCAACTTGAGCTTTGATACTCGGATAACACAAATTGTCAAGAGAATAAGGTCTTCTGACACATCAATTAATCAATTATTCATTATATTTTGGTATTATTATGATAGTATACCATCAGGCAGATATAAGTTGATACGCGTGTTTGGTTGCCATTTTATACACGGTGATATTGTGGTTGATGATATTCCTCTATGGTCTAAGATTCACATTTACTATTACTGGCATAACGTACCTTTAGCAAGATAATATTTATTTTCTCACTGGAGATTTCTAGGTTTCACGCAGCTCGAGTCTAGTTATAGGAGTCCTTCGCTTAGGTCCTTCCTTTCCTTCCTATCAGTACAGATTAACTTGGCAATAAGATTATTTATACGTCTAGACATAAACCGGCATTAGATATTTTATTATTATTACAAAATGGACTGAATGTGTCAAATGATTAATTTAGGAATAATCTGTGTGTCTGAATACAGAATTTCAGCTTTTTATTATTAATAACGGCAAGGTAAATCTGAGCCTGTTTCTTCTACTATATTTAGACTGACAAAAAACTGTTGTTAAAATACTATGTATCGTTACATGTAGATTTTAATGTAATTACTGGTTGTACTGTACTATCGTGTAAAACTGAATAATAACAGCAATCTAAATAAATAATATAAGTAACAGCTTTATATTATTTTTATTTATCAATTTGTTTGTAAACAAAATTAAAAATAAATATTATAAACTTAAATTATTATTTTTTTCTCACCACATTAACAATACATACATTATTTTTGAATAAGGTAAACGGTACTAATAATATTTTTAATAGACAGATTATCGATAATGTTATTACAGGTAATTCGCGTCAAAATTTTGTTCACAGAGTAAATAGCTGTTGATTTTAGCAAGAAGCTCACTTTAGTAATTATTGAACATTAATTAACTGCTTACAATAAAATTCATTCGGTATGAAATTTCTAAAATAAATACAACGTTGTCATCCCTGCTATTATCTTATTTTTTTTTGGACCGGGATTGATAAATATTATTATTTAACATACTCTCTGAAAATGTGATTTAAAAATTACATCAATAATAAGTATCGCTCTCTATTAATTTATTTGATAACTGTTAAACACTATTTGACAAATAATAAATGATTCCTCTTTAACAGGGTTTTTATATTACACACTTTATTTCTTATAATTAAATACGCACCTTAACATTTACTCAATAAGGTCCATAGTCATTCGATGTGTTGAAATTTAGCTACGTTGATCTGAAACCAGAATTAACCCTTATTAATATATCTCATGATTAAATTTAATACAACGAACATAACGGTAATGGTATCAAACAGCATGTGCCGATAATGGTCGATTAATAATTCTGTAGTGGAACCTGAAATTAACTGCCACATTAAGATACTTCCGATATTGATTCAAATGGAACTACCCAAGATATTCAACAAATGGGTTACCTATTTATAGTTTACGATCTAATGAAGATACTTTAAGACTTTGTTTTAAAAAGTTCAGATTTTAAGTAATAAATTTATAAAAAAATTCTTGATTACTTTTACAAATCAAGTAACATCACTGTATCTGTAGCCATTTCATTTTATTACGAGTTCCGACGTGACACTAAAGCAGCACAGATGTAGACGGCACGCAATAAAATGTAATAGGTAAGTGTATGTATGATGGGTTTTTGTTTTGATCACTTCTGTTCTGAAAGCTACAAATATCAAGGCCTAGTAGAAATAAAAGTAAATTGAAAAAAAATAGACTAAAAAGCCACAGTGTAAAGAAATTTCTCCCAAATGACGTGACGCCGCGATGTCAGGTAGGTATTTTATTCATTATCAAAATCAAAACATTATAAAAATGTTAAAACATACTAAATATCGTATAAACATACTAAGCAACAAACATTTTGCAAAGCTGTACAACCAAAAATATTATCTACAAAAAAAATAAAAAAAATCACGTTTTCCCCTTAAATATTTATTAATTTTATTTTATTTTATATATTTAATTTTTTTTCCTATTTTTTGTTATAGCAGCAAAAGAAATACATCATCTGTGATAATTTTAACTGTCTAACTATTACGGTTCATGAGAACCGCCTGGTGACAGCGAAGTCTTAGTAATAGGATCCTGTTTTACCCTTTGGGTACGGAACCCTAGTAAAACGCTAAAATGTTCATTTGTGTTACCAGAAAATAAAAGAGTAAAGCATTTTACAATATTGTAAAAAAAATATTGTCCAACTGGTTTAATTTATAAACTAGAATATTGTATTATTAATTTCGCAGGTTATTAATGATAACAGGAAGAAAGCATTTTTAAGTTGTATTCTTTTTGTTGTATACAAAATAAACTTTTAAATTACATATAATTTAATTAATTTTTTTATCACTTTTATTTATTTTTATTTATTTAAACACAATGCAGTGATAGGTAAAATTTTACATAAACGGTGCGACATAAATATGATTAGATTTTTCCGCACACCGTGCGTACACATATTGCATTCTACCATCTAATTATTTTAATATAATAAATGCGAAAGTTTGTGTGTGTGTGTATGTGTGCGAGGAAATTGGTATGTAGATAGAATCGGTGCCAGAGACGGACTTAAGGTACTTTTTATTCCGAAAATCGGTTTGGTTCCCGAGGGGTACAACAAAACATATTTTACGCGAGGAAGAAGCCGTTTAATTTAACGCAATGAACGCTTATTTTTTTAGATTGGAGATTTAATTTTTTTTTTTTAACTCAAAGAAATGCAATGGGTAAGTCTAAACCGGAGAGCACGCTGTAAATTGTATTTGCTAGATTGGTTCTATCAACAGCACGCCGTGCATCAAAATGTTGGAAATGTGTATTAAGTATATGCGTAGAATGTGATTGACATGTAACCTTGGGGTTTTGTTCCAAAATTTTGATCACAATTGAAATAACTCAGAATTTCATGTCGACGTGATGTTTTATTTTACTTCATGCCAATTTAAATAACAATGAATTGTGAAGTGTTTTAAAAATACTTTTTGATTTCGATTACACAAAAACAATATTCAAATAAACAATGGAAACAAAAGGGGATATGCTTTTTGCCTGGCGCGTAAAAATATTTTTGATTATGCGCGACACATGAGAAAACTCAATGACAACATTTCTATCATCATACCAGCCCGTTTGATAACGGAATAATTCTTACTGCGGGGAAAGGCTCTCTTCTCATAAAGACTAGGCCCTTGTATAGTCGAATATTATTCGGTTCGAATTATTGGGATGCACGGTTTCAAAACGTCAAAGCAAAGGAGAAACTTTTACACTGTCTTTAAATAATTTGTTTTTGCGACGACGTTGATTATCTGTTTCTTTATTGCTATCCGGAATCCGGATACCATTATAAAAACAGGGTTTAGAAGCACTTCGTCAGACAAATCGTTCTGCTGCACCAGTTTTACATTAGATGTTTTGACTTATTTCCAATAAAAAATTCTAACAGGCATTAACTAGCAGCTATTGATCGGGAAATTACCTGCCAATCTTCAGTTTATGTCGAACGATTAAACGAAATGTTGGATTCTTATTAATTTAATATTGTTATTTAACAAGCTTTTGCTTGGGTGCTAAATAAACTGTTGAAACGCTTTTAAAGAACGTACTTCCAATTAATTCTTGACATAACAAGTGTAAATCCATTCACCATGCATTCGTTCTCATGCTCTTACTAATAAACAGTAATTATTTTTTCTATATTCTTATCACTGCCAATCCGCCTTGAGCAAGCATGGTGATTAATGTGTCTTTTCTATTGGAGAAGAGGCCTTTGTCCTGCAGTGGGATAGTAAACAGGCTGGAATTATTATTATTATTCTGGTTCTGGCTTAGTAACTCAATAAACACTAATAACTAACGATTTATTATGCAATAAAAATGTATCTATGTAAAATAATAGCTAATTTTGAGCTCCGCTATAATAATCTTTAGATTTATTACTATTGCTCATAAAGTTTGGCATCGCAGAACAGAGTGCGGTGATGCAACTGGGCGCCAACCAAGACGGCCACTTTTCTCTTCTATCAAAAAGTTTGACGACGCAGGTCCCCTCGTTAATCATGTGTTTATCCAACGTGACAAGCCAGCCTAACTTTCAGGTCACATTATTACCTAAACAAACTTCGATTACCTAAGTAAACTTCTTAATTCCCAATTGATTTTTCATTTATACTGTCCAGTTATTGAGTAATGAACATAAAAGGCACTTAATTTACAGCTTTTAGTCTTTTACGGTTTAATTTTATGAGTAAAGTTATACGACCTAATTAGGAAGTCATGAAGTTAAAGTTGACTGTCATCACAAAGGGGACTAAAGGTCGAATTAAAAACAATATTTTAATTAGTGTGACATTAAACGATGTTTTTGTTTAATTTAATTCAGTGTGTTTAGGTCCCTCGAAGACCCTGTGAAGTGTTTCCCAATCAATCACTGTAATTGACTGGCCTGTTGGTCTAGTGGTTAGTGACCCTGACTGCTAAGCCGGAGGTTGTGGGTTCGATTCCCACCCAGGACAAACCTTTGTGTGATGAGCATGATTGTTTGTTCTGTGTCTGGGTGTAATTTATCTATAATATGTATGTATTTACAAAAAAAAAAAAAAATGTATATAAGTAGTATATCAGTTGTTTAGTACCCATAACACAAGCAAATATAATTGCTTAATTTGGGGCTAGATGGCGCTGTGTGAATGTGGTAAAATATTATTATTATTATTATTATTAATTAATCGGCCTTTGGGTAAACCAATTTGAGCTAATATACGTTTGAATTTAAAATACTTATCCCTTAAGCATTGTTACCTTTCTATTTTCGGTTTAACCCTAATGATTATTCAGTGTGGAGCTCTTTGAATATTTCAGGGTGCTTTACCAAAGTGGCAAAAAATAAACATTATTGTTTTGTATATTGCTTATCTGTCTATCAGAACCAGTTATTATATTGCTTTTGATTTTTTTATATCACAGAATAATAATTAAGTAGTACTATACCACGACCATAAGTTACTTTGAACGCAAATAAAATCGGTTTTAAATTTTAAAGCATGGCAATAAATCAAATGGGACATCATATGTAACAACTTTATTTGCAAATGTTAAAATGTAATAATATTCGGGTTCGGGTGTAATAGTTTTCACCCTTTAGACGATGGTGCATTTTTTTACTCTAAGAAATTACTTTTTTCGCGAGACTTTCCAAAATCAATTTATATGCCATTTAAATACCTGTGAGTTCATAGTGTTTTCGCTACCGAATTCATCCTACATACTAAACTCATTAATCACTCGGAACACTAGCAATCAAGGCATGAGCCTTAATATAAACTCATACTGTATGTCTAAAGATTTATGTTTGTACAAAACCAAATCTATATATATAAGTCGAAATGGTCCAGTGGATTAGGCACCCGCTTCGTAAACACGAGGGAGTGGGTTCGAATCCGGGCAAGTACCAATGTGATTTTTCAAATCATATTATGTACTTTCTAAGTTTATCATGGACATTTCTGACTGACGGTGAAGGAAAAAACATCGTGAGGAAACCTGGACTTAAATGTCTGAAATTGCCAATCCGCCTTGAGCAAGCGTGGTGATTAATGCTCATACCTTCTCTAGAGAAGAGGCCTTTGCCCTGCAGTGGGACAGTAAATAGGCTATATTAACCAAATCTATACTAATATATAAAGCGAAAAATTTGTTTATTTGAACGCGCTGATCTCTCAGGTAAAGCTATAAAGATGACTAGCGTCATAAAGATGGGCATGCAGCGCGGTTTCACCCGCGTCTTTGGTTAGTGCTTTACTCTCGTCGCCAATAGCGTGATATTACATAGTATATATATAACCTTTCTCAAGAACTAGGCTATCATACGCAAAAGAATTATTCAAATGCGCCCGGTAGTTCCTGATGCTACAGAAAAGAAAAACCAAGTGATTGTGTACGTATTTTTCAGTATGTTTATACTTTAAAGCATACTTATCTAGTTACTTATATTACTTAAAAATAAATACTTTCGTTACAAATATGATAAAAACGAACATTATAGACACCTAGATCAATTTGTAAAAAAAAAATTAAATCTTTGATCACGCATAACTATAAAATATGAATATGTTAGTACTCGTAGTGTACATAAAAACAGAATCATACAACTGAAAATTATGAGATCCCTTACCTATAAAGTACCCATGTCACCTCTAAACACTGTAACCATAGAAAACATAGATATTACACGTTCGGACCTCAATATCTCTTGACTGTATGGACGATCGTATTGTGGCCATAACTTTACATTTGTTTCGAGTCAGTGACATTGCACTGAAATTCCGGGCACGTAGTCATATACCAAGTACACTCAAGCGCGTCACACGAATGTTGTGGTATAAATACTTTATTACCTACAATAAATAAACACTAAAATATTATTTAAGATTTGTCGTTTTTTACCGAACATAGGAGTTACTATGTACGTTAAAAAACGACAAATCTAATACTTTTTTTATTTTTGCACCACCTTAAAAGTACCTAGTTAAAAGAACCCTTGCCTTAGGCACTAAGTATTTACCTATTTACGAGTACAGTATGCATGTTTTTAATAAATAAATAAATTAGTAAACATGAAACTCCACAAAATATATTCGCATCACTGGTCTGCAAGTTCTGTCAAGTTTATATTTTCATGATTATAATTTGTAGTAACATTTATTATTAAACTTAATAAGAGGGGCTATCAAAATATTATTCATTGTTTTTGGACAACCACGTTGTTACTTTCCTCTCATTCGTTTTAATGCCACTGGTTTAAGAACGTTAGATTATGCACTTGGAATGTTCTTGAATCTAGAACATTCCAAGTGCTCAATTTTTTAAACAGTTCATTGTATAAAATAAACAGTAGCAATGATACCAAAGACACAATAGAAGAACGCTCAGCGCTGCGGTATTCAATGAAATTGAAAATGTGACATTTTGATCTCGAATTGCAACTGCTCTAAAAAGAAAACGTATATTATTATTATTTTAAATTTTGAAAAAACCTAAAATTATCGTACCTACTATAAATTGTTACTATCAATGTAATATTATTACTAGTTAATAGATTGATTTTATAGATATGCATACCTAAATACTTGTTACTCGAAAACGTTACGTTTTACGTTTACAAAACGGTATTTATTTCAAGTCACATCGATTTTGTTTAACGCCAAGTAATCTATTTTATAAATATTAGATAGAAAACTCGTAAACAACCTTTGTATGTGTAGTAAAGTACTGTGTTTTCATAGAAGTTAATACTTACTTATGTTACTTTCAATTTCAAATCCTACCTAAATATAATATTTATATACGTCGAGTGTACCCCCGTCGATAATAAACAAATCTACCGAGAATAAATAATTAAGAGTAGTTAAACTTTTGCACAAGGTTTTATAGTTATACATGTACCTATTTGTTTAGGGTTAGGGCCGTTTGTAAGATAACTTTGAATTTTAACAACTGTAAATTAATTTCAGGAAGTTTGTACAACTTCATGTCTAAACTAAAATAATAACGTTGCATTTATGTAGATACAAATTTTTGTAGTCGGTGGGTATAAATTTTGAAAATGGACGCACAACACTAAGTTTTGTACGTTTATCTCTTGAATTTTCACAAACACACTGCACCAGAATAAATGGCGCAGTACTATTATATTTTAGTGCTTATGTTCGGTGTGCGAGATTTAAAAACGGTTTGGTTTGAAATGTTCAATGGCTGAATGCGGCTTTCATTGTCTGTTAGTAATAAAAATATTTAAAACTTTACCCCATACTATTGTAGTTTGTTTGATCTCCTCTGAACTTTATTTGTATACTTTTTATACAAATATAAAAGAATTCTAACTTAGTATTCTCTTTTAAAATCAAAGACATTAAATACAGCACACGTTGAGGTTTTCTTTTAAATTAAACAGCTTTAGCGAGGAATACCAGAAGCTCTCTTCGCTTAACAAGACCACTATTTCTTTTACAATAGGATATCAGAAGCGCTTTTTATTAATCTTTGGATGAAGCAGAAATACTAGTAGTACATAATATATGCAAGTGTGTTAGAAGTGATAATATTGCCTCTCATTAACACATCTATTATAATAATTATTACATTCATGTATCTATATACTTAAATAATATATTTATTACCCGGCAAAAAACGACACATTACGAACACGAATCATGTAATGGAATCTATTTAAGATTTATTCTCTGATTAATAAAATTTGCATAGCAGATATAATCTCATCATATTCAAATTGACTTTAACTCTCGTACAACAACAATATAACAAAATCACAGAAAGCGAAATGCACTAAGATTGTTTTAAATTGGACCTTGTCAATCCTGCTCTCGGTTTTGTTTGACTTTAAAAGTAGCACTTGACGAGTTTTATAAGATTAAGAAACGAATTTCTCATCTTGTAAAAGTCGTTAATGTAAGTGTAGTAAGCTTGTTGTTAATATTCAGAAACAACTAGTTAATACACTAGTATTAAGTTTTTACGATATCAATTTTATTGTGATCTTGATCACAGTGAAGGCAAAGAAATAAGATGAATTCCGAAAAAAGAGAAATGTCAGGGATGGACAGTCAAAACGATCCTTTACCTTCCGTTTTTACTTTAGTAGCACAGGGCTCTAAAAATTAATGATGCAAAAAGAACATGTCCACTGTTGTTGCAATTCCACTAACTAAGGCAGACTATTCACAAACATTAAACTCAAAATGCATGAAATAAAGGTAATCTTTGGCATCCCAGTAAGTCTTGCTAGAAAAGTTACATTAACTTCAATTTAATTCTGTCTCACGGTATTCAGTTCGTTCGTATATCAAGTGCTTGCGAGGGTAGACGCAGAAAATACCAAACTAAACTGTAAGTATGCCAAGTCATGGCAGCTTTCCCCAAATCGAATGCGCTGATCCGGATAATTGTTGGAGCGTATATCACGTAAATAAGGCTAAAGCACGTACAAGAAACCTGTAAGTTTGTATGCTTTTGAATATTCTCGTATAATACGCAGAGAATGGGGAAAATGAAAACTAATCCCCAATCAACTTGAACATTTTGGGGAAACGTATTCTAAGTTTACACTTTTAGTTAATTTCGTAGTCACGCGATGGTGTATAACAAGTATATCGATGCCAAAATACACATTGCATTTCGTAATGTGGAAACTAGGATATCGTTCTAGATAGAAAACTGTTTTGCCCGTAAATGATATTATAAGTTAGGGTCTCTTCCATGTATTTGAGCAAGGAATCGGCTTAGAGATATCTGGTTGTACATGTTTTTCTGAACGAAATGCTAGTTATTTTGTGACATTGACATTATTTGCAAACGAAAACCTCTCAAGAACGACTGATTTTTATTAATATATTATTCAAATTAAACAGATGGACTTTTTATAATATTTATGTTATATATTCTGAAAATGTTTAAGTGAGCAGTTACCTAATAGGTATTTATATATATATATATACCGAATATCTCATTATATTTTATTTGACATTAAAATGTCTAAGTCTGAACAAAGGTCATTTACCTCGTCTTGGGTCTTGCTATGTTGAAACAAGGTTATTATTTTTATAATGCTATAAAGATGGTATAGTTTGAGATAAGAAAAATGCCAGCGTAATTTTCCAAAATTACTACCACATTTATACCTACACAATATAAATAATGAATCTGTAATTTTAATATTTTTTTTTATTTGCATTCACTTTGCAGTGTTTATTACAAATTCAAATTGGTAATTCAACTGACATAAGTTTCTTACAAACTTATAGATACGTCGATATTTTGATCATCATAGAAATTTCGAAGCTAAACCAAGTTTAATAATTAATGAATCATTAACTTACTATTATTTATTTATTTTAAACACGGTCATACACTAGGAAACAACTCTTGCACAACAGGGGTTTTACAAATAGGCTGGCCGCATATATTTATGAAACAAGCAAAGTTTTTGTCCCATGCGAGATGAACTTCTTGCACAGCAGTCGCATGAACTACAACTGTAATATGGATTTACAGAATATAGATATCTATATCATCTACTCTCCTGCTAAATAGTGTCAAATAAAAGCACAATTTATTATCTTTTTCTACGCTAACTTCTTCTAAATCTTCATACAGTTTTCGGTATGGTTTAGAGCATTTTTCAGGAAGGTTGTTGCATTATAGTAGGGGAAAGTTGAGAATTTCAACGATTTGTAATCGTGTCGTAAAAGCATAAAAGAACTTATGTACGAAGAAGAGATTGTTTGCGATACAAATTAGAATATTCATACGATGATAAAATCAAATACCCTGATATAGGTACCACAGATAGCAAATTCACCCAAGTTTCAACCTATCTGAAACAATTGTCTGAGACGCCCGCATTGTGATATTACATTCCTAAGTGCCAGCCACCACATTCAAAGGGATCTCAGTGATATGAAATACTTGCAATAACGTTATGTGTAGTCCTCCGACTATAGTATCGGTAAGATATATTAAAATTTATTTTATTATTTAATCTTTCACATGCGAAAACCGACTACCGTTAATTGAAAACTAAGCTATCCGACATAGATCGCAGACTTGCAGCAAAATCATTTAAAAACCTAAATAGGTTGGGCAGGTGATGACACGATGACGATTATTTGTTGTATTTGTGATCGTATCAGCCGCAACCCTAAAAACTATTAACAAGTATCTATATTTGTATCTTGGTTTTGAATGATTATCAGCGAGCCGTTATTCATCATCATCCGAAATCCTTATCAGCCGAAAGACGTCCGTTCAATATAGGTATACATACATAGGCCTCCCAAATTTTCGCTACTTTGGACAGTCGTGAGCCGCCCTCATCTATCAGTTTTCTTCCACCTTATAAATCATCAATCCGTCTTGTGAAGAGTCGGCCCAAGCTGTGTCTTCTGATTCGTGGTCGCTGCAGTCAGCATCACCACAAGTTTTTAATATCGAGAGCGTTTCCTTTGCACACTTTATAAAATCACCACAAGTTTACATAGGTCATTTTGTCATTAAAAAGGTATAGAAAGTAGGGTATTTTAATGTAAACTAAATACATATATTATTATTGACTTAACGTACGCCATTACCCCGTCACGGAAAATGTGCTCAGTGATGAATTTTATATGAGCTCTTACCGTAGGAATAAACGATGATTTTCTCTGTTCAATCTGTTTTAATCCTTTACTAAAATTGTCCGGTAAAGGCTTAATAAATAACACTGTCATACAGAATACATAAATCGTTAATACTAAATTTGAAAAAGAAACGGAGCAGCATAAATAGCTGGATCGTACTACAACGTAGTTAACCATTATACTAATGGGTCTTACAGTCATTACTGCCACGTAAAACAAACATTTTGTTTAATTTTCTGAAATACAGTAGTTTGTTTGTCCACTGTTGAACCTAGATTGTTATGCTTTACTAGTAAAGTATAAAATCAGCGACTCGTCGTCTAAATACGTCAGTCTTATGAGAGATGAGGTCATCAGACGCCGAAAAAACTTCTTTTACGGCACAGATATGCATATTTGAAACAAATAAATTTAGTATAATTCGATATGATTTACATTCCATAGATTTGCGCTAAGTAGATATACTCTTCACAGTCTCTTACAAGGTTTATGAGTTAATGTATAAACAGTATGAAAATGTCAATGTTATTTCAAAACCGAACAAAATGAATAATTTTATTTAACGATCACCTAACAGCTTTCAAGAGTGTTCAATGAAAATGAGATGAAATTAAAACAAATGTTTGCCTAAGTACTGAAACAATACCTTTCAATGTTTATTCGTAGATACGTCATGTTAATTGTAGGCACTTTAATTTTGCACGACTTTGACTTTCCTTTTAAACTGAGTTAAATTGTGAATTTTCTTCTCTTAATGGTGAATCTTTTAGTTAATTTAGATCTAGGAGCTACCTAGACGGTAATGATCGGCTCTTTGGGTTCATTGTGACCATCGTGCAAAACGTTTCTCTTCTACACTAATAAGATATAATACGGTCTTATAAATTTGCATAAACTAAAAGGCGAAGAATTGAATGGAAATTGGGGAATACTTTTCTTTTATGTACAGTACTATTCTTTGGTTGCAATTTGACATCATAGCTATGATTATAGTAAACAGATTACAGAAACACAAACTTGCTTAAATGAAGTTTATTTAAAACATTCTAATTTGCTGATATATTTTATTATAGGGCCTCTAGTTTTATGATCAGTTACGCGTTGTGCCATTGCTTGACATTTTTATGTCTCTCTTCTTGAGATTTTAAAGTGTCTTGACTGATTTTAAGTGTCCATATTATCAAATCCTGTTAAATCTTTGTAAACAAGCAGGTAAATATGGCGATGACCTTATTTCACACACACATATTTAATGGAATTTTTTGACTGATAGGTATATGTATATTTACATTGTTAAGTACCTCCGCATTAATGATTTATGTAGGTTAGGTTAGTTTATATTTTTACTCGGGTTAGTTAGTTAAACTTAGAAAGATCAATTATGACCTTTAAAAGTCACATTTTTAGTTGCTCAGTTCAAAACTATAACCAGAAAATAATTAAAAGTAGGTACTATAACCTCAAGAACAAAAAAGTCGTGAAGGGTCTAGTAGTTATTAAAGCACCTTTAATATCTACTAGACCCTCCACGCTTTTATACATCTTATTATCCACACTCATTCTTATCTCCAAAAATAATCTTTGAATGAATGCATAAATTTAAGTCTGAGCAGTATAAACATTTTTAATATAAACAGCATTTCTTAAAAATACAAAACAGAATGACAATATACTCAGAACACTTATTATAATAAAAAAATCAGCGCACTCCGGGGACACGATGTTTCAAGTAATTATTTAGCTATTTACGTGTTTCGGCACAAACTACGTAAGCACGTTGCTTTTAAAAGCTTCATTTAAAAAGTTAATGAAACGTATAATTTGTTACCAACTAATGTTCTAAATGGTTGAATTTGTTTTAAATGTAACGTGTAACTCAAAGAGAGAATTGAGAACAAAGTAGCTAAAGATATTTTCTAAGCTCCAATACACTTATGGATAAAAGTGTTGTAGGAACTTTTTATCCGAAATAATTGATTACACTCGTAAAATAAAAATAGTATGAATAGTACGGGTAGGTTTGATTTAATGGGATGCTGGCTTGAACAGCGAGTTTGAGTTCGTATGCTTGAGTGTACTTTTTATAATAAGTACACATAACACTTATGGATAAAAAATTGCATGCGTTCATAAACAGATCCTTACCCAGCAAGGTATAATGGCATTTTCAGCAATACAACAATTATAATCATTGTCATATTGAAACCAAAATTTGAAGACTCTTTATCTCATGGCAGAATCTTTCCAGATAACTCGAAGCACTTCAAAATTTAAAATATTACCTCTTAAAGTTGAATTGTACTTGCTTTTCAAAGAAAAGAAAGCAACGAAGAAAAATTATTTCAAACAGAAAAGTAATTCTATATAAAACCGGTACTTTGAGTTCAAATATAATCGTCGTTTAGCTGCCATAATAAAAAGAGAATAAAAATAAGAAGTTCAATTACTTAACTTGAGAATGATCCAACTAAGAACTTGCATAAATAATAATTAGATATATGTGCTTAAAAAAAGAATTCCTGTTTAAAGATGATAAGTTAAATCCGTTTAATAAAGAATATAACACGGCGTTAACATGAACCCTCGGGCGCAACAACTGTGGTCTTAATATAAATTAATGAATTTAAGTAGGTATATTTAGTCAAATAATGTTAGAAAGTATACTTGACTTTCTAACATTATTTGACTAAATATATATTAATCTGAGAATTAAACTCTCGTCTATAAGGAGTCGACTCTTCGAAGGATTTACTTAGTCATTAGTTACGTTATGTTGCGACGGATTAAGAAGCTGGATATACAAGATTACTTAGGTTCGTCTCTGTGATTAATGTACTTATGATGCTGCTTTGTATTAAATGTTACGGTTACTGTTAGTATTTAATTACAAATGTAATTAAATACAACACACATTACAAAAAATACACATTTTATTGCCGAAATGTCATCATCGTCATCAGGCTAAAGAGATTTATTGCGAAACATAAGATTCGTCCAAATAGAGAAGTTTGCTTAGCGTAGCTTGGTAAGCGCAATAATATTATTATAATATAGTGAGGAAATAACACCTTCATTCGTAAAATATTTAGTATAGTCTTAAACAGAAGCTACAATATATTTCATTAAAAAATAAATAAAGAAGAAGCATGTTTTTTTTTGTCAGATGGATGAAAACGAAGAATGAAAACATAAATATAACATGGAGATCATTGTATTATAATGAATCAAGGGCATTGTATTGTTTATGATTTATAATAATTATTTTACGCATTCTGTTGTCTCTAGAGACATTTTTTTTTATTAAAACTTTATTTGTCAGTTAACAAAACCACTCCGCTTAAAATATCGATTATTAAATGTAAATGTATGCACAGGTGTGCATTATCCAAAAATAAGACGCGTACAGTAGCTGACGGCATACATCAACTAAATTTAGGTAGCAAAAACATAAAACCTTTTTATATTTTCGTTGAATAAAATATTTGTTAAAACTTCTTTGTATAAAACTGTACAAAGTTATTTATTTTTTGATTCCAAATCTGTAAAACTAATCTCAAATTGCAATTCTAATGTAAAACCGTATATTTTTAACAGATTTTTTGTAACATTTTTAAAATATCTTAGTTTAACATATTTTGACTTATGGATACGATCACCACACTGGACGAAACATTGTTTGATCCAGAAATATTTGTCCTAAGCTATATTGTACTTATATACTGTACATCCCATATTTTTATGTAAGATTTTCAGAAAACAAATATCAAATTGCATACTTACTCAAAGAAAAAGAGGTTTCAAATACAATTCCTTAAAACAGTGTACGTTTATCGTATTGGCTAACGTCAGTACCTACCGTTGAATTAAGTGTTGTAGGTTCGACTACAACACCGGCAAAATATTTGTTCATACCGATAGATAGTAGTTGATCGTTTCAATAGGTATTCTTTTAGACCGTGAATGTTTCATGTTTGCATAATTCACCGCGATGCAAGACTTGGAACCTAGTAGCAGATTTTATATAAAAATTTACGAAGGTTTTTTCCAGCAGGCATTATATTTCATAACTTATCCTGAGATTATTCTAAGGTATTCTACGTGATACAGATTCATGTTGAGAATTTGAATACAAGGCATCGTTAAAAAGACAATGCCTGCGTTAGGGAACAAGCCCTGTGTCGCGGGAGACTTCAAAAACATACATTTAACGAACACGAAGTACACCCAGATTCGACACAATTTTTTATGGATCACACAAAATTTTTGTTCCGTGTGGGGATCGGACCCACAACCTCGTGCACTGCAGTCACTCGAATTGTAATTGACTGCCTCCGCGTTGCGCTCCCACTGCACCACGGAGGCAGTCAATGACAATTTCAGTCTTCTATATTATATTATTTCTTTTATAAGTCTAGTTTTCCTTTAAAATAGACATAGAAAGATAACTAATGTTAATAGTTTTCAAAATCATAGGTTACCACTACGCTATCACAACAAAACATTACTTTGAATACCTACACTAAACCATTGACAAGATTTTCGTACTAAATACAGTGAGTAGCCATTTCTAGAAGTTTATTATTTCATAACTTAAAACGTCCCCCTCCAAGCAGATGTCAGCTAGACTTGTGACGCATAGCATTCACAAAATCGTAGATACCTGTCAAAATATGACAGCTAACAAATAATACAGAACAGTGTCAGGGGCATAAATTTACGCACACACCTGACTGCGTGCCAACACAAAACATTATGAATTCACCCCTAAAAGAAATATACAGCAGAGAATTGACTTTTTTTTAGTTTAAGAAAAATTTTATCTCGATTATACATTATGGATTTTTAAATTTCAGTTTACAATACTATCTACCATTTAATACATTTTAACCTTATTGTTTTAATAAGATACGTTGACGAAAACTAATAAGCTGAAATAAGCCTAATAATATCTAAATCGAATGATGTCTTGATGTCTCTTATTTTAGCTCAAGCTATATGGTACATGTATATAGCCGCAAACTAACATTAATGTATACATACCACGCCAACATATTATTTTATGCATTGCAAGTAAAAAATTTCTTATGTGTAAACTTTTAACGCTTATACATAGTATGCACTTTAATATGAACTTAAGTAAACAACACGATTTATCTAAATCGTATTCCTCATAATGCAGGAATACAATAGGAGCTTGTATTTGTATCGTCATTATTATCTTAAAAATATTGTAGTAGATGTCTCAAATAATAAAACTTCACAACGTAACTACATATTATTATATGTAAATAATCATTCTTAAAGTCCATCTAAAGATATTTCATTCTACTTAATTATCATTATTGCAATTACATGATATACAACTAAGAATATTTATACTCTACATTTATTCATATTAACAAAACACGTCGTGATTGTGGCCTTTCATTATTATTTTCTGTTATTTTACATCGTTACCTGTGTTTATTTAGGTGCCACCGATATTGGACTCTTCAATCAACGAAACACCCAAGATATTAGGCTTGTTAAAAATATTGTTTGTGCCAAATTCTTCTATGTTATTCAAAGGAAAATATGAGCATATTGGCTTTGTGTTTCCCACAAATTGAACCGCCAATTAATTAGGAGACATGTAGTTGACATTTTCTCATTCCATATAACCATCTAGTTATTTCGTCGAATATAGAACTTTTGTCCTACTTACTGAATAGTTATATGGCAGATATTGAGAAATCGATGTACATGATTGTACTGAGAATAGTTGTATGAGGTATTATGTATGAAGTATGGTTCATTACTATTCCAAATATTGTTTCGTAGTAAGTATTACTTGTGTGATTTATACACAACTAAGATGACCCAACGTTAGTTCCAATGTTGGTTCTCGTACGTATGACTTGGACTTCTCTATCCAATACAGAAACAATTCTAATAAAATACAACCAAGTCGTCTACCGTGAAAAGATAAGAGAATGACGGAGGAGAAGGAAAGAAGAACGAAGGGATATTAGTTTCTTATTTTTTTTTATTTTGGGTGATTAAGAACACATATAGAAAGATGAAGTGTTGTATAGATACTCTAGGCGTCGAGGAATTTTGACCAGCCTCCCAAACACTGGTCTACTGTGTAGAAGAAGACCACCCTTATTCCTCACCGAACGAAACGGCATATTAAGCAAACAAATATGTTTAGTTTTACCACAGTCATGCTTCGGACAGTGATATTATACTTCATTAAGAAAAGTCTAAATCAGCACTGCCTTTCATTATATACTACAACAAATAGAAATAAACAGATAGATAGCAACTAACTTCAATAATCTATCACGAGAGGACATCTAGGTGTAAAAAGAACTTTTACGGCGTCGTCAATCTTAGGCGACATTTAATTCCGTCCCGGGACACTCACTTACTGTAACAATGTTGTATTTGTTGCTCAAATAAACGTTCAGGTATACATTTTTCTTGTTTAACTTGCAAAATTTAGGAACAGGATAAGCGTACCTTTTTTATACAATAAATTCAAGTCAAGAGGCTATTTGCTGTACTTAGTCGTCTACTAGTAGACGTGTTAATACTTTGATTAATGTTGCTGTCGACATAAGTACAAATAACATTCAGACAAAAAGTTCGTGTAAAATTTACAATGATAAAATAAAATCGTCAGTTTTTCACCAGAAAACGAAGTCAAGACTATAACTGAACAATAAATCTAATATTTTTTTAAATACATGTTTCTATTATAGGATTCTTATCTTCTGCAATAAGGATGCATCTCTGAGTGACGTTGATGAAAGTGTACCTGTTTCTTCATTCCTGATGCACACTGGACCAGTCTAAGTGACTAATACCTTCACCACGATCGTACAATAAATGTTTATTTATCTTTGAGGCATGCCACTAAAGGCTTTTCTCAGAGCCAAATCAATCTTTTACAAAGTTGTATGAAGCATAAATCAAAGTAAGTATTGGTAAATTTCAAACTTAGCAATCTCGAGAGGCTCAGTATTGATACCCATACCCGCGTATATCTCAAATTTCCTAGATTTATTTGCACATATGAGAAATAATGTGATAATAAATACATTACAACAACAATAACACGAGTGCTCTGTGTGTAAGCAGTTAGTTTGACATAAATCGTTCTTGAGAAACTAACTAATAGTGCGAGCTAACTAATAGAGTCCGAGATCACTTACCCTTGACATTGTTCTCTCACATTACTATCAATTTTACGTACTGTATGTGTTATGTGTCTGTTACTCGGTCAACTAACATAAATATATCATTATTTTATTAGAGCCGAGTCTCGACCTTCATAGTCATAATGAGAAAATATTTTTTGCTACTTTCACGTCTTACTGAATTGATTACTGTAAGTAGAGCTATAATAGTAATAATGCTTTTTGCTAATATGTCATAACATATTGTCAGTACTTTACTTGTGAGGCGGTAGAGAAACTGTATTACACCTTCGATTAGACTTAGAGCATTAAATTAGGCAGACATGAAAGATGCCTTCGCGCGTAGGTAAGTCTTTTCTTATGTATGTACCTTGACGAGAGGCGTCAAGGTATGTACATAAAAATTGCTGTTTTCTGTTTTTTGTTAATGATAAGTTATTTAGGTTAGTGAAATAGTTTTGGATTATGGTGCATGTGACGGACCTCGACACTTTGTTTTAAAGTGTATGTGATGGTGTTGTCGTATACTGTAGGTGCGTTTTTAGGTATCCCACTAAAAGCGGCAGAAAATAAAACTTTTAACAAATAAATAAACCGTCGAAAAAACTGAAAAGCAAGAAATAATAAACCTCTATTTTATTATTAACTTTAATAACTAAGTTCTTCAACTAATATAAGTAAACCTAAGTAATTTAGAGTCGGCGCTAAACAATCAATTAACAAAGATCAACAAATTACCTTAAATTTTAAGAAATAACCAAATTGTTTTATTTTATAATTTTTTGTGGCTAATACTAATTACCATCTGCAAATATGTCGCAGAAATCCTGCACAAAGTATAATCAGGGTTAGAATTAGGATTGGAACTTTCCCAAAATTATATAGGATATAGGGTATAACTCTTTCCAATAAAAAGAATTATCAAAATCGGACTACTCTGTAAAAAGTAATGCGTGGTCATACATAAAAAAACAAATATGCGCATCGACAGGAGAACCTTCTCCGTTTTTTCGTCGTTTAAAAACATCGGACATTATAAAGCGTTGCCCTAGTTTAATGATGTAAGGCTAATTTCTTAATAACCTGGTACATTATGCTGAGTATTACTCTATGGGAAACACCACTTTTTGTACGATCCAGCGGTTCCTTTTTTACTTAGGCCATAAATCTTATTACGCATTTTCATTAAAATTACAGATTTTCCTTTGTTCCTATACGTTAAGTCAGCGTTATGTTCAAGCTTTATGTTCTTTATTAAAAGTAAGAGCGCCGGGTTTACTCATTTGGTTAGTTAAACTAAAGATTTGAAGTGACTTTAGGATTCATATAATATCGTTCCTACGATAATAACGCATCGTATTCAGGACAATATGGGTACAATGTGTAAGTATTAAAATGTTACAACAATAAAATAAACTCTAACATAAACCTTTGATCTTAAACATTGTGTTTCTTGCTTACCAGTGTATTGTTTACTCGTACAACCACAATATTTGTGTACGTAAACATTGTAAAAACTAAATTCGGACAGACAAGATCCTAGTAACCTACTTTCCACGCTTTCTCTACTTTCATCTCCTATATCTTTATACATACTTGATTTAATGTTTTTACAAAAAAGGGTTTTTATATTAGTCTCCATAAATTTAATCAGTCATAAATTCAAAAAGTTAATAATTATTCTGTTTTTTTTTGGGAAATATCGTCTCACATCAAATTTTCAATATGAAATAATAATCATATTTTTTTTTATTTACCACACCGAGAGCAAATTGTATATTTCAAAAAACATTTAACTAATAAGTAAAACTGCATCTGCTATCAAACAATATTTGAAATCGATTTGAGAGTTTTGTCTTTACTTCCCTCTATTATATTACATAAACTGCTTATCTCTTGACTGTACTTACCTGTCAAAAAGAATTAGGGGTTCAGACCGGAATGACTAATTATGCAGGGAACGGAATTAAAGAATAATAATAATCTTAGGGGATCAGAACGGAATAACTCCTGTTTTGAATGGGAAATAAAACAAATACAGATCACACAAGTTCATGTTTACCTTCAGCGACATTTAACTTAATATTAAGCACTGAGATTTTCATTATTCTTACAATGTTCCAAGCAGAGTATAAATGAAAAGATCTGAAACACAAGGCTTTAATAATTCAAGAATCGTAGCCATCGCAATGTTTCACCGCATCCTACATCGCGAGCGTCGCCGTTGTCGGTATAAACCTCTGAACAAAATGGAGGCAGCAAACTTTTCATTTATGTATAGCCGAGATAACGTAGCATTCGAATGTTTCGTGCAACACATCAAAATCAGGACATATTTTGTGATTCAGATGTTTACATGTAGATGTATTTTAAAGTAGATTTTGCTTAAATATCGTAATGTTATGTTTTAGCAGTTTATTTACGTTACACAACACTTTTGTTACAATTATTGATTCTATTTTTTTAATAAGAAGAAAAACTACTATACGTACAATTTTATTTATAACATATATACAGGAAAATAATCCATTCAATTCAATTATGACAAAAAAACCTTATCCCCATATTAAACGTCTTTCTTAGTAGAAGTGATGTTATTATACCAATCTATTGAATAATTTGCTATTACAGCAAATCAGTAATTTATATAACGTACAGAAAGAGTGCTTGAAATAGATTTAACAAATTTTATAAACACTTAATATAGAGTTAAGTAAACTGTAACTACGAATCTGTGATAAAATGTGTGATCACACAGGAGTCTTGTATTCCAGTTTGTAAGTTCAGACAAAATTAAATATTAATAAGTATGGTTTTTAAAATCTACCATACAGTGTTTAGAAAATAAAACATGAAGTACTATAGTAGTGTTGCATTAAGATAAACTCAACTACAAGATAAGAATATTCACAAAGACTGAAATTCCCTTCTCTACTCTGTACACCGTTTTCGCACTTGCCTCTTTATAAAACAGAAAAAGTTAATCTCATTCAGTTGCTTTACGCAACACGTTTGATGTTCTCAATTTAATTAAAAGAGTGTAAAACGAACACAATGTAATTTATCGAGCCACTGAATAGCGTACATTCTTTTTCGAAACTCATTTTGTCAGTCAAAGCATGGCCTCACTTACCTACTATTCTCCTGAATACAGGGACAGTGAAGTACCAAATTTGTAGTCCAATATCGCCGGATCCCGAATTTCGTTTAGTATCTTGATTTTGTGACTTAATTCCGAGCATAGAACGCTCCAACTTCAGGTAGGTAAATGTCTATTACTAAATAATAATCGCGGTTCGTATGATGCCTAACAAGTATGTTATAGATGCCTTCTGGTCAACCCAATGATCGGTAACTGAGGCTCTTCGTGCTCTTATTACTAAATATTTTCCCGTTAGTTGGTTTAATATAGCACCACCAAAGAAATTCTCATAAGAGCGGAAATGTAAGGGTTCGTGGGTTGGACACGAAAACGCTTAGTTTTGTGTCGCGCCTATTCTGTGTAAACTTAAGGGGGAGTCATAACGTAATATTAAATCGTGATCACTTATTTTATTCATTTCGTTTTTTTATTATACAACGGTAGGTAACCTGTCATTCATCTAATGGTAGGTTTCGGTAGCACCAAAGCTTCAGTTGGCTGTTCACGTTGCGTCTATATATAAAAAATGCTTAACTACAGTGTAACACTTTTTAGCACTGGATTAGTTTAACGAAAAATGTACTAAAAATAGCACGTGACCTACTTTTCTTAAAAGACTACTACTAAGACTTGAAGCGCTTTGAAATAACAATAGTAATACTAACCTGTTACTGTCACTCTGCAGGGCCAAGCTCTCTTCTCATACAGAGAAGGTATGAAAATAGACCACGCTTGCTTAACGCGGATCGGTAGTTACAGACTTTTACTTTAACTCTATACCTTAG
This sequence comes from Parascotia fuliginaria, assembly GCA_963082885.1. Taxonomy (NCBI): domain Eukaryota; kingdom Metazoa; phylum Arthropoda; class Insecta; order Lepidoptera; family Erebidae; genus Parascotia; species Parascotia fuliginaria. Next base: position 11,414,907 of record OY720180.1, on the reverse strand, counting down.
TTTTAAGTTTGTTAAATCTCTTTCAAGTACTAATTGCATCTTTATCAAAGTATATTTTAGTAATAACTTGGCCTTAATAAAACGCACATGCAATACCAGGGACACGGAAAGGCCCACCGAATGCCTGTCCGGGTACGACTCGTTTATTCACGCATACACCATCGCCATCGTCACGCTATGTAAATGTGTTTTATATTGCAAATGATGGTACAAAAACATTTGTTACGTTCACCGGTGAAATGTAGAGCTGTGAACGTACCTAAATAGATACAATAGCAGTGTAAGTGCATGTTACTTTGCTTTCATTATGGCTGCACTGAGTTACCTACGTCTTTGGTCATAAATAACAGATTAAATTTAAGCCAGTGTTATATTCATATGACTACACTATTTAGTGCTCTGTTTATTAGTAGTGCTGCATATGGATTACCAGGCGGCAGTCTCGGGTTTGATCCTCGAGTCAGGTAAAGTGATTATGGGTTTTGAGGGTCTGGAATCGTGCCCAGTAAATTGCAACGGTCTCGTCCTATACTACATGGGACACAAGTTAACTGGCGAAATCTGCGTGTTACGCTCCTCTGCCTACCTAAGAAAAAAGTCGTAAAGCTTTATATACTTATGTTTTCTACATAAATATGTATGTAATAAATTAGATAAAGTTCAAAATCGACGTGATAAATTGTTCATGAAAACGAAAATGTAAGATGTGTAATGCTTATTGATACTCTTAATACGGTGATAGTACTATATCAATCAATGTAAGAACATTCAAAGATATAAAATTGAAATAAATCTTAGTGTCAACTCAATGATAAATAAATCTTTTAATAATAACGACAAAACAAATAAATTACAATATAACACTTTGATCATCGTGACAGCGGACACAACAGTATAATCTATTGTTAAGAGAACAACAGTTGACGGACTTGACGTGACGATCAAAAGCTTAAACAACTGCACTTCGATATGAAATATTATGACAACGTAATAAATCAAATAACAACATTTCTGGGACAACTATTAGAAAAATACTTAATTGAAAACGGTATCAGAATAAATTTGCTAAAAAGTTGAGTATCTTTGAGATTAAAATCTTGTTCCAGTTTTAAACTTAAAACCATAATTTTTCTCGATTGATAAGATATTACCAATATTCAATTAGATTTAGTTAAATAAAATATCTTCTTTTTAACGTTCACGCTAAGTAATTGTCATTGTAAAAGAACTTCTATAACATTCAAACTTGCAAAATAATGAATTACCACTGCTTAATGCAATTTAATTTATCTAGTGTAACACTTTGTTTTTATATTCAAAAAATTTTAACTGACATTTATTATTAAGTAACCGCATAAGTATTTAATTTTGAACAAATGGATAAAGGTGGCTCAAGACCGGCCAATGTGGCGAACATTGGGCGAGGGCTATGTCCAGCAGTTTACGTCTTTAGGCTGATATCATGATAATGAATAATTTTACAGTAACCATTTGCATTGCCAAGCATACGAAAAAAATACAATTACATTTAAACTTAACCTAAGTTTGTACTACATTTTAATCAATCAGACGGATTTGAATTTGAAAAAAGACAATTCTTCCAGCGACGTAATGATTCTTGTTTCATTAAAACAATGGAGAGTAAAACAGAGGGCTCGACTTTGAAGTAAAACTACAGTGGAAATTCCTCAACTTCAACGATAACGTCTACGTCTAATTGTCACACTTCACAATGTTCATAAACAACGTATGTTTCGATGTCACCTTTTATAACCTTTACATTATAATTGTTGATTAATAAAAGAAATATAAAATAGAATATTCTTTATTGTGCACATTCATTAATATTGTGTACATCACATGTTGCGAAACAAATAAGAGAACAGGTCAACATTAGGTAGTATCAATGGCCGGTCGCTAAAAGCAATCTCTTTCAAACAACCTTTCATAGACTACATAGACCTAGTAGATAGTTTTTATTAATTAAGATTATTAAAAACTAATAGTCTACACTCGCTTCGCTTCGGTATCAAAAGTTTCATTCGATCTCACAACAAACTCCTACGGAAAATATCATGGCAATAGTGTAGTATTGCATCATTCAGACTTAAGAATAAAATGACTGAAAATAATATAAGTTAAACATAATAAATTTAAATTGCTTAGTTACCCACTCAATTTATTAATATTATAGGTGAAAATTTTTTTATATCGGAAACGTGGATTTTTAGTTAAATCATTGCAAACAAACAAACAAACATACAAAAAGTCAAATCTTTTCTCTATACAATATTAGTATAGATGACTGTTGCCACTTCATGCAGTTATAAGTTCAAATGTACCTACTGCAGTAACGTGTCAGATTTGAGAATGTTACGATTCGTATGTGACAGTTTCTTGGCGCACTCCTTGGACGATCGCCAAAGAAAGTTCAGTTGATGAGAAGTAACTGTTTCTTGCACCTGCAATATTAAATTATAATTTATTATTTTACGAATTAACAATACTTGTGTTAGGATGACAGAAATATTTCGAAATATTATTTGTTTTGTCTTGCTTACTTATAGTTGGCTTGCCAAACAGCAATATCTAAGTATTATTATGAAGTCCAAATAGTCTATTCCTTACAGCCTACAGATGCCCACGGATAAAAATGCAAATAGTGAAGGAACGACGTAATTTTTCAAAGTTATATGTCCTAAAAAAAGTCTTCTGTGTATGAGAAGAAATCTTCTCTGTACTGGGATAGTAACTGACTGTAATATGATGATGATGATTTATGCCCTTACTCAGTTTATGGTTTATGGTTATACGGTGATGAAAACATTGAGAAGAAATCTAGAATAAAATAAAGTATAGTATAAATAATACTGATAATAATATTACCACAACTACACACAACGCCATCTAGACCCAAAGTAAGCATATTATTATTATAGCTTGTGTTATGGGTTCTAGAATGCGAATATACAAACTTAAATACTTTTTTTTGTAAATACATACATATTATACTTAGAAACACTCAGACTAATGCAAATAGTCATGTTCAGGCACACAAATGTTTGCACTGAGCGGGAATCAAACCCGCGACCTCTGCGTGGTAGTCCATACACAGTACCACCGAACCACAGAGACAGTCAAATGATTCTACAGAGCGAAATGCACTGGTCTATTAAAAACGACAGCATCAATCATAAGGTAAATATAAACAACTGACTAGTTACTGCACATAGGTTCAAGAATCAGTAAAACAGAATAACGATTAAAATAATTGGGAGGTATTTATTATAGTAAATAGTACCTTTAATTATACGTTCTAGAAGACAGAATCAATATAAAATAAGTAGGTAAATTAATTTTGCTGTTAAGCGTACTCGGATTTGTAGAAGTATAAATACAATTAAAAATATGGCAATTTATACGTTAAAATTATAACAAATTCCCTTCGCTTTATTACAATTACTAAATAGAATTTCATTCAAATGTTTTCCTGAATAAAAAAATCTAAGCGTGAACTCGACAGCACTACATTAAAAAGTAAACAAAATTAATTTGCTAAAGAGGGGAGACTTTTGATAATTCGCTTTCGCTAAGGCAGAAGCAGAAGAGATTCAAGAACAGTCGGTGTTGTCATAGCAATTAAGCATTAATCCATCATGTCGTCTCCCCTCATTCGAGTCACGCGTTCTTCGTTGCGTTCAGATTTAATTGGTCGAAACTGAGAATAAAGTTACGGTTTCATTAACTTGACTCGTAACTTTTTGTATCCATCAATTTGGAGTATATTGATACATCTTTTTTGTTTTCTTAAGAAGGTCAGCAGTGAGAATTCTTAATTAAGTTTATTTTATTTGTAAAAGTAGAATGTCCACAATTCTATGAACTTTGGGCCCGATTTTTTGTACCCTAGCATTGAAACTAAATAAATATACATTGAACTGAATCATAATTAATATCCTGCACTCAACATATGTTTGCAAGAATGTTGCCAGTTGTCAGATTTGTTTCAATATAAATGTAAACGATTTAATACAGCGATACATCAATTCGATTCTGATTATTAGAGGTCATTTTAGAAATCACGGCTTCTTAAAAAGTAAATACCTAATTCTTAAATAAAAAATACGTATTTATGATTACAATTAACTAAAAGAACACCAACAATCCTAAGAGCTTTGGGTTCTTAAAATGCTGTTCAATTTTCACTGACAATTTGTTAATATTGTTATTGATATAAAATACCTTTAGGTCCTTAGTAAGAAGATATCTCACATTTAATATGAAAAATGATATTTCCCGTAAAAAGGCCTTCGGTCCTTAGAGTAGGTAGGTACTTACTTATCAACCTAATATGCGATACTAGCGAATGTCGTACAAGACAATTACAATTTCAGTTGCATAGACGAAACACTGCTGTTAGTATTGCTATACTGTATCTTTAGGTGTAATGATTGAAGTATAATAATAATTTATCTTATGGCCGTACAAGAAATCAGAAAAAGTTCGATAAATCGTTTTTTTAAATCGTTTACAATTATTTATTTGAAATAAATATGACATCCGGCAACATTCTTCCAAGCAAATGTTGACTAAAGGTTAATGTGATTTTAGTTCAATTTGTATTTATTTGGCATTTCAATGTTAGGCTAAAAAAATGTTAATAAGTCACAAGTAAACATAAAAAAATAAAGCTTAATTTTTTGATTTATTGAATTTACTGTACGCTGCCATAAATTGGGCCTATATTTGGGCATTCTTCGACTCAATAAAAAGTATATTTTTTAAATTGTTCTTTAATAATAATGATAATATTTTAGTTGTATAAAATTACATTGAAATACAATTTATTGGCCTGATGGCCTAGCCACTAGAACGTCAACGCCGCGAACCGTCGATGCACAGAAACGTCACGATGCAAGTGTTTAATTTCGCGATAGAAATCGTTCAGTACGGCTACCGACAAAAACGTTCGTCAAAAGGAAGTTACACGACCTATATTAAAATTAAAAATACCGTAGTATAGCTTCATGTATAGAGAATATGATTATTTAAAGTTGATCCAAGCCTAGATTGAAAAATTTTAAATAAATGGAGAACTTTAGATATTAGATATTTTTTTCCTAATATGTCAACATTATTGGTTTTTTGTAAAAACACCATGCAATCTGTAACAGTTTTAACTATGGTGAAAGAAACTAGACTTATATTTGCTTTAAAACGAGACCAGGACATTTATGCTCTATGCATCATAACTATTTTTAATAAATTAAACAAAAGAGGTCTGGTTATCGTGATATTTGATGCAACATGCGACATGTCTGAATGTGCAAAATGGCCGCCCCGGGCTGTGCAGACGAGATACTTTCTTTGATTTTCTAATGTAACTTAAATTATTTTGTAGTTCTATTTAACTACATTAGTGAATTAAATAAATACCCTATAGGTAAAAAAGTTGTTACATTGTTGTGCATTAATATAAACAGACACGTAAAAAAGGAAAACAAAATAATATGTAGAACACAAAAATCCAACCCCAATATCTCGTCTGCACAGACCTTTTACACGTAAACGTCCAAGGACACTTCAGTGTCCATTGCGTGAGCGCATTCTATCGATGTATTTACTTACTTTGAATCTGCATATAACACTGTGGATTGTATTGAAAACATATATTATACTTAATCTAGATAAAATATTTAAAGTAATGACATTAATTGAATCACGTAATACATAATGTGTTCACTTAGATTTTATCACCAAAAATTTGCAGCCATTTGACATACGATGCACCATCTCTAAAGTAATCAAATAATTTTTCAACCATAATGAAAATAAAACTATGATTTTTTTACATCATTGGAAGGAGCAAATCTTTAGAAAAGTCTTGATATAATACACTATACGATTTAAGTAATAAGAAAAAAGAAATTACGAAGTAATTTCTTTTTTTGAAAATCCTCAGCATAACACACACACAAAATCACTCAACTTCAAACTGACGTATAAAATCAGAACAAAAAGATACGTTTAGTTCCGCGTCTTAAATACCAGACAATATGCAAAAAAGAAAAATCGTCGTAAAAACAGTTTGACATTGTCACCCTCTATAAAATTCTTATTAACAAAATAGATTCTTCCACATTACTATCTAAAATTAACTTCATAACCCATGCTCGATTTCCCGTACGTCCCTCGTGAACTTTAGATATCTTCGTTCCGCCCTCACTTCATAAAAACTATACTCGCAACAATTTTATTACTCGCTCGCTTAAGTTATTTAACAAAGAATTTCATGACATAGATCTCTTTAACAACTCTCTGAACACTCTAAAATCTAAATTAATGCTGCAACTAAAGCAAAAATTCCCCTAGTAGTACCTTATACTATTAATGTCTTACTTTTTTATGTAAATTTGAAGAAGCATTTGTTTTTTTTTTTAGTAAGTTGATATTCAGTTTGTCCGCTGGCACTTACCAATTAATGTTAAATTGATTTCTTTTGGGTACTCTTTGTCTTTATATTAAGTCTATATTTATGTTATGTTACTATGTATGCTGATGACTGTTTGTACCAAAAAAAAAATAAAAAAAATAAAAAAAGAGCTTTATTATAACCGTATAAAGCTGATTTGTATAACTGCCTATAGGTAACACTCTAGACAAAAACTTTTTGGTCACATAAGTGTCTCCTGACGTTTGAGCGGCTAGTGGTTAGTGGCCCTGACTGCTAAGAAGGAGGTCGTGGGTTCGATTCCCACCCAGGACAAACCCTTGTGTGATGAGCATGATTGTTTGTTCTGTGTCTGGGTGTAATTTATCTATAATATTGTTACGTGTCAGGATGGGGGTTCGATGTAAAATGCCAGTTACGCGATAATGAGTTTATTCAAGACTCGCACAATACACTAACAGTAACAAAATAAAGCAATAAACACTTATACTGCACTATGACGCTTCGTATATCGCTCTTCTTAAGCTTCCGTATCACTTAGATGTTCGCTCGAGATCGCTGTATTCACAACTGAACGAATTTCCGCCGTTCCAATCCTTTTTTTAGTCATTTAATAGATTTCTAGAACCTTCCAGTTATTACTACAAAGATGCCGACAATTCTCGAAAACAGAACAATGAGTGTAGGTACTTAGCTGCGACGCGTAGGTATGCCTACCGCCGATGATCTATTGTTATACGTGTAGGTAGGTACATGCGAACGTTCTAGCGTAGGTATTTGTCGTATACGTGTAGGTAGGTACTTGCGAATGTTCTAGCGTAGGTATTCGTCGTACACGAGTAGGTAGGTACTTGCGAACGTTCTAGCATAGGTAATCGTCGTAATATGTATGTATTTACAAAAAAAAAAGTATATAAGTAGTATATCAGTTGTTTAGTACGCATAACACAAGCAAATATAATTGCTTAATTTGGGGCTAGATGGCGCTGTGTGAATGTGGTAGAATATTATTATTATATTATTATTATTATTTTTATATAAAGTGTTTAATTGCGAATTTATTGAACAAAATACAGTTGTACAAAAAAGAGTGATTGAAAGTAGTGTTCTATGAATCTACTCAATCTGATAGGAAAAAATTATAAAAAAGACCTAGTAAATTTTTAGTAAAAAAAAGCACTTCGTTTAAGACCATGTACAAATATAAACATTACAAATGAAAACGTTATCTATGTTTTGTTTTTGTAATTTTCTTTTTAAAGAGCAATGAATCAATTTTGATAACATAATTATGTACCTTTATGGGGTCTTCTGTGTAAGAAAAGAAATCAGCAAAATCACTTTAAAATTGGCGCAGGAATAACGTAACAAACAAAGTTGAATTGAAACCTTTTTTTTAGGTCGGTTGTAAAGTTAGCATTCGTTAATCCCTTTTTTCCAGAGATAAATTTTCATATTACAACATTGTCGCTAATAAACTACATTAATATCATAGTATTTTGCACGGGTGTAAATGAAAAACTAATTTAACAGAGTCAAAGCAATCCTAGGAGATTGCAAAGTCTCTAATTAAATGGCAAAGTTTTTCATGGCACGCGCTTTTCATCCGGGCTATGAAGGCTTTGGGAGTGAAAACGTTCGTTATAATTTATAACTAGAACCTACACGGGGTCCGTATGGCTCTCAAACCATTCATAATGAAATTTTTTCGTTTTTGTAGCGTTTCAATGTGACTTGCCAAATGCTTTGCTAGGTTATACCTATGTATATTTATGTTCTGCAGTTTGATAATATACTGCTTTAATCTAATGCGCGTTATCAAATATTAGTTTTATATTAGTTATGTTTATTTGTTTATGTTTGGCGATATAAATTTTTATACATTACCCAACGGGTAAACACGCAAAATACGCACAGTCGTGGAGTTCAATGCCAATACCAATACCCATTTTTTTTTTTTTTGGTTTTTACTCTTACTATATTTTAATCCTATATAAGTAAAGTTTTGTCAAAAGTTTGCAAGTCTTATGAACGATATTTTATTCACCATCGTCATCTCACCCGTAAGCCATTGCCCTGCATTCAGTTTTAGCCACATTTATGAAGACTGTATTAAGATATTTTATTACTTAATCAAAAACCTGTCAGAATGTTAAATTATGCATAAAATTCAACTAGAGCGGTAAATTGAACAAACCGAAACAAATTAAAAATCACTTTTTCTGGTTTACTTAAACAATGTCGTCAACAGATTATAAACTAAGTTCTCGATGTCATTAACCAATCGAAAAACATTTCGACCGTAGGTACTGTATTGCTTTTATATTCGTTTTATACAGTAAAAGTTACTGTACATAATGAACTGTAATTAGTTATTATGCCATAATTAAATTATTATTTACTAAAGCAGTTGTATTGTTAATGTTTGAAAACTGCAATTTAAGATAGAAGAAGAAAATAGATCCACATACCTACATGCTTACACTTTGTCTACAAAAATACAGCAGCACACGAATTCCTACATTACTATTTCTACTCGTATTATTGCAAGCTCTATGTCCCGTGTCCAGTACAACTATGTTCGTTAATTTGATTAAACGTGAAGACGCTTCGGTCATTTGTTCACGACATGACATTGCTACGATAGTGACAATATTATTGCACTTCGACTTCACAGCATTAATTTTGTAACAGTTGGGAGATATTAATTTAATTTCAATAATACAAAATTAATGAACTCTCTAACAAAAAATAAATGTAGCAGAAAAACTTCAATACCCAGGATGCGTAAAATCGATAAGATTTAAATCAAATTTAGCACATGATTTCTTTTACGAATAGTTAATTACGAGCAGTCAGAGTTCCAGGATCGTAGAGACGTTCAGTGATTGCTATCAAAATTTAAGCAGCTGATACAAATAGCTACAGTTACAAACGTTGGCGCACACATTGCAGAGTAAACACAAAAACTTTTGCAGTGAACAATATATTATAGTGTTCACTGCAAAAGTTGCTTGAAGTCAGAAGTCCTGAGTTAGCGAATTATCTGTTTCTACGAGCAAAGTCATTAGTAAAGCAAGTAATAACCTCCTAGTTTCAACTGTTCTATACGTTTTGCTGCATCACCTTAACGTGGAAATTGGAACAGACTTATACGACTGCTGATCTTAATTTTCTTAGAAATTTAGTACACACAAACGGTCCATCCCTGTTTTGCACGTTTAAGCTTTTTACGACATTATCACAAATCGACGAAATTCTTGCTTTTGCTCTAAAGTAATCTAGAATGTATTATTTTAAAACCTTCTTTTTAAAAGAAGTTAGCAGAGAAACAGACTGGAAAAAAAAGCCGCCTTTATACTTTATTCAGAGATATAGGAACTAGGTCTGTATAATTTTTACAGCTGCAAAGAAATATCTTTGGAAAGCAAAATAGTACAAACCTATAATCTATATAATATTATACAGATGTCAACCCAAAGTGTATTTATTAATCTAATTTTCTAGCGCGTACTCATATTATCCGATTAATATTGTCTGTATGAAAATGTGTGTTTCTCTTCCTGCCTTATCTTTTTCCCTATATTTTTTGTCCTTAGCAAAAGAAAAACCAATTAACTGTATGGATGACAATTCGATCAAACTTGGCGAAAACCGTAAATAAGTAGTATTTGAAAATAATGACACGACAAAATTTTCAATTATGAAACTTTTTGAACGCCGGTTATTCTTACAGAATAATATACCAGTTTGTTACTATCCCACAGGAAAGGCATATCCTCAAACAGAGAAGGTAAGGATAGGCAATTTCGGACACCTATCTTTAATCCAGGTTTCTTTATGTTTTTCGCCTTTGCCCTTACGTCAGTAATGCCCAAGGTAAACTTAGAAAGTACATAAGGAACATTGGTACTGCCCGGTTTCAAACCCGATATTTTTATACCAGCTTCCCGCAGCACGGTCAACCTGCGTTAAGTTACATCCTTGGTTACTGCTCTGCTGCTGTCGTCAGTAGCGTGAAGTTACATAGCCGATAACTTCCTCATAATTTGGACTATCAAAAACACAAGCAACAACAATTATTCAAGTCCGACTGGCATTCAAACAAACTCTGCCGTTTTTTATATTAGTATAGACTGACAAAATATCAGTAAAGTAAAAAGCAAAATTTTCGTATAAATTAATCTTTGGTGGTGTCCTGTAATATATCAACCGTGTCACATTCACCACATTACGCAACGTATACGTGGTTTCTCTCCACTGACTCGTTACAATTTCATGTCCAACACAAATACGATTTTACTGAATATACAGCAAACAGTAAAACTGAAGTATTTTATTATGTTAAGGTGGTTCCGACGAAATTTCGACGAAATCCGCTACTTTCATCTCGATAATTGAGTAGATTCTAATGCTATTTATTCTTTTTTTTTTTGCCAACAATATACTTTGATTCATGAACTTTAGAATAGTAGAAGAATTATTTACAATAATTGATTATATAACTTATACCAACGATATTAAAACAACGTGATTTCACTTATTTCGAAATATTACTTTGTAATTACTATAGTTATAAATATAAAAGTTATATTGAATCAACCGGAATAAACCAAATGTCAACTCTGTAGGTTTATTTCATTTATTAGGATAATGTTTCAATAGTTATTGATAATTTGGCTGAATCAGCGTCGCAGGGGCTCTGCGCGGGCGACGGGAGGCAGAACGGCAGAGCGGCGCAAGCCCTTCTGACGGACGGACGTATGCGGTTTTTTTAAAAATTATTTACGTAATTCAATAATTGCAAATAAATAATATCAAAAAAAATATTGTGTGGATAGATTTAGTGTTGCAAATAAATTAGATTAGTTATTTAGATTTTTTTAGTGTATTAAATACGTAGGTATTTACCTACATTTATTATTATTTTTCATCAAAATGACTAAAATTTCACGACTGAAACAAATACAAATGCAAAGGATTCAATAATAGAATATCCTGTAAGTAGGTATATACCTACCTTCATATTTTTAGTAAAATACCTTCTTTGAGATACTTACCTAGGATATCCTTTAATTATGTTTAGTTCCACGTAAACTAGGTAGCAGGTGGTGAGCCTATTGTCGCTCGTGATAAGATCAAGGCAACACCAGGCCTCAAGAATCAGTAAATTCCTGCTGTTATATACCCTAGGGGTATGAATATGAGCTTGCTACAATATTGTCTATGTCTACTATCATTTCGAACTAGGTGTGTGGTAGGTGGGCACATGAGTAAAATATCTAACTTGGATATTTACTCATGTGGCAAGGGCGCTTTCCGATTCCGACCGACGCGACGCGACGACGGCGACGCCGGCGTAGGTACGAGGTGCTTCGGTCGGAACACGAACGTCGGCGTCGGTCGTACAACTAGCATAGAACTCAAATTACAATGATTATACGTGACATGCGTCGGTTTGCGACCTAGTTAGGTACCTACACAAAACAACCATACACGCTGCTGTTAGCTACCTAACTATCTACGTTATCTTGCACGAGCATAAATACCTATACATTCTATATATACATACGGTGTGTACTTGAATATTCTATCGGTAAGTAATACCGATAAAATATTCAAGTATTTACCTCGTTAGATTTTTTTTCATGAGCTGATAAAATCAGTGATAAGCTGATAAGATACTAGGCTAAAGTAAATACCTACCCTTCTACTTTCAATGCATCTTATTTTGATTTATTTATTTGATTGCAAGAAAGGAAGAAAAAAGGCTTTACAAAACGTCTTAGTCTCTAACCAAACTAAAATATTTGAAGACTGTGAAATTATCACAATTAGGTAAATTAAAAATCCTACTCTCTGTTCCTTTATTATCGTACTATATGAATTTTTAATCCTAAAATTAAATAATATATTGTTGAGTGCCTACTGGACATAACAAAACTAATACCGTATTTTTCGAGTAATAGGTGTATGTAGAAAGTAATAGACCCGGCACGGTGGCACAGTATAAAGAATTCTACTCTTTTTTGTACAGTCTTTACCTAACTAGGTAAAGGCAAAAGAATTATGGTTTAGCACTCTATGTATGTATGTATGTATGTATGTATCTTTATTATATTATATTATAAGTGTATGTACTGTAAAACTACCCCGTGACGTCGTCCGCATGGATCCGTTACTTAGCGATAATATTACATTAGTTCTACTTTACCGATTTTGCATTATATTATACATTTACAATACTACAATATGTACGTACATACAAATATATGTATGTACACATATATTTGTATGTACATATTGAAGTAATCTATACTTATAATGAATCTCTAGCGAGGTAATTTTCACGGTACATCCAAATCACTCAAACAGTGGGTACAATGCGTCTACTTTGGCAATTGTTCGTGTTACTTATTTTGCTAAGGGTACATGATATTGTGTACCTTACGTACGGGCACTTACTAGAAGATAATCAACATTTATTTATTTATTGAAAAAGTATTTACAATATCATTACAGATAAAAACCCAATACGATATCATAAAAAACCTAAAATTAAAAACACTAATTACTAAATAAATATATCTAGTTATCCAATACTATACATTTTTGTGCAACATCCTTGAATTTTGATAGGGTACATTGAAAAATATCAATTTCTATAGAAATAATGATATACACATAGGAATGATGACGCTTTGTTTAAAGCATGTGTAACTTTTCAGTTACACATGCTTTAAACAAAGCGTCATCATTCCTATGTGTCCTCCTTATCAGCTCCGTCATTTGAATTCAGTTTTGCTGGTGAATGGTGCTGTTTCAAATTCAGTGCAGTGGTGGCCATACAGAGTAAAGATACTGTGGGAGAAAAAGGAAATAAAGAGGACCGAGGAGGTAACTATGCCTTCGGACCACTGACTTTCAGACAAAACTTACACTTTACGTCGTTATTTACATCTCCAGCCAAACCGTCCCGCTTATTCTAAAAGATCTACTTCCGTAAAATTTTTGCTAGCTATACAATATACAGAACGATTTACTGAAGTTATATTTGTGATATCCAGTTGAACCGAAAATAAATAAGGAAAATGAAAATATGTTAATTCATATAGGTTAATTAAATTAACACTTATGAACGTCAAAGTTTACAAAATGTCAGCAAATTAACCTACAACCAGTTCGCTGACAAAGTAGAGCCATGAGAAGAACTGGCAAGAAACTCAAGCCACTCATTTTAATCGCCAGGTTATTACAATTTTTGTAAGTTACAGTTTCAAGTAGCATGCAAAGTGACACAGGCAATACACTTAACTCTATAGGTAATTAAATACTTACAGCTTTCTATGTTGCAAAGAAAAAATAAAAAGTAAAATGCGTGCTTTACAGGCTGCCTCAATTTGCATATTGCTACAAAAGTACGAAAAGTCAGGGAGAAGTCAAGAGGAGTCAAGGTTTCAATTTTTGCCGCGTTTTTTGAGTGTTTACTCAAAACTCGACTTTGGCAGTTAACGGCATTTTAGTTATACCACGGTAGAGCTGGATTTTGAGTTTATTGGTTTAACCCACAGTAGTTATTTTTATTTCTACTACATATTTAACAAACGTCATGATTCTAAACACTCATCTTTGCTTTCGCTACTATATAAATAATAAATATATAAATAATATATACTAAAAAATATACATACTTACTAAACGAAATAATAAAAGATACTAAAAAAATAATTCATTATTTTCGCGTCTATCAGATTTTAGCTCTGCGGTTTCGGACAAGTAAGGTCATTGTCTTATAGTTGTGCTACTGCTACTTGACGCTAGAGGGCGGACTCGCACGCAATGTTTTTTTCGGGTGAGGCGCGGGGTGGTGAGGAAGCGAAACGCTCAAGGTCATATGTGACGGAACGCCCTTAAAGTAGACAAAGTATGTAAAAGCACTTATTTCATTCAGTGAAATTGCCCAAAGTAAAAGGAAATATTTTTAGGTGTATATGTATAATTATGTCTATATATATTAATGCAGCCTAGTATTATTTTATCGGTGATTCAGCCTAAACAGTTTAAAGATTTTATAAAATAATCAGCGTGTTATTTTCAGATTCATGTCAATCATTAGTTTAGGGTACAGTACTATTTGTACATAGTCTATTGCACTATTCCAAAAATAAAATAATAAATATTTGACTGAAGTACTAGTTTTATAGTTCCTAGAATTAAAGAAAATTTTCTTCGTATAAGTTTATTTCGATCAAACACTCCAATATTTGTAACACAAATATCAATAACTAACTGCGCCCCACTACTTCGCCCGCGCGTAAAATATGTTTTGTTGTGTCCCTCGAGAACCAGACCGATATTCAGGATAAAAAGTAGCCTATGTCCGTCTCCGGCACCTAATCTAAGTACATACCAATTTTAATCGAAATATCGAAATCTGTTCATTCGTTTAGGCGCCGAGTGGTAACAAACACACACACACACACACACACACACACACACACACACACACACACACACACACACACACACACACATACACACACACACACACACACACACATACACACGCACACGCACACGCACACGCACACGCACACGCACACGCACACGCACACGCACACGCACACGCACACGCACACGCACACGCACACGCACACGCACACGCACACGCACACGCACTCGCACTCGCACTCGCACTCGCACTCGCACTCGCACTCACACGCACGCACGCACACAATATATACTACAATATTAATAGGATTATAATCAGTTCATTCAATACACAGAGTTTAATTATTTCAACTAATCTTAACGAATTAGCTGTTTAAACAGAGCCTTTGTTGTGATTTAAGCTTGTTGAAAATCAATGACGATTGATTTAAAGTGACCCACATTTCCACATTTTTTTGATTATCTATATATTTGATTATATAAAGCGAAAGGGTTTGTTTGTTTGTTTATTTGAACGCACTAACTCTGGAACTATCAGTCGGATTTGAAAAATCTTTTTGCGAATAGTAGCCCAGTTCTCGCGGAAGGTTATAAGCAGTAGCGGCTTTACCAGAAGGCTGAGAAGGCTGGAGCCTAGGGCGGCAGATTTTAAGGGGCGGCAAATGTGTCCTAATTTTTTTTTGTAGGTTTTAGCTACAGTTTCGAATCATCACTATATAGTACAAAACACAGTCACTTACCGTTGTCTGTCTGTCTGTCTGTTCCTTTGTATGCTTAGATCTTTAAAACTACGCAAAGGATTTTGATGCGGATTTTTTTAAATAGATAGAGTGATTCAACAACTTACATTATTCTATGGAACCGTGTCGTAAAGAGTCCGGGGCAGTGGTCCAACTGCTATGTCCAACTAGTTGGACCATGGGTTTACTAGAGGCAGTTGTCCAACTTTCAAAATAGTTATACAACTGCATCTTTTAAGAGTTCCGTGGTCCAGTTTATTTAAAAAAACAACTTGCCATCTCTAAAAACCTCAACTGCTTTTTTATGTGTGTATGGTACCAACTGGTTTACAGTTATATTAAACAGAGCAGTTGAACCACTGCCCCGGACTCGTCGTAAAAAGACTACTTGTTAAGTAATTTCTTTCCTGAGAGTTCACTCTGTTATCAAAACGCTGTAACTATGCACATATATAAAACTTATAGCTTCTCAGTCATCTTGTATTACAGGTAAACTGCTTCTCAGTCATCTTGTATTTCAGGCAAACTGCTTTATAGGTAATTTAAATTTAGGCATTCTGCTTTCAGTCAATTTAACATTTCAGGCATACTGCTTCATAGGCTTCTCTCATTTAGAGTAAACAGCTTGTTAGACAAATTTTATGTTTAGATACCTATATCACCATTATTGACATCTTGCGTTTAAGGTAACTCAATCAAAGGGAAAATTAAAAAGTGGAAATTGTCCAGTAGATAAGGCACCCGCTTCGAGAATACGAGGTAGTGCGTTTGAATTCGGGCAAGTACCAATGTGATTATTCAAATCATATGTACTTTCTAAGTTTATCTAGGACATTTCTGACTGACGGTGAAGGAAAACATCGTGAGGAAACCTGGACTTAAAAGTCTGAAATTGCCAATCCCTCTTGAGCAAGTGTGGTGATTAATGCTCATGTCTTCTCTATATGAGAAGAGGCCTTTGCCTTGATGTTTTTGCAGATGCATTTTAATGATTTATTTACAAATGTACAGTTTTCAGATTTCTTTCTTTACTTGTAGTATAACACGGTATTACTTGCCAAATTTCATAGTTCTAGGTCAACGAAAATGAATTTTGAATTCTTTGAGAGTATCGAAATATACGTTTTTTGCGGCATAAACGGGTGTATCTTTTTTTACGTTAACTAAGGAGTTTGATTTTGTTTACAGCTTCAAGTGACTGTAGGTCTGAGTATATCGTTTTAATTTCAACTCGATACCTCCACGCGTACCCGAGATAAAGGGTCTTGACAGGTAGACGGACAGACAACAAAGTGATTTTAGGATTCCGTTTTTACTTTTGAGGTACAGAACTCTAAAAAATGCAAGTAATTAATATAATTGGGTAGATACGATGGGGTATCGAATTGCAGAGGTCAGTAAGGGCGGCAAAATTTAAATAGCCTACGGGCGGCAAATCTGTAAAGCCGCCACTGGTTATAAGCTATGTAACATCACGCTACTGGCGACGGAAGCAGAGCAGTGAGCAAAGACGCGAATCAAACCGCGCCGCGGCAAGGTAGTATTTAATAATAGCTTGACAATAACTACTCTAATTACCAACCATGAAATTTAGGTTCGTATATCTTTTATAAGGTTATTGCGTGCCTTAATTAAAAAACTATTCGAGGAAAAATAAGAAACAAGGACCAAGAAGAAAATTAAAAAGAGAATAAAATGAGCCTCAACCAAGTACACAATTTAAAAAAATGGCGTAATGCTCTAATTTCAGCCACTGAACGACCATTATCATGCAATTTTTTTTATCTTACATACGAGTATCTATATCCTCACCTATTGAACTCACATAGTATATGAACGAAGGGTAGTCAATGAGATTTTTATTAAGCCACAATATTCATGTGATGTTTATTATGAAAGCACTATTCTGAAGCTTGGATAGGACATAATATCATTATTCGGTATCTCGGTATACCACTGGCACATCGTAAAAGGCATTTCCTAAAGGTATATTACGAGCAATTCTTCCCCAAGAGAATATTACTCGTATATTTGCAAATTTTCATATCAATAATACTGGATTCGTTCGTCCTCGTGAATTGAGTGGAAGGATTTCTTTGATGTATACATTTTTGACACATTTATGATATTACTTTGGAAGTTAGACACCTTGTGATCCTTTAGATTTGGAAAAATGCATTATTTTATGTTAGAATATCATGTTTTCCATTGTTATTAAAATAAAATAAACAATTCATTCCTTTTTTGTCACGGTTTGCCTCTTCAATTAATATTTTTATTATATACCTTAGCATAAAATATACAAAAATAACCAACAACTGGAAAGCAGTCATAAGAATTTTCATATTTTACATCTCCTGGGTACATGCAAAATTGTTTGACAAATTATTATTACAAGATATTTATGGGATAAATAAAAACAAAAAAGTTCAAAATAGACATTCGTCGATGCACTCCACTGGTCCGAAACAAGGACTTCAAAAAAGGTCCTTCTGCGATTCACACCATGGTCCGAACAAGTCATGGTGTGAATCAACAAAGGACTCCTACGCAAATCGGATATTGCTAATCTCTATTTATAGCATGATATCAGTGGTTCAGCCAATCATAAATTAGAACAATTTAATTGTTATCCATTATTAGTCCAACTGTAAGTGAAATGGACGGTTTTGATTTTGGAATGATAGATTTATTAATGCCACGGTTTCAATGGGCGTGTAAATTGATGCTTATTATTTCAATTTGGCACTGTACTAAAATTTGAAATTTGTGCAAAATCTAGATTTGAAGCATATTTCGAAGACTTTGTGTGGCATCTTTGAGGAGTGAATTAAAAACATTGTTATTATAATCTCCGTACACTGATCAACGCTATTTCTGTAAGACAGGCTTAAAAGCGATACTTGCAAAAATTTTGTTATTGCACTTAAGTATCTCAGGCAAACTTGATCTAAGGAATTATTTCTTAGATCTCATATTTAAACCTTAGAAATAACTACAAAATGATCCTTACTTCCATATGTAGCAACAGACAAAATAAAAATATATAGGCATAAAATAAATAAGGTACTGAGGCCTTAGACAAGTGTCAAAGATTTCTATTCTATTCATAGAATAGATAAAAAAATGTATGAGATTGACATAAGCGTTGGCGTTAGCTTATTATGTTAATCCAATACATTTTTTAATCTATTCTATGAATAGAATAGAAATCTTTGCCACTTGTCTAGAGCCTCTGATGAGATATAAGGTCCGCACTTGGTCGCATCGCCACGCACTTCTACAACACTACGACTACTACATATTATATTATGTGCTTTGGCGCAATTTTACAATACGGCCGTACTATGAGTTGACATAACTGATATTCTGTAGTTTTAGAGGCACTTCATCAGTTTGGCTAAAATCGGAATGACAAATCTTGTAGAAGAATCATTACATGTTACTTCATATCAAAATCTATTCGTTGTCTTATCGTCGAGATTCGTCAATTTCTATATCATAATTTTAAAAAAGCGATAGTTCCTAAAGAAATGTTTATCTTAACCTATATAAGTATAGATATACTTATCGCGACAGAAGAATATTAATGAGTACAGTGTGACAAGTTGTTTACTAATCGTTGTGCAATGACTCAGCAGTCTCAACACTAACGAGGACTTTAAATTAAGCTCTCCTTGTAAATCTTGAAATTGGTTTAAGCATTCACTGGTAGCTAATGACGGTCTTCTCATTAAGGAGTTGTAGCTATCACGTGTTTTTGAGTGTTCAAATATAGTTGATTTTTTATTTAACAGCGAGTGATAAATGTTGTTAAAGAAGAATACCTGAAAAGAAGAAACCTATTGTGTCTTCGGGTTGCATAATACTTATTTATTTGTAATGTCAATGTAACAAAACATTGACTTACGAAAACGAAAGTCAATTAGGTTTCTTTATGTTTTTTCTTAGACATAAAATACAAATAATGGATATCGACGTAATCAAGTATCTGTGTTATGCAGTGATCCTGCTATGAAAGTCTAGTGCTAGCTAGTCTCTCGTATAAAATACTGATAATCTATCACTACCCGTTAGACTGCAAGCCCTCTCTAATGTAGTTAGAAAAACCAGGAGTTAGGTTATCACTGCATTGTCTATTGAAATAATAAAATACTGACGCACTTAAATAGTATTTATTAAGAGTACATACAGTTTAAATTTTATCTTCTAAACATGACATCTATAAAGGCATACATTAACCGATCAAATGAACAAGTCAACTAGTTCAAAGAGGTACCCAAATAAGGTAAGTCAGTTCAAAGGCTTAAAGGCTGTAAGATACACAAAGTGAACATATCCTTGATACAAGCCATTCATCAAACAAGTTATGTAAAATATAGTAATAATAAAATTACATAAAGTATACAGTGAAAATTTGTTCTACCGTGGGTAATCGAAATAAGTACCATTGCTATGTTAAAGAGACGAATTTCATCAGAGGCTTAACTCTTTCATAGACACTACTGTAGACACAATAAATGTTTTATTGTTATCACGGCCATATACAACGTTTACTGTCCCGGAAAGTGTAAAATTTGAATATTTTTTGCCGGTCTATCACTGTTCTAGGTTATTCCTCTATTTACTTCTTCTACTTTTGGTTTCCCGTATGTAATATTTGATGCAGTGAAAAATCTATCTATTCTTCTATTCTAGTCTATTATTAAAAAGTGAAGAAGTGGTATCTCTTCTGTGCAAGCTTTTAACTAACAAAGGGATTGAGCAAATACTTTTTCTTTCCTAAATCACAGCGGAAAACTTTGGAAACAACAACGAAGTAATTTATTATTTGTAGCAAAACACCGTTTGTTACTTTTATTTCGCACGAATGAAGTGACTATATAAAGGTTTTCAGCATCATCTACCATTCTGTCATTCACTCTATAGCATGACCGAGCACTATCCATCACATCAATCCTACAATCAGTTTTCATCATATTAGTATTATGTTGTATGGTTTTCATCGTAAAAATGTGTAACTTCTTTATTCTATAGTAGAGTGTTTTATTAACTAATCAGGTTCATATTTTGTTCTTTGTCCGACGGCTGTCAACACATGACGAGATCAAAGATTCCATCATCAAAATCATTTTACCGTCATTACATTACATTTAATTAAAATCGTACATTTGGTAGAAGTTTTATTTCTCATTAAACGGTGACAGTGTGGTCTATGATCATATTTGTATTGATCATTATAAATACCTACCTAATCTATGTATATCACTTAAATAATCCCACCTCTACCTATGACTGCTACAGTGCTATGGGCAAAAGGAATACCAGGAAATAGGTAATCAATGGAAAATGACAAAGTCCAGTACTCACTAAACTGATAATATCGAACACAATATTACAAATAACACTTTGTATATATCTATAACCAATAACAAAGCAAAGAGATAATCAGTTTTCCATGTGAAGGCACACATTAAGTAGTTATTTATCGAAATATAGAGGAGTAGATTGTCTTAGTCACGTGTGACACTTACATAAATTTATTCGCGCTCCTGAAGTCAACAGCTTTCATTTGCTACTAGAAAGGGAGAAACTCAACAAAGTTTAACCATATCAATATTTGTACAAAATAAAAATTGAAATGAAAATTTCCATAAAGTATTAAGTGCCTACCTAGGTAAGCTATTTCTATTTTATATTTGCAATGTTACTAAAGCTACTGTTATGAATAAAAAACAAAGCACTATGTACTATATACTATATAAACGATAAGTAGGTACATAAACGATAAGTACATTTTGTAAAACTTAAGCTTGTAATAATTGTAACCAGAAGAGCGGAATAACCAACATACTTTATACTTAAAAGCATATTCCAAACCCTGTAATGTGGCATAAAATTATATTAAATAAACAATTTATTTATCTACTTATTTATCATATAATGTTAACAATGCAAAGTGATAGCCTTTTTTTATATTAAGCCACAAAAATGACTACTCAGACAGTAAATCAGTCTAGAAGTGGTGGACACTTTGGCATGGTGACCTCGACTTCGGCGAAAAGATCTGGGACCCTACCACAACCTCTTATAGCAATCATATTATAACCTTACTTTGTCTCTATTCTTGTTTTTAATGGTACAAAAGAAAAAAACAAAACGCAAAGTAACAAAACAAAATACTGCTATAGGAGGTTGTGCCGGACGGGCGGTAATCGAACCCAACACGAGTGTGTTGTGTAGATCTATGACCGACCCGCTGTTGTCCTACACCTATAGGTTCCGGATACAGCGCTGATCTTCGAAGACGATCACTTATGAACTATTTGTTTTATCAAAAAGGTAAATACATATTCGTGATTAGAACACTAAGGAGCACAATAAAAAGTGACTGCTAGCACACGCGTGCGATGTTTTCTAGCTTTTAAATCTATCTAGGTTCTGTCTATCACTGTATGCACTATTTTAACACTATTTAACACTGTTTTCACAGGTGTCGCGAACAGAGGTAGTGGTAGGCCGCAGATATGGTAAGGTCACACAAGTGCTGGTAAGGAGTTCTTATATATATTCTTGAAACTGATTATTTAATTCGAAATTATGATGACATAATAATTATTCTATATCCTCTCACGTTAGAGCAAAGGGACTCTTACTTATTATAACTATCATGCCCCGTACACGATATGTCATTATCGAATTACAGAGGATTACATAGTCTTAGACGTGATGTCACGTATATACGACTTCCTGAAGATAAAAGCCTTAATTTGTTTGCCCCCGCAGGCACATATAAACTTAAGTTAACGTTCCACTTAGCAATTCTTAACCATTAATAATATTATCTTAAGATAAAATTTTGGCAAAAATAAAATATTTCGGTTCGGTTATTTTTCTTTCTTGCTGATAATTTGTGGGAATACAATTAATTAATACGTAACGTATAATTGAGATATAATATCACCTACATTATAAAGCGTAATTTCATTCTACCACAGATAATGCTATGTTGCGTATTTTAAGAGAGACACATTTTAAAGACTTTTTCAACGTGACATATCGGTAATGCTATTGTTGTAACGTATAAGCGTTGCAACAATACAAACAGTGCTAGATGAATTAGAAACCGTCTTCAATCTTCAGATGATCATTTATCAAGTTTTTATGTCAAGGCTCTTGCAAAAGCAGAAACAAAATAAACAAGAAGAGTTTTTGGAACATGCTTTGCGAGATTATTTACCTTTTTATTGTTCCAAAAGTTGTGTCAATAAATGAACTGTCTGCCAAGACCCTTACGGTAGGTGGCTGATTCGTGTTTCTGATGCAGAACGATAAGAGCCATAATTTCCGGTATCATATTACGGTACCTATCATATTTTTGACTGCCCGTTATGAAATAGGAAAGTTATGAAATAAAAAGAAAAGTTTGTAATGGAAATCGTGTTGCTACGTCTTCAAATAAAATACCTACAAAATATATTTGTATTTGAATTTTGTAAGAAAATGTAGGTCAAATAAATACTACAATGAAGACGATCGATTAGACCGTAAATTACTTTGTTTTTATTTTGACATGTGCTTAAAATATTTGATAGTTGTGAAAATGAATCTAGATATTTAGTTATCTACATAAAAGTTTACCATAAGTTTACGTCTAAATTGTATAAAAAAAGAACAAAAAATTACTGCTAAGTAATACTAGGTATAAAAAAAACCTAATTCATGTTAATTTTGGCAACACTTACTGACGTTTACCTTGATACAACCATAAAGATCCCCTTTTAAAATAATAATACTAAAACGTCACTGGGATAAAATCTGATAAATTAACCGCTGTACCTATACAATATAGGCAGGTAAATCAACCATTTAGATAAGATCGTCGTTACGATCACATTAACATACCCGTAAATTATTTCGATAGCATCACAATTCCAAATCAATGCAAACATAATACACTTGTAAATTATACGTTGGAACTAATACTGCTTGAGATGTTATCTATCTAAGAAGATACTAGTTTGTTAAAATATTAATAACACAACATCTACACGGCGCTATTTAGACTTCAAGTATTAGATACCTACTATTTTTGTAAATTCATACATATTATACCTACAAAGAAACACCCAGCCAGATAAAACATTACGTTAGCCAAAAGACGTTTACTGCTGGAACTTCCCCAACTTTTGCTACCTTGACCGGTCATGAGCCGCCCTCATCCGTCGGTTGCCCCCCACCCTAATTAGGTCGTCGGTTCACCTTGTGAGGGGTCTGCCCACGCTGCATCTTCCGGCTCGTAGTCGCTACTCCAGAACTTTTCTACCCCAAAGGCCAACAGTTCTGCGAGCTATGTGTTCTTCATTGTCATAAAACAGTATTATTTTAACATGTGCAAATATTTGGGAACAGAAGCAGATATTCTGAAAATAGTTTATTTATGCAGGCATTGTGCAAATATAACTTACCAATGTTAAAATTAAGTAAATAGGTATACATAAGCAATATTCATTTGTTGTAATATTATTTGTGTTTAAGTACAACAGAATTAACACTACGATTTCCAAGAAATAATTCAGACTAGGAAGAACGGCGACTAGAATTAATTTCTACTATAGGACACCATTAGCATCACCATCAAATCTCGCTTCTCTAATAGTTGGATCGGCGCAACATAGTAAGTTTAACACTACATGGACATAAAAAATAATAGAATGGGAAAGGCAAAGAAGAGGAAAATGCAGGCTTTGTAAAGATTTTGCAGAATTTAAAATACAATCGCAGCAGCTCTAGATTCCGAGGTCACACACAACTTAGTAAGCGAGCCATCTGGCCTTCTAATTTAAAGTTTTCTCCTTTAGGTACAAAAAACAACATGCTATATTTACAATAAGACCAGAAAGTTTGCATGTCGAATAGCATATTTCCACTCGATTTAGCTCTGAACGCGACGACAAACAAAAATGCGAGCTTTAATTAAAATGGATGCGAAATTTTTTGGACTCTTGAGTGACATTCCTTGTTTGCTCTTTCAACCCTGCCTTAAAACTCGGCATACGTATCCTTATAGATATAACACTCTAGTATTATTCCTATCGCTCAAACAAAACTATTCATACACAAAAGGCGTTTGGCAGCTCGACATTTTCCTTGAAAGGGCAAGTTAGACGTTATTTACAAAATATGAACCCCTGTCAAGGGGTCCAAAATGAATGATCTTAAAGCTATACCGAACTTAAAAAATATCTAAATTTACCCATTCATCCTCAACATCTATAGAGCCAAAAGGTATTCAAAATTCTTACAACCCTTAACCTTAAAACCCTTCATAGACTCGAAAGATATTGACAAAATTCCTACAGTATTTACCATGCCTTCCAAAAAACAATATGAAATTATATTCTTTCCTTGTTCTCTTATTAATTACGTAAGGGGATTGACATTGAAAATATTATTTGTTTATATAATAATGCCTATTTATTTTAGCCTAGTGGTTGAAGGTCCTGTCTCTTGTGTACCATGTTTGCGAGTTCAAAACCGGTTTCAAAATTACCTAATTGGCTTTTAATCTTGGACAGTACAATAATACTGACATATGGTAAAATAAGTATTGTGGGAAAACCTGAACTGGACAAATAAAGAGTGCAACGTTAACCGTTCATTCTTTCTCTACATAACTAGGGACCTTTGTGTAAACATTGTATAACAATGTAGTAAGGTATAAAACTTTACAAGCACTTAATAGTCCCAGACACACTCTTGAAAGAAATATCACAAATGGATTTCACAAATTAAGATCCAGGGCGCAAATCGAATCCATCACACACAGCGTTACTGTAAATATCAACTTAACCGCCAGAGATGTAAAAAAAATAATTTATTGTGACAAAATTATTACTTGCAATTTGTTCGGTGAACGAGAGCCTCAAAGGACCAATTAGCCCCACAATCCATATTAATTATTCTGCCATATATATTCCGGTTTCCCACACTGTTAGCAACGGCTTGTTTGTGTTTTGTTAGCATTGTTTCTGGAATCTTCAGTCTATAGGCTACGTAAATCACTTACCATTACGTTACCCGTATGGTTTCTACTTCGTAAAATAAAAGCACATAAATCTTGTCAATATAAAACCTGACTGCAATAACATCCTTGCAATATTATTATTGTAGGTAAACCTGTAGCTTTTATCAGTGGTATTTCATCAGTATATTGAGACTACATAGTCTCTTTAAACTTTAACATTAAAGAAGCAAACTTTGGGGAGTTTTTTGGACGCCTTTCGGTTGATGATGACGATGAAAGAAATAATAAGTACAAAACATAATATATCACGTTCGGCATCGTGAATTATAACATCGATAAAACCAAATCAAAACTAATGTATTGAGAAATGCAAAACCAAATTAGCTGCTATCAAAGCTGCTGATCGTATTAGTGATTAGTCTATTGTTACTACAGCCATGCGGGGTTAATTGAAAATTCTCGGCTTTTGTCAAAACCATTTAGTCGCTGATAGTAATATGTGGTTTATGTTAACGGACCACAATACCATCATAATATATTAGGTACTAGCTGTGCCCGCGACTTCGTCCGCGTGGAATAGTGATTTTGGGCAGCATTTTTTGGATATATCTTTTGGTTTGTTTTGAATTATAAACATCTTCGTTTAGGTGAATAAGAAAAATCTTTACAGTAAGTGCTTCTCTATCTACGATATTAGACGTATAGCCATCGCGGATCAAAGCCATACAGGCTGCTAGGATTACTTACACGTGGCAAATCCACATAAAGCTGACCATGCGAAAAACAGTTAATATTTAGATCCACACTCATTAATTGTCATCGCGAAACATAGGCTCACTGGAAACTGAACTCGTTTAAAACTAAACGGGAAATTGTTTGGAATGAAAAGAATCCGAGGAATAAAAACGCTATAAGTTTTTTTTTTATATTAGCCTGCCAAAGTGCCTCTACTCTGGCTGATGGTAAGCAGTCAGTGGAGTTCAGAAGTAGTGGACACCATTCCAAAAGCCAAAGTACTGGTATGGTGGCCACCACTATGGCAGCTTAGTGAGATGCTTCTTCACGCCTTACTTAAAAGTCCCAGGATGAAAGTTAGGTGGGAACACATGCGCTGGTAAAGAGTTCCAGGCTTTAATTGAGCGACAAAAGTATAAAGTGCTGAACCGTTTGGTTCGAGACCCTTTAGATTGCACTGTGAAAGGGTAGCACTTCAGTCCCGCACGTGTCGTCCTGGATAAAAAGGGAGAGGGTAGAATTAATTTAAAGAGCTGTTGAGAAGACTCTCCGTGGTAAAGGCGACAGAAGACGGCCGTTGAGGAGGCGATGTCTCTTCGCAGCTGTAAAGGCTCAAGGGTCTTAGGCCTCCGGGCTTCCATGATACGGACTGCTCGCAAAAGGCCCCCGTACCGTCTCGAAAATGGTCGCCGGGTCCCACTATCCGGGATCTAATTGGGCCCTTGCACAATGCCGCGGGCGGCCAGCGGCACCACCGTTTATACGGGTCTCCCTGGCCGGCGGGTTGACCCACACCACCCACACAATGACTCCGCGGATACTCAGCTGGTCCCACACATGCTGCGAGGTTTGTCATCTCTGCATCAGTTGGGCCTCCGGCTCTTGCACTTACCGAACGAAACGCAATAATATGGATACTATTACTCTTACGTCGAAAACTATGAGAGGGTAGTACATCCCTGGTCGATCCGACCCATTCATGTTGAAACCAGCGTAAATCGACTACTACTATTTAATAATTATCGTAATTCACTTCAATTCCACCTATTCCGTAATGAAACGTGTTAACAAACATGTTTTTATCACAAAAAATAAAAAATAAAATAAATCCAGAAAATATAAATCTAACTTGTATTTACATTTTAACTAATAAAGTATTTACATTTTAATTTACATTTTAATAAAGAAATAAGACGTGTTAACCTAACTTAAAAAAACTAAGCTAAGCTAAATACATACCACATTTATGACGTGATTATTTAAATTAGCATAACTTTTTTATTTATAAACCGATTGACATGAAACAAACACTTAATGTTAAGTGATGCTAATCTTACGGCAATCGTACATTGTATATTAGTAATTAATATCAGTATAATCCGTCTCTAAGGCGAATCCGATTTAAATCTATTCACCCGCTACCCCTAAAACAGACGAAATTTTGCGATATTTAACGAAACTTGGCACTCCTATTTTCAAAAACTATAGAAGCTTCATACAATTTTTTTTCCCCTTTATGGGAAGACCCTTACGGTAGGTGGCTGATTCGTGTTTCTGATGCAGAACGATAAGAGCCATAATTTCCGGTATCATATTACGGTACCTATCATATTTTTGACTGCCCGTTATGAAATAGGAAAGTTATGAAATAAAAAGAAAAGTTTGTAATGGAAATCGTGTTGCTACGTCTTCAAATAAAATACCTACAAAATATATTTGTATTTGAATTTTGTAAGAAAATGTAGGTCAAATAAATACTACAATGAAGACGATCGATTAGACCGTAAATTACTTTGTTTTTATTTTGACATGTGCTTAAAATATTTGATAGTTGTGAAAATGAATCTAGATATTTAGTTATCTACATAAAAGTTTACCATAAGTTTACGTCTAAATTGTATAAAAAAAGAACAAAAAATTACTGCTAAGTAATACTAGGTATAAAAAAAACCTAATTCATGTTAATTTTGGCAACACTTACTGACGTTTACCTTTTTTTTTTTTTTTTTTTTGTAGAGGGGAAATGCGTTTACGCATACCACCCCGTCCGGGAAAACGAGGTGGCTATGTCGGGCTCGCGGGCCTGAGATGGTAGGCGGCCAAAATACCGACTAAAACCCCCCTGTGCACCTACTCTCGCCTTAATGGTTGGGCCGCCGGAACTTGATACTACATCAGCGGCCCAACCAGCGACAGCCCACATCGTGCGGGCACCAACACCGGTGACAGCGTCCGGGTGCACCGGGAACGTTGTCCCTACGAGGAAGGTTGCGGTTGGGCCCCGTTTTCTACCCGCAACCCCACTATGGCGGCATCGCGCGCGCGTATGCGCGCCGACGGCGCCCCGTTCGCCGGCGGCGGATCGGATCAGCGAGGAGACTTTCCTCCCTGAGCCGCTCCGCCGCCTCCTTCTGCGAGATGACGTCCTCACAGAAGGATGCGATCGCACTCCAACATCTATCGCTACCGGCCATGGAGCGAAGCACGGCTGGCAGCGACAGATCGACGCCGATGACTGCGACGAGGTCCCGACGCTGATACGCCCACGCCGGACAATACTCCAGAGTGTGCTGCGCCGAG
Organism: Parascotia fuliginaria; assembly: GCA_963082885.1. Lineage (NCBI taxonomy): Eukaryota > Metazoa > Arthropoda > Insecta > Lepidoptera > Erebidae > Parascotia > Parascotia fuliginaria. Next base: position 11,385,923 of record OY720180.1, on the reverse strand, counting down.
TCATCGTCGCAGCCACAGTGGTGGCAGGCAGGACTCCTCTCCCTCCTCGCGACTTTGTGCAGGTAATGACCGAAGCAACCATGCCCGGTCAAGACCTGCACCAGCCGGAACGAAAGGGTCCCGTGCTGCCTACCAACCCACAGGGACAGGATCGGCTGGAGTGCCTCCACGGTCCTAAAACCAGCGCGCGGCGCCTCCAGTCGAGCCGACCACCTGGCCATCAAGGCTACGCGAGCAGCTTTGCGCCACTCGCGAATTTGCTCTGGCAGAGGGGACCGTCTTTCTGCCCGAACTTCGACCGCACGTCGATACACATCGGCGAGCACTTCCGCCTCCAAATCCCACGGGGGGGTTCCAGCTAATGCGCACGCCGCGTCTGCCGACACGGTGCGGTAGCCGCGTATAGCCCTGACCGCCACGACACGCTGCGGTCTGCACAGCCGCAGCCTATTCTGGGCGGTCAGAGACTCTGCCCACACCGGTGCTCCGTAAAGCGCCATCGACCGGACTACCCCCGCGTAAAGCCGACGGCAGGTGACGCTGGGTCCGCCCAGATTTGGTAACAGCCGTCCTAAAGCGGATGCAGCCACCTCCAGCCTCGGCGCTAGTTGGCGGAAGTGCTCGTCAAACAGCCATCGCCCATCCAACACCAGACCCAGATACTTCATCTGGGCCTGCACCCGTACAAGGACCGAACCAACGACTATCGAGGCCCCAGCGGGAGGACCGCGGCGGGGCCCGTGGAATAGAAGGGCCTCCGTCTTATTAAGGGCCACCCTAAGCCCCAGCGCCTCGATGCGCTCGACCACCTGGGAGACACCTGTAGTGGCCAGGCGTGCCGCTTCCTGAAAGTATCGTCAGCGTAGCAGAATACGCTGAGCCCGGGGGGAAGGACACCGCGCAGGACCCAGTCATAGCCGATGTTCCACAAGAGAGGGCCAAGGACAGACCCCTGTGGAACACCGGCCGAAATCACCCTGCGAGCGACGATGCCATTTCGGTCCTCGTACAGGACACTCCGTTGCTCGAGATAGTCCGCCACTAGCGATATGATGTATATGGGCACTCCGTGAAACCGGAGTGCCTCCCCGATGCTGCTGAATGGCAGACTATTAAATGCGTTAGCGATGTCCAGCGACACCGCCAACAGCACATCCCCGGAGCCTACAGCCTCCTCGGCCGCAGCCCTCACCGCCAAAATGGCATCGACCGTCGAACGCCCGGCACGGAAGCCGAACTGGTTGTCCGACAGATCGGGGCCAACCTCGTTCAGGTGTCGGACGATGCGGGCAGCGAGAATCCTCTCTAGCAACTTACCCGCCTCATCCAGCAACACAATGGGCCTGTAGGCTGCAGCCGAGTCCGGGGCTCTCCCCGGCTTGGGTAGAAGCACCAGCTTCCCCATCTTCCAGGACTCAGGAAACCTTCCAGACACCAGACAGGCGTCGAAAAGCTCCCTGAGGCAGCCTCCCATGTGGTCGAGGATCATTGCCAACACGCGGGCCGGAATTCCGTCCGGCCCAGGGGCGGTGTTCTTAGAGCGAATTCGCTGAATAGCCGCCCCCAGTTCCACTTCTGTGACAGGCGGAGCATCCGCACGGACCACCTGGACTTCGACCTGAACGACCATCGCCGGGGGCACGTGTTCCACCTGTTGCGGGAAGAGACCCTCGACCACTTCTGTAAGAAAGCTGGGCTGGAGAGACTCAGTAAGGGGAGGACCCCGCGCGCGAAGCTTGTTCAGCGCCGCGCGGTAGGGGCGCCCCCAGAGGTCACGGTCGAGTCCCTCCAACATCTGTGATTTTGCACGTTCTTTGGCGCGACAGATGGCCAGCTTGAGGGCCTCTCGCGCATTGCGATAAGCCTCGTACAGCTGGCCCTCCCCATCGTCATCGCGGCGACGCCGCCGGCTGCGGGTGTAGGATCTCCGGGCATGAATACAGACCGCGCGAAGATTTGCCAACTCTTGAGACCACCAGTAGACCTCCCTCCTGGGAGGCCGACGTCGGACGCGCGGCATGGTTGCATCGCAGATCTGCGTAAACGCACTGCTGATGCGGAAAGCCGCAGCGTCTACCCCCCCGGGTGGAGGTGATGAGGACAACCAAGCCTGGACAATGGCCGCCTCCGCCAGTAGGTCCCTGTTCAGTCCACCAACAGCCCACCGCGGAAACCGGGGAGCTCTGTCCGCCATGTAACCCCTGCTGGGGTCCAGGGTGCTCCGGGAGAGCTCTACTCGGATGTACAGGTGGTCCGAGAGAGTCTCGACCTCCTCCAGTACACACCAGCTCCTTACTCGTGCGGAAACGGCAGGGCTAGCGAACGAAAGGTCCACTATCGACCCACCCTGCTGCCGGACGCACGTATTGGCGGTGCCTCTGTTCAAGAGACAGAGGCCCACGGAATCCGCCCATTCCTCGACCGCTCTGCCACGGGCGTCTGTTCTAGGGGACCCCCACGCTTCGGACTTCGCGTTAAAGTCCCCCAAGACGAGGACGCGGCCCGGTGCCAAACGCCGTATCGAGGCTTCCAGGGAAGCGAGGAAAACCTCGAAATCCGCCAAACTCCGGTTGGGGGAGAAGTATACTCCAAAGAGCAAAATTTCTCCCCATTCGGCAGCGACGTATCCCAAGCCCTTGTCTCTGAGCGACAAGGGCGGGGAACGCGGCGTCGTAGAGTTGACGATTGCCACGGAACTCTCCCAATCACCCACCCAGTTTGGGCGGGGAGGAACGTAATACGGCTCCGCGACTACGGCCACACCTATTGACCACTCCGCCATGGATTGCAAAAAGAGGTCCTGGGCGTTGGCGGAGTGGTTGAGATTCGCCTGGAGGAGGGTGCAAGCGTCGTCCATTATTGGGACGAAAGTGTAATGTCCTCCTCCATCCGTGACGACGGTCGAACATCACCAGAAGCAGCCGGGGTGGATGTGCTGGTTCGTGGCTTAGGCTTAGAAGCCTGGGAGGGTGGCGGCTTGCACCCTTCACGCCCCATTGCGTGATTGGCAGGTCGATTGGCCATCGCACACATGGGACAGTGAGGAGGGGCGGCACAGTCTGCCGCTCTGTGCCCTGTTCCACCGCAGCGATAACATAGATCGCTGCAGTCGAGGCTACTGGTGCAGGCAGCACGCACGTGCCCCGTGGCCATACACTTAAAGCACCTCGCAGGCCGCGCCGCCAACAGGGTAACTCTGGCGGAACTCCAGCCCACGAGGAGCCTGCCGGCAGTGGTCAGCCCGTTGGCCGCCGCGACGGGGCATTGCGCCCACACAGCTCCAACGCCTCCTGGACCAGGGCGGATGGCGCCGACCTTGACAGCTTCCGGGGCGCAGTCAGTGGCGGCTATAATCGCTCGCCGGACCTCGTCAGATGTCACCGAATCGTCCAAGCCCGTGACGCGTATTTCAGCGCATTTGGTGGGTCTAGTGACCTTGACCCCATCCTCTGCCGCAAACAAACCACGCAGCCTCTGGGCTATGACGTCGGCCATTTTAGCACCTTCAGCACCTGGAAACTCGAGAATTCGAGCCCCGGTGCGAGCAAGGCGAGTTCTCACGCCAGTGTGGCCTATGTCTGCCACATTAACTCCCTCTCGTGCCTGCCTAAAAACGGCCGCGTATGAGAGGCCACGCTCCACCGCTTCTGGCAATACCGTGATGACCACGGCGGCCGATTTGGGCGGCTGGAGTCTCCTGGACTTCTTTGCTGCCGCTTTTTTGCTGGCAGCCGCTACCTTTACAGCGCTCTTCTTCTCACGCTTCTTCTGGCGTCGAACCTCCTCCCTCTCTCCGACTGTCTGCCAACCCCCACCAGAGGGCGCAGAGCTGCCGGCAGCAGAGGCACTTGTCAGCGCACTAGGACCGTGCGCAGACGCCGCCACCTTCTTGCTTGGTCCAGGTGCCGAAGCGCGTCCTGCAGGTGCCGTCAGAGGTAAGGGCGGGAAGTCCCTCCGGGACTTTGAAGAGGATTTGGAAAGTGTCTTCTTCCCTCCCAGGGTCCCGGACCCTGAAGCACCCGCGGGTACTGACGTCGACGTCGAAGCTACTGCTGCAAAGGTCTTACCAGCCGAACCATCGGCCACGGACAGTTGGCGTCTGTCCGCAGCCAATGGCGGACGAAGGCGTGGTTCTGGAGGCAACCTCGCTTCCAGACTGCCCAGACGTGCGTCAAGCATGGTCCCGACGGACACCATCACTTGACGCAGCTGCGCGTCGGTTAATGAGGAGCGCTGCTCCTCTGCCGGGGCAGAACCGGCTTGAGTCTGTTGCATGGCAGACTTGAGTTTGCTAAGCTCGGCGCGGAGCTCGGCGATCTCCTCCTTCAGGCAGTCGTTGGCCGCCCGCAAATGCCTTGTCTCCTCAGAGGAGGTACGCTCTGCCAGTGTCTGTACCACCTCCTGGAGGTGAGAGGCCGCTTTTTTGAGGGCACTAACTAAAGTGCCTTTAAGGTTACGACTCTTTGTGGCCACCGTAATAATAGCGGCCACAGAGTCGCCAGCGGACCGGACGAGGTCCGGCGCCTGTTCGGTACCAAGACCAGACACCTGGACAAAAAGGACTTTCGTTTTTATATATGTATAGCTTTTGCCCGCGGCTTCGCTCGCATGAATATCGTTTTTCAATAGACATTTTTATATTGTTTAAATATTGTTTTGCATACTATTTCTAATCTCATCATCATCACCATTCGTACAAACCCTCTTTCACCTACCTAAAGATATCCCCCGTAAAACAACATACAATACACAAAGGCAAATTTTCACTACAATAACTTTCCCCTTCCCCTCCCTTCCCCTTCCCTCCCCTTCATTCCCCTCCCGTCTCCCTCCCATCTCCCTCACTTTCCCTCACTTCCCACTCACTCACCACCACTTCTGACACCTCACTTTCCCTCACTTCCCTCACTTTCCCTTACGTCTCCTTCACTTGCCCTTCACTTGCCCCTCACTTGCCCTTCACTGCCTCCTCACACCCCCTAAGTTCCCTCTTCCTTTTTTATTTTTACACAACGCCATCTAGACCCAAAGAAAGCATATTATATGCTTGTATTATGGGTTCTAGAATACGGATAAACATACTTAAATACTTTTATTTTTGTAAATAGATACATATTATACATATAAACACCCAGACCAATGCAAGTAGACATGTTCATACTACAAATATTTGCACTGAGCGGGAATCGAACCCGCGACCTCACAGTCCATACACAGTACCACCGAAATACAGAGGCAGTCGATTTCCCCCTGACTTTCCCCTCCCTTTCCCCTGACTTCTCCCTCACTACCCCCGCACTTCCCCTCACTTCTCCCTTCCTTTCCTCTTCCTCCCCCTCCCTTCCCCTCCCTCCAAATTTCAAGTCGCCAACTTCAAAAGCAAAGATCTTTCCATACAATATTTCATCCCTTATTTCACTCCTATAAATCCACCCCAGTAAAAAAAAAAATTATGAGCGTATTTTTTATTTAAATAAAAGTATTCCAAAACAAAATTTTAAAGCTGTAACTTAAAAAATGAAGACGTTTCATACAATCGATTTCATCCTTGTTCATACACTTAAGGGTTGAATTTTTAATAACCCTTTCTTTGTACACTTCTAGACATTAAGACAAACACACCCTCCAAATTTCAAGTCGCTACGACCAGCGGTTTAGGCTTTACGTTGTCTGTCAGTCAGTCAGTCAGTCAGGACAAAGCCTTTTATAATATGTATCTAAGATGTATGGATTAGACGTATGGCCATCAGGGATCAAAGCATACAGGCTGCTAGTAATGCTAACACGTGATAGAGCCACATAAAGCTGACCGCAAAACAGCTAATACTTAGATCCACACCCACAACTTTTAGTGTCTTACCTTTACTTTAATTACTTAATTAATTAATTACTTTAATTAGTCATCGCAAAACATAGGCTCGCTTGAAACTGGACTCGTTTAAAACTAAATGAAAGACTGTTTAGAACGACAGGAATCCGAGGAATAAAAACACTATCAGCTATTCCGCAACCTGTTAAAATATCTGCTTCTATAAGATTTCGTAGTAAATTAACGAATGTTCGATGTGATTCTTTATATTGGCATAACTTTTTTATTTATGAACCGATTGACATGAAACAAACACTAAATGTTAAGTGAAGCTTACCACAATATATTAGTGAAAACCATATTTAAATCGGATAAGCCGTTTCTGAGATTAGCGTGCACAAACGCACAGACAAACAGACAAACAGACAAAAAATTTAAAAATCATTGTTTTGGGTTCTATTTGCGTTGATATTGGTCCCAATAGTATTTTTTCTCATATATCTTCCATGTACAGACAGCGATCGGTTACATTTTTATTATATGTATAGATAGATGGAGTCATTACGATCTATCATAAATCGGTAAAATAAATTCAGCCGGTTACTACTGAACATCATTATTTTACGTACCTAACCATATAAAAAAATGTAAATAATAATAATAATAATAATGTAACCAGATTATGCAATGACATTTTTTTGTTTCATATAAATATTAAATATTATTTAAAAATGTAATTAAAAAGAAAAAATATAAATAAAGAGAATAATAATAATATTTCAACAACTACACAAAACGCCATCTAGACCCAAAGTAAGCATATTATATGCTTGTGTTATGGGTTCTAGAATGCGGATATACATACTTAAATACTTTTTTTTGTAAATACATACATATTATACATAGAAACACCTAAACCAATGCAAATAGACATGTTCATGCACACAATTATTTGTACTTAATGAAACACACATGTACCTACTGGTTATTAAAATAGTATACAACAAAATATTACGTAGATAAATGCAATGCATAGTTCTGATAAATTTTGAAAACCAAACGTTACGTAGGTATATTATTTTCAATATATGCAAATCTGTATTGTTTTGATTTTGTAATATCGGTTAGTGGTAAAGTGGTTCGTGTTTACTTCGGCTACCGTGCTTTCGGATGCAGTTGGAATTTGGATTTCGTATTTCGTGTTTGTGGTATATCACATTTGAAAACTGAGATTTTGCGCTCCGAGACACGGAGGGTCACAATTTATTGAACCCACTACGAATGGCCGATCCCATTATAACCCATCCATAGATCGATTAGTCTCCTTAAAAGGCAAGCAAGAACACGAGAGATAAAAAGAAAACCCCTCCAAATTAGAAAGTTATTATACGTAGGTACGTGAACTAAGTAATTAAAAACATGTTTAAAAAGTTCAAATTGAAACAAATGAGGTAGACAAGTACTTACATAGATATTCGTCTTAAACACATACCTACATTTTTCACTTTTTTGTTGACTCTACAAGTTGAAAATAATAAAATCTATTTTAATTATATTTATGGTATTCGGGTCCCATCAGAACGGGTGCCTCAGGAACCGGGGCTCAAACTTTATAAATGCTGATGTGAAATATATTAGAGAATAAAAAATATTTTTGTAAGTTTTAATATTAATTAAAATTAACCTATAGACTTACAAACTAAAAGAAATAGAATAAAATTCTTCTATACTCGTGGTACAGAGCTTAGGCAAATCCTTCGAATACGTCCGGCCAACTTAACGCATCTAGATAGACCTTCTAAAAGTAAGAAGGATGAGCTAGATTAATCTAAACTAAAGCGAATTCTAGTTCGCTTAATCCAATACGACCTTTGTTGAATAACTGCAATTTGTTCTAAATTATTCTAAAACGATTTCCCAAACTAAGAGCATTATCTATTCCTCTGTCAGAATGTTGACCACCTTGTTCGTAGGGATATCATTACGTGTGATAGACACATCGTTTTTGGTAAGTTAGTTCGTTTTAGGTACGTTGATAGTAAAAATATCACTCTTTATTTCTAACCGAACGAAAGCCTCTTAGTAAACTACACAAATAATGTCATCTCGTCGAAAAGCCAAAAATACTAGTAACATAATATTATTATTATAATTACCATGGCTTATGTAAGAACAAAGGCAGCATGAGATATCAGAATATAAGATCAGTTCTTCTGTAGAATGCACTCCCTCTCGACTTCGAGTCGAGAAGTCAGGATGTGTACAAATCGTGGTACGTTTAAATTTACGTTGCGACATCAGTACAGCAGGTTATTAGCAGCAGATAGAAACTTAGCAGAAGAAATCTCTTAATAATACGAGTATAGTTTTTATAGTAATCATACTGTATATGTATGTATATATATACGTATATAATAAGCATATATACATATATATTGGGTATTATTAGTATATATATACATTTTTTTTTTTTTTTTTTTTTTTTTTTTTTTTTTTTTTTTTTTTTTTTTTTTTTTTTTATATTGGTATATCAATTAGCAATCAGTCGCAAGACTATAAGCTAGTTTGTTGAGTGATGTGAAATAAGATGGAGGGAGCGCAGCCAGTGCCACAACTTCCCATTCAAAGGACATCCTTTCTCTTCAGCCTTCTTACTACACCAGAAGAGTCCAACAGTTGGGTCGCAAGCGGGTTGGGATGCAGAGCCAGTCTATCTGCATATGTATTTTTGTGCTTCTCAATTTCCTCGACAATGAATGGAACGCCAAGATAATGGTGGATTTCCTCAGTTTTAGTGAACCATGGGGCATTGGTAATTGTTCGAAGAATGTGGTTTTGCACGCGTTGAAGGCACGTTAAGTTGCTTTTGCTGGCTGTACCCCAAAGCGGAATACCGTAAGTCCAGGTAGGTTTAAGAATGGAGTTGTAAATAAGAAGTTTATTGTCGACCGACAACACTGAGTTGAGTATATATATACATATTATATTATTTTTGTTTTTATTAATATTAATAGTTTTTAATAAGTAAGTATTTATTAATTTAACTATTATCCTTTTGGTCAACTTTGTTTATTAATTTTTGTCTGCCATGTTTATCTCTGCATCACTCTATGGTTAACTGGCAGAAAATTATGCCTTAGACATTAAGTCCGCCTTGTGCTATATTTTGAAGGAAGTTTTAAATAATTATATAAATAATGACAAAAATAGTTAAATGACGAATGTTGGAACAAAAATCCCCTACTAAAGCCAAACGTGCATTTAAGACCAAATAAAACGTAATTTGTAACTCAAAGATTTTGACCCCTTTAATGTCAGGAATAAACCATTTTAACATCTGACCAAGCATGGACTAAAGGGGGTTCTCCGCTTCGATTTATAGTCCATAAAACGTTTCAACAAGCTGTAGGGGTGCCGTCGTTGTGACATTTATAGTTAGTGACTCTCGTGAGACCTACCACTTGTAATATTCGACGCCCCATGTTCCGTTTGTGATCAAAATGTGTGTTGGTAAAATATATATCGCTAGCTCAACACATTGACTACGCTACTGGGAAGAGATAAGTCGAGGTTATTGCACTGCAACGTTTTCGATGAAAATGTATCTTCTACAACGAAAGACAAATCGACTTCAGTTTGAGATCACACACGTTGGTTAAATGATTTATCTTTGGAAGCGATATTATCTTAAGCCACATAGAGTGATTTTGTCTGCAACTCAGAATGTGTGAGCGTAACTTGCACTAAGTATGAAAATAAAGGTACAGCCAACGCCCATATTCACACTCATTCCCTTGTTCCCCTTTGTCCGCAGCCTGGCGCGGTTCCGAGAATTCTTGACAAAAAAAAATAATTGGAATTTTAATCACTGTCTGTTTGAAACAATCCTTGGTAATCTAGAAACTTGACACGATTAAATAAATTGAAATCTGCCATTAACGTACACATAAATGGAACCCTTAGAACGGTCCTCTTAAAATTGACCTCTTGTTTATTGCTTCCTTTTGGTCGGCAAATGAAAAAAGTTTCGCTACCAAATTATATTACGGGTTGAATGACTTCTTGTCAGTAGGAATTATATGTTCAACACGCCATATTGTATGCATTAAGGAACCTTAAATTATTTTACGAAAATCTAATATAATCCAGTTAAATGCTCGGAATTCTCATTTGTGGTGACAAAATATTCTTTTATGTGTGTTGGATAGATTGCTTAATCTCAGTCAAAATTGACTTCGGTATTTATACGCTTAGGTACCGTTTAAAAGTTGCTTAATAATACCAGCCTGTTTACTGTCCCACTGCAGGGCAAAGGCCTCTTCTCATATAGAGAAGGCATGAGCATTAATCACAACGCTTGCTTAAGGCGGATTGGCAATTTCAGACTTTTAAGTCCAGGTTTCCTCACGATGTTTTCCTTCACCGTCAGCCAGAAATATCCAAGATAAACTTAGAAAGTACATATGATTTTTTGCGTTGCGTAAACGAATTTTATCATTAGTATTTTGCCTCATTCCGATTCTAACTCACTGACGAACATGGTCAGTAAATCACCATAATTATCTTATTCCAGATCTTCGAATCTCAATATATTTCTGAATATTTAGTATAAATTGCGTAAACCTATTTGAAATTTTTTTATAACCTGCTGTCTAAATATTTTAATACATAATTATACCAGTATTTAAAATATCGTAAAGATAGCAACGACGAAAGATGAAATCAGATAGCAAATATTCAGTTATAAAATTTTATCTGTTTGCTTGAGCTTAACAGTGCTGTAAAACACCAAAGATTCCTCGACTTGCAAGTTGTTTCTGCCCGACTGTCGAAGTCGAGGAGGGTAATGTTTTTCGTTCGAGCATATGTATGCATGTATGTATATATATATATGTACGTATGTGAGTATGTATGTCTATTTCTCTGGCAGTTTGGCACGCTCTACAGCGTAAATGGCTTATTGGATTTTAACGTTGAGGTGTCATTAGATTCGTATTGATTGTGGGAGTGGCATAGGGTATAACTAAAATATCAATGTAGCGTCAGCACGACAGAATTAAATACCTAGGTTTTATTATTTTTACTTTGTTTCAGGCAGGCGGGCTTTTTTAATAATATATATTGTTTGTTATTGGTGTTGGACTTTTGCTTTTTATCTTCTCTTTATGTCAATAAACATTAATAGAACGCACTAGTACACTCTGGTTTCAGCATGAATGGGTCGGATAGACCGGGGAAGTACTACCCGCTAATAGAAGATCGATGAAGTAGTAATATTATCCATACCAATACTATTGCGTTTCGGTCGGTGAGTGAGGATACCAGATATTCTACGTCAAACGCCCTCTTTGCTAGACCTACTGCTGACGAGTCCCCCAAACACACACAGTGTTTCAGTCCACGCCCCACTTACCCAGTGCGGTAAGTGGTTCTGACTTGGTTTAGGCCTCAGTGCCCTTTATTGCTTCCCCACGACGTGTGGAGGTAAAGCGAAGACTGTTGCACTGCTCGTCAGCAGACTGAGACGGCATGCGGGATTACCTCGCTTCCGTTCCATGGACATCACGCTGGTTTAAAACAAAACGCGTCCCTGGTTCAACTGTGAGTGCACCTGTACTGTTAAACAAAAAGAGTCAACGTACCGAACTTGAATCAGAGCCCGAGCACGGCGCGACCCTAGCTTGGATCGCCTAAAAGCAGCGTACATCAAAGCCACTAGGAAATGCGCTCTGCACGGATTGGGCAATAACTCATTTCACATCTTACGGGTAGCCGTAGCTACTGGCGACTAGCCAAGGCCGAGCAATCCAACTTCTGCAAGCCTTCACTGCCCCTCTTGAAAATCCTTATGGATCGCTGGCCCATGTGCTGCAAGAGAAAGCAAACTTGCTTGTAGAACTCTTTGCAGCTAACTCCCAAATCGACGACCGTGACTTGCACCCGCCGACTATACCTGGCTGCGACTCCGTCATTCCTAATATCCGTATTAACCATCGTAATGTCCGTGCGGAACCTGTGAAATGCGCATTTCACAGGGGAATCTAAAGGGTCTTGAACCTAACGGTTCAGCACTTCATACTTTTGTCGCTCAATTAAAGCCTGGAACTCTTTACCAGCGCATGTGTTCCCATCTAATTATAATCCTGGGTCTTTTAAGCGGGGCGTGAAAAAGCATCTCACTAAGCCACCATAGTGGAAGCCAACATACCAGTAGTTTGGCTTTTGAAATGGTGTCCACCACTTCTGGATTCCACTCACTGCTTACCATCAGGCAGAGTAGAGTCACTTTGGTAGGCTAGTAATAAAAAAATATATATATTACTATAACACGATAATATTTGAGAACGGTTTAAGCTCACGTTTAATTAAATTTTTGTCAGAAACAAATGCACGTACCGTCAGGGTCGCTCGACCACCTCTTTAGCTCGTGAATTCATTCACCGGGTCATGTCTGCGCGGGAGTGCGGGAAACAAGTGGCTGTGATATGCTGTGACCTGTCGAAAGCATTCGATGTTGCAGACAGAAGTGTGTTAGCGGTAAAACTACATCACTATGGAATAGACGGTTTGGCGCATGAGCTGATGGTAGATTTGCTGCGGGAGAGAATGCAAATAGTGGTAGGTAGTGCAGGCATGGTGAGGTCAGCCCCTGCAACGTCAGAGATGGGAGTGGCTCAGGGTTCATCGGTCTCAAACATCTTGTTTTCACTGCTCTTGAACGACTTGCCCGACGCTGTGACCAGCGCGGAATTACTAATGTACGCTGATGATGTTGCAGCGTTAGTTACAGCGGAGTCAGTGAGCCAACTAGAGATAAAGTTGAACGCGGCTGCCAAACAGTTGACTATGTGGTTCAAAATAAATGGCCTTGCCCTTAACTTGAGAAAGACTCACTTCGTTCACTTCGTCCTGCCAGGAAGGTCATCGAGACCACTGACTGTGTCGGCCGACGGAGTGGGTCTGGCTCAGGTTAAAACGACTACATTCCTGGGGTTTGAGATCGATGGATGCCTGAAGTGGGAAGACCACATAAAAAAAATCTGTGGGAAATTGGGTAGTGCGTGTTTCGCTCTTGGTAGGGTATCGCGCGTTTTACCCTTGAGAGAAGTGCGATCCTGTTACTTTGCTACGGTGCATTCAATGATTCAGTACGGTGTAGAACTGTGGGGGCGCGCTGCCGACTGGCAGCGGGCCTTTCGTATGCAAAAGCGTGCCGTACGAGCCATCGTTCGTACACCACTAGATACATCCGCCAGACCGTATTTTATCAAACTAGGCATCCTTACGTTACCTTCTATAATTATATATCAGATCGCATTATACGTAAGGATGAACCTCCAACTATATCATAAGGTAGGCAGCTGTCATTCATACAGCACTAGGAAGAGAGGTCAATTATCTACGGTCTCTAGGAGGCTCACCAAGTCATCTAAGACGACTCATGTTATGGGCCCACAAATTTATAACAGACTGCCAGCAGCCACCACAAGTGCACCAAGTATAGACAGTTTTAAAAGGCGGTTAAAAAAGTGGCTTGTTGAGAGGGCGTTTTATTCTTATGAGGAATTTATTTCAGTGAAAGCTTGACATGTTTGATAATTATTATGTATTTTTTATGATTTATACCACTACTGTGACATTTATGAATTTGACATTTTTATCTATTTTTAATTTATTTTCTTATTTATTTAATGTTTTTTGTTTATTTGACTAGCTTGTAATGTAAGTATTATTATTATTGTACTGTAATCTAATTATTTTAAATGGAAATATGACATGTAAGAATCCCTTACCAATAAAGAACTATGACTATGACTATGACTAACATATGAAACTTTGAATACTATTTCTTTTTTACTGTTACGAATTTATTAATAGTTTTATTGCAATTATTATTATTTTCATGTTGCATAGTCATATGATTTGGTGATTGATGCATCCGTATCATAAGAGTATAAACGAGGTTGTGTTGGCTTTGAAATCGGGCAAGTAGCATTGTATTTTTATTAACTTATGTAGTTACATAACCTACTGACTCACGGTTTTCCTTCACCGTAAGTCAATCTCTTCGTAGTCGTGAAGATACTGAATTTATAAAAAACTAGACGTTCGCCCTTGTTTCGCTTCGGTATTACAAGTTTCATTCGTTCGCTCAACAAACGCCTACGGAAAATGTCATAGCAACAGTGATGTATTCCATCATTCAGATTTACATGGGCGCTAAAAATATTAAAATTTTGAAAATTAAAGTAAAAATATTTTAAACATAATAAAATATAGCCTATGTTATCCGTCCTATTTGTAGCTTTTAAATCGGTTGCGTAGATCTTGAGTTAAATCGGAACAAACATTTCTTTACAATATTAGTTTAGAAAACAGAAATTACCAACGGCCTCTCTTTCTCTATAAAATCTTATCTGTGTGAGAAGAGGTTTTGAACCCGCAGTGGGATAACAACAAGCAGGTATTATTATTATTATTACCTACTCATATTGTTGTTTTCAATCCTAAAAATAGTTTACTACAGAACATGGTTGTTCACAGTTGCGCAGTTGTTGCACAGATGTGCAAACACAGTGGTTCATACAAACAACACTTTTCATTACATCGCTAGGCTAGGATAGGTTCGTTGAAAGAACGAAATAAAGATAGAAATACTTTTATCTTGTTTGCAGTACAAACTTAGGTGAAATAGAATAAGAAAAGTAAAAAACACAAATTATAAAATAGTATTGTTTGCAAACAAAAAGGGCATCTTCCTTAGCTAGTGCTTAGGTCAGCGTTACGTTGCTAGAATATTAATTTATTCTATGATAAAATATTTTTAGAATATTCAATACTAAAATAGTAAAATTCTTATAGATCCTTACATGATCGAAAATTGTAGTAGTAGTAAGTAAGAAATAGCAGTACAGAAAACTGCCACCCTAAAACTAGGCAAGCCTGTCTTAGGGTGGCAGTTTGTACTGTATGTAAAACCTATAACTAAATTGTTTCAGATTAGTAGTCACATTGGCTAACTGGGCTTGCAACCTTCACAAAGCATTATGTTAATAACATCAAAGATGGTGGTACAGTAGTCCCTTAAATTTACTTAATACGCGCTAAATTTCAGATGCGACGATTGAATACAAAATTTTGTAAACAGTGTAGTCCACAGCTTACAATTAATTAATTAACGTTTGTGTTGTTTTTGTGAAGCCTTTTCCTAATTATATATTAACAGACCGTATAGGGTACGTAATCGAGAACAATCAATGTGGTGATAAGATCACACTATAATAATATTATGTGGTCGTGTATCTGTATACTTCGGCACAACAACAATCTAATGTTGAAGTTAACTAGTAGGTACAATTAAACTCTATTACCATAACTATTACGAAACTAGTACCTATAATATCCGCCTGTTTACTGTCCCACTGGAGGGCAAAGGCCTCTTCTCATTTAAAGAAGGAATGAGGATTAATCAACACGCTTGCTCAAGGCGGATTGGCAATTTCAGACTTTTAAGTCTAGGTTTCCTCACGATGTTTTCCTTCACCGTCAGCCAGAAATATCCAAGATAAACTAAGAATGTACATATGATTTGAAAAATCACATTTGTATTTGCCCGGATTGGAACCCACTACCTCGTGTTTTCGAATCGGGTGCCTTATCTACAGGGCCATTTCGTCTTCACTAGTACCTATATTCAATTTATTAAGCCCAAACAACGTTATATAAAACAATTTTAAACTAAAATTTAACAACAGTTGATTTAAGTGACAAGATGAAAACAATTACTAATTTGAAGCGGGTACGTTTTGAGGACATAGCGCGAATGTGTCCTAAACCGAATAAATCTTTTTAATTCGTTTGTTATTCAGATCATCACCTACAGTTTAATTTCTCAAAGGTCTCTTTATTACCATTCCAGCCAAAAGACGTTCACTGATGCAGAACGGTCACCCTCAAGCATGTCCACGGATTTTGTGCCGTCATCCATCGAAAACTGGAAGCTCACATAAAAACTTTCTTACTATATAATAATACTAATAAGCATTTAGTCCTCCACCGATCGCCACTTCAGTAAGTCAATAAATATTTTCAGCTTTGTGTAAATATTCCATAACAATATTTTATTTCTCTATCATAGTTTATGGATGCTCGCTGTTGCGTGCAGTGACTCTATATTTCACAGCCTAAATAGAATGCCGAAGTGTTCTATGACATATCTTTTATTGCTTTCTAATTCGGCGAAAAAGTGGTAGTCATGTCTGCGTCACAAATTGTAGTGGTACGTACTTCAGGTTGAGACAGCTGACTCTTAAATTCAAATATTATTTAGTAGTGTCGAGAAATATGGTATAGTATGGAGAATTAAATATTTAAGAGGTACAATTAAAGCAGCTTTAAAAGTACCTTCATAGTTAATAATTTAGAAAACCGTAGCAACAAAGAATAGTGGCTTCCAATGCTCGTAAAAAAATCACTATAAAGGCAGCAATATAGATGTAGTTGCAAAGCTATAATAGTGCTGAGAACCCAGATGACTGTAATTACTGTCGCTCCTACGGGAGGCGGTTGACAATTAACATTAAGTGGCATGCAAATCAGCTACTTTAAAAAGGTGTAGTAAACATTGATATTTATTTTTATTTATTTAAAAGGCCCATCTACAATATAAACACAATACATTTTAGTTTTACAATTTACATTTTAGTTGCTTAGGACTAGTGATGATATCAGTTACAGATGTGCACAACATTTAAAAATTTTGGTGGCCACAGTAACAATCTTAAAGAATATAATAATATAAATAAACTAAGTAATATTAAGTCGGTATCTATGCATTTGTGTTACAATAATATTATGAAATATAAATATTAAAATTGGACAAATAATAAATATTTTAAAAGAATACAAAAGAGTTATTTGCCATTTTTTAGGATATTTGTCTTGAATAGTGCGTGCCGGTCGTAAAAGATATCAAGGTCTAGTATGTACCACGATTTAAAGGTGGATGTTAGTCTTACTATGGGAGAATGTAGGCCTAAGTTGGTTCTCAATCGGGGAAAAATAAAATAGGTGATAAGTTTTTTTCTGCTATTTAGGTTAGGAACGTTTATTCTCATGCGATCAAGTAGACTTTGACACGCGGCAGATCCATTAATTATTTTCTGCAAAAGAATTAAGTCTAACATGCGTCTACGTCGTTGCAGGGTACACATTCCAAAGAAAGACAGCCTATCATCATATGTTCATCTGGTGCTAATGCCAGTCGCATTAAACGCATGTGGAGGTAGGACACCATATACCTCCAGTCAAAGGGAGGATCGGGCTAGGTGATCGTGCCTGGCGGGCTACTGCCCAACAGTTAGTAGTCGGGACTTGTATATATAGTTAGTTGGTGTGAGAATGTTAATATCGCTATTTAGGCTACTATACATCTTGTAAGGGAGTGGTCTAAATTTGTTGATTGAATTTGATGCTGTAAACTCGTAGTCGTCGTCTTCACTTGGATTTTCTCTGTGTGTCAACATTGGCCAGATAGATGACGCCGCACGCAAGATGATTTGTAAATGACCCTTGTATTGATTCTATTCGATCCAAGTGAATTGTATAATGCGGGTTCCGTAGAACGCTACTGAATTTAAGCAAGTTTCGTACTAGAGCATTAAACAGAAATGTTTTAGCTTTAGAATTTTTGAACTTCTTTATGTTTCGTTTGATGAATCCAAAAATTTTAGCCCCCCTATTAACCATGTTGTCAAAGTGTGGGATGATACTTAATTTTTCATCAAGAATCACACCTAAATCACGGACTTCTGTAACAACATCTATGTTTTCATTATTAATGTGATATCTTGTCTCCAATAGCTTTCTTTTTCTAGTAAATCGCATACGTGACATTTTATGGTATTAAGCCTCATCCCGTTAGCGCAGCACCATTGATAAACTCGATTCAAGTGATCCTGCAACAAATCCACATCTGACAATGAGTTAATTTGCTTTGAAACTTTCATGTCGTCACTTTCGTGATGTTGTAGAAACAATAGAAAATAATTCTAAATTAAGTAGGTACCTAAGTGTTTTATATCTTTTTTAAGAAGGTAGGTACAGCGTTTCCCTATTCTTAAACAGTGTCCGCGACCGTGATGAAAGCACAGGCACTTAACCATAAGGTTGCCACTTATCATTGAGTTCTACCACTGGCTCAAGCGCTACCATTACAAACCAAAAAAATATCTTTTTCAAAAAGCACTTTAGCAAAATATATAGTCGATAGCAAGACAGTATATATTTTCAAACGCATAATGATAAAACGATATCAGACACTATGCAAAAAAGTCGTAAAACAAGATACTTCAGTTAGATAATTTTCATCTTGTATAAAGTAGGATAAAGTTGAAATTTGAATAATATAATTGCGTTGTTTTGGCTGTTTTCCACTCTAACGAAATATCTTGGCGGCGAATGTCTTGTAAAATAACAGGAAACTATCTACCTACCGGCCACCGGTTTCAACATTTTTCACATTCAGTGTCGACATCCGGACTATATCGTACACGGATAGTTTACAACGGAAGCCAGCAACACGAATGAAATGAATCTTTTTGCGGGCTGGCAACATTAATTTATACTTGTTATTTATCTACTACAGCCATGGTGACAGCTTTTGGTGACGGTGAATATTCAGGTTTTAAAATAATTTCAAGTGGAATTTCATCCACATTTTTTATATTTATATCATTGTAATATACCATTAATATCATCAATAAGAATATATTATTCTAAACTTGACGCTGGCAGAAATAGCTGACACAATCGTCGGCTTTGTTGCCAAAAAAAAAAGAGAAGAAGAAGATAATTTCAAGTGATTGCTTTGTAGTGTAAATAATAAATATTATTATGTTATGTGGTCCGCGGCGTAAATTATGAAATCACCCCATATCTTCCAATAGGTATCGTAGGATATGACTAATATTAGATATCGTAACGAAAAGTAACTTTACCTAATTTATCATAAATATTACCTTACTTTGGTCACAAATTCGCCTACCACGCCTGGTGAGTATAACAAACCCCATAGAACAAAATAGAGGTACGTACTTCACGGAATAATAAACTGCAAGAAATAAATCTCCAACTTATACATACTATATAACCATCAATCAATCTCTAAAAATAATCCTCTCAACTCCCAGATAACACAAGTTTATTCATGTCTACAAGCTATGTCTTGTTATTAAACTTAATCATTATCGACAGCCATTATCCTAACAAATCTTAACTTCTTACATACCAGAGTACAATGCCCCTAAGTAATTTTAACGCAAAGATAATCTTGAAATGACTTTACTACATTATACCTTTGAGGCATGACCTTAACCTTGTTCGTCAAACTACACGAAGATGAATAAGTAATAAACCTGACCTTAATTAAGTTCAAGACCTAAGACAACTTTTCGTCGGAGCAAATATGTTGCTTTCACACGTAACAAACCCATTGCATGTAGTATTTACCAGAACAAAACTGTAATTTTCATACGGATATTTAAGGTGATGGGTAGTTTTCTTAGATAATCAAAACAAATGTATTATGTTAGAAGTTACATCCATTAATTTACTTTTGTAAGTGCCGTAAGGTACCGAAAGATTAATACATTTTACAGTTTACATAGATTTCATAACAGTTTAACACTATCTTTTATTATTATTCTATGACTATACTCGTAGACATTTAATTAGTCCACATTTCAATGTTTCCTCGGCATTAACACTTTTAAGACACAAAGATTATATATCT
Source organism: Parascotia fuliginaria (assembly GCA_963082885.1). Taxonomy (NCBI): domain Eukaryota; kingdom Metazoa; phylum Arthropoda; class Insecta; order Lepidoptera; family Erebidae; genus Parascotia; species Parascotia fuliginaria. The sequence goes on along the minus strand of OY720180.1, from coordinate 11,366,322 downwards.
TTACAGAGATCGTGCCAAGATTTTGTCTTTCATTCATGCATAAGCAAATTGCCAGATGAAATGATAATTAATCCATACCATAGGGAATTCTCAAAAATCCATTTGCTAAAAGTAATATTTTGACTACATCAAACGATTTAACATTTATCTTTCTAATACCAATCTATACGAGATCTGTACGCTTCAATATGCGCGTTGAATAGGGAATTCAGTCACAATGTAAGGGCTCATTTCTATATTTTTATACAAAACTTGGGTGAAGCGGTTTCGCTTCAATCTCTATTAAATATATGCAGGTCACGTCCTTTGTAAGGCAGGTTAGGACCCGGTAACTAAATCAAATTTATTCGCAAGAACATTTCGGGCGGTGCAAAGTACCTACACGTTACTTTTTTAAGATGTTTCTAGTGAATTTGGACAAGTTTTAATCAGAAGGAATTATATGTGAACATGGCACATTATATTTTCTGTAAACTTTTTAAGTAGAATTGTAATCAGAGTGAAATTGCGTGCGTCGGATAGCAACTTTTACCAAACATATAGACCAAACAATGTAGATAAGAGCTCAATAAAAGCAGTAACAATATTGTGCTAACAACTTTCTGTATAAAGAGAACGATTATTAGTTTCCTGTTACTTCTATAATTTGCGACCAATTGGGTTTTATTAGACGCGTCTAAGTACATAACTTTATTTCTGGGATAAGTATATTGCATTCAATGAACATATACTTCTACTAGGGTAATACTTAATCTCTATGCCAATACTTTGTGTTACATTTCGGACGACAGTCAAAAGCTAAAGCTGCTTTCTTCATCAGAAACGTAAGTTTATGATATGTGTCATATTGATGGTTACCTTCGATTCAACTAAGTAAGTATCTTTATTTCTATATATATCTACTCCAAATCTGTAAAAGAAATTATGATTTTATTATTAAGTGTTACGTTAGAAAACATTATATGATTAATAAATTCAATACACTTATTAAATATTCTGCACTTCCTTAAAATTAATTCAAAGCACGATGCAATTTGGGCGAGGCGCTGTCATGGAAACTACAATAGCCCGTAGCCTAGCGAGAATAGGTAGTATTTTACCGACAAAAAGACAATAGAACATTTTTAATATAGGTACACCTCACACAAAGGGATTAAAACGAGATTCCGTACGAGTGCATCATACAAAATGAATGTGAACGTGTGGGTAAATATGTCTTATGAAATTTCTCTTTCGTATGTAATTTAGAACAATGCACGGTGAAAATGTAAAGTTATGTTCCGTTCTTATTAAACGAAGCTGATCTGCGGACACGAAGTGGTCTGTTCTTTATTCTGCTGTCATCATACATCTTAGCACATACGTCGTTAGCGATCATTAGGATAATGTTACGGATTGGATAACATCCACACGACCACGAATAATCTTCTGGCTTTCTAGAACAGAGCTTAGAATTTTCTGTTGGGTGGTATTGTAATAGTTTTCTATCACAAAAAATTAGCACAAGATTAATAGATTTTAGTGACTATTGGGACTCTCTTTTGCAGAAGCCGAACACTGACTGTCGAAGCAAAAAAAAGTATCCTTTAGATAGCAATCAAGCATACAGTCTACCTGAAGCTAAGTGATTTCCGTTGCATAATCATGAAATACATTCATTTCCAAGGATTAGATCGTTTACTTTGTCGTAATAAACGTTAAAGTATAAGTTACCTAGAAAACATTCTCTACTAAACCTGTCAAAAGATTTACTCAAAAAAAATTAAAGAGATCCAAATCACGAAGTGCATTCTCCGTTTGTCACACACAAGCGTTCCCTGTAGTTAATGGGCGACTATGCATAATCTCGTTAAGTACTATGCTCACTGAATTTAAGTACCCATTAAGTTGAACAGACGAACTAGTTCTGTGCATCATAGTCGTGAATAGCTGAACATTTCACTGAATTATGAGATTTATTTTATAATATTTGCGGCAATGTTTAACAATGGGAATGATACAATTATGTTTGTCGTATTTTAATTAGATTATACAGCTGCTATATAACTGTTTAAATGGCTAATAACGTGTTATTTATACAATAGTACTTAAAGATTTCATTGCGAGCTTTCTGATACGGACTATTCATTCAAACCAGATCCAACTTGCGAAGTACTTATACCGTACAGAAAATTGCAGTCAGCAACGCTATCTAGCTAAGAGTAGCTTTATAATAGGACGTATAAATAGCATGATAACTATAAGCACATCGGAACTAACAGTTAATGTGCTATTTGAAGCACAGGCAAGTTTTGGTGTGGGTAAATATGAATCACAGCTAAGTAAAACTCAAAAAGATTTCACCTACGTTAGTGTGCCAGTATATGAATACGAGGCCAATGTTCGCCGGGGTCTTACTGATAAGAAAGCAACAGATATACTACTTGAATCAATAACAAACCCTTGCACGTGCTCTAATTCGATTACCGGTACCGACTGTCTAACCTATGCACGCACTATTTGTACTTCACAAATTACACTCGCCTCAATGGTGGCCAGAACGTATCTGTTTTGATTGAATCCGTAAGAGAATAGCAAACAAGAAAAGTGAGATTTCGTGTGTTTCAAATTGCTGCCATTGTTCCCTATGCTCCATACTAGCAGAATTTATTTGCCCCTCATTACCAGAAGTTTGCTACGCTTTGTGCGACAATGATCTGTGTACTCATGTTCCCCTATATTTGAGATGTTTTAAAAATGTACTGGTTTCAATATAATTTATTTACATATTACAATATGTTCCATATATCCATAATGTCTTTAAATTGTGTAGGTAGGTGTGAGGATTCACTAATTTTTGATTATAGAAAAAAAGTAGGGAAATCAATATGTAACATTATATAGATGCCTCCCTCATGGACTATTTGACTTAACTACGAATTGCCGCTATTTTCTAAAAACCTTCGTTACCTAAAATCTATGTCTTGTTAGTTCTAATTCTGTATACAATAGGGAATTTATGGAGTTGAAATATGAATTTATAAATTAATAAGACATCTTTAGAACGAACTTTGACCTTTCTTCTCAGTTCAAAGTAAGTAAATACTACCTGTTATTTTGTGACTTTGGTTTAAAATTAATTACAAGATGCTGCAAAAAGTACAGCGTTAATAGTTTTTATTTCTCTGAGTGTTTATTTAAACATTCTTAGATTATTTTATTTGTTTCGTGATTATCTCCTTAAACCTTCTTATTAGATAAATAACAAGTCCATTCCGACTCCAATTTCGTACAATGTAAACAATCCGTCTTATTGCCATTGTCTATGGTTTCATGAATTTCCTAGTGATGGGGACAAGTGTAATAAAAATAAAATTAATGACATCAATACATTGCTAAATAATTGTTTTTCGTGCTTTTTCTTACATTTTTAAATAATATTACGTTTACGAATACTCTATTTGCGTAATAGATTAATTCTATTTAATTTATCACTACAAATATTTGTATTTATGTTAAATTGGTATTGTATTTTATTGTAACCGTTTATTTATAAACATTAAGATAATAAGACAAACAATGTAGTACCTAATCTAATAAATAAATGTAATTTAAATTAAGCGTTGACCTCTAAATGCAACTATTTGACCACGGACTAAAATGGAATACTGACAGAGATACCTACTTTTGAATATTTTCCCGCCCGATAAAAATTTGTGCAATATGGACTAAATAGAATTTGTATGTATGTTACGATTTTATTATAGGTACTATATTACAATAAAACAAATGAACAGACCTTTGAGGACAACCCAAAATAAATAATGAATTATAAAATATTATGTACCTATGATATGTAGGTATTCGTTAAACTTATTTCTTCTAATAAATTACAACATTGGTTTTCAAAGACAATAGAGAGTACAGAAAAAATAAAACTGTTAATCAATTTGACGTCTTTATTCGACCGCAAAAAGTAATTCGTAATTCTATTAAATAATCTAGATTTGATTATTAACCATTAGTTGCAAAATAAAGTATATAGTGAACAGAATGTGTATATAAATTCATGTGTCATCGGTTAAGGAGTTTTTGATAGAAAAATATTGAAAAGACTGTTTGTTTACATTGTCCGAAAATGATTTGGTCGTGACTTTACGAACAACGTCATCTGCGTCAAACTTACCATTTTAGTGATAAAATGTCATATGTCAGAATTAAAAATACAAAAATAATATCCGTATTGTGTTTTGCGTTAAAAGTTCCCTCTACCTCAATTTGCAGTTGTTGAGAGGTTGCCGTCATGGCGCATTAACTATATCGTCTCGTCTACCTTTATTTATTATTCTTTTTGATACACTATTTTCCTACGTTAAAAGCTTCAAATATAAAATGATGTGGTAAATTACAAAAATATTTGCGGTGCTATAAGAAATTTTATTCTGGTTTAAATTTATTAGAAAACTTGAACTATGAAACTAAACTTGTATTTACGAGATGAATTCATAATTCATTAGAGTACCTTTTACTTTGTATTATTTTTATATTTCTGTGGCGGCGGAAAACCAGGCGTGGTGACTACGGCAAAATTGAAAACAGCTGAAATTAACATTACAGATTATTTTTATTTTTATATTTTTAATAATATACCAATTGTTTGTATTTAAAAAAAACGATGAGGCATCAAAACTATAATTATGCTTTAGGGAAACTTTATAGTTGACGAAAAGTCATCATTTCTATGTACCTATTTAGGTAGAAACCCAAACTTTTTACACGCAATACTTACAACCAACATTAAAAGCTGTAGGTATTCGAGAATCTCGAAATAAACGTTGGATCTACATACAGATGTAGGCGGTTTACATCTAATCGTGTAACCACAGCGTTACACGTTTAGACAGAAACGGCTAGAGGATAGGGAGTCGAGCGTGTTCGGTAGATAAATTATCCTCCTTTATCATGTATATGGCAGCCCTGGGAAAATGCATTGGGTCCAACATGCCTGTATTTCTACCACGAATGACTTTACGACAAACATAAGCCACAAACATAAATATTTGGTTCAAAGCTTTTTCTTAACAATAACATAAATTACTTTCAAGTTTTTATTATGTAGATATTATTCCTGCAAAAAGCATACCAGTCAGTGTATGTACTTAAATTATGTTAAATACGCTATGATCTTCTATTCGACAATTTTACGTCATCCTAAGTGGCTAGAATTCAGTATGTTTAACCACCTGCTTAAAGTAATAAATAGTGACTATTATGCTCGATCCCAATAACAGATTTTTCCAAGCATGAATCGCAGACAACCCGACCGTTATTCAGCTCCCTGGTATATAGCCCGTGGAGGAAAGCTAAACAATTTTAAACAATGAAAAATAGCCTCTGAGAGCTTTAAAATAAGGTTTAAATTTGCTGCAGGTATGTATTGGTTTTTAATGTGTACTTTCATAAATCTCTACCCGTGGCCACACCGGTAAGCATCACAGGCGTGCAAATAACAAGTTGTTCAAATTGCTTCCTGACGTTTCGGCATAAAACATTGTGAATATGACTTGTGTGACTAGATTCATATGGACGATGAAACGCGGCGACTGTGAATTTGTGTCGTTTCAAAAATCGCAGTTGGCACTATGCCTCCCTGAACCGCTTCAGTTTGGAATAAACGCTAATCTGCAAATTTTACGCTTTCCTCTATTTGACCTCGTTCTGACAGTAGTCGTCATATGGAAGGTACATTGAAAAGTCTACTTGAAAATGGTTATTATTTATCATTATTATTGTCTTACTCGTATGTTATTGTAAACAGTGAATCTCATGGTGAAACCTTTGCTAATTGACATTATAAAATCTAAATCTATTAAACCAAGTACAACACTAAGCTATGGTTAGGTACAAGTCTGGAGTCATTTTGGAGCAATTCCGAAATGATAATATTGACTAGAACGAAATGACTTAGAAATTAACGCTGTAGAAAAAATAGAAGTGCAACAGTGTTTTCTTAGTTTTCGTCAGAAAAAGTTGACTAATTTTGCCAACGATAGTCAACTTAAAATGGCATTTTCTATGTTAACTTTACGTGCAAACTTGAAACCACAACAGGATATTTGCAATTTTATTAGTGCACAGACATCCACGAGACATACTACGAGTAGCTCAAAGCATCCTTCTAATACCGTCCCTCGTCTTACTTACGCCAAACTTTGTTAAACATCACTCCTCAAAGTTTACCACTACGTCATTGGATCCAATCTGCGATGTTTGAGCACTTCAATAACTATGTTTACGCAAAGAGCTATCGTAATTCTCTACTCTAAAATGTTATATACTTAAGCATTTTTATAATTTTAATGTCTATAATTTGCTTTGCGACAAACGGTTATGTGAGAACACTTAGTTTGAAGACAAAACATAAATATAAAAAGAACTACTTAGGTACCTATTGTTTAACTACGAAAATTCCTTACTTAAATAAAATTGATAAGATCCGTAGCAAAGGTTGTGATTCGGGTCTGTAGAATTTATTTTTGTTTCTGGAAAAACAACATTCCTATACTTACCCTAACATAAAGTTTATATCTTTAGGAAGAGTTTTCACTATAAGGTATTTGTAATTTTGTAGAGGACAATCTTTAAAACAAATAAACAGAAAAATTCTTGCAAGACTATCCAATTTTGTTCTACTATTACCTACTTACCACACGTGCAATGGAATTTACAAGAAAAAGAAACAAATACAAAAAGCAATACTATTTCTAGATCTCACCTTAATTTATATTCTGCAACTATTTAAAGCTTAATAAAGAAGAGCATTCCATCACAATTTGGTGCCGCCACCATATATATCTAGAAGACATTTAGGTAGTAAAACTAAATTAATTGCTATAAAAATCAGTTAATACGCACGCGTGTCACGTAAAGGGTTGAGAAGGGTATATCCGACCCCATGTCTCGTAAGACGATACTATTATTTTCGGTTTCTATTTACTATGTAGGTATTCATCATTTCAGAGCAACGACGGTTGTCTTGACGCAAATTTTACATATGAGGGATTTCTTCATAGACGTCACGCTTAGCAGCAGGATTGGCGACTGTGGTGGCAGCAGTATAGGACGCTGTTATCCGTCTTGTATTAGTATTTTCTAAAACACTAAAATATATCGAATTTAGCTACTTAAAAAAGACAAAACAACAGATTTTTGCATATTCACTATGTTAATCCTATTCGTTTAGAATATAAGAGATATCAAAATCAGTAGGTACTTATAAAAACTATTTAACAAATGTTTTGTTTATTTTGTCTTAACCTATTGTGACAACCCTACCAATGTAGGTAACAATGTTTCACTTTCTTAAGAAGCTTTGCCTCTGTACTGTTTATCTACTCATTTGACGGCAGTGTACTTACGTGTCTGTATAATTAGGAAAAATCTATCAATGCCAAATACGAGTATGATTATCGTCAATGCAATTTTTTAAATTCAAGTGAATTCTCACCCGCCGCTATCGTAGTACAAACGTAATAGAAACATAAACTAACGAATACCGAGCTCACAGCTGCCAGCAGTATCAAATAGTACGCGCCACTGGATAAGCTAAATATACAAGTAAAAAGTCACTTCATACAAAACATCCGGCTTTCAGCTCCATTTGTCTATATTCATTTCTTTTTTATGGGTTTTATTGTCATGACTAGAGGTATACCGAATTTATGTTCTACTAGAAACTGAATACCGATTATTAAACTATTTACAGTAAAGCAGTAGCTACCTCAGCACTGTTCCTTAAAATTATAATATCTGATCTAAATTTAATTGTTTCAATTTTTCTAAATTTAAATGTTAGGTGTGAGATTTATTCTATAATATAATTTACTAGCTGTTCTCTGCAGCTCCGCCCGCGTGAATATCGGCTATCGCATAATATATTTTTACTAATCCTGAACATGTCTCTCTTTATACGTTGACGATTTTTCATACAAACTTTCATCTTTTGTTTCAACCCCTTCGATACATTTTTTTGCAATAAAAGATAGCCTGTCCAGTCTATCTCTATACCAAATGTCATTAAAATCGGTTCAGCGGTTTAGGCAAGAGAAGGTAACAGGCAGACAGACAGACAGACTGACAGAAAGACAGACAGACAGAGTTACTTTCGCATTTATAATTATAACTCAGTGTACGTTCCAAGTAACAAACTCATAATATTCGCTCTATAGCACATTATTTATGATTCTCTCTTACAATCAAAAGAGTAAACTCCTCCAGCTCTCTTAATAATTCAAACAAAAAGTAATACAATATTTTAAAAAAAATCAATTCTAAAATTCTAGAACACCACATACATCTTTCGGGTATAACTATGATTCTACAGACATTTTGTGAAGGTTCTTGACAAAATTCATTCAGTTTTCGCTCAGTTTTCGCATCAGATAAAGCCCGAGACACTGACAAATGATCGGCCGAATAGAACGGTCGACGCGCATGCCCGTGCGATCGCGAGATTCAACCTTCCCATAAATCTACTTCGAAAAACTCAAATTAATCTTAGCAGAGGATGTTTTGCTATCAGTCTAAGATTTGTACGTCCCCCAAAGTCGCTGTTCAACGAGATTTATTAATTGAAACCTTTCATTTATTAAGCGTTAACAAAGCTTATCGAGTAAACACCTGATGGAACAAACAATGAATTTTATATCAGTGCTTGCTATTGTGATGAAAAACCAATAAATCATATTATGTACTCCGATTTCAAAATTTTTAACAGGCAGTGTATGAGAAAAAGTAATACAAGGTTTGAAATCCTATCACGTGATTTCATAACAAAAATATTTTTTTTTTTTTACGTTGTAAAATTTATGTAGAGGTTATATAAATATAGTAAAATGTTGAAGTTAAAACTGAACTGAACGTGTGTGAAGTCACGTAACAAAAAATATTTTTTACCTAATTGGCCGTGTAGTTTTTTTGTACCAAGCAAGACCCTCGAGAAGAGACCAGTAAATGTATGTCGTAAGAGGCGACTAAACGGAAAAACAATGTAGGAAATTCTTACAATTCTTCCTTCAATAGCTTTTTTTTTCAGAAGTGGAAGTCTTTATACTGATGATGTCAGATTATTAGTTGGTGAACATTTGGTTTAACGGACTCGGTAGCGCAGTGGTAGTGCATGCGACTATTGTGTAAGAGATTATCTTAGTTGTGGGTTGATTCCCAAGAGACAAAACTTTTCGTTGTCCATAAACATCAGTTCGAAAATTCGCCACAACACAGGCATTGTGCAAGTAACCTAGAACGAGAGTTGTATTTAAAAAAAATAAAAATCAAATTAGAAAGATATTTATCAAATTACCTGAAATGAAAAATGGTATATTAAAATTGTTTCATGCCACAAAGTCGTTTTATGTTGGCACAGCCCAACACCGGCTTTAGAATCTTATGAGACCACACAGTGACATACATTTCATAGCGAAATAGCGAAACAATTGTGTTTACGAGTGTATCTACGGTTAGATATATCCCGCACAAACGGGTAAACACAACATTTTCAAACAATAAGTTCAGTGTGAACACAACACGACGATACTGTCAAAGTTAGTCAAGTTTATGACATGGAGAAAGTTACACCTTGCCGTACTGTACTAGGCATGCCGGCTGTTCACCTAACTTTTATAAAGTTACAAAAGTAAATTATGTGTAATTATCAAGATCGTTCCGCCTAGGTGTGCAAAATGTTACATTCAGTAACAAAGATGAAGTTTTAATGTCACTTGAGGCAACGATCATCGCCTTAAATTTAAATAGCTTATTACAATGAATAAATGATGTCGCTTTGTGTGACCTTCAAAGTGGGGATAGCAAAGTTTATAAAATTAATTGTGTACGATAAAGTTATATATTGTTCTATACTGTAACTACATGAATAAAACAAACTAAAGACATTTTACATTAAGCAGCTTTTTTTCTACAATGACAAATTGCAACTCATTTTTAAAATAAATTGTAAAAGTTTTGCGATTACAAAGAGTAGCTCAAATATCTTGTCACTTCGAATTGACTCGATGTGAGTGACAGGTTTTTTTCTTAAGCCGCTATTAGACTATCATAGAAATATGATCAAAGATGTGTAAGTCATTTTTAAATGAAGAACATATGACGGTATAATAACTACATGTGATTATCTATGATGATAGTTTGAGGGTTGTCGAACTATGATCATAGAATTTGACATATATGAAATCATATTTATATGATAATGTAATACCACTCTTAGACCGCTATTAGACTATCATAGAAATATGATCAAACAGGTGTAAGTCATTTTTAAATGAAGAACATAATGACGGTATAATAACTACATGTGATTATCTATGATCATAGTTTGAGGGTCGTGGAACTATGATCATAGAATTTGAATGATATGAAATCATATATGATAATGTAATACCGCTCTTAAACTTGCCGAATAGCTTACCAAATGAAAAATGTTTTGTCTCCAATGACAATAAATACATATTGGCAATTTCACACGACGCTCGAGGAAATATGCCCATAACGTTTAATTAAGTAACAAGAAAAGGTTATTCCGGTGAGAAGCTGAGCGTTAAATTTTACTTTGCCATTTTCCCAATTTCACGACAGAGAAGATTTCTGTCGTCGTTAACAGATAAGCCTAAAACACGACATTACTTAAGATGACAGATTTTATTGCTTTCTCGTTTTCATTTTTAAGACACAGATTTATTATTTGCAATTTCTGCCTGTCTGTTTTTTATGACAAGTTAATTTCAGATCTTCAAGATTTCGTTTAGGATTTACGGTAACACACTACTTTAATTTTGAACAGCCTATACCTATTCTACAAAATTTTGACACACGTTTTTATTTAACGTACAAATTTACTATTTAACGTATCTATTCACAATATTATTTCATTTTATAGTCATAAACGCCAACGAATGTTGACTATTTTCAGAAGTCTCTATTCTCCTCGTGTCGTGATTTATTGTTATCGATATAATTATGTACCTACTTATTCAAAGATGTAAACAGAAATAACGAGAACCATCAATAGCTATTATAGTAGTGTATTTCTTGCTGCGATGAACTTTTGACTATGAATGACTTCAAAGCTAAACACCTATCGTTCTCGTTCGCCGCCCTATCGAACTAGATCGAGTGTTTTTGTCGCAGGCGTTGAGTGCTACACTGGGAGCTTTTAACACGTGATCTCCGGTGCTTTTTACGGCCGACCGGCACATAACACTAACAGTTATGACCCAATTAATCATCACCTGTAAAAAAGTTTTGTGAATTGGAAGATAAAAAGGATTGCTGCGATAAAATATTGATATACCTATCTTCTTATCTAGAGATGGTCGTAAAATGTCTTTAGGTATGTCCAACTTAATTATGAATTTCCAAATAATTACATAAAACATCTTGTATGCTTCATACTACAAATCCATAAGAGTCATTTTGTGGTTAGTACAATGTCATAAGTATAATGATGTGTCCTGTCTGTGGTAGGAAAATACCCTTAGAATGATCATTCGTAAGCCCATTATTTAAAAACTTTATACCAAAATTTCGAGTTTAATTAACTTTCTTCAAAGTTGAAAATCTACGTATCAAAATGTAAGCTAAACAACCTGCTACAGCGAATAAACATGCAGTAAGAGTTAAGCAACTTAGTCAAGACTTGCTGTAATTAATTTTAGTTGTTTGAATAAATTTTATGTCAGAAAATATAATAATACTAAGGTAATTGCACCAGTAATGGACATGGAACCAGTTATGGATAAAAAAAAACTAAATCTTGTAGAATTAGAGTAGGAATACGATTTTTTATGTTGAGAATATTCGACCTTAGAAAAAGTCGTCGAGCTATCAATGTTTGAATTTTATTTAAATTCAGTCTTTTAATTCAATATAGCTTGAGGTACAAATAGCGTCTGTTATTGAAAATTGTTTTCGCGGTTTTTGTTACGAAAATTTTTAATGTAGTAAAAGTAGAATTTGCTTTTCATCTTCTCTCCTACTTCGAACTCCTCTCCATAATACTAGCCGTTATGACGGCTCTTTTACTGTACATGTGGTTAGGTTGTGGAACTCTCTTTCTCACATCATTCGTCAGAGTATTTCTGTGGATGTGTATAGGAGAAGAACAAGAGAACATTTCCTGTCATTGATTCAATAATTTATAGTATACTCGTATTTATTATCGGTGTAATTATGTAAGTAAGTTTATGTATTATTATATCATTATTATATTATGTGTGTATTATTATTATGTAAGTATATTTTATTAATGTATACATTATGGTATACAACAAGTAGATATTAGTTAATATACACTACTATACCACATTTCTTTTCATTTTTATCTTTCTTTCTTTTGTACACTTCATTTGTTCTCACTCACACTTAATATTTCTTCTCTAGCACTCTGAAGTTTGCTGGTAGAAAACTCATCATTGAGTTAAGCTTGCCTTTGTACTTAATATTTTCTTTATATTACTATATAAATGCTCTTATGTGTGTACAATAAAGAATTAAAGAATTAGAATTTGCTTTTGCATATAATTAAGCTTTATTTAAATCAGAAGGTTTTTGTTGCTCAAATTAACCATGAAATTAAGATAAAAACCCACTGTGTTTTTACTCCAGAAAAGTTATGTTTCACGTTTTTTTGGCAATGTCTATTACTGGTGCACTAAAAGTTCAAAGTTTCATTAATGGACATTTATCGAATGATAATGAAAATCGATTTGTGTAATCGATTATTTCTATTTAAATTGTTATTACTGCATATATTTATATTAAATATCGTATTATATTGTATTGTAACCGTTAATTTTAAACATAAGATAATTAATGTAATTTAAGCTAAGCTTTGATCTCTAAACGCAATGATTTGAGAGACTTTTGAATATATGACAAAGTTGTAGAACATTATAATAATAATAATAATAATAATAATAATATTCTACCACATTCACATTGTATAAAAGGAATTTATTTTACGATTTTTATTTGATGATTTAATTTTTTTAACCTTTTTTAGGGTTACCTCAAGAGGCAAAACAGAACTCTTATAGGTTCACTTTGATGTCCTTCTGTATGTTTGTGTCTGACTTTTTACTAAAAGCTGTTCATTCCATATTTCTAATTTATTATATCCACAGCTAGGGATTCATCAAAAGTTTGATCCATGATCACGTATTAGTATTGTCCATTATTGGGGTTCCCATTATTGGGGTGTCCATTATTGGTGTATCCATCATTGGGTCAGTCCATTATTGCATGTCCATGACTGGGTTTGCCTCTTTCCATCACTGGTGCAAAAAAATTGTTAAGAACATTAAACCCAATTGCAGTAAATACAGCAAAAATTTAGAAAAACAGGACTTTCAATTTTCAAACAATTGTTGAAACAATCACTATTATTAATGAATTTGCAAAAATACTACAAATTTGCGCTCAAAGTGTCCATTACTGGTGCCTTTCCTATAGCTGACCCGACAGACGTTGTTCTACCTAAATGTAAATAAATAATTTGCACTGGTGTTTTTAAATAAGATTAAAAATGCTGTTGAAAATAGTGGAAAAGACATCTTGCTAAATGATCATTGTTACTATGTATTAACGATTGATCATTGTTACTATGTATTAACGATTGTACTTAATAAAATAATATTATCAACCCGATACTGTCCTAATGCAGGGCAAAGACTTTTTTCATGCAGAGAAGTTGTATGAGTTTATCACTTCAAACTTTTTTTAATTGTACCCGTAATTAAATATATTGCTATATAACAAACCCATATATTAATATCAGACTCAGAATATAAACATACCAATTACTGTTGAAAGCAATGTTACCGGTAACCCGCCCTTAGCTATAATCTGACAACATGATACAATGTCTTTCAATGACAGGAAACACGAATTAATTTAACAAAAACTATTAAATCGATCCAGCATGAGTACAATATTATAGTATACGCTTACCAACAAACAGCATTTCATTTATAAAGGTATATATATTATATATATAAATATATTATTGTTGGATTGACATAAGCTTACGACAATGTTGTCGTTACCTTATGCCAATCCCATATTTTTTTTAATCTATTCTATGAATAGAATAGATATCTATACCGATTGTCTAGGGCCTCAGTAGTCTGGCTTTTGGAGTGGTGTCCAACACTTCTGGATTCGCCGATTTCGCCTAGTACTTTCTTTCATCAAATTGGTAAAAATGTATCTAAGTTTAGCAAAAATTTAACTTTTAAAAATTGACATAAGTATCAGAAACATTATGATCAACTCAATTAAAATTCATAACACTTTATTTAGTACCGAGCTTATGAAAATTAATTTCAAAAAAGTAAAAAACGCTATCTAAAAATAGCTTTGTATACCAATAAAAGCCAAAGTGTAATAAATGTATAATTTATAAATTTAATATGCATAACTATGAATACATAAGGTATGAATTTTGTTTGTCTAAAAGTTACACTTCCCAGTTAATCTTTGATCTGACTGTCGCATTTTTAGAACATTCTTGGCCTGAAAATAAAAAAAATAGTCATAAATTTTTAGCTGCATCTATATGGCAGTGACTTGACAAACATTTTTATACAAACAACTAGGTACCTACATATTTCCACTTTAGAATTAAACATACTTGGTATGCGTTAATATTATTGTATGTTTATAAAACCACTCGCCAGACTTCTTTAACACTATAGACTCCTGTGTCATCACCATAAAGTACCTACCTACTTACTGCCGTTCGTTCCAATTGTCTAAGGAATATCTATCACAATTGTTACTCGACATAAGAAATTTGACGATGGGTCTAAACATGATCTAACGATGTTCTATCGGTGTATCGCAGTAATTGGGTAAGGATAGATCAGGTTACAATCGCTTCATAATAAATTCTAGTATTCAGTTTCAAAGCGTTTGACTGAAATTCGACTTGAATGGGACGTGATCACGGGTATTATAGGTGATCTCTTAATGTAGGTAGGTACCTAAAGAATCCGCACTACAGGTCAATAAGATTATAGGTAGGTAGATACCCAAAATCAGGTCAAATTTAAGATAACAAATCTTAACACATAACTGGTGACTAAAATTGGTATAAAACATACCTAGTTAAAGAGGTTACGAGATTATTTTTCGCAATGTCAAATAACAAACTTTAAGCCTATCCTTTTAATCTTAGATCAATTTTAATTTGTTACTTTTTATTTGATCACTCTCTGGGTTTTGATTCGGTTCAAACAAAAAATAACAGATGAAATACACTTAGTATTCATTTATCTATGTTAAATTTCTTGTAATGTAGGTATCTATACCTATGCACTGATAAAATAGGTACCCTACATAATTAAATAGGTGGTGTGCATCCCTCCGTACACAAGATTCTGTACTCTCACTGACACTTCAATTTCTAAAATGAAAATTTCCTAAATGACTATACGTACCTTGATCCTTATGACGATTTACAATAGGTATAGAAACAGGAGGAGGTCGAGGTGCCACACAAAATTCCAATCTAAAACTGCCCAGTTCCGCTGTTGTGGGCATTTCGCTGGTATCCGGCATGTCTGTCTGCTTGCAAGTTAACAGACGACCTAACTTTAATACTGCCTGAAAATTTGATATGTTTTAAAACAAATTAGTAATCTTTAATAAGTTATTAAGAGAACTGGTTAAAGATTTATGTTTATTTTTAAAACGAAATAATGCATCATGTGGGTCCATGTGGGTTCATTGAAAAGAAAGTTGAATGATTCCTACATAGGTAATTATATATTTATATTGATAGGAAGCACAAATAAATGCCATAAGCTAGACAGCCACACCTGCGACGACGGTTTATATCATAGAACAAAAGTTTTATAATATTAAACTTACATGCCGAGTAAGCAGCGGTAACGCAGGACGGGCATAAATAGGTGGACAAGCCAGCAGAACAGACAACGGCACAAACATCTTCATTATCACGAATGGTACAGCGCCCTTAATAAATTCTGTACGAAAGAAACAATAACCAATTTACCAAGCAACACCAAACTAATTGTTGAACTTACTATAACGTTTTTAAAAATTACTACTGTACCTAACCAATACTAAAAATACTTATAAGTACTAATATCTAATATTACTTTACAAATGAAAAAGTAGGTAGGCAAATTTAAATATGCCTTTGCCTATCCCCATAATTTTTTTTTTTTTTACATTCACACAGCGCCATCTAGCCCCAAATTAAGCAATTATATTTGCTTGTGTTATGGGTACTAAACAACTGATATACTACATATAAACATTTTTTTTTTGTAAATACATGCATATTATAGATAAATTACACCCAGACACAGAACAAACAATCATGCTCATCACACAAAGGTTTGTCCTGGGTGGGAATCGAACCCACGACCTCCGGCTTAGCAGTCAGGGTCACTAACCACTAGACCAACAGGCCAGTCAATAATTGAAAATCCAAGTTTAAATATATTGGCAATTTTAAATTACCACGTCATAAAGTACTGTACATCATTTAAAATTGTTCTACAAATCCTCAATTATAAGTAAACTGTTAAAAATAATTTACATACCAGGATATAATCTGGTACGGTATTTAGCTGAACTTGAGAAAATAGGCTTCATATCAGGATAATAATCGGCACTTATCTCCCATACGTGTAATATTTGTCTATCTCTAGGACCTTCCACATACAACATTACCGTATTCCCAGTATCCAAGGCAAATCCGGACAACAAGTCATCTCTGTTACCACTTTCCAAAATTTCTTGGTTAATCTTCGTTATTTGATTCAATATCGTCATGATAATCGCAGTGTCATTGACAAGATCGAACAATCTCGAATACCGTGGCGATTTTCTATGGAGTTTGCACCCTACTACACCTATAGATACTTCTAGTGTCATCTGTGCTTCTAGAATAACTCCTGTTGGTACAATTATTTCAGGTATTAATGGTGCTCGCACTCCATTCAAATCATTAGTGCAAATCCTGTCTCGTTCTAATTCTTCTACGGTTACTTCCAATGGATATATTGGAAAATCTCCTCTCAGAAATTCATTAACTCTAGATGTTAAATTTCTAGTATCAATCTTAGTAGTGCCAATAAGTATATCAGTTTCTAAATTAGGCAGTTTGTGTGATATCGATGAGGGATAGTCACGATCTCCTTTAGCATAACCAAAGAAATTTGGTTTCGTGTTTGATGGTGGTAATGATCTAATACCACGAATCTAAAACAAACATTTATTTGTTAATTAAATTTTTCACTCATACCGACCGGCTTCTAAGACCTAATGAATATTTTAGTATTTTTTATAATTCAATTCTACCGAGTAAAAGCAGCACACGGGGAGTTTTTGACTGCCTGTTAGAATAACACTTAAAAATATCTTCCTAATCCATAAAATAATCTTTCAATATTAACGATAATTAAAAATGCCAGAGTAATGGTGCCCTAGACACCAAAATAATATCTGCCTATTGTTTTTCAACATCGTGGATTAAAAATGACGTTTTCTTCTGCTTCAGCTTCACGTCCTTTATTCTCAAAAGGGTAGGCAGAAGTGTTTAACCACTCACTTTTCATTTGTTTTAGTTCCCATGTAACAGGGGTGAGCCTGTTGCCATTTATCGGGCACAATTCCAAACTCCGGGCTAACACTGAGAATTTGTCGACAGAAAAACCCATTAGCCCTTTACCCGACCAGGGGATCGAATCCGAGACTCCTTCGTGATAATCTGTACATAGTACCTGTATCACTGAACCACAAAGGCAGTCAAGTATTTTGTAAGCTATAACGCAAATTGTATTCGGGTGAATAATATTTATATTTTTACCAGTGTTAGTTTAAAAATGTTATCTAACATTTAGAGCATGAACCGAAAAGACTAACCCCCAGTTTCTGAAAGGCAGAACAACGAAAAATTAACTAATCAGCTGTTAATTCTCATGTAAAGTACCTGAAAGAATGCAAAAAGCATGGATAATTAGTTTTATTTGATCTAATAAGTTACTGTTGTTGTACTGTGTTACTGTTTTATTAGCCCAACTGGCACTTTACATGAGATTTAACAGGTGATTAGTTAATTTTTCGTTGATCAGCCTTTCAGAAACCGGGGGTGAGTAGAATCATTAAAATTAATAATAACCTGGATTCTATAATTCATGTCTATAAATCTGCTAATAATATCTGAGCCTGTGTTTAATGACAAAATCACTGCATGATGATCGTTAAAGTCAACCGTTTCTTTAGCTTTAAGGCGTTGTGGTTCTGACTTGTGTTCTTCGCCGTTTAAAGTCCATTGAATATAAATCTCTGTTATACTGCAACAGGAGAAAGTAAGATTTTTATAGTTATAGAATAAAATGAGTCAACAACTGGATAATGCGATTCAAGTTCAGTGACTTATATACCCCTTTTGATCGAGTTACCTTAAATGCAAGATGCCAAGGAAGGCGTTATACCTAAACATGAAATTTGCCTAAAAAGCTGTTTGACCCAAATGAAAGACGCCGATGAAGTTAGTATGCCTGAAATGTGATATTGACTAAAAAGCAGATTGAACTTAATTAATTAAATTAATTAAACTCTGAATAAAAAAATATCGTCTAGGTATAGAAAACATTCCAAAACTCGAGCATCTCAGTATGTAAAATGTACTCTGTGTCGAGCATTTCTAATTACATTGCTTGTAGTATACTTAAAGCACTTGGATTGATGCACATTGATTTAATACACTTTCAGCATTAGAATAAATTTCATAGATATTTTAAGTAAACTTTGTGCACCTGTGTAGGTGCATTGTAATGATATTGCTTTAACGACCTGTATGTTGAAATGCTAAAATACTTTACCCAACACAGCCTGTAATTGTTCTACATCAGGGCTAGAAGGCTAACCCATTGAGCTAGGTTTAGAGGTAACACATTTAAAAGTTCTACTACCAAGCTATAAAAAACTACATTAAGAGCCGGGAATAAAGTTTATATAGGTACAAATCGAGCCATATAGATGGATTGAACAGCTAACATCACACTAATTTAAGCTTTTTCGTTGAAATGAAATGAAATGAAATTTTTTATTATTTTTTTTAGGCTTAAAATTTTTTTTACTTTAAAATTATTGATTATTTTTAGTATAAATTGTTGCAAAAATAAGTCATTCAAATTGTTTGATTGTAAACAAAAGCCTGGTGTACCTATTATAAAATATAATATCATTGGTTTTACATTGCCTAAAACTGTTTACGTACTTGAGCTTTGCCAACGCCTTAAAGGGTATATCAGTAAGTTGTCCAATATTGATAAATACAATTGGTAAATCGTCTGGAGCTGGCAATCCAGCAGTAGCAATTAGAACGATTATTTCGCCGACGTCTGTTGGTTTTTCGCCAACTGAATCAAAGGCAATTATTCTTCCAGTCCCTAAAATAAAAATTTAAAGGTAATATTACAGACACAACGGCAAATCGGCAGTATTTTAATTATTTATAACACAATATGTGAAACATTTTTTTCTAGACGTTTATGCTAAAAACAAAATGTATTGCCGACAAAATGTCTACGTATAGGGCAATATTAAGCATAAAAACATTTCCCCAGTAACATAGGTACGTAATTTCTACATTGCAATATTTCTATTATAACCCTTGAATTAAACAAGTTTTTCAGATCCTATGGCTGGCACTTATTACCCTCTCAAAAGAGTTATTATTATCATAACTAGTCCATAGGCGAACTCAATGAGGACCTTCGACCTCTCAAAGTATACGAATCAACTCAAGTTTTCCAATTACTTTAGGTCAGATGGTACTCAGTAAAATTAATTTTGGCCAAATTATTTTGAACACTCAATATTTCTGACGATTATCATTTAATCAAGATAGCTACATACAATACACTTATTCCGTTATTTAGATAATCATTGGTAGAAATAGGTACCTACTAGGATACTTGAGAACCCTTTTGATCGAGTTACTTTAAACGCAAGATGCCAATGATGACGTTAGACCTAAACATGAAATTTGTCTAAAAAGCTGTTTGCCCTAAATGAGCAGTTTGCCTTGAACACAAGATGACTCAAAAGCAGTTGGCCTGAAATACAAGATGACTGAGAAGCAGTTTGCCTGAAATACAAGATGACTGAGAAGCTATATGTTAAATATGTGCATAGGCTGGAAATGATAGAGAAGTCAATAACATGAAGATACTAATACTAATAGCTATATGGAGGCCTATTTCATTGTAAAATAGAAGACCAAGCTCTTTTTTTTTGTTTCTCTTTGTGTAACAATTTATTTGAGACAAAGTGACTTTCTAATTGCTGCAAATATAATTGCTCCCAGGAGTAGTGTATGTGGTCGATGTATCAACATTTGCGTGAGGAGGGAGGGAATGACAAGAAAATAGAGATGGCAAGATGGCATGAAACAATTGGGAATGTGTGTTCAGTTGACTGCTGATAGTTAGAAGAGAATAAAATTGAAAAATATTTAGCAACGATCCCAAGTGATATGGGACCAGCGTCCGAAGAAAAATGTACTGAATAAGATAGTTCTTAAGAGAAAAGCTCAGTTCAAAAATTATTCAAATTTAAACGTGACGTACAAGCCGCAGTATAGTACCTAAAGGTCATCATAATAAATCATGTCCTTTGTTAATATCATCTAGATGATTACTAAAAATGATAAGCACATGACTCGAAAATATTTAATGTAGATACAATGTAGTCTCTTGCTGCGCATTTAGACATATTCATAGAACAATAAGATGGATATTTAATAAATGAAATGGTATTAAAACAAGGAGATGGCACACGAAGCGACTAAGGGAATGGTCAGTATAAGCGTTATCTACGTAAAAAAAAGAGTCTCTTTTCCTATAAAATGTCCTATAAGGAGTTTGAGTTTTGCCAGCTGTTCAGTGGCGGATCCAGGGGTGGAGGCTGGGGAGCTCGTGCCCGCTGTCTTCCTAAACGCATCTGTGTCATGTTCTAAAAAATGTATGTGCTTATAGTGTTTCCCTTGGAAAAACCCTAGTCTAGTGGCGTCAAGCAGAAGGGAGTTTGACGGCACTGGAGTAAGGTTTTACAAAGGTATTCAAATCCGTCATAGTCAAACTCTCCTCCCTTAAACTCAAATCCTGGCTGCGCCATTGCGCTGTTTAGGTATAGTTATATAGTTCTCTCGTCAGTGAATACTCTAAACAAATTGATTGACTGGCTGATTGACTATTCAATTATCTAACTAGTATTATAAAGAGAAAAGATTTGATTTTGGTATGTTTGTTTGTTTGTTGCGATTTAACTCAAGATCTACGCAACCCATTTTAAATTTTTGATACCTAAGCGAAGTAAGGCCGGACGTCTAATTAGGTATAAGATGAGGTACTTTGGACCTTACTGATTTACAGTAAATATTGTAAGGGTTAACATAAGTATTTAAATTATTTATTATCTATTTACCCGACTTGTCTACGCAAAATTGCTTACTTTACAAACAAACAAGAGTAATTTTAGTAGTTATTACCACAAATAATTTGATCTCCAGTTAAAGTGATTTCATGTTTAATTGTTTCCACAGTCTTTTTCGGTTTTCCTTTGATGTCACCTTTTAATATCACTTCTTCAATTTCTCGCGGCACTTCGCGATTCAAAATTATATCTTGGACGTATTCAATTACGGCGTCTTGATGTCTTTTATCTACAACAATTCTTATTGTGTTAATATACATATTGAAAAATTTTAATTGCACATGTTCGATAAAAGATTTTCATGTAAGTGTGTAGGTAGGTTAGTAGAAACCTGTTAAGTTTCTGTTGACGAGTATTTAGAGACAATGAGAACAAAATTAAAATACTTAATCGTCATTGTTTCAGCCGAGAGACTCCAAAACATATCTCTCCCCCAAGTATGACCACTTTGATGAGTTATGAGCAGACCTTATTCATCAGTTGCCTGCCACTTTTGTCAAGTTATTCATCTTACGAGTTTGCGAGTATTTATTTATATTAATCACATTTTATAAAATAAAATATGTTTTAATTTGAGTAAATAGTAACCTGTTACCGGGTGCGGTACATCAAATGGTCCGTCCATGTAAGACGCCGGAATGTGACTTACAATACGGCTCCATACTAAATCTGCCATGTATTGCAGCAAACTAACTGCATCATCAATCACCGAAGCAAACTGTCTTCGTTCTCCAAAAGTTAATTTAGGTAGATAAACCTTTTGGCTTTTTTCAGCTTTTGCACTAAAATATTTAGTTAGATAGGTATGAATAATATAGTTATATCCTGTACCTATCCTAAAAATATAGAAAATTTTTATTTTCAATTTTTGTCTTGTACTTACTGATAAAACTCTAATCACGCGACAAAAAATCATGCAAAACGTGTCTAAGCTGTCCAACAATTTTATGAAAGTTGTATGTCTAAGTAGGTAGGTACTATAGCTCTTGATAAGTATATCTATACTAATATAAAAAGCGAAAGAGTTTGTTTGTTTGTTCAAACGCGGTAATCTGTGGAACTACCTGTCGGATTTGAAAAATTCTTTTGGCATATGATTGAGCTCAATTCTCGAGAAAGGTCCAGGCTATGTAACATCACGCTACTGGCAACGGGAGCAGAGCAGAAGCAAAGACGCGGGTGAAACAGCGCTGCAGAAAGCTAGTAAGTATATAAAAACAGAAACCAAATACTTAGATAATTATTACATGTTCTGTAACATTTTTTATTTTTTTTTCTACCACATTCACACAGCGCCATCTAACCCCAAATTAAGCAATTATATTTGCTTGTGTTATGGGTACTAAACAACTGATATACTACTTATATACATTTTTTTTTTTTTGTAAATACATACATATAAATTACACCCAGACACAGAACCAACAATCATGATCATCACACAAAGGTTTGTCCTGGGTGGGAATCGAACCCACGACCTCCGGCTTAGCAGTCAGGGTCACTAACCACTAGACCAACAGGCCAGTCAAACATAAGGCTGATCTTACAGCAGAGTGAGGGCAGTATTCACATGTACTGTACCTATTATGTTACATGAACATGTCTGATAGCAGCTACAAGTAGTTGTCATGTCTGATAACAGGAAACAGGTTGTTTGCAGTTTCATCATGTAGGACTGTGGCTCTAGCAAATTCGCCAATTCTGTAAACTCTAAAAAGCGCTTCACGTTCTACTAAACACTAGACCACAAGGTGGTGTGTGTCTGTTTGCGGTGAATATATCAAAATGCTTGAAGTACTTAATGTGAGAACAAAGCATGACTGCGTGTAGGTTGCTTTCATGTACCTACTTGGCGAGGCGCTTAATTTAGTTTTTACTATAGGTATTTAGGCTATCCGTTGTAAATAAATAACAACTACTGTACTTGGCGCTGACATTTCCCAAGCCGTAGTAGGGCGTTACAGACGCTATGTCAAATTTATACTCTTCTACTCTTACGGGAAACATGTGTGTAATGGAGAACGCCAACCATCTTCTCTGTAAAAAGTACCAACTTCGAACCCATGCATAATTCTGGCCACACCAAATCTGAACAAAGGACAGATAAAAAATGTGGCTGCATTACAAAAAATATGGATCGAATGCAATAGAAAAGTTGGATTTGATTGAAAAGAATGTACCTAGTAGGTATTACCCCTTGGTAGTACCCCTAGGTATTACCCTGTCGTGACGACCCGTGGTTTTAGATGTAGCTAGAAGGATTTCTATTAGCTAGAACTTTGCTTTGATAGGTACTTTCTAATAATACTTTCTTTATGTTTAGTTTCGACATTACTCAGATACAGTGAAGAAAAACATTGTGAAGTAACCTTAACTATATCCAAAAATATAAAAGCAGAGATATCAAAGGTTGAAGTGGCTATTAAGGCTCTCATCTATTATGAACAACTTCAATCGTCAATCGCTTAAAATAAAAGGTCGAGTTTCAATCTGCGTTTTCTACTGTATATTATAAAATATAAAAACCTTGGCAATATGAGGCCAAATAACGACATCTACAGAGAAATTCTGGCCAGATGCTATTGTGTATTGTAGTCTCATTCCTTGGACAGGACCGGTTCCAAGATCCAGCCACCCTTCCTTACAGTCGTGAAAAACATCAATGCCGATCACTTCTACCACAAATGTTAAAGTAAACGCACTTGGGCAGTACTTTGATAGATCTGATCCAGTAACTTTTGTGGGTTTTGGAGGCATCCCACCTTTTCAATTAAAAGACTAATTAATAAAATCGTTATTTTTATTTAATGTTGTCTAAAAATGCAGTACCTATGGTTCTTTGACAAACAGCAAAAACAATTTTTTGACATTTGATTTAACAATAAAGAAAACACCTTTTTGTAGTACCTATTTATTAATATAATATTACTTGTCCGTGGTGCTCTCTTTTAATAAGTCATAATCCTATACAGCTTAAATTTGTCGCCCGCTTTGCAATGGAAGGAAGTGGACATTTTATATTCAACTACTCCTTTTTACTTCTGATTAAATTCGTTGCGGGCTCCAAGACAGTAGGTTTAGCAATCCCCGGTACTCCCTAGTGTTACGAAACACACTCGGTGTTTTGTATTGGATATAACTGTTAATCCTGGCTTACAGAAGTCACAGTGATGGGCATGTGGGTGGGATTGTCCCAGTAGCTATTTATTGTCAGTCATTGAGAAAATATTTTTTTTCAAGATTTCTAACGTCTCTTTGTAATTATTTAAATAATTGCTTGAAATCACAATCTTAAATAATGCCTACCCTGATAAAAAACTATAATGCCTACCCTGTCAATAAACTCTGTGCACGCCACTGATTCCTTGTTTACAAAATTGATTGGTTTCCGAGAATCGGTCTGGTTCCGGAGTTTCATTAATTTAACACAATACTATTTTCAGCGCGGGCGACGCCGCAGGGCGCAGCTATTGTATGAATAAATGAATTCCAATTGTGTTGAATGTTGACCAGCTCATCGACAGCATTAATGGAATTGTATGTTTGTAAAACCTTCGCAACACACAATTGCGATGTATGATGCAGGCGGCTTTAAAATGGTTACACTACAAACAGTTGACGTGGTAATGTGTAATCGTTAGTAGTGTTAAAAATAAAAATCTTGAGTCGACATTAGCATATTACAGTAATTGAGTTTATTTATTTAACTACATAATATTTACGAAAAATCTAACAATAGTTAAGTACTATATTGTATCACATTGTACCTATGTAATATGCAGACAAAATATAAATAAACTAAATATTTCCGCCGAATCACAAAATACATGTTTTTGGAAATTTTCTTCTTTTCACAACTGGAATGATAACCACTGAACTAGGTGGCCATCATACCAAAAGTCATCGTCTTAAACTACTGGTATGGTGGTCTCCACTATGGCGGCTGGGAATGGGGTTAGGGAAGTTGATGAGGGAGGTGAGGAAAGAGGAAAAGGGGGAAATTGGGCCTCTGGCACTCTCACTCACCGAACGAAACGCAGTAGTACGGATACTACTACTCTTACGTCGATCTTCTATGAGAGGGTAGTACTTCCCCGGACGATCCGGCCCAATCATGCTGAAACCCGCGTGAAAACAGCGTACTTATCATTTTTTCCTTTATTGGATGCTAGTGTCAGCTATTTTTTGCCAGTGTCAGATATAAAATCTTCTCGAATGCTATTTACAATGTTTAAAATAGGAAAAAATGTGGATGTAATTATATGACTATCTTTTGTGCTCCTCTCCACTCCGCCCAGCTCCGTGTCAGTGGAAACGCACCCTTAGACGATAGTTATTGTTTGAGCATCGTTTAATATTTTAATTATTATATTAGCCTAAAGTTAATTGATTTTTCTGACGATGCAATTATGTAAACTATTTAAAATAAGATTTGTAAAACCGTTACGAATATTGCACATGAATAACTGAGTTAAACAGAAAGGTAAGTAATTGCGTAGGTAATAATTATACAAACAAGACAAATCGTAAGGTAAACTGTTATTTTCAGAGTTAAAAAATGTATAATATACTTAGACAACAAAATAAACACCATCGCACTAATACATTATTTTACAAAAAGATAAATAGTTAATTTAATTATCATCATCACAATCAGCTGCAAAGACGTCCACTGGTTGGATATGGCCAACAGTGGACGTCTTTTGGACGGCCGCCTCCAAATTTCGCCGATAGAAGATAACTCTAATAGTTACCGTATTAACATTAATTTGTCTCGAGCTGATAAAAATATGGAGTATACAAGCGGGAGGCGCAGCATGTAAAGCTGCGATATGGTTGGCTATTTCTGACTGTGTTAGTTAAATAGCCAATCATATCGCAACTTGCCTACCTTTCTATTTGCATTATTTCGACAATTTGTTGTGTATTGGTCTTAATTCTAACTAAGCTTTTGTGCTTGAATAGCATACACTATTTGTTGATATGAACTAAAAGCCCATCTGTTCGTGATAGGGTTATATTGGGTACCATACATTGCTTCCACATGACAATTATCTGAAACAATCACAAAGTTAATTAAAGTTATAGCACACGATTAATAGCGAATAATTGTCAGGTATCATAATCATTGCTATAATTTCATCCGAAAAACAATCAGACCACTGCTGGACATAGGCCTCTCTCTATTTTCGCCACCTTGGCTGGTCGTGAGCCTCATCCATCGGTTGTCCGTCACCCTTATTAGGTTGTCGGTTCACCTTGTGAGGAGTCTGCCCACGCTGCGTCTTCCTGTTCGTAGTCGCCACTCCAAATTTATTTATTTATTTATTATATGCTTAATTGTACACCATTAGAAACTTTGCTTATAAGTAATTGTACAGTAATAGTAGGTACAATGGGTGGCCTTATCGCTAAAAGCGATTTCTTCCAGACAACCTTTGGATGGACATTATGTATGGAATTGTAGCGGTAGTAATTTATTTTGTTTTAAAAATATTTTATATAAATTTGGTAGCAAACAAGTTACCATAATATACCACCCGATGGTAAGTGGTAACCCTAACCTGTGGACATGACTATGTTTTCTAAGCATCACCAGAAATGACAGACAGCAATAATATTCAAAGATCTGTTGCAATTACTACTACTAGAACATAAAAGAATACTGCAAGATCTCGCGATTGTTAAACTAGTACGTAACATTGCAATATCAATAATTTATTACATTACAACTGCCATTTGCACATCTAATGATTAGAATCTATAAAATAAACGTGCCTACGTAAATTTATTCTAAACTACTTTGGCATTGAAGTCTTTTACTGTTGTTTGACTGGTATTAATGTCAGCAACTTGAACGTTCAGCGCTTTCGTACTATACTTTTGCATAGTTCATATAATTATAATTGCCTTACAGTATTTTCCTTCACCATAATTTCAGGTTTATCTTAGAAAAATATATACTTACTTCTATCCAAAATAAAACTAAGTTCATTTGGCGTGATGAATTTTTCGTATTGATGAACACCTTTCGGTATCAGCTTCAATACATCTTCACACATAAAGATGATAAAGAATTGTGATAATCTGGTCCTGTTCGGAGTGGTGAAGAATATGCGGCCGCCGGGCTTTAATGTTTCGACACATGATTTAACGAACAATTCTTGGTTGTTCACATGTTCGATTACTTCTGAAGCTACAACACCATCGTAATAGTTGGTGTAATCTTTAGCATGATCCTGGAAATGTAATAGTACCTAAAGCTAATTATTCTATTTTTTTTTTATATTAGCCTACCAAAGTGACTCCACTACGCCTGATGGTAAGCAGTCAGTAGAATCTAGAAGTGGTGGCCACCATACCATCTTGTTAAACTGCTGGTATGGTGGCCTCCACTATGGCGGCTGGGAATGGGGTTAGGGGAAGGGAATGAGGGAGGTAAGGAAAGAGGAAAGGGCGGAAATTGGGCCTCCGGCGCTCTCACTCACCGAGAGAAACGCAGTAGTACGGATACTACTACTCTTACGTCGATCTTCTATGAGAGGGTAGTACTTCCCCGGACGATCCGGCCCATTTATGCTGAAACCAGCGTGGGTCTACTACCGGTAAATCTAATGATTAAATGACACGTCGCTTTTAGTGTTCTATATGGGTTAGACTACATCTGGCAGCAAGGAACCGCGCTTTTCTATGCTTCTTTTCTTTTCTATCACTTGGTATCGTCATGTACTAGAGCGAGAAAGAGTGGCAGAACACAAAATATTAAAGTTAACTGAAATGTAATAGAAAAAATAATTATTCTATTGGCCAAAGAAGTTCTAACTAGTAGCTATTCAAATAGATTCGGGTCAGATTAGTCTCTCCTAGTGCTTACGTCGCAGCAAACCTCTGCTGGTACACCTCAACGAATCAAGATTTATTATTATACTGTTATTATTCAAAATTGTATAAGAGACGTTTTTTTTTTGTAGAGTGATATTGTACTTTATTTGCCATTAGCGGCAGATAAGCAAAGAACATATATGATATTTAGCCTCCATAGCCCGTCCTAGCACGTCCATAGCCGTCTTTAGGCAAAGATGGCGAAATGTTCTATAACGTCAATGAGCAATTTTATTTGTAACCTTTCTTTAAACACAGGAAATAAGAACACAGGAATCAGTATTAACAATGAACTAACCTCGACTGTGACATTGTAATATGTAGGTTTGAAATCTGCTATCTTTGGATCTATATTTTTATGCAATTCTGCCAAATTGATTAAATCTTTGCTTGCGTCTATACCCGTTACATTAGCACCGAGCCTGGCGAGACCCTGAAAGTATGAAAACAAACCGTATTTTAGTAAAAATCTGGTTAAGTGCAAATCGGATTAGTAAATCGAGACGGTTTTGTACAACTTATACTTAATTAAATATGGAACAATAACATGAACAAACATAATGTATCTTAACAGCATTTCATTTTAATATATACATATATAGATTAGGGACAGTAATAGCCTTACAATATTTTATGGAGTACTAAATACTTCTATCCTCAAAGAACTTCAGACTTTCGTCGATTGTGCAGCTGCGGGTACTGAAGTTCTTTGGGCACATCTCGAGGAAAGAAGACTCGATGGAAAAGCTCGTTGTGCAGGCTCATGTAGAAGACAGGCGAGCACATGGTCGGTCACCAACTCGCTGGATAGACTCCATCACCAAAGCCACGCAATGTGCTCTCAATGCAGCGAGCCGCCACAATTGGAGAGACATCGCGCGCCGTGCAACCCACACATCATCCACGACCACGATTAAGAAGAAATACTTCTAGTTCAATTTTTTTTTCCTTCCTTCATTACTATTTTCTTCAAAGATTAAACTTTCTGGTTATTATTAGTATAGACATAATAATATTAATAATAATAATTAGAATGGACTTATTGCTAAGAGCCTCGACCAACATCTTAAGAGGCTCACGTTAGCTGGTTGGATCAAGGGCTAGATACAGAAGGCGGTGTTGCTTGACACAGCCCGTATTGTGTAGAGGTTCCTATCTCTGGAGCCCTAACCGCCGGTAGCTTGGTCCCTGTACCCCATGCCAGTGGGTCTCCAATTTATATATTTTTAAATCTGTTTTTTATATACTTATATTTATAAATGTAATTTTGTGAATGATTTTAAATAAAGGAAATAATAATAGTACCAGCCTGTTTACTGTCCCACTGCAGGGCAAAGGCTTCTTCTCATATAGACATAATATTAAAAAAAAACGTTGTAATATAGTAACAAGCTATATACCTCTGACAATATCCCACCTCCGCAGCCAACATCTAAAATTTTCTTATCTTTAAGGGGCAGCAACTGTCTTTCTTCATTTGAGCATTCTACAAGGCCATCTCTTACAAATGGAACCCTGTAAAACAACAGTTCATATTAAAATTATTTGCAAATTTTTGCTCCAATATTATCTAGTGTGAGAAAGAAAATTGAAACAAAAGAAGTTTAACTATATCAGCTTGTATGAGAAGAGGCCTTTGCCCTACAGCGGGACAGTAACTGGCTGGTATTATTAATATAACTTTTATTTAATAATACCAGCCGGTAACTGTCCCGTTGACATCCACTCGTCACATCAAATTTTTTAGAGGCTTTTCCAATGTCAGCCCCATTGTAACATCACACCGAATAGGCCCATTTGAAAACCAGCGCCGTGCATCTATGCTTGCCATTATGCTGAAATGGTGCCTATTTGGTACAGTCATGATACTGCTGTTTATTTGTATCTTGTTACTTGTCCTGTCTTTACATATTTTTGTTATTCAGTGTCTTGTGTTTTATACCAAATAAATGTTTTCTATTTCTATATCAGTCACAGTACAGCTGGATATAGGCCTCTCTTACAGCAGAGGCTATTTGGCAAGTGGGTAGGTGACTAAAATAGGGTGATATTTATATAATATATCTAATATAAGTAGTTGGAAGTGTAAGTACACAATATTGAGGCAATCAAATTGTTATATAACATACTGTATATTTCTTTTAATAAAACAATTGTTAAGAAATAAGATAATCTTGTAATATTCAGGCTGAAATTCTGCCAATTTTAATGGGTACTGGGCAGTGGGGTGCACTTCATATAGGCAGAAAGGCCTTAATAATTGCCTAAAATCACAATTTGAGCAACATAATTAAATTAAGTGCTTAAATCCTTCCTTTTAAGCACTTAATGTAAAATCATCTCATAAGGCCACCATAGTGGAGCCTACTTCAGACTCCTAATGTCTGCTTACAATCAGGCAGAGTGGAGTCATTTTGATAAAATATTAAATATATTAGTTCTACAGATTTTAAAATATAACTGAGAATAGAATTTTAAAATTTTCAAAATTTAAAAAAAATTAAGTAAAAACTTGGACAAAGATGCATGAACATATTAATTTCCAATTTTCAATTGAAAATAGATGGGAATATCAATACTTAAATACAATAATGCCTTACCTTATTAAATTATAACTGTGCAACATTTTCAAACCACCTTCAGGATTCCACCATTCTTTCATTTGTTTCGAAAATAACTCCACCTCTAATGGGTCCAAGGTGGAAAGGGGTTGCTTCTTTCCAACAGTACTTGCCGGACGCCACACACAATTTGGTGTGTTAGAAACTGCGCCTCTGTAATATTTTTACTAGATAAACAACGCAATTCATTCCAAATATCACAACATCCAATATCTTAACATACATTGTCTTATGAATAATACGTCCACTTAATTGCCGTGACAACATTTTCCTATCAACTAAATAATGTAAGTAATGGCAAATTAAACTTTTGTTTTGAAAATATTCCGGCGAAATAAATAACCTCTTTCTCGTCAAGTCAGTAAATGTCTAAAATGACAATGAGAAATGCAGCTGACAGCCTGACAGTGACAGCTGTAGTGCAGCACCCTCACAGTGGAACAAGAAAGCAGAGGCATCTAGTGGTGAATAGAAAATAATAATAATAATATGTGGACACTATCACTATCACACACTGTCATCTAGTCCCAAGCTAAGCAGAGCTTGTGTTATGGGTACTAGATAACTGAAATATAATACATATACATACTTTTTTTTTGTAAATACATACTTAGAATACATAGAAAACACACAGACTGAAGCCAAATACAAATGTTCATCACACAAATATTTGCCTTCCGCGGAAATCGAACCCACGACATCCGGCGTCGCAGTCAGTTACACTAACCACTAGACCAACGGTGCAGTCGAAAAATTTAGTCGATACTTCAAAATAATCACAACTACCTTTAATAGTATCACGTTCTAAAGATAGATGGCAATATGCCGACTCCATGCCAACAGTCTTAATTTGAATATCATATTTGAAACAGAATAAAAAAGAAAATAGAGATATTAAAAAGAGTGTAAATTAAATGTAAGTAATATTGTTTATTTTCATTCTAGACATCCGCACTCGCTTCGCTTCAAGTTTCATTCGGTCTCACAACAAACACCTACGGAAAATAATTGAAAATATCATTGCAAACTGTCGTATTGCATTATTCAGATTTACAAAGACGCTTAAATTATTAAAATTCTGTAAATTTCTGAAAAATTATGTTAAACCTATTATAATATGTTACCCGCTTCATTTATTGATTTCTAAAGATTAAATATTTTTCAAATTGGTTACGTAGATTTTTAGTTAAATCGTTGCAAACAAACAAACAAACAAACACAAAAAATCTTATCTTTTCTCTTTAATATTAGTTCAGATATATAGACTTTATAATAGTACAAAAATACAAGTACACTGCCCGCAGCTCCACCCGCGGAAATGTCGGTTATCTGAAAATGTCTCAAAAAATATGTTAAACCTAATAAAATATGTTACCCGCTTCATTAATTGATTTCTAAAGTTGAAATAATTTTTCATATTGGTTACGTAGATTTTTAGTTAAATCATTGCAAACAAACACAAAAAATCATATCTTTTCTACTAACAGTGCCAAGAGAACAATATTAGTGAATAATGAACCTCTCAGCTACACAGACCAGTACATATACCTTGGCAAACAAATAGGATTTGACCGAAGAAGCAACGAGTTAGAGATAGAGCGCAGGACACAACTAACCTGGAATAAGTACTGGAGTTTAAAAGAAGTGTTTAAAAGTAAATTCAGACGAAAACAAAAATACTAAACTCGTGTATTCCGCCATGCTTGACATCTGCCTGCCAGACCTGGAAATTCAGTAACAAGGCAAAAAGTAAAATAATTACGTATCAACGAGGGATGAAGCGCAGTATGCTAAACATAAGAAAAATGCAAAAAATCCGCCACATCAAAATAAGACAGCATACTAAAGCTAAGGACGCCCTGGCTAGTGCCCAATCCCTGAAATGGAAATGGGCTGGACACGTGGCACGTCTTCAAGACCAGAGATGGACCAAAAGGGTGACCACGTGGAAAGGACCACTAGGAGCTTGTAAACAAGGCAGACCCTATGCTAGATGGAAGGACGACATAATTAAAATAGCTAGAAATAACTGGGTCCAAATAGCCAAATCCAGAGACGACTGGCACACCTTGGAGGAGGCCTTTACCTATAAAGGGGTTCTTGCAAATGCAACATAAACATTAATACTAAGTACTAACACAATTATATTTTTAAAACGTAAACTACTAACCCTAGATTAATTTTTTTTTGTAAATATTTAAGCAAGAAATATAAGCTTTTTATTTTATATTTATTTTATAATTTTATATGATGGCTTTCTTGATTATCAGGTATTACATTTTAGAGCA
Source organism: Parascotia fuliginaria (assembly GCA_963082885.1). NCBI lineage: Eukaryota > Metazoa > Arthropoda > Insecta > Lepidoptera > Erebidae > Parascotia > Parascotia fuliginaria. The sequence continues at coordinate 11,333,003 of OY720180.1, read as the reverse complement.
GCTAGGTTTTGAGCTTATTGGTTTAACCCACAGTAGTTATTTTATTTCTACTACATACTTATACGTATATATATTATGTATAGTATAATATATGAATACAAATTTATTTATGTATGTTTATTTTATACTCTTTGTAATTGTTTGGTTAAACGTGCACCTACCACAATCATCTCTGCATCACCTAAAGATTGGCTGGTAGAGAATGCCATTTGGCATTAAGCCCTCCTATGTACACGTAGTGCATAAAGTTTAAATAAATAAATAAATAAATAAATACTTAACAAACGTCATGATTCTAAACACTCGTCTTTGATTTTGCTACTATACTAATAATAAATATATAAATAATATAAACTAAAAAATTTACATACTTATTAAACGAAATAATAACAGATAAAATATAAAGATACTAAAAAAATAATTCGCGTCTAACAGATTTTAACCTTGCGGTTTCGGACGAGTAAGGTCATTGACTTAAAGTTGTGCTACTGTTACTTGCCGCTAGAGCGCGGACTCGCACGCGATGTTTTATTGAGGTGAGGCGGGGTGGTTAGGAAGCGAAACGCTCAAGGTCATACCCGTGACGGAACGCCCGTAAGTACTTCGCACTATAGATAAATTATTTACTTATTTATTAAATATTTTTGTCAAGCAGCAACAGAAAGTACCTAAGGAGTTAGTAGGTACGTTCTTCTTTCTGTTAATTTTGTTATTGGGTATTTTAAGATTACTTTCGTTTAATACTCATTAAAATCTACAAATCACGATTGCTATACAGAAATAGCTAAATAGATAAATCTGATCCAGTATTAAAAACTTGGGCGTACTTCAAGGAGCCATTCTGAGACCATTATTTTCTTTATTTCATCATTATGAACGATCACTCAAATATAGCACCAAAGATGTATAATAATAATTGATAACCTACGTAAGGTGAATAATATTGCAATAAAAAAATTGTTAACACCTGGGGCCCTACCACAACCTCTTTTAACAATCTTATTATAAGCTTATTTTGTCTTTATCCTTGTTTTTATTAGTACAAAAGAAAAAGACAAAACACAATGTAACATTAAAATAATACTGCTATAAGAGATGGTGTTACGCCCCCTGGAATACACTTCATTCTATCCTTATGGCGTTTCCACCTAATATCTTGATCTACACGGGAAAGAACTCTTAATTTCTATACCAATTTCAACCACTCCTCTTTCCCTATACAATCTATAGATACTACGTAGGAGGAATGTCCTTCCTCTAGAAATCAGGGTAGCCACTAAGTATTCGAAATACGTATAAAGGTTTGGACTTCATCTTCATCCTCTCTCCTACGTTTGCCGTGCCCGACAGGGTCCATATTGAACTGTACTTATAATAACATCTGTATTACTATATGGTGTGCAATAAACGTATTGAGTATGTATTGAGTATTGAGTAGGTATTGACTCTATAGTGGAATAAACTGGCTGGGATAATCAGCTCAATAGTTATGTATAATGGTATGTATTCACTTAAGTATAAGATGTATGCTATATTTATTGTTATTTGTAAGTATTAATATACCTACTTACGTTCATTTATTAAAATAGTTAGGTACTTATCTAATAAGTATTAAAAGTTTATTTTTAATATACCTGTCATCTATACATATAATAAAAATGTAACCGATCGCTGTCTGTACATGGAAGATATATGAGAAAATATACTATTGGGACCTATATCAACGCAAATAGAACCCAAAACAATGATTTTTAAAATTTTTGTCTGTTTGTCTGTTTGTCTGTTTGTCTGTGCGTTTGTGCACGCTAATCTCAGAAACGGCTTATCCGATTTAAATATGGTTTTCACTAATATATTGTGGTAAGCTTCACTTAACATTTAGTGTTTGTTTCATGCCAATCGGTTCATAAATAAAAAAGTTATGCCAATTTAAAGAATCACATCGAACATTCGTTAATTTACTACGAAATCTTATAGAAGCAGATATTTTAACAGGTTGCGGAATAGCTGATAGTGTTTTTATTCCTCGGATTCCTGTCATTCTAAACAGTCTTTCATTTAGTTTTAAACGAGTCCAGTTTTTAGTGAGCCTATGTTTTGCGATGACTAATTAAAGTAATTAATTAATTAAGTAATTAAAGTAAAGGTAAGACACTAAAAGTTGTGGGTGTGGATCTAAGTATTAGCTGTTTTTCGATCAGCTTTATGTGGCTCTATCACGTGTTAGCATTACTAGCAGCCTGTATGCTTTGATCCCTAATGGCTATACGTCTAATCCATACATCCATACATATTATAAAAGGCTTTGTCCTGACTGACTGACAGACAACGTAAAGCCTAAACCGCTGGTCGTAGCGACTTGAAATTTGGAGGGTGTGTTTGTCTCAATGTCTAGAAGTGTACAAAGAAAGGGTTATTAAAAATTCAACCCTTAAGTGTATGAAAAGGGATGAATTCGATTGTATGAAACGTCTTCATATTTTAAGTTACAGCTTTGAAATTTTGTTTTGGAATACTTTTATTTAAATAAAAAATACGCTCATATTTTTTTTTTTACTGAGGTGGATTTATAGGAGTGAAATAAGGGATGAAATATTGTATGGAAAGATCTTTGCTTTTGAAGTTGGCGACTTGAAATTTGGAGGGAGGGGGAAGGGAGGGGTAGGAAGTGGAAAGGAAGGGAGAAGTGAGGGGAAAGTGCGGGGGTAGTGAGGGAGAAGTCAGGGGAAAGGGAGGGGAAAGTCAGGGGGAAATCGAGTTTCAAATTCACGCTAATCTCAAAAACGGCTTATCCTATTTAAATATGGTTTTCACTGATACATTATGGTAAGCTTCACTTAACATTTAGTGTTTGTTTCATGTCAATCGGTTCATAAATAAAAAAGTTATGCCAATTTAAATAATCACGTCATACATGTGGTATGTATTTAGCTTAGGTTAGTTTGTTTTTAAGTTAGGTTAACACGTCTTATTTCTTTATTAAAATGTAAATACTTTATCAGTTAAAATGTAAATTAAAGTTAGATTTATATTTTTCTGGACTTATTTTATTTTTTTATGATAAAAACATGTTAACACGTCTTATTACGGAATAGGTGGAATTAAAGTGAATTACGAAATAGTAGTAGTCGATTTACGCTGATTTCAGCATGAATGGGTCGGATCGACCAGGGAAGTACTACCCTCTCATAGAAGATCGTTGTAAGAGTAATAGTATCCATATTATTGCGTTTCGTTCGGTAAGTGCGAGAGCCGGAGGCCCAACTGATGCAGAGATGACAATCCTCGCAGCATGTGTGGGACCAGCTGAGTATCCGTGGAGTCATTGTGTGGGTGGTGTGGGTCAACCCGCCGGCCAGTAAGACCCGTATAAATGGTGGTGCCGCTGGACGCCCGCGGCATTGTACAGGGGCCCAATTAGACCTAACCGTAGTATTGCGGTAGTAGATCCAAGCTGGTTTCAGCATGAATGGGCCGTATCGTCCGGGGAAGTACTACCCTCTCATAAAAGATCGACATAAGAGTAGCAGTATTCGTACTACTGCGTTTCGTTCGGTGAGTGAGAGTGCCAGGAGCCCAATTTCTCCCTTTCCTTTTTCCTCACTTCCCTCACTCCCCTAACCCCATTCCCAGCCACCATAATGGAGGCCACCATACCAGCAGTTTAAAACGATGGCTTTTTGTATGGTGGCCACCACTTCTGGATTCCACTGACTGCTTACCATCAGGCGGGATGGAGTCACTTTGGCAGGCTAATATATTTTAAAAAACCTTATAGCGTTTTTATTCCTCGGATTCCTCTCATTCCAAACCATTTCCCGTTTAGTTTTAAACGAGTTCATTTTCCAGTGAGCCTATGTTACGCGATGACAATTAATAAAACCTAAGGTCAGACACTAAATGTTGTGACTGTGGATCTAAATATTAGCTGTTTTTTGCATGGTCAGCTTTATGTGGATTTGTCACGTGTAAGTAATCCTAGCAACCTGTATGGCTTTGATCCCCGATGGCTATACGTCTAAAATCGTATATAGAGAAGCATTTACTGTAAAGATTTTTCTTATTCACCTAAACGAAGATGTTTATAATTCAAAACAAACCAAAAGATATATCCAAAAAATGCTGTCCAAAATCACTATTCCACGCGGACGAAGTCGCGGGCACAGCTAGTTCACTTAATATGTTTCAACTCTGCATCAGCCGTTAAGTGGACTGGTAGATGATGCCTTTGGCATTAAGACCGCCTTTAACCGTCATTGAAAAGCTAAATAAAAAAAATAAAAGTAGGTATGAGTACCTAGGTACCTACCTACAATCAAGCTTAGAATAAATCTACATAGATAGCTACCTATTATTTATTACCTATCTACTTACCTTCCTTTATTTTCATAAAATATGTACATATAGGTAGAATGAAGTTATTAGCTTTGAATAAATTAGATGATCATTCATATTAATCATCATTTTCTACCCAAATAGCTACACACTGCAACATGAGGTACTTACCTACTTGAAATTCTGTTAATCCTCAATCCTCAGTGGGTCAGTAGGTACAGTACAGATCACTAGATTTCGGCTCTGTACTTTCAGCAGATATTTTTCCTATGCTTGTACTTTACGTCCCTGGGTATAACTTACATAAGCCTCTATATCTTTTAAGTTCTATACTTAGGTATATTATCCGTAATTAAAATGTACCTACAACAGAACAAAAAAAAATTCTTATGTAGCCTCCCTTATTCAAAACATTTTTACGCAAAACTGAAAACTTTTTCGTCGGTGTAAATTAAGATGGTATTGATAAAGGAAAATGTTGTCACTTTTTGACACAACACTTTTTAGTTTGTTATTAAGAGACTCAGGAACAAAATTTTAAAATGCACTAAATAGTTTCCAAGTAAAATTGTGCTGAACAGGTGTACGTAGTGATAAGCATAATGTCACTCGTCAAACTGTTGAAAGCACCTATAAAATTGTTCAAGAAGGATGTGATTACATTCGTCATGATCCGACGATATGATCTGGATAGTAAGTATCATTGAATAATTTAGTGATAGGTACCTACTTATATAGGCAATTTATTATCAGTTATCATAAACATTGCATAAAGATTCGCCTCCTTTAGTCCTTTAGTGCACTTTAATTAGGACCCCGAGCGTAAATTCGGAGTCCTGAGTGAACAGAGTGAGGCAATACTCCACGCTCGAGGAGCTGCGTCTTCTTTATAAAACACAGATTCGTTCCTGCGTGAAGTAGGTAGGTACCTACTTCTCTCATATTTGAGATGACTCCACACAGTAAGTCCTTACTGAAGGCACTCGATAGGTTGTAGCGGCAAGCAGCTTTACAGCTGTGTACCTCTTTGAATAATTGATCCCACCTTCCTCTATCCAGAATGACACGTGCAATTCATTCAACACATTTCGTGTCAAGAAGCCGCATTGCGTTCTTTGGTACATACTTACCTATTAAAAATGTTTCAGTTCTTGATGACCACCTCCGATACATAGCAGTTCGGCCAAATGCTTCTATATCAATGCTGCGTCAAAAAGTATGGCATTTATTAGATCTACCTGACTTTTGCGAGGAAATTATATTGTTAAAGTCAGTTAACGACGCGATTATTCCTTTGAGTGATCTAAGAAAGGGGAATGATCCACACCACCCTTATATTTTGGAGGTTTGGGCGCCGAGAAATAGATACCAATGTAAGTGATCTTGTTAAACTGGCTATTGTAGGTACTAGCTTCCCGCAGCGCGGCTTCACCCGCGCTGCAATTTCAATTAAGTTGCATTTTTGGTTACTGCTCTACTCCCATCGCAGTAAGCGTGATGTAATAAGTAGATAGATTTAGCCTTATAATCTTCCTCAAGGACTCTGCTATTAAACGCAAAAAAAAATTCAAATCCTTCTGGTAGTTTCAGAGATTAGCGCGTTCAAACAAACAAACGCTTTATATAATATATATTAGTAAGTATAGATTAAATCCTGCAAATGTACGGGTATGTACATTCTATTTCTTACCCGAGCGCCTCAGTCTTTCTTAGCGCCATCCATCTAGAAATGGCTACCTACTTAACTACGTAAATACCAGAAAACCAGGGGCGTTGCTAAACCTCCCTTAGCTCCCATCTCTAGGCTACTAAGGCGAAAGGTGAAAACCAGGGGCGTAGCTACCCCTCCCTTAGCTACCTTCTCTAGGCTACCGAGGCGAAAGGTTCTGATTTCGTCTGGACTTCGGCAGAAGGCCTTTGATGTATATAATATATATATAATACAAGACGTCTAGGGAAAACTATACCTGCTTTATACCAATCTGCAGATCGTATAATTTTATAAATAGACACCTACTTCATGAATTGGAAAATGACGAGAGATTACGGCCAGTAACTACCTAGAACAATTATGTACCTATCTACCTAATCGTGACTTAAGCATCAAATTCAAATTTATGAGATGCATTTATTAGAAGTTGTGGTATCTGACACAGCTAAGAAATCAATAAGTAAACAGTTTATTAGATAGGTATTTAGGTACCTACTGGTTTTTATTAATCAAAACCAATGTGTTTTTAACCAAATTGTGCCTGCCTGGCAATGACACAATGTAGGTAGCCTCTTATATAACATTCTTGATCTTGACCTTATGCTAAAATAAACGGTGTCTGATAAATGGACGAAAACCTTAAGTACGTACTTACCTATAAAAATCGCTACTTAGGTACATTTGTCATGTTGCTAAGTAGCGTAATGTATCGTACATTAGTACTTAGATTAGTAGGATTTTTATTAGATACGTGTCTATTAAACAGATGGATAAGTTACAATAAAACGTTTACAATAAAAATTTGTGTACCTAGTAGGTAGGTATAGGTAGGTAAGTATTTAAAATAGGTAGCTATTTATGCAATCAATCAATTTAAATTAAATATACCTATTTATCTTACAGCGTCTGCCAAACCACACAGCAACATGCTGACGATAGAAAACGGTGCCAACAAGGAGCAGGACGCTGATGATAACCAGACGGTTGAGACAGTTTATGAACCAAAATACAATGAGCACATAGAGATCGGACGTCAAGTCAACTGCTGTAAGTTTTCCTTCATTTTGAATTCAAAAATAGGTGATACGTACGTAAGTAATACGTGTAGGTGTAGATATTACATATCTATGTTTAGTGGGAGGCACGATGCAGAGGTAATAGTCAAGTAGGAGTCGCATAGCCAAGTTAAGAATAATAACATTAATAACACTACAAGTAGCTATCTATGTAGTCAGATATTCACATAATATATATCCATGTCTGTCTGTACAACATATTATTATATTTTCTTCCGTGACACTTTTAACCGTGTTATTTGGATGATAAATTGTTAACGAGATTAGAGGAGACTGTAACCCAAGTTTACCAAAGGCTCTTTTTTATAAATATTTTAGCCCGTATCTATAGTAGGTATTCATTTTAGTTTCGATTCACTCGCGTGTAAATATTCAAAAGACGTTTCATACAATCGCTATCAGAATATATATATATAGGTGTTTATATAAAAAGCTACAGAGTTAGTTTGTTTGTAAGAACGCGCTAATCTCTGGTCTCTGGAACTAACAGATGGATTTGAATAATTCTTTTTGCGTATAATAGCCCAGTTCCTAAGGAAGGTTATAGGCTATGATGTAACCTTACGCTACTGGCGGGAGCCGAGCAGTAAGCGGGTGAAACCGCGCCGCGCAAAGCTAGTAATAGATAAAATTCGCTTGCCTTCGAATTACTATTCAAAACAAGAGAAGGTGCCCAATTTACTGACATTGGCACTTCATTTAAAAACATTCTTACAATGTAACTTGCACGTGTTCGTATTAGTATCAAGGCTTATCACTTATCAGTTATCTACTTATGTAAGTAGGCAGTTATAAATTGCGAGACTATAGTGATATTCTTTACGTCTTTACCGATATCTACTCGCCTTACGGTCTCCTACATATAAATGAAGTAGATAGACATGCACTAGCTTAAGCAATATACTAAGAGATGTCATTATAATTGTTGACGCGAGTAACCAATGCCGTCATAAAAGGCCGTCATGTTGTGCCAAAGATGCCGTACACTTTACATTGCTAGTGGCATTGACCTCACTGCCCATGTCCTTCCTATTACATTCAGACACGTGCACATTATCGTCTAAAGAATCAACAACGGTGGTAACTTGGTGGTAAGGTTCTATAATAAAATGGTCCTCTCAGTTGCTATTTGTAGCGATTGAGAAGCCCGTACATATGAACCTATCAAGACGGTATATGGGCAAAACAGCTTTCAGCTTTTTCAAGTGAAAGATAGAATCAGCTGTTTCCTTATTCCTGCTCCCTCGATGAGACATGATGATGCTCGAAAAATGCAGTCCTTGGTAGACACCTTGGTAACCGATGCTAACATAACAGAGTGGTATCAACAAGTTAAGTAGGTCAAGGCAAAGTTCGTCCTATTTTATTTTTATTATTTTTTTGCAGCTGCTACCACAATATCAAAGGATTCTATGTTATACCATAAAGTGAATAATCGAGAAGACAGCATGCCGGGCAATGTACTATCAGATTTTAAGAATGATCTGACGTATCCAATGTCTAATTGCTCGTTATTCAAAAGAAAAAGCCGCGATAACTTCACCAATATTTTTTTGAAAATACAAAATGATCTTTCCAATTTAAATGCCAAATTAACCAGTTTAGAGAGTAGAATACCAGTGTAAAATATGTGTTGCTGATATTTATTGAAAATAAAAAACATATCTATAATAATAAAATATCTATACAATTTATGTAAGCTGTTCTGTCGTGGCTTTTGTCCAAATAATGTGCATGTATGAAAATGTTTGTAATAAAACGAAATTATAAAGTAAATAGTCTTATATTTCAAAAATATAATATGTATGTAACAATGGATAAAATGTACACGGTACAGGTCAGTCACCAGATTATTATATACACTTACAATGTCTGTACCCTGTATATTTTATAAAAAAAATCATACTAACAATTCACACAAACTTTGACTATCTAGAGGTATATTGGACCATTTTAATATTTAATATTTCAACATCATTACTCAACAACACGCATTCAAAAAGAATAAGAAGTGTTTTAAGAACCTGGTTGGAGACAGCTTTTCTCTTGTAAATATAACGCTGCTATAAATTTGCCGCAATGTATCCTTAAGCTTTACACAACCGAACTAGTAGACTTCAAATGTGTCTAACTACATATTTTACAAACAAATACATAAGTAAAGCCTTGTGCAACTAAGGCCAACCTTCAAAATTCAGGATTAAATAAATGTGCTGTCGAACATTCAGTGTTTGAATCCGAGTCGCACTTGCAGCCAATTCAGTAACGCGGCAATGATGCGAGGTAAAAGGGGGTAAAATGGACATACAAAATCGGGCACAATCAGTCAACATACAAAAATCGGGCAAGTGCGAGTTGGATGCGCGCAGTGCAACATGATATGATAATAGAGCCTCAGGCATTTCTTTACATATTTTCGAACACTGACAAAAAAAAACAAATATAATGTTGCACTTAAAAAATGTTCCTCCAAACATCGATAGTAGGTATATTTTCCAACTACAAATGTAAGTTTGTCATATTAAAAAAAAATATTTTTATGTTTACATTACAATAAATTAACAATTTGTTCCTTATCTTACTTATGAGGCTTGCTTCTATCAGAATTTCATGAATTTTGATCGTATTTTTTGCTAGCATTGACTTTATGTTGATTATATTTCAGCAAAAATCCGTGGAGGTCTGAGAAAAATTATCTTGACGAACGGACAAACAAGACAAAGAGATAAGACACAGATGGACAACGAAGTGCTTCAATAGGTTCCATTGTATCCTTTTGATGTTCGGAACCTTAAAAAGTCCGTAAGCGATTTCGGTATTATTCATCAAATCCTTTTTTTAGTCCACGTCAAAGTTACTGTACAAGTCACACGAATCATTTGACTCAGGCATTTTCTTTGGCTATCCTTTAAAAATTAAATAACTAGGTATTCACGATTATTTTGTTGATATAGCACAATATTACATGATTACTTTCTCCAAAAGTTTTCCAAGCCACTCAAAGGGTTCTTGTACATTTTACATGATCCGGCGGCTTTCTTGCCTAGGCAGTCGTTTAGTTTTAATCAGGTTTTTTAGTTACTTTTACATGTCTAGAACAAAGTTAAGTATCTAATATTAGCTTAATATCAAAATTATTGACTATCTTTTGAGTGCTTAGAGTACTCATGTTTTTAGTAAAAGAAAAGTCAATCTCGTTTCACTTTCCTAAAAAATACCAATGATTGCAATACGATCCTGTAGTTTTATCTAACCTTTTCTTTTTAATCAAATTATGGTAAAGATGTGCATCTTTAGCATTATTCAATTATATGCGCTTACATTACATTTTCTGGAGTAGCAACAAAATTAACGATTTTTAAATTTAGTTTTCAAATTCCTAAATATTTGCCGAAATTGTTGTAGCCGCTCGTCCAACCCAGCCTGAAGATGCTCCTACTGAAGTGAAGCGGAGACCAGATATGGCTTTTAGACATTCTGATTGGTCTATAAACACCGCCCCGTTTTATATTGCTGAGGTAACATCGTCGGTAATGTGGCTTGGTAAACAAAAAAATATATAATTAAAAAGAAAGAATACACAAGGCAAAATTTATTTGGCGTAAAGGAGTTTAAAAAAATATGAATATTTAAAATAAATTGAACACTTACCTTTTAGTTGTACAATTTAAATAAATGCTGTAGAGGAATATTACTAACATTGTCCACCTATACTTGCAGGCAAGTATTGTTTTACTAAACCAAGACTGTGGATGCTGAAAAATAAAATAAAAAATAGTACTACAGAAAGCAGCGATGGACGAATGGACTACCAAACGACTTATCATTTTTCATGTCTTTAATTTATGACTGAAGTTGGCCGTAATCGGTTCAGCTACTCAGGCCAGTAGGTATATCAAAAAAAACATTCGCATGAATGAGGCATGCTACTGTAAAACTACGATAATTTACGATGTAACTACCTACCTATACTTATAGATAAAATTAAATATCGTTTACTTGTATACTAGTTTTCAGTATAACTACCAACAGGTTTGTTTAAATAATAAAATAACGCTTACCCGACGGTCCATATTGTAAACGCTTCTTACACAACACTGGGTCATGACAATAAATCCGGCAAAGCGTTCTTGCATACCAAGCGCGTATTCTATACTGCGTATCAGGTCATTCGTCTTAAACACTAATAACGCCTGTCTATCGACATGTTCCAAACATTCCGTGATTAGGTGCAAAAGATTTGGTAACTCACTTTGGAATAACTTTTTCTGAAAGAAAAATAATGAGGTTACAAAACTTTTTAGTCTACTGAAGTGACTTCGCTCTGTCTGATGTTAAGTAATCAGTGGGATCCAGAAGTGGTGGCCACCATTTTAAAAGCCATGGTTTTTCACGGCCCGTTCAAGTGAAACTAGGCTATAAATGAAATAATTTATTTTACACACTAAAGTGAACTTCCTGACTTACGATTACGAACTCCCGCGCGGTGAAACGCGTTATTTTGCAAATTCGTGTTATTTATGCATCATCAGTCGTGTCTTTAGACTTTCACTGCCGACGAGGAATCGAAAAATCGGGGCGCTTGTCACTATGTACAGAGGTTGCGATGCGATGGCCTACTCAGCCGCAAGGAAAGTTCTACTGTTTACTTGTAATAAAATAATAACTTAAAATAAATGATAGATTTTATATTATTTTAGTTTTGAGGCCTTTGCTCAGGAGTAGGACAGAAATAATGACAGTTTTGACTACTTTTGTAGCGCAAGAAGAGAACGTGCGACTGCTGTAAAAGATATTTTGAGTTTGAGGCCTCCTCTAATCATTACCCATATATTTTTAAGAAAAGTAGGACACAAATAAGTTTTTTGTATCTCGGTCGAAGATATACAGTCTGGCCAGTCTGTGTAAGTGTAGTAATCGATGCTTCTAAAGAATGTCTTTTATTGGCAACAAAAGATATTCTGACTTTTCACTAAATTTACGCGAAGTTTACACGAATCTTTTTTACAGCAACAGCAGAGCAACTTTCGCGTCTTTTATTTCTAATACTTCATCATCATATCACCCGAAGGACGTTCACTGTTGGCCACAGGCCTCCTCCAATTTTCGCCACCTTGCCAGCCGCGAGCCGCCCTCATCAAGTCGTCGGTCCACCTTATACCTAGTTTTAAAAAAAAACACGTAATAAAAGAGATTTAATCTTACCTCGTTATCAGACGGTGCCGTTGTTCCAATACCTGCTTGGATCGCATTCCATGGTCTTCCTGTTACCATACAGGCAAATAAAACGTATAACTCCTTACGTATACCTAATGCCTCTGCATATGTCTGCATTGTTGGTTTGTCGTAGCCAATTACTGCCAACCAAAATTTGGAATAGTCATACCTAAATTTCTCTGTTAATTGCTGAAATATTAAGGAAACATTAAACGATGAAAATGCAATATTAATGGCGACGAGAGTCTGTTTATATATTTATTAACAACTAGCTATTGCCCGTAGCTCCACCGGCGTGAATATCGGTTATAGCTCTGTTTACATTAACGATTTTTCATACTAACTTTCATCCCCTATTTCAGCCTCTTCAAGCTATTTTTCGCGTTAAAAGATGAGGTCTATTCTATTTCTATACCAAATTTCATCAAAATCGGATCAGTGGTTTAGGCGTGAAAGCCGTAACGGACTGACAGACAGAGTTAAATTCGCATATAAAATATTAGTATGGAAGTTTCAACTAGAATTAAACCTAAACAATAGGGTTTACCAAGTTTGTTATAAATAATTAAAAACTAATTCAAAATTTTAATAAAAATATTTACACAGTGTGATTCTGTAATGATTGGGATTTAAAGGCTAAGAACATTACATGTATTATACTTCTTAATTTTTAACTGACTTCAAAAAAGGAGGAGGTTTCTTAATTCGACAATATATATTTTTTTCTAAATAAATGCTTTGAGAACAGTATCAAATTTCGTTTAGCGTAGAAACTTTATAATAAACTAGCTTTCCACAGTTCTCCGCGCTAAGTTACCTCTTCATCATCAACATGGTTACTGCTCCACGTCTGCTCCCGTCGCTCGTAGCGTGATGTTAGATAGCCTATAGCTTGCCTCAACAACTAGGCTAATAACCGCAAGAATTATTATTATTCAAATTAGACTGTTAGTTCTAGAGGTTAGCGCGTTTAAACAAATAAACAAACTCTTCCACTTTATATATTAGTATACATTATTTAGAGAAGAGATAATACAATAATTATGAAACTTACCGCATATAAACCATGGTCTAACAAAGAGACAGTGACATCCTTCTGACCAGGCTCTTTGCTCACAAGAATGTTGCCTGGATGTGGGTCACTGTGCACAAAGCCACTGATAAAGATCATATGAGAATATAAGTCTCCAAGTTTCTTACATAGATCGTATTTGTCTATTTTATGCTCCTTAAAAATTAGAATAGAATGTCAGTAAATATTATTATTTTTTACATAAAAAATAAGAACATTAAATTATAGAGCTATGTTTAAAAAATACTGAGGGCTCAGTATTTCAACTGAAAGATATCCACTGCTGGATGGATAAGCCATCCCTAAGGCCAAAGTGGCCAGAAGCACCCTCATCCATTAGCTGCCAGATACATTAATATGTATTAATATGTAAATACAGTAAATAGTATCACAAAATTTATTAACAGAACACATAGCAACAAAGGAATTTGTTCAACAATCTATGTTCAATCAATTGAACTTTGCCTGCAATTATAATAAGTCATTATTACTAAGTTTTTTTTTTTTGAGTTTATCACATTTTTCTTTTTTTTAAACAATATCTATGGTTTTGGATGCAATAAAAGAACCACAGCAAAGCAAAGGTAAAATATTAAATAACTGATGCAATATTCTGTTTTAATTGCAAAATTTAAATTTAAATAGTTTTAATGTAGACGGACAGCACAATTGCAATAAACAATTACATACTTAATATTCATCTATAATAGCAAAATAGAAAACATATCATAATAGCATTACAACAATGTTAATACTCACTCATGTATAATAGGTATTTATCAAGTTAAGCAATAACACATTAGAAAATCTGAACACAACTTATTGTAGAAGTGTGTCAATTTGCACTTTCATCATATTGAAAAGGAAAACCAATATTGTGTTTATGAGTATTTTCTAATGGCCAAGCCCAATTACTTCTCTATCCCCTAAGTATGCATTTTTGTTGCCTAAACTTTCTCACTCTTGGTTGTTTATAAGCATCATTTTTGTAATGCTCAGAAAACACAGCTATATTCTAGTTAAACCATTTACAATTAGGCCGGCCTTAAGCTTTTTGCCATAAGTAGTAAATTAAAAATAATTTTAAATAGAACTTTTTTTTAGATGAGTGGTTAAATATAGTTTTCATAACAGTTACAAAACCCAAGCATTGATTGTCTGTCATCTTTATCAGGTAGACCCATTGCGTAGGGTCTGTGCAGTCTATGTCTTATGACAAAATATTTAATAAACAGAGAATACTCACATCAATGTACTTTACATTATTGATTTGTCCACCTTTACAATATTCCATAACTAGGACTCTCTCTGTACAATATTCCCAATATATCTTTGGTACCTTCAACCATTTATAATGACTAAACATTTTGGCTACTTTCTCAGCGTTCTCAGCTTCTTGTAAAAAATTCAATTCTTTAGTTATGTTTGTCTTAGTTTCATCTATTAACCATTGCATTTGAAAATCAGGAAATACTTTTGACATAGTAATAACTATTAACTCCATCCATTTTAAGTCTAATCTAATGTTCGTTTTGACCTGACTGTGTTGTACCTTAACAGCAACTTCAGTGCCGTCCTTTAACCTAGCTCTATGAACTTGAGCAAGGGAGGCAGTACCCAATGGTTTAGGATCAAATTCAAGGAATAAATCTTTTGGCTAAAAAGAATTACAATGAAAAATATGTTTAAACAATTAAAAATAATATAAACATATAAAGTCACAACCAAATCCATTTTCAGACAATGTAAACAAACAGTCTTTTCAATATTTTTCTATCAAAAACTCCATAACCGATGACACATGAATTTATACACATTCTGTTCACTATATACTTCGTTTTGCAACTATTTTTACTAATGATTAATAATTAAATCTAGATTATTTAATAAAATTACGAATAACTTTTTGAGGTCGAATAAAGACATCAAATTGATTAACAGTTATATTTTTTCTGTACTCTCTATTGTCTTTGAAAACCAATGTTCTAATTTACTAGAAGAAAAAAGTTTAACGAATACCTCCATATCATAGGTACACAATATTTTGTAATTCATCATTTATTTTGGGTTTGCCCTCGCAGGTCTGTTCATTTGTTTTATTGTAATATAGTACCTATAATAAAATCGTAACATACATACAAATTCCATTTAGTCTATATTTCACAAACTTTCATTAGGCGGGAAAATATTCAAAAGTATCTCAGTATTCCATTTCAGTCCGTGGTCAAATCGTTGCATTTAGAGGTCAACGCTTAATTTAAATTACATTTATTTATTAGATTAGGTACATTGTTTGTCTTATTATCCTAATGTTTATAAATCAACGGTTACAATAAAATACAATAACTTTTAACATATATACAAATATTTAGAGTAATAAATTAAATAGAATTAATCTATTATGTAAATAGAGTATTCGTAAACGTAATAATATTTAAAAATGTAAGAAAAAAGGACGTAAAATTTCTATTTAACAATGTATTGATGTCATTAATTTTATTTTTATTATCTTTGTCCCCATCACTAGTAAATTCATGAAACTATAGACAATAGCAATATGGCGATTGTTTACATTGTACGAAATTGGAGTTGAAATGGACTGTACTTATATTTCTTACAGATACTTACATCACTGTTTAAGTCTTCTCTTATAACTTGATATAGTTCTTCCACATCATTGCTTGGTGCGTTCATATGCAACACACGCATTGTAGCCACATATTCATGCGGTAACAAGTAATCCAAGGCTCCTACATGCTGCCCAACTTTAATATACACACCTTTATTAGCCCTGCATAACTCAAGCAACTTGTCTGCCCCAAGTTGGTGAGCTTTACTCTTTATGTCTAAATATTCTTGTGACGTCTTGTCCCATTCTTTACTGTATAACATCATTTTGTACATTCTGCCAATGTCCACTGCAGTGTACGCAGCTCTTGCAAGTCTGACCATCGCCAAGGAATTTTGCTGTTCATTTTGACTTGACCAATAATTGTAAATTTGTACCGTACCTCCTCCAGCTATAGTACCATACACTCCGTATTTAACGGCGCGTGCTAAATTTAACGTAAACATGTTGAATAATTTTAGACACACCGACGTAACTGTTACATATTTAAGAAAAAAACTGTTATCATCGCACAGGAATGCGCGCTCAAATACAAATTACAAATGAAAATGAAAGAGAGACGATCACGTACACTAAAACATTTTGCCTTTGGCATCAAAATGTCAATTGTCAATGTCAGTTGACAGAGATTGACACTGACACATTTAGACTGTTGCCAGAAGGTAAAAAGATTAGTTCCGTTTCTACACCTTTTTTGCCATGCCAAGCTATAAAGCTTTAAATTTATAGTCTAACGCATAGATCACACACTCTAAACTGTTTAACGGCCGCTTATTTTAATTACTGATTAAACCAGTTATTAAAATCGGTATTCCTATATAACGGTCGTTGGTTCGATATGACAAGCCGTTTTTCCAATCGATCTTTGAGCACAGAACAAGTACATACATAGAAGGAGTGTTAATCGCCCTCATATACTTGTCCTATTTTTCCAAATAAGCCGGATACATTGAAAAGAAGGAGACAAATAATTTTGCTAAGGACGCCCGGTGTACACTGTAGAAACGTCAATTTGGTTACCTTTGGTTACCTTTGGATGCCGAATTAAAAAGTGAACTAATGTCAAATGTTCCAACTTGTCAAGGCCTCTAGACAATTTAGTCGGATTAAACCGCCGCTCGTAATTTTCATTGTTGTTTATCTGTTTTGTGAAATAATATATGTTATTTAATAATTACATAGTGTTATTGTGAAGTAAAATTAAGCCCATTGGATAAGCAATGTCCTGCGTTATTGTAGGTTGTAAATTACATTCTTTTCGCAAAGAAAATCAAGTTTAAATCGTCAACTTCCATCGGTGAGTAGATAACAAACCAATAATATATACTAAAAACCTATATATACGTGCAAAATACCTAAGTGATTTATACTTTAATATACTGCAATCATATTATAATCGTCTGTTTGCCATTCGATTCAGTAATTTTTAAGTATTTTACATTTTTACCAATTTGTGTAGTCATGTTCAATAGTGTTGTGACTTGTGCTGCATATTTTATCGATGACAAAAATATTACTATAATTTGTGTTAACGATTTTGTGGTAACTATCTTTGTACCTTTCATAGTGTTTCATACATTGTGTTCTTTTGCAGGTTTCCGAAAGATCAGACCGGAAGATCCATGAAGCAAATTAAGAGAGAATTATGTTATATATTATATTGTTACACGTTTAACGTTCCAGCGGTGAGGACGAATCTACTCAAATTTGCTCCATTGTCACGCGCCATACGACTTATTAATATTATTTCTATAGAAATTAATATTTTCAATGTACCCTGTCAAAATTCAAAGATGTTGCACAAAAATGTATAGTATTGGATAAATAGGTATATTTATTTAGTAATTTTTTTAGGTTTTTTATGATAACGTATTGGATTTTTTATCTGTAATGATATTGTAAATACTTTTTCAATAAATAAATAAATAAATGTTCTAGATGACTACAGAAATTTATTGATAAAATTGATCGGGAAAAATTTCTAATAGTACCAATTCATAACATAACAAAAAATATTTTAGCTTATGCACAAATAATCAGGACATTCCTAAACAAAACTGTAATTTTAAGGGGCAGTAATAATGTGTTTCAATATTATTGGAAATATAATCATACATTTGTGACATGAATCTTACAGCTGTGTTTTATTTTTACCTTGGGGTATCTGTTTTGATGCTATACTAAGAAAGTCAGAAAAGAACAGAGGGCCGATACCGGTATTTTGGCGATCCACACACTGCCCCGCACTACGCTGCGGGAGCGTGGCGACGCGGTGACGGTGCCACGCGTGCAGATGCAAGAGTGCTGGTCTGCATCATCAATCACGCACGTTACTGCAGAACACGGTGTCCATACCGTCTGGCCCCGAACCCACGCGCGTGAGTACTTGTTTCTCTGCATGTAAGCGTGTGATCAGTAACACAGCGCTTAAATGCGTTTTCAGTGTGTTGCACCACGCGTGATTTCTATACAAAGAGAGATACTTACAAACAATATAAGAACACGCACGCTCGCACTACGCTCCGTGATGCGAGGTAGTGTGTGGATCGATCATGTATATTTCAATTTTCAATTTATTTAATTTATTCATATACAATTTACATTGTGTTTGAACTTACAGCATGAAACATGAATATAAACTTCAAATTCTTTCACATTGAAAATGCTCCTGGCGCCACTGCCAGCCTATGCCATTCCGGTGAGGTGTAAAACGACCCTTTGTTTCTTGTAGTTCGTTTACGAGAGCTTTTATGCAACCAGACCTCATTTGACATTAGCATGTCTGATATTTTACCATAGCCCATAGACAAATTTCATCTATCGATATCGATAAACTCTCAGAAGGTATCGTAGCACTATTAAACTTCTATTTGTCTCTGAGTGTGTACGCTTTATTCTTTTAATAGTACTTCTATGCTTTAGTACTTGTTCTGTGTCTTTGAGATGATGGATTGACAATTATAGATCATAATTTGTACTAAAATGACAGAAACGCGTTTATCCCGATTATTGTAAATCACTGACCTTTATATACTCTGAGTTGTATCTAAAATATTATACTATGTTCTATTAGTATTTACTATATCATAAAAAAAATATATAGTAGTATAGCTGTTGATGGAAGAAACGTTATTTACTTATTAAATATTGTTTTTGTATTATTACTGTACCACTACTGGCCAAAAGTCTCTCCCGTGCATTTCTGACAGTTGATTAGAAAAGCATTATTTTTTATTTTAGAATATATCTTTATTTCTTTAAATATTATCGTACTTTATTAAATACTTTGTTAAAAGTATTTATAATACTTTGTTCTTTTCTTTACATAAAAAATATTCTACATAGGTTGTGTTAATTTTATTATTTTTTAATAAAGTGCAAAGAGTAACTAAAGTAAAGCAATAAATAGAGTGATGGCATGTGCTCGATTAGGTAATAATACGTCTGGCAACTCTCCTAGCTCCGCCATTTAATTCTTTTGCGTCAGTAATCCGCTTCCGTTGACAGTTTCTTTTTATCTAAAACTCCCGAAAATGAAGGCTAAAGGAGAGGTGAGTCTTGAAATTTCTTGTTATTCGTCGTGAAATCACGATAAAATGGTCAGTTGTAAGTGGATAGACATATTGTGAAAAGAAAAATATTGTGGCTGTAAGATGTGCCTGTGACGATATTCGCTTGACGGTCGGTACATTATTTAGGAGTGTGAGCCTACACGTTGTCGGTGCAATGTGACAAACTATTTTTGTAAGTTATTGTTTTCTCTGATATAATTTTAAGAATGTGTGCAACTGCAGTCGATTACAATTTCTAATTTTAAACAAGAGCAAGGTTGGAAAACATTGCATTAGAAATAGGTATGCTTTTAGGTTATGTCATTTTGATGCAATATTTCATGCGAAGGAATCGCTATGATAATGAAATCTCCCGTTTATATAATAATTTTCTTGTCTTAATGCATCAAGTTCAAATATTTACTTCGCTGACAAGTGACTCTTGAATGCTGGCAGACGAGCAACCGGCTCACATACTTTTACGTGGTAATCGCCGCTCGTGAGCCTTTGACGAGCTCAGCCTTCTCAAACAGCCTAGTTGGCTGTTGCTCTGACGCTTTCATAAGTATTTATAGAAAACATCACTTGGTAAGTTAAGGTTGCCACCATATATCATTGCTGACATTGTTTACAGTTGAGGGAATATGAGGTCATCGGCCGCAAGCTCCCATCGGAGAGCGAGCCTAAGCCTCCACTATACAAAATGAGGATCTTCTCTCCTGACCCCATTGTCGCCAAGTCCCGGTTCTGGTATTTCTTGCGACAACTGAAGAAGTTCAAGAAGACTACTGGTGAAATTGTCTCCATTAAGGTTTGTTTCTATACCACATAATATATTTAAACTATTACATGTTACAACTATAAGTTTATAATAGAATAAATGATGAGATGTTCTAATGTATGAGACTAGACAGTTGCCAATTTCTACAAAATCACTAAAAGCTATGTGACATGTCTTTGACTTTTTGGCTTTCTTAGTAATTGTTTAGAGGTATAGATACTTAGTACCTAATTGCCAAAAAATCAAATAATCTGATATGACCATAAATTGCCAAACAACATTATGATCATTCAGAGCGGATGGCAGTCTATTTATAAGAAATGTTATGCTCCACATGCAGATTTTCTGTCATATTATGTTGACTAGGCATGGATCATTCATTGTGAAATGGATGTTTATGTTTATTGAATATTATTAAAATACTATTTGACAAATAATTATAGATTGTTGTAAACAAGGTTTTACTACAAGGAACAAATTTGTTACATTATACTTTTGTAAAAGCCTGCGCAGACGACGGACTTTCCTCCGCGGCGGAGAAAAAAATATGCTCCGCGAATAAAAAGTTCGCCGCGGATTTACCGCGAACTCAACGCACACGGCGTGCGATCATTTGTTGCCCGAAATTGTAGAGAAGTGCACGCTATGGAAACAAATATTCAGAGGTTACGTTGTGTTGCAATTTACTTGAAGTTTAAGAAAAAGAGAAGACATTTTAAAAGCTTGCGCAGACGACGACTTTCCTCCGCGGCGGAGATAAAAGTATGCTCCGTGAATAAAAAGTTCGCCGCGGATTTACCGCGAACTCAACGCACACGGCGTCATCGTTTATCGTCGTGCATACGTACGTCACTCTCGAGCGCACAACGCGGACTAAAGGCCTCCATGTGCGTTGCTTCGCCTAGTCACAAGTGCTATTTTTTTCGGGGACTTCCCCGAACTTTTGTCCGGTCCGTTCCCTGCATGCCCTCAGTTATTCGGGCGACTTTTTGTACGCGGTACTTTTAATCCCTCGTTTGCGTTACTCGATACAGTTGTAAGCGATCTATTTTAGCGGATAAAAAAGTACGCGGACAAAAATCCCTCGTCTGCGCATACCTTAAGCGTTACTATGTTGAAATGTGAAGATTATCTTACAGAAACTTGAAGCACAGAATTGCATTTATAAACTGATATGCCTATTTAATATATTTTATTTATTACTTTCAGGAAATCCCAGAGAAGAGCCCAGTGAAGATCAAGAACTTTGGTATTTGGCTACGTTATGAGTCCCGCTCTGGTGTACACAACATGTACCGTGAATACCGGGACCTGAGTGTAGGCGGCGCCGTTACTCAGTGCTACCGTGACATGGGAGCAAGACATAGAGCTCGTGCCCATTCCATCCAGGTATTTTTTTAATATTTTAAAGCATGTTTATGTTGTTTTGGCAGGAGTGGAGTACAACTACAAAGTTATGCCAACAACACCAATGATGCGAACGAAATATTTATTTATTAAAAACTTCATATACAAAGTATATTGGCGGACTTAATGCCTGAGGCATTCTCTACCAGTCAACCATTACGGGTGATGCAGAGAACAACAAAATAGGTGTATCTGAAGACAGTATGAAGAGATTATCACAAGGAGTTACAATACTAAATAAACATACATACAATCATACATACACATACATAGCCTTACGTTCAAAAATATACCTACATAAATATAAAATATAAATATACACATATACATAAAATTAATAATATATATTTGATCTGAATCATTGTGATGAGCCTGCTTTTTTATTCAAAAGAAGTTCACGCACCTTTACCTTAAATGTAAAACGGTTAGTGGACATCCTGATTTCAAGAGGGAGCGCATTCCACAGACGGATAGATTGGACAGGAAAGGAAGAGTCTACGAAATTAGAACAGTGGGATGGACATTGTAGAAGTAAATTATTAGAAGAACGAAGGTTTTTATGATGGTTACTGCATAAGTACTGAAAGGAGTCCATTAGGTAAGAGGGAGGAGTGGGAGAAGTTAGAAAAGAATAGAGAGTAGTGAGAGTACGCATGCTACGGCGTTGACGAATAGGTAACCAATTTAGTTGCGAGCGATATGTAGACACGTGGTCATACTTACGAAGATTGAAAATGAATCGAATGCAGTTATTGAGAAGACGGTCATATTTGTTGAGAAGATCTGCATTCAGGTCTAAATAGCATACGTCACCATAGTCAATTAGAGGAAAAACTAAAGTTTGCACAAGTGTCACCTTAATCTTGGATGGCAGGAAGTTCTTCAGGCGATAAAGAGCGCGTAGGGTAGCAGTGACCCTTTGACTAACGCATGTTACTTGAGCCTGCCAGTTTAGAGCAGAGTCAATGTACAGACCAAGGTGTTTGACCGTAGCACTCAGCTCTATAGGGCAACCACCAAAAGCTATTGTTGGAAGCGTACTACTATCCACTTTACGTAGCATATTTTGACTACCTAGCATAATGACCTGGCACTTACTGGGATTTACCATCAAACCGAATCTATCTGACCAGCTCTTGATATAGTCCAGATCATTATTCACTTTATTAATTGCCGTATGTAAACAGTCTACCCTTTCGTGTGAATAAAGTTGCAAGTCATCGGCATACAGATGATACGAGCACTGAAGATTTTGGGTTATAAGATTAATAAAAATTGAAAACAATATAGGAGAGAGAATGCCGCCTTGAGGAACACCAGAATCAAGATAACACCAACCGGACGAGGAATCATCCAGGCGCACTGACTGCTGACGTCCCTGAAGATAAGACGAGAACCATTCCAATACCTCGGCAGAGATCACAAAGTAGGAGAGGATGGCTAGCAGGATATCATGATTGACGGTGTTGAAGGCATTGGCAAAGTCAACTAAAGTCAAGATGGTGACCTTAGCGTCCTCCATAGCCGTTCTCACATCACCAGTCACCTTAAGGAGTGCAGAGGTAGTACTGTGACCAGGCCTAAATCCAGATTGTAATGGACTAAGTAACTCATGTACATGCACGAATCTAGACAATTGTCTATGAACACAGGCCTCAAGTACTTTGGAAAGGAATGGGAGTATGGATATGGGACGGAAGTGTGACGGAAGAGTGGGATTAGAGATTTTTGGTAAAGGGATGACATAGGCCTTACGCCATAAAGATGGGAAACTGCCTACCTGGAGAGAGAAATTTATGATGTGGGAAATGGCTGGAAGAAGGTGGTCAAGGATAGGTATAATCATACTGCGACAGATGTTATCGCAGCCCACAGCTTTAGACCTAATGGACATGATTATCTTTTTGATCTCTGCCGAAGAAACTGGAGAAAAGGAAAATGGATTTATGTTAGGACGGGGAAGGCTAGCTAAGTACTCCAGAGTATGACACTTGGTTTGGTTATCAATCGGAGTTGTAGAGGAGAAATGACGGTTGATGTCGTCCAAACCAATTGTCTGAAACAACTCTGCAGATCGCTGTTTACCAATACCTAGAGTACCGAGGAACTTCCAGATATTGGCAGGAGAAGAGGATGAAATATTATCAAGAATATGGCGGCGTTTTGCATTGCGTATCATCTGATTACACCGATTTCTTGCAACTCTAAATTGTTGCCAATTGTCATCGGTGCGTTCTTTTTTAAATTTTCGAAAAATGCGATCCCTACGCCGCATCGCCATCCGAACACCCCTGGTCATCCAAGGCGCCGGTGGTCGCTTAAGTCTTATCCTCTTCACAGGGGCATGTACATCGTAAAGTTGTATAATCGATTTGTTGAAAATTTCGACTTTGTCCTCAAGTGTGGAGGCCGCCGTTAAAGAATTCCAGTTGAGTGCAGCGGCGTCATTGCATAATTTTTCTTTGTCCATGCGACCGAAACAGCGCCTGTGCAAAACTTTAGGTGAGGATTTGGGAGGTTTAAGAACGTAGGATAAATAGATAAGGTCATGATGGGAAAAGCCAGGAGCAGGATGCTGACCATGAGAGGCAACAAGTGAAGGAGAGGAAGTAAGGATCAGGTCCAGCCAGGTGTCATTTCCATCGATATTATGATGAGTTGCTTGTAACGGAAGTAAGTGCAGACTAGTGGACTCAATAATATCGAGGAGTTTCTGTGAACGGGATGAGGAGTGGGCTAAAAGGTCGGTATTAAAATCTCCCATGATGACGTGATGTGCATACTCAGACCCTAAAGATTCCAGCACCGATTCGAGACTGGAGAAGTAATCAATAGCAGGAGGACAATAAACTACCCCAAGTAAACATTTGGCTCCTTTGACACAAACCTCGAGAAAAAGATATTCTACAGATGCAGAATAGTTACCAGGTGACGAGGCTAGAATTTTAAAAGAAAAGTTGGATCGCAGGTAAATAGCTACTCCGCCTCCTCGTCTATCAATACGATCATTACGAACTAAAACATAGCCGGAGAGAGGGTAGAATGTAGACAGAAGATGAGGTTTGAGCCAGCTCTCCGAAATCAGGATGGCATGAACGTTAGCATCGGTGAAAGTTGCTGACAACTCGCTAAAGTGGCTTGGTATACTCTGGGCATTTAAATGGCACACATTAAAAAAATTGTGAGATGTGTCCACAAAGGATTGCTGTACAAGATCGCCTAAAGTACCATTCACCGAGCAGAAACTATCATCCTCTGAACTTAAAGCAGAATCATTAGCAGACTTAAAAGAATCATTATCCTCATTTATGTAAGACATAAATAATAAATAAATATAATATTAGTAATAAAAATATACTTATATAATATATTAGTTATATAAATCTATAAACAAACTGTGTAATACGTACATCTCTGCACCACCCGCCAGCATACATATTTACACATACATTAATAAAGAAAAATGCTTCATAAAAAAAAGACAGATTAAATAAAAAACAAATCAGAGAAAATGAAATACTATCAGAACAGTAACAAAACGCGGCAAGAAACAAAAAGTAAAAATAAGGTGAACGAAACGTAGGCAAGAACAAAAATTAAAACTAAACGCAAAAGAACAACAATCTCGATCAAAGAAGACAGGTCACACACAAATAAACTAACCTTCAGCTGTCAATGTCATTTGACATTGAGATTTTGAGATTGACATGTATTCTACGGTTTACTCCAAAACACTGTAAATATTTAAAACTTAATATAAATTATAAAATGTACTTCACTATCTATCATGGAATGATAGTAGATAAACAAAAATAAAGTACCTACCTACATTGAAAAACACAATTGACAAAACAAATACTGGTGTGTTGTCGTACTATTCGCATTAGCGTCAGTTTCTACGTGCTTTGGGATTCACCCCGGATAGTCCCTCGTTTAGGTTTCCGTTCTTAGCTGCCGACGATGACTCAGTCACCTTAGGATGTTTAGTCACTAACGAATTAAGCTCGAGCATGTTCGTTAACTTACGACGGCTTCCATCTGCGAGCTTGACTAAGATGACACCGTCCTGCGTCCAACACGCCCTCATGCCAAAGTGCAGCCTTGCCTTATGAAATACTATCTGCCGGGGTCTCGTGAGGAACTCTTTTACCGATACAGACGATCCTTTGAGTCTTGATTTGGCTTTCCAAACGGATGATCTAACCTCAACACTGTTGAACCACACAAGTATTGGTCGGTGATGATCCGTGTTCTGGCTACCAATCCTATGACAGCGTTTTATGGCAGTGTGCGAATCCTTAAGAGCCATTTTGTTGACAATGGTATCATGCAAAAGAGAAGAACAGTCCTCATTTACGCTTTCTGGTATGCCTAAGAAGATCAGCGCTTTTCGTCGATGTCTCGTCTCCATATTGTCCACTGCACAAGAGCACTCAGTAATCTGTTGACGAAGAATTCGCAGCATACTAAGCATGATCTCCCTGAAGGTCCGGAACTCCTCTGCAACCTTTGCGACCGTATCTTTGGCCGGTCCAGTAGAGTGAAGCTGAGCCTCCAGTTCAGCCATCCGCTTGGTGAAGGTGTCCTCCAGCATATTTTGATGGGATTGAATTTCCGCGAGTTGTGACATTTTATGTGATTTTTATTAGTTTAATTTAAAGTAGTGTGATATGCCAGCAGGTGGTGTATAATTAGTAATAAATCACATAGACTAAATTGCTAAGTGAGTATTCTGTCTAATATTGATGAAATATCACATAAAAGAATAAGAATAATATATATTAATAATTAAATTACAAATTATACTTTGAAAAAACGTCTACACTTATTAACACCTACCCACTATCCTACAGGCACCTTAAAGCATTGACTGCTTCAAGCTGCGACTGCATAATAAACTGCAGTCTTCTATGTACACAGATACACAAAACGGTGGTCCGTTCATGTCGATCACTGGCTGACTGCTTGATCAGTCCATGTATGGCCGCCGTAAGATCTATTGTGTTTTTTGCACTTAGGATGTTTTTAATAATATCATAACAACAGTGTACTCAGTTAAATGTCAGTATCTAATAAAATAATAACAAGCTCATTGCCAAGGACATCTGTCTTCAGTAGTTCTGCCAACAGAACAGGTGGGAATAGATGCAAATTTCGACCTGACCTAGATGGATTGGCAAAATGACCTTAGGATGGGTCATTCATGATTCGTTCGATAGTACATAGTTTCTGGTGTGAACTCACATAGTTTACCTCGTCAGTTTCCCTCGCACGCTGGTGTGATTTGCGCTTAACTGCGTCGTAAATTATTAACTCATCCTTAATTTCAACAAACGGCAAATATCTTGCCTAATATTGTTGATTCATTAACAAGACATTAATCAAATTACCAAAATTTATTATTTATAATTTTTATTGGTGACTGTACATTTGGTGACGTAAGCTAAATTATAAAAACAATGGGAGGTGTGGGCCATATATATTCTCACTACCAAGTTCTGATTGGAGGACAGGAAATAACTCAAAATTGGAATATATAATGAGCTGGTAATTAATTGTTCAAGGCAAATTCTGTAGCAATTTCTTTTAAATCAAGATACTTCCATTGAGGCTGCTCAAGCTTGGTCAGATCTCACTCTCAGCAGCTTGTGTTGTTAAATAAAGTAACCAATTGTGCCTATTATGAAAAGTATGTTTCTGAAATACACATTAGATTTAGCATCTACTAGCTCTATCTATAGATTCACCAAGAAATAGGTAGTATAGATAAATACCTTACAGTAAATAGTTAACTAAATCCTGATAAGATCCCTGTTATACATGATAGGACTTGTAAACCACATGCACATAAATTTCCATATTATTATGTGGCTTCACGATCATACGGTCTACGTAGCAAAATGTCCAACATAGATGTTTCAATAGTTAGACGTTTTGCTACATAGTCGATTTGCGGGTTGGACGTATTGCTAATTGGACGTTTAGGGTAGCTAGACATTTTGCTACGAAGACCTTATACTCGTGAAGCATTATGTGTATTTAATTTTAAGAAGTTTCAGATGATTTCTGATCAAATTTAACACTTTATGTGGATCTTTTTGAGTAATGTAGGAAAAGATGTTTTTTTTTTGTACAATAATCATCATACCAGCCTCTTTTATCCCACTGCAGGGCAAAAGCCACTTCCCTTACAGAGGAGGCTTTAGCATTGATCGCCACACCTGCTCAAGGCAAATTGACAATTTGTTGTTTTGCCTGATGATATGTACTATATAACAAAATGGGCACTACCCATCTGTTGTTGCAGACTGAATATCTAATTCAATTAAAACATTTTTTTGTCCCAGATCATCAAAGTGGAAGTAATCAAAGCCTCGGCGTGCCGTAGACCGCAAGTAAAACAATTCCACAACAGCAGCATCAGATTCCCGCTGCCCAAGCGTGTGCACCACCACAAGCGCCTCAACACATTTGCATACAAGAGGCCCAGCACATACTTCCTCTAAATTTTTTGTATGCTCTAATTATAATAAAATCCACATCCTGATGTGAACAAATTATATAGTTTTATTTTATATAATTAATCTATAGGGTTGGTAACCTGCTAGTGATAGATACTCAGTCAATGTTGCAAACACTTATAGGCTGAGAAGTTTTAAGAATTTCTTCCACGGTTGATCCAGCCTATTCCATGCTGAAACCAGCAAGGATCTTCTACTACCGTAACTTTAAATTGAATATTCAAGAGAATCAGGTGTTCCTCATGGACCAACTTAACTTTAAATTGAATATTCAAGAGGATCAGGTGTTCCTCATGGACACAGAGTAGTACATTTTACATACTCTCATGGACCAACTTAACTTTAAATTGAATATTCAAGAGGATGGCACAGCCACCTCATATCTCGAAAACCGTAGCACTTAGCGAAAATCTGGTTATATCTAGAATTAGTCGATAATTAGTCTACATTACACATTTTGACTGGCCTGTTGGTCTAGTGGTTAGTGACCCTGACTGCTAAGCCGGAGGTCGTGGGTTCGATTCCCACCTAGGACAAACCTTTGTGTGATGAGCATGATTGTTTGTTCTGTGTCTGGGTGTAATTTATCTATAATATGTATGTATTTACAAAAAAAAAAAAATGTATTTAAGTAGTATATCAGTTGTTTAGTAGGTACCCATAACACAAGCAAATATAATTGCTTAATTTGGGGCTAAATGGCGCTGTGTGAATGTGGTAGAATATTATTATTATTATTATTACACACAAAAATACAAGAACTTCAAAATCCCAAGGTACAATACAAGAACTTCAAAATCGTAATAACCTTCACGATCAATTCTCTAGGATGAACAACATCGAAATTCAAGGTATTCCCCAAAAAAGTGGTGAAAATTTATATTCTATACTGCATGATATATGTGTAAAAGTTGGCGTTACTTTGAGTGAAACAGATGTTGATACTATCCATCGAGTTCGGCCGTTTGTTCGTGAGAGTAAACAAGTTGTGAATACCCGCCACCCGTCTATAATAGTGCGCTTCACTCAGCGTCAGCGCAAAAATCAAGTTATTGCAGCGGCCAGAGCGCGCCATGGTCTTAATACTGCCGACATCGGAATGTCCGGTCCAGCCTCCAGTATTTACTTAAATGAGCACCTCACTGCTGCTAATAAACTTCTGTTGAAAAGTGCACGAGAACGAAAGGCTACTTTACAGTATTCATATTTATGGATCAAGGATTGTAAAATTTTACTCCGGAAGAATGATGTTTCTAAAATTATCAGAATTGAAAATGAACGTGATTTGTCTAAGCTAAAGTGACTAATAGTATTCATGTATTATTATCACGTCTCATTATTACGTAGCATTAGTTTATACTGTTCTGTACTACCAGCCTGCTTAAAAGCAATAATTCTACGCCAAAATTATAGTATTCATATAAGTTCACTATTATTATGCTATTGTTTCCAGCTATTATTTATATTTAAAACACCTATTAGTTGTCTCAATTATCTAATAATTTATTATATTCAGACTGATAAAAAACGTATAATGATATTATTCTATCATAATATTGTAATATCTTGTGCCCGGCAGTGGGACATATATATATATATAGATATATATAGATACATTATAGTAAATGTTACATTGTTGTTACGTATTTCGTTAACTTATATAGTGTTAACTACAACTTGTACTAACTTTATTTTCAATATAGTATATGAAAGTGTATTTGCACAACTTTACCATCAGCTTATCCCTTTAATGGGATACAGGCGTGAAGTTATGAATAACCAACTTCATTTAATACAACGTAATTTTTTACCGAGCCGTATTGTTTACGTTACATGTATAACCAACTATAATGCCTACTATTTGTTTCTTGAACCGATATTCCTTACATTTATTCCTATTATAATAAGTACTTTGTTATTGTCTTGCCCAACATATTTTTTATGTAATGTTTTGTCTTGCACAATGATTCATCATTCTTTTATTCCATTATACTTGTGTGAATACTTTGTGATTGTGTTTTGTATTTATCTGTCCTGTTATAAATGGCTACATTAAGTTCCTTAAATATATATTACCAGAACGTGAGGGGATTGCGTACCAAAACCCACGACTTTCTCGGGTCCTTATTACAGAGCGATTACGATTTCATTGTCCTTACAGAAACCTGGTTAACACCAGGCATTATGGATGCAGAATTATTTCACTCCGGGTATAACGTATACCGCCGGGACCGGCCAGGCTCGGGAGGTGCTAGAGGTGGGGTGCGTGGCGGGGGTGTGCTCGTGGCGGTGCGTGCGGGACTAAGCGTGCGCCCGCAAGACTGGTGCTCCGCCGTAAGCGCCGAGGAACTGTGGCTCACCGTTGAGCTGCCGCCCTCCCTCGCTTCGACCGCCACTGCCCCTGCCTCATCCGTTCTTCACGTTGCTTGTGCGTATTTCCCACATGGAGCGCAACATTATAATGCACTACAAATGTTCTTTGACACAGTATCAGACCGAATTAACCAATATTCGGACGATTCCTTTCTTATTTTAGGAGATTTTAATATTACACACGCAGATTGGTACATGGTTGTAGACTTGCCGCTCGCATTAAATACAAATAATGACGCTAAGGCCGAGGCACTATCTGACTTTATGGGTTTATCAAATTTAGCACAGTATAATTGCTGTCGTAACAGTAATGATCGTATATTAGACCTTGTTTTGAGCAACTCTAACTGCCAAGTATCAGCTAGTAGTTCACCTCTTACTATAGAAGACGCCCACCATAGGGCGATAGAAATATCCTTCCCTCTCATTCACACTGTTTATCTAAAGGAAAATACACAGTGTAAATACGTATTTCACGCGGCTAACTTTATTGAAATCAGTAAGAGTTTAATAGACATTGATTGGCACCCCTTACACAATATGAATACGGAAGATGCTGTGACTTACTTTTACTCGATTTTACATGAGTTAATCGAAAACCATGTACCCAAAAGTACTCTTTGTTTTGATCGTAAGTTTCCGCCCTGGTTTTCACATACCCTTATTAAGCTTGTTCGTAAAAAATCCCGAATTCACTGTAAATGGAAAACCTATAATGACCCCCGTGACTATCAAGAGTTTCAGTTGCTTCGTACTAGAGTGAAGAAGTTACAAACTCAATGTTATAATAACTATATTAGGATATCTGAAGATAGGCTAAAATTTTCCCCTAAATACTTTTGGACTTTTATTAAATCTAAAATTTCTGTTAATAATACTCCTGCGTATATGACCTATGGGAATATATCCTCCACTGATGGTAAAACGATATGTAATCTTTTTAATGACTACTTTCATTCCGTTTTTGTTCCACCTAGTAATACTGATAGTAATATTTTTAACACGAATTTAAATGTTTCTGAAACTGCTGTTAATATGTCAAGTATAAATATTACACCAAGTATTACTCAGAAGTATCTATAGGTACGGTGTAGATACCACCAAGAGCGCTGGAGTAGATAATGTGCATCCCTTATTATTGTCAAAATTATCTAAGGAGCTGTCACTTCCGGTGTCCTTGCTTTATCAAAAATCTTTAAAAGAGGGTGTCTTTCCTAGCATTTGGAAACGGGCTCTTGTCACTCCAATTCCCAAAGGCGGTGACAGGCATGATGTGCGGCAGTACAGACCTATATCCAAGCTTTGTGTTCTCGGCAAATTATTTGAAAAAATTGTTACAAACGAGTTGAGTATAGTTGTATCCCGTCATATTTCACCACAGCAACATGGATTCTTTCGTGGTCGCAGCGTTGACACAAATTTGGTGCTGTATACGGACTTTATTTTAAATTCAATGGATTCGGGATGTCAGGTGGATGCCGTGTATACCGATTTTTCAAAAGCGTTTGATAAAATAAATCACAACACCCTCATTGACAAATTACGTAACTTCGGTATACACGGTGATCTACTGCGATGGTTGAGTTCTTATGTCGCAAATCGAAGTCAGGCTGTAGCACTGAAAGGCTATACCTCAAGATTCCTTCAGATCTCATCTGGTATTCCTCAGGGGTCTCATCTAGGGCCTTTTTTATTTACCATTTACATTAATGACATTAATTCTTTTATACGTAATAGTCACCATCTTCTCTATGCGGACGATACTAAGATCTTCAGAGCAATTTCAACCACAGGTGATTGTTTAAAATTGCAAGCAGATCTTCTGCATGTCGAGCACTATTGTTTAAAACACCAGCTCTTCTTAAACCCTGACAAATGTTTAACAATATCTTTCAGTCGTAAACGCAATACTATTAAGCATGATTATGTTTTATCTGGTCAGTTATTGGAGCGAGTCGAAGAAGTCAAAGATCTAGGAGTAATTCTTGATGCCAAACTGAGTTTTAATCATCACGTTGATACTATAGTTGCTAAAGCGTACAAACAGTTAGGAATGATACTTCGTCTTGCTCGCCCATTCAAAAATCCATTAACATACAAAATATTATATTACTCTTTCATACGAAGTGTCCTGGAATTTGCGAGTGTTGTATGGAATCCTATATACGCGGTACATATTGCACGAATTGAAAAAATTCAAAATAATTTTTTAAAGGCTTTGGACTACCGCACCGGTCATATCCACGTTGATTACGTTACATCATCAGTAACGCATAACTTATTGCCTTTAGAAAAACGACGCACATACTTGGATACAATGTTTCTTTATAAGATTATTAACGGCTACATCGACTCGTCATCTTTGCTTGAGCTAATCAACTTTCGCATCCCTAGAATCTCCTCACGTTCATTATCCACTTTTGATATTACTCCGTATACCACTAACTATGCTGGCAATACTTTTATAAGACGTTCCTGCAAATATTATAATAAAAATCTAGCCAACATAGATATTTTCTCTTCTTCACCAGGCATTTATAAAAAACATATAAAAAGTATTATTTACTCAAGGACGGATCAATATAATCAATAGTCATGGGCATTATGGTTGGTTACTAATAAGTTACTAACTAAATACATTTAAAAATACTGTAGTAATAATAACACTTTAATTATATTGTAAGTTTGGTTAAGTTTTTGTTTAATAACTTCAAAATTATGTATATTAGTTTATTTTTATGGAACTGTTTTGGTCTAGTAGTAAACTATCATAGTATTTTTGTTTTAGTTTAAGACTGTTTGTTTCCTGAATAAAGAAAATAAATAAATAAATAAAAATCTCATGATTCCACAGCCCTCCTTTTAAAAGTAATTGGGGAGTATTGGTAGCTGTGCCCAACTGAGCGCTCAGGTCAGCACAGCCACCTCTGTATCTCGAAAACCATAGTACCTAGCGAATATCTGATTATGCCCACAATCGTCGGTATCAGCGAATATCTGATTATGCCCACAATCAGTCGAAATTAGTCGCAAAGTTCCAGAATTGGTCGGTCCTTCTGAAGCGAGTTATATATAACTTTTAAAAGCAGAGCTTGTGAGAAACTCAGGGATTCTCCGGTCAAACGGTTCCCTCCTGGGGGATGATATTGTACTGGGTGGCGCAAAAGTAAAGACCCTATTTGGTTCAGCTATAACATTTTTTCTAAATTAGAAAACTAGATTTAGATTTTTTTAAATGTATATTTGTGCCATTAAATTTCGTACCATTAGGATTTAAAGATGATGTCTTTTAAATGGTGACCTCCAGAGTTGATACACATTTGAGCCCTATTTATGACATTTTGCATAACTTGCCGTAACACTTCCTGCGATATGTTCGTTATTTCTTGACGAATGTTTTCTTTTAGAGCTGCGAGAGTCTGTGGCTTGTTCACATACACCCGAGATTTAAAAAAACCCCAAAGAAAGAAGTCTGGACTGGTCAGATCGGGTGATCTTGCAGGCCAAGGCAAATCGCCAAAACGAGAGATAACTCGGCCTGGAAAAGCGTCCCTCACTAAGTCCATAGTGTCGCGCGCTGTGTGTGCCGTAGCGCCGTCTTGTTGAAACCAGATGTGCTCCAGCCCCAATTCGTCCAAACTGGGTATCAAAAACTCACGTAACATGGTTCTGTAGCGTTCTCCAGTGACAGTAATCGCATTGCCTCCAGCGTCTTCGAAAAAATAGGGTCCGATCACTCTGTCAACACAGATGCCACACCATACAGTAACTTTTAGTGGGTGTAGAGGTGTTTCTTGAATAATGCGCGGATTATCAGTGCCCCAGAACCGAGTATTCTGCTTATTGACATGCCCTGAGAGATGGAAATGCGCTTCGTCACTCATAACCAATTTTGAAGGAAAATCTCAT
Organism: Parascotia fuliginaria; assembly: GCA_963082885.1. Lineage (NCBI taxonomy): Eukaryota > Metazoa > Arthropoda > Insecta > Lepidoptera > Erebidae > Parascotia > Parascotia fuliginaria. The sequence continues at coordinate 11,298,421 of OY720180.1, read as the reverse complement.
AAATAGGGCTCAAATGTGTATCAACTCTGGAGGTCACCATTTAAAAGACATCATCTTTAAATCCTAATGGTACGAAATTTAATGGCACAAATATACATTTAAAAAAATCTAAATCTAGTTTTCTAATTTAGAAAAAATGTTATAGCTGAACCAAATAGGGTCTTTACTTTTGCGCCACCCGTTACTATTTAATAAATCGTCGGTCATATTGTTTTGCCTACCCGCGGTGTTTGGTTTGTTTCAAGTTTTCCTTCGCTGTTACAGTGATTTATTCTGCTAATTCCTTTGTCGACTCTTACGACACCCTCAGGATTATGACAGACTCAACTTGGTAGTGTTACCAGCCCTTTCAGTTGAGTCCGTCATATGTATTCTTACTCCGTCACCACGCGAATAACATTATTAATAATATTACATTATTATTATTAAGTATATTAATTACTTACTAGCTTAATTTGGGACCAATGGAAACATTTGTATATAATATATTACATAAAGCGGAAGAGTTTGTTTGTTTGTATGAATGCTAATCTCTGAAACTACCAGTCGGATTTGAAAAATTCGTTGCGTTTGATAGCCAAGGTCTCGAGGAAGGTTATAGACTATATTACATCACGCTACTGGCGACGGGAGCAGGGCAGTAAGCAAAGACGCGGGTGCCGACTATGCTAGCGACGCTATTAATTCTTCATTTTGTTAGCTCGCCGTCGCATCGGTGAACTCTGTAGTTCGCGGTGTGAACCGAAGAATGGAAATAGATAAAACGATGCTCGCTCGACTTGCCCGCCCGCCTGCTCCCGCTTTGGCAAACTTCGCACATAGGGCACAATAGTTGCTTCTCTTCATTATGTGGGCATATAAAGCTAGATTACCAAGGTACTGTGCGTGTGCTGCGTGATGTATAAAATGGTGCTTAGTGGAGAAATTTAAAACAAGCTAGTAAATAAATGTCTTTATTTCAAACTAGGTCCAAGTACATGAACGATTATGAAAAGCTGATAAGACTTGCCTATGTTTTTCTTCATCGTTAACATCCCTGTATTGTTCCCTAACACGATTGTGCAACTACAAATGGACATTTTTACAATATAATTTAGTATCAGTATTTTATCTTAATTCAGTACAAAATTTTATTAGTATTACAAAATTAAATACATACATTCATTTCAGCTGTTTCTTTTCCTAAAAATAAAAACAATAAATTCAATCCAAAAATTATAAGATCAATATAATATTTAAGTATAAACTATTTTTAATAACATCTTTTCTTTGGCACCTATACTTTTTTATTTTATGATAATCGTTTAAATGCAGCTGATATTCTGAACATCTCTTTATGTAATGAACCAAACCGACGACGTATGAAAACTGTTCAAATGTTATGTGCTTCTTTAATCTTAACTAGTAGAGAAACGAATGCTAGGTCTTAAATTATACATTTGCAGGCATAATCCATATAATGTTTACAAAACAACTACAACATCTTACACTAAACAAGAATCATCTAGATAACTTCAAAATCCTGAAAAAGGCTCTTAGTCTACGAGATAGTCTGCGTTACCACAGCAAAATGTCGAAAATGAAAAAAAAATGGCTTCTGTAAGTGTGTTCTTGTTTCTTTTCTGCACACATTTTTAAATTTGTTGCACTTGTAGTTTTTTAGTTACTTATTCCACAAAAACATTTCCTGCTTAATGTTATAAGCGTTACTGCAGCCAGACATTAAAATTATTAACTATATAATTAGTTGTTTAGTAAATGCGCTTCGTTGTTTAGTCAGGGTAAATGTTGCAAGTAATTTCTTATTTCTCCTTTCGCTTTTTTAAACATGGACGGGTTATCAGAAGCTGAGCATCTAATTATCTATAACATTTAAATGCCTATTTTTGACAAAATTTTGCTGGGGTAACGCACACTACGAGATACATGTACTTACTTATAAATAAAATTAAAATTTAGTTACACTGCTAATAAGTCTTGACTTTCTAAAACAAATGTTTTTGACCGAATTGTATAAAAACTAATTAAAATTTTAAATTACATTTACATACTCGTAAGTGTTGTAAAGAAAAGAAAATGCTGCAGATACTAAATCTTGCTAGAACTTGCAATTAACATTTTTATTTGACTATTTAATTTGGCGCCAAGAGCATGTGAAAGGATTAATGGGTACCAAGTTTCGGTCTTACGAAGTCACGTAAAAAGCTAAAATTATAAAACCGCTCTTTTTGCGTATACCTACATTTAACTTATAGTCAATATAAATGACATAGACGGCCATTTATTATGTATATCTTCTGATTGTGTTGACATACAGCGTGATTTTACAGCATATAAAGGTTGCAGTAAAGAGTATCCGATATAGATTTCAGCTTGATAAATCCACGTGTTACTGAGAAAAAGGTCTTGACAGACAGACAACAAAGTGATTTTTGGGGTAGATGAAGGGTTTGAGGATGGCGAGGAAGAAGGAAAAGCAATAGTATGGATACTACTACTCATACATCGATCCTTTACGAGAGGGTAGTACTTATCTGGTCAAACCGGCCCATTCATTCTGAAAAGATCGACGTAAGAGTAGTAGTATCCATACTAGAGTCAAAATTTCCCCCGTTTTCTCTTTCCTCACCTCGCTCATTCCCTTCCCCTACCCCTTTCCCAGGCGCTATAGTGGAGGCCACCATACCAGAAGTTTAAGCCGATGGCTTTTGGTATGGTGGCCACCACTTCTGGATTCCACTGACTGCTTACCATCAGGTGGGAGGAGGAGGTGGAGTCACTTTGGTAGGCTAATATTAAAAAATATTACGTTTTTGCTCTTGAGATGCAGAACTCTCTTTTTGATGTAAAATCTAACATTATAATACAATGAGCCAACAATATCTATACTATTATATGTATAAAGCTGAAGAGTATGTTTGTTTGAACGCGCTAATCTCTGAAACTACCAGACGGATATGAATAATTATAAACTGACGGACTCATAAACTGCGTCAAAGTTCAGGATTACATTGAAATGATTTTTTTTAATAAGTATGCAAACTTTTTAGATTAAATTATATAAATATGGAGAGATTGGCTCTTAATCTTAAAAAAAAGCAAAATTTGAACTGCAGTAAAACAAATGAATATAGCCGGGAAAAGAAAATTTACTCGTAGTATCAGATTTGCGTGTTATTTAAAGCAAAGTTTTAAATTGATTCGCATTGATTTTTTATTCTTTTGTCAATTGAATTATTGTTACCAGCAGATTTTTTTTTTTTTTTTTTTTTTATTGCCTTCAGTGGCAGACGAGCCAACAGCCCACCTGATGGTAAGTGGAAACTGTCGCTCATAGACTTCTGCAATGCCAGGGGCTCTGCGAAGCCGCTGCCTACCGTGATATTAATGCTCTCTTTAAACCTCGTTTGAAGAAGGACATGTCATAGCGCTCGGGAAACACCGCAGCTGGTAGTATAGAATTGTTGGGAATAGAATTGTTGGGTTAGTTTTTTAACTCATCGAGAGTTTTTGAACCATAATATGGATACTTCGTCCGAACAAGCGGCTCAAATTGTAGCACTGGTGCGGGAGGGCTTGGATCAACGAACGATTGGTAGAAATTTAAATTTAAACCAGTCTACGGTTTCTAGAATATACAGAATGTTTGTGGAGACAGGTTCTTACAGAAGGAGACGTGGTACAGGCAGGACTCGAGAAACCACCGGTCGTGATGACCGATTTATTGTTACAACTTCCCTGCGAAATCGTTTCCTCACGTCAGTTAACATCAAAACAGAGCTTAATGAAGTGCGTGGAGTAAATGTGAGTGCACGAACAATAAGAAGGTTAAAGGAAGCGGATATCACCCCTTTTAGACCAGCAAATGGTCCAAAGTTGTCTGTAGCTCACAGACAAGCTCGCTTAAAATTTGCGCGTGATCACCTAAATTGGACAAAAGAGCAATGGGCCTCCGTATTGTTCACGGACGAGTGTAGGACATGTTTATATGGTGCAGATGGTCGCAGAAGAGTCTATCGTCGACGTGGGGAGCGATATGCTCAAAGTTGCATTGAGGAGCGTGTTCCTTTTGGAGGCGGTTCGTGTATGGTCTGGGGTGGCATATCGTTGAACGGGGAACAGAACTTGTGTTCATAGACATGGTCCGTCAAAACGGTAATAGAGGGGGTTTGACTGCACATCGCTACATACAGAGATCTTAGAAGATCACGTGGTGCCTTACATGGGATTCATAGGCCAAAATTATTATTTTACTTTAATGCAGGATAATGCCCGGCCGCACGCTGCTGCACAAGTTCGACAATATTGCGAAGAGGTTGGGATACGTACAATGAATTGGCCAGCACGCAGCCCGGATCTTAATCCCATTGAGCATGTTTGCGACAGTTTAAAAAGAGCTGTATATGCGAGAAATCCTGTGCCCACGACAGTGGCAGCACTAAGAACAGCACTTTCAGAAGAATGGGACAATATTCCGCTAGATCTTTTAATAACCCTAATAAAATCTATGCGGAACCGATTAGAATCCGTAATAAGGGCACGTGGAGGTAATACACCTTATTAAAACATAAATAAACCCTTGCATAAAGTTTGTGTCTATTGTTAAAACCATTTTTTTTATTAAACCAATTTTCCTTAAATTTCTGTTTTTTCTTCAAAAAAGTCTTAAGGACCTTTCCAGTACACAAACTTAAACTTAAGGATATGGCCCTACGCTGTTTTAAAGTTCACGAACCAATTTAGAGGTTTCAATTTTAATCTGTATAGAAAGTTTGCATACTTGGTTAAAATATTTATTTCAAAGTCGTCTATTACTTTGATGCAGTTTATGAGTCCGTCAGTGTATTTTGCGTATGATAGCCCAGTTCTTGAGAAAGGTTATAGCTTATGTAACATCACGCTACTGGAAACGGGAGCAGACCAGTAAGCAAAGACACGGGTGAAATCGCGCCGCGAAAAGCTAGTTTGATAATATATTTGTCTAAATGTATGACTAATTAGAACCTAAAGACTTAGAACTTTGAGGGCTACTTTAGCAGCCGCCCGTTTTGCTTGCGACTTATTTCTTCCAACGCCGTACACTGTGTATTGACGATCATTCTTAGTGATTGTTACTGACACTTTTATCTTGGGTATATCTGGATCCACTATCACCGGCTTGCTGTAATAAAACAAAAATGTTCTATTATCTTTCACGTATTTACGTAAACCTACGCTATATATTTCTATGTTTTGGTAGCCCCTTCATGATCTTATTGGACAATCATGAAGGATCACACCCGATATTCGCCACTGTGACTAGGTATTTTAAGTCAGATTTAGCAGCAAGCAAATTGTTGCATACACCGATTAATGACACTAGGGAGCCTTGAGAATTGCCAAACCAACTGACTTGTATCCCGTAACGCGAATCGCAGTTAGATATGTATGCCTTATAATGTTCTAAAGAATCTACACGAAACCATAATCCTGCCTAGTCTGGTTATTCGAGCGTAGACAGTAACAACAAATATATCGACCATAAAACGTACACCAAAATATTTTGACAGAATATATGGACAAGATCGTATCGGAAATCTTAAAAACAAAGTGTGCCATCAAAGAGTGGCACTTCGGCTGCACGTACCTATTGTTTTGTATATAAAGGTGTGATTAAATAAAAGAGGAGCACTTCATACTTTTGTCTTTCAATTAAAGCCTCGAACACTTTACCAGCACATGCATTCCCATATAATTATGATCCTGAGTTTTTTAAGCGGGGCGCGAAAGCATCTCACTAAACCGCCATAGTGGAGGCCAACATACCAGTAGTTTGGCATTTGGAATGGTGTCCACCACTTCTGGATTCCAGCAACTGCTTACCATCAGGCAGAGTAGAGTCACTTTTGTAGGCTAACATAGAAAAAAAAATCTCCAGAATACTCCGTGCTAAAATATGAAGGTAGGTACAACTTCTTTATAATTTTTATATTAGCCTACCAAAGTGACTCCACCCCGCCTGATGGTAAACAGTCAGTGGAATCCAGAAGTAGTGACCACCATACCATAAGCTATCATCTTAAACTGCTGGTATGGTGACCTCCACTATGGCGGCTGGGAGTTAATGGGGTAGGGGAAGGGAATGAGAGAGGTAAGGAAAGAGGAAAGGGGAAAATTGCGTCTACGGCACTCTCACTCACCAAACGTAACGCAGTAGTACGGATACTACTACTCTTACGTCGATATTCTATGAGAGGGTAGTACTTCCCTGGTCGATCCGACCCATTCATGCTAAAACCAGCGTGGGTCTAGTACGGTATAAATATATATTCTTTTTATTAGCCTACCAAAATGACTCCACTCTGCCTGATGGTAAGCAGTTGCTGGAATCCAGAAGTGGTGGACACCATTCCAAAAGTCATTGTTCTTAACTGCTAGCATGTCTGGCATACATAAACTTCGTAATATTCTTTAGTTAATGAAAAGACAACTCACCCAAATGATGGACAGGCATGTATCTTCTCATATAACACTTTGACCGGTTGCTGTGGTATACGGTTTGAGAACGAATGTATCTCATTGCTCATAATCCGGTAGATCACTGACCAAACAGTTTGCAGGTTACCTCCACAATCCAGATATATCGCTCCAACTAACGCTTCGAATATATCACTGAGGACCTGAAAAGATTGTAGTGGAATTAACCTCATATACTTCCATTGAGTACGAGGCTATAATTATATTAGTTTGGTATAATAATGCACCTTCGAAATCATAAAAAATATTTCTAAATAGGTGCAATATGTGTAGCGGTCCGGTCGATTATTCTCAAAATACATATAAATGTGATAAAACCTTAATTATTTGCAAAATATTTTGATTTAGTGATATAAATTTTTAGTCAAATTATATCAAATGTGGATACATAATGTTTACACTGCGTCTTTTTCTTAACCCACTTTAAATGGAGTTACGTCGACAAGTTTCAATTGTTTAACAACGTTATCCTATCAGCTTTCCCTATTATTCCAATTAAAATAATTATCTATAGCATGTGTACATTATAAAGTTATTAAGGAAACATTTAACGGCAAACATATTTTTGAATAAATTCCATTATAAACTTTTTTAATTATTTTCTTAATATAAAAATGAATAATTCGCCACCAACCTTTGGTACTTCAACATATTCGGCTATATGACATTCTTCTTCACCTATTAAATAAAGAACATCTTCTACAATTTCATGGTCTCTCTGTTGCTGATGTTCAAAGAACATTATTATAGCCTTCGATAATGTTGGATTTAATTCTGAACACAAAAATCTGAAAACATAGTTATATTTAGACAACGTGCACGTATAAAAAATCCTATGTGTAAGAAGATTTAAATAGACACAATATAAGCCGAAGCATTCTTTTGGGTCACATAAATATTTTTCCTGAGTGGCTATCGAACTCATGATAATTATAAAAGATAGACGATCTTAACCGTCACAGTCGTGCATTATACAGACAACAAAGCAGAGTCTACCTCGCCAATTAGTATTTATGAACTTTTGTTTTGTGTTGCTCCAGTACAGCTGTCGCTTACGTTTCCACTACGCCACAGAAGCAAACTATGTCGAGTGAAGTACTCTGTACTGTACCAAAGAGGTCAACCAATATTAATTTGATAATATTAGTTGACCTTACCTACTTTGGTAATAAAACCTTTGGTAAACTTACCTATGAAGTCCCAATTTGACCACGTAGGAAGCAAACGTGACATTGTTAACGAGAGCAGACCTAAGGTCGGTCATTTCGCCCGGCTTGAGATCGGGACAATTTTCAAATATATGTGACGTTATCAAGAAGTCCAAAATGGCGTCACCTAGAAACTCTAAACGCTCGTATGAACGAGTCAGCCGGTTACGAATGTATGATGAATGAGATAGCGCCTAGAACAAAAATATTAAAATACATTCAAGCTTTCTTCTTTTCCTTAGTTTAGTGTTGAGCACAGTTGGATTTAGCCTGTATTTGCCTTCCGATATAACTATGAAGAAAGAAACATACCGATATCACTTTAATACTATTGACCTAACTGAATCAAATCTCGCAGTTTACTCTTAAAGAAAACTGCTATATTTCGCTGAATATTTTATTGTGCACATGCACGTGTGTCCGCGAACTCGATATTTCTTTATTGGCCCTCTTTATTAAATATAACTTATAACTTTACACTATAATTTTTTTTAATGTAACCTTACATAGCATCACGCCTTATTCCTCGAAGGAGTAAACAAAGGTGTTTAACACTTACGTTTCACCATCAATGTTGAGTCGAGTTGGAGCGAGCCTGTTGCCATTTACTGTGCACAATTCTTGTGTCCGGTTTTCATCTCCAACAATGACAGTTTAATCTTCATCATTCTATTAGGTGTCTAATTTTAACTTACCTCAAGCAAGAAGGAAGGGTCTCTAAATTTGTAATTTAAAATTGCTTCTACGTCCTTCCTGCACGATGCCAATAAGAAGTTTATATCAGATTCCGTAGCAGTATTTTGCGTTATAACTGTTGGTACACTTTTATTTAGATAGTCAGCGAACGAATCCTGAAATATAAATATGTGTTTCTTTTATATTTACTAACTAATAGTTATTGCCACATTGTTGTATAGCTAGATGGATATTTATTAGGGTTGAACCACAGACATCTAGCAGCACGGAACCGCACTTCCTATGCTTCTATACTTTTCTGTCACTGAGACATGTTTGTTTGTCATTTACAAAAGCGACAAAGAGCGACGAAACGGTCGATTCATCTTTTGTTTTCACGGAAGATGGTTGTCATTTAATTTCATCCACATTTTTTCTATATTATCATTGTAATATACCATTAATATCATCAACAACAATATTATTCTACACTTGACGCTGGCAGAAATAGCTGACATAATCGTCGGCTCTGTTGCCAAAAAAAAGGAGAAGAAGAAGAAGAAGAAGAAGAGCGACGAAACGCGACAGCACGCAACATGGGTAGCGTACCCTTAGAGAAAATTTTATATTTTAAAATGTAATACGGTAAACGATATGGTGGCGCTTGTTAACATAATATACTACGAGATATATGATAATTATTATATTAATATTTTATATATATATATATAATATTATATTATATTTCTATTAATATTTAAGTCACTATAATACTTAAATAAAGTTACTAATAATGAAAATGTATGCATAAGTAACTACATAACATAATATATATAGTCATATTTAATGTAATAAATATAGTTCACCAACAATATTATATAAAGATATCTAACCTAACCTACCTATGTAAAAATTATTATGTACCTAATTACCTATTAAGTGCAAATTTATTGTTAGAACAAGAGCGCCACTATCGCCAACAAACTGTCCAGCAGTTTGGCGATTTTGCATATGTATTATAAACAATGTATCTTTTTATGGTGAATAAATTCTTAAAAAAAAAAAAAAAAAAATTATTGTGAGTACAACACTCCTCTTCGTTAATCTTTTCTATATCTTTCGAACATCACAATCAATCTGATAAATAATAATCTATACAAAACTATATAGACGCTGGTTTCAGTGTAACTGGGAAGTGCCTTAACATTTAACAACTGAGCTACACAAAAATAACTCCATACGTTATAAACCAATCGGACTTTACCTGGTTTCGGACTACCCGTTACGATTAGTACGAGTACATTATATGAAAGAAAGAAAGAAAAAAAAACATTTATTCAGCAAATGCACAAACATATTAGGTTAACAATATTAAACATAAAAAAAAATTTATGTGCGAAAAGTCTATCTGCACAGTTCTAGCACGGGAAACGAAGTCTATAAATACATTACCTGTGGTGGTATGATCTTCATCCACTCGATCACTTTGACTGCCCCTAAAACCCCACCACTTAAAAGGTAAGTGCCGATGAGAGCTTCAACACAATCGGCTACCGTCTGAAACAAAAAAGTACATTTTTGTGTAATCGCATAGGACAAGGAGACGAAAATCTAACCTGAATGGTTGTCGGTTTTCTCTTGATTAAGTACGTATAATGTTTAATGATCCTATTATGGAATAGTATCAAAGTTATTGTAGTACTAACACATTATCGTCACATATTTAGACAGAATTCATTTATTTTTTATTCTTTAATGGACTCAGTAGGTTACTCAAAATATAATATTACTTAGAATAAGTATACAATTTAATATATGTACTATACAATGAAGAGTATTAACGATAATAAAGTTCGTTGGTTCTTTAGGTACAATTTGTGACGATGGACAAAGCGAATCTTTGTCACGAATAATCCGGAAGGTTGAGCTCTAATATTTGCAAAGGTCATGCGTACATTGTAAAATGGTAAGAAACAAACAATTTTATTGTTTTGTTGGTACCAAGGCTTCGATGCGCAAGTACCTACCACTTGCACTTGCCAGTTTTATTTTGTAATGCAGATACCACTCGACTCCTACTTTCGACAATCAATCTATCTTAATATTGGATATTTCAGAATTAACATAATCCGTAAATAAATCATTACTTATATGTTAATAATTTTTTATTTGTTACTATGAATACAGGTGACCACTTTTATACCTATTTCACATTAGTAAAGAGACGCGGCCATATTAACTAACTGGACTAATTAACTTGAATTGAAACATTTTATTTTACTCCGATCATTGTATTGTTTATGATTTATGATGACAATTTGTAACGTATCCTAAAAAAAATATTATTTGGCGAATTAAATAAGTGGCCTGAGTTTCTGGCCAGTTCTTTTTTAAGCTGTTGACTCCTTGCTCCGGATATTATGACGTCCTTAAGAGCCAGTTCACAAAATTTTCTTGCTCGATTAGTTCAAATTTAGGTAACAGATGGCAGCGTCGTGCAGATGTAAGTAAATAAACAAGTGTTCAGATGGATGAAACAACCTTGAGCAGTATAATGTACCTTGATAGGGCAGTTTATGAAAATTTATTCATCTCAGTGAATAAGAACAGTTCATTCTAAAATAGTTATATGAAAAAAATAACAATTAACTCGCCATTGGTGACGTCAATATGACTTACATCGTTGGTGACGCCGTTTGCACGGATCAGGATTTCCATCCTAAAAATTTGCAAGTAATTAACTATTAGTGCTACTTGTAATCGGATAAGTTTTAAAATATATATATATTAGGTACTAAAAATAAAACAGAAGGATTTAATAGTAAATCACAAACCGTTATAAAGACATTGTTTGATCACATTTATAACACTCAAAGTTAACATGACTTTTTATATTCTTCATAGAATAAAAAAAAGACAAATGTCATACTTTTATGACTCAAATTAGCCTTTATCAAACTTATGACATTAGGAACTCTTGTAAAATTATCAAAAATATGTCTTACAAAATGCAATAAAATTTGCTCTTCATAAATTTATATTCTCGAGCAGTCGAACAGCTCCTGCAACAAGGCTTTCAATATTTATTATAGTGCTAGCCGACCCGATGAACTTCATACCACGTAACAGTCGATTCTCTATCTTTTATCTCAGACAATTTTTTTTAAAATTTCTGTAAGAACCTTCCTCGTACTTCAAGGAATATTATAAAAAAAGAATTAGCGAAATTGGTTCAGCTGCACTCGAGATTTGCGCTTAGCAACACATTCAGCGATTCATTTTTATATTATAGATTTGTAACAAGAATATTTAGTTTTCCCGTTTTTCACCACCCACACTCATACATAGCATCGACCGTTATATAAAACCAGCAGTTCCTATCTTCTAGAAGAGATGTGTAGTTTTTTTACTAAATCCAATTAATTTCAACGAACTCATTAGCTAAAATTAATAAGTTAAATAACCTTTATATATTAGTAAAATTACATGGACATTATTTTATATACTCTGACGCCGTTCGGTGGCGCTGGTCTCACAGACCGGGTTGGCGCTAAGTTGCTGGGATATACGCTTGTGATGCTGGCACTGGCTGTATTTAACGGTGGAATATTTTACGTGCAATGAGGCAGCTACTTAAAATCACAACGCGGGATTATGACGGGTAAAAAAATTATTCGATCTTTTCAAATCACACGGTCTCTCAGACATAGTTACAGACACGTTTAACGACTTAAAAAAAGTAAAAGTTTTATATTAAACCTTTATGACTATATTTTAGAGGTCACCGATTAAAATAATAATAAATAAATAAAATAACGTTTATGTAGGAAAAGCATCCTTAACCATGTGTTTGTAACAATGTTCTCATTATCTATGTTAGTATCAGAACATGTAAAATACGTTATTTAGTGCGTTTCAAAATTAGTGCATTTAAAGGATATCCCAAGAAGATTTTGTCGCAGTATAATGTTTATTTCGTATATTTTCGTAATTAGAATGCGAAAAAAATGACATAGATCCTGCTTAGAAGCGGCTTCACGCTGTACTAATGGCCGCCGGCTTCTGCATCGCAATTTATAGCCATTTCAAGTCATTTAGATTGAGGTTAGCAATTATTTTATATCTAATGAAATAAAGTGAATTTCAAAAAAATTAAAATTATAAAGTTCTTTATAGAAAAAAGAGTATAGTGATATATATTTTTTTATAGTAATTACGCTTTGTTTAAACCAGAACATGCGATAAAGTTGCACATAAAACGTAAAAATTGGTATACCTAAGTCTTTTCTTTAATCATCAATTAAAATTATAAATAATTGAAAATATATTCTATTATTCATCAAGGAAAGTATTTAACTAATGTTTACTGTATCTAATTTAGTCAAATATATTAATATCAATGTGAGATTTAGGACTCCGAAATTGACTCTGCAAGGATTTTTCTGTAAACTAGATGTGGGAGATTGATCTCCACAAAGCAAGTAAAGGAGATTTTGTAAATGTGTTCTATTAAAGAACAATACGAACAATTGGACTTTCCATGTATTTAACAGTTACAAAGCATTATCTAATATGGTAAATTAGACGCTCAAAAACTTAAAATTTCGCATAAAAACGTGAAATGGCTCAGTATAATTTATGTGTTCTAAATGAATAAATAAATTAAATCTTGACTTTGACCACGTTATTTGTTGTACAAAACTTCGTAATAATTTACGCCTTTTCAATATCCTCAATTTTTCTAATTTTCCTTTTTTTTTATTTAATCGTATCCTTCCAATAAAGGTACAATGAGGGTGTTTACGAAAATTTTAACCACCGGTTGGCGCCACGCTCACTTTCACATTGGGCGAATCAGTGTTTAACTTTCTAAAAGCGCTTGACAGCTAGACCTAACGCATTGGTGCTGCACCTCATCGGCGCCATTTTAGAAAACCCTCTTAGCATTTTTCTTTTGTCCATAAGCACGTGAATTATCCATTTTGTAAATTAAACATAAAATTTTCCGAAATGAGCACTGAAAAATATTTGTTTTGATAGCGCTATTAAAATGGAAGACCTTTTACCAAAGTGGCGCCAACTGATGGCGAAAATTTTCGTAAACACCCTAAATTGAATAAAATAAAAATAAAACAAATTCATAGCATTCCATGTGCCGTGATTAAGGTAAAAAATGTCGTAATTATAGTATAGCAATGACCTGCGAGATTGCAGAGGCACGTGTAAATATCCGAGGTGATCAAATTAATGTCACTGGCCGAGTTGGATTGGCACGTGTAAACTCGATGTATTAGGGTTACATAATCGGATAAGATAAACGAGGAAGTGTTGGTAAATATTTAATAGGTAGGTGACAGATTTAGTGGCACAATGTTTGTGCCCGTTCGAGAGCAATCGTATTTTAAGCATTAGCATCTACGCAAAGTTAAAATTAACCAAAAATATGTAAAAAATAGAGATATTAAAATTTGTATCGCTAAACAATATTGCCCGCTCTTAAAAAGAAGTCAATCACACATAATATAACATACGTATGACACCGGATATTGCATAGCTGTATGTACTACAACAGCATCTTAAATGCATTATGATGCTGTTGGGGCTGCCCCGCTGCTGCAGTGCGTCAGGGATGTTTGCTGAAGCTAACGTAAACTGCTTCTATAAAGTAATGCGGAAGAGATGCGCGTCCTTGATCCGCCGGGTATGGGGCAGTGCCAACAGCACATTAGCTGTGCTATCAAGCAGGCTCGACTGTGTGTTTGTGATTCACTGCTGCAGGATATATTTTGTTTATATTTGTACATATTATACTAACATAGTTTATAAGTTATTACTGTATAATAACACCATGGATCTTTGTTGTCTGAATAATTGAATAAATTAATATTATTATTATTATATTATTTTAAGACTACCTAAACATTAGAACAACTGTAATTATCTTATCTTAGCCACCCATGACGTCATCTATACTCTGTCCATTCGTTTATTTTCTTTTTGACAGTTCGAAATTAGTGACTCCCTCACGCGTTACCAATTCGATATAAAATAAATTTTATTTTAGAAGAACTTTCAATCGATTTAATGTATCGAAATATATTATTAGATAAAATTTTAATATGAAATAAATAAACATAGAAATATTAAAAATTTGTTCAATAAATATGTAGGTAGTAATCGATATAGTCTGTAGTTGTTTGTTAAGCACAGGGCACTTCACTAAGTGGGCGTTTACTGTCAATAAAGTATTATATTACTGTAGTACATTATTCCAAACAAAAAAAATGATAATTCATAGGCATGAGCTGTCAAAAAGAAAATAAACGGCTGGACAAAGTTTAAGGTACAAGCCGATGGCTTTGCGCACACGGCGCGGTGCTTAGTAACTTGCGGCGCTTTTTATCAATATTTTTGTAAAGCTGTAGGTACTTGTTTGGTATGTAAAGAAAACAGGTACTTACCTATATTTGTTTAATGTTATTTGCGTGATGATGTAATTTAAAAATGACACCTAATTTTGATTACCTGTATAAGTTCACTGATCAGAATACAACATTCATTTTACAAGAATAGGATTTATTTCACTTGTACAGGTTATTACTTTTGAAGTTATACTTCTTTTGGCGCAATTGAAAGTGAATTTTTACGATGCGCGCGCACACCGACAGAAAAAAGCAACACCCTGAAGTTAGTTGCGAACCTTTTACACCCTGAAGTTAGTTGCGAATCTTTGTGTGTCGTATCAGTACAATAATCAGTGTGAATAAATAAAAAATATATTGGCGTTTATATCAATTCAAATATTTATGTATGTATGCGTTGTGTTATTATTTGGTATTTTTGAATTTTTACGCCAAAGAAGTATAACTTCATAAGTGCGTACATGAGTACACACTCTTTTTTATCTGAAGAACTACATAGTACTTAATGATGATACTATTGTACTCGTATTACATATTTTGAATGACAACCAAGACCGCTCTGACAAGAGTGTAATTTCTAAGAAGGAGCGAATATACCTACTACTACCACATAAGTAGATAAGCCGTACAAAGACAAAGCTTCATACAACCGCGCGAATCGATCGAATTCGTAGTTGACGTAAAAATGTAAATTCTTATTATTCATGTTCTGTTTACAGTTAAAAATATTCTAGTATGACGGCTTATTCTTTGTCTATTTGTAGTCTAAATATCTAACTGCTCAACCTAGTGTGAAACATGTAGGTAGGTGTAAATCTGGGCTTAACTCGTCTGTTAATTAGAAATATACAATAGCCAACCCCGATAGATTTATTCATAAGACTAGCTCAAGAATTACAGCACAGACCTTCGACCACATAAGTCACATCACAGAACACATAATTTATGCGCCTTATCTGTATCACGCTAAGAAAATATGCATCAATATATATTATTCCCAATTAATCATTGTAAGATAATTAATTTAAATAAAATGTTCTCGCACGATCTAACTCTGCCGAGTCAAATAAGCCTGAGAGGCGTAAACATTTTTTGGTACTAAAAGATAGCATAAGGTAATGGGTTGCGTTGACGATAATTAGCCTACCAAAGTAACTCTACTCTGCCTGGCGAACCCCGCTTTAAAGATCCGGGATCAAAACTAGATAGGAACACGTGCACATACCTTGTCGGCCACAGCTACAGAGTGTATGTAGCATTGCATGGCATTCTGAGCACTATGCTCGGGTTCCTTTTCGACGGCACCATCGATGCTGTAACGGGCTAGCACTGAGTCCAGGCTTTCTGTAGATAGTTTTCCACTTAGTACCTCGTCTGCTGGGTATTGCACGCTGATCATAAATGTAGGACGAATCTGAAAAGAATTACGATATTATACGATGGTATACTAGAACCATTGATATACAAACTAGAACGCATTTTATTCTATGTAAAAGGAAAATGTTGCGTTTATTTCGAACTATTTATGATACGTACATAAATGTTTAATTGAAGTCGTCATAGTTCCAAGCACAGATACACTTTGAAAATTTAAAAATAACAAACAATGCGAATAAAATTCATAGGACTAAACTAGATTGTTACGTATTCATACATAACAATCTAGTTTAGTCCTATGAATTTTATTCATAATTGTCAGTTATAATAATAATAATAATACAAAGCTATAATATTAAGTTTCATTCGAGAATTCTTAATTGCAATCTAATGTTTTTCAAGAGCTATTTTAAACGAATCTTTATGTTCTATAAATGTAACTTGAAAGAATCTTACTTAAATAACACTATTACCCATAGGGCGAAAACTAACGTAGGTAGCTAAGCTGTCTTGCTCTCAATCGTTCCTACTGTTTCAGAGTCGTACCTACTTTATGCCGACTCCAATGCTGATTGTCAATCCGGCAGATCCGAATATATTTTTGACAAACAATAACGACAATTCTATCCCACAGAACAAGTACTAAAGCATAGAAGGACTATTAGGAGAATAAAGCGTACACACTCAGAGACAAATAGAAGTTTAATAGTGCTACGATACCTTCTGACAGTTTATCGATATCGATAGATGAAATTTGTCTATGGGCTATGGTAAATTAACAGACATGCTAATAAAATGAGGTCTGGTTCCATAAAAGCTCTCGTAAACGAACTACAGGAAACAAACGGCCGTTTTACACCTCACCGGAGTGGCATAGGCCGGCAGCGGCGCCAGGAGCATTTTCAATGTGAAATAATTTGAAGTTTATATTCATGTTTCATGCTGTAAGTTCAAACACAATGTAAATTGTATATGAATAAATTAAATAAATTGAAAATTGAAATATACATGATCGATCCACACACTACCTCGCATCACGGAGCGTAGTGCGAGCGTGCGTGTTCTTGTATTGTTTGTAAGTATCTCTCTTTGTATAGAAATCACGCGTGGTGCAACACACTGAAAACGCATTTAAGCGCTGTGTTACTGATCACACGCTTACATGCAGAGAAACACGTACTCACGCGCGTGGGTTCGGAGCCAGACGGTATGGACACCGTGTTCTGCAGTAATGTGCGTGATTGATAATGCAGACCAGCACTCTCGCATCTGCACGCGTGGCACTGTCACCGCGTCGCCACGCTCCCGCAGCGTAGTGCGGGGCAGTGTGTGGATCGCCAAAATACCGGTATCGGCCCTCTGTTCTTTTCTGACTTTCTTAGTATAGCAGATACCCCAAGGTAAAAATAAAACACAGCTGTAAGATTCATGTCACAAATGTATGATTATATTTCCAATAATATTGAAACACATTATTACTGCCCCTTAAAATTACAGTTTTGTTTAGGAATGTCCTGATTATTTGTGCATAAGCTAAAATATTTTTTGTTATGTTATGAATTGGTACTATTAGAAATTTTTCCCGATCAATTTTATCAATAAATTTCTGTAGTCATCTAGAACATTTATTTATTTATTTATTGAAAAAGTATTTACAATATCATTACAGATAAAAAATCCAATACGATATCATAAAAAAACCTAAAAAAATTACTAAATAAATATACCTATTTATCCAATACTATACATTTTTGTGCAACATCTTTGAATTTTGACAGGGTACATTGAAAATATTAATTTCTATAGAAATAATATTAATAAGTCGTATGGCGCGTGACAATGGAGCAAATTTGAGTAGATTCGTCCTCACCGCTGGAACGTTAAACGTGTAACAATATAATATATAACATAATTCTCTCTTAATTTGCTTCATGGATCTTCCGGTCTGATCTTTCGGAAACCTGCAAAAGAACACAATGTATGAAACACTATGAAAGGTACAAAGATAGTTACCACAAAATCGTTAACACAAATTATAGTAATATTTTTGTCATCGATAAAATATGCAGCACAAGTCACAACACTATTGAACATGACTACACAAATTGGTAAAAATGTAAAATACTTAAAAATTACTGAATCGAATGGCAAACAGACGATTATAATATGATTGCAGTATAGTAAAGTATAAATCACTTAGGTATTTTGCACGTATATATAGGTTTTTAGTATATATTATTGGTTTGTTATCTACTCACCGATGGAAGTTGACGATTTAAACTTGATTTTCTTTGCGAAACGAATGTAATTTACAACCTACAATAACGCAGGACTTTGCTTATCCAATGGGCTGAATTTTACTTCACAATAGCACTATGTAATTATTAAATAACTTAGATTATTTCACAAAACAGATAAACAACAATGAAAATTACGAGCGGCGGTTTAATCCGACTAAATTGTCTAGAGGCCTTGACAAGTTGGAACATTTGACATTAGTTCACTTTTTAATTCGGCATCCAAAGGTAACCAAAGGTAACCAAATTGACGTTTCTACAGTGTACACCGGGCGTCCTTAGCAAAATTATTTGTCTCTTTCTTCTCAATGTATCCGGCTTATTTGGAAAAATAGGACAAGTATATGAGGGCGATTAACACTCCTTCTATGTATGTACTTGTTCTGTGTTCTATCCGAGGCAAAGACTTTATTAGTAAGTGACTTTTGGATTTAGAACAGACTGTTTCCGACACTTTTGAGATTAAGGGCGCGATCAATGAGAGTGTTTAGGAAAATTTTCGCCACCAGTTGGCGCCACTTCAACTGTCTCATTGGGCCAATCAGGGGTTAACTTTTAAAAAGGTCCATCTTTTGTTATCACGGAAGATGGTTGTCATTTAATTTTATCCACATTTTTCTATTTTTTATCATTGTAATAAACCATTAATATCATCAACAAGAATATTATTCTAAACTTGACGCTGGCAGAAATAGCTGACACAATCGTCGGCTCTGTTGCCAAAAAAAAGAAGAAGAAGAAGAACTTTCAAAAAGCGCTGGACAGTTAGACCTGACGCATCGATGCTGTTCCCTCGTGGGCGCCATTTTAGAAAACCCTCTCAGCAATTTTCTTTTATTCTTATGCACGTGAATTATCCATTTTGTAAATTAAAATTGAAATTGAGTTTATTCCATCCAGTCCTACCAGTAGTTCGATAGTCGAACTGTTTGGAAATATTTTTCCAAATTGTTAGACTAAAAAGTAAAGGTGTAACTTAGCGCGGGTGAAACCGCGCCGTGGAAAGCTAGTCTAATATATAAAATTAATAGTTAGGTATCTTTGATTTAATAGTAGCATATTACTACTCATCATCAACATCATATCAGCCAAAAGACGTCCACTGCTAGACATAGGCATCCCCCAATTTTCACCACCGTGGCCGGTCGTTCGCCGCCCTCATCTATCGGTTGCCCGCCGTCTTATAAGCTCGTCGGTCCACCTTGTGAAGGGCCTGCCCACGCTGCGTCTTCCGGTTCGTGGTCGCCACTCTAGAACCTTTCTTCCCCAGCGGCCGTCAGTTCTGCGAGCTACGTCAGTTACTTTGGTTCGCCTGCGGATTTCTTCGTTTCTCACACGATCGCGCAGGGAGACGCCTAACGTAGCCCGCTCCATCGCCCTCTGAGCAACTTTGAGCCTTCGGATAAGACCCATAGTTAGCGACCACGTCTCTGCTCCGTATGTCATCACTGGCAACACACACTGGTCAAAGACCTTGGTCTTGAGACACTGCGGTAGTGCGGACGAGAAGATATGTTGTAGCTTCCCGAACGCTGCCCAGCCGAGTTGGTTTCGACGAGTGACCTCTTTCTCGAAATCGGACTTACCTAATCGGACTGTTTGTCCCAGGTATATGTACTCGTCAACGAATTCGAGCATTGAGCCTCCAACTGTAATAGGAGTGGATGTAACATGGACATTGGTCATGACTTTAGTCTTGTCCATGTTCATTTTTAGGCCCACTTGTCGAGAGACTCTACTGAGGTCATCGAGCATTGCACTGAGCTCCTCCACGGTCTCAGCCATGACCACGATATCGTCCGCGAATCGAAGGTGAGTGATGTACTCGCGATTTATGTTGATGCCCAGTCCATTCCAGGTCAGAAGCTTGAACACGCCCTCCAGTGCAGCGGTGAACAGTTTCAGAGATATGACATCTCCCTGTCGTACTCCTCGCTGCAACTGGATAGGCCTTGAGCTCTGACCATTAATTCGTACTGACATGGTGGCGTTTTCCATATAGCTCCGTATAGCCTCTTTAACACCCTGTGTGTTAAATTGGCGAAGGTCGCGAGTCAGACTTGAAATCCGTCTGTTGAGCCGCCGATAGTCACTAGCTTCCTCTGGGGACCGCAGTACCATCCTGCGCCTTTCGTCCATAAGTTTGAGGGCCTGGTCGGTGATCTTTCTCGGTCCTTTACTGTCGTGGGCTTTAAAGATGTTAGACCCTACCGAACGGACAGTTTCCACGAACCTGTTGCTGTATTCGTCCACGTCTACGAAATCGTCGAGGCTTTCGAAGCGGTTACGAAGTTCGAGTTGGAAGCTCTCGGAGCTTTGAATCTGAATCGGTGCAGGTCGAAGCGCAGACTTCATCAGTCGAGACCGGATATTTAATGTGCCTCTTACCATCCGGTGATCGCTTCCGGTTTTCACCGCATTGATCACTGAGACATCATTAAATATTTGCCGCCTGGTCGACATGATGAAGTCAATCTCATTTCTTGTGACACCATCAGGACTAATCCAGGTCCATTTGCGGCTATAGCGCTTCTAGAAGAAGGAGTTCATCATAAAGAGGCCATCCTTTTCCATGAAGTCAGCCAGCATTTGGCCCCGGGGATTCCTCGATCCAAATCCAAACTGCCCCACTCTCAACTCGTTATCGCTTCGTTTACTAGCTAGCTTCGCGTTGAAGTTCCCCATGACAACAGTGAATTGGGTCCTAGAGGCATGTATAACTCTGGAAATGTCCTCATACATAGCCTCGACCTCATCGTCGGGATATGTCGAAGTGGGAGCATAAACCTGTATGACCTTCAGCGAATACCGTTTGGTGATTCTGAGTATAAGGTATGCTACCCTCTTCGACACACTCGATTTTCACCACGTTGTTCACGAGGGACTTGTGGACGATAAACCCTACACCACCTTGGGACAGTTGGTCGCCCTCCCGGAAATAGAGCAGGTTACCGGACTTAAGGGTTATCGTATCCTCCCCCTGTCTTCGGACTTCTGACAATCCCACTATGTCCCATCGTAGCCTACTCAATTCTTCCTCCAGTTCAACAATCTTCTCGTCATTCCGCAGTATGCGCACGTTGTATGCTGAAAGGGCCAAAGGTCGTCGGTTTGGGTAGCCTGGCCGCACCCGGAGATTCTTCGCACCCCTTATCCCGCTGTTACCATGGCCGCTACCGTAGCCAGGAATAGCGGGATGACCGGGGACTGGGGGCCATTTCTTTTTTTGTAACTCCATTTGGGGGGATATTGCCATAATCGCCACGCTTGGCAGGCGGGTTGGCGATCGCAGTGGTGGTAGCTTTATCACAGTACGCTGCTGCCCGTCCTGTGTTGTGCTGATTTTCTACCACCTGTTTTCGTAACTGTTTAACCGCAGTTATTCGGTAGACTGATGTACCGTCATCATTTTGTCCTTAGTCGCCTTGCACGGCACCCACGGACAGAGAGGGTTGGGACCATTCTTCCCCGGCCACCACGCGGGGAGCAGTCTCGACACGAACTTACTTATATAAATACACACTATATACATTTTATAAATTAATTACTGCTAGTATCTACTAGCAGTAATTTTTTTTTTAAAGTAGCGAAATCGCAGGTACCTACATCCAGGTTTAATTATAAAAAAATAAGTAATTTAAAAATCACCACCTATATACTTCTGCCACCCTCGTACTACTTCTTTATCCGAGTGTCCTACAAATTATATTCATAGTTCTATTTGTGTACATGTTTTCAAAATGTTCAATCTGCCAATCTAACAATTTGAAAAAAATAATTCCACATAGTTAGACTACCGATTTACTGGTAGGACTGGATGGAATAAACCTAAAATTGCCGAAATGAACACTGAAAATTATTTGTTTTAATAGAGCTGTCAAAATGTAAGACCTTTTATCAAAGTGGCAACAACTGGTGACGAAAACTTTCCTAAACACCCTCATTGAGACGTTTCGTGTCAGGACTGCTGCAGCGGTGCGTTTCGTCGTACTGCGCACGACCGGTCGATATTTTCTATACAATTTATGCACTAAGCGTGCAAGACGGCACCGGTCCTGCTGTCGTGCGAGTCTCAGTTGAACGCGCCCTTAGTATAACCAACTATTAGCCGGTTGAGTGAGAACCCAAGATCGTGATCTATAGATACTATTTAGTCCTATTATCTACTGAATTCTACTGCATCTACAGATTTGACCTCATATTTTTTTAATTAAATTATCTAAGCAAAAATATATAACTATTCTCTTAATTTAGGGTGTTACTGAGCGCCAATATAAATACAACAAAGTAAATATGTAAATAATGTAGAACAAGATGTTGTGGGAGTACATTTTGTGTTCCACGGCCGGGCATTCTCACTCGTCGTTCAGATAAAGCCTGTATCAACATCTCTTTGTATTTGCTTTGTGACCAAAACCTAACCAGAAAATCTTGTCATTGACTGTGACGAATATAGGTAAAATTAAAGGGAGGCAAACAGACCCGTCATTTAAAAAGGCCAATTTAATTTAGCGGTATTCACATACTAGGTACCGCATTGTGACTCACCACATGAATAATAATAATATAAGCCTGTTACTGTCCCACGGCAGGGCAACAGAATAGTCTCTTGTCATATCGAGAAGGCATGAGGATTGATTAGCACGCTTGCTCAAGGCAGATTGGTAGATAATTCCAGACTTTAAGTCCAGGTTTTATAACGATGTTTGTATCAGGCATAATAAACTAAGCTTTCCCAATTTGCCTTAACATGGGGAAATGTTGTTACTGGTCTACATAATAAAAACTTGGTATTTTATGCATGGACAGACGATGCATATTATGTATAATCGGCGCAACCGGAACAAGCGTAAAGCAAAAAAATAATTAATTCGGTTTGTAATACTTTCACTTTTCTTTTTGCTTCCAACCGGTCTCTGATATAATTGATGAAAAGTTTAAACTTGTGATGACATTCAACGATTAGGTAGGTAGTCTTGTGTGTGTGTGTGTGTGGCTATTGACTTTGTGTGACTGAGTGACCATTTATCATTTTTCAATCCGTCCACTCGATATGTATTAGCTATTCATTCATTACAAGCGATTGTGATTAACGTGGTAAATAATTATTGCATTTTTTTTTTTTGCCTACCAAAGTGACTCCACCCCGCCTGATGGTAAGCAGTCAGTGGAATCCAGAAGTGGTGGCCATCATACCAAAAGCTATCGTCTTAAACTGCTGGTATGGTGGCCTCCACTATGGCGGCTGGGAATGGGGTTAGAGGAAGGGAATGAGGGAGGTGAGGAAAGAGGAAAGGGGGGAAATTGGGCCTCCGGCACTCTCACTCACCGAACGAAACGCAGTAGTAAGAATACTACTACTCTTAAGTCGATCTTCTATGAGAGGGTAGTACTTCTTCGGACGATCCGGCCCATTCATGCTGAAACCAGCGTGGATCTACTACACATCTCCAACGCGGGCGAAGCCTTGTGGCTAACCGTGCCCTACGGCTGCGCACGCGCCTGTAATGTGTACGCAGTGTAAGAGTAAGAATTGAGTGATGAACTGATGAGGAAGACTGATACTGATGATATTTTAATTATAAAAGATTCATGTGTTTTTTGTGATAAGTTTACAATTACTGGTGTCTATTGAAATATAAGTTTTGCAAAGTGCAAAAACTAGGAACTAATTCGCGCCGTGTGGTGTCATTAGCTATTTATTCAGCACCTGACGTTTTACCACGTTATCGTAAGAAAATGTACCACCTGAGACCGCCTATTATAAATCGGGATCGTTATGTACTTGCTTCTAATTCTCTTGCTTTTGCATGCTCATCCAAAATAATTTGAATATGGCAAGTAGGCATATTAACATAATATCGACTATGCCGACTATCGTCAAATATTTTTTTATTCAATCTAGGTATTCATTTTACCGGTTATAACAACCACAATTGTAATACACACGGGTAAAACATAATGTCCAACAGTACAAGCTTGGGGACAGCCGAGAGATACATTGACTCACGCCTGTCACATCACTGTAAGCGCTAGTGTAACACTACACTACGATTTCGGTGGTCGTAACGGACGCACGTGTATTTAACCCTTAAATGCATGTTGTGCCGAAAACGGTGACATCCGTGATTCGCGAATATCGTGTATTTATTGATAAGTGTGATACCAGTTTATCAATATAAATCGATGATTTGAGTTACACTGTGATTATTTGCGTTATACTTTAGTGTTTTATTATAGGTGCAAAGGTGAGGTGTATTTTGTGGTTTTATTTTTATAAGGTAGGTACAGTGAAAATGTTTCAAAAACGTTATATCAGATTGACCCAGATCTGTGTATGTAACAGAAATTTTTCCATGTGTTTCAAAATAATAGGAAGAGAATACATTACATAAGTACTTAAATAAAAAAATAAAAGTATTTTTTCTATATGTCGGTATTTACGAATGAAATGTCTGTTCCGGCAAACGTGTACTTTCTAGATTGCAGACAGCGATGTTATTTTCACTTTAATATCGTTATTTAACATTCGTTTGTTGATATTTTTTTACTTACTTGTTTTCGAAAAATTTACGAGTTTATTTCTGATCAAGTTTATTGCGCGCGCGTAAGTATTGTATAGTGGTTCTGATCACGAAGTGGAAAGCGCAAAACGTCTACCAATAAGTTAAGCAGACTATCTGATAAAGTCAAACGGTAAACAAAATTTAGGAAAACCAATATAACAGTATGTCATAATATTGTAATAATAATTAAGGTGCTAAAATAACGAGCTTTAGGGTACGAATACGAAACCGCAAAGTACCAATATCGCTTAAACAAAGTCTTATGGATTTTACAAGTTTATCTAGGACATTACTGATTTGCGGTAAAGGGAACTATCGTAAGGCAACCTAGACTAAAACAAAAATAGAGACAAAGAATCTTAAAGATCGAGATTAGCCTAATAAGACCATAAGATAAGGATAAAAAACAATCGAGTCGCTTACTTTGTCTGACTGGATATCAGTGCTTCCTAGTGAACCAGTACCATGATATTTATACTTTTTTTTCCAGATGAGTAAATTTATAGCATTGATAATACTCCTCGCGGCGATAGGTGCAGGATATTTTTATTTAAATAAAGTAACGCTTGAACGACCAGATTTGAGTGTAGAGAGATGGTGGGGAAGTGGCAGCAGACCAGAAAAGGAAGATCTTTCTATAAGGCCTTTTAGTATAGACTTCAATGATACGGTAAATATTACTTTTTTAATTTTAATCTGTAGTAAGTAAGTACAATATTTTACAATACCTTTTATATTTATAAGAAAGATACTGTAGTAGCTTACAAGCTTACGTAATGTTTATTTCAAGGTAATGAAATAAACACTGAAATACGAAAAATACCTTAATAATCATTATAATTATGTTTGCATGTTATCATAATGTGATAATCTCAATATAATGACATAAGTAAATAATGAAGCAAACATGCAAAGTGATAATTAGCACTAAACTTAATGAGTCAAAATAGTTTTTGGTTGGTTATTTTGTACATGCTGATATTTGGTTCAAAAAACCAAATTAAAAACTTAACTAAGAAATCTTTGAAAACAAATAGAATCTTAAATACTTAAATAACTTTAGATTTAAAATTTACGCGTATTTAATGAATACCGAGGAAACAGGACAGACGGTATATTATTTAAAATAAAAAGGTGTTAAGTACGATTGTTCTAGCTAAGGATTTAAACTATTTTTTTTAGTATATCACTAGAAAGGTAAACCAATATACAGTTCGCCTGACAGTAAGAAAGATTAATTACCAGTCTATAGAAAGCTATACCATCACACATTGCCAAACCCGTACTCACATTTTAGGGTTTTTTTATACATATATTTCCTTGACTATCAAAATGACTTTTTAATGTACCGTTTTAATTAGCTATAAATAAATCCTAATCTGATGGTAATCAGTCAGTGGTATCTTGGAGTAGAGCATTCAACTCCTTAAAAACGTTGACCTCAACTTCAATTTTAGCGTGATCATTTGTTACGCAAAGTCTATGATGGGTAAAATAAAATATAACAAAACCTACGGTCACGGGTAACTTGTCTACATTATTTAATAATAAATATATATTATTATGTTTTTATCGCTCTAAACGAGATAATGACCTTAAACAGAGTAAAATAAAGTATCAATATGTTTGAATTTACTTTGATTACAAATACGATACGGAATACAAAGCGCAGTGACATAAAACACGATATGATTGAGAGATGAGCTAGTAAAGGTTGTTATAAAGATACTTGCGACAAGTTGCTTCATGCAGTATCTATAGAAATATATAGCAGCGAACGAGCGTCCTGAATATGACTATGCTGGTGACGATGATGAAAAAATTAAGCAAATTATTATTTCTGTGAATAAAAATTATGAAGATTTTTTGTATGTCTTTTGTTTGTTGCGTTGCGATTTAACAACTATATATATTTTTAAGTTTAACAAATTTCTTGTCATTTTTAAAATTTCAATATTTTAAGCGTCTTTGTAAACCTGAATGTTGCTATACGACACTATTGCAATGAGATATTCCGAAGGTGTTTGTTGTGAGACAAAATAAAACTTTTAATACCGAAGCGAAGAAAGGGCGAACGTCTAGTAAATTATTAAGATAGCAATGCCTTTGTTGATTAGATATGACTTAAGTAATTAATGATTATGATTACAGATGATTCAGGATTTAAAACAAAGATTAAGGAATAGACGACGTTTTACAAGGTCATTAGAGGGTGTGCAATCAAATTATGGGATGAATTCAGAGTATTTAGAAAAAACTTTGTCTTATTGGTTGGACAAATATGATTTTAAGAAAAGAGCCCATCTTTTGAACAAATTTCCTCATTATAAAACGAAAATACAGGGATTGGATATACATTATATAAGAGTGAAGCCTACCGTGAAAGGGGATATAAAGGTTTTACCTCTGCTTATATTACATGGATGGCCGAGTTCATCAAAAGAATTCGATAAAGTAATACCCATGTATACGTCACCACGAGATGGATATGAGTTTGTTTTTGAAGTAGTAGCTGCCGATCTACCCGGATTTGGTTTTTCTGAGGTGAGTACAAATGACTGTTAAATTGAGTGTAATGATGATAAAGCTTAAAACAACACTGTCTATTGTAGCTGTAGCTGTAAATTGAACTTTGACAATCTTTGCTTTTTGTCCAACTACTGCAGTAAAGGAGGGTAATGTTTTGAGCATATGTATGTATATAGGTAAGTATGTCTATTTCTTTGGCCCGCTCTACAGCCTTAATGTCTTAATGGATTTAACATAAGAGGTGTCATTAGATTCGTAATAATTGTGGAGGTCAATATAAAGTAATACCTATGTGATTACTTATTATTTTAATGTAGCATCAGCACGAGAAAAGAAATAGGTTCTTTCTTTTCACTTTGTTTTAAGCAGGCGGAATTTATGTTTCTAATAGTATAATAATATATGGCTTGTTACGTTTTTATTAAACAAAGATAATTGAGTCCAAGACTAAGTTTCTGCGGGTTCAGAATATTACTAAGCTAAGTACTAAGAATCCCTAGGCGTACAAGTTCAAGATGGTATACAATAAGTAATAGAATCGTATTATTTGGTACAGTGAACAATCGGAGAACGCGTAAAATGAAGATGTTTTTAGTAGGTAGGTATTCATGACGAATAATGTGATATCATGTTCATTGTGTTAAATTAATTTACATTTCTGTATTAAAATGAAAAAAATGATATAGTGGTTAGGTAAATAAACCTATTTTTGTTGAAAATGAGAATATATACCTACTTTGCATAAACAACAGTTTAAAGTGCCTATTTTATTTTCGGATGTTTAACGATTTTATTGTTAGAATTTTCTCAAGTACCTATAAAAGTTAACTTCAGTTATTTGGATCGTACCTATGTTGTTTTTTACTTGCAAAAAAAAACGAAGCGATCTATAAGATACGGAACCCTTATTGCGCGGTTTTTTTTGGTTTTCTATTTTTTTGTACCCAAATAACTAGTCTGTGTAAAAAAGCACATAAAAATATATGTTTAGTTGTGAACCCTTAGCGTCGTGGAAGCTTCATTAGGCCGTTTCTTCATCCTTTGCGTAGAATATTTTGGTGTTGATGATTGTATTGTCAAATATTATATGTATAGATTACATCATATGACCTTGAGTGGTCCGGTCAAATCGCGTATAACACGTGTATCTTTTTATGTACTTACCTACCTTTTTCATCTCTTTAGCAGATAAGATGTTCGTTTACCGTTATAGGTATCTAGGGTCGTGGGTTCGATGCACGATCGAATTAAATGTTTGTATGAAATCACAAATATTTGTTTCAAGACTCTGGTACACATTTGGTGTACAAAATGACTCAAACCCATAAAATTCTTACTAGTAAATTTTGTTTACGAGTCTACTTTTAAAGTACTAAGTATTGTGTTTAACTTTTCCAGGGTACAGATAAACCAGGCTTGAATCCAGTACAAATGGCTATAATGATGCGTAAACTTATGCTGAGGCTGGGTTTTGAGAAATTCTACATGCAAGCTGGCGATTGGGGGTCTCAGGTTGCCACACATTTAGCTACCTTGTTCCCCGGCAACGTGTTAGGGTATGTACTTTTATTAACTGCTTGTTATTATTTTGAAACAAGAAGTGACTAGGTAAGAGAAATATTGTCCGTATTGATTAGATAAATGTGATAAGCAGTTAATTAGAAAAAATTGGTAGGTAATTAATAATTTAAAATTACAAGGTAAAAAAATATTTAATAAGTAATATTTTCAATAAATAAAATAAAAAATAAACATAAGTGTAAAAATAGCCATCATCGTACATACTTCATTATTAAATTACGCGATCATTTAGATGTAAAACTGGTTGTATATTGCGAATAAGTATAATAAGCTATATGGATATATACCCTTACCTATAGCCTATGAAGTTTTTGCTTGGATGTCTCGGTTTTAACTCATTAGAGGTGAGACGCTTGTGTGATCAGATGACTGTAACTTGTAAGATCCTAAATGGGATGATTGATGTGCCGGATCTTCACGATGAAACCTGCAGTCTGTTTGTGCCTGATAACTATTGTCGTGGCAGGAGTCACAGATTGCTTGCGGTTCCGTCGTGCCGAACCATTGCTCGCTCTAATTCTCCTATACCGCGTTCACTAAAAGAGCCTAACGCTCTTCTGGACATAAAACCCAGAATGTGATTTATTTGCGGATGGGTGGAATGTGTTATTGTCGGAATGTATGAAGTACTGTGAGATGAAAGTGTAAGTGAAAAAGTAGTTTTAGTTTTTTTGTAACTATTTATAATTTATAATTATGTATCATTAAATTCATTAAATAGTGTAATTGGTTAACACCGTTCTGTTTAATGTAAAAAAACAAATAAATAAATAAAGTACCTACTTAACAACCCATGCCATTTGACATGAAATTTTATGACGTCACAATTTTGTGAATTCATACAAATCACGAATATTAAAGTTGTCACCATCATCATCCCTAGGTTTAATAATAAATCTTCCGAGAGGTAATTAAAGGAATTTTAACAAAAAAAATATTTTCAGTTTTCACACGAACATGCCCTTATCTTCAAGATCAATTAGCAACATTAAATTATTAATTGGATCGCTTTTCCCAAGTTTGATCGACTCTGGACGTCCAGAAAGAACGTATCCGTTGAAAAAAACAATTGCTCAACTTTTGAAAGAAAGCGGGTATTTTCACATACAAGCTACAAAGCCGGATACTATAGGTAAGTGACTAATTAATATCACACAATCACAAGCAGTTGAGAGTTGCCTCTCTGAAGTGGCCAAGGGCAGGACACAGCTCGCAGAACTGACGGCCGTTTGGGCAGAAAGTTTCTCGAGTGACGACCACGAACCGGAAGACGCAGCGTGGCGGACTCCTCACAAGGTGGTCCAACGACTTTATAAGGGTGGTGGGCAACCGATGGATGAGGACGGCGAACGACCGGCCGCGGTGGCGAAAATTGGGTGAGCCCGTCTTTTGGCTGATATGTTGATGAATCACAATCACAATCAGCCTATCGCAGTCCACTGCTGGACATTTATTAACAATTGTGTAAACCATATTATAAATGATTCGGTTGTTTGTATTTTTAACTAATAATAAATTCGCTGCCAGCATACTCGTAATGCTGGTTCTGGTGAAACGAACTTAAAAATATTTCTTCTAATTTTTACTTGCAATTTCTTCATTTTATGGTCAACTGAGCCCACAGCCCGTTTAGCCCGCAAAATTGGTATGTAGATAGATTCGGTGCCGGAGACGAACATAGGCTACTTTTTATCCCGAATATCGGTCTGGTTCCCGAGGTATATATACAATAAACCATATTTTACGCGCGGGCGAAGCGGCGGCGCAGCTAGTACATAATAATAATACGAAAAAGCTTCCGTATGTCGACAAGGTAACAATTTTTTTTTTCATTCTGCTCTACCTAATTAAATACCAAAGAAATTTTTTTAAGAGATTTATATTTTTTTTAAATGTTTATCAGAGATTTTGGAGTAATAATATCCGTATCGTTATTCACAAGACACTTGAATAATAAGTTATTCGAGTGTCCTGCTGTGATTAATGCGAATGAGCTGATTGACTGTTTATAAACATTACTTACGTAATTATATATAGTAGTGGATGTAGATAGTCTGTGCAGCTAGGTATATACAACATTTTTATGAAGCTTTATGACGATTAATGCTGACTACCCCGTAATTTTTTATCCTTGTTATAGTCCAGGTTTGCTCACGATGTTTTTCTTCACCCTAGTTCAGTAATGGCATCAATGCCAATACGTGCTTAACGACCTGTATAAAGTATCGAATTTTATTGTTTTTGCAGGTTATGCTTTGACCGACTCTCCAGCGGGCTTGGCCGCTTATCTTATGGAGAAAATAGCAGTTGTCAGTAATAAGGACCAACTTGATACTCTTCATGGCGGTTTGGCGAATTTAGACTTAGACGATGTACTGGATACTGTTACCATTACGTGGGCTAACGATTGTATCGTCACTTCAATGAGGATTTATGCTGAAGGATATTTTTATGATGAAGTACTATATGCCCATGAGTAAGTAGCATTTAAATGTATTTTATCATTAAGCCTGTTTTTAATAGATTCATTTTGACCCTTGGCGAGGCAGCTAAGTGAGTTAACAAGCTAAGTAGCTAACTTAGTTACCCACACAAAGTATTACCTCAATTAACTGCGTTAGCGTTTCAGCTGTCTTGCACACCATACTGGTGCTAGCTGCCGCTAATGCCGCATATTTTAGAATAAATAAATAAAACGTTTCCCTGCTATCTAGTAAAATTTGCCAATGTGCTATTTTAACTAGTCCCTTATAAAAATTGCAGACTTAAGTATTTTTTAATAATTCTAATTCTATTTTATTTTAGTACACCTACTGAAGTGCCGACCGCTGCTATTAAGTTCCTATACGAAGTTATATACCAACCAGACTGGATACTGAGAGACAAGTTCCCCAACTTGGTACGGTCTACTATTGTCGACTACGGTGGACACTTCGCCGCGTTGCAGACTCCCAAGGAATTGGCTGATGACGTGTTTGCAGCGACGGTTGAGTTTATCAAATTCCAAAGAACATCAAAATAAAGGAGATTGCCCACAATCCTATGAGCTTTGGGCCTATATAAAAAAATGTTGTGTATTAGTGATTTTAATTTCATGTCATAGACAAAAAATTACTATTTTATATTCTACAAAAATAATTCCTAATTATTTATGCAGGTTCAAGGGAAACAACTATTTTGTTGTTGAAATTGAGGTTATAAAATACGATTTTACTCCTTCCAAATTAATTTTCACTTACAATTTGTAAATTCAATATATTAAAAAATTAAGTTTTATATTTTTATGTTTACTTGTGACTTATTACCATTATTTTTACACTAGCATCGAAATTCCAAATAAATATGTACTGAATCATAATTAAAATAAAAACATTTGTTTGGAGGAATGTTGCCAGATGTCAGATTTGTTTCAATATAATTGTAAACGATTTAAAATAGTAATACACTCATCAAATCGATTTCGATTATTTGGGGTTTCATTTTGGAAATCATGGTCAATGATATTAAAACCTCCTCCTAAATGGTTCTCAGTAAGAAGATATCTCACATTTAACATGATAAATGATATTTCTCGTAAAAAGACTTTAGGTGCCTAAGAGCAAGGTTACACACCCAGTTCAAAAAAAGTTTAACACAATAAAAATTAAAATGAAAAGATTTTTTAAGAAAAAGCGTTGACATTGATAGTCAATCTTTTTTATTATAACTTTTTTTTAGATTTTTTTTTGATTCCTCAAATAAATTTTCAAATACAATCAGAATCGATTTGAAATATAATTATCGCAAAATTAAAACAAATCTGACATCTGGCAACATTCTTCCTAACAAATATTGAATGACGGATGTTATAATTTAGTTCAATATATATTTATTTATTTGACATTTTAATTTTTAATACTAGGATAAAAAAATGGTAATAAATCACAAGAAAACATAAAAAAATAAAGCGCAATTATTTAATTTATTAAATTTGCTGCACGCTGCCATAAAATGGGCCCATATTTGGGCATTCTTCTTGTCTAGTTTAAAATGCACACGCAACTATGATTAATTGGTCCCATACAGTAATTTTTTAAACTTAATCGTTTCGGTCATGGTTTTTCAAATCAAGCTATAATTTGAATAGGAATATGTCATTTTACTAACAAGGGAAGAAGATGGAGAACAAGTTTTTATTAGGTGTTTGTAAAAGGTGTCTTTATAAATAAACCTTAATTAGTAAGGTAAAAAT
Source organism: Parascotia fuliginaria (assembly GCA_963082885.1). NCBI lineage: Eukaryota > Metazoa > Arthropoda > Insecta > Lepidoptera > Erebidae > Parascotia > Parascotia fuliginaria. The sequence continues at coordinate 11,265,019 of OY720180.1, read as the reverse complement.
TAATATGTTGTAATATTTTAGACTGATTTATTCTTTAGCAATTTACATCTTATTTTATGAATATAAGGTCAGAAATTGCTTAACGAAATAACAACCTTATTCTATTTTTCAACGAGAGTCATATTTCATGTTATAAGGTTTACGAAAATTATCTTCAATGAGTTTTAATAGTGTTTTAAGTACTAGTCTTGAGCGAATGGAAACAATTGTACATTTTTTTAAAGATTGTTATTGTAAAAGTATAGGGTAGAAGTTTACGGCTGGAAAATTAACTTTACGCACAATTTCTTTCCACATAATACCTTTTTTGCGCTAATACTAAATCATTTGAGCTGTGGGTTTGCGGTTAAAGTACTTATGTAAGATAGCAGTAACATGAACAACTGAATCTATCTATATATATTTGTTTCCATTTCATCCTGTATATTATTAATTTTCAATTTACAAGATGTTTACGGGTTACACTCTATTTAATGGAGTCTCTGCTTAATTATCGTAAACAGTATTTTTAATTATTTTTAAGCGATTAAAAATATAATTATGTTGCATTGTATACCTAGTAAAGTGTTATAAAATATTAAAAGCAGTTAGCAACAGGTAATGAAGTATTATATGAATTGTTAAATCGAAAAATAACATGTGAAATCTAGTATGAAATAATTTAGAAATAATAAAAAGACACATCTTTAATACTTAGTTTTATTTTTATATTTATATACTGAAATCTAAACTAATTTAATAAAGAGAAAATAATTGATTTTTTGTATGTTTATTTGTTATGGATAAACTCAAAATCCACGTAACAAAAAAAAAAAAAATTTACATATAGAAAGCTACAATATCAGCGAGTAACTTATGCAATATTTTTTGTGGTATGCCTACCCACGCGGGCGAAGCCGCTGGCAGCAGCTAGTCTTTATATAGAACTTTTTAGATATTAAAATTTTTCTTTATCGGGTGGTGCAGGGAAATTAATAATTTCAAACTTTTTTATAAGTTCAGGGGCCAGGGCTCCTGAACTTATAAAAAAGTGGTGATAGGACCACAACCTCTTATAGCATTTTTATTATAACCTTATTTTGTCTCTATCCTTGTTTTTAATGGTACAAAAGAAAAAGACAAAACACAAAGTAAGATTAAAACTAATACTGCTATAGGAGGTGGTTTCCTCACGATGATTTCCTTTATTGTAAGTCACTGTTTATGGTAAACTTAAGTCACTGTTCAAGGTAAACTTAGGAATTATGATGATGATGCTAAACACTAATTAAAACTTTTAGTCTCAGTTGATATTATACCATATTATTGTGCAGATAGCCAAGGCTACGTTATGCAATTCTATTTGTGTAATTAAAATGTTAAAATTTTTTCGTGATTATTATGATTAATTGGTAAGTACATTATTATCTACTGGTGCCAAGTAAAACAATAACTAGGTACTTATAGGTATTATCAATCTTAATTTGCTATTGTAGTAAGTTTCATATAGTATTTAAAACAATAACTAGGTACCTTTAGGTATTATCAATCTTAGTTTGCTATTGTAGGAAGGTTCTTACAGTATTTAGTTATTGAGTATTTACTTGGCACCAACTTCAAAATTATAAAATACTTCTTTAATTATTTCTGATTAACTAAATCAAAATACGAATTACTTTGTGCTATGTAAATTTATTTTTACTTTCTGTTTCTGTTTCCTGTTTGAAGTCGGTTTTCTGTTTGTTAATTTTTATTCAAATTCAATTTTTAGTGATGGATAAAATCTTACTTAGGTATTATTTTTGTAAACACTAAACATTTTGGCATATTGAACCGTATGTAATAAGCTCGACATGACTGCTGTTGAGGAATCCCCTCGACTGTCTATGGTCACCACCTGTAATGGCACTCATAATCCATATGGGAGCAAAGTTCTCATCATTACAAATGAATTAAGTCCAAACACCATGTAATTGCTGTAAATCGTTGAGGAGTTTCCTCGACTCTCTTTGTGCTCCATCATCAGTTCGACTTCAAACCTTCACTAAATAGTAGTGCCTTAAAATACTTAATGAAAAACATTACAAATGCACTAGTCGTCAGTACGATTTTCGAAAGTTCCCCTCGATTTCTCTGAGATGCCATCATCAGATCCTGGTTTCTTTATCATGGTAACAACCTTGGCATATCTCCTTTCCAACAAAAAAGAATCATCAAAATCGGTTCATAAACGACGGAGTTATCCGCAAACACACATAAAAAAAATATATACGGTCGAATTGAGAAACCTCCTCCTTTTTTTGAAGTTGGTTAAAAAGTAGCCAATGTCTGTCTCTGACACCGAATCTATCTACATATAAATTTTCATCGAAATCGGTTTAGCCGTTTAGTCGCTGAGTGGTAACACACACACACGCACACATGCACACGCACACACACACACACACACGCATGCACGCACGCACGCACGCACGCACGCACGCACACACACACACAAACTTTCGCATTTATAAAATTTGTAGATTCAGATGTTGCTGCCCGTTACACCGTTGTCTAGAATTTCCTTAGTCGCCCATAGAAGTATAGCTTATCGATACTGATCGATTCCATATCGATATAAATATTCGTCTAATAGTAACATAATTATGTAACAACTTATATTGCTATAACATACCTTTTTCTCAACAATGAAATCTTCTATCTCTCTCGGCGCAAAGAATCCAGGAACTAAGAAGTCTTTTCTTGGACTGAATTGTTCTACTTTCATTCGACCAGCCAAGTTGAACTTTTCACCGGCGTAATAGAGATTTCTAAAACAAATTAGTATTATGACTTAAATTTTATTACGGTGCAAGTTTTATGACGAAAGTGTAATATTCCGAGAAGCAAAAGGAGATATATTATAACACAGCATCATGTCTTTTTCCCCGAAGGGATAGGCATAGGTCTATAACACCTACGTTTCGCTAGTTGTGTTACGTTTTGTAGAGGGCGAGCTTATTGCTGTTTGTCTGGCATACTTCTAGATCCGAGAGATTAATTTTGATGAAATTTCGGTTTGCCCATTTGAATACATTTCCATGACACTAAGTAGGTTTTCCCGAGAGACTACAACATAGAGTTCTTCAAGAAAGGAGTTAAAAGGTTTTTAACAAGGTCGGCAACGCGCTAGTGATGCTTCTAGTGTTGCAAGCGACCTTAGGCTACGGTAACTGCTTACCATCAGGCGGACCGTATGCTTGTTTGTCACCTTAGTCGTATAAAAAAAAACTAATGGGGGATGTCTATGTCCAGCAGTCGACGTCTTTGGGCTGATTATGATGATGATGAATCAAATACTGTTATTGAAAGCATAAATTAATTTTATTTAAAAATGTATATTTTTACACGTCACTCAGTGTGAGTGGACTAGTGTAAAAAATATAATTTTACTTCACAAACTATAATCCAAATGGTCAATGAGGTTTGATGCACAAGGGTACAAACTATAATCCGAATGGCCTATCTATATACATATATAAAAGCGAGAGGTTACTCACTCATTCACTCATTACGAAATCTCGGCAACTACAAAATATGCTACGAATCACAAATTTTGCATGGAGATTATTACGTGGCTGCTCACTAAGTCGGAATTTAGCAAAATTCATCCCCTAAGGGAGTAAAAAAGATTGGCAAAGTTTGTATGAAACTTCTATAGTGTTGATAGTAGTTGCAAAATTACTAGAAAATACTCATTATTTAAAGAATTGAAATTCAGTTTATTATTTATTTTTACTGAAATATAAAAATAGTTTCGCCATAAAGACAGATTATACTGATAATTACTGATACAATGTACGATTGCCGCAACATCAAGCAGGCAATTTTCTCATACAGGCGCACATTAAAATTTTCACGCAAACGATGTCGCGGGCAACAGGTAGAAGGATATAAAGCACAAGAGTGTCCGAGTAAAAATACAAACTACAAACTTACCTATTACTAATTAGTCGACATTTGATATTAGTTAGCTGGCCTTCATTTAGCGTCGGGAACTTGTGGTACAAATACAAAGTCGCAGCGAATTTTAGGAATGAATCTCCTAAAGTCTCTGCTCGTTCCAAATTAAATGTATCGCCAGATTTAATTGTGGTGAGGGCGGCTACTACATCCTTTAGTTCTGGACCCATGTTGTTCAGTTTAGTATGAAGCAACTGAATTTTATCGATGTATCTGTACAAAAAGTAGTCGTTTTAGTTTTACGTATATTATATGTACGTATTGTCGTACGTATACGTATATTGTTTCAACGAATCAAACTTAAACACACTATATTTTAGATCTGCCTTTTAACGAGTAGTTTTATTTTTATATTTTTTTAAGCTATTGCATGGGTTTTGAGCGCGGCAACCGAATCAAGAAATTCCGTAACGAAAATAAAACCTAACACCCTCACTCCGCCTACCATGAAAAATTTATTTCTCAGGATAAACACTAGTGGCGCTAATTTTTTACCACACATAAACCAAATATTTTGTCACATTTGCGATAAATTTTATCTGGTAGAACTATAGAAATGAAACTAACATTTTAATAACGTGTAATAATGCATCAATGTAATATAATGTCTCAGTTTTATTCTTTTTCGGAGTAAAAATACTTAGTAGGATGATGCGGCAGTCCCCGAGTGCCACAGGTTTTTTTGTTATGTATTTATATTTAAGAAAACCGTTGTGTCATTTCAAGAGATAGTTGGAAGAAGCATGCTCGTCTTAGACCGGAATGGCGCATAACCGTCCATAAAAGCGTGGATCAAGGCAAGCGTTAAAGAATCTTGATGCAAAGTGCCAAATATGGAAAACTCGACCGATGTCCTCTTACAACTATACACTTAACGCGGCTGGCCAGCTTAATTGTGTGACATGTGACCGAACCTTCAAGTCGAAGTTCGGTTTTGCCAGCCACATAAGAGTCCACCCCTACTATAACTCGGGATAAACATAAAAAGAGTGGCTCTCACCAGACACGATTTGGACGACATGATTTACCAACAAATAGTTAATACATAGTTACGATAATCATTCTGCAACACGTTCTTTTTTACTATTTTTCAACAGCATTTTAACCATACTAACAAAACGAGTACAAATAATATTACATAAATTTAGACAGGACAATGTCAGTGGAGTTGGCTAGATTGATATAAAAATCTACTACTAACTTAGCTGGTGGAGCAGATATGGCGCCAGAGGTCACTATCCTTGGTTGTGACGTTCGCATTTCATAATGGGGCTTGGTCGAAGAGATCAGTGGCGCCGAAACGAATTCATCATAACATTCAATGTCCATCACTGTCACTGTTGAAAGGTTACGTTCTATATCTATCGGCTCCATTTTAACCTGAGAATTGTAGAAGTGAGTTGTTGAAGAAGAGTACGCTTTTTTTTAAGGAATTCGAAAGAAAATTAAAGCGTGATAATTATTCCAATAAAACAAATTTTGATGGCTAACTAGCGATGGATGAGGGCGGCTCACAATTGGTCCAGGTGGAGAAACTTAGGGTAACACCCACCCCTATAGACCAAATTTTTCATTGTCATTTTAACTGTAATAATACTACATTTCCCGTAGTCGTGTTATCTGTCTCACCCCAATTTACATTAAAACTCTCAAAGGGCCACTGCACGTTGGATCTGTGTCCCCGTGTAAGCCTTCCAAGGACCAAGTATTCTTTTTTAAAATAGAGAAAATAATTTACCCGTTATAAAGAAAAACACAAGTTTTTATTATTTTGTAAGCACCTCTTCTACCATGTGTTGAATTTATTAAATCCAATATTGAAGCGTAATAATTTCTGTACCATAAGTAATTGCTATGTCGTATTTGATATAACATGCAAAAATTGTATTAAAAAGCACTTGATAATAAAAAAGTTAATTACTTACATCCCAAGGATATTCCTGATTAAGTTTCTTCTGTTGCAGCTGATATAAACTTTCCTTCATAGATAAAATATTAGGACGCCTCTGGGCATCGTCAATAGGATTGTTTATTCTAAAACAAAATTATAAACTAAATTCATCGAGGAAACTACTACACACACACACACACACACATTTGTTCCTAACGAATCACACTCTCAACTGTCAAACTGTGACTGGTTGGGAATTTTTTTTATAAAAAAATCTAAATTAGTCACAATTATAGGATGATATAAAATAATGAAAAGACGCATAAAATAATTTAAAAAAATAATAACAAACGTATATATATTTCAGTTACTTAATTATGAATGTTAAACGTTTATTCAGCATTCATCATATTGCTGGTATTAGAACATTGTATTTTTAGGAACAATATCTAAATACAATCAGTCTTTTATAATATTTCAGAGTTATCTGTGAACTGTCATCACATTTTACAACAATTGATTCTTCTTTTCATTATTTTGAATTATCATCATGTATGTGTGACTGGTTGGCAAATTACTAATAAAAAGTTCTAATGGAGTAACAGTGTGACAAATTATTAAAAAAAAATATATTAAAAGTAAAGTAAAGTATATAACTGACATAATGATCTTATCAAATAAATAAATTTGGATTAAGTACCTGTCAACCGAATTGTTTTGAGTAGGCTCCTCCACCTGTGATAGTAATGAATTAATAGCCACTTGCATGTTGACTTTAATGGGCTGCCATTCCATGCCTGCAAGAAAACAGTCTATGTTTGATAAAATTACTATGCTTATCTATATATATAAAAATGAATCCCTATTTCCCTTGGTCATGGCATCACGCGTGAACGGCTAGATCAATTTCGTTAATTATTTTTTTGTTGTGTTTATTATTGTCAGGAGAATTAAGGTTCTTATGAAAGAAAAACTGAAAATTGCGCGGTGATTTAGAAAGTTTAAGAATACTTATCACAATATTAAATTTAAACCGCTAGACCGATTTCGATGAAAATTGGTATGTAGATAGATTTGGTTTTGGGACATAGGCTACTTTTTATCCCGAAAATCGCTCTGTTTCCGAAATTACATTAATTAAACACATAACAATTTTCGCGCGGGCGAAGCTGCAGGGCGCAGCTAGTTGTTAGTATAAAATCGATGGCAAACAAGCATACGACCCACCTAATCTATGGACATGGCTGTGTTCTCTAATCATTACAAATACAACGCTAAGAAAACACAACGAAGCTGTTGCCGACCGTAGGGGTATGTAACAAGGAAAAAGATCGAGGTCATTGGTAATGGGTAATTGGGTGTCCGGCGCTCTACTTCGCTAAACGAAACGCATTACTTTACGCCTATATTCTATGACAGGGTAGTATTTTCCCGGTAAAGGTCACAGTCTCGTAAAAAGTTACGATGAATAATATTAAATCACTATTATTATACGACGAATATTATATATTAGAAATTTGAATTTAATATTTAGTAAATTCGAATATTGAACACACACATCGAAATATTATTTATTATAAATACTTTCTTCATCCTGTATCGCGTCACCTCAGTATATTCAGTTAGAGCAGCGGTGCACTGATATCTCTTATTTCAAGGCCCGTTTATGTGGATTGTACTACAATATCATCATGTAGAAGTCCTTAATCCTTAAAAATATGCAGTACTAAAACTGCATATTTTTAAGGATTCTGTGCTAGTGAAATTTCTGTGTATCACTCGTATGCAACGGTGACCATTTTTCATCGTACGAATCCTATCGTATGTCTTTTCAGGTATTATCGGTATAAAAACTTCTTTCTTCTCTGAGGACGAGATGATACTTAGAAACCATCACGAATTTGTATAATCCGGTATTTGCAAACGCGGAGCAGTTTACCAAATTTTTGAGAGCAAGTTTTTGTTTAATTTATAATGTTTATATTATTACTATTTGTGTACATATTACTTTTTATTGTTTCAGGAATACTTTTTAAGCTGTAAAAACGTGTTTCTTTTGGCATTATTAGCTGTCATTCATTACTCTCTCTCTCGCTCTCTCTCTTCAACATATTATGTGTATGTATCCTTGTTGCTTTTATATATTTCGTTCACTTTTTTAACATTGTTATATAATTCCGACGAAAATGCAATAAAGCGATTTGATCATATCCAGACTGGTTTAATCGGTAGCTATAGGTCTGTTTCACTGCATGTTATATTAATACTCTCGAACTGATCTAAAGATAGGCAAAAAAACGTGATTACCGTTTTTAATGACCGCGGCATTATTCAATTTGCTTCGGATCTTTTTAAATTGCAGTAACGATCACAAGGTGGATCGATGACCTGATAAGGTTGGCGGGCAACTGATGAATGAGTGGCTCACGACCGGTCAAGGATGAGAAAATTGTGGGTGTCCTATGTCCAGCAGTGGACGTCTTTCAGCTGATATGATGATGATGATTATCTGTCAGGTGTATTTTATTATCGAGGCTAATAAATTGCCGAGTATTGCAAAAGTACTGTAAAGTAGGCATAAGTAGGTACCTATGGGCAACAATAGCCGCCTCTCTCCTTTCTGGTCCTTTTTCATTTTCGAACACTCTTTTTCATCAGCCTCGTCGCTTTTTCTTTTCCTTGCGGTCCTTGAACCTTCTGCTTATGACAAGAATTACATTATCTCTTTGAATAGACAATAATAATAAATAAATATCTTATGCAGATATTTTCTTTTTTTTTCGGCTTCCATTTCCGTTATTCATAATAATCGATGTCATATTTTATTCTTCCAATATTATGTTACATAATTAGCCAGACTAACAAAACATAAGTGTCCTATTTGCATAAAATTCATAAACGAATATTTTATAATACATTATGAAGAAATGCCACTCAAAAATCAAATCAAATCGGTAATTGTATAATCCTACCCACCTAAATGTTATATATATACTTAATTCTGTAATTTAATTCACTACTAACTACTACTATTTGTGGGACAATTACTCGCCCATAGGAATTAGTAGCGTGATGTAACTTTTAGGCTTAAGTTACATTTCTTCATACATGATTGTTCATAGGTTAGCCAGAGTTAATAACAAATTACTTAATCCCACGGGTTAGTTATACATATTAATATGTAACTCTTCGGTGACCCGGATTCACTCCAAGTGATCGCCAGATATATCAAGGGTCTGCTAGCTTTCCTCGAGGAGCTGGGATTCGCCCACCCTTACGCAAAATACACGCACAGTCCTGGAGTTGCGGCAAACATTCCGTTCATACCATACCAATTAACTAACAGCAGTTGTTAAGAATACGTCATAAAAATAATATAATACAACATGCATTAAGTTTGTGGAAGCTTTGATGAATGAAACTGGAATACACTAAAATGCACCAATCGTAGTGTCCGTAGTGAGATATTATGCATACGAATACCGGTGTGAGTTGTGCGTGTGTCTGTGGCCCTGTTTAGGTAATGTATTAGGGAGTTATCTGTGGCAGAAATAATTTTGACACATTGTATACTTTAACGTGCCGTTCACTTGTATTGGTGGGAGCAATATCAAGGGAGGAAAGCTAAGGAAGAGTTTTACAGAAATAAAATTAAAAACACTTACCATTTGAACGATTTGGAGAACCGTATTTTATATCCTTTGATATTTCTGTTAATAGTTCATGGGCGCTTAACAACATGTGTAATCTGAAATATATCATTCATTTACTGAACTATAAGCAGTTCTAATTACTAACATAACAAAATTATGGGACGTAATCAAAGCATAACACATTCTAGCCTTCAGCTTCTGAAAGGTTGATCAACGAAAAATTAACTAATCACATGTTAAATTCCATGTAAAGTACCTAAAAGCATGGTAAAAGCATGGATAATTAGTTTAATTTGATCTAGTTGGTTATTAACTAGATCAAATTATACAAAATATTAATGCTTTTAGCAACCCAATTGGTACTTCAATGAAATTTAACAGGTGATTAGTTAATTAACATTTATACTGAGCAGGAATCTAACCCGCGATCTCTGCGTGGCAGTGCGTACACAATACCACCAAAACACAAATAATCATCATTATAATCATATTAAAAACTAAGTTACCTGTGAATAATGCTTGGTAACATAATAGCTTTATACCACAAAACGCCAGGGAAATCATATTTGATACAAAACTCAGCTACGAAGATCTCAGCAAAACCTCTGTTTTTATCGTCTCCTTGTGAAGCAGATACCAATTTTCTTTGCTTGTCGGTAAATGAATTAATTGTGGCCGCTCTAGGCAGTAGACAATTCATTCTTGAACTTATGTTTCTAACCTAAAAAATTGTAATGTAATTAAGTAAAGAATTCTAAAATACAGTTGAATATCACTTGATACGGGCATAAAAAATATCAACAAGCAAAATATATTATTAAAATAACAAAAAGCCGCCTGCCTAAAACAAACCGAAGAGAAAGAAACCCATTTTTCTTTCGTGCTAACGCTACATTGAATAATTATGTCAAAATGTCATATAAAAATACTGCATTTACCTCTAACAATGGTTGGTCTCTAGCTCCAACAACTTCTAATTTATACTTGTCTGAGTAATATTCACTGAACGTTATGTATGAGCCAGAATCAAAAGTAGAATCCGGCGTTAAATACTCTAGAACATTCGACACGATGTACCTTTGAAATAAAGTTTAGTATCAATATCAGAGTGCCTAATGCGAGTTTGTTTTACGTTAATTGACACCTTTATAACGGTCGGTGCTATGATAGGCCCACTCCAAGCTCTTAAGCCAAGAGCCAAACGCGGTAAAGGTTTCGATCGCGTTAACGTAATAACATCTCGCACTAGGCGCCTAGAAGTCCTCGTACAGTAAGGTACAAACCTTGCATGCGTCGAATACAATTAACAATCAGTCCAGTCATGAAACAAATATTTACAGATAATGCCCGCGTGGTGCAGTGGGAGCACAAGCGACTGCTGTGCATGAGGTTGTGGGTTCGATCACCACTCGGGACAAAATTTTGTGCGATCCATAATAAATATTTGTTCCGAGTCTGGGTGTACTTTGTGTCTGTTAACTGTATGTTTGTAAATTCTCCGCGACACAGGGCTTGTTCCCTAGTGAAGGAGAAGTCATTAAAAAAAAAGTGTGGGCTTCACACCACTGCGGCACTAATGCAATAATAATAATAATAAATAATATTCTACCACATTCACACAGCGCCATCTAGTCCCAAATTAAGCAATTATATTTGCTTGTGTTATGGGTACTAAACAACTGATATACTACTTATATACATTTTTTAATTTACATTTTACATTGATAAATTACACCAATAAAATAAATTACACAATTGATGTAGCGTATAAATTGCTTTAGAAACATAAATAAAAAAGGAAGGTCGTACATTAAAACCAACTGACCTGTCTGGCAGAACTCTATACCAGGGTGTTACAACGCAGTTTTTATACTTCTCGGGCGTTACTTCCAATGATACTCTTTCCTGTCAAAACCAAAAATAATTATAGTTTTTAAAATTCACGACTCATAATGCGTTTGCTTCTGTCCTATCTACCGTGGTTTTCTACGAGGCAATGATTTTATTGTTTTATTTATTCGATATTCGTTATTTTATGCTACTCTTTGGAATCAGGATTTTTACTGACAAAGTTCATCTCTTATAATAGGAAATGAACTCTGTATAGTTGGGGACTTTACTTGCCTACGTATAAAATAAAAGACAAAAAGGATATAATATCGAAATAAATAGATACCAACAGTTGCGCCATTGCAGTTAATACATCGGCTGCTGATGCGGACAGTTTACCCTAATGTTTGTACACGTATGTATATCTAGTTCTTTAGAGCGTTTATGCCTCATGAGTGGGAACGTCACAATTTAGTGTCATATTTCGTAGTTTTAAATTTTTAACATTTGATCTTAGCTATATTAAAAAATATGTTCTGCTAACATGCTAGAATTAGGTGAAAGCTATATAAAGTAAGTAACCATAATGCTTACAGTTATTTTCGTTTACTATGAAAATAACGCAACTTAAATCTCAAATGTACCTATTATTTGTATATAAATAGAACTGTAAACGTAATGGTTACTTACTTACTTACGTATAAGACGAATTGCGATTATGGCAAACCGCGTATGTGACCAAACGCGAATGTGGCGTACCGAGTAAATCAGATAGTTAAAGACGAATTGCGTACATGTCGAATAGCGTTTGTGACAAGCGGCGTGTAATCCGTGATATTTACCTCATATGTGGTTGGTTGCACTGGCTGTATAGTTTTGTGCGTGATCATAACATCCCAGTCTATGTCATATGCAGTGTCACCTTTCACGGGTACCACATACATACAGTTTACTTTACCCTCAAACACAATAAACTTCTTAGCTACGTTTAGAACTTGATCGAAAAGAAAGAAATGGAACCTAAAAAATAATCATTAAATTAGCATGTTTAGTTAAAGCATAGGCAGATTGTTTATTCTAACTGAGTGGTGAGTGTCAGGATTAATTGCGCGGACCGTGAATTGGCCAATCAGTTTTCAAAATCTCCACTCCGCATCAGTGCAAATGCTGTGATTGGCCAATTCACGGTCCGCTCCTGTCTACTCAGCCCAACTCCGGGTCAATGGAAACGCACCCTTATTCAGGTCACCCATAACTCATTATAAAGGCATCCGATTTAACTACTGTCATCAATCAACATGATACGTGCCCTCTGAAGCAAGGAGACGGTCAGGTCAAATACCACTATACGGTGACCAGACACCCTCATTGTTGCTTAAGCCGCTGATCGATTACGATAAGTGACCGCAACGAACTATGTACTAAGCATATTGCTTTGTCTATGTTGTGTTTTCTATTTCATAGAAATCGGGATGTGCTGACGTATCGATCGCACCGTTAACGTTAATGACGCTGACGTCATCACCACAAGACGTTACAAAGTTAGATTTAAATTGGATAGCTGGTTATAGCATTACCAGCTATCCAATTTAAATCTAACTTTAACTTAAATTAAATTTAACCATTAAAGTATAGCATTCTTTAATGGTTAAATTTAATTTAAGTTACAAGTAGCTCAGCAATTAGTAATCGATCAGTAATAAATTAATAATGTATCGAGCAAACCATATAGTACCTAACTGTTATTTTAGACTGCAGTAATAACAAAGGCGTTTTTATTGGGAAGTAACAGTTGCCAAGGTTTCAAAAGAAAGCACAAGATGTATCATGTGATGTGACATGTAATCATGTACTTTTTACATGATTACATCATGAAACTTAATCACGAAGTTACGGATTGAAGGTTCGTACAATTTTTAAAAAAATGTGCAATTTAACTAATATGTACCACATAATTTCAACGTGCAATTTTTACCATGAAACGAAATTTGTTTTATGGTAAAATTTGCACGAAACTTTGATCCGAAACTTCGCAATTAAGTTTCATGGTAGGCCCACTGCTGAAAGCAGCAGTCGTGTAGCGAACGCGGTTTCTCAGGCAATTCTCAGGTCCATACACGAGGTCACTATCCTACTAATATTATAAATGCGCAAGTTTGTGTGTGTGTTTGTATATGTTGTGTGTTTTTGTGTATGTGTGTGTGTGTGTGTGTGTGTATTATAAATGCGCAAGTTTGTGTGTGTTTGTATATGTGTGTGTTTTTGTGTGCGCGTGTGTGTGTGTGTGTGTGTTCGTTTGTTACCACACAGCGCCTAAACGGCTTAACCGATTTCTATGAAAATTTAAAATTGGTACGTAGGTAGATTCGGTGCCGGTGACGTAAATAGGCTACTTTTTATTCCGAACATCGGTCTGCTTTCTGAGGGATACAAAACATATTTAACGCGCAGGCGAAGCTCTGTGCGCAGCTAGTGCACCATAAAGCGGGTAGAATGCTCGTCTCCATTGGCATAAAAATATAACAAAATCAATTTTCGTAAGACAGTCAGTAACTAGAATCTAGATGATACATTTCATTGTTACAAAACACAAAATGTGCTATTTTTTTTTATCACTCATCAATCATCATCATAAATCTGTGCGCCTTGTGGCGTGGATTTATGGAGGTATTAATATTATTTACACTAAACTATATGAAGACATTTTATAAGAATATCAAAAAATATAAAATAGATATTAAATAAAGCATACTTACTGTTTAACTAAGTGGAATAACTTGGAATCCAGGTTTATTACAGCATAGTTGACTTCAATCGAAGTAGATACTTCACCAACAGTCATAAACATAGGAAAATTGCACAATTTGGGCAAAGGTTTTTGTGTGAGGAAACCAAAACCTTGATTGCTTCCAAGTAGGTTATATAATGCCCTTTCACGAGAATCCGAAGGCTCAGGAAAGTCAGCATTTGATTTAATAATATGTAGATAAAACTGATTTTCATTTGGTACACTATTAAGGCAAGATGGGAACTGAAAACATACACAAATTTCTGAAGTAAATTCGCTACAAATTCTACAAGATAAATCATTTTGACATTTTATATTGAAAAATACAAAAATTACCATTTGGTATTTATTTTGTAAATAAACGAACCTTTATCGGATGTTTGCGAACACGTTTTTTAGTACCGGGTGTTGAAACGCTCTCATTTTCTTCATTGGATATATCGACGCCGTCGTCGTCTCGCCAATTCAGAAATATCTTCTTCACTTCAGAGTCATCGAAATCTACGCATCTGAAAAGATAAAATATGTATTATAGACTAGTAGTAGATTAGTTAGTATAGTCGACCATATATTTGGTTAACCACTTTAACTATAAGTTTTATCCAAATAAAAATTCAATAAGGCTCATTAATATTACTGCCTACCCTTCAAAGAACTGATACCTACTTTATTATGTTAGTAACAGGTACCTTAATAGATTTCGTTTACAGAGAAATAAACACGCACAACTCATTCGCAATAAGCATTACAACTCACTATAGACACCACGATTGGTGCATTCCTATGCATTTGAAGGTGTAACCTTGAAATAGCCAATCACAGCGCAACGCATACATTTTGCGTATTCCACTTTTTGTTAACTCGACGCAAGCTAATAAATGTTAATGCGATATCTATTAGGGCTCGTACACATAACACGATACGACATCGCATCGTGGAAATCTACGACGAGCAAGCGACACGACATCGCAACGTGTCACGATACACGACGAAATCTAAAACTAATTATCGTATTTAAATGTATGTATCCAGTATCTTCTGTGTATCTGTTTCTTCTTTATTCGTCTTCTTAATATCAGCATGAGGAGAACACGTATAGGCTGGTCCATTTATCGAGATTAACTGCGACCGACCACACGAAATCGTGGCACATTGCGATGTCGTGTTGTTTATTTGTCGTAGGGCAAGATTCACAGACCGCACTTTGACTTTACTTTGATGCAAAGATCTACTTTGTACCAAAAATATGTATCTTAGGCCCAGATTCACAATCGTGACTTTACTTTACAGCAAAGGCACCTTCCCAAAGTAAGCTTTGTATTGCCGAAGATTACTTTCAACTTCATATTCAAACATATTTTTGGTACAAAGTTTAGACTTTACTTTGTAAAGTCAAAGTGCGGTCTGTGAATCTTGCCCGTAGATTCCCACGATACGACGTCGCGTCGTGACGATGCCGCGTTGTAGCACGCTGCAACGTCGTATCGCGTTTATGTGTACGAGCCCTTAGGGAGTAATCTATGGTAATAGTACATACGTATATCGTTTTGGAAGTAGTCCAGAATCCAATTCTCCAGCTTCGTACAATTTGATGCAAGCGTTTAATGCCGCTGAACGTTTAGCTGACTTCAGAGTCGACAAACACATGCCCTGAAATAATACTGCAATAAATATCATTTCAAAAACGATCTTACTTCATATTAATTAATATATTTCTGCCTGCAAAAACCTTGACTAAGTTTTGAATTAAGATTTAAATAAATTAAAATCAGCTCGACGTCAAATATTACGAAAAATCCGCTCGCGTATCAAAGTGCCTGACATAACTTATTGTCAAAATCATGTAAATATAACAAGTACTAGATTATATCTTAATTTGTTTTATAACTAGCACTTGATAGACCAGAGCAGTTCAGA
Source organism: Parascotia fuliginaria (assembly GCA_963082885.1). Classification (NCBI taxonomy): domain Eukaryota; kingdom Metazoa; phylum Arthropoda; class Insecta; order Lepidoptera; family Erebidae; genus Parascotia; species Parascotia fuliginaria. The sequence goes on along the minus strand of OY720180.1, from coordinate 11,248,959 downwards.
GCAAATTGATCTTTATAATTATTTGTTCTATTTGTATAAATCTAGCTTCCACACTATGTTTCCAGCCATCTATTTCCAAATCTAAACGAATCTATACTGTTATATAAAACTGAAGAGTTTTGTTTGTTTGAACGCACTAATCTCTAGAACTACCAGTCGGTTTTGAATAATTCTTTTTGCGTATGATAGCTCAGTTCTTGAGGAAGGTTATACTGATACATCACGCTTCTGGCGACGGGATCAGAGCAATAAGCAAAGACGCGGGCGAAACCACGCTGCAGAAAGCCATATTATAAGAAGAAAAGATCGATTTTTTGTATGTTAATTGTTATGGATAAACTTAAAATCTATGTAAGCAATTGGAAAAGTTTTTTCAAATATAGAGAGCTACAATACCAGCAAGTAGCATAGGCTATATTTTTTGTGGCATAGCTACCCAAGCAAGGGAAGCCGCTGGCAACAGCTAGTCTTATAATATAAATATTATCAAAATAGAGAAACATACATACCTTTATTTCTTCCTTTATCGGACTGGCTATCGGCATTAGAATACTAACTTGACTGAAAACCATTCCGTTCTGTCCTTGTACCTTTTCGTGGATCCACATGGGTGTGATCACAGTGAACTGATCAGTAGGCAAGATTGTGCAGTAACGATTTAACAAACTTATAGCTGATACACAGGTTAAACGGGCTGAAAAAAAAACATTAAAGTCAACACAGTAACATTATGTTTTTGAAGTGAAGAAGTGGTGGCCACCATACCAAAAGCCAAACTGCTGGTATGGTGGCCTGCACTATGGCGGCTGGGAATGAGGTTAGGGGAAGGAAATTAGGGAGGTGATTAAAGAGGAAAGGAGGGAAATTGGGCCTCCAGCACTCTCACTCACCGAGCGAAACGCAGTAGTACGGATATTACTACTCTTACGTCGATCTTCTATGAGAGCGTAATACTTACCCGGCCGATCCGGCCCATTAATGCTAAAAGCAGCAAAGATCTACTATCGTAAATGTCATTAAGATTCCATACGACAGGATTTTCGGCAATTTATGGCTACAAGCAGGATATAACTAACATCTAAGTAAGCGTAGCCTAATGTATGTACAATAAATATAAATATTCACCTCCACTTGGTGCTACAAAAGGTGGTATATCTCCTTCCATATAAAGCTGATTCTGGATGTCGTCGTTGGCTGGTTCATTGCGATCTTCAGTATTGCCGACTAGTATCTGTAAATAACAATTTGGTACCTACTTGTAGAATTATATGATTTTTTTTTTTATTGCTGGCAGTGGCAGACTCCACTGGCAGTGCTCCACCTGCTGTTATATAATTTTATACACTATACTAAGTATAATTATTTGCTTTTAGTAGGTAAGAGTTGAGATTATATATACCATTTAGAGTTATATAGTTATAGTAAGTGCGCAAAATAGTTGTCTTGCAATAAAGGTAACTGGCTCTCCCCTACGATTACCCTGAGTGTCTTAAACATAGATTAGCCCCTAATAGATACTGCATTAACATTTATTTGTTCTGAATCAAGCTCACAAAAGTAAGGGTCAGCAGCGCGTATACGCAGCACTTATTGGCTATTTCAAGGTCAAACATCCGAATGCATTGAAATGCACCAATCACCAGTGAGTTCTTATGCAGCCAATGAGTTGTGCGTGACTGTTTCCTGTATGTCTATATCATCATCATCATCACCATCATCATCATCATCATCAGCCTACGGCAGTCCACTGCTGGACCTAGGCCTCTCCCAAGGCGCGCCATCTTGTCCGATTCACGGCTGTTTGCATCCAGTTTCTGCCAGCCACCCGTATATATTAGGGGGTTATAATGTGATTGGTACCGAGCATTCCGTGAAATTCGTTGTGATACGTTCTTGAGTGCTATACAAAATGAAGAATTTTCACATCAGTAAGGCAGGCAGCGTCTTAAATGAGTGCCGCCAGAAGGAGTCGATCTATAAGCTTGATATACTACTATATAAGTAACGTAATAACTACTACCTAGTAAGTATTATTATAACAATAGGTATATTGTATACTCACTCTTTGAATCAGTCTTTCTGTACTTTGAAAATCGTGATAATTTTTCATGAATTTGCCTTCATTATTTTTATTGACCAATATTACATAACTCGATTGAGCACTTCTTGCGCGACCTATATTATACATATAAAAACATAAAAAATGAGTAAGTATAAAATTATTAGTTTAGGTATTATAGTATTACATACAATATGTTCAAAGTTCATTAACTTGAAAACTATATAGTTTTGAAAATGCGTTGTAGAATTAAGTTTCACATACTTAACAAATTCTGTTAAGTTTTTGGTTATTTCTATTATTCCGTTACAAATCGTTGAAAGAAGAAATGCTCTAAACGACGTTTATTGTTAACGACACCTCCCGTCACCCCTGGAGTGTCCTTAACAAAAAGCATTTGTTAGCGACACCACTAATAAATATTATAATGTTGTTGCCCTGATATATGTTAGTATACCAAAATTATAATAAAACAAAAATAACTTCGAAACATAATTCTTATTTAACTCGAACGATGTTCAATAAATCCATATTATTTCAAACATAATCTGTCTTCTTTTTAACACAGGTACCTTGTCAAGTTCTTGACCAACAAATTCACTGAATTTACGATTAGCTTCTTGCCCTTGCTTCACAAATGATCCATAATTTATCTCTTGAACGTCATATAACCTTATTCAGACAGTGCATTCGAGAAAGAGATACAAAGATACAATGTCTATCAACCTGAGAGTATATTAGCTTATGCGATATGATATCCTAACATTACTGTGGTGTCGCTAACAAATGCTTTTTGTTAACGACACCCAAAGGGTGTCGTTTTGGGGGTGTCGTTAATAATGAACGCTAAACGATAGTGAAAACTGTATCAAAAGCCGTTGCGTTTAGAAGTAGTTAGCGGAGATATATTATTTAAAGGTAACATGGTTAATCCACAAAACATGATGAAAACAATTAAATAAAAAGTCAGTCTATATAAAAAAAATATCATAATTAACATACCTTTACTTTGTATATAAGATCGGTATTCCAAGGGAGGATCGTAACGCAAAACCAATAAACATTGTGGTATATCAATGCCTTCTTCTATAACGCTTGTTGATATTATCAAGTTGAGGTCACTGGAAGGGAAAATATTAATCTCATCAATTTATTTATGTAAGTTAATACTTTTTAAGTATTGGGTGGAAGGTTAAGGTTTCCAAGAGCCTTTCTCTCGAAACTTAAATTACTGTCAATTATAATTCTAGTTGCAATGTAGTTAATTTTGGATCTTGCATCATTTACGGTTGATTAAATTTATATTTAATTCTACTAATAAGCGCCACATTTTGATAATAAAATGATGGCGATTACGGCTGCATATTACAATATAACGTCAAAGCACAGGAGGCGCGTCGCCCAGAGCATTGCGATGCGACCTGCCCGTAGTGTGTAATACTTCATATAAAATGTACGAAAATGATGTAGGAGGATTTTTGCTACACGGTACGCCGTAATATGCGCAAGCTCTAAATTTCCCTTAAAACGTTTACACAAAAGAGCGGCTACATCGCAATTTCGTGTCATATTTTCGTGGTTTTAAATTTTTATCATTTAATCAGAGCTACATTTTATAAATATTTTTAGAACACTTTTTAGAATTACGTGAAAGCTGTATAAAAAGTAAGTAACCATAATGCTTACAGTTATTTTACTATGAAAATAACGCAATCGAAGTTTCCAATGTATTTTTTGCATATAAATAGAACTGTAAGCATTATGGTTACATACTTTTTATACAGCTTTAACGTAATTCTAAAAAATGTTCTGAAAACATTTATAAAATATAGCTCCAATTAAATGATAAAAATTTAAAACCACTAAAATATGACACTAAATTGCGACATTGCCACTCTTTTGTGTGAACACTCTTAGTTTTTAAAAATGTTAACACAATTCCACAGTCCAAATTTACCCATTACTTGGCATAGACCTCTGTTAGTTTTTGCAAAAGTCTACGCTATTGTGCCAGTCTCATCCATGTTCGACCAGTGATAGTTGTGATATCGATCATCTAATTCTACTAGTATCTTACATGTGAAAGTTTGTTTGGATGTATGCACGCAAAAATTACATAATGAATATTAATGAAACTTTACAGTAATAAAGCTTATATATCAGAACTAGCAGTTGCCCGCGACTAAGTTCATGTGAAAATTCAGATGTGTGCGTGTATGAGAATAGTGCTTGCCTGATCTTACGACAATCGTACATTGTATAAGTATAATTCGTCTCTATGGCAAATCCCATTTAAATCTATTTGTCCGCTATCACTAAAACGAATTTTCACACTAACTTGCGACTCCTATTTTAAGGTAGTTTCTAAATATAAAATATAAAATACAATTTTGTATATCAAAACATTATTTATAGTTGCACACGATCCATACTATCAGAGATCATAAAGTATGGGAGCCTGGTAATCTGTCTGGCAGGATTTTCCTAGAACGGATACCAGTCTCTCAAAAAGGTGCTCTTAAAGTTTAAATATAATGCAATGTATTGTTATACAATAGTAAGTAACCTTTGTCATAGAAAATTTTTTTTTTTTTAGTTTCAGTTTTAATCTCAATTTTCATAATATTTTACAACATTTACGCCTGCAATAGTAATTTAATAAAATAATACAAGCCTTTAGGAATATGATACAAAATACAGAAAAATATTATAAGTTATTAAAATGGCAACTGAATGAATGTGCAAAGTAGCAAAATATTAACAACAGTGCTCATTATTTTACACCGCTGGCAACCTTGACATAAAAAAGTTATTTTTCATTTCTCATACTCGGAAAGTAGTGTTGTTTTGATTTGATTAATGGGTGGAAAATGCTGCTTTCCTTTCATAGGGAGGGAAAAACTCATACATATACTTACATCCCGACCCTCGGGCCGGAATGAACTTTAAAAATAGAACTGCTGTCAGCTGTGAAGAGTTTTAAACAAAAAAAAACTAATTTAAAAAATGTCATACATGACTTTCTAAACAGCCAGTGTGAATTTAGCGCAAACCTCTTTGAGCGGAATAAGCCGCGAGTGCCGCGACAATTACGCAGCAAGCGGCGAGCGGAGAACTCGCCGCTCGCCGCTCGATATTTAAAATTTAAAAAGTCAACACAAATTGGCGGGATACTAAAATCTGTGACGGACTTTGGTGCTAAGATTTGAATTGAATATTAAAAATGAGTTCAAGCGAAATATTGACACCAGATTCCATTACAGACGAGGCAAATTGTGTCATAGAAAATCTTTTTAATTTCACTAATTGTCCTAATTTGACTATTAATTTTAAATAGGTACTACTAATATTTATATTATTATCAATAAATAGTTTAGATAAACAACTAGTTTTATTTTCCTCATATTCTAAATGAAAAGTAGTGTTTGCCACGGGTAAAAGAATCAATTCCTACTCGGACTATAGCCTCTTAGCGTCTTACTACCTCGGGAATTGATTTTTTTCAACCCTAGGCTAACAATCTACTATTCTTATAGTCTGACACTTGCTCTACCTACTTCAGACTCCCGGGTTATCCATTATTTACGACAGACCCTATATATATATAGATAGGACAAATGCAATTGGCCAAAATATGAACCAAATCCTATTTTTGAATCCGCAGATGAAGTCGCGGACAAAGCTAGTTTTTCTTTATAAAAGAGCAATTTTATTGTAAAAGATTAATATAATAAAATATTACTTGTTTTTAAACTTCAAAAGTGCTTGTTGGCTGTATTTTTTGATGTAATGTTCCTCCCTAGTACACTTCGTCGGGTTTACATTAAAACCAACAACAAAATCATGTTTCAAAAAGTTATATTCCTTTGGATTTGTCTCTTTCACATCTTTTAATAAATTGTATAAAACTTTCGCAGTGAATCTCTGTTTTGTAAATATGATAGCTGAAAGAGGCTGTTTTCTAGTGTTTACCTTGAAAAGTACTGAAAAAGAAATAATGTTATAAAGTAAATATAAATATTATTGAGGGGAACCTAAAAGTAAAGTAAGATAGGGAAAGATTACGGATTAGCTATATGAGTCAGATCAAAAAAACTGCTGCTGTCATGTCGTATAAAGAAGTAAAGGAGCTAAGGTGGCTCTAGACCGAGAGTAGTGGCGGGAATTGCATCAGTTCCACCGACAAGTCTTTTAATTTTTTTATTAATAAGTAAATATGTATACTATCTGGGACCTGGGGATCGATCCCAAGATCTCTGCATGGTAGTTCGTACACAGTAACACTGAAATAAAAAGGCAGTTTATTATTACTTTTAAATGTTTAAATAAATAATAAAAATATCTACCTCCTGGCGTATTCATCACTGTTGGGCTATATTCTTTTAATATATTTAGAAGTAGCAATACTTGTTCTGATGAATGTTTTATGATTTTATCATAGCCAGTGTCGTCGCGCATAGCGTTCAATAAAATATTTCGTAATCTGTATATTATAAAAAGAACAATTGTAAATTGCTTTTTTGAAAATATTTTTCCATTATTCTTTGTACACAACAAAAATACAATGAAAGTAGATAAAAATACAATACGTACAAAAGCAATATTAAGTTTCATTTTATTTTAAGAATTTTTAGATATAGCTTCTATCCCTCCTTACGACACGCAGCGCGTTGTAACGTTCCGTCAATCTATCTCGCTCTAGTAAATGACAAATCTCAATAACAGGAAAGAATAGAAGCATAGGAAAATGCGGTTCCGTGCTGCCAGATGTGGTCCAACCCTTATTCTTACTTAAACTATACATATCTGTATTGTGTTGAATGATTACTTGCCACTTTTTTATGTGATCGTTGGATCGATAGCTAGAAGTCGAAGGGTAAGTATAAAGCTAAATATATGTAACTAAAAGAAACTGCAAGCTTTTATTCACAACTAGGTACCCTAGATTTATTATATTGCGGCATCTAGAACAAATCACTGCAAAACTTTATAAAGGCAGCAATGTTATATATATTCTTACTAACTGGGTACTACATGTAATAGCTTTCTTATATAGTGTTTCCTCTTCCTTTGTTGAAGCTTTTCGCTTTAAACGTTCCAGTAGTACTATGTAAGCGAGAATGCCAATAGCGCCTCCATATACACCAAGCTCTTCTATGAACATAATCATCGATACTACCATGTTCTTCACTGCTTTCAGAACCTATAAAATTCAAAAAAATATTGAATATTAAGAGCAAGAGAAAAAATAGCTCCGATTATATGATAAAAATTGAAAAGCACAAAAATGTGACACGTAATTGCGACGTTACCACTATTTTGTGTTAACGCTTTTATACAATGCGTATAAACGTTTAAAAAAGTATTACAAATACAAAAAATTAAGTAGTTGATTTTTAGACGATGTATGAAGACAAGAAATTTTATAAATCAATCAGCCTATCGTAGTCTTTGCTGGACATAGGCCTCTCCCGATTCACGCCAAACACGGTATTCCGTCTGCCGCATCCAGTCGCCACACCCGCAATCTTTTTTAGGTCTTTCCACCTAGTTGGAGAGCGTTCTACCTTACGTTTGCTAAATTAAATTGTCTTCATCAACCTAATGAAATACAAATAACATAAGTTTAATTTAAATAAAACATCTACAAAAATACCTTTAATGGATCTCTGCTAATATCATGTTGGTATGATTTCAATTTAATATTGAATTTACTCGTAGATTGTGGTAATTTAATATTCATAATATCTTCCATTAATTTATTCAATTGAATTATTACAAGTTTAGCTGGTTCGGTTAGTGTCAAAGATCTATAAAAATGTACCATTTCGTGTGGATTTGTAGAATAACTGTAAATAAAAATAAGGTTAAAATAAAAATAAAATTTACTACTGCAGGTAATTAATATTGATATCTCAATTGATTTTCTTTGAACTACTGAGAAGATCTAAGCGTACAGACAGCAGGACCGACTTTGTTTTACAGTATGTATAGATGCTTCAACACATCAGCAGTGATCACTGGCAAACAAAGTCTCGACGAAATTCCTGTTATTAAATCAGAAGTAAAAAATAAAGAGTCAGAAGTAAAATAAATACGTACTTCAACACTTTACCGAGCTCATCCACTGTTGCTATTTTTGCGTGAAAAGTGATTTCCAAATCATGTAGGGTTTCCTCAACTTTGTTTGTTTTTACATTAGCGTTTAAAAGAGTCGCTGTCAAACCTGAAAGTTAGATTGAACTAGTTACCTGTCAAACTAAGGTACAGGCGCTAACACCATAGATCCATACACTATATACTGAGAGCTGACAAGATGAGGCATTTTTGCAAAAATATATAAAAATGCATTTTCTTTTACATCATTCAAATAAAATAACAGGAAGAGTAAGTGATATGTCACTATAACTGTTTTTATTTCCTACTTTAATGGCAGGAAATGCCATATCGTTGTGGAAAACCAAGTTATGCATTACATGGCATTTAACACGCCTTATGTCCAGATATAACCAAATTGTATCACAACATAATAATATGTATTTTTTAATGTTTTTTTTTTATAATGTCAATGCATTGATGCTAAAAACAACACATGCATTTTACGTTGCCAATAAACGGGGCCATTGCATTGGGGTGGATTAAACTTCTCCAACACATGCATTCTGATAAATTACCCTCAATATTTAAATTAAGTATATACCCTGGTACTGATGATCTTTGCCCTATAAATTACATATTAATCAAGTTATCGGACAAAACTAGTTTAATAAGAGCTATTACTAAACTAACCTTGTACTGTCTCTAAAGGTACAGGTTATCCCAGTATGAGAGGCCGGGTTACTTTTACTATACAGATTTAAATTCATACAACAATGTTACATTGTAAAACCTATGTGATTTACACCCATCTGTACCTTTTTTTGAACAATAAATTATTATTACTACTTATGATATCACCCAACAAAAGATTCATTGTTACTCTTCCTGTGACAACAAAAAGTAGAGTTATTTCTTATCTACTGGTTAAATAAACATTAACACTATGATTATTTATAATACATATTTATTTAGTATTTAATATATAAATATATAACATATAATACTTCTTTGAAATTAGGTCGTTCACAAACCGTGACAGCTTGTCAAGACCACCATGTAGAAGTTTTAAGTTTTAAGGCGGTTTTAACATACCCATGAACTATTCGTTATAGCTTGGCAAATTCGTTAGTAACACTCCCATGGTCCGCGCGGATGGAAATGGATGTTACAACCATTTGTCAAGTTATAGTACCCTATTAATAGGTATTTATAGTATACAATATGTATATCTAAAACAAAGTTTCTCAAAGTTACTGCCCAATGCATCGCTCTCTGCACCATATAAACGTTGAGAAGAACTAAGTGTAAAAACTTTTCAAACATTACCTAGAACACGAGGTTGGTTTGGTTTCGGACAGTCTACGAAATGTTTCATTATAATCCTCATGGGATGATCTTCAACGCCATGGTGGCACTCGTCAAATATCAAAAGGTTGATGTCGTCGATACGTATGTACTGATGTGTTAACATATCACATAATATTTGACTCGTCATCACAATAACCTGTAAAAGTATTAAACGATTTAACTTGGTAAAGGCATCACTTTTACCATGTCGTCCATCTTAGATGCGGTTGCAGAAGTTTAAACACATTCCCGCATTATGCCGTGGTAGCTTTCATGTCTTCTAGTTTCACATTATAGAAACTTTACTGACATACACTACTTCATAAATTCAGATGTATGTGCACTATTGGTGTTATGGTTGAGACACCTACAAGGTTGCAGAATCGAAAATGGGCAAGAACAAGTATTTCTCACTTGTTTTCGCCCATTTCCGATTTTTGAACATACTAAAAGACAAACAAACATGACAATGCTAGGTAAAAATAAATGAGTCCTGCGCTTCTGTCTATTTACACACAAAATGCCTACAAAGTCTTGCTTTAAGTTTTTATTACTTATATTAATAATGGCAGACTATACTAGTATAATATAATACGCAAATTATGTGTAGTACTTATGCGTATTTGAAATTTGTGATGTTGTTACTAGATATTCGAGACCACACTAGTAAGTATTGCCAAATCTACCTAAACATAGGTATTAAAAAATAAGATAAACACCTCATTCCTTTGTAGTTCTCCATCCCATTTAGCTTTATCCCAATAATCCACGCCATCTTCACCGCTATAACCACCGACAGTGACGGGGCAAAGAGTTTCTATCACCTTTTTCTGTAATCACAAACAAAATATATTTGTATACATAATATATGTAGAATAACAAGCACTATATATTATTAAAAAACAAAAAATCCGCCTGCCTAAAACAAAGTGAAAAGAAAGAAAACCATTTTTCTCATGCTGACGCTACATTGAAATTTTATATACCTACCCTGTCACTCCCACAATCAATACGAATCTAATGACATCTCATACGCCGTTAAAATTCAACAAGCCATTTAGGCTGTAGAGCGTGCCAAAGTAATAGACATACATATACATATATACAATACATACCTACCTACATACATACATAAATGAAAGGGTATTCAGAGAAAGTTTAGTTTCGGTTCAAATGTTGTTTATTCCAATGATTAATTATTATCACTAAATCAAATAAATAAAATAGTCACACGTCACATAGCTATTTATTTCTTTTTTGGAAGTTTGTACTAATATTATGATGATTCATCTATACTTTACGTCGCGTCGCGAGCTTATCAGCCGCCCTTCGTACGTGATCTATTTTTAATTCGCCACTGTTAGATATTATTCTTGACAATAAGTAATGCTATTAGTTTACTTTGCAACGAAATAATATTATGATTGTTAACCTAATGTTTTAAATGAATTTCCTGTACGTGCTTGCGTGCCAAGATTATTTGTTTTAGTTGGTATTAACAATAGGTATATGTACCTATACCTATTTAGACATGTATGGGGTATTTATTATATGACTCATAATATAAACGGACATTCAAATAAAGTAATGAAATCATTGCCTAATTTGTAAAGCTTAACTACTGTTAAGGTGGTTCCGACGAAATTTCGCCGAAATCCGCGACTTTCATCTCGTTATTTAGTAGATTTTAATGCTATTTATTCTTTTTTTTTGCCTACAATATAGTTTGATTCATGAACTTTATAATAGTAGAAGAATTATTTACAATAATTGATTATATAACATAAACCAACGATATTAAAACAACGTGATTTCACTTATATCGAAATATTACTTTGTAATTACTATAGTTATAAATATAAAAGTTATATTGAATCAACCGGAATAAACCAAATGTCAACTCTGTAGATTAATTTCATTTATTAGGACAATGTTTCAATAGTTATTGATAATTTGGCTGAATCAGCGTCGCAGGGGCTCTGCGCGGGCGACGGGAGGCAGAGCGGCAGAGCGGCGCAAGCCCTTCCGACGGACGGACGTATGCGGTTTTTTTAAAAATTATTTACGTAATTCAATAATTGCAAATAAATAATATCAAAAAAAAAATATTGTGTGGATAGATTTAGTGTTGCAAATAAATTAGATTAGTTATTTAGATTTTTTTAGTGTATTAAATACGTAGGTATTTACCTACATTTATTATTATTTTTCATCGAAATGACTAAAATTTCACGACTGAAACAAATACAAATGCAAAAGATTCAACACATTGTTACTTTTTTATGTATGTGTTTCTCTTGTTGGTAATCCTAATAAATAAATAAATAAATAAACACATAAATATCCTGTAAGTAGGTATATACCTACCTTCATATTTTTAGTAAAATACCTTCTTTGAGATACTTACCTAGGATATCCTTTAATTATGTTTAGTTCCACGTAAACTAGGTAGCAGGCGGTGAGCCTATTGTCGCTCGTGATAAGATCAAGGCAACACCAGGCCTCAAGAATTAGTAAATTTCTGCTGTTATATACCCTAGGGATATGAATATGAGCTTGCTACAATATTGTCTATGTCTACTATCATTTCGAACTAGGTGTGTGGTAGGTGGGCACATGAGTAAAATATCTAACTCGGATATTTACTCATGTGGCAAGGGCGCTTTCCGATTCCGACCGACGCGACGACGGCGACGCCGGCGCCGGCGTAGGTACGAGGTGCTTCGGTCGGAACACGAACGTCGGCGTCGGTCGTACAACTAGCATAGAACTCAAATTAAAATGATTATACGTGACATGCGTCGGTTTGCGACCTAGTTAGGTACCTACACAAAACAACCATACACGCTGCTGTTAGGTACCTAACTATCTACGTTATCTTGCACGAGCATAAATACCTTACATTCTATATATACATACGGTGTGTACTTGAATATTCTACCGGTAAGTAATGCCGATAAAATATTCAAGTATTTACCTCGTTAGATTTTTTTCATGAGCTGATAAAATCAGTGATAAGATACTAGGCTAAAGTAAAACCTACCCTTCTACTTTCAATGCATCTTATTTTGATTTATTTATTTGATTGCAAGAAAGGAAGAAAAAAAAGGCTTTACAAAACGTCTTAGTCTCTAACCAAACTAAAATATTTGAAGACTGTGAAATTATCACAATTAGGTAAATTAAAAATCCTACTCTCTGTTCCTTTATTATCGTACTATTTATGAATTTTTAATCCTAAAATTAAATAGTATATTGTTGAGTGCCTACTGGACATAACAAAACTAATACCGTATTTTTCGAGTGATAGGTGTATGTAGGAAGTAATAGACCCGGCACGGTGGCACAGTATAAAGAATTCTACTCTTTTTTGTACAGTCTTTACCTAACTAGGTAAAGGCAAAATAATTATGTTTTAGCACTCTATGTATGTATGTATGTATCTTTATTATATTATATTATATAAGTGTATGTACTGTAAAACTACTCCGTGACGTCGTCCGCATGGATCCGTTACTTAGCGATAATATTACATTAGTTCTACTTTACCGATTTTGCATTATATTATACATTTACAAAACTGCAATATGTACGTACATACAAATATATGTATGTACACATATATTTGTATGTACATATTGCAGTAATCTATACTTATAATGAATCTCTAGCGAGGTAATTTTCACGGTACATCCAAATCACTCAAACTGTGGGCACAATGCGTCTACTTTGGCAATTGTTCGTGTTACTTATTTTGCTAAGGGTACATGATATTGTGTACCTTACGTACGGGCACTTACTAGAAGATAATCAACATAGGAATGATGACGCTTTGTTTGAGCCAGTGTAACTGAAAATCCTTATCAGCTCCATCATTTGAATTCAGTTTTGCTGGTGTATGGTGCTGTTTCAAATTCAGTACAGTGGTGGCCATACAGAGTAAAGATACTGTGGGAGAAAAAAGGAAATAAAGAGGACCGAGGAGGTAACTATGCCTTCGGACCACTGATTTTCAGACAAAACTTACACTTTACGTCGTTATGTACATGTTAAATGCACATCTCCAGCCAAACCGTCCCGCTCATTCTAAAAGATCTACTTCCGTAAAATGTTTGCTGACTATACAATAAACAGAACGATTTACTGAAGTTATATTTGTGATATCCAGATGAACCGAAAATAAATAAAGAAAATGAAAATATGTTAATTCATATAGGTTAATTAAATTAACACTTATGAACGTCAAAATTTACAAAATGTCAGCAAATTAACCTACAACTAGTTCGCTGACAAAGTAGAGCCATGAGAAGAACTGGCAAGAAACTCAAGACACTCTTTTTATTAATACTTACAGCTTTTTATGTTGCAAAGAAAAAATAAAAAGTAAAATGTGTTCTTTACAGGCTGCCTCAATTTGCATATTGCTACAAAAGGTAAAGGCAACATGTGAACTGTAATAAATGTTTCTATGTAAGTATTATATAAACTGTTAATATTCGATATAAGTATAAAGTAAGATGAACTTAATTTACCACAGGAGTTCACAATGTACATTGTGAACATCTATTTCACAAATCACAATGTATAATTTTAATAATACTAAGTATACAATTTGTCATATATAATTAATACAAAAAAAAAACATTTTATGTCAAAATGTATCAATAAGCGAGATTACAGGATGGAAATAAATTATGAATCATTTAGTATAATATTCTGTATACATCTTTGCTCGAGACAGAACAGCGTTTTGTTTCGATTAGATTCGTGTTCGTAGAGTAGATAATCCTTCTACTGATTTGGCTGCGCGATAGAAGCCTTATTATAAAGGATGAATTTACTATGGCAAACTGTAAAGCGCTAAAAGCAGTGGACCAGATATCAGACAACACCAACTCATGAGTGGCTATCACAGTCCTACTATTTTGTGTTCATTTTCGGCAGACTGTGCCTGTTATTCCTACCTCGTGGACTAAGGCTGATGAAATTAAATAGTGTTTAGGAGGTCCACAGTCTGTAGCACTTCAAAATTGTTTTGCATTTAATAGGCTCCAAGCCTATACACTCCGCAAGATTTGCCGCTTAATGATAGAGGCCGAATTGAAAGGACAATGCACAAGTGTAGTCTGATTTGTTACTCGAGTTTGGTAGCGGTACGTATCTACAGAACCAAGAAAAAGTTGTCTTGCACAAAACCTTACTTTACATATATCAATATAACCGTGCCGTACAATTGCCTATCGAAGTGACTTCACTCTGCCTTATGATACAGTCAGTGGGATCCAAAAGACTAAGTGGTAGCCGCTATTCCAAAGGTCATTGTTTCAAACCGCTGGCTAGGTGGTCTTTATGAGATGCTTTTTTATAATTGATGCAGGACCTTATATCATCAGTCCATGAAGACGCAGTGGAGTTAGAAAGTTATGAAAACTCTTGGCTTTTGTAAGAGCTAATTTTGAACACTTAACAATCAGACGGGCATAAATAAAGATTGAATTTTTCAGTATTGTTTTAAAAAGTCATGTACTATTACTATTGATACAGTTATTTTATTCATACTGGTCTACCAACGTGACTCTGCCTGGATAATTTAAAGAAAAGACATTTTGCTGGGGTAATGTTCAAACGTTACCCCAGCAAAATCTGTTTTTTCCGAATAACTTTAAAACTATAATGCAAACAAATTTTGCTATAGGCAAACAAATTACTCCTTACGACGCACTAATAATCTGTTATACTCTCACCTCTTATAAGCACATTTTTATCAACATTTTGCTGGGGTAACGCACTCCTCTGCCTGACGGTAAGCAGCCAATGAAGTCCAGAAGTGGAAGACACTATTTTAATAGAAATTGTCTCAAACTGCTAGCATAGCGGCTTCATGATACTAGCGACACTATTGCAAATAGTAAAAATATAAATGAAGATGAGGTACGCATACGTTTCATACGTGCACACACACAAACTTTCGCATTTATAATATTAATAGGATGTTAATACATTTTTTAAGTCAAAATGTTTTAGTTTGTTCATGTACAAAAAACCTATATATATATATATATATATATATATATATATATATATATATATATATCTCTAACTAAATAAGTATAAACTCGGCAGGGTTACTAAACTAAAGTGTACTAGTATTAGTTGAAAAATACACATCATGTCAATTATAGGAATTTATCACAATGGTGTATTGTCATTGGGACTTAATTTTTAAGTGACTTCAAAAAATATTAATATTATATATATTATAAAATATTTTTTTGTATTCAATAATTCATAAAAATCGTTTTAAACGGTTTTTTTGATCAGGTAATACATTTCACAGCAGCTGGGTTTTGAGTTTATTGATAGAACTAAGAAGTGACCACGGCCGGTGTAACCTGGTCGAAACGTCAAGCAAAATAAGGTATGTAAATACCTAATGCATGATCGCGTGAATTCCCGTATATTTAGTTCTATTAAATCATGCAACGCGAAAGTTTAAAAGTAAATATTGAGTTTATTGGTTTAACCCACAGTAGTTATTTTTATTTCTACTAAATATTTAACAAACGTCATGATTCTAAACACTTATCTTTGCTTTCGCTACTATATAAATAATAAATATATAAATAATATATACTAAAAAATATACATACTTACTAAACGAAATAATAAAAGATACTAAAAAAATAATTCATTATTGGCGCACCTATTAGATTTTAGCTCTGCGGTTTCGGACAAGTAAGGTCATTGTCCTATAGTTGTGCTACTGCTACTTGCCGCTAGAGGGCGAACTCGCACGCAATGTTTTTTTCGGGTGGGGCGCGGGGTGGTGAGGAAGCGAAACGCTCAAGGTCATATGTGACGGAACGCCCTTAAGTATCATCCTCATTCTTGACGAACTCTATGGTTCGGTGGTACTGTGTATGCACCGCAAAGGTCGCGGGTTCGATCCCGCTCAGTGCAAATATTATCTATACGGTAGTAGATCCATTAGTAGGTTAGGCATTAGTATGACTGCAAAAAAAGTTTTTTCGCGTTGGATACCGCACAACTTGACAATAGATCAAAAACAGGCTCGTGTCGATTGGGGCAAAAAATATATAAATAAATACAATTGTGGTTTATCAAAAGCTGTTTATATTATCTACACAGGTGATGAATCCTGTATTTATGCATAATTATGATCCCGAAACTAAGCAACAATCAACAGTTTGGATGTTCCAACATGAGCAAAACCCAACAAAAGCTGCTCGTGGAAAATCACTTTGAAGCAAACGGTCGCCTGTTTTTTTGGTATAGATGGACACGTGGCTACTGTACCACTAGAAAATCCTATATCTTAATTCGGAGTGGTACAGGGCCATTTGTTTGCCAGAAGTCTTTGCAAAAATTAGGAAAAACAACCCACAACGCAGAATCATTCTCCATCACGACTATGCAAGCTGTCACACTTCGAATGAAAGGACCCGATATTTGGAGGGTGAAACGGTGGAACTAACGGGTCATCCGCCTTACAGATCTGATTTGGCACCCAATGACTTCTTTTATTCCCAACCGTGAAGAATAAATTACGTGGTCAACGATTTGCAACCCGAGAAGAAGCCGTTGAGACATTTAACGTTAGTTTATGTTAAGAGTAACATTAGTCTATATACTAGGAACTGCCATGTGCATGAGATTAACACCAGGGGTAAGCATAAACTGGTTGGCTCACACTATCGCTTACATAAAGTCCATAACTCGTTTACGGGACTTGGTGTACGTTTATTTAATAAATTACCTATCGACATATGGATAAACCCTTAGACAAATTTAAACAAATTGTCAAAAAACATTTAATACTTAAGGGTTACTACACTGTTAATGAGTATCTGAACGATAAAAAGTCATGGGATGCTCGCTTGACGAAGGAGTAAATTAATTTTACTCATAATTTTAATGACATTATTCTTTTTATGGACATATTTTTGTTAATTATTCTATGAATGACATTTTTATGATTAATAAAAATGACATGCTTTATCAAATAATTTTTTGACATTAATTTATTGATACATTTTGATATAATATATAAAATGTTTTTTTTTGTATTAATTTTAATTGACATGATGCCCGAGCCATATTTGAACAGTTAAGTACACATTTTGTATTGTTTTACCTATTACCCTACTGTACCCGCCGCTACGTAAAACTGTACTCGGTGCTAACTCTGCTATACCCCGTATGTGTAAAAACATTAACAGTTGCGCTGATGTCGTGGATGTTCACGCTGACTCGCTTACTATGTTCCGCAAAAATGTTACCCAAATATTGTAATAAATTACCAAATTTCATAAAATGTTGTACTTAATCAAATTTTTATTATTAATTTGAATTCTGTTTTTCTAAATTTTTTACCGACTTCAAAAAAGGAGGAGGTTTCTCAATTCGACCGTATATATATATATTTTTGTGTGTGTTCATCGTTCATGAACCGATTTTAATCATTCTTTTTTTGTTAGAAAGGAGATATCCCAAGGGTCCTGGTTTCCTTATCATAGTACCGATAAGGAAACCAGGATCTGATGATGGCATCCCAGAGAAATCGAGGGGAAAAATCGTACTGACGACTAGTGGATTTGTTTTGTTTTTCATTAAGTATTTGAAGGCACTACTATTTAGTGAAGGTTTGGAGTCGATCAGACGATGGAGTACAAAGACAGTCGAGGGAACTCCTCAACGATTTACAGCAATTACTTGGTGTTTGGACTTAATTCATTTCTAATGATGAAAACTTTGCTCCCATATGGGTTATAAATGCCATTACAGGTGACCATAGACAGTCGAGGGAATTCCTCAACAGCAGTTATGTCAGGCTTACTTCATATGCCAAAATGTTTAGTGTGTACAAAAATAATACCTAAGTAAAATTTAGGTGTAGGTACCCATCACTAAAATTGTAAAATAAAATATTTTTAACAAAAAGAAAACCACTTAAAACAGGAAGAAAACTAAAAAGTAAAAACTAAATTTACATAGCACAAAATAAATCGTATTTTGATTTAGGTAATAAAAAATAATTAAATAAGTATTTTATAATTTTGAAATTGGTGCCTCGCACAGCAATGCTTCCGTACAAATTTATAAGTGCTAGCACATCGAAATTTCTAATAGGATCACAACGCGTAACTGTAACCTACCTACTGTATGTTATGCTAAATACTTACTTTGAAACTTTCGCGTTGCATGATATAGTAAATATAAATATACGGGAATTCAAGCTCTCGGATACGTGGAATCCAGTGATTCAAATTACACAACATCGCTTTGCGCAATCGGTTAACGCTCGGAATACGGACGGCATACAGAATAAGGTACGACACTGTGAGTGTCGAAAGTACGTGGAAAGGCAAAAATGAGAGGGTAGATCTAGAATCTACTTCGCATACGGAGCCGTGTCATCGCCACATCAGTCTGCTTGTGACCACGGCCGGTGTAACCTGGTCGAATCGTCAAGCAAAATAAGGTATGTAAATACCTAATGCATGATCGCGTGATTCCCGTATATTTAGATCTTAGAGCATTAAACCAACAGGAGTGGACACGCGCTCTATTTCCCTTACGCAAAAGTCTGCCACTTTTGGCGGGGGACGGGGCAACGCGAGCAACGCACACTAATTACAATGTTAACTACTAATGCATTTTTAAATCGCGTCGTCATACACGCACACAATAAAATTATTACACACTAGCTTAAACTAAACACACACAATCACATTCACACACAGGGACATCTATCAGTTTACGCTTCCTTAGCGTAAAACAGTTAGAGCTTGACTCTGTCGATATTTACTATCGATGTTTAGGATTTCATATAAGTACGCGAAAGATTTAATTATTTTCATGATTATTATGTTTGCATATTAAAATGAGCATTATCTTATATTATATAGAACAGTTTTAAGTAATAATAATCTATTATAATTTTTAAGGCTTTTTTTTATTTAAGCACTGAAATAGATGAAAGTAAAGTAAATAGTTCATAAACATGAATTAACTAGAAGTAATTCTGTTAATTCATGTTTATGTCAATACAGGAAGAATAAAACAGTGTTTCTAACTAGCACACTTTTTTGTAATTATTATCAATAAAGCCCGTCATACGGTCGGGCTCGGCAGACAAACAAATCTGGTTATGCGGTCGGGCTCTCCTACATGTTTACTAATGTTTATTCAATACTTCCGATCCCTGATAGTACGGAACCCTCGGCGCGCGAGTCCTACTGGCATATAGCCGTTTCTTTTTAAAGTTATACTTCTATTGGCGCGATTGGGAAAAATGATGATAGTGAATTTTTACGATGCGCGCGCACACCGACAGAAAAAAGCAACACCCTGAAGTTAGTTGCGAACCTTTTACACCCTAAAGTTAGTTGCGGATCTTTGTGTGTCGTATCAGTACAATTAATCAGTGTGAATAAATAAAAAATATATTGGCGTTTATATTAATTCAAATATTTATGTATGTATGCGTTGTGTTATTATTTGGTATTTTTGGATTGTTACGCCAAAGAAGTATAACTTCTTACGTGCGTACATGAGTACCCACATTTTTTTATTTTACTACTGCGCACAAGGATGTATGTTCAATAACCACCACCTGTTGAAATTTGTTCTAGTGTGGATTAAAGATAATAAATAATTATTACTAAGTATGTGTGTATATTCAAACCAAATAATACTTTGAATTAATTGTCTGTTGCTATTAAATTTCGTTCCAACTAAGCAGAGCTTGTATTTGGAGGATTTTGTTCTGATTACATAGTAACAAGACACTGACATGAGAATGTATGAGTAGATTTTTATTAGAGAGATATTTTATCTGTACAGATAAGAAAAAAACAACAGAATATATTTCAGAAAGTCTTTATTTAAGTAGGTATAATAAAATACTGAAGAACTGTGCAATTTAAATTAACCTTATAAATCTAGTTTAACTAATCCTAGGTAATGCAATAAGAGGAGGTAGCGCACAGCGAGTTTACTTGCTAAAAAACTCACTTATATGGTTCCTACAATATTGGACACAAGCGACTCGAGGCGCTGCTTCTTTTGGAAATCTAAAAGAAACAAAAAAAAAAAATTTAATACTGGAAAACCAATATCGATATTTGTGATTAAACTGTCTCATCTCTAATTATGTTAAAGTGTGACCAGTTTCTTAAAAATAAATACGCTTATTTTTGTAAGAAATGAGCAATTATCTTTCGGAATAAAGTGCACTAATCTTGTATATTTGGATTTATAATCTCATTTTACTTGTTCGTTTAATATTATTTTGTGCATTACTTGGTAAAAAAAACATTGGGTATAATTTAAAATATATAAATATGGGAACGGTGACACAACAATGTACATCCAAAATGAAACATAGTAGATATGTCAACAAGGTGAGTTATATTAGTAGGTTAGTTTATAAGTACATTCAACCTAAAATTACCCCAGATTTTAGGTTGAATGTACTTATAAACTAACCTACTAATATAACTCACCTTGTTGACATATCTACTATGTTCCATTTTGGATGTACATTGTTGTGTCACCGTTCCCATATTTATATATTGATGATAAACCTGGCAACACTTGTTGATTAGTATTTTATTTAGTTAAATTGCTAATTTAATGCAATATTTAATAATATTCGAACAAAATAATACTTACAGATGGAATGTAATGTTATCCTTTTGTAGATTTGATGTTTCTGATCGCTTTAACACCAAAATACATTGCAATTCGGCATTTTTATTGAGACGATATTACGCACGTACTGATAGGTGACGTATGATGCGGAACGCGCGTCAACTAGTTTTATTTAACGGGTATGACCGGTGGGCTGGTACCTTTGGCAGAGGGGTACGCCTGCAAGCGGCCTCTCCGGTTGGTTTAATGCTCTAAGATTTAGATTTACTATGCTAAATACTTACTATAGATAATAGAAAATCTATTGAGCAGACATATTACCGTTCTATGTATTAAATTAATAAAAAGTAAGATAATTTGTAAATGCATAGGTACCTGTTGAATCACCAAAGGTATGGTGTTCACAAGGAAGAATGTCCTCTTGCCACCTTCCCCCCACGGGAGTTGCAATGCTGCTCTAAATTTCTTTATTAGACAGATGGCGATGAATGTCTTGCCAGAACCTAAAGAAGAAATGTGTAAAAATAAAGCATACAGTAGGTACAGCCGGACTCGGCACAATTATTATGAGTCGCACGAAGTTTTGCCTCGTGTGGGAATCGAACTAAAATCTCGCGCACAACAGTCGCACTGATATTTCGGTTTGTACAGTACAAACAATAACAAATATTTAAAAAGCAGGTAGGATACAGAGAGATCTTTCAGATTTTTAGACCTATTAGGCAAATCGCTAACAACCAATACAGTCTTTACCATAAGGGCACACGGGGCACGTGCCCGAAGTCACCATCCTAAACGAGCACCACCCCGAAGCACCGATAAATTCATACATGTATTCTCAAAACATTTTTTTTGGCACAATACAATAAATAGAACTTCTAGATAGAATGAAGTTGCTACAAGAATATTTCTTTGTGTAGGTAATGGTTACAAATTGTATCTAGTAGAGAGCAGTCATTTTCGCAGCTTATGAGAATAAAATTGAATTGCGAACAACAATTTTACATGAACGACTAAGTAAGTAATTTATGAATTATGAGCATAGAAAGTGATATTCTTCAAAAAATAATATAAGTCTAGAAGATATTGCTCAACAGAAATCCCGAAAGAAACCATTACCGTAGCCTAAAAACCAGTATACCAGTATAACCAATAACACATGAAGTATATTAAAAATATTTTTCCGCCCTCGCTTCGCTTCGGTATCAAAAGTATTTGATAGAGCCTAATAAACTACAAAATTGTGTTGAAACAATTTGGTATCACAACAAACACCTACATAAAATATGATTGCAATAAGTACAGTCTGCGAAAATTATTGCTAACTAGCGACCCGCCTGCGCCCCGGCTTCGCACGGGTGCAATCCTGATACTATATTTAGTAACAGCGTTGCCCGTGCGAAGAAAAACAAATGCTGTGAACGTTGTATTTACACATTCTGTAGTATATTTAATTTTACTATAGAATGCCGGCCCCCTGCCGCTATATCCCTCCCTGCATTTTCATCTCTTCCTCCTCCTGCATTGTAATATCTTTGAAAATATTTATTTAAAATACATGCTCCAAAGGGCATTATTGATTTATATTAAATGCACAATGTGTTTAAGGTACTTAATTTAATAAGGATTAAAGCTTCGGCCAAACCTGCGCGACCAAAGCGACTGCGAAGCCGGAGCGTCTGCCGCGCGGCGGTCGCTGCCGCATAAAGCTTCGGCCAAACCTGAGCGACTGCGACGCGGGACGCGGGACGCGGGACGCGACGCGGGAGCGTCTGCCGCGCGGCGGTCGCTGCCATATAATATCTATGGCGCCTTGCACACCTGCGCGACCGCAACGCGGGACTGCAGCGTCCGCAGAGCGGGACGCACGCGACTAGTGGTCAGACGTGTGTCGTAGTATAATTAAAGTACTACCCTCTCATAAAAAGTTCGATGTAAGAGTATTAGTATTACTTTCGTACGGTAAGTAAGAGCGCCGGAGGCCCAATCTTTCCCCTTTCCTTTTTCCTCATTCCCTACTTCACTACCTTTGCCTACCTTACTCTCTGCACCTACACCACTATCTTTGTCTACCACATTTCATTCGCCTATCCCACCTCCTTCACCTAACCCACTCCCTTGCCGGTAGGCAGTGGCTTCGCAGACCGCAGAGTCCCAGGCAATGAAGAAGCGACATGAGCGACAGTTACCACTTACAATCAGGTGGGCTGTTGGCTAGTCTGCCACCGTCGGCTGTAAAAAAAACCCTACCGATTCGTACTCTGTCAATCAAACCATTGAACCAGAGAGGTTACCATTATTTGTCGCGTGGCTTATTCCGCAAAAGCAATAAAAGGTCTTTTTCATCAGAGTCAGAATTTGATGTTAAATACGAGAATGTCATCAGTTCATCACCACAACAATTTAGTAGCTATCCTACTAATATTATACATGCGAAAGATTGTGGGTGTGTTTGTTACCACTTAGTGCCTAAACGGCTAAACGGATTTCAATGAAAATTGGTATGTTAGAAAGGTTTGGTGCCAGAGACAGACAAGGTATTTAAGGTTATTTTATCCCGAAAATTGGTCTGATTGCCGAGGGAGACAAAACACATTTTAGGCGCAGGCGAAGCCGTAGGGCGCATTTATTACCAGATAAAGACGCGCAGCTTTAGTGATTGTTCACTAACAAATGAAGTTCGCGGTTCGCGTCGCAGTCGCGCAGGTGTGCACGTTAAGTTTCGCGTTGCAGACGCTCCCGCGTCGCGTCCCGCGTCCCGCGTCGCAGTCGCGCAGGTTTGGCCGAAGCTTAATATCTATGACGCCTTGCACACCTGCGCGACCGCAACGCGGGACTGCAGCGTCCGCAGAGCGGGACGCACGCGTCTAGTGGTCAGACGTGTGTAGTAGTATAATTAAAGTACTACCCTCTCATAAAAGTTCGATGTAAGAGTAGTAGTATTACTTTCGTTCGGTAAGTGAGAGCGCCGGAGGCCCAATCTCTCCCCTTTCCTTTTTCCTCATTCCCTACTCCACTACCTTTGCCTATCCCACCTCTTTCACCTAACCCACTCCCTTGCCGGTAGGCAGTGGCTTCGCAGACCGCAGAGTCCCAGGCAATGAAGAAGCGACATGAGCGACAGTTACCACTTACCATCAGGTGGGCTGTTGGCTAGTCTGCCACCGTCGGCTGTAAAAAAAACCTACCAATTCGTACTGTCAATCAAACCATTGAATCACGAGAGGTTGCCATTATTTGTCGCGTGGTTTATTCCGCAAAAGCAATAAAAGGTCTTTTTCATCAGTCAGAATTTGATGTTAAATACGAGAATGTCATCACCACAACAGTTTAGTAGCTATCCTACTAATATTATACATGCGAAAGATTGTGGGTGTGTTTGTTTCCACTTAGTGCCTAAACGGCTAAACGGATTTCAATTAAAATTGGTATGTTAGAAAGGTTTGGTGCCAGAGACAGACAAAGTATTTAATGTTATTTTTATCCCGAAAATCGGTCTGATTCCCGAGGGAGACAAAACGCATTTTAGGTGCAGGCGAAGCCGTAGGGCGCATCTATTACCAGATAAAGACGCGCAGCTTTAGTGATTGTTCACTACCAAATGAAGTTCGCGGTTCGCGTCGCAGTCGCGCAGGTGTGCACGTTAAGTTTCGCGTTGCAGACGCTCCCGCGTCGCGTCCCGCGTCGCGTCCCGCGTCCCGCGTCGCAGTCGCGCAGGTTTGGCCGAAGCTTAATGCTGTTTTGCTTAAAATTGCTTCGAAAATAAGCCATTATTTCTCATAAAATGTAAAGAATAAAAATGGTTATTGTGGGTTATCCCTTAGAGATAGATATATACTATCGCTGACTCTTTTGTAGACCTTTTTAAGGTGTACAATACTGTAGTACATTATTTTGATCTATCTTGTAGCGTTGCAATGTAAGCGCAAAAAATTTATTTATCTACAACATCACATTAAAAACATCTAAATTTATCAATTTTTCTCTACTATATTATGCATGTTATATACATATAAACCTTTCTCTTGAATCACTCAATCTATTAAAAAACCCCGCATCCGTTGCGTAGTTTTAAAGATCTAAGCATACATAGGGACAGACAACGGGAACCGACTTTGTTTTATACTATGAAGTGATGGTGGTTAAGTATCTTAAACTTTCTAAATCACCACGCAATTTTCTTAGTTTTTCTTCATAAGAACCTTCTCCTGACAATAACAAACATAACTAAAAAAGAATTAACGAAATTGATCTAGCCGTTCACGCGTGATGCCATGACCAAGGGAAATAAGGATTCATTTTTATATAAATAGATATTGTAATTTTAATCTGAAAATTGCTAAAAACACGCTCCCGCCACATTTTTGTGGCTTTCTATAGGTAAAAGAATTTTAAATCGATTTCGTAGATTTTTAATTCAATCGTTACAAACAAACATACAAAAAATCTAGCTTTTCTCTTTAAGTAGGTACAATAGTTCTTGGGGAAGGTTATCTAAACTATCTAAGTCAAAAGAATTATTCAAATTCGACTAGTACCAGAGATTAGTGCGTACAAATAAACAAAGTTTTCCTCTTTATAAATAAGTATAAATTTTGATTAACTATTAAATGATTGTAGTAGAGAAATGTTAGTATGTTATGCTTTCTTTACTTTCCAAAAGGACCCCAAATACTTGTGTGCCTGAGGGCTCCAACATAGCTTAAGACGGCCTTGCCAATAACTCGTTTGGTCTATTGGTCGGTTGAGGTGGTAGGTATTGTATTTGGGCAGGCTTGGCTCTTTCTAATTCCTACTGGTTTTTAATATGAAAGTATGGAAATTGTTATTTAAATTTCATAAAAATGGTTGCTACACTACGCAATTAATAGATATTTGACAACCACATATAGAGTTATGAAAGTGCCTGTGCCTACTATTGTCGGATTTCGGGGAATTCCTCATACGAAACGTTTTTATCACAGACTGTGATTTAAGGTTAACGATAGTTATACTCCAAATCGAGTAAATATGTGGAAAAACGTGTGGACCACTAATAATTCGCGAAGCTCGCAACGAGCCGGCTTGATTGAATTAAATAGATGTATGTAAAGTACCTACTACATAAACAACTTTCACACACACATACATAGGTCAGCCTAATGTGGTACTCAACAACTAAAGCAAACTCAAGTTGATAGAAATGATTTTTTTTATTTTTGTAATAATTTGAATGAATTTCATTTTTTACTTAGAATATGTTTTGATGAGGATGCGATGGTGTCACCTTAAAGTTTACCTAAATGAATGCAAATGGAACTAGTTGACGAGTAAAGCTAGGTGTGCCAAGTATGAGCTCATTTTGTTAGTTATGATGAGAGCTTACCACCCGACATGATGAAGTGACCTGAAGGTCTACTTCGGTGACTACTAATGGTACTAGTTAACGAGTAGAGCTAGGTGTACCGAGTGTGTGCTCGTTTTGTAAGTTATGATGAGACCTTACCACCCGACATGATGGAGTGACCTGAAGGTCTACTTCGGTGACTACTTATGGTACTAGTTAACGAGTAGAGCGAGGCGTACCGTGTGTGTGCTCGCTTTGTTAGTTATGATGAGACCTTACCACCCGACATGATGGAGTGACCTGGAGGTCTACTTCGGTGACTACTACTGGTACTAGTTAACGAGTAGAGCTAAGTGTACCGAGTGTGTGCTCGTTTTGTTAGTTATGATGAGACTTTACCACCCGACATGATGGAGTGACCTGAGGGTCTACTTCGGTGACTACTAATGGTAATAGTTAACGAGTAGAGCTAGGTGTACCGAGTGTGTGCTTGTTTTGTTAGTTATGATGAGACCTTACCACCCGACATGATGGAGTGACCTGAAGGTCTACTGTGGTGACTGCTACTGGAACTAGCTGATGAGTAGAGCTAGGCGTACCGTGTTTGGGCTCATTTTGTTAGTTATGTTGAGACCTTACTATCGGACATGATGAGTGACCTGATGGTCTACTTCGGTGACTGCTACTGGAACTAGCTAAGGAATAAAGCTAGGCCTACCAAGTGCCCCAGCACTTGCGCGAAAGACATTTGCGCGAGTTAAGTATTTTAATAGATTTTATTAATTCAAACTAAGCATTTAGAGTAAATAATGATTTTATTTAAAAGAATACATGATACAAAGACGATCTAAATGAGAGTGTCCGTTCTATCCCTCTCTAGACGTTTTGTTTACGCACACTGTTCTGCACTCACACATTTGCACATACACTACACTATAACACCCCCCACACTAATTCGAAGCCCTTTGTTCTGCCGAGAAAAAGGGCTGAGCGCCGCTACTGCTTGCAACAGCTTGTTGTGTTCCTTGCAGCGACAGAGAGACATCGTGATCACAGCGGAAATGTACTCTTGTTAGTTTGGAACGAGATAATACATAGTGGAAGTCATCCAATTTTTGTAGAAACTCAGATTCAGACTTATATTCTACAAAACTACAGCTCCGGCTAATTTCTTGCTTCAATATAATATGACAGATACAATCATCTGGTTTCGTGGACGTTATACTCTGGCTCTCCTGACAGAAATAAATTTTGTGGAACTTTTTGCATACTCCGTCCATGTAGTGATGCCCATTATCATCCATAGCCAGATACGGTTTAGGTGGAATTAATATTGTATTATTAAAGGTAGGAGTGGGGTACAGATGGTAATAACTGTATGTATTTGAATGCATTATGGGAAACTTCAGAGCAAATACAAGCATATTATCAACAAAATAAGAACCACATACAATAATATCATAAAAGTCTCTAACCTCAGTGTGTGAGTTCACAATTAATTCAGATTTTTCGTACAAACTCTGTAATACATTAAATATAAAATGGATATTTTCTGCATTGATCACACTATGATGAGTTACAGCAAGTTTTGAAAAACTCAAGGCATTTTCTAGAGATGTTATACAATTTAAAATATTTAGTAAATTAAGCTTTAACAAATTAAAAAGACCATTTATCTTAATATAATCACTTAACCTATAATTAGTCATATTAACAGTGCTCATAACTTCATTTAATTTTGCATATATTCTATATTCATTTTTTACAACAGTAGATAGAGTCTTGTTAAAAGATTCCAACATGTGAATATTTAAGCTTATTCCAGAATTCAAATGATGTTTAATACTATTTTGATTATTCTGCAAGATGTGTATGGCTTTATTATAGTATACTGCATCATCATGATCCAAGTTACCGGTAATTCCTTTTATAATAGAACCCAAACCATTAATAAATCCACGCTTTTGTTTAGACTGTTCATACATAGAATAAAATTTGTTATTTATTGTTTCAAGCATATTTATGAGCACTTGATTAGTAACTAATAACATATCGCTAAAATAAGCAGGGTCTGCTGACCTAATATACTCTATATAACTATCCAAATAAGCCTCTACATTCTTAATGCTATCTTTAATACTATCTAAATTATAATAATGAAGAAAAACATGCTCTGTTTTTATAAACTTAGCATATCCTAAGCTAAAGGGTAATATGCCCGGATTGTCCACTAACGACGTGGTTACTATTTGTTCAGCCCGGATCGTCGCCAGGATCCTGGAACAAGATAGTTTGGCTTGTTAGGGGTTTCCTCACGACGCGTTTGTGGTGAACAATATTCCTGTCATCTACAACTTTTATACCTAGGTTCTTCTTTACTCTACGTCCTAAGTAACGAGGTTTGGTCTTATGTCTAACGGCAAGGGGATTTTTTATGTAAAGCGCTTGCCCTTCTGTGTACTGGTGAGATTCTTCTCTTTCTTTGTTTGCATTTGACATGGTTTTGCTCTGGTTATTATGTAATCTCTTATTTATTTCATTATACATTTCTATGGTAATAGTTCTATGCCTATCAATGTAGTGCTGTGAATAAATCTTTTCTAAATTGATATCAAATGGATTGCGACTGCTTGTATGTCCATTTATTATATCTATTGGCTTTAAGCCTGTTACTGTATGAATACTATTGTTATATCCTATTACAGCATATAGCATCAATTGTATTGTAGATAGTTCTGATTGTGTTGTAGATAGTATTCGGATGTGTTCCAAAATAGTGGAGTGAAACCTTTCTATAGCTCCATTTGATTGGGGATTATTAACAGAAATAAAATGCAATTTAATTTTGTGCAAACTAGCAAATTCTTGAATTGGCATATTTTTAAATTCTGTTCCTTGGTCGGCTACTATACTTATTGGTACTCCGTGATGAGAAATATAAATAGATAAAGCATTTATTACACTTAGACCTGTTACTGATTCTAATGGGTATGCCTGTGCATATTTTGAGAATACGTCAATAATTGTTAAAAATTTCTGTCGATTTACAGTTAAGGTGTCAATGTGTAAAACATCAAATGGTTTGTTTGGTATAGGAACAATTTGAAAATTTTGTTTATTTGGAATTCGTTCGTATTTACATGTTTGACAAATGTTACAATTATTGATATATTCTGTGACTTGATTTTTAATATTAGGCCAATAATAATTAGTTTTAATGCGTTGTGTAACTTCTTGAATGCCACGGTGATTCGTCTTACCTTCGTGAAAGTTTTTAATAATACTATATTGTTTGTTTAGATCGGTGACATCTTCAACTTTAGTTTTACAAAAGGTTAATTTGTAACTAGAATTCACAAAAGTTTTCTGTAAAATACTAGTTATAGTTGTTATTAGATTATGATCAGTTATATATATTCCATAACTAATGCCTGTTTTTATTTGTTCTTTGAATGTATCGATAATACTATTTTCTAAATCGTTTAAATTGATTTGAATTAACATTCTTTTCTTTCCTGGAAATACGTCAATCGTTCTTGGACCAGCAGGTGAATGTAATACAAAATTTAAAAATAACTGATTATCAAAAACATTAATATACTTTTCGGAAATAGGAATTTCTAAGATCGGGTTTTCTAATTCAGTGTGAACAGTACTATTTTCATGGCCTGGTTCATTACGTTGTCTATTTGACTGATTCACAATCATAGACAAGGGTACATCATCTTCATCACTGAAAGACATATCTACACTATTGTTATGAACTTCTAATCTAGATAGAGCGTCTGCATTTTTATTTAAGCTACCGGCTTGGTACATAATATTGTAATCGAATTCTTCTAACCGAAGACGCCATCTAGTTAAGCGACTATTTGTGTCTTTTATGTTCATTAAGTACTGCAAGGGTTTGTGGTCAGTAATTATGTTAAACTTTCTGCCGTATAAATACGGTCGAAAATACTTAGTTGCCCACACGATGGCAAGCAACTCTTTTTCAATGGTGCTGTACTTTGTCTCACTGTCATTGAGCGTTCGGGATGCGTACGCAATTGGTTTATCCGAGCCTAGAGGACCTTGAGAAAGTACGGCACCCAAGGCAACGTTTGATGCATCAGTACGTAAATTGAAATCCTTTTCAAAGTTGGGGTACTGCAAGATAGGGTCGTTAATGAGTAAATTTTGACAATGCTTAAAACAATTAATATATTCTGGTGTAAGTTGAATTTTAGCACCTTTTTTCAAACAAGATGTTAAAGGCTTTACTACATGAGCAAAATTAGGGATAAATTTTCGGTAGTATCCTAATAGACCTAGAAAAGATTTAATTTCTTTTGTAGTTTGTGGTAAGGGGAATTTCTGAATGGCTTTAATTTTGTTCGTATCGGGTTTTACTCCGTCTGAAGAAACAATATGGCCAAGAAAAGGTGTTTCTCTTTTCATAAACTCTGTCTTATCTAATTGTACTTTAAAATTGGCCTCTCGAAGCCGTTGAAATAGGGCTTCTAGGTCGTGAATATGTTCCTGTAGTGATGAACTATATATACAAATATCGTCCATATACACTGTAACATTTTTTAGGCCACGTAAAACGTTGTCCATCACCCTTTGGAAGGTTGATGGTGCATTCTTAAGCCCAAAAGGCATCCTCAAAAATTCGTAATGACCTCGGTGTGTAATTCCGTCATCAACACTAAATGCCGTCTTTGGAATGTCCTTAGAATCTATTTCAATTTGATGAAATCCTGATTTTAAATCGCACACCGTAAAATATTGACTTCGGCCTAATTTATCCAAAATATCACTAATGTTGGGAATGGGGTATCGATCAGAAATAGTTTTTTCGTTTAACTTACGGAAATCAATAACCAGACGCCACTTTGCTTTACCAGATGCGTCCTGCTTTTTAGGTACTATCCAAATTGGTGAAGACCAAGGGCTATTTGAAGGTCTAATAATTTTTTGTTTTAACATTTCTGTTATTTGTTTTTCGACTTCCGCTTTATGAAAGTGAGGATATCTATAAGTTCGAGAGAATACAGGTACTTCATCAGTAGTATTTATTTGATGTTTGATTTGATTTGTAAAGGTCAACTGACTATCATCCGTATAAAATATGTCACTATATTTTTGGCATAAGTGCATTAAATTATACTTTTCTTCTGCATTTAAATGTTCAGTACGAATTAAAGATTCTATATTTGTTACATTGTCATTATTAATAGATTCAAAATTACATAAATCAAAATTGTTATGAAGCTTCTGAACTTTAAGCGGTGAAACTAAGCCAACTATGATATCGTTATGAGTAGGATTCGATATCTCTAGGTATGCATATCCGGCGTCTGCTCGGCTTATCGTGCACGCTATAAAACAGTTATTTATGTTAGTTTCAGGAATAAAAATATCACCATTCATTATACTAACAGGTACCTTAACAGTTCGAGATGTATTAGACCTAATCAAAGCTTCAAAAAGATTTTTAATGCCACTGTCCAATATTTTTATAGGTATAGATGTGTTTGGTGTCGATAGTGTTTTGTGATGAAGATCAACATTTGCCTTCAAAGACTGTAACATGTTGTATCCAATGAGTCCATCAAATACATTATGGAATTTATAAATATGAAATTTAGTGAAAGAATGTTCTTTTAATTCCGGAAAGGTTGGAATGTCAATAGTATAATTATTTACAGTGGTAAAACTTAAGTTTGTAACATTAAACGGTTCGTAATTCAAAGGTACGTTTGGATAATATTTTTGGATTACTTCCGGAGACAAAAATGATTGAGTAGCCCCGGTATCAATCAACAACTTTAAAGGTGGATGCTTAATTTCAATATATGGCAGTTGTCTGCGAATGTGAACGTTTATTTCTGTTAAGTGTTTGTTTTCACATTCGGATCCTCGCAAAAATTTTGCTCAGATTGTACATTATCGTAATTTACTTGTAAATGTTCATCATAACAATACTCGGGTTCATTATTATATTCATAACAATAATTCTCAGGTACTGAATTAGACGAACACGGAGCGTCGTTATCAGTAGAGTATGCGTTACTCGGTGGCACGGCGTGGGCGATGTTTGGGTTTGTCTCGTCTACCGAGAATTGGTTGCATGCAGCTGCACTCGGATAATGTGTAGTACTGTGACTATGTATATTTTGTCGCATAGGTTTAGCAGATTGATAAGATATGCCACTCATAGGTTGTGGGTTCGATTGAATATTTGACATATTACTGACATGTTGCGGTGGTTTATAAGGGTACTGGAATCGATTTCCCGAATTGGCATTATAATTAGGGTTTTTAAAATTTCCTTTAATAAATACGTTTTGACCGTTATCACGATTAAACTGTGAAAATGGTTGCAACTGTTGTATATTATTAGGTTTTGGGGATTGCAAAGGCTTATTTATGTTTCCAAATGGTAAAATCTTTGCATTATTATTATAAAATTGCTTATTATTAGTTACTGGAGGCTTAAAGTTAAGACTTTTCTGTGTATATCTAATATTTTCCTCCTCTTTAATGAAATTAAGGGCTGTAGGCATATCTGAAGGTCGCATAGCTCTAATAGTAGAGCCCAAAGGCTCTTTCAATCCTGCCAAAAATGTTTTTAAAGTTTGGGATTGAAAAAATATTCTTTTACAATTAATTATATCCCGTTCTGTTTCATGCAAGGTTACGTAATTTATTATAGTGTTTAATATGTTCATGCACCGATTATAAAAATCCTGAGGTGTCTCATTTTCTTGTTTCATGTTTACTAAGTCCCTATTGAGGCAGTTTTCGTCGCGTTGATCGCCGAAATTTTTCAATAGAACTAATTTCATATGATCCCAAGATGACACACCATTAATGTTAACAATTTCCTCAGCCTTTCCTTCCAAGCGATTCAAAATGCTATGTAATAATATAGTGTTACTAAAACATTCTGGGTCAGTCCTATTATAAAATTGACTTAAAATGCTCTGACAAGTTGTGATAAATCTATTCAACTGATTTGGATTTCCATCATATTTAGGAACAATTAAAAGAGCAGTTTTAAGTGAAGATAAAGTATTAGCATCCATTTTGCAGAATAATACAACAATTTACAATAATTGTAGTAAATGTAAACAATATTTTATAAAAGTATCGTCCTTAATATATAGGCTTAAAATATGACTCTCATTTAAAATTAAATACAATGTTAAAACATGAAATAGGTACCTAATTGTCTGAAGTTTCCAATAATGATATGTACCTACAACACAATATTAAAACCACAAAATCAAAAATCTGGACTTACGATTGGATGAGAGCCCAGGTCCACAGCTTCATGATCAAGCTCACTTGCAAGTTTCCTCGTCGAAGGCCACAGGAAGTAGGTTGTAGATGTCGTGAAATTTCCGTCCTTTTGATTTTTAAAAAGGTCCGATTCCGACGACAACAATCCGTTACGACTGCGCCAGTTAAGTATTTTAATAGATTTTATTAATTCAAACTAAGCATTTAGAGTAAATAATGATTTTATTTAAAAGAATACATGATACAAAGACGATCTAAATGAGAGTGTCCGTTCTATCCCTCTCTAGACGTTTTGTTTACGCACACTGTTCTGCACTCACACATTTGCACATACACTACACTATAACACGCGCATGGACATTTGCGCTTAATGTCCCAGCGGTGACCAACGACGAATCTAAAGAGAAATTTAATTAAAGCAGCCGCCATTTTGAATTTTGCTGTTATTGAACCGATTGGTTTCAAAATCGATATCTGAATGTCCCAGCGATGACCAAACACGAATCTAAAGTGAAATTTAATAAAAGCAGCCGCCATTTTGAATTTTGCTGTTATTGAACCGATTGGTTTCAAAATCGATATCTGAGTAACCCAGCGATGACCAAATACTAAACTTAAGTCAAATTTAATAAAAGAAGCCGCCATTTTGAACTTTGCTATTTATGAACCTTTTGCTTGCAAAATCGATATCTAAGTGATTTTGAAACCAATCGGTTCAATAACAGCAAAATTCAAAATGGCGGCAGCTTTAATTAAATTTCTCTTTAGATTCGTCGTTGGTCATCGCTGGGTTACTCAGATATCGATTTTGAAACAAATCGGTTCAATAACAGCAAAATTCAAAATGGCCGCTGTTTTTATTAAATTTCACTTTAGATTCGTATTTGGTCATCGCTGGGTTACTCAGATATCGATTTTGAAACAAATCGGTTCAATAACAGCACAATTCAAAATGGCGGCTGCTTTTATTAAATTTTACTTTAGATTCGTGTTTGGTCATCGCTGGGACACTTGGATATTGATTTTGAAAGCAAACGGTTCATAAATAGTAAAGTTTAAAATGGCGCGTGGCTGCTTTAATTATATTAGACTTAAGATTCGTGTTTCGTCATCGCTGGGTTACCTACTCAGATATCAATAACAACAAAGTCAAGGTCACGTGACCTTGGAGGCACCTCGTAATGTTTCCCCATCCTACTACTACTACCTCTTGGGGGTACATCCAAGATCACAATCGTGATCTCTGACCTTGACCTTTGACCTAATCTCAGTTTGAGACGTGGCGGGAGTAGAAGGGTGGGGGAACACTACGAGGTACTCCAAGGACACATCACCTTGACCTTAAGTCAATGATCTTGAGAAGGTGTCCCTAAGTGTGTGTGTCCTGCTACTCCCACAACCCACCGTGTCCCGGGCGTTTGATAAAGCTATGTTTTTAAGTACCTAATGTCTCATCATAACTAACTAAATGAGCCCATACACGGTACGCCTAGCTCTATTCGTCAGCTAGTTACAGTAGCAGTCACTGCAGTAAACCTTTTCAGGTCACTCCATCACGTCCGGTAGTAAGGTCTCATCATAACCAACAAAATAAGCCCATACACGGCAAGCCTAGCTCTACTCGTTAGATAGTTCCATTAGCAGTCACCGAAGTAGACCTTCAGGTAACTCCATCATGTCCACTCCATCAGTAAGGTCTCATTATAACTAATAAAACGAGCCCATAAATGCCTTAGTTAAGCTGCCTTATGTATGTGCGTGTGAAAGTTATTTATGTAGTGGTAATTCGATACCTACCTATAAATTTTGAAAACTCTAATCTAAATCTAGGACACTAGATTACGAACAATTATTATATACAAACAAACATACAAAAAATCTAATATTTTCTTTTTATAATATTATATTAGTTTTAAATGTAAGTACCTACTTAGTAGTTGCGTGACATAATTGTCATTTAAGTAAAAAAAAATAGTTTGAAAAATGTAACATAGGTAAGGGCAGTGCTAAATTTTAAGAGATTCTTGAATTTGTATATGTACAATATTCGGATAAAACGAAATACGGTGAATTGATAGAGAAACGAAGCTCGAGCTTCGACTCGAGCCTTCTCTTTAGGGCTCTTGAGCCTTTACAGCTCGCGAGCCCTTAGAGCTCGAGCCTTTAAAGCTCGCGAGCCCTTAGAGCTCGAGCCTTCAAGGCTCGCGAGCCCTTAGAGCTCGAGCTTTGAAGGCTCTCTAAGCCTCGACTCGGGGTTCGAGCTTCCGACTCGAAGCTCATTTTCTCAACACTATATGTGATGTGATTTTAATTTTTATTGAAGCTCGAAATATTATACTTACCCATATATTCATAATCATTTATTAAACCTATTTTAGTTAAAACACATTTAAGTCTATTGCTGTCGTTGCAAGCGTTTGTTAACGTTATTATAATTACATAATTAAGTATTATATATAATTAAAAATATTTTTGTACACGGATATTTAAATAGAGAAGTACTTGTTAATTGAAGATTTATTTTTATTGTAGATAGTGGCGTTATTATTTAAAAAATACTTTTCATTCAAGAAATGCAATAGTTTTATTTTTTCCTAACGCTTGTGTACGCAACTGTACCATATTAATCAATACTATATTGGAAGGATAAGAACGTTTCTTAGATATATGGCACGACCGCTTTTTTGTAGCCATCCGAACTTGGTCGGGATATGTAGGTTTTCGATGCTTCGTCAGTATTATAATTGTTTTTCTTTAATTACTGAATTTAATGACATGAAATTTTGCATGTGAATAGTTGAATGAATACACTAATTATTGGCATACATTTTACCATGCAATTCCTTTAGAACGTCGTGATATTTGACTGCTTTGTAAACAGTGATCTATTCATGGTAAATTGTCCTATAACTTTTTAATTACTAACGGAACATCATTGATACTTGGCAACATGTTGCAGACACTTACAAGGTTTGTATAAACGTGAAAATCTAGACCCCAAAGTGCATATTTTAAGAACTAAGACTTAATAAACGTATTTTATGTTTATATTTTTATCTTTTAAGCCCTACGATTTTTTCTAAATCTGTTTTTTAAACAAATATAATCAAATTCAAAACAACGTATGTAAAAATTTACAGCTCTC
This sequence comes from Parascotia fuliginaria, assembly GCA_963082885.1. Taxonomy (NCBI): domain Eukaryota; kingdom Metazoa; phylum Arthropoda; class Insecta; order Lepidoptera; family Erebidae; genus Parascotia; species Parascotia fuliginaria. The sequence goes on along the minus strand of OY720180.1, from coordinate 11,212,017 downwards.
TATGTAAGCGCTTTATATGAAAACTAGCAAATGGCCAAACGTTTGCGTAGCGGGAACTTGAATTTCTCCGAAGTTTATGCATGCACTAATTTTATTCATACATACACAATTACACACAAATACACACTAATTTTTGGACACATCTCTTTTCTTCTGAAGTCTATGGATTAAAAAAAGTTCCACCAGAACAACGTTCGCCCAGCGGAATCAGTTTTTGGTGAATTTCTCCACAATGGCTGCGTGCACAATTTTTTTTTACCATACACAATTATACGACGTCATACACTAAATATCTGCATAATTAAAATCTTTAAATTCAACAACATTCCGCTGCGCGAACGCACACGCCGGTGACGGTGTGCCTTCTACGATATCAGAATGGCCATTGTTGCAGCATCCGTTGCTCGATGTTTTGACATCGGATGCCGTCAACGAATACTGACATCGGTGCTCATCAACGTTATTTTAAAAACGCCCATGTCTAGGCCCGACTTAATTTGCTTTAACCTTTTCAGTTGCCTACACCTACTATATAACCCTTATTTATTATTATATTTTGATTTGACATTAGATCTGAAACAGAAGAGGAATCTTCCAAGCATCAGTGATAAACTTCTCTAGTTTTCAATATTAAAATTTTACAATCATTTTCGTTATTGTGCGTAGGTCTGAACGACATTCTGGAGACAGCATAGGTACTATATAAACTATAATCGCCTCTCTTCTATTGTCCGCCCGCCGGGATTTCCCGGTACTTTTGTGCAGGTCATTCAATGTCCTGTCCTAGGTAGTTCAGAAGACGCTTTGTATCCACATCATACTTTTATTTAGGCGTATTTTGAGATAAAAAGAATAAGAATAAAGAATAAAAAAACATTTATTGGCACAAAATAAATATAACACGCATACAATATAGTGTTGAAAGCAATAAAACAATAACAAATAAGAAGTAAAATTAACACCTTTATGATTTAGGATAGGTACATGTATAACATTAATTTGTTATGTGCCAAATGGGCGTACAGCTCAGCATTGTGTTAGGTTAGCCTAAAATAGGCCCCCAACGCTGATTTTCAGCTGCAACCCACAAGTGTCATACGCTCAATTACATCAAAGTTTTCAAGCCATCGGAATATATAATTATATATAAAGAAAGTATATAAGTCTAGTCGAAGTACACCAGAAGTAATAAATAAATATGTAGGTATATATATTTTTGATATAATATTATTATTATAGTATGATTTATCTTATTATCAATAAAGATTTTACAAAAACACAAAATTAACAATGATACAAACTCCAACTCATAAATTAGAAACGTCTCAGCACGCAGCATATTAAATGAAATGAATCAGTTATATATGGCAGATGTATTTGCTCGAATATTTTCATAATGCTTTTGATGTTGTAGCAAATATGATTTGATCTTAGTTTTGAATGTCGAGCAAGCCGTGTATTGTTTTATAGGGGGTGGTATGTTATTCCAGCATTTCGTAGCTGCATACCGAAAACTACCTCTAAAAGCAACAGATTTATGACGTGGTATAGAGAGTTGCTGAGCGCATTGCCTACTTCCTCGGTTGTTGCGTTTACCAGTCCACTCAAGTTTATTATATAAATAGGAAGGAGATTTGTGTTTTATTATCCCAAATAACAAAGTTGCTAGATACATCTAAATGAATGCCCGTCGCAAGGTACAGCTTGCGACGGGCATTCATTTTAAGGATGTTGTGTTTGTTTAAAAAAGGCGTTACATGAGCCCTCCTTGGAATGTCAAAACAAAAACGAGCACACGCATTTTGAAGCCTTTGGATGCTACGTTCAGTATCTGAAAGTAGTCTTGGACCAATGACAGAATCAACATAATTTAATTTTGAAAGTACTAGCGACTCCACAAGCAAGATACGCAATTTATCGCTTAGGTACGGGCGTGCTTTATACATAATCTTTAACCTATAAAAACAATTACGTATCGATTCAGATACATGTTTATTGAAACGAAGCTTTGTGTCCATTATAAGGCCAAGATTGCGGGCTTCGTACACACGTCCAATTTGCTCTCCCATTACAACCACGTTAGTACTGGTGTGTGGAATAACGCTTAGTTGCCCTTTAGTTCCAAAGATCATGTACTTTGTTTTCGTAGGATTTAGTACTAGAGAGTTTTGTTGAGACCATTTTACTATGTTCTCCAAATCTTTATTGAGATCTTTTAAAGCTGTCTCATAATCCTGTGGCTTAAAAGATAAATATATTTGTGTGTCGTCTGCGTAAATGTGATATCTACATTTTTTTATTGCAACAGTTATGTCGGCGCAGTACAAGTTAAATAGAATAGGGCCTAATATGGAACCCTGTGGGACTCCCCTGTCTACTAGACGAGAAGTAGAGGTAACCCTAGCACCATCTGGTCTCTGTATCTCTACGTATTGTTGTCGCTTACTCGGGTAACTGTCAAACCATTTAATTGTATTATTGTTAAATCCATAAAAAGCCATTTTAGAGAGCAGTAGAGAAATATTTATGCAGTCAAATGCGCGAGAAAAATCAAGTAGCACCAATATAGTGCACATACCAGCATCCTGAGATGAAAGAATGTTGTCAGTTACATCCAACAGCGCGGTAGTGGTACTACGACCTCTTCTAAATCCAGACTGCGTATCAGGAAGAATATTATGATTTATAAGTATGAGATATAAGTACTTAAATAAAAAGTGTGACTGCTGTGCAAGAGGTCGTAGGTTATGCTTTCCACACGGAACAGTGACAGAACAAAGAACAAGATTGTGCTAATGGTGAACATTTTGTTAAATCTAGGTAAGTTCCTAAGCTTAAAATGATTTAAATGTTTTATGACTGACTGACTGAAATGACTGCATTGTTGATTTTCTTAAAAATAATAGCAAGTGATATGCGATTCAAGTATGAGTAGTAATGTCAGAGATCTTAACTAGTTACCTATGGTTAATTAAGTAGGTAAGTACCTACTTTTTAAGTAGGTATCCTTTGAATGTGAAAGAATGAATAATGACCCTTAGAAATATTTGAAGAATAAGATGAACTTTCTTACATCGTCAGCTAGTAGAGGCTTATTGCAGATCATAGACCTCACTTGAAGAGAAGGGTTTTTTTCCGACGATATTGTAGTCTTAATATTAGCGTGTTGACGGCAATTAAAACTTTGTTAGACCATAGAACGCCGCGAAGCTACAAATGTCGCGCTATCAGAAGCGTCGATCTTGCAAGGTGGTGTTTTCGCAGTAAGGTGTTACTTTGTATGCCGATAATGCTGCGACACGTACGTTGCGAAGATAAAGGATCTTGTGACTGTCGTTAGAGGCGAAGACACAGGATACTGGACAGTCGTAAAAGGCAAAGGTTTTAAGTGTATTGTAAGAGGCTATGAATCGAAAACCAGGTCATAACAAAACAGCAGTATTACCTTCACATAAAATATCAACTTACTCAGATCAGAACCAGATCAAAACCCTGTCCACCTAAAACGAATGGTTTCTTATTCTAGAGTGGTATTTTTGTGATAGGTTTTTCTATTCAGCAGCTGTTCTATTCATAGTTAAACCACTTAATATAGGATTTCAAAAACAGATATTAGCTTAACAAACCTGTAGGCAAATATATGATAGTGTTGCTCCTCATTGCAATCTCTTCAAGTTGAGCCTGATATGGTCTAGATATCAGTTGCTCTAAATTGTCAGCTGATTCGTCCATATCCATATTGTAACCTGTTTAAAAACAATATACTTATTTTTAATGAGTTTTTAATTGAATAGAGATAAGAAAGAAAAGAAAAAGATTATTTTAGTTTTAATTGTAGATTATAACCCCTTAAAACATTAAAACATTAGAATATTATATAGGTATTATGACAAATTACCATAATCAATGTGAGCAGAGATCTCGTTTAGACTCTTGACTCTTATCATTAGGGAGGCTTTGTTAGGTGAAGAAGGGAGTTAGTTTCTTTAGCTAAATTTTGTGGTCTTAACATTACATTTATTGCAAATTTATTTATGATTTTGTTTATTACATTTTAGTACTCAAAAACTTCTTTATACTGCTGTATTAGAACAAAAATTATGTAAATTCTATTTAATAAATAAAAATTATAAACATTAATTTATTTGCTACCTATGTTAGTTGTGTATAAAAATATAATTATGTGCCAAGTTTTTAAACCCTCTAGAATATTTAGTTCACAATCTCTATGAATACTGTTTGTACCTATCGTTTATCACATTTATCAAGTTATCCAAATACCTACTTTAGGTACCTTCTAGAACTAAGCTAGTCACTTTCAAGCAACATGATGTAATAGTGAAAGAAGATCATGCACATCATTAGACAGAATAACATTTTTCTGAATAGTATCACTTAAATTCTATTTGGATATCACAGGAAAAAATAATAACTTAGAACACACATAGCAGGTAATAAATACTAATTTCCTATAAATAATAGAATGATATTTCACACAAGAAATTATCTTCATCTTCTCCCTTTATTATGGCAACTGAGCCGACGATTGTGTCAGCTATTTCTGCCAGCGTCAAGTGTAAAATAATATACTAGTTGATGATTTTAATGGTATAATACAATGATAAAAATAGAAAAAATGTGGATGAAATTAAATGACAACCATCTTCTGTGAAAACAAAAGATGGCTTCACAAGAAATTATAGTCTGTCTAGTAAATTTTATCAGACAGTTGTCAGTCTCAGTATGTAAAATGTACTCTGTGGTTGTCAGCAGCTATAAAATAGGTAGTTAGAGACATTAAAAAAAAGATCTGCTCTAGTAGATCACTGTTTTAGTCTTTATGAGTAGGTAGTTTATTTATTTATTTATTTCTGACTCTTACATCTAACATTACAGGTAAAAACCTAATGCGTTAGTGAGGCATTTTGATAAAAACACTTAAAACAATATAAACAAAACTATTAAAATTTACAGAAAACAAAACAAAATACCATAATCAATAGTACTTATTTATACCTATAATAAAATTGGAGTGTCTGTTTGTAATATTGAAATAACCGTTTTTTACTACATGTATATGAATAATATACGTTAAATATTTTTTTTTACAATTTTTGTCTGTCTGTCTGTTTGTTCCGGCTAATCTCTGAAATGGCTGGACCAATTTTGACGGGACTTTTATTGGCAGCTGATGTAATAAGGAGTAACTTAGGCTACGTTTATTTTAGAAAAATCTTTTATTTTAGAAAAATAAAGTAATGTTGATCGACTGTTAGGTGGAACGAAGTTCGCCGGGTCAGCTAGTTTACAATAAAAATGTATTTCAAATTTGATAAGTACCTACTTACTAATTTTAAAGAAAAATAATCTACTGTAAATATGTAATTGTTATACTTATTATTTTTTTAAAACATTAAAAAGCCATAAATCTATTAAAATCTTCATAATTAAATTCCAATTGCAAATCACTCTTTACAGTGGCCGGTAAAAAAGTGTATTTTTTTCTTAATAAGTACACTTAGGTAGCAAGTAAACGTATGTGACCATATAAAGCCTTTTTTAAAAATAAGTAAAATAATTTTCTCGGTTGATGATTTTAATGTTGAAAAATAATAACTTAATTTTAAATTTAATACATATTTATATGATAAAAAATACAGATTAAAGATGAAATCAAATGACAACTACTTTTGTAAAATAAAAACAAAAGATAGGTACTTACCTACTAGTGCGTGTGTTCAGTGTGTGTTGGAAAATAAATCAATCACTTTTGTTCTAGGATTCTAAACACAGAATACATAAATAATAAAGAAAAGAACAAGTTTTAGTAAAAACTAGTTGAGACTTGACCTGAGCAGTTGACATGACACTTCATGACAGGACACGCCTCAGGGTGCCACTAGTTGATAATGAATTACCCCATTACAGAGTACATTATATATACGGGAAATTACCCCGAATGTAGTCCTCACTCCCCAACTTAAAGAAACAGAATGGAATAAGTGGTACTTCTACCCTAACGTCGTCAGCAAACTGGTTGTAAGTTAATTTGGCTGATTTTTTTAGTTTTTAACGTTCATTGTTAATTCAATTAACATAAATTAATAAATATATTTCGATTTGATTTGAATATCATTTAACACATTCGTTGCCACCTGTTATTATCCTAGCGTCATGCGAGAGGCTAGCCCTATAATTTTTATTCATTTTGGACTCGTTGCGAGCTATTGGCCTCTCGTACGCGATCCTACTGAACTCGCGAATCCTTTGTATCCTAGGGGTTAAGTTTGCCCATAAAATGGGAATATTTTTGTTGCTGACATCATTTATGTTTGACATTTCTCGTTGTATCCAGTTTCGTTCTACAGTAATTAGTAAGATTAATGTTTAACGGTTAGTTGTACAAACCATAATATTTTTAATACCATTTTTGTTTTAATATTTAAGGCAATAAATATATAAACTTCTATGAAAAAGTGGAACAAATATAATATCTAACAAATAGATTTTCTTGTAAAGGAACGTTGCTATTGCAACTTCTTTCGTCATTTGGTAAATCCCGCGTTCATAGACACTTGTAATCACAGCAAAGTATGGCCACGTCATTACAATAGTTTAGTGACCTCGGAACATATGCGGTGATGACGTGGCCACACCGTTGGCATCGGATGCTTCGAAAATCTTAGCTCGCTTTTTTTTTTTATTAATTTGTCTATGACATCGGAATCGATGATACGGAAAACCCTGTGTGTGGGGTCAATATCTGATACAGGTAACTGTTTTACGTTATACAAATATTTATTCTATGATGTAAAGTTAAAAGCAGTTTATTTTATTGACCACAATCGTGTGTAGATGATCGTGTTAGATACCTAAGTATCGAAAACTAGCTGCTATTCTCCCCGTTCCTTTTTTCTCATTCCCTACTCACTTTACCTACTCCACTCCCTTCGCCTACCTTACTCTTTTCACCTACCCCATTCCATGAGTCCCAGGCAATGAAGAAGCGACATGAGTGACAGTTACCACTTACCATCAGGTGGGCTGTTGACAAGTCTGCCACCGTAGGCTGTAAAAAAAAAACCCAATTCGTAGTCTGTCACTCAAACCACTGAACCAAAGAGGTTGCCATTACTTATCGCATGGTTTGTTCCGCAAAAGCAAGCAATAAAAAATATTTCTCATCAGAGTTAGAATCTGATGCTAAATACTAGGATGTCATCACTACAACAATTTAGTAGCTATCCTACTAATCTTATACTTGCGAAAATTTGTGTGTGTGTATGTTTGTATGGTTTTTTCCACTTAGCGCCTAAACGGCTAAACCGATTTTGATGAAAATTGGTAGGTATGTAGATAAGTTTGGTGCCGGAGACGGACAAAGTATTTAAAGCTACTTTTTATCCCGAAAATCGGTCTGATTCCCGAGGAAGACACTATAGGAGAAGAAACACATTATAAGCCGTGGGGCGCAGCTAGTACCATATAAAGACACGCAGCTTTAGTGATTGTTCACTAAAAAATGAAGTTCACAGTTCGCGTCGCAGTCACGCAGGTGTGCACGTTAAGTTTCGCGTTGCAGACGCTCCCGCGTCTCGCGTCGCAGTCGCGCAGGTTTGGCCGAAGCTTTAGTCCTTGTTCTTAGGTGTTATCAGTTGACGCTTAAGCACGATCTTCACAGTTGGAAACATGCCCATAAACCAAGGTGACTTGCTTGGTTGCAAATTGTGTAGACGGCTGTTGTAAACGATGATCTTGGTTTACAACCAAATTTTAAGGAGTTTGCCTTTTTTTAAAAAAATACAAATAGATTCATCGATCTTCACAGTTGGAAACACGACACGAAGCGTGTTTCCAACTGTGAAGATCGATGAATCTATTTGTAATTTTTGAAAGCTGTCAGTGTCAATGTCAATGAAGCGATTAATGTCAAAGTGTCAATAGAATCGGTCGAACTGAACTCGGCATTGCGTTTACCATTATCGCTTGCTATGCTTATTTTAAAAAATAACTTTAAAAAAGGGCTAGTGCCGCTGTATTCTAGTTTACTATTAATTTTGTTTATTAGTACTGTTTCACCAGGCGGTAAGTTCATTATGTATGGTTGCGATTAATGGTTATGTTTTGATACAGTTTTAGGCGAAAACTGTTGTTTTTGCCCGACTGCCGAAGTCAAGGAGGGTACCTAATGTTTTTTGAGCTTAAAATTGTATGTATGTATAATTTATTTACAGCAAATGATTTACATTTTTACGATGGTGTATCTACGGCTGATGTTATTTTTGGTGACGTGTTTTTCGAAATATTAGACCCACCTGAACTTAGATATTCATACAGAATCAGACCCGCTAAAGATTTTGGTGCTCCGTTCGTAAGTATTTTATTATTTAGGTATCTGATTTTATAATACTATTTATTGAAAGCTAAAATTGTTGCCTAGTGTTATGTCGTTGTATCGCTACCACCGTTATGGTGAGTGTCGGGAGTTACATATTGTTGTTGGAATATTTGTTACATCCACTAATATAACTTTTTATCTATTTAATAAAGCTATGTTCATACTTTTGTCTGTGATACAGGGTTTGGTCCCTAATATGAGGGATATTTTTAAAGGAACCAGAAATTTTAAACTTTTCACTATTTTGTTATTCTGAACCTGCCAGTTTTCTGCTGTTCCACTACATTCCATGCACATGAGTGAATGTTCCCTTTCTCAAGAGAAAAGCTCTACCTAGAGAGTCAAGAGCAACAGGACTTCAAAATATTTATATTCAAATAATAACTAATTACTAAGTTTTATTTTTATAAATAATTATAACAAAAAACTTAGTCTTAAAATATCTGAACTACTAAATATGACCAAAACTTAAGTTCCTAAAATCATTTTTAAGTTCGTAACACAAACTTGCATATAGAAGCCTATCGTATTGTACATCCTACAATAATGTTTGTTAATATTTCAGAATGAAAGTGTACAGTTTGAAGGGACACGACTTGTACCCACAATACCTCTACATAGTTGTTCAGATATTGTTAATTATGAGGATGTTGTAGGACAAATTGCTTTATCAGAGAGAGGGTAAGTGTTTTGAACAATCATCATTTCAGGCAAAAGTATTCTACTACTGAATATAGCCGGAGCCGCTTTACTTATCTGGTGCTGCCGAGTACCATTATATAAAGCAGACAAGTTTGTTTGTTTGTTTGAACGTGCTAATCTCTGCTACTATCAGTCGGGTTTGAAAAATTCCTTTTGCGTATGATAGCCTAGTTTTCAAGAAAGGTTATAGGCTATGTAACACACAGCGCTACTGGCGACGGGAGCAGAGCAGTAACGAAAGATGTGGGTGAAACCGCGCTGCGGGAAGCTGGTTTATTATAAAGTGGGCTCAATCTCCCCCTTTCCTGTTTCCTCACCTCCCTCAATCCCTTCACCTACCCCATTCCCTTCACAGTAGGCAGCAACTTCGCAGAGTCTCTGAGACTGAAGTGTCCATGAACGACAGTTATCACTTACTATCACGTGAGCTGTTTGCTCGTCTGCCACTGTCTGCAATAAAAAAAATGTGCAATTGAGTAATTAATAAAACTAATAGGATTATGGTAGTAAAAATCTCAAAACTTTTTAATAATAGTTTTAAGTTATTGGGCATAAAAAAAGTTGCTTCACTTATAAACTCATAAATAATTAATTCAAGTATTTTTTTTATATTTAGGTAGGTTATAAAAAAAATATTATACTTTTTAATTTAGACTTGTATTTAATTTTTCAGGGAGTGTTCATTTGTATATAAAACTGCAAAGGCCCAGCAGGCTGGTGCAAGAGCATTGATAATTACAGAATCTATAGATAAATGGGAGGATAATCTTGATCATCTAATAGAGATGGTGGATGACAAGTAAGTACATTTTGTAATTTTAACATTCATAAGTGTTAATTTATTCAATCAACCCAAATGAATAAATGTCTTTGACTAAGTAGCTAATTGTGGTATCTGCCCGAGATTAAAAAAATAAAAATCCACCACTCCGCATGTTCGTACGCGCGTATTTGCAGTGCAACATCGCGAGTGTTTTTCGCGCACTCACGCGCGTAGTTGCGTGTCGTCGCACGCATTTTATTTAAAGCATAAGCTGTAGTGATTGTGCAGTGCAGAGCGTCGCGTTAGTTTTGATATTCAAATGTTTATTAGTGTGGAACTCATTCACGATGCTGCAGTTATACTAAGTGATCGTCAAGCCCTTCCAAAATCACGCACGGCACTGCGGGGCGTGTTTCACCGCATGTAGGCGCGTGATATGCATGAACACGCGTAGATGCATTTTCGGTGTGTTGGACCGTGCGTGTTTTCTATACAAACGGAGATACTTACAAACAATGAAAGAACAATCACTCCCGCACCACGCTGCGTTATGCGGGGCAGTGTGCGAATGGCCTAACATTACAATTGATAGTACCTACAATGGGCGGCCATATCGCATACCCTATAAGATGAAACAAAGCTACTTAAGAAGAAATATTTATGTTCAACAATCCAAAACAATAAATACTTTTCTTTATTTTTTATACATTTTTAGGGTTCTAAAAGGTAAAACGGCACTATTGCTAAGACTCCGCTGTCCGTCTGTCTGTCAGTCTGTCTGACCGTCTGTCACTAGGCTGTATCTCATGAACCTTGATGATGTATTTCTGTTGCCGCTATAACAACAAAACAGACTGAAATAAATATTTAAGGGGCTTCCATACAACAAACGTGATTTTTTTACTCGTTTTTGCTCGAAATTGATAACGGCAACAGTTAGACGCTTGATATATTCACAGAATATTTAGTTATAAATTTACTTTAAAAATAATTAGTTCAATTAAAATAAAACAAGGGGGCTCCCATACAACAAACGTGTTTTTTTGGCCGTTTTTTTATAGATTATGGTACGGAACCCTTTGTCCGCGAGTCCGACACGCTCTTGGCCGGGTTTTAATAGAAATATGTAATTAAATAAATTTAGAATAAAAATTCTTTTTTTTTTCTAACACTATCAACATTTTTTTCAGAATGGATCTAGATGTAAATATACCAGCAGCTTTTCTCCTCGGTCGAAGTGGTGCAACAATATTACGTACATTAAGAAAATTAAAGAAAAGTTATGCAGTAGTCAATCTACCTATCAATATGACACATGTGCCAATTAGTAAAATGAATCAACCTCCATGGATTGCATGGTAAAGCATGCAGCTTTTATTTATAGTAGAGTTACGTAACTATGTACATATTTGCTGTTCTATACATAGAGCCTTCATACGTTTTTTTTTTGTTTAAATTTGTCCTTAGATAGGCAGTGTTCTGTAGTACTTATGTAAAGTTTATGTCATGCAATAACTGAAACGGATGACTGATCTCTACAAAAATTTGAACATGAAGGCTCTAAATAATGATTTAATAGTGAAGTATTCTGTGAAATCCAAATATGAATTGTATCCATATTATATAAATTGTATCCATATTATATAAAAATACCTGTGTATTGCGTGATACGTGATTTATGATTATTATCCTCGCTCGCTTATTTGGCACTTTAGAATTGTAATGGAAAATACTTTTGTAATTCATTCCATACAATAAAATGTATTATATTTTCATGACATAAAATTAAATACAGTAATTATAGATTCCTTTCCTTTTTGGTAAAGTCTTTAACCAAAAACTAAGTACAAATATCGTTTTTATTTATTGAATTGTTATTTAGTTGTTAAAATATATTTGTACTATACAATAACAGGGATTTTATATTGCGTTTTTGTATATCCTAATTAGTTTTAATAGGTTTCATTATGAAGAAAAATTTGATAAAGTATTTGGTTTTATTTATTTTATTGAGATATGTGAATGTAGATTATGCAACAAAATTTTTGTAACACCGTCTATCAAGATATCAGACCTAAATATAGGTATTGAAAGTAATGTATGCTCTACATACTATGTTTTTAATAATAAATGTTAATAAAAGTACACAACACCACACATTTACTCGTAATGACGATTGTAATAAAACTACTGTAGGTGTAACATCTTAGGTAACATTAAAAAAAAAAAACAAAAACTCGCTGGTCATATTTAGGTACATGCGTTTAAAAAAACGGAAATAAATCATAAGAGAAATACCTAGGTTGCTGTCTTTATAAGAGTCATGTTCAAAACATCTAAACACATGTAACGTAAATTGTACGGTAGTAGATCCACGCTGATTTCAGCATGAATGGGCCGGATCGTCCGGAGAAGTACTACCCTCTCATAGAAGATCGACTTAAGAGTAGTAGTATCCGTACTACTGCGTTTCGCTCGGTGAGTGAGAGCGCTGGAGGCCCAATTTCCCTCCTTTCCTCTTTCCTCATCTCCCTCATTCCCTTCCCCTAACCTCATTCCCAGCCGCCATAGTGGAGGCCACCATACCAGCAGTTTAAGACGATGGCTTTTGGTATGGTGGCCGCCACTTCTGGATTCCACTGACTGCTTACCATCAGGCGGGGTGGAGTCACTTTGGTAGGCTATAATATAAAAAAAAAAAAAAATAACAATGTCATTGCCTGTAATTTCCTTTAATTATATTATAGGAAATTGCAGGCAATTGCATATATTATTCCTATAGTATGTAATAGGTTTTTAATCCAGTTGAGCTGTTTTAAGCGAGAAATGCCGCTATGCACTACCTCTATTAATTTTATTTTAGATGAAAGTGTGGATTACATGTCAGTCATAATTTATAACTTTATACTGTATTTTCAAATGTAGATTGTACCTACATTTAAGTGAGTAAGCCATTATTAATACTTAAATCATTGAATAATATGTACTGTAAAAAATAATACCATGTTTTTTATTAAAATAACAATAAGTTACTTAGCCAAAAAACAGTTAAATAAAGCTAGCATATACCTACCTTCTTAAATGAATCTTTCTGTCTTGTATATCTTTTGTGGAATTCTTTTGTGGAAAGGATGATGCGTTCTGAATTTATTTGAATTTTATAAATTTTTGGCGATATTAACACTAAAGTTATTGAAATTTTTATTATAATAATCTCATGTCTACCAGTAACAGGATCACAATAAATTAATATTCTAAAGACTAATTATTGATGTGCATGTTTTAAAGGGTAGTCATTTGTAATTCATGTTGTCTCTGTCTTACATACCATGAGTAACAGAGATGGCATGAGATGCTCTTTGGGAACGATTCTTTTTATTATTAAATAGTCATGCAAATCTGTGGTGATATGTTAAAGACAACTAAATGTATATAGTAGGTTAATATATATTTATGACAAAGAGTTTGTTTTATTTTTTCTGATAAGTATGTTAGCGGTTTGTTCATTCTTACCTCAAGCGGCTTAAAATTGTAAAAATTAAAATGAAGTAATTGTAACAAAGCTATTAACTTGTTACAATTACTTCATTGAAACGATCCTTATTTTGTTTGTAAACCTTAAGTGTTACGGCGTAATAGTGGGGGAGAGAGAACGTTGTATTATTTTAGAAATTTCATACATAATTGCATTGTAAGCAGTGTTCAATAATCACTAAAGTAAGCGTCATACGCCGCACCCGCGGTGGAGTCAAAAGTTATAGCATGTTAAAATTGGAAAAAAAATGATTTTAAGGAATTTAATACTAAACGAAACTTTAGTAAGAGGGATATTTAGATTATTTTAAACTAAATAGTAATTGTCAGCTGCTTGCAAGTAGGTGGGTTAAACGTCAGTCGGGCGCATGAACCTTGTCAAAATGAACAGCACCCTCTGAGAACTAAATTTTGACGCGATCGTTATTCACTATGTAGGTATTATTGGAAGTCATTGTAAATTCGCTATCACTACTCCATGTTTTAGTTGTATAAAATACAATAAACAGGGAGAACTCATTGGTAGTAAACTCACATTTAGTACCCGATGTAGACTATGGAACCATAATATCATCTCTTCTCGTGGATGCGTTACCTGCGTACAAAATAACATCTTACTTAATTAGTTCCCAATTCCATGTCAAGCGTAGTGCCTATGCCTATGATAAATTCCTGTCAAATCCCTTCTAGGAGACGCGTACGTTTCCGTTAAATTTTCGCATGCGTACGCGTCTCCATACAAAATCGTTGTTTTCCATGGGCATAAGCTAAATAGTGCCGAATAAGTGTGAGTAGTCCCTTAATTATTAGTAAAGTAGCAAACACTAATGGTATAGAATTGAGTAACAGTGGCAACATCAACGCCGTTCACTTCCATAATAAAAAAAAAAATGTATACTATAATAAAGTACCTATCTTTAAACATACCGTAGCCCTGAGTTCATGTGATGCTTATCTACCTGTAAGAAGTTCATAATTTAGAAATTGGCAAGAATAAATTTTGGCGAGTCATTAACTTAAAGGTACTAGCTAAACTGGCTCAGGAGAAACAAAACCATTTTTTTTATATTAGCCTACCAAAGTGACTCCGCTCTGCCTGATGGTAAGCAGTCAGTGGAATCCAGAAGTGGTGGATATCATTCCAAAAGCCAAACTACTGATATGGTGGCCTCCACTATGGTGGCTTTGTGAGATGCTTTTTCGCCTGACGCCCCGCTCAAAAGACCCAGGATCAAAGAATTTTGAACTTGATCAGGAAAAACTTAACAGAACTTTAAAGTAAAAAAGAAAACTAATGATAGATATGTAATAATTTTGGAATCATCAATGTTACATTAGTTCCACGTTGAACTAGCTACATGGAACTACTGGGAATAAATCAGCCAAACAATGTCCACTGCACGACACAAACCGCCTTCAAGTATCGCCACTTTGTCCAGTCCTAAGCTTGGATAAGGATATTCAACATGGGAATAAGGCAGATATTACCAGTGGTGGATTCAAGATTTCAGTTTGAGGAGGAGAGGAGGCTTGAGAGACGGCTTTGGATTTGGAGGAGGGGCTTACGGTAAACATACATTTGCGAACGCATTCGGATGCTCAAGCCCCCTTGAGCCTTCTAGCCCTCGCCTCCCCTGGATTCGCCGGTGGATTGTACACTTTTGTGCTATTTGAAACCTTGAACTTTCATCAAGTTTAATAGATGGCGGTACTAGTAGCGTTTTAAATATATAACATGACAAAAATAAAAGACATCTTATCCTATTAATATTATAAATGCGAAAGTTTGTGTGTGCGTGTGTGTGTGTGTGCGCGCGCGGTGTGTGTGTGTGTGCGTTACCACTCAGCACCTAAATTTGCATTTAGTTTTTTAATTAAAATACGTAGTCAGATTACCATACTAGATGAAACTAAATAATTGAAACCCTTTTTTTTTAATCTTGGTAATTAAATTAATTGGTTGATTTGTAATAATTACTTTGTATGGTTCTTTGGTTGCGTTGATGTGCTACAATTATTAACTTAGACAAAAAACTAATTTTCTGGCGATTGAAAAAAGTGACGTGAGTTTCTTGCCAGTTCTTCTCCCAGCTCTACCTCGTCAGCTAACTGGCTGTAGGTTAATTAGCTGACTTCATGTAATTTTGACTTTTCATAAGTATCATACTCTATGATCAAAATGAAATAAATGCTTTGAGTTTGAGTTTAAACGGCTGCATTGACTTCGATGAAAATTGGTACGTAAATAGATTCGGTGCCGGAGACGGACATAGGCTACTTTTTATCCCGAAAATCGGTGTGGTTCCCGAGGGGCACTAAGCATATTTTACGCGCGGCCGAAGCCGTGGTGAGCAGCTAGTATATTATATTTGAAGTTTTTTATAAATATGATAAAAATATATTTTTAGGTTGTATTAAATCAATGGACATGTAAGTTACCTATCTATCTCTATTATAGCAAAAACTAAATCGACATATTTGCGTGTCCCGTTTACAGCATGCGATCTACGAATTAATTATTAGCGTGTATACCTATTATGTAGGTGCATATTAGTCTTTCGTGTACCTACATTAGATGTTACCATAGAATTATGATAGTCGTAGGTGTACCTAATGCAAAATCTCTGAATGGTACCATATTATAGCATACTTTTATTTTATTCTGTGGTTATATATAGCTCTATAGGTACACACATAACGGATGGTTTACATTACACGAGTGCTTTGAATGACGTTTATGTCTAGCACTTACACTCCGTAATTTTCTTGAAACGTGTAAACTAAACGGTACAAACATTAGTACGATTCTACTCGCCTTTGAACTGGAATCAAATAAATATTAGGTCAGTATATTTCTGTTTATCGTGGCAGTCTCACGGTCAACACCTAAATTAGAATATGGGCTGATAGGAGACCCACAGTGATTATACCTAGTATTTATTAGTTTTAATATCAATGTTAGAGAAATTTTGACGCAATTTAAAAGCATCGAAGACGAGAGAGTAATAAAATTTGCTTTGCGACAATGTGTACCTGCCCTTGTAGCTATAAATACCTGGGTAGGTACTTTGTAGTAGGTACCTACTCAATTTGCATATTTTAATAAAACGGCATTAATAGTTAATTAGTAGCGGTGGCTATCCAAGCCATTTCTTTTTATAATAAGTGGTCTGCTGCTCTAAAGCTTACTACCTACTCTATAGTATCGAAATACTTGTGGCAAGTACCACCTATAGGTACTTAAAGAGTAGCGATCGTAAAGACCATAACCTACTCTTAGGTACCTCTCTGCCCGAGTTCGGTACATTAAGAATACCTACACCTTTGACTGGCCTGTTGGCCTAGGGGTCAGTGACCCTGACTGCTAAGCCGGAGGTCGTGGGTTCTATTCCCAC
This sequence comes from Parascotia fuliginaria, assembly GCA_963082885.1. Lineage (NCBI taxonomy): Eukaryota > Metazoa > Arthropoda > Insecta > Lepidoptera > Erebidae > Parascotia > Parascotia fuliginaria. The sequence goes on along the minus strand of OY720180.1, from coordinate 11,195,225 downwards.
TCAGGACAAATCTTGATGATGAGCATGATTGTTTGTTCTGTGTCTGGGTGTTATTTATCTATAATATGTATGTATTTACAAAAAAATATTATGTAGTATAGCAGTTGTTTAGTACCCATAATACAAGTAAAAAATATAATTGCTTAATTTGGGGCTAGATGGCGCTGTGTGAATGTGGTAGAATAGAATATAATATTACTTGAATTTGTCATCATCATTTTACCCAAAAGATGTTCACTGCTGCACTACTGTAATTGCTCGTTGACTCGTTGTTATTTTCTACCCATGATTTTCTTGCCTTTTTCTCATGTGATGGTTGGTGTTGATGGCTTTTATGTAGTATTGAAACTTTAGTATTAACATTTTATTTTAAATAAATAAATTATTTATTATTCTTATTATGACCCATCTCTGGTCTTTGGCTAACAGAGGTCCTAGACAAGTGGCATAGATTTATATTCTATTCATAGAATAGATTATAAATATGTAGAGTCTACATACCGACGTTAAAATGTTGGCTCCAAAGCATTGTTTAGCAAAGAACTCTACCAGTGCTGCCTATTAAAACGGTCTCTAAAAGTACTCGGTTTATGTAAGCTGCTCACAACAATACTCAGATACACACTTATATTATTTAGGTAATTATTAATAATCGTAGTATTTACCATAGCTTTTACGGTTCTACTGAAACGGTCCTTCGATTTTCTTTAATTATATATTACTAGCTACTCACGGCGCGGTTTCACCCGCGTCTTTGCTCACTGCTCTGCTCCCATCGCCAGTAGCGTCATATAGCCTATATAACCTTCTTCAGCAACTGGGCTATCATACGCAAAAAGAATAATTAAAATCCGACTGATAGTGCCAGAGATTAGACCGTTCAAACACATAAACGGACAAACTCTTCCGCTTTATTAGTATAGATTATTGAAAATAGAAACTACTTCTAATAATTAATCTAGGTAGGTAACCTACTAATACCAGGTACTGCACCAGACTATTGTTACGGACTGTCAGACGCCAGAGCAGTCTTACTTTTGGTGTAAGTACCTTTACCTATTGTTTTTACCCGATTGGCGAAGTCGAGGAGGGTAATGTTTTCCCACCGTATGTATGTATGTATGTATGTCTATTTCTATGGCATGCGTTGCAGCTTAAATGGTTTAATGGATTTTAACATCTGTGGTGTCATTAAATTTGTATTAATTGTGGGTGACATAGGGTGTACAATATTGTAATGTAGAGTCAGCCCGAAAAAATGGGTTTATTTCTTTTCAGTTTGTTTTATAGTTTTTAATAAAATATTTTGCTTGTTGCTCAGAGCAGTCTTAAAAAGTGGTTCTAACTGGTTAATTGTTGTCACGCTAGGGTAATTTGATGTTCCCCCCCAACGGGGTTCTCGCCTTGTCGCGGCGGGGGGGCTTAGTAGCCGTGGTTACCAAGGACCACGGTGAACCAAGAGGAACCCCAAGGAGGCGCCGCTCCTCTGGGCTTTGCCGATAAGCCCACGATGGAGCGGCTCTGGTGGGTTGCGGTGCTATTTGGGCGGCACCGCAACTGGGTAGGGCTGCAGTGTTGCTTCGGCGACACTGCGGCTGAGGAGTGGCGGGGCCGCGGCGGGAGAGGAGTGCCGGTATAACGGTGCGCCGCTCACCCTACCTTCCGCGGCCTCGGCGGGGCCGCAACCGCCAGATTGCGGACGCGGTGGGGCCGCAGGGGAAGAGGAGTGTCGGTATTGCGATGCGCCGTTCTCCCTATCCTCTGCGGCCGAGTTGGCCTGCGGGCGGCGATCGGGCAGTCGCCGCCCGAACAGCACGGGCCCGAGACGGCAGTGCGCGTGTTCCGCACGCGCCTCTCGAAGGAGGGGGGGCTAGGCCCCTAAATCGGACGGGGCCCGCTCGCGATGAGCGGGCCATGGCCCGTCGGGGTCGCGGATGAATTCGCAAGCGACTCTCGTGACCCCGTCACTCTGGCCGTCTGGAGGAACATCGTGGGTTTTAGTCGGTATGCTGGCCGCGCTTTGAGTGCGGTCGGAGAGTCCGACATAACCCCCGCCTTGCCCGGGCGGGTGCGTATGCGTAATGCATTTCCCACGTAAAAAAAAAAAGGGTAATTTGATGTTAGGGCACGCCACGGTGGTGGCGGTAAGTCCCGTCCTAGAGGAGTGGCTGGAGAGGAGGCACGGAGTCCTCACGTTCCGGCTGACACAGGTACTCACCGGTCACGGGTGCTTCGGCACGTACCTGTGTCTCATAGGTCGGGAGCAGACGTCCGTCTGCTATCATTGCGGGGTCTGCCCGCGCGACACGGCGCTCCACACGCTCGTGGAGTGTCCAGCGTGGGCGGACCAGCGCCGCGACTTGGTTGCGGCGCTCGCGACGGCCCGACTCTCGCTGCCGGTCGTGGTTCTGGCCATGGTTCGCAGCGAGAGGGCTTGGGAAGGAGTCGCCTCCTTTTGCGAGCAGGTGATGCTCGCCAAGGAGGCGGCCGAGCGGGAGAGGGAGATGACCACCTTGCTCCCCGCCCGTCGCGCCCGCCCTGGACGTCGCCGTGGGGCGCTCCGGGATCTCCAGCCACCGTAGGAGGATGCCTGCGGGCGGCGATTGGGCAATCGCCGCTCGAACAGCACAGGCCCGAGAAGGCGGCGTACGTGTTCCACGAACGCCTCTCGATGGAGGAAGGGGGGCTAAGCCCCCCAAATCAGACGGGGCCCGTCGGGGTCGCGGATGAATGCGCGAGCGTCTCCCGTGATCCCGACACTCTGGCCGTCTGGAGGAACACCGTGGGTTTTAGTCGGTATGCCGGCCGCTGTCTCATTGTGGCCGGAGAGTCCGACATAACCCCCGCCTCGCCCAGGCGGGTGCGTACGCGTAATGCGTTTCCCACGAAAAAAAAAAAAAAGGGTAATTTGATGTTCATTCATAGGCACTCATCCCTCATGGGCAGTAAAAACCAAATCAAGAGTTATATTGTTGTCCAATAATTGAGTTAGCTCTTTCAAGTAAAGCATTGATTTTTAGGTAACTACCAGTCTGTTTTAAAACAGTCAAGCCAGCTCCACAAAAATTTGCAAAAGGTTTGTTGGACGATGATGTACCACTGCTATAATACAACTCAATAAAATATTAAAAAAGGCCTAAGTATTTTACTGAACATAAATATCTTATATAGTGACGTCATTAAGCCAATCTTCTGCATAACAATTACCCCCTTTGTGTCAGTGTAACGTAAGGAACGGATGGTAGCCTTCCACGGTAGCTACCTACGTATCGTCCCCCTTCCCAACCCCAACGCAACGTATCAAACATTCAAAGCTATCGACATTCTGCGCCCATTTTGTCGCGGAACTCCACTTGTTGGCAAGAAACGGTACATTAATTTTATTATAATAGTCGTTAAGCGCGAAGAAAAATGTGAAGAAATTTTAAGGCTCTTTGTGTTTGTAAAGGGTGGATATGTGAATTAGATGCCACATAATGCTCGTTCGTCGTTGTATATGGGTTTGTCTTTTAGTGTCGCTTGCTACAATATTTTGTTTTAAACAGATTTTCATAAATTACAGTAGGAGAAAAGAGAATTTCGGCGTAAATCATTAGTTATTAGCTATTCGGTGAGTGTGAACTGTGTGATCCGCGGAGGCCGATGTTATCTTTCCTCGTCATGTTATCCCTCAGTCCTTTTCCTTGCCTTTTACTCTCCCATTATCTTCTCCGTGACGGTCAGGCAGAATGTTTTAAGAGTAGCGACCACGAACCGGAAGGCGTAGCGAGCGTGGGCAGACCCCTCACAAGGTGGACCGACGATAAAGGTGACGGGCAACAACCGATGAATGTCAGCGGCTCACGACCGGCTAAGATGGCGAAAATTGAGGGAGGCCTATGTCCAGCAGTGGACGCCTTTCGGCTGATATGATGACGATGATGATGACGGTAGACAGGGACTTTGTTAATTTTCTTAACATATTTTCTGCAATATTTGGAGAATAGCTTACGAAAACCACTTACTTAACATCGGGTAGGCCTTGTCCTTGTTTGATACTTATGTTGTCAATACATAAATGTAAATAAAATGACAGGCTGTATTGTCACAATACGTAATTATTTTATAAAACTTAAAAAAATGCTAGCTTTCTATTTAATAATGTCAAATATATACCTACGGTTGAGCACACAACGTTCGTGTCAGAATATAGTTGCGTGTTGTTAGTAGTAAAAAAATAAAACAACGAAAGTGAAAAATATAGCTGTAAAAGGCTCTATCAATCTAGAACAAATGTTAGTAATCTTAATTTTACACGTTGTACGTCAAATATTATGCTACTTGTGTTTTTCGTACCAGGTGGAATAAAGACATCATGACATTTAATAATGAACATTGTAGGTTTTCCTTTTTTCCCTATCTCCCTCATTCCTCGCACCTACCCCACTCCGTTCACAGTAGACAGCGGCTTTGCAGACTCCCTGACATTGAAGAAATCCATGAGCGACAGTTACCACTTATCATCAGGTGGGTGGTGGATGTAGACTCGTCTGCCACTTCTTTTTCTTCTTATCGAGTGGTTAGAAGTCAACCTAGTGTCAGGACTTGTTTAGATCGTCCATAATTTATTATACAGGCATCCGACTTGACCTAACGACTGATATCAACATAGTATCAACCGGGACCGACTTTTACCGTGCCCTCCGAAAAAACGTAGACACTCCACTGTCGGCAATAAAAAAAAGTCTATCTTCAAAAGTATTTTATATCGTACAAAAGTGAGCATAATGTAGGTTGAATCGATATTGGAGTCTATCAATAGGCCTGTCGATGGGAATCTAAACACATGTTCCAATGAAACTTGTCTTCTATACTTATCGGCCCATTTATAAGCGATAAATGTCAATGATTGGCTGTAATTGTACCGTTTAAGCTAAATAGATTATAGTAGTATTAAAACAATTTTATTAAGTTTCATAGTTTCTGATAGTCATAGGTAAAAAACCATAATTATTTAGTAATTTATATCTATTTTTATCTACTCATGTAGCGTAAATTAATAAGGTTTATGATTATTTGTCCCTATCATTAGAGTGTTAACGTCGCGGCGTCGTTCAGTGTCGATGTCTCTCTCCGCCTACGCAAGTAGGTATCCTATGTGACTATAACCTAGCAATCGTATATACAAATAAGTAGTAGCACACAAAACAAGCACATCGACTTCGTGAATTTGTGGAAAACTCCACAGCATAAAGTTCGCTGATTTTGCAAGTATAAGGTAGTATCGTCTTTAGGAAAATGATTAAAAATTTGTTCTTAGTAAAAAAAAAACTTTTTTTGAATGTTTGCTTTAAATAGTGAAGTAAGGTTTATATAATTTGTAGAACGATATCAACATGAACAAGTTTAAGTAGGTATTGTATTATTTACTTGTTGTTTCTTTTACCGTTAATCGTACTCGGCATTCCATACAAGTTCAAATAGACTTAAAAATGATAATTAAGAAGGTACCATATTATGAAGGCATTACTACGAAACATCACCAGGTATTCTAATGCTACAATCGGGAAATGGTAGAAATGGTCAGCCCCGCCTTTGTGAGGGCTAAATAAACTGTAGCCTATTTTTATTTGGTCGAGTATAGTGGTTTTGGATATTACCCTTTACATAGATACTTACAAAGTCTAATGATTCGCGGTCCACCCTTATGATATTAGTGTAGATATAATCAGGCCTTGCTTTGTACAAATTGATTGCTGCATGTGCAATTTTTTTATTATAATTTATAATCCTACATAATTGTACCTCATATTTCGAAAGAGAGAAAGGTTTCTTCATGCTGGGTTGATTTAAACGATTTTATCATAATTAAATACTAAATAGGCTGCTATTACTATAAAAAAAATAAAAAGTAAAAGACTGTTTGTTTCTTTTCTTAATAAATAAAATAAAATAAAAGTGAAGCTAGCTGGCCTTAATTAAATGCCATGTAATTGGTCAGCGATCAATAGCAATCAGTACAGGGCGACATCATCCCAAGTGCTAGCAAAATAAAATGTAGCACGGTTGCCCTATATATGCAGGCACTAGATGTAACTTTATAACACCTCGCATAGAAAATATTTTTATATGTATTAATAAAACTTCTCATACGGTACAGAGACGCTATTATACAAAAATGTAGGCATTTATAACTGACCTCAATGAAAGTATTTTAATTGGTCAAGCCGGATGGTTAAGTAAAATTTTAAGTGAACGAATGAAACTCAACTACACAACGCGAAAATAAAATGAGTTTGTACATTAGTAGAGTGGAATCGATAATGAAGAACGGTATGTAACATGCGGGCTCATTGCGTATGCGCATCGGTATCGTATAATTTGAATAGATGCGCCTGAACAGGCTCGAACAAAGGATAATCAAACGGAAGCGATAAACAAACGGGTTTCGAACTAAACACACCTCAGATACAAGTATGACATTTACATTGAGTTTAATGTATTTAGTTCTTATACTGGATGGTATTATAGTTCGCTGATCGTATTTTGTTTTAAGTGCTTTGTCTTTACCTGATACTATTCTATCGCTATCTACTTTGGTACTATGGTACCTACTACTTTTACGTATAGGTATATGTATATTTTTTGATAAAAAGACGACTTCAGCAAGAACAACTTGAATAAGCCCTGCATCCCTATGGATTTTGAAATTATGCATTTAACTAACACAAAGACGTTTACAAGTATGTGTCTTACGCAGTTCGGTTAGATTTTTGAATATTTAAAAGTGGTATGTCAAAGGCATAGGTAGGTACTTCTTTCTAATTGTTCAGCTCGTCCTTGCCAAGCAGTTGTAGCAGCCAGCAAGATAGTGTGTACCTAGTTAGGTACTGTTAAATATTATATATTAGAAGCAGTGAATAATTGCCGTCGGTTATAGGTACAATGTTTTATTTATTTATCTATGTGCTAGTAGGATTATAGGCTACTATGCTTTTGTGCTTACGAGAGTCATGAACGGCACAGGCAATAAAAAAACTTTAAAATGGTCTTACTTCGTCGAAATAATGTAAAAAAAGGAAACAGGAACAATTATTTTAATTTACACACAATAAAATTAAAAAAATACACAGTTCATAAATATTGTAAAAACTTTTCAAACGATTTATTGTATTGTTTATAGTAGATTCTGAACGAGTGTATACTTATGTGATAAATAAATAAAGAACTACCACTAAACATAATGCAATAGGTAATTGTATTAAAAACTTTTGAGCTATTTTTCAGCACTGGCCTTGATAATAATAATAATAATATATAATAATAATATTCTACCACATTCACACAGCGCCATTTAGCCCCAAATTAAGCAATTATATTTGCTTGTGTTATGGGTACTAAACAACTGATATACTACTTACATACATTTTTTTTTTTTTTGTAAATACATACATATTATAGATAAATTACACCCAGACACAGAACAAACAATCATGCTCATCACACAAAGGTTTGTCCTGGGTGGGAATCGAACCCACGACCTCTGGCTTAGCAGTCAGGGTCACTAACCACTAGACCAACAGGCCAGTCAATTCAAGTCAAGTTGATGGCTAGCAAGAAGCTTAAAAGGTAAATAAATGGTACATTTAATGGTATGTTGCACGCTTATATATTAAAAACGGAATAAAAACTCCATCTAATAAATACATACAGGTACATATAGGCAAATACAGATGTCAAATCAACAATTACTTACTGGTTGTTTAAAAGTGATGTTTCAACATTTTTAAATTCATTATCAGTCATTACCTAACATCTTTCAAATTCATCTTTATCACACTTGATTTAAGATTCATTTTGATTTCATGTAAACAAAAACGTTTAAAAGTCTAACGGTAATTTTTCACTTTAAGAAAAAAAGTAAATCAATGAGAAAAACAATTTAATAAATTGTTATTGTAAGAATTATAACAGAGTGAAAGAGTTCAAGAATTAAGTAATTTCATCGCGAGTAGAAGATTAATATGTACCACTAATCTGTTAGATGGTTTTTAAATTTAAAGAGAAAACGCCGTTCTTGGACTGGTCAGAAGCATAGTTAACGATGCTCGTAACGCTGGAAGTTTCACCTGATGCTTTCAAAATATATAAAGAGCTACATTGCAGGCGGCAAAAATTACAATATCATGTTACCCATAATTGTATGGGCTTTCTTCAGAAATGTCTTATAATATGAATTGTCGCTGGTATTATCGGATATCGGATGAAGTCTTTTAAAAAAGTCGCTGTGCCCTCATGTATCTTCCAAACTCTTGCATTTTACTCAATTAACAGTACAGCAAAATAAAGTTAAATGTAAACTAATTTAGATGATATGATTTAGCAACGTTATACTGGTTACGTACGTACGTGTTACGTTATATGGAGAATTAGGTATCAGCTTCACAGGAAGAACTGGCAAGAACCTAACCAATACTTCTTTAAGTAGGTAATCGTTTTCGTAATTGGTTTCATTCATTTTCAAAATTTTGTCATGTCATAGGATTGGAATGCTGCTAAGACACTAAACAAAAGAAAATAAAATGTGTAAGTAACGTTTTAACTATCATTCTGCAGTAGTAAGTATTGGTACCTAATTATGTTATTTTAGTAAGCTCTGTTTACGAAATTTAAAAGCATTGCGTTGTTAGTGAAAATTTTATGTTGTCAGTTACTAGGTAATTTCTGTGACACGCCTTATGCAGTATCTAACTTGATCGTTGAGGCGCTCATAGTTTGTTGCACTCACTGATCGGTAAACAATCAGTGGGGTAAACAACAAAGAGTGCGGCTCAAATCAAATATCACACAGTGATATTTGATTTGAGCGTCTCCGTCCCGACTGTTACAATGTTGCCTCTTTATGAAATTATAGTGAAAATCATGACACTAGGTTGACCAATAACTACTCGATAAGAAGAAGACTTGGTCGTTACTGAGGTGAAAGGTTGTTGGACTGTATGAACACACAGTATGCCAACCTTTACAAAGTTGTATATCATCATTCATTATTAAACAAAACTTATTTCAGGATGTATAGACACAGCGATTTCATATCTTTTCGCACTAAGAAGCTTTCATAGAAACAACTGACCTGAATAAATGTTTTGGGATGCTCTATACTAATAATCCTCAAAACTTGCTCCCACAAAACAACACACAAAAAAAACGAAACAAATCCACAATTATTATAGAGAATTCTTATGCCCATCTAAGACCAAATGACCCGTTATTATGAACATTCCCTGTGTCAATACCTACCACTTTCCGGAAAGCAAAACGTTTTTTTTTATTTTTTTTTTGTGTGGTGTAGGTTGTTAGCCTCTGATGGCTATCACAACCTTACGCGGACTGCCGGTGAGCACAAGGCTCTCAACCGTTAAAAAGTAGGTGGTAGTACCTACTATTATATACCACCTGCTTGTAACGCCAATGTCCTGATTGTAATGCCACTATATAACGTTATTATGTTAAGTTATAACCTGACCCTTTTAAAAGCTATGTCTAACTAGTTAGACAAAGTTTTGCTATTAAACCTGTGACAAGAAAGGAAATGCAACATGTAGGCAGGTAGGTAGTATTAAGTATTAATTAATAGAAGTTGCTTTGAAAATTGCCGTGAAATAAATGCAGCCTATGTGGTTTTCACCTTCATACCTCTATTACACAATATAGGAGCTTAAGCGTGTATAATGTATAAAATGTCACCACATCCTAAATGCGCAGACGGCTATTAAACTCATCTAGTTTTGTATATTTATACGTTATTTTACCGTATCACGCTCTAATATTCTCTGCGTTTAGTCAGCGTACAACAATGGCCGCAGTCACGCTCCTCGATTTCTCTACTGCGAACAATGTTTATGTAGAAAAAAAAAAACTGTTCGCGCTTCAGCGGTCAAGCGTGTCGGACACGGCGTGTGCGCAGTGCTCTATGCGCGCCATCTTGGATGCGCAGATTGGATTGCGTTGCGCGAACGCGTGCCTTGAACACTTGGAGTTTCATTGACTTACCGTCCGATTAACGCTAGCCATGCGATTTTTCCCTTGAACCAGAAATGTCGAGAGTATTTTACTTAAATATGTCGGTGTATAAATTATGTAAGTTCTGAGGCCCTGCTACAACCTTGTAACAATATTATTATAACCTTACTTTGCCTCTATCCTTGTTTTTAATAGCACAAAAGAAAAACAAAACAAAGTACGATTAAAATAATACTGCTATATGAGATGGTGGTACACTCACTGATAGCAAAAAGGTGTTTAGGTACCTATTACAGTTTCATGTTATAAATCATCATCGACATAATATCCAGCGAAAGACGTCCACTGCTGGACATTGGCTCTCCCAAGTTTCGCCACATTGACCGATCGTGAGTCGCCCTCATCCATCAAGTTATAAGCACTTCTCTATTTAAAAAAAGGATTTTATGTCAAAGAATAGGTACCTACTTTTAATGTACATGAACTCTGAATTTACTTTGGAGCTGAACTCATGACAATCTCGTCATATGCCACTTGATTTAATGTTCATTTAAGTACTACCTACTAAAGCAAGTAGGCAGCGTTCGTTCATTTCAAAATGACTGAAGTATAATAATACCTTTCTAAATAATTCGTATAAAACAGTATCTCAACTTTAGTAATTTAACATTTACAGAAGCTTTAGGTTCAGCAAGGAACAGATTGATGACAGTAAAGGAACGTTATATTACATAGCTATTATAAATCTCAATAATGAATAGGTAGCTACTCAATACGTCTGAATGCGGTAAGTGGATGTCGTGTTAGTATTGATCGTTATTCAGGGCATTATCTGAATTTATCTGGAAGCCGAAGTGGTTCAATATGATAATGAACCAGAAGATTCATTTATCATTTCAATTAAAATGCACCTAGTCAAATTACCATACTAGATGAAACAAAATAATTGAAATCCTCTCTTTTCTTTTTTTTAATTTTGGTAATATATTAATTGGTTGATTTATAATAATAAATTTTTATGGTTCTTTGGTTGCGTTAAGTGTTAAAATTGTAACTCATACAGAAATCTGGCGATTAAAAAAAGTGGCGTGAGTTTTTTGACAGTTTTTCTTACAGCTCTACCGCGCTAGTGAACTGGCAGTAGGTTAATTAGCCGAATTCATGTAATTTTGACTTTTCATAAGCATCAAACTTTATGATCAAAATGAAATAAATGCTTTTTTTGAGTTTAGGAATCATAAATCTCAGTGGCAGGTCTTTCGTCAAAAAAGTTTTTGATGTCAAATTAATTGAGTGTTCTGCCATAAATCAGTCTTGTCTAGGCCCTCTGTACATTACACAAAATTGTTCAGTGTGTGTCTCTTTAGAAAAAAACCTTAGCTTACCCTTATATTATATTTGGTTTTAGGGGTATATAGTGCAAAACTTTTAGACGCACTTGTGCATACTAGATAACACTAGACTTGAGTAGTTGCAAAGAGTTTTATGATGACAGGTACATTTTGTAAACAATACTAAAACTACACTGTAATAACAAACTCATGACCCAAGTGATGTAAGTTTTACGAATGAACGTTAATCTTCCTAATTGACTGGCGGCCTAGCGGCCGAGATCTTTGCTGTTCTAATTGTTTCGGTAGCACGCAAACGTTTGAGTCAGATTTCTAATTGTACCTCTTAGCGGTACTCAAGGCTTCTGCAATTTACAATAAACAATGGATAATAATACAGATTGGCTTGTATCAATCCTATAGCTTCTTAGAAACCAAGGTCTGGAATCGGTGTTTTATTTACTTGTAGCTATAATTCTTTAGATACACAAGAATTAACTAAATCATCATTACGTGCTTTTTGCTCAGTTTCTTTACGTTAGGAACTCTTTTTGCACGAGTTGTAATTTGTTATAGGTATCTCACTTGATATTTAAAATAAGATTTCGGTTTTCTCTTTTCGTTCTTTATTATTTTATATTACCACACAACATGTTTTCAAATTAAATCAATAAAAAGTATCTATACCTTTCTAGCTAGCAGCTGCGATCCGGACTCGGTCATGTCTCCAGGCTTACAATAATAATGTGGCACTAAACCGCGGCGAAGACAGGCCAGTTCTTTTCCCAGTAGGTACCTTAAATTTTTTTAGGATTTTAAGATAAATAAAGAATTTTTTTTAGGATTTTAAGATAAATAAAGAATTATTGGAATGTTTGTTAGTATAAGTCGCTTTTGCTATGGATGTCTGCGTGTTGGAAGATTCCCATGTACTCCCGGCAGCAAAAAGTAACACTTCTGGAATGATGTTATCCTATTAATATTATAAATGCGAAAGTTTGTATGTGTGGATGTGTGTGTGTGTGTGTATGTTACTACTTAGCGCCTAAGCGGTAGAACCGGTTTCGATGAAAATTGGTATGTAGATAGATTCGGTGCCGAAGACGGACATAGGTTACTTTTTGTCCCGAAAATCGGTCTGGTTGCCGAGTGATACTACAAACGATATTTTACGCGCGGGTGAAACCGCGTCGCGGCAAGCTAGTTAGGGGGTAAGTAGGTAGTAATAGTATCACATAATGTCATGTTCATGTTTCATCATTCTTTCATTTATTTCAGCTATCAGACATTTCATCACATTCAGTCTACTACTGAGCATAGCTCTTCCCTAAAGCTTTTCAAAGGAACCGATTGAAAGATGTAGGTACACTTTTTAAGAAACAGAATAATAAAGTTAAGCCGTAATGGGAACATACCAAACTTCCAACCAAATGGACGGAGGTCGTCAGTATTCCCTTTAACTTGAACATTACCAACGTGGTTATTCTTCACTATTTATATAAAATGTAAATTGTTCAGGGGCTTTGGGCCGTGACTGTATTATACCATATTAACGTTAGAGCCTTGTTTTTTTGTATGAAAATAACGTGCTCGGTTGAGAATGCTTTATTGCATTGACGTAAAATTTTATTCTTTTATTTATACTTATTTCTATAGTATTGTCGATGCAGGTGTTTAATCCTTATGATCAAATTTCCTTTTAAAGAAGCAATCTGTTCATATGTTAGACTGTCTCGGTGGTACTGTGTATGGACTGCCACGTAGAGGTCGCGGGTTCGATTCCCGCTCAGTGCTTGAGTGCATGAACATGACTATTTGAATTGGTCTGGGTGTTTCTATGTATAATATGGTATGTATTTACAAAAAAAAGTATTTAAGTATGTATATCCGCATTTCTAGAACCCATAACACAAGTTATAATATATGCTTACTTTGGGTCTAGATAGCGTTGTGTGAAGTTGGCGTGATATTATTAACTTCATCTTTAAGATCAGCATATTTGTAGACTTTTTCAGCAATGTTTTTTTGCAAGTTATGTGTGTTTGGGACAGCAATGTCAATCAGATATGTAGTTTTATTTGTTTTATCTTGTAAGGTTATGTCGGGGTGATTATAGTGTATAATTCTGTCTGTCAGTATTGCAGGGCCGTAGTACATTTTATAATTGCTGTTTTCTAAAACTGGTTTAGGGACATATTGGTAGTATGGTGTATGTGTGTCTTGTATAAGTTTGTGTTTTAGTGCAAGTTTTTGGTGTATGATGTTAGCGATTTGGTTGCCTTTCCTTTTTTTTTTTTATATTATAGCCTACCAAAGTGACTCCACCCCGCCTGATGGTAAGCAGTCAGTGGAATCCAGAAGTGGCGGCCACTATACTAAAAGCCATCGTCTTAAACTGCTGGTATGGTGGTCTCCACTATGGTGGCTGGGAATGGGGTTAGGGGAAAGGAATGAGGGAAGTGAGGAAAAAGGAAAGGGGGAAATTGGGCCTCCGGCGCTCTCACTCACCGAACGAAACGCAGTAGTACGGATACTACTACTCTTACGTCGATCTTCTATGAGAGGGTAGTACTTCCCTGGACGATCCGGCCCATTATTCTGAAATCAGCGTGGATCTACTACCGTAAAAAGTGTCTGTGTGTGTATTCATTTTGTGCAAGGTTAGGCATGCTCCAGTAATGTGTTGTATTGTTTCAGGTTAGCTGTGACATTTTCTGCATCTATCGTCGGTTACTGTAGGGTCTTTGATAATGTTTTCTGTAATTCTTGGTGTTGATGATTTGATCTTGGATTGCTATGATAAAGCCTTCAGTTTCTAAAAACAGTGATCCTGACGTGAGCCATTTATTTGATGCTATTTTGTCTATATGTGGTTGTTCAAGGTCATTAGGATGTCAGCCATGAAGTACTGTTTCTTGGGTTAGATTAAACGGTGTGTGATTAAAATCATTTCTAATTATTGCATGATGTATTTGACTACTGTTCGCTTTTAGATGAATTTTTTTTTAAATTTTATTATTTGTTACGTCCATAGTGAAGATATATTAATAAGGCCTCTTCCTCCATCTTCTCTCTTAATGGTCATTCTCTCTATTGCAGATTTTGGGTGTTGGCAATTATGCTTTGTGAGAATAGTCCTTGTTGTTATTTCTATATTGCTAATATCAATACGTACCAAACGAATAAGTTAATATAGGTATGGCATAGGTGTTTATTAATTTTATGAAACTTTACGCTTGTATTTATTTATTAAGGTGTTTTTTATTCTTAATTGACCTAAGGCTTTTGATTGGTGGTAGCCTAAATATTTATACAATTCATTCGGTTCCTCTTCATTAACAGCGTAATCGCTAGACCGGATCTTTCCTTGAACAATATGAATAGTCTTACATTTTTCTAAACCAAATTGCATGTTATATCAGTACTAAATTGAGTTGTGGTATCTTTTAGTGTCTTTATCTTTTTTTCCGATCTAGCATATTATTATTATTATTATATTATTTATTACCTGGTATCTTTTTCTGTTTACGGTTTCGCTACTGATCGCTACCGTTTGCTGATCTGCTTTAAAATTTTAATGAAAGTGGTTCACTCATACTTAAAATGCACACACGTTGGTACTAACATCGAAAACCCGCAATCATATAGGTTACGCATACGCAATCATTCCGTCAGAATATAATGTGTAACTAATATTAATCAAGTAACATATATCATAGACAGTATAAAGTTACGTGGATCATTATCATAGCTGTATCGTAACAAAGCACAGTAAGTTCCGATCCATTGGTCTCTCACAAAGAACAATAAACCATTAATTTGAAGACAGTTTATTGCGTCCATTGAAACAATGCATTGCGACTACCGTGCGTAGTACAATAAATACCCTAATGTTATTGTTCTGTTGCGTGTTGTGTTGGTACCTACTTACTTATATCTACTACTAGCTTTCCGCAGCGAAGTGTCACCCGCGTCTTTGCTTACTGCTCTGCTCTCGTCGACAATAGCGTGATGTTACATAGCCTATAACTTACCTCGAAAACTGGGCATACGCAAAAAGGTTTTTTTTTATATTAGCCTACTAAAGTTACCCCGCCTGATGGTGGCTTAAGAGGAGATTGTCATGAGTTCAGTTCCAAAGTAAATTCAGAGTTCATGTACATTAAAAGTAGGTACCTATTCTTTGACATAAAATCCTTTTTTTAAATAGAGAAGTGCTTATAACTTGATTTTTATATATATTAGCCTACCAAAGTGACTCCACCCCGTCTGATGGTAAGCAGTCAGTGGAATTCAGAAGTGGTGGTCACCATACCAAAAGCCATCGTTTTGAACTGCTGGTATGGTGGCCTCCACTATGGCGGCTGGGAATGGGGTTACGTCGATCTTCTATAAGAGGATTGAGAGGGTAGTACTTCCTCGGACGATTCGGCCCATTCATGCTGAAACCAGCGTTGATCTGCTGCCTATTAGATTTTTTTAAATCCGACTGGAAGTTTCAGAGTTTAGCGCGTTCAAACAAACAAACAAACGAACAAACTCTTCCGCTTTATATAATAGTATTGATAATATGAGCTGATCTTTAAAAGCTTCTAGTGTTTTCACGTTCCATTTCGTTTCTAATAAATCAGTACCTACAATAGAGTCGCAGGAGCGTTAAGATTTAAGTCAAACTATTGCTCAATCTCAAGAGTCCTTTTTGGTTGTCACAATATATTGGCAACTTTTTAACAGTCGTAAACATGGACTTTAGTATTTTTCGTGTATAAGGCAAAAAAGCCTTTTGTATTGTATCACGTTTCGATTATGATGTGTATTAAATACGGTTACAGACAAATGTTATTAGTACAATAATGAATGAATTATTTAAACTAAGTATTCACTTAAATTGTAAACCGAATGTCTCTTTTGTGCTCCTAATTAAATAGATAAGTCGACCTGAGAAACATGTTATAAGAATTAATTACGATAAGAGTTAAAAGTACACTGCCACTTTCATGCTTTATATTTTATTACGAAAAATTAAAAAAAAAAGAAAGTTAAGAGTCTTCTTCTTCTCCTTTTTTTTGGCAACAGAGCCGACGATTGTGTCAGCTACTTCTGCCAGCGTCAAGTGTAAAATAATGTTCTTGTTGATGATATTAATGGTATATTACAATGATAAAATAGAAAAAATGTGGATAAAATTCAATGACAACCATCTTCCGTGAAAACAAAAGATGGACCTTTTGCCCGATGACACAGTGTTGAAAGCAAAAAGTGACTCCTAATTTTTATTTTATTTGGACTTACTTTCTGCTTTCATGGAAAAGCGAAACTAAACTTGTATTTAAAAAAAAAACAAATTCTCGCTCTTAAAGAACGTGACTGCGCGTCTAGTATTAGGGGTCACAGACTGTCAAAATCAATAAATTGTTTATTTCATATCACTCACGCTCCATTTGTGTAACATAACCACAAAATTTTAATATTGTTAAATATGCATTGTACTCTTGATAAGGAACTAAGATCCATTAATTTTTACTAGTATACAGTGCAGACGCTTCAAATGTCACGACAGCCATTCGGCCTTGCCTATCGCGTTTTTATTATCCTGAAGGCTTTTGGTATCTACAAAATTATTTTTAGAATATCATAGGGGAAACTTTATTGCATTCGTTTTATCATAATGTTTCCTAGGATGGGCTGGTAAAGAATAAAAAAATTATTATTGTAGTTAGAAATAAGGTGATAAGTTTACGCAACTTTTAGGCATAGAGCTTTATTAGGTATCTAATGAATTCACACTGTCAATGAAAAAAGGCGTAAGATACAATGTGTCTATTAAGCAGTCTAAATCTAGTTTTAAATAAAATTGAACCAAAAAAGGAACAATAAACTATTATTTGCCAACCCTCAATAAATGTTTTAAGTTGACTCAGTCCACACCACGTACTAATAGAAACAAGTACATTTTTTCGAGTCTAAATTTATTTATGCCGTATTTCACCAAGATATAGCTGGTGCATTAAATAAAATATAAGATCTAAATGTAGTAGTGAGTTAGGTGATTTAAAAATAAATGTTTTAATATAGGTGAATATTTTATAATAAAAACGAAGAATGTTACATAAATATAAATAATTTCTACCTAGGCGCAATTTATTAAAGACAAGAGAAGCGACGTGATCACGGTAATATTATCTATACAGTATTGTAACTCGGCCGTATTTTTGAAATAAATTCCTACAGCCGCGTGGTTCGTAAACATGCGATAGGGCTGCCCGTCTCCAGCATTTTAATTACATTTTCCTACTTTGAGTTTTCATTTAGATTTGTGAGTGTAAATATACTTTTTTAAATAAACAAATTAAATACTTTGTGAATTGAATAGGAAGTGTTTATTAGTTCAGTTTTTGATTGGAAATTTATTTTTCTAGTATTATTCATACACACAGTACAATAAACAACTATTATTAATAATAAAATACCACGTCTTTACTCTGATTTATGGTAACTAACAAAACAAAACACATGCCCCGAGGTTTTAACACAAACATACCTACCGTATAATGATTCATAAACCGCGTATAACTACCTATTTCACTCGTGTCAATCACTTTTCTTTACTCTATTCACTTTATTTATTAATCTAGACATCTTTTTTTCGGAAGATAAAAGGAAATACTTATCCATTAAAAAGACACACATTATGTACCTACCTACCTACTGATAAGTAAAATTATTTTATAGTCTTACCATTCAGAGTTTCCAGGTAATCTAAAAAAGTTATCTCTGGATGCGTTATTGACGAATTTGTGCAACCAAAAACAGCACAAACTAATCTACTCTTCATATTAAATATGTTCTTGAACTTTTTTTTGTGAAAAATCGCGCGGTTATTTTTAAAAAACAACACACCGTCCGTTCGTCACTGCGGCACAGTCGCGACTGACTGGATGCCGAGCGCATACCGAGATCGAGGCGCGTAGGCATAGCTCGCGCTTCGAAAGTTTGTATGAAGTGGGAATACTGTATAGATAATATTACTGTGACGTGGTGGCACTTGTATATTGTGCAAAGAAGGGTCTGACAGTACTGAACTAGATTTAAAAAAAGAATATTCTGTAAAAAACATTTCGAAATATGTGGTGTAGAACTAACAAGACTCAAAATAATCGTACTATGTATTATATATACAACGCCAAATTCCGACATAAAGATTTTTTAAAATAATTAGAAAAAATGTTTAAAAAAGCTTCAGCTCAAAATAAATGTGTTTTTATGGCCCCTTTAATTTATAATTATTTAGGTACTACAATCAATAACTTCCCTAACTTATAATAAATTCTGCATTGCATTACGTAAATGGCTACTACAGGAATAATAATAATACCGGCCTGTTTACTGTCCCACTGCAGGGCAAAGGCCTCTTCTCATATAGAGAAGGTATGAGTATTAATCACCACGCTCGCTCAAGACGGATTGGCAATTTCAGACTTTTAAGTCCAGCTTTCCTTAAGATGTTTTCTTTCACCGTCTGTCAGAAACGTCCAAGATAAACTTAGAAAGTACATATGATTTGAAAAATCACAATCACGGATTCGAACCCACTACCTCGTGTTTACGAAGCTGGTGCCTTATCCACTGGAACATATCGACTTATACTACACGAATGCTACAGGAATGCTTCTATTCAAAAAAAGAATTCCTAAAAAAATATCTCTCACAATTTTATTATTTACTAGCTGCGCCCTGCGGCTTCGCCCGCGCGAAAATTGTTATGTGTTTAATTAATGTAACTCGGGAAAGAGAGCAATTTTCGGGATAAAAAGTAGCGTATGTCCCGAAACCAAATCTATCTACATACCAATTTTCTTCGAAATCGGTTTAGCAGTTTTCTTAGTTTTTTTTTCATAAGAACCTTCTCCTGACAATAACAAACACTACAAAAAAAGAATTAACAAAATTGATCTAGCCGTTCACGCGTGATGCCATGACCAAGGGAAATAGGGATTCATTTTTATATATTTATTTATATAGATTTATTTGAACTTGCACAAGGCGGACTTAATGCTTATGTCACTTTTTCTGCCAGTCGACCTTAGGGTTATCTATATGATAGGTGTCAAAATTGGAATAAAATAAATAACATACATTAAATAGGTTGATAAATTAGTAATATTTGAATGTTAGTTATTTTACTGTATAATAAATAATATAATAATTTTAATGTAATTAATAATATAATAATTTAGTGTTTTAAAATTCCTAAATGTTGCATGCTGTGCCCCCTCATCTGTTGATCGACCATATTATGGTCGATGTCAAAAAACCCGCATCTGTGGATCGACCATATTATGGCTGCTGTCAAAATGGCGGTCAAAAAAAATTCTACCTTTTCTAAAATCGCTAATACTCAAACTGTGTAATTCGGTAGAACTCACCGATTTTTACGGTTATAGTCGACTAAATGCAGATAATAACGATACCCAACACTATATAATTCTACCAATTTTAATGTCAAATAAAAATTGTCAAAAAAGTTACTTGTCAGTTGTTGTTTACACGCGCGACCGACCTCCTTGGTTGGTTATATATTGTTATAAATCGTTTATTTTATCATTTGCCAGTATTGTTTTTTGATAAAAACGTTAATTAGGTCATGTAGTATTTAATTATCACGTTTTATTTGAAAAAATACGTAACTTTAGTAAAGTTTGGAACACAAATGTCAAAAATTTGTGTTTTTCATACTTTTTGGTGTATTTGTGTTATATATTGTGAAAAAAAGCAGTTAGAAGAGCTGCAATTTGTGTTTGTGATAAGTTTAATAAATATACTACAGTGTGGATTAGCCAAAATTGTAAGTATTTTAAAAATTTATACAAATTTAAGCGATTGAAAAAAATTCTTGTCAGTGTTGTTTACACGCGCGACCGACCTCCTTGGTTGGTTTTTCTATTGTTATATATCGTTTATTTTATCATTTTTCAGTATTGTTTTTTGATAAAAACGTTATTTAGGTCATGTAATATATAATTATCACGTTTTATTTGTAAAAAAACATAATTTTGGTGAAGTTTGGAACACAAATGTGCAAGTACCTGTTTTTAACGGCTTTTTCATAGTGTTTGGTGTTATTGTGTTATATATGTAAAAAAAAGCAGTTAGAAGAGCTGCAATTTGTGTTTATGATAAGTTTATTAAATATACTACAGTGTAACAAAGCCAAAACTGTAAGTATTTTGATAATTTATAAAAATATGAACCTATTGTTTACACTTACGCTCGGCCGCGCCCGGTTTTCGCTCCCGCCCGGCATTGTCATGGCTTAAAATATGATATTTTGTATGAAGAGGGTATATTGTTTTTTATTATATATAGTGTTTAATGTATATAAATGTATATTAACTATAACTTTTTTACAAATACGGGTATTTTATTAGATTTTTAACCATTTTTATAACTTTAGCCGTTAAGAAAACCTCGACCTTTTTTGAAATGAGTATTAACAATATAAAAACTCTTTACTCGGACTTAATATATGTTTTGATATGAAGTATATTAAATGACGATTCCAATGACATAAGTTTTATATACACCTGCCATATAATAATTAAAAGATATGACGATATTAAAACTGCGCAGCCGCGAGATTTAAATTTTCGCAAATCGCGCCAAATAGCTCCACAGATGCGCACATTTGACGTTTAAAAGCGTCACAGACGAGGGGGTCGGCCAAATTTGTGATACCAAATTATATGTGTAACACCTCTGTAACTACCATATTTGTCGTAACAAATGATTTGATTTGATAAATGCGAAAGTAACTCTGCCTGTCTGTCTGTCTGATACGCTTTTATTCCTAAACCACTGAACCGATTTTGATGAAATTTGGTATAAAGATAGATTAGACCTCGGAAAACAACATAAGATATCTTTAATCGCTAAAAATGGCTTAAAGGGGTTGAAATAGGGGATGAAAATTTGTAAGAATAATTGTCAATGTATTAACAGATTTGACCGATATTCACGCGGGCGGAGCTGCGGGCAACAGCTAGTATATATATATTTATATAGCCAGAGTAATAAAGTTTAAATATTAAGTTTATAGCTATAAAGTGGCTAGGCTAGGCTAGGCTAGACTACTTTTTACTAGGTAGCTACAGCGGATAAGCTTAGTCAAAGAAGGATGAACATACACTTACCAAAATAGCCTACGTAGAACCCTAAAAAGAACTGGTAAGAAACTCAAGCCGCTCTTTTTAATCGCCAGTTAGACAATTTAGGTCAAAAATCGCAAAGTTTTATTTGAGTGAAAATAAGGTTTTGTTTGCATGTTTGTCTCCGACTATCGCAAACATTGACCGCCGATAAATATGTGACGAGGTTTTCAGGTTCACGTCAATTTTAGCTTATACAATATAAATCCATAAGTATTTTGATTTTGTACGGGGTGTACCTAGAGTAGAGAGTGTAGGCGTGAGGTAGTTATTTAAGTATGCGTGTAATTCTTATAATATTATTTATGTTTTACACGCTAATGTTGCTTATTTTACTTTAAACTACTCAAATACAAAAGTACCAGTAAAACTATGAACTGAATAATAGATTTCATAAAAAATATCTTGATTAATAGAAAACACGCAACAAGAGGTCATTTGCTCGAGAAAAACAACATGACGTGTTACATTTTATTTAATTTCACTTATAAAGAAAAGGTTTATGAATGTATAAGAAATGAAATTGTCACGCTATGGCAACAGAAATAGCAACTAATAAAGTGAAGTAGCGGTCAGGTCAACTATGGTACATTTTGATCTTTATCACGAATGTTACCACGAGTTTTCTTTACAATTACAACAGTATAAATAAAAACAATAATTGTTTTTTTAAGCTTCACCATGACGTTTAATTATATACGCTAGCGATTGCAAGCGCATGAGTATTACTGCTCAATAAAATAAGGTCTAGATCGGCAGAGGTTGTTAGCAATTTTCGTCCTAAAACAATTGGCTTAAGCTTGGAATTGCCATGTGATTTTATCAGACTTACGCCTTTTATAAAGTGACGATGGTACGGTTATAATGTGTGTACCATACATTTTAATATAGAGAATGCCTTTGTTAAGTGCATTAAGTTTTTAAATAATATGCTAAAAAAACATCACAGGTCAAGTCGTCACTTCCTACGGTAGTAGAAGCACGCTGGTTTCAGCATGAATAGGCCGGATCGACCGGGAAAGTACCTACTACTACCCTCTCATAGAAGATCGACGTAAGAGTAATAGTATCCGTACTATTGCGTTTCGTTCGGTAAGTGAGAGTGCCGGAGGCTCAATTTTCTTCCTTTCCTTTTTCCTTTAGGGAGTGGGGTAGGTGAAAGGATTGAGGGAAGTCTCAATCCTTTCACCTACCCCACTCCCTTCACGGTAGGCAGCGGCTTTGCAGAGTCCCTATCATTGCGGGAGCAATGCTAGGGACTCTGAGTTGTCCATGAGTGACGGTTACCACTTACCATCACGTTTGCTGCTTGCTCGTCTGCAAATGTCAGCAAGAAAAAAAAAATAGACCACTTGGCTATAATATGCACTTGTATAATATATTATTGTATTTTATCTGGAGTAGATCCTCGCTGATTTCAACATGAATGGGTTGGAGCGACCGGAGAAGTAGCTAACTACCCTCTTATGTAAGAGTAGGTAGTATCCTATTAATTAATATTATAAATACGAAAGTTTGTATGTGTGTGTGTGTGTGCGTGTGTTTGTTTTTTTGGGTTAACACTCAGCGTCTAAACGGCTGAACTGATTGTGATGAAAATTAGTATGTAGATAGATTCGGTGCCGGAGACGGACATAGGCCACTTTTTATTCCAGAAATCGGTCTGGTTCCCGAGGGATACAACAAACCATATTTTACGCGCGGGTGAAACCGCGCCGTGGCAAGCTAGTAGCTAGTATTATATTACTCCGGCATCGAATCTATCTACATACAAATTTTCATCAAAATCAGTTCAGTCGTTTAGGTGCTGAGTGGTAACAAACACACACACACACACATACAAAGTTTCGCATTATAATATTAGTAGAATAGTATGCGTACTATTGCGTTTCGTTCGGTGAGTGAGAGCGCCGGAGGCCCAATTTTCCCCCTTTCTTCTATCCTCAAAATTGTTCCTGTTTACAAAATTGCTACGCTCTGGATCTGGGACAATTTCCTTAAGTACTTCCTTAACTCCATAGAGAGCTACAGCGGGTTATGTGCTTCTATTGGTGAGTAGCGGTCTATGGTGCATCTAATTTAAGCTTTATATGATTAGTAGAATGTGTATCAAAGACTGCAAGTTTAAGGTTCTACTTGTTTTATATGCCCCAAACCAAGGCGAAGTGTCAATGTGTCTCTAGCTCTAATGGAGTTCATATGTGGCACTTAGCACGCCTCATCCAGTGAGCCTCTATATGATTTATGAGAAATAAGAAAGCTTTTGAACAAAAATACCTTACTCAAACGCAAATTATATATCGAAAAACATACCTTAGGTAGGTAAGTGGGTTATTATGCATGATGTGTTTATATAATTATCTATACAATTAATAGTTACCTATTAATTAGCCAGTCTGTAGGTAGTCTATAATTTTCTAGGCTGACAACTTTCGATGAAAGTTATTTCACCCTCTGAACCGCCAGGCCCCTGTTTTATCGACGACAAATAAGCAACTTGTCAAAAGGGTGTCCACTGCGCATGTCCGCTCTATCTGACAACTCTGACATTCTGGGGCACGCTGAGAAAATCACTGCGAACAAATACACCCAGAAAACAGAGCAAAATTATAATATACAGCAAGCATACTTTAATACAGTGCGATTTAAATATATCCTAAATTTTTCGATTTATTTGTTTTAACAATTGCAAGGAGCGGTTTAAATATCTGTGTGTATGTGCGTGGTTTTCTAACGTAACCAATGTAATCAGTAAGTCGCCATAGCCTGGACTAGCTATGAAATAAGTGTTATTAAAGTCGAGCATGTCCTGCGACAAGAATGTAAAGAGAAGTGAACCGTAGACTAACCTGTTTTAGAGAAGCGTGAAGACACTGACTTATGTTTACCCGGCTACGAGGCATGGACGCAACACGCATGACCACCATACAATATAACAAATCTATGAAATAAAATAATCAAATTTAGTGAAGAACATTAGATGACCTAGTATATAAAACATATCAAAACAAATACATATCATAACTGTGCCTGTAGATTAAAATATCCCTTATATTTACCTAAATTTACGATATTGCATTATATTGAGCATTTTAAAACTATTTTAACAATTTTAAATACATTATTAAATATAATATTGAAGCTAAGTTGGAGTATAGTTGCACTAAACTACTTATTTTTGGAAGAAGCAATCATTGGGTAAGTATTTTTTATCTTTATTTGTAAGTACTTGATAGGTTTTGTGACCTATGTATCTATTTATTTTATAGGTGCTACAGGAACTTTAGACACAATATAAGTATAAAAATAACGCATAAAATGTCAGTTAAGTTATGTTACACTTTACTATTACCCAACCATGAGCTTGTGATATTTTTTTGTTAATAGGTTCGCGTCCTCGGTATTGCTAAGTTACGATACGTTTTTATTTATTTATTAAGTACAGTTTTATGTACAATTGAATCAACTGAGTCATGACCCATTTTGCTGACAGTTCCCTTAAGACTATCAAACTTGTAAGATCTATCGTGTATATTGCACTTAGGAAGTTTTTTATACTAACTTTACAACAGTGTACTGAGTAAAATGTCAGTGTCTAATAAAATGATAAGAAGCTCGTTGCAAAAGAAATCTGTCTTCAGGCGGATTTCGACCTACTTGCATTTAGATTAATTGGCAAAAAGAGCTTAAGGTGGGTGCTCTTGATTCTATAATACAAACATTTATTACCAGAATTAGGCTCTGTTCACACTAGCGATTCGATTGGACTCGCTGCAAAAACGTCGTAATTTATTAAACATTGCGATACTTCCGCGTGCCCTTACTTGTCTTACATAAGAGACGATTATTATCATGTAAAAACGAACACAGTTCAGTCGACTGCAAAACGGTAGTTGAAAGTCGATAATTCGTTGTTAAAAGAAACTCTGGGATGTTGTCGCCGCAAACATCCCTGAGTTTCTTTTCTGAGAGCGTCACGTCGCCGTCGACTCGCGCCGTAATCTTGCGTCGCTCGTCGTAAAATCGCCGGATAAATCGGGCTATGCTAGCGTGAACAGAGACCTAATGCTTGATGTATTTTTGACCATTACGTGTCATGCGGATTAAAGTAATTCAAGGATAAAAGTATAAGTACATAAAAATACTCAATATATTATAATTACATAATTATAATCGTTAAATGGCGAAACGTACTTACCTAGTTTCGTCGAACTAACATTGCATAACTTCATGTTTACATCATGTTGATATGTTGTTTCTGAAACATAGACAGGCGGATTACAACCAGTAGGACAAGTGTCTTCGTTACAAGCATTTAATCGACAAATACATTAAATTAATGTAACCAGCGCAAAGACGTGAATAAATTGGATTAACTGATAGTTTTTCTTATTTGAATTGAATGGTTCAAAAGGACATGTTCAATCATAGAACTTTTATTAAACTAACAATTCGCTAATCATTATTTCAATCGATATGAAGTTTTGCCATAATGGCCACGCTTGGCATTCGGATTGGTAATTGCAATGGTGGAAATTTTACCGCAGGACGGTGATGTTGACCATTCTGTATTGGATAATTTTTTTGTTACCTTTTCATGGCGTAATGTGTAAGTCGTGATAACGTGAAGGTTACTCATCTCTTACGAGTATATACTTTCAAGTTTTATATTGCTGTCATTGGTATAAAACTACGTGAGAAAGCTTCGGTATAGACAAGAATATAATAAAAGTTAATATTAGCTTTATAGTCAAAGTGTTACATTCCATTAACGGTAGCTGTCTATTGTAATAAGGGTTAAATGTCACAATTTCATAGTTTATACAAATATATTTGCCATCGTTTCCTTGATGGAGTGAAAATTTAGGACAGTAACATGAAGCCAAACAAAGGTGCGGTAAGACAACGTAAACAAATTCAAATTACGTTCTTCCGCGAAACCACCTTCGCTATATTCGCAAGTATTTAAAGAAAAAAGGATACAATTTATGTTAAAGGAATAGAAGAAAAGAGATCGAAATTGTCATACTTTTAATGTCTGTTATTAAAATTCTCTTACTTACTTATTTAACTTCCAAAATAAAATGTGATAACCGTATACGTTATTGGTTACACTCTGTATTTAAAGATTTAGCCGACAAAAACATTAAATAACTTTTTTTACGATACTTATGATCCGTAAAGAAACTATAACACGAAATAACCAAAACAAATTCTCTGGAGACGTTATAAATTGTTGAAAACACGTTTCTAGTTAGTCAGTCTATTTTAGACATCATTGTTAATCTAAAATGTATCAATTTATGAGTGTTGCGTGGTGTCACGTGACTTGTATACCTAACCGTATTATACCTTGGGAGTTCTTGGAAAGCTTTGAAAGTAGGCAACACAAAAATCCATAGGTTCTTAAAAAGAAAACGCCTTACATTAACTATGTATGGCACTTTACCATGAAAGAAGCCGTGGAATCCATGAAAATTGTTACGATTTATTTGGTTCATGAAATGCTTAAAAATGCTACGTTAAGGTTTGTAGGTCGATATTTCAGTAATTATCAGTATTGCTGTGTTTCAAAGATTTGTCAACCTACTTGCGGCCAGTCCACTATAAACATAGAATTTATAACACCTCGGCTTTACGTTAACTGGAATGGTAAGTCAAAGAATTACATTAAGTTTTAAATTTGTTACGTCAGACATGACAAGCGGGATTTTATATACAGTTCATATAGCTTTTACAATTTTCTGTTACAAATATATTTATTTAGACAAAATTTTATATTGATATTGCGTTCATTTTGAGGTTGAAAAGTAAGCTTAGGACCTCAGTAATAGTTGTGAAGTTGTGATAAAATCTAAATTATGTCGTAATTCATAAACTACAGCCCTATTTTAGAATTTATATCAAAAATAATAATCAGCTCGGTAGAACGTTAGTAATAAAATGGACCTGGCAAAACACGTAATATAACCATAATTTTAATGCGTAGTTTGTTAACAAATGCCCAGGTATTATTTTACTACCTTGGTTGAATCACTTTGATAATATGACTAGGTTCAAGAGTACCGTCAGTACTGTAGTGGCACGCTGTAGCAATAGAATATTTCTGTACCACAGTTACGCACTCTGTATTCCTCCTATAGGTACACGAAGTTGTATCTTCGAAATCAGGCAATTGGTGAAGTGACTTTTACAGTCATGAGTACCTTTTAAGTTTACCTTAGACTTTACGATTACGGTAAGAATAATATTGTGTGGAAATCTAGACTCACAACAAAAAAATCTAAGTCAGAAATATTATTATTGATCTTTAACTATACCTTGAAAAGATATTATGTTGTTGTTTTTTAATAATATTATTAAAATGTTTACCGTAACTCTTATTTAATTAGATCATAAATGTCGACTTTGGCGCAAGTAGAAAGGTATTACTCTACGAATTAAGTCATTTAATTGCTTCGATACTAAGTTCGGGAAACCATTTCCATCGGTGTTTATCTGAACTAATATAATGAATTAATGAAGGTAATAATTATAATATAATATGAAGGTTGTACGTTTGTTTGTTTGCTACGATTTAAAGAAAAAATTACGTTACCGATTTTTAAAATTCAGCAAGTAACATATTTTATTATGTTCAACATATTTTTAGGCAATTTTCAGAATTTTAATATTTGTAAATTTGCAATCAATAAACAGCAAAAGTAAATTTCCAGTAGAGCAATAATCTTCGCAAACAGTGTTGCTATTGTATTTTACGTAGACGTTTGTTGTAAAAGATACTTTTAATACCGATGCAAAGCAAGGGCGGGCGGCTAGTTACTAATATTATTATAGCGGAAAAATTTGCAAAAAATGAACAAAGTGTGTAAAAAAAAAGAAATAAACTAAAAAATATGATTATGCGATTTTTAATTTTGTGGTAGTGATCATATGATAGAAATTTCAGAAAACACACTATTTACCAAAGGTGCAGAACTTGAAAATAATAATATACTGACTAATATAATCTTTTGCTTTTTAAATACTCGCATAAATTATTTTTCAATTATTTAAAGCTATGTATTGTAATTTATCTGTATTTTAGTCATGAGGCGGTATATAGGTTTATATTAGGTTTTCCCGAGAGACTACAACATGGAGTTATTCAAGAAAGGAGTTAAAAGGTTTTTAACAGGGTTGGCAACGCGCTAGTGATTGCTCCTGGTGTTGACAAGCGTCCACAGGCTACGGTAACTGCTTACCATCAGGCGGGCCGTATGCTTGTTTGTCACCTTAGTCGTATAAAAAAAAAATATAGGTGAAACGGTAAAAGTACTAGGCTTTAGGTTAGAAACTGACAAGTCCCAATATAATCTTTTTGTAAACCATAATAATTTTATGTGCTTTTTTGTTTACTTTGGGTTTTACGGACTATCAGTGAAGAAAAAGATCTTGAGATCGTGAGAAAATCTAAACTTCTTACGGACATATTAAATTGCCAATCCGCCTTGAGTAAGCTTGCTGATATCTTTTCTATACAAGTGGAAGCCTTTACCGCACAGTGATTAGAAGAATAGGCAGATACTTTATTTACTTTACTATGTTTCTCTAAAGGATTAAGCTATTTAGTGTTTAATGGTGTGTGTTTAAATCACTTAATTAATCCTTTTAGGTAGGTACCTGTTGTGATATTTCCCCAGGGCAGGGAAGTGTCCTTTACTTGACATTAAATGCACTCTTTGTATACTTGTGATGACATTAAACTCGAAGCTTAATAAAGTACCCTTTCCTATTTTCATCAACTGCTTATACCTACTTATAACGTGCTTCTGATAGAAGAATATGACTCTTTTTCTCATAAAATATAATGAAATACACAAACAGGTAATTTGAAACACGTCAATGGGTACGTAATGTAAAGTCGACAATTTGTTGCCGTGTTTCATCTTCAAATTCACAATTTCCTTCGCGTGACGTGAACTCACGTGTCTTTAAATTGATAACGAGGTAAGGAAACGCTTCACTCGTACTTCGGGTATTTTTATGAGTAAACAAGAACGTATGTCAATAGCAGAAAACATTAGCTATTTCCCCTATAAAATGTCGACTAGAATGAAAAACCGGGGCGCGGTTTGCGTGTTCACAAACGCTTGCGTTACCTTCGTATGCTGTTTGTACGTAACCTCTAAACGACTACCTACATTTTTTCACATTTTAGTACCCAGCTCTTGGCAATTATGGATATTGACGTTCGTGCTTTATTATATTTAGGCTTCCAAAGAAAGCTCGAGTTCTGAATAACTATTGTATATATCCAATTAGCACTATTACTAATTATTATTTTACTGGCATGAATACAACATCAATATAATATTACACAATAATAGACATCAGAAGGGTATGGTATTTAGACAAGAAAAGCTGTCGTTCGTCTAAATTTACTCAAAATTTAACTGGGTATTTAGTGATTAAAGATCCTAATGATTTAGTTTATCCTAATTAATCTTAAGTAATAAATATCTTACTAAAAGGATTATAAGTGGACACCATTTTCCAAGTAGAGAACGCCAACGCCACGAACAAGTTACAGAAAGAACATTTCATACATTACGCATCTATTTTAGATCCAAATTTCCAAAACTGACGTTAAACACTTACTGTAGTTATTTCAAAGCTATTTTTCTTCACATGCGGCAATTTCAGTGCCTTATAAGTTGGCCTTTTGTAACTTATCACGTAAACGTAACAGAAAGGTTAAAAAGAGAATATGGGACAGCTCATATATCATTAATGTTGTTGAGTTGCCTTTTGCTTTAGGTTCAAGAGAATTTTGTCCGTAATGTTTTTTGTGATGTACAGGAACTGTAGCTGTCTAACTTATTTTTGCCCAACTACCGCAGTCAAGGAGGGTAATGTTTTTCGAGAATATGTATGTATATATGTGGTTAGGTACATACATACATACGTACTCTATCTATTTCTTTTTCTTTGGTACGCCTCTACAGCCTAAATGGTTTAATGGATTTTAACTTATGATGAGTTTATGGTGAGGTTAGATTCGTAATTTGTGGCAGTGACATACTCGTATATTATATTATTATTGCAATGTAGCGTCGGCGTCGTCGTTTACGATTATGTAAAGTTAATATATTAGGTACCTTTTTTAATTTGATTAGAATCCATATTATCCTCATATCTAAAACAAATACAGATCAGTTTATAATAGAGAAAAAAACTAGTGCCACATTTTTTATTTTAAATCTAGTCATACTTACATTAAACATAGAAGGCATGTTTTTTTAAATCTGGTCATACGTTAGATACCTAATGCAGCTGAGCCAGCTGATAATAAAGCTGAAATAGCATTTACAAACCGATCTCAAATTATTTCAGAATTAAATTTCATTAGTGTGACAATAATAATAATATACCTACCCTTGTAGGTGTAGGCAGATATATATTTTATGTACCTAAATGATAAAAATATGAAAGCAATATAATTTCGACATTAAATTATTCAAGCTATATCACTATATAACTATATATATATAGTTTCTATGTATAATATGTATGTATTTACAAAAAAAAAGTATATATGTATGTATATCCGCATTCTAGAACCCATAACACAAATATGCTTACTTTGGATCTAGATGGCGTTGTTGTAGTTGTTGTGATATTATTATTATTATTATTATTAATAAACTTTTGCTTAAAATTTTATAATTCAGAAAAGAATTTTGGTACATGTTAAAAATCTTTAAGATGCTCCTGAAGTTAATATTTTTTTTGGCACACTCTTCTTGCTACTCAAATAACAATACAGTGGATAGCATACAGTTTACGTTTAAAATTACCCAATTTTGAAGCAATAAAAACTAGAATTGAACAAGAGCGGAGACTCGATCGTTCGTAACGCATCAAAAACCACTCTAATTGTTCGGTTGCGATTTCGAATCCGGTGCGGGCGCAGCTCCGTGACCGACCGAGTTCTTTAAGTTGGTAAACAAAATATTAATACAGTTTCAGTTTCTATTGTCTTCGCCGATGAGTAGTTAAATTTTCGAAACCTATTAGAGTACTTAAGTTTTCCGATTGAGCAATTCAATTAGTGAACTACTTGTATTTTACATAAGATCAACACTAAATAACACTTTATGGATAATGCTATGTTGCTGTCGGTGAGCAAGTTTACTAGAGGTACACTAGAAAGCGTACGTGATACTCTGTGACCTGTAGGTCACTGAATTTTGGACAAAAAGAAGGCAAACGCACGTAATGTAAGTACTTACCTAATAAGAGTGTGTGATGTTTATTTGGTATCAGGCGAACAGACTGCTCGACGGTAGGCAACCATCGATCAACAAATCGATCGACTAAGTTTGCAAACAGGTGAGCAGTCTGTTCACCTGTTTGCAAACTTTGTCGATCCAAAATAACGATCCTGTGGATATGTCAGTGCCTATGGATGAACCTTTATAAAACAAAACGTTGACAAAACAAATAAAATCTAGGCCATCTCTATTGAAAATTATATTCAAATGAACATAATAAAATGTTAAAACGACAGGAACAACAACGAGTATGCGAGCATCGCACAATAGATCAGCGGGCATGTCGGACACGATTTCATTTCCTGTGTGCGCGCGCGCCGACCCGTGGGCCAATTTCCGGCGACACTACTGTACTGTACCAACTGATTGATGCTATTCAATAGAGGTCGAATTATAAATCAATTGGCGATTTCACTAGGTAACAACGTACTTAAATAGTAATTACCTACAAATACTTGCAGTGAAATAGGATTTGAATTTTGCAGGTGTGTTCTCTAACCATTTGCCAATTAACCGTTACATATTTAATTTAATTAGTTTATGTTACTTTTCGAAGTAAGTACTAGAGGGGCTGTACATTTTTAAAATATTCACATTCAATGACTCACATATTCTACGGTGATACCTGTTAGTAAATCTAGTAAATCTCTTAATAATATAATATCTCTATGTCTTATTAATATTTTTCTCAAATTAAGGCAGATCGCTTTGAATGCATCTCCCCTTAAAAACAGCAATCACCCTCATTCATTAGGTTACATATTACCTTATTTTGCTTGACGTTTCGACCAGGTTACACCGGCCGTGGTCACAAGCAGACGCGTAAATTACCGTATGTTTATAAATTATATTATGCAAGGTGTAAGTTTTAAAGTAAATATCGCACTCCTTTTTTAGCATCGTGCATTTATTTAAATAAAAACAATGCTATATTTATTACAAAATATTAATTTATATAGCAAAATTGAGATATAAATACAATATACAGGTATAATCTGATTTCTTAACAATCTAATTCAATAAATTGATGTGTTTACTTATTCATTCGTTTCGCAGAAATGTTTCTTAAGCAGTATCTACATTATCAATAATTGAAGAGCATTAAAGATTGTACACATTAGCTGAGTCGTTTTCCATTAAGTAGGTATATTACTCAAGGTTATACACTATATTATAAGTAGGTAGGTAATAGGTATATCAAGAATAGTTATTGGCTATTAAATGTTAAAAGGTTGCAGTTTTACAAATATCTACTACGACTAAAGTTAGCGTGTACTTTTCTAATCACAACGTAATATATTTGTATAAATATTTAAAGACATAAATGATTTGTATGATCATGCGTTTTTCCTCAGCCATCACGTCTTTATCTCGGTAGTGCTAGCTATTGTTACCAATATTATTTGCTCATGTAATTGGCGGCGAGCCCTTTCTCATATTATTCTACTCACAACTCATTAGGATGGGTATTGCCCTTAAAATTATTTTTAATTTCTTCGTGACATCCATTAAAGTTTTCAATGATTTTCTTGCCGTCACCAAATGCCCAAATGTCATTAGTTAGTTCTCATAATAAGCACTAGAGGCGCTGTTATTTTAAAGTGTTGAACACAATTAGTACCGTACGCTCTCACCCATGAGAAATATGCACGTTAAACCATTAAAGCCATTGTATGCGATAGAGGCGATTGTCATATGACCTTAACAACAAAACTAGATAGTACCGATATGCAATGGTTAAATTAGTACCTATCAAGATTTTTGTCAATCTGTAACCATTGTTATGATAATCGAAAGCAAAAGTTTAGTTTCTCAGACATCAGAAAATCCCAATTTCTCTCATCAATAATCGGTAGATTGTGCTGTTGTTTGATGTATACCAATTTATTTTTTGTTATAAGTTATAACGCCCTTTTGGTAAAAGCGATTCTATAATTCTGTCTAATATTGATTGAATAGGTAGGTACTACATAATTACCTAAATGTATTGTTTCAATTTGTCTATATATACATTACCATACCATACATACATTAATAACAATACCACTGCAATATAATTTGCTATGTTATTTAATAATAATAAGTATAAAAATTAATAACTCACGATGCAGATATTGAAGCCATCCTCCCAAAAACATCTTTATTTTAAACTAGACCATTTTAGGTCAGATTTACCATGTTAGATACCTACATAATATACCTACTTAAATGACGATGTAGTACATTATATTACATAAGCGATATTTCTGTGCTATGACTGAGTAACTTTTGTCACTAGTCACTTATTATAATAATGGCTAGCATTACGGTAAATAAATGGTTAATTCTCATAAATAAAATTGGTTATTATTTTTGTTGCGTGCACGAACTGTACGACAGATTTTGATATTTGGCGTGTTGCACGCAGAGCAATAGCGGGTGGCTCGGCTGTCGGAGGTTGACATACGATAAAATGCCGTTTGAAAATCGCCCATGCAGTGACAGACTACAATACGAATACCGAATGGCAAACACGTATCAGATGTATATCTGCGTATATTTTTCCGTGAATGTGTTAACTTTGTTTATTGCTAACGTCGAAAAAAGTGTGGAAATTGTCTCGATTACAGTTCGTCTCTTTATTTTTACACGTTTATGGTCAATAAATATGTGTAACAGTAGCAATAACATTTAGCTTGATTTGATAAATAACTGAATATGATCACGAGTTTTCACTCAAATGATTGGTAGAGCTGCATTATTTCTGTCTATTTGTATTTGTCATCATAATTTATAGGTAAGTTAGAATAAGGTGCTCGTACATTATTTTGTCTCTGCAGTTTTTTTCGAACAAAGTTCAAATTAATGAACAAGTTTTCACATTTTGGTTCTTTGTAGCAAAAACGAGTCTTTTGCCATATTTTGGTACATATCCTAACGCCGGACTAACACTATTTTTTACATCACTTTTGTACATTTTATATAGAGTATTATTTACACTGCAGCAGCTCCTATGTATGTACTTTGACGCAATATTACAATGCGTCACGGTGCGGCCGTCGTAGTATGCGCTTGTCTTAAATGTATCAAATTACAAATTACTTTGAAATTCAATTGTTTTTAAATTTAAGTCACGTCCTTTTAGATTACCTATTATTGTGTTCATCATTAAGAAAAGTATGGACTCATTAAACAGCAATTTCTGTTTATGATACTATTTATTTTTACATCTCGTGTGTTGTTAATGTTTCATTCTTTTGAATTAAAACATTATTTTAGTTATCTGAGATTAAAATTTACATTCGTATTTACTCGTAACTCGCCGATTGGTTTTCATAATAAAGAGTTAATGGTTTCGCTATCTGCAGTGTGTGTAACTGCATTATCACGAAATATTACTTGCCTCTGGTTTCACAACATCGTTTCACTGTGTCTGAACACATCATAGCAACTGCAGCATCTAAGTAGTGTTGTATTATTGTTAGTAAATAGATAAAAATGTTGTTAAAGAAAGTACAAATAGCAGAGATATTGCGTATTCGACTGCAAGTGCAGCTCAATACAGTTTTTTTTTCGTTTTTATGGTGGTCATCGCCAGTGGTGAAGTCGCCAGTGACCTTTAAAATAGTTAGAACTTCTAAATTTCGTGGGCTTAGACAACAATATTTTTGTAAGTCGAAAGCGTCGATACTGGTAACCATAAAATGCAATAAAAAAGTATAGTTCTACTCATAATAATTACCAAAATAAACACGCACATTGATAAAGAATTCAGTCTTGCTTGTAGATGTTGCGAGCGTGCGTGCAGTACGTAGTTACCGACATAGAATTTGTTATATTTATCAGGCCGTCCTGGGTAAACTACCTTTTATAGCACCAATTACGGACATAACGCTTCTGTAATTTCACCGAGTGTGTGCTTCTTACGAGTTACAGCGGTTGGGCAGGCAGTTTCTTGTATAATTGAATATACTACTAATGTATGTAATTGTAGCACTTATTCTAATTAAGTGTATTTTTCTAACCATTTTAGTACGTTGTTGTTATTGATTACTGAATTGTGTGGAGAAAATGCGCGATCTCTATCCTAGTCGATTATTTTATGTCTTCATGCTGATGAAGATTACGTAATCTTATCGTCAAGAATGTCATAGTCAGCCTAAAAACGCTTAGCACTGTAAAGTCTGCCCTGCCTTCCTTAAAAACGGGGCTTTGCTATTGTTACCACTCTTGCTGAGAGGATTGGATTCCGCTAAGGTGATATTTATATTACGTAGGTACATGCTGTCCATTTCCTGGTATTTTCTTAGTTATGTCTCATGGGACGATCAATATTTGGACGAATGAATGTTTGTTAGGAATCACCATTCTTCTCCTTGATTTTATCTACTATATTGGGTTCAATTCAGGGAGTCTTCAAGTCGAGAGTGCATAGATATAATTTAGATAAGCTTGCCACATCGTGGACATCACTTTAAAAACAATATATTACTATATAAATTGAGCGACTACCATCTGAACTCTCAAAGCTTGTTATTGTTCAACATATGACCAGTACCTGTTCAAAAATATTTAGGTAAGTATAAACTTATCTAAATGAATTTGTAGCATCTAAATTAAATTTCACCAATGGTCAAATTTAGCATGAAATAATTAAGTTGAGCCTTTATATTATTACCTGGCCGGTAACGATCTTTTGCACACCAAATTAATATCCGTAAATTTTAATTTCATTAGTACCTATGTATATTTTTATGTAGGTAAATTACACGATTCGTCTGTCGACAAACTGAATTCAACATGAGTAAAGCCTCGGGTGTAAGCTGGATAGAATGTATATAATATACGGGTATATACAGTGTGTCGTGTATTTCGGCTAAAATACCGCTCATTCTCGTCTCGTGGGTGTCATACAAAGTGACAAAGGGATAACATCAGGTTGACGGGCACCAGCACTCACCTGTTTATTAACTAAACGACTAAGTAAGGAGTGAAGTCAATTTGTTCAGTAAGCACATCGTGTTAGGTTCGTTATATAACATTACAAAAAGTATATATTATGTTTACTACATAAAAGCGTTACTTAAGTTTATTATAATTATTACTTTAGGTATTAATATTGTACTTATTATTACTTGGAAATTCTTCATGCGTTAAATGTTTTTTTTTACTGAGAGAGGTGAAAAAATCATGCTATGGCTTCAAACCGCTGCTGAGTAGTAACCATAATCACCCGTTAGGATGTACTACAAATAAAAGTGTTCTCCAGAAATTTAAAAATATTTTATTGAACGGGAGAGTTAGAAAAGCATAAATAAAAAATAAATGTTTAAATAGTAGGTACTTAAGTTTATTTCAAAACAATTCTTCCATTAATTAGCGCATAAACCATTTCTTGTGTGAGATTTTAAACATACATATGCAATAAATAGATAAAAAAATAAAACATATTTAGTAATATACACGCCACTTTTTTACTCTGACAAAAACGGCAAGTAGGTATAGAAGTAAATGCCGAATATTTTAGGATTTCAAATATTACATGTTTTTACTGGACCTCTGTCTGCAAATCATTGTATTAAAGTTTAAGAATTGTGTCGCTTATTGTTGAAACGTAGCACTTTAAGTTCAGTCACCTTCATTTAGGAACGTATAATACTCTTAGCA
Organism: Parascotia fuliginaria; assembly: GCA_963082885.1. Classification (NCBI taxonomy): domain Eukaryota; kingdom Metazoa; phylum Arthropoda; class Insecta; order Lepidoptera; family Erebidae; genus Parascotia; species Parascotia fuliginaria. Next base: position 11,157,725 of record OY720180.1, on the reverse strand, counting down.
ACCTTTAACTTGTAGAAGAGCACAGTTACAGAAACACTATCTGGGCTGTGTTGTAGTTGATGATTGCTAGTGCCTCTTAGCAGCAAAAGAGATTATGCTGATTACATGTTGGTAGCCGTAGCCAAAAGGGCATGACACAGGTTCAAATATGTACCTGGCGTTTGTAAAGTACCACATCGGAATATAGTCTTCTTTTACTACTTCCACAATTAAAAAGTGTTAAGCAATAAAGAAATATAATCTCTAGGTCTACTTGCTTCTTTTAATCTACTCATTTATCATCCAACTTTTAGACATCTTAAAATGTTTTGTACATTTAAGGTGTCCGAAATTTATTCTTGTTAATGGTTGAGAATTAAAAGGATCTTATATTTGTTTACGCAGATGATGTTTTATTCCTTTTATAAAGTAAAAAGATTATGCAGCTTGAGTGGTATTTGTAGAGATATTTTTCTTAAAGCTTGTGCCTAAGTGAGTTTCTTACAAAATAATTACGTATAATTATCGTTTGTTCTTGTAAGGTTTGAGAATTCGGTATAGAAATCGTATTAAAAGTCTACTTAAGGCTAAATGATAATTTGTATGTATCGTTAAAAAGGTTATGTTTGACTTATGACTTATGTTAGTTCGGTTCGCTTTTGATGTATTAGATTTGTCATCATCTTTATCATCAATTTTAAGACGTTCACTGTAAGACACAGGCCTCTTCCAAGAGGTTTGCCTTAGTCACATTGGGTTTTACTAGTACTTGTACTAGTACTAATATTTGCGTACTAAATGTCAATTACTGCCATCTAATGATGGCAGTAATTGACATTTAGTACGCAAATACCGGTGCGCTATTGCCTTTTTCCTAGAATTCCCTTAGTTGCTTCTTGCGACACTCACGGACAGAGATTGGGTGGTAATTTTATATTGTTCAATAACTCGATAGGTTGCAGCGGCGTGCAGTCCGTATCATCGGTAGCCCAGAGGCCACTAAGACTCTTGAGTTTTTACAGCTGTGTAGAGAGGTCGCCTCAATCTTGGCTGTCTTCTATCGCTTTTACCACCCTTCTCAAGAGCTCTTTGAATTAACCTTACCTTCTCCAATTTTATCCAGAACGATACATGCGGGACTGAAGTGCCAACCTTTTACAGTGGCATCTGAAGGGTTTCTAACTAAACGGTTTAACACTTCATACTTTTGTCGCTCTATTAAAAAATTACCAGCGCATATGTTCTCATCTAATTTTAATCCTGAGTCTTTTAAGCGGGACGTAAAAAAGCATCTCACAAAGCAGCCATAGTGGACGCCACCATAGCAGTAGTTTTCAGTAATGGCTTCTGGATTCCACTGACTGCTTACCATCAGGCAGAGTGGAGTCTTTTTAGTAGCCTGATAAAAAAAATATAATGTACGAGTTTTCAGCTTTTCTAATAATATTCATATTGCTTCATCTCTATGTAGAGAATGCTTATATTATTAAATCCACAAAGTACCCTGTGTGCATGAAGTTAAATAAAAATAATCACTTGCCGCTTAAACCTACCTACCTATATTATATGTATATGCGGCAAGTGTGCTTGCTTATTATGTAGAATAGGAAACGGTACTATTAGCTTAAGTAATGTCAACATTAGTCTAATGATACCTTTGTACAAAAATTGTTATTCAAACTTGCCATCGTATTGCAAACCCTATAATTTTGTAAATGTATATACGGGCTAATATTCCAAGTAACGTAGATGGTGTCCTTACACGTTTTTAAATATTAAAATGCGTTCTATTTCCCGCGCGTATATTTATTCGAAGGTAGCTATTTACATAGATGTGCTGTATGTTTGTGTGTATGCTTATGTGTGGTTGTGTGTGTGTATGGTGTCGCAATCTACGTTACAACCAACAAACACATAAAACATACATAATAAGGTGGGTTTGTGTGTAGAACGCGGTCGGCGCCGCCACGGCGTGTTGGGGCGCGGTTACCATGACGACGCCCGCACCCCTTCCTCACACCCCCACAGGCTTTAGCTGACCCGCCGACCTCTAGTGACGAGTCGTAACACTGTCAGTGTTATAAGGATGGGCGAATACAGCCACGATTCATTTTAATTTAACGGTTATCATGTTTCTTTCTTTAGTTGTTTGTGTTTTATATTAAGGAGACACATTGTAATTTGGCACCGCTCCTTTATAGCTCCCTTCATCAGCCTTCGTTGAGTTACGCCAGTCTTTTTTCTTAGGGCACAGGGTACACAGTTGTATATAGGACTTGCATTTTCAAGTCACTTAGGTGGTCCTAAGATCTGTCATTATCCCTAGAGCATAAAGAATCTGCCTCATTTTTGTGTTAAGCGCAATAAGAAACACAGTCAGGAAAATTGATAGTATTCATACGTATAGATAACTGTACTGTAATTATGCTTTGTATAATAGTTTCATTCGTATGAACTAAACTTATGCGAAAACTAAAACCGAATATCTCCACTCGTTGACCTACCTCCGCCGCATTGAAAGCAATTGTCTCACAAATGAAAAACTTGCAGATTTATTATGAAGTTTGTTTGTAAGTATGTTTGTTTGTTTGTTTATCCAAACAAAGAGTTTGTATTACGGTGGCTTTACAAACAAATAGTACATCCGGATTCTCAAGATACATATTGTGCATCACATATTTGATTCTATATTAAATCTTTGATCGATACCCGGCTTAATGGTAGTGGCTTAACGCCTACTTAATCTACACATGTAAGACATGCATACACGCTAGATTACATAGGTATGCAGTCGGTCGATTCGGAATAATTTCGAATAGGAATCAGACTTTAATAAATCATTTTATTTTATGATTTCAGCCTGAAGACCTTAGTAATATTTACAAAATACCTACTTACTACTATAAACTTGGTAAGCACTTAAGTCTATTAAATTTAAAAAGTACTTCTCTTACCTAAGACATGCGAAATCTAATTATTTATCGTTTTCACATTTATGTTCAGCCTATTTTCCTAGATGTCTACGACCTGTACATAAGTTGTTGTAATAACGCCCGATACAAATAGCAGGTATATATATAAACGTTATCGTTGTCATAACGATATTTGTCGGTTTTGCCACATCACTACAGGACTAAGTCTAGTCTAGTTCTCGACGTCCTCAGCTTTATGAATACTTCAAGCTTCAGGTGCTTGCACATCGTATACTTCGGGCCAATAAAAGGTAATGCCCCAAAAATCCACAGCTAACCGTCTTAGTAAAGAAAATCCTAGTTGGAGGTCACGTTTTAAAAAGTCTTGTTGTATTTCTTGGAGCAATGTTGCTTGTATATTTTAATAGATCGATAGAATCCGTAATGACTTGATGCCGTGTGTAGAACTGTTGAACTAGTTATTTGTTCCATTCTTTGTAATAGAAACGATTGATTTTAAATTGAATACATTGTATTTTGTAGTTCGTGGTTTCATGTAAGCTGATGTAATAAATATAATGTAATTGTGATAGATTTTAAATTTGATGCAGTTTATAGTCGGATAAAAGAGTAATTTACCAATGCAGCATTTATTTTACTATGCGATTAAAAGAAAAATATAAAAATGAAGTTGCATACAATTTTTGTAATATTTGACGAGAAAAAACGTTGCTTACAATATGAGTCGCCTAATGTTATGCAGTTTTTACAAATGTAAATAGGTTTTAGTCTTCAGCGAAAAAAAATTAAAACAACGAAAAAAAAATTATTATTTTGTAGCTTTATGAATTCTGCTTGCAATTTAAGTTTATTTACTAGTGTGAAAGTAGCTGGGTATTATAGGGCCCAATGACACGAACTCTGCTACTATAAAAGGAACCCATCGTGTTGAATTTTGATGACAACACGATGAGGTACATGCCTATTTCATTTAATCGCTGAGTATACTCGTAAAAAATGTTTTCAAAAACCTTGAACGAGTACCTCTACTACAACATATTTTATTTTTATATAGATGATGCACTTTGTCTAAGCTTGCTATGATATTGCGATATTGAAATATGGAGTTAGGATTACTTAACTTTTAACATTTATTTTATTCAACGCTGGAGTACATTCTGATGATAACCACATAAATTCTTGTTAGATCTTAGTTAATAAAATTATCTTTTTAAATATAATATAATATATTTTGTTAAATATTCTACAGACTATACAACATACACGTAAATATACACTGCCTATGTGGTTCACTGGTACTGTGAGTGAATTACCACGCGATAGTCTTAGCTTCAATCGCCGGGTGTTAAACAACTCGACCTTCCCTTCAGGGAAAAAGGGTGTAAAGCTGTGTCTAAGCTAATAATAGAGAGAGAAAAGATTTGATTTGTTATATATTTTTAAGGTATTGCATAGCTTTTATCGCGGGCTTTGAGCGCGGCGACCGAATCAAGAAATTCCGTAACGATAATAAAATCTCCTACTCCGCCTACCATAATATTTATTTCTCAGGATAAACACTAGTGGCGCTAATTTTTACCACACATAAACCAAATATTTTGTCACATTTGTCACACATGTATTGTAAGATAATAAAAATATTTTAAACGATATTAACTTCTCATTTATTCAATAATAGAAAAAAATTAACTTAAATTAAAAATATCTGCATATATAAAAAAAAAATATAATTGCATAAGTTGATAAAAAATGCTATTTATAGTCCTACTTGTAGCTTTCTGAAGGTGAAAGAGTTTTTTAAATCGGTTATGTAGATCTTGACTTAAATCGGAACAAACAAACAATTTAAATTTTTATTTATATATTTTCCTTGTTATGTATCTTTTTGTGTGCAATAAATAAATAAATAAATAATAAACCAACAAACAAACAAACTCTGCCGCTTTATATAATAGTATAGATAATGCATGAAACATAATAAATCTATAATATAATATTATAGTTTTTATACCAATACACAGAGGGATTCGTCTAGAATATGTGGTTTACCTAGGATGTTTTTGACATTTGATCGATGTAATCACCATTATAATGACCTTTAAGATAAGTTTCCTTAATTGATTTCAACTTTTAATTCCCGAGTTTTGCAAGTAGTTCTCAAACAATCTTTTTCATATCTACTTTTAAACATTCAACTGCATGTTTAATGGGTTCATAGTGCTATTTTAAATTTTAATACATTCAAAAGATGAGGGTAAAATTGTCCAGGAGTAAAGCGTCCGCAATTTATATTTTGCACGTCAAATGAGTGACTCACGTGTATGAGATCAAAGGGGTAGTTGTGAAGCAAGTTGCTCGTTTTATAAATTTCTGTTCAGTTTTGTATATTTATTTATTATCATACTTAACGGTTCGTCAAATATATTTTGAACTAGCTTTCCGTGGCGCGGTTTCACCTGCGTCTTTGCTTACTGCTCTGCTCCCGTTGCCAGTAGCGTAATGTTAAATAGCATGTAACCTTCCTCGAGATCTGGGCTATTATACGCAAAAGGATGTTTTCAAATCCAACTGGTAGTTCTAGAGATTACCGCGTTCAAACAAACAAATAAACTCTTCCGCATTATTTAATTACCTTTTAGGCATCCATATAAATTTATTCATAACATCAAATTTCCTTACAATATAAATTCTAGACCACATCTATGCAAGGCTATGTTGCTTAACGATTTTAGATATTTAGGGTAATTATGACCACTAGCCCTTAATTAGTACCTCTATAGGTAATTATTATAACTATTATGGATACTTAACACGCAAATTATTACATGCGATTTGATATACAACTAATATTATATAGGCTAATATTATATATATCTGTGTTGTCAAAAATGATACCTCGACATTTTGATGTAGGTAATGGTAGCGACGCGGCGCGGAGCGTATCGCGACCACATTATCCTCTAAATCACAAATGTTGTCTATATTATAAATAATAGCTATAGTATTGAACTAAAGGAAAGTGTAGAAGAATAACAAGTTACAGGTTTAGTTAAGTATGGACTTGGTATTACTACCACACTCGTAGCGTAAGCTACTATGGTATTCGTTGTAATAGCCATAAGGACCCGTATTTTCTACGAGAAAATTAATGGCAATAGGTTCTTGTAATCGAATAACCTGTAGTTCCACATATTACACGTTGCACAAGATAGTAGTAATAATTTCTAGATCAAATTGCAGTGACCCTGTCGAGAAGTAATTCCACCCCACAGAAGTTCGTAATCAGGGCAATATTAGAGCTACCTGGATAATATTAATGTTCCTGCTGATGAAATTTTCGCACTAAAGATAGAATGTGTTTCGACTGTGTGTACAGCGTTTTTCAATAACTACCTAAGAGACATTTCGAGATACGTGATCGAAAATTTACATTAGTTTTCATTTACTGAAATCGTTGGGCACCAAACTATAACCCTTATTATATTAATTATAAACCTCTCTCTCTTTCTCGCTGTTCTTCGACCAACTTAATTGTATAAAGCCATAGAACGGCAGCTACTAAGACATGTCTTAATTGACTAAACGTATGGTGCAGTAGTTTAAGTCGTAAACTAAACTTGCATCATAATGTGAGTTTGATTTCTACAGGTTGCAAATTTGTATCATTTATAAATGGTGTTGTCCATGATTTGAATGGTTGTAAATTCTCACTAGACATAGGATATTTTTAATGCAGAAATAGCTGATGAAATTACAAGAATTAAAAAAAAAACTATGGGAACAAGGTACTTGATGTCTTAAAGAGATATTGTTGTCTTAATTAGTTTATACCTGCGACTCTTGACGAGCTTGCAGTTTAGAGCATTTTGATCCTTTCCTCAGTATCATACCTCTGTGATACCATGTATTCGAAAATGTCCGAAACGCTCATATTGGCACGGAGCATTTCACATTCATAGGTAAAGCAGGTGAATGATTGTCTCGTCTTCCTCCCCACAAGTGAGCACTGCATTGAGGGCATAACAGATCAAATCTGTAAAGAAGTTGTTTTGTTGGCAAGTGCTCACCGTAGAGTATTTATATTTGACTACTACGCTCCACTTAAATAGTTTCCTAAATGTCCTATAATAGTAAAAGCATTAAAATCTTAAACCAGTTTCAATTACGACTAAACAACATATCACTCTACAATAACAAATGAAAATATTAAAAAAACAAGGACATTGTTTTCCTCAATAGTCTACAAAGCAATCGCGTTCCACATAAAAATAAAAATGGTGGCTATTCAAAGGACTTATATACAAAAGGATAATTTCGCTTTAGTTTCCATTATGTACAGCGCTATTGTTGTCGATGTTGTGGTTTAAACACGCCAATTTGCAAATGCGTCGCTTTTAATTTTAACTAATTGACTGTTTTATGTTCGTACTGAAGGTCTCGTGAATGTCGCCTGCATAGTTTCGTCACCGCGTTTAAAAGGGTTTGACCGTAAAATAGATTATAGTTCCCATGTGATACGATTAAAATACTTGATTTTCTACTAAATTACATCTTTGATTTTTGAAACAAAATAAAGTCTAATATCTTGTTTTAAAGTAGTGTATAAATTAATTTTTAAAAAAAATTAAAAAAAATATTAGTCTGTTTTAAATAATTTCATAAACATTTTTGAATTAATTATTTAAACTCGTTTTGTTTGATATTGATCTAAATACTTTTCAAATAACTAAACCGAATATTTTTAGGCAATCTCATTTATTATTATTAATTAATTCTTAATGTCTGTACAGCATTGCCATTCCATTCCAATATGTCAAAAATAAAATGCTCATAAATTTAATATTATTTATTGTCGCCCATAACGACTTTGCAACAACTGAATATTATTCAAATTGGATGGGTCTTAAAGGTCAACTTTTGTTAATTGCTTACTATTACGATTTTTAATTGTTTTATATATTTCCTTGCAAGTATATTTTAAAAAGTATTTACATTTTTTTTTATATTATTTTTGTTTAATCCTAAAGCTCTACAATTCAAATAATCTTAATAAAATAGCACAGGATAAATGGTTACATTAGCAATATATTCTTTTAATTTTGTCTATTAATTTTTACTGTAGTAGATCCACGCTGATTTCAGCATGAATGAGCCAGATCGTCCAGGGAAGTACTACCCTCTCATAGAAGATCGACTTAAGAGTAGTAGTATCCGTTCTGCGTTTCGTTCGGTGAGTGAGAGCGCTGGAGGCCCAATTTCCTCCCTTTCCTCTTTCTTCACCTCCCTCATTCCCTTCCCCTAACCCCATTCCCAGCCGCCTTAGTGGAGACTACCATACCAGCAGTTTAAGACGATGGCTTTTAGTATAGTGGCCGCCACTTCTGGATTCCACTGACTGCTTACCATCAGGCGGGGTGGAGTCACTTTGGTAGGCATATATAATAAGTAGTAGGTATATATAAAAAAATATAAAAAAATGTTGTTTGCAACGTAAACGTGTATGAAGATATATTAACCTGATAAGAGAAAAAATTTCTTTAAAGCTAAACTTTTATATTATAATAAAACAAGCAAACAAATATAAAATACAAAGTAGTGACCCCAAAATTGATGGTATTATTAAGGGCTTTACTGTTTTCCCTAGACGAATTGTTGGCAAAATCACGTTTGTGTTTTATTGCATGAAGATCTGCAACAATACATAAAGCTTAATTAACTCGTTTGTGTTTGTTAATGTTCGTGGGTGAGTCATCGAACGAGGTGACGGCAATAGCGACGGTGTAATCTATTAGAAAAGATAGTTTACAGAGACTACAGTCCGCAGACCATTTTGGATTAAAAGGATAGATATAGGAATACGAATTCTGATAATAGATTTTGAGTCTTTCCAAAGAAAAGTCTTCTAAAGACTACTAAATTAGGTATATCCACATGTAACTATGACTGTGAAAATGAAAATGTTTAATGAAAAATGTTTATTGGAATAAAAAATAAATGGTAACATAGAATTTAATCCCCTAGCTAGCGTGAGCTGTGATTCAGAAACCAATGTCTTCCTCCTTAGACATGGGTATAAATTGTTTGAAAAAGCAAATAATAATTAACAGTTAAAAAGTAAAAAAAATAAACGAAGTTACAGTAATAATCAAATTAAACACCAAAACACAATTAAAACGTACCTACAAAGTTAAACATGAAGAGTGGTGTGTATTGTAGCATGATATGATATAGTGATGTGGTGTAGTGTAGTATTGTATAGAGTGATATATATTGTAGTGTAGTGTGAAGTGGTGTAAGGTAGTGTAGTGTGATGCAATGTAGGGTAGTGTGTTTGGTGTGTTGTATTGTTCTATTAATGGTGGTGCAATGTGAAAATGAGTGACTGTAGGCTTATTGAATACATGTACGTTAATGTATAATGCTGTATTATTTAGATACTACATACAACGCTAGCATACTAAGATTACAACATGCCTGCAATATTATCCAAGAATCACGTTTATTTCTAGAAAATTTCGTAATAAAAGCTTTCACAAGTATAAAAATAAAAGCAAGATACAATGGAGTCGAGAGAAATATTTTTACTTTCGCGTACGTACCGCAAGTAGCAAAGTTTTCTCCACTTGAAACTTGTTAGTTTGCAACAGCCTATTAATATCTGAGCTTAAGAAAAAGCCTCTTATTCAACTTATTAACTGCTAAGTTCTTGAATTTTCTTCGTTGCTAGTCGCTATTAATAATAATAATAATATCTTAAATTGTATTTTTTTTATTTTAGTTGCAGGGATGGCGTAGTCCCTCCGATGACTTTATTTCATCTATTTTATTTAATTGCTACTTCTTTGATAATTATCATAACTTGAGTTAATATTAATATCAAAATAATCAACGTGATATTGCAACAATCCTACTACCTAATAATAAAGTTTGTGTATGTGTGTGTGTGTGTGTTTCTTACGAGTACCACTTAGCGCCTAAACGATTGAACCGATTTCGATGAAAATTAATATGTTATCTACATATTAATTTCGATACGGACATAGGGTACTTTTATCCCGAAAATCGGTCTGGTTCCTGAGGAAGAAAATACACATTTTAGGCGCGGCCGAAAGAAGATCCAACCCTCTATGTTGGCAACCAGTTTCCAAAACTGAAGAATTATTCTTGTTTGGAAACCAGGTTTAATAAAAAGAAATTTGGAAACTGGTTTTTAAATTTTGGTTTCCAAAGTGATTATTTATTCATTACTAGCTGCCCCAGTAATAAATAAATAATTTGTACTACTAGTTAACTTATCATCTTACCAAATAGCAGAGTTTCGTGAGTCCTTCATAGAAACATGCAACCGGAAAAAGCTATCGTTTTATGCTGGTGGTTAAAAATAAAACTACATAAATGGGGGTCGCTACCCGTGAACCCACAGACTACAAAAATTGTTATAAGTAACGAAACAAATATTTTCTCATATTGTTCATTAAGAACTTGATATTGCATAGTGAGAATAACTGCGACTTGGTAACAACAGGAATCTGGTAATGTTCCAAAAAACCTATTAGAGTACTGTCGACCGGTATTCCGGTGCGCTATATGATAAATGTCAAAAAAACGAGCCGCATTGCAGGGTTAAAGGCAACAATTTGCCAACGCAACTACGTTACAAAATATTAATGACGCCACAAATAACATTAATATTACGGTTTCACTGGTACATACATTTTTGTTTGTGTCGTGTTACTGTTATATTGTTCGCTAAACCGTGTTATAATACAATTACGCTCTTCTGTTATTAGAATTGGGTCTTAACGTACCTTAATAAGATTAGGTTGCTTATCTTCACACATATATATAGGTCACTGGCTCTTTTCTATTGTTCGTGGGAACGATTCAAAGCATTATGTTACGGGATATTGGGTGAGCTCTGTACGCAATTCAGTCTGAACTATGAATAAGTCGCTGAATCTCTTGCTATGGGTGTTCTAAGTGGAGTTTTGGCTTCATATCTGTTTGTTAGCTTGCTGTTTTCAACTATTACATCAAAATTATATCTTACCGCGGCTGCACTATTTAGAATTAAATATTAAATACAAAGGCTTGCATAAATGTTTACCATAACAAGTTTCCGAAATAGCTCTATCGACTTTCTTACTTTAAAAAATATTGTAAAACAAATAGAGTCCTGTAAATGAGTGTTAAAATATTGTTCCCTAAGAAACAGTGTAGCCAACATTTATAAAATTCCACAGTCAAGAAACGCGAAACTTTTTTTTTTACTTTAGTTATCTGCGCGAGTCGGAGCGTTTTTCGCCCCAACTTAATAAACGTAAGAAGAATTTAATAAAAGCGTCATATTTTAAGTATCATTTTTTTTTGTTTTCAGAGGATAAGAATATTGTGTAGGTAGACTAGTGGAAACTGGAATTTAATTGTCTCGGAGCTAGGAAGCCGTGTCGGAATATAAAAACTTTGGCGCGAAAAATATTAACTGCAACTGTAGCGCTTGCAAGTTTTCGTTTGTTTTTTTTTTAGATAAGGAGAGGTTTATCCATTTTTGAAGGGGTTAAGGTTACTAAGGTTTGTGAATGTTTGCAATAAAAGGATAATTTGATTGAACTTTAATAAATGAAAAAAATAATAGATATGACAATATCTTAGTGAAACGTGACGTCATAGTAGATACCTACATAAATACAATCTAAAATCTTTTTACTCGAAAAAGTTGGCCAAGCCATTTCATAACCCACAATACGATGAGATTTAGCAAATGAGTCCAAATACGAAATTTGCCAAAATAAGACATTACATTTCATATAACTGTCTAAAATAATTTGAATTTACAAACAGCTGTGTCCCTATTCTAGCGTGAACGTCGCGCGTACTCGCCCGTCTAACGGGGATCACATTTGAGAAACTTTTAAAAGCCAGCAAGCCTCGGCTCGCTACGAACGAAATCACAGTCTAGTAAAGTATATTTCACCCTTTTGACGACACATTATGTACATTTGCAGCGCGTAACGACACGGGCACGGCTCACAATTTCCATTAAGTCGCGCCGTAATAAGAACAGCCTTAATTTTAAGTGGCACGTTGGAAATTGAACTCTAAATCTTGGCTTAGTAAGGTAAATTCGGCTTGGGTTACGGGCACATTTGTTTCCTAACACATGGATCTGGTGCCGCTCCCCGTGTAACACATATCGAATTAGCAAAAGGACGGTATCTTAGTGCAATTAGCTTCAACATATTAGGAGTGCCCAATTGTCTGTTGTACCCATTTAATATACGTAACCAAATATATTATCCTTGTCTATTTGCGGTGTGTGGTTTTGATGATGTGTTATAATGTTCAATTTCGTACGTTGACCTTTAGAGTTTTAATGAAATTGAAGCTTTTATGTCTATTTTCTACATTTGCCAACTTTATTATGTCTTTTTAAGTTGTGTGTTCGTTCAATAGATCGCGTGGATTTTCAAGAAGTTTTGTAATAATCTCAACAAACTTCAACTATCTCTTGTTCTAGAATTGTTGTTTGAACTCTTTGATCATATTTCACGTCATAATAATGTATTTGTTTAGATATTGATCCAGCTTTTATTTAGTACATTAGTCACTCCTATCGTAGTTCTGTTTATTTTATATGAATAAATAACTTTTATGGGTCTAAAATAAAGTAATTATTAACCCGATCTATACAGAAAGAATGAGTGCCTCAGCCTCAATCATGCCATTATAAATTAAATATCATCAAGTTAGTCTAAATAATTGGTCAAGTAGAACAGTGTAGGATAGGTACTACATTAAGATAATGGAAATCTAAGTACATAATGTCAATAAAAACGGAATGTTTTGTAGCCATTTAGTGAGCACCTATTTATAGTAAAACAAATCTGTAGATAGCAATGCAGATAATAAATAAAAACATTAAATAAAATAGACCCTGCCAAGTGCTTTGCCGAAGATTTCGTAACTTATGAGTGGAACATTTTGCCGTATTTTCCGCATGATTCGCTTTAGATAACTAGTAATAAAGTTTATTTTGGTACTACTTATATTACTTACTTGCTACTTATTAATAATCGGCAGTATTATTAGTAAATGTCGTTATTTTTGCTTCTGATATTCATATAATAATTATATACGAATTTTAGAGATAAGAGGGAAGCATTTTTTGACAATTTCAATTATAGAAGTTATATTATACATCATTTATGTAAATAAAATAGGTTTAGAATGTACAAATATGGCTTTGTAATGTGGTGTGATATTCCATTTCCTAATAACCGCACTTTAGATTATAAGTCCTTCCATTTGGATAATGAAGCTTATTGCATTTAATGAACTGGATCGATAGATGAATGGATAACTCTACATTGGGAAATATCCTTAAAACACTTTAAATGTGCATATTTTACTAAATATTGAATGATTATCATTATCATTAACATAATATATCAAGTGAAAGATGCCCACGTTATGCTTTGTTAGTGAAAATAGTTCATAGAAAAAACAATTTTACCCATAGGTATAGGAAGTGGAAATGGTCTTCTCGTATATCAGAATAAACAACAATAAATTTGTTTGATTGTGAACAAAATTGGTTTACAGACTCCCAAAAATACTACGTACTTACTAAAATCTTTAGAATCCTTCAGCGAATCAGCTAAGTTTTGCTTTGCGTAAGTTGTTCTTCTAGCAAGTCCTTGAAACAATACTATACGGTCTAAAATGTTTCCTTATTTAATAATCCTTGACATACTTCAAATATATTTCTTTTATGTTTGAAGGTGCTATTAAATAAAAAGGGATGTAAAGGCCACGTAGCAAATGGATTAGCCGATAGACGCTTTGTAATCGTACGCCGTTTGTTGACCGATGACTGGTAGAAAAAATTTGTTTTTGTTCAGTAAACAAATCTATTTTTGTATCTATAGCTGCCATAGCTGGAGGATATATATTTATGTATGTACTCGTATTTATAAACCTTTCCTATCTCTTTGTTTCCGTTTCAACTGACAATGTTTAGTCTAGTTTCCTACCACGTTCAATATATTAATGTGTCCAGTGTCTAACTACGTCTAGTTTAATACTTTGTACAATGAATTATAACTGTTTAAATATTTTTAATAACCAATTAATAAGTATCACCTACTAGCTTGTTCGTTACTTCATTTCTGTGGTAAAATTGTTTTATTTTGTTTTGCGTTATTTCAGGAAAATCGTTCGTAACCAATAACGCATCAGAAATATCTATATTAACGTAAATCGATGATTCTGTATTATTAGCATTTTAGGCGACAGACATTTACTGCCAGATCTCTTCAATTCATCATCTCCACAGTGACTGACGAATGAATACATATGTGAATGATACACGAGAGCAACTCAGGAGTTGCTTACACGTCACTTTCACCAGGTCGTCGCTCACGGTCCATCTTGTGGATAGTCTGACGTAGCGGAGTTTTAGGATTTGTCTTCTTTCGATATTTGTTATTAGAGTAACGTTAATAAGTAAGTTTAGGAGCCGTAAGTTTTTAGACAAAATATTCATTAGAATCACAAATGAGTTTAACACATAAGTAGATATATAAGTAACCAATTAAGCCTGTATCTGTTTATCCAGAGGCAACGACGAGGATAATTATTTATTAAAATTGTTGCCATACTCAGGGTCGAGTTGCGACGGGTTCACATCGTATTAGCTACTGTGAAATTCGCCGGATGATATGTAGGCTAACCATTCATCCGACCCTGTTTTGCAGGATGAGATTTTTATTATCCTCACTGAATAATGTATTATGCTTATGGCTACATTAATTTTAGCGTGTGTACTAAATTTACGTACAAAATTACATGTCGTGTTTATGAATTCGAAACCTTGTGTAGTTGTTGTTTATTCATTTAATTTGTAGTAATTGCAGAGTAGGCGATTTAAGGCTACGGATAATTATAAAATTATCAAAATTTTTAATAAACTGGTAATATTGGCTTAAGTATTAGGTTGTGAATTTCTTGTCTCGATAATATTTGAACTTTTATCGATGAATAAACATGATATTTTTTTTGTTTGACCCATGATAATCCTTAGAGTCCTCACTGCATTTTTCTTTAAAGAAAAATGTTGAAAACTAAATAGTATTAACTCGACCGCGATGACGAAACGAAAAAGATGAAAACAAATATAGAAGATATAAAACAGAAATATGTAAAAAAACCATAACATTTATTAAGCTAGTTTGAAATAACAGAATTGGAAAGAAAGTTAAGAATAAAAATCTCTTTACTCAGGTTGCGCTAACTGCTGTTTCTATATCTGCAGTTGTTTACGCGTTGTGCTAATAACTACAACAATGTCATTGCAATTTGTTTTTGAGCTTCCAATATTTGCAGTGATTTACATAGAATTTATCAGAATCCACGCTTCAGATAAGCTTGACATGTTATTTGGTAAAAACACGTGGCACTTCAGTCAGAATATTTTTGCAATAAACAGCAATGCATATGAATTGAAAAAACTTAGTTCTCTGTCTTTTCAATTCCGGTACCAAACGTAAACACTTTTTACATACATGTAGAAAATCAACAATTTCTTTCTTTTAAAATCCCCAACAACTGCACTAAAATTCTAGCGTTGAATGCTAACGTTTGAAGCTCTTGGTGGGGCTTGTTGTCCAAACGCAAACAGATGAGAGACAGTATCAAGGCAATTAAACATTTTGGTTACCGTAAAGCGTAGACCTCATAATGTTGATGTTGACACGTTGTTTTCATTGACAAAATATTTTAACAAGTTTATTAACGCCGACATAGTTCTGTACTGAGGTTTCTGCTCTTATAGAGAGCACTGAAGACTCATTTTAGCTGGGGACATAAATTTTGTTGATTTCGCTTGTAAAATAATGATGATGAATATGAATTAATATTATTCAAAATGCTGTTGAGTTGAGTTGAAAATGCTCTTTGAAAGAGCTTTTTGGATATTTATTAACAACGCGTTTATGAGGTAAATAGGAGTATACTACATGTTTTAAACAGTGTTTTAAACCGATAGTATAGAGGAGAATTATATTTGGTTTGTGATTCTGATTACGTACCTATGTCCTCATCTACATCTGTCTGTTTTCTATGTATTGTTTTCCGTGCTTAAATGTAAAAGAAAAGCGCATCATAGCTACACCAGAGGCCTAAATCTGCTATCACAATAGTGTCAGAATGGCCGATCATTGATCTCTTATTGCTTGAAACTTGTTAAAATCAACCAATAAGAAAGAGATCAATGATCGACCATTCTGACACTATCATTGGTTGAAACTTGTCAAAATCAACCAAGAGATCAATGACTGACCATTCTGACACTATTGTGATAGCAGACTTAGGCCCCAGGAGTCTCAGTGTTTAGGGGTGGTTCTCTCTACTTCGATAATAAACTGATGTAATATTAACTAAAAAATTAAAATATTAAAAATATGGATAGCAGTCAGACCCATGACTAATCTTGAGATTGAAAGTACACATATATTAAATGGTACTGGTGAGTGCCTACTACTACAACTGTGTACCTAGTTATAATAATTCAATCTGAGATGGTTGTAAATAAAATTTCATCATTTGATTTCACGAATATTTTATTCCTTAATCTAAATATAAGAAAACATATTTTACGAACAAAATATAATGACGGCACGCTATATGTACCTACTCGTATAGGTTAGAAAACATATAGCTCTATGTACAGTAGCGGCCTTAAATTTAATCTCTTAGTGGAAGCACATCACATAAACGCAAGGAAAGTAAAAGCCCTTAAATAAGAGAATGAAAAACGAGCAAGAAACTCACACGATAAGCGTTTTAATCTCTTTAAGTGTACCTACTAGATGAATACACAATACATACATAAATTACATTTCGTGAATGTTTAAAGTTAGATATAGTAGAGCGTTTAACTAAGAACATATAATAGTTAGGAGCATCACTCACTAATGTGTTATGTTCGGTCACTGCTACTTATTTGTCTAAGTAAAGCTTTGCTTTGTTTGTGTTGTACTAATATTATAAAAAGGTGAAGTTTGTAAGTTTGTAGGGAGTAATCTCTGAAACTACGGCTAGTTACGATGAAGACGACATCTGTCGACGGTATTAGTAGACAAGTGCTTTTACTTTATTAAAGCTCACAAGTTAACTGACCCTAGAAAGATCAGGGTTACAACATATGATTTTGAATGTTTTCTTTCAAATAACAAAATTTTATGATGATTGAATTATCAGTAGTCACGCATTATGAACGAGAATTTAATGTAATTAGTACTTGAAAATAATATACATTAATTATTTGTAATATTATTTAGCCTGCGGCTCACCGCAAGATAACCAGTCTATCTTATCTTTGTAAAATGTACTATACACGTCGCGACTCAAAGATATAATTTGACAAGACTAATGAATCATGATACCCTTTAATTGCCGTAACTTCTTAACATATTAAGAAAAGACATCACGAACAATATTGGTAACCAAAGATTACGTTTGCAGTAACTGTAGAAGTTGGATATATACCTAACTAGAGACAAAAACACATTACACGAAATCACATCATTGAAAGCTATATTAGGGTCCAATGAATTTGGTCGAAACTTTTGTTACCAAAATATCTCAATTTAAGGTTGGTACTACTGATTACTTCTGAACAAACCATAATAAGACTTTTTCCAGTAATTACATGTTAGTTGGAGCAACTGAGACATAGGCTATCAGTGGATAAAAAAATATTTTCTATCTATTATCAAGGGTGGCGAGTAATTGATCTTTTGGCTAAAATGGTGATGATGACAAAAAGAGACGTCGTCGTTGGTATATAAATCATTTTAGTATTTAGTAGGTAAACTGCATGCAAAGATTCTAATTGAACGAGTGATGTGTGACTATAAAATATAGGTGTACCGATCAAGTCTTTTTTCTGAGGTGTATAGCAGAAAAGACCTCAGCTAAACACCGAAAGGTCTTTCTCGTTTTTATGGACCTCGAAAAGGCTTATGACAAAGCGGTGAGGGTTGAATATTGTCAACTTTATTTTTGTATGGGGTGGACGGCAACTTGATACGGGCAGTCAAATCATTATATATGGATTCGAGTGTTGTGTCAGGTTAAATGGGCACTGCACGGACTGGCTTGCCATCAATCGAGGCTTAAGGTAGGGCTGTGTCGCGTCTCCATGGTTGTTCAACTTATGCATAGATAGTTGTCTGAATGATTTAAAAGAGGCTGATTGCGGATTATGGATGAATGAGTCACTGGTAAAAGAGTTTGTTTATTTAGGTTCGATGTTTACAAAAGATGGAGAATGTGAAGGGGATATAGACAGGAGAGTAAAAGAGGGTAATAGAGTGAATGGGGCCTTAAATTCGGTTAAAACGACTAAATTCGGTTAATAAAACCGAACAAAGCTCGTCTAGCTATAGTAAAGGCAGTACTAGTGCCAACAATAATGTATGATAGAGAATCTTGGGTATGGCAGAAAAAGCATGAAAGCAGAATAAATGCAGAAGAGACCAGAGCAATGAGAGGCATGTGTGAAATCAAACTTACAGATAGAGTAAGGAATATCGTGATGAGAGAAGAACGATGATTAAATGATGATATAGTGACGAAAATTGAAAGGATAGTGTAGTATGCGGGTGGAGAGGGGGTATTCACTCCCTCTCCGGTGCGAGCATAGAAGAGCCAGTTGCTTCCTGACCGTTGACCGAGTAACATGTGTTGGTGCGCGGCTGCACTGATTTCTTATACCTAGCTAGTATATCGTGTAGTGTCAGTAAGTAAACTAAAGTGTTATATACTGAACACTCACAGAAACTAGACATAGGATAGCATTAAATTAAAGAATATTAGAATTGAATTATGATTATTGAATCCAGAATAATAATTATTTACAAACGACTGTAGTTTCACTCCCTAAAATATTGCCAATTTTCAACTTCAGTCACTATAAAGTACGAACAAGTTTAATTCATTCAACATGAATATCGTTAAAGACAACTAAAATATTATTACGGTGGCACCTGAGTATGTTCTTATTATAGTCGATCCCCTTACTGGCGAACAGAATGGTTATGACCCCAAAATGTCGTTACACTATAGCGGAATTAGCCATAAGTTCTATGGTGATTATACAGATTTTGCATTAAAATTTGACAATCTCTGGTTTTAAGAAGCATTCGTAGGGTACACTTATTTAATGTAGCAAAACGAAATGGGTTCTTTTGAGAAAAGAGTTCTTTTTATCGGGCTTGTTGCTCCTATTTGAAGGACTGTGCGCTAACAACATCGATTACATAATTTATAAATAACTAATGCTTGTAAGACTGCAGTTATTCGGTTAGATGAGCGGCGTTTCTTTGGTTCCTTATGCATGTAGTTGGTTTCAAACACAGAACTGATAATAATATGGTTCCACAGGTAGTGTTCAGAAAACTGCTTAAATTACTAATCAAACAGATACGAATATTAAGTACCTACGTATAAATTAAAATTTTTTGTATGAATATCATTCTTTCTGAGCTATATCAGATCTCTTTATCAGAATGAAAAGAATTGGATTTGATTGAAATTTTGTCTTTATTATATTTTAGCCTACACTTACAAGCTATTTTCTAATATATTGGAGAGCCTTTAAAATAATCAAGGGGAGCAATGTTTACGAATAAATTTAGGCAGTGTGCGTGCATAGAAAACCATACGCTGCGTCACTGTTTATCATTTGGTCTGATCTTGTATAATGAAATAAAAGAAAGCAGCACCTGTTGTTAACAGTATGGTATTATGACAGACTCTCCATTGTTCTTATGAACACAAAACACATATGTAGTTATGTTACATTAGTTTATTACGGTAGTAGATCCACGCTCGTTTCAGCATGAATGAGCCAGATCGACCGTGGAAGTACTACCCTCTCATAAAAGATCAACGTTACAATATTAGTTTTCATGCTAATGTGTTTCGCTCGGTAAGTGAGAGCGTTGGCAGCCCAAATACTCTTTCGGTCCTCTTCCGTTTCTCTTTTCTTTCCTCATCCCCTTCTCCATTGTCGGCAATAGCTTGGTTGTGTTTTCGAAGCATTACTACTTCGGTGATGCTTGGAAATCACAGCCATGTCTATAGGTTAGAGTTGCCACTTACCATCAGGTGGACCGTATGCTTGTTTGCCACCAAAGTTGATTAAAAAATATAGTACATTTTTCATACATAACAACAAGGCATACATTTTTCTTACATTAATATCTAATCTGAATAGTATCTGAATAGAATACACACTTTTGCAAAGTAAGTATCTACGTAGTCAGCCTGTTATCCTTTAAGCACTAGTGTATCATAGATATGAGGGTATCCATTAATAAAACAATATACAAGTATAACACAAACGATCTCTATGGACCATTTAGAACAACCTACACCATAAGTAAATATGTATATTATATCATTAACGACTACAAGAATACCCATATCATTACAAATTACAAATCATCGTATCAAAAATTCAATTATAAAATTTGCCACATTCCGGTTGTGCTTTGCAAAATTTACTGAATGCCAACAATTTGGCTACGTAACCTAGGTGCATTACATTAATTTCTAGCTGAAAGCTGGGGCATTAATTTGCGTCTGCTTCCACAGGGAAACCGCAAAATACTAGTTCCGTTGCTATTCATAATAAAACCGGTGCAAGCCGCTAAGTGCTTCAACATCTGGGCGCAACGAAATACTATTATGATGACAAAGGCCCGTGAAATACTACTGTTGTAAGTCACTCATAAGGATAAATATGGTATAATGTTAATTAAAATAGTTCAACACTGGTTACTAATTTGTTTTATGAATTTGGGGTAGTTCATGAGTGATTTTATTAATGGAGTTTTGGGTTTCTTGTTGTAAACTTAAAAGCTCTTCAAGTATGTTGTGTATCTTCCTTAAAATGTGCTATAAATTCGCATTAAATGTAAATTTTGTAAGATAAACATGTACTTATATTTCGGACAAAAGCAAATCATTTATATTCAATTCATAAGGTACAATAATGACAACAGTCTTATAAGTTATAATCTATATATTAGCAATTATAAATACATAATACTTGCCTGTACTAGGATAATCCAGTATTACAGGTACAAATATTAATAATATGAAGTTCAGTTTTAAAGTAAAATCACACAATGGGAGTGTTATGTGCCTGTGTGTCGTCGACCTCACTTTTTTGTCATGCGTGTCGGCTAACGTATCTTACTGAGGTCTTTCAAAATATGGCATTTATAATGACTAATAGTTGAGCATACTCCTCGATCCATAGCAAGATGGCAGGAATAAATTTTTACTCAGAAGTGGGATGATTTAGGCTGACACTAACAGTAATCTTTGCCCAGTGGTCGTAATTCGATCGTACATTATAATGTTATCTTTTTGCACATGTTAAAAATGGCTACAAAGTATTTTTACGGCTAAATTTATAGCGATCCAGATTCCTTTGTTGTTGAAATCAAAATCGTAGGAAATGGTATGGTTTTAAAATCTGTAACCACTTACTTATCAGTAACATTAGTGCTCCTGAAAGCATAGTGCCAGTTTATCAAGATATGAGTAGATTGTAACTTGGGCTGTAAAAGAGTTTTGGTCACATTTCTTTCTTAATAATAGATTTATATCTACGGCCTAAACACAAGATATGAAACTGTGTTTTCATAAAACTTATTTAAAGCAACAGCAAAGTTAGAGGTGAGAATGTCAGTGTAGTTTTCTAAACGTTATCCACATTTCTGTGGATACTGAACGATCTGTTTATATTGAAACTCGTTCAACACTCGGAAGTATCGCTCGTATAGGTGCTCTTCAAGATGCTTGCCGTCCATTGTGTCAAGATCAGGCGTGTCAACGTAACCTAACACGTTATCGAATTTCGCTGAATGAATACCTAGCAATTGCGTGCGACTTCGTCTGCGAAGTATTGGTACTTCAAGTACCTTTACAAATTATAGCCTATGTGTTAATATGATGTAAGAACTACATTATTCTAAGGGATAAAGTTTCATTCAAATACAATTAATAGTTGCGGGAAAGACTAACAAACATCCACACATACATCCATCCAAACAAACTTTCGCGTTTATAGTATTAGTATCATAGGAGAATGGTAACCGAATAGATTTCATAATATTTATTGACTTGTCCTGAGGGCATTGTGTCTTCCTTGTATTCTAAGGTTCTATTCTTGTATATATGAGTAGGTATGTCATAATTTTGTATTGTGTCTTGTTATGCCTCAAGCCAAATCTCTGTCGAATTTACCAATTTTAGTTATTAATAGTTTTGACTGATGATCTTAACCAATATTTTATTATATCTACTTTTATTGATCTACAACAAAAGATTATTATGTTTCACTGTGATTGTGTTTCTGTCCAAGTTTTGTATTACACTTACGAGTATTCGTGTGTTTTAGGTAGCTTAGCGGACCGCAGTTGCTTGTTAAGGTTCAAGTGAAAAATAAAATGAATGATGAAGTTTAACTTACAACAGAATTAAAATTAATTATTAAAACACACGATTATTTTAACAGATAAAGAAAGAACAAAACAATTAGTCGGATTAATACTAATATCAGTTATGATATTAATTACATGTAAAAATTTTCCGTAGCGTCATATGCCGTGATTCGCCCTTGCGACTACAAAAGCTTATAATGACATAGTCACGGCGAACATGTAAAAGTTTGCTATCCACCCTTAAAACTTTGAAACTCAATTTGAGTAAGGAAAATCGTTAACATATGTAAATTAGGTGTATTACTTTACGTTTCCGTGATTATGGGGACTGTTAATAAGACCGAGAAATAAACGTAAGTATTGAAAAAGAAAATTAAAAACTAGCAGCAACGCCACCAACGGTTTGTTCAGAACTAAATCGTTACAAAATGACATTTTAGAGAAAGCTGCTTCAGCTCTATTTAATATTAGGTACCTCTACTGATAATTACAGGTATTTGAAAAAGGATATCAATTTCTTCCATCTATTCCTTTCTTATAACAAAACCAAATAAACAAATACCAATGGTATTTGTTTATTATCGCAACACATTTTTTTTTTACATCTAACGAATACAAAATATTAAACAATTAAATGAAGTACATATCTATTCCCAACCAATACCAAAAGGAATTCCAAAACTTTTGCTACTGGCACTGGATCAATTTATATAGTTTCTGAAAGCTCTGAAGTAACATTAAAAAGACTTTGAGTTCAGATAGTAGCCTGTGCTAATTATTAAGGGCACAGTCTATTTGTGTGGTTGTATTTTTTTATACTACTAAAGTGACACTTCTACGGTACGTACTCATACTCGGCATGCTAACATAAGGACGCTTGTAATAGTCGCGGATGCAACACTTGTTCGTTAACATTCTGTAAAAAAAATTAAACGCAATACCTACCTACTTAGCGTAGACGTATGTAGGTAGTGACACGTCTATATCTCTAAAATAGAATTAGCTCTATTTTAGAGTTCTTGAACATATCCCGTTTTCTTTTCAAACTCCACTAGAGGCAATTCCTGTTGCACGAGAATAGCCCACCGGAGTTAGTGTACATCGAGTTTTTTTGGAGATTGCTTTTCAAATTAGGAAAATCAGATTGGGATAGTAGCTTTATTGTAGAGAATACTATGCTACCTGGGTAATGTTGTACCTTTGCTAGTGAGTAAAAAAGAAACTTTAGATCAAAATATATCTGAACTATTACCATCAGGCAGAGTCTCATTATTCAAATTGGTAGCGTGCGGTTTTGTGAGATGCTTTTTTAACACCAAAATAGCGTCTTCTTCTTCTTCTTAATGTGCCTTTTAATTTTTGAAGGTATTCTTCATATAGAAATAGCATCTACTGTCAGCCGTAAGTCGTAATAGCCGAGTGGTAAAGGCACCCGATTCGTAAAACACGTGGCTGTTGGTTTGAATCCGGGCAAGTAGCAATGTGATTTTTCAAATCATATTATGTACTTTCTAAAATTATCATGGATATTTCTAATCGACGATGAAGAAAAACATCGTGAGGAAACCTGGACTTAAAAGTCTGAAACTGCAAATCCAAATGTAAATGCTCTCGACAATTTTTTGTGTTACTACCCATTAGTTTAGATACATGTGCCGCCTTCTAAAACAAGCAAATCCTTGACGATAAGCTATACACTATATCTTAGTTAACGAAAAATGACTTAAGTACACAACAACAGTTTCGGAAAAACATGCCTAAAGTAACCTGAAACACTGAAAGTTTTTAATTAGCCGCGCAGTAAGCGCTTGCTATGCCTAAGACGTAACTTACTATTGCAGACGCACTTGGATTTAAATTTCACTAGCTACCAACTCATAGTGTGGTGTTTATTTTACACACTGCTATAATTGTACGAAGATATCCTATAACAAGAGCCTATAAAACTTAAACTTGGTTTTATAGATAGTGTTTCAAAGTTTTATTCTATCGCATATCACGTTTATCGGATCCTAATATTCGATGCCTTATTCTTCTTTATTTGCTGTCGATAAAACTTGAAGTCATTTATGTACTTAGAAATAATTTGAAAGCTGTACTAGACAACAAGTACAATTAAAAATACAAAAAAATCTATTATAGAAAATCGGAGGACACCCATTACTTGTATGGCACAGTGGTCCACTACGGCGTTTTTAGAGATGCTTTTTCACGCCCAGCTTAAAAGACGCGGGATCCAATTCAAAGATATACTTTGTTTGTAACCTTATGTTAGTGTCCTTAAATGTTTGATTACTATGTCATTACGTTACATATTTTCAATAAATAGTCAACTTTTTTTTTATTGTTTATGGTGATTGATAAGCGAGCATGCATTCCAGTGCCACCTGCTATTACCTAATTGTAAATGGTACACCAGTCGACTGTTATACAGGACGATACTGGTAAATCGCCAGAGCAGCTGTATAAAAAAAATTGAACGCAATACTGAGCTGAAGGCACAATGTCAATTAATGAGAATACAGCGCTTGTCATAAAATTTCTAGAAACTATTATAGTAAGTTAAAATTTCTAGAAGTTCTAGGAACCAAATTACGCATGTAGCATTGTTATACTGTGTCTTTTTGTGTAGCTAGGAGATTTTCCTCAGATCATCAGCATCCATGTGAGCGAGAAATCACTTAAGAAAAGTTTAACATTGGCATTATTTTACTAGGTACCTATATAAATATGTAGGTAACTGATTTTAAATTTGATTACGTGTACTGCGCTGGTAAAAACATTATGAGCCTCACACAGAAATTACTTAACTTTTATTAACCACCCAATCCGAATTGGTCTTGTTGGGCCTTATAATAAGAAAGATATTTAATATTATTATTAGTTACTTTTATTTTTGTGGAATAAATTTGATGATTTGAGCTTGGCCTGTGGTGCAACTTTATCGAATTTCAAACTTTTAGACATTGATTCAACTGCTATCGAGGTGCCTCTGCATTATTCAACAGAGCTCGTTTGTCACCATTTAGAAAACTAAAAACAAATAGAATCGTTTCCATTTATTCAAAATTTTAAGTTTAATTTGATATCCATTATTGTTGCCATTTGTATGCGCAAATATTATTTACACAAGTATTTTCGGCAGCAGTACCTATAAGCCTTCACATTATTATTTTTTAACTGATTAGCTAACCTAACCCTAAATTGTTTCGTTTAATAAGTCGAATGCGTTTCAGCGCGTTTGGCTATAGTCAGATGTCTTTATTACAAAATATTATTTATTTGCACGTCTTCTCTTCTATTTTTACAGATTATTTTCGCCCAAAGATCCAGAAAGATTTGCATTAAAGAGCTAAGATATTTAGTAGTTCTTATAAAAATATGTGGTTTAGAATTCCACTAATTTTGAAAACAATTAAATGAAAACTTTGTCATGATATGGGCATTTCGATTAACCTCTGAAAAGTCACAATAAAATAATAAAGTCGTATAAATTTAATAACAATAAACTTCTAAACAAAATTAGAACATTTTATTTTACTAAACGCCTATTGCTCCAGTACATTAGTCGCACTGAAAGCCTTTTGGTTCTCATTCCGTTTTAATAAAAAAAAGCTACGAGCAACGAAACGTGGCAAGTTATTCTGAAAGAGTATAATTTATTGTGTTTACTGCTTCAGATCTACAAATGTCGTGGAAAAATCCTTGACTGTATTACGTAAATGTCTGTTAATATTTGTAGGTTATGTTGTCCTATCATAATTCTTTTTGTGCCCAAGGGTAGCCAACGGGCTTGAAGCCCATCTAATGATAAGCAGTTTTATTTTACCTTTTGTTTCTCGATATTAAAAATAATGTCCGTTTAGCTAAACGTACTACTATCTCTTTTGCTACCAATACAATACTTGTAACGGGTGGCGCAAAAGTAAAGACCCTATTTGGTTCAGCTATAACATTTTTTCTAAATTAGAAAACTAGATTTAGATTTTTTTAAATGTATATTTGTGCCATTAAATTTCGTACCATTAGGATTTAAAGATGATGTCTTTTAAATGGTGACCTCCAGAGTTGATACACATTTGAGCCCTATTTATGACATTTTGCATAACTTGCCGTAACACTTCCTGCGTTTCCATTTCCATCTCTCAGGGCATGTCAATAAGCAGAATACTCGGTTCTGGGGCACTGTTAATCCGCGCATTATTCAAGAAACACCTCTACACCCACTAAAAGTTACTGTATGGTGTGGCATCTGTGTTGACAGAGTGATCGGACCCTATTTTTTTCGAAGACGCTGGAGGCAATGCGATTACTGTCACTGGAGAACGCTACAGAACCATGTTACGTGAGTTTTTGATACCCAGTTTGGACGAATTGGGGCTGGAGCACATCTGGTTTCAACAAGACGGCGCTACGGCACACACAGCGCGCGACACTATGGACTTAGTGAGGGACGCTTTTCCAGGCCGAGTTATCTCTCGTTTTGGCGATTTGCCTTGGCCTGCAAGATCACCCGATCTGACCAGTCCAGACTTCTTTCTTTGGGGTTTTTTGAAATCTCGGGTGTATGTGAACAAGCCACAGACTCTCGCAGCTCTAAAAGAAAACATTCGTCAAGAAATAACGAACATATCGCAGGAAGTGTTACGGCAAGTTATGCAAAATGTCATAAATAGGGCTCAAATGTGTATCAACTCTGGAGGTCACCATTTAAAAGACATCATCTTTAAATCCTAATGGTACGAAATTTAATGGCACAAATATACATTTAAAAAAATCTAAATCTAGTTTTCTAATTTAGAAAAAATGTTATAGCTGAACCAAATAGGGTCTTTACTTTTGCGCCACCCTTTATAAGGAGCAATGAAAACCAGTACTCCCCAGCAGAGACTATACTTCCTAGGTAGTGTCGCTATACTCGCTATGACTTGCGGTCTTCTGCATGATCTGATACTGCCGCAGCCGGGCTATAATTTCTCTGTTTTGCCTGAACATAGTTCACGGCAAGAAGTGTTAACTGCTAACATTGATTTCTATTAATAGTGCTTTTAATGAACCGAGATACGAATGAATGACGAATAGTGTTGTCTATCAAGAAAGTTTTCGGCGAAATGTGCTGTCTACGAATAGAGATTTCTATAAGCTATGCTTTCCGTATGTAGTTGTATCATTCAAGCGTGTTTTTATCAAATGTTCTACACTCTAGTACAGTCATAAGTACATATTATAAGAGCATAAATACTGGATAGTTACCTGTGCTACTGTGGCGAGTCGACCCATTTATTTGGAAGGAATTGTGTTTAGTAGATTTATTATGGATTACTATGCCTTAACGGATATTTTCAAAGCCAGTACGTATTTTGTAAAAAATACCTCATAGGTTAAGAAGAGCAAATATTATAAAAAGTATCAAAGTTTGACTTGTACATTTTCGGATTTTGATGGTATTATATCGCTGGTGTGAGATATTTGCATAATCGAATTCTGTTGACGTAGTTTTCCACAACCATTATTTTCGTACTCCATCTTTTTTAATCTTCATCAATCTTGAAATGTGTAGAAAATTATGTATTAAGTTTCCATCTTCAACAACTAAGTATATCGAAGGACCAATTGGTAGAAATGGGTCATTCTAGCGTAGATAGATTGGGTTGCGATCTGTTTCTGTTTATATAGTACACTGTTGGATCTTTAAACCCCCATGTTATCGGTGTACATGCCTACAAGAGAAGCCGCATTGCATGAAATTTTAAGAAACTCACATGAATTGGGAATGGGCTTTGGTTACTTACCTGAGGTTTTTCATGGACTAAGTAGGAAGTAGGTATGAAACTAGTAGGATTAAGATGGCCGAATTTCGTCTTTAAGTTCTTTAAGTCTTTGTACAATTTATAAATTACTTACTTAAAAGCGTATTAGCTTTGGCTTTATTTTTATACAAACAAAAGTTTTGTATGCAATTAATGCTTTTTAGTTCTGCTTTGCATCTTTTTAATCCGAGTGCCGAAGTCAAGGAGAGTAATGTCTAAAATACTATTCCAACCTTTCATTCAAGCTTGGACGAACGTAGTTATATAAATATTGTATAAAAGTCATGTGTTGGTTTGAATCTATAAAATGGCCAATGTTTGCTTTAGAGCTTAAGTCGTATAGGATTTTATGAAAGACGTGGTCGTTTAGTTAAAGCGATCTCGATAACGTTCATATGTAGGTAAGTGTGGTTCAAGTTATAGTGCGCGCCATAAACTGGGGTCGAAAGTTGTTGGCGGTGGGATCGATACGAAGGTTTTCTCATCCACGGACGCACAAGCCGGACACATCGCGTGCCACCTTTAATACAAAAATATCGATTTTTCCACAAAGCCGCGTCACCGCAATCAATATACCTTTCCGCCCCGTGCCTAATTACGCCCGCCTACATCACTCAAACATCCGTAAAAAGCTTCGTAATCACGCTCGCCGGTTACTCTGATGATACCCACCCTGAAAAATAGCGCACACTGAATCATTGAAAGCGCACAGGAAAACGCTTCATTGTAAACGTTTTATTTAATTTTCCCTCCATTTACTTTTTATAATTTCTGCCGGGCATAAAAAACGATCCGCCGCCGCAGGAAGCGCGCATACAAACGTAGCAAGCCATATCTGGACGCACACAGGGATAGAAACACCTGTCTCGGGAACGAAAGGTGTGCTTGAGCATGTGCGAGTGAGACGACCATATGTGAGGTGCTGGGGTAGGACAGAGAGGCGTTATGCGCGCGCAGCGTGTTGGCACGCCCGCCGCGCGTCCCGCTCGCTCGTAAGTCCGCCCGAGAGCCGTCAGTCTATCGCGAGCAGAGGTAGCGCTTGTATGTGCCGCCCTTTGCTCTGACGCGACCGACGCAGTGGCCGTAATCGGTGTTCGGAAAATTGTGCATGTGCGTTTTCCGACGAATGCAGTGTGTGTGCTTGTGAAATGTGCTATTGTTTCCTAGGTAACGGAGACTCTTGTTTTAAAAAAAAGGCAGTCGGATGCAACGTATTAATTGATGCACTTGTTGGCGCGGTGTTAATTTCACTTTTATTATATTTTCCAAGTAGTTATTGTCGGAAAAGCTGTTAGTTTAATAGTAATGTAGCCGCAGTTTGTATGCAAGTGAATTCAATGTTGTGCCGCATGTTATCAAAGTTTTATTAAAGCGCGCAACTCTCGTTAGTCACAATGTGAATTTATGATCCGTTAATTGTTTGCGCCGCTTTAGATAAGCCTAACAATCTGTAAACGTAGCAACCGCTGCGTCTACTAGTATAGGAACAATAGCTCATTGGAATTTTACCAGAACTGGATTAAAGTCATCTTAAAACTTAGCCGTTCAAGCTGGACACTGAAATTAAAGAAAGCCGTATATTGTAATAAACTTAATATATTATACACAAAGTGTATTCTTTCTAAGAAAATAAGAGTCGAAATGAGAAACACGCGTAGGCATATCATTCATGTGATACACAAAAGTCACAAAAGCGAGGCTCACAACAATAGCAACGTAGAAATTACTGCCAAGTATCGACAGCGGGAGCACTTTCTGAAACCACTACGCATTGTGCTGAATCCAAACAATGAGAAAATACATATGTAACAGTTATTTGTCATAACACTAATGCGGCTGATATTCACCATAAACGAATCAAATTACTGCCATGGTGAATGAACAGACCAAATGAGATTGAATCGAAACAGATGATATTTGAGAGTTGATCAAATTGTAAATCCTTATTTTTTATTGTTTAAACAAACAGTGAATCAAACAATTTATGAATAATACAGGTTTTTGATTTTATGCATCCAAAAAACTGTATCATAGTAAATAGATATATTATTATATACTTACTTTCATACTGAGAATGTGTTTAGATTTTTTAAAGACACAATTTAATTGCATGACGATACTAAAAATAATAGGTACTAAAATTATAGGTATTTTGTTTAAACATTTTTATAAGTATAAAATTGATTAATTTCTAGACACTACAACGAAAACAGTTAATATATTTTTAGCTACCAAGTTAGTTTTTACTCAAAAATATCAAATTAACAATGATATGGACATAATAATCTGAGATTGCACTTTAATTATGTGTATGCAATCAAAATTGAAACATATTATTAAAGTATTAGTTACACTTCTTATTGCTTTGAATAAGACTCTAAGGTCACGATACCAAATAAGATTTAGATGAGCCGGCTATAAGATTTCATTAGTTAGAAGCGCAGGCGTAATATTTGTAAATATTTTACCTAGCTGTGAATGGTACTACTAATGCCAGAGTTAAAACTCAAACAAGTGATCTTCATTCTTTAATGCATTTGTTTTGGTGTTTACATGTTGAAGTTGAAGTATATGGATGACTTTTTTCACGGTTGACAGTTGCGCAAATGCAAGACAGACGTGAACTCCCTCGCTACGGTCTAATAGCCGTAAACATCATTAGATCAACACATACACTCATGAATAATGATTTCAAAGACGTTGTTACAGAATGACACAATTCCTCTAAAAGTATCTAACATTATAAAATCAAGCGTAGAATCTATGTTTTTACTTCATCGAACGTTTATGAAATACCATGACAAATAAAGGCAATAAGTTTATTAATTGATCTCAATAAATGAGAATGACCTTTGAAATGCCGGCATAACCATTAGACTTCCTAGCGCAAGAAATGAGAGGTTAATTGAGTTAAA
Source organism: Parascotia fuliginaria (assembly GCA_963082885.1). NCBI lineage: Eukaryota > Metazoa > Arthropoda > Insecta > Lepidoptera > Erebidae > Parascotia > Parascotia fuliginaria. Next base: position 11,126,568 of record OY720180.1, on the reverse strand, counting down.
GCAACAATACCCTAGTGTAGATTAAAGTGAAATCATAATACGCGGTACTATTTTTTACTCAGAGGCCTATAAAACATCTACTAGTTAAAACATTCTTTATTATGATAAAAAATGTACATTGGAAGCTCGCTTCGTCGTATAAAAAGAAAAACATTGTCGGCAAAATAATTTTTTACGGTTTTCGTACGCGATAAAATAAATCGCTAATATATTCTATTTTATGTCCCCTAACCTATTCGGAAAAAATTACATAAAATTGCTCGTACGAAATCTAATCGTAATCGCATTATGTCTACAATGTTAACTACAAGCAGGTTTCTTGTGCATAAATTGCTTATTTACTATCTAATTTCAAAAGCATTTTATGCTTGATTATATTGGCAAGAAATAAAATTAAATAAGAAGTCTAAAATATATAACATCTGACTCTGTGTTTCTATGCCAGTTTTATACTATTTGTTTGTAAAGCATTATTGCAGTACATTTTGAGCTCTAATTGTCTTCGATCGATATGTTGGATAATTCCTAGTTATAGGTACTTATCTTCAACATCGCCATAATGCTTTTAATTTTATTATCCAATATCATACATTGGAAATGCGTTTTCAATAAGAAATTAAACTTTGACTTGTTTTACTATGCCAATTTTAAATGTGTAACGACATTTATATGTTTTAGTGGCATCAGTTGTCCTGATATCAACTTATATTTTTATATTAAAGCAAAATGAGCTTCAAATGCACGTGTAGGTAGACACGCGATACCCAATATTTATGTAACAGCCACGTGTGGTGTTAATATCTGTAAATTGTGTGGACAATATCGAATACCTTACCTGTTTCTTCTTCGAAATTTCTCTTAAAATGGGACCAAGAATAAAATAATAATGCGATTGTCTCATTTTGTATTATTACAATTAAACTGAGCACATTTAATGTAATGTAAATGTCATGTTACCCATTATTGTCTGTCTAATATGTGAGTCAATGAAAAAAACAACCTCAGGCTTGATTATTATACTTTGAGGTTTTTGTTGTAAGTTCCTGTACGTTTTTATACTTTTCAACAATAACATACATTGTTCTATTTCTCTGGTTGTATTTGGTTGGTGTAATTACTGTAGGTAAACTATTTGGAAGAGCTGTACTTGTTACAAGGTCAGCTATTATGTTTTGTTGCGTCATGACTTGCTACCATAAGGGTGACTAATCACTACTTGTTAAATTAATTGGACGAATATAGATTTAAGTGATCATTTAACACTTTTGTTGCCTTAACAGGTTTGCTTTATATGCGAGTCGTCGAAACGTATGTTGAGCAAAACGAAATTACTGTTGATACCAAAATAGAATGACGCCAAACGAGCAGTAATAAAAAATATTGCTGTTTGTAGAGTTCGTTTTAGGAGGAAGTTGTTTATTTTTTATTATTACTTCAGACACTTTCTATTCACTAATTAGATTTACGTAAAAACAGGATGTAACAAACTTCCAATAATGAATTAATATAATTGCTTATCGATAAAGATTATTTCTTTAAAGTATATATATATATATTAATTAAAGCTCATAACAACCTAGTTAAGAGAAATATATTGTAAGCTATTAACAGAAGTTACCAAACAGAAATGAGCAGACACATGGCAAAAGACACCAGAATTTGTTTTGTGTGGTCCGGAAAACCATCGGATAGCATTGATTTGCAATAAAAAATATTGCTTTGTCACGATTTCCGTGGTGCGGCCTCCTTCACAACGCGCTGCAACGTCCCACCGCGACGCGAATAATGACGAGCTAAAATATTAAAAATAAGATTTTTGATATTTATGGGATTTTTATTCAACTTTATTGGAATCGGCAGGTATCGGTAAATAACTTTAACTTTGCCTGACATACTGAGTTTGCCTGCGAATTTAAAGATTAGCCTACAGTGGCGCGCATTGGTTTGTGAACTAATCAGGTAGACACAAGGCAGATGCAACCATTTGAAAGGGTAAAAATAGTTTCCTTCTCTTCTATTTATAAAATTCGAAGTAGATTTCAAGAACATTCTTTGGCTGATAAATTCATTAGTTCTAAATTAAAAAGGTATGCACAATTTTTTTTATATGCAATTTATGAAACCTTCAGAAAATACTTAACATTAACTAATTAATAGAAAAAGCAGCTGCAATGTATACAACTGTACAATCAGCTGATATAGTTCAATATCTATGGTAATTAACATTAATTATGTTTTGCAATTTATTAGAAATAAATATTTTATTAATTAACGGAAGCGCATACTATTCGATTATTAGACTATTGACAGTGGTATCAGACGTAACTATTAGAGTTTTTGCGACTAGAGACTAAAATTAAGATGAAAACCTTTGTATAAAATGTAGGTAGGTACTTCACTGGTACCTACTACACAATTTCTACTATTAAAAAACGCATCGCTTACAAGGCGCAAATTGCAAAATACACACAGATGCAGAAAGCCAAAATTGTAAGCATGTAACGAACCATGAGATACATATTTCTTAAAAACCATAAAATATAATAAAAAGAAGAAAAACGGACGCGGTGTGCGTTGAAATAAAACTGGAGCACTGTTCAGTTACAGCTACATCACTTTGCAGCAAATGTAAATATTTGCAGTAATAAAATCTATTTAGGTGATTAATTCTATGTAGCCCGACGTGTTTTCTACGCGTACTGAGCACATGTCTTTGAGGAATGAAAAAAATATACATTTAAATCCATTAAAACTGGATTGATCGCTATCTGTGTTGAGTTAGGACAACCATACTGTACTCTACATATTTCTTTGATACATAGTAAATAAATACCAGTGGATATATATTTATCTGAATGTCTTTAGGAATAGAACTGTATAGGTACATACACTATTGCAATTAGACTTTACCTATCATATCATTAATATTATGTATTATACTTGAAACCGGGTTTATACAACCGGGCTCGTCTAGTGCTAACGCGATAGTGGCAGCTGGCGTTCAATAATCTTGCGACAGCTGATGTCACTGCCTTGCGAAAATTTCATTCCATAAACAGGTGGTCTGTGGGTGTTCACAATTTCTGATCTTAAATGGGTAAATAGGCGCAATTTAGGCCACCGCTTTACCAGGGCCGACCGTCTGATTCAACACTTCGTTGCGGCAATTAGATTCAATTTGCGGGACACTGCGCTTACTATGAATATGAGTCTGCTTGTAACAAAGGATCATTTCTCTCAAAATTAGACTGAATTCGTACGGAGAGACGCTAATTTGCCTGTAAATGTAACTAATTAGACACCACTCTGGAGAAAGTTCTTTTCACGAGTGGCTTAACGAAATTCATTTCGTAAAGAGATTGTGGGCAAAAATGTTTGGTATGTGATAATTAACATTAAAGCACTGAAAAGGTAAAAGAATAAATTTATTTCGAGTTTCGTGTTTCTATCCAAAATTCATTACACGAATGGCTCCATCGGTTGTCAGGCAGATGTACTTAATTGAATGGACTTGTTTAGTTAGCCACATTTATGAAATGGTTGCTAATATGGTTTTTGGAGGCCTGTACATAACCGTATAACATAATAAAGTCGGTACCTAGAGAAAAAAATATACAATGTACAAATTAAATAATCTACGACACTGTCCTAAAATTGACTGTGAATACAATAATTTGATCTATGTGACTAAGAAGCAGACTACATAGTTATATGTAGTTCATTTGAATTCCCGTTTTAAATCTTTCGTAAATTAAGAATATAGCTATTTTATTATAACAATTTCAAATTACTTTGCATTAAATGTATTCTGCTGGCTATTAATCTTATTAAAATTGTGTCATTTCTATAATTTACCTACCACAAATTATATGTGTAATAATAAATTTGTAATGTTGGTAATTAAAATTTTAGCTGACATCAACTATCGTTAAGTAGGTAAACATGTTTGTGACGTTGATTATATGTAAACGTTTTTTTAATTTAAGTAGGTACTAGTACTATTAAAGTGTGAACTTTTAAAAATTTTCTTTTGGATTTATTCGCTTTTTTGATATTGCTTCGTAAACTATCAGCCTTAAAAATTGTTTTTAACCTATGTCAAGAATAAGACTTTGAGTAAAAATAACTCGAGTATTCTATCGTTTTGAGTGCAATGTAAGTTGATTATTTTACCAGAAATTAAGTAAATGTCCAATAGCGTTCATGTTGTCTTAATCATTTCAAAGCAAAATTTAATGAAGATACCTTTAACCATCTCGTAATATAAGGGTTGTTTTTGTCAGTTCTGCAAACTTGAGCACCTCTGCATCCTCCGACGGGTCCCTCCTAACCCGCCGAACTATTTCTTTGTGCTCGACCCCATAGTTTTCGAATTAAATTAAAGGAGTTTGTTGAGGCAATATGAATACTGTGCGTAAACCACAAGATCTAAACTTTAAGGTTTCGGGGAACAGCCATACGGGTAATTATTCCATTCAACGAATAACGAACCTGTTAATCTAATAAACAGTAATTGGCATCGAGTATGGTTTGTAACTTGTAAGTTTTGTAATCATGTTATTAGTAAAATTTCAATGGCTTCCGAAGTTTCTAAATATATGTACTTCATAGATTTGTGATGTACCTAAAATTAAAATGATGGAAAGTGTAATTTATAATCGTATGTCTATTTAAATGGTTCCGTCCTCGACTCGCATTTACCAATTTTATTCTTCAATAATGACGTTGCCGTTATATAGAGTAATTTATTCAGCATATTTGACTTCGGTTATTAAAATAAGTTAATGACACTGTATACATACACATGTAATTTAATTGGTTGGTAGAGGTGTCTGACTGCGCTTACAACTTTGTTACCGCATAATATTGTTTTCGCTCATTACTGACGCGACAACTTTAATGAGCCCTCATAATGATTTCTGTAATTATGGTTTCGTAAGACGGTCTCTAACTTGTATGATTCAACAATAAACAGTACATTATAATATTTCTTTCGTTTATTTGAGTTCATGAAATAGATCTCTATTGTACTCGTGAACCAGAGAGTACAGATTAAGTTTTCTTCAAGTTTTGCCACTACATCTGAAACTCGGACGCTATCAACCTGCATTAATTTCTTCATTTGTATAGAAGATGACTAATTCCATAATAATAATTGTTTGCTGGTAGTGGTGCATTGTTCTATATTTCTACATAATATATCGTCAGTTTGGACTTCTGCAAGGTAGCGCAATTGTGAACGAAGATACCAATGGACTGTACTGCGTATTTTGGTTGTGTTGTTCTATTCTAAATGTCAATTTTTGTGCTTGTAACACCTGCCTAGACTCCTCCTTAGCGTAGTTATCTTGCAAAAACAAACGCATCATACACGCATACATAATGCACCTTTTGTAGTGCGCACGTTTTCACAATACAGTTTAATAAGATTTAAATTAAATAATAAAATACAAAACACATTGTCACAATACTTTGTTACATTATACTGACCGACTGAAATACCTAATAATAATAAGTTAAATTTAATTTAGCCTAAAGTTTGAAATTTTGGACAGGCATTGCTTGAAGAGCCAGGCAAGATTCAACAACATTCAAAACACAGCTGGCCACATATTCTTTCCTTAATGTGTGTGGCTCTTATGTTTTGCTAATTAAAACTTTGGGCAGCATCGTACGCTTAATCTGACATCTCTCTCATCCTTCACAGATAAATATTATTATTATTTTTTCAATTCAATCTACTTATAACTTATGCCAAACTTCCACATCCCGTAGGTATAAAACCTCGTCGAAGTCCGGGTTCTCCCCGGGACTTAGTAGTTATAACAAATGGAAACTGTAAGAGTTGGCCGGGACTTATTTACTGACACCGCAGCAGCATAAATACAGGGTCGGATGAAAGTATTCAGCGGAGTAGGAAATATTGCGCCTTGTAGTTTTCTGCGTGTGTGTACTAACCTCAAAGTTTGTGAGCTCAACCTTAAGCTACTCTATGAGGTCAGATGTTTCTTTTACATAAAATTCATGTTTCAATATACAAGTTTTAAATATATCTTCCAAGTTTAACAACAGTATTGTATAGGAACCGTCATAAAGTTGTTGGGAGAATGAAAAGAAAAGTTCATGTTGTTATTTACTTTTTATTGCTGTTGGCGATTGTCTGCTGTAATTGTCTACAATCTTTTAGAATTTAGCTTTAAGTAAATATGTTTATTTTTATTTAACTTCCTTAAATTTGTATACATTTAAGACCATTTATTCGATCCAAAAACAGGTTGCTCGAGGTCTTAAAAATTAACTCTACTCTATTGACTCGTTCTAAAGTAGAATTATCGGAATAGTCAATGATCCTAATCTCACAAATTTATCAAATTTAATAGAACTTTGTCTCTGGAATCATTAGAAACTTTGGTTCCCTATGTGTCTTTTTAACCGTAGAATACTTGGAAAGCTACTGAAAAAGATTCTAATGTTAATTTCTTTCATATACATGTAAGTTTTGTAAGTTTCATGTGGCATTTAGCGAGTTTAAAGAAAGCACGGCAAAACGAAGTATAAGTTCACCATTGACTTAACTACGTCTAGGTCTCAGTAAAAACTCTGGCTTACCCGGCGATTATCATTTATTATCAGTTGTGCATCGCATTCTCCAGTCATTCTTCTATAAAAATATAAAACTAAGTAGTCTTTTCCTAATCGATTAAGATTTAATGTACTTAAATAAGCATTCGATTGATCAAAGTTACATAGTTACGTTTTGTATAGTGTTGCTTTAGTATCTCGTGCCTTTTGTCCATTTTGATATAAGTATAATTGGATATAACCTTGGCAACATTTAGATCTGTTCATGTATGAATCTTATTAGAGGAAATCTAATCAGATCATTATTAGATTTTGCTAAGAAGGTTGATTTGTTCAGATTAATTAAATAATATGTTCGAATTTACGATTTTTCAAAATTCTGAAAGTTCTTGTTTAAAATATTTTTAGCAATATCATTAGTTTGTGTTTTGCCCGACTGCCGAAGTCAATGATGGTAATGATTTTCGAGTGTATGTATGTATGTAGTTATGTGGGTATGTATGTCTATTTTTTTGGCACGCTCTACAGCCTAAATGGCTTGCTGGATTTCAATATATGAGGTGTCATTAGATACGTAATGATTGTGGGAGTGGCATAATGTAAATAATATTATAATGTAGAGTCAGTATGAGAAAATAAGACGGGTTTCTTTATTTTCAATTTGTTTTAGGCAGACGAGCTTTTTTATAATATATTTTGCTTGTTTAAATGACTGATTTCACACGTTTATAGAATTAAACAATACGCGGTCGTTTTTAGGACAAACAGGTTACTAAGAATTTAAAAACTAGTTACTGTACTAACTGTAGTTAGTGAATAACTAGAATATAAAACTATTTATTTTTTACTATTTAATTTAATATTGTTTGGTTTAAGCATCTTATCAGTAACCGCATTTGGTGGCACTTCACAAAATTATACATTTGACTAAGTTGCGTAGATATAGCCACCATTCAAAGCCAAAATGTCGACTTCATCTACTATCTCTACTGTTAGGCAACTATCAATTGCGTTAATCTTAATTCTACAATATGAATCGTATTATTGTAACTAAAGCAATGATCTTAAATAAAAATATTCCATGGACTTAGCGAGTACTTCTTTATAGTAACTTAAAAGCTGAGAAGTATGATCTTTAATCACTTTTGAAAATATAAACGCAGTTTTTTACACAATCGAGGCTTAGTCACGGCGTCGTCGGTCTGTCGGTGAGCAAAAACATTAACCTTGGAACACCTAATGGTTTTACACGTGATTGTTACATATTAAGTCTACGTCCGGTTTTATCGTAAGTACTCGCACTGCGTCTGTGGTGAACATAATTAAAATGATACTATGATTGTTCACTTAGACATTTGTTTTATCCTATTGTATAAGAATTTGATATTGATTCTCGCCTAGACATAATATAACATTGACGAGCTAAGTAATGGACAAAACTTTATTGAGCATTATACACAATTTGTCATACAAGGCGAAGTAAAAATACAAGGTCAAGGCAAAATTTGTAGATAATTAACAATTATGAATTAATGAGGTATGATTCGTGCAATTAGATGGAAATTAACACGGCATAAAATTAAGTGAAATCTTTTTAATGAAAACGAGTTTCATGATAGAGCATTAAATTAAAATTAAGACTCATCAATTATTATTTATTTGAATAAGCAATTATTATCCTCTCTAGAAATAGATTAGAAGAAAAGGAATTGTCCCTTCTACGAATAGAACTCTGTACTTTATTTAGGTAAATTATCGTTCAGATATCATCAGTCTAGTCAACAATTTAGACGATTCTAGTGGTTTATTGCGATGAGTAACCGTTTAAATGGTTGACCACCACCCACACAATTGCAATCGGCACTTTGATATATCAAAATAACTATAATTTTGTGCAATGTAAATTGTATCTTATGGAATTACTTTTTAGGTTGAGAATTATGTCTATTAGGCAGCTCGTTTCGGCAACCATGACAATATTTTTATTGTCAATATGTTGAATTATAAATAGCTACGTAGGAATATTATTTATACCGGTAGTCAAGTGTCTATTGCATATGATGTATTTAATTATAAATCTTAATTGGTTAAATTACCGGTATTTATGTTAACGGGGTCCGTGTCTTTTTTCGCCATTGAAACTGGTATAAGTACATTAGAATTATATTTGTATTCAGATTGTTTTTTTATACAAATTACACTTCTATAAGTTAGATTCATAATTAAGCCGATATAAATTAAACAGAATTTACTAATTAAAATAAAAATTTGTTCTTACTAGATACTTATTTATGAAATTTTATTTAAAATTTTTATTCAGCTGTCGATATTATCGCATACTACTTGCCTACCTACTGCAAACTGTGTTAACGGTTTAGGACTGTGGTTATAGTCATCGTCGTATTAATAGAAATGTACTGAATTTAGCCTACACAAACTTGTCCAATTTGACCGAATATTTTCATGTCAAAACTCAGTCAGTTTGTCAATAACAATTGCAATATTGATGATGCCTATTTTGATTTTAATATGAAACAAGCTTATTAAAATCAAAGAACTCCTGCCATTTATAGACAAAAAACTTATATTTTTATGCTATGGGAAACTACAATTAAAAGTTATCAATATAATGCATGTAATAAAGGGTAAAATGTCTATGAAGATAGGTATAATAATTATACTATAATTAAATCAAATCAAATCAAAATTACTATATTTATTCATTTAGGTTAATAGAATTAACACTTATGAATGTAAAAAATTACAAAATGTTAGCCAATTAACCTACAGCCAATTAGGGTAGGGTCATGAGAAGAACTGGCAAGAAACTCATGCCACTCTTTTTAATCGCCAGGTTATTAAAATTTTTGTAAGGTACAATTTCAAGTAGCATGCAAACTGACGCAGGCAATACACTTAACCTTAATCAATTTTGGTTGCACGACTGCCTTTAAAAATTGTATACCTACAGGTTACATTTCAATTTATTGAAAACCATAATGTATTTTCTTTTCTTTTCAGGAGTGGTTTTCAAGCAGAGGATCATCTCATTCGAATAAATCATAGTGCTCAGGCGCTATTTCTTAAAAAAAAACATTCGCGATTAGCTATTCCCTAACCATTTAAATTGATAAGTCAATTAAAATCGCGTACCACAACGAGCGTTGAGTTACGCCGTTGTCGATACGTCGATATCGATACCGCGACGCGGTCACTAAGCTGTCGCTGCAATAGTCTGTGCTTGCCAGAGTCACGTGACTCGGCCAGCACGCCAAGCCACAGCCGTGGATAACCTCGGCCAGAGCCCCCTCCCGGTGAAGAGGCTGCACGAAGCGCTTCAGAGTGCGCAAGTGAAGCGTCAGCGGCTCTCCCCTCCGTATCCCGCACCTCCCACACAGCTCCATCCCATTCACCAGCTCGCCGTGCACCAACACATCAAAGTGCAGCAGAGCATAGTGCAACAGAGCATTGTGCAGCAACACCAGTTGAATCTGGCCCACCAGTCGCTGCAGAACTTGCAAGCGCAACAGAATCTGCAGGCCCAACAGAGCCTACAGGCAGCGCAGAGCCTACAAGCGGCTCAGAGTCTGCAGGCGCAAAGCCCTGCAGCTACGGGTGGCGCAGGTGCGCAGCAGGCGGCAGGAGCGACACAAGGCGCGCTAGTGCCGCCGCAGCAGCCTTCACCGCGGCCCACTTCGCCACAACACAAGAACATGGAGCTCGCGCTCTGTCAAAGCATGGACTCCGTCAACACTGCAACCACTGAGGAAGAGGTAAGTTCGCCATTTACATTCATTGTTACTTTTTAATTATTCGATAATATGAAAAGTACTTACCAAATACTATTAATTATTGTCAATCGCTGCGACATTTGAACCCGTAATCCGAACCCTACCCACCTTTAATTTTCACTATATCATAAATTAACAATAGAAACTAGGGCGCGCCAAATTTGCCTTCCGAAGAGAACTTAATGTATCGCTTCGTTTTAGCTATTTGTCATCTTTCAATTGTAAAATAATACCAAAGAGGTGCGGCAGTGAGGCAGTTACAATGGGGAAAACGTTCGAATATACAATAAGCATTCGCTAACACAATAAAAGGAAATTTTCCTAGCGACAAAGACGGGTTTGAGTCGAAAGATTATATTGCTCTTACCTAACATTATATTGTAGGCTCTATTCCTTTATGTTAAAGATCTTATTCCAATTTCGGTATTGATATACAAAGGAACTAAGAGGTCACGCGGCGCCATGTCACTCAGAGGCAAAATCGCGTGTTGTTTTTTAAAAAAAAACAGAATTGTATTTGTAAAATGTGAATAAGTTATATTTCACACATTTATCAATTTTACAAACAAGTTCGTATTATTTAATGAAACATGAAAAACATCACTTCATATTTGTCGAAATAAATACGATGTTTCTAAACCATTACGTCAACGCAAAAACAAAGCACAACTAAAGAAAAAGCGATAAAATACTTAACGCAAACTAGGAGGAGGCGACGCGACGAGAAGTGGGCAGCGGTTGTGTTAGCCGAGACAAATAGAGTAGATGTCGTTTCACCGCTTTCAGCCGCTCCGCGCTCTCCTGAACGGACAGCTTTATAAATAGCTTGTTTTATTGTTACATTATCTTGTCTTTTAGTGTTGCCTATGAACTAAGAAACGGGACAACCATGACAGATTCTAATAGAATATGGATTTCAGAAGTTTGGGTGGTCTGTTGTTAATTATTATCTACACTTATGCATGAGTATTCAGAGACTACTAAAATAATTTTTAGTAGCAATAATTATGTATAATACGCGGTCGTAGCAATGTGACTTTTCTGTATTAGATGCATGTAGTTTTTAGATTCCAGTATAATTTTATTCCTGTGCGAAAATAACTAAATTATGTTTTCAAATTCTTTAAAGCATACTAGTCTGACTAAACGAATAGCTGTACTACTTATACAAATTTGTGAACATGCATGTTACTTTGCAGATCTAACTCTGATTTTAAATTCAGTTTGTCCAGTTAAATTATTAAAAGTCCAATTATTAAAATAATTTTAATTTTAGCATAATAACAGTAAGTAAATTAGTTTAACTATTTCAATTACTCTTAAACAATGAAATATACTGGTCACGTTTGAACTTATGTTTTTGTATACAAAACTTAAAAGTTTCTTTATAATCATAAATATTGCACAAAGTCTTTTAGTAAATACGTAGTTTTTACAGTTTGTTAGTATCCAGTTACCATTGTTTAGTTAGTGTTGATTTCTTACTTCACTTTGATGTGAAGCCGACCAGTGATGTGGAGTCGTCTATAGACAAGGTCCTTTGCTCACATAGCGTAGGTGCATTCATTCATGCGGTTGACTATTGATTGTACTCAACTCAGTTATTTGAACTATGAGTATGAAATCTACTACGTCGTGTAACAGACGTACGAAGCTTTGTAAATATATTCATTGATTTCTAGAGCTGTGTAGTTTAAAGATTATTGGTAAACTGTAGTTAAATTTTAATATTATGTGATGCAAGCTGTTGGAATTTCAATAACTTGTTAAAATTGAAATGATTTATTTGTCCACAGCATTTGACCATAATAGAAGTTATAAATAGATAGTATAGTCTTCTTGTTTCCAAATGCAACAAGCAAGTGTTAGTTGTATTATTATAAAACCGTTAATGATTTCATAAATTAGAACTTCATGATATTTTTCCAAATATATACCTACTCGTACCTGTCTACCTTTACAACATACTTGTTGTTAACATTTTAAAATTATCTTTACAACATACATATTTATCATTTACCACGCCAAACGGTATCTTTATAAAAGTTCTGTTTGCCATAATTTCCATACAATTGCAATCAAATTTCGTTTCGTGTGTAATCTCGAGAGGGTTTACGGGAGTGCGTTCGTCTGGCAGCCGGCGAGCTGGCAGACAGTGCCGGCGCCGTCGAGTCTACCTCACCACTGCTCATACTATTTAACAATAGCTCGCAATAAACTTTTACACCATTATTTTATTACCGTATCAACATTTGGTAAGCGATCTGTTTAAACTTTAAATAGATTTGATTGTACTACAGACTCATCTTTTATCTTTATTGACGTATCAGATAATGAATGTTGAGCAAGTTTGGCTGTTAACGACGGTATAAAAACTCTAGAGCTCATTCATAAAATTACAAACGGACAAATAAGATGTTGATGTCATTTATGTACATGAATATAATGCAATCGTCCTATCAAAGAAAACAATCAAAATGCCACGATGGAAACACTTAGTATTTGTAAGCATGCATACCTACATCGATCGTTCGTTGTCGTGAGTATATCCGGAGTGATCGTGTGACAAGTCGGATGATACGCGGCGGTTGTTGGCTATCGGCCCTCGCAGACAACACTGCTACGGCTTCCTGAAACCTGTAACTACTTTTTGTTGCACAGTTCGTTCACATTTTGTAAGCGAAAGTTATACTCCCGCCTATGTAAATGCTAGTAGTTTGACTAAAATATCTGTCTTCTGGTCGTTAATGGAAATGTAGGATTTATGAAACAAGCTCAGCACGTTGGTAAATGTCAAATTTATCTAATTTCTGAGTACCTACCCATAATCCCTGTCATAGGTATTCTTAATACTATAAGAAACGATTCGACAACACCGACAACGTTTCGATATTCGTATTAAAACAGGAAAAAAGTGTCTAGCTTGCATGTTTTAAATTAACGGCCACCTGCAAACTGACCATCATAATAATATAAGTGCTTGCCTCTACTTCATTTTGCCAGAAATTTCTACAGCCTTTATAACATTAAACATGGTATTATTGATATCATAGTTCATACTTCGACAAAGGATCCAAAATCGAAAAACTTCGTGCTTAAGATAAACGAAACAGTTTTTTTATTTCGTCTCTGTGTTTAGTCTATAGTGGTTAAAGAAATTAGGACTTCTTTAAATAATTGTGTGATTGCAATCTTGAGACGTCAATTGAAGGATCTAATTTAAATCATGATACAGAAAGATTTCCAATTTTATTTACAGTTCGCTTTTATTTCGATAAATTATCTCTTACATTCAGTTGAGCTGGGTTAGATATTTTTTGCGGTTGAAAAATCACAGCCCTTTGATCATCAAGAAACTAAGAGATGAATTGCTGGTAATCAAAAATGGCTATTAAGCAATACTTTACATTAGATATTAATTTATTGTTTTGCAGGCATTCAATGAATTGTACTGGAATCTAAAAACTACATACATCTAATACAGAAAAGTTACATTGCTACGATCGCGTATCCTATCCTATTAATATTATAAAGGCGAAAGTTTGTGTGTGTGTCTGTTTGTGTGTATGTGTGTGATTGTTACCATTCAGCACCTTAACGGCTGGACCGATTTCGATAAAATTAGTATGTACATACTCGGGCACATCCGGTGTCCGTCTCGGGTACCGAATGTGCCCGAGACGGACATAGGATACTTTTTATTCTGAAAATCGGTCTAGTTTCCGGGTTACATTAACTAAACCATTTTCCTCGTGGGCGAAGCCGCAGGGCGCAGCTAGTAAAATTATAAAAAGAAAAGCATATTTTAATAAATTAATCCTTGAAAGCCTAATATTTCTTTGCAGCCAACTACATAAATTTTAAACGGTGGTCAATTATTACACAGTTTGAACGGCATTGAGTTTTACGCTTTGTCTATAGCCGAACAATGAATTAGTTTAACAACCCTCAAACATTGGACGAAACCCTCTTATCCCTTTGTGTTTTCCGAAAACCTAAATTACTTAAGCAAACTTAGATAGATAAATTACTATAGGTCTCCACTAAAGATAGATGGTTCACGTCCGGTACAGAAAAAAACTTCTAAGTCAATTTGTGTTTCAGATATGAATGTTTTTATTTATTTGTATGAGAATAGTTTCTAAAAGTAATTGAGTATATAAAATATTTATAACCTTAAGAATAATATGTTACACAAGTTTATAGTTACAAAAGAATCAAGTAAATTAAGTTAGTAATACAATAAATAACTAAACAAGCAACAAAGACATTTCCGAATGATCGAACCGAAGAAATTTCATATAGACGATATCGCAATCGTTCTTGAAAATCCTTTAAGTATCTGCCAATAATACGCAGATCGGAACATCTCCCTGGGAACCGAAGAGAAAATTATTACCTCGCTCGAGTTCAATCGCGGAGACATTCTTTCTGGAACAATTTTAAGAGAAGAATTTCCGCAGAGTGGAATATAGACACCTCGACCGTTTCAACAGTTTGTCCACCTAATTTGTTCGTCGGCGCTCGACTGTAAAAACAAATAGCTGCTCCCCCATTTCCCCTTACAAAACGATAAAGATAGATATATTCTAACTAAACGGGAAAAAAGGATAGATAGTTTTCCGAGCTTCGCGTTTACGGGTCGCTTCAATGAGCGATTGGTGTTTACGTTCAAGCTTTTGTCTAGTTCAGTCAGAATCTTGTTTGCCGGCCGCTGCAAAGAGGTTTCTTTGTCCATTAACAGAGTAATAATTAATCGAGCTTTATCTAATGTTCGTTGGTTTGAGTTACTCGTATAAAACTTTTAATTGAATTTGTTGGTCGATTTTGGCTTTTTGACGGGAGCGTGTTACGGTTCTAAAACAATTTTTAGGTAACGCTTTGGGAAAGTTTTACCTATAAAATTACTTGCTAATGTAACTTCAGAGACTTGTTAAAGTTACATCAAATTATTAAAGATTAGTGATACAGGCCGTGCAAAAATAGTTACTAACACTAGGTAAATAAAAAACTTAAAGTTCAAATTTTTTCACATTTTTGTGGCCTGTATATTTAAAATGATTTACGACCTAAATGAAGACATACAGCACACAAATATTTTTATTAAATCTTTCATATCTGGGACATTAATCTGACATTAACACGAGACAGCTCTAATCGTTATTATAACTCATTTATGACACTTAAAGTCGGCAACATTTTATGACATCCTGGGTTTTGTAAATCAGAACACATCAGAGTAAGGTCAACGCCGGCTGAGTGCACTGGACTGACCACGTAAACAGAGACGTTGTACATTGAATAACTGTTTTCCAATGCGCTGAGCACAGCCTCCCTATCGCTTTTGCACCTCGGATTACCGACGATCGTCCGCCGACCAAAAAAAGCAAAAACATTTCGTTTGATGTTTTAGAGTCTAAAAAGGAAATTTAAAACTTGAGGGTTAATTATCCATGCAGTTCCACGCGTAGGGGCCTGTTTTACATCGGTCGAGCAATTTTTCGTTTACTAGATTTCACGGCAATTTTATTGAACTTTATTTTATGAATAAGTTAGTTACAAAAGATTCTACGGTTTCTACATTCATATTTCTCGATTCATCCCGCACGGTTTCAAGCTGTATAGTACTTAATGTGAGTGAAGTAATTAAGAGTAGACGCAGTAGTAGGTATTTATTGTTTATTGTAGAAACAACTTGGCGACACGCCAAACGGACGCACCCTAAAGCTTTATGAATCCTGGCAATGTATTAATTCGCAGATATTATTTCACAGCCCGACAAATGACGTCATTTCTTTCTAAAAAAATATGAAATCGTAGAGTCGTACACAGCTTTATGCCGAAAGTGGAACAATGTCGCACAAACAGAATATACCGTGTAAGTATAATCCAGAATGCAAGACGAAAATCGGCGCCCGCATTGTGAGCGGAAAATCGAACTCGAATGTCGCAAGACGAAAGGCTCTTTGTGCGCAATCAATGGCCCCTCGATTGCTGATAACTTTCTTTGCACCCTGCAAAGTTTGAGTTCGGAACTGCAAGGCGGGCATCTATTTAACTCTTTACTCACTACTCTTGTGTTAGATGTCACTGATTTTCAAGACCAACTATAGTTGTTGTGTCCGTAATAAATTTAAGGCAATTGCTTAATTCGGATAAAAGAAAATAGCGTCTATCTAAAATGTTGGTCACGTTTATACTCTTCAAACTTCGTCCGTTTGAGAGGATAAAATAGAAATTGAATTTTTTAAACGGCGATATTCTTTGCTTAGAATATTATTTGTTTTAAATGATGTAATTAAAAAATTAATAAAACCAGAAATGTATATTTGAAAGGTTTAACAATATGTACGTCACTAAATTGCAGAATTTCTTTTTCTTGAAGTTGGTGTCAATGGAGCTAAAATAATTCTAGGGGTTGTCTATTGTCCACCTTCTGTCGACTACTTCTCCAGTCTCGAATCGATTCTGGAATCTTTAGGGTCAGAATACGTGCATCATATCATCATGGACGATTTTAACACTGATCTCCTTACTCCACAGTCCCATCGGTCCTGTAAACTCCTTCAAATCATCGATTCCGTTGGTCTAACCACTTTACCTCTTCAAGCAACCCACCACAATACTGCAGGACCTGATACATGGTTGGACTTGATTCTCACATCCTTTCCCTCCTTAGTACGCTCACATGGGCAAACTCCTGCTCCTGGTTTTTCCCATCATGATCTCCTGTTCTTTTCCTATAATCTCAAACCACCTAAACCGCGTCCAAAAATTCTGTACATTCGTTGCTTTGGTCGAATGAACACGGCAACCTTACGCCAAGATGCCTCCGATCTTGATTGGAAGCCTTTGGAAGCTGCCATCACTGTGGATGAAAAGGTAGACATATTTAATGATGTAATCGTAAACTTATATAATAAACATGCACCCATCAGGAGAGTGAAAATTAAGCGGCCACCCGCTCCTTAGATGTCGAAAGGTGTTCAAATGGCGATGCGGGTCAGGGATAAGGCTTTCCGCAGGTATAAACGGGACCGCTCCGAAGACAACTGGAAACTTTTTAAAGTTGCAAGGAATCGGTGTAATCAGATAATACGTAACGCAAAACGCCGACATATTCTCAAAAATCTTAACACCTCTACTCCCGCTGATATCTGGCGGTTTCTAGGAACGCTAGGTAGCGGTAAACAGAGACCCACGGATTCTCGGTTGACGGTTGGTTTTGATGATATTAATAAACATTTTACCTCTTTTATTCCTTTTAGTCATCAGACCAAGTGTTGTACCTTGAATTACGTGGCTTCCTTACCTAAACCCAACTTAGACTGTCCTTTTAAATTTTCTCCAGTTGCACCGGGTGAAATCAAGAAGATAATCCTGTCCATCAAGTCCAACGCGGTGGGATGCGACGGCATTAGTCGCCGTATGATTGTCCAGATTCTAGATTGTCTCTTGCCTGCAGTTTCACATTTGATTAACTTTTCACTAGAATCTGGGCAGTTCCCAGCACTGTGGCGCAAGGCGTTTATTATTCCTTTACCTAAAATCCCTGATCCTACAGCTCCCAACCACTTTAGACCCATATCCATTCTTCCATTCTTATCGAAAGTTGTCGAGGCCTGTGTGCAGAGGCAGTTAGCTCGGTATGTCTTTTGCAACAACTTATTGAGCCCTCTGCAATCTGGCTTCAGACCAGGACACAGCACAACTTCTGCTCTCCTTAAAGTGACTGGCGATATTAGGGCGGGTATGGAGGATACCAAGGTCACAGTACTCACGTTGGTCGATTTCTCAAATGCCTTCAATACCGTCAGTCACGATATCCTACTGTCTATCCTCACCCATCTCATGGTTTCTCCTGATGCACTGGAATGGTTCTCAACTTATCTTCAGGGGCGTCAACAGGCAGTCCGTTCCGATGATTTATCATCCACGTGGCTTGACCTCAACTCCGGCGTCCCTCAAGGCGGTATACTTTCACCCCTATTGATTTCTATCTTTATTAATTTTCTAACTCCAAATCTTCATTGTTCGTATCATCTTTATGCTGATGACTTGCAACTGTATTCTACAACTAGTGTGGATGATGTGTCGGTGGCCATTAGCGATATCAATCGTGATCTAGACGCTATAAAGTGTTGGTCTGATAGATTTGGCCTTTATGTAAATCCCACTAAGTGCCAGACCATTGTCATAGGTAGTCAGCGCTTAATAAATAGACTGGATATCCGATATGTACCACCGGTTGTTTTTGATGGCTCGACTATTCCATTTAGTCATGTTGTAAAAGATCTTGGACTGCTCATTGACTCCAATCTCAATTGGCAAGCTCAGGTCACCAGTGTAAGTCAAAGAGTAACAGGTACCCTACGTGCCTTATACCGCTTGAAGAACTTCCTTCCGACTAAAACCAAGGCAATGATTGTGCAGACTTTAATTTTTCCTTTAATCGACTATGTTGATGTATGTTATTTTGACCTGAATGCAGATCTTCTCAATAAGTATGACCGACTTCTCAATAACTGCATTCGATTCATTTTTGGTCTTCGTAAATATGATCATATCTCTTCCTCTCGTTCTGACCTAAAATGGTTACCCATTCGGTAGCGCCGAAATCAGCGCGCCCTTACTACCTTATTTTCTTTTTTACACTCTTCCTCACTACCCAGTTATTTATCTCCACACTTCCAACCTTTGTGCTCATTTCATGACAGAAATCTTCGCTCTTCTAATAATCTTCTTCTAGCATGCCCCTCTCATACTTCTGATTTCGTACATTCTTCCTTCTTTATTCAATCTATCTTACTCTGGAATGCGCTCCCTCTTGAAGTCAGGACGGTTACGGACCGCTATAAATTCAAACTAAAGGTACGGGATATACTCTTCGACAGATTGGCAGAATCATCACATTAATAGTATAAGTATATATATATATTTATATATCAGTATTTGTGTATGTATTGTAAATGTATATATGTATATAATATATATAATCTATATATATTGTTAGTATAATTATGTGTATTGAGTATATATTTATTTACGTATATTACCTATTTCAAGCAATAATCTTTTGTTGTTAACTTGCACCTACTTCGTTTATCTCTGCATCACCCAAAGGTTGGCTGGTAGAAAATGCCTTTGGCATTAAGCCCATTTGTGCATAAAGTTTATAAATAAATAAATAAATAAATAAATTAATAAATAAATTGCCTTGTTTTGAAGATTTTTTAATTGTTGAAATATACGAATTATTCGAATAGATAGGTATATCGGAGGAGTAGCGTTAATTATAAGTAAACACACACTTTTATAAAGGTGCTGAATGAACACTAGACGGGCGTACTGAGTAAGATTCGCTGTAATAGCGTGGCGTATCACCGCGTAAACATAGGAGTCCGTGTTCAAACAGGAGCATTAACGTGGCCAATAATTCACAATCTTCTTGTTACTGCACAAATTAAGTTCTTGGCTCGTTGCGGTCACGTACGGGGTCGCCTTGTTTGAAATACGAAGGAGCTCATCGGTCGGGCTCGTTAAGCGTTGGAGCGTGCTTTTATTACAACAGGCGTGCGCGGCGAACGCGCGACACTTGAATATTAAACCAAACGGCATTGGGTCATGCATATTGTTCTCCCGATAATACCACGATACCCCTTACGAACTCTACATAGGTACTATTCGATTTGTGCTTACTGTGCTCTGAACAGGTGCCTACCTATTACAAACATTCCAATTGAACCTGTAGTTAGCTGACGCTACTTTTATTTTCTGCATCATTCAATTTTTTTAGAATTTATGCTGTGTATTATATTTTGTCTGTGTACAAACATTATTTCAATATTGTTAGCATGGAAAAGAAAAATAGGCTCGATGTCGTTTCATAGAATAACAGAACGCTCTATTGTTAGCGAGTTTTCTGAGCCATTCGAACTGATAAGAAATAAGATTATTCTGTAAAAAGGATAACGCCGCAAAATAAATAGGTTGTATGTGAGACGATTATTTGGCGAAAATTTGGGAAGGCTATGTCCAGCAGTGGACGTCTCTCGGCGTTGATGATGTGAGACAATTATTTGGTATCCAAAGATGAAATTTGACATAATACAATATTGAACTTCTACGACGTTTTAAAATTGAACAATAAATTTATCGCTTATCAGTACAATAGGAATTATTTTTTTGCATTATTAAAATAACACATTAAGCTTGTGAACGTGTGAAGAAGTAAACGAATCGGCACTCGCACTCATAAGTCATAATCATAACACGTGCATATAAAGTTGTATTGTATCTAGACGAAATAATTTATTACTTGGAAGAAATATTATTATTGATTGTACATCAAATAATAGATAAAACAATAATGAATGTGTTACCTACATTTACGATACTGCCGTAGGATGTAACAGTATCCGATATTGTTTTGACTCTATTGGCATATCTAAAATTATTAGAAGTGATTTATTGCGCGGCCAATTATCTAGACAAGTGTACATTCAATTAATGTGTGATTGTACAGTCCATGTCAAAAGCGACGTAAGAGGCACTACTTTATATAAAACCCTTGCTTTAACAGGCATTATTTCTCATATTTCAGAACAAGGGAAACCTCCCGTGGATATAAATTTGTTTGGCAGGTATATTTTCAACACTACAATTACTTTAATAAAAGTGAAATATAGGTATCAACAGTTGATATAATTTATGCAATCACAAACGTCCGGGGAAAAGAAGCATAATGCGAATAATGTCTCTTTGGAAATATCTATCTTGTATTGATTGGTACAAAGTTCTAAATTGTCAAAACGCATTTCTCATTTCATATCATAATGCCACTGAGGGTTCCGTGTAACAAACATGACGCTTTGATATAACGTTCGTTTGATATATCGCTTAAAAATATATTGATACCATCGTTATTTTTTTGTAAATATGTAGAAATAGCAATAAGTTGTTTGTTGTAAGTGTAAGTTGTGCAAATGTTTCTATTAGGTGGTAATAAGTTATTAGGTATATTTTCTCAATTTCTTATGATTTTAATGCTCTTTACAAAATTAATGATCTTAAGACATTCAAATGATGCTAACTTCACAATCGTTACCCAAGTACTACTTTCTTAGCGAGTAAGACAAGTCAATACGAAACTAAACTTGATTTTAAAACGCTCAATAGGCATTGTGCAATTGAACCGTTACGCCCATATTATCTGTAGGCTATTTGTCAGCTCTTTCATTAATGTATGTATTATACTAAGAAGTACTATTATATGTACGTGTTTTAGTAGGTGCAGAGTATAGGTTTAAAACAAAGTGCATGCGCTTTGAAATTGCTAAGAATGAATTAACTGTATTGTATGTTTTACGCATGTTACAATACGGCAAAAATCGTGTCTCTATCAAATCGAATCAAGTGATTTGAGATTTATAGACACAGGTTTTGTATAATAGCTTACTAAAACGATTTTGTTCTATCCGATGGTAAGAAGTAGAATCCAGGAGTGCTGGACACCACCCCAAAAACTTTCGTGTCCAGCTGCTAGCAAGGTAGCCTTCGCTATGGCAGCTTTAGAAGAAACATTTTTATGCCTCGGACCTCACTTAAACATAATTGGTTTTGAATATTGAAGTTTAAAATATCATCTACACTGCAAGTGTTGCGACATAGTATTTATTATGTTCTTCTTAACCTAAAACTTTGTTAAAAAATTGTATCGTGTGAATCAAATACATTTACAAGTAGTTAATTTATATTACATCATTGACCCAGAAAGAAACCATACCATAAAAATTGCATACCCTACCCGACTAACAAGTATCATAATATATTTAACTAGCACGTGATAAATAGCAATGCTAATAATTGTCTAACAGTAATATGATTGACGCAACGTCTTGCAACAATTAAAATTCAAGATGCGTCATACTTGATCAGCTCGCGATGATTGGAATGAGGTCATGCTTTATATTGTCTTTATTTATTGTTTAGATTACGCGACAGATGTAACTAGACACAATTATTGCTAATTGTTCTTATTTAAACAAAACTAGACGTAGGTTTAAGAAACTTACTTGATAAAATACTTATTTTTCATATAGATCACGTGAGTGAATGATTCTTATAAACGTCAATAAGCCAATACAGCCAGTTTGCTGTCGAAGTAGAGCCGTGAGAAAACTGGCAAGAACTAAAGCCACTCTAAACTTGTTGCATGCTTTAAATTGGCTACAATATGCATAATTCTGTCTTTAGTCATATTTATTTTTCGATTATGGAATAAAAACACCAGATAAACAGTAAGAAAAGAGAAGCTTTGGTGTTTGTTTTTTGTATCAATCATTTCTACCTGTAGATTTTCATATTAATTTATTTTAGGACTAGTAAATAGAGTCTAAAGCTAAGAACCAAACTTTGATAATTCTTTTTTTAATAATAAAATTGCATTAGTTCCACTGACTAACTCTTAAATTTGTTAATGATTTTTTGTGGACTTATACTTGATCATTGTCTCGTGGAATCTAAATTTTGAACAAATGACTTTGCTTTGCAATGACATTGATACACGTTATAATTGGTAACCGAAAAACTGAAAATGTCTACAAATGTGAGATAATATAATGAATATTACATTTCGCGCACAACCATCATTATGTTATTTTATTATTTTGTTCGTGATCAACTGTGTTGATACCTTTATATTGTTATTCTAAAATGTTATCTAAACATGAAATCCGTTTTGTTATACAATTTGTTGCTGGTCCCATACAAATAATTGGTATTTTAACAGATGTATGCTATGCATATCGATTACAGTTCGCGGTTTGGAGAGCACGTCAAACCAGCGATCCATGCGGACATCCATGACGTTCGTTACGGCCAATCAGTCTTGAAAAATGTTCATAACAACTTGTCATTGCGTCGCGGTCAGGTGACAATTTATTATTGTTACGTGCATATACACTATAAATCAGATAGTGGTTGTAAGTTGTAATAGTTACAAAACCTCCATAGGGGACCTGCTAGGTGATATATGTAGAGCATCGGTATTTTCTACATTTATGGTTTTTTAAAAGACATTTTAAAGTTTGAACTAATTTGACTAAATTACGGCAATGCGCTTTTTTGTTGCAGAAATAAAATAACTGAGGCATACTTAGCACGACTCTAGGACGATACATTTTGAAACCTAGAATCCATAATTTTTGATTTGACAGTTTATTTTTGGGATTTTATATACGAAATGCATAATATAATACCAGCCTGTTTAACTGTCTCACTGCAGGGCTACGGCCTCTTCTCATATAGAGAAGGAATGAGCATTAATCACCAAGCTTGCTCAAGGCGGATTGGCAATTTCAGACTTTTAAGTCCAGGTTTCCTCACGATGTTTTCCTTCACCGTCAGTCAGAAATGTCCAAGATAAACTTAGAAAGTACATATGATTTAAAGAATCACATTGGTACTTGCCCGGATTCAAACCTACTACCTCGTGTTTACGAATTGGGTGCCTTATTAACAAGGCCACAAGGTCTGTTTTAACATTACTTAATTAAATAAATGTTGTGTCTGCAATGTGAAGTTCTAGCTATGCTGGCTGATCAATTACTATTTATACCTATGTCTTATTATCTAGTGATATTCTAGTGATATCTTCACTTAGATCTGCATTTATTATTAGTATTATTACATAGTTATAGTTATATTATACAAGAGTTACGAATAAAATTTTAACAATTTAGAATTCGCTGTCGAAATTATTCTGATCATTAATCCGGGTCGAATTGGCGTAAAGGTTCACGCACATATAGGCTGAGAGGTCCGGGACACACCAAACAACAAAATTCGTTATTCTTATGATAAACGAAATCTCGGCTCTTTTCAAAAATGTAGATACAGTCGACCACTTTACCACTTATTATGACAGTGACAACAGTCCCTGTACTGAGGTCACTTGCAAGCAAAAATAGACATTATTGTTTTGTGATATGCAAACAACATTTACTCTAAGGGTGGTAAAGAAATTTTATAGTCGACCTACTAGAATAATTTCCTCAGACTACCCACTAGAATAATTTCCTCAGATTTTAGCGGATCAAGAAATAGGTAGTTGTAGTTATGACACCTACTATGGTTAGGATTAGTAGCAATAACCTTACAATGTGAGTGATTTATAAAACACGATATTATGTTAGATGATAAATAGATGCATATTTTACGGAAGTAGATCCACGCTGATTTCAGCATGAATAGGCCGGATCGTCCGGGGAAGTACTTCCCTCTCATAGAAGATCGACTTAAGAGTAATAGTATCCGTACTGCTGCGTTTCGTTCGGTGAGTGAGAGCGCCGGAGGCCCAATTTCCCCTCTTTCCTCATTCCTCACCTCCCTCATTCCCTTCCCCTAACCCCATTCCCAGCCGCCATGGTGGAGGCCACCATACCAGCAGTTTAAGACGATGGCTTTTGGTACAGTGGCCGCCACTTCTGGATTCCACTGACTGCTTAACATCAGGCGGGGTGGAGTCACTTTGGTAGGCTATAATATAAAAAAAAAAAAAAAATTACAAAACATTCGGTTTGCTTTAGAAAAAGTGATGTGGAAACCGATCTACATCTGATAGGTTTAACTAAGTCATATTACTATGCAAATAAGTGCATGTTAAAACCGTAGCAAAACATCCATATTATTATAACACCACACAAATTTTTTTACAGACATATTTATGTTACTTTTTGGACTCTGTTCTGCTAAATGTGCGCGAACCCTAACAATATGTACCGGGAATGGTAATAATAATTCTAATCTGAAGGCTTTAATAGCCTGTGCTATGGACATGAAATCCTCGGCATGGGGCGCAACTCACGTACTCACGTACCTGTTCTAACTGGTATACATACTGTATCGATTGTGTAGCTAGAGTTGGTTGAAGCTTACATTGGCATTGCCTCTGAATTGAGTGTAAATAAATTATGTTACGATACATTTTTTCCATGCGCTCAAATTATAAAAGATATTTTCAATTCCTTGTCCGATAATTGTTTTTGGAAAAGAAATTGTCGGTTTTGATCTATTTAATTTTATATTTTTAGTAGATGTACTCGAATAAAATAAAATGTTAAATAGAATCTTCTTTTGAATAAATCAGTAGTAGATTTTATAAATATTGTATCAAAATCAAGAATAGAAATACTGTAATAAATTAGAGTTTCGATTTCGTAAATATTCTACAATTTCAGCATATTTAGATCACCGTTATATTCTCATAAATCTTCGAAAGATTGTTATCGTTATGTCACTTTTATATAAAGAAATAATTAAGAATTAAGTAGTTCATTTTGATTTATATTCCGTGTCATGTATTTAAAATAAAATGTTCATTGTTAGAACTATATTTTCTTTCTATATAAAAATTACGCGAAAGCTAATCGAAGACGTATTTTGCATTTTATGTTTTCTTGTCATCCTAATTAAGACGGTTTTCACTATTTTTTGGTTGAGTAATGTTAGCGCTACTGAAGTATATACGATTGCTAGGTTGTATATATTTTGGTAGTTGCCGGTGGGGATGTCACTTCCCGGCGACATTTAAAACGCATGATTATTTAGATACTATCTACTTTACCTAGAGATATATAGCTAATATCATCTAAATGGTTGTTTAAAAGATTAAATAAAGCTTATGCTACTAAGCTGGTTGAAAGTATATTGACTGCTATTTTTAATATGGATGCAACTTATTTATGTTAGATGCTGGGATTGTCAATTTTTTTGTTGCAATGTACATTCCAAATCTAGCAAGACAGAATAACATTTTGTATCACTTTGTGGCATAAAGCTCTTTGTTGCCAGTTTGCCACCTCAAGGATTTATCGTAGCTCCAGTGCCAAACCAGAACGGTATACACTCAGTGCCGCTCACAGCACTGTCTTAACAGTTAGCCACTTCAATTTGTATAAGAAATCTGTTGTTAGTGCCATGCTACCTTTAAATACAATTTCAGGAGTAGTACCATGTACGTCACACAAACATCAATCTATTTAAAGCCTTTCAAGGTATTGCCATCATAAGAAGAAATATATTTAAGCGAAGACGTTGTCATGAATATTGTCAAGGTAAATAAGTAAATAAAGGAGACTGTACAAATTAGGTGCTCGGTGTTTCCTAGGTCAGGAATTTACCCGAAAAAGGTTCTGATGAGAGTATAAAATAAAACCATACCTACATAAACTTCCCAAATCAAACGTTCTGAATCAATTCTTTTTGTTTCGATTGTTCGGAAACATTTTATACAATCATTAGGTTGTATAAAATGTTTCCGCTACAGACATCCTTCAATTTACTTTCACTTGAAAACGTAAAAATTTGTCTACTAAGTATAACATATATGACTTGACGCAATAGGTAATTTTCGCTAGGAAATTGTGTTACAAAAAACGCGTCCTCATAAAGTTAGACAAAATCAATTTGAGATAATCGGATTTCTATGCTAATAAAATATTTAAATGTACTATCAAATATTAACTGTACAGTCGCCAGCGTATACAAAAATATTTAATGTTATGTTATTTTGTTATGATTTCATTCTGCTAAAACTACAGATAGCGTTTTTCGAATGTGGACATCCAATTATTACATTATTGTTGTCTCTTATAATAGAAATATTATGTACCGATCTCTCTTTATCGAATCCGTAGGCAGCATCAAGTTTGTAATAAAACAATTGAAAAGTATTGCATCATATATTAAAGTGATTTGGTAAACAAAACGTCAACATGGTTCACAATATACAATCCAGTAAGCATGTGTGGACGTACACAAGTCACAAAAGGTGATATGATTTATGCCTGCGTGGTAGGATGAAGTCGCACAGTCGCTAGTAGCTGTGATATTAAAATTCGAGGCGCGTGTCTGCTAGTGCGTATAATTCCTTATACATGTAACTGTGTAAGGTCTCCTCGAGTTGAGTCATTATTGGGATGTAATCGCAACGACAGGTACTACGATTTTATACGTTGACCTACTTAGCTGGTTTGGATTTGTTGTCGTTATTCACGTCTGCAGTAACTCAGAGCTTTGCTAGACATATATATCTTGTTACGATGAATAATTACAGCAGTCAATTAATAGCAAATTGTTCGTGTCGAGGCTATTTTGAATACTTAAATTATAACAAGTGTATGTTTATTTAAAGATCAAAGTTACTTGCCATGTGCTTACCATTGTCTAATTGATGGCTGGTTTACCGTACGAGACGCATAGCATAAATAAAGTCGAACGTTTCGTTGCTAAATTTATAGACAAAATAAAATTTTGTAATGAGATCTAAGAGATTTATTTTTGGCACATTTTCTGATGTCAATTTGACGGTTATTTGCTTTTTTTCTTAGGTAAATGTCAATTGTTAACTGAAGCGTAATTATAAATGTGGGCAGATTCGATTATTGCCCGCGTTGTCGTGCAACAACCCTCGACAGTTGGCGACCGACCAACGTTGTGTCGTTCGCTGCCGACTGACCATTTAGTTTTATTTTATACTCTCATCAGAACCTTTATCGGGTAAATTACTGACCGAGGGAACACCAAGCACCTAATTTGCTGTGACGATTTGTACCGTCTCCTTTATTTACTTACTACCTGAGCCTCGTAGTTACGCGTAAAATGGGTTTTGTCTCCTTCGGGAACCGACCGAAAAAAAGTAACCTATGTCCGTCTTCGCCACCGAATCTATCTACATACCAATTTTTATCGAAATCTGTTTAGCCGTTTAGGCGCTGAGTGGTAACAAACACAAACACATACATACACACAAACATCCGCATTTATAATATTAATAATACTAGTGGTCGCCCAGTGATTAATTTGAATAATAATAAGTTTAAACATTATTAGGTTTTTTTTTTATATTAGCCACCCAAAGTGACTCCACCCTGCCTGATGGTATGCAGTCAGTGGAATCAAGAAGTGGTGCCCGCCATACCATCTTCTTCAACTGCTGGTATGGTGACCTCCACTATGGCGGCTGGGAATGGGGTTAGGGGAAGGGAATGAAGGAGGTGAGGAAAGAGGAAAGGGGGGAAATTGGGCCTCCGGCGCTCTCACTCACCGAGCGAAACGCAGTAGTACGGATACTACTACTCTTAGGTCGATCTTCTATGAGAGGGTAGTACTTCCCCGGACGATCCGGCCCATTTATTCTGAAACCAGCGTGGATCTACTACCGTCAATTAAAAGGTAAAGTTTTAATGTCAAAGACTATATACTTCTATGTATACTCAGTAATCACAGATTTCGCTCTTAATTTGTCTCCTACATTCTAAATCCATTAATCCACAATCATAGCTATAAAAAGCTTTTGTAATGACGTTTCGTGCACATTTAATGTATCTCTTAAATTCACTACTTCAGTCTGTATAGTTTTAACACTATTTGATAAACCGTTAATGTTATGTCGAGGCATAATAAAATTAGGAAAAAATCAATAAAAAAACCAACACACACACATATTATAAACTCTAAGAATAGATTAATATTGTTTGTTTTTAATATTATTTACTTAACACCGTGTGTGTCAAATACATGATAGTGTTTGTAATGTTTTTTTATTGCTTTAATGTATTTTTGAATAAAAATTATTATTTTTTATATTAATAAAAATTTAATGAAAAAATATTATCATTCTGCACTCCTGCTCTATAAGCTATAAGTGTGCGAAATTTCATACTTCTTCGTCCGCGCAAATTTCGTAAAAAGGCGTAGAAAGTTTTTGCTTCCCGCATTAATATACATATATATATATATTTACCTTGACAATATTCAGGACAACGTCTTCGCTTATATATTTTTCTCATTATAATGGCAATTCCTTAGCTTACTGAAGTGAACAATATTGTCAAAAATAATTACTTGCTCAGAGTGTAAATTACACGTGGTATAGCCTGTTACCAAACTTCTATCTATGCAATTACAATGGAATCAATATTCACGACAAATATTTATGTAACATATACCTATTGATATTGCAGTTTGCTTGTAATTTGTCTCTGTAGTAAGTACATACTTCGATTGTTTCACAACGGACTAATATCTTTTAGAAAGTAAAAAGCAAAATATAGCAATTCCAATTGTTACGAGTATAGAAAACGTAGTAAAACTGTTAGCGAAACAACTACGATAATCGACAACAATATGAGCCATAAAGTTTCCATTTAACTCGTAAACGGTATTGTATGCAAAAATTACGATAAAAATATATTGCTTAGAAGCTAATTCACTTAAGAGCCGGATTGTATTGAGTGATTGACGTCCAAGCTCAAACCGCGGTGATTGTTTAATAGAATAACGTGACGTGACATCAATGCAACTAAATCGTGCAAACAAGATTATCTTTCATATCAGTTAACCCACAAACGCCGCGATGAATATTAAACTCACCTCGTCGTTATCAATCTGTTTGATTCAACCCTCTCCACATGATTTCTGTGCGGATTGAATGAGGTAAAATAATAACGAAAATCTGAATATATTGGGCATATCGTATGCGGGCGGAGGCTTATTATGTAAATTCGACCACTCATATAAATGTATGTTGTTGATAAAATTGCAGGCGCCTTACGGACTATGCTTCGAATAGGAATAGTAAGCTATATCGTACAAATTTATCCGTGTTGACCGTAGTGTAGGGAGCGAGAGAACACACGGAGACATTGCTGTTACAGTCGTTACATAAAAACATTTCACGAATTTTATCGACCATGTTTAGACTTGAAAAGACACTCTTAAAATTTAACGAGAAGCTCATTCGAATTTAGTGTGGTGTTTTGACTGCGGCGTGAGAATTGGTTGCATGAAGCATCATGAAGCATCATGAAACATCATTTACTGTGAATACCTGAATCATTAATTAAATTGGCGTCCACGAGTTGTATTATCAGTCACGTGGCGTATTGCATGGGCTAGGATCTCATGTGTCCAGCGGTGCATCTAATATTTCCCACATTGCGTAATCGAACCTGAATATGAGCGCATAATTGCTTATTTGCCTCATTTCGAATTCATTCGCGGTTGGAGTCCGTGGTGTGGGTAAATACGTTTGTATACGAACATTTGGTTCACGAGTGAAATTAGCTTTTGTCCTAAGTGACGAGCCGTAGGGTTCCTTCGCCAATTTTATGTTAGGTATACAAATAGTTTTAACTGTTAAAGTTTTTTTTTAATTAAGTAATTTGAATTTTAGAGACCTTTCAAAAATTTGAACTTGGTAATTTAATTGTTGTCTATTTTTAAAGGAATTTATTATTACAATGAGCCATATCAATCGGGACAGTATCTGTAGTAGTAGGTATCATTCATACTACACGAGTTGCATTATAACTATAAGTGAGAGCGCTGGCGACGCAATTACTTACTTCATCCAACAGTTTGGTTAAGTTTTCTCAGCATTGTTTCTAGAATACTTAGAATACTCCGCCATGTCCATAGGGTACCGTAACTATTTAACACTATGTGGATCTATGCTTCACAACCAAAATTGTATAAATCTTCTATGTATTTAAAAGCGAAAGGTCACTCACTCACTTACTCACTCATCACGAAATCTCAGAAACTACAAGTGCTAGGGGTTTCAAATTTTGCAAAAGGTTCCTTTTAAGACGTAGGTGCTCACTAAGTCAGGATTTTGCGAAATTTGACTCATAAGGGGGTGAAAAGGGGAGGCAAAGTTTGTATGGGACAATGTGATTCCTTGATCCAATCTACTTCAAATTTTGGATAAACATTCTTTCATGATTCAAACAGAATTGATGGAAGACGTGTATTTTAGCTGTATTTTATAGAAATTCATCCTTAAACGGGGTTAAAGGGGAAAAGAAAGTAATTTTGGGGATGAATTGCTTCGAAGTTGGTATCAATACTCCTTAGTGCTTATAATTTAAAAATATTTTATTTTGACACATTGTCATGTTTAAAAACTCAATTAAACTACGTCAAATGAAGTTGCTATAGTTACCGTATTGTTGTACAGCATTTTCTAAGCGAGGAGAGCTATGATAACGCATTCATTGCATCGAATAAGTAAAACCCATCGCTCATATGATGCATTACAGTACCAACTTTTGATTTGCAACGGTGAGGATGGATGCTTCATTTTTATACCCAATAATGATATCTGCTGCAAGTTTTTATTCTTACTGTATATTGATTAGGAAAGGAGAAGATAGTCATCTATATATCTATATTTTCATTCGTCGGCAAGTTTGAGTTATATTAGAAACAATCAGGCGAAGCTTTTATATAAATATACTTGCAAGATGCGATAGAGACACATGACGTTAATGCCGATAAGCTGGGTCAAAAGGTGGTACTACCTACTGCTTTTACTGGACTTTTACGCTATATGAATGAAATCTCAGAAAGTACAAGTGCTAGGAGTATCAAATTTTGGCTTTCGGTCACGTGGTTCGACCACATGGTTCGTTAGTAGTTAGTTCGATTTTAGAATCTTACCTAGCAAACTACTAAACCTTAGAACCGCGTAGTTTGACTCCATAGTCGAAGGTGTACATAGGTGCTCACTGAGACGGGATTTGCGAGGGATGTATACATAAAGGGATGACATAGTTTGCATGAAACTTTTATAGTATTTAGTAGGATTTCCAAATGTCTAGAAAAACTTATATTTCCATATTTAAAAACTACCCTTATTAAGTGGAAAAAAGGGATTGGCAAGTTTCTGTGAAATTTCGTCAGTTTTAGTGGTAGCGGGTAAATAGATTTAAATAGGACTCGCCATATAGACGGATATTTATGACTGACTGATACAATGTACGATTGCCATTAGATCAAGCAGGCAATATTCTCATACACGCACATATCTGAATTTTCACGCGAACGAAGTCGCACGCAACCGCTAGTTTATAATAAAAATAAGTAATTAGATGCAAATTGTTATCCTCTCCTGTATGTACCTATCCAGGAAACTAGAGAAAGTTAAAATTATTTTTTTGAAAAGCTTTGTTTATCTCTTAGCTACGAGAAAATTGTACATTAGTGCATTAAGTTTTATAAATAAATAAATACGTTAAATTAACAGTACCTACTTATACTCAAAGTCTATTATATAACGCAGCCATCATTACACCAATTAACGTTTAATATCAATAAGAAATCGAGTGTATTCACTCTCAACATTTTATCGATAACACTAATAATGTTCCACTTTATTGTTACAGGTAAGTTACAGCTAAGTTGAAACAAGGATTTATTTTGACGGTAATGTATAAAATCCAATTAGAGTGTAACTGTTGACACCCTCACCCCTAGTCTCGGTAACGTGGAAGCTATGTCCAGTGAACAGAGCAACCGACACTTACTCAAATGAGAAATTCATTACAAACGCTGTTTTTGCGAATTTTGGTTAAGTATGTCTGACGCTACGTTGCAGTTATACACACTGTCTGCACTTTGTTTCCGTTCTTAACATTAACATACTTTGTTTACAAAGTTCAAAATATACTATTTTTTCCATCCCGTAACGGAGGTAATTACGCGTAGCGTGGATTAAGCAGACTAACCATGTACAGCGCTAAAGCTTATATTCGTGGTGTATGTTATTATCATGTAGGTATGTTACGAACACTAGCAACATTTTTAAACTATATTTATACCGTAGCTCGGTAAATATTTGGCGAAGTACGTTTTCAAGGAACACTAAACATTACTTCGAAATTTTTCAGATTGATGTACGAGTTTTAACGCCTTTCTACATTTCCATACTGTATGAATTATAAGTTGAATGAAATAATTCGCTTGTGTAAATTAGAAAATTTTAATCGTTTGGCAGACAAATTTTAGAAGGCGGCCAATCAATGGTTGACAGGGTATGTTACCAGTAAGTAATGGCTAATAGAAGTCACGTGTAGAACAAGCGGATTGTAAATAGCTAGAATGTTGCGTTTAAACAACCTGACGATTGTTTGTTTAAATGTTTACAGCTTGCACAGAATCGATGGGCAATTTTGTGCGAGCGTCATCGCATTTGTTTCATATAGTTTACATAGTGATAGTAATATCGAGGCTGAACATTTTCACTAGAAACTGAACTAAAAGTGTTGTGTTACACAATTTTAAACGATTGTTTGTGAAATAATGTTAATCCATATACTGTGTAGTGTGCTTCATATGAGTACGAGTTGCTTGTGAGCTGTCAAAATAAAATTGCCTGCGTCAATGTAATAATGTAATCAATTAGCTTTCATTCTTTGTCTCGTTAATCTAATAGTAAATTATTGTAAATATCATAATTAGACTTCAATTTTAGTACTGAGGCATTAAAAAGATGCATACATAACTTCACGTCTGTCTTCCATTAATGGAGTAAGCAGAGACTATAGTAGTATAATGCATTGTTTAGTGAAAATAGTCTACTATTTTTCCACTTAAAAAAAGTAGGTATCCTAGAATTTAAAGGTCGTATTACACGAATAATATTCTTGCGCACTAAAGTAATAAAAGGTTTTTGCTTTTAATTTATTTTTTAGGTTAAGTTAGGTATTAAGTTTAGGTCGTAGTAGTATTAACCTCCCATAATGTACACTCTTTTACTGTAATTCCACTGTCTAATATTTTATTTTAAAATTCTACAATCTAGTATCTGTATGAGCCTTAGTACCTGGCTACCTGCTAATGCCATTTATACCTACAATCTGTTGAACATTGAAGTTTAATATTTTGACATTAACTGAATGCTTTAATTAAAATTAACAAAGTTCCTTTAGTTATCTTACAAATTGCTTCTGAGAACTTTAATATAAATATACACTATATTAATATTAGAGGTATCCGGTTCACTGTCAACACGAGCCTGCTCGACCACGGTTAATGGAGCATTATCAAATATTCAGTTTATTGTATTAATATTATTTGAACGATATTTGCGCGGCATCTGGTAAACTGAAATATGTTATTATTTGCAATTCATATGTAAGCAATACATTTCATTTATACATATAATATACTTGATATTACTATTATTGGAGATCTCAGAATCTCTGCCACGAATAATAGTTTAAATCAAAAATTATTAAGTTCAAAACAATTATTGCCCTGATAAAAAGTATTGAAGAGTGAAATCATATAATTAAGCAAAAATATATGTAGGAATTAAAATATTGAAAGATACATTTAGCATTTTTCTAAGGGTGTTTCCCGCGCTAGGGAACAAGGATTATGCCTTATAGTACTTGCAACGACACTCAAAATCAAAACATATTTTGTGGTTCACACATAGTTTTATATTTAGATTCGAAAGTACGGCCTCTTATACAGTAGTCGCACACATTCACTTCACTACAGAAGACACTACAAATGCATTGTGTAAATGTATTTACAACCATATTTAGTGATAATTGCAATATCTTTTTCACAGTCAACTTGAAATTGTTGATCACACAATGAGTAGAAGGTTCCCAGCCATTGTCATACATATTAATATTGTTTGTAATTACAGTTGATCTATGCTTATGAATAATTAACAACTCAATTATATTAGTACCTCGAATACCTACGTATATATGCCAAGCTAGAGCTCGGTGTTCATAGGGGACAGATAGGCAAGGTTTTGTATGCGTAGCGTACAACATGAAATATTGAGACATCGATGTCCCGAGTCCCAGCCTCTTGCATACTAATGTAATTTGAACATCGGCACCACACAAGCCTTACTGGTCTACTTTTAGAATTGATTAATTTGATACCTAAGCATTTCTATTAATCTAAGAACAGCTTATTACTTACCAGTGCTTAGTTAATTATTGACTCTAATTTAATTAAAAAGTGGCGTATAATTATAATAATATTATTTGATAAATACACACACACATACACAGTGAGACGCAGTGAGTGAGAGAGGGATACAGTGAGGTTCTACTGGCTATTTGTTTCTCAAATTGCAGCCAAACAACTGGGAAATAATAGTGTACAGATTTTGAATTTCTTCGGTTTCTGAAGATTGTATCTTGAATAAGGTTCTCTTTTTTATATGAAAATAATTTAACCAATTAACATCAACAAACATTTTGTCCATATCACAGATTTTCCATCTACATAATGCAGTAACATACTACATATTCTAACATTTGGTAAAACAGAGTAATAGATACGCATGTACTCGTAGATGTAGTAAAACATCAGTGTGTATAGTGTTTCGGAGAAGCTTTTACCTCAGTGAGTTAGTTGATTCCACGAGCTAATAACCACTAGCATGCGAATCGGTTTTTTCCCCGATAGCCGTGCGGCGTTCTGAATGTTACGCCTTTGTTAAAATGGATTTTATTGTTATTTATACTGTATTTATCATATTTTTAGAGCCTTATACTGCGGCTTATCATATCTGTTCATTCATTTTACTTTACTTTTTTTACAAGTATAAAATAATGGGTTTATTTTAACATTATGTAGATTTATGAATGAAGAGATTATTTTATGATTCGTCTTTTCTCTTTAGCGAACCATGATCTCTGCTAACCCCAAAGGCTATCTTATCTAGCGTGCAATACAGCGTAGTTATTATACATACATTTTAAATAACCATTCGATTACATCTCCCAAGGCATTTTAAAGTATACTTTTATTTTTTGTTACATTTAGCATCATAACCCAAGGGTATTTACCGTTTGAAGTTTCGCCGCTTGGAAGCAAAAATTATAGTCTTGAATATAGAGGTATGTTATGTATGTTATAAACTTATAACGGTACAGCAAAGAAACCGCGGCCAAATGATAGTCATCAAACTATCTCGGCTGCGTGAACCGCTCTATATTAGCGATGGGATTGTGAAATATTTATATATCGTAGGAAACCGTCTGCTTTATTTATTTATACAAAAAACTATCTCACGTATAAACTCATTAGCTGTAGGTTTCTAGAACGGAACTCTTTTATAATAATCG
This sequence comes from Parascotia fuliginaria, assembly GCA_963082885.1. Classification (NCBI taxonomy): domain Eukaryota; kingdom Metazoa; phylum Arthropoda; class Insecta; order Lepidoptera; family Erebidae; genus Parascotia; species Parascotia fuliginaria. The sequence continues at coordinate 11,090,249 of OY720180.1, read as the reverse complement.
CACTGCTATGCCAAATAACCGCAAAATTTACTATAGATATAAAATATACTATAGATGCAAAATTTAATATAGATACTGTTAACAAATGTTTCGTTTCTATAGCGTTCTAAGATTTCCTCGACAAACATGTTACACATATTTCATTCTACAACCTGATAAATGTGTAACAATTTTATTTAGATCGATTTAAATTCACATTAGCCTAAGCGAAAACATTCGGCGTAATCACGTTGTAACATTCTTTCGTTTGATATACTCGTACGTTTAGCGGTAACATTATGTGTAGTAAGCAGACATTCCACAACATAATATGACAATACATAACGACAAACATACGGTCAGACGGACGTGTCTGTACAAATGTTTCGCAATCGTTGCGAATTTAGCAATATTGCACAAGAAAACAACATTGTGCTTGAACAATGCTTCGGCTCTGGGAATCTCGACTAACACCCATGAAATATTTCTCCTTCGTTCAGCGCGCATGTTGCGTTCCAATTGTAGGTACTTGTACGTCGCTTTAACGTTTTAATATACAGCTAGGATCCTCGTACGCTATTAAACTGTGAGTGTAACAACCATACTTGTGCTGTCTTAGTGCATATTGTTGCGAAATGCAAAACATTAAAGTTTAGAACAAACGTGTAAGAGAAACAATAAATTAGGGCTTGTTGACTTAACCAGATTGTTGGTTAATTTTAAAATTAAATAAATTGTAGGTACGCTGCTAAATTTTAAAATTATAGCTAATTTTAAATTTAATTATTATAATTTCAGAAAATAAAAAATGTACATAAGTGTTAAAATTTATTGTTAATATTTTAAATTTATTTTCGTAATTCTGGACTCTAAATTTAATAACTCGGTACTTTTTAATTTTTAGTTGCATCAAAGTAAGTATTAATATTCTAAATATTTTTTTTTAGATTTTTTTAGATTCTTAGATTTTTTTTTGTAAATTATTATTATGCTGGCTTTGTCCAACAAATTATTTTGCCTTGGCCGTAATGTTCCGTGGTAATATGTATTGTTTTCCAATCGTGCGGGCCGTGTGTAGGTACCTCCCGTAAATCGTCGGAGACCAATGAATGAATTGACACAATAGTGAGAAAAAATACGATGTAATTCAATTTAGATTTCAATCTGTGGCCTTATGGCGTTATTTAAAGTGTTATTAGCGCTATTTGTAAAACAATGTTGTTACTATAAAATATTTAATGTTCAGTATGTCAGGCGTGAGACAACTTGTCTGCGTAACGTAACTTAACCATGATTTATATACTTGCATTGTATCATGGCTTTATGCTTCTCGTAGGTTCAGCTAGTATTGTAAAACATTATATTATTTACAGCGGTATACTTACTTTATGGCGAGCATATAACTATATTAAAAGCTGGCTTTACAACGCAAATGTTGTTTAACAATCTGCTTAAATCTTTAATCATTGTACATAATACAACAAAATAATAAAAAATAACCATCAAGGTTAATAAAAGTTAATTAATGTAATGAAATCCTAAAATCGCAAACTTAATTAAAAATGAATTCATTAGTTTTAGTATAAAATACCTAGCTATCGCAGTGGTGCGCTAATATAAGGGCGAGGCCACGCTGCGGCGGGTGAGCGCGTGCGGCGTACAGGCGCACCTACAGCCTACACGCAAACGCACCATTAGCCCCGCCAACAATATATCATGAACGCTCATATAATATGTAAGTGACGTGTCCACATTTATGACACTTTGTTGGTTGACATAGAAAAAATATAATTTCGTGACAGAATTATTTAGTGTGAAGCGTGTCGCTAAGAAAACTCCTTCAAATATTAGGGAAATTTACTGCTTCAGTGCATGTATTTATACGTTTTATGACGTCATAAAGTTTCATTTCAAAGAAATAAAATGTGAAAAGTGAATAAAATACCCTGTTCGATGCGTGAAATTTTATGTTAACGTCCTCGTATCGAAATTTGTGAATGGCATGTTAAATCTTTGCTATTAGGTGTTAGGAACACGGTCAACCGTAAAATTGTTATAACATGATAATTTTTATGAAAGTTAAATTAATTAATTAATTAATACCTAATTAAAATTAATGTCATGCGATGTTAAATATGGCTACGTTTTGTATATAAATCTTAGATTTCTAAACATCAATTACTTTGACAAAATAATTATTTGGTAGAACATAGAAGGTTAATGATGTAGAAAGTGGGGCTGATCGAAGGGCCGGTCATACAAGATAAGAGTAACAACATCCTGAGGTTCTTCTCGAGTCAAAGAGCAAAATTAATTGGGCACGTCGTTAAAATAAAAAATTATAATTATAATTATATTAAAATATTGTGATTGAATTATAACAATTACTTACTTTATAATTGGCGATTAATGTTCATATTCATTAAAATGGCAAAGTTTAGGATGTCCGCTAATTTATTAAAATATAATTTGAAGAGAATATAGGTAACTAGAGCACTGAGTATTTCTTAATTAAAAACAGTGTAACTTTTTATTATTTTTACCTCGTTGGCGCAATGTTAGTGCGACTGTTGCCCCAATTTTGTTTACGGTTTAAATATAGTGCTATTGCGAATTTCGTCAAAAAACAATTTATTTAATTTATATCAATGAGGAGACTAGGTCTCGTCTCCTACTATATGTATATTATTATGACCTTTAACATAAATAGCTTGAACATTAATAAAAAAGAAGATTAGCCGAGTAGCTCTGATGTGTGACAAGTACAGGCCCTTCTTATTTGGTAAATCTGTTATTTAATTTATAAATGCTACTACCACAGCAGACATGCGTGTTAAACATAACGAATTCTATATTAATTAATGTAATTGATAAATGAATTTAACTGCCGAAACGTCAAGCAAGGATGAGTTGTCTGCCACCCCTTATGGACGTAGCAGGCGTGATGCTATGTGATATTTTCTTTTATTAATCTACATGAAAGTGCTTGTTTACGTTATAACTTAACGGGTGAATTGGCTAAATGATGTCTAGATAACTAAGTAGTAGCGATGTCATTAAGACCACCCTGCATGCTCTTTGCAATCACAGTGAGAATTCTCTGTAAAGATTTTGCAGTTATAGTGGTAGTATTGTGTTTCTTGTGGTCATCAACAGTGTCAAGTGTTCTTAAGGGAAACGCTATAATATGTAAACTTTTTATTAGCATAGTAAATCAGAGACCTAATCTGATAGAATACCTTGTATCAATGTCTGTCCTTAAAGAGGACATGAGTCTTTCAGTTACACTTCGTAGATAAAGATCTCGAATGATTAGACGATTTGAAGTCACATTTTACTGTGCCTTGAGCAGAAATGTAATTATTCGCCGTGTATTTAATAAGCTATTGACGAATGAGTCTCAAAGTAATGAACACGTGAATAGAGGCTTGTAGGTAGAGTTGACAATGTAAATGGGACGTGTATTTTTTGTTTTTATTTGTTGGAACTATTCGCAGGGAGATAGTTTAGTTGACTTAAGCGGGATAAGTTAGGCTTCGGCAACGAGACACTTGCACCTTGTTGCACCGATTTGCAACAAATTCCGGCAACCAATCACAATGCAGTTAAAGGCAAACTAATAGTGCATTTCTTCTTATCTTCTCGATGTTGTCCAGAGTCAGTTACTAGTAGAAGCTTGATGAAAATGTGACCTATAATGCGTGGTTTTACATAATTATACCTGTGTAGGTATAGAGAGTGGAAATTTGAAAATATATTCGCGTAGATTAGAAACGGGAAGGCAAAATATGAAGTTTGAGGATATTGAAACTCAATTGATATTATTTGTAACGTCACGTTGCTTGTTTGTTGTTGTTCCATCAGAATGTTCGTCTGAAATTGATTTTCGCAAATCAAAAATTCCAACCGCTGCGGATTTAAGGGAAAGAGAAGATTGGAAACAAAATCCCTCCCTACCTCACCCATTCGAAACTGCATTTGAATAATTTATGTAAACTTCATTTCATACTGTTTTAGTTGCATGTATACAAGAGTTGTGCATTCAATGAAACTTATCAATATAGCAAAATCTTAAAAACATTTACTAAAAACAGACCTTGTATTTATAAAATAACTCATTAAGTATACTATTAGTTTGAAGTGTAGGTAGCTAGCCTGCATTACAAGTTACCTTCACCACACTCGGTTTCAACACTAAAGTTATAATTTGCGTTTAGATGCCCACGTATTGTTTCGTAGCATGGAGCGAGAACAGTTACAAAAGTTACATTACAGTTTATTGATCCACTGATAACGTATCGCTTACATTTATCTCTACTCCGATAACTGCATTGAAATAATACACTTTTGTGTATCGCCTGCTCATGCTTTGCCTATTGTTTTGTGCCAATCGATACTACTATCTAACACCTACAAAAATAACATAAAAGGCACCACCAAGGTATAGGCATAGCGATTTTAATTAACATAAAAACTTTTTGCTTGGTGTATCTAGATAGTTAGATACCATAGGTAGGCATGCTACGAACTCACGGAAACTGTGACATGAAACTGGAACGAGCCAGAACGACAATAGCCTCGACTAACTCAAAAGACAATTTTTTTGAAATGCATGACGCGAACGGATGAAAAGTCACAACACCACTGTATATCAACTCGATGCGTATCTACCCCCCTTGAAAAATCTAATACGAAAAAATATTAATGTCAACGGGAGAGAGGGACAGTGGTAGCCGTTGCAGGGGTGTGAAAGAGACGACAGGCTATTGTTCTACACCTGCCAGTCCTCACCTGGTGCGGGTCTCGTCCATATTTGATTAGCTTTTTTCGGGTTTGTAGTCCTAACTATGAATGCGAGTAGAATTGAATTGTTTGGAATTTTTGACAGGGAAGTTTTCGAACACCAGTGTTCTATAATTTATAAGTTGAACCGTCGAAGTTAAAGGACTTATAGATGACACTTTTCCACCAGGCTAGTCTTACGAAGCATGTTTTATATTATCCTTGTCTTACTTGTCTAGAAACAGATAGTGTGATTTGTCTTGAATGCATAGTATTTTTTATTGCTTAATCTGATAGACGAGCCATTAGTAGTCTATTGGCGAAACAATTACCATTTGGGTACCACGAAGTAGCTGTAGCTTATGAACGCATCATTTTGCAAGTACTAGACGCTTAGTCACAATATCTGCAGTGTTCCTTAGCGTATTTAGCATTTTTAAATGCTGTAGCGCCAAACAGTTCTGATTCAAAAATTTTATCCATTCAAGAGCCAACGCTTGTGAGCAAAATCCTTTTTAGTGAATAAAAGTTTATTTGTTTGAAATGTAATCATTAAAACCATGTCAATGATACTTATAAACATCATTAGTATCAAAACAAGTTCGCCTATGCCTACAGTCGTAGAATCATAAGATGAACTAAGTGCCACTATTTTTTCGTGTTTGGTTATAAGGTTAGTAGAAATAAATGCAAAACCTTGAAAGTAGTACAGAATTGAATACAAATACTTGCAGTTGAAAGATGATATAAAATATAGAATACAATTTAGCAATTTTAAACTTTGAGTGAATAACATAAGATACATTTTTGGAGAAGCGTATTTTGTGTAAAGCCTCTTTTTCACTGAAGGTGCTGTCGATTAGTATACTATAGAAGTAATTGTTATTAATGGTTCGGAACAAAACGCATGGCTGTAGGCCGGACTGAGTTCACGTTTGTTCGTGAACCGGTTTAATGTTATTACAGTGAAAACTTGTGTTGATTGTTATTGATCGAATGTTGATCACCTTTAAAGGCCGTGGTTAGTTAGTTTAGATATAATACAACAGGTGGTAATCATAATTAATAGTAGTCAAAACTAGATGTTATCGAAATCGAAAGTATTTCCTTATTTACATAAGTATAATCGCATTATAACTGGCCTGCTTTCGAGACATGCATATTAGTTAGACAGACAACTATATTACAGTTGTATATCTTAACGTGGTCACCAAGCCGCCCGTTGACTATGGCAAATCCCTTAAGAAGGTCTATGTCGAGCAGACTTTAGAATGATGACGTATAAAAAATAATAATATTTTTTTTAATACCTTTTTAAAAGATTTTTTTAGGTTAGGTTAGTTCAGTCTTCTACTTATTTTGAAGACTGTTGCCCGTATTATTATGATAATCTATTATTTCTTACTTCATGGATGAATAATAATCCAAGTTGTTACATTCAATTTTCATAAAAATTAATGAGATATTACTTTGCTACAGTCGCTATAGTTATTTCCCTCGTGTAGTGAACAAATGAGAGCATGTCCGATGTAGACTTTCAGTTGTATCAAACAAATGAAATGCATAACCCAAATGCTTGGATGTCAACCCCTTATTGTTTTTTATTATTATAGGCTGTATGTAGGTATATTTTTATTCCTGAAGTGTTTGGACAAATGTCACTAGAACTGTTTTGATTTAAGTAGGTACGTGATTTAAGTTTTGTCAGTTAATAGTACCTTCTATAAGATTTATTAAACAAGCTCTTCTGTTTGTAAGTATGTTATAGGTAGTGGGATAACTATTATTTAAATTATTATTTAAATCAAAATACAAAGATAGCCGTTAGCACTGCAATAGAACACAATAAACCGTTAATTACTTGTCTGTATTCATTTTGTTGTTTCAAAAGTCCGTAATCCAAGCCAACTAGGGGTCGGCGGTATACCGCAAGCCTCGCCACCAACTCTCACAACTTTTGCCATGACCACTGTCAACTTGGAACGCCGAGAAATTATTGGTTTAAAGAGCTTACACTGAAATTAGCTTAAATACCTTTTGTTTTTACTTCGGCGTACCGCACCTTCGTCCTATCTAAGGTTAACACAGACCGCATTTCGGCTGACTGAAGATAAGCTGGTGAAATATGGCCGCCTTGTCGTGTCTCGCAATTTATTTGAATACTAAATGTTTTTTACATACGTACACGTTATATATGGAGACCTTCCTTACTTTACGGGCCTTATGTGTTATCTTTTTTGCGTTTCTACTCAGCTTATTATAATATTTTTGCTACTGAACTATAAATTAAACTGCTTATGGTATTGGAAAGGTTAAAACGATTTCTAACAAGTATCTATCTGTTACTGCTACATCAAAATCGATCAAAAATTTCTATTAATTAATAATGACATCATGATACAATATATCTAAATCTAAACTAATATTATAAAGGCAAAAGGTTTGCGAAGCGAAGCGAATCGAGGGCGAGCGGCTAGTAAAAAATAAAAGTAAGACAAAATCTAAACGCACAAACAAATAAATCACTGTAGTTGATCACTAAGCATTATTGTCATGACATGACATTTTTTATACGATGTAGTAGGCGCTCAATAACGATATCGCATGTAGTTCGACCGCACATAACCAAAAGTATAGCAGCATTATGGTGTGGTAGTCCTGTAACGCACGATATATGGTTAACCCTACATACTACTATATAAAATTCTTATAGAAGACTGAAAGTACATAAAATCACGGACGAGAACTAGTTAATTATACCTACTCTAAAGACACCTCGGTTGACGGATAATAAGGCGATTTGGTGTCAATAACAAAATGCACCCGGGGCTACTAATTTAACGCTTTATTAATTTGGTGATACATTAGGTTCAATGCACCTGAACATGATCTTTCAGCCATTAATAGACAATTAACGAACTCATCAAGTCTATTGTAAAATAATTAAGTAGGTATAAAGGTAACTTTTATCTTTACAATTATATTGCATTTTTATTAGTTATTCAAATTAGAGCATTTCTTGCACAAACATCGCAAGTTTCTAAACATACTAGTTTTATATGCAATTGGAACAATATAGTATCTACTGACAGTGATAGAGTACTCTGCAAAAATTAAAGAATTAGCAAATGACATTGAACCAATTATTAAATAAAAATTCATATTAGAATGAATGTTTTTTTTAAATTTATTATATGGATGTACTATGTAAATATTATCTAATAAGCTTGCACAATTTACGAGACAATAAATTTCACTTCAGTTTTTACTAGTGCATAAATTTGAAAATTTTAATACGTAAAAATTATATAATGAAGTTATAAAAGTATACCTATCTAAGTCACACCTGCACTTGACTTTTTCTCATTGCTAGAATTACGAAACAGATTCCAACGAGTATAATGACAGCTAGTGTAGTAAAAAATATACTTGCAGCCTCACGAAGTTTCATTACTGTATTTTTTTATGTAGTGTCACTGAACCTGAACCTTTTGTGTTTTTTTTCCTCTTTCCGTCTCTGAATAGCATCTGCTCTAGCGACAGTCAAATTTATTCTTGAAGACAGTTTAATGGTGCATATAATTTGTTAAACGTACTGCCTGCAACATTAATAATGATAGCTAGAGGTCACTTGTGGTAACACAAAATTGGTGATGCTGTCTATAATGATGTGGTTTTCGGTTAAATGAGGGCGAAATAAAGAAAGAGTTGATAATAAAATGTATCTAGCACTAACTTTTCACTGCGCGGTTTCACCCGCGTCTTTGCTTACTGCTATGTTCCCGTCGCCAGTAGCGTGATTTTATATAGCCTATAACCTTCCTCAGGAGCTGGACTATCATACGCAAATAGAATTATTCAAATCCGACTGGTAGTTTCAGAAATTAGCGCGTTCAAACAAACAAACCAACTCTTCCGATTTATATAATAGTATAGATTGAACGAACGACTTTTGTACTCCAATATTGTCTATCTTTAAAATTGTCTTTATTATCTTTAATTTTGTTTCTTGTATTGTTTACGTTTAATTTAGCAACTCATCAATCGCTCGACTTTATTTACTTTTAGTATCAAATTATTAAAAATCAAATTAATTATGTATTTAGCACGAATATAGCGATGAAATACGGCCTTGATTGATTGTGGCCTAACAAAAGATTTTTTAATCGTTTCCATTGCAGATATGTAACAACAGAAACAAGAATTATAATAAATTAGATAAACAAGTTTGATCTACATTTTACAGCATCACGTTATTGAGGTGTAGTAAGAGGTGTGTCATGCTTACGAAATGTGCAATAGATCTGAGCAGTCGTCTTAGGCATGATAATATCCTAAATGTTAAGTATCTCCAGCCCATTTTAAACATCTTTTGCACTCAATACAGTGTTTTCATAAGCACCATTGACCGGCAGGCACTTAAATCAAGATACAAGAATAATAGTGTTCTAAGAAAAATCTCGCTGTATTCAATCACTCGTTAAAACAAAATAAAAATATCTGTAGTAGTTCTTTTAAAGACTAAATAATACAAACCAGAAAGTACCCTAACTGAATTTCTTATTGCCGCACCAAGGTTAATTCAGCGAGTCTTCAGAGTACATAAGTATTCTGCTGTTGCGGAATTTCTGCTCATGATTGTGTCAGGGCTAATTTAAGAACCCTTGAGGCAACTTTCTCGTAAGCAAGCTTTTCAAAACAACGCTTCTTACATAATACACAGGCTTTTATTTTTTTATATACTCAACATATTTGCTTTACCACTTTTAAAATTAAAATTTAACAAGACTCATTATGACAGTGATAACTGTCACTGTACTGAGGTAACTTGCAAGCAAAAATAGGCAGTATTGTTTTGTGATATGCAAACTATATAATTACTCTAAGGATGGAAAATCAATTTTCTGGCCGACTATTCAAACCTAGCGTAGTATAAATGTATATAGGCTTCTACTACCTTTATCAGAGACATCAGACACATTTTGCAAAGGGACATTATACTCTACCCTTTAAAACTAATAGGTACATGATTTAAAGCCGATAGCTGTCTACTACTTCCTCGCTTTGATCAATTCTTATCGCTGTCATTCATTGTGATGGTCGATACGTTTAGGCCTTAGATATTACTCAAAGGATGACACGCATATTGCAATGATCCATCTTGATCGCCCTTAGCACGAGTAGGTATAAAATATCTAGCTCCAGTCGCTGCATGTTATGTACCTACCTTACAAATTCTTAACGACAAAAATATGGTATACGTTATGCGTTGGTCGACCGTTGTTTGTAAACTCCCGGCAGAGTTTCGTTGACCGGAAGTGCTTGAGGGAGGAAGCGCGGGATTTGACCGGAAGTTGTGCAACCCCCGGTTTGATGTGTTAAGCTTTAGTACTGGGGCTTAACTGAGTTATTAATTAATGACCGCGAGCATCCGGCTCTTATCAAATATGGCAACTTTTTATACGCGTTTTTCGTTCCATATTTTCTGCAGAGATTTAATGAAAATACAAGTTGTTTAGTTCACAATGAGTGTTGTAGAAATTTCTCTTTGTACCGTTACCTTGCTAACAGCAACAAGTGCAGGTTTATAAAGCCACCAAGTGTTGTACTTTTTGTACGCAGCCAGCCTTCATATATGAGGAGTCTTTATGTGATAGCCATGTTTTACGGTTACAATATAAAGTTTCGTGTAGCTTAGATTAAAATTTGATGTCAAGCTTTCACTTGTGGTTAATCTATTATGGATAAAGTGTCTATAATTTTACTATATTAAACGATCAGCTGTTGCCGTATCAATAAAGTGAATATGTTTATGTAAAAGCGGGGTCGTTGGCATTCAGGGGAGGCATATGCGAAGTCACCTGCCGCTCACAAACCCCTGCTGTAACGATGGCCTCCCTCGTCGTGGAAATATTAAATGTTACTTGTTGGGTAAGTTATGTGGGTTCAGTAAACCTTCGCTTACAGAATGTCGGGATGCACCTATCGTATTATTTTTTTACCATAAGACTATAATCTTTAGTAATGGTTAACGTAACTCGGTGCGTAACCGTGGATAGTTCAAATAATCCCCGAAAAAATATTGAAACCTCCAACTTTAAGGGCCTCGATAAAATTAGAATAATAAATCTACCAATACAAGTGATAATACTGATAATATACGCTTAAGTCCAGTGATATCATAATGTCACAAAACACACATAAGTGCTGAACACACAAGATAACATTAGTTCGTAAATAAGGATATATATTATATTAGGGCAAGATTCACAGACCGCATTTTGACTTTACTTTGATGCAAAGATCTACTTTGTACCAAAAATATGTTTGAATATGAAGTTGAAAGTAATCTTCGGCAATACAAAGCTTACTTTGCGAAGGTGCCTTTGCTGTAAAGTAAAGTCACGATTTTGAATCTGGGCCTAAGAAACATATTTTTGGTACAAAATAGATCTTTGCATCAAAGTAAAGTCAAAGTGCGGTCTGTGAATCTTGCCCTCAGAGCTGCTGGATAGTCGTTAGAATATCAAACTTCCAACTACGAGCGAAATGGTAAAATTTTTATTGGCACTTTATTTAATCGTGCACAAAGTGGAAGCACCTATTTAAGGAAGTTTTAGGAAAATTACGTGAATTTTATATTTAGCGTCGTGTTTCTTAAACGTTTTCAAAATGAAAATGCGATATCGAAACAGTTGTATAACTATAATGAGCAAATTAAAACAACCCTAATATACCGATATTTATCCACGAAAGCATTTTAATGCAACGATCTCAATTAGTTTTAATTTTGGGATAAAAGGCTTGTAAATGAACCCTGTTTAGTTTATTGACTGCTATTATTAGTAGGTAATCTGTTGGTATTGAGCTCTTATATTACTTTTCATCTGCCTTGCGCAACTGCTAAGTCAAATCATAGATTTAGGAACAGTAATAATTATTTGAAACATCTTGAGAGGTGTTGTTAGTAATATCTTATCTAAATTCTAATTTAAAACATTGATCTGTTGCAAGGAAAATAACTTGTTTGTGCGGTTTTGCATTGGTATGTTTGTTTGGATTTTTCGATTGTTATGAATCTGCTGTTGTGAAAATATGGACGAATATCCAAAGGAGCTTCTTTGTACAAGTGCAGTTGAAAACAAAATTACAGTTATGGATGTTTTGAAAATTGAGTCGTTTCGTGTTTTGCGCTATTTTTTAATGCTGCATTTACTTTGTGCTAAATTAAAATTTAAATGAATACATTTAAATTTTATTCCAGCACGTAATTTTGTACTTTCTGCAGAACTATTACACATAATCTAGATTTAAATTAGCTCAATAAAGTTTATCTTTTTTAATTAATACGACTTTTAACTCTATAATTATTTTCATTATCATCATCATCATCCACAGTTCATCATAATTATCATCCACAGACTGAATTTAGACCTATGTCTCTCATAGTTTGTGACGTTGTAGACATCAAACTATCTATATACGTCACACTAAAAAATGTTGGACATTGCTAATACTTTGTAGGTAGTAACTTGTATGAGAAATAATATTCAACATTTAACCACAATGTGATGAGGTATTTATAGTTAGCACATAAACATTTTAATTTTAATAGTTTGCCAGCATTCTAATCATTAAGTAAGTACATATTTGGTCTGTATGATTCTACTTATTAAAATGTAAGTAGGTAGATTATAATTAGTAGATACTACTTGCCTTGAAATGAACAGGCATTAAGTCTTTAGCAAATAAAGGCACTTAATTTATGTAATAGGTATTTTATTTAAATTGTGTAGTTTAGTACCACTGAATACAAGTTATCGTGGAACTGAATAAGCAACACCTGGCGTGACCAATTTTAGTTAACGATCCCCCTAAATAGTGTCGGTACGGTATGGGGCAGATTGCAACAGACAGGCGGTTGATTGAATAGATAAAATTACCTTGAATTTGGGGTAAAAGCAAAAGTAAAAAGTATGAATAAAACGTGGTTGTGGTCAGTACCAACTAACTAATTTGTACTGTAATTGGGCGAGTATTCACGAACACAATGTCTATAATAGTATTTGTTTATTAGGTCTACGAATACTAGGAATAAATTAAAACAATAATACTATTTTCTCTTTGCGCAGTTAATAATATCAAATGTTATTGACCGGATCGATGCAATATTCACAGACTATATATAAGCTTACTCTTAACATTATACAGCATTCTACACGAAACTATAAAGTTGTAAATAAACTATTAAACTTATTTACTTAAATAATTCTTGTTGCAAAAAGATGGAAACCTATTACAAGTTTGTGCCTGCAGTGTTTTATCTTCCAAAGTCATCGAATAATTTCGATGCTTTTCTTTTTAAAAGTTTACTAAATCCGAATGGTTTCTAGCTATGTTTTATATAATACAGTTAGGTCGTTTAATTACCATAATTAAATTTTAATAACAATGTTTTGTGTTTTAAAGTTACAATTTATAACTATAACTGGTTTCTGAGAGCGACTAAGTTCACAACTAAAATTTAATTAAAATATTATTAAAGTTTGGACTGGAATTCATTCTCGTGGTAAAAAGCACCTTTATGCAAAGTTTTTTTAGAAGACTATATACAATGGTTTACGAGCTATAAAGTAACAAATATCCACAGTTCATCCACGTTTCGTTCTTTTTATTATTTCACCTTAGAAGAAATTCTACTAATATTATAGTAAAGTTTCTTCTGAGATAGAAAGTTCGTAAGTGTAATTACTATGCAATCCTAATGTGATTTAATACTATCAGTTGTATCAAACATACAGCGATATTATACGTGAGAACAGAACATGCAATTACGTAGACATCCAATAATGTTTTAGTACTTTGTAATACCCACCACACGATTTCCTTCGAGCGATAATGACTCACGATGAAAACAATATGAGCTTAACGTAATCAGATAAAATTAATGTGCCTAGAGGTAGGAATAGAAGAAGTGTCATGTATAATATTGTAAATAGCGTGTTACGCCTTTCTTTACGAACTAGTAAGTATTGGTATAGTATAATAGGTAAAGTCCGCCAGCAACATTAAATATACCATAATATACGTCTGCTGTACAATGAAATTGTGAAATCCAGCAAAATAGTCATGTTTATGTTATTTTTAGTGTATCTGGAAAATGCAAGTCTTAAATTGGAGTGCAGACTCTGGTTAAATCACATTCTTTTCAGACTGAGACTGTTACTAAGTAAAGTAACTTTGTCCGACTTTGGAATCTAACTAGAAATTTCGTAAACCTGCGTCGCATATTTTTGCTACTGAAGCAGCGAGTCAGTCAATGTTTTATTTATTAGCAAAGAGAAAGATTTCAAACTGGCGAGTCAACCGTGATAAATAGCTAAGACAAGACAAAGTGAAAGGGCGTGATCAGGAAAGTTGGCATTTGTTACACGATATATGTACTTATATTTACATTACTTAGTGCTCGATGGAATGTAAAGGTTGCGAAAAAAAGTAGTCATCATATTCATGATTTCAGTAACAAATGTAACAATGGGACGGCAAATACCGAGTTTTATGCATTCGGAAATATCTCATGCAAGTCTATCTAACATAATATCAGATGAGCATAACAATGTATGCTGCTGCAAATTTAATGTCCCAGCGTAGATATCTCTATATCTCTAAAGACACCTACTACCTACATTGAATTCGTCAACTAATTTAAATAATTACTCGTACACGTAATCTAAAATCCGAACCTTTTTATTGTAAAGCAATGAGAATATTATCTACCTAAGTGACATTAAAGATCTCGAGTATTTAGAGTTTCCAAATTTGCCCTTAGTGATTAGAAATTCTTGGCCTTTCAGTGACATTACTGATCTATTCATAGCTTCTTACGGTTCACCAGTCTTGTATGTGGTCTCATCGTGAAGAGGTGTGCTTTATTTATTACAAAGAACGCTTGGTTTATTTTCAAGTCAACATATAATTTGAGAAAATATACGTATATTGTCCATTTGACTAATTAGTTCATAATTATGTTAATTAAACTTCTCGAGATGTATGAGAGAAATGCATAGACATACGTACAAACTCATGTTCAATATTTATTATTTTGCTCACACCGTAGTCCATCAGTGCAGACCCGGAGGTCTAACAAAATATAATAATAGTCGCTTCTAAACTACTCGTAATTGACCAATTTATTGGTATATATAACTATTTTTGATAAATAATAATATAATTTATTGGTAAAGGCACGCTCGCCAATTCAAGACTTCGAACTTTTTGTTTTAGTTCTCTATTGCTATGACTTTTCAGTTTATTGGAAACCAACCAGGGAGCATAAGCAAACAAACTCATAATTTTTGGTCGTTTCGTTGTACCCAGGGCTTACTTAGTATTCTAGTGTGGATTATAAAAAACTAATGGTACGTTTACGTTGCAATAGTAATTACAGTTTAGATAGTTAAAATATGCATTTGATTTTAGACTTACTATAGGTACTCAATAAACTGACTTTTCAAGTGGTTTTAGTATAAAGCTGTTTAAAATAAAACAAACATTCGTAGATTAAATTAGTTTTTTATATTATTTTCACAAATCTATAACACACAGTAAATAGAAATATACGTTAGTTAATTAATTTTTAAATTTTGCTCTGAAAAGGAATTCCAATGAATCTACTAAGTTTAGAATAATACGTATATACTGGTTTAATATCATTGATTGACAGATGCGTGCTAAGAAGTTTTATCCCGAGCAGATTAACAATGATGTTCAAAATTATCGTCACATTATACACCCACTAACGTTCGCTAAGAGCAGGTTAATTATTATGATGTACTTAAGTACTTATCTACGCAGCTACGGAGTACGCATGCTTCAAGGTCGACAACTACTAACTATTCTCTGTCTACCTTCAAACATTATAATATTGTGTTATATTCTCTTTAGTAAAAGACAGTAGGAATAATGCATTCTGTTGTAATTAAGAACGTTGGATAAATTAATTTAGAAGTTAATAAGACCTAATTAATATATTTTTAATGGTAATTACAAAGTAGGTTGCGAAGAAATAACTGGCTTAAACATTTTTTGCAATTCAACGTTTTAAAAGCCTTTAAAATAAATGAAAAATTGTTATTAGCGAATAATTTAATTAGTCCATTTCTATGAGCAAAACATGTTTACTAGGTACATTCTAATTATTTTCAGAAATATTATTATACGAAACTTGCTTGCACCCGCGGCTTCTCCCGCATATGTTGATAAAGTAGCCTATGACCGTCTATATGTAATGAAATAATGAATAAAGCAGAACACTAATATAATAAAGACTTAGAGCCACTTTCATTACTCTTATCATAAGAGTTGCTTTCCTTTCCTTTTAATATTTGTTCAATTACAACATGAAATGTAATTTATTTTTATTGTGTAGGTATATTAGACAAATTAATTATTAGAATAGTAATATTAGAAAAATTAATTAGTAGTAGGATAGTTTAAAAGGTGGCAACCACTGTTTTTAAGACTGTCTAATAAAAATAAAATTCGTGATTCGTTAACGTTCGATCCGTTGTTAGATACCTACTAGTACCTTCTGGGTTTAAGGTTAATAATTAAATGTAATTAGTTTTATAGAGATGCTTTTGTTTTGACATTGATTTATTTATTTTGAGTCAAAGAGGAAATATTTTGAACTTAAAAGATATTATTTAATCCACACTTTTTCTGTTTTTCTATCAATTACGCATTCTAACACGATTTTGCTTAGCTAAGATATCAAGACGCAATGTCGTATTATGAAAATAGCATGGCAATTTTGTTGTCTGACTAAAAGCGATTACATATCTATATCGTCTTCTTTACGATATTGAGAATATATTAAATTGTCGTCGTTGCATACTGAATTTATATTGGCAATAGATCAGTCAATGCATATTTGCTTCCACTCTAAATCGTCTTAAACGATATATATACGAGTAGTGATGACATACGATATCATGTTAATAAAATTTAGTTTACAGTGATCATTTACGTAGACCAGTAATAAAATTGGCCCTAACATGGATCCCTGAGGCATTCCGAAGAATTTGTATTTTACGGTTGTTAATTGTTCAATGTACAACTGAATTTTAAGCTGCATAATTAGTTTGTTAATAGTTGAAGAATAACAATATAATATGATAAGTATTAATTCATACTTGTAGACTCTAATTTTGCTTTGTTTCAATAATTTGTATCAAAATCCAGATACCTAAATATTAAGCCATTGATGGCGTGAATTTTGAATTATATAAAAAAGAAGAGAGCTTTTGTTCTCTTTAATTGATAAAATACAATTATTTTACAATTATTTCGCTCCTCGAACACTAGCTGTCTAATATTGTGATTCATCGGTTTGAAGTTATGAATGGCGGCTGCATCGTGGAAAAAAATAAATTTGAAATAATGCATGCTTTATTCACCTTCTTTGAATAATTATAATTAAAAAGAGTCTTTTTCAATGCTAAGAACATTGTTCTTCCTATTGTGACATTACTGTAACTAGTTTATTTTTCATATAAGGTATAAAGTTTGCAAAGGACTTAAAGTTTTAACTGCATGTTGTTAGATTGTTGTGAAGTAAAATCTTCTTGCCGAGGTTCTTCACAAACTGTTGAACTCCGGAGAGAGCTATGGAATATCTAATTTTCATTTTAAAATACTGAAAATAAAATAGTACGGTGTACATTTCATACAATAGCTATCATGTGGCTGGTTGTACTTTAATTAATACGTTTACTCAAGTAACTTCGAACCAATTAGTAAACTTGTTCTTTGACTATCACCCGTAGTTACTATTCACGTTGTAGTTCGAATTAAACAGTCGAAGTTTAAAATGAAAATTAGAATTTAGCGCGGATTGTCTAAATGGGGAGTGATAAAGGTAATTATTAGTAACGAAGAGTGTGGACGGGCAAAAAGCCGTTTGCAAATGAACTGAAGGGATCTGTTTATTACATTTAGGTTGAACGACCCCAGTTGACTTGATTTTCGCAGATGCTTCTGTTTACTTTTTATTAGAAAACTTAGAAATAGTAGATACTAGTGTTGCTTGCTCAAAGCGCTAAAAGTATTAGGTTGGTATTTTATAAACGTTAATAATTAGATGGTATTGTTCCACTGTATAGGTGTTTGTAATAATTACTGCGTTTTATTATATTTAGCGAGCAGCTCGTGCGATGTACGAATACTAGACGCGGCGCATGCGCCAATGTTTTTGTTGGCCGCGCCGCGGTTGTTTGTTTTAGTAAAAATTTATAGCGTTTCGAGGAGATTCGCCAAGCTCCTGCCTTTGAACTACTTTTTGTGTTTGCACCGAGTACATGAATCTCTTTACGTTATACTATTTCTTAAAACCATCACTTTGTAATATTTAAGATGTTTTTTACTGTCTGTACAATTTAATTGTCTGTCTTTAAATAAAATTTAATTTATCATTTTCTTTTTCATTCAATTCAAAAATGACTCCAAATGTAGTGTTTATGCTAGTATTTTGAAAGTCAAATTGAACAGTTGAATCATGTCAGATAACGAAAGCCTGTTTACCTAATAACAGCACGACAATGCTGTCAATACATCATTCACGTAACTGTGCAGTAAATTTCAAACAGACAAGTATACAAATGATCGTTAGTTGCCTGATTATAGCCAGCGAAAACAATCAAATGGACTTTAATAGTTAAAATATTTTTATTAGACCGCCCATATAAGACATTGGAATTACCATTCTTTCCGATTTATGCATTGTTATTTTTATTGCGGCCTTTGTCAGTTCATTTGTTTCAACTGTATGTTCAAAATGTATTAATTAATCTGTTTGTGTTTTAAGAAAATAGTGTCCACAATAAAGATGTTTGAAACTCTAATTTCGTCTTTTTCATTGCACACACATTTAATACTAGTGAATAGGAAGTGCCGTCCAGTTGAGAATTTTTTTGAATTGATACTGCACGTGGTACTCTGAATTGATTTGACGATTCTGGGATTGATCTTTTATCCTGAATCAAATTTGCCCACATTTATTTGCTAAAAATTAATATTTTTCTATGAAGTATTTTTATTAGGGTTATTCACCAATTTTGCTTGTTCATAATACCTATCTACATATTAACTAATACCAATTTATTATTATATTATATTTAATTACTCAGTCTTTGAAAGACTGTTAAATGGTACGCAGCATGTCACAGGTAATAATATTATGAAAATTCATAAATTGAAATAATAAACACCTGGGCGTGTTCCCCTTTACTCACTACTCACTGCGAATCTACATAAACATGTGGACGAAAAACCCAATGAAGTGCTATAATCCCGGGGATAAAGAGACATAAAATTAAAGTACGTTATTAAAAAGAGTATGCCTGCCAAATGGACTCGATAAAGTGAGGTTATGATGTCCAGCGTATTGCGAAATGGCTGTTTGAAATTAGTTCGCTAGGCCCACTCCCTTGAACATTTAATGTGAGCAATTTTCATTTGTAAATGTAAATTTTGAAAAAAGAACTAGACTTCGAATAATGTATAAGAGAGTTACGTTACTATGTTTAATGTTTTCGACTTAGGTTAAACAGTCTCAACGTGTTGCTCGACGTGCCACATCCTCTGTCGATAAACCTTGTCGTCAACACTGTTGGAAATAGATAGGTATGGTACTAGAAATGACTTTTATTAAAATATGTCAAAAACTATTTTACAACGTCAGTAAAATATGGCTTTTGAATGTGCCACACAAGTAACAAGTTGTCACAACAGTTTCTCGTATTTGGTTTGTTCGTATATTTTAATGAAACACAAAATTATATTTTAATAGGTACGTAATCGTTTTAAGTAAGTATGTGGCATTTCTGTAATACCTACTTACTTACTTACTCTATTATTAAATGCATATTAATTATGCATGAACATATTCCTATTGAGAACTATAAAATATGATTCAGTACTGGGATTTTTTTGTAAATTAATACCACTTGTAGTCGTTGTGTATTAGAGCTACAAGAGCAACAAGTACCTGTATAATATCAAAATAATTAGATGTTATACATTTTCAGAATAAAGTCTTTACGAAATATATATTATTAGTCTACAATAAATGGTCGTGTTGTGAAGTTCAATAGACCAATTTAATTGTTTATAATATTTAATAGTTTGACAGATTAAATAGTATATTTTGAGTAGGCTTAGCAAAGTTTTTAAAGCCACCATAACAAACGTATACATTTGTATTTAAAATAAATACTCTGATTTAAGGCATAAATAAAAATAGTAGCCATTCTGTCGCAACTTTATAGGGCATCGGGATCATCAGATTAATGTATTAGTGCATATTTATTCCTTTGAAGAAATAGTACTTCATCAATGTCACGAAATAAAGATTTCAATACTTTTTCGTCGGCAAGTAAAAATTGGTTCTACGTTGTAAATCAAAGCACCTACCCACTAAACTTGCCAATACATTATATTGGCACTAGGCAGCTTGATTAATTTAGAGAAAACAGACTTTATACAATTTTATCTGTGTTTACTTTTTATCTGACTTCAGCAAACATACACACTGAGCTGTTTAGTTCAATTTCTTGTGGTTCAGTAATAATTTTCGTCCCGTCATGATTCCGTTAAGCATTTTTGATGTTTATTTACGCCTAAATTCTGCAAAAAGAGCACATACATGCATCTTGACAGTTTTACGAACAAAAAATCTTTTACACAGCAGTGAATGTGTAACCCCTCCGCCTCTCTCCTCTCCTGCCTCATTCTCATCAATTGTTTCGCGTGTTTGTTTGTGTTTGTTCTCCGTTGCTTGTTTTCATAACACACTGTCTGTCTTTGATGGCGGTGTGTGTTTGCTCAGCGGTTGGATTGCTCCGAGAACTTGTGCTTGAGACACCAAATTTTACCGAATACGGGATGAAAAAGATTATGTTTCTCTTTATTAGAATTTAGGTAGTTTGATTTTCTTGTTTGATAATGTCGAATTGTTTGCACATTTGGTTGTATTTATCGTTTTGGACAAGCTAGCGGCTCACATGAGCTAGAAATACTGTTAGACTATGACTGCTCTATCGCCGCTTCATATTTTTTCTGTTGCTAATGCATTGCTATCTTTATAAGTGATCACTACTCACTATCAGGAATATATTAAAATATTACCTAGGCAGCAAGTACTGTTTATTTGACTATGGTTTTCTGTAAGGTAGAGGTAATTCTCCAGTTGGGCTAGTACAAGATGAGCGACAAGTTTCCTAAAATAAATTTAACTTTGCATAACACTTTTAGTTACCTTTTTGAATAGTATGTTACATTTATAATTAAATGCAGGCAACCTAAATCAACCGATGGATGAGGGCGGCGAACGACCGGCCACGGTCTTTTGGCTGATACGATGAATCTAAACCAATGCTTGTGTTGTAATTGAACTTCATCCATTATGCAGTGAAATACTTTTACGTCATGAGTTGTCATTGTTACGTATTCTACATCTACATTGCGATAATATATAATGTCTCATTAAATATTAGTTGCAAATTATCTGCTTACCAGATCGTTAATCTGGCCGGCATTACTCGCTCGGGTAGTTGTTGGCTAATGTCCACCGCTTACATTGCTCCTTTCAGATCTTGCCTTCTTCCGATTGCTAATCCGTATTGTATTTATAGACTTACGCTCCTCTAAATCTTGAGTTTTATTATTATGAATATTTTATTATTATGAATATTTAATTAAATGCATAATTGTTTCGCTTATCTGTTATGAAAAGTTTATGTTTTCAGTCACTTTCCTTCCT
Organism: Parascotia fuliginaria; assembly: GCA_963082885.1. Lineage (NCBI taxonomy): Eukaryota > Metazoa > Arthropoda > Insecta > Lepidoptera > Erebidae > Parascotia > Parascotia fuliginaria. The sequence continues at coordinate 11,068,669 of OY720180.1, read as the reverse complement.
TAATGTTGATTGTGCCATTCCTGGTTCCTGGCATTCTTGAAATTAATGACTAGACTAATGGATATGTAGATATTAACAAGGTGCTTATTGCAGTAACTAGTGTGTGTCTTTTACTGATATGTTTTGATAAAAACAAATTAACAGTAACTTTTGATAATTGAAAAATATCGAAAAAAAATTAATTTGAATGGTCGATGAATGAGTGCCAAGTGGTTTTTAAAAATCTGTTTTCTCTACAACTGTTTTAGTAAGTTTTGTAAAAAGTTGAAAGAATTTCAGTGCAATCGTTTATAACAACCGTTTCCTTAAGGACATAACTTCATAAGGTATCGTGAAAACTCTGCCAAGAACTTACTCAAAGAAATACGAATTAACACATCGATTGTTAAGATGGCGATAAAATAACGTCTTAAAACAGATAAACACTATTAATTAGTTTATTGCCTTGAGCAGGATGACTGCTTTTAATGGTTTATCGACAAATCTATAAAGCAATTGCTCTTTATCAAGAAAGTAAAACTTTTGATAATAAATAAACCATAACAACTGCATCGTACTCAAAACTTATTCATTATTAACATAATTACACCTTAAGTTAACATGATATTTTCTTTAACTAGAAGCTAAGCGAAGACTCTCATGAAGACACCTAAAGGGTTAATTATTGAAGGGTCCTAAACATAACAGAACTTAACACCTGGGTTCTAACATACGTTACTACTGAGTAATGAATATTCTTAGAAATATTTCTACTGTATGCAAAAACGACATTATTCTTCCAGTTCTCTATACTATTATATAAAGCGGAAGAGTTAGTTTGTTTGAACATGCTAATCTCTAGAACTACTAGACAGATTTGAAAATTCTAAATAAGGAAGGTATACATAGGCTATGTAACATCATGCTACTGGCGACGGAAGCAGAGCAGTAAACAAAGACGCGCGTGAAACCGCGCCGCGGAAAGATAGTCGATAATAAAGTCGGATACTATGATAATCAATTCTTTTAGCTAAATAATGCTTACATTACAATTGTTAAGTACTCACAAGAAAACATGAATTACACAAACAATTATTTATTAATTATCCACAACGCTCTTCAAAGTACCGTTAGTTAATTGTAGAGTGCACTATATGCCATGGTGCTGACTGCACACAACACTGTTCACTGAACTAAACTCTGTGTTCACTCAGCGCTGCTTCTAGTATACGGCTAGAAAATATGTTTTTTTACTAATGTGTTAACGTACTGATGTTTTAAGTTATACACTTTAGTGGTCAATATTATCAAGTAAAATTTTGTGGCATTAAAAAATTTGCTAGTAGAACAATAAAATTATTATATGCCATAAAATAGCATATCGTGTAAACCTTTTTCAATTTCTTTCATACACATTGTTAAGTATTATATAATACTTGAGTATTTTTTTAAAATATTGTATTAAAAATATACCAATACTAGCTGTTGCTGAAACTCCGCCCGCGTGAATGTCGGTGATATCGCATAATATATTATTTATATATTGACGATTTTTTATTCAAACTTTTATCCCCTATTTCAACCCCTTCAAGCTATTTCTTCGCGATAAAATATAATTTCATCAAAATCGGTTTAGTGGTTTAGGCGTGAAAGCGTAATATACAGACAGTAAGAATTACTTTCGCATTTATAATATTGTAGTATGGATTTCTAATATTTACATTGCTAAGCCCCTGTAGAAACTTGCCACAATTTGCCTAAGCCAAAAAGTTACATACGACATGTCAAACGTTGTATTAGCGTTATGACACTAATCATAGATTTCATGACGGCAAAGTGGCAACTCATTGGCTCACCGTATCCAATTTTTTTAATAGGTAATATTTTATTTCTGTTTCTTTACCATAAAACGCGATAATTAATTTGCACAAAATACGAATCAAGTACCGTGAAATACACCCCACCACACCTATTCTAAAGATGTTTATGCTAAAATCGCTCGTGTGTACATACCGTAAAGAGTAACGTACGAACGTATGGTTGCGTGTCGTATCTGTAGACGCACAGTTAGCTTTTATAATAAAATATAATCTCTCTTATTAACATTGTACTGTTATTGTTACCGTACCAGCGAGCCGAAAATCTATTACAGTAATGTAATTAAGGAATATTAGTCGCACACAAATAAGTAGGTACTTGGTAATAAGTGCTCTCAGCCGGCCAAGATTCACGAGACTTGAGTGCCGGAACAAGACTATAAATTCTCTGAAGAAAATTTTCTTTTCCTGGGCTCTTTTACAAATCTATCCAAATAGTCAGTCATAAGTTTTTTATAAGAATGAGTAATAATAACAACGAATGTTTGGTTAACTAGTTATAAAAATCTACTGAATTTCGAAATATGCAATTAAGAATCTATTTATCCCAGACAAAAACTTACCCCACCTAGACTCGATACCTGTACGTCAAAGACGCCATACTCATTGCTGTACGTATTTATGAGTCTTACAAAATTCTGTCTCGTGAGTAAATCGAAGTCATAATCTCGTACCAGCAGTCTCAAGCTTTCCCATTGCGGCACCAAGGCCGGGGCAGTCAATATCTTATTATGTCTTTAATAAAACTGTTGCCAGCATGATTTCTATTCGGTCCTAAGACCTCGACGGCGACGTAAGAATGATAGCCGTGTTCGTGACGAGAGGTAAAAAAGCAAAATAACATCGATTTGTCTCGGATGACGGACAGTAGAGCAGCCGCAATAACCGTCGCGATTGGCTGCCCGACCGGTCATTGACTCGGCGGCGGGAATCATTCATATTGGTCAACAGCGTCTAATGTTTTTAATTCAGTGACAGTAGATGTAGCTAGCGAAACACTAGCCAGTTATTTATACGCTATTGTAATTAATAAATTTTGCGTTAATGTATTCTGATGAGTTTATTGTTACGCAAACCCATTGTTGTTTCACGATGCCGATGTGCTTTATTTTGTTAGACTAACCCCCAGTTTCTGAAAGGCTGATCAACAAAAAATTAACTAACTAAAAGCATGCTAAAAGCATAGATAATTAGTTTAATTTGGTCTAATTAGTTGGTAATTAGATCAAATTAAACTAAATATTGATCCTTTTAGCAACCCAATTGGTACTTCACATGAGATTTAACAAGTGATTAGTTAATTTTTCGTTGATCAGCCTTTCAGAAACTGGGGGTTAGTCTCAAGTTGCTGTCTCTACTTATCAAGACGTTTTTGAATTACCAGCAAAAGCATGAAAAATATGTTTAGCAAAAACAACGATTATTCACATAGAATATAATTATTTAAATATTAATATAATAATACTTTTGAATTTTAAGTACAACACCTTAGTAGGGATATCCAGATTTTTTTAAATTATCTTAGTATACGGAGAATGTCAAAATATAGTTACAGTATCTAGAACAGATCTTATTAACAATATAAAGTAAATTAGAACTTAGATACTACTTTTTTTCAGAAATTCATGCATTCTACTAAATTCATTAAAATAGTAATCATAAAAGAATTTTCCACTCTAGTTCCTAAATTGTATTTAAACGTCTACCGTAAAAATCCGTAAAATATATGTTTTTGTGTTGTTTCTCGGTGAAGTGCACTTTTCCGGTATTCCTCTCGGCGGCGTCTACGAAGTGGGATCCATCAAAGGATTACGTGGCGAGGCGGCAGGGGGGCTGTCTCGGCCGCCCGATCGGTCTATCGTTATTTCCTGGGATGTGGAATAAATTATCCGCCACTTAACGCCGCCTCGCACATTTCACATACCTACCCAACGCTCTTAAACGAGTTTAAAATTACCACCATTTGATCTTAATGTAGAGCGAAAGTGACGGAAAACCAGCAAATTATTATCGTTTTCTAAAATTATCTAATAATGTTTTAAAAACAAGTGGAGATTTATTTTGATTTGTTATACTGCTCCGTGAGCCATTATGAAACGTCGCTGTCTTGTGATATCGGCCAAAAATTTTATTTTGATAATTTGTCAACAATCACGTCAATAATAATCGTAGGCATTTATCTTGAATTTATTTGACATTATTCGGCATACTGTTCTTGACTTGTCGTGTGCTAAAGAAGACATAATAATAATGTAAGTGTCTGGGAACACTCTCCAAACTAGTCGCCGTGTAGAAACGGAACGCCCTGCAAGCAGAGCCACGTTTCAATCAGCGCAGATTGAGGCCCAACCACCGCACACAGTGGCACGAACCGGGGGGATTATAGAATGCATGACGCGGCAACATTAGACGAAGCCGTCATTTCATACAGATGGAAATTGGATGTGGCTTTAATGGGAACGAACTCGGGACGTTTTATAAGTAATTGGTGGTTTACTATGGCAATATTGAGTGTCAATTACATTAAATTTTGAATTTTGCGGACATAGGTAATTGGTTTCTCTTTTATCTTTTGGTGAGTTTATCATTTGTTTAGAACTCTTAGGTCCTATTTCACCACTTGCTGATAAAGTGAGTGATAACCTATACGAAACTTAACTGATAGATAGTACTCAAAAATCAGTTCCACAAGTGCCTGTTAACCTTAACTGACAAATAAATTCTTTAGAAATATTAGACAGATTTAACTAGATCTGTTAGATATAAGTATATAAGACACTTTAGCAACTAGTGGTGAAACAGAAACATAATAATAATTTATTTTTAAATTTTCGTATTGTCAGCAAATATGCCAGTCATCTGAAAGGTTAGTCGTGATTTTATTCGAACTTTTCTTATTCAATTTGAAACTATTAGAAAATAATGTTATTTTGTTAGGTCATAATATTTACCAACAAAATATAGTATTAGGATGTGACAAAGACGTGCGTTGTAAATTATGATGATCAGCTGCGGCACACGTCATCACGCACAAACTAAATTTATCTCACTAAATTAAGGAATGAGCAAGATCAGCGAATTGTTAGTTATAACTAGTTGAGTATTCGCCTATACCCGTCTCGCCGAAAGCCAACTCTGTACTTAACGCGTTCTAATTTCCAATTTGCTAACAACTGGGAATTGGCACAAGATCCTTTACAGATTTGGCGGTATTGCATACGAGTGCATTAAGAAAATACGTAGAAATCTCTGACTAGTTTCCTAAGCGAGATTCGTCGCAGCGATGTGAATAGTTTCTAGTAAATTTTCGCTTAGTAGACTTTCATCAACATGCCGATTACCATAGTCAATTTGCACATCATACGTGATGTGTGAAATTAAAGCTTTTTATTAAATGTATTAATTGAAGCTATGTATTATCAAATCGTCTATGGTATAGGTACACTACGCGGGTGTATTAAATCATCTTAATAAAATAAGTGACGTTGCCGGTATCAAATAAAACGATTAGTTATATGCAACACCGATACATACTTAGTGGTGCTTCTCGGCGGCGCGACAATGCTGTCACAATCGCTCACTGATTACGACCTTCCTCTGTTCGCGATTGTGCTTCGATCAAAGCGATTTCGATCACAAAGGGTTATAAAACGCCGGCGTCACCGTAGCAGGGGTTGTGCCACCACATTCCTTCGATTAATTGTGCCCTCGATTGTGATTGTAATTGTGATATGTTAGCTCGATTGTTTATGTCTAAATAACGCGGTGCTCGATCTAATAGAATAATAGTATCTTTAGCAGCTTACAAGTTTTAGTGTTATTGAAATGTGTTTAATCAAGGTTATTTTACACGGGTGTGGGTAGAGTGTAGAAACTTCTAGTTGTAGGTAGTTTCTCTAATTCAAAAGTTTCAACGAATGTGTTAAAAAGTTCCATTAATTTTTAAACTTTATAAAATTTGAAAGTGGCGGATGTTGTTATGCTACTTAGTACTTTGTGAGATACTTAATGCGTAGCGTAATTGCATTATGCACGCTGACTGACGCAGTTTTATTGCATAGTTGCACGTTTTGTAGGTCAAGTATATTTCTGCTAAGTAGTCACCCTTTACGACCGACAAGTAATAGTTTATGCTGCATAGTTAGAATGTGCACAGTTGACGCGTAATTAAGTCGATGCAATTCGGTGCGCGAACGCATGAAAGTGAGTGGCCAGTATCGATATGGCACTTGGACCGCGACTGCAATCTATTAGTTATAGGGCTGCAAGGCGAACTTTATCGTGCCAAATAGCGCTACATATTCTGCGATTCCTCTTATTTGCTGTTTTATAATAGAATATATAAATAGAGACTGACAATGACACGTTTTACTTTTCTACCTAATGGTAGATATAGGTATAAACAAATAGGCTACAGTGAGATTGTCCTTAAACTGAATGATCCGTCTGGAGTTTACTCAAAGAAGACGTTAGTATAATAGCACTACCTAGAAGCCACTAGTAGATGTTGATAGCTACTGCAAGGCTTTAGAGAATCAAGAGTGATATTATAAAACTAGCTGACACGGCGAATTTCGTTCCGCATAACAGTCGATCAACATTACTTTATTTTTCTAAAATAAACGTAGCCTAAGTTACTCCTTATTACATCAGCTACCTGCTAATAAAAATCGTCTCAAATCCCGTCAAAATCGGTCCAGCCATCCCAGAGATTAGCCGGAACAAACAGACAGACATACAGACAGACAAAAATTGTAAAAAATGTTATTTTGGTGAATGTACCTTATATATATTCATATACATGTAGTAAAAAACGGTTATTTAAATATTAGAAACAGACACTCCAATTTTATTATATGTATAGATATTTGTTGACAACCCTAGTGGTAAAACGCGCACACCACGGCGATTTCTGTCGCTCGCGTATTCTCTTTTTGTAAGTCTAATGCCAATGATGCATCGAGAATGCATTCATTAGTTTGTATGTCAACGGCAATTATATTGCTATTTCGCCTAACGAGAATCGAGGAGAGGATCAAGCAATTGGTCCTAAGAATAAAATGAAGAATAACAACTTAAATATACGTTGAATGTGACGTTGAACGTGCAGACCAACACGGCGAAAGTATGCAATTTGGTTTAGTTGGATTCTATTTGTTATTTTTAACCGACTTCAAAAAAAGGAGGAGGTTTCTCAATTTGACCGTATACATATATTATATATATATATATTTTATGTATGTTCGCGGATAACTTCATCCTTTCCAATAAAAATGATTTCGATGATTCTTTTTTTGTTGGAAAGGAGATATCCCAAGAGTGGTACCATGTTAAAGAAACCAGGATCTGATGATGGCATCCCAGTGAAATCGAAAAAAACTTATGAAAATCGTACTGGCGACTAGTGCATTTGTTATTTTTTTTATTAAGTGTTTTAAGGCACTACTATTTATCTTAAATTGAAAATGTTGAACAAATAAAACTGGATAAATACATAATCGAGTCAAATACGTAACATTATTTTGATTTATTTTGTTAGTTGTCAATGCCAACACATTTTCGGGATCTTTTATTTTTTATTTTTCTGATCAGTAAAATCTATGATAAACTTGCAACATATCATATGACTTTAAAGGTCAAATTCGCATAAAAAGTACCTATTCTTTATGTACCTAGCTATTCTATATCTCACTTATTAATATTTCTCTAATTACTTTAAATTCTTGCAATAATTTCCCTTCGCTTATAGGTACGTAGCGATCGTCATCTGTCTAGCTTTCTATATTGATGACATGAAACAACTAAGTTACTTTACCAACTATGTTACCTATGGTGAAAATTTGCCGGGCGGCGTCGAAAACTCATGTAAGTGCCGTTAACGAAACATATTAGAAATTAGTTGCGTTACTCGGCCTAATCGACGGTAGCGAGAAGTTATACTATCACTTTGATGGCACGCAACTTACTCCCGTATACGCGTGTTTGTTTAAGCGACGGAGTTTGAAGACAAATGATATGACATCAGGTGTTGAAGTGAATTTGTCGAGTAACGTCGTAACTTAGCGGTAATGTTACGCTGTTATGCTTATAGTAGGTATGTTAAAGAGTTCTTTTGAAGGTGAAATATTGCGATGCACTTCATTTTTAGTACTCTTACATATATATAGAAGTCATCATCTAGCTTCTACCACTATGTAGTATTTTGTGGGCTTTATAGCCGTGGACTCAAAACTGTATAACTCATTGTTTTTTTTGTCCTTGATCACAATGTTTGTAATTTTGTAGGTTTGTTCTTTATTACAGAAGCATTTTTATTTACAACTGGGGCTTGTGGATTTTTTTAATTAAGTCCTATGACAAAACCAGATTCACAGCTTAAGTACTTATTAGTCAGTGAGTGGCCTTTAGTTTTTATATAATAAATATATCACGAAGATCACACGGAAAACTGAAACTGTAGAAAAATATTTTCATTAAAAACTGTTATAAAAATAACACTAGTTGTATTTTGCTCCAGAAACGCGTACCAATGCAAAATAATGTTTCAGATTTCAACTTGCGATTTCATGCTGTAAATGAAGCTTAATGTTAAATACATATTTTTCATATTAGTTCCATATTCGATCTTAGAAATATGATCAAGCTTAAGCTTCCAGGACGTATTGACGCATCCATTATTCCTGCAAGCACTAGAACTCTGCTCGTGCAATATTAACAGGGCAATTAAGTGAAAATTCGTGTTTAGCTTACGTTGGTATTAGTATCAAATGAACAGCTCGATTCATCGTCACAGTGGCACCGTCAGGCATTTCAATTTGAGAACGTCATTTAAACTACACCAATGTTACTTTGACAGTTTGCGCAGACATCACTCCAACGGTGGAGGAGTTAAATTGAATTAAACTCGTTGTTTACGTGTTACATGATATAGATTAAAGTGGTGGTTTGTACGTCGAGGGGCGTGGTGGTAATACGAGGAACGAATCCAAACAACTATTTAATTAGACTTCATGTCTGTTCTGTTTGTCTCTTCCAAATATTTATTCTTTTTATGAATTGGTTTTGCCTTAATGAGAAAATTATCCACTCATACATGATAATTTTGGTATAGTGGGAAACAACACTGAGAAAATATGTGTGCAATTTTAGTGGTATATATTTTTTATTTTGAAGCGCAACACAAAATAATGCAATAATAGCAATCTGTTTCAATGTGAATCTTGTTTCTCCTTTGATATACAAGCGATGTTGGTAGTTTCAACCTGACTGTAAAGCATAGAATTAACCGAAGATAATTGAAGTGCTGCATAATCACGAAGACTCTTGGCTAAAAGGGAGAGTCGCTGTGGTTTACTATACAATATGTATTATAGTAGAGCACAAACACAATGATGATAAAGATCAGATATATAATAGGGATTTTTCTTGAGAAAGGTTATAGGCTATGTAATATCACGCTGCTGGCACGGGAGCTAAGTAGTAACCAAAGACGCGGGTGAAACCGCGCTGCGGGCAGCTGGTTGTAAATAATATAACAATAGACAGGGCGCCAAATTGACTGAATGGCGGCTTAAGTTTCTGTAACCGTTTAACTAACCGTACAAGTAGAGTAGATAAAGTAATTTAAGTATTTAGAATTTAATTGTAAGATTCATTTATTCGTATTCAAAGCATGCTTGCATGCGCAAAACAATCATTCACAGAAATGGGAATGGCTATTACAAATAGAGGTGAAGTAATGGCAAAGGCGAAAGATGGCGTGTGTCTCTTGCACGCCATTTTGTTCAGTAATCCAATAGTGGGGAAAAGATAAAAGCGAAAAAGATAAAAGGGGTGGTTTAATGGAATTAAACAAGGACAGACGGGGATGGGGCGCTTCGCTGCGGCTTGGCCAGTGCCGTAAGCCGGACTTGTGGAATGTCTTTGTTGAGATTGCTTTATTATAATTTCGGCTCACGACTTAATTTTTCGCTTTGTTTTTCTCGCGACAACGATTACAAGCGGCTTTCTTCCAAGACGAGTCTGCTATACCTATTTTGTACCATTTCAAATCATTTTACTTAACTAAATAAGAAGCATATTTTTTACAACAGTCTATAATCGTGACAACCGAATAATAACAGCTTATAAAAATAATGATCGATAAAAACTTCTGTATAACGAGCTGTTTAGGTGCGCAAAACAAGAGTGTGGTCGATTAACTCATCCGTTGTGAGTGGTTATGAGGTAATCAAATATGCTTTAAACATACGTACAGCCTCGAGTGTATTGGATGTGTAGAGTGTAATAAAATGCGTAAGTTGGTATTTATCTGCAATGGATGGAGGGTTAATGGCGGCGGCTGCGATTAGTAGGTCGATTAGCACGCGGCCAAGAAGCGGTCGCACTGTCGATACTCGATTATATATCTAGGGTTGTCAAAGTTCTTATACTAGCACGAGGTTTTTTTTAAATATTACCTATCTCATAAAATTTTAATTAAAATGTCGATTAAGAAGATTTTCAATTAGACATATTGAGATTTAATTATCTTTAAATTTTAGATGTTTATTATTATTTTGGTGTTAGAGATACGAGATATCATATATATACCTACTATAATGTTATCAATTTTCAGTCATCAATTTTAAATTATGTAACTGAACCCCCTGTCATCTCTGCTTAATTTGCAAAAACGAAAGGGGAGTTCAGTTACTTAAGGACTATAGAAAATTTTCTAAAGCATAATGTTTCTATTTCTCTCTTAATACAACAATTATTTAAAAACTAGCTGTTGCCCACAGCTGTATCCGATTTTTCTTACACATTTTTATCCCTTATTTCATCCCTTTCAAGCCTTTCTTTTGCGATAAAAAATAGCAAGGTCTATTCTCTCTCTATACAAAATTTTATTAAAATCGGTTCAGTGGTTTAGGCGTGAAATTCTAAAAGACAGACAGAGTTACTTTAGCATTTATGATATTAGTATGGATAGAAATATTTTCTAAGATTTTTCCTTTTTAATAGGTATACATTTAAATACACTAAATAGAACCATTAAACTTTATAATTTTAATCCTTTTTATGCAACTATTCACTCAACTGATCTGTTCATAAAAAAATAATTATATTGTATCGGATAGGAATTTAAACTTGTCTCTATTAATTTGAGTTATCGTCATCACGAACTATCAATGTAAAGGGCGTCTACTGCCTATTAAATAATGCATCTGCTTTAAGTGGATAGAGAATGAGAGATAAGAGAAGACCTTCATTAAATTCAAGGCGTAACGTAACCGATAGCAAATAATTATTGCGTAGCCAGCTCATTAGTTGAAGAGCAGTTGTGTCGAGCCAGTAACGCGTCATTTGCACAAATTGCTGGGAAACTATAGCGATTAGTGCTAATTGCTCGGTTTACCAAATCGTTGCATCTATAGACCTTTAGGCAGTAAAATGCTCTACTAAGTGCTTGGATAAATGAATCTCCTTTTATTCGCTCACAAAAAATATATATCTATAATACAACAAAATTATATAATAAAGTTTTCATCATCACGAAAAGGACAGTCGTAGACCGTATTTTAATCACAAAAATATTTTATTCTGAGGGAAAATAGACAGAATAGAAATCTACGAGTTGGCTTCGCAAGCTATAATAATATAATAAATGTTTTAACGGATAAATAAATGCAATTAATTATTGTTTGTCCTATTTATTATATTTAAAAGTAGTAGTAGATATACATAATGTTATTGACGACTACATTAATACTATCATCGACTAGTCGGATAAAACGTACGTATAATAATATTATACACGTGGATATTACGTAGGTGTATGAAATATAAGAGCTAAAAATATTGCAGATAAATGTCGATGCTTTTTAGTAAGTTTGGACAACTGTTATCTAGTAAATTACCATCCTGACAAGTAGAAAAGTTTAGTTATATAATCGTAATCAAAATAATAATTCATATTATTCATTATTACCTATTTATTTGAATTTTAAGAAGATATTCATTCATATAAAAATATATTTACAAGGAAATACATCTCACCTACTGTTAAACACAAAAGTATAAACAGCATTAGTAATGTCTATATACAATGTAAATATCAAAGGATAATTTAATAATGTTTTTAAGTTGCGTGCACCAGCCCTGCGCCAAAGATGCACCTGTCTCGATCGCTCAGCGCCAATGCGCTAACATCTGTCGAGGGCGTGCACTTTTTTCTTTTTTTGTCATCCTTGTTTTTTTCTTCCTAATTGCATAGCAACAGCCAAACTCCAGAAGAAGAGAGTTATAGAATTACGATCTTTTACAACATCAAATTTATTTCAGGCGACATTTGGCTGTCATTATTTTATTATCTTGATCGGATTAATTATGTTATTTGCAAAGAAAAGTAAAATATTTTTTTAATAAAATCATTATTTCGGATGTAACATTTTATTAGATTATTTTATCTGAGTTGTTTATAAATTTGTTAAACACTGTCTGAATTTGAGCATAATAACTGCAACATTAGCCACTAAAGTAAACACTGAGACAAACTTTTTAATAACATTATTTATTTTTGAACGTTAATATCGCCTAATGCGCACAGCTGACGTGCTACAATTTGCCGTTGACCTCACGAGTCAGCTGATGATTAGTATTACGGTGCAATAGTATAAAAAAGTGGGTATAAAAAATAAACTAAACCAAAAGGGCATTTTAAAATAATAATAACTATTATTGATAATGATCCTGTGGTGGTGGTAACTACTACACTTAATAGTTATCGTAGCAAGGATATCGGTATAGGAGCCTTACTTTTCGTGTCCTGCTTCAAAGGCCTAGGATGAATGTAATAACTGTTATTTTATCTGTTGCTAAAATTTATGAATTTTTATTGTTAAAACGATTTATATCCAATGTAATAAAATAAATATTAATGTATGTTCTTTTCTTTTCAGGTAAGCTGTTGCTATTATTTAATGGTGAAAGAATGTAAGTAAATATTTTTGATTTACTTGCACTCAATATACGCGATAATTTCGCCAATCGCGTCTTTTGTTTTCTGTTTGTTACTCCGAATCGCTTTGATGCAATTTAATCTGTGGATAGTACAAATATCGCTTTGAAACGCGTACAAAGTTTAGTTATTGTAATATAATATCATTTTACTTTATTTAGTACTAGCTGTGCCCCACGGCTTCGCCCGCGCGCAAAATACGCACACACACACACATAGACACACACACATACACACATACGAACTTCGCATTTATAATATTAATAGGATCATTCACTGCAGTAGGGAATGCAATCTCGCGAGATTTAAGAACTAGCCGAGATCTCGCGAGACCGTACGAGATTTCCGAGATCTCGCCCAATTGGGTATTTTTACTAAAAACATTCGCTAATACTATTAATTCCGTTTATTGATTTTCAATATATAAGATAAAAATAAAACATACATGTAATTGGCATATTATACTTAATCATTTATTTTAAAATAAAACACAATATTACGTTATAATATAATATTCGTCAGTCTTATTCTTATTATATAAACTGAAAATCAGCCTTCTGCATCTGCAGTATTAAGAACAAAAAACTTAAAATAAAAATAAAAAAAACTTCGAAATAAGTGCCTACAGCATGCGCAGAGCAGTTCGCGCGCAACCGCGCTACGATACACACACCGATTTTGCTGCGCCGCTCAATCTCGCAATCTCGCGAGATCTCGTACAAAAATTGAACGAGACTCAGTCTCGCAAAATATCGACGAGATCTCGCGAGAACGAGATTGCATTCCCTACACTGCAGCTAAAAATTTGTTTGATACGGGAGAATTTTAATAAATAGTGCTAGTTTAAAATATTGAACATTTTTTTTTATATTGGTCAACTTTAATATAAAATATTAATGTCAGTAGCGTAACACACGAACTAGTTCAGTGTTTTGACTCCGAATTTGATCACCAAGTCCGGTAAAAAATGGCTTTGTTTGTTATCTTAGTGTGGAATTTAAAAATGTTATAGACGGCAGGCGTACGTAACGTATATTGAATACACGCCTGCTTATCACAGCAGTCAACAAGCAATATATATTATTAAAAAACAAAAAGCCCGCCTGCCTAAAACAAAGTAAAAAGAACGAAACCCATTTTTTTTACTTGTGCTGACGCTACATTGAAATTTTATATACCCTATGTCACTCCCACAATCAATACGAATCCAGTACAATCTCTAATGACACCTCATTCGTTAAAATCCATTACGCCATTCAGGCTGTAGAGCGTGCCAAAGAAATAGACATACATACTCACATAAATTCATACATATATACATACATACGCTCGAAAAACATTACCCACCTTGACTGTGTCAGTCGGGCAAAAAGACGTAAAGCCGTAACCTAGTAATTTGAAATATCAATGGTAATAAATCATATCCTAGAATCATAAACAGTACCGGACATTTCACACAAACATCTGTTCAATATTTATAGTAGGTAAATTTTTAATAATTACATTTATTGGTCCACAGTGAAACATTTTTTTAGTCAAATTTCATCTGAACAAAATTCACAATATTGCGAAATGTACTCGCTTTTTACTGATGAAGCAAATTTAATATTCGGCTGAGACGACTGTTATGATGGTTGAGGGGGGAAGGGTGGTGGAACTTCCGAAGGAAATGGTTTCGCCTACTCCTACAGCCCTGTGTATCAATCATTGTCTTTCTTATTTCATCTATGTATATTTTGCTTTGTTATTTGTAGGTAACTAAGCACCTATTATAAGTAAAATGCCTGTTGTAAAACACAAAGCTTCAAATCACGAATATAACCCGTAAAATCCGCTTAACTTGTCAAACAAAACAGACAGAAATTATACACAGTATAATAATTTTGCCTCACAATGATATTGATTTGTAAAGTTACTCCTGTGAAATTAAACGACACAATAGTAAAGTAATTCATTTTATTGACAACCTGTTGTTTTTACATTTAGGCCGGCCGTCCCTTCGTTTTAAGTCTCAATAGGTAATTTTACTCGCAACCTGCTGTTTCCTTGGAATCCCTGGTAGTAATTTGTTTTCCCTAATTGCGTAATGCCCGTTAATCCCGGTGAAGAATTTAATTTAAACCGCCAAACGGAGGTACTTATCTATGTTTTCCTTTATTATTTATTTTAATTTTAATAAACATTATTAATGAAATTCATGGCCGGTGTATCTAATTCATAATGTTTTTTATCAAGATTAATTATAAAAGAAAAAATAAATTGGAATGCGAATCCGATATCGGAAATTGAATAAAGAACAAAGTGACGTTCGGAAATTAGCTCGAAGAGCAGTTGAATTCGGTTCGAGCACCTCGAGATCCATGACCGGAATTGCGTCAGTTAGTCGAGTTTCTCAGAAGTTTATGTAAACTAAACGCAACACTGCACGTATTTTAGGTTTAACACGCAGTACAGGTAACCAGTGCTTACGCGTGTACGACTTATCTAATTATAACTCAAGACTTAGTACATCTATTATTACAGTTTAGTGGTGTGAAAATTTATGTCGACATTTCTGCATATAAATAAACAGAAGGCGTATATTTATAAAGTTCAGAAACGAGAGCAGATGTAATAACATGATCGCAATAAAACGAAAAGTGGATGTGGATCTACGTAATATATACGAATTTTAAGTAACAAAATTTTGTCGGCATAATACATAGTATGTTTTTAAAAAAAAAACGAAGGAAAACACGGCAAGCACTACTGTACTGGCAAGTACCTACTTTCTTTAGTAGCATTCGAAACCACTAATTACTAGTAGAAGCGTAACAATACTTAGATAGTGTTGCTATCGCTATCTTCTACAGAGTGAAAATACTTTCTCAGCTGGGTTACTCTAATTGAGCGCAAAGTCTACCAAAATAATATGCTAATCTGGCTCCTCTCTTATTAATTTTGGGTTATAATAATAATAATAATAATAATATTCTACCACATTCACACAGCGCCATCTAGTCCCAAATTAAGCAATTATATTTGCTTGTGTTATGGGTACTAAACAACTGATATACTACTTATATACATTTTTTTTTTGTAAATACATACATATTATAGATAAATTACACCCAGACACAGAACAAACAATCATGCTCATCACACAAAGGTTTGTCCTGGGTGGGAATCGAACCCACGACCTCCGGCTTAGCAGTCAGGGTCACTAACCACTAGACCAACAGGCCAGTCAAAGGTTATATATTGTTAATGTTATAGAGCGGGCGACAAAGTTAGCCTAGCGAAAAATCAATATGCAGGCTATTACTGAACTTTTTCGTATAACATATGATCGGGATTAACCACCATAACGTCTTGATATCGGACATCTGCGACGTGCCCAGATATTCCGGCACAAGTTTTTCTTGTACGTTTTTTTATGTTTCGAATTGACAGATTTGATCCGACATTTTTATTTCAAACTAGGGTTGCCTGTTACCTTGACGTTTCCGTTTTTATGATCACAGCTGACGTAATTGGTTAAAATACTTTAAAAAAAGAGGAGAAGAAAAATATAAATTTTAATTGAACCTTAAAGATTGTTTTTCCTTAAGTGATATGGATAAAAAATTAAATTGAGAACTTTATAGATATTTTTATTTTTGGAAGTGTTTTTACACTGACGAAGTTAGTGAAAGATTGTACAAGTAGTCTAACAGTGAAAGTACGACATACTGATTAGTGTCGTGTGTTAGATTTTCATCAAAAGCAATTATTTGTATGATTCACTATTGTTTCAAGAGTCTAAATATCCTTACTTGTAATATTAGGGTCAGATAGAAACAGCATTTACGCGTCACGCCATATAATTTAGTACTTAGGTCTTCCATACATAGTTTAGTTTTATTATCTATTGTTAATTAGCCTTAACACCTAACTATTTTTACTTATAAAATAAGAAATTTGTAATATGCACGGACTTCTGTGTACCAATAGGATGGCAAGGTCGTGATGACCTGGAGGTTAAGAAAAACATCGTGACGTCCTAAAACAATTATTAAACGTTTGGAATTGCCAAATCGCCTTGAGCAAGCGTGGTTATCATTGCTTATGTTTTTTCTGGATAAGATATTGGTTCTTGTCCTGCAGTCGAATGTAAAAATGAACCTAAGTCTTAATTTATCACCCGTTTTGCTCAAACATGAGTCGCGCAGTAGCTTCGATTTTTATTCGTAGGATAAAACACAAAATGCAAAGCGCTAAAAAAATTTAAAATTTAAAATAGGACCCTCTACTACATAATATTAGATAGTATGAACTCTGAAATGGTATTGCAAAAGCTAACGTTCATGCGATATTGAAGAAGAGTACCAAGTATAAAGATAGTTTTTACAACAATTTTTCTGAATAAGTAAGTAGTAGATCTTTTTTATGTACAATTGTTTTTATTCTGTCATTAAAAGCTGTTTTCAGTCATTAATCTAGTGTTAAAATAGCGAGTGACACCGTGAACTGTAGGATAGTTCATTGAACTTCGACTAAGTAACACAATTACGTCAAATGATATTACTATTGAGAGTAGCATGAAACTGTTGAATTTCGCATGCAGGCAACGTAATAATGGGGCGATACGTTCGTGTCTAAATAGAGTTTATTTTTAAGAATATGTCAGTTAGACATGCATGTAAAGTATAGTTACGTATTTCTGTGAAGTAATAATTATAATTATAATATCGCCTGCGTGAAAAGCTCCATCTATTGATAAATTTAAAATCTAAAAATAACGTAACATCAAATTTATTTTCTGGGTAGGCAAAGGTATATTATATCCTTTGTCAGTTATATTGGTTTTCGTGTAACTGAGAATGAGCATAATGCCATTTGCCGCTACCACTGAGGATTTTCTCTTTATCTGACTCCTGGGAACTTGACATCTGTGTGTCAATCTCTACATTATCACTGAACTATCGAGGCAGTTCAAATTTAAGAGCTAAGATATTGTTTAATACCATATTTTGCCCTGCCTGTTTGTAGGTTTAAAGAGGATAACATATTTTTGTAACTTACAAGTCAAGGGCTTTGTGGGTAAAGTATTATTACAATAACATTCAAGTTGAACTTTATTAGCGCGAACATACACCTACTTAAAATATGTGCTGTATAAGCCGAGAATGTTTCCGTTAACACATACCTAATTATGTTAATTTCGGACAGCTGCCGAGTTAACACGCTATAACAAAAAGTATCTATAAAGATGCTATAGGCCATGTCCGCAGTTTTACATTGACATTATGACTTTTGGAATGGTGTCCACCACTTGAATCCTATTGTCTACCTACCATTAGACAGAATTAGGGCATTTTGTAATTCAAATATAAACAAGAGAAATAAAAAGAAACGAACATAAAATTTTGTAGTAAATACCTAATTCTATTTTTTTTAATTATATTTAGTTCCCAGTTCTCTGAACAAGTTCTTTAAGAAAATTTGTAAGTTTTACTTGCATAAATAACACTTTTAGACGGAAAACTTTTAAGCCGATTGGGAAAGCTGATAGGAAGTGTTCTGTAAAGTTACTTGTATTTACTACCACTAGAATTTATATTCAAGTACAGTACAACCAAAAGGGTCATTTAAAGAGTTGATACTTAAAAACTTAAATCATTGTGTTTAACATACTACCTAATAGGTACCTAAATAAAAATTTAATATGTATGATATTGTGATTGCAAATATATATTATACTTAATCGACATCAATTAAAGACATCAACACCCTGAGAATTTCTTTTTCAGGAGGCTCTCTCAAAAAGACATTAACACCCTAAGAATTTCTTTTTAAGGCGCTCTCTCAAAAAGAACTTCTTATTTGCGATTTTTATCCCAGTTTTAGTTGCTATAGTTACAACGCTTACCAGGCGGGTTCGTGATCGCAGTAACATTACATTGTTGATTCATCAACTAAGAAAAAACTGCGATACTCCATGCATGTGCGAGTTAAGTTGTCACATCTATACTAAAGTAAAACGATAGAGATTGGTTTTGTAGTCGGATTTGCATAATTCTTTTAGCGTTATAATTTTATCAATAAAATACATGAAATGGTCAAAATGGAAATACATTAATGCTACGCTTAATACAAATTCATGCTAGCTTATAAATTTAGAATCGATCAGACTAGTTAAAACAGTATCTAATATCAAGCGACTTTATCGATACAGCCAATGTTTGTGCATTGAAATTGAAAAATTGGATCTTTATAATTTAAAAAATATCTAAGAACCTATGTTTTTTTTTATAATTATAGAACGCCTTTATTAGAAGTGTTATTTTTTTTTGTAATAACTTGCTGTATTTCATAAAGAACTTATTTTTACTGGTTTTTCTTCAAAAGAAAATTCTAAAATATCTTATACATATCGCAGGCTTTAATAAATAAATACCGGACAAGTGGCAGTCGAACTCGCCCACCGAGGGTTCCGTACAATTGGTTAATAATTAGGTACCTACCTATATGTTAAAAAAAGGAAACAGGTTTCTTTTTCATTCTTCGTCATAAATCGAAAACTATACATTTCATCATATAAATAATTAAAATCTGTTTAAGTTTGTGCCCATGAAGCAATTTCATACGATACCCATCCCCCCATGACACGGTTAACTCAAGTCGAAATTTGGTCCGCCGTTCCTAGCATAAAAACTCTGCTTTTTAAACATTTAATTACAAATGTATAGTTTGCAGATTTTCCCTATACTTGTAGTATAAGACGGCATTATTTGGCAAGTTTCATAGTTCTACGGAAAATACTTCATAAATTTTGACTCCCTTGAGAGTGATGAAATCTACACTTTTTTGCAGTATAAACGGCCGTATTTTTGTTTTACGTTAACATAGGAGTTTCACGCCTTCAAGAGACTGCAGTTTTAAGTTTATCGTTTTAATTTCAACTTGATACCTCCACGCGTTCCCGAGATAAAGGGTCTTGACAGACAGACGGACAAACATCAAAGTGTTAACCATCCTAGTTCAGGTAACAACCCGCCATAGTATATTTTTATTGTTAAACAATTTATATGTTTGCCTACCTTAAACCTGTATTGTAATAACCTGTATTGTACTATGGTAATAAATAAAGGATATATTATTATTATCGTTAATATGTTCTATAAGAGTTCCGTATTTTTCCTTTGAGGTACGGAACCCTAAAAGGCGCACATTGAGATACATTTTTAAGCAATGTTAACTTTATGCATTACGTGCATGTTACTTCTTTTTGCATTGAATTTATAGAAATCGCGGCATCGTAACGTATTATCAGTATCACGTTACGATGCCGCGATTTCTGCAAATTTTACAATAAAATCCGGCATCACGGTTAGCAAATATTATAATACTGTGAAATAAACCAATGTAACCGCAGTACAGTTTATTTAAGTTAACATACATTAACTTTTGTTGCTCTTCAGTTAACTTTTGTTATGAGAATTATATCAAAAGCCGCATTGGATAACGAAATGTTTCGCTCAGCCCAAATCCAACGTTGATATTCTGGACATCTTCCAACAATGTTCAGGTGTAGGAAAAAACATTTTAATAATATTTATTACACCTTTTAAAAATTCTCGTGATATTAAATATAATTTATGATGTTCTCTGATGCTTTGTGCATATATTTTATGTTTTATTAAAACACGTAAACAAATAGTGATTGGCAAATACCAAAGGGTTATTTTGTACTAACATATGATAGTAATTTACGTGTTTAAACCGCCTTCGTTCGGCATATTCTGTCTAGTTGGAATCTGGCCGTAGACGAATTGACTTCAAGGGTGTATGTACACTACGAGTACATGTTTTACTTATGAGTTTTATAAAATTAACTTTAAACTGCATCTGTTTCATTTCTTCTGATACGTTGATGGTATAATGATTCATTTACACCTGTGAGACCTTGTTGCCATGGCAACTATCTTCTGTTGAAGAAACACTAACTTTGTCAGTCTTCTATAATTTATGAGAGAGAACAATGTGCTCTACATCTTACCAATGTACTCTTACTACGAGTAGTACCAACTGCAATACATATTCAGATTTAGCTTGACGATTCAATTTGACCTTGTAATATTTGTGACAAAAGAAATAAGTATCTTTGTCAACACGTGAGTTGCTTTTAGTATTCCGTAGTAAGTATTTACCACCAGGCGGTCTGTGAATGCTTACGCAGGTTTTATTATATTCGGTCAAGTTTGGCTGACCACATTTCTAATCTGTTCATATTTAAGCGAGATAAGCATTTCCTCCTGTGTCAATAGAACTGGGCCACAGCTATCTTATTCCACTCACGCAGACCTAATTACGGAATCACATGTCCTTAGAATTTCTTCTACGTTTTTGGGTTTTTGCTTTTATAAGGGTAAGAACGGTGTTTTTGTGTAAAATATTTTTGTGTGAAGATACTGTTAGTATTAATTAAAGTGAAAGAGTATAATTGAAATTGAATCATGTCAAAAAGAAAATACATATTATTAATAAATATTTATTATTGAGAAATACATACAAAGTAAGAAGCAGGATAGTCGGCATTCTTTGCCGAATAATCGCCGAATAGTCACCGACTACGATATCAGCCGAATAGTCGACTTTACCGGCTAGTCGGCGACTAGTCGGCACATCTCTAATTTTCATAATCTACTAAATGCGTCAAATCGGTTAGGATGAAGAAAGTTGTAAATTTATACAAGACTAGCTACTACTGAAAAATCTCTACATCATAGTGAACACCGTATTAAAAGCCGTTGCGTGGTTAATCTCGCGGTAAAACTGGCAAAAGAAAATATGTAATGACTTTACTTTATACTATTTAGAGATGTCTAATTTTAATAATCTGTTAATATTTATTTTGAACTGTTATAAATACAAGGTATCGTTTTTAATCGGCTACCGTTAAGATATGTTGCTTTTGAAGTGCCCGTCATCGTAGTGAGGTAGTTGGCACTCGCTACGGATACTACATTGTCTCATATGCATAAGTGTAAGTACTAAATTAGCCAGTATAAGGTCTTAGTTAAAAACGGTGAACAGGTTACTTATAATGCAATTGCGCTTGTTTTATAAATTGAACGTTGTAGTTTTAGGCTTAATAGATGGCTTTCTTAGTCCGGTGACATAAACATGCCCATGTGTTTGAGTAATATCTATGGGTGCTACTAAGTAGGCTGGTTTCAATGGTACTGCTGTTAATATTGGCAATTTCTGAATAACGTCATTTGTACGCTGTGCCTCTTGTTAACGATTATCACAACCGTCATCACTACGGATTATGATGATTATATAAATACCACGAAATGATATTTTAAAAAGAAAAATTATGTCTCGTTGTACCTGCATCTTGTTTTGGAGTGAAAAGGAGTGAATTCAAGCGATCAACGGCTAAAAAAAGTTACGATTTAAGTTAAACAAGATATTTTCCTTATAATGTCCATTATCAAGCTAATATAACTAGGCCCGTTCCACCAACTTGTTTTAAAAAAGACAGATTTTTTTTAGATAAAGTTGCTAACTTTTAAGGGCCACTGAATTTTGTTTTTTTTCTTTCCGGCCTCTTGTAAAGTACTTTTGTGCCTTACCTCTAATTTGGATTTTTTAAGAAACTGTCTCAGACGCAGAAATATGTTAGACGCAAAAGCCACTGCTAGCGGCATTATACACAAACTTACACAGGGCTCTATCGAGATTCTTAAGAACCTTTTTTATGAAATTAGGGTCCTTGTTAAGGATGTTCCCTACAGAAAGAAAACTACACCTTTTGTAAAATTGGAGATACTATATTGTTAGCGTCGAACTATTTGAAGATTATTATAATCAGCACGTATGAGTCAAGTAGAAATATAATGTTATATTTATAGCACTTCGCAGAATCATAGGATATTTATAAGTAGTTATTATATCTCTGAATAGACGCACTGTTCTTTGTGTCGGGTGTTTAATCTTTGATTCTTAGGTTCAATATGTCGCGTTAGTATTAAGGTGATAAAATCAAATAATTTTGAAGCTGGTACCTAGTTGTCTAGAACATGGCAGCGACTAGCAATGTCCTATGATAAAATTGTTTTCGACGAGATCGCCAAGGCACGGTCTTGGTGGCAAAAATCTCCAGAACGTATTACTTTGGGAGAGTCATTTCTCCAGCAATAGGCGTCTTTCGGCTAAAAAAGGACTATGATAAGCAAAAGGAAAACTTTTGCGTCGGATCTATTTTAGTCCTCACAATATCTTGCCTGATCCTATAAAGTTACAAGTGTTCGATGCAAACTTGTGTCTGTACTTTCATTGTTGACTCTCGCGTCACGTACGACTCTTATATCGCAGTATAGAATTATAAAATTAATTCAACAGTCAATAAAATTTATATTTGTATGGTCAGCATTCGCAAGCGTGACGTATGTCGAAACCGAGAGTCAGTCATATACCTAGGTATTCTGAGTGCGTTCGTATGTTAGTCTGTATATTCATTCGTTCGTGCCGCCGTGTTGTTTGTAAGCGCTCCCTGCAAACTAGCTAGTGATTGTTGAATACGGACTTTCCTCACGTAAACAATATCGATAGAATTTTTTTAAAACTTTAATGGAAAATACATAGAAACAAATATTATTTTTGAGATAGTTACGCATATCTTGTGGTATAATTGTGATAAAAATTGTAATATTTACTAAGTCGCAACTCTCTTTTTACACTAAGAGTGCGATTTATTTATTGTTTACACTAACTAAAGGCCAGTAACGGAGTAAACTTGCCAAGACCGGAAAGGCTGACATAGTAAAAAGGTGGTCTATGCCGGTGTGTACAAACACTGCAAACAGGCTGTCACGGTACTTATCATCTAGATGTTTATGTAGGTATTTAGATGATTTTTGAAATACAAAAAATATTTTTTATACATTTCTATAGAATTTCATTAAATTTCAGTGAGCTTTGTTATTCAATCTGTGTCTCAAATATTTGTCGTAGTTCATGTAATCACTTACAGAAAACTCAAAAGATGCCATCCTAATTATCTAAAATATGTTTGCAAAATATTTTGCAAATTGTTGAAATTTGACAAATAAATTGTAAAAATAAACAGTAATGATACAAAATTTTCATTGATTAAGAATGTCAAGAATGCTTAATTTTAACTACGAATAATTAAACTTTCTTTGTCTAAAACCTAATTTAAACACTATAAATGAATTGTCTCGTTTTTCTTTACTTTGTCATTTTTTATGCAGTTCAGTTCTTTTCCTTTAAAAACATTCACTGTGATTTGGAGTCGGTATTTAAATAGTAGATATTGATGGGTCATATTAACTCTATAAATGATGTTAACGTTAAAAATTCTATACCTAGTTTTTTGACATCAAATAAATATAAAAATAAAGAAATAGATACTGTTTTATCGATAAGTTTGTTCCTAGAGCATACGGCACTAGTGAGTTGGTGCTTCCCACGGCCCGGTTCTAATGAGCCGTGTTGTGTTGAGTAACAGAGGTGAGGCGGGGTGAGGGAGCCGGCCGGCTTTCTGAATAACTCACTATTCGCCAGCGACAAATAGGCGTGATACTCTTTGTCGCTCGGTGTTAAATGCGAGCTAGAAAGACTTTAAGAAATTAGTCCATTTCTATGTCTTGTCATTGAACTTGTAGTTTGAATACTACATTTCTCATGGAGAATTGCTGTGGATCGTTACTGAGACTTGTGATTATTTTGAAGCCGATTTTTGTACTTTGGGCGGATATCTAATTAATACGTATTAAAAATACAAAAGATTTGATTTTTTGTATCTTATTTGCTTGCAACGTTTTAACTTAAATTCTACTTAACCGATTTGAAAAATTTTTACTCCTTAAGAAATTAATAAATGAATCGGGTAACATAGTTAGGCTATATTTTATTAAGTTTAACAATTCTTTAGCTATTTTCAGAATTTCATTATTTTAAGCGCCTTTGAAAATCTGAATGTTGCAATACGACATTATTGCAATGATAATTGCCGCAGGCGTTTGTTGTGAGACCGAATAAAACTTTTGATACTGAAGCGAAGCGAGTGCGGACGTCTAGTTTATATATAATTTCGTGTATCCTTTTAAGGTGACTAGACAAATTGATTGATTGATAGTGATTTAATTTTATTTATACTTACATATTAATTTGGAAATTATTGTGCAATATCTACACGGCTATTAGTAACCTAAGCCTATTTGAACTATTACAAATTTTACTAAGTATAATGTTGTCGTTAGGTAAGTATGTTGTTTCATTTACCAACACAAAGCGAGCGTTGTTTTTCTTAGTCTGTCTTCAACATTAGAAGAACGAACTTGAAATATATCGTGGCTTTATTTTTGTTATTTTACTTAATACTAATTAGTCAATGAAATCTAAACAGTAAACACACAATGAACGTCACAAATAAACATTGTTCAAGAAAACCTTAAAAATGTGAACCGGAAAAACAGCCATAAAAGCACCACATTGCGAAATAAAGCAAAACAAGTGCGTCCTTTGTTTGGCTGGGGCATGTTGACTGTTCCTTATCCACTATCGCCTGAACTAGAACTTTGCAGTGCAACGACCCGGCCACTTACTACGGAAACTCGGTCTCGACTTGTGACGAAAGATCTATGCGTATTTGAAATTTCTGTTCTGTTTTTTAAATTTATACGAGATATCTATGTAATATATTTTATTCTCTGATTTTTAGCTAAGTCTTATGTTCAAAATAAGTTGGTAAGTATGTATTACTATTACTACAGATTCTTTTTGGTGTAAGTAAATTTTATTACGTTCATTTTAATAATATAATTAACTTACTATAACCTTCCTCAAGAACTGGGCCGAAAGAATCCGTCTGTTAGTTCCAGAGATTAGCGTTTTCAAACAAAGAAAAAAACAAAGAAACTCTTCCACTTTATATAATAGTACCTACTAGCTTTCCGCGGCGCGGTTTCACAAGCATCTTCGCTTACTGCTGTGCTTCAGTCGCCAGTAGCGTGATGTTACGCAAAAAGATTTTTTTAAATCCGTCTGGTAGTCCCAGAGATTAGCGCCAACTACCTCTTCCGCTTTATATAATAGTATAGATAGATAAATAGTTACCTAATAATAATAATAATAATATATTATATGCTAATAATATTTTATATGCTTTGTTTGAAGAATGAACAGTAAACAATATCACTCGATTTATTAGTTTATATTATTTTGGATCCTACATTACGACTAGATAGAAAAATTGCGTTTATAGTATTCTAACTAATGCCATAGAATAATTACTAATGCTCAAGCGTAACTATTGAACTTCATTCACCTATTTGCTCTACTAAAACTTGGTACACGAGTCAGCAATAACTCCACAAAGTTTCAAATCAGTCGGTTGGTCGATGCGCAAACGAATAGTAGTTAAACAGTCTATTTGTATTATGTTGATGAAATATATAATACTTTTTTAACTCTCTCTGTATTTATGATTTGCTTTAAAAAGGATTGTGATATTAATCTCAACATATAAAACTCAGGCTTGTGAGAAATAATAATTATTTTATAATTCATTATTCAACCAGCAAAATAAGTATAAAACTAAAACAAACTAAAAATAAAGTAAATCCATTTTCTCGTGCTGACGCTACATTGAAATATCATGTACCCTAATTCACTCCCACAATCAATACGAATCTAGTGACACCTCGTAGGTTAAAATCCATCAAGCCATTTATGCTGTAGAGCGTGCCAAAGAAATAGACATAAATACTTACATACATACGTGTACGTATGTATGTAAGTATTTACTTAAATATATATACATACACATGCTCGAAAAACATTACCCTTCTTGACTTCGGCAGTCGGGCAAAAAGGAAGATACCTTGGGCACAGCGAGAAATTTTGTAAAACATTTCTTGCTCGAATTGGAGAAGGCCGACGAGTGCTTCTATCGGTAAGAGAAGAAAATATTGTATTAACACTATATATTGTCTTTGGCTACATCTATACATGCTTCCTTTCTTTAAATGGTGTCAGCGGAAAACTGAAGGCGCCAGAGGTACAACGAAGTATGCTCTTGGTTTTTATGAGGTCGATAATCGGCTCTTGTATTAACTACGAAATTAATCGCTCGAGTTAATGTTAATGCAACATGCAAGTTGCTATTTTAATATGAGTCATGTTCCGCTTTTTAATATGCATAAAAGATAGCAATATAACAAAATCTTTTTAACATTTCATACAGATTATTAACAAAAGAGTGTTAATAGAAACAGTGTGCTCTCGGCAATTAAAGCAACTCGGACCACATAAGTTTAAAAGTCATTGTGTACAATGGTAATGGTCAGCGTAACTTTCTCGAGCATTGTTCGTTCTTGCCGAGACTATGTCGTTGAAGTGATTACGCGCATGTTTTTTTCTTTGCCTTGGCTCTATTTTATACATTACAGCTGAAAAAGAAACAGGATGAAAGAGTATTTGATTTGCCGAGACCATTCCACGGACTTTAAGTGGACTCAGATGATTTCACAGTCCGTAAACTCGACAGAAAATGTTGCGTTGTTTCGAACTGCGAGAATTTTTCATTTTTGTCTAGAATGTAGCCGAGAAAAATATTTTGTTGTTTGAGCATGTGATTACTGAGATACAAGAATATAATATAACCTACAGCGAAAGTAAAGCATGTTGTGATTGTATAATGTTAGAAATAATAGACGATAAACCAACCTACTAATCAGGCGCTATCAATAGTATTAATAGGCCAAAATAATAGTTTGCATTTGGTTCAAAATAGTTAATCACAATATATATATGGGCATTGACCTGTTGCAAGACGTCTATATTGTAAAGATTGTAATAACAATAAACAGTTTAGAAAGTGCTCTAATGATTGATGAGGTGCTCTTTTTTAGATGGCATGATGATGTTGAAACTTGTTTCGCTGCTTCGTTTTGTTATAGCGGAGCTGAGATGTGCCGTGTGCCTCGGGCGTGACGATTACAAGTAGTTATTACTCCATCTTGGAACTTGGCCGTAACACGATGATAGTGCCCTGGTAATTGCAACTGGCGAGCGAATGTTGTCGTTCTATGACGCAAGCACCATTTGAAATATAATAATTTATTTCGACCGACGACTTAGTTGTTGTACCATTAAACAGCGAGGTCGTATTCATCCTCAAAATATTACCGAGTTTTCAATGCTAATGTTAAACAGCAATTGTATTTATGGCTACATAAATTCGAATACATTTAGTTCAATTTTCTACATAACATTTGCAATCCGCTACTAAAATAAAATTAATAACCTAATAATGTTTAGAAAGTTATGATTTCCACAACAAGCGTATTAAAAATACGAGAGTTGTTAAATTGAAAGCAATTATACTCGTATGAATGGCAGAATCTAGTCTCGATAATCTTTTATATGTCTACCTTTCCTAGCAACAGTTGACGCAAATTGCTGGGTCGCGTCAGCAATGCTACTCCGTAAACCTCGCACTACAGTCATTTTGCTCTAATGGTCGCCAGCCGGCTCGGGTAACGTATAGAAAACGACATAAAAATTCAATATTCATACAAACCATTCCCGCCTCTAAGTAAACGCATTAAAACTCACATTTCCATAAAATAAAAGGTAATAATTATATCCTTATGTGGTTTATCCTACGTGCAGGTACGCCAGTTTTTTTTTTTTTTTTTTTTTTTTTTTTTTTTTTTTATTTATTAGCCTACCAAAGTGACTCCACCCCGCCTGATGGTAAGCAGTCAGTGGAATCCAGAAGTGGTGGCCACCATACCAAAAGCTATCGTCCTAAACTGCTGGTATGGTGGCCTCCACTATGGCGGCTGGGAATGGGGTTAGAGGAAGGGAATGAGGGAGGTGATGAAAGAGGAAAGGGGGGAAATTGGGCCTCCGGCACTCTCACTCACCGAACGAAACGCAGTAGTAAGGATACTACTACTCTTAAGTCGATCTTCTATGAGAGGGTAGTACTTCCCCGGACGATCCGGCCCATTTATGCTGAAACCAGCGTGGATCTACTACCGTCAGTTAAGCCAAGTTAAAACTTGCGACGCACTGTTTAGCTTATTCAGATTTGAATATCGTTTACGTCTTTTCAACGGTACCGCCGACCGTAAAATAAATCTTGATAAAACCTTGCTTACACAGTGTTGAAGATCGAATTATGAAAATATAAAATAGCTTTCCCTCACTTTTCAATTTTTTATAGAGATTTTAGTTTAATTTAAAGCAAAGCGAGGAATCAGCTTTCATGTATTATGTGAACAACTCCGAAGAAATTCGACTCTACATTAGAATAAATTGGGTACAGGAACAAAGGTAACATCGCAGGCGGGAGCTTGCCTTTCATTACTGAACTCATGTTCCAAATAAGAGCTGGTACATTTGTGTTATCGCATTGTCGATAAATCTAGAGGATCAGAATTCTGATATTATCTTTTATTGAATTTCTTTTCAGAACGAAAATTTCTCAGTGTTATTTTATTACCCACAGTAATACATATGTGAATACCTAGGTCTTGAAGCTCCAGAATAATCGTCAGGCTGCTTTTTTTTTTGGAAAGAGCTAAGCTCTCATTTTGATGAAGGGTTTATAAAGTGTCGTGTTTAAATTATTTTTGCTCAACGGCATCCTCAAGGTTCTTAAAGCAACATTTACTCACTCACTAATTTATTTAAATACCTAATTACACCGTCGTGAGAACCGTGACTCTTCAGATTTGTAAACATTCCGTCAAACCTTAGCAAGTATTTAGGGTGGTTGTGCTCTCGCAGTTCCCTTATTGTAAGGTGAATTCGGTTAACGACCATGAATCGTCATTTTATTGTTCTTTCTCTGATAATGACTGATGGCTTTCTCTCGGTGTCTTTGTTCTTAGTTGACAGTGACGTGAAAATGTAATCATGGCTCGACACTGGCCCAAACCGCTTCGGATGTAAACAATGAAAAATGTATTGAAGTTATGCAGGACACAGCAATTAATATCGCGACAGCTATTTATTACTTGGCGGCTTAATGAATTCAGGGGAACTCAGGCTATTCAGGCAAGGTCATTAATACAATAGATTGTTTTATATTTCTATTCAAAGATAGAAGGCGACTAAAGCTAGTTCTAGAACTTTGTTTAGATTTGTGGTGGGTTTGGTACACTTATCACCTTGCAGTGGTAAATATGCAATTTTTGGAAAAAAGCATGTAGAAATTAACTTAGCACTAACACGTAAAACAGACAAAATACAACAGCAAGAGCCAATTAACATTTTTTCGCGCGTTTTTGGAATTTGTCCAGCCAGGGTTTTTTTTATACAACTGTGGCAAACAAGCATACGGCCCGGCCCACCTGATGGTAAATAGTAACCGTATCCTATAGCGATGGTTGTGTTTTCTAAACATCGCACAAGTAATAATGCTTAAATACAATCAAGCCGTTGCCAACCACGGAGACGGGCATGAGGAAGAAGAAAGAAAACGGAAGAGGACCGATGGGGTATTTGGGCTGCCGGCACTCTTACTCACCGAGCGAAACACATTAGCATAAAAACTAATATTCCTTTGTCGATCTTCTATGAGAGGGTAGTACTTCCTCGGTCGATCCGGCCCATACATAATAAAACCAGCATGGATCTACTACCGTAATAGGGTAAAACGGGGATTAAAGAGGCGCGAGTAAATTTATTCTTCTCAAAACATGGTTTAGTACTTACATTTACGCGTAACTTCTTCTTTCTGATTCTTGTGGCTTCTTTGATTCAACAACTACTTTCAACGATTAATGTACGTATAAAGTGTACGTGTTAAATCTTAAGAGGCTTTACGCCCCATGAGTGGTTAGTCGGAATTTAGTGTCATATTTCGTGACTTTCAATTTTATCATTTAGTCTTAGCTACATTTTAAAAATATGTTCTGCTAACATGCTAAAATTAGGTGAAAGCTGTATAAAAAGTAAGTAAGCATTGCGTTTACAGTTCTATTTATATGCGAATGATACATTTGAAACTTACGTTGCGGTACTTTCATAGTAAAATAACTGTAAGCATTATGGTTACTTACTTTTTTTACAGCTTTTACCTAATTCTAGCATGTTAGCAGGACATATTTTTAAAATGTTATATTATATAAATCTTACATATTAGTATATATATAAGGTATATATCATATTATTTATTAAGGTACGCCAACAACTACCGCTAAAATATTGTGCATATATTTCCATCCAAAGATTGTCTGTAAAAAATCGCTTTTTGCGATAAGACCCATTGTACTATGATATGGAATTGTGAGATCTATAACATATTTGTAAGATTGATGTATGTAAATAAAGTGTGCAAATAAATAAATAAAATATTAAAGTACGCGACTATGTCTACAGATTCAAATATTTAATTATTTAACACTTTAAAACATTTATTGTATGATGGGCCAAAATATTGAATGTAAAACAAGGCCCAAATAAATTGTTTGATGAGCTGTTCAACTATAGGTACTTAATTAAGAAAGTTCACAAGTTAATGCTGTGTTAATTTCAACAAGGCCATAATATCAATTTGGCCGAACAATAGCTATAACAGGTCAGTGTTCCAATTTTTTGAAGACTTTCGCAATTTTGCAGCTAACAGCGTGTAAAAGTGGGTAAAGACGTCTCGATTGAGAATAGAGAGATTAGTTGAAGTAGTAACGGGACTGTGCAATGACAAAAACAGTACCAATTAACTTTTTTCTTTTCGAACTTCAGACACAAGTATTTCCAATCGCTCGGAGCATTCCGTCCGAGAGAGCGTCTTTAGTCGAGCGATTTGCTCTCGATAGGATGAGATCGATTCGTTTTGCTCGTTTTATTCCGATTTAAATTGTATCGATGCTAGAGGCGATTAAGGCTTCCGTGCTTGTACCCTTAGATGCAGCGAGAAAAGAAAATTAGTTGTTGAAAAATATCCTGCACCACTAGCGATCGTATGCCGTACCCTTTATTGCTAATGGTTTATTCAGGATTACACGTATGAGGAATATCCCATACGCGGCAAGCATTTTAGTTATATTTACTCGTTTAATTAATCCAGCCCGCTTACCCCAGACCTACATACGTATTAAGCCATAATCCCCTATGTATTGAAATATCATTGCAATGAAAGCTTGTCAATACGAAAGTTGTACGTACAGAAAATGAATTCGGCTTTTGCGGGCGATAAATGCAAAATTTACAGCCGTTTAATTCAGTGATATTGGGTATTTCATTGTGTACCAATTGTGTTTGTAAAAGAAAAGATGGAACAGATTTTAATTTAATCATTCCGTTTATTAAAGTAGTAATTTAAATTATGAATTCAAGCATGTAACTATGGTTTGCCCAATTTGAACTGCCATAAAAATTGTATCTATAAATAAAACGAATAGCTAAATCTTGCTGGTATTTTGTTACGTTTAAATCAGGTAACGTTCGTGTCTATCTCTTTCAAATCTATTTTATGCTTAGAATGCCTGTGACCAATTCAAGCATAACAAACTATGTTGCCTTATCTATAAATAGATTTGCATACGCAAGTTGGCAAGACTTTATAACTAATAGAAAATATGCGGTATTCTGTCAATTGTGCCAATTTATGAGAATATTCACATATTATTATAGACGTCACCGTGTTCCATCCCACTGGTTTGTGCGATCTAAGCAAATCTGTGACTGCCTTGGATCTTAGACCTTGGTTGACAAAATTGGAACGAATTAATTTATTCAGCATCTTGAATATCAATCTCTTAGGTATGATATATTACGTAATGCTTACTCAGTAGTAAGCATCATACTATACATATATCATAAAAAATAACAAGTGCCTGGCATCTCCTTATATGTTATTGCATCTCAACACTAATTAAGATATTTTTGTATTCCAAGTAGAAGTGGGTTCCTTTTGAGTTGTACAATAAAAGCGCAGACACTTATGTTTTACTGTGTACTTCTTATGAATATTTTTATATATAAATTACTTGTAATAAATCACAATACATTATATACAAATTAACCCACCTACATGCACATAATGTGAATTGAGCTTAACGAAAACAACCTTGTCATTGTTATTACCCCTGACATAATGACAGATCGTAAGCAACAAAACATTAATAATGGCAGCCAACCTCTGATGACTTCATCTAATACAAACAATCGAGTGTATTGCCCATAGGTACAATATATCGCGATTGCTTACGCTTACGGATGCGCCCTCTGACTCCAAAACTTACGGAAGCTAAGGATGCATTTCGTAAACATTTTAATTCCCACACACTTCACCCCTAACATAAAGTCGCTTCCTTTAAAACTTAAACAATATGTCAATCATCGCTCTGTTGATGTTGAACCAACCATGAGCCCAAATTGGTTTTTTAGCCTGCCGTACTAAGAGGGATATTTAAAATGACGCTACGAGCTGAATGGTTTATACATGTTCACAGCTTCTGTGTTACAGATATTCGATAAATGTGCGAAGTATACGTTTAAAGAATGTATTTATAAACACTGTTTCTTTGTGTGTTACCAACTTATTAGTGTATTTTTTTAATATTCACATATTTAAATGTTATATTTCATTAACAACATTGCAAAATTAGCTGAAGTATCCGAGAAAATATTGTCTAATATCTTTATTTTAGGAAGCTTTAATGACAAAAATATTTGAAAAGAATTACTCGTAGCAAATATGGATAAAATCTACATGAACAATGGAGACGATAATCATAAGAAACGGCAATCGATCTATGATCATTGTCTAACGTTTATTGTGAGTATAAATACTTAACGTTGCAGCAATTACTACGTTTCAAGCTTTATTTTATCTTAGAAACCGCGAACAAAGTAGTTTACAGTTCACGTCGCAGATGTTTAAAAAGAATCGACAGTTAACAACATCGTAAAAAAGGTCGGATGTAAACAGCTACCGTTAAAACTTTACAGTCACTCTTATTTTCTTTTTTTTCCTTTCCACTCCCCGCAGCAAAGAGGGCTAGAGCGACATTACTAATGCATATTTCACGAAAAAGTTAGTGTAGCTCGCATGAATATTAATTTATGGCTTTCAAATCATTATGCTGAAGTAATATTAAAATAATAACCATATAAAATACGTCAGAACCCTTCAAACGTTGTTACTTTGTTTTAGTTCTGTTAGCTTCACATAAAAATGAATCTAATCAGTTTGAGTGCAACGTATAAAATATAGACGTAACAAACCTTATATTACGTTTGCTGAAACATTTTTTGCTTCACTATAAATAAATTTAATTGATATAGCAAGAATGTCAGAAGTTCATAACCCTGAATAATGTGAAATGTTTTCATTCTAAAGATGTCATCGTGTGAATATTTAGGGCAGACCGCAACAAGTCCAATGTATTTTAATCTACATTCTATGCTAATATTATAAAGAGTTTTTATGAGATTGTTTGTCGGAGTTAAATCAATTCAGTTTTTAACATCCTGATTTTCTCATCAGCCATTATTTCTGTCGTTAGATAATAATTAACAAAGAAAATATTCTTCGATTTATCTATAATTTAAATTGTATGAAATACTACATTTGAGTACGTGGTTCTGTGGTTTCCGGTCTAGTGTATGAAATCACCGCTTCTCTTCCTGTGGATGTCGTACGAGGCTACCAAGTAACAAAGCAGAATCGTTACATCCTTCATCATTTAACATCATTTGCCTACGATGTGTGGAAACTAAGGTAGATTCCCCTCTTTTAAAGAGACTAATATTCAGCATTGGATGTCTCCAGGCTTTTTAGTTGTAGTTCCTGACATCACAAATCTAGACTGAAATAAATTTATAAATAAAGTGAGAAAATCTATTTATCAAAACATACAAAAGGAATGGGTTATTAAGGCAGTAAATTAACGGAACGGATAAAGTTATTTCTCATATTTTCACAAACCTTATTATGTGTAATATATTATTAGATACATGTATTCACGACCAAATGGTCATTCTCATCATTATTTATTATATTCATAATCATTATTTTCTTCAAAATAAAATTAGAATGCATATCGACTTGGTACACTATATTATCAAGTATCACTATAAATACTGCTTGATAGTCTATTGCGATAGTTAAGTTTATCTAATTAAATAACAGTTGGGATTTCTTCACTCACCGTCATACTCTGTGATTGAATGCGTTCGTGATAGCCAATACGTTTTGTGCATCCGATACGATAATCTAATACACGAGAATCAATTACCTGACGTCTTTCACCGTCTGCTTGAGAAGTATTTTTATTATCTTTTATACTCTGTGATCGAGCAGTCGATGATGCTCCAGTGAGCGTAATAATGTTAAAGAAATACTCTTAATATAGATATAGTTTCTGTATCTAAATACAATTTTGATACTAGAGTGAAAATATTTAAGACTAACTGTTGCCCGCAAATCCGCCCGCATAGATATAGTTTAAATCGTATTTTCAGTACTAACTTTCATCCCCTATTTCGATTCCTTCTAGCCATTTTTCGCAATAAAAGATGTTGTTTCCCAAGATCTTTTCAATCTCTATACCAAAATGGGTCCAGTAGTTTAAGCGTGACAGACAGACAGAAAGACAGAGTTACTTTCGCATTTATAATATAAGCATTAAAGTATGGATAAGTATGGATATTAGTAGTATTTATTATATCGAATATAAATGCTTTCACGTCGCTAGACTTTGGCTGGCGGACTGAATAGCTGGCACCATTGCCACATCAGCTAATGGTAAAGCTATATTTCTGGCTAAAGCGCCAATTTTTCTAAGTGGTTACTAATCAGCCAGGTCTACTATACTATTTTACTCTTACTTACACTTTGTTTTAACATCATTTCTTTAACATTAACCATTGTTATTTTACAGACTTTGCAGTAGATTAATACGTTTACTTTGTGATTATTATGTCGTCGCAACAATGACAGAAAAGCATCTTATTATGTTGGACGTCTCATTATCATCAAAGGTTACTTAAATAGTTTGTATAATCAATTGGTTCATAATAAAATTAACCGTCCTATTGCAGCCCACGCGTTCCAAATAAATCTGTCAACAATCGCGTAATGTGAGTGAAATTTACGAGTATTGGTGTGAGTGCGTGTACTGCCAATTGGTTCTTATCAAACAGATTTTGTATTAATAATGTATCAATCGTATATTATCCTGTAGCGCTCTCAAAGCAAATCATTTCCTTAGCCTTGACTTTGTCATTCACCAAATAATAGAGATGATCAAAGCGCTCAATATTCTTTTGTAACAAATTGTTGTTTATTTGGAGTCAGCTTGCGCAATTAGTGTTTCGCCTTCAACTATGTTACGTCGGCTTTAATGGTAGATCATATTTTCGGTTAAAACTAGATTTTGGCTCACTGCACCTAGACAGTGTCATTAAAATTAATTTATGTTTCTGTATATCTCTGTTGTATTTCACTAACAATATCTTTTATTGTTTCAGGTAATGAAATGATCTTTTCTCATGAATA
Organism: Parascotia fuliginaria; assembly: GCA_963082885.1. NCBI lineage: Eukaryota > Metazoa > Arthropoda > Insecta > Lepidoptera > Erebidae > Parascotia > Parascotia fuliginaria. The sequence goes on along the minus strand of OY720180.1, from coordinate 11,032,296 downwards.
ATAATCGTAACTAGGGACTGCAAATCATAAGTAAGTCGTTTACTTTACAACTAAAATATTAGAGTGGCCACTACTTGTCTCCTAAATGACATAATTACCTAATATAAAATACTACCGGCCCGCACTCGCTTTGCATCGGTATCAAAAGTTGCGGTTTCATGACTTGGCTCACTATTAACGTTGCTACTCGGCTTTTATAAGTGATAATAGGCAATAAATAAATTATATGACAAAATCTTTGAAATCTTGAGATACCTAAGCGATTTCATACAGACGGGCGATTTTTACGTCTTCCTTTACATTTACCTACTATGTATAGATTTTCTGAAATTCGATTCCAAGGGAGCGAAATAGAGTAGAATGTTTTCGTGGGCCAGTAAACCGCACGGGTAGTATAGTTGTTGTTTATAATTTTGATTGGTTGCTATTGCATGGGGAGTTCCTCAACCTTGTTTTGACATTTCTATCCTATTGATTTTCCTGTTGCGACAAAGCTGCAGGCCCTATATCATTTTTATTGCTCCCTAGAGGAATAGTCGGCGCCGTACGTCGTCGTTCTGTCCGATCGCCTCCGGCACCTTCTTATGTATTTTTTATTACGCTTTCGTATATCTACGATGATATTAATCTCATTTCGTTAAATCTACTTTCTTTTACAATATTAATATAAGTATACTATACTAGATACAATTTAGCTGAAAATTGTCTTAGTCGTAATGCTTTATCCTACCTATACCTATTCTCCTTTATACCTACCTATATCTATTCTATTACAATAATTCATGTTAGATATCCTATCTTTGAATGAGTCGTCTTATATTTTTATACATTTTTTTTGTTTGCAACGTGCTATTATATTGATATATGCTAATATATTATTATTGATATTAAGAATTTTATTATTACCTTTATCAATATTTTACCCCAACTGCGAAATATTTATTCTGAATCCTAATTTAATACATCAGATACAGTGAAAATTAGTCTATCAAATTACGTTAATTTGAATATGACATAAGAGTAGGTAATTCGGACGGACGTAGACAACCGCAGACAAGCGGGCCGGTCGCCATCCGACAGGACCGACAGTCATCGGATATCTGACAATATTATGTGGACGGAAGTAGCATAGTGTACAGTTTCACTTACCTAGTGTAACCATGGACTGCGGTCTCGATTTCACCACCGCGTGGATTGGACCGTGTCGGATTTGTGAGCACGTTGATTGAGTTTCAGATTAGCTCTTTGACGCTCGTTGTGTCATTCTTTTGATCTTTCTACAGGTAACTAGTAGTTATACACGGGTAGTATCGAATTTTAAAACTTTAACTTTATTTTTGCCGTAAAAATGTTGGCAAACTAGCATACGAACGATATAGGCGGTAGAAAACTGCTATCGCTGCATACAGTTGCTTGCAGTGCCAGCGATATCATTCGTACGATGCCGACCCTGACACGTTTACAAAATTGCATTAGATTTAGTACCTTTCAAACTAAAACACAGAAATACACAATTTTCGAACTACCAGTAATTGGGAGAATATTCAGAAGGCCTGAAGTTACCTAGTCTTTACACGTTCATTTAGTGAGAAGTACAACCACAGCAATAGGTATAATGTATAATATGAATTGTTGAATGTGTTTCACTGGCCCATGACATGACGTAGTTTGCATTAATCTAGATTTGAGTTTTTTTGTCGGAATTGGAATTATGAAGATTGGGAAAGGATGCAATATTGTAGAACTATTTTACTTTTAATTTTGTCTTTTTGGTAGTAAAATATGATTGAAAATTTGGGCACATGTTACACCTGTGTAGGTATAACCAAAGTTCGTTAGATGATGAAGTTGTATTCGATACACACGTCTCATAAGCCGGGATATTGTTCACGTATATTGGCCAGGCTGAGTCATCAATGCTAACACTGCTGCTATACACATAAATTGAGCAAGTATGGTCTGCGTCTTACGTCACGTATTTACAACTCGATGATATGAAGGAAGTGGAATGGTTTTGACTAAATTCTGCAGACAGTAAAATTTATTCCTTGAAAACATGCTACTTCTATCTCTTCCATTTTCTGTTTTTAATAAAATATTTTGAGTAATTTTAATGCAAATATTTGTGTTTGCTATGGTGGACGGTGGTGGTAGCTTTGGCCTCATTTGGTTACATTGTCTTTTGATTTTACTTAGATTTACATTTGTTCTATACTACATAATTCTGGTACGATTTGCACTAATCCCATGTAATCTCTATATTTTTACGTAAACACGTCGTTATCTCGATCGTGTCTTACTGTTGGATCTTAATGATAGTTGTTAAGATTAATCCGAGATTAATCTGTGAACTAGTTCAGTGGTTGTGGCTCCTTGCACAACGGCGGTTCTCACGAAATTGGATAAAATTACTGTTATTTGTACCGCGCGCCGCCTCCGAGCCTCCGTACACAACGATAAAACGTGATCATAACAATATACACACACCAACAGCAGATTATAACGTTTGTCAAGCTACTTACTTGAATGCAAACGTTTGCTAAGATGACAATACGGATACTGCTCCAACTAAATTGATGTCAATAAATTATATGATACACAACTACTGAATATACAGCTCGCGAAACTTATTCGTAGAAAGTTTGCGAACGCGTTCATTTATCACATTTGACGAATATAGAGTACCGGGAAATTTATACTTTTGAATATCTAATCAATATTACCACAGTAAATATGCTTACCCATTTGTCTGTTATGAAGACGTCGCCACTTTGCCAGACAGACAGGTTGAATGAGATATCTATGCATAACAAATAAGTGTTAGATGTAGAAGTTGGCAGTGTTGCACATAACTTTTTCATTAGGTACCTAATTCAGGCGTCAGTTATGGAAGCTTGTCCTAAAATTCTTACGGAAAATACAAAAAATTCTATGTAAAATGAGTCGCGAGGATAATAGAAAACTATAACAAGGTTTAACTAAGTGAAAATTTCTCAGTTCTGTTTCACAATCTTAATAGTCAATCACAATGAACGATGGTTGGCTTACTAATTAAAAAATAATAGATACTCAAACAGTACTTGGCGTGTGATAAAAATGAGTCGTCAGTTATTAAACAGATGCAAAGGAACTAGTTGTTAGTGAGTAGTCTTAATAAACATGAAGTTGTTTATAATAATTGAGACTTACAAGTTTATAATACTAACTTTTATGGCCGACTTTGCTCTTATACTTACAAGTTTTTATAGCCTCTTCATCATAACTTAATGATATGTATCGCAGATGTTTGCTGAGAACTCAGCTTTACTCTTAATTATTTATTTGAAATAACTTGTAGAAATTTTAGTTGACACCTAACTCTGAATTTATATAACAGCTGCCTCATTTAGCAAGTCAACTAAAATTCCGACTATTAAACTTGTGGCCTCAATTCGTAGGTGAAGTCAATATAAGCACTTAGATTATCATTGGCCTATGAGAGCAGGAATAGATGATTGTTTCTATTCTGTATAGTAACTTACTCATTTGGTCACTATAAAAGTAATATACATACTTCGTTACTGAAAAAGTAAACTGCAACCATTCAATATATTGTGATCATTTCTTGAGATTTTAACTACTGCATACTAGTTTATCTCTTCATTAACTTAATTTTGCATTACACATAATCCAATTCTGTGGTTTCAATCAGTACTAACAATCTTACGCCCACATACCACAAGCTGAAGCACGTAAATGATACACAAGCGAGATAAGAGAGGTCTTAGGTTAGGCGCCATCCTGGCACGTACCCTAAAGGATTGCTGGAGTACCGTATACAAAGGTGAAATACTTTCAAGCGAGACAACAAGGCGAGCCTACTCAATTCTCTTTCGTTCATAAACTAATCGCCCGCAGAAGTAACGTCGCGCGTCGTAGTACCGTCACCGAACGATACAGCAGCCGTGTTATGTCTTACTCGTGACAAGGACAAACAAGCTAGTCGTCTACATAGATATCTGGTGTACCTACGGCATTGTGTACCGTAGTCCGAGAACTGTGATTACTGCGCCTCGCCCCAAGGCCGACCATTGTTCTAAGCTGAATTCTTGCACGTAATCCTCATGTCGTCGTTGTTGCTTGTTTTTTGCAACTATTCATTATCTCGGGTCAGTTGTTTGTTGGTTTCGCTTATGTTAATTTGTTTGCAACAAAGCGAATGCATCGGACGATTTTTTGTTTATATTGTTGTTTGTACAGCTCCAGTATATAAGCTGAACCTTACATCCATTAGATATATTATTCTAATACTAAGTATTCAAAGCTAGCAATAAGTGCTCATCACCAGTAGAAACAACGCTACGTAGTGTTGTACTTTGTAGTATTCTTTTTATATCAACCTCTGTGGTTCGGTGATACTGTGTACGGACTGCAAAGGTCGCGGGTTCAATTCAGTGCAAATATTTGTGTGCTTCTTTTCTCTTCTTTGGTCTGGGTGTTTCTATGTATAATATGTATTTATTTACAAAAAAGAAGTATTTACATAAGTATATGTATATCTGCATTCTAGAACCCATGTCAAAAGTTATTAATATAATATGCTTACTTTGGCTCTAGATAGCGCATAAAAACTTCGTTTAAAGATTAATATAATTGTATTATGTCATTTACTAAATACTATACAATAAAACACAAGATAACCAAAGCCACAAAAGTTCTATATTATAAAAACGCTGATTCAACAATAAATATTGAATAGAAGCGAATTATCATCGAACTAGAGTGACTTGCCTCAAAACTTTAGCTTGTAAATAATGTTAAAACTTTAAACATTCGATATTAAATCATGTTTCATATCTCTTCAATAACAAAAGATAATAAATTTAAGTCAATATTAAATTTTATTGACTTGTCAGTTGTATTATTACGAAGTAGGCTTTTATCTCCTTTGTGTTTAAGTGATACGATATTAGAACTCTCGGAAATATTTGGGATCATTATTCGGCTGGCCCTTCACAATTTTCAAAGTAAATGCTTAATTAAAGTACCTAAGGTATGCCTTCTATTTATTTGTAATAAGAAATGTGATGCTTCTGGTAGGAGCGTGTTTTTAGTGTGCTAAATATAACACGTGAAGAGAAGAAGCCTTTGTACTGCTTGAGAAGTGAGATTCATATTATATAAAAATATAGTTATATTTGTACATTATATATAAATATTATTTATTTTAGTAAGTCTATAAACTTTTGCTTTTATTATTAAAAAATTTATAAGTAGGTACATATTTTAGTGTACCATCATTATCAATATTTATATCTTGTATCCTTATTTTATATTAAAGCTTTTATATACTATTTCTTTTTTTTAATTTGATATCTGCTACATTTACCTCTGCATGACCCTAAGGTTGATTGGCAGAAAATGCTTTAGGCAATAAGTCCGCCTGGTGCAAATTGTTTGCAGGAAGTTTTAATAAAAATAAAATAATAAGAAAATTTGGCAGTCAAAGTCTACATGGAGCTGGAGTAAGAAAACAAAGACAAAATTTAAGATAGATATGAAGACAAAATAATCAAAGACATACATGATTATAGATCAGAGAAAGAGGCAATTTATTTATACCTATGACTAAACAATAGCATCATTACATACCTATTATTTACATAGAAATACGTTACGCAATAATAAATTATTGTTCACTTTCTATCATTTGCTTCAGCTAATAAAACTCTCAGATGTTTGAACAAGAAGGAGCTACTATTTTAGAAGATCGGTACACAATTATAGAAAATAAATATAGAGTGAAATTGAAAAACTGAAATAGGACTATTTATTTTACTTTATTTTTATTGTAACAGTTTTCATAAACATGTCATAGCGGGACTATGATTAGCCGACCGTAAAACATTGTCTCAAAATAGGAAGGAGGTAATAAAAACCCAAAAGTGATTTCTACCGTTAGGTCATGCCCCGATGGTCCTACGTTCACCAAGCTTTCCATAGAATTAAATAGACCGGATAAGTAGCCACGGTAGGCAATAATCGGGAGTAAAAAATTCATCGTATCACTGACTAACGGTACAGTGGCAGTAGTGGTGCGGAAGCGTCTCCGTCACGACTAAGGACTATCTACGTTCTGCTGATCCGGTACGAATATTTGATGCCACTAGTCTTGAGTAATGTGCAGGACGATCCAACATTACGCTTAAGGAATTGTTTATTAAAGAGTAATAGACGGTAATAAACGGTCACGGAGATGTGTGTACGGGATGTGAGAGATAATATATGTTGGACTGGTATATGTTAGTTTGTAGATTAAATACGTTATATTGTTTTATACAAATAATTGCATCTTTTTAAAGGAAGAAGAGGGCTCACTGACGTTTCGGACACCAGTGTCCGAACTCAGTTTTTAATTTTGAATATTTTCACTAATAAAAAAACTGTTCTGATCAAAACTTGCAACGAATAATTATGTAGATATATGTCCTACACCCAGCCTATAATTACGTCTTAATACTGCCACGTTTTTTTAATAATATCAGATTATAATGTAATACTATAGAGATGGGAACTATTCGTAACAAAAAAGCAATTTCAATTTTACATGGCCCAGGTATCTTTTATACGACTACTATATTTTTATAGACTAAAAATAACTCTTTTATATCCGAAACAAGATTCATAAATCTACCCAATTTGTCCGACATAGGTCCTATTCTTATACAAAGACAAGGTTGGCCAAAGGCTATCACAAGAAACGAAATAAGATTAGCTCGCAGAAACTCAATACGCTTTACAAAAGTATTCAGAAAACATTGTGAATAATGTTTAATAAAATGTTGTGGCTTGCTAAGTTGTCAGTGTTGTATCCACAGAAGTTCGACTGGTAGGACGAACTTTCAACTCCAACACTGCTCTTACCATCGGACAATAACATTAACAGTTCTCTGAACAACTAAATATCTAACCAAGCTATTTATTTTATAGCAAAAGTTTTCTAGCCAAAGTATATTGAGCGTATAAATTACAATATTTGTCCATGTTTCTCTAAATAGGCTGACTTGATGGCGCAGTGTTAGTGTGTACAGATCGTTGAGACCCTTATTGTTATCGTCATCGTTATTTTTATACGACTAAGGTGACGAACAAGGACAGTATGGATTGCCTGATGGCAAGCAGTGCAGTCTATGAAGCTTACAACACCAGGAGCATCACTAGCGCGTTGCCAACCCTGTTAAAAACCTTTTAATTCCGTTCTTGAAGAACTCCATAATGTGTCCCTCGGAAAAACCTCGACGGGGAGCTCATTCCACAACCCTATCGTACAAGGTAATGCACCTTCCTTCAGCTCTTTAGGGTTAAAGCCGTGACAATATTGAATATAGAAATCGCCGCTGTTTTTGACAAAGACTGATCCGAGTCTAAGAGTGAATCAAGGAACGCACTACCTTGATCTGTGCTCATTTGCTAAATTAGTTCTGCAAAGAGACCTATATGTACTTTTCACTAATACAAACAATTCACATGTGCATTAGTGTATCTATAACTAATCGTAGTAATGGCAGATATAATCCTATTGTACTAACGCCAAAACGTCGCACCGCTCGAAGGCTTGTGACATAAACATGACGGAAAATTCAAGGAACAGCATGTATTTAATACGTCTAAATGTTGTCTCTAATTATAACATAGATTAGTAGTGTTTTGTCATTGCAGATATCTTCATACTAGACTGAGATATGCTATTAGGGATTTTATCCGTGCTATTAAGAATTATTCTAATCCGACCTGTAGTTCCAGAGATTAGAGCGTTCAAACAAACAAACAAACTCTTCCGCTTTATATGATAGTATAGATTTCACTGACGGACTGTCATATTCCATAATGCAAAGTCTTTTACAATATTAGAGACGCAATTTATGTTGATACTTTATTAACTTAATATGAGGTATGTTGTCAAGTTTCAGATTAAGTACTGGTATTAAAGTAGATATTTTTCTCTCAGCAGACGATTTAGTTAATTAACGGTGAAATATTGTTCAAGTAATCTAATGTTTTCCCTTAGTGGTCTTCCTAACCGTTTAAATTGTATCGACTTGCAATTAATCAGCAAATTCGACTATATTTGGATTAAAGTTTTAGCTTTTTTTTGCAAATGTCGCATGTTATTTTTACATTTAATGTCAACTCATAAAAGTTTGTGAAGTAATATTTTTTTATTTTCTCTTTATTTAAGAACTTTTATTATATAAACATGTCAGTCTTATTGTACCAAAACATAACTTTATCTTAAAATATATAATACAAATATAAATGAAAATGGAAGAGTTTATGAAATAGCTGAAACGTACTTCACGCTTGAAGAATTTATGAAATGGTCATACCTTTTCATAAGTTCTTCAAGTAATTTACTTATTCTTGGGGTTAGTGATTCAAACACAAAATTTATAAACTGTAACGTCAGTTTTGGTCAATGCTATGACTGTCTTGTGGCCGATAAGCAGCAACACACGTAAATTAATATTAAGAAACCGCTAGAGCATCAAGCAAGCGAACTAATTAAGGGAATATTGCCATTGCCAGCGTCATTCGTTAAACACTATTGTGAACATTCCCGTACCACTTTAATAAGCTTTATTCTGCTTGCTGTAACCTAATTTCTGGTTAACCCTGAAGCAAAATCGTTGCACTATAATCATAGCTCTAAAAAAATGTTATCGCAACATCAACTTACCGTTGTGGCTTGTGGTTGTATTTTTATACGAATACCTAAATGTTGACAATGGAAAATGGATTCAATCGGGGATCGATTGTTTAATATAATAATCATTTACAAAGGTATTCTTTCCGTACTTTCGTCACCTGTCGGACGGACACAGCAGACTATTTGCATGCAGCGACGCGCGACCACCGGAAACGGGGCGTGCCCCTAAACTGCTCACTTCCGGCGCTATGGCCGTCGATCCACTGTCGTCAGGTGCTATACCTACAAGTTTTAATAGCTTCTTTTACTTACTTGAATGCTTCTGATGAGGCATTAAAAGTGTTTCTTAAACGTCGCCGGCCTTTTAACCGTTTCACTTCACCTGCCACCCGGCACGTTCGAAGTAAAATTTTAGTCTATTTATATACCTATAAACTTTAAGTCTATTTATCTGAAATGGACAGTCACAAATTATGATCGGTTTTAGTATTAAAAGTAACCTAATATCAAGTTCTAAAATGAAGTTTGAAAGCTTAACCATTTTCTGGTGTTTTATTTCTTAGAACTTGAGCCGCCTTGTCGTGCGCGGTAACAATCTCTCCTTACGTGGAATATAATAAGTATATAATCAAAAATGATTTTTGTCACAGACTCGTGGTTAAGTCAAGGTTGTACGTTGAAATACAGACTGTAATTTACCAAGTGTATAATTTATTCCGAAAAATCATCCCCGTGTGTAGGTACTTAGAGTAATGACAGTGGTTAAGACTAAGATTCAAAGTGGGGCATTAGCTGGAGTTAAGCCACGCACACACACGCTCACTCGCCTGTTGCGCAAGATGACATCCGAGCCGCAGATTAGCATAACGATAGTGATGTAGCGCACTGTGAGATAAGCCTCGACATTCCATTAAAATACTCCAGATATTCCCTTGCCTTATGCCTAGTAACAACGTGTTAATACAAAAATACCAACTATTTGTTTTACACTATATTGTGATTACTTTAAATAATTATTCTGACATTTGCAATTTAATTGTACTACTAAAAGGGAAATTCTCACACTAAATAGCAACAAAATTTGGCGTCAACGTTAAACATTTAACAAATATATTGTCTAAAGGAAGTAATGCAATTGCAGCATTGTATTTAACGGCATGCCACAATGCAACGGTTCAACTAAGTATCAAGAACACAATTTACAATATTCTTGTTGTTGCCAAAATACACATTGTAATAGATGAATGTTCTTTAAATTAACAGTGTAAATAATATTTCATGTTGTTTGCAAAGAGCAAGAAAGTAATTGCAACTGTTAAGCTCACATTAGTTATTTACGTTGCCGTTGCGAATGCACTATTTATTTATAAAATGTATTCTCTTTATTGAAATTCTTAGAGTGGAGATTTGGAATTATTTTATAAAAGTATTATGTGTTTGTTATGTATATGAAATAAAATAGTCATCTATTACATATCAATATGTGAAGTGTTCAGTTGAGTGCCAATAAAAAATGTTTATCGACATGAAAACGTGGCGTGAAGTGTGTCACTAGTGTTAGATTCGAGGTCGTAATAATATGACATGACGAAGTGTGCATGATTCACCAACGACGGCGCTCGTCGACGTCGACGTATACGCGCGTGCGCACCTCTACCTACCTACATACTAATGTGGTTCACTGTACGCGATCATGTTTCCAGTCTAGACGGGATCTTATACCTAATCGATTATGTAAGTGTATGACTTTGTTGGCTGGAAGCAAGTTTTATATGAAAATATTATATGAACGCTGAATATGACAAAGAAATCGGTTTTTTCATCATGATCTCATCATATCAGGCATTTTACGCAAATAATAAAAGCAACGGCTTATCAAACTAGGTTTTTATTGACTAGGTTTTGTTATTGTTAGCAATTTCTAGTAATATCTTGTTATTTGAATTATCATTCTACATGCAGATTACCTGCTGCGGATATCCGCCAGCCCGATAAAGATCGAAGAAACGTGTATCTTATTAGTCAATCCCTAAAGACAAAACAGCACTCGTTCATAATAATCGAAAGCAGAAACGAGGATAGCACTCAGAACATAATATATACTTTGAGACTCCCATGAAAACATTTGGTAGACCGTAAACAAATTTCCACAACTAAATCACACTCATTACCGAAATCATAGTTGACCTATAATTTAAAAGTTACCATTTTTAGACCAGAAAATGGTTATTTATGTACTCGAATTATAGTTAATGTCGCACGAATTTGCGGCACACACGAAGCAAACAGTTATTTAATAAATAGGGCTGCAGCCACAAATAGAATTCCAAAATAATATTTTAAAGTTTTGATTCTAATGTTTATCCATCCACGACATTCTATAATATCAAGTCATAGATATATTTAAATTTTATTTCAGACACTATTTTGATGGGTTTTCGGCACAAATTTGATCGCGGCCCGACGACACGGGAAGTCATAAAATGCTTCTCAACGCGTGTCGTGATATCTAAAGTACGGTCTCGCTACTACGAATATTCCTTCTCATTAAATTCCTGTGAATAGTATTATTACCAAGTTCCGAATTCATTAAGTAGGTTAACGTCGTCGGTTATAAGAGAATAAGGAGATATTGCGATCTAGTATTGCACTTAACGTGCTTCTTTGTCTTAATTATCGACGGAGATAATTATTAGAAAGCATTTTTTTTGTTGAATGGTGTGAAAGACTAGCTAGATGGCAAGCGTAAGTTTATTTCTTTTTGCGCGTCCACCTGCAGCTGTAGTCCTGTAAAAAAAGTTCAACACAGTAGGTACTTGCTTCCTAATCACGATGTCATTTATATTATATATCTGCTAAACAGTGATTTTGTTTATAGCACAGAATATTACTACTCACCAGCAGACAATTAATTTAGGTAGTATTTCCAGCTTTGGCTGGAGTCTTCTATAGGTAGCAGTTTTAGCGAAAATACTTCTGAAAGGAATATCTTATACCGTAACTCCCTTAAAGGTATCTTAAAGGTATATATATATTGTTCTATATTACCTAATACTAGAATGATTTTTAGTAATCAGATCTGAAACCACTTTAAATGGTTTAATTTTCTAACACATATTATAATGTTATCATCCATTTAAATTATTAATTTGCTGTTTGCTAATGGAAAATAATAATTAAGAATATATTTCGTGTTCATGTTTTAACATATATTTGTATGCAAATGTTGTGAAATCGTGAGTTCACTTGCTTTGTTTTATATACAGAATACCTGTAGTTTAGCTTTGCACAACAGGTTAGCATTATTCGTGCCAAAATTATTTAATTAACCCTACGAGCTATGTGTTCTGAGTTGAGATCCCGAGAGTCAGTGTGACTTTTGTGGCGGTCACAATTATTTTATAGCATTTTAGTGTTATATTATTTTGAGAGGATTTCTTTAGTCTGCGGAATGCGGGAAAGCATTTAAACCTATCTAATTGTAAGCTAGATGACAGAATTATGTTGATCGTAATAATTTAGATCTTTCTCCGATATATTTGCTAACTTTTATTTAAATTTTTACGTAATACTAGCGCTATTTTGATCTGCATTCAGATTTATTAGCAGAAGCTGTTTGTGATTCCAACAGAACGGATGCTCATTTGTTATAAATAACAAGTTCCACTTTGACCTTTAAAACTATAACTGTGTCAAATCCAATGTATTTTCAAATTCGTGCTCCGCTAATTAATTATAATTCTTTTTTAAGATTATGTTTCTCTTGATAGCACCTCTGACGATTTTATGTTCTTGATTTGTGATAGTCCAGGTTTTTTGAGAGAGTTTGACTTTACCATAACTACGTCAGTAACGTTCAAGATAAACTTAAAGAGTAAAAGGACCTCATAAAAGAAAAAGTCACACTGGTCAAACCAAAGAAATATATTTCTATGGGTCCAGCCCCTAACTTTGCTATGAGGTAGAGAACCATTATTCCGTCACGGCATATTATTAATATAATATTAATACTTAGTACTAAATCCTTATATAACGCTATATAAAATTGTGTGTTCAGTCGACCACAGTAACCTTCTTTGGTTCGGAAAAACAAAAAGTTTGAAGCTCTGTTAGTAACTTTACCATATTTTTTTGCTGTATATTTGTTATAAAATATATTAAAACTCTGAATACACAGTGGGATGTTCTAATTTGTTACGAACTAGAATATTCGAGATCGTATAATAGTGGTGCTTGTTAATTTGTTAGAGAAATGTTTGCTACTACGACCTGTATCATTGTTGCGTTTGCGAATGCTACAGAACGTACTTTGAATTTATACTTAATTATAACAGGAAGTTGGCCTACTTTACAAGAAGTATGTAGGTTCACCAATTAATTTGGCGTTGGATCCTCATTACCGTGTATCCTGACAGATATATTATGAACAAGGTATTTATCGGGTAATACTGCATCAACTCCGGCTGCAGTATCGTGACACTGTTTCAAATGATTTATGTGCCGTTTGATGTCGCTTCCAAATATTATGATTATTTCAATATTTCAACCGAATTTCCTCATAGTTTTTATGGCGAAATAATTGTAATTTCATACTTGTTGTTGCTTTTGCGAGTGGAAATTTTGATTTAAAAGCTGTTTCGCTGTTTTTAGACATGACCCACTCTTGGCAAATATGAAGCTAAAGTATTAACGTATTCATTTTAATTAGGCGTAATTAGATTTAATGGGTTTTTAGAGTAGCGATGGACGAATTGTTTAGTCCTTACCATTTGTAAGTCTTGAAGACCGTTTGAAAGAAAGTCAAACTTTATCTTAGATTTCTTCTAGTACCTACAGTCAGTTTGCATAAAATATTTCAGTAGGTAATGATGTCAGCGATTTTATGTCCTCAATTTTATGTTAACGATGTACCGACATTTTTAAATATATGATGTAACAACGAGCGAAAAAAATTATTGGTTTATATTATTATATGTAGGTTATATCGTAAGGTATACATTAGCTGTCGCCTATGAAATATTTTCTTAGAATCTCACCAGCCTATCTTGCAGATTTATTTTCTTAGAATATTCTTGTTCTGTTTTATCCTTCTATATATTAGACGTAAATAAAGAATAAGTATATAAAAAGGAGGCATAAAAGAAGGCAACACACACGTTTATAAAATATATATCATATCTATTAATTCGTAAAAAAGGTTGTACACGTAATACCTTTGGCTCTTCTTTCCAATTAGCATCAAATAAATATATTTTTTAAATTGATAAAATATAACATTAGTTAAATATAGATTTGTAATTATTATTGTTACTGTCTGCCTACCTGGGGTGTTACGAGTAGATACAACCATTGTGCTAAAATCAATTCTATTACCGCATCAAGCAAATAGACATGAGAATTAACAGGTGCCTGAACATTGATCCTCTGTATAGGTACTTCTTAAAAGGAAAAGCCGTGATCATGTATTGTAAACATTTTTCAAGTTAGAACGTGACCCTTGTATAGTGGGTAGTGGCTAGAGCTTAGCAAAGTGCAAGATTGATGTTTGCAAAGGTTTGGCTGTGTTTTACGATAAAGGTGTAAGTTGGAAATGCAGACGTCCGTTTAATGGTCCCTCGAGTGCGAGTTCTTGGGAAATATAAGCATCGTTAGCAAATCTATTGAAGATTAAACACCGCAACTTCGAGAACATTAATGGCTATAACGGTGCCTTAATGTTTGGTAGCCAGTTTCCGTATGGATTTTCCATTGAACTGCAGTCAAAAGAAAATATAAAGATATTAAGAGTTATTTTGACAACTATATAAAAATATAAGGACCATTTAAGGTTGAAGTTATGAACGTAATCTTATACTATTATTTTATGAAGTCCTGTGACAAAATTACACTCACAGCAACAAATTATCACAGGAATTGTTTTTTGCATAGAAACTGCGAATATTGTTATCCTTTTGTTAAAATTCAGTCAAAACAATTAACCAAAGCTGCAGCAATACTCGTAGTCATCGGTGTTTTGATTTATTCGATTTCTTTATGACGTAAATTCAGTGACATTCAAAGTATGTAAAACAATAAATAGGTATATGACATCCTTAGTAGAAAATGTAGAAACCAATACAAGATAAATATTTCCCATGCGGCTTATTTCTTTTTATGATACATAATAATATCTTTATAAATACCTCGTGTGTGAAAAGCTGATCAACTTAAATATTAACTAATTTTTCTGTCATATATCGTGTCATTTGCTAAAAGCGCTCAACTTCTTTAATTTGATAATTTTGTTTTCTAATAAATCTGTCCAATTTTTGTTCAAAGGTCGTTATTTTGTATGTCGTTTTTTGTTTACAAAACAAATTGGTTTGACAAATTTGCATTCGTTGAATTAAACAGAATATTTAAGAAATAGTTTTTTCCTGAGTTACATTTATTCGAATTTGGATAAATATAACACATAATAATAAATATGTTAGTGCTCCGGGCCAATTTATGTTCAGTTGCTTCGGAATTGTAGTCCGTCATGATCGAAAAAATCGGATGCTTTTCGTAGCACGGTTCGGTGCCAACGAAGGTGCAATTTTAGGTATAGAAAACGTTCAACCATTCATGGACATGGAACAACAAATACGTTTACCTTCACAGATCACTAGATTTGTTAATCGGCCACTGGCTTCTAGTCTCTTAGATCATCAGGCACTGAAAACTTCAACATATTTGATTGTATCCTATCTATTGCCATAATTCTAGTTCAATAGTCTGTTACCACATGCGCCATTATCATTAGAATTGTGGATTGTATAGGTACCTAATATTCAGATATTGTTAGGTTGATCCGTTTGATATGCAATACGGGTTACGGTACAAAGGGTAACAAGTAAATATTCGAGATTACCTAAAGTTACCGGTGCGGCACATGACAAGTCGGGTCGGTTAGAGCCCGGCGATGTGTGGCAAATACGCGTCTGTATGTAATCGAAACTTATTTTATTACGCACAACATGTGAATGTGACACAGTTTCAACTATTTCTTAACAGATATTATAAATTAGAACACTAGTGTCTCCGTAGGTTACTACATCGCATTCCTAGCGTTTAAGACCAGACCACCAGATAGATTCTGATATTTATGCATGCGATGTAACTATTTAAAAGATTTATTTATATTCATTACTGCCATAAATATTATGAAATAAACATAATGAAGAAGTTTTGAGGAGTGGTGATCAATGCTCATGATCATCTTTTCAGTATGAAATCTTTGTTTTAATGAGACTTACCTTAGAGAGACAAGGTCCTTTTATAAATGGGTATAAGCAACATCTCATTGCAAAACTAATAATCCATGCATATTATAAAAGGCTGACTGACTGAATGACTGACTGACTGACAGACAACGCAAAGCCTAAACCGCTGGTCGTAGTGACTTGAATTTTGGGTGTTTATTTGAAGTGTAAATTTAACCTCTTAGTGTGTAAAAAGTCATGAAAACGATTGTAGACAACTACTTTTTTTTAAATTATGGTTTTGAGAATTTGTTTTGGATTACTTCTATTAAAATAAAAAATGTTCTCATCAATATTTTTGAAAGGGATGGCTTCAGAAAGGTCAATTAGGGAAGAAACACAACAACAACTTTGTTTTTGAAGTTAGCAGCTTGAAATTTGGTGGGTGTGTAATTCTAAATGTCTAAAAGTATACCAAAAAAGGGAGTTTAAAAATTAAACCCCTAAATGTTTAAAAAGGGTTGAAAACGTTTGTATGACTTTTTTCAATACTATAAATTAAAGAATCTAACACTTTTCTTAGATTCTTTAATTTATAGTACTGTAATTTTGTATTGGGATACTATTATCAAAATAAAAAATACTCACATCAATATTTTAGACAGGGGTAGCTTTAGAAAAGTGAAATTGGGGATGAAATGTTGCATGGAAAAATCTTTGTTTTTGAAGTTATCGTTGTAAAAACCAGTATTTGGGATACTTAAATGTTGTTTTCCTTTTTTTTTAGTTCTTTGTTTATCAAGTTATAGTTGAGTGAAGTTATGTTTTGATCCTTTAACCAGAATGTAATATGCTGTTTTAAGTATTATTGACTGAG
Organism: Parascotia fuliginaria; assembly: GCA_963082885.1. Classification (NCBI taxonomy): domain Eukaryota; kingdom Metazoa; phylum Arthropoda; class Insecta; order Lepidoptera; family Erebidae; genus Parascotia; species Parascotia fuliginaria. Next base: position 11,015,510 of record OY720180.1, on the reverse strand, counting down.
GTGGATAGAGGAGTGATATAGGGTTGAATAATTGTAAGGATAATCTTTAATTTAAGATATTGTAGTGAGAATTTGTTTTTGTGTACTGTATATTATTTTACTGAAAGTATTTTTAGGAATGTGAAATTGGAGATTCTATGAATGGGGGATGAGAAATAGCAAAGAAAACAATATATAAATTAAATAACATGTCCACGCGAGCGAAGCCGTGGGTAAAAGCTAATAATAGATATAATAAAACGTAAACTAAGTGAAAAAGAGTGTATTACATAAATCAATGAAGATAAGTCGGAAGATGGCAAACTTCTTTCCAATTTCTCAAATTTCTGACATTACATTAAGATAACACATCTCCATTTTATAAGCGACATTATAGAATAATAAAAACCTAATTTAGATGCGTAGATTTTTGCTCGATGTGCGTAACGATCCCAAAGAAAGGAACGGCATAATTGCTGTTTGAAACAGAATAAATAGTTAAAGTAAATGTTAGCATAAGCCATTACGTAATTGGCTACATTTTAAATAGGTATCTGGATGTACTGTGCTAGATAACCAGCATTCCAGCGTTGTGTAATGTCTGCATTAAGAAAATAAAAACTGTATAATACTGCTCTGTATTTCTATAGATTATAATATTAGGTAACTACAGCTAAATGCTGTAATCAAACTGATGGATTGTTACACCAATCAAATATTTATTATTTACGAGCGACCCATCCCGGCTTCGCACGGGTGGACATTTTTTTAAACATTTTGATAAATAAAGATACTTTTTTATGAGAATATAGAAAAGTTTTCTTTTCAGGCAATTTTTGATTTTTTCTTTCCGTAAGAACCATCTTCGTACATCAAGAAATGTTATAAAAAAAGAATTAGCGAAATCATTTTAGTTGCTCTCGAGATTTGCGCTTAACAACACATTCAGCGATTCATTTTTATATTATAGGTTATCCAGGTGAATGTATTTGGTAGTAAAGTTTGCCACGATACAGCTGGGCTTTTGAGCAGTGTGTGCTAGAGAAGAGTGAGATCTTAAGCGAAAATCTACTCTTGGTAATTCGTATGCACAAAATATAGATGTATGCATACCTATAAATGCATATAATTTTACATTTCTAATGGTAATTCCATTCTTGTGAGTATAGCTAATATCTAGGTCCTATATTGTGTTATCCTCAATGTTGTCAGAGGGCCCAGACAAGTAGCGTTAATGCTAATGGAATAGATTAAGAAATGTATGGTATTGAGATAAGCTGACTCCAACATTGTCGTTAGCTTATGACAATCCGATACAATTATGAATCTATTGTATTCTATTCTATTAGCATTAATGCCCTCTGGTATCACAGGCATTTGTGGGCTAGAATTTGCTTCAACCATTACAAAAAAGTTTTTTCGAGCGGACCCGGCCCATTTTCATTGATATCTCGCTGGCAGAGAGTGCATACCAACCGTACATTTGTTCCAATATTGCGTAGAACATAGATATATAGGCACCTATGCTGGTGTGCTACTATGTAAGCGCGGCACATGTTCACACAATATGTAAGCGTTGAGAGGACGGGTGTCGACGCATTGTGACACATTCTCGATGGCTCGCGATTCGCGATCACACGACCGTTGCAGTTTTGTGCACTGCGCACTGATTTATTTCTACCCGCATACCGATCGCAGCCGCTGTATCGTCTCTAGTCTCATTTAAATATTTTATTTCAATACCTACAGCTCGCTCGATTTACGGTTACGGTTCAACAATGTTTACAGTTAATATATCACTATTGGATATCTTTCGGTCATAGCAGTTCCAGCTTTATGGTTTGTCGATTTAAATAGCCAATAACTGAGGTGTTTGCTCCTTATATCCTTTATACACGTTTATTTTGAATAGTATTAACATGAGGAATATAAACATCGTGAGGAATCCGGGATCAAACCGAAAAATCCCAAGAACAAGAATCCGGGCTTCTTCAATGGAGACGTCAATTATGAAAACTTTCATATAACAGTAACAGAACAATATTCTGCATCTTATTTGTTTTACTTAATTTAACTTAAACCAGCATAACGATAGTAATCAAATTAACACTACCAAGTTAACACTGTACAGAGCACAAACACTTTCATTGAGATAATTTGCATTGATATATAGGCGATAATTCTGCACTGTGTGTTGTTCAATGTAGTAGATTTTAGTTGGTTTCAGCATAAATATATTGGCAGTGAAAGTTCTAATCTTTTATTGTTCAATATCTAACCTTATGTTCCTTCAAAGGTTTGAGTATATTTTTATAGCATATTTTCTGCATAGATCACAGCACACGATAGCCACTTAGCATCAGGTGAACCGAATGAAAAAGAAAACAAATACGTACTTACAGTAGTTTTTCTACAAAGAATAGTTAATTAGGCAGTCGTAAAGTAATTTTCTGAAACAAATGCTTCCCTTCACTACTGACAGAAATAATAAGAGCGTGTAATCAGTGCTCGTGTTCACGTCGCCTTCGTTCTCACTTCAATACACATCCGTCTGGCGTGGGGACAACCCTAGATTGATTATATCATCCCCTTTTCCACTTCGACCCTTTCACCCCTTTTTGCGTATCACCGTTAAAGTAAAAAGGGCCCAGTTTCAATGGTTGTGCGGGACGGAACATTTATCATGCCAGTAATGAATTATCGGGAATTTTCCAATAAGCTTCTCTGTGAAAGTGCTGCTCCTAAGTATAATATTTATAGATAATTCCGCTAAGTATGTGTTTACATGTATTCTGTGATGCGGAAATTGCGTTTAATGTAAATTAAGTAGGTATTTATTAATTAGTAGGTTTATCATCAAGTAACTAGAGAGTGCAGGGTTTTTGGACTAGGTACGCAAGTACTAGTCAGTTGGTAAAATTTTATACACGAAATGTAATATGAAATTATTTATTAGACAATATTTGAAAAGTAATAGGTTTAAGATGATTTTTATGGATTAAAATTTTTTTTAGATCAGTTTACAATGGTAGATTGTAGACATAGAAACAGTTTCTTTGCTTATATGTAATACACGATCTTATCTATGGTAATAAAATTGGTGTAGTTTGTGCATTAACGTCTTGCAATATTTTCAGAATTATAATTAGGTAGGTACCTAATTTAGTCATGTATAATTGTATCTATACTGTCTTACTGTAAAAGGAGGAGATAATTAATTTTGAATATGCAAATGATTTCATAAATTCTGAGATTCGTGCCTTGATTTTAAATACGACCCTTCTGACTTGAATGCAAATATTAATATTCACAAAGTTACATTTAGTACATGAAAAGAGAACTGTATTTTCACTTAGTGAGTATGAGTTGGTAAATTAGTTTGTCTTGTTAGGTATCTATTTTTGAATATTTTACGCAGATACGTAATTTTTTGTAAGATTTTCACAATATTTTTATGTAGGTAGTACCTATCTTACGAACAAAAAGTAACCTCATTCAGTGATACAAATTTCAGGCGAAAATATGAAAAATATTGTTGTAGCTTGTTTTTTCAGCTTATATTCGGATAGCTCGTGTTTATTTAAATTACAATCTAATAAAAGTTTGACATAAAACCTACGGCACAAGGTTGATTACTGTGTGCCGTAGGTTTTATGTCAAACTTTTTATGCAAATGTTTACACGAACTCGAATAAATCAAATGTAACGCGCGCATAAATTCATTTTAAGTTTGTAGTCAAATCCCTTCACGGGAAATACAAAACTGTATCAAAGTTTATTTATAGTATAAAAATGTTTTTCAACTACATTCACTTAATCCATAAGGACTACTAAATGTACTACTATGTAAAGCGCAAGAGTTTGTTTGTTTCAACGCGCTAATCTCTGGAATTACCAGTCGGATTTGAATAATTTATTTGCGTATGATAGCCCAGTTTTGAGAAAGGTTATAGGCCATAGGCGATGGGAGCAGAGCAGTTACTAAAGACGCGGGTTGAACGCACTGCGGGAAGCTAGTTATCAAATAATATAATTGACTTTATGCACTTCATCATCAAACATAATATAAAATAGGACACCTGTAAATATTATTTATGCGTACATGCACGTATCGAACGTTTACGATTGGGAATAAAATCATTCACACTTTTATAGTAGGGGTGCTGGTGAAATTTTTATTTCCCGGTGACGTTTCAGGGTAATGGCTTCATAAAAATATACCGCCATTCTTCATATGTCATGTTTCCCTTTTATACCTGTTTGCATCATTAGCAAACGAGTAATTAGTAAGAAAGAAATTCTGGATAAATACCGTGTTCAAATAATGACTTGCTTTGTTGCGTGTCCGAGGTACAAATGTTAGGCATTAATCTTATACCTTTAATACAGTTATGTTATCTAACTGCGAAGATATACTATTGATAAAATTATTGTATTCCCACTGAAGAATGACGTATCTTTGTTTATTTTGGTTAAAATATTTATGTTGCGTTTCCATAATTGATATATTTTAATATGCAATTCGCATTGGTTCGGCCTTACTTCCTGATCATGTGCATGTAATTTCCTGGCAATGTCTGAAGTTTATAATATATTTACAAGAAATACCACAACATTGGAAGACTTTTAGCAACATATTGTCAGCGATAGGAAAACTGAGATTTATTATTTAGTCGAATGCACTTTTTATTGTAAGCGGTGCAGTTATATAGGTGATAAAGAGGGACATAAAATGAAACATAAATCATAAACTGCTGTAAAATTTAAACCCATTATACAAGCTGCATGAACGTTCACTGTTCATAACAGGTGACTGAGTAAACAATATTTAATTCACACACGGTATTAAACCTTTTTTTGGCTAAAGAAGAACGGGAACTTGAATAAAGCATCTGAGGTAATTAGCACTAACCTAATTTATGTTTTATGCTATTCATAATTGTGAAAGGAATCTTCGACAGTTGAGATATTTTGTGCTTTAATTGTTAGATCAAGTTTCACGAGATACCTAATATTATACACATTTTTTGAAACTTGTATGTCAGTTTCTACATTTGCAGTTAAAAAAAAACAATACAGTTATATGTATGTAAATCATCAATGTATACTTGTTTAAATTCGACTCATATACAAGACCTATTTTGTGACATACTTTAAATATTGAAATTTGAGAAGTACCTACATAATAGCTAATTACACCTAGTTTACACAAAAATGTCCTCTTTGAAGCAACAATTCAGAAATGTTCAGTGATTAAATTCGCATTTTACTACAATTTAGTTTACTACTTACTTTAATTATTATTGAGGAATTGAAGAGAAGTAGAGGAAGCGGGACATTTCATCTCTTCAGTTTCTCTTATTAGATTATTATTAATATTTATTAATATTAACTACATTTATTACATCATAATTATTTTGTGCCTACTAAAGTAAAGTGTTGTTTTATTTCGTTTATGAGTTTTACTTTATTTAATTCTGAAGTCATAAAGCCTATACATGTTTATGTCCAGAGAGCCTTTTTTAATAATTCATATCTTGGTTGGTTATGAATAAAACGTTAAGTAATTTTCCTATATGACCCTCCATCTTACTTACGCACTAAATTAAATTTATTGCAAGTACAAGAAAGCTGGTTTAGCTTGCCGTAGAACTCTCGAGTTTGCAAGGACTTACAACTGTTAATCCTGGTTTACAGGGCAGAGTTACAGTGATGGACGTGTGGTAAGAATTATTCCGATTAGACTGAGACGTCTATATTACGAAATGAAGAACTTTCATTTCTTTAATATTGATTATATTGTTACTATTCACGTATAACTAGATTTTGTTGTCTAAAAAAATGTCTTCTACTGAATACTCACGTGTAAAAAATATACATCTGTCCCGTACCGCGTGTACTCAGTCTTGTAAAATCCGATTTTTGTCGCCACCAAATATTAGATATCAAGTCAAGCTACGTGATACGACTGTTAACAGAGGCTGTAGCATGAAAAGCTGCGTTTACTCCGTGACTGAAATGCACACGATCGTTAGACCTGAAGTCATATTCTCAAAGGTCTCATCGTTCACAACCCCCCGCCTTCATGCTAATGTTGTAAACGAGAAACCGTGTTTAGATGTTCGTCAGTGTCTCAAGCTTAAGTAACACAGCGCATTTGGCTGACATTTCAAGTTCGTTAAATTTAATAAAAGCGGCTAAATATTTAGGATTGTTTTATAAACATTCGTGTATATTTTATTTTTGCTACTAATATGAAATTACGATCTCCAAACTGTGTGAATTAAAAAGTGTCAAGATACCTGCATATTTTAAATTTTGAAACGAAAAGAAAATTAATATTTTCATAGCAATCATGATGCTTTGGGAAGCAAACAACAAGGTTTATGTTACACAGTCCAGATACAACTTTGATAAACTTCTACGTATAACTAAGTTACGTCATAAAACTTGGTTCTGCAATGAAAATGATATGAGAAATAAGTCAATATTGACTGACGACCTCACTCATGATATTGCTCTCCAAAATTTACGGACTTTCCGGCAATCTATATTTTTATGTCAAAAGTCTTTCACATCAAACTTGTGAACCGAGACAAATGTAATCTTGCAAGATTTCAACTTTACATCCACGCGAAAACATCAGATAACAATTTTTCGAAGTTGCTGGATATTTTCGCTTGAACGCATTCATGAGAACTGCAAAGAGAGGCAAAGGTAAAGATTGTAAGCCCTGTGAAACGAAACGTCACGTTACTTTGGCTCCTACTGCTTTACAATAACGCACAACATTAATAAAAGCAAAAGATTACCAAAAGAAAAATTATTACTTTGTGCATAACAAGGAAAACATGAAACTTCTATCATTTTCCTTTTATCTCTCTAGCTTTTAGAAATGAGTACTAAGAATGAGAACGTTGTTATAATTGATATATTGAATAATTGAATTACATTCGCTTCACGTGATAATTTATTCTAATATTATTTTCTTTAAGCATCAGCGGCAATCAGCTGTTTTCTCGAACTTGTTGAAAATATTAAATAACTTATTAATTATGTATGTATTTTAAAATAGGTACCTACTATGTTCGCGTATTCTTTTTAGCCGCCATTTATGTTTATTCATTCTATTTTGCCGCAATTATTTTAGTTAGTAGTTGGTAGTCACATTATTAAATACAATAAATACATCTGCTTACCTTTCTGGTAATAAAAGTGATATACTATGTTATCTGTCTGATAAACATAATTAGATCGCAACCTCTTGTACGAGACATGCAGCTGACATTAACCTGTGACAGACAATTAGCGACAATTATAATGAACAAATTAATTTGAGGTGATCTCCACAAATGCTAATTTATTTATAGAGGCAGGTGTACGAAGAGAGTAGTTATACAAACGGCAGGTATATATGAGATGTCATCTCATCTGTGCCTGCGGCGACAAAGCACCAAGCGGGTCAAAGGGGCGGGCGCATTGTTAACTTGCGAGTCACGCTGAAGGGCTTTTGATGACGACACTTACCCCGGTACACGTCACCATCCCACACATCTTAAAAAAATATATGTATTTCAAGAAGGTTGTCGTGCCGTAGTACTGAGGAAAAGCCCCGGCGACACTGCGTTGAGAAAAATGATAAGGCAAAGCATAAAATACATCTCGGTATTTTCTCGGACAAATAAAACTATTTTGTTCTAGACGTAAAGACATAAAGCCACCGATAATGATGATAGTTTCCAAATGAGTTCTGAATTAAACCTTTTATCGATAAATTTTAAAGCGTTTGTAGGTACTAATGATATCAGATAAACGAGGACATAAAATTATATCATAACCTCGTAATTATATTCCTCCAAGCATTTATAAGCTTTTACAATCCTATCGTGTACCGTAGTATCTACTATTTAATGATACAGTAGATACTACAATACAAAATGTACAAATCACTATTTCTTTCAATTCAAAATTTTATTTTACAAATTTACAAACGCATCCTGATGTCCATCACTTAGTGCTATCAAAAACTAATAAAATAGGCTGGCATGCAAGAAATCGCTCAACTGCGTTTCAATATTATTAAGCCTACATACTTTATCCTGCTCAGCCATAAGAACGACGAATTGAAAACCAAAAGTTACGGTATAAAGTAAGATAATCTAGTATAAATGACCTTTCCCAAGGCCTCTATTATGCAGTTGCGCCGTTTTTCCACAGCAGGGCAATACTGTTATTGTAATTTTATACGTCCTTTAGTAAAATATATTCGCAATTATGGCGCGTACGCGGCCTTGTTTTGTTTACTTCAGGCCCTTGTTATCTAAAACGAATATAACACCAAGCTCATCCAATTAATGAGTACTGTTATCGAGCGTCCCCTATTTATATTTTACACAGGTACTCCTTTAATAAAATGCCGCCCAAAACTAAAGCTTTCCAAACCCTTGTATCACAAAAGCCGTATGTGTCCCTAGCTACGCGCACCCTATAAAGGGTGAACCAGGTTACATTCTGAAGGTGCTATTTTTCACTCTATCAAAGGAAGACGCCCTTCCTTCCTGTCCCCAATGAAAAGGCCGAAAAGGGAACGTGTAAAACATTTTTTTCTTGAAAGACGAAGCTAACCGTGACTTGTTGGAAAATTATCAGAATAGGTATATATGTATTATTTACCAATCTAAAAAATATTTTAGCCTTTGTCAGTGAATGTTATAGATGAAGAAACTTCTTCCAAAGTTACTGCCTCTAAATTAATCATTTATAAAAACGACTTATGTAAGTAGGTAACAATTAGGAATACATCCATGTTGATTGGGGATAAAACTTGAACAAGAAAAATAGTAGGCGATGCTACGTCGTTACCGAATGAAAAAAGCTGTATTTAAATACATACGTCTATATTTAGGTAGTTATACACAACAGTATGTAAAAAGCAAGGTGCTTTACTACGAGGATGTCCATTTATAGGGAGAAAGTGGTATTTAGATCCTCTTTCTGTTATTTGGTTACGAGTTACTAAATATCCTATTACAAAATCAAACAACGTGCCGTAAAAGAAATATTTAACGCAATCTCAACAATACAGATATCAATCGTGAGTTAGTTTCAAGTTTATTAATTTCGGCTCTGTAGTTTTAACGCTCGAATGATATTTAGCCGCAAATCTCTCGTCAAACTGTATCCCATCTCAGGAGTAGTTTCAATTCGAACTTAGTCTGAAACTCAGCTAAAGTAGTATTCTTGCGAAGGCAGAAATCCTGAAAGCAGGCACGACAGACAGATCTTGACTCGGTGAAATTAATCCATCTTCGCTCTCAATAGCGACGGGGAAATGTATTAATGCTGCTCGGAACAAGACATGCTACTTCCCTACTCTTTTAACTTTATCTAAACATTTTAGAATTGTTCTCGTGGGTTTTTTACTGCATTTCTTTTTGTAAAATTTTATATTTATTTTTAGTAGGATTAATATTTTTTTAGCAAACTAAGTAGCGTTTACGCATACGAGCGACCAGAGTTAAATGGCTGCCGTATATATGGACATGTTACAACAATGCCAAGAAAATAACCAAACGGTTGATGACCGTGAGGGGAAAAGGTGGTAGGGGAAGAAAAAGAAATACGATATTTTTAAGATATTTAATAGTGATTAAAATATATAGGTACAATCCAAGGAAACACAAATTACTTGAATATTTGCTTTGTATGAAACATTTTTTGTTTAGTTAAAAAAAATGTTTTGTTCTGAATGATATAAAAAAATGTTTTTAGTCAACCTATCTAAGTAGTCTCTCGCTAAGTAACAACATTTTAGAATGACTCCTCTTCAATATTATGTAATTGATTTTAATAAAAAATGTACGGGTACTTAGATGTGTTTTTAAATACAAAAACGTATAAAGAGGAAAATGAAGAGGACTGCAGTAAATTTCAATCTAAACTTTATTTGACTGCCGAGGTCGTTTCGAAATCCTCTCAAAGTTTTGAACTTTTCATATCTGATGCCTTGTTGGTTTGCGGTTTTACTTATCAAAAAGGCGATAAATATGTTTGTTGTGGGCATTTATTTGTGGTGTAAAGCAGACTTCTGTAGGGTTGGTTAATATCGTTAAACATTAATAGTAAGTTATATTCGTTTGTATAGATAGTCAACAACAGAACAACCGGCTCTAACAAATATAAACATAGAAATATTTACAATGTGGTGTTTATTTTAAAATTGAGATTTATAGACCTAAGCCAACAATTGCACCAAGTATTATAATAATAATAAGAAGAAAACTTATTATAAGACCAATTTCATGGGGTACGTTCTTATAGAACATTCGCACGAGCCCATGGATAGCTCACCACATGCTACACGCAAACAAGTTGCTCGATAAAGTCGAGAAGGCGTTTAGACACCGCATCTTGTTCCAGCGATGCGCTATACACAGCAAAAGGGCAGTTTTAAATAAAATGTTTTATGAACGTCTATAAAATGCTTTTAGTGCAACATGTGTTTACTCTTACGTCGTTAATCGAAACTTTGTACACCAACAAATGTTGGTTTATGATGAAGGGAAATGGGAAGTAAATATTTATGGTGTCGCATCATCTATCATCAAGTAGTAATTTTGCGCATGAACCCCGCACGGTTCTAATCAGCTAGTGCTTCGAGGATGGGTGCTTTCCCCAATTTTCCAACGCGACACCCTATTAACCAGGCGCAAGTTATTGCTCACTCCCAAGGATCACAGCCTGGTTGCCATAGCAACGGGTACGTGTATGCGTTAACACGCAGTTTTCTATACAGATTATATTGTATACGTATATGTGGGTGTGTAAGTTGTAGTCTGCGGTTTCTAGAACTTGAAGATTCTTATCTATCGATTTTCCGTATACACCGCTCAAGATAGTTTGATAGTGATGATATAGGTTACCCCAACAACGGGATATGTAAAGTAGGTAATCGAAACGTTGAAGATGAGAGAGTTAGTTAGGCGTTTGTAATCTTATATGTTTGTAATCGCGTTTGTTTTCATGCTACTGGAATTTATTCCAAGAATGTATACAGCTATTTATTTAAAATCTGCAAAAAAGTAGGGTAGTGTTTCTATCTGTGAGTAGTTGTTAATGCTCCTAAGAGATTCACTGTATTGGCAGCAGTATAGACTGTGCCTTCGGCTTCAAGTGTAGCATTCCCATCTAACATGTTTCTATCGGTAAGGAGCCAGCGATACAGATGAGTCACAGACACTGTATTCAGTTCAGCATTAGTCTAGTTAACGACTGTTTTTAATAAGAAAAATGTAGGCACGTTTTCACGTACAAAAGAGTTTTTAGAGAAGTATCTCGTAATAATTTATTTAAAAGCAATTCAGTGGTAAGGGCACGAAAGCGTAAAAGACAGATTACTTTCACATTTACAATGTTGAGTGGCTTCTGTTTGTATCTTGCTTCGATTTTTCTTAATTTTACAAATTGAGAGTAGAAGTGTCTAAGATCATTTAAGTTATAATGTACAAACTCATACGTTTAATCTCCAGCTTAGTTAAAGTGACATTCGTATTTTTTCAGCTTGAATCTAATTCAAAAGGCATTACATGAGCTTACTGGCTGAAAGGTGTAAAAATTTATGATAAAAATATTTTCAAGGCTTGTGATTAGGGATGAAATGAAAATATATTTATTTATACAGGTTAATTAAATTAACACTTATGAACGTCGAAATGTCAGCCAATTAACCTACAGCCAGTTCGCTGACGAAGCAGAGCCCTGAGAAGAACTGGCAAGAAACTCAGATCACTCTTTTTAATCGCCAGGTTATTACAATTTTTGTAAGTTACAATTTCAAGTCCTAAAGGACAATATCCCAAGGAAATCTGGACTATAAAAATAGCAAAAATCCTAAAAGCCGAAGTGCAATGATAAAATAGAGGTAAATAATGTCATGTCTTTGTTGAAGGAAGCAAAGATGTATACGTAATTACATACGTTTTAGGTTAGACTCTATGTAATAGAGGACATAGCTTGACACTATACTAAGACTATACTTTGAGGTGTTGATATATCGATATTTATCGGTTTGCTGATATATCGATGCATCACAGTTTTAACGGTCAATTAAATTTGTAATGCGTTGACCTCTTATATAGTGTCCAGCTATGTCCTCTATTTCATAGAGTCTAACCTAAAAAGTATGTAAGTACGTATACATCTTTGCTTCCTTCAAATCAGACATGACGTTATTTACCTCTGTTTTATTATTGCACTTCGGATTTTGGGATTTTTGCTATTTTTTATAGTCCAGATTTCCTTGGGGATATTGTCCTTTATTAGGACATCATCCTAGATAAACTTAGAAAGTAAGTACATTATAAAATATACATTACTAAGGTAAATAATTTTGAAAAATGCGTATTGGCACTTGCTCGATATCGAATTAACCTTGTATACGAAGCATGTATCGTAACCATTACGCTATTACGATCGATAAACCGTATACATATAATGTTGTAGATAGCTTACGTCATAAAAAGCTTGTACCTAAAGCTAGAAAACGAAGTATCGTTCACGTTCAGTGACGGGATCAAGACGATTCAAGTTGAACACGAAGTAGGCAATATAACGCAATAGGGCAGTCTCTCGGGGATCGGGGGTGTATCGTAAGTGTCGATACGAGCAGTTTTGTGTCCTCTCGTGTTGTCGGATAATATGTGTTGCTGACGCTACACACCCCATCGATCTGACAATACTTTTTTTCTTCACTACCTTTATTTAAAGAAATACAAATATATAGTATATAAACCACGATATCCGAGATACATACTATAAGAGAAGCATCGATTGTACTATCAGACTGGTCTGTGCCTGACCATTGTAAGGATGGATTTTGTGTGCAGTGACAGCGACTACCTACGGCTAACTTGGGTTTCATCTACCAATAGCATCGCAGTAAAACGGAAAAAGAAAACAGCTGTTACACAACGTATTGTATATACGTTCATTGTCTATCACTGTCTTACTTGGGTTTCATCTACCAATAGCATCGCAATAAAACGGAAAAGTTATAGCGGCTACCTGCGACTAGTTTGGTATTGTCTACCAATAGCATCGCAGTAAAACGGAAAAAGAAAACAGCTGTTACATAACGTGTTGTATATACGTTCATTGTCTATCACTGTCTTAATCACGTATTAATAAAATACACTTATCGTCATTTATAATTAGCTTTGAGACTTGCTGTGTTGAAAAATAGCGTTTGTTTTTTCTCAAGTTGCTTTATTCATAATAATATATTAGTTCTAAATGGATCCATTGTATTATAGCGATACAAAGGAGCTTATTTAGCTTAAGTTGTTTTTGTTATTCGATAATACTTCTAAACGCTAAGTAGAAGCAATAAATTTATTTATAATAAAAGTTGTCGCCTAAAGGTGGACCCATACTCGTCAGAGCTAAAAGCGCCCAAAGAATCGAATTTTAAAATTACTTATATGCCATTCTACGAAACCTCACATAACTGTCCGCATCGGCCGCATCTGCACCGTTGGTCTAGTGGTTAGTGTAACTGACTGCGACGCCTTGTGTCGTGGGTTCGATTCCCGCGGAAGGCAAATATTTGTGTGATGAACATTTGTATTTGTCTTTAGTCTGGGTGTTTCCTATGTATTATAAGTATATATTTACAAAAAAAAAGTATGTATATGTATTATATATCAGTTATCTGGTACCCATAACACAAGCTCTGCTTAGCTTGGGACTAGACGACAGTGTGTGATAGTGTCCACATATTATTATTATTATCTAACGAATCAGACGATTTGGATGCGGGCAGGTGTGCGAAGTGAGTAAGATTTCATATAAAGAATTCTAAAATTCGATTCTTTGGGTGCGTTAGGCTCTAACTAGTATGTGTCCACATTTAGGCGGCAACTTTTACTATTCATATAAACCAAATATATTTATTGTAATTTATTATTATATAAATAAATTTATACATAGGTATTATTATTTAATAAGTCAAACATATTTAATTAGATTCTTTCGGCTCCTTCGGCGCGTTCGGCTTGGACGAGTAGGTAAGTCTGTGATCACCTTTAGGCGGCATCTGTGTCCAACTTAAAGTGATGTAAACAATATCGAGTAACACCAAATAAATTAATATTATGCTCTGGTGTTAAGTACTTACTTTACCAGACCATTTGGTTATTGCTACAATACAGTATTAGCTCTTGGTGGAGTGAGGTGAGGTGACACAAAAAAAAATTTGAGTGTAAAATGTCGTGGTGAGTTTTATTTTCATTTATACATCTATTGATATATACAAAAACCCAATATACACATTAGTTGTCACAAAAATATCCTGATTCTTAAATAAAGTGCGCATTGGCGACTGCAAATCATGAGGTTGTGGGTTCGATCCCCACATTTATGACAAAGCTTAATTGTTTTTGCCTTAAGAATGGGTGTTTTCTATGTATAATTAGTATATAATTACATAAAAAAGTACTTATTTATGTATTACACCAGTTTCTAGTAATCATACATAATACAAGCTTCGGCTTAGTTTGGGACTTGATAGCGCTGCTATGAATTATGAAATATATTATAGTTACACGATTTCCCTTAAAAATCTACTTTACGTTGTATTCCTCAGATCAAATTTGTATTAGTCTAAAATGAGTAGGTTTACGGTATATTTCTATTTTGACCTATCAACAACACTATGAAGTAACCGTAAAAACAGGCAACTAAATATAATTATTACATTACATATATTAAATAAGATCTTATCTATCCTTTCCTTTTAGGTCATGTGTCTGGGTCTTTTGGCGCCGGTTTTGCTGGCGGCCCCACACAGCTGAAACCGAGTGAGTTAACTTATATTTAAATTGTTACATAGACACAACTCCCCCTTTTCAGATGTTAGCTTAAAAATCCCACCTCAGTAACTAATGGATTAAATATCTCATTGGAGCAGAAGGTTCTAGAGTGGTGAAACTTGGGAAAGGTCAATGTCCAGCAGTGGACGTTCTTTGGGGAAAATTTTAAGGAGGTCCAGAAAAAACAACCGATAATAATTAAGTGCTACCTATTTATTATTTTGTTTTTAAATGAAATTCTAAATTATAAATCAAAAACTAAATTAATAAAAAACTAAAATAATTAACTATTAAGTTATATAAAATCAATATCTTGCTGTTGAAGATAGACCTACAACTTTTATTTTATTTTTTATTTATTTTATACAAACAGTCTTAAACTAATATAAAAATACTATGATAGTATACTATTAGACCAAAACAGTTTCATAACAAATAAACTAATATATATAATTTTGAAGTTAATAAAAAAAAACTTAACCAAACTTAAAATAAAATTATAGTGCTATTATTACTACATTGTTTCATAACAAATAAACTAATATATATAATTTTGAAGCTAATGTAAAAAAAACCAAACTTAAAATAAAATTATAGTGCTATTATTAATACATTACTAGTATTTTTTTAAATTTACCTAACTGATAAGTTACCAACCATAAATTAAAATTATAATATGTATTTTAGCATAAGCCAGACAATTTGTGAAGGAAAATAAAAATAAAATTTATTATTATAAGGCGCTATCCCAGCTATAGCCCTAATAAATATAGTCATTTATTCAACAACAATTTACATTGTATTTAAAGATTATATAGAATAGAAACATGAAATTAAGCTATTAAATTAAAATATCAAATTAAATTAATAAAATTAAATTACTTAAACTCATAATACCTAACATAAAAATAATTATTATTACATAAATCAATAAAATTATAAAACAGTCTAAATAATAATAAAAAAAAAAAAAAATATTCTTACTACCAATTCTATTAAAAAAATAATTATTGTTTACAGAATGAAACCGGCTGCCCAGGACTGCCCGGCAGTGGCGAGGACGCCCATTCTACAGCGCCCGCGGTCGCCGCAGCCGATACCGATACCGGGGAGGCGCCAGCTTCAGCGCCCGCCGTCGCCGCCGCCGCCACCGCCACCGTCACCGTCATCGTCACCGTCATCGTCACCGTCACCGTCAACGTCGCCGGAGCCCGCCTCGTGGCAGGCTGCCCGGCACCGCTCGGCAGTGGCGAGGCGGTGCAAGCGTCTGCGCCAAATGCGATAAATAAATATTATTATTATTATTTGAATTGATTTGGTTTATTTATTATTAATATACTAAAAAACTAGAAAATTAAAGATAAAGTCCTACGATTTTAGACTATTCTATGACTAAAAGTTCGTATTAAACTAAATAGAAACATAATTTGTGAGATATCGTAACGGATTCCACCACACGTTAAAACACAACATCTGACATATTTAAAAAAATATGTGTTACAACTTTTATAGTTCTTTAATTTTCTGTTTTACTATACAATAGAGGGAAATGCTTACAAAGCTTTAATTGCATCAGATGCAGTTTAAAAATTATGGGCTCGTACCCGTGTCTCAGGGTTATACCTGAGCGCTGGGAGCTCTAAGGCGCGGGTTCGAGTAATGATTTGTTTGCCTTTCTCTCTATTCGTCGGCCGTAAAAACAGGAAACTAAATAACAATTAGATAAATATTACATTGGCACATTTTAAAGCTTTACACACTTTTACTTTTACACAATGTTCTTACATCATTTGAGAGATACCGCAACGGGTTCTACACGTTAAAACACAACATCTGGCATATTTAAACAATGATGTGTTATAACTTTATGAGGGTCATTTCTTTAATGTTCTTTGTTTTACTATACAATAGAGAGAAGGGCAAACAAAACATTAAGGGCATTAATTGTATCAGATGCAGTTTAAACATAAGACATTGTTATTCTTAAACGTGAAATAATTAAGGGATTCGAACCCACATTGATATTCAATAATAACCAGGTTTAAATTTATTTTAAAAGAGCTTGTAAAAGGGTTATAATAACTACATCAAAATTAACTTACCGATTAAAGATTCACAAAATCACAAATCCAGCACTCATCTGGAGGATAGTGGTCGTATAAACATCGACCACACTCGCACCAAAATGATGAGTTTGATAAGAGTTGCGACACATTTGCCGCAACTCTACAGTCTACAATAAGATGCATTTCCTCAGTTTCGGGGGCAACATGCCCACAATCACAATCGGCAGTGTCTTTAACAAAATGCGTAGGGCTATCCCACGGCCACAGTGCCTCCCCCACAGCTACTAAAATGTAGTCTTCTTTATATAAAAACTTGTCTACATCTATTATTACCACCATGTTTACTAACTTTCTTATTCCGCGACGGACAGAAAAGAACTGATGATAAAGTTCCGAAAAAGTTAAAACTCTTTTAAGTTAAAGTATTCGAATTCATAAACCATGTCACTAAAATTACCTACTTGAAAAGAAATAACTCAGTTTTATCTGAATAACAACTCGAAAAACTTAATATTTTTTAACACCTACTTACTACAAAATATAAATTCTAAGTTGTTGAAATGATTTGATTTACTGCAATACAAGAGCATAACCACTTGCTTTTTTTTTGATCTCGCAGTGCGTGGGAATAAACTTATAAGATAAAACCACAAAAAGTTAAATTAATGATATATTTTATTCGTCCCTTCAATTAATAAATATCTATTTACAATCTGAAAGAAAACAATTTTTACGTTAAATCAACACCTGGCAGCCTTAATACTAAACAGTAGTAATTTAAAATAAAACTATAATTGTCAACATCCTTTAAGAATCGGTAATTGTAAATATATAGTTATTAAAGCCTAAAAGTATCTATATTTAAACAAATTACTAAAATCAACAATAATTATTATCTAATATTTAGTAAGTGCTCCGCCTGCATCTATATCGATGTCAAGTCTATTTCACATAGACTTTACCAAGATCTCGCACAAATTAGAGTCCCTTAGCCCACAAAAAGTTAATTGAATCCTAATAAAATTCGAAGTAATCAATAAAAAAAATTAAATACCTATCTATTATAAACTATTTACAATATAAAAGAAAATAAACAATTTGAGATGAACCAAAGAATAAAAAAACAAGACGTTTTTACGTTAAATCAACATCTGGCAGTCTTAATACTAAACACTAGTAATTCAAACTAATATTACATTAATGTCAATTTCCTTTAACAATCATAACCGTAAATATATAACTGACAAAGCCTAAAAGTATCTACTTAAACACATTACACATTATATTATATTATATTATATTATATTGTATTACACATTAACAATATTAATATTTAGTTAGTGCTCCGCCTGCATCTATAACGGCATCAAGTCTACTTCGCATAGATTTTACCAAGACCTCGCACAGATTAGAGGCTCTTAGCGATTCCCAAACCTCATCAACATGAATCACAAGAGCTGATTTTGTTCTTTCAGCCCTTGTGTCCCATCTCTGGACCATAATTGCCCATAAATTTTCAATGGGATTAAGGTCTGGAGATCGGGATGGCCATGGAACCGAGCGCAAATTAGGTTGCTGCCGGATCCAATTGTCAACTAAGCGACAGCGGTGTATCGGACAATTGTTGTGAACAAAAACACTCTCACTAAATGTAAATGGTTGCATTTGGTAACTCTCGACCATCCGCGCTCGCCGTTCTGGTGTTATAATATACGGCTGACGAGCACGTGACCTCGACTCGACGTGCCCCTCATTGTCAAAGCGATTCAGCCAAAGCCTGACAGTATTCCTCTGTAAAAGAACAAAACAAGTAATTGATGAGAAATATATATTATTTGGTTCAATAGAATTAATTTCTCTATACAGTACTATTAAAATATAATTATTACAGACTTAAATGGTGTTGAATACAAATAATGTTAATAATATTATTATTAAATTATTTTATTATAAACAAGTATAACAGTAATCATAAGCCAGCATAACAATCCAACACTTATCCTTTAAAATAAGTATTATTTTAAAGGATAAGTGTTTACTAAAAATATAAAAATTCTTATACAGTTAAAAATAAACACTTACCGACATGTTAAGTTCTTCAGTGATTTGGCTGATATTACATCCGTCATCGCGCAGATGAATAATTTTGGAACGTTTCAAAACACTAAGGTTTTTGTACGAAGTCATTTCTTTTACTGATTGATGTGCAAGGTTAGGATTCCTTTCACTGAATGAAGTGCAATTTTAGGATTGTTCAAGCTCATATTATTTGTTACCAAAACAGACTCAACAGATGTTTAAAAAAAAAAGGTTCTATTGTCTTAATATTTGGCTTACGTCTCATTGGTCAACAACTTAATAGGCGGGGCGAGCTATGATTGCTAGGTGCAAGGGAAACATTTTTGAAACTGATCAGGCACAACGTTGGCCGATAGTACGTTTGGTTAACTGCTAAAGGTAATCATCTCGGCGCAGATATCTTGCCGAGTATTGTAGTTCCGATCGCACACGGTAAAAAATATTTGTGTGATTATTCGTCTGCGGATTAATGCAATGTTTTGTTTTCTCAACAACGTAGAAGTTTTACCCCCTAAAAAATATGACAGCAGTTTATTCTTATTTTTTTACTCATAAATAAATTATAAGAATGTACAATTATTACAGTTTAGCAATAACAGCACCTAAATTCCTACAAACCAATGAAAATTAAAGCGTACACTCCTGCAGTGTAATGTACGGTTTAATTTTCACTGGTTAAGGTAACTAATATACAAGTCTCAGCAAAAAACACTAGTAAGACATTTACGAAATCTAGTAACAGCTTTAATGACCTTTTACTTTATTTACAAAATAACTAAATCAAATTTATGCAAAGTATTAACAGCAAGTAAATAAAACGTATGCTTATCTCGCTTTTGAATGATTAATAAAACCAATTAAAAAATTAGTTTGAAATGCAATTTTAATGTTGAACCTCTTTGATAATGTCATTTATTCAAAGTTTGTTTAATACCAGATCTCTTTTCTAGAATTTATGAAGGGTAGGTACTTGTAATGAAGTCTGTTCAACTTATTTATAGTTTTCTGTAGAAATGTGTTCTTAGAATACAATATTTGTATTTGATTAATATTAGAGACGTAGGGCAATGCGAGATTTTCTTTGGATACTTGTAGCTGCACTTTTACTCAGTATCAATACCGACAATGAACAATATTTATTTATTTATTATATGTTTTATTGTACACCATTAGAAACATTTGCCTAAAAACTAATTGTTCAGTAATAGTAGCTACAATGGGCGGCCTTATCGCTAAAATTTCTTCCAGAACAACACTACTAGTACAATTATAAGAACCTTTCGTTCGTTCTTATAATTGTACTAGAATCAATATATATACATCATAATGGTTACAATAATATTTATAATAATTGTGTGGAGTAGAGTCAACTCACTAGCGTAATGTTTAAAAAGAAACACCCCTTCATCACCAGATGGAAATTGAAAATTAAGGCTGGGTAGCACCAACACAACATTATCCATGTCCATTAAAACAACAGTCCTAAGTAAACAGCCGGCACGTGTGGTCACACTGATAAGTACCGCCATCTATGTTTTGTAATTAGAAACTGGATGAGTGTGTATTTATGCACATATTATGTGCTTAAGTGAAAATTTCCATACTCGCTACAATAATTAAGGTTTTTATTAAGTTACTATATTGTCCAGCTTATCAAGAAGGCTGTATCTGTTTAGCATAAAGTTTGTTGAAGTAAACCTAAATTTACATCCATTAGAAGTGTTTTTTTAATCCTTTTTTATGTATTTTTGAAACCTTCAGAACTAAATCAAGTACAAAATAGTCGATTCCATTGGCATTATTTAACCTTTACATTTATAGGATTTAACACAATATCGGCCGTTTCTAAAATCATTTACTTTATTAATTTATTGAGTTGTTTTAATCGTTTTTTATATTTATTTTAATAAATGTAGTACCGACTCAGATCATTTTTTTCTAAAAAAACATTATCTATTATCTAGCAAGTTTACCTTTACTCGGATATTAAAATCGAACGTTAACCAAATGCCATTATTCATCATCCCATTGCTATACACACAAAAAACACCGTTCCGGCATAATACACATAAATGTACACCCAAGCTGCTTCCAATAATTAACGAGCTGCGGTTTTATCATAAAAAGAAATTGTTGTCTCATATGTAAATGTGGAGTGTTCAGCTTAATACCGGTGGGTATAATCTTCTTTGCTCCGGGACAATAATGTTATTTACGCTACGTCCCACCCGTTCGCAGGCGAACCGTTCGCAACCGCTGTCTTTTTATGAAACATCTTGGACGTATTTTATAGGTTAATATCCTTTGCGTCAAAATACACGTATTACCGATAAGTCTTCATATTCGTAGTAACTTACATATTGATATCAGAAACATAAAATGCATCTGGTAAAAAGCAAATATCATAGATATCTGTTCGATGTTCGGTATCCTGAATTCCGGGTGCATTGGCGGCTTCTATGCGTCAACAAATATTTTGTTTGTTAAAGTCAAATAAATGTCGCAATATACAAAAAGGATCCTAAAATATATAAGTTTTAAAACAAAGAGCAAATAGAGGTTGTATCTCGCGTACAAAGACTTGCCAATTGCCAGTATTAGGTGGCAATACGATAGAAGCTTATGGCAGTTTACCAGCCACAATTCCAAAGCCAGGCAATAAATGGGAACTTCTAACGGAATACCCCAATTACACTTTGTCCAACTTGGGGACCGATACAACGATCACAAAATAGATAAATTCGAAACTATGCTTTTAGCAGTAGCTGGCAAATAGACGATAGGTCAATAATAGACAATCTTGTTTTACCCACACTCACTATGAGATTAATTAACTAACTACTCACATATTGGACAATATTTTCAGTAATATCGACGTCTCCTTAATATCAACAAAATATCAAGAAAAGAAATAACACCTTAGAGTTCAAAACGGCCATAATAAAATAAAGATTTAAAAACCCCCTTTTAATTCAATAACGGTGAGTTAGAGCGTCTGGGATGGAACTGTGCCCTCTCCACATTTCCAATAAAATTCGCGATTTAAGAAATTCACTGAAATCATTTATAAAGTAAGCTTCATTACTTTCGTGAGAGACGTCTATTTTTGAATATTCCTTCAGTAAAATGTGGCGAAAAGAGTGTAGAAAGCCGTTCCGCCGTTGCTCGAGACGCGGCCTTTCATACGAGAGTTCAAAGGCGACATCGCGCCCGCCCAGACCATGCGGTCACCAATTATTACGTCACCTAGTGAGACATACTGCTCGTGTTTTATCGATTTTTATTACTAACACGCTGTAATTTAGATAACATATATTTCTTTTAGCTTAGAAATGACAACATTATTTAATCAGAAACTATTGTTATTGACATACAATTGACATATACAGTACAAATACTATATTGGCAATTAAGAGCGTTTGAAGCCAGAAGTAAATTACCACTTTTTATAAAATGCTTTTATTATTTTTAGAACTTTGCCAACAACAAATCCAATTTCTCCTAAAATCTTGATAACTCGCATAAAAACTAAAGCTATATTCCATTCAGTAGTAACTCGCAAGTTTAGCCTGACAGCCTCGTACAAATCGTTCGCTTTAGCGTTCACTTCGCAAATATTTCCCATAAAACTCGATGACGAAACGCAGGAAACGCGGCCTCAGTGAAATATGAACGTCCTAGTATTGCCATTCCGTAAAATGATTCGTGATTTACGCGGCGGGCTTTTGATACATGAGCGAGATTTGTGTCGCAGGTGTCGCGCGGATCGACGCCGACGCCCAAAACTCATCTCCAATTGAATTGTTATTCTCATATTGAATTGAACATGTCTAAATATACATATTGAGAGTTTCTTTATATCATAAGTTATTGACAATCACTGGTTATTGGACGCGATAGAGGTTTAAAAGTCTGTCTATGTAATGTTTTTGATTAAATGGAAGATGTAATACAAAAATGCAGCCGGTTTTTTATTACCGACGAGAAATGAGGCATTTTGTTCTCTTCCTCTAAAAAAACTTAACAGCTCATAAATTCTTATTAGCGAAAGCTCCAATTTTCTTGCTATGCTCTTAGGCTTCCCTAAGGAGGGGAGGCGACGATGTAGCTAATGTACAAACGACCGCATAGAAGTGTATGCGACTAAAAGTCGTATTCTCTTAGGGTTTGGAATAACAGTGCCATGATCGATGTGCTGTATGTAATACCATTTCTAAGAATTGGTTTATTTATATTGTAGATAAAGATTTGTAACTTTAATTGAGTAACTCCACTTGGATATCATTTATATGTAGAAGATAACAATTAAAATAATGCTACTGTTTGGGACTGATCATTGAAATCTGTGTTGTCGCCAAGATATAGAACCGCTCATCTCTTTCGGGTGTCTTATGAAGCAACTAAGAAAATACTAGGAAAAAGACAGATATTACTTGCGGACCAAATATCACCTTACTGTGGTCTGACAAGCATGATACAACCAACCCTTTCCTTTGGAAGAGATCTTTGTCCAAAAGTTTAAGCTACTCTTAATAATATATAGCTAAAAGCTAGAGCCAGTAGCCTAGTTGGACGCGTCTCATAAGCATGCTTTCAGTGATTTAATTAGTTATATTCAAGCTGGCAACTTGCGTAACTGACTTCTACTCGTTAGTCACTTAAATAATGTAAAATTGTGATTAGCTAATATTTTCATCTACAAGCGGTGTGATTGCGTTGACACTCGAAGCGTAAACTTCATTAAATCAAGCATAGATTGGGGTAAATATCAGCTCGGTCAACCAATAGCTGTCCAATAACGCAGAGCCACTCGATGGCTGCCCAATAATGCGTATTCAGGAATCCATCGCTGTACACCATGCGACAACACTTTGACACGTTTATGTCATTTGTCTACTACTGCACCAAACTAGGTCCACTCGTCTCTCTCGAATTATTCAAACGCCTTGGTGCAGTTGGAATTTTAAAAATGGTAACACGTACGTACATTTTGCATAATATAATTGTGAACGATGCCAAATGGACGAAACATCTTTGTTAAATAAAAGGAGAGAAACAAGTATACATCTTATTCTTTATTTAAAGCAACATACCTTAGGATTATTACGAGTAGTTGTTTCACAGAAGTGTAGGTTCCATGTATTACCAAACGAGTATGTAGAGCATGTATATCGGTGACTATAGGACTATGCTGGAAAAGCCAGATACATGGCGCAATGATCAGTATGTAGATCATTGCTTATTGACATAGATACGCTTCAGCACGTGGCAATTGCAACCAACCAAACTGTCTTTTTTATTTTTCATGAATAGAAATCAAGCCAAGATTGATCAATAAATGGTTGATCCTCGGTTCATTTCAACGATTGAGATTGCAATGGCACGTGACAAACACTAACAAATTAACCAAAACGATAGAATGAATCCATATTTGCTAAGCAATCTTACGTAGGCATACATTTGCTTAAACAGTTTGTGCTTGAAATCCAACTACGTGATAAGTATTTAATAACTAACTATCATTACAACCCTGAAGAGTTACGTTGTTGAAATTCTGCGAAAATTATTAGCGAAATGGGTCAATAAACGTGGTAGATAGTTTCTGTAATAACATTTGTCGCGGAATTTGCGGTTTGAGTGTGGGGTGGGACGGTAGCCGGAATCAATCCACTCATGTCAGGTCCGTTGTCCAATCAACTGACACACAATGTTCGCTGGGGATCAGCGAGCGCGAGTGCCCGTCTCCACGATGTACGAAGATAAAGAAGGTTTTATTTTTCACGTGTCCACCGAGCGAGACGTTGATAAATGTCGTCGGTTAATTACGTGTTGACGTCTTATCCGTATTATTTCAGATATACTGGTGGGGCAGTTGACTGCATGGGTTTCTTTGGTGGACAAATGTAGAAGCAGATCATTGTCTGACTGTAATATTAAGATTAAATCAATTTATTGCACCGTTTGGATTTAATTGTATAAGTAGGTATCTAATTTTTAAAATTATGTTTAATTCCGACTTTCACAACGAACCAAGTGAACTCCAAATAAATAGGGAAAACTGGCGTGATACAGTTAAATTTTTATTGACAATTTGAGAGTGCCCGCGGGCAAGAATTCATAATTTATAACTTCGGCAACGATATTCGGGTCGATATTTTTACCCTTGTCTACTCCCAATTTAAAAGTTCTGTTTATTTATTTATGCAGGACAACCAGTTGTTGTTACATTGTAGTTTTCGAAAGTATAAAATACATTCTGTGTCAGTAGCATTAGCTGCTATTCGTTTTGTGGATTGTAATTAGGATACATTTTTTTTTTTTATTTTGTGTTTATGCCTACTATTATCTTCATCCTCGTATATAATATATCTTTAATATCCTTAAAAACCTCTTTGAGTGGTTTTTAAGACATTTGGATGCGGTTTCAAGTAAACTCAGATTCTTATTTATTATAACTATTAATTAAAATCGAAATGGACGTTAAATCTTCAATAATATATATTGTTTTATTTACAGGTAAGCTTTCCTGATACTAGATCACCAATCACCTGCTGGTAAGCTACAATATCTCATAATGTAACCCCTAAATAAATCTATAATTTACATAAATAACAAAGGACATTTATACAGTACGTAATATTATAGTATCATAAATAATATTAGGTTGAAACCACGAAGTTTATAGGTCGGCGGTGTTGTCAGAGCTCTGCATGACAGCGAGCGAGTGTCCCCCATGCGACCACTCGGCCGAACCCGCAAACAATTAACTGGCCCAAACTAACACAGTGCACGTACTAATAGAGATTTCCAACAGATAAATAATGTTATTAAGTGTTTTGGTATATACACTAGAAACGCTTTTATTTAAACGTACATGCTCGTACATACATAGATTTTGGCGTTAAATTAAAATGACTAATATCTTTTTATGTAGAAGCATCTCATATAACGCCATAGTGAAGACGTGGTATGTTATCGTTTGTCATAGTACCAATTGGGATGGTGTTCACCGGTCGTGGTCACCACCATCAGCCAAGTAGAGTCATTTTAAGAGGCAAATATTATGAAAGTACATGTTAGTTGAATAGACAGCGGTGAAGGTGGCATTGACCACTGTAATAAATAAATGTTTTTTTTTTCTTTCTTTCTTTATAATTATGTTAAGTACGGTGGGTTCGATTCCCACATAAACTGATCGTGCGTGAAAGAAAGCCTGTCATCGTCGATAAATGAAAAGAAAAAAAATTATTAACATGTACAAGAATACAAAAAAAGAATTAAAATTCTTCTTCTTAGTGTGCCGTCTCCTTGCGAAGGTTGGCAATCATTGTGGCAATTTCCACCTTGGTGGAATACCGCTGCTCAAAACAGGGAACGCATACTTTTGCCAAACCATTGTCGCAGACTTTTGAGCCATGATGTCCTTCTGCGGCCAGGCTTCCTTCGACCTGCCACTTTACCCTGCATTATAAGTTGAAGGAGCGCATACTTTTTGGTGTTACGCATCACGTGACCAAAATATGCTAACTTTCTTTCTTTTATTGTTTGAGCACTTCAAGATCCTTCCCCATTCTCACACACAGTGCTATTTCGTACGCGGTCTGTCCAAGATTTAGCATACGTCGGTACACCCATATCTCGAACGCTTCTAGTTTTCTGGGCATAGCCTCTGTTAGCGTCCACGCTTCGACACCGTAAAGAAACACCGAAAATACATAGCGCCTTGCTATACGTGTTCTGAGAGATATAGACAGATTTCAGTCGCAAAGCACTCTTTTAATTTTTGAAAAGGTTTTACGTTTCTGCTCTATTCTACAACGTATTTTGAGGCTGTGACCACTTTTGTCATCAACCATCGTGCCCAGGTATCTAAATCTGGAAACCCGTTTGAGATCCTGACGATTCAAGTATAATAATAACCAATAAAAATACACAAAAGAAATTTTATATTACCTAAATCTAGAGCATGTTATATGGTGACAAATAGTGTTCTACGGTCCCCACACTAGACAAGCCTGTATCGTGGGTTCTTACTGCCGTGTTTACAAAGTTACACCTCACAGATAAGAAACAATATTAAGTTGAAACCATTAAAAAGTCTATATAATAATAATACTGAAGAGCTTGTTTGTCAGTGCAACGTGTGGTTTAAAAAAGACACCCAGTCTAATGATGATGAAATGGATGTGAAAACACGACGCCAAATTGCTGAGATTCAAGTCCCCATCAATCTCTTCCCCTAATCTATACCAGTATAAACCATAATTCTAGTTTAATCGTTTAAAAACATTATGTTATAAATATGTCTCATATAAACTTTTCTTTACAATAAAAGTACGGCACAAATTTAATATGTAGCTTAATCAATATTTTTCATCGCCGTCCCGTCGTAACACAAAATAAATTCAAGTGATGTTTATACACAATAAGGAAAGTAAACAGAGTATGTCACCCTTACACGATTCTGTCAGTTGGCCGGATGACAGGTCATATCCGGGGGCGGGCGGTCAACCGCTGCCTCTATCGATTCTATTACACTGTGCACGACAGATTGAGGTGCTCATGCCACGCGTATACTGACGTCCAATTGTTTATTCATTTATAAATTGTTCTTTATTTAAAATTTGACAGATTTATTTATGTTAAAGTTTGTACAGAATATAAATACAATTTATCAACAAAGAGAATATTTTACGATAAAAAAAATTAGGTACTAGATTTCTGTCGTTCTCAAATATAGGTTCAGGAGTTTGAACCTATTTTGTATTGCCTACAGTGGCAGACGGGTCAACAACTCATCTTGCTTACGTACTTCTGCAATGCCTGGGGCTCTACGAAGCCGCTGCCAACCGTGATATTAATGCTCTCTTTAAACCTCGTTTGAAGAAGTATATGTCATAGAGCTCGGGCAACACAGCAGTTGGTAGTTCGATCCAGAGCCTGCACGTACGTGGGAGAAATGTATCCGTGAATTATAATTTTGTATAGCCGCTGTAGTAGCATTAGGTGTATTTTTTCTCTCCAATTATATATTTTATTTACCAACAAGTTTTCTTTGTATTATCAAAGTCAACAAAGATAACCCGCTTAACAGTGACGAAAGAACTACATTTAATTTGTTTCTATTTTACAGAACCTAGTAAACGAAATGTTAATAACCCAGTATAAACCCTAATGGATTTGTAGATGGCTGCTAGCTACAGGTTAATCTTGCTTTGTAGCTAGCTGAGTGCAGATTGATAGCATTGGCAAGCGTAATAGAACGAACAGTGCTACTACGATGCGTATAAATAATTTTGACTACATTATCATTCAATCTATACAAAATATACGCAGTATTACCTACAGTAAATGGGTTATTATAAGTGGGTCATGAAAAAGTCCCTTTAGTGGGGGCTACCATGGCAGCAATTTGCCACGATTGCAATCAGGATAGTGTCCCTCCTCCTGGACCTCACAAACTGCTTTTCATCAAGTAAAGCAATTTTGGTAGAATATAAAAAACATAAAGCTTACTGATGACATAAATGACGTCAACATAAATATTTTAATGAGAAAATAACAAGTATTGAATTACAACGCGTACTACGAATGCTTTCGTATCTACAAACCAATCGTTGAAAGGCGAAGTGCTGAAAGTCGGCTACACGCAACAACGTGCATACGAAATCGTATAAACTGAAGTTGTAAAAATATCAATATCATAGCAACTTGCTTACACAAGTAGATTGTAAAAAGGTTTGTGTGAACCCATCGTAAATATGTCAAGTGTGTTTTTTTACACAGTGCACGTGCTAATAGAGATTTCCAACAGATAAATAATGTTATTAAGTGTTTTGGTATATACACTAGAAACGCTTTTATTTAAACGTACATACATAGATTTTGGCGTTAATTAAAATGACTAATATATTTTTATGTAGAAGCATCTCATTTAATGCCATAGTGAAGACGTGGTATGTTATCGTTTGCCATAGTACCAATTGGGATAGTGTTCACCGGTCGTGGTCATCACCATCAGCCAAGTAGAGTCATTTTAAGAGGCAAATATTATGAAAATAAATGTCAGTTGAATAGACAGCGGTGAAGGTGGCATTGACCACAAGTAGATTGTAAAAAGGTTTGTGTGAACCCATCGTAAATATATCAAGTGTGTTTTTTTACATACCGTGCTTATGCTAGTAAGATGAACGTTATGCCCATTACATTATAAAATAATCAAATGCAACATCATTTTAATTAAAGTAAATAAATAAATAATTAAATAAACATCGTAGCGATAGTACAAGAGAAGTAACTTGTATATAAAACACTCGATACTCTTCTCGTAGCATTCGTAGCAATAACTCAAAATATTTTAATAATATCAAATCATTATGCACTCACTGAAATGTAAGAGGATATTAACCTGTCATTCTGAAGAGCTTCTACAGTCTTCTTGGTTCGTTTTGCTAATAAAAGTACTGTACTTTCTAGGGTTATTTTTATTTGATCGTAATGAATGTTGTATACAGCGGGTCGATAGGCTACGAACTAACAAGGTATATTTGTGAGTTTACAAGACTACGTTGATAAATTTTCAGTCTGTTGTTAAGTGACTAGACTCGACGCTTCGGCTAAGAAAAATAACGCTGCGGTCGTGAACAATGTTCAAGAAAGATACAATTTTTAACGCTTTATGTTTACCGTTCAAATACATCACTATAATAAATTTGCTTAATCATTTTGCTCATAAACGAAGCCTCAAGCAAAAGGTAATTAGTTTATAAAACCGAGTTGATGCTAAATTTTACGTTCATTAGACCTTAAAAAGAACGATAAAACACGTAAATTAAGACTGAAGACCGAATAGAATCGTGTAATAAAGAAATAGCTGGGCAGAAACATGCTTTACCAAATAATTCCAATGTTCGACAGGATAGTCACCCACATTCCATACATTCATGCATATACAAGGGTGGTATGAAATATTTTCTCGCCTTTGCCGAACACTCCGTGACTTGACTAGTGTTCTTTTGTGTGTGCGTGTCGTTTTTCTTCAATATTCTATACGTATTTCGTCACACTATTTTCCTCAACGTTCTGGGCCAGGCCAGCGGTGTAGTTAAAATATTGTGCGAATGAAACGTCGATCTCGGTTTAAAAATGAAAGTATTTATAATAATATAGCATTTGTTATGTCTTTTTTCTTAATCATTGTTTCTGAAGAAAAATAAGCAAATAGTGAAATGTCTACCGTTTAGTAACTTTTTCAAAAAGGGTGTCGGTTTACAGTATCGACCAAATCCATTTTCGGACAATGTAATCAAACAGTTTTTTCAATATTTTTCTATCAAAAGCTCCATACACGATGACACATGGGTTTATACACATTCTGTTCACTTTAAACTTCATTTTGCAACTATTTCTACTAGTGATTAATAATCAAATCTAGTTTATTTAATAAAATTACGAATTACTTTTTGCGGTCGAATTAAGACGTCAAAATGATTGACAGTTTTATTTTTTCTGAACTCTATATTGTCTTTGAAAACCAATGTTGTAATTTATCAGAAGAAATAAGTTTAACCAATACATATCATAGGTACATAATATTTTGTCATTTGCCCTCGCAAGTCTGAGTTCATTTGTTTTATTGTAATATAGTATAATAAAATCGTAACTTATATACAAATTCCATTTAATCAATATTTCACAATTTTTTATCAGGCGGGAAAATATTCAAAAGTATCCCAGTATTCCATTTCAGTCCGTGGTCAAATAGTTGTAATTAGAGGTCAATGCTTAATTTAAATTACATTTATTTATACATTAGGTAAATTGTTTGTCTTATTATCTTATAGTTTATAAGTCAACGGTTACAATAAAATACAATACCATATTTAACATAAATACAAGTATTTGGAGTAATAAAAATAACAAATCAAATAGAATTAATCGATTACGCAAATAGAGTATTAGTAAACGTAATATTATTTAAAAATGTTAGAAAAAAAGAATGAGAAATTATTATTTAATTATGTATGATGACATTAATTTTATTTTTATCATCCTTTTCCCCATCACTAGTAAATTCATGAAACCATAGACAATGGCAATATGGAAGATTGTTTACATTGTCCGAAATTAGAGTTGGAATGGACTGTAGATTTCAATGGAAATCTACAAAACATACTACACGAAAATGCGTTTAAAATTGCGCGATAAGACTATAAAGCCATTGTTATTTTCATTAGTTAGCCTCATAATATCCATGTACAGTGCAAAACAGCGATCTTCAAACGAATGCCAATCATGCCGTGAGACGGAACCCCTCTCATTTAGTTCATACCCTCTCGTTTCAAGTTGAGCGAACAATTAATCACAAGAACAGTTTACCCATTACACATATTTATCTTGAAAATATTGATCTCATTGCTTCAAAGTCATAAATCGTATTCTATCTCTTGGATTGGACATTTTTTCTACATAACTCTAGATTTATAGTCCTTTATCATATTTTTTTTACTTAATATGAAAGAAGAGTTTCATTTTGGAGCAGTATTTTTTATAACGGACTACCTCTTACCTTGTAGTATCCTATGTACGTCGTGTTTATAGCAATAGCAATAAAGGTTTTTCTTTCTTTCTTTTTTACATAGAACCACCAATCTGTTTAAAATAAGAAATAACGACATTAGTTATGATGTTTTACTAATATAGTAACTTGCGTAGAAGATGGCAACGGTTTTTGATCGACTATGAAATTATACTGAAATCAACACGAATTTGTTTTCGTTTAATTTGGTACCCGCCTTTATAAGTATTTTTAATCTTACGCCAGTTACTGGAACCTATGTTAGTATAATTACAATTTAAACGTAGAATAGTAACTTGAATGTTTTAAATTTATATATTGCATATTTCTTGCAAACCAAATGTCAATCGTCGTGCTACAATTAATTGAAAATTACCTCGGTGACGCAATACGATTATTGTGCAAAAGGCTTTGATTTCCACACGGGGAAAACTTTGCGTGATCAATAAATACTTTTTCCGAGTTTAGGTGCTTTGTGTTTGGTCATTATGTTTGTAAAGTTGTCGTAACGCAATTTATGTTTTGGGGCTAAAATGATGAGTTTTAATAAAGAATTCATATTTCTATCAGTTTTTTCTTTTAATATAATATCAACTATGCCTTTTTTCTTAAACGGGTTGTCTTCCAGTCAACCCAGTTGCGAATAAATGACTGTCAACTTACCTCCATAATATATCGAATCAGTTCGTATGAAAATCGAGATCGTATTCAGCATGGAGGCTTTTCGAACGCGGCCAACCATTTAAGGACTGACTGCGACAAGTGTTTAACCTCTCGGATCTATTCTTCTATCGCTTTTCATTGAACATTTGGCATTGTACTAGACGTATTCTTCTTCTACAAACAGTTAGTTGTATAAATGTACAACAGATCGAAATAAAAGGTATACAAGAATATTTAAAAATTGAGAGTGCATTAGCAATTAATAATGACTTATTCAAAGCGCACTCTATCCGAGTACTTTGTACTATATATATAGTGTCTGTCCAATAACATTTAGGTAATTAAGCCTTAATTATTGATTGGAATGCCTTGTCAATCTGCGGCTCATTAATTTGAGGTTAGATTCATGGACCCGCTCTTCAAATCTGTTTTGATAGGCGGAATTTATATTAGGTGTGATTTTCATTAATCATCATCATTTAAGGTTGACATTAATGCTCAATATGGGTATTTGATTTGATAAAATATAACTACAAGTATCTTAGATTTTTATCATAATTTCACATAGGCTTCTCGCAAGTGTATAAGTTTATTTAGTTATTACGTTTGGCGGTCCGGTGAGTGCAGTATGTAAGTAAGGAAATACGCAAGTAACGCTGCTGACCATTTCTTGGTATTCTATTATTCTTACAATACTAGAAAATATCAAATTATCAAAGGTCGAAATTATCTCTACCCACAAGCAAACTTTACTTTTTAACCGACTTCAAAAAGGAGGAGGTTATCAATTCGGGTCGTATGTTTTTTTTTTTTTTTTGTATGTTTGTTACCTCATATCTCGGTCATTTATGAACCGATTTGAATTTTTTTTTTTATTTGAGAGTGTATACTCTGAAATTGGTCCCATTTTTTTATTATAAGAAATGGTTCAGTGGTTGTATGTTTGTTACAACTTAACTCCGTCATTTATAAACCAATTTGGAAAATTCTTCTTTTATTTGAAAGGGTATACTCCGAAAGGGGACCCATGTTTTTTTTTATAAAGAATGATTTAGTAGTTTGGCTTCAATTTAATATTTTGTAACAAAATGTTTGCAAGAAGTGAAGACGTGTAAAGCAACACGTCGATGTCTTTTGCGACGAATTATCTGACATTGACATGTCCATGCTACAAGTGCGAAGTGATTTTCAAAATTCATTTTTTGTTAGAAACGAAGTGGCCCTGGGATGAGTGACCATTTGCGTCATTTCATTTTCAGCCTCTTCATTCTTTAGAAGCAGTAGACTATGATTATCACTATAATTTGGTAGTCGTTAAGCCAAGTTGGAGGTCTTACGGTCGTGAGAAATTACAACAGCAACGGGCGGCCTTAAACCTGCCTTTACAGCACCACTGTTTATTTTTTGTATATCTGAGCGATTGCTCGGTCAGTTAAATTATGATTTTTGGTGATTCTTTATTGTTGATTCTTTTTGGTGATTCTTTCTTAGCTGGCACCAACTCCAAAATAACTGATTAAAAACTATAAATAGTAAAGTATTATAGGTATCAAGGATTGCGTTGATTCCCCTTTAATGTTCTTTGCTATGAAGTAATTAAAATATTATTTTCTACTTTTTAGTTAAGGATTGAACATGTAGGTGTTGTTTGAAGTCGGTTTTAATTTTTTTTCTAAAAATAATTTTATTTGACTGATGCAAAAGTGAGCATCAAATAATTTATTGTTAGATTGACACCAAAGAGGCACATAAACAACGCTCCAACTCCACAATTACAGATGTTGCTTTCATGTTTACTCAAATAAAAATATTCACGTAAAGTGCTCGCCAGTGATGAATGTGGGGTCTTAGTAATGAATAATGGTCGTCGCTTAATAACGGTAGCGTAATTGCGTTATCTAGGCTCCGAGTGGGCGGGTGAACCTCTGCTATCCATAACCGAGAACTCTCATAATTGTCATCGACAGACTCGTGTTCGAGCGACGCCATCACTACTTACGACAGTCGATATGTCCGATTATAATTACCCTTAATTAATTGTACTTCACATTCATTATTGTAACCTCGGAAGTCCAATTATATTACCATAGTTACAGAATTTATTAATTATACTGATCATACCTAAAACCAATAACAGAATGTTAATACTTGATTAGACCTAGTTTAATGACACAGACAGTTAGTAATTTTCTAGTTTATACGAGCGCATCATGGTGGTTTTTAGTATTGAATGACTATAGGTAGGTACCTACGTTGTAAAACCTTGTGGCGATGACGCTCAAATGTTAAGTTAGTTAAGTTCTTGATTTTAATTATATATTTTAGTTTTAGTAGCGGTGTGGTTTCAAGTTAGACTGAGCGGTATTTCGTTGAAACGAATAGATCGTTACTTATTCAACTAGTTACAAGAGATACTAGCCAGCTGCCTATATAATTTGTGTTGATTTATTAACCGTACTGTACATGAGTGCCTAGTTACATAAAAGGACTTATTGCCATAGATATTTTCAAGAGATAGGTAAAAGAGGCGTCAAAAAGCGTAGTTATTAACATTATTACTGTTATTAAATTACTAGACGTCCGCCCTCGCATCGCTTCAGTATCAAAAGTTTCATTCGGTCACAACAAACATCTACGGAAAATATCATTCCAATAGTGTCGTATTGCATCATCCAGATTCAAAAAGTGCTTAAAATATTAAAATTTTGAAAATGACTAAAAAAATATATTAATCTTAATAAAATATAACATATGTTACCTTTCTTATTTGTATCTTTCTAATAGTAAAAGAATTTTTTGAATCGGTTATCTACTTAGATCTTGAGTTAAATCGCAACATACAAACATACAAAAAATCAAATCTTATTAAATTAATTTATATTATTTTTAACAATTATGCATACTAGACTAAACAGTTATGAATATAAAATGGATAATATTTTAGATCCATGTAGGTAGTCATAATAAATCATGTTAGACATGATATTATGCACAATTCATTAAAGAGGAGAGAACTTTATATTATTATATTCTTTAGCCGTTCGCAGTGCGATTACAATTTACATACGTTCAAGGAACGTAAGCGAATGTGTAACTTTTAACCTCAAAACTGAGGAAAATAGTGATCACAGTTTGAGAAACCACAACAAGTTTGAAACTGTTCCGTAGATTGGGTTTGAGGTGTGAATAAATACTAAATGTTTAACTCAACAATGTTAGCTTTAATTATCATATCGTATCAGTAGGAAATGCGTAATTTCCTTAACAGTGAAGAGGGTGGGAGTTAAGATGTGCCAAAGTACGCAATTGATCACGCTAATTCTCCAAGTTTTGGAAGAAAAATGTCGTCAATTTGTCACTTTATAACAAGCAGTGGATTTTTAAAGTAATGTTTTCTTTGATGTGAAGGTTATTTTTCTTTATTAAATACTGTGATCTTTGCACGAATTCGCAAGTTCGGAGCAAGTACCAATATGAGTTTTATAAAGTCATCCTTTAATTTTCTCTGCTAGACAATAAATAAGTTGAATGATTTTTTTACTAAATTGCACAAAATTTTGATCTGAATTTTTTATCCGCCTTAAACAAGCGTCATCAATGCTCGTACCTTTCTCTGAGAGGAGCTCTTTACTCGGTGAAAAAACGCAAAAATGTACACATACTCAAATTAGCGAAATTTCAATACAAATTTATACTTAGCAAAGTTAAATGGAGAATCGAATCTATATTTTAATATAAATAGCATTATATTTTGTACTTTGTCGTATATGAAAAATTATTGTCGTTGGACGCGAAAGCAACTTTAATATTTTAATATGAGGTTCCGTAAAAATCAGGTAGATAGGCTTGAAATTGTGTAAATTCACTTGGTTTTTGTTTCATACAATATGCATCTCCGACTTCCTGTGAATCCGTTTATAATGAACTAGCTTTCCGCGGCGTGGTATCACCCGCGTCTTTGCTTACTGCTCTGCTCCCGTCGCCAGTAGCGTGATGTTACATATATGCCTATAACCTTCCTCGAGAACTGGGCTATAATACGCAAAAAAATTTTTCAAATCCGACTAGTAGTTCCCGAGATTAGTGCGGTAAAACAAACAAACAGGCAAATAAACTCTTTTGCTTTATATAATAGTATAGATTATCAGGCCAGCTATCGCAGCACTCTGAGCAAAATTTTCTAAAAGCAAATTTTACTTTGTGCAGTGACAGAACATTGTATTAGCTAGTCTGATACACAGTGCAATTGAATTTGGACTCTATTCTCATAAGTGAAGGAAGATTTTAATACGATAGGTAATGGACGAACTAGGTGCGTTCGGACATCCTAGTAGGTGGATGAAATATGAAGGCACAAAGGAAGAATCTCATTCCATTCGTGCCTGAAGCGTTGCTGTAAAAGCAAAAATGATGTTGGATATTGAATGTATGAATGAAATTGTACAAAGCAGGCGAATATAGCTAGGTTACTTTAGTGAAACTAGATAATATGTTTGTATATTACACGTTTGATACATTATGCACCTGACTACTATGGTAGAGAGATATCAGATCAAATTGGTTTGTATCTTGTACTCTTCACGAGAATTCCAATAAAGGAACAACAGAAAGTAGGAGTAAATCGTAAAAACAACACTAATCCCAATGTGTCCCCAATAATCTCGTACCGAAAGTGCCCACCCGGCGTAATACGGAAAATATCGTCTGTGTTTTGATTTATGTGCCTTAAAAGCGGCCCTTGCTCTACGCCTCCAGTTATTGTTTTGCCCCTTATGAAAATGGCGTATTTTCCCACCCGCGGTCCACTGCGGGGCGAACTTGTTCCGGAATTTATTCGCCATTAAAGTTTATGTAGCGAAAAGCCAAAATATTTTATTTCTAATTTCAACGATAATAATATCTCTAGTAATTTTTTATTCAGTCAAGCGGCTAATTTGAATAACCTAGGAGATAAGATTATGATTGCAACCGACTTTTTAAAATAGAACACAAAACTATACGTTAGTGATACTTAATCATTTTAATAAATTGTTGAAACAATAAGGGTTGGAATAATAATTGTAAAATATTGGTGCTAGGGATATTTATTTATTTATTTATTTAATAAATAAATAAATATCCCTAGCACCAAAATATAAAAAGATATTATAACTTCGATTCCTTTATTTCCAGCTGTTGACTTTGCTCCGATACCAAACCTTACTAATTCGACCTCTCATGAAAATGCAGTTTGCCAGTTTTGTCTGTATATTATATAAGCAATTTCAATATTTTAAAGCCGCATGTGGCGTTTATTAAATCACGCGCCATATTGCGGATATTCTACTAAAGTTTGTCGCTCATAAAATGTTTTATCGCTGTTAAAAAATGTATTATGTTGTAATACAAATTTAATTCTTTAATGGTGCATGCATGACTCCCTGAAGTATAAAGAGTTTTATAATCATAAGAGTGCAGTTTTAAAGCTTAGTTTGTTGGAAATGTTTTGAAAAATGTTAGAAGATTTTAACTGTAGGGGTTGATGAATGATATTCGCCTGCACAATTTATCTTCTTTTCAACAATTTTGAAGGAGGTAAAGACATTCCCCATCTAACCGAAGTTAGAAGTTGATAAATTTGACACGTGTCTGTCAATCATGTCTGTTCAGGTAATTTCAGCTGAACAATACTGTCACTCATGATTAAAGTCGCAATATTAAATGTGGCATGGGAGTTACATAAAATGTTACGAGTGGAGTTTGAAATATGAGAACAATTTAATTTCCTTACATAGCAGCTTTGTTATAGCAATGTTCAGCACAGTGACGTCTTATTTCTGCAACATTACGTAAAATGACAGTAGCCTTCGATATAGTGGGTATATAAAATCATTTGCCGTTGCTGTCTTACGAAGGAAAATATATTGATCGTGTAGATATATAATATAATATTATTGACATACCAATGCTAAAGTTTTAAAATGTTATTTATATATAAAAAAGGCAAGTCCGTAAATTCCAAAAGTATCATCGGTAGTAATATTGTGTCAATAAGGGTTCATAACGATGCCGTGAGTTTGGAAAGTGAAATAGAACGCTCGACAACTTGGTTTTGGTCCAATCCTTTTTTGGCTTCACACAGCAGAATAATTGGGTCTATTGTGGTTTCCGGCAACGTGTGTCCCGTAATGGGCTTGGCTTTTTGTTCCTTTGAGTCGCGACACTGTCTATTGGACTCTTTACATTGCCTTCTTTACTTTTAAAAAAATATTTGCCTACGTGCTCCTTTTGGCTAATTCCAGCTTTTTCTAGATGTTATTTTACACGATTAGATTAACATACATAATATTATTATTGTCCCACATTTATCAGCTTTCGAATCATTGCTTTACTGTTTGGTTCAATGGGTTGAATGTATCAATACATTGTAATTGCCATCAGCAATAACTTAATGCAGAGGAGTGCTCTCAAAGCATAATAACAAATATTTATTGTAAAGGCACTCTATTATTTAGTACTACGCAGTTAGTTAAATAAAATAGGTTATAGTACCTACACTTTATTTATACTATAACCTTTCTTAGAGTCTATAATTTTTTAATACCCGCGTGTTCTACTGCCGTCAATCATTTCCATGGACACTAATGACCACAATTTGGTGAGCATAAAATTTCATAAAATTACGTCGTAAAATAAGTTAGGGAAAGTTCATTAATATCATAAATATTTTCGTTTGTCCTCCCCATTGTCGCGACCTTGTTACATAATGTAGATAAGAGAGCTCTGGCTTTCCTGTGCCGGAGGGCTTCAATCTAATTCTCTCTTATTATGATAAATGGTTTACCCATTTCCTAAACATTGACGTATTATTCTATGCTTTTCATTTTGTCTTAATTACTTTGCTGTATTTAGAAGCTAAAACTGCGTAATTGCAGTTTATGGCGTTACGGTATTAATGAATGTTACTCTTGAACGACTGAATAAAACAAAGAAGTTCATGTTGAAACATAACGTAGGTAAATAATTGCACGCCGAAAAAAACGTTAAGTTAATACTTAAAACTACTTCGGTTCCAACATAGCGCATTGGTATGCCCCTTTCTGGCTAGACACGACATATTGCGTGATGCACACCTCACGTAATTGCCTCACATCAACCAAACAACAGGGAGCAATAACTGTAACCCATTAGCGTGTTCTAAAACGCGCAAGTTCGCCTTAATGTCACTAATGTATCTTTACCTTGTAAATGTTGATGGCTTTTATGCGGCATCAGACGTTATTTTGACGTGCCGTATTAATTTCGTAACAATTATGTATGAAAGTATTACGTTTCTTTTGTCTACAACATTAACGATCTGGAACCCATATTATTTATTACATGGCCGCGGCTGGGCTACAACGCACCTTCTGTCGCAAAAAGGGCTACAGATAAAACATCTGTATTTTTAATTTACACCTTGAAAATGTTAAATTGTCCTGATGCCTATTTTAATTTCATAGATATCTATGATCTTGTGAGAGGTAGTAGTGTGGGACATGACATAATTTCTCCTAGTAGATTATTTTATTCGAGTTATAGCAGCTCACTTACAACTTTTTCTAGGTTGAGAGAAACAGGCGGAGGATAAATGACCACAGGTAACTGGTTTTCTGAAGCTGCCGAGGTCCAAGAGAACTTATTGCTTATATCGATGATTAGTCTAACACCAATGCCGATAGTGTTGATATATTATGTTGTTTACTCATGTAAGATAAATAATTATTTAGATGTAATGTAAAATAATGATTTGTATTTTATTTATTTATTTAAACTGTATGCACTACGTGTATATCGAAGAGCTTAATGTCAAATGACATTCTCTACCAGCCAACAATTAAATGATGCAGAGATGATTGTGGTAGAAGCACGTTTAACCAAACAATTACAAATATTATTATAAGTATTTTGATAGATGATTATATTAAGACTCATTATTTTATTTCGTATTTGCCTTTTTAGTATTTCGAGTTCTTATGTGTAATAAAAATAATATAAAGATTATAATTTACGAAACCTTCAGTATTTGCTTAATAACGTTATGTGACGTTGTTTTTCTGTCCTTTGAGTAATAAATTATTTGTCGTGTTGTAGAATCAACACTGGCAATGTACCTATATAGGCGATGTAATTCGGGTGTGGGCCTCTGTTTGCGCACCGTCGCTAGGTGACGGACCGACAGGTGTTTTATGTCCCGTACTATATCGATTTTGTTATACCTATGCCGTTTCTATGGCTATGCTATGATGGACAACATTTAATTATTTATATTCTAGCTATTACGTTCTTTGTTATGTTCAATTCGAACTATTTAAAAGTTGAAAACAAAGAAACTACTGGCCAACAGTAAATAAATTAGATACTTACCTAACAAATTACATAGGTAGGTACCTACTTACCTAAAAAAATAATCCGACCTGTAAACCTCCTTTGTGAATATTTAATGGTATGAATCTCTTTCGTTAATAGGTATGTATATTTATTTCATAAGTTTATTATAATTTATGTTTCTGAAATGCGTGGACAGTTCTTACAAGTGATTACCTGGTATAAGGGTAATTGATGGATGAGAGCAGCTCAGAACCGCAGCTATATTTGTATCACAGTATAAATACGTAATTCGATTTTATGTCACAATTCTATTTTTTTGTTAATTATACAGAAAAGAAAGGTTATATTTGTAATAATAAAAGCAATTTATTTTTCATCAATATACTTATCTTAAAAAAAACTATCACGCTACTACAAAAAACTATCAGTTGATCGACTTTTACGCTTCAACACTAAGATAATAAATAAACCGAATAAAGGAAGATAATATTATCATTATTTTATTATGAAAAATAAAACCGATAATACCTGCGCAATAGAAGAAAACTGTACACAATAGAAAAGCTATTCAGTATTATGAGAAAAGGAAAGTATCCGTATAAAACACACGTATCACATAAAGATGTAAAATGTACAAGACTATCCATCTGTTATCCTCGAACTGTTAGCTCCACGGATGAAAACAATAGTTACAGTTCATTCGGCACAACAGCGACATTACTTCCACACTGTACACTTGCGGACAAAAATATTATTCTATATTATATACTCGCTTTTTATAATATTGTAAACATATTCTGTGTTATCATGTTACTAGATTGTTTAGTCAATCTACAGTAGAGTAGAAAAAAAACGCTTGTCAACAGGTGCGTCAATTATTTTTAGGAGTACACTTAGTTATGCTTAGCCAATCTTCATTATACACCGTTACTTGAGGATAGATAATGGGGACTCTTTCGTTCGCTTTAGACTCTGTGTAAAAATGTCACGATGTTTTACAGCAGTCTACTACTATACTAATATAAATACTACTGTATATATTACTACTAGCTTTCCGCGGCGCGGTTTCACCCGCGTCTTTGCTTACTGCTCTGCTCCCGTCACCAGTAGCGTGATTTTACATAACCTATAACCTTCCTCGAGAACTGGGGTATCATACGCAAAAATAATTTTTCAAATCCGACTGGTAGTTTCAGAGATTAGCACGTTCACACAAA
Organism: Parascotia fuliginaria; assembly: GCA_963082885.1. Taxonomy (NCBI): domain Eukaryota; kingdom Metazoa; phylum Arthropoda; class Insecta; order Lepidoptera; family Erebidae; genus Parascotia; species Parascotia fuliginaria. The sequence continues at coordinate 10,973,713 of OY720180.1, read as the reverse complement.
CAAACTCTTCCGCTTTAGATAATAGTATAGATGAATGGACGGATTTACTAGGGGAAGTACTTAGTCATAGAATAACGACTTATTATATGTCAACTTCATTCCCCTTCCTTTTCTTTGACGGTCGGCAATGGCTACATTGTGTTTTCTTAGGATTGTTTTCGCAATACTTAGAAAATACAGCCATAGCTATAGGCTACTGTAACAACTTGATATCGGGCGGCCTACCACCCTTAGAGTATAATGTCGTTTGCATATCACAAAACAATAAATCTATTATTGCTTGCAAGTTACTACTCCTACCTCAGTACAGTGACAGTTGTCACTGTCATATTGAACATAATTTTATTATAGAATTTTAATTTTGATGGAATTTTTCTTAAAAGTGGTAAAGCAAATATGTGGTCAACTATACATACCTAAATAAAAAAAGATGAAGCTCAAATTGCATCGAGACAATCTTTACACCTGTCAATGTAGCACTTTCCTTAAGTGCACTCATTTATAATTTGTGTATGAATATATTAAATGGATACTGCTTTCTCTGCTACATAAATATTTACAACATTATCTAAGGCTAACCGCTACAAAATTAATTATTTACAGCTAATGAGTTACCTGAAAATATAATGAGGTTAGATATTATCGGACTTTTTGTCAGGCACCCCTTACTTTAGCTGGATTTTCGTGTTCAACATAAATTGGTCTGTCAGTGGAATTAAGTGCTCTAATAATACCTTTCATTTTTATTGTCGTGGCTTTGTTAAACGATATAATTTTACAGGAAAATTTGTGCGTGTACGGGTTTTTTTTGTAAGTATTGTTATTGCGATATAAGTCAGCGTGGGCATCGATCTCCGCAAGTCTCACTAAGCCGGGTCCTACAAGGGTCGAGAGAAATAACCTCTAAATACTTTGTAACGAGCGGTACGAATACGATGTATGTATCCATTTTTGTGCTCGCGAGTATTGGAACGTATTAACTACGCTATACGATTATTTGTGGTGAACTTGTTACAATTTTGTAAGCGTGTTTTGAATAATAGGAGGGGACGTAAGTGACCTGAAAACAAGTGTTATTTACAATTGATTGTTTGAATATCTCTTTTTAAACGCGTCGATATCTTCAGCAATTATACACAAATTGTATCATAGTTTGATACTATTAATTGCTGACAATGCATGCGTTACTTTCAAAATTGTTTGTCTTATAAAAAAGCCGTCATATTTGTATGATTATCATCGTTAATTGAATGTTTGCAACAGTCCACAACACAGGCCCTATTCCCTAGTGTAGGAAGTGACTTTCAAAAAAGGAAACAGTTATAAGTTACCCTGGAGGCAATCCCAGGTACAAAGTTTCCTCTCTTGTCGTGATATATCATTTTATATAAACATTTATTTCATTATTTGCTACCTTATTGCATATCTATTTTGTTTAAATACGTATTTTGTAGGTTCTTACTTGATGTAAACTGTACTAACAAGAGAACAATCAACAATCCGATGCAATACGTACAATTTCACAATCATTGATCGAACAAAGCCGACTTAAGCTGCTCTTATAACTCCAAGGGGACGAAAGCCACGAAGGGTGAGGACAACAAGACTTAGTTTTTACAACAAAGGAAATTCCATAATATAAATATAGATAATCAGATACGCCAAGGAATATAATGACACCCTAAAGGCGTTTCGTTAAGAAATTACTACGAGTAAACGCAAATGAGACTGAGATGAAGGAGACGTCACAGAAACACGAACATGAAAGCACCTGTGGCCACAAACTCAAATCAAAATGGTTCCGTTTACAGTTATTTATAAACATACGCATATAATTGAATATTATGAGACACTTAAGCCTCACATTTCTTTAGACGCTGTTAACATGCTCTGTTATGTGTGTAAAGTCAAATAGCTCATTAGTTGGCATTCTTTGTGACTGTCGCCCTGCCCTTAGTGCTACTAAAGTTAAACCTAATGTGTTTCATATAGCAGCTGTTCAAGTTAATGCTAAACGAAGACAATACTCAAGACATTTAAACCATTTAATATTAATTAAATTATATTATTTAAACATGAATCGCGGTTTTATTATCTCAGCTAGATCGTTTTTACGGAAAATTATGTTTGAGCCCGAAAATTATATTTAGACTTGTACTAATATTTTGACAAGACTACTTACTCAACGTAATTGACGGCGTTCAGTATTCGTTTTTAATTTAACTACGACTGTGTCGTAACTTTTATTTGATTATGCAATCATTTATTAAGGTTCTTAAAACAAATATTGGTAGATCATGTTATTGTTAACAGAATTACCGACAATACTTGTAGTGTGTACTTAGTAGTGAGACAATAATCAGAAATACAGTCGATTCAGTTTTACTTGTCTATTATGGTTCATGTTAATGTTATCAATAATGTTCTGGTTTATAGAGGCCGGCTCAATCTCAAGATAAAGCTATCATAATGATTAAAAAAAGTTAAGTTAATGATCAACAAACAATAACTACGTAAAATAAAATTGTGAAAATGTAAACGACACTCTTTAACTGAACAGCAGTGTACTTAGACGTATTTGGAGGAGTCCTTTTGTTTCGTGGAGTATTGTTGCTCTCCTGGCGATCTGTTGTGAAAAAAGTTGAGCCAAATCGGCCGATTGAGGCAAGTTTCTCTCAAATCAGACAAGTTAAATCGTATTCCTGGCGGCTTTTCACTTACAAGTTGGCTGTTGCGTGACGTTGATGCGACCCAAGTTTCTTTATCCATTGAGACTTTCAATTATTATTGACGGCTCAAACCGAAATTCTTCCCCCCCACTAATGGGACTTTGTGGATTAATTATTAAATCCTACTACTTAATATTATAAATGCGAAAGTTTGCGTGTATATGTGTGTATGTTAACTAAAAATCTACGATTTATAAAATTCTTTCACTTATAAATCAATAAATAAAACGGGTAACATAGCCTATATTTTATACAGTTTAACATATTTGTTTGCAATTTTCAGAATTTCAATATTTGTAAATTTGCAACACAGAAGACAGCAAAAGTAAATTATAGACGCAATAATAGACGTAGGTAATATTGCAATCATATTTTATGTAGGCGTTTGCTGTGAGACTGAATGAAACTTTTGATACCAAAGCGAAGCGAGGGCGGACGTCTAGTATATTATAAAGAACACAATTCTACAAGAATTTCTTCTGGATCATTAACCTAGGGCACGCCCGACCCTGCCCCAAATACACACCCAACAATATGTTGTAGGTGATAGCATGGAACCTCCTTCCCGTATCCATTTGTTATAGTTAGATAAAGCATACATACGTTTAATATATATTACTTGGTAGAAAGAAGCGTTTTTTTAACATCATATTTTATGCCAATGTTCGGATGACGCACCGTATACTCGATCAACGTGAAAATACTTGTAGCATATTACGCATAGCATTGGACGTACGTGCACGGTAAAAACGCAGTTGCATTGCCATAGTAATAACTAATGAAAGACACAAAAAATATTCACAGGTGGATAAGCAGCGGTATTCAGTTCATGAATCTCATAAAGCACTAATGTCAAGCCGTCGTATTGCTTCTACACATAATATCCGACTCTGAGCGAAAACTAAGTGTTTGTAGAAAACCCTAAGTATAAGTTAATGTTTGATCAAATCTCAGTATAACAAAATATTAGTAACATAAGTAGTATACGCTACTTCTTCACTACCAATGCAATCAAGGTATAATGGTATACTTTCTTTATTTATTTCACACTTGGCTTTTACCCGAGATAACAGTAATGGTTAGGTAATTTTTACCCCTGTGTAATGTTGCAGTTCGCTTAAATTAAAAACACCAGCCCTAATAAACAAAACCGACAAATTATACAAATATATTTCGCAAGAGAACCCTCGTATTATTTACATTATTAACAAGACAATTACTGAGTGTCTACCGATTCATCATTATAATCTCTGGAGCCGAATCTAAAACACAATGTATATTGAATAGCACGTATTGTATCAGGCTCTCAGGGCATTGTCCGTTATGTTGATGTAATAGTAGCTTAAACAAACAAAACTGTAATCAGTATCATTTGCATAAACATACTATATTGAGTGTGTAACTAATTAATTGATAATCGTCATTTCCACATGTAATACACATAGGTACATTAAATTATATTATGATACATTCTTTGTAGACTATCACATCTACAAAGTCTTTTAAACAAGGCGTGAAAATGCATCTCGTAGAAGCCTTAGTGAGGACCACTATGCCAGCAGTTTGCAGCACGATGGCTTTTGCGATGGTGTTCACTACTCCTGAACCTCACTAACTTCTTACCATCGCCTAATGGCACTTTGCCTAGAGTGAAGTAATTTTAGAAGGCAACTACATAAATCTTAGCTGCAGGATGTCTACTGCCGAAATATACCTAAAATGCTTAACAACAGGAATTTTCTATAGGCTTCGAAATGTTGAAATTGATATGAAACATTCTGCTTGCCTAGAACAGGCCGTCTGTCTATCTTGTTTGACAGACGTGTAAAATGACTGCCATCTATAATATAAATGATATAAATCGTTCGCTTCTGAAGATATTCACTTCTCTCGGAATCTCTTTCATAAATCTTTGAATCAATTGAATTGGTCAAGAAATATAATTTGAACAAAGATTGGTTATGTTTTTACTGATTTATTTTAAGAATCCATACTAATATTATAAATGCGAAAGTAACTTTGTCTGTCTGTCTGTTACGCTTTCACGCCTAAATAACTGAACTGATTTTGATGAAATTTGGTATAGAGATAAGTAGATTAGACCTCGGAAAACAACATAGGCTATCTCTTATCGCGAAAAAATGACTTAAAGGGGTTGAAATAGGGGTGAGAATTTGTATTAAAATTCATCAATGTAAACAGAGATATAACCGACTATCACGCGGGCGAAACTGCAGGCAACAGCTAGTTCTTATAGTAAGAGTATCTGAACATTATTAATTATCTCCTCTAGAAAGGTCATCGTTTCAATCATTTTAACATTTCTATGAAAATTAAATAATAGATTTATGTTATGAATTAAATACTACGGTGGAAATTGGCAGAATGTGTTTAAGATACAGAGCTGAACAGAATAAAGGATACAGACACTAACTTAGCATTCATCTAGCACTAGTCATAGAATGCGCAGGCAAATTGAACTGCACTGCTTTCAATCAAGTGCCATCAACCTCCGTATAAATTTGTAGAGTAATACATATCGACACATATGTGTACCTATTTGATGTCAAGAGACATCTGTAGAATGATATTAATAAGTTTCACGTTATATCAACGAATGTACGTTCGTTTTAGCATTTAATTGAGATGCGTTTTCAAAGTACCAAATTTAGTAATCAAACCCAGGTCGCGTATATAATTTCTAGTTTTATATCTAAAATGCAAATTAAAATCCTATTAATATTATAAATGCGAAAGTCTGTGCTGTGTATGTGTTTGTGTGTGTGTGTTTGTTACCACTCAGTGCCTAAACGGCTGAACAGATTTCAATGAAAATTAGTATGTAGATAGATTCGGTGCCGGAGACGGACATAGGCTACTTTTTTTTCTCCAAAATCGGTCTAGTCCCGAGGAATACAACAAAACATATTTTAGTAAATGATAAATAAACACAGTCCTTAACGAGACTTTAATAGGTTCTGTAACTAGATGCTTTTATAGCGTTATCATGGGATTAACGACAAATCACTTAGCAAACGTTTACCACGATGCTTGACAATAAATAATCAGTGTCGCCCACTAAATTATTTTGGCCCATTAGCACGACAGAACCGACACTAATTAATCACTGAAATGACAGCGAAGGCGTTTAACACTTTCCTGTGCGGTAAAGACTCCAAAAGCTCGGGCACCCAAATACGATATAATATTTATAACGATGAAATAGCTAATTCTTAAGCTTTTGCCTTATATTTTGTTACGAAAATAACTAATAGCATCTTGATTCTCTTAATACTTTATTTATTTAAAATTTCTTTATGTTTCCTTCGTTCCCTTTATTTTTAGCTTTCTCTCCGTTTCGATACTGAAATAGGTCGAGGTTATTTCTTTATGATGTGTATACCGATATCGATGCGTGTAGAAGTGACAATGACGCAGAAAAATACTGGCAAAATAAAGATAAAACTTAGCCTTTGCGAGTGATCTGCGATGAAACAACTGTCTTTAGGTAGAGTTGAAGACAAATCACCCGTGCGATATGGCGTCTGGCGTCATCTGTCACCATCGCAACTGTCAAACTGGCCTGCTAAATCGATCACGCGCGAACTAATATCGAAGTTGTGTCGACAAGTCGCACGATTTGGGCAACCGGCCGCCCAACTAGTCGTACACGGCAAACTTTTTACGTGCACCGCCATACTCTGAAACAGTTCGTTTTATTGGATGTTTCCGTGCGAAGTTGGCTCTGTCGTCTTTTTACACTTTTTAAGAAATCGACGAGATATTTGAACAACATTTCTGAGTGGACAATTTTATCTTATTATACCTGTATCTTCTTATTTAAGTTATATAAATATATTAATTTTAAATTAATTTATATAATATATAATAAAATGTGCTTCCTGAACCAGAACGGTGTAATACGAGTGCGTACAAATGTGACAGCAAAATAAATGATTCTTTTATTGTCTAAATGCATGTTATATACCAGCTGTTCTCATTTAAAAAATGTATTCTTTGCTTAGCTTGATACAAGATGTGTCTTGCTTAACTTCATGCTTTCTTTTAAATATTTCAATTTGTAATATAGTCTGGGCCATCTAATGATCTATACCTACGGTAATAAGTAAATGACTTATGATATTGTGAAGGACATAACATAATATGAGTTATTCCGGTCTGATCCCCCAGATCTGATCCCCTTATTACATCACCGTACATTTTGTTTTAATATATATTTTATTATGATTTCTATATTCATTCTTATACCTAATCCTGCCAAAAGAAAGATTAGACTTATTGTGTTCTAAATACTATTTGTATCTCTATCTAAAATAAAATATAAGTAACTGAAAAAATAAAACAGTAATCCTAACAACGAACAATCTACGTGCAAATAATGAAAATAGTTGTTGTTGTACAAAACAAACCGTACGACATTATAGTATTATCCCACGAGAGAACAATAAATAATCTTCGAGTCTGATATAACACACTAGCAAAAATATGGTGTGAGAAAAAAGACGTTTATATTTATATTTTTATATTGTCGGGCGACTCAACAAAGCACTTGTGTAAAGGTCTAGTGAATCTCGGGTTTCGTCGATGTTTGCCGAAGGATATCCCGGGACAAACGAGTCCGGGGCTGGCGATCCCGGGATCATGGCCGCGTTTAGAGACAACAATAGCGATGGAGGAACCGTGATACGACGATATATATTATCTTTGTTGACACCGCATCATGTAGGTCGTTTTTTGTCGCCAATTTTCTCATTGTTGTTGTAAAATAACTTTAGCCCCGCGAAATGGTATATTTCTTTTAGTAAAATAAAAAGGATTTTGGCGCTGTTAAAACGATATGTTTCATTAATCCTTGGCTAATGTTTTTATTTGGGGAATGCTTATTATGCTGCTACATTTTAATATTTACCTGTAACTCTACATTTTGTATTTGTAGAATTGATTTATTTTAATACGGTCCAGTTGCCTCCTTACCCATGAAAAATATGATGATGATTTAATTTGTGAAATTTTGAAGTTAAGAATTATAAAGTAATATCTAAACAATTTAATTAAATTTATAATTAAATTTGATATTTTTTTGGAACACAGAAAGGTTTGAAGTTATAAATTATAAAGCTACATATAGGTATCTATAACTAAAAAATTACTTAAATTTAATTTTATATTTTAAATTTTCTTGGGATTACAGAAAGATATAGCATTCAATTTTGGAAATGATAGTATACAAGCAAATGGTTCACCAAAATAATGCACAGGGACACAGGTGCCTGTAGCTCATCATTTTTGTACGACTGAAATGGCAAACAGGCATATACCATATCACATAGGTACCTAAGTAGTTACGGTAACCTATGGACTCTCTATTTCTATATCATGTGACTTATCTAAATCATCTTTTGTAATACAAACCATACAAATCCTCAGAATTTTCGTTACTCACGTAACAATATAATGGTAGTATATTTGTTTGTGTTCGTACATCTTTGGCAGCTGTAAAAACAAGGTTACATTGATCCGATCACTTAGTGTTTGCCTCGAAAGAATTGCAAACATCCTTTGTGTGCCAAGACGAGCTGATAATGTTCACATTAACTTTGATCCCTCGCACACAAGGGCACTTACTACATACGCTATAGTTTAATCATATTTTCTGTGAACTTTATATCATCGTCATTGCAAAATTTATTTTATTTAAAACAGGTATAATATATATGTATTCTTCATGATTATGGCAATATTAATCACGTGGTTATGAAGTTTCTTGGCAGTTTTTCTCAGAACTCTGTCTATTTCAATCTCTATCTTTGCTAAAGAATCAGAAAATTGGCCGTAAACAAATTGGCTGACATCTTCTTTTATCTTGATGTTCTTGTGTCATTCATGATCTAAATGAACCAATAAGTTTGACTTTGAGCGTAAACTATGTATATTTATGTATATCAACGGTGTATACAATTGTGTACGCTACACGTGTGTCACCTACTGGTACGTGACCGGAGAATTAAGTCACTTGACCCGGCCATGCTGGCCCTTCTGACGTGGAGGTCATCAGAGCACAGGTCAAAACGATATAACTTCACTCATTGCTCGTCAGCTTGCGTAATGTAATTATTTTTTAATTGAATTAGTGATGTACGGGCGCTCGAAGGACACACTTAAGAAATTAGTGACGATGAGTCACAGCTTAAGTGTAATAAATGACGTGTGTTCGCTTTAGGAAAGGTGTTAAAATTTATATTTTTTATGACTAGCGATTTTAAAATGACTCATTTTCACTGAAGTAGCTTAGTTCCTTGTTTGCTTGTTGCGATTTTGACTTAAATTTTACTTTATTTCAAATCTAACATTATACTTACGTTTTAAAAATAGGTAGATACAACGTATTTTTTTTTAAATAAAACAAATATATAGAGTAATATGCACTCAATAACAGATATTTTGTTATATTTTCTATTAGCTCTTAAAGTTCATACTACATAATTTGTATCATGTATCTTAATTCATAAGTCATAAGCATAACGTAACGTCGATACGCCGCGACTCAGTAGTATATTACGCGCCTTGTGGCATGATCCCGATTTTAACAACTCTCGTAGCACTCACAATCTGAAGATGTCATCGACGCTTAACGCTCGAGGTGTTTCTGAAGCACCTGTACCTACTCATACATATATTATTTGAAGTACGAATCAAGAGTTATGTTTCATTCCCACTTTTCCTATTATTTTAAATGACTAAGAAATCAAACTTTATTGTGTATTAATGTTCGTCTATTTTCTGTTTCAGGTAATTATTATCATAATACTGTAATGCATTGGTGAGTTACAAAACAAATCATATCGCGACTCCGTAGCTACGCTGGCCCTTCGTAGCATTTACAAAACGTCTCATTCATAAAAGATTTTTATATTATTCAGCGACGTATTCGCAAAGTTATGCACCAAAAAAAAAAGAAGAGGAATATTCTATCCTATACTTGTACTGAAAAAATGTGTATTTTGCGAGTTGTGGATCAAAACAGCGGTCTCCTCCCTAGAGCCGAAGAAAATATTAAAATATCTGTACTAGGGGACGAAAACACGCAATCAATTTTGTCGATTCGATGTCCCCAATTCGTTTGCTGAATTCTTAATAGCGCCTTGGGGTCGCCGAGGAACGTAACGCGACACTTTATTATTTAATCCGCGTTTTGCCACGCGCTCCACTGTGCACCCGTATAACGGCAATTTAATTGGGAACAGTTTAATTTTATTTAAATTATTTTAATTTAATTTAAATCCAACAAATTGGTCATTGGCAAAAATATTTTTAGTACTAATTTTGTCCTATTATTTATTACCTAACTTGTGTTTTAAATAACAACACATTGAAATAAGTATGTAAACTTTTAATGAAAACTAAGTTACACCATTTGGTTTGGTGCTGCTATATAGTGTTATGTACACACACTCAATTTGATGAATAGTTGTACAACGTAGAGGTGGGACCAAGCGGCTCCCAAGAGAGAACCCAATGTGTATCACACTCGACAGCCGGATTTGTGATCGTAGTAAATTGAAAACACCTGCACACAGTTCGACCCTGCCACCTATATATTATGTATTTCCATTTAATCTTAATTTAGCACGTTATGGTGCCCTAGAGGACACAATGTCCCTTAATATTTTATTTTAAATATTCAATCAATGTTTATATCTGAATCCTACTAAATAAATGTGAAAGTGTGTGTGTGTGTGCGTGTGTGTGTGTTTGTTACCACTCAGCGCCTAAACAGCTAAACCGTTTTTGATTAAAATTGGTATATAGATAGCTTCGGTGCCGGAGGCGGATATAGGCTACTTTCCATCCCGAAAATCGGTCTGGTTTTTGAGGCATACAAAACATATTTTACGCGCGGGCGAAGCCGTAGTGCGCACCTAGTCCTTCATAAAATATGATAATATTATTATAATATTTGTCTTGGTTTCTACGAAGTAAGTACTCAAATTTATAACATTACTAGCTGTTACCCGCGAATTCTACGCGTAAAAATTTTGATGTGTGCCTGTATGAGTTCACACACTACCACTAAAACTGACGAAGTTTCACAAAAACTCGCGATCCCTTTTTTCCCCACTTAATAAGGGTAGTTTCTTAATATAAAAAGATGATTTTTAGTTAAGTATCACTTAAGCACTTGACAATACAATAAGATTGAAGTCGACAGCTTGAAAAATAGAAGATTTCCGTACAAACTTACCCTCTGTTTCACCCCATTGTAAAAGCTGTTTAAAAAAAAATAGTTTCAATTTCTTACTTTACCATCCCTTTCTACCCCCGTAAACATTTTGCAAAATGCCGTCGCAGTGAGCACCTACGTCCTAGAAGCAAAATTTAAGACTCCTAGCACTTGTAGTTACTGAGATATCGTGATATAAGTATTTATATATAGATAGATTTTCATAACCAAATTGGTTGTAATGAAACTAAATCAATATCTTGATAGTCATTACTTAGAATTCTGGGTTTTAGGTTGAGGACAGAAAATAATAGAAAAGTAAACGTATAATAATTATTAGCCTTGATAACAAAATTAAGTGAATTATGAATTTAGTCGAACAAATCTACACGTACTCTAGGGTTTAGTCCGATCTAATTCCCGACGCCCGTTTAATTGATCTACATCGTCTCCATGAGATAATTTCGTTCCGACTCGATCCCATCCTATCGCTTGTCACTGTTTTATTACTAACCCTGAGCGGATTGTGGGTTGTTCGCGGAAATGTTGCCTCATTTGCTACATGCTTTATGTCCAATAATTTTCAATGGACCATTAAAATTTAATCAATTAATTTTTATCCAGCAAATTTTGAATTTGTCGATCCTAAAGAACAGACTGTAATAAATTTAATAAAAATGTTTTAGAACCTAATATAGTTTACCTTCAATAAAATTGGTTCAAAATTAGCTCCCAAATTCAACTATTTTTAGTTACTTTTTCATATTATTATTTATCACCGAACAAAATCACATATTATTTGCAAACTCTTAGTGCAATTTTTACGAGCCCTCTTCACCTCTTGATACTAAATTATCATACAATTTAACCGTGTATTATCGTGGGCGTAAAATATAAAGTCATTAACTGAAGTGTCTATTGACTCTCCTCACTGTACACAACAACATGTGGGTACCATTTAACATGTTCTGAGAATACAATTAGTATTTCATTTGGAACCGCGCGAAGATTACAAGACGAGTGGGAGTACTTACTACAATATATTGCTTCTGTAAGCGAAGATTTATGTAGACATAAGATCTATAGCCGGCGGTTTATAGGTACCTACCTACGATGGAAATGGAGGATTCGCGTGACGCTACGCCTTGTTTCTTTACGTTGGTAATGTGCTAATGATCGAAGGAATACTGAAAATTGTTTGTATTAAATAAGTATACAATATTTCCTAAATATCGCTAGCAACATCAATATTAAACTTATTTGGACAGAATAGATATTTAATTATTAGACAAAGAAAGATTTCTTAGACTGATTAACCTAAATGTCGGCTGTTTCCAATCCAAAAAGTATATTCTGTCTTGTAATAGCTATATTAATACATTAAAGTAAACAAACAAAATCAAGCAATAACAGATTCGTTTACTTTTAATTATTAGTAGTTTTAGCTTTCTTAGTTGCAGAAAGCAATACTTAAATTCTACGATTAATCTAGGAGTATTAACTTAATAAAAACTACGAACGATAACGATGACAATGTACCAGTAATAAAAGCAGAGGTTGAGTCTTTAAGCGGGGAGCGAAACGACTGTCGTTCAACAGCCTCCACTACGCCTAATTGGTCTTACGATTACTATCCTAGCACCAGTCATTTTAAACAAAAAGCAGTTTAAAATATACAACTGTAAGGTCTGTATTGCAAAAAACGTGTTAAAATAAAAGCCTCCTCGAGAGTCGTCCGCCCTTTTTCCACGTGCTCGTTGTCAGTGTAATTGATCGTCGCTGCCGCTGCGAGATAATTCCGCTGTGACGTGATCCGCATTGTTCTGACCGTTTTATTATGCCCTTACTGTTACTCAGATGCACGGGAAATGCAAAACAAACAGACGTTAATTAGGCCAGATATGCCTCGATACTGCCGAGAACACAGCTGAGATCGTTCGCAAACGTACCAATTTTTATTGTAGATTTGAAGAAATTTTTCACACGTTTTATCAGTTTCGTATGCAACGAGAACCCTTCATTTACATAAGATTATATGGAGATCACGTGAATAATGGTAGGATTACGAGAAAGGAAACCATATGTTTAAGAGGAAAGCTTTACCAAAGTACAAACCATATCAATGAAAATATTTTGAAATATTTTTTAGATATTTCCGAAATAGTTACTGTAGTTACATATTTAATGCCATTTAACCAAAATCACATACTATTCTTGCAGTTAGATAAATATATAAATCAGTTAATGTATTGTATGTGTAATAACCATAATATCATCCATTAATAATATCAAAGATGGTTGCTTTAACCCTTGAGGCTTCCTTTATTTTGGTAACACGAATAGAAACAATTGTCTTTGAGGTTGAATACAAAATTACTCCGATTGAATTAATTCAATAGCTCTGTTTCGTTTCGCGTAACAAATGTAAAGTTTAACGTTATACACGGCTCTCTTAGGCTCGACAGCCTTGATAAACAAAACCTTCACAAGCAAATACGTGTGCTACGAGGCTTCCTTTACAATATTAACGCTCAATTATTAATAACAATATAAAGCCGTTTGGGTTTAAATATAAGTATACGATTACGGCATGGATAATTGGATAGATTTGTCAATAAAGATCTATTGTGACAATTTTAACGCTTTTAAAAAACACAAATTGATAATAATGATGTCAGTATACATTTTACACAAACAAAGCCTTGTGACTATTGGTTATAATAAAGAAGGGAGCCATCACAGTCATATTCTACATTCTTTCGTTGTTCAAGATGTTCCTGTTAATTAACTTTAAATAAATGTATACGGGCATTATCTTTATGTATGAAACGCTTCTATTAGAATTACACAATATAGTCCATTTAGAACTAGAAGATCAATACAAAAAAAGAACTGATTTCAGCCTCATCATAGCGTGTAAATACTAAAAGACTCAAGGAATAGGGCTGTCAGATGCCTTTTTGCAAAGATTATCAACTAAATTAGTGGAGGGTGTTCGTATTTACTCAAATACGTCTACGTTTTATTTATCATTGATAGGAATTGATAAGTCATTTTAATTCGTGCAGTCATTAGTATGCACTATCATCTTATACGCGTTCTTTCTACTTTCAGTAGGTATGGACGTCTAAATTTGTTCAAATATGCGATAGGTCCTTTAACATTGGTTAAATACTTCATGAATGCTCAGTGTATAGTAGTCGTATAGCATTCAATGAATTATTATTGCTAAGGTAGCTGGGTGAAATTAAATTCACCAAACGGTTGCACGGTATAACATTCGGTAAATTACCGGTCATTGGACGCCGACCGTTAGCTGTTATCACGATTATTGCCAGTTATGATTACCACACAAAATATTGATATTGATTTGAAGTTCTGTCTACCCAATTCGCTTTTGTTTTTATTCCATCACATTCTAAAAGCAAACATTACATTTCAAATCTCGCTTCTACGTATATCACTACAGTTATATTAATGTTTGTTAAGACAACAATTTGAGCGACTATTTTATACTATGCAATGTTACCTAAACTAAATATTGTTTTACGGTCTGTACGTAAACGTGAATTAGAATAAAGCACAGCATTTTTGTAAAGTGCTTAATTTGCTAGAACTTAAACTTAACTTTTTGTTTGAAACAATTTATAGGTAGGTACCTATATATTATCTAAAATAGCGAGTTTAGTGTTCCTTTTTAAAATAATTGTCTAACAATATACCGTACCGTATATACTCATATACCTCTGCAAATATTTCACGACAGATTATCTATAAGCTTTTCATTTCCTAACAACTCCATGAGCTCTATATTTCATCATCGTTTGTTGGGAAAAATCGAAAAGAAGTTCCTGCGTTACAAAGCTAGCACATTTCGGGAGAAATTGAATGCAGATTCGCTTTGGCATTTGTTAGTTTGGTATAGAAAAATAAACTGAAGTTATAATTTAAGGCAATAGTCCGTAATAAGTCTATCTAAAACATCTGGAGAAAATTCTAGTAAATTACATTAGAAGGAAAAGTAAAAGCTTCCATAACGGTGAAGTTAAAGTCATTTGAAGTTAAAAGAACCAACTTGAATATAATTTGTATTTGAGCCAGTTCGCCTCAGTTCACGCGGTGTCGGTTTTAGACCGGTTCACAACTTTGTAACCGTATAGCAATTATAATAATGGCTTACACATAAAGTAAATTGGGTGGAAGTTTATTCGATTGTTAGTATAAATGTGTTTTACGTTTCCTACAGTATGTGAGCTGGGTAGTGCTTCACGTAATCACAAGATTATTGATCTATACATTATCTTAAGTTATCAATTAATTCAAATAGTGTTAAGAATAATAAATATACTGACAAAAATCAAAGTCATATGTCATATATATCAATAGTGAAGAGGTTCCAGTCTCTGGAGCTTAACCACCGGTAGCTTAGTCTCTGTACCCGATATCGATGGGTCTCCAATTTTTATATTTTTAAATGTACATTTTATATCATTTGTATATTTAAAAACGTAGTAAACGTAAAAAATAGTAATGTACATATTTATTTCTATAAGGAATTTAAAATTGAAGTTTCTAACGTTTTCCTTTAATATTGCTATCACTAGGTAAGTCGTGACACACGTAGCCTGAATAGAATGAAAATCTTAATCAGTTTCATTGTTGCGTTTTCCTCGACAATAATTCGAAATAGAAGCTTTCATCGACACTTTGCAATGTTTCAACTCACGGGGCAATTATATTATTTATTAGTAGAACACCTGCGACAGGACGTGGAAAGTTTCCTTAAAAGTCTCACTCGGCTGGCCTGGGGTAATGGGGAGAATAAGTCTACGTTCCTCGCGCCTAATTTGGCAACCCGACGCGCGGAATTTATAGGGGTGGGGCTGAGGCCTCTACAGCTTGAAATATTCGAAAGCTCCACTCGACCGTGAGTTATGAATGAATCCCGTTAAAGAACCCGGAAAATTTCTAACGGCACGCGTAACAGCTCTGACATGGAGCGGGATCACTGAACGTCAACATTACCGATATTGTCTTTATGTTCTTACTACACAGTACCTAATAGCAAAATATAGCCGTGTCTACCTGCCTCTTCAAGATAATTGAACTCATGAATGATTCACTTACGTAAATGTTTATGTGGTACTTACAAAATTACTCAACAACGTGTCAAGGAGCGCTCTCGTTCAGTCGTCGCGGTATTATTTAGTAACTAGATTTTTATCGAGAAAACGAAAGCAAACAATCAGCGCTAGCAAATGGAAAATAAAAATAAAAGGATAAGCTTTAATGGGCACTACATCGGTAACAGCCGCACGACGTGGCGAGCCGCATTCAAATCTGTTTGATTTATGCGAAGTAATCGCCTCGTCGCTCCTGTCAGATGGGAGACTGGAGAAAATGGCAGACTTTATTATTTATTAAAGGCCGGTTGCAGTTTAATGCGCTGGCCATAAAACAATATGAGATTAATAACATAGTGAACTTTTAATACAATCGTTTTTCCTTCTAACCATTATTTTCTAATACTTTCTCATACTGTTTTTAAAGACAACTGCCGCTATAGAGAGAACAAACGTGTTGCATGTTATATCGCTAATTTACCTATAACTTTAACGTTGACAATGTACACCCAGATTCTCTTTAGTGGTAATCTAACCCGTATTCAACTTAGATACCTACCATGAAACGACCACCTTAATCGCTAGAATACACGTGCACTCAACATTGTTATCGTACAATAAGTTTGAAGACCAAAGTTGACAAACGAGCAACTTGTTACCAGTTAGTGTCGGATTAATAACAGAAGTTGACTAAAAATGTGTTCGTTGGCGCTCTGCAATGGCACCACGGTTATAATAATGGAGGGAAAACTAAACTACCTTAATACTTTCACGGTGAAAACTTCAAATTGAATTTCCAGTTGTGTGAATATTTCAAACCCTCCGCTGTTGACTTTAAAACATTGTTCCCTTCGCCCGCACATAACATTTAGAATGTAAACATGTGGTATTACTTTTACATAAAGTTGGCAACAAATTAATTACAACATACCTAAAACTTCAATTATTATATGAATAGAACATTTTGAGTTTTAATCTGACTTCATACTACATGTTATTTGAATTTGTATGGACTGAAAGACATTCAAATAATACTAAAATAAGTTTACTGACTATGCTATTCTAATTAAATATGAATTTCAAGGTCCTCTGTCAGCTGTCACTTAATATGAATATACTATACCTTGTATATATTATACCTTGTGATGATTACGTAAGCACGGTAATACTCTTAAGTAAGGACAGGAATTGAAGAGATTAAATTTTAATTGAAACTTTTATCAAGTAAATAATTCGTTTTCCCTTACGCTGCTCAACATGTCTGCTTATGCAAATAAGTCGTCAATACATGATGAACAATCATTCTAATTATTTTCTTGACCACGTAGTACATGTTTGATTGCAAAAGTACAATTGCGCAAATGGATCATAATTATCCTAAATGTTTATTATGTACAGAGGTGCTCAAACCACGTTTTTCCTTTAAAACAACTTTACAAAGATTATCTGTAGAAAATCAAGTCACGTATCGGGTTTGCAGGCGTGGAAGTACTTTTTAGCGATTGGGTGCAGATCCATCGGCGAGATATGTGAGAGGCCATATATTTGAAACAAAAATTGAAATAGATTAGCTTCTACGGAACCCGAATGGGATCATGATAATATTCTCATACTTTCCCTTCAGTAAGTATACTAAAAGTTCATAAACGGTGGTAGACCTTTAGAAACTGCTGTTGAATTTCATTTAGGTGCGATGCACAATGTTAAACATGAGCATGCGAATGAACTTTTCAAAAGTTTTACTACGATCAACGCTATACGTAAAAAGTAACTAAGTGACATTACAAAGTAACGGGCATAGCACTATTGCTAACTGGTGCCTATAAGCTGAACATACCACAATTTGCAGATTTATTATTAAGCCGCAAAATATGCGCTTAAGTCACGAATATATACATATATAGCTTAGCAGCTATAATATAATATTTTATTCATACAGAGTACAGTACTCCCCAAATGTTTTCCCGTGGGTGTCGTTAGACGACTAAGGGAATACCAGAAAACGAGCAGCGTTACCTGTGTGCTATAAATATTACTTCAGTGCCAACCCATCCGGCAAGCGTGGTTATTATAGCAAACCTTTCTGTTTATGAAAGGTTGGATCAGCAGTGGATAAGTAATCTCAAAATTATTTCATAGGTACTAGTGATCTGCCACGGCTTCCTATGAATATACACCGTATATTGCATTATATATTCATAATGATTTTTTTTAATGACAGTGAAAACTGTATTGAAATCTGTTCCTTGGTTTATGAGAAGTTTGCTTTATACTATTTTTAGAAGGAAAAATTATGCTGGTTGGTATTTTGAACTAATGTTTATCATTATCATATTGTATTGGACGTAATTAGCTTGTTCAAATAATTTTGGTAAGCCAAAGTAAATTATCAAATCGTTGACAGTGTAGTCTTTAATTATATCACATTAATATTTTCCTCTTTCCTACAAAGTTACTCCTCTAAGCTACAACTTGGATTGCCGATTGGCCTGCGTCCAGCGTTGTCCGTCCCTTACCAAGTCATCTGTCCATCTTGTTGAACGTCTTTATATTATTACGCTTACCGGTTTATAAAGAGTTCCCTATCAAAAATAAAACAAGTAAAATTCAAACCTGCAAATCTTTAGAATCCAATAGACCATCGCGACATTTAGAACTTTTGTAGGTACTAAAATATATTTTAACTTCACGGCAAAATCAAATTAAATTTACTGTCATCAAAATTTATCGTTTAAACTTCGAATATTAAAATGTTTTATGAAAACCTAAGGTTAACCATACCAATATCACCTTACAATATAAAAACATTAACGTAAAAGTATATAAATTATATATTTATTGAATTTTAATAGTTAATACAAAGCATTAAGTATATAATAGATAGCATAAAGAGACTTCAGAGACGGTAAATCTTTGAGAGTAATCAAATCACAGAAATGTCAAACCTCTATCTTTGAATAAGCGTCGACTGCGCGGTTTCAGCAAAGGTGAAATGCCGCATTAATTACTCGTAGGTACCTAAACAGCAACCGATAGAGGTGTCTACACCAACACCTAACTGCAGCATCAATAAAACAGGCAGCATCGAGCCAGGGCCGCCGCATGCCAGCTAATTTTCATACTAAACGAGCGGGTGCATTATTAAAATGTGCTCTGATGTGACAACCCTCTCTCGACCTCGGCGAGCATTTAAACTTGACTTAGTAACTGAGCTGTTAAGTATTTAAGGTCTTCGCTTCAGTGGGATACTAGTTTATGGGGCTGGTACACCTACTGCCGTTACTCTACACTAAATTGTGTATTATACAATGTTCTTAGCTTCTATAACTTGTAATATATATACTCACCTGCTTAGTTTTTAAGCTTATGTTACACTGCATCCTTTTCTAATGTTACAACTCATTTTTAACCGACTTCAAAAAAAGGAGGAGGTTTCTCAATTCGACCGGTTTCTCGATTCGTATATATATATATTTTTTTAAGCGTGTTCGCGAATAACTCCGTCGTTTATGAACCGATTTCGATGATTCTTTGTCTGTTGGAAAGAAGATATCCCAAGGGTGGTACCATGATAAGGAAACCAGGATCTGATGATGGCATCCTAGAGAAATCGAGGGGAACTTTCGAAAATCGTACTGACAACAAGTGCATTTGTTATGTTTTATTAAGTAATTTAAGGCACTACTATTTAGTGAAGGTTTGGAGTCGATCTGATAATGGAGCACAAAGACAGTTGAGGAAACTCCTTAACGATTTACAGCAATAAGTTGGTTTTTATACTTAATTCATTTCTAATGATGAGAACTTTGCGCCCGTATGAGTTATAAGTGCCATTACAGGTGACCATAGACAGTCGAGGGAATTCCTTAACAGCAGTCATGTCGGGCTTACTTCATACGGTTTAATATGCCAAAATGTTTAGTGTATACAAAAATAATAGCTAAGTAAGATTTAGGTCTACCCATCACTAAAAACGGTAAAATAAAATAATTTTTAACAAAAAGAAAAACGACTTCAAACAGGAAAGAAACTAAAAAGTAAAAAATAAATTTACATAGCACAAAGTAATTCATATTTAGTTAATCAGAAATAATTAAATAAGTATTTTTTAATTTTGAAGTTGGTGCAAGTAAATACTCAATAACTAAGTAAATATTATAAGAACCTTACTACAATAGCAAATTAAAATTGATAATACCTATAAATAAGTACCTAGTTATTGTTTTAATTGGCACCAACTTGAAAATTATAAAATACTTATTTAATTATTTCTGAATTTGATGAAGATTTATATTCTTATTGTATAATATTTTTATCGTGGGATGGTTGTTGTTCTAATTTCAAGAATATTTCAGCTTTTAGGAAATGTTGTGCTCTAATCCAAGTTTTCTAAAGTTATTATCCTTTAAATTGTAACAGTAGTATTCATAAACTATAAAATGTATAATGTACATTTAACAATGTTTCTAATTATTTTGACACGTTGTTCAGTGTGCAACTATTTGCTATTTATTTAAAATCGCTGTGGTCTATTTTGAACCAGTTACTTTTCTCACTACGAAAGATCAAAGAACAGTTATTTTCACTATTGGCCTGTTACCGTCAACCAATCGATACTGAGCTAAAATACCAGCGAATAAAAACAATTGGTATAGATAATTCGGAACTAAGATGCCAATGTTCTGATGCCTCACACTTATTCGCCCGTTAGTTATATGAATCTTATACTTGTTAAACTAGGACAGTACGGTGATGTGATGACATTGTTGCAAGTACACTGTTGTTTTGACATGCAAAAATTATGTCATGTCATCAATAAATTATTATCATAATATGCTAAGACTGTGATAAATTAATAAGAAATTCGATTTAAGTAATAATAATAATAATAATAATAATAATATTTATTTCAGGCATCCCATATTATATTTGTTAGTAACAATGTTCTTAGCCTATAGTGTTAGTAAAAGTACAATAAATAATTAACAATTAACAATTCAGTTAGGTCTCGCGTGTAAACCTATCCAGTGTTCCAACAGTATAGAGTCCCATCGTGTGGCGCACGCAGTCAGGATGGAGCTGGGACTGCCGCGTACCCGCGCCAGCATTGATGCACAGCGCTTACGCATGATCGCGTGAAAACCGTCCACGCGAGCCTCCGCGAACATACCACTCACGCTACAGTACCGCGGTAGTCCCATCAACACTCTGAACGCGTTATTATATTGGACACGCAGGGCGTCATATGCCCTCCGCGTGTATTTAACCCACAAACTGCATGTGTAGAAGGTCTGGCAGAAAGCTCTGAATAGTGTGATCTTCACTTGTTCAGTACACCTTGCGAATCTGCGGGCCAACATATTACAGCGAACAGACAACGCCCTGCGCTCCCTCTCCACATATCATCTCGAAGGTCTTCAGTGACCCAGTGGCCCAGATACTTAAAGTGAGTAACGCGGTTTAATGGTGTACCATATAGTGAAACGGGAGCTACCTCTTTGTAATCTTTTTTAGGCGCTTTAAAGACCATGACCTCACTTTTCTTTATATTGTATCTGAGCCCATGGGCCTCCGCGTACCCCTCACATATACGGAGTAGCTTACGCAACGCACCGATTGAAGGGCTGAGCAGCACCATGTCATCCGCGTAACTGATGTTGTTAACGCAAATACCATCAATATGACACCCAATGCCGGTGCCGCTGAGCCTCTCAATCAGGCGATCCATATACAAATTAAATAATTTCGGTGAGGTCAAACCCCCCTGGCGCACTCCACACTCCAGCTCATAATCCTCTGATTTACTAGCTGCCCACCTCACAGCATTTTTCTGATATTTATACCAGTATTGAAATATAGATATAATTTCAGGGGACAAACTAGTGTCTCGACACATTTTTGACCACAGCAATTCGTATGAGACCAGGTCAAATGCCCTGGACAGGTCCAAGAAACACGTGTACACGGGTGTTTTACGCGCGGTATAGTATTGCACAGTCTGCTTGAGGCACAAGATAGCACTTTCCGTGGATAGACCGGTTCGAAAGCCGAACTGACCGTCATGCAGTTTTATATGCTGTGTTAAATGGCCATCAAGCAAACCGTCCAAAACCTTGGCTATGATGGTGGCCAAGGATATAGGTCTATAGTTAGACCTGTCCGAGATATCTCCAGTCTTATTTTTTACAATGGGGACAACAATGGTATACATAAGATCGTCAGGCAGGTAGGAGTGGCTAACACACAGATTAAATAGCAGAGCCAGAACTCTCGGCAGGTGTACCCCAGCATACCGCAGGTGCTCAATGCTGAGGCCATCATGACCTGGAGATTTTCCTCTTTTCATAGATTTAATAACTGCATCTACATCCTTTGCAATGAAATTTACGTTAATATCCCCAGGGATAGCCCCAACATCAGGCACCGGCATCATTTCTGACTGTGCAGGTTTAATAACCGGCTCAACTCTGAAATTCAGCTGAAATAGTCTCGCGATATTATCTGGCTCGTGGTTACCTTCGACGCTCACGGGCCGGCTCGGCTTAAGATTCAACTTATTTGTTGACTTCCAAAATTTAGAAAATTTTTTATTGGAATGGTGTTGTGCTATTATGTCCATCTTTATTTGTTGTTGATTTTTTTGACACCATTTCAATTTCACCTTAAATAAACGTCTAGACTCGGTCATTTCATTGAATAGCCGCCCAGAGCTAGGTTTTCCATACAATAGCCAATTCTGATAACATTGCCGAGCCCTACCGTGAGCCTCCTTCACATGTCTGTTCCAACCTATAATGTGCTTATCGCTACCGGGATTCAAACTTCTATAAGAAGATTGCGCTCCCTCTGACAGTATACAGACTATATTTCTATACATATCATTAATTAACGATTTATGAACAACACAGTTACATCTTTTACCAGCACAATTCGCAAATTCCGATGGAAAGTCAATATGCTTTAATTTTGCGTGACAATAGTTATGAAATATTTCAATTTGACTAGCCTGCCTCTCCCTCCATATCACATAATTATTATTCAAATTAGGTGGTATTACAATTTTAGGTTTTATTAAATTTACATTGCAGGTTAACTCAATCGGATAGTGGTCAGACCAATAGGTATCATACAATATTGACACATTATTTATGGTAGCACGCGCAGCGTTTGTGACCAAACAGTGATCCAGCCACCTGTGGCATCCGTGTGCCTCGCTTACAAAAGTGTGTGAATCGTTAGGTAATAGATCAAGATCAACACAAGTCCATGATTGGTCCGCGCAAAAGTCTAAAAGTTGCATTGCGAATAACTCACCCGGGTGCGCGTTGAAATCTCCCAACACATACACAGATTCAACATCACTATTTTCAATTATAGAATTTGTTTCGCTTAGACACTCCGTAAACTCAATCAAATTGTCTTTTGAGTCCGTAGGCATATATACGGATATGATTAACAAAGAACGCTCGCATATATCCACCTTAATAGCCGTTATACGATCACTACTACATTGTAACACTGACACCGAGGGAAACAAAGACTTCCTCCATAGCACTGCCACACCTCCGTATGGTCGGCCGCGGAGCACACCGGCTGAGGTGTCCACGGCAGACTTGCCGGTGAACGCAAACTTGTCGCTGATGCTACCCAGGAACGGAATATCGTGTGGCAACAACCACGTCTCCTGAAGTGCCACAATGTCAGCTGTTTCACATATTTTCCTTACACATTCCACTGATCTTATAATATTTTTGCAGTTAAAAGTTACGAATTTAACGATTTTATTCATAATATGGCTAATCAAACTACACACAGGTCAATAAAATTAATCTTCGTTGCTACTACCGTTATTTCTAGCCTTGAAGTTTACAAAGCGGCGGTATGCGACGCCTTATATAAAATCTTTAGACAAATCTTAGATCTTTAGTAATAGAAAATCTTTAGACTTTAATTCCTTTAAATATTTTAAACTCACACGATTTTTACACATAACTATATTTATTTAATTCCTTTTTCAAATTATTTAAAAGTATTGTTTTTAGTTCTGTTCATTAAAAAATACACAGTCTAGCAATTTTGTAGTAGATTTTAATTTAAACATGCAGTAAATGTCAGTTTGCAACAACAGCAAAATTGCCACCAATTTCAACTTCAATTCAGCAATTTCCACGAATGGGTTTTAGCACAGCTAATAATTTCACCTCTGCATCGTATCATTGTATGGATCATAATACTGGCACGACATATTTCAATTTAATTCAGAAACAACTGTTGCAAAACAACAATTTAACACTTATTCATAAAGCTTTCGCAGTCGGACTGCTGACTGGTAAGAGGATGAAACAATACATTTTCTTCAGTACATCTGAAGTTGTAAGTTTGAACAACTGCCCTTACTCTTGACATGTTTGTGCCATCCATCTAGCTGGAGCACTTTCATAGCCGTAGCGAGGAGCAGGTGTCAAAACTAGAGGACGTTAGGCTAATGTATGCAGATTGCATCTTTCGCTACTCCGTGCACTAACGCGCCACTCGCAACAACGTAGCGTTGCCGCATTAGCTCAACTGTAGTTAATGCTCTATTGCGGTAAGCTTTTATTTTTTACACCTAATTACAAACATTTACATTTTTTGAAACGAACTTTTGCTCGTACACATTGTAAATATAAAAGTAACCAGTGTTAATGATGCTATTGCGTTACATTTTTAGTTTGATGGGTTAAGTTGACGGTCGTAAAATTCAGGACAGGTTGACATTTGGTGATGACTCATGGTTTAGGCAATTAGCTGACCTTAAATGACGTACTGAATTTTGCTCCTCTTCTAATGTGAATTGAATTACATATTATTATGTTTGTTAAGGTTTTACGAAATATGACACCGAAATATTTCATGTTAATTAGTTTTAGTTTAAATAAAATAAGTTTGTTTATATATTTTTATTATATATGTATTGGCATGCTTTGGGCTCTAGATGCATGAAATAAAATATGTATTTATTTAGATTTTTTAGGATTTAAGGAAATATTATTTTAAAGCCATTGCTAACTCCTAAAAACAATAACACACATACAGTACCTATATGCAGACTATTATAGGTATTGTATTTCTACTTCTTCAAATTAGCTACAATAATCTTTTCATAAAAAAAATTACGATCTACACTTGAAGCGATTAGACAGTTAATTGTTAAATAGAACAACAAACAATAAAACCGAGGATTGTAAAACTTTCTTCATTCTAAATACAATATCCGTTACAATAATAATCCTAGAGTAATAAACTAATAGGTATAAACACCTAATCATTAGTCATTAAAAGTTGAAACTAAACGATAGTTAAATACTTTTTGTATAGAAACGCTAACATTATTACTTTTCAATTTACTATGGAATTATATCCAAGAAAGCATCACTTATAATAATACATTTTATATGAATAAAAGTTAAAACCCGCCATCATAAAATGTACTATGGCTATTTTGAACGTATCGTAACATGTAAATAAACCGCGTATACCAAAGTTTGGCATCAATGTTACACAATTTAATTAATTATGTATTTATAATTATATAATCCTTACGCATAAATATTTATAGCATAGCATTGTCTATAAAAGCTGTCGTATTAATTAAATTCGAACTCACTATATACGGTAGGTACCACTTTAGTCACTTTTTTTCGTCATAATAATTGTAAAAATATTTTATTAAATCAAAATATGCAATCTATATCGATACTACACCATTAAATGTAAACTGACGGACTCATAAACTGCTTCAAAGTTCAGGATTACTTTGAAATTATTTTTTTAATAAGTATGCATACTTTTTAGATTAAATTATATAAATATGGAGAGACTGGCTCTTAATCTTAAATAAAAGCAAAATTTAAAAATAGAACTGCAGTAAAACAAATGAATATAGCAGCGAAAAGAAAATTTACTCGTAGTATCAGATTTACGTGTTATTTAAAGCAAAGTTTTAAATTGATTCGCATTGATTTTTTATTCTTTTGTCAATTGAATTATTGTTACCAGCAGAATTGTTGGGTTAGTTTTTTAACTCATCGAGAGTTTTTGAACCATAATATGGATACTTCGTCCGAACAAGCGGCTCAAATTGTAGCACTGGTGCGGGAGGACTCGGATCAACGAACGATTGGTAGAAATTTAAATTTAAACCACTCTACAGTTTCTAGAATATACAGAAGGTTTGTGGAGACAGGTTCTTACAGAAGGAGATGTGGTACAGGCAGGACTCGAGCAACCACCGCTCGTGATGACCGATTTATTGTTACAACTTCCCTGCGAAATCGTTTCCTCACGTCAGTTAACATCAAAACAGAGCTTAATGAAATGCGTGGAGTAAATGTGAGTGCACGAACAATAAGAAGAAGGTTAAAGGAAGCGGATATCACCCCTTTTAGACCAGCAAATGGTCCAAAGTTGTCTGTAGCTCACAGACAAGCTCGCTTAAGATTTGCGCGTGATCACCTAAATTGGACAGAAGAGCAATGGGATCCGTGAACAATACGGAGGCGTATTGTTCACGGACGAGTGTAGGACATGTTTATATGGTGCAGATGGTCGCAGAAGAATCTATCGTCGACGTGGGGAGCGATATGCTCAAAGTTGCATTGAGGAGCGTGTTCCTTTTGGAGGCGGTTCGTGTATGGTCTGGGGTGGCATATCGATGAACGGGCGAACAGAACTTGTGTTCATAGACATGGTCCGTCAAAACGGTAATAGAGGGGGTTTGACTGCACATCGCTACATAACAGAGATCTTAGAAGATCACGTGGTGCCTTACATGGGATTCATAGGCGAAAATTTTACTTTAAAGCAGGATAATGCCCGGCCGCACACTGCTGTTCAAGTTCGACAATATTGCGAAGAGGTTGGGATACGTACAATGAATTGGCCAGCACGCAGCCCGGATCTTAATTCCATTGAGCATGTTTGGGACAATTTAAAAAGAGCTGTATATGCGAGAAATCCTATGCCAACGACAGTGGCAGCACTAAGAACAGCACTTTCAGAAGAATGGGAGAATATTCCGCAAGATCTTTTAATAACCCTAATAAAATCTATGCGGAACCGATTAGAATTCGTAATAAGGGCACGTGGAGGTAATACACCTTATTAAAACATAAATAAACCCTTGCAAAAAGTTTGGGTCTATTGTTGAAACCATTTTTCTTATTAAACCAATTTTCCTTAAATTTCTGTCTTTTCTTCAAAAAAGTCTTAAGGTCCTTTCCAGTACACAAACTTAAACTTAAGGATATGGCCCTACGCTGTTTTAAAGTTCACGAACCAATCTAGAGGTTTCAATTTTAATCTGTATAGAAAGTTTGCATACTTGGTTAAAATATTTATTTCAAAGTCGTCTATTACTTTGATGCAGTGTATGAGTCCGTCAGTGGATATAGCGGAAAAGTTTGTTTGTTTGTATTTTTTGGATCGGATTTATATAATTCTTTTTGCATATAATAGCCCAGGGGGAATACTACCACCTCTTATAGCAGTATCTATTATTTTAATGTTACTTTGTGTTTTGTCTTTTTATTTAGTACCATTATAAACAAGTATAGAGACAAAGTAAATTTACAATAAGATTGTTATAAGAGGTTGTGGTAGGGCCCCAGTTCTTGAGAAAGGTTATAGGCTATGTAACCTCACGCTACTGGCGACGGGAGCAGAGCAGTACCCAAGACGCGAGTGAAACCACGCTGCGCAAAGCTAGTAATAGGATTTTTACCGGCTTCAGCTATTGTTTATAAATGTCATAATTTTGTAAGTGAAAGTTTAGTATAGAAACTTGAACAAATTAATAACAATTACTCCTTTATTTATAGAAATTCAAAATATATTTTTAACTAAATTATTAATAATAATATATAATCATAAAACAATTTACAAGCAAACATTAAAAAAATCTCGTATTTTACTGATCAGCGTAATCATCAGATTACTGGAAGATCGAAATGAAGTAATAAATACATTGGATATCATAATTTTCGTTTTAAAACGTCCGCTGACCAAACAAGCGATATGTAAACACAGTTTGCATTGGTACTGTCAGCTGTAATCACAACTGCTGATTTTAATTGACTACTATCGATTAAATTGACTTTTACCGAGTTACACAAAATTGTGACGTCATATGACATGAGTTATTTTATTACATAAATGATTGTTGAATAAAATTTAAGGGTGAGTTTATACTATAGATGTCACAACATGTCTTGCTAGGCAGTCTAATCTTAAGATTATTTACAAAAAACCTGAATAAAAATAATAATAGGTACTTTGTTTTTTACAAGCAATATTTACGTAAGAGATATAACTTAAATTAATAGCACCTACTACGTAGTAGATTTCATCTCAGCCAGAGCAACAATTCACAAAGAGTTGCGTACCTTATATGACTCCCACCAAAATATCGCTGTGCGAAAGGGAATAAAAATAACATACACTCGAAAGAAATTGCGTCTCGATTGGAGTTCCTTTCTTAAATATTAATAAAAGCGCCAAGGCACTTTTGAGACACTTTCGAGAGTAGAGACGACACGATGCATATTTAAAACAAAGGAGTTGGAGGGGGTTGGGTTCGTAGTGTCTCTCAATACACATAAGTTGTAAATAGCGTAAAGAAACCTCTTCATGAATTAACATTGCTTACGGGCCTAAAAGCCTAATGTATAAGCTAGGATAATATGTCCATATTTTACATTAAAAGTTAGAAGATATAAGGCTTTTGTTTCACATATCACAGTTCTAATTATTTCTATCAAAATTAACAACACAACTTGTCAACAAATAGTAAAACCTAGATATCATACAAAAACATCTTACATGAACATGTTTTAAATAAAACGTCATAAAGTCGCAGACATAATACAAACTAACCTAACATGATAACTTACAGATTTAAATCGTAGTGTAATCCTAGTGACGTGCAAGGTCCACACGCTAGTATAAAACAGAGCTCGCAGCAATTTGTCTCGAGATAAATCCGACCACGCGTAAGACACCTGTCAGATGATGGGACGGGCGCCGTCTTGTCTCGTCTTGGGGAACAGCTCGGGTATTAGCTCTCAGAGTAAATTAGAATATTTCCAACATAAATAAAACGATAATTAACAAACAAACCGAGTTGTTGGGATACATTTTGTCAAGTTGTCGTCTTGTGACTTAATACCTTGTTTACTGCTGCCAGCTATGGTTTTGATGTTTTAATATGGCAAGTAAGCACTTTGATCGGGAAAATGTGGAAATTGTATATTCAATTTATTATTGTTTATGTATATTTATCTAATAATTCGTTAATATTTAAACAATGTATTATCGATATCAAATACTAGTATCTATACATTTTTAATGTTACTTATAATGATATGAAAGAATTTACTTATTTCTTATTTCATTGGATAGGCTGTGGAATTTGATACAAAGATGACAATGTCAATATAACTGGTAGTATCGCAATTCTAAGCATCCTCACTGAGAAAAGATTCATATTTCTAGGAGCTTGTATATCTTATCTTGTTAACATCTCTGACCCGATGTTGTGAATTTAAGATAGAGAAAACATATTAATTTAGCAAAATCATTGCACTGTTACGTATCTCATTTGCACAAAGAATACCACGGCGCAGTGCCACTGTACCGTCTACCGACTCGGGAGTTGCAATTTGTTCTCAGATAAATTCAGCCGTAGTCAAGATGTCGTCTGTACCGACCTCTCGGTTTTAATAATACCATACTTTGTTTCTTGTAATATTAGACGCAAAATAAATAAGACATTTTTATTTTTTTAGAGATTATTGTATTGCATTTATGGCACATGTTATTTAAAAGATATTTAATATCTGTAAAATACGCGCAAACAAAATTGGACTTCACTAAGTACAATGCCACTCATTGTCAGCGCTTGCGGCTGTTATTGAAAACATTAATCTGAACACAAACACCGGCTTCCAAAATTACTTTTACAACCATTTTCTAACACTTCAAAGGGGGTCATTAAACGTCGAGGGCCGCTCATATAAATTTCGATTTCCGAGACGTGCACCGTTCACGAACACCACCTGGCAACTGTCAACGTGAACTGCCAATTTAAATTCAGAACTGTCTAATTGGCCGACAGCTCGTTCCAAATATAAATATTAAAGATTTGGAAATGGATATCGTGTAACGAGGTGGATAGGGCTGTTGAGAGGGTCGCATCGTGCATGGCTGATAGACGCTCACGCGGTTTTTACGCTCGAAGCGTACCTACTCGTGCGGCATTTGACACATTTCGGATGCAAACAATCCCAGAATTTTAATGTACCGATCTCCCTTTGAACAACGTTCGTAAATACGACAAATTACATTTTAATTTTAATTGTCAATAGCGTATGCAAAGAAAGAAAGAGTTGACTAAATGTAGGTATGTATAATTTTATTTACCAATATGCATTGATGCACACATTAATTGTGTGCTATAAGTATTTATTAAAGTTATGTACAATTTAACTAACGTATTTATATTTCCAGACCCAACAATAATCAATTCAATCAATAAAATATTAATAAGCCTATTTATTTCTGTTAATGCAATTTGAGCTTTTACACCCGGTCCTCTAACAGTAGATTAGTAAACAATTATAGATACTTACAAAATTCACATATAATTACCTTTATAATTCACAAACAACAATCAAGTTTAACTGTAAAAGTTCGCCGGATCCTCAAATTACGTAGCATATGCAAGCGTATCACATAGGCCGGTCCGAATAGGTAACCTTTCCGATTCACTGCGACCACCGCTCGTAAAATAGGGGGTGGTATTCTCCAAGTCATGAATACGTTAGTTCAGTGGAGCGGGCTGGTTTAATAGTTAAATAGGCGAGCCAGAGAGAAAGGGGTACCTAGTTACGTATGCCTAAGTCGCTCCCGACGACGGACTACAGTTAGCATAAAAACGAAAATGATTGTCGTTGTTCACTTCTCTCATTACATGCATATTGCATTATCATTATCAATAATTGTTAGATATTTAATTGCCCCTTTAATGGAAATATTATTATAGGTAATCATTGTTGTTACAACTTCAAGCCAATTAATGATATTAATTAAATGTCACTTATAAATCTAAAATGTATATTGACACGTTGATCTCAGGAACTATAAGTCATCAAATCAACAATTTATTGATTAAAAGTTATTTTGTATGCGGCTGACATAGGAGGCTTCTTTTCATTTAGATGACAGGTGAGCTTAAGTAAGGCCTGAAGCTTACATCCCTCTGTCAATACTTTTGTTATTAATATTGATATAATTAATGTTCTCACCCTCACTAGAGAATAAGTTCGGGGTCGTAGGAGACTTAAAACATGCAGTTCAACAGATTCAAAGAGATGATATTTGTTTTGGTCGGTATAAGTAGCCAGCTGGTCATATTAATCGGTAAACCTAACCTTAAATATGAATAAAAATAAATAGTTTTTTTTATATACCAAATACTCTTTTTATCTTCTTTGTATGTCTCGTCTAATGTTATTGTAAACATGTAATTGGTGTACAATAAGAAATATTATATCTATCTACTCAAATTTAGTTTATCGATACAAGTAGCGTGATATAAAACCGATAATCAATATTTAATCATAAGATTAAATAGTTATCTTTAACTTGTTACGGTCGGAGAGGGTAATCGAAGTTTAAAATAGCGATGCCAATTATTAATAGTAAATACTCGTAACCTGGAGATTGGAATGCGTGAGTGGCATTCGCAAACATACCCTTTTGGGAGCAGTTCGGTATCGAAATTCTATTTGTGAGAGGCAGGGTTAGAATATACTAACCACACACACACACACACACACACACACACACTGAAGATTTTCGAGTCTTACTCAAATATTATATTCTAACGCAGCAATTTGAATGCCGCGGATAGAGAGCGCAGATCTCCGACTAGTTGGTATGGACATCTTGGGAGAACCCTTACCACCGTCTATACTATTAACTTTTATACAAGGTAGGCGGATTGTGTTGCCGTATCCCAACGTTAATACTAAACGAGATTCCTAATAATGTGCACGTACGTTTTTTCTGTCTCCACTTTTTATAACCACTTAGGTACGTAGGTTTTATCTGAACAAAACGGTCTGCGTAGAATTTAAACATAACTACGTATGTTTTTTAAAACAACAATACGGTGTAACTGAATGTTCGAAATTATGGGAACGGTGTTTATAATATACGAGTATGCATATTGTGTCGATTTGCTAACAAGTCATAATTGCTGTACTGAATTCCCACGGCACTAAACAACAGTAAAGTATCCATTATGTTGCAATACACAAGTAAAAAACATTATAGACAATAGTGATATCGAGTGAGACAGATAAAGTTTAAAGTGTAGTTGGGGAGAATGGTACCTACCTATCCTTAATAGTGGATCAGAAATGAGCAAGTAGTAAGTAGGAATGAAAGTGGTAGCTTCGTAGCTAGTAGCCGGCTTATAAAGGAGTTTAGAGTGTTGCAGAGACGTGAAGAGGCAGGGAGTGCTACACGCGTTTGGCTCTCGTAGACCTCCACTCGTAGCGGCCACCTTGTTAGACGTTATCGACGCGCGTCATGAACTTTTGTTAAGTTGTAATGAGTATCTAAAGGGGGAGAACATTTTGTGGTTGCCTATTGCGATTAATGTTTCTTGTACCTACGCTTAACTTCATTTAGAAATCACCAGATTAATACCCTTTTATGGAAACGATTATTATTTAAGTTTTCTATATCTTGGTATTGATATTTTTATAAAAATAAATCATCATTCTCATCATATCAGCCGAAAGCTGTCCACTGCTGGACTACATTAAAAAAAATACTAAGTACCTACTATTTTATTCAAAATATTATAAAATTTGTAAATCGAACCAATTAGAAAGAAGCATAATAAACCACATTTGTAACGTTTTAGTAAAATCCTTCCATTAAGTTGCTATGTACCTACTTATCCTATCTATGCTTAGAGGGGATTTTATTTTGAGAATTTTATTGCACCGCTTTGGCTGGTTATAACTACAAGTCATTGTGTAGGTATGTGCTTTAGGCTCGTTTTTAGTAAAAAGAGTAATCTACCTACAACACCACTTAGAAATGATGATAGAGAAGACATGATACTTGTTTCACAAACCTTGTCCATTAAACGTCCTTCCTTTTTAATTTTCATCTCGAATCTTTTAAGCTTGGTGTAGAAAAGCAGCTCACATAGCCACCATAGGCTACCATATCAGCAATTTGGCACGATGCTTTTTAGGATACTGTTCACCGCTCATGAACCTTAATAAATGCATACCATCCACAAAAATGATTTAGACGGCATTTTTTATTCTATGATACATGTAAGTACAGATTTATGGAATATTGTTGTTTACATTGTTGACTAAATTGTTTACAATTTTGATATCCTCAAGAATTATTTAAGCGACATAATAAAATACAGCTCTAAGTGTTGTTAGCACAGCTAGTGTTAATTACCAGGGAGATTTAGAGCTTTCGCTGAGGTTATGTATCTTGTGTTATCTGCTTAATTGTCTTACAAACTGTTACTTGGAAATAACGTGTTACTAAATATTTGTTACTGCTGGTTTCAACTTACAAGTAAAACTTCTTATTTGTTATTTGTATGCAGTTTAAATTTTTTTAAGGTTTTTTCCTATACCACACATTGTTTGGTGTTTTGCATTGTATTTTTATGTATGAGAGAAGAGAGGTGATAGTACTTTTATCATGTAAAAAGCACAATTCGCGAGGGACTTTACAAGTGTGTGAATAACAAACACAGCGACAGCGAGCAAGATTCTAGTTCCAATATTCATTAATTATGAATTGAATTTACGATACTCAGTGTTAATTTGGCGAGGCGACCATCTTAACTGCTAACCACATTTAGTAAATAAAACTTATTTCACCTACCGGCTACCCTGCTAACCCAATATTTACTAATTACCACTCAAGGCATCATCAAGCTTATCTAGATACAAGTAAGACAATTTATTCTAATAATAATTGCATATACACTAATATAAAATATGCATTGTTAGTTATAAAAATATAACTCCACAATTTCATAAATTTCGTTACATATTTTGGCAACAATGCTATAAACATGTACAATAATTGCCCACAGCAAACGTGCAAATGAATTAGGTAGTTAACAGTAAACATTAGTAAATAGCAGTAAACGAACATATTTGTTACCTGAAAACCCACTTAAAACAAATATAGTTATAGTTCCTTTAACACGCGTGTAGTACACAAGAATCCCGCAACGCAGTACCTATCTTATGTGAATGATACCGAGAGCTCGCGTTGTTAAAACTCAAGCCGTGTTGAGTCGCGCGCGCTAATTGTGCGCTAGGTGGGGCAAACCCACCGAGGGGTGGGTCTTTGCTACCTAGTGCTCTACACTTCTTGTTTCGGAGACTCATTGTACGAAGAGAAAAACTTTACAACTGTTGACATTGAGCTCGTGAGCTGAGCGCCGTGCAAAGGAAACAGTCTTTTTAATTGTGTTTTAATAGTTTGTTTGTTGGCACCTCATTAGATATTGTTTCTTAGTGAACCCACCTTGTGACACGTAATGTAAATGAAATTAAAAATTCTCTTCTGCTGGAAATCATTTAACGTAAACTGAAACTAATAAATGCTGGGCAAGTTTAACTAGTATAATCGCAGCTGCACAAAACGTGGGCGACAAAACCAACCTCGGATCTGAACCACAACAACCGTGCCGAAGTTTAATTCAATCGGTGTGCCCCACTGAGTGTTGGAGGGTGGCAGTTTGGTTGCGGGGTGAGAGGAACAGGGTATCCGGGGGAAGTGCATGGGGAGCGGGTTGCGGGCTGCTCACGAGGCGGTGTTAATTACTACTCATGTGGCAGGCCACATATCGCGAACTTTGGCGCCCAACGTGGGTCCCTACCAACGTATTTATCTTTTAATGTCAGCTGAGGGGGCCTTGTTTAATCTTGTTTGATAACAATGTAGGATTATAGAGAAACTTTAATGTTATTAACAAATTAGTTTAACAATAATTTTAAAATTATTTAAGCAAAACCCACACTCGTAATAGTCAAACATACTTTAATTTTAATAGACTCAAGAATAAATCGAATAAACAGTATCTATCTAATCTAATAACAACTTAATCCACGTACATTTGACTTGTTTATATCAACATGAACACGTTTAATTATTTTCGTTAACAGTAGAATATAAAAAATGTATAATAAAAAATATTTCGATATTAAACACGTTCACAATTTCAATCAAATATTCCAGTCGTATTCCGCGTGCCTGCGTCGTATACTTCAAACATTCCCATCCCTTGTTAGAAGACAGTGAGTCCCGAGACATCTCTAGAACGCCACCGTCTTCTTTCAACGAAGATTTCTCATGTAAATTTTGAGATTTCCACTTCAAATTCGATATAAAACTTAAACGTTTACTTGTACTTTTATACATCAACATAAACTGATCATATTTCAACTATTTCAGTTTGAGTCGATCATTTCTGTCTTCCTTACTCAAAAGAAAAGAACTAAGAAATACTGAGACAAAATTAAACTGAAGTTTAACACGTTTGCAGCACTTATCTATTTTTAACCGATTTCAAAAAAGGAGGAGGTTTCTCAATTCGACCGGTTTCTCGATTCGTATATATATATATTTTTTTATGCGTGTTCGCGAATAACTCCGTCGTTTATGAACCGATTTCGATGATTCTTTGTCTGTTGGAAAGAAGATATCCCAAGGGTGGTACCATGATAAGGAAACCAGGATCTGATGATGGCATCCTAGAGAAATCGAGGGGAACTTTCGAAAATCGTACTGACAACAAGTGCATTTGTTATGTTTTTATTAAGTAATTTAAGACACTACTATTTAGTGAAGGTTTGGAGTCGATCTGATAATGGAGCACAAAGACAGTTGAGGGAACTCCTTAACGATTTACAGCAATAAGTTGGTTTTTATACTTAATTCATTTCTAATGATGAGAACTTTGCGCCCGTATGAGTTATAAGTGCCATTACAGGTGACCATAGACAGTCGAGGGAATTCCTTAACAGCAGTCATGTCGGGCTTACTTCATACGGTTCAATGTGCCAAAATGTTTAGTGTGTACAAAAATAATAACTAAGTAAGATTTAGGTCTACCCATCACTAAAAATTGTAAAATAAAATAATTTTTAACAAAAAGAAAACCGACTTCAAACAGAAAGGAAAAGAACCTTACTAAGTAGGTAGACTAGCAAATTAAGATTGATAATACCTAAAGGTACCTAGTTATTGTTTTACTTGGCACCAACCTCAAAATTATAAAATACTTATTTAATCATTTCTGATTAACTAAATCAAAATAGGAATTACTTTGTGCTACGTAAATTTATTTTTTACTTTTTAGTTTCCTTTCTGTTTGAAGTCGGTTTTCTTTTTATTAAAAATTATTTTATTACGGCTTGTTGAGAAGTTCTCCTAAACGTAGTAAATAATAAAAACAAAATTACATTCCTTTTATAACTTGTAGATAGTCATAATATAGACTGTATACTCTTTAGCTACATATTATAAAATCTCCTTGGTAAAATATATTTGACATCCAAACCGGTATTAGGTTTTGTCTTTAAAAATCTTATAGGGAAATAAAATACTTTAAGAATATTGTTGGTAATAATATTATCATGGTAAACATAAAATGGGTGGTTTGAAAATTGAAACATTTATAGGCTGAATTCGAATCGATATTGGCGCAAGGCGCCTCCGCGGGTCCATCGACATAAATTCGTATTAGTGCCACCTCAGATCGACTTTACGGCGCCTCAGCCGTACTTATTGCTTGGTCTAGATATTTACCCAACGCGTTAAATGTTTAATCGAAATAAAAATAATATTGCTTAATGTATTTGCTCTTAGGATATAACTTACAGTACGTACGTTTTATATATTTGATAATTGATGTAGATGGCAAACAAGCGTATGGTCTACACGATGGTGAGCAAATACAAATAATTACGATAGCATTACGGTACCTACAATATCAGAATTAATAGTAGCAGGTCAGATAGTGTCAAACAGTTACAAAAATGTATAGGCTATATGGCATAATAAATGTCTTAAGGTGCCTAGATTTCAGGCACGTCATACCAGTCATGATCACACAGATCAGACAGTAGATAAAACAGTTTCAAATGTAACAATTACGTCGTATTTTTACCTCGGAAGTAGCAAAGTCTGTCTGGAATTAAACTTACCCTCGAAAGATGAACTTTTAAACGAAGAAGACATCGTTAGGGTTGTCGGGAAGTTTCCTTAAATTTATCAAGACTTTAAACAGACACGGAATTACAGTAATTCAATATTGTCGCCCTAACTACTTTAGGTATATAATTACTATATCACATAATATCAAGCTTTTTTCTCGGAGAGGTAGTTAGATTTATATTGCACCTACATCGGCTCTCATAATTATTAGAGGATAAGTCAATCAATATAATTTGGAGACAATTCTGTCTATTCATTATTTTTCAATCTCGGCTTTGTAGTTGAGGCGGCGCGGCACGCTTTACGCTGCCTATAATTATAATTGGGCGTATAAATAAAATTTTCCATGAAAAATAACCAATAACCTATGAGCGTTTACAGACATGTTGAGCTTTAAAATGGCATTTTTACGAGTCGACATTGGAAAAATCCTTTAACGGTATAAGAAACCGTAAGAAATATAGTGTTAATAGGATAACTTATATGACTCGGTTATATTCAATGGTTTAAGAGATTTTTTACTATAACATGATTCTGTTTTATAAGCTACATCAAAGTTGTAAATTCAACTTGTAAAATTTCACTGGGGACACTAAGTAAAACGTACTCCACTCTTTGTTACATTCATTCAAATGACCTCGAAAAGAGCTGTTATAAATAAGTCTGTTATCTAAAACACAGTTTATCTGAAATCTAATGTAACGTAAATTAATAGACCCTTTGCTGGAGTTGTTATTTCATACTCATTTTAGATAGAGTTTAGGAAAATCTTTGTACCATATCTGGCATTAACATAAATTAGGTTGAGGTTATACTTACATACATATTATATGCGATAAAAACAAAATTCAGCAAAATATTTTTCTTACTTCAGAAACTTACATGAATGCATGTTGAAACCGAATTTAATATAACTTTTAATGCTCAAACAATGTTGACTTAATTTGAAAGGATGTTATTGTTAAACTGAGGCTTAGAGTGTAGTTTAAGACTAGAATATGCATAACTTAAACAAACTTCAAATCAGATGATTGACAAACTTAGTTTAGTAAATAAGTGTCCCTCATAATTCGGCTGTCAGATTTGGCCTGTCCACTATTCAGACTTTGGACAACAAATATGGCATGACATCGGTCGTCGGTGCGAAATTAAGTGAGTTTGTTAAGTGTAAACAGGGATAATCCTTGGCTTGACTATGATTAGCATATCGCGGGAGTCGGCGTTCGTTCCCGAGGGGCATCTGCAATTTAAATCAGGGACTTGGCCGGGACAGACCTCTCCTTAGCTTCGTACTCGGAATTTGAGATTTACTACGATTGGATGATTTGGGGTTCGATTTTCTGCTTGTTTGGACTGATTGAATTCGCTCTTTAAATTGACTCATATAACTGATGTGACTCCGAATTTATTATGGTGTATGATGGAGCTTTTTCATGCTAAGCTTATTGATTTGTTTCGTCACAAAAGAATTTGTCGTAAAAGGAGACTTTTTTTTTTCTCCCAATATTTTGACTTCCTTCCGCAAACATAGTATAGAGCTCAATGTATAGGGGTTATCTATCTTCGTACAAATTCTATAGTTGTGGAGATTAGAGCCATCAATCAGTTAGTCTGAAGTGGTTGCTGAGATGCTGCTTTGGTGCAAGTTATGAGCGTTGAAAAATACGAATTTTGTTATACACTGCATTATAAATGAAAATACAGCTGAATCAAATTATATTAATTACTTATTTAAATCAAACATATTATATAATCATATAGGAGGAAAACGGTAGGATAATATTTCAAAGCCATCATTATGCGAATTTATCGCGTAATCTTGTTTATAATCAAAAGCGAATTAATTAATTTTATAGTAGAAACGATGATTAACTTTGTTTTGTTATTCAAAAGCAACTACGAGCCATACAACCATACAAGAATATTATTACATTTTATGGCCCTGCAGATATTATCGACTGATGAACTGCAACTAATAAGCTATACATTTCAGTAAGGTTAGTAGTATTCAGTTAGCTAGCATGCTTGACATTTTTAGCAGTATTAAAAACAAAACCTAATGTATCTACACAAAGCAATCTTCAAATAAATATCTGGTATTGTTTTGAGTTATAGCCATACATTACGTTAAATATTGTACCAGCCCTGGTGCGTTCACAGATATACTCTGTTGAAAAATTGCTCTGAATGTAGACGTCGAGTGGAGGAATGCCTCCACCCTCTTCCAGAATAAAGAATTTAATCGCAGCCCTCATACCAATCTTGTTTATGACTTTGTGCGCTACAAATTATATCTCGATAACTGATTTAATGTTATGTCTCTCGGAATTTGGTAATGAAAATTATGTTGTATGATGTTATAACTTTTGTATTTGATTGGTTGGTTATGTATAGCATTCGTGTTTTAAATCGTAGGTTTTTTTATATGATTTATAAATTAAATTAAATTCAAAGGACAAAACAAAATATGTAGATATTGTATAATGTACGTACGTGATCAATAAAATACCGTAAAGTATACAAGATACAAACCGAGAGAATAATAAAAAAAGCTGTCAGCTTTAACGGTTTGCTATCTCTGCATATGCCTCTTTGTTTTAGAGCTGATATTTCAAAGCTATTTGTCATATTTATATAAATGTGGTTTTAACACACACAAAAACAGTTGTTTCATTCTTGGTTTAATTAGTTTTATATCTATACTTTATACTATTATATAAAGCGGAAGAGTTTGTTTGTTTGACTGCACTAATATCTAGGATTTGAATAATTCTTATTCATATCCGAAAAATTCTTATTGCGTATGATAGCCTAGTTGTTAAGGAAGGTTATAGGCTAGGTAACATCACGCTACTGGCGACGGGAGCAGAGCAGTAAGCAAAAACGCGCCGCGGCAAGCTCTCTATAAAAAGTGTTTGCCAACCCGTTTACTAAGCGTTGTCACAAATGTTAGTCCGAGGCCTATGTCCATCAACGATCGTCTTTATGCTGTTTATGAAAATAAAAATTGACTTCAAGATCCATTGTTAAAAATATAGTGCAGTTCTAGGAGGAAAAGTAATAATAGAACAACGTGTAAGCAACGAGATTGCATCTCATCATAAATGATATAATGTATAGCTCTCGTTTCCTCCTATGTTATTACACGGCTAACTTACTATATATAATGCTATGAACAAAACTATAACTTAATATTTTAGGATATATATCTACTCGTATCTTCATATAACTTGTAAACTTTCCTATATAGTTTCCCCTTAGGGTCCTGGTAACTTTTATACGGCAATACACATAACGTATTTTAATATGTATTTTTTTTGTATTTGTATTTAGTATTTATATGAATGGTATCATAAAACTAGTAGTCCATCAAATCAAGACACTTAAACTGGTAGCTTACTTGGTGTTACAGTTAAGCAAAGGTAACTCAAGATCACACCTTCCGTAGATAAAAGAAAGATTTTATGGTCATCTGAGCCTACAGCCCGTTTGGCCCGCGGGCTCAGTTGACCATTTTCGGTTTTTTTGTGCATGACTTAGCCCATTAACCGGTTAATTCAGCCCGCCGCAGGTCCAGTTGACCACTTGCTACGGCTAAGGGTCTACTCAAGAAAAATGTACGGTTAACTCTTTCATTCAGTATCTCAAAGATCGGCATCTATTATTTCATTATGTAAATACTGATCATTGTTGATCTCATAATCACAAAGTACGTGTATTTAGTACAGGTATAGAACAGTTCAGACTAATAGCAACCTATACATAGCTGATTATAAATACGACATTAAATACATTGTCACTCAGTTGTGTTCTTTAGAGGGTGAGAACGAAATAAATTTGCAAAATAACTCACTTAGTTATATTATAATAAAGTTTAAAATAGGCCGATTGAAACTGAAGACAAAATATATGGCAATAAAGCAGCTTAAAGCCGACATTGCTATGCTATTCTTTGTATACCACAGAAAATACAATGTATCATAAGGTATCAGATAAATACACAGTGCAAGTTCCGTCGCTAGATTCAATTGAGGCTGGTAAATCTAAACCGTGCAGGAAGTTGAGCCCAATCGTATCCTCACCTGGCCGGATTTGAAATTCAAATGGGATGAGACAAACCCAGTTTCCTTGTAACCCTGTATGTTTATCGTTCGCTGTAGTTTTCGTTGGTAACACCCCGGTATGTTCACGAACTTACAAAGGGATTATTTCACTTTGATTTTATAAACAAATATATGCTGAATACGAACTGTATAGTCTGTGTACTTGATGTTTACATTAAGTTACTTGCCTGCCACTTGCGGCCTTCATAAACAATGTTTGCTGAAAATTATATACGTCGTAGACATTAAAGATCAAGGGTACGGTAAGGATGGCTTCGAAAATAAATTGTTTTCAATCAATTCTTGATTCTAAAAAAGACGATTTTGTATGTCGACTACGTACAAAACTTCTTCTTATATACAGAGTGTATACGACGGTTTGACATTAAATGAAAAGGCAGGTGTTACTAGCCC
The DNA here is from genome assembly GCA_963082885.1 of Parascotia fuliginaria. Classification (NCBI taxonomy): domain Eukaryota; kingdom Metazoa; phylum Arthropoda; class Insecta; order Lepidoptera; family Erebidae; genus Parascotia; species Parascotia fuliginaria. Next base: position 10,931,784 of record OY720180.1, on the reverse strand, counting down.
ATATAATGATTTCTAATTAATCACAAAAGTAATTTGACGAAAAACAAAAATTTGAAATTTTCTAACAAAATAAATAATATTTTAATAGTAACGAAGTAATACACCATTTTATTATAACAAGTTCACTGAACTGTAATGAACGGCAACGTTTATCCTTCGACGTGGACTATGACTTAAGTCAGTGACCGTTTGACGTACTTACATAGTGTTAATTTAGAATTAAAGAAATTAAAAAATTTGTCCTGTGTCTAAACTATTGAAGATATTTAGTAGATTTTTTTTTGTCTCGCTTTATAATGTCACATACTATACGTAATTGCATTTAATGTCATACCGTCGTATACACTCTGTATACGTGCCATAGTGGGACTGCGTGACAATCAGTCAACTAGAGGTACTTTTAAAATGCTAAAAATTATGACACTCACTTCCATATATATATACCGGGTCGCTGTTTGCGTAAGGGAGACTATAAACAACTATGAGACTGTTGGGTCGAAACACAACTACACTACCAGGCACAAAACCGCTTAAAAAAATGTAGTTCACAAACAAACTAAATCGAGTCGTACACCTCGCGTAGCGGGACCAGCTATATACAATCGGCTACCAGGCAACATAAGAAATGCAGCTTCCACTGCGGGTATTAACATAGGCTGAAGATGTGGCTTATTGAGCACGAATTTTGTGATTTTGAAGAATTTATGAAACTACCAATAGTTTAAGACCTTGCCTCTTTTATGTATAATTCTATTGAATTTTTTTTCGAAATCACTAATTAAATTATATTATATTTAATATTTTACCATTAACTTATACAATTAATGTTAATCAATATTTAGATAACTTAATGGCTTTATGAACATGACATGTCAATATACATAATATTATTGGACTAAATTGTGTATTGATGACCTGTAACTTATGTTATTAAATAAATGAATATGAATACAGAACATGAAATTTAGACATGAGTTTGTGAATATAGAATATCGTTATATTTGCACAAGCAAAAAGCTATTTACGTACTTTCCTCTGCTCGTTAATTTAATAAAATGGAAAATTTTAATTGCCAGCGACCCTCTCTTTGGGGTTCCATTAAAGTAATACTACCAGGCTCAAGTATGTTTCTCTTGAGGATAAAATCGCAAGAAAGTCAAAAGTTCGCACAAGGGCAGGTGTCATAATTATTATGAACATATAAATAGCCTTGTGAAATCTTTTTACTGGTTTCAAATTGGTTTTTAATGACTTTCTATTCAATATTACAGGCTTATTGTAAACTGATTCATTTTAAGGAAAAAAGGGACTGATTGTATGATGTGCTACTTATGTACTGTGACAACAGTAGAACAAAAGCCCGCGTGTTGTCACAGGCAAGTGAGACTCCATCCAGACAAAGGCGAGAACAAACAAAATCCCCTCTTTGCCAGGTAAATGAAAGGTCAGCGAAAAAATATCTGTTCATTAGCCGATAAAGGTCGTTAAAATGATATTATCCGTGCAATATAGCTTCATAATGATCGATCTATTTCGATATGGCTCCCATTGTTATTGAAGTGAACAGGAACGATTAATTATCCATTGAACATAATTTGGGCGGACCATCGGCCCACTGCTGGAGCCGACCGCTCCCTCCACTCACTATTGATACCTTCTGTTGTTCCTGTATTATATATCATCACAGCTATTATTAAACAATTGGATTATTTCATTTAAATTGAGATAAAGTTAACTAGGTATTGTTTTAGGCGTTTTAATATTAAGACAAGAGGCAACTGAGTAGGTTACCTTTATCGCAGTACTATTATTATTATATTCTAAAGCTTACTAGATGTAATACAAATAACCTGGTATAATTCTTGTGGAAATTTCTCATATATATATGTGCACAGCGTCTGGTAGATCTTAACTTTTACACTGTTAACCATCAGTTGCTAGCTACCATTGCCCTTACTAAGACCAGAATATTTGTGAATGTTTCTGTTAAAGGTCCTATAGAGAAATATTTATATTATAGAAAAGCGCGAAACAACTGCTTTACAAGCAAATAAATTGTTACAAAGAAGAATAATCGTGCATTGAGCATTTTAAATTAGCAAATTCTTATGAGATTCTTGGCTATCAAAGGAAATAATAAATTGTTTTCCACCCACCTCCCAACAAGTTTTGTCTGCTTTCAAGGCGAAAGGCATCTTTATCGCTGCAAAACTTTTTCTTCCTTGTGTAGAGACGGAGAACCCCTTTTAATGAAACTTAAACCGGCCGTCTGCAATTTAGATAAGTATCCTACTTGCCTTTTAATTAAATATAGCTATTCATCAACTACGACTATATAACTATTCCCTTGTAGATTTGTTGCTGAAAAGAACTGAATTCAAACTCAGACACAAAACAGATCGTTGGAATCCTCAAGAATCACAATTTTTTAAACAAAACAATAAATAATACAATTTAGGTAATTACATGATTATTACAAAAGAGATTATTACAGAGAGATATGTACATTATAAGTACTACCTTCCCGCAGCGCGGTTTCAACCGCGTCTTTGGTTTACTGCTCCCATCGCCAGTAGCGTGATGTTACATAGCCTATAACCTACCTTAAGAGCTATCATACGCAAAAGAATTATTCATACCCGACTGGTAGTCCTAGAAATTACCGCGTTCAAATGAACAAACAAACTGAAATGAACAAAATATATAATAGTACTAGCTGCACCCCACGGCTTCGCCCGAGCTTAAAATACGTTTTGTTGTATCCCTCGGAAACCAGACCAATTTTCGGGATAAAAGTAGCCGATGTCCGTCTCCGGCACCGAATCTATGTAGATACCAATTTTCATCGAAATCAGTTTAGCCGTTCAGGCGCTGAGTGGTAACAACACACACACACACACACACATACAGTCCAATTTTGACAACCCTTTTTTATTGGTAAACTTGAACCTACTTATGTACAAATTTGACGTTTTAATAATCCGAATGCATAAACTACTGAAATGTTTACGAAATTTATTGTAATGATTTATTATATCATTTTTTACTGTTTGGGTGGATACTTGATATTTACAAAGTTAAAAAGCCTACTGGTATCTACTTATCTAACAGCAAAAGAAATTTAAATAGAAACGCACTAATAAAGATTAAAAGTTTCCAAAGTTGAGTATTTACTTGATGTTTTCATTGTAAATCGTCTCCCCCTACTTGTTTCCCGAGATATTTATAATCAGCGACTTTCCCCAACTTACTGTCGGCGACGAAATATCCTTTTAATGGTCGGCAGAGTGTTGGGTCGTCTGCAATTTAGATTAGTCCTTTAATTAAATTAACATTATGATCCCTATCTCTGCGGAGCAGGTGGTCGACAATATTGCTTTGTTGAACACTTTCTTCGTTTTCACTTCTAGTATTTTATTTGAATATTTATACAGATATCATTGCTACGTTAGCTGATATTGTCTTATTATATCATTCATATACAGATTACACTAACAAGTTTCGAGGTATACCTACATTGAATGTAAGTAAAAAAATAAAAAAATAATCTATAGAGAATCCAATTTAACACAGAAAATTAAAAATGTACCCATATTGTTTCGATATACAAAAAAAATTATAATAATTTTATAAAATATGAAATTTTGATCTCGCAAACTAAATTTTTCTTTGGTCTCTAACTAATTAATCATTTACCTTTTTTGCATGGTAAACGTACTACGAGTATATAATAATGAAGGTATGCCAATAGAACATAATATATAAAACCTCTCAATATATTTTGATAGTAGGTAGATATCTATGCCTCAATGTTCAATCAGTAATTCTCGCAAGTAATCCTCGAAGAGGTCGAAGTTATTAATGATACTGGTTAAATAGACGTTTTTGCACCCTCACTTAGGATTTCTGAAGCATTACTTTTTAGAAAGACACAAGCTGCGATAAAGCCATTAATATTCCAATATTAACTCCGGTTTGAAAGTCAGAAGTTAATGGCTAAGCTATATTTTAATATAATAATAAGTTACACATGTACCTAACGAGCTACAAAGTTCAAAGGTTCAATCAGAAGTTGGTGAAATAATAAAAGAAGCTCTGTTAAGTTAAATATTTGAAAGAGATTCAATGATTTCAATTAGCCGGTGTACGGTGCGCCGGCCGGTTGTTCGCCGACCGCCGGCGAGCGGCGCCAGTTTGCCTTTTTTTACTTTTCCAGTCTGTTTGCGTTCCCGTTATCTATTTTCCTAGTGCTACAATCTTGCCGAAGCAAGTCAACCGAATGATTAGAAATATCTCAATACAAATCAATCGTTCAATTTCTGCAATAGAAGTGGACATGAACATAAACTTGTTACTTAGTAATTATAATACGCGTAATCCTAGAGATTTGTTGGGTTTAGATAAATCTAGTTTCTGGAACTTTGTAAACAAGATTTGTTGTGAAATAATATTTGTTATCCATTATAAATATTTACGTTTAAACTTTGGTGTGTTATTAACCAATAACTTAATAAGTCTCAAAACTATTTATCTATACATAAATTGCTTTAGTTGGTTTGCCAGAGGCTAGAGTGTTCCATATTTCGTACAGTCGAGGCGGGCAATCCCGACCGTTATAGATACCTACGTGGCCGGTGTTAAACTTGTGAATTATTGCTTCTGACATTGACGGCCCGAAGAAAAAGTGCCTTTGGAAAAGTTTCACCACTTCATTTTGCAAACTTTCACAAGTGCTTGCTATCGTGCCGCTCCATTGCTTCAATGGGTTATTGATTTACACTTTTAAAAATAACCTTTTATTACCTGTTGCGACAGTAAACTCAACGTGGCTTTAGCAGTGTCTCTGTAATTAGCTTAATTTACATTATGTAACCTACTTTTGATTTTATTATTTCGTTACCAAGTATTTTCCTAGTACATATATTATCTCCCCCCTGCTATTAATAAGTGAGGAGAGATAATTCGTTGTATAAACATGAGCGTATACAGTAACGAAAATGCAGCATGAAAATAGCCACGGTCGCAAACAATGCGTTTACTTTTTCATTCGGCGGAGCGTAAAAGGAGTAAACAAATGAATTGCCAAAGTTCTCGTTAGAGTGGATAAAACAAAAGTTAACCACCGATTTTCTACTCAGCGCACCCGCTGTTTCAATCAACTACAGGAATAGAAATCGAACAACACGACTTCAGTGTTGTTACCATATGCAACCATGTATAATGCCATTTAAGATTTCTCTTTAAATTGTCTTTGGTATTTTTGCATTAGTTCGTAACAATATCTTTACAGGTTGCTAATATTGGATTGCATTCGGTGTTGTAAACTTTATAAAATTACGATTTAAGTGTAAGTTGTAGATAGTATTAACATAAATAGGTTAGATCAAATCAGAGTGGCATATTATCATAGATGGTAATAGAATAACTGTCCCTGCATTGTAATACTAAATGCATCAACACAGACAGATATGGGAAACCTGTTACCTGCATTCACTTAGCATCAGGTTTATTTTGTCGAAGGCCTGGGCCTGGCAAAACATAGGAGTAAATTCACTTGTGTGTACACTTACATATATTTAACTAGCTATGTTTGACTTCATTTCTTCTCTTGATTTAAGTATAGTATAGTAAGTAGTAGAAAGTATATATTAGAACGATATGGATCATCTTACCTAAGGCTTCTATTTCAGAACTCGTGTATAAAGCAAATATTTATTGGCCTGACCCGAAAATTGATTTCCGCACAGCACAGCTTTCATACGCATAAGACTGCGTCTATGAGGCAGCCATAATTTTAACTCTGTCTATGCTGCCTTGCCCTTATGTATCCCGCTCTGGTCCATTCTGTGTATGCTCAGTGTGACCTTTATGAAAATTACGACGAAATTTTGCTTATTTTTTACCGCAGAAGGACAGAGATAATATATAAAAATACCATGTTAATTCATGCATCACAGACATTTTCCCATTATAATGAAATTGTTAAAAGTACGTCGGTAATTTTCATGCAATTTCTTCAGTACAATAACCTATTTTTATTCAAAACAAATACCTAACCAACCATATTAGGAAACTTGAAACCTTCAGTAATATTTTTTGTACAATTCTTATTACGGACATTGAGTAAAGGTGTCAAGACATTCATAGCAACAATACAAAATGGTGAATTCACGTCTACCAATTTCCAACAGCCAGGTACAAAAACATAGAAGGTACATTTTTATTGGCATCAGACGACTGACATTTAATTTCTACTCCCCTTTGTGAAGTTTTGTTTCGTATCGTGGAAGCATTTTTCATTATTTCGTTTTGCGTACAAGTGGGCATTAGACCTATGTACCCACTCAAGCCACATGACATGCAATATGGATAACCTTTTGATTTTGGCCGCTTTTATCTTTTGTTATTTATGTTACTGACGTAGGCCACTCAACACCCAACTGGAAATAAATTGGGTAAATGGCGTCAGGTGCTGTTTCCAAAGGTCGCAACTGCACGGTATAAATTTCGAAGAAAATACTTCTTAATTTAGAAACCGTAAAGGTGATATTTCACAACTTATGCATGTAGTTATGTAATTTTTCTTAGCAAGCCAGTCTATAAAGTAAAAAATATTGCGTAGCTCTCAAGTACTAATAAGTAGCAATTTAATAGAGCCAAAAGGAAGGAGCAAGATAAACTTGCGGTACCAGGCAAAACAGGGGATGTGCAAAATAGAGTATTTGTCTTGCATTACATTTCACATGATAAAAAACAATTAAAGAACACATTAAATTTAACGCTAACAGAAAACGCTTCAATTTTAAAATACTTATTTATCATTGCGGTTTGTAAAATTTAATTGGAACATGTTTCGTAAAGCTGCTACGTTTACCTTTGATACTATTTTCACGCTCATTTGCTCTTTGTACTTAATACGTTCAATTGCAACGGCTTATTGTAACTTTGTACCAACTGCTGACTAGAGTTCATGATAGGTTTGAAGTGTTGTTACTGTTATATTTCACATTGTATAGTAATAGTTATTAATCACAGCGAGTAAACACACGTACTGTACGAGATTGCATGTTGAAAGTTAGGTATGTACACACTAACGTATGATAAATTCGCTGTGCAGTGCCCCGGGCATTTCCGCTCCAATCGCTTCGGATGCACGCTCGTGCGATCGATCGTGTGAATACACCTTTATCCGTATTTTATTTTTATTTTCATTTTATTTATAGGCGCAGTTTATTGAATGTCAATATGCTGCCTTGCTTACTTTGCATTCTATGCACAGGCTAAATGAATTGTATCACACCAAAATTGGTTTTTGTATCATCATAGGTAGGTAAGTATATCTTTATCAAACAATTGCATTCTTCCACAGAAACTCAATCACATTTTCTACTTCGAACTATTCTTACGAAATTCGACGATATTTTTTATCTGTGCTATGTACCTAATGTTACCAACACCAGCTTCTTGCTTGTTATACTACTGAATTTTTTTTATTAATATATTCTTATGCCATTTTTGGTGCAATCTGAATATCTAATACGATCGCTATTGATCACAAACATAATATAAAGCCTATGTCAATATTTTTTTACAAACTATACGTATAACATAAATGTTGGACTGTTATTATAACATTAACACTAACTATTTTAAACGATACTTAAAATTAAATATTTCATATTAAGCTATAATGATTTTTATCAATTTTATTTTACGATATTCCGTTGGACGCAATCGTCGGTGCCAATTGGAATGTGCAATTACTATGATCACATTGGCCAACAGACAGCGTCCGTTTTAAAATTAATATTCGGTTGTGCAAGTAAAATCAGTGTATGCACCTCGATAGGCCACCACTATTTAATCACCAATCCATTTTACATTTGCTATCATTTTATAACAATAAATGAGAACAGGCTGGGTGCAATCCCAGCCTGTTCTAAAATAAAAAGTTTATTCTAGATGCTGTAATTATGCATAGCATATTTCTACCTGCATGCTAAGTTTTATCCAAATACATTTACAAATAATTGATACTCCAACGCTCAAAGATCTTCATAAGCTTTCACATTGATCGTATTAATTACACGGCTATAAATATTAAATCTGTTTACATTCACATGTATTAGCGATTATTACACTCGATTACACAGTAGGTCTGCAATTAACCATTGTTGGTTGCACTGGAACGCTGAATTTGCGTTTGATGATTTATCTCCTACTAATACACATCGTCATGTTTTTTCCTTATATATCTACAGGGTATCAGAGTCAGTGACTCATTTTATGTTATGTAGTGACTTTTGGTAATGGTCTTCGGCAGTACTACGAGAAACGCAGTCGGCTATGATTATGTGTTTTTTTTTTTTTAAAGATACACAGGCACATGTGTGTACAACCCAAGATACAATTTCTTTTGCTGTTAAAATACAACCCTACTTATTTAGAGTTGCTAAGAGCGGAGAATATAGGTGGTGAGCAAAATTACGCTTTAGACAAAAAATCTATTCAATCTCAGCACAGTTAACTATAGATCGCAGCAATAATACGTACATACATTAGAAAGAAAGAAAGAAAAAAGAAAGAAATAAAATTTATTAGACACAAAAAGAAACATGATAATAACATAAGCAAAAATATCTAAAGGTTCAAAAACAAACACAAAAATAATTTAAAATGTGTCTAAAAAGCTCAGCATGTGCTACGAAGGACCGCAGCGCTGATTTTCAGCTGAAGCCTTGAGTGAGTCACGGGCGCGTGTACGGTGTTTAGCGTTCTTACACACGACAATTGGTGCGTATAAGTATGTGTATATGTGCGAGGGACGTAAGGGCATTATAAACATATGTAGATAATAATAGTTAAATAATTAAGTAAGTAAACAATACAACAAAAGTTTAATAACATTATATCATTAAATATATTTAATAAGGCAAAAAAATATATTAAATAAGTTAAAATAACCTTTGAAGGACTTATATTGGTTTGATATTAAATTACGTGCTAGTTTTCTGGGCAAATAGTAAAATATTTTTAGTTTCTTTTTGAAACTAATGATGGAACACAATTGCTTCGTTGACGGGGGGATATTATTCCAGCACTTTGTAGCGTTGTACCGAAAGCCTACTCTAAATGCTGTGGTTCGATGTCTGGGTATATGTAACGCAACAGATGCCGACCGCATAGAATAGTAACGTGGTTTACGGTTCCTTACAACCCCAAATAGAAGAGTAGCCAGGTGCAAATATCGTCTCCACTTTATCTTCAAAATATTATTGTTATTTAAAAACGGCGTGATGTGACCTACGTCGGGAAATATTAAAGCAGAAACGCGCGCACGCGTTCTGTACTCTTTGCACCATAGCACATGTTTTTAACAGCAATCTAGGACCATACAATACCTCTAGATAGTTGAACTTGGACAAAACAAGCAGTCAGTTAGGCTTACACGAGGGTCAAAGCTGATATAATTCCGTATTATAACAAGTTAAGCTTATAATAAAATTTAGGTATTATTATTTCATGGAAAATGGTTTATTTTTCTTAGCTGTCGCATTAACGTCGGCTCGTAGATGATATCGCCCTCTTTGGACAGATCAAATGTTCGTTTCACTTTCAGAGTCGTGAGGGCGTAAAATTGAGATAAGCTTCGAATAGACCACTTACATCAGCGCCTTCTATGTCACTGATAAAGACGTCACATCAAAAATGTATTTGCAGCAGCTCATCGAAAGATTATCACAATACTTTTTGGAAGTAAATAAAGCATGATGTCTATTTTACTGGCTATCTGTAACTAATTTTTAAGCAACTACAATTGCAGAAAGTCATTCCTGAAATATTTTCAAGTTAATATTGTCAAATTCACTTATTTAAAATTAACGACTAGTCACTACTTTTACGCCGTGCCGTAAAAGCCTTTATCTAAGACAAATTAAGATTTGTGTAATTCACTAATATTTATTTCGAGCGTTTGAATATACTCCGTATCCGGTAAATGCATGTTTTTAAATCCTCTGGGACATAGAGATAGTTAACGCCAATAGGCATGAGTTGTCTTAATAAAATATATTTCGAAACAAAAAAAATCGACTTCAAACGGGAAGGCAACTAAAAAGTTAAAAATAAGTTTACTTAGCAGAAAGTAATTCGTTTTTTGATTGAGGTGATCAGAAATGATTAAATAAGTATTTTATAATTTTAAAGTTGGTGGTGGTGGTAAATATATATATATATATTAAATAAATAAATATATATATATATATATATACGTCGAATTGAGAAACCTCCTCCTTTTTTTGAAGTCAGTTAAAAATAGCCAGATTCAAAGATTTATAATTATTCCTGATGTTGTGAAAATAACTACAACAACATAATCTAGACGCGTTTTAATGTCTCTACAACGCAACATTTAATTCAATATAATTTATTGACATCGTAAAACGAAAACTATGTGTTCACATTTCAAGCATTACTATACCTACACCTGTTTTGAAATGCAACATGAAAAAAGAGAATTCGCTATCACAACGAGCAAACTTTTCAGTTTGTGTTATTCGGTAAAATTCGCTTTCTCTCATCTCACTGCAACATAACATAACTGAATAGTAGAGTGTAGGGATTGGAGGGCAACCGAGTGTAAAATGGTCGACATGGAGGGGCATTTTCAAACTGACCGGACAGTCGCCCGCCTCTCCCTGAAATATGTTAGGTGTGCCAGTATTTGACGTTCTTAAATCTATACCGAGTGGGTACAATGCGAGCATGGGGAATGGTGTTCTTCAGTCATTATATTTAATGTTTAATAATAAATACTAGCTTCGTGTTAATAACGTTACAAATTAGGTAATACATGTACTTTGTTAATTTTAGCTTATTGCATTTAGCTCTTCATCTATTCTGTACAAAAACTAACGTCTATTCCTATTTAAATCTAAATGTATACTCCAAATATTGCTCAGTTGTTTACCTCCTATTTAATATTACATTATTTATTGAACCATTGTTATTCATAAACAATGCCCGTGTACAATAGATACTACGTCCATCAAATCGACGAGTTGACAGCACCCTTACCGTGTCCAGTTTCATAAATAGATCAATACACGTTCGCATCTTATTCGCGTATCAAATGCGTCTTAATATTTGTGTATCACCTACCTAAATGTTATTACTTTACCCTATCTTTTTATAGTACCTAATTAGACTGAACAACCTCAGATATCTATACCGTAACTTTCATGGTACGAAACGCACCGGTTATTATGGCCATCATTTTTTATATTATTATTAGTCTATCAAAGTGACTCCACTCTGCCTGATGTTAAGCAGTCAGTGAAAGCATCTGCACTTTAATATCTAAATACAAACTTATATAAAACAAAAAAGGTCGACGAAAACGAAAGAAATTCTATTCAAGTAAAAGTATTCCCTAACATTGTCGTACGCATTTTACACATTTATTTATTTATTTATTAATAGGGTTACCAACATAAGTACAGCATAATTATTACAAAGTGAACATTTTAAATTTAAAATTATTATTTTGCCTTACTGCACTTACAAATTATAGGTTACCACAGCATGCGTTAAAATTTTAATTTTATAGAATTTTAAAGTTCTTACTATAAAATAAATTATTACTAGTAATACTTCAAATTTGATTTGTAATAACTTAAAAACAAATTAAATTTATAATAATTACGAAAATGGGTTATGAACTTGAACAAAATAAAAGAATATTATAGGAAAAATAAAAAACATAACGAAAAATAAATAAAAATTATGGTTCTACTTTAAATTTACAAGATGAAATTTATAAATGTAACGGCCATCCGATCTAAACTAATATTATAAAGTGAAAAGATTTGATTTTTTATATGTTTGTTTGTTCCGATTTAACTCAAGATCTACGAAACCGATTAAAAAAATCTCTTACTTTGAGAAAGCTACAAATAGGACGGGTAACATAGGCTATATTTTCTTATGTTTAACTAATTTTTTCAGTCATTGCCAAAGTTTTAATATTTTAAATTGTAAAACGTAATGATGCAATACGTCACTATTGCTATGATATTTTCCGTAGACAGGCGTTTGTTGTGAGACCGGATAAACCTTTTGATACCGAAGCGAATCGAGGGCGGACGTCCAGTTTCTCATATATTTTCCGTAAATTGATTTAGCTAGAATCTGAGTTATCCTTCATAGTTTGAAAAAGTGACTGCATGTAGCTGAAACAGATATTTATTACTCTCGCGGGACAAAAACTCACGACTCCCAAGACAGCTACATCGAAGAGCCAGGACCTACAAATATAATAATATCGATACATTTTATATTGCAACTTGAAACATTATACAGCGCACGTTTTGTAAAATCTATGGAATAGGTATATAAAAATACTATCTTCCCGCGGCGCGGTTTTCCTCGCGTCTTTGGTGACTGCTACACTCCCGTCACCAATAGCGTGATGTTTTATAGCCTATAACCTTTCTTAGGAACTGGGCTATCAAATGCAAAAGAATTATTCAAATTCGCGCGTTCAAAGAAACAAACAAACTCTTCTGCTTTATATCTATCTAAAACTGTAGGTTTTAAAAAAATCATAAATAATAAGTAAATGACAAATACTTTATAACTTAAGAATTTGGGTTACATACAAAATATATTATAATAAAAATCTAAATTTATACTTCTAAAGGTTCCGACGAACATAAATAATCTGGTAGAAGATAACACCCATCTGATAGGACAACATTATGTGAAATTTATCTGCAATATTGGTACCTTATAACCGTATGCAAGTTTCATTCATAAAATAAATTTTCTGAATAATATACCTAATCTAACCTAACCGCAATATTAAAAAATGTGCGCTGTAAAAATATCGCGTATCATCGAACCGGGGAATTCCCGTTCATTCGACCGGAAAATAGCCGACATAAAGGTCCGACATTCTGCTACTGACCGGGGGCACGGATGCCGATAAAATATATAAGGTCCCTGCGGTAAGTGTCCTAATATTGGTAGAACGAGATAAATCAACGCGCTATGATCAAAACATGCACTTCAACCAAGCTATTTATCAAAGGCGTTGTGATACGCCTTAACGATAATGGGTGTACGCATAAAAGTTATTTAAAACAAATGTTTTCAAGCGTTGTAAAAGGGAATGAGTAATTAGGAGTAGAAAGATCTTAGTATCGGACATTTAATGTAAAATAAGATTTTTGTAAACAATCAGCTGTGATGTTTACGATGGAAATTATTATTATAAGAGCATTTTATAACTGCATTTAAGTTTATACTTACGTTAAAACATTTATATGTTTTAACGTAATGGTCTTTAAACAAATTGATGCTTTGATCTTAAAACAGTTTCAAATAATACGAGTATGTGTTGAAATTATAGGTACGTACAACACTTTAATAGTTTTAAACGCAAAAACGACGGACTGTTCGTGTCTGTCTGTGTGTGTGTTTACGTGTATATTGGTCTGCCTGTGGCATCGTAGCTTCCACACTTGAAAGGTGAATTAGTCAAGAGTGTTCTTAGCTATGTTTGATGAAAATCGGTCCAATCCATATTGGACAGATTTTCATCGCCGCCACAAAATGGTGGATTACATATTTTTCACAACTCCCTTAATATGGGTATCAAATAAAAGGGCTTGACTAGTAAAATACTGTGTATCAGGGATTTTTAAATATTAATTAAATTTTTTTTATAACGATTTTACAGATTGTAGGAGTAAATATTTTAAATTCTTTATTTCTTCTCTGCTGCATGAAAAACATCATATAAAAGTGAAAACAAAACCATTTTTATGAACAACATAATGTTTCTTACTAAAGATAGTAAGTTTATCAATAGTTACAACATTAACTTATAAATATAAGTAGCACCCGCCTCGCTATACAGTGGTCACGTTTTTCTTTTATAAATAATATTAATATGCGATGTAACCGACATTTACGCGGGCGGAGCTGCGGGCAACAGCTAGTCTATAATAAATATTTATTTCATAATTTGGTTTGAGAATAAAATTGAAATTATCTTAATTGTTAATAAATTCATACTAAAGCCTTATATAAAAACGTGACCACTGTATGTGTGTACCAATAAACTCATATAGCGTGTTTGCACTTAAACCTCGAGTAATCAGCAGAATCAAAATATTATTAAGTAAATAATGATTGATCACATTAAAATTTTGATCAATATTTTGATTTAGTCTAATAACGCTATTGTGACGTCAAATAACACTAATAATTAACTGAAATATGTCCTAGTTTCCATAAGACTCCTAACTCAGCTCAGTAATAATAATAAAGTCTCAACAACTAGACACAACGCCATCTAAACCTAAAGTAAGCTTATATTATAGTTTGTATTATGGATTCTAGAATGTGGATATACATACTTAAATACTTTTTTTTTGTTAATAGATAGATACATAATATATATACAAACACCCAGACCAAGGCAAATAGACATGTTCATGCATACAAATATTTGCACTGAGCGGGAGTCGAACCCGCGACCTCTGCGTGGCAGTCCGTACACAGTACCACTGAACCATAGAGGCAGATAAGTCAACTTAATCAGCCTATGTATAGCTCTACATACAATTAATATAAATTAAAAAGCAAACGCCACTTTATTTATTTCACCAAAGAAAAGTTTACTGGTATATTGTCTTAAAAGTATTCATGAAAGTCTATGGTTGCCTGATGAGTGAAACTCAGACGCATAAATAAAGTGCGCAACAAGATGGCGCCGGCGGTGTTCGGTGTTGCCAGCAATTAATCTCCATTTCCCGCACGCGCCAAATCGCGCCGCCATTACTGACTCTGTTTTATTTCATTAAATGGACCCGCCGAATTAATGCGTTGCACCGTTTACATAGCGGATGAAAGAATCAGAAAGAGCGCCATTGAAAGAATTCTATACCTCCTTTGTGTCTGTTTGTGAAAAGTGTCTGTGAATATCCTTAGATAACTACGCAAGATAAATAGCTTGTTAAATTGACTTTACTTGATATCTGTATACATGTTATAAATTCTGATAACAAAGCGCTATTGACTACGCTATTTGCTTCTGTTTTGCTTCCACCTAAGAATAAAACAAGAATAGCATGAAATGTTTTTATAATTTACTTTATAATAAGTAGATCCAGTAAATTACTGTTACAGCAGAGCCAATCAAAAAAGTTCGTTACAATCACAAGATTTCTTGTCGCAAAATTTCACAGTTACTTTTACTGAGTCTGCGGACACTTTAAAAAAATGTTTACAATGTAGTTTCAATAACGGTAATTATACCGTCACCAACGACTGATTGAAACTACGGTTAAAGTCTAATATTTATTTAATAATTAACCGATAAATATTAAACTTATCATTTCATTTTAGTTAAAGATATTAAAATGACCTTATCTTTAACTAAAATGAATAGAACTCTTGAACTATTTATCTTATAAAACTATTAAATGAAATGAATGAATCCGATGTATTTTAACCTTTCACTTTCGAACAACAGCGTAAAAAAAATAAAACATGTGAATGAATAGGTATGTTATTCATTGTTGCAGGTGCGAACACTATTTGTGAGCGGTCTGCCCATGGACGCAAAGCCGAGAGAACTCTACCTACTGTTTCGAGCGTATGAGGTATGTAAACATTTTACCGTTAAACATAATGTGAAATGGCTCTTACAAAACATCCACAACTAATAGAAATGTCAAAATATTTAACGAACAAAATAAAAAGAGTAAGCATCATCGTTTTCGTCACGCGACTAGATCTCCACTCGGATTACTGTGCCGTAAATATCAAATGTCATGTTCCGATTCGTAATATTCGGATTGAATCGATTCTGTTTACCGATAAGGGGGATTACACTCGATCCTCGGCTGGCACGGATGGCACCACAAACATAAAGGTGCCTAAAGTTAAGCCGAGGGGGTTTAGTTTTAGTGTGGGGAATCGCGTGACTGCGCCTCTCCATGCCACGCCGCCTGGTACGACCACGTACCATCTTTTTTTGATAGTCCAACATTATTCAGACGAAATAAAATTTTACTGCGACATAAGTAATATCGACTATTTCAATAAAACTGGATAATGTGGTCGCATATAACAGTTTCAGAAAGCAGTAGACTAAGAAAACTTTCTTTTATAACAAAATTGAAGTAATACCTGTAATTTTGTATCCACAGGGTTATGAGGGTTCCCTGTTAAAGGTTACCAGCAAGAATGGAAAAACGGCCTCGGTGAGTATTTGCACGTATTATGTAGTTTATAAGCGCTTGACTTGTAAGAGAATAGCTATTGCACTGATAACCAGTCGAGAGAAAATAATTGTTTGAGAATGGCCTCATATTGCATAAACAGACTAGTAGGTACATAATAAGCAGGTGTCAAGTAAGAAAGACGGAAGACAAAGTGTTACGCCACCCCTTTCACTTATCTCATGATAGTCATGATCTAACAACTTGTTGTATTAAATTGTGTGTACATAATCTAAGGTATAACATAAAATATTATACGTTACATAGTCACATTTTTCACAGCCCGTTGGTTTCGTCACGTTCCACACCAGAGCCGGCGCTGAAGCAGCTAAACAAGATCTTCAGGTTGGTTTTATCACAATATATACTGTACAATATTCTAAACAGCTGCTACAGAGTATTGAGTTTGCATCAATATCCAGACATGCCTATTCTACAAAATTTGTGGCTTACGATATTGGAGCGAACTCAATAATAAGTTTTATTTTACGTAGACAACAGAAAGATAGAAATTTAATCATGATACAAAAATAATGTCTATCCTTCCTACAATGCGGAATTCACACAATAACAATAAAATGACCACGTACCCACACAATACGCCTAATAAGTTGGAATGGCTTCAGTACACAGTACCTATGTTAGGTGACACGAGGGCAACCAGTATCTCGCTGAATGACTGAGATACGCATAGGTTATACGAAGCTCAATTCGCTATTGTAAATACTAAAACATGTATAACGCACGGTGTTACTAAACCTCTTCTCATCACATGCCTCAACACAGCCAATGAGCACTATAGTTAATATTCTCATTGTAGACTTGAAATAACATTTTCCTGACTCGAGTAACCGCATCGTAAGTTATGCTAAACCCATGCACATACAGAATAGACCACATCGGGTCAGCGAGTCGATGTTATTGAGCTGTGTGGGCCGACGCCGGAGTGTGATCGATATGTAACGGTGTAAATACGCAACTGCATGTCACTGTTTGACAGGTTTTGATGTCACATCCCGAGCACTGTGTTCCGTCACCTTAGCAGGCGCAGGCGCGGACCTCTCGATTATATCGAAACTATCCAATCAAACAATTCGTACCGATATATTCATTATGTCCAGATCTTTACACACAAACTTTCCAGTTTAGGTTACGCTTAGTACCTACCTACGTTTTTTTTGGAACATGAAACAATAGAAATATTTGATTACGATTATTGATCGATAAAGTCTAAAATAACTTTTTGATAAAATTTATCGTACCGACGCCCTCCCAACCACTCGTTAGTGGCCGTAGAGCCAAGCGGTGTTTACGCGGTGCTCTTTCTATCGGGAGCTGGGAGCTCGCGGCGGCTGACCCTTCCATCGTCATTATATCGGAGCGCCGCACCGCTCGCGGCTGTTCACAGCAGGGTGTCCGGTTCGACCCCGACATGCCGCAAACGATTCGGCTGGAGTTCGCTAAAAGCAACACGAAGGTCAGCAAGCCGAAGCCGGCAGTTGCCACAGCCGCGCCAGCTGCACACCCCGCATTGATGCACCCACTCACTGGACGTAAGTACCGCCGAACGCACACACCGCCCGGCGCTCGCTCGACCGCCCCACACCCGTACCATTATTACCAAATGAACACATTATTTTGATTCGCACGACCTGTGTTTGTGCCGATCCTTACACTAAGCCCGTATCCTCACTATTACCATCCGTATATAACGCTCCTAGCGTATAAGTAGGCACGTAATGTGTACGACCGGGCGTCGAGCAAGCGCAAAGGGCAAGTATCTGTGACGCTTACACGTACCACGCAAGGCCTAGCTCCGCGAAGCTATTGATTGATCTGTCGGGTTCTTACCACTATTGTCAACTTTTTACATGTTTTCATGATAACACATTCATTTATTTGGATACCATATTCATTGTCATTTCAAACGACATGATGTACTTAATAAGACGATTCAAGATCGTCGTCGTATTTTGCAAATTTAACATGAAATAGACCGTGAAAACATGTCATAAGCACATTGTAAATAATAATTTTCTATAGCAGTATTCTAATAATCACATTCATAGATCAACAGCTATTCGATATGGATTTTTTGATAACAAACTGACACAGCTGGATGATTTTTTTGTATTCAGTAGTCAGTTTTCACCATTATACTGGCGCAGATCTAGCGAGTCCGTTCTTCCCGGGCGGCGGAGCGGAGCTGTGGCACCACCCACTGGCATACGGCGGCGAGCTGCCGGCGCTGTCGCACGGACTGGTGCACCCCGCCATCCATCCGCAGATGGCGCCCGTCCGTTCTTACCTCTGACTAGCTGCCGCCGATAGGCCACACCACGTAAGTTTTTATCATGTTACTATGTTATCCGATATCTTCGTGATTATTTAAGGTCAATCTGGCCACCTGCGTTCAAATCAACGTTGTTGATTTATTCAACTTAGATGGATGACCACATTTTTAATTGCAGCACTTCCCATTATTATGATAAGTTTGTTTGCTGAGCTTTGTTTCCCGTTTGTACGTAGACCCCCCTGACGCTGGGTGCGTGCGTGCTGCCGGCGCCGGCGCTGGGCTCCCCCGGCGCCGCGGTGCCGCCGCACGCCTCGGGCCCCGCGCACCCCGCGCATCCCGCGCCTCCCTGCTCCACGCTCTTCGTCGCCAACCTCGGCCAGTTCGTCTCCGAGCACGAACTCAAGGAATTATTTAGCAGGTTCGTCACTTTTCTTTCAAATAGGTACTAAATGCAATATTAATGTGCAAAACGCTTAAAATTTTCGACTGATAAATATTTCACAAGCTTTCGACGAACGTTCGATCATTAAATAAAATCGCTGACACAAATATTTCCAGTCGAAAAATAACACGATGTTATGTGCATGATCACGCACTACATAAGGTATAAAAATATTTATGAGAGCATCAAAAAAATGCATATGAAGTTAATAAAATTTAACTTTTCCACAGTGCATGTTGCACCGAATATCACAATGTCGTCCACGTTAACCATTGTTGGGTTTATACTTTTATGTTTCGATTTTGCCTTTACTGTAATCCCATACAAACGATTACTTTAAAGCATAAAGTTCAAGATTTACCGACTAAGTTTGAATCGTTCGTGTGCGATGGTAAGGCCTGCACCCGTACCACCCTAAGCATGACAAACGTCACAATATTCTTTACAGTTGTCACAACTAGTCATACGTTAGCACTATAACACCACACAATATGAGAGCCATGAATTACTTTTGTGTCTGTATCGTGCCGCAGCGTCTTACATCAACCTCGCTTTTATATTTGTAGCATTAAAGCGGACCAGCAGTAAATGTAACACTATTCTGATTATATTTATAGTAGACGCGCAATCTGATTAATGGACAGTCAAAAAAGTTCTATTAGCGTTGGCACACTAACGTCTCTCACTAATGACTAAGGCACTAATCAAACATTGATAGGATGGAGCTCCATACGAGATTGGAGTGGTTAAATATGAAAGACACATTGTCATACTGCGGGAGGTACGAGCGTAGGCACAATAGAGTATCGTGGTACAGCTGCCCGGGGTTCTCTCGGCTCCGACTGCTGGGCGCCGGCAGCGGAGGCGCGAGCACCGGCCCGGTGGCCTTCGTCGACTTCGCTAACTCGTCGGACGCAGCCGCGGCCATGGCCCGCCTCCAAGGCGCGCTGCTTCTCAGCTCTGAGGGCGCCATCCACCTCGAATACGCGAGGCATAAGATGGCACACAACGGCTGGATTCTCGCACATGAAGTATGCACGCGCACAATGTTTAGTCTATTTCATAATATTCCTCCGACATACTCTAATTCACTTTAACTTGTCTATGTTAATAATTATTATAAGTAATAACTAAAACTTCAATCTTTTATAAGCCGATAACGTAATAGTGTACGTAGAGAATGTCCATGAATAATATCTGTCAAAATCATTTAAAATTCTATCATCAGATATAGTAAGTACCTACTTACTTAACAATTAATTTATTCAATTACACGATGATGACAGATGATAATTATGTAGGTTACACATTATATTTTATAAGTGCTATTTGTTATACTCGGTGATACTTTGACTCTCATACACGCTTTCAGAAACTTTTGTTAAGTGTTCGTGTTATGAGTCTCAAAGTCATCCATTTATATACGTACTTGTACTTCTAATGTTTCACCATGCACCTCGCACAATATAGTTATTAATAATGCCTGCCTAACACTTAAGCCTTTTAGAGAGTATAGCTATTAATATTAAATTAATTATTCTGTCTAAAGTATTACGTTGCATTACACAGGGAGCCAAAAGCGGAGAAGAGGGCGAACAGCATTAACTCGTTTGTGGCTCTTGGCACTTGACAACCAGCTAACTGAGGGACGCGCAACTATGATCCTCTGCATCGCATCGGAACTACAGGCACTGGGGACTGGGCAGGCAGCGGGCTCGGCGCGCCGCATCTACATACATACTCGTATGTGCTAGGAGAGGAGCGCCGACCTCTGCCGCTGCTGCACTGGCGCACGTAGTCTGCACCAACACCCTCGCTAGTGCGAGCTCTGTCCTCACTTTTGTTATGTTTACCGTTTACTATCCCCCGCGTCAGAGGTGTGGTGTTATTTTGTTTGTACCAAAATTAGCAAGTGTTAATTGTATTATTATTAACATTCCAGGTTTATTGTTTACTGTTCATGATGAAAATATTATTATTTAAATGTATTAATTGCCTATAAAATGTAGCATGTTTATTTAATATTAATATTCATTTTATCGTGTAACATAAGATTTATTTACAACTAACTTATTGTACGGAAAAGTTTGTATATTTGTTTTTACAAGGCCGATGTATACAACTGAGAGGATTTGTTATGAATATAGTGTATTACCAGAAATTAAACATTTTAGGATATATCTCATTCGAATAAGCTAAAAACCAAAGGTGCCCTTCATAGAAAGATTACGTTTTGTTAAATAATATTTCAAGTTGAATGATTTAAATGAAGTTGTATGTAATAATACGATACTTTTGTTTAGCCTCGATAATGTTAGCATATTTAAATGAATTTCATGACTATTTCAAATTATATTTACCTAATACTTTCTTAGTAATTTTTATAATGTTCAATCACTCGTTAAAGCGCTGGCACTCTAGTGTTGGTCTTACGATCCTTTCTATCTGTATATGAATTATTGCAATAATTATAAATATTTGACTAGGACTTGATGCGATTAGAATGAGACGCCCTCGCGTCGCGTCGCGTCGCTAGCTGTCAAGTGCAACAGAACGCTGAACGCTGTCGTGTCGCGTACTCGCATCTCTCCTTCGTGCTCGTAACCTCTCACATCTCTGGTGTCCCTTCCCTACTTAGGTGAATTACCTAAATTTCTTGTGCCTTGCGAAAAAATTTCCTAAAGTCAAATTTGGATATTGGTCCAAAGTAAACTAGGTACTTTAGTCTTCAGTTAGAAGTCCTGCAGTACCATAGGGTTCCCACAATCTTCGTGGTTAGTATGCGATACGACACTATAAAGATCAGTTCAGTCTTGTTGCGAGAATTTAGCCTTGGCCTTATGAGAGTTAAATAATTAATTAAATGTAATCATTATATTAATTATCATAATATAGTAATAAAATTAGCGGGCGCCGAGCGCGCCGACGCTGAATAGTGAAACATTATTCTACTATCTGCATGCTTTGACGAGCTTTTTGGTAATAATCTAATTTAATATTTAGTAGTTACTTTTATTGTGTAATCTTTAGGTGAATACTATAATACTAGATAAGGGTATTTATTGTAGAGAATCAACATAGTTACATTACTATTTAATGAAAGTTATTCATTCATAATAATGAAACGATGTAATGTTTAAATTTACTGAAATGTTAGGATTAATCAAAATGAAGATTAATATATTTTTTATTTTTAGCTAGTTGACTATCGCATCCAGAGAATACTTAGTTACCTTCGTGTCGGCGAAACAAAACACGGTGACGACTTAAGTACACTACAGTGCGAGATAGCAATAAACCAAAAATGAAATATTAATGTTATTATAGGTATTTAGTGACGTATTCTGCTGATGTAAACATGTAAAATTTACTAAAAAAAGCAAAAAAAAAACCCCTGCTTAGGCTATAATAATAAGGTTTCGGATATTTGGGTTACAATGTTGGCGCGACAGAAATCTATTGAGGTACTCGCGCGACCGTCAGCAGTCGGTGGCCAGAGCTACCGCATGTGAATTCTTATGAAAATCTCTTAGTCAATATTTAATAGAAATTTTGTCAATTTTTGACTTAGCAAAATTTTATACGTTGTTTATAGTAACTGTAACTTCACAATGTACCGAGCGTCGTGACGTATAGACCAAAGATAAAGGATTATACATAATTTTAATACTAACCTCAAACCGTACCAAACTTGTATTTTGTAGGCACAGTGTACTACAGTTTAGTAAACACGACAAAATAGTTATTTTTAGCTACAGCAGTATGCAGAACATTTGTTGCAGACCCAAGTTAAGGCCAGTATGGCCACTACGGTGATAGACACCTAGGTTATAGCCATCATTCTATTATTTTAATTGTTACCTACTTTTGCTAATATTAGAACAATCAATACAATATGAAAACCGATTTATTATATCAGATCGTTTAGATTCAGATAACCAAGGAAGTTATGTAAATCGAATATTACAATGTTTTGTGTCTCGTAAAATCTCTTGAAAATTCAGATTCTCATATATATTATTAATTATTCATTGTCGGTTATAATAATTAAGCTAAGTCAATGTTCACTTATTTAATTCGATATATAATGCTAATTCGTTTGTAAGTAATTGTGTAATAACGTAGTAGTGATCTCCCATACCTTCGGCGCGCGGCGTCCTCACTCGCATACTAAAATACAACGAAAAGTTTTATTTGTTCTTTTCTGTTGTTATTGCGTGGGTCAGCCGATGGCTTCAGCGCGTCAATTATGATCAATATTAAGCTCTCTTCAGATGTATGTGTATCACTGTTTAATAGTTTTAATATTAACACTGGAGCCATGGACTGCCCCTATGTTTTGGTTACGATGATCGACTCGGCCGTCCATTTTGCGCACGGTCGTATATCAAAATGGCGGTTGTGTACTATGGCCGGCGAGTCGCGTGCAGTGCGTGAAGGACGCCGCCGCCGCCATGATTCCGTCCAACAACCGTAGATAGCGAGTAAGAGACGTCCAGTGGCTGCGGACACGGCTACGTCACCTTTTGCGGGACTACTCGATACATATCATCGTGTAATATTTAATGTGTAATTAGGAATAAAAAAGCGGTTTCATAGAGACGTTTATTCTGTATTCTCGTCTACTACTTATAATGCAATCGGCTATATGTCACGCTATGCCCACTTTTGTGTTTCTGATATATTTATATTGTTAGCTTCGCTGTCTTTGTGTACCTTTTTCTCGGAAGTTCTCCGCTTTTAATTAATTAATTTGTAAGAATTTAAAACACAAAAATATAATGTAAAACCATATTTTCGTAACGTTTACTGTGAAATCGAGTAGATGGTGTTCGGATCTGTGTCGTTTATATTAAGACGCGTGACATTGGCCCGTATGTGATAGGGTAGTGTAGGGGTGTAGCGTCGCCTTGCAAGTTAGGTTAAGTGAAGCGGTATCACACAAACACCGTGCATCGGAAACATATCAATTCTGTGCCCCTTAATAAATTTAGTTAAATACTATTCTAAGAGATACAATATGGATAGAATAAAGAAGACAAAAATAATCGGAGTATCAAATACCTGCTAAGTGTTGTTTTCGTACGTTAATAAAGTATTTAATATCGATAGTTTGTGTTAGCAATGTGTGCACATTGCGTTACGCATAGTACCTACCCGAGTAGTGTCGCGCAAGTTTCCATTATTTATCGCTCTACAGTTTGTACTACTTACTTTATTGTTATTTTAGAATTATATTAACATGGCTTAATTACCAAATTACTTAAACAGTTCGCTTCGTATTCAGTATTAAATTACATTTTATTTTAATATCGGTGACAAGAGATAGCGCGTCGCTGTAAACTTATATGTATATCGAGCAAAGTAAACCATACAAACTATATAGTTAGTAACTAATTGTTAGATTTGTGTGACTTGAATTATTTAAATGCTTTTAGAGCAGAGGTAAAGTGTTATTGTGGTTTAAGAAAAACATAATGACATTGTAAAAATAGTGATAAAATTAGCTTAATTATCATTATTACAACTTTTATAGATGTTCATTACTTTTCTTTTCTTACTTCATGGAGTATTGTGGCATTGGAGACGTCATTGTTAATTCAAATAAATTTGAGCTCATCCTCAAACGAAGTTTTTATTCAACTGACAACCCTGTCTGCATGAGCCCGTTACATTTGTCTCCAAGCGACCGACTGAAGAACAACTTAACTCAAGTTAGCAAACCGTTTATTAAACAATGTTTTTATTAGACGTAGGTGTTTTCAAAGATCCTTAACAAAATGATTTACCTAAGCATTATTTTAAAATGACATTATGTTCATTAAATGTCTAATAGTTAATAAAAATAGTACTTTTATAGGTGTCTAGATTAGGATAACTGAAATTAGATATAAAATTGACAGTTGAGCTTTTAAAAAATTTGCTTTGTAGACTTGTCAGCTTCAATGCGTCCTTTTGTAAAAGCGATTTTGGAAAAATATATTTGTGCATGTTTTCTTTAATTTATTTTACAAAACGGACGTACAGTTTATATTACAGTAAAATATTAAATCTCTTAATTTGGATAATAATTATTGCAATGTTGTATTTATGTTATTATTAGTTTTAAAGCATTATAGGGTCCAAAGATTGGGAATAAACATAATATGA
This sequence comes from Parascotia fuliginaria, assembly GCA_963082885.1. Classification (NCBI taxonomy): domain Eukaryota; kingdom Metazoa; phylum Arthropoda; class Insecta; order Lepidoptera; family Erebidae; genus Parascotia; species Parascotia fuliginaria. The sequence goes on along the minus strand of OY720180.1, from coordinate 10,906,604 downwards.
ATTAATGTTCTTGTTTCTTTTTGTGCGCATACCAGTTACGTATACGTAGATGCATTACTTCATACTCTAGCAAAAACATACCTAGAATAGCGATGGCATAGTGCTAAATAATGAAGCAACGTAGATATTTACATGCCATCTTGATCTTTTCTCAAGCTTTTTATTTCAGTGTGGGTTAAGCTTATAAAAGCTAGATACGCTATAAAATTAAAACTAAAGTGTTGGTATTTTATACAAGTATCAATAAAAATATAGCACCTGAAGAAAGTGAATCATGAACAGGTCGTAATCTATAATCTATAACTACAGAATACAGGTTTTTCCCGAAGTACTCTATAAAGAGTTCTCACACTACTCCATGCAAAAGCAGAATGGGCACAAAATAATAAGGTTATAAAAAGGATTTTTGAATATTAATAATTCAGTGCAGTAACTTGGGAATAAATGTATGAGATTCTCCTTTAGAACAAAATAATAGAGTATTTTGGGAATAATTCCAGAATATGCTAATAAATTGAAACCTACACACCATATTGTCCTACGTAATAAAAACAGACCGTAAGTATATGAAACACGCTGCAAGAAAACTGTTCCATGCTTTTTACTTCTTGATAACTAGTGATACATAGTTTGGAGTTCTTGATAAAGCAGTGCACAATAACAATAACTACTTTAGTGTGCATTACGATTGCTCCGCCAAGTTATCAAATCAGAAAAAAACTTTGCCCAATATTTTGTCAGAATTTGTCGAAATCGAAGGCTACAAATAAAAAAATTGTCGAAGTAGAAATAAAGAAGTTATAAGGGTTTTAAGTTGGCCGCGCCAATGAACGTGTACGATTGCGCGGCCATGGAGACCTCAGCAACTGCTTGGGTTAGGGATCTAATTGTTTTTGTATATTGAAGACTTAAGTTGTCGAAAATTCTCGAAAAAAGAATTAGAAGTTCTAGATAAATATGTTACGAAATATTTAGAATTGAAAGTCATGGCCGCGCAATCGTAACACTGTTAATTCTTTATCGTTGATTATTTCTTTAAAACTTAAGACTTTATACATTGAAACTATTACAAGAAGAAAGGTCTTAATTTGTCAAAACGAATAAAACCAATAAATGCTATGTCAGATATGTCAAACTGACGAAATCAGCCCAAAACAGAAAGTACGTGGCCGCGCAGTCGTAACGCTACTTTGCACGCTGATATCTCATTATCTGTAATTGCTAGGATTTCGGTGTGAACATCAATTTGTTTGACATATTTACCTCAAAAGAAAGACATATTGTTTTACCCTCAGAATAGTTAACATTGCGTAATATCTCAAAAATTATTAAATCTCATACAATGTTCGAGTAGGGTAACCATAATTTCGATGTGATATGAGATAATATATTTTTCGACAATTTTCGACAAATTCAGTCTTCAATATACAAAAAGAATTAGATCTCTTACCCAGTTGCTGAGATCTCCATGGTCGCGCAATCGTACACGTTACGTTGGCGCGGCCAACTTAAAACCCTTATAACTTCTTTATTTCTACTTCGACAAATTTTTTGTTTGTACCCTTCGAATTCGACAAATTCTGACAAAATATTGGGCGAAGTTTTTTTCTGATTTGATAACTTGGCGGAGCAATCGTAACGCACACCTACTTTATACGTTTACTTAGGTGCTACGCTTTTCTCATTGAAGACAGTACTTAGAATAAATACTAGGATCGCTGTTACGTACTTCTTCACTTATTTTTATATTTAAATAGATTTTTGGAGCATTTTATTCTAGAAATAAATAGCATTATCTTTTGGTTCTCTATTGACCATGGCATTGACCCTTAGAATCTAATGTGCTCTAGTTATGTTATACCAGGTTGCCTCAAAATATTTTTCTTCACCATAATGTCAGTAATGTTCAAAATAAAACATGGAAAAGTTGCAGTGATTTTTATCTGGTTTTAACTCCTCAACTTCTTGCATAAGTATCTTAAGCAAATCATTCTGACAACAACATTTCAGGTACATATCGAGTGCAAACGTGTGCTGAATAGCATTGGATCACCAACTCGCAGCTCTACGTCGTGTATTACTCCAAATTGCAAACTGCCACGGATGTTGTCGCCTGGTATAAAAAAAGGTTATTGTACTAAACCGTGGTAATGGTGATAAGACAATTATAAATGTATGCGCATACAAATTACGATATGAAAACAAGTTCTTAATGTCAACTAACTTGCTTAATCTAGTAACAAAGTAGGTGCGCATGGCACCATTGGGAGTTAGTAATTATTTAGACAGTCAAAACTTGGTATGACCTCGTTTTGCGGCCTCGGCCAATTTAGTATGAATATCATTAATATCACATTAGCTACGACCAAGCTCTACGTATGCGAGTTGAAATTGCGTTGCTAGTTAATTTCAGAGTGGATTTCCGTCGGATTTCCCTTTTAGCTACAATGTTTTGCAAGAATCAAAGGAAACTTACTGTTAAGCAAGAACAAAGCACTGGATTATAGCAAGAATTTCATAACTAAAATATCATTACATAGTTTAAACCAAAATGTAGGTAGTGTTTTCGTTGTTGGTGAACCAGAATATAATAAATTTCAAATACATAGCTTGCCTAAATACGATGACTTTGTTGCATGCTTTGCCTGCCGCTGTGTCATGTAATGATTTGACTCTTAACATTTTATTGACTGAATGATCTGACTGATAATCCGGAGTTATATGTCCTTATTAAATAAGTATAAGTACTGGTAGGTGGTGACGTCATTACCCTATGTCAAAATCTATACACAGTATGACTGTACAGGAAAATACATACAAATCCATACTAATTTTATAAATACGAAGGTAACTCTGTCTGTCTGTCTGTAACGCTTTCACGCCTAAACCACTGAACCGATTTTGATGCAATTTGGTATATACCTTGGGGAATAACATAGGCTATATTTAGTCGCGAAAAATGGCTTGAAGGGGTTGAAAGTTTGTATAAAAAATCATCAATATATAAATAATAGATTATGCAATATAACCGACATTGACGCAGGCGGAGCTGCAGGAAACAGCTAATTTTAATATAAAACATTGAATATTAGGGGCCTAAGTCAATTTCACTTATGAAGTAACGGTAAGATTGAAGATGGTAAGAAATAATTATCGCGAATGGGCTTCGGACGCACCAGAATCGACAAATATTCGTATGCCACTGCATTGCTAAGCGCTGTCTCTACTGCTTAGTAATTGGCAAAAGACTCTCACTTTTATTGTCATTATATTCTATTTAATTGTATTAAAGCATTAAGCTATCAAATTTAATTACTATTAGTACGAGATAACGTTACTTTTGGAGAAAAAATATTTACTGCCTTTTTAACATAATAATCATCATATCGGCCCATTTATTATCCCACTGCAGGTAAAGGCCTCTTCTCATACAGAGAAGGTATGAGCATTGATGTCACGATAGCTCAAGGCGGATTGGTGATTTAAGACTTCCTTATAATGTTTTCCTTCACCGTCACATACAGTCAGTAATGTCCAAATAAGCTTAGAAAGTACTTATGATTTTAAAGCTCACATTGGTACTTGCCCACATTTAAACCGCCAACCTCGTGTTTCCAAAGTGGGTGCCTTCATCACTAGGCCATTACGACTTTTTACATAAAATTTACTCCTATTTCTACCTGATGAGTAGTCCGCGAAATCAATAGTGATCAATAACTCAGTTACATTACCTACTTATAATGGCAAAGTATTATGGTGGTATCCACGACGATGGCTTTATGGGATGATTATTCACGCCAACGTTAGAAGAAACACATGCGACATGAAAACAATTGACGAATAGATGAAGTGCAGTAGGTACCTACTGTTTAAACAGAAACATTTTTAAATCATGAAGAAGGTACTTTAGTCCTACTAGTGCCAATAAAAATAGGGCGGACTTGGGATTCCCAATAATGATTATTTTTCAAACTTTGTGTTAGATGTATAACAAATGAAACCACAATAAAAACAAAGTCGTAAGCGACATAATACATACTGAAAAGTGAATAAGATTCTATCTTATGAACTTTGAAATAAGGGTTACTTTAATCACAGTGTACAAGTGTGAATAAAACAAGTCGTGTTCGCCATCGTCTCTTGGTTATGTGTCCCTAGAGCTTCTACTTTTAAAGGACTTGGTTTCCTACAAATTGTCTAGCTTCTATTCGGTACACTCGTTAAAACTGTTTTACGTTACAGTACTTAAATTTGTATTTACAATTTTTTTGCAGAATAAATGGTTTTGGTTTATCTAATTAATGCACAAATTAGCTCATCGTTGGTAATTACATTAATAATAAAATAAACACTAATAGATTTAGCTTTACACCAGGGTGATTGTGGGTAAGTACCTTAATATTCTAATGCTTTATCATCACGACTACGGCACCACAGGTACGACAGATTTTATAAGACCCATGATTAACAACACCGATAAGCTACAATGTTGACCACACTACTTCTAAAATAATACTACTGAGATTACCTACCTAGTCTTCTTGCCATCTCCTTTTGGACCTACAAGCTACTCAGAAAAGACAGCTATTAATAACTTTGTCTATTTATATAAAGAAAATTATAGTAATAAGACTTCTGAAAAGATCAAGAGTAGCCAGCTAGCGAAACATGCGGTTCTATTAGTGCTACGAACCGTCTACAGTGTAGAGGGCCCGCGTAGCACATCGCTACGAGTTGCATAATAAATACCCATGCTAACTACAGAATTTTACTTTTTTAGTATGATTGTTGTTAAAAAAAAAGAAAAAAAATAAATAAATAAAGTATAAAGGTAATATTAGTATTTGTATAAAATATGATACAATCTTTAAATTACCAACTTAATAATATATATTTCTTGAGGCAATCATATGTATTTGAAAACAATAGAAACTATAAAATTTATTTCCAATCAATCTCGTCAAGCGTGGTGACTTACTTTTGGGGACTCCTATGTTCAGCAATAAATGTCTCTATGCTGGTGACGTCATGTAAGTGCCTACTGAGCTTGTTTAACAATAATTGATAAAACTAAAACAGAAAGTATAACATTTTTGTACTGCTCCAAATAGCTCCAAATCAAATCGAATAATAATTTTCATCCGGGTCTTTGCTTACTGCTCTGATCCCGTCGCCAGTACCAGCTATCATACGAAAAATAATTTTTCAAATACGACTGGTAGTTCCAGAGATTAGCGCCTTCAAACAAACAAACTCTTCCGCTTTATATAATAGTATAGATATAGATTGTATAAATAATAAGTTTACTGAGGCGGAGACCAGAGAGAGGATTTATTGTTTTAAAATTTGGTTTGTATTGAAATATAAACAAACTTTTAAACAATAATATGAGATGAAGATGCAGCTTAGATTGAGAATTATGTTAAATAAGTGGTTGATAACTAATAGCTGTAGGTGCAGTTTAGAACCGTTTAAAGTAAAATTAGTTGGAATGTACTGCTGAACATAAACCTCTTGTAAAGTTTGTTAGTTACCATGTCTGGTGGACAGATTTGCGACACCGGGATGGGGTATTTAGTAAATACACAGGTACCGCTGTCCCTACAACACCCAGAACAAATAAGGTGCTTTAATATTACTAAATACCAATACAAATTTCTCATGAAACAATGTTGTACGAGATATTTTTAACAACATTTATTTAAAAGTACTCACATATTACTGTTGTAAAAATAGATATCAAGAAGATTAAACATTAAAGGATTCAGACGATGACGTTGTTTCAAAAGTATTTAAAATATTACAACTCTACACGTAATGTCTGGTCCGTGCGTCATGCTCGTGAACGGGTGCTACTTGGGATGACTGGTCAATCTTAACATGGCTCGCTTATGTATAAGAATAACGTCATAAAGGTTAATTTTATAAATAATAGTTTATCCAATCTATTCTGTTTTGGCACCCATATCAGAATCAGAACCAACATCTACCTGGACGTGTGCAGATCCAGACATTGTTAAACTCATTTATTTTTGTTTAGCAACATTATTTTTAATTTAACTTATTTTTAGGTTGTATATGATATTGAAACAAAACATTTTTCAATTTTCATTCTACAGAAATTCATTTTAACCAATTGAGGCGCGACATGTAACTGATCAACTGACCTAAAATTAAACTAACGTATACAACCTATATCTTTGTTCCTTTTTCCTAGGACAATAATTTGTGCAACCACCCATGGTCTCAGTCAAGCCGCCAGTAGTTCCTCGCTGGTTTCCACATTGTGCGCTCGCTAAATTGCCTCCTAAGCGCTCGGTGGGACCTGATGGAATACCACCATTTATTCTTAGGGACACTCGTATGGTACTAGTCAGACCTCTTTTACATATTTTTAATGTTTGTATTTTAACAGAAACTTTTCCTGACTGTTGGAAGATTACTCGTGTGGTTTCAGTGTCAAAAGGTGGTGGAGGAATGGACGCCGGTGATTATAGACCGGTTGCTGTCCTCTCTGCTCCAGCTAAGGTTTTTGAATCAGCAATCCACAGTAGTAATAATAATAATAATAATAATAATATGTGGACACTATCACACATCGTCATCTAGTCCCAAGCTAAGCAGAGCTTGTGTTATGGGTACTAGATAATTGAAATATAATACATATACGTACTTTTTTTTTTTTGTAAATACATACTTAATATACATAGAAAACACCGAAACTGAAGACAAATACAAATGTTCATCACACAAATATTTGCCTTCCACGGGAATCAAACCCACGACACCCGGCGTCGCAGTCAGTTACACTAACCACTAGACCAACGGTGCAGTCACACAGTATGTTTCATCAGCTTAAGGCCTATTTATCTAATGCTCAGCATGGTTTTTGCCCTGGACATGGAACTTCAGGTAATTTACTACATTTAATGTCGAATTTAATATCAGCAGTGGATGTAGGTTTGCAGGTAGACGTCGCCTACTTCGACTTTAAAAAGGCGTTCGATACGGTTGACAATGATGTCTTGCTCGCAAAGTTAGCACACCACATACGTTAAGGTTCTTTGCTAGTTACTTACGAGACAGGAGGCAATTCCTGGACTGTGGTGGATGTTTTTCGACATCTTATTTCACGAGGTCCGGTGTAAGTCAGGGAAGTAATTTAGGTCCTCTTCTCTTTATAATAATGATAGATGACTTACCAGAGATAGTTAGGGAATCATCCTATCTTTTATTTGCTGACGATTTGAAGTTGTTTCAAGTGGTGGGAGAAATCACTGACCATGGGTCACTACAGCGAGACATAAATAGAGTAGTCAAATGGAGCCAGGAGAATAAACTTTATTTTAATATCAACAAATGTTCAGTGATGTCGTACACCCGAGCTCGCAATCCGTCACACTACCGGTATGAAATAGAAGGAGAACCTTTGAAGCGAGTGACGGAAGTTAGAGATCTCGGCATTTGCTTTACACCTGATTTAAATTTTAAGACACATATTATAAAAGTATCTAACAAGGCTTACAGGCATTTAGGATTTATCTTACGTCAGGCAAATGAATTTACAAACATGAGAGCTTTGAGAGCCCTGTACGATGCTCTGTTGAGAAGTCACCTTGAGTATAATGCAGGTATCTGGGGACCTAGTGAAGCCAAGTATACATTTATGATAGAAAAATTCGAAACAAAATTCTGCGTTTTCTATTTTTAAGGGTATATAAGGTATATCCCGGGTATCCGTTACTATACCCAACACTATTTGTGATGGGTATGCTGGTGTACCATAAGCTAGAGACTAGGCGAGAAGTGGCACTGGTTACGTATTTATTTCATGTACTGCGCGGTAAAACACACAACCCGCAAATTCTCGCAGAAATTCGTTTTTGTGTACCGGATGAATACGTGGGTCGGCGGCGAAGACCACCACTGCTTGTGGTACCGTCCGCACGCACTAACTTGTTATTGTTGTATTTTATAATATTGTAAATTTTATTCTTTGTTATTTATTATAAGTTGAAAGGTAGGTAAGTAAGGTAAAATATGATTATTGTTCATTGTAAAAATAGGAACCTAGTAATAAGTCTAATATAAATGTAATTAATAATTTTGTTACTGCACTATCGCATTAGGTTAGCCTGTAAGGATAGTTGTAAGTTTTTGATAAATAAATAAATAAATAAATTATACGGGTTTTATAATAACACGACGACATAATATAAACCCAATTTGAGTCAGTAGACGTCTTCCGGCTGATATGACGATGATGACAATGATAAACCAGAATATATAAGTATTATAGCGCACAGTTTATTCCAGTATATACGTTGGTACATGGAAGGGAAAGCACGTTGCCAGACGAGGAGGTTATCGCACACTGGCAAACAGGTTCTTTCGCTCGCTCTTTATGGGACAGACGAAGATGTCTAGCCTACTGTTTTAACAACTTCAGTGAAGTTTTCTTTTTGTTTGTCATAAAATATGTATAATAAGTTCTAAGTATACATATCTCAAACTCTGAGATGAAAAATGTGGCAATTATAATCGTGCAAGGACTCATAAATTACCATAAGTGGTTACACATATTATAAAACAAAACACGTAAAATTAAATTATAAATTAATCTGAAGCGATGGCGGAAGTTGTGAGCATCATAGAAGTCTTTCAAAGCACGATAAAAAAATTGTCGTAAAAACTTTTTTATATCCATTAACTTTTTATAACTGTTAAATGTTTCAAGTTTAGATAACAAGCCCCATTGTAAACAAAATATATATAATCATTATATTATGATATGCAATAAACTGTATTTTAAAACACTGACTTTATTAAATTACAATCTGAGAGTAAAAAGCGTTGAAGATATTTTAAGCGTAGCAGCTTCGTAGAGAATGTCAGTAACTTGTAGAAAACAACTTCAACAGCCCGGCATGAAAACTACTTATCCTCGTCATTTTTAAATAACAAAATTACTTTGTAGATATTACACTTATTTCCTTACTTTACAAGTAAAGGGTTTACGGACTTGGTTGTTTTTTATTTATGAACACCTAGCGAACTTTATTTAAGCTGGCTGGATGATTTGTTGCGTGGACTTTGTTTTGATGTTGCTGTCGACGTTCAGACTTTGAATTTAAAAAGCAACATAGACATAGCATTATCACCATTAAACTGCAGTTCTCTCTGAAACCTGAAATTTGCTTGCAAGTCAAAAATCATACCAAAAATAAAGAAGAAAATCACAAACACCAACTGCAAAATCAGATAAAATTATTTCCTTCATTTCTCAATTAATATGGAAAGAGAAACGAGATGAATGTCTTAAGAATTTGAAAATGTACTTCAGTACGTGTAAGCTGGGCAAGAAGTTTCATCTAATTAGTCTTTACAACTAGCTTCATTTTCACCGGCGATGTCGCGCCAAACCAGTTCGTACGAAATAAACTTTTTACAAACTGGAAATCCGAGAATTTCAAAGGATCTTCACGAACGACAGTTTTACTGCTTAGCTACTTACGATAAATATGTGGCGCCAGGTTAATAACAACTTGTATTTCGTGCAAAGTTACTTTAGCTATTTTCAGTCTTATTTTTAACGGTGTTGTGTTACGTACATGAATATTAGCAAACGACGCCGACGCAGTATTAGTTATTTTCAGTTATATTATTAACGGTGTTGTGTTACGTACATCAATATTAGCAAACGACACCGACGCAGCAGTTTATTTGATAACAAGTTGTAATCCTAGATGATCCTAGTCAACGCTTGTACCTCTAGCAATCAGGGGTACTGCCTTGTAAACAAGACGCAAGTTCTACCTTGCAATCCTAAACCACTATCTCCTTTACTGCCCACCAGCAAGAACATAACACCACCAATTAGTATTGTTATGGTTAAGACAAATAAAAGCATGATGTTAACCCTATTTCTTAGTAACAGAGTGTTGAAATAAAACACGCTGTACGTATCTCGTATCAATTTAAAAGTAGGTAAGTATCATAATTTCGTATAACGAAAAAAACACGTGTGGAATATTTTCACAAGAACAACTGTAAACATAACGTTGATCCGATAAATCGCGTATCATTTCGGTCTTTTAGACATTTGAAAGACATATCCCAGATGTTCTTAGAAATGTTGCCACATGAAAGGAGTGCCCTCTTTTAGATTGGCGCGTCTCGCGGTATATTTGACGGTTCAATTTTATTAATACTACGTCTTTTGAATCACGTCAACGGACTTATGAAAATCTAATCCATACTTTTCAACAAATTTAATATCCATTTTTATTTATTATTAAATTTGACTTGCTGTGTCGCAAGCTTGGTTTTCCCGTGAGGACGAGTTAATGCATTGCAATATAAAGTAACCAAAATAACTTTATGCTTTGTCTACAATTTCTTTATGAAACTTTATGTTGTTCAAATACAAAGCCAACATTTAAAATTTTAGATATGTCAATGGTAGGTAACTAATGTACATAATTTCATCCACTAGCTTTTGAACGTGCATTAAAAAAGCGGAAAAAAATATACTTCGCTCGCAATCCTTGTATTTTTAGGATTATATGTTGAAGTTGCTTAATTTTTGACAAAAATCCGTACTTTAAAGCAGTTGCTGCAGTACTACGTGCTATTTTTGTGTTGATGGGAAAAGTCTCTGACATCTAGCGTTCGTCAAATCTGTCATCAGATAAAGAAACAGTTTTTTTAAAGTATGAACTAGTTGCCTACATACAGCTTATGAAAAGCAACGGGAAAATCAGACATGAAAAATGGAGGTATGAGACAGTTGTATTATATGTTAGTTGAATATGTGACCCCGTTACTGGCGTGTTCATCGTACAAGGCGACTAAGTAATTAAAGGTAGGAGTTGGCAACACTCTACAGCTGTTTTAGTTCACTGGCGCTTACTGCCTTTTCATAGAAATATCGTAAACACTTCAATCAGCATTTTTAATTTGCGCCTTAGTATAATTTTATACTAGTTCTGTTAAATACAAGTATAGGCCTTCAAATATTTTAGAGTACCGTACCACACAGGAAAAAACTGAACTTTTCGTAGTTCGTGTCTTAATGTACTTGTCAAGTCTTTTTTTTTAAACTTATGCTTATTTTTATGTACATTTGCAAAGAAGAGAAGCTTAAGGGAACTTTCTGAATTTATAAACACATCAACAGGCTCAAAATTGACTGCGGTATCTCTGGTATTCGTTTACAGCTCTGCTACCACAAAACAAGCTAAGCAATTTTAATTTAAGGGTTAGGATCGACAGGCATGTTCTTAGACGTACCTACTCTTTTAATTTCAGAAAGAAATCGCCTAAAAGAAATCTCACTACCTCCTAAACCTCTAACCTCATCAAAAGCATCCCAAAAGGTAACGATAGTATGTAGTACGTATACGATTTCGAAGGAGTAAAGCAACGCCGCAACAATATGTTAACTAAACAGATAAAAAGTTGCGCCGAACAGTCGTGTATACGTGTGCAATCCTCAACTACTTTTATTACTTTTGGATCAAAGCTTCACAAAACTATACATGCCAACAACCTACTCTTTGCAACACTGTTTATTTAAATTTCTTTGCAAAATGTCATTAAGTTAAGGAACAGCTGTATCCGTAATACGTAGTTTCGATATGCTTCAATATGGTTTAAAAAATAGTTGGCTGAAAAATTAATCATTTAACGTTTGCAGAAATGCGTAGGAACTCCCGGTAAATAAAAGTTGCATTCCATTCCTTATTTAAATTTCATGTCTGTGTGCGTTACATTTGCTCCATCAAGCCACCTAATTAGAAAAAGCTTTGCCTAAAATTTTGTCAGAATTTGTTAAAATCGAAGAGTAAAAACGAAACATTTTTCAAGGTAGAATTATAGAAGTTATATGGGTTTTAAGTGGGCCGCGCTAACGTAACGTGTACGATTGCGCGGCCATGAAGATCTTAACAATTACTTGGGTTAGAGATCTAATACGTTTTGCCAATTACAGACTGAATTTGTGAAAAATTGACGAAAAAAAAGAGTGTGTGTACTCATGTCCGCACGTAAGAAGTTATACTTCTTAAACGTAACAATCCAAAAATACCAAATAATACATAACAGTTAACCTCAAATCTATAAATGCACATTAAAACTACTTTTACCACTAATATTCAAAATAAATATTTTCACTGATAAATGATCAATAAGAAATATCTATCACCGTCATAAATATAATTGAATTGATATAAACGCCAATATATTTTTTATTTATTCACACTGATTATTTGTACTGATACGACACACATAGGTTCGCAACTAACTTCAGGGTGTAAAAGGTTCGCAACTAACTTCAGGGTGTTGCTTTTTTCTGTCGGTGTGCGCGCGCATCGTTAAAATTCACTCTCATAATTTTTCCAATCGCGCCAAAAGAAGTATAACTTCAAAAAGAATTAGAAGTTCTAGACAAATATGTTACGAAATATTTAGGATTGAAAGTTAGTTTGTGACGTTATTGATTCTCTATTGATGATTATTTCTTTAAAACTAAAGACTTTGGACATTAAAACTACATTTACACGTCTGTCATCTTTAATTAACTAAATAAAGCATACTATATACGAGAATACCAACAACATCCACCTTTGCTATACCCGCTTTAATCCTGGCCCTTACAAAATCTACTATGTATAACGTGTTACCCTAAAGCAACCACCATCCATAAAAATATTGAATACACGAAGTGAGGAAATAAAAGAAATGATGCCACTTTGTAATTTCTATTTCATTTATTCGAATTTTGCTTAATTTGTATTTAGTCAAAAAGCACGTTGTGTCGCGCGCTGATGCATTTAAGCTAAAGTGTTCAACGTTTGACTTCTAGCGGGCTCTGACAAGTATTTAGCTAACCGTTCGATATTGGAAAAGACCGACCGACTAAGGGCAATATTTCACTACGGTAGCATTACTATTTGAACATAAAACACTAATACCTAAGTAGGGTGGTGCTTCTGCTAGAGAGTAGTAGCTCTGCTGTCTGTATTTAGCAATAAAGTTGGTTTTGGGTTTTCACTCAACCATCAACCAGTTCTAGAGATCAAAGTGAAGAAGTTTGAATGTTCGGCAGTGATGTCTTTAGGTTTAAATGACAATAATATTCATACAATAACTACTTAATTTGTCACGACAGGCAATAAAAGACAATATTTTCGTCAAATCGCCTCGGTCTCTTGATTCTCATTAAAAGAATAGATAAAACTATTTGTTACAAAATATGACTCGATTCGTCTCAGCTTTGTCAACTAAAATAGCTACATAAGTACTTAACTTTATACATTATTTACACATTACAATCTAATCAAGTTTATGTCGCATTAGGCAGTCACTCGTAACTATTACTACAGATAAAATACACTATATCAACCACATACCATGACAATAACAACAGATACTATAATTACGATAATCTAATGGTATATAGGAAAAGTTTGATAAGTTAACTGTGTCAGCACCGTGGGCAGGGTGTTCAATACATTGGATAGATTAATATAGTAAAACATCCATATGATTACGAGTTATAGTACCTAATCACTGGATTAGGTACTTTAGCTCATATTCCGCTAAGAAATTGATGTGTGGTTGCAATGCTTTCTTTGTCGAAATATTGACCTGTCTAGGGCAGCCTAAATTAAGCGCAGCTTTTTCTTATTAGTATCTTGTCCATCCATGCTTTTAGCATGCTTTTATGTACTTCACAATTCATATGAGATCTAACAGGTGATTAGTTAATTTTTCGTTGATCGGCCTTACAGTTTCTGTGACATGTTTTTTTTTTTAATAAAACCAGCAATTGCACAAAGAAACAGAAGTAGATCAAAATAATTTTATTTTACCCTTCAATATAAACTGATGGACTCATAAACTGCATCAAAGTTCAGGATTATTTTGAAATGATTTTTTTTAATAAGTATGCAAATTTTTTAGATTAAATTATATAAATATGGAGAGATTGGCTCTTAATCTTAAAAAAAAGCAAAATTTAAAAATAGAACTGCAGTAAAACAAATGAATATAGCCAGGAAAAGAAAATTTACTCGTAGTATCAGATTTGCGTGTAATTTAAAGCAAAGTTTTAAATTGATTCGCATTGATTTTTTATTCTTTTGTCAATTGAATTATTGTTACCAGCAGAATTGTTGGGTTAGTTTTTTAACTCATCGAGAGTTTTTGAACCATAATATGGATACTTCGTCCGAACAAGCGGCTCAAATTGTAGCACTGGTGCGGGAGGGCTTGGATCAACGAACGATTGGTAGAAATTTAAATTTAAACCAGTCTACGGTTTCTAGAATATACAAAAAGTTTGTGGAGACAGGTTCTTACAGAAGGAGACGTGGTACAGGCAAGACTCGAGCAACCGCCGGTCGTGATGACCGATTTATTGTTACAACTTCCCTGCGAAATTGTTTCCTCACGTCAGTTAACATCAAAAGAGAGCTTAATGAAGTGCGTGGAGTAAATGTGAGTGCACGAACAATAAGAAGAAGGTTAAAAGAAGCGGATATCAATCCTTTTAGACCAGTAAATGGTCCAAAGTTGACTGTAGCTCACAGACAAGCTCGCTTAAGATTTGCGCGTAATCACCTAAATTGGACAGAAGAGCAATGGGCCTCCGTATTGTTCACGGACGAGTGTAGGACATGTTTATATGGTGCAGATGGTCGCAGAAGAGTCTATCGTCGACGCGGGGAGCGATATGCTCAAAGTTGCATTGAGGAATTGTCCTTTTGGAAGCGGTTCGTGTATGGTCTGGGGTGGCATATCGATGAACGGGCGAACAGAACTTGTGTTCATCAACCCGGATCTTAATCCCATTGAGCATGTTGGACAATTTAAAAAGAGCTGTATATGCGAGAAATCCTGTGCCCACGACAGTAGCAGCACTAAGAACAGCACTTTCAAAAGAATGGGACAATATTCCGCAAGATCTTTTAATAACCCTAATAAAATCTATACGGATTAGAATCCGTAATAAGGGCACGTGGAGGTAATACACCTTATTAAAACATAAATAAACCCTTGCATAAAGTTTGTGTCTATTGTTAAAACCATTTTTTTTTAAACCAATTTTCCTTAAATTTCTGTTTTTGTTTCACAAAAGTCCTAAGGTCCCTTCCAGTACACAAACTTAAACTTAAGGATATGACCCTACGCTGTTTTAAAGTTCACGAACCAATCTAGAGGTTTCAATTTTAATCTGTATAGAAAGTTTGCATACTTGGTTAAAATATTTATTTCAAAGTCGTCTATTACTTTGATGCAGTTTATGAGTCCGTCAGTGTAGTTACTATACAACACTAGTTACTAAACGTCGCATAAAAATATAGAGACGATTAATCATCAAGTTTATGCAAAGTCGTTTATTTAGTCATTCTATTTCCTACTTAGCGTAATTATTTATACCTTTTGGCAGCTCTATCTCGGTAAAAATGATTTGATTTTGATGAGTACCATCAAGCAATCTACCAACAACAAACAGTTTTTTTGCTTTAATTTTGCATTGTAGAAATAACTGTAAATGGATTGAACCTCTTCGCTACAATCCAGTTTTGTATTTTTGTATGCAACGAATAAACTCATAACTCAACTACTGGACCGATTTCAAAAATTCTTTTACTATTAGAAAGCTGCATTATCACTGAGTAACATAGGCTATATTTTATACTCGTACTCCCACGGAACGTTACCCACGCGGGAAAAACCGTGTGACGTTAGCGGACGTCACATGGTGTAACTACTAAATTAATGATTTTCTTCTCATTGAAAGACATTGTATCATGTTGTCAAATTATGATTAGTTACCGGGCGGGTTACTAGTAACATTGTTCTTAACAGTAGGTAATTGTGTTTTTGTGTATTCTGGCTCTGTTCTAAAGCAAATATATTTAATTACGAGTACAATCGGTAATTCATAGTAACAGTAATCATTCAGCAACACGTTTCTTTTCTTCACTATTTTCAACAGCTTTTTTAAACATATTTACAACACGAGTACCAATCAATTTAATATAATTTAGACAGGACAACGTTTGTCGGGCCAGCTAGTACGGTATCAGTTCAAATACCCGCTTTGTAACGTAGGGAAGTGAATATTTTTCTAATTCCTTACCCTTCCATTTTACTTTTGATTAAACTCATTGCGGAGTCTGAGACAGTACGTTTAACAGTCTCTGGGTCTCCAGAGTATCATAGCGTTTCTTCCTGGTTTACAACAGTCAAGACAGTGGGAGAGAGGAAATCGGGCAAGGCATTCAAATAATGTTGTTTGTTAGATCCTAAAACAGCTGCTTATAAAAAAAATGCCGCATTAATAGTCGACGCGTCATAAAAAAAGGTCACGAGTGATACTGAAAAACAGAATCGAGAGCGTGTTGAATTTTTTATCACCGCTTCTATCTTGTAAAGAGAGTGTTATAGGGATGTCTTGCCTCTTTACATAACGAATCGTACGCGAGGAATATTGCTCGTACTAAATTTAGAGGCGTTTAACTTGTTCAATTTTGACTTCGTAAATCTTTATCTGCATTCTGAAACAATAAGAAGGTTACTCTTTGTGACTGATTTAAGAGTGTTCTGATGGGTGTGCTATATTGCCTAAACTATTATTTTAGCGTTTTTCTATTATCATAAACTTGAAGATGAAAGTAAGATGATTTTTATACGGTACATATTGTATAAACAAAACAGGTATTGACCTGTAGGAAATATTATTATTTAGTTATATATACCCTTTATAAAGGGTATAAGTATATAACTAAATAATAATGTTTCCTAAATATATTAGAACTAGAAGATAGACAAACACTGTAATGTGTATCGTTTTATTTAAAACTCCAGAGTAAACTTGAGCTTAGGAAGCAACAACTACACAAATCAACTCGGAACTAAAAAATATAAAAACGCTAGGATGCGATGTGGTCGGCAAAATCGGGGTTAACTGGAAGTCTTTGTTTACATGTCTGGTTTTCTAACTAGAATAGCGAGTGTACTGGGATGTTTTAATTACCGGCTTTGGTTTTACAATTCATTAAGCGAAATACCCTGTAGTATTTGTATGTACGTGTATCTGATTTTATATCGGACACTTCGACGTTGATTACGTTTGTAATTAAATTTATTTAATCTGCCGAACAACCACAAAAGGAAATAAATGGTAATATCACTCTTTATAAATGACTGTCTGTTGGCATTTAGAGTTCTGTTTGGTAACAGAATATACTCGTTGGACGATAAAGATTTTTTTCAATTTATCTGTCAGGCCATAGATGGTTCTTTTCAACTTTAGCACAATTTATAAGAAAATTAAGAAGTTTCTTCTTTAATCAATTTAGTACGTACCTATTAGTACTCTTTTATCCATCTCCACATATTATAGGTATATGTAAACGAATAAGCTGTATATCGCGGAGGAACGGACTTAAAACAAATATTTGTGGAACATACAAAAATTTGTCTCGGCAGGAGATCGTGTTCGCCACACTCAACCTCGACCTTTATCACTAAGCCACACGTGCTGTCAATTGGACTTTCATTTCAATCTACAATCCCATATTAAAACCAATGTGTATCGATATTGTTCAGTTCTAATAACACTTTAGTTAAAATTTCTACTGCATAGCCAAAGCGTGTTGCCAGAACATAAAAAAGGTACATGAAATAACAAAGTTCAGGATCGTAAGAGCAGCCGGTGCCAGGGTGAAATGTGGTGGGTTGCGCGTACGAATATCAAGTAGCGTGCGGCATTACGGTCTGCACAGACTATACAAGCGCACGTGTAATGAAGACCGTGATGTCACGTCCGTATACGGTACAACGCCACTTTAGTCTGTATGTATCATGAATTACATTACCTATCTAAGGCTACAAACCTTGAACATCGCCTCCCTAAAAATGACTTTGGTAACGTTTAGGATCGCAATTGTAATCTTCGGGTAATTTTATAATAAGTTAAGAACCATGCGTGTGTTCAGCAATCTTACGTGTAACGCGAAGTATGTCATCATGTTACCACTCATTGTCCGACGCAAACGCGAAGGTGTCAGTTCAGTCATGGTTTCAGGGACATCAAATCAAGCGGGCATCGAAACTACTGCACTTGACACAACGGCAATGCGATGGCATCAACCGTTAGGCCACGGTTACAATGAAAAATAAAAGAGTGACAAGTCATAACCTCTGATACGCACAAGACCTCATTGAACATTAGTTGAATTGATAATCAGTCAAGTGTCTTCAGAATGATTTCCTTCACCGTATACCAATAGTTTCCAAAATAAATTTAGAAACTACATACTTCTTTGCAAAAGCTACATGGTCTCTGCTTGGCTGCACTTACTGCTGCTTAATATTATTATTATTATGACAAAGTTATAGTTGTAACAAACAAAACTTGAAGCATGTGTATCAAAGGAGTTGTAAACCAACGTTGGCTGAGATGCAACTAAGTTGAAATATGTCATTGTACCCGCTTGCAGAAAAATACAAGTATTGTGTGTGAATTACTGAAGCAAAATAACTTTTAAATTGAATAACTTTGTTCTAGCCTTGTAAAAGCGTATAAGTTTGATCGATATTTG
Source organism: Parascotia fuliginaria (assembly GCA_963082885.1). Classification (NCBI taxonomy): domain Eukaryota; kingdom Metazoa; phylum Arthropoda; class Insecta; order Lepidoptera; family Erebidae; genus Parascotia; species Parascotia fuliginaria. The sequence goes on along the minus strand of OY720180.1, from coordinate 10,887,987 downwards.
TAATATAAGCTGGGCAATATCTTCAATCTTTTTATGATATCCGTCAAACTTTATTTAGAATCGGGCCAAAGTTTACATTGTAGTGAGGCCCTAAACATTGGTACTTATTATTCCTGTAAGGTAACGGTTACAAAGAGGACTCTTATAGTTTGCCTCTTGACTTCTCAATTACCCAAGAAAAGTTACCGAATTCAGAAATAAGGTAAACACGCATTTTTTGTGTTCTATATAAACTATATTAACTAATCTACAGATTTAAGTAAAAGTGAAATTGGTAGTACCAAACACAAAACTGTGGCAGCTGCCATAGCAAAGGCATTTGACTAAAAATGGACTATAAATGAAACCAACCATTTTACCTCTATCCAAATTTCACATCGCTTTTTCCAATCCCATAATAATAACGATTCTAAATACTTATTTAAAATTAAGCGCACCAGTCTTTGTTTTCCAAGCTCAGTCAGTGTCAATAAATTGTCGAAGCGAGTGCGGCCGATGCAATTTTTACAACACGAAAAAGCAAACTTGTTATTCGAGAATCCACCAATTGGTAGTGTATTTATTCTTTTGCGCTGTTCGCTATGCAATTTACAGTGAAGGCGCAAACAAACAGAATGCTATCGATTAGTTTGTCTATTAAACTATAATAGCTCTGTTTTCACAGCTTGCTTGTTATTTAACGAAATTAAGCAATTTATGGCCTGTCTAATAAACATGAAACTTTTAACATAAATGACGTAGATCATTTGTTTTATTTAAATTAGAGAAACTATTTATCTGATTTTGGCGAACAACTCACCAGCTAGACTTCTACTCTTTTTGGTGCTAGTGCTTATTTTCCAATATACCGACGATAAAATATTAGCATAGATTATGAATTGGGATGTAGGTACCTACGGATTTTTTTTCAATACCTGACTAGGTACAGGAGGCACAGTAAAGTATACTCCTGTCACTTCTTTGTTTCATAAACATCATTTACCACTTACTTTCAGCAGGGCTATTTACAACTAACTACATAAGTAATTACTAATATAAAACACTTGTCGTCGTCTTTGATTCATATCTAAAGAGAATATTAAAACTACAAAGGCGGTATTTTATAGCCCATTGCCGGAATTGACGTTGCCAAAGTACTAATTAACAATCACTTCAACCCCTTAAGCCACTTTAAGTTCTATCTGACTGTCAAACGACGCCACACTCACTGTGTAGTCTCCCAAAATAACCTTGAGACACAGTTTGACAATAACTACTATGATGACAGTAAAGTATTAGAGTAAAGGTTGCTTCTACTCTATTAGGAAAAGCGTTTTGTGCACTTACGAAGAAATCCAAAGAATGATCAATCGAACTTGCGCAATAGTAAATGAATTAATTATTTCGTAGTCGAAGTAGCGGACGGTATGGTTATAGTTATACTTCACAAGCTAAGCATAGACCGTAATATATGCCGTCATCCATCGAACAAACAGGTGCAATACACGCATTTAGATTATGAAACAAGCAGATTGCATGTATAAGCCGAATAAAGTGGCTAACTGTTCGTTACCGAAATACTGCACTAATATTAGTAATTACTCTTTAACAACGAGTTATTAACGTTTACAAACAAAATTTAAGCTGATTCCACGTTCTAAAATTAAATTTTCCTAACCGTTGATTTATTAACCAACAACGGTCAAAGGAAATGTTTAAAAACGATATTTATATAGGTAATCTGTTTTTCATTAGGAGCGATTAGACGTTCCCAATACGTAAACAAATGACATGCTGGCATAACGTGTTCCATTTAAACTTCTACATTTCGGGCTTCGGGCCGATATCGATTTACATCGTCATACTAATATATACCTTTACCAAAAACAATAAGGTGCAATTTTCAGTGCAACAATAGTTTGGTTCCCAATACAACGAGCTCTTGCTAATTCCAATTCGCATGTGGCGATGACGGCAACTTTTATTTTTTGGTACTTTCCTACTGGTGGAGTAAGTAGTGCTAGGAACACGCAGATGAGTTGTTAAGTTAGTTTTGACAAACTTTCGTTGCTATGAGATGAAAGAGCAAAAATATGTTGCTATTATAATTATATTTAGGAACTTATTTTTTATTACAATAAGTATAATGAAACAAACAGGATAAATACGTATATTCTTTTAACGACAAGGAAAATAACAAAAATATTACCTGAAACATTATCAAATATTGAATATGATCGACAAAATCTTTTCTGTATGACTTTTCACATATATGTTTTATCCCGGATCTCAAATTGAGTAAGTATCTTTTCTTTATTTGTTTACCGAATTGCATTCAATCTGCCTCAAAAATCAAATCAAATATCGAGTGGCTAGTGGTCAACCTAGTGTCAGGATTTGTTCAGGTCGCCTATAATTTTTTATAGAGACTCGACCTAACGACAGTTATCAGCTTGGTGACCACCGGTATCGACTTTTAACGTGTCCTCCGAAGCACGGAGACGCTCAGGTCAAATACCACTATGCGGTCACCCATCCATGGGCCAACCGCGTCTAAGTTGTTTAACCAGCTAATCATTTACCGATCACCGAGCGCAACGAGCTATGAGCGCCTTCTGCCTGATGATACGAGTAGTGGCAACAACCCTTGACGCTTGTGCATGCTTAAAGGCGGAGCGTGTTAAATTGTGTGCTATATAATTTTAATCATAGTAAAAGTAAATACGGAGGATAACAAGAGGTTGACAAACTCTGTGGTTCGGTGGTATTGTGCATAGACTGTACATTGTTATATGCTTACTTTGGGTCTAGATGGCGTTGTGTGGTTGACGTGGTAATATTATTGAAAAAAAATGTATTTCCTTTACCGGTTTAGAATTTCTGGTTACATTTTTCGTTAAATGGTTGCCATTTTCGCAAGACAATTACTAATAATAATATAATAGATAAATCTCTCTTCAACGATTTTTTTTTTTACTTTTCTTTGTAGACAGGTAGAAAAAATCACTGATGGAGATGTTTATATGAAGCCATCAACAATTTACCTAATATTTTTCGTGTATTTTAACAACTAGGTAGTCAATACAAAGTCCCTTCATAACCACAAACAACATTTATCCTACTGTATAATAATGGCCGCATCTAAAAAGTTGATGTGTTCGCACGGTCGGGTCGCCGTCGCCGCGCCGGCACATTCGGGAGCTGTGCGCTATCGGCCCTCCCTAATTACCGCCAGTAAAAACTAATTGCGAACGACTGAGTACCATCGTTCTCGCTCCTACACCGTATATCATTTGCAAATATTGTGCTTTATATACTGCTTACACTTACAAAATTAGCCGCGTTATAATAATACCAGGCTGTTACTGTCCCACTGCGAGACAAAGGCCTCTTCTTACACAGAGAAGGCATAAGCTTTAATCACCACGCTGGCTTAGGGCGGATTGGCAATTTCAGATTTCGATGTTTCCTTTCAACGTAGTAAACTTAAATAGTACAATGAATTCGAAAAGTCACATTGCTTCGCAGAATTTAACCTAAAACTTAATTAGTACAATGGGCCGTTGATTCAGAAAAATCATACAGGCACGATTTTCCTCTTGCCAGTACTTATTCAGTAGGTAGATTAATTTTACATACCAGATAGTTCTGAGAGCTAATTCGACAAATTGTCGTTAATATTGATATTACTGATCTTGTTTAGTGAATATCAAACGCCGTCTGTTTCTTGCAAATGCTTTTTTCTGAGTACTTTTTTTTTTTTTTTTTTTTTTTTTTTATATTAGCCTACCAAAGTGACTCCACTTTGCCTGATGGTAAGCAGTAAGTGGAATCCAGAAGTGGCGGACACCATTCCAAAAGCCAAACTACTGGTATGGTGGCCTCCACTATGGCGGCTTAGTGAGATGCTTTTTCACGCCCCGCTTAAAAGACCCAGGATCAAAACTAGATGGGAACACATGCGCTGGCAAAGAGTTCCAGGCTTTAATTGAGCGACAAAAGTATGAAGTGCTGAACCGTTTGGTTCGAGACTCTTTAGATTCCACTGTGAAAGGGTGGCACTTTAGTCCCGCACGTGTCGTTCTGGATAAAAAGGGAGAGGGTGGGATTAATTCAAAGAGCTCTTCAGAACACTCTCCATGGTAAAGGCGATAGAAGACGGCCATTGAGGCAATGTCTCTTCGCAGCTGTAAAGGCTCAAGGGTCTTAGTAGCCTCCGGGCTTCCGATGATACGGACTGCTCGCCGCTGCAACCTATCGAGTGCATCCAGTAAGTACTGTGCGGAGCCATCCCAAAGATGAGAGCAGTACTCCACGCAGGAACGAACCTGTGTCTTATAAAGAAGACAGAGCTGCTCGGGCGTGAAGTACCGCCTCACCCTGTTCAGGACACCGAGTTTACAGGAGGCGGTTTTAATGACGCACTCGATGTATTTCTTGGGGTTGAGATCTCGGCTGATGTCCATACCCAGGATACTTAGGCTATCCTGTAGTGGTAACACTGTGTTCTGAAGAGAGGGAAGGGGAAGGAACGGAGATTTTTTTGCAGAGAACGCGCACACCTGTGTTTTCTTGGCATTGAACTCGACCAAATTCTCACAACCCCATTTAGAAATGCGGTATAATACTTGGTCGAGCTCAGCGACAAGTTCTAGGCGTTTTGCCTCGATGTCAGTCTGTTTAGCCGCAGGATGTCCGAGATATCGCCCATGCACTGTACTATCATCTGCATAGCAATGAATGTTGCCAAGGGACAACATGTCATTGACATGCAGAAGATACAGGGTGGGCGACAGGACGGACCCCTGAGGCACCCCAGCGTTGACCTGCAAATAATCGGAGGCCGATCCGTCACAAAGGACTCTAATGCGGCGCTCACGCAGGAATGCGGCAATCCAGTTGCACAGCTGGGGTGGCAGACCATATGCTGGAAGCTTGGACAGAAGCGAACGGTGCCAGACTCTATCGAAGGCTTTGGTTATGTCAAGGCTGATGGCCAAGGACTCTCCATGCCTGTCCATAGCTTCACCCCATTGGTGCGTGATATATGCTAGAAGGTCACCCGTAGACCGTTTTGACCTGAAGCCATATTGTCGGTCACTAATTAACGAGTGACCCTCTAGGTAGCGGACTAGTTGGGCGTTTATTATCCGCTCAAGCACCTTGCAGAGAACTGAGGTGACAGCTATGGGTCGATAGTTGCCTGGCTCGGACCTATCCCCTTTTTTGGGAATCGGTTGAACATTCGCCTCTCTCCAAGCCTCCGGCACAATTCCCGAGGAATAAGATAGGCGGTATAGGCGCGTCAATGCAGGAGACAACTCCGCTGCGCATTTCTTGAGAACCACCGCTGGAATACCATCCGGTCCGCTGGCTTTCCGAACATCGAGCGACCTTAGTTCCGCACGGACATCACGATGCCTAATACGGATATTAGGCATAACGGAGTCGCAGCCAGATATAGTCGGCGGGTGCAAGTCACGGTCGTCGATTCGGGAGTTAGCCGCAAAGAGTTCTACAAGCAAGTTTGCTTTCTCTTGCGGCTCGTGGGCCAGCGATCCATCAGGACATTTCAAGGGGGGCAGCGAAGGCTTGCAGAAGTTGGATTGCACGGCCTTGGCTAGTCGCCAGTAGCTACGGCTACCCGTAGGATGCGAAATCAGTTCTTGCCCAATCCGTGCAATGCGCTGGGCATCCGCTCTGATGTAAGCCCTCTTGCATTCCCTAGTGGCTTTATTGTACGCTGCTTTTAGGCGATCCAAGCTAGGGTCGCGCCGTGCTCGGGCCCTGATCCAAGCGCGGTACGCCGATTCTTTTTGTTTAACAGTATCGGCGCACTCACGGTTGAACCAGGGACGCGTTTTGCCGGCACTGGTGACATCTGAGGATGGAATGTAATATTCCATACCTAACAAGATTTCACCAGCGACAGCAGTAGCACTTTGCGACGGATCCCTGTTTTTAAAGCAGCGTAATGCCCATGGGACGGAAGCAAAGTACTCCCGCATACCATCCCAGTCTGCTGACGAGTAGTGCCATAGTCGTCGCTTTACCTCCGCACGTCGTGGGGGAGCAACAAGAGGCACTGAGGCGCAGACCAAACAGTGGTCGGAATTACCCAGTGGGGCGTGGACCGAAACACTGTATTGGTCTGGGTGACTCGTCAGCAGTAGGTCTAGCAAAGAGGGCGCTTGACCTGGAATATCTGGTATCCTGGTGGGATGGATTACCAGTTGCGTCAGGTCATGCGTGAGAGCGAATGCATGGGCGGCTCGTCCCGCATGATCTGTTCTGAGAGAACCCAACCAGGTCTCGTGGTGGGCGTTAAAGTCTCCCAGAAACACCAGTTCCGCGTTCGGAAACCGCTCCTGCGCTAAGTCTGCCGCCTGACTCAGATGGTCAAAGAGTCGAGTTGTCTCCAAATCTCCGGAGTGGAAACGGTAAAGGCACGCGTAGACCCGGCTCAGAGAACCAAGATCAACGTGAAGCCAAAGGATGGGGTAGGATGGGTCCTCTAGGCAGCGCAGACGGCGAACGCAAACATCCGCCCTGACGAATGCGCATACTCCGGCCTTAGCGCGAAAGCGCTCCTCGAGCACATAGCCGGGGTAGTGCAGGTATGCCGTGTCGTCAGGGCGGCGTATTTGTGTCTCCGTTAGGAAAAGCAAAGCCGGCCGTGCCGTCTCGAGGTGTTGGTGGACGGCGTTGAGGTTTGAATGGAGTCCACGGATGTTAGTGAACTCCACCTCAAATAGCGGGTTGGTGGGGGAGGAAGATGCCGCTGTTTGACCTGCTGCTTTTTTGCGTGCTGCCATGTTGGAGGGTGAAGGAAGGGGCGTGGAAAAGATGACTGCCCTCGCAGCAAGGCTAGACAAGGTGCCGAGTATTGCTTCGTCATTTAACTGTGTGGCATGGTGGTAGCCGATCCGCCGGACGGAAGGGCCCCCGTACCCTCTCGGAAATGGTCGCCGGGTCCCACCATCCGGTCACCAACCGGCACGACGAACCACTCCGGGATTATGCGCGACCTGGTGGGGCAGCCTCCTAGGGTGGTTAGGCCTAGTTGGGCCCCTGTACTATGCCGCGGGCGGCCAGCGGCACCACCGTTTCTACAGGTCTCCCTGGCCGGCGGGTCGACCCACACCACCCACACAATGACTCCGCGGATACTCAGCTGGTCCCACACATGCTGCGAGGATTGCCATCTTTGCATCAGTTGGGCCTCCGGCACTCTCACTCACCGAGCGGAACGCAATAGTACGAATACCATTACTCTTACGTCGATCTTCTATGAGAGGGTAGTACTTCCCCGGTCGATCCGACCCATTCATGCTGAAACCAGCGTGGATCTACTACTAACACAACTTACATCAATAGAAGTCATTTATTACATAGACTGGGTAATTTGTCTTCTGTAGACGTACAGAGTATACAACTGTTTATACAAACATACAGAGTTAATTTATCCAGCTGTTTGTTTCGCTAAACATCAACAAACATAACGTAAGAGTATCGCGCCTTTTTAGGCAGCGATGTTTAACACACACTTTATGCCAGCTATGTTGGCCCCCATGTAGGAGCGAACCTGTTGCCATTTACCGGGCACAATCTCAGACTAGGCTTATACAAAAAAATTATCCACGGAATGACCCAGTACCATTTTACTCGACCTGGCGAACGAACCCAAGGCAGTCCGTGCCACTTATATATCGGAACAGTGAGTATAATAATAAAACAAAATAATAATGAAAGCTTTACCTATAGGTAAAGCTTTCATGCTTCAGCTTTCTGCACGTGTAAGGTTGCCGATCTACACAAATATAATCTTAAGCAAACTGATTGCTTTGATCTTCAAAGAAAGTTACCACATAAAACCGGATTTTTTTAAATGGATGGGTTCAGTAATTATTTTATGAAGCTTACAATATTTTCTTTGAAAAGATGCGTTGGATTGATTATCAGCAATGTTTATTCATTTATAGAAAACTTTATTAAAAAAGTGAAAGATCAATGATAATTTAAAAGGATTTAGCACAGAGAAAAACCTTTTATTTAAAGATTAGAGGAAACAATGCTCGAGAAAAACACAAAGTTGAATACATTTTCAATGAGATTGCACGTATAGAGTAAATAGGTAAACCGCAATTAAAAACATAGTGATAATAAATCTGTTGTAAGGTAGAATTGTGTGTTTTACGGTTTGTAAGATTACGTATATAAACGTTTAGAGTTAAAGTGCCAAAAACAGGCAAGACAGAGATCTTTTTTAAAGAATGCAGGTGAAGATCACACGCTTGCTTAAAGCTCTTGGTAATTTCAGCCTTACATAATACCAGCCTGTTTACTGTCCCACTGCAGGGCAAATGCCTCTTCTCATATAGAGAAGGTATGAGCATTAATCACCACGCTTGCTCAAGGCGGATTGGCAATTTCAGACTTTTAAGTCCAGGTTTCCTCAAGATGTTTTCCTTCACCGTCAGTCAGAAATATCCAAAATAAACTTAGAAAGTACATATGATTTGAAAAATCACATTGGTACTTGCCCGGATTCGCACCCACTACCTCGTGTTTACGAAGCGGGTGCCTTATCCACTGGACCATTTCGACTTTTTTTCAGCCTTACATATATGGTCATATATGTATAATGTATATACAGGCTACCTCAAGATGGTTTTCTTCACTGTATGAAAGTAAATATCCCAGGTAAATAAAGGAAGCACAGTCACATTGGTACTTGACTAGATAGAGAGACCTATAAACTCGTGCAGAAGCGACGTAAGATATTACTATATATTTTATTAATTCTAACAACCTTAAGCAAACTTGAATAAAAAACGGTACCTAGTTACCTACATAGACCCATCTGATGGTAAGTAGTTATGTACAAACAAAGGCAATGTTAAGAAAACATAAATACGCCGTTGCCATGAGGGAGCGGGAGGTGGAAACGAAATACAAAAAATAATTGGTAGAGGTCCAACGGTTCAATTAGGCCTCTGGTACTATTACTGAACCAAACACAATAGTACAGATATTAGTACTTACTCTATGAGGTTCGTTTATGATCCTCTCTACAAAAGTCATCGAAAGCAAGTAATCTAGGGAATCATTTTCAATTTGGATCTTATAGACAGCTCAGTTTGTAAGAGGGCTGTGGAAATTGAGGTCAAATACTTAAGCAACCTGAACTTACCTCCGGAGCATTTTAGTATTGAAGAATTGCATCAACTTATTAGGCTGCAGATAAAATAAAACTATTTCTTTCTCACTTACGCAAAACACGCGTTCAGACGTCAAGTTGCAGCAACGAGCTCTTCGTTCATAACATACATTACTTTACGTCGGTATTCTATAAACAGGTGAATGGATAACACTTTAACAAAAAAAAAACAGGTAGGTAGATACTATCTCTGTCGATTCTACCCATTCATGCTGAAACTTCTAAGTGAACTCTTGTTGAATCCTACCTCTACTAAAATTGTTCAAATTATTGATTTTGTACATGGTTATAATTTTGGCCATCATTGTATTATACAATTCAGATGTAACAAGCTAAATATTTGCTGTTTTAAACAAAAACAAAATTTGTTATTTATATATCATGACTATACAAATTTGACAACCAATGCTGGGTTAATTTAATTCGGGCGGGGTAATCGAACGGACAGGCAATAGGTACCACTGTATTCATAATTAAAAACAGGTGGTCCGCTTGCGATGTACCACGAACGTCTGATGCGTAGCTATTATGTATACGAGTCACTTTGAAAGGGTAATTGTTAACCATACCGATATAACCCTTTGTTTACAGGGGTCGATGTTTTTTTCGTACAAAATACTAGGGGCGGACGTGCATTGTTGACTGCTATATTCAGATACAACCGTAACGCTTTCTTCGGTTCGGGTTCTTCTACGGTTGAGGTCTTTGGATTCCATGCTAGGCAAGTAACAATGTGATTTTTATGAAATATACTTTCTAAGTGTAATTATTCAAATTCAAATTGTATTTATTTTATGTTAAAATACATTTTCAATAATGACTAATAACAGAAATGCAATCCAAAGAAAGTTCCAAGTTAAAAGACTATTTACCAAATATTTTATCTTAAGCGTATATATAAACATATACGATGAAGAAAAGTTCTACGAGAAAACGTGGGATACATAAAAAATACCTAATAAACCCACCAATAAAAGCATAAAAAGCTCCAAGGATTATAATACTGATGCAGTGATTTCTAGATACAGTAACAATAATCGGCGTGTCCATAAATCGTGTGCTCCTGAAGCTGTAGTAGCACGGAATGTGATTTACTCGAACGCTGATGATATAATTTACTTAATTAAAATATTAAAAATACCACAAAGGTAGATACTTGTACAAGACATCGTACTTTATCGCCAAGTTTTATCTGGAGTTCACAACAGAGATCGCAACACACAACAAGAAAATGTTCTTTCAAATACCACCACAATCCTGGCTAATATGATATTTCATTTTTAATAAAATATTTATGGTTTATTGCGGCTTTCTCTAATTTAATTTATTACTAGAAAACAGCATCTAAGAGCAAAGAAGAAGAAAGAGAAACAAAACCGCTCATTTTAATGTTAGACTATTTATTTATTAATCTTTGAAAATACACAAACTAGTAATGCCTGAGACATTATCTATCCTGTGTTATCTGTGTCTGCATAATATCATCTGGTTATATAAAAATAAGCAACATACAAAAATGTCGTAGGCATAATAAAATTGTCCACGAAGATAACTTCGCGATTATAGCTTACTTCACTGCATGTCAGTAATATCAAAGTTATAGGTACTTGAAATGTACGTATTGAAAAAGGTTCCGTTACTCCCAACCTGCATGTATAAGAAATATGTATGATATCCTTTAGGCCATCAAGAATATATAAGATTCCGTATACGTATATTTGTTCAACAGATAGGTAGAACTAATTGTCATGTCAGTATCACGTTAACCTACGCACTGTAAGGTACACAGAGCACCTACAACTTTTCGCTGAGCGAACCTCAACTGGTAGTAGATGCACGAACAAGATAAACATAGTGAGTTTACAAACTTGCTGCTTTGCATATTTACTCGCCTCAACGTGCCGGCTTAAACAAGATATCCAGCAGTACTTCTATAAAACGTTAGGAAAATTCTTTATTAGTATTAGGCTTATGTTTTAAGATTGCCTCGATATCTTAGTATGCGTACTACTGCTTTGATAAAGATTCAGTTCGATTAAAATATCAGGTTTTAATTTCAGTTAACAAATGCTTAGTGATAGCTACCTACTGACAGATAAAAGAGGTAGAAGATTTGGCCTTTGCATTGTTGTTCTTGCTGGAGAGGACTGGCATAAGAGGATCCATGTGTTGACAGAAGCAATGTGTGTGCTATGGCACACACGTTGCTTCTGTCAACTTGTCTATGGACAGCAAGCAGTCCAAAATACAGACTATCGTTTATGTTGCTTGCAATAAAATACACGATATTACTCAATTAGTGATTTCTACACTAAGACCGAGCACCAGCTAAGTGAGCATTATGTTATGCTAAGCAGGTATAAGAAGTTTCTATAGTGTTAGTAAGCTTTTGGTGTTCATAGAGTCGGCATTTAGTAGATATATATCTAGAAATATACAAAGATAATGTAGTAAAAATAATGGTACAGTTTTGGCGTACAAATATAGGACTGGCCTGATCAGATGGCAGCTTTCTTGTCTTTATTAACAAAAAAATAGGCTCGCACTTATTATGTGACCGCTCATTATTTAGTGTGTTTTCCCATTTAGCAAGAAAAGCGCGGTCCTACGTTATGATGGTACCTTTGTTCATGTCGGACTGTTCATTAAGATGGCGGTTATTTATTGTGCCGGACGAAAAGGTTGTAATATTGTCTAATATAATTTGTTCATAGTTTATAGCTGGCCATCGTCGTGGCTCATAATCCCTTGTCCGCCTTGTTATGACGCCCTTGGGAAAGTAGAAAACAGCCACCCCGGCTGTTAAGTTTCTAATTAATTGTTTTTTTTGTTGCCACAAGAAAAATAAACAACTTTTTACAAAAAGTTTATTAATACCGACATGTAAAAAGTTCTGGTTTATTTTTAAATCTATAATATAGTTCCTAAATAAGAATACGTCGTATGGTAAGCTGTTGCTCTATTGATGCTCGTTTAATACGAGCATCAATAGAGCACGAGCAAAGATATGGATTATATAAAAAAAGCATGAAGTCCCTCCGCGCGGAAGAAGTGAAACTTCGTAATGTGGAAATGAAAATAGGAAGGGGTAGAAATAGATTTTTAGTGAACTCATATTGTTTCTTCAAGACAAACTTTATAAACACTGCTTACAATTCACAATTCTCTTTCTCTCTCCTACTTTCTATCTGTGTGTATCTTTATTTCTCTCTACCTATTGTGTTGGAATATTGAACGCTACTCGTTGCTACGCAACAGTGCCTTCATATCCCCTCCATGGTAGCGTTAAACGTTTAACGCAACCTTGTTAGAAGTCGCATTAGAAGTTTTACTTCAAAAATGGCAATATTTTGTTTTACATGATAATAATCAAGCAGTTGTTTTTATAGCTTTCTTGTCTGCCAGCATCTCCTAAAGATAATAATTTTGCATTGTCACCACGCTTGACAGATAAATTTGTTACTGCAGTAAGGTGATATTTATTATGAAGATAATGTTATATTCACATAAATTACTACAATAGTAATAACATTAGATTGGTATTATATTAAACGAATAAATAAAATATATATTTTTTGATTTTTTTACGTATTATTAAGATTGTATTTTGTTATTGTAAGTTTTCGATAGGCTCTATATTTTTAATGTCGAAATACATCTTTCTTAATACTAAGAGGGATGAGGCGGACACAAAATAAACCCCATATCATGAGAGCTCGTAAAATAAAATGGCTGGATTTTTATAACATATTGTGTGAACGTAAATCTCGACACCTGGTTATGAGTTACTGCGGTCCGAGTTTTACAATGTTAAGGGGAATTAAATTACCCCTGTGTACCACCGAGATAGGCACCATTGTCCATTAGGTATATGTAACATGGACATATTTAGGAATACGTTTTCTTGAAATGGTGTGACACCTCGAAATGTTTACTGCGTCCTACGAAGGATATATTAAACACTGAAAATTTAATAAATTTAGAAACATCATGTTGAATATAATAGTGCCTCGCTTGAAGAAAAAATACTCCAACATTTTTAGTCTGAGGTCACAAGGTGAAACCCCTATTCCTCATAGCCCTACTGATATTATCCTCACTGGTAGGAATAGTTGCATTTTTCCAATTATTTCTACCGATAGGTATGGACCTACTGAGGCGCACTAGTAAGAATAGTTGGATTTTTTTCTTCGATTATTGCTACCAATAGGGATAAAGGTTTTCAAGGGTTCCTTTATGATTAATTAGGTGTTAATAAATTAGATAGTTTTATTATCATACCAATGTAGGGTAATTTTGATGTTTTATTTGAAGCAAAAATGTTTGCTTTTATTGTCAATTTTCTTTGTGTATTAGGTACAAAGAAATATTATTTATTTTCCACTCATCCGGCTAATTCATACTGAAACCAGCAAGGTTCTACTGCCATAAAAAATTTACAATGTAAATGGAATTATAATTTTATGTTATAATACTTGTCTCGAATGAAGTTATGTATTGTAGGAATATACAAAAGATTCCATATGCCTCTACCGATAGAGATATTTTTACAAAAAATTAAAGTATCTGTACCAGTGGGGATATATTAGTAGGGCTATATGGAATGGGGGACTAAAAATAACCGCGTTAGGAAAAATACAGCAATCTTTTGAAATTGTGTCCAAAATATGGGTATGGACTACCTGGCAAAACCCACATAACAACGTGTAGCAGTGTTGTTATCGTACTCAATAACGCCTAGCGTGGTATTACGGTAAAGTCCTCTCCATGGTAGAAGTCTATGTTCAGCAATGTACATTTAGCTTATAGATAGGAACATTTTCAATTTATTATTATACTTCTCAATATACTTCTAGCACACGCTGACTTTTGACCTTATGATTAATGCATAAATAGTAATAGAATAAATTTTGATTACATACAGAATAACATATTAGCACCTGAACATCTGGCAAACCTTTTTTAATATTTATTATTAAAGGAGGCGGTTGAAACTTTTATAATATGAAAGGTACTGTACATATCAATTTTAAGAATGTCCAATTTTCATATTAGATTCAAAGTTATAGCTTGATCTTCATTTATTTATTGATTATTATATACTTAGGTATCGCAGTGTAATGAAAGAAGTTATGTTTCGTTGCCACATGGGACAAAACTTTGTACAATTCTTAAACATATCCTGACCTACTTTGTGTTTATTAAGGGTATTTTTGTAAAGACACCAGACGTACAATAATCATAATGTGCCAAAAGTAATGTTATTTTACGATAAATGTCAGTTATGTGTTATTTAAAAAAAATTATGTAAGTATGTTTATAGGCATTCTCCAAATCATAACGGTATTATGACAGACTCTTCATTGTTCATGACACATATGTAATTACTAGCTACCCGCGTCTTTGCTTATTGCTCTGCTCCCGTCGCCTGTGGCGTGATGTTACATAACCTTCCTCGAGAACTGGGCTATCATACGCAAAAGTATATTTCAAATCCGACTGGTAGTTCCAGTTAGCGCGTTCAAACAAACACACAAACTCTGCCGCTTTATATTTATCTATTATTATTTTTTCTTTCGTAATCCCTTGATAACATAGAACTTAGCTATATCATTATCTTTATTTTCTGCTCATATTCATGCTGATAAAATTTCCTAACTGTGTTTCTGCAATACTTAAAAATCATATAGCCTACTAATTTACCGTCATAAACGACGTGTACTTATTTTTACCTAACTTTTATAATAAACCAAATTTTCCACTTCAATACAATACGTCTTATACTCCAGTTATATTATACTTACTTACTACTTATATACTAGTGCACGATACTCAAAATCCTAGATACCTACATATCATGTGGTGCCGTGCTTCCGCAGTATAAAAATTGATTTCCTTTATAGTCTAGTGATGGCTAGATATCATAAAATCTATATCCAAGCAACGACTTGTGCCAAAACTAACTTATTACAGCTGATCGTAAAAATACTTTGCACGACAAATTCCAACATAGTATAAACAATACTCGTGCAAACTGTTGACATAGTTACTACAATTCTATCCATATAGGAAAGGAAATAGGAATTTCCATGAAATGTGTTTTAAGCTACGTAACTTTGCATGCTAATTCACGATATAACATTCAAAAGATTTAAAATCTAGCCGTTAAAAAGAGTGGCCTGAATTTCTTGCTGGTTTTCTCACAATCCTGCACTGGTCATAGAGCTCGTTGTTAACAACTATGTAGTTGTATTACTATAAACATTCTTAAGGTTGTAAATGAATTGCGTTTAGTTTGACCGTTCGAACGTAAATAACAGAAATGCAAAAAAAAATAGGTTTAACATCCAACATATTTTGCCTCTTATTTTAATAAATTTGTATAGCTAATGTTAAACAAGGTCAACATTTAAGGCTTCAAATAACAAGCGAGTCCGAAAATTTGTTTGGCACCTACGCATTATCCTAGTGACTTAGTATATTGCATCAAAAAATGGTACTTGTAGTATGTAATTTTGTTTTAGGGCGCGTTTTCCTATTTCAAATTATTTTATGACGATGTAAGAAAATTCTGGGCGTACTCCGTGACTTCGGCTTTCAAGGCTTCTTCCCTACAACAGATTAAAGCTGCATTGTTGAATCGAATAGGATAATTTGAAAGGCAAGTTTCGTGAACAGTGAATATACTAGGTATAAAAGCTTTTTTTAATAAAACAGAAACACAATTGTATACATGTCACCATTTTACTAATCCCAATGGATCTAGAAATCATCTGAATTTAATATGCAAACGAATCAATTACAATTATACATTAACAACATTCTACGTTAAGTAATTAATTTGAATTCTAATAATTATTTTATTCCCTTTAGTTACAAAATGATTTGTAACTTTACAACACTATAAATCTATTGAATTAATGATATTTATAGGCAAATATTTATAATTTTCATATGCAATTTCATGATCTTTGAGTTTCTTTCAATAACTGACTTATATTCGAATTTAATGTCCACGTGTATGTGTCTAGGTAATGCAACTATAACACAAATCAAGTAGGTAAACAGTTTAGAAGGTAAAGATTTGGGGTGATTAGCAACGCCGGGATGGAAACAATTTTTATTGGAAAAACAGTTCAGCTTTATAATGACAACATCTACTCGTAACACTATATAAAATAAAATATTTATTTTATTAATTCTATTTTTAAATTAGCAGTATTGAGTTAAGCCTTTTGTTAAAATTCACGCGTTATTAATTGTCTATAAATTAGAACTCGTTTCGTTAGTAGGTAAACTTTACGATTATTTATTGAAAATATAAAAAACTAGCATTTAAACGCTTAGATAGCTATATTATAAATATTTTTTATTTTTTTTTATATATATTAGCCTACCAAAGTGACTCCACCCCGCCTGATGGTAAGCAGTCAGTGGAATTCAGAAGTGGTGGCCACCATACCACAAGCTATCGTCTTAAACTGCTGGTATGGTGGCCTCCACTATGGCGGCTGGGAATGGGGTTAGAGGAAGGGAATGAGGGAGGTGAGGAAAGAGGATAGGGGGGAAATTGGGCCTCCGGCACTCTCTAAAAAATATAGAACCTAGTACTTGTGTGACAAATTAAATATACAGGTAAGTAATACAGTGTGAAGCAAAATGAGGTGATTTGCAACGACTACTGGGTCGATTAACAACTAATGGGATTCTTAGAATTTGTTTCTCTGCGATATTTTCAAACTGACAGCGATGTAATGTCATAGATGAAGGTTACACATAAGGTTATACATACATAAATATACATAAATAGCATGCAACAATAATGAATTTTTTCCAAAAAACAAAAAATTATGGCGCAAAAATAAATTGTATTTAATTATATTTTATGATTTTTCATTATCGTTGCATGCTATTTATGTATATTTATAATTACTAACTTCAAGGTGTAAAAGGTTCGCAACTAACTTCAGGGTGTTGCTTTTTTCTGTCGGTGTGCGCGCGCATCGTAAAAATTCACTCTCATAATTTTTCCCAATCGCGCCAAAAGAATAACTTCAAAAATGTTATACAAAATTTATAATAATGCTTTATTGTTTTGGCCTGATGGCCTAATTCAAATAAATTATTAAATTCGTATAATAATAGAAATTGGTAATGCCTTTGTCAAATTCATCACAGCAACATCGCAGCACTTGAAGCGACTACTACTTTACAGCCGACCATCGTACAGCCTGCATCGTCATCTTTATTATATTTTTGTAACTAAAAACAAGAAGTACCATTCATTATTGTTACGATAATTAATATAAAAGACTAACAAATTGGTAAAATTCCAACTATTTTATTGTATAACTAAAACCACAGAACATTAGATTTACCAAAGTCTATGAAATTGTTTTCCAGGCTTTAGACTAGTTAAGATAATCGCCTGACTATTAGAGGATGCCACCTCCACCATATTGATTCTCACTGTTATCAAAAAGGCCAACGTCTTTACTATATCCTCCTATTAAATACATATATTCAAATCAACGGCCTATTAATATACATAGTATGTAAGAAGGGTTTAACCCTAAGACCACACTCGGAATAAGTAATAATGTGAGGTCATTGGTGACACGTGTAGACGTGTAGTGCTGAGGATTATGGATAGCTGATATTATTATATAGGTATTCAGAACCACTTTATTAAACGGATCGGCCGTAACATCACATGTTCATTCCTTTTTTAATTATGTAGGCATACAGGGAGTTTTAGATGACCCTGTCACTGTAGTGAGGTAGGAAGAACAGTTATCTTAAGCTGTACCAAAAGTTAAAATAATTTGTATTAAAGGTTAGCAGCTAACGTTCATTCTGGAAACTACATTTTTGCACTACTGTTAGGGTACCGGAACCTTTTAGGTACATAGATAGGTATTATTTACCCAAACGTAGGTAGCTATTATTTATTTTAGAAAATTTTGTTACCGGAATAAATGCTAGAGGCGCTGTTAACTTTTCATACATTTTTTTTACCCTTTCACTGATTAAAAAACTGTAAAGTGTGGTAAAGCTACAGCCGAATAGTAAGGAGGTGACTCCTTGCTATTGTGTGTACGGGAGAACCGTATTTGATGTCAATGCGATATTTTTGATTTAGTATGCATGTGATGGGATATTCGATTTTATATACATTTTGTGTTATAGTGTGATGATATCATGTGCAGACAATTTTTTTCTCGTCAAACATTAGGAGACAATATCTAATGTTC
The DNA here is from genome assembly GCA_963082885.1 of Parascotia fuliginaria. Lineage (NCBI taxonomy): Eukaryota > Metazoa > Arthropoda > Insecta > Lepidoptera > Erebidae > Parascotia > Parascotia fuliginaria. The sequence goes on along the minus strand of OY720180.1, from coordinate 10,869,534 downwards.
AAAACTTGAATAAGACGCGCGACGAAACGGCAACGTCGCATTATTGACAAGCTCACCCTCGCCAATCAAACTTCAAACTATCTTTACACAAGTCGCACTGTCGGCTATGAATGCGATATTGTCGTATGTCATCCCTATGTCTCTTCAAAAAACAAATGCTTCACAAGCCCCTGGTATGATTTGTTAGAATTTATTTTTATTGTATTTGACTAGCTATCCGCAGCGCGATTTCACCCGCGTTAAGTTACATCTTTAGTTACTGCACTGATTCATGACTTGTAGCGTGATGTTACATAGCTCACCTATAACCTACAACCGTCCTCAAAAATTGGGCTATCAAATACAAAGAGAATTATTAAAATCCGACTAGTAGTTACGGAGATTAACGCGTTCAAACAAACTCTTTCGCTTTAAATATTAGTATCAGTGGCGAAGCGTCCATATAACACGATTCCTGCCGGCTTTCCTTTTAAAATATGTCCTGACCTCCTTATACCTATCACTGCTTGCGTGTCTACTCAAATACTAATTAGCCTTGCGAAACTCAAAATATTTTAGTCCCACCGACTTCCCTCCTCGGAAAAGTGACTCTTCGCTACTGATTAGTATACATTACAGTTACGTTAACTTGGGGGAGGCTTATGTCTAGCAGTGGACGTCTTTCGTCTGATATGATGATGATGATGATCAAACAATTATTCAAAATAAAGAGACGAAATTAAATCTTAACACTTTGGAACTTAATGTATCGATTGTTTTGTATTGCAGTGATTTGTTTGCAATCTTATCTATTTAAAGAAATATTTGTTCTATAAACCAAATTGTAGCGGTAGAAGAAGAAGCCGGAGTTTTTTCACCAATTCTTTACATGGTTCTACCATTATTTTCCGCCAAGTGGCCGCAAACAAATTATATCTTATTTTATAAATGTTTTTTATATGTATCATATAAATAAATGATTTCTACTTTGACGCACGAAAACGTGAATGAAATAAATGTATAAATACAGGTTTCATAGCCAATATCATAAGGCTTACTATACCTACTACTTATATAACAGTATTGGTAAACTAGCGAAAGTTACTTAACCAAACAGTGTTGGACCTATTAAAACCTTCAAACGTTATCACTTAAAAGTTTAATAATAATAATAATAATAATAATAATCATTTATGTCAGGCATCTATCGCCCATAACATAAAAATACATAAATATAATTTATGTAGATATAAACTAATACATATTATATAAATTCTAACTTAAAAAGTTTAACCTACATTGTCTTGTATAGTACCTAATATCCTATCTATGATTGATTAAGGTTAGGTATATACACGTAAAATAAGATACAACAAAAGCTTTTACTCTTTTTCTCTCTCTCTCTCTCTCTCTCTCTTCTATGAAATGAAATAGTATAATTTATTTAACTTCAGTATGACGATTTTTTTTACGTGGGAAATGCATTACGCATACGCACCCGCCCGGGCAAGGCGGGGGTTATTACGGACTCTCCGACCGCACTCAAAACGCGGCCGGCATACCGACTAAAACCCACGGTGTTTCTCCAGACGGCCAGAGTGTCGGGGTCACGGAAGACGCTTGCGCATTCATACGCGACCCCGACGGGCCATGGCCCGCTCACCACACGCGAGCGGGCCCCGTCCGATTTGGGGGGCCTAGCCTCCCCTCCTTCGAGAGGCGCGTGCGGAACACGCGCACTGCCGTCTCAGGCCCGTGCTGTTCGGGCAGCGACTGCCCGATCGCCGCCCGCAGGCCACCTCCCAACTCGGCCGCAGAGGATAGGGAGAACGGCGCGTCGCAATACCGACACTCCTCTTCCCCTGCGGCCCCACCGCGTCCGCAATCTGGCGGTTGCGGCCTTATAACCAAAGCCCAGAGGAGCGGCGCCTCCTTGGGGTTCCTCTTGGTTCGCCGTGGTTCTGCGTAACCACGGTTACCCCCCGCCGCGACAAGGCGAGAACCCCGATTGGGGGGGATGACGGACTTAATGCCTGAGGCATTCTTTACCAGCTCTTTCTTTCCGGATTTCTGTCCCATATGGTGATGATACCGTTTTTTTTCTTTTCTTTCAAAATTGAGTTGCGTGTAGAGCTTAATTAAAAGCTTTTGCATTCAAACATTTTTGCATTTTACTCTGACTGTTTGTAGGAATAGCCAAGCTATTCGTATATCAGAAAAAAAAAAAAAAAAAAAAAAGAATAGCAAATTTCAAAAATAAAGTTGACCTACGCCCTCTGAGCCAATACAAGGCTTTAAATTGGTGCAAGTACCCATAATTTAAATGTCACTACCCACTTTTCTCTCAATAAAACAGATTCTAAAGTTTTAAAAATAAACACGAGGCATTTTCTTCACAAAATAAACACATAAAGTTACACAATCCTAACAAATAGAGACGCAACATCGTAAATTCGAAAACTATGTCTAACAAATAAATGAGGTAGATTTACTGTAGAACACTGTACTGGACAAAGTATTAACATGTCTATCAACTTGATTACCGCTCACTTATCAACTAAAAGTGATTTAGAGTTGGAAACAAAGTTCTTTAGAAGGAACATCGAAGACAGACGCAGGTGGAAAACTTGCTATACTCAATCAAACATCAATCTAACGTTACAAACACGTCCATCCTTGTTACTAAAGGAAAAACTTTTTAATTAGACACTTTGTTTGCTTCGTAACTAGGTGTGTGCTGGACTTCGTAATGTGCCCAACTAATTGGTGTAATACCTAAAGTGGACTCTAGTGGAAGGAGAATCGATAGCTTAACATAATAAAAACAACAAATAGGTATCACATTTTGTTTATTCACCAAGTAATTGCTGGTATCAAAACTTATACGTACCTACTCGATATACTCATAAGAATTACAAAGCTTTACCTAGATAGTAGTACCAAACTTAGCACAAAGACAAGAGTGCCAAGATGCTCGTAATTTATGTTACAGTATATTTCTTTCAAAGAAGTTTTGGTTAACAATTTTTAAGTACCTCCTCGTATATATTTGATTCTAAATAGAGCATCCAACATAATAAGACAAGATGTAAGTTTTTGTTTAGGGTAATTAAGGGTCTTAGGTTTCCATGATTTACATTGATAATATGGCTAAGAAGATGATAAAAATGAAGATTGCTGACCAAGAATGGGGCAAGGAGGAACAGCTCACAGACACAAATTTTCGAATTTCTGTCTGTGAGCTTTTTGAAATCGCGATTATGATAAGCGTATTCAAAAACAAAAAGCTTCATTGCGTTATTAGATATATACATATCTAATAACGCAAACAAGTTATTTGTTTGTTGTTTTTTGTTGCTTTCTTTATTCTAAAGTTGCCATCTAGGAAATAAGGAAAAATAATGTTTAAAAAAAGATAACCGTACATTAAGGGTCGTTAAACAAAACCCTTTTTGTACATATTACAATGCGTGACGTTGTATTTATTTTACTTCAATGACATTTACAATGTGAAAATTCCGTACTTAAAAGTTGGGTGAAAGCCGACACGTTTTTACTGCGAATGGAGATGAGGCATTTATTAAAACTCGCGTCCGACATTCCCTCTGAAATATTATAACAAGGTGTGTTCTGAATTATCTGGGCAATGTGTCGAGTTCATAATAACTTTCTGAATCTCATGCTAGCGATGAGATGATGCGCACGTCGTGTGCATCATCACTGCTTGTTAAGTCAAATATCACTGAAATTGGATGTTGAAGTACGAATTAATAGATATTTAAGCTAATGTTTACGCTTATACATATATAATAGCTACAATTATCATTGTTTGAGTTAGAAGAATATTCTGCAAATCACGTTTCAATAACTCAAACTCATACATTAGAAGCGGGTATCGAAACATAAGACTAATGACTATCATGATACCTACTCAGTAATTTTATAAAGATAAAGTTATGTAGGATTTCAATAACCTCACATAAATTTTTCAATGCCTGAACTAGTCACTATGTTTGTAAAATCCATTATTGAATATTCCAAAATCAAAATAAACCTAGATTTCGGTCGTAAAATAATCGCAACGTTTTATGTTAAGTACGTGCTGGAATTTCTTATCGTTTTAATACAATGAATATCTAGAAAAACATATGTTGAAGATATAGAGAAATTATTTAGCAGTATTCCTATTTTATAAGGGTATAAAAAATCGTACAGCAGCACATATGATGAGTATATATTACACAGCGCCGACTCAGTTGCTGAATTTTATACAGCAAATATTGCCTGAACGTGACTCCTGCAGTACTCACACACACATGCGACATATTATTACGTATACCTATTGTATACATTCTCCTTATATTTTTTTATCAAGTTGACGCAAAGCTTCGCTTTGAAATTGCACTATTTTTAATACAAGTTCTAGTTCTATAAATAGAGACTGTTTTATACAAATAATAGTCCGTATATTTATACGAAAGTTAGGTTAGGTTAGTTAAAAAGACTTCGTATTTCCGTCTAATTCCTGAAAAGGCAGCAGTTGTTGTTCTATTTTTTAATTTTCGAACGACCTGTAGTAAATAAGGATTTATTCATGAAGCCGGTGACCGACGTGGGATCGTTTTACGATCGTCGATTTGCAAGTGTCTGGTTCGATTCCCGATGCAAATTCTTCCGTTTTACTGCTACACAATAAAACCGCTCGCTTTCATAATACATTTTGTTATAACCTAGCCGCCTCTGCCAAGAAATTTATATTGGTTTTGCGATTGTTACCAGATGACATACCACCACATCATGTGGAGGTTACGTACTTTCATATTTATGTAGTCTGTTTAAACATTCACCTACTGTTTTTATAGTATCTGTAATGCAGTGACTGTGTCTGTGAAAGCAAAAGGTTGTTGTAGCATGGACATGTTATGAAAAAGGATGAACAAACTGTATCGAAAAGAAAAAAGACTTAGGTATGAATGTTGAGAGCTTTCAGAGTCGAGTAAGGGCTAAATAAATTATGTGAAAGATTATCTGACCCAAAAATACGTTTCGCAGATATGGTGTCCGCGAAAAAAATCTCAAATAAATATAATACTTCGGTATTTTTTTGGTTGTACCAACGTCACGTATTATACCTATACTTTATAGAAATAATATTGAAACTATGACCGCATGTGGTGGCAAAAGGATAATACACGCCAGGAAAGCGTAATTTATGTGAACGTCGAGGGCTGCATGTTGGGCGCCAATAGTTCTATTACTCTTATGAAATTCGGTATTTCAAAAATACACGTTCAGTACTTTTTCTATAAGTAATTACTTATAGCTTATAAGTAATTTCTTAAAGAGTTAATTTCTTAAAATATTATTTTCTTGGTATTATTTTTTTAAAGTTGTGCACATTTGTATATTTAAATGTTTTAATATAAACATTTAAATATAATATATAAATATCACTTATGCATAAAGGACTCTGTTCATGTTTTAAAATACCAAATGTCTATATTAAAACGAGTAATAAAACACTAAAAGTAAAATGGCTGACAATTGGAATAGTGCACGAATCCAATAGCACAATGAAAATGGTAGACAGAAATAGCTTGTATTTTATTCACGAGCCGCCAGTAAAGCTATCAGACATGTCCAAACTTCGCTGAGTGCAGCTTGCTTTATTTCCGTTTGACCTGTCCCGTTCGATGCTATTCCTAGAATACCACGGCCCAGACAACCAGACATGTTCATTTCACCGACAAGCCGAATGCAAGTCCTGACAGCGCGAGAGCTTGCCACTGCAACGACACGTCTCTGCACTTCCAAATTTGAATATTTAATTGCGATTATTTTAGCGCGAGTCTGACTAATTAATAAAGCACATTGACAGTTCTAGTGTACCTCGCATGCCCAGCTAATGGGAATGGTTTATTCCTAGGTGTTTCAGTTTCCAAATGAATCGATTGAATTTTAAATTCAGCGCATTTGCATATACGTTGGCGGCTACTTTACGATTGCAGACCAGTATCGTATTCTTTGTTTGGTGTTTTATTTTGTGCATTTCCAAGCGAGAAAGGTACGTGGATACGGTGAGGCTGGGTCGCTCGTGGCTGTTTTCGTATAATATTTTCAGCTTGACATTCTACAGTTCCATTTAATTGAATATCTCTTTTTCAGGTTACTGAGTTTGTCAGGATACAATTCTGTTTTATAATTTTAAACTTTAGAGATATATTATTTCAATTTGTTTGTTTAGGATGGCAGTGTGGTGATGCAATTTACATCCTCTAAAAATTCCTAGTTGGATGTGCCGCGAGAGACACATAACGCGACAGAACCAGCTCTAACTTAAACTTAACTTAGATGTAGAGCCTCTTGGGGACCGCATTGAAAACCCACGGTTGACATTACGTTGGGAAAGCAAATTCATTGCACGGTAAATATAAATATAATAATTTTGTAACACCTTTTTATTTACTATTATTTATAGGGTTTACTAACACAACTAAAAGAATCTTCAATTCATATTTTGTTAAAAAACTTGTTTGTTTAGTCTCCGATTCAATTGACATCGGTGATTTAATTTTTGGCACTACAAATTTTTACTGATAATTAGATACCTGGTGAATCGGATGAACCCTAAAGACCAAGGTGTTTGACCAATGCGTCCTACCTACAATGGCCTATGGTTCTGAAACGTGAACACTCACAAATAGACTGGTCCATAAGTTGAAAGTCGCTCAGAGGGCTATGGAAAGAGCTATGCTTGGCGTTCGTCTGATCGACAAAATCCGTAACGAGGAGATTCGACGGCTAACTAAAGTTACCGATATAGCTCTCCGAATTAGCACTCTAAAGTGGCAATGGGCTGGTCATATTTGTCGCAGATCCGACAATCGCTGGAGCCGCAATTTCTGGAGTGGAGACCGCGTACAGGGAAACGTAGAATGGGACGCCCCGCCGCTAGATGTAGCGACGATTTACAACGGGCGGCTGGCAAAAACTGGATGCAAACAGCCGTGAACCGGGCAAGATGGCGCGCCTTGGGAGAGGCCTATGTCCAGCAGTGGACTGCCGTAAGCTTATGATGATGATGAATCTGATTGCTGGCCTATCCATTATATTATATGCAAACATAGATACCAGTTTGTATACGCATTACATGAATAATTTTACCAAAGCCTGTTCAAAAAAGTTTTAATTGTTTTTCTACTTGAATAGAAATGTCGACTTCTATGTGAACATATGTATATCCTAAAACATAGAGATACTCGTACTTATACTAAAACAGGACCAAATTAAAAGTACTCGGAACCGACCTTCATGCATGAAGAGGTTGACGAAGGTAAAGGAAACGGAGTGATATGTTTGAATCGGAACAATTGGTTTACTAGAGTCTCACTGCCTAGCGCAATGGGAGACCAAAAAGGCGCAACCTCACTAGGTGACATGTCGCGGAGACATAATCACCCAAAACTTATTCCGAAGCTTTGTCGCTCAGGATACTACATACTATTTACCACTGAGTAGAGTAAACAAAGCAAATGTCGAGTGACATTGTCCTACCAAGTCTCAAAGACATAGCACGTAAATTTTAGGTGATATGTCTCCGCGACATTCGCCTAGTGAAGTTGCGCCTTAACATACCCAATTTATTGATTATATAGTACATACTATTTTCCAAGTTTAATGGCTCCATTCGCGACCCAATTCTTTAACTTTGTAAAAATCTATAAAAAAGGTTTCTTTGTTCATAATAATATATATAAAATAAACTTTCTTTTAAGTAAAATTTGGTTTAATATTTAAGGTTTCCAAAAACTTCACAAAGTTGTGAAAGGTGTCTGACAAAACCTATTGTCGTTATCCTATACTGGATGAAAGGCATGTTTTTGAAAGCGAGTAGCAGTTATTTTTCATATGATTCATTGTACCGACTTGGTGGTGTATAGGTGATTTGTAGTGTATCCAGATGAACAGCTGACGAATGGATGTAGCCCGTTGATACTACAATGACAAGAGGTGCTCATACTTTCTTTTATTTACTAACTATTAGTTATAATAAATGAAAAATAAAAACGATAAGCGTATAATAAATTAATTAATCATTAAATTGATCATAGAAAAAAATGAAAAAAGTACAAAAAAATTGGTTTAGAAGCATATTAAATAAAAGATAAGCACCAATACAAATTGGTAAAATTGTATCGACCTACTCCACCTTCCCTAACCACATGAATCTCTTAATTATAAGAAAACTCGATATACTTTAAATTATTTACATTTTACAAAGTCATAAATTACCTATTTGTAAAAATTTTGATGTTCGTGACTCGGGATTTTAAATATTTAATGATCAAGTTTTAAATATACATGGTATTACTTCGGGCCGACGAATAAGAACGCCGATGTCTAAATGTCAAACAATCATTCCAAGTTTCACGGGTACTTGACGGTTGTCGAGATAAAATCGACTACCTACGTACTTCTCCGTTCCAATCACAGACAGATTAAACTTCACCTACCTTCAATATTATCCTGAAATATATACCACAACTTGAAGATAAATAAATTTTGTTTTGCAAATAAGTATCTTTATTTAGCATCTCAATTCCATTACGTTGTGATAGATTTTTTATGTTTTTATTTGTTGGGTTATTTGAAAACAAACTTTAAGGCTAGTTCGTTAAAATTATATTTACATATTAGGTAAGTATATGAAATGTCGTTTTATCGTTGTCTAGGTATTCTTGATGGAAATCATAGATAATAAAATAATTTTTAACATAAAGAAAACCGACTTCAAACAGGAAGGAAACTAAAAAGTAAAAAATAAATTTACGTAGCATAATTTGTATTTTGATTTAGTTAATCAGAAATAATTAAATAAGTATTTTATAATTTTGAAGTTGGTGCAAAGTATAACAATAACTAGGTACTTATAGGTATTATCAATATTAATTTGCTATTGTAGTAAGGTTCATATAGTATTCAAACAATACCTAGGTACCTATTGGTATCATTAATCTTAATTTGCTATAGTAGTAAGATTTTTATAGTATTTGAGATATGTTCATGTCAGAAATGTTATATTTCTTAATTATTTTGTAAAATATCCTAATTTAAGTAAATATCTACGTAATTTGTTTTGACATTGTACTCTACGGTGTTAATGGAACCTCCATTTGATTATCCTCGATGATACAGGTAACTAGCTGCATTACTGGGTTAGATTTCCTAAACTTTTCATTTTTTTTAAAGTAGAATAATGAATTAAAATAATGCTTTTTACGGAAAATATAAAGTATAGAATATTCTTTATTCTACCTAAAATGATTTAGACAGTTATTTGTGAATTTATAATTTAATATGAAGATTAACATTACGCAAGCCTTTCAGGACCTATCTAATCAAATAAATATATTTATACATGAATTATATTTTATAAAAGTACAAGTTAACCTATAGGTTATATGGGTGAACTCTAATATTCCAACCTCAGTTCATTCATCGGAAATCAGTAGAGCGCGAAAAAAAGCCTGAATGTGTGGTTCGGTCGAATAGCCACCGCGAATGAAAGCTCTCAATTGAAATGTTTATTCAAACACAATGCGATATACTCGTATATGCGGGTGAGCCGTGTATGAAAAGAAAATACGTTAATTTATTTTCTAAGGGTAATATTTAATTTATTCATATCTGATATAGTCATATGTTTTTTTTCTAATACAGACAAATAATTTCGAAATTTTTTTATCACGAGCACTTTGTTTTCATAAACTCCTTTTTAATTGAGTTTTTCTTCTCGCATGGCCTCTACTCACTTATTAAATGTTTGTAAGGTTCAAAAACTAAGTATTTTAATGCATTGCCTACAAGGATGTAAGCAGCGGCATTCGGAACAAAGTTTTGTTCACGGTAGCAAATTTTCAATTGTTTAATTAAACACAGTTTTTATGTTAATTACGAAAAAAAATGGTTATCATCATCATATTCATTATAAAGGCAAGTCTTTAAGATGAAAATTTTCAATAATAATTTTAAATTAATCAAACTGGATGAATAGTAACTTAGATTTGAAAAATTATGATTGGCAATTCTTGAACATATGAAAAAAGATCGTACTTATATAATAACATATTCGGGGAGATCGAAACCGTATCATTGAAAAAGTAATACAAATGGTACCATTTTAACATAAATTTATCAAAGACTAGCCCTAACTCCATAGTTTATTTCTATTCACCCGACCGAGTTTCCCTCTAAATTTCGACAGTTCTTTGTTTTGACACATCCTCAATTTCGAATAAAATAATTTTTAACAAAAAGAAAACCGACTTCAAACAGGAAGGAAACTAAAAAGTAAAAAATAAATTTATTTTGCACAAAATAATTCGTATTTTGATTCAGTTAATCAGAAATGATTAAATAAGTATTTTATAATTTTGAAGTTGGTGCCAACTGCCAAGTAAAACAATAACTAGGTACTTACCTAAAGGTATTATCAATCTTAATTTGCTATTGTAGTAAGTAAGGTTCATAAAGTATTTGCTTGACACCAACTTCAAAATTATAAAATATTTATTTTTTTATTGATGAGTAGACCTAAATCTTACTTAGGTATTATTTTTGAACGAACTAAACATTTTGGCATATTGAACCGTATGAAGTAAGCCCAACATGACTGTTGACGAATTCCCTCGACTGTCTATGGTCACATGTAATGGCACATAAAACCCATATTTGTGAAGGAAAATAAAAATAAATTTATTATTATTATATGAGTGCAAAGTTCTTATTATTAGAAATGAATTAAGTCTAAACACCAAGTAATTGCTATAAATCGTTAAAGAGTTCCTTCGACTGTCTTTCGGCTCCATCACCAGATCTATTCCAAACCTTCACTAAATAGTAGTGCCTTAAAATACTTAATGAAAAACATAACAAATGCACTAGTCGCCAGTACGATTTTCGAAGGTTCACCTCGATTTATCTGGGATGCCATCATCAGATCCTGGTTTCCTTATCATGGTACCACCATTGGGATATCTCCATTCAAACAAAAAAATCATCAAAATCGGTTCATAAACGACGAAGTTATCCGCTATTTATAAACTATATATTTAAAACTAAAATATAGCTTGTTACATTTAAGAGCAGTATTATGTCGAAGGTATGTTTTGTCCAAGTAGTGGTCTGTCGAAAGTGTGTGTTGTCGAAATCTAGTTTGTTTGAAATATGTTCTGTCGAAGCAATGACAAACTATGATTTTTCGAAGTTGAGAATTTCTCGAAATAAAGAACTATTGAAATTCAGAGGGACACTCCACGGCTTCAATGTTGACGTCCTTATCAGACGAATAACATTTCATGACAAAATTTAAAAGTCATTTCTAAAGCGAAACGAAATCATGCAATTCATTTAATCACAAAATATCCATCAAAAAGCTAATAAGAGTCGAGCCGGCTGACCAATTAGCCGTATAAATTTAAATTAAGAACTCGACTGACGAGCACGAACCGATCGGCCGCGAAATTTGACAAGTCTTCAAATTCGGTTCAAAAATTTCAATTTATCTAATATTGAACAGAGACTTTACATTACACCTTAGGATTTTGAACGAGAAGTAACTTCTTACCTTTGTACTCGTATTTCGTTCAAAACTTTCCACTTTCCCAACAGTTTGATGTCACCATTGGATATTTAAGATTTTTTTTTTGTTTGCTTTTCGCACATACGAGAAGTTCGTATTTTTTTCGTTGTAGATACCTTTAAATATAAAACGATATAACTTAATACGGACTTGTTTAAGAGAAACTTTTTTACTGTTTTACTCAGTTTAACAAAGTATATTATATAGGTATACTTAATATCTACATTAAAATAAGAGTCATGTAATTATGCGGATGACATAGTTCTGCTGAGGCCCTTAATTAGCTCACTCCGAAAACTCATTGGTGTGTATGAAAGGTATGCAAAGGATCATGGTCTTGTGTATAATAAGGGGAAAAGTAAGCTCTTGGTGTTTAGAGTAGGCTCCAAGAAGCCTGAAATTTTATCGCCTGTCTAGCTTAATAGTGCACCTTTAAATAGGATGTCATTATTTAAATATCTGGGTCAGATAGAGAAAGAACGAAGAGTGTTGTCGATCCGAGGTAATCTGACTCGTAAGTTTGTATACAGTACATGTATGGTTTCCGGATGCCGATAGGTCTCCCACGATTTTGCAGTGCATCAGGAATGTTTGCTGCTTCTTATACACTTTTTATACAAGTTTTCAAACAATTTTAAGAAAAAGAACTGCATCTTTGATGCAGCGATTAAGGGGGAGCTCCAACAGCACTCTGAGACTAGTAATAATTGCAAATAGACCAGACTGTCCGATCATGGCATCTGGGCTCGCATGCATATGTGCGGTGCTAGGACACCAGGAAATGACTGATGTCGATATATGAATTAGAGTTACTCATATTATAAATTGCCTATCAATGTATTATTACTCATCAACATGGATAAAATTTTAAATGAAAGAAAGATATATTATTATTAGTATTAAATAATTATAGTTAGTATGGGCTCTAACCCTCCCAGAGAACAAATAAAATACTAATAATTTATTTAGGTAGGGTTAAACAACAATTAATTTAATTGTTGTGGCACAATATCAACATCTCAGATTTTATCAACTATTTTACTTAGAGAAATTGCTATTTCTCTTTTATGCCTAATAATCGCAATATTTATCACCTGTTCAATTCCATAATATTATAATATTTGATGTATGACGAGATAATTACGAGTAGTATCGACTTGGCTGTCTTCATATTGTACGAATAGTCTAACTGGATTTATAATATTCGTGCCGGCTTAAAAACTTGTGATATTTCTACGCACGGAAGACTTAAAAATGTGTTATCTATATCGAATTTTCACAGAATACCAAACCCAGTATACAATTTCTTAAACTACACATAAAACGAATGAGTCTTTTTAAGAACAGGACACAATTTCCTTTCTTATTTACCATAATATTAACAAACACAAAATCTTTAAAATATTAGCTAAACCAAGGAGTCCGAGGCGTCTGCGGAATATATTTTAATTAAAGTGGCGCCTAAGATTTAAGCGGTACGATGCGATCAACGCTTAAAATTTACCGCTCTAATTAAAACTATAAGCAGTGGAGTAGGCTTCTGGTTCTCGGGTTTCTGTACCTTGTTATCAATTACGTTTACTTATCAAGTAATATTATACAATATTTGTAAACCTGCTGATTAATTTATTTACTTTTTTGAAAATCATTTGGATAGGTGTATGAAAAGCAGCACGTGAAAGTTGTTGTTTGTTTTTAATAGCGTATTAACCTCTTTGCAAATTTATATTTTGATTTATTGCCTGTTCCCTATCTCATTTTAGTTTTTATACATTTTTGACTGCCTCTGTGGTTCGGTGGTACTGTGTACGGACTGCTACGTAGAGGTCGCGGGTTCCATTGCCGCTCAGTGCAAATATTTGTGTGCATGGACATATTATCTATTTGCATTGGTTTAGGTGTCTATATGTATAATATGTATGTATTTACGAAAAAAAGGTATTTAAGTGTGCATATCCGCATTCTAGAATGCATAAAACTAGCTTACTTTGAGTCTAGATGGTGCTGTGTGTAGTTGTTCAGATATTATATTATATTTTAAATATTACAATTTACCTATTGTGTAAAACACATTACAGAATTCCATTAAAAATAAAGATAGACTTTATTATTCATTAATTTGAAAGTGATAATAAAAATAATTATAAAATATTATTTATTTTAGCGATAGTTGAATTTGGTTATAGTAGTTTTTGTTAGTTAAATAAAGATTGGGTATCTTTATTTAAGTAATTTTTTGAGAATATGTTAGTAATTTTTAATATTTATTTTAAAATTTTGTAATATGACTATTAATCTAAATAATTATGTTATTAATTACTACTTTTTTAAAAATAATGTAAAACAGTGTGAAATTAATAAATCAACAATAAGCAAACACCTAATGTTTATGGTTACAGCCATTTTAGCTTAGCTATTAGCCTAATTAATGTGATTACAATAAAGATTTATTGGCCTTGTCATTATTATGGACCTTTTAAATATTTTACGTGTAGTTTATGATAACAGGTGTCCCAATTAGTTCCGTGTCGCCACAACTAAGGGTTAAACATGGACCACTTCATAAATATAGTAGTATCAAAGTACACGCTACTAATCATACTAAGTATGCATTAATACTGATCAAAATTTTTCTACTATATTTCTACAGTTCGGTCAATGCGGGCAACCAATAGATGTGAGTTTAGGTTCTAAAGTGAAGATGTTTGGGGTAGGGTTATCTATCAGTAGACTCAGATACTATTTCTTTATATAGAACCATGAAGTATTGATGAGCTTGTGTCACAACATGTGTCACACAATTAGATATATTTATGTGAACATGGGCAATTCGCTCTATAAGTTCTTAACTTATTATAATGCTCCGATACCTGACGCCCCTTTTTTTAAATCTTCGTCTAGTGTATGCGTGACAGAGCGGTCGAGTAGCTCTTTTTAAGATATTACAGTTTTCCTTGACTGTTTTTAATTTTATAACAATTAGCCAGGATTAAAATGCTGGTATGGTGGGCTCAACTAAGGCGGCTAGGATTGGGTTAGGGGAAGCGAATGAGGGAGGTGAGTAAAAGATGAAAGATGGGAAATTGGGCCTCCAGCGCTCTCACTCACCGAATGAAACGCAATAGTACGGATACTACTACTCTTACGTCGATCTTCCATGAGAGGGTATTACTTTTCCGGTTGATCCGGCCCATTCATTCATCTTCCAGTAGTAACGCCACAATCTATAGACAACAGTAGATCTTCAAAACGTTTCTCTTTTCTGATATTTGGGGTAAGTGAAACACCTCGTTTTATTAAAGTGAAAACGCATGTTTTTAATTGTATATGTAGAAATTTGAAAACCGTCTAGCGAGGTCGCTTTTTAAACGCATGCTACACACAATTCAACACGTGGAAAAGAAAGATTCAAGTTACCGTTAGGTAAAATACTTCAAAAAAATCAGCGGATTCACAAATGTTTTTATTAGTAAAATAATCACTTACAAAAAACGAGGGTAGGTCGTGTGACCTAAAAAATATAGAACTAAACCTAAGACTGTTTTATTGACGTAGCAACCATTGAGCTGAGCTTTATAGTTTTCTAGATATGAGCTACTGTTTCTCTTACCCCGGCGTTCCTCTTTCCCCACGAGACCTTAGTTTTTTTTATATTGCCATTAGTCTTTTAAACTTTCGGGTTGCATGATATAGTACAACTAAATATACAGACGGCATACAGAATAAGGACACTGTGAGTGTGTTTTGTGATAGTTCGTGGAAAGACAAAAATGTGAGGGTAGATCTAGAATCTACTTCGCATACGAAGCCGTTACATCGCCACATCAGTCTGCTTGTGTAACCTGGTCGAAACGTCAAGCAAAATAAGGTATGTAAATACCTAATGTATAATCGCGTGAATTCCCGTATATTTAGTTTTACTATGTCGATGCAAACAGTTTTGAATACACACGCCAGCTTCAGCGAAAAAGCACAACCGACAAAAAAATATACGTATACTACCATCTATCGTTTTTACCTTTCCCACAGGTTATATACATAATGGCTAAGCCTGACATATGGATGGGTATTCCGATTCTGATGAAAAAGTATGCAGGTACACTTAACCGGCCATCCTTGGATTATCCCTTAACCCTTGTCTAGCACCCGCTGGAGCAAACGGATTGGTTCTATTTTTATTAGGCAACTTATTTACTTATGTACCCTTTTACAACAACTGCGCACGTGTATTTAAAGGCTTCTGTTAAGCTCTTTTGGTAGTAGGAGGAAGTTTAATATAAGTCGTCATTACGACGCCTTTCTTGTTTACAAAGAGGCAAAGCACGATCAATAGTTCTAAATAATGCAATGGTTACCGTTTTGTGCTCAGCTAATTAGCTGTCGAAGTACTCATTTCGTATTGACAACGTCAGTGGTCAGCTAGAATGACGTCATCTTGACTTGTAGAATGTTACTTGATATCAAAGTTGAGTGAGCAACAAAACTTCTTTCATCATCATCATCATCATCATCATCATATCAGCCAAAAGACATCCACTGCTGGACATACGCCTCCCCCAATTTTCGACGCCGTGGCCGGTCGTTCGCCGCGCTCATCCATCGGTTGCCCGCCACCCTTATATAATATAATAATAAATAAATCTTTATTAAGCAACTAAGACTCATTATGTTAGTAACAATTTTACTTAAAATATGTTAGTAAGCCTATTCTAATAACACATTAAAAATATTATATCTAATGTAAGTATGCGAAACCCTGCTACAGGCTAATCACAGATGTGGAGAGCCTGCAGCAGCGATTCACATACATACAGTCGAGTCTCGTCGCAATGCATTCCAGAATGTTGTTGGGGCTAGCCCGCACACGGCGCACCAGGGATGCGCTTCGTTTTCTAATTATGGTAAAGAAGCAGTCAACCCGTGCTTCTGCAAACATCCCTGATGCGCTGCAATACCGAGGCAGCCCCATCAACACCCGGAACATTATAAGGTCGTCGGTACACCTTGTGAGGGGTCTGCCCACGCTGCGTCTTCCGGTTCGTGGTTGCCACTCTAGAACCTTTCTGCCCCGGCGGCCGTCAGTTCTGCGAGCTATGTGTCCTGCCCATTGCCACTTCAGAGAAGCAACTCTGTGAGCCTCGTCAGTTACTTTGGTTCGCCTGCGGATTTCCTCGTTTCTCAAACGATCGCGCAGGGAGACGCCTAACATAGCCCGCTCCATCGCCCTCTGAGCGACTTTGAGCCTTCGGATAACCATCCTGGCTATGGTAAAACTTTTTTGGTCACTCAAAATACCAAAATATGAAAAAGGTCTGCTGGTCGTCATAGTATGTTTATCAATTGCCATCAGTACGGCCATGCAGCAAAATCATGCCGTGAAGCACTCCTTACTTGTGTACATTGTGGCGAAACGGGACACTCTATCTCTGAATGTCTAAAGAAGGCAGAACCACCGAAGTGTGCAACATGCTCACGTTTTAAAAAACCTAGCGACCACAAAACGGGAGACCCTGAATGTCCTGCTAAAAAGGCCGCAGAACACCGGTATATCAACTCCATAGATTATGAGTGTACCTAAAACTGTGTTGTTTTTATTTGTAGTTATATATAAAATAGCATTAGATAACATTTGTATTATATAAAATCATTTAGCGTAGATAATAAAATTAATTAGCCAGCCTTCTTGTCGCCAACATAGGTATTTCTGACTTAGCATTTTTGTATATTAATTTCGTACGTGATTTATGTACCAACCTAGATTTTAATATAGCTGACCTCTCAGATTTACTCGTATCTCATATATGATAATTAGTAGACTTTGTAATGTGTAAACTGCACAAATAATTTAAAAAATATATTGTTTATTAGACAATTATTGTATGTGTATGAATTTTATCTTTGTAATTTATTTAAATCGTATTTAGTCTATATTATAAGTATGTAGATAGTCTTTAAAATATGTATAAAACAATTGTAATCCCGACGGTGGCCAAGATACAAGCATTTGCTTAGTTTGGAACCAAAGGGAACCTACTAAATTGTATGTACTTAATTTATATTTATTAATTGTAATCCTGATGGTGCCCAAGATACAAGCACTGGCTTAGTTTGGGACCAAAGGGAAACTACTTATATTGTATATTGTATGTAATTTATATTTATTAATAAATTGAAAATTGAATTGAAATTGAATTTTAATGTGTACAACAAAACACTAAACGCCATACAAAATGATACAATAAAAATCATATTGTTTGGAAGACCAGTGTCCGACGTGGCATTTAAAGACTACGAATGTATAAAATATGCATAAGCTAGAATTCTTGACTAGGAACTAAAGCTAACCTGAATATTTATACCTAGTTATTATACAATATAGTTAAGAGCGAGTTTACAAAATTTTCTTGTTCGATTAGTTCAAATTTAGGTAATAGATGGCAGCATCGTGCAGATGTGCGTAAATAAACAATGCAAGCAGTGTTGAGATGGATGAAACAACCTAGAGCCGTATAATGTGTCTACCTTGATATGGCAGTTTATGAAAATTTACTCATCTCAGTGAATAAGAACAGTTTATTCTAAACTAGTAAAATAAAAAAAATTACGATCCATAATAAACAAATTAATCCGCCATCGGTGACGTCAATTTGACTTACATCGTTAGTGATGCCGTTTTCACGGACCAGGATTTCCATCCTAAGAATTTGCAAGTAATTAACTATTAGTGCTACTTGTACTTAAACGGATAAGTTTTAATTATATATATATTTCTAACAATAAAACAAAAGGATTTAATAATAAATCACAAACCGTTTAAAAGATATTGAAAAAACAAATATCATACTTTTATGGCTCAACTTTGCCTTTATTAAACTTGACATTAGGAACTCTTGTAAAATTATCAAAAATATATATCCTTCTTACTAAATGCAATAAAATGTGCTCCTCAAAGTATTTTCTCTCATCGGCTCTCAAATTTTTTTATATTTCTAACAAGAATATTTAGTTTTCCTGTTTTTCACCACCCACACTCATATTTTTTTTATCACATTCACACAGCGCCACCTAGTCCCAAATTAAGCAATTATATTTGCTTGTGTTATGGGTACTAAACCACTGATATACTACTTATGTACATTTTTTTTTGTAAATACATACATATTATAGATAAATTACACCCAGACACAGAACAAACAAATCATGCTCATCACAAAAAGGTTTGTCCTGGGTGGGAATTGAACCCACGACCTCCAGCTTAGCAGTCAGAGTCACTAACCACTAGGCCAGTCAAATACATAGCATCGACCGTTATATAAAATCAGCAGTTCCTATCTTTTAGAAGAGCTTCTAGATGCCGTTGACCATGTGCAGTTTTTTTACTAAGTCCAATTAATTTCAATGAATTCATTAGCTAAAATTAATATACCTAATAAATAAGTTAAATAACCCTTATATATTAGTAAAATTAGCAAATTACAATACCTAGTAAAAATTTTATTGTTAAAGGTGCTAAGTTGCTGGAATATACGCTTGTGATGCTGCCACTGGTTGTACTTAACGGTGGGCTACGTGCAATGAGGCAGCTTCTCAAAATTACAACGCGGGTTTATGACGGGTAAAAAAGTTATTCGATCTTTTCAAATCACACGGTCTCACAGACATAGTGACAGACACGTAAAACAACTTAAAAAAGTAAAAGTTAAAAGTAAAAAAGTAAAAGTTTTATCTTAAACCTATAAGACTATATTTTAGAGGTCACCGATAAAAATAATAATAAATAAATAAAATAACGTTTATGTCGGAAAAGCACCCATAACCATGTGTTTGTCACAATTATCTATGTTAGTAACAGCACCATGTAAGATACATTATTTAGTGCGTTTCAAAATTAGTGCATTTGAGGGAATATTCCAAGAAGTTTTGGTCGCAGTATATTATTGCGTTTATTTCGTATATTTTATTTATTTATTTATTTATTTATTAAACTTCATGCACATAGGTACAGAGGCGGACTTAATGCTAAAAGCATTCTCTACCAGTCAACCTTAGGTGATGCAGAGATAAACAAAGTAGGTGCAGTTATTGAAAAAGAATGATGCAAATCTAAAATTGTTATGATGTAAATAAAAGTATAAAAATAAAGTTCAAAGTTTAACCATAAAGAAAATAAACTGAATATTTTCGTAATTAGAATGCGGAAAAAAATGACATAGACCCCACTTCGAAGCGGCTTCTCGCCGTACTAATGGCCGTCGGCTTCTGCATCGCAATTTATAGTCATTTCAAGTCATTTAGAGTGAGGTTAGCAATCATTTTATATTTAACTAAATGAAGTGAATTGCAATAAAATTGAAAGAATAAGGTTCTTTAAAGAACAAAGAGTATGGTGATATATATTTTTTATAGTAATTACGCTTTGTTTAAACGAGAACCTGCAATAAAGTTGCAACATAAAACGTAAAAATTGGTGTAAGTCCTTTCTTTAATCATCAATTAAAATTATTAATAATCGAAAATCTATTATATTATTAATCAAGGAAAGTATATAACTAATGTTTATTGTATCTAATTTAGTCAAAAATATTCATATTAATGTGAGATTTAGGACTCCGAAATTGACTCTGCAAGGATTTTTCTGTAAACTAAATAGATGTGGGAGATTGATCACCACAAAGCAAGTAAACGAGATTTTGTAAATGTGTTCTATTTAAGAACAATACGAATAATTGGACTTTCTTTTCCATGTATTTAACAGTTACAAAGCATTATCTAATATGGTAAATGAAGCGCTCAAAAACTTAAAATTGAAATGGCTCTTAAGTATTTTGTAAATGAAAACCTACCTCCTACCTATCTTTAAATGAAATTGTTTCCTACTATATTTTATTATACGTAACTTAGGTGGCCCTTAATCTACAATCAATATCTATGAATCTATGGTTGAATCCCTTATCCTAAATACTGAAATAATATCAAAAATACTGTTAAAATAACACTCATTTTGTTTATTATCATTCAGAATATAATTTCAGCTGTGAATAATATTGATTTATCAATCATTTCTGTGTCTGGCAGACTATGATAAATTGGAATAACCAAATCCAAATCCAATTGTTTAAAATGTTACATCTATCAATTTGTATAGAATAACGTAAATGACTATTAATGACAATTCAGCAGCAATTTAACTAAAATTACTCGTAACTATCGTACCTACGCACCATAAATTCAATACAATTCAATTTTAACTCTTAAACTATAGTATTTTTCTAATAGTTCCTAAAAGTCTATCAAAGCAATAAATAAAATAAAATATTTTTTTTAAGCAAAAAAGTCAAATTAACTATATACAAAAAGTGATTAAAGGGGACACCCGGGTTTGAACCGGGGACCTCTCGATCTGCAGTCGAATGCTCTACCACTGAGCTATATCCCCGGCGACAATCAACTTGAAATTACTGTTTATATACCAAAGAACAAATTTAATTCTAATAACAACTATCAAGTGCGTCTTCAGCTTGTTTTTAACAGATTTAAAAAAAATGAGGAATTTCGCAATTCGACAGTATAAATGTTTTTTTTGTATTCTCATTACATATTTATAGGCTGAGTCCGTCTGTAAATATCGAAATAAGCAAAATTAAATGGATCTTTAAGGAAAACGTCTCGATTATTAAAGAAGATTATTTTGTAAGTACAAACTGTACCTAATATTTATTGATACCATTTGAAGTCAAACTGTAATACACAGAATACACTTTTGTTGTTTTTGTGGTAGGAATAAACCTCTAAGAAGGCAACAGCCAACAAGCACAAGAGCTGTTGGGTACCACAGTAAAAACGTATATATGTAATTAACGAGTTTTAGGTTGTAGGTAATTAGTGATAGTAATTACTAATTACTTACCTATAATCTAAAACCATTCACGTGTACCAGTGACGTTGCGCAATGTCGCAAAATATTACCTACTCGCTATTCTTTTGCCCTCAAATTGTACCTACATGGTTTGTGATGGTGTTTTTCTAAGGTTTACGTACGTTTTGCTTCCAGATTTGCTTATCACATGTAATGATTCACCAACCTTTAGGTGGAAAGAGAATAATCTCGTATTAAAAGCTAACTGGTAGCCCAGTATTTGATTTATTCATTTAATTTAATAAAAAAATATAAAAAAAAACAAAACGTGAGATAGCCAACTACGACGCCGACGCCCTAATGAAATGTAAAGATTGACTCGTTTCAATGAGCGCACACCCGGCCACCAGATGTCGCTTCTGTACACCTAATTTTCTCATTCTACCAAATCGACTTTTTACCTAGATAATTAACTAACTTGATGGTTTATTATAAGTTTTTACAATAATATAGGCACACCTTGTTGTTTTGCTTACGCGATTAAATTAAATCAAATTAAATAATTTTAAAAGGAATCTGTATTTGTTATTACCTAATTATACATCAACACCATTATAAATATTGTCTGAAAGAAATCGCTTTTAGCGATAAGACCGCCCATTGTCAAAGTCAAAGTCAAAGCATTTATTTCATTTAGATCATAAAGTATGATGCTTATGAAAAGTCAACATTACATTTTGTCAGCCAATTGACCTACAGCCAGTTCGCTGACGAGGTATAGCTGTGAGAAGAACTGGCAAGAAACTCACGCCACTCTTTTCAATCGCCAGATAGTTACAGTTATTTGAATGAGTTACAATTTAAACACTCAACGCAACCAAAGAACCATACAAAGTAATTATTACAAATTAACTAATTAATATAATATTAAGATTAAAGAAAGAAAGAAAGAAACTACCTAACCGTTATTTGTTTTGTAAGTGGTGTGCTATAAAGAATATTACATCTATCTACAGTTAATTCTTTGAAGTACTTTCAAAAAGCAAAGCAAGTGGAAACCAAATGTTTTAATTATTCAGGTGACCTTTCTTCTAATAGATTTGTTAGCCTAAACAACTTTGACTTGTGACCTAGACAAGTATAATAGAAATCTATCTTCGTTTTTGACATACGACTTCAAAAGTAACACAAAACGATTCGATTCTAGAAAATAAATAATGGAAAAGTTCAATCGCCAAGATGTATAGTAATTTCTTAATCTTATAGGTACTACCTACTCGGAACATACTCGTAGTTAGGTAGGTACTTATCTAAGGCAATGATAAGTATCTTCATGTTTTCTTCATATTTCCAATTAATAATAATTAAAGAAATACAAGACTATGGTAAGAATCGACATACATATGCTAATTGAACGGTCTAGTGACCCATCTTCAATTCATCGCTTAAAACTTCTCGTAGTGTAGTATATATACTCATTATGACAGGTGTTCTTGAGAAACATGGATTTAAAGTACTTAACTTTAAACCAAAAGGCCAATAATAAATACCTGTCATAAAAATAGGAAAGACAAATATGAAAGAGAAATGAGTCACACTGTGAAGAGTGTAATGACCATTCATGCAATGAACGAAGAGGATGTGTAATAAAAAAGCTCACCCTAAAGGACAAGGAATATCACGCAGAAACGAAAGTAACTTGCAATGTCCAAAATCAACGATCCGTAAAATAGACTTGCGTCCGTTTCATGAAATAACCACAAAAACAGACATATTTCATTTGAAGGGATAATGTACAACACGCGTTTTGTAGCCGCCACCAAAGTGGATATAAAAATTGAATTATACAATATAATAAGTACCCCAATTCTGTAGTTCGGAGCACATTTATGTCTATTCTGTATCAATATGGGTTAACATAATATGTAAAGTACCTATTTATAAAAAGTACAACCTTCGGTGGTAAAGTTATTAATATGTCGTGGTGGAAAAATTATTAACCTAATGTTCCGATCGAAATAGGTACGAATGTCTGTATTATACAAGCACTTTTAACAAATAAGTAGAACCATCATAATATAATAAGTAGGTATTTCAAGTAGGTAAACATTTTTAATTGGATTAACAAAAACGTAACAAAAAGTTCGTGATTACCATTCATTAGTGTGGATTTCGGATTTCTGAACAGGCGAGAATGATTCAAATAAATTAAAACTTTTGACCTTACCTTTGTGTACCACTTTTAATCCAAAAAAATATTTGCTGTTATTCTCAAAAATAAGCTCAAAAATTGTATAGAACATCATTAATGAATTAAACATATTAAATGCCCAAGAATCTATTCAGCACTCTTTCTGCTGCCAACGTATTAAACTTATGATAGAATTTCACCTAAACATTTACGACTACACTCATAGCACTGAGTGCAACGGTTATGTTACTACGAGTACGTTCGTGGTGGTCAACGATTTTCAACCCGAGAAGAAGCCGTTGAGACATTCAAAAATCATGTTTGGAGATATTTTATTTTATTCCGGATAAATAAATAGTAGCCATGTTTTAGAAGTGTTTTAAAAAATTACCGTTGATTGCAGCGTGATTTACTTATATCCGAGCTTATTGCGTTTTAAATAAAAACATAATGTACAAAATAATTATTTAAAGCTTAGGTACTTAATTTCATCCATAACCTTTACGTGCTGTAAACTATAAAACTGATATAATATTATTTATGTAGTAGCCAGTACCGGATTCTTAAATAGCAGCCTATGTAGAATTGACCGTGATGAGGACTCTAAGCTCAAAAGGTCGTTAAGCTTACAATTGTCATTCGAATACCTATGACAATACTTACGGTACGTGTAGTTAGAAGCCTGAGAAGTGTAGGTTCTAGTGGAACAATCAAACATCGGTAAGCCAAGCCAGCCAGTAGTGGGTTATAAAGTGCCATGTGAAATACTTGTAAAAGTCACAGTCGATTGAACTGAGCAGATGATTGACCCCACCCAGCAGTACAGAAATGGCAACATAGGATGACAAATTATCATCACCACTGCTGGACATGGGACTGATAAATAGATTTTTAAAATTATCCCGAAAAATACTTTAATAATTTCAAATAGAAAAACTAAAGTGCAATAAATCTATTCCCACTTTATTTAAATATTTTTTTTAAATGCATAGTAATAATAAATTTGAAAACACTTATACCTCATGTCAAATTTCCATCATTCGTCGTATTGATAGAATATTATTGACCACGTATTAAAGTTGTTTTATTGACCGCGTTTTATTTAATGGCGTGGAGGTGTTGGGTGTTATGGCGAGTGATGTGGTGGCAAGCAGCTTGGAGTATGGTCACCTGGGTGACCCGCGGGGTGGTCGGGCTTAGGTGGTGGCGGGGGCATTACTGAAACAAATAAGCCATAAGTTTATATTTAATTGTAGCGTAGTAATAATTACTATAAGTGGTACGTCTCGATCAATAATTGCCCGCACCTTGAGATCCTACACACCTTTGTTTATTACTATTTTATTGGTCAATATAACAACGTAGAGTTCTATTATATCCAATGCCATAGGTAAGTATGTAGATCTACCTAATGAATTTTAATTATTTATATGCCTATTTATTGTGGTAAATTTGAATATAATCTGCGTGAACTTGATATTCATTTAATTCTTGTTAACAGTCATTACAGTCCAATTCTATTTGTGATAATTTCAAGAGGTCCTCAAGATAAAATAATGTATACCTACTTGTGCACATAGACCATCGCCTTACTGTTATGATTACACACACAGAATAGATAAAATAACTGTATATACACGTTATAAGTAGCACGAGGTAAACAAGACACCAAACTCGCAAAAAAAAAAAAGTATAAACCTCGAAAATCATAATATCCATAGTACCTATATTCACAATGACACAGATTTCCATTGAGATTGATTGCAGTTTAATTCTTACAACACTTCTAAGCTAGATTAACAAAATAAAGCTTGAAAAAAAAATGTTAATTTTTTTTTATATATTTTTACAATATTTCTTCTATGAAAAAGGAAAAGATTATTGATGCTTTGAGCAAGTAACATTGTTATTAACTTCATTTGACTTTCATTTTAAACGATGATGACGGGTTGTGGATGTCCTGATTTCAAGAGGATGGGCATTCCAAAGAAGGTTGGATTGAAAGGAAAAAGAGGAACGAATAAAGCCAGATGTGTGAAAAGGACTTAGCATTAGATGTTATTGGCAGAAAGAAGTTGTCGTTCATGGACTGAAGGAAGATACTGGAGGTAAGGTGTACAGTAAAAAGGAGTGGGCATAGTCAGGATGGAATAGAGGGTAGTTAGAGCATGCATTCTACGGCGTTGAACAATAGGTAAACATTGTAACTAAGAACGATAAGCAGACACATGATCATACGTACGAAAATTAAAAACGAATCGAATGCGGTTATTAAGAAGACGATCTAGTTTGTTAAGAAGATCTGCATATAGGTCAATCCAGCATAATCATCATCATCATCATAATCATCAATCATAACAAACAATAGACCTAAGAAAATGAAATGAGAGTTTTTATGTAGATAAGACAATCCCAGTGACTGTCACGTTATTGAAATATTGATTTCTTTCATTCATCCAAATATTGTTTTTTATTAGGATAACAATTTATAATAATTTTACAATTTAGGTATAGCCTCAAAATCGATATTGTTTCATGCTTTGTTCGAAATAGCGCTCTATACAATGGCACTATACGCTATATTAACCACCACTGTAAATTCATTCACGCATAATGACTAAATCAAACAATACTTCATTAATACAAGCAACACCAATTGAGATAGTACATCAAACTATAATACTAAAACACGCCAACTACACAACGACATCTAGATCCAAAGTAAGCATAATATAAATAGCTTGTGATATGGGTTTATATCTAGAATGCGGATACGACATAAACTTAAATAAGTAGGACGTAATTTATAAGTATCACTATCACTACATACCTACTATAAAATACATACATACATATAAATACTACATACAAAGTTGCTTCCCGCTGTCTGTCCTCAGTCCCTATATATTATTATATGCTTAGATCTTTAAAACTACGCAACGGATTTTGATGTGGGTATATAACATGCATAATATAGTAGAGAAACACTGATAAATTTAGATGTTTTTAATGTGTAGTCGTAAATAAGCAAATTTTTTGCTCTTACATTTCAACGCTGGCTAAACCCTACAAGATAGATCAAAATAATGTACTACAGTATTGTACACCTTAGAAAGGTCTACAAAAAAGGCCGCGATAGTATATGTCTATCTCTAACCCACAATAACCATTTTTTTATCCTTTACCTTTTTATGAGAAATAATTGCTTATTTTCAAAGCGATTTTAAGCAATACAGCATTAATCCTTATCTAATTAAGTACCTTAGATACATTGCGCAATTAATATAAATCAATAATGCCCTTTGCAGCATGTAATTTAAATAAATATTTTCAAAGATGTTACAGATTAAAAATGCAGGGAGGGACATAGCGGCAGGGGGCCGGCATTCTGTAGTAAAATTAAATATACTACAGAATGTGTAAATACAACGCTCGCAGCATTTGTTTTTCTTCGCATGGCCAATGCTGATACTAAATTTTAATATAGTATCAGCATTGCACCCGTGCGAAGCCGGGGCGGGTCGCTAGTATATTATATTTGTAAGTTAGTCTGTAAGGTATTTATAAATGTGGTCTGTGCGTCATGCTCGTGAACGGGTGCTACCTAGGATGACTGGTCAATCTAGGCATGGCATACATTTAATACTTAATTCAGTATTACTTTGTAGTTCAATATGACCGGGAAATGCATTTACTTTTTTTAATTTTAATTAAAATACATAGTCAAATTACCATACTAGATGAAACTAAATAATTGAAATCGTCTATTTTCGTTTCTTTTCTTTTTTTAAAAATGTTATTAAACAATTAGTTCTTTTGTAATAATTACTTTGTATGGTTCTTTGGTTGCGTTGATGTGTTAAAATTGTTAACTCATACAAAAAAAATTTAATTATCTGGCGATTGAAAAGAGTGGCGTGAGTTTCTTGCCAGTTCTTCTCACCTTTACCTCGTCAGCGAACTAGCTGTAGGTTAATTAGCTGACTTCATGTAATTTGACTTTTCATAAGTATCATTCTTTATGATCAAAATCAAATAAATACTTTGACTTTTGACTTTTTGTGTTAATGCGACCGAAAATGAATTATTATTATATTACTAGCTTTCCGTAGCGTGGTTTCACCCGCGTTTTTGGTTACTACTCTGCTCCCGTCAGTCCCGCCTGCGCCAGTAGCGACATACCTTGTAACCTTCCTCAAGAACTCGGCTATCATACGCAAAAAGAATTATTGAAATTCGACTGGTAGTTCCAGGGATTAGCGCGTTCAAACAAACTTTCGCTTTATATAATTATAATTATTATTATTATTTATTCTGAAAACAATAGGTACATATTAAAATAACAAATACAGAGTCTTAAACTAGGTAAAAGTAGGTAATCTAAACACCCCCCCCAACGTGGTTCTCGCCTTGTCGCGGCGGGGGGGCTTAGTAGCCGTGGTTACCAAGGACCACGGTGAACCAAGAGGAACCCCAAGGAGGCGCCGCTCCTCTGGGCTTTGCCGGTAAGCCCACGATGGAGCGGCTCTGGTGGGTTGCGGTGCTGTTTGGGCGGCACCGCAACTGGGTCGGGCTGCAGTGTTGCTTCGGCGACACTGCGGCTGAGGAGTGGCGGGGCCGCGGCGGGAGAGGAGTGCCGGTATAACGGTGCGCCGCTCTCCCTACCTTCCGCGGCCTCGGCGGGGCCGCAACCGCCAGATTGCGGACGCGGTGGGGCCGCAGGGGAAGAGGAGTGTCGGTATTGCGATGCGCCGTTCTCCCTATCCTCTGCGGCCGAGTTGGCCTGCGGGCGGCGATCGGGCAGTCGCCGCCCGAACAGCACAGGCCCGAGACGGCAGTGCGCGTGTTCCGCACGCGCCTCTCGAAGGAGGGGGGGCTAGGCCCCTAAATCGGACGGGGCCCGCTCGCGGTGAGCGGGCCATGGCCCGTCGAGGTCGCGGATGAATGCGCAAGCGACTCCCGTGACCCCGACACTCTGACCGTCTGGAGGAACACCGTGGGTTTTAGTCGGTATGCTGGCCGCGCTTTGAGTGCGGTCGGAGAGTCCGACATAACCCCCGCCTTGCCCGGGCGGGTGCGTATGCGTAATGCATTTCCCACGTAAAAAAAAAAAAAAAAAAAAAAGGTAATCTAAACACCGTCTGTGCCTGAACTAGGTAATCCTGTGTTTCAGGCAAAAAGTGTGCATAATCTTTATTCTTAGATAATCTCATATTTATTATAGTAAGGGTACAGATTATAAGTATAGGTATTATACAATATAGTAAATATACAGATTATTTCTTATTATTATTATATTAATTATTATATTATAATCGTAACATTATGTATGTATTTACTATTTGTAAATACATACATAATGTTACGTGTCAGGATGGGGTTCGATGTAAAATGCCAGTGACGCGATAATGAGTTTATTCAAGACTCACACAGTACACTAACAGTAACAAAATAAAGCAATAAACACTAATACTGCACTTTAACGCTTCGCATATCGTTCATCGTAAACCTCCGTATTCACAACTGAACGAAATGCTGACGTTCGAATCCTTTTTATAGTCATTCAATAGATTTCTAGAACCTTCCTGTTATTACCACAAAGTTGCCGACAATTCTCGATAACAAAACAATGAGTGAAGGTACTTAACTGCGACGCGTAGGTATGCCTACCGCCGATGAGCTATTGTTATACGTGGAGGTGGGTACTTGCGAACGTTCTAGCGTAAGTATTCGTCTTATACGTGTTGGTAGGTACTTGCGAATATTCTAGCGTAGGTAATCGTCGTAACATCGATACATCCAGACCAATGCAAATTTACTCGGTTATGCTTGCACATACGACTTCCATAGAAACTATCAAAGGTCCATCTTATATACTTTCACCTACTTCATTTATACCATACATCTACCTACTCCTAATAACACTCACTCATCAACATTCAAGTACGAGTACGATGACAAAATAATGACTTATACCCATTAGGTACACAGACCCAGCTCAGGACAGCTTCTAGTTTTGCAATGTATTATTTCAAAATTTCAGCAAATACTTATTATACAGCTAAGAATAATAAATCGAAATCACAAGCATAATACATTTTCCTTTATTATAACCCAGTACAACATACATGGTTTTAATTATAATGTAACAATAACTCCCTCATTAAAAGCTCCTGTTTGTCATTGAAATTCGTCCAAAATCCGATGAAAACAAACACATCTGTATTAAATTTCCTTTCATGTGGTAACGAAATTTCTTCCGAATTTTCCATTTATAATCTGAAAATCAGCCGTGAAAGTTCAATATTTAAATCTGTTAGTAATTTAATTTGATATTGAGTATCAAATTATTTAAAACAATTGGTTAATTGTAACGTCTCATTTTATACCGATAGAACAAACAACAAAATGTAGAACCGTAAACAAAAACCAAATAGCTATTACAAAACATCCGTTTGAAAAATCGATTGGGAATACCGCCCCTTGTATATCCCAACAGGAAAATTCCATTTTCCAAATACAAAACTGAGAACAGACGACACAAACTTAAATACCTTGTAAGTAAACGAAGCGCAATAAGTAAATAGAATTTTCTGCTTTGAGGAAAATTTCAAAACAAACGGGCTATGAAAAACTCCAAACAACTTTTAACGGATCGCCGTCCTACTGACGATGTTAAATTGATATTTAGTGGTCTATCGTCTCAATGAGCTTCGGTAGTTATGCTTTACTCAGGTAATTAAAATATTTAATATAGATTTCATTTTTCAGCTGTTTCGATCAAAGTACTTAGTTTGTAAGTATTTTATTCATAGTACAATTAATGTTATTTTGATTAATTATTTGGACTCCGTATCACAGTAGCGACAAACAACAGCACGACAAATGTTAGGGCGACCGTACGTTATGTTGCACATCAGTGGTGCGACATCACATCAGCTCAACCTTTTTTTGGTCAACTTAGCCCACAGCCGTTTAAGGTCAGGGATCAGTTGCAGAGATCCATGAAGAGGCGGCCCACGGTGAGGTGGGCCATGATGTGGCGACGCATGATGAGTTGGACCGTGATGTAGTACCTCGTGATGTGGCGGCCCGTAATAATGTGGCTCGTGAAGTCCAAGTGTGCGATGGACAGTGAGGCCGAGGCGGACCGTTATGAGGTGGTCCATGTGCTGGACCATATGGCAGACCGTGTGGTATTGATGTAGTTGGCATATCTTGAGTAAAATACATACTTAGTTAATTCCAATTATTTGGATTATAATGTAATGATAGATCATTATACATATAGATATAATAATGTAGAAAAATCAAACATAAAATAAACTGGTAATTATACCGGATGAAACATTCTAGTGATAGCATTTCGCCTATAGTAGCACTAAATTAAAAATAATTAATTATTATTAAATAAAAATATTTTTACATAATGAGACTTATATAGAACTGCGGAGTGAATGATAGCGCCTCAGCTGTGCATTCAGGCACATTACTAAGTATCTATATGTACCATGCACCTTCTATATGTATCACAGCGCATCATCACAAATAACTAATAGATATGTTATGTTCTATTCTATCCACCAATAATAGCAATAACAGAACAAACTCGAACAATAAAGTAAAAACAGAAGTTTGTATCTAAATGGTTTTCGCACTGAAAATTCATTGATTAATATACAAACAATTCAATTATAGCAATAACAAGGACCGCTAACAGGTTAATATTTACATAAAAAGAATCTTACTTAAAATTGTTTCGTATACACGAGTGTACAACTCTTTATGTACTGAAATTTTAATATGAACAAACATCAAAATACTATATTATACTATAGTTTATCTAAGTATATATCTACGATGTTTAATAAACAATAGCCACACCAATATCCTTTTCCTATTCTTACATTTATCATACGTGTGTCACGTGTGTGTGAGAGATTACTACCCATGCGTAACAAAATAATGTTTATTTCATGTTAATTATTTTTAAGCCTCGGAAAGTATTTTCAAGTTCAAAATACAAGGCTCAGACTCAGTCTTAGTAAAAATATTTTTCAATATGATTAAATTTATTTTAAGTTACTTTAAAAAGTGACGAGATCAAAAGAAAAGATTCTTAAAGTAGTTTGTAAAGTAACTTGTGACTTTTGCTAATATCTACGTATTTCCCAAAGTTTATCTTGGACTAAATTATTTAATAAATAATAGTAAATAAATTATTGTAAAGGAAAACATTGAGACAATCTGGACATTGGACGTTATTTTATTTTATTTTTATTTTATTTTATTAAATAGGTACAGTTACAGACAACAGATCAAAACATACACAATTATGTTGACAATATACAATACTTAAACCTGAAGTCCAATTATAACTATACGCAACATTCTAAGTATAAAGCTAAAGCTTTTACGAGTATGTTAACAGACAAAATTATACACATTATTAACTTTAGTTATATTATTTGTTATAAAATAATTAACTTAAGATTAAATATTATGATTATTATAATTCAGAAATAAAAAAATAAAAACAGTAGTAGTTATACAAAAATATTATTGTGGAACACATTCTTGTTGCAATAAACCCTTGAATGAATTATATTTGTTGTAAAAAATGTCAACTTTGGAACAAATTATAAATATAGATTTGATTATTATAATTGATTATTATAATAAATATAGATTTGAAATTGCCAATTCACCTTGAGCAAACTTGTACAAACTTCCATTTTCGTTTATTACTTGAAATTGTTATAAGCTAGCAATGATTCTACGAGTACATTGTGCTTCATAATAGTTCTTTAGTAGGTACTTATATCTTATTATATATTTCACTAGGTATAACTAACAAAAAATATTTAGTTAACATATGTATGTATTTCCATACGAATTCAATAAAATAATTAACTAGGTGCAATAACCCTAAAATGCATTTTTGCCTGCTCGCATGTGATGCACGATCTTTTAAGTGAAAGAATCAAAATATTGTCATAAATCTAAATTAATTAACAGTATAAACAAAACGCGAATAATGATAATGATTAATACTAAGCTTTCTGATCTAACTTGATGTTCTATGATGATAACTTCTTTAAGTAGCTCTCTATCACTGGAGTTTATCGATTAGTCATTAATTCAACGCATTACTCGCCGTCCTCTACTTTCGAATGTTTTCTTTATTCTTCAAATTATTTCTAATAGCTGACATAAATGAAGAAAGGAAATAGTTCCGCTTATTCATAACAAACATACGATTAATCACCTACATCACGTGTCATGTATTATCACTTTATCGACCACCGATAACGAGTCACAGCGATAAATAAGTTAGAACGATCTAGCTCTTATCATTCACCGCTGATTTCACATACTAACAAGTTCACATAATTTATTATATTTTTAATTGAACAAAGAAAGGACAAGGTGAGACTTTATTACATTTACTTAATTAAATTCCTTGTGTTGACTGTCATAATCTGTTTACACTAAGTTAGTTTCTGGCTGGTTGAATAAATTTAAAGGAACATGGTCTTGTAATATTCTTGTTGTGGAGGTTTATAAAGGATATTTATAAGATTAGCTAGTGTAAACACATTGCAGTTGTGTTGGGGCAGATGAGTAGCAAATAATATCTTTGTCTACACAAGTGAAAAGATAGAATCTACAATAATGCATCGTGGAGACTGGGTCCAACGATAGCTTGACTTACCAAACTTGTAATTTTTAATAGTTTTTTTTTTTGTTTTTAACACATTTGTTCATATTCTACGAGAAAAACAAAGATGATTAACTTTTCTACTGTATCATAAGGTTTTAAACTACTATTAATCTGTCATGGCGCCTGATGACGTATCGTAAAGCAACAAAATTAAACATTTCGAAACAAAGTATTCAAATTAATCGTAATTTTATATAGTTTTACTAACATGAAGTAGATATCAAGTTATTTAAAATCATCTACAACATAGAAACAATACACAAATCCTTTATTACTTGTAATTTCTGTATATTTACTCTTTTAATTATATTTGACGACAAGCCAACGAATTTCGTTTATTTTTATCTGTATGTATATAATTTTTGTACAACGCAATATATATATAATGAGAGATAATAATGTAAAAATATTGCGAATTATAGGTATCTACATTCGCTTATCATAATTTTTCTTAGAACTTCGATACCACCGTCGATTGTTTAAACGTATGATACCGAGCGAACCTTATCCTATGTAAGTGCAATGACGCCATGAAGGGTAATGAGTCATTAATTCAACTTTGTTTTTAACCATAAGAATTTCTATAGGTACAATTTAACGTAATTAAAGTAGAAACGGCGCTACGGCAAATTTTCTGATGCACTTGAAATAAGAGAAGACCCAGAAATAAGTAAATTTGGGATATAAATGCTGATGATGATAATGATATGGTGTCTGTATGAATTAAAAATAAAAGCATTTACGATTCTGTAGCTGCCACTCATAAATATCGAGGTTTTATGTATATCAACTTTGATTTTGATTTCTTCTGTTTCCAGTGATGCCGCCTCCGCACGCCCAACCGTGTGGTCCTTACTGCCAGTCTGGCGGTTGCCTTCCGCATTGCTACTTCTACAGACCGCCGCCGGCGCATCATTACCACCCGCAACCACCACCATTCCACCCGCCGCCACCTCATCACCAGTATCCACCTCATTACCCGCCACCACCGCCTCATTATCAACCGCCACCACCACATTATTATCCGCATCACCAAACGCCTCCAGCCTTCTTGCGTAATAATGATACGTAAAGACTGTTAACACTTATGGATTTTACTAAGCAACTTTTATGCTATTATTGTCTTATTGTTATAAAATCTGCTTAGCAAAGCTTGTAACATTTAAATGATGCTATACGACTTTTTTAACTTTTTAACTTTTTTAATCTCCTTTTTTTACATAAGAAAATATATTCTTAATACTTCAATTGTCATAAGATCTGCATTTGTAATTATCAGTACGTTATTTATCATACAGATTACTTGTTATTATATTTTTGTACTGAAGTGAAATATAAGATTAGCAATACTTGCAATGGATACTGTTCATAATAAAATGTTTTGTAAACAACTAATTTGTGTATTAATTATAGTTCGATAGGTATACGACTATCAGGCCTCTCAAGGTGAACCGATTATAGAAGGCAGTAGGTAACCAATACATGAGAGCCGCTTAGGAAGGATCAAAGTGAAGGTGCTTGAACGAGGCTTATGTACAACAGTGGATGTTTTTCAATTGAAATGATAATGTTGATCAAATCTGAAAAATAAACAAAAGAGTGCTAATATGTAAGTACGTATGATAAGATGATAAGAGTGATGTCTCTAATGTCACTAGGTTTAATTGAATATTGTTATTGCTTACGATAGTAAATTATGTTTTGGTGATTTGTTGATGAGAGATTGGACTAACTCTTTATTATCTCAATTTTCGCTTACAAAATATGTACAAATTTTAATACATTAATTTCAAGCTAAGCTAGGTATTCATTAAAATCACATTAATGTATAAACTTCATGATAAAGTCAAAGACAACCACTGTCTATTGTTTCCTTCAGACGTTTATACAACACAAGCTTTGTATAAAAATATTTAACAATTTATTTTTTAAATAACTGTTTGAAAACTTGATCAGATTTTAAATACGAACTAACGCTAACATTAATCCTCTAAAAAAGATACTTACGCGACCATGAAAATTGACCTTTGCGCTCATATTGTATTAATAGCGTCATATTAAATAAGTTTCTAAATAATGGCGTAAAATTTTGTTTCACTGTATCAGCATGATATTGCTCGCAGAATGCAAAAATACGATCAATATTTTACTGCAGCTATGTTAGCACCAATGTTCTTGAAATCATCAATCAATACTAATAGCAGTTTTAGTATTCATGAGCGTTTACTTTCCACCCAATATGAGGTTAATAAATCAATATCGTAACCAACTTTCAATAACACATACCCAATCAGATAGGCCTTGATTTAATCGTTATTGCAATTACTAGACGCAGAGGAGTACATTACTCTCCAACACTAGCTAGGAAAATAAAATCAATTGGAACACACATAACAGCAACACAAATAATTATTTCATCGTTTCCTCTTCAGCCATAGAGAGAAATAGGAAACCAAACACCACTCTTATTAAGAAAGTTTTTCTTCATAACAAGATTACGGGCGCCAGATGTGTAAGATTGTGATGCTATAAATGTAAGAAGGCAAGCAATACCTAGCTATATTACAAACTTTCCACGAACTAAAATAAAAAATCTAGACAAACCGAAACTCTAATTTAATATAAACTTCTTCAATAAATCTTATTAAAGAATGAATTAATTTTGTCTAAGCAATTTTACTCTTAAAAATTATAAGAGCTTGTTACTGTTACTGAAAAGATAATGAAGCAAATTTAAGAATTATTATAACGACCTTCTATTTTACCACATTGTTTCATGTTGAAAGAAAATTTTATTGTACTTAGACAATTTATTATATCTATTCATAAGTGCGCATACTATACGTACGTATGTTGATGAAAGTTTTGGACTTGAATTTGTTATCAAAGTAAAAGCTACAGGAAGAAAAAAGCGTTTGAAACTTGCATGTCAAGAGCTCAATCGCAACCTTGGGACTGCGCAGTGTAGACTATTACACCTGTATACATCCACTAAATTACCTTAAAATCTTTCACTCTACTAAAAATAACTCAGTATTTAATAAATGCAAACTTATCTATACATAAACGCCCATAATATAATCTATAACATCAAACTAAATAAAACATTAAAGATTAGTTACAGTTTTTTTACACAAAAGGTTCGTGAAAACTGTTTTGTTATGTAAATCCGTCAACATACCTACGTAGAAATGCCTGAATACAACGTCAAAGTATAGAGCTGAGTAACAAAGTAATTTAAGTAAATATTTTATAGAATAAAGACACGCAATATACAACGTTCATGTGTGCTAGTCATAAAAACTCTGTGACTTTTATATGACGTTTATTACTGGTTCACTGCTGCATAGAATCTGAAAGTTGTCACTATTAAACGATAGTATGTAGGTATACATTATTCTGTAGTAGGTATACTAGAAAATTATAAAGAACTTAGTGGTAGTACAGCACAATTTTCCAAACAAACTATCGGTCGAATCGTCACATATGAGTACGCTGCCGAATATCATCCAAAACTGGACGGACAACAATGTCCTGTGGCAAGACTACCAACATTGTAATCGCTTAGCTGCGTGGTAATATCTCCTCATACTGAAGATAAATAGAATATATTGCACACCAATTTAATATTTACGTAACTTTTAGTGATTTATCAAAAACTGAACAATGGGCGTTCTTCGCGAACAATTAATCGTATTGCTTGGGAGAGGCCTTTATTCAGTAGATGAGTTCTTCGGCTGAAAAGTTGTATGATGGTAAGGCATACCAAATGTAAGAAAAAGAAACTTAACATCACTACAACTTAACTCTTTACTGTTCATAATATCAGTCTTTCAACCCATCTTTTTTGGTTAATTCAACTTAGAAATTGCTGTTTTAAAAAGAACATATTAATTTTTAATACTTTATTTTTAATACCTCATACTTGTATTAAAAATAACCTCATATACATAGATAGATAACAATGTACCTTAATTTAGGTAGTTATACCTAATAATTACAAAGTACTAATACACTAATTAAACACGCATTGTCGGTGTCGTGTTTCTCTATATGGTATCTATTAACCTACCTAGAAATAATTTGTTTAATTACAAACAACCCAATAATTAACGATGAAATGAATAGTTTTGATGTAGATGTTAGTTTATATCTGCAAATATAAATAATGTTTTAGACTATACGAGTATTACTATGGTATATAAAGTATTACAACCAAATACCAATGCCAAAATACCAGTTCTATTAAGTCCAGTGCAGATTCTCTCCAATCCTTTAGTAGTCACTTACTAACTACCCTTATAAAGCACATTGTTTATAGTACCATTGCAAGTATTAGTACAAATTTGGAAGCATTATTCCTACCCGCGCGATCCTCTAGCTATCTTAACGACACCCTTAGGAAGTGATGAAATATTCTTATAGCAGCCCAAGCATTAAAACGAATAACATTACTTATCTCAGACTTGTAGCATTTTACGACAACTTTCCAGGAACAAAAGATGACAAAAGTGTACATTAAAAAGTAATACGACACAAAGAATTTACAGCAGTTATATTAGTAGGGATTACATGACCCTGAGCCGTAAGAAGTAACAGTAAAAGCGTTTATTATATGTACGTATCGTTTTACTCCTCTCTAAGCAATAACGTTTCGCAAAAAGTGAGAACGAAAAGTCCATAAATATCACATTCGCACACAGTTCGTTACCCGACCAAGGAAACGGAAGAAAAGTCTTAACTCGCGGAAATTTTGCCCTCGGCTTATTTCTGACCGTGTTTTCTTTTTCACCAATACGTTTAAGGAAAAACGGAATGCTTTGAATATTATTTGGGACGCAGTTTTGGTGTAACGTTTTGGAAAGTTAACATATTATCTCAACCTAAAGTTTCCTTAAATTTAAAACAAACAGAAACCGTACGTAGTGAAGGAGTCACGACGTTTGGGAAATGGGTCGCTGTCGCTCCTGGCCATACATTTGGTGTAATCCGTAAGTTGTTTCTTACGATGCCCGTGAGACAACACGGGGTCCGTATCCATATCGTTACCTAACAACCACACAAAGATAGTATTTAGGAATACTGAGAGGTAGCTCAGTATGGGATTAATAGATTAATAATGATAAGGAAGTGTAAAACACTTTATTTTTGCGCAATTAATAATTTCATCATTATCATGGTGTTTTTAAGAGATAAGGCTGTCACGAGTACGTTTATCGAGCTGTTATTAGATTTCGTTCAATAGTGACTGAATTATACGTCACATACATTTATGAAGGTAGGTAATATGTATACTACGAGCTAATGTGATTATACGTAGGTATTAATATTTTTATCATGTAGGTATTTTTAAGTAGTTAAAGATTTATTAAATTGAAGCGGTAGCACTGCTTTCTTTTCTATAATATGTAATGCACGCCAATGCCTTGCTGATAATAGCAAATAAATATTCCATTATTAATTAACCCACAACGCAACGTAATTGCAGTTACATCAGTGGTTTGCCATTATGATATCTACAGAGCGACACTCAATCGGCATTAACGCGACGGAGCAAATAAATAGGCGCACATAACATCACTTTTGGACGCACTCGGGATGTTGTTGGGTGAGTTACGGTTATGGCGGTCCCCGGCCTACATCCGGCGCGCGCGTCGCTCACCCTCTGCTATCCACGATTGAAACAACCCCTTAAATTTTTATAGCCCTTTAATAAGTAATAAGCCACGTTTGCAAACCTATCTACTTTTGCAAACGAATATAAATGGAGAAATTAGTGAGAGTTGCCTTCGCAGCTTCGGTTCTATGTACATAATATACCTAGTAAATTAAAATATAGAAATTGTAATAGCGTATTAGAGGTACTATATGCATGTTGGGGTTTTAAAGTCAAGAATCAATGTGACTTTTTAAGGCGCCTGAACTCTTCAGTAGAAATGTGTTAACAGTAGAAATGTTTAAAAAATAAACATGTTTATTGTCATTTTTTTCAAATTGATCTCTAATGGTGACTTTCTATATACAAATTTTAATCCAAGATTATTGAAAATCCCGATTTTTCCTTTGGCGCTGAAGAGCATAATTAGATTTATTTACATAACTATTGTAAAAGTGATTTAGCGCTGAACGATTAATTGCAAAAATCGGATTTTGAAATAAAGATTGTATATAGGAACCCACTGTTAATGGGCATAAATTTCATTTGTTTCTTTTTATTAATTTATGTGTACAATAAATAAAATAAATAAATAAAGTAGAAATATCTTCAATCCGCAGGATAACCTTTTAACCTTCACGATACTAAAAATCTCTCAAAAAAGAATTTCTCGTAGCAGATAGCTACGAAACAGCTACGAGATCGTATTATAGAGGTTATTGTCAAAATCATGTGGTAAATATTGTTTTATTAAATTTAACAGTTCTTTAATTTCATGTTTTTGGTGTTTTTCATAATTTTCGATTCATAAATTTTCATCAAAAAATCGAATTGAATCTCAATGATTGAAATGTCACTTCATAAAATATACTTAATATTGAATCAAAGCCACATATGAGATATTACACCGTATGCGATTGATATTTTTTTAATTATTAATAACATACGGATAATAGTTTGCTAATTTACAGCAGAGAAACAGACTTTTAAACCACAATAAAATAAAATTTTAACGATATCTATTCTTTCATTAACAATAAATGTGAGTACATCAACTTTTTTGCTCCTACAATAGACGTTTTTCACGTCGACGAGCTGAGGAAATATTAAATTTATTACATTCCGAGTGATTACGGCGATTTCATCAAAAGTTAATTTACTTGAATAGAAACGTGAGTAAACGTTTTGATACGTTTCCTTTCTCTCTCACGGTATGCGACTAGCCCGCGGTTTATTTCATAATTTTGTATGCTGAGATAACGTGATAGTACTAAAACCTGTAATCCATTAAACCTGTACTTTGTTAGAAATATGAAAAAGTAATAAGTAATAAATCTGTTTTGCCATTTTGTTGAAATAATTACTCGAAAGACCACCGATTTTACATTATTAACGTACTAAAACAGTTTTAATAAACAGTATTACACATTACGAGTAAGTCGGCTAAAACGGGACGTTTTTAAACACTACAATATAAAATAGTATGGTGTGGTAATAAATAATAATATAATAACAATTTAAAGTGGTAATCTTGATAATGTTTTTAAAAAAACACATGCTTTAAACAGGATAGTATTTTATTTTTTCTAATAAGTAAAGCAATACACCGTGACGTGGTTAATTGTACAATCCTATGTGATCGTTGCATGCTCTACAATTTCAACTGGTATCTCTAGACAAAATATAAAGTTTTTATTTATTAGTTTTTCATTTCACCATCGGCAACCCACTCTGCCTTCACATTAAATACATCAATACCATGTTACCTCCTTGACACATTTATTCTTAAACGAAAACGAATTACAAGTATTTATATAATTGACCTACAATTATAATAATTGCTTTATGACTGAATCAGAAGCTCAAATAGGTCATGACATTTGTGTGGTTTGGGTTCTGACTAAACACCTCATCAGGCTTTGAATATTTAACCAGCTATTGTCTTAGCCGAACAGCCTTATGTATATTTTATCACATTAGTTCTGTGGAATATAGTATTAGGCAAAGTAATATTATGACGTATGCTATGTTACTGTCTGGAGTAAATATGTGAGTGCTTAATGTTGATTGTGTAATATTGTTGGTATAGCTGTGGTGTAGTTTAGGATCCCCAAGACTTGTACGGCACGACATAGGTCTATTCGGTTAAAGTTGCGTTTGCTATTAACTACCATGCTTGTCAGGCGGTTAGTCGGTCGTAATCGTATCACATGACAAAATCTTCTTAGTATGAGGTAGTTTGAACGCTATCATGCATCTAATTGACACTCAAGTACTACTGGTTATATATTTATATACTGATTTATTTTTAAACTTTTTGCACAATACAAATCGATGCACAAAGATGGACTTAATTCCAAAGGCATTCTCTACCAGTCAACTTTTGGGTGATGCAAAGACAAAATTTGGTAGTTCCACTCAGTACTAATTTTTAGTTCTAAAGAAAAATATAAGTAGTATATATTAATATACCTACTTACATACATATATAATAATATACCTATTTACATACAATAAATAAAAATAGTATATATATATATATATTTATATAAGAAAATTAAGACGATTCTGCTATTTCTGATATTTGCCATAAACCTGACGTACTACCTTCAAGGTATTACGGTTGGTATATACTTCGTTACTGAGCAGTGTTTTTATTTTCTGATTCTAATTTACATTACATGCATACTTTAACAGTCAGAAACACTTTAACACCAATAATTTATGTCTATATTCAATTTTTCACTACTAAATTTATCTCTAGAACATTATCTTAGGAATATGAATTTCGGGATTATTTTATTTCTACCTTTTGAATTCCTGTTTAAGAAATTACTATATTACCGTACACAGATATCGCTTTGTTCTGATTGCATTATTTAAATTCACAAAATATCACATAATTATCTTAACTTCACCACAAACCTCATTTGAAAAACAAAGCATTGTACTAGAAAAGCATGTAAGAACTGGTAATTTCTATTGTAGGAGCAAAAAAGTTGGACGAGCAACGACTCCAGTACTTAATTAAAAACTTCACAACAGGTTGCTTTCCCGCTGCGTTAGAGGGAACCGGAACACTTTGACGTCCCCTGCTTTTACGAACATCTGAACATAACTTAGCTAATCCATATGCAAAAAAAAATATTA
The DNA here is from genome assembly GCA_963082885.1 of Parascotia fuliginaria. Lineage (NCBI taxonomy): Eukaryota > Metazoa > Arthropoda > Insecta > Lepidoptera > Erebidae > Parascotia > Parascotia fuliginaria. The sequence continues at coordinate 10,827,337 of OY720180.1, read as the reverse complement.
TTTTGAAGTGCCTTTTATATACAACTAAAAAATTAGTTATTGCAAATTGATGTTAGCCTTAAACGTCCCAGGATTCTTTTTTTTTTTTTTTTTTTTATATTAGCCTACCAAAGTGACTCAACTCTGCCTGATGGTAAGCAGTAAGTGGAATCCAGAAGTGGCGGACACCATCCCAAAACCCAAACTACTGGTATGGTGGCCTCCACTATGGCGGCTTAGTGAGATGCTTTTTCACGCCCCGCTTAAAAGACCCAGGATCAAAATTAGATGGGAACACATGCGCTGGCAAAGAGTTCCAGGCTTTAATTGAGCGACAAAAGTATGAAGTGCTGAACCGTTTGGTTCGAGACCCTTTAGATTCCACTGTGAAAGGGTGGCACTTTAGTCCCGCACGTGTTGTTCTGGATAAAAAGGGAGAGGGTGGGATTAATTCAAAGAGCTCTTCAGAACACTCTCCATGGTAAAGGCGATAGAAGACGGCCATTGAGGCGATGTCTCTTCGCAGCTGTAAAGGCTCAAGGGTCTTAGTAGCCTCCGGGCTTCCGATGATACGGACTGCTCGCCGCTGCAACCTATCGAGTGCATCCAGTAAGTACTGTGCGGAGCCATCCCAAAGATGAGAGCAGTACTCCACGCAGGAACGAACCTGTGTCTTATAAAGAAGACAGAGCTGCTCGGGCGTGAAGTACCGCCTCACCCTGTTCAGGACACCGAGTTTACAGGAGGCGGTTTTAATGACGCACTCGATGTAGTTCTTGGGGTTGAGATCTCGGCTGATGTCCATACCCAGGATACTTAGGCTATCCTGTAGTGGTAACGCTGTGTTCTGAAGAGAGGGAAGGGGAAGGAACGGAGATTTTTTTGCAGAGAACGCGCACACCTGTGTTTTCTTGGCATTGAACTCGACCAAATTCTCACAACCCCAATTAGAAATGCGGTATAATACTTGGTCGATCTCAGCGACAAGTTCTAGGCGTTTTGCCTCGATGTCAGTCTGTTTAGCCGCAGGATGTCCGAGATATCGCCCATGCACTGTACTATCATCTGCATAGCAATGAATGTTGCCAAGGGACAACATGTCATTGACATGCAGAAGATACAGAGTGGGCGACAGGACGGACCCCTGAGGCACCCCAGCGTTGACCTGCAAATAATTGGAGGCCGATCCGTCACAAAGGACTCTAATGCGGCGCTCTCGCAGGAATGCGGCAATCCAGTTGCACAGCTGGGGTGGCAGACCATATGCTGGAAGCTTGGACAGAAGCGAACGGTGCCAGACTCTATCGAAGGCTTTGGTTATGTCAAGGCCGATGGTCAAGGACTCGCCATGCCTGTCCATAGCTTCACCCCATTGGTGCGTGATATACGCTAGAAGGTCACCCGTAGACCGTTTTGACCTAAAGCCATATTGTCGGTCACTAATTAACGAGTGACCCTCTAGGTAGCGGACTAGTTGGGCGTTTATTATCCGCTCAAGCACCTTGCAGAGAACTGAGGTGACAGCTATGGGTCGATAGTTGCTTGGCTTGGACCTATCTCCTTTTTTGGGAATGGGTTGAACATTCGCCTCTCTCCAAGCCTCCGGCACAATTCCCGAGGAATAAGATAGGCGGAATAGGCGCGTCAATGCAGGAGACAACTCCGCTGCGCATTTCTTAAGAACCACCGCTGGAATACCATCCGGTCCGCTGGCTTTCCGAACATCGAGCGACCTTAGTTCCGCACGGACATCACGATGCCTAATACAAATATTAGGCATAACGGAGTCGCAGCCAGATATAGTCGGCGGGTGCAAGCCACGGTCGTCGATTCAGGAGTTAGCCGCAAAGAGTTCTACAAGCAAGTTTGCTTTCTCTTGCGGCTCGTGGGCCAGCGATCCATCAGGACATTTCAAGGGAGGCAGCGAAGGCTTGCAGAAGTTGGATTGCACGGCCTTGGCTAGTCGCCAGTAGCTACGGCTACCCGTAGGATGCGAAATGAGTTCTTGCCCAATCCGTGCAATGCGCTGGGTAAGCCCTCTTGCATTCCCTAGTGACTTTGTTGTACGCTTCTTTTAGGCGATCCAAGCTAGGGTCGCGCCGTGCTCGGGCCCTGATCCAAGCGCGGTACGCCGATTCTTTTTGTTTAACAGTGTCGGCGCACTCACGGTTGAACCAGGGACGCGTTTTGCCGGCACTGGTGACATCTGAGGATGGAATGTAATATTCCATACCTAACAAGATCTCACCAGCGACAGCAGTAGCACTTTGCGACAGATCCCTGTCTTTAAAGCAGCGTAATGCCCATGGGACGGAAGCAAAGTAATCCCGCATACCGTCCCAGTCTGCTGACGAGTAGTGCCATAGTCGTCGCTTTACCTCCGAACGTCGTGGGGGAGCAACAAGAGGCACTGAGGCGCAGACCAAACAGTGGTCGTAATTACCCAGTGGGGCGTGGACCGAAACACTGTATTGGTCTGGGTGACTCGTCAGCAGTAGGTCTAGCAAAGAGGGCGCTTGACCTGGAATATCTGGTATCCTGGTGGGATGGATTACCAGTTGCGTCAGGTCATGCGTGAGAGCGAATGCATGGGCGGCTCGTCCCGCATGGTCTGTTCTGAGAGAACCCAACCAGGTCTCGTGGTGGGCGTTAAAGTCTCCCAGAAACACCAATTCCGCGTTCGGAAACCGCTCCTGCGCTAAGTCTGCCGCCTGACTCAGATGGTCAAAGAGTCGAGTTGTCTCCAAATCTCCGGAGTGGGAACGGTAAAGGCACGCGTAGACCCGGCTCAGAGAACCAAGATCAACGTGAAGCCAAAAGATGGGGTAGGATGGGTCCTCTAGGCAGCGCAGACGGCGAACGCAAACATCCGCCCTGACGAATGCGCATACTCCGGCCTTAGCGCGAAAGCGCTCCTCGAGCACATAGCCGGGGTAGTGCAGGTATGCCGTGTCGTCAGGGCGGCGTATTTGTGTCTCCGTTAGGAAAAGTAAAGCCGGCCGTGCCGTCTCGAGGTGTTAGTGGACGGCGTTGAGGTTTGAATGGAGTCCATGGATGTTAGTGAACTCCACCTCAAATAGCGGGTTGGTGGGGGAGGAAGATGCCGCTGTTAGACCTGCTGCTTTTTTGCGTGCTGCCATGTTGGAGGGTGAAGGGAGGGGCGTGGAAAAGATGACTGCCCTCGCAGCAAGGCTAGACAAGGTGCCGAGTCATTTAACTGTGTGGCATGGTGGTAGCCGATCCGCCGGACGGAAGGGCCCCCGTTCCCTCTCGGAAATGGTCGCCGGTTGTCACCATCCGGTCACCAACCGGCACGACGAACCACTCCGGGATTATGCGCGACCTGGTGGGGCAGCCTCCTAGGGTGGTTAGGCCTAGTTGGGCCCCTGTACTATGCCGCGGGCGGCCAGCAGCACCACCGTTTCTACGGGTCTCCCTGGCCGGTGGGTCGACCCACACCACCCACACAATGACTCCGCGGATACTCAGCTGGTCCCACACATGCTGCGAGGATTGCCATCTTTGCATCAGTTGGGCCTCCGGCACTCTCACTCACCGAGCGAAACGCAATAGTACGAATACCAATACTCTTACGTCGATCTTCTATGAGAGGGTAGTACTTCCCCGGTCGATCCGACCCATTCATGCTGAAACCAGCGTGGATCTACTACTACTTCTAGCTAAAGTATTATTGGCAATTTTTTATTGAAAATATTTAGGAGCACAGAATAGTTTTAGCTGTATTAACACAGTCTTTCCCACTATTATATTTGAGCTAACCTATTCCACAGAAATAAAAAAGTCGTAATAATTATAAGAAAACTAGCTGCGACCCACGGCTTTGCCAGCGCCTAAAATGTGTTTGTGTCCCTTGGTAACCAGACCGATTTTCGGGATAAAAATTAGCCTCTGTCCGTCTCCGGCACCGTATATTAATTTTCATCGAAATCAGTTTAGCCGATAAGGCGCTGTGTAGTAACAAATACACACACATACATACACACAAACTTTTACATTTAAATTATTAATAATATCAGTGAAATATGTCACGGAAAATATTGTTGAAAGTTAACCTCGCGGTAAGTAAATTTATTAAACAAAACAAACAGTCTATTTGAGCGAATAATTTTCAAACGGATAGCTAAACATTGCGAATTGGAGCGTACCTCCTCTTTAAATCAAAACACTCCTGTATTAATATTGATAATTAATCAGTTATAGCTCCACAGTTTCGATAAATACGGAAGCTAAGTTGAGAATAAAGTAATTATGAGAGAAAATATCCAATTGGTACAGATGTGCGCAACGGATTTTTCGAATTGTGATATTATAAAATCGTTTTAAAATCAAGGCAGTTGTCAGTAATAATATAATTAAGTTAAACCATACCAATGTTTACTATAACGCAAAATATTTTTTTGTGCAACAAGTAATAATCAAACAGCTTATTTTCTCTTTTATTTGATAAAATTGAAAACTGTTTTAATTATTATATCATAGATACTTACACAATTTTCCTTTACTTATTCCAAGGCATTCCGATTTATTTGAAAACAGAAAATTATTTTCTTAAAAAAATGGTTTACATTCACAGAAGGAATAAAGAAGATAATATACTTAAACTCAAAAAGAATCAACTATCATTTTCAATAACCCGGCTGAAAGAATAACAGTATTTTAATTACCTACACATTATTTATTATCCAGTCCTCTGTCGCCTTAAAATATTATAAACTCATAGTTATGATTCAGCCCTCCTGAGGGATGCGCAGATTGATACACGGATAGATTGCAATGTTTTCCTTTTATTTACATTGGCCTGCCAAAGTGACTCCACCCCGTCTGATGGTAAGCAGTCAGTGGAATCCAGAAGTGGTGGCCACCATACCAAAGCCATCGTCTTAAACTTCCGGTATGGTGGCTGTAAGGTAAGGAAATGAAGGAGGTGAAGAAAGAAAAAAAGAGAGAAATTGGGCCTCCGGCTCTTTCACTCGCCGCACGAAACGGAATAGTAGAGATACTACTCTTACATCGATCTTCTATGAGAGGTTAGTATTTCTTAGGTCGATCCGGCCCATTCGTGCTGAAACCAGCGTGGATCTATTAGTACAAATCCACGCTAAAAAACGCTATACCTGCTGCAGGTTTCTACGGTTGTCCGTAGAAACCTGCAGCAGGTATAGCGTTTTTTTAGATGGTGCTAGCAGTGGTCGGTCATAACGACAAAAGAAGAGAAATAATATATTTAAATGATATTAATGGTAATTGGAATAGTATAAGCTTTCGTCGAGAAGTGACGTAGGTACTTCCTATTAGCCAAAGTATACGTATGCAATACAACCTGGCGGTCGTGTGACTTTGCTAGCGCAATCGACCAACCGAATGACGACGACAAATATATAGAAAATGACTGGTATATTATCGCCCGTCTTGTGTTGCAGTGACCTGTATTAAAAATAAAAAGAAGAGCACTGTTGCGATCGCCATTTTGACTGCCAATTATGGTAGAAACCGAATGTATCTCATCTCGCAATTCAGGATAGTTTTTGACCAAACAATCTCTCGAATGTCCCATGCATTAGACTCAAAACGTTAAGCGGGCTTGATATCGAGCAACAAAAGTAAATTGTGTCGATTATACTACACATACTACTACATAAATTAAAAAGCAATCATTTATAAGCGTCCACAAACGAAATTAAAATAACATGAACCTAAAAATAATATAACTGAATTTATTAAGCTTATAAGGAACAACAAAGCGAATCCGGTACGTTATTGCGGCTCGTTTCGATTCAAAATGCCGCTTCGTTGAAATATGCGACACCAAATGAAATCATAAATTCTGGTGAATACGAAAGCAAGGCGAGAGAGGTGGTGCATCATATTATGTCCTAGCCTTCTTATATTGTTGCGTGCTCTACATTTTTGTTTTATAAAACCTGTCCAATAGGTACAAACAGGATTAAAATAAAAATTGGAAGATATTTTCTTTCATTTTCCTAAAGTAGATAACATATTATACGACGAATGTAGATTATTTTGTCACTATCATTATACTTTTCGTTGGTGAATTCATAATGTGCAACGATATGACGTAGGTAGAGCAAACTTTTGTTTCCACGGAAATTTCATCCACATTTTTTCCCCTTTTGATCGAGTTACCTTTTACAATTAAATAGGCCATATAGTCGATAACTCTCTTCATTTTATTGATTTTTCAATAATTACCAGCCTACCCACATATTAAATTGAAAGCTTCTCAGTCATCTTGTATTTCAGGCAAACTGCTTCTCAGTCATCTTGTATTTCAGGCTAACTGCTTTTGAGTCATCTTGTGTTTAAGGCAAACTGCTTTATAGGTAATTTAAAATTAGGCATCTGCTATTAAGTCAATTTCACATTTCAGGCATACTGCTTCATCGGCATCTTTCATTTAGGGCAAACACTTTTTAGGCAAATTTCATGTTAAGGTATAACGCCTTCATTGGCATCTTGCGTTTAAGGTAACTCGATCAAAAGGGATTTTTTCTATTTTCATCATTGTAATATACCATTAAAAACATCCACAAGAAGATTATTTACACTTGACGCTGGCAGAAATAGCTGACACGATCGTCGGCTCAGTTACCATCATAAAATGAGAAGATGAAGAAGATGACGTAAGTTATAAAAATATGTATAAAATCAAATGAAAACCATATTTGTGGCGAAAAACAAAAGCAAGAATTCGAAGAAAGTATTGCTTTATTAAAAATAAGACAGTTTGTTTGATAATAAAAAGGTTCCGATAAATTGAAAACCTCCTTCTTTTTGAAGTCAGTGAATTACAAGCTAGCACGCCAGAGTTGATACTTCCCTGTGCGTCGATGAAAAATGCAGCACGAAAAGCATTGTCCGTACTCCATAGAATAATTTGACACGGGCTTTAAATAAGAGGTAGTAAAAAACTAACTAACTACTACCTTAAAATGAGAAGATAATAAATAAATTAATTAATTAAAAAAAAAATGTATCTAAATTTATCTGGGTGTCCAATTGTCAAATAACAATGTTTATTTATTTTTAATGTATGGCGTTGCATGCTCAGTATGCTGCAGGGCCGCCGATAAACGTTTAATTTCTACCTAAGACAAATATTTGTTTACTATGATTTGTGTAGGTATATCTAACTGCAACGTAGGTACTCTTATAACTCATCAACCTACTAAATACGAGCTAGTTTTATTTGGGTAAATTTGAATGAAAATATTTGACCTTATTTAAACATAAGTTATCACAAAGAATTCTTTAATTTTCTTAAACTTCTAATATGATTTTAATCATGATTTACCTTCAACAATTTGCTCATCTTAACTATGATAGTTTCTGAAGTATATCTATCGAATATCGGTTGTGGCGAGACTCCTTTGTAGAGCTTACTTAGCGAAATGGATGTGGTTGCAATGACTGACATAATTGTCGCTGTTCGGCTGTGATATGCGACGGCTAACCGCAATATAGAGGTCTCTCGTACCGCGATATCAACGTGCGGCATGCCGAACTACATCTCCGAACTGAATTATATTTTAATCAATACATTAAATAATAATTGACATCCTTTGCATACAGATAAATTTTATTATTTGTTACTATTATATGCATTATACCCGGTACTTCTTTCATGACGGTTGTGATATTTTCACCGCGAAAAGGTGTGTATGTATAGATTATAGAGACTTCTCATTCGTTAATTAGAAAGTTTTATCAGCACTAAATTATAGTCAAATTTGTTTATACATTGTCGTTTGCCGCTATTTATGTACCGGTAATGTTGTAAATTTTACAGTTTAGTTTAATTATAAATAATAAAGACATATTATTTTATTGAAGAAATTTAAAGAACAAAGAAACTGTTGGTAGAATAATTTAACAGATTTTTAGAAGATATGTCTTTTTAAATTTGGTTTACTATAATATTCTAATATAGACTCATCATAACCCTGCAGAACATAGGCTCTTTGCGAGGTCGGAGATGTTTGCTATAATCTGATAGTATCTTTAGTTGTCTTTTACGACACCGATGATAGTAGTTTCATATCTACATCGTAAACCACACGGTTAAGGGAATAAAAAATATTCTATTATAAATATATTTTACATAAATGTAATTAAGAATTGTGCCTTATAAAAATCAAACCAAAAAAATTTTCATCATGGAAGGTACAAAACAATATCGTATTTTTTTTACTAAATCCTGTGTTTGTGTCATGACTTCAAAATGTTATATAAATGAATATCAAATATCCTAAAGACGTTACAAGTTATTTAATAATAATAATAATATTTCAACAACTACACAACGCCATCTAGACCCAAAGTAAGCATATTATATGCTTGTATTATGAGTTCTAGAATATGGATATACATATACTTAAATACTTCTTTTTTTGTAAATACATACATATTATAGATAAATTACACCCAGACACAGAACAAACAATCATGCTCATCACACAAAGGTTTGTCCTGGGTGGGAATCGAACCCACGACCTCCGGCTTAGCATTTACTTGAACAGTGCCCCACACTGTCAGTATAAACAGATCCAAGTTTCGGTACAATAAAATCTCATAAAGATTTATTAAATTCTTTGCTCAAACGAGCTGTGGCTTTCACTTAAAATTTTAATAATATCATTTTTCACACCTCAACTTTTATACTGTAATCAGGTACTAACATTTCATGGAGTCTAATGCTTATGTCAGGCTTTTACCTCGACGAAACCATTTTAGCGTTTCTATTAGAGCACTGTTACGCTTTAGAAATATTTTATTCATTGAAAGATATATCTTACAGTGTGCAGATATGACGTACACTCTTGAATATTGCATGTTTATATAATAATAATAATATTCTACCACATTCACACAACGCCATCTAGCCACAAATTAAGCAATTATATTTGCTTGTGTTATGGGTACTAAACAACTGATATACTACTTATATACACTTTTTTTTTGTAAATACATACATATTATAGATAAATTACACCCAGACACAGAACAAACAATCATGCTCATCACACAAAGATTTGTCCTGGGTGGGAATCGAACCCACGACCTCCGGCTTAGCAGTCAGGGTCACTAACCACTAGACCAACAGGCCAGTCAAAAATATATAGAACGGGAACTAAACTAGGTATACTTATACATAAATAGTGTGTAGTGTTTTGCCGTCAACTGAAACCAATCTCCTATGGAGTAAACCATTAATTCGTGCGTGCAAAGAATACAACATAGCAAACTAGGACATTTTCTTGTTCTTATAGCATATTATTGTAATCATGCTTACTTATATGCATACCGATTGCTTGTTCATATTTAACTTAAAGTTTGTTATATTTAATTAGTTCTCAGTTTAGGTAACCATGCTTTGTTTAGTTTAGATCAGTTCTCATCAGTGGTGGATTCAGAAGAAAGCTAGGCTCCAGACCTCACCAAACGCATCCACAAATGAATGTGATAGTGTTAACTGTAAAACCCTACCCCGAGTGGCGTTAAGCCCTTTCCTCCCCTTCCAAATCTAAATCCGTCTCCCAAGCCTCCCTAAACTTAAATCCTGGATACGCCACTGTTACTATTTTTTCTAGTCATTTTTAAAATTTTCAATGCTGGAATCTTTTTTACAGCGTAGTATATTTAGTAGTGCTGTATCTTATCGCCGTGTCTATATTATATACAAGCTTTCCGCGCCGCGGTTTCACCCGCGTCTTTGCTTACTGTTCTGCTCTCGTCGTCAGTAGCGTGATGTTACATAGCCTATAACTTTCTTCAAGAACTGGGCTATCAAACGCAAAAAGAATTATTTAAATCCCACTGGTAATACCTGAGATTAACGCGTTGAAAGAAACAAACAAATTTCGCTTTATATAATAGTATAGAAAAAAAACTTACGTTGACATCGGTCATAACTCGTGAAATCGTCTACCTACTTATACATTGACCATTCAAAACAGCCCTTCTTAATATATATAATAATGTCTTTTTTTTTACTATAATGGATCTATAATTATAGTCGCTGTATGCAAATGTTTTACCTTACAAGCTAGCTCATAACTTTTTATTTCAAAGTGTATTTTAGATTATAATGTACTTTATGCCTCTTAAATATTAAAATAATGTAGGTGTGGAGGAAGTAGATATTTATAATTTTGTTAAGTAGCATTGCATTAATATTATGCAAGAGGGCGATGTTCATCACGTCCGTAGCCGGATAGGCGCTGCGCTACAAATGCGAATCTAATGCCACCATAAATCGTTTCCCGCGCATATCCCCTCCCTTCAATCCACTCCCAAAGCTTCAATAAGTAGGAAAATGTAGCGTGAATTAGTATCGATTAGGAACCGAGCATTTCAATCTGAGCCAATTCGTTAAACTACAATTTCCATGTGAATATATTTTTACCGTCCTCGGCGCCCGGCGCTTCAGGTGCCAGAAATAAGGTCCAATTTTTACGCTCAGCTTTAACAAATCACACAAGTAAATTAAATTTATCTCAAATTGAAAAAGGACTTGGATTTACAACTGTGATTGGAATCTACATTATCTTTGTTCACTGAGATTAGCAACGTTAATTCTACAGAGCATGATGGTATTTTTTTTTATTATTTTATCTTAGTTATTTCTCACGAAAAAAAGAATAATACAAAAACAAAACTTTTCATCTAAAAGTTCCTGAAGCGAAGTAATAAAATTTACGAGTAAAGACGTAACTCAAAAACACTTCTCCATAAATAATAAATTGAATTTATCATGTAACGCAAGAAGAGTATCCAAAGGTTAAATATGTATAATGTAATATTGAAATAAGATATTATGTACTTATTATAATTTCACTTTAATATTGATGAGTGAGGCCTTGCGTCGAGCCGTTTTAAGGGCGTTCCGTCACATATGACCTTGAGCGTTTCGCTTCCTCACCACCCCGCGCCTCACCCGAAAAAAACATTGCGTGCGAGTTCGCCCTCTAGCGGCAAGTAGCAGTAGCACAACTATAAGACAATGACCTTACTTGTCCGAAACCGCAGAGCTAAAATCTGATAGACGCGCCAATAATGAATTATTTTTTTAGTATCTATTATTATTTCGTTTAGCAAGTATGTATATTTTTTAGTATATATTATTTATATATTTATTATTTATATAGTAGCGAAAGCAAAGATAAGTGTTTAGAATCATGACGTTTGTTAAATATGTAGTAGAAATAAAAATAACTACTGTGGGTTAAAACAATAAACTCAAAACCCAGCTGCTGTAAAATGTATGTAGGTTTTTTGTACATGAACAAACTAAAACATTTTACTTAAAAAATGTATTAACATCCTATTAATATTATAAATGCGAAAGTTTGTGTGTGTGCACGTATGAAACGTATGCGTACCTCTAGTGTCGCTGTCGCTAGTATCATGAAGCCGCTATGCTAGCAGTTTGAGACAATTTCTATTAAAATAGCAGAGGAGTGCGTTACCCCAGCAAAATGTTGATAAAAATGTGCTTATTAGAGATGAGAGTATAACAGATAATTAGTGCTTCGTAAGGAGTAATTTGTTTGCCTATAGCAAAATTTGTTTGCATTATAGTTTTAAAGTTATTCGGAAAAAAACAGATTTTGCTGGGGTAACGTTTGAAACATTACCCCAGCAAAATGTCTTTTCTTTAAATTATCCAGGCAGAGTCACGTTGGTAGACCAGTATGAATAAAATAACTGTATCAATAGTACTAGTACATGACTTTTTAAAACAATACTGAAAAATTCAATCTTTATTTATGCCCGTCTGATTGTTAAGTGTTCAAAATTAGCTCTTACAAAAGCCAAGAGTTTTCATAACTTTCTAACTCCACTGCGTCTTCATGGACTGATGATATGAGGTCCTGCATCAATAATAAAAAAGCATCTCATAAAGACCACCTAGCCAGCAGTTTGAAACAATAACCTTTGGAATGGTGGCTACCACTTAGTCTTTTGGATCCCACTGACTGTATCATAAGGAAGAGTGAAGTCACTTCGATAGGCAATTGTACGGCACGGTTATATTGATGTATGTAAAGTAAGGTTTTGTGCAGGACAACTTTTTCTTGGTTCTGTAGATACGTACCGCTACCAAACTCGAGTAACAAATCAGACTACACTTGTGCATTGTCTACTATACATTGTACTTGTATATTGTATTAAATGGCAAATCTTGCGGAGTGTATAGGCTTGGAGCCTATTAAATGCAAAACAATTTTGAAGTGCTACAGACTGTGGACCTCCTAAACACTATTTAATTTCATCAGCCTTAGTCCACGAGGTAGGAATAACAGGCACAGTCTGCCGAAAATGAACACAAAATAGTAGGACTGTGATAGCCACTCATGAGTTGGTGTTGTCTGATATCTGGTCCACTGCTTTTAGCGCTTTACAGTTTGCCATAGTAAATTCATCCTTTATAATAAGGCTTCTATCGCGCATCCAAATCAGTAGAAGGATTATCTACTCTACGAACACGAATCTAATCGAAACAAAACGCTGTTCGGTCTCGAGCAAAGATGTATACAGAATATTATACTAAATGATTCATAATTTATTTCCATCCTGTAATCTCGCTTATTGATACATTTTGACATAAAATGTTTTTTTTGTATTAATTATATATGACATAATGCCCGAGCCATAATTGTACAGTTAAGTACACATTTTGTATTGTTTTGTTAAAATTGTATACTTAGTCATATTAAAATTATTATACATTGTGATTTGTGAAATAGATGTTCACAATGTACATTGTGAACTCCTGTGGTAAATTAAGTTCATCTTACTTTATACTTATATCGAATATTAACAGTTTATATAATACTTACATAGACACATTTATTACAGTTCACATGTTGCCTTTACCTTTTGTAGCAATATGCAAATTGAGGCAGCCTGTAAAGCACACATTTTACTTTTTATTTTTCTTTGCAACATAGAAAGCTGTAAGTATTTAATTACCTATAGAGTTAAGTGTATTGCCTGTGTCACTTTGCATGCTACTTGAAACTGTAACTTACAAAAATTGTAATAACCTGGCGATTAAAAAGAGTGGAGTTTCTTGCCAGTTCTTCAATTCTTCTTCTTAAAATTCTTTTAAAATTGTTCTTCAGTTTGTCAGCGAACTGGTTGTAGGTTAATTTGCTGACATTTTGTAAATTTTGACGTTCATAAGTGTTAATTTAATTAACCTATATGAATTAACATTTTCCTTATTTATTTTCGGTTCATCTGGATATAACTTCAGTAAATCGTTCTGTATATTGTATAGCCAGCAAACATTTTACGGAAGTAGATCTTTTAGAATAAGCGGGACGGTTTGGCTGGAGATGTGCATTTAACATGTACATAACGACGTAAAATGTAAGTTTTGTCTGAAAATCAGTGGTCCGAAGGCATAGTTACCTCCTCGGTCCTCTTTATTTCCTTTTTTCTCCCACAGTATCTTTACTCTGTATGGCCACCACTGCACTGAATTTGAAACAGCACCATACACCAGCAAAACTGAATTCAAATGATGGAGCTGATAAGGATTTTCAGTTACACATGCTTTAAACAAAGCGTCATCATTCCTATGTTGATTTAAGTGCCCGTACGTAAGGTACACAATATCATGTACCCTTAGCAAAATAAGTAACACGAACAATTTCCAAAGTACACGCATTGTACCCACAGTTTGAGTGATTTGGATGTACCGTGAAAATTACCTCGCTAGAGATTTATTATAAGTATAGATTACTGCAATATGTACATACAAATATATGTGTACATACATATATATGTATGTAAGTACATATTGCAGTATTGTAAATGTATAATATAATGCAAAATCGGTAAAGTAGAACTAATGTAATATTATCGCTAAGTAACGGATCCATGCGGACGACGTCACGGGGTAGTTTTACAGTACATACACTTATAATCAGAAATCAGAAATCAGAAATCAGAAATCAGAAATTTTATTTGTTAACATAGGTACATAACAAAGGTCTTGAGATCATAAAAATAGTGCGCTATGTTTTGCCTACATACAAGGCATACAAACATTTTACAATAAGTTTATATATAATATAATATAATAAAGATACATACATACATACATAGAGTGCTAAAACATAATTCTTTTGCCTTTACCTAGTTAGGTAAAGACTGTACAAAAAAGAGTAGAATTCTTTATACTGTGCCACCGTGCCGGGTCTATTACTTTCTACATACACCTATCACTCGAAAAATACGGTATTAGTTTTGTTATGTTTAGTAGGCACTCAACAATATATTATTTAATTTTAGGATTAAAAATTCATATAGTACGATAATAAAGGAACAGAGTAGGATTTTTAATTTACCTAATTGTGATAATTTCACAGTCTTCAAATATTTTAGTTTGGTTAGAGACTAAGACGTTTTGTAAAGCCTTTTTTTTCTTCCTTTCTTGCAATCAAATAAATAAATCAAAATAAGATGCATTGAAAGTAGAAGGGTAGGTATTTACTTTAGCCTAGTATCTTATCACTGATTTTATCAGCTCATGAAAAAAAATCTAACGAGGTAAATACTTGAATATTTAATCGGCATTACTTACCGATAGAATATTCAAGTACACACCGTATGTATATATAGAATGTATAGGTATTTATGCTCGTGCAAGATAACGTAGATAGTTAGGTACCTAACAGCAGCGTGTATGGTTGTTTTGTGTAGGTACCTAACTAGGTCGCAAACCGACGCATCTCACGTATAATCATTGTAATTTGAGTTCTATGCTAGTTGTACGACCGACGCCGACGTTCGTGTTCCGACCGAAGCACCTCGTACATGTCGGTCGGAATCGGAAAGCGTCCTTGCCACATGAGTAAATATCCAAGTTAGATATTTTACTCATGCGCCCACCTACCACACACCTAGTTCGAAATGATAGTAGACATAGACAATATTGTAGCAAGCTCATATTCATATCCCTAGGGTATATAACAGCAGAAATTTACTGATTCTTGAGGCCCGGTGTTGCCTTGATCTTATCATGAGCGAAAATAGGCTCACCACCTGCTACCTAGTTTACGTGGAACTAAACATAATTAAAGGATATCCTAGGTAAGTATCTCAAAGAAGGTATTTTACTAAAAATATGAAGGTAGGTATACACCTACTTACAGGATATTCATGTGTTGAATCTTTTGCATTTGTATTTGTTTCAGTCGTGAAATTTTAGTCATTTTGATGAAAAATAATAATAAATGTAGGTAAATACCTATGTATTTAATACACTAAAAAAATCTAAATAACTAATCTAATTTATTTGCAACACTAAATCTATCCATACAATATTTTTTTTTTGATATTATTTATTTGCAATTATTGAATTACGTAAATATTTTTTAAAAAAACCGCATACGTCCATCCGTCAGAAGGGCTTGCGCCGCTCTGCCGCTCTGCCTCCCGTCGCCCGCGCAGAGCCCCTGCGACGCTGATTCAGCCAAATTATCAATAACTATTGAAACATTATCCTAATAAATGAAATAAATCTATAGAGTTGACATTTGGTTTATTCCGGTTGATTCAATATAACTTTTATATTTATAACTATAGTAATTACAAAGTAATATTTCGATATAAGTGAAATCACGTTGTTTTATTATCGTTAGTATAAGTTATATAATCAATTATTGTAAATAATTCTTCTACTATTCTAAAGTTCATGAATCAAAGTATATTGTAGGCAAAAAACAAAATGAATAAATAGCATTAAAATCTACTAAATATCGAGATGAAAGTCGCGGATTTCGGCGAAATTTCGTCGGAACCACCTTAAATGGTCAATTTTAAATTAACTGGTCGAGCCTCGAGACAAACTAACACAGGGCCCCGCGCTCGCATTTCGCATACATTACTCACGGAGTGCGCTTTCTACAAAATTAAATTGTGATGACTGCTCGGATAACGCAGAGTAAGCAACAATTTTTTCATAACTGTAATTTTGAAATTGCATTTTATATTAAGTAAACAATGTTGTGATGACAAAAACGCAAAACATTTCGCGTACTTTCTTGCTCTAGACGTGACATTTTTAAATTAAAATTTGCCAGCGGTACTTTTTATAAACTTGTGTTTTATCTAAGGTGACTGGTTATTTTATAATAATCAGCTGAATCATTTTGTTCCCTCTGAGTTTATTAAATGAGGCCTATGGATGGACAATCATAATTGTGATGATGATAATGATGAAATAAATTATATCGACAAACGAATACGACAAAAACACAGTCATTAATATATCCAACTAAAAAATTCTAAAGAAAAAGAAAAATGAGACAATATATTAACATAACTGCTAGATGTTTGTTCCAAGTATTTCCGCTTTGACCAGCCCTGAGTCGCTATTATCCATCGTAACAATGTGAGGTACTTATACGAATACAGTGCTTAACAGCCACGTTTCCCCAACAATGTAGACTAATTAGGTACCAAGTCAATAGGAAGCGAGCCTATTACCATAAGACAAACATAATTGCTGACTATGGCCGGGGAAGATTGACAGAAAAACATAGCTATCTATTTCACTATCTGTCCTACTTAAATAAATACCTTTTTTTGTCTATTACCAAAATTGGAAGGAAACATGTGCGCTGGCCAAGAATTACATATTATATGTAATTCTTGGCCAGCGCACAATTAAAATGAATATGTTTAGTATGTACATATTCCCAGTTTATGAAAATACAGATAGATGGCTTTCTAATTCCTTATAGTATTTATTTGAAACTTAAACGGCAAGGAAACAGAAGCAAAGCTCCGTCGAAGCAGAACTAACAAGTTTGTCAGAATTTAATGCGTCGCCTTCATCTAAATGTTGTTGTCTCCCATAAATATCTACATTTGCATAATTACAAAATGTAACCACAGAGCATTCTTGTTTGTACCTATATAATAAACAGATGCTTTTCACTCTCATTATAACTATATGAGTAGTCTTCTAATTTCTACGGGATTCCTATATCATCATAGTGAACGTAATCACGCTTAATATTATAGTGACCTAACTCAAAAAACCAGTTTTTTGGCAAATTTCAAAAAACGTTTCGCTATAGGGACTTCACTTGTTTATCAAGTTATACGATTTCACTAACTACTGTTAGCACAGCATAATTTTTTTTATGGTAGGATATGAACTAAATAAATGAGTAAAATTGAAATTTAGTCTAAATACTATTTATTTTGTATATTAAAAAGGTGCCAAAAATGCTTTTATTGTTTTAGGTCTGTTTAATACAAAATTTTGATATTAAATAGACTTAATAACTGAAGCGTTTTAAAATTATCTTCTACGGTTAGTTTTAAATAGACTTAAAACTAAATTTAACGGAGTACAGCATCCACAAATTAATATTTAATAGACTCATTGTCATTACGCATTGTGTCGAAACGTTAATAAAAATTCAACCTTCAATTTTTGTAATAGGCAGACTTAATAACTAATAGGTCACTTTTAGCATAAATAAACCGATGTGTTACACTAAAGCACTTTTAAGAATAATGATTACGTCTGTGTTAAGTCAAAAGATGACGCCAGAATCAACGAGTGTGAAAGAGACCGAAAACTGTCCGAGCTGTAAAGCACTACTTTTTAAGGAGTTTTTTAACGTAATTTCATAAAGGGGGTTGAAATAGTCATACCAGTGTATTTAACTCAATTTACCCATTTTATGACTGAGTTCTCTATAATATTATGCGTGCGGATAAGCTCCTTACATGTGACAGCTAGTTTGTATCAGAAAATTTAGTTCTCCGAGTCAAGAGGCGCTAAGGAAAAGTTAATTACTTAGTATTAAAACAGGTTTAAGAGATACTTTAAAGTTAATGATTCTGCCTGAAACTAGTATTAAATCCAAACTGAAACTATGTAATATTGTTTATTCGCACGTATATCTAAGTATAAGTAAAGTTTGTAAGTGCCGGCGCCCAATGGAGAAGCGGCCGGAAGTCGTGAATGTCTCGCCTCACTAGGCACTTGGCGTCACAGTCTAATCGTTATCCACACTATTGTACTACTGTTAACCGTTATATTTCGCTAACGTACCTAATATGACTGTCATAACTTAGAGAAGTATTTAATTCTCCCTCTAGGTATTTTTATTGCTTATAAAAAATAGAATAACTTAACCTCACGTAAAGCAAACGGGTCACCTGATGTGAAGTGGTAACCACCGGTTATGGTTCGCCAAAGAACCAGCTGACAGCTGTGTTTCTAGAGACTTCCTGATACCGTTCTTATTAGGTATTTGATGCTGGAGGCACAATATCAATGCTTTTCCTACCAAAACTAAACGTCACTACACTCACTTCTGACCAGGAAAACACCATTGCCTAAGTAGTGACGACATGACTATCTTCTTAATATAGGTTGTATATACTTTCTACCTAAACCAAGCTTCACCAATTCGAATCAAAGAAGGAATTCTCCTAAAAGATATCTCGGTATGCCTTACGTTTCTTAAGATATTCATGTTTTTTACAATCCCTCAACACTCATTGTGGTATTGGCTAGGCACTTTATCCCCTAGAATGCTCGGGCACTAAGACTCTTAGGGCCACTTTTGTAACATTACCAAATTTTAACACTCATAACCCTCCATCCTCCGCCTCCTGTGAAGAACTAGCAATAATTCACCCAACTTTAACGTTAATAAATATGACCAAAATAATATTTACATCAAATGAACCCACGCTAAATCAAACTGAAACCTACCATTTATTATTCAAAGCTATTTTATAATGTCTTTGCCAGAATGGCTGGCAGCACAATGCTCTAAATATAATAATTTATAATATACCACGACCAGTGTATTAAACAACTTCAAGACTCCGTTAATTTCCTGCCTTTATTCCCAAGCTATTAAGAACAATTTAAATTAGTTATTTCTTTGACTGGGTACGATTGATGAAACTGTCGTGTTACTTTTCTAAGTTTAATTTTAAATTATTTTCATCTGAACTTTGGGTAATGTTGCTTCAAACAGAACTTTTATTTTATATTATATTATATTATTTCGAAATATATTTCAAACATTAATTTCCTCCAAACTTGTTACACGACACCGAAATAGCCTTAAAGCATTCCTTTTCTAGGTAAAGCGAGGTATTACTGAGTAAATAAATTGGTGGATTTTTGAAGGCTTTACGCGTTACTGTGATCAATGGGAAGGCTTTGCAGTTTGTAATGGGAGATTTTTGCCTCTCGTTCTGGCGCATTTATATCGCTATTAACCGTCTCTATCGCGAGACTAAGGCTATTTCGAGAGGGCGTACAGCCCATAAGTAAAGTAAAACAGAGGGCTGTCAGTTCTTGTTAACGAAGATTTTCATGTTTTTATTCACTGGTGCCGTAACTAATTTGACTGATCGGTATATTTGTCGTTTCTTAGATAGATATATATCGATTCTCATGAGCATTGAGACTATAATATATTATTATTATTTGATAACTACCTCAGTTGGGAACAAAGAGTTTACAATATAAATAGCAATATAATTCATCAACGAATTTTTCTACCTTACAGAAAATAGGAGTCATATAAATACTACGTAGGTGTTTCTGTTAGTGAGCGGAAACAGAAGAGTTAGTATTCTTGTGGCTACTATCTCTTTTGTTTGCAGTGTTACGTGGCGTGTACAGTGTTTTTCATATTTCACATGGTGGCCGCGGTAAGCTGGTAGATACTCTATGGAGTACGGCCCACTACACACTTCCGATGTCCGTGAGTGATTTTAACACATAATAGCCAATAAAACGCGCTTTACAAAATATACATAATACTGAAGCATTACAAAAACAATCAGACCACAGACATTATATTTTCAGTGGTAAATACGTAGCTAAGCAATCACTTAAATCACAACCCCGTCCATGCAATAATAATTACCAATATTTTATAAAGGCAAACATAAAACAACCAAGTGCAAATTAAATATCAATATAATTTACAATCCTAAATTACAAAAACGAAATTAAAAGTCATAAATTTGCCCCTTCAACATTTTCCATCGGCTAATTTACATACAAACTCAATTACAGTCCAAACGCGAAATGTAGCAATGGCTTAAATGCATTTTTAAATTGTTGGAACGATACAGTTTAGTTGATTAGCGGCGTCGCGTGAAAATAACCTGGGTTATTAAAGATTCAGATGGCAAAGTGCAAATCGGTGTCGATGCAGTCGGCTGCATTTAGCATGTCACGACTGGACAGGTCGACTGCGCACACTTACATGTACCCTCTGTCTGCTCCTCAAATAGACCCGCCGCTACTCCAGGAGGCTATACGCCTATACCTACTTAAAAATTCACTCGAATTGTACGATTACATTTTGTAGGCAGAGTGTAAGATGGTCATCGCAATAAATAATGTTGCGTTTCAAATATTCATCTAATTGTTATTAAAGAAGCTTGCCAAAAACGGGATTAGGTTTTGTGTTCGAGAAATGGTCCACAATATACTGAACATGAATGGATGGTTAATGCTTTAAATACTTTATTTAAGTTTCCTAAAATTGGAAGTAGGTACGGCCGCAAACATTAAGTATGACAAGAGAACATCGATAGTATGCAAACTCTTATGTACTATATTATGTTACCTGTAGGTAATGGCCACCGTAATTAGAATTCAGCTAGAAACATTATTGTTATTGAGGGCTAGGCTCCCGCACTACCATGATAGTATCCAGACTATACTGAAAATAGCAACCTATAAACGTGAAAATTGATTTTGACACATAGTTCTATAACAGAACAGAAGGCTGCCGAGCCCCTTGTATAATGCAAAACCTATTTTCAGAATTTACCTGTCTGGCTTCCAAATATGACAATTGAAATATTGCTTCTCCATTAGCCGACGAGAATACTTTTAGTTTTGGAATAACATAACTACAACTTCAGGCAATACAAGAATAACTTGGTTTATTTTTATTATTTTAAACACGTAATTGGCTCAAGATGACTTAGGGACGGACGGGACTGGTCCTATTTAAATCAAAACTCTCTTATTATTCAACACTGATCCATATTGTAATACATTACTGAATGTCAGATAAAATTACCTGTTCTGATTTTTGTGTAAAGATGTAATTTACTTTCGTCTATAATAAATGATGATATTTAAAAGCCAGCAATACCTTTTTCTTTGTTTACGAGACAAACTCTGAGAAAACTTTTACAAAGTTTTTATTTGGGGATATTTATTTAATGACCGTACTTTCGTTCAACTAAAAGCGTTCGGACTCGTTGAGTATTCAAATAAATTTAAATAACTAAAGCTTAATTGAAATCACAGAATGTAATATGACCTATGCGACCCCATTAAACAATTCTTTGAATACTCTTCCATCGCATGGCCCCTAATTAGGTGTCAACTTACTAATTTATGTTAATAAACTAAACATTTTTACTAAATTAATATATTATATGTAGGTATTCGCCATTTATAAAATGAGAAAACAAACATGTAAACATTACATATAAAATACGACACATGGGAGACAGTCTCCGTCGACCAAAGTTTCAACTTTGCAAAGATGCAATGGCAAAATATATCGGTAAGGCGGGTAGAGAAACAAACGCGGTCGGGAATCATTGAATGTTTCCTGCTCTCATAACTTCAGCGGCGCAGACGATCTTCCAACAAACAAGTCTTGTTTTCATTGGTTTGTTGTACTTCACCGCGGCTGACGTGCCTTTCAAAACTTCCCCTTACCCTGCAACTCAAGTAAATACTCGATACTTTATACAATTTGTACACACATTGTGGCACACTTTTTACATAAGTGACTTTACATTTTTAGGTTATTAATTTGTGGTTATTAATGTGTGGTTGTTTATATGTATCTGAATACCCACTAGATTACATGTGAAATCATAGCCGAACGTAATTATACAAACTAGATTAGCAACCCATGTATCTTCTTGTAATTGACGTTTTATGCGCCACTTTAGCAACTTCAGGCCTAATTCATACGCATAATTACTGTACGAAAACTTGACCGACCATTAATGTAACAAGTAATCTACCATTAGTCAACAAGCGAGGCAGGGGTCTCAGGATCTATTGTCTTTCGACTTCAAACGATCAATGTGGGTTTGCGAGCTATGAACTTAGGTAATTGATTATAGTTCCATAAAGCTTTAGTCGCGTACAGTATAGCGCCCAAGAGGCTCGTAGCCAAACTGCGAACCGCACAATACCCTATTGAATTTAGGTAATACGTTTTTGAATTACTACCAGAATAGATTAACGTCGCCGTCGTCGTCGGTAGGGGACGCAGACGTGTAGATACAGGAAATTCGAAAACGTCTGCCATAATAAGTTAGATTACCGTACGATTTGCGAAATGTTATTTTCTCGTTTGAAATATATAAGCAGCAAATGTACTGGTGTAAACAAACGGCATAAACTCTACGGTATTCTACGGTACTCAACCATGTAATATACATGTTTTAGATACTGAGGTAGCACTTTCAAATGTGAAATGTGGATCTTTATTACGTACCTAGTTGACCAGTACACTCGACGTAAATATTAAGCATAACTAGCTGTGCCCGCGACTTCGTCCGCGTGGAATAGTGATTTTGGGCAGCATTTTTTGGATATATCTTTTGGTTTGTTTTGAATTATAAACATCTTCGCTTAGGTGAATAAGAAAAATCTTTACAGTAAATGCTTCTCTATCTACGATATTAGACGTATAGCCATCGCGGATCAAAGCCATACAGGCTGCTAGGATTACTTACACGTGGCAAATCCACATAAAGCTGACCATGCGAAAAACAGTTAATATTTAGATCCACACTCATTAATTGTCATCGCGAAACATAGGCTCAATGGAAACTGAACTCGTTTAAAACTAAACGGGAAATTGTTTGGAATGAAAGGAATCTGAGGAATAAAAACGATGTAAGTTTTTTTTTTATATTAGTCTGCCAAAGTGCCTCTACTCTGGCTGATGGTAAGCAGTCAGTGGAATTCAGAAGTAGTGGACACCATTCCAAAAGCCAAACTACTGGTATGGTGGCCTCCACTATGGCGGCTTAGTGAGATGCTTCCTCACGCCTCGCTTAAAAGTCCCAGGATGAAAGTTAGGTGAGAACACATGCGCTGGTAAAGAGGCTTTAATTGAGCGACAAAAGCATAAAGTGCTGAACCGTTTGGTTCGAGACCCTTTAGATTGCACTGTGAAAGGCTAGCACTTCAGTCCCGCACGTGTCGTTCTGGATAAAAAGGTAGAGGGTAGAATTAATTTTAAGAGCTGTTGAGAAGACTCTCCGTGGTAAAGGCGATAGAAGACGGCCGTTGAGGAGGCGATGTCTCTTCGCAGCTGTAAAGGCTCAAGGATCTTAGGCCTCCGGGCTTCCATGATACGGACTGCTCGCAAAAGGCCGCCGTACCGTCTCGAAAATGGTCACCGGGTTCCACTATCCGGTCACCAACCTGCACGACGAACCACTCCGAGATTATGCGCAACCTGGTGGGGCAGTCTCTTTTTTTTGGTTAGGTCTAATTGGGCCCTTGTACAATGCCGCGGGCGGCCAGCGGCACCACCGTTTATACGGGTCTTCCTGGCCGGCGGGTTGACTCACACCACCCACACAATGACTCCGCGGATACTCAGCTGGTCCCACACATGCTGCGAGGTCAACGCCATCTAGACCCAAAGTAAGCATATTATATGCTTGTATTATGGGTTCTAGAATACGGATAAACATAATTAAATACTTTTATTTTTGTAAATAAATACATATTATACATATAAACACCCAGACCAATACAAATAGACATGTTCATGCTACAAATATTTGCACTGAGCGGGAATCGAACCCGCGACCTCACAGTCCATACACAGTACCACCGAAATACAGAGGCAGTCGATTTCCCCCTGACTTTCCCCTCCCTTTCCCCTGACTTCTCCCTAACTACCCCCGCACTTTCCCCTCACTTCTCCCTTCCTTTCCTCTTCCTCCCCCTCCCTTCCCCCTCCCTCCAAATTTCAAGTCGCCAACTTCAAAAGCAAAGATCTTTCCATACAATATTTCATCCCTTATTTCACTCCTATAAATCCACCCCAGTAAAAAAAAAATTATGAGCGTATTTTTTATTTAAATAAAAGTATTCCAAAACAAAATTTCAAAGCTGTAACTTAAAAAATGAAGACGTTTCATACAATCGATTTCATCCCTTTTCATACACTTAAGAGTTGAATTTTTAATAACCCTTTCTTCGTACACTTCTAGACATTAAGACAAACACACCCTCCAAATTTCAAGTCGCTACGACCAGCGGTTTAGGCTTTACGTTGTCTGTCAGTCAGTCAGTCAGTCAGGACAAAGCCTTTTATAATATGTATGGATGTATGGATTAGACGTATAGCCATCAGGGATCAAAGCATACAGGCTGCTAGTAATGCTAACATGTGATAGAGCCACATAAAGCTGACCGAAAAACAGCTAATACTTAGATCCACACCCACAACTTTTAGTGTCTTACCTTTACTTTAATTACTTAATTAATTAATTACTTTAATTAGTCATCGCAAAACATAGGCACACTGGAAACTGGACTCGTTTAAAACTAAATGAAAGACTGTTTAGAATGACAGGAATCCGAGGAATAAAAACACTATCAGCTATTCCGCAACCTGTTAAAATATCTGCTTCTATAAGATTTCGTAGTAAATTAACGAATGTTCGATGTGATTCTTTAAATTGGCATAACTTTTTTACTTATGAACCGATTGACATGAAACAAACACTAAATGTTAAGTAAAGCTTACCACAATATATTAGTGAAAACCATATTTAAATCGGATAAGCCGTTTCTGAGATTAGCGTGCACAAACGCACAGACAAACAGACAAACAGACAAAAAATTTAAAAATCATTGTTTTGGGTTCTATTTGCGTTGATATAGGTCCCAATAGTATTTTTTCTCATATATCTTCCATGTACAGACAGCGATCGGTTACATTTTTATTATATGTATAGATTATATGTTTCACGTCGGTGTCATTTGTTAAATTTAGACAATAGACACAACTAAAATATTAATATAGATTATATGTTTCACGTCGGTGTCATTTGTTAAATTTAGACAATAGACACAACTAAAATATTAACCATTTTGCTGACATTTAGCTTAAAACTGTCAAACTTGTAACATCTATCGTGTATAATACACTTAGGATGTTTTGAATACTAACTTAACAACAGTGTACTGAGTCAATATTTCAGTCCCTAATAAAATGATAACAAGCTCGTTGCCAAGGAAATCTGTTTTCGACCTACTTGCATATAGATGGATTGCCAAAATGAGCATAAAGTGAATGTCATGATTCACTTGGTACGATAGTACAATAAGCACATCGTTACCTACTGTTAAATAAAATCATAAATAAACGATGTTTAAATATAATAGCCCGCGATAGAATGCCATTTAAATACATCACTAATAACAAAATACAAGTATGAGGCTAACGCTCAAGACTACGATTGAGAACTGAAATTGAAATCATTAACATATTCATGATCAGCGACCCAGCTAATGGTATCAAGCGGTTACCAGCACTACAACAAGTTTTATTTACTTATTGATAAAACTTTTTTCGGGCCAGTCAAGTGTACTCCCTCAGTAAGTCAAAAATTAATAAAATCTCAATTAACGCACAGCTTCGTGTAGACGGATTTTATTAAATTTTCAAACTTCCTTTACTTAAAGTTAAAGTTAAATGAGAAATGAACTTTTAGACGGTTGCCGTTGGTGAAAAATTTTGTTATATTTATTCAGTGAACATATTTAAATAGAAATTAAAAGGTGGCAAGGGAAAACGAGCCGGAGGGAAATGGCAACGTGCTCTATCTACATCGTAACGAAATTAACTGGATGCTGGCATCTAACCTCTGTTACGTACCGCGCTGTCGTGCCCGCTCGCGCGCGGTGCTTTAATACTCGTGCTACTAATATTATGACCGATTTTAATAACAATATAAACTTTGTTCAGAAACGTCAGCTATAAATCACCTGTGTACATACATTTAAAAAACATACTGTTGGTAAGTATTTTGCTTAATAAGCCACTGTACAAACATGAGTACATTATTGAAACTATGAATCCATCATTTTTAATGAATTCGACACAAATAAAACAAAATGTTTAAAAATTTAATTTAAAAAAACCTGTCTAATCTTGTTTATACAATACGGTTTTATTTACAGTGCATCTAGAAAGAAACAAGAAACTGTTCACTTATCTCGGGTTCAATAGATAGTACCACTTTGGTACTTTTGACAGGCTACCCATTTTTCTTTTTAACACATTTACTGAGCTGCGGCAAGTTTTTAGGCTTATTTGAGTTTTACTCTGTGCGGCAGCTTTGTTTTTGTTTTGCATCCGATGCGAGGGTCAATTTTCTAATTGCTCGTCTAACCAAAAAAAGAAACTATTTGTTGCCTGTATATAAAAGCTACAGTTTGACGACTTTTTGCTTTAAGTGCGTTCAATTTTACTGGTAGAAAAGCAAAGGGTTTTTCCGTAACGCACACAACTACAAAACTGTTGCCATACAGGCACTATTTGACTGTGACTACAGCAGGGTCTTTTTAATCATAGTGATATAAGTGGTTCACATGACCACACTAGTCTACTCTTTATCGTCAGTAATAAATAAGTTTTAAAGTGAAGAAGCAAAAAATTTATAACTAAACTAAAATTGTTTATCCCAGAAAATCGATTGTTTTACTACTTATCTCTTTACAAGAAAAGAATGTCGTGTACTTACTCAATCAAGTACTATATAACTTACATAATAGATAATATTGGAAGAGGTATTAGTTTTAGCAATATTAACTACTAGCAATTATAAAATGTCTCTTATTTGTGCATAATATAGGTATGTACTTGTTCTTGTTGATAAGTTTTTATGTGCATTGTGTATTAAGTAACTAATACACCTTTGATATCTAATAGTGGCAGTAGTATTTAATACCTATTTAAAGAATCAGTTCCACATAAAATATTTTTTTAAAATTAATGTTAAAAGTCTATAGTACTTACCTACCTCTTAGAAAAATCTTTACAAGAGTAAATCATTTCCTTGTTAAAAGGGCCTTTGAAGCAGGATCGTATACGCATAAATAAAAGACTAACGAATAGCTCATATTATTTATTAGTACCTTTTGATAACTCATGATGACTCGTACAATAGGTACTGGCAAGTAAGTTTTCTTCAAATAAACACAAAGGTTGTGCGACGCTAACGCAAAAATTCACTAAGAAACATGTGTCGTAGTAAACTTTGGACACAAAGTACAGCTTTAATTACGTGTGGTGGTAGAAGGTATAGTCAAATTGGCTTAGAAATAGTTAATAATAAATCTCTCGCCCAATTTGAGCAAATCATCAATATTTCAGAAGAAGCTTTACCTAGTGATGCCAAAATTCTGTACTTAAAATTATATTTCGCCACGGGGTGCAATATGGTAATGTATTAACGAGGTTGATTAAAAAATATCCACCGCCAACGCCGGCGGTCTTTTCATTTACGCATGTTGTATTAAAAAACTTAATTAAATAAGTTCTGTAATGTAATGATATTATTGCAACCTGAAAACACATAAATTTTTAATTAAGTTGAGTGCAGCTACTGGTATAGTAGCTCAGAGGAATTGACAGGCCCTCTGGGAAATCAACGGGCGGCGACATGCGAACCACGCCTAATTCAACTTTGTACCTACATCTAAACGATCTCGACGTCACCTTGTTTTAATTGCTTTAAATACGCAATGCTTTGCTAACTATTTATGAATCGTTAAGCCTCTATGTGGTGAGCAGAAATCTAGGTAAAGTTCATGGTAGGCTTTGCTTTAGGTACGATCCTGCGGTGAGGATATAAACATATTTAAAGAACGTGTGCGTCTAGTTAATAGTACTGGATATAATTATAACATTAAATCTACAGTTATATTAAATTGATACATATCCAATATATAATTATAGAAATGTCAATTCAGAGCCGCTTCGGATATCGCCCAAACACCTAACTATGCTATTTGAGGTCTTAATATCTTACCTATTAATACTGGATTATTTTATACTACCTACTGACTAAAGGCTACATTAGCATAATTATTATTAACCTAAATACTACTTTGTATTACACTGTATAACGGGTCGTGAAATTTAAACTTACACTTTGCATGCCAACGTGTATCGTGTTGGTAATCTACAATACTTACAGTATTATTATTGTTATTTTCAAGGGTATAACTATAGATGTAGGTACATAGTTATTCTACAAAAAAGTTTCGTTATCCTTTTTTTCTGCGGATATTATTAATAATCCACTCCAGTCAGTCAATAACAACTCTCAGAGACATCCAGGATCGCCTTGATACCACTCACATTCAACTTTACCACAAGCTGGTCAAAATTCCATACCAATTTGCGATTTTTTAAAAATATTTTTATTTTTTTATTTTCTGAAAGCAGCTGAATTCATAAGATAAACTAGTTGCACTTTAAGACTGCAATTCACTTCTACTAGTTATCGAAATCTAAAGCATACTTGACATAGGTACTATGAGGTTACTCCTGTTACAAATGGCATGACAATAATTCATATAAAAATAAAAAATAAAGTTTATTTTCGTTGTTCTCGTGGCACTCTACACCGCTCACCTTCTCCCAAGGCAATTGCTTTAAAAGCCTCGGAAATATGATGCCTACTTACGTCACTTCTAACGTTTATTTGTTTTATGTTAGTCTAGTTTCTACTGAGTAACAATTCAAACTTGGGTAAGTATAGCATCACTTACTGTTTTCTAAGAAATTTAATTTACACATCCTGATCAATGATGGATAATTGAAAAAAAAAATAATTAGTATTGCATCACATTATTAACTATTTAGAAGGATCATTCCTTTCACTCTATATTTGCCTATCATACAGATGATTCTGAAATTTAACAAGTCACGCAAAAACAGTAAATCGTAGGTAACGACTGCATTTTAATTTAAATTATACAGCAGCTAATAAAACACGATATTGTCCTATTAACTTTAACACGGCTTTTTTTACAGTTCCGTGGCTACCGCTGTAGTATTTATTATAAAGGTTTTTTACGTCTGGTTTAGTGTCAGTTCAAGTGTTAAATTAAATTTACAACGTCACTTCTTCTTGTTACTTTTCTATTCCAGGTAGGTAACTAAGCTGATGGGTGAAGACTATTCTGTAGTTATGTAATTTAAGCGTTGTGACATTTCAGAGTTATAGCCTATACGTCAGCGTACGTAATTACGTACTCTTACTACTCTCTTTTCATTTCTTAAGTCTTTCTATTCTCTTTCATACTTAACGCACTATTTTGAATATTTACATATGACCCACGATCGCAATCTTCGCTCTTCAAATAATCGAATACTCGTATGCCCTTCACATAACTCTAATTTCGTTGGTTCCTCCTTCCGTGTTCAATATGTTCTTCTATGGAATGCGAGATCAGGATGTCCACATACCGTTTGACATTCAAGATGAAGGTAAAACAGCTTCTTGCAAAAAAATTGGCAGAATCATCACAATAGCTTAGTAAGTATTTATTTATGTATGTATATATTGATAGATATGTATCATGTATCTACTTATAAATATTTTTAGTTGTTAGATTTCTACTTCAAATGCACCTACTTTATCTTATCTCTGCATCACCCTGTTAGGTTGACTGGTAGAGAATGCCTTTGGCATTAAGTCCGCTTATATACTTCGTAAATGAAGTTGTTAAATAAATAAATAATTTTTTTATGGGTACCTACAAATATTTTATACTTGATTAACACAAAGAATTGACATCTATAAGCGTTTATTTTAATTAAAAGCTACCAATAATTATTTTATTTATTTGTAAAAATCATTAAAATTTGACATCAGCTCGTTTATTTCACTTTGTGAGACATAGGCAACTAGATTTCATGAAATAAATAAAACCGCTTATCATTCAGCTTGATCACAAACTTATTTACTTTTCCAATAATTAATTTAGTTCGCTTAATAGTAATCCATTAAACACTAACAAAGCAGGTTCGGATTGAGATTCCCTTTGTTTATTGTGGTGCGTGCGTGTACAATAAATTGTGGTGGCAAATCAAACTGGGACGAGAGAATTGCTCAAGAATCCGTTTTAGGAGTGTGCGGTCACAGTGACAAGGTTCGGGTTGCGTAATAGCATTGTTATAACTCCGCCGCCCTAATGAGAACCTTTATGTCAACTGTTTTGATACACTTGTTTTATTTTGATTGTATGAAATGTTATACCGTAATTGACTTATATTATACGTATTGTGTGTATAATACGTCAGTATAATTTTATATTCTTGTCTCTGCTAATTTAATTGTGCTATCATTGATCTCTAGGCCGTGTCTCATCTCGAATGATAGCAGCAGAGAACTCAGAATCAAGCAAACAATTTGCTCATTCATATATTCAATGAGTCAGCTTAAATGTAAGAACAAAAATATTCTCTCTAAATTATTCTGTATCCTAATGTTACCTACTACTTATTTGTAATCTTATAAATGACCTCAACTTTGGATACAAGTCAGTAGATTTATAAATTATGCATGCTTTCGTTTTACCTTTAAAAGAACACTACACAAAGCAATATTTTAGATGCCCCATACCACTCGTACCTACTCCTACAAAATATGTCTATACGTTAACTTGCTATGTATCGTCATCACTGTTTCAGAACAAACATAACATAATATATCAAAATTTATAGATAAATTCCTTTAAACAATACCAACGCTAAACCCAACACCATCCCCAATCTCAGACTTTATATTACCACAAGAATTCGACCGTATTTAACCCAAAATGTAAACTGAAATATGTAACTGAAACGCACATTCCTTTGACGAAGTATTTAAACTAAGTACCTACATACCAGTGTTGGTAGCTATATTGCGTGAAGTTAAGTACATAAGTACGACGTCAAATGTCGGGGGTCAATTTACAGTGGTGACCGTTGAGTCCTTTGCTGGGTTCTGCACTATAATTAACGCTATTATATCAACCGTTCGTTGCCACGAACGGACCCATGGAATTTACTGCTTAACCATACAGAAGGCGATTTAAATTATTGCTAATTGCTGAACATTATGTTATACTAGTATTATAGGTACATACCTACATAGATATTATTTTAAGATCAGTGACCGCAGCACTAAATTTATCAGAATACCATTGGTGTAGCAACACGGTATTTCGAAACTTCAACTTCGATAACCACCAACCAAGGCCAATATTTTTTGTAATAATCAATTTTTTTAGTTCATCAGAATTTAATACGACTTTTATTTTAATACTAGCTGTGCCCGCGACTTCGTCCGCGTGGAATAGTGATTTTGGGCAGCATTTTTTGGATATATCTTTTGGTTTGTTTTGAATTATAAACATCTTCGTTTAGGTGAATAAGAAAAATCTTTACAGTAAATGCTTCTCTATCTACGATATTAGACGTATAGCCATCGCGGATCAAAGCCATACAGGCTGCTAGGATTACTTACACGTGGCAAATCCACATAAAGCTGACCATGCGAAAAACAGTTAATATTTAGATCCACACTCATTAATTGTCATCGCGAAACATATGCTCACTGGAAACTGAACTCGTTTAAAACTAAACGGGAAATTGTTTTGAATGAAAGGAATCCGGGAATAAAAACGCTATAAGTTTTTTTTTTTATATTAGCCTGCCAAAGTGCCTCTACTCTGGCTGATGGTAAGCAGTCAGTGGAATTCAGAAGTAGTGGACACCATTCCAAAAGCCAAACTACTGGTATGGTGGCCTCCACTATGGCGGCTTCGTGAGATGCTTCTTCACGCCTCGCTTAAAAGTCCCAGGATGAAAGTTAGGTGGGAACACATGCGCTGGTAAAGAGTTCCAGGCTTTAATTGAGCGACAAAAGTATAAAGTGCTGAACCGTTTGGTTCGAGACCCTTTAGATTGCACTGTGAAAGGGTAGCACTTCAGTCCCGCACGTGTCGTTCTGGATAAAAAGGGAGAGGGTAGAATTAATTTAAAGAGCTGTTGAGAAGACTCTCCGTGGTAAAGGCGACGGCCGTTGAGGAGGCGATGTCTCTTCGCAGCTGTAAAGGCTCAAGGGTCTTAGGCCTCCGGGCTTCCATGATACGGACTGCTCGCAAAAGGCCGCCGTACCGTCTCGAAAATGGTCGCCGGGTCCCACTATCCGGTCACCAACCTGCACGACGAACCACTCCGAGATTATGCGCAACCTGGTGGGGCAGTTTCTTTTTTTTTGGTTAGCTCTAATTGGGCCCTTGTACAATGCCGCGGGCGGCCAGCGGCACCACCGTTTATACGGGTCTCCCTGGCCGGCGGGTTGACCCACACCACCCACACAATGACTCCGCAGATACTCAGCTGGTCCCACACATGCTGCGAGGTCAACGCCATCTAGACCCAAAGTAAGCATATTATATGCTTGTATTATGGGTTCTAGAATACGGATAAACATACTTAAATACTTTTATTTTTGTAAATAGATACATATTATACATATAAACACCCAGGCCAATGCAAATAGACATGTTCATGCTACAAATATTTGCACTGAGCGGGAATCGAACCCGCGACCTCACAGTCCACACACAGTACCACCGAAATACAGAGGCAGTCGATTTCCCCCTGACTTTCCCCTCCCTTTCCCCTGACTTCTCCCTTACTACCCCCACACTTTCCCCTCACTTCTCCCTTCCTTTCCTCTTCCTCCCTCTCCCTTCCCCCTCCCTCCAAATTTCAAGTCGCCAACTTCAAAAGCAAAGATCTTTCCATACAATATTTCATCCCTTATTTCACTCCTATAAATCCACCCCAGTAAAAAAAAAATTATGAGCGTATTTTTTATTTAAATAAAAGTATTCCAAAACAAAATTTCAAAGCTGTAACTTAAAAAATGAAGACGTTTCATACAATCGATTTCATCCCTTTTCATACACTTAAGGGTTGAATTTTTAATAAAAACAAAGAAAGGGCTTTGTACACTTCTAGACATTAAGACAAACACACCCTCCAAATTTCAAGTCGCTACGACCAGTGGTTTAGGCTTTACGTTGTCTGTCAGTCAGTCAGTCAGTCAGGACAAAGCCTTTTATAATATGTATGGATGTATGGATTAGACGTATAGCCATCAGGGATCAAAGCATGCAGGCTGCTAGTAATGCTAACACGTGATAGAGCCACATAAAGCTAACCGAAAAACAGCTAATACTTAGATCCACACCCACAACTTTTAGTGTCTTACCTTTACTTTAATTACTTAATTAATTAATTACTTTAATTAATCATCGCAAAACATAGGCTCACTGGAAACTGGACTCGTTTAAAACTAAATGAAAGACTGTTTAAAATGACAGGAATAAAAACACTATCAGCTATTCCGCAACCTGTTAAAATATCTGCTTCTATAAGATTTCGTAGTAAATTAACGAATGTTCGATGTGATTCTTTAAATTGGCATAACTTTTTTATTTATGAACCGATTAACATGAAACAAACACTAAATGTTAAGTGAAGCTTACCACAATATATTAGTGAAAACCATATTTAAATCGGATAAGCCGTTTCTGAGATTAGCGTGCACAAACGCACAGACAAACAGACAAACAGACAAAAATTTTAAAAATCATTGTTTTGGGTTCTATTTGCGTTGATATAGGTCCCAATAGTATTTTTTCTCATATATCTTCCATGTACAGACAGCGATCGGTTACATTTTTATTATATGTATAGATTTATGTTTTATTGTGTAGTGTAAAAGAAGCAGACAGAAGAAATAGCGGCTTCTTTTAAACTCTTCAGAGTTTATTCTTCTTTTACATTCTATCTTTATAGCCCAGTAGGTAACTATCTATCTACAAAAAAGAATCAACAATATAATCAAATGAACACAAAACGTTTCAAGTTATTCATACTAACCCTTACTAAACCATCCCTAATGACTCTCCATTTTTTAAATTTATATCTTAGTGTGTCGACACTCGCGAGTTGACATATACCTAACATCAAATCACATATGGTTTTAATTTCACCTGTCTATTGCAAGAAATGTATTATATTTAATAAACAGACAAAATTCAACAAAAAAAATTTTGTCTGCATGCATCGGGGCTAAATCTTGGCATAGAGTTCTTCCCTCATATTCAAAATATTGATTCAATCATGAATTTGTTCATAAATTTAAGGGAAGCATTTCTATTTCCCTCGGTGCTCCCTATGAGCTTGGGAATGACAGATATGGTACAATAAAATGGCATAACAAAAAGATATTATATATGTATAATTGCAAATTATCTAGCTCTGTACACTAAGTAGGTAACGTCACATCACATCATTGTAACTACGAGTATTTGTAAAATAAATTTAATTTAGGTACCTACGCATAAAAATCTTTATTAATTCACCTTATCTATTTAGTTACAGTGATATAGATGAAGGGATTTCCAATAACAGTTTGCGAGGAGTCCGCACAATGAGTCATCAGTCACACAAAGCCGGTAATTCAACCAGGACGTCGCCATGTTATCCGGATATAACGTGGCAGTTCGCTCCCTACGTACTACCTAGATACTTACACACTTGATACGAGTAGAACTAATTGTATGTATGCTATGACTAAATATCAACTAATCGAGTACCTATTCGCGTAACTTATAGTATTAGATATTTTTAAACATCTAGCACCTAAATCTTACTAGCTGAATTTCGTACCGCCAAGCAGCTTAATGTCGTTTTTAGTACATTTTTCGCAGTTTTTTCAATATTCTTGTCGTTTGAACTTTCGTATTTGTTACTTCAACACGACTATTTTGAAAAAAGAAAAAATAGCCGTACATCAATTCATTTTTATATACATAAATTATAAACAACTTGCTTGGCTTTTAAAAATGTTATTTAGTAAAAGTAACTACACTTTTGAATAGAAATGAGAAGAAAATTTTGCGATAACAATTAATGTTAGTGAGTAGGTAAAATATGTTTAGGGCATATCATAACCAGACCAACACGCAAACAGCTGAAGGTTCTAAATCCGTGATAATTATCATACAACATGCACTTATATATACATCGATTTGATCGAGAACTCGTGCTCTGGTAACGAATAAACACCTCTCAGAACTGTCGAGCTGTTTTCGCATGACTGTTACCAAAAAAGCAATCAGATGGAATACTAATACAACGATAACACTATATTAAACGTTTCGATTAACTGAAGTCTGTCTTTTATCTGACATCTGCTTCAGATTACTCAACCTTTAGTTTGTTAAATTAATAGCTAACAATCATACAAGAATTGTCAATTAAATCAGTAGAAAGCGCTTTAATCCCGGTCGGATACTGGACACAATTATTCATCAGTAGGACAAAGCCGAGTAATCCGGTCATATTGACCGGTTCGGTCGCGTCGACGCACCCCTTTCGCTTCGTATACTCACCCTTATTTGCTATTCAATAACAATAATGACTGTAGACTATCAAAGGGCATTTGGAGGCAGGGCAGGGTTTCTTTATGCTGCTCTGCCTTTTAATTATCTAATTAAGTCTAATTATCGTAGCCGTGATGGTCTGGTGGCTGTCTTAACTCTAAACTAATACTTAAGTTAATCTTTTAAAAGTTATATTCCTCTCTAAATTTATTTTGGACATTACTAACTGTATTAGTAATTAATGCATTGATAGGACATGATTTAAGAGTGCCTGACAAAGTAACCCTCTACTAAAAGCTTTAAATCGAATATAGAAGGTTTGACAACAGTCTCAGCATGAGCTACTGAATCACTCTAGCCATGACCTTATGGCTTTGAATTTCTTGGCTGCTAATTACTGCTATCTCTAACTATACTATGCCTGAACGCAAGAATACTATAGTGGTTCTGAAACTTCCTTCCAACCAGTTGCAACTGGTTGAAAGCAGGCTGCTTTCAGTTTCTTTTACCAAGTCGTCTGTCTATCTTATTCACTATTCCAACGTATGCCAACATGCAGCTACATCCTAACATCATTAATATGTAGATAAGGGCGGTTTTAGCAAATTGTCAATTCTTCTGATCCCTAAAGCTTAGAGGCAAGATACATTAAATGAATGTCCTTTATTTATTACTAGGGTTTTAGTTAAGTACCCACAATATAAACCATTATAATAAATTACGAACTTGTGATATAAAACAAAGATATTACTGTGTAGGGAACCATCAAATGTATAAAACAGGCGCCGTTATACATTAATATTGACACGGTTAACTATGTCAGGCTCATGCAATGACTAATAGATAAGATAATAACAACTATATTTTTAATTAATCTAAATTCATTACCTAAGTATTTATCGTATAAATATTACGTACTTATATCTAAAACGAATCATGTTTGTTACATAACGCTTGAAAACGCAACACCTTAATTCAATCTTAGAAAGCCACAATGTTACAGTTACA
Source organism: Parascotia fuliginaria (assembly GCA_963082885.1). Lineage (NCBI taxonomy): Eukaryota > Metazoa > Arthropoda > Insecta > Lepidoptera > Erebidae > Parascotia > Parascotia fuliginaria. The sequence goes on along the minus strand of OY720180.1, from coordinate 10,790,760 downwards.
GGCTGATACACAACTATACAGATAGACAAACAAGATACACCTTTCCGTAGTACAAAGTTACTCAAACTATATAGGTACCTACTTACTTATTCACCAGGCGACAAACTGCAGAGGAAATATGGAAGTAAGTATAAGTCAACAAAACACTTCGGCATATGTCACAAAAGTTTCGTCTTTATGACAGATTTTATATGACTTCGAGCGTTTGATGTTTCTTACATTAATACACGAACATGCACCTACATACATGCATCACTGCTATTGACTTCAAAGTACTAGCGGATGGGAGTGAAAAAGATTCCATTTCTAAAGTATGTGTTATGTGAGCCCTCATACAACAGATAAATAAAAAATAACTTCGTTGCACAAGGCTTTCTAGCAAATGGCTTTAAAATATTTCATTTCTAGAATTGCTTCGAGTCAGAAATAGAGCCAAGTGACAGATTAACTGATGTGTTTTGCTAGAACTTGGAGCGGTACATTTATTAAAAGTCACGGGTCATGAAAAAGTCATCTAGGTAAGTATAAAGAAGGCTATGCTTGTACTTGGGCCATCACAATCGAACGTAATTATTAAACTAATACCAATTACATATAAATAAATAAAATAACGTACTGTTATAATATAATATGTAACAAAATTTCCTTTCCAGAAAGGTTATCTTTTTATTTTGATGTTTCGTTTGTGCGGATAGCCGAATAGCCTCTGATGGCCCACAGTCTTACACGGGCCGTCATCGGTGAGCGAAAGATCTCATCCATATAGAATTTATACATTGCAATGCAAAGCGTTTGCAATAAAATATTCTTAATTAATATTCGCTTAGGTATATATTATTATGAAATATACATAGTGCAGCTGAATATTTTATTTTCAGGCATCATTGATTTGAATAACACTCTCGTTCTTACTAATAAACACAGAGTAACGTTGGAACAACTATTCATTTACAATAAGTTCTGGATGGCATACATACTTATATACTGAACAGACATACATATAGTTTGTATAGCTAGATCACGTTACTTACAAGTATTTGGGGTCGCCATACGTAGCAGCTAAGACCTACGAAGCAGTACGTGACCAGACTTGGAAGAAATTCGATAGCTCGCGCGGTTGGTTGGTGCGATCATCCCGAATCAATTTAAGATTAGATCTAAATTTCATATGAAACCGCTACTAAGTTTAAGTTTAAAATGAACGTACGTCTGCTGAGTTCTCTAGTAATTGTTAAATGGGTTTTAATGCTTTAATAACTTTGTCAAGTAAGATACTTGGAAGCCTCTAAGTAGACATTTCCAGTAACTCTACCATGAGTTGGCATTTTGGCTCACCGGTAAAAGCTTAAAACTTAGTTCTCAGAGTAAATACCGGGAGCGGTGTTCTATTTTATGTTTTCTCTTATAATCCTGCGTTTGGATGTTAATTACATATATATCCGTTATTCACTCACTTTACTAAATAATTCAATTACCTATTAATAACCAAGGAGCGAAACTAGGGAGTGTCGCAAGAGACTCAGCAATCCCCAAGATTTTTGTGTATGTACCTACGTCAATTTCTTTGCCACATCTTATTAGCTTAAATGGCTTTTATTACTATGAGGTGTCATTAGATTCGTATTAATTGTGGGAATAGGTTCGATTTTTTTCGATTTGTATTAGGCAGGCGGGCTTTTTGTTTTTTATTAATATATTTTTAAGAGTTTTATTGCTGTTAATACTGGCGTAGGTACAAGAAATGTGTTAGGGTGTGGACGCCTCATATTGTTTCTACCGCATCAAATTCTTATAATTAAACCACATTTATATCTATTATTATATGTATTGTATATGACAGCAAATTACCTACGTGGCAACGATATTACAATATTAACAAAACACAATCCCAACTTAAAACACATTTATCACACTAACGAGCATACAGTACATTTTATTCAAAACATTTAATTTAAAACAGGAAATATTTAACTAGAGTCATTACAGCCCGGACGTTTATCGATATTCTCCGCTAAGATAATAATTACCTACAACCCGAACGACTAAAGCCGGGGTTTGATTTTATGACTGAATGAAAGACGTAACTGTCAAATGTTTGAAATTTGGTAGAGGGAATGAAATGATTTAATTAGAAGGAGTGGCTTTTTGTGTCCTTAATTTGTCATAAATAAATCAAGATCCGTCTAAATAGCCTGCGATAAGATATGCTTAACTAGAAAACAACGTTCTAAAATAAGTTTCAAAGCAATAAAAAGACAAACGGATAAAAAATTTTAAATCCTTCATAGAAAAGTGTGCCGATGCAGGTGTTGCACTTTGATTTAATTGGGGAGATCAGATAAGTCTTTTCCATGTATAACTAGAACCCTAATATTATATACTAAATTCTTCAAATTTCGAGCTTGAAGTGAATCTGTCTACAAAATAATTTCATGCCATTTTAAACGATCATCATCATGCATCCAGTTCGAGACAGTCGTAAAGTTATTGAGGAAAGAAGTAAAAAAGAAACTTCGTTTGGACATTTATTTGAACCAAGGACCCACAAGAAATGCAAAGATATATTTGAGACATAAAATGTAAAAGTAACAAAATAAAAAGGACAGATGTCTATTTTATTTTATTGTATTGTTGGGGCTATAGCTAAAAGCCAGAGTATTCTGACTGTTTGGGTACTTTATTATATAGCTGTGTTTAACGATGAGATACCAAGGTCCACTTGTCCAAGGAATGGCCCTGGACCTTAGTATCTCATCGTTCTTCTTTCTTAAGAACTACGCTGCTTTCACAAAGATGGAGTCTTCCACTCCACAGGACGGTCTGACAGGCCCATTTTTTGTAGTTGTTTGTTCATGACAAAGTACCCTGTCAGCGCGCTCCGATAGGTGTCCGTGAAAGCCTTATTATACTATACTATACTTTAATAGTTTTGCCGTCCAGTCTTTTCTATTAAAACCTTTTCGAAAAGGTCACTATCGCAACATAACTGAACCGTGAAAATCCGCTGCTTTTAAATATAAATGACTATAAACAGGCCACTGACTGCTCATAAAGATCTTACTGTCACACGATGAAACCTAGACAAAATATTTGGTAAATATTCTTACAGCCTAGGTTTCATTTCATCGTGTCGCACTAAAGGTTTTAAAGATCGACGTGATCTGACATTGAAGTACAGCCCAATTAAAAATAAAGACAACGGTGAATATGGGCACCTCGCTTTAAAATTACAGTAGGTATGTAATTAAAATAATTCGACGTTTGTTTGACATCGACTGTCTGCTAGTTTGTTGGCTCGATATCGAAACTACAATTTCAAATTAATAAGAACAAGGGTTACAATATCCATTATAATAACTGAACCAGCTGTTTCAAATTAATCCATAACTGTTTAATTAATTTTCGTCTCCCTAGACCCGTGACAAATATGTATAGTGGCATTAATGTTTGACAATGTATTATACCTAAATATAAAATATTTATTAATGTTACTTACTTGAAGACGTTTTGAGAAATGAATAGCAGCTTTAAATTTCTGTAATTTTATTGAAAAAAGATTAGAGTGTGTCAACGGAGAAAAAGAGGAAAGTCATAATCGAAGTCCTTTTTTAACACAAGAAAGTCAAGATAACTAAAATATGATGCCAGTCAATAAGCCTAGCCTTTTGTTAAATGGAAAACAAAGCCATCAAAAGACTAGGATTAAAAATTTCATGTTAACATTGGGGTTAAAGTTCTTCATTGCAAGGAACATTATTTCTACAAGTAGGCACAATATAAAACAGATTTGATGCGAATGCGACATGTAAGCAAACATTTGAACGATCTTGTAACCTCTTTATGTAGATTACTAAATTAAAAATGACACTCCAAATCATTAGAATTGGCAAAAAACTTAGTCAAGATATTTCAGACGACAAAATTAGGTTTCCCTTTAAAATCAACGGACGCGAACATAAATCCGATTTGAGTAATGAAACGAGACTAATTAAAAAGTCGGAAGAAAAATTGTGGGAAAACAAGGCATTATTCTCAAAGCTATTCATTTTTAGAATTATAATGCCTTTGAAGTAGGGTGTTATAAGATGAGATTTCAGAACCTACTTATGATACTTAAGTACTTGAAAATAAAAGAATAGGTATGCGAGTTTATGAACGTGGCACCTAGCTCCACGGCTAGTTGCGTTCGTTCTTTATAAGTTTAATAAATGAAGTAAATAATTGTAAATACCTAACGTTAAATTAATGTTAGTTTGACAATTAAGTAAATTCTTTTCTTTCTCACCCATGGAAATCAAGTCTCTACGCGGAATAAACCTATCTTAGACAGATGTTCTCAAAGAAATTGTTTTTGCTTTATTTAAATTGTTCTAGATCTAAAATTTAACGACCGTCGTTTCGCAATAACTAATAAATAATGTAGGTAGGTATAAGTAGGTAGTACCTAAACCTATCAAACACACCGTGATACAAGCCAAAGAACCTTAAGGTAGCAGCTTCTTTCTCCACCTCTGCAGTCTGAAAACGTTTAGGTACCTACTATTGAATGTGGGTATTGCTTGGGTATTGGGACACATTCTCTTTTATGGTAATAGGTATATTTATACTCATTTCAGCTGTTACCATGCGTGATTTTACATAACGTGACCTTACTAAATTGACTGGGAAGCGACGAATTACAGTCGAACAAGGAAGCTATAAACTTTCAAAGCCGCCATAGAAAAGGTTCGTGCGTTAGATCGCGTGACAGCCTACCTTTTAGGTAAATGCCGCCTATAATAGTATAACTTGTTCACCTTGTTTTGATCCGACCAAGTAACTTTCAATCCACAAAATCCGTCTTTCTATTTCTGTTAACTTTACGTTAGGTTTATGGCGATATAGTTATCATATTTTACTGGTAATAAAGTAGCTACGTACTTGAATATCGTTTTTGTGGTTTTGTTACTTCAGCTGTAAAACGTTGTTTTATTGGTGAGAAGACTGAGAAATTCGTGAGGAGAATGAATTTAACAAGTTCAAGAATAAACATAATGTGTCATCGTATATATGCAAAAAAAATCCTCGCAAAGGATTTGGTTAACAACAAACTCGGTACCCGTAGGTACAAAACACTTATAAATATTTACTTACCGTCTTTTCGCGTGTATGTAAGTACATAGATAACTAAGTGGTAGAAGGGAGATAAATTATTAAAACGTTACTTACCTATTTTCAAATGCCTCATTAGTAGCGGCCGATAGTGTAGTTCGGGTACGACTGCCGACGGATTGTGCTATTCGGATTTTTCTATGAAGAAACTCATCAGTAACTGATTAGGAAGTTGGCGTGTTGTTGTTACACCCTGCAACGGTCTGGGCAGCGGCGCGTCTATTTCTCGCGCGAAATTAAACTGCACCCATCATAGGTAATGTTGTATTTGATACTATTAGGTACAGAAGTACCTACTTTCTATTGATTTCTTTATAGTAAGTCACGAACGTTTCATTTTTATACAATAAATTACAAGTACTTAGTTAAATAAGTTCCTGTTGCGTGACAGCCAGTTCGTGTACATTATAACTATTACCAAACTTTGTATTTGTATAGGTTTACCTACAATTTTTTTTAAAGATTTACCACCTATATTAGTTTTGTAATGATGAGTAAAGTAACCGAACTTTTAAAGTCGGAATATAAGCAAGTAACTATACCTTTCTACATGCTTGTACACCTCCCTGTCGAGAAAAGATTAATTTAATACAGAGAAAAACATTAAGATTAAGTTGAAGCGTTTATAGGTTGTTACTCAAATTGTTGTCCAACTTTGTCAAGAAATTTATTGTAGGTACTTCTATATTGTTGCTAATTTTGCTCTCTCTGCAAGTTAGATGCTATCCCCTGAAAATATTAGCTATTATATTCCCGGTTAAAAAGAAAACGTTTAATAAGTAGGTAGGGTTCAGTACCATGTACATTTCAACCGCGCGGCCAACTCATAAAATTGGAGGGAAAAAAACTAACATACTATAATGTAAATCCACGTCCATCTACTTATTATTATTTTAAAAAGATGCATTCGTACTTATGTAAGTAACCATGGTCACCCTACTCTAATACAGTTTGATGGTACTATATTTTAGTTATTATATCCTAAACTATGGGTTTCACGGCTATTTTCGCCACATTTATCCAAACTAGGATATGTTATCTGTCGATTAGTACTATAACTAAGCTCTTACCAACTTTAACTAACGAAATAAACGCCATTGAATTTTAGGCATATTGCCCGGCCAACTAAAATCGACTCTAACAAATTATTTAAACTACTTGCTAGTATTTTTTTTTGTTTATTCGTTACAACAAATTAGCAACAAATTGACCACACGCATAAACCTCTATTAATTTGATATAAATGGGGAGATACCTGCCTACCCATTACCGGAAACTAAATATCGCATAACTTTTTGTTTATTTAAGTTTTCTCTTTTTTTATTTTTGCAACAAATACAACAAATGAAGACCTTTCTTTTAAGGTATCATTCGCATATTTGCATTATTTAGTTTCTGTGTAATCATAGGCGGTGACTAAGGCACGTGGCGGTGCTAGCGGCCAACTATTTTTAGTCATAGCGTATTAGTTTTTTTTTGCAACAAATTCAGGAAATGAGATATGTATAGTAACAAATTACCACTAGTTCGTGGCAAAGTTTCATCAAATTTTATGAGTTGGCCGCGCGGTTGAAATGTACATTCGGTACCAAATCGTCTATGTAGCGAAAATCTGTTATTAACGCTGTTCTATAATACACATGCCATGGGTTGCTATGCAATGAGTATGCAATATGTTATAGTATCACCACAGAAACAATATTAACAGCAATGTAGGTACCGAAAAGAAACTTGTTTCTTTCGGTAGTTCTTAGTTATCTTGATCATTTCATTTGACCGATTGCACTAACAGAACTAGGACAGAATATAGAATCACTTCATTTCTTCCCTTGAGAGTCGTAAGGTAAACTAGGCTCTAACCCACCTTTTAAAGGTACTTCCGGGTACTTGTCCTATCGATATAGACTTCATTGTATCGAATATGGGTCCATCTCCATCAAACGGACAGCAACGCATCGGACAGTAACGAATTTTACAATACTTAAGCTAAATTAAATCTTGTATAGTGTTTAAAGTATATTATCGTACAATAAGACACAAAGACCGGACTCGATAAAAGTACGGGGAAGTCCACGAAAAAAATAATAACTATGCGCAATAACGCACACGACGAACTTCTATAGCTTCACTCAATTTCCGGGCAACAAATTTTAATGACCGCACATCGCGTTGCGTTGAGTCCGTGATAAGTACTCGGACATATTTTACACGATTCAGGGATTTTAGAGCTCTTATATTTTGTAAGTCTAACATCTGAAATAATGTGTGTAAGTGCTTGATTCTCATGATATAGGATGTATAAACGCTAAATTTATCATATTCGAAGAATGGCTTGTTAAAGAATAAATATTAAGACAGTTTAAAATTAAAAACAGTTTGTGTGTATTTCAAACAATATTTATTTATTGTAATATGGTAAATTCTGTGCATAGAATTGTTGCGGTTAGAAATACTATATAAGAATTGTTGTCTGAAAGTACAATCTTATAAATTCTGCTCAACTATAATATAACGCGGACCTACTTTTTTTCTTACAAAAATATTTTAAATAAGTCTTAATTCTTAATACTTGAAAAATTATTTATATAACTGATATTTTTAGAAGATTTCACCAAAATGTTTAATAATAAATAATATCACAAACTCCATAATAGAATGTGTCACATTCATGCACTCAATGATCCATTGTATACAGTTCATGTTTGTATAAGTCACATAATATCTCCTAATATGTTCATTCTTACTTAAAATAGTATGAACGCTATAAAGATTTAATATCAATGTAGTTAATTTTATGTCTGATAGTACAATATTTATTAAACTTAACATAATATGCAAAAAGAAGTTCATAAGACTCAAACTAGTACAGAAAACTATAATATTATACTTATAAAAAATTATACAACATTATAATAATATATCTTATTAATAACGCATATAACATATCTGAGCTTAGAATGCCGATTAATGGAACAATTGTAGCAGAAAATGTACGAATGGCTATAGAAGCTTGAATCTGAGCCTCACACAGAAAAGCTAACAATTCTCAAAACTCGAAGCAAGGCAATATCTAAGTTATTATGCAAATCGCAATGCCTGATTGATACGATCAAAAGTCAAAACTTACAAGTAATGATTTACTTGCTATGAAATTAGTGCAAATATTGCTCTGAACTTACAAACTCTAGAATATATGTAAGCTACATTTAATATTTGAGTTGAGAGTGACAACAGTCTAAATATATTTTGAAGAGGGCACAGTGTCATTAATGTCAAGTTTATGACTCTTCAAAATATCCATGAATCAGATCCTAACACAATCCTTCAATGTATGTCCTATCAAAACTACACAAACATTTGAACTCAACAGGCAGATAGCTGTTACTAACAAAATCTGAACCCTGTACAAAATTACGTCACGAAAACACTATCAGAAATATAATCGTAAACGGAAGAACATACATCATAGTGAAAACACTTAATGTATGCGAAAAGTGTATTCCTTAGTTGAGCTACGAATTTAATCCTAAAACGTAACTCTGATTGGTTATTTCACATAGAAGTAGGCGACCAAAAGTTCATTTCTCTTAGTTCGGAAGGTTTCGGTCTGTACGCTTGAGATGTTTTCACCGGTTTAGCGGCTTGTGTGGAAGGCTCGTGTGACATTTTCAAAGGTTCCTTCTTACGAGGGGCAGGACCTAGGTTCTCTACTGATTCTGCTAGGTGACCTAAAATAGAAAAAAATATTATATTAACTAATATTCTCGAGACTTAGTGGCTATAGCCATTTTACAATTTTAAATACTTCGTGACAATTAAAAAATAAACATTTTATAAACACCAGTTTTAAAATACGCAAGATATATAATAGTAATAATACCAGCCTGTTGCTGTGCCACTGCAGGACAAAAGCCTCTTCTCATACGGAGAAGGCATGAGCATTGATCGCCACGCTTGCTTAAGGCAGATTGGCAATTTTACTTTTAGTCCAAAATTCCTTACGATGTTTTCCTTAACCGTAAGTCAGTTATGGCCAAGATAAACTTATGTATTATAAAAATACCAGCGCCCCGCCTCGCTTCGCGTCGGTACTAAAAGTTGTTGCCCGTTTCCCGCTTGATTTACTATTATCGTTACTGCTCGGCTCGTATAGATGATGAGTTGTATTATATAATTAAACATCTTAAACTTCCTCTAGAAACCCACAATATAACAGTTACAACTTCATTCAAATCTATTGGGTGGTTCTCGAGATTAACGCGTTCAAACACAGACCCCTTCCAGCGACTTCCTTTTATACTATGCAAAGATATTTACCGTGCGCAATATCAAAAGCATCTTCTTCAGCTAAAGTAGATGTAGAGGTCGCGAGATCTCTCTTGAAGCCCAGCAGAGCCATGGTCAACCAAGAACGGTTTGGAGTTTCTTCTGATGGTTCGAAGGGTGATGTGAAGAAACTGCAATAGATTAAAGACGTACATTAATAATACGGTACAAACAATGTGGGACTGTGTTTTATAGGCCAGTGTATCTTTACCCATCTTTAAACTTGGCACCTAAATACTAAAATCAATCACTTTAATCATGTTGATTTTGTCTCGGTATCGACAGCAGTATTTAGTCGAATAATTCAAATGTGAAAGAGTGTCGTACGCAATGAACTTGCGTACGTAAATTTAAACGTAAATTTTCTACATGAGATTACCTATATTGTTAATACAAAAATGTATTTGTTTGACCCAACTTTTTGCACAAGATATTTGTATAACTGGATACTAACAGAGGCTAATTTTGTATGCAAATACCAGAGAAAACTACTATTTATGACTTCATTTTTTAACTTATCATTAACCAAGTCTTTTAATATTTAATTTTATATTGAGTGACCGAACTTTAGATCGTTAAATAGCTATTTGTCCTTTAGGTACTACTGATAAAGCAAACAAGATCACGTGTAGGCAAATTACCTCTATTTGTCTCATGTCAAATGCTTTAATGAGACTATTGCTTAAAAGTCACTTACATTGACCTAAACCCAAAGGATCTAAACAACCTTAACTTGTTATTCAATACAAAGAATACAACCAGAGTACAATACAATTCGCTAAAACTTTATTTTATTGTTTTTATCTAGTTTTGTTCAATATGCTACGTCCTTGAATTTAATTAACAAGGTAGAACAGTGACACTGTTATGATAAAAATATTATGACTAGAATTACGGTCGGGTTAAACAATGGATTACATTTGGATTAAACATTAGTAGCAATATTATCTCAGTAGATATGTTGTTCTAACTTTTAGGAGGAAAGTGAACTGTTATTTGTGCAGGATTTACGATTACTATTTACAAATGATACGTTTCTTATCTTTAAAGTGGATTGTAAAGAAACAAAATTTAAGACTATTAGCAATTAGCGATACTTGTTTTACAACATTCGATATAGGTACTTCTGATAATTTCTGTTTAGTTTAGTTTAGTTGATTATAGCAACAAATTAATAAGAAAACAAAGAGTGTGCTATACGACAACCTTCATTAAAGATTAGGTTATAAATGTTCTAGAACAAATAAACAAGAAGTGTATTTCGTTCCTCAGTGGGTGTATACAATATCGTGAGTTACCTACACAAAACCGGTTGGATCACACCACGATCAGGCAAATTTACATAGTCTAGTGTCATCTAGAAAAAACTATAGTAACTGCCAGCACTAAATGTTATTGTATGAAGTGGAGTTAGGGAATTTTATATATCAGTCGTTAAGCCAGACTGATGCAAAAACTTACATATTTACGTAACTATGTGTTGGACTGTATACAAGTTGTCATTAGACAATATTACCAATAATTAAATATCAGTGTAATAAATTTGCTATTTACATCAAAAATTAATAATAAATATACATTATTACATTATTTAGCCTTGAATGTCAAATATAGCAATGATTCACAAAGTATGAGTATCTAACAAAAGAAATATATATGATTTTATACATGTGATTTGACAGACAAGGAAAATTGCTACTAACTACACCGCTATTACGTCATAAATGTTGTAGTAGAACTTATACCCGAGACAAATAATCGTGTGACCTATAAATATTTGTCTTTTTCACACAATGAGGGTATGTGCAATAATTACCTATCACAATGTTTTCTTTCACCATATCAGTAATGGTCAAGGTAAACTTTAAATGTATATTATGTATTTGGTAGCTTGATCTTCTAACCTCATGAGTGCATAGGAGGTGAATGTATTAGCATTTTTTTATACGACTAAGGCGACAAACAAGCATACGGTCCGCCTGAGTATAAGCAGTATGTAGCAGTAAGCCTATGGACGCTTGCAACACCAAGTGTAACTTGCCGAACCTGTTAAAACGTTTTAATTCCTTTCTTTCTTGGAGCTAAATGTAGTTTTCACCTATTCTATATAAAATCATGAATATGTACCGATTAGCGTTCTGCCTCCTGCGTGAATTAGGGCTGCCGGGCGGCGAGTGCGCCGGGGAGACTGGTAAAGACTTGCTACCACGTCGCAACATCAGATTGTACTGTCCCATGTCGGGAGGCGACGCATCCTCCTCCGGGGAGGCTATCGTGAAGCCACGAGACGATTTAGATGATATCAGCTTGTGGGCGACCTGTAAATATCATAGTAAAGTCACAAATATATATTACGGTAGATCTTTGCTAGTTTCTGCATGAATGGGTTGGATCGAATGGGGCAGCACTGCCCTCTCATAGAATATGGATGGACGTAAAGTAGGGATTGGTTTATATACTATGCGTTTTTCTCATCCCCTTCTCCTACATAATCGGCAACGTCTTGGTTTGTTTACTAATCATTGTTTTTCCATTGTTAAAAAAACATAGCCATGTTCATAGATTATAGTTACAACCTACCATCAGGCACGTTGCGATTTTGTTTCGCTTATCCGTCGTAGAATCCCACGATACGACGTCGTATCGTGAAAGGATGCCGCGTCGTAGCACGAAGCGACGTCGTATCGTGTTTATGTGTACAAGCCCTAAACAGGTGTTAGGTTAAACGCTTTTATCACTGTCAGTTTACGGATGGGGAACCGTTTTCTAAGAGAGCATTAAGCGAACAAGCACTAAACGTGCTTTGGGTTTAATATCATAATAGACTTTCGCGGCGCGGTTTCATCCCCGTTAAGTTACGTCTTTGGTTACTGCTCCGCTCTCGTCGCCAGTAGCGTAATGTTGCATAGCCAATAACCTTCTTCAAGCACTTGGCTGGCGCGTTCAAAAAAACAAACTCTTCCACTTTATATAATAGTGTAGAAGTATAGATAACCTTTGAAATGATTACGAGTAAGTAGTCGAAAAACTGAGAAGTCAAGCTTATCTAACCGAACATTAGTGTTGCCTAAGGATTGGATTTTGGAGTTCAGATGACAGTCACTCCATAATAAAGTAACGATCTTCAGTTACAATCTGCTAAACTCGAAGGCGGTTTAGAAAAGGCGGACAATAAAATCGAGAATGTATTATAATTTGTAAGTATTACCGGTACAGCTAAACCATAAGATGTTTACAATAATATAATTTGTGATAGTCGTATACTTGTTTATCAGATGTCATATTGATTTATAGTCTATTTTCCTTCTAAAGATCATTAGCAAAATGATGAAATAGCGACAAATATTACTGGACTTTTCAAAATAAGTGTATTATTGATAAGGACAAAATAAATAAAACTTATCGAGCTCTACTTTTGTAGGTACATGGACCCCACTTACAGATTGTACTTATCAGCGAACAAGGTGGCCAAATTATGAATAATACTGTTTATTACCTACTGTTATAAAATATAATGATTTGCTAAATTTATTATAAACAACCGATACACTTTAACTCTAAACATTATGTATGTTTTAAGGTGGGGCTTTTAGTTAATAATTAATAATGCATGATCTGATTAGGTGGGTGACATTTAATTTTGTTGTGTCAGAGACCTACCTATAACATATTTTATAATATTTGTTTATATCTATACTATTATATAAAGCGGAAAAGTTTATTTATTTGTTTGTTTATTTTTTTGAACGCGCTAATCTCTGGAAGATTTGAAAAAATCTTTTTGCGTATGATAGCCCAGTTCTCGAGGAAGGTTATAGGCTATGTAACATCACGCTACTTGCGTCGGGAGCAGAGCAGTAAGCAAAGACGCGGGTGTAACCGCGCTGCGAAAAGCTAGTATATATAATTAGGTTGATTGCACACGCAGAGTGAGAATGATTTAAGTAGCTACCTCGCCTTATCATTTGATGTAAATTTTATGACTAAAACAATAATATTAATAACATTTATATATGATTTATTCGAGATTGTTTCTATTAAAGTCTTGATGTACTTTGTAATAAGTGAAACCGATTTCAATATTCGTATAACAAAACCTAGACTGAGGATCATGCCGGCAGCATGGTGCAAAAGGGTGCACTTACACCCCCCTGGCAAGTAAAATACATAGAAAAGATTTAAATTTATTTTTAAGTTAATCTTTGAGTTATGGCGTCTATGGGTTGCTGGCCAATATGTTGATAAATTTATTGCCTTTGCCCCCCCCCCTCCCCCCTCTCCCCTGGAAGTAATCCTGGCGGTGCCCATGCTTAAAGCGTTTTTTTAGAAACAATAGAACAATAGGTACCTTACCAAATTCCAAAATCAACCTTTTTTTACCTAACTAAGATAGCAAACAGGGGGCCTACCACTACCACCACCTCTTATAGCAGTATTATTTAAATGTAAACTATGTGTTTTGTCTTTTTCTTTTGTACCATTAAAAACAAGGATAGAGACAAAGTAAGCTTATAATAAGATTGCTTTACGAGGTTGTGGTAGGGCCCCGTCTCACCTAATAACTAAGTAGCATCTGCATTCATCGAATTGGACATTGTCAAGGAGTTATAAAGCTGTCTAATAGTGAGTCACTCACCTTGACAATCGAATTCCCGCAAGCCGCGCCTTCACCTCTGAATCCGTCGTCCACACCTGCCGGCTTCGGCTTGGAAGTCACAGAGTTGACTGAAAGTGAACAAAGACAACGTAAAGATAAATTATTGCATTGAAATATGTAGTAAGATAGCATTCTTCAATTGACAAATTACTTTAAAATATTTATAAATACAAATAACATAATGTTTGTATTGTTTGTCAAGCAATGTGCAATAAAAATATTACGTTTCTCTTTCATTAAAATCCGACTTTTGTCGAAACTATTTGTTTACTCTTACATTTGGTAGGTCTAACCGACATAAGTCAAGAATTCAAGGGCCCTGGTACGGGTAGGTATACCTACTAGGTCATCGCGACTAGCATGAGATTCTTAAAAATCACTCGTTTTATCGGAGGAAGTTTCTAATCGATTTTTATTTCATTCTTCATTAATTAAATTTAATTATCTCATTTATTTAATTAACAATTTATCAATTAAGTTAATTATCAGTACATCTCAACTCCAAACATGCCTAATAAGTAATAAATTCGTTAATTAACCCGTACGGAACATTAAACATATATTATGTAGTTATAAGTATTTTAATTAGTCATCAAGAGTTATTATTACATAAATGAGTACCTATGTTACAAAATTTTATATCATTCAAACAGGACTTAGATACTACGGATTTTGGTTCATATAAATAATATGTTTATAGAACAATCGAATACCTATTGGAGAATGAATTTATCGATTTCATGTCTTTCGGCTTTCTGTTAATCATAAAAACTAAATATCTTGTTTGCAAAATTTTTTCCTACTACAAGTTTTTTTTATACATTTTTCTAATGTCGACAACTAGATACTAGGCACCTATTAGACACTACTGTCTGCAAGAGACCTAATCTTCTTTCTTTTTTTAATTTTTAAAAGACATTGAGAATATATCTTTAGCTCTGTTAAATATAAAATATATTCGTAAGTGACTGTTGATAACTGAAATAAATAAATATTCTACTACAAAATGAAGCCATGGCGAAACCTGATATAAAAATATGCGTTTACTCAATGACAATGTCAATGTCACACAATAACCTTTAAAAATTTTATAAGGTCTCACTCACCAGCTGTGTTGATTGGTGGAATGCCGTGCAACACTTCTTGACAAGGTTTCGTGTGTTTCGACCAGTCTTTCTCCTTGACGGTGTTGTAAGCGGGGGCCGGCGCCAAGTCTCTGATTTGTTCACTCAGCACTTTTGGTACGTCGTTCTCAGCAACTGGTTTGCCGAACAGCACGTCTGATCTTGGGTAACGGATGAAGAATGAATCTTCCAATGGTGGTGGCGACGCTGCAAATGGCTCGAACTCTCTGTTCAACAAGAAAATATATAATTAATTATGTTTATAAAATGATTACATATAAAATGCAAAGTATGTGAAATTAACTAAGGCTAGATGCCTTAGTTAATTTCACATACTACTGAAAAAGCGCTGTACAAAAACACCAATAGAAAAATGTATGGAAAGTGGACTAAATTAAAATTCTCTCAATAGCACCTAATTTCATTCTTCTAGTAGATCTTTACACAACTTTTAATAAGTTTCTACATAATTATGTGGCCGTATGCGAAATCAGGATAATAGATAATCAGGATTAATTTGCAGTTACTCTTATTTATAATGCAGATAAAGATCACGCGTTATAAACCTCGACAAATTTGTTTGCGTTTGGTATAATATATCAAAACGATTATGTCCCAGTTTATTTCTAATCTATACTATTATACATATAAAGCGGAAGAGTTTGTTTGAACGCGCTAATCTCTGGAACTGTCCGTCGGATTTGAATCATTCTTTTTGAGTATGATAGCCCAGTTATTGAGAAAGGTTATAGACTATGTAACATCACTCTACTGGCGACGAGAACAGAGCAGTAAACAAAGACGCGGTTGAAACCGCGCCGCAGATAGCTAGTTCTTAATAAATGAAGACAATGCGCACACACTTACGATAAGATGTTGTTGAACTGCGCCACCATATTCCTTTTTCTAAGCATAGACATAGTTAATAGATATTTTCAATTCAAAAATCTTTAAAATACGTAACAGCACCAAGCTCTGTCTGCATCAGATATCTCTTTGATACAGTCTGTATTTATTTATAATAAGAAATTTTCAAAACACTCGAAAGCGATCACTGTGCAAAATAATTATTATAACTGATAATAGGTACACGATTTTGTTTTCCTTTATATACTGTGCAAACTCAGAACGCCGTGCCGGGTTTAATCTGTTAGCGATAACAAACGAGTACACAATGAAACGTCACTGAAAAATAAATTTAACAACAAGCTATTTTGACGTCACAGCCTACCGACCAATAGGAGCCGCTTATTAGTATACTCCCCTCTTTCACACAAACAAAATATCACGAGATAGGTGGAATACGTAAGTCTTGTGTTGAAGGTAAAAACAGAAGCTCAAAATAGCGCAACGCGAATGAACTTGATCTTGGCAATCGTAAAAATGTTTTCAGTGCCTACATTTCCACAAATTTAGAATAACGTGATGTCATTAACGCTCGCAATTGGATTGCGTATAAAAATGTACATTGTCTCAGAATAGAAATGGGCACGACTTCACTAAAAATCAGCCAATATCCGCTGAACAAGTGTATTTATCAAAATAGTTCCTTATTTATACTATTTGAATTTATTTTGGCATGACTTACGATATTTTACCATAGAAATATTCTTAATAATGTTTTGCAGATAAACCTTAATATAACCATAAAAAGAGTTGAATACTTACTTACTGAATATTGTACTTAGAGCATAGCTAATTGAGCATTTATATTTCTCTGCTGCCTGTCAGTCAGAGCAATACTTTAGAATTTGGAGACAGTAGATTTAAGATCTCCACAATAGCAGGTAAAAGCTGACTACACGATAGATCATGACAAGTTAATTAATATTATTTATTTAGTTTATTGCTTTTTGCAATTACGCTAGTAGATACAGGTCTCTATGGATTCTTATTTGAATTTGCAATCAAAATTTGCAGCAAATGTAAAACAAAAAACCACGATAACTATTTTTAATGATAAATAGTTTAACTATTAAAAGTATTCGAAAGGTAATTAATATTTTTTTCAAAAAGTTATTAATAAAATTAATGTAATATTTTATTATTTACATTGAACTGGTGGTTGAACCGAACCGCAAAAATAGCACAAGGTAGTCAAAACAGAAATTTAATGCTGTATTAGACAAATTTTAATGTTGATCATGTTCATCAACCTAAGTATATAACTTAATAATATTAACTTAATAATAATTAAAGATAAGTATAAAAACTTATCGAAACGAAAAGTACGGTTCTAAGAAAAGAAGTGACCCGAGTCTGCAGAATCATCTAGTATCCAAACAACGATAAGCAGTATTAAAACAATATAATTTAAGAGCCAGATTGAATCTCTGTGCAATAAAAACTTTACTATCTTCAAAACAAAGTTAAGTAAATACAAACGTCGATAACAACACATGTGGGGTGAGGAGATTACGAGTTGAATTCTTATACTCTCGAGCTGTTGATAGCTTGGTTATATCATGATATACGCGCCGTTAGTAACAAACGCGTTTAATGATAAATACACATACATACCTACAATAAATATATTTAGGTACTTATATTAATCGCTAAAAGAAATCAAGCTTAAAATAACAAGTGGTCAATCGCATTGGAAGTATCTTCAATGTTTGTGAAAGGATGGACCCTCTTAATTAGACTGGCTTAAAAATGTATACCAATGTATTTAATAAAAATAATAATTTAATTTAGTATTGTTTTTTTTTAATTTAGGGACCGCCAGACCTACCTCATAGTATAAAGGCTGAAAATTTTTCTGCGCAAGTAGTAGGTAAAAAAGTTTGGATATCATGAATCTCAAACCGTGGTGAATTTGACAGGTAACAGGTACCTGTTACCTACACACTACACACTACAAAGTGTCCTGGCAACGGATGGTATGACGGTTCTTCCCCACTGCTCAACTAGATTTTTTTTTATACATTAGTCTACCCAAGTGACTCCACTCTGCCTGATGGTAAACAGTCAGTGGAATAGATTGCTCAACTGCATACATTTGAGCAGTGGGTAATGCCAACAGCTCAACGGGTAATTGCTCAATTATGAATAAATGAGCAGTGAGTGCTGATGAACTAAAACTGCACAACTAGGTATATTTATAGACTAGAAATAAAAACTACAAATCTGATAATGAATATAATTCACACTAAGAAATATTAAAATAAAATAAGTAAATAGGTCGTCTTATGCAGTGCGTGAAGTGCCTCAACGCTCTAGAGAAGTTGAGCAGTAGGTTATAATTATGTTCAATTTTATAACAGGATGCCCTACTGATAAACTAAGTTAATAAGTTAAAAAGTTAGGGTAAAAATGTTCAGCTATAGAGCATAAAATCTTTGGTAATACAAACTATGTACTTAGTGTGTTACTCAACTAGTTGAGCAATCTACTTGAGCAGTGGGGAAGAAGGGTGGTATGATATTTTAATAGTATCCTGCAGAGCCTTAATGCTCCAAGTGCAGAGCATACAAAAAATAACGCTTTATACTATGATGTATTTGGGTAGCAATTATGCTCACCTTTGTTACCTGTCAAAGCCACCACAGTTTGAGATTTTCCACCCTTTATACTATGAGGTAGGTCTGGCGGTCACGGGCTCTTGGTCTAATTCTAATTTGAGTATAATAGGTCTCATCTAAATTCCAAACCGTATGTTTCGAGAAATAGATAATTCGACAATATTAAGTAAAATCAGAATGACAATTCATAATATTAATACATTGAGGTGTGTATGTATTAATATGCGCACATCAATCTTTCAGGTCGAATACTATCCTATCACACAAAGACAGATAAAGGTGTAACATAGCAAAGAGAGGATTATTAATAAAAACAAACAGCTTACATCATAACTCATAATGGATTACGTACATACACAAACAGTCAATTGCAACGGTTTAAAACAAAATGTACAAGTTTATCTGCTTTGAGGATATTTTTGCGTAGGTACTTGTTGGCCAAACATATTGGGGGTCCTATACATATTGGGGTAGTATCAATGGCGATCATGGGATACTTAAAACAGAACAGTACTTTGACAAGCGATCCTTGCAGCAACTCTACCTCATAAGCGTCGAAGAAGCCAGTAACACAGTAGGCCTCTTCCACGACCATCATGTAAAGAAGACGCGCTTTTTTGCGCGATGTATTCTACTCCAAGTACAGCTCAACTCAGTAGCAACCGCTACTCACTAACATAAGCACCACTTTACTCATAATATAATTTCACTGGAGAAATTTTAAACTTCAACTTATTCTTATTATAATTAGACAGTTGACTGGCTAGCACTACAGCATAATGAAAGCTCGATAAAATTTGGACTGGGCCCTACTGTGACGCATGTATCGACCGCATGGTATATTTAGAATTTACACAAACTCTTACTTACTTATACATAAATATGTATTGGTATTATTTGCCTGTGTCATTTAAAATTTTCAGAATTGAAGTCATAATTTGCTGTTATGAAATCATTGTAGTAATGACGGGACTAATAATGGTAATTAAGTGTAATTTAGCTCAACATCGGCTACAATAATGACGGGCGCAACAAACTTGCGATTTTATTGAACATGATATGATGTCATTTACTTATGTTATCATTTAGCATTACATAATAATTTTAATTATCATATAATTTATAATACATACTAGTTAGAAGAACACTATGTGAGTATAGAACCATCAAAATTGTTTGCAAATAACTTTTTTACCTGAATGTACACAGAAATGACATTATCAGAGATTGATTTCTGTGACGTCATGTGTACTTCCACGTGTGTATAGCCCGACATCAAAACAACGTAGAGTAACATTGGTAGGTATCTAGGAAGCAAATCGCAACAAGCAATATGTATATAATTAAAAAATAAAAAGCCCGCCTGCCTTAATCAAAGTTTAAAGAAAGAAACCTATTATTTATCTCGTGCTGACGCTGCATTGAAATTACATACATACAAAAATAAAGTTAACTATACTAATATACTAAAAGTAGCACTTTTGGTTTTGTAGTTACGGACCCGCCTCTAATGCACGAAGTTGTACCAAAGTGACGTCAAATTTTACGTATTATTTCAAATACTTATCTTAGACATTACAGACATACGGTAAAAGAGTGGCAAAAAGGTTTAAAAGGGAAATTTTAAAAGGGAAGCCGCCAGGAATCGTGTTATATGGACGCTTCGCCACTGAAAGATAATATCTACTAAACAGTAAAAAATATTGGTATTCATTCACAACGTGGTTGGTTGATTTAATAATAAGAAATACTGTCATATAAATAACAGGTAAAAATTAGGAAAATTGTCGTCACCAGTTCGCGCCACTTAGGTGAAAGGTTTTATTATTTATTTACAAAAAAATAAAAATAGAATTAAGAATAGAATTGTTTACGGTTGATTGATTGAAAGCGCTTTAACGGGTGCCTGGACCTCACCTGACGCCTAAGTGCTGCCACCTCATGGGCGCCATTTTGGAGAACCTTCATTGGCAAAAATATTTAGAAACGTAAGATGACGTGCTACCGAGCCCCACCTCTGTCTACGTAGATAAACGACTTCATACCGCAAGTTTGAGTCGTGAATGGTTGACCTCGGTGATACTCGCCAGTCGGTACTGTCGACTTGAATTTAGGTTCGAGAAACAAGTACTGACGTCACGAGAGGTATTTCAATTAAATATGAACCAGCCGATAAGTGCAAAAACATAGAGATAGCAAGTCATTTTGATACAGATCAAATAAAAGATTAATTTGAAAAGTAGGTATACGTGACATTGTAAAAGTTATATTGAGACTTGCCCGCTTTCAAAACCCTTGTGTACACATTCTACATCTAAGGCTGATATCGTAAACATAAGGTCATCATAGTATCACCATAGGAATTGATATGACAAGATATTTGATTATTACACATTAGATATCATCCTCAACTAAAATACGCAAACGGAAAACTACGTCGAGATAGATTTGAAGTGGTCCTTAAAAGTTTGGGTGTTCCGATTCCACCGTTTACATTATCTACGTTAATACGCATAATGTACCAATTTTGAAACAATGCATTATTTTGACCAAACTCATGACCGTTGAACTGCTCATCAATTCGTTTCTACTAATTGGCTTCAATAAAAAAACCTTAATAAAACACGATATGCTTAATTGTATGTTTATTACAGCCATAAACTAGATTTTCAAGATTTGTTTTGATGGAAGTCGAATGATTTGGGGACGCAGGGCACTTTTTAGTTCACCCAACATTAGAAATATTCAATCATCAAATATCGCTAGCTCAGTAATTGAAATGTGGAGGACACATGATAGGCATATCCATTCAGACAGGAAGTCTAGCTAAATATATTAGTCATTCATGGAAAGACAACGAGTATATGATATATCCATAAACAATAAACCAAAAGATACCAGTCAATAATATACTGATAAGTGTATAACCGTGAGAATAACTGAAAACAAACTCAAGGTATTATTTTTATTTGTAAGATAAAATATTATACTTACATAGTACATAGTAGCATGTGAGAAACTGTTATAATATGTACTTGCACATATATGTAGTTACGTCAAAATTCCTGCTCTTTAGTCGCTGAATACCTTAAGCGCAGTCTGCCAATTTCGTATTTGCCAAAATGACATTTGAAATAAGCGTTATGGCTAAAATATCCCAATGTAATATAAAACACAATTTCCCCCCTATCCTTTTTCCTTACCTTCCTCAATCCTTTCACCTACCCCACTCCCTTCACGGTAGGTAGCGGCTTCGCAGAATTTCTGGCATTGCAAGAGCAATGCTAGAGACTGGGTCGTCCATGAGCGTCAGTGGGCTGTTTGCTCGTCTGCCACGGACGGCAATAAAAATAAAATTGTCTATGTCACATTAAACCCATTCTATCCTAATATTTAATATTATAAATGCGAAAGTTTGTGTTATGTATGCGTGTGTTTGTTAAGACTCAGCGCCTAAACGTCTCAACAGATTTCGATGAAAATTGGTATGTTGATAGATTGGATGCCGGAGACAGGCACCGGACAACCCCGCTTAAGAGTTAAGCCGTTTGACACGGTACGCCTAGCTCGCCTCGTTAGCTAGTTCCAGTAGCAATCACCAAAGTAGACCTTCGGGTCACTCTATCATGTCCGGTAGTAAGGTCCGGTTTTCGTTTGTTCCGATTTAATAAAAAAATTCTATCACCTTTAGAAAGCTACAAATAGGACTGGTAACACAGGCTATATATTTTATTATGTTTCACAAATATTTTCATTCATTTTCAAAATTTCAATATTTGAAGCGGTTTTGTAAATCTGAATAATGCAATACGACACTATTGCAATGATATTTCCGTGATACCGAAGGGAAACGAGGGCGGACATCTATAGTACGAGTAAACTAAAACCTTAAAAGAAAATCTAGTGCGGCTTTGGTCTTCTTGATTGACTCAACTCTCCCAGAGCTCTACAATAATTGGACACTACAGACTACAGAGTACAACTACAGACTATACTATACTAATCTTTCACTTAATTTAACGATATAAATACCAGTAAGAATTCTTACTGGTATTTGTTGATAAAATTTGCTATTGTTTTCTAACAATGGACCATTATCTGCATTTTAATTGACAAAGAATAAACGCTAGGTTGAAAAGATTGGATGTTTACAAATAATAAATAGTAGTGCCTTAAAATATTTAATGAAAAAAATAACAAATGCACTAGTCATCAGTACGATTTTCTGAGATGCCATCATCAGATCCTGGTTTCCTTATCACGGTACCACACTTTGGATATCTTCTTTCCGACAAAAAAAGTATCATCAAAATCGGTTCATAAACGACAACGTTATCCGCGAACACACATAAAAAAAATATATATACGGTCGAATTGAGAAACCGCCTCCTTTTTTTGAAGTGAGTTAAAAATACTTATCTGTATATTTAGGGCAACAAGTAATATCAACTTCTTGCCTCCACATTCTATTTTTTAATAACGCTTAAATTGATTCGTACATTATGATACAGCTGGTGCTGATAACATCATGACATGACATCATGATGAATTGATTGATTCATGATGAACAAAATAAAAAGCAAAACCGTCACAGAAGTTGTAATATTTGGATAAGCTATTTGTTAAACTCGATAAAAACTTAATTTCAATGACAGACGAAACCATTACTGGCCTCATATCAAAACGAACAAATAGTACATATACAAATTGATGTTGATAGCCGCAACAAATACAGCCCAATGACGTCAGAGACGAGCCTCTGCGTCCAACCTTTATCTCGGTTTCAAAACAAGTTAATAATACTATTTCAAAAGCGTTAAGAAATTATGCATACAATCAGTTGTCACGTTTTACATGCAGACTTATGGAATTCCCACCCATCATGTTATTATATGCTACGGTAAACATTATGACATATCATGTATAGACAACTTTAATTTATTTGAAACTACATAAACAAGAAAACATTATTTATTTGTAGTGGAGTTGAGACTTGAGCGCCTACGGCATTACTTATAAATAACCTATAAATTCCTTCAAGAATTGATCAAACGGACTATTTAGAGAATATCTATTTGTTATTGAATTTAGGAACACAGAAACAAACATCCAGGTATTAAGGTCACAGGTATTAAGATGGTTCACGGTTGATAGCCGCGTGTATACCAGTGAACGTCAAGTGGTCCACGGGTGGACGCCGCGTAGTCAACGAGAGAGACGACAGACGTCGATCAGAGATCATTTGGTCCGCATCGTCCGTGGTTAAACCACTCGTGGATAACGCGTGGACCACTCGAGAAATGTATGCGAAAAGAGACCTGTAACTAGGGATAGAACTGTAGGAGTCAAGCATCATGATTAGCAAAAGATTTCGTGGAGGTGGCTAAAGACAGTTTGCAAAAACTGCATGCATAAAGTAGAAACCCTATTGAGTGCCTTGGTAGAGGCGAGTCAGCATTGGGTTGTTTTGGGTTTATAAAAATCTTAATTGACAACGTTTGCATTATACAGGTAACTAGCTTTCCACGGCGCGGTTTCACCCGCGTCTTTGCTTACTGCTCTGCTCCCGTCACCAGTAACGTCATGTTACAAAGCCTATAACCCTTCCTCGAGAACTGGACTATCATACGCAAAAAGATTTTTTTAAATCCGAATGGTAGTTTTAGAGATTAGCGGGTTTAAACAAACAAACAAACTCTTCCGCTTTATATAAGACTAGCTATCCGCAGCGCGGTTTCATCTGCGTCATTGCTTACTGCCCTGCTCCCGTCGCCAGTAGCGTAATGTTACATAGCGTATAACCTTCCCCAAGAACGAGGCTATCATACGCAAAAAGATTTTATTAAATTCGATTGGTAGATCCACAGATTAGCGCGTTCAAACAAACAAATTCTTCCACTTTATAATAGTATAGATATCCAATTTTAGTAAGTTAGTTTTGCAATACGTATTGCAGACCACTTTTATTAATCATCAATCTTTTTTAATCGAAACATCAGTCATTGTTATCAGATATTGTTGGTCGATTAAACTTTTATTTATTTTTGTTTCATGCTGTTTCGACAAAAACCATATATGTATATTTATTATGTACAAAATACTCTATTTTAATTAATTTGAACCACATTCGTAGGCGAATAAAGGCGATATGCTGTTTTATTATCATATTCGCCATTTCTATCAATGTTTTGTGGCTCATCTGACTGTAATGTCGATAAATCACTACGCTACGCGCTAGTGTGCATTGAACTTTAAAAAGATACTAAGCTAAAAGTAATATTTTTAAATATATAATGTATAGTGACCACCACTTCTAGATTCCACTGACTGTTTACCGTCAGGCGGGGTGGAGTCACTTTGGTAAAAAACATGTATCCACATTTAAACAAATAAATTCATTCATTTCATTTCATAAAAAGTAAAACATAAATTTACTTAGCACAAACTAATTCGTATTTTGATTTAGTTTATCAGAAATGATTATATATATATGTAATAGCGAGCGAAGAAAAAAAGCTATGAACGTTGTAAAACATTCTATAGTATATTTAATTTTATGCCGCTATGTCCCTGCATTTTATATCTGTAATATCTTCAAAATATTCATTTGGAAACCAGGATCTAATGATGGCCTCCCACAGAAATCGAGAGGATCCTTCGAAAATTGAAGTGGCGACTAGGGCGTTTGTGAATATTTACATTAGGAATTTTTAAGCACTACTATTAAATGAAGGTCGGGAGTCGTTCTGATGATGGAGCCGAAAGACAGTCGAGGGATCTTCTTAAACATTTATAGCAATTACCTGGTGTTTCGACTTAATTCATATCTATTGACACAGATTTTCGTAATAAAATTATCGTGACGATAATTTTCTATGAAATTCAGTGTCGTCAGACACACTTAATTTTTTTTTTATAACTAGAAAATTTTGTTACATACAGATGGTATAAAATGCTGTTCATATTTTTATCGCCTCTTTAATATTTAGACAAGATTTTAAACGCGACATGTGCGTGATAATTTACGCTTGCAATTGAACTTGTTGTATGGTCAGTATGTACATCAAGTTCTTACTATTGGCTACATTAAACACACGCATTTACTACTTCCATTGTCTTCATCTGTTCCATTCCTACCTCATATTACACAGCAGTTATGTTTTGTAAAAGTCGACAAGTACAACATAGCTTACAGGTCAATATTCTACCACATTCAAACAGCGCCTTCTAGCCCCAAATTAAGCAATTATATTTGCTTGTGTTATGGGTACTAAACAACTGATATACTACTTATATACATTTTTTTTTGTAAATACGTACATAATAATAAATAATACCAGCCTATTTACTGTCCCACTGCAGGGCAAAGGCCTCTTCTCATATAGAGAAGGTATGAGCATTAATCACCACGCTTGCTCAAGGCGGATTGGCAATTTCAGACATTTAAGTCCAGGTTTCCTCACGATACGTACATATTATAGATAAATTACACCCAGACACAGAAAAAACAATCATGCTCATACAAAGGTTTGTCCTGGGTGGGAATCGAACCCACGACCTCCGGCTTAGCAGTCAGGGTCACTAACCACTAGACCAACAGGCCAGTCGTCTAGATGTTTGTACGTCTAACTTATTCAGACACTGGTTTGTCGCAAAAAGGTATAATTTTATTCTTCTTATTAACATTGTGAGACAGAGGAAAGAATTAGACCTATTTTTTTAAATAATTTAGAATATTTTTAGCACATTTATTTACATGGAATAAAGACAAATTCAAATTTAGCAAGAACTCACAAAGACAAAGATTTAATTGACGATACAAGGAGTTTCGAAATTAGTTTCATATCTATTTTTTTAAATCAACAATCAATTTTTATACAGAATAAAGGCGAAAACGAAAATTATGTTATTGGTAGGATAAGGGATAGTTCAGTTATCTTAATCCTTATGAAGACTTATAGGGTTTTTAAGAAGCACTAACTTTACGGTAGGCCGTGGTTTTGGTGAGGTATGGCATTATAGATGCTTATGAACGATGATTGGTACTTCAGATAGGCCGTTATGTCGGCCGTTTTGTTGTTTGTTTAAAAAGTGTTTTTCACGTGATATCATTCGGTTACCTATCTACCCAACCTTAACCAATCTTAAGCGAGGTTCAAGTCGTTAGGTAACCAGATTATAGCTTATGTAAAATAAGTTATTACAGCAACGAACTTTCGCTCAGTGCGATAGTATTTGTAAATTGAATCAAGATTTTACTTTGTAAAAGTTAGAGACAAAAACATGTTAATGTAGAGAAATATTTGATAACTAGCTTTCTGCGGCGCGGTTTCATCCGCGTTTTTGCTTACTGCTTTGCTCCCGTCGCCAGTAGCGTGATGTAATATAGCCTATAATCTACCTTGAGAACTGGGCTATCATACGCAAAAAGAATTTGTCAAATCCGTCCGGTGGTTCCAGAGATTAGCGCCTTCAAACAAACAAACAACAAACTTTTACGCTTTATATAATAGTATAGATATTTATACGTAAAAGAATCGTCGATCCATTGTTTCTACACGCCTATAATTGCTGAACCAATGACGTAGAACGCCATGGATCTCACATTAACGTTTGTAATTAAATATTAAACAATAAATTCGCTCTTGCTTATTAGTCTTCAACCCTTTTTACTACGTCATTTTATTTAAAATGTTCATTCAAATAGAATGGGATATGAATGAACAAATGATTGATATAAAAAATCGGCTAAGTGCGAGTCGTACTCGCGCACGAAGAATTCCGTACCATCTATAAAAAAATATCACGTTTATGTATGGGCGCCCGAGCCACTCTCATATATTTATTTTATTTTAATTTATTTTTACAGAAAATATGTAACTAAATATTTTGTGAGTATTTCAAGCGTCTACCTATTGCCGTTATCAATATCGAGCAAAAACGAGGAAAAACCACTTTTATTGTATGAGAGCTCCTCTTAAATATTTATAATTTTATTCTGTTTTTTTTTGTATTTGTTTTTTGTTATAGAGGCAACAGAATTACACATACTGTGAAAATTTCAACTGTCTAACCTAACTATTAGGCATCGTTCACACCAAACGTCTCCGTTGCCGACTGTGATAATGCTCACTAAATTACACACTCTCGGTAAGTAGGGTCCAGTATGAACAAAAAGTTAAATATATATGGAAAGGCGGTAAACTGCGTAACGTGCGCTCACAGTCAGCGGCTGACAATACGTTGGGTCTGAAAAATGCCTTACGGTTCATGAGATACAGCCTGGCGACAGATGGACAGCGGAGTGTCAGTAATAGGATCCCGTTTTACCCTTTAGGTACGGAATCCCAAAAATACATACATTAATTTTATATTTCAGGAACAAACTTATCTTTTCTGTTCGCCAAATTATAGACTGGAGATTGCTTGACCAGCTAGGAAAACATGGATCGAGTAGGCACCTATTGTACGTCACACGAGCAAAGCTGCGTTGGTAACACAACAAAAAAAAGACTACGTAGACAGTGACGTCAGCTTTTATCAGTCCACAATCATCATTCTGCGCTTGGAAACATAATAAAATATTCCTATTGGTTGAAAAACAACCGAACACGGCTGCCTTATCAATTCAATCACAAAATTATTATCTATGTGGAAAGGTACCTATATATTTTTAGATACATATCTTAAGTCTTGCCCCTTTTTAACTATCTACGAATAGGTAAATTTCACCTATTGGCAAAATTTCCATTACAGAATTTGAATGTGACGTAATTTCGGCGCGACCTAGCTAACAAACATTAAACTACAAGTAACCAAACCAACAAATCTACAATAAACTAAACAAAGATTATAGTAGGTACATACCGACCTAGATAGTTTTTGTAACTTACTACTACAGGTACAGGTACCTGTATTACTATATTTAAGTTATAATTTTGCAAAGCTTTTGACAAAAATAATGGTCGTTCATCGTTTATAAAAACTGACTACCGCATGGCGGTACAGTGCTATACCACCACATCATACGGTGTGGTCCTTTGCACGACTTATGCCCAAAAAGAATTAAGTCCAATAATAAGAATCTCCAAAAGCATGTCTAAGTGATAAAAATACCCAGTCATAAAAATGTCCAATGAAAATATCGCCCAAATATAAAAATTACCAGAATTAGTATAGTCCAACTATAAAAATTTCCTGCAATAAAATCGACCAAACTCAAAAATGATCACTAATAATATTGCCCAACCCTAGAAATGTCCAATGGTAAATATAGCCAATGATAAAATTGGCCAAAAAGACAAATGTACAAACACATGTCAAAATCATAAAATTAACCAAATATACAAAAGTTCAATAACTTGACCTGACTAAAAAGATACTTAATAAATATGGGCAAAAATACGAATATCAAAAAAATTCAATACGTCCATGACATTCAGTCCATTGTAAATCTATACCATTATATAAGAATTTGTTTGTTTGTGTGAACGCGCTAATCTCTGGAATTAACAGTCGGATTTGAATAATTCTTTTTGCATATTCTCGAGTCCAGCTCTCGAGGAAGCTTATAGGCTATGTAACATCACGCTACTGGTAACGGGAGCTGAGCAGGATAAATTATAAAAAATATGACGACAAATAATTTGCCTTCATAAATGTAAAGATTTAAAGAACAACTAAACGAATAAATTACTTCACCAGGTCCAAACCACCTGAAGATGTCTTTGAGCTGTGAGAAACGGTCAAACCTAACTAAACTGACAAAACTGCGAGACAGAGTCGATATATAACCAAAGTAGATTTGAGTCTATACAATAGTACGAATACAATTGGACATTTTTATGCCTGAACATTATTAGAGCTGGTCGTGTATCTGGTTGGTTATATCTACAGTTGTGACATTTTTATAACTGAACGTTATTATAGTTAGTCATTTATCTAGTCGTGTATACCTATAGTTTGACATTTTTACGGCTGGACGTTATTATAGCTCATCATTTAAGTGGTCGGTTGTTTCTGTAGTTGGACATTTTTATAGTTGATCAAATTACAGATTGGACTATTTTTCAGTGATGGTCTGTTTGTTGTCCCTATGTATGCTTAGATCTTTAAAACTATGCAACGGATTTTAATGCAGGTTTTTTTTAATAGATAGAGTGAATCAAGAGAAAGGTTTATGTATATAACATACATAATATAAATGGATCTTACGTGGATCTTACGGTAGTAGATCCACGCTGATTTCAGCATGAATGGGCCGGATCGTCCGGGGAAGTACTACCCTCTCATAGAAGATCGACTTAAGAGTAGTAGTATCCGTACTACTGCGTTTCGTTCGGTGAGTGAGAGCGCCGGAGGCCCAATTTCCCACCTTTCCTCTTTCCTCATGTCCCTCATTTCCTTCCCCTAACCCCATTCCCAGCCGCCATAGTGGAGGCCACCATACCAGCAGTTTAAAACGTGGCTTTTGGTATAGTGGCCGCCACTTCTGGATTCCACTGACTGCTTACCATCAGACGGGGTGGAGTCACTTTGGTAGGCTATACTATAAAAAAAAAAAAAAAAAAAAAACATAATATACTAAAGAAACACTGATAATTTGACTGGCCTGTTGGTCGAGTGGTTAGTGACCCTGACTGCTAAGCCGGAGGTCGTGGGTTCGATTCCCACCCAGGACAAACCTTTGTGTGATGAGCATGATTGTTTGTTCTGTGTCTGGGTGTAATTTATCTATAATATGTCTGTATTTACAAAAAAAAAATGTATATAAGTATATCAGTTGTTTAGTACCCATAACACAAGCAAATATAATTGCTTAATTTGGGGCTAGATGGCGCTGTGTGAATGTGGTAGAAAATTAAAAAAAAAAAAAAAAGATTTTAAATGCAGGGACGGCGGAGCTGCCCGGCCGGTGGCGGTGGCGCGAAAAAAAGAAACATGTTTGTATTATGACAAAAAAGCTGTGAACGTTGTATCTAAAGACATTTTGTAGTATATTTAGTATCAGCATTGCACCCATGCAAGCAAATCCGGGGCGGGTCGATAGTCTAATAATAATTCAGACTTTTAGAAGGGCAGTATTACCTATATCTTTACATCAATAGACTTTAAAAGATTTCGTAAATACAAACAGCATCACGGTGCCGTCGTGGGTATTGACAATTGACCTAATATCGCGTCATTTGGCTCTGTTATCGATCTCGGAATTAAGTGTGTACCTACCTATTGTATAGGCACACGCTCGCTCGAGTAATAAAAACACCCTTCACAATGTATATCGCACTTTGAAAACATACAACATTACATTTGCTATTATATTTTTACATTTTTTATTAATTAATTATGGCGGAATTGCCATTATGATTCTTGCTGATTAACATGGTCTTTAGGAGTAATATTTTTTATTGCGAATTCCTGAAGGGCTTTCAATGAGCTTTAAAAATTTGAAAACCTGACGTCATTTATATGTTTCATAAGATTACAATTTCTGTAATACAAAAATATTACAGACCTACTGACCAGACAAGATCATGATTATTCATTCCACACGCAAGTACCTAGACTTGGCACAGTCACATCAAAATTAAATGTAATAATTTTTAGAGAATGTCCGAAAATGTTCTAGAAAATATTCAATCAAGTTGGTCAATACACTAGCTATTCAAGATTATACTTAATACTTAGTATACCATAAACGTGTCAGCAGTCAAAACAACTTTGTATAAATAAGAGAATGACAATGGTTTCATGGTGAAAATTTTACACCAGCATCCTGTGATAAGACTTGCTACTCTGTAATCATCTACAACGTCCCAAATATTGGACATTCTTGTCATATAGATTATACTTAATACTTAGTATACCATAAACGTGTCAGCAGTCAAAACAACTTTGTATAAATAAGAGAATGACAATGGTTTCATGGTGAAAATTTTACACCAGCATCCTGTGATAAGACTTGCTACTCTGTAATCATCTACAACGTCCCAAATATTGGACATTCTTGTCATATAATCAACATGAAGTCTATCTCCAGCAGTAGTTCAAATTCAATAATCAAATGTATTATTACTTTAATATTTTATTATTACTGAAATGAACAATATTTGTGTTATGCTTAATTTGTGGTGGCAGCAATTGGTTTGGTTAATACTGGCTTAATATCACAGATGTTCTTATGGGTAGCCTCGTAGAATATTAATATTGTGACAATAAAATTTTTAATTTTTGTCAACACTATCATACAATGTGTACTCTCCACACAATAGTGTTACAAGTCTCTCAGAAATTACACATTTTTAATCATTTAATTGTATTTAGTAAGTATGATAAGTAATAGTAAAATAAATTGATCATGACATTATTTATTTTATGAACAAACTCATTACTTATGAAACTAATGTATTTTATATTTAAAATAAATTAAAGATTTGTAGGCCTAAGACACAAACGCTTAACCCATGTTTTGTATCAAAAACCACAAAATTCTTTCAAAGTTGCGCACAAATTTTGTCAATAATATTGTCTGTGTGGTACATTGTGCAAAAATACTGGCAATAATATCTTTTTTCTATTAATTAAAATCCATATTTTCGAATGGCAATAACTATTGTATTGTTTCATAGCATTGTGTACTTATTGTTACTAAAAAAATAAAGAAATATTCGCAATATTATTGTTGCCTAAAAATTTGTAACTCATCAGTCACTTAGTCATAACATAAATTAATTGATGCATGGATTGCAATTCAACTTGATGGTGTACATGCAACCTAACAAATAAACAATTGTAGATACGTGTGCCAAGAGCGTAGTGTCTTAATGACTTTTAATGCATTCTAATAATACCTTGGCAGTACATTTGTTTTTCATGTTAAAAATCATAAAAAATCTATAAAATTGGAAATTTGGCTGTTAACTTAGAAAAATAAAAGCTACATTCAAGAAATGACATAAAACTGGGTTCCTAAGCTCATTTTCCACATTTCTACACTAAGTAAATAAACAATTGGGTTACATACATAGCATCAGAATTGCTAAATAAATTAATTCAGATAAAGCATACATAAATAAAACAGAAATTTATTATTAAATAAAACAGGTAAGTGCTCACCTTGCTGGTTTGCTTTTCATCCAAGCAGCTATTGTGAATCCATCCTTAATTTCAGGATCGCTTGATGCCATTTTTTCTTTTCGCAAATAATGTAAAAGTAAAATAAACTACAATATTTAAATTAAATAAGTTATTCAACAACAATTGTCTCAAGAGTACAGTAAACACTGAATGATAAATGATACTTTTATCTTGAGCAGAAATAATAAGATTGCTTCAGTTGGTAATATTGTATGACAACATAAAAACAAAAACACTAATAATAAAAAAGGGGGAAATTTGAACAGAAAACTATATTATCCTAAGGTTTTAATTAAGTAATTATGTTCAAGACACCCGTTGGGATTCACTAGACTTCAATGAAAGAGTAGATGAAGCCATCTGAAACAAGAGACACAGCCACTAAATAATGGTTTAGAATTTTTGGGGTCAATATGTAAATAAGTTATATTGAAATAAACAGAAATCAATAAATGATAATTGTCAATTTTCGCTATGAATACAAGATATCCACATTTAACTATTTTACATTTAGCAAAAGCATGTGTGAATGTGAAAACACATTACCATACTAGTTAGTTAAATAATTCAAATGAAATGTTTCATTTGAATTATTTTTGTTTTAATTTAATAATAATAATATAATGTCTAAAATATTGACACCATTTCATGACACACTGTAAATAATACAAATCAATACTATTATAAAATATGAAGAGTTCGTTTGTTTGTTTGGACGCGCTAATCTCTATAACTACCTGTCGGATTTAAAAATTCTTTTTGCGTATGATAGCCCAGTTTTCAAGGAAGGTTTTATAGGCCATGTAACATCACGCTAATGGCGACGGGAGCAGAGCAGTAAGCAAAGACGCGGATAAAACCGCGCCGCGAGAAGCTAGTATTTAAATAATGACTTAGTTGAAAACTAAATTTATGAAACTAATACAATAAAAATTAACTATCACTTTACTACAATGGGAACGAAAACAGATAGCCATCAATGAAGAAAACCAAAACAATAATAGGATGTGGATGACAAAAGGTACATAGTAATAGCGCGAGCGCGAGACGAGTAAAGTAATAGGTAGGTGTATCGAGGTAGCACTTTTATCAATGCCAAACATTTCCACTCATTTCCACACATGCAAATCTAACGTATTAACAACGACCTATACTAAGTAACCTACAAAAGGATTTTGTAAATACACACTATTCTAGATGACTTGATTGCAGTAAAACGATCACAATCATACACTGCGGAACACATCAGTAAAAATCTGCAATAACAAAATAGTTAATAATATACATGTGGAGAAGATGTGTTGTACATTTTGAAATGTAGGTGGGTAATTAAGACATTACGTTATAAAGTACCTACGAATTACGATAATTACTGTGTTGTGGTTTATTAGATGTTAGGTACATAACTTTTCATACTTACAGTTTCAAGGATAATAAAAGAAGCACAAATTTTAGACAGCATTTCGATTTAAACAACAACTTAACAGCAAATAAATGAACTATGAATCACGAATATTCACGAACGAAGTTGAACGAACAATGGATGAATATGATTTAATATGAATGAATGGACAAACAAATCATAGACTGACTGACCCACAGACAGAGACTAGTAGAGAAAAAACAAAGACTCATCGACATCGAGCTTGGAACAGACCTGTCTAATGTACTCTGTGGAACAGGGTTGGCCGGTGCATGCAAGCTAAGCTAATCGCAGTTATCGCAGTTGGCGCGAGCTCGAGCATAAATGGTGGTACCTCAAAACAAGGACTATAGCATAGAAGGAGTGTTAATCGCCCTTTTAAACTTATCCTATTTTTTCAAATAAGCCAGATACATTGAACAGAAAGAGACAAATAATATTATAATTAGTACAAAAAGCGAACTAACTAATGTCAAATGTTCCAACTTGGTCTATGGCCCCTAGACAATTTAGTTGAGATTAACTGCCGCTTGTTCTCTACTTAGTCTGTGAACTGCCGCTCGTAATTTTCATTGTTGTCTGCCTGTTTTGTGAAATAATGTTTGTTATTTTAATAATTACATAGTGCGATTGTGAAGTAAAATTAAGCCCAGTGGATAAGAAATGTCCTGCGGTATTGTAGGTTGTAAATTACAATCTTCTCGCAAAGAAAATCCAGCTAAAATCGTCAACTTCCATCGGTGAGTAGATAACAAACCAATAATATATTATATGCTAGAAACCTATAATATAATATATGTGCAAAATGTGATTTAGAGCGGTATTACAATATGTTTATGATTTCAGATTTCATATCTGTCAGATTCTATGATCATAGTTCTACGACTCTCAAACTATGATCATAGATAATCACATGTAGTTATTATACCGTCTTATGTTCTTCATTTAAAAATGACTTACACATCTTTGATCATAATTTCTATGATAGTCTAATAGTGGCCTTATTATACCGTCCTATGTTCTTCATTTAAATATGACTTACACATCTTTGATCATATTTCTATGATAAATATAAATATATAATAAATAGCGACCTTATACTTTACTATACTGAAATCATATTTTATTCGTCTGTTTGCCATTCGATTCAGTAATTTTTAAGTATTTTACATTTTTACCAATTTGCGTAGTCAATTTCAATAGTGTTGTGACTTTTGCTGCATATTTTATCGATGACATACAATTTTTATACAAAATACTTTATAAAACTACGTTTTTGTTTTCATAGTGTTTCATACATTGTTTTTTTGCAGGTTTCTGACAGATAATGCCATGAGACAAATTAAGAGAGAATGATTTTCTAGATAACGGACATTCTTAAACAAAACTGACAAAAATAATGTGTTTAATTCTTATTGGAAATAAATAATCATACATTTGTGACATGAATGATACAGCTGTGATTTATTTTTACTTGGGGTATCTGTTTTAATTCTTAACTAAGTCAGAAAAAAACAGAGGGCCGATACTGGTATTTTGGCGATACACACACTGTCCCGCACTACGCTGCGGGAGCGTGGCGACGCGGCGACGGAGCCACGCGTGCAAATGCGAGAGTGCCGGTCTGCATCATCAACCACGCACGTTACTGCAGAACTTGGTGTGCCATACCGTCTGGGCCATACCCACGCGCGTAAGGACGTGTTTCTCTGTATGTAAGCGTGTGATCTGCAACACAGCGCTTGAATGCATTTTCAGTGTGTTGCACCACACGTGATTTCTATAAAAAGAGAGATACTTAAAAACAATGCAAGACACACGCACGCTCGCAATACGCTCCGTGATGCGAGGCAGTGTGTGGATCGATCATGTATCAATCAATTTAATTTATTCATAAACAATTTACATTGTATTTGAGCATACAGCATGAAACATGAATATATAATATATAAACTTTAAAACTATTTCACATTGAAAGTGCTCCTGGCGCCGCTGCCGTCCTCTGCCATTCCGGTGAGGTATGGAACGGCTCTTTGTTTCTTGTAGTTCGTTTACGAGAGCTTTTATGCAACCAGACCTCATTTGATTTTAGTCTGTCTGTTAATTTACCATAGCCCATAGACAAATCCATCTATCGATATCGATAAACTGTCAGAAGGGATCTCAGAATAGGGATGTTCGATCCAGGTGCTTTGTATCGATATTCTGGATCGCAATGGATCGTAATACACTGTATCGATCCAAGTATCGATCCTATTGATTTGATACGATTTTTAGGATCGATCCAGTATCGTATCAAGTATTTTTTCAAAATAAAACACGTCTCTTATAGCATCAAAGTTTATTTTTGTAAAGAAACAAATAAAAATTACATTGGCCAATCTTTGAATGGTAGGGTACGTAAAAATAATAATTTTGATAGCCGCTCTGGATCTAGGCGATTGCGGCTTTCATTTAAAGTGTGGTTGGCCAACGAGAAAAGACGTTCGGAGGGCACAGACGTTCCTACCACTGACAAATAACATAAGGCTATATCGCTCAGTGTTCCCCAAACGACTTTTCTCACTGACCAATACTTAATTGGATCAGACTTTCTGTCCAATAAAGGTTCTGACAAATATTGTTTGAAATATGAGTGGAGGCCTTCCTGTGGTTTGCTCGCGCCAACTTGTGCCACCATTTCGCTATGAAATTTCCAGATGTCGGAGCATTTTTCAGTAATTTTAACAAGTCTGAAATTTCAGTTAAGGCTTTGGCACATGACTGCGGATCATTAAAACATATATTTTTAAATCTAGGATCTAAAATAGAACTAACTGCCAATATATGAACCTTTTCGATATGTTGGAAACGCTTTTTTATTTCTATTAATATTTTGGCCTGAAATTCTGATCCTAAATCACTTGTCTCATTAGTGTTGGTAGATTCTATTGCTTTTGTCATGTAGTAAATTATCGGAATAATAATACTGCATGTTGCATAGTTTTGTCCTGATATTTCTGTAACAGAATTTAATACAAAATGGTCCGATTTTTCGATCCGATCCTCATTGTACATGTATCGATCCACTAACGGATCGAAAGGCATTGTATCGATACAAAAATCGGGTGGATCGTATTCCTTTGTATCGATCCACACAAGTATCGGATCGGATCGAACATCCCTATCTCAGAACTATTAGATTTCTATTTGACTCTCAGTGTGTACGCTCTAATGTCATTTTAATACTTTTAAGCTTTATTCCTTGTTCTGAGGATGGTACTCAGCGATTAAAGGGAACGAACTGCCACCGTTACCACTTACCATCAGGTGCGCTGTTGGCTGCAATTGTCGGCAATGAACAAAAAAAACCTGTAGCTCTCGGGGACTGCCACGGTAAAGCTATTGCATAGCATTTTTTATCAATTTTTTATGCAATTATGATTATTTATTTATTTTTTATTTATGCAGTATTTTTTTTTTTGATATTAATTCAAGTTTTTTTTTTGATATTAATTTAAGTTACACGTTTTGAGCGTGGTGACCGATAAGAAAACGTTTTTTTTCTTTTATTGAATAAATGAGAAGTTAATATCGTTAAATATATTTTTATTATCTTACAATACATGTAGGTTATTCAGGAATTTTTATCATCCTACTAAGTATTTTCACTCCAAAAAAGAATAAAACTGAGACATTACATTACATTGATGCATTGTTACACGTTATTAAAATCTTAGTTTCATTTTTATAGTTCTACCAGATAAAATTTTTCGCAAATGTGACAAAAAATTTGGTTTATGTGTGGTAAAAATTAGCGCCACTAGTGTTTATCCTGAAAAATAAATTTTATGGTAGGCGAAGTGGGAGGAGTTAGGTTTTATTTTCGTTACGGAATTTCGTGATTCAGTCGCTGCGCTCAAAGTCCGCGATAAAAGCTAAAAATAAGAGATTCCTATCTTAGTATCCTTACCAAGCCACTGGAACCACTTGCCGCATGAATTTGAGCTGGACTCCCATTATAAGGCATACTGCAGCAGTCCGACACCAAACGTCTAAATTGAAAGAGCCCTAAGACCCATTATATCTATTTATGCACTTTTTATGCGTCATTCATAAATCAGCAGTGCATTGCTAAGTACCTACCTACACACCACCACCATGATGTTTTAAGTTTCAAATTCTAGAGTACCTCTTTTAACCAGTATAATAGTAATATTACACACCTATATGATAACATCTATCATCTAATACACAAAAAACTTGTAATATATTTGTTAGTTTGTTACGTGTCAGGATGGGGTTCGATGTAAAATGCCAGTTAAGCGATGATGAGTTTATTCAAGACTCACACAATACACTAACAGTACCAAAAGAAAGCAATTAACACGTAAACTGCACTATTATTATAGCGCTTCGTAGATCGCTCTTCGTAAAGTTCCGTGTGACTTAGATGTTCGCTAGAGATCGCTGTGACAACTGAATGAATCGCCGAAGTTCGAATCCTTCAGTCATTCAATAGGTTTCCAAAATCTGCCTGTTATTACTACAAAGTTGTCGACAAATCTCGATAACAAAACAATGAATGTAGGTACTTAGCTGCGACGCGTAAGTATGCCTACCGCCGATGAGCTATTGTTATACGTGTTGATAGGTACTTGCGAACGTTCTAGCTAGCATAGGTATTCGTCTTAACATTGCCCCCCTCTTAATCATGCTCGTCCCGTGCAGCGTTGGAACCGTGATATAGTGCTAGTCGATCGATGTGGACGATCTTCGGCTTCTTTCTATCGCCCTGTCTTATGCGATAGGTCACGTCATTAATCCTTGTGATCACTATAAATAGGGACCCTCCCACCGGGCCTATAGCTTCGGTGACTTGCCGATTTTTCTGAGAGGATTATGGAACCACACGAGCGTACCTTCCTCGAACCATAACGAGTTTTAATTTTTTTTACTAGACTTGGAGTTCTTATCTCGCAATAGATCATGCGTCCTATCCAGTTGTACCTGCAAGTTTGCGACGTATTCTACTGACGGCTTTGACGTATCAGGAGGTGTTCCGGCAATCAAGTCGCTTTGGCCGGCGTAAATCCCGTTGTGTCATGAACCGCGGATCGATATGATAACAGGAAGATTGGAATATAACGGTCCCAGTCTCGTTGATGTTCTTTGACAACCTTGGCCATTTGGTTTTGCAATGTCTGGTTGAACCGTTCTACCATGCCGTCAGACTGCGGGTGCGCTGGTATTGTCCGTGTTTTATGTATGCCGAGTAGATTACACATCTCTTGAAACAGGGTTGATTCGAAAGCTCTTCCCTGGTCATTTTGCAGTTCCAACGACACTAAATCGACACACTACTTCCTGGATCAACTTTTTGGCCACGCTCTGAGCTTCTTGGTTTGGTGTCGCAATCACTTCGGGCTATTTGGTGTAAGTTACGGTAGTAGATTCACGCTGGTTTTAGCGGAAGTTTGGTGCTGTGTGTGTGGGTGCTGGTTTCAGTGGAGTCACTTTAGTAGGATAATATATAAAAATAAAAAAAACAGTAATCTTAGACTACTACTATATAACGGTTGCCATCTTCTGTCACGGGAAATGGGGCAGCTAAGTCAATGGCAATCCTCTCCCATGGGGCCCCGACACTGTACGCTAAGCTAACGCTAAGCTGTAGCTTGCCTCTTGATCTAGTACAAGGTCCATTTACCGAAGCACGCGTAGAGCACTTTCTACACCACTCCTCGATATCTTCTCGACAGCGTACCCAGTAGAAACGTTCTCTCACCTTCACCAAGGTCTTCTTCACACCAAGATGCCCACCTGATGTACCATCATGCACTAAACGCAGAACAGGTGCAACTATGTTTTTCAGGATCACCATCTGTAGGACTTACTTTCTATAAAGCACGTTTTTTTCCAATTTCAGACTGACCCACTGAGCCCAGTAGGCCTTCGTGATTGAGCTTGCGGCTGATACGTCCTGCCATAATGGTTTCCGACTCTAACTCTTTCAGTCCATTATTAATTTTAGATCTCTGTCCTCTTTCTGTGCCTTACTGACTTCGTCTTTGTCCCAGGATTCAACAGTCCCCTGAGTCCTGACAATTTTTACTACCTCCTTGGACTCATGCTTCAGATAATGTTTACAATCCTGGGAGCATGGGCGTCGCAACAAGGCATCAGCATTGGAGTGAATCTTTCTACTGCGGTGTTCTATTACAAAGTTGTACTCCTGCAGTTGTTCGATCCATCTCGCGACTTGGCCTTCAGGATTCTTAAACTTCGCAAAATCCCTTCTTAGTGAGCACCTACGTCCTAAAAGGACGTAAATCCAAAATTTGATACTCCTAGTACACTTGTAGCTTCTAAGATTTCGTGATGAGTGAGTGAGTGACCTTTATAATATAAGGCAATGTATATTGCAATGTATGTAATACAAATATAATGTTTTATCAGAATTCTTATTTAAAATTGTGTAACTTCTTCTTCTTCTCACCTACTTTGTTTCTCTGCACCACCTCCTGCTCCCTGGATTACAAGGGGAGTACGTATGACAATGAGGCGCAGGGATCGGGCTTTTCGGAAATATAGAAGGGAGCGTTGTGATGACAACTGGAATAGTTTGAAGTCTGCAAGGAATCTGTGTAATCAGATGATACGCAATGCCAAACGCTGACATATCCTCAGTAATGTTACCTCTTCATCCCCAGCTGATATCTGGCAGTTCCTTGGAACTCTCGGGATCGGCAAAACGCGGCGTGTCGATTTTCAGAGGACAATTGGATTGGATGATATCAACCAACATTTCTCTACTCGACCTGCTTTGAAAAGCCAAACCAATTGTCGACTTTTCGTACTGTTAATGACATAGCTGGTCTACCCCGTCTCAACATTGAAGAGTTTTGTTTTTCTCCCGTCGCTCAGGATGAGATCAATAAGAGAATCCTTGCCATAAAATCCAATGCGGTGGGCAGTGATAACATCAGCCGCCGCTTGATCACCACTATCCTCGATCACCACCTCAAACCAATTACCCACATAATTAACAGTTCCCTTGTTTCCGGTATTTTCCCATTATCGTGGCTCCGAGCCTATATTACTCCTTTGTCTAAAATACAGAATCCTTCTCTTCCCATCCATTTCCGACCCATATCTATTCTCCCATTCCTGTCCAAAGTGCTCGAGGCCTGTGTACACAAATAACTAATCACCATGTCCATTCTCACCACTTACTGAGTTCGTTGCAGTCTGGCTTTTTGGCGTTTGCGCACTCTTCACTAGCGACTGGCGATGTTAGGGAGGAAATGGAAGACACCAAAGTCACAGTGTTGGCTTTGTTTGATTTTTCAAACGCCTTTGACACTGTCAGTCACGATATCTTTTTAGCCATCCTAGCTCATCACATGGTCTCATCCGAAGCACTGGAATGGTTCTCAAGTTA
Source organism: Parascotia fuliginaria (assembly GCA_963082885.1). Classification (NCBI taxonomy): domain Eukaryota; kingdom Metazoa; phylum Arthropoda; class Insecta; order Lepidoptera; family Erebidae; genus Parascotia; species Parascotia fuliginaria. The sequence goes on along the minus strand of OY720180.1, from coordinate 10,748,996 downwards.
TCTTCGAGGTCGCCAGCAGTCTATCCGACTTGATGAGTTAACATCGAAGTGGTGTCACGTTGACTCTGGCGTTCCTCAAGGCGGCATTCTTTCTCCCCTATTGTTTTAAATTTTTATTTATCTCATTACTAAAAATCTTCAGTGTGCGTATCATCTTTATGCTGACGACTTGCAGATATATTCCCAGGCCAGTATAAAGTGTGTATCATCAGCAATTGACATGATCAAGCGAGACCTTGAATACATAAAAAGCTGGTCTGCAAGGTTTGGTCTCGCGGTTAACCCGAATAAATGCCAAGCTATTATATTGGGTAGCCATCATGAATAGGTTGAACACAGTAAATCTTCCATCCATTGTATTTGATGGTTCATTCATTCATTACCCTGTGCTCAACCGTAAAGAACCTTGGCTTGTACATTGATTCTACCCTGAGTTGGCAAGCTCAAGTATCGCATGTAAGCCAAAAAGATACCGGTACCCTGCGCGCTCTATACCGACTCAAAAATTTCCTTTTTTATAGAACTAAGGTAATGCAGTAATGCTTGTGCAGTCTTTGATCTTTCCACAAGTCGACTATGGTGACGTGGGTTATTTTGAACTGAATGCAGATCTCAACAGATTAGACCGTCTTCTTAAAAACTGCATTGTATTCGTTTTTAATCTTCGTAAGTGTAATCATGTATCTACTTATCGTTCTCAACTAAAATGGCTACCTATTGTCCAACGCCGTAGATTGCGTGTGTCCTATTTACTCTTATGTTAGAATTGTGTACATCCTTTGTTGGAGATCCTTAAATATAAATAAATAAATATTTACATTTAATATATAAAAAAGAGTGTGTGTACTCATGTACGCACGTAAGAAGTTACACTTCTTTAGCGTAACAATCCAAAAATACTAAATAATAACACAACGCAATACATAACAGTTAACCTCAAATCTATAAATGCACTTAAAACAGTATATTAAAACCACTTTTACCACTAATATTCAAAATAAATATTTTTACTGATATAAGATCATTATGGTCTGACGGGTCTGACTCGTCTGTCTGTGGTGTGGCGATTGTGACACTGACAGCAATGACAGCTACGCTGCACAAGCACAAACGCACAGAAATTTTGCAAATAATTTTAATTTTTTAAATAATAATTTATTCTAATAAACATCACAATGTCTGTTGAAGAACCAAATGATTTGGATTGGGTGCAGCTTCGAAAAGAAATGGGAGCTCACCAGCATGTAGAAACTTCACAGGAAAAATTTGGTCGCAAATTTCAAGAAAATCCATTTGTTCCTATTGGTATGTAAATTTTGTAACTCTAGTAGCATTTTTAATAATTATATCAAACTACTAAAGATTTTTACTGCCTATAAAAAGTTGTAAACATTAATAAACTAAATAAAATAAATAACATGTATCTTTTCTCAGTATTTCTTCAGTTGAAAATAGTACTGTTTGTACCGATCTATTTAAAAATATGATGCAGTTGGTAATTCAGTTCCGTTGTAGTTTTTCAATATTATAAAACATTAAAACAGAGTACCAGTGGGAGATTAAAGTTTAATGAGGACCACATCATTTACTTCATCTGCTTGTCCATTCATTTATAAATTTTGTTGCACTTTGGGATAATTCTAAATTATGCTTTAGCATCATTATTGTACTTTGATATTTCTATTAAAGTATAAATTTATTTTGCGTTAAGTTTTATAACAATAATTATTTTCAATTTGCAGGTTGCCTGGCTACAGTTGGGGCTTTGTCATATGGCCTTTGGAGTTTCAGAACAGGCCGCACCAAATTGTCACAGCAAATGATGCGCTGGAGAATTGCTGCACAAGGATTCACTATAACAGCTCTTATTGTTGGTGTTGTAATGACTACAGCCAAAAATGTTTAAATTAGGATAATAAAGTCAAATATATATTTATACTCACATGTTGCTTTTGAAATGCATTACCTACTGTAATAAATTAGTTTCTTAAAGATAAAGGTAGATATTTTAAAATATAGTTGTATGTTTACAGACAATAATTGTTTTCTTTTCATGTAATTCTGATGTCAATATTGTGTAATATCACTAACTAGTAATACATTGTATTAGATGAATTTGAACAAGAAAGTATTCAGCAGATTAAAGATCCTTTACAAATTAAAAAACTAATATCAAAATATGTTATTGTTTAAGCATGGTGGCTTAGACGTGTGCATTACCCTAGCAGGAAAGTGTCTCCTAGAGTGATATGAGTAGCACGAATACTTAGTGCCTAAATTGCTGTAAATGTGCGTCGCATTAAAAAGTTTGTGCGTGTTGTTGTTTTGATATAATACGCAAAAAACGATTCCTGCTAGGGTAATGTTTTTCTAGCAGGAAAATTCTAAACGAATGATCGGAGAGAGAAAAGTTTTACTTCGCCAGAGAGCTTACATTTGTGCTTAAATGTGCGCCGAAAATATAATTTGTGCATCTTTAGGTTTTCGAGATATTCCACTTCCTGCTGGAGTAATGTTTTGCAGAATCGCGTATCTCGAAAACCATTATATGTGCCACTGTAAAATAAACGCACATCGAGTAGCCCTTCGTTTGTGCCTATTTGTGCAAAATAGATTTAAGAAAATATCTATAGTTTTTATGAAATCGCGCTTTCTTAAAAAATCGAAAAATAATCGTAGCAAATAAATGATGAAACTTACAAGCTCACTGAAAACTGTATTCGTTCCTGCTTGACTCATAGAAGTAAGTACATGATCTATTGAATAATAATACTAAAAGTCAAAATGACGGAGGCAGAACTTTGACGTCAGTATACAAGAACACACAATTGATACATGATGCAGAATCACCTTCAACAGAACACGACTCCCCTAAATGGTTCTGACCACATTTGTAACATCTGGGAAGAGATGACCGACATTGAGTTTTAGTGTGTCCATAGCGACAACATCTAAAACATTGTATAGTGGGGTACACATAAGTTTCAACGGGTAATGCATTGTAACACATGTAAATCCTTTTTGGTAAGGCTTGACCATCAAAAGTTATCACTATTGTTTGTGATGGTTTCCAAGAAGAGGAACCATTTAAATGAACTTTATAATTTAGACGCCGGATCTTAATTTTAATATTTCACCAGTACCTAAAGGAGTTGATATATTTTCCTTAACTTCTTCAATGCTCCAGTCAGATGGGACTCCTCTGACCAGACCCATGCGTGTAACATTGAAGGTTGGCAATAAAGCCTTAAATCTATTCAAAGGCAATAAGTTACTATTTAAAAATAAATTAGCATCAACATAGTTAGTAAAAGCAACTACACACTTGTTTCTACCAATTCTTTTAACACTGCCAGGTACAATATTTTGGTATTTATTTTTTTTAAGAAAATTCCCGAAAGTGATAGGGTGCAGGATGGTGCCACTGTTCTCTGCATCAGTTATACGCTGTACATGAATTATGTAAGGTCCTACATCAGAGGGTTGGTACTCCTTTCTACCTACTTGCTCACGAGTTGTCTCATCCATCTGTTTTGGTATCTGTGTAGAAGGTTTATCTACAATTGGTGGTTAAAAAGACAAAACCTGTTGGGATGGGCTATGTAAGTGTTGTATGGATGCACTGGCATACTTAGAAGTTTCTTCAACAGAAGGTAACGCAATATTATTTTCTGAATTAGATTTGCACATGCATTCCGTTTCAAGAATAGAGGATCCCTCAGGAATCACTCCCCTTCTACTCCGTTTTGTTTTATGGCAATGTTTGCAAACTCTATGTTTATGAGAACGTCGTTTACGCGAAGTACTAGCTTGGTTCTCAGAGGTACCAGCATCCGTATCCCTTCCACTTGCTGTGGCTACAGACCCATCTGTGTCCATACATGTCCACCTCAGCATGTGTTATGACTACGTAGGACAGTAACATAACTACCAACAACGGGGGGATTTAAGCTAGGACCTAAATCCCCCAACAAATCATCAGGCGGGTCGTTCATTCGACCCGAATCACGTTTCGAATATTATATGTACAAAAACTTACCAATACTCAGGAAAATAACTAACTAAAATTAAATATATGTACAATATACAATAAATATTTACATATACACCTTATCTGAACCGATTAATAATTAAAATTTATCTTTTTTAAAATTGCCGCAAAAAATACACCCGCGCAAGCCGAAATTTCCCGCGCTTTTCTATTTTTTTTATCCTACTATGTGTGTGTGTGTGCGTGCGTGCGTGCGTGCGTGCGTGCGTGCGTGCGTGCTATCAGTTTCACTAAAAATTTCCACTGGCAACACTGAGTAACAAAACAGTGTTTAATCTAAGAACACAGAGTATAGTGTTGAGCACAGAGTACTTTATTAATAATTATTAATAATTTATTATTATTATTATTAATAATAATATGATTCTACCACATGCACACAGCGCCATTTAGCCCCAAATTAAGCAATTATATTTGCTTGTGTTATGGGTACTAAACAACTGATATACTACTTATATACTTTTTTTTTTGTAAATACATACATATTATAGATAAATTACACCCAGACACAGAACAAACAATCATGCTCATCACACAAAGGTTTGTCCTGGGTGGGAATCGAACCCAAATATACTGAAATTGTGTTGAATACCCACAGAACAAGTACTAAAGCATAGAAGGAGTGTTAATCGCCCTCATATACTTGTCCTATTTTTCCAAATAAGCCGGATACATTGAAAAGAAAGAGACAAATAATTTTGCTAAGGACGGTCGGTGTACACTGTAGAAACGTCAATTTGGTTACCTTTGGATGCCGAATTAAAAAGTGAACTAATGTCAAATGTTCCAACTTGTCAAGGCCTCTAGACAATTTAGTCGGATTAAACCGCCGCTCATAATTTTCATTGTTGTTTATCTGTTTTGTGAAATAATATATGTTATTTAATAATTACATAGTGCTATTGTGAAGTAAAATTAAGCCCATTGGATAAGCAATGTCCTGCGTCATTGTAGGTTGTAAATTACATTCTTTTCGCAAAGAAAATCAAGTTTAAATCGTCAACTTCCATCGGTGAGTAGATATCAAACCAATAATATATACTAAAAACCTATACATAAGTGCAAAATACCTAAGTGATTTATACTTTTCTACACTGCAATCATATTATAATCGTCTGTTTGCCATTCGATTCAGTAATTTTTAAGTATTTTACATTTTTACCAATTTGTGTAGTCATGTTCAATAGTGTTGTGACTTGTGCTGCATATTTTATCGATGACAAAAATATTACTATAATTAGTAATTAACGATTTTGTAGTAACTATCTTTGTACCTTTCATAGTGTTTCATACATTGTGTTCTTTTACAGGTTTCCTAAAGATCAGACCGGAAGATCCATGAAGCAAATTAAGAGAGAATTATGTTATATATTATATTGTTACACGTTTAACGTTCCAGCGGTGAGGACGAATCTACTCAAATTTGCTCCATTGTCACGCGCCATACGACTTATTAATATTATTTCTATAGAAATTGATATTTTTCAATGTACCCTGTCAAAATTCAAAGATGTTGCACAAAAATGTATAGTATTGGATAAATAGGTATATTTAATTAGTAATTAGTTAAATTTTAGGTTTTTATTTATGACTAGCTGTTGCCCGCGACTTCGTTCGCGTGAAAATTCAGATGGGTGCCTCTATGAGAATATTGCGTGCCTGATTTTATGGCAATCGTACATTGTATCAGTATTATCCGTCTCTATGGCGAATCCAGTTTAAACCCGCTACCGCTAAAACTGACAAACCACTTTCACACAAACTTGCGACTCTTATTTGCCCTTTTAATAAGGGTGGTTTCTGAATATTAAAAAAAGAGTATTTTCTAGTAATTTGGTAATCCTACTATAAAAACTATAGAAGTTTCATACAAACTTTGCCACCCCTTTATACCCCCTTAGTTGATGGATTTCGCAAAATTCCGTCTAGTAAGTGAGCACCTATATTCTAATAGGAATGACAATGCAAAGTTTGAGATTCCTAGCACTTGTTGTTTCTGAGATTTCGTGATAAGTGAGTGAGTGACCTTTTGGGCTTCGCTCGCGTGAATGTCGTTTTTTCCAATAGGCATTTTTATATTGTTTAAATACTGTTTTTCATACTATTTTTTATTTCCCCCTCACTTCCCTCTCACTTCCCCTCACTTCCCCGTTACTTCTCCGTCACTTTCCTCTCACTTCCCCTCACTTTCCCCTCACTTCTCCCTCACTTCTCCCTGGCTTTCCCCTTACTTCCCTCTAACTTCTCCCTGACTTTCCCTTCACTTCTCCCGCATTTCCCCCACACTTCCTCTTCACTTCCCCCTCACTTCCCCATCACTTTCCTCTCACTTCCCCATCACTTCCCTCTCGCTTTCCCCTCCTTTCCTCCTTCTCCTCAGTTCCTCCTTTTCCTCCCTCCTTTCCCTCCCTCCCCCTCCCTGTAAATTTCGAGTCGCTAGCTTCAGAAGCTAAAGATCTTTGTTTAGAATATTTCATCCCTAATTTCACCCCTCTAAATCTACCCCTGTTAAAATAAAATTATAAGGATATTTTTTATTTAAATAGAAGTATTCCAAAATAAATTTTCAAAACTGTAAGTTAAAAAATGAAGAAGATTCATATAATCGATTTCATCCCTTTTCACACACTTAGGAATTAAATTTGAAAAACCCTTTTTAAGTACAACCTCTAGACATTTAGACAAACACACCCTCAAGTCGCTACGACCAGCAGTTTAGGCTGTGCGTTGTCTGTTAGTCAGTCAGTCAGTCAGGACAAAGCCTTATATAATATGTATGGGTGTATGGATGTATGGATTAGACGTATAGCCATCGGGGATCAAAGCATACAGGCTGCTAGGAATGCTAACACGTGATGAACCACATAAAGCTGACCGTGCGAAAAACAGCTAATACTTAGATCCACGCCCACAACTTTTAGTTGTGTCTGACCTTGGGCTTTATTAATTGTCATCGCGAAACATAGGCTCACTGGAAACTGGACTCATTTAAAACTAAACGGAAGATTGTTTAGAATGAGCGGAATCCGAAAAATAAAAACGCTATCAGCTAATTCCGTAACCTGTTAAAGTCTCTGTTTCTATCAGATTTCGTAGTAAATTAACAAATGTTCGACGTGATTCTTTAAATTGGCATAACTTTTTTATTTATGAACCGATTGACATGAAACAAACACTAAATGTTAAGTGAAGCTTACTACAATGTATTAGTGAAAACCATATCTAAATCGGATAAGCCGTTTCTGAGATTAGCGTGAACAAACGCACAGACAAACAGACAAACAGACAAACAGACAAACAGACTAACAGACAAACAGACAAACAGACAAAAATTGTAACAATCATTGTTTTGGGTTCTATTTGCGTTGATAAAGGCCCCAATATTTTTTTTTCTCATATATCTTCCATGTACAGACAGCGATCGGTTACATTTTTATTATATGTATTTATATGTATAGATATAGATATCGTATTGGATTTTTTATCTGTAATGATATTGTAAATACTTTTTCAATAAATAAATAATAAATAAATAAATAATTGTTCTAGATGACTACAGAAATTTATTGATAAAATTGATGGAGAAATATTTCTAAAAGTACCAATTGCTTATGCACAAATAATCAGGACATTCTTAAACAAAACTGCAATTTTAAGGGGCAGTAATAATGTGTTTCAATATTATTGGAAATATAATCATACATTTGTGACATGAATCTTATAGCTGTGTTTTATTTTTACCTTGGGGTATCTGTTTTGATGCTATACTAAGAAAGTCAAAAAAGAACTGAGGGCCGATACTGGTATTTTGGTGATCCACACACTGCACCGCACTACGCTGCGGGAGCGTGGCGACGACGCGGCGACGGTGCCACGCGTGCAGATGCGAGAGTACTGGTCTGTATTGCAATCAAGCACGTTACTGCAGAACTCGGTGTCCATACCGTCTGGCCCCAAACCCACGCGCGTGAGTACGTGTTTCTCTGCATGTACCTAAGCGTGTGATCAGTAACACAGCGCTTAAATGCGTTTTCAGTGTGTTGCACCACGCGTGATTTCTATACAAAGAGAGATACTTACAATTACAAACAATACAAGAACACGCACGCTCGCACTACGCTCCTTGATGCGAGGCAGTGTGTGGATCGATCATATATATTTCAATTTTCAATTTATTTAATTTATTCATATACAGTTTACATTGTGTTTGAACTTACAGCATGAAACATGAATATAAACTTCAAAATTATTTCACATTGAAAGTGCTCCTGGCGCCGCTGCCGGCCTATGCCATTCCGGTGAGGTGTAAAACGGCCGTTTGTTTCTTGTAGTTCGTTTACGAGAGCTTTTATGCAACCAGACCTCATTTGATGTTAGCATGTCTGTTAATTTACCATAGCCTATAGACAAATTTCATCTATCGATATCGATAAACTGTCAGAAGGTATCGTAGCACTATTAAACTTCTATTTGTCTCTGAGTGTGTACGCTTTATTCTCATAGTAGTACTTCTATGCTTAGTACTTGTTCTGTGATCGAATGAGTCGCGTGGTCACAGATTACTAAATAGTTACTTTACGTAAGACTTAAGAGTGGTGGATAACGACAACGCATGCGTAGAACGAGCGAGCGAGATAGCGCTATTGCTACACGTATGTAAACGAGCGAGACAAAATAATATACTATATCTTTATTGTTTTACTTTTACTTTCGCGCGCATTTTTCATTTTTACCTCTTTCACAAAGTTAAATAACATAATTAGTTATATTAAAAACTAAATACTCTGTGATTGATTAGTTGATTACAAATACTTATTATTATAATACTTTATTTAGGACGTACGTGCGGTGTATTATATTGAATAAGAGACACTCGACAGGTATGTAAACGTTTTTAGTAGGTACTTACTATACTATATTAATTCTCAAAACTCACTTTTGATTATATATCGACCTACGAAACCATGATTTATATTTTGATTAATTATGAATGTGAATATTAAACATAGTTTGGGTCTAGGTGACGTTTTGTAGTTGTACTTGTGTTATTTATTATTACCTACTATAGCTTCATTGTGTGAATGTGGTAGAATATTATATTACTAGCTGACCCGGCGAACTTTGTTCCGCCTTAATGTCAATAAATAATCATATTTTTTTTTTATTGGAAAAAATACAAAAAAAATTAAATTTCTACATCAATCATTCATAATTATTTCTTTATTTTAGTACATAGGTTGCTCTTCATTTAAGTACCTTGTGATACACCCAGATGATGATTTTCGATACCGCTAAAACTTTGGCCATTGCTGAGTGTTTTGCAATATTACACGTTGGTTCTTCAATAGTTTGAAGATTTAACGGTAATTTGAATGCTGAATGAGCCGTACGGCATCCTTCTAACAATGTGGCTGCTATTCCAGAAGAAGCAACTGCAACCGCTATGTTAGATCTCGCCCGAACAGTTGCTAAAACTAATGACATGAGGAATGTCTTGCCAGTTCCACCAGGGGCATCTAGGAAATATAAACCACCATTTTCATCATCGATTGCCTTCATTAAAGTATCATAAACTTCCTTTTGTTGGTAATTCAACAGGGGTACATTCGTTTGAACTACTAAATCTAATTCCTGGTGATCATATTCACGTTCCCGTTCCAATTCTCGATTAAATGCGTCATTCATTTCACGATATGGTGCTGGCATTCCTAACCTGATTAATAAATTACCGCACATGAGGTAACACATATCTTCGATCAAGAGTAAAGCACGATTATGTATCTCCTCATTCATCTCAATATCGTGATTTCTGGAACTGACACGAATTTGATGTAAAATATCTTCTGACATATTATCCTTGTATTTGTGCCACAGGTTACATGGGTTTGATGGAAAACATGTCGAAATTATGATAGCGAATAATGTGCGTATCTGACTTGGAGATGCAGAGATAATGGCTTCAGCGATTGTCGTATCCCAATGACTATCGTTTTCTAATAACTTCAATTCTTCACATGCAGCACGATATGTTGGGAATATTACACCATTAACAGTTCGTAGTGACTCAAATGACGTTGGCCCACGCACATTTACCAGCAACAACCGCAAATAGAAACATTCATTATTCTTTGGATGAACTGTATACATACGACCAAGAGCATCAGTAGAACGCACATCTGGATACCCAGGAACCGCATCGCCTTGCTTCCGTCTTTGAAAATTCTTCGATGAAGCATTCCAAGTATAATAACGTGGCATCTCCGAGTAAAGCAAAGTTCGTGCAAACTGATCGCTTTGGCAGATTGCAAAAAAACTGGTCAATGTAGTTGCTGGAGGTGTTTCATGCGTAGCATTCGAAGCCGTGAAATATACTCGTTGACCATTCTCCAGATGCACCGCCAAATGCGTAACAGTAGGATGACGTTCGTGAATGGGAAATGCGAATATACGCCAAATCGCTTCATTACAGTTCACATAACGACCAACTTGATAGCGTGAAATTTCATCGTTGGTATTCGAGGATTGCAATCCAAAAACCGCCATATCACTGCCTTTCGTGACATATTTGCAAATATATTTTATGGACTTAACTGAATTGCAGTATTCAACGTTGCAATGTGTCTTGAACGATTTAGAAATAAGTGGCGAATATGGAACAATCCAACTGTTGTCGACAACGAAATCCATTCTTTTCACTTTCGTTGTGACAGTTCGACCGTTGTCATCTGGTGATCGACGCCGATACAGCGGATAACCATCATTGCCAGTGACAGTCTCCGCCGTTAATTTCCGTGGATATCGTTTAGAGCACTTTCCATCGACCATGCAAGGTGATTGGGGATTGATGGCACCACACGGTCCATGAATCATATTAGTAGTAACAACATCATGTAGGTCTGGATCGACTTCATAATCAGGAATCTCAGCACATATGATATCATCTATTTGGTCAGGCTGAATTCTTTCCACTAACCAAATAAGAATGTGTGCGTGCGGCAGGCCTCGCTTTTGCCATTCGATTGAATACATCCAGCATCGAGTATCTCCAAAGACGCGTTGTTTAACAATAAAGTTCATCAGGGACCTAATTTTTTGCCTGAATATACGTGCTGTGATGTCGTGTCTATCACTTGATGTTTGTCCGTGAAGCAGCAATTGAGTAATTTCTATCCATTTTGGATTAAGTTCATCTGGGTACAAAACTCGAATATACTAGTAAAGAAGGGAGAAAACGAAAAAATTATACGCATAAAGAACGAAAATGATATTAAAACACTACTTGGTGATAACAAAACTCACTTCTCGCCAAGCCAATAACAACAAAACCCACTGTGGTGACACACTACGTGATTTCCTAAAATATAAAATTCGATAATCCGGGCGGAGGAGTGGACCACACAGACATTGAATATACAAAGTATGATGACCTAAACACCTGGTCACAGCAATTTTCAAAAAGTGATATAAACATCATTCATTTGAATATTCGTTCACTAAGAAAACAATTTAATCAACTTCTAGTATTGCTAAGCCACTGTATAGCTCATAGAAAACTAAGCGTGATAATACTTACCGAAGTTAACATAAAAAAGGAGGAAGTATCACTGTATAAGATCCCTGGTTATATAGTATTTCCTAATACGAGAGAAAGAAGAAGAGGTGGAGGAATACTTGTATATGTGAGAGAAGACATACTATTTACTATGGAAATACCCAAGATAACATTAAAAGCAACCGAACTAATACATGGAAAACTAAAAAGCGGGACTAAAAATATGCACATACTAGCCTTATATAGGCCACCTAACACAAACAAACAAATATTCGTCTCAGAACTGGAAGCCCTACTGAAAACTATCCCATCTACAGAAGAAATAGTATTAATTGGTGACATCAACATTGACTTTTCTCAAAATGTAAACGCGAGTCTAACTGCCTACAAAATCGCCCTGTGCGAAAGCGGCCTGCAAAGTGCTATACCTACGACTGTGACAACGCGCGAGGCGATCGTCGATGGCCGAGTAAATTCCTCGAATTTTGACCATGTGTGCGTGCGAGTGAGCCGCGGCCGGCCGGTAGACGCGCGCGCGCACATGCTAACCTGCACCTTATCCGATCACTACATGGTGGGAATTAGCTTGGCAGCGAGCGGTAATGTGTCTATTAATAATACGAATTGTAGAATACAAACCATTTACAGTGAAAAAAATGTAAACAATAATCTAAAACAAATTGATTGGCAGGGTTTAATGCAAATTAATTGTCCTATCCTGTTGTATAAAAAAATATTTGAGTATTTTGAGAAAATTTATGATAATAGTAGCATACCTACAGGTATTACCAAAGAGTAAAAGAATTACGCAGACATGGGTGGATAGCGAATTGAAAAGAAAATTAGAGCATAGAGATTTACTTTTTAGAATTTGGAAATCATCACCTAATAATATGAATAACAGATTAACATACACGCGATATAGAAATAAAGTTAATAAACTAATAGACATAGCTAAGAATAAGTATAGACAAAAGGAATTAGAACAGTGTAATAATGATTTTAGAAAGATTTGGTCGAATATAAATAAATGGATAGGCAATACTAGGATGAGTTTGGAAGATGTAGTTAAAAAATATTTAGGACAGAAGGAAACTATGTATAACATTTGTAATAAGTTCTCGGAAACATTTACACAAGAAATACAGAAAATAAAGCATAACTGTGATAATAATTTCTTAGATCGAAGTTCCTATGTTAAGTCAAGTGATACGTCGTTTTATTTTAAAAAAGTAGAAGCATGTACAGTAGAGAAATACATTAATAATTTAGATTGTAATAAAGCACCAGGATCAGATAGAATAAGAGTAAAAGATTTAAAGCAAATTAAAAAAGAAATTAGTCCAATATTAGCCAAATTTATTAATATGTGTGTAAGTGAAGGTGTTTACCCAGACTTATTAAAAAAGTCAATAATACGACCCATATACAAACAGGGAAGCCATTTAGAATATACTAACTATAGACCAGTCGCAATATTATCCGTAATAAATAAGATAGTAGAAAAAGTAATAGTGAATCAGGTGAGTAGCTACTTAGAAACAAGTGGTATAATAACAGACGCGCAGCACGGGTTCAGGCGAGGGCGAAGCACCGCCACAGCGCTCGCGCATTTCACCGACTACGTAAACAACGCGCTTAACGAAGGTAACTTTGTGGCGGCGCTTTTTGTCGATTATAAAAAGGCATTTGACACTCTGGATCACGATGTGCTACTGCGTGCAATGGATGAGTGTGGGGTTCGAGGCCCCGTCAATCGCTGGTTTAAATCGTACTTGGATAACAGATCGCTGTACACATCCATCGACGGTACCACGGGAGACGAGGTTAGTGTGAAACTCGGTGTGCCGACCGGCTCGGTGTTCGGACCGGTCGGGTACATAATGCACGTCAATAGTGTAATCAATGTCATAAAACCAAAGAGTAAAATAAACTATAGGGAAAAGAGAGCCCTCTTTAGACAATTTTAAGCAGACCTGTTAGACGACTAGCGCCACCTGGAAATTGGCCCCGGAAATTATTCATAGTCCTAATAAAAATTTAATTTGTTATTCTATGTTGTAGCAAAATTAAATAACCAACTCTACATTACACTTTCTTAAAATTTTAAGTTGACCTTCTTCTACATTTTAAAAAAAAGTCAGTGTAGAGTTTGGTTATTTAATTTTACCACAACATAGACACAATAGATTTACTAAATAGGGTAGAAGTTAAAGGTAGAAAAATAAAACATAAATGTTTAGGTATATCATTTTTTATTTTTATAATGTTTATGTTTATTATAGTATTCTTGCGCAAATTACGAAGGTGACAGCCGGAGGACTTAAAAAAAACCGAATTTAATTTAATAAAAGATTTATTACTGTATTACAATTAAACTTATAATTAATTTAAGTCTATATTCGACCGATGTGAGAATCGAAGTGTCTTACCAATCTTTATTTCTAATTAAATTAAATTAACTAAATAGTCCAAATCAGCACTTTTGGGCGTTGACGACACGAGGAGTCGTTTTAGCAAGATAAGGTAATAACGATGCACGAGGCAGCTGCGGCACGAGGCGTGGACTCAGCAATTTAGGCATTGCAACATATCCGACGATTATAATAATTAATAAATATGCCATCACGCTATTCAGCGGAATTGGTGTAGGCAGAGCACGTAACACCTCCCCCCTTAGAACAGCAACTATTTGAGCACGTTCAGTGAAAATGTTGCTGGCAGCTGATTCTGTGTCTTGGTTGATTCCGCCAGTATATCTTCATAGTGATGCTTTTCAGGTTTATCTTCTCGAGATTTTCTGTTCTTAGTGCAAATGTTATACCGTCGTATAGTGAGTGTAACGCACAGTACAATGGCACCGAATATTATAGCATAGAATGGTATAGTTGTATGATAAAGCGAGTTGTCGATATTAGGGTGATCAATCTGTACTGTTTTCTGTGTAAGAATCTTGTCTTCAATTTCACGCAGATCTTTCAGATGTACCGGGTTCAATTTTAGGTGTATGATTGCTGTTTTGGTGAAATCCAGATCCATGGGTATTTCAGTTATCTTTAATGGCTGCCCTTTGATACGATCGTTGACGTTTGAAATTGTAAATTCTTCAGTTTTTAGAATACAGTTATGAGGAATAGTAGCAAGATAGCTTCCATGTAGAGTAATAGATTCTTGTCGTTCACATTGCAATTTTGTTCTAGTAGGTTGTGGAAATATAAGCGCGTACCGTCGGTCGTCTAACTGTTCCATTGCTTCTTTAGTTAGCGTGACTTTAGTCAATCTGCATGACTTGTCTAATGATTGGTTGTAAATAAGCTTCTGTATGCAATCGATACGTCCTCCTGGTTGATGATTGATTTCTTCTTCGCAGAGATGGTACTGGTTAAACTTCGGGCATTCAGCCTCCATGTACTTGAAAGTTTTCTCATTGGTTGCTATGAAAGGGTATGGGGGAATAAGGATATGACCTAGCTTATTTGGGACCATTACTAACCTATATAATTCAAAATAATTTGGAGAAACTAAGGGAACTTTAAATATTACAGTAATTCTTTTTCCTGAGTAGTAATAGCCTGGTTTAATTATTGAATAATATTCTCTTAAATCGGCTTCTAGTATTTGCTCTGGACTATACACTAGATTTAATTTGTTTAACATATTACTTAACGAAACTATATCTAAAGAACTATGATGTGTGCTTGATGCACGTATAAAAGCTAAAGTGTTTTCTATCCTAGTTATCTCTAAAAATAAGTCATCTATGTTTTCGCTAATTATAGCGATCAATTGGGCAAATTTTGCGTAATTAACCAGATCATTCTTAGTATTAATATTCTCATCTAAAAGTATTCCTAACGTAGTATTAATTTTCTCTTGATTATTGACTATATTTGTTAGAATATTGCTGTACCGGGACATCCAAACTTTATTGAGACTAATATGATCATTTAATTCCGGTATTATTTTATCATCATTATGTTCTAAAAGTTTAATTGCATTATTATACAGTTCGGCATCCGTATGGTCTAGATTACCAGTTATGCTTTTTATGATTGAACCTAATCCGTCAACTAAACCTCTTTTACTACGACCGGGTTCTAGGGTTTTTAGTTGTGAACTAATTTTATCTAATTTATTTGTTAAATGCGCAATTTGAAATTCATATAAGGAATGTGAATGATTGTCTGCTTTAGTCTCAAAATAGTCAAGTTGAGTCTTTACTGAATTTAGTCTATCTTCAATGTCAGTTAGTTCAATGTATTGCAGGAAAGTATGGTAGTGGGTAACAAGTCTCGCTCGTCCAAGTTTGAATGGTAAAAGTCCAGGTCCATTGTCCAAGCTTTCAAGTTTTATCTCCTGCATTAGTATTGGGTGAATGAGTATTGCCAGAAGTATCCTGTAACAATTTTGAACCTTTAGGTACACGTTTCAGTCGAGATTTTGCAACGGGACCTTTCTTTTTAGATGTATATATGTGAATTGGGAGATCGGCTAAAACCGTATCTTGCGTATAGCGAGGTGCTAATTTCTGCCTATCAGCTACTGGGTTCTTAATAAAAACTTGCTGTTCGGGTTGATATTCTACTTCGGGTTCTCTATTTTTATTCCTATTTTCCATTATATGTGTGCGATCGGCTAATGTAGAATTATTAATAAGATCATACACAGTTTTCATCTGGTCTCGGTGTGTTAAAATATATTGCTGCAGAAGATATTCAGAAATATTAAAGTCAAGGGGGTCTCTTGGGTCTAAGTGTCCTCTTATCAGATCATGAGGTCTACACTTCGTAAAACTATGAACTGAACTATTATAAGCTAATATTGCGTAAGGCATGAGATTAACTATAGGTTCCTGCTTTTGACGTAATCGTAAAATACGTAGATGTTCTAAGAGTGTGGAATGGAATCGCTCAACTATGCCATTCGCATTAGGGGAATGAGCTAAAGTTCTATGATGGTTAATTTTATGTAGTCTAACAAATTCTGCAAATAATTGGTTCGTGAATTCCGTACCATTATCTGTTACGATAGTAAGCGGTAGGCCGTGATGTGTACAATAGTTAAGAACTGCCTGTAAAATACTTATTGCTGTACCATCTTTTATATAATAAGCTTGGCCATACTTTGAGAATACATCTACTACTGTTAAATACTTTTCATTTTGGGCTGTAAAAAGGTCCATATGTACTAATTCAAAAGGTTTCGTAGCTGGAGGTACTATATTAAACTGTGGTCTAATCGGATTCCTATCGTACTTAGTTTGTCCGCAAATTGTGCATTCATTAATGTATTTCGAAATGTCGTCTTTCATCTTTGGCCAATAGTATTTTCTTGAAAGGGAAAGATAACACTCGGTTATACCTCTGTGATTAGTCTTCCCTTCATGATAATGTTTTATAACTTCTTGTTGCCGTAAATATTCTTTAACGTCTTCTAATTCTGATTTGACTAACACTAAGTTCATAGCTGAATTTTTAAAGTGACTTTGTATAATGGGAATAATTGAATACATTCCTAAAGGAGGCGTAATTTTTATAGCAGTTTTTACTTTGGGATTGATATATTCTTTTACAGCGTTAATTACATCTTGCTCTAAATTAGATTCTGAAACCTGAATAAATGTACGTGTATGCGTATCGAAAGGTTTGGTGGCCGTCGTTCTACGCTTAATATCGCCTACTATGGTAATACATATTTGTCTGTGAAACTTGTTCAAAGGTTCGTCTGTTATTGGAATTTCTAGTATAGGATTTTCAGCATTTGTATGTACAGTGGCTGTAGTAGAACCAGTGGGAGAGACTGGCCTTTCAGAAGGATTAGCCAACATTGATTCTGACTCTTCATTATTAATTTCGACTCGTGATAGAGCATCTGCATTGGTATTGTATTTTCCTTTCTTGTAAACGATTGAATAGTCATATTCACTAAGTTTAAGTCGCCATCTAGTCAGTCTGGAGTTACAATCTTTTAAATTCATTATCCATTGTAATGGTTTGTGGTCGGTAAGTATTTTAAATTTACGACCGAACAGATAAGGTCTGAAGTACTTTGTTGCCCACACAACGGCTAAAAGTTCCTTCTCTATAGTACTGTAGTTAGTTTCGCTGTCATTTAAAGTTCTGGATGCATAACAAATGGGTTTATCTAAGCCGATAGTGCCTTGTGACAATACAGCGCCGATAGCTACATTCGATGCATCAGTCGTTAAAATAAATTCTTTGGTAAAGTCAGGGTACTGTAAAATAGGGTCATTTGTCAATAGTGTCTTACATTTATTAAAACATTCAATATAGTCAGCGTCAAATGTGATTTTGTTAGATTTCTTAAGACATTTCGTCATAGGCTTGGTAATGCGAGCAAAATTCGGAATAAATTTTCTATAGTAACCTAACAATCCAAGAAACTGTTTTATTTCTTTAGGCGTTTTTGGCAAAGGGTATTTCTCTATGGCTATTATTTTTTCAGGGTTAGGCTTGACGCCTTCAGCAGTAATGATGTGTCCTAAGAATGCAGTTTCCTTCCTTAAAAACTCAGACTTGTCCATCTGAATTTTAAAGTTAGATTCTTGCAATCTTTTAAAAACTTTCTCTAAATTTATGATATGTTCCTGTAATGACGTACTAAATATGATGACGTCATCAAGGTATACTAGACAGATGTCGTTCTGTAAGCCCCTAAGCACATTATCCATAACGCGTTGAAAAGTGGATGGGGAATTCTTTAACCCCATCGGCATACGCAAAAATTCAAAGTGCCCATGCTCAACATTAAAAGCGGTTTTCGGAATATCGTCTGGATGCATCTCGCATTGGTAGAATCCGGATGCAAGATCTAGGGTACTGAAGTACTGGCATTTACCAAGCTTGTCAAGTATATCATTAATGTTAGGAATCGGATATTTGTCGTCTATGGTCTTGTCATTTAATTTACGAAAATCTACAACTATTCTCCATTTTTGCTTGCCTGAGGCATCCGCTTTCTTGGGGACTACCCATATAGGTGAACTCCAAGCAGATTCGGAGGGCCTAATGATACCTTGGTCTAACATCTTAGTGATTTGGTCTCTTACTTCTTGGCGGTGAATAAAAGGGTACCGGTAACTTTTAGTGTAAACGGGGAGTTCATCAGTTGTCCTAATACGGTGTTTGACTTTATTAGTGAAGGTTAAGGGCTCTCCCTCAACATAGAACACGTCAGCAAAACGAGTACATAAAGTTTCTAAGTTAATTTTTTCTTCAACGTTTAAGTGATCAGTACGTAATCTAGATATGACATTTTTTACACGTTCCGGGTCATGTCTAGTGCTCATGCACTCAGTATTAAATAACTCGGCCTGTAAAGGGCGTTCAAATGTGATACAGATATCGCGATCGGTCGGGTTTTCAATTTCTATAATGCCCGTACAATCTGTAACTCGAGTAATACACTCGTGAATCACGCAATTACAATATAATTGTTGCATTATCGAAACATCACCGTCAGGGCGGTAAATAGGTACGTTAACTAATTTAGATGAGTTAGCTGGAATAGTTTCTCTATAACTGGGCCTTTTACACTGATAGAAACGAATAGGTATGGTAGTATAATCTGTAATTAAGTAATTATTTTTAAGATCAATTTGCGCTCCGTCAAGTAAATCTAAACCTAACAATCCGTCAAAATGATTATGAAATTTATATATAAAAAATTTAACATTTAAATGGTTATTAAATTCAGAAAAATTTGGTATAGTAATAGAATGCTTGTGCATACTAGTTGTGCGCGCGTTCGTTACCTCAAAAGGGTCATAATTTAATTGTATGTGTGTAAAGTATTTTTCCACCGCTTCTGGGCTAATAAAGGACTGATTAGCGCCAGTATCGACTAATAACTTAAGTGGCGGATCTGAAATTTGTATATAACGCAACTCTCGTTTAGATAATATATTTAATTCTATTTTAATCTTTTTTGATCCTGATCCATGTGAAAATCCTTCTCCTTCTCTTCCTTACTGGTAGAAGTGGAAGGTTGTGGTGGTTCAATACAGTTAGCGTCGTTAAACGTCTGATATTGAACACAGTCTTGCTCGTACGAAAAATAGTCAGGTTCATTGTAATTGTAGTCGTAAAAGTCTTTATAGTCATAAGTGTAAGAACAGTCAGGTTGCTCATAGTAATAGCCGTGATTATAACTTTCGTCATAACCTGTCATCTCATTAAAATTCATCTCACGGGTTTTAAAATAATTTGTAGGTGGCGGATTCCCGGATCCATGCCAATCGTGTCCTGGAAACCCTAGTGGTTTAGGCGTAAAGTGACTAACACCGCTCATCGGCTTCGGTCCGTTATTTTGTACTGGGATATTCCTATTAGGTAATTTAAATAAGTTGCTTTGGGGATTGTAATTCGGCGGGGGCGCGCGAAACATTTGTTGAGTACGGTTGGGCAAATTAGAAGCACGGTACGGTACCTGATTCTGATGAAAACCTGGTCTCCATTGCTGCTGCTGCTGCGGCATAGGCATAGGTTTATGCCAGCTAGGCCCTAGGCTAGGGAAACTAAAAGGTTTCGGCGTGGTCATAGTGACCGCGGGTGGCATTTTTACATTAAATTGCGAATGATTTGTAGTCGGGTTACGTCGCTCGGGAATATTTGCATTACGTTGCTGTAAATACATGACATTTAACTCCTGTTGAACAAATTCCAGAGCCTTTTCTATCGTCTCGGGTCTCATGCACCGTATACGGGACCCTAAAGGCTCTTTAAGACCTCTAACAAATGATTGCAGCGTTAATTTTCTATAAAGATCGCGTTTGGCGTCAATCGTAGTTGAAATATTCTCGTGTAGAGTAACATAAGTCATTATGGTACTAAAAAGGGTCTGGCATTTGTCGTAATACTCCTGAGGAGTGCTACTTCCTTGAGTTAATAAAGACATATCATTGTAAAGAGCGGTCTCGTCTCTCTGGTCAGAAAAGTTATTAATTAATGCATCTCGAATCCCTAACCAACTTTCTGGAATACCATATGAGTTGATTGTACGTGCGGCGGAACCTGTTATTTTATTTAATATACCATTAATTACACTTAAGTTACTTAACTCGTAGCCCGGCTCATTTTTCACGTATTGTAATACGACTTGATCGCAAATTTTTATAAAACGAGTTAGAACATTCGGATTGCCATCAAATTCCGGCACTGGTCGTAATGCTTTATATATAATATCGGGATTATAAGCCATCTTAGAATTATTAAATAAAGTATCTAATTCTAAACTATCCGAGTCTAATATTCTATTAGAATCTATTTCTTTATGTCTACTTGTCTGTCTGGAAGAGACAGACTGGTCTCCAAATTTCCGTGGGTGAAAAATCTTGAATGATTAAATGGAAAGATAGGACAAGGAAGCAACACTTAAAGAATATTTCAAGGACTTACATATACATATTTTTCTCGGTTCTTCAGGTATCGATTGCTGGATACTGGTCCTCAGCTGTGTCTTCTTTAGTTCGGACGTTCGACGATGTATTTGAGAATACCGACAGTGACTATCGAGCAGATTAACGATATTTGGAAATCTATACGCGTCGCGCACTGCCTCGAACTATCCTACCGACTGCGCCAATTACGAAGGTGACAGCCGGAGGACTTAAAAAAAACCGAATTTAATTTAATAAAAGATTTATTACTGTATTACAATTAAACTTATAATTAATTTAAGTCTATATTCGACCGATGTGAGAATCGAAGTGTCTTACCAATCTTTATTTCTAATTAAATTAAATTAACTAAATAGTCCAAATCAGCACTTTTGGGCGTTGACGACACGAGGAGTCGTTTTAGCAAGATAAGGTAATAACGATGCACGAGGCAGCTGCGGCACGAGGCGTGGACTCAGCAATTTAGGCATTGCAACATATCCGACGATTATAATAATTAATAAATATGCCATCACGCTATTCAGCGGAATTGGTGTAGGCAGAGCACGTAACACGCATGTATTTTACATATATCATCGCCATTATATGTTACCTTTCCAGACAAAATTCGATTAATCGATCTACACCAGCTAAAAATAATAACATTAATTGATGTGTTCATAAAATATGTTTTTAGTTTTTTTTTGTGTTTAGTGCAGTTAAAAGGAAAATCAACCATCACATCTGCTGTTATCATAATATTTTGTTTAAGATTTTTTTCAGGTACATTATTTTTTAAAAATCCTGTTATTAAATTTTGTAGGTCATGGAAACAATTTTCCAGTTCTTCACTAGGGTAGCACAACCATTTTTTATTAGAGTACTCTTTAGCTTTTATAAATGAGTTTCTGTTTTGGTCTCCCTGATCGATAAGGCTTTGCTTGCAATTTTTACAAGTTTTTACTATATTTTTTAAACATTTTGTCAGAACCCAGCCACACACGTAATTCCTTTGACCTGCATCACTTTTCCTATTAATATTTAAAATGTCTTCATTAATTTCAATTATTTCGTTTTCTTTAAGAGCATCAGAAGTATCAGGATTACAATCTAGTTTTTCTGTGAAGAAGAACTCAAGAGTTTGAAGACATTTATTTGAGTCTTCTTCACAGTTCGCTCTTCCTGAATGGGGCGAGTTAAAATTATTTAATAGTAAGGCTTTATATGCACCTTCAAATGCTACAGTGTTTGGAGAATTATTTCTCGCCCCATAACTTCTAATGTTTCCAAAGAAATTTTCTACTGGATCCTGATTAAAATTTCTCGTTAAAAGAGCATCAAAACCATATCTTTCAGAAACAATGTTCCAAATTGCTTCCATACCTTCAATAGTTTTAATTAAATTTGTGATAGATGGAATGGTAGTTTCGATTAATCGAGTTTTGTTTCTAGTTGATTTATTATATCTAAATTTAACCGTTTTTAAAATCATTTTAGCTTGCCTCCATAATTCATGGTGGGGCGAGTGCCTTTTAATAGGCCCTTTATATTTTTTTCCGTTGGGAATATGAAATGTGTTAACATTTAAAGTGTCAAATAAATTGTCCAACAACAAAGTAATTTCTATTAATTGCTTACATTCATTTGGTAAATCTCCCCTAGCAGATAAGTGTTCGGTAGCCACAGCTACGCTGTGGCTAAATATTTGTGTTGCGGACTTGACTCTCATTTTATTAATTTTATCAGGATCTATGTGTTCTTCAGTTAGTTTGTCTAACAATCGTAGTTCACCATAGGACTTATCTGCCGCATAGACTTTTTGGTAATAATTCCATTTTACAATTTTTACTATGTTATTGGACTTATACACTAAATCTTTGGTAATTAAATTATTTCTAATACCCTTAATTAAATGAGGAACATCATATTATAACGGAATAATTAATTTTCCATTTATAATGAAATGGTCATAGCGCCATTCTTTTCCTTGTCGAAGATATTTTGCCTTCGTGTCGTTTACTAGTTCCGTAATAGCACCGACATTTACGGTGCTTTGATCACAGACCGTATTTATTATTTTAAGGCCCGAGTTTTGGGCATGTTTTATTACATCTATTATTATATTTTTTAATTCTACTTTGCTTAACCCGGCTGTGTAGTAGTAGGCTATGGGCTGTTTAAAGCTTTTTTTAATACCTTTGACCATGAAAACCAAAACGTGGTCAGCAATTTTTTTATTTTATTATAGGCAAAACCTTCTAAAACATCTTTTTGGACATTATAATTTATTTGTGGTGTCAAGGACATCTCATCAAATATAAGTGAGCAGAATCTGTCGTTGTCGTCGTTTTCCGACATGGTTTTTTTTATTCTTTCGAACACTATAGGAACTATACCTTGATGAATTTTGACTGTGCTCAATAGGCGCTTCATGCATTTTGCCGATGGCAAGGTAAACAGTTTACTTAACAGATTATATGCCTTAGGACTTTTTTTATACAAGGACAACGATAGTACCTTTTCTTGAATCGTGAAGCGGCGCCCTTTTGGATGTTTTAATCCCCGCAGTTGCATTTTTAGAAACAATTGAGCCGGGTTTTTTAAATTCTTCAGTCCATGGTTGGATAAGTCTTCCGCACTTTTTAGTCTCGCTTTGAAAGACTGTCCTTTCTTGCGCAAGCGTGATACTTCCGTTTGGAGACGCTTGATCTTCGTGCGTAGTGGACCCATTAGATCTGAGGAAGGATATTTACAGTGATATACAAATTGTAATATTAGTAAAATGTACCATAATTTTAACCTTTTGAGCACCAATGTCGACCACAAAAAAATTATAGACAAAAAGTATGAGAAAAAAAATTCTGGAGGATGATTATTAAGAACACAAACCGATAATAAAACAAAATATAAGAATAAGAGTTTTATTAGACTCAATATGGACCTATGTAGGAATATGGAAATACGTAGTTTTTCTTTATTTTGTTCTTTTTTTTAGAAGCTTTAAAATTGTAAAATTTTGGTGCCAAATTTACCTCACAAGCGATGGCCGTGATTATGGGCAAGATTCACAGACCGCACTTTGACTTTACTTTGATGCAAAGATCTACTTTGTACCAAAAATATGTATCTTAGGCCCAGATTCACAATCGTGACTTTACTTTACAGCAAAGGCACCTTCCCAAAGTAAGCTTTGTATTGCCGAAGATTACTTTCAACTTCATATTCAAACATATTTTTGGTACAAAGTTTAGACTTTACTTTGTAAAGTCAAAGTGCGGTCTGTGAATCTTGCCCTAAGTGCTTACATGCCACAAAAATGGTCACTAGTATACATAATAATAACAAATTAATAATACCTTTTCCAGCTGTTCTTCTAGGCTTGCTCATAACACTATAATTGTGTTCCAACATCCAGTTTAATGCCGCGTTTCCATGAGGTTTGCCTGAAATTTATATTTTATGGGGTTTAATCATCGTAGAGTTCCGAAGACACAGGTTGAGTTACTTGAGCATTTGTATCGAAACATTAATGATAGCAAATTGTCAATAGAGTCAAATCATAATAAATATAAATATATATATTAATATACAGTATAAAAAAATGTTAATTTTACCTGCTGTTACAGGTTGGGATATTGATTGCAGCTGGTATTGGCTAGAAGTTAATTCTTCTTCCAAAACAACTTGGCTTGTTGATGGCTCTGAAAACAAATTAACATATTCAGATAAGTACAAAAATTATGAGGCTACAAACAGTGTTGGCATTAATCGATTAAAATTTTGATCGCTTACTTAATTTGATTAACTTTAATCGGATTAAAGTTAGTCGTGATTAATGTTAAGCGTGATTGAAATAATCGCGATTGAAATGTTAATCGTAATCGTGATTAACAATAATCGTTAATTTGATTAAGCCTATTAAAGTATTTTTAGAACCAAGAAAAAAATGTACTTAGCACATATATTATATGGACGCGTTTTCAAAATTCATAGGATATCGAATTGTACTACTACATTAACAAGTTTCACACACAGGTCAGCCTAACTACACCACTTCGGTGACTTCTACTGGAACTAGCTGATTAGAAGAGCTGGGTTTTACGATTATAGGCTTGTTTGGTTAGTTATGATGAGACTTTACCACCAGACAAGATGGAGTGACCTGAAGGTCTAAGTAAAGTACCTTAACAAAACGAGCCCATACTCGGTACGCCTAGCTCTACTCGTTAGCTAGTTCCAGTAGCAGTCACCAAAGTAGATCTTCAGGTCACTCCATCTTGTCCGGTGGTAAGGTCTCATAACACCTAACAAAACAAGCCCATACTCGGTACGCCTAGCACTACTCTTCAGCTAGTTCCAGCAGGAGTCACCAACGTAGACCTTCAGATCACTTCATCATGTCCGGTGGTAAGGTCTCATCATAACTAATAAAACGAGCCCATACTCAGTACACTTAGCTTTACTAATCAGCTTGTTCCAGTAGCAGTCACCGAAGTAGACCTTCAGGTCACTCCATCTTATCCGGTGGTAAGGTCTCATCATAACTAAAAAACGAGCACATACTCGGTACGCCTAGCTCTACTCGTTAGCTAGTTCCAGTAGCAGTCACTAAAGTAGACCTTCAGGTTACTCCATCTTGTTCGGTTGTAAGGTCTCCTCATAACTATCAAAACAAGCCCATACTATCCAGCTCTACTAATCAGCTACTACATATATACTCGGAGTACCCAAGTTCTATTAGTCAGCAGGTTCCAATAGTAGTCACTGAAGTAGACCTTCAGATCACTTCAGCAAGTGCGAGAAAAATTTTCAATCGTGATTAATGATTACGATTACGATTGTTAATCATAATCGGACAAAAAATCTGATTATGATTACGTTAATTTTAATCGATAAAGCTACGACTGAATTTTTAATCGTAATCGTTAATTAGATTAAGTTTTTGCCAACACTGGCTACAAATAGTCAAAGAAATTTCTGAAGATGATCAATAACAATATTTAATATTGTCTATTGAAATCAGTGATGACTATATACAACTACATTGTTTATGACACTAAACAACAAATTAAAATATTTATTTGATTTAAAAATATTTACCTGAAATGTCTTGTTGTACTATTGTAGGTTGCCTTGAAGTGGTTGAAGCTTGTTTTAAGATTACTTGACTCTGAGATTGTCCTGTAAATTTAAAAGCATAACAATATAGTGGTCATAGGCAAATAAATTCTGTGAAGACAAAAGATACACCCTCCATAAAACAATGCACGGCTTGCTCGACATTCAAAACTAAGATCAATCATATTTGCTACAACATCAAAAGTATTATTAAAATATTCGAGCAAATACACCTGCCATATAACTGATCCATCTCATTTAACATGCTGCGTGCCGAGACGTTTCTAATTTATGAGTTCGAGCTTGTCTCATTGTTGATTTTGTGTTTTTGTGAGATCTTATTTAATAATAAAATAAATCATACTATAATAATAATATTGTATTAAAAATATATTTATTTATTTATTATTTCTAGTGTACTTCAACTAGACTTATATACTTTTGTAGCGTACCTAATTACCTATTTATTGTTTTTATTAGTATTTAATATATTTCCACACTTTCTTTATATATATTTATCTTTTCCGTTGGCTTGAAACTTTGATGTAGTTGAGAGCTTATGACACTCGTGGGTTGCAGCTGAAAATTAGCGTTGGAAGCCTGTTTTAGGCTAACTTAACACAATGCAGAGCTGTACGCCCATATGGCACTTAACAAATTTATGTTATACATGTACCTATCTAAATCATAAAGGTGTTAATTTTACTTCTTTTCTGTTTATTATTTTATTGCTTTCAGCACTATATAGTATGCATATTATTTATCTTGTGCCAATAAATGATTTTTATTCTTATTCTATTATTTTTTTTTTTTTTTTTTTTTTTTTTTTTTTTTTTATATATTTTATATAGCCTACCAAAGTGACTCCACCCCGCCTGATGGTAAGCAGTCAGTGGAATCCAGAAGTGGCGGCCACTATACCAAATGCCATTTAAACTGCTGGTATGGTGGCCTCCACTATGGCGGCTGGGAATGGGGTTAGGGGAAGGAAATGAGGGACGTGAGGAAAGAGGAAAGGTGGGAAATTGGGCCTCCGGCGCTCTCACTCACCGAACGAAACGCAGTAGTACGGATACTACTACTCTTAAGTCGATCTTCTATGAGAGGGTAGTACTTCCCCGGACGATCCGGCCCATTCATGCTGAAATCAGCGTGGATCTACTACCGTAAAAAATTCTTTAAACATCCCTGTGACAGATGGACAACAAAGACTTAGTAATATAGTCATGTTGGCACGATGAGCGTTTTTGGGTATGGAGGCCTAAAAGCCAGGGACACAGCTGAGAACTATTATGAAGGTGTGTTTAAAATTTATGTTAGTGTCAAAGGCATAAGGGTGCTTTATACTTTAAGTAACATAAAATAATTAAAAGAATTCAAGGGACTTACCAGGCAGATGAAGTATTGGAATTGCAAATGCACTTAACCGTTTATTACGATTTCTGTGCTGGTCACAAAAGTGTATATCACAAACTCTTTTCTTCTTGTAATATTCAAAATCAGAGGCAGCTTCAAGTGTTCCACCAACAAGATTGATCCAAGTTTGGAATTGCTCAGGATATTTCACGGCATCAAACATTGTAAAACGTTTATACGCGGATGACATGTGTTTATTGTATTCATCAAACAACGCGACAGAAGCGCAAAATTACATAAAGACAGATTTTGAAAATATAACTAAATGGGCACATGACAACGGAATTATTATAAATTTAGATAAGACGAAAATAATGTTTATAAGCTCACCGTACAGTAATTATATAAAACAGGGCAATAGAATACAAATAACAGGGCATACATACGAATGTTTACATAAAAATAAAAATGGCTGCAATTGCACTTATGTAGAAGAGGTCAATAAATATAAATATTTAGGTTTAATAGTAGACAGTAATATTAATTGGAAGCTACATGTGAATGAAGTGTGTGGTAAATTAGAAGTAATTCTGGGTAAATTCTTTCACCTCAGTAGCTTTGTTAGTAGAAAAATTTTGTACGTACTTTACTATGCACTTGCTGAGTCCCTGATAAGTTATGGTATAAGCAGCTATGGGCTTACATTTAAAACACAATTAGATCGAATAAAACAACTTCAAATTAGGCTAATAAAATACCTAGTAAGTAAAAAAGTAAAAGCAGACTGTAAACAAGACTATGACCAACTATTTAAGAAATGTGAAATTTTACCAGTACATGCAAAAGTAGAATACCAATTAGCAATAGAACAATATAACATAGATATACATAAAAAATTGATAAGTCATAAATATAACACAAGACAGACTGAACAGGGTAAACTTGTAATACCATCCATTAGAAATTATTATGGTAAGAGAACTAGACGATATGTAACCCCAATACTATACAACAAAATAGATGTATTAAGAAACAAAGCCAAAGAAATGGGCACAGTAAAGTTAAAAAAGAGACTTAAACATTATTTCTTATAGATAAATAAATAAAATACCTAGTAATATTTAAGTCACTATAATACTTAAATAAAGTTACTAATAATGAAAATGTATGCATAAGTAACTACATAACATAATATATATAGTCATATTTAATGTAATAAATATAGTTCACCAACAATATTATATAAAGATATCTAACCTAACCTACCTATGTAAAAACTATTATGTACCTACTTACCTATTAAGTGCAAATTTATTGTTAGAACAAGAGCGCCACTATCGCCAACAAACTGTCCAGCAGTTTGGCGATTTTGCATATGTATTATAAACAATGTATCTTTTTATGGTGAATAAATTCTTAAAAAAAAAAAAAAAAATTACAGGTAAAAGTAATAAAGAGATCGGGCCGACCGTAATGACGAACATATGTCATTGCATCTTGTGCATATTCATGCATATGACGTGGACTACCAATGTATGTCGCCGGCAGAATAGTTAATCGACCAATATTAGCTGCATTTCCTTCAGTACTAACTGCATCACGTAAATGGATGTACTCCTCAGAACGCAGTTTGGCTTGGTTCAACCTAATGAATGTTAAACGTTCCGTTTCTATTTTTACATACATAAAAAAAAAAAAAAAAAAAAAAAAAGTAAAAAAAAAGTATAAAAAAAAAAAAAAAAAAAAAAGTAAAAAATATAAAAAAAAAAAAAAAATAGTAAAAAAAAAATATAAAAAAAAAAATAAAAAAAAAAAAAAAAAGATAAAAAGTATCCTATGTCCTTCTCCTGGCTCTAAACTACCTCCCTGCCAATTTTCAGCTAAATCGGTTCAGCCGTTCTTGAGTTATAAGTGAAGTAACTAACACGACTTTCTTTTATATATATAGATATATTAATGTATAAACTAACAACCCGTTACAGTAATATATATTTTATGCAATGAAAAATAAAATGTTTTTCCTTGTAGCAATTTTTATTTAATAACAATTACTTATACTATTTTAATAAGCTATGCATTTTCTTGGTGGTATTGATTTGCATGATGCTTATGTGCTTTGTCCTTTCTTACAACAGCATGGCTGAGTCGGCTGATAAAAGAACATCCACATGCAGAATAATAAAGCTAAATGCAATTTCTGCAATAAAGTTATGTACTATAAGGGTGGTGGACCATACAACTTAAACAAAACGCAACACCTGGGTGTTTTTCAAAATATCGCGAGAGAAGTTGAACCCATTGAAAGTAACGAAAATCCCTCTTCAAACATAAATATTAACAATATTGAACCTATAGCTTCCACATCTTCAACAGAAATCTCTACAACCGCAGCCGCTTCTTTAAAAATATCACACTCCAAGAAAATTACTCAATATATTACCAGACCACTCACATGCAAAAAAAATGATCTGTTAAATAGAAACTTGATAGAAATAATTTCCAAAAATTATTTGCCTTTTTCCATAGTTGACAGTAATTCTTTTCGCAAATTTCTACACGAATTAAATCCAAATTATAATATTCCGTCCCGTAAAACAGTATCTAACGCTTTATTACTTAATTATTATAATATTGAAAAGACTAAAATCCAAAATTTGTTACAAGAAGCAGACTACATTTCGCTCACGACCGACGGCTGGACTTCTAAACCCAACGATAACTACCTATCTTTAACTGTAAATTTTTTGTCAAAGAATACAGAGTTAAAGTCATGTATGTTGGCATGCCAACAGTACACTGACAGACACACTGCTGATAATTTAAAAACCCAAATCCTCAAAATGTGTGATGAATGGAATATCACGCATAAAGTAGTAGCTGTAACCACAGACAACGCGGCCAATATAAAATCAGCAATTAAACTCTTAAAATGGAAGCAGGTTCCATGTTTCGCTCACAACTACTCCGCTACCTAGAGGGTCACTCGTTAATTAGTGACCGACAATATGGCTTTAGGTCAAAACGGTCTACGGGTGACCTTCTAGCGTATATCACGCACCAATGGGGTGAAGCTATGGACAGGCATGGCGAGTCCTTGGCCATCGGCCTTGACATAACCAAAGCCTTCGATAGAGTCTGGCACCGTTCGCTTCTGTCCAAGCTTCCAGCATATGGTCTGCCACCCCAGCTGTGCAACTGGATTGCCGCATTCCTGCGTGAGCGCCGCATTAGAGTCCTTTGTGACGGATCGGCCTCCAATTATTTGCAGGTCAACGCTGGGGTGCCTCAGGGGTCCGTCCTGTCGCCCACTCTGTATCTTCTGCATGTCAATGACATGTTGTCCCTTGGCAACATTCATTGCTATGCAGATGATAGTACAGTGCATGGGCGATATCTCGGACATCCTGCGGCTAAACAGACTGACATCGAGGCAAAACGCCTAGAACTTGTCGCTGAGCTCGACCAAGTATTATACCGCATTTCTAAATGGGGTTGTGAGAATTTGGTCGAGTTCAATGCCAAGAAAACACAGGTGTGCGCGTTCTCTGCAAAAAAATCTCCGTTCCTTCCCCTTCCCTCTCTTCAGAACACAGCGTTACCACTACAGGATAGCCTAAGTATCCTGGGTATGGACATCAGCCGAGATCTCAACCCCAAGAACTACATCGAGTGCGTCATTAAAACCGCCTCCTGTAAACTCGGTGTCCTGAACAGGGTGAGGCGGTACTTCACGCCCGAGCAGCTGTCTTCTTTATAAGACACAGGTTCGTTCCTGCGTGGAGTACTGCTCTCATCTTTGGGATGGCTCCGCACAGTACTTACTGGATGCACCCGATAGGTTGCAGCGGCGAGCAGTCCGTATCATCGGAAGCCCGGAGGCTACTAAGACCCTTGAGCCTTTACAGCTGCGAAGAGACATCGCCTCAATGGCCGTCTTCTATCGCCTTTACCATGGAGAGTGTTCTGAAGAGCTCTTTGAATTAATCCCACCCTCTCCCTTTTTATCCAGAACAACACGTGCGGGACTAAAGTGCCACCCTTTCACAGTGGAATCTAAAGGGTCTCGAACCAAACGGTTCAGCACTTCATACTTTTGTCGCTCAATTAAAGCCTGGAACTCTTTGCCAGCGCATGTGTTCCCATCTAATTTTGATCCTGGGTCTTTTAAGCGGGGCGTGAAAAAGCATCTCACTAAGCCGCCATAGTGGAGGCCACCATACCAGTAGTTTGGCTTTTGGAATGGTGTCCGCCACTTCTGGATTCCACTTACTGCTTACCATCAGGCAAAGTGGAGTCACTTTGGTAGGCTAATATAAAAAAAAAAAAAAATAACACTCAACCTTATTGTACAGACGGCTCTTAAAGAAATTAAACCAACTCAAACGAAAATTAAATCCATCGTAGAACATTTTAAGCGAAGTCCTCTGGCTTCGCAAAGATTGTATGCAATGCAAAAGCAGCTAAGTGACAACCCTCTTAAACTCAAGCAAGATGTCGTTACTCGCTGGAACTCGACGTATGAAATGTTTCAGAGAGTACTGGAAACCAAAAGAAGTTTAATGTCAGTAATTGCTGTTGAGTATCCTGAAATAGAGAACATAAATAATGCAGATATAGATATTTTAACTTACGCCTGTGAAGTACTTTCTTTCTTCAAGGATGTCACCGAAGAGATGAGTTCCGAGAGTAAAGTCACTATATCTCAAGTAATTCTTATTTCAAATGCGCTTAAAAACCAATGCGAACAATATTTCTTAGAGAATTATTACCAGATGTAGTCAAACGAATGGCGCAAGTGTTACTGGATGAACTTAGAGTAAGATTCCACAATATAGAAGACAACGACATCCTTGCCGAAAGTACTCTGCTCGATCCCCGTTTCAAAAAATATGGCTTTAGCAACGAGTTTTCGTATGCGCGAGCTTGCGAAAGCTTAAAGTCATTAGTCCGGAAATTACACATCAATGTTCAAACTGAACCAGTAAACCAAATAGAAGAAATAGAGATACCACCGCCTAAAAAAAATCGTAGCATCTGGGATGACTTCGATAAACAAGTCTGCGAAGTCATCAAAAACACCAATCCTACAGCTGCCGGCATAGTAGAAGTAGATAGATACTTGCAGGAACCATTAATACATAGGCACCTAGATCCTTTTAAATGGTGGCACCAGAAAAAGGATACTTATCCAAACTTGTACGAAATCGTAAAAAAAAGAATGTGCGTTGCTGCTACGTCTGTTCCATCGGAACGAGTATTTTCTAAATCGGGTCAAATAATAACCGAGAGACGTAATCGGCTCAGCGGCAAAAGGGCAGAGATGTTACTATTTTTAAATTATAACATGTAAGGTTTTTAAATTATAAGATGCAGTAAATATCGCACCTAAATCCTGTTTCTATAAAAGTAAAACATTCAATAGTAAACATTCGATAAAATACTTTTAATGTAAGTTTTTCATTTGTACAGTTTTATTATACTTATCTATCTATATCTATACATATAATAAAAATGTAACCGATCGCTGTCTGTACATGGAAGATATATGAGAAAAAATACTATTGGGACCTATATCAACGCAAATAGAACCCAAAACAATGATTTTTAAAATTTTTGTCTGTTTGTCTGTTTGTCTGTTTGTCTGTGCGTTTGTGCACGCTAATCTCAGAAACGGCTTATCCGATTTAAATATGGTTTTCACTAATATATTGTGGTAAGCTTCACTTAACATTTAGTGTTTGTTTCATGTCAATCGGTTCATAAATAAAAAAGTTATGCCAATTTAAAGAATCACATCGAACATTCGTTAATTTACTACGAAATCTTATAGAAGCAGATATTTTAACAGGTTGCGCAATAGCTGATAGTGTTTTTATTCCTCGGATTCCTGTCATTCTAAACAGTCTTTCATTTAGTTTTAAACGAGTTCAGTTTCCAGTGAGCCTATGTTTTGCGATGAATAATTAAAGTAATTAATTAATTAAGTAATTAAAGTAAAGGTAAGACACTAAAAGTTGTGGGTGTGGAACTAAGTATTAGCTGTTTTTCGGTCAGCTTTATGTGGCTCTATCACGTGTTAGCATTACTAGCAGCCTGTATGCTTTGATCCCTGATGGCTAATACGTCTAATCCATACATCCATACATATTATAAAAGGCTTTCTACTGACTGACTAACTGACTGACAGACAACGTAAAGCCTAAACCGCTGGTCGTAGCGACTTGAAATTTGGAGGGTGTGTTTGTCTTAATGTCTAGAAGTGTACAAAGAAAGGGTTATTACAAATTCAACCCTTAAGTGTATGAAAAGGGATGAAATCGATTGTATGAAACGTCTTCATTTTTTAAATTACAGCTTTGAAATTTTGTTTTGGAATACTTTTATTTAAATAAAAAATACGCTCATAATTTTTTTTTTACTGGGGTGAATTTATAGGAGTGAAAGAAGGGATGAAATATTGTATGGAAGATCTTTACTTTTGAAGTTGGCGACTTGAAATTTGGAGGGAGGGGGAGGAAGAGGAAAGGAAGGGAGAAGTGAGGGGAAAGTGCGGGGGTAGTGAGGGAGAAGTCAGGGGAAAGTCAGGGGGAAATCGACTGCCTCTGTATTTCGGTGGTACTGTGTATGGACTGTGAGGTCGCGGGTTCGATTCCCGCTCTGCAAATATTTGTAGCATGAACATGTCTATTTGCATTGGTCTGGGTGTTTATATGTATAATATGTATCTATTTACAAATTTAATTTAATTTAATTTATTTAAGTATGTTTATCCGTATTCTAGAACTCATAATACAAGCATATAATATGCTTACTTTGGGTCTAGATGGCGAAGAGGGAACTTAGGGGGTGTGAGGAGGCAGTGAAGGGCAAGTGAGGGGCAAGTGAAGGGCAAGTGAAGGGGACGTAAGGGAAAGCGAGGGAAGTGAGGGAAAGTGAGGAGTCAGAAGTGGTGGTGAGTGAGTGGGAAGTGAGGGAAAATGAGGGAGATGGGAGGGGAAGGAAGGGGAGGGGAAGGGAGGGGAAGGGAGGGGAAGGGGAAAGTTGTTGTAGTCAAAAATTTGCCTTTGTGTATTGTATGTTGTTTTACGGGGGATATCTTTAGGTAGGTGAAAGAAGGTTTGTACGAATGGTGATGATGATGAGATTAGAAATAGTATGCAAAACAGTATTTAAACAATATAAAAATGTCTATTGAAAACGATATTCATGCAAGCGAAGCCGCGGGCAAAAGCTATACATATATAAAAACGAAAGGTCACTCACTCACTCACTCATCTCATCACGAAATCTCAAAAACTACAAGTGCTAGGAGTTTAAAATTTTGGAAATAGGTGCTCTCTAAGACGGGATTTTGCGTAATTTATTTCCCTGGAGTATAAAAGGGAACAAAATTTGTATGGAGCTTCTATAGTTTTTGAAAATAGGAGTGCCAAGTTTCGTTAAATATCGCAAAATTTCGTCTGTTTTAGGGGTAGCGGGTGAATAGATTTAAATCGGATTCGCCTTAGAGACGGATTATACTGATATTTATTACTAATACACAATGTACGATTGCCGTAAGATTAGGTAAGAAATATTCTCATACAGGCACACATCTGAATTTTCACGCGAACGAAGTCGCGGGCAACAGCTATATATAATAAAACTGTAACCGGTCGCTGTCTGTACATGGAAGATATAATTGTGAAAAATATTATTGGGACCTTTATCAACGCAAATAGAACCCAAAACAATGATTGTTACAATTTTTGTCTGTTTGTCTGTGCGTTTGTTCATGCTAATCTCAAAAACGGCTTATCAGATTTAAATATGGTTTTCGCTGATACATTGTGGTCAGCATCACTTAACATTAAGTGTTTGTTTCATGTCAATCGGTTTATAAATAAAAAAGTTATGCTAATTTAAATAATCACGTCATAAATGTGGTATGTATTTAGCTTAGCTTAGTTTGATTTAAGTTAGGTTAACACGTCTTTGCGGGGTCTGCCGCCGGTCTGCGACACGGCGCTCCACACGCTCGTGGAGTGTCCAGCGTGGGCGGACCAGCGCCGCGACTTGGTTGCGGCGCTCGCGACGGCCCAACTCTCGCTGCCGACCGTGGTTCTGTCCATGGTCCGCAGCGAGAGGGCTTGGGAGGGAGTCGCCTCCTTTTGCGAGCAGGTAATGCTCGCCAAGAAGGCGGCCGAGCGGGAGAGGGAGCTAACTACCTTGCTCCCCGCCCGTCGCGCCCGCCCCGGACGTCGCCGTGGGGCGCTCCGGGATCTCCAGCCACCATAGGAGGATGCCTGCGGGTGGCGATTGGGCAATCGCCGCTCGAACAGCACAGGCCCGAGAAGGCGGCGTACGTGTTCCACGAACGCCTCTCGATGGAGGAAGGGGGGCTAGGCCCCCCAAATCAGACGGGGCCCGCTCACGTTGAGCGGGCCGTGGCCCGTCGGGGTCGTGGATGAATGCGCGAGCGTCTCCCGTGACCCCGGCACTCTGGCCGTCTGGAGGAACACCGTGGGTTTTAGTCGGTATGCCGGCCGCTGTCTCATTGTGGCCGGAGAGTCCGACATAACCCCCGCCTCGCCCAGGCGGGTGCGTACTCGTAATGAGTTTCCCACGAAAAAAAAAAAAAAAAACGTCTTATTTCTTTATTAAAATGTAAATACTTTATTAGTTAAAATGTAAATACAAGTTAGAATTATATTTTCTGGATTTATTATATTTTTTATATTTTGTGATAAAAACATGTTTGTTAACACGTTTCATTACGGAATAGGTGGAATTGAAGTGAATTACGGAATAGTAGTAGTCGATTTACGCTGGTTTCAACATGAATGGATCGGATACCCTCTCATAGTTTTCGACGTAAGAGTAATAGTATCCATATTATTGCGTTTCGTTTGGTAAGCGCGAGAGCCGGAGGCCCAACTGATGCAGAGATGACAAACCTCGCAGCATGTGTGGGATCAGCTGAGTATCCGCGGAGTCATTGTGTGGGTGGTGTGGGTCAACCCGCCGGCCAGGGAGACCCGTATAAACGGTGGTGCTCTGGACGCCCGCGGCATTGTACAAGGGCCCAATTAGACCTAACCAAAAAAAAAGAGACTGCCCCACCAGGTTCCGCATAATCTCGGAGTGGTTCGTCGTGCAGGTTGGTGACCGGATAGTGGGACCCGGCGACCATTTTCGAGACGGTACGGGGGCCTTTTGCGAGCAGTCCGTATCATGGAAGCCCGGAGGCCTAAGACCCTTGAGCCTTTACAGCTGCGAAGAGACATCGCCTCCTCAACGGCCGTCTTCTATCGCCTTTACCACGGAGAGTCTTCTCAACAGCTCTTTAAATTAATTCTACCCTCTCCCTTTTTATCCAGAAGGACACGTGCGGGACTGAAGTGCTACCCTTTCACAGTGCAATCTAAAGGGTCTCGAACCAAACGGTTCAGCACTTTATACTTTTGTCGCTCAATTAAAGCCTGGAACTCTTTACCAGCGCATGTGTTCCCACCTAACTTTCATCCTGGGACTTTTAAGCGAGGCGTGAAGAAGCATCTCACTAAGCCGCCATAGTGGAGGCCACCATACCAGTAGTTTGGCTTTTGGAATGGTGTCCACTACTTCTGAATTCCACTGACTGCTTACCATCAGCCAGAGTAGAGGCACTTTGGCAGGCTAATATAAAAGAAAACTTATAGCGTTTTTATTCCTCGGATTCCTTTCATTCCAAACAATTTCCCGTTTAGTTTTAAACGAGTTCAGTTTCCAGTGAGCCTATGTTTCGCGATGACAATTAATGAGTGTGGATCTAAATATTAACTGTTTTTCGCATGGTCAGCTTTATGTGGATTTGCCACGTGTAAGTAATCCTAGCAGCCTGTAATGTAAGAAAAAGATTTTTCTTAATCACCTAAACGAAGATGTTTATAATTCAAAACAAACCAAAAGATATATCCAAAAAATGCTGCCCAAAATCACTATTCCACGCGGACGAAGTCGCGGGCACAGCTAGTTACAAATAAAGATACTAAAGTTTTACATGTGAAAAATAAAAATAAAACATTTTCTGAATTTTTACTATCATCTTTATTTAATCTATTTTGTAGATCCCTACTTTGACTCGTACATTAAAGTTTATTTATTTATTTATTTATTTATTTCACAAACATACAGCTATTATTACAGGCAACACCTAATGCAATAGAGTAGTTATATCATACAATCCAGTTAAACAGCACATGCCACACTTACATATCATAAAAACAACAATTCAAAAGCAACATAATAACAAAAATAACACATAAAAACAAAAACCTTATATCTATCTACTTACCTAATATTAATATAATTAATAATATCACAATAAGCGACCCGTGTGAATTCGTTCAGCGCACATGAAAATATATCTAGTCGGTCTGACAGCGCGTTGAGCATCCGCAACGCCCGCGTGAGCGGTGCTAGGTGCAGTAGGTTTGTGCGAGCGCGGGGAATTGCCAGTAACGGCGGTTGCCGCCTCCGACCCACGTATTCGTCTGGGACATTTAGCCGAATTGCATGTAAAATTTCCGGATTGTGTATTTTACCTCGTATCACTTTAAAAAGATAAGTGGCCAGAGCTACCTCTCTCCTAACTTCAAGTTTGTAATATCCTACCATGCCCAGAATGAACAGAGTAGGGTACAATAGTGGATAGCCCGGATACACTCCGTACTGCTTTAAATAAACAAACCTAACAAATTTGTTTTGAATTCGTTCCAACATAATTTTATATTTTTCTTCGTGAGGTGACCATATTACTGCGTTGCACTCTAAGTGGCTCTTTACGAGTGCCTCGTACAGTGCCTTTAGAGCCCCGATATTTGTGAAATTATTAGCCTGACGTAGCATCAACCCCAAATTCCGGTATGCTTTCTTACACACTCCTATAATGTGTTCCCTAAACTGTATGTCAGGAGTGAAGCGTACACCTAAGTCCTTTACCTCGGTCAACCGCTGTAGTGGCGTCCCGTCCATACAATACTGGTAGTGACTTGGGGCTCGCGCGCGGCTAAAAGACAGTACGGAGCACTTAGCCACATTAAAGTACAATTTGTTTTGTTTACTCCATTTAACCACCTCTTCTATGTCGTCTTGTAGCATGATATGATCTGTGCTTTGTGTCACTTCACGAACCAGTTTTAAATCATCTGCAAATAATAAAGGTGTAGACCAGTTAACCACCTTTGGCAGATCGTTGACAGTATTAATAAATAAGAGAGGCCCCAAATTGCTGCCCTGACTCACACCAGATTTCGTCGGGTAAGGATCCGAAAGGCATCCGCCACAGTCCACATACTGACATCTGTCCCGTAAGTAGCATGCAAAAAATGACAACGCGTGCGGTGTGCAGTGTGCATCCCATACCCGCCATTTTGGAGAGCAATAGGTCATTGTCGACTGTGTCAAATGCCTTCCGGAAGTCAAAATATGCAACATCCACTTGTTGTCCACCATCTACCGCTGGTACCAAATGTGACATCAAGTTCAACAAGTTCCCCGTTGTCCCCCTCCCAGGCCGAAATCCGTGCTGAGCATCGGACAGCTGAGCGCTTACCTGTGGATACAAACGTCTATGAATGGCTGTCTCAAACACCTTAGCCGGGGTACATAGTACCGCCACGGGTCTGTAATCAGTTGGTGCTGACCCTCCACTACCCTTCGGCACTGGTACTACACGGGTAAGCTTCCATCGGTCTGGGAACCTCGCTGTCTTAATGCATACGTTAAATAAATAAAGTAAAGGCTCGACTAATACTGCCCCGCAGTCCTTAAATATAAATGCTGGGATACCGTCTGGCCCCATTGAGCGTTTGGGCGCACAGCGAGCGAGCGCTTCGCGTACGTCGGCAAGGCACAGGCGCGTGAGATGCACGCTGGCACCCGGCGACTCCGCCTTGGCGGCGCTGGCATCCGCCACGCTCCGGCAGTAACCACCGGCACCTATGTGTGCAGTACAGCCGGCTCCGGGTTATATACAGATTTAAAATATCGGGCAAATTCAACGGCACACTCTCGTTTAAGTTTGAAGCCTCATACAATACAAATTATACAAGTCGAGGCAATGTTACATATTAGACGATACAAGGACAAAAATACAAATTACAAAAGTGATGCAGGCAGGAGTCCCGCACTACAATTAGTAACACCAAGCATAATTTGTGTTTTGTCTGTGTTTCGTGCTAATGTAGCACCTCATTTGAAGTGGTACATTGTCCCACCTCATACGTCAAAATGAGGTACTCATACAAATACATTTGAAAATGGTTGTCCTACCCATTATTAACAGAGTAGGTACATTTTATAGACTACAAAACTTGTTCTCTACTAGTGATGTGCCAACTCGGAAAAAACAAAACTTGACTTAACTCGAGTTAAAATCCACATAACTCGGGTTGAACTCGAATTACGTAACTCGAGTTAACTGGATGGACAAGTGAATGCTTTTTTTGAATTTTACCAGTTTATTCTCTCAGCATTGCATTAATAGTTTAAAAAATTGGAACAGACAAATTATATTTTTATCTGTTTCAATTCTTTCATTTTTTATATTATTTATTTATAATGTATTGGGAGAGTTATACTAACTAAAGTAAGAAAGAAAATTATTGTTTGAAATAGAATCATTTATTTATGTATTTTTGCCTTGAATTTTAATTTAAAAAAATATTTATATTTATTATCAATAAAACTATGAAATTATATAGCAGTGTTTTTTAAATAAACAACATTAGGATGCTTTTTTTAATGTGGTTTAATAATGTGGTCGTATTTCTACTATATTTGAATGAATCTGAACACTGTTTACACGCAACACGTCCACTCACTGGCGATTCGAATACATCCCAAACTAAAGATTTTCTTTTAAGCCGGCATTTTTCAAAAACAGAACATGAAACATAAATAAAACACTCGGTTCCATTCGGTTTACAAACTCGAGTCAGAGAGAATTTAACTCGAGTGGGTTCGAGTTACGCCCAACTCGAGTTAACTCGAGTTAGTTACTCGAGTTGATCATCACTATTCTCTACTTAATCTGTGGACTAAACAATAGCCAAGAACATAACACAACACCACAGAGTACATTAATTGTATCACAATCACAACACAGAGCAGAGATTCAGAAATTTTTATCGTGTGGTGTGACTGTAATGGCCATCGATTCTACATAATAATATCCTTGATTGTTTTGTTCAGATTACTTCAAATGCTCTTTCTAAAAGTTTTTGTTGAGATAGTACGTCGTGAGTAGTAGGTACAGCTCTGCATTGCTTTAGGAAGTTTTTGTTTATGATGTACCTATTTGTTTTCCTATTCCTAGCAGAGCAGATGTAGAATAATGTGGTCTCAAGTATTGAAGACCTCTACTTTCAAGCCTTACAGCAAAATATTAATTTAAAAATGAATGGGTTTATAGCTGTTCACTGTGGTAAACCAATTAATTATCTGAGTCTTCTTTAAACTTGCTGCTTTTTACGTGAATTTCATCGTATTATGTGTAAATATTGTAGGGGCCGGTTATCACAGTGATTCTTTGAAGAAGGAATATCAAAAGACCTGCTATGCGGCTTGTAGAAAAGCCACTGAAGCTCTTCAGCAAGGCGGTAACGCTGTAGACGCCGTGGAAAAAGCTATAATTGGTCAGTTTAATTATTTATTTTAGACTTATTATTAATAAAGTAAATATTTTATTTGTTTGAGGCTGTATTAAAAAACTCAATAATTAAATTTAAAAATTTTAGTTGTTAAAAATTATTATAGTGTAATAAAAAAAAGACTCAACTTTAGTGCATTAATATGGTCATATTAGCAAACCTTCATTATATAATAATAATAATCAATTAATCTTTCTTGTTTTAATGATACCATAAGTTAGCTTCAGGTTTAGTATAGGTTCCCTTAGCCATATGTGATTTTCTTTTAGTATAGACCCTATGCTTATATTTATTTTATAAATATAATGTTTCAGAACTGGAGAACAGCCCTCTGACAAATGCTGGCTATGGATCAAATTTAAGTTGGAATGGATTAGTAGAATGTGATGCCTCTGTTATGAATGGTCAGACACTGCACTTTGGAGCCTGCGGAGCTGTTTCAAATGTGTGGAATCCCATTAGCCTAGCTAAACACCTATGTGTGAAACAATGTGACA
Organism: Parascotia fuliginaria; assembly: GCA_963082885.1. NCBI lineage: Eukaryota > Metazoa > Arthropoda > Insecta > Lepidoptera > Erebidae > Parascotia > Parascotia fuliginaria. The sequence continues at coordinate 10,707,352 of OY720180.1, read as the reverse complement.
ATTTATCCTTAGGTCGAGTCCCACCATGTATACTTACTGGCAATGGAGCCAGATCTTGGGCAGAACGGATGGGCTTAGACATAGTAGATGATCATAAAATGGTGTCTGCCCGTGCCTTTCGAAATTATAAGCATTGTAAAAGAAAGCTAAAGCGTTATTCAATACAGAATGATATTAAGTTTAGTCCTTTAGACACAGTTGGAGCCATTTGTGTGGATTCTAATGGTATTGTTGCTTCTGGAGCAAGTTCAGGTGGTGTATCTTTAAAGCATGAAGGCAGAGTTGGACAGGCAGCCTCTTTTGGAAGTGGAGTTTGGGCAGTAATGAGCAGGGATGGCTTAAAACCCTCAGTAGCCGCCTGCACATCAGGGTGCGGGGAGCATCTGATTAGAACACAACTGGCTAAGAATACTGCTGAGAGCTTGTTAGAGTCATCCCCTATTTTGGGTTTAGACAAATGCTTAAAGGAGAATTTTATAGAGTCTCCATTTTTATGGGATGTTCCTGAGAGATTAGGTGGTACATTAGCATTGAGATTTGACTCAATAAATGGAGAAGGCGAATTGCTCTGGGGCCATACTACAAAAACAATGTGCATTGGGTACATGTCCACTGAAACAGTAAGACCTAAGGTAAATAAATATACTCATACACAATAGACAGTAAACTTTAATGTTTGCCTACTAAATTATATTTACACTACATGTCCACCCTCGCTTTGGTATCAAAAGTTTCATTTGGTCTCACGCCTACATAAAATATGATTGCAATATTATGTCTGCGTATTGCAAATTTATAAATATAGATTTGAAAAAAATTACAAAAAAAAGCTAAGCATTATAAAATATAGCTGTGACCTATTTCATTTATTGATTTCTAAAGTTGAAAAAATGTGTATATCAGTAATGTAGATTTCAGGTTTAGATTTAGATAAATAGGATATTTTACTCTATATGAAAAAAATGTAATAATAATATTGAGATTGCTTAATTAGATTCTATAGTGCTAATGAACCATTAAAAAAATCTCAAAACTTTAATTTTATCGTTAAGTATCATAAAAATGTATTTAAATTTTGCATTTTCAAATTTTGCGCCTAATTTGACGAAAGTGCTGGACGCAATAGTTGACAGGACACTTCTTCTAAGCTTACTTAACCGTATGAAGTAATAACATGGCGAGTATGGCGACTACTATTTATTGGTGTGAAACAGATTAAGTTGACACTGCTACATAGCCGAATGACGTAATAACATGGCGACTACTATGTAATGGTGATATGAAACAAATTAAAAAAGCTGAAACATTTTGTTGCAGTTCAGTTTGCTATATTATGAACTAAAACTAACGCTTTTTTTTTTGCAGTGTATCATATCCTACTTGCCGCCAAAAGTTGAGCCTGGACGAAAGGCAGTGGTATCTGGACAACCATTCAAAGTTTCAATGCAAACTTGCCCTGAGTTTAAATGGGAAGTGCAGCCTATTTCAAGTTGTAATGGATCTCTTTAGACTTATGTGACAAAAATAGATGTAAGCAAGATGAATAAAAGCAATTAAATATATCTGACTAAATGATGATTTTTATTGAATTATTTTCCATTAAAAAGATTAACTTTGAGTGTTGCACCTTAGGTATTAGGCATATAGGTAACACATATGGTTCAATAAAATAATACTCATAGTAAGTTTATTATAGAACTGTATTAAAGAAGTTAATTGTGTGCTAAAGTATAAATTCGGTGAGAGGCATTGATTAAGTAACTATAATAATGAATTATATTACAATAATTAATAATCCTATTGTTACAAAAGAGTCGATTAGAGGAAATTTATGATTATCGTCATGATAACTACTACCGTAAAACATAGTATCTAAATAAAAACCAACGGCGAATAGTAAAAAAAATGGTTATTAAAATTTCTATAAAGTATGATAGGTATTTTTGTACATTGATGGTCATTGAACACTTGGTAAAAAAAAATATTTAAGTAGGTTTGTCACTATTTTATGTCTATTCTTCCCCTGAGTTTCTATTCACCTCGTTTTACCCATTACATTTTGTTGCAGTATGAAATACACTGAACATTGTTTGATTAGCACAAGTTAATTATTCTAGGCGTCGAAAAAAGTTTCATACACAGCATATAATTTACATGATTACAAAGCAACATTCGTCTTTTTATCCGCAATTGAGCATGCGTGGCGATCAATGCTCATCTCTGTAGGTACGAAAAGAGGTTTTTTAATGTAGTGGGATAATAATGGACTGGTATGATGATAAGCTTCGTTTTACTTTCTGTAAATAACTGAGATAGCACACGACACTTGCTTGCTAATAAAGTTAAAACTGCCATTAACGAGATTACAAAGTGATTGGTATGAAATCATAATTTGGTAAGCATCATTTTAGCATTAAAAGAACAAAGCACCATATGAATTGATAGAACCAATTGTGTGTATTGAGAGCACAAGGCAAATACATTCAAGTCCAATTTACACCATGCAATTATTGCATATAATTATCTTGGTTTTCGCTAGTAGTAGTAGAGATAGTAAGACACTTTATTTGTCCCACTCAATTAGCATGATGTAAATGATTCGCTAAAATTACGTTTTAGTCAAATTAATTAAATATATTCAAGGCACTATCTAATTCGTAATTACACAAACTTAAACAAAATTATAATGCGCTGGTTTTAAGATCACTCTTTGTATAATTGCAAAGCTGTTTCTAATAGGTACGTTACTATTTTGCAATAACTCATTAGCATTACTATTAAAGAAAAATATACCTACTACTCAAAACAAAATAAAGGCCATCAAGTTTTTATTTGCTATAGCACAAAAACAGTTATAACTTAAGAGTTGGACTCTTGTCGGTGATGTAATTTTCGCCACTTCTATCTGCCTAGAGTCATCTCCGTAGCCTCCTACGACATGGCATCAGCACTTTTCTTTATTTGACTGATATAGCTTATCTATGGTCTTCCCCTACCTCGCCTTCCTTCTATGATGTTTTTTTATAAAGCTGTCATGCGGTAGTAACTCTGTATGTCTGTTACGCTTTCACACCTAAACCACTAAAGCGATTTTGATGAAATTTGGTATAGGGATAGAATAGATCTTGGAAAACAACATCCATACTAATATTATAAATGCGAAAGTAACTCTGTCTGTAACGCTTTCACGCCTAAACCACTGAACCGACTTTGTTGAAATTTGGTATAGAGATAGGGACCTTGGGAAAGAACATACACTATCTTTTATCGCAAAAAAAATGGCTTGAGGGGAGGTTGAAATAGGGGATAAAAGTTCCCCGCCCCCAAACGGGATTCTTGCCTTGTCGCGGCGGGGGGGGGGGGGGGGGTTTAGCAACCAAGGGTGAACCAAGAGGAACCTCAAAGGAGGCGCCGCTCCTTTGGGCTTTGGTGGTAAGCCCACGATGGAGCGGCTCAGGTGGGCAACTGAGTCAGGCTGTATATAACGGTGCGCTGCTCTTCCTACCTTTTGCGGCCCCGCGGAGGCCGCCGGCCGTCTGGAGGAAGACCCGTGGTTATCGTCGGTATGCCGGCCTAACTTTGAGTGCGCTCGGAGAGTCCGACATAAGGCTTTTCCAGGCGTACGACTAATGCGTTTCCAAAAAAAAAAAGGAGATAAAAGTTTGTATGGAAAATGCGATATAACCGACATTCACGCGGGCGGAGCTGCGGGCAACAGCTAGTAGGCTATTTTATCGCAAAAAATTGGGTTGAAATAGGGGATGAAAGTTTGTATGGAAAATGCGATATACTTAACCGACATTTACGCGAGCAGAGATGCGGGAAAATATAATGTTAAGGCCTGTTCAGACCTAAGCGGTATTCGCTACCGTCTGTGGCAGAGAAAACCCAGTGGGTATGCGGTAATATTACTGTTCAGACCTAAGCGGTATTCGCTATTTTTGTGGGTAGAATATCGCGTGAGTTTCGCTCACGAAGATATGAACTTTTCGCACGTTCGAGTGGATATGCGGTATTCCGGTCTAGCCGCGGAACTTCATACTAAATACTTAAGCGAAATCCGCGCGGTATTTACCACTACCCATAGCGGCAGCGAATACCGCTTATATTTGAATAGGCCTTTATTGCTTACAGTTAATGCTAACAATTGTTTTTAGTTAGATCGTCAATTATTTTTTTAAGTTAAAACGAATTTTAAATGGAAAATCGACCAAAAGAGAAACACTAGAAAATTAAAAATATTGTTCTAGGTAATTTATATTTATTTTTTATAAATTAATAACGGGTATGTCCTCCTCTTTTACGTATGCACTCCTGAAGCCATGCTTACTCTGCACTAAATTGTTCACGCTTTTATCTGAAATCTGAAAACAGTAATAAATTATTCGGCAGTGTTTTCTTTTGGTCGTAATATCCATTCGAAATGGCCTAATTCGTTTTAACAAAAAAAAAAAAACAATTGACGATCTTAACTAAAAACAATTGTTAGCATAAACTGTAAGCAATAACATTATATTTAATTAAGTACCTAAAATAAACAACCAACCTAAAACTGTTTTTGTGCTATAGCAAAAAACTTGATGGCCCTATATTTTGTTTTGAGTACATATAATACAAGTAGAGCCATTTAGATGATACAAGTTATGCAAAGCAAGTCGCGTACCTTCGGTATTTTAGTTCGAGTATGATAGATTAAGTTGAGCATGAACCTTAGTTACCGAATAAAAAGTGAACATATTTGTAGTTATTTTGGGGTTGAAACGACTTAGGGTACTGCTATCCTCTTCTAAAACTATGAGTATTACAAAAACAAATAATCAACAACTCAGTTCATTGAAGTAGCTCTATTGTCGACCCGCGATTGGTCTCTACAGCTGCATAAATATACCTAAGCGGGACAAATTCTCATTGATGACGGGCAGAGATCGGAATAGGTAGAGTATATTTACCTAAAGTTCTAGGAAAGAAGTAACATAGTTTGTTTTCTCTATTATGGACTTTGATTATAAAACATGTCAGTCCTATTGTATCAAAAACATAATTTTATCTTCAAAATATAACTATAATACAAATAAAAATAAAAGAGCTTATGAAATAGCATTTATAAAAAAAAAAGAATAAAACAAACAAAAAAAAAATGTAACAACAAATGTAACCGGAATCATAAATATGAAGATTAAAATAATAAAAAATAAAATAGCAATTATTATATCTGTGAAAGAAAGTAAATTATGCTGCATTGATTTGTGCAATAAAAGATATTTAGTAACAATAGAGACTGCCGCACCGCCGCTACCTGGATAATATTAACCAAATTGTACAAAAAAATGTATTTAAGGCATAAGTTCAACTGTATCTAATATCCAGGTAAACAATTCCAACTTTGTTTTAATGTATCTGTTCTAAACACTTGAATATGACACAATTTTACTACCACATCCTAATTTGTAACTATACTCAAAGTCCAGTTCATGTTTTTATTGTCCTGGATTTCAATTGTCATATTTATAATTACGGGACTTTAGAGGAGGTATTATCAACCCTATGTTACTTCCTTCCTCGAACTTTGGATAAATAAAATACTCTACATACCTATTCCGATCTCTGATGATGAGTGTGATGTGAGTGATGCCTTATCCAATATTATTTATTATTTTATATATGATGATTGATGACTAAAATGCAGATGATATTTGCGATTTTATAAAAGGAATTTAACGCTGAATGTCATGCTATCTTACACAATAAAAAATGTTTTGTTTGAGGGTCAGGTCACCCGGTATAAAAATAAATTACAAACTTTATGTGTATGTTTTATATGTTTCTTTTTACTCGGTAACAATGGTGTGCCCTAAACTCTTCCGGGTAACGCGGCTAAAGTTATTGGTAGTTAAACCTAATATAATTATGATCACTAAGTAATACAATGCCGACACAACATTACTGCGTTTATTTGTACTGAGTAACATAATAGCTCGTTACGTAGTAACGTAGTAACATAAAAGTTACGTAAATTACTGTTACGGGATACCTTAGTAAGTACCTAGTAGAAAATAAATGTTACAAAAATAATATTTGTACATAATGTGCCATTATTATGCTTTAGTTTTATTAAAATTAAATCACTGAGAAATAAATGATATAATATCATTAGTCACAGTATCACTGGCAAGGAAATATTATTTATCTATACAAAAAAGTAACATCACAAAATACAGCGATCAAAATATTAGTTAATTATTTACATTACAACATAAGTAATTATTAGGTACATAAATTGATAAAATGCGTAGCCTCAAGATATCGCCGAGTATTGATCTCAAACTTTAATATGGTAAATATACCATTGTTATAAGTACATTAAAACGAACTATTTGGTCCTGTAAAATTCGAAATATCATGTCATGTTGAATTCATTATAATAAAATAATTTATAAATTATTGGAACAATACGTAAAATTTCTCGAAAACAAGCTAAATTACGTTATGCAAGTTATGCTATGAAATTTAATAAACTGCAAACTTATAAGTGCATTTAACTAAATGCATAGTAATCTGTCCAACACTAACAAATTCTTCCTTGTTGGCAAATAATAGAAGCCAGCTTATAACTTACATTCTGTAAATTACTTGTTTTGAGATTTAACACTTGATTTAAAACATTTCATAACACTCATTGCAGCTAATCATTTTAGAGCTGCCATGTTTGTACACATTACATTTGTACTAAAATAAAAAAAAACTAAATAATCTAAGAAATATAAAATTAAAATAAACTTAAAATTACGCAAACACAGTAAGTATGTCATGAAGTTAGTGAATTCAGTTACACTATTATACTTATTACTAAAAATACTAATTGATATTCATTACATAATGTGACATTATCTTACAAGTTTCTTTATGTTCCATGTCAAACATTCTGGTACAATACATAACAAACATTACGTGTCTTTAAAGCTTAAAGGAAAATTTATTGTCATCAACAAATTAAATGCCAACTAATACTGTTTTTACAATAAGATAAAAAACCTCTTTATCACAACATTGTCAAACCATTGCCAATCTGGTCAGTACAATGATATAATAAGAGAAAACTAAAAATAGAACAATACTCTTGTTATTGTAAGTCGAAACACAATTTTGCTGGTGTTAAAACAAATATGGAGTATGCTTGTGTAGCTAGAACTATATAGAAGGCACTAAGTATATTAGTATAGTTGTACCCATAATACATGTCTCCGTTCTTCCATAAACAAAGTTCACTAATGGACAGACCCATTCCTAATTAGCTAACACAGTTATGCCATTTCAATCGCCTATTAACCTACAATTTTCTCTTACAATACCATTGCGTAAGTAAATATTAACTATTAAATAGTTAAATCGCGTTAACCTTGAATTGTCTAAATTTCGAAATACAAGGCATCGTAACAGTCTTTATCCATTCTACTAATTCGTTTCAATTATGGTAAACCGTTCCAAAAATACATCATACGCATCCATACTCATACCAAATAGCAGATTCTTTTGAATTATCAGTTTTCTCATTTCTGTTATTTCTCCTGTCGTTTCTAAGATCGTCTCTGTCCTGTGTCGTTTCGTCTACAGAGCGCGAGTGTTCCGACATGGTCCCAGGTCTATCGTTCATGCTCTGACAAGCACCATCACCGATGACAGTGGATATTCGGTTGTAAACCAAATACGTCGGGTTCTCCTTTATAGGAGTGCTTTGTGGTTTAGAATTGAGATTTGCACTAGGGTCGTCGTCTGCAACGTACACAGTGCGGCGAGTGCCTGCAGTACCGAACACTGGGGTAGGCGTGGATGCTGCAAAATGAAAAGCAAAAATGATTGTGTAAAAAAAACATTAACGTAAAATAGTTAAGTATTACCAACCCTCGGAAACAAAAGTATGCTTTTAGATTCGTACCTGGTGCCAATCCTGTATCTCCTTCAATACCCTGAAAACTGTTTCTATGTGATGGCGGTACAGCTTTGTGTGGTCGTCTCCTCAATGAAGCTCTTATGAGCGCATCATCACCTCCACCACTATGTATTGAAGTGCCCGAAAGCCTCCTAACGAAATTAGATTCACTGGTCAACCTACTGGAGTCTAGGCTTGGGATAGATCCACTCATATCAACATTATCAGATTTTTTTAGTAGCTTATCGTCAAACCGTCGTGCAAAACTAGAGTCAGAACTGTGTCTCGGTGATTCCGCGCTAGGATTCGAAGATCCTTGGTCTTGGTCCGAATTTTTAGATATTTTCTCCAAATCTTGACTGCCAGGATCAGATTCTCCAGACTCAGACCCAGCCAAAGTTAGTTGAGATTTTGAACGACTGGCATCTTCTATGCGTTTGTTATTTCTACTTGGTACTTTGTTAATCAAATCTGTGCCCGCTTTCCGAACTCTTTTGACAAATGATGCACCAAATCCACGTCTCTTAGGCGTACAGTTATCTAACTTTTTGTAATGTTCCATGATCTTTTCTTCTAATTTTTCTTTTTGACGACACAGCGCATTCACTTTATCAGCAAACATTTTCTCTTCTTCATGATAATGTTGTTTATCTTTTAATGAATGTGCGAGTAATTCGTGGTACTGCGTCAAGAGTTGTGATACATGATCCATTAAAGAGCGCCTATCTGCATCTAGACTCTTATTCATTTGAATCAACATCTCACAATGTTGATTGGTCTTATTAATTTCTAACTCCATGCTTGTTATTACTTCAGCTTTCGTGTTTATCTCACCAGATATCTCAGTGTTTCGTAACTTTAATTGAGTCACCTCACTCCTAAGATTCCTATACTCTTCCTGCATATTTCTATATTCGGTCTTTAGTCTATCACTGGCTGTAAAGAGATTTCTGAAATCGTCTTTTAGTTTCGAGTGTTCTGCTCGAAGGTTCGTTAAATTTCTGGATTCAATTTTTAGATTTTCTCTTTCCATTTCAAAATCTGCAATTTTTTTCTCAAAATGTGTTAACTTTTCTTTTAATTCTCGATTTTCTAGTTTAAGATCTCTAACAGTGACCTTTATAGGTTCACGCTCACTCAGCAATGTTTCGTATTCAGTGTTCAATTGTTCGTGAAGTGTTTGTAGAGCAACTTGATCTCTTAGTAGGTTGTCTTGTTTATCTTTCAAAACTTCTAATTGTTTAACAATCTCTTCTTTTTCAGCTGCCAGTTGGCTGTTAGCCAGTTGTAAAGTCATTTGTTGGGATATTAAGGAACCATTTTGAGAGTTCAAAGTTGCAATGTTAACTTGTAGTTTGGCATTTTCTGCTTGACAATTCTCAAGCGAAGCTTGTAATGTTGCAAGATCTGAAGTAAGTTGTTCGATTTGTGGATTTACTAAACTATCATCATTAGTTGTGATATCATTTTCGTGATTGCAATCACATGGTACTAACTTCATCAAATTAGCTTTAGCAGCAATTTCAGTAATCAAAGCCTCATGATCATCATTAGTTATTATTTTTTCTAACAACTCTTCTATATTGACATCTTTACTGATTATTTCGAAAGCATTTATACCAATTTTTTCCATGCAGTTTCTAAATTTATCGAAGTTAACCTTCTCTGTAATTAAATCTTTCTGCAGTGTTTGTATAGTTTCCGAATCAACTTTCTTTTGAGACTTAAGTTCTTGAGTTTTTTGTTCTAAATCTTGCAATCTGCTTGTTAATGTTTGGCTGATTTCCAATTCTCTTGATAACCTTTCCAGTTCTTTTTTCTTCAGTTCAATTTCCGTAGTTAACTTGTCAAGAGATACATCTTTCTCTTCAACAGCTTCTCGTAATTTGTTAACCTCTCTTTGAAGATTGTGGGATTCTCTTTCGCTATATGTTAATTTAGTTTTTAATTCTTCAGTGAGAATAATAAGACTCGTTACTTTATCAGCTTCAGGTTTTAAAAGGTTTAGTTCCTTAGTTCTAGCATCGAGACTCTTTTCAAGTTCGTCAGCTCGCCTTTGTATTGAATCACACAACATTTGAATTCGTTGTTTATCTTTGGTTAAAGACTCTAAATGCCTTTCAAAGTCTTGCAGTTTATTTTTCTCAGAATCTCTGTCTATTGCTTGACGATCAATAAACGTTTTTTGGCTGTCTAAAGAGTCCTGTAACTTTCTATTCTCTTCTAAAGCGTTCCTAAACACTTCTTCAAGCTCTGCGTTCTGTTGCATAACTCTATTCCAATTTTCTTGCATTTGTTCACATTTTAAGGTTAATCTTTTCTTATCTTTTTCTAGCTCAAGTACTTTGTCACTGCTTTCCAGCATTGTTTGTTCTCTTAAACTGTCAATAGTAGATAGCAGTCTTTTATTTTCTAATTCAAGTTTTAATGCTCTTGCCTGGGCATTGCTCGTTAATTGTTCAGACAAACTATTTTCACCAGATTCTAAAGTACTTTCTCCTTCATTATCAGTATCTAAATTGCTATTATTGCTCTCGCTTAATACGGATTTGGTAATATATTGAAGGTGGTTATTTTCTTCAATAAGCTCTTGTATTTTTTGTTGGTCAGCATCTCTTTCCTTAAAAGATAAAACAAATTCAAATAAAATTTTCATATTTTTACTATCTACCTAATAGTTTGGTTGTAATAAACATTGTTAGTAATAATTTTTATATTGACGGCCCTTTCAGTTTATTATTTACTATTTACTAAGTTACAATTATGTACAGCCTTTGTTGGAGATCCTTAAATATAAATAAATAAATAAAGTTTTCTCAGACTCAAGACTCAACACTCAAAAGTGTTTCATCTTGAATATAGTAAAACATTCATAGTACTTACTAAGGCAATATCGTTAGCTTCTCTTTTCAGCTTGATCATAGCTGCTTCTAAAGTGAGACATTGTTCAGCCCTCTTCCTTGCCCTTTGCAACTGTTCTTCCAAAGCATCTCTAGTTTCCATTAATGCTTTGTTATCTTCTCTCAATTCTGCTACCCGAGTCTTAAAGTATTCCGCATCGGCAAGTCGGTCTCGATAGCGCTGTATTTCTTGTTCTAATCTGTAGATTACGAAATTAACGTTCAGGGATTTATTAATAAAGTAAGATGTTGAATATTTTATAATTGGACCGGTAGTTCATTAGATAGTTCATTTTTCTAAGCATCACAATTTTTTATCATTAATAAATAAATATTGGCTGCAATATACATTACCTATCACACCGATCTGCTTTCTCCCTAAGTGCATCCACTTCATCTCTATAGCCAGCAGATTTCCGTGCTTCATTGAACCATTCCTGACTGTCTGAACGTAGTTTACCTAATACTAATTTTGTGTGCTCCAATTCTTCACGGCATTCAGAAAGCTGCTCAGATTTCTCTTCTCTATAACAATTAAAATAACATTGTTTTTTTAAATGATTATTAACTCCTGTAGTGGGAATTCATAAAGCTTTTTTCCCTCTTGGGTTTGCTTAGTCTTATTTATCATTATTGAGAATAAAAAATAAAATAAATACTCACAATTCTTGTCTTTGCTTCCGAAGTCGTGCTTTCCAATCAGCTAGTTCCACTGCTAAATGTTGACTGTCGCCATTATTTTGATTAACATTCTGTGTAGATCGATTCTTTCCATTCTTATTTTCATTTTCATTTTCACATAAACCCTCATGAAGAACTAAGGTAGCCCAATTTTGTAAATAGTGGTCGCGTTCTTTGGCCAGTCTCCTCATGTGATTGAACATTGTCGGTGACTGGAAGAGGTCTATAGCATCTGGCGTTAGTACTACAGTTTGCATGTCTGTTACCTATAAGAAAAAAAAAGCTTTTAAAATATGTGTATTGAAAATGATTTAATTGTCGTAATAGTCTAGAGTAAAATTAATGGCATACAGTCTCGTCTCTAGCATTATATTTGCAGTTCTAAACCGTCCTTATCTAATCGGTTGCCCACAACCTTTACCAGGTCATCGGTCTACCTTGTGAGATCATAATAATATGATGTGACGGTTGTAGAAACAAATGTCACTTTGATATTCTCACTTCTGTTTTGTTTCTATACTTCAAGAGCACAACTTAGAAGTAGTTTATTACATATCAGTTCAAAGACGTCCAAGGCTTTTGCTATAATCACTTGGCTTTGCAGGCAGATTAGCTTGTCAGGGGGCCTACCACTCTTAGAGCAGTATAATTTTAATGTTACTTTGTGTTTTGTCTTTTTCTTGTACCAATAAATACAAGGATGGAGACAAAGTACGGGTAGGGCCCCTAGTTTGTTGATTGCAACTGCATACTAAATAGAAGCGTCTACCTTCTGGCCGCCACAAACCAAATATCGAGCATCACCTATTCCGCTATTTGATCATCAGGCTAGTAGTAAATTTCAAGTTTCATGACCGCGCCAGGGCAGGCTGACAGGCCGTGGGAGCAGTCGCATCCGATGAGGCCTGTGGTGGCATGTCGTCGCCCATCCGATCGGGAGACGAACAATCTAATATTCGAGTTTTCAACTTTCTACGAAAATAACGGCGGTAACGGCAGGCCGTTACAGGCCGACACACGCCGTGACGGCAGACGTACGGCTATCCACAGGCGTGGTACGATCCGGCCTGGCCTGTCAGATAAAATCAATATTATCAGCTAATTGTTAAACTATGAAATGCGATTGCAAGATTTTGGCAACTTGGTGTCAATATTTCATTCACCAAGGGCACTTTGCTTCACAAGTTTGTTGTGCCATCAATTCACGAACTTGGACAAACACATGGTAATAAAAACGAAACAAACACTTAGTTTTTTTTTATACGAGTAAGGTGACAGCATACTGCCCACCAGATGGTAAGCAGTTACCGTAGCCTATGAACGCTTGCAACACCAGGAGCATCACTAGTTTACTTTACAGCCTAAATAGCTTAATGGATTTTAACATATGAGGTGACATTAGATTCGTATTAATTGTGGTAGTGAGATAGGACACATATTTCAATGTAGCGTCAGCACAAGAAAAAAAATGTGTTTCTTTCTTTGCACTTTGTTTTAGGCAGGTCGGTTTTTTGTTTTTTAATAATACATACCTACTGCTTGTTTCGTGATTGCGAAAGTATTCAATGGTTACACCAGTAGTCAAACGTATTATGCTAACTGTTTGACTGTAACGTTGTCAGAGCAATTCGTATGAAAACTGGGCAAAACAATCGCTTATCTACACAGAGACAAGCCGACTTCAAGTCGTAAAAATATATCGGTCTATTACTTAACTACGAGCGGCCCTAAACAAACACATAAATATGTAAATTAAGGCGTCTAAGTACTTCTTATGTCACGCTTGAATGGTTTACTGCCTATTTGAGTATACTTAATACTATTTATTTATTCTTGAGGACGTAAATAAATTGCATCTTCAGTAGGTATAAAAAAGGCAATAAAAAATGCTTGTTAGCTATTTTTAACCATAAGCTAATTAAGACACAGGAAACTGCCAAACAGATTCTCTTTCATAATCCACCTTAGATATACAAATATTTGTAGGTAAACTTATAAGGCAACTTTGAGACGTAGTATTGTATTACGACCATACGACATGATTCTTTTAAAGTAAAGTCCTTGAAAGTCAATGTCAGCTCCATTGTAGGACAAGTGGTTATGAAATTAAATAAATTATATAATTATAATGTATGTACCTACTATGTTATTCGATATTTCCATCCCAATTAAAGTACACTTGCTTTGTGTAATGACAACAAATAGTGGAACATCTTTAATCTCAAGATGTTTTCTGCAAAAATATATCAAAAGAAACAAATCTTTCATCTAAACAGGCCACAGCTACCACGTTTGGCAGATGAAATGAAATGATATTTCTTACGTCAGTTATGGCATGCTGCTAATGGTGATGGTTAATGCTCATTACTTCTCTATATGAGAAGAGGATTTTGCCCTGCAGTGGGACAGTGAAACAGGCTGGTATTATTATTAAGCCATTTTTCGCGATAAAAGATTGTTCCCCGAGTTCTAATCTACTTCTATACCAAATTGCATTAAAATCGGTTCAGTGGTTTAGGCGTGAAAGCGTAACACACAGACAGAGTTACTTTCGCATTTATAATATTAGTATGAATTTAACATCACGCTGCTGCCGACGGTAGAAGAGCAGTAACTAAAAACGCGGGTAAAACCGCGCTGTGGAAAGCTTAATTTGTATAAATATGAAAATAACTATCTCCTGATAAACAGCTAAATGGTTCTTTTTAAATCTGGCATGCAGATTTCATTGCAAATGCAGTCAGTAGGAAGTAATAAATAAGAAAAATCACCTAATATATACATACATTTTCTTTATTTATTTAGGCACTAATTATTATTATTGTTTGATAAAATTGTGAGTTGAACAATACCATAAGAGGTATTGTTTAACTGATATCATAATAAATAGATGATTGTATATGTATGTGTATGAAGCTGATTACCATTTCTTTTATTTTAAATCTATTTATTGAACAATAGATGTAGATGAATGTTCACAAAAATATAAGAGAAAAATAATTTTCTTAGCTGTTATAATAATATGTATAATATAGAATTAAATATACTAAACAATATCAATTTCCATATTATTTCCATATTGGTAGCTGCTCAAAGTAACACAGGCACCAAAGAATTGTTTTATTTACTTACTAGACAAAGTTTTGTCTAATGTGTGTTGCATTTGCTAAAATTGCCTAAAGATGTTGTTACTATACTATACTTTATCAATTCATTCAAAAGTGGCCATTGTTTTCCATGGGTTTATATCAAACTTTAGAAGTAAAAAGTATTGACTTACCTGTTTAATACATTCTACAATGTTATGCTGAAGATCCACATGTAATTCCTTAATCCTTGTTATAAAAAGTTCTTTATTTGGGCACTGAACAGCAGCACCAAGAAGCAGTAGTATCAAAAGCTTCATGGTTTCAAGACCTTCTCTTGATTCTGGTGACTTCCCTAAACATATACATTCTGGAACTACCAGCAATGTCATTCCCAGTTCTTCTTCATACAAGCTCTTAACATTCTTAATGATTGCATCAAAGTTCTTTACTCTACCCAATATCAAGGCCTGATCCTCCAGCCCAGCAAGTTTTGTAATATGACAGGAAGGTTCTGGATCTATCTGGAGATAAACTTGATGCAATATATCTCCATTGAACAGGGAGGAATACTCCACTATTACTTCTGGGTTTGGTATGCATGATTTTATCTGAAATTGTTAATAAACTATGTCAGTTTTAATACCACAAAACATATAAACAATTTAGTTAGAGTCAAATGAATAATGAAAGCAACCTCTGGTACTAGTATTACTGTATATTGGCCTACTAAGGAAAAATGACACAAAGTGCATCAGACATGTCATGGAGAAAATATATCTAAGTTATGTAACTGAAAGTGCATTTTACCAAAACAGGTTTAATGCAGTAGTGCAATGTTATTGTGCAAGAATTATGTTGTGTATAGTTCATAAAATAGTGTAAACTATATAGTGAAGATCTATTTTAACAGATTTACACCCTTTTATGTAAGTTATTAATAGACCAAAATGAGTTGTGCTACCACACATACCTACCTACAAGTTTTTTTAGCAACATTTTTTTAATTTTATAAGAACTCTCTTTAATTTAATTACATTAGGTTGTAGTAATAAAGGTAAAAGATATCTAGTTACTAATTGGGTAATCCAAAAACACAAACTTATAATGAGATTTAAAACATTACTTGAACTGCCAAAATAACATTGATCTTCAAGTGGTTAATTATTTTAGCCTTGACCAAATTTAAATTTCATCATATTTTCTGTATGTTTTTTGTTTGTTTTGTCAATGCAATCTCATTTTATACATTTTCTCTTGAATACCATTACAGTTAATAAGACAATATTAGCAGTTTCTCTGTGAAATGTATATTGTGAGCGTATTCTCAACAAATAGTAACAAACACCAACAATGGATGAATGAACAAGGCTGGGAACTACTCACAGTTATGTAGTACAGATTTATTGGAGAGTAAACTCTCATATCTTATGTTTACTATCATTGATAGTTTTAATTTCTATATTAGTATTTATTAAAAATAAAATTATTTAAAAATATTTTTAAGCAAAACTGCAAGAAAATAAAAAATTATATTAAATAAGATGAGTTTGAATAAATCTAAATTGTAAACTAGAACACAAATTTCTATCTGTTATTAGTTCATTCTATGATTAGATTATGTTAACTTTCTTTTATTGTGACAATAGTTCAATGTAGCAGATGGGACTAATATTTATTCTATAGCAACAGTAAATAACCTGATAATTGAAAGATACCATTTGTACATCGTAGATTAAGTACAAAAGAATTTGATCACTCGAATAAGGCACGATAGAAAACCATTAGGTATAATTTTAGATATTCTCTCACAAAAACCTAAAAATGAATAGATATTAACATAATAATATGCAGAATGACAAAAGACCGCATTCATTCATACGGAACGCCTTGAGAAATTCATCTCATGCTTCATTTTTACGCGCACAGTAATAAAAACAGAGGTACGAATAGTTGTGCACTCACCCACGAAACTAGAGGCCCGTTCAAGAAGTCGTCGATTTCGGTACCAGACGCGGCCATCCTTGCCTTGCGTTAGGATGAACGGAACCTACTCCTCTGGCATTGTCCGGTACGCATTGCATTGAAGCTCTGCTCACAATGAATACAAGCAGCAATTTCACTTATCATCTGCAGTAATGTGAAAAAAATTCATTACCACTTTGAACAATGTTCTAAAAACAAATTGACATTTGCCATTGACCATAGACTATAAAATATTATAGATTTTATTGACATCAGTTCAGTGGGAGCAGTGAGTGGCACATAGCACATAAAACTAACAGTTAATTAATATTGTAGACAACAAACCAATCTTAGTCGACTGACTCAAGGTAATGAAAAAAAAACAGAAAAATTAGCATGGCACCAACTTCAAAATTATAAAATACTTGTTTAATTATTTCTAAATAACTATATCAAAATAAAAATTACTTTGTGCTATGTAATTTTTTTTCCTTCCTGTTTGAAGTCGGTTTTCTTTTTGTTAAAAATTATTTTATTTTACCATTTCTAGTGATGGGTAGACCTAAATCTTACATAGGTATTATTTTTGTATACACTTAACATTTTGGCATATTGAACCGTATGAAGTAAGCCCAACATGACTGCTGTAAACTGCTGTTGCGGAATTGCCTCGATTGTCTATGGTCACCTGTAATGTCACCCCATATAGGGAAAAGGAGTAAAGTTCTCATCATTAGAAATGAATTAAGTCCAAACACCGAGTAATTGCTAAAAATCGTTGAGGAGTTCCCTCGACTGTCTTTGTGCATCATCAGATCAACTCCAAACCTTTACTAAATAGCCTTAAAATATTTAATGAAAAACATAAGAAATGCACTAGTCGTCAATACAATTTTCGAAAGTTTCCCTCGATTTCTCTGGAATGCCATCATCAGATCCTGGTTTTCATGGTACCATCCTTGGGATATCTCCTTTCCAACAAAAAAATAACCATAAAAATCGGTTAATAAACGACGGAGTTATCCGCGAACAAACATAAAAAAACATATATATATATACAGTCGAATTGAGAAACCTCCTCCTTTTTTTGAAGTCGGTTAAAAAGTAAAAACTAAATTGATTTTCATCAATCAGAATCAATATATTAAATGCTGTTGTTCCTTGTAAAGTCGTTGGTACTGTATTGTGGTTTCTGGTAGAGATGAAACGTATTTACGCTACCAGGGCTTCGCTTCGAAGTACGGCGCCCTGGTACGAGCAGACAATACTTGCAAGTATGAAAATATGTACTACAAGGCGAACGCGCGATAGCATAGCATAGAAAAACGATTCATATTTCAATGTAGATAAAAAACACACTCGTATTTAGTGAAATCTTCAAAGTATTTTTTTATTCATACGAACTTGCTCCTTACCTTACTAAGAATACAGGTTGAATTTCTATGCAAGTATTTTAGGTAAGACGCTCGCGTCCAATACTTGCAAGTATGAAAGTAAGTGCTTTAAGGCGAACGATAGCATAGAAAAATGATTCATATTTCAATGCAGATAAGAAACACACTCGTACTTTGTGTATAATAAATACTTTTATCTTCAGAGTATTTTTTTATTCATACGAATTTGTTCCTTAACTTACTAGGAATACAGGTTGAATTCCTATGCAAGTATTTTAGGTAAGGCGCTCGCGTCCAGCGTGGAGCGGGTTGCCATACTCGAACCCGACCTTTAGTGGGTGGGACGACAAATACTTTCAAGTCTTTTAAAACCTGGTTTTCGACCCTCGTATTTTTACGTACTTGTACTTAGAAGCCCTGGTATTGAATTTTGCAAGTATATCTCATCGCTAGTTTCTGGACCGATTGTCTGTCAAACTGTCAATAGATTGACAAGCAAGCAAAGTCAGTCACAATAAACGTCAGTAGTGATGCCAAACTATCGATAGTAAGAAATGCACTAGTCGTCAATACGATTTTCGAAAGTTCCCTCGATTTCTCTGGAATGCCATCATCAGATCCTGGTTTTCTTATCATGGTACCACCCTTTGGATATCTCTTTCCAACAAAAAAATAATCATCAAAAACGGTTCATAAACGACGGAGTTATCCGTGAACAAACATAAAAATATATATATACATATATATATACGGTCGAATTGAGAAACCTCCTCCTTTTTTTTTTGAAGTCGGTTAAAAAGGAAAAACTAAATTGATTTTAATCAATCAGAATTAATATATTAAATGCTGTTGTTCCTTGTAAAATCGTTAGTACTTTAATGTGGTTTCTGGACCGATTGTCTGTCAGTATTGACAAGCAAGCAAAGTCAGTCACAATAAACGTCAGTAGTGAAGCCAAACTATCGATAGTAACACTATCGATAGTTGATTTTGAAAATCAGGAAATCGATAGGACTGTCGATAGTATTGATACTATCAACTATTGATATTACAAAATACGGTAATACTATTGATGATTTGTAATAGTATTGATTAAACCATGATAGTCTCTATGCTATCGATACTATTGATATAGAATATAACTATTGGTCAGTTCACATATTGCTATTAAACTTGTATTTAATACTATCGATATAGCATAGTGACTATTAAGGTTTAATACTATCAATACTATTACAGTTACAGTTCTCTTTTGTTATATTTCTATTAAACCTTAATCAATACTATCAATAGTCCAAAACTATGGATAGTATCGATAGCATAGCGATTATCAAGGTTTAATACTATCGATAGTGTCGATAGCATAGGGACTATCAAGGTTTATTACTATCGATACTATTGCAAATCATCAATAATATTATTATATTTTGTACTATCAATAGCATCGATAGCCCTATCGATATTCTCACTATTCCGCACTATCAATAGTCTATCGCTCGGCATCTATGATCTACGGGCATCACTAAACGTCAGTCGGTGTGAGTACTGTAATAGTAAACTCAACTTGTTCTATAAAACAAATTCAAATGTTTTTGTATAATGCAGCTGAAAAGTATTCAAAATAATTATATAATTAGAAAAACTCTGATCTATTGAACCATGTTTAATAAAACTTCCTATACCAAAGTGAAATTTCAAGATCAGCAATTGGATGATTATGTTCTCGAGGTACAGCTATCGATTAAATCATTTTTATATAGTAAGCTGTATGTATTTTGGAGTCCGTCTATTGCTGTAAAAATACACACATCTTTAGATTTATATTCTGTAAATTAAGCCACATTCATGTCAAATAATTGGTTTGTTAATCGTAATGATGTTAATTACTGCCCGTATACTGCGAAAGCTTTGTGGAACGCGAGTTAACTGATAGAATGCTAACATGGTAATAAACTAGATGTAATAAAAATAAAACTATTTAATTTCAGAATTCAGTTTTGAAGAGCAAATTACAAAGTAAAGTTGATGCTCTATCGATAATGAGTAGAGAATTAGATAAAAGTAGTATGGAGAGAGACAGATACAAAGTGTTGGTAGAGCAATTAATGCGGAAGAAGAATGTTCCTTTGAAGTCTAGTCCAGTGTACACTAATGTGTCATATAGATTGACTCCCACAAATACCATTAGTGGTGGGGAGATGCTTGCAAAGACACAGGACCACAACAATATGTTAAAGTTAGAGGTAAGGATCTAAGACAATTTCACATTTTGAATTTATCCTACTATCAGTTTGTAGTTTAACCCATGTGTGCTTAGGAGCAGATCTGCACAGTCTAATATTACAGCATAAAAGAGGTTAAAGATAAAAAATTAAGAGAAAGGTAGAATTTTCCTACATTTATCTTCACTCTTTTAGAGACTTCAGATCACATTGTCTCTTGCTGATTACTAGATTTGATTTCACTAACTCTTACTTGTGTACACATTCACTTAAAAATAATCATATATCAAAAATTAAAGTATTGTTGTTGTCTTATAATATCCTAATAACTCAAGTAGAGACTGTTCTTGCATTTTCTTATTCTACTTTCCTTAGGTGGAAACACTAAAAAGTAAATTGGAAGAAGCTACAGGTGATATAGTAGCTCTGAGGAAACAGTTAAAGAAAAGAGATTCTGTGAGTGATGAAAGTAATGGAAATAAAAAGCTGTCAACTATTTTCACATATTCTAACAAAGATTATGAACAGCTTGTCAATGAACTGGAGAAGGTTAAAAAGAAGGTATTGTTTTTTTATGAGTAAAAAGTAACAGTCTTTTTGTTGATAAAGAAGTCTCTTAGCATTATGACAATTTGTAATAACTGGCAATCTCTAAATGCATGTTGGTCTTCCTCTGGTAGAATAATGAAAATACTGTCATCAAAATATGTACATAATTTTGTTTATCCTTTTCATTAATGTTTTAGTATCAACAAATGCAATCAGATTACAGAGCAACATTAGACGAGAAAGAGGAATTGGTTTCTGATAGAGACTATTATAAGAACAAAGTGCAGAGACTTAATCATCAGATTAGTTACATAATAACTAATAGAGCCAAGGTCCAAGACAGTACTCAAATTGATCTTCCAAAACCTATAGTGGATATTGATGCTTTGGTTACTGAGAATAAGTATCTACATGAAAGGATAACTCAACTGCAGGTTGAAAAAGAAATAATCAAACGAACATTAACTAAGTATAAGGTAACAGTTCAGTAATCTAAATTCAATTAGTAGTAGGTAGTGCTAGTTCTTCTCTTCTTCTTCTTTTCGCGGGCTCGTTTTCCGCATGTGGTCCCTTCGTAGTTGGGCCTTTTTGCGTGATGGTGTGGTTTGAGTACCCACTGCCCTACTGCATCCATCCAAGCTCCTTCCAGAAAGCGGCCAGTTTGCCGGGTCTGCTGCAGGCCTCTCGGAGTGTGCTTGGTGTTCCCAGGTGTTGCGCCCGTTGTTCCACGACCTCGCTGCAGTTCATGACTACGTGGGCCGGTGTTTCTTCAGCCCTCATGCACGCTCGGCATAGTGGGCTGTCCGTTTTACCTATAACATGCAAATGTTTGTTAAGATTACTGTGCCCTGTTATGGTCCCTACTACATACCGTAGGTCCGCCCTATTTAAGCGCAGCAGTTTTTTAGAGAGTCGTCCGTCTAGAGATGGCATTGCCTCTCTCGATTGACGACATTCCGTCGTCTTTGCCCACAGTTCGGCGTGTAGTTTTCTTGTTCTATGTCGCAGCCAGTACCTTTGCTGATTTGCCGATATTGGTATATCGGGTTCCACCCTGTAGGTCTCTGATTCGGATCCCCTTCTGGCCAGTTCGTCGGCCGCGTCGTTGCCTAGGGATCCGCTGTGTCCATTGATCCATTGGAGTGTAATCGCGTTTGACTCACATATACCCTCCAATTTCCTGTGGCATTCTAGGACTAGTCCTGATTTTACTGTGTTGCTGCATAGAACGTGCAGTACTGCAGTGCTGTCCGTTAGGATACGAATGCCTTGGTTCTCTATTTTTCTTGCAGCCACCGCGTCTGCGGCCTGTATTATACCGACGCATTCTGCCTGGAAAATTGTGTTGTGCACACCCAGTGCTGTTGATATATTAATATTTAAGTCAGCGGAGTACGTGCCGGCACCTGTCCCTGTTCTCATTTTGGATCCGTCCGTGTATATCCTCACTTCCTTTGTACCGGATGTATCTGTTCTCTTTTCCTTGAGTTCTATCCTGTATCGTTTATCGAAAACGTACTGTTTTGGTATGATGTCGCAAGGGGCCATTAGGAGTGGTTGGTCGTTTTTGGCCTCTTCCACCGCGTTGGTGTGCGACACCCTCGTATCGTGTGTCCATAGGGAGAGTTTATTCAATCTAATGGCTGTAGTGGCTGCCTCTTGCTGTATAAATAGGTGTAGTGGTGGAAGGTCCAGCATCGTTTCAAGGGCGGCTGTAGGCGTTGTGGACATGCAGCTTGTGGTGGCTAGGCATGCCACTCTTTGTAGACGTTGTAGTTGGTTTTGTGCGGTAATCAAATTTGTTCTTTGCCACCATACTATGCAACCATATGTTATTGTTGGTCTGATTACCGTTTTGTAAAGCCAGAGCATAATTCTAGGTTGTATGCCCCATCTTTTCCCCAACATGCGTTTGCATTGCCACAGGGTAATGCAGGCTTTGTTTATCTTTTGCTCCATATGACTGTTCCAGTTTAGTTTGCTATCGAGTGTCAGTCCTAGATACTTGACCTCCGTTGCGAACTGTAGTACTGTGCCAAATAGGTTTGGTGGTCTCAGGTTTGTTAGTTTCCTTTTGTTCGTGAACAGTACCATTTCGGTTTTCTTGGGGTTCACAGACAGTTGGTGTTCCGTGCACCACGCTTCCACTATTATTAGGGCGTTTTGCATTAGAAGGCATAGGGTGTTCTCAAACTTCCCACTAACCAGAATGGTTAGGTCGTCCGCATACCCTATCGTTGGGAAGTGTCTGTTGTTCAGCCGTCTTATCAGGTCATCCACTACCATATTCCAGAGGAGGGGTGACAGCACCCCTCCCTGTGGGCATCCTTTGTGCTAGTTATTGCAAACTTGATCCAAATCAAACTTTAGATAATGTCTTGTATAGTTGGTGTGTGGTGTAAATACGCCTTATTACTCATTTGAATACTTATTGTACCGGAAGGATGTAGATAAATGGAATAATATTGTTATATTTCAGACTTTGCTTGACAATAGAAATAAAAACTACTCTATGCACATGAAGAAAGGATTTACAGATGTAATGAATCAAAAACAAGGTAGGGAAATTTATGGACTTGTCTTTATTTTTTAACCAACAGTGTAACCGGAAATAAAATTTTAAATTACTGTGGTCATTGATTGCTATGTGATCTCCATCCACTCTAGAACATGAAACCTTTCTATATCTTCATATGAGTATCGTAAAAAGTGAATAAAGATAACAGGCAGAAGTATTACTTTGCATAATTAACCCTATACAGGGTGATTCTGAATTCATTAGCATCCTTTTAACCTGAGATTCTATACATAGTACCAAGTACTTATGGACCATAAAATTGAAAATTAATGTTATCAAAATTATTTTTTTAAAAACGATTTAAAACATTATATCTACGTAAATAAAGTCTCAAACAAACAAATAAAAAATTAAAACATACTAAAAAAATATTACATTTTAATAATTGTTAATTAATATTGCGCGCAAATCAACAACGTTTGGCCGCTGTATACCATCAAGACGATAGTATTACCTACGCGCGGCATTCATTGATAAACCTATTATTGAATAAATGCACCGCGCAAGCCGTGTGGCGGCGCGCGGCACCTCAGATGTAGGCTACTTCGCAGTTCTATTGAAATGAAATAAATACCGCCAGGCGCGCTCCTGCTTCCTGATAGGTTGCGCCGCGGCGCCGGCGACCGGCGACCCAAGGCGCGGTGTGCGTGTGCATTAGGTGTGTGTGTGTGTGTGTGTGTGCGGGGGCAAGGTCAGAGTGCAATTTTTTATTTTCTATCAGTTACGAATTTCACTACTTTCAAGTGTGACGTAAAATTCATCTCTCCGTAGACTTTCAAACCGTGACGCTCGTGGTTGGATTCAGTGACTGTGTGTATTGTGTTGTGAAGTTTAATAAATAAAAAATAAAATCGTTTCGCAGTAAACGTGTGGGGTGGCATATTAAACACGACCATTATCGGTCCATATTTTATTGAAGGCAGGGTAAACGGGGCAAACTACTTACGAATGTCGTAGAGGAACAATTAGAAGAAGTACTCATACGGTTCCTCAATGAGCTGTATTATCAGCACGATGGTGCTCCGCCTCATTTCCAGCGCGACGTTCGTGCCTACCTAGACCGCAAGTTCGGAGCGCGATGGATAGGGCGTGGCGTTCCCGTGGCGAGGCCACCGCGCTCGCCTGATTGGGAGTCAAATCAGGCGATCTTTTATACGATAGATATCTTTATACGGGGAGAAATCAAAAGACTCGTTTACGAACATGAGTGTGAAACACAGCGTGTAAAACATAATCACCAACGCCGTGCTGAACTCTGCGTGCAAAGAGGAGGTGATCACTTTGAACATCTTCTCAAGTACATCTAGGTAAGCACATAACAACATAAAGTAGGTACTTGGATACAAATTATTTCTTACTTTCATTAGGTAGGTAAGTACCAACGTTATCGAGTAATCCTTACGAGCGCTATCTTTATTCTGTTACTGTCTAATACGTCTAGTAGGTACCTACCTACCTGTCTAGCTTACAACTAAATTAAATCTAATCTAATCTAAGTAATTATTTCTGTTCAAGACAGTTCAAGAAAAAAAAAAACAATTATTAGAGCAACAAACTAACGCAACAATTCATAACATAAAACTTTATTTCGGTATTAATAATAAGAACTCCCATAACGTCGAACTAGTAAATAAGTAAGTGTGTAAAATTTCAATAATAGGTAGGTACCTATTTAATCTAAACAGCTACGCTCTTATTATTACTGATAAAAGTATCTCCTAGTTAGTTACGGTTTAACACTCGAAATGAGCTAAATGTTCTAACACAAATAATTACATTATTTTTCTCTAATACCTACATCGTTATGAAAGGAAATCACAAACATGTTAGTTACAAAACACAGTTACCATGGCGACCGAAAGTTAAGTAATTGGGTAGGTAATTTTAAATATCTTCTCAAGAACACCTAGATAAGACCTACCTAACACAATACCTACCTACATGCTTACTTGATTAACATTACTATCGAATTGTTCGTTGTCTTACTTATGTAGTTATGTTTCTAACTAAAAAAATTATTAGGTACTGCATTGTCTAACCTGCAACTAAATACCCTAACCCTAACTCATTACACCCATTATTGCACAAGCACTGAGAAAGTAATAAATTTAATAATACATCAAATTCATTATACCTAATACGGGCAGTAAGTACCTACCTACATGCCCGTAATAAGTATTATGTGTACAAGAAATTATTAGCACAAAGAATCTATCATGAACGGAATTGCATGTAGGTAAGTAGGTACAATAAAATAAGCTAATAATATGAGTAATACGTCCTTCCTGCCTGCTACCTCGGTCGCCTAGTCATCAATAAGACTAACTTAATAGAAGTAGATAGGTAGGTACCGAAATTGTCAGGGCAATGTCAGGACGGCTGCTTATCACATTACTTAGTCCGTGATTAATTCTTACTGGAAAAACAGTTGTTCACGTTGCACAACTGTAGGTATACACGTGCGTTCTGTGTAAAGATATTGATTGAACCCATGGCACGACACGGCTCAGTCGGTAGAGCATGAGACTCTTATTCTCGGAATCGTGGATTCGAGCCCACGTTGGGCACAAATCTCTTTTTGGATGTGGATTAAAAATTCCAAAAAAATGTACATTTTTATTACCATTTTATCATAAAAAAACATTTAAAATACTATTTGGTGCATCTGCTGTTAAAATTGCCTTTATTATGTGCCTACGTCAAGAGAGATTATTTTAACTAATTTATTTAGACTGCATGACTTGCTGTCTAACAATTTAAGAAAAGTGCGTTAAGTAGATACGAATTACAATTGGTAAATAGGTAATTGGTATAAATAATATTGCGGGTGTATTTGAATGGTGATGTGCGTACCGTAGGTACTGTCAAAGTAGGTCGAAATTCGCCTGATGACAGATTTCTTTTGCAACGTGCTTGATAACATTTTATTAGACACTGACATTTTACTGAGTACACTGTTGTTACCCTAGGCCCTAGTATTTAAAATGTCCTAAGTGCATTAAAAACGATAGATCTTACTAGTTTAACAGTTTTAAGCGAATTTTATTATCATCAAAATGGGTCTTGATTCAGCTGGTTCGTTCGATTGTAGACATTGTACGGATAGGTAAGACGGCCGCGGCCGTTGACCGTACAGCGCCTCTACATGGCAGTCAGCTGTAGCTCCGAGTCACTTCGGCCGCCCTTGATAGTAAAATGCGTAGGTAATAATTTTAGCGCGTAAACGTCTCGATACTTTCCTTTATTTATTGTATTTTTTATTCGATTTTTTTTTTATTTTGGAATTATTGCTTTATTTCGATTTTGTTTGTTAATAATTTACTTAATTTACTTAGACATGATGTTTTCGACCAAATTTTTTTTTTTTTTTTTATGTACTTAATACTGAATTTTATAGTGCATAAGTACTTGGTACTATGTATAGAATAACAGGTTAAAAGGATGCTAATGAATTCAAAATCACCCTGTATATGCAAGTAGATATATTACTAATTGATAGTTTTCTTCTATATCTTCAGAATTTTAATTTGTATTTGACTTTCAGTGCGTGAATTTCTGGATAACATTAATTCTAAGACACATCTGAAACAAAACTCAGCAGCAGAACTGAAATCTCTGTGTCTTGGCTTGTTTGAGGCGTTAAATGATAAATCTGTTGCACTACAACATCAGCGGAAGACCAATCAGTATGTATACCTCCTAGATCTAATTTCTTTTGTGTATGTATACTTACCCATACATAAACTATTGAAATTAGTTTTTTTAATAG
Organism: Parascotia fuliginaria; assembly: GCA_963082885.1. NCBI lineage: Eukaryota > Metazoa > Arthropoda > Insecta > Lepidoptera > Erebidae > Parascotia > Parascotia fuliginaria. Next base: position 10,680,281 of record OY720180.1, on the reverse strand, counting down.
GTAATTTAGTGTCCTGCTTATATTATTATATCTGTCTGAAAAAAATTGGTCAAAAGTTTAATGTGAAACCATTTAAGGAGTGGTCCTTGAATGGTTTCACATTAAACTTTTGGGTTATTTAGCCACGCTTATATTGCTATCTCCTATTCTATTTATGGAAATAGCCGTTTTGCAACACTTTTTGAATGATAAGGCCAGGCTTAATGTTAGTTATTTTTAAATGTATAAAAATATTTATTACACTTAATTTAAGTTTTAGTATCTCTTGACTGCACTATTTTTGAAGAAAATAATTTGTTCTGAAGGGATACATAGAGCATGGACATGTAACATTACAATTACGTTTAGTGTGCTATGTTAGTCCTTAAAGGCCAGAACGCCCGAAATGTGGACCAATAAGGCAAAACAGCTCGCTACCATTAAGATTATCATAACTGGCAATATTTTCGGGACATACGTGTCTGTCTAACCCTATAAGAAAAAAAGCGTAATAATAATATATATAATAATAATAATATTCTACCACATTCACACAGCGCCATCTAGCCCCAAATTAAGCAATTATATTTGCTTGTGTTATGGGTACTAAACAACTGATATACTACTTATGTAAATTTTTTTTTTTTTAAATACATTCATGTTATAGATAAATTACACCCAGACACAGAACAAACAATAATATACAAATAAGTAATACTTAATTATTAATAAATTTTTTTACAGAATTCTTGCCAATAGAATATCTGAACTTGAAAAGACATTAGAGAGTTGGTGCAATGGACAAAAATACATCCCAATATTTCCATCGCAAATGCTATTAGATGAATTCTTGACCGACTCTGAGAAGTCTATTAAATCGAATGATTCGAAGGAGAAAGAGTTACATGATAATGGTGAGAATAATAGAAGCAAGTATTCAGACAGTGACGATGATATGAACAAAGAAAATAGTGATGGATCGTATACAGAGTGTAGGAAAAGTTACGATAATTATGAAGATGAAAATGGTGAAAATCGAAGCATATCGAAAACTGTTTTACCTCAAGAATTGCAAGATTTAGTCAAAGAAGCGCTTGCTGAGATGAAACCAATTGATTAAGTTTAATTAAATAAACATAAAAACGGCTTAGGCAGGTCTCTCTTATGCTACTGCTCCACCTGCGTCATAACGCGTTATTAACCAAGACATTACACAGATGTAGCTAACAATTTATTGCCGTTAAAGGGATGCGGCATTGTTAATGACGATAGACGTTAGGCGATAGCTCGGTTGGCGGTTTTTTCGACACATCAAAGGGTTCATAGCGTGTCAGTTCGCGCGCTATGCGACGTTGACTAACTTTAACGGCGCAGTTCCCTTAATGTGGCCACAGTTTTTTGACCATTAATTTTAACGCGTAGTTTGCCACATTTACCGCTAACATTAACATTAACGTTAACGCAGGTAGAGCAGTAGCATTAAGGTGAACTGACGACTTAATAAAGGTGATAATGGCAGCCAAAGAAAGCAAAGTTCGCTATATAAACGACTATACAATAAATAGTCTAATAAAAACGTTCCAAAAACATTCTAGTCTATTAGAATCAATTATTATTATCTAGTCTGTTGTTATTATTGTATGTTTAACTATTGTTAGAGTAATTTTGTCGTATTATTATACATTATTATGGATATAAGAGTATTTCATTGCCCTGCATGCCCTGTCACCTGCACACGCATACAACGTACGGCGGTACAGATAACGCACTTTTAGTGGCAGCGTATTGGTCCTTACAGAGGGCCTAGTGGGCCTAGACAAGTGGCATAGATTTCTATTCTATTCATTGATTAGGATAAACGCCAACATTGTCGTAAGCTTATGAATAGAATAGAAATTTATGACACTTGCCTAGGGCCTCAGATCTGACTCGTCTTTGTTGATACGCTAAGTATCAAAAGTAGAAGTTTAATTTATTATAGTTTGCTAAAGACCTCCCAATAAGAAACACACATTCAAAGATTTTTATAACAAAATACTAAGTTATGCATCCTTAATACTTTTTGTGGATCGGCCAAACATCGTTATCAGTTGTGCGTTCTATAAAATAAAACTAGTATTAGGTCACAAAAATAATTTATTAAAATTAACATTTTCTATTTTAAAAGCTCTTTCTATACATATTAAGGTATTATTAAATTAATAATAGTTTTCAGTTGACACTTTATTTTAACCAAAATAAAACAAATTATAATTTTAAAATATACTACAGATGAATTAACTAAACGACATAAATGCATCACTATCAGCGACGTATTCTTTATTAAGACGAGAGTTACGGCGGCAAGTGATTGGTGGAAAAAATAACACGGTTAATTGCCTGATAGAGTTGTTGCTACAAGTTTGCATGCAATGCTTCCATTTAAAAAAAAATATATTATAGCTCTACATTTGATTGCATTAGTATAATAATTATATCAACGCCACATCGGTCTCGTGAGTACTAGGGCTATTAAATATAGAAATACAAAGGTGTTCAGTACCCAATTTGTAAATTTATGCTATCCAAGATTGCTTTATATGCAGAATCAATTAATACTTTCTTATCAATATGATTGTTTTCCCCTTCCACCTAGTAATATACAGCTATCGTACTCGAAGCTCTAAAATCCGAAATACGCCTCTGACTAGAATAACTAGACATAATTTTAAACATATACATAGTCATAAAAATTAAGCATAGGTATAACCAATTAAAAATAACACTACCATAGATTAGGAGCCTAACCCATATAATATAGAACATAAACAATAAATGGTTATAATAGGGTAACATTTACGGCATATAACATGCCCTAAAATGTAACTAAATCAAAATGAAATAATTATGTACTATAATAATTACAGAAAATGGGTCTCCATCTACTTGTTAATAAGGCTTTCGGTAGGCAGCCTATATGACTGCGATTTTTTGTAGAGGATTCCGTTTCAAATCCGTCTCTTGTTGTAACCGAATGAGATAGAAATAAGATATGCCTGGTACACTTATCTATTTATAATCTTCAGAAGAGTAGTGTTAATGTTTGTATAATACTAGTTCAGTAAAAAAAATAACATTAAACTTAAATATTATAGGTTAAAACCTATATTATACCTAAGTAAAATAAGTCCCAACGCATTGCCTGTAATTATAATAATATTTATAGTACCGAAACTTAAAAATTAATAACACTTAAATGGTAAGTAAATAATATTCTTAAAACATTTTAAGTGCTAACATGATTATCAGATAAATATTTTTTATCTTAGGTTCAAATTTTATTCTCATAATGTCTTTGTCTAACTTCACAAAAATAATAGAGATGGCATGAGATTTGCCTTTAAGGCAAGTAAATGACGCTTTGGTCTTTCAAGTTTAATCAGCTATATGATGTTTTATTTAAATGATGCTAATCAATAATAATAATATGTTATACTGGCTTTAATGATAAGTTATGACATTTGTCAGTATTGTATATTTAACAGATGATCTATACGCTAAGAAGTTATGACAATGACAACCAAAAGGTAACTAACTAGCATATCATGCTCTCAACGGAAAAAGACATAAGTCTTTTTAATTTTAATGGGATAGGAAAATATGCCATATTACAGTCCTGTCTTTGTTATGTAGAGAGCGAAATTAATACGATGCTGAGCTGAATGCAACGGTTTAATATAATAATAAAAACCTTTTTAAATTGAAAGTGCGATTGAATTGAATAAATTGAGTTCTATGTGTAGGTAAGCTAATACCGCTTGTATAATACCACTGCAAACTCACCATACTTACCATCGGTCATACCCCTGGTGGTAGGCTGGGTCGCAATCATACCACCAAACCATCGACTTAGTGTTGTACCTTAGAGTATCGTTTTTATTATACTCGTAAAATGAATATGGAATTTTTATATTAAATTCACAATTTAAAATACATTTACATAATATCAATACATATTGTGAAATGAATGTGTGTTGTGTGTGAGAAAACAAATTATAAATGTCCAGCAAAACATTTTATATTGTAAATGACTCTAAGACTTCAATTTTATTATCGCTAGTAAATTGTCATGCTCATCGAAAACAATAACAGAGGCGGTTGCTTTATAAAACTGGCTTTATATATTAACACTGGTTTGTTGACAGAAAGTTTCAATATTGTCCAAGCAATTTCTGTTACTTGAAACGCCTCTCTTTAATTCATTCTACTTACCTACTTACTGTTAGAACATTGTCGTACCAACACGCCTTATTGCAGTAGGTACGTATTTACTTTGTATAAATATAATTAACGAATTATGTTATTATTATCGGGTAATAATAACCGATATTGTTTAATTTGTTGTTAGCTATACGTCCATGACGTATAACTCAGGCGCCGAACGTACACGTCTACGTACACCATAATGCTGAAGATACTTTTATTTAAAATGACAACATTCATGCGCTTTTACGTGATTAAAAGTGAAGCCACGTGAAAGGTAAAATATTACACAAAAGAAGTACGTAGGTACATTTTCGTCTTCTTCTAAAATTACGACCACAATTTCACCAATATAACCTTTCAAAGAGAGACGTGACAAATTGTTTAGTACTTTCATGAAATACTTGTATAGTGTTCTAACGCAGCCGCTGTATGGTGGTGTAGCGCTGAGTTGTCGCTTCTCTGTCGCGCCGCCAGTACTAGCCGAGATAACAATGGCCGGCGTTCTTTCTCAGAATATCGCTCGTAAGATTCTAACCCTTCTTGTAACTTTAGAATCAAACTGTCGTAATTTTTTCGGACTACTTCTAGAATCTGAAACAATGATTTAATTGTATAGTGTTTCCGTTGGTTTTTATTGGAATCCTTCGTTTTGGATAGAGGGAGGTTAGATTATTTCTTACTAAATTCGAAATTCAAACTCAATTAGATGTTGAAACTGGGTGCTTTACGCTGTTATTATTAAGCTGTTCATACGTTTAATGTTACTCACCTGGTCCTCTGTAGGAGTCGACAAGCTCTGCAAAGCGAGCCACGCTTCAATCTTGGGCGAGAAGTGTTGTATGATAGCGCGAACGTTCACTAAACAGTTCGCTAAGCGAAGTGCTTCTTGTTTGAATTCGCCATCACTGGTGGAATAGCGTAATGCTGGAAATATTTTTTTGGTTTAATATTTATTTAGTTCTACGTGCTTAGCCGCCTTTATGCCGATGGTATTATTTACCAACATATGGTTACGTGTTAAATATATTTAATAAATAAATAAATATCAATACTTGAAAATACTGCCTTCTCCTGACTTTTTAATTCATTAACTAAGCAACAACAACCATAAAAGAAGAGATACTTCAATTACATGATAATAGATCTGCACGCTGCCAAAGCCACCTTTGGGTGAAGTAGACATCAGTTTAATATTTTTGAGTAACAAATTCATATTTGTTTTATTATTTTCTAATAAACATTACTAAACCTTCGTAGCTTCGTAAATACGGGTTAGAATCCGGGCAAGTACCAATGTGATTTTTCAAGTTATATGTACTTTCTAAGTTTATCTGGACGTTACTGACTGACGGTGAAAGCAAACATCGTGAGAAATCCTGGAATTCTGTGGAAGTCTGAAATCGCCAATCCATCTTGAGCAAGCGTGGCGATCAATGCTCATTACTTCTCTGTATGAGAAGAGGCCTTTCCCTGCAGTGGGATGAAATTGGGCCAATATGAAGAATAGTAAATAATAACAAGTATAACTGAGCAAATAAACATTTTCCAGTAAAATAAGTCTAATTAACTTACCCATACAGAACAGATTGTCGAACACTTGATGCATTCTAATCAGCTCATAATACAACTGATCGTAAGAAGCAGGCGTCGGCAAAAATGTATCGCCAAACGTAATGAACAGATTGAAAATGTTTACCACCTACAAAACACATCTAATTTTAAAATTTGTTTCTTAGTCATTTAAATAGGAACGTTATTTGTATGTATTAAAATCTAAATTCTAAAAATATTTCAGAAGTAACTATACTTATTTTAACCAAATGTATTTCTTCTTAGTGTGTAGAAAGCAATTTAAGTTTAAACTTGCAATAAAAAAATGTCACGTAGTTTATAAATTACGTCACCTAATTTCGATGGACCCATTGACATTTAACCAAATACAAAAAAACTTCTCTAAATTCTCTAAACTCGACTCTAAAATTTAAACCATTAGATACAAATAACCGCAGCTTGTGTTTTCAATAGCAGGGCAGAATTTTACATACCTGCTGTGCCATAATAAATATGTTATGCCTCCTTAACAGAGTGCTTTCATTGGCCACTAGGAATTTTAGTAAGGCTATTAGCGCGGCCCATAATGGTCTCCAATCTCTTGCAAGTCGAACACGACACCTTTTTTGATAGCTCAACAGCCGTAATAACACTCCGACGCATAGTTGATAAAGTTCGCCAGGGAACTTCTTTAGTAAATGGCACATTATGAATTCGACGAGTAAATCTGTAAAGAGCATTATGTACAACAAAATAACACAACTATTATACAAAGCTATCTAGACCCATAGTAAGCATATTATGTTATAGCTTGTGTTATTGTTATTGTTGTGTATAGAATGCAGATAAATATACTTATACTCCCGTCCAACACCAAATTCATACAATGTACCTAAACAAACAGTCTTTTCAATATTTTTCTATCAAGAACTCCATTATTGATTACACATAGATTTATACACATTCTGTTCACTATATTTGCAACTATTTTTGTTAATAATTATTTAATAAAATTACGAATTACTTTTTGCGGTCGAATAAAGACGTCAAATTGATTAATATATTTATTTTTCTACTAGCTTTCCGGGGTGCGGTTTCACCTGCGTCTTTGCTTTCTGCTCTGCTCCCCTCGCCAGTAGCGTGATGTTACATAGGCTATAAACCTTCCTCGAGAACTGGCCTTTCAAAAAAATTCAAATCCGACTGGTAGTTTCAGAGATAAGCGCGTTTAAACAAACAAACAAACAAACAAACAAACTCTTTCGCTTTATACAATAGTATTGATATTTTTTAATTTTTATTTATTAGGTAATTAAAAGATACATTGTATTGTAAGACTTATGTTAGAAGAGACTAAGTTACTGAAAGACTGATCAACGAAAAGTTAACAACCTGTTAAATCTCATGTGAAGTACCAGTTGGATTGCTAAAAGCATGAATATTTAGTTTAATTTGATCAAATTAGTAATTAATTAGATCTAATTAAACATGAGATTTAACAGATGATTAGTTAATTTTTCGTTGATTAGCCTTTCAGAAACTGGGAGTGTCTCACAAAATTGACATAAACAGTGATGGAAATTTTAGTGTGTCGTGTGTCTTTGAAAACCAATGTCGTAATTAATTAAAAGAAATAAATTTAACTAATCATAAGTACATAACAATTATTTTTTATTTTTTTATTTATTTTGAATTTGCTCTCGCAGGTCTGAGTTCACTTGTTTTATTGTGATAAAAAATAGTAATAGTAAATTTTCATCTGGCGGGAAAATATCTTAAAGTATCTCAGTATTCTATTTCAGTCCGCGGTGAATTCGTTGCGTTTAGAGGTCAACGCTTAATTTAAATTACATATTTATTAGATTGCATTGTTTATCTTATGATCTTATTGTTTATAAATCAATGATTACAATAAAATACAAAACCCTATTTATCATAAATACAATCGAGTCTTAGTAAACGTAATATTATTTAGAAATGTAAAATTTTTTTTTTCTATCTTTTACTATTTACTATATACATTGATGTTATTAATTTTATTTTTTTAGCACCCTTGACCACTAGTAAGTTCATGAAACCATAGACAATGGCAATATGGCGGATTGTTTACATTGTATTTAATTTCGATTGGACGTGAGTATAAATACTTCTTTTTTTTGTAATATTATGTATAGAAACACCCAAATCAATCAAATGCAAATAGTCATGCACACACACAAATTTATACGGGGCGGGAATTGAATCCGCGAACTTTGCGTGGTAGTCCGAACACAGTACCACCGAACCATAGAGGCAGTCTAAATACAATACAATAATTTATATAATTTGAACTTTATTCATAGGTATAACGTCTAAATTACAAAGAACTTTTATGTCATATTATGGTACGATACCTATTAAAGTAGAAGCTAGGGGCTGTGAAGGTGGTTCTTCAAGTACTATTTTCCTATGGCGCATCGGTAGTCTATACAACTGTACCTATAAAGAAATATTGAGTAAAATTTATTTATATACGGTGTGACACAAGTAGATAGTTATAGAAACACAAAATAATTATCTAATGTTTATATTGTGTACTTAATAACAAACGCAATATCAAGTAAATATTTGTGTCTTTTTTACCTAATCATACGAAAATCATATCTATAATAGTTACCTTAAATGTAAGATTTTGATCGTGCATAATAGAATTAGCAAACTGCTCTTCGACAATACAAGTAAGTATAATAAAGCAGAGGCTGCATTTGTTTATGCTCGATTCACTTCGCGTATCCGCCATTACTATGGAGCTGAAAAAAAATATATTAAATTTACACGAATTCGTTACGAAAGAAAAAGTTTTATCGCATCTATGTTTTCTCTATGAGTAATGCAGTTCAGAAACACAAAACACTTTACACAGTGAAGTACATACAGTGTTAGGTACCATTCGGGCGTTTTCACCCAAATTGAACGAAATTTCAAACATGAATTTTTTTTATTTCATCTGCGTAAGGTCTTGATACGTGTGCAACGTAACAATACGTTATTAATGCAAAAATATCATTGTTAAACATTAACCTTTATGCTTTCCTACAAAATAAATAAAAAACTTACCAATATTGAAAGAACGTGACTAGTAAATTCGTTGGTTGCTCATTGTCCAATGCTTGTATTTGAGTTAAATTAGGTGGAGTCTGAAACAATAATAAATTCAAACTTATTCATTATGTATTATTGATACTTATGAAGACAATAAGTATAATCCATGTCAACAGTAAATTTGAGTATGTTTTAGTTCCATGAACTAAACTAAAGAATCATGAGAAGAAACTCGAATATGGGACAATCCCTCTTTATCGTCTTTCTATATCAATATTTATTAAAACAGGAACCCTATTATTATTTTGATACTCGCATAGTTGACAAAAATGGAATAAATAAAATGCAACAAGAACACAACTTAGTTAAATAGTATAAAAATTACAAATTTATGAGCGCCTTAATAGAGCTTATATAATATTTTTGTTGTTGATTCGTGACGTCATAACGCCCGAGAACGTAGTCTTACCAACTTTACTTTAGAAAAAATCTGTTACAAATTGAATTGCTTTTTTATATGAAAAACTTGGTTTCATCCGCGTTTAGTTACATCTTGGGTTACTGCTCTGCTGCCGTCGCTCGTAAGTCGTAGCGTGATGTTCCCCAAGAACTGGGCTATCTTAAGCAAAAAGATTTATACAAAATCGACTGGTAGTTCCAGAGATTAGAGCGTTCAAACAAACAAACTCTTGCACTATATAATAGTATAGGTATAGACTTATTGTTATTGCATTTACCTGATGTGGAGGCAAGGTGGCCGGTGGTGAGGGCGGTGCAGACGATACCGCGGCGGACGACGAGTGTGCTAGCGTCGTCATAAAGTTGCGGTTTAGGTGTGCCGCTTCGTATAATGCGAGTAGCATACCTTCTTCACCACCACTGTATGGAAAAATGATTTATAAGGTAGTTATATTAAGAGCTAAGGTAAAGAAGATACTACTTGATTCTATGAGAAGCCATGTTATAGCATATTCTGTTTAGTCTATATTGGCAGTGAATATTGATGGTGAATAGACAAACTTTTTCACCAAGTTCTTATACCGCGTGTGTTATAAAATAACCAATAATATTGTTAAGTTCTAAATGCTGCTCTAATGTTTGAACACTCAAGCCAGTTAACCTAAATTACATTGTCATATTGCTATCATAGAGATAGCAGACTCAGGGGCTACTTGAAATTGAGTGAAGTTCGAATATCTAAATCTTGAAAATCATATTTTAACAAATTGCAAAGTCAATTGAGATTGTGCATATGTATTTAAATTATATTACATTATTGTATACATACCATGTTATTAACATTTAATACCAACCATGCTAATAAAATTAGTACAAAGGCGAGTTGTTTTATATTTTCAATTCATAATAGTCGTCAAATTTAACTTTTAAAAATTGTACCTACCTATTTCTTTGTCCTCTAATAACCGGTTGTGTTTCGTCACTAGTCAGGAATATACCGCCGACCATGCTCGTGAGCGAGGATAGCCATCCGCCTCCGCCGCCACCTCCTTGCATACCACCGAATGTCGACATCACGTAGTCATTGAGAGCTGCTGTTATTACTTGGCCGTAGCTGAAATATACACGAAAATGATGTCATCCTACTCATATTATAAATGCGAAAGTTTGTGTGTGTATGTATGTGTGTGTGTTTGTTACTACTCACCGCCTAAACGACTGAACCGATTTCGATGAAAATTGTTATATAGCTATATTCGGTGCCGGAGACGGACATAGGCTACTTTTCATCCCGAAAATCGGTCTAGTTCCCGTGAGAGACAAACCACATTTTAGGCGCGGCCGAAGCCGTGGAACTCAGCTATTTGGTTTATAGATTTACATGCCCATATATTACAATTATTTTAAATTACGAACAAAACTGCACTCATGTATTGCATTATTGTTAGAAAACGGTTTGAGTTTGACTAATCTTAACTGATTCTATTGTTTGTTTTATATTCTGTGAAATTCAATCCAATTCAACTCTATGACGAGGGAAGAACAGACATACAATCAGACAGTGCTGGCTAGATTGTAGTTCTGGTACGGAACTGAAAAATAATTGTTATTTTACTGTATAATTACCGCGAATAACGATATTGCAAGCGAGTATGCCTTCCTTAGCTACGACAATATGACTAAAAGAATAAAATAATTGTTTGAAATGATGTAAGAAACTTACCCATTTAAAGCTAGTTCATCATCTAATATGGATAGTTTTACAACATAGGGATTCGCAGATTCCTGTTTCTTGTAATTGACCAAGAACATTAACAACAGTACTACGTCATATCCTAAAAAGAAAGCAATATGGTAAGGTGACAGATTCAGCTTCAAGTTTTAAAGTTGAATGACCTTTAAGCTCTGGTCAGACAGCGGGCGAAGAGCTACCGTTTGGCGTCGTGAACAGTAAAAAATTAGCTAGTGCCTAGTTGACATAAAATAAATCATGCTGAGTGCGACGACCCATACTTTAGCTACTACATTAAACCGCACACTTTGGACCACCGCCCGCCGCCGTCCCGCCCGCCTACTTTATGACCATATGTGTGCTTATATGTGTTATTCCCACAGTCACGTATTATAGTCAGTCACAAATTACATTACTCTTTTGAGTAATATTAACTTATTTGTTATTAAGAAATGAGGCCAACCTTGTGTTCACATTTCACATGCTCATAAGTATATTGTAGGAAAACAATTGAATAAACACACAATATTTACATAACAATATAATTTAAATATTAAATTACCATGATGTTGCCTCTCTGTAGATGTACAAAGCAATTGTACCAATGGTTCAAATAGTGAGTTTTGCATAAAGTATTCCACAAGTGGATTATCATCAATATTGTCTATGCCTGTAGCTATAACTAAAAGGAGTTTCAATACCATTGACTTAAGACTGTCTGGAACATCACCTGTAACACCAAAATTATTTAATGATAAATTTATAATAGATCACTCTCAATTATAAAATGACATAAGACTAATGTATACCTTATGTTCATTCAATCAATTAAATCATTTATTGCCACATAGTTTAAATTACCAAACATCAATAATTCTTATTTTACACCTCTTTTCCACTGTGGAGGTGTTATAGGATTGTATAGTTGTCCATTTGTTTAGACAACAATAACATTATGTTAGTATAATCTGATATATTTTTCAGAACATGTTTAATTTTATAAATATGATAGCATAGTGATATTGAATGATTCACTTGTTTCTTTAGATATTTGCACCTGATTAGACATAAAAATACAATTGCAAAGTCAGAGACAGACTTGTAGGCTAAAGTTTTGTAACCTAAATTATTTTTTGAATAATAATAATAATAATAATAATAATAATTAATAATAATAATATAATACATATAAATAATATGTGGACACTATCACACACGGTCATCTAGTCCCATGCTAAGCAGAGCTTGTGTTATGGGTACTAGATAACTGAAATATAATACATATCCATATTTTTTTTGTAAATACATACTTAGAATACATAGGAAACACCCAGACTAAACAGATAAACCATACAAATATTCATCACACAAATATTTGCCTTCCGCGGCAATCGAACCTACAACACCTAGTTTTCATAAGTTTTTTGAACCGAGACTGCATGGTTTACTTACACATAGAAATAAAAATTCACTTCAACAGCAAAGGAATATAATAGCTAATAATGTGACTTACCACAGTTAGTCATTTTACATGAATGGTAATTAAATTTGTAATAAAAAACATACCTGACAATATAACACTACAATGTTCAAATAATTTTTGCATTTTACTATCAGTGTTATCTGTTCCAATTAGAATTGACTTTATATTAATATTGGGATCTTGTGCAGCTCTTTGGTACATGGTTATCAGTAATGCACTGAAGGTTTGTAGTGCATAAACTAATCTGCAATGAAAATTATATAGGTAGTTATGGTGTGTTAGTCTCCAAGAGATCGTCGGGGACATCAGAAATCTGCTGGCCTTCCTCGAGGAGTTGGGATGGATCGAGTGATCGCCGCCCACCCACACGCAAAATACGCGCACAGTTGTGGAGTTGTGGAAAAAAGCCCGTTCATACCAATACCAATACCATGGAGTGTTAGTTTATTCAAATTGCTGCAGTATTGGGATAAAGATATTATTTTTAAATGCTTTCCTTTCTACAAACTTAACAATGTACCTAGTAGCTGCAATGTAAATACATATTTGAACTTCAATAATATTATTTGAATTTCATGTGCAGTAAGACAAAAGAAGGCTGAAGTGGATTACCACTTTACCTACAATGTTTACTTAGCAAAAACTAGTTTAAACTCTGTTCCGTAAATTTAATAATTAACATTATTATAGTTACAATAAAGATAAAGAAACTCATAAAATTGTTGTCTCCTCATTGGCTGTGCCATAATATGTCCTACAGTTTATGGTAGTAATAAAATATTGTTACTAATTAACCTCAATTAAACACTTATTTGAAAGTAATATATATATTACCTGATATGGTGTTCTTGTCCTAGCATTTCAATACACTGAGACACTAGCAAATTCATGCTATCTTTCATGTTCATCAGCTGTTCTATCGACAGCTTGTGAATTTCAGCTTCGAGTTGCGGTATTTTAGGCTTCAATAGAAAGAACTCGTCCCAGAAAGTTGCATTGTCGGTCGTTAAATCTTCACCTCTAAAGAATGACTCATAAATTTGTACCACCTTCTCTTTAAGATGTCTCTTAGAACCTGAACCACTTCTCTTACGTGTAGCCATGTTACCTCTAATAATTATTACAATACTCTGCAAAATTTCTTACAGTAATATAATTTCAAGTGTGCCAACGATGCCTTATCGGGCCATAAATATAATTCGTTTTAGAAACTTGCTGCAATAATTACTTCATCAAGAGTTATCAAGGGAGACACGGAAACAAAAATAACCATAATCTCATTGCAATAAACAATAAGTTTAGAGATTAAAAAGTAAAATAAAACTGACTGAAAAGTCAACAAATCAGTATTCGTAAACTTGTATCTTTCAATTCAACACTATGACATTGACAGAGACACTTTAATTCACACACTTGACATTAACCACAGACAAAAAAATATTTTTTTATTTAGACTGTTGCTGTTGCCAGCAAGTAAAAAATTAGTTCCGTTCTAGACTTTTTGACGTTCGATCCGAGCGAGAGATGTAGTACAGAGCCACGGTGTTCCTTTCTAATAGGTTTTTTACTGTGCACTTAGTAAAAATTTTATTGTCAATAAAATATTTACTAAGTGCACAGTAACACTAAGTACACAATATTTAGTGGCACACAAAAAAAAGCCCAGATTTTTAAAGTATAGCTTTATTTAAAAAAAAAATATATATAAATATTTTGTTTTTAAAATCAAAATAAGATCACACATGGTCCACATTTTGTAATTAAAATCGTCTTTAGTAAAAATGTACAATTCAAGGTTACTGAAAGAAAGTCAATGGCGGACACAGAGATTTTTGACAGGGTAGGCATTATTTAATTATATTGGCAAAATTGTGACTTTAAGCAATCATTAAGATAGGCAGTGCCTTTCTGCCTTTATAGAGTGCACGCCGCTGCTGAAAGTAATTAATGAAAATGTAAAAAGTAAGTTGAAAACTGTTTTTAAGATATAATAACTAAATTTTAATAACGTGTGTTTCCTCTACGTGCTCTAATTAAAGTTTCGACTCACTTAGGCATGCTGAGAATAATGTTACCTTGAGTCTCCTGAGGCAGTCTTTGCCATTCTTCGACTACGGTGGTTTGCAGATCATTGATGTTGCCTTTTTTTTATATTAGCCTACCAAAGTGACTCCACTCTGCCTGATGGTAAGCAGTCAGTGGAATCCAGAAGTAGCGGACACCATTCCAAAAGCCAAACTACTGGTATGGTGGTCTGCACTATGGCGGCTTAGTGAGATGCTTTTTCACGCTCCACTTAAAAGACCCAGGATCAAAATTAGATGGGAACACATGCGCTGGCAAAGAGTTCCGTGCTTTAATTGAGCGACAAAAGTAAGAAGTGCTGAACCGTTTGGTTCGAGACCCTTTAGATTCCACTGTGAGAGGGTTGCAATTTAGTCTCGCACGTGTCGTTCTGGATAAAAAGGGAGAGGGTGGGATTAATTCAAAAAGCTCTTCAGAACACTCTCCATGGTAAAGGCGATAGAAGACGGCCATTGAGGCGATGTCTCTTCGCAGCTGTAAAGGCTCAAGGGTCTTATAGCCTCCGGGCTTCCGATGATACGGACTGCTCACCGCTGCAACCTATCGAGTGCATCCAGTAAGTACTGTGCGGAGCCATCCCAAAGATGAGAGCAGTACTCCACGCAGGAACGAACCTGTGTCTTATAAAGAAGACAGAGCTGCTCGGGCGTGAAGTACCGCCTCACCCTGTTCAGAACACCGAGTTTACAGGAGGCGGTTTTAATGACGCACTTGACGTAATTCTTGGGGTTGAGATCTCGGCTGATATCCATACCCAGGATACGTAGGCTATCCTGTAGTGGTAACGCTATGTTCTGAAGAGAGGGAAGGGAAAGGAACTGAGATTTTTTTGCAGAGAACGCGCACACCTGTGTTTTCTTGGCATTTAACTCGACCAAATGCGATATAATACCTGGTCGAGCTCAGCGACAAGTTCTAGGCTATTTGCCTCGATGTCAGTCTGTTTAGCTGCGGGATGTCCGAGATATCGCCCATGCACTGTACTATCATCTGCATAGCAATGAATGTTGCCAAGGGACAACATGTCATTGCCTGAAGCTGGAATTCTGGATTTAACTCATCTCTTTAACGTGGGACTTGTTAAAAAGAAGAGTAAAATCCAGAATTCCAGCTCCACATGCTCGATCGGATTATATCTGGTGATCTCGCTAGCCACTCCATGACTCTGATATTCACATCACTTAGGTATGCACGAGTTGATTGGGCAATATGTGGTCGAGCATTATCTTGCACCAAAGTGAAGTCGTCACCAATAAAGGGGACAAATGGCATAACATTCTCTTCTAAAATGTCTCTTATATAGCGATCTGCAGTCAGATTCCCTCCATTTATCACCACTAAGTCCGTACGAGCTCCCAAACATATCCCTCCCCACACCATTATTGCTAAAAATAAAATTGCTAAAATTTGCTTGATTATACCGTTTCCTTTAGCGTCTGTATATTCTTTGCCTTACATCAACTTGATTTAAAAGAATTCTGCACTTATCAGTAACCAACACCTTACCCCATTGGTCAACATTCCAAAGTTGATTTTCCCAGGCAAAAATGAGTCTGTTCCTACGATGCTGTACCTGAAGTCTTGGAGCTTTGGCGGTACCAAATCCAGTTTCTTTGAGCCTTATTCGTACTGTACGCTCACTTACTTCTACACCTCGAACTTCCTCAAGCTCATTTCTGGCTTGGACAGCAGTCAGGCGGGGGAAACGATCATCTCTGTCCGAAGTACGCCTTTTTCGGCTCTGCCCTGGTCTTCTCTTATAAGTATTAGACTCCTTGAATCTTTTAATACTGCGATGAATAGGGGAAACAGGTCGACAAAGAATTCTGGCGATCATTTTGAAGCTTTGATCATATCTTTTCATCTCAGCATAATGATGTTCTTGATGATTGCAAAGAAATACAACTTAAAAAATAACGAACAAAACTGTATCTTAATGCAAATTTTACAAATTTCAAAGCTAGCCAAAGCATAAAATAACGATAATAGAAAATTAGCTCAATTTAGTGCAAGTTAAATAAAAACAAAAACAATTGGATGTAGACATTCAATTGTTTTTTAATTTGAAAATACGAAAACCAGCCAGCAATGTGGCACAAAAAGAATATTCGTTTTATTTTGTGTTCCGCTAAATATGTCGGGCGTATTTAGTATAAGCTGTAGTTTGCATTGGTTTAGGTGTTTTTGTAGAAATTAAGTATGTAAGTTCAGTCATCGCTGGGTCGCTGGGACACTCAGATATCGATTTAAAAGCAAACGGTTCAAAAACAGCGAAGTTCAAAATGGCGAATGCTTAAATAAATTTGACTTAAGATTTGTGTTTGGTCATCACTGGGAAATGAAATGAAATGAAATGAAATATATATATGTTTATTCATATAAATGAACGTCAAAGTTTACAAAATGTCAGCAAATTAACCTACAGCCAGTTCGCTGACGAAGTAGAGCCATGAGAAGAACTGGCAAGAAACTCGGGCCACTCTTTTTAATCGCCAGGTTATTAAAATTTTTGTAAGTTACAGTTTCAAGTAGCATGCAAAGTGACGCAGGCAATACACTTAACTCTATAGATACTTAATTACTTACAGCTTTCTATGTTGTAAAGAAAAATTAAAAAGTAAAATGTGTGCTTTACAGGCTGCCTCAATTTGCATATTGCTACAAAAAGGTAAAGGCAACATGTGAACTGTAATAAATGTTTCTATGTAGGTACTATATAAATTGTTAATTTTTGGTATAAGTATAAAGTAAGATGAACTTAGTTTACCACAGGAGTTCACAATGTACTTGTAAAAATTATATAATTTTAACAAAACAATACAATAAGTGTACATATATATCTGTTCAAATATGGCTCAGGCATCATGTTCATGACATTTAAAATAAAAATAAAAATCAAAAAAGTCAAAATGTATCAATAAACTAATGTCAAAAAATGATTTTTAAAGCATGTCATTCTTATTAATCATAAAAAATGTCATTCATAGAATAATTAACAAAAATATGTCCTTAAAAGTATAATGTCGTTTTTTCACGAAAGATGGTTGTCATTTAATTTCATCCACATTTTTTCTTATTTTATCATTGTATTATACCATTAATATCATCAACAAGAATATTATTCTACACTTGACGCTGGCAGAAATAGCTGACACAATCGTCGGCTCTGTTGCCAAACAAAAAAAGGAGAAGAAGAAGAAGAAGTATAATGTCATTAAAATTAAGAGTAAAATTAATTTACTCCTTCGTCAAGCGAGCATCCCATTACTTTTTATCGTTCAGATACTCATTAACAGAGGCCCTAGACAAGTGTCTAGGGAGAGGTCTAGAGTGTCTAGGGAGGGAAGAATAGATAAAAAAATGTATGAGATTGACATAAGCGTTGGCGTTAGCTTATGTCAATCCAGTACATTTTTTAATCTATTATATGAATAGAATAGAAATCTTTGACACTTGTCTAGGGCCTCAGTGTAGTAACCCATATGTATTAAATGTTTTTTGACAATTTGTTTAAATTTGTCTAAGGGTTTAAGTTAAGTCGGTAGGTAATTTATTATATAAACGTACACCAAGTCCAGTAAACGAGTTATGGACTTTATGTAAGCGATAGTGTGAGCGAACCAGTTTATGCTTACCCCTGGTGTTAATCTCATGCACATCACAATTCCTAGTATATAGACTAATGTTACTCTTAACATAAACAACATTAGCATAAATAAACAACATTACATAGCATATATATGATGGGATATTCAGTTATCGATTTTGAAAGCAATCGGTTCAAAAACAGCAAAGTTCAAAATGGTGGCTGATTCTATTCATTTTGACTAAAGATTAGTATTCAGTCATCGCTGCGACACTTAGATATAGATATTGAAAGCAAACGGTTCAAATATAGCGAATGCTTAAAATAAATTTGACTTAAGATTTGTGTTTGGTCATCGCTGGGACACTCAGATATTGATTTTGAAAGCAATCGGTTCATAAACAGCAAGGTTAAAAATGGCGGCTGCTTTTATAAAATTTGACTTATGGCTCGCGTTCGGTCATAGCTGGGACACTCAGGTATCGATTTTGAAAGCAATAGGTACAAAAACAGAAAAGATCAAAATGTCGGCTGCTTTAATAAAATTTGACTCAAGACTCTTTTTTGGTCATATCGCTGGGACACTCAGATATCGATTTTGAAAGCAATCGGTTCAAAAAAAGCAAAGGTTAACAATGGCGGTTGCTTTGATTAAATTTGACTTAAGATTCTTGTTTGGTCATCGCTGGGACACTCAGATATTAATTTTTAAAGCAATCGTTTCAAAAACAACTAAGTTCAAAATGGTGACTGCTTTAATTAAATTTGACTTCAGATTTGTGTTTGGTCATCGCTGGGACACTCAGATATCGGTTTTGAAAGCAATCGGTTCAAGAACAGCAAAGTTTCAAGCCAAAGTCTTTCGCACAAGTGTCTTTCTCGAAAATGTCCATTCACGCAAAAGTATTTCGCGCAACGCGCAAATGTCTTTCGGCACAGGCACACTCAGCTATAGTAATCAGCTAAGTTCCAATAGCAGTCACTAAAGTAAGCTTTCAGGTCACTCCATCTTGTCCGGTGGTAAGGTCTCATTATAACTAATAAAACGAGCCCATATTCGGTACACCCAGCCCTACTAATCAGCTAGTTCCAGTAGCAGTCACAAAAGTAGACCTTCAGGTCACGCCATCTTGTCCAGTGATAAGGTCTCATCATAACTAACAAAACAAGCCTATACTCGGTACGCCTAGCTCTACTCGTTAGCTAGTTCCAGTAGCAGTCATCGAAGTCACTCAAACTTGTCCAGTGGTAAGGTCTCATTATAACTAATAAAACGAACCCATACTCGGTACACCCAGCTCTACTAATCAGCTAGTTCCAGTAGCAGTCACTGAAGTAGACCTTTAGGTCACACCATCTTGTCCAGTGGTAAGGTCTTATCATATCTAATAAAACGAGCCCATACTCTGTACCATCAGCTCTACTAATCAGCTAGTTCCAGTAGCAGTCAACGTAAGTTCCTTCATCATGTCTAGTAGTAAGGTCTCATCATAAACTAGGTATGTACCTAGTTCAAAATAAAATTCATTCAAATTATTGCAAAAATGAAAATTTGTTATAGTTAGGCTGACCTATGTGTGTGAAACTTGTTAATGGAGTAGTACAAATCGATATCCTATGAATTTCGAAAACGCGTCCGTAAAATATATGTGTTAAGTACATTTTTGCTTGTAACTATAAATACTTTAATCGGCTTAATCAAATTAACGATTATTGTTAATCACGATTTCAATCGCGATTATTTCAATCACGATTAAGGTTAATCACGACTAACGTTAATCCGATTAAAACTAATTAAATTATGTAATCAATTAAAATTTTAATCGATTAATGCTAACACTGTTATCGTGTTTGTTATTTGTTACTCTTTCACGCAAATGAACTACTTAGTACAAACTGAACTAGTTGAAACGAAACTATACAGTAAAAATATTATCTTATACATTAAAATAAGAGAAAGTAAAAATAACATATTGAACAATCCACACAATACTAGAAATGTTGTCCCTGGTTTAACGACAAGAAAGGCAAACGGGCTTATATCTAGCTCTGTCCTACAGCTACTAAACTTAATGACTAAGTATCGAAATAACAATTACATTCAATATTAAAAGTAATTAATCTTAGGCATTCTATAAAAATAACTGCAGACTCACAAACGTAAACTGCGAAACTTTTCATATACATTAACTAAAACATTATTAAAACATTAGCTTCCACAGGCGGCACCGCTCGCACACATCTTTTTTGAAATGACATACATATTAGGAAATATGTATCAAAGCTAGCATGGAGGATTGTATGCTCTTTGATTGTATGCAATAGTGGTAAAACAACAAGTGTAAACAAGTCCTTCATAGTACGTTATCAAGAGCTAATAATTCAAGTAAGTAGATACAGTCATACAATTAGTTATTAAAATCACACTACGTACTGTTTGATTACATATTTTTGTAAAACAAAAGTTTTACATAGAAGCTTTTATGCCTGGAACTATAAAAGCCGATCTAGTTATTTATGTCGCAGGCAAATTGTATAAGCCCGCCGTTTACATATTGCATTTTGTAAACGCTCGCAGTCATCGTTATGTATATGCCGAAAGGTAGATTGCAAACGGCGGATTTACACAATTTGCCCGCGACACATACATTACCAAATCTGCACGTATTGCGACCTGCACATTTCGAGATCTGCATCTTTTGCGACTTGTACATTGCGAGATCTGTACATTTTGCGACCTGCACATTACGAGATCTGCATATTTTGCGACCTGAATGTTTTGCGTAGCTTGCACATTTTGCGATTTGCACATTAGGTTATGGAACGTAATTTCAGCTTACCTTAAGTTTTAAGAATTTAGAGAGAAAATAAAATAATTATAACACAGGTTCTGAATTATTAAATTGCGATTAAAATACATGTGTTTTAACGTTTAAATTTTATTATCATAAATATTTTTTGAGGCTGGCATGATGAAAGAAAGACGGCCTCGGTGGTCGATAACCCTCTCGTCTCGGATTTTGCCTCTGTTTATTCTCTGGTTAAACAGCAAAACTTTTGTTAATACAAATTTTAGGAAAGTATAAAATACGTCCATGGAAAACCCTATTTCGATTAGTCATAGAGAAATATTTATTCTGTGGTTGTGTTGTCGTTTCTAATTCGTGTCTCCAATAATGCTGTGTGTGTCCAAAGGTCCAAAGAGTGCGTGACAGTGTGACCGCAGGTTCCTGTCTTTTCGGCAGGTTTAGTCCTTTATTTTACTCTCTAGCTTAGATGTTTGACGATTAAGAAATCTGGCAGTTTAAAGCAATTTATGCTGGCAGACTTGGTAGCACAGCATTAAAAAGGAGTTTGGTGCAGTATTAACTAAAGGAATTCGAAATTAGAGAAGAATTGTTTAATGCCAATGGCAACATTAGCAACGATAAGACAATAAGACCATTAGTTCGGGCATTTCCCATAATATATCATCTCTAATTGAATTTGCAGTTCATTTAATTGTAAACCCTAAAGTGCTGAATAAAATATTTATAATATTTGTATCGTTAGTTGTCAGTTGTTTTTCTAATTAGTCGAACTAGAAAAACTGTCGGAGACACAAAATTTTCATTCTGATTTCGTGCGGTGTGAATGTTTTCTATTCCTGATTTGATTTGATCCATCTCTTTCGCCCTGATCAGCAAAAGCGAAAGATATAGATGTTTTATCGTGTAAAGCATGTAACACTAAGTTGATGCTTAAGTTGTCTACATGCAACCACTAAGCATATTAAGACCATGATCGTATACAATAGGCAGTCATCGGTAAGTATACATTTTTAACAATATAACAAGAAAATTGTAGGAAGTATTAGTAAGTAGGTATTAAAATTTCTTTATAATTTTAGGTGCAAAAGTTTTGTAAATCGTCTTTACTAGAAGATTACTAGAAAAGCTAAAAGATTTTAAAATAATTCTCTCAGTTGGTCACACTGGTGCGTGAACATGTTCTCTACTTAGTCTACTTAGTCTGTGGTCTGTGAAGTGTGAGTGCGACTAGTGTGACCATATGTGGCAAGATCCTGCCATTTCGGCAGGTTTAGCCACAGAACAAGTACTAAAGCATAGAAGGAGTGTTAATCACCCTCATATAGTTGTCCTATTTTTCCAAATAAGCCGGATACATTGAAAAGAAAGAGACAAATAATTTTGCTAAGGACGGGTGGTGTACACTGTAGAAACGTCAATTTGGTTACCTTTGGTTACCTTTGGATGCCGAATTAAAAAGCGAACTAATGTCAAATGTTCCAACTTGTCAAGGCCTTTAGACAATTTAGTCGGATTCTAACGCCGCTCGTAATTTTCATTGTTGTTTATCTGTTTTGTGAAATAATATATGTCATTTAATAATTACATAATGCTATTGTGAAGTAATATTAAGCCCATTGGATATGCAATGTCCTGCGTTATTGTAGGTTGTAAATTACATTCTTTTCGCAAAGAAAATCAAGTTTAAATCGTCAACTTCCATCGGTGAGTAGATAACAAACCAATAATATATACTAAAAACCTATACATAAGTGCAAAATACCTAATTGATTTATACTTTACTATACTGTAATCATATTATAATCGTCTGTTTGCCATTCGATTCAGTAATTATTAAGTATTTTACATTTTTACCAATTTGTGTAGTCATGTTCAATAGTGTTGTGACTTGTGCTGCATATTTTATCGATGACAAAAATATTACTATATTTAGTAGTTAACGATTTTGTGGTGAGTATCTTTGTACCTTTCATAGTATTTCATACATTGTGTTCTTTTGCAGGTTTCCGAAAGATCAGACCGGAAGATCCATGAAGCAAATTAAGAGAGAATTATGTTATATATTATATTGTTACACGTTTAACGTTCCAGCGGTGAGGACGAATCTACTCAAATTTGCTCCATTGTCACGTGCCATATGACTTATTAATATTATTTCTATAGAAATTGATATTTTTTAATGTACCCTGTCAAAATTCAAAGAGAGTACTGGTCTGCATCATCAATCAAGCACGTTACTGCAGAACTCGGTGTCCATACCGTCTGGCCCCGAACCCACGCGCGTGAGTACGTGTTTCTCTGCATGTAAGCGTGTGATCAGTAACACAGCGCTTAAATGCGTTTTCAGGGTGTTGCACCACGCGTGATTTCTATACAAAGAGAGATACTTACAATTACAAACAATACAAGAACACGCACGCTCGCACTACGCTCCTTGATGCGAGGCAGTGTGTGGATCGATCATATATATTTCAATTTTCAATTTATTTAATTTATTCATATACAGTTTACATTGTGTTTGAACTTACAGCATGAATTAATAGAACTAAATATACGGGAATTCACGCGATCATGCATTAGGTATTTACATACCTTATTTTGCTTGACGTTTCGACCAGGTTACACCGGCCGTGGTCACAAGCAGACTGATGTGGCGATGTCACGGCTCCGTATGCGAAGTAGATTCTAGATCTACCCTCACATTTTTGTCTTTCCACGTAGTATCACAAAACACACTGACAGTGTCCTTATTCTGTATGCCGTCCGTATTCCGAGCGTTAACCGACTGCGCAAAGCGAGGTTGTGTAATTTGAATCACTGGATTCCACGTAGCCGAGAGCTTAAAGCCGTCTTCCCTATTGAAGTTTGTATGTTTCTTAATTTCAATAGCTTCTCGTACCACCCGAGAGTAGTAGGTACGATCAGTGGAGAGGACTTGCGTATGATGAAATTCAATCCAATGATTGGTGTCCGTTTGCAGAATATGTTCGGCAATCGCTGATTTGCTGGTCTGTCGATTCTTTACAGCGGCGATATGTTCTTTGACCCTTTCAGCAATAGTCCGCTTAGTCTGGCCTATGTACGAACTACCGCAGCTGCAGCTGATCTTATAAACGCCCGGAGTTTGTAGGGGCAAAACATCCTTTGGCGTGCCTACCATGCTGTTTACTTTGGCCCCAGGTGTAAAGACTGTGCTGATGCTGTATTGTTTAAGCAGGTCTCCTATCTTATCAGTCACACCTTTAATGTAGGGCAAAAAGGCAGGTTGCCGGTACTGATCGTACCTACTACTCTCGGGTGGTACGAGAAGCTATTGAAATTAAGAAACATACAAACTTCAATAGGGAAGACGGCTTTAAGCTCTCGGCTACGTGGAATCCAGTGATTCAAATTACACAACCTCGCTTTGCGCAGTCGGTTAACGCTCGGAATACGGACGGCATACAGAATAAGGACACTGTCAGTGTGTTTTGTGATACTACGTGGAAAGACAAAAATGTGAGGGTAGATCTAGAATCTACTTCGCATACGGAGCCGTGACATCGCCACATCAGTCTGCTTGTGACCACGGCCGGTGTAACCTGGTCGAAACGTCAAGCAAAATAAGGTATGTAAATACCTAATGCATGATCGCGTGAATTCCCGTATATTTAGTTCTATTAAATCATGCAACGCGAAAGTTTAAAAGTAAATATTACAGCATGAAACATAAATATAAACTTCAAAATTATTTCACATTGAAAGTGCTCCTGGCGCTGCTGTCGGCCTATGCCATTCCGGTGAGGTGTAAAACGGCCGTTTGTTTCTTGTAGTTCGTTTACGAGAGCTTTTATGCAACCAGACCTCATTTGATATTAGCATGTCTGTTAATTTACCATAGCCCATAGACAAATTTCATCTATCGATATCGATAAAGTGTCAGAAGGTATCGTAGCACTATTAAACTTCTATTTGTCTCTGAGTGTGTACGCTTTATTCTCCTAATAGTACTTCTATGCTTAGTACTTGTTCTGTGGGTTTAGCCCTTTACTTTACTCTCTGGCATATATGTTTGACGTTTTAGAAATCTGGCACTATTTGGCAGTTTAAAGAATTTAAGCTGGCAGTCTTGGCAGCAGAGCTTATTAAAAGAAGTTTGGTGCAGTATCGACAAAAGAAATAGCATTAGGAAGGAATTTTAAATGACAATAGTAACATTAGCAACAATAAGAGTAAGACCTTTAGTTCGGAGATGTCCATCTCTAATTGAATTTGTAGTTCATTCCATTGTGAACCTTAAAGTGCTGAACAAAATATTTATAATAATTGCATTTTTAGTAAAGTTTTCAGTTGTTTTTCTAATTAGTCGGACTAGGAAAATGTAGGAGACGCAAAATTTTTATTCGGATTTCGTGCTGTGTGAATGTTTCAATTCCTGATTTATAATGAAACTTAAATATGAACGATTGTATCGCCTACAGTGGGAGCAGGATCCATCACATTCATCCTGGTCCTGATTAGCAAAAGCGAAAAAAGCAGATTGAAGATGTTTCATGGTGTAAAGCACACACTAAGTTTGTGCTTAAGTTGTCTAATATAAAAGAACATGCTCTACTATCTAATAAGCATAAGAAGAACATAATCGGATACAGTGGGGACTGCCCACTCGGAGACTATACTTTTTTTAACATTTTACCAGGCAGCATTGTAGGAAGTATTAGTAAGTAGGTATTATTTTTTTTTTATAATTTTAGGTGCAAAAATTATTTAAAACGTCGTCACTAGAAGAATACTAAAAAGGCTAAAAGATTTTAAAATTATATCGGCATTTTGTGTTTAGGAGTTTGGCAGGATTTGTCAGTTTTTATGCGAAGGCTGGGCAGGATCTCTAATTTAAAGTTGGTCACACTGGACACTACTTGTTCTGTGGTGCGACAGTGCGTGTCTCTCACAGAGTACTTTTTTGTGAGTGTCTCTGTCTCTGACTGTCTCTGGTTGGTTCTGGTTGTCTTCGCCGCAAGAAGCATTTTGTTTTTACATATTTTAGGTGTAGTGATTTTATCCGTGGTGTTTTAACCGTATCAATGAAGTCCAAAAAACGCCATCACACGTCATCAGAAGAATCTGAGGATTCGGATGCTAGTGCTAGCAGTTCCTCAGACAGTGATAGTGATGACTCTTCCGTATCAGGACACCACAATAACAAAAAGAAAAGAAAGCGTGCGGATTCCTCAGAATCTGATAGCGATTCAGACGATCACAAGCGCTCAAAAAAACGCAAGCATAAGAAAAAGAAGAAGAAGCACAGCAAGAAGAAAAGAAAATCAGATTCGATAGTCGATGGCTCTATGGAAGACTTCACTTTTAGTGATGGAGAAGGAGAAGCATCGACGAAGAAAAAGCGTAAACATAAACACAAACATAGCAAGCGAGCACGTAGTTCATCAGTTAGTGAGAAAGGTAGAAATTAACATTTTTGCTTCATACTTCAAACAAAATGGCTATCATTCATGTATTTTTTTTTATCATGTATTTATAACTTGTCGTAGAAAACGAACATACTCAACGTCGGCTACACAGTGTAGTGAAAGAGCGTCGAGGAGCATCTGAAGAGGAAGGTCAACCGACACGCACATATTACCAGTTAGTATATTATCATTTTTTGTGACCATGCTGGTGTGTATATTTTAGTTTTAATTCACATATCTTTAAATAGGAAAGAATATCATCATAGATCGGTGTCACAAGAGGACTATGAACGGGAAAGGGAAGTACAGAGATTTTACCGGGGCTCCAGTAAAGAGAGGAGACATCAATATCAGCAAGAGCAGTATGAAAGGGATTATAATAACAGGTAATGCCTATGGTCAGCAAGGTACAAACTACTGTACAGATAAATTATGTTGATGATGATACTCTGTTGTAATGTTAAGATAACTTGTGCCCACATTGGTAGATTTGTTTATTTCAATATTTTCATTTTATCATAGATGGTGCTTATCAATTTTAGTATAATATCAATGTCATTGTTCCTGCATATTATATTCCTACAGCAGGGTGAAGGCTTTTTCTAAAACAGAGAATTCATCACTTATTGTGGAGTTTCCATTGCTTTGTACATACTTAGTCATTTGTTTATCTACTCACATCTTTGCTGCCAAGACTCAGGGCACCTGTTGTGTGTTGATAGTTTTGGCCTTACTGTGCATTGTTGCATAGAACTTCATATATGTTAAACCATTGTAACAAAATTGTATGTTAAGTACTTTGAATCTAAAGATTACCCAAATTTACCAACATAAAGATACCACATTATTATTTAGTTAATATTA
This sequence comes from Parascotia fuliginaria, assembly GCA_963082885.1. Lineage (NCBI taxonomy): Eukaryota > Metazoa > Arthropoda > Insecta > Lepidoptera > Erebidae > Parascotia > Parascotia fuliginaria. The sequence continues at coordinate 10,652,959 of OY720180.1, read as the reverse complement.
TTTTAGGAATCAGAGATATGAAGAGCATAGGTCTCCAGGTGAGGAGTACCACAACAGGAGGCCTAGAGACCCAGAAGATCGGTATCATCAAAGAGAAGAACCTAGGGGTTAGTTGTATTATTGTTTTCATCTTATTTATTTATTGCGATTTGAATCTATAGATTTAATTCACAAATAGTATAACAAATGCCTAAATGACCACAAAACTAAAAACTTAGTTCAATAAAAATTGCAATGGATAACAACAAATGAAAAATAGCAGAATACAGGTTTATACATATTGCAGAAATGAAATATTAAGAACTTTGATAAATTAGCAGCATACAGTTACACACATATTAGGGGTACAAAAGAAGTTTGTTAAGGCTCTTTGTTACCGTACTGACCATTGGTACTTGGACTATGAGACTTCTTTGAAGAGGCATAGCATTTCTCGTTGTAATTCACCGTCGTGATTTAGCTGATGCCACTTGCCTTTATAAGATAATAAATAGCCACATTGATGCTCCTGCACTATAGCACTCAATTTCATTTAGAGTACCCCGTAGACGTGAACGAGATTGTAGTAAAAAAGATTTGTTTGTCGTCCATAGTAGTAGAACCTGTTAAACTAATAATAGTTTTATCAGAAGATCTTGTAGATTGTATAACAATACACTTTTTGATGTTGACATTTTTAGTAATACTCTGAGTTGTTTTATGAAAAAAGCTTTAAACTACATTTCTGGGCTTGAATAACTTTTTATTCATTATTCTTTTATAAAAATCTTGTGTTTATATACATATACTCATTTATGTTGTTATTTAATTAAGTAAGTATTTGAATAATTTCTATTAGTATTAATATTATTTTATGTACAAATAAGAGCTCTTCTCTTTACATTTATGTATTGTATATAGGAAGGAAACTTTAGGTCTACAACTATAGATAATCTAATCTTAAGTATTTTTTGTAAAGGACTGTTTGTTTCTTTTATTAATAATAATAATAATAATAATAATAATATTCTACCACATTCTCACAGCGCCATTTAGCCCCAAATTAAGCAATTATATTTGCTTGTGTTATGGGTACTAAACAACTGATATACTACTTAAATACATTTTTTTTTTGTAAATACATACATATTATAGATAAATTACACCCAGACACAGAACAAACAATCATGCTCATCACACAAAGGTTTGTCCTAGGTGGGAATCGAACCCACGACCTCCGGCTTAGCAGTCAGGGTCACTAACCACTAGACCAACAGGCCAGCCAAATTAATAAATAAAATAAAATAAAAAAGATTATGTCATGCAATAATAAGAACTGCAGGCACTGCCTCTTTCATTTCTGCACATATTTTTAATTATAGAAAATATTTTACACTTATAGCCATAACTTAAAGCCATTTACAAACTCCGCAACACTAGTAACTTTTTGAGAGTTGTAAATTTTTCAATCTGTATAAAAAAATGTCAGAAGCTGCTTTTTCTCTAACCTAGTAAATATTTTGGTTATTATTAATTTTAGGTTTCAACCGCTACAATCAATATGAAGACAGAGGACCTAAAAGGCGGGAATTTGAGGATCGGAGAGACTTTCGCGAAAGGTATATACATGAATATATTATTTATTTGATAATTGAGTATTAGGTGGGATGTTTAGCTGCATTATCTGTGGTTTTTAGACGCGGTCCACCCGAAAATGATCGCTTCCGTGATAGAGAGGTTCCTGACAGGAAGGAGAGGTATCCTGAAGAGAATTACACATCTGAAAGGTAGGTTGATTATTATTTAGTAAAATTAGTTGGATAATAAGTTTTTATGTAGATAGGAATTGAAGATTTTGGTGATCATTGAAGAAAAAATGTGACGTATTGAATTTATTAAATTTTTTTAAAAATAAATACGACATCCAGTGTTGCATGAGTGATTAGCGACCAAATTGGTCGGTTACGGTGTATCTGCGACGTTATTTAACTATATTTATTTTTACAGTGACTACTCTACAGAAAAGTATTATGGTCAGAACATGTCGGTGTTGCAAAGATATTTTAATATTTGCACATTAAACGATAATAATTACTGTAGGCATGTGTGAAAACATACATTGTTATAGATTTATTGGAAAAGATATTATTTTTCTATCTGAAATACGCACGCGCTAAAATTGTACAAGAAATTGTGATCACATTGTTCGAGTACAGTACCTACAGTTTTAATTAGACGCTACTCCATTCATACTGTTGTAAAGACAACTAAGTATCTTATTTTGTTGGACATGGAAATTGATAATGAAATAAGTTATTTGGATATGGATTATGCTTGTCCGGGTCAAGAAAGAGAGTAAAGCAAAACAAGGAAGGACCATGAATCACTTGCCATGAATGTAGGACAATGAGCAAACACAATGAACTATTTATTGCCTATGTGGAAGGAGTTAAATATATATCAATAAAGTCTTTTTACAAGTTGCAAACTGGCATAATATAAATATTTTTTAAATAAAATGAAGAAATCTTTATATACTGCTTTCTGACATCTATATACCAATTCTGGTTATGATTTTAGAATTATGTATATATTCAGTATAATATTATTACATTTGAAACTTAACTACAATTAATGAGTACTTATATATTCCTATAAAATACATTAAGAACAGAAAACTACCAAATATTACAATCACATTAGGTTCAATGACAAATTTAAATGGGACATTATACAGCTATACTAATCTGCTATTATATAGAAATAGTGATTGTAAGAATTTACCTGATTCTATTGATATTGAATGTTGAAAACATAGACTTTATTACTTAATATGAAAAAAAACATCAATTCAGCCTAAAGACAACCATTATGGAATGGAATTGAAATAAAATAGTACACAAAAATTATGATACTCTATGAAAATGATAGTACAGAAATTATATTATGGAATACTACATCTCATACACACACATGGATATAATGGAAATATAATATCAACATTCTGAAGAAATTTATGGATTGAGAAGACAGACATCTGGAACAAAATAATGTTAATTTAAATAAAGTAGCAGGAATTCGTATTATCATATTTCTTGAAAAGAGATAGACAAAGTAAACTTAGAAATGGAGAAAATTCATCAACAAATGCAAATGATTTTGATATTGAACAAAAGAGAAGTCTGAAATGAAAGCAACTGAAAGTAAATTTTGATAACGTATACACAGAATGTCAAATATAACATGGATTTGGACTATCAAACACATTGATTGCTAACAATCTTAGTATGAAATTTTCTAAAATTTATTATGATATCAACATTAATGTGCTCTAATATTAAAGAGATAAGAAAAATATAGAGAAACTGAGTACAAGAGTGTGATAATTGTTTAACATAGTAAACTATGTATTGATTAGTCATCAAGTAATGGGTGTACAGAAATGAGTAGGTATGTTCGTGACATCATCATTACATTTCCAAAGTAACGGTAAGTGTATGATTTAAAGGAGTGACAAAATAATTGGTTCTTCGCGTTGAAGATTACTTTAATACATTGTTGCGATCGAATATAATTTGACTAAGAAAGTGGAACTCTAACGAAAATTCTTATATTATTGTGTAAATTGAGCATATATTTTTTATATTTTTTTTTATGTGCTACATTTTAAAATTACTTAATAGAAGATTCTTTGATAGTGGTCCACTTAGGTAAAACCAGTCATAAACAAATATATTATTTTGATTAAGCTTTTGACACTTTGTGGTGGACCCTGTTTGCGATTGGTCTGTGTAAACCTAGCACTTTGGTTTGAAAGTATTACGTTAGCTAATTATGTAATTTATCGGTTACAGACCACGGGAACCGCGTCGCGAGAAGATTATGAGTACTGCTGGTAGACCCGAAAAGTTGTCGACATCGCACCAAAGGTTTATTATTAACTATTAATTGTTATTAGCCACAGGTAATCTCCTAGTAGATGCAGCATACAGGGCAACAGACATGTACAATTCACACCGGCATTTGCTAGCGTATGAACTCACTACGGACATTGCGATTGGTGCATTTCTGATCCTCTTGGTTCATTTCGAATCCTTGACTTTAAAATAGCCAATCACAGCGCAGCTTTTATGATTCGCGCATTATGCTCTTGCCCTTACTATTTTTATCCAATAAGGACTTATCTATAGCGCGTGTCCAACTTTTGGTTATACCATTAATGTTTTCCCCAGTTGCAAATAACATTATATTTTTATGAACACTTTTTTGCGATATGTGTGGTATGGCATACTAAGATTGTCTAAGGCTCGCTTATCTACGCTCCAACGCCGTGTCAGCAACACAATACGAAATCTATTGTTTGGGGACACCAGTTGAGCGACATGGCGTTGAGACTGTTAAATTGATAGCAAAATATTTTTAGGGAGCGTTCAAGATCTCGTAGTCCAGAAGACCGCTATAAGGAACGCAATCGAAGGCCAGATATGAGAGACGTACGTTTCAAAGAAGGTCGTGGTGAAGATAGGAGAGAGCGGCCGCCGAGAGACGACCGACAAGGGGGTAGACCTCCTATAAAACAGGAGCCCAGACGAGACCGCAAGTCTCGGTGAGTCAATTCCATCATCATAAAATCAGTTATTCTTGTTACTAGTATTCTGCTCTATCAGAGAAGTTTGCCACCTCATGCCTCATAGTCACCTTACTTGGCAGGTAAATTACTATTGCTATGCATATTACTACAGCACGATGAACAATATGAAGAATTATATAGACATTAATTACCCTTACCAGGTAGACCGACGACCTAATAAGTGTGGACGAACAACCGATGGATGAGGGCAGTGAACGACCGAAAGTGGCGACAATTCGGCGAGGCAAAGGCCAAAAGACGTCCACTGCTGGACATAGGCCTCCCCCAATTTCGCAACCGTGGCCGGTCGTTTGCCGCCCTCATCCATCGGTTGTCCGTCCACCCTTATTAGGTCGTCGGTCTATCTTGTGAGGGCTCTGCCCACGCTGCGTTTTTATGGTTCGTGGTCGCTACTCTAGAACCTTTCTGTCCCAACGGTCATCAGTTCTTCGAGCTATGTGTCCCATTGCCACTTCAGAGAAACAAATCTGCGAGCCACGTCAGTTACTTTGGTTCGCCTGCGGATTTCTACGTTTGTCAAACGATCGCAGTTAAATCTCAGCTTAATACAGCTGTTTTATGGTGGAATTAATATTATTAGTTATTGTTATTACTTACTAGCACTGGCGACTCGATACCGTGACAATATTGATTTTAAAGGTAGCCTCATTGGTTACATATATTTTGAGTTTATCCACTACAAACAAACGTTCAAAAAATATTTTTCTCCTATATAATATTAGTTTAGACTAAGTACTCTAAAAATGAAGTAAAATAATCCATATTTTTATTAGTGTAACATTTCATTAACATATTATTCGCATACAGATTTGCAGATGCAGATGACAAGGAATACAGTTGGGGTAAAACAGAAGTAAAGAAGGAAGATAAAGACCCCGCTGATAAAGAAAAACCTAACTTTGGCTTGTCGGGCAAACTGACGGCAGATGCTAATACTGTTAATGGCGTTGTTATTAAGTATACTGAACCAGAGGATGCGAAACAACCGAAGAGACGATGGAGGTACGGTATTCTTAAACTTACCGAAATACCCCATTTTCTGCCTCATCCCCTTCTCCATGGTCGGCAACGGCTTGTGTTTTCTGAGATTTATTTTTGTAATGCTTGGAAAACAAACATCTCTATAGGTTATGGTTACCATATCAGGTGGAAAGAATGCAAAGCGAAGGACTGACTGTGATGGCCATTGCCAGTATTTGGTAGGTACAGTACAATCTCCAAATGTGCATTTGCCTAGCTGACAAATGGGTGTGGTATTTGTATGCACAACTCCACTGCTTTACATAGGCTACCCCAAGTTGCCTATATATTATATATATATCTAAATAATAGAGTAAGGTTGGTGACAGAGTATTGTCAGGTTCACTATACACTCTTGCTTCTTTTGTGTTCAACTCACATTGGCAGCTCCTATCTGAATTACGGCAATCGGTATTTCAGATCGTTTCATAAATTACACAAAACTACTTAAATCTTAATAGTATAATCCTTGTACATTTCAGATTCTACCCATTCAAAGGAGATAAAGCGCTACCGATACTATACATTCACCGTCAGTCGGCATTCTTAATCGGTCGCGACAAGAAGGTAGTGGACATAATGTTGGAGCACCCATCCATAAGTAAACAGCACGCGGCGCTGCAGTACCGCGCTACACCGTTCACTAGACCCGACGGATCTCAGGGACGAAGGGTGCGACCGTATATTATTGATCTTGGTTAGTATATCATATGAAAAGTATTATAAGTGATAAATGTTTCATTTGGTAGTAAGCTGGGTGTTTGGCTTTATTGTGTCATCCTTACAAGTGTAAGTTATGTCATTATGTATAACATTGTAGTGTCCGGTCAATAATTGGCGAACTTATTCCTTATTTCTTGTCGTTGCCAGAGCCCATTTTGGGTTTAAATAGTTGATCGTATAATTTTCCTTTTGCCCTTTTTCAATGGTTTTCTCTGAATTTCTGGTTGACCATTTTATGTATAAAATGCGATAACAACGTAACAGTACTGATAAGTACACCTCATAATGGTAAAGAAATATAATAAAATAATATTCGTCTTTACAGATTCAGCAAACGGCACATTCGTAAACAACAAGAAAATAGACGGACGTCGGTACGTCGAACTATTAGAACGTGACGTAGTAAAGTTTGGATTCTCTCAGCGCGAATATGTACTACTTCACGAGAACAGTAAAGACGACGCTCAGGATGACGATCATGAACCACCCCCTGTTACTACTACTGATCAGATCAAACATGATAAGCGAGTCAAGCAGGAAATTGCTGAAGACGGCGATTAGGTATATAAGTTTTATTAAAGTAGTTTATTTTCCGATATTGGACTATATGATACAGTCGGATAAATGTGGTCTAACACCCTATGGCTGAGCTTCATTTGAACGTCATGAAACAACAAGATCGATTTCTCTTACACTCCATTAGAAAAGTTAACCCTAGTGATAATTAGATGTCACAGAAACTTTTGTCAAAACTGGCAGACCACATTTTTGTCTGGCTGTTTACTAGACTATCAACTCAGAACAACTGTCATGTTCCTTGCGTAGTCAGTGACAAGACTTAAACTTCAAAGTGCATGTAAGCTAAATGCGGTTCCCGAACCGCAACTCAGTAGAACATTGTGCTTGTACTGTGCGTCATATCTAGTAGTTCATAGATATTGTTGGTGTCCGATCATATTTTTATAATTTAGGTGACATAAATAGGTATAGGTAGTTGGTTGCCATTGCTTATGACATGATTGTGTTCAATAGGCATTGCAAAGCGCTAAGAAAACACAACCAAATTGTGACTTTAAGGAGATGCAATAGAATAAATAAGGAAAATTGGGTTTTCGGTGTACTCACCCACCGAACGAAAAATTTGCAGAGACTATTACATATTATGACTATACTACTTTATACATATTCTAAGAGAGTAAATATTTCCTCGGTCTATCAGATCTGTTCACACTAAACCTAGCAAGGATCTTCTACTATAAAATGAAATTGGTTAATCGATTTTTGTCTTAAATGTTTAATTTCGGTTCTTTGTCTCCTATGCATGAGGTTGTGGCGCTGCATTGCCGTAGGTCGAAGAAAACTTGGACTAAAACAAATAGTATAGCACAAGACCCAAGAATTGGCATGCTTTAGTTTATTACTCTGTGTAAACTTTATGTTTAGGTGATGTAAATCAATATGTAATATTATAGAGCGACGTAATAATCGGATTACCATCATAATTGTGACCTAAAAGCTATGACCAATGTCTTAAGTTCTGTTTTTAGTAATAAATTGCGACACTTAAAAATCAATCTTACTATGTGATGGTATTGTTTCTGTTTAATTCATTGGACTTCATTTATATTTTGTATCATGTAATAGGACACCTGTGCACAGGTGACAATTCATTAGACAGCAATTGGTAATTACTGTTCTTTATGCTTATCTATTTAGGAAAAGGTAAACTATATCTTTACTATTACTGTATAATGAAATTAGTTGATAAATTTACAGTTACATGTATATCAAATAAAGTTAAATAATCAACTATCGGATTTTATTATTTCTTATCATCATCATGTCAGCCGAAAGACGTCCATTGTTGGACATATGCCTCCCCTAAATTTTGACATCTATTGCAATAGTTTGTCACACTTATTGACGTTTGATATGGGTGTCATCGGGGTGATTGGTTCTATTGTAGGTAACAATAACGAGTATTATGTGATGTCATGTTGTCCCACTTTCCTTTGATACAATCGCCTCTGTGCGTAAGTTCACTGAGAACTAATCCTAAATCGATCTATGTTTACATCAGACAGACATGCCCCGTTGATATCCATTTATAGTGAAAATTATATTATTACTAGCTAAACCCTGCGGCTTCGCCCGCGCGAAAATTGCTATGTGGTTAATTAATGTAACTCGTGAATCAGAGGGATTTTTGGGATAAAAAGTAGCTTATGTCCCGAAACCAAATCTATCTACATACCAATTTGCACTGAAATCGGTTTAGCGGTTTAAATTTAATATGGTGGTTAATCTTAAACTTTCTAAATCACCCCGCAATTTTTTATAGTTTTTCTTTCATAAGAACCTTCTCCTGACAATAACAAACACAACAAAAAAAGAATTAACGAAATTGATCTAGCCGTTCACGCGTGATGCCATGACCAAGGGAAATAGGGATTCATTTTTATATATATAGATACTAAATAGACTAGAAAATAAAACGATGTCAAATATGATGATAAGGCAATATATTGTAATTAACTGGCTTGTAATAAATGCGCTGATATTTTATCCACACCGTCGTAAGTTAATGTTACGATTGCTTCAAACACAGTACCACTGCTTATTCTAATATGTACAACGAGATTCTCCTTTTATTTACAAGTGCTATCTAATAAAATAAATAATATTAAATATTTACTTAAAATCTAAAACATATCCTCATTTCGGTGGAAAAATGTATACAATGCACTATTTTTCTAATATCACAGTTCAAAATGGAGTCTTGAATACGTGTTTGTCAAAGTCGAAATCGACACGCGGTAGTGTTCGTGACGATGATGCTCGAGGTTCACGAGACGTTATTTCTTCACATAGTGACGCTCTTTTAATAATGCCATTTCGCAGTGGAATTATTGTAGCGTTTGGAGGTCGCGAGTGAGTTCGCAAGGAATGTGTTCTGTACAGAGGTGGTTTGATCAGTCTATTTGGTGCGACACCGACAATGCTGTGTCTCGAGAAAGGTGACATGTACGTAATTGGTGCTCGGGGTATTTCGTAGCCGTCACACAGCGTGCCAGTCGCTGAGTCACTGTCATACATGAGTTCTAGATATTTAGGAGCTCGTTCAGGCAGCAGTCGCGATGGTTCCATGTGGTGCTCTGGGAAGTCTTCATCTGTAGGATAAAATATCGATTAAAATTGTTCAAAGAAGAATATTTGGTAATGATTGATAGGTAGTAACGCACCTAAGCAGGCGTTGTCATTCTCGTCCAAGAGGTAGGTGCGGTTGTCGACAGCATCTGAACATGCAGCCATGCACAATGCATTAGTTAGTTCGTATTCTATGAAATAAATTAAATAGTTAAGTTTTTGTATAAAAGCGAATGAGAGTTATAATTTAAATAAGAATAAAATATTATGATAAAAAAGAATCAGATAGGTCTCGCTTTTTCGTACAATTGCGCTAAGTGAGCTCGTAGAAGTAGTGGTAGGAAGTTAATAAAATTATATCAGTGAAGTGTTTTTGTCTATCTAGGCAGACTTGTAATGAAAGGTCTTTTTGGAGCAGATAGATAAGTCTTCAGTCGCGTTACCCTCATATCAGTGAGAAATCTCCTAAGAATGTGCTATGCCCTCTTCACATTCACATGCTCTCCTGGCATTTTTTCTTTGCATTTATATTAGCAGAATTTTCAAGCTTTATAATGGCGCATGCTCAATTGAAGAACGAGGTTGACATTGATGGAGAAGTATATAGGCATTTTAATGACTTACCATCACCCAGTAAGGTAAGATAATGTGGGGCTGGGGTAGCGGTCGCCGTAAGTGTGATGTTGGGTGAAGTTTTGTCTCGTAGTGCTGTCACCACTTCTAGGCAGTGTCGGAATGAAGGACGCGTGTCTGCTGAGTAGCTCCAGCATTTTTGAAGGAGATCGTAACTGCATAATATAATAATTATATATTGTATTTTAAAACGTAGGTATTTTGTAGAAGGCATATAATTAAAATAATTAGGTATTCAAATTATGTGCCAATATACAGGTATAGCAATTGCGCTAACAGCCCTTGTAGTTTTTTGACTAATACTTAAAAAAAGTTTTTTATTTTAATGATAGGGATGAAAATAAAAACTGGCAAGTATGAGCATCGATGAGGGTTCGTTATAGCCTATTCAAGACTATATTATTATTGTCTATTTCTTTATCCAAAATAATATATATTCTTGAAAGAATTTGTAGGCAACATAAAAAACAAAATACATAAACTTACAACACTGACGGACAGTTCGGTGGTCTGTCTGGTGTGCCACCGGAACGAACATAGGCTAACACCTGACGATTAGTGCGCGCTGGATACGGCTGCTGTCCCAATGACAATACCTAATAATTAGAGAAGATTAAATAACAGGCTATTGAATGAAAAAAAATATGATGAATGAATAAGTTAGGTACTTATAGACTTTGTGCCCGTTTGCACTACCAAATTTATACCAAGGCGAGTTACTCTCTATTCGGGTGTTATTGAGTTTCGACAATAGTTCTGCTATGTCATGTACAGGTGTCGCCACATGTAGCAGTTGTAAGCTGTGGTTCGTTATGAGATGGCTAACGTTAATTAGGTAATTGTGTACCTAGTATTTCTACATTTTGTGATATGTACTTCTTAATTTATCGCATACTTAACAATGTTTTTTAAGACACGAATGGGCTCGAGTAACTTACCTCCCAACAAAGGACGCCCCAGGCCCACACATCAGATTGACAAGAGAACACACCGTCTACAAGACACTCCACTGCCATCCATCTTACAGGCAGCAACCCTGAAATAAATGAAAAATAATTAATTAATAAACTTACACTTCTTAGAAAAAGTATTTTAGATATGTTAGTCATTCTAGATGTGTGGCTCCTCTGCCTCTGACTGAAGCTAATTGAACAAATAACATAGGTATCAGTTAATACGGGCGTTATTTCCACAATGCAATTCATGGCCTCTGTTTGCATTGCAAATCAGATAGAGAGCTTCATCTTATTTCAAAATGAGCTGTTTGCAATATACCTACTTAGTCTCTGGCTTTAAACAGAGACATCAATCCACTAACAATAATAGATATAGCAACATAATACGACTTTGATTTTATACGAAATATTACTATAGTCTCACCTTCGCCTTCTTTCCTATAATAATCATTTTTGTAGATATCTCTCGCCAATCCGAAGTCTCCGATTTTGACGACTCGTCCATTGGCACGATGCGCAACTAAACAGTTGCGACAAGCCAGATCGCGGTGAACAAAGTGCATCTCTTCTAAGTAACGACATCCCTTTGTTACGTCCACGCACATGTTTAGGAGATCCAGGAGTGTTAGAGATTCAGGGGTGTACTGCGAAAAAAGATGATAAATAAGTTGTTTTATAGGAAGAGTCGCATAGTACATACTGAGAAAATAGCATTTTGTCTTGTTATTGCTGTTTGACTGTATTACTTTTACGGTTTAAACAAATTGAACCACAGCTGAAAGATTAATAATTTAAGTAACTTACTAAGGATGCGCGTTTAGCTCTCAAGTAGCTAAGCAAGTCCCCTCCTTCCATCAATTCCATGATGATGTAATTCGGATCATTATCTAAACATACTCCCAAAAGACGTAAAATATGTTCGTGCTTGAAATTAGACATCAGTGCTGCTTCTTTTAGAAATTCTGTCTTTTCTTGCTCTGTTGCGCTTTTTCGTAATGTCTAAAACAAACAACATTTTTGTATTAAACGTGATTTACCTTAAGAATGCAATCTCTTTACGATACTTATAAGCATGGAATATGGGATACCTACCATGCCTAGACCTTATAAACAATGAACTGAAAGGAAATGTTAAAGTAATAGAAATGCAAAATTAATAACACTTAGGTACTACATGCGAATATTAAATCAACTGAACTCACTTTAACAGCAACTTTTGTGTCAGCGGTGCTACCATTGATCTGTCTAGCAACACCTTCAAACACTTCGCCAAAAGCGCCTGATCCTAGGAACTTTGTAAGTGTTATTTGTTCGCGACGAATGTGAGGGAGACTAGCCAGTTCTGCGTCTGTTGGGCAGTGGACACCCTGGACACCAACAAGAAGCATTATATAAAATTTCATTGGTCGAAGCAATGAACCGAGTTTTATCTGTTTTGTGAATTGACGTTACTTGCCTGATTATAAAGTATATTGGTGGAATGTCTCGTAGGTAATTGTCTAAGTGTTGCGAGCTCAACGTCGGGTCCTCTTCTAGGCACATTCGTGGTGATTTGATTCTCTATAGCCGCCTTTTTCCTTGCTCGATTGTTGTATGCTATTGAAAACAATTTGAAGTTTAAAAAAGCGGAAGACTGTTTAAAAGTGTACGTCTATCAGTAAAAGTAAACTTAGTGTTTAAAAAAAGTTAAGTAAAATATATTAGAACAGCTGCGCCCTGCGGCTTCGCCCGCGCGGAAAATGAAATAGATCGATTTTCGGAATAAAAAGTATCCTATGTCCGTCTCCGGCATCGAATCTAAGTACATACCAATTCATTTTCCGTTATTTTCATCTATAGGATTAGACAAGAAACCTGTCATGTGTATTTTGTTTCTTTTCCATTAGCATTTGTGTAGTTGCACACTGCAAATTTAGTGCGGTCGTTCTTACCGTAGAAAACAGCAGCGGCTACAGCTAACAACAAAGCAAGCAGTGCCAATAATGCTAACGCTAGCGCCGCCGCCGGAGGTCGGTTGGGTGCCAACGCAGTGGCATCCAGTTCTGAGGGTGTTGATAATGCACCCCAACCGTGAACGTTGCGAGCTTGCACGCGAGCGATCCAGCCGGTACCTACGGACCCACCACTCAGTAGCCAGTAAGTTTCTGAAATAAAAACGTCATTTGAAATAAAAAAGATGAAAGTTATGCTGTGGTTCACAAAAAAGCATATCGCTTGCATAGTAGACCATAAAATTGCTTTACCAAACTTATAGTAAAAATATCGTTTGTATATCATAAAAAAATAATGTCTATTTTTGCTTGCAAGTGCCTTTCAAGTGCCTTCAGCAGTGACAGTTGTCACTGAGTCTTATTAAATTTTAATTTTGATGATTTTTTTCCTAAAAGTGGTGCAGCAAATACGTGGTTGACTATACGTCATTAGGTACCTACTTAACAAGGTGATGTCGTTTTTACTATCAGTGTGTTTATTTAAACAAGTAACTGAGGTGTGAAGTCTAAGGTTTTAAAGATACTGGATAAAGTTAGACGGAAATATTTAAACTATGATTGCTACAATATATTGTATAATATATAGTTTAAATATTTCCGTCTTTACTACTTAACTTTAACTTTAACATAAAGCTATAGCTTTATGTTAAAGTTGATATAAATATGTAACATACCAGTTCCATTATGCAGCAATTCCAGTCCTTCGCGAACAATTCGAATTTTCATGTTGTCGTCGATATCAGAGGGAAGGCTCGAAGGCAGGTCACTGATGTTTCTCGTCATGTTGTCATTACCTTGGTTAACTCTTAAAATATAGGAAACAATATTTAAAATAAAACTTTTACGTGAATAATTTAGGTAAGCGAGAATGTAAAATAAATTCAAACCTATGTTGAGGGCGACCCCAAACACGATAGGCCGTAACAGGAGCACCGCGAGGATCAGGTTCTGTCCACCAGATTCGTAACACTCTATCACTGACTCCTTCCACCCGTAAAGGACCTGGCGGACCAGGCACGTCACCTAGTAAGGACACAATGAATAGCATTTAAAAAATATATTACTGGGTAGATAATGGTACGATAAAAATTCTAATAATCACAGTGCAAAACTTACCAAGAGTTTCGAAAGTAAAACGGTCATCATGTGGCCAAAAATAAGGAGGTGAGTTGGCAACGTATTGCAATCGGAGACGGAATCGGTACCGAGTTTTTGGTCGAAGCTCAGTTGCGGTCCATTCTTCTCGTTCAGCATGAATACATGACTTCCAATGTCCAATTACAGGGGTGGCTTCTGTGTATTCGACTCTGAACCTGTTGGCACAAAAATAATTTGGTTTAGGCTGCATAAATTACGACAACAATAAAACAAATACAAATAGATGAGTATGTTTTTTATAATCATTCATTTAAAACAAAGAGAAAGTTTAGTAGATACAGCTGAATACTTACTGATGCAGCTGGTACGTTGTAGGCGGTGGCCATATAACGTGTATTTCATAAGGTGTCACATTCTTTAACGCAAGTGCTGCAGGAGATGTATAGGTCCGTAGACGCAAAGGTGCAGAGTCTGCTCCAACCGCACTGTGCTTAGAACGAGCTCGAACCCATACGTTGTATGCCGTGTTTGGAGACAGACGTGTTAAGTTGGCACTGCGACCGTCTGTTACTTCAAATGTATTATGTTCTGCAAATAATCGAAGGTTAAATTGTTGATTTGTCTTTTAACTAAGTCAATTTCTTTAACGTTTCGTTTTTTACCTTTTAATTTATGTGCCGGTGAAGGTGAATCATCTGTTCGCCAATGAACTTCGTACCAAAGTCCCGGAGCTGGTTTCCATTCAACGTGAGCTAGTACTGGGCTCAGAACTATTCCTGTCACGTCTTTAGGAGCTGTCGGGGCTAAAATATAAATAATATTAGTTAATATAATAGTGTGTTACAAAATTATTTATGAGTGTTTCTATAATTTGGTGAAATTTACCTTCTGCAGCTGTCTGCAAAGTCAACGGCAAACCGACGATGGGTTTAATTTCATGTATTTTTGCGTAATAGTTTGTTGCTTCTAACATCACCGAATAATTTGTAAACGGTTTTAACTCTTGAATAACAACTTCTGTATTTGTCGTAGTGACGAATGGACAAGATTCTTTATTACAAAAAGTCGTACCATTCTTCATTCGGTAAAATATCGTATATTCCGTCATTGGCATTTCGTATTCTAGATGGTGACATACGATAGGTTTGTCAACAACAGGCATTCGCAAAGTTATGCTGTTTGCAGAATTAGAGATCACATTTGGTTTCAGGTGGTGTCTTCTAGGAAATAAGCATTGCCTCGGTGGGTAGGGTTGATTACTAGGATCTAGAGCCATGATTTTATACCCATACGAAGTTTTTCTTTCTTCTATTCTGGTTTTATGGTACTTTGTGGTATAAAATATTTCCTTCTGTGTAGAATTAAACCAGTAAACATAGCGGCTATCTACTGCGATAGACATAGGTATAAAGCCATACTTTTTTTTCTCAGTGGCATCAACAACTATTCTGCATTTGCAAGCTTCCATATCTGTAGCAATTATATGGTGAATCCAGGGATCGACCCAGTACAAACCGTGATTGTTACTTTTCGTCATATCAACAACAAATGCTCTGGCTACTTGAGGGTTTTCAGGACAATTGCATTCACTATGAGAGTCCTTGAAAAATGTCCTAACATTAGATCCGTTGATGTATGAAGTCATTATTGTTCCTAGACCTGGATGTCCACCTTCCTCGTACCAAAATAGTGATCTGTTAATACGGTAATACGTTAGTTCTTAACTTTTATTCTAATAAAAAATAGCACCGAAATTATTTATTTTATTTATTTTCACTTACCCTTCTAACGGTGCAACTTGCAAACTATAGATCGGTTGCTTTCTGGCAATTACACGTGTTATTTGCGGTCGTGTATTAGGGATTCCAAGATGTGCTCTATATATCACGTAAGACTCGATAGACGTGATTTCCAATTGAGAATAGTACACGGATCTACTGACCCAATCTACGCACATACTTGTTGCAGAACCGTTGATAGAAATTAGCTGTAATGAAAACAAAATTGTATTAACCTCTTGACTACAAAGATAAATTAATAAGTAGCTGACAAAAATGATTTAAAATAAACTAAATGTATTTTTTTTTACCTTGAAGTGACCACTGCCATTAATTCGCGAAGAAAATATTTCTTCCAAATTATTCACCCAGTAAACTAGATTTTCTTCGGTGGAAATGGCAAAGTCAATAGGAATGCCAGTGCTTTTCGGAATCATTTCGCTCTCTCCGGAATCTAAATCAATGATTTTGATTGATTCTTGTGACGATATCATTACTTTTGGTATAGGATTTACTTCCTCTGATGAAACTGATACTATTTCTGAATATTGTCCGAAACCCGCATCTGTGTGAGCTCGCACCTAAAAGATGATGTTGTAATTGCAAAGCATTAATTGCATATTCACTCTGCCAACAGATTCATTTGTCGAATTAGAACTGGAATATTTTTAGTTGTTGCTCAACTACTTCTGAAAAGGTGTTGTTCTTAGCCGTTGAATGATGAACACATATTTTACCTGGAAGAAGTACTTGGAAGCTGGTGTCAAATCTCTCAACATTAACTGCGTGTGTACGGGTGACAGATGAGCGTCGGCACAGGCGGAGGGTTTAGCAGCCGTAGAAGTATCCGACCCAACAACCCAACATTGAGCTTCGTAACCACGAATCACGCCGTTGATGCGAGCTGGGCTACCCCATCGGAATATAGCAGATAAGGGACCACCACTGAGAATGAATAAAAATTGTTACTTATAGTTACTTTGCCTGACAAAATAAATAAAATGATTGTTAGAAAAAAAGAAGCAGTACCTAATACCAGAAATCATATGAGTAGGTAATGTTTTTTGATCTATTTAGGTAATCGTAGGTACTATTGATATTGATATAATATGTTAATGAGAATAAGAAAACTTTTTGTCCTTACTCAGTCCTAATTGGCATATATCGTAGCACCTACTACCCTACTTAGGAATCATAGCCAAGATGGCCGCTATTGTTTAGGTAATGTACTAAACAGGTATAAAATACTAAACATGAATAAGTTGAATATATTCTATTATGTAGATATACTTATAGGTAAAGGTACCTGGTCGCTGCCTGAACATAGATGCGTGGTGCTCTTGGCGCAGAGGGTGGCGCTTGCGGTGAGTGCAACATAGCTCGAGCAGCAGCTCCTCCACCCCAGTGTGTGTGAGCACGAACTGTCACCTCCATTGCACTGTACGGCGCTATTGAACGTTCACGGACTTCTACCCACGCTACTTCTACCGTTTTCTGAAGATTAAAAAATAATTTCGAATCCATAACTTATTTAAAAAAAAATATAATAAAAAAACCATAAAATGGTCCAGTGGATAAGGCACCCGCTTCGTAAACACGAGGTAGTGGGTTCGAATCCGGGCAAGTACCAATGTGATTTTTTCAATCCGCATTGAGCAGAGGCTTTTGCCCTGCAGTGGGACAGTAAAACAGGCTGGTATTATTTATTATTAATTTAAAAAATATATCGAGGATATCAAAACATATAGTTGGAAGGTCAAGATTTTATTTAGTTTATTTTTGATGACTAAGAATTTTCTCGGGACTTTTTTTAATCGTCAGATATTATAAATTTCTAAAATTAGTGTCAGATCAAGAATGGCATCAAAATGTTCATGGCAATCGAATAGTACCTACCTCAAATTTATACTGTCCCGAGAAATGAAAGCTGACGTCATAATAAACGCGGCTGTTGTTGACATTGACGCGTGTAGCTGGGTCCCAGGTAACGTTGAAGCGATCCCACTCGCCAAACACGGATATCGATGTTGAGTTTATTGTCTCCGGAATTGCTATGAACGATTCTGAAAAGTATAAGAAGCAAGCAGTTAAGATTTTATAATATCGTATACCGTAAACTCATACCAAGGATGATTACTATAATAAAATTCACATTGCAACTATTGCAAGTTTAGTTTGCCTTTAAACATGGACCAATTTTAAAAGTATGGGGTATATTCTTATTGATGTGTCTAAATTGATTATGAGTAAGTAGTTGGAATTGAGTATATTACTTACCACTGGCGGCATGAAGCGTAGGATCTCGAACAGCTATAACATGAACCCTTGGTACGAGTTCTGCTGTATATCTGCCAGCCAAGTCCGATACCACAGCTTTTGATGCATCCTGCACCCATACTAGACGACCGCTAAAGTAGCATAGAGGTCCAAGAGTTGATGTGCCAGGAAGCCGAGTCACTAGTGACCCAGAAATCTATACGAAAGGCAACAGCATTAATTTTACCTACGTCATGAAACTGTAATAGTTTGTCCGAAGGATGCAATTATGGAAGGACTAAATAATATAATCAAGTCCAAAACGTTTACATTCTGTTTAAAATACGACATAGTAACGACAAAGAGAATGTTAGTTACTTCACTAATTCCATGTGTTATTTGATCCGCTGTTGGTGCTCTATGAAGTTCTGATCCATCGTAACTTCTCACCAACCAATATAGCCATTTCTTTTCAAGATCTGCAGTCAGTCCCATTACTAAAAAAATATTTAATTCATGAGAAGTGTGTAAATTTTTTGACTCTTTTAATTTTTGTTACAAATAACATAAAATGTTAGGTACCTTGTTTCCCACTAAAGAGTTGTGCAGGATAATAAACCATTTTATTCTCGCCATTCAGCCTCGCTGCCTCCACTGCGTGGCCTGTATTCCAATAGATGAACGCTCCTAACGAGTCTATTGTTAGTTCTTTAGCTACGGTCACAATTGGCACTGGTTCTCGATTGCTTCCATCAAAATTTCCTCTGGTTATCTAAAGAAAACGTTTATTTAATCTAAACGCTATACGGTAAAACTTAAAACGCATCTTTGAAAGTGCCTTACTAGTTGTTGTTTTGGATTCGACCAGTAAATTTTCTTGCCAACCCAGTCGACTGCTAAGCTACCGACGTTGTCCATATTCGACATCAGACCTTTCTCGTGCGACGTAGTATTATACCACATCACGGTAGAAGCGTTAGTAACTAAATATAGTTTATCACGATACCAAGATATATCAGTGATGTGAAAGTTTTTAAGATGGGCTCTGAAATATACAACAGATACATTTTAATAGATCAAACTCAAAGACGTTTGAAGTATGTAGCGAGGGGTAAAAGTATATGTACAAGTACATATGTATGTATATTATAAAGACTTACCTATGTATTAAAATTTGTAAATTATCACCAGTTAAATCAGTTTGTAATAGCCCATCAGGTCCTGACCACAATAACGTACTGTTCAGAGTATTTGGTGATGACGCCAGCGTCTTACCAACAAACTCTGAAGACCATGGACCTAAAACAGTATATATATTCATTAGTTTTATTTAGTTGCATGTTACTTTACGAGTAAGAGTATTGAGTTATTTTACTTTCTTACCTGAGCCAGATTCAGTTACCGCTGCTACCCTTATTACGTACTCTGCATCTTGTTTCAAGTTTTCTACTACACACGTAGATTCGTTGATGTTCTTACTGCAAAATAATTATTGTATTTCAGTTATAAATGCTATGGATTTGGCTTATATATTCCTAATTCTGAATATACTTACATATCTATGATATCCCCACTATTAACATGTGTAAGCTGCAGATGGAACGTCCACTGCTGCCAAGCACCGCTTCCTTGATGGCCGAGTAAGTGAGGTCGCGACCACGATACCTTCGCTCTGTTAATACCCAGCACGCTTTGCAATGCTAATGGTGGGTTCACAGGGACAGGAATTGGTTGACAGCTCCTCAATGCTACCAAAACTTGTATTGTTTTTGTATTGTATGCTAAGGGGTATTCGTTGTGAAAGTAGCTGTCACTTTGTGCGTGATATTCTTCAGTCAACATCTCTTTGCCGTTGGTCCAGTAAAATAGTCCACCTGCATATGCTATTGATCTTGTGGATAGGAACATTGGTGTTTGTGTATTACTTCTAAAGTCAGTTACTTCACGTCTGAAATAAAACATTACATTACAAAGAGCTTTCTTTACTAAAATTAGTAGGTAACTTATTAATTTTCATATTTAGTTTCTTTCTGTTACTTACCCATCTAATGAAACTGCCAGTACAGTGTTTCTTCTAAGATGAGCAACAAGTATTCTAAAATCGGCATGATCAACAGTGAAAGCTCCTAAATGAGCATCACGTACAATTATTTCTGGAGGTGTATCATGTCTTACACCGTTAGATATATTTGCCAAATCGAGTCTGTATAGACCTCCACGATCGCCTCCTTGTTGAGCCCAGAATAAATACCTGAAATAGTACTCCATAAATATTGCAGTAGTATTTTCTTATTAAATGAAAGCATCGTCAATAACCTTACCCATTATAAGCATCTACTTCAAAATGTATAGGACGAGAATTAAAACCTGATAGTGCTACAATTTGATTCTTCCCATCAAAATCACAACGAATTATTTCCCAATGAGAGAAATAAGTCATGTTGTGAACCCAAGACGAGCCTTCTTTTGTGTAATAAACTTCGCCAAGAACATAGAGGTGTCGATTCATCCAATCCACGGATAAGTCTTGAGGATTATAAGATATATTTTTAAGAATTGGTTCTGATGCACTTTTTTTGGATAGAGAACTACGATACACGAATCCGTTTGATACAGATATAAAGAGAGAATCACTGGAGATGTCAAGGCCAACACCTGCAATGTAAATTTGTCATAATTAAAGTATGGTAGAAATATTTTGGCACCGAAATAGGCTTGATTAGTTAATACGTACCCGTAATTGAGTGTTCTGTGCTATAGAGCTCTACTGGATCAGATAGCATATCATTAGCTGGTGCGGCAAGAATGGTTTGTTCTCCTCCCAAAATTAATATAGGTTGCTGACTAGGAACAGCTGAAACATAATTTTGTCAAACTTAACATTTTTGTTTACTTAATTTAGATGATGGTTGGAGATCGGATCAGTAAAGTAGGCTACAATCTCATGCAAAACTAGTAGTATAAGAAGAAACACAGTTTGTTAATCTTACATGTAGGCAAAGGAGGCGTTGATATTTTGACTTGAGCTCTTGGACCTTCTCCTACAGCATTGCGCATAGTCACTGAAACTTCATATTCTCGAGCGGGTGCTAAGTTTTGAAACATGTAGAACAACGTATTATTAGAAGCCGGCATATCCTGAAAACAAGAACAAAAATAAAACGATTTTCTTACGTCTACTAGATAATATTATTTTTATGTTATGGGTGGTATTCTTAATAGGCCAAAGCAACGCCTAAGATGAACTTAGAAAGTAGGTGTATAACACTATCTCAAGATACTAAAACGTCACATTAGTAATTGCACGGTTTCACGGCCCTTAATCTCGTTTATAAGAGATGGGTACCGTAACCACGACCAAGATGAAGTTATTATAGGTACGAGTAAAAAATATTATGAAAAAACTAGTTTAAGATAATCACCTCCAGTGCATCATTCGTATTAGGCTGAGTATCAGTGAGTCGTAACACATACGAGATTAATGGTCCATTAGGAAACGGTCCTGGCTCCCAAGAAATGGCCACTCGACTCGGGTCTGGAGCGGCAGCTCGCAAAGAGTTAGGTGCTGAACTTGGTTTACCACTTTCTAACGTAGATATCACCACTGATGGCGCGGAGTAAACTGGTTCTCCAGTACTACCGCGACCAGATAAAAATATTGCCACTCGAAACTGTTGGAAAAATGATAAAGTGAGTTTTTAGATTATTACACAGCAGTTTAAGTACCTACCTATGTGTATCAGAACTCATATTATAATAATGATAGGAGTTAATAATAAACTTACCCGATATTTAGTATAAGGTCTTAATCCATCAACGTGTATTATGGACTGGTCGGAATTACTAGTATTAGAGTAGTACTGCCACGTGCCAGGTAATTCCTCGTACCGCCACTGCACCATATAGGTCATGTTGCCTAAATTGGGCGCCTCCCACACGAGAGATAGTGAGGTGGCTGTGAGACTATCGGCTACTAATGCTGGAGCGGGTGGCGTCCCGATTAATTCTGAAAATTATTTTGTATTAGTAGGTACACTTTAATGGTTGGCACTGTGGTTTCTTGCCATTCACAGAGCACAGTGATGCGGCACAGGAAAAGGACCCTATCTTAAGTTTGCAGCTTTCCTTGAATGCTGATGCTAGAGTCTTTAGTACCACGTCTAGTGTAATTTGTGTCACTTGATTTAAATATAGATGTAAGTAGATGAGGTGTAGAAAATTGTAGGTGAGCGTCTACGAGTAGGTAGGTTTTTTTTATTAGATATAAAAAAACCTCTTAAAATACAAAATATGGCTTAGACTAATACTTGGCCTAAACCAGGTTTAAATTCCTGTATCTTAGTAAGTCACAAAAGTAATAAATTTGATCTATTTAGTCTGCTTCATACAGTAGCTAAACAAAAGGTATCTACGTGTGCTTATGATTGTAGTGTCCAGCGGTTTAGGAGTGTTTAATTATGTGTACATGCGTGCGTGTGTCAGAATTGAATTTAATAATAAATTAGAATAAAGCAAGACTGAAGTGGTCGTACCTCTTAACTTTTGAAAGTAGGTGTTGAGAGCCTCATTGCAACCCATAACGCAGTATAGCTCCCTAGAGAATACAGTTTCCGATGTGACATTCTGCAAAAGTTACAAGTATAAAATCATCGTAGTAAACGGTATTAATATAGAGGTAGGTACCTATTACTATAAGAAAATAGAATGTATTTACTTACGCAAACAATTTGACATGAGTTTTCTAATCCTTCTTGCCATAGACTGCAGCCTATTTTGCACTAAAACAAAGAAAAATGATACAGATTAGCGTAAGTTGTAGGTACGAAAATCTTTAATTAAATACTTGATTGCATAATAGTTTCTATGGAGCACTCGATGGTAAGTGGTTACTTATAGATATGGCTATGTTGTCTAATCATTACAGATACAATCCGAATAATAGTACAATCAAGTCATTGGTGACTAAAGGATAAGTGAATTAGGGCGAAATAGGTAAAAAGGAAGACTGTCGAGGAGGAATTTTATTTAAGTAATGATCAATTTAATGGGAGGGCAGGAAATTAAATGACACAAAATAAGCATGTTGATTTAAAAAGTTAAAATAACTTTAATTTATCCAGGCGTTAACAGGATAGTCGTGATAGTGGCTAAGAACTTCCTTATTTAGAACATGACTTGTATTCTAACATAATTAAGAACCTAGTGGTGCGGGCTTTAATCCAATTAAATTACCAACGCTCTAAATTATTTGTTTGTTCACATTACTGACTTGTAAAAGTAGAAAGAAATTAGGAAAAATATTAGAACTTAGAAATCGTCAAGCATTAAAATTTTTAAGTTAAGACATTAACTTAAAAATTTTAATGCTTGACGTACCTATTCCAAATTTCTAGCTTACAATGATTAGATATAAAAAGAAAGGATTTTAAAGAATCTACATGAATTTAAATAAAAATAGTGGATCTGGATTTTGATCTGACATGTCTGTCCTGGTTTCCTTTACATGTATAATTTCACGATTTTACAAAATCATTTGTTCTAACTACGTAGGTACATATGATGGGTATCTGTACCTACTTCTCTTTCTAAGTTACAAGCTTTCCAAAATGTATAGTTAAGCGTATCTCTTCACAATATTAGTTCATCAATTGGCCTATTATTATCCCACTGCAGGGGAAAAACTCTTCTCATACAGAGAAGGTATGAGCTTTGATCGCTATGCTTGTTCAAGGCGGACTGGCGATTTTAGACTTCCTCAGAAAAGGTTTCCTCAGGATGTTTTCCTTCACCGTCACGTACAGTCAGTAATGTCCAGATAAACTTAGAAAGTACATATGATTTAAAAATCACATTGGCATTTGCCCGGACCCTTTTCGAACCCCTGACCTCGTGTTTATGAAGTGGGTGCCTTCACCACTGGGCTATTACGACTTACATTATTAGTCGGCATGGCATTATAGATTGGTATAAGTATTATGGTAACAATATACATAGTTATTATTGTTATAGTGTTTTATTTGATTTCTTCAAAGTAGAACAACGAACCATTTTATTAAATTTTCATATGTTTTTAATTGTTTGCATGAAAGAATGTTCTTGTTTCACATCTTGTTTACATCTCAGATGTAGACATATGTTACTCTGCCCGGCGAAACAGACAATGTGTCTGCAGAGTGTAGACACTCGAGTCGTAATTTAAGTGCAAACAAAGCTCCTTGTATTGAACTTTTGTTTACCAATTCTGCAAACAAACTTTGCTAAAGGAAATTGAGAAAGATAGAGTGTGTATTGAGAACATCAAGGTGCCAAAGTGTTTATGTAACGGATACTTTTTCCCATGGGTGGGAGGTCAAAAAAATAGAACTTGTAACGAATTTTCACGGTCGGGTAACGTCCTTTACGGATGAGTACTGGCCGAAAGACGCAGGTGCACCCCCTTTCTTCAAACTACGCACTACGCTATACTACGCATCTTTATGAGTTTTTTGATGAATGTTAATTAGTCTCTTTCTTAAGAACATATAATATTTATGTATCTACATCCTTACAAAAGGAGAAACTAGCAGTTGACGAAGACGATAAGAGAACTAGCCACCGTAGCTTAGAGGTATTACCTATTTAATGCGTTGGGAATAAAATATGAGATTATACACAGATTCCTTGGTGATTTTCTCTCAAATTAGAACCCTGCGAAGTACTGGCCTTTACTTCTCCACAATACTAGCCTGGGTATGATATTCCCCACAGAAAAGACATTCGTGTTCCCGCTGATTGCTAGTGCTGCCAAAAAAAGTATTGTATTGGCAGCAGAAAAGATTATAGCTTACTAAAGCGTCCAAGAACTGAGCAAGTGAAACAAGTCTACCAATATTAAATTACACAAGGCTACAATATTTTGACAAGAGCTGCATAATTTTTAATATACATAATTGACTTTTCAGATTAAATTAATCAGCTTGACAGCGGGTGCCCTTAGTAATGATGTTATCAATTAATTAACTGTAGGTGCGTCATTTGCTGTTAAATTTTGTTTAAGATATATGTGTTTTGAGACCTTTTGGCGCCTCTGCATGTTAGGTAAAATCTTGGACTGGCAGCAATTTATAATTTGTATCGTCAAAACTAAATTGGCACATCAAGTATAATTACCTATCTGTTTACCATTCAAACTTGCCGCAATAAGGTTAATGACAGGAACAATAAAATCTGAATTCAAGAAAAACATCAAAAAGTCATGACGGTACATTTATTGGCTCGTTGATTGTAAATGCCATGAGATGTCACAGCAGATACTCTTTGTATTCAGTGTAGCATAGTTCAGATAAGTCGTCATCTCATTGAGTATGATACGCGCGGAACAATTAAAACGGATGGTACAAGTGCGCGCGATCAGTGTCGTTTGTTTTGGCTGTATAATTGCGGGTCGCGGCCCGACGCACTATTACCATTACTAACTGGGACGTTTTGTATCTGTGATGATATGTAGTGTATCTATGTCTAGCGCTCGGTTCAAGGATTGTTTGCAAGAGATTACTTAAAATGCTTATTGGATGTAAACTTTCCATTTTTAATCAAATTTATTTATTTATAATAGGTAGGTAATATTTTCTTGAAAATATGTATTTAAAGATTGATTTTATGATCTCCATTTGTATTTTTGTAATAAGTATGTTTAAGCGACACAAACTTGGTTTCTAGTACGAGAGTCGTAATAATAAAAAGGACAAGATTAAGCTAAAATTTGGTCAATTCAATTTCTGGCTACTTCATTACATTGTTGTTTATATGTAATTTAAATTGTATCAATATATAATATGGTGTATGTTATGCATCTGTTTAAATATCCACCATGACGCCACTAGCGGCCGTGGCCCTTACTAACACGTCTCTTCCGCACTAGTTGTCAAAACAGAACGCCCCGACGACCATAACGCACGACACACCCTCTCAATTTAATTTATTATTTGTGTCTGACTGATGAACAGGGTTTTGGTTATGTATTTATATCAATACTTGTCAATGCAGTGGAATTAATTTAAAAGTTTGGGCAGGACTTATCTATGTAGGTAGGTATGATGGATTGCCGTTACCCGATATCCCAAAATATTCCTTCTTCCCCTTATGTAAAACAAACATACAAAATACCTACATATAGATTTGAAAAGTGGGATTAGCCAGCCACTTGGTCATCACGATTGTGTCGAACTAAATAACTTTTAAATATTTTCAATCACAGTTTTGCTGAAAGGTTGCTAGACAAAATGCTACAAAAATATTATTAAGCACACAATTAGCTCAAACTGAAAGTATTTTATCGCTTTACAACACATTAATTGAATGATCTACATAAAATAACGAGCAATAGAAAGCAACGAAGTAAATGAAGGGCTAATTACTCAGTTTCCTGTCTCGTGCTATAATAATAACAAAACAATAACTACTCCCTCCAGAGTCATTAAAATCGTCGCGTCAGTTCATTGTTGAAACGATTTCGGAAACGCGTTCGGAAGTCCAATTGGGAGCGCATGCGCACGCCGGACGCATGCCGCTGTGAAAGCACTCACCAATCATTATTTATTAATTGCTGCTTAAGTAACTTTTTCTGTAATTAATAGTCCTTGTCTGAATCTTGTTTATTTACGTTTAGATATCCTAGACTAGTTTAAGATCTTGACAGACGAGAAATTAGGTACCTACCTATCAGTTGCAATTAATTTACTATCTCAAATATTAAAATAAGGTGCTTTTTCAATCAGCAAAACAAGCATTGCAGTTTACTGCTAAAGATATAGCTCTCCTAATTTACGACATAACACTTGATGCTCCGCCTTCCTTACACTCGTAATCTTTTTTAGGTCGTCTGTCCACTTGGCTAAAAGTTACCTTACATTTTTGTTAAGCCACAAAGTAGGTACACAATAAGGTTCATTTACGGTAGAAAGCTAATCAAGCTTGCTAGTTGGCGATGGGGTCGTCAATGCTCGATGCTTAAAAGGTTCTTGAAAGTTTAAATTTATGTAAGGGTAAAATATATTGCAGTAAAGCATTCTGTGACTGGGAATTTCGAAAAATATTTCAGTAGATTTCGGCTTCAATTTTCAGTATAGGTAATTAATGTGAAAAACAAAGACTAATTTCGAAGATAATAAGTCACGTTTTAAAATAGAGATGTTGAAGAAGGTGGAACGTGTATAAATGTACACTTATACGTGTTTCAATTGTTATTCATCTGTTTGCTCTATATTGTTAAAACACATTATGATCTCATCTTATACATGAAGTTTGAATGACTTGATTTACTCGTCTGTAAATACAAGTTCTAGGGCACAAATCTATGTGGCGGCGACCTTTACACAAATACCTAAATAGCAGACACAAAGAACACCAAGTGTCCCCTCCGGGTGACTATTTCATTTTCTTAAACTTGTTCAAGTCAAATATTTGTCAATCACACAAATTGGTAAAGCATAAAAGTATTAATCAAAGACATCGTGATATGATAACACACATGCATCGAATTTGCTACAAATATAGGCATATTATAGGTACTAAAAATATAAGAACTCCACACTTGACGGACATTCAATAGTAACGATTTTTGTTATGTAATAAACCATGTTACACTTAAAGTAAGAAAATATAAAGCTGAAATTATTATCAACAAAAAAAATGTTGATAGCAAGAATGTAGTTACTTACTTATGATACTTGTAAAATAGGTACGTGAAACAATTTCTGTAATAGCCTTTAATTAAAAGAGTAGGTACTTATCTTGAAAGTTATTAATATGTCGCATACCCGTGACCTGTAGGTACTCAAGATAATACTTATACGTTATTATACGTATAAAAACATTGTGTGAAAAATAATACTCAAGTTTTTATTTAAATTAATTAAAGACATAGTTATCGCAAATTTGTGTAATTAGGCGCCACTTAAGTGCTTGCGTGTGGAACTGTTTTTCTAATTCAGTCTGTTACTGACCTCTGATAAACCTAATAGATAGCGTATCCCGTATTTATTTCACAAATTGTTTATAAGCAACATAGATTAATGTTTTAGCACGAGTTCAGCGCCTGGCATCTCATGAAAAATAAGGTTATGAAAATCATAAATCCCCGTGACGACAATATGAACTTTATCGAACGTACTTAGCACCTTCTTACGTTAAATCTGTGAATGTGGTTAAAATACAGCAGCAACATCGTTCAACATAAAATTTTTTTACGCCAATGAGCTGGTCTCATAACCACAAGAAGACGTCTGCGACTTAGATTTGTCATAGTCACCAATCTCGGGCAGGCTGTAATATTTTATTTTGTTGTTAAGTAGGCACGCTGATAATCACTGCAGGCCATTCAAAAAAGAGGAGCTATTTTACTTTTGAAAACATCACTAACGGCGGAATTAATAATAAAATATATATATTTATTATTAATTTGCAGTCAATAATTTTAATATCTAGATTTTAGCAGTAAATAAATTAGTTAAGACTCGAATGATTTACAACTTTTCATTTCCTTTATAAGAATAAAATATGCATTATTTGTTGATCTTTTAATGATGTACTTAGTTTAAATTAACTTATACGTATTGTTTTTTGTTTTTTTTAAAGGCAGCTCCCGCACTAGGGTACAAGTCCACTAGCGAATTTACAAACATACATTTAACGGGCACAAAGTACACCCAGACTCATATATTATAATATTTATGGATCACACAAAGTTTTTGTCCCGTGTGGGGATCGAACTCACAACCTCGACAACAGCATTCGCTTGCGCCACTGCACCAAGGCGGTCATCTTAATCTTATCTCAACTAAACATTAGGCAGACACGCCATAGATAGTCTGCGCAACAGACGAAAAGCCTTTATGTACGTAATACTTAATCCTAAAAATATAATACAAGGATTAAGCATCAGTAAAACCTAATCATAAAAACTAGGCTATTTAAAAAAAAAAGCATGAATGGAGAAATTATAACGTATCTATTTTTGGATTACAATTGTTATTAAATCGAAAAAAAATCGTGCGCGTGTCATATTTCTGTAAGTAACTAAATAAATAACAAACATAAATATGAAACTCAAAATTTGTGAGCAGGTCACGAGCTAGCCCACGCCAACCATTTTATTCTGGCAATTGGATAATGTTCAGGCAAATTGGGGCCCACACCAGCGTGCTTCCCGCCGCCTCGTCGCCACTGCCACGCTTTCGCTTCGAGAGTACTCTTGTTAGTGCTCTCAATGAAACGTTCTATTGCTAGCCTTTATCAGCCCACCACGAATCGAGCATCATCTCAGTACAATGAATGAATGGGTAGGTACTGTATTTATTCGATCATTAATGTTTAGAAGTTCAATTATATCGTATAGGTACTTAATATAATTGGTTTAGATTTTGAATGCCTAATTTAATTCAAATATGGGTAGGTACTTACAAATGATTATAAAAAAAACACCATTTCTAAATTTAAAACTGATGCTCTAAGACGTATTTTCAAATTAGGCAGCTAAGAAGCGGTTTTGAAAAGTGTAGCTACCGTATACATACAAACATGACAGTAAGTAGTAAGTTAAAAAATTGAAATAGACTTTGTCATCTTATTGAAGAGCAGCAAGTTGAGTAAGTGACTAATAAAAGGACAATAAATCAAAACACTTAGCAGAAGCTGAGTGTACTCTAGGTAATTTCGTTCAACAGATTGAGTCGTGTAGTGTTGAGAGGCTGGCGGGAAATAATGCAGTCGACGAGGGAAGAGTAGTGCGCGGGCGACAGTGTGCGAGGGCTTGTTGAATGGGCGCAAGCGCAACTCGCAAGCGGAGAACCGTCCACCTAATGAGGAAATAGGAATTAGCGGGTGACGACGAAGCCGAGTGCAGTTCTTTAACATAACCATGCGTCTCTTTATGATTTATTGTGACTTTGCATTGTATTGAAATTTAACTAGATGTAAACTATGCTACAAATATGTATCACGTTTAGTTAAATTAACTATATATCCTAGCCATTGAGTAGTTCAACCTATTGAGATAGAAGCGAGTTTCTTGTTTTCTTGAATATTTTACGAAGGAAAGTGGATACACTCCACCTTACCTTCGATTAAATTCATTGTAGGATGCAAAATAGTGCGTTTGCTGTCTTCGAAACATGTAGACGGATATTTATAGCTTCGAGTACCTACGGGGGTCATTATTGATGTGTGTGATGAAGATAATTTTGTTAACCTCCCTAGGATTCATAGCTTCAAATACTTTGGCGCCTGGCGGTACGGTCTAATAAATAACTAAAGTTTTAAGATTCTTACCACATCTTTCGACCAAACGGAAGTAAGGTAAAATAAAATTCTTCAAAAGAAAATAATTACCTAACTCTAAACATGTTTACTTTAACCAAATCAGAGAGAAAGCGGACTCTCTTCAATTGGCTCAAGAATGTTCGACCACGCTTAAGATGTTTCAAACAGATTGTTGGCAATATATGTTTCAAGAATTAAGCCGTCTGGCTCTTAATTAACGCTAGACTAAAGCTACAGATTAACACTGAGAAGCTTAAATAACGAAATAGTAACAATTGCATTAGGAGCTATTCTTGAAGCTAAAATTAGCTCTGCGGTGACAGAACAAGGCTTTTGTCTCGTTAATTTAGAACCATGCAAGTTTAATTTAGAACTTTGAAAGGAGTTTCAAATTTCAGTCATTTATCCTGCCTCGTTTGGTAATTATAATTTAGAATATTTTTATTTATACATATAGCCAACTCATATTTATTTGTTGACACAGATTATGATGATCGTTATTATAGACAGAAAAAAATTCAGCCAATTAGCCGAACTGTGAGAAAACTTGACTTGAAGCCTAGGCCACTGTGTTTTGCAAACTGGGGGCTGCTTTTATAATTATTATAATTTTATAATTATTGTTATAATTTTTATTTTATTTTGTACAGGTTAAGTACGTACCTTACCTACTTACAATCTTATCCATTATACAATATAGTAATTGTACATAAAACTTATTGTAAATATGATTTTGAACATTTACACGGAGAGGTACCCCACGGCATTTGTTCCAGTAGCTACATTTATAGTAAATTTCACTTGTTCATAACAAAAAACTAATGATAAACAAACATAATCAGCGTTTATTAGGTAATGGAAGGGCCGACTCGGCTTCATATCGCATACAACAATTAATGGTCTAATTGATGCTTACACGACATGAGCATCTCGTACGGGACTGAAGAAAGTTCTCATGCGTGTCATTTGGACAAGATCATTAAGTTTGAAATTAGTCTCAAAGATAAGCTAAAATTAGACTGTAGCTTTAAATGGTAAAAACTGCATTTGTTTTTTTAATGTGAAATAACGAGTAACAAGAGATGAATAGGTATTATTGCTTTTAACAATTTATCATTTGAATATTTCAGTTACAATACAATAGCATCAGAAAAAATGCTCTGTGGATATAATTTTGAAAAGTTAAAAAATAACAATATAGTACATAACACTTTGCACCATTACAGCACTCATATGACATGTCATTTTAACGTTTTTCTAAATAAATCTAAAATAGTGCTTTTGATAATCTATGTCATTCTTGATTGGTTTACATGCAACTTGCATTAAGTAATAAGTAGGTAAAAGAAGGTATATTCATAAAAACCTAATCGATCTTGCTCGGGAATAGAATAGTTTAGGTGTAGACGTTTCAGTCTAGTATCGCAGAGTACCAACTTAGAAGAAAAAAATTTAAACTTACAAGCTACAGAATCCATTGTGAAAGCAGATTAGTATCAAACCACGTCTAAGCAGTAGCAGTAGTATTCACAGTAAGTGACTAAACTATGCTAATCCATTGACGTAAAATTTGAAAGAGTATAATGAACAGAAAATGAGTACTGTATGATAACAATAGATATATTGACAAGAAAATCACATCGATGTTTGCCCTCTACTCTGATTCTGATGGATCAGGTCATATCGACTTTTGTGATCTTCTAGTATATTTAAAAAAAAAAACAAGTTTCGTTTTCCTGACGATGCTGTCGCTAAAGCCCGAGATGAATCTGGAAGGTCACATTGGTTGCCCACCCAGTTTCGAACCCTCCTGCTTAAACACTGGAGGATATTATACCACTATCACCTGCGACATATATTACATTCATTTGATAAACAGTTTAAGTAGTAAGTTGTATGTAGAGATAGTTGGTCGTATGTTGATTACAGGAAAAACCTTTACCCTCAGGTTTTACGACTTACGCGTGACGATAAGGAACATAAATATTGTATTAGGTACCTACTACATTATATACACAAAGTAAATAAAGCAATCGTCGTAAGTTGTACCAGCTCATCTCCTGATTTTCTTGCCTATGGTGGCAGACGAACTTTCGTAAAATTTGCAAGCCGTACACTTGACAACTCAATCGAATACCGATTGCGGATTTGAGAGATTCGAAAAAAATTTTTACAGTTTCTATTGGCAATTCACAAGATCCTTCGTTTCGCGGATCCGAGACATTCGAAAACTTTTTGTACAGACCATATAGCATTATTAGCAAGCAATCCACAAGATCGTCGTTTTGTGTTTATCTGTCAAAACTTAGAATACTGGTATATAAATATTGTTTACAAAACTTTCTGGCCGAGAATGACCAGTTTCATGTAAAACCAAAATAGCGCTATATATGATATCTTCGTGAATGTTGGGATTTCAGTTGACCGCCATTCCGTCTGCTCTATTTTTGGTAAGCCATTGGTAAAATCCAGTGTGAAAAGTCTCCTTTTCAAAGATAGGTACTATTAGACTCTTTGTTTACGAACGACATGTGTTGTTTAATTTTTTTTATCATTCATTTGTCATGACACTCATGACTCATGACTCCTTTGATTCCGTTATATCAATCTCCAAGACTGCAGATATTAAAATAGGTACTCACACTAGGAGCTACAGGCTTACTTAATTTTAAATTTACAGTCGAGTAGTTAACATGTCTACAACCCTCTATAACCCTATTTTGCTTTTGCCATGAATAAATTAAATTACTTAACAACGTAAAATCCCACATTTCATAAGCAATATATTATATTCAAAATTATTCAGAATATTCATGAATGCACCTGACGCCTAAACGCAGTCATTTGTTAAACCGCCTTGCAGTGAAAAAGCATATAAATAATTGTGACCATTAATGCATGTAAGGGAGGTCCTTCACATACGACTGAATTTATTCATTCTTCTGGCTAGCTAGAGCTAGACCGCCTTAAAGTTATTAAGTTAGTCTTTGTAAAGAAGAAAATGAGGAAAACTAGTTAAACCTCGCAAATTATACGTTCACATCATCACGTCTGTCATAATTTTAATGGAGGGCCACGACATTACGCAGTTTAACCTGTGCTTTGGTCCTCGTATTTTTGAGTATGCAAGGTTAAATACTACAAATAAATGTCGGTTTCACACATAAATTATAAAATCATCACATGTAGAGTACCTTCACTTCCGATAGGCGATTGTTCATTTCCGACCCCGACGCACCGAAGCGCACACCCATGAATTCCTTTACATGAGTTCAATACCCATGAGCTAATCGTTTCATGGTAGCGTAAACTCAACATTTTAATATTTCTGACAAATATATAATTGACAATTGCGCAATATTTTACAAAATCATAATGTTAGTAAGTATCGCTCTCCTAGTCAACTGAAAGGTAGAGCTAGTGTTTAGTTACGCATATAATACCGGTTGATTTCCTGTACTGAATATTTTACAGCCATGCTCACTGCACTACCAGACCTAACGCATCTGTTATCTTCCTGAATAAGTAAAGTATACTTATTAGCATCATTCATTTATGAGGTTAAAACAATAATTTTACTTTACCGAAAGTGCAGCGTTAGCTTTTTAAATCAAATGACGCTCTAGTCGAGAGAATGACTTTGAGAGTGCAGTCCTGTTGGCATGCCAAGTGGCATGCAACAGGACATTCTTAATTGGCAATATATCTGAGTAAACGAACGACAGGATGCCGAGCACAATCCAAGTTCAAGTAGGCCTATGTACTAAAAAGCATGTTGGGTGAAATGATAGAATGAAATGAATGAACTCTAAAATAGATCCGAGGGGAGCCTGCCAACTAGAAGCTTCCTTCCTGCGTCCATCCGGCGTTGAATCTCACGCGACCCTTGCGACAACGCCGCAGGTCGGCACTCGAGCTATGGTAGATGACCACCAATCACTTGTAAACATCCACCAACACACCCACTTAGTATAAAGTTAAAAAGAATGACACTCTTCCTCGAGTAAATTACATAAGTAGAAAATGATTCTATATATGCACCACAAATTTTAAATCATTTGCAGAACATTATGAGATAAAACAAAAAATATTAAATTACGTACTCGTAATTTAATATTTGTCATAATTACTATTACGAGTACTTACCTACAAATTTTGCTGTTAGCGCACCGCGATGTAGATAATTATGTAATTGTCTTAATAAAATGTCCTAAAGACCATATCAAAGAAGAATTTCTTAAAACGAGTTAAACGCTTTTATTTGGACTGAATAATTTCACAGGAACTAAAGAAAGTAAACAAGACGTCACGCAAACGACGTAATAAATAAGCTTATTCGGATAAAGGAAAGGGCTTTCTGTAACACACCTTGTCGTAACCTGACTTGACGAATGATGTTGAGCAAACCTTAGCTTATAGGTGTAAGAGAGATTTCCAATCATCTCTATTTTTAAAGTGAGAAAAGTAGTTGCCGAT
The DNA here is from genome assembly GCA_963082885.1 of Parascotia fuliginaria. Classification (NCBI taxonomy): domain Eukaryota; kingdom Metazoa; phylum Arthropoda; class Insecta; order Lepidoptera; family Erebidae; genus Parascotia; species Parascotia fuliginaria. Next base: position 10,617,954 of record OY720180.1, on the reverse strand, counting down.
TCAGCCGTAAACATAACTTGGATAGTAAATATTCGTAGTCAAATACATAGCTTTAATTATATAGTATGCTTATCATTAGAATATAAATCAGATCAAACAATTGTACGTGAATTAAATAATGTTATACAAAACAAATTAAGTAACCAGAATCCCGTAATTAAGACAGAGAATTTTACATTAGAACAGACTCAAATAAAAATATACGAAGAAAAGGTCATACATAATATGACCTTCTTTTCGTATCTATTTTTATTAAAACAATGAACACCATAGTATAAAATAATCATACTCGACTACATATTGCTCAGTTACTTTAATAGAATGGAAACAAATAATATTAAATGGAAACAAGTCAATTGACTTGAGCCGAGGGGTGCGTGTTCGGTTGCCCGACCACCACTTGAACTTTTTTGCGGCGCACAGGGGTCTAAATTGAACTTAACTGATAATTTTGACGTAAACCAGTAGTAACTGTCAGTTATTAAGAAATGTGCCGTTTTATGTCAGTTTTGGTTCCCAGCGTATGATGGATCTGATGTAGGCAAATATTATGTGTTCATAAAATGTTAGAATAAATAAAGATTGTAATTAATAGATTAGATTGTTTAAAGTTTGTGACATTACTGATTAAGTGATTACGCTGAAGTAATCTGGGTTTTTTGCTCTGCAATGAGATAGCAATAGGCTACGTGACCTATAAATGGCAGAGATAATAAAGTACCATTAAATTTTAGGTACCTATGTTACCTACTATTTGACAGTCTAAATAAAAATTATCGAATAAGTACCTATGGACAAATATATAAAAAAGTTTGAGAGTTTTTGTAAAATAATAATTGAAACTAAATGCTTAGTTCAAAACTGCAACACTTTTGTAAAGTATTTAAACGATGTTATTTACCAACTACGCAACTAGGATAATGTTTCGTACCTCATTTTGTTCGTGTCCACTGTTATACACGGTCTACCTGTTATGAATGTGTTTCAAACACTCTTTTGTGCGCTCATCCTTCTGTCAGTTTTGTTGCGAAATACCATATAAATATAATAAGTGACATTATATATAAAATTAAAGTGTTAGGTTGTAAATATTTACTGTTATCTTAATGTGCTTTTATCACATATTTTGGTAACAGTATTCATTAAATACGTTATATCTCTTCAAAGGTTGTAGGTCAATCACAGTGATCTTATCATATAGTAATTATAAACTTATTTTAGATAAATTGTATTTGCATATTTTGCATGATTTTACCCAAAGTACTTAATTTATCTATAAATAGCACGCAAACCCATGAGGATTAATAAATATGTTCGAACGCGTTATTGTTACAAATTAATTAGATAATTGTCTTGTCAATTGCTCGGAAAAAGTAGAAATGGCATGAAAGTTTGAATACAATACTTGTATGTGATAGATGTTTTTTGGCATTCAATTCTGAATATTCTAAAAGAACATGTTTGGGATATCAATCAGTCTATTGCCTTATCTTTAAACATAAAAACAATTGATATTTATGTAGATCATTAAATATTACCGTTTCCGTTGCAATCTCATAAAAATAGGTTGCCCAATATTGAGACTACAAAAATAAATAATAAATAACTGTACTATAAACGGAGTTATCGGCTCTGATTTTTACGATCACTTGCTTAGAGTTTGATCACTTTTAATGCTTTGACTCTTTCAAATATTTTTGTTTTAGTTATTTTTTGCACGAAACATAGACCTTTAACGAACTGCATGGTGACAACCATGCAGTTCGTTATATATTATTATAAATTTTTAACATTACGATCATTGATTTATTTAACGGTTTATGGTCAACGGGATAATTGTGAATACGGGTGGTTCAAATAAACATCATAATTATGTAGCTATCGAATAGGTACCGTGTTGCGTCCTTGTTGTCAATAGTATAATAGAAAAATAGGATCCAGATCAAAGCCAACCTCATAAATTAGGAGGTTGGCTTTGATCTGGATATTTTTTTAATATGGTTAAACCAGTTAAGTAGTACTTTAACATACTTCAGTTTCATAAAGTAAGTAAGTAAATTAAGGGAGTACCTGTTGAACGCTGCAATCGGATCCACAGCTCACATCGAAATGGCCCTCACCGGTTCGATTCTGTAAATAAAAAATACAATTTATTTCAGTCCAAATCGCATTTTAATACAACTATAACAAGTTAAGATCAGTCATGAGGCAAAGTTTAATATAAATATAAGTCACGAGGGCAGTACCCTAAGTTGCAAAAATCATTAATTAGCTGATTAACTACTGATTACATTAGCTGTTTTTATAACTTAAAATATTTGCAGAATATGCATAAGACTAAATGAATACGGCTAAAATTTAACTCTGTCTAATAGTTTAATTAAAAGTATGTAAAATGTGTGTATTACTTGTACTATAAATACAAGTGTTTAATACTTGTATTATAAATACAAGTAAGTATTAAAAACATTTATAATTATCTGACTGGAATGCCACATGGTATCACATTAGGTCCAAACATGATGATAACAAAAAATGTCCAATTACTTATTTTTTAACGGATATTTAGTAGGGTGATCATGGGATGTACGAAGTCACAATCCTGATAGCTTCCGTCGCGACACGGTTGGTGCAAGCTCACCGGAGCGTGACAACCGTCATTAACTCTACCTACTACTACAATTGAGCTGTGATTGATTCGTAAGCTATTTTTTATAATCATGTGTAGGTACAGGATAACTTATTTGAAAAACAAAATGAAAATTCTGATTACTTTTACTGTAATGACTTTTTCTCTGCAATTGTTGCTGGTAGAGATTTAAAACAATAATATACGTATTTACTTAAATGCGACATTGTTTTATTTAAATCTTCGAGTCCCAAATAAGATAAAATAAGAGTGTCTAGTTTAACAAAACTGCCTATAAGGTATATTCAACCCTTAATTATCCAGCAGTGATGGAGTTGAAAGGAATAGGAAGGAACACAATCAAAATCACTTCTCAGACCTATCAAACACACGCATACACCCAGTCACAAACAAAATCACTTACATTCATTTCACTTTTTTCATTTCCTTCAATTTCTTTAAACATACTTACCAACCTGATCCTCATAGAAATAGACAGTGCCTAGTTTGGGGGTTCAGTAATTCGCAAATCCACAACAATTTCATCACTGGTACGCGACGGCTGTAGCTGTGCTTGTGGGATTATCCTTTACCTACGTGTGCGGTCTTCGTGGGCTTAATGTTTAAAAACGAAAATATCTATAAACTAGCGGCCCGCCCTCGCTTCGCTTCGGTATCATAAGTTGAATTTTTTCCCGTTCTGTCGCTTTCTAAGTAATTATTTTAAAAAAAAAACATCATCACATATCTGTTCCCGCTCTGTGACATTATGCCCTCGAACAAATTCGTACCAAATGAATTAAAATAATGAGAACATTATTTTAATTCATTTGGTACGAATTTGTTCATTTTTCATTTGTGCATGTGCGTTTTTAGTTAAAGAAAACACACACAAGAAACAAATTAATTACGTTATTACTTATTAAGTTATTAATTACATACTTTTCGATATATTTTAAAGTAAGTATACGTCGGATTTTATCATCATTTCATTAGTCATTTTTATCTATATGCAACGGTTCTAATAATTAATATTATTACTTTGATTAGCATTAAATTTTTGTATTGGGTTAGAAATACTTTGAACTTAACCTACATTAGTACAACGCATAATAGTGCGCTGGCGGCAAAATTTTTCGGTTTAATAATATCGTTACTGGCTCGGCTCCTATAACTGATAGGTTGACATATTCTTGATGTATAGTGCATATATATTGATAGTGAAAGTCTGAGTAATCCACAATGTAAAGTGAAAACCACATACAAATCCATTGGGGTAGTTTTCGTGATTAGCGCGTTAAAACAAAGAGACAGACGCTTTCTAGCGACTTCCGTTTATACTATAAATAGATGATGCCTCACTAATTTCAGTAAAGAGTATTTGTATGAGTTTGGAGTCGATAGTTTTAAAAAAAAAAAATTTCCATACAAACGTATACCTCCTATTTCACCCATTTGTAAGGGTTGTTTAGAAAATTAATTAACTTAATTCAATAATTAGTATTTTCTAGTATGTTGGGATCCCTTCTATCAAAACTATAGAAGTTTCATACCAACTTTGCCACCCCTGTTTATTCCCTTAGAGAATGAATTTCGCAAAAAAATTCCATCTTAGTGAGCACCTACGTCCTGAAAGGAACCCCCATGCAAAATTTCATACCCCTAGCACTTGCAGTTTCTGAGATTTCGTGATGAGTGAGTGAGTGACCTTTCGCTTTTATACATATAAGTATAGAAGATGTATACAGACTATTCCATGTATGTAAGTATGTTTAGGACTGACATGTTTTATAATAAAAGTCCTTAAAAAAAGTTTAGATCAAATATAATGTTTTATCAGAATTCTTATTTTAAACTGTGTAACTTCTTCTTCTCAGCTACATTGTTTCTCTGCACCACTTCAAAAGGTAGACTGGTAGAGAATGCCATTGGCATTAGGTCAGCCTATATACAATATGTATTTGAAGTTTTTAAATAAAATAAATAAATCAAGAGAGACATCCCACAGCATTACTATACTGCTATAAGAGGGCCTTCCACCTGCAAATGACATTTCTTGGTCGACGTGGAGGTCTTTCAACAGACTTCCAAGTAGTCGGCCGAAGTAAGGAGAACATGCACAGTTAGGGCTGTAGCTCGGAAACTGCTTGCTTGTGTGGTGTCTCTCACCAGACCAGGGCACATTTACTATCCTGCTCTGCGTGCTCTGTCACCTGTACACGCATGGACCTGTACAACACTACAGACAACGCACTGTTAGTGGCAGCGTACTGGTCATCACAGATTTAACTCGCCCGTGTCGCATAGCTTTCCAATGGTAAAAGAATTTTTGAAATCGGTTCAGTCGTTTTTGAGTTTATTTGTTGCATACAAAAATATAAAAATACAAAAATACAAATCTTTCCTCTTTATAATATTAGTATAGATAATAATAAAATAAAAATATTGATGTATTTTAGCTGGAGAGGATTTTTTGCGAGCGTGTGACCGGAATCGGGCCGTGGTCGGTAGCACCTGAAAGGCTTCACTCGAAATGTGATCCATCCGCGGTTTTCACATTTCGGATTTTTTATTTCGATAGGTATAAACGTCTTTTAACTCTTTATATAAATATAACTGTATACCATAGCTACAATACGATTTAATATAGAGTTATAAATATTATATAACATATCATACCATCACGCCTTTTTACCCGAGGTAGGCAAAGGAGATATTTTTGTTGCCTTTCATAATCTAAATAAAATTGATTTAAGTTTTATATCTAAGTACATATATCTAATCGTATATCAAAAAACTTTTCCCGCAAAAATGTATGTTATGAAATAGAACAAACACTACTTCTACTGGTTAGGTAAGTAAATATACATCTAGTTACTTGGTCCTCTGTTACTGCGAGGGTAGATGTTTCGTCTATGTATGGTCCTATATCATTGTTCAGCTAGGGTAGCCCTAGATTACATAGCACTTTATATTAACAATATACCAAGTATAATTTCAAACTACAATCTTGTTTTTCTTCTCATTCTTGCTTAGAACTTTTCTGAGCAGTATGCCCTACATTCAGAATTTTCACAGATAGGTATATAAAACTTAATGAGTAGGTATTGCCTGCTTTTGTCCGACCCGGAAACAGAAACGAAAATCAAAGAAAACATTGTATGATTATGTTACACTTACGTTTTATTTTTGAAATCTAATATTATAAGAAGCGGAAAAGTTTGTTTGTTTGAACACGCTTACCTCTGGAACTACCTGTCGGATTTGAATCATTCTTGCGTTTGATAGCTCAGTTCTTAATAAAGGTATGCTATGTAACTAACACTACTAGCAGTAATCAAAGATGTAACTGAACGCGGGAGAAACCGCGCTGCGGGAAGCTAGTCATAGGTATAGCAATACAAGTAATATGTTCTGCCTGCACCTGTAGCTGGCGTTCAAGGTGGTCGCTTTGCCTCGCGTAGTATTTGCGGATTCGATTCACGCTCATGACAATATGTTTCGCGAGTGTTTTTTATGTGTTCCGCACGACACGTAATACTAAACTTGTCTTTATATATTAGGTTCTGTAATCTGTATTATAAGATACATTTTCATAATAATATTGAGTAATACATAGTGACACAGTGACTACAAGAATGTTCATTTGATTACGAAAAACATGTAAGGGGCATTATAATATCCACAACCGCCCCATTTGACAACGCAGATCTAAATTTAGCATGTTTGCGTTGATTACATTGGATTGCTAATTGTCGACAATTACTTAGATGTGCATTGAACCTACACGACAACCGCCGCAAATAAACTACATAATAAACTAAGATCATCGTTTTATCCTCGACCAATAAACCGTTAATTGGAATCTTTATCAATGAACGCACAAAGCTGAACGAGGCGTTACATTATTTGTCATCTACCAAACGCCCACTCAAAGAACTGCTTTATGTTTAGGTTTGTTTTTGTAAACAATACCGATTATCTGAACGAACCTGGAATGGACATTTTTCATTGCATCGGGCCACAGCTTCCGCTCCAAATTTCTCGGTGATGGAACTGTAATCGCAGCCAATTGTCCGAGCGGACAAAGCCAATCCGAGCAGCGACAACACTAGCCATTTGTGCCAATTCAGCGGTGCACTCATTGTGACCACCGGCTACCGCCACCGTCGCTGAATTCACTCTTGCGCACCTTCACAACAACCACACATCTTAACGCAATTTTTTTAGAATATCACTCCATGTATCTATGTACGTACTATACTAGTAAAAGATGCTATTCTAATAATATTCAGTCTTGCAAAATTGTAATGAAGTATTTGTGAGTGGTTATTAACATAATCGTCACAATTTGAAAAGCGCGGCAGTGTACGGTGCGCGTACGCAACCAAAGCTACTCATGGACTGAGTCGCGCGCATCCGCCCTCTATTGGCGCACGCGCTACGCGGACGAGGACGCTACGTTTGGGCGCTACGGCCCATTATAAGTCCCCTACCTGTCGACGCACTTGTTACACCTATTATTTGGTATCCTCCCAAATTAAATTCATTAACTTTGCTGTATAGTTAAACAAGATTTAAATATAAACTAAACTTTAAAAAGATTCAATTTCTTATGCTGGAAACCTGCTGTAAGTAACTAGTTTAAACACTATGTAACCTAATTTGAATTAAAAAGGTACTTATAGTAAAATATAGATTGTTGTTATTATTGAAATGGTGAACACCACTTCTAAATCCCACTAACTAGTGACTACTTACCGTTAACAGGATGCCACAAGGGGCAGCATTAGACCCCGCTCCACCCATGCAAAATTAATACAAAGTGCGTCTAAAATTTGTTAATCAGTGATGATTACGAATGAGATGTTATTTTAAACCAATCTTTGTAATCAAGAATATAACTTAATATTGGCTAGTATTACTTATCTCAAAGTGAGGCTGTCAACTTATGTAACTATGTTTAATTATCAATAAATCAGACCACTTAACAATACTTATTTTGTACGATATTAAGCTTACAGTTACAGTTAACCTTGTTGATCTTTATCTAAAAGTGTGTTTTATAACTTCGTATGGTCGTGTGAGGAGCAAGGCCGTTGAGTGATTCGAACACAGTCGCGCAATGCACGAAGAGTTCAATTAATTTAACTATGTACTCTTCGTCTTATAACTCCCACGCTTACAAACATTCCTTGTTGTGTTAAATGATTTCATTTTTCCAACACAGCTGAATTTCAATTTCAAATATTTATTTCTTAATTTAATATTTATTTCTTATTTCTTAATTACCTACATAAATTTGCACACACTTATTCATAAATTGTTTAACCGAGACAGAGTCAGGCTTTATGAACCTTTAATTCCAGGAGTTAACATTGCACATAAAAGAGCAAATCTTTTAGAAAGAGCTTGAGTGTATTTTAGGCAATTATAAGTAACTCAAATAAATAAAAAAAAAGAATTTCAGCGTATGACTGTCTAGGATTGTAACACTATAATGCATTAAAAGAAACCTGGTGTTTATCTGCGTAATGCTGAGTACTAGAAATAATGAGTAGCCTAAAACCTAAAAAGTATCTCGCCTTTGCCAATATTAAATATTGCCAATAGATTCCAGGAAGTTACTATTTTAGTAACCAAAAAGCCGTAGGTAGATCCTTTTGCAGTCGAAACAGTATTTCCTTTTATTTCTTTTTTTTTATATTAGCCTACCAAATTGACTCCACCCCGCCTGATGGTAAGCAGTCCGTGGAATCCAGAAGTGGTGGCCACCATATCAAAAGCCATCGTCTTAAACTTCTGGTATGGTGGCCTCTAATATGGCGGCTGGGAATGAGATTATGGGAAAGGAATGAGGGAGGTGAGAAAATTAAATTAAATTAAAATTAAAAAGTTATTTATTTCCTCTACACAAAGTTCTGGACAATAACTTAATGAAGAGAAAAGAGGAAAGGGGGGAAATTGGGCCTCCGGCGCTCTCACTTACCGAACGAAACGTAGTGGTACGGATACTACTACTAATCATGTCGATCTACTATGAGAGAGTAGTACTTCCCCGGACGATCCTGCCTATTCATGCTGAAAGCAGCTTGGAAATACTACTGTACTTTATCTTAAGTTTCGACCCCTGTGATGTTTTGGACTGGATATATTTATTCACTACGTATATTTTCCTTCAGCACCTGCGCCTAATGTCCAATATACTTATTTACATTTGTAACTTTGTTTTAGAAAACACTCTCTTTGTGCATAAAATGTAACCATTCCTAGAGTAACTTTTTTAGTTTGAGTTAAATATAATAATAATAATAATATAATATTCTACCACATTCACTCAGCGCCATCTAGCCCCAAATTAAGCAATTATATTTGCTTGTGTTATGCGTACTAAACAACTGATAAACTATTTACATACATTTTTTTTTTGTTAATACCTAGGTACATATTATAGATAAATTACACCCAGACACAGAACAAACAATCATGCTCATCACACAAAGGTTTGTCCTGGGTGGGAATCGAATCGGCTTAGCAGTCAGGGTCGCTAACCACTAGACCAACAGGCCAGTCTAATATTATCAGTGTCTAGTTGTTTTTAAGTTTAAGTAGATAGTAAATATTATTTTGTTTTACAATCATAATTTGTTTACTATAAATATACGAAAATAAATAATATAAGAGTATATATATTTACACTATCATAATATAAATTGTAACCTTATCAGCAATGTGTCTGAACCCAAAAAATAAGTTTTGAAGTTGCGAATTTCTCTGTATGCAATGACGAGAATATTATTCGTCATACTTCGCGCCCCATCACAACTACCTAGGTACTTATATTCGTCTTCAATATTATAAGTAAAGCAACTGCCAACTGTTCAAATCTTACGTTGCTGTTTACTTTTTTTTAATACCGATACTTATATGAAAAAAAAAACTATAGGCGTAACGAGATAGGTACAGGCAAAAGCATAGAAGGATCGTAAGTATAACGGTTAAAACGAGCCTGTCCTCCCTTCTCCCTTCTTAGCGGAATCCTGGCTACACTCTTGCACAGAACAGCAGTTAGAAACACTACTCTGGTTTCTTCTTAGATATACTTTTACAATTTCAATACGACGATTTCTTCACGTCCATCACTGTGACTCCTCTACGCCAGGTGAAAAAGTTTAATTTTTGACTAATCACCAAATATCTAATTAGGTATTACCTACTGCCCTTGCCACTGGCGCCTCTACTGACGAAATTAGCAATATATAGTTATATTAACTTATAAACTACCACGGTTGACGCCTCTAGCCAGGTAGAGTGACGACCTTAAAAACAGCGTGCGTAGACTGTTTGTAAGTAGAAGGCGAAGGACGAGGTGTGAGGTGATATGGTGCAAACCAGTAACGGATCCAGGGAAAATGGACGGAGCCCCCCTCCCCTCCCAAAATGTATCTGCATGCTTAATGTAAACTTTGTTATTTACTAAAACTATTAAAAAAATTACTAAAACTATCTCTTTTTGAGTATAGATGTGTAAATATTATCTCTCTTCTATCAATATTTTGCTAGATTAAAATTAGTATACATTAATGCCATCTATGTTATAATGAAGAATCTACCTTGTATTTATTATCATACCACCAACACTGTTTCAGGCGAGTTTGAGTTGTAACTATGACGCGCTAGGTAGCGCTGTACATGCTTACCATTTATGTTGCGCAAAATATTCACTAGATAGAGCTACTGTAACCTACTCAAACGTATATTTAATTATTTTAACAAAAAATACGTGATTACATAATTTATGGAACAATAGCATGAATGATTATTGATTATTATTGATGTAGGTCGGTAACAAAATTCAGATATCCTAACTATAATCTGAATTATGTATTGCATCATCAGCAGGCATCTATGTATGGCTGTCTATCTGTTACGCTTTCACGCCTAAATCACTGAACCGATTTTGATGAAATTTGGTATATAGATTGAATAGACCTTAGAGAACATCTCTCCTTATCTCTCTACTCTCTTTTTCATAGCGAAAAAAATACTTGATGGGGTTGAAATAGAGGATGAAAGATTGTATGGAGAATGCGATTTAGGCGACATTCACGCTGGCGGAGCTGCGGGCAACAGCTAGTAATAAAATATTTTGAGGAATTTTTGTAATGGCGTAGACTTAATATATATTATGTATATGTATAAAACATACTATCAGGGACAATAGTCACTTTAGCCGAAAACTTGATTAGAGGTTCATTGCGTGCATTCATCGAGTTTTTGGTCGTTTCGCCCGTCATTTGTTTGCCGAATGGGCCAAAAGACTAAATCACATTATAGCTAAAGCACTATTAGCATTAAAATCAATAACACTAAAGTAAGAATTATACACGGTAGGTACTCGATGAATATGCGCACGGCGCGCGGCGCACTGGCCTGCATTAGTGCGGGATGGTAATAGGATCCTTCTAATTAAAAAAAATGTTGCAAATATTCTCGTCTAGAATGTGTCACTTTACTAGAAAATTCATAGGTATCAATCTATTCTGTGCTTTAGTCGTAAATTTAAATCGTTTTATCGCTAGTTTTTATTCTCAGAATTAATTTATATTTTGATGCTGTCTGTACATGAAAAGCAATAAAAACTCCATCGGGCGAAACGCCCCATCAAATATTATAAATATTGTGATTTAGTCGTTTGGCCCGTTCGGGCGAACAAATGGCGGGCGAAACGACTAATAACTCTCCATTCATCAAGCGAAAGGGTAATTCCCAAAATACTCCAATCAAAAACTTTCATCTGTCCCCGTTAAGAACGGGAGGACAGAAAAACTACAAAAACTCCTTAAAAGTTTTATATGTCCCTCCGTTGTAAACAGGGGGACAGATAAAACTTTTTATGCTATCCTTTAAGTCGAGAGTAGGTACTTTGGGAATAACCAACTAACGAACCAACCGAAAGTCGTCTACAAATCCTCTGTGTTTTGACCGGTTCAAGGTCCCAAGGTACAGGTTCCAAGTCGACGCTTTGTGAGCGACCTTCCCGCGCTGCATCTTTTGATTTATTGTCGCCAATATAGATCTTTACATATCATAGCTAAAAAAAATCTAGCTATTGTTATTGTAGTCACACACAAGAACATAACAAATAGGTATGTACGCGTACGCCTATTAGCTCAAAATAACGTAGATGCAAACAATAACGCCAATACTAAGATAAACGACTGAAATTGGTTTCGGTTAGTTGTTATTCTTTGCACATAATGATTGTGTCAACTAAGTAATTCCTTTTTATTAGTTAGCATGTTTCGTTAGTGGGTAATAATTACTTTGTAATTCCACATAGTTAGGTACATAAATCTCAAGGAGTTTTTTCTTACAAGTCAAACAGGTAAGTTAGAATGAATTAAATATTTTAAACTCACACGATTTGTACACATAACTATATTTATGAAACGGGTCTACTCGTGTTAGAAAATTATTATAAGGTGTCATACCTCTTTACCCGACGTTTCGGTCGAATTACACCGACCATGGTCACGGGCTGACTGATGTAGCCAGGGGTCGTCTTCGCCTTAAAGCTCGGGATTCGGCAACTACCCTCACTCTGTCTTTTGTTACACTGTTTTGTAAAAAGTCAGTACTACGACACACAACACTCACGACGTCTTCACTTTGGCCTACTTTGTCATAACTGCGACGCTCACACCTGCTGATTACTGGATTCCAAAATGGAGATAAGCGGTATCCGTCGTCAGCTATGAGGTGCTGCGATAATTATTAAGGTCGCGGGACTTCCCCGAGCGAGTAGCTCTAATTTAAGGACTTATCAGAAGAGAGCTTAAGGTTTTTTATTCATGTTATCGTATACTCACACACATATGACACATACGTGAATACTTTGTAACTATTTTTTTTGCCTTATTGCCAATTCTGCGCCATAATTTTATATTATTTCATTTTTTTTACCTAAGTAATTGAATTTCTTATATTATTAATTTGTATCTTTTTGTTGTCGCCTTTATAATGACCATGTTGGTTAATCCATAATTGGCAAATGTATCAGCCAAACAACCAGTTACATTAGGTACATATTAAATAAGACAATGTATTATACATTTGTTGTGGATAAATCTTAATAAATAAAAACAAAACCAACCTAATCCTGTTAAGAATATTTTAGTATAAAAATAATCAGCAAGCTACTCATGAAATTATAATGTAATGAATGAAATCAAATGATTAGTTAAAGACAAGTGTACCTACCTCAAGGACCAACTTTAGAACTCATACATAGTACCTATTATATTTTACTAGAGTCATGCGTGTCCAGAGTCATCCATCACATCAACGATGTAGCAGTAGCAGAATATTTACAATTTAGTAAACTCTATTATTTATTAGTTCAGATAAAAAAATGAATAGAGAATTAATATATTATCACCAATTGCATAATTTATTTATGTATAGAATACCGCATATGAGGATAAGGAATTGAAAGACTCAACGCCGACGACAAACTCAAACTATTAAGTACCTACCTACGCCATTGAGGTTGAAGATGAAGTTACAAACAACACATGTAATATTTAGATTATGTACTCTACTGAAAATTTGCACTCAAAGTTGTCTAGTTTTCTAATAGCTAAGTAGTTAAAATCTACAAAATACACGACTATCAAACGTATAAAACAAGCAGAGTCAAGTGTTTCTCTTTCTTTTGCAGTAGGTAACAGCGATTTCGTAAGTAACAAGTCAACTTTTAACAAACAGGATACTTTAGAAAAATCTTATATAATATCTTATGCATAAAACTAAGTAGGCGCGATAAAAGACCACTCTTCCAAGTAGGTAATCATCATAAATATGTGTGATAAAATAACAAACAGATATCAAATTATTGTAAACAATGTTTTTTTTACATGTATCATAATTAAATTACACCAAATAATAAATATTGCCACCAAGACTCCCAATTTGCCAAACGCCACATGCACGTACCCAACACGTACCTATAATTAATTGAACAAGAATTATAATTATATCATATTTTTATCCAAAGATTGTTATGACTGCTTATAATATAAATTACAATAACTTACGTCTAGTTAAGTACTTAAAACGTTAATATAATTTAAATGACCATGGGGGTATTTGATATTATGATCTATTGAGTGTACGACTGAAATACTAGAGTCTATGTTAATATTATATGACTATAGGTATAAGTAAAGACATGGTGCGATAAATGAATGTAGTAACAACGAAAGAAGTGAGTGAGAACAAAACAACAATAAATCCATAACTAGGCTGAACTTTAATTCGTAGAAAGTCTTGTTTTGGTGAGCGAGAGAGATCTTCTCGATCGTCTTTTCCACCATCTTCTACCTCATGCAAGGCAACGGTATATTTTTTAAACTTAGTATTGTTTCTGCAACACTGGAACACGACAATGTACATAATGCCAAATTTCTACCTAAGATCTGGTGCAAATTTGCCACGTTGCCATCGGGTTATACCTACCTCTAACGAATAAATACAGACCTATTGTCAGATTAAAGAACAAACCTATAAGGAAAATCATTTAACTGTAAATACTAGTGCAGAAACTTTTGTGAGTCATTATAACTAACAAACAACACACAAATTAACAATCTATAGGATTTCCCTTTACTTATATTTTAAAATCTTGCTTCTTATAAAATTTTAGGTCTCTAAGAGGTATATGTTTTGATAAGATGTAGGTAGGTAGGTATTGACAATTTTTTGATTGCGGTGCCTTAGCAGCTTTATTTTTAGAGTAAGTAAAACATGTAAATACTTACTAATTGTTCTAACAGTAACCGTCTAACATTCAAAGGACAACGGCACATCCTTGATAGTGAAATGAAGATCTGAGTCATTATGGGAATCACAGCGTACATTTCCATTGTTTTTGCTAAGATTTATTGGAGATTGGAACATTACCTATTGAGGAAGCAAAGAAGGAAAATGAATGTGTAGTTTAAGACTTCCAATTGAGTCAGTTTACGTTTCATCACTTGTATGAAAATTGAATGGAGTTTATAATAAAAATAACGGTCACCTGCGCAGTTTTGATTCAGTGTTCATACGTGTAACATCTTTCCTTCACATTTACTAAGTCTTATTCACAATCTATCTAGTTCATTAGCGTCTGAGTACCCATTTAATTTTATGGTAAAGTTTTTGAAATTTTGTTACCTTGGTGAGTATATTTTCTATACACAATTTAACTACTTAGAAAGTTAATTAAAAACTGTTGATTTATTATAAACTATGCACACTTAGGAATAGCACAAATACACTTACATACCTACCTATTCTAAAATTTCGGTACAGTTGTCAATGGTTACGACCTATAGAAAACAGCAAGATAAGAGTTAGTGGAGGTACCTATTTTAATATCACAAAAGATGAATGCTCATTATACGTGGGTGACGACCTAATAAAGGGCATCCGATGAATAAAGGCAGCTTGCTACCAGTCAAAGCAGAAATGGTTGGGGAGACCTATAATTATAATTATGTTTAGCACGTCTGCTACTACTTTCGGTTGCAGATGACACTTAATTAAGTTTCAAGATTGAAAACAATATGTAGCATCGCCCCACTCCTCATTAACAAGGAAATGAGCAGACTAAGTAAAAATAGTTACATTGTCTTATGCGTCTTATGTCGTTCGTTGTTTTGAATCTTCCTACGCCTAGTTTGGGAGAGATCCAAGTCTCGACATTTTAAGTGCCAAAGTGCAATCATAGATTGTTACCTAACCAAAACACCGTTTCTTATTCAGTTTCAGAACCGCCACGATCAAACAATATTTATATACCTAAACCCAAAAGTGAAGTTATTTTCTTGATAATTTTAGAACACCCAGCGTTTATTGACTATGCTTAGCACGTTATATAAAATACATATATAACAGTAATACCACCGCAATTCATTGGTCGCAATTTAGATAAAGAATATGCTGTGGCATATATCAAGATAAAAGGCTTTTATTGTGGAGCTTCATAGAAAAGACGTGTTGGCGAAGTAATTGAGTTATTTCTATTTGAACTGTGCTGCGAAGTGTTTCGGTGACAAACGAAGTATCTCTCAAGAACAGCAATATGGCGGGAGACCTGGTACACTACAAGGTATGTGCATAAATATAATATTGCTTAGTTCTGTGTTTATTATTTGCACAAAATTTTGCAAAGTTTTTATTTATACAAACATATTTATTCAGTATTTCTTGTTACATAACTCACCATTTTACGTGGTTGCATGTATGTTTAAAAAATATTTAATTACTTAACAAAGCAAATGAGTTCGATTACAATTGGTTGAATTTTTTAAATAATTTTGAAGGCTGTGCAATATGATAACCATTTTAAGAGTGCCAAATTTATCGATATTTTTTTACATTACATAATAAAAACATTTTACTACAACAAATATCAAATAAGGAACAAATCTATAAGTTCCGGACATACTTTTTCATGTACTTACTTAACTTATTTCTGGAGACAAAAAATGTATGTATGAATAGACAAATTTGGACATATACATAAATTGTTCCATGTACAGTTTTAGTTTAAAATAATGTTCTGCTGTACTGTTTGCTTCATTACGACTCCCGAATCCATATTAAATTTTAATCTCAATGCAGAATGTATACTCGTATTTCACTCTGTTTATACTCGTATTTAACTCTGTGTTTCACCACGTTAATCAATTATCAAGGTAGCGCACATTTTTTATTATAATTACTTTATGATTGAAGTAAACAGGGCTAAGGAAACGCAAACGTCGGAAGATAGATAAGATAACAGGGACGTCCCTAGTCGCACAGAACCGACAAACTATCAATTAATTCAATAATAACTTGGTAGAGATATTTATTGTTAACAGGATGCCTGATAGTCCTTTTTATTAGGCAAAATAAACGTGGATGAGTAGGTACATATAACATGGCTCTAGGATTATCAACTCACTTACTTTTTTTTAAATTAGCTACAATTCTAAGAATCGTAGTTTCAAACTGCTGGCATGGTGACCTCCACTAAGGCGGCTTTATCAGACGCTTTTTCACGCCCCCGATAGTTTACTTAAACGGGTTTGCAATCTATATTTTTTAAACCTATAAAGTAAAATTAATAAATATAAATAATTGTACTATAGATTGCCAGATCCTTTAAAAAATAAACAAACAAGGTAAGAATTTCTTCATATAACCGGTTTTAGCGATAAAATCGTCTATTGTACATCGAATGTGTTACACATGTAAATAACCGGTTTTAGCGATAAAATCGTCTATTGTACATCGAATGTGTTACACATGTAAATTAAAATAACCTACTTGTGTGAATGATACGACGTTCTTCACTGACGTAGAAGATCAACGATCTCATTAAATTTGGCTTCATTACAAAGAATTTTTTTTTTACCAGAGACTGTTTTAAATATATGTACATATTACGTAACATAAGTACTTAATTTGTAAAACGAACTTTTAACGAATTTGAGTATGCTCACCTTTTCTTCTTAGGAATCTACGACAGTGATTTTTAACTGTGCTTATATTAAATAAGTTTGAGTTCTGAAATAGTGAAGTGCAAAATACCTTACCGATAAGTAAAGTGAGATTCTCTTACCCTGTTTCAGCGCCCCGGGTATTATTTACTCGGAGAATTAAATTTTCCAAATATTTTTATAAGTGAACGCATGCTTATTCAAACTCATTGCAACTCGACTTGTAGATCTACCATAAAGTAAAGTGCGATTCTCATACCCGGTGACAGCGCCCCTGATAGTTTCTCTGAGAACTCCTACTATGAGATAAAGTGAATGATTGTACTACCCGTTGACAGCGCCCCTAGTAGACACTCTGAGCACTACATTTTCCGCTGTCAAATTTATTATAGTGAAGTGAACTCGTACATAGCATAGTTTTAAACTCACGGCAGCAGACTAGCTAGTAGATTTCGTCATATCAGCCGAAATACGTTCACTGCCTGCTGGACATAAGCTTCCCCCAATTTTCGCCACCTTGGCAAATCGTGAGCCGTCCTCGTTCATCGGTTGCCAGCTACCCTTATTTGGCCAGCGGTCTACCTTGTGAGGGGTTTGCCCACGCTGCAACTTCCAGTTCGTCTTAGTAGATCTACTGTTAAAGTGCTATTCTTCTACACACGGGTGACAGCGCCCCTAGTATTTACTCTTAGAACTAACTTTTTCGCTGACAAATGTTTTTTTTACAAATGAAGTGAATAAAATAAATTAATAAATAATAATTACCACAACAACCACACAACGCCATCTAGAATTCTAGACCCAAAGTAAGCATATATTAATAGCTTGTGATATTGGTTCTAGAATGCGGATAAACATACTTATATACTTTTTTTTTGTATTAATTAATTATATTATCTCATACCACTTCGAAATTATGGTTACCCTACTCGAACATTGTATGAGATTTAATAATTTTTGAGATATTACGCAATGTAAACTATTCTGAGGGTACCGTACCGATATGTCATTCTTCCGAATTGATGTTCACATCGAAATCCTAGCAATTACTGATAATGAGATATCAGCGTGCAAAGTAGCGTTTCGACTGCGCGGTCACGTACCAGTTTGACTAAACTGACATAGTATTCATTGCTTTTATTAGTTTAGACAAATTAAGACCTTTCTTCTTGTAATAGTTTTATAGTACAAAGTCTTAAGTTTTAAAGAAATAATCAACAATGAAGAATCAACAACGTTAAGATTGCGTGGCCATAACTTTCAATCCTAAATATTTCGTAACATATTTATCTAGAACTTCTATTTCTTTTTTCGACAATTTTCGACAAATTCAGTCTTCAACAGACAAAAAGAATTAGATCTCTAACCCAAGCGGTTGCTGAGATCTCCATGGCTGCGCAATCGTACACGTTACGTTGGCGCGGCCAACTTAAAACCCTTATAACGTCTTTATTTCTACTTCGACAAATTTTTTGTTTGTACCCTTCGATTTCGACAAATTCCGACAAAATATTGGGCAATGTTTTTTTTCTGATTCGATAACTTGGCGGAGCAATCGTAACGCACACAATATAGGTATTTACAAGGGTGGATCTACTACGAGCTAAAGTGAGATTTTTTTACGGTGATAGCGCTCCTGGTATTTAATCTGAAAACTAAACTTTCTGTTGTCAAATAAATATTAATTTTTAATTTTTTACCAGTGAAGTGAACACTTATTTAGCCTTGATGCTAGCCATTGCATCACGCTTTTTTTCTGAAGAGTAGATAGAGTAGCAAAACCTAACCTAACCTAACCCACCTTTGGTTACCTATGCCACTTGCAAGCAAACCGTATATTGAAACTAAGTTAAAACGAGGCGCGTTTTATGACAAATCACATAAATACTTTTGAGTACCTACTTAAGTTAATAATCTCTTTCATAAAAACATCTTCATGGCAAATTTTATTACCGATAGCTAAAATCACCACAAAAATGACGATGTTCGACTACATGCAAATACCGAAACTTCCTTAAAATATATTATTACATTTACGTGCTAGCGCATTCAATGACGCCTTTCAATGACTTTAGATAATCTCTATATAAAGAAGTGTATTGAAAACAAGAACTTATTGATGCACTTTCTTCATTGTAAATAACCGTACTGTACTGAATGAGATAAAATAGAATGCTTTGTGCATAAACTTTTGCTTATAGCTTATGTCAATGTTAGACTCGCTTATTTAGCCTTGTATACTAGCATTGTTCTGGTAGGTAGTATGAGTTAGTTCGATTCGATAAGCACAATGCAAATAGGTTTTATAACGAGGCTCTCGGGTTTTAGATAAAGGCAGACAGGCACTGACTGACTGCCAGGCTACTGATAGTTTTCGTCTCAAGAATTCACGGGATTCATAAGCGCCGGCAGTTTGGTGCAAGGGGGTGGGCTTGATGCGCTTGCACACCCCTGACAAAAAAAAAACATAGATAAGGTTAAGAATTTTTGATTAAAATAGTCTTGAATGGAAGCGTCTATAGATAAGTACTGTCTAAATATGTTTAGTTGCACCCCGTGAAAGTCAAATGCACCTTCCTGAAAGTGAGATGCACCCCTCTTAAAATTGTAATCCGGGTGGCGCTCATGACTGGATTCGTTTCTTAGTGCAGCAGTTAGCACTAGATTGTCTAAATAAAAGTATTCTAAAATGTATAAATGTCATATTGACATATTTATAACAATTTTCTTGGAAATAAATATTTTAATTTATGGATATAATAAGTTTAATAGACTAATATACTATTATCATTGAGTAGCTATGTTTTATCTCTTTGTGACTATAACCGACAATAGGTAGGTATTATTATGATCAATTATTTTATGTTAGTCGGTAATCCCCGAGATAGAGCGAGGAAAATTATACTCCAAACTGTGTTATTATTTTGTTTGTAAGTGACGATCGCGTCTAAGAGCGGTATTACATTATCATATAAATATGATTTCATATCTGTCGAATTCTATGATCATAGATAATCACATGTAGTTATTATACCATCATAATATGTTCTTCATTTAAAAATGACTTACACATCTTTGATCATATTTCTAGTACGTAGTATAGTCTAATAGCGGCCTAAATGAACATACTCATTTGGTATATGAATATGAAACATGTGGGTAGGGGAGACAGATGAAACTCCTATCACTCTTCAAAAGTTTCATCTGTCCCCCTGTTAACAACGGTAGGACAAGTGGAACTTTTTTTTCCCCATCCGCACCCTAGAGGGACAAACCAGCGGGACAGATGGGAATAATCCAGGTATTGCACGTGCACCGTGCGTTCAAAAAGTTACTTACTCTTTGCTTGTAGACTATCTACGTTGTACTACATCGTTAAATATTTTCAGAGTATTAAATTATTATACTTCTACATAGTTGAACATGTTCAGGGTATGGCAAGCAACAATAAACATTGTACGGTAATAATTACATAGGTACTTAGATAATTATATTTTATTAGTCTACTATGTGTATGAGTAAGGAGGAAGAGGAAAATGTGATAAGTAGGCGGATGTTACTGCAAAATATTTGTTCTTTTACATTCTTATCCAAAACTAGAATAATTGAAATCCTAAAATGATATAATTAATATTAATTAATAAAATAAAAAGTAAACTTTTTAAAGAAGAAGGTTATCCGTACTACTATCCTTATCTATTTTCTTCATTTAGAAGGATGAGTTTCTTATCGCTTAAGTTGCACCAGTTCGCCTAGGAAAAAAAATTTCAATAATGTATGACTTTCTTTAAATGTTATTGATAAAAATATCTTGACTACTGACCATTAAAGGAACATAAGAAACGCTCGTCTCGTCTTAGCGTGCTCCATCGTAGTAAGTACATACCTAGCTGCACCACCAGTGATTTCTTCTACATTAGTATAGTGCCATGTGGCCTGATGGCCTCCCACTACTCGTTAACACCTGTAGTAGGTACCTTTAGGTGCTCAGCAGTAGAAACTTATGCTTACTTTCGTCACAGTCTTTATTAATACTGTGTTTTCGTCAGACACAAAGAATAGGTAGTAAGTATAAATAGATTTGTTGCTAAAGTAAATATAACAATTCAGGAAAACCTCGCGTAGTGACACTTTTCAATGATAAAATAAGTTTAGAGGTGAATTGATTCAATGCTAGTAGGCACATTGATATCAAAATTACCTCAGTTTTATAAAAAGCTATTTTTTAAATGATTGCAGGTCTCGAATGATTGCGGGTTATCAATAGACTCGGTCGCGGACTTAAATAATTATGAAATTCATGTATACTTATGTATGCAATTTGCGAGTCAAATTACGACCGATATGCTTAGATTAATGTCACTTGCATTTTTATAATTTGAGAAGATCAAACCTTCTTTACAATAACGCACGTGGTCGCTTACACCAACATCTATATAATATATAAAAATGAATCCTTATTTCTCTTGGTCATGGCATCACGCGTGAACGGCTAGATCAATTTCGTTAATTCTTTTTTTGTTGTGTTTGTTATTGTCAGGAGAAGGTTCTTATGAAAGAAAAACTAAGAAAATTGCGCGGTGATTTAGAAAATTTAAGAATACTTAACCACCATATTAAATTAAAACCGGTAAACCGATTTCGATAAAAATTGGTATGTAGATGGATTTGGTTTCGGAAAATAGGCTACTTTTTATCCCGACACATAGCAATTCTCGCGCGGGCAAAGCCGCAGGGCGCAGCTAGTAATAATATATAATGTATATTTAACAAATACCTAATGCATTAGTAAAGGGTTAAATTGTAATCGACTAATTGTGGAGCGTGTATGAAGACGTTAATAAATGTTAAAGAAGTGTGTTTGGTAATCGCTTTCTATAGTACCTACCTATTGAAATATGCAGGTCAGGCGGTACTTCATCACTTTACTGTTATTTTGTCCAATTTGGTTTGATTGCAACCCGACCGTAATCATGGATTTATATTCAAATATTCTTTCATCTTCATCTTCTTGCGCTTTAACGTTCACATAATAGGAAGTAAACTTTGCCATAGTTTTCTATTTCCTGATTGTTTTAATTAAGCAGGTTCTGTATACAAAAACCTGCTGGTATTCAGCTATAATTCTTATAAAAATATTTCACAAGTAGGTATCTACGTACTTAAATCTTTACCCGATTAAAATGTAGTAGTGTTTATGAAAACGATGAAAACAGGAACTGGGTTTAATAGATGGTTATTAACCCTACTTCCTGTTTTCTTATGAACGGTTAATAATAATCTATCATATTGGTAACAATTTAATTTTCAATAGCTGCAGATCGAGTTATTGATATCTTCAAGATCAATTTAAGGTTACAGATTATAAATCGCTATTTCACGTAAAATACTATATTGCGTCACAAATATATTTAGTTAGGAGAATGTACTGGGGATGATGAATCGAAACTTCAAACTCTGAAATATCAAATTCTCACTTTCTACTGACTTATAATAATAAAATTTTATAGCTTTTTACAGCATTCAACTGTTTTTAGTAAGTATACCCTAATTTGTTTTGCAGGTATCTAAATATTGGTATAATATGATAGAACACTACCTATTTTGTTATCTAATCTTTGCCCGATTACACGTCAAAGATGCAATCATTATTGATATCTGTAATGTAAATTTCTTAAACTTTGTTTCACGTTTCTGTTGTTGCATACAAGAAAGATGAAAACTTTAATTAATACTACTTGTTAGGAAAATATGAAATAAATAAATTTATTTGTATAGTGTAGTGTCAATTAAGTGCACGTAATAAATATGTTCATAGAGTCGCAATGACTCTTTTTGTAGTAGGTAAGGCTTATTGATATATGTAAAGAGAAAATGTTTAAATAATATGTTGTTGAGATTTCTAATATTTTATTTAGTTTGGAGTTATTTCCAAAAATGTCTTCGAAATTAATTCCATTTTAAGGCAAAAAAGTCTATAGCATGTAAACAATAACCATTTACAGCTCTACATAATCTTGGAACAGATGAATTGTAACCCAAAACCGTAGTACGAAATGGAGAGACCAGAGCTGTAGCTTTTTGGGGTACTCGAATAGGAACTTTAAACCTCAGCTTGCCTAATAGCGCCGCACAATCTATTCCACTATTTAGCAATTTGTAAATAAAGTTTAGGTTCAGAAGGGTTCTTCTTTTTTCTAAGAAGTACAATTTGAAAAAAGGGAGTCTGTCGCCATAGGATTTACTTTAATTATCAGTTCAATGTATAATCTTTACTGCTTTGTTTTTTAAATAAGGCTTCTTTTAGGACTTTAGGAGCAGTAGAACTGAATACCTACCTATGTACAAACAAGTACATAACACTAGCTACCGAAGAAGAGTTCCTAAGACAACAGGCACGTTTTCTGAAGGATTGAGATATTTCTCAAGTGCTATTCGAATTCGTATCGTAGTGGGGCACTACGATTCGAATAGATACCTAATTGTCTAGATATAATATGTACCGATGTATAAGAGAATTATCGTGTGACATTCTTGTCTCCCAAATGTTGTTATTGATTAAATTTATTATACACTGACGGACTCATAAACTGCATCAAAGTAATAGACGACTTTGAAATAAATATTTTAACCAAGTATGCAAACTTTCTACACAGATTAAAATTGAAACCTCTAGATTGGTTCGTGAACTTTAAAACAGCGTACGGTCATATCCTTAAGTTTAAGTTTGTGTACTGGAAAGGACCTTAAGACTTTTTTGAAGAAAAAACAGAAATTTAAGGAAAATTGATTTAATAAAAAAAATGGTTTTAACAATAGACACAAACTTTATGCAAGGGTTTATTTATGTTTTAATAAGGTGTATTACCTCCACGTGCCCTTATTACGGATTCTAATCGGTTCCGCATAGATTTTATTAGGGTTATTAAAAGATTATCCATTCTTATGAAAGTGCTGTTCTTAGTGCTGCCACTGTCATGGGCACAGGATTTCTCGCATATACAGCTCTTTTTAAATTGTCCCAAACATGCTCAATGGGATTAAGATCCGGGCTGCGTGCTGGCCAATTCATTGTACGTATCCCAACCTCTTCGTAATATTGTCGAACATGTGCAGCAGCGTGCGGCCGGGCATTATCCTGCATTAAAGTAAAATTTTCGCCTTTGAATCCCATGTAAGGCACCACGTGATCTTCTAAGATCTCTGTTATGTAGCGATGTGCAGTCAAACCCCCTCTATTACCGTTTTGACGGACCATGTCTATGAACACAAGTTCAGTTCGCCCGTTCATCGATATGCCACCGCAGACCATACACGAACCGCCTCCAAAAGGAACACGCTCCTCAATGCAACTTTGAGCATATCGCTCCCCACGTTGACGATAGACTCTTCTGCGACCATCTGCACCATATAAACATGTCCTACACTCGTCCGTGAACAATACGGAGGCCCATTGCTCTTCTGTCCAATTTAGGTGATCACGCGCAAATCTTAAGCGAGCTTGTCTGTGAGCTACAGACAACTTTGGACCTTTGGTCTAAAAGGGGTGATATCCGCTTCCTTTAACCTTCTTCTTATTGTTCGTGCACTCACATTTACTCCACGCACTTCATTAAGCTCTGTTTTGATGTTAACTGACGTGAGGAAACGATTTCGCAGGGAAGTTGTAACAATAAATCGGTCATCACGACCGGTGGTTGCTCGAGTCCTGCCTGTACCACGTCTCCTTCTGTAAGAACCTGTCTCCACAAACCTTCTGTATATTCTAGAAACCGTAGACTGGTTTAAATTTAAATTTCTACCAATCGTTCGTTGATCCAAGCCCTCCCGCACCAGTGCTACACTTTGAGCCGCTTGTTCGGATGAAGTATACATATTATGGTTCAAAAACTCTCGATGAGTTAAAAAACTAACCCAACAATTCTGCTGGTAACAATAATTCAATTGACAAAAGAATAAAAAATCAATGCGAATCAATTTAAAACTTTGCTTTAAATAACACGCAAATCTGATACTACGAGTAAATTTTCTTTTCCCGGCTATATTCATTTGTTTTACTGCAGTTCTATTTTTAAATTTTGCTTTTTTTTAAGATTAAGAGCCAGTCTCTCCATATTTATATAATTTAACCTAAAAAGATTACATACTTATTAAAAAAAATCATTTCAAAGTAATCCTGAACTTTGATGCAGTTTATGAGTCCGTCAGTTTATGTGTGAATTGCAATCAAACTAGATATATTAATCTCATCAATTCGCAACCACACGGACTCAATTACAATTTATGAATTGGCGTTTATATGATTATTGAGTTCAATTGCTGGACAAAGTGCACAGGTCAAAAGGTTTATATATTTCAATATTGATTGTGGACGCTGAGTATAAACCTATTAAATAAATGAAGGATGAATACCTACTCAGACCAATATAAAAGTATACCTTTTTATTGTTTTGAGGTTGAATATAATTATGTTCTTGTTTTTCGTATAATATGCGCGATTGTCATGATAGGTGCCGTCTTAAACATCAGACTCCTTTTTGTCATAACAATCAAATATCGTTAGGTTATTTTTTGTGTGGTTGTCTGCCTTGAATACGTAATCCATCGGTTTCTGTGAATGTCGTAAAAGGCGACTAAGGAAATTATGCCAGATGTAGGTAGTATAGCGCTACCAGTCAGCGCGTTATGTGGGTAGGTATCATATTTCTGTGGTTACCAATTCCCTGCCAAGGATAGTGACTAAGTATAGCAAAGTCCTTCCTTTCTTTAAGAAAGGACTATGTGTAACAGTAGAAGCCTTCAAGCTGATACGCTGGCTCAAAATGAATTTGGCTTTTTACTCACATTTAATTCCCTTAATTCGTCTATGTCATGTATAAAATAATTATGTTGTCACGTTTGTTTCATTTTGACCTATGACTACTATGAGCATGAGCTGGCGCCCTACGTGCTTGCACACTGAACCGTAATTGACAGGAAAAAGTGATGAAACTCTTAGGATGCTGACGCAAGTTTAAGGATATGTAAATAATGCATCATGAAAAGGAACCTAAATACTAATAGAGCACACTCTATTATGTACCTATGATAAATATTATATGGACACACTTTCATTATGTAGGTACATGTTGTATAAATCAAATGTGTGTCCTCTAGGAATCCTCTAGGAAGGACTTATTTGATTTTGTTGATTCTTAGTAATTGTATTACAACAAGGAACAAGGTCGTTATAACTAACCTACTAGATTAGGGTAACAAATGGTGTAAGTACGTGAAACGAGTCAATAGTCTTAATGATCGAATCATATGAATAAAAATAATTATAGCAAAAATATTTATTAAAGTATAAAATTGTTGCGATGACGGTGTTTCAACATTATCCAGGTAGAGCACTAGATGGAGCACGGGTCCGGTACTCTAGACCCATTTTAGGATCACTAAGTCAATTTATCTAGGTATACAGATTTGTAAAAGAATATAAACAAATGTTAACAAGCCAAATTTTGTCGGCATTGAAATACGTTGAACTTATACAACGTTTTAAACCTTATGTGAAATTATTTATATAAAAACTACATTTCTTTATTATTAAATGTGCATAATTTTATTTTAAATTATGTATTTCCTGCCTCTGTATTAGGCTCACAGACCAAGGTCGCGCGTGAAGGTCATCCTTTCATTTAGGTTTAATGTTGTCAGCAGGCGTTTCTGACGTAACGCGCAGATTGTCACAATTTAAACTTAGCGGTATACTAGTCTAACTCTCATACAATACTCGTAATAACTACCAATAAGGATACTTGTTGATCATAAGTACATGCTTAGATCAAACCTTTTTATATTTTGATGGGCAATATGGGCAATTATAGAGAGGCGCGTGCGCACGGTCACGCAGTACAAGAGGCGCGTCCGCCGGGCGGCGCGGCCCGCGGCGCGTGCGTGCTGCATGAGTATGCGCTCTGAATGGAAACCCGTTGAATTACAAATAGGAACATGCCTGGGGGCACGTCATCTCGTCGTTGACACACCCGTCCTTAGGAATTCTAAGAAATGCAGATTCTTTCGCATTGGTGATGCAAGTTTTTCCTGTTTGTTTAGGTATCAAAGATAGATGTTATTTATTTATAGGTACTCTACTGGTATAAAAGATAGTCGAGTACTTACCTACCTACCTAAGCTATAGCAATAGCAAATTTCTCGTGCAACAATATTATTTTATAGGTAAGTACCTAGTAAGATAGTTGGGTAGATTTTCAATTAAGAACCTACATACGCGTACATAATATAGATGTTTACTGCATTCTATTCTAATGCCAATTTAGCCGTACGAAGCATAATTTAACATATTTTAATATTTGCTAAAGAATTATTTGACATTTTATAATAGGTATTTTTTAACCTTGGTATTTTATCTACCTGTTTGTCTTGTCCTGTTTGTATCCACAAAGTGCTACATTTAGTTAATGTACATCTACATAGGTTGTAATCTACTTAACTATCCTTATTTCCATACTAATATTATAAATGCGAAAGTAACTCTGTCTGTGTGTCTGTTACACTTTCGCGCCTAAACCACTGATCCGATTTTGATGTAATTTGGTATAGAAATAGATTCAGCGAACAGCATAGGCTATCTTTTAATGGGAATAAAAGGCTTGAAAAGGTTGAAATAGGGGATGAAAGCTTGTATGAAAAATCGTCAACGTATAAACAGAGATATAAGTATAACCGACATTCACGCGGACGAAGCTGCGGGTATCCGCTAGTCCATACTAATATTATAAATGCGAAAGTAACTTTGTCTGCCTGTCTATCTGGTACGTTCTCACTACTAAAGTACCGAAACGATTTTGATGAAGTTTGGCACATAGATAGATTAGACCTCAGGGAACAACATACGCTATTTTTTATCGCTAGAGATATAACCAACATTCATGCGGGCGGAGCTGCAGGCAACAGCTAGTTGTCTATAAAATGTACTAAACACTTTGTAAGTTTTTTAGGAAAATGGAAAAAGAAGTAATTAAATGTATGTGAAAATTTCACTTTAAATACTTCTATATGTTCATGCTCTGTTTTCAACAAAGTTTATAATTATTTTACGATAAGGGACATGGATGATTCAATAACAATAATATTAGTACCTAATAGTGACGCAATATTACTAAACGAAGGGCAATCACATGAGCAAGGTAGTTATAGCGCGGTGAGGAAGCGCTGTGGTGGCAGGGAGGGGAGAGGGCATACGTGTTGTGACGTCACGTCGGCTCGCCGCGTTTGGGCAGAGGGAGGGGAGCAGCCGGCGGCGCGAGGAGCGCGGGAGCGACGAGGCCGAGGGTGTGGTGCACATGCGCCGCGCGCCGCGTCGTCTCAAGGTGACCCTCACTCAGCTCACCGAGCAAGTGCTCTGCGTTCCTCGCGCCACACTACTACGTTCCTTTCACTTCTGAACGGCGTCGCGGTCGCTATTACCGGTATTCGCCTGAACGTGGATACAATTTTTATCTTGTGCGCGGTTGAATATATGACAGCACCCTGTGGGCGCCGACGTTACTCGTCCATCACCTTTTATCTCAGTCGTCACGACTTCTGACAAGACAAATCGATATGCGTCAAGCAAGAGATGTTGTGAGTATAATATGTCAAATATTTGCTGTCTCTGTAGTCGTTGCGGTCCTTATTTAGTTGTTATCTTCTTAGTTTTAAAATTTTAAATACCGACGTACTTATCCATAATCCTTTAGATTATTGCCTCAAAAAGATATAAGTAGATAGATATATGTCAATGGGTATATAATAAGTTATGGAAATTACTGTGCCTTCAGATATAATCATGTGATCGTTAGGGAGGTAAAATGAAAATAATTTACTCACTTTAGTTTCTAGGGGATTTCCCTGTGTAGCATGACATTATTACTGATGACTCAAATTGATTTCTAATGATATTTTACTTACACCTACATCTACAACTTTGAAAACAAATAATAGGTACACTGAAAAAAACAAATTGCATCATTTTCAAGATTAATGGTTAAATAGGTAGTTATTTTTTCTTTCATGTATTATATATTGCTCTGCTTTGCATATTTTACAAACAACTAGACTATTATTTTTATTTTCAATTTGTCTATTATTAATAACAATTTACTGACTGCAAACTGCAAACTATTAAGTGAAATGATTTCTTATTCCTTAAAGACATTTCACACTCTCAACCTTAAAAAGTAAGTTATAATGCCTATTCGATCGATCGAATTCTTAACAAATCGTAAACCTAACGTCTTAGATAACATATTTGTTGTTGGTTTAAATTAGAGCATTCCTATTGTTTATGAACATTTTGCACGGATAAAACCAGTTGACGGCAGTTTTGTCGGCTTCTAAATTTATAATCTCTGCTTCATAATTCTACTAGTCATCAAGATTATCGAGGTAGAACATAATCATTCGTGATAGGAATTTGGAAAAGTACACTTTTCTCTTTCTTTAGCACCTATTAAGTTACACAATTATGTCTTTTAATTAACTATCTGTAAGGTACAGCGTTTATCGATTGCGATAAGTGTAACGTTGCTGGTTTAGTAGGCAATCATTTAAGCAAGAAAGACAAGAAACTTCAATACACCTGTGTTACAATACCAATGTCCATGCAACGGTATCTGAATGAGCTAACAAGATTATCCTTCTGTCTTTGAACTACGATTGCGAATAACTTAATTAAGTTTATCTGTATATTGATTGCAATTAATGAATCACAATAAAGCGTTATCTAAATACGATGCGGTACTTTATCGTATACTCATGCTGAAGTGTGTGATGATAACTGATAATACTGTTGACTGTCTAGCCCGCGACGACGACGAAAGCGTCGTTGGCGCACCCACTTCGTTTCTTTTCAAGAATTAATTCGTATCATTAAGACAAAGTTACAACAAAACAAGTCTTTCTAGCTTTATTGAAAACAAGAATGAGATCGACTGATAACTTAATCAATTGCAACTTAATTTTTTTATTTTCTAGTGGTAGTCAGATTCCTTTATTCAGTTTACGAGTAAGTCAGATACTTTTTGAGACAGATTCTGCTTACGACAGATTCTGTTTATGGCAGATTCGCTATAAGACAGAATTCCAATAAAGCAAAATATATATCTATCTACTCACAGTATTTGTGTGTTATGTTTATTTGCTTACTGCTTACACCTCGCCTGATGATAAACAGTCATTGGGCGCCAAGATTGGTGGCTATTAGGTAAAGGGATGTGTCAAAGATATAGATAGCTGGTCACTATAATGTTAGATTACATAATATGTACTTAAAATTACATTAGATATATGTATTTGGTGATTCCAATAAGACATAATGAGGTCAATTATTTCCACTGCATAACATACATGCGTTGTTCGGTTTTCCCGATGTGTTGTTGTCCGAATGCATTAATGATAAAAATAACCAACAGAACTTCATGCCAAGAAGTGCTGCAGCGTGCGTAAATCCTAATGGTAGTAAACAACATTATTTAATATTATCAACGTATTCTTGCGAATTTGTCCGCGTGATATGATAACATACCTACATATTTATAAATGTACTATTTCTTGTCCTATACTGATATTGATAAGATCAACACGGTTCAAGATGAATTCACTTACTAGGAATCTCGTTGAAAACTATCCTTGAGTTTCCGCTCCGTTCGTTTTCCCACTACTTATTATATATAAGTAGAAGAATCTTCTATCTCTGACCTCTTCGACTTGCCAATCATATTATTATTAGACTCAATTTACACTGCCGCGGAACGGAATGGAATAGAAGCGTCAATTTCGCCTTTTGCTTTGATCTTTCTAGCACCATGTGCTAGAAAGCTCGAGAATGCGCAAGTATTCCCGAAAGACGCGCGACCTTTTTGCTGGTATTTTCTTTGTATGTTATACAATTGACATAAAGTTCTTTGTTTTCAAAATTTTGTAGCAAAAAGTCGCTTCTATTCCATTTCACAGCGGCGTAAATTGAGCCTTATCGTCAATCAGAGAAGTAAAGAAACACCCATACATCGATTTTAGGTGTAAACTTTACCTTTAATCATGCCTAGATTACAGCCTTAAAGGGGATCGTTCCCGAAAAGGAAAACTTGTATAGTAACTACCAGTAATTTTTAACATTATGTTAGATTAGAGGTCACCGACATAGGTCGTTGACCTTATGAAACAGAAAATTCTTGCGCTTTTTGCAGTCAGATTGATATATGACCGAGAAGTTCCGATAAATCGCGCTGTAAGAGTGATAGAACACCTCCCTCAACACACAAATCAGTTGTTAGTGTTTTATAAATATCCTGAATTCTTTAGGAAATGGAGTTTACAAAGATATAATATATGTTTAACTACCCATGTAAATTGTATTAGGTTGAACAGCAAGTCACTAATTATTACATTTACGTCTATGTCCCGGGTACAATATATAAACACAATGGAAAACAGCAATAATAACAGGTACCTACAAGTACATTACAAAGGTAACATATAATTTTAAAAATATCTTCTTGCCTTATTAATATAACTATTTATAACAGAACTCATAGTTTTTAATGCACGTATTAAGAGGCCCAAGACAAATAGCATATATTTCTAATCTATTCTTAGAATAGATTAAAAGGTATGGGATTGGCATATGCTAACGACAATGTTGGCGGTAGCTTATGTCAATGCCATACATTTTATAATCTATTCTATGAATATATTATAAGGTATGGGATTGGCATATGCTAACGACAATGTTGGCGGTAGCTTATGTCAATGCCATACATTTTATAATCTATTCTATGAATATATTAGAAATCTATGCCACTTGTCTAGACCCTTAGGTTACACGTCTTATACATTTCCGTTTTAAGTTCGTTAGGTAGGTCAGAGCACTTTAGTCTTTTAGTTAGGTATTTTGTGCTATAATGTTTGGTATAATCTGATTTTTTCTCTTTTGTTTGTTAGTTACGTATATGTATGCAAGATATCTACTTAAAAAGTTTAAACTTTCAAAGTCATGACTACAGAAATAATTGTCGGATGGAATCGCACGACGACATTATCTTTACTTTTAAATACACTTACACTACATAAATAAATGCCTTGTAAAATTGTAGCAAACTAAACGGATACGTAGGACGTGGGTACCGTACGTACCTACTCATTCACTTGACTTTGCAGAAAAGGTTAAACAGTAAATGGAAACAATTATTACAGATGAGACGTCTTTATTTTGGTTTGTAATATTAAATTTTACATTATGACTACTATAAAACTAATTAAGTTAGTAATCAAATGTTTCGCGTAACTATTTAATGTTCAAGGTTACTCGTCGTCATCAGTGCATGCTAACTATTATTATCCACCATTAAGACGTCACTACTACTCCCACTTTTTCTTTTTGAAAGCGTTTACCATTCCACCCAGCATGAAATAAAAATATTTTTATCATTTTGTCCGGTTTATTGTAAGTACAGCGTGTTTACAATTTGAACAAAACTATAAATATCGGAAAATGCTTCTTTAATTAAAAATCTATTAACTTCGTAATCTTCAGATATATTGTTTAATAGCTGCTTTACAAAATAATATTAAAATATAGACAGGACAGGACAAAAAACTAATTTCATTTCTTTGTAGCACAAAACATTTTTCACAAACGACTAATTTAGATACCATACCTAAATACATTTCAACTATTTAATAATCCTTAAATATACTAATAAAGCAAACATTCATTTTCGAACCTAAAAGCGCCTACTTATCAGAGTTATCATATCAGCGACTGCACACGTTAAACAAGCAAGTCACATCGACTAGCGCAAATGTAAATGTAAATATCAAGGAATGCCATGACGTCAAGAGCGAGCCCACGCGCTAACCAATCAGAATCGTACAATAAGGGGCACGCCTTGGGAAATTACGATATCATTGCCATTAAAATATTAAAAATAAATTAAACGTAACAGTGAGCAAGACATAATTCTTTACTGAAAATACTTTCTTATCTAGGATTAGCAATACTTTTCCACTGTAAATTTTGTTTTTCAACAAGACAAGTGGATAATCTTTGTCTGCACTATTCTTGCACGTATCGTTTTTACTGACCAGAGCGAGATAACACTAGTTTACTATCATGAATGAAAAAGACCGCGGCTATATGTGAGCGTGTCCGACGCATTCTGCTGACGGCGAAGTCCGTTACTAGCTGGTGGTCGTATTCATGTCGTATTCCTCATTTTCCTGCGGATCTGTCGAGACGTATCGCGCTGTTAACATTATAAATCGCTCGCTGTGTCATTATTCAATAAACAGTTAGAACATAGTGTTACAAAATGGGCATAGTTATCAATAATTTACCAAAGGTGAGTGCTAGCTTGTATACTTTTTCAAAATTTTAATATCCCGGCTTTGGATTGGAAAGCAACGGCAGTGTTGTAATGACCGCTTTGACCTTGTGAAACTCGCTCGCGATAATGAATAACTTGCTCGTACGTCTGCAAGTATTGCAATAGTATTAACAAAATAAATTTAAAAATAAAACATTAGGTTACGTAGGTAACTATTTGTTAACACACTTAAGTAGATATATGTATTAATTTTTTTTTAAATTGCACAACTATTTCTTGTAGGTAGTACTAATATTTTTATGGCGGTCGAATAAAATTAAATTTGTGCAACGAATTTTATTTTAATTAATTAATTTTCACCTATTGTAAAGGTATTTAAAATTATTATAATAACATACATTCATACACAGGTTGTTTTGTAAACGTAAAATAACTACACTTTCAACTATTGTTAAAAAAATATTAGAGATAAACAAAAACAATACTTACTAATAAATAACAAGTTACAAGAATCAATATTATCTAAAATTAGATCCATCGTCCATCATAAAGTCATAAGTCAGGTTTTCGACTATTGTATTTTACTATGTATGTATATTTTACAGATTCGCGAAGAATGCGAAGTCTTACATATGACAGACAAACAAATAAGGGAGATTATGGTCAGATTACATAAGGATTTGGAAAAAGGACTTGGAAAAACCACACACCTGAATTCCATTGTCAAGTGCTGGATCACTTATATTCAAGATTTACCCAATGGAAAAGGTAACGCATCATATCGGTTTATTTTTAAACTTATTTCAAGAAAGCTATGATGTATTTGTTTGAAAAAGATGATACGTAACGACGCGCCTACTACAGAATTAGATAACGATCATACTAATACAATATTATACTTACGTATATGGCATTAATTTATTTCAGAACGTGGAAAATTCCTAGCGTTGGATTTAGGAGGAACCAATTTCAGAGTTTTAATTATAAATTTAGGCGACAATCACTTTGATATGCAGTCCAAAATTTACGCTATACCAAACCATATTATGACCGGGACCGGTGTTGCTTTATTTGATCACATAGCTGAATGTCTAGCAAATTTTATGAAGGTGGGGTTTATTATTACATTCTTAATATAATGAATAAAATGACTTTTAAATAAATACCTTCACAAGAGTTATATTTACTGATGTCTATTTTATAGGAACACGATGTCTATGAAGAACGGTTAGCTCTGGGTTTCACATTCAGCTTTCCTCTACAACAACTAGGCCTTACAAAAGGCATTCTTCAACGTTGGACTAAAGGATTTTCTTGCTCGGGAGTGGTAGGTGAAGATGTTGTGCAAGGACTCAAAGATGCTATTGCTAGGCGTGGGGTAAGTAACAAAATAATAAGCACTTAACAATGTGCCAACTTAATTTTATAAAAATCTAAAAATTTAACTTTCTGTAACGATACTCCAGCATGATTGATTGTATTTTCAAATCCTCTATGCATGAAAAATGGTGGTCGAAGTAATGTAAAGAAAGTAATTTTACAGGACCTTGCCTTACATGTGATGGGCATCCTTAATGATGCAACTGGCACGCTTATGTCTTGTGCACATAAGAACCCAAATTGCCGAATAGGTCTCATAATTGGTGAGTTGATGATGATAACAGCTCTCTCTCTTTTAGTAACGTAAGGCATGATTATTGGAGTCAATGTAAGAGAGCCAGTAGAGGCTTTCAAA
This sequence comes from Parascotia fuliginaria, assembly GCA_963082885.1. Classification (NCBI taxonomy): domain Eukaryota; kingdom Metazoa; phylum Arthropoda; class Insecta; order Lepidoptera; family Erebidae; genus Parascotia; species Parascotia fuliginaria. The sequence goes on along the minus strand of OY720180.1, from coordinate 10,582,686 downwards.
ATGAGTGACAACTCAGTAGATATTATAAATTTTGACAAAATCATTATTTTTTTCATTTTGGTTGCTAAACAAACTTCTACGGAGCATGATATTTGCTTAAAACATTAGCATACCTATTTAATGTTTCATAATTTTATTATTATACTAAATTTAAATAATTCATATTTCAAAAACATGTTTTCAAAAATTCTTTGGCAAAAAAATCTTGTTGCAACAATTATGTAAAATCTACCGGTTTCTATTTTTAAAATAAACAAATGAAAAATTATGTAGGTATACCTATAATTATTTATGCAGGTGGGTACATCTAATTACATTAGTTTATCGAAAGTCTAAAAATAAAAGCAGTAGTTGCTATTGTTTAGTAAACACTTAACTAAACGATTGCGAAGTATTTAACTATATAATTTATGATGATATTATTATGCTAGCAAAATATTTATTTGCATAGTCATCAAAACTGCGCAGATACTAATCTACACTTAAAAAATAATGTAGAGTTGTACCTTAACTTTGGTAAAAAATTTGCAATTCATCATGTCTGATTCGTGTTTCTTACTATAAACCGCTTAAATTACGTAGATATAGGTACCTATCAATACTATATCACAATACAACATCAGGCTAAAATACTAATAATATTAGTACTTGCGAAATAAACGCTTTGAAATATACTCGTTAAATAAATTTATTACAAAATAAACGATCACGTTTTAAAAGAAATATTCTGTATATTAGATTTCAATACACTAGAAATCATTTAAGTTTTAAATGTATGTTATTTCGTTATAGGTATAATATTGTTTTTACAGTGTGTAATATTTTCCATTTTAATCAATTTACTTTGATGTACCTAGTTTTATTTTTTTATTCAAAGTCTAAGTAATTTTCGAAGTCTTAGGCAAGTACTTTAAACATTAGTTAATTAGTAATTATGCTATAAAATATCTAACGAGTTGATACAGGGTATCTGAAAGCCTCTACGAATTAATCATCTTCAACCTAAACTTGGGTGGAACCATATTCTCTATCGAGCTGGACTGTACAAAAATATTTTTCACCTAAAATGCATGTTTTCTTGCTCTTGTAGGACGTACAGATTGACATATGCGCTATTCTGAACGATACTACGGGTACATTGATGTCATGCGCGTGGAAAAACCACAACTGCAAAATAGGACTCATTGTTGGTAGGTTTACCTTAATTACAGCAAAATATATATAGGTAGTTGATGTCGCTTTCATTAGTGTTAATATTATGAGTTAGTTGCTTGTTACATTCCCATACAAAGTAAACAACATTATTGTTCACTATATAATATATGTAAGTATGTAACAATCTTTATCCGCTCACGTAGTTTCTTATAGGAACAGCCGTATTAAAATGCATTTTCATGTATTCGATTATAATAATAATGCCGTCATGCTGTGATTCTAACATATTAACTCATTTAATTACCTACGCTAAATATTTTCTAGACCTCATTGTTTTTGTTTCGGACTGAAACACTATATTACCGAAATCAATATTTGGATTTAATTTTTTTTTTTATTGCGTTTACGAATTCGAATCCTTGCGAGTGCCTCGTAAACGTTATTTATTATTATTATACTCAGCTAAATGAGGTACTAATTAATATGTAAAAATCGAAATCTTCAAATTCCGGTTTCGGCCGTAACCAAATTCTTAGTTTTCGCTTTCGGTGATATTTAGTTTCGGGCCAATAATAAAGAACTCATATATATATCATCAGGCATTAGGAGTCTTGGGTCTAAGGTTGTTTTGATCACATCAGTTGAACAAACCATGTTTCATGTCACAATTGAATGGACAACTCAATGCAATCACTCGCACAATAATTAAACAAGATTACAGTACACTTCGTCCCATTAGTAGAACAATGTTTTATCTTCAAAATGTCAACTTTTCAGTAGAGTGATTTGGAGTTTTGCGTGTGCATAATTTGTTCATAAGTATTTTATGGAAGACTTTAGCCATTTAATATTTTGATAGTGTACAAAGACATAAATACTGCATATATTGTTATTATTATTTATTATAAAATCTATTCCTGTGCGTAGATAGTGTGTCGCATGAGCATATATAACATTGTATTGCCAAAGGGAACAGCTCAAGAGCTGTTTCTAGAACACATGGACCGTTATTTGACCAAAATAATCACGTTACATCTGCATATGGAACAATGTTTTACGGAATGCTAAAAATATGTCAATGTTTTTCATGAAAATGTTTCATCTAATGTAGCTGTTACAGTTTTTATACTTATTATTTTAGTAAGGATTTGAATTTTACAAGTGAATGCTCTACACACTTGTCGTTAGTCGTACTTACTCGTATTTATTAGTTAAGGTATAACAGAAATATTATGTATATTATAATATTATATTTGTTTAGAAAAATAAAAACAACAAGTTGGCAAGTTTAAACTTTAATAGAATCAGTATAAAATTGAACAAATTAAGCTGTAACATAAAACGTAAACATTGGGGAATGTACTAATAAACGATTATAAAATCTGAAAAAAAAAAAAAAAACTTTAGGTGTTTCACAGCCTAAAAAGTCTCATACATCTAATATCACATTCATTTTCCTTAACGTAATAATATTATTATTTCTTCTCATTATTAATTTTAATTAAAATGTAAAGCTAGGTCAAAAATTAAAATATAATACTTTCATAATTACATTATAAGAAGAAGAAGAAAAGACATTAGAAGAAGATACACGTACATAATTATTAAGTTCTCTTATGGTATGCTGGTTAAATCTGAAATCCGTCTTTTAAACTAGAATTAAAGTATGAATGGTTACATCACAAGCAATAATGACTATTACAACCAGGTTGCAACCTTCATAATATGAACATACAAAATAATCATCAAGGATAGTATCTTTTGGTATTATTTATAGTGTAGTTATAGAATGCTAGACATAAAATAATTTTGTTTTTAATTACACCCACTCATTAGTCTCTAACATTAAAATATGCATACTATATCTAAAGTCTACACTACTTACTCAGTCACATTATTCACTATCAGTAATGTCATAATTGTCGCGAGTATTATCGTTGTCTACATGAGGTAAAGAAATAAAATAATCTTTATACTGTGCGGGAATAATACGTGAGTTACATAAACTTACAATATCCTTATATTTATTAATATTTAAAGGAATCGGCGCATCATAAGCCTGGGTAATTATGGGAAGTCCCTGAGATCGTCTAGTTGTCGGTTTTATAGTTAAGGTTTCATAGTCTTCAGTTAGGTCGTATCTGTACATCAGTTTGTGTGGATCGTCCTTGTGAACGAAAACCTCTTTAATACGAGTCCACTCTATTTTCTGACCACGGCTATTTTTGTTCCAAACGCTGTTATTAATATGACTTTTAAAATCATAAAAGTCATTTTGAGTCATGTTCTTGACTTCGTACGGGGGGCCATTACTTTTAGACCATCGAACAAGTAAGCTCCACTCTTCTGGAGTGTATATAGTTTTATTTGATGAGGCGTTTTCTATAACCGAATGGACACTGTCACCCTCATTCTGAGTGTGTCCTTTTTCTAAAAATGAGTGTTTAATATTTATTTTATACTTTTGTGCAGCATACATATAAAAAAAGAAATTTATTCGGTTTCTATTTTGTCCGGCGCAATTATCGGACCAAAACCTAAACTCTTGAACACCCTTTTTCCAATTGACATCTATGTAATCAAAAAGACAACTGCTTACTTCATTAGCACCTCTTTTCGCCACTGTCTCATCCCACATATAACACGTAGCTTGTTTTGATGCCATGTCATATACTGTAAAATTTAGACATGACAGTTTTCTTTTATAATAAAAAATACTGACTTGACCATGAGGACAAGTTAAAACCTTCTCGAAATCAAACACGGCACAAAGTACTTTACCATCAGACAACATAGCTTCCTTTTTATCTTCGCCCTTTAGGCTACGAGCAACTGTTTTTGCTGTTTGATGTTTTTGATACTCCTCTATTTGTTCGGTGGAGGGATTTTGTAAGTTGCGATGTGCATGGCAAACATCGCACTGGTCCTTCTTGGGTATAAAAAAACTTAAATTAAAGTTTTTCTTAACTATCTCTCGATATTGTCTCTCAGTATCAGCTTTAGACGTATATTTGTCAGTATCGTACCATTCGATGTACAATTTGAACATTCGAGCAATATTAAGACTACCGTCTAAGTACAATTTCGTCGTCTTTTTTCTTAAATAATGCGACTCAATGGGCGCAAACGAGTTCACATGATCGCAAACGCTGGTAATCATGTCTTCTATAATGACCTTCCTGTGATTTTTGTGCCGACCTCTGTAATCATCTTCTACAATAGTGCTATTGTCGTATTTATTCCAGGCTGTTTTAACTATTCTATCACTTAAACTTATAGTGTTCAAGAACATTTTCTTGCAAACATTTATGAAAGGCGCTTGCTCCTTACTTTTATCTAAAGATAAAGGAAGATAATATTTATATGTAAAAGTCCGTTTATTGGTTGTATCCTGGTACAAACATCTATTCTTTTTCGCCTTAGTGGTATACTTTATTATATATTCCCATTGCTTTTTTCTGTCTCCCAACTCCCAAAACTTTTTAAATATATCTAACCGCTGTACGTAAGTTATTCTATCGAAGCACTTAAATTTACAGGAACATGGCGGACCCATTTGTTTTGCATTGAATACTTTACCAGTTTTAGTAGAGTACTCCTGTCCAAGATTTTTTTGGCGTTTCCGTCTTGTATCTGCCCAATTATCGCGACATTTTAAGCGTTTTTTGGATTGACGCGGTATCACAATATCAGAAACAGAGCTATCTGTACCATATAATAACTGACTTTCAGCAGATGGAGCGGGTGATGACATCACAGTACTCTCAGTATTGGATCGAGTTGGACAAGATTGAGCAATGGGGGCATTTCGTTGCGTCACAGAATTGCATGGATCAGGATCTTCTCGTGAAGACTGTTCTTCGATAGTTTGCAGTTGTGATTGGATTGGTATGACTGTATCAGAAACAGAGCTATCTATACCGTGGAACGTTTGACTTTGATAAGATAGAGCCGGTAATGCCATTACAGTACTCTCGGTATTGGACTGAGTTAGGCAAGATTTAACAATGAGAGATTTAGCATTCTGTGAATTGGAATCGGACAGATCAGCATCTTCTTCTGAAGAATGTTCTTCGATAGCTTGCAGTTTCGTCCAATACTTTCGGCCGATATTATTTAAATATCTTTGTCTAGAATGTATGAGTGGCGAGGGGCGCTTTTTCAATTGAGAGCTAGGGAATATTTCGTCACAACTCGTGTCAAATTCAATCGACTGATTTGAATGTATCGGGCAAAATTCACTATAACACGTTGTGTGATAAGGGAGTGGTGATGGCATAGGCGTAGGTATACAAATCTTAGATACTATACTTGAAATCGTTGAAGTACTGACAGCAGGTGATGCTTCATAACTGGATGCAGATTGAATTTGGAAAGGTGTTACTGGACGTAGTTCAGCAAGAGTCTTTTGATCCGCTAACCCATCACGAGTAAAGAGATCAGGAACATCACTTGATGAATCATCAAAATCCCAAAAGGGTTGTTCGTTACTTTTTTTTGTACCTGTAAATTAAATATTTATTTCTTATACAAATGTACTAAAGTTAATCACCCACATTTTTTTTAAACAATTCATACTACGACTCATAGATGATATTTAGACTGTACATTTAGTTAAAAATTTGTTATTAAAGATATCTTTGAAAAATTAAAACTATATTTAACCATTTTATAACTCTTTTAGATTTCGAATAATGTTTTACGATAATCAAATTAACAGAAAAAAGTATCATTAGCACTTGCGACGCACACATTACAAAAAAAATTGGACGAATAATGTTTAATGTGTACATGCCGACGAAAAGAATATACAATTGTGCGGAGTAAAATATAATATGTGCAAAAGAAACCACAAAATTAGGGAAACAATTAAGACAAGCTTTATTGTACACTATCATGTAAAAACTTATTAGTAAAGTATTTATAACGGTTTACACTTAAGTTTAAAACGATGCGCAATTTGGTAGAATAATGTTTTATGTGATCATAAGCACTGTTTTTGTTGAAATGTCCATAACTTCGTGTTATAGACCAAAACCAATGTAATTAACGTACTACAAATAAAGTTTATTGATGTCATAGAAATTTGAGAATAATTAAGAAGGTAGGTATATTTATTTACGATAGTTAAAAACAATTAATCAATAAGAATAATCGTAATAAATTACAATAAATTTACAATTAGACTATAATGCATTGCTTAAAACTAATAATTATGTTATTCTTAAATTTCTTGTATTTAAATTTATGTAGGTACCTATTAGACATTATTTTATTGCGAAAATAATTTACTTATAACTAATTTATTAGTTCAATTAAACACGTCGTTGTTCATTACATAAATTAAATGATTTCTTACCATTTTGAGCGCCACTAACGGTATCCATTGCCACAACACCTCACTCGCGGCCACTACGTTGAATAATGTTTGTTGTAATGAAGGGACGCCACGCGCGGAGCCGGGAGCGCCAGAGCCAATCGCGTTATGTGATCGAGAGACGCTATTGTAGGTATTCAGCGCGGCAAAAACTTTATTCGAACTTCATAACTTTTAAAATATTGAACAAAAATTATTAAAAATTATATCAATGGCTAGCTTACGTCATTGTGATATCGAATATATCATAATATCATTTTTGTTACATGTGATGAAAAAACAATATTCTACTAATGGGACGACTTGCATATTGTGTTTTGTTTTAACTTAATGTACTTATGCTTACTGGTTGAAAGGGAAATGAAAACAAAAAAAAACCAGTGGTAATGTTGCGATTCCTGAAGTAGATACTAGAATTAACGCTACAAAAAAAGGTGATATTTTAAATATTTTTGCATCATTATAGACGAAACTTTGATAATGATGAAACAAGATAGCTTTTTGCATCAGAGCCAAACCCTCATGGTTAAAAACCAAACAAAAAATCAATGATAAATAACATGCTTTCATTTCGTAATTTTTACATGAAATAATTATACTCAGAGGTCAAATATCAAAGTTGTGCGCCAATTGTTGCAAATGACTCTCTACTAAGGAATCACTAACACTTAGCATTTTTGGCATAATTCCCTTTTAATCGAATTATAAGCAATGTATCTTTAATTAAATACATTACATTTATATCCAGGTACAGGCAGCAACGCATGCTATGTAGAGAAGACTGAGAACTGTGAACTGTTTGATGGTGAACCCGGCAAGCCTGAACTACTGATAAACACGGAGTGGGGCGCGTTCGGAGATGACGGTGCATTGGACTTTGTTCGCACTGAGTTCGATCACGACGTCGATCAAAATTCCATCAACCCAGGCAAACAAATGTAAGTTTCAATTAAATTAGCACTTTACCTACTCATATCAAGTATTACCGTTAGAGACATACTTCTATGAATTGATACTTAACGTTTATTGCGTAAAACTGATAAGTGTAAAATTTATTAACTAGGCAATAAATATTGAAAGTACGTAGAAATTGATGATAATTACAGTTTCTTCTTTAATTTTTCTCTATATCGTAATTCAAAAAGTATATACTCGTACTATACAAAATCTACAATATTAATTTGAAAAGCCACATTGGTACTTGCCAGATTTTGAACCTTCAAAAACTGGTTAATCACGACTACCACATACAATAATTAACAGTCATAATAAAATTATGTTATAGGTAAATTAAATTATATTGTTCAATAAATCATTTATTGGTGCTTGCCGTGGCTTTTTACTAGCGCCAATTTATTCCTAGTGGCAGCAGACAAAACTAAATTTGACAGTCGAAAATTAGCATTTTTATATTTTCCAAACGATTTCATGCAAAATAATGCTTTTGAATACTTTTACAATAAGGATGCGTTAGCGATCATGGTGAAAATTCGGGCAATTACCTACCATTTTATACTTCTACCAAATAGGTACCTATCACAAAATAGATTAACGTTTCCATATAAATTTATTAGAGAGAGAAATAATAGCTATTATTTATTTAGCGTTAAAGTTAATGCATGCTCGTGACTTACGTGAATTGTTCTTTTCGTGATATAATAGCATATATTGATAACTTATCATAGGATTATAGTACTAAATGACCAGCATTATGTCATATAATTCCTTTTTATAGTCAAGAGAAGATGATATCCGGAATGTACATGGGAGAGTTGGTGCGTTTAGCTTTAGTAAAGTTCACGAAAATGGGTCTATTGTTTGGCGGTCACGGCTCCGACCTTTTGTTTCAACGAGGCAGCTTCTACACCAAATACGTGTCAGAAATTGAATCAGACAAACCTGGAGACTTTACCAGCTGTATGGAAGTACTCGAAGAGTTGGGTAAGTAGTTGTCAAAGTAATTATTATTTATAAAGTATATTACTTATTTAATTGATAGACAATTATAAGATCACTCAGTATTATAGTTTTATCAATAAATGATCATTGAATAGGTATGTAGGGAGGGAAGCAAGGTAAGTGAATGAATACCTACAGAAATTAAGTTTATACGGTACTTAATATACTTAACTGTGCAAAACATAAACAGCAGGTATCTATCTAAACGCTACTACCATGACGTTGTGTTTCTAATTCAATTACCATCTATGTAAGTAGATGTCGTCAATCTGTTTGTACTTTGATTATAAAGTTCGACGCGGTATAGAGCTTGTTCTGTTTTAGAATTTATTTCTTAAAACAAAAGACTTTTTAATTACTTCCAATTAATCGAATTAGTAACATGAAGAGGGCAATAATCATGCACCTCTTGAAGTAACAAGCACTATTAGGTAGAAGCGGTAATTATAACATTCAAGTTGTCAATCTAGTTGTTATATACTTATTTAGAATAAACGTAGATGACTCTTTAAGTATTTAGGTATTTAACCCTTTCATGGACACTACTGTAGACACAATAGATGTTTATTGTCATCATCACGTTTACTGTCCCGGAAAGTGTTAATGTTCGTATGAAAGCTGTAAATCTCATGATTATACCTACTTACATTAAACGTATGAATCATTATCGCTTGATAATCATGATTAAACTGGGCTATCAACATTTGTTTTAACCCTTTTTGTAGCGATAGCAGTTTTTTTATTACTAGCAAAGTAGAAAACAAGCATACAATCCGTGAAGATGACTTGTGCATCAAGCGCATGTGCGCGTTATTAGCTGCTAAATTAAGTGAGGTAGGAAGCACAGCAGCAGAGCATCAGCGTACTATCAGGCAGAGTGGAGTCACTTTGGTAGGCTAATATAAAAGAAAAAAAGAAAAAAAAAGCATTCACGGCCAGGTAGTGAATTCTAGACTCAGGAACACAGCCGTAGAAACTTTAGGAAGTTGTGTTTCTTCTGATGAGCAAACCATTTGCTCTATAATAAGTAATACCAGCCTGTTATTTATCCCACTGCATAGTGAAAGTCTCTTCTCATGCAGAGAAAGAATGAGCATTGTTGACTGTCCAAGTAACATTCGTGATAATAGCAATAACGAAAACTGATATTGTAAACATTATACCTAGGTAACGGGTGGCGCAAAAGTAAAGACCCTATTTGGTTCAGCTATAACATTTTTTCTAAATTAGAAAACTAGATTTAGATTTTTTTAAATGTATATTTGTGCCATTAAATTTCGTACCATTAGGATTTAAAGATGATGTCTTTTAAATGGTGACCTCCAGAGTTGATACACATTTGAGCCCTATTTATGACATTTTGCATAACTTGCCGTAACACTTCCTGCGATATGTTCGTTATTTCTTGACGAATGTTTTCTTTTAGAGCTGCGAGAGTCTGTGGCTTGTTCACATACACCCGAGATTTCAAAAAACCCCAAAGAAAGAAGTCTGGACTGGTCAGATCGGGTGATCTTGCAGGCCAAGGCAAATCGCCAAAACGAGAGATAACTCGGCCTGGAAAAGCGTCCCTCACTAAGTCCATAGTGTCGCGCGCTGTGTGTGCCGTAGCGCCGTCTTGTTGAAACCAGATGTGCTCCAGCCCCAATTCGTCCAAACTGGGTATCAAAAACTCACGTAACATGGTTCTGTAGCGTTCTCCAGTGACAGTAATCGCATTGCCTCCAGCGTCTTCGAAAAAATAGGGTCCGATCACTCTGTCAACACAGATGCCACACCATACAGTAACTTTTAGTGGGTGTAGAGGTGTTTCTTGAATAATGCGCGGATTATCAGTGCCCCAGAACCGAGTATTCTGCTTATTGACATGCCCTGAGAGATGGAAATGCGCTTCGTCACTCATAACCAATTTTGAAGGAAAATCATCCTCTTCAAGGTTGAGGTTTATGACGCGCTGGCAGTAATCTAGACGAGCTCGGTGGTCAGCAGGCAGCAGCTGATGAGTCATTTGAGTTTTATACGGGAACATCTTTAAGTCTTTCACCAAAATACGCTGCAGGGTCCGTCTGGAAATGCCCAATTGCGTGGCACGTCGCCTCGTTGATGTTTCTGGACACTCTTCCACATCTTCGCGCACAGCATCGATATTTTCAGCTGAACGGCCTGTTCTTGGTCTCCCAGACTTAGGTCTATCCAATGTTGAGCCAGTTGCTTCAAGGCGTGTGGCAAAGCGTCGAATTGTGCGACCAATCGGTGCCGGACGGTGGGGAAATCGTCGACGAAATTCACGTTGTGTTCTTATCACTGATGAATTATTCCGTAAGAACATTGACACAATTATTCCACGTTCTTGGGGAGTAAAACGGTCCATGTTTATTTTCAGTGTATTTTACATTTGTTCTCTACACAATTTTCAACAACAGAATGACAGAAAATGTCATATATAAAAAAAAAAAGTATTTTCTTTAGTGCCAGTACTTTTGCGCCACCCAGTATAATAAAATTTATATATTCATTGTTTACATACATTTAAATGAAGTAGAATAGCAAATATAGGTACACAGGTTAGTAGGTATTAATCAACTGTTTTTACATTCTCCATTTTTAACATGTCTAAGATTATTAATACTTAGTTAAATAAACTGTAGATAATTATGTAAAGACCTGTATATCGATTTAAAACTTAACTCTTGAAAAATATTGGTAGATACTTACTACAATTTTATTGAAATAAAAACATTTTACCTACATGCGTCGCGTTCCAGATTACTGTATCGTATTTATTCGCTGTGCAATCATGATGAAGCATAGAAAATGCAAAAAATTGGACCCACCTACCCATTTTCCTCTTTTTTATAAAAACTGATAATTTGGCTATGATTAGTATAAATGGTATACTATAGCCCAATTACCTATCAGTTTTTTTTAGTAGAACGTTGACGAGCCCTTCAGAAAATGGAGGCCAATCAACAATTTTTGATAAAAACTTTTGTCGATTTATTCTGACGTTATCTAATGTGTGAACTGCTAATCAGAACTGCAAATCAAAACCTGAAGTTTACTGGTTATAACGATATGTATGCCCAATTTGTTACATCATATTATATCAATGTTGCGAAAGGTCAAAGTCCGATGTAATGGCAAGAAAACAATTATCTACTGCATGTTAACAAAATTATTAATACGGTATTTATCTGCATACCTATTTTAGTGGCATTACTACTGAATAATTAAAATCATTTTGATTACTTATGTTTAATTAAATTGAGTAATGAATACTTCAGAAAGGCTGGTAGCGGTTGAATTTTTTCCTTATTTTTTTAAATAAATTTGAAAAAACTGTAGTAATTTTTTTTTCTTATAAGTACAACAAAATGTAGTTAGTCAAGTCTTCATGTTGAGTGGAATTAGGTTTGTTGGATGCAATGTCAGACTAACAGACGCACAATTTAACAAAGATTTACTTAGTAAAGTAATAAATCTCTAGCTTCAGTTCTGTTTTTCTGGACAAATGAGGAGTCATTTTCACTCGTCAAACTTTACAAGACGAATTTTAGTTTGTTTGTCTCGGTGGTCTGAAAGAAATATAAATTAGCCCCAAAATCCTTACCAAGGCAAAATATTTCAGTTGACATTTTTGAGATTAAACCCGCATAACTGTTTAATGAAAATAAAATGATGACACGGTATAATCGCAAGCATAATACGAGGTATCTTCTAGCTCTATTGTGCTAATTAACTTTTACATTCGTGTAGGTACTGAAGGTTAAAGATAATGTCAGAAAGTAGGTGAATTGCGTTATTTATTTCAAAGAAGTGTTTTGTAAAAACAATTTTATTAATAGATTTATCCGACTAACTATGGTAATCTACCTTGTTAACTCCACTTTTGATTCTTTACGGTCTTTCACGGTGCCTTTTTACTCGCAATATTTTATCATTATCATCATCATTAGCCAGAAGATCACTGTTAAATATGGGGCTTCTCCCATGGACTTACACAAAGACCGATACCATTCCAACATTCAAATCATACTTGGGTGCGATGGCACAAAACAAAATTAATTATAAAAAATATTTCCGGGACAAATGAAACTTTTACTTCCCATCTGCCGCCGATTACAAGTTCGGGGAAAGATGACGCGAAAATTCCCATTTTGTCCCATTCGGGGGAAGACATGAGGGGGAAGATGGGAATACACCGCCCGCCTCCGCTTAGCTTCGGTGTCAAAAGTTTCAATCGATCTTACAACAAACGCCTACGGAAAATATCATACCAATAATGACGTACCTACTTAGAGCATCATTTAATTTGTGAAACCGCTTAAAATATTGAAATTTTGGAAATGACAAAAAAATTAAGTACCTACATAATAAAATATAGCCTATGTTTCCGGCTTCATTTTTTTGATTTCTAAAGGTAAAGTATTTTTCAAATCGGTAAATTTGATCTTAGTTAAACCGTCGTGTTGCAATCAAAGAAACAGAAAAATCAAACATTTTCTCTTTTTAGTATTACTTTAGATTTGTTACTTTGGACTATTCTATTCTATCGCCCTAAAAGCAATTTCTTATAGTTGATATTAAGTTAATTATTATTTTAATTAACAATAATACATAATAATTAATTTCCTATCAATTCGCTAATTATAAAAGTCAAATAAACAGTTGACAATAACACGTAAACAAATCATTTGTAAAAAATGACAAACAATAACCCTTACCTAAGTAGGTACTCACTTAAATAATTAAATAAAGACATACTAAACTTACAGATATAGGTATGTCTTATATCTACGAAATAATATTTGTATTATTTATTTAATATATTGATTAAGTAATTGTCTTACTACGTAGTTAGTGTAGATGTTTAGGTAAATTATTTAAAGGTAAGTGTACAAGCCTTGTTCTAATTTCATACTTTACGTCATTCACCTTGATTTAACCGGAACTTAGTTTAGCAAGAAATATGGTAAATTCTCTTACTTGTATATATTTATTTAATGTATACAGAACCTTAAATGATATTAGAGTACTGTGATACTATGTCGCGAACATAACATTAACTACAAAATTATACTCACGGCGATCACATGACTAGCATCGTGACATGCTGAAGATGAGATAAGCCCGCGGTCTTAGCGCGTCTTCATGTTTAATTATCGACTCTCTACTTTTAACAACTAAACGCTAATCTTATGTCAGAGATGTATAAACTGGTTACCTTTATGCAAAATATACTACGGTGACGGAATTGTAGCTTGTAGGATGAGCCTTGTGAATTCTTGTTAGGGTTTTTCCAGGATTTGTAAAAGATCATGTTCAATCAATTAGCCTAATCCTACTAATATTATAAAATGCGAAAGTTTGTGTGTACCTACCTATGTGTGTGTTTGTTACCACTCAGCTCACCAAACGGCTAACCGATTTCGATAAAAATTGGTATATAATTAGATAGATTTGGTGCCGGATACGGATAGCCTACTTTTATCCCGAAAATTGGTCTGGTTCCCGAGGAAGACAAAACACATTATAGGGGCGAGCGAAGCCGTCGGGCGCAGCTAGTCTGTTATAATCCGTTACAGGTGACAAGTTTCGCCCAAATTTCACTTAGTTTTTCACCTTCCGCATCAAGTTATCACTCATCAGCAATTTATAATCAACATAGGTATCCAAACACAGACAAATCTAGGTCCTGCTGACGCCGTAACCTATTCATTGAACATTTATTTGTTTTTTTACCTATCCAAGTTTAAACGGTTTATTTCGACCTTAATTTATTCTATGCAGCATTTTGAAATATATAATGCCTTTTTGGATGCATCTAGCAAAATGTTAAATTGTAAATAGGTTTAGAAGTTGTGTACCTTCTTTACTTGTAACAAAAAGGATAGCAATGCACTAACGAAAGCACAACGATCAAATCTTGTATTTTAAAGGAATATAAAAATACATTGTACCTAGGTATTAGTTCCAGCCGCCCGATTGTAATGTCAACATTAACCATAAAACAACGTAGGACTTTATGTAAATGGCTACGGACCGTAAAGGCAAAAGGTGAAATGTATTTTACATAATGTTAAATAACCTATTTAATGTTAACTCAAGTTAACTAGTGTAAACTTCATTCGTTTCACCTTGTTGACTTGTAAATTGTAAATTGTATCTTTTACTTAATGAAATGCATAGGTGACCTTATAGGTGATATTAACCCTTTCGTTGTCAAGGACTCGCTCGCGACTACGCGCGAGTTCAGTAGAATCGCTTACGAGGCCAGAGACCAAGAACTTGCCAGGCGAGTTCAAAATGTATGTATGGCAAATTATAGTGCTGGACGCCTAGAGAATGACAGCTAGCAACGAAAGGTACCTTTATCTTGGAGTTCTCGTTGAGAAAATCTAGGTATTGTCAATGTCAAATACCATTGTGTGGGTTAATGCAGTGCTCATTACTTTTACATAGTTCTCTTGACATTGTAAACATTATGATGTAAGTGGAGATTTAATAAGTTCCAAACCAATTAGCACACAAAAAAAATTATGTCAAAGACATTAGGTACAAGCAAAATTAAATTTTATGGTTTAATTTGTCTTACGATTATGGCTGTTCTTAGTAGATCAGTTGTATTATTTATCTATTGTCGGAAACGTCACTTATAAAATGCAAAAGATTATGTGCTTTTCTTAAAACCGAAATTTAAAACTGTTGATAATTTTATACGAAACGAAAGGTTTCGGATACATTGATTACAAAGTATTTTCGACGCTGTCATATTAGTAGGATTGGTATTAGAAAATAAAATTGTAAGTAATCTATCTATAAAAATGAAAAGTAGGTACCTACGTGTTATCCGTTTTTACTACCTACCTTCTTTGCTAGTATGTAACTGTTGCATTAAGCTAAAAGCGATATTGATTTGTTGTGGTGTTAATTTTCCTAAGTACAATTTACAAAGTAGATGCCTATATATATTTCTATCAAAATAAACTCAGTCGGTGTCTTTCAATTTACAGAAACTTACCTCATAAAATACTTGTACAAAGATAACATTCATACTATTATTATCTTCGACAATGAAATTGTATCTATACTTACTTATTAGTTTATTACTAATTAAATATATCAATATCTACTACTTACATAGTACTTATTTACAAGTAAGCCATTTATAACTGTGAAGGATTTGATTTCATTTTTGCGGTTAGAAACATTCCGGTCGTTAATTGTAAATTTATTAACTGCATCATTCATCGCATCTTCGCCTAAAAATATAAATAAATATTTTTATTCCATCTTTAATTTGAGGTCAGCTTTACATCGACGTAGGTCGTAGGTACAATAGTCAACAATATTAAAACTTCTCAGTTTCAGGCCTGGCAACGGTTAAAGTATCTATCATTCGATACTCATAAAACAATCGGTAGATACTGATGATGATGATGATTGATGATGAAATTGATGATATACAACACATTTATTTTCTCTTGTTTGTAAGCTGTTTTGATAAACCAGAGCACTCCCGATCTCTAGAATATTCGAGCTTTATTTAATAATAATTATATACTATTATCATGTTTAGCACAATTTCTAAATCTAGTTATGCTTATAATTTTCAGGTCTATCACACGCTAGTGAGGCAGATATGGCCGCAGTTCGTCACGTGTGTGAATGCGTGTCTCGGCGCGCAGCTCACCTCGTGTCTGCCGGTCTCGCCACCCTCCTCAACAAGATGGATGAACCCCGCGTCACCGTTGGTATCGACGGCTCCGTTTACCGATTCCATCCACACTTCCACACGCTCATGTGTGACAAGATCGCGCAGCTAGTACGGCCTGGATTACAGGTAAGGTAACAGCATCCCCCTACGCTCTGAATATATTTACAATCACAATACTGTAAAGTGTCCAAATGACGAATGCTATGATGACAGATAATTTCCCTAAAAATAGACAAGATCTCTTCGATCTTCCAAATAGGAATATTGTAATTAGATAAAAAAGTGATTAATGGTTAGCAGCGAATCTTACGGAGCACGATCTGAAGGGGATTTATATTCACTAGAGAATCCAATAATAACTTTTTGCGTCATTGGGATCTAATGGGGAGGAAGAGATGGAAAGGTGAGCATACGGGTTATAATTACGTATGATAACCGTAGTGAACGCGTATGATAATCGTTATAATGGCTATCATTGCCAATTCCTTCATTGACAATTTTCTATTAGCCATCGTATCGTATTAATATTCTCAAGAAAAGTTTACTCTTCTTGACGCGTCTGCCTCATATGGAAACAGGTAATTACTACAAAGGCGACAACAGGAACCGCACGGATATGACACTCGGACGCTCCGGTCACTTACACCATTATGCACGAGCGTATCGTGTTGCTTGCCAGTCCTGATACGTTCATAGCACGGTCATGGTATGGTACGGTGTAGTGGACAGACTCCTTAATGCTGCTTATATTACTTTATTTAAAAAAATGTAGACTACGAAACAAACGCGCGGGTTGGCTTTCTAAATTTAAAAGTAACGAAGATAAATTAAGTAAGTACGGCCAAACTGTTGAAAAGAATATTTGTCGATACATACCTGAGACATTTATATTTCTTGAATAGGAAAGTAATCGAATATCTTAACTGGAAAGCCAAACGTATAATCTTTAATACTAATAATCTAAGTTTTTCTAAAACATTACAATTAGTACCGTACCGAGATACATGCCACATCTGAGACCGATAGGAAACACATGTTTGGACAATCTATTTCATTATAAAAACTACGCGGGAACTGATAAAGCGACAATGACGTGACGACAATAGCTAATGCGGAGCTTGTTAAAATTATCTGACAGCTTATCTAATTCTAATCAAATATTACCTACAAAAAGATACGGCGCCATGGTGTTATCGCGAAATATAAACGAAGTGACCACTGCCCACTTGTATAAGGCGTAAATGGCTAGTCCATTTCGGCATTAGCTTCTGCAAGCTATGTTTAACTTTGCTTCTTTGTCAAATTACCTCATTATACGCAGCTTGTTTTTCAAGGATACTTCAAGGACTCAAAAGAATTATCTTGCGAAACAATTTGTTACAAATTAAATATTCCAGTACTGTATAACGTATTAACAGTCAATTACTCCCGGTCAATATCCTCCCAAAGATACAAATTCTGTGCTTACAGACATATTTGGTAAACTGTAAGGTCTACGCCGAATTAAATCATAACCAGATGTCAAAGATTACGAATTATCAACTAAACTTGTGTCCTCAAGTCAAGTTCTTTTGATAAAACACAATACAAAGTTCGATAAACAATAGCGATAAACTTTATATCTAAGTTGACTCCATTCGTAATACTTCGATTTTTAGTTAGTTACCTACTTACTTTCAGACATTTAGTTTAAAAGCTGAGTTACAGTTATGATTACCTATTCGCTTGAAACAAACGGGATGCTATAAAAAAAGTGCTAGGTAACAATTTGTTAACTTATCATTATCCAAATAGGTACTGTTGCTAATGACGGTTTTTTGTACGATAAAGACACGGCCTTAGCTAAGCTACTCCAATTTGAACGACAAATTTCTATGTGCTCTTTGCGTTGTTTTCTACAAAAAAATTCTATGTATGTATAATTTTCTTGACATTGAGCCAAAGTTTCGGATATTTCTGTCCCCAAATTATTTTGTTATTATTTTTACATTAGGTACTTAGTAGGTATTTTAATTAGACGAGCTCGTTTAAAAACATAAGTCACGCTGAAAACACGGATTTTAGATTAGAGAACAAGAACATATCATTTTTACAAGTAAATAAGTAATTATCTGTCCACACACGTGTTTCGAGACGAGCCCCACGATGGCCTAACTATAATCTTGCCAGTATGTAGTGATTAGTAGTAAATACACAAATTTCTTGACCTCTTGTGTTTAAATAGGTAAGTTATTATACGATATAATCATATCTCGCTGTTGATACACTTATACGCGGCGGGTCAATATTTTAATCTGAGTAAGTAGGTACACACCCCTCAAAATTATTGCGGTCAGTTGATCAAAAATATTCATTGTTGATATCAAACATCAATCTACAGTCACATATTTGCACAACATGTAAATAGATTGAACTATGTATACTTGAATATGCTATTGCGGACAAATTAAGCGCAGCTATTTTTGCTTGGGTTTAGATTAAATCGGTAGAAATTGGTAATTAAAGTGACAAAGCTAAAAGATACCGGTTATCACCTATTACGGTTAATGTAGGTAAATATTGATTATTGATATTGCTTCATAATTATTATACTTACATCATCGAAACGTGTTGTCGTATAAAATAGGTGCCTTCGCTAGCTGTGTGTGACCTACAATATTGTAATATGCAAAAAGTAAAATTATTTTTATCCGCCTTTACATCAATAACAGAAGTTATTGCAGAATGTCTAAAAGAAATAAAATAATGATGTCTTCAGAAATAGCAGTAGTATTTTTTTTTATAGTAGCCTAAAAAAGTGGCTCCACCCTGCCTGATGGTAAGCAGTCAGTGGAATTCAGAAGTGGTGGCCACCATTCCAAAAGCCATCGTCTTAAACTGCTGGTATGGTGGCCTCCACTATGGCGGCTGGGAATGGGGTAGGGGAAGGGAATGAGGGAGGTGAGGAAAGAGGAAAGGGGGGTAATTGAGCCTCACTCAACGAACGAAACGCAGCACCTAGTACGGATACTACTACTCTTACGTCGATCTTCTATGAGAGGGTAGCACTGCCCCGGTCGATCTGGCCCATTCATGTTGAAACCAGAGTGAATCTACTACCATTTAATAGTATAGAGTATAGAGTATAGAGGTAATATTAAATGTAATAATGATAAAAAAGTTATTTTTCCGTTACAGTTCGATCTAATGCTGTCAGAGGACGGTAGCGGTCGCGGTGCCGCGCTGGTCGCCGCTGTGGCTTGCCGCCAAAGCCAACAACTTTCATAGGCTCCGGCCCCCCCATAGTGTCCAAGCGATCTCTCCGCCGTCTACGGCATCACAAACTCTGAGCATTCGCATGAAGCCGCAACAGAAACACAGACACTGCAGTGAAAATAATAATCTGTATTTTTACAATTGTTTACACCCATTGATATTAGTACTTATAAAGTTATAACATAATCGATTTTACATCACTGTTGTACTTAACTGCGAAATTGAGTTAAAATAACAGTCTGGGTCTTTCGGGATTTATTTGTATTCGGATCATTTACCCATACATTTGTGTCTTCTAGGTCTGCATTAAAATGGAGATTGAAGAAGGTGCTGATCTCTGACCCATACGTTACATACCCAGGCGGCTATCATGCACTCACTCTTTGTTCAGATATTAGTTTAATGTATGGTTGCTTTAAAGAATTCCAAAATCTGCCTTTTGTGCGTTACACACTAAGAATCCATATTTTGGCCAGCACATTACTTAAAGAAATTATGTTTGTACTTAAAATGACTTAAGTCTAGTCATGATAACAAGTTCGCTGTTTAAATTTCTATCGATATCTATTTATCGTACTCACTCTTAGTGGACAAGAGACGTACCTACTTAAATTGGAAAATGTAATATCAAATTTGGCTTTTCAGCAAAAGATATTTAGACATTGCCCAACAAACGTATGTATTTTATCTTATGCCTCTTTGCCACTAGAGATGATGTTCTTTGCTCTGCTTTCTTTTACCAAATAAAAAAATATTAAAACGTAAACACGCTTATAGCTAAATAGGTTCTGTTAAAGTTAAAAATCAAATCCAGATTTGATGGGCCTTTTAAAGGTTCTCTAAAACATTGTATAAATTGTATACTTATTGCCATCTGAAATGAAATATTTTATGATAATACAACAATTAAAATTAGACAAACTTAATGTCCTTAGATGCCATAATGTACAAAGTCACAGGTATAGTCGTTATAAGCGTGTTATAAAGAACAAAGACTGATTTACAGAGGCAGATAATCATCGACTTGCATGATCCACAAAATTACATTGATCTTAGTGTCAATCGGTATAATTACAGCGATAACATTAAGCACTTCCTTGCCAGCACGGAAATATGGCTCAGAATGTTCTCTTCAGTGACTTGTGTTATATTAGCAATAAGTAGATTTATAGTATTGTATATTTTATCGGAGAGAAAGCTCTTATATTGTTAAGTAGATATGTAATTTTATATACTAATAGCAACTGTTGGAAAATTTAATTAGAATGATATTAAATAAACTTACTTAAAAGCTAAACACTTAACGCAGAATACTTCTTTAGCTCACTTATATATTATGTTACTTAATGTGTACATTATTAGTTTGAAATAATTTAATGTCGTCGAAATTATACGAGCAAGTGAGAACATTATATAGGTACTGATCATGTTTCGACAAAGGCCTTATATTTTATAATTTCACATAAATTGTCTTAAATGTTTTGCTGAGATAGTTTTGTGCAACGTACGTAGACCGTAAGTATAGCAGAGTAGTTTTGTTTAAAAAATACTATGCGGTCTAATAGACTGCACGTTGTCGACTAGAAATTAAAATTCTCAGTGTGAATCTCAGTTTAATCTTTTCTGTTAAAGTACTTACTTATGTAGTAACACACATATACAAAACCTCGATCATTCCAATAGTAATTGTCGACCATCGAATAACACAATAAACATGGTAAGTATTATGATAATTAACTTTATATTACCTATTGAGAAAATAGCATCAAGATATTATCTATGTGGAATTTATTTAGCCATCTATTGGTATACTTATCACATTATACCTACATCGGTAACAAAAGCTGTCGCAAGTTATTATGTATTGGAGTACCTAATAAAGTCAAAGAAGTTGCTTAAGTGTTTTGATATTTTACTGTGATAGAACTAGGAGTAGTTCAAGTATATTATTTTCTAAAAATATATTCTTTGCTAAATATGTTGACTCAAACAACTATATTTAATGATACACCTATTCCTTGGTTGCTTCGATAGTTTTGTAATAAGCTGGATATAATTGTCATTTTAAAAGCAATAACTAAATAAAATAATGTTACAGGTTCTTAGCTTAACGGCCCTCATCACGCCCAATCATAGTTCCTAGTGCTTATACTTAGGTGCATTTTATTTTATGGACTTGTTTAGTTACATAGCACTACGCGGTTCTCCGTGACAAACAGAAGACTTTCGGTAAATACTATTTGTATTAAACGCCAGTTCGTTATACTTGAGCACATCACTAACCACCTTTGGCGTATAATTCAGCCATGGTAATTTCGAGTAAGCAGTATGAAGTATCTACTACAAAAATTACCGAAAGTATCGTTACTGCACTGATTGCTTGAGGAGTCGGTGCCTTTATATTAGTTTTATTTGTAAGTAATTATGGTGAATTAAATGTACATTCTTAGAATTTATATATGTATATTATTTAGTTAAAATAATATTCGAGTTAACCAAATCGAACTTATGAAGTTCAAGCCTTTTCGCAGTTATATAATGGAACCATAAAAGAGTATAAGTTTTTTTTTATTTTGATAAATGCTATTAAAATCTTTAAATAGTAAGTATTTAAAGATTTTCGCTCAAATTTTAAAATCATGTTTAGAAATATAAATTACCTAATTTATTTTATGTAGTTAATTATTGTATTTACAATAATTTATGTATACTTAATTTAAATCCTGGCACTTATTTATCTAACAAAATCAGGTTCGTGCGTATTTAATATAGGTATAAGGATATGGAAACTTTCTGCAACTAAGTATAACAAAATACCACATTCCACATTTATCTGGAGAGACAAACTATGTGTTGATTTTATTGCTACCCGCAGAAAAAGTACATATCATTTTCAGTAAGTTAAAAAACCGAAATTTTTGTAAAGTCAGGATGATTAAGCCCAATACGACAATGGGTCGTATTGGGCTTAAAATATTATGTTATTGTATAAATTATGCCATGAAGTTTATTTTAAATAGAATATTTTTGTAAAACCTACACTTGCTTTGTAGAAATATAAAAGCATTAAATAAATTTATGTTTGAGCCAGTTGAAGGTAGTAATCAAATAAATTCATTATGTGCAAGCTCTAAATGCATAGGAGCTGCTAGAAATGTTATTATTTCATAAATAAATTTGTATAAAACCTAAAAAAACTTTTTCCTTTATTCACTACCCTATTATTATAAAGAGACTGTCCCCTGGGTACCTTTTTGTCCATCGATATAGATCTCTTATAAATTGTATCGAATAACGCTCAGGAACTAAAAATTACCCGTACCTGTTCCTCAAATTACGGCGAACACTGGGAGACCGGACTAGACAAAAGTACGGGAGAGTCCCCGAAAAAATAGAACTAACGTAACTAGGCGCAACAACGCACACGACGAACTTTAGTCTGCATTGAGCGTTTGATAGTGACGTATGTCTGCACGTCGATACGTTGACGCATTTCCGGGCAACAAATGACCGCACAAACACCGTATGCGTTGAGTGTTTTTACACGATTCAGGGGTTTTTGTCCCACGGGGATAAAAGTCCTGCCAACGTCAGAGTTTTTGTAGGACAGATAATCGGGTAGATTTTTCTCCGATTCTTATTGACAGATTTTGTGGCCGACTCAACGCCTACGTCCGTCACTTTGTCTGTGGCTATCGTGCTTCCCTTGCAAGTGCATGCGGCCGACTGTCGGTGAGTAGTGTGCGTTTACGCATACATTTCCGAACGTTCTATTTTTCACAGATAATCGATAGATTGCACCGATTTTATTTCCGACCGACTTTTTGTAGGACGTGTGCGTGTGCACTATTGCTATTAGTAGGTAGTTTAGTAGGGCCCAGGATACTTTCCTGAGGTACGCTATTCCGTCCTCTATTCGAAATAAAATAATCAATTAGTAATCATTGAATATAAACTTACGATAAAACCTGCTCAGACAGCACGCAGGGTGGGGCTGCGACGTAACGTGATGTAGTTAGGACCGGCACATATATAGAAAAGCGCAACGCAGAGCATTGTTCACTGCCAAAGCAATAAAGTCTCCGACAGCGTTGAAATAAGATAGAAAATTGTATTTGTATTGCAGCAGAATGGTAATGCGCGGAAAAACTATTGCGCGAGCATGCGCGCCACGCTTCGCCATATGTGCGCCGGCCACTGTCCTCTACTTATTGTACAGCAATTGTATATTACGTACAGGTCAGTGGCGCCGTCCCTATACTGTGCTAGCCAATAGAACACATTACACTGCGCCATCGCGTGACATGTTCTACGCACATTTACGCATTTACACTCGCAATCTGACCAACAGTCTTAACATAAGTTTATAACGTATAAATATCAATAAATTGATCTTGAGCCGACGGGCAATAATGGCGTACTCCAGGGAGGTATCCTTGGCCCTAGCTTATTTCTAAGTTAGCACTATCCCTTTCTACGTCAATACAATACTTATTTTTACCTTTCACATTCGTCATTGTATTAAATTTTTGTACAGTACACATCTGCAATCATGCTCGTGCTAAATCCATGTATGTTCCTAATGTATTTCTAGGGGTCTCAGAATTCAGTCAATAAGATGAGGGTACGGTAAGAGTAAGCGCGATTGTCGTATAGAATAATTTTTTGTGGAGTAAGAGGCAATGTGTTTCGAAATCCTGTCGGTTTTATAAAATGAGAAAAGAAAATATGTAATTTTAAATTAAAATGCCTAGCTTAGTCACGAGAAATTACATTTATAATGGTAAGTATCTAAGCATCACTACATAGTATAAAACAAAGTCGCTGCCTGCTGTCTGTCCCTATGTACCGCTTAGATCTTTAAAACTACGCAACGGATTTTGTTGCGGGTTTTTTTAATAGATAGAGTAATTCAAGAGGAAGGTAGGTATATATGTATATAACGTGCATAATATAGTAGAGAAACACTGATAAATTTAGATGTTTTTAATGTGTAGTCGTAAATAATCAATTTTTTTTGCGAATATATTGCAACGCTGGCTAAACCCTACAATATAGATCAAAATAATGTACTACAGTATTGTACACCATATAAAGGTCTGCAAAAAAGTCCGCGATAGTATATGTCTATCTCTAAGGGATAACCCACAATAACCATTTTTATCCTTCACTTTTTATGAGAAATAATGGCTTATTTTTGAAGCTATTTTAAGCAATACAGCATTAATCCTTATCAAATTAAGTACATACATTGAGCATTTAATAAAAATCAATAATGGCCTTTGCAGCATGTAATTTAAATAAATATTTTCAAAGATAATACAGATTATAAATGCAGGAAGGGATATATATAGCGGCAGGCGGCCGGCATTCTATAGTAAAATTAAATACACTACAGAATGTGTAAATACAACATTTACAGCATTTGTTTTTCTTCGCACGGGCAATGCTGATACTAAATATAGTATGAGCATTGCACCCGTGCGAAGCCGGGGCGGGTCGCTAGTATGCTATATTATGTAGAAACTCAACTTTAAATAATAAAAAAAAATAACTATAAAAAATATAAAAATTTATTATTATTATTATTATTTAACTTGAAAAGGACTTTTATAAATATTATGATGCATACAGCCTACAGGGTATGCACAAAAAACCAAACGCGACGCCAAATAAGTAGGTAGGACAGTTTAAATGAAATATAGTGTTAGTGTTATAAAACGATATATTTGATTATCAATATTTTTTTTATGAAATTATTGATAAACATTTTTAAATTATTATAAATTGTTTAGAACGACGGTCTCTATGTATAAAGTGACTTTTTAGTTGATTTTACGATTTTTTTATCCGTTAAAGGCAACAATCGGTTTGATATTTATCTACCTACTATATTTAGACATGTCTCTTTATACGTAGGGGACCGTCGAATAGAGTGTACCTCTGAATTTCGACAGTTCTATATTTCGACACATACTCATCTTCGAAAATACGTAGTTCGACAGTCCTTGCTGACAGAACATAATAATTCGACAAACATTATTTCGACGGCACATACTTCGACAACACACACCTTCGACAAATCACTACTTCGACAGATACTGCTGCGCCATGCAGTTATTCGGCAGATAATTATTTCGACTTAAACATACTTTCGTCATAATACAGGACATAATAATTATATTATGCAGCCAAGTGTGAGATGTTTTTTTTTTAATAATAACACGACATCTACACAACGCAATCTTGTCTAGATTCTAGAATGCAAGCATACATCTTTATATATAAAAATTACGTATCACGTTGTTTATCCGCGATGGACTCCTAAACTACTGAACCGATTTAAAATTTGATTTGCACACCGTGTGCAATTTGATCCAAATTGAAAGATAGGATAGCTTACATCTTAATGTATAGTCGCCTTTTATTGCAAATTATTTGTTTATTATTTGACAGTAAAAATTTTCTGTTAACTCCAAACGATTCTAACAGATGGCGATATCTGTTGACTGGATTGAGTAAGTATTCAAGAGATATGTTAAAAATACAAACGTTTCATATAAGCTACAATTTAATAGAAATACTTTTTCTTTTTTGGTGTTAGCTTATCAGGCCACGTGTTACCACTGAAGTATAAGTTTAATTCATAATGAAGATAATACAGTCAAATTAATAATAATAATAATTGTTTATATGTATTCACCAAAAAATTTAAAAAAATATTCCAGCTTTTTAATTATTAGTGCTTCATTGTTTAAAACTCTTTATTAAAATACGTACACGTAAGTACGTACGTACATGTAAGTATTATCACATAGTTATATTATTAAATTTGCTATGCATCAAATATTTTGATAGTCATGAGGTACTAAGGCTCCAGGATCTAAATGAATCTGGTTATCTATCTATTAAATATCCACAAAAAAATATTTTCTATTTTACAGATAATTTAACGGAGATTAATAATGATATAAAAAATGTCGAAATGGCCCAGTGGTTCACACCCGATTCGTAAACACGAGGATGATTTTTCAAATCAGTACTTTCTAAGTTTATCTTGGACATTTCTGACTGACGGTGAATGAAATCATCGTGAGGAAACCTGGACTCAAAGTCTGAAATTGCCAATCCGCCTTGAGCAAGCGTAGTGATTAATGCTCATACCTTCTCTATATGAGAAGAGGCCTCTGCCCTGCAGTGGGACAATAAAAAGGCTGGTATTATTATTATTATATATAATAATGCTATCTCCAAAAGTTAATTAATATATACTTATATGTAAAAATGGTACATAGCAGTCCACAATTTTTAATATGTAGAAAATCAGTCATGGAGGTCTCCATGTTTTTTTACAAATGGCATCTATGTAAAAAAAACATGGTGGTCTTTATGTCTGATGTCCTCCTACTGTTCCCTTTGAATAGGTGCATTTACTATTTTAATTAAAATACATAGTTAAATTACCATATTAGATGTAACTAAGTAATTAAAATCCTCTTTTCTTTTTTTCTGTTGTTAATTAAATTAATTGGTTGATTTGTAAAAAATATTTAGCATGGTTCGTTGGTTGCGTTGATGTGTTAAAGTTGTAACTCATACAAAAAACTATAATTATCTGGCGATTGAAATGAGTGGCGTAAGTTTCTTGCCAGTTCTTCTCACAGCTCTACCTCGTCAGCGAACTGGCTGTAGGTTAATTAGCTGACTTGATGTAATTTTGACTTTTCATAAGCTTCATACTTTATGATCAAAATGAAATAAATGCTTTGAGTTTGATTTTAGTTTACTACAATGTAATATAACAAGAACCTTAGCCACAGCAACGCGTGGCCGGAACTGCTAGTATAACATATAATACTACATACCTAGGGTACTTTTTTGTAAATTGATACAAATTATACATAGGTACAGAGACCAGACCAATGCAAATAGTTGTTATATAGCTAATCTTTTTACATTTTTATCGTAATATACAATTACTAATAATTTTTTATTTCAACATTTAATATTCTGGTACTGAAAAATATTATTGTAGTAATTTGGAGTTTGTTACATTTTAGAGCAGTATTATGTCGAAGGTATGTTTTTATCGAATTAATTATCTGCCAAACAAGTGCATGTCGAAGCAGTGTCCGTCGAAGGTGTGTCTTGTTGAAGTATGTGCCGTCGAAATAATGTTTGTCAATTATGTTCTGTCGAAGCAATGACTTTCTAACTAGGTATATAAATAGGTATCTTCGAAATTGTGTATGTGTCGAAATAAAGAACTGTCGAAATTCAGAGGTACACCCTATCGAATGGTTGATACATTATGTTTAAAGTATCTACCTTTATTACGTTGGGAAATACCACTAAACA
The DNA here is from genome assembly GCA_963082885.1 of Parascotia fuliginaria. Classification (NCBI taxonomy): domain Eukaryota; kingdom Metazoa; phylum Arthropoda; class Insecta; order Lepidoptera; family Erebidae; genus Parascotia; species Parascotia fuliginaria. The sequence goes on along the minus strand of OY720180.1, from coordinate 10,554,865 downwards.
TTGACATTTTAATTTAGAATTTTAATATTATCTTTAAGAGTTCGAAATATTAATATGGGTGAGGTGCTGGGCTTATTACGATCATACTTTACACTTATCAACATTCACATAATTACACTGTAATGTCACACAACTCTGTCATATTCAGTTGCTCTGAAAACCTAAACAAATAGAATACAAATTAGATTATTTTTAACGTGTCAATTTAGAAGCACAAAATACTCAATTTACTATTTAATACCATTGAGGAGGCCAGGAATATAGTCTTAATGCCAATTACTTAAGTTTCATTAAACTAAGGCACAAATAGATATTGGATTTCTAACAATTTACAAAAAAATACCTACGGACATACAATTCATAGCCATGTAAAGTTTTTTCCTAGTTTGTCCAGTATTAATAATAAAATATTCTAGTATTTTTGGTTTCTCTAGTTTAAAACAAATAATATAAATACCAATTAATTTACGTCACAACCGGACAGGCAGGACAATAGGATGTGTGCAGTGAAAACATGCGATACAGCAAAGTGTTGACATATTTTACCCGATTCACACAAAATTCGCGTGTTATGTCGTGGCATGATGCATCAATGCGATTCAAAAATGACAGATTTAGAGGTTTATTCGAAATTGCATGCATACAGTTATCTCGGCGGCGTTACGAAGATTATCTATGTATCGCTATTATTAGGCCTTATATGGAGCCAGAAATATTCGAGGCACAGAAATAAGCCTAACTTGCTATCTTTGGAACGATATTCAAAATTTATTGACAAAATAACATGAACAATTACTCATTGCGGACCTAACACAAAATATATAGACTCAGTCCGCTGAATTGTACATCACGGCTGGACATTTAACTTACGTGTCGCAAGTAGGGTTTTCTACCCGGGCGTGCAGATCTGGCTATACTTACCCGAGTATTTGAAATTTAGTACACGTGTACTCACTTTGATCAGAGTTCATTAATTCTCGGCAAATTATTACTAGGTAGCGCCTTAAGTGCAAACCACACCGCCAGCTAGCGAGAGAGCGAGCAAGGCGGGCGAGCACCGTTTCACCTCTTTTCATACTTGGCCGTTCACAGCGCGATCTACAAAGGTAAGTGCGAGCTACAAATGTCAACGATACACATGGGCGCCGAGAGGAAGATCCCTGTCGAGCAAATAATACATAGAAAAGATTAACAACTTTTTAAAGTTAGTCTGTAAATTGTAGCGTCTATAGGTTGCTGTCCAATTTTGTAGTACAACCTTGTTAATAAACTGATTGTTCTATTATATTTTTGTCAGATGCACCCCGTAAAAGTCAGTTGCACCTTCCTGAAAATAATCCTTGCGGCGCCTATGGCGATACAAACGATGATAACGAAATATCTGACGATGCCAGCGATGCTATCGGTTAACTCGTTAGTACAGCATAGTTCTGTAGTTTGTGATGGGAACTAAAGTATGAAGAGATGAAACAATGCTCGCTCGCCTGCCCTTCCCGCTAGCCCGCCTCGACCGCCAGCTCTCTCTTTGGTGATCTTTCTCAATGGCGACTTCGAACTAGTCGACGCTCGTCTTTCGAATAGGAGTGTATGCGTATTGCATTATATGTATAGGCGAAGGTTCAGATCATCTGAGCCGGCTCGCTCTTCCGCTCGCCCTCGCATAGCTTTCGGTGCGAATCTACAAAGTTTAGCTCGCCAAGAATTTGCTTAGTTTATATAGTTTCACTCGCTTGCTTGCTAGCTGGTGGTGTAGCCTACGCTTTAGAAATAATATTAGCAAGTTTGCACTTACAAACATTTAAAATAACTCTAAGGTTTCTTCTCTCTCTCTAGGTTTTAACCAAACCTATTTTTGTTGTTATTTTATAACAGTCATTTTAGTTCTTAATTAGTTAATGAGAACAAAACTGTTTGACTGATTGTACTATATGTCCTTATGTGGTCTACCGCACGCAAAAGCTTCACCACAGTTTTGACTGCGCAAGTCGGTTTGTACACAGAACATCGTACGTGCAGTTGGTAAAACTGTATCACGCACCAACCCAACAGCGCGGCCTGCGCATCTTTTGACTTGCTTGAAAATTTGCCTGTGCAAGCCCAGCCTGCGCGTACTTGTCTGTGCGCGTGGTTGGCGTTCAGTGTTCAAGCCGAAAGAAAAAGCTGTTCAATGGGAAACATGATTTCTACGCTGACGCTTTCGACAGGAATATTGCGCGTACTTAACTGCCGTGTGGTAGCCCTGCATGTGTTGTTATTTCGTGCGAGAAGTATGCGCGGGTAAAATGAGGTTAAGCTTGTGCGTGTGAGACGCGCTTAACTTATAGTACAATCACAACACAATATAACTTATTGAAATACTACTGTTTCAAAATAAATTTATTTTTATTATAAAATTGTCTCATTCTCTGCAAAAATTAAAAATCCGGGTACTTGAAAAATAATTCCTGATACCCAATTACTGAAAAATCCGGGTACGCGAAAACTCTAGTCGCAAGTATCGTGTGAATCGGGCATTACACAATTATATTTACAATATGGCTAATACCTAAATTTAATAATAAATCTTAACAGATCCTAAGGTCTAATATCTAACGTACAATCCAATTGTCTTTAATCACATTTTTATTCCTTACATAAAATGATTTACGAGAAAAGTCGTAAACAAATAATTACACTCATGTTCACTGTCACGACTAAGGGTTGAGCCACATCTGGCAGCACAAGATCACTCTTTCTCGTTCTAGTAAATGACAAGTCTTAGAGGCAGAAAAGGGTAGAAGCATAAGAAGATGCGGCTCCGTGTTGCCAGATGTGGTTCAATCCTAATTACAACGCGAAAATTATATTTTCTTTTTTTAAAGACACATGTACTAAGGAACAAACAAAAGCAAGACCTGTGTCACTATGTCTTTAGTAACAATGAATAAACCCTATATGGGAGTGCCTGGGGAGTTTGACCTCGAAACCGAATTACTTTGAATGTCATTATTTTCTCTTTTTTAATAAGTAATATAATTTTCTTTACATTTCTTTTTATTATTTTCTCTACTCTTCGATGAATATTGAAGTAGTCACGTCAACGGATCGCTATGGTCGGAGGTGCTCTTCAAACGATTCTCTACCATGCTTGAGGAGACTATACCTACCACTTGCATACTATTATTTTTCTAGGGCAAGAATCCTCGTAAACAGATGACATCTCTAATCTCTACTTATGGTATGGTTTGATTGTTTTTCTTTATTTAGTATGAAAATCTAAAATTAAAACTATTAGTGTCACTTTTTAGAATTACCTGAAGAATTACGTAAAATAAAAGAACTGTAAACATAATAAATAAATAAAATATGGTTATTTACATAAAAAGTAGGTAACCATAATGTTTACAATTATTTTATTTTGAAATTAACGCCATGCAAGTTCTCAATGTATTATTTGCATATAAATAGAACTGTAAGCATTATGGTTAAGTAATTTTGACCTACCTATAAATTGAAGAACACCGTTTAGCAGCGTATTTTTCAGACAATACAAATAATTTTTTTATGAAGGTATACACAAATTAATTATCGTTCTGATAAATATATAAATGTTGTAGGACAATATATTAAAAAATTTAAACATTTTAGTATTTGACCTATAAAATATATTTCAGTTGGTCTTACATTAATACATTCAAAGTAACTAACTGGGTTTCGAGGTTTCTGTGTTTCAGATGCATAAGGCACTCCACTACTTTCCAAGACTCTCTAAATAAACATTTACAAACTGCAGTGCATTTAATATATATTATCAACATTGTATGAACGTATGATAAGAAGTATCATACTCTCGGACGAAAAAGCGCGTATCACCGTTGTTTATGTTAAACTTCACTTTAAAAGGTAAAGGAAGACTATTACGGATGCATAACAAACCAAATAAAATTCAATATTTATTAAAACATGTGTCACTGGCAACTGATGCACAGTAAGCAAAATAATTATCTGGACAGAGTGAATAACGAAAGCTGCAATGATTAACTTTAACGCAAACCAGCTCCTGAAAGACTAAAAGAGATAAAAAATAATAACAATACATTTTCTTTTATGTCTGGTACCATAGCATTTAAAGTGTTAACTAGTAAGTGCAATTTACTAAGTTGGCAAAATGATGCGATATAGATAATTTTGATTGTTATAAGTTAAATAACGATCTTATAAGGGCTTTATAGAGCTATTAATACTCATAAAGGCCTTTACACTCACAATTACAAGTCAGATAACAAGAAATGTACTTTTATTGTTTATAAGTTCAATTTAGGTTTTGCGGACAACTATGCACTTCTGATAAACTTTATCCGCGGAAAGATCAAAGTAATTAACCTGATCACTCGAGAATGGCTTGTGATCGAATCACTGTGACATATGCAATCATATTCAGTCCTAGTCAATAATTATTTTACTAATTGTGCACAGAGTCATGCAAATGGTGTGTTATGTCATACATATGTCATACAATGTTTGTTCAACTGCAGTGGCTCAAACTGGTTGTGATAAACATACACTTAGTTACATATCATATATAATATCACTGCCTATGTTTATGAAAGTTAACATAAAAAAGAGATTTGACATTAACAAGTTTACAATTATTTGCCTGCAGATCCATTATCTTCATATACAAAGGTTGCTTACATATGGCAGGCACATTCTGATGGTGTTCTTGCAGGTTTCTTAGGAGCGCTCAGTCTTTTAGATGTGCCTGTGCCGTACTGAATACCAGAGCCTATCCTCTCTGGATCTAATTCTCCAGTCTCAATTTTAGCCAAGATAGTCTTAGAGCATTTTAAAAATGCTTCTTCTACATTCTCTCCTGTTTTCGCACTAGTTTCCAAGAACATCAGTTCTGAAACACATTACATAATTAGAATATTAATCTCTCTTACTCATAGGTTTATTAAAAAATCTGCCAAGTGCGAGTCGGACTCGCGCACGAAGGGTTCCGTACCATTATCTATAAGAAGGCAAAAAAATCATGTCTGTTGTATGGGAATATTTATTTAATTTAATTGAATTATTTATATTTAAAGTAAATACATAACTAAATAATATTCTTTGAATATTTTAAGCGTCTATCTGTTGCCGTTGTCAATATCCAACAAAAACGAGCAAAAAAAATCATGTCTATGGTATAGGAGCCCTCTTAAATATTTATTTTTATGCTTAGTATTTATTCATAAAACGGCAACAGAAATGCATCATCTTTGAAATTTTACTGTCTAAATCTATCACGGTTCTGGAGATACAGCCTATTGACAGATGGACAGACAGACAGACAGACAGCGGAGTCTCAGTAACAGGGTCCGGTTTTCTTCTTTGGGTACGGAATCCTAAAAATACTTCTGACTGGATAGGTAGTTTGCAAAGTTTATTTACTTACTAAGCCCCAGGGTTATCCTGGGTCATCATCATCATTTTAGTAGGTAATGAAGATGAACTATTTTTACTTTTAAGGGGTTTATTTAGGGTAAAGATTTTTAATATTTAATAATTTGCTAATTGCATAGGAGCCATTTCACAAAAAAATCTTGTTCGATTAGTTCACAGATGGCAGCATCGTGCAGATGTTCGTAAATAAACAATGCAAGTGTTGAGATGGATTAAACAATCTTGAGCCGTATAATGCGTCTACCTTGATATTCGAGTTTCGACTATATTTTAGAAGTGAGTACCAGTTACTTTGAGAAAAATTGAAGACTGCGACCAGGTGCTACACAACGAAACCTTATGGTTTGATACACTGAATTTACCTATTATACTATGACTCTCTAAATTACCTACCAATGGTGATCAATGGTCCTATTGTTTTCTTTGTATGAAAAAAAAAGCCTTTGCCATGCAGTGGGACAGTAACATGCTGGTATTATTATTAACGAGTTATTCCCAGAGATGTACAAAATGGTTTTAAAAAAGCATTTAAATACATAATGCAAAATACTTTTCAGATTTACTATTTAAAATGCAAAATACCAAATAGTTTTGCGTTTTGTATTTCAAATGCTAAATGCAAAATAGGTATTTTCAAAATACTTTTTCAAAATAAAATACCTTTTGGCCAAATCTCAGATATTTTATTTATTTTAGGTATTTATCATGAGTAATAGAGACACAATGCCGAGCCGAACAAAAACATCTAATAACATGGCACCTTATGTATGACATTTTGGTCATATTTATCAGTACGCGTATCAAAAAATTCTGTTACGTTAGTAAGAGCGTTCGCACAAAAGAATGGCAACGTCGCAATTTAGTGTCATATTTTCGTGGTTTTCAATTTTTATGGTTATCGGAGATAAATTAAAAAAATATATTCTATTTAAATGCAAAAAAATGATTGCAAACTTCCATGACGTTCTTTTCATAGTAAAAATAACTGTAAGCATTATGGTTACTTATTTTATATACAGCTTTCACGTAATTCAAAAAAGTGTTCTTAAAACATTTTTAAAATATATCTCCGATTACATGATAAAAATTGAAAACCACCCTAAATTGCGACGTTGCCACTCTTTTGTGCGAACGCTCTTTACTCACCTTTAATTCTTCGTTTTTGTTTGACATTGACACTAGTCAGACATAATAGCGCGCACCTTGACCAAAGAAGAAAAAAAGGGCGCGCATGGCTAGCAGACGCCTCTATCGGTCGAATTCGGCAATACAAGCCTCATTCGTTCATTTCATTTTGTTTGACTGGTAATGTTGCCAAAGTATTTTGCATTTTGAAATGAATATTAAAAATGCACCTCGAAAGATATTTCAAATAAAATACAAAATGTTTTTTACTAAAAGGCATTTAAATGCAAAATACAAAACAGGTATTTTGCATTTTAAATAGAAGTATTTCAAATAAATCGCATCTCTGGTTATTCCCTGTCCTCGGATCGGAACTCCAATTGGTAGGAGAAGTAGTAATATTTTCGCCCACAACTCCAATTGTTTATATCATTTAGTTTATTTCGCCAAAAGTATAGCCACCAATAAAAATAACAATTAATAAATACATGAATAGAATAACGTTTATGTCGGAAAAGCATCCTAAAGGAGTCTGCCCACTACACCGTATCATGTTATGAACGTATCAGGCAAAAAAATATTCTTTGTATTGAAAAGTATGAGACTATGCCCAATAGACCGTTCCATCACCGAATTATATTAAAAGAGATATACTATCATTATTTTATACTCAGCAATATGTTTATTTTCACGCGTAATGATTTACTCAACACAATATTTCCAGGAAGGAATGCCTAAAAAAACACACATGCAAGCTTCTAATGCTCTATACGTACACGCACGCACACAGACGCACGCGGTTGATTTTCTTCGCGTCTAAAGCACTGCTTAATTATAAGGACATTCGAATGAGAGTTGAACGACTCGCCAATAGAAAGCGTCAATTTTGAATTAATTGAATTAACCAATGACGACGCATTTCATGACTTCTCATTGGTTGATTTCTAGTTTGAATAATAACCTATTAAATTAAAAATGCATCTATGGACATTTTAAGAGTTTTGGTAAACGATCTAATTTGGTTGCGTATTATATTTATAATTTATTTGCGTCAAAAAATAGCTCGCCATTATTGTTTTTGTTTTGTTTTGTTTGAACGTAGGCAATTAAATTAAATTATGGTATTTATGACTTATATTAGTTGGTAATGTATTTTTTTTCTTGTGATGTGATTGTGTTAGTGTGGTTAATGTGATTCAGTGGTCGACTGAGCCCGCGGGCTAAACGGCCTGTGGGCTCAGTTGACCACAAAATCAATTTGCCTAACCGGTTTTACCTTAAAAGTATTTAAGTATGTATATATCCGCATTCTAGAACCCACAATACAAGCATATATGCTTACTTTGGGTCTAGATGGCGTTGTGTGTAGTTGTTGAAATATTCAACATATATCGGCAAATTATGTTATGCCTACCCTATCGAAAATGTCTGTGCACGCCACTGGTGAACATAGTAAAAGAGAATGATGACCGTTATAACGCGTCTAAAATAATGGCTATCATTGCTAATCCCCTCATTGTCAGTTTTCTAATAGCCATCGTATCGTATTAATATTCTTAACAAAAATTTACTCTTTCTGACTCGTGTGCCTTACACGGAACGTGAATTACTACAAAGGTCGACAACAGAAACCGCACCGATATGACACTCGGACGATACGGTGATGGTACGCGGACGCTCCGGTCACTTACACCGTTACGTACAAATAAGATACGTGGATGCTATGTGGACGGCATGGGTTAGAACGTACCATGTTGCTTGCCGGTCCTGATACGTTCATAGCACGTCATGGTATGGTAAGGTGTAAGTAGTGAGCAGACTCCTATAACGATGTGTTAGTAACAATGTTCATATTATCTATGTTAGTAGCAGTACATGTGAGATATATTATTTAGTGCGTTTGAGGGATATCCCAAGAAGTTTTGGACGCAGTATATTATTGTGTTTAAGTATATCGTATTTATTCGTCATTTGAATGCGAAAAAAATTACACACGTCCTGCTTCGAAGCGGCTTCATGCCATACTGGCCGCCGACTTCTGCATAGAAATTTATAGTCATTTCTTTTATTATCAATTAATATTATTAATAATCGAAAATATATTCTATTATTAGTCAAGGTAATATAACTAATGTTTACTGTATCTAATTTAGTTTATTATATTAAAAATAATGTTAGATTTAAGACTTCGAAATTGACTCTGCAAGAATTTTTCTGTAAACTAGATGTGGGAAATTGATCACCACAAAGCAAGTAAGTAATGAAATTTTGTAAATGTTTTCAATTAAAGGACAATACATACAATAATTGCATTCTTTTCTATGTATAATAGTTACAAAGCATTATCAGATTCTTATAAGGTAAATTAGGCACTCAAAAACATAAAACTTTGCATAAAAACGTAAAATGGCTCTTAATAACAAAAGTCCCTCTTTTCTATTCTCTTATAAACATGTAGAAGAGTAAATAATATGAATTACCATTTTCTTGTGCAAATTGACTGGCCTCTGTAAATGTCACTTCTCTTGACTCTTCCATGTCCTTCTTGTTTCCAACAAGAAGTATTACTATATTTGGACTGGCTAGAGTCCTAGCATCTCTGAGCCAATTGGCAAGTGCATTAAAGGAGTCACGAGATGTGATGTCATAGACAAGTAGGGCACCGGCAGCACCTCTATAGTAGGAGCGAGTGACTGATCTAAATCTCTCTTGGCCAGCAGTGTCCCATATTTGTAACTTTGTTGATTTGCCTCCTATGTTAACAATTTTGGAACCAAACTCCACACCAATAGTGTGACATCTATCTTCCTTAACTGTAAAGTAGTAATAGTCATAGGATGAGAATATAAATGAAGTATTTAGTACCAATGTTTATGTTTATATGACACAACAACAAGAAGAAGGATCATTTTATGTTTTTAAGTTTAAAATGAATAAATATATGTAATTATCATTCTTTTGTATTTAAATAAGTTGCTTATCAACTTTAGCAGCCGGTCATAAATATCAAGAAGCTCTTCACTTATAAACAATGTTTATTTTTTAAAGATCTTGTTTACTTTAAATAGAATTTAAGTTATTAGGCATTATAGCTCTTCTTTTTTTAAATACAATTATAATTTTTTTGCATTTAAATAAGTTGCTTATCAACTTTAGCAGGAGGTCAAAAATATCAAGAAGAAGTGAACAAGATCCATAATCACTTTAAATATATTTAAGTTATTTACCTCTTCTTTTTTTATAAATTACAAATCATTTTATTATTTTTAATATCCGTGAGAGGAAATTAGCTGATTATATTATTTATTTGGGAATGCAAATTCACTATTCAATTCACAAAGTCTAAAAGCGTATGAAGGGTATATGAATTCAAATGTATCTAATAGTTATGTTGATTTGTTGACCTTAAACTGATATATCACAACCAGCAAGGGTGTATAATATCACAACCAGCAAAGGTTACAATTTTCAACATTTTCTTAGTGTCCATCAAATAAAATTACATTTAGTACATAAATTCAAGTTCATGTAGGTAAATAGAGTTGGCAGGTACTTACATTTGTTTCCTATAAAATTATTTAATAGACTTGACTTGCCCGTACCAGCACTTCCAATAACAAGAAACTTAAATAAATATTCTGAAACAATAAAGTAAACGTAGAGAATAAGCACATCATACAAATACGTCGTACACAAACCAAGTTAGTCATTACCGTAAGATTCAGACATATTTTACACTCATACAGTTATTTACTGTAAATATAATGATTCACTGTTAAATCACTACGGAAACACTTTTAATTTTGTAATTAAACATATATGTAAATACAAAATTTTACAGAAACAATGATGATTTCAAGTTTCCCTTAAAAAATCTTTTTTTCTGCAGTTTCTGTCACTTTCTGTTTCTTCTGAAAATTTGCTCCACAGACTAAGTACTCAGTAGAGAATTTGCTCTTGCTCATTGATTGTAGTATAATGTAATCTGTGCTCCTGACTGCTCCTTGCAGTGTGACCAACTTTAATTTAGAGATCCTGCCCAGTCTCGGCAAGAAAACTGACAAATCTTGCCTGCCAAACTCGCACAAAATGCCGAAATAATGCCGATATAATTTTAAAATATAAAAATCTTTTATAATAATCGGTAATCTTCTAGTGAAGACGTTTTAAAAAACTTTTGCATCTAAAATTATAAAGAAATTTTAATACGTACTTCCTACAATTTTCCTGATAGATTGTTAAAAAATATGTACTGACAGATGACTGCTGACTGTATCCGATCATGTTCTTCATAGGCGTAATATGTAGTGTTTACATGTTCTTTTTCTATTAGACAACCTAGGCACCAACTTAGTGTTACATGCTTTACAACGACAATCCCAGGCTAACAGGCGGTACTAAATCACTTTTTTTTTTTGGTTTTTAACAGGGTTGCCAAAGTGATGCTCCTGGTGTTGCAAGCGTCCATAGGCTACGGTAACTGCTTACCATCAGGCGGGCCGTATGCTTGTTTGTCACCTTAGTCGTATAAAAAAAAAACCATGAAACATCTTCATCTTTCGCTTTTGCTAATAATCAGCAAAAGTGATAGATCCTGCTCCCACTCTAGGCTATTTACGTTTCGTTATAAATCAGGAATAGAAAACATTCACACCGCACGAAATCAGAATGAAAATTTTGTGTCTTCGACAGTTTTTGTAATGCGACTAATTAGAAAAACAACTGACAACTAAAGATACAATTATTATAATATTTTGTTCAGCTCTATAAGGTTCACAATGAATCCCGTATCATCTCTTACAAATTCAATTAGAGATGATACGGGAAATCCCCGAACCAAAGATCTTATCGTTGGTAATGTTGCCGTTGGCATTAAAAAATTCCTCCCGTATGCTATTCAACTCGTCAGCACCAGCACGGACTAAATATAGAACCAGTCTCGTCAGTCGTGCACTTAGAATAAGTACTAAAGCACTTGCTTTAGTACTTGTTCTGTGGTCGTGCATCAGTCAGTTCCTCTTCATATTTCAATCCACTTTCAATCAGAATAAGTCACTCTGTGGTATTTATTTATTTTACAAAGGAACTCTGTGGTTCGTACTGGGTTTACGCACGATCTTCACAGTTGAAAACACGAATACAAACCAAAATGACCTTGGTTTGTGGGCGCGTTTTCAACCAAATTGGGAGGAGTTGGCCTTGGTTTAGGGCGTGTTGCCAACTGTAAAGATTGTGTTTTTATGCAATAGGTCTCTTCCCAAATGCCAACTTCACAGATTCGGGCAAGGCAGGCCTCATCCGATTTGGAGGGTAAAGTACAAAAGAGGCGCACGCAGAACACGTACGCGCTACCACCTCGAACCTATATAATTGGGTGACGACTGCCCAATGGCCACGTAGAGGCCAGAACCCAGCAGCAAAAGCAAGCTGGGCGCCCTCCACGGGTAATTTTTTTATAGAGCTTTTCTTCCTCGCGGCCCTCCCACCGAGAGGAGGTAGCCCTCGTTCCCGACCTGAGTCGGGTAGTCTGGCAGCACGCCAGGCCCTTTCCTCCTCGTAATGTTTTATATTGGTGTTCTTCCACGTGGTCCGGAGATCTCCATCTCTGTCCATTCGGGATTACGAGTCGGGCCAAATGGATGTCTGCATCAGAACAAATCTGTCCCCCTGATAACGATGTCCGGCAGCAAAAATGCAGGCCAGGTCCGTCACTTGGACCTCCGTCCACTCTCCTCGCTGATGGTCAGAGAGATATTGAAGAGGTCCCGACTGGATTCCTCTTAGTTCGCCGTGGAAAAAATATATCACGGTTACGAAGCCCCCCACGCTACCACGCCACGCCATGCGCCATCGTGGGCGCATGGCGTGAATCAGCTGTGAAATATACTAAAGCAACTACTGACAACTGCGTTGTCTGTTTGAACAACTGCCTATTTTTATTAAATCCTTTATGTCAAACTAAATACCTACTCTTAATTAAAATAAGATTGAAAAGTACAAGGACATTTTTCAATAAAATATGTAGTATCATATAAATACGTATATCCTATTATGATTGGTCGGTAGATTACAATAATCTGTGGGTGATGTACTTTCTCTATTGTAAAACATGTCACTGACATGACTGACAGGCTGACATTTTCTCAGTTGTCTCATTTGTCACGTCAATCTTTGTGCAATTGTCGTAAAAATTTTAAATAAATTTCTAAAATAAATGAGAAACTATTTCATTCTGTTTATTCGTTAGCTATTTGTGGAACAAAGAACAAATGTAGGAATGGCATATACAGAGAAAGTGTTATTAAGCGGCACGGCTTTGTCGTTTCTATTTTACGAATGTGTTAACTCTGCAAACAGTCAGGTCCTTATTTTTATTAGGTGATGAGTCTCATAATGCAGTATTAATAATCTGTAAAACATTCTAACGATTATATTCATTTTCAGGAAGGTTTTCTCATTGGCGACGTAACTTCGGAAATAACCAACCACATATCAGATTCACAAAGTGACAATGCCCGCCTAGACACACAGATAGTCATCAGAACAGTTTTACCGTTACCTTCAGTTTCCCTATTCTATTTTCCAACTGGCAGAATAAAAGAAGATGTGCTTACAGATTTGCTTTCCAGTAGCGCTAACGAAATTGTTGGTTGGTACAAGTATAGAAAAAATACGAATATCAAACCAACATTTAGGGACAAGTTAATATCAAAAGGGCTGCAAAAGTACTTTGAGAAGTACCATGGGAAAAAGAATTTTGTTACTTGTAACTTGACAAACAAAACATCATCAGCGGGGTCGACACACACATTCATGTACAGATTTGGTAAAATTAATTGTTTTGATATGTACGAGTATGTGGAAGATATCACTGCTAACCTAGGTGAAAAGTTTACAGGATATAAGAAAGCACATAGGCTCTCACCTCACAGTATTTTTACAAAAATTGTGAAGGAAAGTGAAGTTCAGAGCAACAACACTACTGATGCAATATTGCATATACAAGAAGCTGTAGACTTGAGACTTATAAAAGAAGCAAAAATTGCTGCCAAAAATGAGAGCACAATTCGTGAACTTGAGATGGAGATCAAAGAAATGACTACTATATTATCAGAAAAGCACTCTGCCGAGCTACAAAGCTCATATGATAAATATATTGTTGACAAAATTGTTCATAGGGAGGCTGAGATGGCTCAAGCATGCATAGAAGCATTGAGAACTCCTTTAAAAGTAGACATATTAAACATTTCTAATGCTCCAATGCCTCTCATTAATTGTAATAATTCGGACAGTGAGAATTCTGTACCATGTATAGAGAACGAAATCAAGGAGAGCAATCCAAGTTCTCCATTAGTGTCAACCAGTTCAGCTAAACCAATTTTGAACTATGCTGCTGCTTTGAAAACAAAAAATGAGGTGCCATCTACAAGTGTAAGCAAATTTTTCATTTTCACATAGTAATATGACCTGCTGTAAATTTAAAGGATAAACGCCTCTTAAACAAAGACATATTAGCATAATAACATGCTTTTTAAAGTATTGGCATTGTAACATGTAATAAAAGTCCTAAGGTTCCTCAAAATAACTTCCTTCGCTGTTTGTCTATTAAAATCCAAAGTTGGTCTAACTAGGAAAGTATGTTAACATTTGCCATCCTCATTTTCATTAGAACATAGCTTGTTGGTTTATATAACAATCACCATTTGTAAACTTCTAAATGTCCTTAAGTGACACCTTTGTGTACACTTGCACATTTTGTGTATGCAAATAATTTACTAATAATATTCTACAGCATCTAAAATTATTAATTAATTTATACAAATTTCTTTTTTGTTTGCAATTAATATGGATAGTTCCTAATACAAGTGATTATTTTTACAGAAAGAAAATAAGTTTAACGAAGATTTAATAACATTTGATGTGGAAGATAAACACATAAAAAAGACATTGATTGTAAATGAAGATATGAAATGTGGTGACAGTTCACCAGAATATTAAAGAAGTGCCTTTTCATCTAAATGTTTAATTAATAAATAAGTTACCATGTAAGTAAAATGTTAAAGTATAATAACATTGTTTTTGTTTTAATATCTAATACTCAAGCCAATTGATGTTTTTCAAACATAACATAATATACTTAATTTCTTCCATTGCACATTGCTTGTGTTTGTTTTTTATCACACAATGATAGTGTTTATTTTTGGATATAACTTATTGTGTAATTTATTACAAAATCAAACATGGATCTTGAGCTTCATAGTATTCTACTTTAGACCTAAAATTTTGCCAAACTGTAATTCAAGTAAATCCACTTTAATAAAAATAAAATTATATATTTTGAATTGAATTACTTCGAATTCATAAATACATAATTTTGAATATTATGAAGCAATATGAAGCAAATCTTGAAAATGCCAGTTTGATTATAAAATCTGTTCATTCATAAAAAGCTATATTGGGCCCGAATTACGATCTGGCACTTCCTATTATATCTATATAATAATACAGGTGCTAGTCGCTCTTTACTCATTGAAGATTCATGTATAATCATAGTTACACAAAACACACATAAACAAAAGATTAAAAGTTCGAATAAATATACCAGTTCCTAAACGGTTCACCTGTCCTATAAAGCAATTAATCTTGCATAGTAACTTTCAGAGTATTTTTATATTATTAGTACCTATAGCAATTTTATTTATGTATGCACAATGTGTAACAGAAACATTAGTTTATCCAGAGAGTTAAATCGTTAGATGCGACCTTCGCTTTCAAAATTTGTCCACGTTTTAAGACTGTGTGCAGGGTGTGTGCAACGTGCGTGAAACGCGCACACGACATTTACAATGCGCGCGCAGCGAGTGCAGCGACGACTGACGACGAAAAATGCTACAGCGAAAAGTCTCGCTCCTACATATTGTAATTGTTATCATCCGCTCTCTTTCACATGGAAACGAGTCGGACACCATTTTATAGAGTTGAATTGTATGATAAATTGTGAAAATAGTTAATAATTCAATACTTACGCGTGAAATGTTCTTGAATTTGTTTGTGTTTCTTGTAATTGTACAACATTTTTTAAAGGCACAGAAAGGCATAAATTATCAAAAACAAAGAAATGTAAATAACGTGCACCTTTCACTGCTGCTAACAAGTGACTACGACGGAAAGAGAGCTCACTCTTCTCAACGATGACACGTTTTCGTGCGCCTTAAGTATGGTATGGTATATAATCTACGATTTAAATCTCTGAGTTTATCAAATTCATTATTGAAATCATAACCATGCAACGAACTTCCACAGTTACCACTTACCATCAGGTGCGCTGTTACAATTGTCGGCAATAAATAAAATAAGAGATTCCTATCTTAGTATCCTTACCAAGACATTGGAACCACTTCCCGCATGAATTTGAGCAGGCCTTCCATTTTAAGGGTTCTTTCAATTTAGACGATTGGTGTCGGACTGCTGCGGTGCGTTAGCAGTGCGGTTGTCTTACTGCGCGCAGCCGGTTGATTTTTCCATACAATTTATTACGTTCTCCGTCTACCTGTCGTGCATGTGCCGTCTTACACGCACCGCAGCAGTCCGACACCAAACGCATAAATTGAAAGAGCCCTAAGACCCATTATAACTATTTCTGCACTTTTTATGAGTCATTCATAAATCAGCAGTGCATTGCTAAGTAGCTACCTACACACCACCACCATGATGTTTTAAGTTTCAAATCTAGAGTACCTCTTTTAACTAGTATAATAGTAATGTTACACACCTTTATGTTAAACATCTATCATCTGATACTCAAGAAACTTGTTAAATATTGATAATTAGGTTTAATTGAACATCGCTAAAGACTACACGAATACTTATCATTGAAGTGTAGTCCATTCTATTGTTTATTTAGTTTTGATTTAAGTTTCTACGTGTGCGTGGAAGAGAAATGCATTCGAATGCGAGTATCGGTAGTATCGCTAGTCGCGGGAGTACTTAGCAGGGTGTCGCTCTCGCTCAGATGGGTGCGGTTCCTCTTGTTTATTATAATGTTAAAGTTTTTGACAGCGTTTCTCTTCCATTTGATAACATACATGTAATTTTATAACACCATTCAGCGTAGTTAGCTACTCACTTTGAGGTAGGTAAACACTATTTTACACGAGGCTTTTGTATATGTGATACAAAAAATATGTATTTACTTAAGTACATATTAAAATGTTATAGCAAAATATCTACTTGTTACTCCCAGGATTTTGAAGTTCTCTTAATATGTCGCCTAACCACGGGCTAATCGTTAATAAAATTTACTATCTCGCGTATTTCAGTAAATACCTATTACGACGTTAGTGCTTATTGATTGTGCAACGAAACACAAAACTTTAGCAATTGTATTTAAAAAAAATCTTCTACCCTACAGAAAGACCGCAGAAATAGCAACACTACTTAGGTAGTATAATCCATTCCAACTCCAATTTCGTACAATGTAAACAATCCGCCATATTGCCATTGTCTATGGTTTCATGAATTGACTAGCGATGTGGACAAAGATGATAAAAATAAAATTAATAACATCAATACATTGTTGTATAGTAATTTTTCGTTTCTTTTCTTACATTTTTAAATAATATTACGTTTACTAATACTCGATTTGCGTAATCGATTAATTCTATTTAATTTGTTATTTATCCAAATATTTGTATTTATGTTAAATATGGTACCTATTGTATTTTATTGTAACCGTTGATTTATAAACATTAAGATAATAAGATAAACAGTATACCTAATCTAATAAATAAAAGTAATTTAAATTAAGCGTTGACCTCTAAATGCAACGATTTGACCACGTACTGGAATGGAATACTGAGATACTTTTGAATTTTTCCCGCCTGATGAAAATTTGCGAAATATTGAATAAATGAAATTTGTATGTATGTTACGATTTTATTACACTATATTACAATAAAACACTGACCTGCGAGGCCAAACCCAAAATAATTAAAAAATGACAAAATATTATGTACTACATAATTATGATACTAATAAGTATTGGTTAAACTTATTACTTCTAATAAATTACACCATTGGTTATCAAAGACAATATAGAGTACAGAAAAAAATGATTTGTAATTTTATTAATTCTAGATTGGATTATTAATCATTAGTAAAAATAGTTGCAAAATGAAGTTTAAGGTGAACAGAATGTGTATAAATCCATGTGTCATCGGTTATGGTTTTTTTTTTTTTCAGATAGCGCACAATTATATTCAAAACATAGATGATGTCAAAGACGGACACTCGTTCGAAATGGTCCGCTTCTCAATATCGTCCACCCGACTTGTCAACTCCGTAATGTTCCTCTAGAAAAATATTGAAATGACTGTTTGTTTACATTGTCTGAAAATGGATTTGGTCGTGATTATACCTAGTGTGTTCCTGTTCGTTATTAGTGCTTTCTGATTTTCATAAAGAAAACAATATTGGCAATAGAAGGATAAATCCTTTTTTACAAGCATTGTAGAGGGCGCCTCTAAGTGAGTATCCTGAATATTAATTCTAAGTTCGACTTTGCAGAAATGAAAGTTTATTTTAGTTACCCTATCTTGTGACTTACACTTTTATGTACCTATGTAAATGGAATACTAATTTTATATTTGTTTCTTGTTTTCTATTCTTGTATGCCCACTGTATGTATAACCCATATGTATAACCCATATGTATAACCCACTACCTACCTACTATTTTTACGCCAAATCCAAAACACAGGTAAGAAAAGTCGAAAAACAAAAACAGATTATGAAAAAGAAAATTTATTGGCAACAGACATATAAAATGGCACATAAAACAAAAACAAAACTCAAAATACAACAATTTATACTCATTTACTAAAATAGTATACTTTTGATTTGCATGATACAAATTAATATACCTACAGTAAATTTATTAAATAAACTCGTGTGCGTTACGATTGCTCCGCCCAAGTTATCCAATCAGAAAAAAAACTGCCCAATATTTTGTCAGAATTTGTCGAAATCGAAGGGTACAAACAAAAAATTTTTCGAAGTAGAAATAATGAAGATATAAGGGTTTTAAGTTGGTCGCGCCAACGTAACGTGTACGATTGCACGGCCATGGAGATCTCAGCAACTGCTTGGGTTAGAGATCTAATTGTTTTTGTATATTGAAGACTGAAGATGTCGAAAAAAGAATTAGAAGTTCTAGATAAATATGTTACGAAATATTTAGGATTATACATTGTGTGTTATCTCAAAAAATATATTATCTCATACCACAACGAAATTATGGTTACCCTACTCGAACATTGTATGAGATTTAATAATTTTTGAGATATTACGCAATGTAAACTATTCTGAGGGTAAAGCGATATGTCATTCTTCTGTGGTTAATATGTCCAACAAATTGATGTTCACACCGAAATCCTAGCAATTACAGATAAACAAAAAAAACAACAACAACGAAATTATGGTTACCCTACTCGAACATTGTATGATTTAATAATTTTTGAGATATTACGCAATGTAAACTATTCTGAGGGTAAAGCGATATGTCATTCTTCTGAGGTTAATATGTGCAACAAATTGATGTTCACACCGAAATCCTAGCAATTACAGATAAACAAAAAAAACAACAACAACGAAATTATGGTTACCCTACTCGAACATTGTATGAGATTTAATAATTTTTGAGATATTACGCAATGTAAACTATTCTGAGGGTAAAGCGATATGTCATTCTTCTGAGGTTAATATGTGCAACAAATTGATGTTCACACCGAAATCCTAGCAATTACAGATAAACAAAAAAAACAACAACAACGAAATTATGGTTACCCTACTCGAACATTGTATGAGATTTAATAATTTTTGAAATAATACGCAATGTAAACTATTCTGAGGGTAAAGCGATATGTCATTCTTCTGAGGTTAATATGTCGAACAAATTGATGTTCACATCGAAATCATAGCAATTACAGATAATGAGATATCAGCGTGCAAAGTAGCGTTACGACTGCGCGGTCACGTACTTTCTGTTTTGGGCTGATTTCGTCAGTTTAACTAAACTGACATAGTATTTATTGCTTTTATTAGTTTTGACAAATTAAGACCTTTCTTCTTGTAATAGTTTTAATGTATAAAGTCTTAAGTTTAAAAGATATAATCAACAATAAAGAATCAACAACGTTACGATTGCGCGGCCATAGCTTTCAATCCTAAATATTTCGTAACATATTTATCTAGAACTTCTAATTCTTTTTTCGACAAATTTCGACAATTTCAGTCTTCAATATACAAAAAGAATTAGATCTCTAACCCAAGCAGTTGCTGAGATCTCCATGGCCGTGCAATCGTACGTACACGTTACGTTGGCGCGACCAACTTAAAACCCTTATATCTACATTATTTCTACTTCGACAATTTTTTTTGTTTGTACCCTTCGATTTCGACAAATTCTGACAAAATATTGGACAAAGTTTTTTTCTGATTGGATAACTTGGCGGAGCAATTGTAACGCAGACAATAAACTCACGGCTCAAGCAAGTCGAGCAACAGACATTCACTTAAATAACCAACCTTAAATTATTATGTACTTATACAATCAATTTGGAATATAAACCATTATATATAGGTACATAACTATTAAATAAATACTGCTCGTAAGAGTAATTAGGTATATAATCAGAAAATGTGCGAGAGCTAATCGCAATTAAATTCATATATATAATTACTTGTAGGTAAGGAAAAGTGTCAAATATAATGAATATTACTACTATGGTGTACTCCGTAAATATGTAGAAGATATTATTTATATCTGATTATGAGTTCTAAAGTAAATTACTTAAAAAATATGTTTAAAATTAAAAATTTAAAACCATGCTACGATAAACAATGTCACAGACTGTCAACACTGGTATTAAATCATCACTAAAATATAAGGAATGTATGTAATTCAGCAAATCTTAATATAATCTAGTCTAGAACAGTCAAATCTTAAATCTAGCATAAAATATTCATACTGCATAATAAATTCTTATAATTATAAAATAATGTAAATACAAGGAATGTTTTGTATCACTATTGAATCCAATTAAATACCTACTACTAAAGCTGCTGCTATGAAACTTAGCTACCAATGGTTTCTTATAATTAAATAGTAATAATTGAGGGTTGAACGTAATTTAGAAATGCAAACTGCAAAGCCATGCATTTATAACTCTTTGTCTTGCGCCGAGTTGTCTATGTAATACAATCAAAAGATCCCAAAATAAGTTTTATAGGTACTAGTTCACCTAATTTCTCTGTTTTAAACTGAGTAAGAAAGAAACGACATGATTTGTATTGTGTAACCGAAGTTTCTGTTAATCATTATTCGGTTTGAAAAGATCTTATTTAAAAAAATCACGAATTCATGGCACACCATATATGGCACAAGTACGGTGCAGACGGACAAAAGCTCGATTTTAGCGTATTAAAAAAAAGTGTGTGTACTCATGTACGCACATAAGAAGTTATACTTCTTTGGCGTAACAATCCAAAAATACCAAATAATAACACAACGCATACATACATAAATAGCATGCAACAATAATGAAAACTCATAAAATATAATTAAAATAAAAGAAAACAAAAAAAATATATTTATTAGATAATAATGTAATAATTTATAATTTGCAATGTAAATAAATTATACATACCGACAGTTAACCTCAAATCTATAAATGCACTTAAAACAGTATATTAAAACCACTTTTACCACTAATATTCAAAATAAATATTTTTACTGATAAAAGATCAATAAAAAATATCTATCACCGTCATAAATATAATTGAATTGATATAAACGCCAATATATTTTTTATTTATTCACACTGATTATTTGTACTGATACGACACACAAAGGTTCGCAACTAACTTCAGGGTGTTGCTTTTTCTGTCGGTGTGCGCGCGCATCGTAAAAATTCACTCTCATCATTTTTCCCAATCGCGCCAAAAGAAGTATAACTTCAAAAAGCTGCGCGTCTAAGTGTACACAGCAATACTAAATTAATGGTTACAAAAACTTTTGAAAATTTATTATATTTATGTACATTTAAAAAGAAATACTTTCTATGTTTAGGTATTTGTATTACACCTGTAACAATTACGAAAATTGGCAAAATACGTTGTACGATTAGACTTAATATTACTTCTAGAATGGTAGCATGCATTTAGAACGTTTGGATATATGCATCTCCTTATCACACAGTTTACCTAAACAAAAATCAGATACACGTAAGTAAGTACCTACCTATTAGGAGATGTTAAAATTGATTTCAATCTACAGTAGATCGGCAGCTCCTGTCTGAGTGTCACCTGACAATTCATTCACTAAATGTATAAGGCGACGCGATTGCTGTACTGCCGTCGACGCTGGCACTAAACCTAAGTGAATGCAGATCAGCTCCTTAATAGACACGCCGTTCGTTTCACCGGGAAACGCCATCTCCAGCAGTTGCCTAGAAAATTATATAGTTAGAAGTCATCGACGTGACTTCATGTTTAAAGTGTCGATCGGCGTCTAGGACCGTTCTCAGCCTGAGGGAACAGTAGCGAGTAAGAGCAGGGGCGAATTGTGAATTTGTGGTCCCTAATTTTCAACTAATTGTCATTCTGTCAAAAAAACTCATTTCTAATGTGACGGTTAGTACAGTATATAAAAAATAGGCTATATTTTTTTTACGTAAAATTAGTTTTTGCAGTTAGTGGAATACTGAAGAGCTCGCTATCATACCAAAGCCATCGTCTGAAACTGCTAGTATGGTGGCCTCATCTATGGCGGCTATGTTCATTTACAGCGGCAAGCTAGGCTAGAGAATAGAAGTAAAAAACTGACTTGTAAAAAGCTCCCTGTATATCCCCGGGCGGCGGCGCGGCGCGCACCACGGCGGGGTTGGGCGGCCGGCGCGCGCCCGCCGCCGCCCCGCGCCGCTCCCACCACAGCAGCGCGCAGCCGTGCAGCGCGCCGCGCCGCCACGTGCCCGCGCAGTACCCCGCCGACACGATCGTGAACGTGCGCTCCATGGCCAGCCGCACCTACCACACAACATTTATTTATAAAGGCTCACCAACAATCGTAAACACCAATAAAATTATAACGTACATACATAATCTCTTAGTCTAGTTACAATCAATTACAGGTGGGCACCACATGCACTAAATAATAAATTATAATAATATAATATACTTATTAATAAAATAATTGAACAATTTGCATAACAAAAGGCAATCTGCTGTTTTATGCCGGTTTTCTATAGAAACCATCCTAAAGTGCGACAGCCTAGCAGCGTAAGAATGCATCTGATTTGCTATACCGCAAGCATACGCTAAGTGCCAGAGAAATCTTTTTTGAATGCGTTCCATCCTCAGATTATGTATAGCTTAGTGCGGTCGCTATACAGTACTGCAATATTTCAATGAACTACGTACTAAGCTATTATACAGAAGTATTTTTGTTTTAACGTTTCTAAACCCTCTGACGTTCCTGACAACGAAACCCAACATTTTGGATGTTTTTTAATAACACTACTTGAGGAATAAATGTAAATCAAATATTACTCCTAAGTCTCTTATTTGCTCTACCTCTTGGATTACAGCTGAATCAATTTTATATGCATTTGGTACTCCGCATTTCTTTCTAGAAAATTTTATGTGATAACATTTTTTAGTGTTACACACATATCATTATCCACGCACCACTCGACCAGTCGGTCTATGTCTAGCTGAAGTAATTCAGTATCCGCTTTTATTTCTACCACCGTACAAAATTTGTGGTCGTCGGCATACATGAAGCACTCTGAATGCTGTAAATAGTAAGGGATATCGTTCACAAAGACATTAAATAAAATTGGCCCGATATGGGATCCCTGTGGAACTCCTGAACTGGCTTCATAGGATGCAGAGTGAAACCCATTGACAGCCACAAATAAAGAGCGATTTTCTAGATATAATAATCTAATAATAATAATAATCTTTATTGTTCCAAAAGCAATACAGGTATAGTTTTACATGGTCACTAGTCTCCACACTAGGATTCCCTGTGTCGTGGAGACTAGTCTCTTTCGTGTTAACAAGTAAGTTGCTTAAGTATTAAACAAAAATAAAAGATTACTTAAGATAATTTAACTATTTTTGTAAAATTTGACTACCGTGAAAGCAAGTATGTATGCGTATATATTCGTGCGTGCGTGCGTGCATGCGTGCGTGCGTGCGTGTGTGTGTGTGTGTCTGTGTGTGTGTGTGTGTGTGTGTGTGTGCGCGTGCGTGCGTGTGTGTGTGTGTGTGTCTCTCTCTCTGTGTGTGTGTGTGTGTGTGTGTGTGTGTGTGTGTGTGTGGTGTGTGTGTGTGTCTGTGTGTGTGTGTGTGTGGCTGTGTGTGTGTGTGTGTGTGTGTCTGTGTGTGTGTGTGTGTGTGTGTGTGTGTGTGTGTCTGTGTGTGTGTGTGTGTGTGTGTGTGTGTGTGTGTGTGTGTGTGTGTGTGTGTGTGTGTGTGTGTGTGTTGTCTGTGAGTGTGTGTGATTCTGACAAATTGAATTGTATTTTAAATTGTAGTTATTTTACTATTGTAATAAAATGTTCTGTGTGTCCGTAATTTAACCCTGTTAAAAAATTTCTGATTACTTTTTTGCATTTAAATCTTGTCATCGATACAATTTTTAGTGTACGTTGTAGTTTACTATATATGAAAGGGCCCATGAATCGAAAGCTTTTTTGTCCAAAGGTAAGTCTACAAGATGGTGCTGGCCAACGCATGTTTCTCTGAGTGCGTTTGGTGACTATATGTTTGTTTAGTGCAGATTTGTGAAACTTCAGTGCTACAGCCTGAATGTATAATTGACGCACCCGTAAAACATCGGCCTCCTTATATAGAGTATCAGTAGGGAAACGGAAAGGTTTTTTATAGGTAATTTTTAAGATAGCCCGTTGTGAGCGCTCCAATCTCATCATGTGTGTTTTATGCGATATTCCCCACGATACTATACAGTAATTGAGAATGGACTCGCACAATGTAAGATAAACAGTTTTGAGTAATTTACCGTCGGCAACTTGACTTATTTGCTTGAAAATATACAGAAGTTTTATTATATGATTGCAACCAACTTAGTAGATTACCTGTGACACCGTATGCCGATAACTTTCGCAAAAGAATATCATGTGAGACGCGGTCGAAAGCTGTACTAAAATCTGTGTAGATTACGTCTATTTGTTTTCCAGAATCTATAGCACTCACTACTCTTTAACAAAAAGTTAGTAAGTTGGTACATGTAGATCTGGAGGCTACAAAGCCATGCTGAGAAAAACACAAATAACGTTTGAGATGTGATTGTATACAGGCACTAATAAAAGACTCAAATATCTTAGCTAGAGCGGATAGTATGCAAATAGGTCTATAATTAGCTACGTTGGTATTGTCATCAGATTTGTAGATGGGTACAACTTTAGCTTGTTTCCAAACCATAGGGAATATAAAAACATTGCTATATAATCTGACGAATGTTATCGATCTAATTTAATGCTTTTGGTGACAGAATTTTTGTAAAAAGACAGAAAAAAAAAGTAAAACCATCATCATTGTTATAATATCATAATGTACTACTAGTTGACATAAAAGACGGGCAACAGATGAAAAAGGCGACTCGCGATCGGCCAAGGTGGCGAAAATTTAGAGAGGGCTATGTCCAGCAGCGGACGTCTTTCGGGTGATATGATGACGATGCCTTAAATCGGACACGATCAGCAAACATACTGCATAATATATGTCTAAAACTTACGGTTTCCTTTGTCAACATATCAGCGGCGTCAGCCATGTCCGGAGCTAAGAACCTGCCAGTGGTTCGGTCGACGTATATGAAGTGGATCAGACCAGGAAACTCCTCCACATACTTGTGCAGCGTTAGGGAACAACTCGGCTCTGGCTCGCCCGTGCAAACAACCCACATTAAGCGAAATAATCGATACCAATATGATGATGAGTTTGTTCTGTGACAAGAGACCTTTATAAGGCAGTGACGATTATATTGCAACCTAATTAAGAACTCTAATCACCTTGTATTAGTTCAAAAGCAATTACCTAATCAATAATATACCTACTGCCTTATAAAGGTGTACTTAATAATGTACTAGAAGTATTAGTACTTATTACTTAGGTACATAAATATATTTTCTGAGCTAAAAGATGTCGAGTACCTATATTAAAAATGGAGGAACATAAGCTATCTTTCTGTTAAAGTAAAATTTTTCTTTTATATTATACGCGACATTTAGCTGTTGAATGTTGACTCTGGCGCTGTTACTTTAATTTCTGAGATTGCAATTTGTAAAACACTTCCTAACTGTATAAAGGTATCAATTACCATAGATACTTTGAAAAAGAGAAATAGGTATTTTGCAAAACTTATATATAATATATTTAATAACAAAAATGTTTTAAACATTTGCTACAATAAAATCGCATGTTATAAACGATTTCTATGAACTTTGAGAATGCTTGCTATTGTGTCACAAAACAATTTGAAATGAATGATACAGCATTATGATCGTATGAAAGCAAATCAAAACAAATAATAATATAGCAAAATTTCGAAGTAGTTTGATATTTACGACACATAACATTTGACGTCTTCTTAACTGGGATTGAGATTATTTGAATATCGTAGTAATAAACTACTGTAACTCTGCTATATTACATACAAGTACATAATGTTGAAAAAAATTAAAATAAAACCTAAGTACCACGACAAAAATAATAACAATAATAATATTGAAAAGGATATGGTGCCAGAGTGAAATATCTTTTCGCTTTCACGCAGAGAAACTCGACGTACGGCGCTAGTATTTCTTTCAGTCGTATTAACGGTTGTTGTAACTTCATACTGGGTATATCTGGTTTTAATTGTTCGATGACGGCTTCTAAAGCTGTATGCATAGCTGTGGCTGTAGTCTCTGGAGTTAGCGGAGTGGTTGTAGTGCAAGATTTACGTAATTCTAACATACGACTTGTTAAACGGGCGCATAGATTTGAGTTTGCTTTATTTTTGCGTAGCGCATCTGTTGTCTGAAATAGTATTGACGTGTCAGTGTTGAAATAATGTTAATAGAGATGGAATATTCTAGTAGTCTAGTTTCTAGTTGAAACTATAATAATCTCGATCTAGATAAAATAAATCTTATATTAATAAAAGCTTCTCAAATTAAAACTTACGACGTTACCTTAAGGTTCACTTTTGATCGCAACTACTTGACACAGCCATATTTCATCAAATTTCCGGCCATTGATGTACCACGTGAATGAACTTTGAAAAACGCAATGACGATGGGGTTCTACATATTATCCTAAATTTTATTTTAATTTCGCTGACTGACCTTTTTCAAAGCAGTTTCTAAAGAATCCAGCATGTTAGGCAACATTTCTAAGGCACGTTGCAACAGAACTCTTTTTATGTTAATAAGCACTTGATTAGACAGCTGTATTGCAGCACCAACTTCCCTGAAACATAAAAAAGTACCTACAATATCCTTTTTGATTACGACCTTAATGTAGAACCTTTTCACAATTAATGACTATTATATTTAATAATAGACAAGTTCGTTTACTATCTTGAAGTTACCTAGAAAAAGGTATAATTTATTATGATTATGAGGATGGTTCTTCTAAAGGAATACAACATACTGATAGAACAGTATTAAATTTACATCAAAAATATTCTACAGCAAAATATACTGTGTATATAACTATATCTATACTACTTAATAAATAAAGCGGAAGAGTTTGTTTGTTTGAACGCGCTAATCTCTGGAACTACCAGTCAGATTCGAATAATTCTGTTTGCGTATGATAGCCCAGTTCTTGAGAAAGGTTAGGCTATGTAACATCACAATACTGGCAACGGGAACAGAGCAGTAAGTGAAACCATTCTGCGGGTAGCTAGTAGTAAATAAATATACAGTCCTCTTCCACAATTTTGATGACGGCGATCCCAAAATATTTCCTATTTCTACAGACTAATTATTTTATGGGCATGATAGACCAAACTTGGTTTTAAACACTTTACAACACTTGTGGCAGTAGAGTTAGCCCACTGAGTTATACGTGTATGTGTGGGAGGGCTTAGTTCTTTCTTACCTCATCTCCATATCAACAACAACAACAAAAGAGATTCGTGGCGCTAATTCAGCTATATGTAAGGAGTGCGGTGCGCAAGGTCCCCCTGAGCCTACGCATAGGTTTACTATAGCACTGTTCTCTGTTGATAGCCCTAAAAAAATAATACATTGACAGTTTTGAGTTTGATTATTAATTTGATAGGGGTTTGACGCATTTGGTGCACTTCTCAACTTGTACACCATGCTCAAATGGTGCACTTAGCAACTGGTGCACTTCTCTTATGGTACACTTCGCAACTGGTGCACTTCTCATATGGTACACTTCGCAACTGGTGCACTTCTCAATTGGTGCACTTCGCAAAAGGAGCACTTTTTAAGATGTGTAGAGATTTGGAAAATTGTCTAAAAATGAAACAATCTTTGGTTTTGCGCAGGTAATTTTCTTAATAATACAATCAACTAACACCCTTTCAAGTAGGTACACACTTACTTAAACTTAAATAACTATCAAAATTAATATAAAAAGTCACACGAAAGTATGACTATATAAAAAAATATGACAGAAAGATTTACCTACTGCAAAATAATTATAATAATAACAAAGTGATTATGCTATAAAACAAACATACAATTTTTCAAGTACTTTTATTAGGTGTTTTTATTTTATAGAGTGGTAACCCAATATGCATGCAATATAAAACTAAATGAGGGTAGTTTGAATAAAAACACAAAAATGTCAAGAGTACGGCAGCAAGAAATTTAGTTAAACGATGGTTTTATTCAGTGTGTTGTTTTGTGTTTGTTAAGCATTTATATACTAACATATTATTATCTTGATTGTATATTCAATACGAGGTGTAGTGTTCATGATGGATGAAGAGGACGTTCGATTTAATACAAATCAAAGGGGTAATAGTACTCTTATATGCGGTGAACAAAAAGAAGACCAATAAAAGGACAACTTTGTGGACATGTGTGAACAGGAAACATTACAATGCTTCAGTTACCTATGATGAAACAAGGAAAATTGTTATAAGAAAATCTGCACATACTTGTGACGGGCAAGATAATATTTCAAATAAACTACGTAATCATATATCGTTTTTTAAAAAGGCCGTATGCAATGATTTTAGGCCTGCCCAAAAATATTTGAGGAGAATGACATAAAGTTGCGCAGCATTGTTGAAAATAAATATCATTTTTACTACCATCATTTCATTCCGTCAAGGACACATTATACAGGGCACGCAAAAAAGATCTAAATACATGCCTTCTTCCATCCCAATTTATACATGTTTGTACACAAATTAAAAATAGAAAGCAACTATTGGGATAAGCGTGCGTGTAAAATTTTATTTCACAATGTCAGTAAAAACCGTAAACAGCGTGATGTGATGTTTGACCGAAAATATAAGAAACTATTAGGTAAGTTGGAATTCGGAAATGTAACGGTGGAACATTTTATGAAAAAGATTACGTTTCTCCAATTATTCAAGTAATTTAAAACATGTAACATTTAATATTCTGTTAATAAATAAAAATATGATTTTGGTAAAATTTATATCTATTTACTTATTTAATAGTAACAATGACTAAATAGAAACAAAGGTTAATTAATAAACTGTTTTTGAGAAACAGGCTATGATTTAATTTAAAGCTTTTATTTAATTAACAATAATAACTAAAAGAAGTACCTATTAAATTAATAAACAAAGGTTATTGATATAATAATTATGATATTATATCATGCGTTTATTATGATAATTTTTTTGCTGTAAATAATTTTTTCTTTCATGTTTTTATTATTGCCGAGTGTAATTTTTTTTTATTGTAAAAAAATATAAAAATGTTATAGTGATTAATAATCACTATAACATTTTTATATTATTATTGAAATTAAACGTTACATAATCACTGATTATGTAACGTTTAATTTCAATAATTTTTTTGTTATAATTATTTTGCAGTAGGCAATTTTGTATCTTTCTGTCATATTTTTTTATTACTTTCGTGTGACTTTTTATGTTAATTTTGAAAATTATTTAAGTTTAAGTAAGTGTGTACCTACTTGAAAGGGTGTTAGTTGATTGTATTATTAAGAAAATTACCTGCGCAAAACCAAAGATTGTTTCATTTTTAGACAATTTTCCAAATCTCTACACATCTTAAAAAGTGCTCCTTTTGCGAAGTGCACCAATTGAGAAGTGCATCAGTTGCGAAGTGTACCATATGAGAAGTGCACCAGTTGCGAAGTGTACCATATGAGAAGTGCACCAGTTGCTAAGTGCACCATTTGAGCATGGTGTACAAGTTGAGAAGTGCACCAAATGCGTCAAACCCTTTGATAGGGTGGTGTGTTATTTACTAAGTAAATTGATGTATTTATTTAAAAAATAATGCGTTTTTTATAAACAGAACCAAAAGATGTCTGCCATTTGCCTATGGTCAATCCGCTCACGAAGTAGGGCTGTAAAATAAACTGGCAAGAGACACTCACTCTTAATTTGCTCTTTAAATTCGATAGTAATTTCATTTGACATGTTGCACTGCAGTCTTAGTAGCACCTAAGCAAATAATTATACTATATTGTTGTCAAAATGTGATACTTACAAGGTAGCCTGATAATTTCTTGGTCTTCACCATTAGATGCTTCATTGCCATGTTCTTCCCAATACTCTTGAGCCGCAACACATTGTATGCTCAATAGAATCAAATCTGGAGGTGATAGGTCTTCACTTCCGCGGCTACAAAATGTGTTATTATTAACTTTTAAAAATTTTATAGTAAATAAGTACTTATAATTTTAAGCACTTCATATAGTCATATTTTCTACTTATGCGACTAAACATGCAATCTCTCTTTAATGAAAATATTAAGTAATTCATGGAACAGGTTTGCATGAATTACTTATATTTTTGTGTTTTTCAATAACTAAAATATAAAGAAATTAGTTTTATTAATGATATATTAATAATTTTTTGATGAGTGTTTCATTGAAAGAAAAAAAAATACCTGGAATAAAGTGCCAGCAATTTATCACCAACAAACAACATGAAATGGCTATGTTGATAAGATAGTTTGATATCTTTCGAGGCAGACTTGAGCGCATTGAGAGCTACGGCCGTCGCTCCTGTCTCTCCAATAATACCACTTGCCCCTGGGATAGTATCACCCTTCGTCCGACTGTCTAGCAATGCAGATATCCAATTTTGATATATGGATGAATGTAGTCTGGAATATTTAAGTATTTTTTTCTAAGTATTAGTATGGTTTTTATTTATTTATTTTTCTAAACTAACATTAAGTATAAAGAGAAAAGATTTGATTTTTCGTATGTTTGTACATTTGTTTTCTGTACCGATTTGAAAATTCTTTCACCTTTAGAATTAATCAATAAATGAAGCTGGTAACATGGGCTATATTTTATTATGTTTGACATACATATTTTTTAGCAAATTTCAGAATTTTAATATTACTGAATTAGCAATACAGAATAGCAATTTTCAGTATAGCAATAATATTTCGCAGACGTAAGTAGGTAATACTGCAATCATATTTTATGTATGCGTTTGTTGTGAGACCGAACTAAACTTATGATACGGAAGCGAAGCGAGGGCAGACGTCTAGTATAGTATAAATTTAATTAGGGATGAATAAGGCACATAAAGATACTAGGCGCTAAATTATCAAACAAATTCTCTAGTCTATCATCATCATTATCATAGGACATTGGAGGTCACATATAATAACTGAAATATTATACAGCAGAAAATCCCATAACCCCATCTGGCATTTTCTAATGGTTCGGAAAACTGTTTCTAGATAACACTTAGGTCATTCGCACACTGCTCCGCTGATGCAGCGTGGTGCGGGAGTGCGTGTTCTTTCGTTGCTTGTATCTCAACACACCGAAAATGCATACACGCGCGTTCACGCAGATCACGCGCCTACATGGTCCGAAACACGCACCTACGTGCGTGAGTGCGGGGTGAGACGCAAGGTATGGCACTGAGTCCCGCAGTGCCGTGCGTGATGTTGGACGAGCTTGACGTGTGTTTAAAAATAGATCTCAATATCGATCAGTTAGTATCACTCCAGCATCCTGAATGAGTTCCACACTAATAAATATTTAAATATCAAAACTAACGCGACGCTCTGCACTGCACTATCGCCACAGCATATGCTTGAATGAAATAAATCCACGACACGCAACATGCAGCGTGGTGCGTGGCAATATGCGATCCGCCTTATCACATACAATTATTATGTTAGAGTGATAATAATTGTTTAAAAAGAATGCTTTTAAGAATTTTCATGTTAAGCTTCAAAAATTTACATCATTCTCCGATAACTTAATTTTGGAAGAGGAGGCGGAGGTACTCTCTGTAATTATTTCACTAATTTCATCAATATACTACAATTAAACCATAATACCATAGTATACTACAAAGCAAAGCTAGTGTGTAAAGAATTTTATTGCTGACTTACAGATTCATATTTTGGCCACATGTATGTTGTACAAATGTCTTAAAGTCCATTAGCTCTCTCCTTGCTTCATCTATAGAGTTCTCACAAATTATCATGAAAACATGATCCAGCAACTGTGGAAAGTATATGTAAAAAGTATTGTAGTGTGTTGTTTCTTTGTCTTACAACAAATAAATAAATAAATAAAATAAATAAGTAAATGTTTATTAAATTAAATTTGCACATGTTACAATTTACGGTGATAGCCACACTAGGCACAGCCTGTGTCGTGGCTATCTAACAACAACAATTTTCTTAAGCCTAGAACATACCAATTCAATTTAAACTAAGATATAGGTAGACATGCAAATATAATAAAACCAGAACTATTTGTGAGAGTGTATGTTTGGCCATATAAGGTGTGTGCGTGCGTGCGTGCGTACGTGCGTGCGTGCGTGCGTGCGTGCGTGCGTGCGTGCGTGCGTGCGTGCGTGCGTGCGTGCGTGCGTGCGTGCGTGCGTGTCATGGTAATTTAGATATTTTGAGCTTCACGTGTAGAGCTATACTTAAAATTGCATATTTTTACTAGTTTGTTATATTTAAGGGAGCAAGTATTTCTGGAATCTTTTGGTAGTTTTGCATTTTATGATAGGAAGCCTAAAAACTCTTGAATTCAGCATAGCATTGTAATTTGGTAAAATAAATAAATATTTTTACTAATAATTTTAACTCATATTACCTATAAAGAGAAAAGATTAAATTTCTTTGTTTGTTTGTATGATCTAATTTAACTAAGATCTACATAACCAATTTAAAAATTATTTTATCTTTAGAAAGCCTAAATATGATGGGTATCGTAGGCTATATGTTTAAAATATTTTTAGTCATTTATAACATTTCAATATTTCAAGCTCCTTTCTAAATCTGAATGATGACGCAATACGCCACTTTTGCATTAATATATTCCATAAGCGTTTGTTGTGAGATCAAATTAAACTTTTGATAGCGAAGCGAAGCAAGGGTGGACGTCTAGTAATAAATATAGAACCTACATGCTTAAAAAGAGACAAACATACATTACCTCATCAAAAACTAAAACAGTATTATCTTCACATTGCATACTAGAATAAGTGTTGCCAAACTGTGCAGCCATAACCCTCTGAGAAGTGATGACAGGTGCCAAATATTGTGCCACTTTAATATGGTCCGGTACATCATCTTGAATTTCCTAAAATCAAAGAATTAAGTTTACATAAAGTTGACATATACATCCTTTAATTTGAAGTATTCTAACCTTTGTGTTTTCATTACAGTACTTACTTTAATTTAGTAAGTATGTAATACAAATTGATTAGTTTACAAAACAGATTAATAGAATTAAACATATGACCTTCAAGCTAACAAGTTACAAAGAAAATAAATAAATTAAGAGCACTTACAGAACTACCTTCAATACCAAATGATTTTATACGATCTATGAATGTTGCATCCCATGTTCCGTAAACTAAATCATTACCACTATCGAAGATCAACCAGGCCTTCATCGTATACTGATCTCTATTAATCTCTTCAGGCATTACAAAAGACGAAACACTAAAATTTAAAATAATATTTAATTAGAAGATAAGTAGAACGATTGTCTTTGCATTTTATAATGTACAAGTTACACAATTTAAACGGCATACTTTTTGTAAGATAATAACAGTAAGTAGACAAAAAACAATTGTTTATTTTTGTTTTTCTTCTCCCCGTCCCTCTAGTCTCTAGCCGACAAAATGTCAACTAGTTTTGCCAGCTCCAAGCTCCAAGTGTAAATTAGAAATAAATATTTATGACACAAATAATATTTTGTTTTCGATAGAGTTCACAAAAGGGATAGTAGAGAACAGGCTGAACTGAACTGAACAGCTGATTTGAAGTAGTGATACGATCGATAGGCGACTATCGATAGACTATTGATAGTGTGGCAATACTGGGACTATTGATAGTATCGATACTATCGATAATTTGCAATACCACGGTATTATTATGCACGCCACCAGGTAGCCCGATCCTTCGTTGCAGTAATATTATTTAAACAGTATTGTAACTCGGCCGTATCTTTGAAATAAATGCCTACAACCGCGCGGTAAGTAAACATGCGATAGGGCTGCCCGCCTCCAGCATTTTAATTACATTTGCCTATTTTGTGTTTCCATTCGGTTTTGTGATTGTAAATATACTTGTTTTATATAAACAAATAATATACTTTGTGAATTGAATAGAAAGTGTTGCATAAAATTGCGTGTTGTTTTTTGATTGGTAGTTTTAATTAAAAAACCATGTTTATGTTTAATGACAAATCGGACTTATAAATTTGCGACTGAAAGATATTTTAAACTTTTAAAACAGCACAATATATCCTACTCTCCATACTAAATATGTACTTGAACTTTTTTTTTGTGACAAAATCATCACATCGTCCTCCATTTGTCACTGCGGCACAGTCGCGACTTTCGAGCATATTGAGATCGTGGCGCGTAGACATAGCTCGCGCTTTGTCCATTTGTATGAAGTTGGAATACTGGATAGATAATATTACTGTGCTTTTGTTGTTGATTAGGTACATGCCACCATTGCGTATACCTCAGAAACTCAGTCAAGAGTCAGGGTTGTCACAAAAAATCCACTTAAATATCCTATATATATATTTAAATATAGCGTTCGTGGGGTGCTGAATAAAACGTAAGACTCCTGATTTGAACACAATATCGTTTATTTTGCGGCTTTACAAAATAATGGCTACGCGCCATGCGTTCCCCGTGTAACTGTCAAACGTATTTTCATATATGGTAACTTCCACCCGTCGTATCGCGTGCTGGCGATTTTTTTTTTTTTTTGTGTGTGTGGTGTGGGTTGTTAGCCTCTGATGGCTTTCACAACCTTACGTGGACTGTCGGTGAGCTATAGGCACAGGTTATGGGTAACCCTAGTGTTGCCAGTCTTAAGGTTAAAATGTGCTACAAGTTATAATATATATATATATATATATATATACATACATACATTTTTTTTTGTTTTTTTTATACGACTAAGGTGACAAACAAGCATACGGCCCGCCTGATGGTAAGCAGTTACCGTAGCCTATGGACGCTTGCAACACCAGAAGCATCACTAGCGCGTTGTCGACCCTGTTAAAAACCTTTTAACTCCTTTCTTGAAGAACTCCATGTTGTAGTCTCTCGGGAAAACCTCGACGGGGAGCTCATTCCACAACCTTATCGTACGAGGGAGAAAGTTTTTCTGAAACCTCACTGTACGGGACCTAAGATAGATTATATAATTATAATTATAATTATTATTTACACCTATTACCTACATACATATGCTCGAACAAAATTACATTAAAAATCATTTCCTATCTCAGTAGGTACTTGAAGGAAATACTTACTTACATATATAGCTACTTGTAACATTCATATTAATATTATAAATGCGAAAGATTGTGTGTGTGTTTGTTACCACTCAGCGCTTTAACGGGTGAAACAATTTCGATGAAAATTGGTATGTAGATAGATTCGGAGACGGACATACTTAGGCTATCTACTTTTTATCCCAAAAATTAGTCTGTTTCACGTGGGATACAACAAAACTATAAAACTAAATATTTTACTCGCGGGTGAAGCCGTGGAGCGCAGCTAGTTTTACATAAGTTTTATTTTGAAATAACGAAGGAATATAGGTATTCATAATACGTACAAAAATTATAAATGCGTAACCAATAAATGTTTTTTACTTATTTTTAAATGTTTTTAGAGTTCTGTTATTAAATTTTACTATGTAATGGATTCTCATGCGAATATACAATTCCAATAGAAACTCTAATGAGAAACTAACGCAGGATCGTGTTTTAAACTCAACCTATTTTAAAACATCATACAATTTTATATGAATATCGTTCCCAACAAACGATCTGAAATGTTGCATCAAATTTGCTTCCAGTTCATCGTAATAGACGACAAAATCAGCTGGAGACACCTGTAATCCACTAAAAGTATCATCTCGCTTCCCTGTATCTCCCTCATCGTTACCCTGCGCAAATACAGTCTGTCAAGAAAGTCGTGAAAAGAATAAAATCGGAACTAATATTTTTCTTAATTAGGCAACCCAGTATTTACATGTCTATGGTGGTAGTTTAAATGTCAACCTCTGATAATTTTATTGTGTAATATCAACAAAATTATATTTAAAGTTACAAATTAGTAATGTTTGTACTATGAATTAACAGAAATACTGTCACCATGAGTAAATCTATTCGAAGTGCTGGTAGAGAAATCATTTTCCATGTATACAAACAATGTTTTACTGAATACACCAAACCAGTCGAGTTTTATGGGATTTAGATGATGTGTACGCACGTACAGATAAAATGACTGGTATGTAATAGTGTTTTACTTATATCTACACATATTGTAATTAGAGATGCTAAACTAAATCGTTGTTTAAGATAAATACATATAATGTTTACAATGCGATATTTTGAGGTTAAGTATTACATAATCTACAACAGTTTATAGATCAATTTGATGGTTTTGATACTTTTATTACACTTGTATGTAAGTATATAATTATAGTATATAGTATGAAATATTCTTTTCTGAACGATGTTAAAATGATGATTTCAGGCAAATCAGAAAGTCCCTCGTATTGTAAATGAATGTTTCAACAACAATGGCAAATTCACCACACCTGGAAAACATCGCAATGGTCGATCCAAAAAAATGCTGAATGCTGAAAAGATACAATTCTTTCATACGGTACGAAAGGAAGTTCCTTCATTAAGAAAATTGCTTTCCGTTGTCAAGAAGACTTGGGTTATGATAGCAGTCTTGAGCATTTTAAGCAGATTATTACATCGATTGGTATTTCATACAAAAAATAAAAATCAGAGCAGAAAAATTGTTTTATTTTGATTAAATCTGTTTATTTTATACTTTCAGCAAAATTTTCTTTCTAATGTTGATATCATTAATGCATCATTATTATTTCAAAGTGGCTGAAATTTACTGTTGCATATAGTTTTTAACTTTTGAATTAGAATCAGTCTTTTAATAATATTTATACGGGTTTCACCTTATAAATAATCACACAGCCTAATGCGGGTTGGTGAATCTGACATGCCCATAGAATTTCTTTTAGGACATGTGGTTTCCCTCAAGATGTTTTCCTTCACCGCAGCAGATGGTATATCGTTTGACTAGTACTTATAAATTCCACAAAGTGAAATTCACATTGCTTCTGCCGGCGGGGATCGAACTCACAGCTCCACTGCCGTTTTTACATTTAAGGCACATAAACAACACAATTTGTTATGATGTACTTAATTTTAAGCTCAATTATGATTATAATATCTACCTATATATGATTGATAAATTATGTGCTTAAGTTAAATTTAACAATAACATTACAATTATCTTAATTATTCTAGTCCTAGTACAAATGATACCAGTTAAATAACAGTGGCGCCCTCATTTATTGTCACGACTTTCTTGACAGACTATACATCAGTCGGCTGACTGTTAGTAATAATAAGACTGTGGCAATACCATCGATAGTATCGATAGTCCATTTGCTATCGATACTATCGATGCTATCAATAGTATTTAACCTTGATGAGATAGTTCATTTGCTATTGATATTATCGATAGTATTGACGATAGTATCGATACTATCGATAGTTGTTAATTTTTCTATTGTATTGAATACGGTATAATAGCAATATAACTAATGAAAAACTCAAAAATGCCACATAGTTACACAGCTTTATTTAGTGTAAAATCACATTTGAACGACCT
Organism: Parascotia fuliginaria; assembly: GCA_963082885.1. Classification (NCBI taxonomy): domain Eukaryota; kingdom Metazoa; phylum Arthropoda; class Insecta; order Lepidoptera; family Erebidae; genus Parascotia; species Parascotia fuliginaria. The sequence continues at coordinate 10,516,864 of OY720180.1, read as the reverse complement.
TTTCACAACAACAACACAAACAAACAACAAATAGAACTTCACGTCACTCTATTGCGCGAAAGACATTTGCAAGAAAGACTTTTGAGCAAAACTTTGCTGTTTTTGACCCTATGTCTTTCAAAATCGATATCTGAGGGTACCAGCAATGACCAAACAGGAATCATAAGTCAAATTTAATTAAAGCACCCGCCATTTTGAACTTTGTTGTATTTGAACTGATTGCTTTCATAATCGATTTTTGAGTGTCCTAGCGATGACCAAACACGAATTTTAAATCAATTTCAATAAAAGCAGCCGCCATTTTGAACTTTGCTGTTTTTGAACCGATTGCTTATTAAATCGATAACTGAATGTCCCAGCGATGACCGTACACTCAGAACAAGTACTAAAGCATAGAAGGAGTGTTAATCGCCCTCATATATTTGTCCTTTTTTTCCAAATGAGCCGGATACATTGAAAAGAAAGAGACAAATAATTTTGCTAAGGACGGCTGGTGTACACTGTAGAAACGTCAATTTGGTTACCTTTGGTTATCTTTGGATGCCGAAACGAAGCGTTCCAACTTGTCAAGGCCTCTAGACAATTTAGTCGGGTTATACCGCCACTCGTAATTTTCATTGTTGTTTATCTGTTTTCATGTATGTTATTTAATAATTACATAGTGCTATTGTAAAGTAAAATTAAGCCCATTGGATAAGCAATGTCCTGCGTTATTGTGGGTTGTAAATTATATTCTTTTCGCAAAGAAAATCAAGTTTAAATCGTCAACTTCCATCGGTGAGTAGATGACAAACCAATAATATTTATTAAAAACCTATACATACGTGCAAAATACCTAAGTGATTTATACTTTACTATACTGCAATCATATTATAATCTACTGTTTGCCATTCGATTCAGTAATTTTTAAGTATTTTACATTTTTACCAATTTGTGTAGTCATGTTCAATAGTGTTGTGACTTGTGCTGCATATTTTATCGATGACAAAAATATTCCTATAATTTGTAGTTACGATTTTGTGGTAACTATCTTTGTACCTTTCATAGTGTTTTATACATTGTTTTTTTGCAGGTTTTCGAAAGATCCATGAGGCAAATTAAGAGGGAATTATTTTCTAGATAACTACAGAAATTTATTGATAAAATTGATCGGGAAAAAATTTCTAAAAGTACCAATTCATAACTTAACAAAAAATATTTCTGCTTATGCACAAATAATCAGGGCATTCTTAAACAAAACTCTAATTTTAAGGGGCAGTTATAATGTGTTTCAATATTATTGGAAATATAATCATACATTTGTGACATGAATCTTACAGCTGTGTTTTATTTTTATCTGTTTTGATGCTAAACTAAGAAAGTCAGAAAAGAACAGAGGGCCGATACTGGTATTTTTGGATTTGGTGTGTGGATCGATCATGTATATTTCAATTTTCAATTTATTTCATTTATTCATATACAATTTACATTGTATTTCAACTTACAGCATGAAACATGAATATATATTATATAAACTTCAAAATTATTTCACATTGAAAGTGCTCTTGGCGCCGCTGCCGGTCTATGCTATTCCGGTGAGGTGTAAAACGGCCCTTTGTTTCTTGTAATTCGTTTACGAGAGCTTTTATGCAACCAGACCTCATTTGATATTAGCATGTCTGTTAATTTACCATAGCCCATAGACAAATTTCATCGATCGATGTCGATAAACTGTCAGAAGGTATCGTAGCACTATTAAACTTCTATTTGTCTCTGAGTGTGTACGCTTCATTCCACAGAACAAGTACTAAAGCATAGAAGGAGTGTTAATCACCCTCATATAGTTGTCCTATTTTTCCAAATAAGCCGGATACAGTGAAAAGAAAGAGACAAATAATTTTGCTAAGGACGGCTGGTGTACACTGTAGAAACGTCAATTTGGTTACCTTTGGTTACCTTTGGATGCCGAATTAAAAAGTGAACTAATGTCAAATGTTCCAACTTGTCAAGGCCTCTAGACAATTTAGTCGGATTAAACCGCCGCTCGTAATTTTCATTGTTGTTTATCTGTTTTGTGAAATAATATATGTTATTTAATAATTACATAATGCTATTGTGAAGTAAAATTAAGCCCATTGGATATGCAATGTCCTGCGTTATTGTAGGTTGTAGATTACATTCTTTTCGCAAAGAAAATCAAGTTTAAATCGTCAACTTCCATCGGTGAGTAGATAACAAACCAATAATATCTATATATATAAAAGAAAGTCGTGTTAGTTACATCACTTATAACTCAAGAACGGCTGCACCGATTTAGCTGAAAATTGGCAGGGAGGTAGTTTAGAGCCAGGAGAAGGACATAGGATACTTTTTATCTTTTTTTTTTTTTTTTTTTTATATTTTTTTTTTACTATTTTTTTTTTTTTTTTTTATACTTTTTACTTTTTTTTTTTTTTTTTTATACTTTTTTTTTACTTTTTTTTTTTTTTTTTTTTTTTTTTTTTATGTATGTAAAAATAGAAACGGAACGTTTAACATTCATTAGGTTGAACCAAGCCAAACTGCGTTCTGAGGAGTACATCCATTTACGTGATGCAGTTAGTACTGAAGGAAATGCAGCTAATATTGGTCGATTAACTATTCTGCCGGCGACATACATTGGTAGTCCACGTCATATGCATGAATATGCACAAGATGCAATGACATATGTTCGTCATTACGGTCGGCCCGATCTCTTTATTACTTTTACCTGTAATCCAAAATGGATAGAAATTACTCAATTGCTGCTTCACGGACAAACATCAAGTGATAGACACGACATCACAGCACGTATATTCAGGCAAAAAATTAGGTCCCTGATGAACTTTATTGTTAAACAACGCGTCTTTGGAGATACTCGATGCTGGATGTATTCAATCGAATGGCAAAAGCGAGGCCTGCCGCACGCACACATTCTTATTTGGTTAGTGGAAAGAATTCAGCCTGACCAAATAGATGATATCATATGTGCTGAGATTCCTGATTATGAAGTCGATCCAGACCTACATGATGTTGTTACTACTAATATGATTCATGGACCGTGTGGTGCTATATATATATACCTTGCATGGTCGATGGAAAGTGCTCTAAACGATATCCACGGAAATTAACGGCGGAGACTGTCACTGGCAATGATGGTTATCCGCTGTATCGGCGTCGATCACCAGATGACAACGGTCGAACTGTCACAACGAAAGTGAAAAGAATGGATTTCGTTGTCGACAACAGTTGGATTGTTCCATATTCGCCACTTATTTCTAAATCGTTCAAGACACATTGCAACGTTGAATACTGCAATTCAGTTAAGTCCATAAAATATATTTGCAAATATGTCACGAAAGGCAGTGATATGGCGGTTTTTGGATTGCAATCCTCGAATACCAACGATGAAATTTCACGCTATCAAGTTGGTCGTTATGTGAACTGTAATGAAGCGATTTGGCGTATATTCGCATTTCCCATTCACGAACGTCATCCTACTGTTACGCATTTGGCGGTGCATCTGGAGAATGGTCAACGAGTATATTTCACGGCTTCGAATGCTACGCAACGTGCTGAAACACCTCCAGCAACTACATTGACCAGTTTTTTTGCAATCTGCCAAAGCGATCAGTTTGCACGAACTTTGCTTTACTCGGAGATGCCACGTTATTATACTTGGAATGCTTCATCGAAGAATTTTCAAAGACGGAAGCAAGGCGATGCGGTTCCTGGGTATCCAGATGTGCGTTCTACTGATGCTCTTGGTCGTATGTATACAGTTCATCCAAAGAATAATGAATGTTTCTATTTGCGGTTGTTGCTGGTAAATGTGCGTGGGCCAACGTCATTTGAGTCACTACGAACTGTTAATGGTGTAATATTCCCAACATATCGTGCTGCATGTGAAGAATTGAAGTTATTAGAAAACGATAGTCATTGGGATACGACAATCGCTGAAGCCATTATCTCTGCATCTCCAAGTCAGATACGCACATTATTCGCTATCATAATTTCGACATGTTTTCCATCAAACCCATGTAACCTGTGGCACAAATACAAGGATAATATGTCAGAAGATATTTTACATCAAATTCGTGTCAGTTCCAGAAATCACGATATTGAGATGAATGAGGAGATACATAATCGTGCTTTACTCTTGATCGAAGATATGTGTTACCTCATGTGCGGTAATTTATTAATCAGGTTAGGAATGCCAGCACCATATCGTGAAATGAATGACGCATTTAATCGAGAATTGGAACGGGAACGTGAATATGATCACCAGGAATTAGATTTAGTAGTTCAAACGAATGTACCCCTGTTGAATTACCAACAAAAGGAAGTTTATGATACTTTAATGAAGGCAATCGATGATGAAAATGGTGGTTTATATTTCCTAGATGCCCCTGGTGGAACTGGCAAGACATTCCTCATGTCATTAGTTTTAGCAACTGTTCGGGCGAGATCTAACATAGCGGTTGCAGTTGCTTCTTCTGGAATAGCAGCCACATTGTTAGAAGGATGCCGTACGGCTCATTCAGCATTCAAATTACCGTTAATTCTCAAACTATTGAAGAACCAACGTGTAATATTGCAAAACACTCAGCAATGGCCAAAGTTTTAGCGGTATCGAAAATCATCATCTGGGTGTATCACAAGGTACTTAAATGAAGAGCAACCTATGTACTAAAATAAAGAAATAATTATGAATGATTGATGTAGAAATTTAATTTTTTTTGTATTTTTCCAATAAAAAAAAAATATGATTATTTATTGACATTAAGGCGGAACAAAGTTCGCCGGGTCAGCTAGTATTACTATATTTTGTAGTTAACGATTTTATGGTAACTATCTTTGTACCTTTCATAGTGTTTCATACATTGTGTTCTTTTGCAGGTTTCCGAAAGATCAGACCGGAAGATCCATGAAGCAAATTAAGAGAGAATTATGTTATATATTATATTGTTACACGTTTAACGTTCCAGCGGTGAGGACGAATCGACTCAAATTTGCTCCATTGTCACGCGCCATACGACTTATTAATATTAATTTCTATAGAAATTAATATTTTCAATGTACCCTGTCAAAATTCAAAGATGTTGCACAAAAATGTATAGTATTGGATAAATAGGTATATTTATTAAGTAATTAGTTATATTGTTTTAAATTTTAGGTTTTTTTTCTGATATCGTATTGGATTTTTTATCTGTAATGATATTGTAAATACTTTTTCAATAAATAAATAATAAATAAATGTTTTAGATGACTACAGAAATTTATTGATAAAATTGATGGAGAAAAATTTCTAAAAGTACCAATTCATAACATAACAAAAAACTGTAATTTTATGCAACCAGACCTCATTTTATTAGCATGTCTGTTAATTTACCACAGCCCCAAAATTCATCTATCGATATCGATAAACTGTCAGAAGGTATCGTAGCACTATTAAACTTCTATTTGTCTCTGAGTGTGTACGCTTTCTTCTCCTAATAGTACTTCTATGCTTTAGTACTTGTTCTGTGCTTCATTCTCTTATTTAATAGTACTTCTATGCTTTAGTACTCATAGCATAGATTATACACTTATACTCATAGATTATACACATAAACTGGTATTAGTACTTGTTCTGAGACCGTCTTAGAGCATTAAACCAACAGGAGTGGACACGCGCTCTATTTCCCTTGCGCAAAAGTCTGCCACTTTCGGCGGGGGACGGGGTAACGCGAGCAACGCACACTAATTACAATGTTAACTACTAATGCATTTTTAAATCGCGTCGTTATACACGCACACAATAAAATTATTACACACTAGCTTAAACTAAACACACACAATGACATTCACACACAGGGACATCTATCAGTTTACGCTTCCTTAGCGTAAAACAGTTAGAGCTTGACTCTGTCGATATTTAGTATCGATGTTTAGGATTTCATATAAGTACGCGAAAGATTTAATTATTTTCATGATTATTATGTTTGCTTATTAAAATGAGCATTATCTTATAATATATAGAACAGTTTTTTTTTAGGTAATAATAATAATCTATTATAATTTTAAGGTTTTTTTTTATTTAAGCACTTTGAAATAGATGAAAGTAAAGTAAATAGTTCATAAACATGAATTAACTAGAAGTAATTCTGTTAATTCATGTTTATGTCAATATTACAGGAAGAATAAAACAGTGTTTCTAACTAGCACACTTTTTTGTAATTATTATCAAAAAAGCCCGTCCTGTCATACGGTCGGGCTAAATTTATTTGTTAAACATTGTTCGACAAACAAATCTGGTTATGCGGTCGGGCTCTCCTACTATGTTTACTAATGTTTATTCAATACTTCCGATCCCTGATAGTACGGAACCCTCGGCGCGCGAGTCCTACTGGCATTTAGCCGGTTTTTTTTTGAAGTTATACTTTTTTTGGCGCGATTGGGAAAAATGATGAGAGTGAATTTTTACGATGCGCGCGCACACCGACAGAAAAAAGCAACACCCTGAAGTTAGTTGCGAACCTTTTACACACTGAAGTTAGTTGCGGATCTTTGTGTGTCGTATCAGTACAAATAATCTGTGTGAATAAATAAAAAATATATTGGCGTTTATATCAATTCAAATATTTATGTATGTATGCGTTGTATTATTATTTGGTATTTTTGGATTGTTATGCCAAAGAAGTATAACTTCTTACGTGCGTACATGGGTACCCACTCTTTTTTTTTATTTTACTACTGCGCACAAGGACGTATGTCAATAACCACCACCTGTTGAAATTTGTTCTAGTGTGGATTAAAGATTGTAATTAATTATTACGTGTCAATTTTACATGTATTATTCCTAAGTATGTATGTATATTCAAACCAAATAATACTTTGAATTAATTGTCTGTTGCTATTAAATTTCGTTCCAACTAAGCAGAGCTTGTAATTGGAGGATTTTGTTCTGATTACATAGTAACAAGACACTGACATGAGAATGTATGAGTAGATTTTTATTAGAGAGATATTTTATCTGTTCAGATTACAAAAAAACAACAGAATATATTTCAGAAAGTCTTTATTTAAGTAGGTATAATAAAATACTGAAAAACTGTGCAATTTAAATTAACCTTATAAATCTAGTTTAACTAATCCTAGGTAATGCAATAAGAGGAGGTAGCGCACAGCGAGTTTACTTGCTAAAAACTGAGCTCTCCGCCGCTTGGGGGGTAGGGAGGAGGTAGTAGTGCTGGCAGCACAGAAGGCTTTGTCTTTTAAGCTGTTAGTCAGATACTTGTACGCTTAGGAACCCACTTATATGGTTCCTACAATATTGGACCCAAGCGACTCGAGGCGCTGCTTCTTTTGAAAATCTAAAACAAACAAAAAAATAATAATTTAATACTGGAAAACCAATATCGATATTTGTGATTAAACTGTCTCATCTCTAATTATGTTAAAGTGTGACCAGTTTCTTAAAAATAAATACGCTTATTTTTGTACGAAATGAGCAATTATCTTTCGGAATAAAGTGCACTAATCTTGTATATTTGGATTTATAATCTCATTTTACTTGTTCATTTAATATTATTTTGTGCATTACTTGGTAAAAAAAACATTGGTTTTAATTAAAAATAAATAAATATGGGAACGGTGACACAATAATGTACATCCAAAATGAAACTTATTAGATATGTCAACAAGGCGAGATAAAAAAAAGGAAAGGTTAGTTTTTATGTTAATTCAACTTAAAATATTACCCCAGATTGGAGTATTGATGATAAGCCTGGCAACACTTGTTGATTAGCATTTTATTTGGTTAAATTGCTAATTTAATGCCTTATTTAATAATATTAGAACAAAATAATAACTTACAGGTGGAATGTAATATTATCCTTTTGTAGACTTGATGTCGCTGAACTCTTTTTACACCAAAATACACTGCAATTCGGCATTTCTATTGAGACGCTATTAAGCGTGCACTGATAGGTGACTTATGATGCGGAACGCGCGTCAACTAGTTTTATATAACGGGTATGACCGGTGGGCTGGTACCTTTGGCAGAGGGGTACGCCTGTCAGTGGCCTCTCCGGTTGGTTTAATGCTCTAAGTTGCTAGGTATCTATTTAAAAAATGGCAGGAGCAATGGTAAGGCTCCATGTCCATATCTGCCATACAAAAATATTTTTGTGGATATTTTACGATATTTGCAGATTTTAAAAACCCGTGTAATTTAATTTTTGCCATTAAATTCAAATTTGTGTACCTTTCCCTTTGTTGTAATAAATTTTTTAATTTTTACTTTCGCTTGATCTTTTTTATTTAAATTAAGCGCTAAAATAGTAGTCCTGTAACCTTTAATTTTCAGCTCTGTGGCCATTTTAGACGTTTAAACAGCAGGAAACCGCAACAATACTGACGTAATAAATAGAACGTTTAAGCTGGTGTATTATTCCATCAGTAAAAACTGAAATCCATCAACAAAATACTTTATTGACGGACCGCAATATAAAGTCGCCGTATCATCAACAAGATTACTAACACAGATCAAGTAGAGATGCTAGATGCTACACTACAGTAAAAGCTCCCTATTCGCGCTTCCGTCATTCGCGTTTTCACTATTCGCGGATTAAAAAAATGCAACCCAATTTCTTTATTCGCGGCAAAAAATTTCTTTATTCGCGGATCTAAAATTTCATACAAAATTCCAATAGGTGTTTAACGCAATATCTTTTGCAAGTGCCGTCAAATGGTACCGCCGAGCACTTTGACCTAAGGCGCCTTTGTCGCATTTGCCGCAAACACCGCGGTCGGCGTTTTTGAAAATGTAAACAAACAGAAGAAAGCAACCTTATTTATGAAGGAATAAAGTATATTTTTAAATGTTGCTGTTCCGTTCTTTGGTAAAAGCCGCTTTGCCTATTTTATTGTTTTATCTTTCACATTTGTCACAAAAATTGTGATCGAGTAACACGTCTCTACTGCTCTCTTCGTTCTTCGTAATTAATAATGTCAACTAAAAAAATTGAGAAACGCGTTTCGACACGAAAAAAATCTGTGTTACCGCTTAAAGTGAAAATAGAAATGCTTGATCGTTTACGCCTTGGAGAGTCATTTGCATCCATATCACGCTCATTAAATGTCAACGAATCAACTGTACGATCAATAAAAAAATCCGAAGATAAAATAAGATCATCTGTAGCTTCAACTTCATTGTCGGCGAAAATTGTTAGTGATCCAGCAATAGAAAAAATGGAAGTGGCGTTGTCATTATGGATAGAAGACCGCAACCAAAAAAGGGTTCCCCTGAGTGGTCCATTGATCCGGGAGAAGGCAAAGCGTCTTTACGCTCATTTTAAAGAACCTGATGGTAGTTGTAGTGGTGAATGTACAGATGGAGGATTTCAGGCATCGGAAGGTTGGTTCAATAAATTTAAAGTAAGACAATCATTGCATAACATTAAAATTGTAGGAGAAGCTGCATCAGCAGATACTGCTGCAGCAGAACGGTATCCAGAAGACTTTGCAAACCTAGTAGCTAATGGAGGATACAAACCTGAGCAAGTATTTAATGCAGACGAAACTGCACTGTTTTGGAAGAGAATGCCGAACAAAACATTCATTTCTAAAAGCGAAAAGTCTGCTCCTGGATTTAAGGCAGCAAAGGATAGTTACACTGCTGCTATGTTCTAATGCATCTGGAGATTGTGTCATTAAGCCACTGATGCTTTACAGATCGCTAAATCCACGTGCTTTAAAAAATCAAAACAAGGACAACCTGCCAGTGTTTTGGCGTGCTAATAAGAAAGCGTGGGTAACAAGCGCTGTATTTTGTGACTGGTTTCGGAATTGTTTTGTTAAGGAAGTTGAAATTTACTTGAAAAAAAAAGAATTTAGACTTTAAGGCACTTCTAGTTTTGGACAATGCACCAGGTCATCCTCGCGAACTTGAAGCTATGCATCCAAATAAAAAAGTGACATTTTTACCTCCAAACACGACGGCTTTGCTTCAACCTATGGACCAAAGAATAATCCAAGTCTTTAAGCTCTATTACATTAGACGAACCTTCAATCAAAATCGTATTGGATAATATGGAGTGTAATCCTGATATGAATGTTATGGAATGCTGGAAGAAATTTGACATAGCAAAATGCATCGCAAACATAAAAGAATCATTGGAAGAACTGAAACCACACACATTGAAGTCATGCTGGAAAAAACTATGGCCTGCTCTGATTGCGGAAAATGACGAAGAATCCGTGCAAGTTCAAACTTTGACTGCAAACATAGCCGAAATTGCAAATGGAATAGGACGAGATGGGTTCGAACAGATAGAATCAAGTGACATTCAGGAATTGCTTGAATCGCAAGATGAAGATTTGACTGAAACCGACTTGGAGGAAATGTTAAATTCACAGCCCATTGAAGAAGAGGCTTCCACTAGCACTGAAAATGTGACATTTACTCTGAAAAATCTTAGTGAAGGTTTAAGAATGGCAAATGAGCTTTGTGATTTCTTTGTGAACATTGATCCATCTATGGAACGAAGTCTTAATTTTTAGAGGCAAATTGCTAATGCGACTGCTGAGTATCAGTCTGAATTGTCGGAGCTATTAAAAACTGCCAAGCAAGAGAAAATAACAAAATTCTTCAAACCATTGCCTAAGCCTGAGGATAATGATTAATCAAAATGTTCAATAACGTCAATAAAATTGATTTCCTTATATATTTGTGTTTTTTATTTTGGCACTGAACGTATCCCCTTTATACCCATATAAATTACCATTCTGTATTCACGGTTTCTGTATTCGCGGCATATTTATGGAACAACCCCGCGATTATAGAGATTTTACTATAAAGTTTATTCTTGACGTTGACAGAAATAGTTGTCATTAGTTGTCAATCGTCGGCTCTGTTGCCAAAAATAGGAGAAGAAGAACAGAGACAAAAATAAAATCAAACTACAGAAGTGCTACAGAATTACAGTGAAGTGAAGTACCTATTTGTTGTGTATCGTACAAAATAATTTCCTTGTGCTTTTTAAAATATGAAGTTAAAATGAAATAAATTACATATAACTTTTGTAGCAAGTCTTGTGAAACTTTCAACGTCCAAGATTCAAAAAAAGGTTCAGTTGCAGCAAAAACATCTCGTTTTTGCGATGTCTAGTAAAGCTGAAGCAGTGGTACGTTGCTGCTTTTTAATTATATTCACTTCCTTCGAATCATCTTGCGAATTGATAGTTATCAAATCAGCCATGAGCCATTACGATAATTTTTTTTTTAAATGTAGGAGTTGTTTTATGATTAAGTTAGGCTTTCTAAATAGGTACATATCTTTATTTATATTTCAGAAAAAAATGAAGTCTCTATGTTCTTTAATTCTTGGAGGAGGTTTAACATATCAGTACATTTATTATAAAAAAGATTTCAATGGATACTATGAACATGTCCTACAGCCGCTTAGCCAAAATTTTAATCCAGAATTATTACACAAGATTGGTGTAGCAGCTATTAAATATGGTTTCTTTCCACCAGAAACAACAGAAGATCCACAAGTATTGGTAAGTGTTATGGCATGCATTTCAAAAATATTATTATCCATAATTATTATTATATTAACTAACCTATACTGTCAAAGTAAAATTAAGATTTATTAGGTTCGCTGAATCCTTGTAAATTTGAGTCTCGTAGCATAAAGACAAACCTCAGAGGTTTATTTATGCTATTTATACTAAGTCTATCCATATGTAGTGTGAATTGATAAATAAAAAAAAGAAAAAAACTATACTTAATAATATAAAATGTGATCAATTTCATTTTGCAGAAAACAAAGTTCCTTAATTATGATTTAAATAATCCACTAGGAATTGCTGCTGGATTTGATAAAGATGGTGATGCTATTATAGGACTGCGTAAATTAGGATTTTCTATGGTTGAAATTGGCTCAATAACTCCTGAAGCACAGCCTGGTAATCCTAAACCAAGGGTTTTTCGTTTACCTGAAGACAAAGCTGTTATTAACAGATATGGCTTTAATAGCCAAGGACATGAAAAAGTGTATGAGAAAATTAATTCTATAGAAAAAACACTGTTGGACAAAGGGCTACTGGGTATTAATTTAGGAAAAAATAAATTGTCTATAGACCCTATTTTTGACTATGTTGCAGGCATTAAAAAATTCTCTGCTGTTGCAGATTATTTTGTTATAAACATAAGCAGGTACTTATCACTGTAAATTAATTAGTAAATATATTGGCAAGAAATCAGGGCAGTTCTGAAAAGTACATTGAAAATATTCTCAAAAAAAAAACCTATGTATCATAATATATTTAGTTTTGTTCTAATTAAACAACTGTACAATAAAATTACTGCATTGTTTTGGTTTCTTTTTATATGCCTAAGGTGACAAACAAACAGGCCCGCCTGATGGTAAGCTGTTACCATAGCCTATGGACGCTTGCAAAACCAGGAGCATTGCCAGCGCATTACTGACCCTGTTAAAACCCTTTTAACTGCTTTCTTGAAGAACTCCATGTAGTAATCTCTCAGGAAAACCTCGACGGGGAGCTCATTCCACAACCTTATTGTACAAGGGAGAAAGTTTCTCTAAAACTTCACTGTAAGGGACCTAAGAGGTTCTAAGGTGTGAGGATGATCTCCCAGCCGATTAGCTAGTTTGACAATTCTGTAAATTAAAATATTGATCCTTTTCTCCATAGCCCTAACACTCCAGGTCTGAGGTCTTTACAAAAAAAGGGTGAATTACAACAACTGCTGATTAATGTCAACAAAGCAAGAAATGCAATTCAGATGAAAAACAGACCACCATTACTTCTCAAATTGGCTCCAGATTTAAGTACTGATGAAATGAAAGAAATTGTTTCTGTCATTACAAAATCTGAGAGTAAAGTAGATGGATTAATTATTTCAAATACAACAATAGATAGATCTGAACTAAGCAATACAGTTTACAAAGATGAAATTGGTGGTTTGAGTGGAAAACCACTAAGCCAGAAATCAACAAACATGATTAAAGAGATGTATAAAATGACAAAAGGTGAGTGACTTTCAACTTTTCTTTTAAATTAGTGATAAAAATTGATATTCTTATTCCATATTAGACTGTCCACTTATTTTCCAATTAGCCTGAATTTGCCATTTGCCATCCCATAATACATTGAATGTAATGTGGAGTGAAATATTATTGAAAAAGGTCATCAGCCATTAACATGAAAGCCTGGTGAGTTTGGCATTGGTAGCCAAATATTAAGTTTATGAAATTATTTCAGGAAAAATACCAATAGTGGGTGTTGGAGGAGTATTCTCAGGTCAGGATGCCTATGAAAAAATTTTAGCTGGTGCCAGTGCAGTACAAATTTACACAGCTTTAATTTACCATGGTCCTCATGTTGTCTCTAAAATAAAAAAAGAGTTAGCAGAACTTCTAAAAAGAGATGGTTATAACAGTGTTAATGAGGCGGTTGGTAAAGGATTGTAATTGAAATGGTGACCAGCAATGAGATGGAAAGAGTACTTACTTATTACATTTATGAACATGCACCTCAAATTTTCTATGTAGCCTACATAAGGTAATGTTATCATAAAAGTATTTGCAAATAAATACTTACAATGGCCACCTTGCCATTTACTATTGCATGAGGTGTTATGAGTACTTATTGTAGAGTTGAATGGGGTACTGAGGAACAAAAATGGTGCAGCTAATAAATGGTTGTATTGTGTGTGTAAGTGAGAGGAATTTTAATGTCTGTTGAAATGCCTACAACACCAGATATAAGTCTGATTATGAATGAGCTGTAATTAATGATAAGGACATAATTCTAAATTCCATTTATGTATGTATTAGCTGTCCCATTTAATAGAAACAAGTAAATAATAGTTTTCATGTTTGCATTTATGTAAAAAGAAAACCCATACAAAATCAGAAAAGAAAACAGTAACAAAACTGTGACTAGATTTTAATATTTAAAGCTATATTTGATTATAAAAGAAGATATTTTGAATATTAAAGTAAATGTAAAAAATGTTGAATAATATATAAGTAACTTAAGTTAATTTTAAAGTTCAATAAATTTACATGTTACATAATAATTTTATTTTTATTGCATTTTTATAATCTTAAAAATAGTCCACTTGTATGATTTTTAAAATATTTTGGATTATTTGGATACAAAGTAAAATCTGGCTGACAGGCAGGGAGGAGCTTTCTATATACAATCTTTATTTGAAAATCTGATTTTATGAAATGGATCATCCAGCCCTGAATGGCTTTTACAATATGTCTATTTTTGACAGTGCTTCAGCGCCTAACGAGAATCTTGATTTAAGTTTGTCTGTAAAAAGTGGTACTTCACCACTAAATTAGAAAGACATTCTATAGAGAATAGTGTCTTGAATATAAATATTAAGATGATAATTACTTACTAAATATTTATTCCTTGTCTACAACTTTACAATTTGGTAAGTGTTGTTGTAAAAATACTTTACATTCTTGTACATTGGAAACACTAGTTAAGTCAAACAGCATCACAGTTCCAAGTTTATCAAGTTTTATCAGTGCCTTTAGTCCTTCATCAGTGACATTCACGCATCTTGATATTTGTAAATGCTTTAATGTTTCTTGTGCATAATAAAGTCCTTTCAAAGCTCTGTCATCAATATAACTAGCATTGTGGAGGATGATACTATCTATCATACTGCATCCAACTGAAATACACACAACAATTTTATTATTATCAAACTTATTTATCCCATTTTACACATGTAACAAATCAATTACTTTTTAAATAATTTATTAATTGATAACATACTCAAATGAGGGAAGCCATAGTGTGATATAGAAGAGTCAGTTCCATCAATTTCTCGTATTTTTTTAACAGGAATACCCTCTGGAGGCAATGAATTATAATCAGCCAGTCCTGATCCATCAGTCCAAACCACTTTGCCTCCATTACGAAGAACCCATTCGGCACACGCTCGGTCAGGGCCGAACTGTTTTATGCGCTCTGAATCAGGCTTATTAAACATCATGTTTACATACTCCCAGAATGATCTCACTTGGTTATTTATAGGTGTGAATGTGAACTGTTTTGGTGCTGGCCGAAGAGTCTGTAAATAATTAAGTAAACAAATTATTTCGTTCGTATTAAATACTACGCCGGTAATAATAAATTCAAAGGAAATGCATACACAGCGAAATGCTTGAAACATATTGGCCAAATTTGATTATATTCGAAAAATATTACGCCGTATCCAATTATATAAACAACACACTAGGCCTGTGTACAATGGTAGATCAACTAGTTCTCTAAACAAACAACATCAATAATTTATTTTGGTATCATGACAGTTGTTGACAATTTGACATTGACAAACTCAGAACACTGAGTGACTATGACAAAGCTTGTAAACTCGAGACAAATAGAATTATTAGACCTGCGGTACTTTCTGACAGTTTATCGATATCAATAAACACAGAACAAGTACTAAAGCATAGAAGGAGTGTTAATCACCCTCATATAGTTGTCCTATTTTTCCAAATAAGCCGGATACATTGAAAAGAAAGAGATAAATAATTTTGCTAAGGACGGCTGGTGTACACTGTAGAAACGTCAATTTGGTTACCTTTGGTTACCTTTGGATGCCGAATTAAAAAGAACTAATGTCAAATGTTCCAACTTGTCAAGGCCTCTAGACAATTTAGTCGGATTAAACCGCCGCTCGTAATTTTCATTGTTGTTTATCTGTTTTGTGAAATAATATATGTTATTTAATAATTACATAATGCTATTGTGAAGTAAAATTAAGCCCATTGGATATGCAATGTCCTGCGTTATTGTAGGTTGTAAATTACATTCTTTTCGCAAAGAAAATCAAGTTTAAATCGTCAACTTCCATCGGTGAGTAGATATCAAACCAATAATATATACTAAAAACCTATACATAAGTGCAAAATACCTAAGTGATTTATACTTTACTATACTGCAATCATATTATAATCGTCTGTTTGCCATTCGATTCAGTAATTTTTAAGTAATTTACATTTTTACCAATTTGTGTAGTCATGTTCAATAGTGTTGTGACTTGTGCTGCATATTTTATCGACGACAAAAATATTACTATATTTTGTAGTTAACGATTTTGTGGTAACTATCTTTGTACCTTTCATAGTGTTTCATACATTGTGTTCTTTTGCAGGTTCGGAAAGATCAGACCGGAAGATCCATGAAGCAAATTAAGAGAGAATTATGTTATATATTATATTGTTACACGTTTAACGTTCCAGCGATGAGGACGAATCTACTCAAATTTGCTCCATTGTCACGCGCCATACGACTTATTAATATTATTTCTATAGAAATTGATATTTTTCAATGTACCCTGTCAAAATTCAAGGATGTTGCACAAAAATGTATAGTATTGGATAAATAGGTATATTTATTTAGAAATTAGTTATATTGTTTTTAATTTTAGGTTTTTTTATGATATCGTATTGGATTTTTTATCTGTAATGAATAATGATATTGTAAATACTTTTTCAATAAATAAATAAATAAATTTTCTAGATGACTACAGAAATTTATTGATAAAATTGATCGGAAAAAATTTCTAATAGTACCAATTCATAACATAACAAAAAATATTTTAGCTTATGCACAAATAGTCAGGACATTCCTAAACAAAACTGTAAAATAATGTGTTTCAATATTATTGGAAATATGATCATACATTTGTGACATGAATCTTACAGCTGTGTTTTATTTTTACCTTGGGGTATCTGTTTTGATGCTATACAGACAAAGAACAGAGGGCCGATACTGGTATTTTGGCGATCCACACACTGCCCCGCACTACGCTGCTGGAGCGTGGCGACGCGGTGACGGTGCCACGCGTGCAGATGCGAGAGTGCTGGTCTGCATCATCAATCACGCACGTTACTGCAGAACTCGATGTCCATACCGTCTGGCCCCGAACCCACGCGCGTGAGTACGTGTTTCTCTGCATGTAAGCGTGTGATCAGTAACACAGCGCTTAAATGCGTTTTCAGTGTGTTGCACCACGCGTGATTTCTATACAAAGAGAGATACTTACAAACAATACAAGAACACGCACGCTCGCACTACGCTCCGTGATGCGAGGTAGTGTGTGGATCGATCATGTATATTTCAATTTTCAATTTATTTAATTTATTCATATGCAATTTACATTGTGTTTGAACTTACAGCATGAAACATGAATATTAACTTCAAATTATTTTCACATTGAAAGTGCTCCTGGCGCCGCTGCCGGCCTATGCCATTCCGGTGAGGTGTAAAACGACCCTTTGTTTCTTGTAGTTCGTTTACGAGAGCTTATAAGCAACCAGACCTCATTTGACATTAGCATGTCTGATATTTTACCATAGCCCATAGACAAATTTCATCTATCGATATCGATAAACTGTCAGAAGGTATCGTAGCACTATTAAACTTCTATTTGTCTCTGAGTGTGTACGCTTTATTCTCTTAATAGTACTTCTATGCTTTAGTACTTGTTCTGTGCATGTCTGTTAATTTACCATATCCCATAGACAAATTTCATCTATCGATATCGATAAACTGTCAGAAGGTATCGTAGCACTATTAAACTTCTATTTGTCTCTGAGTGTGTACGCTCTAATGTCATAGTAATACAACTTGTTTTTTATTTGTTCTGTGAGTATTAATTATATGAATAAACCTTGTTCTGAGGATGAGTCGATGACTCACAATTTTTCTGTACAATTTAGTACAAATACAGAAATAGAAATGTCAAAATAGTCAAATTTTGAGTTCAGTTAGACAGACGTCATGTAGGTACACAGACTGTGAGTACTTTAGGTAATGTCAACTAGAGATGAGATATACTTGCAAAATTCAATACCAAGGCTTCTAAGTACAAGTACGTAAAAACACGAGGGTCGAAAACCAGGTTTTAAAATACTTGAAAGTATTTGTCGTCCCACCCGCTAAAGGTCGGGTTCGAGTATGGCAACCCGCTCCACGCTGGACGCGAGCGCTTTACCTAAAATACTTGCATAGGAATTCAACCTGTATTTCCAGAAAGATAAGGAACAAATTCGTATGAATAAAAAAATACTTTAAAGATAAAAGTATTTATTATACACAAAGTACGAGTGTGTTTCTTATCTGCATTGAAATATGAATCATTTTTCTATGCTATCGTTCGCCTTAAAGCACTTACTTTCAACTTGCAAGTATTGGACGCGAGCGTCTTACTAAAATACTTGCATAGAAATTCAACCTGTATTCTTAATACGATAAGGAGCAAATTCGTATGAATACAAAAATACTTTGAAGATAAAAGTATTTATTATTCACTAAATACGAGTGTGTTTTTTATCTACATTGAAACATGAATCGTTTTTCTATGCTATGCTATCGCGCGTTCGCCTTGTAGCACATACTTTCATACTTGCAAGTATTGTCTGCTCGTACCAGGGCACCCTACTTTGAAGCGAAACCCTGGTAGCGTAAATACGTTTCATCTCTAATGTCAACAGATTTATTAGTATAGTACGGATTTACAGATTTTTTTTACAATACGTAAATTATAATTATTGAAAATTTACTATTATTGGTGTTTGCGTTGTAATTGTAAGTGAATGTTATGTTATAATTTACTGCAGTATTGGTACAATAGTGTAGTATTATATTTTTCGGCTAGAATTAGTTTCAAGTGTAAAAATAATCTCGCCAAAAAACTATGTATTGATTCCTGGTTACTATTTAATACAAGTTAAGAATTTACAGTAAATAAATTAGTTACATTCTCACAGACATGTCATTTAGCAGATGTAAATTTATTATTCATGCATTGTTTATATAATAAAAAACAACTAAACTCATTGTGTGCTTAGCAGCAGATTTGCAAGAAACACAATGTTATTTCTATTGTGTCTAATATTAATTATTAAATAAAGCATACGAGAGGTTCAACATCTTGCAGCAGTAGATTTAAATTACAATTTTATACACTTGTATTAGCATACAATTATAATTCTTTTATGAATCCAACATACTGTGTAAAAATTATCTAATATATTCTTCTGTCAGTATCTAAAAGATAAGCCAAAGATATTGTTGTTTAATATTTATTGTACAACTGTAATAATACTTTTTCTTTTAGGTGTAGAAGAGTAGTTTATAACGACATTTGCATGATTAAGTTTTTAAGTATTAATTTATGCAAGCTAGCAAACCAAAGATTTTTTTCAATCAATTTTCAAAATTTTAACTATAAAAAAAAGAAATTCCAAAAGATGGCAGCTACTACCCCAATCCAAGCCTGTGTTAAAAAGGACTGTCAAGATGAAGGGTCATTTGTAACTAAGAAATATTACAGGCAAGCGGAACATCGGTAAGTAACAATTATTTATCTATTTATTGTCTCTGTTAAAAACTCTTTGATAGTAATTTATTAGATCCATCCCATGTAGATTGTCATCAATTGCTTTGCAGTCAATTTGAGGATTCTTTATTATTCTTTAGGGGTTTGTGATGAAGATATTTGAAAAAAAACGGACTCGAACTCCGACTCGCTCACCAAGGGTTCCCTATAAATTAATTAATCTGTTTTATGCTTGTGGCAATGAAGCCCTTTCATATGATACCCTACATGACAAGGTAAATTTAATTCAAATTTGAAACCGCTAAACAAGCGCATTGCCTGGCATAAAAATCCTGCTTTTTAATGATTTAACTACAAATGTATAGTTTCAGATTTTTCCCTATACTTGCCAAATTTCATAGTTTTAGGTCAACAGACAACCCTATAAATTTTGGATCCCCTAAGAGTGTTGAAATATACGTTTTTCTGGCATAAACAGTCGTATATTTGTTTTACGTTTACTTAAGAGTTTGATTTTTTCACAGCTTTTAAAGACTTTAGATCTAAGTATATCCTTTTAATTTTAAGTCAATACCTCCATGCGTTCCGAAGATAAAGAGTCTTGACAGATAGAAAGACAGATAACAAAGTGATTCTTTATAGGTTCCATTTTTTCCTTTTGAAGTACGGAACCCTAAAAAACAGGATAAATGAGCTGTTGTCTATCTGGTGAATATTAGTCTACTTTTACCATTAAGTCCACTGTCAATTAGCCCAATCCTTGCAGCTTCACAAATTTTTCATAAGTAAAATGTTGTAAGTTTATTTGTGCAAACACACTAATTTCGTTATTCTGATTTGGCTGTCTATATTTGTAACATTAATTTGGGCCTGTCAAACCAAAACCAGACAACATGAGAATATATTATTGAAGAAATAAAATGTGTTCTATGGATCTGTGTTTACTGTTTAATACTGGTATCACACACTGGTCAAAGAATTTTGTTTATAGGTACCAAGTTAGGTAAAATGAGAAGAGGTTGAGCAGTTTCCCAATCACTTTCCAGCCAACTAATTAATTGTGTATTCACGCGTATGTGACGCGTAAATAACGTCGAAGTTCGAATTGCCCATTGATACAGGGGTGCATTTTTAAAGCGTTAATTGTCAAATAGAAGGTCTCGATCTTCTATTGATTCTGCCATGA
Source organism: Parascotia fuliginaria (assembly GCA_963082885.1). Classification (NCBI taxonomy): domain Eukaryota; kingdom Metazoa; phylum Arthropoda; class Insecta; order Lepidoptera; family Erebidae; genus Parascotia; species Parascotia fuliginaria. The sequence continues at coordinate 10,496,289 of OY720180.1, read as the reverse complement.
CTACAAAATCGTCGTCAAATCGAAGGTGTATTCGCTATTTTATTGACACTAAGTCCTTAACAATATAAGTAGCTTTAACGCGTTTTTCATTGCGTTAGTAAGCAGTTACAGGGGTTTTTCCTGTGTAGGTGATGCAATGAAATTTATGCACGTACGGAGGTGATCGCGTTTTCAAGCAAGTATTTCAGCATTGCGATTTAAATACCCATAGCAAATACGACATCGCAATAAAATCTTAAGCACTGACCTGACTATTTTCTCAACGGAATCCAAAGCTTTCTCATAATACATAAATTATCTAGCATAGTGATAGGTACCTATACTACTTTTGTTCTTCATGCAACTTCACGCTAGGTATGGATGGGGTCCAATTCCAATGCACTGGATGCAGCCCTTCCGACGATTATTCAGGGTTGAAAGTTTGAAGTCGAACATCGCTGGACACAGATTACCTACTTCCCTGATCTAATGAGTAAGCATGGTTCAGAAGTGAGGGTCTGTAGTTCTTCAGCAAACTGTTATTACCCTATTTGAAAAGAGCATTAACACACTTTTGTTTCATGCTTTTATCTGGCGTTATATTATGTTGTACAGTGTTAAATTGCTTGTGAAGGTTTTTTTTTCATATTAGCCTACCACAGTGACTCCATCCCGCCTGATAGTAAGCAGTCAGTGGAATCCAGAAGTGGTGGCCACTTCACATATCAAAAGCCATCGTCTTAAACTGCTGGTATGGTGGTCTCCACTATGGTGGCTGGGAATGCGGTTAGGGGAAGGGAATAAGGGAGGTAGGAAAAAAGGAAAGGGGAAAATTTGGACCTCCGGCGCTCTCACTCACCGAACGAGACGCAGAAGTACGGATACTACTACGGTTACAACGATCTTCTATGATAGGGGTAGTACTTCCCCGGACGATCCGACCCATTCATGCTGAAACCAGCGTGGATCTACTACCGTAATTTTTAGGTTACCTGCTTTTTGAAACTCGGTTTTCGGTGCCTTGTTACCAAGCGCATCGTAATCTTGTACAGGTTGATGCCCGCGATATCCACAGCATAGTTAGGGTCGATTCAGCAAGGTTCTTTATTCTTAGCCTCGAAGCGTATAGTTATGACCATTAAAACTTTAGGTCTTCTCTCTCCTTCGATGTCCACTGTCTTAAGTAAAAACGAATTTAGCCTGGTAGCCCTACTGACTAGACTGGTAGGATTTGGCCTGAAAGTATGCGCTCTTGTAAGTTTTAAGTATGAACATGGCTACTTTTTTCTGCAGAGGCCCTAGACAAGTGGCATACATTTCAATTCTGTTTATAGAACAGATACCCCCATAACATGTTTTAATCTATTCTATGAATAGAATAGAACTCTATGCCACTTGTCTAGGCCCTATGTTTTGGTATCTTTACTATATAATATCTATACTATTATATGTATAAAGCGGAAGAGTTTGTTTGTTTGTAATGATATGCCCAATGCACTTGTCATCTTGCGACAGCACCAACCACCTTAACCATCAAAAAATCAATTTTGATAATAAGTGCCTTATGTAGCCATAGACACATATTATTAATGCAAACTTGTAAAATACTTTTGCCGAGTTCTTGTATCGCAATCACTATTAGACATTGAGTGATAAGAGAAACATTATTTTTACATTTTATTAAATAAATTGCATTAGAAACATTTACGAATAAAATAAAAGTATTTTCTATTGTTAATTTATAACAAGTCAGTGTAACTAAAATTGCATGAGAATAGAAAAGGTCAAAATCTTCTGTTATTTTGTGAAGTGCTACTTTCTTCGGTAGGTTCACAGCAGCGGCAGATTCTTGAATAAAGGCGAAACCTTTAATAAGATCAGTTTTACGTAGTAATTCGTCTAAATTTGCCCTAGTGGTCGTGGATGATATGTGGGTTGCACTGCGCGCTTTGTGTCTCTAACTGTGGCGGATCGTTGCATTGCGAGCACAGTGCGTGATGGTGTATTGCGTAGCTTTGGTGATGGATCTATCTAGCGAGTTGGTGACCGACCACGTGCTCCTCTGTCTTTTACATGATAATGAGATTTATGCTTTAATTTAATTTATTTATACTTACCTAAAGTTTCGCTGTTTAAAAAGTAATATAGATAAGATATAACGCCTCTAATACATATAAAACATCATAGTTGTTATTGACTAGGCATTTTTGAGCGAGAAGTTAAAAAAATTACTTGCTTCGAAATTACTAGGTACATAAAAAAAGCTAGGACACAAAAATAATATTAACTAAATTATACACATTATGTCATACAACAGCTCAAAACAAAGTCATAGCAATTATTAGTTTCATACTAATTGGTAACAACAGTACCTAATGGGCTGATAAAACCTGACACTTTACCAGCGCATGTTTCGTACCAATGTTGATAGTGATCACGGTTCCGGAGCGGATCCTGGGTTCTTTATTTGGGGTGTTAATAGCATCTCACAAGCCGTCATGAACTCATGATCTACCATATAATTTTGCTATCCTAGTAACTGTGACGGTAATCACCACGAGTACAGCTTTGCCTGTAGCATACATAAAATCTTCTAACGTGTAGTTAATAAAAACTACGCTACACTATACGCCAGGTTGTTAATATTTTGTGAATCTGAATAAATTTCTCATGGTACCGGCCGAACCTGAGTAGTAAGATAGTGTAAAAACAAGCTATATGGTAAACTCCAAACACGTTTAATTCCACAAAACATGTGTGATGTTAAATTTATCATTTCACTATAATAACATGTCTTATTCGTGTGGGTCCAGACATCATGTGAACTTAATATTTACATCATTCATTGACCCGATCAAAAGTTATCACAGCCCGAGGTTATCTTTAACATTAACTTGTTTTGAGAGCGTTGTTCTGACGACGACATCAGTTATAAATTGGTTTTTAAACGAGTTGGTAATTTTTTGATGCCTATCTTTTAATTTAAAAAATAAAAATGCCTGACGCGTTCGAAAGTGCTTATCCGCTGTCACCCTCATTAAATCCTGAGGATATACGTGCACGTGCAAATTCATCATCAAAATCAAAACGACCAGTAATATCTTTTCTTGCCGGCGATGAAGCCGTAGTAATACCCGACAAATATGAAGTTGGTGCGTCTAGACCCTTGAGAAAATCTGAAGCTGATATAGATTCTTTCGCAGAATCGATTATCCACATGCAAACTAAACCAAGTATTACCTGGCTTGATAAAAGAGTGCTTCAGCACAGGTTTGTATATAATAACAAAAATAAAAACATAGCTAGAATTTTACTGATTAGAATAATAAGGCTACGCCATTATCCGTCATAACCTATGTAGAACTGAACTCCAGTTTGACTTGCTTTCTCATTGTAGTAAACCTAGTTTCGCTTTTTATTGTTGGTATTCATAAAGTGACTGTTGACATTCAGTATCAAGTTATGTTAATCAGTCTCGTTGCTATCTCATCAAATAATAATATTATAATTATGTATTTACATAGAAATTAAAGAAGATATTGTATAGTAGTGTAGGCACCCCGAACTTAAATTCTGTGTGTAATTTTTGTACATTAGGTAAGTATGTGATTGCAGAGACTAAGGTAACTTTGTATTAATGAAAATTTATTGACTTTTGTATACTTTTTGTTTCAATTAAAAATACTAAAGATAATTATAGTAGTAAATATAACAATTTTGGGACAAGACAGCTGCTCCACTTAGATCTGTGCTACCTCTGTATCTTACTTCAAAATTTTCGTTTTTATTATGATGGTAACTTTTTATTGGCTAATTTTCGATTTGCCTGAATAGTCAATGCTTACGTAATGATTTGGAGATTTTCTAGTTTAATACGCGGTTCTTTCTATAAAAGAACAAAACATAAGAAATTAACAAACTTACATGTATCATCATCATAAGCTGTAAAACAAAAAGAACTTTAAGAGACAAATATTAAAAAAAAAAACAGATTAAATGATCTTAAAACTACATTTAAAAATATTCAAATATTTTAAAACAATAAATAAAAAGCTTACAATCCACAAATAACCAGAAGCAAGTATACTCTAACAAAATGCAAAGCTACATGGGACATGTACGTAATACAGGTAACCAAACACCAAGAGAGTACTTCCATAAAATTATTAGCAGTTAAGTAACTTTTTTTTTTTTTTTTATTTATTTAAGACATTTAAAATTACAAGTCTTTAACATTTTTACCGTACGACGCAAACCTTATGGTTTATTTCCGTACAGGGTACTCGCCCGCAGCGTGTACTATGAACAATTTTAAAATTAAATCTTAATACTACAAATGGTTAACCGGTTACAATCAGCTAATTTGCTAACGGTGAATTAATTTCAGTTCAATATTTTTACAGGTACCGCGTTCAAAATTTATTCATTCACCGGTAACATTACAAAATAATTCCTTAATTTTTTCATATTATTGTTTTCATCTTTGTAGTAGCTCAACTGTTCCTCAGGTAACATATTTAAAATAGATGGTATGAGGTAGCTAGGCAATCTAGTACCGTACAAATTATTATAGTTAGGTAGAATAAATTTATTTTTGAATTGAATTACCCGAAGTCTTGTATCTCTTTTTTTGTTTACAATGAAGTTGTTGTTTTTGTATTCAATTAACAAAGTTAAATGTGATCTTATTGTATACACTCATAACTTTACAATAATTAAATAGGCCGTCATAATTTTCTTTCATTTGCAATTTAACATTTTTGGGTACAATTATTTTTAACATTTTTAATTGAAGTTTGTATACATTTTCTATATATGAGGTATATGTTCGGCCGTAACTACTTAGCCCGTAACTGACAACAGAATCTGCCAGGGCCATGTACATTAATCTCAATGTTTTATAAGGTAGTTTCAATTTAAGTATGTATAATTTGCTAATTAGTGATCTTAATTTGTTACATACATGATCTATGTGTGCTTCCCAGCAGAATCTGCTATCAATCACAAGCCCTAAGTATGTATGTGTCTGTACATTTTCAAGAGGCGTGCAGAACTGTGACGTCAGGTTCTGATATAGCCAAAATATATTCAATAACTTTTTTATTGATATTATTGAAAACAGTGGAGTAGGTAATCATAACAAGACTCATACATTAGCTTTCGATAACAATAAACATAGTATATTTGTAGCGCCTACCAGTGCAGCAGAAATTAACAACATAATAAACTTTTTAAAAAATTCTAATTAATCAGGGTACAATAATATTCCATCAAACCTAATCAAACTTATATCAATACACATAGCTCAGCCACTAGCTTATATTATTATTTTTGTCACTAGAACAAGATTGTTTCCCTGAGAGACTAAAACTAGCAATAATTAAGCCTGTGTATAAAAAAGACAAATAAAAATATATGTATAATTTAATTAAATCAATAATGAGTAATATTAACGCAAAAACTCCATCTAATGTTATATTTTTAGACTTAGTAAAGCATTTGATTTTGTAAGTCATTCTGTACTAATCCATAAATTAGAAAAATGTGGTATTAGAGGCATGCCCCTAAAACGGTTTCAGTCTTATTTAAATGGTAGAAAACAAATCACACGTATAACTAAATTTAACAACAGTACAAATGCCATAGAAATATTCGTTTCTCAGCCGCGAAATAGTCACTTTGGTGTACCACAAGGGAGCATTTTGGGACTCCTTTTATTCCTCATTTATTTAAATGACTTTCCAAATAATTTGAGGAAACATGATTGCGTTCTCTTTGCTGATGATACAACGGTAATCATAGGGTCTGACAATGAACCTGAAATAAATAATGTGCTACAAGATATGACAGAATGGTTAGACTTCAGTAACTTAAAATTAAACATAGATAAAACTAAAGTAATAAATTTTAGATCTCATCACAGTAAGACAAAATTGTTAAATATACACACACCGGCGGCATATTTAGCGGAACAAAAAAAAGTCCAGATTATTTAAAATTATAGCTTTATTTCAAAAATAAATATATATAAATATTTTATTGTTTAAAAATTATACCTTTTAAAATCAAAATAAGATCAAACGTGGTCCACATTTTGTAATTAAAATCATCTTTAGTAAAAATGTACATTTCAAGGTTACTGAAGGTAATTAATGAAAATGGAAAAAGTAAGTTGAAAACTGTTTTTAAGGTAAAATAACTAAATTTTAATAACATGTGTGTGTCCTCCATGTGCCCTAATTAGAGTTTCGACTTGCCTAGGCATGCTGAGAATAATGTCAAATCAAATCATATCAAATCATTTATTACTTTGCGAATATGGGTATAAATAAGTGTTCTTAAATAAATTAAGGTACATTTAGCCATATCCTACCACATAGGCATGCAAAAACAATACATCATACATGTCATGTTACAATTAATTACATTTGTCATCCAAAGAGTGGCTTTATAAAATGTCAAAAGAGAATTTCTTACTAAGTCGACACAAATTACATAAGTTAAAAAAAAAGTATTTTTTTTTTTTTTTTTTTTTTTTTTTATTAACAGTTTTATTTTGATGTCATGTCATTTTTAATTTATTATTTGTTGTCAGTGTGAGATCTCAAGTTTAGAAAATTTGTCATTTAAATTGTCTTTCAAGCTGTAATAACATTTATTAACTAAAAGGCTCTTTAGATTTTTCTTAAATAAAGTGATATTCATTGCTCTTATTTGCTTTGGTAATTTATTAAAAATTGCAGGACCGATATGAAACACACTTTTGTGCATTAGCGTTGTATGGGTTCGGCGCACACAGAGATGAAATTCATCACGTTGTCGCCTATTGTTGGCCTTTGAGGGCAATGTAAATAAGTTTTGGTTGACCTTAACAAATATTGAGACCTCATATATATATAGGCTTGGGAGAGTTAGAATTTTGTATTCCTGGAAAAACGGTTTACAGGTATCGATCACTTGAAGCCCAAACATAGCTCGTATACACCGTTTTTGTGCTTTAAAAATTAAGTCATTGTCAGTCGAATTTCCCCCAAAGATTACACCATACCTCAAGACTGAAGAGACCAGTCCATGATATGCAGTCAACAGGGTATCAACACTTGAAATCTGTTTTAACTGATGTAGCGCATAAACTGATTTATTAATTTTTTTGTATAGTGTTTCAATATGAGATTTCCATTTTAGTTTATTATCTACAGTAAGTCCAAGAAATTTTGTTGTTTGCACAACTGATACAGGTTCATCCTTATAGTTAATCTGAGGCATAATTGCATTCATACGCTGATTAAAATGGATTATTTTAGTTTTTCCTATGTTTGCCTTCAGATTATTAATATCAAGCCATTTAATGATATCATTTAGGGTACTATTTATATCATGCTCGTAAGATGATCTGTCATTAACTCATTACACTTAATTGCAACGGTGCTGTCATCAGCAAAGAGTGTCATTGGGTTTGAATTTGTACTTGGAAGGTCGTTAATATATATTATGAAGAGTAGTGGACCCAATACACTTCCTTGTGGGACACTATATTGTATTGTAAGTCCCTTTGATAGGTATGTATCCTCCAAAGCTTGCGTCATATCCATAAAAATAGCGCAGATCGGTGTTTGCTTGTCGACATTGGACGTTATAATTTCTAGGAATTCGTATATAGCTAGATTTATACTTTTGTTCCGTCTAAATCCCTTTTGCTCTTTAGCAAAGATGTTATTGGTTTCGAAATAATTGACAAATTCATTATATATATATTTTTCAAAAACCTTTGAGAAGATCGATATTAGGGCATTGGGTCTATAATTATTCATGTTATCTTTACTCTCTTTTTTATGAATTGGTTTAATAATTGCTGCTTTTAGTTTTTCAGGGTATACACCATTTTCTATAGACAAATTTTAAATGTAGCTAAGAGGTTGCGAGATGAATTCTGCTACTAGCTTAATAATTTTAGTACAGATACCGTCATAGCATAGCCTACACTATTGGTGTTTTTTAAACCTTTTATGATTTGCTTTATAACATCTGGCAAACATGATTTCATAAAAATTGAGTTAGCTCTAGATGTTAGATAGTGCTTATACTGATCTTTATACATATTATTAATAGGTGATATCTTATCTACAAAGTAATTATTAAATGCATTCGATATGTCATATCATAACTCATAAGGATTTGTCACGATATTATTATTAAACTTAATATAAGGGATAGATTCTACTGACCTATTTTGGTATTCATCATGGCATCTAGGGTTTCCTAAGGAAGTTTTTGCCATTCTTAGACTACGGCGGTTTGCAGATCATTGATGTTGCCTGGAGCTGGAATTCTGGATTTAACTCTTCTTTTTAACAACTCCCACACATGCTCGATCGGATTCATATCCGGTGATCTCGCCGGCCACTCCATGACTCTTGTAAAATGTCTTATATAGCGATCTGCTGTCAGATTCTCTCCATTTATCACCACCAAGTCCGTACGAGCTCCCAAACATATCCCTCCCCACACCATTATTGATCCTCCTCCATGTGCCACAGTTGTTTCAAAATTTGCTTGATTATATCGTTCCCCTTGGTGTATATTCTTTGCCTTCCATCAACTTGGTTTAAAAGAATTCTGCACTCATCAGTAACCAATACCTTACCCCATTAGTCAACATTCCAAAGTTGATGTTCTCGGGCGAAAATGAGTCTGTTTCCGTCAAAATTTGTAAAATGTAATCCTAAACTTTTTGAAATTAAAAACAAAGCAAATAAACGGAAAGAGACACACATGTATTTAAAGATGCCGATACCTCGACTTGAGATGTTTAGACGTAGCTGCGTGGACTTACATGGCACCTCTCATCTATAACACTGCCTGAAAATATAGCTACCCTCCCCTACCACAAATTCGTTTGCATTGCACAAATGGTTAGTTGACGAGAGTTATTACTCTGTAGATGAGTTTCTGAAAAAGTCTTGGTCTCACTCCTATTATTTCAGGAATGCATTGTAGATAAATTATGTTAAATACCTAAGATATAATTATTTTCTATAAACAATATTCCTAGTAACTAAGACTGTATCTAGCACCTAAGATTTGCATGCTATTATTTATATGGCAAATATGTGTCATTGTACTTACAAAAACTGTATCATCGAAGTTGTCGTTCTCAGCCTGAGGGTCTTTTACTATACCACATTTTAAGCAAATAAAAAGGGATAGAATTGTATGTAATGTTAGAGATAGTTGAAGCGTATAAACTCATTTAAGTATTCAATAATATTATAAATAAAAGAAAAGAGATTGCATATTATTATAAAATAATATGCAATCTCTTTTCTTTTGAATTAAAAATAGAAACAAACTAAATATTATTAAATATATATATATATATATATATATATATATATATATATATAATCAATTGAGAAATGAATGCCGAGAGAACAAATGAAAGTCGAAACAACAAATTAATAATATATATATATATTAGAAATACAATTAGAATTGTTAAACAAAGAAATTACTGTAGGATACGCTTTGGAAAAGTTACGTTGATTTTCTCTGATTGATTGATTGATTGTTTTACTTATGTTAATGATTATTTCAGTACAGTTTCTTTCGGCATTAATTTGTTGTTTCGACTTTCATTTGTTCTCTCGGCATTCATTTCTCAATTGTAGTAAAATGACTGGATCACGTAGAATTACTTTTAGTGGACTATGGCCTATAGACATTTTTGATTTGCATATTACTCAACATTTAGGTGGACCATCGGCAATAAAAAGTGCCCGTGGTCCACCCAGCTGAATTAAGCAGGCGGACCACAACCCATTCCTGATATATTCATTAATCGGATATTACATTTAATTATCTAGATACACAATGTGTGGTGATATTAACCCGACTGCCGGTCAGCTAATTTCAATAGTTATAGTAACTGCAGCAGTCTGATCTACCGAAATATCGAATTGTGAAAATTTTACTAAGTATCTTAATCTAAAATTACCTAAAATATCTATTACAAGTTTTTAACAGGTCTTACTAGTTACTGCTTAAAATGAAAACTGTTATTAGAACTTGCTCGTCGATAGCATCGTAGTATAATGATCTAGAAATTCGAGGAGCCGGTGTTATGATTTAAGTAAGTTTCTTGTTAGATAAAACCGCACTTCAATTCAGTTTCTAGTAGGTCATCTTATTTATAAAATAAATATTTACCTAAAGATTTTATAAATATTCTTTACCTTTTTGATTGATTTCGTGGGCTAGCCAAGTAGATAAACCGTGAGAACGTTCTAGAATGCGTTGTAAAACATACCTGTTGATATTGTGAAGGTTACGAGCAATGCAAACCGAATTATCATTCAATCAAATTTAGTGTCGGTTGTTACCAACAGTTCATAAATTGTGTTAAAGATTGGAAGTTAATTAAGTACGGTTGTGTCATAAAACTTACCTAACGCACGTGTAACGCTTCTGTTCAAGTGCCCATTCGGAGAAATTTAAAAAAAAAATTTAAGAGTCATCTAATATACTAAAAATCATTAGATATTTTATTATAATTGTAGTTTTTTACATATCCTTAGTTAATGCAGTATTTTACTGAAAGGTAATGAATGTATCCATGGAATAGATGAGCAATATTTTATCAGACGGCCTAGTGATGACTTCATAAGTCTGACGGTGTTAGCGAATCAGCTGTTTGCTCGGCCGCGGGGAAGTGAATGTGCTGTGGGATCTATACGTATAGAGGAGCGTCGGGTTAGATACAACGTCAGTATACGTGATGCCTTCGTCGATCTGTATCGCACGCGTATAAACACTAATTGATAGAATTTTGTTATCGCCGCGAGTTTGTTACGCTACTTACACCTAGTGTTTGCATTTTTATTCATTGGTTTAATGTCAAGTTGAAGATTAGCAGTGTCGAAATTAATAATTACAACGGGAATTTTATGTGTTGTTGTGATTTCAATTTGATTTGTTAAAATGTGATTATAATTTGAATGTTGACAGTAATAAGGTTAATATTTTACCACGTAGGTGCACATTTACTACGCAATAAACTGTTCATGGTTTGCATTTATGTTGTGCAACCAATATCCAGTCAACATCCAGTTTAACTTGTTTGAATGTCCTACATTTTCTAATACAGCAGGGCTCAATATCTGTTACATCTATACACGATATCAGTAGGTATTCGACAGTTAAGTACATGTGAAATTATTTTAAGATTATATATACACGAGTCATTGTTTCCAAGTTTCGTTGTTACTTTTGTTACTTAGTATTTTCTTTGTGAGTCACAATAACAACTCTCGTACCATTGAAAGTTTATTTGTATTAAAGTAGACGTTGAATGTTTTCTTTATTTGTTTTATTTTAACGATAACACTGTTCTGAAAGTTAACAGAAAATTATAATAATAATGTAAATAAATAATATGTCTAAAAATGAAAATAATTTAATTAACTTAACTTAATTTATGACACAGATTTGGAGTTGGTTGTAACTGTAAATTAGGTGCCTACCTTTATTGATTTGAGTTTCCTGGCAGCCGCTATCTCATGCGCCCTGCTGTGCACGTTATCTCCATAGTCCATTTACTTAACAAAATAGATGAATAGACCAATAGAATGTTATTGATTTAGATGATAAATTATATCTGCAAGTCAGTACTTACTAGAAGGACGTTTAAAGGCGATTTTATATCTATATTTAGGTACTATGATCTTGAAAGGATAAAAAACAATTTAAGTATCTAATTCATCATAAAGTATGCATTACCTCTTGTACCTAAGTATGTAAATAAGCTTCCAATTTTTTTAATACTTACCTTAAAATTAGTACTTACCTAATTAATTATCCTCCTCTCAATTGTCTAAAAGTCAATTTTATGTTGTCTTAATTTTATAAGCGATATTTTATACTCTCGTTAGTAGTTAAGTACCTACCTACTTACGACAAAAAAAACTGAATGAACTTGTCTTTAAGCCAGTAGAAGGTAACTAAGACATAACAACAAACAACGTTATAAATATTAGCTGCTTGTTTTTATGATTATCATCACGGTATACCAATGAAGATTAAAAAAACAGTAACTGGATAACAGATATAGTAAGCTAGTAATAGATATGCAAGTTGTTCATGTAGCTTTATAACCAACAGTACTGCAGTATACATCATATTAATATGCCTACTAGAAATGGGACCGGTATTTTAACCTTGTTACTGTCAAGGATGTTCGCTCAAACGCTTCCTGCGTAGGTACTGAAACGGTACCATTGAATCACGAGAGGCGCACGAGTCGCGTTTAATGTTATTAAAATATATGTTTAATTTCTAATGCAGACGGATTTCCGAGATCTTGATTATATGGACGTTGTGTTCTTTGTGTGAGAATTTACCTGAATAATTTGTAAGTGAGTTAAAACATGAGGATAGAACGTGCGATGGCTAACGGTACAGCGGAAATAGTGTTGGACAAGCTCAATGAATCCTCGTATGGCAAAGGGGATCGTACCACAGCAGCACCTAACGAGTGAGTTAACTACTTGAATGTCTATGAACAATTTTAACGTTGCGTTGCTTTATTTGTTACTCCACAACATTAACTAGTGAAAACATGAAATTCAGCTTATCGCGTTCTAATATTAGATGTTGGATAAATATTGTAGGTGGCGCGTACTAAAATTAGAATTTTGTAAGTATATTTCAACACATATGATAGAGTTGTTACCCGTAGTCCCACTCCCGATGAGTCGACCCATTACCAGGTCCATGGGTAAATTTAATTACCCGTGGTCCCATGGCAAGAGAGATTGTTTCTTGGACTTTTGACAATATCGATACAGTAGCGATAGGCACCATTTCGCAAACAGTATTGCTAACGTATTTCATTTAGGCGTTTGTTGTGTTGTAAAAGATACTTTTGATATCGAAGCAAAGCCATGGCGGACATCTAGTCTACCGTAAATCTATAAAAATAATTTTACTACTTTAGCGCTGATATTTTACTACAGCGATAATGAAAATAGGTTTTCGCTATACATGCTGTAAATATAAGTTAATTAGCTGACAGCCTTTGTTTGTAGTCTCTAATTAAAAGAATTTTGTCTTTTTGTCTGTCTCATATAAATGTATTTTCTTTTTGTTCAGGGAAATCCTGGTTCACAGTATCAGTAAGACATGGTGTAGAATAAGATTTTTATCAGTAGAAACCAACGCGAGTCATGACCACGGCACGCAACCATTTGAACCGGTTCGAAATCATTACGCTTTCCACTCCGTAGAATCTTCATTCTCCATCTAGCGTCAATTCTTCGTGGTGTGTGACCTACATAATGTCATTATTTGTTTTGTAATCTTATGATCGGTGATTTTGGATTCTTGTTTCCTGTTTTGCGTAGAGAATCTCTTCATTGCGCGCTGAGTTGCTTTAGCCTTCTTATAAAGCCCACAGGGAGTTTCCTTTCAGTACCGAATCGTCCATGTATCAAATGCCGCATCTCTGTGTTATAAATAAGTCTTTACTGGCAATATACATAAATTCTTCAGTTTTATATCTAAACGCAAAAGAAATTATGCCGATTCCTAGAGACTCGGCATAATTTCTCAAATTACCCAGTCAAGCACGATAGAGCTCAGCCTCGAACTTGGAACATAATATTTTTTTGTGGGTTCCAACGCCAAAAATATTAAACTAGGATTCAAAACTGCGATTCATCGGAAATATATCTTTTTGTATGCGAATATGTACTTATTCGCGCATGAAGATGTTCACGCACAGAAATTATTTATAAGTTATAAGTGGCTGTTACTATTCCGATGAATTCGTATGAAACAGCCGTTCTTTGTGTTACAGCTCTTACGTATACCTATCTTATTAATATAATTTAGTTCATAGTAAAGAAGTTATGTAGCTACGGCTTCTTAGTCAACACACAGTAGTGTTTATAAATTGTGCTTTATTATTACTCTTACGACGAACGAGTTATTTTATGTATTGGTACAAGTATGTACTTACAAGTTTACTTCATTTCGCTAAAATAATTACAAGTAGGTATTGATGTCTCTAGAAAGAGTGTTATGTCTCACGCGGTCTTGGCATGATTTCGTGACACTGGAACTACGCCACAGTTACGTACTATTCTGTACCCGTAGGCGTATGGGCAATGGGTCACTTGCTGAATACATGTACATACCTATATTTCAACAAGTTAGATATTAAAATGGACATCAAATGGGAGCCAAGACCAACGATCGTATTAAATTATCTCCGAAATGTGCAAAATTTTAAAGCTTGTGCGACTTGTACTGATAAATAAATTCGTCAACATGTTATGACAAGAAACGGTATGATTTAGGTAAATTAATCCATTTCGGAATTATATTTCAGACTGAAATATAAATAGCAAAATGAATTGCAAAAAAGCAAACAACCTTGTAACAAGGCCAATTTGTTTATACATAGGTACTTACGAATCGTAAGTAGGTATTTACAAATAAAATATTCGAAAGGTGTTTTAGTTTTGTTTACTTGCCAGATATAGAGAAAGCTAATAAACAGCTGGTCGTAGACCCTTTAAATTTTACTATATTTGACGTATAGATATGAGAATGCATTTTGGTAAAGTGCCATAAAGTTAAAACAACAAAAATATCAGTTTCGCGTACGTAATAAATAAATTAATTGCTCTAAAAATCTAGAATAAGTCAATATTTAATAGTTAGAGTACCTGCTAGTTTATTCGACATAGGGCTATACAATTTCTAAGCCACTGGAAACTGCACCTAAGTGCAAAAGTACTCGGCAGAGAGTCAGAATTCTTTGGAAACAAATCAAGAGATTATATCCTTGATCTGTCAGTCTTGATTTGCCGCATTCGGTTTAGACAACAGTAAACTTAACATCAGACATATAAATTTATTTGAATATACATTATCTATTCTTAGATGCAAGGTCTCGATGTAAATAATCCACACAGTTACCTGTAGTAATAAAAGTGTCGCAATGCTATTATGGGAATCAAAAGTCAAAATCACACACGGTAACAACTGAGTGATATTGATTATTTTATCAGTTTTTTTTGTACCCATGTCATGATATTGTCAATTTGAAGACGTGTGACTTATAGGTATGGTCGATAATCATATCATTAGGCTTACGTCTGTAGCCCTTATTAAACTTAATTCTTATCTCAGCTTATATTCTTACTTGAAGTTCTTGGAACAAAGGACGGATGCTGCAACGGTTGCGTGTTTGTGTTGTTTAAATTACTGCTTAAAAATAAGTACTTAATTACTAAGCTACACTGCGTTGTAGTCGAAATATGTGTCGTGCAAATTGCTGGACGATTTCTAAGAACGTGTTAGATTGTATCCAATGTGTTTGTCAATTGAAGCGTTTTAAAATAGCTTTCTGAACTACCTGGTCAATGAAACAAGAAGATGTAGATGGGAAAATTCAAAAGCAAAAAGTTTGACTTCAGAACTTTGTTTGGACTACTTTGGACACAAACATAACAAAAGTCCTTACCCCTCCGAGGTGAGCCCGAAGGGAGAGGGGGTAACAAAGAAGCTCCCATTTTTTTTTGCTTGCATTTCGAAAACGGTGCTTCGTACAAAATTTTGTTGTACTACATAATGAAGGCTTTTGCCCTATAGCGTAACCTTAAAATTCCCTAGATTTTTTAATGGATCTACCACTATAAATGGTTATTTAGTTTTATATTTCTCTTTGTAATATTTTTCTAACAATAACAAAAACTAAAGAAATTGGACAACACATTGGGAATTAATCTACGAAATTCGAAAAAAAACATTGTGACTTTATCAAAAAGGCTAGGCTATATTTTTTAACATCGATTGATAAGTGCCCAGCAATGGTTCGTTTTGCATTCGACTTTAAAATATGATGTTTTTATTACTTATAATATTTATAAGTATTCTGTACCGGTGACCTTTTTATTGTTTCAGAATTTTTGTAAACAGATCGCTACATTTAGAGAATGTTAAGTTTTATGGATTTGATATGGACTACACTTTGGCTGGTAAGATAATAAATTTATTTTAAAATTAGTACAGAGTTCAGAAATATTGATTTTCCATGCGAAGAGTCTGCGTGACAGTACAAAATACAATCTGATATATAAAATCGTTGAAGATAGGTATTATGTAGAAATTACATTGAATCTTAACACGTCAAAAATTTATAAGTTCTATAAGTAGCATTTGACCTTCCTGTAATAACCTGTTTTAGTTTTATATGCACTCCTGGAATGACGCAGATTGGCATTTCTATTACAATGTCAATGATTATAATGTTTTTTATTTTCTAGAATACAAATCGCCACATTATGAAAACTTAGGATTTAATCTAACAAAAGAGAGACTAGTGCGCAAAGGATATCCAAAGGAAATATTAGAATTTGAATATGATCCTTCATTCCCGGTTAGGTAAGGATAATTATGTTTTATAATATATTATTATCCAAAATATAATATATAGAAACTAGCGGACCCAACAGACGTTGTCCTGTCTTAATTATTATCAAATTTTTCGCAGAACCTTCTCCTGACAATAACAAACACAACAAAAAAATAATTAACGGAATCGGTCCAGTCGTTCACGCGTGATGCCGTGACCAAGGGAAATAGGGATTTATTTTTATATAAATAGATATTTCTAATCTCTCATTCTACAAACCCTCTTTCACCTACCTACAGATAGACCCCTCTCCCTTCTTCCCCACTCCTCCCATTCCGCTTCTCCTTTCCCTGACATTTCACTCTCATTTTCCCTGGCTTCTCCCTCATTTCCCCCTTGCATCCCCCTCACTTACATCTCCCTTCCCCTTCCTTGCCCCATACTTCCCACTCACTTCCTTCTCATCTTTCTCTCCTTTTCCCGTCACTACCCCCTCACTTACCCCTCGCTTTACACTCACTTCCCCTCACTTCTTCTTCCCTACCCCTCTTTTCAATTTTTAAGCCGCTAACTTCAAAAGCAAATATCTTTCCATATAATATTTCATCCCTAATTCCTTCCCTCTAAATCCACCCCAATTAAAAAAAAATTAGAAGTATTCCATAACAAAATTTCTTCAAAAACTATGAAGAAGTTTTATACAATCGTTTTCATCAGACCACCCTTAACATTTAGGGGGATAAAAAATAGATGTTGTCCGATTCTCAACCCTAGCCGATATGCATACAAAATTTCACGAAAATCGGTCGAGCCGTTTCGGAGGAGTTCAATAACGTACACCGTGACACGAGAATTTTATATATTAGATATTGGTTAGAAGCAATAGGGAAGCCTTGTACAGGTTCGGAAAGGATGGCGACATTACGATTGGGTAGATAAACGCATAAACACATCCTTCTGTCTTAAAGGTGTCTACACACCAAAGCCGCCGGCACGGCGGCACAACCCGCCGGGCAAGGCCGGCGGCCTCATTTTGAAACAAGATCAAAGCCGCCGGCTCGGCGGCATAACCCGCCGGGTTCGTGCCGCCGGGCCGGCGGCTTTGGTGTGTAGACACCTTAAGACTTCAGCAGTTGCCTCAAGTATATGAAATTTCGCATTGTACAGCTGGGGTTTGAGAATTACAATAACTTTCTGATATATTCAAATAGGTACCACTGCTCACATACGATTTATGAGCGATATGATACCCAAATTGGATATGGGTTTTTGATGTTATTTTTAATAGTATTACTTGGGAATGTTACGCAAATTATGTGCTTCGTGAAGTTGAGGAAAACAACGCTTTATTACATGCATTTTATCCTCAACATGGAATTTAAAAAGCATTCATAGTCCAACTATCCCATCAGGGTGACACATAATAATAATAATAATAATAATAATATTCTACCACATTCACACAACGCCATCTAGCCCCAAATTAAGCAATTATATTTGCTTGTGTTATGGGTACTAAACAACTGATATACTACTTATATACATTTTTTTTTTTGTAAATACATACATATTATAGATAAATTACACCCAGACACAGAACAAACATTCATGCTCATCACACAAAGATTTGTCCTGGGTGGGAATCGAACCCACGACCTCCGGCTTAGCAGTCAGGGTCACTAACCACTAGACCAACAGGCCAGTCAAATAAATAAATGATAAATAGCTAAACAAACTAGATTGATTAAACGCATTATAGTCTTAAGTCTATATTGATTAAGTAGGTACAAGTGTTCTTGTATTCTAATATCAATTTTATGTTTCAGAGGCTTATGGTTTGACACATTATATGGAAATTTATTAAAAGTAGACGCATACGGTAATATTTTAGTATGCGTTCACGGATTTGAATTCCTCAAACAGTAAGTTCACCGTTTTTTACTAAATACCTACTTACTTATCTTTTTATTTCCGTCCGGGGTCATTAGAAGAAAGTCGAAGCGAAGTTTTTATATACATTGGTCAGCCTATTGTTCAGCAGTAAATTTCTTTTCAATTACCTATATTATTACTAGCTTCCCGCAGCACGGTTTCACCCGCTTCTTTGGTTATTCTGCTCCCGTCGCCAGTAGTGTCATGTTACATAGCCTATAACCTTCCTCATGAACTGGACTCAAATGCAAAAAGAATTATTAAAATCCGACTGGTAGCTCTAGAGAATAGCGCGTTTCAAATAAACAGACAACCAAAACTCTTCCGCTTTATGTATTAGTGTAGATTATGGTGGTGATGAGTACAAGGTAAAAGTTACAGAACAAGCTTATTTCGTCCAAAGAGTAATCTCGTTATGCACACAATGTTACCCTTGTTTCGGTAAGTACGGCGACAAGGCCTTTGTAACACTCGGTATATATTTATTTAAATACCTATACATATATTTTTTTTCCGTAAGAGAATCAACGAATCGTCACGCACGCCGTGCCTACCATAGTAAATAATGAAGGTATAGAACTATAACTATGCCTTCGTGTCATATTCGTATGTTTTTTACCAGGTCATGTGTTAGCATGTGTTTTAGGAGTGTGCAAATTATAAATTGCCATTTTACCGTCTGCCTTTTATATAATTATGTAAATGCTTATGTCAGTCAGCGCCTATTATAATACCTACCTTATTATAATGCATCGTAAATGCATTACTCCAAAATGGAAAATAGAAGTAATCAGGTTATTTAACTTTTTAATTTAACGTAGGTACCTACTTAAAAGCCTCTCTGTATGTATTCTTTTGATAAACTTGTATAATGGGCTGTTATTCGCATAGCTGGACAATCATGTTTCATAAAGAATATTTTTTGGTTGCTGCGATAAATAAACAAACTATTATAGATCTTTATGATATTATGTCACAGTCAGATCAGCCCTACTGCTTTCTCCTGTTTATGTTACACAGGTAGTTATCTCATAATGGCGAACTTATTAGGTGGAATACCTATATGTTCTGAATTTGTCTCATAGTAAAACATTATGTAAGTACGCAGTGTCTAACTCTAAAGTTCATGTTTATTATTATCCAATCTCTAATTTCGCACATCTATTTTTGTTACCGATTGCTCGTAACTCCCATCGTATTAATTTCAATACAACTATTCATTATAATGCTTTGAATAACAAAATTAATAATGACAACAGACTATATAGCTTTATGGGCTGCATATTAAATAATATGTAAGTAAATATAGTAAAGAGATACAGCCTGTTATAGATTTTTGTACTTCTATAGTTCATTTATCCTCTACCATAATAAGATACTAAATAAATGTAAATTTCAATACTAACAATGTAAATTGTAATAGAAGCTGCTGATCTTTTGCTGCTTGGAAGTTTTTATTACCTTAGTCGATCTGTTCCAATACAATCCAAAAATACCCCAAAGGAAAATTTTGTAGGTAGGTAAGTAGACTTTTTTTTCTCATAGTACACCAATTATTTTTTTATATTATATATAGATAACTATTTAGATATAACCATCCTTACAGCAAAAAAAAATAATTTCTTCCAGGCAGCCTTTGAATGAAGAGTAAAAGATTGTTTATCTTCTTAAATAAGTGCGATGTCTAACAAAGAATGTTTTTGTTACAGTTCACAAGTATACGAATTGTATCCGAATAAATTTTTGCAGTTGGACGAATCTAGAGTATATGTGTTGAATACATTGTTCAATTTACCAGAGACATATCTCATTGCGTGTTTGATTGACTTCTTCACAAATTCACCCCAGTACCAAAGGTAAGAACATAAATTACCCGCTAATAGAACATTTATTCGTTCTGAATTTAGCACACAAAAATAAGAAGCAGGAGTGGGATGCTACGCTGTAATTGGCTATTTCAAGGTTAAGCTTTCATATGCACTGATGCACTGCACGTCAATCGTAGAGTCCGTAGTGAGTTCTTATGCTAGCGAATGCGTTGTTCATGTCTGTTACTCTGATGCGGAATCTGCGACTCCATAATACAAAACATGCTAAAGCAACACACCTGAGTTATGTTTACTATTTAGACGAGACAGAATTATTTTGTTGTTGATGTTAATGCGGTCATAAATTAAACAGGTGCGCGTTGCCAGATAATTAAATATAAAAAAAATATTTACATTTTATATAGTTTCTTAGTTGCCAGTATTTTGATAGTAAATTAATCCAAATTAGCATAAATAACATATAGTTTATGCAAATATACTGCAAAAGAAGAAACACATTTGGTTACGTGAATAATCCTCACAATAATTTCTTTATTATCTATCGCTATTGGGCCAAACTAATGCCCTTTACCTACATAATAGAAAAGTGTTTTATTTACGACTGATGTATGTTATTTATGACTCTGTTACTATGAAAGACTAGATAACATTACAAAAAATGTTAACGAATTAGCTGTTGCGGTAACTTTATAGGCGTAGTAAAGTAAATACCGATAATGAAATTAGCTACGATTACGATATAGCCTTCAACCCACAGAATACTACTTCACTGTTCTGAGCTTCAACCGATCAAATAGAATAACACTAGATCTTTAAACCTTGTTTTGGTTCATAATACCTAACATTTTCTTATAGGGATAAAACTGGGGTAAGAGCTGGTGATCTTGCTATGTCCTTCAAGTCAATATTCCAAGATGTAAGAAACGCAGTCGATTACGTTCACATTCACGGTGATCTAAAGAGCAAGACAATAGAAAATGTGGAGTTATATCTGGATAAGGATGAACGACTACCCACGTTCTTCTCAAGGTTAAGGGAGAGCGGTGCAAAGGTCTTCATTTTAACAAATAGCGACTACAATTTTACAGACAAAATTATGAGTTATCTGTTTGATATTCCGCCTAAGAAGGGAGATCCAAAGGTAGGGTTTTACTGTTTTAAGTTTTTTTTATTATACCTATCGCATAATTCTGGGCAGGCGACCACGAAACAGAAGTCTCAGCGTAGGCTTGTATCTCCGCCGCCGGCTTAATAGTTTTCGGATAATTGATGAATTCCCACTTTAGCCAACCCAGAGCCGACTTCATTCATGGCTGGCCCTGGCTGGGCTAAAGTGAGAATTAAGGAAAGGGCTATCGCGGCAGTCTTTCGGCTGAAATAATGATGAAGATATGTTGCTCTACTTTAATCTTTTGACGCTTCAAATACCATTATATTGTCATCATTTTAGCGTTGCCAATCGTTTGATATTTGTTATTTTGCCTCATACATAACATCCCTATAAAAATGATGACAGCAGGCATACCTTAACCGTCATAAACATTGAGATTCTTATCGAATTTGTTCTATAGATAAGACACGTTTCGCGTATGTACACGCTCGTGACATATATTACGCATGATTATGATTATTCATCTGTATTAAAGTCAGCCTCTGTGGTGATGATGTATGATTACAACACAGAGGTCTCGGGTTCGATCCCTGGGTCAGTTAAAGTAATATTGGGTTTTCTGTCGAAAAATTTTCAGTGTTAGCTCGGAGTCTGAAATTGTGCCCGATATATGACAACAGGCTCGCCCCCTGTTACATGGGACCTAAAATAAATAATGACAAAAATTTGGGTGGTTAAACACCTCTGCCTACCCCTTCGGGGATAAAACGCGTATACATATACATATGTATAGACAGACATTTAATGATGTATTACATCATTAAATATCTGTCTATACATAGCTTCAGACATTGAAAAATGCCGATTTAATAAATAGCGGTAAATAAAACTGCTGGTAAGGCCAATGTACTTCTCTACAGCTCTGATGCATGGTGTTGCCGTAAGACCTATGAAAACAGTAGATAAATTCCGCGAGCATGTCAGAAGCTCTAAATAGGAGTAGGCTCTTGAATAACATGTCGTGAGTTCATGGGGACAATTCCCGCATCAACGTCGACGTTTTTCTACATACATTTAACAATTTCTTATTTATATTCTTCAAATGCTTTTTGTAGTTCAAAGAATTAAATCATGCCATTACAGTCACAGTAAGATGATTAATCGATTTTTAAAAGATGAGAGTAATGATTAATTATCGTACTAACCACACAAACTACCCACACCTTCTCTCAATCATGCTAACTGTCATGGTAGGCGCCAAATAATTTGATATTCAAGAATATACGCGTCATCTCTTCCGCAGATATATGGGTTGGCTTTTGTTGTTAGTTATCGTCATTTTCTGTTACAAACTTTAAAGTATTTTTTCTACATTTTGTGAATGAGGAAGTGCTGTACTTGACCTGCATTCTAAAGATTACCTTATTTATCGTTAAGTTCAAGGTTGCGCTTGCATGATACGTCTTAATGAGTTAAAAACCTAGATTTAATTATTCCAAACTATCAGAGGTGAAGAAATGTTTAAGAATTTGAATTTTCTCAACTGTAACTAGTTATTATTGTCCGCAGCCCACGGAAAACAAAAACTGGAAGACTTACTTCGATTTTATAGTAGTGGATGCAAGAAAGCCGTTGTTCTTCGGAGAAGGCACAACGTTGCGCCAAGTTGACACACGCACTGGAGCCCTCAAGATGGGACATCACGTTGGGCCGTTACATGAAGGACTTGTTTACTCAGGAGGTATTTATAATTTTATATTTATTTTCTTTATGAATTTTGTGTTTGGCTCCTTATCCTACAAGTAGCTGTCTTCAGGTAGAACAGCATAGTTTACTACTTAGTCATTCAAAAATCGTTGTACCGTTCGACTTACTAAAAATACTTTTGCACGTGCGAAATTGTATTTTCGTGTTTTACAAGTAAAATTATATTTTCATCTCACATATTGTTATTTGTGTTACTGAAGCAACTACCGTGTTGTATGATATACGTATACCTATCTTTATACCTGTTGACCTAGTTTCTTCCAGTGTGCTCCTCTTTTAATTTCTGAAACGTGTTGTGCGCATCCTGATCTTTATTTATACGTTATTGCATTTAGAAACTTACCTATAACACATAATATAAATAGTATTTTACATATAAAGGCGATCTTATCTCATAATTAAGTCATTTAAAAGCAAAGCAGTGGCAGAGGAAGTACTCGTAATATCAGTATGATCATCAATCTAAAGAAAGGAAGTTAAAATTGTCTATATCTTTTTCTAAATCCTGCCTTTGTAACCGAGAAAATAAAACAAACTAAAAGATTATTTATATATACCTAATGCCTATATCATCAGAAAAGGAAGTGAAATCCATTCCAGATCTTGTATATTTACTTAGTTTATAGTTTTAACAGGTGAAAATGAAATGTGGTTGTAATAGAAATTTAAACAATAAACATCATCATTTGACGCCACGCGTTCTAGTATTTTGTCAACAAACATTAAGATTGGTTAAAAAATACTTTAAAGAAAACTTCATACTCCCAAATAAAAAGTTAATTTGGGAGTATGAAGGATTTTCTCGCGTAGATATTAGTGATCAACTCAGTACGACGTTAGTAAACAGATGTTGCTGTCCAATTGCCTGAAGTAATTTATACTTAACTCGCATACGATTTCGGTATGTAATACAGTATTATTAGCCCTATTACCCAAACTAGCCATATTTTATTATTAGCCCTAACTACACTTTAAACACGCCATCTTTAGCTATTGACGTCTGACTTCGCGTGTACTGAACTGATTGATAATAGGGTATTTTAAACATAAAAAAAACTATTTGATAGCGATATTTGATATTTCATTTGCTTACACAACCAACTGACGTCATGACCATAGAGCAATATGGTCCACTCTTAGAGCATTAAGGGTCCACTGCATCCAGCGTTTTCGTAAAATTACGCGCGAAATTTGAAGATGCACTTAATAAATAAACAAAAATTTGAATTTTTAGTGGTTCATTAGCACTATAGAATCTAATTATTGAAACACTTTTAAAACAATAAGTAAAATACCCTATTACAGTGTCTATATTTGATCCGTTACCGGGCGACCTTTTCGTAGTTATAATTGAAGTTCAAAACTTTAGGTTACTGCCATGAATTAAATAAACATAGACAGACACACAGAAAACCATTAATTGCGATAATCAAGAAAACTTGTGCAGTGTTGTGTGAATTACAAGAATTACTAAAAGTTTTTGTTTCACCATTCTTGTTGATATGCTCCATTCTTTATTAGGGCTATGAACTTATGAGCGTTTATAATCCACGTTGCCATATGACTGCGAAATCTGGCAATGTGCATTGCATCAAAATGTAATTAAAACTTCCTACGGCTAGCATGTTTGTCTTTTTTAACCGTCTTCAAAAAAGGAGGAGGTTTCTTAAACCGTATATACATATATTATTTTTATGTGTGTTCGCGGATATCTTCGTCGTTTACGAACCTATTTTGATGATTCTTTTTTTGTTAGAAATGAGATATCCCAAGGGTGGTACATTAATAAGGAAACCAGGATCTGATGATGGCATCCCAGAGAAATCGAGGGTAACCTTCGAAAATCGTATTGACATCTAGTGCATTTGTTATTTTTTTATTAAATATTTTTAGACACTACTATTTAGTAAAGGTTTAGAGTCGATCTGGTGATGGAGCCTAAAGACAGTCGAGGAAACTCCTCAACGATTTATAGCAATTACTTGATGTTTTGACTTAATTCATTTCTAATGATGATAACTCTGCACCTATATGGGTTATAAGTGCCATTACAGGTCTGACTATGGAGACCATAGACAGTCAAGAGAACTTATCAACGAATTAGAGCAGTTATGTTGGGCTAACTTCATACGGTTCAAAGAACCGTTCAATATGCCGAAATGTTCAGTTTGTAAAAAAAACAGAACCCAACCGATTCGTTGCGGATGGCACGACAGGCGTGCCATTCAATTTTTTCGTATATTCAATTCCTTATAACTCGCTCAAATTGAAACTTTATGTGGTGCTTCTTGAACTAAACATTTATTGTTCTGGATTCAGATCATGCCTACAGTCTTCGTTTCTGGATATTATGCGAATCAGATAATTTCAGGAGTTGACACCTACGTTGACGACCTTGATAGGTATCAAGGTTGCATTACGAATATTGCATTAAGATATTAATGCAACGCATTAGGTACCTATTCTAAGACGTACCTCCAGTTTTTAATTGTGTACGATTTAGACCACAGTACTAACTATTAAAAGTATAAGTAGAAGATACCTAAATAAATAATAAATGATTAAAATTTTTTTTGCAACTGCATTTTACATTCGCTAAATCTCGTTGCAATCGTTCAGGAAGTTATTTTGTTTTTGTAACTCGGCTTGCTCGGCTCGGCAAAATTTTGGAAAGGACCATATGTTTTCGTGTTATGGTTTGTTTTTGCTCAAAAGAAATGAACTATTGCTAATATAATAAACATATTATTCGAATGAGCGTTTGGACCAACGAAGTATTTACCGTATGCTCGTATGTAATACGGTACATTTTTTTTATTTTTTTTACAATAGAAAATACATTGTGTCGAATACAATACAATATGATCGTACCGCTTTGGGCTTGACGGATTAAATCATAAAAATAGTACAATGTTTACATCCGATGTTTGATGTCAACTGAATAGAATTCAAGACTAAACAAGTAGAAAAGCATAAAAAGGGCATTTTGTTTTGTACATGGCTGATGGCACAATAGGCGTGTCATCAACTTCTATGGCGCTTGACACGACTATCGTGTCACGAAATATTTGTTCGCCGCCACAGATAAAAGTGTTCTTTTTTTTTTTTTGTTATTTGCTTACCAAAGTGACTCCACTCTGCCTGATGGTAAGCAGTAAGTGTAATCCAAAAGCGGCGGACACCATTCCAAAAGCCACACTACTGGTATGGTGGCCTCCACTATGGCGGCTTAGTGAGATGCTTTTTCACGCCCCGCTTAAAAGACCCAGGATCAAAATTAGATGGGAACACATGCGCTGGCAAAGAGTTCAAGGCTTTAATTGAGCGACAAAAGTATGAAGTGCTGAACCGTTTGGTTCGAGACCCTTTAGATTCCACTGTTAAAGGGTGGCACTTTAGTCCCGCACGTGTCGTTCTGGATAAAAAGGGACAGGGTGGGATTAATTCAAAGAGCTCTTCAGAACACTTTCCATAGAAGACGGCCATTGAGGCGATGTCTCTTCGCAGCTATAAGGGCTCAAGGGTCTTAGTAGCCTCCGGGCTTCCGATGATACGGACTGCTCGCCGCTGCTACCTATCGAGTGCATCCAGTAAGTACTGTGCGGAGCCATCCCAATGATGAGAGCAGTACTCCACGCAGGAACGAACCTGTGTCTTATAAAGAAGACAGTGCTGCTCGGGCGTGAAGTACCGCCTCATCCTGTTCAGAACACCGAGTTTACAGGAGGCGGTTTTAATGACGCACTCGATGTAGTTCTTGGAGTTGAGATCTCGGCTGATGTCCATACCCAGGATACTTAGGCTATCCTGAAGTGGTAACGCTGTGTTCTGAAGAGAGGGAAGGGGAAGGAACGGAGATTTTTTTGCAGAGAACGCGCACACCTGTGTTTTCTTGGCATTGAACTCGACCAAATTCTCACAACCCCATTTAGAAATGCGGTATTATACTTGGTCGAGCTCAGCGACAAGTTCTAGGCGTTTTGCCTCGATGTCAGTCTGTTTAGCCGCAGGATGTCCGAGATATCGCCCATGCACTGTACTATCATCTGCATAGCAATGAATGTTGCCAAGGGACAACATGTCATTGAAATGCAGAAGATACAGGGTGGGCGACAGGACGGACCCCTGAGGCACCCCAGCGTTGACCTGTAAATAATTGGAGGCCGATCCGCCACAAAGGACTCTAATGCGGCGCTCACGCAGGAATTCGGCAATTCCAGTTGCACAGCAGACCATATGCCGGAAGTTTGGACAGAAGCGAACGGTGCCAGACTCTATCGAAGGCTTTGGTTATGTCAAGGCTGATGGCCAAGGACTCTCCATGCCTGTCCATAGCTTCACCCCATTGGTGCGTGATATACGCTAGAAGGTCACCCGTAGACCGTTTTGACCTGAAGCCATATTGTCGGTCACTAATTAACGAGTGACCCTCTAGGTAGCGGACTAGTTGAGAGTTTATTATCCGCTCAAGCACTTTGCAGAGAACTGAGGTGACAGCTATGGGTCGATAGTTGCCTGGCTCGGATCTATCCCCTTTTTTGGGAATCGGTTGAACATTCGCCTGTCTCCAAGCCTCCGGCACAATTCCCGAGGAATAAGATAGATAATCGAAAATGGGCGTCGCAATGAATCTGTTAAGATTAAAGTTACACGTATGAATACCATTATCTACTAGGCATGCTGATGCGTCAATTTGACACTGAATTTAAGTTGCGTAATCGCATCATGTCTAACAATGCTCTTTCGTAGTGTGGCCTAGGTACTTATAATTTGCTTTAATCTAAGTCAGACAACGCTATTCTTTCCAAGGTTTCAACACGACTCAGATTGCTCGGTCGGTGCCAAGTAAATACTTGTACTACAATAACAAATTATTAAGTACACAAAATATTGTTAGATATGTCGAAACAATAACAAACTATCCACCGTATTTGTGAACAACATCATGTCGAGCGGCCCGGGCGCAGTCTCCGAATACTTAGATGATAATTACCACAGGAGAGATATGCCGTGATAATTACCTACTAATATTAGCTTGAGTTGTGAGAAAGATTGATATTACCTATACTTAGTTATGATTTTATTTGGCACTGACTTGAAATTTATAAAATACTTATTTAATTGTTTCTGATTAACTAAACAATAAAATTATTTTTAGAAAAAAAAATGAAAACCGACTTCAAACAACACATACATGTTCACTCCTTAACTAAAAAGTAGAAAATAATATTTTAATTACTTCATAGCAAAGAACATTAAAGGGGAATCAACGCAATCCTTGATACGTATAATACTTTACTATTTATAGTTTTTAATCAGTTATTTTGGAGTCGGTGCCAGCCAAGAAGGATTTTTAATTCTGCCTTCGCAACAAACTTTTGTAATGCACGGGACGATAATGGCACGCGTGGGGGATATGCCTGAGTGCACAACCCGAACGCGGTCATACTCGTGAAGGCAGACGTCATTGATAGTTGTGTTCAGATATACATAAAAAAATTGAGGCGCACTTATCAGATTCCGTTCGATTTTTTGCATTAAATCTATATTTTTCATTCATATATTAATAGATTAATCAAGAAGGTTTTTTTATGAAGGTCATTATGATCCTTCTTGGCTGGCACCGACTCCAAAATAACTGATTAAAAACTATAAATAGTAAAGTATTATACGTATCAAGGATTGCGTTGATTCCCCTTTAATGTTCTTTGCTATGAAGTAATTAAAATATTATTTTCTACTTTTTAGTTAAGGAGTGAACATGTATGTGTTGTTTGAAGTTGGTTTTCATTTTTTTTTCTAAAAATAATTTTATTTTTAAACTTTTAGTGGGAATTAATTGTGTATAAATATATTCAATATGGGTAGACCTACTAAACGTGCTGCGCAAATGAGACAGCGCCGCGCCGTTTGAAAGAAAGTAGAGACGAGAGGTAAGATTGTAAATAGAGATATATGGTCCTTGTCAACACTTTCTCGATCGCTAAACCCTGAATTCCAGAAACCACAAATCAAGACAAAAAAGTGATGATCTACCAACAATAAAGAATCATCAAAAATCATAATTTATCTGACCGCGCAATCGCTTAACTGATATACAAAAAATAAATAGTGGTGCTGTAAGGGCAGGTTTAAGGCCGCCCGTTGCTGTTGTAATTTCTCACGACCATAAGACCGCCAACTTGGCTTAACGACTACTAAATTATAGTGATAACCATATACTACTGCTTCTAAAGAATGAAGACGCTGAAAATGAAATGACACAAATGGTCACTCATCCAAGGCCACTTCGTTTCTAACAAAACATGAATTTT
This sequence comes from Parascotia fuliginaria, assembly GCA_963082885.1. Lineage (NCBI taxonomy): Eukaryota > Metazoa > Arthropoda > Insecta > Lepidoptera > Erebidae > Parascotia > Parascotia fuliginaria. The sequence goes on along the minus strand of OY720180.1, from coordinate 10,466,940 downwards.
GAAAATCACTTCGCACTTGTAACATACATGGACATGTCAATGTCAGAAAATTCGTCGCAAAAGACATTGATGTGTTGCTTTACACGTCTTCACTTCTTGCATACGTTTTGTTACAAAATATAAAATTGAAGCCAAACCACTAAACCATTCTTTATAAAAAAAAACATGGGACCCCATTTCAGAGTATACTCTTTCAAATAAAAGAAGAATTTTCCAAATTGGTTCATAAATGACCGAATTCCGTTGTAACAAACATACAACCACTGAACCATTTCTCATAATAAAAAAATGGGACCAATTTCAGAGTCTACCCTCTCAAATAAAAAAAAAATTTTTCAAATCGGTTCATAAATGACCGAGATATGAGGTAACAAACATACAAAAAAAAAAAAAAAAAAACATACGACCCGAATTGATAACCTCCTCCTTTTTGAAGTCGGTTAAAAATACGAATTACTTTGAGCTAAGTATTTTTTTTTTACTTTTTTGTTTGCTGTTTGAAGTCAGATTTTTTTTGCTAATAATTATACATTATTTGTACCTACTCTATGCATAGATAACTTCATGTAGGTATGTAGCGTTAGTCTTTCTTTTCAATATGTGTTTACAACAAATTCACAGTCCATTTAACTCTCGCGCTTCACCACGATTTTACGTAAAGTATTTCGGTCAATGTGCGATGTTAAGGTTACCTATTTAGACTAAAAAAAATTCCTTTAATTACGAAAGGTTATGACATGATATTATGATATTACAACAATTATGATACGGTTGAGCGGTAACCAACTTTACGGTCAACAGTAGATTGTGGTATCTATCATATTTCGTAATAACAAAATTATAAATACAAAGGAAAGTTATGTTTTAATGGAAACAGCCTATGACATTTATTAAGACGCAGTTAATAAAAGTGTAAATGTCAGCGTAAATTGTTTAGTTTAATATTGTCAAAATTGACGAAAGCTGGATGAAAAGGAGAGACAAGCATTCTTGATCTAATAAATTTTGGTGGTTCTTTGCGATAGATACCTACTCAGATCTAAGCGATTTAAATTGATGGTTAACTAATAATTCACTTTTCATTGTGTAAAATGGTACTACAAACTCGCTTCTGTGGGATATAAGGTAGTGCCTTATGTGTCATTTGTCTGTCCTATGTAGGTACTATACATATAATTACTTAGCTGGTACAGTCTTCTAAGTTTCAGTACACAGTAAACCCTACACACAGCCTATAATCGCATACGACCGATTGTTAGACGTGGCTAGTCTACCCATACTTGCACTGGTATTGGAGGATTTGTTGTGTACGTACATACTTATGATATCTGTTCTTGACTAATATTATTCATCTCTATTTAGTTAAGTTATCAACTTATTATACCATTTTCAACGATGTGACCTTGACCTTTTCTTTTACTTTACAGTTTCTTAATTTTCTTACTTTATCTTGCTTTTGTTATATTGTTACCCATACATGGTAATAAAACAAAAAATGTTTATTTGATCTCACACGTTTTGGTTCGCAATATGATGAAGCAGCTCCCGTTAGTTAAAAATATGATCATACTTGCACTAAGGCCGCTATTAGACTATCATAGAAATAATATGATTAAAGATGTGTAAGAGCGGTATTACATTATCATATAAATATGATTTCATATCTGTCAAATTACATGTAGTTATTATACCGTCGTATGTTCTTCATTTAAAAATGACTTACACATCTTTGATCATATTTCTATGATAGTCTAATAGCGGCCTAAGATATCTTTAATGTCGCTGTGTGTCATTGACAGTCATTGTTAATCGATAAATAAATCGTTCAGAAATTTTGGTGTAAATTGATTACTGTAAATATCTTTTATTTAATACTTACCTATTTTTATTATTATTGTTTGATATTTCTATAAAAACTTATTAAAATAAATATCCCTTTAATAAATTTCAATAAACTAAGAAAGAAATAATATAAGAAAAATATTAGGATTACCAGCTAGCTAGTGCGACGTCTCCCTGAATCTTAAGTAGGTAGTGCATACTTAAGTAAGTAAGGAAGCAGGTACTTTTATTCTGAAACCATTTCACTTTGTTTACGTTTAAAAACAATGTTTTACAGTGTTTTCACTTACTGCAAGCACGAGAATTTATTTTTGCCGGTGTTTCTACATTAACAATTGAAACATCTAGTTTGATTAATAATTATTAGGCATGAAACTCTTATCGTTTAAGATTGGCAATAAAATATATTATTTATCGTATATTGTCCTCGTCACGTTTTAACATTACGTCAAGAGCGGACACTCTTCAGATTAAACCGTAATTAGAGCATTGTATTGTGCCATTTACGTAGCTAAGAACTGATAGTAGCATTAATTATAAATATTTATTGTGATCACGTATCTAATTGTGGAAGATTTTATTATACCTACCTATTTACTCCATGTTATTTTTAAGCCTTCAGATGAAATATAACTTTTAAACTTTAGCGATGCATTCTTTATCTATAACCTCTTGAAGTACCTACATAGTTTGTGCTTGTAACGGACTTCCAAAAGGAGAGAATTTTTATTCTGATTTTGTTTTGTTTGGTCTTTAAATTATTATTTTTTCATCTGAGAAACGTTATTAGGTACACGCATCACGTTGTTTCGGAAAACATTGTAGGTACTTACCTAATATCCATTTCCATGAAAATCTTTCTAAACTTTTTGGGCTTATTAGAGGATTAAGTATGTAGGGACTAGAAATCATAAAATTTATGATTTACGCGTAAGGTTTACTTAGCCCGCGGGCTCAGTCGTCTACTTTATACGCTTTCGTGGTTAACCCAGCCCACACTCTGTGCAGTCCGAGTGGCCGTAGCAAGTGGTTAACTGAGCCCGCGGGCTGAGATAAACGGCTAGTGGGCTAAGTTTCCACACAAAGATTCAAAAGTGGTCAATTAAGCCTGCGGACATTGCAGGCTGTGGCCTCAGTTGACTATAAAATAGATTCTGGTAAGGTCAACATTTTTTTAAATTCCTACAACTTCCGCTCTAGAAACTTATTTCTGTGTCGAAAACATATCATAGGAAACATGTTTGCGGACTTTCAATATTTAGGGATCATACAAATATTGATGCGTCCACCCTAACTGGTAAACTACATCCGTTAACTGTATCAACTCATAATCGAATAAACAGCACTTCACCTAAAGGCCTGAAACCTTAGTCACCAACAGAAATTCAATACTATTTACATAATGACCTAGTCTTGTGTAAAATTTAAAGTCGAATTATACCAATCCGGACGAATCATTTATAAACTAAATTTGTTTTGGTAATATATCAAGTGTTTTGTTAAAGGTTCTTGCGACGTGTTCACACAAATGATTGGCGCGAAAGGTAAAGATGTGTTGTACATCGGTGATCACATATTTGGCGACATCCTTAAGTCGAAGAAGATCGGTGGTTGGCGCACTTTCCTCATAGTTCCAGAGTTAGTACAGGAGCTTCACGTATGGACTGACAAGTGTCAACTGTTCGCGCAGCTGCAGAACTTAGATATCGCACTTGGTGATATGTACAAGTAAGTAGTATGTGTACCAATAAAAGTAAATAGCCCTTTTCACTCGTTAAGGATCACTGATTTTGAGATTGATGTAGGCCCCTTTTCCTTCCTCCCTTTTGACTTTAACGGTCGTAAGTGCTTGATTGGGTTTTCTTATTATTGTTTCTGCAATGCTCAGAAAATAGAGCCGTATGTTCATAGGTTACAAATACCACTAACCACCTTTAAGTAATGGTTGTTTGCCTTTAAGGTGGTTAAAAACATCATATTATATAAAGTTATGTGCTATTCATTAGCTGCCGCTCGCCTAACATTTACCTAGATATAGTTCTTTCATTGTGTGTGTATCATAACAGGCGACAGTGATTTATAGTATTATCTTTAAGTTAATGTCCTTGTTCAACAGCAGTTTAGTACATTACGAATACTTACTACGTTTAATAATACTCTTTCAGAGACCTGGATTCGAGCACTAAGGAAAAGCCAGACATCTCGAAGCTACGAAACTCAATCCGCGACGTGACGCACAAGATGGACCTCGCGTACGGCATGCTCGGCTCTCTGTTCCGCTCCGGATCTAGACAAACTTTCTTCTCTTCACAGGTTTGTAAAGAAATTTCTCTTATTAGAAAATTGGTGGTAGTAAAGTTCTATTGTATTTTCATAAAATGTCCAGGATCATGAAACGACAATGTTGCCATAGTTTTAAGAGTGCGTTTTCACTGAACCGGAGCTGGGCGGAGTGGAGAGGAGCGGATTTTGAATTGGCCAATCACTGTGCTCGAAATCTCCATTCCGCGTCAGTGGAAACCGTGTAAGCGAAGGCGTAGGCGTAGACTTGAATGAATTTGACTACTCGAAACGCGGCTAAATCCAGCTTTGGTCCGCTTAGATCCGCTCCACTCCGCCCCGCTCCGCTACAATGGAAACACTTGCCACTGTTCACTGCTCTTTTCCTCTCCACTCCGCCCAGCTCCGCATCAATCGAAACGCACCCTAAAGCTCGGTTAGCCCTCCTAGTTATACTAACACAAGGTAGTTACTGTTGTGTTTTTACATTGTGTCCACAAGGCGTATCCCTTACTAGCTATGAGACTGGCGGGCCCAATGGCCCCATGCATTAAAAAAATCTGTCGCACCCCGCATGCGGGCGCTAACGACCAATGTACATGCGACTTTAATGCTATTTGTATAACATTTACAGGTAGTGAGGTATGCAGATTTGTACGCGGCGTCGTTCCTGAACCTCATGTACTACCCGTTCTGCTACATGTTCCGCGCGCCCGCCATGCTCATGCCCCACGAGTCCACCGTCGCGCACGAGCAACGGTTCACTATGGACACGCCTACTATCGACAGGTAACTATTTGTACGCGGCCGGGTTCCTCAACCTCATCTACTACACGTTCTGCGACATGTTCTAACCAACAGTAAACGTGAATAGATTATCCAGAAAAAAAGGGGAAAAATCCAAAATCAATCCATTGTTGGACAAAGACGAGAACTATAACATTCAAATTCTTGGCCGAGTTTGATCTTACCATGACAAAAGCATAGTTAACTATAACCCTGACGTCATTTGCCACTATTTTAAAGAAAAGACTCGTTGCATAATCTTTTTGGCGGACAATGTTGTGCTTTCTTTAGAAGTATTGAAGCTCAAACGTGCTTGACGAATACTATTAATGTAGGTGTGTAAAGTCTCAAGACAGTCTGAAATCGCTTATCCGCATTGAGCAAGCGTGGCGATCAATGCTCATGCCTTCTCTATAAGAGATTTTTCCCTGAAGTGAGATAATAATGAGCTGGTATGATGATAAAAGTAATAAGATAAAGGTAGTAGCGAACCGTTTTCTAGTGAAGACTTATAATTAGTAGCTTATAAAAAATATTATTTCTATAGAACAAGACAACCAGCACTACGAACCTACACTACCGTTGGAGATGACATATCTAATGAAACAGCTGAAGTGAACATCGATCCAGATTTTAAGGTAAACTGTTAATCTTACCATTTCTATACTAATTTTATTCGCCTGTTAACCTTTACTGCCGGTCTTTCTCTAAGGAAGAGATTTGTCATTATGTCATCATGTTTGGCGACGTTTCGGTGCACATGTCCAACTGCGAACAGGTTGTTCGTAAAATGATATTGAGTAAGTTGGTACGGCATTTATCGCCTTTGGTATTGGTATAAATGTGCTGTTTTCCGCAACTTCACGACTGTGCGCGTATTTTGTATTTTTTTTCACTTATCGCATTTTCACATGATAAATTGTGAACCGAAAGCCAAGCGACTTACTACTAATCAATACGATTATGTTTGATAAACTTTGGTGGTAAACAAGCATACGGCTCTAATGGTTAGTGAGAACCGTAACCTACGGATATGACTATGTTTTCTAAGCATTGCAAAAATAATGCTTAAAATCACATTCAATGTGTTACCGTCCCTGTGGAGAAAAGGGGATGATAAAGAAAATGGATGAGAAGTAATTAACTCATAAATTTATGTTATAGGCATCGGCCTCGGTCCCGCATGTGCGCCCAGAGACCCCGCGGCGCCTCACGCACACGCACGATGAAGACTGCTCCGATGATGACGACCTTAGTAAGACATTACACGCTAAATAAACTACACACACGTACTAGGACTTATTATCGTACATGAGTTCATCAACTGCGATAGATTATAGTAGCCGACAAATGACTTGAACAATAACATTGAATGAGTAAAAATCATTTTTGGGTCTTTTGGATGGAGCGGAGCGAGACGCGAGAACGAATCCTATCGACCACGCTATTGGTAGATCACTATACGACACTTGTGCGTTAAGATTGGCCGATTAATTTCTCAAATGCCGATTAATTAGCTCGAAAATGCACATGCGCAAACTGAAATTGTAATTGTTCAATTTGTTTGACGGATACTCTACCCCCTAATAGATACCGCATTCACATTTACATATTTGTTCCGAGTCGAGTTTACAAAAATAACGAGCACGAGCGAGATGCGTGGAACGTACGCGCTGCACTGTGATTGGCTATTTCAAGGTCAAACATTCAAATGCACCAATCGGAGTGCCCCTAATGAGTTCTTATGTTAGCGTATGCCGGTATGAGTTGTGCGGGTCTATTGGATGCAGAATCTATCAGGAGGTTTAACTGTGACTACGAGAAAGCGACTTTATTTATTCTGCCCCATTTAAATCATAACACAGACAGAATCATTCAATAAAAATGTTACAAATTCTTGTTATCAAGTTCAATAAATAATGACCCTTGTTGTAGGTATCTAGTAGATTAATTGTTACATTATACAGAATGTTCTAAAAAAGTGAAATAATACTTACCGTGTGAATAATTTACTTAAACCGTTTTATCTACGAATTGAATATCGAGATAAAAATCAATTCGAAACATAATACCTATTCTGTAGCTTGAGTATTCAACTATATACCACCATCGAACAAAGTATAATATACCAAGTACGTCGAGTGTACGAGACGGCCTCTGCTAAGTCACTTTACAATTTCCGAATATTTTTTTGTTTATTTGACTAATCTAACACTGATATGAGTATTAATTTTTACGGTAGTAGATCCACGCTGATTTCAGCATGAATGGGCCGGATCGTCCGGGGAAGTACTACCCTCTCATAGAAGATCGACTTAAGAGTAGTAGTATCCGTACTACTGCGTTTCGTTCGGTGAGTGAGAGCGCCGGAGGCCCAATTTCCCACCTTTCCTCTTTCCTCACGTCCCTCATTTCCTTCCCCTAACCCCATTCCCAGCCGCCATAGTGGAGGCCACCATACCAGCAGTTTAAATGGCATTTGGTATAGTGGCCGCCACTTCTGGATTCCACTGACTGCTTACCATCAGGCGGGGTGGAGTCACTTTGGTAGGCTATATAAAATATATAAAAAAAAAAAAAAAAAAAAAAAAAAAAATAATTTAAAAAGATACTTTAAAATTACTACTTGTATAAAAGGCTTGTTTTTAATCAAATTGAAAATGATTACATGTAAGTAAGTATTACTTCACATTACTTTTTTGTATATACCTAATTACCTACGATGGGCAGTGTCTGACCTACTCGGTGTGTGTTTGTTTATGAATACGAAGTACTGTATTTATAGAAACATATTCTGCGTATGAAATTCAATTATTTACTTGTTGCTCGTTATATATCGTCTAACGCCCGAAATTAATAACCTACCTCTAGAGATAGATAGGGCTATCTGAGATAGTTGCCTAAGAATTTTTTGTTAATATGACCACAATTACGACGGTTGCTAGGTAACGAAGCCAGTATCCACTATCTCAGATAGTCCTATCTATCTCTAGAGATAGGTTATTAATTTCGCCCGTTAGGCAACGATAGATTTTATAAATAAATGAAGTATTAACTAGGTTTAAGTTCATTTACATGATGTAAAATTGCACTGAAACTTGCCTTACTAATTGCATTGTGCTGAATGAACTTTAACGGTAATATTTCATACAAAACAAAAAAATGTGGGTAGGAGAGAAATGCTGCCGAAATAATACCTAATGATACAGCTATTTCTAATTAATCTAGTCAACAAACTAAGCTATGTGTATGATACTTTGCGTTATCATAAAATAATCACACAGATAGCGCGCTAAAATGTGTTTTCTTGTACTTAGTAAGCCAGTAAGGTTCAAAAGTGATGAAAGGAACATCCGCCAGTAGAAAGTTCCAGGTTTCAATTTTAACAAAACATAATTGTATGAAGGACCGAGCTTTTCTTTTTATACCATTGAATGTAAGCCAGGGTAACGTGTCGTTGTTATGTTGTTATGCATAAAACCGTATCAAAATCCGTTCGCGGTTTAGGAGAAAGTTAGCGGAGTAACAGATAAAGAAAACAACGACTTTATGTATTTAGAGATTATTTTAAAACTCATCAGTACTACCATCGGTATTCTTTTTCGGGGGCTGTTCTCTCTCATCTAATATACCAGTTAATATGTAGTACCTATTACGTGTAATTATAATACCTACTGACGCCATGACCCAAGTCATAATTATTAGAGCTTCTGTGAGAGGCTTTCGTTATGTTTGTAATGTGCAGAGATAATATAAAATTATGAACCTATATTTTGAATTCTATTGTTTTATAGTTTTTTATGAATGCGATTAATATAATATACAATTAAATTTAGGTTTTTATTTTAATTTGGAACTTTAAAGACTTATTTACAATGATGCAGGTTTAAGAAAAACAGAGATGGAAAGATATAAGTATGAGTACGAAAGTGTGAGATTTGATTTATAAAACTGGTATCGTGTAAATGACTCTAAAAATTAGTTAGACGAGGTAAATTTACCACTGTTTATATTATTACATTATGAAACAAATTATATTATTTTGTTATTTATTTAGTTTAGTTTGTAAAATGATTTGTAAGCTTTACATGTTATTGCAGTAAATACACGCGGTCTATTTGTATACCCTGTTAGAGTGCTAGAGGATTTATTTGTTTTTTTTTGTTTACTTAATATCGATACAACTATTGATATCGGATACAACTATTATTCTACTTGAATTCAGATACACATTAATATACTTAATAAATGATACTGTAAAACGGTTAAAATTACAATACAATTTAACAACTTATAAGGACTGTATTTGGTTGGCAAAGATTTTCTATAGACTTTTCATCACCATCTCAGTCATTGGATGGAGTACGAGCATCGATTTTTAAAGGAACCGGGTGGCAAGCTCCCTGCTTTATCAAATCGCTTGTTCACTTTATTAGTATGTCCTACACTGAGCTTTATAATTCATGTGTTCGGAATGCAAGCAGGAGACTAATAAACACTAAAAAGTTCAAATAAAACCTACTTCATTCTATCTGGGAATACAAATGCATTAAAATTGCTCATCACTTACCCCTTTTGAATAGTTATACTCTTGAAATTAAACCTACTACTGAAGTCAAAGGTTGTATATTAGTTGCCTACGAGATATTCAATTATAATAGCAATAGCAGTGATTGAAATTTAACTTAATAATAAAAATGTAATAGAGCAAATAAAACAATTTAATAAAATACGCTTTTTATTTTTTATAACAATAAGTCTTCTAGATATTCCTCAAATTCTTCCTCTCTAGATTTTTCTTCTGCTTCTGGTACACCTAAGTAAAATAAATAAAATTAAATCAATGGTATTATTTTTTATACTATTAAGGGGACAAACAAGCATAAGACCCGCCTGATGGTAAGCAACTACTGTAAGCCTACGGAAGCTTGCAACACCTTGTAATACCTATAAATATTTTCTGCAAAACATTTTCTGTCATTTTATAGCCTATTCTACTTTAATCTCCTAGATGTTCATAGGCGACTTTTTAGTGCCTTTGATCACTCGCGAATATCATCACTTAGGCGACCCCAATAAAATCATTATTTTGGTAAGTATCCTAAGATCACCTTAAAATAAATATTACTATTGCAACTTTTAAAATTTTAATTAAAAAATATGGTTCTGCATATTGGGACTAACGTATCTGTTAGGATAAAATTTTCAAAGAATAATAAAGATATTTATTTGAAAGTGGTTTTAGGATACCAAAATAATATTTTTTTTGGGGTCGCCTATGAACACATAGGTGATCAAAGTAGAATCGAAAATAACAAGAGATATCATGAGAATTTTCTTCCCTATAAACGGTTCTTTGTAGCTCTTGATAGCTCAGGGTGGGCAAGTGGACCATTCTGCTTTTAGGGAGTTCACATAGCTCGACGAAGAATGACACCAGTGCAGTGTGTAGATGTAGTGAGCATGGCGAGGAGCAGGTCAGAGAGTCCCTCTCTCCTAGTGGGGTAATGTCCTAATCACACCCTCGCTCTTTAAAACGGTTTGTTCGAGGTTAAAAGACTCCCATGATTGTCACCTTTGTTGACAGCATGTACAAAATATACAGTTAAATTATGTTAGACAAATAAAATAAACCGCATTAATAAAGTAGCAATATAACTCAGAGACATCATCAATAAGAGAGGTCGACCTTGACTTTAAAAGAAAACGGTACACATTTGCAGAAATGACAGTAAGAAGCCTAGTTTAGGGATTGAGTCAAACAGGGTCGTTACAAATACCTAAGTCGAAGTTATCTTTTCTGGCAGGGACAAGGGACAAACCTAACCTTAAAGTAAACGAGAGCCAGGATATGGGCCTTCCTCCTCCCTAGAAGGATTGTAGTAACGGTTTTAACGAGCCTGGCTCCTTTAACGGAATTCTAGCTACGCCTTTGGTGGGATATGCGGCGGTTACCACTTATGGTCAGTTGGACCGCACTGTACAAACCTTTTTTCCATAATGACTGATCATCATTATTTTCAGCTACATTTTCAGTGGAAGTGGAAGGCTCTACTGGCAGCTCAGGCGTTTTAGGGCTATGTTCATTTTCGCTATCAACTTCTTCCGCGTCTTTTTCTTGGCGTTTTGATTTCTTATTCATCTTTTGTGACTTCTTTAATCTTTTAATTTCCCGTTTCTTCGATTTATAGTTTAATTTATCAGAACATTCTGGACATAGACCTGTGACAAAAAAGGCCGAAACATTTGTATAAAAAAAATCGATAATTTTTACAACATCCCTATTTTTCCTTAAACATGTTTATAGTAAAGATATCCCGAGGCATATATACCCGAAACGAGCTTTCCAGTTTCCGATTGCCAAGTAATTTGGTACTCGAAGGCATGTAAAGTTTAACTGTCTCACTCATAACAGCTTTTCTGTCTCATTCATCCCAGCTTGTATTTCAGACCCTTTAGGCAGGGCTATTGTTGTGTTACATAAGCCTGACAAAGTGGTGATAGATCGATTAGATCGCCTTGTAACGATTGTTGCCTCATGACGATAATCTCGTGAAAGCTGAAAAAGAAACAGACCAAGTATCTGGATTTAGCTCACGAGGTTGTCGACATTTGGGATGTGGATTCGGCGATCATTGTTCCGATAGTGGTTACAGTGAATGGACTTATTGCTAAGAGTCTCGACCAACATCTTAGACACTCGCGTTACCTGAATTGGATAAAGGGCCAGATACAGTACAGTGCTGCTTGACACAGCCCGCATTGTGGGGTTCCTATCTCTGGAGCCCTAAACCCTTACCACCGGTAGCTTGGTCCCTGTACTGATTGGTGCTGTTGGGTTTTTATATTTTTAAATGTAAGTAGGTTATGTATTTTTATATACCTACTTATAATTAAAAATGAAATTTTATGTGTTTGAACGTTAATAAAGAGATTAATAATAATAATAATAGTTGTTATCGTAAATGGATAATAGCAAAAAGCCTCGAATAACACACAAAATAATAATACCAGCCTCTTTACTGTATCATTGCAGGCCAAAGGCTATTTAATGAACTTTGAATATGGCCATTCTCTCTACTGCATTAAACTATTACTACCAATTTTACTTTAACACCATATATCTTTTGTAGTATCACCTGTGTCTTTTCTAGCAACATTATAAAAAAAAAACGCTGATTTTTTAGAAAGGATAGGCGGAGATGTGTTACACCCACGTTTAGCCAGCTAAGTATATCTACTTAATCCCATGCAAGTTTCTGTATGCGAGCCATTTTCCATCGTACGCGCATCATTCAGAAGGATAGGTATCTATCTTCTTTTCCCAAAATAAATAATTATTTTTAGTCGCCTTGTAGACCAATGTAGGAGCAATGTTGATCCAGCCAATTTGATAGATATTGGATGCAGTGGTAGGTATTAGACTATAAGCACATACATTTGCGTTGCGTTTGGGGGAGAAAAATGTTCCTATCTAGTGAGTCTCAAGGATCTTATAAATTCGCGTGTAATACCTATGTAGGTAAGTTCTTAATAAAGTAGGTAAGTATTCGTCGCAAACGCACGTGCAATCTTGAATCTTGACGACCTTCAGCTATCAATACACCTAATAAGTATTTGCGTATTAAGGATGTATATTTTAGACAGATATAAATTTAAATCAGACCCATAAAAATCGTACTACCTAATACATATTATAAAACGCTTTGTCCTGACTGACTGACAGACAACACACAGCCTACTAAACCGCTGGTCGTAGTGACTTGAAATTTGAATGGGGTTTTTTGTCTTAATGTCTAGAGATGTACTAAGAAAGGATTTTTTTAATTCAACCCCTAAGTGTGTGAAAAGGGATAAAAAAGATTGTATGAAACTTCTTCATTTCTTAACTTACAGTTTTAAAATTATGTTTTGGAATACTTCTATTTAAATAAAAAATAAAAAAAAATAATTTTTTTTTTTAACAGGTGTGTGGATTTAGCGGGGTGAAATTAGGGATGAAATATTGTATGGATAGATCTTTGCTTTTGAAGTTAGCGACATGACATTTGGATGGAGGGGGAAGGGGGATGAAGGGAGGAGAGGAGGAGGGAAGGGAGGGGGAAGTGCGTGAGAAGTCAGGGAGAAGTGAGGGGACAAAGAGGGGGAAATGAGAGGGAAGTGTGGGAAAAGTGTGTGAAAGTGGGGAGACTGAGGGGGAAGTAAGAGGGAAGTGAGGGGGAGACTAGGGGGTAGTGACGGAGAAGTGAGGAGGAAGTGAGAGGAAATTAAGGAAGAAGTGAGGGGAAATAAGGGAAAAGGACAGCGAAGGAAAGGAAGGAAGAGCTAAGGCAGAGAGAGAAAAGCGAGGAGACAAGGTAGAAGAAAGTGGAAGAAGGGGCAAGGGATGCTGGAGGAGGGGCAAGGAATGCTGAAGGAGGTGAAGAGAAGGGGGAGGAGAGAAGCGGAAAGGGAGGAGTGGGTAAAAAAAGGGAAGAGGGAAGGAGGGAAGGGGAAAGTAATAACTTTTAAGTATATAAAATATATTTTTACTACAATAGTAGTAAAAATATATTTTATATACTTTGTGTATTGTATATTGTTTTTACGGAGGGTATCTTTAGGTAGGTAAAAGAGGTTTTGTATGAGATTAGAAATAGTATGGAAAACAGTATTTAAACAATATAGAAATGTCTATTGGAAAAACGATATTCACGCGAGCGAAGGCAAAAGCTAGATATTTTTTAAAAGCCTTTGTCTTGATCCTGACTGACTGACAGACAACGCACAGCCTAATCCGCTGGTCGTAGCGACTTAAAATTTAGAGGGCGTGTTTGTCTTAATGTCTAGAGGTGTACTAAGAAAGGATTTTTTAAGTAAAATCTAAGTACCTATGTGAAAGGGGTAAAAACTGTTGTATAAAACTTCTTTGTGTGCGTTACCCTAGCAGGAAAGTGTCTCCTAGAGTGATATGAGTAGCACGAATACTTAGTGCTTAAATTGCTGTAAATGTGCGTCGCATAAAAAGTTTGTGCGTGTTGTTGTTTTCATATAATACGCAAAAAACGATTCCTGCTAGGGTAATGTTTTTCTAGCAGGAAAATTCTAACGGATGTTTATGTGTATTTCAACAGTCTGATGAATTATGATAATGTTGTTACGTATTCATAATTATATTGTTAAGTAACTACCTATATTAATATTTATAAACCAGCCAAATACCATATCATTGTAATAATTTGTGAACCTTCGATGTTTACAGACAAATCAAGAAAGTTATTATTCTGTGATTGGGGTTGACATGTCCGCTCGGATAAAAACCCCTAAATAAATGTACATTAAAAAAAACGTATGTAGGTAATAATGACTACACATTAATTACAAATAATTTAATTTTGATTACACTATTAGTGTTCTAAGATTTATAGGTAGGTAATTTGATTTGTGATATGATACCATAATTACTTTAAGAATAAATATAATAATTTTCACATCAATAACCTCTTTCATTTGATATGGTCACAATTAGCCCCTAAAATTAAGTCATCATATAGATAAGCATAAATTGCAAACAAGCGTTTGATCGCGACTGTACGGGCTACAATTCAGGTGCAATATGGTAAATTAAGAAGGTCAGCAATATGTATGAAACCGTCGCTTTTTTGTATTCATTCGAATTCGGTTGGTTAACCTGCCGTTGTTTACAAATTTTGATTTTTGTTTATATCTTTTAAATATAAAGCATTCCAAGCTGAAACTTTGCAATATATTAATTGAATAAATGCACAAGCTTTTGGTATAAATCCACACCTTCTGGGTTGAGCCAGTTTCTTGTATATTGACGTCAAAGTTCTGCCACCGTCATTTTGACTTTTAGTATTATTATTCAATAGATCATGTACTTACACTTCTGAAACTTTTTGTGGTTATTCTATGAGTCAAGCAGGAACGAAGACAGTTTTCAGTGAGCTTGTAAGTTTCATCATTTATTTGCTACGATTATTTTTAGATTTCTTAAGAAAGCGCGATTTCTTAAAAACTATAGATTTTTTCTTAAATCTAATTTTGCACAAATAGGCACAAACGAAGGGCTACTCGATGTGCGTTTATTCTACAGTCGCACATATAATGGTTTTCGAGATACGCGATTCTGCAAAACATTACTCCAGCAGGAAGTGGAATATCTCGAAAACCTAAAGACGCACAAATTATATTTTCGGCGCACATTTAAGCACAAATGTAAGCTCTCTGGCGAAGTAAAGCCTTTCTCTCTCCGATCATTCGTTTGGAATTTTCCTGCTAGAAAAACATTACCCTAGCAGGAATCGTTTTTTGCGTATTATATCAAAACAACAACACGCACAAACTTTTTATGCAACGCACATTTACAGAAATTTAGGCACTAAGTATTCGTGCTACTCATATCACTCTAGGAGACACTTTCCTGCTAGGGTAATGCACACAACTTCTTTGTTATTTAATTTATAGTTATGAAAATTTGTTTTGGAATACTTCTATCAAAATAATCTCTCATCAACACACACACACACAAACACACACACACAAACACACACACATACATACAAACTTTCGCATTTATAATAGTAATAGGATATAAAATATGTATAGGAAAAACCATATCCACGCGAGCGAAGCCGTGGGCAAAACCTAGCCTGTGGACCTAGTTCTAGGTAAGTAGGTAGGACCTATTTAAAATTTCATAAATTATTATGAACAAGCAATTATTTTAAATTATTTTTATTTGTCCTAAATTTTCCCTTATTTATTTATTTGTGAAATGATCGTAATAATTTATTACATCATCCTTATCATATCAGTCGAAAAACATCCACTACTGGACGTGGGCCTCGCTAAGTTTCGCCAACTTGGCCTTAATCATATCATAATCCCTGATAACAATAATTTATGTTATACCTTCACCCCACCATTACTTACTAAAGAATAGACACAGTTCTACAAAGGATAGACAGGCAGCCGGCGCATTTGCTTATAATAATAGGGTCTCGATGGCACCCTTAGATTATCACCCCAATAAAAATAATTGTTAACTACGTATTTAAGTACCTACTTACTATATATAGGTGCATGCAAATTTATAGAGGAAGGCGAAGGAGATTAGCAATTTGCGTTCCTATAAATAGTGTGAAAGTAGGTAGGTAGTTACTTAAATATAGATAAGGTAACCTACCTAGCCGACTATTGTAGATATCCTACAGAATTTATACATAACTAGCTTGCCGCGGCGCGGTTTCACCCGCGTCTTTGCTTACTGTTCTGCTCTCGGCGTCGCCGTCGCCAGTAGCGATGTTACATAGCCTATAACTTTCATCAGAAACTGGACTATCATACGCAAAAAGAATTATTCAAAGCCGACTGGTAGGTAGTTCCAGAGATTAACGCGTTCGAACAAACAAACTGATCCGCTTAATAAGTACTAGCTTTCCGCAGCGCGTTTTCACCCGCGTTAAGTTACATCTTTGCTTACTGCTCTGCACCCGTCGCCACTAGCGTGATGTTACATTAACCTTCCTCAGGAAGTGGTCTACCATAGGCAAAAAGAATTACTTATTCAAATCTGACTGGTAGTTCCAGAGATTAGCGCGTTCAAACAAACAAACCCTTCCCTTAGTAGTAATTCCGCGGTGCGCTGCGGCTTTTATTGATGGACTTTTTTATCCACACTATCGGTGTAAGAAATATCTTTAGTTTTGTTATGTTGTAGCAGTCTAAAGACGTCTACTACAGGGCATCTAGGCCTCTTTCTTTCAAAAAAAGCAAATTGCTATACTTAACAAATAAGCAATAGATATCAATACTTATGTGTAAAATATATATTCTGAAGGTAGCGCTGATGTCCGATTCCTAGACGTAGGTATTCCCTAAAGGTAAACGCAGATCTCACCGCACGCACCGCAGTAGCTATTTGTACTGGTACTAAGTACTTAGTGATACCTACTGCGACGACTGCGGCGCGGGTAGGTGTGCGAGATTGCACAGGAAATTTATCATTAAAAAAATCGAATGCGGCGACTTGTGGTGCGTGCAGTGCGGACAATATACCTACCTACTTAATATAGGTAACTTACGAAGTTTGACGAGTGCATTCTTCTTATTATTATCTTCCACGTAAGCGAAGTTGACCTCCCATGACTTCAGATCTTGTTCATTGTTGCACACCTTATTGCCACATTGAAATTGACCTTTTCCAAGCACAACTTCCTTCTCGATCCGCCATCGCAGTGCGACCTAGTGATAAAACAATAGTTAATTGTGGTTAGGCAGGTTTTGGTATTGTCTGTTAGAAAGCTTAATAGGTTTTCTTACCAAGGTAACGATACGGGTTGCTACTTGCTGGGTAATAGCATAGATAGAAATTTTTCCCTACCTACGTTTTTATTTTGTTGCAAATGGTAGCAGATGTAGCAGATAGACCATCGATTGATGATGAATAGTGAAGCACTCGGATTTCACAAGCATCGTAGACACTGTCTTCATCGCTGCTTATTTTGGTTTTGTTTGTTGCTGCTGGCACAAACTGCAACACTACACTTGTGACTCTGGGATATTTTGCTTTCCGTACCTAAGTGCAGCAGGGTGCCTACATATTTTTGACTGCACTGTTAGTCTAGTGGTTACATAGTGTAGATTACTGACTGCGACGCCGGCTGTCCTGGGTTTGATCCCCGCGAATATTTGTGTGAAGAACATTAATTTGTATTTGCTTTCAGTCTGTGTGTTTTCTGTATAGTCTAAGTATGTATTTACAAAAAAATAGTATGTAAGTAAATACATATTACGGTAGTAGATCCACGCTGGTTTCAGCATGAATGGGCCGGATCATTCGGGGAAGTACTACCCTTTCATAGAAGATCGACTTAAGAGTAGTAGTATCCGTACTACTGCGTTTCGTTAGGTGAGTGAGAGCGCCGGAGGCCCAATTTCCCCCCTTTCCTCTTTCCTCACCTCCCTCATTGCCTTCCTATAACCCCATTCCTAGCCGCCATAGTGGAGGCCACCATACCAGCAGTTTAAGACGATGGCTTTTGGTATAGTGACCGCCACTTCTGGATTCCTGCTTACCATCAGGCGAGGTGGAGTCACTTTGGTAGGCTAAAATATATAAAAAACTTATAGTTATTTTAGCCATCTAGTAGGTACCCATAACACAAGCTCTACTTAGCTTGGGACTAGATGACGGTAAGTACCTATGTGATAGTATCTACATATTATTATTATTATCTTTTAGGAGAGGTATTGATTTTACGTAGAGTCTTGTAAATAGTAGGAGTACGATATGAGCAAAAAATAATAATCGTTCACAGCCTGATTTACACACTGCTGGCGAGACCTATGAATTTGAATCCAGGTTCTAGCTACGGAGCAATGTCATCCGCACATCTCGTTATCGAATGTAGTTACCTACTTAATTACCTAGGTATATATTGTACCTACCTACCAACCTACTTTAAATAAATACAGTTAGACAGGCAACAATATCTAGCTCTTAGTAGTAAGGCTATTTCAGTGCGCATGCAGACGCGTAGTCACTGAGATAATAAAGGTAGGTATTGTAACTATTTCTGCAGAGGTATGAACTATATTATGCACATAACTTAATCAGTGTTATAAATAGGTAAGTAGGTACCCTATCTACAACCTTCAAACAGTACTCCGGATTATTAACTGATCTGGATGGATGGATCTGGATTGAGTTAAGTAACTTACATAGAGGATAGGTAGTATTTCTGTGCCGATCTCATAAATTGGCCTGAGTAGCTACTTAGAAACTTTGATTTAAGCTGTTTCCTAATATATTTAACTCAAAATATCAAACCTTTTTGATAATTGAGTTTTCTTTCACCGTACTGTATGCCAGTAGCTATGCGACTAGGACATGAGTTTGGGGGAGAGGAGCTTTGGAATCCAGTGATGATGAGCTAAGATAGCAAGCGGAGGGTGCGAACCAGTGTGATAGATGAGCTAAGGAACGGATTTGGATTTGGGAGTAAATAGAGGAGGGCTTGAAGCCACCGGGGTAGGATTTTACCAAGGTAAACACTACATTTTTTGTGCATGCCGATGCGTTTGGGAGGAGCTTGAGCCTCCTAGCCCCCTCCCTGGATCCGCCACCGTTTAAAAGTCACACAGTAAATCCTTTCCAGTTTTGAACCAGCAATGTCGTGCAACTAAAATCTTAATAGGTACCATGAATGACGTACCTACCCACCTACAATTACCTACCTCTACCTAATAACTCTAAATAGCTGTTTACAAGTCACACTTGGGCTCGGAACAAAGTAACTACTTACCTACAGAGTTTGGTCGCAACCATAGTTCAAGGATCTCAAAAGCGTTACCTACCGCCACAATTAGCTACCTAGGTACTGCTCGCAACTGCAAGGTCTGCCAGCCTGAAACTGGCGTCGACCGCTGTCACTATGTAGGTACTTACCTATAAATAGGATCCTAAATTTAGGAGGTAGGTACAACGGAAATACCAAGGTAACGAAGATACAAAGTTCAAGTTTTAAATTTACATTCGGTGCCCAACGTAATACAGAGTGTAAGTATAGGTAGGTATATATACGTATGTTTGTAAGTACAAAGAGCACTTACATTTATTAGATAAGACGTAAAGATTTTAAATAAAAATAAATAAATATCCAACCGGCGACGTTAGCAGCGTGAGACAGGCATTACTTTTTGTCATTGATTTTGTGGGACAAATGGGGATCGGCTGCGGCACGGCCAGATGTGCGTTACTGTGTATCGATGCGGGTGAATGTAGTGCTATATTTAGCCTACCGAAAGGCAGCACGGCACGGGCTTTGTTGCACTCCCCAGTACCTATTACACACAAAGGAAGGTCTCGGGACAAAAAAAGCAATTGAGTTACAAGGGACTGGCCCCCAATCTCAGGCTTGTTAAAACTAGGGGAGAACCTTAACGTATTCCAATGTGACTTTTGCATTCGTTCGTTCGTATATAAATATTTGATTCTATTATTTTAGCTACAGGTTTTTAGTGAATAATAATCAGACTAAATTCTACCTACAAGTGTTATGTAGTATAAATAGGTAGGGTCTTATGTAGCCTGTACTAATCGCGAATCTACTTCACAGAGAACAAATAATTTTAACTTACTTTATTTTCTTTATAACGGCTTAAATCACAAATGCAATACTCTTTGAAGAGTTTGTCATAGTATCTTTTAGCAAGTTGTTTTTCCCAAGTGTCAGCGACATCGTCTTCCTCCCACAAGAACTTGTAGTTTTCTCTTATGACATCTAGGTCAGTTCTATCTCTGGATGTATCACGTTTCAAGTGACCGGTAGAACCTTTCGTATTTAGACAATATACATTTACTAAATATTTATGCAACTCATACGGATTAAGATTACGCAACCTCGAGGACATCGCTAGTACGACCTAAAACAAAGGGAAAATATTTATTTAAAAATAAAACATAATAATGCAACAAACAACTCTTTAATAAAATCGCAATTATTATTACACATTTTCATAAAATATTTTATTTATAATCAAACGGCACTTAATCTAATTGTCATGTTGAGTTATAACAAGGTGCATTTTTGATAAATAGAAAATTGCAATAAACAGTATGAATAAATAATTGTTTTTTTGTGCGCGAGTTAATAACTATTTTGAATATTATCGTCAGTCTTGTAGATTTTGCGTTTTATTACATTTGGCTCAATATCTTTTCTTAAATCTACAAACAAGTCATGCAAAGTTAAATATCTAAAAAAAATTAATATAATAAATATATTAAAATATGATTATTGTCTATTTTACATTTCATAAATCTAGACAATATTCTAACTCTAAGAAATTATTATTATTCTACAACCAGTTAATGAAATTGAAGTGGCACAATAGACTTATTATAAAAGAATCCTTTGGTTTTATAGCCAATTACAAAATACGAAAATACATCATCTTTGGGGTTTTCGCTTTTATTTTGGTTCTTAATTAAAATCATGTAGCATGGCAAAAATCCATGTTTAGGAAGTAGTTACACTAATTTACTAATGATGTTTAACAGTTACAAATAAATTTATATTATGCACCATTAAACATTTGTGATGTTTATACAAAACATTAAAGTTTATTATCCCTTATCTTAAAGTTGTTCAGTGTCTTAATCATACAAATTTTAGGAGACCATTAAGAAGGAAATGTTTTGACATTCTACAAATCATCCACATTTAAAATGGAAGTAACATACTGATTACTTCTAATTTAATTCACTATTTCTATTAACACTAATAATTAAATTATTTGGTATACTAGTAATTATAATATTATAAAGAATAGGCACATTAAATTAATGTTATTGCTTTGGTTACAACACAGTACAGTAATAAAATCACTAGAAATACTTATCTAAAATTTGGCAAAGTTCACTTTATAACTGGTAGTTGAGTACCACAATAGTATAGCTTTACAAAAATATATATACTTGTGACATACACTTAGAAAGGCCACTTATTGAATAGTAGACATATTTTCTCTATCTAATGTAAACATTACAATAAGGCTATCTGAACCTTTGGACATCACCCATATAAATATCCACTTATTAAAATATCAATTTATCATATCTAAAAGGCAACATTGGTTGAGATATTAATATGTATGTTTGACCTTATTGTAAAGCACCTGCAAAGACATTTTACTAATGTACTAATCACCCCAAACATGCAGTTGTAATTCATATAAATAATATTCTTGAAAGCAAATACAGCAGCACACAGGAGTGTGACAACACTCACATAAACACACCATAATGACTAAAATATGAACTAGATCATGATAGTTTTAAATTTAGTATAAACAATGTAAAAGTTCTATACTTAACAAACATACAACTAATTTTTTGGCAATAAGAGAATCAGAAATCATAGCTTGCTGAAAACATTATACCACAGTTTTTGGCAATAGACTTCATCTTTGACATAAACAGCTTGATAATTTTGATATTAAAATGCAATTGAATTGCATGAAATATTATGATATTGTTCAGTTTCTTATTCTCATTCAGTTCTGATATATTGAATTGTTACCCATGAGTCTTCTCATGCTTTTTCATATTGTCAGAGCGAGTGAAAGCTTTGTCACATACACCACAGTAGTAAGACTTCTGTTTGGTGTGCACTGTCATGTGACGAGATAGTTCACTTTTAGTTACAAATTTCTTTTCACACACTGTACAAGCATGTTTACGCACATTGAGATGGAATTTCATGTGTATTGACAGTGAGCTAGATTGTGAGAAGGCCTTGTGGCACAGCTCACAAACAAATGGTCGCTCACCTGTATGTTTGCGTAAATGGTTCATGAATCCGGTTTTAGTATAATCTTTTTGACACAGATGACAAAAGCTTGACTTTGTCTCCAACATTCCAGGAAAGTGACTAGTTAAATGTCTTCTTAAATCCCAATAGCTGGGAAACTTTTCTGAACAAACATGACAAGGGTATTTTTTTTCTTCGGTGGGTTTAGCGCTGCATTTGTGTGAGGCAAGTAAATGTTCATTAGAAAATATTTGGTTACATTGGTTGCAAGTATGACTAGCCTCAGAGTCAGTAGACAAAGTGACCTCCAAGTAGTTTTCAATAGACATGACATTCCCGTTAGAGCTGTCCGCATCGTCGATCTGGATTTGTGTCATTCGCTCTTTAGGCGAAATATCTTTTGTGTCCAGTTTTTCGACGTATTCTCGATAATCTAAAGAATCTTTACCTGAATTATTATTGTCTGGTTCTACGAGCCGTAAAACTGGTGATTCACTTTGTTCCCTATCTGGCGACGTAGTTTTTTCGTTGTCTGAATGATCGGGTCTGGAGGACACATTATTATCAGACTCCCAATCATTTTCGACAATTTCTACGTCTGAATCTGAATCTTCAGCACTCGAAACAGTATTATTGACTAAGTGAAATCCGATATCATCGAATCGTAGTACGTTTGAAGGAAGTTTAACCCCGACGATAGCCTGAATCGCCTGCCATGAAAGCTCCTGGGGGTTGTTCTGCATATTAGATCGCACTACTCTAACCTACAAACGAGTATACATAAATTACTGAATTGATTAACTTTTATGCTAATGTTAAGAAAATATATAAATTTATGTCATAAACTTTACCTTAAATGTACACGATCAACAATATTTTTATATTAATTATTCAGATGACACCTTTGATTTCTACATCTAAAAATATTATGCTATGCACAGATGCACTATAATGTACAGTACACTACACTTTGTTGGATATCTATACACATCACATTGCCTATGGTATTGGAAAGAAAAAATTCTCTGTGGACTTATTGCTCTCACATTAGAAGATCCTTGCTGGTTTCAGCATGAATGAATGGGATGAGCTGGATTAATGGGGAAAGTTGTCTCCATACTCAAGGCTGTCTTAAGCTATGTTGGGGCCCCTGAGCACCTAAAAATTGGGGCCCTTTTGAAATGTAAAGAAAGCGAAGTATGATTGAACCACATCTGACGGTAAGGAACCGACTTTTCCTATGTTTCTATCCTATTCTGTCACTCAGAATCGTCATTTATTAAAGCGAGTAAGAGAGAGAGAACTCGACAGCACGCGGCGGAATCGACGAGGCGGTTGACCATACGAACAGAATGAGATTGCAAGCAGAGAGAACGCTGACGTACCCGACGGAGTCGTAGTTTCTCGGAAGAACCTCAACTGGGAGTGCATTCCACAACCTGCTTAGTACGAGGAAGAAAGTTTCTCTAAAACCTCACTGTATGAGACCTAAGAGATTAGGGTGTGAGAATAAACTCCCAGCTGATGGCGTAAAGTGCAAGGATAAAAATTGGCCGTTTGCACCATCCCAAACAAGTCTTCAGAACACAGCCGATTGTACAGATGGTATAATACACATAAGGAGACAAATACTGTGGTGTTAAATCATATGCCTAGTGATTCAATACCGCCTGTAAGCTTGGTATTGTCGACAGTTCACGTAGCACGTCTTTGGACCGCGTCAAGAGGTCCAAGTTGGTATCCAGGTGCTCACGCCAAAAGATAGCAGCAGATCTCCATTTGAGGACGAACTTTAGCTTCGTAAAGCAATAATAGTCTTCTCTTCTAGCCCTATTGTTAGCGAGCTTTTTGGATGCTAGCTTGGCTTTAGTCTTCAAATGATGGGTGCAAAAAAAATATGTCTGCGAAACTGGATGTCACTGGAGATGGAGATAAAAAAAAATGTTTTGAGAATAAATGTGTGAGAGAAATTGTGGTTCCTTCGGGGGCCCAAAGGATGAGGGCCTCGTGCACGGACCCCGTGTCCCCTTATGGTAAAGGCAGTACTACATGCTAAAGTGTTTCGTTCGGCAAATGATAGCGCCAGCATGGCATATGGCAGCCCAATTACCACCTCGGTCCTCTTTCTTTTCCCTTTTCCTTCTACATCTTCTTCTCCCTACAGTGTCACTTAGACCGCTGTTAGAGCGCATTCCACCTGGCAATGATATTTCATTACCGACATGGAAGTCTTTGAAAAGGCTCCGAACCCTAATCGGCCAAAATAAAAAGAACATGCATAAGGGCTACAGCTCGAAAACTGCTTGCTTGCGTGGTGTTGCCGTGTTTCTCTCCAGACCATCAAGACCTTTAACACATCTCTGCTATTGTTCTGCCCTGCGTGTCCTGTCACCGACACACGATGGACTAGTACAATGCCACAGCTACAGAATAGTGGCAGCGTATTGGGTATTGGACGTATTGGTCCTCACAATACGTCCATGGTCCCCACAGACCTTAGTCACCTTTATCGATACGCTAAGAAGAAGAAGAGCGACTTAGTTGTGTTCTGTAACCATTATTTTTGCAATGCTTATAAAGAATAGCTTATATAGTTTAATATTTTCGATCTTCGACTCGGTTATAATTTCTTGTAAGTAGGTAAGTATGTGTTCTCAATATAATAGTACAAGTACCTACAATAAAATAATAGTACAAGTACGTATAATACTCAATATAATAGTACAAGTACCTACAATAAAATAATAGTACAAGTACGTATAATACTCAATATAATAGTACAAGTACGTACAAGTACCGACTGGCCTGTTGGTCTAGTGGTTAGTGACCCTGACTGCTAAGCCGGAGGTCGTGGGTTCGATTCCCACCCAGAACAAACCTTTGTGTGATGAGCATGATTGTTTGTTCTGTGTCTGGGTGTAATTTATCTATAATATGTATGTATTTACAAAAAAAAATGTATATAAGTAGTATATCAGTTGTTTAGTACCTATAACACAAGCAAATATAATTGCTTAATTTGGGGCTAGATGGCGCTGTGTGAATGTGGTAGAATATTATTATATTATTATTATTATATTAAGTAAATAGTAATAGGTAATACTAATAATATAGGTAATAGGTTAATAATGGAAGAACGTGAAGAAAATCAAACGTGAAGACGCTTTGTTGATAGTTCTCTATTACTTTATTTACATATGACCTTAAATTAGCAATCATTTAAAAGCGAAGGTAAAACCAGGTAAAAGGTAAGGCTAGATAAAAAGTGAGCACACTTTTTGGTGCGAAACCATGAAACATTGAAATGCAACATTGACAATATTGACATTTGTTTATTGTTTTGACAGTTTTCAGAACTTGTTCTATATTTAGTCTGTGGTTTTCAGTTTTCTGCACTGACTTGTAATTTCTGTTTTGTTAACTTTTTTTGTTGAATCTTAATGCCAGCTGTTTCAATAAATATAAAATTTATTGCTTACAGTTCAAATTATCACAATTTAGATTTTTGTTGGCGTTCAGTAGACAATTTAAATATATTATTCTCAGAATAATATATTTTCTCCTTTTTTTTGTATTGTAAGGTGTTATTGCGGTTCGTGTGTTTAAAATCAAAGTTTCTTCTCGGATTAGTAGTGAGGTTTCATTATTAAATAATGAAATCTTTAATAGAATTACAAGATTTTATTAAGTCCAAAGATAATTTTAAGAACTTTTTTAATAGTTCAGAGGTGCCGGCTATTTGTAAAACAGAGCCTTGCATGCTCGGTGTCGATGAAGCTGGGCGAGGACCTGTCTTGGGTAAGTGAAAGCAGCATCAGCCCAATTACCACACTGTCCTCTTCCTTTTCCCATTTCCATCCTCGTTCAGTTCTCCTTCTTACATGGTCAGCAAAGCGACATTAAACAACGTAATGTAACGTAACTCATATTACCTAATTTTTATTTATTTATTTTATTAATTTAAATCCATACTTCCATAGGTACTTATATTATAAATGGCAAAAGTAACTGTCTGTCTGTCCGTCTGTTACCACTGAACCGATTTTAATGAAATATGGTACAGAGATAGATTAGACCTCGGGAACAACATAGGCTATCTTTCATGGCGAAAAAATTGCTTAGAGGGGTTGAAATAAGCTATGAAAGTTTTAATGAAAAATCGTCAATGTAAACAGATAACCAACATTCACGTTGGCAGAGCTCTAGACTTGTAATAAATATTCTAGAATATTATTTGTATTTAGATTTCTAGAACCCACATGACAACCTACAAAATTATG
This sequence comes from Parascotia fuliginaria, assembly GCA_963082885.1. NCBI lineage: Eukaryota > Metazoa > Arthropoda > Insecta > Lepidoptera > Erebidae > Parascotia > Parascotia fuliginaria. Next base: position 10,440,434 of record OY720180.1, on the reverse strand, counting down.
CTTTCTGTAGTACCTACTTTTGGTAATTCTATATAGTCTTCTGATGTTGTTGTGTTATTATTATTAACTTTGTTTGACTTGTAAATCTAAAAACACATGTGTTACAAAGTGAGACATTTAGGTTGTCAACATTATAAGCTCTGGTCTTCATTACTTCATTAGTCAAATAGCTGACTCACAAATCAAGCGAAGCATTTATGTTGCTCCCCCGGCCAAGCCTATGCCTGAAAAGGCAACAACCCAGGCTGACAAAGATAGTTTTGTGACAGCACAGAAGAGGAAGCACCGCGAGCGAACCAACAAGAACTGTTACGGTACAGCACCAGCGGAAAACAACATGCAGCTGTGTGCCGCCGCACCGAACACTCCTGTGTATATCTCTCGCCTACATTACACCACAAAGGCTGATGATATCGAGGAGTACGTGCGCCAAAAGACGAAGTACAGGCCGAGAGTGCAGCTGTTGGAGTCGCGTCGCAACATCAATTTTAAGGCGTTTGTGGTGCGAGTACCGACCTGCTATCTGCACCTCATCATGGAGGAAACCTTTTGGCCGCAAGGTGTCGTGTTCCGTCGCTTCCGCGGACAAGTGCCACGTGATAGCACAATGACGTAGTGCATAAGAAGTGTAGTTTATAAGTTTATATTATGTATGTATGTTAGTCTGTAAGGTATTTTATAATATGGGTTTATGCGACCAGAAATAAATGATAATTATTATATTATTACTATTACATTAATTTTAATAATGGTCATTTCCAGGTCCCATGGTATATGGGATAGCTTACTGTCCTGTAAATCAAACACAGATACTACACAACTTGGGCTGTGCAGATTCTAAAGCATTGACTGAAGAAAAGCGGGATGACATTTTTACTAAGATGCTTACTACTGAAGAATCATTAGATAATGTAGGATGGATAGCTGAAGTTATATCACCAAATTATATATCAAATTCTATGTATAGACGTGCTAAGCATTCTTTAAATGAGGTTTGTATCTGAAATCTTTATTTTACATTCATTAAATATAATTATTTAATATATTATCAATCAGTATATAAAGTCAACTGCTGGACATAGGTCTTTCCTAATTTACTTCTACCTCCGTCTTCCACATTCAGTCTACACCTGCTACCTTGCCAATATACCATGCCAGTTTATTTATTTGAATAGAACTGTACAGTGGCCACTTGCACTATTCAGAACATTTGTTTAATCTGTATCTTGAATTATAAGTAACTAAAGTATGAACCACCAGTCATTATTCATCACATCTCTCTCACAGAACCTCATATATTCTGACAAATAATTCCCTTTATCACTCACAAATACATCACTCTCAGGAAAAGAATCCAGGAAATGGTTTAATGTACGAAGAGTACGAGCCGAAGAATTGGCTCCAGCTGCTGTTCTGCATGATGTAAACAGAATAGTGAGAATAAACAGTGTTTACAATTGTGAGAGTAGTTAGCTGTAGCAAATATGTATGCTATTTTATTATGCAGATCAATTGCATCTATTTTGCCATGTTGGGTTTTATAGACGATGGCAATTTGATGCATTGTATGTCTGACTTGAAGGGAATTGTACCCTAGATAAACCTATAAAAATAACATCAGATTCAGTTTACAATACACAAGTGAAGGCACTATACGCATGTGATATAAAAATGTTTTTTACTTTACAGGTGTCAATGAACTCTGCAATAAGTTTGATAAAAATGGCCGCAGAAAGTGGCGCCAATATATCTGAAGTGTATGTAGACACTGTAGGTCCTCCAGAAAAGTATCAAGCCAAACTGTCAGAGATATTTCCCAACTATAAAATAACTGTAAGTATTCATCATTAAGAATCACTCTGGTCTCTGTCCTGGAGGTATTGTAAGACTAAGAGAATACTAGGAAATAGTGAGTAGTTTTGCCTTTTCATACATATTAAATACCAACAAACTGTGGCTGCAAAACTCAGTATAGAAGCATGGTAAAGTCTATGCTACCAGAGAAACTTGTTGTGTATGTTAAGCAGTGAACATCATTATACATAATGTTGATTATACATATTGCACGTTTAAACCAATACTAGCACTATCCAAAAAACGTGATTTTACAGGAGAGCAAAAAAATAGTTTACCCTTTTGAAATATGTGCTATATATACAATAAATATGGCACAATTTCTCTATTCTATGATATAAGCATTACGAGTATATGTTGTATCTTGAATTTATGAGTAAAAACGAAACAAAAAAAATATGTAATTAACTTTTTTTAATATATTTGTTATATAGTGTCAGTTTCACTTTAATTAATTTTCTTTATTTTTTGTTAATGTCATTTTCCACCCACTAATTCATAGAACTGTCGTTAATTTTTATAAGTCTTTTATTAGTCTTATATTTATTTATGACTCATAAAATATTTATTCTGGTATTATGGATAAAAAAATTATAATTATATTTACTCCCAGTTTCTGAAAGGCTGATCGACGAAAAATTAACTAATCACCTGTTAAATCTCATGTGAAGGACCTAAAAGCATGGTAAAAGTATGGATAATTAGTTTAATTTGATGTAATTAGTTACTAACTAGATTAAATTAAACTAATTATTCAGAAACTGGTGGTTTCCCCCAGTTACTGAAAGGCTGATCAACGAAAAATTAACTAATCACTTGTTACATCTCATGTGAAGTACCGATTGGGTTGCTAAAAGCATGACAAATTAGTTTATTTCGATCTCATTAGTTACTAATTAGATCAAATTAAACTAAATATACTTGCTTTTAGCATGCTTTTAGGTACTTCACATAAGATTTAACAGGTGATTAGTTAATTTTTCGTTAATCAACCCTTCAGAATTAGTTTTACTACTGCAACACTGATTTTTATAATGTTACATAGTTAAGTATATCAAGTAAAACTACTGATTTATAATTAGAAATATATTTATTTTAATAAATCTTAATAAAAAAAGCCTAAAAAATAAAAACTAAAATAGTAAAACAATCACTTAGAAATAATTATTAAAAAACAATCAGTCTTAGTTCTCTGTTATGTTCTCTAACCATTAAGTAACATTTTAGTTAGGTTATAATTAAAGCATGAGAGAGAGACACTTAAAATTCCTAAAATACAATTAATCACTACTAAATTAAATAATTAGCGCCAGATTCACCGAAACTACACGCAAGGCATACTAGAGCAGTTCGGTTCACAAAATTTTCGAAAAGCGATTTCACTGTATTTTTATGTTTTAAAACTTAATTAACAGATACAGCGGCTCTTGATGAACAAGAACGCAACGATCTAGATATTGTCAGATCTAGATAATTCAAGAACAGGTGATGTTCTTGAGGATCACTTAGTGATCTAGGTATAGGTAATTCAAGAAGTTTTCATCAATTTCATCTCATAATGCGAAGCAAACTCTTTAGATTTTATTAAACCCGAAATATAACAAGTAGAAGAACATTAGCTGCTTGATGAACTCTCAGAAGTCGAAGAGCTTACTCTACGCCATCTCTGGATTGTGTTCATGCTATTTGTAGCTGCAGAGGTCCAGAAAAGACTGTGTAGTTTGTTTTCATGCGGAATCGGATTTTCTTTTTCAAGAGCAGCATTTTCTTTATTTTCTAGTGCAAGTTTCAACATATTGCCTTTTCGTTACAAGTTTTTCACCTCCTAAGAATAGAATAAAAATAAAAATAAACGAACAACTTAATTTGTAAGTAGGTAGTATTTACAACAAAAATGAGACAATAAATAATAATAATGGACATTTAACTTTGAGGTATTTTAAGCTCTATTCTACACTATTCTATGTTATAGCCATTAATATAATAATAATTTAATTTATGACATTTTTGTGTATTGTATGAATGTGCCATTTTTCCTCCTAAGAAAAGTGACACATTCATGATAAATTAATTTTATTTTTATTTTAACGAAAATAATTAAGCGTAAAGGTGACATTAAACGTAAGATAACCATTTGTCTTAGCAAATGTAACTGATATAATTATCAATATTTTAGGGCTATACTGACACTAAACGAAAAGTGTCGGTATGGTCTCAAAATAGGTGCATAAATATGAGTTAACCTTAATGCAAATATGAACTTATATATAAAAAATGACGTTTTTGCACTAAGAAAAATCAATACTTACCAATGACAGCTTCAACAAACTGGCTTAATCACTAAAATCACTAAAATGACGGTTTTTCATTCAACAATCGGCACTTTTTAGCACTGATAGCACGTACAGTTTAACACTGCGCGGGATCAGGGATGGGGTATTTTGTTTAGTGACGAAAAAAATTACTGCTATCTAACGGATGTTTCTAGAGTTATTAAGCTAGTGTGTCGACAATAGTTGTAAATTCATGCTTACCGATAGATGGCATTAATAACTCATTTTTGCAAAATTTTGTTTAGTGACAGTATTGGAATAAGCGTGCGATATGTTGATTAAAATAATATAAAGGCGCACCTTTTTCACAATTTGTGAAGTCATTCATGAGACAGGGTTTTCCTTGATAAGAGAGTTGTCCTTAAATTTTCTTGCAGATAAAAAAATCTTTTAACTTTTATGTGAACTTACTGCTTAATAACATGCAGAGAGGAGTTACTTTAATAGGCTAATTACTATTTTTCGTTATAAACCTAGCCACGCGGGCGAAGACGCTGGCAATAGCTAGTGACCAATAAAAGTAAAACAGATTTATGGAACAAGGACTGAGAATCTCAGTAAATCATAGCAATCAGTGTTCATACCATTTCATTGTTATGCTACAGGTTGCAAAAAAAGCTGACTCAATATATACTATAGTATCAGCAGCCAGCATAGTGGCTAAGGTGACAAGGGACCATGCTTTAAAAGTGTGGACTTTCAAGGAAGGACTTGAGATGTCTCAAACTGAATTTGGAAGTGGATATCCTGGTGGTAAGTACTATTGAACGAAACTATTGCGTGATTGCCTTAGTGTGAATAGAAAAATTTCTAACTAAAGACCTACCAAAATATGTGTTGGATATTTAATTTATTGTAGAGACACATTTCAGGTGTTGATTTTAAAAACAATTTAAAACATTATAGTATTGGAATTAGAAAATGCAATAACAAAATTGTAGAACTGTTATTTTTCCTTATGTAAAAAAAGATAAAACACTTAATCCTCATTTAAATGTCATGCTAAAGAAATCACAACAACATTAGTCATGTGTAGAAGCAGTTTTGCAGTAAGTAATTTTTAATCAACTTTAATTACTTTTTATTTTGGTGTAATAATACACTTCTTCCATAAAGGGATTCTGATAAGACTTTCTGAAGAGAATTCTAAGATTTTTGGCTCTTCATATAAGTGCATACATCACATACATGTATTTACAATGAGTCATTAAAACGTATTAAGGTCATTACTATTATATGTAATTTAGAATGCTGTGAGTATAATGTCATGATTTTCTTTATTTCTAGATCCATTGACAAAGAAGTTCATCAGAGATCAAATTGATAATGTGTTTGGGTATCCCATGCTCGTAAGGTTCAGTTGGTCCACTGCTGAACTGATGCTACAAGAAAAGGCAGCAACTTGCACTTTTGAAGAAGTTGATGATCAAGGATCTACTAAGAAAACGAATACGAAATCAATCAGTTCATTTTTTGCAAAAGCTGAGGAAGGCAAATCGCGAAAACGACACAAATTTTTTGAAGAGAGGTTTCTTACTGGAAATAATCCATTTGAGTAATGTTATAAATAGGTGCTTCTAGGAATAAATTTTTAATGGCTAAAACTGATTTTTATTTAGAAATAAGAGTAGATCTATCTTGTCTGTCTAAAGCCAAAATTATAAGACAGTCGGCCAAGAGGTCACTATAGTGGTAACTAACGTTTATTTTCATCCGAAGCGTCAAGAGAAAATTAAAAACGCTTTGGAAAAACGCAGCTCCCATACACATTAAACACTTTTACTGCAGTGGCCATACTTTATGTGGTATAGATGGGCCCTCAATCCTCTATGTGAGAACTGAGGGCCCAACTTTACTGGCCATAACTTGCTTATTTGACTTTCACAAAATCTGATTTCAACTTTCACAATTCTTTGGGGATGTTCACTAAATCATAAGGATATTTTTAAAGAGTTTTAACAAAGTGGCCCTCGCACCACACACACATTGAAATTTTATTAAGGAAATTCTACTTAATTTTCTGAAATTTAGTGTATGAGTAATCGCTAGTTTATTTGATTCAACATAGCCAAAGTACCTACACAGGATTAAAACGTAAGCTATGTGTAACTACCAGCAGCTTCTCTGCCTATCGAATATCGGTATTGTACAGTCCCTAATCGCGTTGTGGAAGTCAAGGTCAAATACCGTTTCTCTGTTGTCGAACAGTTACACAGGATATCGACCCCTATGTGGTAATGGAGGGAAGGATGATGACGATGGTAATGAACAGATTTTTCCTCGTCATTCTATCTTTATCAGCCGTAAGACGTCCACTATTGCACATAGGCTAGTCCTCCCCCAATTTTCGCTATCTTGGCCGGCCGTGAGCCGCCGCTTATGTACTATAAAATACTAATAATATTTCATCAATCAAACTTGCAGCATTGGTTTCTAATGTATGCTGAATTATACGCAGGTTTTTAGCATCACTGACTGTTTTTTAATAGCAACATTCAAATAGCTAATAGTGAACTTTACTCGAATAAAGATGACGCTTTAATAACAGGAAGAAAATTTATTCACAATGTAAGTTCACGCAGTTCAAGCGATTTCATTCATTCAAGTTTCTAAATGACCCTAAAGGTACTTCGAATATGTACAGTTAGCAATAAGAATTAAGAAACGCTACAGCACAGAGCTATAATACATATTTAAACAAGATGCAAGGATATTTAAGTTTCATTTAACTTTGTAAGTGAAAATGGTACGAGCGTGTATTGCTGATCAGTAGAAATCGGCAACAATTTAAATACAATTTATGTCGATGTCGTGTACTTTACTTAGTGTATTTTGTCATGAGTAGTCTGCCAAGTCGGAACTATTGGCAAAATTATTATAATTCGTGTCGAGAATATTCAATGTAAAAATTCTCGAGACGGAACTGCAGGTTTGAACCATTTTTAACATTTAGTATTTAAGTACACTGTAAAAAAAAGATTGTGTATAGGTACTCATGTACGCACGTAAGAAGTTATACTTCTTTGGCGTAACAATCCAAAAATACCAAATAATAACACAACGCATACATACATAAATATACATAAATAGCATGCAACAATAATGAAAAATCATAAATCATAATTAAAAAAAAAAAAAACAATTTTTTTTTTAAATATTAGATAATAATGTAATAATTTATAATTTGCAATGTAAATAAATTATACATACTGACAGTTAACCTCAAATCTATAAATGCACTTAAAACAGTATATTAAAACCACTTTTACCACTAATATTCAAAATAAATATATTTACTGATAAATGATCAATAAAAAATATCTATCACCGTCATAAATATAATTGAATTGATATAAACGCCAATATATTTTTAATTTATTCACACTGATTATTTGTACTGATACGACACACAAAGGTTCGCAACTAACTTCAGTGTGTAAAAGGTTCGCAACTAACTTCAGGGTGTTGCTTTTTTCTGTCGGTGTGCGCGCGCATCGTAAAAATTCACTCATCATTTTTCGCAATCGCGCAAAAAGAAGTATAACTTCAAAAATGTTGAAATATTGCCGTATCTAAATATCATCTAAGCTTACCTGATTTGTATACCTAAAATGTACCTACCTATTTACCTATATTATAGCAAATAGGTACATCCCAAGGAATGAAGTGCCCTAGTAGTACCTACCCACAGCATCTCTGGTTTAGGGTGTGCTATTGCTTGTGTTTTTGGTACTTTTATCAAAAGAAGCAACTTAAAGAATAAATAATACTTATTTATTTTGCTCAAAACATGGTAACATGAAGTTCTAATTTTTTTTTCGCATAACATACCACACATCGCTATCTAGACCCAAAGTAAGCTTAGGTATACATATTAATAACTTGTGATATGGGTTCTAGAATGCGGATAAACATATTTAATATACTTTTTTTGTAAAAACATAGATACATATTATACACACTTGTTGGTCGTGGTACACCTCGTCATTTCACCTAGGTGGACGACAAACAAAAAATTGTGTTCGTGGTTCACCTTTGTTCACAACAAACAGAAAACACTCAGCAACACCCAGACCAATTCAAATAGTTGTAATACTGTTCATGCACATAAATATTTGCACTGAGTGGTAATCCGTACACAGTACCACCCAAACCACAGAGTTTGTCGAGCCACAGGAGTTGTATATAGTATCTACAGCTTGTATTACCGCATTATTACTTTATTTATTTTATTGAAATAGATATAGCAACAATAGACTTTTATTTTGAATGTCCATAGTGTTATGAATTACGGTAGGGTTAACTAGGTGGTCTTTTTATAGGATAAAGGTATTAATATACATCATATTCATTTCATGACTGATATGTCGCGATAAAACTTTCACAAACAAACAGTGGTCTATTAAAGATTTCTTTATGCGACGAAAGGTCCCGACGTTTAGGGAGGCTCATCCAACAAGGTTAGCTGCTGGGGCTCACTCGGTCTCTGACGTCCATTAGCATGCGAGCCGCGACACACGCGCGCCTACTTATCATGAGCAATGCGGAACGTACTGGGCTCACTTAGAGAATTTAATTGTGTTCCATTATCATATTTAGGTTCTTTTACGGTAAGTCAAAAGTGAAAACTGAATGGAGTCAACGTCGCTTGTCATTCGTCAGCCGCGATCGATGGCGACAACTTCTTTTGCACAGTAAATATTGGATTAGCTGCAAAATGGCAGTATTTAAAAGTTTCGCAGTAGTGTTAGCGTTTTGCGCGTACGTTTCGGCTATTGTTGGACCCGGGAACGGAACGAAAATATCTTTACAAAAAACTGATACGTATTTAGATGCATATTCCAAATCGCGGATAGAAGCTGAAAAAGCGAAACAAGGTGTCGTTATAATAACAGCTAAAGATGGTGAAAAAAAGATATCTAACCGGGACGATTCTGGCTACGACTACACACCCTCGTACTCAAGTGATAACAGTTTCAGTTCCTCTGGATCCTCGAGTTTCTCTGGATCTTCGTCATCTAATTATTTACCACCGTCGCCAAATTACGGTTCACCCGTTAAATTTGAACCAGAAATAACGTATAACTCGCCACCAAATACGTATGGCCCTCCGGCTCCAAGTTACGGTCCTCCAGTTCAAAATTACGGACCACCATCACAAAATTACGGTCCACCAGCTCAAAATTATGGTCCACCAGCTAACACATACGGTCCTCCTGCGCAGACTTATGGACCTCCAGCGCAATCATACGGACCATCGGTCAACAAGCCTCTACCACCACCACCTATATACGGACCACCTCTCAAACCGTCCTACGGAGTTCCTTACACGGCGCCAGCTTTTGGTTTATTGGACAAACTTGCTTTCAAACTTGATATTTTGACAATTGCCAAGTTGCTATTGAAGTTGCTGATATTCAAAAAGCTTGTGACTATGCTGGCTGTCGTCTGCATGTTGTTGGTAATTCCGAAACTTGTGTCATTCAAGAAAGATGCTCCATCTGGTGGCACCGATGAAGAAGACGAACGTAGCTTTGGTAGCAGTAAAGGTGAGTTTATGTATATTGCTATAAATTTTTGAAGTACCTACTTTATTAGATATTTTTAATCAGATATAGAGTCAGCAAGGATGTTGACTGACCGCCATTAGATGAAAATCGTGTAGATAATTTTGTAGGATTGGATGTCGTTCAAGGGTTCTGGATGTAAAAGTAATAAGTCCTCACAAAAATTCTGATTTTAATCCATTCTGTCTGTTCACACACCTCTACTGATTAGTGTAGTTAATATTGCGATATATAATAATAATAAATAAAAAAAAACCTGTGGCACTCGGGGTCTGCCGTGGTAAAGCTATTGCATTAAGATAAAAGATAAAATTTATCGCAAATGTGACAAAATATTTGGTTTATGTGTGGTAAAAATTAGCGCCACTAGTGTTTATCCTGAGAAATAATTTTATGGTAGGCGGAGTGGTAGCTTAAAAAATCGCGATATAACAACGATCCGTTCTGATCTTGCAGATACCACAGTCTTATTATTACTAGTAGTAGTAGTTGCATATTAATACTGTGCAGATACTAGGAAGTCTGTGTTGCTTACGGTCCAATAAAGTCTGCATAAGCTCACATGTACGCACTTGGTTGTGGTGCACGTACTATCTTCTTCTACTTACTGGTATTTTTGCTTAACTATCTATTGAAAAAAATGAGAAAGAACCATAAATAGATACTTATTATAGAACATAATAATATGGTTTCAAATAGGTTTCCTATCAATAGTCTATTCTCATATTATGCTACCATGTCTGTAAGAAATTAGACGAATAAGTATGTTGGTATTGTGGAAAGAGAAAGTACTACAATAAAACGCGGGAACCGGGCACGAAAAGCTAGTCTATATCTATACTATTATATAAAACGGAAGAGTTTGTTTGTTTGTTTGAACGCGCTAATCTCTGAAACCACCCGTTGAATTTGAATAATTCGTTTTGCGTATGATAGCCCAGTTCTTAAGGAATGTTATAGGCTATATAACATTACGCCACTGGCGACGGGAGTAGAGCAGTAAGCAAAAACGTGGGTGAAACCGCGCCGCAGAAAGCTAGTACGTATATAAAAATTAAATGTTGTTCATGCGTAAGTATAAGCTTATACATTGTACTCAGGCTGAACCGATTCAGCTATTTGATGTCTTTAAATGTTCGTAATGGTTTGAATTGAATAATTGAAAAAATAAATAAACCTGTCACAGAAAATGTTTAAATTCAACCAAAACGTAACGTACTTTTCTAAATGATATTTGTACCAACTTGAGCTTCACGATACATAATTTTTTTTTTAATATGGCTATGACTTTGGTTGTAGACACCAAAGAGTATTTAATCGGGTAAATAAGTAATATTACACTGAACTAATTTCGCCAACACCTACGGAAACAAAACAGAATTATAAGGAAAAAATATATTAGTTTCATTATTTATATTAGTAACATATTTTCATTTTTATATATGTATACAGACTAGCTTTTCGCAGCGCGGTTCCAACCGCGTAAAGTTGCATCTTTGGTTACTGCTCTGCTCCCGTCGCTCGCAGCGTGATGTTCATAGCCTTCCTCAAGAACTGAGCTATAAGCAAAAACAAAAATTCAAATTTGACTAGCAGTCTCAGAGTTTAGTGCAATCAAACAAACAAACTCTTCCACTTTTTTATTAGTGTTGATCAATAGTAACAGTCTCTGAGAGTAGGTGGGTAATATAAGTTTTCTTATTGAAAAATAGCTGTGTTATACTTATGTATCATCTTCGTCATCACAAATATAGCTTGTGTCGTAAGGCTAGGTAAAGTCCGTCGCCTTATCCGGGGTTGTTCGTGAGATAGAACTGAATATATGAGTGGAACCTTGATTATGTAATATAATATTGCTTTCATGATACAGTTGTGGAGTTGACATCAATACAGCAATTGGTAGAACGAGCTATCTCCGTGTACGGACAGCAACAACCTAGTTGTGGCGTCACATGCCGCATGCGCAGGGTCGTCGACGACATATACCAATTTCAACCATATTTCAGGTAAGTTAAGAATCATAATTGAAAAACATCATTGTGCTAAATTGTAGACAAAATTAATATAATAAGCAATTAACAAAAGTAATTGTACTTATTATGTATTTTATTTGATTGGATGAAAAGATCATTTATTTTTGTATTTTACATAATCTGGTTCATTTCTTGTATGACAAAATGTCCCTAGTATTCAAATATGTAACTGATTACGTATTTAAATACTACGGACGTTTCTATCGTACAATGTCTAGCTAGAATATCTATCTGGCTGAGTGTTCTATTAATTACTTCTGTTGGCCCTACTCCTAAAAAAACAAGGATACAGACCAACAATTGCCATTTGCTATTTCGGTAGCAAGTAGGATTTGTAAAGCCTAAGAAAAAAGCAAAAAGCTGTTGTTGTCAAAATAGCATTTGAAAGTGTAAAACCCCTTCACTAGGAGGATGGTAATATTTCTCGTGCAATGTTAAGTCAGAAAATGTAGGTACGCTGTGCTTTTATGTGGCCCATAGAATGCTTTCTTAGAGTAGCGATATTTGCGTAACTTGCCTAGGTTTATTTATAACTATGTATAAATCTTGTTTCTAAAATAAATTGATGCCAAGGCCGATTCTGAAAACTCCTTCCATAGGAGACTTTTCAATTGGTTCAGTGGAGCGAGAATTGTTTTGAAATGAGATTTTTGTTAGATAATAGTGGCAGACGGGCCAGTAGCCCACCACCTTCGTATAACAATTTTAGAATAGACGGAAGCATTGTTGGCCTTACTCCGGATTCCTCGCCCGATGTTGCCACCTATAAAAAATCGATGATGTTGCACCTATTTGTGACCCTAGTGAGACTGAGCCCCGATGATGAGCTCTTTAAATATTTAACTTTTTTTTTTCAGGGAATCATCTTAGCTGAAGCTGATCTTCTAAAATGATGGTAGTAGTGATTGACTGATCGTACAGTAAGCAGGTGCCATTGAACTTAGTCTGAAAGAAATTGTTTATGATTTAATTTATTTATTATTTATTTTAGTTATATAGTTATTTATGTAGTTATAAATTAAATAAAGGTTTTGTTTTAATTAAGTGTTACTTATAAACAAAGACATGCTTTGTTTTTATCGGCAAAGAACTGCCTAATACAATTCTGTATCTGTATCACGTACCGCAGTTTTGGTTAATAAGTACTGTCTCATATATTTTTTTAAGATATACAAGACTAGCAGTCGCATATTTTAACGTACGTCAAAATTGGTGACAATCCTCAAAGTATTTAATAAAACAGACTAGCATGTTTACAGGAAATATTACGAACGCAAAGCGCGTATTTGTTAGCCAAATTGTGCAATTGTTATTTAGGTAAAAATGTTTACTTTCTCTGCTGTTTTTAAATTTGGGATCAAAGACCGAGACCTCGTAAACCTTTACGCTTAGTCCCGCACGACACTATGCGCATAGTAATGTAGCTGTCAATACTAGCATTGTCAAGACAATTAAAGAAAATTAGGTGGCTTTTGACTTGGTGTTTGGTATGCATATGGTATAGTGATCGAGTTGCTTGAAAGAAAGTGGTTCTATGAAAGTTATATTGTAGTATTTTAATAGCTATTGTTTGATGTAGGTTATTGATAGGTGTCAACTATATCCGCATTCAAAAGAAAGTATAAGTTTTAGTACAGGTTTTACATTTAATGGTTATTAGTTTTAAATTAAAAGGCATAGGCCACGCAGCTCTAATGATAACCGATGGTTACGGAAGGTTCCCATTAGGTGTGAACACAGTGTAGGAATGCCCCTAAGAGATAGGCCGAGGCATTATCAAGGTAGCCATAAGACAGGAGCCACTGAGTACCTACGTTTCGTTTAAATTCTAGGCAATGCTTATACTTTGTTTACCCGTGCATTTTTCAGCGATAAGGTATTGAATGGAATGATTCGGCACAGTGTAGACAGGCATTTATTGTCGACCCGTCACGTAGCTTCTTTGAAAAGTTTGCATTTTTTTTTATGTTTTATATGTTTAGAGATTGAAATCTTCAGATACCTACTACCCTGACTAAAGTCAGTAAGCTTAACAATTTGGTAAAATGAGAAGCTCGCAGTGCCCTAAACATTTTAGGTAGGTATCATAAACCCAAACTAGTTCAGTTTTTTGATCAAAAATCTGGATTGTGTAAATGTGTCATATGCCGGTTTTTCATCAAAAACCTGCGGTTTTGATCAAAAACCTAATTTTATGAAAAACCTGCGACATTTTAAACATCAGTAACTACTTAACTTTTTGAGAAAAATAAAATTTGTTAAAATATTTATCTATTCAACAGAGGAATGTAATAATAACACATTTTTGTGCCTTTTCAGGACATAGCAGTAGTCTAAGCTTTGGTCACCAAATTTGCATAAGGTAGATTGGCAATTTCAGGCATAGGCATATTTAGTCGCAAGTTTCATCATGACAGTTTCCTACCCCATAGGTAAGTTAAAAATGGTTACTTAAGGCAACTCAGGAATCAACTTCTAAAATTCGGTTGCTTTGATTTCTATCTAAAACAAATGAATTCCACATGTCAATCTAGTCTAAGACTTTCACTGCATGCATAAGCATGGGTGGGTTGGGTCGAACAGAGAAGTCCCGAATCTTTCATAGATTTATCCACGAAAACTATTAATACAACTGCGTTTCGTTCGGTGATTTAGTACGCCGGAACACAAATTACAGAACATAAGCCTGAGCCTGAGCCATAATTGAGAGATGCAAAGGACCAATTATTATCCTATCAGTACCCTTTCTTTTCGTTCTTTGTATTCACAGGTAAACAGTATTAGATCCACGTTGGTTTCTGCATGAATGGATTGGATCGACCGGGGAAGTACTATACCCTCTCATAGAAGATCGACGTAAGAGTATTAGTATTCATACTAATGTGTTTCGCTCGGTGAGTGAGAGCACCGGCGCCGGTAGCCCAAATACCCCCTCGGTCCTCTGCCGTTTTCCTTTTCCTTCCTCACCCTCTTCTCCGTGGTCGGCAACGGCTTGATTGTGTTTTATAAGCAATAAAGGAATAATATACTTAGAACTTTTTAACAAAAAAATTAAACCGCCGATAAATTTTAAAAGCGAAAAATAATACTTAAACCTTTATTTTATTTACTTTAAAAACTAAGTTCTTCAACTAATGTAATGTGAAATGTCAAATACCTAAGTAATTTTAAGTCGGCGCTAAACAAGCAAATACGTAAAGCGTGATCCGCGGCGCGTCGGCGCGCATTTGCTTGTTTGGCGCCGACCGCCGACTCAACATTGATATTTATACATTGTACTTTAGTTGAACTCAGTTATTATGGTTAATAATAATAAAACAAAGGTTTACTATTATTTGCTTTTCAATGAAAATCTCTAGTAACTCTATTACTAGTAATTATTTCAGTTGTATTGAGACACCCGTTACTTACATAAAGTCCTATTCATATACTAATAAACATTAACAATTTCTAAGAATGGAAAAATACTTTATTTAAAACATAGGTACCAGAACAGCACGACGGCGACGTAGTAATTGTCATGTAGTATCATTGGGACCAGTCTCTACATATAAAGTGTCCTGCTATGTTAATGTTCATGCGAGCACTATGGTAATTATCTGTCTTTCTATAACCTTAGGTAGTATAGGTATATTGCTTTTTACACACATACACATTTTATGTGTAGGTACCTATGCACCGATAGTCATAGTATCTATACATATAATAAAAATGTAACCGATCGCTGTCTGTACATGGAAGATATATGAGAAAAAAAATTATTGGGGCCTTTATTAACGCAAATAGAACCCAAAACAATGATTGTTACAATTTTTGTCTGTTTGTCTGTTTGTCTGTTAGTCTGTTTGTCTGTTTGTCTGTTTGTCTGTGCGTTTGTTCACGCTAATCTCAGAAACGGCTTATCCGATTTAGATATGGTTTTCACTAATACATTGTGGTAAGCTTCACTTAACATTTAGTGTTTGTTTCATGTCAATCGGTTCATAAATAAAAAAGTTATGCCAATTTAAAGAATCACGTCGAACATTTGTTAATTTACTACGAAATCTGATAGAAACAGAGACTTTAACAGGTTACGGAATAGCTGATAGCGTTTTTATTTTTCGGATTCCGCTCATTCTAAACAATCTTCCGTTTAGTTTTAAATGAGTCCAGTTTCCAGTGAGCCTATGTTTCGCGATGACAATTAATAAAGCCCAAGGTCAGACACAACTAAAAGTTGTGGGCGTGGATCTAAGTATTAGCTGTTTTTCGCACGGTCAGCTTTATGTGGCTCATCACGTGTTAGCATTCCTAGCAGCCTGTATGCTTTGATCCCCGATGGCTATACGTCTAATCCATACATCTATACACCCATACATATTATATAAGGCTTTATCCTGACTGACTGACTAACAGACAACGCACAGCCTAAACTGGAAGTGTGAGGGAAATGCGGGAGAAGTGAAGGGAAAGTCAGGGAGAAGTCAGAGGGAAGTAAGGGGAAAGCCAGGGAGAAGTGAGGGAGAAGTGAGGGGAAAGTGAGGGGAAGTGAGAGGAAAGTGACGGCGAAGTAACGGGGAAGTGAGGGGAAGTGAGGGGGAAGTGATGGGGAAGTGAGGGGGAGTGAGGGAGAGATAAAAAATAGTATGAAAAACAGTATTTAAACGATATAAAAATGTCTATTGGAAAAACCGACATTCACGCGAGCGAAGCCCAAAAGGTCACTCACTCACTTATCACGAAATCTCAGAAACAACAAGTGCTAGGAATCTCAAACTTTGCATTGTCATTCCTATTAGAATATAGGTGCTCACGGAATTTTGCGAAATCCATCCCCTAAGGGGGTATAAAGGGGAGGCAAAGTTTGTATGAAACTTCTATAGTTTTTATAGTAGGATTACCAAATTACTAGAAAATACTCTTTTTTTAATATTCAGAAACCACCCTTATTAAATGGGCAAATAAGAGTCGCAAGTTTGTGTGAAAGTGGTTTGTCAGTTTTAGCGGTAGCGGGTTTAAACTGGATTCGCCATAGAGACGGATAATACTGATACAATGTACGATTGCCACAAAATCAGGCACGCAATATTCTCAAAGAGGCACCCATCTGAATTTTCACGCGAACGAAGTCGCGGGCAACAGCTATCTTCTATACATATAATAAAAATGTAACTTATCGCTGTCTGTACATGGAAGATATATGAGAAAAAATACTATTGGGACCTATATCAACGCAAATAGAACCCAAAACAATGATTTTTAAAATTTTTGTCTGTTTGTCTGTTTATCTGTTTGTCTGTTTGTCTGTGCGTTTGTGCACGCTAATCTCAGAAACGGCTTATCCGATTTAAATATAGTTTTCACTAATATATTGTGGTAAGCTTCACTTAACATTTAGTGTTTGTTTCATGTCAATCGGTTCATAAATAAAAAAGTTATGCCAATTTAAAGAATCACATCGAACATTCGTTAATTTACTACGAAATCTTATAGAAGCAGATATTTTGACAGGTTGTCGAATAGCTGATAGTGTTTTTATTCCTCGGATTCCTGTCATTCTAAACAGTCCAGTTTCCAGTGAGCCTATGTTTTGCGATGACTAATTAAAGTAATTAATTAATTAAGTAATTAAAGTAAAGGTAAGACACTAAAAGTTGTGGGTGTGGATCTAAGTATTAGCTGTTTTTCGGTCAGCTTTATGTGGCTCTATCACGTGTTAGCATTACTAGCAGCCTGTATGCTTTGATCCCTGATGGCTATACGTCTAATCCATACATCCATACATATTATAAAAGGCTTTGTCCTGACTGACTGACTGACTGACAGACAACGTAAAGCCTAAACGGCTGGTCGTAGCGACTTGAAATTTGAAGGGTGTGTTTGTCTTAATTTCTAGAAGTGTACAAAGAAAGAGTTATTAAAAATTCAAAACTTAAGTGTATGAAAAGGGATGAAATCGATTGTATGAAACGTCATAATTTTTTAAGTTACAGCTTTGAAATTTTGTTTTGGAATACTTTTATTTAAATAAAAAATACGCTCATAATTTTTTTTTTACTGGGGTGGATTTATAGGAGTGAAATAAGGGATGAAATATTGTATGGAAAGATCTTTGCTTTTGAAGTTGGCGACTTGAAATTTGGAGGGAGGGGGAAGGGAGGGGGAGGAAGAGGCAAGGAAGGGAGAAGTGAGAAGTGAGGGGAAAGTGCGGGGGTAGTTAGGGAGAAGTCAGGGGAAAGGGAGGGGAAAGTCAGGGGGAAATCGACTGCCTCTGTATTTCGGTGGTACTGTGTATGGACTGTGAGGTCGCGGGTTCGATTCCCGCTCAGTGCAAATATTTGTAGCATGAACATGTCTATTTGCATTGGTCTGGGTGTTTATATGTATAATATGTATCTATTTACAAAAATAAAAGTATTTAAGTATGTTTATCCGTATTCTAGAACCCATAATACAAGCATATAATATGCTTACTTTGGGTCTAGATGGCGTTGTGTAAAAATAAAAAAGGAAGAGGGAACTTAGGGGATGTGAGGAGGCAGTAAAGGGCAAGTGAGGGGCAAGTGAAGGGCAAGTGAAGGGGGACGTAAGGGAAAGCGAGGGAAGTGAGGGATAGTGAGGAGTCAGAAGTGGTGGTGAGTGAGTGGGAAGTGAGGAAAAGTGAGGGAGATGGGAGGGAGACGGGAGGGGAAGGAAGGGGAGGGGAGGGGAAGGGAGGGGAAGGGAGGGGAAGGGGAAAGTTATTGTAGTGAAAATTTGCTTTTGTGTATTGTATGTTGTTTTACGGGGGATATCTTTAGGTAGGTGAAAGAGGGTTTGTACGAATGGTGATGATGATGAGATTAGAAATAGTATGCAAAACAGTATTTAAACAATATAAAAATGTCTATTGAAAAACGATATTCATGCGAGCGAAGCCGCGGGCAAAAGCTATACATATATAAAAACGAAAGGTCACTCACTCACTCACTCATCTCATCACGAAATCTCAAAAACTACAAGTGCTAGGAGTTTCAAATTTTGGAAATAGGTGCTCTCTAAGACGGGATTTTGCGAAATTTATTTCCCTGGAGTATAAAGGGGAACAAAATTTGTATAGAGCTTCTATAGTTTTTGAAAATAGGAGTGCCAAGTTTCGTTAAATATCGCAAAATTTCGTCTGTTTTAGGGGTAGCGGGTGAATAGATTTAAATCGGATTCGCCTTAGAGACGGATTATAGTGATATTTATTACTAATATACAATGTACGATTGCCGTAAGATTAGGTAAGAAATATTCTCATACAGGCACACATCTAAATTTTCACGCGAACGAAGACGCGGGCAACAGCTATCTATACATATAATAAAAATGTAACCGATCGCTGTCTGTACATGGAAGATATATGAGAAAAAATACTATTGGGACCTATATCAACGCAAATAGAACCCAAAACAATGATTTTTAAAAATTTTGTCTGTTTGTCTGTGCGTTTGTGCACGCTAATCTCAGAAACGGCTTATCGGATTTAAATATGGTTTTCACTAATATACTGTGGTAAGCTTCACTTAACATTTAGTGTTTGTTTCATGTCAATCGGTTCATAAATAAAAAAGTTATGCCAATTTAAAGAATCACATCGAACATTCGTTAATTTACTACGAAATTTTATAGAAGCAGATATTTTAACAGGTTGCGGAATAGCTGATAGTGTTTTTATTCCTCGGATTCCTGTCATTCTAAACAGTCTTTCATTTAGTTTTAAACGAGTCTAGTTTCCAGTGAGCCTATGTTTTGCGATGACTAATTAAAGTAATTAATTAATTAAGTAATTAAAGTAAAGGTAAGACACTAAAAGTTGTGGGTGTGGATCTAAGTATTAGCTGTTTTTCGGTCAGCTTTATGTGGCTCTATCACGTGTTAGCATTACTAGCAGCCTGTATGCTTTGATCCCTGATGGCTATACTATATGTCTAATCCATACATCCATACATATTATAAAAGGCTTTGTCCTGACTGACTGACTGACTGACAGACAACGTAAAGCCTAAACCGCTGGTTGCAGCGACTTGAAATTTGGAGGGTGTGTTTGTCTTAATGTCTAGAAGTGTACAAAGGAAGGGTTATTAAAAATTCAACCCTTAAGTGTATGAAAATGGATGAAATTGATTGTATGAAACGTCTTCATTTTTTAAGTTACAGCTTTGAAATTTTGTTTTGGAATACTTTTATTTAAATAAAAAATACGCTCATAATTTTTTTTTTACTGGGGTGGATTTATAGGAGTGAAATAAGGGATGAAATATTGTATGGAAAAATCTTTGCTTTTGAAGTTGGCGACTTGAAATTTGGAGGGAGGGGGAAGGGAGGGGGAGGAAGAGGAAAGGAAGGGAGAAGTGAGGGGAAAGTGCAGGGGTAGTGAGGGAGAAGTCAGGGGAAAGGGAGGGGAAAGTCAGGGGGAAATCGACTGCCTCTGTATTTCGGTGGTACTGTGTATGGACTGTGAGGTCGCGGGTTCGATTTCCGCTCAGTGCAAATATTTGTAGCATGAATTTAAATAATCACGTCATAAATGTGGTATGTATTTAGCTTAGCTTAGTTTGTTTTTAAGTTAGGTTAACACGTCTTATTTCTTTATTAAAATGTAAATACTTTATTAGTTAAAATGTAAATACAAGTTAGATTTATATTTTCTGGATTTATTTTATTTTTTATTTTTGTGATAAAAACATGTTTGTTAACACGTTTCATTACGGAATAGGTGGAATTGAAGTGAATTACGAAATAGTAGTAGTCGATTTACGCTGGTTTCAACATGAATGGGTCGGATCGACCAAGGATGTACTACCCTCTCATAGTTTTCGACGTAAGAGTAATAGTATCCATATTATTGCGTTTCGTTCGGTAAGCGCGAGAGCCGGAGGCCCAACTGATGCAGAGATGACAAACCTCGCAGCATGTGTGGGACTAGCTGAGTATCGGCGGAGTCATTGTGTGGGTGGTGTGGGTCAACCCGCCGGCCAGGGAGACCCGTATAAACGGTGGTGCCGCTGGCCGCCCGCGGCATTGTACAAGGGCCCAATTAGACCTAATCAAAAAAAAAGAGACTGCCCCACCAGGTTGCGCATAATCTCGGAGTGGTTCGTCGTGCAGGTTGGTGACCGGATAGTGGGACCCAGCGACCATTTTCGAGACGGTACGGGGGCCTTTTGCGAGCAGTCCGTATCATGGAAGCCCGGAGGCCTAAGACCCTTGAGCCTTTACAGCTGCGAAGAGACATCGCCTCCTCAACGGCCGTCTTCTATCGCCTTTACCACGGAGAGTCTTCTCAACAGCTCTTTAAATTAATTCTACCCTCTCCCTTTTTATCCAGAACGACACGTGCGGGACTGAAGTGCTACCCTTTCACAGTGCAATCTAAAGGGTCTCGAACGAAACGATTCAGCACTTTATACTTTTGTCGCTCAATTAAAGCCTGGAAGTCTTTACCAGCGCATGTGTTCCCACCTAACTTTCATCCTGGGACTTTTAAGCGAGGCGTGAAGAAGCATCTCACTAAGCCGCCATAGTGGAGGCCACCATACCAGTAGTTTGGCTTTTGGAATGGTGTCCACTACTTCTGAATTCCACTGACTGCTTACCATCAGCCAGAGTAGAGGCACTTTGGCAGGCTAATATAAAAAAAAAATTATAGCGTTTTTATTCCTCGGATTCCTTTCATTCCAAACAATTTTCCGTTTAGTTTTAAACGAGTTCAGTTTCCAGTGAGCCTATGTTTGGCGATGACAATTAATGAGTGTGGATCTAAATATTAACTGTTTTTCGCATGGTCAGCTTTATGTGGATTTGCCACGTGTAAGTAACCCTAGCAGCCTGTATGGCTTTGATCCGCGATGGCTATACGTCTAATATTGTAGATAGAGAAGCATTTACTGTAAAGATTTTTCTTATTCACCTAAACGAAGATGTTTATAATTCAAAACAAACCAAAAGATATATCCAAAAAATTCTGCCCAAAATCACTATTCCACGCGGACGAAGTCGCGGGCACAGCTAGTATATAATAAAACTGTAACCGGTCGCTGTCTGTACATGGAAGATATATGAGAAAAATATTATTGGGACCTTTATCAACGCAAATAGAACCCAAAACAATGATTGTTACAATTTTTGTCTGTTTGTCTGTTTGTCTGTGCGTTTGTTCACGCTAATCTCAAAAACGGCTTATCAGATTTAAATATGGTTTTCGCTGATACATTGTGGTTAGCATCACTTAACATTAAGTGTTTGTTTCATGTCCATCTGTTTATAAATAAAAAAGTTATGCTAATTTAAATAATCACGTCATAAATGTGGTATGTATTTAGCTTAGCTTAGTTTGTTTTTAAGTTAGGTTAACACGTCTCATTTCTTTATTAAAATGTAAATTAAAATGTAAATACTTTATTAGTTAAAATGAAAATGCAAGTTAGATTTATATTTTCTGGAATTATTTTTTATTTTTTGTGATAAAAACATGTTTGTTAACACGTTTCATTACGGAATAGGTGGAATTGAAGTGAATTACGAAATAGTAGTAGTCGATTTACGCTGGTTTCAACATGAATGGGTCGGATCGACTAGGGATGTACTACCCTCTCATAGTTTTCGACGTAAGAGTAATCGTATCCATATTATTGCGTTTCGTTCGGTAAGCACGAGAGCCGGAGGCCCAACTGATGCAGAGATGACAAACCTCGCAGCATGTGTGGGACTAGCTGAGTATCCGCGGAGTCATTGTGTGGGTGGTGTGGGTCAACCCGCCGGCCAGGGAGACCCGTATAAACGGTGGTGCCGCTGGCCGCCCGCGGCATTGTACAAGGGCCCAATTAGACCTAACCAAAAAAAAAGAAACTGCCCCACCAGGTTGCGCATAATCTCGGAGTGGTTCGTCGTGCAGGTTGGTGACCGGATAGTGGGATCCGGCGACCATTTTCGAGATGGTACGGGGGCCTTTTGCGAGCAGTCCGTATCATGGAAGCCCGGAGGCCTAAGACCCTTGAGCCTTTACATCGCCTCCTCAACGGCCGTCTTCTATAGCCTTTACCACGGAGAGTCTTCTCAACAGCTCTTTAAATTAATTCTACCCTTTCCCTTTTTATCCAGAACGACACGTGCGGGACTGAAGTGCGACCCTTTCACAGTGCAATCTAAAGGGTCTCGAACCAAACGGTTTAGCACTTTATACTTTTGTCGCTGAATTAAAGCCTGGAACTATTTACCAGCGCATGTGTTCCCATCTAACTTTCATCCTGGGACTTTTAAGCGAGGCGTGAAGAAGCATCTCACTAAGCCGCCATAGTGGAGGCCACCATACCAGTAGTTTGGCTTTTGGAATGGTGTCCACTACTTCTGAATTCCACTGACTGCTTACCATCAGCCAGAGTAGAGGCACTTTGGCAGGCTAATATAAAAAAAAAACTTATAGTGTTTTTATTCCTCGGATTCCTTTCATTCCAAACAATTTCCCGTTTAGTTTTAAACGAGTTCAGTTTCCAGTGAGCCTATGTTTCGCGATGACAATTAATGAGTGTGGATCTATATATTAACTGTTTTTCAGCTTTATGTGGATTTGCCACGTGTAAGTAATCCTAGCAGCCTGTATGGCTTTGATCCGCGATGGCTATACGTCTAATATCGTAGATAGAGAAGCATTTACTGTAAAGATTTTTCTTATTCACCTAAACGAAGATGTTTATAATTCAAAACAAACCAAAAGATATATCCAAAAAATGCTGCCCAAAATCACTATTCCACGCGGACGAAGTCGCGGGCACAGCTAGTTCCTGATATAATTACACTAAAAATACAATATATTTGAAATTATTCTTATCCTTTAAATTGGTAAAGATCGTTTCCTTTCAACCAGTATAGCTTAGCTTATGCCAATTCTATAGTCGTGTTATTGTGATTTCTATAGCTCTGAGTCTTTATCCTTATAACAATTGTATCGGCTAACTTGAAGTTTTTGTGTCCTCTGTTAATTTAAGCCAATTCAAGCAATTGACATATTGTGCTCGAGAGGGCAATACGCCGGTCTACAGATTTGGATATTAGATTTGATGTTGGGATAATGCAGCGGTAAAATGAAATTTGAATGAGACGTCTCAATCTGTTACTTACTATATTATTTTTATTTCATAGTTAGGCACATATATATTTTCAGAGAACTGTCCCTTACGGTTTCCTAGAAATAGCCAAATTTTATAAAAAAGATTTTTCACTTAAATCAGAATAGCTTTATTTGAGAAGCGCTTTCACCCTACAAAAAAACCTACAACCTACCACATTCATAGCAATACTATCTAACACTTTCTAATCTAGTGTAGTGTTTTGTTCCTCTTTGTCAGTCTGAGTGACAGAAAGGGGTAGAAGCATAGGAAAGTGCGATTCCGTGCTGCCAGGTGTGGTTCAAGTTCAACCCTTAGTATTCGTAGTAGGTAGAAGAATTTTGTGCGTTGTGGTCTGAGGCCCATGAATGTTGGTTACCACTTAGCATCAGGCTTGTTCCCCTTCCATCTGCTACCATTCGGCAATAGTACCTAGTTTTAATAATACTGCTAAAGGAACAACGTTTTATTACAAGCTGTAGGTATGTCTTATACTTATAATAATATTATAATATTTCAATATTTCAACAACTACACACAACGCTATCTAGACCCAAAGTAAGCATATTATATGCTTGTGTTATGGGTTCTAGAATGCGGATATACATACTTAAATACTTTTTTTTTTGTAAATACATACATATTATACATAGAAACACCCAGACCAATGCAAATAAACATGTTCATGCACACAAATATTTGCACTGAGCGGAAATCGAACCCGCGACCTCTGCGTGGCAGTCCATACACAGTACCACCGAACCACAGAAGCAGTCTTATAATCTTTCCATTATTCGGCAGATATAACGATTTCGTCGAGCATTATTTATGCAGGTATGCATAAATTTTCTATTGTATGTTTCGGTCATGTTAGAAGTATGTAATTTACATATCTAATAATTAATTACCTACCTTGTGTGCAATATCAGAAGACTCGTTTCATTGAGATGAGCGGAAATGTATCGGTAACATAACTACGCAGTAATACCGCGCACACCCTGGTCAGAAAAATAATAAAGACTGGACAGAAATACGAAATTGCAGCAGAATGCAAATAGGCATATTTACAGAAGTGTTCACAGTGCATAATGCAATGAACAGATTCCTTTACAGAATGTTACTATCAGACTGTTTTGCCTACATACATGCAACATGGACCATAGGAACCCTATAGATATTCATTGGAAGAAGACTATTCTATTTTTCACCTATGTGAAAATGATAAAAGTAAGGATATTGGAATGAACTTGCATTCCGAGAATCTGCCAAATGACACACAGAAGACTGCTACAAATCCTCATCAAAAACCTATTCGCAATCACAGTTATAATAATGAGTTTATCTTTATAGAGGAGTCTTACTCGTTTTCATGATAGCAAAATGTTAAAATCTAGTAGGTATGTAGTACCTAATCGAAACTCGGTAAAATTATTTTTACTTGAATTAAAAGACATTTCTATTGATTCTAGGTATGTAGATGTAGAAATGCATTTTTTTTCCAAAATGTCATGGGTCAATGGTTAACGGCTATTCGTCAGCTACGCAAATTACGCAATAGAGCCTCTTGCTAATTATTCACCTTGATCGCTGACCATTCTGTGGAGTAATATACCTACATAAAGTGTATTGATCAGATATCATTTGAGCTTTTTTACCACCATTTACCGTTTCCTATTTTAACAACTATAAATGGTTAATAAACTGAGTAACCTTGCAATTAATTAAGTGTCGACATAAGCGTCACACAATATCATTATAGCTTGTCCTAATTTTAAATAGTTGAAAATTTTAGTTCACTGTATAAATGGGTGACGGCTGATAGAAATCGTGCATGAGCATGACATCACTAGGTACGTTTAGTTACAGCGAAGAGTATATCAGTACCAGTAGAACTAGTTGGTTCGATTTAATGGTCGATCGATATGTTTAGGTACATAAAAGTAAGGTAATCCAACTAGTCTGATTGTAACAAACTGTATATTAGCTCATATTTTAGTATTATATACACAATGTACCTACATGCGTTGAGACTAAGCAGTAGGCAGAAGATAAATTGTTTGGTTATCCTAGTGAGGGTGCTAGTGTCAACAAACATCTACTACCTATCTAAATATAAACTAATGCTAGACTTAGTAACTATAATTAGTCTATTCATCCTGATGAGTGCGTTTTGACACTAAGAGAGAAAACGTGTAACAGTACCTAAAATAAATAAAAAAAAAATTCTATCTTCTAATTTCTAAAATTGATTTATAAAACGAACGGTTTAAATTATTTTATATATCATTTGCTAAGATAAACAAATATAAAATTAAAAAGGTCTTGAATCATTTTTAGGGTGTCGTAGGTACCTCAAAAAGAAAAACCCAACCCTTAAATGATCACTTTGTTGTCCGTCCGTCTGTCTGTCAAAACTAGTTATCTTGAGAACGCGTGGAGGTAATAAGTTGAAATTAAAACGATATACTCAAGTCTACAGTCTCTTGAGGCTGTGAAAACATCAAACTCCTAAGTTAACGTAAAAAAAGATATCTACGGCCGTTTATGCCGCAAAAAACGTATATTTCGACACTTTGAGAGTGTCGAAATATACGTCTAAACGGGAATCTTAATTTATAAGGTATGTTCCGTTGACCTAGAAATATGAATTTTGGCAAGTAATACCGTTTTATACTACAAGTATAGGGTAAGATCTGAAAACTACACATTTGTAAATAAATAATTAAAAAACAGGGTCTTTATGCCAGGAATGGCGATCCTCGGTGGGCGAGTCCGACTCGCACTTGTCCGGATTTTTTAGTAATGGGAGCTATTACCAAGGGCGCGCGGGTGGTGCCTATACCTACCTATGTACTTATATAATGACGAAAACTATGTAAGTAATTAAAAAGCCTGACATTTGTGAAGCCGAACCCCTGGGTGGAACTAGGTCCCTACGATGACTATTTGCAATGATAAAATTGGTACGAGGATATCTGACTAGTTTCGAACCCCACTGCGAGTTTTATGGCTATATTAATCTAAAATTAATAGATAAAATAATTATTTTCTAATAGTCTATACTTTAACTAGGTATCAGCATTGTTTTATGGAAAATTAAATGCTTTTTAGGTTAAAACTGTTCGCAGGAAAACAGTATTCAAGGTCTGTTGCCAACACTGAACACTACATACACACATCTGTTTTCTACACGTTTTATACGATTATGAAATAGCGGTAGAGAGCATTTAACAAGCAACTCCTTGATGCAATTTGTGCATAACTAAGGACTTGATGTTTTTATTTAATAGGAGTGGGGTCATAGTGGGACATGAATGCGACGACATAGTTGTGCGACAATGAACTTGGCGGAAGCCGATGTCACGCTCGCAGCGGCGAACAATGCCCCATGTAGTGTTACGAACAGAGATAATGGCAATTAACTATTCCACGCTGCTTCGAATTGGAACAAGCCAAATTGAAAGTACTCTACTCGTTGAAGCTTTACTTAACCGTTCACTTAAATTCCGTTAGGCGTTAAGAACCTAATTAACAACATACAAACTCTTTTGTATTGTTTATTTTTAATAATTTTGTTATAGATCTAAAACATTTGGGAAAAAATATTTCTCGATACATATAACAATAAAATTTATAGCAATTATCAAGGAAATAACCATCATAGTAATCATTAAGGAAACATGCAATGCGTGCAAACCACTTGTAATTAATGTGATGTAATCGTTCACAATAATGTTGTGTACAGTGTGGTGTATGGTGGATGCTCTATTTACTCCATTGTATCGGTAGAGGCAGGATGGGCCTGTGGTGGCTGAGTCAAGTGCAGGAGCAGTCGTCTGGAACAGTTCGCAGCTCACTGTGGAATCTGCACGTGGATACGCCACACGTGTGGACTGACGCACCATAACATCGCCGGGACTTGTGTAAACTTATTTTCTATAACAGTACGTTACTGCTAGTTAACGATGTCAGGTCTGTGGAAAATGGCTCGATTTTAGTGATTGCTGTGTTTTTTTTTACTGTAAGTTCAGCAAGAACCAACAAAGAAGTAAGTTTAGCACATAAGTAACTATCGCACTTTGTGTAATGCTTTCCTTTGTTTCAACTTTTCACTGAGCTTTCTTCATTGTCTTTCACGTTCATTTTATAAACTGAAAAAAGTTTACGGCTTGCTTTTATTCCTATAAAATTTTATGACTGAATTTTTATTGTGTATTCCTCTATCTATGGTGTTTACCAAAAGGCTGATTAGAATTTCAAAACACGTAGGTAAGACCTACATATTCACTCAGTCGCTGAGAATAAATTACGTAATGACGGAGATTGTTTGCTGTTTGCTTTTGTAGAATTTATTATGTTAGGAGATTAGATAAAGATGAGCTCTAGGAGATTTTTGATTGTTTGTTTGTGGTTTCAGTGGCATTTTACTAGGCTATTTTTATAATCTAGGTATTGTACCTACCTACCTACTAAAAATAAAATTCCGCATAGTCCTGTAGTTAGTGAGCTTTTCAATTAATATTAATTAATATTATTATAATGTGCGTTAAGTATATCCACAGAATATATTTTAAATGTACTTCTAACATGTCATGCAAGCATTTATCTCTCTGCTCTCTTGCGATATTTTGTTATCTCGTTATCATCAGTCTACTTGTTAACATTGTTTGGTTATTTTGTCATACACGGCATACATTTGACAATAGTTCATAAAAAATCGATCAGATGGAATCAGATGGAATACAAATAATAGAAATCTTTTCATTGGAAGCAAATAACAGACGCTTGGTAGAATACTCGGACTGGTATTTGTCTGCGCATGTGAGTACTATTTATACCTATATATTTTTTCTAATGATTCAATTGATGGCTATGCCAATCTGAGTGTTTCGGTTTGAAATTCAATAGATAATTTATTTAAATCATCATTGTTGCATTAATACATAAGGTTAAAGGTAATCTCATGGTTTATTATGTCCACAATGCACAACACAATCGCTGTAACATACATACCTATAGCTAACGTAATTATTATAGTTTTAGACTTTTAGGGTAAGTATACAAAGAATAGATATGGAAGTCTGTATTGATGTTACCAAATCAAATTGATTTGTTATCAATTTATCATTCAAAATGTGTTTAAATTTGTTATACGTATATGAGTATAATACTATAGGTATGTACTACTTCATACCTAAACAAAAAGTCTGTCTGCCTAAAACAAAGTGAAAAGAAATAAACCTATCTACTTTTTTTTCGTGCTGACGCTACATTAACATTTTATATACTGGTCACTCCCACAATCCATACGAATCTCATGACACCTCATACGTTAAAATCCATCAAGCCATTTAGGCAGTAAAGCGTGCCAAAGAAATAGACCTTTAGTTTGGAATTTGGATCATACTAGTTATTGTTCCTAAGAAGTTCTTATTTTTTATCAGTGGTGTTATTATTGTACGAATTTCGATAGATCCGGTGCTGTACTATGTATAATAAGTGAGTAGCGATGATAGGATGTGGAGGTACATTTTCGGAAGGACGTTACTTGCTGTTGATAGTAGAAATCGCGTTTGGCACTTCCCTTATAATTAGGTAGTTTTTTGCTACTCTTTAAGTCACGGTTATTACGTACGTTGGTACGCTATTTATTTGCGATATTAAGATTTTTAATATTGCACGTTCTTTAATTTTATTACTATGTAACCATGGTGAGAAATAATTATTCCATTTTGTAGAACAACTTTAAGTAAAAAAAATGTTTATCACATTTAGGCAGTTTATTAAAGACTGATATACATATCAGTCTTTAATAAACTGCCTAAAAATTTAAGGGAACTACCATTTAAATACTTTAAAATATAATTAAGAAAATGGCTAGTGGATAAGTGCTTTTCATTTAGGCAGTTTATTAAAGACTGATATACATATCAGTCTTTAATAAACTGCCTAAAAATTTAAGGGAACTACCATTTAAATACTTTAAAATATAATTAAGAAAATGGCTAGTGGATAAGTGCTTTTAAACAATACAAGAGTTTATGCAACATACAACTAATTGTTAACATAAAACTGACTATTTGTAAAATTTGTTATACTGTTATTGTAATGTAAGTTGACATAATATAATCTGACATATTCTAATTTGACATACTAAAATATCACATGTAATCTGAAATAATGTAAATTGACTAAATTGGTATAATGTTTGATAATTCTAATAATTCGTTCGATAATCATAAATAAATATGCTATACATATATTAATATACCTCGACATTCTGCTGATGTTTCAAATAATAAAATGATAATAATAATAAATATAATAATAATAATAATAATAATAATATAATAATAATAATTTTATAATGATAAATATTTGCATGCCTAATACAGGCAGAATATAGCTTGCACTTTACACCATTGTTGTACCTACCTGGTATCATCTGTATTCTACGCAAATAAATGATTCTTTCTTTCTTTCTTTCTTTCTGAGTAGCAAGAATATTTAGTACGTTTTTTTAAGAGACAAGGACAGGCTTGGTAGGTACCTACAGTGAAGTTGTCACAGTAGGTACGTCGAAGTGGCTAGTCTGAGGAAGCACGCCTGGCACCGTCATAGGAACTCTTCCTTACTTGTACCTTTCCTACTGATGATTACTGAATCAGAAAATAAGTCATCAGAAAATATTGTATCTTCTCTGCTGAGGTAGCATGCGTTCTAAACAAGGTGCAGTCGATTGCGTTTCTGGCATTTTTTTTATCCTTAATAGGTGTTTACTACTAACATCAATCGAGCCGCTTGGCGCTTGCTGCAGTCTTCGAATCGGTCTCAGCGGCCTAAGAGTCTACTAAGCCATATCCTATATCATACAAAACTGTTATAGCAACTCTATCTAATACTTTTGTGTTCTTGTCAAGTAGGTAGCGATTGTAATAAGTGGTGGCGGTAGGTTCTGTGCTCCCTATCCAACTAAAGTATAAATACATAATTGAATGAAAAAAAGTGAATTTAAATTGTTCAAGGCACTATTTTAGACTTAAATTCCCGACTAGGTAGCTCGTTCTGTAGAAAAAACAAAATTAAAAAAAAAACAAATTTGTCTAAAGGTAATAGGAAATATTTTTATCTCGTTATTAACAGCATTTTACGCTTTACGCTTTTGCTCATATAACGAGCGGCAACTGACCTCACTGGGCGGAGCACAGAGTGGGTAGAAGGTAGATCATAAGCTAGATAATTGGTTTTAATATAAGTGAAAAATATGAAGCCGAAAAATAGTTATTATTAAGCTAGATTCTGTTAATTATGTGCAATGTATTGAGCTGTAATAATAATTTAGACAATAGGTTCTGTAATTGTTTTAATTAAGTAAGTAAATAATTTGGTACGGTGCATGAAGGACGCAAAAATAATATCTACCTACGTAATCTTATTTTTAGTGCAATTTAATAATTAGGTAAATACAGGAAGAAAGCGTTTCCTTCCATACTACTCGTATAATATAAATATTTAATACCTACTTGCTAACATCTGTAGTTTCAGCAGCGTAACAAATTAATAAAATAGATTTAATTACGTGTTCCTTCGTCCAGCTATCTTGACCAATACCATCATTTTTGAGACGTGAACAAAAATGGTTACCTACTTACTGGGTTATCAAATTTATCTACCTATAGGTCTAAACCTCATCAGATATTGTGCTGCCGTAATAAAAAATAGTATTTATTGATATAGTAGGTAGTCAGGTATGTGTAAGTAGGTATGATTTAACCAGAGATCGTCGAGTTTTAAATATTTTAAGCGCATGAACAAACTGACAGAGTGACTGTTTTATTCTCTAATCTAAACTAATATTACATTACATACCTATAAAGAGAAAGGTTGGATTTTTAATGTTTGTTTGTAACGATTTAACTAAAATTTAACTAAATCGTTACAAATGTAAAAAATTCTTTTACGTTTAGAAATCAATCGAAGAGCGGGTAACAATTTACTAATATTATATGAATGCGTGTGCGTGTGTGCGTGTGTGTGCGTGTGTGCGTGTGTGTGTGTGTGCGTGTGTGCGTGCGTGTGTGTGCGTGCGTGTGCGTGTATGTGCGTGCGAGTGCGTGTGCGTGCGCGTGTGCGTGTGCGTGTGTGTTTGTGTGTGTACAACAACTTTTAGTTGCAATACAGTTGGTAATCCAGTAGGTAATCTTTACAAAATATGCGTAGGTACTTGCAACAGCATTGACTCATAGGTCATTATTGTTTTAATCTCGTTGAACTTAAAGGACGTAAGAAGGACTGACAGCAGATTACTATACATATGGGCATTAATTAAAGAGACGACGAGACATGAGATCTGTGACAAAGCCAGCTGTGGGTATTGCGCATAAGGTGCATTTTTCTGATTTCATAGATACTGGAAAATATAATTATTATAATAACTTTTCATTTTCTGTTACAGAACTCGATGGAACAAAAATACTCACACTTTGGATGCCAAAGAGATTGCCAAATAGTTAATTATAATAAATACTGGAAGAGGTTAAATATATTTTAAGAATGCCAGAGATAGGGCCAATAATGCGCGGGCTTGAGTTGCAAAGGCTGATAGAGGACAAAGTGGCCGAATGGCGCGAAAGGTCAGCCCGGGTCGCCGGAGCATCTGTAGCAGACTCTTATCAACAGCCACTCAACTTCAAACGACACACACATAGGCGCAAGAACCACGCTGAAATAAATAGAATTATCGCAAAGTACTCGAAGCCCACTAAGAGAGCGGACGAACTCTCCTCGATTGCTCGCGACGCACCCCAGTATATTCCACAACGTCCTCCAAGATCCAGAAAACAGTTAAATAACCTGAAAGTGCTCTCTAAAAGCGAGGATAACCTTACTTCCGTTGGAACCATGGAGGTTCATCCGGAACCAAGGCAAGAAGCCAAGACATACTTCACACTGTCAAAGTATGATACTAAAAGCTGTGAAGATGTTACCGCTTTCACCGACATTCACCATAACAAGAAGAGTAAAAATTTTGAAGAAAACAGTATTTTAAATTCAAAACCTGTTGTGCCAAAAAGAAGATCACATCTTCATAGCATTTGTGAAGGTGTTATTGATTCACCAGAGTATTCAGATAGTGGCATAGATACTGACTTAAGGGATAAATCTTTTGCAACATCAACACCTCTTTCTAAAAGAAAAACTTGCCCGGCCGGTGGATCTATATCAGACTTAGTTTTTGAAAAAGTGTCTAGAAAACCAAACAGTGAAAGTGAACTTAGAAAAGGTAATTCTGAACCAAATATTCTTAGTGCGGACGCGGTTAGTAGTAGTTCAGTGAATACAAAGACAATAGATTTTAGAAAACGGTGGAAAATGTTGAAACCGCCTTTCAAAAAAGGCGCTTTTGATTGTTTGCTACTGTGGCGTTCGAAGAAGCCAAATACTACGGACAACAAATCTAGGTAAGTTCACTATTTTAAATTTAATTAGGTACCTAACAGGGTGATAAATAGATAAGTATGTATAGTTTTGTGTCTTTGGTAAATGATACAAACAACTCATTTTCAACCTCATTAAAACACGTTAAAGTACCTACTACTCTAGTTCTATGACTTTTCACTCTAGTCACTCCAATTTCATTTATTTACACTTATTAACAGCTGCGGGTCTATGAACTTAAGTCATACAACTTGTCAATGAGTAATTTATTTGTCATTGTTTGACTAACCGAAGAAATCGGAGGTATTCTGAAAGTATTCATAACTAAAAATGATAGGTAAGTATTGTTTCCTCTTGATCCGATAATTGTCAAGAGTATATTTCTAGATTACCAGGTCGAGTAATCGCAAAACATAATGTTTATTATTACAACGTGACATTTAATGATACAATTGCTTAAGTATTCGCATCATTATGTTTGTGTTATCTGTAGCACAAAACAACGAGACCCTTGGGCACACTGGAATCAGTTCTTCGAGTATCGTTTAATGTAGGTATAATAATCATAATTATGTATGTAAATACATAATATATTATTAATTAACAAATAACGAACGGCTGAAACGAAGGTGAGCTTTTTTGACGCTTGAATAAATTTTATAAATAATAATATTTAGTAACAATAGCTTGATGAAATTTTTAGGCAGGACTATTAAGTTGGATGTATTTATATTCTTTACTAGCTGCACCCTACGGCTTCGCCCGCGTATGTTTTGTATCAAAATCCGTCCGTCCGTATGTGCGTCCGTCTCTGAATCTATCTAGATACCAATTTTAATCGAAATCTTAAAAAAATCGAAATCGAAAATTTAATCGTTCAGGCGCTAAATGCTAACAAACAAACACATGTAGGTACACAAAATCTTTCGCATTTATAGTGCACCTCACGGCTGCTTTTCATCGCAGGGTTATGAATATGATTGTATTCTTTAGTATTGCACACAAGAATTTAAGTAATTTGACTCAACTTATTAGTAATCTGCGTATGAACAGCTGCTAGTGTTTTTTCATCATAATGGAATTAAATGAATGCCCTACTACAATATACCAACTTGATAATCAGGGGCTAAATTATGTATAAATTTTTTATTTAAAAATCTTTACATTCATTATCCGTAGTACCAGATAATGTCTGAGCAAGAAAGATTTTATTGAGTAAAATATTTGAGAACGTGGTCATCAATAGGGCAACCTAGTTCTTAGTAGTAAGCCACGCCGGTAACGTTTATCTTTCTAATCAGCGAATACCTATTTAAATAACGTTATATCGTAAAACTATTTATTGGCTTTGACCTTTAAATGTTTGCACCAATATGTTTATTTTCTGCTAATTTATTGATGCTTGCTATCGAAGCGGGCAAGGGTACCTATGACGTTTTGTGAGGGATGAATAGACGAGGTCTTGACCTCAGTGACGTGGTTAAGTTGTGGTTAAGTTCGTCGATCGATTAAGCGGTTGTTATCATCACGATTTGATTTGACTGCACCGTTGGTCTAGTGGTTAGTGTAACTGACTGCGACGCCGGGTATCGTGGGTTCGATTCCCGCGGAAGGCAAATATTTGTGTGATGAACATTTGTATTTGTCTTTAAGTCTGGGTGTTTCCTATGTATGTATTATAAGTATGTACTTACAAAAAAAGTATGTATATGTATTATATTTCAGTTATCTAGTACCCATAACACA
Organism: Parascotia fuliginaria; assembly: GCA_963082885.1. Taxonomy (NCBI): domain Eukaryota; kingdom Metazoa; phylum Arthropoda; class Insecta; order Lepidoptera; family Erebidae; genus Parascotia; species Parascotia fuliginaria. The sequence continues at coordinate 10,405,353 of OY720180.1, read as the reverse complement.
AGCTCTGCTTAGCTTGGGACTAGACGACAGTGTGTGATAGTGTCCACATATTATTATATTATTATTGTATTATATTATTATTAAACATAATGATGTCGAATTTTAAATTACTTAGATTCTTGCGTTTGACATGTTTGACACACATGGAAATTTGAATGAAGTACTTATTGTTTATATCTTTCATACTATGTGCATGCATACTTACTCAGAGAAAAATGTTTGAGTACAATGATCGAACTTTGCTTTATGTGGACGATAAGCTGATAGCGCGATTGTCACTTGTTCAAAATTTCATGTTGCCATTGTTTTTTAAGGCAATATAACTAGCCTCGAAATATTCACCTGCTTCAAAATAAGCTTACCTATCTCTTCCTTTGGCATCATTGCAGAAACAGCGACTGAACTGAACATCAAGCAAAGATTCTGATTGAGATTACTCGCTTCGGTATAGGTACCTATATAGTGGAGTGCCAAGCACTTGAAACACAGAAATCTCAGCACCCAGTTACTTTGAATGTATTAATGTAGGACCCCAACTGAAATGTTTTATAGATCAAATAGTAAAATGTTTAACCATTCTTTTGAGTTGCTTTTTTTTGGGAGTGGTTGAAGTACGCTATATTGAGTTTTCACTAATATCTTCAAAAAGGTGCATCTTAGAAAGGTGCGTCTTATTCTATTAAATGGAATCTAATAAAATTCTCTACAACTTTCATCTTTTGCACATTTTCCAATTTCCTAATAATTAGTTTTTGAGCTACATGCTCTAGAAAAATAAATGAACAAAAACACCACAGTATTAATATGCATAGTAATAATAAGACTGTGGTATGGCATAACATTAGACGAATACGACGGTACGTAAGTAAATAAATTCGTGGAAAGTCAGAAAGGAGTTTAAATATTAAACCAAATTTGTTTTTATTTTTAATATACTTATTCACCTACAATACTTAGGTATACATTCATCAGAACGATTAATTAATATTTGTGTATACTTTCATAAGAAAATGATTATTTTGTCATTCTCTAAAAAATACGCTAAAACGTTGTTCTTCACTTCTTCGTAGGTCAAAAATTTATATAACATATTTTAGTTGGTCTTACATTAAATTAATACATTCAAAGTAATGAGGGTGTTTAAAAACAATTTCGCCATCAGTTGGGGCTAACCTCTGATTTGCCCAATGTGAAAGTTGAAGTAACTTTCACATTGGGCAAATCAGAGGTTAGCTTTCAAAAAGCTCTTGACAGCTTGACCTGACGCATCGGTGCTGCCACCTCGTGGGCGCCATTATAGAAAACCCATTCAGCAATTTTCTTTAGTCCTTAAGCACGTGAATTATCATCAACACTGAAAATATTAGTTTTGATAGCGCTATCAGAATGGAAGACCTTTTACCAAACTAGCAAAAAATTTCCTAACTCTACAGGCACTTCACTAATGTATAAGATCAGATTACTTCAGTAACCTTTATACACGTTGTTTTGCTTATATACCTGTGAAAAAAGAAATAAGGCGTATGTTCTTTTATTTTTAAATTTATAATGCGAATTATCAACCTCAGAACAAGGACTAAAGCATATCAACGCACTACTAGCGCCTCTGTCGGCGAATGACAAATTTAATATTGACTAATTTGAATGGGCTGTTTATGATTTGTTTTGTCGAATCTCAATAGATGGCGTTATATGTTTGGTAGCAAGCATCCATGGACGTTTATTACGTCCATGGTACGCCCCTTCATCCAAGTTCGTAACTGTGAGAAAAGTGCTATAATCGAAATAACTAGGTACAATATACTTATTATAAAACATATAATTATTGTGTAATTAATTAAGTATGAGTTATTTTTAAAACAGTATAAAATTTAATTACAACTTTGTGTTTTACATACACAGTAAGTACCTACTTAGGTACTTAAGTTTTTTTTAACTTGCGCTATTTACTTGGTTTTTGGTTCTCATGGGATTCACTGTCGATAGTACCTACATAAATGACGAGATGTCTCTTCCAACTTTGTAATATTTTAGACTGAATAAAATTGATGGTGCAACCGAGATGGATAAGCTTGGCTCACGGGTTCACTACCGACCAAGGTGGTGAAGATTGGAGAAGGCCTATGTCCGGCAGTGAACGTCTTTCAGTTGATATGATGACGATGATTAAAATTATAAAGTACTTAACTGAATTAACTATAAAATATTTAAGGTGTCTGCTTACATGTCTACCTACTTCGGAGATTGTACCTAAGATGTCGACTTTCGTACGTGTATAAATTACTAGGCAACCGTAATTACCCTTGCAGCTACTTATTTTTTACAACTACTTTAATAAACTAAGTACATTGGAAAAATTTAAAACATCGTTCTTTCTTACATGCCATGGTTGGTGACTAATCTCCTAGCCTTGAGTTTGGTCATCCACACAAATGACGGGTAGGTATCTTACGTCGCTTGTGTAACACCAATGTGCGTTCAAGTAGCAACTACTCTGTGAAACTACGTCATTAACATTAATTGTAAGTTTAATTTACGTTGCGAGCTGGCAAAAGCGCTCTTTCTAGAATTTAATGCTTTTTTTAAATATTATACATTTTATAAATAGCTTAGTGGGTTGGTTGGTGCTTGCACTATCTTTATCTATCTACTTACTTGAGTTAATTTACTAGCTATCTCATGCAATGTTTGAATACCGTGATGGTGGAATAGATAGGACTGATCACCAGTAGGAGCGAACAAATAAAAAAAAAATAGGTACCTACATGTTTCTAGGTAAAATAATTAAAAACCTATATTTACATGTACATAATCGTAAAATTATTAATTATTAGATAAGTAGGTAGGTATGTACATCATTTGATTTCTTTATAATATCATTAAATTTAATCAATAAAATATGTTAATATGTTTTATAGAAGATTTTTTCTTACCTAGATCAAGGACCAAATAGAGCTATGTTATTTTTTGCATAGAAATAGGTTAGGACGATACGTTATTAATAAAGGGTTTTGATTTTTATGATTATAAACTAGCTGACCCGGCGAACTTCATTCTGCCTAACAGTCGATCAACACTACTTTATTTTTCTAAAATAGAAGATTTTTTTTAAAATAAACGTAGCCTAATTACATCAGCTACATGGCAATAAAAGTCCCGTCAAAATCGGTCCAGCCATTTCAGAGATTAGCCGGAACAAACAGACAGACAGACAAAAATTGAAAAAAATGTTATTTTGGTGTATGTACCGTATATAAATTCATATAGGTACATGTAGTAAAAAACGGTTATTTCAATATTACAAACAGACACTCCAATTTTATTATATGTGTAGACAAGTAGCAGTATTTTTTTTATTTTCACGCCAAGCATTAGTAGATACCTATATAATTTATTTGATTATAACAAAAATTTGATTAAACATTTTTTAATCTAATTATTTGTTTCATTGACAATTATCTACGCGATAGTACACAAGACATACAAATATTTTTTTATAGGAACTACTTATTTTATAGCGTGTGGGGTGAATCACGGAAGTCTTTTTTTGTATTCCTGATTGGACTGGACCATGGTTTTCATCTTGGTGTAAAACAGCCAATTCAAAAAAGACTGTTCAGCAATTTGCTCCACGGGCCGAATATTTAGCGGTGTGAAAGAGGAACGACCCACGATAACAGGCCAAAGATAATAATGATTTGCGGACCCAAATAATTAAAGGTAAAAACCACGTCATGATAATGTTCTCATAAATAATCTCTTGTTTGATTTGACTCATCATTATCCGGTACTCGTTATCTAGCAACAGATGGATTGTGAAGAATGTGTTTACTGTTTGATGCGCCAACGCGCTTGCATAGAACACACTCATAACATCTAGATAAACATCTTGTTTGTGTCATAATTAATTACGTTGCAATGAAAGGCCTCGTTTTACTTCTATCTGCTGTACATAGCTCTAGATATACTAAGAAATTTAATTTTATTACTTTTAAACGGAGACCTATCCGTTTTGCACTGTGGGATTCAGCCTGTCTTAATAATTATAACTATTATAAGTTAGCTGCAAAATAACGCTCGATGAAAGAAAAATGCTTCTACTGCAACATTAAATTTGTCCTTTTTAGAGCTTTGTTTGTCTTCTGAATAAAATTAAATTGAAAATGTAAAGACTCCTACATAGTGTTTATCATTCTACTAGTCAATCAAGTCGTTTTATTTGATACCCCTAGTGAGAAGGTTGTGAATAAATTGTAATACGCTATTTTGTGGCGCCGGCCATCTTGGACCAATTGTCATCAAACAGCCACTCCCGACTAATTCACCTTTCAAAGAAAAAAAAAACAATATCAAAATGCAGATAGACATGCACGCACGCACGCACACACGGACACATACACAGAGATACAGACACACATTCAGCCATACACGTCAAAGTTCAAAGTTCCGATTCCCATGTTAGACGACATAACTGCATATAATACAAGTTCGAACGGAAGCCTCAATGCACATATCAAATCTCATACTTGCCCGGATACAAAAAGCATTTAATTATAAATCTTTCTTAGTCTTGTCTTGAACACCTGCATCATATCGTAGCTTAGTTATTGCATCAACTAGCTACGATCTACCTACTTAATTAAGGTGCCGTAATCATACTGATATTGAACGCGTTAATAACACAAACTATGAATCCTGTTACCTTATATTGCCAACAAATCTACCAGCCATTCAATAAAAGAAGTTGTCTAACTAATTACAACCATACATTACAAACTATATGGCGGCGGCGAAACGAAGAAACGAATGATTGCTCCTTAATGGAGTCACTTCCTGTGATAACTGAACAGTCGATTACTTGAAAATTGCTAGATCGTACCAAGTTACTTATCCTGTGCACCATTTGCCGTATGACGTGATAATAACGTTCAGCTAATCCTTATGGTATTCATTATTACTTATTAGTTATTGCTTATACGCAATGAAATACATCCTGCCATTACTTCTAGACTAGATCATTATCGTTGTGAATGAAAATCCAGTTTTAAAAGTTGCAGAGAATTGCGATATTCGTTTATTACCAAAATCTTATTTTATCTAATGGTTTTCGTCGAATTTTGCTTATTAACACTGAAGAAGAAGAAGATATATTAGCATTCTTTCTAAAACGCTCACGCCTTAATTTTTAATACCAAGCTAAGCCAGTACAGTAGGTATTTTCCCACGGAGCTCATCAAACTACTCGCTGACAATAAAGCAATTTGCGCGTAATATTCTTTGGTTGCGACCTTGAATTATTAAGTTTATCATAAGTATTCTTAAAATCAGGTTAATTATGTTCAGTTAAGTACCTACCTAAGTTTATAGGATTTTTTATCTTGAGACTGAAGCTGCTCTTGTATGATCACTTCACTTCAAATTTCAAAATAATTTGGGCCAGATATAAAGATTTCCATAGGATGTTATATTTCACCGTACTTCAGACAGTCATGTCCATGATATACTTGAAAACCTTCGAATTACATTAGTAGGTGGGTCATATTTAATGAAAAATGTATTTTAATACTGTCGTATTGTCCAACGTCCAACCCAATATTTTTAGAACACATCAAACTTGAATTTATTTTAACCAGTTATGTGCATATTTGTGCTAATTAGAACATTTTTTCACAATAAGAAAACCGACTCAAACGGAAAGGAAAAAGGAAAGTAATTCTTTTTTGATTTAGTTGCGTGTGCGTGTGCGTGTGCGTGTGATTTTACTCATAATATTGTTCTTCAATATTAACTAATTAATGCGTGTCCTGATTTTACTCATATCATGTTTTCATTTAAAGGTGAATGAAAAATGAATATTCAGTAAGTAATTTACGAAATGCATAATGCAACAATAAATTTAATTGAGGTTGAAATGTTTTGAAGCATTATATTATCAGCTAAAAAACATCCACTGCTAATGAAGACTAGGTATACGATCTTATGACTCTTTCCCGTTACGTGTTATATGCTCATTAGATATCAAAATAAGTAAGATTTTAGGCCAATCGTATACTTAGTTTATTTAAAGAATAAACAAAATGTTACACTTAAACGCTGCTAACTCAATTTTTTGTAATGTTCTGCAACATCATTTATCACTTCCAAAGTAGTTAGTAGTAGTATTTAGTAGAAAAGAGCGAATGTAAATTCGTCGATACCAAAACCGAATATTCATCCTGACTAACGGTTGGCAAACATTGATATACTTTATTTATTCTATCAGCAACTTTTGAGTAAATTAAGTACCGGATAAAGATCTTTTTAATTCCATCGAGTAAAAGAACATTGCACAAACCTTGTCACGAGGGATTAATTAAGCACAAATATTTTTGGATCACGCGTATTGTAATCAAATCCAGAATACCTTGGGTTCAGGCGACCATGGTGAAATTCACTCTCTAGTAATATTTCAGTAACTTTGTTTGACTGGCCTGTTGGTCTAGTGGTTAGTGACCCTGACTGCTAAGCCGGTGGTCGTGGGTTCGATTCCCACCCGTGACAAATCTTTGTGTGATGAGCATGATTGTTTGTTCTGTGACTGGGTGTAATTTATCTATAACATGTATGTATTTACAAAAACAAAATGTATTTAAGTAGTATATCAGTTGTTTAGTACCCATAACACAAGCAAATATAATTGCTTAATTTGGAGTTAGATGGCGCTGGGTGAATGTGGTAGAATATTATTATTATTATTATTTATTAACTGCTATAGTACCTAATTCGCCGAAGCACTTACCTAGTACCTACAAATATTGTTTACGCCGACTATTTACCAAACGCTAGCTCATCCCTATAGTTCTAGATAATTCTAAAAAGAGTACCACCGAATAACAATGACAGCAACTCTGCCAAATGCAAATTATCTGCCCACTTGTAAAGTTGAAGTGCATACATATTACACACTCGATCGAAAAAGAACATAAGATACTGTTAAACAGTATTCAACTTGTTGTTATTTAAATAAGGTTAAAAGTTGCTAATTAACTTTTTTCGTTACAACCCTTTTCAATGAAGATTGTTATACCAGCTGAACAAATGATGTCTTGTGCCTCATTGTTAGAATATTGACATACATTAAGTCATAATTACAAAATTTTCTATTCATCGTTGAACTATCTACCTACGTGATATATAACTACTCTGCTATCTTTAAAATACATTTTATGTCCGTTTCATTGTTTGTTCCGCTTGAAGATTTTAAGAACAATAGCTATCGTTCCGCTCGATCGCCAGGCTAATTTATTAACCTGTTGGTTGCCAGGTGTAGGAGAGTTCAAAGGTGTTAAACCTTTTTTGAAGGAATTTGCTTAACTCGCGTAAAATATAACGCAAATTTTTAGGAGCAAAGAACCATGCTGCTCGTCAGCAGGAATTCAGGTCTGTCTAAATAGACTTAGGTATTTCCCTAGTCAATATATCGTTCTTAAAATTTCGTTGTTTAAATTTTCTCTTTTGTACCTTTGACTTTATAAAATAAATTAAGTAGGTACCTACTTATAAAACATTCTATATAGGTATAACATTAAAAAAAAACGGCATTTTTTTATGATAAGAAGCCTGTGCTTTTTTCTTTTATGTAAGTAATAAGAAACTAGTTGTGATTTACTTTTGGCGTGGAAAATATGACTCATAGTCTTAAAAATCTGTTTTGTGTATGAAAAAAAAAATAATGCTAAAATTTAATTAATGGTAATACAACGTAATTAGAGTAAAACTGTTAAATGCTTGCTGAAAATGGTAGTATACCTTCTTAGACACCGCATGCGATTTTGTAGAACAAGTCAATAAGTTTTGATTAAGAGTAGGTACATTATATGAATTTTCCTCATATGTAGTCAAAAATGATAGAGTCGCCTACCTAAATATGCGCACGTAAGTATGAAAATAGAAAAAAAAACAGTGAAAGAGAATTCAAAATTAGCATTCAAGCCTTGCGGAAGGCAAGGAGAAATTCAATTGGCAGTTTAAAAAATACAACACACCATGGTTAAATCATAAGCCTGTCAAGAGATGAACCTTCACCATATAAGTCATCGTCTTATGTAGCGTCTTCCAGCTCACTCAAGATTCTTACGAGAATAAATCGGCTGATATTCTTTAGAAGATAACTCCAGTTTTGACTGCTAATAGGCGTCAATCTGTTTGGTGTGCAGGCTTTATTATCAAATGCCTGCACTAGGGACCAAGCCTTGTGTAACACACAAATAATCAACAAAAAGTAACTTTGTCAAAAATATTTATGAATCACAACTAAGTTTTGTTCCTTATGGGTTTCCAACTCTTTGCTCAACAGTCGCATGCATTCTTACCGTCTCACTGAGGCAGCATCCACTATATTAAGTGCCTTGTGGGCATCAAGCCCTACACATTCATCGCAATGTCATTATAAGATGACAACCCAATCAAGTCATGTGCAGTACAAATATTTCTTAATCATTTTGCTAATGCAGTCTTTTTATATGCAGAGAAAACATAACACTGGTTATGTAAGAAGTAGATTTGCACTAAGTACCTACGCAGTTAACAGTTGTTAAGCTTGTTATAGCCGACATCGGTAAAACAAATCTTATTTTATTCAGAACTACTTACTTCAGAGCAAACTGTAATGCCAAGTCAAGCAATTCTAGATTGAGAACGTGACAATATAATTTCTTGCAATTACAGTAAAGATTTTAAATTTATTTTGGAAGGCAATAAAATAGTTTTGGCAATGACCATAGCGAGGTATGTTTCCTGCCCATTGCCAAATCATTGCCAAATCGCTATGCTACTTCAGTAAGGCATAAGATCTTTGCAAGCTATATCAGTTACTTTAGTCCGATAGATGACGTCGTTGGCTCATAATCGGACGATGTGTCGATGTTTGGGGAAGGCTTATGAACAGCAGTGCACGTTTTTTGGCTGAAAAGATGATGATTACAAAAATAGTGTTTGTTTTGCAACACTTCATCAATCATTAAACTCGGTATCCGAAGATGTTGTTTGATATGTAGGTAACACAAAGATGTAAACACCGTTTCCCAGACTTGGTTAAGTTCAAAATTCACAAGATGCATGCTATCTTATCTTATAATTAATAAACTAAAGAAAACACGTCACATCTAATTAAGGATGTGATTCATGCAGTATACAATAAATCATCATTAAATCTGTAAAAGATGCGTAGCACCAAGGATGTCTTTTCATCGAAAAGAGACCAGTTAGCCAGTAAAATAGAAAAGCACAATGCGTACAACAACTTACGAGTATACATGAGTAAGTAACTTCATTCTTCATTCAACTTAGTCTTATGAGTTAACTATTGTTCAAATTACTGGGGTAAACATAATGATATATGATATATAATGACATAACTCATAAGCCATAGCTGTAAGCTAAGTTGAGTTACGTAACAAGGCCCCTGACAGGGTAGACCGATGTCGATGATCTGCGAACGGTGGTAAGCAACCGATGGTTGCGAGGGGCTCACGATGGAAGTGGAGATGCTTAGGAGACGACTGTGTTCTGCAGTTTGCTACGTTTATTACGTCACGTTATAATAAAGCAATTAATAGTTTTAATGTGGCTTTTTGCAGTTATAAAGTTGATTGGAATAGGTAGACTTGTATTAAAACATGTAATCTTAACCTGCTGCATATTTAATATTACCTATTGTTACTTTCAGGGATTTTAAGCATACCTATACGTGGTTAACAAAAACTGATATTGGAAAACCCTCTTTACCACGAGTTCTGAAATGACTAAACGGCTCTACGAACATATTATAAGTGGTTCCGTACAGAAGACATCCGTAGTACCTAAAGTAATGAATGCTTAAATATTACAAAAAATCAAACATGTATATTAAGTATCAACATTAAAATATTTTACGGTAGCAGATCCACGCTGATTTCAGCATGAATGGGCCGAATCGTCCGGGGAAGTACTAGCCCGTCTACTGCGTTTCGTTCGGTGAGTGAGAGCGCCGGAGGCCCAATTTCCCCCCTTTCCTGTTTCCTCACCTCCCTCATTCCCTTCCTCTAAACCTATTCCCAGCCGCCATGGTGGAGGCCACCATACCAGCAGTTTAAGACGATGGCTTTTGGTATAGTGGCCGCCACTTCTGGATTCCACTGACTGCTTACCATCAGGCGGGATGGAGTCACTTTGGTAGGCTATAATATAAAAAAAATGTACCTAAAATAAACTGAAAAGAAACCCATTTTTCTCGTGCTACGCTACATTGACGCAAATAGACATACATAGCTATATACACACATAGTACATACATACCCTCGAACAACCTTGACTACCCTTGACTTTGGCAGTCAGGCAAAAAGAAACCGAAAATAACATGACGTGTAATGGCTAGTTAACTAGTGTAATATTTTGACATTTTCTAATATCTATGTAATTAATACGCAGTTGTATTTTTAGGTTTTTTATAGCATTGAGTGGCTATTTCATGGTAATGTTGCCTTTCAAAGTTAATCTTGGACATAATTGTTAAAAAAGAAAAGAAAATATCGAGGAAGGAGCTGAAATCGGATAGTGACAATTTAGATTTCGTAACATAGTCTCATAATATATATATCGTGATTCTTATGCTATTACTGTTAACTCGTAGAACCAATTCTAACTCAATTTGTTATGGGGATGAAGAAAGTAAAGACGCATAGACTTCTTTTACATACCACACAAGTGAAACTAATAAGTAGGCTAGGTTACTGCTATAAATTGTAGCTAATTCTTCTAAAAAATAAAAATAAACGTCTTGGTTAAGTCTTCTTAACTTTAGTTTTGTAGGCAAACGTAGGTACCTAGTTGCGTTTAATTACTTTATTATAATAATAGTTACCATTTCATAAAATGTTTCTGTTATTTGATGTGTTCAGGAAACGTGTGAATTAAACATTAAGTAGCTGGCTATATAACAATGGAAGTAATAAAAAATGGTTTTTGTTTATCAGCCTTGGATCTCTAAAAAACTGGAGTAGGTAAAGCATTGTCAAACAAAGCTTATACACAGTACAGTGCAACCCGTCGGTTAGTCGTCAACAGATACCGCGCGAGGGAAACTGATGCTGAAAATATTCATGTGGACAGTATAAGTCATTTTAGTGTAAAAAAAAATTATAATAATAAATATATCAGTGATCTGTGAGTGATTTTGTAAAGATGCAGACACAGTTTGACGATCCTTGGACCTTTGTGTATAAGAAGTTACAGCAAAACAATATTATCAGCCGGCGAAAGTAAGAAATTATTTTAATTTGCACTGATAAATTTTGGAGTACCTATTGCGTTTTTTTAAATGAGTAAGATTAGAAAGTAAAACGGTAGTTTTAAACATTATTTGCTTTATTATCTGTAAAAATTGTTAAAAATATTTAAATTAAAATTTCAAAACAATTTAATTTGGTCAATAAATGGTAACAAAATCATATACTTACGGTAAAGAACATGGGAGAGTGGAGAATATTTAATAACCTCGTGCTGTACTTTTCAGGTAGGTTATCTAGACTAAAATTAGATTTTTTTAATGGTGTGACAGAAAAATTAGAACAGATTGTTTTAATGGTGCGACAGAAAAATTAGATTTAATAAATTACAGCAATTTTCTATTTCCTATACGAGACATCACAGAATGATATTTCAATATCAATTACTAGATTACGCGGCGCGGTTTTATCCGCGTCTTTGCTTACTGCTCTGCTCTCGTCGCTAGTAGCGTGATGTTACATAGCCAATAACCTTTCTCGAAAACGGGGCTGGCATACGCAAAAAAAATTTTTAAATCTGACTGGTAGTTTTAGAGATTAGCACTCACAAACAAACAAACAAACTCTTTCGCTTTTATGATATTGATTATACTTTTCCTTCATAGTGGATGAAGGCAAGTACTGAGTAGAGCAAACTGGTAAATAGATCTAGTTTAAACCAATGTCTGAATAGGTTAGATGCAGTGAATTACTTCATTATTTCATTAAAATTTACTTCTGTCGTAGGATGTCTCGTTTTATCTAGGCTTAGGTTATCTCGAGGCCAACATAAAAGATTTTAATAAAGATTTCATACATTATTTAGACTAACATCTAATTGTATAATTATTAAAATTATAAAATCATCTCTGGAAACAATTGAATATTATATATTTTTTTGTCAGTGGTAGGCTAATCAAACTTTAAATATTATTGTACTATTAAAAACTTACTGCCTTTACATAAAATTTCGTTTATTTTGCTAGCAAAAGCAATTGGAGCATTAATTATTATGAAAAAATTAATATAGCTTGGCCGTGTGATATTCAGTCTAGAATATAGAACCCCATAACTTCCTATGGATCTCGTAAAAGGTGACGAAGGGAATGCTGAGTAACGGGTAACAACGTTATCTTCGTAGTTGCTAAATGTCTGGCTGCCAATCCCCCAATCCACCTGCCAAGCGTAATTACTAGGTTAAAACTCTTTGGTGAGTCCTATGTCCTATAGTTGTCCTCACCGGGCTAATGATGTAAAATTATAAAGTAATAAAAGTAATTATAAAGTAATAAAAGTAAGTAGTAATAAAATGCTAATAAAGTAATTTTATCTTGCTTTTTATGCTAGGCAAGTGCAGATATTAGGAAATTTCTCTGGCAAAAGTTGACAAACACTGGGAAAATCCGACTTAATATTTCCTTGTTTGTTTAAAATATACAGTGTCTACTTATTCTAGATTCAATGCAGTACTTCGTCTAGTAAGATCACTCAATATGCAGTCTGGAGGCTCAATTTAAAGACTCAACTTCATATTTACATTGAATAAAGAAAAACAATGAAGTTAACGGATGGTGGTTTTATTGGTTTCTGAATTACTCGGAGTCATTGACCGCGATGCATGTGCAATGACCGTAATTGCGTAATAGAAGACTATTCTTTGGTGTCATATCTGGTGATTGCTATTGCAACATTGTATTTTAATAAATCGTTATAAGTATATATCTATTGACAAGTGTTTTTTTGTGAAATTTTACTTGAAAATTGAAGCGTACTTACTACAACAAGGACTATTATAAGAAGTTCTTTTCTCAGCTTTGTTACAAGTAATAAACAGTGCAGTTAGTACTTACCTACTATAGAATTCTATACCTACTAACTAAAAATCAACAAATACGTTCATGAAATAAAATGTCTCAAAAAAAAGATCTCTATTTTAAATTGGTATGTCCCCACTATGTCTATTAGGTTATCTGCAATATTTTACTCTACAAACCTGTAAACTTAATTAAGTAAGTATAACATTCTTGACTTTGACCTGTTTGGGACGCAACAAAATGTTATGGGGTTTGGCGGGTTTGGCTCATTGCCCACTATTCTCTATCGACCACCCGCTATAAAAGTATGTCTACGTACTGTATTACCTACTTGCCATATTTTGCAAAGTATGCGGTTATACTAAACGGTTCAATGTAAACATTTAAATAAACTAAAAAATTTAAATAAACAAACAATAATACGTATATATAATAGTATTATTATTTGTTTATTTATGAAATTATTTTTGACGAATATATACCGATAAATTGTAACAGTGCATAACTTAACTTACACTCGTAAGTTTGCTCCAACTTTTAATCCTGGCAGTTTGTAAAAGGCTGCCATACTGAGCGGGCATTCATTTTCTTTAAAATCAAGTGATGCGAGTTCCTACCTATATGCCCGAGTTACACGAGGCTAGTTTTTCAAGCTAGGATAGCAATCTAGTGTCAGTAGACAAAACTAGCCTCATTTCAAAACTAGTAAGGTAGTTGACAAGCCAGAACAGTTTTTAAAAGGATGAAGTTCTATTTTGAGGCTAGTAGCACTGCCCACCACTGATTTTAATATCCTGGCTTATGTGCTAGCTTCATGTGGCCGGCCAAGCTAGTTTTCAGTTGGCTCGTTTCGTTTGTTTTTCTAACTGCGATGTGTTTTGAGATTTTAAGATGCCCAAACTAACTAAGAGATTAATTTAGGGTTTGTACAACTGCACCATTGCCATGAATGTCTATGGAACACCACCCTTCCAAGTTTTAAAGACAAGCCTTAACGGGATTCAGCATTACAAAATAGGTGTAGCGATTTAAAGACAGTGAGTCATATCACTACCAAAGACGTAAAAAGTAGAATTAAAAATTTAAGAGCAACGATTTTCCAAAAACTGACAAGAAGTGATGGTCACCTCAGTCACTGCAATAATACTAGCCAGGATAGTTTAAAAGAAGTTTGGTTTAAAAACAATCCTCGTGAACTCGGGCATTATGGCCAGCAGGATCGAAAAAGAAAACAAAATTTTATTCTATGCCTAATTAGTATTCAGTAGCTTTTGCTAATATTTAGGTACTAGAAGTGGCATGCAACAACAATGCCAATTACAATACTTACGACACGTAACCGTAACGAACCTACGTTTGCCTTTAATTAAAATCAATTGTTCATCGTCAGCTGTTACCATTCGGTAGTGTGTCATTCATCAGACATTAAGATTTTAAATTATATTTTGGTTAATTTACTTACTTATTAGCTTTTAATGTTTTCTTCCATTTCTTCTATAAGTATAGAGATTATCGACAATAGAGTCAAGTTCCTCAGGAAGTTTCTCATTGAATATTTATTGAGTAAGTATGTCATTGACATTCATATGTGTGAATTCAATTAACTCAAATAAATAAAGGTTTTTGACTTTGACTTTTCGTAATTTTAAATAAAAAATATAATGTTAGAAATTAAAATTATTCAAACCTAAATTCTTTTAAAGTAGTTATCGCACTAATATTTAAGTAAGTATATCATTTTATTAGATGTTGGATCTACTAAAATGATTAAGGAAACTTCTTTTTCGTAACTTGAAGTAAATTACAAGTATTACAACAAAACGTAATCACAGTATATTTGCTTCTATTACCAAACTTCCGGCAGACAAAATGTTTGCGCGTGTCGTCAGCAGGGCTGCCAACTTTTCCAGCCGCCATAAACGTAGGTGCAAAAAATTTAACCTGGTCATACTTGGTCAAAAACGAAAAAAAAAACCAAGTATCAATAAAAGAGTTTTATTTAGAAAAATACAGATGTATTAACTTAACACATTTGTAAAAACCAAATATAATTGCAGGAAATTGTACTTGTTCTCGCTTTTAACGTTTTTTATAGGTAATTTTTCTGCATCTGTTCTTACGTTCACAATTTTATCTGACCGGACAAATTGCATTCAGTCAGAAGTTAGCGACCTGACTTCAACAATTCCTTCTAAAACCCAACAGTCCGGTCGAAAACCAGACAGGACCCTCTCGTGTGTCATGTTATGTGTGTTGAGTCCGTGTCAAGTTATCGAAGCCAACTTTCACAATTTCTTCAGTAGCATGTAGGATTTTAAACAGTAGCTATAAGTTAGTGGTTTTATTTTATTTACGTTATAAACTTTTACGTGTATGAGCATCGAGGGCCCATTCTGAACGAAAATATACCAAGTAGGGCAGTATTTTGCGATAATATCTAGTTTTCACAAATTTTGTTTGGCATTAGCTTAGATTTTGGCGTTAAGACTTTTACTGCAGTGGCCATAATTTATCTGGTACAGGTGGGTTTTCAATCCTCTATGTAAGAACTGAGGGCCCAACTTTACAAGCCATAACTCGCTTATTTGACTTTCACAAAATCTGATTTCAACCTTCACAGTTCTTTGGGAATGTTCACTAAATCATAAGGACATTTTCAAAGAATTTTAACAAAGTAGCCCTCGCACCACACGTACATTCTCTTGTGGAAGGTTATACACGAGTAAAACCGCGCTGCGGGAAGCTATCTGTAAACAGTATACTTTTATGATGAGAAATGTAGAAATTAAACATAAAAATCCTTTAATCTAACCTAAGTAATTCTGTAGTTAAACTAATTCAGTAAATAAATGCTCAAACACAATATAATTACATACAGAATCTCTTAGTGAACAAAGAAAATGCATACCGCTTTTTTAAGAATACACACACCTTTAAACCGAAAACATTATACAGGTACCTATATCTATTAAGATGAATTAGTACATTGTACGCATAGGTACATACGTACTTATCTATATACTTTATGAGTATATTATAGACAAGTTCGTGAACCGTAAAGCCTCCGCAAAACCTCGGAACAGGCCGCGACCTTGTCCGCTTAAATTTTGGTAGACTGCGTCATGCGTCATTTAAAGTTTGCTAAGATATTAATATTACACTATCATGGAACTGAAATGATAATGTCATTGTTTTCCTTGATAACTCTATTAGTCTAATTAATAAATCGCATGTTGGTGGAAAACAACAATAATAGACGGTAGGTAAATCTCATTTCGTTGCAACAAATTCAAATATCCTCATTATTTTGGTTTTATATTTTAGTTATTTAATTCCATTATTTTCTAATGTTATTCTTCGAGTTGAAGTGATGGTTACGCCTCTAATAGTCAGGTTTGTTCAGTTCTCTCCTTTTGGCGACTAAGGACTATAAGGGAAAAATACTAGGTGTAGGGTTAATGGTTATATTTGTACGTCCCAGTTTATTATCTACAGTCCATTCCAAATCTAATTTCGGACAATGTAAACAATCCTCCATATTGCCATTGTCTATGGTTTCATGAATTTACTAGTGATGGGGAAAAGGATTGAAATTGAAAGGAAGGAAGGATGATGATAAAAATAAAATTAATGTCATCATACATAATTAAATAATAATTTTTCATTCTTTTTTTCTAACATTTTTAAATAATATTACGTTTACTAATACTCTATTTGCGTAATCGATTAATTCTATTTGATTTGTTATTTTTATTACTCCAAATACTTGTATTTATGTTAAATATGGTATTGTATTTTATTGTAACCGTTGACTTATAAACTATAAGATAATAAGACAAACAATTTACCTAATATATAAATAAATGTAATTTAAATTAAGCATTGACCTCTAATTACAACTATTTGACCACGGACTGAAATGGAATACTGGGATACTTTTGAATATTTTCCCGCCTGATAAAAAATTGTGATATATTGATTATATGGAATTTGTATGTATGTTACGATTTTATTATACTATATTACAATAAAACAAATGAACTCAGACTTGCGAGGGCAAATGACAAAATATTATGTACCTATGATATGTATTGGTTAAACTTATTTCTTCTGATAAATTACAACATTGGTTTTCAAAGACAATATAGAGTACAGAAAAAATAAAACTGTCAATCATTTTGACGTCTTAATTCGACCGCAAAAAGTAACTCGTAATTTTATTAAATAAACTAGATTTGATTATTAATCATTAGTAGAAGTAGTTGCAAAATGAAGTATATAGTGAACAGAATGTGTATAAACCCATGTGTCATCGTTTATGGAGTTTTTGATAGAAAAATATTGAAAAAACTGTTTGTTTACATTGTCCGAAAATGGATTTGGTCGATACTGTAGATACCTACATTCTCTATGCATAGTGAAGGCCTTTTCACATACAGAAAAGGCATAAAGATACAAAATTATTAATATTGAACACAACCAAAGTTGGTTGTGTGGACATCCATTAGTTCTGTGAGAGACCCCTTATTATTTCAACTGTCTACCTATTAAGGTATATGAGACCTGCATGACATACACACGGACTCATGGACAGACAGCGTAGATTAAGCAATATGGTTCGGTTAACAGGATTTTATTGAACTTTTATCATCATTAAATCAAGGTCAAACATTGTTTAAATATCTTTCTTTGCGTGTATATCATCATTATTGCGTAATATTAACCTTGAAAGACGGCTGATTAAGGTCACTAACTGCCAACCTATTATCCTTCATAATTGAATCGCATGAAAATACTAGTAGGTACTAAGTCAACATTGAACTTACAACGCATTTTCTCTGTGATATTAATAGACTATGATAATGAACCGATCTTCATATTCGTATTAAATGGATTCCACCTACACTGTAACTGGATCTATAGGTAATTTTAGACAATTACGGAAGAAGTACAATTAATGAACATTGAAATGATAGCTTCGCTTGGGAGTGGGTATAGGTAGTCGTTAAATGCAGAATTTGTTAATTATTATAATAGTTCGTTCATCTGAGTTAAGTGAGCTAATTATTATTCCTATTACAGGATGAGAAGGCTTGGTACAGGCTTGTTTTTAAAAAAGACATGGGCATTGATCACCATGTTTACTTAATGCTAATGAGAGCTAAGTCCTAATGCTATTTGTAGTCTGTAACAATAAAAAAGGTAAACAACGTTTGTACTTACTTGTAGTTACCAGGTCAAACGTGGTCTCTAGTGACGTAGAGGTAAATAGGGTAAAGTCGGGATTTTTTTAGTCTCTGGTATTTTTGCATACCTACCTACATATAGAAAATTTGCTGATTATGATTTATTTGTAAAGTTTAACATTTTGTTTCCTCTATGCGGGCAATATCGAGTAAGTATCGTAGACTCATTATGACAATAAAAAAGCTAATTGAAGGTGTGAAAAGCGCCAAAATTTGGTTACGAAAAACTTTTATGGTAGGCACCTACTTACCTATGCTCATAACAGACTTCAGGCAAGGCAGGTACATGATGACAATACCTAACTTACTTTGTGTTATAATTTTTTTTGTCGGTTAAAAATTAATTCGTTAGTGCTTACATAGTAATAATGTTTATTTCTTACATGCATAAGGTAGACAGATACCGCCTGATACCGGTACCGGATCAAGAGTAATTCTAGATAAAGTTAGGAGCTCATGCGTATCTTAAGGTACCCACGCTACGCATGCCCTCTCGCCATTGGTGGAAATAACACATCTTCTCTCCTCTCCGCTTTGGTGGAAACCGGGCCTAAGGTTATTGTATTGTGGTAGAGCACAGAGATCTTTGCGCCGATTCTCACAGTTCTACGTGTTACGGGCGGGTGCGGTCGGTATTCAGATTCACAGGAAACAATAAATTGTATAGGTACCTACGTAGTCCATTAATGACTACTCCGAGTGTCTTCTTTGATAACTGTCATCTCATTCAAAAAGTACCTAGTGATAATGTGCCGTTCCGACTACAAGTCTCTCTACGCCTTTATTAGGCAAGGAGTCGTAACTCGTACGTCATAGGATGAGTTGTCTACGTCTTTTATCTTGTTTTAATTAGGTATGTATCTACTGAGATATGGATCTCAATTTCAAAAATAAATATTATAAGACTAGGATTTTAGGAAATACCTACAATCAGTATCATTGTTTTAGTGTAGTAGGTAGCAATTATCATAATAAAATACTATACCTATTTATCACCAATATGTACCTCTTCGATTTATTAACCGTCAGTCCAAGCTACTTACCGACTAGGTACTTATACATTTATTAATTAGGTATTTAAATTATTAAGTAGTTACTTATAATATTTTTAGACGTGCTATAATAAATTAGGTACCTACTTAGGTACTCAACGTTGGTAACGTTAAAGAATGATGTCATATATACTCTACAAAATGCTTATAAAAAGTTGTCTTGTCTTTATCTGTGTTTAATCACGTTACTGACAACTTAGGTAACTCTGGTATTTTAACGTCGATAAAACGATCCAAAGCGCAAACTATTTTATCCAATAAGCGATCCGTGACTAATTAATAATAAACAGCTTACTAGAAACTCTATTGGGAATTTGTAATTCATATTAGACTTGACCATTGTCGTAAAACTCATTTTATCGACTGTACATGGATCTGGCAAAAGGCATGTTTGGCAATTTTCATAATTTGTCGAAAAGAGGACTTGACGAATTACCAATTTGACCTCCGTCAGACTTGACCATTGTCGTAAAACTCAATTTAGTGATTGCGAGATTGATAACAGATTAGTGCTCATAACAAGTGCTTTTTACGTACGCAGGACGCCCCTCTTTTATGACTCTTGTCTACTAAACTGGCGGGATCAGTTCGAGTGAACCCAGTTCCAGTTGAGTAAAGCGCCTTATAGAGTTCTATTTACGAATCTGTGCTTTTCAAAAAAAACAACTTTTAATAAGCAACAAAATAGGTAGAGGTTTTAGCAGTCTAGGTAAGACTGCTAAAACCTCTACTTAGCCGATTTAATATTAGTTTTATTAAAGACTGCTGTTGCCCGCGACTTCGTTTGCGTGAAAATTCAGATGTGTGCCTGTATGAGAATATTGCCTGCCTAATCTTACGGCAATCGTACATTAATTGTAACAGTATAATCCACCTCTATGGCGAATCCCATTGAAATCTATTCACCCGCTATTCACTAAAACTGACGAAGTTTCGTAGAACACAAACTTGCGACTCCTATTTTCCCATTTAGTAGGCAAGGGTAGTAACTGAATATAAAAAATGCCTAACTAATTTTAGTAAAGAGTATAGATAAGTGACCTTCGGAGTCGATAACTTTAAAAATTAAATATTTTGCATACAAACTTACATCCCCTATTTCATTGCTTTGTAAGGGTTGTTTAAAAAATAATTAACTTAATTTCAGTTTCTATATATAATTAATATTTTCTAGTAATTTGAAAATCCTACTAGGTATTAAAACTTATAATTTTCATACAAACTTTGCTCTCACCTTTAACCCACTTAGGAGTCGAATTTCGCAAAATCCCGCTTAGTGAGCACCTACGTCCTAAAAGTAACCCCTATGCAAAATTTGAGACCCCTAAGCACTTGTAGTTTCTGAGATTTCGTGATGAGTGAGTGAGTGAGTGAGTGACCTTTTGCTTTTATAAGTATTTATTTTTAGAAAATTTTATTTTAGAAAAAATATTTATCTATTTTATTTATTTAAGTATATACATAACATACGACTATCTTTACAGGTAATGCGTAACCTAATGCGATAGTGTACCACAATAACATAAAACTTAACTTAATCTAACTTACTAACTACATTATAAGTGACCTTTGTGAATTTAATAGGTAATGTACATTAGTAGGATTGTAATTTGTACATACACATTACTACTAGTTAGTCGACAGCATAGGCACAGTCTTAATATTAGCATCTAATAGGTATCGTTCTACGAGGTGGTTGATAAATAATGCAAGCTTGTCTTCTAAACTAGGGAATCATAAAACTTGGGGAAGCTTGTCTTAACCTTGCTACGTTTGTTGAGAGATCTGTACAAAATATTAGTTATAAAAACCTGCTTACCTAAGTACTACCTACATATTTGTATTATAAGACAAATAGGTTAGTAAGTACATACCTATCTAGTGTATACAGCGTAACATGGGATAGGTACCTAGTCAATTAGGTATTACTGTATTAGCAACTCTCATTTTGTGCTATTTTTCTAACTAATTGATTGCCACTCAATATTTCCCACCCTAGTTGTTTTCAACTACAGATGAAATACACACTCTTATTACTGTGAAAACAATAGCCGCAGGAGCTGAACATATAAAGGACTGTCTGTCCAAATATTGACAGAGTGATTATTGCGACATTACAAAAGCACGTGGTTTAATGCAAAGCATTTAGTTTGCACATTGCCGTAGTGCCGAGCGCGCAACAAGACCGGGCGGCCGTCCGATCGTGTATTCGTATCCACCTTGAAACGTTACGTCAGTCAGTCTGCTCCGATTGTGCTCGCCGCGCCGTAACCAAAACAAATCAATATAGGTACCTAAGCCACGTTCGTTTATAGTATTAAAATATATTTAGTTTTTTTTGTCAATACCGCTAAATTCTGTGTTATAGTGTAAATGAACCCCAGCGATCTGCTCTCGAATCGCAGCCAGTGAACACCAACCGGTGAACAACGTTATTTCCATAGCCTTGTGTTTACGTCATATTCTTTCAGACCATATGACTGGATTTATTTTGTGATTCATTGAGCATATCGACTGTGGGTATCTACATACTTACTTAATTCTTATTTTAGTCTCGGACACCGGTGAAGTTCTTTGTCTGATTAACTTTGTGTTTTAAGGTCTTGTAGTTTTGTTTAAAATACGTTACGATGGATGAGGAGTCGATGTGGAAAGGTTTTTATGAAAAGTTGCAGCAGCAGAAGTCTATCGAAGAACAAGTTCATGATAGCAAGTATGTTCTTTTGTTTGTTTTAATTGAATTCTCCTTTTATGTTAATATTTATGTGTCGTGAATTATTAGGCTTCAAATTTAGACTCGGTTTATTTATATCCTTCTGAATTTTTGTTTTATTTACTTGATAATATGTCCTGTTTGGTGTTTGAAACTCGTTTTTGATTTGCCCTACATTTCATACAAATAAGTAAACTAGTTTAAACTAAGTAAGTAAATAAGATTATTGATACCGCGCGTGGGTAGACAGATAGGTAGATAGTCTACCTATGTTATGTGGGTAGATACCTACGTGCGAACAAAAGTGGTAGGTCTGCAGGGTGGTTAATGGATGTGATCGATGATGTGTCTACAGGCGTTAACTGGTGGACATGAGTCTGTCTCAAAGGAAGGAGCTTGTATTTACTACGCAGATAATGCTGCTGCCTCTTATGTACCTACTTCGTCTCTAGTCCCCTCTTAAGACACTCAGTAAAAGAGATAGGGTTGTTCCATATTTTAAACTGGAGACCACAGAGCTATCAGGATAAATAGTTATTAGGATCATGACCTACGGATGTTTGAAATACAAGACCAGAGCCTTTATTCATTTTTTGATGAACACTATGAAACATACCTAGCTAACGATGGTAAGTGCTTACCTACCTATCTCTATTGTTTTCAAAAACTAACTTACAATTCACTATTTGACGTTTTGTGTAGGTATCGTTATTTTAGTAGGTAAGTACCCACCTACCTATCTAATTTCTATATGGTGTAATAAAGTGTTATTTAGATAAGTAGGTACAAACCTAATTATTTGAAAATTGAATAGGTAATCAAAATAGGTAGTAGTGGAGTGCCCGCACCGCACCTGCAACACGAAGCCTCGGAACCCATTTACTTTGATTGTAGGTACTAATACCTATAACCAACTGAAATGTTTTTAAGTCAAATACCTACTTACTAAAATGTTTACCCATTCTTCTGAGTTCCTTTTTTTTTAAAGCGGAGGGTTAAAGCTTCAAATTTTTCTCTAATATCTCCAAACACGGAGCATTCAGAGAATAGTGTTATTCTATCGAATATAAGCTTATAAAAATCTCTACAACTTTCATCTTGTGCACATTTTCCAATTTCCCAATAGTTTTGAACAATGAACATAAATACCGCTTGTAGCATAAGATTATACGAGGGTATTAATATGTGTGCGGAATGGGTAGGAAGGATAAATATTTAACCAAATTTATTTTTTAATATATTCACCTACAACACTTATACATTCATCAGAATGTTGATTAATTTGTATAAACTCGTACTTTCATAAAAAAAATATTTGTATTTGTCTAAAAAATACGCTAAAACTGTGTTCTTCACTTTTTTGTAGGTCAAAAACGATTTCCTCCTAACCTTTTTCTTAAGTTTTGGTAATATAAAAAAGTAGTTCGGAGACAATGTCTAAACTACAGAGTGTTAAAATTAAAATATCTAAGTCCAATTAATGCAGGGCAATAAAATTTACGTGAAATAGCAGGTCATCCTTTTCAATTTGGCTTGGTGTACCCATTTTATGTCACTTTAAGAAACTAAGTTAGGGTCATTGCGCCGGGCGGCGCCGGATATAAAGCGACCAGTTAGCTGGGTTGCCAATTTAAGTAGAGAAAAAAAATTTGTCCTCACGCAAAATAGTAAATGTTAATGTGGATTTGTCCCAAATATAGTCTAGTTTGGATACAAAAACATAAAATAAAATACATTTATACAAAAATAGTTATAAAATGCTGAAAAAGTGAATATAATATTGCGAAAACATCAGTTTACGACCATTTTTATCAGTATATGACCACCAGTGAGCTGGTTTGCGACCGCTATTTTAATATGAAAAATATGGCATTAAAACAATTATAATCGCTTTAAAATATCTTAATTTTTGCCTCTTAGTAAAAAGAAATATGGTAATAATTTGATGTAATGTCATAACATAATTAAAAGTAATAATCTGATACAGTCTAAATGTTTCTCTTAATCCCTTCCCTTCTTCTCGGATATCATCGAGAGCTTTTTCAGGGCTTCTTCAGTGTATTGACCAGTCTTTTCTTTTTTTTGTTGACTCTGAATTATTTGGGAGCTCCATCTAAAAAAAAAGTAATCTGTAGATACTATTATATAAAGCGGAAGAGCTTGCCAGACCGGATATAAATGATCCCGGACCAATATAAAATTACTAAATAGATTGGAGGGCCGCACAAATAAAATACACATTTTTTAAAGAAAAGGCTTGATAGTAGTTTTTTAGCCTAAGTGGGTTTATACCTACAGTCCATTCCAACACCATTTTCGGACAATGTAAACAATCCGCCATAGTGTCATTGTCTATGGTGTCATGAATTTACTAGTGATGGGTGCAAGGATGAAAAGAAAATAAAATTATTTGCATCACAATACATATTCAATCTTTATATTTAGCGTAATAGCCATAAGTCCATAACAGACAACGGGATTTGGTGTGCTCCGCACCATCACTTTGGTGCGCATCGGACCATATTCGATCGTGTGGATAGCAGTCCGCTGGACATTATTATTATTATTATCTGTTCGGTTGGTGTGATCGTGTGGACGAAGCACAGGAGCGTTTAACGCTTTAGTCACAAATCTACTTCCGAATGTGCAGCATGTGTCCTTTTTTTGTTACATATCAACTCTTATTTTATCATTGTAATTTGTTCCAAATTATAGCATATATTTTTCACGAGGCGTCCGAGCGCGATGACGTCAATATTACGGAAAAAAAAATTATTGTGGAACTTTTAGAATTGCACATTCGGATTAAACTATAACTTCGATATGAAGCGATTAACGATTCATTCCTTTAATTATTAGGGATAAAGAAACACCAAGAAACAGTTACATGGCAAATATTACACTGAAGTTATTCATTTAACTGTAGCAAGCATATAACCGCACTATTGTGTATACATGGCAAGTAGGTACACATAAAAATATAAAAAGGAAGCGAACCGACTACTTCTGCATCGTTTACGATACTTATAATATATTTATTTAAATAGTGTGAAAGAGCAAATAAATAGTTTAATTAGTTTTTCAGGTATATTTCTCGCCTTTTTTTTCGTTTCATTAGTGGCGGCGGTGAAGTGGCTGCTTTTGCCAAAAGAAACGCCATTTAATTTTCTTTGGAAATCGTAGACTTGGCACGAGTTATACATCCAACAACGAACATATGAACAACGTCCAATTTAGGAAGCAAAAAAGTTATAAAAGCCCAATTTAGCAATATCAGAATCCAGAATCCGTAGCAAAAGTCGTCGTACCAAAGTATATCAATGTCCAAATAACAAATAAAGTCAAAGAAATCACAAGCAAAGCCAAGTCGTTAGAGTAAGAATAAAAACAGAATAAAACAGAGAATTTTACCTGTATACGCCACGAGTGACAGTAAACAAGTACCTAAACTTAAACTCTGACCTGTAACACAGAGTAGCCTGTAAGGTGAGGACAAAAAGAAGAAAAAAACGAAATAATATAATATGTTATTGATTACGTCATATTTTATACTAAACTTATTTCTTATAATAGGATACAACATACAACATTGGTTTTGAAAGACATTAAAGAGTTTAGAAAAAATAAAGCTGTCATTCAATTTGACATTTTAATTTGACCGCAAAACAAAATTCATGTTTTTATTATAAAATCTAGTTTTGATTATTATTATATTATATAATTGTTAGTAAAAATAGTTGCAAAATGAAGCATGTGGTGAACCCTGTGCGTATAAATCCATGTGTAATCCGTTAAGGAATTTTTGATATAAAAATATTGAAAAGACTATTTGTTTACATTGTCCGAAAATGGTGTTGGACGGTACTGTAGATATAAACCCACTAAACACTGAACAGAAAAATAAATAGATATATATTTTTTGTTATACTTAAATTAAATACACTGCGGGCAGCACATAGATGAACCCGCCCGCAGGCCGCATGCGACCCGCGGGCCTTGCTTTGGACAGCCCTGTAGCACAGTCTTATTATTACTAACAGTCGAGTCGGCCGATTCATGTATTTTCGCGGGGCAACGATGAGG
Source organism: Parascotia fuliginaria (assembly GCA_963082885.1). Taxonomy (NCBI): domain Eukaryota; kingdom Metazoa; phylum Arthropoda; class Insecta; order Lepidoptera; family Erebidae; genus Parascotia; species Parascotia fuliginaria. Next base: position 10,379,163 of record OY720180.1, on the reverse strand, counting down.
GGGATACGGGGAAGCGGCAGGGTTGACGAGCGTAATCTTACTGAGTTTGCGCTCTCTAATCTGAAGGGGTGTACGTGTAACTAGTTTAATAAAAGTACGCTCCCAACTACTCCGATGAATCGACATTAAATAAATTATATATGCGCGGACGAGTAATATAACCCTAGTCGTGATACGTTTTACGATTGCAGGTGCCTCCAGCTGATTTCATCGACTATTGCGATAAACTGGAAGCGATTTTGATGCAACATTTCAGATCGTTTGTTGGGAACGATATTCATATCAAATTGTATGATATTTTAAAATAGGCTGAATTTAAAACACGATCCTGCGTTTGTTTCCCTTTAGAGTTTCTATTGAAATTGTATTTTCGCATGAGAATCCATTACATAGTAAAATTTAATAACAGAACTCTAGAAACATCTAAAATAAAATAAGTAGAAAATATTTATCGGTTACGCATTTATAATTTTTGTATATTACGTATAATTAAGACTACCTATATTTCTTCCTTATTTCAAATTGAAACTTTGTAAAACTATCTACGCTCCACGGCTTTGCCCGCGCGTAAAATATGTTTTGTTGTATCCCACGGGGACCAGACCGATTTTCGGGATAAAAGGTAGCCTAAGTATGTCCGTCTCCGAATCTATCTACATACCAATTTTCATCGAAATCGGTTCAGCCGCTTAGGCGCTGAGTGTTAGCAAACACACACACACAGCATACAAACTTTCGCATTTATAATATTAATTTGATTGTTACTAGTAGCTATTTAAGCAAAACTGACGCAGTCAAGGAGGGTAATGTTTTTCAAGCGTATGTATGTAGGTATGTATATAAAGGATATTTGAGTCGTTTTTGTTGTGACAACCCTGACCCTTGACACAGTTTCTGTGCATAGGTATATGCAATGGCGGCATGTAATCAACAACAAAGGAGTCGGACTACTGGTAGGTGCATAATAATACTGTACCTGTAGTAGATTGACGAACATTCAATCTTATTTACACTCCATGCAAATAATAGACGACTAAGAGTAAGAAACGAATTTAACGTAGAACGAAACGTAGTAGATAATATTCCGATACGTTGCCAGTTAAAATATATAAATCGTATTCGTCCCATTTTATTCCTATGCCTAGCCACTACTCATTACAATATCTGGTTAAAGTACAAAAAAAAATACTGGTCACACACTCGCAGTCTTTTTTCAGGAGCGTTCATGAATCAGCGTACATCAGACTGTAATTTGTAATTTTGTAGGCAAAATTCGCACCTGATCTGATCGAAAGACGAACGTCGAAAAGCTTGTTCACTTTTGGAACGTTTATTAACTTGTACTTATTAAGAATATTGTATAAAATACATCCATCGGTCGTCCTCCGAAAGACGTGCACTGCTGGACTTAAGCCGACCCCATTTTCTGCTACCTTGGCGGGTCTTGAGTCACCCTCAAACATTGGTTGCCCTGGTTGCCCGCCATCCTTATAAATTAGCTAGGACCACAATAACGTATAAAAACATTCCGAACATTTTAAGAACTAAAATTGCTAAATCAGTCCAGCCTAAGTACAATGCATAAGCTTACTTACGCATAAACAACATTTCATTTTTATAATGTACTAGCTTACCGCGGCGCGTTTTCACCCGTGTCTTGGGCTACTGCTCTGCTCCCGTCACCAGTAGCGTGATTTTACATAGCCTATTAACCTTCCTCAAGAACTAGACATTCTTAAGCAAAAATAATTACTTATTCAAATCCGACTGGTAGTTTCAGAGATTAGCGCGTTCAAACATACAAACAAACAAACTGTTTCGCTTTATATAATAGTATAGATATAAAAAATGCTTTATGCCTAATATATTTTATAAATCTCTGCACGATACCTCATTTCTCATTCACAGTGTCTGGTCTGGCAACACTGAATAGAGCGAATGAAATCAAAGGTGCTGTCTATGTCAACTGTCAAAAATTTTGACGGCTGACGTTGACCGACTGTCACAATCACAAATAAAAAATTCTCAAATTTACTGTGCGAGTTTTTCTAAACAATTTATAAATTTTCCGAATTCGGTTAATGTTACATAATACTTATTATAACTAATTATGTTGTTGTGGTAATATACGTAGTGTTCAGCCAGCGATAAACCGCCGCGGCGACATTAAGATAAATTAATTTAATGAGTTTTGATACGTGAGCGAATTAACAGCCGGCATGGAATTATTACGCAGCAGTGTAACCAGAAACTTTAAATTGTACCTCAGTCAGAGCAGACGAATACACTTACTAAAGAACAAAGCGTTCGTGAATCATGAATGGGTGTCTGCTCAAAGTAATGCAACATTCCCGATAATAAACCCCGCGGATGACGCAGTTATTGCCGTGGTTCCGGATATGGAGCCGGTGGATGTTAATAATGCCATCAATGTGGCCGCAAATAGCTTTAAAACTTGGAAAGATGTTACACAAAAAACTCGTTCGACAATTCTTAGAAAATGGTTTGAACTTTGTGAACAAAACAGCGATAATTTAGCAAAAATAATAACTGCCGAAACTGGAAAGCCTCTGGTGGAATCTAAAGGCGAAGTTGCTTATGGTAACTCGTATTTAGAGTGGTTTTCTAGTGCTAGCCGTTTTATTACTGGAGAAATCATACCAAGCCCATGGCCGGGTAAAAAAATTATGGTTACAAGAGAACCTCTAGGTGTGGTGTCTATTATAACTCCCTGGAATTTTCCTCATGCTATGATAACAAGAAAAGTGGGAGCCCTTATGGCAGCAGGTTGTACTTGTGTAATAAAACCATCTGAGGATGCACCACTCATAGCGCTGGCTTTAGCTGAATTAGCACAGCAAGCAGGAGTGCCTAAGGGTGTCATTAATATTGTAACATCTAGCAGAAAATATGCCCCTCAAGTAGGAGAAGCCCTATGTACACATGAAAAAGTTGCATGCATATCTTTTACGGGATCAACTGTTGTTGGTAAAATTTTGTATGGACATGCCTCTAAAGGTATTAAGAAAGTATCTCTGGAATTGGGTGGAAATGCTCCATTCATTGTTTTCCCTAGTGCTGATCTTGACAATGCTCTAGACCATGCTATGTTAGCAAAATTTCGCAACTGTGGTCAAGCTTGTATTGGAGCCAACAGATTTCTTATACATGAGAGTATTTATGATAAATTTATAAGTGGTTTCAAAGATCGGATCCTACAGAAAAGTGTATTAGGGAATGGTATGAAAGAGGGTGTAACCTGCGGCCCTTTGATAAATGATGTACAAGCTAAATCGGTATCAGGATTAGTAGATGGGGCAGTAAAGCAAGGTGCAGAAGTAGTCATTGGTGGTGAATTTGCCACAGAACTTGGTAGTAGGTTCTACAAGCCCACAATTTTGGTTAATATAAATGCAAATATGACTATATGGAACACAGAAATATTTGGCCCAGTTGTGCAAATTTTAAAGATAAAAGATGAACAAGAAGCTTTGAACATTGCTAATAAAACTAATTGTGGTCTTGCTTCTTATGTTTTCACAAGAGACATTAGTCAAGCGTTCCGTATGTCAAGAAATCTGGAGTTCGGCATGGTTGCTATCAATGATGGTATGTTGTCTGCTGCTGAGGCACCATTTGGTGGTATAAAAGAGGCAGGCATTGGTAGAGAGGGCAGCTTGCATGGTGCAGTAGAGTACACAGAGTTAAAATATACTCTTATTTCTGGCATAGATAAGTGAAAACACTGATTTAAAAGCATAATAAATATGTGCATATCACATTGCCATATTATTGTTAGTTTACCTAATTATGTAACATTCTGTAACATTGTTATCAAATTTGTATCTAAAATGCATTTCTTTTAAACTGTATTTAATAAGATATTATGCATTTGCCAAAGATTAATAATGATTTGTTTTGATAAGTATTTATAATTTGGATTTTATTATCCCAAATATTTATAGTTGTTTAATCTCCAAATTTTATAATTAGGTAGTCAGTGAAAGTTTTAGTCTGATCTGAGTAGGATATAGAATAGTGTTTTAGTGTATTGAATCATTCCAAACATAGAGAGGAAAGTAGACTATTATGATGTTGAATCTGTCTTCCATATGAAAAGTGATTATTGTTAAATATTAAGTATATTAAAAATAAAAGTTTTTGTTTATCATAATTGACTATTATTATTATGCTGGGTGGAGTATTGATCACCACTATTTATACCGAATACTCTTGTTTTAATCTCTTGAAGCTGTTAAAAATGATAAGTTTTATGTCAACGCAATCAAAAGATATGGCCGTTTGTACGGAATCCTCGGTGAGCGAGTTCGACTCGCACTTGACCGGTTATTTTATTATTTCGGGTTTCCTCATGATGTTTTCCTTCACCGAAAGTCAATAATATCCAAGATAAACCTAGAAAGTGCATATTATAAATTTCAAAAATTCATATTGTTGCTTGTCCGGTTTTGTAACCCACGGCCTCGTGTTATCAAAGTGGGTGCCTCTTACTACTGAGTCATCATGACTCGGGTCGGGTGAGGTTAAGAGTATTAGTAGCAAGCCAATTCGTCTATTGGGTTAGCTGTTATAGGTAGTCCATATCGGTAGGTATATAATCTATCAAGGCTTGTAAAGAAGCAATAATTTAACCACGGCTTAATGTAGGTACAATATTTTTTGGCTCGCTTTATTACAATATTTGCAGCTTACCAGCGTCCGTCAAACATAGACAATAATAATAAGTAAAGATTATTTGACTTAAGTATCTATAATCTTCGAGAGTAACCCTTTTGATCAAGTACCAAAAACGCAAGATGCCAAGGAAGGCGTTATACCTTCTATTTAGTTATATCTGCTATTTAGTCAATTTCACATTTTAGGCATACTGCTTCATCGGCGTCTCTCATTCAAGTCAAACAGCTTTTTAGGCAAATTTCAGGTTTAGGTACAACGCCTTTATTGGCATCTTGCGTTTAAGGTAATTGATCAAAAGAGGAGAGTACTTAGGTGATAGGTAGGTAGATACGTTGCGGCCAAAAGCCGACAAGCGGCTACACCTAGTTGTAGCCAGCTGAAACTAGGTGTAGCCGCAGTTGGCTAAATCAGTTGCAGCCTATAGTAGCTGTACTGTATTGGCGAAGGCTGGGCTAGCGTTTATATTACCTTGGAGTGTCTATCTCCAGGAAATCCTCGCCTTGTTCGCCTTACATGTTTTTGTATTGAAGTACCTACTTATTACAAATAAATAAAAATAAATTTATATTCAGCTGCAGATTAGCGCCTGCTCATATGTCGGTTCTTGCTTATACACAAAGATAGTTAATTGTTTCGAAATATACCTACCTACAAATGTTACCTGCCTGTTATAAATATCTTTAATGACCGTCGGTATTACTTTAAATGAAAAGGAACGTAACCTGTTACATATTTGGGCAGGTACTCATCGTAAATAACTTAAAGAAAACCAGAAACCTGAACTATTAGTTTCTGTTTCCAGAATACAAGAAGTGGACGACAGTTTCTTTGAAAAGTTTGGATCTATATTAAAGCAAGCTTCACAAAGGGCTGCCCTAGAAGAATCCACGCCATTAGCTCCATTAAAAGAAGTAGAGGAACAAGATGGTGAACAGAAAGTTGAGATTGATCTGCAGAGTGAGATTGGAGGCATCCCTCGAGATTCCGACAGTGGAAATGAGACTCTATTGGATACAGATTCGGAACCAGATGAACATGAGAAGTTAGATGCGTATGCAGAAGCTGTCGGCTGGAATGTAAGTATAAAATTGTATTATTATTTAATTGGCAAAATATTTGATTATTAGAACGTACTTACCTATTCTATTAAGCTGGCGTAATTTCTAAGCTGAACAAGGAAGGAGTAAAGCTTAATGAGAAAAAAAAAAACAATTGTAATCAATAAAGTAGGTAAAAAGAAATAAAAAGTTAGTGCACTAATCCAAAAAGCAGGTGTTATTCCGATAGGTTTCTAGCTGCATCAAAAGTTCCTACTGTTTAAAACCACGTGTGGCATAAAGCATATCTAAGTGTAGGTAAGTAGGTACTATTAATAATATGTTTGACGTATTCAATACAGCTAACTATATTTGATACTAGCTGTTGCCCGCGACTTCGTTCGCGTGAAAATTCAGATGTCAGGCACACATCTGGTTTAGATTAGGTAAGAAATATGAGAATATTTCTTACCTAATCTTACGGCAATCGTACATTGTATTAGTAATAAATATCAGTATAATCCGTCTCTAAGGCGAATCCGATTTAAATCTATTCACCTGCTACCCTTAAAACAGACGAAATTTTGCGATATTTAACGAAACTTGCCACTCCTATTTTCCCACTTAATAAGAATAGTTCCTAGTTTGGAAATCGTATTATCAAAACTCCCGTTTAAAAACTATAGAAGCTTCATACAAATTTTGTTCCCCTTTATACTCCAGGGGAATTTTGCAAAATCCCGTCTTAAAGAGCATCTATTTCCAAAATTTGAAACTCCTAGCACTTGTAGTTTCTGAGATTTCGTGATAAGTGAGTGAGTGAGTGACCTTTCGTTTTTATATATGTATAGCTTCTGCCCGCGATTTCGCTTGCATGAATATCGTTTTTCCAATAGACATTTTTATATTGTTTAAATACTGTTTTGCATACTATTTCTAATCTCATCATCATCACCATTCGTACAAACCCTCTTTTACCTACCTAAACATATCCCCCGTAAACAATATACAATACACAAAGGCAAATTTTCACTACAATAACTTTCCCCTTTCCCTCCCGTCTCCCTCCCACCTCCCTCACTTTCCCCACACTTCCCCTCACTTTCCCTCAATTACCCCTCACTGACTCCTCACTTCCCTCACTTTCCCTTACGTCCCCCTCACTTACCTCTAACTTGCCCTTCACTGCCTCCTCACATCCCCCTGAGTTCCCTTTTTCTTTTTTTTTTACACAACGCCATCTAGACCCAAAGTAAGCATATTATATGCTTGTATTATGGGTTCTAGAATACGGTTAAACATACTTAAATACTTTTATTGTAAATACATACATATTATACATAGAAACACCCAGACCAATGCAAATAGACATGTTCATTCTACAAATATTTGCACTGAGCGGGCATCGAACCCGCGACCTCTGCGTGGCAGTCCATACACAGTACCACCGAAATACAGAGGCAGTCGATTTCCTCCTGACTTACCCCCGCACTTTCCCGACACTTCTCCCTTCCTTTCCTCTTCCTCCCCCTCCCTTCCCCCTCCCTCCAAATTTCAAGTCGCCAACTTCAAAAGCAAAGATCTTTCCATACAATATTTCATCCTTTATTTCACCCCTATAAATCCACCCCAGTTAAAAAAAAATATAAGGGTATTTTTTATTTAAATAAAAGAAAAACAAAATTTCAAAGCTGTAAGCTAAAAAATGAAGACGTTTCATACAATCGTTTTCATCCCTTTTCATACACTTAAGGGTTGAATTTTTAAAAACCCTTTCATACCCCCAGTTTCAGAAAGGCTGATCAACGAAAAATTAACTAATCATCTGTTAAATCTCATGTAAAGTACCTGAAAGCATGCAAAAAGCGTAGATATTTAGTTTGATTCGATCTAATTAGTTACTAACTAGATCAAATTAAATTATTTATCCATGCTTCTAGCATGCTTTTTGGTATTTCACATGAGATTTAACAAGTGATTAGTTAATTTTTCGTTGATCAGCCTTTCAGAAACTGGGTGTTAGTATACTTCTAGACATTAAGACAAACACACCCTCCAAATTTCAAGTCGCTACGACCAGCGGTTTAGGCTGTACGTTGTCTGTCAGTCAGTCAGTCAGTCAGGATGAAGCCTTTTATAATATGTATGGATGTATGGGTTAGACGTATAGCCATCAGGGATCAAAGCATACAGGCTGCTAGGAATGCTAACACGTGATAGAGCCACTAAAGCTGACCGTGCGAAAAACAGCTAATACTTAGATCTACACCCACAACTTTTAGTGTCTTACCTTGGGCTTTATTAATTAGTCATCGCAAAACATAGGCTCACTGCAAACTGGACTCGTTTAAAACTAAACGAAAGATTGTTTAGAATGACAGGAATCCGAGGAATAAAAACACTATCAGCTATTCCGCAACCTGTTAAAATCTCTGCTTCTATAAGATTTCGTAGTAAATTAACGAATGTTCGATGTGATTCTTTAAATTGGCATAACTTTTTTATTTATGAACCGAATGACATGAAACAACACAACAAAACACTAAATGTTAAGTGAAGCTTACCACAATATATTAGTGAACACCATATTAAAATCGGATAAGCCGTTTCTGAGATTAGCGTGAACAAACGCACAGACAAACAGACAAACAGACAAAAATTGTAACAATCATTGTTTTGGGTTCTATTTGCGTTGATATAGGTCCTAATAGTATTTTTCTCATAAATCTTCCATGTACAGACAGCGATCGGTTACATTTTTATTATATGTATAGATGGTTATTATTAATGAGTAAACAAACTTAAGTTAGGAGGTGTCATGACGTATAACTACCTAGTTACTTTAATAATATTAATTAAGAATATAAATATTTCACTTTTATCTGTATAGTGTTACATAAGAATGGTTTGAAGTGATAGAATAAATACAGGAAAAAAATGTTTATAAACATCAGTTTTATTATGTTACAGACACTAATAATAAAATTGTTTGTTTAAAAGAACGATAGTGTTGACTGGAAATTAATGTAAAGTGTTTTACACGAGCTGCGAGTGCCACAATACCTTCCAAAACTTCTCCAAAGTAGAGATCTACTTTATTAGCAAAATCATAGTTACGCTAAGTAAAACTACCGTGATAAAGTAGGTAGGTAGGTGCACTAATTAGATAACTGGATTGGAGAGGTAGATAGGCATAGTGAAGTCAAAAAGTTAAAATATCGTCTCGTCGCTACCGATGACACGACTTTCATAGCTACAGTAAGAACAATCTGAAAACCTCACGAGCAGTAAATTATTGAGCGGATAATTAATTACATGTAGGATGTAGGTCCTTCATTAACAAATCTTACGCGAAGACGTTGGTAGTAAATCATTTTAATAACCTGAAGATCAGTGGTGCTCTCAATCTAGAAAGAAGTACCTAATAGAAACTTTGTTTTTATAGGGCCTCTGTCACCGCTGAACAGAGACAACTATGGTGTAGCGGTAGCACAGAACAAGTACATACATAGAAGGAGTGTTAATCGCCCTCATATACTTGTCCTATTTTTCCAAATAAGCCGGATACATTGAAAAGAAAGAGACAAATAATTTAGCTAAGGAAGCCCGGTGTACACTGTAGAAACGTCAATTTGGTTACCTTTGGTTACCTTTGGATGCCGAATTAAAAAGTGAACTAATGTCAAATGTTCCAACTTGTCAAGGCCTCTAGACAATTTAGTCGGATTAAACCGCCGCTCGTAATTTTCATTGTTGTTTATCTGTTTTGTGAAATAATATATGTTATTTAACAATTACATAGTGCTATTGTGAAGTAAAATTAAGCCCATTGGATAAGCAATGTCCTGCGTTATTGTAGGTTGTAAATTACATTCTTTTCGCAAAGAAAATCAAGTTTAAATCGTCAACTTCCATCGGTGAGTAGATAACAAACCAATAATATATACTAAAAACCTATATATACGTACAAAATACCTAAGTGATTTATACTTTACTATACTGCAATCATATTATAATCGTCTGTTTGCCATTCGATTCAGTAATTTTTAAGTATTTTACATTTTTACCAATTTGTGTAGTCATGTTCAATAGTGTTGTGATTTGTGCTGCATATTTTATCGACGACAAAAATATTACTATATTTTGTAGTTAACGATTTTGTTGTAACTACCTTTCATAGTGTTTCATACATTGTGTTCTTTTGCAGGTTTCCGAAAGATCAGACTGGAAGATCCATGAAGCAAATTAAGAGAGAATTATGTTATATATTATGTTGTTACACGTTTAATGTTCCAGCGGTGAGGACGAATCTACTCAAATTTGCTCCATTGTCACGCGCCATACGACTTATTAATATTATTTCTATAGAAATTAATATTTTCAATGTACCCTGTCAAAATTCAAAGATGTTGCACAAAAATGTATAGTATTGGATAAATAGGTAATTTAGTAATTTTTTTAGGTTTTTTTTATGATATCGTATTGGATTTTTTATCTGTAATGATATTGTAAATACTTTTTCAATAAATAAATGTTCTAGATGACTACAGAAATTTATTGATAAAATTGATCGGGAAAAATTTCTAATCGTACCAATTCATAACATAACAAAAAATATTTTAGCTTATGCACAAATAATCAGGACATTCCTAAACAAAACTGTAATTTTAAGGGGCAGTAATAATGTGTTTCAATATTATTGGAAATATAATCATACATTTGTGACATGAATCTTACAGCTGTGTTTTATTTTTACCTTGGGGTATCTGTTTTGATGCTATACTAAGAAAGTCAGAAAAGAACAGAGGGCCGATATTGGTACTGGTATTTTGGTGATCCACACACTGCCCCGCACTACGCTGCGGGAGCGTGGCGACGCAGTCGCTGCCACGCGTGCAGATGCGATACTGGTCTGCATCATCAATCACGCACGTTACTGCAGAACTCGGTGTCCATACCGTCTGGCCCCGAACCCACGCGCGTGAGTACGTGTTTCTCCGCATGTAAGCGTGTGATCAGTAACACAGCGCTTATATGCGTTTTTAGTGTGTTGCACCACGCGTGATTTCTATACAAAGAGAGATACTTACAAACAATATAAGAACACGCACGCTCGCACTACGATCCGTGATGCGAGGCAGTGTGTGGATCGATCATTTATATTTCAATTTTCAATTTATTTAATTTATTCATATACAGTTTACATTGTGTTTGAACTTACAGCATGAAACATGAATAAAAACTTCAAAATTATTTCACATTGAAAGTGCTCCTGGTGCCGCTGCCGGCCTATGCCATTCCGGTGAGGTGTAAAACGGCCGTTTGTTTCTTGTAGTTCGTTTACGAGAGCTTTCATGCAACCAGACCTCATTTTATTAGCATGTCTGTTAATTTACCATAGCCCATAGACAAATTTCATCTATCGATATCGATAAACTGTCAGAAGGTATCGTAGCACTATTAAGCTTCTATTTGTCTCTGAGTGTGTACGCTTTATTCTCCTAATAGTACTTCTATGCTTTAGTACTTGTTCTGTGAGCGGTAGTGTAATGGTTACGCTACATAGGATAGAGGAGAAATAGTTTAAATCGTAAGGAGTTTAGAATTTACGTTATAGTAATGAGCAAAAAGTCGCCAACAAATAGTCTATGCATTTATTGCATTATGCATACAGCGAATTCGCTACTAAGAGATAAAGCATCACTCTAATGACAAGAAAGGTACCTACATACTCTTTTTAACAGCCACTTACATAATTATACGAAGCAGGCGGTGAGTGGAAGATAATAAATGAAGTGAATTCTATTTGCCGACATTAACAGCCATTAATTTATTTAGGCAAACTGACCTATATCGAGTAGAAGAAAGTGTATACACAAACAATAATTCATCATGTCGAAAGCAGTAGGTTAACTGCACTCGAACAATGTCCGAAATGATTTGGTAGGTAGCTAAGGAAAAAGCGTATCTAAAGTTAAATACCTGAGAAGTGTATTTCCGTAGCTTTAGTCATGTGTTAGTGCCTTTTATTCGTGGCACGGCACGGCAGAATAGTTACAGAATCAGCTGTTCTAATTAAAGTGTTTAATTATACACCGGCCCAGCCAGCAAGCTCTAATTGAACTAGACATTGGGCCACACCTATGCTGGGAAAGTGTGTCGCGGTTAAATGTGGACTCCATCGAAGCAGTGACATTAACCTGAAGTATTTGCTATCATGGGCAATATTCCAAGGTGATGTCACGATTGCAATGTTTGCTACGAAACTGTTATTGTTTTATTTCCCTTGCCTACACACTTGTTATTTGTGTTATTGTTATCACACAAATATGCTTCAGGAGCTTACCTATAATAATTCTTGAATTGCTGCATTTTCATATGACAGCCCCTCGGGCTTTATTTTTATACTTCAATCACATTAATACGTAACAAGCACTTGGTAGCGCCTGGGAGGCAATCGGAGCCTGTATGCACTCCGATCTTTGAACGCCGGATGTATGCGTTTTCCCTGTATAAATTAGGTCGATCGAATATTGCTGATTCTACGCACGTAGATAAGTATACTTCCAATCGCGATTCGTGAACGTGAACGTGTTATGGAATTAATTCTCCATTTAGTACACAACTTTAAATAGGATTTACCAAATAAATTATGGATAGACGACGTGTTTGAATAACACAATTTGTCTCAAGTTATCAAATTTTACATTATACGTATAACTTCAATATATCAATCCGTCATTCCTACAACAACGTAGAATTCCAGAAACTTATGTACTATCGAACCAAGTGAATCATGAATTCATGACCCACCATATTATTATGCTCATTTTGACAATCCATCTAAATGCAAGTAGATCGAAATTCGCTTGCAGACAGATTTCCTTGGCAACGAGCTTGTTATCATTCTAAAAGACACTGACATTTTACTGAATACACTGTTGTTTTGTTAATAATAAAAACGTTTTAAGTGCATTATACACAATAGTAGATCTAACAAGTTTGATAGTTTTAAGCGAATCAGAGTGGGTAATAAACATGATTCAGTTGGTTTGATACCACCGCCATTATGAAACGCGTTTGGTTGATTTTTTTTATTCATTTGAGATTTATCGTTTCTGAACACAACAGTTGCTAGTTTACATTAATAATAATTAATATGTAGGCTAATTAATGCCTATGTTATACGAATATAAGTAACTTATCATACGTTTTACACTAGGTGCAATTATTTTACAAATACTTAGGTAGAAACTTTATTCACAAAATGCATCAGCCACAAGATCATCCAGCCCGTCGTAAACCTCGTCCTTCATTTATGATTGTACGACAAGTGTGACATATTATTTGATCGCTTAACAAGCGCTATGTTATGCAAGGCCAACGTATTATGATTCCATTCCTATTGACGAATGTCTTTGTTTGTAGATAGACTAGGTACGTAGGTATAGGACATAAACGTAAACTATCATATACCTACGTGTATCATACTACGCCAATTGACGTTGTGTAATTTCTAATCTCCGTACGATTCGTAACTGTGATGTTGATTGTGTGAACTCCAACGCACAATGGTCGCAATTCTCAGCTGCTGGCTAACGGCCAGAACATTTTTATTTAGTTTTCATTCCATTTGTCAACTTCCTCATCAAGGTTTCTCTCAATGACCGCTGTTGTTAGACTTTACGTCACTTCAATGTCATTCCCCTATAGAATTGGGATTTACGAAAAAATCTGCTTAAGGACGCGTTCTCAAAAATCATAGGTATCGAATCGCACCAATACATAAACAAATTTCACACAAACATACATAGGTCAGCCTAACTAAGGCGATTATATGAAAATAAACTCACGTTGATACTTTAGAAATAAATTTTTATTTTGTTTAATTGGAATGACTTGTATTTGAAATTTCTAATTATGTTTTTTATTTTGTACTTAGAATTAGTTTTGGTGGGCATGGAGTCACACATTGCGTGAATGCGAGAAAGACACTCGCGCGAATCTTTTGCGTTGAACTTTGCTGTTTTTGAACCTATTGTTTTCAAAATCGACATCTGAGTGTCCCAGCGATGACCAAACAAGAATTTTAAGTCAAATTTAATTAAAGCAGTCGCCATTTTGGATTTCGTTGTCTTTGAACCGATTGTTTTCAAAATCGATATCTGAGTGTCCCAGCGATGACGGAACACGAATCTTTAGTAAAATTTAATTAAAACAGCCGCCTTTTTGAACTTTGCTGTTATAGAACAAATTTCATTCAAAATCGATATCTGAGTGTCCTAGCGATGACCAAACACAAATCTCAAGTTAAATATAAATAAAGCAGTCGCCATTTTGAACTTTGTTGTTTTTAAACCGATTGCTTTCAAAATCGATATCTGAGTGGCCCAGCGATGACTGAACACGAATCTTTAGTCAAAATGAATGGATCAGCCCCCACTTTGAACTTTGCTATTTTTGAACCGTTTGCCTTCAAAATCGATAACTGAGTATTCAAACACGAATCTTAAGTCAAAATAATGACAGCAGCCGCCATTTTGAAATTCGCAATTTTTTAACTGTTTGCTTTCAAAATGTATTTAGTGAGTATCCCAGCGATTTTAAAAGCAATCTGTTTAAAAACAGCCAAGCCCAAAATGGCGGTTGCTTTAATTAAATTTGACTTAAGATTCGTGTTTGGTTATCGCAAGGACACAGAAATATCAATTTTGAAAGAAATCGGTTCTCTAACCACAAGGTTCAAATTACTAGCTGCTTTTATTAAATTCGGCTTAAGATTTGTGTTCAGTTATCGCTGGGACACTCAGATGACGATTTTGAAAGCAATCGGTTCAAAAACAGCAAAAGTTAAAAATGGCGGCTGCTTCAATAAAATTTGACTTAAGATTCTTGTTTAGTCATCGCTGGGAGTCAGATATCGTTTTTGAAAGCAATAGGTACAAAATCAGCAAAGTTCAAAATGGCGGCTGCTTTTATTAAATTTGACTTAAGATTCGTATTTCGTCATCGCTGGGACCCTCAGGTATCGTTTTTGAAAGCAATAGGAACAAAAACAGCAAAGTTCAAAATGGCGGCTGCTTTTATTAAATTTGACTTAAGATTCGTGTTCGGTCATCATTGGGACACTCAGATATCGTTTTTGAAAGCAATGAGAAGTTTAAACTTGGGACCTCCGGCAGTAACTGCCGCGGCCACAGGCGTAGCACTTGAATAAAGGACCTTGGTCTTCTGAAGCTCTTTAATCATCTTCTCATGATGATTCATGGTGGTCTGGACATCTTCAAGAATTTCATCATGTTTGCTGGTACGTTTTTTCACCACTTTAACGTCTTCTTGAAGAGTACTGATGACGGTGCTGAACCCTTCCCACTTAGAGTCCATCATTTCTTGAAGGTCCTCACGGATAGCCTGGCGTTGACGCTCTTCAGCTTGGCGTTGAACTTCCTTCAGCTCCTTTATGATATGACGTTGGCCCTCCTGTATAACGGCTAAAAGAGACGACATGTCAAAGCCAGAGCTCATACCCGTAGACGCCGCAGAAGTACCCGGATCATTAAATACTGCTGCGCTAGTCTCTTCAGTATCGGCCATTATCGATGGTTCACGAGTCTCGTCTACAGCCGCCTGTCGTCGAGTGCGTAGTCCCTCGTCGCGTGGTGTGACTGGCATTCTCACTTCTGTCACCAATT
This sequence comes from Parascotia fuliginaria, assembly GCA_963082885.1. Lineage (NCBI taxonomy): Eukaryota > Metazoa > Arthropoda > Insecta > Lepidoptera > Erebidae > Parascotia > Parascotia fuliginaria. The sequence continues at coordinate 10,363,736 of OY720180.1, read as the reverse complement.
GTTACGTGCCAGGATGGGGTTCGAGGTAAAATGCCAGTTACGCGATAATGAGTTTATTCAAGACTTACACAATACACCAACAGTAACAATTTAAAACAATAAACACAGATACTGCACAATAACGCTTCGTATATCGCTCTTCGTAAACTTCCGTATCACTTAGATGTTCGCTCGAGATCGCTGTATTCACAACTGAACGAATTGCCGACGTTCCAATCCTTTTTATAGTCATTTAATAGATTTCTAGAACCTTCCAGTTATTACTACAAAGATGCCGACAATTCTCGAAAACAGAGCAATGAGTACTTAGCTGCGACGCGTAGGTATGCCTACCGCCGATATTCTATTGTTATACGTGTAGGTAGGTACATGCGAACGTTCTAGCGTAGGTATTTGTCGTATACGTGTAGGTAGGTACTTGCGAATGTTCTAGCGTAGGTATTCGTCGTACACGAGTAGGTAGGTACTTGCGAACGTTCTAGCATAGGTAAACGTCGTAACATTATGTATAAGTTGCTGAACATTTGTACTAGGAAAGAAGCCACTAGCAATGTCCCCAGTTTCCAATTTCTTTTACGCACTAATAAATAGGTGTAAATTATACAGAGAGATTAGTTAAAATGACACAAATCTTGTCTAATGTGTGGAATCAATATTTTCAATACTTAGTGCAATAATTGTGAGTACGATCGAAAATCAAAAACACTTCAATTTAAATAATAAGTATGCTGAAATGAATAGTTGATGATTCAATAGCATATTAATTTAATAGGAATTAACAAATATTCATTATGGTAGGTAGGTACTTGTAACGAAATTAAACAACATTGTATAAATTGATAGGCCTTAACGTTCTAACATAGAGAGAGCCAAAGTAGATTAGAAACCTCTGATTTCATTTATTTAGATCTAGACAGTTATTGTCTGGATATTCTCAAGATGCATTAAGGTAATCTCGGCCCATACTGTTCAGAAGCGCAGAAATACGTTTGTAATAAGCAAGTTGGATATCTAAGAAATATTCGCTCTGTGTGCCTAAATACGAAACTAAAATTTTATAGAGCGTGAATTCTGATGCAAAATATTTTTTAAATGTTGTAGATTTTAGATAGTTAACTATTACCATCTAAGAAGTTATTAAAGATGTAATGTAAAAGAGAATAACGATGAAAACAATATGGCAAATGGGGAAAAGAAAATAACTAGCTAGGTATTTTAAATTTTATTATTTACGCACGCAAATAAATTACTTGCCTATTACAATCGATGTGTAAACGTTTAATCACATTGAGTTTCGTACTTCTGGCTACTGAAGTTGTGTTATGTAAATAAATTAGCAATAATGTAAGAGAGTAGTTTCCGTTGCCGGCGAGCTCAAACACACGAGGTTAATAAAATAAATAAAGCGTTCAGCACGCGCGCCTGTTGCCCTGCTAACTGTGAACCTTGGCTTTTGCTAAACACGGCTTAATATAATATTATAATAAACATCGTCTAAGAAAAGATAAAATAAACGCTCATTTATCACCACGTAACACTAAATTTAGGTACAATTTAAATGATTTAAATGAATAAAAAATTCTTGTATTGGTATAAAATTTGCATGAATTTCATTATAAAAACAGCAATAGTCCTTCAACTAAAATATCCATCACTTACATAATCTGGTTATTGATTTCTGATCAAATAATTCTAAATCACATCGGCATATATTATACAGGATCTATCAATTCAAGTCGTTAAAACTTCCATTGTAACTGTCTTCCTCTAGATTTATTTGCCTCAAGTGTACAATATGATGTTTTTTTATTAGTTAAAATACATTTACGATTACATTATACTTTTCGTTATTTGCTGTTGGGTAGTTATCCTCTCTGAAGAGGAATAAAGTAATATATTACCATTCTCCATTAGTGAAGATGTTTATGAATGATGTAGAATCGATAGGTAGACGTCCAGTTGCGTCAGAGGAGTAACCAATAAAAGGTTTATATGCCAAGTTAGTTTCAAATCCACTTAAAAAAGTTTTATAGCTGACCGAACAGAGATCTTCTGAAAACGATGTGCGGTGAGGTTGTTATTGGTAGTGTTTCAAAGTTGTATATTTAGAACAGGACATTTGGTCAAAAATAACAATTTAGTCAGTTAAGATGTCTGAAAAGTCTTGAAATATTTTGGAGGATTTTTTTCATTATTTAGTTTTACTCTCGCATACGTCTTCGTTGGCGGCGCTTTGCAAAAATAGATTTTGGCGGCAGTGCGGGTTCAATCCCTAGTCCCGGTCGGCCGGACTCCGCCAGTGCACCGGCAGCTACCATCATATTCATTTCTCTTTATTGAGTTTTTAGTGTAGTTTTGAAATACTGTTGATAATATGAAATCTTTTCGTTAGTTAAGATGGTGAAATTTGAGTGTTATTTTTACATAGTGATATTTTGAATGGTGAAGGTGTAACAGTTTGTGAAAATATATATGAAAATGAATGGAACCGGGACACTTCGGACTAAGTTCAGGGGCGTGAAAAAAGAAATGCTAGATAGACAAACTAGCATGCTGATTCAGTCTATGACAGTTAGTACATGATTTATGACTTAGTTATTATGCATACAAGTAGGTATGTAATTTTAAAACAGGTAATAAACATGCAATTAAAAAGACATTCACAAATAATTTACGGTTTTAGCACTCGTAACAATTTATTTGTTTAAACAAAATGACTTAACATCAAAATTGCGAATGAAAATCCGGCACATACTAGTCAATAAGATTTTGCCCTATTGGGCAAATGCAAAACTTTTCTTAGGTACTGCAAAAATTTTCATTGCGCAAATTTTAGTTGACGGTGTATATTTAAAAAACCAGACTCTTAAGTACTGAGAAGCCGACTTTTGCATAAAGTTTGCCAGGTAATCATTGGCTGTACGAAACAAATGTAGACCTATGTAATTCTGTATCCAACGTTTGAAAGCACCACCAACAACATCGGCATCAGATCGATAGAAGCCCACGACGGCGCAGTAACCCGACTATTTTAAAAAGGTCTATGTGAATATGAAAAATTTTGTTCGACCATGACATTTGTAGTTAGTCGGGATGTCGTGTCAGGTCGTTCCGGTATCGTTACCAGGACACCCCATCATTCATAACTGTTGATGATTCATTCGTCGCTTGTGGTTTTAGCTGCAGTGTAAAACAAAGTGCACATTAGATTTTTGTTTGTGTTAACTGGTTTATGAAATTGAGATATTATTATGATTCTACGGTAAGTGTTATAGTAGATAACCATCTACTTGCACTATTTCCGAATGTTAAAATAAACAGTAATTAAAATATGCATTTTAGGAGAAGTTGCACCACGAACGGCTTAAGTCGTAGTAAAGAAGTTACAATTTTACGTGATATTTTTGTATAATTTGTAAGCTCAATGATAAATTTACGTTTGTTATTCTTTATCTTAAGTAGATTATTTACTCTACTGTAGTTTTTTAATGGTTATTAGCAGAAAACATCGATATATAAACACGTAAGTCCTCAAAACATCTAGTGCATTCACAATAGAGTGTGAAAACAAATATTAATTTCAGTGCATTGACTTCTGTTTAGATTTTATGCTTTGTTTAATTATTAAAATGGTGTTGTTCTTCTACATAAAGAACGACAAAAATATATCTAAGAAAGTAATCGGTGTGGAATACTCAAAGGTTTCTGAAGTTTTATTTTTATTATTAATTATTAATTTAACCGTTTTGGTATCTTTTTGAACTCTATGTAGGTATTCGCTTAACATTGATATTGATAATTTTTAAAAGTGGTGCTGATCATTTTAATTAAATGATTAATTGACTACATATATAACATCTATTATTATATAATAGCGTAAACGATAAAGTATATTTTTAATTGCTCTTGATTTTGAAAGTGGTTAGTAAAGGTTTAATAATCTGGCATTCAGGAGATCACGCTCTTAACTTCAAAACATCTATCTAGATAGTTTGCAATCTTATGTATCGATCCGTCAATCAACTTCATACACAGTCAATCTGGGTAGCGAACACCAAAGTTGATCGTGGGTCGCAATTAGATTGGTATCTACGAGTAAGCTTACATTTTTGAGTTTATACAGTAAACGATTTTAACAAGAGTCAAAACAAGCCACATGAAATTTGTGTAATAATTATTGTTGTGTAAAATTACAGAATGTCAATATTATTATAATTATTTATCAGCAATAGTCATAACTTGATTTTGAGGCAAATAAGAAAAATTGGGTTTATATAATTTTAAAAACGGTAAGACACGAGACAAATAGCTGTTGATACCTCTATAACTCATTTGAACAACCGTAATTTCTTGTGATAGATGTGTGTAACGATTAGGCGATGGACATTTATTAGAAATCTATAGTTAGCAATCTAATAATTCTTCATTAGTTTAAACAAGACACAGGTAAGCCACGTTAAGTGCCACACGTTCCTGAAATTACTTTACGCAATGTAGGTCATGGTCGGAAATTGACCGACAGATTATAAAATTGTAACAGTGTTTGCCTGCCTTGGACTTAACTGATCTTAACTTACAGGTTGATGAACTATACTTGGAAGTACTTTATGAAATACTACACAATGTCGGCGGATGTGACGTAGGCTGTGAAGTAGGACAGTTACCAATGCTGTCTTATATACAAGAAGCTTTTAAAATAGCCAATGCCAAACATACAGAGCTTCTTACACAAGCAGAAGCCAAAGAGCCTCCTGAATTAATGCTGAACGTAGAAGTGGTTGAAGCAAAAGATATAGTTCCTAAAGATCCGAATGGACTCAGTGATCCATTCGTCACGATATACTTGATGTCAAATCCAACACATAGGTACAATACATCAGTAAAGTCAAGCACTCTCAACCCTTTGTGGGAAGAACACTTTTCTTTGTAAGTAATTGCTTTTATTTTCAAATTTGTAAACAAACATTTTTAATTGTAAAACAAACAGCCTAAAGTTGCTACTTAACCAACCATCAGGCTACTCAAAAGTAACTCTCTTCATCTGCTGATGCTGTGATCAGTTCATCAGTCGCACCGACTGCATTATTGTTTTTCAAGATAAGTAACAAGGTTGTTATGTAATCTGTGTTATGGATTTATAGACTAAAAGCTTGGGTTTGTAATCTATAAACATTTTTTTTTAATCAGGAGATTATTATGAAAAACAGTGATTACATGGTTCGTTGTGGAAAACTTGTGTTGACATAACACTCATTACATAATAAGACGCGTCTTATCTTAAACAAACACAGCAAGTAAGTAATTGTTTAAGAAACGGTATATAAACATAAATAGGCAGACAGAATAAAGACGGTATGCGCCGCCGTTGAGGACACGTGAGAAGTAAATCTACATTACTACTACACAAATACCAGTTCATTGCCAGCTAATATGGTACAATAAAATGCCTCTGGCATGTTTTCTTTTTAGCACTGCTTAAGAGTAATGTTATTTTATTGAAAGTAGTCTATGACGTGGTTGAGAAACAGCAGATCGCTATTTGAGTATCTGACTATAAAGTTTTTATGAGTCCATTACATGAATGCGAGTAATAAGCCTTAGGTTACGTTTCTACCTACAAGTTTGTGAATTTCTGCTGTCTCAGGAAAGTTTTTGATTTGGTTAAATTTAAGTAGAGAATCATTTCCAAACCTAAGGAGGCTAGTTGCCTCCGCATGCCCGTGCCCATGGCTATTCCTCCTGCAATATTATACTCGCAACTAACCTACACCGTGATGATATTTTAAGTGGGCATAATTCTCATATTTACTGTCTCTTTAAAAAAAAAATTGCAGTAGATAGACCTAAAGTTCTGTGTGAGTCAAACGCTAGTGAGATATAATAAGAACACTTTAAGAAAATACTTGCGTAATTCAAGATCTATTGGGAATCAGTGCATAATTACATCTTGTACTTGCAATTTCTCACGATGGTATTTTTATAGGGCATAGTTATAATGTTACTTCTATGACGGCTATACAAATTATGTAATTGTTTAGTAGAAGATCTAATGTTACGTTGTTTGTTGTTTTATCGATAGTAGACTAAATATCCATTTTCTTTCAGACCTATGCCTGGCAGTGTTCATGAAGACTCACTTTGTTTAGAAGTATGGTAAGTTCAAGCTTATACAACAGTTTTGCGTGTAACAAATATTTTACGCCGAGACCAAAACAATAATAGTTATTAAAAGGTTAGAATTCTTAATTATAAGGTCAGTGGCACTCATAGACATTCGATATAAATACCTAACGATAAATAAAACCTTTTTTATTTAGTATATTACAAAATTTGCTTTAATACTAGGTTGTTTTCAGGGACTTTGATCCTGCCGAAACGGTTAAAGAGAAAATGACAAAGATATTTGAAGTCAAAGGCGTGAAAGGTCTTCGAAAGTTAATGAAGGAGATAGCCATCACGGCTTCTACGGGAAAACATGATAATGAACTGATTGGCACTTCAAATATACCACTAAAGGTAAGGTAATAGTAGGAGGATAATAGTTCCTAATCATTGGTACCTAATGCATATTCAGCGATTCGGTTTATAGAGGACTCGAATTTTTCTGTTCTGTTCTGGTTTTGTGAACCAATAGGTATCTCTGATTAGATTGGGTTAAATACCTTATTAGTGATGAGAAATTGCTGCTATGGTAGTGTATTGGTGTAATAATAATATAATAATAATACCAGTCTATTTACTGTCCCACTGCAGGGCAAAGGCCTCTTTTCATATAGAGAAGGTATGAGCATTAATCACCACGCTTGCTCAAGGCGGATTGGCAATTTCAGACACTTAAGTCCATGTTTCCTTGCGATGTTTTCCTTCACCGTTACAGAAATGTCCAAGATAAACTTAGTCTTGGTGTACTTACTTATAATTATACATTTTACTTTCGTTGAATTTGAATCGGATCAAGTTTCATATCATCGTGCGACTATACGTCGTTAAAATCGCACCGGAATTTTGCTGAGCAAATAGTGCTATATAATTTTATGTTTGTCATACCTGCTGCAGGTAGGTATAATGGTTTATTGTACAAATTACGAATGAGTCCTTAATTTTGCTTATCTCTTAAGTTGTATAATTTGATATGCACTATTTAACATTGTTATAAGTTTTTCTGTTTGTTTACAATAATAATATGGTATGTTAGGATGATGACTGATGGGAGGAATGATGTTCTTGTAATTCGTAGCATTTGTTACAGTCAATACCTGCAGGTGGGATGACAATGTGGTTCAGTTTAAGTAAGAAAAGTAAATTGAAAAGACAAGGCGTGGTCAAAGTACGTCTAAACTTTTCTGCAGAGAAGAATGCTCAGGTTGCAGCCCAAGAACATCGCCATTTGCTCCGAATCATTCTTCTACATGAGCTTGAGAACTCAAAGGTTAGTTTATGTAACAAGCAGATGTTATATAGAATAGGTATATAATTGTGGCTAAATGTTTTTTTTCTTAGTCTTTATTGTATGTGTAACTTGCATTCTTTCTTCCTTCTATGTTATGTTATTGTTCTGAATATATTTTAGTATATTTTTGTAGCCTTTGGACGCCGCATATGAGATTTGTGATTTCGAAATAAGTAGGTAACATAATGATCTTCTGCGTTTGCTTCTTTTTTTGTAGTGGCTAATCAAGTGAATTTAGCAGTCCAGTTGTATTTTGTTAAACTTAGATAATTGAACAATTTTTCGAGTTCCGATGTGTCTTGCCTCGTGTGCGATATGAGTTGTTATTATTTGTTTTCTGTTGCTAACTGGCCTAGTTATAATGTACGTCTCGTTAACGAACGGTTACTTATTGACATACAAACTATATACTTCGGTCTCCGATCAAGTGGAATGTAAGCAAATTATCCACTTCCTACAACGCCCGACCCACGATCGCCGAGTGTTCTTTACTCACTATTGATAAACAACAGGGTCGATTTGTATACAGTTATTTGTATCTCAGTAAAGCCCGATCTATACATCAGCAAGTTATCGAGTAATGCCGTTCTTGTCTAGCACAGGAAGGCGGTGTATTACACTAAAGTCTGTCTTATTTCAAGTACAACTCCGAGCTAACAGATATTTTGCTAATAGAAAATTTTATACTATTCTTGTATTATGATATTCATATGAGCCCAGTTTGGTTTTATACAGAGTGTATACGACGGTTTGACATTAAATGAAAAGGCAGGTGTTACTAGCCCATATAATGATTTCTAATTAATCACAAAAGTAATTTGACGAAAAACAAAAATTTGAAATTTTCTAACAAAATAAATAATATTTTAATAGTAACGAAGTAATACACCATTTTATTATGACAAGTTCACTGAACTGTAATGAACGGCAACGTTTATCCTTCGACGTGGATTATGACTTAAGTCAGTGACCGTTTGACGTACTTACATAGTGTTAATTTAGAATTAAAGAAATTAAAAAATTTGTCCTGTGTCTAAACTATTGAAGATATTTAGTAGATTTTTTTTGTCTCGCTTTATAATGTCACATACTATACGTAATTGCATTTAATGTCATACCGTCGTATACACTCTGTATAAGTACAAATTTGCTAGATTACATGAAGTTTACGAGTAAAATTAATAGTAGTTAAAGGTAGTCATCTACCTACAACTATTATTAATTTTACTCGTAACAATTTTTTATACGGTTATAATTAAAAATAAAACAAAATCTTCTAAATAGACCTGTGAATAGTCGTAATTCTTCCACAGAGATGGTTGTAGGCTCGGTAGGCTACCTACAAGTTACCTAATATAAAATTACGATAAATACCTAGTTAAAAATAGTAATGCCTCTGTTTTAATATTATGATGTTAATCAGCGATGTCGTAATCATTGCGTTTCAAGACTCACGTGCGTGCACTTCAGCTGTGTTGAGCCAACACCTGAGTCACAGGTGTACCTACCTACACATTGCTATTAGTATTCAACCAACAGTAACGTTAGGTTACTACTGCTACTTAAGTTGTAGTAGGTATCTACTTGAATTTTAATAAAAATATTACAATAAAGTCAGGAAATATTCGGAATTAGGCCTTTTCAGTAAGTTTTGAGCTAACTCTAAGACGGGGTATTAGACATTACATCGTTCGTAGACGTTCCCTGATCTGTGAACTCACTATATTTCAATTCTAAGAATTTTATGTAACTTAAACAAATTAAACAAGATTTTTGAAATAGGACGTTGCCAGTTCGCAAGCTCGAAGAACTCTAAAATGATGCTCAGATACATCAATTGTTTGATTGATACAGTTTATTTGGAATGTTTTATGTGTACTTGTCAGATCTGCGTCATCGCGCATCGAGACCACAGTTTCAAAATTTTAACTATTTTAGATGTTTCCGATCGTAAACTTGTCTCTGTATATGTAAACATTTTTGACTTTAGGTGGCTAGTCTATAGAACTTTACTGTCCAAAACGAAGATTACCATTTCATTTGTACAAAATGTACGTATAAAGTCTAATACACGATTTATATTTTGATGTAAATCTCATATGTTCCAGAGTTGTTTTATTGAGATTGTATATATGTGAACGTTAAACATTTACATATTCGTTTGGTTGCCACCAATACTACTGTTCGTTCCCAAAACATTTTGTTTTTGAATCGCGTTTGGTGCAGTCATATCGACCTTGACTGTACAATACAGTCATACGTAACTACCTACATTGTTTTATGAGCTCATAACAATCAATTAGTTTAGATTTTCTTAAAGTATGATACTTTATATAGTTCGCTGCGCATTTTCGCTCCCTGGATAACTTAAGTCTTTCGTCTAAAGTCATCCAGGGGGGAGCTAGGTGGTCTTGATACTTTACCAACAGGAATTCATTGGGTCACCGTATATGACTGTTATAACAAAAAAATTGTAATAGGTAAAACATTTTATCAGGTTGCCCCGTACTGGTGGTGTGGCAACTTCAGTGCCCCAGCTGAAGCGATACTGACGCAGCACGCAGCGCAGAGTGGGCTCAGTCAGACCGACAACCACCTCGTGCAGTGGGCCGTCTACTGCGCCGTCACCACTGACCACCCGCTCAGCTTTGCCCTCTTCAATACACTGCTGGACAAGATCACTAAACCATTACAATCTGGTGAGTAATGCACCGTATTTGCTTTAGATAGGTCTGTATTCTATAGATACTTTGCCTTTCCCCGGCAATAACTACTTGCTTAATGTTCGAAACATTGTACATGCATCGCACAAATCCAAGTATCCATCTACTACTATCCAGTTTAAAGCTAGAAGATTACCTGTTTATCTATTGTCTTTTGTGGGTTACTTCGCTTGTCGGGCTGCTAAAAATACAAACCACCACGACCTTTATTTATAAAAATGTGAAATTTTGCGTTGTAATCATAAAACCATTATTTCGGCTTCGGCATACTCACGTGAATGGTTAGATACGTTAATAGTTAAATAACTCTATAGTATATAATAGTACAGGCGTTGCTTACCTTAGATTTTTGGATCGCCGTTTGCACCTAATTTTATTTGAATTATAGGTCTGGTAAATGAAGAGGACGTCAAGCTGTTTTGGGATGGTGCAAGAAAACTTCTTCCCACATGCTATAGTCATGTTAGGAAACTCAGGAAAAAAACCGCCGGCGATAAAACTGTAATGAAGACATTAAGAGAAGTCCTTAAAATTCTATATAAATTATCAGTCTTGGATATTCCTGAGAACATAGATATGTTTCCTACAAATTTGTATGGTTGGTTGCGAGATGAGAAGACAAAGCTGACCATACACGAGGTTTTGAACCAAGCGGTTATACAAGGGGCGTCTGATTGGTTCGTCCACATACTAGATAATAACGAGTGCAAAGAAAATACAGAGGACACAAGACTGCAGCATTTGATCCGAGTGATACAATTAGTTCGGTCTGATTTGCAGAGAGCGGTAGAATATTATGACCGAGTGTTTGTTGAGTAAGTATAGCAGTGACTACATGATTAATTCATTAGCTACTTCTTGCTCATATTACTAGTGTTAAAGTCATCGTTGTTTACATGCATCATGTTCTTGTGTAATTACGTTATTTATAGTATTGAATACTGGGACTATTGTGACGACTGTCTCTGTGACTTACGGATAGGTACCTACGCTCATATTTCGAGTTTCATACCCAAGCCAGGTAAATTTTCTAGTTGGATTCAGTAAAACCGGGCTTTGTCCTTTAGGCTTGGCCTTTGTGTTTGTTGTTTGTTTTGTAGAAAGTGACTTCAAACGTTTTGTGTATCAATTAAATACATAACCGCGGACCAAACGCGCAGTCATAAAAGTCAACATCCTTGACTGTCAGAAAGAGTAATTCATAATAATATTGCACAAGGATATTAGTCGTTTCGAAAACCATTATCTTCAATGTTTTCTGCGTCTCGGTAATCTCCAAAGTAAACTTATGCCACAACTTCGTGGTCTAGAGAAGGATTTATTGACATTAATGTTATTTAATATTGCTTTACAGAGTAATGAGCTTTCCATATTCGAAGGCATTATATGGATTGTACGAAAGTAAGATTGCATCTTTGGTGGAGTCAGAAATAATAGAAGTCTGCAAGAGTATGAAAAGACTTAGATACAGTGAAGCGTCGACGTCTACCGTACACTTAGCGGGAGGTCTGAATGGTGTTACAGGCCTTGGGACTACAGCAGTCGGCTCAGAACCTTTAACAATGGGGACCACGCTATTCGAACTTTATCTTACGTTGCAGAGGTTTTTAACGTGAGTATTTTCCTGTTCTTTTTTGTGCTGTGAGTGTTTTACGGTTATTACAAGCAAGTTTATGTAATTGAGTGACTCAGAAGATAATGAGATTGTCATTACTTTTCTAGTTCAAATTAATAAGGTAGCACCGTCGTCTCTTATTTATACCGGCAGTGCCCTTCCATCAATAGCTAAATAACTTGACCTTTTATTAGCAACCATAACTCAGCTTAAACTAGTCATTTTTTTTAGCGACCAGTAGCTGTATTCCCTAACTCAGTTGACATCAATTTGATATGTGTACGGTACAGTACATTGTTGTTTTGACTTAACGTGGCACTCATTATCATTTTAGAAAAACAACATAATAGTAAATAGTAGGTACAACTAATCCTATCGTTATAGTCATAATCGATGTCCACCGAATTAGCGATTAGGCCTCCAAAACAGTTTAATGCTCGAGTGTTGTTAGTACGATTAGTTATTTCATACACGCGTTGTTATTTATTGGTTTGATAATATGAATAATTACCCAGCACGCCTATGCATTCTAATTGAAGTTAACTATAGTTTGTGGGGCTTGTAACAATAACATTGTATCTACGCACATTTACTATTATTTTATTACTATTTTTAAGCTTAGTCAAATCAGCTATTATTAGTATAGATTAACAAGGAAAATAAAACGAATAAATTTTTATTTTACTTTGTACTAAACCAGCAATAAATGATAATCTTTTAGTCACTACTAGTTTAGTGTAAAAACAACAAAAAATGTGAATGCTGTTTTAGTCGAAGTATGCTTTCATTACATACTCACAAGAAATGCTCTATGAGTTTGTGTCTAGTTCCTTTGTTACACCTATAGTTCTCATAAGTTAGTTCTACCTACGTTAATCCAATAAGTTTATAATAGCATTATTGACGGTTTGCCAAAGCATTTTGGACACAATTTCTAAAATTCATTCAAGCATTGTTAAACTTATAAATAACTACAATTTAATTTTATTGAGTACTTTCGAACTACCTAACTAGTTAATACATTTAAAATCGATTTGGTCATTTGTCATGGTAGATGTTTGTTCCATGCATATAGTAGGCCAACAATAGAGGAAATATGCCGTGTAAGTTAGTTAAATATTTAAACAAAACTACCGTGTCGTGCCCTTAACAAACTCAATTGAGTGAACTAAATTGTTGTGCACAAACACTATTTAACCCGTGTAGTTACCCAGGTAGGAGTTTGGTCATCAGGGTTAGTGATGACACTGATGTAGCATCATGTTCCCATCCTCTCTTCTATTTCATCCTTTAAGGCAGGGTGCAGGTACTCTCTGCCTTAAAGAGTGGAAAGTCGAGACGATAATAAGTGCAAGCGGTTTTAGTTGAAATTCGGACAGCATAGCTTTCGGGCCAGTGTGAGTCCGACATAACCACCCCTTTTTCCCGGACATAGAAGTGTGCATGAATGCATTATCTTTCTAAAAATAAGGGGTACATTTTAGAGAGTGCAAGTAATCCAGCAGTTAATGTGAGAAATTTCACTGAACTAATTTTGTAGGTGTACAGCTAAAACTTATTTTTTAGGTACCTATTACACGTAGACTTAAATATCATTACCAATGTTTTTGATCATTTATTATCTGTAACATTTCAGGTTAGGTCAAGGTTTAAACGAAATCGACTGGCAATCGTACGCTATATCAAAATTCCACTCGTGGTTCTTCGGCGGTGTAGCACAGTGGCTAGACATCGCTGCATACAAAGCGTTAACTCGCATAGAAAAGGCGGTGGACCTTGATAACTTGGTCCCAGTGGATACTAATGTAAAGTACAGCAGTTCTGGCGTAGATACACTCGCGATATTTTACCAGATCAAAATATTTTGGCAGCAACTAGCCTGGCCTGATGTGGAAGGCTGCTACACTTTTGTAGCGAAAATTATTGATGTAAGTAATACAGATATTTTTTTATTTCTTTTTTGTTTTTAGAGTTCCCTTTTCTATAATTGAATAATATTATAAATGTCTCCTAACTTACCTACAGCCAATTTGCTAACTATAGTATTTATACATTTAAAACAACCAAAAGAATGATAGTGCATTATAAGTCAATGGTAAAAGCGTTTTGTTTGAGCAATATCCCTATCAGACCTATGAGACTTTCATAACGTTAAATACTAGGTGTAATACTGAAACTAATCGACATTATTCTATTCTATTTAAAATGCATTGTTAGGATAACAATGCTATGCAATTTCTACATAAGTTTGAAATAATGTCTTCGTACTTCCATTTTATCAACTCGGCAACCGACATTTTACTGCTTTTAACCTTACGAAACTTATTAGAACACAGTATTTACATTCAATCCTTATACATTCTAGGACATTTGTCGCTGTTGCGTATTTTATTCAGACAAGATGGCTAGTCGTGTCGACAACGTGGGAGTAGTCACTACAGTGTTCGAAGAACGTTTTGAAGTGACGACAGAGTGGTGTGTAGCTATAAACAATATCGACTATGTAAGACAGAGCTTAGAACCGTTTGTCGAAGAGTTAGGAATGGACGAGATTATACAGAAGATGTGTGAGGCAAGATCGCCTTTAGAAGCCCAAAGGTAAGATAACAATATTGATATTTAATACTCTAGTTCGTTACACATAAAGTGAAAGAGTTTGTTTGTTTATTTGTATAAACGAGCTAATTTCTGGAACTACCAGTCAGTTTTGAATAATTATTTTTACGTATGATAGCCTAGTTCCTGAGGAAAGTTATAAGCTATGTAACATTACGCTATTGGCGACGGGAGCAGAGCACTGAGCAGTAAACAAATTCGCGGGTGAAACCGCAGAAATCTAGTATACTAATAAAGTGATTATTACACAACTATGACTGTAGCTCTGTGTCGGCACTATATTGCAACATAATCGAGTAGGCCGTCGCAATGGCAAAAGAGACGAAATAGGACTTAGACGAACATACATAGTATTATGAAAACAAGTCTGAAAAGGTTCCAAATTTTGACTTTGTAGCAAATTATGATTTGGTTTTGGAATCATTGACATTGTCACCAGTTTTTGTTTTCGGGAGCGTTTCTCTTTTACCTAATTACATAGTCCAAATGCAAATGCAGTAATGATGACTAACTGGTGTCATATAAAATCGTGGTATTTTCTACTTACAGAAACCACACTCTAGTGACGTTGTGGGTCAAACAAAGCTCTATAGTTATTTTCCTTTTACCTGCGGTTTGTCGAAGTGTTAGCATATACAGCCATTTGGATTTACTTGTATATCGTAACGGACTTGGGATTTTTATGAGTCACTTTTATTTTTTTACGCATTTTCAAGGTTGCACTAGATCAACATGTTCAATCAAAATTTAACGACCTATCTATGTTCAAAGCTTTGGTTCAAGATTAGATCTTTGTGGAAGCACTTTGGGCACATTTATGTTCAGCAGTTCAGAGACTTGCTCAGGCTTATGATGAATAACTATTTTGTTACTGAATGTGTAAACGTGTTTCGCATCTGTTGTTTATTACATTAGTCTGCTAAAACAATAGAGCACGTAAAGCAGCTGACTGCTTTACGTTGCTCAGTTCATTATCACTTCTGAATTATCAGTCATTCAGAAGTGATCATTATCTGAGCCCAGAAGTGACAGTCATAATGTCATTTGCTACCATTGCGCATTGGTATTCTAATTGCATTATAGTTTCAGTTCAAAACAGATACAGTTTTAGACAAAGTTGAATTAAGCTCTTCTGGCTAAAAGCGGTCATGATACCTCTCGCGGAAAATGAACAGTACTATTATGCGGCTCAGTGCAAGCAGATTTATTGGAATATTTCAGTATTACTGTAGTCTATTAAAATAACACTAATTTTATTGTTATATTTATACTTTCCAGATGTAAAGAAACACTGCAGAATGTTATTGCCAATGCAATAGACACGGTTAGAAATAAGATTGTAGATCTTTTGGAAATTATGGTGAGGAAGGTTAGTATCAGTATTGTCTACTTTATACCATTGAATAATAATATTGGACTGCTCAAATCATAGGATAGCAGCAGTATAAAAATTATGGTGGAAAGATCTGTATGTCTGATTTTCTGCCCATATAACCGTCGGCCTATTTATTCTGGTTGCTGTTTGTATCCGTAGACATAGATTGTTATTGTGGCATAAGTAGGACTTATTTCTTAGTTCGGAAGGTAATGGGTATAAAAATAAAATATTTAATTTAAATCACTTATACTACCTACTGGTAGTATGGGTGATTTTACTATGTCCTCGGTACTTATCATCAGGTACGTCGTCTCATATATTATCTGAAGTGAGATGTTAACGTAAATTTTTCAGATGATGCCATCAATCATGCGCTTCTTAGTAGAAGGCGCCGAATTACTTCATCAGGATTGTTCGAGTATGGACCGCGTTATGCGATACCTCGAACAAAACCTCGACACTCTGTACCAACACTTAAACAACGAAAACTTCTCTAGAACTCTTGACATCGTGTGGGAACAACTCGCTGAAGTACTATATGAACTAATACAAGCCAATTTAGAGGTATGTTTCTTTATATTTCAGATTTTCTTATAATTAGTCTAACTGCTAACAGCTGTAAAATGTGCATAGAATTTCTGAACTCAGTTCTTCTTATTGGCTGTTATTTTATATTTACTTACCTACTAATTTTATTCATCTTTTTAGAACCAGTGAAAATAACCTCCATAAATGTCAAAATATTAACGTATTTAATTTATCATTTTCATATTTTTAATTAGTAACAACTTTCACTGGGTAAATACTGCCTTGCAAAGAAGAATAACGCAACTGCACGAGACTCAACTAAAAAAAGCAAGATGACAAGCTTCATATTTAACTGTTTATATGCGCCTCTTATGGTTTTGAACAGGTGATCTCCTTGTTCGTTTACTACCATTGGCAACAACGATTGGCAATAAAAAAACAATAATACATTTTCCAAATAGCACATAAATTTTAATGCACTTACGTCATTCTTCCTTAGCAGGGCACCATAAAGCTGTCAAAATACTAACACTATTTTTCGTTCGTAGAAAGAGAAAATCGCCACACGTATTCGCTTGTTTAGGCGTAGATATTTTGGAAAAAATAAAGTATCTCCTGACTATCTTTTTTATCGGGTAAATAATATTGCATATGTATCGCACGCTACTGCAATTTTATTAGACGTGTGCACGACAAATTACAATGATTTATTTAGTATTTTAAAGAACATAAACCGTATGAATTTATTATGTTAAATATAATTTAAGTGTCAATAATCTTTCTACAGGTACATTATTCAGGCGGTGATACATTACTTAGACAAAGTTTAGTAAGAGATGTGATATTATTTTGCAATTCTACCTATAGTCCAGAAAACTAGTTATATTTTTATAATTACTTGATCGCCGCGAGTCAGCGAAGAGGGAGGTAGATGGGGCGATAATTTTACCCGTATAATTCGATTGTCGATATGCATGTTGTACTACTAATGTGCCGGTCAAATACCCTAGTTTTACCTATGAAACCAAACTGCATTTAATATACTAGAACTTATCTTAACATTTTACAATACATCATTTTTTTTTGCAACGATTTAGAATATTGTATCATATCGTATTAGATGACGTTTGGTTTCATAGGCAAACAGTTTTACAGAGTAAGCTTACCCGTCAATAAGACAAAGATAACTTAATTTGCCCAACTAGGTATTTTATTAGTTGAAAAAACAGTGCGTATAGATTTTAAAATAATCATCTAGTGAATGTTTAGGAGAGTTGACAGACTAATATTTATGTTGTCAGTTTCAATAACGTTTTTAATTAAGCTAACACGTCGTTTTAGGCTAGCACTGTAGTTATAATGCTTAATGATTGTATTTTAAAGGTTTTTGTTGTTGTTTGTTAGCACCGAAAGGCAAAGATAACTCGCTATCTCGACCCGAGGCGCTTGAGCAAAACGGCAGCCGCCAACTTAGATGCGGTAAAACATTAGATCATAGCAAACACACTGTTTATGTTATTGTTATGTTGCTATTACTATGCCAAGTTAATGAACTATTGTATACATTGTGAATTATGTCAACATTGAATTTTTTAACTTATCGCGAGAAAACTTTAAAGGTGAAAAAGTTAGACGAGTGCTTATTTTCTTCTGCGTTATCGTGAGAGTAATTTAAAATAGTGACCACCTCTCTCTTACTGCATGGGATCCATTTTCTTTATCATACGTCATTTTAGCAGGATAATTTATATAAAATAAAGTTTTAAAGATAGATTAATTTACCATTAATAGGACTTAAATAAAATTTCATTAAATGTAACTTACTTACTACTCATATCTGTTGATGTGTATGGATTTTCATGATAAAACCAAATCACGGATGTGTGGGAGTTATAGGTAGACATTAAAATGCAGTTGAATGCTAACGCTGATGCGTCTATCATGAGATTCCGTTAGTTGACGTCGTCGTATTTGAGTAAGGTTTGATGTTTTCTTTAACCAAAATGTTTAAAATAGACATAACGTAAACTATACCCAATCTTCAGGTTTAAAACTAACCTAACAGTGTAGTTTGATACTGTAAATTAGAAAATCCACATAATTCTCAATGTATATAAAACAGTTGGTTAATTTCCGACTTGGCTTGTATGTTCCGTGTATGGTCATTAGAGATTCCCTGCTAAAGTGAATGTATTGCATTGTGAATATATTCTCGATAGTTCTAGTCATGTGCCGGATAAGATGTTTGTACGCTTCCCATACCCAGCTTATTTGTTTATTGGTTTGTTCTTACAATATGTCTACAAATATTTGTCTGCCTGAGTTGTGAATCTGCCAATAGTGATTAATGCATCTACCCGTTCTCCAAACCCTCTTACGAAATTAAACCCTTCTGATCAGGAGAATAAAAAGCCTATTTACATAGACAATGATGATTTTACTATTTTGGGAAATACTGATGCTCCATGATGAGTTACTAAACTGAACTCTAAAAACAAATCATTACAATAAAAAATTGTGTGAAAATGTGATTCAGACATGACGTATTAATGGTGATCGCAGATAAGCTTTTAGATATTATTTTATAGAAAATGGGTTATATTTATAATATTAATAACTAGGTATTTAATTTTCATTCGCTCGTTCATATTATTGTTATTCATCATTCAATAAATGTAATTGTTAGGTAGGTATTAATGCATGTCGTTGCATGCCATTTATTTATTAAGAGACCATAAAATTATTTCTAAAGCCATGCATGAGGGATGATGGTTTGAACTATATAGCTTGTATTCTTTTAACTACTTATATTAGCATCGTGGTGGTGGAAAAACACATTTAATTATTATTTGTGTTTCATTTATGTAATTAATTTAAATTTCAAACGTTTTCAGAAACGACGACCGCCATCTTTCTTTTCAAATCTCCATGAATGTGTACAGATAATGAAAAGATCGTTCCGTCAAGACAGCAAGGAGAATCCATTCGAATCTGAAACGTTAAAACGTGTGGAGTATTTATTAAAACTGCATGGTATGGAAACTAGGGAGTTAATACATCAGTTCCATTTGGAGAGGTGGCAGGAACAACAGAACATCACTGAGCCAAAGATGGGCATGTTGACTGTGAGAGCGCAATTCATTGATGATAATTTAAAAATTGAAGTCATGAATGCAAGAAATTTGATGCCAACTGATTCTAACGGTAAGTTCATAATTAAAGTAATTTCTGCACGAAATTTTGGTTTGTAATTATCTTTGGCTGAGTTCACTTTGTGGTTTAAAAAAATTGCATTTCTGTTTTCAGGTTTGTGTGACTCGTACGTACGAGTAGGTTTTCTTCCAGAAGACTCTTTTGCTAATGTAACAAAGCCGAAAACACAGACGCATAACAAAAATCTCTTCCCACTGTACGATGAAATGTTTCTTATGTAAGTAGAACATATTACTTAATACATAGCTAAACGTCATTTTTTTGGTGGAAATTGTTGCCAGAGGTGTATATATAGCACCCACGCGTCCACGTTTTGTCAGTTATGTTAGATTCTTACAATTCTAGACTGGCTTACTGTGATAGATACTGGGTTATGATTTTCAAACCCTTGGCAAGAACTTAATAGTGGCGTCCTCCTTCTTCCCAACTTCAATGAGTATGTAGAGTAGCGACGAGGGGAAAGGGGAGGGGAGGCGGTCCTCATTTGGCTGATGATGAGCGAAGCGGTAGGTGGGTGGTCGTTATTCGTTTGCTATAATGATGAATGAATGATACGGCCGTCAATCTCCTGATGTGGACGGGTGTTCGTCAGTTGGCTGATATGATGAGCAGGGTTGCCTTCCCTAAGTCCAGAACTTCTTGACTTTGACCGCCAAATAATTGTAATTTTTTATTTGTTTAAAATCCATCGTATCTGTTCCAGCCCGCTATCAGCAGAGCAACGTCGGATACCAGACGGTTTGATCCACCTGGTGGTAAAGGACAAGGACATGTTCAGCATGAGCAACACGTTCGTGGGTGAGGCGTATGTGCACTTCAGCGAGGTGCCCGCCACGCCCGCACCCATCACCAGCCTGCCGCAGCAACACTTGCCGCTCTCCAGACCTACTAGTATAGGTACGTAGGTACAGCTAAAGGCCATGTGGAGCCATCACACCATGCCTCCAACTAAATAGGTAGGAGGATTCTCTGAGTCCGGGCAGGCTAGGTTGTTTTTATTGTATTGTATAGTTAGTTGTTGTGAGAACTTTAACATCGCGATTCAGGATTTGATAGCGCCATCTATTTGTTATAATATATTGTACTACGTTGTCATCGTTGTCTTAGATTATGTTGGTTTTTTAAGTAGGTTACTATTGATCAGATAGACGATGCCACAGGTCAAAGCAGTCATTACTAGTATAAATTAGTAACCCTCTAATACATTCAGAACAGAATATTCGTTTATTCTAAATCGAACTCATATAAATAAACGGCAGGAGTGGGATGATGATGAGATGGAGATGGAATGAACGTAAAAGCTGCGCTGTGATTGGCTATTTCAAGGTCACGCTATTAAAAGCACAAAAGTATATCTTTCGTAGTGTCTGTAGTGAGTTCTTATTTAAAAGAACATTATAATATATATAGTAACAGTATGTAACTTATGTTTTTTAATTTGTTTTATCATAGACGGTGAAGCCATAAAAGCACTAGAAACAAGGCAAGGCGACAGACAGGCACGCGACTTCATTAAGAAACAGAAAGCCAAGTTTCCTAGTACTAAGCAGTTCTTCTCGCTCGGCTGAGTTAACAGTACTTCCTAATATTAGAATTAGAAGATA
Source organism: Parascotia fuliginaria (assembly GCA_963082885.1). Classification (NCBI taxonomy): domain Eukaryota; kingdom Metazoa; phylum Arthropoda; class Insecta; order Lepidoptera; family Erebidae; genus Parascotia; species Parascotia fuliginaria. Next base: position 10,342,609 of record OY720180.1, on the reverse strand, counting down.
ACTTGAATACTCGGGATTTATATAGCAAAGCGAATGAGATTAATTTATAGTTTTAAATTATATATGTGGTAATAAATTTGTGGGTACAAAAATTAAAGACAATCAATATTACGGCAATCAAGGCACCATTTGAAACGTTTTGATCATAGTATGAAAATAAATATGCATGTTTTTTGGAATAAATAAATTAAATTATTAAACCACACAAGGTCATTCAAATATACAATAGGAATAATCGTATTGCTAACCTGTAGGTATAGAAACATGCGATCGTGTACGTATACCTACTGCAAAGTTAAAAGTATACTTATATGTCAAATACAAGCTACAATTATAATAATAATAAAAGTTAGTGTTTTGATACATGTTACAATACGAAACTAGAAAGAAAGAAAGAAAGAAAGAAAGAAAATTTATTTAATTCGTCACAGGGGCACAGGAGATAATTTACAGAATTACCTACAGTTTATACAAAACATACACAGTAAGAATAAACAATAAAAAACAAAAAACAATGCGTATAATGCTGTCCTGTACGCCTATGCCGAAAGGGTCGCCGACTCAGCATAAAACCGGGTGACATAGTACACCCAGCGCTGATTTTCAGTTGGCGACCTAATCAAGTTACGCGCGGACGTAGGTAGGAGTCGTGCCTAATAAATCAAAGTATAATAAATGTAATTTATATAATAGAAAGTTCTCAACATAAAATATAATAGCATTGTGAAAAGAGGCTACATGCAGTCGAGGTGAAGTGCAATGAAGATGAAAAATGAAAAATAAAAATATCAATACGCATCGGATGAGAGTTAGATAATGGCGGCTGGCATTCAAACAAAGAACAACCCGAAAACTGCGTCAGGTAAGAATTTAACTTATCTTACGTTAGCAATGTAGATGTACCTATTGTTGAAATTATAATTAATAAAATATTTAAAACAATAAGTATGTCATTGTTATAATGTATTGTATTATTTGTATTAAATTAATATATATATTATTAATAGACTTACTTACAATTATACTTAAATATGTAATTAATATATATTATATATAAATATAAGAAGAGGCCTTTGTCCTGTAGTGGGACAGTGAACAGGCTGATATTATTATTATGTAATTAATTTATTAGATTATTTTATATATACGTACCTATGCGATAATAATAACATGATACAAGTATAAATAATTATAATTGATATATTGTTTTAGACAATAGAAGAAAGATTTATGTTTACATTTTCATAATATATTTGAGCGTCTAGTAAATGTTTCTTAAATTTATGTCTAAAAGTGGTTACATTTCTTAGGTCTCTAACCGGCGGTGGAATGTTATTCCAACACTTGGAAGCCGCGTACCGGAAGCTGCCACGAAATGCAGCCGACCTATGAGAAGGTACCGCCATCTGCTGAGCACACCGTCGACGTTCTCCATGTCGGTGATTATTTACCCACTCAAGCTTAGAGTGTAGGTACGACGGACACTTGTGTGCTATAACACCGAAGAGAAGGCAAGCCAAGTGTAGCTTTTGTCGTAATTTAATTTTAAGCATAAAATGTTTATTAAGGTATGGTGTGACATGTGCTCTAGGGGGAATATCGAAACAAAATCTCGCACAAGCGTTTTGAACCCTTTGTAATAGATTTTTAGTACGTGCCAAGAGTCTGGAACCAAACACAGTATCTGCATAATTAAGCTTGGACAGAATGATGGATTCTACTAATTGCATACGAAGTTCCTGGCTTAGATAAGGACGCAGCTTATAAAGAACCTTTAGCCTATAAAAGCAGTTTTTCACACAGTTTTGGATGTGCTTTTCGTATCTAAGGCTTTGGTCCATGATCAGGCCTAGATTACGCGCCTCACTGACCCTTTCAATATTTTGTCCATTTACGACGACGCCTATCGAGGTATATTGTAATGTATTCAATTGACTTGGAGTCCCGAATACCATATACTTTGTTTTTGATGGGTTAAGGATTAAACTGTTATTTACAGACCATTTTACGATTCTGTCTAGATCATCGTTTATTGCTTTAACCGCGGCTGCGCAATCTTGAGGCTTAAAAGAGCAGTATATTTGTATGTCGTCAGCGTATATATGGAATTGACACTTCTTGATGACTGTCGCTATGTCAGCGGTATATAAGTTAAATAAAGACGGCCCAAGGATTGAACCCTGAGGGATTCCCTTATTAACTGAAGCAGGATTCGACAAAACACTAGCTCCATTCGCATCACGGATTTCAACGAATTGCGCTCGGTTGTTTAAATAGCTGTTGAACCATTTAACAGTGCGTGAATCGAATCCGTAGTAGGTCATTTTGGAAATCAAGAGCGATATATTTATGGAGTCAAAAGCTCTCGAAAAATCCAGAAGTACCAACAAGGTACACAATCCTTCATCCTGAGCCGACAACACATTGTCCGTCACGTCCAGCAAGGCAGTAACTGTACTTCGACCTTTCCTAAAACCGGATTGGACATCCGGTAGAATGTTATTTTTTTCAATGTACTTTGTTAGTTGTACATTTACTACCCTCTCCAGAACCTTAGAAATGAAGGGCAATATGCTGATGGGTCTCAGATCCTTAATTTCGAGAGCATTCGAGTTTTTGGGTAACGGACGGACAATAGCTACTTTCCAGAGATCGGGAAAAGTTGATGTTATTATAGATGTGTTTATAATAGACGTTAATAAATCCAGGGTTTGGGGTAAACTAAGCAGAAACATGTTTCTGTTAATATAGTCACAACCCTCCGCGTTAGATTTCAAATCCATCACAATCCTAGCAATGTAAGCTTGATGTACTGGTGTCAAAGTAAAAACGTCGTCGGTAAATCGGTTAAACTCATAGTATGTGAGGATAGATATATCTAGTCTAATATTAGAAGGTAGATCTAAGAAGTAGGAGTTAATTTTGTTAGGGTCGTTGAAATGGGGCGGAAGTTCAGAGTTCGATTTTAAGGGTAGTAAATTGGTTTTTAAGTTTTTCCAAAGCGTATGGGGACATTTAATTTTATTATTGATATTTTGTTCATAATATGCTGTTTTCTCAAAGTATAATGACTTATTCACAAGTTTTTTCAGTTCCTTATAATATGCCTTTTTACTATCAGACTTAGTTTTTAAGAACTGCCTATGAGCCTGGTCGCGCAAGTGCATCATAAATTTTATATTATGTGTTATCCAGGGAAATGATCTGACCCGTAAGGTATGAGATTTAACGGGTGCAAAAAAATCAAAAATAGCGATTAAGTTCGTATTAAGATATGCTACCATATCATTAACATTTAAAGAGGAGATTGGGACGCTCCAGTCAACAGCATCAAGAGCTTTATTGAACTCCACTAAAGGGATGCTCCCAAGATTCCTATAAGTTACAAATTGGGGGGTCGGTTTTTCTTTTTTAATCACAAAGGTAGAAGATATAAAAGCATGCCCTCCAAGCGAGCCAATAGGATCCACTACTATTCTACTTACCCTAGCATCCGTACACACCAGGTCTAGAAGCGTTTGGCTGCGGTCTGTAAAGTGGGTAGCCGATGTGACGTGTTGTTTTAAATTAAAACATCTTAAAAATGTTATTAAACTGTTATGTTTAGAGTCAGTAGAGTTAATGAAGTTTATATTGAAATCACCCACTAGAATAATGTATGTACAGAATGATAATGAGTTTATCGAACAAGTCAAGGCGTCAAAGAATATGTCAACATCTTGCCATGGTGGCCGATACGCAGTACCAACTGCTAGTTTCTTGCCGTTTATGCGAACGATAAGCCACATTTGTTCTATAGCCTCGTGATGAAAGTCAACGGACGGAAGAGAACGGAGACGACTCGACTTAATAGTTATACTAAGTTAATATCCATAATATATCACATGCTATATAAATCGCCGACGTATTCTTCCGACTGTACATAAAAGCTTAAACGCACAAAGAGAAGCTTTAGGCTGTGGTAATAAAACTTCAGCGTTTTAGCGCGTTTCATCCTTTATAATAAGTCCTATAAAAACCCTAAGTTAGCAAACGTAATAATAAAGTGGTTAACAGGCGCATTTGTTTCTATAGGTACTTTCACAAGCTTGCTTTCAAATTGTAAAATACTCTTTAATGTATTATGCGAATCAATAAATAATAGGATTAAGTCAGCGCCATGCCAAATTTGAGTTGCCAGTACCTACCTAAACTGTTCCATGGAAATCTCAAAATCCATTTCTGCAAAATGGCGTTCGACTCTTTTCACAGTCCTATTCTTGACTCGTGTTATACTTGTTTCAATAAAATAGAAGATGCCATTATGTTTCTAGAGGTTATTGTTGTTAAAACGTGTGATTGTAGTACTTATGAATGTATGCTAAGGTCAACTAGAGAAACTTATAGCAGGCAGTTATAGTTCTACATGATCAATTCAAAACTTATGACCTACGAAAAGCCTCTATGCGTAAGTTCAAAATCAAAGATCACTTACTGCAGTTTGTCGCAATTGTTAAATTCATTGCCCTAATATAGTTCTCTATTTGACTATAGTAATGTTAGTTTTTGATTGTTTATTATAGATTGACGTATACGCAATACTTTAACCGGCCAATGGATGAAATTATACGGCCCATTGGTACGATAATCTATAATACAGACTGTTTAAATTTAAGTATCTACAATATGAAACTGAAAAAATAAAACGTAATTCTACAAGTACATTAAGTACATACGTACCTACTGTGTAGTTGATTCGATATATAAAACTGAGAATGGAAGTTTGTCTTGAATAATTTAATTTAAAGGCAAACGACTTAAAATAAAATAACGAAAAGAATGTTTTCTTTTATAGAAACTAGAAACCATACAAATTACGTCAAAACAGCCAGGTACAAACTAATATGGCTAAAACATAAAGTGTCATAGGGCAATATTGGCGCTAAAATTACTTTCGTCACGTTTTACCGATTCCACAGTGTTTATTGTTGTGAGAGTAGTTCACAAGTGTCATTTTTATACGTGTTTAAGAATCTCCCGGTTTTCAAAATTAAAAGTCAGTAGGGACAATAAATTGTAATAGTTTTTGCACTATTTTACTATTTAGATCTCAGCAAAAATCTACAGTGGTAATTCTTTCATAATTTGTTGTATTAGTTGTATATAAGTGAAAAATAATTTATTTTCTCATTTTTATTCTATCTATAGTTTTGCGTATGTATTATGTAAGTGCCTATGTATCTATAATACTATATCTATGTTTTATGCTAAATCTGTGTTTCCCTATATAGATAGTAGATACTAAATAACAAAATAATTAGTATAGGTACTTTTTAATAGCGTTGAATAAATTTTATACAACTTTATTATAGAAAAATAGTAGACGGTGTATTCTGTGATAAAAAGAAAGTGCCTTATTTTTTATTGTCTTTATATTTATTCATATAAAATGGTAACTATATTATTTTATCGGATCAGCATACAATGCTAATGTTTGTTAGACCGATAGTGCCACATATCTTTATTTTTATTGCTGAGGTTTATTTGGGATGTAACATAATCCTATAAGTATACCAGTTTATATTTATTTGCAAATAAATTTATTATTTACATCTGACTTTCCATACCACTAGGTACATATTTCAGACACATCATAAAAATTATACTTGCTTTATTTTATAGCAGCAATAAAAAAAACCTACTGATTTCAATTTAATTATGATGATGATGATTCTGGAGAAACAACCTAATAAAGGCGCAAGCAATACAGTGGACGGTGGCTCTTCCTTACAATCTGCTCCTTTGGAAATAGCCTATACTTAGTAGCAAAGGTCTTATAGCTGACAAAATGATGGCGTAATGTATGGTAATGATTATGATGATGAAGCTGCCTGACCTAACATGTTATTCGGGAGACACATGCTATTCACTGGACTGGCATTATCCTTTACCATATTTAGGTACTTACACATAATTCAACCAATGAATCTATTACGTTGGTACATTTCTTTCTATTTAATATGTTATTTAGTCAGCATTCATACAATTAATGGACACAAAGTACGTCTAACTCAAAAGCTTAACATTTGTGGATAACAGACAAACCTACTCAACTCTGATGGATACTGGACATTCGACGTAACGATATCGGTAAGTCGGTCAGCTTTACCGCTGCACCAAACGTGCAGTCCCGCTAGACCAAAAGTGTAGTCTATATTAAAACAATACTTATTGTGGTATTCTGTAGACTGTCTACAGATAAATAGTTTGAACTTCAAATGGTGCAGCCATTTTGAAGTTTGTGTATATCATAACTGTTGAGAGACTCCACTGTAACCTCTGAACATTATGACCAATATCCCATTCATAAACCAGAAGTCAAATTTAAGATGAGTACTACTCGCCATTTATGTTGTTGCAAATCCTTGGCAGTTTAGAAGTTTGAAGTGTAGCGGTATACCAATTTCGCAAGATGTTATTATTCCTATCTTGATAGGGCGACTGGGAGAAATACAGGCAGAAACTATGGTTGTACACAAATTTACTCACATCTTGTTCTGTTTTTTCCAAAGTCATTTAAAAAGCAAAAATCTAATTATTATGCTATTAAATATCAAACAGAACAGAGAGTTGTTACTATATAATCGTAGCAAACAGGTAGATATATTATATGTACGATAAAAGCAAAGTAGGAATGTGTAGTTAATGCGAGTTGTTTATGGCAAATTAATTACACAAGACACCCGCCAGTAGCGGACGCCGCTCTCAAAGGTACGATGTTATTACTTCATGCATATAAACTAATAACTGCTACAACCTCCGTGTACTATTCAGCGCGAATCCATTGTAGCATACGACATTATAATGAAGATTATCAATTTGATTTTTTGATGTTAGTAACCTATTTTGTGCCACATTGGTTTGTTCAGGTTGTCGGGGTTATTTTCGATTCCGATTAGTAAGTATGTAAAAGCACCCGTTAAAGGATTATAATTTGGAAAATTAGGTATAACCAATGAAACTATATAAAAAATACATAGTTGGTGAAACGTGACTGAGACCTATTCGAGACCTGATTTTATTATAAAATTAAAGTCATTTATTTAAATAAGATTTACAAAACGTTAATGAGAATAAATTTCGTTTCGAATTCCTATGTCGCAGAACTGAATTAAATAGAAAAGAGTATAAAATATAATGAGCCGAAAAATTATGAGGTTTCGAGATAGATAAAAGCTTAAATTACAATATAGTGTTGATGAATATGTAATTGTTTATGTCGGCACGTTAAGTTTTATAGAAGTATTAAGTCGATAGGTATCGATACAGTTTCCTTCACACCCATGGTTACATAACTATAAAAAGTATATTAAGTCTAAATTAGAGTTACTAGAGGAACACAATCCTACTTTTTGACAAAACAACATGTTTGCTTTATAACAATATTTTACTTGCTCAAGCGTAAGGTATTTAACTAACTTTGTTAATATCTAAGCGTGGAAATAACACTTCAATTGGTTAGTCAGCTACATAAATAAATAAAACAGCATAACCTACCTATGTCAGTATCAAAAATAACTTTTTAATAATCACGCATACCCTCGTCGATTAAATCCATCGTAAAAGTGTCATTCAAACTTAAAATCAAATTAATTTAAATGTCACACGACAAAGAAGCAATTGTTCGTGACGGTCGGTGGTGGAAACGCGGCGTCAAATGAAACATCTCGGCGGACTGTGGCGGCGTCTTTCATGTTCCTCCCCTCGCTTTGATCGCGCCGCGCCGACAATCCGCTCGACTACTTATCGGTTCAGATTTATTGTGATTCGGAGGCTGTGGGCCGCAGGGAGTCGCGCACACGCTACTGCTATACTCGCCCAATCGTACTTTACTTACAATGCTTATTCATGTGCGTAATGTCATAAACAAAAGTGTTGCTTTTGTTTTCATTGACGACTACGCATAAACTCATTCATCTCGAAAGTATGCACGTATTAACTTCCGCAATAGTATTCCTTTATTATTGTACCTTCTTATTTCCTTGAATTCATCAAAGTACCGAGTATCCGGAATGGATCGCGCTATCAAAGTACTTAATGATTTCGAGGTATCAGACTATGGTAATGACTTGAGTAGGTATATAAAAGATGTTATCTTCTAATTTATGGCCTTCTCCGAAGCAAGAAAAATCGGTTATTGTTCTAGTAAACCAAAATACAGTTAATTTACGAAGGTAGGTACCCAATACTTGACCAGTTGCCGGTATGCCAGCCAACCAAGCAAAAAGAGTAAATGAGGAATTGATAACCGCAATTCGTTCGCCTCATCATCCCTGCGTATAAGTACATATTATTACATATTAGATCATGCTGTTAGGCTTACTATTAGCGCTATTTCTAATGCTTTTAAGATTTTTTTACAAATCTGTCTTATAATTTTAAAGTGTTTATTTGTCAGTTAAGGTTCTCATGCACTTGTGGAACTGATTTTTGAGTACGGTATAGGTATAGGTTATCACGCATTTTACCAGCAAGTAGTGAAACAGCGCCTAAGGTAATAAAAAATGCTTAGCCTATTCTATGTATTTTTTTCAGGGGGTGCAAGTGCACTCCCTGAAAAAAATATGCACCATACTGCCGGTTCCCATGAGCAGTAGGCACCTTAGTGAAAACTGTATTTTTTTTCGGTAGTACGTCCGCAAGATAGGCACAGAACTTTATTAAGGCGTAGGCGGCCAAATATGCTGGACGGGGGCTGCTACCGATCTGCTCTTTTAGAAATCGATAACGGTGACTTAAATTATGATCAGCAGTAGAAGTTTTATGTACTTACTTAGATGCACGCTGTTTCCTCCAATCGTAGTAGGCATTGTATGATCTGTTTTAGGTGTAGGTAGAACGAAACCACGACTTGTTTCTGTGTATGTGTGTACATTATAAATCTACATCCAGTATTAATTTATCAAACAAGTAACCGCCGTGCCTACCTTAAAGTAAATCCAATTTCAGTTTTAGATAGCAGTTGCCATCTTAAAGTGTAAGTTACTATCTAGGTGTGGCATGAACTAGTTTGGTCTATGTAAAGTAATTTTAGTTCAATTTTGTAATGTCGTCATTCGTTGCTTTACTGCGATTTATCAAGGTATCAAATTGATTTAAGTTTTGCGCAAATTTATCTTTCAAAGTACACGTAGTCTTTTAAAAATACACATAAATTTGGAAAAAATGTTTCATAAACACGGGATCGATAAGGACTTTTCACAATTTCATTACAATCCCTAACATTTAAGCCTGATTTTAACTTTTAGAAATTTATACAGGTTCCACCTACATTGCGAATCTTACTTGTACGAACTATTTAGTTTAGAGGAGAATAAATGTATAATAATATTGATAAAGTAAGCAAATCGTTTAGCAACACACGGCTCGCTTAATGATTAGTGTAACTGCTAATCAATTATTGTATGTAAGGGTCGATTATTTTTTGTAACTTACTTATTTTTTGTAACGAAATTTTATAATATTGTAATAAATAACTGCTACAGTAACCTTCACCGATTGCAAGTACAAAATCAACTTACATAGCTATAAATTACACATTTAAGACACCGATAAAACGCTTATGCCTCAAAAAGGCTAAGACGATATCAAAGCCCGAACAAAAAGCAGCAATAAAATCATCCCACGTTAGAGAGTTACGACATGGGCACTGACAGACGTACAAAGGAGACAAGAGGAACAATTTCTATATAGTCTGGGGTTAATAACAAAGACTATTTTTCCAGTAGACTGCAGCTTAAATGGGTAGTTTTATGTTTTTGAGTATAGCTTTTTAGGATATCATTTTTCTAACAGATTGCAGATTTGGAATCTCAAACCAACAACTAGTATTCCTACCTAGAAAGTGCTGTAATTACTTTTTATACATAATTGTTTCATAATTGTCTCAGAAAAATTGTTAATTTAGTTTCACGGGTGTAATGTTCTTATTTGAACCTAGCTTATTAAGTAGGTACCTTCATTAACTGAATCACCATTATTCATTACCCACAGTTCATTACCAGTTTCGTTTCTCTAAATGATAGAATGTACCTAGACTTAATTGGGTATCATAAATTAGTTTATATATATATATATTTATGTAAGTATAAACATAAAATAAAATAGTATTCACACTTTAGTTTTATACAGTGACTACATTTTATTCTGTAGTCTCACCGCCGTTCCTTACACGTGTTATTACCAGTCTTACTACCAGTACTAACAGAGGTATTTTTTTTTCGTATAAATATTCTGTGACAGGATAGTAATTCTTGTAATTTTCTTCTGTTACACGTTTAGTTTTAAAGTGGTGATTTGTAATGGTACCCTTCTTATATATTATTAGTTCGGTGCCTCATCCTGAAGACAAAGATAAAGTCTACTAGTAGAAGTTAGTGGTAACACATACAAAAAAAATCACTTCTTCTACTACTGGTAGTACTAAAACTGGTAGTAACATAGGTAATTAACGCTCACTTCAGCGTTGGCATTGCACTGTTGACAGGAAAAAACACAGACAGAGTAAATACTAGAAGCGCTGTTCATTTTTTTTATGCAAATTAATATTTTATGGCGCCTTCGGTATGCCACTCATGACATGATAGATCTAAAGTACACCAATGCCGCAAAGAATTTGGTAATTGAACCACAGTATAGAAGAGCATAGTGTTTAAGGAAAAAGACGTAACCCCGACAAGTAATCGTGAAATTAGAATTACTAACTGGCACACAATACAACTGCGATACTGTAATTATTTTACTTACCTACTTACTGTGAAGTTTCAAATGACAATTGGTAGCTACCGGTATCGTCGTTATTATTTGTGTTGTCAACGTGCGTTGGTGCTCCTGGCATATTAGATATTACATTCCTACTGTTACGTTTACTGCTTAGGAACATACTGTGTAAGTCGTATGCTAATTAGCCACATCATCACATCAATGATACTAAAGTCATAGGTATACGATGTATAGTTTACTTGTCTTTACTTAGTACTTTAATAATCCGGCTACATCTTAAGAAATCAATGATTTTCATTTGTGTTGGCGGAACTATTATAAGTATTGGCACTGTCATGATCATTAAATGGCCTGTCCACTCCGTCGCGGCGTTCTTTGCTTTGAACTTTAAAATAACAACTGTAGCTCTCAAGTAGTCTCGGGCTAATAAATGTCTTTACCGCTGTGGCGTTTATTACTGGGTATATATTTAAGGGTTTTAATTAACGAATCTCTTAGACAAAAGTTATGGTTTATATGGACACTGGCTATCAACCGCGTGCCAAACTATGTTTGTTAAAATTAGCGGCATACCATATTTGTGTATGATGGTTACGGAGGACAGAAAGCCTTAATGTTACTTTTTACGGACAGCTCACAAAGTACGAATTACTAGAGTTGAGAAAGTATTTTATAATTTTACGGAAGGCTCGTCTTGCCACTTCTTTTTGCGTTTTTATATTTTTAGTATAACATCGTTAGAAATCCATACTCAGAATAATATTTTACGAGTCGACGTTGACAAAAATGTTCGACCGTTCTAATACTAGGTTGGAGAATAGGTGGGATTGTTGTTGATATTTTCTGATTAATATTGCTCCGATTGGGTATTTAAGTTATGGTGCAATAATGTTTTAATTTTGTTGAGTATCTACACCTAATTCTCGTTAGCAAACTATAGATCTTAAGTATAATTTTAACGACACCCATATTCAGTTCGACCGCTATAAAAACATTTTTAAGATATATTTTATTGGTTATAAATGTTGTAATGATTTTATAATAAGCAAAGAGCAAGCGAACCAAAAAATATTATGTTCATTGTTATGGAGAATGGGTTATATAATGGTCTTTTATAATAAAAGCTCTTTAAAAATGGCCGTCCCACTAAGTCTGTAATGGGATTGAATAATAAGCTATAAAGATTTTGAATGGTATAACTAAATGGTTTGTTCTTTCCGCCCTGTTTGTGTGAGGTAGTAGCGTGTAATTCTTTGGATGCCTGATTTACTATCCGGGATAGCTAGATCGTTGCCTTGGGAGCCGATAAAGTAAGCTTAAATGGATTCGGCTCGTATATCAGAGTCGGCATCATAAAGGTGGGCACCAACTGTCAAATGGCTCATTGTGCCGGCGAAGCTTTATGTTGGCATTTTTACAGGCAGGTACACGCTTTGAACGTGTGCCACACCGCCCGCCAATTATATTCTACTTAACTCGGTGTCTACCTTCAGCTATATAATTCGGACATTTCGCTTTCAAACAACACTCTAATCATGCAGTTAAATATTTATTAACAGCGACTTGATTGCAAACGCAGTTTACAAGTATAGTTAAAGTTAACTATTATATGCATAGGTACCTGTCGTGTAGGTCAAGGTTAAAGTTTAAAGTTGTTAGTTGAATTGTACAACTATTGCTTCATTCAGTTGCTCGTTGTCACCCTCAACTCAGGACAAAAAGTCCTTTTAATTGAATTTAGCGATAGTAACCTCGATAATAATCAAATCGCAAAAGAAGCGATTGATCATAATATCTTTGTAGAAGATATTTGTGAATACTATTATAAATTATTATTTATAATTATATTTAAAAATAAATCATACTATCAGATAAAATATATACGTTGAATATAGGTAGGTATAACAAATATTGTAATATAATAAATATTGCACTTGTTATGTTTAAGAATGTAAAACATTTAAAAAGACACAACTCTTTTTGATTAGTTTGATCAAAGATTCTATTGATGTTTTGTTATGTTTCTTTTTTGATTTTAAACTTTTAAATGTTTATTATCATACTAGTCCGTTAATATCTTACTGTCGCTCTTCTCTTACAGAGAAGGCATAATGTTCGGTTAGGTTCATTAGAATAAATTATCTAATTGTATGCTCTCAATTTGTACATTAATTTGTTAAACACTATTATAGGCGATAACGTCTTAAAACTACCCATGATACGAATTGCTTCCTACATAAATATAGATTCAATGATTGTCTAATGATTGATGATTATGATTTACTGTTAAGGATTTTCGCAAGAGGTGTTAAACGAAATTAGGTGCAAGATTATGTCTCAAAGAGCATTTGTGTAGGGCTAATCTGTGAGGAGGAGACGCGCGCCTCGGGCCTGTGTCCGACAGGGACCGAGGGGCGGTCGTTTTGTTCGGTGCCGATGCCGTTGACAGGTGGAGGGTAGCGCAGGGCCCGCGGGGGAGGGGCTGCAGCCGGCACGGCGCCCGCGCAGCTCGCGTGGCCCTCTCGCCTGAGTCACGCGCGCCTCGTAATGCTTGCATAATAATAATGACGGATGCCGATCGCGCGGCGGCTCCTTTGATCTGCGGCGCGTTTGATCTCGCCGCCGCAGCCCGTCCCGCCGCCCCTGCCGCACAAACGAGCCGCCCGCTCGCGTACTCGGTCGGGCGGCGAGCGACACACACTCGGGCCCTTCGCGCCCTCGTTCTAAATAGAGGCTTTATTTTATAAACAGCGGGAGCGCTACCGTGCACGGTCGGCGCAGTGGTGCTCATGCGCCCGCCAGTATGGGGTGTACTCCGGCCCGTCGCCTGCGCCCGCGCCCGCTTCAGCCACTCGCCGAGCGATGACGACGCGCCGTCGCGGCCTCCACCGCCGCACCACGCACCATTGGATTGTTTGGACGCTCTGTGTACGCATTGCTTTATTATTTTGTGATAACTCTACTTATATTAATTTATCTGTGATACCAAAAGTGAACATTTAACTCGAGCATAGCGTGTGAATCTCAAGACTGGCGAAGATTAAGTTTTTATTTAGAAAGTGCATCTTTTGTTTTTGTTTAAATGTTTGGGTTATTTAAGCAAGGTATAAAGTATTCCGAAGTGTATTATTTACTTTCCGAATCAGTGCATTCGCGATTTATATAAATTTGCCGCCAGTATTATATTATTCATTACTTATCAATAAATTACCTCATATAACTATTAAAGATTAAAAAACAGAGCAAGTTTGCAACAAAGTTTATTGACTATTACAAGCTCGGTGTAGCCATAATTTCATTTTAATAATTATCTTTGACTGCATACACGATATACTTGACTGGATTATTCCAAAAAATATTAAAGCAGTAATTTGGCAGATGTATCTGAAACATAGTATGAGTGCCAGAACTAACACTCACATACTTACACTGTCATTAAATACTATGCAATATCTACTTTGTATTTCGTCTAAAATTAATACAGTTTATCTAGCAACATAATAGTACATTTAGTAAGTACTTATAATGCTTGCGAAAATAGAACAACGAGACTTGAGATCCATATCCTAGAATTGTAGAATTTATAACTTCTGGTTTAAGTCTTCACTTTAATGTCATTTGCGAGAAAGCTGTGTTATCTTCCAAAGAGATTATGAAAGTAGGTACATAATGTAGGTGTAGTAGGGTTTGTTTTGATTTTTTAAGGTACAACCCACATTTTAATTTATACTTCCATACTAATAATAATAAAGGCGAAAGTAACTCTGTCTGTACGTTTCCACGCATATAAGCCACAGAACTAATTTTGATGAAATTTAGTATAGTGATAGACTAGACCTTAAGGAACAATAGGTATAATATCTTCGCAAAAAAATGTCTCTAGGACTTGAAATAGGAGATGAAAGTTTGCATGAAAAGTCGTCAATGTAGATGATAAAATCATGAAACTTTGTGGCAATAAAATTCTATGCGATAACTGACAATCACGCGAGCGGAGCTGCGGGCAACAGCTAGTCGTAAATATATTATGTACATAATATAACAAGTGCAATTTTTGATCTGGTTTGCACACATTTTAATAGACTAGCTAGATAAAGAAAACTAAATATAGGTACCTAGTCGTAGCTATTGAAAATCTGTCCCTCAGAGGATCTTTCGGCTGATATAATGATGATAGCTATTAAAAATTTGGATTTATTATAAGTAAGTTTTACAAAACCTTTCTAATTATTTAATAGAATGATTCTAAACAATTAAATCTATTTGAGATTTTAACCGTGGCAGATAATCAATGGCGACGTTGGTTGGAAATCGTATGGTGAAGTTGCAGATATTCGGGCTTTGTCAAATACTTTATCTAGTTGTAGTTACTGATAGATCCTTGATCATAGAAGATACAATTATAAAATATAGCAATTGAGTCTCTGCCACAAATAATAATTTAGTAGAGTATACCTAATATAATATCGTTAGATGGTAGCAATAAAACCAAATTTGCCAAAATGTAAGCTGCTTAGTGGTTATTGACACTTCATTCATCAATCAGTATTTTATGTGTATATATTCTGTGTGTTGATATATACGTAAACATTACCATGTGATCGACAGTCTGAGTTTTTTTGTCTTACAATAATTAAATGATGTCCACGTTTGACAGGTTGTTTGTTGTTGTAGGAATCTCCTAAATACTCTTACTTCGATTTGCTAAGCGGTTCTGAAGATTATCTTTACATGTATACAAACTCAAAATAGCGCTTTCTCTTTAATATTAATGTAGATTTCCTTAATAAAATTTTACCTGGGTAGATTGTCAGTGTACATGTCCAACAAAATTAAGTACTTAAATATAATTTAGGCATTGCAGTTTTTGAAATAGATAATTAAGTGTTTAATTACATATTTTTTTAGAATCTTTTAAATTTAAACAAGTTCGTGTGGTTACTACCAAACGCGATAAGGAAAAATAATTCAAAATGAACCTGATATAATAAAAGTGAATATCTACTTAATGTTAATTGACATTGTGTGCAATATTGCAAATTTGTTCTAGTTTAAAATAAATAAAAAAATAGTATAAAAATATAGATATTTGCAAAGCTTCCACTCAAAACACGTGTTCCTGTTATAAAACATGTCGAAATGTTTCACAACACAGAACCGTATTCGTGCAAACTTTTCACAAAACAATTCCTTAAAATAGCACCGCTTACTTCGATCTCTGTTCAGTTCGTAGATATATCAAGAAACGGGCATACATTTCAACATTTATTATGTAAAGTGCACTGATGTGGCGGTTACTGTGGTTACTTTACCACTAATACTACATTAGTAGGTGTAGTAAATACATAGATAGTCGATAGTATCATTCAAAGTTCGGGTGTTGTGGGTCGTCAAGCATTTTATTTTTGTAGAAGTTCGCAGGGAATCAGGCAATGAGTATATAACCACTTGAGTGACGATGATATGATTTCTAGAACACACGCGGACTCACCACTGCGGATCGGGGGACGAAGAAATTATCGCGACAGTGATTGGTTAATGCATCAATGTCAATCATATTGCACCGCCCCATAGTGTTGTAGCACATAATTGTGCCAAAATAAATCGTTATCGATAAAGTAATTTTTATTCTATGTCCGAATACATGGATGTCAGAATTATTTTAACAATATGAAAACAATATAGAAGGAGGTTATTGTGTCTTACTAATAAATTTACATTATAGGTATTTTTTGTATGTAAATGGTTTATTGTAGAATTTATAAAAGTTATTCATAATTGATGAGTATAATAAATAAATAAATATTTTATTTGCATTTATCTTTACAATTGATTTAATGTCTTCAATAAATGAAAGGTAAAACTATAAAATAATTTTACTTACTAGTAGGTAGGTACATAATGTGTGTCTTTTTAATAGATAAATATTTCCTTTTATCTCTCGAAAAAAAAGATGTCTGGATTAATAAATAAAGTGAATAGAGTAAAGGAAAGTGATTGACACGAGTGAAATAGGTAGTTATAGGCGGTTTATGAATCATGATACGATAGGTACGCTTGTGTTAAAACCTCGGGGCATGTGTATTATTTTTTCTTAGTTTGTATAATACCAAGTAAATACGTGCTATTTTATTATTAGTAATAGTTGTTGATTGTACTGTCTGTATAAATAATACTAGAAAAAAATAATTTTGTAATTCCAGTCAAAAAACAACACGCATTTTTATTGAACACTTTCTATTCAATTCAGAGTATTTTGTTTGTTTATATAAAAAAGTATATTTACAATCACAAAACTAAATGGAAAAACAAAGTAGGCAAATGTAATTAAAGTGCTGGAGGCGCCCATCGCATGTTAACGTACCGCACGGGTGTAGGCATTTATTTTTAAAAATTTGGCCGTTTTACAATACTGTATAGATAGATATTACCGTTAACCACGTTATATATATATATATTTTATAATGAAGTTAATTATAAGCGTACTAAAACAGGTAAAAACATAGTCGGCGTTGCTGAACTAAATAAACGCCGTCGGTTTTTTAAATTTTCAAAAGAATCAAATGTGTCAAATGTGAAATTCCTTGAACAAATAACGCTGTATTTGCTAGGGTACCAATTTTGTCTGTTATCAGCATTTATCCATTTTTCTTTTATTTCTGGGCTCTTCGAAAAACTAAGATGTTAGAATAATTAATTAATTTTAAAATATCTTTAATTAATATTATTAACCGAATCATGAATAGTAATTATCGATATCAACTTTATTTCCGATTTGTCTCAGCGCTACTGTGACAGAAAAAAACAAAAAGAGACGGAACTATTGACAATCGTCTCGCGCGAGAAAGAGAGACAAACTTTGATGGTGACGTATTTACGTCATACAACCAATATCACTTGAGCCCTGCAATCACAATAAATATTTATCATAACACAACTAAAATCGTACTTTACCGGTGAAAAGTTATACCATCCTTGTTATAACTTGATATTTTAGTGGATTTTCCACACCATTTACCAGAGCAGGAAGGCATTTTCGTAAAAAAATTAAGAATGTAGCGTATTGACATGTGCGCACAGATCTGACACTTGGTCGGAACTAAATGAGTAAGCTCTGTCGCTGTTTGATATAAGCGCTAAATGCCTTATCTTTGGCGAGCGTTTGTACGCTGTATTAGCAGTCAAGTGGATCTATCGTCTTTGGAATCAGGCCTTGCTTAGCAGTCATTTTAGAATATACGGATAAAATGTACTTAAAGGCTGATTTACATTGATACAGTGACGACCCAGTGGCGGGATCCAGTGGTGCTGGCGCCAGCTACTGTATAGGTACATGCAAATTAGTCTTAACTTTAATAATAAACATCAACTCCTATAATATAAGTCATTGATTGTTGTGCGGTATGTGAACGAGAGTTATTGTGAAGAAGTAGACTAAGAGGCATCGACAAGTTTTGATTGTTTTACAGTTTAATGATAATTTGCAATTCTTTGCAGAAATTATTGTGCATTGCTAGCACAGGTCTATTAAACAATCATTAGCAGCTATTTTTACATCAATTGCGTTACATTAGTTACGGTTTGGTCGGTATCCCTGGATTCAACGAATGTGATAGGCGTATTTAATTGTCATACGGCATCTTTACTTTTACATCTGCTTCAGTATCCCCTCACAACTTCAAGTCGTTTTGGTTGTTGATGTTCAGTGAGTTCAAACTGTGTTGGTCGGTTGTCAAATTTAACTATAACGTTAATATATTAGTATATATCGTTTTGGATTGCTGTTGCTGCAAATTCTAACGTAGAAATTTATATAAAGAAAAACAAAAACGTCCTTTGTCCCCTAGTCGAATACACATCGTTGGTGTTGCGTGCCGTCTGTGCTGCGTTAACGGCAATCGTATCCGAAAATAATGCGCAATTCTAACTTTAAATTAGTCGCAGTGACATCTAAATTGGAAATTTAAAATACTCGTGTCATAATAAACATTATTCTACTAGTCAAGCCCTTTCATTTGATACCCATATTAACCTTTTAACCGCCCGGCTTTTTATCAGTTAGCGTGCCCCCAGCGCCCGACACATAAAATCGATCAATAAATACCTACAACAAATAGGGATGTAAGTAGGTAAATAAATTTATCGACATCGATATTTCACTATAATAATATTTGTATTTACGAGCTTGATAACTAACACCTTTGTACATACTTACCTACTACTGATTACTCTATGGAAATATCTGTCATTTTTTGCAAGGAAATAAAACATCGATCGATTTAGTATTAGGTATTTATTTTTTAAGTAATTTCGTTCAAAAATAAATTTAATACAAGGCAAAAACAACACGATATTCTATAACAATTATTTCATGTTCTTTTTAAATTTAATAACTTGGTATTTAATATAATATATGGTTGTTTATGCATATTCCATATCGTATAACTTTTAACATTGTCTCATCACTACCGTCGGAAAAATACGACATAGGCGTTGGAAGTCAATACACTTTTCAGGGATATTATTTACTAAATTCACCTTAATTGAAATAGTATTTATTTTGTTTCTTGACATAGTAAATTTGAATTATAACACGAAATAAAAGGTTGAATATATAAACTTTCGAAAAAAAAATGTATTTCAGGTAAGAATGTCGTAATACGTTTGGATATTGAATATATTATACACAGGATTTTGTGTCGTATAAATCCGACTCAGGCGGAATGAGCCCGAATTTTTTAGTCGGATAAATCCGACTCAGGCGGTTAAAAGGTTAAGGAAGTTGTGAAAAATATGAAAGCCGCCATTTCATGGCACTGGCCATCTTGGACCGATTTTTATCAAATATAGTTAAGATCATTCCCGAATAATTCACCTTTCAAACAAAAAAATCAATATCAAAATTGGTTCAGCTGTCCGGAAGCTACGCCTACGATGCCACAGACACACACACTCACACGCACACACACACACACACCACACACCACACACACACACACCACACACACACACACACACACACACACACACACACACACACACACACACACACACACACACACACACACACAGCCACGTCAAACTCTTACGCAATAACGACGGGTCACCCCGTCGTTTTTGCGACGAGGATAAAAAATAAAATATGTTATTGTTATTTTTTTTATGTTTCGAGTAGAATGAAGGGTATTAATATTCTCACTAGCTTGTATTAAAAAACGGTAATTTCATGTGAGTCCGTCTTCACATTATAATTCATTTGATATAACTCATTAAAACTTATTGCTGTTTTAGTAATAATTGACTAGTGTTTTAAAAATTTTTTTAGGTTTAAAAATCACTTGATACCGTATACCTATAGAATCTGTAATTAATATACTCCTAGAAAATAAAATGAATTGTATATAATCAGGTGGTGCTGTGTGGTGTCTGTGAGAGCGGCGCGCCTCCTGACAGTCTGCGCCTCGTCTGGCTTGGAAACACCTCGCTTACTTGCAACGATGGCAGCCCTGCCGGGTAAATATCTATCACCTATTATATATATTATCAGTTTATATTATATAATTATATTTTTTATTTTATTTTATTTAAAACTTTATAAACATAACAGTATATTTGGTGGACTTAATGTCTGGGGCATTTTCTACCAGTCAACCAGTACGGGTGATGCAGAAAAGAACAAAGTAAAAAATTTAAAGTTAAAAAAAAGTGAATAATAAAATACAGATTTATATAAACATACATATACGTTGCTATATATATATATATATCTATAATATATAAAATAATATATATATTTATACAAGCACTATGGATATAAGGTATGGTATTTATGACGAAATCAAACATTATGATGACGGTTAGTGGACACCCTGATTTCGAGAGGGAGCTCAATCCAAAGACGAACAGATTGGACAGAGAAGGAAGAGCCTACAAAGTTAGAACAGTGAGAAGGACATTAAAGAAGTAGATTGTTAGAGGAACGAAAGTTTCTATTATGGTTACTACTTAAATACTGAAAATACTCCAGTAGATAAGAGGGAGGAGTAGGAGAAGTTAGGAAGAAATAAAGGGTAGTGAGAGTACGCAAACTACGGCGCTGGCGAATAGTTAACCAATTCAGCTGGGAACGATATGTAGACACGTGGTCATACTTTCGAAGATTAAAAATAAATCGAATGCAGTTATTGAGAAGACGGTCGTATTTGTTGAGAAAATCTGCATTCAGGTCTAAGTAGCACACGTCACCATAGTCAATTAAGGGGAAAACTAAAGTTTGTACAAGCGTCACCTTTGTCTTAGATGGGAGGAAGTTTTTGAGACGATAGAGAGCACGAAGAGTACCAATAACTCGTTGGCTAACGCTTGTTACCTGGGCTTGCCAGTTCAGGTTGGAGTCTATGTATATCCCAAGGTCTTTGACATTGTTGCTCAGCGGTATAGTCGATTATAGTTCATTACGGCCCTTGTGCGTCTAGCGTTATTAGTTATTAGCATTTGATCTACAATAGAATTCACCGTAGAACGTAAAAGGATTTATTAACCATGTAATAGTACTACGATGTCGAGCTCTCTTGTCTCATTATATCATATTAGTGTTTTTATGAGAGATCTAAATTTTCTTAATCTTAAGTTGTACTAGCATTCAGGTTTCACCTTATTGTGATAAGATAAGTACAATCTTCCATGTATCAAAAAATAATATTGTATCTTTCAGGTATTATTACCGGCGCGGCACCAACAACGATCACTGGGTGGTATATCTCGAAGGTGGCGGCTATTGCTGGGACACGGCTTCGTGCGCCGCTCGCTGGCGGCGACGACCCTCGCTCATGTCATCAACGCGCTGGCCAAGGGCTCGTCGTGCGCCCGCTCTCCTCTCTGCAGACCCGGCAGCCAACCCGCTATGGCACGCGTCGAACCACGTGCTTCTGCCGTATTGCTCCAGCGACATGTGGGCTGGTACCAGAAGTGTTCGCCACTCTCGCACCGGGTTTCATTTCGCCGGCCGACTCATCGTCCGTGCTGTGCTATCAGACCTCTTGCAATTTGGACTCAAGGGACGAATGTTGTTGGTGGGTTCAAGCGCAGGAGGTGCGGGCGTCATGCTACACGCGGACGCTGCTCGTCGCACGCTGCGATCTCACGGCGTGCGCGTCGCCGCTATCGCCGATTCTGGCTGGTTCCTCGATCGGCCGGCACGAGCGCGGCGTGCTCCTGCGGCGACGGTGGCCAAGCTCGGCCATACACTGTGGCGCGGTAGCCCACCTAATTCTTGTGTGCGCGACCACGCCACCGAACCTTGGTTATGTTATTTCGGTTACCGACTCTATCCACACATCCACACGCCACTGTTTATATTTCAGTATTTGTTCGACTCCGCTCAGTTGGCCGCCGAAGGAGTGCGTGCACCTCGTACACGATCGCAGTGGGATGCCGTGCACCAGACCGGTACGGCCTTGAGAGTAAGTCTCTCGTCGGTCCGCGCCGCATTTGCTCCGGCGTGTCTAGCGCACGGAGCACTAGCGCGGCCTGAGTGGCTTGCGATAAACGTATCCGGGATAACACTTCCACGAGCCATCGCCTGTTGGGAACAAAGGCTCGGCGGCGGCAGGAGACACGCCCGTGGTGGCTGCGCTCCGCGACGCCTGGTAGAGCGCTGTACGTGGCCGCAGTGTAACGGCTCGTGCCCCCGTCTGCGCGATCCGCGCACCGGCGAGGAGGTGGCGCTGGCGGCGCTGTTGCAGAGCTTCGGGCTGGACGTCCGCGGCGCGGCGGCGGCCATGGGACTGGACGCGCGACAGCTTTCCCGCATGAGTCGAGCTGAGCTACTGCCGCTGTTGGCTCCGCACATGTGACCGATGTCAATGAACTTTTTTTGTGCTGTAGAGCACAGTGAATCTACCTCGTTTTTTGTTGCACAAGTACAATTAATATTAAATACCTATAGATGTTTAGATATTATTTATTGTTTGTCAAATTCATTGTATTTTTAAGTAAAGGGCTGGCACTCTTTAGATGTTGTTTTCGTTTAAAGAGTGTAATGATAATTCGATATTTCTTTGGCACACCTTTATTTAATTTATATTTTTAGTGATCCTTTTAAAGGATCGACAGACTAGCTCGGTATTATCTACACATTAAATAAATATTTAATAAAATATCTCACTACTCGTCCGTCGGATTCTCTACTTATGGCAGTGTTTAGGCGGATATCCGCAATCGCCTGATAACTATCTTTCTTTATTAATCATGTAAGTATAGTTGGCGCGGCCGCAGTACTTCAGAACGGTCTCTCCAGCGCGGCAGCCAAGGCGACCGACGGACCGCAGCGGGCACGTGACGTCGCGATCCGGACAGGTCGAGTCCACCACTTCGGAAACGTTGGTGATGACGTCATAAACGCGAGGCTCGCTCTGCACTAATAACTATAGATAAGTCGATGACATCATTGCCCAAGAAGAAATCTGAGGAGACGATGTTAGCTTGAGTGCGCCAAAGCATGGCGAGGCGGGCGGAGACAATGCGGTTAACGTCGTCAGCGTTCTCTCGCAGGGATCCACGAAGGAATAGAATATCGAGGACGGTGGGTGTGGTCTGTGCCATCGCTGAGAACAGAGGCGATCGCGCTGTAGGGCTCGGCGACATTGAGATAGCTTGGTCTAAGTACAGAAATAGCTCATCCGGATTGTTCGTGTTCGCCCATAGATGAGGTAAAACAGGCCATAGCCAGTTGTTATCTGAAATAAGAAAGGCATGCATTTAACATAAATGTATAGATAGGTAAATATAATTCGGGTTCTTTAGAAGTTCTTGTACTATCTATTGCAACAGTTGCTGTGGAACCGTAGGACTTGTACTTCGGTTTAATGATGGCGGCAATCGGTTCAGCTCAAACGGCACAATCAACTGAACATTCTATAGCAACAATATCGATGATTATGAAATCCGTTTGATTCGATCGTGATCGATCTGTTGCGTGTGAAGATAATTATGTGGATACTTCTCTTTATTTATTATATTTTGCATTCCATTATGTAATTAAGATATCAATAAGGTGATAAAGCAATTCTGATGGTAATGTTCGATAAAATTGTTTTAATTTTAAATCTTTACAGATCACTTGTAATCTGTTTATAATTAATTAGTAATTAGGTAATCAAATACCGAATAGTAATTACTTGATTAGATCGTAATAGGTTGGCAATATATTATTGTACTGTTTATTAACGAAAAATCTACGGAAGAAATCCTCAATTTAATCAATGATGGTACGAAACTAGTTTAAATTGTTTCTTTCAAAGATGTAATTATTTATTTCTTCTTTTTTTGACACTACTATATTTCATTGACGTAGAAAGTCGATTAGTTAACATACAATAAGAATAGCACAAAAGATCAGACGATTTGGGATAAAGTAGGTACCAGCTGAATAATCCTAACCAAGGATAAAATAATTCTATTGTTGACACGACGGACGCGTTGACTTGGTAAGGAGAGAGTTGAGAAACATCGGAAAGTAATCACTTCCTTGAGATAATCTAGTAGATAATAATTCTTGAAGAGCAGATAGATAATTGTGTTCATGGCCGAGTAAGATACAATTGCAGTCGTTGCAAAATTACAAAACGTCTTATTACGTATCTGTTGATTTATCCGTATACGTATCGTAAGTAAATTACAGGGGAATAAAACATATTTATAAAATTATGAGTATAATAATATTCTAAGTCTAGAACATAGAATTTCTTATCTTCCGTGGGTATTGCGAGAGGTCACTAAGGCATTACCAGCAATTGGGTAGCAACGTTATGTGCTGAATCGATCTTTAGAAGAGGACTAAGTCCACTCTTAGGAAATGCGCTGAAGTGCAAAGTACTTTGCATTTTCTGTTGCAAGTACAGCGTTTTCACAGCTAATTAAGCTTAATCATATCCCTAGTGTGTCATAAAGAAGGACTTTATTTCAAATCTATATCTATACATATAATAAAAATGTAACCGATCGCTGTCTGTACATGGAAGATATATGAGAAAAAAAATTATTGGGGCCTTTATCAACGCAAATAGAACCCAAAACAATGATTGTTACATTTTTTGTCTGTTTGTCTGTTTGTCTGATAGTCTGTTTGTCTGTTTGTCTGTTTGTCTGTTTGTCTGTGCGTTTGTTCACGCTAATCTCAGAAACGGCTTATCCGATTTAGATATGGTTTTCACTAGTACATTGTGGTAAGCTTCACTTAACATTTAGTGTTTGTTTCATGTCAATCGGTTCATAAATAAAAAAGTTATGCCAATTTAAAGAATCACGTCGAACATTTGTTAATTTACTACGAAATCTGATAGAAACAGAGACTTTAACAGGTTACGGAATAGCTGATAGCGTTTTTATTTTTCGGATTCCGCTCATTCTAAACAATCTTCCGTTTAGTTTTAAATGAGTCCAGTTTCCAGTGAGCCTATGTTTCGCGATGACAATTAATAAAGCCCAAGGTCAGGCACAACTAAAAGTTGTGGGCGTGGATCTAAGTATTAGCTGTTTTTCGCACGGTCAGCTTTATGTGGCTCATCACGTGTTAGCATTCCTAGAAGCCTGTATGCTTTGATCCCCGATGGTTATACGTCTAATCCATACATCCATACACCCATACATATTATATAAGGCTTTGTCCTGACTGACTGACTGACTAACAGACAACACACAGCCTAAACTGCTGGTCGTAGCGACTTGAAATTTGGAGGGTGTGTTTGTCTAAATGTCTAGAGGTTGTACTAAAAAAGGGTTTTTTAAAATTTAATTCCTAAGTGTGTGAAAAGGGATGAAATCGATTAAATGAATCTTCTTCATTTTTTAACTTACAGTTTTGAAATTTTATTTTGGAATACTTCTATTTAAATAAAAAATATCCTAATAATTTTATTTTAACAGGGGTGGATTTAGAGGGGTGAAATTAGGGATGAAATATTCTATACAAAGATCTTTAGCTTCTGAAGCTAGCGACTCGAAATTTACAGAGAGGGGGAGGGAGGGAAAGGAGGGAGGAAAAGGAGGAACTGAGGAGAAGGGGAAGTGAGAGGAAAATGATGGGGAAGTGAGGGGAAAGCCAGGGAGAAGTGAGGGGAAAGTGAGGGGAAGTGAGAGGAAAGTGACGGAGAAGTAACGGGGAAGTGAGGGGAAGTGAGGGGGAAGTGAGGGAAAAGTGAGGGGAAGTGAGAGGAAAGTGACGGAGAAGTAACGGGGAAGTGAGGGGAAGTGAGGGGGAGTGAGGGGGAGATAAAAAATAGTATGAAAAACAGTATTTAAACAATATAAAAATGTCTATTGGAAAAAACGACATTCACGCGAGCGAAGCCCAAAAGGTGATGAAACAAGTGCTAGGAATCTCAAACTTTGCATTGTCATTCCTATTAGAATATAGGTGCTCACTTAGACTATAGTTTTTATAGTAGGATTACCAAATTACTAGAAAATACTCTTTTTTTAATATTCAGAAACCACCCTTATTAAATGGGCAAATAAGAGTCGCAAGTTTGTGTGAAAGTGGTTTGTCGGTTTTAGCGGTAGCGGGTTTAAACTGGATTCGCCATAGAGACGGATAATACTGATACAATGTACGATTGCCATAAAATCAGGCACGCAATATTCTCATAGAGGCACCCATCGGAATTTTCACGCGAACGAAGTCGCGGGCAACAGCTAGTTCGATATATATCTACAACCAGTTTATCTGATCTGTTAAAAATTAGGAGACTTTTATAATATGATAGTTGCGTACACTACAACAATGCTAAAAAGACGTTGAGATACCTAGACAGACAATATTTATTTTTTATGTTAAAAAGCAATGCAAACTTACAGTGGCGTCACCAAATCGTTTGCATGCTAAAATGTAGGTACATTAATTGCAATTATACAATAAGTATAATATTATAAAATATTAAACATTTTTAATAAAATACAATAGAATAAAATTATAAACATAATAAATTAGCAGACAATGCTACTTACCATTAACAATGGCATTATCCACGTAACTAAATACTAAGCGCTTGTTCGCGTTGATCAGCGTTTGTACAGTGGGCCCCTTGGTGCCTGTTCCCGTGGCGAAGTCTCTGGCAAACGCCAGATGTGGCCCCAGCTCTCTCACAATGATCCTCAGAAGGCCTTCATGAACGCCGCGAATCGGCGCACCATTGCTTTCGTAGAAGCCGACTGGGAAATGATGAGCATCTAAGAACACCACCTGAAAAATGCATTTATGATTTTATTATAATGAATCGAATTTATTTTACTCTTGAGTTTCATCTTTAGCTTTCGAGATATCACAGTAATCTTGCTTTAGCTCCTTAATATACCACAAATACAGCTTGTTTAAGAGTATGAAATTTGCATGGATCGATCGAGGTCATACATGATGCTGTATAGGTCTTCGATCTAAAATACTGAAGAACCTAATCACCTGACTGTAAGAGGTGACTACAGGAATACCTGAGGCCCTAGACAAGTGTCAAAGATTTCTATTCTATTCATAGAATAGATAAAAACATGTATGAGATTGACATAAGCGTTGGCGTTAGCTTATGTCAATCCAGTACATTTTTTAATCTATTCTATGAATAGAATAGAAATCTTTGACACTTGTCTAGGGCCTCAGGTATGGCGAACTTCTCCCATTAGGAAAGGCTTATGTTTAACAGTATAGACGTTTTCATGCTGATAATATGTAGATACATGCCTAATATTAGAATTCTAATATTTACTATCAACTTACTTCTTTAGTGTTGTCTAGGAATTTTCTAATTTCTCTTAATAAAGGAACTAATGGACGGACTCGTATCAGATTGTGATTCAACCAGTATCTGAAAAACAAATAAAAATTTAATAATTTGCCAGTGGCATAAGTACAATTTTCCATACGTGTGGTGTCTATTAATTTCAGTACACACAATATGACCATCATCAAGAAGCACTAAAATTAAACATGTTTCTTTTTACAAAATATTTACATTGCAAATTTCGATTATGAAAATTTTGTTAATGACGTTATTTTAATGTTATGTAATAACATTATTTTCAAGCCCGTAGAGTTAAAACCCGAATTTATGGACACTATGCTTATGTGAATAATAACGTTGTGGTACTTTACTCGAGAAAATATCGTCTTATGTTTTCTCAGGTGACTGCAAGAGGATATCAAATCTAGATCAAGATCCTTTGTATACTCGTAAAATTTCATTTTACGACAAACACGATATCTAACAATCAGTGCATATATATTAGAAATAATATTCACAGATTAACACGTCAAGGTAATCAATTTATTTGGTTTTACACTACTTAAGACTTATGTAAAAATGAACTAATCAGGGTAGTTCTGCGTGACTACCGATCGACTGACTACGGTTTGCATTTGGAACGAAAAATTTAGACCACAGAGAATTAACATTATTTCCAGTTACATGATTGACCCGGTATTATACCCGATATTATGCACTCGAGTGAACACTACTGAATTATTATAAGCTAATTTTGGGTTATAATTCACTGCAATCACACCGCCTTGACATCGCTTCGATAGCTATTGCCAACTAGTTGAGTGACAGTGCTATTTTCAATAAAAATCCTGGAGTTTACCACTCGCCAGACTAAATTGACTTCTCGATGCCTTCTAGTATTAATATTTCTATCAAAAAGTTTCGTGCCGAGAATTAACATCAGGAGCGCGGTTCATTTTGTGGTTGTTAAAAAACTAAATTTTAATATTTGGTATCAGTAGATTTTCTTTCTTACCTATCATCTTCGTTATTATAGTAGACGTAGTGAGCAATTCTAAAGTCAAAGTATCTGATGCCATGAACGAGTTGGGCCCAGATGGAACGGTCCTGGCACAAGACGAAGTTATCTCGTCCCAAATCGCTTATTTCAGTATTAAAGCGCCAAGCGCCTGCGTTATGTGTGCCAGGTATTGCCAAGTCACCAATACGTAGATTGTTGATTGCGCCTCTAGAATTAAATTAAATTTAATGATTAGTGTAATATTATTTTTAGAGCTAGATATGTCAAAGCCCTTAGGTCTTTTCCAAGTCATGACTAGATATTTCTGAGGTGTACTTCCTTAATCTTCTTTTTTACATTACAGGTATTGATACATTTTGTAGGTTCTATGTACCTAAGGATTTGAACTCACACAACACGTTACTTAGTGGCAAAGTACGAGATAGCCACTCTAAGCGCCAAATTACACTCCCATCTTAATATTTTTTTAATAATAAACCGAGAAATAGTTTCGTTTGAGTGATACTTTCGGATAATTCGACATTCATTGGCTGCTGTAATTGATTTACAATAAAGCGGGCTGTAAGCATTTTACCAACTTGTACGTATACAAAACGTTACTGCAAATGTAACCCAACCCTTGAATTATCATTTCTCACTAAGCACAATAAGGAAATATCTACAGTAATATCAACAATTTAAATTGCAATTTTTGTCTGATCTAGTTATAACAAGAGATTTTTAGATTTATCTTTATAAAAGCAGTCTACCTGATCGTAAGTGTTATCTACTCACGCAGTATCTTCCATCCAAGTTGGTTGTATTTTCAAACAGTTGTAAGACTGTATTTCTTGTGAATCTCCAGCTCCAATCCACGGCCATAAGCAGTGTGGTCCTTTAGCACCAACGTCGATATCCCACCCGCCAGGCAAGAACGGTTCACCGAGAGACATGTTAGTCACGACAAAACCCTCAGCCGAATTCACCACAAAACTCGCAATGACGTTGTTCCATGATACAGGTTTTTCATCGAAGAGCCCGATCTGAAGTAATAAAAATTCAGTACATTGAAAATTCAAATACAAATTGCTTAAAAAGTTTTAAAATGCAAATTATTTATTTGCAATTTAATTCTTCGAGGGGCTTATGGTCAGCAGTGAACGTCAAAGAGCTTGAATGTGTCCATATATTAGGAGAGATAAAAGACAGTAAGGTTTCTTTCATCTAAATTGGAGTAATTGATTGAGTAAGTTGCTACTGTACAAAAGACTACAACCATGGCTACACTAAGGTTAGGGGTTGTTACGATGCTGCTATGGGTATCTAGCAGGATGAGTTGTGTCTTGTTACAAGCAAAAACTCTCGTTTTTGTGGTATGACGCTAAGCACACCGTCACTATAACCTCCATTCCGAAATTCACGAGTCAGTTATTAGCGGCTTATCCGGTGAGCTACTCACTAGCTGCCACCTTTAAAATATCGTCCTACCATCTTAAAAGGTACTCATATGCTTGTGTAAGTAGGTACTGTAAAAAGAGAGCTTTACATAATCTGTAATTACGTTTTGTGAGTTTTGCAGATGAAGATGGGTAAATATTGGCTAAATTAATGATGCATAGAATACACGAAAACTTGCACTGAAATTGCTTCAATGAATACTTGGATTTTTATGCTTTGCACATATCATGAAATGACATGATTTCGCAAAAAAATATGCATCTATGTTCTTACTGCATTTCCATGCTCAGTGAATATTGCTACGACTATAATAGTCTCGAATTCACAAGCGTGTGGCCGGGTCATCTTTTAATATAAATCATACTAAGAGCCGACGATCTTTTTTCAATAGGTGTAACCTGCCTCTGGATTAGTGCTGCTGTATACGGACTCTCACACAGAGAGTTCGGGATTCCAGGTTCGATATCCGAGTTTAGAAATTCTTAGTAGGTTTTAGTACGAAATCTTTCCGAAATTTTCTTGTAAAAGGTTCTTGTCATTTTACCGGATGCGTTCGGAAAGCCTTCTCTCTGTTACATGTTATACACCTCCTTCATTGAGTACCTCTGGTATTATTTTATTTTATTGTTGTCATACGACATTATACATAATGTACTACTGGCTTGCGATAGTAAAGATGTTGAAGTCGGCAACAGTGACATCCAATGAAAAATAATAATAGTATTGTGAAACCTGTACTTGTAGTATTACGAGCGAGCACGTGATGTTTGAAAGAGTTTCCTGCACTTACGTACAGTCATTATATTTAATAACATAATCATAGTTTAGCACGCCTGTTTCGTTGCCCTACTCGTAGTGTAGTCGAGAAACCGTAGCGACATGTGTATCTTTTTAAAATAAACAAGCATACAGCCCACTTGATGTTAAGTGGCTGCTGTAGTCTATGCACATGACTGTGCAGCTGTGTATCTATTGCAGAAACAATGACATGACAGCCGTTGCCGACTGTGAGGAAGAACGAAATAAAAAGAAAGTAAAGGGATTAAAATGACAATTGTGCTTCCTCACTGTCACCCACCGAACTACACGTTTTGGGTATTTACGTCGATAATCTTATAAGATTAAATCCTTCCGCGGCCCATTCAGGTTCAAAACATTGAGGATATAATATCTACTGCTACTACTGCAGGTCTTATTAATAGCCTAACTCTCGCGAATGGGTAGGTTACCGTCCACTATGGGCTGAAATCGCGAGATAACATTATTTGTAACAAAATTTTGCAATTATCAAATGATAGAGTTGTATCCACTACTCGTACTGTAACGAAATGATAGTTGGTAGAAGTTCCTACACTAAGTAATGTTCAACAATGGCCTTAAATATCACGTCACCGTCACAATATGTAGCCGAGGCAGTAGTTGGTATAAACTGTTCTCAGTAACTGTCATTATAATTCCAGTAGCAACACTAACTATATTAAATTCGTAACATAGTTATTGAAGACTCACAAAGAATGATGATGCAAATAAAATGGACTGTCATCATCAAATGAGCGGCCGAAGTGTCACGAATCACGTTCGTTTAGTTACATAATGCGTAACGTGTAATGATGCCTTAGTAACCAAAACACTGCTTACTAGGTAACTACAAAATAATATGACTCATCATTACAGCATTACATTTCTAATCTTATTGTACAGGAAATAGAAATCAGATTCGCCTGTAACAAAAGCCTGATGCACTAAAAGGTTATTAATGAAAGTGTTGAATAACCGGTTCAATATGTATCTATTCAGTAAAACAAATTTGTAGTTAATTATAATCCTGAATGCCTTTTATTTGTCAGCCAGTCTGGCCAGTTGTGGCTAGATTATTGAATTTTATATGAAGCCACAATTATCTGACCTTTACGACTCGATTAGTGACCCATACAGATAAAAGATTCGTAATCAACTTTCTCTGGACATTACTGATTATAATGGTGAAGGAAATATCGATCGTGATTTATCTGGGCTATAAAGCAAAAAGCTCATCGCAAACTCGGCCGCAACTATAAGATAAGGATAAGTTCTTAATGGTCACCCATCCTGATTAGATTGCGCAGGTCTATCGTAGGCTGTTATTTACAAGTAGCTACCAGCGCCAATTTAACAAAATTGTAATCTTATAGTTGACAGTTTAAGTCATACAATCCATTGTATCAAAAGCATTGAGGTATACCCAAAATTTGTTAATGAATGTTAAAATCTTGTTCCGTAATGAATTATTAAAAAGCGTATTTTGGTGCATAGGGCGGCGATAGCGTGAAATATTGGGTCTCTTTGCACCCGTGCACTTTACGTAAAAAATAACAGCGTCCCTGTTAATAATATATTAATTTATCTTAGAACTAAACTTACTCATGCAAATTTTCTGCGTTAGGAGGTTAGGTATTTTTTCTGTCTGTTCAGAACAAAAGAGAAAAATTAGTATATTCTATCTTATTTTTGTTCACTAAAAGATGAGTAATACCTATACAAGTAGCAAATACAAACTGCAACTGGATTAGAAGTTACATAAGAAATTAAATGCAACAAGACGTTGAATTGTAAATGAATGACATAACCGCAAAAATGGGACAGCATTCATTGCAAATGTAGGTAAGTACTTAGGTAGGTTCTTACGTAATGACAGGGCTCTAGCTATTGAACCTTTATATGGCAAAAGCCTCACGATTTACCTAACCGTATGAAGTCTTCCGTATTTTGATGTATGATTTTGTGACAGTTTTATATTTTGTTATTTTTACCTACAATGATAACGATACCCTTGACATTTTATTAGGTCAATGAGAATCTTCGTGTCAAGTCGTCAAAAAAAGAAAACAGAGCTGATCTTTTAAGTTAAGAAAAACGAGTAATACAATTATTTTTTATATTATTGTTTATAATTATTTATTGATCACCAAAAATTTTTTATATATAATAATATATTAATTATTAAATTGCTTTGAATAATGCAACAGTATTGATGCTAAACAGACAAACAAAGTAGTTTACTAACTTTGTACATCGAGAACTCTTTCGTATCAGGGTAGTTACAACTATTGATTTTAGATGTAGGAACTAAGTAACATTGTCACTTCAGTAGAGTGACTCTCCCCTACTGCGAGCGACTGGCCCTTGATTAACCACTTTAGTTCAACATAAGTTATAGGTTCACTCTGTTTTATATATACACACCTACCTGTTTAGGTACATTGGAACATCCGTTGAAATCCCAGTTAAGTTCTATGGCATCCAGAATACGATTGTTGTTGGACAATCTTATATCTGGCGAATGTACGGTCACCCATACTCGGCCGCATGATGACCATTCTAATAGACGTGTCCCTGTTGCTGAAATGTAAAAAGCGTTTTTACAATAGTTGAACCAAGAGTGGTTCCAGTGATTTCTGATACAAAGCTGTCGCAATCACTCAGGTGGTGTATAACCTTGAGAATGGTTCTGACACGCATCATTCTAACGCAGTTGTTGCTATTTGATAGTAGAATCGCTTCGGTGCAAGAAGATTTCAAATAATTTGAGAAGATCTACTTTTTATGATGCGATTTCAGCGTCGTTGCATCAGAAATCACCAGAACCGCCACCAGTTTTCCTTTTCGGAAGCATTTTTCTTTCACCAAATAAATACAATTTAAAGTTAATTTGCCTTTAAGCGTAAATAGGTCTGAGATAACGTTATATTTTACATTTTCAAATAATCATGATTGGACAAAATTGCGTGCAACAGATATCTACCTGGCAGGGCTACATCTATACGGTCAGATATCAAATTAACTAGATGTGGTGTCTTGTGATCTTCTAATTATATTAGAATAGAAAACATAGTTTAGACTATTCTTTATTGCACACCACATTATAAAACAAATAACAGGACAGCACAACATTACGGTAGTTACGATGAGCGGTCATTAAGCGTAGATTACGATAACAATTTTATTGACAACTAGCTGTGCCCGCGACTTCGTCCGCGTGGAATAGTGATTTTGGGCAGCATTTTTTGGATATATCTTTTGGTTTGTTTTGAATTATAAACATCTTCGTTTAGCTGAATAAGAAAAATCTTTACAGTAAATGCTTCTCTATCTACGATATTAGACGTATAGCTATCGCGGATCAAAGCCATACAGGCTGCTACGATTACTTACACGTGGCAAATCCACATAAAGCTGACCATGCGAAAAAAAGTTAATATTTAGATCCACACTCATTTATTCCACATCAATTATTGTCATCGCGAAACATAGGCTCACTGGAAACTGAACTCGTTTAAAACTAAACGGGAAATTGTTTGGAATGAAAGGAATCCGAGGAATAAAAACGCTATAAGTTTTTTTTTTATATTAGCCTGCCAAAGTGCCTCTACTCTGGCTGATGGTAAGCAGTCAGTGGAATTCAGAAGCAGTGGACACCATTTCAAAAGCCAAACTACTGGTATGGTGGCCTCCACTATGGCGGCTTAGTGAGATGCTTCTTCACGCCTCGCTTAAAAGTCCCAGGATGAAAGTTAGGTGGGAACACATGCGCTGGTAAAGAGTTCCAGGCTTTAATTGAGCGACAAAAGTATAAAGTGCTGAACCGTTTGGTTCGAGACCCTTTAGATTCCACTGTGAAAGGGTGGCACTTCAGTCCCGCACGTGTCGTTCTGGATAAAAAGGGAGAGGGTAGAATTAATTTAAAGAGCTGTTGAGAAGACTCTCCGTGGTAAAGGCGATAGAAGACGGCCGTTGAGGAGGCGATGTCTCTTCGCAGCTGTAAAGGCTCAAGGGTCTTAGGCCTCCGAGCTTCCATGATACGGACTGCTCGCAAAAGGCCGCCGTACCGTCTCGAAAATGGTCGCCGGGTCCCACTATCCGGTCACCAACCTGCACGACGAACCACTCCGAGATTATGCGCAACCTGGTGGGGCAGTCTCTTTTTTTTGGTTAGGTCTAATTGGGCCCTTGTACAATGCCGCGGGCGGCCAGCGGCACCACCGTTTATACTGGTCTCCCTGGCCGGCGGGTTGACCCACACCACCCACACAATGACTCCGCGGATACTCAGCTGGTCCCACACATGCTGCGAGGTCAACGCCTTCTAGATCCAAAGTAAGCATATTATATGCTTGTATTATGGGTTCTAGAATACGGATAAACATACTTAAATACTTTTATTTTTGTAAATAGATACATATTATACATATAAACACCCAGACCAATGCAAATAGACATGTTCATGCTACAAATATTTGCACTGAGCGGGAATCGAAACCGCGACCTTACAGTCCATACACAGTACCACAAAAATACAGAGGCAGTCGATTTCCCCCTGACTTTCCCCTCCCTTTCCCCTGACTTCTCCCTAACTACCCCCGCACTTTCCCCTCACTTCTCACTTCTCCCTTCTTTTCCTCTTCCTCCCCCTCTCTTCCCCCTCCCTCCAAATTTCAAGTCGCCAACTTCAAAAGCAAAGATCTTTCCATACAATATTTCATTCCTTATTTCACTCCTATAAATCCACCCCAGTAAAAAAAAAATTATGAGCGTATTTATTATTTAAATAAAAGTATTCCAAAACAAAATTTCAAAGCTGTAACTTAAAAAATGAAGACGTTTCATACAATCGATTTCATCCCTTTTCATACACTTAAGGGTTGAATTTTTAATAACCCTTTCTTTGTACACTTCTAGACATTAAGACAAACACACCCTCCAAATTTCAAGTCGCTACGACCGGCGGTTTTGGCTTTACGTTGTCTGTCAGTCAGTCAGTCAGTCAGGACAAAGCCTTATATAATATGTATGGGTGTATGGATGTATGGATTAGACGTATAGCCATCAGGGATCAAAGCATACAGGCTGCTAGTAATGCTAACACGTGATAGAGCCACAAAAGCTGACCGAAAAACAGCTAATACTTAGATCCACACCCACAACTTTTAGTGTCTTACCTTTACTTTAATTACTTAATTAATTAATTACTTTAATTAGTCATCGCAAAACATAGGCTCACTGGAAACTGGACTCGTTTAAAACTAAATGAAAGACTGTTTAGAATGACAGGAATCCGAGGAATAAAAACACTATCAGCTATTCCGCAACCTGTTAAAATATCTGCTTCTATAAGATTTCGTAGTAAATTAACGAATTGTTCGATGTGATTCTTTAAATTGGCATAACTTTTTTATTTATGAACCGATTGACATGAAACAAACACTAAATGTTAAGTGAAGCTTACCACAATATATTAGTGAAAACCATATTTAAATCGGATAAGCCGTTTCTGAGATTAGCGTGCACAAACGCACAGACAAACAGACAAACAGACAAACAGACAAACAGACAAACAGACAAAAATTTTAAAAATCATTGTTTTGGGTTCTATTTGCGTTGATATAGGTCCCAATAGTATTTTTTCTCATATATCTTCCATGTACAGACAGCGATCGGTTACAATTTTATTATATGTATAGATAGCGAGTTAAATTTTAAGGATGCTTCCACTTCATTGTAATATTTGATAAAATGATTATAGTAGTCATCAAATAGGCGCAGGTAGATCTACCTGTTCAGGCAGGTACGGGCATACAGTGAAGGAAACCATCTTAAAGAACCCTGGATTTATATTAAATTCGTCTCAAATTGGCAATTTGTTTTGAACAAGCGTGGTAAGCTGTACCTATGAATTGAATTGAATTAGACAATAACTTATATTATAATATAATATTATCACAATTGTCTGATGATGTAATTGGACCGTGTGCTACTCAATAAACTCATAAACTTTAATGGCTCACAGTCGGCCCGTAAAATTAGGCTCATTAGAGTCTTTAAGCTAAATTTACGTTGATACAATATATATATATATATACAATATATAATGATATATATTAATATGTTTATATTTGTACCTCTTAATCTTTAGAGACCTCTCAAACTTATAGCACTTAAACTTTTATAAGACAGTCAGCATTCGTATTAGTTTGTTTTTACTACGAATTCCAAACTTAACACGTTGGTGTGTGTATATTTTAATGATTTATGCGATGTCGTGAAAGACTCGCTAAATGTAGTAAGTTTTTACTTATCCTTCTACACCTTTACTGCGATACCAGCTCAGGAAAATTTATTGGAATAAGGGACAGTGCAGACCAAAGGCGGCAAAAAATTAAGTTGCTTGGTGCATATAAACATATTGACATCGGACATAGCACTTCGTTTCTTTTGTAAGGCTAGTTATTTTTTTTTATACCACTAAGGTGACAAACAAGCGGCCTACGGCCCGCTTGATGGTAAGCAGTTACTGTAGCCTATGGACGCTTGCAACACCAGGAGTATCACCAGCACGTTGCTGATCCTGCTAAAACCTTTTAACTCCTTTCTTGAAGAACTACTTTCAGGAAAACCCCGAGGAGGAGCTCATTCCACATCGTTGTCGTACGAGGGAGAAAGTTTCTCTGAAATGTCACTGTAAGGGACCTAAGAAGTTCTAAGTTGTAAGGATAAACTCCCAGCCGATAGCGGGAGGTGCGATAATAAAAAGTTGGCACCATCCTAAACAATTCATCAGAACACAGCCCATTGTACAGGCGGTAGAATACACATAAGGAGACAACGTCTCTCTATAAGCTTAGCGATTCAATACTGCCTGTAAGCCTGGGATTGTCGACTTCTTATAGCACGTGTTTGAACCGCGTTAAGAGGTCCAAGCTGGTATCATGCTGCTCCCGCTCAAAGATGTCAGCAGTACTCCATGTGGGGACGAATTGGAGTTTTGTAAAGCAATAGTACTTAAAACTATTGATGATAGCGCTATTGCGGGTGTAGTGTCTGTTATCTGTACTAAATAAAGTTGTATGGTGTGTAAGACTGTAAGTAGAAGCAGAAGCAGGTTTAGTCGTTATTTTGTTGCTATGCTGAATGTGTGTGCTGACCCATAATAGTACGACGGAAAAGCTACGAAAATGATGATTGAATGTAAATATGTACATGATTGTGACTATCATTATCGACGTGTATTTTTAGACACTTGTTTATGTTATATTTATTTAGCTTGTTATATTTTTCTGTTCTGTACATGAATCAATAAGTAAAAAATACATGTTATTACATTCGGCAGGGTTATTAGGATCGATACTGGCTTCATAATTTTTACAATAAAATGAAAAATATGGACCAACTCGCTGTGAGTTACGGAAATTGTTATACCGATATATAAAAATCGAAACCACAATCAGAGTAGTAAGTAGCATCATAGCGTTGGTGGCCAGTAACTATTACTATACCATTGTGCAGTCACATTTAGATGGTTTTATATTTTAAAAACTAAAAGATAAGTATGAAGTTTTGATTATTATAACTCTACCAAATAAAAAAACAACAAAGTGTTAGTACCTATTAAGTTATTAGTGTATATTAAACATGATCTAGAATTACAATTGTGCCACCAGTCACCTTATGTGCGATTCTTGGAAACCGTACAGTACGTACATACACGTTTAAGAGTCCGTATAATGCGACCCGGTTTTATGAGCGATTCGGACACCGGCGGTGCCTTGCGAGGTACGAATGAAACTGAAAATGTAACATCAATATTAAAACTGTTGCATGTAAATTTTTTTGCGTATATTTTGTTATGTTACAAAATATACAAGTTATATGCCTACAGGATTACGAAGGTGCCTGGAAAGACGCACCTGAAGAGTGTCATAGCCAAAATATCACTATTATGTTCTTGGTGCTGAGTATGTATTTTCAGAACTCAAAAAAAAGTACATTGCCAATTTAGTAGCAAAGGTAATTATTTGTCTAAAGACAGTGCTTTTTGTTTTTCGACAAAATTATGGTAGACGAAGATTTGGCAATGTTACTGGGATTGTTAAAGTCCATTAGTAGAGGTTACCACTATCAGGTGGACCGAAGCCAGTTTACCACCATTAAGTAAAAAAAAAAATTGTTGAAATTGTTGAAGTGAACTGTAATAAAGAGATTGTTCCCTAGTGTAGAACGAGATTTTATGAAACCAAACGGCTATGACAAATGTAGGTATCTACGTATCAGCCAGAGATAAAAAAACTCTCACAATACATGTATGTAGCATAGATGCTGTCGTGTGATTTGCCAGACATAACTCCACGTAATATTATTACATATTATGCAGCACCAAATAGGAACAAAAAGCGCAGTTTTTGATAGCGCGGTTTTTTGCAAGCTTGCTCTATTTAGCGACATGAGGTAATTACGAGTGAATAATCGGCGTAATTAAATAGTATTTTTTTACATTTTCTACGCAAAGTAAAAACAAGTATAAGTTATTTAATCTCTAAATAGTAGGTATAAAGCAAAGTCGATATTTTCTTCTTCTCTTTTAATTTCTTCGAAACTACAGAATTACTGCCGAAAGGTTTATATGCCGGCAGAATTATTAAACAATATGTAGAGAATAGCTGAGAATTCCAAAGATTTGTAATTATGTAACATATTAATTACAAATTATAATTATAACTTATTAATTATAACTTGTGCGAAGCCGGGTCGCCAGTATAATTTATAATTTACTTAATTTTCAAAGCTGAACATTTTGACGACCGGCGACCATTTGATCGCCATTTGCAAATGGATATTTTATTACAAATAATAAAGCATAATCATAAGATTTTCTTTTATAAGTTTGGTACGGAGCCCTAAAAAAATAAGATTGGATCAAGTCGTTTCAATCCCGCGATTTTATTGGCTGTTTGGCTAAAAATAGAACCATTCAATTCTTTCTTCTCGATGCTTTATACCTATTTATTTATTAGGGCGAAGTAGCGCCCGACTGATTTAATTATATCTGGAATAAAGGTACTGTTTCAAAGGTTATTTAAAAATGGTCACTAAACAAATGTATATACCTAAGTATGTAGAATAGGTACCTCATAGGTGCCTATAATAAAAGTAATATGAGCGCTTCATGTTGTATTACTTTTTTATATTAGCCAACCAAAGTGACTTCCTTTACGTAATGGTAAGCAAATAGCGGTATCCAAAAGTGGTGTAACAATAATAATAAAGTGGTGCCAAAAGCCATTGTGTCAAACTTCGTACATATTTCTATACTAGCTGCTTGTTTAAAAAGTGTCGTCGCTGACGGGAACGTAAAAACTATTCAATGTTAATAAATTCAGGATATGCTCTAAACTCGGTCAATGGTTTGCGCTTGATTGAACAACAAACATTATATAATACCAGCTGCCGATCTCCGAGTTAACTCGGGTACACCTCCTTACCTACGTCCTATTGCATTTTTTTACAAATAAAAACATGGATAATATAGCTTACAGTCAGTGCAATATTTTTGAAATACATTCAAACTTAAATATAAACTTTACGGCTTTATACTATTTGTATAAATTAGGCTATAGGGCTATTTCTTTGAGAGGCGCTAATTAAATACCAAATCATCTGATCTGCGAGATGACGGAGGACTGTTTTCAACAAACCCGTTTGTGCTTTGGAGAACATGTTAAATTTTTGTTCTTACTAACATCTATTACCTATAGGTACAATTGCTACGGGTAGCCAGAAACCAGACTACTGGTTTGGAGGTACCGTGGAGGTTAGATGACAGTCGCGGCTGTACTTATGCAACATATTTGCTCCCAACCCTTTTGAAGCCGATCTTAATGTAGAGGAAAATATGTAAAGGTCATTTCGTTAATTTTCTTTCAATCTAAGATCTTTTCATCATAATTTTATTACATTAACTATGTTTTGCCGTTGTTTTTTCAATTATAGATATTATTTGCTTTACGTTGTCAGATAACGTCTCTGTTATCAATGTATTGTATGTAATAAAGATAGGTACTACGTAGTTAAATGATATTGTGTAGAGAGGATAATGAGGAGATTTGATCGGAATCGCAAACGTGAACCGGAGGCACTGTTTATTTACTCAAACAAATATTGACTATGTAATAAATCGTAGAAATTTATATTTTCAAATATCTTAATAAAATTTAAACAACATGTAGGCCTCGCCATACGCTCTGTATGATTGTATTTATAAAGTAGGTATAACTATAGGCAATAGGTACTAAGAATAAATCCCATTTAAAATAAATATTATTTAAAATGTCACGTCAAAACTTGATTACTTACATCAATGCAATGTTTCGTGTCTTATAAATATAATGAATATGGATGTTAGTTATGAATGCGATTTTAGTATTATAATATTAG
The DNA here is from genome assembly GCA_963082885.1 of Parascotia fuliginaria. Classification (NCBI taxonomy): domain Eukaryota; kingdom Metazoa; phylum Arthropoda; class Insecta; order Lepidoptera; family Erebidae; genus Parascotia; species Parascotia fuliginaria. The sequence continues at coordinate 10,301,374 of OY720180.1, read as the reverse complement.
AGAAAATTTTCTCGATGAAATTATTTTTCGTTGAGTACAAGCATAAAAGAGGATATAACTTAAATATTTATGACACCTAGGTATACAAGTATCAGGCATGCTCTATTAAGTGATACGGTTCTAATATCGTAAATGCGCAATGTGTAACGATACATAATTAATTAAACGTTTAGTAAATCGGTCGTGTGTACCACTATTTACGGATTCGCCTCCTTATGTAAGGCACTTAGTTACTTCGCGTTGAGCATGGACAAGCAGTTGACGCAATGAGGAATTGCATAGTGTAGTATAAGTAAAGAAAGAGTGTCTTGTCTGATTAGAGACTATCTTATAAACATAACAATGTGATACTTAGAAATTGCTGAATTTAATTGAAAAGTTTTATGGAAGTACTATTTACTTGTTAATAGAGATGACTAAAAAGATGCCAGAATTTCTATTTGATAGTATCGTATCACATATTTATTACAGCTTACATCTTAAATCCACTAAAATTGCTGATAAACGTCCATATAAATACGTCTTAATTGTCAGCGTGCAGTTATAGTAGTTTTGTAGAGGTAAGGCATGGTAGGAAATTTCATTAAAGATCCACATTTAGAAGCCTGCTGGAAAAGAGTTTATAGTAGACCCAAACCTGAGCTATTATACCTAGATAGTGACGTGTTACCATAGCCTATGGACATGACTGTGTTCTATAAGTTCGTTGCCATATATGACGACGAAGGAATGAGATCAAATGCATCTAAGGGTAATCAGGAGAGGCCTTCTTTCACCGCATGTCAGTAATATGATAACAAATTACATTGGCACTTGTCCAGTGTAGACTCCTCGACCTCGTGCACAAGAGGCAAGTTCCGTAACCATTAGGCGATCATAACATCAACTCTACTTATAAGTATAGTTATTAAATAATGTTATTTTATCACTAATAAACAAAGAATAAATGTCATTATTTTTTATTAAAAACATTTTTTTTATAATAATTAGAGATGATCAGGTAAGGTACAAAATGCCAACCTTGCTGAAGGTTAAATTTTTGTTAAGTATATTTTTTTAATATTCAAAGTGATGATTTTAAATATTTCAAAATATAGTGTAGTATACATAAGTCAATATGTGGCATTAAAATTGTTTTACAACTATATATAATTTTTTTTTAGCATTTCTCATAGACTTACACGGACAGACTCGCCTCGAACCTCAGCATAGTAGCTGCATATTATATGCTTATCCTGATAAGTACACTGACGGACTCATAAACTGCATCAAAGTAATAGACGACTTTGAAATAAATATTTTAACCAAGTATGCAAACTTTCTATACAGATTAAAATTGAAACCTCTAGATTGGTTCGTGAACTTTAAAACAGGGTCATATTCTTAAGTTTAAGTTTGTGTACTGGAAAGGACCTTAAGACTTTTTTGAAGAAAAAAACAGAAATTTAAGGAACATTGGTTTAATAAAAAAAAATGGTTTTAACAATAGACACAAACTTTATGCAAGGGTTTATTTATGTTTTAATAAGGTGTATTACCTCCACGTGCCCTTATTACAGATTCTAATCGGTTTCGCATAGATTTTAATAGGGTTATTAAAACATCTTGCGGAATATTGTCCCATTCTTCTGATAGTGCTGTTCTTAGTGCTGCCACTGTCGTGGGCACAGGATTTCTCGCATGTACAGCTCTTTTTAAATTGCCCCAAACATGCTCAATGGGATTAAGATCCGGGCTGCGTGCTGGCCAATTCATTGTACGTATCCCAACCTCTTCGCAATATTGTCGAACTTGTGCAGCAGCGTGTGGCCGGGCATTATCCTGCATTAAAGTAAAACTTTCGCCTATGAATCTCATGTAAGGCACCACGTGATCTTCTAAGATCTCTGTTATGTAGCGATGTGCAGTCAAACCCCCTCTATTACCGTTTTGACGGACCATGTCTATGAACACAAGTACTGTTCGCACGTTCATCGATATGCCACCCCAGACCATACACATACACGAACCGCCTCCAAAAGGAACACGCTCCTCAATGCAACTTTGAGCATATCGCTCCCCACGTCGACGATAGACTCTTCTGCGACCATCTGCACCATATAAACACGTCCTACACTCGTCCGTGAACAATACGGAGGCCCATTGCTCTTCTGTCCAATTTAGGTGATCACGTGCAAATCTTAAGCGAGCTTGTCTGTGAGCTACAGACAACTTTGGACCATTTGCTGGTCTAAAAGGGGTATATCCGCTTCCTTTAACCTTCTTCTTATTGTTCGTGCACTCACATTTACTCCACGCACTTCATTAAGCTCTGTTTTGATGTTAACTGACGTGAGGAAACGATTTCGCAGGGAAGTTGTAACAATAAATCGGTCATCACGACTGGTGGTTGCTCGAGTCCTGCCTGTACCACGTCTCCTTCTGTAAGAACCTGTCTCCACAAACCTTCTGAATATTCCAGAAACCGTAGACTGGTTTAAATTTAAATTTCTACCAATCGTTCGTTGATCCAAGCCCTCCCGCACCAGTGCTACAATTTGAGCCGCTTGTTCGGACGAAGTATCCATATTATGGTTCAAAAACTCTCGACGAGTTAAAAAACTAACCCAACAATTTTGCTGGTAACAATAATTTGACTGACAAAAGAATAAAAAATCAATGCGAATCAATTTAAAACTTTGCTTTAAATAACACGCATTTCTGATACTACGAGTAAATTTTCTTTTCCCGGCTATATTCATTTGTTTTACTGCAGTTATATTTTTAAATTTTCCTTTTTTTAAGATTAAGAGCCAGTCTCTCCATATTTATATAATTTAATCTAAAAAGTTTGCATACTTATTAAAAAAAATCATTTCAAAGTAATCCTGAACTTTGATGCAGTTTATGAGTCCGTCAGTTTATATCACGTAATTCGACTGGTAGGCTGATGTAGTAAGTGATACTACCATTAGGACCAAAGGTAAATCGCATAACCAGAGCGTTCCTAATGCAGTCAATCTTATTTCTAACTAGCTGATCCGGCAAACTTCGTTCCGCCTAACAATCGATCAACATTACTTTATTTTTTTAGAATAAACTTAGCCTAAGTTACTCCATATTACATCAGCTACCTGCCAGTAAAAAATCCCTCAAAATCGGTCCAGCCATTTCAGAAATTAGCCGGAACAAACAAACAGACAGACAGACAGACAAAAATTGTAAAAAATGTTATTTTGGTGTATGTACCGTATATATATTCATAAACATGTAGTAAAAAACAGTTATTTCAATATTACAAACAGACACTCCAATTTTATTATATGTATAGATGAGTACTGTTTACAAAATTATCGTGGCATATAATTCATATTAAACGTTCATATTCAAGTAAATTCTAGTTGCAATCATTTAAACCACAAATTACTCGGCTAGGAGCATCAACAGTAATATGATTAATTTGTAAGTTTCTCACCAGTGATTATACAATTTAGTAAATTATTATTATTTAAATTATTTTGTTCGTTCACACATAAGAGTGGCAACGTTGTAATTTAGTGTCTTATTTTCGTGATTTTCAATTTTTATCATACAATCGAAGCTTTAATTTAAAAATATTAGATAATAAATGCCGTTGCCACTCTTATGTGTGAACGCTCTTAGTGATTAATTAATCAGTGTATAAATCCGTCTCTACAGTTTAGATTTCTAGACAATCTCAATAATGACTACAGAATGGTAATGCGTAGGACACATAGCTCGCATAACTGATAGCCTTTGGTGCAGAAAAACCTGAAATAGCTACTATGAACCAGAAAACGCAGCGTGTTCAGTCTTCTCACTGTGTGACATCACAATTCACAATTGCGAAGGTTAATTTATGTATAGCAGTTGAAGTCTTTCGGATGATTATGATGATAATCGTTGCATAAATAAAATGTAGGCATATATATATATATATTCAGATTCTCGTCTCTTAGATCCCAATACTAAATCTAAGTTAACTTTAAGTTACACTTAAAAGTCCTTCAGTCACTAAAGTCTTATTAAAGTGACAGAGCATGTAGCAGGCCACCTAAATTTGAGTCACGTTTCAGTGCTACAGATAAAATTGAGTTTATGTGCTTATAATGTAATAATGTGAGTTTATAAACCTTAATTTGTTATCGAGTTAGTTTTAACCCAAGAAAATGTAACGTTTTGAATTATTTACCTGCCATAATTTTATTAGTAATTTTATTGTTGGTTAATGGTCACTTGTATGATTGTCAGTTTATATTGGTATATGAACGGCATTTTTGATAAACAAAACAAAACTTCAAGACGATCGAAAAATAAACAGAAAACTTCGTGATGTGTCGAAAAGATATGTAATTGATTTAGATAACGCATGGTGCTAATTATGAGCTACTGCTCGTAAAGCTGCGCTATTTAGCTCAATTTCATCTTAGCTTGAGATATTATGATACTTATATGTATGATGTTTAGATACTAGAGGTTAAATTCTTTGACAAAATAATTTCAAAAATTTCTTTTACAACGTTCACGTTATAGTATTTAACAAAAGTGTATGGTTGTAATAATAGATTCTACATTGTAAATGACTAGTGCCTTAAGAAAGCTTAATTAAATAAAATAAAAATAAGAACAAGAATTATGATCAAATTCCGACGACTAGTCCATTGTAGGTAATAAAATAAAAACGTAATATAAAATCACAGATGAGATAAATGTATTATTGTTTTGTATTTACGTAAATAACATTGATATTTTAATTATTTTTGTATCTTTTATCTTAATCCTTAACAATTAATCTGCACGTCATGGTAATATCGAAGAAATACAATCTCGACTTATAGTTATTTGTGTTATCTACAAGTCTTGTTTACTGTTGTTCAGTATTATAATGATAAGACATACCATTGCGACAAAAGATTTTTAAATTTAATTGAATGAATGAATTATAAAACCATTAATGATCTATTTTTGCCTTTATTTCAATACGTGGCAATATACTATTCTTCATCTCTCCGATTTGATATTTCTTAAACGGATTTTTAGATCTTTTAGATCCATTTTATTTCTTCCTTTGTTTTACCCTAATGATTTATTAAGTACCTATTAATTTTAATTAAGTGTAATGTTTTTGACGCGTCACTTTATATACTACTTGAAATTATAAAACGCAGAAGATAAGAGGGACTTCAGTTATTGCACTGCTATTGCTATGCATGAATCTTAAAGTAATTAATTGCGATTTGTAATATCATAGTTTATCATTAGATCAACATTGAGTAAGTACGTACGTAAAAAGAAAAAGAAATATCTAGGTATATTGTTAACTTTACCATTATCATTGCTAAATTATTTATTATTGTTTACGTAGACGCGCAGTTACAGTGTAATAATCTTGTCATGAGTTCAAGGCAATATGTATTTTTGTCAGTTTTGATTGATTATATATATTTTTGTCGAATTAAAAACAAGGTTAGGTAACTATACAACTATTTGAGGATACTTGGGAGCATAGAACAGAGCACAGACAGAACTGAAAAATAATTTCCTCTGCTCAGTGTTGGAGACTTTCAAGAAAAGCCAAAATTTCCGTGTTCAGAATTTGCTGGTGTTTTTGCTTGTTTGGTTTTGTATGAATCAATAAGACTATAAAGCATCGAACAACCGTCACTACACCTGCCTGTAAACATAAGATTAGAACAACACGGTAAGTACAAGTACTACAGAACTTATGTACAATGTCCTATAAACGTTTTTAAGGTAGTTAGTGTGAGAATTATAAGCCATCAAAAACAACTTGTAAAAACTCCAGGTCTCGCAACTAAGTTTTTCTACCGTAAACAGTTGTTAGATACATGTAATACTAATTCGGTTAATTTATTCAGTCTTACTTAAGGGACCTTCGGTCTCAAGTTATTACGTAATTGGCCAATCTAACAATATCTTATAGCAACCATGTCAATATTAAAAAACTTCACTAAACTACTTAGTTTTGTACTGCTAAATAAGTAGATAATGAATGTAAAGAAGAACTAACCAATTCAAGATAGGATAAGTTATGTGCATTCTTTTATGCACGTAATATGTTAGACCGTCAGGTTCTGACTCCATGGCATTAAGAGTCTATAGTGAGAATAGGGAAACTCCACGACTCCATGTTACCAACTGAAAAATATGACATGACATGACGCAGTAAAAAAATATTTTCTACGACGCGACGCCGGTCATTAAAGCCGATATTACAGTTTATCTTGTCAATAAAATAATAATAAGCTAATTAATTACCTGATAATTATCTTTTAGTTTGTTTGTCGTTAAAACTAGCGACAATAATCAGTAATGTTTATTAGTTGATAGCATTGGAAATTACTCACTTTCTTAACATTTATAACAGCTTTCTGATTTTGCTATTTTGATTGTTTTTTTTTTTTAAGAAGCCTTTGGTATTTAGTAAAGATAAGTATTTAACTTTTATCCAATTTACCTCACTATAAACTCATTCGGATAAATTGTCAGAATTTTCCACAAATAATCCATCGATTGATTATATTATCTTCCTCTAACTCCTGGAGTCCAATATATTTATACACTACTAGACTTGTATACTATACGATTTCTGTTTAATCACAATACATTAATTATAGAGTGTAAGCTACTGACGCTTGAAATGCGAGGAGTATCACTTTTACGTTACCAACCGTGAATAATTAAAAACATCGTTCTTGCGTTACGTTTCCCTTGCTAATAGTACGATGTTTTTCAAGAATCTTTGAAGACGACAGTATCTAACAGAAACATTACTTATTTAATTACGATCTTCTCTATGCTGGAAGTCTTTCAGTCTATAGATATTGAGGCTCATGGAAAATGTTGTATTTTGTTTCGAGCAAATATAACAATGTATTAAATATTAAATAGATACTTGAGTTTTGGTAGACATATACATGCAGTTGAATTCATTTTATGCCAGTAGTATTGCTTTAGACGGTATGGCCTCTCTTAAGGAGACTAAGACCGGTATTACATTATCATATTTAAATCATATAAATATGATTTCATATCTGTCAAATTCTATGATCATAATTCGACGACCCTCAAACTATGATCACAGATAATCACATGTAGTTATTATACCGTCATATATTCTTTATTTAAAAATGACTTACACATCTTTCATCATATTTTTATGATAGTCTAATAGCGGCTTAAAGGATACCAGGTAATAGGTAGCAAAGCTACCTACGTAATAAATATCATCGTACTGCGCTCAACAATCCGCCTGCCAAGCGAGCCAATGATTTTGGATTTTTGATTTGTTCGATATTAGCAAAAATATAAATTTACAAAGACAAATGTTATATACACCCTTACAGTTTAATAGCGTTTTGTTTATCGTTTGTAAACTTGCGGATGTAACGCTAGTACCGCTGCGGCTATAATATAGCGGCTATATAATATTACGCGGAATTAATCTATATTATTATATAAATTCACTAGGAAATTATATTAAGTTATGTAATGAAACATTTTATTTGTTTGTTTACGTAATGAGATATGAATGACTGTATAATATATACTGAATTATACATTATTATAATCGTTATATTAGGTACTTATATTTTAATAAATTAATGTATTGATAATTATTACTTTATTTAATAATATTTAGCAAACAATGTAAAATAAATAAAACATTAAATTATTTTACATGATGATTATGTATTTGTAAATAAATTATGAATAGCATGGATGACATTTCGTATATTATTTATAGTTTGTCTAATAACCAGCATCCAAATAGGTTTTTAATACAAATTTTGTCAAACAAGCACACTATGATGGTAAGCAGTTTTTTAGCCAATAGACAACGAGGACGCTAAGTAAATACAACCGACTACTGTTTGGGAGAAGAGAATGAGTGAGAAGGAAATGGTGGAATGCGATCAACTATGGGATTTAGGCTATGAACATTTGGTACCTAAATATAGTCATTTTAATTTACCAATAACTACATAATCATATTTTTTTACATTTCGTCTAATATGACATTGAAAAAGCCACGCTATTTCGAATCCTCAACCTTGTGCTTATGAAACGAGTATAGAGATTATTAGGCAATTGTGTGTCCACATGAACTGCATCTATACGCCCCGCTTAACTTAGAATCAAAAACTACAGACAATATTATATCGATAACGATTATTTAAAATTGTTAGATAATTCTTAGATTTCGTTTATGACCTGCCTATGTCATGTTTTTTTTTAAATTTAACTATGCATTTACAGTCAATAACGTTGATGGCTAATCTTAAACAGAATGTAAATAGAAATCATGTATATTCATTAAACAATGAATGTCTCGTCGTTACCGTCATCGATTTGGCTATTCATTTATGTAGAGAAAATCCAAATTTCTTACGAAAATAATTAAGAGGAAAGATTCTGGAGGCCATACGAAGAGGAACCTCAGTCATGGAATGAATTCGACTAAATATAATGATGCACTATGTCACCTAGATGACCCTCAGATAAATACATAATACTTCGGTATTACAGAGGATGGCATGGGGTCCTCTATTTATAGAATTCACCGTCAATATTTTGATTACAGCAATCTATTATAAGTTAAAATTGAGACACCTATAGATAGATATATATACAGATGATATATATAAGATAGTATTCTAAAATAAAAATAAGTATAGAAAAATAATCGCATAATCTTTTGTAAACAATAAAATGTGCTTGTTTGCAAAATGTTTCTTTAATTTAGGAGCTAAGACAAATAATTAAGTTATCATTATTTTGCTTAAAGAGTATCTACTGAGTTGTAATAACGTCTTTGTATTGACAAAATATTATATTTAATATTTATAATATTTATTAAGTAATGTAAAAATATAGGTACCTAGTAAATTTGTAAAGTCAGGATTTATTCTTTACTTTTGGTAGTTTATGATGCAAAACCTATTGGATAATATTTTAGAAACATTGTATTGGATCAAAAATAGCATAATATTTAATTAGATTGCTAATATAAATAGATTAATCTTCAAATTTCATTGCCTGGCTTTGATTAACTACAATTTGTTTTACTGTAAACAATATGTTATATTTAAAAAATGATATTATTTATTTTTTAATTACGAGTATATAATATTTACGACAATTACATTTCGCACAACAACAGTTACTTTAACTTCACTGAAAATGGTTGACAGTTAATTAAATAATTGTATTACACTTAGATGTCCATTTTTATATTACTTCACTAGTAGTTAAGTGATATGTATGTTATGAAAACATAAAACTCACGTGCTATAGTTGCTCCAAGCGCAGTGACGGCGAGTGCCAGCACGGCATACCACGACACGGCCATCTCACAGTGTGGCTCTCGCGCCACTGAACCTCGGGCACTTTTGGCGTTCTTTCGCTGATTGATTATTGCGCAGGAGACTTGCATAAACACTGACCCCACCAACCAACGCATTTACACACGCTACCTTGAAACATTTAAACTCAAATATATTTTTTCAATCGTACATAAACGCCAATGGATTTTACACGATGGAAATGATCGAGACGTTAGTAGTAAAGTAGTAGACAACAATGGTAGTGCGGGCTTCCGACAGTTCCCTTATTTCCGATTAGTAGTCGCGTGCGACACGGCTCTCGTCGCCGACGCCGACGCTACATACTGTGTTTTGACCAGCACGTGCAACTCATCGCCGGATGCCGCTGATCAGCTCACAAAACGACTTTTATTATATGTTTGTTTCATTTGAATGCAATCAGTTCATGCCTTATAAATTCGACCCTAGAACATGTTTAATTCAAAGAACGTATTCGGTATCTACACAACATACAAGTATATTGTTTTGTGTCCAGTACATTTGAATTAATACGCCTCACAGTTCGTGGTAGATAATGTACGGGCTACATTAAATTGCACTAAGTTCCCCTATAACTCTTCCATTTAAAGTTAAATCACTTTGACCCGACAAGTCTTCAAACAAACGTTGCCCGCATCTTTTAAACGTCATTAAATAGTGCCGAAGAAGGTTCAAACAATTTCCATTCCTTACAAAGTGGTTAAAGTACAAAATCTTTGTCCACAACTTAGTAAAATACACAAAGGAACTTAACATTCTATAGAAAATTTGTTATCTATGTTCGGCAATCATAGATAACAAATTTTGTGTGTCAGCAGAGGCCAAAATTCTCTAGTTTCGTATAGATCTACCAGAATTGGCTGAAAAGCAAATACTCTCAAAAAGGAAAACCTCAGTCAATTGCGAGTCTGACTCGCGTACAGAGGCTTAGGTACGTACATCTTGTATGTAGATTGTTCGTTCATTTTAGGATTCAAACTTTGGAGATTTTCGCCGAATCATTCCGTTTCTTTTATATTTTCACAACAAGGTAAAGATCTCTTCTTACTGAAGACGGAATGATGGAGTTTTTTTTATAAGTCCAGGTTTAGTTATGATATTTTAGTAACATATCTACTTACTCCGTTTCTCACTCACAACCTCACACCCTCCAATACACAAAGGTAAGTAAGTAAAAGTAAATAAGAAAATCAACTTCATTTTAATTTATCATTACACATCATATTTATCAGTAATAAACGTTGATAGCATTGCATAGAATAATTATTTCTAGTTCGACTAACTGCATAGAAGCATTATTATTAAAATAATTAATGTTAAGATTAATGACTGTAATTACATCGCGAGTATGTGTAACAATATAACAGTTTCTATCATGTTGTACCTAATTTCTATCAAAGGAAAAGAAAATATGTATGAATAATAGCGAAATTTATTCTTGGAAAAAAAAAAACAAACAAATGAACATAATACTAAGTCTCTTATATTGTTTTCTTTTTTTTTCTGATTCTTCTTTTTCTCTTTGAGAAGTTTCAATTACTTGTTACCTTCTTGTCTGAATATAAAAATTGGTGTTACAGTAAGTATGGAATAAACCTTAAGTTCAGGAGGTCAGATGGTAATCTCTTCACTTAGACTTGGACAAAAGTGGATATTTTCTTAGCTGTCTATCACGACATCCACGCCAAGATACACGCAGTAAGGTGATGTTGTATATTTTGTTTAAACATCTTTTGTGACAAACAAGCATAAAGCCCACATGATGGTAAGTGGTAACCGTAACCTATAAAAATAGCTATGTTGTAAGCATTGCAGAAATAACGCTTAGAATACACATTAAAGCCGTTGCCGACCATGTACAGAGAAGGGGATGAGGAAGGAAAATGGAAAAGGGCTGCTGGCACTCCCACTCCCCTAGCAAAACACATTAGCATGGAAGCTAATATTAGACGTCGATATTCTATGAGATATTTTAGACTAGAAACCACATAGCCTATCGGTATCTGTACAAAAATACATTTGTCATCAGTAAATACGTGGCCTAAAAGTATTTAAAGAGATGCAGGTGTTCATTTTACGATCACAATAATAATTGATTGCCTTACCTTCGATAATATCCGATATCAATGAAAAATTTGATTGCTTTTTTTTTGCTTAAACAAAGAAAATTTACATGTGGTGATTTAGATAAGTGACTTTGAGTTACGCAATGTATTTTCTTAAAATTCTGTCTTCTGCTGTATAGTGAGAGGTGACAATGATGATGATAATGATAGTGAAAGGTACACAGATACCTATATATCTTTTAAAATATGTTTCGCTAAAAACGGTACAGTCCGATGGGAGGGAAGTACTTTCACTCTGCAGAAGAACCAGTCTCTCGAGATTAGATTTGGCTGCCCAAATCCACATGATCTGTGATATGATGATTTTTTAATTAGTAGTTACAGTCATTCTATAAAATATGGTGTACTGGCACTTCTATTGTATCTTAGTGTTTTACACCAATGCCGTGGCAGGTGTCGCAGCGCCATTGGCCACAGACAAGTGTGCTCCTGGCCCTTCAGATTATCCTGTACAACGCTCCTAATTCATTTGAAATACAAAACATACTTACATTTTGTTCTACTTATGCAAGTACTTGTAGGTAGCAGAATGGGGCAGGCATACTAGTTTGTTGTCGTCATCATTATGTAGGGCCATCCAGTCTGGTACCTAAGTATACTGCTAGGAGTTTTAGTTTTATGCCTGGCAACCCTAACCTAGCAAAGCATAAAGTCTGGAACTCGAAATTTTGGATTTTCATAACATAGTTGCCAAATGGATGCCAAAATTGCCTATAATAGAATATTACAACTTTTAGTTTTTTGCTTATAATCGTCATAAGGTTACTCTAGGGACGTTTGTTTGGACGAGGTGTTGGCCGGGCATGGTTGCTTCGACCATTACCTGTACAAAGTCGCGAGGAGGGAGAGGTGTTCTGCCTGCCACCACTGTGACTGCGACGACGACTCGGCGCAGCACACACTGGGGTCTTGTCCGGCGTGGGCGTCTCAGCGTCGGGACCTCGTCGCAGTCATCGGCGTCGATCTGTCGCTGCCGGCCGTGCTTCGCTCCATGGCCGGTAGCGATAGATGTTGGAGTGCGATCGCATCCTTCTGTGAGGACGTCATCTCGCAGAAGGAGGCGGCGGAGCGGCTCAGGGAGGAAAGTCTCCTCGCTGATCCGATCCGCCGCCGGCGAACGGGGCGCCGTCGGCGCGCATACGCGCACGCGATGCCGCCTTAGTGGGGTTGCTCACCCCTATCCGCAACCTTCCGTGTAGGGACAGCGTTCCTGGTGCACCCGGACGCTGTGCTGCTGACAGGTGTTGGTGCCCGCACGGTGCGGGCTGGCGCTGGGTAGGCCGCTGATGTAGTATCAAGTTCCGGCGGCCTATCCGTTAAGGCGAAAGCAGGTGCACAGGGGGGGTTTTAGTCGGTATTTCGGCCACCTACCATCTTAGGCCAGCGAGTCCGACATAGCCGCCTCGTTTTCCCCGGACGAGGAGGTACGCGTAAATGCATTTCCCCTCTTTAAAAAAAAATAAAAAAAAGGGACGTTTGCATTTGGACTTTGAGATAACGTTCGTGAATGAATATTATATGCTTACTTTAGGTCTAGATAGTGCTGTGTGTAGTTGTTGTTATATTATTATTAAAAAAAGGCTACTTCTCATACAGAGAAGACATTGACCATTAGCCATGTTTTCTCAAGACGGATTAGCAATTTGACAATAATGTCAAATTGCTAATCCGTCTTGACATCTTGAGGAAAGCTGGACATAAGTCCAGCTTTCCTCAAGATGTTTTCCTTCACCGTAAGTTTGACTCAAAAAGTAGTATCGTATTAAGTAATTTGAAAAACTTATATCGGTACTTCCTCGGTTTTGGACCCCCAACCATGTGCATACGCCGCGGGTGTCTTAGCCACTGGGCCATCGCGTTAAAAATGTATTTATAATTTTAGGAAACTTATTTACGTAAAGTTAACAAATTTCGAAGTTAAGTATTTGTTTTTCATTACAACACGTTTGTATTAATTTAAAAAGTAAATATTTTCAAATTAGATGAAAAATATCCAAACAAATATTTTATTTTAGCACTAATTATAACTTTTACGATTATTATCAATAAATAGACTGGTATATCCATAACTTCTCGTAGAATGCAGGAAAGATACCAAGCGTTACACCAAAAAGTCGGATTGTAACGACGACGAACGACGTCACGAATGATATGACTTATGAGTGTTGTGGTTTTACTATTAACTTCTTTTTAATGTTTATACATACATTTTGGTAACTACTGCATATAAAACAGCACCTTTTGTAAATAAAACCTCTGCTAATCTTATAAGTGAATTTGTTCTAAAAATATGGAACAAATGACAACAACTAAATAATTTTATCGATACGGTTTTGAAATCGCTAATCTTTTAACAGGTATTTGAGGTAAATTTTTGACCTGGGCTAGACGAGATGCCGATGAGTTTGCGCTTTGGCGGCATTTCACTTATTCGGTAATGTTTCTACTATGACATTTATTGAATTTTTAACACTTGTACTAGGAAAGAAGCCGGGAACTGTACAAACATACAGCTCTCGAACACAAGGTACCTACTTCACTGGCTGCTTAGAATCATTGCTCAATCAAACGGTAGTAGATCCACGAACGGTAGTAGATCCACGATGGTTTCAGCATGAATGGGCCGGATCGTCCGGGGAAGTACTACCCTCTCATAGAAGATCGACGTAAGAGTAGTAGTATTCGTACTACTGCGTTTCGTTCGGTGAGTGAGAGTGCCGGAGGCCCAATTCCCCCCTTTCCTCTTTCCTCACCTCCCTCACTCCCTTCCCCTAAGCCCATTCCCAGCCGCCTTAGTGGAGGCCACCATACCAGCAGTTTAAAACGATGACTTTTGGTATGGTGGCCACCACTTCTGGATTCCACTGACCGCTTACCATCAGACGAGGTGGAGTCACTTTGGTAGGCTAATAAAAAAAAAAATTGCTAATATAACAATAATATCCCGTATGCGCAACGAACTACCTCTTAAACAACAGTATCACTTACCTACAATTACGTTACCGTGGTAGACCTTAAAATGTCATTTAACACTTCATTCTTATGCTAGTATTCAAAAGCCGGGTTCATTAACCCGACACTATAATTCTTTTATTGCTACTATAATGATTAGAGTAACAATTAAAGACGGTCGTGGAATGTATTAATTAAGAATTGCAGTTATAAAAAGATATGTCAGTGGGTCAGCGTAGTTTATACATAACAATGTAAGTAGAATTTAACCGCGTTTCTTAAAATAATATCATAAGTTTAGTAGCGAGACTTCCTCTATATTGATGCGTATGCTGTTTATTTTTGAGATAATTTATTTTCATAGACATTACAAGCATACAATTATCTACATCTAAATTCTAGATACTAATCTGTGTATTACAGATGAAAGAATGGTTTTAGATGAACTTTGATTTCAGTTTACCTATACCATAGTTATCATATTACTCAGTTTACAACAATATTTCAATCCATACTTTTATAATAAAGAATTTATTACAGTTGTAAAATTAAGCTATGATTACGCTGCCGCTACACGTCTTAATAAAAATCTATTTCATTAAAATATTAAATGTTCTACTTGGCAACGTTTCAAATTAGTAGGTATTCGTTCGTTTTGTAACAGCGAATGGTGAATTACGACAAGATCGTGTCGTCGGCGTCGTACGTGAGTCGCACAGAATACTAACTTGCACGGCGCTGTAAATCAATTCTCAGTCGACATTCTATTTCATAGCAATATTGTAACGTTTAATTCAGCAATATATGTCAATTAGTTGAATACGTCTATTGCATAAACAGTGGCAATGAACTGTATTATCGATTTAACAAAATAGTAAGCGGTAACTAATTATGAATTTTTATAGAGCTATATTTTATTTCTCGAAATTTATAAAGATCAAATACATATTGGAAATTTAATAAATTTATTGACGATTTGTTCAGTCAATTCGAGATTCGAGATATTTTATTAATTTGTATTTTAACTCTAAATATTTTTCTATGTATCTTAGTTGTAATGAAGACCAATGACGTCCACTGTTGGGTGTAAAGCTTGTTTAGATTAGTTTTACGCGTGAGTGAAGTTGTGTAGTAAATCGCGCGACTGTGAAATAGTAAAAAAGGTTTATTATATTCGGTCCCCACACGTTTTGCTGCTCTCGCGTGAATTGCGTGCAAGTCGCTTGAACCTCGCACATTGTTGACTCTTATTTTGCGTGCGTATTGGAATACTATCGACACCATTGCTGAGTTCAGCACACATGTTAAAGTTACTACGGTTGTACGTATTTAGAGTGTGAAACTTTGACATGATTGTCTTTATTAATGAGGTAAAAAAAGCATCGCGAAATATTACAATACAACTGATTTATCGGAGTCTACAGTTAAAACTATCTGGAGAAGCTCATAGATTACCTCCAACCATTGTCACTTTCACAGAATCAGAGACACCGTTATTCAGAAATTCTCTTTTTTTACCAGACCTACGCTCTATCTTGTGGGTCAGCTTTTATATGCTGTATCTGCCAGTTCGTGGTCACTGCTCTATGAATAAATACATCAAGCAATCTGTGGACTATGAAATCGCTTTAACAAGCGACTACATCACTCGTTGAACGAAACGCAACTTACTAGTGTAAATACTGCAACTTTAAGTAAATATTCCACCAGTCTCCGGATGAACCAGCAAAATCGAAAGTTATTTGTTTAGCGGTTAGTAAATCAATCACATTATGGCAATTGTTCAAGTTCAATGCCTTGTTTATGTGTTCTAACAATATAATTTACCTATTTTGACAAATACCGATAATTGTTTTAAGTTGGAGCTCTATGCTTACCGTGAAATTACAAACAGACAGATATAAAAACACACACAGCCGCATGAAACCGTCTTCCTACAGAAAACAGCAGATGTATTAATATGAAGCAGTGTTGTGTTCCTTTGATTACAGTTTCCAGTGCTGAGGCCCTAGACAAGTGTCAAAGATTTCTATTCTATTCATAGAATAGATAAAAAAAAATTATGAGATTGACATAAGCGTTGGCGTTAGCTTATGTCAATCCAATAATTTTTTTTTTTCCATTAATTTGTTAAGAAAAGTCTTTTTTATACGTTAATAATGTACGCCCAGCTAGTCAAAGGTACTATTAACATGATCCCCAGGGCCACAGAGTCCAAGCAGAGGATTAAGAGGGTAATAAACCTCTACAGTACCTACTTAGTAGTTCCGCTTACAACTCACTGTACTAATTAGTAATTACGCAAAGGAAAAAAAGCGTGACAATATTAATTATTTGGAAATTACAGCTGTCGGTTTAGTATATGGTGATTTAACACGCTTATTACCCATACTTTATACATTTGTATTACAGTTGCAGCGATCTGTCCCGCTAAAGAAAAGCGACTTCACTGAAATCGCCAAGTTTCGGGAATTTGAGTCTTATTTATGGTCTCAAAGGCCTATAAAGTCTCATACTTATTTAATGTTCTTATGTCGGTCATATTTGCAACATTATTTGACAGCTAACTAATCTTTATCTTAAATCTAATCTTTATCTATATAAATTTTAGTGGACAAAGGGCACTACTTCACCTTCGGTTGTTATCAATGTCTGCACATACTCAATGTTTGGACTTTAACAGTTATGTTATATCCTCGCCACAATTGTATTATTGTATCCTTGCAAAATTTATTGTTAACATGAGTAATTTACGCTAAAGAAATGATTGTGATGAAATCTGAAATATACCTTCTATTTACAAAATGTACCTATTTTAGAACATCAAGTCATTTTTCCTTGCGTCGTTATCATTATAAAGGTGTATGAGAGTAACAATTAGTGTAATCGAAGTTCTAAGTGTTTCGGTAGGTACCAGAATGTTGCACTTAGGTACTCTGGGTATGTTTGTATATTGCGTTAATAAAGTATGTTAATATAACACTGGTAAGATTATAATAAATGTATCTAGAACCTTACACTAATCATGGTTAGCCACGGTATGTAAATTTCAATAAAAAATTTAATATTTTATAAAATTACAATGGTTTTATTCTAAAACTACAATAGTTTTATCACAAAGTACTGAATATTATGATTTACTCATTAGCTCTGCTGGTGCGCTTAACTTACTATTGACAGAGTAAAATAGTAAAATGAGAAAATGAATAACGCCACTGGTATTTAATTTACAAACTATATTTTCTTACGCTGTTACCGGGACAATTAGGTAGTTAGTAGTAAAATTCGTAGCTCTGCCAATAAATATAATAATAAATATCTAATTATAACCTAAACGTTGTCATTAACAGATATAAAATTGTTTATTTTTTTACTTCGTGTAATTTTTACAAAAATAAGTTAAATGTAAATTATTATTTACTTATATTATAATAAATAGGTACTTATTTATTATAAAATAATAAAAAAATCATATTTTGGTAACAATAAAATGCATTGTATAAATTAGTAGTTATTAATCTACCTCTGAACAATAACAATAAAAATTGCTCTAATTTGCTCTCCTACATTACATAAATTGCTATTGGCTAAATGAAAAATGATCACCTGTTTGTTACACGTAAATCACATAAACACTACTCTTACTTAATTATCGTGAAAGCCAATGTTCACATTTCAAAGCATTTCTTCTAAATATGCTCAAATTATGTGCTCATTTATGTTTAAAAAAAATATTTTAATAAATCAGTTCAGTAATGACTCTAATGACTTATTGAGTTATAGTGCGTTTTTCTCACGATGACAACGTAGAATAGAGCGAAAATTTAGTTCTTAGAGTAGATACTATTAGCGCTGTTCGTATTTACACAAAATATTTTACGCTGTCACCGCAACGCCAACGGTGACATTGACATTATAATGTATGTTCTTTATTTCATGGTAAAGTTACAGAAGTTTGAATCAAACATTTTCAAACTTTCACTATATCTTTATATAAATGAAAGTTCAACTTATCATTTGTGTGAAACGTTCTGTTGTAGGTACTATCTAAATCTAGTTGTTTATTTGTAAAAACTGTGATGACAACAACGCAGATCCTTTAAACACATTTATTAATTAATTTAATAATACCTGCATATACGTTTCCTAAAACAAGTAACATATGTATGTAACATTTATATATACATACATTTTGACATAATAAATAATATATAAAATGTTTTTTTTAATATATATTACATGATTTATAGTCATAATTGAACAGTTAAGTACAATATTTTTATTGTTTTGTTAAAATTGTATACTTAGTATTGTTAAAATTATACATTGTGATTTGTGAAATAGAGGTACAATGTACATTGTGAACTCCTGTGGTAAATTAAATTAAGTTCATCTTACTTTATACTTATAACAAATATTAACAGTTTATATAATACCTACATAGAAACATTTACCACAGTTCACATGTTGCCTTTATCTTTTGTAGCAATATGCAAATTGAGGCAGCCTGCTTTTTATTTTTTCTTTACAACATAGAAAGCTGTAATTATTACCTATAGAGTTAAGTGTATTGCCTGCGTCACTTTGCATGCTACTTGAAATTGTAACTTACAAAAATTGTAATAACCTGGCGATTAAAAAGAGTGGCCTGAGTTTCTTGCCAGTTCTTCTCATGGCTCTACTTCGTCAGCGAACTGGCTGTAGGTTAATTTGCTGACATTTTGTAAACTTTGACGTTCATAAGTGTTAATTTAATTAACCTATGTAAATAAATAAATTTTCATTTTCATTGTTATGTTAATTTGGCAAACGATTGACTAGATATCTAATACATTTTGTAGTAAATTTAGTTGCTTAAGTTACGTAGGTTTAGTGATTTAGATTTATGATTAGTCCACTAATGAACTTCCTTTTCTGACTCCAAGAAATTGTCAATAGCGGCAATAGTACGTTTCTGATGCCGTCCACTGTCGGTGTTAGATGAAATCATAGAAGCTGCCCGACTCGGGTTACGTAACACCGGTTTTTGAAGCTTGAAGAAGTTCAAAGATGCTTTTAACTCTTTGATCAGTACCTCTTTGTGCGTTACCTGTAATTTTAATGTTAATTACTTTAATTCATTTTTAGTCACCATTAAAAAGCGAGTCTATTTTGAAAAGACGGTTGCTAAGATGAGCAACAATTAACATACGTGAGATATTGTATAATAATATAAACATAATAAATAAGTAATTTCTATTTACTTTTTTGGGGTAATCCTGAAAAGAGAGATGAGAAGTGTACTTATTACATTTATATTTTATCTTGCTTGTTAGACATTGAGAAATACTGGACAATATTCTAGCCACATAATACCGACTTGCCTATGCAACCTGAGATCTTTAAGTCGATCAGCATAAACTTCTAAGATCAGTATTATCACGACGCAAATAATAGTAATAAAGTACTTGTTAGAAATCATAACTAACCTGCTCGCGGACGACTATGTTACGAACTTCATTCATAAATTCCAACGCAGTTATAATTAAACTGAATCCTATGCCAGCGATTAATACTACGAACGCTCCAACTAAATTTTCCATTTCAAGGTCACCTTCCAAGTCATTTTCGTCTGTAGTTGCCTGAAAACACATATATAATTTTACAAGTAGGTATTTATTATTCCCATCGTTAAAATTATTCTGTGTATTGTATAAAAGAACTTTTTTGTAGGTTGCAAATAAGTTTACATAGGCTCCGCATTGTAAGCTAGGACAGTTAGTCAAAATATGCGTTCATCAATACATAAATAATACATTTTTAATCTATACTATTATATAAAGCCGAAGAGTTTAATTGTTTGAACACGCTAATCTCTGAACCCACCAATCGGATTAGAATAATTATTTTTGTGCATGATAGTCCAGTTTTTAAGGCAGGTTATAAGCTATGTAACATCACGCTACTGGCAACGGTAGCAGAGCAGTGAGCAAAAACGCGAGTGAAACCGCGCCGCGGGAAGCTAGTTTTTAATGCATTTAACAACGATTGCGGGTTACAGTTTACATTTAATTTTAAAAATAAGTGGCATTCTATTTACAGGATACCTAGTTATTATTACCTTACATTCCTTAGCACCGTACTTTTTTTCCCACCATTTATTTTTTATTTCGTCTAATATGGTCAACTCTTTCATTTTCAAAATGGCTCGATTTATATGAGTTCTAAATGGAGAATCTGTAGAAATACAATTTCGTATAAAATAAAGACCAACCAAACAAAGATTTTAGAGGTAAACAGAAATTTGAAGAGTACTTACTTGCAGGCATGGCAATCCCATAATCTTTGCTGTCCAATTCTCCCCCAACCTTC
The DNA here is from genome assembly GCA_963082885.1 of Parascotia fuliginaria. Classification (NCBI taxonomy): domain Eukaryota; kingdom Metazoa; phylum Arthropoda; class Insecta; order Lepidoptera; family Erebidae; genus Parascotia; species Parascotia fuliginaria. The sequence goes on along the minus strand of OY720180.1, from coordinate 10,280,559 downwards.
TTCAAGTCGCAATTTCGTTTAAGTTTATATTCGATGGTGCAAGATTCCATAAAGAATGCATATTTGTTTCTGCTTTTTAGTACTCGTTTTTCTCCTTCTTCGTTACTCTTCACCAAAACAACAGGGTTTGCCATCATATTTTCATACATACGCCTGTATGTTTTGTCTTTAGATGACTGAAAAAATAAAAATTAAGTAAGGTAAAATTTGCCACGTATCCAGTCGGACACTCTGGTTTAACAGTGGCATTAAGGCATGGTTTTGTATAGGATATCAAACTGAGCATGAAAAGCTGGCAATAATTCCGTGTTTTGATTTTTTTTACTGTAAGTTTTAAACTAAAGAATCTGATTGATACGAATAATTTCAGACTGTGTACGAATATATTTGTAACTAGCTGACCCGGCGAACTTAGTTCCGCCTAACAGTCGATCAACATTACTTTATTTTTCTAAAATAAAAGATTTTTCTAAAATAAACGTAGTCTAAGTTACTCCTTATTACATCAGCTACCTGCCAATAAAAGTCGAAAATCAAAATCGGTCCAGCCATTTCAGAGATTAGCCGGAACAAACAGACAGGCAGACAAAAATTGTAAAAAATGTTATTTTGGTGTATGTACCGTATATAAATATTATTAGTATATATTCATACACATGTAGTAAAAAACGGTTATTTCAATATTACAAACAGACACTCCAATTTTATTATATTTCAGACTGTGTACGAATTATTTGTAATAAATTTTAATAAATAGACCTAATATAAATACCTTGAAGAAATCAAGCGTAGATCCTCCATTGATGGCACCGTACAGAATCTTTGTTTGCTTAGCCAAGTCATCGACGCTGTTTATTGGCTCGTTTTCCAAAGCCGATGTCATTGAAGCTGACAGCTGAGCAATATACGTTTGGCATACTATTACAGCGAAGAACCACCACATGCCACAAACCCATCGAGTTCCAAATGCTCTAAAACAATTAAATAGTACAATCACAGAATTAAATTATAGTTCAAAAAAAACTCCAAACTTCATAGTGGCACACACAGCTAGAATTTCTCGTAGGTGAATCGTTGCACGAATTGGTACTGCCCGGTTTCAGAGTCGACTCTAAAACGAGCTATCACGTGCACGAATGTGCAAGAATACAGCTAAAATCGAACCTTGTTGGACTTGATCGCTTGTACGGGTGACCTCTTGTGTATTTACCAGTGATGTGAAGAGTGTTTACTCTAGAGCAATCCTTGTGAAACACGCAAAGAGATCTGAATCTTCATTGATCTATTATCTAATAGCTTGTGGTTAACTGGGTAATAGTCACACGTTATTTAAATTCAACTACATAACATACTATACAACAATCAAGAAATTTCACCAAATAAACATAAGTTACAAAGTACTTTGGCAATATGTCGCAGCCCTGCGTCATGATGGAACCCATTGTAAGCCAGGCACAATTCTTGAAAGTCCATATGTTTTCTAATTCCTCCGGATCTTTTTCACAAGGTTCTGGGTTTTCCCAATCCGCTGGTGATATTCTGAAATAATTGTATTTTATATTTTTAGCCAATTATAAAAAAACAATATAATTATGCTATGATATGTTTTGTAACAACACACATAATGATTTTTTTAGCAGAGTGATTGAAAACCGACATAACTTGGACTACTTTTTATCGACATACGAGCTTAGTATTAGTATCTGTTTCGTGAGCTAGCTCATGGGGCAGTTACTAATAATAATAATAATAATGAATAATACTGGCAATACATACGACACATAAGATTGTTTACATATCAAATATTTCAGTTACATGTACATAGGTATATTTACCTGGCGCAAATAAAAAGTATGATTGACACAACACAGTAGGCAGTCGCTGTATACATCCAAACATCAACAGTGTAGGGGTTGAGAAAAGAAAACATTCCCGGTGGCACTTTACGTTCTTGGGTAAATAAAATACTTATCCCTAAACTCATGAATGGTACTGAAAAATCTACGACCTTTTTACGTTCTTCCGTTATAGTTAGATCGCATACAGCTAAGTCAGCTTTCTGTAAAGAAATTATGAAAGAAATTAAGAATTGGCGTACTGAATTTGAATGAGGAGATTTTCAGGGATTTTCTACTAAAGATTTTAATTATAAACATTTACTACCTTAAAGTTTTTAATTATAAATTACTAAGTTAATAGTCAAGCACAGTTTTATATCAGGTTTAAGCAATTTGTAAAATTGTAGCTATACCTGACTAAGCCGAAATCTTTGGTGACTAAACATACATTAATTGAATTTAGTTCAAAACATAAAAACTATTATTATCGTTCTTTACAAGAAAAATTACATGTCCTTCACAATTTTGATATTAAAATGTTTTTATCGCAATAAACTTTAATAAACTTTTAGACAATGGCTGAAGAGATTGTTCTAGGCTTCTTCTATGAGATTAATTAACTTAGTTTTGTGTTCAACTAAAGTAGTATTATCCGTGATTGTTTTCGTAAAAAGATTTGATCAGTTTTCTTGGCCAGAATGATAATTTATTTTATAGCTTTGTTGGCTATAAAATAAATTCTCATTTACAATGACCTACACAATATCATGTGTAGTTGTTAAAATCTTCAAAGAGGTCAACTCTGCTGTTTGTAGACTACTGTTAGATCGTAGTCTATGTTCAGTACAGTACACTTTTACTTTTAATTTTGTGGCGTGCACAACCAAAACTGTCACATATCAGGAAATCGGTAAAAAATTTATGTTTGTTTAGTAGACCTACAGATTAGCTGTTAAGATCATTTTAATAACATGATAACGAAGATCATTATTTTTAACACATAAAATTTATAACATGTCTCCTACAAATGAACTTGATCGAAATATAAAAATATTATGTTTATTAGCCTTAAAAAACACTTATAGAATGAAAAACGTGTATAAATAAAATTTAGAATTCATATTTAGTAAGTGCGGTTGTAAACGAACAATAATTTGAATTAAAACAATAGATTTACGGGATACTGTGACTCCTGTAAGCCAGGCTTAGCAGTGAAAAACAATTACAAACGCCGAGCTCACGCGAGAGTCCCGGTAACACTATAATTCATCATCATCATCATATCAGCCAAAAAACGTCAACAGCTGGACATAGGCCTCCCCCAATATTGGCCACCGTGGCCGGTCGTACGTTCGTTTCACTACTATAATTATTACTAACTTATTGTTATAAGATAAAAATTAATTTATACACTAACCTTATCCAACAAGTCCCCGATTAGGCCAGTCCATTTTTTAGTTTCGGGATCAAAAGAGCCATACTTTTTATCTTGTTCGAAGTAAAATTCGTAAGTATAATTAAAATTCTCTTGTTTTAGTATACGAAATATTTCTTTCACAAGATCAACGGAGAAACCCTCCCATTTGTTATCAGGGTCATCATCTTCACAGTCTTCTCCCTCACACTTTTCTTTTTCAAAAAAGTATGGTTGAGCTCTTCGTGATATTACCTACGATCATACTTATACTATTACAATTGTTGTGGCTGTATACCTTGAATGTATAGAGTAGAAGAGATTGATAAACTACTGAAAATGTGACAAACAAAATGTGATCTGCCGAAGCCTATTTATTGTATGCTATTTAAGCCCATTCTTATTAATTTGTTAAATTATAAACATTTGAAACTCTTTGCATAACAAATTACGAAAAAGTAACTTATTTTATCGGTCGAATTATCATTCAGAATTCAAGAGTTTCACCTGTTAAATAAAGAATTGCTTTGAATTCTAAATGTCAACGTAGGTTAAATAGGCTTCTAGGATTTACTAGCATTGTTAGTTGAAGATCACAGTATTAATCACATTTTATCGTAAAATATCTTTGTTGATATCGATGGCTCTAATATTGTTATATATTTTAAAAATATACTTACAATAAAATGTTTACTGGACTGTGATATTGTATATTCATCTACAGTAGGTCTTATGTCAATGATTTCGGCTCCGTTGGCAGACTCCCATTTAGCAATAGTGCGTTTTGTCTTTAAATGTATTTCATTAACATGTAAAATATAATTAACTCTTTCTCCTCGCTCATTGAATTGAATATTTCCAGTAACACCATCCGAGGTTGTCTGGAAAATATGAAAACATAGATGCGTTGTTATTTATAATTATTGTAGAGCTCTTGTGTTGTTTTTTATTGGTATAATTATATCACGCTTGTTATGTATATCTATCATAATAAATTATTAAACGTATTTTAAAAGGTAATCAAAAATGAACTCGAATAGGAAAGAAAATCCAATATAACTGAACGAAGTAATTTTTTTACTGTACTTTGTTAGTTAAACATGTTCTAGTACAATTTTATACAGTTCGATTTTTTGCATGTTTATCTGGTCGTGTGTATGTTTCTGCGTGTTACCTGTAATATTTTGTTTTGTAAAATGGCTCCAAAAGGCCAAGGCTCATCTTCGCTCATACAATCGAACTCCGGAGGCATGCGTAAATCTTCTATATCATTAAGTGCTTTAACAATATGATTGGCGACGTCATCCATAATTAGGGCTTCACTCTGTTAAAAAACATTTTTTTATTCGTAAGGTTTGACGTTTAGTCTCAAGCACAATTGTAATGCTCATAGTGATTTGCTAATTTTGGATGGAAAGATGAAAATTGTTTCATCAGTTTATGCGCTACAATATTACAAAACAAATACCTACAGCTTAAAAGATACTTCAAATATTTCTCTTTTCATTTAGATTATTTCAAATTAAAAGAGAAATATTTGAAGTCGTAAAAGAGGCTTAAAATATCACAATTAAAAAAATATAAAACATTACGAAGGAAAAGGAATAAATGTTAAGCCTTACTATATTAATGTCATTTTTTACCAATTTATTGACCAATACCCTTATTGGTTTTTATCCCTATAAATTATGGTCATAAGCGAGTGTACGATGGATCTAAATATTGGCTTCAGTTTCGAATCGGTTACCCTACGTCCATAAAGGGCCGGTATTATAAAAATAATAGCTTATGTAATAAAAATGTATGGACAAACATTTATTTACATTGTTGTGGATATAAAAAAATCAGTAATGTTGTAATTTATTCAGGTTGGCGTTTCTGTGGCTCAAACATAATACAAATTTACTATCGAGTAGATTTCAATCCACTCCCAGTACACACTTATCTACTCTAATAGCATATTGTCACCTATATTAATAAATATATTTTGCATCGTCGCTTTTTTTAGGAGGAGGCAAAACCGTCATTGAAGACATGAAGATCTTATATCATGAGAATAATCAGATCATAAGATAAATCTTACCTTATCTGCAAATTGCCGATAATTTAAAGCCAACCCTAACTATAAGCAATTAAGGTCAAAATAATTGATCCTGGGAAATTAGAGATTCAGTTTTATTCCACACACCTATCACTATAAAATTAAGATTTACTTTATATAGTAGCTGTCCGCTGTGCAATTTTATCCGCAATAAGTTACATCTTTAATTACAGCCTTGCACCCGTGTCTCTAGTTACTTACATAAAGCCTTCATCAAAAATTGGGTTATCAAATTCAAAAAGAATTATTCAAATCCGACTGATAGTTCTGAGATTAGGATATTTAAATAAACAAACTCTTACGCTTTATAATACACTCGTATTAGTATAGATTAAACTCTGATTAAGCAGAAACAATTTTCTCGTAGCTAACCTCAAATTCTGTAACAGATGTTAATTTGGGAGTGTCCCATTTTCCAACCCTGGGTGCCAAATGGTGTTTTCCATCTTTTAGAATGTCGTAATCCGTAAGACTTAGCCATGTTATGTTTGATTGCAAGTTTATCAACTTTTCAGCTACCGTTGATGTGTCCATGGAAACCATAATATAATGCTGAAAAGTAAATTTAAGCATTTTTAGAAACCGTAGATTCTATCAAATATTATCAAATGTACGGAAGCTTGTTTTTTTTGAACATCTAGATTATATTCAACTCAATGATTTACGATTAACAGTATCCATTGCGATATCGCTAAACCTTGTTTTAACGTATAGTTGTATGTAATTAAATGATTACCTGGTATTCATTATCTAGTTTCATTTCCTCAGCTTCTTTTATATATTTTAGAATACGATCAGCGTGACAGTCCAACAGAATACGGCTTTCTTGAGATTGTTTCAATTGTTTGAATATCTAAAATAATTGTCAAAGAATGATGAACACATTGTAACATTTTCTCTTTGAGAATTAAACAATTTTGTAGCTATTACTGTGTACCACTGACACAATGTAAAATATGCCATTTACGGAATACCAACCTTTTTATTTTAGTTTTAGATATTTCGCTAGATATTATTTCTATATAAACAAAGTCGTAGTAAAGCAACATTATACTTCATATGTGGCATTCGACAGTATCCAATGAATTGAAGTTGACCTTTACAACAAAATAATAATCACAAAGTACATTCTAGACTCTAAAAATAATGACAGTGTTTAAAAATTGATATTTTTACTGTATAGTAATATTGAAAGGAAATTATATACCTTACGATTGTCACCCTCAGGATCCAGTTTATAAACCGAAATTCGAGATTTCTTTGAAACTTCAGCAAGAATCTTCTGGACTCTTAATAATCCTAAAATAATGAATTATGAAGTCACTTTAAGGGTTGGTGATCAGCCCTTATCATTACAAGAAGTACTTATACTTTTAGTAATTGACTGCTAATGGCAATAATATGTAACCGCTGCTATTTAAAACGGACAAACACTGTGCTTGCAGTTCCAGGCACATTATCATCTATTTTCCCGTTAACTACTGAAAACCACTGCTAACATTATGCTACGTGTTATTCGAACTATAAAACACGATACACATCTATATAACAGATTTAGTACGTACCAAAGTTGTCCTCATATAACGCTGCGAACTTTTCCCATTGATAATACTTAAGAAGCTTTCCATAAGCTAGTGAAATTTCTTCAGCGTTCGGATAAAAGTTTATAGTGATATCTTTATATGTCGGCTTTTCATCTTCTTCATTAATATCTGACTCAGTAGTTTCTTCTTCACCTTCCTCATCTTCGGACTCAGTTTCCAATTCACTTATTTCCAAGTCTGGATCCAAAGGTTGCCATGTAGCTTGAATGTGAGGTATGTTGGCTTTTGTGCACTGATCTCGAATAGCTCCATCTGTTATTGGATTCTGAGGCCCAAATATAGCGACTGGTCGTATCAGCTTTAGTGAACATACTGAAATTGTTTAGAAGAAAATGAGTTATCGTATATTTATGTATATTTAACACATGACCAATGTATGATTATGCAAATTTATACAGTATATTATAATATAAAATATAATTGACAGTCTCATACTATGGCGCAAGATGTCTTTCGTCTTCTTATTCACTTATATCATTTCTCATGAAAGCATTTTTTTATTGGCCTCTTCTCGTATATCCGTTTACACATATATTTATCACTTTCATAAATCAATAGTTTCACTAATATCGGTACCTACCATTTAAATTCGAACTTAGTATTATTTGCAGACTTAAACTGTTAAAATAAAGTTGTACTTACGTTCTCTCCAAACAGAATGACTGTCTGTTCTCAAAGGCCTTAGAAGGATTGGATGTATTCGAACCTCTTTGAGATTAACATGGTGCAAGCTCTCGTTGAAAGCTGCTTGTTCTGTAATCGCTGCTCTATCGAATATTCCCACTGCAGCAATACGGGAAATTGTTTTTATATCTATCTATCTTAATATCAAAAGCTTGTAAAAACAAAAATCGCAACTTCAGAGGTCTCAGAGAGACAAAACAGAAATAATACGGTAGATAAATATTTCTTTTTATGACATATAATTACTATAGTAAAATATGAGCTGAAGGACGTCCACAGCTGAGCTGAGTTCGTTCTATTAATTTCTAATGAACCTCAAAGAAACGTCTAAGGTAATCTTGGTACGAAAGTCTCGTAAAAGTTTTAGTCGAAACTTAGAAAGAAAACAGCATCGCTGGTAACTAGACTCAGTAGGACAGTATCCTAAAAACAATTGCGGAGAATAAACATCCTCCAATAATAAAGAATTATGTGTGCAATGTAATTAATTAATTTAACCATTACTTTGTAAGATTATAATAACAATTTTAAATTTATAATTATCAGAATAAAATAATTTGACTTTGAACGGAACCTAGGTAGATATTGGATGCTGTTGCCCATTTCCTAGTATTCTCTTGGTCGCCTCTTATGACATTCTAAAGATTGGAGACCAGATGGTTCCAGATTGTCCCGGTCAAATGCAGACTAATATTATTATACATATTATATATAATTTACCACTATTTTTAAACGGTAGTACAGTATGTAAAGAATGCTACAACAATATTTGTTATATTGCGTGTAGTTAATGAAATATTATATTATATTGTCACTTAGAAAACACTGCAAATTACACTTCGATAGTTAGTACACAATGAAAGGTTAAGCATGTTTATGAACTCACCTAATTGATAGGATATCTCTGTGAAATCAACAAATTGGATCTGCGGAGTGCACTTGTGTGCACAAAACAATAAGATTAGAATAAACCTCATCACGTATAAACTTTATTGTTTCATGTTGTGTAAAAACAATTGCACTGTAACTTGTGGGCACACCGCTTAGGGAATGAACATCTGGTTAGACGGTCAGAAATAAAATTAACCTCACGCAGAGTTACTAAAAATGGAGTAGGTATTAATATTATTGTATTGGCGTAAACTTTATGTTCTTTTGATGTGATCATGTGTAAGAGAAAGTCTGTTGTCATATTGGAGAATTATAGTCTATTAGGATTGCTATTTAAATAACGGAGTGAGACATAACCAAATTTAGGTATAGCATGATTACACTCTTGCACTTCTAAGGACTTCTTTTCAGTAGGTAGGTACTATATTGCATAACTTTTGTCGAGATAAATGATTTCATATGCTCCTAGTTGGCACTTGTCTTAATGATCCATGCTTAGTCATAGATAAACAATTTGCTAATTTTTTTGTATTCTAAAATGCAAACAGTCTAGTAAATCAACACACTTGCGACGTTTGCGAGCGCGATGGAACGTTTAATAATGGCTAGTCGCGACGGTAAACGCGACGGATACGCAACGTGGCCTAAAACTGCTCTCTAAAAATACCCCACGGTTTCAGACGAAGTGGAGGCGGTCAGACCGCCGCACCCGCATGCCTAAACAACGTATTTTAGTTCAAAACCAACAAAAATTCAACAATGATAACATTGAAAGCTTTCTTTTTTGTTACTGTTGCAGTTTACATACAATACATTGACGCGACCCGCACAGCTATATTCCCTATAGGTATGTTATGTTTCAAATCAAACAAATTATAATCAACAAAAACAAAACTGTTTCGTGTATTTACAGGAGGTTTATTCAACCGGTTGAGTTTAAAAAGCTCTGTAGAGGCATTTGAAAGAATTGCTAATAAGAGCAAGACGTACCATGGACGAAAGTTGTTGGCAAAGGTGATCGACAGCTACTCCACTTCTTTGGAATGTAAGTACTATGTTGGTTTGTTTATGTTGTGTTTGTACTGATATATTTTATACCCATAAGCGAATTGCCTGCAGTTATATAGTTGTTTTTTTTTTTTTAATTTTTAACACAAGGCATACAGTTTCGCAAAAACCTGCACTTGTATCATACCTAGTTAAAGATTTGAATTAATATCTTTATACTTTATTTATAATTATTAAATTTATTCATATTATAGTTTACAATGTCAGTCATAAATGTGAGCGAAAAGATCAGCGGTTTTGTGTGTGCTATGCTATTCGTATGTACACTACCAGTTAAGTTTCCATAACCGTAAAAAGGATAAAAACTTAAAAATAAGTATATTATTATTCATTGAGGCATAATATAATAAAAAAAACCTGTGGCACTCGGGGACTGCCGCGGTAAAGCTATTGCATAGCATTTTTTATCAACGTATGCAATTACAATTATTTATTTATTTTTTATTTATGCAGTTTTTTTTTCTTTGATATTAATTCAAGTTTTTCTTTGATATTAATTCAAGTTACACTTTTTGAGCGTGGTGACTGATAAGAAAACAATTTTTCTTTTATTGAATAAATGAGAAGTTAAAATATTTTTATTATCTTACAATACAAGTAGGTTATTCAGGAATTTTTATCATTCTACTAAGTATTTTTACTCCGAAAAAGAATAAAACTGGGACATTACATTACATTGATGCATTATTACACGTTATTAAAATCTTAGTTTCATTTCTATAGTTCTTCCAGATAAAATTTATCGCAAATGTGACAAAATATTTGGTTTATGTGTGGTAAAAATTAGCGCCACTAGTGTTTATCCTGAGAAATAAATTTTATGGTAGGCGGAGTGGGAGGTGTTAGGTTTTATTTCGTGTTACGGAATTTCTTGATTAGGTCGCCGCGCTCAAAGCCCGCTATAAAAGCTATACAATAGCTTAAAAATTCCTTACTTAATTACATTCTAAACGTTTCTTTTTCAGTATGTCCGTTTACTTCTAATGGTAAAGGAATAGTGACATTAATTGATGCGCGGCCTACTGATGGGATTTGCGATACTACATGCCTATTATGCAATAGGCTTAATGTAAGTTCTGCGTCTGTCTCCCAATATTGGGATGAGCAGAGGCTATAGAACGCCATTTGCTGCGAATCAAATATACCTCCTTTGCCTCTTCAACATTCATTAATCTTTTCATACACACACATCGGTTACGGGTGCTTATAATTGTGCCCTTTGTCAACATTTATCACCTATTTGGTTCGCATATGTTCGCCTAGAGGAAACCTCTGATGGTAAAACGTATTACTAAAAGGAGATTATATCAAGAAGCTCCACTTCTGTGTTGGTACTCTGAAAAAAGGAAATCACTGAAAAGTCATAACCAAGAATTGTCGGTCAATTTGCCTACGGCTATTATTGGTAAAGATATAGCCTCGAGAAGGCCTAGCAAGAAATTCAGTCTACTCTTTTAAATCATTTTTTTTTCGAATGAGTATAACTATTATTTCAAGCTTCTATATCTTCTATACATATAATAAAATTGGAGTGTCTGTTTGTAATATTGAAATCACCGTTTTTTACTACATGTATATAAATATATACGCTACATACACCAAAATTACATTTTTTACAATTTTTGTCTGTCTGTCTGTCTGTCTGTTTGTTCCGGCTAATCTCTGAAACGGCTGGACCGATTTTGACGGGACTTTCATTGGTAGGTAGCTGATGTAATAAGGAGTAACTTAGGCTACTTTTATTTTAGAAAAATCGTTTATTTTAGAAAAATAAATTAATATTGATCGACTGTTAGGCGGAACGAAGTTCGCCGGGTCAGCTAGTTTTAAATAAAACCAATAAACTTCTTATGTTTCAAATTATTTTCAAACATTTTAGATAACTCACTTGTCTGTTGGATGGCAGCCTGTTGAAACATTCGCAGAGGATTTATTTACTTTTCATTATCATCCGCCGCCAAAATCAATATCAACGGCTTACGCAGCTTTAATCAAAGAATTGCAATGGGATAAGTTTACAATACTGTACGAAGATGACAGCAGTGAGTATCTTATTTAATTATACAATCGAAATATTTAAACTGCGTTTATTTTTATATAACTGCCTTGAAACTGACATTGTATTATTCTTGATTTAACCATTAATTTAAGAGCCTTACATATAATTTACAATATGTTAGTGGCAAAGGCAAGTAAAAACTGAATTCACACTGCTAAAAATCGAGCACGATTTTACGCCATTTATAGTACAATACCTACAGTCTATTATGTTCTTGTGTCCCGCAAATATATACACAGAAAATAATATAAAATGGTTAACTAATACAAAAATTACAGCATTTAAATGTAGGTATAACCCTCATTATACGCTGTTTCTCTACAAAACAATTAAAACTAACAATTATATCAACGTCTGGAATGTGTACCTTGTTTGCTTATTAAATGAAACTCTCATGTTTTTATTGCTTTATATACATGAAAACGCTTTTAAGTTAGATACTTATAGATACGTAATTTTATTTATGTTTTTTATTGCACATCATTTGATTAAAATTTTAATTCAAAGAAATAAAAACGGTCAAGTGCGAGTCGGACTCGCACACCGAGGGTTGCGTAAATTTGTTATCAATATAAATAACATCATCATATATCTTTTTATTGTGTTGACATAGAACTTTTTTTTCACAGTTTTTAGAGGTTGCAGTCAAGAAAATTCGGTATAAAGTTTAACTCAATTCTTTCACGGGTTACTGAGAAAAACTTGTTCACAGACAGACAGACGGACAACGAAGTGATTTTATAAGGATTCCGATTTAACCCTAAAAATTAATTAAATCAGGTAATGTTTTACTTACTGTTTACCGGTTTTTATTCCAGGCTTCATACGACTTCAGGAAGTAATAAATTCTTGGTCAAGTATGTCAGAGCCAATTCTATTCAGGAAACTGGATCCAACATCAGACAACCGTGAGACGTTCAAGTATATATTCAAAGTAGCGCATATGAGTTACCATGTATTGGACTGTGACGTCAGCAACATTCGTAGATATATGGAAGAGATAGTACAAGTGAATAACTTTACGGAGTACCAAGTGAGTGAGCTTTAGATTCATTAACAGAAACAAAGGTAAATCAATTGTCTGGTCTACATTCACGACAAAGACGAAGTGTAAAAGCTACCCGTTCCAGTTAAAGTTTAAAAGCAAAGTCGTTATAATCTAATCTTTCCGATAAAAAACATAGGGATTTAATTATTTGTTTGGTAGTTAGACGTTTTGTTTTAAACTTATTGAAATAAAAACAGTCGTACTGATGAAGTATTTGTTTTTATTGCCAGTGGTGGTATATAAGCAAGTGGTCCACCTGATGAAAAGCGAAACGGTTGAGAGCCTTCTGCTCACCGACAGTCCGCGTAAGGTTGTTAAAGCCATCAGAGGCTAACAACCCACACCACAGAAAAAATAAATAAAAAAAAGTGATGAAAAACGAGCCGGTTATCATTATTTGCAATAAGAAAACACCAAAGCTGCTAACATTGCCGTCCACCGATTTTGTGATCAATTCTTTTGTTGCAGAGTTTTATGTTAACAAACTTAGATGCTTATGCACTTGATTTCAAAACTATGCCAGAACTCATGGCAAACGTTTCTACGTTACATTTGACTGTATCCAGCAATGACTTGTGGATTGACATGGGTATGGATACTGGAGAGCCTTTACAGGTAATTTTAAATTTCATATTGTGAATGCATGTGTGAATGAATTAAAATCATGATCAATATGAAAAAACCGGATAAGTGCGAGTCGGACTCAGGCGCGGATCCAGAGGCGGTTTCAGGTTGTGGTCACAGCTTTTTTTAATAAGCCTTTCAAAGTGACTACTCTTCCTGATGGTAAGCAGGCAATGGAATCCAGAAGCCACCCAAAAATCGGCCAAGTGCGAGTCGGAGTATGAACTCACTCTTGTACAATAATGCATGAGTCATGTATGTCAACGAATGGCTAAAAATGGGGTGTAGAGTGCGTGAGCGAGTAACTTAGCAATTCCTTCACAAACATGTTTAGTGTGATTAGGTAGTGAACGTACTAAAAGTGCCCTCCCCTAGAAGGTGAGCCGGAGGCGGAGGAGGGGTTTAAAGTTCCCAATGTTGAGTTTTTCACTAATATCTTCAAAACGGTGCATTTTAGAGAATAGCGTTCTTCTATCAAATTTTCTACAACTTTCATATTATGCACATTTTCAATTTCCAATAATTTTTGAGCTACATGCTCTAGAAAAATAGAAATGAACAAAATCACCGCTTGTGGCATAAGATTATACGAACTAAAACCTTTTAGTTGGCGGAAAGGAGTTAAAATATTAAACCATTTTTTTTAAATATTTTTACATACAATACATATACATGCATCAGAACGGTTAATTAATGTGTGTATACTTTCAAAAAAAATTATGAAAGGATGAAATTTTTGACCTACGGTTATCGAAGTGTATCATATTAATTAATCGATCCGATGAATGTATTAGTGTTGTAGGTGAATTTTTAAAAAAGTAAAAATGTATTTGGGTTAATATATTCTCCTTCCCGCCAATTCTACGAATTAAAAGTACCCTCGTATAATTTTATGTCACAAGCGGTGTTTTTTTTTATTTATATTTTTTTAGAGCGTGTGGCTCTAAAACTATTGAAAATTGGAAAACGTGCACAAGATAAAATTTGTAGAGAATTTTATAAGCTTTCATTCAATAAAAAAACATTTCCTCTAGGATTCATTATTTTTGAGATATTAGATTACAGAGAAAAACCGAAAAATGGGTACTTTAAACCCCTCCCGCTTCTTCAGCTCAACTCCTAAGTGAACATACTGAAAGTCCCTTCACTTTCAGTATGTTCACTCTCTGATCACCCTAAACATGTTTCTGAATTTTCGCTCACGCACCCTACACCCCTTTTTTAGCCATTCGTTGACTGGACTATTAGTTAAATTACAAATTGAAGCTTAAGTTTATTTTTCACGAAAGCTTTAATAATTTCATCGATATCCAGGTTCACATCTTTGTGTTTTTATATAAAGAGAGCTAGGCCGGATAATCTTTCCTGGGCCATTGAGGCACGCAACCAAGATTGTATTCTGCAGAGAGTAGAAAACGATCTCTCTGCGGTAGCTTCGCTGTCCCGGAGAGTTGCCAGTAATTGTAAGAAACTTTTTATGTAAGGGTAGGCCGGGTAGGGTACATATCTTAATCGCATGCTTCAATGAGATGAGCTACCGATTCTACCAGAATCAATCGATTCTCTCAAGAGTGTCGAAATATATACGTTTTTTGCGGCATAAACGACTGTTTCTTTTTTTACGTTAACTAGAAGTTTGATTCCTTCACAGTTTTAAGAGATTGTAGACCTAAATATATCATTTTAATTTCAACTTAATACATCCACGCGTTCCCGAGATAAAAGTGTCTTGACAGATAGACGGACAGCCAACAAAGTGATCATATAAGGTTCCCGATTTTTCCATTTGAGAAAAAAACATTCACGTGAGATATAACAGGTGATTAGTTCATTTTTCGTTGATCAGCCTTTCAGAAACTGTTAGACTAGCAAAATAATTCTGTTAAATTATGTAAGGCAGACAAACAATGTAGGTATGTGCTCGACATAAGCTAACGCTAACATTGTCGTGTCAATTGCATATTTTTTTAAAATCTATTCTATTCTATTGGCATATATGCCACTTGTCTAGGTCCTCAGGTAATCGATTTTATAAAGAGCAAAGTGTAAATCTGAGAACTTATACTTAAATATTTAAATATATTAGAAAGGTATTTATATTAATTATTAATATGTTTATTATATACATAAAAACTAGACATTTGATTTTGAAAACTTTCTGTAGTTTTTAACATGAAATTTTAAGAGTTTTGAATTTTTCATTGTTATCTTTTTACTTGATTCACTTTCTATGTTTTGTTATAAATAAATTGTGATCTACTTATTTTAATTGACTTGGTAAAAGTGAGAAACAATTATATTTCTAATATATTATTTAACTATAAAAATCTTTATTTTAATGAATTGTAGTTGGAGACTGCTTTAGTAGCTGACGCTTTGAATCATGTTGAGATAGCAATACGAAATATGGACCGTGAAGATACAAGAGACTGGACTGATCCACCCGGTATTTGTGTTAAAGATGCAAGGTCTGACTATGAGGACTTCGTATGGCCAATGGGAGATAAATTTAGAGACGCATTATTGCGGGTAAGTAAAGTAATGTTTTCATTTATGAAATTAGATACTGTAGTAGGTGGGTATTTCATGCGTGTATCGTTTTCGTAAACTTGTTAACCATCTTCTTCTATTAAAATATTTGTATTAAGCAATGTATTCATAATCGAACGTTGTATTGTTACCAATTATCGCTTCTGTTAGTTCAGTAGAAGCATAGGTAGAAGCAAGATATAAATCTATAATTAGAGTTACATAGAATATGTAAGCACATATAAACTTTAATTATAAATTACACAATTAATACATAAGCATGTATTCTATGTTGTCAGACCAAATCCTCCGGATTCACTGGAATGATAGACTTTAATGAAAATGGGCAGCGTAACAATTTAAAACTCCACCTTTCCAAACTGAATCAAGATAGTGAATTTGTTTATGCTGGAGATTGGGACTCTAGCACCAATGTTATAACAACACAGAATATGGTTGACGATCGCTCCACAGCTTTGAAGTTAAATTCAAAAATAAAGGTAAGTCCGTAAAGCAGTTGTGTAATATACAACCTATGTTTAATATTTTGTTAAAATTTGATTGATACACATATCACATATAGGAAAACCTGTATTCTGTTTAAGTTTAAGCTACAGGTGGTGTATTGTATATTTACTACATTAATATTCTACCTATTTAATAAAGCACTATTTATGAAGTACTAATATAGTCATATATTCTTAAATAGCTTCAAATAGTAATGTATCATACTTTGGAACTTTATTGTTTTGTTTTCAGATAGCAACAAGACTAGAAAAACCGTATTACTATTCATTTGACTTACCAAACGGAACAGTAATATACAAGGGCTACGCTATTGATCTAATAAATAAATTATTTGAACGTATAAATAAAGATAACAAATTGAAACTGGAGTATGAAATTTATCAAGTCGAAGGCAATGGATATGGCAAACCTGTGGCTGGTAGTAAGAAATGGGATGGACTAGTTGGAGATTTGATGGAACATGTAAGTTGAAGAAATGGACGTATAGTAGAAAACTAACGATTTATTATTAAAATGTAATTTTATAAACTAATTTTAAAGTATATCGGAACTTTTTCTATTTGAATAAGATAGTTATGATTATGTGGTTTTAATTTGTTGCCGGCTATTCTTTTTAGCTCAGCGGTTAGCCCTAATTTATTTAAAGCCGTTACGTGTATGAACCTTTCTGTTGTAGCGCCTGTTCCAAGACAAGCGTTTAGTTCTCTGAGACTAATGCAATGCTCGGTGTTAAAGTAAATTCGAACATATCAATAATTTGCAATACACACATATAAACGGGTGAATGCTCAACTGAGCGTCATTTCACCAGTTAATTACTTGAAGGATGAGTCCACTCGCATAACGACTTATACGAACGCGATCAAGACAGTGGCGTGTCGTTATTTTATCATCGTAGTAAAAGAAATTATAAATTTATTTAGCTAATAAATAATAATATAAATTTATTTAGCTATATTGTTTACAAGGATTTTTAAAGAAGTTTTTCATAGATTAATTATAGCTAAAATCATCACTAATCACCAATTGAAATTATTTCAGAAAGCTGAGCTGGGTATATGTGATTTAACAATTACTTCAGAGAGAAATGCTGTACTGGACTTTTCAATTCCATTTATGACATTGGGTATTAGTATGTTATTCAAAGAGCCACTTGCTGAAGAGCCTGACATGTTTTCCTTCTTACAACCATTAGCTTTAGATGTTTGGTTGTATCTGGCTACTACATATGTGATTGTTTCATTTGTTTTACTTCTTTGTGCTCGGTAAGAATTACTATTAGACCTACCTCATTATCTTGTAAATGTCAAAATAGTAAATAACTAATTAGGTACTTATGTTTTGTAGAATGTGCAATGATGATTGGGTGAATCCACATCCGTGCAATCAAAATCCAGAAAGCTACGAAAATATATGGAGTCTCTACAACTGCATGTGGCTTACTATGGGATCTATAATGACTCAAGGATGCGATATATTACCTCGGTAAGCGTCATTTACCTATCTATATTTATTTAGGAATCGCCTCAGCAGCGGTGGAGATCGATTGCCTGAATTGTTACCTTTTCAACTTCTCATGCACTTAAATTTCAACTGGCGGTACAACTTACTGGTTGTACATTTGAAGTTAAAGTAGTGTATGTAACTTTGCGTGTTCTTACTAAGTGGCAAAATATTGATACTGTATTGACACCTACTCGTACGAGTGAAGCATAGAGTGGCGTCTGTAAAGAAAAGTGTCTCTTACGTTGTCGTTGACTGAAGTAGATTCTGAGTATATACTACTTGTAATATATTAGTGGGTCAGCCCCTAACGGTTTTATTGGTATATCTCTCTGTTATATAAAGAGTATAGAGTATTTTTTATCATTCAGGGCAGCCGGATCGCGATGGGTTACAGGAATGTGGTGGTTCTTTGCTATGATTGTGACTGCTTCGTACACAGCTAACATGTCAACGTTTCTCAGTAATAGTCGTCGAAGTAACGATATCAAGAACGTAAAAGATCTTGCCAATCAAAATCAAGTTTCTTACGGAACATTGTACAATGGTTCTACTTACAAATTTTTTGAGGTATGTTGAACATTGCATGCTTTTGACATAAAGCTATTATAATTGACAATTTCAAATTTTGTCCAGATTTTTCATAAGGTTTTCTTCATAGTTTAGCACTGACTGTCAGTCATAGTGATGTGGCATACCGAGGCTGCTTGATATCACGAAGTGAGATGTTAATCTCGACTGCAAGTAAAGTGTTCATAAAAAAATAGTAATTGCTGTGAAAATATTTTTTTTACTAAACAGGTAATTCAGTAAAACAAAAAGTTGGTTTCTATATTTTCAGAATTCAAATGACACTGTATATTCTAAAATTTTCGCAACTATGATCTCGGCGAGGCCGTCGGTATTCACAAAGGATAATATTGAAGGCAAGGATCGCGTTATAAGAAGTAAAGGAAAATACGCCTTTTTTATGGAATCTACAGCTATTGAATATTTTATAAACAGGAACTGTGATCTAAAAATGGTAGGCAGCAAATTGGATTCTAAAGAATATGGAATCGCTATGGCGAAAAGTAAGTTCGATTACAATTATAATTTTTTTTTTATTATATCAGTGGTAGGTACGCGTGTTATACTCATATTATAAAGATTTAGATAAAGAAGTATATATTTTATGTCGAGAAATATGGAGAAACAGTACTTGAAAATGGTGTCCTATGCTGTGTATAAATAACATAGAAGTCGAAACATGTGCATATTTTATGTCTACATGCATGAAATAAGCATGCCTTTTTATGTCCTTTTACATAATAATATATGATGCTGTCATGTAGTTAAAGACATTGAACTAGGTACTACTATATTTAATATCTTTGCATGTAGTATTCTCATATTATCACTTGATTATTAAAGATAACTGTAAAAACGAATGTTTGCTTGCAGATTATCCACGTAAAGGAATGGTGGATAATGCAATTTTATCACTGCAAGAAGAAGGCGAACTAGAAAAACTAAAAAAGAAGTGGTGGGAAGTCGAAGATAATGATGCAGCATGCGAAGTTCGTTACGTGCAGATAATGCATTATTATATGTTATGTTTTTAGCTCTTATTTACAGATTCAGAAACCTTCGTCCCTTAGGATATTCTGTGCTGTCTTTTAAAATAGATTAGACATTAGGCAGCTTAGAACTTCAACTTTTAAAGTAGATACATAATGGCTTTGAAAAAGTTACATTGGCATTGAAATCGTATTTTCTAGGTGACTAGGTTACTGTTACGTCTTTATTATATCATTTTAGCTTGAAAGTGGTGAAGAGGATGACAGTCTGCAGATGGCAAACACTAGCGGTATATTCTTTGTGTTGGGCATGGGAGGCATACTAGGACTTTTCGTGGCTGTTGCAGATTTTATGCTCCATGCTCGCGAAATCAGCGTAAAGGAAAAGGTACGTTTGGTTATTTTATTCGTAATAATATAAGTTAATAAATATTGTATTACTTACATGTAACAATTTTCTAAATGTAAGGTATTAATAATATGGCAATGCATTATAGACATATATAATATACTGTTTGGTTTAAGGTTAAGTAGTTATACTTATTATTTTTATTTAGGTAACATTCTATGAGGCGTTAGCAAGTGAATGGCGAGCATCTCTCAATCCTCGAGAGCTACACAAGTCAACGGCTCCACCGAGATCGGCACCTCCTTCTACTGCCAGTCCTTCACCTTCACGACGAGAGCGATCACAATCACGAGCTGTGTCTGTACTTAGAGCGGCTACATCATTCATCAATTTTGATGAAATTTACTGACTGCGTCTGTGACACAATTGCTGTCAAAATTTGCTTTACTTACCTATCACTACTTTTATCACTTAACATAAGAGTTTTTTTTTGCATTACTTTCACTATTTTTATGTTAAATTTGTGTCTCAACTGTCTCTTATCTTACTATTGATGTCAACTTTATATTAAATTTATATTCTTATTTATTATGCACAAGTTTAACAACAATTTATCTCACTAGCTCTGGTTACTAAATGTAAGAAACTTTCACTAATTAAAATATACTATTCTAAAATGCATTCTATTTATTTAAAACTTGGTATGTTCAAACGAAACAGATCGGCAGCAGAACGAAGAACAGATGATGCTCTTGAAATGTTATTCTCTGAACTTGAAGCTGCGGAGGATGGACGAGAATGCTTTACGGGTTTCTCTGTCTCCCAAAACCTCATAGCAAATGCCAGTTCAGCCCAGAATGCATCTGTTTGGCTCATCTGTAAAAGAAAATCTTAAATTATTACGACATAAAATTAATAAAGTAAGTATGCGTTAATTATTGCATAGATTGTATGTATGACGTGTATGTAACTTAAAGGTAATACCGGATATAATTTTTTAATGAAAACCTTAATTATTTCTACCGTATTTTTATATAAAGTTATGTATAAAAAAATTAAAATAACGTATTAACTCTTAATATCATACAGTTACTATTACTGTATAAGTATTTATAATATTGATTCCATTATTTTAAACAAATGAAAAATAGCTATATTGAACACAATATAGCTATTTTTCAAAAAAAAATTTATAACAATAAATTTTTACTACGTTTAATGTATATTCGTCGACTTTGGATATAGATATATATTGTTGTTATAAACAATATTATCTATATTAAAATAATTTGTTATGAATTAAGATCGTTAATGTTAGTCTAATATTATACAAAGCAAGAAATGTGCTGTAAGTAACATCATTGAATATAGATAAAGTTATTTTTGAACCAGCAGCAATGAATATAAATAGGTTACTTTAAAAGAGCTGACCTTGTTACCCTAACTTTTAAAATTTACGGCATATATACGCATACGTATTTACATGTGAATGCAATTTTCCACTAAAAGAATTTACTATACCTTTTGTTCGATAGCGACCTCTCGTACGTTCCAAAGGAATTCAAATATACCCATTGCGGCAGCCATGCCACAGCCTATACCTAATACAACGAACACACCGCCGACGTTTTCAACCCCTAGTTCTGCTGCACTTGCCCCTTCTTCACCTGCTTCTTCAGACTGAAATAAACAAGTAAAACAATCGTCCATACATTTACGTATACAAAAATATCAACAAAATGCTTTTTATTGAGGGAATATGACGATTACGTCAATAAAATTAACTGTATACAGTTGCATCTAACAAAGAGAACATTACGTTAAACCGGGTTCAATGTCAGATCCCGGTACTTCTGGTGCTGAAACTGTGTATCTTAGAAAAATAAAAAACATTATTGACGAATGTGTATGAAAATAATGGAGGAATATGCGAAAGAGGTAGTAGATAATTATGTATCTTAGGAAAAGGAGTAAGATTGTAGCAAAAGTTGCGTAATACTGTGATAGTTTGTATACCCACCCGTAGGCACCCACACTATGTCTAAGTGCCTTAGGGGGTAATAAAGCGTTACAAAAGAGACTTTACTGTAGTAAAAAAATAAAAATTTATTCTGAGAATATGTTGTTTGAAACACATTAACTTTCATGCAATTTTGACTTTTCTTTTTATTCAGCGTGTCTCACGGTTGAAGATAGCGTAGTATTTCTTTAGGGGTCCTTTGTTTTAGAACAGGTGGTTGAATCGCCTGATAACTCGACCAATCACTGTCCAGAAGCTTATTCAGAGGGGTATGAATATCCAAAGGGTCATTAGTGTTTGCGTTACTTGAATCATAGTTTGCGACGTGAGTAAAAACGCATTATTATTATGTATTGTGTTTCTATTTAATTTATTAGTGATCTTTAAGGCTGCTAGCTGCAATACATTAAGTGTTTGAAATTTATTCTTCTTATTATTATTTTTTTTAGTGAGTGACCTAAGTGACTCCACTCTGCCTGATGGTAAGCAGTCAGTGGAATCCAGAAGTGGCGGACACCATTCCAAAAGCCAAACTACTAGTATGGTGGCCTCCACTATGGCGGCTTAGTGAGATGCTTTTTCACGCCCCGCTTATTTATTTATTTATTTTATAACTTTATGCACAAAATTGTACAATGGTGGGCTTAATGCCAAAGGCATTTTCTACCAGCCAACCTTTGGGTGATGCAGAGATATACGAAGTAGGTGCAAGTTAACTTCAAAGGAACAGATAAATATGACTATTACCTATACTTATACAAAAATACATATTATACTTAATACACATATACATACAATACATACACACATACAAATATAAATATATATATATATATATATATATATATATATATACAATATATACATGTTACTGACTGATGTGATGACTCTGCCAATCTGTCGAAGAGAATATCCCGTACCTTTTGTTTCAACTTAAAGCGGTCCGTAACCATCCTGACTTCAAGAGGGAGCGCATTCCAGAGTAAGACAGACGCTTAAAAGACCCAGGATCAAAATTTGGCTGGCTTTAATTGAGCGACAAAAGTATGAAGTGCTGAAACGTTTGGTTCAAGACCCTTTAGATTCCACTATGAAAAGGTGGCACTTTAGTCCCGCACGTGTCGTTCTGGATAAAATGGGGTATAAAATAAAATAAAAAGAGGGTGGGATTAATTCAAAGAGCTCTTCAGAACACTCTCCATGGTAAAGGCGATAGAAGACGGCCATTGAGGCGATATCTCTTCGCAGCTGTAAAGGCTCAAGGGTCTTAGTAGCCTTCGGGCTTCCGATGATACGGACTGCTCGCCGCTGCAACCTATCGAGTGCATTCAGTAAGTACTGTGCGGAGCCATCCTAAAGATGAGAGCAGTACTCCACGCAGGAACGAACCTGTGTCTTATAAAGAAGACAGAGCTGCTCGGGCGTGAAGTACTGCCTCAACCTGTTCAGGACACCGAGTTTACAGGAGGCGGTTTTAATGACGCACTCGATGTAATTCTTGGAGTTGAGATCTCGGCTGATGTCCATACCCAGGATACTTAGGCTATCCTGTAGTGGTAACGCTGTGTTCTGAAGAGAGGGAAGAGGGAAGGAACGGAGATTTTTTTGCAGAGAACGCGCACATCTGTTTTTTCTTGACATTGACTCGACCAAATTCTCACAACCCCATTTAGAAATGCGGAATAATACCTGGTTGAGCTCTGCGACAAGTTCTAGGCGTTTAGCCTCGATGTTAGTCTGTTTAGCCGCAGGAAGTCCGAGATATCGCCCATGCACTGTACTATCATCTGCATAGCAATTAATGTTGCCAAGGGACAACATGTAATTGACATGCAGAAGATACAGGGTGGGCGACAGGACGGACCCCTGAGGCACCCCAGCGTTGACCTGCAAATAGTTGGAGGCCGATCCGTCACAAGGGATTCTAATGCGGCGCTCATGCAGGAATGCGGCAATCCAGTTGCACAGCTGGGGTGGCAGACCATATGCTGTAAGCTTGGACAGAAACGAACGGTACCAGACTCTATCGAAGGCTTTGGTTATGTCAAGGCTGATGGCCAAGGACTCTTCTTTAGTGTAATCCTAGCTTATAAAGATTACCTACGTGAGATGTTTCATAAAATGACTGTTACTTAGTGATGCTTACTGCATAAGTGTACATTGCAAGACGGATTTTATGTCAAAGCTCATTTAGCTTTGTGTATGTTACGAAAATAAAATCTTGAGGATAGTAATTATGTAATTTATTTTAGAAACATAATGTATAACAAGTGTATGTCATTTGTTTATAACATTTTTTATTGTATCATAATACAATAGGTAAGTTATTTAATTTAAATTTTTCACAAAGAACTTAGCGTGCTTGTCCACGGTATGTCGTACCTATACTGCATACTGCACCTTTTATTAGGAAAATCATAATGTTATATTATAAAATTAATTATAAACTTACAACACAAGCTTGTTCATCTGGCGCTTTCCACCAACGGTTTTTAATTTCAACCAATTTGCCACTCTCAGCTAATTTTAATAAAGCATTGTCCACTGCAGTCCGATATGAAGATTCTGAGACACAATATACTTTAAATAAAATCGTAATCATAGCGACATGTATTTTGTAACATCTGGTAACAGAACAATCATCATAAACATCATGTTCCTAGCGTTTGTCTCGTCTGAACAGAAAGTTTGATGAGTAACATCAATGTAAACATCTAAATAATATTAGACGTTTTAGAAAAATAAAATGACCAAAAGCTCAATAAAGTTATAGAATAATTTAATATAATTATGTAAGTATATGAAAAATAGTGAATGATTCGCTCAAATTTAACTCGCCCGAATCAAGCGAATCGAAAGTTTTAAATAATATTATTTTTCTGTTGGCGACTCGCTCGAATTGTTTCTTGTGTTAAGAAAAGTACAGTCTAGTACAGAAGTGATGAGAGTACCTAGTATATTTTGACATAAGCACACAAACTAATTAAAATAGGTTTATTAACACAACAACAAGTAAAGTCTTTTCAATTTTTTGACATTTAGAATGGACTAATCTCGCCCAGAGAACAACGATTATTAATATTTTGACATTTTAAAGTAAAATTCGAGAGAATCGTTCACTAAGCCGAAAAGTAAAGCCGATTAAGTATAACATCCGTTAAATTATCATACTCGCTAATTGAACATAAACAGATATTATTAGGACAAAAAAACGAGCAACAATTTAAAGCCCTCTATTTCATGAACACGAGTACAATAGTAATTATTCTAGCCGTATCTTACTTATGATAATCTCAAAGAAGAATAATCAAGGAGTATGTGTGCGAATACACTCGCAAATGCTCTCTCTATTGCTCCAGTTTCGTTGCTCGATGGCACGATAATCCCACACGAACAGAGAGCGATTTGGTGCTAGACCAATAATTTTCCTTTGCAAGATTTAATTTTAAATGCATCTCGCGTACGTAGATATTATTTTTATCAACTTTTTCTTGAAGAAGAGTTTAATAAAATATTTATACGTACTTGTTTATAACTAACATTTTGGTGATTTGTTTCATATAGAAATCGAACTAGCATCCTTATGCCTAGCCACTAGCCTTTACTAGTAGTAGATATGAGGGTAACTAAAAACTAATAATATTAAAGAAAATTGGTACGTACCAAATGGCATAGCTATTCCATAGCCCTTGGAATCCAGTAGACCTCCAACTTGCATCAGGTCACAATGTCTTTCTAATTGATATTCAATAGCGGTGGATTCCATGAAGAAAGCATAGTCTCTTTTGCCTTTCAATACTCTGTCGAGTCCTTCGTCGTTATTTTTGACGAATACTGAAGGTCGAGCGGACTCCATAGCGCCCCACATTCGCTGATATATTGATACATTTGATTTCTGAATAGTATAATTGGTAAGTTTAGTTTTACACAAAGTAAAGAAGTATTTCTAAATAAGCAGAGACCCAGAATAGATGTCAGCGATATCACACAAGTACCTATTTGCTCTCAAGTATGTCCAAATGATGTGTATCTATAGTAAAAGCGAAACTTTGGTAAATACAAGTTTTTGGTAATATTCTTCCTTGATTTCGTGAAGTTTATCAAACTCTCTAATAAAACTGTTTATAAAATTAAAGAAACCTTAAAAAATGAATACGTTGATCCACCCAGTAAAGTTCCATATTTAATTTTGGTCTGCATGGCCAGATCTTCAGCACTTTTGATGGAGTCATCCATAGCAGCATTAGTTAAGAAAGCTGCGAGGTTTGCGGTGTAAGAGGAACACATAATTAGGGCAAAGAACCACCACATGCCGCACACCCAACGCGTAGAATAGCCCCTTAAACAAACAGAGTTCTTAAAGAAAATAAATTAAACAAACTTTTATTTTTAAGTATTAAAAGTTTCGAACTAAGGAATAAGAAACATTTTCTTAATTGTTTAAAAAATAAGAATTTAACTAATGTTTACTCTATCACTTTGACTGCTTTAAAGAAAAAAAGCTTCAAAAATTCTTGTCTAGGATTCTGCGACCTGTTCTTTGAATATGCACATTATATTTATGGGTTCTTAGGCAAGTAAGCAGTGTTATCGTAGTTGTAGTTTGTAAATTTTAGCACAACAGACAGTTTTGTGTTGGAACTGAATCAGGTGATATCCTAATGAACATACCTATTATTTTGAATATTCCATAATTTCATAGGAAAGACAATTATAAGACGTAAATGTTTAATGAGATTATTTTGTTTTCTGGTAATCATAATTAGCATAGATAATTAAGGATATAAGTTTCTATGTACTTTGTGTATGGTATTTTTTAATAGGTATTGTTCGCCTATTTATTTAAAATGCTGTAGATGGTCGGTCTCTAGAGAAACAAATTTAGTAAATTTGCCTCAGACAATAACAACATTAGATCCTAGGCCTAAGGCAATGTCGGTAAATTTTTAACCGACTTCAAAAAGGAGGAAATTCTTAATTTGTTGGAACATTTATTTTTTATTTTTATACAACATAACGCGTTATCTTTCGTGATAATTTCAAATAGAATATCAATGGGGTCATGAAACCTTTTGATTGACATATTATTGTTCAAAGGAGAAAGAACTTCGGATATAAAGAAAATACTCACTTCGGTAAAATATCGGAGCCCTGCGTCATGATGGAACCCATTGTGAGCCAACAAGAATTCTTAATGTGCCAAATGTTCTCCAATTCTTCGGGTGATTTGTCGCAGGGATGTGGGTTTTCCCAATCGTTTGGCGCAAGTCTAAAATCAGCGACGAAATTTCATAAAGATTGAATAATAAATTTTCTTTCATTTAGGTATATTCATCTTATGCTAAATAGCGATAAGGCTAAAAATTTATGTCACGTTTTTTTATTGCCGACAGTGCTGTTAGTGGTAACTGTCACTTATGGACGACTCAGAGTCCATAGCATTGCTTCTGCTATGCCAGGAACTCTGCAAAGCTGCTGCCTACCGTGAAGGGAGTGGGGTAAGAGAAAGGATTGAGGGAGTAGACATAGAAATAAGGGGAGAAATTGGGCCTTCGGCACACTCATTCACCGAACGACACGCAATAGTATGAATACTACTACTCTTACGTCGAGCTTTTATGAGAGGGTACTTTCCCGGTCGACCCAGCCTATACATTCTGAAACCAGCGTGGCTACTACCGTTAAATTTTAAATGAAAATTAATACTTTTAGATTTTTATTAGACTTGGTACTCAGATATTCAGACCAGTCAGAAACAATTAATATAATGTCGAAGTTTGGTTCCTGATATTGTCGCGATAGAATCCTCGTAGAGTAGGAATTTAGTCGGTTATTTGAATATCAAATCTAAGTAAATCAGCATATTATAATAAAAGTAAAATTAGATAGATAGTTTGGATTAATCATGCCTTCTCTCTATGAAAAGAGAGAGATATTTGTCTTTCAGAGGCATAATTACAGGCTGATACTCAAGTTACTATTATGCTTAAACTTACCGCGCCAGAACATGTAGCAATAATGACACAAGTAAATAGGCAGCAGCCATATAAATCCATACATCTACAGAAAATGGTTTAAGAAATGAAAATAGTTCAGGTTCAGGAGGAGTTGGCTTCAAATATAAGATGCTAATTCCCAATGTCATAAATGGTGTGGTGAAGTCCACTGATGATCGACGTTCGTGAGTAATCGTCAAATCACAAATGGCTAAATCGGCTTTCTGCAATTTAAACAATTGGCATTATGTTATAAATCTTAAGTAAGTTATTTTTTAATGTTATTTGGCTCTACTAGTAAATAATTCAAGACAAAGTAAAATATGGAACCAATTACTAAGGATTGCAAATTATTTTATCCAACACTAGACGTCCGCCCCCCTCGCTTCGCTTCGGTATCAAAAGTTTCATTCGGTCTCAGAACAAACCCCTTCAGAAAATATCATTGCATTAAAATATAATAAAATATAGCCTTTATTGTCCGTCATATTTGTGGCTCTCTAAAAGTAAAAGGATTTTAAATCGGTTACGTAGGTTTTTAGTTAAATCGAAACACATACAAACAAACAAACATACAAAAAATCAAATCTTTTCGCTTTATAATATCAGTTTAGATGAAATCATATAGTTTGCATAGAGACATGTAGTTATATCATCATCATTATTTCAGTCGAAACACGCGCACTGGACGTACAAGTAAGTCTCTCTGTAGCATCCCCACTTTGGACGGGCTATGAGCCATTTTCGTTTATCAGTTACTGACTACCTTCATAAATTTTTTACCTTTACAAAAGAAAATTAAAGCGATAATAAAGCAAGAGCATCACTACTTTAACCTAATAGATTACATAAAAATAAACCAAACAAACCCTTTCTAAGAGATGTCCCACAAGACCATCCCATTTTTTCGTCTCTTTATTATAGGATCCATATCCATTCCCAGGCACTATTTCGATTTCATAATTCAGATGTAAGGTTTCTTTTAATATTTCATGGATTAGATCTTTAGAGTATCCTTCGTATCGATCGTTTCCCACCAATGTTACGCCCTCTTTAGCTTCAACTTCGACCAAATAAGGTGCACCGATCCGAGACACAACTTTGAAAGTTTTGTTTTGCCATTTTTCAGCTAAACGATTTGAGACGTCTGACGCTGAACCATCATATTCGAAGCCAGTTTCTGGATTCCATTTAGCAATACTATTAAATCCACTGTTCGACAACTCCATTATCTCTACCTTGAAATCGGTCCTCTCGCCAGTGACGTTATGTAAATGAATTTCGTTTGTTATACCCACAATAGAAGTCTGTAAAGATTTAAAAGTTTTGTTATTATGGAAATCACGTTATCTAAACTAGTTATGTAATATTTAAATAACATTTTAAATTTAGGTATTCTAAATTGCACTACTTATCTCTAAACATTCCTCCCTAATATTGTATTACGCAGTTATATTGATTTTTAATAATCAGCTACAGTAGTCTGTTATTTTCAATTTAGGTAGTTATATATAATTCCCTGACTAATTTTTAAACATTAGAAGACTAAACAATCACACCTATTTCCTGAATATATTTAATAAGATTTATATTTAATTGTTGCAGCAAGTAAGTAATTTTAAATAAGATGATTTTGTGAGTTAGTTAGCTTATAATCTCAAGATGAGTGTGAAGATTCTCAGACAATCTCACTCAATCGGTGCACCTCAGTTAAGTAAGTAGGTTGGTGTACCTCCTACAGAAAACTACCTTCATAGTTCAGGATGGTAGCTTATGATTTAGTAGTAAACCTATATGTATAATGTAAAAAAAGAAAGATTTTATAAACATGCAATGTGCGTTTAAGTGTAAGCAACCAAAAACAGTTTTGGTTCTTGTAAGTATGCCATTAAAGGAATTAAATTTCATAGGAAAATTATACTGGGCTGAAGAGAAACGTTCGAAAATGTAAGCGGGTAGTTAGTACTAATGGTATTTGTTTTATTCTTTGGCTATCGTAATGTTTACAAAATAACCGGCTTTGTGAACCGTTTGAACTGAAGTATGTGAATTGATGGATGATACACATACGGTGGTGAACATTTGAAGAACGCAGACACATGTCATCAACAGAATATGATTTAGAATAAAATTTTTGGAATTAGGAGAGGAACCAGACTCTTTCATGTTTTACGCATAGTACCTATTAGGTACATAAATAAAACTGTAAATATCACATCAAAGGTTTTTTACAATTTTCCATGATATAATTTTACCAAATAAATGGTCCAGTTAATGTTATCAGCTGATTTAGGTTACCAAACAAAATGCCAATGCCATCGAATTGTTAAAAATTACACAACTGAAAATTCTCAAAAACATACACACAAAAATTACTAGCTTTTTGCGCCGCGGTTTTACCCGCGTATTTGCTTACTGCTCAGCTCTCGTCGCCAGTAGCGTGATGTTAGGTACATAGCCTATAACCTTGCTCAAGAACTAGACTATCATCCACAAAACGAATTATTCAAATCCGACTGGTAGTTCTAGAGCTTAGCGCGTTCAAACAAACACACAAACATTTCCGCTTAATTTAATAATATAGATATAGATATATTTTATACGAGTACTTAAGCTCGTAAAATGAGTTTGATTTTGTTATTATTTTATTTTGAAAGAAAAATTTTCTTTGTATAGGTAGGTGATACTTGAAATACATAAATGTAGTAGTAGTATTTTATAAATACATAGTAGAAATACAACTAACTGTTAATAGATGTTCTGTGAAATCTTCTCCAACCTCCCAAACGTCTTGGGTACCACATTCAATTTCTTTTGCTTCTATATTAAATTCTTTTGGAGCTTTTTCAACAGCATCTGTTATAAGTTGCGCCGCATCACTCGCTAGTGCAGCCTCCGTCTGAACATATACAACATATGAAGGTGCAGGTTAAGATATTACTTATACATTTTAAATATTTATTAGTTTATTATACAAGCATAGAGACAATCCAACAAAAGGCAATAAGTACTATAACGTCATGCATAAAGATGCCGTACTAGACGTAGAAATTTAGACTGTCGAAAAACAGATTATAAAAAGTGAATCGTAATTTAGTCCTAAATATTTCATCAAAAATAGTATTTTTGAGTCATTCGTACGGAAAGTTTGTTGAGTGTCGCATTTATCCGAAGAAGAATTCAGCTGAAAGTAATTACGTAGCACTTCACGGCATTGAAATCCATTATATTATACAAACTTCACTTATTTAGGTACTAATACAAGTCTGACTGGAGAGCGATGCAATCAATTTGAATTTGAGTTTTATTTTGTTTGTTATAACATTTAATATATCAGGCTACGGTAGATAAAAAATAATCATGAAAATTAGGAAAAGAGTTTCAAATACGCCTCTTTGATTAATTCCTGATCAAGTATGATAAGAACTTGAGTCATAAATAAAACATTGCGAAAAAATTAGAAAAATGCAATAATAAAACAAAAATCGACAACGAAGAATGATGACGCCAGGAGCATTTTATTATATTGCAACAAATTTCGAAGCAACGGTATAAGTATTTCGTTTTGTGGTAGCTCAAATAAAATAATTATCATGAACAAGGCCGCGTATGAAGTATAGAACTTGTTAAGCTGAATACTTAACTACGTACTTACAGTAATTTCGTGTGTCTGCCGAGGCACCTTAACGTCAGATGAGTCTTTGACATGCCAGTAAGCTAAATAAGATCTAGTTCTTGAATCTGAATGGTCGAATATTCTCAAACATGTTACATTGGATAACCCATACCGTAACTCTTCAAGATCTAAAGTGTGAGCATCCAATGAAGTTAATACGTAAGTCTGAAAAGATAAGATGAAGTTTGCAAATTAGTTTCTTTACAAAAGAGTTTTAATGTATGTAGATGATATTAATTAATGTTCATAGTTGGCGTTAATAATTCTACAGTTGTTTTCTTGCCACAATTAAAATTTCAATCACGGATCTTATTTATTACTTTTTGGACATATATGTGTTATATTAATTTAAAGTTTGACCTTATTTACTACATAAAATCTACTTAGCATTGCACGATGTGGACCGCCAAAAAATTAAATCTGTTTCGGTGTTTAAAGTGAAAGGCAAAAACCTACCATATAGTCTTCAAAAAATTTGACCTCATTAGCTTGTCGAAGATATTCCATGACTCTGTCAGCAGGACAGTCTAAGATAACGCGAGTCTCACCAGTACTTTTCAAAGACTTTAATAATGGGCGATTATCTTCTCCCGGAGTAAGTCTTCGAACCAGCCATTTTACTTCTGGATCAGCATGTTTTATTATTTCTTGTAATCTTATGAGACCTATAAAATTTTATTAAGAAACATTTATTTTGTTGGATTATATATTATGGGTGTCTAGGAATGGACCAACAGCTAATAATAATATCATTTATAATTGTTTTTATGAACTATAGACTATCTATTGCAAAGAATCTTCAATTTTAACGGGTGTGTTAAAATGTAAACTTTTAATTTTACTATTTGGGCTAGTAAAATATAAAGTACACGGTTCCACATTATTTGCCATTCCTCACGTTTCGTTGGCACTATTCTACCAAATATAATTGATCAATAATATTAATTTCAAATTGGTTCAAGTTCCTATTTTTTTGCTGTCCTAAAGTTCAAGATAGAATAAAAATGTATTCACCATGATCATCATCATACAAGAGGACGTAAGATTTCCAGTCATTATCAGCTATGAACATAGCTAATGCTTTGGACAGTGCTACTGCTTCAGGGTATAAATTTAGACCAGGTATGGTAGGTGGTTGTAGACCTCGAACTGGTGGCGGACGCCATACTGCCTACGGAGTAAACAAAAAAAAATAGTTAAACTATTATATACCCAATTTTTTTTCGTGAAAATTTTCACAGTATAGTATCTACTCTTAAATATTCCTTCTAGTATTCAACTAAATACCTAAGTAACAGAGCTACTACGATTCGGATCTTTGCTCCTCGACTCATTATTTATGTGTTCGATTGGATACCTATAGAGTGTAATAATGAAGTTGCGACACTGCAAACGAAACTTGTTTCATAAATAATTTTTCATTCAAAGTATTCCAAATAAGGAAACAACAAACTGAATTTCGCTTAAATTACCTGCTACAATTTTAACTTTAAAATTGTGTTTCTTTTATCTATTTTACGGTGAAATTCTGCTTGTATTATTGTAATTTGATGTTTAAAGTTTATTTTTTATTTAATTAATGTCATGGGTTTTTAATATTTTGCTTTCTTTGTAAGTAAACCTATCAAAGTTACTTGCATCTTATGTTTTTGCTCCCGCTCAGTGTGGTTGTTGTGGTATTATTTATTATATTATTATTATTTTGTTAAATTATATGAACGTATTTTCGAACTGGGATGCAGTGCATTTGTATTTGATATGTTTGAGTGAAATATAGAATGAGTTTTGACAATCGTATATACAAAATACACGTATCTATCTTTTATAAACATAAGTACAGTCAGCAACATGATACTCGTAATGTTGTGCACTAGACAGCCATTATCTACTCTACATTTAAAATTAATAAAGATTCATACCTTAAAATCATTTATTGACCTACTGATATTATGCTTTTCAGGATTTTTATACCTAAACAGGTTTATGTTTAAGTTCCCTTTATTTTTTTTAGTATTTAAATGTATCAAATATGACAGAACCGATGTAAAATATGCATTAGTATGGTATTGACTTTATGGTATTGGTAACAAACTGTCTATTTATGACTTAAATACCTACATCATGTTAGCAAATCCTCACAATCTCAAATGTCTTGTAATCAGAATCTTCTAAAAATACATTACTAGTCTTCGAAAAATTAAAGTAATGTTATTATTTTAAATAGATTAATTGTTGAAATAACATTGAAATATTTTACAATTCTCGTTAAAAGGTAAGATAACGAGAATTAACATCTTAGTATTGCTGACTTTACATTATATACAATGTACATAGAAGTGTATACGTACTTGTATGTGTGGTATTCTGGCAGCCCGACAATGCGCTTCAACGGCTGATGCGGACACCGGGTCAGTGGGTCCAAATATTGCGATCACGCCACCATATATCAATTCACATGCTGCAAACACACGAGCAAAGGGGTTTAGATTGGTCCAAATGTATCAAAGAGGATGTCTCTTTGATAGATTTGTTTATTCAGATCGATTTTGTGGATTACGTGTTATAGGGGTTGAAAGAACAGCTCGAAAACATGAATACTGGTAGGTAGTGGTGCCTGATAGAATATATGCGGCAACGGGTTTAAACAGTTCTCTCCATCAGATTAATTGTCATTATATTAAAGAAATTAAATAAAGTTATCTATTTGATTTTCTTCTTGTATATAAATCTACAAATACGCACAAATTATATCGTCTATTTTAAAGAGCTACATTAGCTTTTAGAAAGTCAAAGTGTTTTTTTGTATGATTAAGTTTTTTAATAAGGCAAGATTTTAACTTACAATTAAGCTTTCTATTAAGGCCATTTATTTATCAATTCGTGATTATGAAATTTCTGAAATGTCAGCAAGCCCTGAATTATAAACGATATAAACAGAGAACATAAATAATCGGAAAATGTCAAATTAAATAAACAGCACACAGTCGAGCTTTGATTACGCAAAATTAATTATTGAGATCAAATAGTTGTCATATATATATTGTATCATTTGTTTAGGTAAGGTAAACACTTGCATTGTCGCATTAATGCAGTAGACCATTCACTGTGTTATCGTCCATTCACTGTGTTATCGTTTGTTATTTAGATCTAAGCTACCTCTAATGGCTTAGCTTTATACCAAATAAATACTTTATTTATAGTTAAATAACAAGTGAATCATTATTGATAGATTTGAAAATGTGGATTTTTAGTTTTTTTATTAGTACAGGTGGTGAAATTCGTTATAAGCGAAATTGTGTAAAACAATTTAAAATAAAAGTTGGAAAATTAACTATCTAGAATGGTTATTAGGAGGCTGCGCGTCAATTGAGCGATTGCAGCATTCACACTGTCAGCAGTTTTCATTTTAGGCAGAGCGTCTATTCCACTTATTAGCTTACCAGCCTTAGAAGCAGTAAAACTGTCACCATACGGAGCATATAGCACTTTCAATACATAATGGTATCGCTCGCTTTCCATCGAAGCCCTCGCAAGAGCAGAGGCGAAAGCTACCTCAGTCACTGTGTTCGGAGGGAATATTGCTCCTGAAAAAACAGTACATACTATTTTCATACATTATTAAAGACATACATTCTCTATTATTTCCATCTTTCTTTGTATTGCCCTCCTCGAAATGTAGAAATAATAATGCGTTTCGTAAGCACCTACTTTGATTAAGTCTTTCTTTCTTTTTTTATTTCTTTCTCTAAAGATAACTAACCAACTAAACCATTAATATCGAGAAAAACAGCAGTGTGGATCTTTTTAATATTATCATGCATAAGTACCAAAAATTGTTCTTCGAAATTAGATAGATAGATAGATAGAATATTCTTTATTGTACACCATTTAAAAGTTTACATAACGTTGGTCGATACAAAAACAAAGTTATAATAGTATGTTGTACAATGGGCGGTCTTATCGCTAAGAGCGATCTCTTCCAGACAACCGTTGGATGGATTTCGGGGTTGAATACTGTAGATAGTGGTGTAAATATGGTAAGTGACGTATAACTTGTACATAGAGATAATTTCTTTACTTATAGTGTAATAAACAATGCATATTATGTATATATATATTATATATAATTAGTAATACCTAAGTACCTATTATTGCAAACAAAAGTTACCACAGAAGGACCTATCTGATCACAAAGTTATGGTATGACGGCAGAAGCTTACTGTTACTAATAAATAGTAGTAATATAATAGTAAAATAAAAATAAAATAGCACTACCTATATTTAAAACTAGCTGCGCTCTGCGGCTTCGCCCGCGCGGAAAATCGTTTAGTTAATGCAACCCGGGAATCAGACCGCTTTTCGGAATAAAAAGTATCCTATGCCCGTTTGCGGCACCAAATCTATCTACATACCAATTTCATCGAAATCGGTAGCCGTGTAGGCGCTGAGTGGTAACAAACACACACACAAACTTTCGCATTTATAATATTAATTGGATTGAAATAAAAAAAATGATATTTGATTTGATTTAATATTAAAGACTTCATCATCATCAACCTACAGCACTCTACTGCTAGGAATAAGTGTCTCACAAAGCGCGTCGTCATATCTGATTTTTGGCTAATTGGTCCACAGCGCTAGCAGTACAAGATGAAAATACTTTAAGATAAACCTCATGTTCCGTTTCGGTACGATAAACACAAATACATTTCAGAACAAGTGACAGATGGCGCTGTCATGTAAACACTGTATCTCCGGTGCGCCTAACATTTATTAAGTTCAAAAATAGTAAGATTTACCTACGACGTGACGTGAGTGTATAAAAGTGATATTTGACTTATAAATTATATGTGACATTGTTTGTGACGAACTGGCTTAAATAATAATGTGAATATGGTTATAAGAAAACTGTGTCATGCAATGACTTGCAAGAATGGAAGAGATCTAAAGTAAACAATAAACACATATAAAGAAATAAGGTGAACAAACTTATATATTTCAGTGTTATAAACATAAAATAGGACATTTACTTTACAACATTTATGGAATATACGATAATAACAAACATTAATTACATTTGAATTGAATAATATCCAACAACACCATCTGATGGTGAGTATGTAAACTACTAACTCACAACACAAATTCAAGCTTCACCAATAAATAATTAATAGCGACATCTATTAGGCGTAGAATACTTCACAATCTGTTTATCCAATAGAACAACAATTTCATTTGTTCACGTAAGTGGTTGCTGGTCTCGAGGTAATAAGCGCACGCTGAAGCTAAGACGTCGAGGTATCGCATCTCAACGACGGAAATTATTTTTGAGCATTAAATTAAATTACGTTCAAGTTATTAAATATGGATTATTGATATTCATAGTCCATTGGCGTATACGAGATTAGTGGTACTATTAAATACAAAATGAACTTCATAGAAAACATCACTTTTCGGCGTAATCGCACTAAATCGGATTCTATACTAGATGACAGTAAAATTGCCATAACACAAACATTAGATACTGATGGAAGTCTGTTGATGTCTGAAGATGAGGATAATGAACTGGAAAAATTACGAGAACAAATTATTAAATTAACGTCTGACTTACAAAGTGCTCACGCAGAAATTGATAATTTGTCCCTAGCGAATAATGAACTTCTTAAGTTGAATGAAGACTTGTCGAAGAGAAATGAACTACTGAAAAAAATTACAAGTAGTCCCATTAAACTTTCGAAGTCTAACGCGATAAAGAAACAAAATAAACAGATAACAGCAACCAGTAGTAAATGCACCCAGACAGAAAATTTCTGCCAGGCAAATAATAACATTAAACCTACAGTACAAAGCACAACTGTTGCAGTTAAAAGACAGACAAACGCAAATAAAACTTATTTAAATAAAAACAAAATATGTATATTGAGCACTAATAATAAAAATAAAGTTATAAACATCGCCAAAAATACTATGAAGGACTCAGAAATTTGTCACTACATCTCGCCTCATGGAAGTACCCATCATTTGCTAGAAGGCATTCAAGATAAGATATCAAAATTCACTCTGACTGACTACTGTATAATTCTACTGGGTGAAGAGGACTTCAATGTTACAAATAATTACTTTGACATTATCCTGCACATTAGACATGTATTACAAAAAATTCAACATACAAATGTAATTATTTGTACACCGACTTATAAATTCGCCCACTATAATAATCTACATAACTCTAGAGTAGAAACTTTTAACAACCTTCTGTATCTTGATATAGTTACACACGAACACGCATATATTCTAGATAGTAACAGGAATCTAAGATGCGATTATACTATGTTTGAAAGAGGCACAGGGGCACTAAATGACTCTGGAATGAAAATTATATTTAAGGATTTATTTGACATGATTACTGACATACATACCTACACAAACATTTTAAATACTGAAATAAATTTAAGCAAAGAAACTGAGGTCATTGATGAGCTTTTTCGTGAATAAACATCTTTATGTGCTGCATCAAAATATAGCGGGATTATTGAAAAAATCAGAAACTCTGACGATATGCGTAGATGAGTTATTAAGTAAAAACATACAAATAGATGTAATTTGTGTTACGGAACATTTTATGATGCAAGGCCACGAAACTCTTCTAAATATATCCAATTATAGTTTAGGTGCTCATTATAGCAGAAAAAATGCTAAGAGAGGTGGATCATGTATCCTTATTAGAAATGGACACGAATGGAAGGAGATAACAGAAATATCAAAAATGTCATTAGAATCGTCCTTTGAATGCTGTGCTGTTGAACTTGTTAAGTATAACATTGTCTTCGTATGTGTTTATAGAACACCAAATGTGTGTAATTTGAATGATTTTTTTTGTAGATTGGAATTAGTATTAAGACATATTAAAACAAAACGTCATAGAAATATTGTTATTGCTGGTGACTTTAACATAGATATTATAAAGTCAAATTATCAGTCTACGGAATTTGAATGCATTCTATTAAACTTTAACCTAAAACTAGCTTTAAAACAACCCACTCGAATAGTAAGCCAAACATGTATAGATAATTTTGCACATAACTTTAACAGACCTTGTACAACCGAAATCATAGAGTTTGCTCTTTCTGACCATACGGCACAGCTGATGAAATGTCCTGTGCGTAAAATATGCACCATCGATAAATACTATACTGATAAACGTATATATAGCAAAGAAAATATATCAAAGTTTAAACAGTGCATAACTAATTTAAGTTTTTCAGAAATATATGAAACAGAGGATCCTAATATCTCATACAACGTATTTATAAAGCATTTCCTACTCTTTTATGATTTATGTTTTCCTAAGTGTAAAGTATCTGTACAGGTAAATAAAAAACCTAGATGGATTTCACGGGGACTTAAGATTTGTAGTAAGAGAAAAAGGAAACTTTTATGGACATTCAGATTAAAACCAAATACAAAAAATAAAAACTGCTTTAAAAATTACTCTAAACTTTTTAAGAAAATAATAAGTTTAACACAATATACACAAAATAATCACAAGATTAAAACTTCTAATAATAAATCAAAAACAACATGGCAAATAATTAATCGAGCTAAATTTAATATACCAAAAAATTACATTAATAAAATTAAATTTCAAGATACGACTATTACAGATGCGACTCAGATAGCCAATATATTTAACAATTACTTTATTGATAAAAAACAACCTAAATCTAGTAATGAGACAAAATCCACATCGCTTATAGTAAACAGAAGCAATTCTATGTTTATGGCACCTTGTTTGCCACAAGATGTAATAAGAATAATTCTAAGCCTGAAAAATACGAATAGTGTTGGGTACGATAACATTTCTACCAAAATATTAAAAGCCGTAGCTCATTTAATTTGTGAACATTTGTGCTACATTATTAATTTAAGTATCAGTAAAGGAATATTTCCGGATGCCCTTAAAATCTCAATTGTGAAACCCCTATTTAAGAAAGAGGATAGAGAGCTGTTAGAATATTATAGACCAATTTCACTGATACCCAATATTGCCAAAATATTTGAAAAATATATGCATAAAGAAATTAACACTTATTTGGAAAAGAATATAATACTCTGTAATGAGCAAAAAGGATTTCGTGCCGGAAAAAACATTAATATGGCAATATATGACTTCTTGTACGAAGTAATGTCAAAAGTAGATAATAGAATGCCTGTATGCTCAATTTTTTGTGACATGACGCAGGCGTTTGACTACGTCAAACATGGTACCTTAATTAATAAAATGGAAGCTTATGGTATTAGAGGAAATGTGTTAGATTTAACAAAATCTTATTTAAATAATAGAAAACAATATACAGAGATTGCTAGAATAAACACATTAGCTAAACGTGAGGAAATTCACCTCTCAGAAGAACGAAATATTATTTATGGTGTACCTCAGGGTAGCGTACTAGGACCCTTACTGTTTACAATATATATAAATGACTTACCAAAATCGACACCGTATCATATGACTTTATTTGCGGATGACAGTACACTTACAATTCCCTGTGATAATAATGACATAACTCAGTATAAAATTGACATAAATAAATCATTGACATCTTTAATTAATTGGTTAGACATAAATAATTTAAAAATGAATTTAGATAAAACTAAGATAATGCATTTTAGCCAACGAAAATCAACAACCGAAAATCTACAAATAGACCATCAGGGCAAGATAATCGAAAAGGTAAACACGGCAAGGTTTCTCGGATTGACAATAGATAGACAAATTAATTGGAAACCACATATCGACATACTTTGTAAAAAGATATGCAGTTCTGCCTATGCCTTACACATGTTGTCTGGTAATATTAACAAAGAGGCCTTGCTTACAGCCTATCACGGACTAGTTGTATCAACTCTACGATACGGCATTATTTTCTGGGGCAATTCTACTGATACTGCAAAAGCATTTAAGGCCCAAAAAAGATGCATTAGATCAATGTTTAAACTGAAAAGCACTGATAGTTGCAAAACATATTTCTTTGATAATAAATTGTTAACTTTGCCCAGCTTATACGTTTTTGAAGTCGCGATGTTTGTAAAAACAAATCCAATTTTATTTCCTCGTTTAGAACAGACTGTTTCGCGAAATAGACGTGATAATAGTAGATTATGTGTGCACAGAGCTAAAACGACTCTTGTTCGTAAAAGCATCTTATGTATGGCTCCTATTATATTTAATAAACTACCTAAAGATTGGAAAAAGTTGAATAATAATGCATTCAAAAAACGAGTTAAGGACTTTCTTGAAAAAAAAGTGTATTACAGCATTACCGACTTTCTAATAGATGAGATCAAATGAGTTCTATTTGTAACCAAATGTTGAGTTGTTAATAATATTCGTATGCATTGTGATTTGACATTATTAATTTTTGTTAAATGATGAAACTTGACATTAATTTGGTTCTTATTGCAATTTGACATTTATTTAATACTCGTATTTATATTAACTTGACATTATTAATCATAGTAAATAATATATACCTATTACAAATTAACATTATGATATTATTTTAGCTTGACATTGTATGACATTTTTATTTTTTATCATTATTATTATTGTACTATTGATTTATTGGTATTGATGATTAAATTACCTAAAACTTTAAATATTTGTACGCCTTAACTTAAAGGCTAAACATGGTTGGACTGTAACCACATAACACCTTGCATGCCTATGTATGTATTCCCATGTTTGACAAATAAATATATGATTGATGATTGATTGATGATTGATAACAATAAGTGTTAAATTAATTAGTATTCCAGCATTAACACATAGTTGGAGGTCATATACCTACTCACCGATGTTAACAGTCGTCTTCCGAGTTTCATATTTACGAATTGCAGCCTCAGCGTTTCGAAGAACTAATATAATTAACACAGCCGTCACGTACATTCCTGCAACTCCAATTATTTTGTTGTTTTGAACTTTGTTTAATTGGAAACAGCCTTTAAGCCAGTAGAATCAATATTATTTAATACATTCTCAGCAAAAAAAAGAAGATACTGACCACAACGATGAAACATATTCGAAAATTGGAGATACTATTTTTGAGAATAAAGCTATCAAAATTGAACAATGAGACTCAGCTCACGCAGCTGTCGCTGATTCCACTTGATTTCATTTCGTATTAATTCAACATACTGCAAACATCACACTGGTTCTCTATACAAATGCAGGTCTATAGTAACTGGTGTGTAAGCGTGCGATCGCGTCGCACGATACAACTCGCGAAACGTTCGGATGAATACATTATCACAGCTGTTTGGCTAACTGAATTCGGTGACTATTATTAGATATGGCTAACTAGGACAGTGCAGTGCAGTGCCCTACATTTAGGTGAAATTGCTAGTGACATTTGTTATTGCGTTATCCACTGTTGATCTCTGCTTATAGATAGGAAATGTTTTTTCAGAACGAAAACTTGCGGTGATGGTAGTCGTTCCTTGTTTTTGTTGTCAGGTTTGTTTACGTTTATGCGGAACGTAACGTAATGCAACGCAAGAAACATCGCTCTCAATGTATCTGGATAACTAATCACTTAGATAGTTGAGCCACTAGCCTCTTTGCTAGAATTGCAAATGAATACTTAAATATCAAACTAAAATTGCTCGGTATGACCTGTACTTAATTATGTTACACAATTTATACTATACAATAATTATGTTCACTAGAACATTAACCATACTTTCGAATTAAATATTCAAAGACAACTTAAATATTATTTCTGAGTGAAATACCGAGAACATAAAATCTGTTTTCAGCGTCATGAGTAGTGGTTCGATAATTAAGTCTATGTTTACCAATACGACTGTTGCCCTTTTTTCATGTCTGAACTTTCACTGTCCATTATTATGTTAGGTTATCTCTTACCAAAAATGGCTCTCTGGTTTATTTATCATCATTTACCGTTGCCACAAAAAATGGACACCAACCACAGTGAATAATCATGATTGGCAGACGGAGGACGCTCCAATGGTACTAGGGAATGAAATCCGTCCTCAAGATTCTAGACTTCAATAATAAACAAACATTTATATAAATTATGGTTAAGAAATACTTAAGTCTAACTTACTGGGACAAAAAAATTTTATAAAATGCAAATCATTAATTGTATTATCGTAATCGTATTATATCTTATATAAGCTAGAAAGGATTGGGATTAGGGGAATCCAACTTGAGCTTTTTAGAGACTATCTGAGAGGAAGAACTCAATGCGTTACGATAAGTTCGTACACAAGCAAAGAGGTTTTAGTAAATTATGGCGTTCCGCAGGGCAGTATTCTTGGGCCAACTCTCTTTCTTGTTTATATTAACGACCTCCTAAGTCTCCCCTTATTCCATGGCAAAATTATCTCATACGCTGATGACACTGCCCTCATTTTCGCGGCTAAAACATGGAGTGAGACATTTCAGCTAGCCCAACAAGGCTTTGAGAGGGTTAATCTATGGCTGCGTAACAATATCTTAAGCTTAAACGTTGATAAAACTAAATATCTTGCTTTCAGTATTCGTGGATCCTTAAACACTGATCAACAGTTGATTGCCCATACTTGTCCTTTTGATACATCGCCTAACACTACATGTGATTGCAAACCATTAGAACGTTCAAAATCAATCAAATACTTAGGCGTCACAATTGATGAAAATCTCAATTTCAAAATGCACATAACAGCTTTAAGTAAAAGAATACGTAAGCTTACCTACATCTTTAAAACCCTAAGATATGTAGCCAGTTCTGCAATTCTTAAACAGGTTTATTTTGCCTTAGACCAATCTTTAATCACTTACTGCATTACATCTTGGGGAGGAGCACCTAAAACGACTCTTAAACAACTTGAGATATCCCAAAGGACTATTCTGAAAGTTGCCACCTTCAAACCATTTCGTTACCCAACCAAACTACTATACGAGTACTGTGAGGTCCTTACTGTACGACAACTTTTTCTCCTTAATATCATCATCAAACAGCACTCTAAACTAGAGTATACTGCTGAAATATTCCATAAACGAAGGGGTCGGTCAGTATGTGAGCGGGCCATACAACCTAAAACCTCATTCATACGCAGGTTTTATCCCTTTTTAGGTTCTTATATCTATAATAAAATAAATCAAATTATTAGTATTTACACTCTAAATTTACTAATGGTCAAAAGAACTGTTACCCAGTGGCTAAGCAATCTATCGTACCATGAAACCGAATCTCTAATTACCGTTTTGTGATGATCAACTTGGTTTGAAAATTTCTCGACTTACATCAAATTCTACGCTCTTACTTAATTTACAACTAATTTCTACACACCCTCTGACACACACACACTCATCCATTCACTAAACACATGCAGAGGACCACTACACTACACTACACTACACTATTAGTTTATTTTTACATTATTTGCTTTTGTTTATAAAAAACTTATCTATATTCACATAAAGCTTACTAACACTAATTGTATCTCTGTGATGTGGGCCAAAATAAAATAATGTAACCTAAACCGAGGATTAGAGGCGCCGTATGCTGAAGCACAGGTTTCACACCTAGTTCGGCTGCGGAGGCAAATGATAGACACAATTTGTACATTGTTGAGCTCATAATTGTAAAATACCTACTTACCTTAAGTTAAAAATTGTGAATGTAAAAGTTTTTGAACCAATAAATTTAAATTTATTATTATTATTATTATTATATTATTATTATAACAATAATATAAATATAAATATAATAATAATAATATATTTATATATATAATATAAATATTAGAAATATTTCAACAACTACACACAACGCCATCTAGACCCAAAGTAAGCATATTATATGCTTGTGTTATCGTTATCGTAATTACATTGACAATAGAATTACATAAGTTTTGTATTTTTATCACGATTTACTTGATACTTAACATCTCACGTAGACTGTTAAATAAAATAAAAGCGAAAAAGCTGTAAAACGAATTGAATATATTTGTTTAATTGCATTCTCGGTACATGGCTCTAGTTCAAATAGTAAGCAGGTGAGTCGAATAAGCCATGGTCACGAGACCGTTTGGCGACGGTCCAATACTCCTGGCCCGTGTCAGTTGCTTCTGTTAATGTGAGAAATTACACTGTATTTTTTTATTTTTATCTTCTTCAAAGTAAGAAAAGAAACCTACGGTTATCAGATGGGCTTAGCTTTACTTTGGTAAACATCAAACTTCTCTCTCATCCATCTGTACTCGACTTTCTCTCTCTCTCTCTCTCTCTCTCTCTTCCTGTGGAAACATTGCAA
This sequence comes from Parascotia fuliginaria, assembly GCA_963082885.1. Classification (NCBI taxonomy): domain Eukaryota; kingdom Metazoa; phylum Arthropoda; class Insecta; order Lepidoptera; family Erebidae; genus Parascotia; species Parascotia fuliginaria. The sequence goes on along the minus strand of OY720180.1, from coordinate 10,235,746 downwards.
GCACTGAATTTTTTTTTGATGACGTCTGTCCATCCTACTTTCGGTCTTTCGCGTCTTCTGGACCCGGGAATATTCAGATCAATCATCTTGTTGCCATAGTACTTAGGTGGTCTCCGTTGAAGGTATCCGTAGCCTACTTTTTTGGAGTTTATCTGCGATGTCGCGTACACTGAGACTTCCACGAATGTACTCATTTCAAAATAATAAATTAATTTAAATATCAAATGTTAATTTCTACTAACCATTAGTTTATAAGATTCTACTAACAATTTATAGATTTATAATTAACTGAAATAAATAATATAATTTAAATTCGAATTTGAATTTCGGATTTATCGTGTCTTGTAACTCCGCACAACCATAGCAGCATCTTCATTTCGGCCACTTGTATCGCATGGACGTGGCTTTGTGTAACAGCCTGCGTTTCGCTCCTATACATAAGAACGGGCCAAATTTTTAGATCAGTCCATTAAATATCGGCATTTTTGGGCAACAGGTTACTCTAGCCACTTCCCGTCATTTTAGCCAGGCAGCTGCACTTCGATGCCGAATGCTCGCCTCCACTTCTCCTGAGGTGTACATCACAGTCTCAAGGTATTTATATTTGTCGCATATTGCAACTTGTCGTCCATCGATGACGAGAGGGTCTTTCTGTGTGTCTCGACTATTACTTACCATGTATTGGGTTTTAACAACGCTCAGCACTAAGCCAACAACGCGTAACTGTTATTTGCATTCTCTCAAAGCATCTTCTAGTTTTACACGAGAGGTTGTATCAGTAGACTCGACTTTTACTTAAATATTAATATGACGAAATTTTCTCTTTAATAAAGTTAAACCATGGCATTAGTATACAATGTGATGTTAGTAGCAGATAAATAGATAGTGAAGAGCTTTCAGGTTCTGACTGCTTAGTCGATACACTCGGTCTCATGTGTATCGCAGAATAGAAGCCTTTAGAGTTTAGATCCAAGCAAGATGCATTGTTGTGATATTTGGAGATATAGGTTGATATTAAATTCAATAGCGGTATAAGGAGATCAAACTACTTTTATTACAGTTTTAATGAAGAAATAACGAATAAATTTTTTTGAATTTGAATTTTGTTCACTTTGTCTCGATAACAAGATGGATCCTTTGCAATTTTATACCATAAAATACACACCTTTATACCCAAAGAAGAAAACAGAGGTGTATGATACCACGTAACATGCCATAAGCTAGTTGTTATTTATTAAAAAGAAGCTCATGTGAGAATTTTTATCAGGAAAACCCAATCACTTTACTCGACTCGGGGCTCAAACCTGAGACTTTTGCTTGGCAGTTCATACGCAGGAGCACTAAACCACAGAAGCAGTATATAGCCGATTTTATAATTAACTTCCGTATTAAAGATTGTTTAAATTTATGAGTACTTCCATGCTTTAAAATTCGATGAACTTAATTTTGCTCTGTGGAAATACGCATCAAATTACGTCTACAATTTCTTTTGCGAAATCGGTGGTACTAAGACCATCATTTTTATTATCATGTAAAAAGTTTCATTGTTGTATCAACCAGGAAAAGTAGCACTTGCAATGAACTTATTCTTTTTAAAATTCCCATACATACACATGAAGTCATCACAAAGGAAAGATCTTCCGATCGACTTCTAACCGAAACCTACGAGTACCTACCCTGTTTATAAATTATCGTAATTTACATATTGTAGTAGCGTAGGCACAAGTGAATTTCGACTAAGCTTCCTCCGTGGAATCGAGAACTTAATTATTACAGTACAGGCTTTCATAAACAACGACTAACTCTTTGTGGGTAAAAAGGGCTGAACACCAAAGTTTGTAATTGTTCGCACCCCGACGCAGCGCTTGTGCCCCCAAACAAATATAGTTACAAACTTGTATGGAATTTAAATCTCTATAAATTAATTGTTATAATGTCACTGTGTTAGCTTGTTTGGAACAGTTACTAATTTAATTTAAATTAAATAATTCCTGTTAAATTTGATTATTTTGTTTTTCAAGAAAGATTTAGGTTTTTTAAATAAAGTTATTGTAAGTATATTGCTAGAGGTGAAACTTTTTAAAAGGATTTAAAATTTTAAACAAACACACAAAGATATACAACTCTTATGTTACAAAGGAGAATGTACTTATTTTCATTTGCGCATGAAGCGACGCAATACAAAGAAAGCTTTTTCAGTATTCTTTATGAAGGAAGGCATGTTCTGTATAAATAAGTATTTTCTATTAGTACTTACTAGTAGTAATGTAAAACCTATGTTTTTACTCAGTAAAACTTTGGCCTTACAAAGGTTTTGGTAAAGCAGAGACCTTTCTGTATTACAAAAAGAAACCTTTGTAGTTGTCATATGACACTAAAAACTAAGGTTGACCCCATAGATAAATTATAACAATAAGGAAATATAAAGATATTGTATGGGTAGCGTTCCACAAGGTAGACCAATAAAATCAGCGCTGGCAAAGCTATAAATTTGATGAGTTGCTTAAAACTGGTCAATTAAAAGATACCATAGTAATGGACATGCAACTGGCAGTAGAGTTTAGTTGTTATGTCCATAAAATAGTGCCTTCAATACCATCAGTCACGATATCCTTCTGGCTATCCTCTCCCACTTCATGGTCTCGTCTGAAGCTCTGGAATGGTTCTCAAGCTACATTCGGGATCGTAAGCAGTCTGTCCGCTTTGACGATTTATCGTCAAGTTGGGCTGACATTGACTCTGGCGTTCTCCAAGGTGGTATTTTATCTCCTCTGTTATTTTCAATTTTCATTAATCTCATTACACCTAATCTTCAGTGTGCGTATCACCTGTATGCTGATGACTTGCAGATTTACTCTCAAGCAAGTATCGACTGTGTTTCATCTGCGGTGGACATGGTGAACAAAGACCTAGACTGTATCAGGGATTGGTCCGACAGATTCGGATTGACGGTTAATCCTGCTAAGTGCCAAGCTACTATCGTTGGCAGCCAACGCCTAATGAACAAATTAGACACGAATACCATTCCACCTATAAAATTTAAAGGCAATACCATAAATATATCTGTAAACATCAAAGACTTAGGGCTACACATTGACTCCACCTTAAATTGGAGAGCCCAAGTCTCCCAAGTCTGCCAAAAAGTCACAGGTACCCTACGTGCTCTTTATAAGCTTAAAAACTTTCTTTCTTGTAAGACTAAAACAATGCTTGTGCAGACTTTGATCTTTCCTTTAATCGACTATGGTGATGTATGTTATTTTGACCTGAATGCAGATCTCCTCAACAAACTTGATCGTCTTCTCAATAACTGCATTCGATTCATATTCTGTCTTCGCAAGTAAGATCATGTATCTGCTTATCGCTCTCAGTTGAATTGGCTTCCCATTCGTCAGACAACACTTTATTCCATCATTAAGAATCCCAAATGCTCCCACCTATTTAACCTCACAATTCAAGTATCTCTGTTCTACACATCAAAGAACTCTTCGATCTTCTAACAATTTACTTCTAACATGTCCCTCTCATAGCTCTGATTTCATCCACTCCTCTTTTCCTATACAATCTATTCTACTCTGGAATGCCCTCCCTCTAGAAATCAGGATGGCCGCTAACCAGAACTCGTTTAAGGCAAAGGTTCGAACTCTTTTCATGAATAAATTGGCAGAATCAGCTAAATAACTATGTCTAATAATATATATCTATATGTATATGTATGTACATTTATTATTGTATAATAATATGTATATTTATTATGATATTTTGTGTATGTTTATTGTTTTTTTTTTTTTTTTGTAATAATTTATATGATATATTTATATCTATGTAGTAAAATAATTATTGGATTTAGCGAAAGTTAGTTTTCAATATTAAACTGTCATGCACCTACTGCGTTTCAACTCTGCATCACCCGATAGGTTGACTGGTAGATAATGCCTTTGGCATTAAGTCCGCCTTTATGCATTTATGTGTGTAAAAAGCTTGAATAAATAAATAAATAAATAGTGTCCGACTTATATTACAAAATAATTAATTATGTACTCGTACAAGCACTGTATTGACAATTCAAATAAACGTAAATAGATTAACCTAACTACAAGTATACACATTTATGCGTATGTTTATTATTTTATTTGACTTTAATTTTTTTCAAGGCTATGTCTAATCATCATCATCATCATCATCACCAGCCTACGGCAGTCCACTGCTGGACATAGGCCTCTCCCAAGGCGCGGCATCTTGCCCGATTCACGGCTGCTTGCATCCAGTTTCTGCCAGCCTCCCATTGTAAATCGTTGCTCCATCTTGCGGTGGGCATCCCACTCTACGTTTCCTGCACGCGGTCTCTACTCCAGAACCTTGCGGCTCCAGCGATTGTCGGATCTGCGACAAATATGACCAGCACATTGCCACTTCAGAGTGCTAATTCGGAGAGGTATATCGGTAACTTTGGTTCGCCGTCGAATCTCCTCGTTACGGATTTTGTCGATCGGACGAACGCCTAGCATAGCTCTTTCCATAGCCTTCTGAGCGACTTCCACGTTTCAGCACTATAGGTCATTGTAGGTAGGAGGCATTGGTCAAACACCTTGGTCTTTAGGGTTTGCGGTATGGGCGACGTAAAGACTTGACGGAGTTTGTGGAACGCTGCCAACTGAATCCTCTTGTCGATTTCCCTCTCGAAGTTGTTTTTACCTAGTTGTAGTGTTTGTCCAAGGTGAACATAGGATTTAACATCTTCGATTGCTATTCCCAATGTTAAAATAAGCTCGATGTGTTACAATTAAAACACAGATTGTACCTAACAAATACATTTATTCTATTTTTGAAACATTTCATATTTATACGTTAAATATGGATCAAGACTTCTTCTGGTCTTTTTGCTTCAAAGACAAATAATTACAAGAAAGTCCTACGTTTGAAACAAATATTGCGGATTATTGTTTAAACATTGATATACGATAGGATTAACTCTAACTTAGTACCTAGTATTTAATTCGTTTCATACTTACATAAGCATACAATTTTTTTAGAAGAATAATACTGGATATTGGCTTCTGTACTATGGCATCCGAAATCATGTCCGCATATTGCACTAACTCTTTTTTGTATTTTATAGGATCCACAAAAATATTTTTATATTATTACTAGAATATTGTAGTATTTTTTATTGTTTTTCAAACTATTCACCTTGAAGTTTGTTATACTTTTCCATTCTCTGAAACTAGTTATTAAACTGAACTTACATTTACTTTTTGTACTCGAAAGTTGGGGTATTTAAAATGACTAACTTCAAAGTGTCGCCTGCTTATTCACCGGATATTTTATTCGTTCATTACAATTAAATATATAATGTATTAGATCTAGTAATATTTTTTAGTGGTGTCTGAGCTTGCGTTGTTATAGTGTAGAATGATGCGTCATTTTAGTTTAGACTTCTGAAGTACAGAAGTGACTTATGATAAATAAACTATGTTATAACACTCTGCGTTAACCGTCCTACGATCTTTAATTGCAACCATTGCAGTATGACTGGTTTTTCTATCTTCTTCAAAAAGCTTCGTGAGCGAACAACTTTATATGGCTTTGACTCGTTTTGGAAGACCCTGACTGCAGATTGCTGTTTGACATCTAAATCATATGCACATAGGAAAGCCGAACTCGATGCAAAACGTGATGCTCATAAGGCTAATAATATAAAAAAAGGCACCAGCAGCCATCATTTATAATTACGACAACGGTGTCCTAACGTGCAGTTAATGCTCGCGCACGTTTACTTACAGGGTTGGATACTGTAGCCATGAAAGAGCACAAGCGAGAGCCGATCATCCTAGCTCCTCTACTAATTAGTGGTAGTTACCATATAGACAGTCGTGGTCAACTAATTAGGGACATTCAAGATAGTGAAGAGCAATTGCCGGTTATGTACAGTTAAATATAAAACCCTATTGATTTCTCAACACCTATTATTTTCATAATTTTGGTACGATTATTATGCTGTAATTGGCTGTAAATAAAATATTAAAACGTATTGAATATCAAAGGTATCATATATTATTATTATAAGTACCATGTATTCAATTTTAAGGTATAATTCTCTATGAATGACATTTAATTAAGGACAGTAAAGTGTAATGAAAAATAGAGTTGAACAAAACTAATAATCTGCAGAATTATAATATCTTTACCAGCTCTATTTTATTACGTGTAAAATCAGTACCCAGTAGCAAAATCTTTGTTAGTAATTACCGCTTGACACCGATGTGGCATAGACATTTTCTGACATGCTTCGACAGGAATTTTTGCCCATGCCTCACAAAAAGCTTCATTAAGTTCATCTAAAGTTGTGGTACGATAAGTGGCAACTTTTTTCTTGATTTCGTGCCAAAGGTGCTCGATTGGGTTTCTTGCTGGCCAATCTAGCACCGATACTGACTGACTGGTTAGAAACGACTTGACTGAACGGGCGGTATGTTTTGGGTCGTTATCATGCTGAAACGTCCATATATAGGGAGATGCTTCTCAGTATAGGGAAGCACAGTTTCCTCCAATATTGCCTTGCATTGATGTTGGTCTAAGTTACCCTGAACTCTCCTCACAGGTCCCACTCCACGTCCAGAAAATGAACCACACATTTTAATGTTTCCACCGCCATGTTTCACCTGCTTTTTTATGAATCTTGCATTCATTTCCGCTTTTACAGGACGCCGGACGTATTAGTAGACCAAGTTAATTTGATTTCTTCAAATGGAAGGCTCCATTTGAAGAAATCAAATTAACCTTGGTCTCGTCAGAGAATAATACATGTTGCCATTGTGTGCAAACGCCAAACGAGCACGAACGGTACTTTGCCAGCTACTCTTCTGAACAATCCTTCTTCTACTAGACGTCGTCGAACGGTCCTCGCTGATACACTGGCTCTTTCGTCTGCCGTAAACACTTTGTATTTAATTAAGTTAAATTAAAATAGAGCCTAGAAAAGGATCTTTCTTAGCTAACCTGGTTTTCATTCTATCTGAATTCTGGGCACATTTAAAGCTGTGTTATTGCGCCAGAAATGTTGCACTGCATTGCATACTATAGTTTTTTAAAAATTTAAATATTCTGCTATGCTTCAGAATGACCAACCACGCTCGACAAACTTCATGATAATTTTTTGTAGTGTTGGATCACAACTTTTATATTTGCCCATTTTTCTTCAAAATAATTCTCGAAACTTAAATGGATTGCCGCCAAAACTATCACGAAACAATAAGAGTAGAAATAAAAAAGTATTGAGATTCAAATTTTGAAAATTATATCAGTATCCCTAATTAAATGGCCAGCCAGCATTCTTTGAACAAATAGCACTATGATAATCTATCAGCTATACTGTAAAAAGGTTTAATGTTTAAGAAGTTGTTATTGTTTGTAATATCGGGCACATCAATGACTAATTATACTTACATGTAAAAGATATGGAATATTGTTAAAACTCGTTGGAAAATAAAAAATAAAGTCTCAATTCGGCTAAACTAGAGATTGATTCGTCACCACTAATGATATCGTGAACGTAATTCGAATCTTCTCGGTTGAACCGTTGAAAGGTTTTCTTACGCCATCTTACGCGAATCCGCCTTATAAGCACCGGAAAGCAAATTCGAGATCCAACGGCAAACTAGCTTTCTCACACTTTCATGTCATATTATTTGGTATGATGTTCCCTGAGATGCCTAATAACTCTTCTATTTTCTATCCCGACCGCAGAAAGATTCATTTTCGTATGGCACCAGATAGACTAAAAACAATGCTATGACTAAACGATTGCATTCGGCATGCAACAATTCTCTAATACAATCATACTTAACTAGCAACTCGCCCTGGTTTCGCACGGGTGCAATGCTGTTACTAAACACTACTATGGAATGTCTTTATATACAACGTTCACAGCGTTTTGGTCACATTAGACAACACAAATATTTTTTTTGATCTATCTTGAATGCACAAAGTATTTAAGGTACTTACTTAATTGGATAAGGATTAATGCTGTACCTATTGCTTTAATGGCTTCGTAAATACGCCATTATTTTTCGTAAAAAGTTTTTACTTTTTATAAAAAAAAAGGTTATTGTGTGTTATTTCTAAGAGATAGACATATACCATTGCGGACTTTTTTGTAGACCTTTTTAAGGTGCACAATTATTTTGACCTATCTCGTAGAGTTCAGTCAGCGTTAGCTATGTAAGCGCAAAAAATGTGTTTATTTACGACATCACATTAGAAACCTCTAAAATGTGTGTAAGCCTTCTTCTTGAATCATTCTATCTATTAAAACAAACTACATCAAAATTGCGTAGTTTTAAAGATCTAAGCATACATAGGGTCAGACAGCGGGCAGCGACTTTGTTTTATACTATTTAGTGATATTGTTATACGTATACCTTTACCGGTATAAACAGTGCAACGCATTAGAGCGCTCTTTACTTTAGTCCTGTTTCTTGGCTTAGTAATACCATTATTGCTCGGCCTTTATGTTGATGTATTATATACAGAAGCCTTCCTCGGGAAACACACAAATTTTTTTGCATCCAAATCCATCGGGTAGTTTTTGAGATTAGCGAGTTCGAACACAGACTTCCTTATTTGCTACTTACATAAAGCGCTCCGCTCGCTTTGCATCAGTACTAAAAAATGTTGCCCGTTTCAAGCTTGGTTTAATAATATCGGTACTGCTCGGCTCCTATATGTGATAGGATTGGATTAATGTCTGTGGATATGATAGATACGCGTTCAAACAGACAGACGCTTCACAGTGACCGTTACTGTAACTATTGTAATGGTATAAAATTAACTACCTTTTCAGATCCACCACATTTTTGTATTTTATTTGTTTTTGTATAAGACTCTTAATACTCGTACAGAGCAAATATTCCTAAATTTGCTTTAATATCACATTTCAAGTGCTCAGTCCTATTTCATGGCAAGCCCAAAACACTGAACAGAACGTTAATGTTGTCTCTACGCTCGAGAGATGGCGTTGTGCTGGTCGCCTGAATCGCGATATGGTTTATGGTTAAACTTGTAAATTTCGCTCTACTATCAATAAGACTGGAATCCGAGTTATAATTTTTGATGTCCTGGCGGTTATGCGGCATAATTGCGGCTGTCGCTATGACAAGGATAAGGATTTAATTTTAACAGTAACAAAGTAGTGAAAGTAGGCATGGGCTTAGTAACTCCGGTAAAAGATTGGATATCTCGTACAAAGTACATGGAATAGATGTTATTAAGGTATCTAATATCAATAGAAAATTAATTAAATAATAAAATCATACTCTAGCAATTTTAAACGGCTGAACCGATTTCGATAAAAATTGGTATGTAGATAGATTCGGTGCCGCAGACGAACATAGGCTACTTTTTATCCCGAACGGACTGGTTCTCGAGGATACAACAAACCATAATTACGCGCGGGTGAAACCGTGCTGCAAAAAACTAGTTTGAAATGAAAATACCTGTTTTGGTGGTGGTTAAAAATGTTTAATAAAAATAAATAACTTTCTTTAACAAAAACTATAAACGAATACTCGTTATGTAATAAGTTAAGCCTTATTGCTTGCGGTGGTACTTTAAAAAACAATTTCGTTTCTTTACGTAACAAAGATTCACCTTACATTTTGTGCACATCGTACTTGCCTGACCAGATTTGTAGTACTTGCATCTTTGGTAACCGTAATTATATATAAATGGTAATTTGTCAAACCGCACATCATATGTCCAGGTTGCAGAATGTCCAGGTTGCAGAATGTCTAGGTCCCAAAATAGTAATAATAGGAACTTCTGGATCTGGATCCACGCTGGTTTAGCATGAATAGGTCGGATCGTCCGGGGAAGTACTACCCTCTCATAGAAGATTGACGTAAGAGTAGTAGTATCCGTACTAATGCGTTTCGCTTGGTGAGTGAGAGCGCCGGAGGCCCAATTTCAGCATTTCAGCACCTGAATGTTGCATGTTTCTATGGCACTTATTAGATAACAGAAAAAAAAAATCCCACCAACTTTTTTTTTTGACGTGAGATTTTTCGATTGAAAATAGAGGTGCTTTTTCGATATTTAGTCAAAATTTGGTGAAAAATAAATATTAAAATTTAAAAAAAATATATTTGGAACATAAAAAGGTAAGTTTCCACTAAATTTTGTAAAAAAATAATAAATTAATGTATAAGATAAAAATAAAAAACCTTAAACTTGGTTATTTAAACATTTCACATAAATTTTGAGTTTATGTGAAAAAAGTGTGAATACAAAAGTTGTAGATCTTTTTATTACCTACAACTTTGCTATTTAACTTTTTCCTATAGAACTTGTAGTTTTGCCGGAAATTCAGATGAACCGAATTTAAACACTAACTCCTCCAACTCCTCCAACTTCCCGAACTCAGATCGCCCGTAATTTATTTTTATCATATCATCTTCCATTGCCAATTGGTTTTATTCTACTATATTTTTTTCTCTATTAATAATTATCTACCCTGGACTATAGGCCATAGCTGTTTAAACAGTTAATTTCTTTGTAAACGATATTTTTCGAGGCAGCTAAAACAATTACTGAAGTAGACCTCTCTATACAGCCATCCCTGTCAAAAATATTTAAAATACAATTTTGGTTAAAGCATTGAAATAAAAAAATTATTATATTTCAAATAGCTATGTCTAACTTTGTACGACCTACCTGAACGTAAATGCTAATGGTACTCGCTATAAAGGTAGCAATGGAACATTATGAAACAACAACAATTCACTACAAAATAATATAGAATACGAGCTATATTTTAACCTAAGCCTTTTTCTACGTTACAGGTAAATAATCACATGTTATTATTTTATTATAACGCTTGTTCATTAGCATCATAATCCTTTGATAATAGCTTTTACATCAAAATAAATTCAACCGTAATTATTTTCAAGCGATCTAAGTATAACTACCTCATCATGACACGAAATTAAATTAAATTGTACTTAAAACTCAGCTTTAAAACATTAATAACGAAATAAAAAGCAAGATTTTCTAGCAGACATCACTACCGTTTGTTTTAAATTGCACTGTCCGGCTTTCACATTTACTTCTTTTCAATGCCTAGCCCAGATATTGAGGCATAAAATTTTATAGACTTGTGTAAACTCGGTCGTGCACAAAGTTGGAAATGTGGTAATGGTACTTTGCGGAGTTTTCAGGGTTCCTCGCCAAGGAAACGTGAATTGAAAATGGAATATTATTTTAATTAAATTTGCTGATAAAAACACAAATGATTATTGAATTACCTTTAAAGAATAAACTTTTTAATAAAATTACGCGACTTTACCGGTAACAAATATTAGCTCGTGATCTGCAAGGATAATCACACTTGTTGTGGTTCGCCCGTGGATGAGTAAATACTTTCTGAAATATATCGATTATCACTCGTGCCTTAGTGTACCGTAACGTACTCTAGGATCGATCTTGCACCCGATCTCTCTTCGACCGTGTCGGATTTCCGTCACATTGAACAATGACATTATGGAAATAGAAAATGTTTTTATATTTGAATATGTTTGACTGCACTGTAGTACTTAGTATCGCAACATAACGAGTAGGGTGTGGTTTACAAAAATGTGGTACACTTCAAAAATATTTATTGTCCAAACTATCTTTGCGGTAAGTTTCGTCTTGTATTATGCCTAAGTGACTGATGAAAAATAAACTGCTAAGTATCATTTTTCAAATTGAACCTTTATATAATACGTTATATATTTTTTGTCTTTTTATTTTACAAGAGAAGAGAAGCGAACTTGAAGAGCATATCACTGCGTTTTCAAAGCGTGAAATTATATTTTTACCTTGAAAGCATATATAATATATTATTTGGGTATGATTAAGGGAACCAGTTATATTGAATGGATAAACCATAAAGTATTTATTAACAAAATTGTGGCCTCACTAACTTGATATGTTGGAGCAGTTGTGAGAAAAGCAGAGCACTGGGTGCTTGCAACTTAAAACATTTCATACCAACTTCATTACTAAAGGAAAACTTCTAACTTCTGCTGATAAACTGATGAGAATTAACTAACTGAGACGCTAAGCTTTTCTAGTAATTGAATACATATTTTAGAAGTTTAAGTTTTAGAATCAAGAATAAATAGAGGATATGTAAGTAACTGTTTGCACAATTGGTTTGGAACAAATAAATGAAAACGAAACAAAGTAAAATATATAAAATGTGTTTAGAAAAATAGTACCTAGTAATATGGTTTATAGGATTGCGAGTATTTATTGTTTAGCAGTTTTTAGTGTAACCTTGTTACTACCGTTTGGATAGGTGTCGAAGTAAAGATAAAACTTTGTCCTTCGAGAAATACATAGATTCTGAATAACAGAGAACTAGAATGCGTTGTCAATGAATTTGCTCACTAGTTCGCTGACAAGGGTAAACAGGTAAGAAACTCACTCACTAATAAACACATACCGTAGACAGAAATGTTGATTTTCACTTATAAAGGAAGCTTCCATGTAAACTAGAATGTATACGTGTCATTCTATAGTCTGTTTGTATTTGTTACAAGAAGGTAAGGCTCATGTTTTTATTCACGACGAATACTGGTGTTTCCATTCCAGTGAACTTACCTCGGAAATTGTAAACTTTAATACTCGTCGCCACAATAACATATTTTTTTTATGATTTATATTTATAGTTGCATTTAGTTTGCTTTATGCTTTTTGCTTTTGAAAACAACTACCTAAAAATTAAGATTATGTTTTCCGCCTTTTCGAAACAAATGTTGTGTTTTAAAATATGTTCCATAGATTTGATGCTGTGTTTGTTTTTTGTGGCCCTGGATAAGATTCAATTCTGTCGTTAAAATAAAAATAGTAGCAAGCTTATTTCGAAACACCTCGTAAATAATAATGAAAGGCTATGGCTTAGCGAGATTTATATTGGAATATTTCGCGCTCTAATTGGGTCCGACTAAGAAGTACAACAATAACAACGCTACCTGGGTAGTTCCGAGTTCATGCCACTGAGTAGCGATTGCCAGTGCTTAAGGTTGCTGGACCCAGAAGAGTTGATGCGTTTCTGCTGCAAGTATTCACAGTATTTTACACGGTACTATTGCTTAGGTACTACCAAAGTCGTAGGATCTCCTCACATTTATCGACGCAGTAACTGCTAAAGCTCAGTAGGTCCCGCATGTAATTGTTAACAAATCGTTCACTATTAAAATTTGAAAATTATGTTTCGTAATGCTATTGGGTGAAATCTTAAAACTTCAACATTAGATACAATGCGGAACCTTACCTTAGATTTTCGTACAATGTAACATATTTTTGCCTAATGATCCCTTTAGCAATTCATATGATATGGGTTTAGATATAAAACTTTAAGGTTCAGTTTCCATACTAGACGTTCTCTTAGCATTAGTGGACGAGAAATTTTGCACGTGCATAGGGTTTTATTATAGGTTCTTTAGTTGTTAGCTTCATTGTGCCGTTATTTACTTATTATTGTTTCAAAATTCAAAGCATAAATTTTACCTAAGTATTTTTTAATAATAGGTATTACTAAATAATATACTTTAACTATTTGGTAATAGAATTGAAAATGAATAAATCAGTAATTGAAATCGCGTGGGTACAATGCCGCAGTGATAATTAAGTTACCACGCTAAAGTTCAACAAAGTCAAAGTTCGCGACAACACTGCAAAATTGCTCAAAACGAATGCTCTGGCAACCTTATTAACTCAATAACGGAATATTTTTGGTATCATTCTGAACTTTATTGATTTGAACTCATAATTGCTATTTATTATTTGACTAGCTGCGCCCTGTGGATTTGCCCGCGCAGAAAATGATATGTGTTAAATTAATGTTTAATAACTGTAACCAGCCCGACTTTCGGAATGAAAAGTATCCTATGTCCGTCTCAGATACCGAATCTATGTACTTTGGGACCATCCCACCCACATGCTCATCACTGTGACTCCTATAAACCAGGATTAACAGTGATAACCAAAGAGAAACACTGAGCTTTGACACTCGGGAGTCTCGGGGACTGCTAAACCTACTAACTACTACTACTACTGACCTACTGTCTTGGACCCCGAAACGAATTTAAACAGAAGTAAAAAGGAGTAGTTGGCAATAAAAATGTCCACTTCCCTCTATTGCAAAGCGGGAGACAAATTTTATCTGTATAGGATTATGACCTATTAAAAGAGAGCACCACGGACAAAACATATTAAGGGACCTATGTGAGCTATATCTGATTCCAGTAATATGTATTGCAGAAACGCTTAAACGCACGGAAGTTCGCCCTAGTTGACACAAAATCCTCATAGTAAACTGGTCCTGATGTAACTTGTAAGCTATTTAATATTATGTCGCGGTCTTAATGCCAAATACTACATTCCCAAAAAATGTGATGAGAAGACTGTTCTTGATTGGAACACGGATAACTCGGAGAATCAACTAACTTAAACGAAAATAGTTACCATGACCCGTAAGGAATTGTGCGACACAGTGATCCACCTCCAGCCATGTCCGTTCCAAATGTTTTACAACTGATGGAAAAAACTGGTACAGGTGGCGCCCCCTAGTTGAAGTATCTCAGCGCTGCTGTCATTCGTCTATAAGACTCCTATAAACTTAATTTTCTTCTTTAAATAATCTACTGATCTTCTGGCGATCGCGTGATTTTAAGAAGTTACTATTCATGCCGTCGTGAGTTGTATAGTACATAGCCGCTCGTCTCTGAATCTCAAGATCGACCTGAAGAACACCTGCCAGTACTGGCAAAGCTTCAGTGCTAACTGTCCTATACGCCTTGCACAGAAATACGTTGACTTTGAAGCAATTTACGTCTTACAGCACCTATAGTTGCCCTATCAGCCCATACAGGCGCCCCATAAACATACTTACTAAATAAGTAGCACTATAAATGGTTTTAAGAGTATTAAAAGAAAGACCCCATGTTACTGTTGATATTCTACTTAAAGCGTAAAAACTATTTTTAGATTTTTCCGCAATTGTAGTGATGTGATTAACAAATGAAAAGTTTCTTTCTAATATGAATTCTAAGTAACAAACTGAATCCCTACTTCTGATACTAATGTTATTAAATTTTATTCGTATCCAGCTCTGGTATTAAATTGTATAAATAACAGGCCATCATCAGCATATCCAGTTAATGTACAGCCAGGTGGTAATGGCAATGAAAGGAAATCATCAAACCCTAGGTTTCAAAGATACGGCCCTAGCACTGATCCCTCAGGACGTCCCATGATCAGTGGCTTCGACACAACATGGTGGCCAAGAATGAGCTTAGCTTTGCCATGCGTAAAATATGTATAAATAAGTGAATATATGTTACTAAAACAACCTCGTGATTTTAATTTCATAAGTAATATTGGCCACCATGCGTTGTCGAAGGCACCAGAAATATCTAAGAAAATACCTATTACATATTGACAAACAGATTTAGTAACAGTTTCCCTAACAGATATAATTGCATCGACTGTCGATCTACCTATTGTAAAGCCAAATTGGTTATCATTAAATTTTAATACTAGGAAATAGACCCTCCCCAATACACCTCCTAAACACACACAGAATTGCATCCCCAGAGATCCTACACGCCTCCTTAATCATTTTATTAGAAATTTTATCATCACCTGAAGCTTTGTTAAGTGGCAGATCAGAATCTATGTACATATCAGTTTTCATCAAAATCGGATTAGGCGCTGGGTGATAACAAATACACACATATATACATACATAGCTACATAACTACATACAAACTTTCTAAGAGCCAAAGTCCCTTCGCTGCTCTAGTGGTGACTCCAGTTTGTCCGTGAGATTGGGATCACCGACGATTCGAACAGCTCGCCGTTGGAGGGAGTCAAGTGGGTCGTGCATGGGGACTCCTGCCCACAGGTGAGAGCAGTACTCCACGTACGGTCAGACTAGTGCTTTATATAACACAAGCCGTTGAAATAACTTGAAGTACTGTCTGGCTCTGTCCAGGGCGCCCAGCTTTTTGCTCGCCAGTTTGGCTTTGTCTTCCAAATAACTCCCAAATTGGACCTTGCTGGATATTTGAACGCCGAGGATCCCAATGACATCGGAGACACGAAGAGAAACTCCTTGGAACTAAGTTCTTCTCACCTCATTCGAGAGACTTCAGACACAAGTTTTAACCATCTTTCTTGCACGTCGCTCCAACAGACATTCTTTATTCAGAGTCTATTGCATAGCAATGCACGTTTTCCAAATTTCAAGTCGTTACGACCAGCCGTTTAGGCTGTACGTTGTCTGTCAGTCAGTCAGGACAAAGCCTTTTATAATATGTATGGATTAACTGATTGGAGACTTAAAAAAATAAAGGCCACATAAAGTTTCATTTGCAAAGGTTAAATAAATTCAAAACCTGTAATATATTTCAGCAACTAACCACCTACTGTATAGTGAACCCGTGCCGGTTTCAGCGAAAATCGAATCAGCCGGGTAAATATTTATATCTCTTATATAATATTATTATTTATTTGTATTGACAGGTAGTAAGGATAGTATGTACTTCTCCGATCCGTCGATCCGGTCCATTGATGTTACTCAAATATGTACCAATAGAGCGAAAATTAGTTAAGAAACGCAGTTGAACAATTTTTGTCCTACATTAAATTCAGACTCAAAACGACGATTTGTTGAAATATCGTAATAACCCCCTTACAATATCTGATAGTAAAGTGTCTACAGCATGTAGCAACGTTTGGCATTCGGCCAGTAGCCGACAGGGTCCACTAGAGCTATCGAAATCTACCTTCTTCGTACATCTACCTACCAATAATCCCTTACCTGTTGAATAATGGATGTACCAATGTATGTATTTATATCTATTTTGAATGCTCCCCGAGTCAGTTTACCTACGTTATTTTAATAGTATTTAACGATGTTTACGACAATAGACCGTTTCAGGACCAAATCGCTCTTGATTGCCAAATATTAGCAAAGGGTGTCTACTAGTTGGATTTTATGACCATATAAATGTAATGTTTTAAGAAAATTTTTATATCGAGGGCTTAGTAACTATCCAATTTATTTTTAAGTCGCTGGTTTAACAGCGACTTTTTGACTTTTCAGTTCTTGAGGAATAATAATAAAACGATCGAAATAGCGTGAGTATTTTACTCTCGCGCGCCTATCCGTGTGTTTTTTTAAAGCTCGCCTTCTCACAGGTTTAAAACCTTTTAACTTCTTTCTTAAAGAACTTCATGTTCTAGTCTCTCGGGGAAACCTCGTGAGTTTAGTCCAAAAGTTCATTCCACAACCTTATCGTACGAGGGAGAAAGTTTCTCTGATACCTTACTGTACGCGACCTAAGAGGTTCTAAGGTGTGAGGATAAACTTCCTGCCGATGGTGGGAGGTGCGATGAGAAAAATTGCCCGTTGAAACAATCCTAAACAATTCTTTAGAACACAGTCCATACAGGCAAAAGAGATGTGTTGGTCTATATTTTAGATGGGGACTACACGGCAACCTGAAAAGCATACCTATACCTATAACCCATACTAATTTTAATGTTGTGTTGTTCAATTAAATTGTTAATTAAATCTAGTTATGCTAACGGTTTCATTAACATCATCACTCGTCCCTATCAAATTTTTTTACATCAAGTTTCCTAAGGAAACACCACTAAAGAGATTGAAAGGTTTATAGTCTAAAAGAAGAATAAAATTATTTTAGAAAAAAACAAAAACCGACTTCAAAACAGTACCTACGTGTTAAATCCTTAACTAAAGGTAGAAAATAATATTTTATTTACTTCATAGCTAAGAACATTAAAGGGGAATCAACGCAATCAATCAATCATTTACTAAAAATGACAAACAATAAAACTATTCTATTTGCAGACGATAGTACAATTATATTTACAGGCAAAAATGGTACATTAATAAAAAAGGATATTAACAATACTCTAAATTGTATAATAAATTGGTTGACATTAAATAACTTGAAAATTAATCTAGATAAGACAAACTTTATGACATTTAGAAATAGACTAAATAAATTAGGTAAGATTGACATTAATTATTTGGGACATAAAATTGAAGAAGTAGACGAAACTAAATTTTTAGGACTTAATATTGACTCTTGTTTGAATTGGACTTCGCACGTGTAAATTTTGTGTGCAAAAATAAATAAATTCGCCTATGCCTTGTATGCGTTATCAAAATCTGTAGATATGTCAACAGTGTTAATAGCTTATCATGGTCATGTAGCACCCATTCTAACATATGGAATTATATTTTGGGGAAACTCCACGAATTGGGAAGCGGCGTTTAAGGCACAAAAGAATTGTATAAGGTCCATATGTAAATTAAACATGATTGATAGCTGCAAATCTTATTTTGTACAATTAAAGCTACTAACGCTACCTAGTATATATATTTTCGAAATTGTGCTATTTGTGAAAAAAAAAAATAAATAAATTCGAGAAACTTAGCAATCGAAGACACAATATGAAAATACACATGCCTGCTAACAACACTGCACATGTGAACAAAAGTATATTCTGTATGGCCCCACGCCTTTATAATCATTTACCCATAGAATTGTTAAATATTACTAATTTTATTACATTTAAGCGTGGTGTAAAAAAGTTACTGCTTGCCAAAGCTTACTATTCTGTCAAGGAATACCTAGCAGATAAATCTTTATAATAATATGACTGTGACATTATTTTATATATATTCATAATTAAATTATATAATTATTGAAATTTAAATTTAATAAAATGAAATTTAGTTTTTTTTTAGAATACTCTAATTAATTCTGACGTGCCTTGTAATTATTTAATATTCTTTCCTAATGCTTTCTAACAATCTAATGTTTAAATTAAATGACGAATAATAATAAGTATATAAAATTTTGCATGCTAAAAAGCTGAGTATGGTGATACTCTATTATACCAATTTAAGATCCATGTAAACCCATATTACGCAAATAAATTGTTTGAATTTGAATTTGAATTTGAATCATTGATACCTATATTACTTTATAATTTACAATTTAAAATCAGTTATTTTGGAGTCGGTGCCAGCCAAGAAGGATCTTTAATTCTACCTTTGCAACAAACTTTCGAAATGCACGGGACGGTAATGGCATGCGCGGGAGATAATTATGCCTGAGTGGACTACCCGAACGCGGTCATACGCGTGAAGGCAGACGTCATTGATAATTGTGTTTAGATACATACAAAATTTGACACGCACTTATAAGATTCCGTTCGATTTCTTGTATTAAATCTATATTTTACATTAATATATTAATAGATTAATCAAGTAGGTTGCTAGTAGGTAGGTTATATTTATTAAGGTCATTATGATCCTTGGCTGGCACCGACTCCAAAATAACTGATTATAAATTGTAAATAATAAAGTATTATAGGTATCAATGATTGCGATCCCTTTAATGTTCTAAGCCATGAAGTAATTAAAATAAAATTTGCTACTTTTTAGTTAAGGATTTAACACGTAGGTACTGTTTTGAAGTCGGTTATCGTTTTTTTTTCTAAAAATAATTTTATTTAAAAATTTTTAGTGGAAAGTAATCGTGTATTGTTAATATATTTGATATGGTTATATTAAAAGTTAAGTAAGTTAAGTAAAAGTGCTGCGCAAATGAGATAGCGCCGTTAAAAAAAAAATAGTGACAAGAGGAAAGATTGTAAATATAGAGATATAAAGTCATCATCAACACTTTTGCTGATCGCTGAACCCTGAATCCCGGAAACCACAAACCAAAACAAAAAAGTGAACGAACAATAAAGAATCATCAAAAATAATAATTTAGCTGAAGGAGCAATCGCGTAAC
Source organism: Parascotia fuliginaria (assembly GCA_963082885.1). Taxonomy (NCBI): domain Eukaryota; kingdom Metazoa; phylum Arthropoda; class Insecta; order Lepidoptera; family Erebidae; genus Parascotia; species Parascotia fuliginaria. The sequence continues at coordinate 10,215,860 of OY720180.1, read as the reverse complement.
AGATATAATAATATAATAAAAAATAAACAGTGGTGCTGTAAACGCAGGTTTATGGCCGTCCGCTGCTGTTGGAATTACTCACGACCATAAGGCCTCCAACTTGGCTTAAAGACTACCAAATTATAGTGATAACCAGAGTCCACTGCTTCTAAAGCATGAAGACGCTTAAAATAAAGTTACACAAATGGTCACTCATCCACGGCCACGTTGTTTCTAACAAAACTATATATATATTATATCGACGCGTTGCTTTACACGTCTTCACTCCTTGCTTACGAACCATTTTTATAAAAAATATATGAGACCCGATTTTAGAGTATACCCTTTCAAATAAAAAAAAATTTTCCAAATTGGTTCATAAATGACCGAGTTCTGTTGTAACAAACATACAACTACTGAACCAATTTTTATAAAAAAAATATGGGACCAATTTCAGAGTATACCCTTTCAAATAAAAAAAAGAATTTTTCAAATAGGTTCATTAATGACTGAGATATGAGGTAACAAACACAAAAAAAAAAACAACCCAAATTGATAACCTCCTCCTTTTTGAAGTCTGTTAAAATACCCATTTATGTTATAAGATTAAGTCATTTGCTTTCGAAAATGAGTTAGATGTAACGTAGAAAACTCAAGTTAATACATTTTCCGTAACTTGCCGAGTGAAATTAACATTATTTGAAAATAATATTTTTGTTTCAGTATTCTGTCTTTGTAGATACCATTTTCAAGAAAAAGTTAAAAATATTAAAACATTCATCTTACGGTTTCTAGTTTTATTGGTTTGATGTTCGTGACCTACTAACGTTCTGCATCTGTCTGTGACTCTTCAAAGTTATAAGTAAGTATTTACTAAATTTATAATCACTAACGCAAAGTAAAGGAAAACATCGTGAGCAAGCCTAGACTGTAAAGTGCTACAAAATAAATTAATAGCACTAAAAATGCCAAACGTTAAAACAACCCATCATAAGATAAAAGACAAAACAAAGAAATAATCGACAAGAAAACCTGATACCATTAAATTATCCGACCGGAATACAGATCACAAAATGTTAGTACATCAGTAATATATACAGGTACCGTGCCACTGAAGCAACGTGTCCAAGCAAACGTGACAAGTCTTGAGTATGAATACCTAAACGTTCATTACACATACACATTTACATCCCACGTAACACGACTCAACTCGATTTCCTAGCACTTAAATGGTTTCCCGGTCGTAAGGGGAGAGACCCAGGGGAGAGAGGTTTGGGGGGATTACTCATTTCCGTGTCATAAAGCACTTGTGTTATGCAAATTTATTTATGCTTTACAGTACACCGTATAAGGTAATAACACTTAGCTAACTGCTCTTGACGTATGTTATGAAGTTGGTAATTATAAGTAAAATTATTTTGAAATGCAGTTAAACGACATGTTTGTTTATTAAGTAACGAATGTACGGTTTTAATTGAAATGATGTACTTACAAAGCGAACCTTTTGGTACTTATTGCCATTTCGTTTTACGATATTCTTCGTAGTAATCTTTTATTTTTATTGCCAATATGCTAAACCTCCTATCGATTATTCCATATTTTATTTTATTTGGACGTCTTATTTATTTATTTATTTATTTATTGCACACAAAAAGATACATAACAAGGAAAATATATAAATAAAAATTAATAATAATTAATAAATAATTAGTCTTTTAATTTATGTGTAATTTTTGTATCTGTTGTGTCTATATAGATTACTGTGATATCTTGTCATCATATAAATTATACGCTTGTTTGACAAATTTGTCGATAAAAAATCCATAATAAGTACGTATTTTGTAGTTCTTGGCAAAAAAGTAAAGAGACAGCTTTTTCGAGCGTGGGCGGTAAATTTTGCTGACGAGTATATATTTTATGGGATATAAAATACCTGCGATATAAAAGAAAATAATATACTTTATCCTTATGTGGCTTGTTAACATTGGGGGAGGAAAATAAGTACGATTATTTGTTTGGGATATGAGCCACTAGGAAATTGGTAGGTACGTGCGTAATTCATGAATCTCAAGTGTAAATAAGTGGATGCCCTAATGCGTAAATAACAGCTATTTAATACATTATCTATTGTGGTTACTTTATATGGGTAGCGGGATAGGTAGACGTTTACGGTAATATTGTTCAAATATAATGGTTTGTCGATCAGTCAGTCAGTCTTTTTTATTGGTACATTATAGGATAAAGTTATAAAAAGCAATGTCCGCGTCACACTGTTTTCTTGAAAGGGATAGGCAGTAGTATGCCCTATAGAAAAGGAAGCGTGCTCATTGCTACCTACACACATATGTACTGGAATTCAAGAAATCTGATTATATTTAGGTTGATAATTAGGTTTTTTGAATACATACCTGATGACTACCTAGGTATATCTGATAGATCTTTAGGTTCAAGATCCAAACAAGTGTTTTGTTCTACAATACAACCTTTTAATACGACACACTGCCGTCATTCCATACTTTTCTGATGGTTTGCGATAAATAGTAAGAGACTTTTCTTTACCGAATAAATAAAATATCTTAAATTTCAGTACGTCATCATTGTTCTTATTCTTAATTATTAACAGTAATATCTAGACAATACGCCGTCCGTCCCAATTATTTATATACAATTATGTATATACTTGAAATTGTACTGTTATTCATATTTCTTTTTATTAATATTACACAGGTTTTGTCCAGTCTATAATATTTAAGGTAGATCAGGTCTCGCGCTGATATTGTAGCGAGTAGGTAAGTTACTCGCACGCCACACTAGTGAAGTCAACTTCTATATTATTAGTTTCCCATCACAATCTAAACTTGGATGCCACAGACTGCCTGTCGTTACGCAGGAATAAGTTTTCTTGTAAGACAAATTTAAGAAAGACAACTAAGGAATTTGTCACATGAAGTTTATTAGCTTTTGTACATCAAGCATCAACGGCTATTTACGATGAAAAGCGACAGTTTCAAGATAAAGGTATTGTGATTTCGTCTATAAGGTCACTAAAAAGAACATTAGTCAACACCCGTCGGCGGACGTTGTCACTGCTAAAAAAATAATATATCGTCTGAGATCGTCCGATGTCTATGGGAGAATGTGTTTTTATATTGTGATGTAACACCATTAACCATTGTATTTTGCTCTACCGTACCTTAGCTTTATAAATAACTTATGTTTCATATCAAATGTAGTGGAATCTGAAGATAATATACTTACCTATAAGCATAATATCATCCAATCCTTACAGCTGCTGTGCATCCATGAAGACGTTAGTCACTTTGTGTATTCCAAAAAGTCTAGGCGGATTAGGATGTTATTTTTACTATGTAGGTAGATAATATAAAATTAGAGTTAAAAGAATTAAAAGCCTTAATAATTGTTACCTTCTTACTATCTTAGCTATATAACTCAAATTTAAGTTATTTATTACATTGAAAATAAGTTTAAGTCTCTATTCAATAAAAAAATGCGAAACCTTTGCTTTAAATACTGTTAGTGACAATATTTTTTAAAATAATTTAAAGTTTGGCCGGAAGGAACAACTGCAATGGGTCGGCGTTGAAATAACAAAAAGTATTGGATCTAATAACTGAGTTTGTTAACAGCGAGCGATGGGGCGGTCCCTTCGGAGCAGAGCAAGCTCGAACCATTAGTCGCCTAAATGATTTACCATTCTGTTAAAGCTTTTGTTTTGCATACCTTCCGAGTCTATCGACGTCGTCTGTGTCTAACCTCGTTCAAGTTTACTTTTGTATCATTGTCGTGTATGGTACCTATTCGAGATTAAATATTGCAAAGATACAAAAGATGCAAATTGAGGCAGCCTATAAAGTTACTTTATACTTTTACTTATTATTTATTTTTTCTTGACAACTTAAAAACTTGTACATTTTTACCTATAGGTTTAAGTAAATTGCGTGCGTCACTTTGCATGGTACTTGAAACTGTAACTTACAAAAATTGTAACCTGGCGATTAAAAAGAGTGACCTGAGTTTCTTGGAAGTTGTTCTCATGGCCTTATCCTACTTTCGCGAATAACTGGCTGACATTTTGTTATTTTAACGTTCATAAGTGTTAATTCAAATAACTGATATGAATAAAAAATGTCTTTGACTTTGATTAAAATATAATTTTGCAAAAAGTTTGTAGTCCGATTGGGTTAGTGCCAATGGCTAGTCCAACGATGAATAATAACAGCTCATTAAAATTTCAGATTCTTATCTTTATACCTTATTTCCACATTTATATGATGAAGTAGACAGAAGTAACACTCACCTTCTATGGCAACTATAAAATATGACAAGAACCTAAGCATAAATATATTTATTTATTTATTAAACTTCATGCACATAGGTACAGAGGCGGACCTAATGCTATAAGCATTCTCTACCAGTCAACCTTAGGTGGTGCAGAGATAAGCAAAGTAGGTGCAGTTATTGAAGCAGAATGATACAAATCTAAAATTTTGCCAATAGACTTAAAAGTAAATTTCCTCATAGCCATAGAACATTATAATACAGATGATTACAAGTTAAGGATTGATAATGTATACAATACAAGAAATGTAACACAGAGAAAATTATTTATACCAAAAATTAACAATTATTATGGAGAGAGAATGACTGAATATCTAGTCCCTAAAATATACAACAGAATAGAACAATTAAGAATAGAACCTAAAATAAGTAAAAACATGTTAAAACCCAAACTAAAGAGTCTCCTGCTCGGCGAATGTGACGTCACTATCCGTGACATCCAATCCCGCGATGTAGCCCATCCATAGATTTAATATATTTTATTTATTTTTTTTATTATAACTAGTCCGCTTTAGATTTGTATAATCGCATAGGTAAACAATATTTAACTTTAAGTATGTATAACATTGATATATATTAACGAGCGTATCTCGCCAACAAGCTGCTTAGCTTGGCGAGTATAATATTAATGTGTACTGTTATATATCTGTCAATAAATAAAAAAAACAAAATAAAAAGAAAATAAATCTAAATTAAATGTATAAAAATAAAGTTAACCATAAAGAAAATAAACAGTGAATACTTAAATATTATAATACAAATAAATATAAATAAATAAATATATATAAAAATACTTATATACATAAATAGCTATATACATAAATACACTATAAATATGATGAGTAAAGAGACATTAACGTGATAACTCCAACAATTTCTCAAAGAAGAGAGCCCGAACTTTCAGCTTAAACCGAAAACGATTAGTAGCCATCCTGAACTCAACAGGAAGGTCGTTCCAAAGACGCACTGCCTGGATAATAAAGGAAGAGTCGACGAATCCAGATTTATGAGAATGACATGCAAGGAGACGGTTATTGGGAGAGCGTAAGTTCCTGACATGAGTGGAGCACAAGAATGGAAAGTAAGGAGTTAAGTATGAAAGAGTTGAGGGTAAGTTGAGAATGGAATAGAGAGTGGTGAGAGCACGTATGCTACGGCGTTGACGAATTGGTAACCATTTTAATTGGGAACGGTAAGTAGTAACGTGATCATACTTGCGAAGGTTAAAAATGAATCGAATGCAGTTATTAAGAAGATGGTCATATTTGTTGAGTAGATCTGCATTCAGGCCAAAATAGCACACATCACCATAGTCAATTACGGGAAGGATTAAATTCTGCACAAGCATCGTCTTTGTCTTAGAAGGAAGAAAATTCTTCAGACGATAAAAGGCCCGCAGTGTTCCAGTGACTCTCTGACTGACACAGGTAGCCTGAGCCCGCCAGTCAAAGGAGGTGTCTATAAGCAAGCCAAGGTCCTTAACGATTGAACAGTAAGGCATGGACAGATTATCATAAGTGAGTGGAGGCAAATTATGAGTGTCCAATTTGTCCATCATGTGCTAACTGCCACCTATAATGACTTGGAATAGATGATACGCAAATTGAAGATTGGGAGTAAGAAGGTTAATAAAAATTTAAAATAGTAACGGAGAAAGTATAGCGCCTTGAGGAACACTAGAGTCAAGGTCACTCCAGTTAGATGATGACTCATCTCGGCGGACGGACTGCAGGCGTACCCGAAGATATGTTGAGAACCAATCCAGTGCATCAGATGAGATCATATTATGGGCAAGGATCGACAGAAGGATATCGTGACGGAAGGTACAGAAGGCGTTAGAAAAGTCGATCAAATCCAACACGGTGACTTTGCCGTTCTCCATACGCGCTCTGATGTCACCAGTCACTTTTAGGAGGGCTGAGGTGGTACTGTGGCCAGGACGAAAACCAGACTGTAGAGGACTAAGGATTTTATTGTGAAACACAAACCGAGATAACTGCTTGTGAATACAGGCCTCGAGGACTTTAGAAACGTAAGGGAGAATAGAGATTGGTCGAAAATGTTGAGGAAGAGAAGGGTTGGATATTTTGGGCAAGGGGAAAACAAAGGCTTTAAACCACAAGGATGGGAACGTATTAGAGCTTAGGGAGAAGTTGATAATATGGCACAATGGTGGAATGAGATAGTAAAGTATCATCAATATCATACGACGGCTGATGCCATCGTAGCCGATCGCATTTGATTTGATAGATAGGATTATGTTTTTGATCACACCTGGTGTGACTGAAGAAAATTTAAAAGGGTCGATGTTAGGACAGGATATACCAGCCATTTTGTTTGACACCTGGTGTGGTGATCCAGCTGAATAGTAGTGCAGAAATGTTGGTTAATATCATCCAAACCAAGTGTAAACTGCGACTCCATACGTTGGTATTTGCCAATGCCTAAAGTTCCAAGGATCTTCCAAATATTGGCGGAAGAAGAGGAATTGATATTATCCAAGATGAAGCGGCGTTTAGCATTACGAATCATCTGATTACACCGATTCCTTGCAGTTTTGAAGAGGGACCAGTTATCGTCTGAACGCTCCCTCCTGAACTTACGAAAAGCGCGATTCCTGCGTCGCATCGCCATCTGAATACCTCTGGACATCCATGGGGCAGGAGGACGTTTTAATTTAACTCACCTAATGGGAGCGTGTTTGTCATTAATGTTAATGATGACGTTATTGATATTATTATTATTATTACGTTGTTGATATTATTATTACGTTATTGATATGTTACTGATATATTATTATTAATATTATTATATTATAGTGGAGGCCGCCAATAGTGTATCCCAATTAGTCTCAGAGGCATCCCTACGCAAAGCTTAGTTGTTCACTCGCCTAAAACAACGCGTATGCAGAATTCTAGGACGGGTTTTAGGTGGTTTTAGGCAATAGGAAAGATAAATAGATAAATAGGCTACGGTAACTGCTTAACATCAGGCGGGCCGTATGCTTGTTTGTCACCTTGGTCGTATAAAAAAAAAATAATAATAAATAAGATCGTGGAGAGAAAAGCCAGGAGCAGGACTTTGGCCATGGGAATGAACGAGAGAAGGATTGGAGATAAGAATTAAGTCTAACCATGTGTCAAGCCCTCTAATGTTATGGTGAGTAGCTTGTAGAGGTAGAACATGGAGACTAGTAGACTCAATTTTTTGGAGGAGTTTACTGGAACGAGAAGAATTGTAGGTGAGAAGATCGGTATTAAAATCGCCCATGATGATGATGTGATGTGCATATTCCGACCCTAAAATATTATGTTGAGCCGCCATGATCATGTTTCAACAGAAAAACACCCTAAAAGTTTTTGTCCGATGCGCGTACGTCGAAACCACAATCATGTAGGCGTAAATACTAACATTTGTCTTAGTTTTTTTAAAAATCTACGAAAATAACTATTTACTACTACTAGTTTACTATACTACTATACTACTACTTTAATACTAGACTTTTGACGATGATTAAGCAGTCATTGGAGTATTGGTGTAAAAGGCATCATCTTTGTTGCTATCATGATAAAGTGTCACCACGGTGGCTATTACTATAAAACCACCACCATTCTATGAAATGTTTTCTACGGCCAACTTAAAATTCGCTTAAGAAAATTTTACTTCATTAACTTGTAAACAGGATGGATGAGAGCAGCTTAGCACCGGTATTTGCGGGAGGAATATCTTTTCTTATATAAGAGTAGCAAGTAGTTCCGTGGTAAGCAAGCTGATAGTAAGGGTTATGGGACAGCTGTTCGTGGTAATTGAAACCTATGGACATGACCGTGTTCATTAATCATTGTAGACACAATGCTAAGAAAACACAACCTAGCTGGTGCTAACCTTGCAACCACCAGGGATCTACTCTCATAAAATATTGTGAGAAGTATTATTCGTACAGTCGATACCTTACCGGTCATGTGGTCCACGATATCGTGATAGTTAATATCAATATGTAACATATTAACACCCACCTCCTACAATTTTCTGCTACTCTAGTACTTAAGTAAGTGGCATAAATTTATATTCTATTCTTAGAATAGACTAAAAAATGTATAAGAAATCTATGCCATTTGTCTAGGGCCTCCGATGTGTTAAAGTGTTACTCAAAGGGAAAAAAAGCGTTGCAATAAGCTACAGTGTTACTTTTTGGGTTTTTTTTCCATTGCGTAACAGTGTAAATATGTATACATTTTGGTGTGACTCAACGGAAATAAAGGAACAAATTTACGTATGTAGGTTTAGTAAAGCTAGTCATTATAGAAAATAAAACATGTCTGCAACACATTTACTGTTAGAATTTCTTACAGTTTTAGCAAGTAAATGCTCGCTAACACAAGTCGAACGCTTAACATAAAGGAAAAACAAACAAGAAAACGAAAATACTTTTCTATTTTCTCTTAATTTAATGTGCGTCGGGCAAAACAATTGTTTGAACATTTCCTAATTCGTTTTTATTAAATAACGGTAAGCTGAGTACGAATAATTGTAGTATAATTACATCGTTTGAGGTTTTGTCCAGTAAGCGGTGAGTTTGTAATGATGTTTTCGATTTAATTGCTGGACAACGGGAAACAGTGCAGCAGTACCTTTTTATATTATGTAATATTCAGTGTTATAAAGGTTAATTTATTCTAGGTGTTGGCTATTTAGTTTACAGAAATAGATCTTTGCTGGTTTCAGCACGAATAGAGCCGAATCAACTCCCTCATATCTTTCATATAAAACCGCCGTAAAGTAGGTATCACTAATTTTAAGTTTTATTCCTTGAGTTACAAAAGATCCGACCATGACCTCTATTGCTCTATTCTCTTTTTTTATTCCTTTTTGTCTTACCGTGTAGTCAATGTACGGTTATGGTTATGATAACCACGTTTTGAGCTAAAATGATACAAACCACAGACAAGCACAAATACTATTAAAAAAAAACATGGCTCATCTTTACTTTTTTTTGCCAATTGACCCAACAAATGTAGCTCTGAACCCTATTTTTGCAAATGTCATGTGTAAATTTATATTCTTGTTGATAAATATTTAATACTTTAAGTAACGATGTTAATGGAAAAATGTAGATGAAATCAAATAGAAGGGTGCATTTTCAAAAAAAAAAAAAAAAAGGCTGACTGTCAAATTAAAAAGCAATCAAGCCTTTATTGTTTGTTATATTTTTGTACTCAGTGAATTTAATATATTTTACGTCAAAGGTGTTGTTCTGAAAAAGGTAGTCTAGTTATATTATACGAGATTATATCATCGTCTAACATTACATGAAATAGCCAATTCACAAGAAAAATAAATTGTTTCAACTCGACTTATTCGTGCCGTATAATGAAATTTAAGATTATTCTGGGTAATACTAAATACACTTTTCAAAAGGTTTGTGCCTAAACGGTCGTTTAAAATGTTATCAAAGCTAACTTTTCAGGTTTCAGGAAAATATGGTAATAAATCACAGAGGACAGGTAAATAAAACTTCTTATTTACCTACTTAATAAGAAAAGCAAATGAAGTTTTTGAAAAGAAATGTTTAAGTTTGAATTAGTATTCCAAATGTATTGTATCTACTAATAATTTTTAACCGACGATAAAAACGGAAGAGGTTCTCAAGTCGACGCGTATATATATAAATATTTATTTTATTTAGGACCACGCATAACTTGTAACAAAGTAGTCCGATTTGATAAATCTTTTCTTTGAAGGGTATTTTCCAAAGTTGGTCCCATATAAACTAGAAAAAAAATTCTAACTCTAAGGGTAGGAATACAGGAGATGATTGTTGATTATTACTTAAAGTCGGATTATATAATAGTTTTGTTTTGTACGGTAGAAGATCCACGCTGGTTTCAGCATGACTGGGCCGGATCGTCCGGGGAAGTACTACATAGTCATAGAAGATCGACGTAAGAGTAGTAGTAGATACTACTGCGTTTCGTTCGGTGAGTGGGAGCGCCGAAGGCTTAATTTCCCACCTTTCCTCTTTCCTCACCTCCCTAATTCCCTTTTCCTAACCCTATTCCCAGCCGCCATAGTGGAGACCACCATACCAGCAGTTTAAGACGATGGCTTTTGGTATAGTGGCCACCACTTCTAATTTCCACTGACTGCTTACCATCAGGCGGAGTGGAGTCATTTTAGTAGACTAATATAAAAAAAAAATTAGTTAATAGCTAAAGTAAGGTAGATAGCTATTTTAAGAGTAATCAAAAATTAAGCATGTAGTAATTAGTAGATTAGAATCACAACAAATTATAAAATGTTTAAGAACTTAGTTATTAAGAATAATAAAATAAAGAATAATTATTTTTTTGCTATTCAGTTTTTGAGCGGTTTAATTTTTTTTGTTATAATTTAAAATAATTTTATAATTAAGTACTTACTTTGACATTAATTGCTGCTACGGCGTATGACTGCTTAGTATAAAATGAAATTCTGTATTATCTCATCTAGAATTCACACTTGGACTCCGATCTAAGCACGTCAAAAAGTAGTATCAAGAATAGAGGCTGAATACATATATATGGCTGAAGACTATAACAATCATACAATTTACGAACACAAAACATACAAACTGTCTAACCATTACACCACACATGCAGTCAATAAGATACTTTAAAGTGCCTAACAGACGTTATTGTTGCGTACCTACCGTTTCCTAATTAGCTTACGAGTACGTAACGCGTGACAATTTAGGGGAGTATAAAGTATACCCATTGCTCTTCATTTAATTATAACACGAAACATACAATGATAAAAATAAATGATTCTATTTACTGCTAGGAGTCTCATAAACTTCCCACTACGTGTTGAGTTTGGCAATTCAAAATTTAGATAAATCCAGACAGTTACAAATGTGCCTACCTATATATTTGGGATTATAAAACGTAATAATACAACGGATATTAACGCGGTTATGTATTATTTATCTTATGATTACTTGACGTATAGAGTTGGTTACAATATAGCATTTGGAGTTACGTTCGAAGTTGACTGACAATGGTAGGCGTAAGTGTTTATGTTTAATCGGCATAATATATTATGTCAAGTTGGAATAGAAACATAGATATGTGTATTAATTATAGGTATATTATGTTATCTTATTGTCTCATTTCCGAAATATATTCAACTATTTATGCGCCTTCTTCGATATGTCTCCCCGTCACCTTATAGATTGGTAGATAAGTAATGTTCCATAAAATGCTTTATGAATTAAGTGCGCCTTAATATTTTGTTTGTGTAAAATTGAATAAATAAATAATAAATCGACACGACTGATATCTTCATGAATAGCAAACGCAATATCCCTCAATTGTTTGCTAAAATATACGTACTATACATAAAAACTGCGACGACTTTTCAGGTAAAAAACATACTGGTTTACCGGCCACTACTCCTTTTCGACGACTTCCTACGTTACTTAATAGATTTTATACTAGCATTTTAACTGCCGGATTACGCTATGCGCGTCCTTTATATCAGAAGAGTGCATATCTCAAAAGCTGTAAAAACTACTTGCCTTTACAATTCTCAAATAATGCAAGTAGGTATGTAGCTTCAATAAAATAAGAATTGTTTACGTTTTATAACAAGACTGGTTTTTGCCTGACATATTTGTCCTTATTTAATGCCGATTAAGTGAAACGACTCCTTTAGTACCTATAGCTTACTAACTATGTGTGCCACTATTCCAAATGCTATATTAACCAGAACGATGGAATTGCTATTTTATACAATGATAATCTCCAGGTGGCTATTACGGAGCCTTCTTTTCAGGAAGTTAATTGTCTGCTAATCCATATCGCTAAAGTATTTACAATTTGTGCTACATATAGTCTCCATCTTTTTACAACATCAGTAATTTTTGTAAGTCAATAGAAAAAAAAAAACACGGATGCATAAGTTCCAACTGTATTATAATGACGGATATCAATATTGATATCTCCCCTGATTCCAATGAATATTTGCAGTTAAGTGCAGGCGATTATTTGTGGATGTGATTGGTTACTATGGTTTCAACCCGGTACATCATTATATCCTCTGATATTAGACCGTACGTGTTTAGACCACGTCAATCATTCAATCATTACTGGGAACGCTAAATAAACTATATGCTTCCCGCCCGATTCAAAATCCAAAATTAAAATTGACTACGCTAACTTCAAAGCTATTTAAAACATCAATTGGGATTTTTATATTTAAAAACAATGATGTTAACAAGGTTTTCTGACTTCATGGATACAATACAAAATTACACTTTTACAATGACTAGTCGAGCTCAAACTCTATTAGAAAGCATTGGATGACTAAAGGATTAATAAAATGCATTAGAAAAAGAGACACCCTACATGTGGAAACTAAAATAAATATAATCTATACAGCAACAGTATAAAACCTATAGGTTTTTTTGTAATAATTTAATACAAAAACTAAAAATTAATACAATGCAAAGACTTTAGAAGATTCTGAAGGTGACAGTAAAAAGAGATGGACCGCTATAAAAAAATATGTAACAATAACAGAGTTTGACTATCAATTTAGAGATATTACAGTCTGTTCCAACCCTAAAGACTATCTAGATAGGGCAAATTATTTTTTCACATCTATTGATAAGAAACTTTCTGCAAAAACATTTTTAAAATTTAATAAACGTGAATCCGAATTGGCCCCGTTAACTAGTAGCTTGTATCCCAACCTATTACCAAATAACTCATTTTATGCAAATTCAACTGAAAATTATAAAGTCAATAAGATTATCTCAAATCTTAAATACGCTTCAGTACCCGGCTGAGATGCCATTGCAATCAAAATTCTTAAATTACAAAAGCCTCATCTCATCACTCCGATCGTTTTCATGTGCAACTTAAACATTTACTCTGATATAATACCAACATCTCTCAAAAGGGCAAATGTTTGTCAATTATCAATTCCGGTGACAGAACCGTTGTGTCCAATTATCGTCCCATTTCTTTTCACATCGCTGTCTAAAATTCTCGAAAAAGCTGTGAATGCCAGACTATTAGGGTACATTGAAAGGAAAGGCATTATATCAGACAATCAGTATGGTTTTCGCAAGATTTCATAGGTGTATGAGGCACTGCTCTTGAGTGGTTCTAATCCTACCTTACCAATCGCACACAGAGTTTAATTTTGGATAATAACTGCAGTTTTTACGCTGGCCTAAACTACGGTGTGCCTCAAGGTAGCCTACTTGAGGCTACTCTACTTGTATTTATTATATGTACATTAATAGCCTTTGCTCATGAACACTCAGTAAAGCAAAAAAATTTGCCTATGCTGATGACACAGCAATAGTTTTATTTATAATAGGACGTGGTAGTCTGTTTACAGGCGGTAAAGCAGGTTGCGCGATGGCTAAATTATGATTTAGTGGCACTAAATGCGGACAAGGCGAAAGTAATCAATTTCAGCGTCAGTTCAAGTAACACCTGCCCTAGTCACTTAGCTTATCAAATGCATAACTGCCATAGCAGGCCTGACTCTGAATGTTTAAGTCCATGCTTTGAACAGGCAGATTACATAAAATACCTTGGTGTCTACATTGATAAAAACCTCATCTGGACAAAGCAAATAGAGCATGTGAGTGGACGTGTTACGAAACTGCTAATTTTACCGGTTTGCAAATGTAAAGATTTTGAAGATGATTTATCACACTCAGATAGCATAAACCAAAATGTAGATTTGACTTTGGGAAAAGGTGCTTTCACTTTATGGGGCCTTTCATCTATAGTAAGCTTAACAACAAAATTAACTTGTAACCTTTGACGAAATTTAAATGCAAATCTCATATTATAATTTACTTATAGGGTCTGGATTACAGAGAAACTATTAAAACTTTTCAACTACTTATTACATACTATCATGACAAATTAGTTGTGGAGACATGACACGTGCACACAGACAGACATGATGCACACACACAACCTTGATTATAGAGACTGGCCTCCACGAGACAGGGTATTCTAGTGTGGAGACCTGTGATTTATGTGACCTAGCTATGTACCTACAATTTTTATGAACAATAAAATTATGAAAATAAACAAATATTAATTGTATAATTTAAAAATTTTAAATTAAAGTTAGTGATCAGCGGTCCACAGACTTGGAAACCGCCACTTAGAACGTCGGAATAGCTAGGAGTTACACTTTTTCCACACCGATCAACTAAGTAACAAGTTGGCTATGCCTCCAGCGTCTTCTCCTGTTGCCATCATTATAATAATAGAAATAAATTTCAAATCAGGTTTTGTGTAATTATCGGCGCAAAATTTTGCTTCTAAATCTTGTAAAAGTAATTAAGGATTCTGTAAAGACCTACACAATACTTTTAGCAAACCAATTCAAAGCTTATAAGTAAAAGAATAAAGCTGTCTTAATAAATAATTAAACAGTTGTAGAGTAGTCCGAGCAGAAAAAGGCGTCTTGCGATACTTATACCTTTGTAGATAATTGACAGTATTGCAGAATAAATTATTCAAGCTTGTGTTACCGTTTCGGTTCATCTACCTAATTCGGTGGTTTTCTATCGGAATCAGAGTCCAAAAAGGTCCTCCCTTTTGGTCGCCTCGGTCCTGTAAGACGCGGCGTCGTATTATTAAGATATTTCTAAATTTTGTAGACCAAGCTTTAATTTATTTTATTTTTTTACTTTTTGATTACAGTGCGCACAAATGTGAAGTTTTAAGTTTAATCCCTGAATAGGAAAGAAAAGTAGGTAGAATTATTTGGGATTTTAGACTAAATTGCACATGCACTGCAGACTTTCTTTATTTTAAATATAATTTATTTGACATTGTATAACGATTCTAATTGATACATTTCCTTTACTTTTAAATTTTATCGTTAGTTTGGTAGTATTTGCATGATACATTAATATTTCTACACCGGCTAGTGGTAGAATATGTTAGAATAACTTTAAGTTAAGACCTATACTGTACCGTATAATCTCAGAAATAAATAAATTTGTTTTGTATTTTTTGACACATAGTAATTGTGCTTATAGTGCCTCTAAGGTCCATGAATAAGGTCTATCTCTATTTCAATCAATATAACAATTCTGCTAACCATAACAAAGGACACAACAATGTTTTGCTACACGAGATATTTTGTGAGTTGTACTATTACATTGAAGTCAGTAAAAGAAAGACAATACTCAGCATTATGATGGGCGCTAAGAGGTCCTTTAGGTAGTATATCCACCATTAAGACATGGCCGTGAATCATTTATTATTTTTTCCGAATATATTACTGCACCCTCATGCCTCTCTAGCTGCACTCATTTGTAATTATAACTGACTGTGAAGAATGGAGAACATTTCATAAACCCACGAAGACAGCTGCTTTAAATTTTTGTTTAGATTCTTTAAGAGATTACTTGATTGGGTTTATAACCTACAGACTCTTTCTTAAATAGTATGAAGCAAAGTTGCTGATTTCTGTCTGCTTCTTTGTTAACTTCTTTTAAACCACGCAACACATTTTGATATAGTTTTTACTATCTTTAAGAAAATTCTTCCGGAAAGTTGATTGATATACATAATGACGGGGCGGGATGCTAGTGAAATATAACAAATATGCACATGAGTTGGACTAGATGAGACAGACGTTAAAGCGAGAAACTGTTGATTACTACTTCGAATCTGAGGGTGATTTTGCTTCACAAACTAGTTGAAATTCTGTGTTGTACCTTTAGTTCGTCGCTGTAATGTTTAGTTCAGGAGTTTTTCTAGTAGTGTGGCGAATTTGGAATTTTATTTTTGCCATATATTTATTTAATTTTTGCATTAATTACGCATGATTAAAGTGTAAACTGCTGAACAATAGCTTAGATTTTATTTAATCTTTCATATTTATGTTATCACGAATATTTTTATTATTGTAAGTAAGCTTTATATGTTTACCCTAACACTGACATACGTTTAAGAAAGATATTAATAGTAAATTTGAACTCTAACAAAAATATGATATAAAGATTCCTGGGACTGAAGCGATCTGACCTAAGTAAGAGTAAAAACTCTAAAATAAACACAAAATACTAGAGTTATACAAAATTTGATCTTAAAATTAGTCATTTACTTTTACAATACAAATAACTTCCAATGTACAGATTTTATAAATTTAATTATCCGGTATAATTGGTTTTCAATTTGCCTCAAATTTTTAAAATATAATATGTAGTTATGGGATAGCAAAAGGAAGCTAAGTTTTGTCATAATGAGTTCTCGAAAACTTTAGACATAAACTGCTCTTTTGACGAATTAATTTTGAAGTTTGGGTTAATGGTGCTCCAGACAGACTTTTTGCATAAGACCGAGGCTCATTATTACTTTTAATAATAGCGTCCGGAACACAAAGAAAAGAAAAAGTGTTCGTGCTTTTGTAAACACGACCTTTGTTCGTTCAGAAAGCTTAACAAATAGTTAATTTATATCGCTTATTTGTATCTTAATGATAAAATGCTTACTGGAATAATTTTCTGCATCGGATGACATGTTACTATACGAGTACTGAACTAAAGTAATATACTTATACAAATTGTGGTGTTGAGTTTTCTTTTAGCAAAACTCATGTTTCTCTCCATTTCTATAAGAAGTGTTGAGTCAAACTGAAGTCTAAGAAAGTCGAGGTACCTACGTGCATAGGCGGTACCTACGTACAGTAGTTGACTGCAGTCGAGGCCTAAGTACTACTATTTGCATCATAACGTGAAAGTTTATATCAAACCTGTGAAAACTGAAAATGTCGTATCGTTGTTGAAGAAGAGTTACTTTGACTCGTTGACCGCATGGAGTGCACCCAGAGATACGAATTCGCATTCATTTCCAAACTTTTGAACGATTTCGGGCGAGCATCGCACGCCCAACCTATGAGTTTATCCCGAGCATCCACTAACTCAGTGCGCCGTGCAATTCTAAGGGTGATATATGACTTTTATAAATGGACCAGTTTTGTGCGGTTTTTAGGCCGCTTAAACCTTTGATGTATCTGTACCACCCCTATTTTTAGCACAGTTTCAAATTGTTTTCATTCTCTCGAATCCCAATTATTTACTGACGGTAGGTTATGAAAGCCTTTTAAAAGGGTTATCGAAACTTAGATTTTAAGCAATAATAAATGAATAACTTTGAAGACCTCATAACTAACTAACAAAGTGGATCATAAACTGTTTAGGTTAAACTTGCTTTTAGCGGGCAGTCAGTCAGTGGATGAGTGACCATTTTTTTAAATAAACCGAGATTCGCTGATTGGTTTACTCACTCACATTCACTTCAAAGCTAAAGAAATAAACGCTGGAAACGAACTGTGTTGACAGAGACAAGATCGTGTCCAGATAGTATGAGTGAACTTTGCTTCGATGTCAAGGGTTGCGGTGATAGAAAGAAGATGATGGCACCAGGTCAAACGTAAAAAAACACACAGAAACAGCAGGCGAATTCACTAAGAGTATAATCAATTACTACCACCAATAATATCACTTACCATGAGCTTGCCGCTCGTTCATTCGCCAAATAAGAATAAATACCGATTCTGATAATACCTAACAATACAATAACAGACAATTGTACCACGTTTTATTTGTATATAAATCAAAAACTTTGCAGGAAGGATATAGTAATAATTAGTTTAAAATGTTACCACGGTCACCTTCAAATTTATGTCGTTAAACCGTTCAAAGTTTAAGATATTATCGCATTAATTACACTTGTAGTTATATAATTTAATTTGGGTACAGTTGAAGTCATTTGCTGGCTGAACGATGTGCTATTATATCCCACAATTATGTTATACTGCTGTTTTAATTGCTCTGTAATACAATTGTTATTTGCAATATATTAGGCGGTTGTATAAATAGGTGGTAGTAGATGATTATTATTTGGTCAACCTAAATGATATACTTCTGACTGCCTCGGTAACGCAGCGCAAATACGTGCGGCTGATGGGGTTTTGGATCCAATTTCTACTGTGATAGGACATAACTTTTTAAAAAGGTGCATACCGTAGATGCACCATTCCGTACCGTTTCGTGTCTTGATGTACTTTGTGTCCATTATTTGTTATTTTGCGAATATGTTCGCGAGATAGCTTATTCCCAAGTGCGGAAGTTGCTGTTTTCATACAAAAACTACAAACTATACACTTATTTTTGCCTAGTAAGATCTACCGAGTTTTTCAGCAGATTACTTGAAAACCAAATGGTATTTGCTAAGGTACAAGACTTTTCATTCCGAGTTGCGTAATGTTAGCGAGGTTTGGCTATGCTTTATATATATCTTTCTCAATAAATCAAGCTTATTAAACCCTTTGCGATTGCTTGTCGAAAAAGAGTCTACGGAAGTAAGATATATATCGTATTTAAGCTGACAGCTGAACGCAGTCAGCCGCAAGATATCATATGAAAACAGAAGCGGAATTAAAAACGCAATGAATCTGCTACTTTAGTAGATCCTGGCAATATAAAAAGGCCAGGGAAGTACTAAGTATTAACAGTTTATTTTGTGTCTCGATCACTGAGTGAGAGCACGATGGGCTCAATAACTATTATTTTTATTCAGACTTCAACATCGGCAAGGTTAGTTGTGTTTTCTTAGCGCTGTTTTTGCAACTTATAAAAAAAACTGTTATCTATATAGGTTCTGTTTACAGTATCTACAGATGGATCGTATCTATGCTTCATCACGTCCTCACTTGTAGGTACATACTAAGAATACGTAAGATTTTTTTTAAGACTTTCTTAGTTACGAGTGTGGCAAGAAATATACCTAATGAAATTTCTTAAAATACGTATTTATATGCATATGCTTATCAGTAGAAAAACTACAAAAGTAGTATTTTGTAACAAGAAGATAAGAAAACATAACGGATAAATGTGAAAGCACCTATAGCTGAAAATTGGTGGTGCGACTGGCGATTTATAACAATACCGTAGTAAGTACGGTAGTAGATCCACGCTGATTTCAGCATGAATGGGCCGGATCGTCCGGGGAAGTACTACTCTCTCATAGAAGATCGACTTAAGAGTAGTAGTATTCGTACTACTGCGTTTCGTTCGGTGAGTGAGAGCGCCGGAGGCCCAATTTCCCCCCTTTCCTCCGCCTTTCCTCACTTCCCTCATTCCCTTCCCCTAACCCCATTCCCAGCCGCCAAAGTGAAGGCCACCATACCAGCAGTTTAAGACGATGGCTTTTGATACAGTGGCCGCCACTTCTGGATTCCACTGACTGCTTTTGATTAATTTATTTAACCCTTCTTGCACAAAAGGGGACTTAAAACCAGTCAACCCTAGCGTGATCAAATTTAGGAGACAAATCGAGGTAGAATTAATTGCTTAGCATACTTTATGATTCGTCATGCTTGAACAGTTAGCGTACATATCTATAGATAGGTACTAGAATTCCTCATTTTCTCAATTTGCTATTTTTTTAAGTTTTGTAATCGGTTGGTATGAAAACACGACGACGTGTGACATCTGCTGCTTAATTGAACCGAACCGTGTTCCTACGGCAATATGTCACTTCTGGAACTACAAATTTTGCGGGGATTTGTGGATTGTCCGACGATATGTGGTAGACTAGCAAGTCTTTAGTCTTCCAATAAGCTGTTTTCCTGAGCGGCAGGTAAACCTTAGCAATATTTTTTTTCATATAATTTAAAAGATTAGACTCATGATTGAATTTAATATTAAAAAATGTAAAGAATAGCACAATTGGAATTTGGAATAATAAACGGCATGCACATTAAAATAAAATACTATACAAATTCTTAAGTAAAATATAATAATTATATTCAACGTTGTTGAGATAATACTTAAATTTGTCTCCTAGGAATACTCGAACATTTGCCTTGAGCACGACATATTTATAAAGCCATAATTTGTAATATAATTATGTGTGGCAAAACAACTCTACGTCCTGTTTTTACTTATCCGCATCAATTTTAATGTTAAAGATATATGATATTTCAGTAAAATTAGTATTTACTTAGGTATTTACGTATGTATATCCGCATTCTAGAACCCATAACACAAGCTATAAATATATCCTTACTTTGCCTAGATGGCGTTGTGTGTAGTGATGTTGTTATATTAATAATAATATTCTACGCACTAGACTAACGGTGCAGTCGGCGTTATGAGTGTGTATGTCATATGGTTGATTATGGCTCACCACTGGCCAAGGTGGTGAAAATTGGTAGTAGGGGACTTGTCCAACAGTAGACGTTTTTAACATTTTAAGAATTCAACATTTCGGGAATTCGACATTATGTTCTGGAAAGGTCTTTCGGCTAATATCATGGTGATGATGGATCATTATAGTTCCCAAAGTAAATACCAGGGAGCTGTTCATTTTCTCATACAACATTTTACGATGTCGCACATTGAGGACAAAAGAACGTTAACACATAATTTATCTGAGCATTTAAGGATCATCAAGTGGACCTCAAAAGTTTACATTACTTTAATTTTACATTTAAAATTATGTTTATTTTACCGTAATTCATCTTTGAAGATCCCTAAGGTTAATATGCCTAATAATATTTGTCTCTCTATTATAAATTCAAATTACAATTTTGTGTGTAATAAGGTACCTAAATAATTTACATTTTGTTTGAAGTGTACCTACACGAGAATTGTGTTAGACCTTTCACTGTCGTCCCTGGCTGTCTAGGGTGTCTAGCTTAGAAACAAGATATTTAAATAATGATTGTCATCTGAGCAAACTAAGCTTAAATTACCAGCTCATTTACAAGACCCTAACAAGTATTTTACACGCTTATTTTAAGTATAATCATTTAATTATTTATTATTATCTAATATAATGTACAATATTAAGAATGTCGATAGGTGTACAGTTAAGTACGATATAAAAGTAATTGCAATCCATTGATTGACGATACCGTACAAGAATATAAAACAATCATTATAAAATATCATAAAAAGAAAATTGCCCATACAAACGCGACTCACTTATGATAATGCAAACACGAAATAATTAATTTTGTCACAGTCAAATTACACTTACAAACAGTTTAGTATATTACTAACTAACTCTTGTGCTGCAGTTTGACAACGCAACGTCTCATACCATCGTGCTCGTATCAACCAAAAAGGTTAAGTAGAAGCTGCATTACACCCTCATTATTTCAGTTATGTTCAGATCCTCATAATAGGACACGAGTGTATTACCGTTTAATGGTACATCTTACGACGTGCTACAAAAATTGTGACGGGAAAGTCCATAACATAATATTAAAGATGAATAGACCTTATTAGGATAGCCGGTAGTTATCGGCAGCTAACTCGGAAAGTTCATAACTTGGAATATTCAAGAATTAAACATAGTTCTTTAGTACTCATATTTTTACTGAAAGTAGTAAACAAATCAGCAGCTTACTTGATAACCATGTTAAAGTTATCGAATTTAGAAATAAAACCACCTATTCTCTTTTTTATGCTGTAATAGGGACGTCTGTATATCTGAGGAAATACTAGAAAACGGGCAGTACCGAAAATCTCATTTTAATACGTTCTATATCATAATCATTTTGCTTGACGGGCGGTTCACCGCCCGTCAAGCAAAATGACTATGATATACCCCTCTCTCAAAATTACTAGCGAAATTACACATCTTAAATTACATTTTATGTAAAGAACGTTAAGAACACACAAAATAAAATTACGCAAATTACGTGTGTTTAGAAGGTTAACACTTATGATAGTATATTATTTATATTGTTATACATATTTTGCAATTATGTATTAAGTTAGCTAAAATATAAAGAACCATATAATTACATTTTTAAAGTCCTCTAAAGAAAAACGCGATAGTTATTACTATTAAAGGCACAACGTAGATACAAACAACTGCAATATCTTGTAAAATAAACGTAAATAGCTCATAATGTTTACTAGACATTTGACAACCTAAATATTATAACACAGTAGTTCAGTAATGAAAATAAAATGGGTCAAATTTAACCAAATGGGTGCAATTTCTATTATAAGCTATTGTTTTTTGTTAAAAAGTTGCTATTATGCAGATAGCTTTTACTACTTTGCTTCCGACGACGACGTCGCGTTGGATTTAATCAGTATACAATTTATTAATCAATTTATATACGTCTTGATAAAAAGGATTACGTTTACGCAGCGCGATTTTAGATATATTCTATATAGTATTTTTTATATACTATAAAAATATATATAACCGTGTATGCAAAAAGCAGATGACGATTGTTTTTACTTTACCTAATTTGCTAGTCGCTTAATTTGCCGACGTTAATGGTTATAGCAGTTCTGCTTGTCGTAAAATTATATGCGTCACTGTACGTCACATGGAGAAAATTAAATAAACCGTATGTAACAACTATTCTAACTTTCCAGCAAGGTTTAACATTTATATTATCAACTTTATACTTCTCTAAAAAAATAGTATGTTTTCTGTTTTCTTTTGTCTGTTTCTCCTCTAACATCTTCTAAACCATGCAAGGAATTTTGGCTTAGTTCAAAGAATTTCTCCCGGAAGGTTTACATGTACCAATATTACATGCAAATTATAAGTAACAGAGAAAAACCAAATATTTGTAATAATTATTCGCGAAAAATATATTAGTAGGTACTCACGTGCGAAGCGGGGGCGGGTCGCTACATAAAAATATAGGTATTGGTTCGTTAGGTAACTTAAAAATAATGTTAATATTTTGTTCAGTACAATTGTGTCGCCAGGTGTCGCGTTAAAGGTTTTTTCGGTAGTAGATCTACGCTGGTTTCAGCATGAATGGGCCGGATCGTCCGGGTAAGTACTATCCTCTCATAGAAGATCGACGTAAGAGTAGCAGTATCCGTACTACTGCGTTTCGTTCGGTGAGTGAGAGTGCCGGAGGCCCAATTTCCCCCCTTTCCTCTTTCCTCACCTCCCTCAATCCCTTCCCTGGGAAGAAAATGGGGTTAGCCCCATTCCTAGCTGCCATAGTGGAGGCCACCGTACCAGCAGTTTAAGACGATAGCTTTTGGTAGGGTAGCCACCACTTCTGGATTCCACTGACAGCTTACCATCAGGCGGGGTGGAGTCACTTTGGTAGGCTAAAATAAAAAAAAAAAAGGTACGAACACATGGCACCAAGCGTGAAAATACATTTATTATAATGTTACAGAAATAAAGATTTTATTTAGGTTCTTAATAAATGAACTAAAAACAGGGATAGTTTGAAAATCTGTTCAGTTTATTCTTACAATGTGATGTTTATCTAATTTTGAACTTCTAAAATGTGCATCTACTTCTGGCACTAGTCGTGGTAAGCGTCATATGTATAGTACGTTGTTCATGGATTATTGAAATATTTATGTGGTCAAGAGGATAATAGGGTCATAGGGGTAATAGGATAACGGCGTCTTAAATTCGATAGTGGCTAGTGAAATAATACCAAGCAAAGTTTGCCTAGCCAAGCAGTAGTAGCGCCGACACTTATGTATGGTATATAGAATAAATGCAGTAGAGATGAGAGCACTGAGAAGTATGTGTGGAATCAAACTCATAGGTAGATAGAGTGTGATAAAAGAAGAATGTGTATTGAATGATGATATTAGTGACTAAAATATAAAGGAGTATATAATATTAAGGTGGTTTGAACATGTGGAAAGGATGGATGGAAGTAGGATAACGAAAGAGATATATAGAGTGGAAAAACTGGGCAAATTGGTAAGGGCCGACTTATACGAACATACATGGACCAAATAGGTTATGTGTTGAAAAAGAGCACAAATACAAGCATTCGTAACCGACGTGAGTATATGAAAAGATGAATAAATGTTGAAGCGGCAAAGGAGGTATGTTTGAATCGCAGCAAATGGCGCTTTATAGTCTGTGCTTACCCCATTAATGGGAAATAAACAAGACAGTGAGGTCAGCGACTTTTGAGGCTGACTGTACCGAGACTAAAGAAAAGCTTTGATATGATACCATATATTAATTCAAAGATAAGGAATCGATTGATTAATCCAGAGCTAAGAGAGAGTAAACACAGTACCCATTGCAATATATTTATGAGGGTTCCGTTTTAATACGGCAATAAAATAATGATAGATGTAGTTCAGTAAGGTTACTTATGAACCTTAATCTTCGAAGCCCAAGTGTGATGAATTGATTGATTCAGTCCTCACCACCGGATAAACAACATCCGACCGCAAAATATACTGATTAGTAGAGAACAGAAGCGTTATAACCGTTGAGATTAAGACCAGTTTACTGTGACCCGTGGAGGTTCTTTGTTACATTAAATTGTTGTGAATGTTGTACCGCCTGAGAGGTCTATATAGCTGGCCGCCCTTAGCCACTGATGTTAGGTTTGGTAGCTGCGGTTTTAACGTTTATCCGTTCATTTATTTGTGTAGCTATATTTTAGAGATAGACATTTGGTTTTAAGATTAAATGTTTTTATTAATTTATGTAATCGTTATTAAAATGTGTGTTAAAATGGCATTTTATCGGGCCAAGGACCAGATTCTATTTTTTTATGAGCCGAAATGCAACATATACTGTGCGGTTGCAGGTCCAAAACATCCAGTAATAATAAAATTGAAATAGGTACTTCAAACAGAAAGTAAGTCCTCGCAATGATACTATAATGGTCAGAAGAACAAAGTTATCAACACCGATTTTCCAAAAAAGAAGACGACCTTCAACAATTTTTTCTATCGATTTGGTAATAAAGATATAAAGGAACCTTATCATTCTGTGAGACTCGTAAAATCCGCCAGGGAAAAGGGCTAGTGTACCCAACAATAGATAAGCAATGGGCAACCCATGACTGTAAATAAAATACAAAAGTGATAGAAGGCCGCGGTATGCGAGGTTGGTGCTACGGCAGATAATGTCATTGTGTCCTTAATATTAGTGTGTAAATTGTCTACTGTTTTGATTCTATGCTGAACAATTGAATGGAGCAGAATGGAAGAACGATTCTTAGAATGGAGCTGAACAATTCTTAGGTATGACATCATTGGGTGCGTGAACGTTTGGTATGTTATATACTCACAAAAATACAATACTATCAAGGACTACCTGGGTAGTATTTTGTTTTTGCCCGACTGCTGAAGTCAACGAAGGTCATATGTAAGTCTATTTATTTGGCATGCTCTACAGCCTAAATGGCTTAATGGATTATATAATGTATGAGGTGTTATTAGATTCGTATTGATTGTAGGAGTGAAATATGAATATATATAAAATGTCAATGTGGCGCCAGGACAAAAAAAATTTGGGTATCTTTCTTTTCGGTTTGTTATAGACAAACGGACTTTTTGTTCTAGACAGGCTTTTCTTTTTTTTAATAATATATTTTGCTTGTTAGAATGTGTTACTTCCCAAGTAGTCCAAAAACAAAAAGAAATCCATATAGGCCTCTAATTTTATTATATTTATCATCACAGATAAAAGATAAATTATTAAGTATAAAATTACAAAACGACAGGTTACGGTAATTACTGTCAAGTGCAATTTTGTCTCTATAAAGTTGTTAAACTTTAGTAGAACAACGTTTTATATTACTTAAACAGAATACAAAACATAATTCTGAACTAAAGTAAGAACCATTGCTTTCACATTTCGTATCAGCATTCCTTGGGGGCGTGTACAATTCGTAGTACAAGCGCGCTGTGTCTTATTCTTTTACAATCTGAGCAATACAGTAGCATTTTGTATTTCCTATTTTTTCGTTTTTTTGTCAAAATCCGATACTCAAGGCCTGTACGCCTAAGTGAGATTGTCCATAGACGCTCGATCGTCAAAAAAAAAAATGGATTTCTCTTGAGACGTTTTACATTGTTTGTGATTCAATTTAAATCCAGTGTCTTTTATACTGTTTCAATACTTGTTTGGCAGTAAAACTTTATCATTAGTGAGATTTCACAGGTAGAACGTACATAATAAGTTAAAGGTAGACAATTTTTTGGTAAAGATTTTTATTTACGTGTAAGTACGTGAGCTTGTGCAATTCTTTAAATAAATCTATGTATATCTAGTTATACAACAAGTGCTTTTTGAATCTATCTTAGAGTTTATTATTTGAATGCTATGGTGAGATAAACTCAAGTTATAGAGCTACTGATCTAATGTATACTATTACAGCGGAAGAGTTTATTTGTTTGTTTGAACGCTCACGCTTCTGGTGACGGGAGTAGAGCAGAAAGCAAAGATGCGGTTAAAACTGCGCTGCGGAAAGCTAGTAGATAAATATGAATGTTACCCCGTAATCGAATTGATTGTAGATAGCTTTTGCCCGTGGCTTCGCTCGCGTGAATATGGTTTTTTCCAATAGACATTTTAAATTGTTTAAATACTATTTTTCATACTATTTCTAATCACCCATTCGTACAAACCCTCTTTCGCCTACCACAGTACACAAAGGCAAATTTTCACTACAATAACTTTCTCCTTTCCCTTCTTTCCTCTCTCTCTTCTTTCCCACTCCACCTTTTCCGCTTCTCTCCTTCCTTCCCCCTTCTCCACTCTACCTCCTGCAGCATCCCTTGCCCCCTCTTTCAGCATCCCTGGCCCTTTCCACCACTTCCCTCTACCTTTCCTCCTCGATTTCCCCTATCTTCCCTTTCTCCTCCCTTTCCCTCCTTTTCTCTCCCTTCCTTTCGCTTCTCTTTCTTCCCCTCCCTTTTCCCTCCATTCGGGAACTACCTCATATCCCGGTCCCTTCCCCCTCAATTCCCCTTCGGTCTCCATCACTTTCCCCTCACTTCCCTTCCCTTTCTCTTCACTTTCTCCTCACTTTCTCCTCAATTTTTCTTCACTTTCTACTCACTGCCTCCTTACTTTCCCCTGACTTTCCTCTTACTTCCCTCTCACTACCCATTTACATCACCCTCACTTCCCTCTCACTTCCTCCTCCATTCCCTCTCACTCCCCCTCCTTTACCCCTCCATCCAAATTTCAAGTTGCTAACTTCAAAAGCAAAGATCTTTTAATACAATTTTTCATCCCTAAATTCACCCCTATAAATCCACGCATGTTAAAAAAAAATCAGGGTAGTTTTTATTTAAATAATATTCTATATTCTACCACATTCACACAACGCCATCTAGCCCCAAATTAAGCAATTATATTTGCTTGTGTTACGGGTACTAAACAAGTGATACAACTACTTATATACATTTTTTTTTGTGAATACATACATATTATAGATAAATTACACCCAGACACAGAACAAACAATCATGCTCATCACACAAAGGTTTGTCCTGGGTGGGAATCGAACCCACGACCTCCGGCTTAGCAGTCAGGGTCACTAACCACTAGACCAACAGGCCAGTCAAGAAAGTCAAATAGAAGTATTCCAAAACAAAATTTCAAAACTGTAAATTAAAAATTATGAAGTTTCATACAATCGTTTTCATCCCTTTTCACACACTTAGGGGTTGAATTTTAAAAAGCCCTTAGTACACCTATAGACATTAAGACAAACACATTCTTCAAATTTCAAGTCGCTACGACCAGCGGCTTTGACTGTGCGTTGTCTGTCAGTAATATGTATAGATGTATGGATTACAAGTACAGTTCTCAGGGATCAAAGCATACAGGCTAATAGAAATGCTAACACGTGATAGAGCCATATAAAGCTGACCGTGCGAAAAACAGACTTAGATAATACTTAGATCCACACCCACAACTTTTTGTGTCTGACCTTGGCCTTTATTAATTGTCATGGCAAAACATAGGCTCACTGGAAACTGAACTCGTTTATAACTAAACGGAAGATTGTTTAGAATGAGAGGAATTTGAACAATAAAAACACTATCAGCTTTTCACTACTTCTACTAGGTTTCGTAGTAAATTAACAAATGTTCGACGTGATTCTTTAAATTGGCATAACTTTTTTATTTATAAACCGATTGGCATGAAACAAACACTAAATGTTAAGTGAAGCTTACCACAATGTCTTAGTGAAAACTATATCTAAATCGGATAAGCCGTTTCTTAGATTAGCGTGAACAAATGCACAGACAAACAGACAAACAGACAAAAATTGTAACAATCATTGTTTTGGGTTCTATTTGTGTTGACAAAGGGCCCAATAATAGTTTTCTCATATATCTTTTATGTACAGACAGCGATCGGTTACATTTTTATTATATGTATAGAAGAAGAAGATAGAAATATATATAACAAACAAATGCGAAAATTACAATTCCACACAGACTAAAAAAAACTGTTTTATATCACAACTCTTTTATTTTTTTGTTACGATTGGGTTAAGTACTCAAAACACTACACAGAAGCCAAGAGTATGGTGATCTTTTAAACAACATCATCAAAGAGAGTCAACTTTACTGCCCTTAATGGTGATGATGTATTTATAAGTAAGACTTGATGAGAACAGTAATTTATAACAAGAAAATACTGCATAGTAACAATACCTATACAGTATTACACAGTTAGTCCAAAAATCATATCTGTTCACAACATGAGTTTGTTTGTACAAAAATACAGAAATGTATTATGTTTGTGTTTATAGTTAGCTGTAAACATAAGCCCCTATGTGCTGTTGATATAGGTGAGATAGAACACGAATTTTCGGACATTTACCCAACGAAATACGTTAAAATTCAGGTTTGTCCACGTGGACGTACGTTTACCTCTATTGTACATAATATAACGTTTATATAATGTAGTTATATCCGTTTACATAAAAGAAAAATGTTATTCATTGGCTTATCAAGAAATATTTAGCAAGTAGGTGTTTTATTTATCTCGACTGGTCAGTGTTCGGCAAGTTGCAACATTCTTCACGTCCACATAAGTTTTGAATATGCAGCGTAGGTGTCTGCCCATGCTGTATTTCTTACCTCATAAAATGGACTGACAATGGGCAACCGAAGAATGAGAGGTGCATACGATCGGTCAGAGTGGCAACACTAGTCTACTATTAGAGTGAGGTCTATCTCAAGCTGTGAACGTATTTTGATTAAAAATGAGGATGAGGATGATGATTAATTATTTATTTATTTAAAACTTAATGCACTAATGTACAATGGCGGACTTAATGCCATGGGCATTCTCTACCAGTCAACCAAGGTAATGCAGAGATAAGCGAAGTAGGTGCAATGAAGTTGTAAATTATGATAGAGAAAAAGGGAGGCTTAAATCATATTACAAAAATAGGTATTCAATACAATAGATACTTAAATTACTTAAAGAAATATAATATATATACAAAATAAATAATATTGATATACTAGATTATATACATTTAAGTGGCTATACAACCGTACATATAAGTATACATAAATACTTACATAGATATAACGTAGATTATTATTATTAACAGAAGACAAGTATTGAAATGAAGACGTTAAATAGTTAGGTGAATAAGGAGAGTTGAGGATAGAAAAGAGGGTAGTGAGAGCACGCAAGCTACGGCGTTGACGGATAGGTAACCATTTCAGTTTAGAGCAGTAAATAGAGATGTGATCATATTTACGAAGATTAAAAATGAATTGAATGCAGTTATTGAGAAGGCGACACATATTTATTAGGCTCTGTATTCAGATCGTAACAGCACACATCACCATAGTCGAACCTTTCCGACCAACTTTTTATTGCCTCTAGATCTATTTACTATTTCAATAGCTATTTTTATGTCCGGTATAGATGCCTGAGAGTACAACTGCAAGTCATCAGCATAGAGATGATACGAACACTGAAGATTCTGGGTTAGGAGATTGATGAAAACTGAGAACAGTAAAGGAGAGAGAATACCGCCTTGAGGAACCCCACCACTAAGATCGCACCAGCTTGATGAGTATGTGTATTCTATCTATAATTAGTTTATAGAATAGAATACACAACCAGCGAATTGAAGCGGAATGAAGCCGAGGTATTCACAAATGTGACTGTAAGTTTGAAGAAGTCTAAGAGCTCTAATGAGCTTTGTACTACGAATACTGCAGCAAACAAAACATTTAGATCACATGAAAGGCACTTATGAACGTTTACATAACCATTAAAAGTAACTATTTTAAATCGCAAGTTTATGAAACTCTTCTGTGACTTCTCAATTTTAATAGTTTATTCAAAGTGTAAGGTTCAATAAAGTACTTGCATGAATTATATATATAAATAAAAATATACGCAAGATATAAATGAAAATATGGTTAATAGCCCGTTTCAATTTACACACAGTAACAGATCATAACATGTTTAATATTTGGGTAGTGAATGTCCCTGAGAACTATTCCCGCCTAATAGATCTGGGGGCTTACTCTGAAAATCGAACGTCGAACTTTCGACTGACGTATTGTACACCTACCTACCACGAAATGTTTCGAATCCGAAGATCGGATCGAAGATCGCGAATTGACGTTTTGGCTTTCGTTGACGCTACTCCGAAATGATTTTTGACGTTTAACTATCGTTGTTTGACAATACTTTGATCGTAAATTTAACCTCTAATTTTACGATAACAACTTAGCTTTCGTTTCACTATCGTAAAAAGATTTTGCGTTTAATTTTATGAACGAAAATGGCACGTTTTGGCTCTATGAGGAGGTTTTAGACGAAGAAAGACAAGAGCGCTGTCGGAGGCGTGAATTTAATTACCTACATATATGTATTTGTTTCAGATAACTTGTGTTGGGATTTTTTTTTTAATTTTTAATAATAAACACTTTTTTACAATTAATACAAAAGTTTATTTAAGGTTAATTATTGAAGCTGGCTGAAGATGGCCACCAACACTTCTTTCTTCTCCTCCTCGAGTCGAATCACTCGATTACGGAGGTTTGGTTGCACAGCACGCAAACGTCGTCGAATTCGCCTCAAGGCTGTTAAATTAAAATAGAAAATTAGAGACACAAATTAGAAACACAATTAGGGACAGCACTTAATTATTATAGCCATCCTATATATAATTATATGTTAATATATAAGCCTATGACCAATAGTTGAGAGCCTTCTGCTCACCGACAGTCCGCGTAAGGTTGTGAAAGCCATTAGAGGCTAACAACCCACACCACACAAAAAAAAATAAGCCTAGAACCACTGCTGTACAAAAGCCTGTTACAAATTAGGGTAAGACAGTGATTGGGATTAGATCAATACATTTTTGTAAATCCGCACTATATTTTTCAACAGAGATCTCTAAAGTTTCTATATGTAGTTGGAATAATATAAGTACTTACTTGCTATACTATCTTGAAGTAAAAGGTGAACATTAGTTAAGGAATATTATGAAAAATCATTAGTATAATAATACATACCTTATTCGACTGTTGCACCGTTTTAACAGCACCCCCAATGCTGTTTAACTGCGCAGTCAGGGATTCCAACAGTCTTTTTGCTGTTGCCTGCCCCTCTATGCTGTGTATGAGGCCACGGGCTAGGTCTGAATGCTCAGACATAAATTGTAATACAGCCTTCACTTATGTACCTGTGGCCGTCATTTTACTGTGAGAAAACGAAATTGCATTATTCAGAAAGTCGTAAAATTACAGATTGTTCATATCAAGAATACGAAACAAACTACAGAACAAATACATGACGAATATATTATACAAAAGATACAAGGGCTAATACAATAAAGATCTTTATACTTACGAAATGAAATTATATCCTTTTTTGAAATTTCTAAGACTTTAAACTTGTCCGCGAGCCGCGAATCCACGATTTTGAAATACTGCCACAGAATAATAAGAAAGCAACGATATAAGGTTTTTTTAATGTCATCACTTTAAAATAAGTCTCATTTTCAAGCAGATTAATTAGTTTTACGTATAAATTATTAGAATAATAACAAAACATTTAATTTAAGATACACCAATAGCTTTCTTATTAAAAAAACATAATATTATTGATTTGTCGGCTTTTTACCGGTTTTATATTTGCCTTTAATAAAAGACCCAATTTGACATTTAATAGTGTTTCAAACTATGTTCATTCAATTGGTTGTCTATAGATTCAAAACGACGGCCGAACGCAATAGTCGTATCCGAAGTAACTTGGTAGTAGGGTAATCGTTCGACGTTCGGCTTTACTACGTTTCGATTCGAAACTTCGACGTTCGATTTTCGGAGTAGGCCTCGCAGCTGCCGTTGCTGGCACCACAGTATTATGCTTAGTGGGATCCAAATTTACTGCACAGATGTGACGTGCAAACATGCCTTTTTTATGCATCATTGTATTAAAATTAAAACTAAACATGTTTAGTTTTAAGTTCTAAATAAATACTAGTGCAAAGAGTTTAGGTTAGGTTTAAGTTAAGTTAAGGTTTTGTACTAAATTTAAAGCTTGTTATCTTTTATATGTCGCCTCTGGGCAGGCTTGATTTTTTCAATATCACTGAACACTAAACCAAATAAAAAGATCAGAATAATCTCGGGCAAGAAATGATAAAAAAATATGAAGTTGATTAACTTGAATGTTTTGAAAGCAATCGCGGAGAACGCTAACAATAGGTTTTCGATTATGTCTACTGCACGCCAGCGGGCAACATTTATTTATTGAACCTAAGCAAACCGACAGGATCGAAATTGGTATTAGTTATTGCTTTTGATGACGGAGTGGAATTTTTTTTTAGTTTTAAACGATAATTTTTGTATTATCTTTTTGTTATCTTAGCAAATATTTCTGTATTTTAGTTTATTTATTATTATCAGAGATATTGTTTGAAATAATTTTGTATATCACTTCGTCGTAAGTCGAAATGGCCCAAAACGAGGTAGTGGGTTTGAATCCAGGCAAAGTAACAATGTGATTTATTAAATCATATGTACTTTCTAAGTTTATCTTAGTCTTTTCTGACTGACGGTGAAGGAAAACATCTTGAAGAAACCTGGCTTAAAAGTCTGAAATTGCCAATCCGTCTTGAGCAAGCGTGGTGATCAATGCTCATGCCTTCTTTATATGAGAAGAGGCCTATGCCCTGCAGTGGGACAGTAAACAAGCAGGTATTGTATCTATTTGTCAGCATGAAGATGAAGATACTGAACGTAGGCTCTCTCCATAAAGTGGACTCACATTGCACGCTTGACGTGCGAGTTGCTATCTATCCTAAAGTAGATTTTATTACACAGCAGCTCGTTTCCTAGCATGCCATTGGTTGCTCATATAGCGATGGCAAAAATAAGGTGGTTCTATGTCCTAGACTAGTAATATGTTTCTTAATTTCTTTAACCGTTTGCCGTGAACTAAATACAAAAATGCAAGTCACTAGTCAGGCTAGTCAGTCACACTAACTACGTAGATTATAAATGTCCTGTTGCGACTACTTCCGGTTGTGACAGCCAAAAATTAAGTGTCAACTTTTTTAAAATCTTTATCACTTTAAAATAATCCATAAATTGGTAAATCAAGGTTACTTTTGGGATTTAAAGTCATCACAATCTACAGTACGATTATTAGGCACCACAAAGTCGGAATCGTTTTACAATTAAATCAAGGTATCGTATATATAAACTACAAAGCATACCAGAGCCCTTAGACAAGTGTCAAAGATATCTATTCTTTGCATAGAATAGATTAAAAAATGTATCGGATTGACATAAGCGTTGGCGTTAGCATAAGTTAATCCCATACATTTTTTAATCTATTCTACGAATAGAATAGAAATCTTTGCCACTTGTCTAGGACCTTAGGTATTATAGAGCTGGATAGCTCTATAATACCTAAGGTTGGATCTAAATAACTCATTTTGCCAAAATGGCACTTTAGAAGTTAACCCTTTCCACTGTCGGTATTTTTTTCGTGTTTTATGCCGGATCAACACGCTTGTCAAAAAAAGACGCGTGGAGATTGTGAATTATTTATTGTACTTTTACTAACACTATAGGCTAAGAACATTGTTACTAACAAATAACGGGTGGCGCAAAAGTAAAGACCCTATTTGGTTCAGCTAT
Organism: Parascotia fuliginaria; assembly: GCA_963082885.1. Lineage (NCBI taxonomy): Eukaryota > Metazoa > Arthropoda > Insecta > Lepidoptera > Erebidae > Parascotia > Parascotia fuliginaria. Next base: position 10,181,573 of record OY720180.1, on the reverse strand, counting down.
AACATTTTTTCTAAATTAGAAAACTAGATTTAGATTTTTTTAAATGTATATTTGTGCCATTAAATTTCGTACCATTAGGATTTAAAGATGATGTCTTTTAAATGGTGACCTCCAGAGTTGATACACATTTGAGCCCTATTTATGACATTTTGCATAACTTGCCGTAACACTTCCTGCGATATGTTCGTTATTTCTTGACGAATGTTTTCTTTTAGAGCTGCGAGAGTCTGTGGCTTGTTCACATACACCCGAGATTTCAAAAAACCCCAAAGAAAGAAGTCTGGACTGGTCAGATCGGGTGATCTTGCAGGCCAAGGCAAATCGCCAAAACGAGAGATAACTCGGCCTGGAAAAGCGTCCCTCACTAAGTCCATAGTGTCGCGCGCTGTGTGTGCCGTAGCGCCGTCTTGTTGAAACCAGATGTGCTCCAGCCCCAATTCGTCCAAACTGGGTATCAAAAACTCACGTAACATGGTTCTGTAGCGTTCTCCAGTGACAGTAATCGCATTGCCTCCAGCGTCTTCGAAAAAATAGGGTCCGATCACTCTGTCAACACAGATGCCACACCATACAGTAACTTTTAGTGGGTGTAGAGGTGTTTCTTGAATAATGCGCGGATTATCAGTGCCCCAGAACCGAGTATTCTGCTTATTGACATGCCCTGAGAGATGGAAATGCGCTTCGTCACTCATAACCAATTTTGAAGGAAAATCATCCTCTTCAAGGTTGAGGTTTATGACGCGCTGGCAGTAATCTAGACGAGCTCGGTGGTCAGCAGGCAGCAGCTGATGAGTCATTTGAGTTTTATACGGGAACATCTTTAAGTCTTTCACCAAAATACGCTGCAGGGTCCGTCTGGAAATGCCCAATTGCGTGGCACGTCGCCTCGTTGATGTTTCTGGACACTCTTCCACATCTTCGCGCACAGCATCGATATTTTCAGCTGAACGGCCTGTTCTTGGTCTCCCAGACTTAGGTCTATCCAATGTTGAGCCAGTTGCTTCAAGGCGTGTGGCAAAGCGTCGAATTGTGCGACCAATCGGTGCCGGACGGTGGGGAAATCGTCGACGAAATTCACGTTGTGTTCTTATCACTGATGAATTATTCCGTAAGAACATTGACACAATTATTCCACGTTCTTGGGGAGTAAAACGGTCCATGTTTATTTTCAGTGTATTTTACATTTGTTCTCTACACAATTTTCAACAACAGAATGACAGAAAATGTCATATATAAAAAAAAAAAGTATTTTCTTTAGTGCCAGTACTTTTGTGCCACCCAGTATATGGGATGCCTGAAATAAATATTATTATTATTCTCTTTATTTATATTTTTCTTATTAATTACATTTTTAAACAGGTATATATTTATATAAAACAAAAAATACACATTTAAAAATATAAAAAATGGATTACCACCGGCAACGAGACTAGAGTCCAAGCTACTAGCGGTTAGGGTTCCAGAGAGAGGAACCTCCTAACAATACGTGCCGTGTCGAGAAGCACTGCCTTCTGGATCTGGCCCTTGAACCACTCACCTAATGCAAGCCTCTTTAGCCTCTTTAGGTGTTAGTCGAGGCTCTTTGCTATTAAACCATTTACAGTAATGACTATCGGCACAATGCTAGCAGAATCCACATCCCACATGTCAACAATCTCATGGGCTAAATCAAGATATTTTATTTGCTTGTCTTTCTCAGCCTTCATGAGATTCTCGTCATGAGGGACGGTAATATCAACTATCATTGCAAGGCGTTCAGATCGATCCACCACCACAATGTCAGGCTTGTTAGCTATAATAGTTCTGTCTGTGATGATGGAGCGATCCCAGTACAATGTCGCGCGACCATTTTTGAGAACTGGCTCTGGGTCGTACCTGTAGTACGGCACCTCGACATCCAAAAGATTATATCGCAGAGCAATTTGCTGGTGGATGATCCTGGCTACTTGGTTATGTCTGTGCAAGTACTCTCCGTTAGCAAGACGCGAGCAGCCGGAAACAATATGCCTGAGGGATTCACCAGGGCGATGAAATGCCCGACATATGTCAGTAGTGCCATCCCTCAAGATATATTTCCGGTAGTTGTTCGTCATGATAACTTCGTCAGCATTTGCACAAACAAACCCTTCGGTTTCTCCAAACAGATCGCCGATGCGTAGCCAGGCAACGGAGGCAGCATGGTCTATATCAGGCCCATGTCAGGCCCGATAGAACCGTCCGTGAAGCTCCTTGCTCTGCCATACCATTCTACGGTCGTCTATAGTGAGTACTACAGGGCTACGCCAGCTCTCCTTAGCCAGGGCTAGCGGAGTAAGTCCACTATCCACTGCAACCATATCACGATGCACACCCTCGCCCATCTTGAGAAAATAGTCTCTAAGGTTGCATATCTCACGATTGTGGAGGGTTTTGGCGATTAGAAATCAACGGCCCTCACATTTTCGCGGGATATACAACCTCATGACGGATGAACGCAGATGGTGCATACGAAATAAGGTTAACAAAGTGCGGACCCACCTATCCAGGGCATCCAATTCGTTCTGTGTCCACTTGAGTATGCTAAAGGAGTACATAAGGAGAGGCATGACCCAACCATTACAGGCGCGCACCTTGTTGCCGCCTGACAAGTGACTTTTTAATACTTTTTAAGGCGGCTAGGCGTAAATGTTTCATATCTGTCTCTTTAATGCCCAATGACTGCGACATACCCAAGTATTTATAGGCGTCAGCGATTAGAAGTGACCTAAGATGAGTAGAATTAGATAGTTGAATTCCATCCGATTCTACTACCCTGCCTCGTTTTACATGCATGATTGCACACTTGTCCACTCCGAAATCTATGCTGATAGAATTACTAAAGTCTTCAGTTAACTTCAGTAACTTTTTCAGCTGGGGTTCAGTTGGCGCAATTAATTTAAGATCATCCATATATAGCAGGTGAGATATTATCTGACCACCTCTATGTAGCCTATAACCTAACCCTGAACTCTCCAGTATTGAGCTAAGAGGTTCAGTGCTAGGCAAAACCATAAGGGACTCAGACTGTCACCCTGGAAGATACCCCGCCTAATCCATAACGGTTCGCTAATACCCGGGGCTTGTCGACACCCTGGATAGGTAAGAACCGTTTTCCATTGCCGCATGCATGCCTCCAAGAAGTTGCGTATTGTAGGGTCTACCTTGTATAACTCCAGCACCCCCAGGAGCCACGAATGCGGCACGGAATCAAATGCCTTCTTATAATCTATCCATAAATATATTCTTGTATCTATCTATCTTATAATTTTTTATTATTATTATTATTATTATAATTTCCTTTATTTTTTTTTATTTTTTTTAATGAATAAATTAATTCTCAAAACTTTTTTAAATATAAGTATATAAAAAAACACATACATTTAAAAATATAAAAATTGGAGACCCATCGGCATCGGGTATTGGGACCAAGCTACCGGCGGTTAGGGCTTCAGAGATAGGAACCTCCTCACAATGCGGGCCGTGTCAAGCAACACCGCCTTCTGTATCTGGCTAATCTCTATATTATTATTATTAATATTATTGTTTTTATTGTAAGTATACCTGTCGAAGTCATATTAATAGAGTTTAGGTATACCTACGTATAGTATTTCAGTTTATAAAAATGAGTATCATAAAAAACATACCTTGTAAGGTTTCTATGAATTTGAATGATCCACCATCTTTGCCGAATTTTTGGTATCCTTTTATTTTCTCTCTTTTCGTTTTTTTTTTTATAATAAAAGTAAGCTAAACTAAATGTCATAGCTGACAACAGCTGGACTTCCGACATGCTTGTTTCTTCAAAACACACAATACATTACACTCGCAAACGAGTGGATATCGCTGTTTGGACCACCTAATATATTCAAGCGTTTGTTTATGTTTATAGATTGTGCCAAGTGGCAAGCTTGTGGATCCGGCATTTAATCTGAGATGTCATTTATTATATTCTTTAAAAATATAGCATTCTATAGAAGTTTCATACAAACACCGCCACCCCTTTTTACTCTCTTAGGGGATGAATTTCGCAAAATCCCGTCTTAGCGAGCACCTACGTCCTAAAAGGAATCCCCATACAAAGTTTGAGACCCGTAGTACTTATAGTTTCTGAGATATCGTGATAGGTGAGTCAGTGAGTGACCTTTCGCATTTATATATATAGATAATATGTGTCGGTTAATTTTAATATTAGTAGTTTTGCATGTCATAAAGCCAGTTATCTAGTAATGTACCTAGTGCGAGAAATATTTATTAAAAATAAAATCAGGTATATATCTATCTTCACATATCATTTTGTTCAATAAATGAACAAGATATTTTTGAAACGGTATTCAAACATAACTTATCACCCATATAACGCTTATAACATTTAATATCGGATATCGATATCGCTACCAAACGATTAATATTCTAAACCCATCGATACCCTCGTTTCCCACAACATACACAAACACATATCTACTTCATCATATCTCATGACTATCATGTTTATAGCCCTGAAGGGTTAGACAGTTGACTACGGGTCAAAGAGAGGTAAGGATCCCCTAATCATTTATAAAGTACATTCCAAGGAGGAAATCTATTTTATGAATCAATAAAAACACTTATCCCTTTGTTCGACTTAAAAAAACATTGGTGATCTTAGTAAATATATATTAGCACCTCGCCAGATTGGTAGTTTTCTATTGAATATATATATAAGTTTAGATTCCATGTAATGGGAGCCACGTTTGTATTACACAGGTTACAGGAAATTTTTATCTAAAGTTAGGAGGTTAGATACGATTTTAGTGTGTCCTGTGTCTGTTGCAGCGTTCAGGACAGTAGGTAGCATTGTATTATTAGTTCAAGTCCTTTATTATCTTCATGTAAGACAAAGTCTTCTACTCATATCGAGAAATAATGCCCTTTTTCCTTTATGTTTCCTCAAAGCAAATTGGCCATTTCAGACTTATTTTTATTAGAGTTTGTTCACATTGTTTTTCCTTCATCGTATGTCAATAATGTCCAATATATACCTATTAAAAATATATGATTATGAAATAATTGTAGTAGGTATTGGTTTTTCCTTAAGATATTGAGTTATTTTATCATTAGGTACCGCGTGCATGGTAATTTGATTTTAATTATTTAGCTTATATAAATTTAGTTTTGCATCACTGAAATACATTCGTTCATATTGAACTATAACTTTTCTTGTTCATAGATAATCAAATCAAAACCAATCTTTTTTTAGCCTAGGTTGCTTTACGATAAATTGCAACGTATTTAAGACTATATTATTTTTATATTGTTAAACATAGGTATGTACCAACGTAAATACCTGAACCTGTAAAAATGTTTACTTTAAGAAAAATTAATACGGGTCTGTTTGAATAATGCCTTTAATCTATTAAGCGGGTTCATAAAATATATTTTATGAGTCTCCTTTACAAAATAATGTTATAATTTACTGATAAAATGAATACGTACATAAAACTAACTTAATTTTCTTCATATTGAAATTTATTGGCGAAGCATTATACTGTTAAGCATATAATCACCCCATGACTTACACCTATTTGCTTGTAGACTAGGGCATGATTAAAAGGGATTCGGGAGGGGTAGTGTAGACATGTCTGCTTTACCCTCCTTACTTAAGTGATATTTATGGCTATATCATTATAACTTTATTGTTGCTAGTGCTGCAAGAACCGTATATCTAAATATTGTGGCTTAAATGAAGAAAGCAGATTCGAATGAAATAAAGGGCATTTTTGTTGCATATTTTTTATTCATCCACAATTAAATTTCTTTGGTGTCCCACACAGGGCCACGGGCCAGATTTCTAGTAGGACGCACTTTAAAAAGCGAACGTCTTACCGAAAATGGAACATCCTGCTAACACAATTTTTTGGTTATTAACGTCTACGATACACGAGTTTATGTATTAAAATAAAGCAACAGTAAGCAAAAGACCAGCTTCGTTTAAAAAACATTATCATCATCATCATTTTAGCATCAAGAAGTATACTGCTGAACGTAGGCCTGTTTGATAGAAGCCTGATTGAATGCATTTAAAACACAGTAACAAGCGTCTTCGTTAAGTCAATGTTTTCTTGTTATCATGAAGGTGAGATTGCATAAATAGATTTTGCATAATTAGCACCCTCGGCTATTAGCATTAGCGTGACTAATCAACATTAAGTTATACTGCGCTGTGCTACAGGTACCCCATTTACCCAAATACGCTTCTATATAAAGAAGAATTAATTAAAATGTTTAGAATACGTGAGACAAACTGGTCCTCACCGTATTGCCCATTTACTTAAACATTTTTGACAAACAAATGACCGAGTTACGAGGTAACAAACATACAAAAAAATATATATAGGTACGCCCCAAATTCATAATCCTCCTCCTATGTGAAGTCGGTTTAAAAACGACTGCAATTATCCAAAGTAACTAACTTCATGTAAAGTTCAATATTATTTGTAGAAAAAAAAATTACGTTAAAATTTATCTAAGCTTTACACAGCGTAACGTAGCTTAATGTTGATTAGTCACCCTTAGTCTGCGGTGGAGGCGGTAACGAGCGGTCTCGTCCACATTTGCGAGTGAAGCGTTGATCAGAGCTTTACCAACTATAAATCAGCATGATCCTATGGCTCATAATATATAACTCTATAGCCAATATGAGAGCGACCTTTCCTTTGATAAATTATGCATATGTCACGCCTCGTGACTCATATCATCGATGTTGTGACGGCTAAATATCATAGGCTACGCTCTCTGACACGCGCTAACGAAAATTTACATAGAAGAGGAAAATAGAATATGTTTATACTCCAATAAGTTCCTTTGAAGAAATGTTTTACATTGTCTACGTAAGCGTCGGTGTTAGGCACGTGCTAGTAAAGGTGAATAGTCACCGTAGAAAATATAAACATGTATTCCCTGTTTGAGTTTTATATCATTTGTTTTACAAAAAGACTAGGAAACTTTAGTTACTGTTCGATGATGTAAAGTGTTTTGGAGAGTGTCCCAAAATGAGTATTAAAAGATGGTTACAAAGAGGGATCGCTGAAATGTTTACTGTTAAAAAATATTCACAATTACATTTCGCTTTGAATATAAAAGCTAGTGAAATTGAGACTAAAGTTAGTGTTCAGATTTCACATTTTGTTAGCGTCGATATATTGTCACAGTGAAATAAGCAATCAAATTGTAAGAAATACTTTTCTATGCGACGACTATGGTAAAACTCCTCAATGATAAAGCATTACATAAAATAGTGAACGTCTCTAAACAAAACATCTGACAAACATTATGAAGAGGACATACAACAAATAATTTGATTACTATAGGTGTAAATGTCCCTCGACTGAGCACCTCTTGAGAAGATATTGCTGATTACTGGTACCCTTCCTAATTCGGAACCTACTATCCCTAGTTTATTCTTGCTGCTGCTGGGCTTTCATTCATCCAATACTACGAGTATGTTGAGTAGTCTATTGAGGCCGGATCGTATTTCACGACGACCAAATCACCGAGAACAATACAAGTCTACTAATAAACATTTCATCATAAAATATAACTATAGTCTCATGAATATTCCGCTCTAACTCCATATACTACATTGTATGATGGATAACAGTTTGCTAAGCTGAAGCAGATTTTAATTGAGTTCAGGAAGAGCTCGAAGTGTATTTACAGCTGAAAAATGTACGGTAAAAGTTGCCTTGAAGGAGTGCCTCTCTGTATATAAAGTGTCTGCTCGTAAAGTAAAACGAATGAATATTATAACGTGAGTTATAAATATATGAGTCATTACATTCATGAGTGCTTGCAAAGGTTACGTTGCTGACGTAACGAATTTACAGCGAAGTGAATATCTACTTTGAAATGCTCAGTTTTAATTTTAAAGTATCCAAAGTAATTATTGAAATTATTTTTAATTCTGGAGACTGAAAATGTTTCAGATGGCTTTTTGATTACTGTTCTGGTACCAACAGTAAGTAAATCAGAAAAAAAACATACCTACACTTATAAAAATGTATACATTACGTGCGATTGCTCAGTAACTTTATCAGCGCTGTAATACTACATGTCTAAACTTGGTTACGGCTATCCCCGGGCGCTTTCTATGCCTCGTCAATCACAAGTCCGACCTTCGCCTTGTCAAATCTTACAAATTTCTCTGGTATTTCTGCAGTCATGTCCCTTGGGTGTCACGTACCGCAACACACTTTGTGCTACTATTCTCTTAAGGACTACTATGCTGATAAAGAATAAATCAGCTGGTTTAACAAGATAAGATACTGTTTTATATATTTTTTTTTGTTAAACAGTATCATAGTATTTATTTATTTATTTTTATTTATTTATTATTTGCTTTATTGTACACCATTAGAAAATTTTTGCTTATAAGTAATTGTACAGTAATAGTAGGTACAATGGGCGGCCTTATCGCTAAAAGCGATTTCTTCCAGACAACCTTTGGATGGACATAGTATATTGTTGAGTAAAGTTTACTCTTATAGATTTTTAGTTCCGCATGTCTATTGCTTATGTATTCAATGAGTCTGTGCGTCCGCATGGAAAAAGTCAGATGCGTTTCCAAATCTATTTTTTTTTTATCTTATTGTTAATAGCAACTCATATGATAAAGCATATTTTCTCATTTTATTTTTATCTTCTAGGAATTCTACAAGGTCTTAGTGGAAACGCTTTATAAAATTAAAATCCTTGCTTTAAAATGAGTGTACAAGTGTACCTTCTGTACAAATAGTGAGTTTGTAGACACGACCGTTGTTCCGCCTGTTTAAACGATAATGGGTAGTAAGCAATTAGTAGTTAAGTGTTTAGTTTGTCACTCTAGTGTTTAGGTAAACTTGGCGCTCCAATATTGAACAATGTAGGTATTTATACTAACGTTAAAGTACATTTCTTTGTTGATTCAAAACTGTAGAAAATAATAATTGGGTTATACCTTTTACTTTATTTCTCAAACAAGTGAACGATTAAAAGTACCTATATTCCGTTGTTTAAACACGCTTGCTTTTCTTACTTGGTGGAAATTTTTACGCTCCTGTTAATCTCATTCCTGTGTCCTTATACCAGTCTTATGTTCTATTCGCTTTAGATCATCTGACCATCGTCGCTGAACAACCACTCCGTGATCCATTTGTTTGGTTAGAGTTTTATTCTTTTATTAGCTTTCCGCGGCGCGGTTTTACCCGCGTCTTTGCTTACTGCTCTGCTCCCGTCGCCAATAGCGTGACGTTACATAGCCTTCTTCGAGAACTGGGCTATCAAACAAAAAGATTTTTTTAAATTTGACAAACTAACTCTTCCGCTTAATATAATAGTATAGATTACTTTTTGATGCAGTTACATCAAATAAAAAGCTTTTTGAATACTGTGTCCAAAACATGTAGTATTTGAGAAAAAATATTTAATATTTATCAAACTTTCGAAAGTATTTCGATACGGGACTAAGACTGTTGATACAGGGGGAAACAAGGCGCTTTGTAATGTAAATAAACCGTTCAAACGCTTACCTGAGCGTTTACACTGTATGTCGTTTGGCTCATAAACGATACATTTTGATTTTTTTTAAAGAAAACTGCCGCTTTATTGTGACGTGTGCCCCGCATGTGACCTGTGGTTTATAAATTATGTATGTAGAACTAACGTAACTTTACCCATGGGTGTCGTCTCAGGCGATTAGAGAAAATGCCGATAATACGAAATCAGCTACGGTTGTAACTTTAGTAACGTAGGTATTAATCAACTATAGAACCTTACTGTCGTAACCAATTTACCTACTAAAAGTGGTAACTATGCCTGTCAGACCTATAATATGTCCAAATATATAAATAGACGTGCATAATTAATTATAAGCGCGATAAATGTGATTTATTCAGTGTAAATATTTTCTTTTATGTGTATCCGAATTACGTTGAAGTAATGAGTATGTGAGGTTATTAAATTTAAATGCTACATTTTAGGTACTTGCTCAAGGATTTCATGTTTATTTGGAAAGTAACATATTTCACCAAAGATTGCAGTGACAGCAACATAACCATGGTAGTGAATAAGTATTTTAGCTGGTGAAATTTATATAAGAATACATTGTATCTTAGGTTAAAAGTGTGTCTCTGATTTTATTTTACTTGGTGTCTGCAACAGACGCGGCATTGTAAGGGACATAAAACTGAGTATCTATTACATTATATATGTATTAAGCCATTTTGACGTAACATTAATTATGATACGAGTATATCAACCTTTTTTTATCAAAGTAGTAGAGGGTTCTGGTTAGTTTACCATCTTCTTAAAAACCTTTCTACTATTGAGAAAACCTTAAGCTATGTACATATTTTAAGGCGGTTTTCTTCTTGCCGTGGCGTGGCGGCTTAGTAACCGGGGAACGTTTTTCCACGGCGAACCAAGAGGAACCCAGTCGGGATCTCTCCGCATGTCCCTCTGAATAGCAGAGGACGGGCATATTGGAGAGTCTGTGTCGTGTCGAATTGGGAGCGAGAACTGCCACCTTTAGGGGTGGGGTTGCGAGATCGAAAACCTCTATAAAATATACCCATGGTGTGCTTTTGCCGCTGGGTGCCGGTGGGGATGCGAAACCTATTTCTCTCATTCGCAACCTGTCAGGTAGGGACGGCGTTCCCGATGCACTCGGACGCTCTCGGCGTTCGCGGTTTCGCTGGGTAGGCCGCTGATGTAGTATCAAGTACCGGCGGCCCATCTGTTTTTTATACAGACCATAGAACACACAAAATAAACCTACGAAATAATCAAGGTACCGGGCATCTAATGAACTTAAGCCACTTAAAATCATTCTTAATGACAGTCCATTTCAGAGTCTTATGTTATGCAGTGGACTTAGTGGGCAAGGCAATAATAATAGTTTTCATTGGGAGTAATTTAATAAAAAATCACATAGAAACAATTCGACGTTTATTTTGATTGAATGAATCTTTAATGAATTGTGACAAACATAAATAAATATCTATAAGAATACTATAGAATTTAACGTACCCTCATAAACACGAAAAAGTACAGAACAAAGAGTTTCCCATTACAATGACAAAATAAGTATTCTGTTGTTAAATCCTTTGATGTCCCGATCCGTGATGGCGTACATTCTGCTAAGACGAGCTATGAAAGAAAACGGTGCCGATGTAAAGAGTAAAACATTGCTTAGAAATCTTGTCGAATAATTCTTCGGAATGTTTGTCAGACGAATTTGTGAATGTGTGACTTTAACTTTCCATAAATAACTATGTAGTTCGACTTGAATCAAGAAATCTTTCCTAAATTAGAAATACACATAAACAGATATAACTACGCACTTTATAATTTAAATGTATTCTTTGTCAGAGAATGTGTTACAGTGATAAAATATAAACGGTCGAATTGAGAAACCTCCTCCATTTATTGAAGTCGGTTAAAATATGTCATCAAGCCCCATGGGTGACATAAAATAGCGTCACGTCTTTTAAGTCATCGTTTAAACCTTAGAGAAGACAGCGGTGTATTACATCAACACTCTTTATTGATCCGTCTACATTTCATTTTCTAGTCAGAGTCAGAAACGTGTGTGTGTAGGACACCACTTACTGATTTTGTTCGTTTGAAAAATTGTGGATATTACCAGAAGAACATAACAAATTATAACATTTTCATATAATAATTATTGTTATGTATCATGTATGATACACGGCACAGGAACCTGATATAATATACCTACATATTTATGGTAGTTGCAAACCATCGGAATGAAATAAGCTTCAGACCCAACTCCCATGAATTAATGTTTCCCTATAACAATTTTCTTTAGTCGAGTTTCCCTTGTACGACACTTTGGCACCAACAGGCTGAAAGGGTTTGGGAGGGCCTCTGGCTACATACATTGATTGATTCCATGTTGATTGCGAAACTATTGATTTTATGACATGTTCAAAAAGGTTATTTTATGTAGTTCATTAATATTACCAATCTCGATTTCTTATTTTTCATTAAAATGCAAACGTGCCATTTAATACTTGTTGGAAGATAAACCAATGGTAAATATTAAATATCTACATTGTAGAAGCAGCCTGCACTGCGGTGCCGGAATTTTGCAACGATTTGCATTTAAAGTGCCCTTCAGTGATAGCATTTTGTGGGGAAACGTGAACATCGTGCTATAGAGAGGATTTCGATCTCGCATAAAGATATAAATAACTTTGGTACATTGTAAACAGCGTGAGGATATTTAGCACTTTGTTGTGAAACATGGGAAACATATTCTTGCTATTTCGAATGAGTAAGCGGATATTGGAGGCGGAGTCAGTAAGACTACTAAATAAAATAGGTATACTGTTTATTTATTGTATAATATCGGTTTTAGACAATGTGTAGAAAACAATCTGGTATTCAATAGACACGGAACGAGATGCTGTGTTTCCGGCGAATGAAAACCACACAGAATGAATGTATACGAGTATAATGAAATCACATTGGTACTGGTCCAGTTTCTAGCTTATCTTGTGTATATGAGACGAACTTCACTTTTAGGGTATTATGACACAATTCGAAGAGTTAACGAAGTCTTACAAATAGTAAACACAAGTGAGAAATAAACGAAATCCCAGTAAATTTACGTTAGCATCTATTAGCGGTAGTAAAATTCTTTAAATGTTAGGGGTGTCATTAAAATGGTTTGTTTCAGTAGACATTCATCAAGCGTTAGTTTAATTAAAACGAAGGTCTTGCGGCAACAATTTTTGCTCAGACTGACCCAACGGGTAACGATTACGCGCCTCCCATTAATTTATGCTAAATGCTACCCGCCATTACTCGGGCTTGTGTAAACATAATACCCACCGATGCATTGAGGATAGAATTTAAATGTAAATTTGTAAAATTTTTCATTCGTGTCACTTTTTTCCGGTGGTTTACAATGTTTGAACACCGCGGTTCAAGGTTTAGTTGATATTTTATTAAGCCCACATTTACGAGTAAGGTTTAAATGATTGTCTTATGCGAAGTTTTAATTCTCTTTAAAAATTAATACTTTCATTGTTCTACTGTTTTATGTCTACTGATAATATAATATTTAATAGGCTCTACACATGTGCGTGGTGACGGCGACGTCTCGGCATCGTTACATCGAGTGCTGGAAATATAAAAATAGTTTTCTAGGCTATACGATGCCATCCACCAACCGATACAAATATTTATTATGATGATAAGTAGTTACTCAAATTTTGGTTTTGCGATGATGATGATGATGATGATTGTGCTTAGCAAAATGTTCGTAAAACCATATGAGTAATTCCTTCGTGCTGTGTAAGCGATGAACCCCTGGCAGGACAAAAAGATCAATGGCAACATAAAATATCAATGACAATGGTTGTCGACGTTAAGTATCAGAATCTACCCTCTCATAGAATATCGTCGTAAAACTAGTAGCGCCATATGCGTTTCAATGAGTAAGAGCAGTGAAGATCCAATTGCGCTCCTGGTCCCCTTTTCATTTTCTTTTCCATCATTCCTTTTTCTCCAAGGTCACACAAGAAATATTTAGCAAGGGTTCTGTAAAGCGCAGAGTACACGACTTAACTACGTTGACATCGAAGTTGATTCAAAAACACATCCATAACAAAAATAATACTAGTAGCAATATAAAATAGAACTAGTGTACTGTGTAATAATATTAGACTAACGAATTGTCTAAATGTTTTACTATTGTACTAAGGTTTTATTATTACATTTCAGATGAATTAGAAAATTAGAACGCACTAGAATTTTATAGTTCTATCGAAGCAATAAACGTAACAACGGCGACAATTCTTCGGCAAAATATTTATAAATTGTGATCAGTGTGTATCTACACCATTAGTATATAGTCGGCGGCAAAAACACTTATATTACTAACCATTTATGATAATGTTTAGTAATTTCCTAGACATATTTGGTCGTTGTTTACGCAACATGTATGAGAATACCTATGTTTATGTAGTTAGCTAATTTTTTTACTTCCAAATACTGTAAATAATTCATGTAGGTACAAAATATTTTTTTAGTCTATTCTACTGAAACGGACCTTAAATTTTAGGTAAACCTTAATGTAAAATTTAAGTAAAAATTTTTAAGTCTAACTTAAGTTACTGGCTTTTGAGTCTTGGAACAGTAACTAAATTTAAAAAAAAAGGTTTTATATATTCGTTTTTACACTGCGTCAGTGCTACACTTACCACTAAGTTGTTTTTAAATGTTTTTATTGCTCTGGTTGGTTTAGATTTATTTATTAAATAATTTACAACGTTACTAAGAAACTAAGTCTGGGCCACAAAACAGTTTTTCCTAAAAATTACGGTATACAAATGGGAATTTTTATTATGCTAGCTTGCTAGAAGAAAGATCGTGCCCTGAAGTGTCGTTCCAAGAACGGTGTCTGCGAGTCTCGTATGTGTATTAAAACGAATAAAAAATATACTCCTTTTAAAATGATTGATACGAGTTTTTGTTAACTATCGGGACTTACAGCTTTAATCTCGATTGCTAGCAACCAATGAGAATAAAGCAAGCAATAAAGACATAACGGTCGAAGTTTAGTACAAGAAAGCTTGTGGTAATTTGTCAAGTTAACGTTAATCAGATATCTCTAGTGGTCAACCACCATAGGACCTTGATGTTCTCCCTCAGATTTCTGTACATAGATTGTGTGAAATATGGTTGTTATAGATGAAACACAAAAGTAGTACATTTTGTGTTCTAAACGCTGATAGGAGGTACTTCAAATCTGTGGTTGACATAGTAAATTATTAAATACAAGTTATAAATTTGGTACAAAGACATTGTCTCTTCAAATATCATAACCTTACTTCTAGTATTAACGAGGATCTGAGTACCTATATTAAGTAAAATATTACAAACAATAAAACACCTCCTACGGTGTAGGAGCACTATGTAGCAATCAGCGCTTATCGATTCCTGCAAGAAATTAATCGCAACATAAAAGGACACGATAGGAGGCATTTCTTCAGAGATATTGATATGCCAACATTTCTATCTGAGCATTGTATCGGATATAACCAAAGCTTAGCCTACATTTTCATCGATAAGAAGTATCTAAGATTTACAATATCTACAAAGTATCTGTCCATCTTTGTTTGTAATCTACTTATATTCGAATCTATGCTAAAAGAGTATAGTTTATAAGCTGTTAAGATGCTTATTTGTTATCAAAAAACCTGTATTCGAATGGATTGATGAATAAATATTTGAGAGGATTAAAACTTAATTTAGAGCTGAAATTTACATGTCAATAAAAACAAATTAGAATATGTTATATGTTCTTAAAAACTATAGACAGTATATACCAAATAAAAAATACTTTACTATTAATCTATGCCGCGCCGGGTGATTCTTTCAATAGGGTTTAGGTATAAACATTATGTATACATGCAAAACATAATAAAAAACTATTCAAGTAACTGTATAACAAAATTGATAACGTTTTTAAAGATTATTTTTTTTTCTTTTTTTTTTACGTGGGAAATGCATTACGCATACGCACCCGCCCGGGCAAGGCGGTTTATGTCGGACTCTCCGACCGCACTCAAAGCGCGGCCAGCATACCGACTAAAACCCACGGTGTTCCTCCAGACGGCCACAGTGTCGGGGTCACGGGAGTCGCTTGCGCATTCATCCGCGACCCCGACGGGCCATGGCCCGCTCACCGCGTGCGGGCCCCGTCCGATTTAGGGGCCTAGCCCCCCCTCCTTCGAGAGGCGCGTGCGGAACACGCGCACTGCCGTCTCGGGCCCGTGCTGTTCGGACGGCGACTGCCCGATCGCCGCCCGCAGGCCAACTCGGCCGCAGAGGATAGGGAGAACGGCGCATCGATGTAGGGTTTGTCGTTAAGCGATCAGAGATAGTGACGAAATGTTTCCTTTCCTGCTTTTTAAGCTGCTCTCCTAATACCGACACTCCTCTTCCCCTGCGGCCCCACCGCGACCGCAATCTGGCGGTTGCGGCCCCGCCGAGGCCGCGGAAGGTAGGGAGAGCGGCGCACCGTTATACCGGCACTCCTCTCCCGCCGCGGCCCCGCTACTCCTCAGCCGCAGTGTCGCCGAAGCAACACTGCAGCCCACCAGAGCCGCTCCATCGTGGGCTTAACGGCAAAGCTCAGAGGAGCGGCGCCTCCTTGGGGTTCCTCTTGGTTCACCGTGGTCCTTGGTAACCACGGCTACTAAGCCCCCCCGCCGCGACAAGGCGAGAACCCCGTTGGGGGGGAACGTTTTTAAAGATAAAGTAACCTAAACTAACAGCACATTGGTAAATAAAAGTATAGAGCAAGTATACTCTAATCTTACAGCGAGAATAAAGCAAATTATTTCTTATTATCCAAAACAGTTTAAACAGTCATGTTAATTTATGTAGTAAAGTTACTCCACAACAAGCCGAAGATAAGTTTTTACGTTACTAATGTGCCAATAAGTAAATACATGAAACTTCACGTACATAATAACAGTCAGACTCAAGAACAACTAATTATATTATACCAAAATTTGCGCGGTATAGGCAATAAAATAAACAAGTTAGAGGTTTATATAGAGAGTATACGAAGTTCATTATTTGTGTGTGTGAACGTTTTCTGAATGGAAAACAGATATTGTTAATTAACACTTTGAACGCCATGCAATCAGACACAATAGAAAATCAATTGTTTGCCACCACCACTGAGTGACGTGGCGCTTACAGATTTAATTTAATACATTACAAAGTAGTATCATATAATGTCAGGTAAAATAAACTTAAGGGGAAGCACATTAATAATGGTACGTAGAGCTAGAGAGTGTGTTGAATTATATAATGTAAAAAAAAAATACAAAATGGAGAGCTTTGAGGTGTGTGGTGTAAAAGATGCATTGACCAGGGTGTCCGTTGTTTGTTATTATCGCAGCCCCTATGACAATATTTTGGATTGATTTATAAATAGGTAAGAGAAAATGTTAGAGCACTTTTTCTAGACATAATTGTTGTATGTGGAGATTTTGATATAGATTTATTGACAAATAACAAAAAAATACTTTAATAATTTAGTGACACGTTTTGCTTTTAAAGCACTTATTGATTCGGTTACTTGCATTTGTAATAACCAGATGATTGCATTAAAAATTGTGACGTTGATCATAATGGACTAGCAGATGGACATGCAGGCTTGCTATGCTGTGTCATAGTGCAACGTAATAGGGCAAATAAACCCATTGTTTTATATTTAACCATAAGAGTGTTTAACGTTGAGAATAAAGCAACTTCAAGGCAGTCATTATTATCACTGAAGTGGGATCAAAATAGTTTTAAAAACCAAATAAAATAAATACGTTTAAATCGATTTAAAAATTTTTATTGAGTTTTGAAAAGAATTAAGATTTATAGCAAAATGAAGCGCTTTCTAATGGTGGGTAAAACTTTTTTGTATACCGATATGTACTTTTCTCTATATTCCCTTATACTAAAGTCGTACAAAGCACTTCATTTACTAGGTTTTGTTTTAAAAAAAAACTGGTAATTTAAAGGGAGATAGCTAGATTTAATAATTTAGCTAGGAAGAGGATTATAAATCGACATAGTAACAAAGAATCTTGCCTAAAAGGATGAATTATTTTGAAGTCCCATGATAAATTGGTATCGACGGATTTAGAAAATATTTTTGCTGATAAATTTGGGCGACAATTCAGCAAAAATTTTAGTTTCATACAAACGGCTAAAATTATTAAATGTCGTTTGATATGACATCTTAACTTAAGTTACGTATTAAGTCTAAAACAGTTCGGATATCAAACTTACGTTGGGACACAATATGAAATTCACACACACTGAATGGATCAAAAGAAGATAGCTAATCTGTTTTAAGACCTAAGTGCCGCGTTTGACAATCTAAACCACGAGTTGTTAAATTGGGTTATTATGGGTTAAAGGTAATGAGCGCAATCTTCTAAAATCGTACTTAGAAAATAGAAAAATGTTTGTGGTAATTCAAAGCATAAAAGAGGATCCTAAATGCAAATTTAATTCTAAAGAAAATTTTAAATCTAAAATGATTCAAAATAATACAGGGGTTCCGCAAGGCTCTATTTTGAGTCCTATATTTTTCATAACTTTCATAAAAGATTTAATGCATTACGTAACTAAAATATCACAAGAACAAGTAGAAATAGTAATGTTCGCGGATGATTCTAATAATATCAACAGTCTCGGTTTGAAAGTGAATGAAGCGCTACAAATGTTTCGGTGGTTTGCAGCTAAAAGTATAAATTATTAGATTCCAAAAGAAAATGTAATGCTGTTTCGATCGACAACAAAGAACAAGGATAATTTACACTGTGCCTTTAATGGGGCGATTTTGAAAACAGTAGCACAAATAAAGTTCCTAGGGGGTTCATGTAGATGGGCACTTTAATTGGAAAAATGAGCTCACTAATGTAGAGAGTGCCATAAGCTCTGCTTGTTACGTACTTAGGAGTCTCGGTGATGAAGTCACCATGCAACATCTGAAAATGGTACATTATGCTCTATTTGAGTTCAAATTCAGATACATCATTCTTTTCTTGGGCGGAAGCTACATTTATAACATTACGAGAGCATTTATTATTCAAAAAAGGACAATAAGGACTATAGTGTGCATTAGGCAGAATGACTCTCGTAGGAAGTATTTCCAAGACCTTCAGATATTAACAGTCCCAAGTCTATTATACATTTTGGTACCATTATCTAAAACACCTAAACATATTCACGAATTTGAAACAGTAGACGAAAGAAAACGAAGAGAAGGCACACGAAGACTAGACTTTCAACCTAAACCGAGACTTAATGTAGTTAAATATACGAGAGTCAATAAGTTACCACGAGAGCTAAAGCCATGCTCTATAGTAAGAATTTAATTCGGAAATAAAGGCTTATCTACTGAAAAAGTGATTGTATTCGTAAGATGACATGTAATGTATTTTTAATTTGTATAATATTTTTACTTTTACTATTAGACTTACTTTTTTTTTATATTATAGCATACTAAAGTGACTCTACCTCGCCTGATGGTAAGCAGTCAGTGGAATCCAGAAGTGGCGGCCACTATACTAAAAGCCATCGTCTTAAACTGCTGGTATGGTGGTCTCCACTATGACGGCTGGGAATGGGGTTAGGGGAAGGGAATGAGGGAGGTGAAGAAAGAGGAAAGGGGGGAAATTGGGCCTCCGGCGCTCTCACTCACCGAACGAAACGCAGTAGTACGGATACTACTACTCTTACATCGATCTTCTATGAGAGGGTAGTACTTCCCCAGACGATCCGGCCCATTCATGCTGAAATCAGTGTGGATCTACTACCGTAAACCGCACTTACTTACTATTATTATTTTAATTTATTATTATTTAGACATTTTTGTATGTATGTGAAATACAAATACAATGTAACAGTTGTTAATGAACAAATAATTATTAATATGATTATGGTCTACACTGAATAAAATAAATGTATACATCGGTTTGAAACAGATGCAAAAAGAATTGCATTGCATGAATTCTAAACTGTCTTCTCCTTTACTTGGTATTGTGAGCCAAAAACTCCCGTAAATAGAGAGAAAGAGAAACGTGCAGTCATAACGAGACTGAAAAACATTGTGCAATCACATCCCAACTGCAAATACAAATTTTTATTTGAACAGTAATTTTACAAGCTCTAAAAACTCTTCTAAAACCTTGTGAATAAGTTTGTTCAGGTCACCGTATCGCTGACGCCGCCAAATATCTGGACTACTTATGTAAATATTACGTTCAACATGCATTATAGTTAGGTACATAACATAGATTTACGATAGTTCGACGAGACCGAAAAATTTCCCAAACGCTGGTTGCTGGCCTCCGGTAATTTGGTATGGTAGTATCGAGCACGTTTGGATCGTCAAATAAGTTTACTTTGTCCCCGAGCACTCTCTGAAAAGCCCCTTTGGCGGCCACCCCTAAACGTTCTCACATCCGTACGTGATTATTACTCGTATGGTAGTTCACATTCAATTTGCTCAGCTAACGAGACACCAGATTGTTGTAAGTTAAACACTGATTAAATGTATCTTATCTTTAATACTTGTTGTAACATACAGTTCTGTTATTATTGTTCGTAGATTAAACATACTCGTACTCAACTATGCATATCTATAATATAGTGAATTTGCGATGCAACATTAGGTCATAAATCGGCATCAAATAGCGTATTACAACGTGAGAGCAGTGGCGAAGGGTCCATATAACCCGATTCCTACCGGCTTCCCTTTTGAGATAAATCACAAAACTATAATATCTATTAAAGTGTAGAAATAGACCATACGTCGTGCTACAAGGTAAGCAATTTTTGCGCCGGCTTCCTTCTTACAAAACGTCACTCTTCGCCACTGCGTGAGAGAAATATTATAGACAATAAAAAACAAATGCGTAGTACTCGTAGCAGGTGCTTTGAACCGTTAACAGTAACAGTCGTTATTATCAGCACTTAGAGTTCCGTCCCAAAAACCCTTTTCCACTCTGCGGTCTAACCGAAAACCGGAAAGCCTGAATTCAATGGTTTATCGTTGGCCATTTTAATTTGAAAATGTGACAGTTTTACACCTCATTTTTTACACTTGATCACTCGAATGGCTGCCAGAAAAATGGTAGCCATTCATGTATTGAATCGAATTTCGTTTGATATGCGCATAATAAATACGCTACATAATTTTAGCATTAGCTCAAGTTTCGGGCATAATGTAGAATAGCAATGAGAAATTAGTATCTAAGTATGTGACTTCTGTGAATTCTTAATCACGATGGTCTAGTGGTTATTATCTAACTTTTAAGCATGAAGAAATGTAAGTTTATAGCCGAATTAGTATATAATAACTTTTTAAATTATAAGAGATTTTAAAATTTGTTTTGGAAATTATTGACTTGTGGTGAAGAAAAACATCGTAAGCTAACCTGAAATTCTAAAACGAATTAAATATAATTCTTAAATTGTTACCACCTTTATACCTTTTTTGTAGGCCTGAGTTTTGTGATAATATGAATTGTTTTGTTAGTCGTAACTTTTGTTTTTACGATTATTTATATGAGTACGATGGCCGCACATTGGGCTGAAATACAAAATGTTAATACAACTGACAAGCGTTGTAAACGTTTGTTATTATTACCATGCGATGCTACATATGGCTGTTACCTGTACATAAGTAGAATAAACAGCGTTAAATACACAAGTTATCCGTGGCATGCACTGCACACTCACCCGGCGCCCGTCCGCGCCATTTTGTTTTGGCTAATTAACGTTGAATTGTCGCAGTACCCTAGGGACATTGTTAATAACCTGTGCTACGCTTTTAGCACCAAACATTGAAGGTTGTATCTACATTAAAATTTAGTAAGCTAGCACTTTTTTTGTTAAGTTGTTATGATTGGGTCATGTCAGATTACTTTGCACATTGCAATCGCTTGTGTGTTATATCTAACCCACCTAGCCTAGCGATGTGTTCTTCCACCTTGTGTCAGTAGTGTCTAATAAAACTTGTGTAGTACCACACTCAACTCTGAGTTTCACTTATCGAAGCTTGCATCCGTAAAATTTCTCCCGAGGAAAGCATTTAGAGATTTTTGCCATAACTACTACGCTTGAGTAGTGGGTGACGAATTCTAGTGGCGGCAGTCTTATCACATCACATCACACAGAACAGCATTCTTTGTAGAACTTGCTTTCTGTGTTTTAATGTGATTGTTTGAATGATAAACTCAAACTCAAACTCAAACTTATTTATTGCGAAAATGGGTACATACAATAAGTTAGTAACAATAAATATAATTTGTTTCTCCAAATGCCGCCTCATGGCATGCAATATGTGGTTGTGAAGTTATTATGGTAATGTCATTAAGTACAAAAATATAAATTAAAAATGTCAATAAGTTAAAAATGTCAAATAAGAGTAGGTACATTGTTAGGTATTCAAATAATAATAATTTATAAACGAATACATTATATTGCAAGAGTGTTATTATCAAATATATAATAGATTAAAATTGGTTACATTTAAATATTAATTGACTCATACTATGTCATCTTTTAAATATTCATCAACACTATAGTAGGCCTTTTTCAGTAACAGCTGTTTGACCTTATATTTAAATGTATTAAAACTCGTGATCTCTAAATAGGATTTAGGTAGATGATTGTAAACAGCAGGTGCCTTATGGAAAACACTTTTGTTCATTAATGCACTATTATGTTGAGGACAACAGACTTTATGACGATGTCGTTTACTATTATAATTTTCAAACATGTTTAGATTGGCTCTAACAAACACTATTAATTCATAAATATAAAGACACGGTACAGTTAATATTTTCAGATTTTTAAAATATGGTATACAGCTGTCAATTTGTTGAAGGTTACATATTGCTCTTACGCACCTTTTTTGGGACTTAAATACTCGCTCTCTCTCCACACAACCACCCCAAAACATTATTCCATATCTTAATATCGAGCCTACATAGCCGATATTATTCACTTGGCTGATTGTGCTAGTATAATATTATACTACAGCTGGGTTGTCCGATTTCTTTATAATTTTCTACAATGCTGATATATTTATAAAATATTTTTCCTGCTATATTTTTAGTTTAGTAAAATTTGTAAAGTAATAAGATTTAAGTTTTCTTTGCAAGTATAACTTAGATATTATTTATGTACTGTGATAGAAAACATAGCAAAGCAATTTGCATCATAAGAAAGGTTTACCTCAAGTAAATAATCTCAACCTCAAGTAAATTTGACTGCCTCTGTGGTTCGGTGGTACTGTGTACGGACTAACACGCAAAGAGGGTTCGATTCCCGCTCAGTGCAAATATTTGTAATTCACGTAATGACCAATCAGAGCAGAGCACGAGCCTCGAGCGGGGTCGAGACGCCATCTTGACTTGAGGAAGGCTGACGGTTATTTTTCCATATATTTTGAGTGATAGCAACAGATCGAGTTGGATCGTAGTGTTGAGTGTAGAAAATGTGAAGTAAATGTAAGATTGGTGTCCTGAACCCGCTGCTCGGTCTTACATATTATATTTTCTATAAAGTGACAAAACATTGTTTAAATCTAAAATAAAACAGTTTGAAACTGTAATCATCGTTTTGTGCTCGCATTTTACCTGAATGACGCCCACTAAGCCCGCAACCACTAATGACGATGTCAACGAGAACCTTAGTTCTCTGACATATATATATTTAAAAAATGTTATGTATTTAAAAAAAAAGGTATATATATCCGCATTATAGAATTCATAATTGTATTTAATTCGTAATGTATTTTAATCTCATCTTCAATATTGTAATGAAATTTTATTATTATATGATATTATCTGTAATTTGCACACCAGCCACGGTGGAACATGCTGTACCTATACACAAAATGCTGTAACAACTTGTAACCATGTTTCTCGCAAATAAATATATTTTATTCTATTCTATTATATTCAAGCTATATTATATATTATATATGCTTATTTTGGGTCTAGATGGCGTTGTGTGTAGTTGTTTAGGATATTATATAACTTTTTTTTCGTGGGAAATGCATTACGCGTATGCACTCGCCTGGGCGAGGCGGGGGTTATGTCGGACTCGCCGACCGCAATGAGAACTCGGCTGGCATACCGACTAAAACTCACGGTGTTCCTCCAGACGGCCAGAGTATCGGGGTCACGAAGACTCTCGCGCATTCATCCGCGACCCCGACGGGCCACGGCGCGCTCAACGTGAGCCGTCTGATTTGGGGGGCCTAGCCCCCCTTCCTGCATCGAGAGGCGTTCGTGGAACACGTACGCCGCCTTCTCGGGTCTGTGTTGTTCGAGACGAACGACGGACGTTTGCTCCCGGCCTATGAGACATAGGTACGTGCCGAAGCCACCGTGACCGGTGAGTACCTGTGTCAGCCGGAATTTGAGGACGCCGTGCTTCCTCTTTAGCCACTCCTCGAGGACGGGACATACCGCCACCACCGTGAGGTGGCCTGGAATATATTTTTTTTTTTTGCGTGGGAAATGCATTACGCATACGCACCCGCCCGGGCAAGGCGGGGGCTATGTCGGACTCTCCGACCGCACTTAAAGCGCGGCCAGCATACCGACTAAAACCCACGGTGTTCCTCCAGACGGCCAGAGTGTCGGGGTCACGGGAGTCGCCTGCGCATTCATCCGCGACCCCGACGGGCCATGGCCCGCTCACCGCGAGCGGGCCCCGTCCGATTTAGGGGCCTAGCCCTCCCTCCTTCGAGAGGCGCGTGCGGAACACGCACTGCCATCTCGGGCCCGTGCTGTTCGGGCGGCGACTGTCCGATCGCCGCCCGCAGGCCAACTCGGCCGCAGAGGATAGGGAGAACGGCGCATCGCAATACCGACACTCCTCTTACCCTGCGGCCCCACCGCGTCCGCAATCTGGCGGTTGCGGTAGGGAGAGCGGCGCACCGTTATACCGGCACTCCTCT
Organism: Parascotia fuliginaria; assembly: GCA_963082885.1. Classification (NCBI taxonomy): domain Eukaryota; kingdom Metazoa; phylum Arthropoda; class Insecta; order Lepidoptera; family Erebidae; genus Parascotia; species Parascotia fuliginaria. The sequence goes on along the minus strand of OY720180.1, from coordinate 10,157,014 downwards.
CCCGCCGCGGCCCCGCCACTCCTCAGCCGCAGTGTCGCCGAAGCAACACTGCAGCCCGACCCAGTTGCGGTGCCGCCCAAACAGCACCGCAACCCACCAGAGCCGCTCCATCGTGGGCTAACCGGCAAAGCCCAGAGGAGCGGCGCCTCCTTGGGGTTCCTCTTGGTTCACCGTGGTCCTTGGTAACCACGGCTACTAAGCCCCCCCGCCACGACAAGGCGAGAACCCCGTTGGGGGGTGGAATATTATATACCTAAATAATCTTATTGTAACCTATGGTAATACAGAGATAGAAGATAATAATACCTAAGTAAGTCACAATTGACATCGGTGTTGAACTATTTGTTAATAAGTACCAAATAAAGAATAACTTCAGTAGTTCTGTTATCTTTCAAAGCAGTCAAGCTTCAGTCAAACTTTACTACTATCATTAACCTAATAACTATTCAAGACTGAATAACATCTAGTGTTAATCCGTTCTCGTCAAATTAAGACAACATTGGTTGATTGCCACTTGATGAATTTAGGGTTCCTTTTTAATCATTAATTTTCTAGAAGCTGTACCAGGAGTAAAGTGCGTTTGTCTTACCGCTAAAAATATTTGCACGAAATAGTACAACGCTCCTAGTGTATACTTTAAGAAAAAACTTTTTATGACAGTTATTTAGAATGTTAATTCTTATAGTCTACACTAGAGGCGGTGTTCTATATCAGTGAACTAATTTAACGGTGAACCCTTCAGTTATACGAAATCACTACACTAAACTCTAAGAAATCAGACAGCACTTATACAAGTAGTGATTTATATATTATCAACTAATAAGAAATTCATGTAGCGTTGGGCGGTTGCCCGAATGAACCTATCTCTCTTGCGTACAGTTCCCACACTATTCTTGTTGAGGTTTAATTTAGGAGGAGTATGATAAATGAATGATATGAATTAAATTATGTCTTCACTTGTGTTTACTCGCTGTTTTGTTCTTGTGATGTTGATAATAACTAGTTATTTAAATCTGATTTGCTGTTAGGAGCTCTTATTGCCGAGCTGTCTAGATAAATTTTGTCGTATATTTTTCATGTTAGTGGTGTTGTTGTACAAATCGTGTGCTTTTTTGTTTATGTTAGTGAGTGAAAATTTGATTATAATGCATGTTCGAGTTATCTTCGCTTCAAGAGATTTATTTCTAAAATATTAATTTTGACTTTCAATAGCTCGCCCTCTATTATATACGAGTATATTCACACTTCTGATTAAACTTGCAGCGAAGTCCAACTAAAGAAATAAAGTATTAGAAAAGAAATCCATTTTATATATCATATGATAAATGTCTCAGGTTCGGCAAAGAATGAGGGCAAACGAGCACACCAACAAGTAACAAGTAATTTACCAACAGGTACCTTTTTTCCAAATAATCTACATCGATAAATATCACCTTTTCCCCAAAAGGTTGAGCAGAGAAGTATTACACACCAAAATATCTGAAAATATACTCGTATATAATAGAGGGCGAGCTATTGAAAGTTTCAGACTCAATGCCAAAAGATTGATGTATTTTCTAACTAATTATTTTTAGTCACAATACAATACTCGCAGACTATAAAAATCAAATAGGAGAAAATAAGTTTCATACTAAAATAAATACCAAATTGCATATTTTCTTCGTTATGTAAAATCTTAAGTCTGATTTATGGTGCTATAAATCATTGTGCACGCTTAAAAATCATTCTCTGATGCCTGTAAAGTAAAGCTCAATGCTTCATATAACTTACCACATTGGACATCAAGGGCATTTGAAGACCGCACATACAATTTTGAGGGTAAGAACGACCACATTACCTATGTAGGTATGTAATACTGTAGCCGTCCCATATAAAAAACTACGATCATTTTTGCTGTTTGCTGTAATAAATGGACTATTATGAGAAAGAAGTTTGAAAAAATAAGGGGTGAGAAACTATTTCCAATGTTAGTTTTGAAGTTATGTATATTTTTATAGATAAGATTACAGGCTTGAGCTATAAAGCTTCGCTATGATACTATTCGACCATGAATAATAATGAGTTTTCAAGAGAATTTCTTGAATTAGTAATGACAGCAGTAAGTTTTTTTTTTTTTTATTTATCTCTACTCGAAGATATGACAAAATTATGCGCGTTAGTCTAAGTAAATTAATTCTAAGCACTGTTCTTTAAGTTGAATTATAATAAGTCATGCTTGTAACAAATGTTACTGTCTCGGTGATGTTTGGATACAACTGCCGTGATTTAGCTTTGTGTGAAACTTTAATGAAATTTATTTAAGTTTTATTAATTGCAGAACATGTGCCTCAAACGAATAAAAATATCAATTCATTTTTCGAATGTCATTAAAAATTTACCAATCAAAACCAAATCTGCATCGCGCTTTTATACTTTTTTGTAGTAATTTATCATTTGTAAGAACAATAATTTAGATTCAACCGACAGAATTTATCCACACCGATTTGGACTAGATTGATTAATGATCTACGAAGACTATTACGCGTCAAGAGGGGATCGTCGCTAAGTAAAACTCGATCGATATGATCGTTGAGCTATCGCATATAGCGGTTACTCCATGGATAGATAGTCCTCGTCTAAATGTATCAATCCTCTGTCTTGGCAAGCATATTAACTAATTATATACGGTAGTAGATCCTTGCTGATTTCAGCATGAATGGACCGGATCAAAAGTTTCAAAAAGCTACTTTTTGTCTTTCATCGAAACGCGATCGTGTAGGCGAAATTTCACTGTATTCCGACGATACTAATCTGTTTTACTTTGGTTGCAATATAGATGGAATTATGATAGAAGACATCGTGATCATAACAGACTAGCTATCTGTTTTCAAAACAACCTTCGAACTATTAACAAATATGTCATATTTAGTTAAAAAAATAAGAAATTTCATACAAACTCTAAATCACTAATGGTCAAACTTTGTATAGAACAAATATCGAACAATATTTAGGTCTTGGGTGAAAACTTACGATAAAACCCCACATTGAGAAAGTAAGAAAAAGATATCATCCCAGACAGGTACACTTAGAGGAATTGCAAAAACATACACATTTTTATTATCATTAACAAAAAAGATACAAGTACAAAAGCGCATGACTTCACAGTCTAACAATGTAATTTTAAGACCACCTAGAACAAACTACGGTAAAAAGACCATCGTTTATGAGGGAACTCGGCTCTATAATCAATTACCTCAAGTAATATAGGAATCAAAATCGCTTCTAACTTTTAAAATGTTGTTGAAGCACCGTAATATATAAACAAATTATAATATACCATATACCCTCATTCCATTATTCCTTACGGTCGGCAATATATTGAATGTGTCAATAGATAACGAATAGCACTTACTGTTAGGTTGGTCATATGATGTAGCATTTATGAATTGTATAAGTACAGATTGTATGAACATCACTAAAATTACGAAAATCTTCAATGTCAAGTCAATGAGTTAGTAACAGAATTGAGTAAGTAGTGTACTTTCGTTGTTAAAGTTAAAGTTGCCTGCACTACGTCATTCATATAATGTCATAAAATCTGTGTTGCAATAATTGAGTAGATTATCGTTACTGTGTTAGACGTAATTTGTAGTCAACGAACGAAATTAATTCATAAAAGATGGCGACAAAATCAAATAAAAATAAAAAGAAAGAAAGTTTATGAGAATATTTGACTAAGCTTACGACAACGGTTACAAATAGTGAACACTGCGATAGGAAACAATAATATTTTTGTGTGTTATAAAAATATAAAACACACTTTACGCCGGTGACAAAGCAATATTTTGATAGGTGTACAGTTTACGAGCTTGGGCATCGTACACAAGCTATATACCTACAGCTCGTATAAAAGTTATAAAACGGCCATGAAGCAGGGATAACTCATTGCCTGCCTTATCTATTTGTTTTATTTCAAAATTTATGTACAACACCTCAACGACAAATTACATGCTTTGTTTAAAATATAAATTATGCATATTTATATAATATATCGCTGTGAGCTAAAAATACATAATTAAAGGATAAAAATGATAAAATACGCCAATTTTTTTAAATGTTAAAATATATACTGTTAAAATAATACATACCTACTTCATTTCTATATTGTTTAATTTGACTTGTTTCAAACACACAAGCCAGTTTCACCGACGAGGCGACGTAGCGTATGGCCATGAGAAGAACTGGCAAGAAACTCGCGCCAGTCTTTTTAATCGCTAGGTTATTACAATTTCAAGTTACATACCCTTAGTTAGTCCTTTCTAATTAGTAACCGAACGACGACTGACTATCCTAAAGTTACAGTCTAACAGGTTGACATCTATGATTACAATTCATCATTTGACTAGAATTATTTAAAATGCAATATGGCCGGCTATCGTTCTGTCACCAAATTGTTACAATTAATTCACACATAAAATTAATATTATATTATACAATTTTAGGTAACGTATTCTTTACTTTAGAATTATATACATTGAAGAACTTCTGCTACAACAAATCAATTACTCAAATTTATTACTTTTAATAAGAATGTATTTATAAAATATGTGGTATGATATCTATGTATATATTGAGTATTTAATTTGTTTAATTGTGTATTTTGGTATTCATAAGTAAGTACCTACTCTAACTATTCACTACATAAAGCACCTACCTGGTTGCATCACCCAAAGGTTGGCTGGTAGAGAATGCCTTTGGCATTAAGCTCGCCTTTGTACAGTGTTTTGTGCATAAAGAAAATAAATAAAATAAAAATATTACTTATTTCAATAAGCTAACAATAGGTATTATAATTTACAACTTGTTTTAAGTCAAATCAGATAATTTGAATAATTGAAAATCATGACAATACTATGACATAAAGCGGAAGAGTTTGTTTGTTTGAATGCGCTAATCTCTAAAGTGACAGTCGGATTCGAATAATTCTTTTTGCGTTTGATAGCCCAGTTTTCGAGGGAGGATATAGGGTATGTAGCATCTCGCTACTGGCGACGGAAGCAGAGCAGTAAGCAAAGACGCGGGTGAAACCGCGCCGCAAAAAGCTAGTAATATTATATTCGTACTTTTTCATCTTTCTTTCTTGCCCTCCTTTTCTTTTTTCTTCTTTACAGTTATTTTATGCTTAGATGGTGTGTAAAATACGATAAAGTAGGTGGGTTACCTACTCAATAGTTAACTCTATAGTTGCATTTTGTAACGGTATTGGTAGGTAAAAGCACTAGTGATGGAAAAAAGTAAAAGGTAAATGATTCTTGTGATATAAATGCGATGAGATAAGATGAAATGGATCTTGCATCACTAAGCACAATTAAGACAATAGACATGTAAATAAATAATTATAGAATCATTTATTTGTATGTATATTGACTTAATTTTAATGAATACCTCTATAATTATAATTTTCATCCATTTTTGAAATCTGCATATAGAATGTTTATTATGTCTAACACGTTCTTAAAGTTTTGTAGCTGAAATTACAGCACGTCGCGAAGTAGTAAACGGTAAGGTAATGGTGAAACTGGACTTTGATATTAATTGTTAGTTTTATTTTTACTCTAACTGTACAATCACTACCAACATTGCACACGTGCATAAAACGTCTAGGCACAAAATACGGCGGCCCTTAAAATAAAAACTAGTGAATGTACTTGAAAGTACAATTATATTTTTAACTGTATTTGTTAATAAAATAAAACTACCCCTTCTGAACATAATTTTCTTTAATTACACTAAGCCTTAAAACTGTTATAAGTACAAATCGAATTTGAACCCAATTTCTTTAAATCCTTTAATTAATCTACAAAACTTTGCCTTTGATTCTTCGCCTAAAAGTAGAGACAAGAAAATTTAAACTTAATACTGGATAATATCACTTAGATTCATCTATTGTAACAAATATAACTTTAATATGACTCGTTTTCTATTGAGTATGAAAATAATTCATGGCAAATCTTGTTGAATAAATGACTATCGTCAACATAATAAGATTTGGTATTAGGTACTTACCTAGGTGATGCGTATTCATATTTTACTTAGATGTTCGCGTAACCAACAAAGACATCATTATCGTCATGGTTGATAAGACTGTTATATTAGAATAATCGAAGTCGAAATGGTCCAGTGGATAAGGCACCCGCTTCGTAAGCACGAGGTAGTGGATTCGAATCTGGGCAAGTACCAATGTCATTTTTAAAATCATATGTACTTTCTAAGTTTATCGTGGACATTTTTGACAGACGGTGAAGGAAAACATCGTGAGGAAACCTGGACTTAAAAGTCTGAAATTGCCAATCCGCCTTGAGTAAGAGTGGTGATTAATGCTCATACCTTCTCTACATGAGAAGAGGCCTTTGCCCTGCAATGGGACAGTAAAACAGGCTGGTATTATTTATATATTATTATTATAATCAGAAGGGCCTCTGTTCACAACGCCTTAATCCCTAGTATGTACAGGTCAAACAGGTCACTGTAAATTGGTAATATTAAACTGTGCAGCTCATACAATAAACTTATTAACGATTGCAATCTATATAATTTACGGTTGCCTCCGTTATTTGCATAAAACTGTATCGTTATGGAATTCTTGCCACGGCTTATATAACTGCTAAATTTTATCAAAGTTCATGGAATGGATGCGGCACTGGCGTGATGGGCTCATCTCCACGTTTAAGCAGCTAATGTTTCATCTTCAACTTTCTCGGAGATTTGTTTAGTATTATTAGTTTTCTGATAGTTCTAGACATACCCAAGACCCAATGTAAAGACCTAAACAGAATAAAACATTCACTTTACAGTTTACAGTATTTAAGACAGTAGTTTTTCTTTTCACCTATTGTAAACAGTAATATCCGCAGCACACAAATAAAAATGTGGGATGAAATGGAATTTATTTTGTTTATTTTGTAACAGATTCTCTTATGATGAGAAATAAACAGATTTTATCTTAAATTTTTAATTTTAACATTACGGGTTATATTGAAAACTGTATTAGGTATTTGAAATCTGTTTACGTAACATTGTGTGTTCAGGACAAATACAACTTTTAATGAAATAAGAGTCGCAAGCAATATCATTTAGCAATTTTTAACCTTAATGTAACAGGCATAAGACAGAAATTGCAAAATAGAAGTCATTTTATTTTATTACCTTTCTTCATTATAGACTGAAATAATATGTTACAATATTACATCAAGGAATATGAAATAATAACATGAATGTTATTAAAACGATTTATTTATTTAAACTCGCCAATGTAAAGTTACAAAATATTATACAGATTGTGAACTGGAGCGTATTGGCACAAGTTGAGTTGTATCGTTTAACACATTGAGATCCAACACCACGAGTATAACTTAGAATATTAATGTAATAGATATAACGATAATCTTTAAAGTTGGTCTTATGAGTGTTCTAACTTCGATCGTTATTCCGTTCTACATAATGTTAACACTCAATTAATTCACTATAAGTTCACAGATTCTCACCTAAATCTTACAAAATCCAATAAATTTCTGATCCATCGTAGAAAATAAATACGGAATAAAATTATATGTTTACAAATTTTACTAATACGTTCTACTTTGGCAGTAGTCAGGGTCGATTTATTTACAAATTTATGTAACTGGAAATATTAACATTCTCTTAAAATCTATATTAATGAAATGTCAATTTATTCTAATCGATTTATATTATAAAACATCGATATATCTACTAAGTATGTAACGTATATCTCTAGTCGATCGATATAAAGGTATACAATAGTAAAAAAAAACAGATAAAAAATAAATTCTTAAGTCTAGTGAGCACTTAGCACACGACAGGGTATCTACCTATTTGTAATAAATCGTAAATTTGGCACACGATTCTTTGGCAAGGAAGATTCTACAAATCATGATTAATTTACAAATGAAACGATCAAACCAATATCGGGTGTAACACGAGTAACATTGGAATTCTTATTTAACAACAGCACTTAGGCTATACAAATAAGATATGAATTTATTTACAATAATATATCGTAAACATCTACGCTACCACTCGTGTCGACATAAGTTGCTTCGCTATTTTGAACATTCACATTAGCCGGGTGTCCGGCACAGAGGTCTGTATCGAGGGATTAGTGAGCGTCCGCCCGCTCCCGGCTACACGTCGCTGGGTGGCGAGGCGGGCTCCGGCCGCTAGTGCAGCTGGCTCTTGGTACTGAACCCGTAGTGCAAGTATGGGGAGCCGGCTCCGTCGCGCGCGCCGCCCGGCCCGCCGCCGGCGCCGGCGCCGCCCCCACCAGGGCACTTCAGCGCAGACCTCAACTCTGAAGCCATCTCGGAACATAAAGACGCCTGTATACAAAACCAACCTTGTAAAAAATATCCTTTTGGCCAATAACTATGATACTTTTGCGGCCATATTTCTGTTGACTGGATGCGCTAGTAAAGTTTGTATCAAGTTTGTATCGCTACGAAAAATATACAGGGTTGGGAAGCGCCTTAGAAAATTAAAACTGATAATGATTTCAGACTCCTCGTAAACTGAATACTTTGGGTAGCTATATTTAATTATTTATGAATTTTATTTTATATTTTTACATTTATTATATTATAGTAATTGAATACCTACATATATATATATATACCTATATATATATATATATACCTATATATATATATATATATATATATATATATATATACCTACGCAGTATGTACTACAGTGCAGGAAGTTCATCAAATTACAAACTATTCTAAATAAAAAAAAAATATTGTGTAGTGATATTTGAATTTGCCTATGTATACATAATATTCTATCACAAATATGTTAAACTTAAAACTTACCTCTTCTTTCTGTGCTCCAGGCAAAGCATGAAATAATGGACACTTGTTTAGCTTTTTGATTTTAATGTTCATCTTTACGAGAACTCGTGAAATCCAACTTTAAGGAACAATGTGAAATGGTGCATCTAAAATAATCATTATATCTAGCTTTTAGTAAACTTCAAAAACAATAAAACTTACTGGATAACAAATTCACCAAAACTAATTTGGTTTAAAAGTAAACCTAGAACAAAAAAAAATTAAAATCAAAATCAAAATAAAAAAGAAACAATAATTAATAATTAATAAAAACCATACAGATTCTTTGAAATATAACAAAATATGACTGAAAATTAGTTGTCATTATGTGTATGCATAGGTACGAATACGGTATCCATCTGTTCAATTCCTGTTATGCATGGGGTTTTAAAGCGTTTTTATCTTCGAAATTACCAACATACATTACAGGTTAACTTTTAGTAAACATATAAAAAGCACAAAGCATCCTTTAGCCGAAATGCTTGCCATATTCAGAATGGCTTTAACTATAGTATTACAAGAAAAATGTGCTTACTCGTTCATCAACAGCAACTTTACGCGATTTCCAGACGAACTCGCATACAGCAATGACACAGGCGACTCCCATGCCTCCCATAAGTACGACGAACACGCCGCCTACGTTCGCAAGACCCAACTCGTTCGCTGTCGACGATGACTTTGACGTCTCATCCTGTTTAACGTTTAACATGGTAAATACTTGACCCCAACGTCCCTTTTCAATCACTTTTACAATGTATTGTGTACAAAAATGCGAGAGTTTAAATGAATTAAACTTTTTTTAAGTGCATTCATCTCATTTATATTAAATACTTTTTTTTAACTTCTTGTTTATAATGATAGATTTACTGCGTCACCATCGTTCATGATCAAGATATGACGTATGAGACGCAATGGACAAATACATTATGACCGTAAAGAAACGTATTTGGCTTATTTTTAATATTGGACGTGTTATGTCTTTTAAATCTTGATGATGATCATTGGCATAAGTACTTTTATTGAATTTCATTTTCATTTATCGATAATTCCATTACACTTGTAGACTATTGACTGAGAAAAGCCTCTGAATATTTTGCATTGAGTAGATTAAGGACTTATGCGAATAAGCTTACAGCATATTAAAAGACAGATTTGCAGACTGAAAGTCGAGGTAATTATGTTATTTCACTTTCCAACATACATCAGAGTTTTCTCATCACAACGCGTGGAATTACATGTAAATAATGTCAACAATAGTATAATGGCATACAATGTGCCCCAATTTACCCTGATATACTTACTAACTTCTAAGACCAAAGAACACGACAGTAGCAAAAGTAACAAAGGCATTTTCCTTTTACTTACCCTACAAGATCCGCCTCCACGCTTCTCTTTCCACCATTTTGTTTTCAATATGTGCAATTTGCCTTCCTCTTGCAGTTTCAAAACAGCTCCGCTTATTGCCGTACGGTATGGAGAGTCTACGAAACAATTCGGATGTTTAATAAAATCATGAGTAGGTACCATACTTTTCGTGAACACATAAATACTTCTGGCCTCATATAAAAATACTTTTGGAGATATATAAAAATACTTTTGGAAAATACTTTACCTCGTTCATAAAAGTTTATATTGATAATATATATAACTAGGCACGATTTTGATGAGATACGTATGAAAGTTTTTTCATTAACCCATGCATAAGTATTGTTCTCTGGACCAATTATTAGCTACCATTTTTGTAAAATGATTTTACTCTTTGTTTGAACAATGAATTTGTTTGAATTGTGAAATAATTTGTGGGAAATTATGTTTTCACTGTTTCACAACAACATAACAAATAAACTTCAAAATCAAATGCTTTTTATTTCCGTGGGGTTAAAGCGTATTTGTATATCTATTTTGAAAAAAAAAATAAACAAAGTTTATAGCAAAACAATATTTTAAGTAAAACATTTTTACAAAATTTTTGTATCATTCTTTCATAACAGCTAATGAAAAATAAAATAATTTACGTATCGTGGTTCCTTTTATACTAAATGCGATGTTTGAGAGCTCACGCCCCTGATCATGATATCACACACGCTTGTTTGTCTGTTTTAGATTAAATTTATTACACACTTTCGCTGTAATTTGTATGTGGAATTTTAAATGCAGTCCTAACTTTATTATACACAGCATTTTTAGATAGATAATATATGTGTACTTACTGGGTGGCATAGCAATTCCATATCCTTTAGAATCAAGCATGCCTCCGACTTGTGTGAGATCACAATTTCTTTCAACAACGTATTCGATAGTAGTTGATTCCATGAGATAAGCGTAGGCCCCTTTGCCACGAACCACTCTTTCTTCGCCTTCCTTGTTGCTAGTTGCAAATACTGATGGTCGAGCTGATTCCATGAACGACCACATTCGTTGATAAGTAGAGAAGTTGGAGTCCTATTTGTAGGAAAACATAGAGATTATAAAAGCATGGAATACTTGTATCTAAAACTAATTATTTTTAATTAACACAACTAAAAATCGGCCAAGTGCGAGTCGGACTCGCGAACGAAGGGTTTTGTACCATTATCTATAAAAACGGCAAAAAAATCATGTTTTTTGTATGTGGGCCTCACTTAAATATTTGTTATATTTTAATTACATTATTTATTTTTAAAGTGAATATATATCTAAATATTCTGTGAAAATTTAAGCATAAACATCACGGTCTATGAAATACAGCCTGGTGTATCAATATCGAGCAAAAACGGGCATCAATTACTTTTGTTTTTTGGGAGCCCCCTTATATTTATTTAATTCTATGTTTTTCAGCATTTTGTTATAGCGGCAACAGAAGTACATCATCTGTCAAAAATTCAACTGTCTAACTATCACGGTTTATGAGATACAGCCTGGTGACAGACAGACAAACAGACAGCGAAGTCTTAGTAATAGGGTTCCGTTTTACCCTTTGGTTACGAAACCCTAAAAACAATTAATTGGTTAAGATACCAAACAAATATTAGGATAATCATTTCGAACGTCTTGGCGACACGATACTGGGCTTTTATATTTCAAGCTGAGAGTTTGGAACTAAGTGGGAATTCGGCAGGACGACAATTTTACGACATATTCTGCAGTTTCCAACTTTATCTTGAAATTTACTGAGAGACAGCAAAGAAACCACAATCATAACACAATAAAAAGTCAATGATTGAAGTACCTATTACCTGTTAACAAAAAACAACAAATGAAACTTTTTTTCCCATCTGTCACCCTAGAGGGACAAACCAGTGGGACAGATGGGAATAATCCATTAATATCAACCCATAAGATGACGTATGATGAATACAAGATAATAGTTACTCATTTTGACAGTCTAATTTTCTTTTTGTGGGCTTATCTAACGAATGTCGTATATTTCTATCAAATGCAATATTCTGTTAGACATTATGTTTAAAAAAATTACTTCTGCAACCTGGTACTACTTACATAATGCAATAACGTAACCTTTTTTTGATAACATGTAACGTATTGATCTGCAACACGTGACGCTCAACATGTACGGGAACCTTGCACAACAGCGCGCGAATAAAATACTGTAAATAAAATTTTGTTAAACAAGTTCCGCGCTGACCTTCAGTTAGACTAACATGTTAGGCAACGTGTTATGCAACATGTTGCGCGCCAAATGTTGCCTAGTGGAAACGTGGCTTAACGTTTGAGATACAGAATAACATTTTACATGATACGATGCAAACTTTTAAAAATGAGATAGGTACGTATTGTAATGTAATGGCCACTTTCACAAGGAGAATTAGAAATTACTCTTTTTCACTGAGCGCGATTTATATTTCAGGCTGTTAAAATATTATACGTTATGGTTTTCGAATAAACCAAATACAAATTGGAACAATCAGATCAGCACATTTGATCTCATTATACATTACCCACAATCAGATACCAACCGAGAATAATGGGGTCTCTTTAAATTTACATAACCGTTATTCCTTCTGTTTTTAAATCAATTTATGGTTGGGGTTTAGGACAATCGCACCGGTGCTGCCACGTTGTTCCATATATTACAAAATTTGCAGATGTAATGATAAAACAATGATAATATACCAATATTTTGTAGAAATCTAAACGGACTAGCCAAGCCGCTGAAGCCGCAATTATTCTTTGATTTGAAGAGACATAAATGTTACGAAAAAGAAGATGGATGAACTGGTAAATTTGTAAATATTAGAAGCACAGCAATATTGCACGCCTTCGCGTAAGATGTCGGTAGAAATGTTGAAAGCAGGTTTTGGTCTGAAATAGGATAGAAACGGCTAATAATACTAAAATAATAATCCTCTTATCATGTATTGCACAATCGGCACAAATAACTAAATTTGGAACTTCATTCCTTAGTTTGGGTCCAACTCAAACTAAAGGGATAGAGATACTCAGACATACTTTTAAAATCAACAACACCTCTGGGAAATTTGGTCTTAATAATTTCGTTAATTAGTTGTTAGTGCGGTTGTCAATCTTAATTGATACACTTCTTCTCTTAAGATATGTACTAGAGATGCAAACTATTTTAGCAGCAAGGTTATTAAGGTCAGGTTTGAACTTTACCATGTTGTAACTTAAAGCTTTGAGCATTTCTAATCTAATCTTACAGCATTTCCAACGACACAAAATGACTGTTCTTAGATTACTGTACTACTTTTGAATAAGGAGATGTACTCTAGCGCTCGGTAAACGTCTTTGCATATACTCGTAGTTTATTCTACTCAACAAATATAGACCATCGCATATTCTTCTTAATTAAATTCATAATTTTAGCTTTTAAATGTGGAAGATAAAATATGTTAGGTATCCTATGACTTATCAGATACAGTCACGTCGATATTTCCAGAATTAAACTTACCCTGAAAAACGCAGCAGTTGATCCACCCTTCAATGCTCCATACTTGATTTTGGTTTGTTTAGCGAGATCTTCAGCGCTCTCAATGGGGGAGTCCATTCGTTCCACGGTTAGGAAGGCAGCCAGATTAGCAGTGTATGAGGATATCATGATCAATGTGAAGAACCACCACATGCCGGCCACCATGCGAGTAGACACAGCTCTGACGCAAACAATATTGTGTTATCAGAGATCAAGAACGATTAAAGTTTGTAGAACAATTAATATAAGAAAATTAGCTTACCGACTACTATTGAGTGGAATTTCACTGATACAATCAAAGTAGAGATTTTTGTTACATTGTAAATATGTCACAACTTGTAACAAAATCCCTATTGATGCTTTCACACGATTTATACAAACCTGTATTGAATTTATTATAAATTAAATTTTGCAGTATGTTTAAAAACATACTGCATAGTGAAAAACGTTTTTTTGTTCATTTTTGTAGGGTTTTCATTACAGTTGTAATGTCACATAGAAAAATTAAGCTTGTACGAAGATTTGTCCGGTGAAATCCCACATACAACATTATTTTGGGTATTATCTTTAATTTTTAATGTACATATTGTGTAAAATGCAGTACGTGTATGTCTAAAATTAATTACAAACAAAGTAAATATTGGTATCACATTCGAGTAGGTATATAATACGTAGTATAATATTACATTATAAATGTAATATCAATATCTAACATCCATTAGTCTAACAAACTTTGATGCAGCAAGCTGTGGATACTGCACAAGCACAGAGGTCATCAGGTGCACGATCAGATACGATGTCGTAGCTAGTTATTTATTTAGCTATTAAATCAACTGTAGGTATTTAACTAAGTACAGTAAAATGAAAACCAACGCTAGTCGAAATTGCCGACACGTCTCTATTTAAATTGGACGCTCTAGGCGACTACCGATGCTTGAAATTCACAAAGGGCTGTGGTCGCTTTGAAACTAATTAGTAAAAGGGAGTTCTTCATTCAAGCTCTGCAACTGAAGGCTACATTTCCGTTTTGTAATTACAGCAAAATTGCTCTTTGAGTCAATTTTACCCATTCTGATTTCATTAACCAGCAACCTCGTCTTGGCACTAATTTTTGTCAATTCTAATCAATTTAGTCAATAAACGTCGATCTTTCGTTCGGATGTCATGTCGTTTGTGGCGGAATTGTAACCAACAGAGGCGATGAGTAAGAGACTTACTTCGGCGCGATATCCGAACCTTGCTGCATCAAGGATCCGATAGTGAACCACAGCGAGTTCAACAGAGTGAACTGATTCTCCAGCACCGGCGGCTCGTCTAGACAGTTCCTGGGGCTGTCCCACTCGTACGGGCTGAACCTGCGCCCAAACACTCCCCGTCATACATTTACAATATATCTGTTGATCGTTTGCCAACTAACTCTAGCGAATCTCAACACAACGCCCAAACCAACGAAATTAGTTTAAGTGAAGATATTCCTCTATGAGTTGTGTGACACATGAACAGAAGTAGTACAACGAAGTGATTGGACTTTTTCCTTGTACGAATGCAGGTAACATGCAGGTACTGACAGCGTCATAGTTATTATTTATGGCGCACAATATTTTTATACTCGTCTTTAATACTGCAACATTTGCCCCGCTTTATATTGTTTTAAATCAAGAAGTATAAAATAAACCTCGTCCTATCATATCAATTATTGATAGACGTATTTTTCTAGAGCTGCCATGGTCCGATCGTTTTTATTACGAATTTATTTTGTTTACTTATTATTTAATAGTGTCGTAACGGTGTATTTTTAAAGATTTTTATTACGTAATGTTTATTTGAGGCTAGCATTCCCGGACGCAACAAGAACGTAATTAGTTCGCTATGGACTAAAGTTATTTCAATGGAATGAGTTACGAATTTGAAATTCACTTGCGAGTAAGTTGGCGAATGATTAAACAACCCCTCTTTTATGTTCTTCTTGTAGACTTCGCTGAGTTCACTATTTTTATCACCAGAAATGAAACGGGTGTTTTAATACGTTTCAAAATTTTATTAGGTTTCTTTTCTGCGTAACAGTGAAAACCCTGGTTTAATTTCATTTCCGGCTTAGAACTGCTGTTTGCAGACTTAACTAATAATGTTAGGGATTCTTCTATATTATCTTACTTGGGCAAAAAATCACAGCTTTGCTGCATTAGAGATCCAATAGCAAACCACAAACAGTTTGCTAAAGAAAAAATGTTTTCCATTTTCTCGCCTTCAGGTGAGTGTGTTTGATGCCATTCATATGGAGTGAACCTACCGAATATTGGTAAATAACTATTTAGAAACCTAAAGATAGTCGGCACTTTTTTATTAAATATTGTAACTCCTTGTACTAGGCTTGATGACATAGAATTTCATAAACAATGTGCATACATACATTTTCATATGTGTTAAATAAATCTAGCAATACTATATTATTAAATAAATTGTAACTCATATCCAAACATATTCTATGGCTACGTATACGTACCTTGCGAGTATGAAGAGCAATACTGAAACACCGAGATAGGCGGTGGCCATATAAATCCACACATCGAGGGAGAGCGGCGATAGGAAAGAGAACAAGTTCGGCGGTTGCTTGATGGGCTTGCGGTACAATACTGAGATACCGAGGTTCATGAATGGCATAGTGAAGTCAACGACTTGCTCCCTGTGTAAAAAATTAATAGTGAAGACTGTTAATTTATTGAAAGATCTTTAATGTAATGAAGTTTTTTATTTTTTGCTAATTTAATACTTATAGTACCAATTGATAAAAAAATGACTACTCTGCTGAATGGTATGCAAGGTGTCTTGATCGATATACAACTAATAGAATTGTCGCGTATAATTTACTTTCCATGGATGTTTTCTTAGCTTTTTTAAATAGATATAAACAAAAGGATTTTAAATTCATGGAACAGATATTATGTAAGGTTTATATTCATTGTTACCTGTCGTACGTAATGGTGAGATCAGCGATCGCAAGATCGGCTCGCTGTTCCAACAATTCCCTTATCATTCCGTCCCACTCTTTAGTCTCACGGTTGTAGGACCCGTATCGACCGTCAGGCGCCAGCTTGAATGTATAATTGAAGCCCAGAATTTTAGATATCTCATGAATTAGATCAATGGCGTATCCCTCGAATTGTGCGTTGCCCGTTAGCTTTTCGCTGGCCTCTCTCCTCATACAATACGGCGCACTCTAGGGAATTAGCAACCAGATTTACATATGTAAATTTGTTAAAAAAGAATTACTATATCAGTAAACAGTGTTTACATACTTGGGGAATACACGCAAAATGAATACGTAAGTAGCGAGCGCTGAGAAATGATTTTTTTTATTTAAACACAGGTTTGTTGTCTTCTGTTTCTGTTAAGAGCTTTATATGTATTATGTCATGAATACGGATATGTCGCGCATGAATGTTTTCTCTCTGGGAATATATTTTTACTGTGTGCCAGTCTACATAAATCCCCTCGTCGCTTTTCGAAAGAACATTCACATATGTATGTGCGATACGTTAATTCCATTTTCGTGAGCCACATGAGAGCAGGAGACTGCTTCTGGTAGATTAATGTCTATATCTTGAATGTTATTTATTGCTTACCAAAATTGTTGTAACGATGAGAGTTTTGTTCTGAAGTATTTCTACTATCTGTTTTTGGTTCTCTCCGTAAGATCTTGTATAGTTGACGCCCTCTGAAGAATTCCACGTGCCGGCTTTTTGCAGTCCATCCCTTGTTAATTCGATTATATCTAGAGTGAAATCGCTTCTGAATCCTTGATGGTCAAACTTTATTACTCCAGTAAGACCTTTCATTTCAACCTGTTTATTGAATTAACTAGTTAAGCTTTGTCCTACTTACACTGGTTATCATATTTTGAGATCAGTTTGCTTTGAGGTAAATAATATAAGCTTTGTGGTCATAATGTTTACAGTTGGAAACATTTAGTTAATCCTAGTGACAATTTACAAAGTAGGTGTAAGGTAAAAAAGTGACACACTAAATATAAAATTTGCTTGAAAAAATTGAGACAAAAGATAGTTTAAAAAACACTCCATAGTATTCACCGTTATACTGAAAATAGACTTTTAATTCATACTAAGTTAATCTAAAATTAGAATAATAAATGAGGGCCTGTCTAACTGTCTCTTTAATGTCAGTCTATTATCTAATAGAAGAAATATGTTTAAAATATTTCATACAATTACAATATTGCCAGCCAAACGACCTATGAAACTTGCATTTAATATGGTGAAGCTTTTAATTATTAATTTCGCACGTTGTTTTAATCGAGGTCCTAAGTGTAAAATAATATAATATGTGTCGCAATTATTATAAATCAGTATTATAATGTCTGCATTTTGAAGTTATTTAAAAATTCAAAGTTCAAACAAACTTAACATAATATTTTAGTAAAATATTGATTTAGTAGTAGATATCTATAGTATATTTAAAGAAAAAGTGTGCCAAACACTTTTTCTGTGACTCCATTTATATTTATATAATATATATATTATGTTTACGCAATATCGGTGCATTTGAGTTATTTTAAAGTAATTTTCATTATGCCTAATGCATTTATTTGAATCTATAATCAAGTTTCTTGCTGCATACGGCGAATTATATTTCTATTTTAAATTAAAACTTCTTGAGACTTTTTGAGGAACTTTAGTTAATTTTACACGTTATTAACTTTAACGTTATTAACTGTAACGAGTTGTTAAGTTAATACGTTGTCATGACATTCGCTTTATTTCACGTTTATATAAGTTAACTAAGAAGTACAAGACGAGTTAACAGATGTTTATTATGAACGTTACAAGTTAAAACATCTCATAAAGAGAGAAATATAGCTCTTAAGTACATAGTGCTGTACCGGCTAATCCGTCAAGTCTCACGTAGAGCACTTAATCCCACTATGTTGCTCGCAGCTTTGCTCAATGACCAACTACTACTTTTTTATTACGAAGCTTTAGTGCAATTAGCGTGGCCAGTATTTGTAAATATCTATTTAGGTGAGTTATAAAATCGAATGTAATATGGATATTATACTATTTTATTTATTGTTTGAAGATTAAGACAATAGCTTTACTATAAATTAACGTTTGCATTTATAAATAGTGGTAACGTGTAATATTGTATGCGAAAATAAATATATAGTGCCTCTAGTATTGTTTTTAGTTCCTCTGTAATTTTGTTATGTAAGTATACGGGAACATGGGTTCAATTTCGGTGTAGAGCTGCATGGTCTCAGCATGAAATATTTTGTGGAAAAACCTAATCTAATAATGGACATAAATCTAAAAATCTGTTATTGACTGGTTAACGAATTTATAATATTTACATTTTACTTACTAACGAAAATGTACTCAATATTTAATTTTGATCTACTAATTAGTTATCATACAATACAAGGGCATAAAAATGTGAATAAGTATTCCAAAGTTTATATAAAGTTTCTGTGTCATTTGTTTAATGCAAGTTAAACTCAGTTATACATTACAAGACCGTTTTGCAAAAATAGACTTCCAAAAATCTTAACAAAACAGATACAAAGTAACATGAACACAACATACTTACGATTTTCATGTAATTGATGAGGCTATAGCCGTGGGGCCACGTGTCTTCCGCCTCGCACGAGAGAGGCCTCACATCGATTTGTTGCGAGGTATCGAGATCATGTAGCGCCTTCGCGAACAAATGTACCGCGTCGTACATTAAAGCTGTTTCCGTCTGTTTATCAAACGATACATTCTTGTAAAACATTTGTATCAACACGAAATGTATCGTAACAAAATTCTTAAAAGAAAATTTTTCAGACACAAACAAAATTAACTTAGTCTGAAGCAAAAACGGCACTGATACACAATTTCAGAATGTATGAAATGGATACAGGTACAAAATACGTGAATAAAATAGAAACTCACCTTTATAAAAGTCATGTTCTCCTGAAAACAAACAATTAGTTTCAATACACGCTGGTACATTAAATGCTTTATCATGGACCACTATATAAATGGGTAATTACCTTCGCCGTTGTGTGTCCAAGTTGTAATTTACGTCCTTTCCTCGCTTCGTCGTAAACCCAATCTCGTACGACTCTTTGCACGTCCGCACGTTCAGGGTCAAGTAATCTCAACGCTGTAATATTCGTGCCACCGTATTTGAACTCTTCCAAATCTACGCTGTGTAGATCCTGTTAATTAATATGTTAAGTAACGTAAACTTAGAAGATTGCCTCAAACTTTTGTTAAAGTACTTTTGGAACGAGACTTACCAAAGATGTGATTAGGTAACTGTGGTAGTCAGACATCATTCCTATTTGTTGAGCTTGTTGAAGTACGTCTCTTATCCGTTCTGTAGCACAGTCGAGTACAATATGCGATTCTGCTGAGTTTTTTATTTGTTTTAAAAGTGGTCTGCAAGGGAATTTCAACCTTAGTGCTCAGCTGTTCACGTAATGTTAAAAATGTGTTTGTAAAATTACGTACCTGTAATCATGAGAATCTGGCAGTTGTCTCACAGCAACAGGCAGTTCGGACGGTCCGTGAGCTTTCAGAAGCTCTTGTAAACGAACCAAGCCGTCACTGTTCTCGTACACTATAGTGAATGATTTCCACCCCCATGCTCTTACTAAATCCACGTAGGCCTTTAAACATTGAAACATTGTTAAAATGTGGCATGTAATCTAAATTTATGACTTAAGCTAGGTTCCTAATAAATAAGTTTAAAATAAACTTTAATTCTACATAATCCTTTAAACAGTAAAAGTTGAATAATTTTAATCCGAGAGTTACGAAGTACGTAAAGCTGTTTTCATTTAATTCTATTTTACCTGTTAGAATTGCTCGGTTAAAGTTTCTTTTAACTACGGTTCGTTTTAACGCTTTTATATTGAGTAGAAAAAGCTATTGGTGGGCGATGCTGGGCAATAGCAGACGTTCCGTCCTTTGTTTCAGTGGACCATTTGAATTGTAACGATGGCGGGGTATTTTACGTGTGCGTTTTGAGTTGTATCTTTTTTCTAATTTGAATATTATGTTATCGTAATAAATTTCACTAGTACTACTGTTTTTGCTATAACTAATTGTGTCGTGGTGAGATTTTAAGCTATACGTATGCTTATTTACGTTCGTAAGCGGCGTGAGTTTTACACGAATAGCAGTTTTACTATTTCAAAGTTTAGTGCCATAGACTTTTTGTTTAGCAAATGAAAAAATTGCTGAGTAAGACTTAAGGCCTTTGACAACTGACAAAGATTTCTATTCTATTCATAAAATAGATTAAAAAATAAGACATAAGACATAAGGTAACGCCAACATTGTCTTTAGGTTATGTCAATCCCATAAATTTTTTAATCTATTCTATAAATAGAATAGAAAACATGCCACTTGTTTAGGGCCTCTGAGCGTTTTAATTAGACATGCTTTACTATTACAGGTTTTCACAGCGAGGCTTAAGTGATTAAATTTTATTCTTTGTAAAGTACCTAAATGCCTAATTTTAATTAAGTAAGATGCTGATCTTTCATAAGAAAATTTAAGTTCAAAGTAAATTACAAAGCCCATCTTTGTTGAACAATATTGCGAATTTTAAAGGTTGTATTTAAAACCCAGTAGGCTAGTAGGCCTTATATTTATATTTAAAATATTCAATATCTGTGTATATTTATTTATATTTGATATCTAAGTCCCAAATAAATGTTTAGTATTTCATAATATTTATACCTTGAAGATAATAAATTCTCTATATTAAGATATACGCTATATTCATTTACTGCGAAGAAAGACTCTTTTGTAATAGCTCCTCAGTTCCATGAAGTTTCTCTTCGTGTATCCTATGAAATTGGGATCTACGGCGTCCAAATATTTAGCAAGGTTCAATTTGAAAGTCATTTGAAGACAAAGCCAAACTGACGAGCAAAAAGCTGGGCGTCCTGCACAGCGCCAGTTCTTCTAGACAGTAAGTACTTCACTTCATCTCAATGACTCGTG
The DNA here is from genome assembly GCA_963082885.1 of Parascotia fuliginaria. Taxonomy (NCBI): domain Eukaryota; kingdom Metazoa; phylum Arthropoda; class Insecta; order Lepidoptera; family Erebidae; genus Parascotia; species Parascotia fuliginaria. The sequence goes on along the minus strand of OY720180.1, from coordinate 10,135,190 downwards.
TTATATAAAGCACAAGTCCGACCGCACGTGGAGTACTGCTCTCACCTATGGGCAGAAGCCCCAATTACCAGCTCGACCTACTTGACTTTCTTCAACGGCGAGCTGTTCGAATCGTCGACGATCCCAATCTCACGGAGAAATACTAGTGCAGCGGAAGAACTTTGGCTCTTTATGCGTGCTCTATCGTATGTTTCACGGAGAGTGCTTGGAGGAACTGTTTGTCTTAGTGCCGTCGTCTCCTTTCTATCATTGCATCACTCGACATAGCAGCAAAGCGCATCCATACTACCTGGATACGATCTCGTCTAGCACGGTTTGTTTTTAGCGTTCATTTCTTCCATGTACCTGCAGGCTCTGAAACGAACTGCCAGCTGCGGTGTGTTCCGAGCATTACGACATGTCCTTCTTCAAACGAGGTTTAAAGAGAGCATTAATATCACGGTAGGCAGCAGCTTTCCTGGCATTGCAGAAGTCCGTGAGCGACAGTTATCACTTACCATCTGGTATGCTGTTGGTTCATCTGCCACTGTAGGCAATAAAAAGTTAATATTGATTATTTTTTAAAGTTCAATTGTCTGCTTTAAATAATTAGTAGGCAGATATTATAGTTACAGTCTAACAAAGATATTGTGATCAATATCAATATCAATATCAGTCAGATATTGACTAGATATTAACTATTAATGTTTCATAAATAAAAAATGCACATATAACTTGCACGATCAATTATATTTAGGTAAGAACCATGATCTATAACTTTTATTTACAGTCATTTGCAAAATAATAATCTCCATCTTTGTTCTGAAAAATAATGATTAGTTATTATCACCTACTTATTATCTTGTTTATTAAACTATTAATGAGGTTATTCCTACTACTGAGGTTTATCCTTGACATATTACGTGAATGTAAATAATTATACCCTCGATATAACGTAAGTAGTGAATTTGGTCATATAACTTCCTAATCAAGTTTAAAACATAAATACCTATGTTTATAGTCTAAATATTCTCAAAAAAATGCTGCTTTTAAAATAAATAAATTAGCACAAAGTTTTTTGATAATATTATTATTTGTTGACTTTTTATTTTTTTATTATTTTGTTAACTTTATTTGTTTATAAATCATCATCAGCCTGAAGATGTTTTCTGCTGGATAGCTATAGACCTTTTTCAGAAGAAGAAGTTTGCTACAGTCACTACGCTTGAGGTAGGTGATAATAATCAATCACTGATATTAAGTTGGTACACAAGTAAATAACGTAGATGGTTTGCTGGTACTGTCGTAGCCGTCTAACTGTCGTAGCAGGCGACTACGACAATAGATGTCAACCTACGAGAAAAGATGAGGTAGTTTTAAAGATGTCACACATGTCACCAAATTGTTATAAACGTTATGCGATGTAATCATAACTATACCATTACTGCGATGTCTAATATTTTATTACAAATCATTGTCTGTACCATTTACTGTAACGTTCCTGTCGGGAACATTTCGCTTCTATGTCCATAAATACGAATGGGGAGATAAACCCTTGAGTGGTTTAAGATGGCCCCGCCGTGCATGCTTATGATAGTCTAATCCGATTACCATTTCCACAGTTAACTGATTCTATCAATATGACTGACCTGGTGACCCGTGGAGCTATCGATCAATAAGATTATGTGCGTGTGTTGATAGGTTTCAAGTACAATATGTTATTGACTACTCTTTGTTAAGACACTAAGACTAAAGGATAAGATAGAATCATACCATTGATTTTTTGGGATTAAAGTAACAAGCTGCGTGTCTGTACAAAATACAAATAATGCACACAAAAACATTTAAGCAAAGAGGAATGAACTACACAAAGTTATGTCAAAGGTAAAAAACAAACTCAAAATCGCTTGCACGGCAGCTGCAAGCACTTTACTACAGCTACACTGCTTTCTTAAATTTAATACCTTCTTACTTTATGTTGGAGTACAAATAACTCCAAATAAACCTTCTTTAAACAAAGAAACAAGATTATTACTGAAGTCAGAATTTTCAATCCTCACAAACATTTGAAGTAGGATTAAATAGTTCACTAGTATCTAACCACACTAAAACAAACCGCTTTGGGAAATTGAGAAGCTTTGTGCCAAAAGGAACACATTATCAATGGCCAGGCTTACCGCGATAGGCCCAGCTAACTACATACCAACACCAGTTTTCGCTATTAAGATAATTAATTAAGAAAGTTTTCTGCAAATGGTTCAACAAAGACAGATTATTTAGGGCTAAGAAATATATTTAGGAGTTTAGCACATGATGTAATGAAATCCAGGGTTTAGCTGAAGTTTAAATCAGTTTAGTAGGTTGTTATCTTTTAACTTTAATATTATTATTATATATACATATACATTGTGAAAACATTTCTCACAATTACAAGTCAAATAAAGTAATAAGTCTTCACCTATGAAATGGGCGTTTTATGTGTAAAAAAAATATATTGTATAATATTATAAAAAGAACTATTACGTAATTAATCAAAGTACTTATAAGCCAATATTATAATAATAATACCAGCCTGTTTACTGTCCCACTGCAGGGCAAAGGCCTCTTCTCATATAGAGAAGGTATGAGCATTTATCACCACGCTTGCTCAAGGCGGATTGGCAATTTCAGACATTTAAGTCCATTCCTCACGATGTTTTCCTTCACCGTTAGTCAGAAATGTCCAAGATAAACTTAGAAAATACATATGATTTGAAAAATCACATTGGTACTTGCCCGGATTCGAACCCACTACCTCGTGTTTAAGAAGCGGGTGCCTTATCCACTGGACCATTTCGACGTATAGCCAATATTGCCAATAGTTTTTTGTCACTTTATTAAAGGCAGATAAATTTAAATTCAAAAATATGATATGATCAATCTTCATACTAACAATATAGTCGCTGAACGTTGCGGTTTTTACTTTGCCATCGTTTAAAACATGGAACCAGTTATATTAGCAGAATAATAGATAAAGTCTCTTATAGCTGCCAATTTACTTCTCAATCAGAGTGTGTGTGTGTAGAATTAGTTTCAGTTTCCCATAACTAATAATTTAAATTTACATAAGCATACGCACATTTGCCCAATTTTAATAATTAATTGGCGTACTAATGCGTGAATAATCTCCTTTGTGTTTGTTCCACTTATAATTAACTCGCTATTATAGATGTAATACAGTTGGTAACAGTAATTTAAACACTCTGAGTGTGTAATAAATCAAATAGAGAAGTTTAATACGTATTATACAAATATAATACGCTGTCAGTTATATAATGGTTGAAACTGCTAGTATCAACTTTGTATTATTAGGATCTTAATTGTCTCGGTGACAATCAACTTGTGTTTATTGTTGATGTATAGGAATATTAGTGTAATATTTGACTATGATGTATCGTAAGGGAATTTGGGGATTAAAATATTTTGACTTCAAGTAGGCGTTGGCGTGTAATCAAAATGTTACCTTGATCAATTTGTGCATTGTTTTATGACGGCTAACGTTCGCTGCAATAGTTCAAAACCCGTTAGATTTTTAAAGCCTACTCGTAGATATAGTAGGTTACTGCGAGTCTATACCATCCTACTGCTTAGCAAAGGCCTCTCCCTGTTACTTCCATACTTCTCGGTTTATAGCCAATGTTGACCATGTCCTATCCGCTGCGCCCAAGTCGTCCCGCCATCGTTTTCTTGATTTGCCGCGATGTCTATTAGTTGTGTCAGGGAACCACATAGTGGTGTTTTCACCACTCATCAGGCATGACAGATTTGGCCAGCCCAATCCTACTTTAGCTTGTAGGTATAATATACAACTTATTATCTTGTGTACTAAATTATTTAAATTATGCAGCTTAAATTAGGACGTAGCCCACCCAGAGCCCCCGTCTGAAAACCTTCTGCGCGTTGAGCACCTATTCTAGTCCATGTTTAGCACCTATTAATATTTTTATCAAGGAAAGCACCTACCAAAAACCTACCAAAAACGGGTGTTCTGAAAGGACTACGTCGAAATTGGGCAGGAGATTAGTTCATCAAGAGACGTCAGCTGATCAGGTACAATAACATTTTAATTGAGACATGTATACGATAAATATATAACCGACAACTGTGAGAAAGTTTCAGTTAAACATACATAATAATTATTATTTTTTAAACGTAATTTCTTAAAAGGCGTGAAGCTGTATGCATGTTATTTCTTAGATCCCTTTTTTAAATTGTACCGTATATCCTTAGTAAAAAGAAAATATGTTGTCAAAATTTTAACAGAATATACATATTAAATACGTTTCATACTAGTCTTATGAACAATTCTCGCTTCAATAATTTCGTAATCCGCATTTACTTTACCAATCAATGTTTAAATGTATAAGTAGACTTTATGGTTTCAACACGCAATTATTGATTTTATACCAAATAATTTATTTATTTTTTTATTTATTTATTCTTCTTGCACAAAATACGAAGTAAATGTACAAAGGCGGACTTAATGCCAGAGGCATTCTCTACCAGTCAACCTTTCGGTGATGCAGAGATAAAACTTGGTAGGTGCATTCAGTAGTGAAAAGATAGAATAAATAAAATATAGGTAATTATACATATTCATTTATACATACCTAAACATATTAATAAAAAAAAAATACATCATACATATCGATATAAATACATGGCAATACTATTCTAAATAAATACAAATATACATACATATGAGAATATATATACATAAACTCAATTTAAAATAAATAATTACATATACCTACACAAAATAACGAGTAAGAAAGTTAAGACGATTCCGCCAGCAATTTGCTATAAAGCTGCCGCACTCTAGCCATAAATGCATCACGGTCAGTATTCACTTTATCAAATTAGTTTATATTAATATTATTATTACATACATAATTATACTAGCAACCCGCCCCTGCTTCGAACGTGGTTGCTTGATAGTTTATACGACATGATTACAATAAGTTTAAATTTTCGGTTTTTTTTTCCATACAAACCTTCTATACAATAGTAAAAACCGTATGAACATACGTTGCGTGTTACTATATTCGTACTTACCCGACTGAGAGCTGCGGGATGTGGATAAAGGTTGACAAGACACGATTCTCTCCGAGTGCGGTAGTCCCATCTGGTCTCTAAATGGGGCAGTTCCATTGTGTCACAGATGGACTGTACGTGGGCTGCAGCCGGCGCCGATTGCGGGCCGAAGATGGCCGCTACGCCACTCCGTAAGAGGTGACATACTAGGACAAGAAAAAATAACATAGAGAAAATATACCTATTTGGGAAGATGATAATAATGTATTTTATTTATTTTCCTTTTAATCTATATTAGTATTAAAACATTTCCATTAAAATTATCACGTAAGTTCTTATAATAATATGTTCTTTTCTCTTCATTGTTCTCATATTTTCGTATGTCTCTAAGTACTTTTTACTTTTTCAGTACTATTTAGCACAATGAATTACGAGCGTTAGTCTTACTACCTGTCGGGTAAGCGGTAGTGGCAGCGATAGATTGTACTCGTATAAGAAAAATGTAGTTCTCAGAGTAAATAGCAGATGCGCTGTTCATTTTCGTGAACAAATATCTAACGCATTTGAATTCGTGGTATATGCGTTTTTTTTATTAAATGATTGTAAATATTTGTTAATTTAATTTTACAACTCAATATTTTTACTATTACTTATTATTACTTTTTCTAAATGGGGTTGTGAGAATTTGGTCGAGTTCAATGCCAAGAAAACACAGGTGTGCGCGTTCTCTGCAAAAAAATCTCCGTTCCTTCCCCTTCCCTCTCTTCAGAACACAGCGTTACCACTTCAGGATAGCCTAAGTATCCTGGGTATGGACATCAGCCGAGATCTCAACCCCAAGAACTACATCGAGTGCGTCATTAAAACCGCCTCCTGTAAACTCGGTGTCCTGAACAGGGTGAGGCGGTACTTCACGCCCGAGCAGCTCTGTCTTCTTTATAAGACACAGGTTCGTTCCTGCGTGGAGTACTGCTCTCATCTTTGGGATGGCTCCGCACAGTACTTACTGGATGCACTCGATAGGTTGCAGCGGCGAGCAGTCCGTATCATCGGAAGCCCGGAGGCTACTAAGACCCTTGAGCCTTTACAGCTGCGAAGAGACATCGCCTCAATGGCCGTCTTCTATCGCCTTTACCATGGAGAGTGTTCTGAAGAGCTCTTTGAATTAATCCCACCCTCTCCCTTTTTATCCAGAACAACACGTGCGGGACTAAAGTGCCACCCTTTCACAGTGGAATCTAAAGGGTCTCGAACCAAACGGTTCAGCACTTCATACTTTTGTCGCTCAATTAAAGCCTGGAACTCTTTGCCAGCGCATGTGTTCCCATCTAATTTTGATCCTGGGTCTTTTAAGCGGGGCGTGAAAAAGCATCTCACTAAGCCGCCATAGTGGAGGCCACCATACCAGTAGTTTGGCTTTTGGAATGGTGTCCGCCACTTCTGGATTCCACTAGTAAGTGGAATCATTAAGCAGTAGCTTACCATCAGGCAAAGTGGAGTCACTTTGTTAGGCTAATATAAAAAAAAAAAAAATAAAAAAAACTATAAAAACAGTGTAATTTTTGTGAAACAAACTTTATTTCTTATTGATATGTTTCATAACTCTGTTACATCATACTGATAAGGAGAGCATTAATTGAAATTATTTATGCCCACATATTTAAGTAACAGTAGCTATACCATGACTTACGTGCTTTTGTTTCACCCCAGTGACAACAACGTAAAATAGTATGAGACAATTTAGTTCGCAGAGTAAATACCAGGGGCTTTGTTCATTTTGCATGCAAATACTTAATGCTTAACTTAGTTGTAAGTTGCAAGGCTTTTTATTCTTTTGTTTTTTGTAAATTTTAATGTCGTCTAAATTATGTTTTCTCTACTGTATTAGTTTATGAGTTATTCTAAATAAGTTCTGGTAAGTTGTATATCTAATTTATAGAATTGAATAAAATTTTCTTAATTTGGCTTGTCTGCTCCATTTATTTGATACATAAAAGTTCTGAAGGTAGTTATTTCACTAGTACTAACTTAAATTTATGTTACGACAAATTTCTAACCTATATTTTGTAATAACGGGGTTTACAAAATTTACAAACAACATTAATGTGTGATTTCTAGGCTAGCAAAATCACTTGTAATAATAAGCATTTATTTACCATCTTACCCACAACAACTTGTGACAAAATATACTACGGACTTTGCAAACAAAAAACCGGCCAAGTGCAAGTCGGCCACGCGCACGAAAGGTTTCGTATCGTTATCTATAAAAACAGCACGTATTATTGTGTTTGTTTTATTATTTATTTTAAAGTGAATATATAACTTAATATTCTGTGAATATTTTACGTGTCTACCAGTTTTCGTTATCAATATCGAGCAAAAACTAACAAAAAAATAACGTTTGTTGTATGGGAGTCCCCATAAATATTTATTTTATTCTGCTAAAACGGCAACCGAAATACATCATCTGAAATTTTGACTGTCTGACTATCACGGTTCATGAGGTATACAGCCTGGTGGCAGACGGACAGACGGACAAACGAACAGACATACAGACGGACAAAGGAGTCTTAGTAATAGGGTCCCGTTTTTAGGGTCCTTTGGGCACGTAACCCTACAAAAGGAAAACTAAGATGGGTGGGACACAATGAGCTTTCTGTTTGAAGATTTCTCACATTAATTGGAGTAGTTTGATTAGGAAAGTATTTTCATCTTATTGACTACAGTTGTACAGGTCACTAACAATTCCAATGCTCTGTAATGGCAGAGACTTCAATTGTATCTTTTACTACAGTAGATGAAAGCCTCAGAGACGCAGAAAATTATGCTTCTAGCTTCCGAAGGTCTGAGTCCTACTTATTTGGTATTTACAATTAAGAACAGGATACTATGACGTAATTTGAAAAGTTTTCAAGCTTAGTTTCAGATTGAGTTTCATGTTTATTATGAGCAATTATGATGAATAAAGCCGTAGATATTCAGATGATTATATATGTATGCTGCAACGTATTGTATAAAACACGGTACTTAAAGAGCTCTTTCTTTTAATATGATTAATTTTAGAAAGTATCATTCATACAAGCAGTAACGAAGTTAAATCAAACACAAAAGTACTAAAGTAGGTATTTATTTTCGAATTTAAAATTCGTTTCTGGATAAATAACCGGGGCAAACTTCTACAAATTGTATATAACAAAAACAAAAACTTTTATAGCAATTCTGTATCAAAGTTTATCGCAAAGAAAATTTTGTGTCCAATTTATCAAAACGTCAAATATAATATTGTTGCTTTAATATTGAAAAACCGAACTACATCTGATCTCACTTCAATATAAAAATACAGATGTATTTTTATATTGAAGTGAGTATATGTGAGAAAAAAATTTATTTTTAAGTAAACGCATTACAAAAATGTCATATAAGTAGCAAGAAAACTGGGTAGACGGTCACGCTGTCACGATGGTACGTGACCCGGTGGAAATTTCTTGCATCATCAAGTTAAAATAGATGATTGTGTTACTAAAGATTAAAGAAACATCGCTTTTTGTATAAATATATGCCGACATTATTGTAGTAGTATAATATAGATAACGGCTCGGATTGAATCGGACGGTTTATGAAAATTGGTATTAATTATGTGACGCATTGGTTATGTCCTCAAGTGCAGATTTCAGTAAATATATGTGGGTACGTACTACACATAAGACTTATCAAAATTAAAACATTTAAATAATAATGTTCATTTTGAGTAGTAATTACAATGAGTACGAAAAATATGTTCTAGAAACAATAATAAAATAAATAAAATGTTCTAGTGAATTGTTCCCTCTAACATTTCACAATATAACTTTTGTAAACCGAAATTTGATTTACTTCGGAGCAATGAAGCAAACCGACCCTCTGGATAAGATCATAGAAAAGCTAGTAAATTATGTCAGCCTCATTGGAACTCTGCAGTAATCATTAAACCTTGAATAAAATTTCCAAAGTCATTTAATATTTTTATTAGAACTTTGCCATAATGTTTAGCTTAGAGTATTTAATTTATGGTGATTTAAAGCTTGTTACCTTTGAAAGAGATGATAAGGTTTTAATTAAGATAGTTTATTAAACATATTTCCGTCATTCTTCTTAATTGGGTATCAAAAATATTATAGCTTTGTTCTTCTATTACATGAAATCATGGAACTTTCTCGTAACATAGGTAACTACCGGACTTATGGGTGACAAACTTGCATTGTATGCTTAATATGGTATTTAAACAAGATTTTTTTAATCCTTTGAATAAAAAAGAAGGTCACTTCTTTATCTTTATTATTTCTTCACACGAAAACCCGAGCAACCAAAGTACATCAAATTGGATGTCTCTACCTTGTGATAAGACTGTGCATTTTCATTTCTTGCCTATGTTGTTACTATTAGACAGATATATTTGCCATACTGTCATTCACGTTGGTCTGTTGTGACGCTTCATTCTGCATTGGTTGTAAATTCCAATACATTTAAAATATTTTGACGTTTCAGTAAATTTTTTTTTTATTAGTAATTATTATTTATCAGTAATTAATAATTAACATTCTTATCATGCATTATATATATGCAGAGTTAATTAATATACGCTACCAGAGTAAATTAATTTAATTAACAAAAATAGCTACATTTAATCATTTAATCTATGATCAAACTTTAAAAGTTAAATACAACTAACTATCAAAACAAAATAATACAATAAATTCGATAATATTAAAATTATAGTTACAAAATGTTTAAAAACAGAACACAAGGAATAGGTAACAAGTAACAAGTCGTTCGATGTTCAAATACCCAAACATAATTAAAGCTCACTTAGATGGCTCTAGACTTTCTTTTGTTTTTCTTTCAGCTCTAGACATCTGGGCAAAAGTATTCTACAAAATGGTTCTACTAATGACTCCAAGACACTTTTGTATATATAATTATTTCTTTTTACTCGACAGCTGGCAAATTATGTTTTTCATAAATATAGGAACGTATATTTTTAATGATCTTTGAAAAAAGATGTAGTACTAAAAGGTTAGATTATTTTAGTAAATGAATTGCAATATAGTTAATGTGTTATTTTATATCATATTTACTATTGCTTCTACAACACATTGTTGGTGAAAAATGCTCCGTTAAAAAATGCAAAACAATGCTCAGTCTCAGGTACCTACGAGGGCATTTATACTACTCTTGCAAGTGTTTAAGAGTATAGGCACTGTTTTTTTTTTCAGGAAGAACACCATAAATACATGAAACAGGCTAAGAATAAATCCACTAATTTCTTATATGTGTAGCTGTAGGTCAGTTTACCTGTAATTTCTGTTGAGCAGCTACTGAGTTTTTGATTAGCAATCAGAACGGACGACCGCATAACGTGCGGTACCATGCTGTCGCATATAGTACGATCACCCAAACTATTCCATTCGCTTACTCCAGTTTACAACTTTTATCATAAGTAGTGGCAGAGACAACAACTGTTTTCCTTGTTTTAGTTCTGGTGTTCTTAGAGGCCTGAGCTAGAGTTCGGTTTCTAAGATCGGTAGATAAGAAATAAACAGTATCACAACCCAAGCTCTCAAACCAATTTATTTTTTTTATAAATGATTCTAGTATGATTTAATTTTAGATATTAGATAATATTTTTTATTTATTATTATTTACTGATAGATGAATTTAAATAATAAATAATATAATATTAAAATACATCGTCTTAGATTAACTACAAATCGATCGACCCAGACGGAGATAGAAGAACATATTTCTATTAGGTATAGGTACAACTGGCAAATAATTGTCACAAAGACATTTCAGGCTATCATGTTGCCTCTCTCAAAATTAATCAAACATGATCCAATTTGTACTGTCTTGGTATAAATTATATGAATGAATTTAATATAATGTTTGAAACTTACACAACTGTTCACGGAATACTTAAACCATAGTCCACATTCTCGGTACTTCGTAAAATCTGCTATGATTTTATGGTAATTTGTATAATTTATTTTAGAGCTGATAAGCGTTGGAGAAATGAAGATTGACCAAGCCCTAAGTAATCACACACTGTTTATGAAGAAATCATAAACTTAATATTGATTTAAAACATCTTTGTTGTGAACTTCACAATACATAGGAAATAACAGGGTCATACATCGGCAGATAACCTTTAAAATTATATTGGCCATTGTCATCGTATCTACAATGTGGTCATTTAGTTCTCTAATGTTAAGCGGTATATAGATGAAAGTCTATCTATCTTCATTACATAAACGGTGAGAGGGTAAAACGAAACTTGGGTGATATATGGTGGAAAGATTATGACTTTGCAGTAGCGGTCCCTCAGCGATAACGTAGACATTTGCGCGTTAACAACGCAAGATTTTTCTTTTCTGACAGACTACTGTGCCAAAATTATTTTGAGTTGAATTAATAGATATAAATTGTGCGAATAAAAGGGATTTGGTAGGCTCTTAAGGTATATGGCAAGATAATAAGGATATAATTTATGTTGTTGTTTTTTTTAGATGTTTAATGCGTAGACAAGTACAAAGAACCAGGATCAAAATAAGATGGGAACATATGCGCTGGTAATGAGTTCCAGGCTTTAATTGAGCGACAAAAGTATGAAGTACTGAAGTGTATAGTTCGAACTTCTGAATTAAAGCCTGGAATTCATTACCAGCGCATGTGTTCTCATCTAATTTTGATCTTAGGTTTTTTAAGCGGGGAGTGAAAAAGCATCTCACTAAGCCACCATAGTGGAGGCCACCATACAAGTAGTTTAGCTTTTGGAATGGTGTGCACCACTTTTGAATTCCACAGACTGCTTACGATCAGGTAGAGTACAGTCACTTTGGAAGGCTAATATAAAAAAAAAAACATCTATGACTGCACTGCAGTCATCGCTAATGCATTGCAAAAACTCTATCTGTGTCGTATCTCTTATAAAAAGTATTTTACTAACCTCGTTTTGACGCATGGAAGCTGTCCTGTGGTGATATAGTTTCTACTTGGGCCAGCAGCTTGGCTCTCGGTAGCACTGCTCGATCTGCATTCACTCGTTCTACTGCGTATCTAAACGCCACCTCTTGTTTGTCATCCTCTGGATGGAACAGACCACCTATGGCAATAAATATTATATTAGTCAAAGGATATAAAGCAGAAAAAGATTAGATTGCAAAGGACATACCTATCTAGTTCTATACTCTAGACTAAACAAACATTTATTTTCGTTGGATTCCAGTTTTGAAGACACAACTAAGTCGTTGCCGACCGCGAAAGAAAAGGAAAGAAACTAAAGAAGCTATAGGTAATTACAATTATTATAATTTTCGTTTTCAGCAGAATTACCATTCCACTTCGTTAAGCAAATAATTTGTTTTTACGTACAGTGAAGACGGCAAGAATAATAAGTAGAACGAAAAAATCAACTCTAATTGTTAAAACGCATATTTCTAATAGGTAGAGGTTAAAGACTCCTAGGGGAATGGTTATAATTATATCGATCAATCCAAACGAAACAGTTCTTTGAAGATTGTCAATCTGCCGATTTCAACCCCGAAGTCCATCCAAAGGTTGTCTGGAAGAGATCGCTTTTAGCGATAAGACCGCCCATTGTACAACTTCTTTCTATCTTCTGTGTATGTCTCGTGTAATGTTATTATAAACTTGTAATTGGTGTACAATAAAGAATATTCTATCTATCTATCTATCTATTTAATAGGTATAAAAAGCAAGTTTCTTTGTTAAGTACACAGACGAATATACTTTATAGACTTAATTGAAACCACCTACAATAAAAATTTACTCTAATTTTACCATGTATAACATTGCAACGAATAGTATTATTGGTAGGCACGGTTCTTGCACGGAACTATATGTTTTTATGAGAGCCATAGATGATCCGATTCTCAATTTATGTTGTATCAGTGATTTCAATGTTCTATACCCCGTGTATTATGATGCATGTTACTAATACTAAGTGTTATTTAGTAGAATGTTTTGTATAAATTTAGACTTCATTCTTATAGACATAAATCCGCCATTACAATTTTAATATTTAATTTAATTAAGGTACACATAACTAGATACGCTATAAAAAGTACTTGTAAGTAAATCTTTAACAGACATTCAGTATATAGGTACTCGACAAAATATGGACTAACTAAAACGAACAGAATAACTTGACTGAAAACTAAGTAGGTTAGAAAGAACTAAATGAAGATATAAATTTTTTGAATAAATATTTTGTGTTTGAAAATAAGCAAAGAATTAGTTATAGAAAATGTAAAATTTTCTATGTACATATTGTATTCTTTGCACGCACGCATTAATAGAGTATTTAGTAGGAGCTTAGTTCTAGCTAAAAGCAAAAGAAAATTCGATGTAGGTATATTGATATATGTGTTCTAAAGAATATTCAGTGCGTGAGCATACACAATTTAATTTTACCCTTTGCTTTCTTATTACATAAGTAGCATACGAGCAAAGGACGAAAACGTCAGAAAGGCAGTTGATGTGCAGACAGCATCTAATGCTACCGTATGTCCTTTGCACCGTGAAAACATGTAATTCTACGTTTAAAACTAAACGCACAGTGTTATTCAACATTTCTTGAATAACACTGAAAACCATCAATCAATAGCAGAAACAAAACACTACGTAAATGATGTTACAATATCTGCAGTTCTAGTTGGACTGTCCTACTTTACTGCTATATATCTCCTAAGAGCTTAGCAGATAATCTCACTTGCTGTTCTCTCGTATCGAAGATCACTTATTCTAGATACAAGGAAAATCTTTAGAAAAGCAGTAAAAGCGAAGGAATTGTATATTTACTATACTTGCAAATAAAGATTACGATTAAGCTAAAAGCTAATACCGACCACAGGCTATACGACAATTTCAATACAAACTTGTGCAATATCATGAACATCGTTTCATATCAATCGGATAAGTTTTTATGTCAACATACGAGCGAGGTTAACTTCCCAATTTATAACAGATCAACAGCTCGTTTGACTATTACGACCATAGTATAACGTTATCGTAATATCAATTTTGCTAAGACAATATTGCAACATACCTTTATGGACACTGATTTCCTAATTATTGATACAGAACAATAGGCCCACAATTTTCAAGGTATTGGTTTAACATTTCAAACTAATTTAATAGACGTTTCAGGTGATTTGATGATACGGTATAAGGTGTAATGTTCTTTACTATTTATAATTTAGGAAGTGACTAGATTTGTCTGGGCCGTCTGTAAATCTTTTCTGCCAAAAGATTTGTGAGGTTTTATATCTTAACCCATTTACTTAAGCCAAGAGTCCTGTCGTATCACATTATCTACTTGCTCTCGCGTAAAGTAATTAGTTTTGTTTTGTTTTGTTTTGTAGAGGCCCACCGGACTAGAGAAGATGTTTTCAATCAATTCACTGTAAACTACACAAAAAAAGTCAATTGATTGATGATTCAATTAGTTCAATACCCGGCCTTGGAACAGCTATCCTGCAAACGAAATATAAATTGTTTTCACCCATCGCTACTGCATATACCACCCTTACAGTACCCTTGCTCCGCCATAGTTCTTGTAATTAACGAACGCGCGTCATATGTTTGAATTTAAACTTTATGTCAATATCAATATATAAAACGAAGCTAAGCTCACGCGAACTACAAATATACTAAGATTGTTTTCTTGCATATCACTTTAATGATGATACGGAAACTTTCCGTATTCATAAAATAATGTTCAATGGAAAATAGTTTTAATTTAAGTTCTAAAAGTTTCAATAAAATGAGCAATATTCATTCTAAAGCCAAACCGAAAAGCTAATATTGGAATAAACAAAACTAAATTGAATAATAGAAAATAATTTAGTAACATAAATAATAAATATGATAAAGCCTACAGGTTATAAATTTTAGTTCAAGGCGCTGGATAAAACACAGGTTTTATCTAGCACCATTATATTATCAAATGTAAAAAGAAAAATCGAAAGCTATTTAACTCGTTCCGATTCATTACATTATTGAAGTTGTACCCTTTTAAACATAAATCAGGCAGTAAACCTGTCTTAATTTATTCGTTTTGATTAGAACAAGATACATACCTACCTATTATATTACGGTGGGTCTACGGGAAAGCTTATGGGCTCAACCAATCACTATCCATTGAGGCTTGCCGAAGATTCAGACTTGGAATGGTCCTGAGTTAGTCTACGGTGTTACCGACGTAAAACAACACTATGTTTTTGAGTTGTTATAAAGCTCTCTTTACTATTATTTGGTTTACTACTATTGTTTGTGATGATATGCTCTTGGATGCCACAGACTGCATGGATCATCAGGCAGAATTTATTTTAGTAGGTAAATGTATCAAGAGAGAAACATTCAGCAGACATACATAAACTGTCGTCAAATTCATAAAATGCAGCAAATTCTTTGATTATGGCATAGGTCGTTTTAAAGCTAGCAAATTCTCAGAGTGAACTGGATAGGTTTTAGCTTTAGGTGAAAAATCGTGAAGCCGTAACGTATTTTATGTAATTTATGAAAGGCAGCCAACGCAGCCAGGCTTATTCAATATAAAAGCAATCCGATTTTAGTAGAATATTATTCGAAATAAATTGATCTTCAATGCAGAGATATAAAATTAGCCGATCATAATAGGTTCCGTGCAGTCTATCGTTAACTTTTCAATCATTATTAATCCTTACCTATTCGAATAGTGTCTGGTAGAGCTGACAGATGACCAAAGAATAATATGAGGAATATTGCGTTTGCCCCTCTCATCCTGCAACAAAGAGAAAATATATTATCAAGTTGTGTTGATAAATCACCAATAATATCCGTACGGAGTAAAAAGATGGGTTAAGATCGATCGAAATTTCGACGAATACCATATTCATCAACATTGCTTATTATTTGATGATGACAGTACATCACAGTGGCTAAAGTATCAATTATTATCATTAACATGATAATAATTGATATTTTTTTATTTTATTTAGAAAGGTCGTTGTGTTAATAATTGCCGTAAAGATTAAAAATGCCAGATCGCAAATCTATTTTTACATCGCTTTTCGATTCTATATCGTTAAAGATATATATCTTGCTGTAACATATATTATTGTACAGCAGTAGCTTATTTTGTTTGCCGAATAGGCGAATACAAACTCTAAGTTTTATTGGTCATCCAGATCTTTATCACAACATCTGATCTTTTGATCAAAAGTGTTACATTGTAACATATATTTCGAACATAATTTCCCAGTAGAATAGTATCGAAAATAAAACTTCTGTTTGGATATTGGCTCTAAATAAAAATAGCTCAGAGGTCATGCTGGTCAATGTAACAAAAAGGATAAGACATTATTTTGCTCAAATAAATCTAAAATTTTTCCATCTATTTTGTGGGACCGTTAGTGACATGAAGAGATCGAAAGCTATGTTATAATTTAGATCACTCAGCCTTAGTATCACTGTGAAGAGTACACTATAATTTTTACCTCGTTTAAGACAGTAATGAAATAAAAGTAATTTGTAGAAAAGTATAAGGCAGGGTGTAATAACAACTTTGCTACTTTCTCTCTTTAGGGAACAAAGCATAAAAGTAACAGGATTAACATAGTTAGTTCATTGAACCCTATCTATTTATTTATATGATGTGTATTACATGTTTATGGTACTCTAATTATTATATTAACGTTATATAATAGCTATTTTATATATTTATTATACCTTATAAGTTTGAGTTTTGTGTTTGTCCGGCGTTAGTCTTTCTTTACTACTTATCAAAACTTAATAAACATATAATTCATGCATTTGACCTATAAACTACACTACAATATATAAATATTTATCCAATAGGAGGGTCAAATACGCTATGAGCATTATTAACAACTCACGCAAAGTTACACGAACACTCTCAAATATATCAAGTTCTTTCATAAAGATACTTCAAGCCATACAAGCCGTATAAAATAAAATTAGCACAAAAAATTGTTTACAATATGTGCTAATTTCATATACACATTATATAACGTTTAAAATATACCTATATAAACATAAAAAATTAAACATGATTTTTATCTCTCAATGGGCTGTCATAGTATAATCTCGTGTTGAACAAACATCACAAGTGTTTGTAAAGTTGCTAATGTAAGTGGCGTCTGGATAAATAGCTAAATTGTTGTAGCTCAAGTTCATACACGCTGCAAACGAACTGTGACCTTATATATTAAATGACATTATTTTAATTAGCATCGTCTGACGACCTTTCATAGGTAGAGAACATTGTTTCAGTACGTTAACGTTCTGCTATTGAGTACTTACATTTGCGAATCGGAAAAGCTACCGTCTTGTGAGTGGGTAAATCCCCAGGGACAGAAAAAAAGAAAAGCATAATGCCACCTTTGATACCACAAAGGTGTAACGTGCTTTACTATACTTGTAGATCGCTGTGAAAAGAATTGAGTTTTCTCGTGATAGAGGACAAATCCTACGGTTTATCGGTATTTCTATTTTCAGGCAGTAAGCTTGAGCCTTTTTGGCAAGTAAAATGAAGTTAAACCGAAAAGGGTTGGTATTTTATCTTTTTATGAAATATATAAAACCACTGTTTTTATCTACATATTATACATAATTATATACTAGGCTACTAAAATAGCTCTATCTACTTTGTTTGATGTCAGCCAGAAAAGACTAAAAGGTTACAAAATAACAAATAAACATTCGGACCGTGGTAAATTCTACTTTATTTGGTGGCGCTACTTATTGACTAGTTGTACATTGCAAACCTGCAGTACGTTGAGCTCACAGTTGGTCCAGTTTTTCAGCGAAAGCCAAATTTTGCATGTCTATGTAAATTGGATGACAACGCAATTTCGGATCTAATTATGTATACTTCTCTATTATCTTCAATTTTCACTGGCCGAACACTAAAAATTGGATGAATGAAAAGAAAATGGAAAAACAATTAAGGCATATTTTATTAAAAAGAAGAAAATTGCTAACTTATTACCTATTAGAAAAAAAAACAAAAGAAAATCGAAAAGATCTATTCCTCACTGTTCAACCAAACTGATCAACTGCATTGATACTGCCCGTGTATAATATTGATAAATATAATAATTTAACTTATTGCAAGATTGTTCCGTCCTCATCAGGAGAATTACCTTAAATCTCATCTATATTGAAAAGAAAAACCAAATGAATATCGCGTAACAAGTGAGTTAACTTTAAGTTTTTTAAAAGATGCACATCGCTCCAGTGTCTTCGCTTTTTCATAGGTGGTATTTTATAATATTGGTGCCCATTATATAAAAGCACAGTCTCACCTTTTCGTGGCATAAGCACTGGCTCCATTGGCTCAGACAAATACTTAGATAATTATATTTTTGCCAACTAGGAATGTGGTTAAATAGATAAACTTCAATATGAGTGGCACTTAAAAAGATTAAAATATTGACATTAAAACATTAAAACCTACGTCAAAACTGTCTTCTGTAGTACGGTCACCAGATCAAGGAAGATAATATTTTTACATGGTCCGGCCAACCGTAATATGGAAAAATTGATTTTCCCGTGGTTCGGTTCGCCGGACAAAGCAACCGTACTACACAGGCAAAGAGTGAACGCGTCAAATCTATTGTGTTTATAAATATATAATAATCTAAAAAAGTTTCTATTTCATATTAAATTTGATGACATTTTAATAATATATCCTATTAATATTATAAATGCAAATGTTTGTATGTGTGCGTGTGTGTGTTTGCTACCTTGCTACCACTTAGCGCCTAAACGTCGGTTCAGTACCGATTTCGATGAATATTGGTATGTAGATAGATTCGGTGCCGAAGACGGACGTAGGCTACTCTTTATTCCAAAAATCGGTCTGGTTTCCGAGGGATACAACAAACCATATTTTACGCGCGGGTGAAACCGCGCCGTGGAGAGCTAGTTATATTATAAAACTTTTCAATAATATTGGTTTGGCAAATTTTGTTTTCATAGGCAATAAAGTTAATCTCATTCTTTTTATAATATCAACCTAAATGGCAAATTTTGTCCATAGCATTAATTATTGCAAGGTAACTAATATGTAATATTTGTTCGTAAGATAATGTGAAGTAAGTTCACTTAGAGTAGGTTTTTTTCTGAAATAGTATGACGTGTGTAAGACTATCACTATTAAGTTATGCATCTCCCTGCTTGCTCTTTTAATGAAAATAAAATGAAAATTTGTTTATTCATATAGGTTAATTAAATTAACACTTATAAACGTCATAGTTTACAAAAAGTCAGCAAATTAATCTACAGCCAGTTCGCTGACGAAGTAGAGCCATGAGAAGAACTGGCAAGAAACTCTGGTCACTCTTTTTAATCGCCAGTTTATTACAATTTTTGTAAGTTACAATTTCAAGTAGCATGCAAAGTGACACAGGCAATACACGTAACTCTATAGGTAATAATTACAGCTTTCTATGTTGTAAAGAAAAATAAAAAGTAAAATGTGTGCTTTACAGGCTGCCTCAATTTGCATATTGCTACAAAAGGTAAAGGCAACATGTGAACTGTAGTAAATGTTTCTATGTAGGTATTATATAAACTGTTAATATTTGTTATAAGTATAAAGTAAGATGAACTTAATTTAAAAGAGATTATAGATTAAAAGAGATATAAAGATAGATATATTTATAAGAGAGAAAGAGAGCACTTTCTTTTTCTTTATCTCTTTACGTATATTGTAGTAGTAACATAGGTATAACATATATTATAAGTTATAATATGGTTATACCATATGGTTATACTTAAAAATTGTGTATTTCTTCTTTTCAGCATGTATGTATAAAATAGAAAACACACTACAATTTTGCCTAGAGCTATTATTGTATATTATAATATATGTATATTCGGCACTTAGAGATGAAAGTTATTACAGACTTTGTTAAAGCAGAAACTCATACCCGTATCAAAAGTTACGAACGAAATATTTATTAGTTAAAATTCAGTCAGTACAGTGAAATGAGAACGAACTTCTAAAATCGCCAATTCGCCTTGAGCAAGCGTGGTGAGCAATGTCTACTTTTCTCTGCATGAAAAGAGGCCTTTATTATTATTGCTAGACTAAAAACAATATGTAAATTATACTTAATACATCGTCAGGATTTCTATTACATTTAACTAGTCTAGCACTTAAGTACTCACGTGCAATAAACAACATATCATAGTGTTAACAGCTTGTTAGTAGGCGTTGCTTCCTTCCTCCAGCCTCTATTTAACAACACGTCAGAGGCAAGACAATGGACACTACAGTACAAAGAATTATCGTTTTTGTCGAGCAAATTATAGTTTGTTTCAGGCTTAGGGTTTGTATTGTATTACTGTACTGTATTACTCGTTCTGGAGAGACTGGCAGGAAAACACCAGAAATAGGAACAGTCGGAAACTTTTAGGAGAGTCTCTTGCCCTACAGGCTAATATAAAAAAATACTTGTTGCACATTTTGTTCTAAATAATGTTTCTACTTTTTGCTTCCGGATCACAAAAAAATTCACAGATTTCGTGCTTCATACGATTATTGAGCACATTGAAAATGAATCTACGGAATTCGAAAAAATATTCTCACAGAGCGACAAGAAAGTCGGAATAAGGAAAAGGTTACAAAATAAAACTACAAAGTCGAATGATAATTATTTTCTTAAATTAACGTAAGTATCTTCGACATAACGCCTGTAAACAGAAAAATTGTAAAATTTCCACACCCGTATCGAAATTTGATGTGAAAAATGACATTCTGATTTTTTCATTTTTTTTAAAAGGTAAAGCTACAGGGGAAATCCTTAACCCGATCGTGTTTGTTTTCTTTTAAACATGGAGGAAACTAAAAAGTAAAAAATAAGTTTACTTAGGACAAAATAATTCGTAATTTGAATTAGTAAAACCATATCCAGTGCAGATATAGCTTGGTGTCTGTGACGTCTGTCAGTGGCAGTGCTAGTGATGAGGACAACCTACCGTAATTATCGATAATTTTTTATATTAAAAAGTTTACCGTATATTATTTTAATGGCTTATATTATATTGATAAAATCAAACAAGAAGAACTAGTACTTAATTTAAAACTTTGATTACTTTAAAGATGTACAACACAAATTATCATCATAGTCAGAAACAGATTCATAACTGGAGCAGTCTTGTAAATTAATAATAATATTTACTTACTGAGTGAACTTATTCCACACGAGGCAGTAGAAAAAAAATACTATGTGTTTTCATTCAGTTGTGTACGTATAGATTAGTGAGTTGCCAAAGTTCCTTTTAAAAGCATATTGCTGACAGCTCAAAAAACTTTTTCACTTCTTCAGCCACAATAAAATTTATCTTTATTATGTTTATTTACAAAGTGTTAACCTATAGGGTAATCGTATGCCTAATTAGAAATAAACCGGTAAGTATGTTCGTAAGTTCTAAATCAAACAAGGAGAATGCATTCGAATTTCTAGGGTTTATATACGTACCTACTATACAATATTTCATTTCCTAAACTGACCCACAGCAAGCAGTGGTACAGTTACTGAATAATAATAATCGAATACAAGACCTTTTACCTGAAAGTACACCAATATGCCTGCTATCGTTGTCAGAAACGGTAATTTTATAAATGATGCCGAAATTGGTTTTCTGTTGCTTATCTCCACTTCTTCCAAAACATTAAGCTGACCTCTGTTCATAATGAAATTGTACTAGGGAAGCAGTAATATTTAATTTTCAATTACCGCGTACACAGAAATATTGTTCAGATCCTTTTAACTTTGTATGTTTAGTTTAAATGAAATAGGGATTTTAGATGGAAATTATGGTTAACAAGCTTTCCTGAATAGCTTCATTTGTATTTTACAAAAAATACGACATATTTTTTTACAAATTCTGATTGGCTTTGTTATTTTTGAATCAATGTAGCTTTTATTTGACAGTAAGAGAAGAGTTTTTACTAAAACCAGTCGAGTGCGAGTCGGATTCGCACACGAAGGATTCTGTACCACTACTGAACAAAATTAATAATACATGACGCTAAATTATGTTATATAGCGGCCGTAGTTACGTATAAAACAAAATGACAGACAAGCAGCGAAGCTTTGATTACCTTATGACTTGGCTACGGCATCCTAAAATACTATTTTTTACATAAAAAAACAATATCTGATTATACGAACATAGAACATAGTTCTTAAAGACATGCTATTCGAATATAACTAGTCTTTATATTCCTATATTTCATGCCGCATAGGTGTGTTCGTTAAGTGGCTGTGAGACTGAACTACTACAGAACATGGTTCTGCAGATGATTGATAAATATTGGACCGAGCCAAAAAGAGTTATTGCATTTGTTTGTCAATAAATTCTCAATAACACTGTAAAGAGTGCAAGTTGGTGGTGTTTACATATATAAAAGTGCGTAAAACCTTACATCAATTCATGTCTTTATGCTTGACTCAAATTGCCGTCCCATCGAGCTAACTGAAAGAGCCTTGGTATTAGTAATCTTACTCCTTTCACAGGACACGATAGAGCTTTGTTTCATTAATAAAGATCATTATTATTTAATCTAACTTCACGTTTATGCCAATAGCTTCAATTTAATCTCGACTTACTTTATCGTTATTAATTTAAACTTTTACTTTTCCTCTGGATTAATCTTTTCACTAAAGCTATTGTTATGCCTTTATTAAATTTCTCGTAGCTTCTTTCAATCAAGTTAAAATAATTAATTGAACTAAAATGTTTGTACTGCAGATCTACTGACTTTCTTGAACGTTGAAAGTTAATTGAAAACATTCTTTATGTATCTGCTATTATGAAATAATAATTATTATAAAGAGAAAAGATTTAATTTTTTGTATGTTCGTTTGTTTGTTCCGATTTAACTCAAGATCTACGTAAGTGATTTAAATAAAACTTTCACCTTAAGAAAGCTACACGGACGGGTAACATAGACTATTTTTATTATGTTTAAAATATTTTTCAGTCATTTTTAAAAATTCAATATTTTAAGGGCCTTTGTAAATCTGAATGATGCAATACGTTATTATTGCTAAGATATTTATTAGCATTTGTTGTGAGACCGAATGAAACTGTACGTTACTGTTTTATTATTATTCAACATTCATGCCGAAATACTAAAAGGCTTATCACCAGATGATACTCTTACTCATCTGTCATAACTTATGTAGCATGAATGTCACTTATGAACGTCATGACAGTCAAGGGAAAATGTCGGCCAATTTGGCGACTTTCAACTCTCTGACGAGGGTAGGATCGGCTGACAAGAAACTCTAGTCAGCCTTTTTAATCTCTTTACCTTATTGACCTAAATGAATGAGTTTGATTTAAGCTTTGTCATTGTATAAAACCTTTCTACTTTCTTCACAATAATATATTCTATACACAATAATATTACTCAGTTAAATATATGTCCTTATTGAGAAAGTACTTTTGCTAATTCTGTAGTCAAATATCACAATCAATGAAACTGCTCTTGTTACTATTTACTTATGTTGTATGCTAATCAAACAAATAATTATTTTATTTAAGTGCCTTCAATGTAAAGTGCACATTCTTAATCATTAATTTATATTTATTTTTTATTTAACGCAATTATAGTCTTTCAGGCAGGCTGCTGTAATTTCTAATTAAGTATTATTGTACCATTTAATTAAAGATATGTGAGATACAAAAGAAGACAGAAAAGAAGAATATATTTACGAAATTTTATATTTTAAATAATAATTAAAATATAAAATTTCAAATTTAATTTTTAATACTTGGTCGAGCTCAGCGACAAGTTCTAGGCGTTTTGCCTCGATGTCAGTCTGTTTAGCCGCAGGATGACCGAGATATCGCCCATGCAGTGTACTATCATCTGCATAGCAATGATTGTTGCCAAGGAACAACATGTCATTGACATGCAGAAGATACAGGGTGGGCGACAGGACGGACTCCTGAGGCACCCCAGCGTTGACCTGCAAATAATTGGAGGCCGATCCGTCACAAAGGACTCAAATGCGGAGCTCACGCAGGAATGCGGCAATCCAGTTGCACAGCTGGGGTGGCAGACCATATGCTGGAAGCTTGGACAGAAGCGAACGGTGCCAGACTCTAACGAAGGCTTTGGTTATGTCAAGGCTGATGGCCAAGGACTCTCCATGCCTGTCCATAGCTTCACCCCATTGGTGCGTGATATACGCTAGAAGGTCACCCGTAGACCGTTTTGACCTGAAGCCATATTATACTTTCATCCCCTATTTCAACCCTTTCAAGCAATTTTTTTCTTCCAAAATCGGTTCAGGTTAGACGTAAAAGCGTAACAGGCAAACAGACAGAAAGAGTTACTTTCATATTTATAATATTAGTATAGATTGCTATCATTTCATTTGAAAGTCTAGTCTAGTCTAGTGTACAACTGGAAATATGTATCTACCAATGTAACTTCCCTTTCAAGGGTCCTGAGACGCACTCATAATAAAAGTACTGGAGTGATGATCATGAACCAGGAGACACGACTGTGGACAGGCTTCTGACAGGGTAACCTGGATGACCTGGTAAAATTAGCTACCAAATAGATGTAGGCAGCTAAGTACCGGGTCAATGCTTTTATAGAACTACTCTTCTGAAATCGGCTGTTTACCGCAAAAGTTCAATGGATAATGATTGTTAACTCATTATAGTTTATAAGTATCTAGTTTATTTTTATTCCGTATAGCTATGTGAATCACGCGTTTTTGTGAATTTCTGTATTGTATCATAGTATACAAACGAATTTTCCTTATTTATTCGTTGTGGATTTTGTTGTGGATTTCATTTCGTAACGACTTTGATCAATCGCATCACATATAAATATTATAAAGAACGGAAAAGATCCTTTACTGTTTTTGGGATCTTTCCCACTAAGCCGGTCTCTTCCTATATTCAATACCGTTATACCTCGAAGGTTTGTACTGTAGAATCATTTTTGCCTTGTTTGAAAAAGGAACCCACAACAATATCTTGTCCTACAGTTCCATACATATCTATTGAACAGCAAGGATGTTAAAAGATATACTCATCATTATTATATAGATCAACATAGCTGTTAAAATGTTGCGTAGGCAAGACACCACAAACAAAGCCTTTTACTTGAAGTCAAATAAACAAATCAAAATTGTCGCTATAGAGCTAAAAACAGATTTTATTACAGAGTCTAGAACTTTTTGTTCCAAAAATAGAAGAGAACATAAATAAAATGAGGTCGTACAAATAAAACAAGACAAAGTAATACTAATACCATAAGATATTGTATGGCCTATATTTATCATTTATTCGCTTGCTTTATGATTTCCTATTACTGACGTCAGGATTGGTAGGCTGTGATGGAAACAAGAACCATAGAGTGCTATCAGTAAAATAAATAATTGTAAATGCTTGTGAATTTTCTATTAGAGTTTGGATATTATTGTTTTTTATTAAGACGCTGATACTAAAAATAAATACTGAAAATATCGAGAATCATCTTTTGGTGAAGGTTTTGTTCTGAGAGTTTTACGAGTTATTCTTTGAATTATTGCCTTTCTAAACATACATTACATATAATTATATCTTGTAAAGTTTTGACAGTTGAATATGTTTAACAATTAAACAATTTTTTTGGAATATAATAATATATAACATATGTAAATAATATAGATAAGTTTAATTACATTTTTGTATGAAAATAGTAAACATTAACTATAAATACGTACCTGTTATATTTGATCTAACACACACTACTACACGTAACTGATGCGTTATGTATACATCGTCACCAATTAATTTACTATCACACAAACACTAACCATTCACCAACACCAATCACAGAAAACTTAACTTATGTCATTCGTTGCATTATAATTTCTCAACACCGATTTTTATAATTGTTGCTTTTGAGCAAAATGTTTGGCACGTTATTTGGTTTAGTTAATCGAATAGGTATCGATTTGTATTCGAGTGTGTTCGAGTTGTATAGGTTGGGAGCGAGCGGCGTCCGCCCGCACGGGTGACGTCGTGTAGCTGAGCCGCGGCCAAGCGCAGAAGCCTTACCGCGCATGCGTGCCGACACCCCGCTTATGTTCGCCCATCCACTAGGATCCCATTCTTATTTGAATTATTTTTTATTTTTTATTTAATTCTTATGATTTTTTTGGTTCTATAGGATACAGATTTCGCCTTAGTTAAGACAACAGATTTTTAACAAATTACATGTTTAGGTGTATCTTACTAAGTTATATAATGTATGCCTTTTATTTATTTTAATTCAACCAATTTGTAGAAATAAAATAAAACTTTTAACATACCAACGTTCTTTCACGCATATTATCGATCACAAAGGTCAAATTTAACAACGCAACAAGCATACTCATATTATTAACAAGGTACAAAAACAGTATTAAAATACTTTGAGACAGCTTATTTCTTGTTAACAAGAGTATCTAATATGTAGTATGAAATAAAAAAGTAGTAAATCACATCACTTGATGCACGTCCGAGTGAGTATCTCCATTCGTACGCACCCCACCGTCCGTTGAACTTGCGTCGAGGATTCGCATCGTCAACGCAAATTGTCTTTTCATTATTCACACGAGCGATTATTTCACCCTTTGACACTAGACAATCAAAGTTTGTGTTTTTGAGACCTCGAAAATACCATACACTAAGATACATTCAACATGACTATTTACATTGGTCTGGGTGTTTCTATGTATAATATAATGTATGTATTTCCAAAAAAGAAGTATCTAAGTATGTCCACGTTCTAGAACAATCACAAGCTAGAAAATATGCTTACTTTGGGTCTAAATAGCGCTAAATAGCGATTATTTCACCCTTTGACACTAGACAATCAAAGTTTGTGTTTTTGAGACCTCGAAAATACCATACACTAAGATACATTCAACATGACTATTTACATTGGTCTGGGTGTTTCTATGTATAATATAATGTATGTATTTCCAAAAAAGAAGTATCTAAGTATGTCCACGTTCTAGAACAATCACAAGCTAGAAAATATGCTTACTTTGGATCTAAATAGCGCTAAATAGCGATTATTTCACCCTTTGACACTAGACAATCAAAGTTTGTGTTTTTGAGACCTCGAAAATACCATACACTAAGATACATTCAACATGACTATTTACATTGGTCTGGGTGTTTCTATGTATAATATAATGTATGTATTTCCAAAAAAGAAGTATCTAAGTATGTCCACGTTCTAGAACAATCACAAGCTAGAAAATATGCTTACTTTGGGTCTAAATAGCGCTGTGTAGTTGTTGTGTCATTATTGTTCTTTACTACTATTATTTACTATTTTTCATATTAAAGAAAGATATTTTTAAAGAAACTGAAAATATGATTGTATATTTATCTTTGTCTATCTATTTATAGCACCATAAATCATAACGATAGTAGGTACAATGGATGGCCTTATCGTTAACGGTAACCGTTGGATAGACGTTATTTTTTAACGGTAGTGGTAGACGTACGTTAAACTTTATTCAAACTACAATTTAACAAAATAATATATAAATACTACTATAATAGGTAATATATAAACGATTATTTTAGTGATTATATTAAAGACTTAATAAAATAAATGAACACAACTAATTGCAATTAAAAATTAAATGCATGCAAAACGAATTTATTTGAACAATATTGAATACCAGTCTCTATTTACATATTCGCTGATAACAATAAAAATACCTTTCATTCATGTTCACAAAAAAATAAAAAATAGTTCAGTATAAATACTAAACATACATACAAACTATAGGCTGACCTTTAGTTTTATCGACATAGAAGGACAACAAAACTCCTAATAGGTTTAACTTATAAAAATGTTGATGAGGTTAGTTGGTTTCGCAGAGCTTCTCTCAAAATGCCAAGTCTCAAAAAGCTATGGTGACATCGACACAGATACGTCATCCACTCACAAGCAGCTTTTGTTTACATTCAAGATACTTGTCTAACTTCCCTGTATCCAACCAATGTGACAGACGTTTTCAATTGTCTTATCCACTTTTCAATATAAGAGACAATCAGGTTCAGGATCCTTTATTTGTGTCCCTTTTACAAGTGCAAGCAAATGTAACTCGATTTGATAATGTTTGTGTTTTTAGTGAGTTTATAATTCTGACGTGATTTGAGACGAACAATGTTATGAATATCATTGGAGACGAATCGATTTCTTCAATGGCAATTTTAATGTTATTAGCTTTCGTCTTCCTGCGACGGGCTTGTGTTGAGTTTTAATTTTTCTTTACCTACTAGCGAAAGGATAAAATAAAAATCACACACACACCATACATTCACTTGCAGTATCTAGTCCTTAGTTCATATTCGTCGTTGATTATTGCATGTCTATCTGTATTGCGTTAAAACCCCAACAGAATGCGTATTAAAAAAAATGCGTTATTCCGATTTATTCATGTTAACAGAATCAGAGGCATAAGAAAAAAAACAGTGTAAAAATAAATATACAACTATTTTTAAAACAATGTCATAGTTATATGTAAAAATAGCTGTTGCCGTGCATGTCAGTTATATCGAATTTCTATACAAACTTTCATCCTCTTTTTTTTTTTTTTTACGTGGGAAATGCATTATCTACGCATACGCACCCGCCCGGACAAGACGGGGGGGTTATGTCAGACTCTCCGACCGCACTCAAAGCGCGGCCAGCATACCGACCAAAACCCACGGTGTTCCTCCAGACGGCCAGGGTGTCGGGGTCACGGGAGTCGCTTACGCATTCATCCGCGACCCCGACGGGCCATGGCCCGCTCACCGCGAGCGGTCCCCGTCCGATTTAGGGGCCTAGCCCCCTTCTTCGAGAGGCGCGTGCGGAACACGTGCACTGCGGTCTCGGGCCCGTGCTGTTCGGGTGGCGACTGCCCGATCGCCGCCCGCAGGCCAACTCGGCCGCAGAGGATAGGGAGAGCGGCGCACCGTTATACCGGCACTCCTCTCCCGCCGCGGCCCCGCCACTCCTCAGCCGCAGTGTCTCCGAAGCAACACTGCAGCCCGACCCAGTTGCGGTGCCGCCCAAACAGCACCGCAACCCACCAGAGCCGCTCCATCGTGGGCTTACTGGCAAAGCCCAGAGGAGCGGCGCCTCCTTGGGGTTCCTCTTGGTTCACCGTGGTCCTTGGTAACCACGGCTACTAAGCCCCCCCGCCGCGACAAGGCGAGAACCCCGTTGGGGGGGAAACTTTCATCCTCTATTTCAACCCCTTCAAGCCATTTTTCGCGATAAAGTATATCCTATCTTGTTCTCCAAGGTCTATTCTATCCCTATACCAAATTTCATTAATATTTATTTCAATAATATAATTAATATATGTGGTTTAGGTGTGCAAGCGTAACAGACAGATAGACTGAGTTACTTTCGCATTTATAATATTAAGTATGGATTTCAAGTAGAATAAAAGAAAAACAAGTGCGATGCACACCCAGGACTTTCGTACAAAACACAGCAGACAGTAAGTACACCATGGGAATCGAGTCTGAACGATTTCCCCCTTTATTTGCCGGGTAAGTCCAAATTTCCAGATACAAAATATGATATAGATATTAAAATACATGTTTTATGCGGTTTAGGGAAAATCTAAGCATTTGTCTTTTATATAATGCACACAATGCATTCAAGTATAACATATGTAGTTACAAAAATAAGTAAGTAGTGCATACTCTTACTAAAATATATTAAGACGGCATCCAGACTATGAAAATGACTTGGATACACGGTGTCTAGAAAGTTTTTATGACGCTCGTTTATTTTTGAGAACAATCAGTCTTACCGTTTAAATTTTATGATGATCAAACGCTCACCCTGGGCTAAGTATAGGCAAAATGAAGTAGGAAAACCCTTAGACAAATTCATGTTTAAATATTTATGCGGAATCCTGAATCGCCCTTAAGAAGTATTAATTTATAAAACACGATGGACAAAGCTCGTGTCGCGGTCATTTCCATGTTGGACTCAAGCCAATATTGTTAAGATTACCTACAGCGTTGTCAATGAAAAAAAAAACTAAAGCAGACAAAGCTTCCAAAGTTTATTAGGAGACAAAATCAGATTATGCTGTTACGACGTGACGAATTTATAAGGGTTTTATTATTAGATTTTCAGATAAAAGCGACAACTTCACGGTGTCTTGTGTTGAACATTTTTGGGCAAAGGCAAAAAGTTACGAAGGAAGATAATAAGATGGTAAGATCGTTCCTGTTCACTGCTCCAGCAATCGTTTCTCTTAATATATTTTCCACGTTACAAATAGTATTTATTAACAGCAATTTGTTTTAGTGTTTTAGTTAAAAATTGTACCATTGATATTTTAAAACTATGCGAAACTCATTTAGTTGAGATTGTACTTTGAACGGATAAATTGGAAACACGTTAACGTACTTAAAAAGATACACAGCATTTCAATTTGTACCTATAGCTGCTCGTAAAAGTATGCTTTCTGGGCGTCTTTCAATAGCACTCCTAGAGTACTAAACTTTCTCGACAAGTTGAGTACCAATCCTACTCTGGCTCTTATCCAAGAGATAAAAGTCAAGTCAACCGCGACAAACGTACACAGCTTACCATTTTATCAATTTTCTCCCCAGAGTTGATATTAATCATACGTATCTGAAATTAGCTGCTTCAATGGAACTGAATCCATTTTGTAATGCGTGCCCCATTAAGATTAACTATTTATTACCTACATAGATGTACATAATTCCTTTGAGAACGAGGAAGCTTCTTCTCCCTCTTCAAATTGTAACTAAACATGACTTCGGTATTAAATACGACATGAACTAAACATGAAGTATACAAAAATGTTATTTGTGTGCAGGTAGATATATAAATAACAATTGACGCAATACAATAACATCGTGCCGCAACTCGGTCCTCATACCGCAAAAGTTCTAGATTTGTTTATTTTTCTTTCATATAACTTAAGTTTGCGCGGGAAAGTTTCAAGCCTTTAAACAGTACAAAGGCGGAGAGAAAGTATAGGAGTTATATTTCGAGCGAGGCACTAACGAGGGCAGTGACTGTATTTCAAAGCGTACGACCGAGAAAGATACGGGAATGTAACATTTTACTGTGATACAATTCACTGAACTGGTAATTTCTTAGCCTATCTTTATTGTTATAGTGAGGGCACTCGATATTTGCCCTGTTATCGCCGAATCCTTTTACTAAATTATCTAGCAAATGTAACTACAATAGATATCCTAGAGCAATCTCTATGAAGCAGATAATAATATACCCCGTGGGACAGTTTGCTTAGCAACATCGAGAATACGACTGAATCCGACTGATAAAGAGTGTAAATAAAGGAACGTTTCTATTCATTATATAACTTCTATTACTTTTCTATTTTTGACTTTGTATACAAACGGCCTTTTGATTCACAGGTCATATAAAGTGCTTGGAGATATAATAATAGAAATTTTGTACCCTTAACAACATATTATCAGCGCCAAAATATTCAGTTAATATTTTATGGCAGGAGTATTCGAATCATTATAAAACTATTCAGAAACCCTTTTATCCTTTGTTGTTTTGGGTTATTAATATAACATTCAAAAACATTTAGTTGAATACCATGAACACAGATAAAACAAAGTTATCGTGTATATAAAATTATTATATTTAATTTATTCTGCAAATACATTAATGTATCCATTTTGTTTTTCTATTCTTTTCTGTTAGCCTAAAATATTTATTAAAAACCTATTTTCCTTTTGCTTTTAAAAAGAAAACCCTTGCACCTAATGAACAAGCCTTGTGTCGCGTAGGTCACACTAAGTTTTGTCCTTTGTATGGATCAAACCTCCTGCACAGCATTCGCTTGCGCTCCCGCTGCGCCACAAAGGCAGTCAATTAATTAGTCTATTTATTTATAGATTCTTAGCGGCTCGCTACTTTTTTGCACGGAAGAGGTATAATATACACGATAACCATAATGCGATAATTTGAATAATGTGAAAATCGTATCAAAATGCATTGCGCGATTTAGAAGTTAGCGGGAAACAGGCAGTCGAAAACAGCGACGTTCGTACAATTATTTAGCGTTACGTTATTTTAGCCACTCATAGCTTCAGGTGCATTATTCGACTTTGCATAAAATATCATATTATTATAATTTTGCTCGGAATGAACGATGTAGTTATCTGCCAAAGTAGACTTTGCTAGTGTAAAATATACGGGCTACAACCACGGAGAAAAGGCTGTTTTATTTCCTTTTTAGTACAATAATCTATAAAGCATTTTACCTTGAGTTTAGACCCTAGTTTAAAAAAATGTTTTGATGCAAAGGCTTGCTAACATTATTGCTAAATGTTTTAACGTATAGATGAATGTTTTGTGCGCGACTGATATGCGATTAACCTTTGAGTATGGACGTGTAGCCTCTCAGGCTACTCGCCAATGTCGGTTTTGTTGGTTTACCCATTTCCTCCCACTTCCAGCTGCTGAGCCGCTCAGTAGCTTCAGTTTTAGTGCTAAAACGACTTATGAGGAAGGATGCTGCGTTGCTAGGTAAGACGCGACTAATATTATCTATTTAAAGAATGGCAGGAGCCTGTAAGGCTCCATGTCCATAACTGCCATACAAAAATATTTTTGTGAATATTTTATTTTTACGATATTTTAAGGTTTGTTGTAGATTGTAATATATAAAATGGCTGAAAATTGTATAGTTGTGTAAATTGGCGATAGTTCTCCTTCAAGGCGTCCATCACAAAATTCACTTTAGAGGCCAGCAAAAAAAAACGATAGTATGCTCAACTGGTCAACATTTCGTGTTACCGATTCATCTATAAAAAAATAATTTATTCTACTTTTGCTAGCTTCAAACGAGACAGATAGTGAGCAAAAAACTGAACAAAACTATTTATCTGATTCCGAACTGGTACGTCACTATGAAAACAACGAAGGCAGTTCTTCGACGGAGTGCGACGATCTTAAGGGTGGAGTCGACAGTGGCACTTCAGAGGGTATACCACTGTCAGTATTGCCAAGTGCCTTCTATTATGAGAAAATTTACCAAAACATTGACTTGTTTGCTTGTGGTGCCATGTGTTGCATGGCACTACAAGCAAACGAGTCAATGTTTTGGTAAATTTTACTGCCATCAGAAACTTACCAAGAGAGTTCATGATAAGAATGACTCGTATTTTAGGTACCTATGAATATCGTTGCAGTGGAAGACCAGGTACCAGAAGCTATCTCAAGACCTAAAAGTATATGCAGACTCTGTCCTACATAGTCACACACACAGGATACGGGATTGCTGCAGTCGATAAAAACAACCATGTTTTTATTGACTGCAGCAATCCCGTATCCCTGCAATGTTTACGTCCCTTATATGACGACTGCCAGTAATTTGCTTATAAAAGTCAGTTGTCGTTTTTTTTTGTTATTGATATCCAGAAGTTGATGTCATTTTTTTTTACTCAATCTATATTAGATTTTAGGATTTAAAAGTCAAAATGACTAAAAAAGTAAGTTAAGTTACTACTTACTTACTTTCACTTACTTACTTTCAGCTCTTAAACTAAACCATTGTAGAAATTACAAAAAAAGTTACCTAGGCTTTTGATTTTTAAATTTCTATGAATATTTAAAAGAAAGTTGATTATTTATGCACGTTTTATTATTCGTAGAGACCTTCTACTTGATTAAGTAACAAAAAAGTCCAGCAAATAAGAATATATTAGTTACGAAAAAGACATTTATATATAGTAGCCTGAGAGGCTCCACGTCCATGTTAGTGTTACAAAAAAAATATGTCCATACTTAAAGGTTAAAAATAATGTTTGTAAAAGTCTACTACGATACTGAACCTATTCTCTAGTGTGGGAGGTAGCTCTTTCACTAATAATATAGCTAAGAGATATAAATTGCTAAGAATATTATTAAAAGTTTTATGTTTCACAAATGGAATATGAC
This sequence comes from Parascotia fuliginaria, assembly GCA_963082885.1. Taxonomy (NCBI): domain Eukaryota; kingdom Metazoa; phylum Arthropoda; class Insecta; order Lepidoptera; family Erebidae; genus Parascotia; species Parascotia fuliginaria. The sequence goes on along the minus strand of OY720180.1, from coordinate 10,101,088 downwards.
ATACTTAAAACGCGACTCTGAATAAGTCACATTAGTACTTGCCTGTTGTAGAATACTTAACCTTCTGTAGACACCGAAGTTAAACCGAAAGTACACCGTGAAGTATTACGAGTAGGTACATGTATGATATCCAGAATTGGAGGAAGATACAGTCCAGCAGTAGACGTGTTTCGGTTGATATGATGACAATCATAGATTCTAAAGTATATACGGGGGGAGGTTGGAGGTACATGTTATGATTAAAATTTCCGTAAACAATCATATCATAAGTAGGGTAGAATCTAGACTTTTTATATAGGCTAGGATGTAGATTACTCTATATAGAAACTAGCGACAGGGCAACTTTATTATAAAAAGTAAAAGTAAACACGGAACAAAGGCAAGCGCATTGCGCGATCGTAACTTCGGTGTCGGAGACAATAGAAACCACAATGCAGTTCCTGTTTACGTGTTTGCACGTTATTAGATATGCCCCACTGAGATAATCTCTTGAAATTAACTGCAGGCACAGCTCAACCACGTAGATGTAACACGAAATAGTTTATTATTTAGTATTATACACGCAATTATAACGTAGGCGTTACTAGTTACCATAGTAGATATAAAGCATAATAAGTAAAGTGTTTAGGAAGATCTTCTGCGTTAAAAGAGCTTAAGGATAATAACATTAAATATGTAGCTAGGACTTCTATTGCTTATTTACACTTTTAAACATTACATTTGGAGGATTTTTGTTATAATCGGCAAGTAGATGGACAATTGTAGTTGTGGTTGTTTTACGATAGCACTCTATTGCCCAATCTACTCGTATGAATTCACCTGCCGCCTTCTCAAAATAATAATAAATTGACAGCTATCATTCGATTGGCTAATTGCCCTAATAAAGGATAGGTACCATCGCTGAATTGTAGGTATTGAGTATGCGTCGAGGTCCTCACTTTCTGTTCAATGAAAGGTTCACATTATTTCGCGTGATACTTGATTATTTTAATCGCTACGTGGCGCGGCGTAGCAATCGAATTTTGTATAAATGACAGCCGGTAGCCTTTGACCATGTGAGTTATACGTATATAATTGACAGAAGATACGGTAGTAACTATAGTATATTATCTATATTTGAAACTCAATAAGATAATACCTAATTTGTACCACTGTAACATGGCCACTACTTTGCATATAGCGATATAAATCACGTTGCAAGTTCTAGTAATACAGTTTTTAGTAATACAATGTATAAGTGTCGATTACAACAATATTATGTTTCACTTAGGGAATTCTCAGAGACAGTTATCTTTGCGAAAAACAATTACCTATAAATATTATGTACCTTTTTACTATTTCTAAGTTATCCAGTAGATATGTTATTAGTTAAAGCGTGTTTATTTTGTCGGTGATAGATTAAAATTATGTGTGTAGTAAATTGAACAGTGTCCTTGGTTTATTCTGAGAAATTAATTTCCATAATTAGTTTCTGCTGTCATCAGCGAAAATAAAATACGATAAACACATCTGCTGCATTATGAAAAAAATAACTAAGTGAATTAAAACAAGTCTACAGAAAATCAGTTCTACTCAGTTGAATTTGAGATCCATTTTCTCAAAATTGTATTAGGATAGATGCAGAGTTTTTGATTAGCAGTGCTGTCATTCATGGTGGCGTTTATTGTAGCAAGACGCAATAACATCGCAAACCTAAAACTAGATAACTAGAAAAGTTTGAAACTCTTAAAACGGTTGACTGTTCTTAAAGGATTTATGCTTTAGAGATTTATGCCAAACATAAGTACTAACCAATATAAATTCTGTAGTTTTTATTCTAAATACTATATTATATACGTCAATAAACCTAGCTATCTTGTAAGACATTCATGAGTGCTGTTATTGGCATCCAACAATTTATATAAACCATTAGGAGGGGTAGTTGGTTAGGAATTCAATTACGCAATCCTGTGTGAGTACAATGTCAATGCCGTCCCTGGGTAGCTGTATGGCCTTTATTTTAACTTTGTCAAAATCAGATATTTTACTATAATCTCCTCAGTGGAAAAACGAAAGATAGGTTACTACTACTAGAAGGCAAATTTTATCCATAGGACAACTCATCGCGTAAGAGGTAATTATCAGATGACAATCAATTTACCTATGTATTTTTGATCAATCTGTAGCAAAATGCATTGATATGATAGTGTAATTTAACAAAATACATTCTTAGTTTTTACTAAAGGTAAGATAAAAATAATTTAGTGAAGAAGTGATAGAAAAGAGAATGAAAAAATGAAAATAAAAAGAAAGAGTGTTGGCAATTTTAAACTTTTTGGCAATCAACATAGATATTGCCGAAGAGGTGCATTTGGTTTCATGTTTCTTTACGACTGAAGAAGCAAAATAATACATATCTGAAATATGCTATTGACAAAACTACTAGGTACAACGACTTTTTTCTTTTTATAATATGCCCATATTATAAAAAGAAAAAAGTCGTTGTACCTAGTAGTTTTATAAGTAGATATATAATTTATAGTGCAATATTGAAGGCATTGGGGAAATTTTAACTAGTAAAAGTATTCGTTCTAGGTACACTATAGATAATAAAGCAAAGATACTTACTGTATAGTCCGTCAGTTTTTAGGTCATTATTTTATAAAATGTACTATTAATTAATATAGTCAATGTCTAGCTCCTTAGTGTAATAGCCTGGCACATACTCTAAATTATAATTCACACTAAATATTTATTGACATCAGTAAAAATTAGAATCAATTGGAAGGAAATTGAAAGCACCGGCAATCTCACACGAGGTAAAAGTACTAAAATAACTTTTGTTATCGGGTTGTCTATAAATACAGGGCTAAATAATACTTATCCTACAAAATGTTGTGGCGACTAACTGATTCAATTCGTAGTGTTCATTATGTTATAACAATTCAATTTATTCTTTACCAGGGACTTGCTTTAGCTTTGCACGATGGCACTTACAGTAGCCACAATTTCAGTGACACTAAGCACTTATTACCAAAAAAGGACAAAATAAATTTATAAGGAATTCAACTCCAAATTAGACCCTTATAAGTCGTACGCACTGCGCCGCTAAAGCAATCAATACAAACATTCGAATCAAAACAATAAAAAAAATATCCGCTACAATGAACGCAGGAAAGTTGGAAAAAATTTGGCAATAAAATACCGCAATAGATATATAAAATAGTTTTCATTCAATAAAACTTTTTGGTAAACAACTTTGCTGAGCATCGCCGTGGGTGTATAGATAACCTTACCATTATTTTTTGGGAAAAATAAACACAACATACTGTACCGGTTTCCAGGTTTTATGTGTAAAAGTCTGTATAGAACCACCCTCCTAGCTGCTCTACTATCAGCAGCACTTTGATAAGGATGCCTGGAAATGTCTACACATCAGCATGAATAATACTACACTAGTAGTGTTAGCTTGACTATAATCTTTCGTAGGGTAAAGGTGTTTTCAAAAGGAATCTTGATTTTTATTACATACAATTAAGTAGCAGATGAGCTAATAGCCCATCTGAAAGTAAATGGTAACAGCGACCCGTGAAAATGCTTAACACGTTTCTGGCCGTTAGTTTTCGGATATTCTTGCTACCTTCTTACGAAAACCATTACTCCGTTGACTTATTGCATTAAAAAAGGAGCATGACCACTAAGGTTATATAATATAATGCAATTAATACAAATAATAACCATTTCCGGTAGTATATCCACGTTCATTTTTACGGTAGTAGATCCACGCTGATTTCAGCATGAATGGGTCGGATCGTCCGGGGAAGTACTACCCTCTCATAGAAGACCGACTTAAGAGTAGTAGTATCCTTACTACTACGTTTCGTTCGGTGAGTGAGAGCGCCGGAGGCCCAATTTCCCCTCTTTCCTCTTTCCTCACCTCCCTCATTCCCTTCCCCTATCCCCATTCCCAGCCGCCATAGTGGCGGCCACCATACCAGCAGTTTAAGACGATGGCTTTTGGTATGGTGGCCGCCACTTCTGGATTCCACTGACTTCTTACCATCAGGCGGGGTGGAGTCACTTTGGTGTCCTATAATATAAAAAAAAAAAAAAAATATTTCCGCAATAATTATAGTTACTTACTATTTACCGTATCATAAATTAGTGCAGCCTAGTCGAAACGTCAAGCAATCCAAAGTTAAATAATGCATGTTGGCAATACCCGAATCATTTATAGGATTGGCAAGGGTGAAAGATGACATGGTCAGATATAAAGTTATTGTTCAGATAACGTCCGATAAGAAAAGACGTATTATGTCGATTCCGAATACTTTATTCGATGAAAGGCAGGCAGTTGTTTTTTTTTTGTTTGTATGCGTCATATTTAGAGTCATATTTAGATGTTCTATCGGATCTCACATCAGTAATATACTATATTCCTGGCGTTTAGTTAAGTGCTATGCAAATTGTGCATTGCAATGCTTCGTCTTGATAGATACTCTAATACCCTTACTACCTAAAGTGGAATGTTGTATTTCAACGATAAATTTCGCATTAGATCGTGAGAAGTTTACAATTATTTATAATTCAAAGACCCTTAAACATTCAGATTTAGAGAAGACAATCTGCAAGTAATATAAATATCAATCCCCTGTGGCGATAGACCTCACACTTGGTTTGGCATTTAAGTTATGTAAGTGATGTAATCGTGATAGAAACTTATATAGAAATAAGTAGCTTAGAAAATAACAACTGCGTGGTTAACAATTGTTGCGAGGAGCATGTGAATGAAATAAACACATAGAGATCTCTCCAAATAGAGCACGTTAGCCTATTGATTCAGTTAGTGAGAACATCTATGACAATCGTTACTGGTAGTCTTGTAAATGAGATGATTGATGAATGAGTCTAATGATTGAGTAGTTCCTTGTAATTGAACTAAGGTAGTCAGAGGTGAGATATTCAGTCGCCAATGCACGGTTAGATTGGGAGACGACTTTAACATAGTTAAAGGAGTCGTGTAGGATACTGATGATGATGAAATAACAGCGTTTAACCTTTTTATTGAAAGTGTTATGATTAAATAGATAGAATTCTTTTATTAGCCAATTTTGACGTCACTAAATAATATTGCGACCTACGTTTTAACTTGTGATTGTAAAGCCAAGCCATACCCTTGTCCTGATATTATAATTTGCAATCTATATCTAACTTTGGAGTTTCTGTGAATAGGTACTATATCCAACTTTGACGAGTTTATCAACATACGTCTCACACGTACTCAATTAGATTTAATATAAAACACAGATAAAATTATGTATCAAACAGACTGAAACATGGCAGTTAATATTATGACACGATTTGGTGGACGCCGTTTTTCATCTACATGCTTTTTTGAAAGGGAACTTTATACTTTTAACCACAGCCAAATTCTTTGTTCTAGGATTTTCGTAAATTTTAGTATGAAACTTTGTCAAGCCAACATTTTTGAAACCAGAAATAGTAAATAGAATTTATGGATATATTAATGAAAATAACTCTTTTTGTTCCTACTATTTAAAGTTAATAGAATAAATAAAATAAAAAGTAATTTTATAGATTACCAATACCTGTAATCGTTTTAAAATAAAGATGCTGTTGGTAAAATCATTTGTTTTAGGCAGAAGTGTATTTCTGCCTTTTAAGCAGAGCCGAAGCCTATTTTTGTACTTTGCTAGCTAATGTCTATATCAAAGGTATAAAGACGACCTACTCGTATGCAGTATAGACACACAAAAGGTATTTTGTAACTCGTAAGTCGGTTTGTAAAAAAGAAAATATATTTTCTGAGAAGCCGGCAAAATTACAGTTACTGTTATCTTTTTCTGTAGCATTGCCGTATGCGACGATTTTTATATTGTATATTCTTTTATTTATTATACTTTAAGCATATACATGTGCATATAAACAAGAACTAATATATTTTAACAAACGTCCTCTCTGGTTAATTTGTTAATAACGTTTAAGTTGATGGATTATTTTTTCTAAAAACGATGGGTGAATGTTTCATTTCATCTGTAGATGTCATTATTATTTTAATGGGCTGCGACTATAAATGATGGAAAAAAATTAACAATCAACTCACTGAAATAGTATCAAATTGATTATTTCTAACGTTCAGTAGAATGTTCTAGTTTTTCAATCGTAGCCTACTTATATTTTTATTTTTACTGACGATAAACCGATAACCAGGCATGATTGCCTGATTCGGATGGCATGATTCTGATCGGTTAGCAGCGTCTCGATAACAATTAAATTCAAATAGTTAACCTTTTTAAAATCATTTATTTTCAATTTTTATTTTCAAGAAAGGTTAACTTTCTATTTAGGAGATTAATTAAGACTGTTATTAGCCATTTAAGCTTATCTTGAATTTCAGCAGGAATTCTGTGCAATGATATATAATAGCCAAAACTTTTTATCAAAACATTCTAAAATCCAAAATATTACTTACCTACCTAAGTTTTATAATTTGAATACAAACTAATAATTTAATCTGTTACAGTCCACCTATTTCAGTTTACGTCAACAAATTTAATTAGTTTTTGACAACTAACCCATTTATGCCATCCCATCTATTTAAAAAAACTTTATTGAAATTTCACAGAGGAATTTTATAATAAAATTCCTTCGATTGAAAGTTACTTAATGCGTTAACTATTAGGGTTTCTGTGCTTGTAATCAAACTTTACCAAAAACTAAAAGAATGTTATTAAATAGTGTTATACAAATCTAAAGCTTTGAAATCAAAATATTATTTCTTATTTTATAATACTAAGTGCAGAACATGACATTGAAAGGTTTTAAATATTCTTAGGGATACCAGTAATATCTCGTTCCATACACAAAGCAAAACTGTTATTTACAACTTTGGTGGCAAACATATGAAGGTAAGTGACAACCGTAGCCCTTAGAGCATTAAACCAACAGGAGTGGACACGCGCTCTATTTCCCTTGCGCAAAAGTCTGCCACTTTCGGCGGGGGACGGGGTAACGCGAGCAACGCACACTAATTACAATGTTAACTACTAATGCATTTTTAAATCGCGTCGTTATACACGCACACAATAAAATTATTACACACTAGCTTAAACTAAACACACACAATCACATTCACACACAGGAACATCTATCAGTTTATGCTTCCTTAGCGTAAAACAGTTAGAGCTTGACTCTGTCGATATTTAGTATCGATGTTTAGGATTTCATATAAGTACGCGAAAGATTTAATTATTTTCATTATTATTATATTTGCTTATTAAAATGAGCATTATCTTATATTATATAGAACAGTTTTAGGTAATAATAATCTATTATAATTTTAAGTTTTTTTTTTATTTAAGCACTTTGAAATAGATGAAAGTAAAGTAAATAGTTCATAAACATGAATTAACTAGAAGTAATTCTGTTATTTCATGTTTATGTCAATATTACAGGAAGAATAAAACAGTGTTTCTAACTAGCACACTTTTTTGTAATTATTATCAAAAAAGCCCGTCATACGGTCGGGCTAAATTTATTTGTTAAACATTGTTCGACAAACAAATCTGGTTATGCGGTCGGGCTCTCCTACTATGTTTACTAATGTTTATTCAATACTTCCGATCCCTGATAGTACGGAACCCTCGGCGCGCGAGTCCTACTGGCATTTAGCCGTTTTTTTTTGAAGTTATACTTTTTTTGGCGCGATTGGGAAAAATGATGAGAGTGAATTTTTACGATGCGCGCGCACACCGACAGAAAAAAGCAACACCCTGAAGTTAGTTGCGGATCTTTGTGTGTCGTATCAGTACAAATAATCTGTGTGAATAAATAAAAAATATATTGGCGTTTATATCAATTCAAATATTTATGTATGTATGCGTTGTATTATTATTTGGTATTTTTGGATTGTTATGCCAAAGAAGTATAACTTCTTACGTGCGTACATGGGTACCCACTCTTTTTTTTTATTTTACTACTGCGCACAAGGATTTATGTTCAATAACCACCACCTGTTGAAATTTGTTCTAGTGTGGATTAAAGATTGTAATTAATTATTACGTGTCAATTTTACGTGTATTATTCCTAAGTATGTATGTATATTCAAACCAAATAATACTTTGAATTAATTGTCTGTTGCTATTAAATTTCGTTCCAACTAAGTAGAGCTTGTAATTGGAGGATTTTGTTCTGATTACATAGTAACAAGACACTGACATGAGAATGTATGAGTAGATTTTTATTAGAGAGATATTTTATCTGTTCAGATAACAAAAAAACAACAGAATATATTTCAGAAAGTCTTTATTTAAGTAGGTATAATAAAATACTGAAAAACTGTGCAATTTAAATTAACCTTATAATCTAGTTTAACTAATCCTAGGTAATGCAATAAGAGGAGGTAGCGCACAGCGAGTTTACTTGCTAAAAACTGAGCTCTCCGCCGCTTGGGGGGTAGGGAGGAGGTAGCAGTGCTGGCAGCACAGAAGGCTTTGTCTTTTAAGCTGTTAGTCAGATACTTGTACGCTTAGGAACCCACTTATATGGTTCCTACAATATTGGACCCAAGCGACTCCAGGCGCTGCTTCTTTTGAAAATCTAAAACAAACAAAAAAAAATTAATTTAATACTGGAAAACCAATATCGATATTTGTGATTAAACTGTCTCATCTCTAATTATGTTAAAGTGTGACCAAAAATAAATACGCTTATTTTTGTAAGAAATGAGCAATTATCTTTCGGAATAAAGTGCACTAATCTTGTATATTTGGATTTATAATCTCATTTTACTTGTTCATTTAATATTATTTTGTGCATTACTTGGTAAAAAAAACATTGGTTTTAATTAAAAATAAATAAATATGGGAACGGTGACACAATAATGTACATCCAAAATGAAACTTATTAGATATGTCAACAAGGCGAGATATAAAAAAGGAAAGGTTAGTTTTTATGTTAATTCAACTTAAAATATTACCCCAGATTGGAGTATTGATGATAAGCCTGGCAACACTTGTTGATTAGCATTTTATTTGGTTAAATTGCTAATTTAATGCCTTATTTAATAATATTAGAACAAAATAATACTTACAGGTGGAATGTAATATTATCCTTTTGTAGACTTGATGTCGCTGAACGCTTTTTACACCAAAATACACTGCAATTCGGCATTTCTATTGAGACGCTATTACGCATGCACTGATAGGTGACTTATGATGCGGAACGCGCGTCAACTAGTTTTATATAACGGGTATGATCGGTGGGCTGGTACCTTTGGCAGAGGGGTACGCCTGTCAGTGGCCTCTCCGGTTGGTTTAATGCTCTAAGCCGTAGCCTATAGATATGTCTACTATGTTTACTAAGAATTGTAGAAGTAATGCTAAGAAAACACAAGAATAAGAAGGCGTTGTTGACCATGTAGGCAGAAGATGAGAAAAAATATCATCTAAGACTATGGTATGATATGATCCTATTATGTACCTAACTATTTTAGAAAACTGCACTTTAACGTTTAAGGATTATAATAGTAGGCGTTTAAGGATTATAATGTAATCGTGTAAGTCTGTTTAGAAGCCTAAATACTTGTAACTCATTTGGGAGAAATCCTTCAAACTCGGTTATAATCTTGAAAACAGACAGAACATTATCAGAAGTAATGTGTATATTTTCACCTTGATACAGCATTTCCGTGGTTATAATAACCTAATTTAAATGCTACAGTACTTTTTTTCGACCTTATCAATATGCTGCGTATTTTACGGCAACGAAGCCGAGCCAATTGGAAATAATTAAAATAAATTTATGTTAATATCCGTTATACACGAACTTCCGAACATAATCATTCAAAGAATTTAAACAGATACGATAGCTAATGTCTGGATAGAACAGGCTTTCAAGTGCTTTCAATAATTCCCACAATATCTGCCGCCGCGATAGCTCAATATTTAATCAGAGAGCTCTTAGTTTGGGGTACTGTAATTGCATTTGATTGCCTTGCTTGTTTACTTAGGATTTAGTACTAGATGGATTTGGAGTAATATTTACGGATTACATATTATTAAATATCGTTATGTTAGTTCTCTGTAACTATACATCTTTCAAAACTTTAAGACCTTTTCGTGGCGCTGTGATTATTAAGGAAAGTCTGTACTAACAGTTTATGAAATAATATTAAATTATAAATTACCCAGCGCTACAGAAGAAGGTACCTCAACTACAAGTGGGCTGTGCGTTGTCTGTCAGTCAGTCAGTCAGGACAAGGCATTTTATAATATGTAGCTATAGATAAGAAATTTGCACACTTATTCAAAACCTCCCAAAAGTTTACTGAAATTGAACAAAAGAAGCATTGTTAAAAAGATTCTTCTTTTTGTAGTGAATATTCAGACGATTTAACGTTCATATATTTGTGAAATGTTTATAAAATGCTAAGATATAAGAGAATATTCTTCTTTTTTAAAATAAGTCACAATGTCAGAAAAATAATGACCTAATTTATTTTGCTCAGCAGCTGCAGGGGAACTGAATATAAAGCAGGCAAGCAGCGTTCTGCGATGTGCATTATAAGAGTATGAACCGAGTACAACACATTTAGGGGTCCCACATCAAATAAAAATTGTAATTGGTTGTTATTATTATATATATATCTTTAAAAGCAAATCAGAGGGACTCATAGAATAGCCGCTCGGTGTGTGATTAATTAAAAACATGTTAAGGTATTTATAACTTCGGTCCTGTTATTCACACTAGCAGCAATTGTTGCAGGCAGTCACAAGCCTGCAAAGTTTTGCTATTGGTCTCACCGTCAATTTGTATTGCCAACTTATTTGGGTCTCAGAAATCCTATGAAAATAGCAAGTGCCGTTGTATTAGTCTAAGAGATAAGGTTTGCTGCCAAAACAATACTTCTCCAATGACTTCTGGATCACCTTTCACGAGTAGAAACATAACATTTCCTTAGTGGCGTTATTCAGCAATCTTGTAAATATTTCCTTGGGGCAAAATGTTTGCAAACAATTTCACTAATATTCACGTTAACGTGTCTGTTTTGTATAAAATTGTCTGGAGAATACCGAAATTAGGCCACATTCAATATATGACGTTATCAAACCGGAGGAGATCTGGCAGCTGATGCCCTAGATCCCTAGATGCTTACTTGGACCGGCACATTGGGGTTATTAAGCGAGCCAACAAGATCAATAATGTATAATGTTCGATGTCGACGAGCGTAATGTTGACCTTTTCAAAGTTCCGGTGAGTTCGCCCCGGTGGTTCGTAAGATGAGGGTATTAGGCATCCGCCCTTTTGTTTAATTAATAGCGGCTTGACCCACGTCTAACTTTCGCTAGCTGTATTTAAGAGACCGTTATGTACGCTTGGTTGAAATAGTTATGTTGTTTTTTTATGTCAGTCTGTATACCCACTCGGATTATAGACGTTTCATTCCAGTAACAAAACTACAACATCTGCTATAATACCTATATGTTTTTGTATTAATTATTATGAGTAGATAACTTTATACGTGTGAATTTAAACTGAACGAATATTATTACCGTAATTCTAAATGTATTTGAAATCGTTACAATAACACATTTTAACTCTATGTAGTCTGCTACTTAAAGCATTAATGTGCAAATTATTATTAAACATACACCTACCTACACGATATTATGATTGTAACCCCTAACACACTAAAGTACCTCGACATTACACATCTAAAACATAATGAAACATTAATTAAGAATTTAACTTACATCTAAATAAAATTGTTTCAAATACATTGCCGTTTAATGTGTGTAATAAAAAGTTTAAGCCTACATCTACGTCAATCTAATTCATCAACACCAATCGGCTCCGCGTTCTGTCATGAAAACATGCTTACATTTATTATTCCCAAAACAATACTTACCGGCTCAATTACTAGCGTTTCCACACGCGCATATGAAACAAATACTTGCTATCATGTACAGTAAACAAAGTTTATGCATACAAAATGTCGTAAAGTCGTACATCAAGACAGCTCGCGACAATTTTCTGCGCTACATAAATTCACCGAGACTCTGAAAGTAGACAAGTTAATATGAGATTTCATATCAGACAGCGAAACAACGGTGCGTCGGGCTCAGCGCTAATGAATAAATAACAAGTTTGTATGTCTACACTCGCTCGATCTCCTCTAGGGCCAGCATAAACCGTTTTTTCTTTGAATTGTACAAAAAAGTAAATAAAGCACCCACATTTGTAAAACATACCCTATTTTGCAGCAATTAAAAATCAGCATTTATGCTGAAGGAAATACGTAAACACAAACTCATTGTGATATATTATATTGTTGTAATTTAATTAGCATCAAATGGAGCTTTAGCTCACAGTCACCTCTGTTAAATGTTGAATGAAATGTGGTGGCGACATTTTCGTACGCATTATACTGAATTCGGAAGTGGTAAAAATATACGTATTTATGACAGTATAACACTATAACAATATGGTTTATTGCCATTTTATATAGATACACGGCTAGCACGGCTATTACGCATCAGCATATAGCATTGGTATAAAATTAATGTACCGTAAAAATTTCGTATATGTACAAACATGGTTAACCTCGTACCAATCTCACACTGCACGCAGAAAGTATAGAATGTCATTTGCTACGGAAAGCGTACCTATCTACTTCTTTCACTTGTTTAGTCTCGTGATTTCAAGTGCTCCTAAGTTGGCGCTTTTCCATACTATTCGATATATTAGATCCAACCTTACACAAATTTAAATTTGAATGTGCTGTGAAAATGTTTCATTTTTAAATAAAACATTTCATAATACGCCTTTCAGCAATCAGGATTGATTAGGCAAGAAACCTCTATTCAGTCCTTTTTGCTGCTATTGGTGGTTTCAGTGCACTAAAGATTGTTTACTGTAATTATCATAGACCTTATCTTATCTTATCCTTTTTTGCAAGCAGACAGAAAAGACAGCTAGTCTGAGTTTCATGAACGGCGATGTATGGCGACCCTTATATAATTCCTTACTAACTTTTCGCAAATTCGCCTTAAGCAAGCGTTGTAATCAATGCTCATGCCTTCATTGTAGCAGAAGAGGTCTTCATTATGCGGTGGGTTAATTAATGGCCTTTTTTTTTTTTTTTACGTGGGAAATGCTTTACGCATACGCACCCGCCTGGGCAAGACGGGGGTTATGTCGGACTCTCCGACCGCACTCAAAGCGCGGCCGGCATACCGCTTAAAACCCACGGTGTTCCTCCAGACGGCCAGAGTGTCGGGGTCACGGAGACGCTTGCGCATTCATCCGCGACCCCGACGGGCCATGGCCCGCTCACCACACGCGAGCGGGCCCCGTCCGATTTGGGGGGCCTAGCCCCCCCCCTTCGAGAGGCGCGTGCGGAACACGCGCACTTCCGTCTCAGGCCCGTGCTGTTCGGACCGCGACTGCCCGATCGCCGCCCGCAAGCCACCTCCCAACTCGGCCGCAGAGGATAGGGAGAACGGCGCGTCGCAATACCGACACTCCTCTTCCCCTGCGGCCCCACCGCGGCCGCAATCTGGCGGTTGCGGCCCCGCCGAGGCCGCGGAAGGTAGGGAGAGCGGCGCACCGTTATACCGGCACTCCTCTCCCGCCGCGGCCCCACACTCCTCAGCTGCGCCGAAGCAACACCGCAGCCCGACCCAGTTGCGGTGCCGCCCAAACAGCACCGCAACCCACCAGAGCCGCTCCATCGTGGGCTTATAACCAAAGCCCAGAGGAGCGGCGCCTCCTTGGGGGTTCCTCTTGGTTCGCCGTGGTTCTGCGTAATCACGGTTACTAAGCCTCCCCGCCGCGACAAGGCGAGAACCCCGGTTGGGAGGGGGAGGTTAATTAATGGCCTGGACCAACTAACTTTATTCTATAAACCATATAAATAAACTTGTGACAACAGCGACAATTTAAACGAGTTGCCTTAGTTTCTTACTAGTTCTTCTCATGGCTCAACCCTGGCTATAAACAGACGGTAAGCAAACTGGTTAATGTTTACTTCAAGTTGTTCTATCATAGAAGTAACATTATTGAGATTTAATTAAATAGTTTGAATACGCTGGTATTTAAAGAAACTGTTTTGTCACTTTAAAACAACAGCAGGTACGGCATTAAATTAATAAAGATAGAATATAATAATGGAGAAAGTATTCCACCTTGAGGTACGCCAGAGAAGAGATCATGCCACGTAGATGATGAATCAACTGAGCGAACTGACTGTTGACGTCCCCGAAGATATGTTGAGAACCATTCCAGTGCATCAGAAGAAATCAAAAGATGGAAGAGGATTGACTGAAGGATGTCGTGACTGACGGTATTAAAGGCATTTGAAAAGTTAATTAAGATCAGTATAGTAACTTTGGTTTCTTACATACCTGCCCCTATATGCCAGTCACTTTCAGAAAGGCGGCAGTCGTGCTGTGGCCGGGCCTGAATCTAGATTGCAGAGGACTCAGTAAATTATTATAAAATACGTACTTAGACAAATGCTTCTGTACACAGGCCTCGACCACTTTTGATAGCAATGGATATTTCTAATCCCTAATCGTTTAAGAGCACTCAGATATTGAGTTGTTTCAAAAGATGTGTCGCAAAAGATGTCAACGCAAGCACGGCTACTTGCAAATTAAGTCTAAGGTTTACTACATAGCTGAAACTATATGCTTAGTCTATGCTGATACCGCATATTTTGTAGAATATATTTTAAATACCTACATGAAATAATTCTTACAGTAGTTGGTACATTGTAAAGATTAAGGGCTAGCTGAAAATAAAGATACCTACTAGCTTCTAACCAAAACAATTTAAGCTCTGTTAAAATACACAACTAAGCTTTACGTATCATCGAGCAGTTATGCCATGAACGTAGCTGGGGTTAATAATTCCAAAACAATTGCTAACGTATTTAAAAATGATTTTGCATACAAGTCAACAGTGTGTTCACCCTTTTATAACATAGGCGATGTTGGAAACATGATGGCCTAAGTAAGTCACATTTTAAAACAAAATGTGTGCCTAAAGCTATTAAAAGCATGCGGAGAAGTCTGAGGTAAAGTGCATTCAGTCCCGAAGCAGCCGTTTGAGTATTGAGTACTTTAAATATGTAGTACTTCTACAAGGTACTTATGATGCCGACCGCTTCATATGCATATGACTCAAAATGGGCAAACTAATATGACTGTTTTATTAAACTTATAATATTATTAGTTATACCCCTTAAAAATTACAAATAACTAACAAATGGCGAAGGAAAACATGAAAATACACACCAATAAAAAATATAAGTCTTAAAGCGCCAATCCACGTATTTCTTCTGCTGTATGAAAGGAGGTATAAGGCCTACCGACTGATAATATGGCAGTTTTATTATTATCGTCAATACTTTAGGTTTCTAAAGAGTCGCGTTCAATGAGCTCGTTCCCAGGCACGTGAGTTGTCTTTTGAAAAATTGTTTGTACCTAATATGGGATCGTTATAAAGCATGAGCATACACGAAAATCATGATTAAATTCAATCATACAAATATTCTAAAAATAAGCGTTTTATAAACTTTTTGCCAAATAATGTAAACACATCAACTAAATCTGCAATTTTTATTACTTTACCTATACTTTGAGCGATAAAGAATTAGCGGAATAAACTACTAATGGTATTTCTTTTCATCGTCGGCGTCGGCAAAGGGTAGATTGACTTTAAAAGTGAAAAGGAACTCTTCCTTTTAACATCAAGTTTAAATGAACCTTTTATGCGTTGTCGATTTAATGTAAATTAAATGTTACAAAGTTACAAACGATACCTAACAATTACTTTGAAATGGCTTTAGTAGGTTTTGCTTGTTAATAGTTAACTTTTCTCATTATTTCTTCAATGATCCACTGAATGAGTACTTGTTATAAAAAGCTACCGGATAATATGAACTGATTTGGTCTGAAGTGACGTAAAATTGCGAAAGTAAATTGCGCGTTGGGTTTGGGTGAATATTTTTATTTCTAAGAGTCATTTTTCTTTGTAAGACAAACAGATTCACTAATGACGTGTAATCACCCCTAAGGCCGGTATTACATCATCATATTTAAATCATATAAATATGATTTCATATCTGTCAATTCTATGATCATAGTTATATTATGACGTTCTTCATTTTTCTTTACACTTATTGATCTTATAAACGTCATATACCACCAAGCCGTGTTTTCCGTTGCTATGGGTGCTACGTTTACGCAAGTGTCACAGTTTAGATATGGGATCCTTTTTGACAGCTAGCGTACATGTAGGATCATATCAACATACATCTATTTACATACAGACTGTGCTGGTGTGCTGAATATGATCCTACTTGTACGCTAGCTGTCAAAAAGGATCCCCTAATTATGATCAGGCAATATGAATCATAATGTAGTTATTATACCGTAATATGTTTTTCATTTAAAAATGACTGACACATCTATGATCATATTTCTATGATACTCTAATAGCGGCCTAAATGTCGCTAAACAATTACCTTTCTTACTAACGAAGAGTTACTTCATAGAGAATTTGATGTCTGCCGTCATGTCTGAGAACATCACATATTTCAGTTTGCTGTATTAAAGTTTGCTGCTTATGAATTTAGTGAATGTGACACTGAAAACTCAGAGATCTTAGTTCTGACCTGACATCGATTTAAAACAAGCAATATATATAATTAAAACGAATAGCTTGTCTGTTTAAAACAAAGTAAAAAGAAAGAAATCGAGTTTTCTCGTGCTGAAGCTACATTAAAATTTTATATACCATTATGTCACTCCCATAATCAATACGAATCTAAAGACACCTCATATGTTAAAATCCATCAAGCCATTTAGGCTGTAGAGCTTGACAAAGAATTAGATATATCTATAATATAAAAATGAATCGCTGAATGTGTTGCTAAGCGCAAATCTCGAGAGCAGCTGAACCGATTCTACTAATTCTTTTTTTATAATATTCCTTGAAGTACGAGGATGGTTCTTACGGAGAGAAAAATTAAAGCGCTAGTATACATATATAATAGTAGTCGAAAATGACTCAAAATGCTTCGAGAAAAGGATTTTTTTTGCTCGACTTAGCGGAGGCACTGCCGTACCCCCAGATACATACATAAGTACATATGCTCGAAAAACATTACCTCCTTGACTTCGGCAGTCGAGCTAAAATGACAATAGACACACATGTACACGCCTATTACAGGTTAGTAGAAGCTTTAATTTTTTTAAAACGTCCCGTTCTAGTGAGATAACGAGATGAGGTAGTGGATAGAAAAGAGAAGAGATCCGTCGAGATAAAGTACTTATGTAGGCTTTCTTAATGTTTTTTTTTGTAGTGTACAATTTATTAAATTCCAAGTAATTCTGAAATAAGAAAATAACCAAAATTAGCAAAAAAATTATGTCTTAAAAAATGAATCATAATTCTTAGTAAACGTCCGCGCCAGCAGTGTTAAAAAGAACAATTTTCATAGCAGTTGTAAAGAAATTTTGTATATTATTTACTGCGCAATGAAAGTCCGTAATTTAATGAATAACGGTTGTACTGAAACTGTAAGTCATGACATGTCTTCTCGTCGTACAGAATTTGCCATTGTGGCCGCGGAAAATGTCGTCTCTTTTCATGTTTATAAATACACAAGTACTTACAAGATTTATTAGACAAGAAATGACAGAACATTTAATATACAGCTATTTAAATTATCTTCATAATTAACTTACTCAAATAAAAAAAATCAAACTTAAACTCATTTATTCATAATCACATGAGTGACACTTATAAACGTCGAAATATCAATCAACATGTCCTAACCATAACCAGTTTGCTGACCAAAATCATTGGAAGCTAGCAAGCAACTCTTTTAAATCGCCAGATTGTTAATTTTAATCCTGGGTCTTAAAAGCCATCATAGTGACACCACAAGAGCAGTTGGCTGGGTAGAGTCATTTCGCTAGGCTAATCAAATAATTTAAAACACAGTAACACTACTTTTGGCCTGTGTACTTGTTTACCGAAGTAGGTTTATTTACAAATTTTCAGTGGATTACAATATGTTACAAGAATAATAAATACCTCACTCAAATATTTAATTCTGAACATCCTTTTTTTAAGCCGCTCAGGGCCGTAATCTCTACATCGTGGGGATCATAATGGCGAAATTGGAGTGGATTTACCAACTGTGTTTACATGTACTATATAATGTATATATTTTATATAATTACAACGTAGTTGATCATTAATGTTCGCGACACCAGTGAAAATAGTATTAAATAGTGTTTAAAATAGTGCATACAGTGACAAACAGAACCTAGATAGATTTAAAAGCTAAAAAACATTGTGCGCGTGTGCTAGCATAACATTTCATGACAGTTATTTTAAGTGCCACACGTTTTTATATGTGAGCGAGAACGAAAACGTCGTTCGTCCACCGCCATTACTAAAAGTTAGTGTCGTACGTAGCGAACTATTTTTTGTTTACCCTATAGTGAAATTATTTAGTGCTAATCTAAAATCTAGATTTATAATGTTTAGAATCACTTTTTATTGTGCTCCTTAGTGTTTTAATCACGAATATGTATTTACCTTTTTGATAAAACAAATAGTTCATAAGTTATAGCAGAAACAAAATTATTTTTTTGTTTAGGTCACAGTTTGGTCTATAACTTAGGTTTAATTCAATAAAGAATAGTTACTTTGGTGTTTTATTTTAGAGAATAGTGTCCTCTAGATGTTCGTGAAAACTTATCAAAATAGGTTCAGTAGTTTGGATAGTATAAACAGATAAAGTTCATAGTACATCTAGGAGGCACTAGAATTTTAGGTTTATGCTACGACATCTAGGTAACCGTAAAGTTTAGATTTATAGTATAGACATTTCATGTTAGGTATTATCGATACCTATCTAACGGTACCTAGATAATTACTGTATTGTTAAAAATGATGTAGTTATAACCAAAAATGTAATGTTTTGATAGTGAAAATAAAACTTGTACGAGGTGTTTTGCACACGGCACCAATTGAGGTAAAAGGTATATAAACGCGCGCGCGCAGGCACAGAACGTTCCATCGCTCAGAACAAAGCTTACACAGCTCGCGCAGCTATACAGAAACGTCCGCGGTTTCGCCCTCGCCGTCGAGGTCGGAATTCGCGCCGGGTCGCTCAGAATCTCTCTCCATCCTTAGGTAGGGCCGTAGATGTAGTAGTCGCAACGCCTCAAGCCGAGGTCGTACCCTAGCGGGTGCCCTTGGGTCAACGTTGCTAGTTTTTAGGTTTAAACCGGTCGAGTGCCATCAGCCCTCACCAACTGCCCGCGTAAAGCTATCAAGGCCATCAGAGGCCAATAGCTATAGTCAAACAAAAAAAAAAAATAAAAGGCTCAGAACGTTCACTGTTAATCAGTAACCCATAGAAGACACTTCAAGCCTCAACACCTAATGGCCTAAGCAGAACACCTCAAGCATTGAACCAAGACCGTTTGTTTTACTTCATTATGCCTCTTTAGTGAAGCCTTACACGACGTCTTCGAAGAGCAGCGCTGTATCCGGAACCTATAGGTGCAGGACGTGAGCGGGTCGTTCACAGATTTGCACAACACATTCGTGTTGGGTTCGATTGCCGCCCGCCCGGCACAATTAATGAACCTTTGTTTTAATATGTGTAATTATTAATAGTCTATTAACAATCGCCTATACATATAGTACCTAATGATAAGTTTGATTAGTGGTTTTATAATGCTAACAAAATAAATATTAAGTAAGATCAAATAATTAAAAAAACCAATGACTCGTTCCATAATATGAGCTCTTAGCAGAAACCTTAACTAAAAGCTTAAAAAATTGATACTTTCTTAATTGTTACAAGGTTTAATCAGCTGTTTTTTTAATAGTAGCAAACTAGGTAAAATAGAATAGGTATTCTGTAGAAACCTATTTACATATTTATAATACAAGATAAAGATTGTATAAATAATTCCAAAACTATATTTCAATCTTTGGTAATCAAGGCAATTCATGTTACGGAAAAAGTAAAAGCCTAACAGTTCATTCTCTGCAGGTTTTCACCAGAACAAATTAATACTTTTACTATCATTGTACAGTAGTACCAAATTTCTTTAAATTAATTTTGTTAAATTATAATAACTCGTTAATATTATAATAACTCACTGGATTAAGTAAACATTGTATTGTTTTGCTTAAGTTATATGTTAACAGCATGACTTGATGTCAGAGTTTGATTGTAAATTTACGCAGCGCGGTTTCACCTTCGGTTAGTACTTTCTTGTAGTGACTCTGATATTCATTAGTCTATTATCTGCTCGAGTAGATATTCATGCTATCAAATGTAAACATACTTTTCAAATCGGAATGGTAGTCCACAGAGATTAGTGCGTTCAAACCACGGAACAATCTCTTCAAGTTTATTATATTAATATAAATATAAGTACAGATAATATAGAGCATAATAATATAATTATATAATAAACTAAAATCATATATTTTATTTATTAAGTTTCATGCACAAAGAACAAAGTCGGACAAATGCTAAAAGCATTATCTACCAGTCAACCCTAGATGGTGAAATTTAAATGTAGCATAAGTTTAAGATAAAATAAGAGCTGCTTGACAATTATTAGATGGTAGTTAGTATTTAAAAGATATACAAATTCTGCCTACCATCTGAGTGAGTTCGTCAGAGATTTATATTACCAACCGTTTACTACGTCTAACTGCGTGTCGTAATCTATCTCATAATGCTTGTTACTTTTTATTCAGAACAAAATAAGTAGATACATTTTCAGGCATGACAATGAATGGAAGAACACAAAAATCAAAAGTGGAGCTAAGGGAATCCATTATCCCGGCATTGTGTTTAACATTAATGTAGGATGAAGGTAGATAAATTGTGGGCCGGCGGAGCAAGATTACAATGAATGAAAAATTTGTTACTAGATTATCAAGCTACCGTAATTTTACCGTTCGAAAACACATCTCTAGATATCTAAATAGACTTTTTAATATTAGTTGGTTTTATAATTAAAAGATATACAAATCCTAGACTGGTTATTTAAGCAGTGGTAGGTACTTACTTTTCTAAAGTATTTTTTTAATTTTATGTAGGTACTTACCAGGATAGTCATCGTAGTCATTTTACATGTAAAATTTATATTATGTATTCCTATAATCATTTTTTAGCATTACCAACATACCTAGAAATTAAACTAGACATAAAAGACACATAGGTAATCATGATGCTAAATCGAATTTTAACAGATTTTTTTCAACATTTATAGTAGCCGAAGCAGATACACAGGCGCATTACATTTGAACAATGTAAGCATAAGTCAGACACGTATTCGAATAATTCATTTTAATGGCCACCTCGAGGATAGTGGAAGAGATATACGTCGTCCCGGTATTAAATATTTTATCCGGTTCGTATTCAAGAGTAAATACTACTTCTGATTCCCTCTAAGTATAACATTTTTGTGTGCTTTGTTAGATAGATGGAGTAAATATTTGTAATGAGAATATATTGGCTATAGACGAATGAATTGTAGCTGCGAGGTAAATTAATAACACTATATATTATATTATTTTAGTAATCCAGGTATTATATAAGATAATATTAGTAGATGAATGAGTGGAACAAGCTAATCAAAATAGGTTAGCTCATATACTGGAGACATGAAAGTTTAAAGGAGAATATGATTAGCTATAAATATAGAGTGAGAATAAAGTGAGAAACTATGTTAAAAATAACGATATGTAGGAAAGGCACCAGTAATGGATACTTTAAGCGCAAATGTATAGTATTTTTGCAATTGCATTAATAATAGTGATTGTTTCAATGCAATACATATTCAAAATTGAAGGACCTATGTTTTTTCTACATTTCTGATGTATTTAATGTATTATACATACTATATTGAATTAAAGGACTGGATTTAAATAAAACTTCAAACATTGATAGCTCAACGACTTTTCTCTAAGATCAAATATATTCTCAACATTTAAATACTCATTTCTACTCTTATTCTACAAGATTTAGTTTCTTTTTGTCCATCACTGGTTCCATGTCCATTAGTGGTGTATTTACCTTATAGATCATGTTCATAGATAGTATTTTAAATAATCACGGATTAATAAAGATCTCGCTGATAATTCATGTATTAATCAAGTATCACAAGCAAAGCAAAACCATAACCTATAAATTACGGTCATGGAGTAAATGTAAAGAAAACCGAGTAACTAGGTTTAAACCAGGTCAATAGCCTACTCGCTAATGATAGTAGCATCGTAATGGTATGTATATTATTCTTAAAATACTATAAATTTATTGAACCTAAACAATCTTATAATACATTTTATTTGGTTCAATAAAGTTTATATTTTATTGCACACTAGGTATCGTCCTTAAAATACTTGAAACAACTTTCAAGTATTTTAAGGACACCATTCAACATTTATTTTCTGTGACATTTCATTTATTTTCAGTAAGAAAATTCTGCTTAGGTCTTTAGCAAACTCTGAATGTAAAGATAAACGTTGATTTTTAACTTACCGTTTAAATTTTCATATTCTTTAACTTGAAAACCAAACCCAAAATCTGACAATAACTCGCACTTACAAAAAGTTATCTGTTGTATTGCTTATGCAAATATATCATCAAATGGATGGCCGATATTGTGTTTCATAATATTTTTTTATGAGTACAAACAAATATAAAAACAATACTTCAACAAATACCAACGAACAATGGTTAACAAACATTACTTTAATATTAGCAAAATGAATATTATTAAAACTAGAGCTAAACTTTTCTGTTAAAATACAAACAAACCTGAACAAACAATATGAAATAGAACTTCGAAGTTTTCTAAAAGTCAGTTGTCAACGAACAATGATGAAATAGCAAGAGCAACTGCGATCAGTGTGCCCGCCCCTGTGCGGTGTGGCCATTAATCTGTTTGATAATAGGGAGTTAGGAGTAAACACCGTTGTGGTCGCAATAAGTTGACCACTGGGTTTACAGCAAACAACCGTGTTGATTAGAATATCGATCGTGTCTGGCGTCGGTTACAGATAACACAGGATTACAAATTTAGTTTATTGTCGCAATTGTTTACATGTTGGCAATGCAATTGCATTTAGAAGCAATGGTAATGTCATGCTACGTAACAACTTTTGGTGTTCTATAGCTTTTATTGTTTTTGTGTTTTACGGTTAATTGCTTTAAATGTGGCTAATTTTTCTATTTTTGTCCTCACACTCTTATAAAATTAGCGTGTTTGCATTGTCCTTATTTTATGTGTAACATAATATTTTTTTTTATGTAGGGTATATCTATGATTAGCATGCCTAAAAAAATCAACTTATTTTTGTTACCTATTATTTTTGGTGTCAAAATGCAATAAAAGTTGAATGGTTGTCCCTTATGAACAAGAGACAAAGGGGATAAAATACGCAGTATTACCCTAAGACGTGGTTTTTGTCACAAAAGACATTCATGTGTTCATCTGTGGTTTATATATAGGGATAAGCTTTATCTACACATTCAATTATTTACACGTGGTTGAGTAACAAACATCCAGACAAAACATGTTCGCAAACTTTTACTTAACATGTTTATGAGATACAGTTGTTGGAAAGAGGGGAACAATAATATACATATAGATTAAATAATATTCGACACATGTTCACCTCTTCACGTCTTAGTTTTCGAAGTATTGATGAACCGATGACCATAAAAGAAGCGACAATTTTTTCCAAACATTTAATAAGTTCAAATGACGTACGGGTATAAAGTTGTATCTTTGCTGTTTTCTTTAAATTTATTTTCAGTAACAATGTTCGAATTGTTTTTTAATACTTTGATAGTAACGAGGTATAAGTGATCTACATAAACTCGGCAATTTGAAAAGAATTACTAGAACAAACACAGTTGGCAAGTAGTGAGACGGACGTAATCCTACTGAATGAATAAGCATAGCCAAAACGGGGTCTGGTATTGAGCCCGGGTTGTGTCGGTGTCTTTAAGACCAAATGTCTGTAAGCCAATACATGTGAGAACTTATTGTATAGTTGTGTTTTGTAGGATGGTACACACATAGAAGAATCGCCGAAAGGAATTTTTTTTTTTAATTCTTTACCTGAATGAGATTATGTCATCCACTTTAGAGGAAAAAATTAAATAATTTTAGTAAGATTTTAATGACAAATAGTCACAGAAACGATATCAAAATGAATAGGTATTGGAAACTCTATCTTGAATGTTAATAAAAAGGCTGGATGATTGAATACCGTGTTGTTTAAGTAAGGTTCATATCTAGAGTTAACGCCCTTCACCTGAAATGAAAAATAGATACCTATGAAAATACAAGTTAGAAGTTTTGACGTTGAAATGTAAAGAAATATAGAGATTGGAATGTGAATGTGAGTGTTAGCATATGTTGTAGCCCCATGTTTTTATTTCCATCAAAATTTATGCTAAACATCTGATATATTTGGGTTCAAACGATCACCCTGGAGGCATTTGTATGTAAACCAGGACAACATCTGTTGTGTCTTTCAGTTGACCTTACCCTTTTGATTTGGCACATAAAGGTTTGCGTTGTATTGCTTTTTAGTTTTGTTAATAAATAACTGTATTATGTAGTAAATAAGCAAAAATGAAATAATGTCTAGTAATTGAATTGTAGTAATAGTATTAATATGTCTCGCTTTTTTTTACAAACTACTTTACATTATTAGCATGCTATACAGGTATATACAATTGTTTATTCCTATTTATTAAACTTACAGCTTTACGGGCAAATCCTGTTATGTATCATATAATAACTTTTCGAAGATAAAAACGTAAGCTAAAAGTATTTTATATAGAATTATGTTCAGCATACTTGTATCAATTACGACAAGAACAGTCGATTACTAGTTAAACTAAATTAGATATTATTCCTTTGGTAAGACGGTGGATCGTTTCAGTGATTCATTGAACTTTTAGGAGCCTCTATCAGATATCATATGACTATTCATTTTTAACAACGAAGTGAATTTAATACAAGTATCAATATTCAAGGGGATAAGAATATAAACAATTTCGAACTACGCAAACGTGATGTTTTTGCTCTATATAATCGGCAGATTAGCTTATCCGATTTCTGTAAAGACATTTTGTCAATAGAAATGAAACATAGTAACTGCAGTTCAAATAGTTTTTATTTGAACTACTATAGAGTTCAAAACATAAATATATTAAAGTATCTGCATTGTAGTGGTTAAGCATTACCATAATTATCTCTATATTTTTCTCTCACTGCGTGTGTATATATTATACTTTTATTGTTGTCTATCTGTGTTTACTGATTTGAATCTCCTATATCTTTCCATTTGCCGTATTCAAGTTTGGTGTGGTGAACAAATTTATCATCTTTCTAAGAAATTAATGTTATAGGACTTAAACAATACGTAATGCGAAAATTGAATTACACTCAGTTGTTTAGAATTAATTTACTAAATAGTGAGTTCCAAGATAAAAATTTAGGTAGACACCTCTTCTTTACTAATCAAGAACATAGTCATTATATTATACATGCTTTGGGAAAGTAGTACCTTATGTTAGACACGGTAGATTTTTTTTCTGGAGCTTGTTTTATTCACATATGAGGTTATTTCTGATGTTGATAAAACCTAAGTGCGCAAAATCCGCAAGATATATACATAGACATACATTGTGCGTCGGTATGATAAATTGCATCTTATGCTGATTATAATAAAGCAATAAATTGCGTGGTGTAATATTTCATCGCGACAGTTTTGTATTGAGAATGTTGTATGTTATTATTAAGGCAATATACACACATAGTATCACACAGTTATCCTAGAAGAGCAAATGTGTACTAGTGTTTTTCAAAAACCTGGAAGTAATTACCAGAGCTTGTTTTTTTTTCAGTTTTGATACCTGCTAGGCTTTTTAATCGTACCGATATAAACAAAGTAAATGCCATCTTATATTAATCATTAAATTTTACTAGAATTTTAGTATGTCATGTAGTTCAGGCTATAGGTACAATACATGCAAAGATAGGAATATGGTATCGAAAATCATTCATAGTGATGTCGACATGAATAAAATGCGAACTGACAAGATTATGCTCGGACTATCAAACACACTCAATTTGAATAAGAAACTGTTTGATACGAATCGAGTCAAAACAGAATTTTAGTTGAACTCAAGCAATGAGAATATTGAGATTCTAGAAACTGATCCTAAGTTTGTGATATTAAAGCAAATTTAAATAGTACCTATTGCAGAAACCCTGAAAAGAAAACACAAACAAATTGTTGGTGACCTCAATGGCTGCTTACCACCAGAGCAAAATTGGCAAATTTGCTTATTAATTGCCTCCTCAAAATAGGTAATAGGCCGAGCTGGTGACATAAGGAAAAATATTCTGATATGTTTGTATTACTCTAAAACATAACTAAATAAAAAAAACTAAATTAACTAGCAAAACTTGACTGGCCTGTTGGTCTAGTGGTTAGTGACCCTGACTGCTAAGCCGGAGGTTGTGGGTTCGATTCCCACCCAGGACAAACCTTTGTGTGATGAGCATGATTGTTTGTTCTGTCTGGGTGTAATTTATCTATAATATGTATATATTTACAAAAAAAAAATGTATATAAGTAGTATATCAGTTGTTTAGTACCCATAACACAAGCAAATATAATTGCTTAATTTGGGGCTAGATGGCGCTGTGTGAATGTGGTAGAATATTATTATTATAGGTGATCTTTGTGTTTCTCAGCTTCTGGGCTGGTTATAACTACATTTACGGGCTTGCAACCAAGTAAATGCAGTGTGTGGTGTGTAGTGTTAACTTGTGTTTTGGTCTGTTGTGTCATTATCCTGAATTTGCATAAACTTTCTAACTATCCTACAAGTGTTTAGAATGGCTGCTTTTTGTAATATTATGTAGAGGTTTGCTGACAGTTCTAGTAATTTTAGGCTACGATGAAGATGTTTTGGAATGATACCAGTAGTAGAAAGGACTATGGGTACAACGTAAACTTTATCCTGTTTCCATATTCGAGCTATTTCTTCTTTTAGGTCTGCGTATTTGCTTATTTTTTCAGTTATTGTTTTCTGTAGGTTGTGTGTATTAGGGACAGCTATGTCTATTAAAAAAGTGGTCTTATTAATTTTATCCTGTAATACTATATCCGGTCTATTATAGTGAATGGTTTTATCTGTAAGTATGGCACGATCGTAATAAAGTTTGTAAAAGCTATTTTCTAATATAGTTTGTGGTGTATAATTGTAGTAGGGTGTGTTTGTGTTTTGTATGAGGTTGGACTTACGTGCTAAATTTTGGTGGATGATGTTCGCTATTTGGTTATGCCTATGTGTGTAATCTGTCTGTGTGAGGGTTGTGCATGCTCCGGTTATGTGTTGAATGGTTTCTGGTTGGATGTGGCACCTACGACATTTATCGTTAGTAATGGTTGGGTCTTTAATTATATATTTTCTGTAGTTTCTTGTGTTAACAATTTGGTCTTGTATAGCTACCATAAACCCTTCTGTCTCTGGGAATAAGTTACCAATTTTAAGCCACTTATTTGATGCTAGTCTATCTATGTGAATCTGTTCTAAGTCATGTGCGTGTCTACCATGAAGAGTTTTATTTTTCCAGTTCTCTATTTTTTGTATTTGAGGATCAGTACTCTGATGTTCTTGTAAATGTGTGTGATTGCTTAAGTTAAGTGGTGTGTAATTAAAATCATTGTGGACTATAGCTTCATGTATAATACTTGTGAGGGCTTTTGTGTAGAAAAATGTTTTTAGACTATGAATTTGTTTCTGCCAAAGGTGATTGATATCTATTAACCCTCTTCCTCCATTGTGTCTTTTGATGGTGAGCCTTTCTATTGCCGATTTAGGGTGTAAGTGATTGTGTTTTGTAAGTGTAGTGCGCGTTGTTCGTTCTATTTGTTCTATGTCTGTTTTTGTCCATTTTATTACCCCGAATGAATAAGTCAGTATCGGGATAGCAAAGGTGTTTAATGCTTTGATAAGATGCTTACCATTTAGTTGTGTGTTACAGATTGAGTTTATTCTGGTTTTGTATTCTGTTGTTAGTGTGCGTTTGATATTTGTATGATCTAGTCCTTTCAATTGATTATATCCTAAATATTTGTAAATATCCGACGGTTCCATCGCTGTTATTGTATTATCATCATCTACTATGTAGTCACCGGGCCGAATCTTGCCTTTTACTATATGTAATGTTTTGCACTTGTCTAAACCAAACTCCATGTTAATATCTTAACTAAATTTTGTTGTATTTTCCAGTAATTTTTTCATATCTTTTGCCGATTTTCCATATAATTTTATATCATCCATGTATATCAAATGTGAGATAATAGTTTCTTTTGTTGTATGTTTAAGAGAATATCCGGCTCGACACCGGTGCAGTAAATGTGATAAAGGGTTTAATGCAAGGCAAAACCATAGGGGACTAAGTGAATCACCTTGATAAATACCTTTCCTAATAGATATTTGTCTGGTAGTAAGTGTACTGTTCCGGTTGTTTAAATGTAAACTTGTTTTCCAGTGTGACATTATATTGCGCATAAAATTTGTTATTATTGGGTTAATTTTGTATATTTCTAGTATCTGTAGTAACCAAGAGTGTGGTATGCTGTCGAAAGCTTTTTTATAATCAATATATGTACAATGTACATTTCTATTTTTTGCTGTTGCATGTTTAAGTATGGTAGAATCTATGACAAGTTGTTCTTTGCATCCCATATGGCCCCGCCGGCATCCTTTTTGCTCTTCTGCTATTATGTTATTGTGATCAATGTGTGTGTTAATTTTTCGGGTTATTGCTGATGTAAGAATTTTATATATTGTGGGGAGGCACGTGATGGGTCTATATTGGGAAGGTAGTGAAGTGTCTTTAGATTTTGGTAGCATGTAAGTTATTCCGGTTGCAATGAATTCAGGAATATTTTGTTTTCCGAAAACAATGTCGGTTAGGTTTTTGGCTATGGAATTGTGTAGTACAGTTAGTTTTTTAAACCAAAAATTGTGTATTTTGTCTATACCCGGTGATTTCCAATTGTGCAGTTTTGATGTAATACTAGTTATGTCTGTTTCTGTAATTTGATCGAATTGCATTTCTTCAATGTTACTCCATTTATGCGTTTCAGCGGCAATCCAATCTGCTTTATCATTGTGCTGTACCTGCTGTTCCCAAATTCCTGCCCAGAATGTTTCTAGTTGTGATACTGTGGGTGTTGTAGGGTCGTGTGTTGTGTCTGTTTTAGTGCGAGAAGAGTGAAGATTTCTGTAAAATGATTTTTCGTTTGAGGTAAATAATATGTTGTCATTTTTACGCTTCTGAGCTTTCTTATATCTTTTTAGCCTATGAACTTTCAATGCTAGTTTCTGCTTTATAGTGTCTAAGTATTCTTCAGGTTTTGTGTTACTATTTTCATGTCTTGTGTGCATAAATGTATTTTTAAATATTTGTTCTACTTTCTTTACTACTTTATTTGATCTGTTATTGTTAATATACTGAGTGAGTCTACCACAGTCAGCTCTAAGTTTTTCAATATCTTTTTCTAATCTAATTTGCCATGGTGGCTTATTTGTGTCTTTTGTTTTGTTAAGCCTCGAGTAGTCTGTTATTTTGTAATTTAATTCTTCTGATATAACCAAGGCGGTACAGTATATAAGTGTATGTAAATCTACTAGTTGCGAATCTTCAGTTATAAAGAGATGCAGTATGTTTTGATTAAATAAACTAATTAATTGGAAAAGTTTGTAACTATATTTTAATTTCGGTAATTTTGGTCTACCAGCTGGATTCATTCCAGAGTATTGTGTAAGTGCTGTTCTGAATTTGTCGAGTATTTTTTGAGTATCTTCTCCTATTATATGACTAGAGTCTGCTAATGTATCTATATCGTTTTCTAGTGTTAACGTTATATATTCCGTTTGTGTGGATGTGTAAGTCGATTGTGTGTTTATTTGTTGCTGAGTTTGTGTGTGTGATAAAGAGTTAGATCTTGACAATTGAGTACAAATCTGAGGATCATGTGTGTTGTGGTTATTTGTTAAATCATTAGGTGTTATTGTTGTAAGATTATTGTGTGTATTGTTGTCTATTTCCTGTAGTTGAGATCGAACTTCATCTTTTAACTGGTCAAGTGTTGCTTGGGATAGTAGCTTATTTCTAACTATGAATCTTCTCTGGTCTGAAACTCGTTGTTCTGTTACTTTAATTGTAGGGTATTGTTTCGAGAAATGTTCGTGTAAGTATTTTCTGTATGTAGTCATATCTGATTCTAATTTCGTGATTAAGTAGTAGGTACGCATGATAAAAATATTAGCTTCCTTTGTCCAGCTCATGCGTAGTCGAGGTTTCCCAGCCTTAGTGGACGCAGGTAAAAAGGCATTCACCTCCTGCGCAACACTTGGGGTTGGGGTCGGTGCTCCATGTGATAGTTCATCACTAGAGGACACCGGTGTTGGAATGTATGAATTAGTGGATGGACTGTATGGTTCTACTATTGAGCTAAAAGAGTTTAAACTATTCTTATCTAAATTGTCTGTATGATGATGATCATCTTGGTTGGCTGAAACTTTTTCGGATGATCCGGAGTGAGCCCGCCTATTCGACTCTTCTCCACTGACGGTTCGCATACTGAGACACCCAGCGTCAGCTCCAGGTGTGCCCCGGCGATCGCCCCCGGGCAGCGGCCGTATACGTTTACTTCTAAGTAACATCTCCATTAAATGGGTTCCCAGAGCCATGTTAGCCGCGCCAGTAACATAAATGTCGCGTGTCCGCCCCTCACGAGAGTCTGATGTTCGACTCGGACGTATGGTTGGATTTTATTATTATTATTATTATTATTAAAACAAACTCCATACATTCTGCTTGTATAATCATTAATTAGTAGGTAAATGCTATTTAAATCACAAATTTCACCAAAATTCATTTATAATTCTTTCCTTGTTTAAAAATATTCAGATTATGTTGAGATCCCCAGATTTAAAAAATCCGTAATCCGGGATTACAGAAAAGGTTTGGGATTACCTTGCCTACTTTTATTGCAGCTCCCTAATTACAGTCCTTTGTAAAGTCGCTCTATGTGGTTGTGATACTTTTGTTTCATATTATTTTCACCGTTTTATAACAGGATAATAATAATGAAAATGTTACGAAATATGCAGATAACGTCATTGTACTTATCTATAACCTAGAGTATTTCAAATAAGATATTATGTGATCTGATAATGTTAAAAAGGTGAAATTCGGGGAGTTCTAGGTCCAGCAGTAAACGTCTTTCGGTTGTTAAACATAACTTTGCCTAGTTAAAGTGGTGACTTAGGTTTCACCACGTATGCTACGAAACTAACTAATCATCTAGCTAACTTTAATTCCCTCATTTCATGATAACTGACTGGGATTGAACAGTACTAAAGATAGTTTCAATGCGAGTCATAGCCACCCACACACACAGACATTCATACGACGTAGGTAAACATAAGCTTACCAAATTAGTGCCTAACGAAGGGCGATCATTCCCATGAGAATACTGAAAGTGGCTAAAAGCTTTACAATCTCTAGTGAGTAACGTTATTAATGCTGATCGAGTACTGTCTACACCAGCTAGACATTAAACTAACATGCGTAATGTGTAAACAGTTAAACATAATAAAAAGGTAATAAACTTTATTTACGAAGCGAATTGTAAAAGAGTGCATGGTAAAAAAACTAAAAACTAACATTAATTTAATGCTGGATTCTACCACATAATATGGCCAATTGTCGAAGGAGTAAGAATAGACACAGTATTATTATAGCTGTTAAGAAAAAGAAACTACTTAGGTACTATGCTAAACCATATTGCCGTCAGATCGGTACATACAGGATTAAATATTAAGTTTTTGTAAAGTCTATTGACTTAAATTATATAAATGTAGCAATGCGGTTAATTTTCTTTGTCTTTAATCGTTTGTTAGTTTGAAATTGATTAGATTACATTTGGCTATTTGAGTTTGGCTACTTTATATCGATTCATGAGCATAACTACGCTGATAATAAAAATAAATAGGTACCAACTATAATTAACAGTAGGTACGACTGATGTACATAAGCAAACAATTAGAGAAGTGTCGCAGTACTTCAGCTATTCGAAAAGCTAATCAGTTGGCACCGGCCGGATTCGGATCGTGTCGTAAACTTAGAAATTAAAGGGGTTCTGTTGGTAACCGCCAAACCGCTTACGCAATGCTTAAAATTGACATGCACAGAGTGAATTTGAGATAACTTGACTTTCAATTTGATACATTTTGAATTGTTTTATCATATTATAACAATCTATTGAAAACAAAAGGTTTACGTTTAGTAGCATAATAATGCTATTTTTTGGCATATCAATCACAGACAGACACAGAC
Organism: Parascotia fuliginaria; assembly: GCA_963082885.1. Taxonomy (NCBI): domain Eukaryota; kingdom Metazoa; phylum Arthropoda; class Insecta; order Lepidoptera; family Erebidae; genus Parascotia; species Parascotia fuliginaria. Next base: position 10,068,581 of record OY720180.1, on the reverse strand, counting down.
TATAACCTACTTAACAGTAAGTCACCCATTAAATTTCTCAATAGGATATATTTTATAAGTTGCAAATAATAGAAGTACCTTTTTAATTTAAATAATGAGGAAATGTTATTTTAAAATGAAATGACGTAACAAAATTAAAAGCATTTTCTTTGTTGATAAAGACTTATGTACAGTACCTACAGTGTCCATAAACTTGAACCTTATTATATGAAATATAATAGAAGAAGAATTCAGAGTACCTAAATGCGTTTGTACCTAGATACCTAAGAATGGTAGTTAAAATGTGCGTTTAAGTGGGGTACAGATTTAACAACAACCTTTGCAATAACTTAAGTACGACTAACACTATTATTTACCAACAACAATAATAGTTTTCAACCGTATAATAATACTAGTAGGTACAGTATATTATTATGTAATTTATTCAAAAAAAGTATTTAAGTACGTATATTAGCATTCTAGTACCCATAACACAAGCATATAATATGCTTACTCTGGGTCAAGATGGCGTTGTGTGTAGTTGTGAAATATTATATTATTATTATTTAACTTGCAAAATATTATAATCAGCTACCGTTTATTTCTAAACTTCTAGCGCCATCTAGTAAAAGAGAGTGGGTACATTAGGGAATGATTGCAACTGAAGAATCTGTCTACACAGCGTTATATAAGGGGCAAAACCTTTGAACCGTTGGAGAAAAAGTGCTCTGAAATTTCGAAAAAATTCAAAAGAGGTCACTGTGTGAATTATAAAACTTTACTTCAATTTTGTCGTAGGCAGTGTTTAACTATTATGGTTTATTGTGTACATTATTTTATTTTTTATATTGCCTATCTCATAAGTTTGTTATCTAATCTATTATTTCTACAAAATACACTAATATAAATAGATTTAGGTTTACTTCATTGTAAAATAGCGATCTCACAGTCAAAATAAAGTAAAAGACTTTGTGGGACATAGCCTTTTATATCAGCCATAATCTCTACGTCTTTTATATTGTAGTTTTTGATGCAAAACAGATTTATTTATTAATGGTACTAGAAATATTTATTTCACAAACTGATCAGAAATTAGAGTTTTGAGTTTTTTTGTTTTTAGATATGTAATCATGATGATTACATATCTCTATGAGGTCGGCAAAATATTCCCAATAAATATTGGAATGCATGTGTTTTCAAATATAATAAATCGACACCTGTACTTCACATAGATTATATCAGATACATTTAAATAAAGAACGTCGTCTAATTTTAACTCTGCAGTTAGATATTACAGCCAGTAGAATAGCATTCGAAACAATTATAGTTAGGACGTCTGTATCTGCGGAGATATTTAGGTCAAGTATTAACATTTCGTTTTATGGCTTCTCAAACTGTTAGTGGAGTGTGTGATATATAAAATTATTAAATAAAGTTTACATGTTGTGATTCTGTGTATAGAAAATGCTACCAAAGTTACTTTTAATATGTTTGACGATAATGTTTTGTTTACATCGAGTTCGTGGCGACAGAACTTTTGGTATGTGACTTTCCTATGTATTTTCTTAATTTCTGCTTTACATATTTACCTTTTTTGTGAATCTTTACCTTACTATTTAATTTAAATATGCCTTTATTATTAAAAATGTTACCTATATTGTTTTACATTTCAAGGTGCAATTTTTGATGACGGAACCCTTACTTTGGAAGCTACTTTTAACGTTGCACTCGACGTTGCATCTGAAGATCAAGAAAACAAATTTGTCGGCAACGTTGTAAAGACTCCTCCTGGAGATATATTGGAAACTGAAAAAGCATTGTGCACACTTTTAGAGGTGAGATAATTATCATCAGAAAAGAAGAGAAAGCTTTTTATTAACGGATGTATTTACTTACAGCAATTATTTTCTGCCGAACTGTCGAAGTCAAGGAGCGTAATGTTTTTCGAGCTTATGTATGTATGTATACAGAGTGTATACGACGGTATGATATTAAATGCAATTAAGTATAGTATGTGACATTTTAAAGCGAGACAAAAAAATCAACTGAATATCTTCAATAGTTTAGACACAGGACTACTTTTTTAATTTCTTTAATTCTAAACACTCTGTAAGTACGTCAAATGGTCACTGACTTAAGTCATAATCCACGTCGAAGAATAAACGTTGCCGCTCATTACAGGTCAGTGAACTTGTCATAATAAATGGTGTTTTACTTTGTTACTACTAAAATATTATTTAATTTGTTAGAAATAATAAAAGTTTTTGTTATTAATTTGAAATTATTATACGGACTAGTAACAGCTGCCTTTTCATTTAATATCAAACCGTCGTATACACTCTGTATATATATGTGGGAATATAAGTATGTGGCTTGATGGATTTTAACATAATTATGAGGTGTTATACATTCATATTGATTGTAGGAGTGACATAGGTTGCAAAATATTTCAGCACTAGAAAAAAAAATGGTTTTGTTTTCAATTTGGTTTAGGCAGACAGGCTTTTTGTTTCTTCTTGTTACATTATAAGTTATATACAATTTGCGGCATTACCGCTGGAAGCATTTCTTCTAGGCAACTTTTAGATGAACAGTATACTTACAATTGAATACATTTTTTAACGATTAATACTTAAAAGAACGTTTTGTTTTGATTACCTACACTTATATGATTTTTGTCTCCAGTTCTAACATTTATTGGTAAAGACCCTAATTATTTAAAGTGCATTTTATTTATTTTATCAGAATAATGTTTTCGGAATTTTCGGACCTACTCATAAAAACTCTTTACAACATATACAGACCATAGCTGATTTTCTTGAGATGCCTCATATAATAACGGAACCAGTAGAAACACAGAACCGGAACTGGTCAGTTTTGAACATGTATCCACATCATATTGCATATTCACAGGTAATGAAAATATTTAAATCATATATTCTATGGCTTTTTAGAGGTCTTCTTGTCTTTTTTTTATATTATTCTTTCACTTTGATTGTTAGACAGGTTTATCAATGAACCTTCTTGCTACTCATGTAAGTACCTGAGTAATTGGGTGCAGCAGGTACCTACATTATACTAGATTCACTGCAGCAATGATAGGCTTATTCTAGATAATTTCCTCTTGTTAGTTTAATAAATAATTTACCATGCTACACTATACGATTCTAACGTCTAACCAGTTTTTCACGGTGAACGACTTAGCAATACTTATATCTGCAAAAAAAATAACTTATTATTTTTGTCATGGCGGTCCTGATTATAATTTATTTAGTTTGCATGTAGACTGATTGGTTGTAACGGAGTGGTAAATATTTTCTCATGTGTTTCATTAACATCACAATTTAACAACAACAAAATACATTTAATTACAGATATTTGCGAATCTTATAGAAATGAAAGGTTGGACTGAATTTACTATAATTTATGAAGGTGCTGAACTATTACCGTTTTTAGATAATATTTTTAATATGCAAGATATTGATTCAGGTGAAAAAATATTAATGAATATTGTGCAGATACCTGATGGAGATGATTTTAGGTAAGAAAGTGTGATACATTATAAATATAAAAATAGTATTATTATGTCAAAACCCCAAATGTATTTAAATACTTTCCTATAAGTATTTTCTTACTCTATAATCTCTTCTTCATCCCGATCGGTGGCTTGTTGCTTCGGTGCAACCGTGTTTTCTTAGTATCGATTTGCAATGATTACAGAACCCAGCCATTTTCACAGGCTACTGCTTAATATACCTGACTGTCGCTTATGTTGTTTAAAGTACTGTAACATCTTCGTAATTAATCACGTAACATACGTCCTAATAATTTACCAGGCATTGATTGCCTAGTATTGATAAGTACTTTTTATAAAAACTTTTGCAATTGACCGACTTTTAGTTTTTATTTATAAAATTAGGTTGAATTTAATTTTAACATAAATCTTTGTTTTTCCAGACCACAATTAAAATTTATAAAAAATTCGGGCTCAGTTAATTACCTTATAAACTGCGGTATAGAAAAATTGACGATGTTATTAGACCAAGCTCAGCAAGTAGGTATTATGTCTGATGATCATAGCTATATTGTAATGAATCCAGATTTTCAAACAATCGATATTGATACATATAAACATGGCGGATCCAGCATAACAGGTAATGAATAAATATACAGAGATAAAGAGACATAGCAATTCATTATATCGGTTTGTATTTAAATTTTGAATTAATATTTCATGTTCAGGAATTCGTTTGTTCGATCCGGAAGACGAATCAATTCAGAATTTTATCAAATCTTTAAATGAAAAACTAGTTGAGCTTTCTGCTGAGGCAATTGATGAAGGTGCTTTGACACTGAATTTAGCCTTGCTATATGACAGCGTTATGCTATATGCATCAGCTATGAACTTGATGGCGCTTGAAGAAGGTGCTAATGTAACTTGTAGTAATGGAGAAAGCTGGAATTTAGGTTCAAGCATTATTAATTATATTAGATCGGTAAGTAATATTTTGAGATATATATAGTTTAATGCTGCATCTAATGGCAAACGGTCAACATAATCTTGTAGTTTTTTAAACACTACCCACATGTGTTAGTAGAATAAAAAAGACAATCAGATAGACAGAGGTGTTTTAAAAAATGACGTGTTAATTTTTCAATTTAATAAAATGAACACTTGCTTACATAATAATTTCAGATGGAAATAGACGGATTGACAGGTGTCGTAAAGTTTGATGAAGATGGCTTTCGATCAGCAGTTGAAATAGACGTACTTGAAGTTAAATCTTACGGATTAGACAAGGTTATAATACTAATAAAAATGTAATGTGTGTTGATAGTGTAATTTGGCCTAATGGTATAATATAATTTAGATTGGCACCTGGACTCTAGAAGATGGTTTTTCTGAAACCATAACAGATGTAGCTCCAGCAGAAGCAGAAGGATCTGTATCAATGAAAGGGAAACATTTCATCGTTCTTACTGCATTGGTAATGAGTTTTACAATTAAATTTATAAATCAACTCTTACTGTACAAAGTTAAAAATTCACAAATCATTTTAGAGTGCACCCTACGGCATGCTCAAGGAATCGTCTAAGAAATTAGAAGGCAATGAACGTTATGAAGGATTCGGTATTGAACTTATTGAGGAGCTTGCAAAGATGAATGAATTCAATTACACATTTGAAATACAGGAAGATGGTGTCTACGGATCCTATGATTCAAAGGCTGGGAAATGGACCGGCATGATGGAAAAAATAATGGACGGTGTAACTATTATTATTAATTTTGGATAAACTTTGCAAATTTTGCAAAACTTTAATATCTGATCATTTACGTGTTGCAAGTTTTGCAACTTTTTGTTAACACAGAAAAACAGATAAACAGTGCTTTGTCAAAGTGAAATTAACTTTAAGCATATGAATTTTATCATATACTATTATATGTTACAGAGAGTAGATTTCGCCATAACGGATTTGACGATAACAGCAGCTCGACAGAAAGTCGTCGATTTTACCAGTCCTTTTATGAATTTAGGCATAACCATATTATATAAAAAGCCAACAAAGCAACCGCCAAATTTGTTTTCCTTTATATCACCATTTTCTTCGGGAGTAAGTTACATTATCATTATCTTATTGTGTCACCATTCAGCCATACATGTACTTTTCAAGTTTGTTATGTCCCATCATAGATACAGTAATATGTATTATTGTATATATGATGAAGGGAAATATCAATCTTACAGCTGTTAGGTAGTGTACCATGCATAACAAGGCATAAATTCACTTCGAAGATGCCGATCATGATCTTTTTATACACAGAAGCTACGCTTGCTCAGGGCGGATTGGCAGTTTTAGATTTTTTTAGAGTCAGCTTTCCTTGCGATATTATTCTTCACTGTAAGCTGCTAATATCCAAGGAAAAGAATATCCCACACATAATAATGTTTTTGTGTTACAGGTTTGGACATGGCTTGCCGCGGCCTTTGTCAGTGTTTCAGTTCTTCTATTTATATTAGGGAGAGTAGCGCCAGAAGAATGGCAGAATCCATATCCTTGTATTGAAGAACCAGAAACATTGGATAATCAATTTACGTTAGCTAATTCATTCTGGTTCACACTGGGAAGTGTGCTGACCCAAGGGTCAGAGATTGCACCGATGTAAGTAATTAGTATAATATTTTTATCATTATTATTATCCCACTGCAGCGACAATTTTTTTACACAGAGCAGGCATGTTCGCCACTCTTAACCAAGACGAATTGTTGATTTCAGACTTTTTTTCTAGTAAATTCAAACTTACTCACGATATATTATTGTCGTTAACCGTGAATCCAAAGCAAACTGCTAGTTCATACTTTATTTCTTTTTATCTTTAACCATTTATTGTACAGCGTTATGCCACGGTTAGTCGTCTTGATTGATTATTTACAGAGCAGTGTCAACACGAATGGCTGGAAGTATGTGGTGGTTTTTCACATTAATTATGGTTTCATCTTACACGGCGAATCTCGCTGCTTTTCTCACGGTCGAATCAAAGTTTTATGCGATTAAAAGTGTTAACGATCTTGTAAATAACCCTTACGGGTTGACTTACGGAGCGAAAAAAGGAGGTGCTACTCTTAGCTTCTTTAAGGTGAGCTGATGTTGTGTTGAATGCCATGTTGAGTGTATTTTGTGACTGATAAGCTAGGTAAAATTAAACAAATTACCAGTAAACGAATTTAATTGCGAATTTATTGGTGTTTTTGTATGACAATACTATTACAATGATATCACAAGAATTTTGAATAATAATCATTTTTTTTAGCTCTCCTGCCTGCTTTCTTTCTTGTTACAAACGTAAAGTAATTATACAGTTCTAATACAATATCTTTTTTTAGGAGTCCGATAACTTAATATATCAAAAGATGTACCGATATATGGATGAGCACGAAGAGTATCTAACTGGTGATAACAACGAAGGTTTGGAAAGGTGACGTAATTTAAGAGATCTACATAATATGTACTTTTATTTCAAGGTATACACGAGTGTAGACCTTGTCAATTATTGGTATGCATATACCTACAAACTTCTTGACTGCAAAAATAAAAAATATCTTATTGAAAACCTCACCTCTTCCTCCGATCTTTTGGTAAATAGGCATTCAGTCTATTCAAGGATAAACAATTGCAAGGAAATCCCTGCGCAGGCAACAGGAAAGATACAGTATCTTCTGATGCAAATCATAACCAACCGACTAACCGAACTTATTGCACTAGCTAATAATACCTGACAGTGTTAAAATACTTCACTGACTCAATTTAATTTACCCTGAAAGTTTTTCTGGCGCCAAAATTCAGTAATTGTCTTTTCGCTCAAACTTACTCACTTTTTTATGAGTTTTTACATCGTATTTCAGGGTTAAATCTGACGATGAAAATTACGCCTTTTTAATGGAATCCACTTCAATCGAGTATATGGTGGAAAGGAACTGTGACGTAGCTCAAGTTGGCGGGTTATTAGACAGTAAAGGATATGGTATTGCGATGATAAAAAGTAAGGCTCTAGATTATTAATCTCATATAAATCGGCTCTTACATTCACTTTACCAAAAGCAGCTCTCTGCTAGATGTAGGCCTCTTTCAAGACTTTCCGGTTTGAGTCCTACTTATATTCAGCAGTGAACATCTTTGAGTTAAGATGATGATGACTGACTAAACTTTTGATAGAATCTCGATTTTTTAATGAATTGTTTATTTTGACATTTTGGTTAGATTCGCCATATCGACAACCAATGAGTGAATCTGTACTACAACTTCAAGAGCAAGGTGTTTTGACGCAATTGAAAAATAAATGGTGGAAAGAAAAAAGAGGTGGTGGAGCGTGTGCGGTTAGTTGATTTCTTATCAATTGGAAACCTAAAACTAGTTTTATATAAATTTGTATTGAGCTTAGAGCTACAGAAAGTAGTAAATTTAGGACATAACGTAAACGTGTTTTCCTACTCTCTATTCTTCTTCGTCATTGAAATTTGAACTTAACCCAGTAGAATTTCTATTAAAATTAAAACAATTAATATAATTATATGAATAAATTGATGAATAAACGAATAGATGAATAAAATGAACGAATGAAATTTTTTTTTCAACACAATGTTTTCTTACAGAATTTAACACTAAGGTACAGCCGGGTTAATAGCTTCCACATTGTGACTGGTGCCTGAAATAGGTTTAAAATAAACCTGTGACACATCTGTATTACAAGTTTATTTTATTTTTTTTTATTGGTGATCTTACGAATTATATAAATTATCTTACCTTTGATATAAACTACCTTTAAAATTGTCCTATTTATGTAACGAATAATATATCTCATTAATAAAGACATTAATATAATGACAGTTCGTTGTTCAAAGCCTTTCTGATCATTAACACGCTACTATCGATTAGGATGACGACGCGGGAGGCGGCGAGGCACAGCCGCTTGTTCTGGCGAACGTGGGCGGAGTGTTCATTGTTCTCGTCGCAGGCTCTGGCTTGGCTGTTGTATGCGCCTTTGTTGAGATGCTCTTCGATGTGTGGATGATATCGCATAGGATGAAGGTACGTGATGAACATTATTATTCCGTGTGCTACCTTTTGTGAATAAATAGTTATCAAATAAGTTTTCAGAATATAAACAACAATAAAAATAGTTTTATTGCAGTACTAATTGGTTTTTGCAATTCGAAGACTGACCATCAAGTCTTGTTTTGTCTGTATCAATATCGTAGCCGTCAACAATTTTCAATACTTTGTAATATTAAATTTTTATGTCTATGTCTTTTCTTTACCAGAAATGCATGTTCGAGTGTGAAACCCGTACCCATCCAAAACATTTTAATAGCTTGGAAAATTCCTCGGTTGCTTTTATACCTCTTTAGTGGTAAGTACCTACAAATTACAAATAATAGTACATTGTACCTACATACATTCTGCGATTTTAAAATGTTTTCCCCAGTTGTGGCTTCTTCCTTGTAAAATATCAAAGTTGGAGACTGTTAGATGCAATCCTATTTTGATTCCCAGCGTTCATCAACCAACTACCTATCTGCAAGGAATCGTTCCGAATCCGAGAGACCTGAGGCCCTAGACAAGTGTCAAAGATTTTTATTCTATTCATAGAATAGATAAAAAATGTATGAGATTGACATAAGCGTTGGCGTTAGCTTATGTCAATCAAAATACATTTTTTAATCTATTCTCTGAATAGAATAGAAATCGTTGCCACTTGTCTAGGGCCTAAGGTCAATTAACCTGACTTTTTGATTTTGTAGATCATTAGTAACAATTAATTTACTATTTCTGTTGCAGGTGCCGTTTAAAGACGAGTTGATAGCCGAATTGAAATTCATTCTAAGCTTCAGCGGTGATATAAAGCCTGTTCGTCATCGAGAACCAACTAGCAGTGGATCGGGCAGTTCCAAGAAAGGAGACAAAGGTGAAGATGACGTAGAGGCGCCAGGAGACGAAGACTTGGATCCGGCACCAACGCCACGGTCAGAGAGGTCGTTGCATTCTCATCATACGTTACATAGTAGGAGACAGAGTAACGCAGTACAGATGGCTAGAATGCGAAAGTATAGCTTACGAAGTGGAATATAAATACATACGTAGGTACTACTCGTATATTTGTAGTAAAATAATTTTGAAGCGCTATTCACGAAAATGATGTTCCATGTATTTTTGCTTTCGATTAAAATTCATTTACACCAACAAAATTAATACATTTTTGTACACCAAATCGGTTTCCTTAATTTATTTACATACTTGTAAGTATGTAAATAAATTATTAAGCTAATAAATGAAACGAAAATATGAAACTGAACATATGAATTAATATTTAGCCACTGACCGATAAAAACAAAAGGGTGGTGTTATAGGTTTGACGTTTGTATCTATGTGTTTGTGTATTTTTTTTTTATTACCGACAGTGGCAGATTAGCAAACAGTCCACGTTATGGTAAGTGGCAACTGTCGCTCATGAGCGGCTCAGAGCCTAAAATTGCTCCTGCAATGCCAGAGAATCTGCGAAGCCGCTGCCTACCGTGGAGGTAGTGAAGTAGGTGAAAGGATTGAGGAAGGTGAGGAAATAGGAAAAGGAGGAAGTTGGGCCTCCGAAACTCAAACGGATGAACCGATTTTGATAATTTTTTTTTTATTGGAAAGGTAATTTGATCGAGAGTGTTCTTAGTTATGAGTAAAAAAAATATGTACTCATGTATTGAATTTGTAAGTTTAATTTATCTATATCTATCTAATATATAAAATTCTCGTGTCACGGTGTACGTTATTGAACTCCTCCGAAACGGCTCGACCGATTTTCGAGAAATTTTGTATGCATATCGGCTAGGGTTGAGAATCGGACAACATCTATTTTTCATCCTCCTAAATGTTAAGAATGGTCTGAAAAGGGATGAAAACGATTGTATGAAACTTCTTCATAGTCTTGAAATTTTGTTTTGGAATACTTCTAATTTTTTTTTAATTGGGGTGGATTTAAAGGGACGGAATTAGGGATGAAATATTATATGGAAGGATATTTGCTTTTGAAGTTAGCGACTTGAAAATTGAAAAGAGGGGGAAGGGAGGGGGGGTGAAAGCGAAGTGAGGGGTAGGGAAGAAGAAGTGAGGGGAAGTGCGGAGGAAGTAAGGGGAAAGTGAGGGTAAAGCGAGGGGGTAGTGAGGGGAAAATGAGAGAAAGATGAGAATGAAGTGAGTGGGAAGTATGGGGCAAGGTAGGGGAAGGGAGATGTAAGTGAGGGGGAAGCAAGGGGGAAATGAGGGAGAAGCCAGGGAAAGGGAGAGTGAAATGACGGGGAAAGGAGAGGGGAGGTAGGGGGAGGGGGAGGGAGGGAAGAAGCGGAATGGGAGGAGTGGGGAAGAAGGGAGAGGGGAATAGGGGAAAGTAGTGAAAAGTTTACGGGGGATATCTGTGGGTAGGTGAAAGAGGGTTTGTAGAATGGGGATTGGAAATATCTATTTATATAAAAATAAATCCCTATTTCCCTTGGTCACGGCATCACGCGTGAACGACTGGACCGATTCCGTTAATTCTTTTTTTGTTGTGTTTGTTATTGTCAGGAGAAGGTTCTGCGAAAAATTAGATAGTAATTTTTTTTTTTTTTTTATTTTTTTTTTTATTGGCCAAAATATTTTACATCATAGGTTAGTACATTTATGCCACTCGCTTAGACCGCAGAGGTTTTTATGCAAGCGGAGTTCGCGACAATCAATACGGTAGGTTTATATTTATGTTATTTTTCATTACATTATTTTATACTTAAATCTAGATATTTTTCAAGTAATGTGCTTTAAGCTCATTCTTATATTTTTTACATGCAACATATTTATTAGTTATTATTTCAGGAATCGTATTTAATATTTTTGGAAGTAGGTATTGACCTAGTCTAGTTCCATAAAAATTATTATAAGTAGGCAAACTAAATCTATCCAAATTTGACAATTGTCTTAAAGTACTCTTACGTGTCTGTGTACAAAGTTTATTTATGTTTTTTATTTCTTCATTCATCACAGCTATGTTAATTTTACATTTAATAGGTAGTATTTTACAATATTTGAACAAGTCATTGTAGTTATTACTATATTTTAACTTTAAATTTCGCGGTACAATAGTTTTTAACATTCTAATCTGTAGCCTATATATTTTTTCAATGTATGTTTTAAATGAGCGGCCGTAGCAACATAGTCCATAACCAATTACAGAGTCTGCCAGAGCTAAATACAATAGGCGAAGAGTTTTATAAGGCATTTTGTATTTCAATGTGTACAGTTTACTGAGTACAGCTCTTAATTTCTTACACACGTGTTCTATATGAGCATGCCAGTTAACTCGGTTATCTATTACTAGGCCCAAGTACATGTGTTCTTTAACTTTATCTATACTAGTGCAGCAGCTGTTCTGGTTGCACATAAAGTTGTTATGTAGACATAAATGATCGTGTGCTAATATATTGGGCGTGTAGCTATCCACATTATGTGCAGATTCTATACACATAAGTTTGGTTTTGCGGGCATTTATAACCAAGCCAACGTCATGTGGCCATTGACACATTATGTTAAAGTTTTCCTGCATTCTCCTTTCAGCAATTTTTATGTCGTTGTCTGCTACTACTAAACAGGTGTCGTCGGCAAACTGGTATACGGAGCCATGAGCAAATAAACTACACATTTGATTAACGTATATAATATACTCAGTCGGACCAATTATGGAGCCTTGAGCGGTGCCTTTTTTTTGTACTTATGCTTTTACTGTATGTTTCTCCTACTTTGACTTTTGTAGTTCTATTTAAATGATAATTTTTAAAGAAATCTAATAGTGGTCCCCGTATTCCGGTTTGCTCGAGTCTCTCATATAGTACATTATATTGTAGCATTTAAAACGCTTTGCTGAAGTCAACGAAGACTACCAGCACGTGACGTTTTTCATTCAAGTGCTCGTTGACCTCGCCGGTGAATTGACACAATAGTTGAGATGTACTTTTTCTTTTTTGAAACCCGTATTGTTTGTTGTGTATTATATTATGTTTACATAAGTATTGATTAAGTTTTTCCCCTAAGTACCTCTCAATTACCTTGTCGACACAGGATAATATGGTTATCGGCCGGTAATTGTTACAGTCATCGTGTTTGCCATTCTTATAAATGGGTCGTACTACACCTTGCTTTAGGTAATCCGGATAGTTAGATGTGACAATGCATCTGTTGATCAAGTGTGTAACTACAGGTATTAACTCTTTGCTAATATTTTGAATGTCAGCTGCGCGAATGTTATCTAGACCGGAGCTTTTCTTTGTGTTTATTTTTTTAATAATTTTAAATGTTTCACTATCACTTATTTTTTGCATCCTCATTGTCACATCCATCCCTTTTTTGTTAGTCAACTCAGTTAAAATTTTTTTATCGCACGAATTTAAATTTATGCTAACATTTTTTTTAAATTCTTTCGCGAACAAATTCGCTGCATCTTGATCAGGCAAAGAGAAGTATTTTTGTATTGTTTCATCAACTGAGTTAACCACCTTACCACACAGTTCATTAACAGTTTTTAGAGTTATTAAAATTTTTTACAATTTCTTTTTTAATAAATAAATTTTTGGTATAAGAAATATACTTGTTCGTTTTATTTCTATATTTGTTATAAATAATTCTATTTTCAATATTTGGCAGCCTTTTAAATATTTTTAGTAGCTTATTTCGTTGTTTGCACATATGTATAACTTTTTTGTTTACCCAATTACAAGCTAAGGTTTTGTATTTATTCAATTTAGTTTTAACTTGTTTGCAATTATTGTAGGACTCAGTAAATATACTGTACATTTGTGTATAGATATCATTAGGTAAATCATAACAAAGAGGCTTTTTCCAATCCGCACGGCGCAGCTCGGCCCACAGCTGTTCATTGTCATATGTATATATAATAGATTTCTTTGTATTATTAGCGCGACGTTCGTAGACTAATGTGCATGCCGTTATGAAATGATCAGCTGGTGACTCATTTATTACGGCGGGGTATACCGAGCTAGTCGTTGCCGAGGTGCTCCGTATGAATATGTGGTCTATACATGACTGTGTAGTAGTGTTACCTTTTTTTTCCATTCTAGTGTATTGATTAATGCAACTGACTAAGCCTAACTCATACATTGTATTTAAGTAATTGGATTTATTGTTACAATTTTTCATAATATTAATGTTCATGTCTCCAATGAGCACTAAACTACCTTTTTCGGCCTTGTTTTTAATAATATTAGCAGTTTCTCTAATAAAGCTAGATAAAGATAGGTTTGGTGGTCTGTATAACGCACATAAGACAAATGTATTATTACCTATTTCAATGTTACCCATAACAATTTCGCTAAAATACGAACAAATAGATATTCTTGTGTATTTTAACCTTTTGTGAACATATACTATAACGCCCTCTCCTTTTTTATGTTGTCTTAAGTTAGTATACATATTATAATTAGGTATTTCAAATAAGGACGAACACGTGTCCTTTATGTTTACTTCCGTCAGCACAACAACATCGACTAGTTGCGGGCTTGACGTTATTATTAATTCTATTTGTGCAAAATTTAACATTATAGATCTTATGTTCACATGTAAGGTAGTTATCGACTGTTTACATTTGGGTAAAGAGTTAATGTAGTCATTCCAGTTATTAAAATTCCCTTCGTGGATATTACTAGTTATATTATCCATTAACTACAAATAAAAGATAGATAGGTATAAACATTTCAATAGAAAGCCAACCCAATAGCGAAATTAGAACGATACAGACTCACTCTTATTGTTGTTCAACGCCTGGACCCACTTCTTAATGTCCTCTTCTGATCGAATTACGTAAATTTTGTCTGTTTCATCTTTCCTTATTAAAACATTTCCACGTTTGCACCATACGTATTTTATCAGGTTTGTGGACTTTAATTCCGACTTAGTACGCCATAGAAGATGAGCAGTAGTAGATGTAAGCGCCTCTCTCAGGAATATTCTAGAATTGCCTTCTCTTCCGATGTCTCGTTCCGTGATTGTTTTTGTCTTTGCTGCTTCCAGCCACACGTCTCTTTGACCCTCCTTTAGAGTCAATCCAAGTGTTTCGGCATTTCTCTTCTCTCCGTTGGTAGATTTGCTTTGTTTTATATATACTTTAATAATACTTTTTTCATCCGTTTCAAGTTTTTCACAAATTTGTTTTGTTATTTCCATTAGATTTTCATTTTCTTGCTTGTTTATTCCACATATTTCGAGCTGATTACTAATATTTAATTGTTCTAACGTATTTATTTTTTGTTCCATAAACTCTGCTTTATTCTTAATGTGGGTATATTTGTTATTTAAATCTTTGTATTGTCTATCCATTGTTTTAATCTTTTCTTCGTATCCGTTAATTGCTTCTTGAAATTCATCGAATTTGTCAGAAAAGAATTGAAGGCTTCTTTTCATTTCTTCTTGTATTGTTTCCCTGATTTGGCTTCGTATTTCCTTTAACATCCCGATCGGGACAACCGATCCTGCTATCTCCGAGTCGGTATTTTCGTCATCTTCGTCTGGGAGGATGGCCGAAATACGCCTTTGCTTAAATTGGCTGGAACAAGTTCTACACTTCCAATCTATAGATTCCACCATTGTGAGGGTACCTAGCTGTTCGGCAGTCAATGATGCACAGGTTGCGTGCCACCATTTATTACATTTTCCGCACTGCAGTCCAGGGGATTTCTTGGTTATAAGCTTGCTGCACTTAGGACACTTGGCCATCGTAAATAAACAATAAAAACAATTGGAAACGTAAAATATACTTCAAAACAAAATATCGCGGGTATTCACGGAGCGCGCGGTGTAAGTGTGTAATTAAGACAAGACAACGTCTGTCGGGTACTATTATATAAAGTGAAAGAGTTTGTTTGTTTGTTTGAACGCGCTAATATCTGGAACTACCAGTCAGATTTAAAAAGTTATTTTTGCGTATGATTGCAAAGTTCTTGAGAAAGGTTATAACATCACGCTACTGGCGACGAGAGTAGAGAAGTAAGCAACGACGCGGGTGGAAGCTAGTTTATTATTATTTCAATCCACACGTGTTGTCACGTCGGTGGACCGCTAGGTAAATAAAGCAAAAAGATAATAGAAGTATGAAATTTAAAAAAAAGTAAGGTCTCTCGACGTGACGACGTTTGAATTTTCTTACTTTCAATTATTTCGTGTAGGTAAGTCGGTAATTTTTTAATTTTATTTGTGAAGTTTTTGTAGGTTTAGATGCATCAGATCAATTAAGTAATCATGAAAACCACAGTTTTTGATTATAATATATATAATCACTAATTATTTTACAACCTAAACCTTAATAAAAATAATGAAAATTTTGTGGCTTTATGCTAGTTAGCTAATTTAGGTTCTATTAAATGTTGCTTGAATACCTAAATACTTACAAAATGTATCTTATTTTACATATTTCATCTTCTTCGTCGCATAAAAAGCTACTGAGAAAAGAATTCAGACAAGAATTGTAAAATTTCAGCATAAAGTTTTTATAGAAATCAAGGTACATGGTAACAGAACCTCACTTTTGACACTAATCAATCACAACTGAGCATATTGAAAATTGACTGAACGAATTCGTAGAGAATATTTTTTTGCTGGGCAACCTTGGAAAGTAAAATGTATAGTGCAGATACATACATATTATATTTTTTTTAAAGACAACTCTGTTGTACTACAAGGTCATTGTTGCGGAACACTTATCAAATTTAAAATAATTATTGGACTAAAAGCTTAGCTAACGTTAATATTAATAAGGATAAAATCGAATATACATAATAATCATCTTACAGAATACTTTGTTTCCGTCACCATATAACACAAAATACAGCAGAAAATAGTTAAAGTGCTCACATAATATGAAGATCACCAAACACAAGATAAAGATTGTAACCGTAACTTATTGCTGTATTAATATTAGTTATAGCTAGTCTCATGTACTTCTAAACTACCTAATAACATGAACCATTTTTCCTGTGAGCATCAAATTCCATCGTCCGCAAGATGCTTCATACGTCAAGTTGTTAATTAGTACATGCCTTGAGAAATGCGCGCTGTCTGTCCTTGTACAATGTGTCCGACGTGAAGAGGGTGCGGTAATGAAAGGCACTTGATTGAGGAGACCACTATAAGGGTCGTTCCTTATAATTCGGAACAGTTGACAATTATGTTAGTGAGAGTCTCTTTATTATGATATCGTTTTATTTATTACATTAAAAATTTAAAACATTTTTTTATGATGCCTTAAGCTACTGCTCCTCCTGCGTTAACGTAAATGTTAGCGTTAGTAAATGTAGCAAACTACGCGTTAATTAATGGTCAAAAGAACCTGCGGATTAAAGGAACTGCGCCGTTTAATGATATAACGCGTTAACTGTTCATGCCACTCCGGAGCGCCCGAACACAATGGAGGTTAAAGCAGCTGCATTGGTGGCAGCAATGAGCGTGCTAAATTATTTGATGCATTAACGTAATTTTAAAAAACAAGCAAATATATTGCTGAGCGGTTGCTATAAGATTGTAGTTTTGAATCCCATAGACATAGTTCTGTTTGAAATAATTTTAAAAACTTCAACGCTTTCTCATTCGTCCATTATTTCTGACAACGATTCAGTTTCCGCCATAAACAATCATGTACGTCCTTACTCTGCGAGCACGCCGCCTAGAATAAGAGGCCGTTAATGTAGCCAACGTCAGCCAACGTTGACGCTATAAACCCTTTAATGTGTTGAAAAAACCCCCACCCGAGCTATCGCCTAACGTCTAACGTCATTAACAATGCCACATCACTTTAACGGCAATAAACTGTTAGCTACACTGTGTAATGTCTTGGCTAACGCCTTTATTAACGCAATACGAGGCAGGTGGAGCAGTAGCCCAACAATATTTATGGTAAGCTTTAAGTATACTAAGTACGCATGATTTTCTACCAGTACCTACTGCATAATAGGGCCTGAACTTGTCGATGCAATTTTCGAATAAGTGGCACGAATTTTGTGGCGTGACGAGGAAGGCAACACAATCCCACACACTATCCTTAAACAAGTTGAACATCACAAAGAACGTCTTCGGAAACACTACAAATTATAAATTAAGTCAAAGAGTATCATGACATAATTTACGATGTCTCACAATATCTACGTACAGTTATAAGATATTGTCCAGCAATTTGTTACGTTAATGGGACTATGTGAAAGATTGTGGTCATCGAGGTCGGTATCCATTTCGCTATGGACACTGAAATAATAGCCTTATTGAAAACTATCGGCTTAAGAATATCTGGAACAATGTTAATAAATTACTTATAACTTATGAGTTATGACTCTTTTTTTTATTGCCGACAGTGGCAGACGAGCAAACAGCCCACGTCATGGTAAGTGGTAACTGTAGCTCATGGACGACTCGAGAGTCTCTGGGACTCTCTTGGCAGCAATATCTTAATAAATATAAATCATTTGAAGTAAGTAATAAATATACAAGTTAGTAAGTATATTTACCGTGAAGAGTAAAATGCATTTCTCCTTGCTTTATAGGCAAAAAGTGACAATTTATTTTTAACCGACTTCAAAAAAAGATGAGGGTCTCAATTATTTTTTTATGTTTGTTACCTCAGAACTTACGACTGGGTGAAATGATTTTGATGATTGTGTTTCTGATTTTATTTGAAAGCTGGTGCTTTCCATGTGTTCTCATTTCAATTTGGTCCAGTTCTGACAAGGACATCCATGAGAAAACAATTCTAGTCTTGTTTTTGTTTTTTTAACTTTTTAGTTTCCTTCCTGTTTGAAGTCGGTTTTTTTTGTCAAAATTACTCACTAGGTAAACAGTCATAATAATAATATAATAGCATCACGTCCTGTTTTCGTGACTTTGGCTCACTAAATCTTAAACTACTCACCAGTATCGAAGAACCACGATGTCATGTAAGTTGTAAATGTACTCCTAGTAAAATTAAGTAAGGAAAACCTATATGAAAAAGTCGATTTTCATAAAACAATTAAAAAAGCTTCTGAACTTTGCTTACTTCTGCCTGATCCAGTATGAGTCTTTAGTGAAAATATTACTAAGCTGCTACATTGATAGTCAAATCAAGGCTGTCTGTTTTAAATCCGCAGTGGAAAAATGGCGTTAGTTGTATTACCAAAGTTTATTGTTAGGCTATTATAGACAAAGTAATGATTAAGATAAAGAAGTAACCGTCTTACTATTTCCTGCTCTTTGCATATCTTTTATTAAGAAAATACTAATCAACTTCTATTACGCACTATTTTATTTTAGCTATATTGACTATTATTATCATTAAGTATATTGATATTTTTATTATTGTACTTATATTGACTATTATTATCATTCGGTATATTGATTATTATTATAGTAATTATATTGACTATTATTGTAATTATGTTGACTATTGTAGTAAAGTTTAATGTGAAGTGGATGCATATCATGATCATTACGAGTTCGTAAGGCATAATACATTTTATTAGGGTTCTTTTACCACCCATGCCCTGCATTGTCATGCTCACTAAAATGTCATTGCTTGTGGTGTCGTATTGGCCGGGTCATCACCTTCCCTCTAATATGGCGAGGGTGATGATGGCTGGCCCGTGCGTCATGCTCGTGAACGGGTGCTACTTGGGATGACTGGTCAATCTTGGCATGGCTTACATTTAATATTCAATCCAGTATTACCTTGTCTTTCAATATGACCAGGGGGTGCATTTACCAGTTTAATTAAAATACGTAGTCAAATTACCATACTAGTTGAAACTAAATAATTGAAATCCTCGTTTTCTTTCTTTAATCTTAGTATTATATTAATTAGTTAATTTGTAATAATTACTTTGTATGGTTCTTTGGTTACGTTGAGTGTTTAAATTGTAACTCATTCAAATAACTGTAATTATCTGGCGATTGAAAAGAGTGGCGTGAGTTTCTTGCCAGTTCTTCTCACAGCTCTACCTCGTCAGCGAACTGGCTGTAGGTCAATTGGCTGACAAAATGTAATGTTGACTTTTCATAAGCATCATACTTTATGATCTAAATGAAATAAATGCTTTGACTTTGACTTTGACTTTAATTGTGGAACATATGTCTCTCTGATATGAATGTTATTCGAAATATGCATGGAGGAATGTTAGATGTTGTTTTGGTCCGGGAGTGTGTAAATGTACACGGTGTGCACGTCCGTGCTACTGACGGTGTAGTACCCCCGGATGCCTACCACCCGCCGTTGGATATTGAGGTAAGAATCGATACAGCTCGTTGTTCTGATCATTTAGAGCCAAGTAACATTGGTCCGGAGAATGACTGGAACTTCTACAAGTGCGACTATGAGAGGTTATACTCGTTGTTCTCTGACTGTTGTTGGAGTGAGGTGTTGCAAGCTGTAGATGCTTTCAGTGCTACTGACTGTTTTTACAAAATTATTTATAGTTTTTTTGACGAGTGTGTGCCTAAAAAGCAACGTAAGAATAACGCAAATAGGCGATATCCCGTCTGGTTTTCCAGTGATATTATCCGTGATATTAAATATAAAACTAAATTACATAGGTCTTGGCAGCGAACAAAATGTCCAGTAGCATATAAATCATTTTCAGACCTCAGAGCAAATCTTAAGTCACGTACGTCAGCAGCATATACTTCATATATGGAACGTATAGAAGGTAGCATACAGTGTAACCCGCGTGAGTTTTGGTCTCAATCTCGAACCTGCGTACCAAAGGAGAATTTGAACCTAGCGTAACATATAATGGTTTAATCTGTACTGGGGTGGTTGCTGCTGAAGCTTTTGCTGAATATTTTGCTAGCGTATTTTTGCCAAATGTACCAGCTCTTAATACTGATTTAATAAATAGAAATGAAAAAAGTTGCAATAGTAATTATACAAATATTTTTCAAATCACACCTAGTGATGTCATAAATGCAATAAGTAAATTAAAAGCAAGTAGTTCTTTAGGTCCTGATTGTGTTCCCTCTACAGTACTAAAGCTTACAGACAAAGTCTTTTCTATTCCTTTATGTTACATTTTTAATCTTGCTCTAAAAACTGGACAGTACCCATCGCAATGGAAATTGTCAAGGGTGATTCCGATACCAAAAAGTTCTGATAAGTCCAAGGTCGAAGAATACAGACCTATTGCTATTTTGTCATCACCTGCAAAGGTATTTGAGATAATTATTCACAAATATATACTTGCACAGGTAGATAAATTACTTTGTAATGAACAGCATGGTTTTAGACCAAAAAGATCAGTGGACTCAAATCTTTTGACTCTAGTCGACTACATTTCGACTAAATTTGACCGAGGTTCTCAGGTAGACGTCCTTTACTTCGACTTTCGCAAGGCGTTTGACAGGGTTAATAACGACATACTGCTGATAATAAATTACTTTGTAATGAACAGCATGGTTTTAGACCAAAAAGATCAGTGGACTCAAATCTTTTGACTCTAGTCGACTACATTTCGACTAAATTTGACCGAGGTTCTCAGGTAGACGTCCTTTACTTCGACTTTCGCAAGGCGTTTGACAGGGTTAATAACGACATACTGCTGGTAAAGCTCTGCAGCATTGGACTTCTCCGGCTCCTCGCAGACTATCTCCGTAATCGCCAGCAGTTTGCCCCTAAACCCTATCATACGCGTTCCGGTGTGAGCCAGGGCTCGATACTAGGACCATTATTGTTTTTAATTATGGTTAATGACCTTCCTGTGGTTCTCCAGCACACCCGGTGTTTACTGTACGCTGACGATCTCAAACTTTACACCGAGGTAACATCATATGCAGACTGTTTGAGTATGCAGACTGATATTGATGCCTTAGTACAATGGTGTCAAGAAAACAAAATGGACCTTAACATTAGTAAATGTAATGCAATGACTTTTGCATGCAAGCGTCAGCCAATTGAATATGACTACAGAATAAATGGCACTAGTATGTCTCGTCCCACTAGCATCAAAGACTTAGGTGTGACATTTGACCATAAATTAACCTTCCACAGCCACATCATCGCATTGGCAAATGAGTCTTTTAGACGTCTGGGTTTTGTCCTTAGAAACTCTAAAGACTTTCGTATGCGTTCGTATGCGTTCGCGTAAGTACTTTCATGTGGAATCCAAATGAAAGTACTTACGCTCTGATGCTGGAAAAGGTGCAAAAAGCTTTCCTTAGGCATCTTTACAAGAGAATGTACGGGTACTACCCTTATATGTACCCTACTAAATATCTCCTATGAATTTTAGGGTATAACTCACTGGAAGTCAGGCGGAATATGTGCCAAATTGTAGTTATGTGCAAAATCTTTAAGGGGAAAATTGATGCACTAGATCTACATGACGAGTTGTGTCGTTTTTATACTCCTGACAACTATCGTCGTAACCGGAGATATGTGCTGTTCGCTGTTCTATCATGTCGCACCGTAGCGCGTTCCATGTCGCCTGTACCGCTCACACTATCAGCACTCAATGCTCTCCTGTGTGCCAATCCTAACTGTGATCTGTTTGCGGATGGATGGCAGAAAATATTGTCAGAGTGCTTGCGGTTCTGCGAGCGTGATGCATGAATGTGTTTTATCATATCATTTTGTTTTTGTTTCCATTTTATTCCTTTTTATCTGTGTTTATTGTTTTTAATCGTATATGATTCATAATTATTGTAATTGGTAGTAATTAACCATTTTATTATTAAATAAATAAATGAATAAATAAATAAATCGTCACATATCACATCTTATATAACGCAGAATCTCCTCAAAAAAAAAATTTAAAAGCGTTTTTCTATCTAATCTAAAATTAAATTTGGTTTTGTTTCCTTGATTATGTTTATTAGGTCGAGGTCACAGAATATAGGTCTATTGAAACGAATTATGTGCACCATATTTAACGCATCAGGATAATACTGGATGGATGGCATAATGAAGAAAAAAAATTAAGAGTATCGCGAAAAGCCGAGCAAAACAATAAAGTACTCAGCAAAAACATTTCAAAAATATTTATTTAGAATCAACTAGATACAAAAAAATATTAAACATTCTGTTAACAATTAATCTGCTCAACTTGACTTCAAACTATATTAAAATTTAAGGGATTTCAAACTTGTTAATATTGTATATTATTATGTTTACAGTTTTATCAAGGCACAATTTACTGCACTTGAACATGATCTCTTATTTATTTATTACTGTGCTACTAAAGCTGTGCCGTCAAATCTATAATACCTATCATGATATTTCAAAGCCATCCGTACTTTCACTACAGGTAACAACAGCTTTTGAACAACAAGTTTTTTGTAGAAACTCAAGTAGTTTGTACAAGATCTTGATAAATAATATTAAGACTTGAATATAAAATAATGAAGATGTACTAGCTGCTGTTAACTATACTTTCGTCGTCTAGCAAAAGCAACGCTAAGACTTCTTGAAGAGTGTCGAGAACTGTGAGAATGCTGCGTTCTTTGTGTGTCCGATGATCTGACCGACCGTATCGACTTAAGAGATCGTACTTCATCCTTTTCTTCTGATTTTGCCAAAGCTTCAGCGCTTCCATCAGCAGCTTTTGCCGACCGCTTCACGGGTTTTATGCTACCACTAAATTTTATAGCAAATTTCAGTTCTTCCACTAATTCATATTTGAAGGTTGTCTGAAATCATATAAATGTGTAATACTTTAAAATGATAGTGGCACAACGCGTATTTAGAGTCAAAGAACACTGTGCCTGTAGAAACACAGGCAACCGAATTTTCTGATCATCGCGTCGAGTTCTATGAGCGATTATTACTTGTTATAATAAGCCATTGCCTTGTCCTTGATATATGAGCACAAGTGCACTTAAGGAGCAATTTTCGACAAAACAAGGATTATACAAGTTAAGTCAACGTTACATTTTTCGTGGAGCACGTATAAAAATTGAGTGACGAGCGAAATGTCCACTTGGCAAAATGTCGATGTTGCTCTAACGTCTTGATATTTGAACGCCAACGCCTGGTAATAGACATAAACGCTAAATATCTAAATATCAAGCAAAACGTCTGGATCTTAAAATCGAAATTCAAATAAATAAATATACCTGATATTTAACAGATCGCTTGAAGACTCCCCACAGCATATCCATTATGGATATGAAGAGTCCTATGCCACAGCCAGCGCCGAGTACTACAAATGCACCTAACATGTTCTTCATACCCAATTGCTTTTGTTCTTCATCGCGATTTTCCTGAAAATACAGCAAAATGTTGAGTATCTTAATTATTATAAAGTAAAGACATTTTGTCGACAAGAGCTGAGAGCTCTTAAATAAATAAGAAGAAAGAAAATAAATAAATAGTCTAATAAAGCAAAACATATCAGCCCTAGGCAACCAATGCCAACTCTTCTTTAAAGAAGAATTTACTATAATAGTCAGTACTTGTGGAGGGAAAGGTTGACGGTAATAAGCGGCTTACGACCGGTCAAGGTAAAGAAAATTAAGGGAGGCCAATGTCCAGCAGAGAACCTCTTTCGGCTGATATGACAATGATGATGACAGTAAGGTGACAATTATTAGTGCAGCTAATGCTACACCTAGAATTCTCAGCCTCACGTGACTAATTGATGTGGTTTAATAACTTGATTGAATTGACACGTTTCGTAGAAAATAAGGAAATCAATAGTAACAATTATCTAATTATTAAGAATACAACTACGATTATGCAACACTTATTTCTTTTTACTAAAGAAAGAGAACTTATCACATTATCAAATAGCAGATATAGTTATCATGTAATGTTTTTTTAACTCACGCCAAATTTTAACTATCTGAGTATGAAGGGCCTTTTAATTCTCCTCATGGGCACTAGCCTTGTCAGCGTAATAGTTGTGGGTAAATTGGCTGACATTTTGTTAAGGCTGACCTAATTTAATTAATAGGATTAAATTTTATTTATGCAACTCAACACACTTGCTAAAGGCGGATTGGCGATTTAAAACATATAATTAAAAAAAAATTTAAAATAAAAATTTTAAGTGACTTACACCACATTTCCCTCCTCCTCTTTTCTCGTTCCACCAAATAGTTTTTAATTTATCAATCTCTCCTTGTTCTTTCAATTTCAATAACCCATCGTCTATCAATTTCTTGTACGGCGATTCTAAAAAAAACAAAATAAAAAAAACCGAATCAATTTTACTTCAACAGTGACAATAATAACAGAGCCTAGTTAAATTTTGATAAAGTTACAGCTAGTCTACTGGTTCTCCAAAGAGGGGTTCACGTATTGCTGTAGCATGGGGGCTTAGTAACCGTAGAACGCTTTTCCACGGCGAAACAAGAGGAACCCAATCAGGATTTGTCTGTATGTCCCTCTGAACAGCATATTGCAGAGTCCGCGTAGGACGGAGCTACGTCAGAGCCTGACTTATGTCGGTTCTCCTAACGCAGCCCTGCCAACTCGTAAGCCTGACTTTCCTAGGAGAGTTGTGAACGAGGACCGCAACCTCTAGGGGTGGGGCTACGACGTAGAAAACCTCTTCAAAGAGTTAACCGTGTGCCCTACGCGGTTAACTCTGCCCAGCGTACTTTTGATGCTGCTACGGGATCGAGACTGTAGCGTGCACGTCTTCCGCGTGCGCCTCTTGTGAGGATGTGGTCAATCCTTCAAATCAGACGAGGTGTGTCGGGATTGCGGATGAATAGGCGAGTGATTCCCGTAACCCCGGCACATCTGGCCGTCTGAAGGAGCACCGTGGGTTTTGGTCGGTATACTAGTCGCTTATTATGTGCGACATAGCCACCAGCAGCTTGTACGCGCGGTTAAAATTTTCATTGTCTAGACCAATTTAATCATCAAACAAAGTCCAACAGACTACTTAATGTAAATTTTGCAAAATATTTAAAATTATTCATACTTTTTTTCATGCCAATCCCATAACTTTTGGAGTCAAGCAAACCACCAACTTGCAGTAAATCACAATGTCTTTGCATCACATATTCTATAGATGTAGATTCCATGAAAAGTGCATATTGTTTAGTCTCGGCCCTGCAATGCAATTATTAATAATTTATGAAATTATTATACTGTCAATTACAGTAAGAATATATTGTGAACGTAGTTTACTGGCTGGTTTAATTTATTTTTAATGATATGGATTGTTAAATGTTAAGCATGCTGAAGTGACCCACTTCAGCATGCTTAACATTTAACAATCCTCAGCTAAAATGCCAGTCGTGCGCACGCTATTATTGCCGCTTTCGTATTTTTAGATTTTACAGTCATTTCGAATGTTGCTGCAAGAACGTTGTTTAAATGATCTGATAAAAATGTAAAGGCCAGAGATGACGATACATAAGGTAATAAACAAGGATACGACCTTTAGCGGTTAGCCCATGGACACTCGCAACACCGTGTATCTCTCGCACATTTTTAACATTTTAAAATAACACTTCTTCTATTTTTTAACGCCCGCTTAAAAGACTGAGAATAAACTTAAAACCCCAGGACTTTTTTTGCCGATGGTGGCTGACGTGCAAATAGTTGATTTTTGGTAACTGTCACATGGACTTCTGCAATGCCAGTGACTCTGCGAAGCCGCTGCCTACCGTGGAGGGAGTTGGGTAGGTAACGGGAATGACTGAGGTGATGAAAATAGAAAAGAAGAAATTGGGCCTGCAGCGCTCTCAAAAATTTTTAAACGAGCGATATATCTATCACGTCACTCATTGTACCTATCATAAACCATCAGTACTACCTACTAGTTTTAATTTTCAGCAGATCTACTATTCAAAATTCATACCATTCAACTCCTTTATCATTGTCATCGACAAGCCAATTGTGCGCTTTCATTTTATTATACATTGCCTTATAAGTCGGGTTTGATGACTCCTAAAACAATGAATAAATTGAACACTTATTTAAATGGTACCTTCTTCCTGTATTTCTTATTTTTTATTTATCAGCCTAAAAATTGTTACTGGTCAATATAAATAAAATATGAAAATAAAATCCGACACTATAATCAAAAACTAAAACATATTAACATTTCCTCTTTTAAATCTTTATACAATTCTATTTGATCCAAACGTTACCTGGAAGAAATTGCTTTTTAACCGACTTCAAAAAAAGGAGAAGGTTTCCCAATTCGACCGTATATATATTTTTTTTTTTATGTGTGTTCGTCGATAACGTTGTCGTTTATGAACCGATTTTGATGATTCTTTTTTTGTTGGAAAGTAGATATCTCAAGTGTGGTACCATGATAAGGAAACCAGGATCTGATGATGGCATCCCAGGGAAATCGAAGGAAACTTTCGAAAATCGTACTGAAGACGGCATTTGTTACTTTTTTCATTATAACTTTTAGTTTTCTTCCCGTTTGAAGTCGGTTTTTTTTTGTTTAAAGTTATAGTGATAATATTTCAGTGATATAGAGAGAGTAAAATATTTATATACTATCGATATGTGAGGTATTCTTTATAATGTTGGGACGAAATCCCATAGATTTAGTACAATTTTTGCCTCTCAGTTAATTTTACGCTAAACAAAATCTATACGTACCGCAAAAAACTGTATAGTTGATCCCTTCGACTTGGCTCCGTAAGAAATTGACTTATGCTTGTAAAGTTCCTCGACGTTGTTGAATGGTAAAACATTTTTTTCTACAGTAAGAAAGGCGACTAAGGTACCCACGTAAGAGGCTACCATAACCATGGTGAAAAACCACCACACACTGGTAACGAGACGAGGCGCCAAAGCTCTGAAAAATGTTCTAATTTTAATCATCTATTTAAAATGCGGTTTGTCCGAAACTTGTTTTATGTACATTTCAATAACATTTTCTTAACAAAGCATAAACAACAAACAAGCATTGGAGAATACGCAACAGAACTACCTTCTATAACATGAAATGTATCTTAGTTCCCAAAGCGTAGGAGGAATAACTGAGGCACAACTTTGTGGTTGAATGCAAAATGCTTCGTTATTTTCAAACCTAAATAATAAACTTTAAAGAATAAAATTATTTATTCTATAGTAATGAGCTTTTTTTTTTTTTTTTTTTATATTAGCCTACCAAAGTGACTCCACTCTGCCTGATGGTAAGCAGTAAGTGGAATCCAGAAGTGGAGGACACCATTCCAAAAGCCAAACTACTGGTATGGTGGCCTCCACTATGGCGGCTTAGTGAGATGCTTTTTCACGCCCCGCTTAAAAGACCCAGGATCAAAATTAGATGGGAACACATGCGCTGGCAAAGAGTTCCAGGCTTTAATTGAGCGACAAAAGTATGAAGTGCTGAACCGTTTGGTTCGAGACCCTTTAGATTCCACTGTGAAAGGGTGGCACAAAGAGCTCTTCAGAACACTCTCCATGGTAAAGGCGATAGAAGACGGCCATTGAGGCGATGTCTCTTCGCAGCTGTAAAGGCTCAAGGGTCTTAGTAGCCTCCGGGCTTCCGATGATACGGACTGCTCGCCGCTGCAACCTATCGAGTGCATCCAGTAAGTACTGTGCGGAGCCATCCCAAAGATGAGAGCAGTACTCCACGCAGGAACGAACCTGTGTTTTATAAAGAAGACAGAGCTGCTCGGGCGTGAAGTACCGCCTCACCCTGTTCAGGACACCGAGTTTACAGGAGGCGGTTTTAATGACGCACTCGATGTAGTTCTTAGGGTTGAGATCTCGGCTGATGTCCATACCCAGGATACTTAGGCTATCCTGTAGTGGTAACGCTGTGTTCTGAAGAGAGGGAAGGGGAAGGAACGGAGATTTTTTTGCAGAGAACGCGCACACCTGTGTTTTCTTGGCATTGAACTCGACCAAATTCTCACAACCCCATTTAGAAATGCGGTATAATACTTGGTCGAGCTCAGCGACAAGTTCTAGGCGTTTTGCCTCGATGTCAGTCTGTTTAGCCGCAGGATGTCTGAGATATCGCCCATGCACTGTACTATCATCTGCATAGCAATGAATGTTGCCAAGGGACAACATGTCATTGACATGCAGAAGATACAGAGTGGGCGACAGGACGGACCCCTGAGGCACCCCAGCGTTGACCTGCAAATAATTGGAGGCCGATCCGTCACAAAGGACTCTAATGCGGCGCTCACGCAGGAATGCGGCAATCCAGTTGCACAGCTGGGGTGGCAGACCATATGCTGGAAGCTTGGACAGAAGCGAACGGTGCCAGACTCTATCGAAGGCTTTGGTTATGTCAAGACCGATGGCCAAGGACTCGCCATGCCTGTCCATAGCTTCACCCCATTGGTGCGTGATATACGCTAGAAGGTCACCCGTAGACCGTTTTGACCTAAAGCCATATTGTCGGTCACTAATTAACGAGTGACCCTCTAGGTAGCGGACTAGTTGGGAGTTTATTATCCGCTCAAGCACCTTGCAGAGAACTGAGGTGACAGCTATGGGTCGATAGTTGCCTGGCTCGGACCTATCCCCTTTTTTGGGAATGGGTTGAACATTCGCCTCTCTCCAAGCCTCCGGCACAATTCCCGAGGAATAAGATAGGCGGAATAGGCGCGTCAATGCAGAAGACAACTCCGCTGCGCATTTCTTAAGAACCACCGCTGGAATGGAATACCATCCGGTCCGCTGGCTTTCCGAACATCGAGCGACCTTAGTTCCGCATGGACATCACGATGCCTAATACGAATATTAGGCATAACGGAGTCGCAGCCAGATATAGTCGGCGGGTGCAAGCCACGGTCGTCGATTCGAGAGTTAGCCGCAAAGAGTTCTACAAGCAAGTTTGCTTTCTCTTGCGGCTCGTGGGCCAGCGATCCATCAGGAAATTTCAGCGAAGGCTTGCAGAAGTTAGATTGCACGGCCTTGGCTAGTCGCCAGTAGCTACGGCTACCCGTAGGATGCGAAATGAGTTCTTGCCCAATCCGTGCAATGCGCTGGGCATCCGCTCTGATGTAAGCCCTCTTGCATTCCCTAGTGGCTTTGTTGTACGCTGCTTTTAGGCGATCCAAGCTAGGGTCGCGCCGTGCTCGGGCCCTGATCCAAGCGCGGTACGCCGATTCTTTTTGTTTAACAGTGTCGGCGCACTCACGGTTGAACCAGGGACGCGTTTTGCCGGCACTGGTGACATCTGAGGATGGAATGTAATATTCCATACCTAACAAGATCTCACCAGCGACAGCAGTAGCACTTTGCGACGGATCCCTGTCTTTAAAGCAGCGTAATGCCCATGGGACGGAAGCAAAGTAATCCCGCATACCGTCCCAGTCTGCTGACGAGTAGTGCCATAGTCGTCGCTTTACCTCCGAACGTCGTGGGGGAGCAACAAGAGGCACTGAGGCGCAGACCAAACAGTGGTCGGAATTACCCAGTGGGGCGTGGACCGAAACACTGTATTGGTCTGGGTGACTCGTCAGCAGTAGGTCTAGCAAAGAGGGCGCTTGACCTGGAATATCTGGTATCCTGGTGGGATGGATTACCAGTTGCGTCAGGTCATGCGTGAGAGCGAATGCATGGGCGGCTCGTCCCGCATGGTCTGTTCTGAGAGAACCCAACCAGGTCTCGTGGTGGGCGTTAAAGTCTCCCAGAAACACCAATTCCGCGTTCGGAAACCGCTCCTGCGCTAAGTCTGCCGCCTGACTCAGATGGTCAAAGAGTCGAGTTGTCTCCGAATCTCCGGAGTGGGAACGGTAAAGGCACGCGTAGACCCGGCTCAGAGAACCAAGATCAACGTGAAGCCAAAGGATGGGGTAGGATGGGTCCTCTAGGCAGCGCAGACGGCGAACGCAAACATCCGCCCTGACGAATGCGCATACTCCGGCCTTAGCGCGAAAGCGCTCCTCGAGCACATAGCCGGGGTAGTGCAGGTATGCCGTGTCGTCAGGGCGGCGTATTTGTGTCTCCGTTAGGAAAAGCAAAGCCGGCCGTGCCGTCTCGAGGTGTTGGTGGACGGCGTTGAGGTTTGAATGGAGTCCACGGATGTTAGTGAACTCCACCTCAAATAGCGGGTTGGTGGGGGAGGAAGATGCCGCTGTTAGACCTGCTGCTTTTTTGCGTGCTGCCATGTTGGAGGGTGAAGGGAGGGGCGTGGAAAAGATGACTGCCCTCGCAGCAAGGCTAGACAAGGTGCCGAGTATTGCTTCGTCATTTAACTGTGTGGCATGGTGGTACCCGATCCGCCGGACGGAAGGGCCCCCGTACCCTCTCGGAAATGGTCGCCGGGTCCCACCATCCGGTCACCAACCGGCACGACGAACCACTCCGGGATTATGCGCGACCTGGTGGGGCAGCCTCCTAGGGTGGTTAGGCCTAGTTGGGCCCCTGTACTATGCCGCGGGCGGCCAGCGGCACCACCGTTTCTACGGGTCTCCCTGGCCGGCGGGTCGACCCACACCACCCACACAATGACTCTGCGGATACTCAGCTGGTCCCACACATGCTGCGAGGATTGCCATCCTTGCATCAGTTGGGCCTCCGGCACTCTCACTTACCGAGCGAAACGCAATAGTACGAATACCATTACTCTTAAGTCGATCTTCTATGAGAGGGTAGTACTTCCCCGGTCGATCCGACCCATTCATGCTGAAACCAGCGTGGATCTACTACTCTAAAAGCTATTCTATCGTTAACTCATGAAGCTGTCTAAGTTCGAATGTTTAAGTAAACCATGTCTTTATAATACTTTTATGCAGTGTCGTATTCTGTACATTTCGCGGCACCAACTGGATTTGGATGACACACAGTACTACGGAGTCCGTTATTGTTCATTTTGTTCTATGGTGATTTTCCTCGTTAGGCTTAAAACTGAATATCAAAAGCCTGTATAGGTGCACTAAGAAAAAGAAACATCTAATAATATGACTTCAACAAACTTGATGATTATCATAGCAAATATTGAAAATGAAAATACATATTTTATTGCAAGTGTCTAACTTGCATTTTTTAATATGTAATCAATTTTGAAACGTACTTACAAATAACAAAGAAATGTACTGTCATGCCTGTCATTACCAACTATAATACGTTTACCCTAATATTACAAATACCAACTCCACAATGTTGTTACAATAACCAAACAGAATTAGCGGTTGTGCGATACTCATGTTGCTAATACTTACTAATTAATTAATTAATTCCCAGCAATTAACATTAATTAACCTTCGATACACTTATTACAACATCTAGGTATAATAAATAACCTATATTAGGTAAATTTTATTTCTTCTCAAATTATGGAAAAAGTTGATTAGATATTATACGGTAATGTTTACTTTTTTTATTTTTACTACGACCATTTTAGCGTTGCGTTGTAATTTTATGTTTTTAAAAATTCAATGACAGAAAACAACAACAATAATGAAGGTTAATATCCTACTGAAATGTAAACCGTGATACAGTATTTTAGCATTCCTATTAGAAATCAAAGTTTGTAAGAAAACACGCATATAACGTTGTCAACACGTCACGGACTGAAGCAGGATGCTTTCAAGTAATATCCGCTTAATAGATATGTCTGTACTGCAGACGACGTACGTGCAAATCGATAACTTCAAAGTAGTTCGAAGGTAAACTGAGACGTTCGCATGGGATTGTGACAAAATAACAATGACAAACAATAATATCACTAAAACTATACAGTTGCTATCTACACCCAAAATAAGCGTTTATTATAACTTGTCGTATGGGGTCTATCTAGAATGCGTACTATTTTTGTAAATATTTATAGTCAGATTATTATACATAGAAAATGTAACTTATGGATATTGTCTGGATGTTTTAAAATATAACTCATGTTCATGCACATAAGTATTTGCACTGAGTGGGAATCGAACCGGATATGTTTGGGAAAGGTATTGGAAAATCTTTTGTAAAACTGAGATAATGGTAATAATAAATAACAAAGTTTTAGAACTAATTAAATTAGATCGAAATGCCTAATACGAGTTTTATGTTAACACAATCGACACGTTTATGACGTTCGGTGCTTTGATTGGCCCGCTCTAGGCTCTTTACTAATCAGAGAGCCAAATGCGGTAAACACCTCGATCGCGTTAACGTAAAAATAACTCGCATTATGCACCCAGGGAATATTAGTACTAGCTGCATAACAGATTTATCCAGACATCCAAAAAAAAATTATTACTTTACCATATCAGCCGAGACACGTGCGAAACATAGGCATTACCCAATGTTTGCCATCTTGGCAGGCCTTAAGCCGCCTCATCCATCGGTTTATATTACTTACATCAAATATTTTACTTACATAGGTGCAATTTCTGAGCCCTGCTGCATCACTGATCCGATAATAAGCCACACAGAATTAGCAAAACTGAACTGGTTTGTCAATTCTTCAGGTTGTTCTATACAAGGCACTGGGTTCTGCCATTCTTTGTTCGATATTCTACCAACGAAAATCAATACTATGCCCAAAAAAAATTGTATCAACATCATGTAATACCAGACCTGAAAAAATTATTACAGAACATCGAAAAGAGGTTTTATTTTAGATTTATGACCTCTTTGCCTACAAGACGTAATCTTGACAAATAAGCTTTCTACGGCGACTGTTTATCTGTTCAGTTAGACAGCAAAGTGCTACTTTAATTTCTAACAACATATATTGTATCTATTAAAAATCAAACAGGACGAATATTTAAAAGTTGGTAAGATTGTTCGATTACATCTTGTGGAGGTTAGTGAAAATCAGACCATGATTAAACATGCGCTGAAGGCTGTAAAGAGTCTGCATGAGGTCGCATCTCAATACGAATACCAATTTATGCATTCTTTTTACACAGTTTTTAGGTTCCGTACCCAAAAGGTAAAACGGGATTTTATTAAGACTTCGCTGTTTGTCCGTCCGTCTGTCACCAGGCTGTATCTCATGAACCGTGATAGTTAGACAGTTGAAATTTCCTCAGATGATGTATTTCTGTTGCCGCTATATTATCAAATACTAAAAAGAGAAAAATAAATATTTAATGGGGCTCCCATAAAACAGACATGTTACTTTTGCCGTTTTTATTGATACTGGTACGGAACTCGTCGTGCGCGAGTACGAATCGCACTTGGCCGGTTTTCTTCTATTTCGTATTGAGTATTTTATACGTACCTCTTTTGAGAAAACGGCCATAAAGGAGAACATCTCAGGTGGCTGCTTACTAGGCTGCTTGTATAAGATTCCGATACCCAATGTCATAAACGGCGTCGAGAAATCGATGCCACTCTGTCTTTCTGAGGTGATAGTGAGATCGCAAAGAGCGAGATCGGCAGTCTATTAGAAATAATAAAACGATTATCCCATCAACGCAAATGTTATTAGAGAGACTTTAGTTAATAGCTTTTTCGAAACAAAATAATGACAACAGAAAAAATAATAAAGACAATAAATAATGCTATGTAATGTAATGTAAGTGCTTATGTTTACCATCATGCAATAAACTAAAAGGATATTTTAAAATGCATCTTTATTTTTCTGCTCTTGTCGGTGCAGTTTCCTGTTTCGCACGCAAGTTTCATAACCAACCTTTTCCTTAACCTACTTTATGAAACTGTGTGTTGGTTTTCATTGTCCTCTTCTTATCTGTATCTTTACAGCTATAATATTTTTAACCGACTTCAAAAAGGAGGAGGTTATCAATTCGGATCGTATGTTTTTTAGTCTCGTGACGTATAAGTAAAAAAGATCCATGGTACCTAATTCAGATTATAATACCATGACCATAAAACTATACCTAAAGAGCCTTTAGTCGCTGAGTACCTAAAACGCAGTCTGCCAATTTCGCGTTTTGCCTAAATGTCATTTAAATACGCGTTAGGACTAAATAGGTTTTTGTCTATGTCCCAATACACCATATTCTCTTTGAGTCTATTTAGCGATACAACTATGTCGCCATAAAACGATTTCTCATAATGGGCATTTAGTGATATGACTATGTCGCATTAGGTCTACTTTTTGACAAATATAAGCAGGCGGTGTGCCAAACATTTGGGTCTGTACTAAAGATTATTGATGTGATATATTGAAGGGATTAGACACTTTCATATATGAAGACATAAATAGCTGCCCTTTTTAAGAAAAAATCAAATTTGTTTAAGTCCATAAAACTAACAAAAAAAGAGTGGCCTGAGACCCAGAGCACACCGCTGGAAGCTCGGCGAAAAGCAATTTAAGACAACAATTTAATATACACCTTAATTTCTTCGTTTAACAAGAATAAATTCGCACGCGACGCTCGAAGCGCCCTGAAGCTACAACAAGAGCATGCTCGCGAGTACTTCAGTCGCCGAGCGCCGCGCTGGTCTGCGCACCGGCGCGCTGCTCTGCGCCCAGCCAGATTTCATTACCCCCACATTGCTAAATGACATGGGGCGCGCTCGAAGTAGCTGCGCGCCGCCGCGCGTCTCGCTGCACGAGGGCTCTTGGCATCGCCCGGGGCGCCTGAAATCGCCTGCGCATTTCATGGAAATGCGCTCCGCCGGTTCTTGTTTCTTGCCAGTCCTTCACATGGCCCGACCCTCACGTCAACGAACTGGCTGTAGTTTAATTGGCTGACATTTCGTAATTTTTAACGTTCAAGTGTTAATTTAATTAACCTATATTAAAAAATAAATGTTCTGGAAGCGAAATACAGATGCCTATAACAAAAGGTCAATTCACTTAATAATACCAGCCTGTTTACTGTCCCACTGCAGGGCGAAGGCCTCTTCTCTTATAGAGAAGGTATGAGCATTAATCACCGCGCTTGCTCAAGGCGGATTGGCAATTTCAGACTTTTAAGTCCAGGTTTTCTCACGATGTTTTCTTTTACCGTCAGTCAGAGATGTCCAAGATAAACTTAGAAAGTACATATGATTGGAAAAATCACATTGGTACTTGCCCGGATTCGAACCCGCTACCTCGTGTTTACGAAGCGGGTGCCTTATTCATTGGACCATTTCGACTTTTTTTCAATTCACTTATTTCGCTTAAAAACTAAATCTCAATTTGTTCGTTACGCACGTGAACTAACACGCACTAAAACTAAATCTCAATTTTCCTTCTTCGCTCATGAACTAACACGCAATATGTCTAAATATCAATATTCCTATTTCTCGTTAGCTCTAGGCATAACGCGAAATGGTCAGACTGCGTTTTAGGTACTCAGCGACTAAAGGAAGCAAAGCATGTATGAAAATATATCTAATATTTACAAAAAAAAAAATGTATTTAAGTAGTATATCAGTTGTTTAGTACCCATAACACAAGCAAATATAATTGCTTAATTTGGGGCTAAATGGCGCTGTGTGAATGTGGTAGAATATTATTATTATTATTATTATTATAATTAAGATAAAATTAGATATATCCAAATAAATCCACTTTTATCATTACTTTACCTCTTCTATCAACGCTTTTGCCATGCCAGTCCATTTTCCAGTTGTAGGGTTCAAAGAGCCATAGTCATTCTCGATGTCAAACTCGTAGTTAAATCCTAACATTTCACTTAGTTTCTCTATCAAATCTACTGTAAATCCTTCATATTGATCATTGCCTTCTAATTGAACTGATGATTCTTTTATGAAACCGTATGGAGCAGTCTGAAAGTTAAAAATATTATAGTAAGGTTCTAACGTCTAAAAACATGCTTACTTATTCGTTTTGGTTTGTGAGTAAAAGTTCCAGAGGCGCAAGGTATAGGTGATCAAAGTGGAATAGGCCACTTAGAGGCCTGATATTTTGCAAAATAAAAAATAAATTATATAATAAAAAGATTTGTGGGTGACGTTTTTCGTTTTTCTAATAGCAATATTGCTTATAGATTTTGAACACTTTAAAATTTTCAGAAATGACATGATACACTGTTTTTATTTTACTTTAAGGTGTATGCAAGCATTCTCGTAATGAGAATTGTTTTTACAGCTTTATTCTAAAAGAAAGAGAATTGTGTTCAGTTTTCAATACATATTTTGTCAACTTATTTCATAAAAATGTAAGTAATTAATAAAAATGAAACCTTTATTTACCTTTGATATAAGCACTTTTAATGTTTTATTCCTGAGCACAGTTTCTTCTGTGATCTCTGCGTCTAACTTTCCTAGTCTTGATATCTTCAGTGTATTGTCTACCCAATGTCCAACCTATAGAAAAAAAAAATGTATTGTAAATGCCAATCAGTCACCGTCAAGCCAGTGAAATATGTTTAACTGTCTCATGATCTTCTACCATTAACACAGAGTATCGTGGATTCAATTTTCACCCGATACAAATTTATTTCGAGTTGCAAGAATCAGTATTTTATACTTTATACTTTACACGTTTGTGAAATCAATCGCAATTCACCAGTCTGATCCCAGTGCCAAATTAAAAATGATTTAATTATAATTTATACATAATGTATAAATTATAATTAAAATATTTACTATTATATTTAACTTTCTTTTTAATAATTTTATTAAATGTCGATTCCAAATGAATTGTGTAGCCATGTCATTATGTCGTCAGATGCCAGTTAACGAATCAGAGGCTCGAAAAAAATGTATTGGATTGACATAAGCTAACGCCAACCCTTATGTCAATCTCATACATTTTTTTATCTATTCTATGAATAGAATAGAAATTTTTGACACTTGTCTAGGGCCTCAGATTAGGCAAATTGATGTGACTACCAGAATATCAAAACAAGAATTGACAATAAAACATTATTATTATAATCTACCACCTTGTGGTACAATTTTGTTACAATTTTAAAAGTACTTACAGACGAGTTTCCAGATGAAGTAAGTTCTAACAATTCAAAAATAACATTAGTCCTTTGACCAAGTCCGTCAAATATAAGGCTCCTTGTTATACCATCGATCTTGTTCTACAAATAAAATATAAACATATATAGTATAAAAATTGCAACTAAATTTTATTAGCGTATCTTTTATCGTTAGGGATTAATTAAGTGATTATGTTCATACAAAAACAAAATAGGTGTATACAGATTTCGTATCGTAACTTTCATATTTCGTTCGGATAATGAGAACTGAAATTGTAGTCCCTAAAAAGTGTTAAATACTATCTCTTCACGGAGTATAATTATGTGAATTGCTTACACTTAATTATTTTATTATTTACTTAGAAATTAGAAAACAGATTAGATAAAATTTGTTCTCACAGTTTTCATAAAATTAAGTACAGAAGATCCGTATATCCATGCTTCATAATCTTGACAGTTTAGGCTTACGCCTTCCACTTTTTCAACTTTTTCAACAGCCGCAGAAAACAACTCGATGGCATCATGAATTAGAAGCAATTCGGTTTTTATTGTTTCTGGATCGTATTCAATACTTGTAGCGTTGCTCAAATCACTCGCAAATGTTAATAGTTTCTCAGGTCTTAAGAGATCTATTAGACGAAAACCTGGAAAATATAAAAGTGATGATACAAGACTAGACAGTTATTTGTGTCTGGTAAATGATTTGTTATATCTTATTAAATTATTGGTTGAGAATTATACAATCCGCTGATGCGACAATTGATTGATTATCAATTGTCGCATCAGCTTCCGATGCGACAATCGATTGGTAGATAGTTAGTTAGAGGACTTAACGGTGACAATGTAAAACATTTGCAATATCAAAACGTACTCGTAGATTACGAGTAGATAGAACAAAGGGAATATGAATAGCGCTCCTAGTTTTTACTCTGGTTACTAAATTTTCTCATACAATTTTCAATTGTCAGGGTGAAGCAAAATATGCATGTTTATCCATACTATGTAGAAAGCTATTGTTAGGTAAACCAACTAAAATGGTAGTTATTGCTGCTGCACACAAGGTTTGAACAAGCTCTGATTTCAGCAAAAATTCAGAACCCAACTGAATTTGCACGAACCCGTATTTTCATAGTACAGTATGCAAAACAGTTTTCAACTATTTAATATTCTATAATGCAGTCAAAATTTACTGGGACGGGTTTCATCAACAAGTCACAACTCATTTATTTCAAAAATTTACATATCCATACACCTGACTAAACTATACATTTTTGCTTACCTGTCATATTAACTCCTCCATATCTATATCGATCCATATCTATAGTGAACAGATCGGGTGATAAGAAAATGTATGAGTGTTCTTCTGCCATCAGTCCAACTTGTTGCGCGTGGAGTAATAACTGTTCAAGGTTACGAGACGGACAGTCTACCACGAAGTTTGTATAGCCATTATGTTTTGCGTTTGTTAATACATCCCTGAGGGTTAAGAAGTGGGTGAATATAATGGCATAATATAACGGATTACGCTAAAGATACGAATAGCATCCTGAATAGACTCTGTAGGTGTAAATGTCGAATGTCGAAGGAAGAGAGAGACAATCAGACTGATGAGTTGTTTATTCCATTTGTGAGGTTGAAATATTTACATCGCAAGTTTGTATTTATTTATATTTGTTCTAAGTTATGTAACACAATTTTACCGTCTATATTATATTAAGTGTATCTGGCGGATACCTAAACAATAGATTCCTAAGTTCAAAATGTCTAAAAACAGTTCCAATTGTATTTCTGTTTTTGGCTTATGTAATAAATAAATTTACTATTTATTTAAACATACGATAAGGCAATAACATCGTGGTGCAAAATCCCAACTGGAGACAAAAAAAAATGAAAGCTTATGCGCCTTTTAGTACACCTTAGCATAACAATGATAGTGAAGATTTATATCTTTACTATAGGTATTATTACCTACCTAAGGTTTAAAGTAACCTGTATAATATCTACAAGCACTGTTCTTACATAAAACATTATCTATGCTTCTATTAGCGCCATTGCGCAAAGAAAATAAACTGCAGATCAATCTTGGTAACTTTTATAATTTTCTGAGTTCAAAGGCGGTTCGAAGAAACTTGTAGCTACAAAGCAACGCTCTCTGTTTATACCCACACATGACACTACAAAGAGATTATTATACCTTCGAAATAAAAGGTGAAGTAGTGTGCAAGCTGTGCGGTTCAAGGAACATCCTCCCAAACACGATAAAATTATTAAAAGAACTTGCAGACGAGGTTTTCTTGAGAGTCTGCAGCTTGGGACACTTTATGAAAGAAGACAGCTTGACGTGTTTTATGTGACAAAGTGAGGAACTTGATTATATTAAAAAATAATCCCTAGTCCGACGGTTAAAATCGACAGTTACAACACGATCTCTCCGTGTTTACCCTCAAAACTTCGTTTAATTTTAAGTAGCTTTTGAGTCACTTGAGACTTAAGGGCCTCTTAAAATTAAGCGTTTTATATAATTATCTCTGAAACGGCAGAAACAATTTTGATACTCAATGGCGTTTGAGTACTTGGACATTTATCTAATAGATATATCTACTTGTCTCCAACCAAGGCTCATAATATGTGTAAAGAAATACCTACTGCTAAACTCCTAAATTCTAGAATTTAGGAGTTCTTGCGGCTTGAAGAATAAATAAATTGCTGAAAGTTTATATTTATGCACCAGATGGCCTAGCATGCATGCGACACACGATATAGTTTTTCTTTAAATTCAATAATAAAGTTCGTAAGCAAAAATTTTATGGATAAGTAAAAACTAAAAATATCTCTACTTGTGTTTTAACAAGTCGAGTTATCGGCAAACATTCATATAGATAATAGAAATAAATATAATCAGTGCAAAACTGAATTCTAATTTCGTATTATGTTATTTTACCTGTAGTCACTCCCACTAAGTTCTCTCACAGTAACAGTGTAAGGATACGTATTATTGCCCATCTGCATCAAGTCACTCACACGCAGCATACTGTATCCTTTCACGTATAATATTGTAAAATTCTTCCACTCTTTACTTATTATTAAACTTTCTAATACCTGAAATAATAAAAACGAAATAAAGTAACAAGTATTTAAATAGGTATAATTTGCAGACTTGTTACTGGTAAAAAACAAACAAATATACTTAACTAATTAATTTTACTAACTAATTAAAATGACTGCATGTTATAGATCAATAATATAAAAATCAAGCGATATGATATGCAATGTGCGCGATCCATCTTCACAATTGTGCAATACCAGTTGAAAAATAAACCAATATAGGTTTGAGTTGAAATTTTCACGCTTTTAGTAAACGGGGCAGAAAATGGGTCACTGTCTTATTACACGTCATAACTACAATCTCCCAGACATGCATGGTTACTACTGAGGTGCTTACGTATTTTTACAATTTAAATAAGAAATCTGAAACTTATGTATCTAATGTTTGACTAAGTCGTTAATTGTATAAACCTTAAATAAAATTATAAAAAAGGTATAGAAAGACAATAAATATGTTTCCTTTAAATAAATGCAAAAATAATGTCTGAAAACTCATTTAAATTATGCGTATAAAACATATATAGTTATGTGGTTTGAGGCAAATTAGATTTGCATTATATAATAATTTTACTACCATAATACCATATTATACATTTACCATGTTATATGCATCGGGGCTCGGAAACAGATTCAATACCGTCCAGTTTTTTCTGTATATGTCATTATGTTGCACCATAATATGTGGTATTTCTAGCATGTCAGATATAGCCTGCACGTTTTCGCTACCCCTGCTGCCCATACCATCTATGATACCGATAACTCCTTCCTGAAAATATTCATTATGGTAAAATAAGCAGATAAGTCTTTATCTACTCTGTTTTTTCTTCTCCTTTGTCATTTTTATCACGTAACAACTATTTATACCCGTGTAAAATAATGCAATAAACCTTTTTTTTCTGTTGGGATTAATTACTATAAATTGGTGATTAATTCTGACAAGAACATAATTACATACATGAACATAAATATTTTACTTAGCAACGCATTAACTTGTGCAGCTGACGCATTACCTGTACTAAAAACTAAGCTTATTATATAATTTATTATTATGAACGTCGCAGTTTAAAATTTTCATCGTTATTTCAGTTTTTCGTTTGTGTAGTATTTAGCCTTATATCACCAGTTTTCGTATATAAAGACGTACGTAAATAATAAATAATAAAATAATAATATGTGGACACTATCACACACCGTCATCTAGTCCAAAGCTAAACAGAGCTTGTGTTATGGGTACTAGATAACTGAAACTTTTTTTATGAATACATACTTAGAATACATAGGTAACATCCAGACTGAAGACCAGTACAAATGTTCATCACATAAATATTTGCCTTCCACGGGAATCGAACAGACGAAAGCCAATTTTTAAATGACAAAACTTTGCAGACACTGGTAAATAAATAGCAAAAGATACCAAACGTATATTATCCAATTGTTTCTAAAACACTGAGTTTCTATTTAGCACCAAGAATCGCACATAAACTTCCACTAACTTTTAATGATCAAATATTATAGTCAAAAATTTTACTAAAAGAACTAATTCAATCTAAATCAGAGATAAAAACAAAGAAAGTTAGACGTTCTTTAACTATAATAGTAGCATTATACCGAACCATGTGGAATAAGGTGGGCTACGAAAACGTACAATTGAAGAAAAGTCGTAAAAACTTAGAATTTAGGTACAGTCAGTCAGATCAATGAACAAAATGAAAAAGATACCCATATCAATGGCAGGATCACATTACTCTTTCACTCGAACGATCTCAAATTGAATTCACAAATAAAATTATCTGCATTCATTTACATAACCATCCATTATTATTTCTGTAGCTATCAAATTCATTTATTTCTTTACAAACCACTATAATGATTATTCATTTGAAACTTTAAACTTTACTTTACTTTAGCTTCATATAATATTATGTGCAGTTACAGTAATTTGCCGACATTTAAGTGTAAATATTTAATTTTCGTCTAAATATTTATAATAATGTGGTTCAACAAACTCAATTTCACATTTATGATGGTGATTTTGCATCAGATGCTGATAATCTAGAATTTTTACGTACTCAGTTTGAAGTTGAATAAGTGTGGTAGATTTCTATCTTACGCGAACAGTCAGCTGTTGCAGGAATCACCAAAAACCGCTGAGGCTACTACTGTATATGCAATACGTCATGTATTGTTTGGTTGCATACATTATGAATATATTAGTTTAATTATACTTGAATGTTAACTTACCTTCGCCAGCTCGCATACATAATTGCTTATTTCAAGAATCGCACCTCTTTTAGACACCATTTTTATGGATGTTTCGAAGTTATTTTTGGCTGCCTTTACTTCCATAGCAGTCTTCATATCTTCGGATTCGGCATAAAATATGCCACCTGTAACATCAGAAACAAATTATTTCTAAAACGTTCTATTGACTCTTGTGCATTACTTTGACCGAGTTGCATC
The DNA here is from genome assembly GCA_963082885.1 of Parascotia fuliginaria. Taxonomy (NCBI): domain Eukaryota; kingdom Metazoa; phylum Arthropoda; class Insecta; order Lepidoptera; family Erebidae; genus Parascotia; species Parascotia fuliginaria. The sequence goes on along the minus strand of OY720180.1, from coordinate 10,025,771 downwards.
AAAGGTAAGTAGGTACTTAACATTGTAGTACCAACTATTCTTAAATTGCTTTTTGTTGTCTTCAGTGACTGACGAGTCAACAGTCTTTCTAGTGGTAAATGGCTGAGTGAAGCTATCGCCTACCGTGAAATTAATGCTTTCATTTAGCCTCATTTGAAGAAGAACCTGACATAGCGCTCGGGGAACACCGCAACAGATAGTTCGTTCCAGAGTTTTCACGTGCGTGGGAGAAATGACCGCTGGAAACAAACCGTGCTAGACGTTATCGTATCTCGTAATATGGATAAATTACTTGTCACATTAATGATATTAGTAATATGTTAAACTAAAAAGGTTAGATTAATTTATTCCCTCTAATCACTAATTGGCTGTAGGACGCCCCATAAAGCCATCGAAAAAGTGGGATTATGTCTGTCTTTACGTAAATTTAAAGATGACTTAATTCTTCAATAAAATCAAATGAGATTTGCGAAATTTGGGTCGTGTAAATAAAGTTTTGGCAAGTATATAATATTTTTAAGTACCTATATTATTGATGTCTGTGCTATTACACTCGTCCATAAATACTATCAAATGTTTTCTGCAAGAAATTTAAATATGTAGATCAGATCAGATACAGATCTCTTACCATTGCCTAACTGACAAAGAAAAAGAACTTTTTACTAATAGTGGTTACTAAGAGTTACAACATCTTTAGAGTTACAATATAAACTAAATCTTTCTCCCCCAACAATGTGATTTTTATTGTGATAAAAGAATTGCAATCGAATCAAACCTTGACACTTACCGATCTTGTGAGCATTTGGTAGAAGACATTGTGACGACAATACTAAAATTATCGCAAATAATGTGCGCATTGTAGAAACTCACAAATACGGCATTTTAAATAAATAAAAGCACTACACCATGATATTTTATAACATTGTTAATAAATTACCACAAGCTTAAAAGCTATAAAAGTTCACAAGTTTACACTACATCGTAATTACAGTCTTTACTGTTAATCAGTTTAAAAACAGTGGCGTAATAAACGTTTTAAAGTTTAGGCGTTTAGTTCTGTAATGTGTTTAGATATTGGGACGGCTAGCCGACGCGACGGGCGCACGCGACACCATGCGTCAGAAATAATCCCGCGCCTATATTTAGGACGCGTTTTCCACAAAACGACATACCGTCTGTCCCAGTCTGGACGCAAACTAAAATTTATCAACAAAAATATTGCTATCGAAGTTTCAAAATGAATAGGTATTCATTAATATAATATTTATTCATAATATCTTTTTTTTTTAGTTACGTTGAGAGTTAAAATTTTCTGGCGATTAAAAGAGTAGCCTGAGTTTCTTGCCAGTTCTTCTTACTGCTCTTACTCACCAGTGAACTGGATGAAGGTTACTTAATTGGGTCGTTTCTTGAAATTTTGACGTACATGAGCATCATATTATATAATCCAAATGAAATAAATGCTTTGTTGTTTAGATTGATATTAAGGCTACGAGCAAGTACAATAGTTATTAAGAGCAGAATCCCACTTTCTAAATTATTTTGTTTGATACAATATTGAAATTGGGTTTCGATTCTTGATGCAATACAGTTTTTTAATAGATTGAAACAATTGAATAAAAGTTCGCACATCATTTAGACCTTTTGTTGATGGAGCAATTGAACCTGTTCGAAGTGTCATATTCATATCCGTGATTTAGGAAAAGTGGTTAAGAAATTTTGGCATCCACACGGTAATATTTGTAATGACATCGACATTTAGAACAATAAACTTATATTAATAATTAATATAAACTTTGATTTTAAAGCACTGCACAGTGGTTTCGTCACGCGGAGGCATATAATGGGTTTTTTATCGGCAACTTCTCAGTATCAGCCCAGATCTGAAATCGTGTTCGATAAACGGCAACAGGCTTGCCCATTAACATGAGACCCAACTTAGCCGATGAAATATGAGCGCTATACAAAACCATCGCCTAGAGAAATTGTTAAATTGTTTAAGAAGAACAAGTTATTAATTATGCATTAAGGCGCTCACAGCTCGTTGTGCTCGCTGATCGGTAAACTATTAGCGGATTAAGCAACATAGAGTGCGGCAGGTACATATATGGGTGACCGCATAGTGGTATTTGATCTGAGCGTCTCCGTGCTTCAGACGGCGCGTTGTAGCCAAGTCGATAACAGTCGTTAACAGGTCAAGTCGGATGCCTCTATGGGCGAACTAAACAAATCCTGACACTAGGTTGACCACTAACCACTCGATATTTGATTTTGATAATTATGTAGTGCAATAGTGTTTGCATAAAGTTTTCGTAGTATATTAATTATGAGGCTAAACGGTATTATACACACTGAAAATAAGTAACCTACTTGCTAATCCTCACGTTCCACTATTATTTATGATTAAATAAGCGTTTCAGAATAAATTTAATATTGTTGCCTACAAATTTATTTAGATTAGGATTTAAAAAGTTGTAGTCGATAATTTATTTAAATAGCTTTACTAATAAGCAAGTTCAAGTGATAGGATAAAGAAAGTTAACGCTAACGTAGAAAAAAAGGTAATGAGGAATAAAGGTTCGCACGACGCGACTATAGGAGACGATCGTACTAGCAGGCAAATGACCTAGTCAGAGGCGTATGGAGGCACTGGATTTGGACAACTCTAGACTCTCCACTGTGCAATCATATTGTAATACTAACACTACTCAGATATATTTATCGGTATAAATTTTGAACCATGTTTCGCAAGCACTTAGATACCACTAACCTTGCTTTTTGTACGGATTTCATAACATTACTGAACTAGTAGAAAATAAATATATGTCATATTTTTATCAAAACGATAGAAATGGGTAGATATATAACGTGCTGCTTAAGTAAGTAACTGCGGTAAGTCCAAAAGATAAAAAGAAATGCGCTGTTACCGCTACGTACGTAGTTGTATGTTAGTTTTATTTTAGATTCTTGACGAAATGAGTTTAAAAATGTTAGTTGGTTCTTACTCCTCTAATAATCATAATCTAAAATTTAAAATTTTATAAGCCCTTGACACACACACACACACGCGCACGCACGCACACGTCAAACTTGTAACACCCCGTCATTTTTGCGTCGGGGGTTAAAAACTAGGTCACTCCGCCGTTCTATAAGGAAAAAAATGTTTTATTTGTTGGTAGCCATGAATTCAATTGTTTTACGTTTCGCAAAGACAATTTAGTATGCACGAGATACACGTAGAGCGCTGACTCACCGTACGTGCCATATGTGTTTAGGTCGATTTCAAACGCAAGAAGACAACAATCGTAGTAATATGTGTGTCTATTCAGTAAATAGTAACTTAACATGACATTAGTGTAAATCCTGTAAGCCAAGTTGGAAATAGCAAATAAATTTATGCATAGATCGAGATGTTAAGTTTTCTGTTTTTTACCCTGTAACAAATTTAATCATAATAACTAATCGAAGTAAAAAAGAAGAAGATAAAAGTATAACATTTTCACGCTATCGTGATTTATTCGTGCTATCTTTGCTTATTATAGTTATTTATTGTATTTCCTTTTTATTTGCTCTTTTTAAAAAGTCAACTCCCGCACTAGGAAACAGGACATGTGTCGTCGCGCGGGTGACTTTACAAACTTACAAATAACGGACACAAAGTACCTACACTCAGATACTTACTAGTAATTTATTTATTTATTTATTTATTTATTTATTTATTTAATAATAATAATTGAAACGGTTAATGACTACCAATTACAATAATTATTACACCATATACGATTCAAAACAATAAACACAGATAAAAAGGAATAAAATGATATGATAAAACACATTCATGCATCACGCTCGCAGAACCGCAAGCACTCTGACAATATTTTCTGCCATCCATCCGCAAACAGATCACAGTTAGGATTGGTACACAGGAGAGCATTGAGTGCTGATAGTGTGCGCGGTATAGGCGACATGGAACGCTCTACGGTGCGACATGATGGCACAGCGAACAGCACATGTCTCCGGTTACGACGATAGTTGTCAGGAGTATAAAAACGACACAACTCGTCATGTAGATCTAGTGCATCAATTTTCCCCCTAAAGATTTTGCACATAACTACAATTTGGCACATATTCCGCCTGACTTCCAGTGAGTTATACCCTAAAATTCCTAGGAGATATTTAGTAGGGTACATATAAGGGTAGTACCCGTACATTCTCTTGTAAAGATGCCTAAGGAAAGCTTTTTGCACCTTTTCCAGCATCAGAGCGTAAGTACTTTCGTGTGGATTCCATACGCACATACTGCTTTCTAGCTTGCAGCGTACTAAAGCTCCAAAAATTAACCTTACCACATGATGGTTACGAAAGTCTTTAGAGTTTCTAAGGACAAAACCCAGACGTCTAAAAGACTCATTTGCCAATGCGATGATGTGGCTGTGGAAGGTTAATTTATGGTCAAATGTCACACCTAAGTCTTTGATGCTAGTGGGACGAGACATACTAGTGCCATTTATTCTGTAGTCATATTCAATTGTAATAGTAAGTCCCACTGGTGGATCCCACTGAAAACCAGCGCTGTTAGGTGTCCTAGCAGCTGCCACTGCTGGCACCACAGCATTATGCTGACTGAAGCCAATTCCACAGAATTTCCTGAACAAAATTTCCTGCACAGAATTGGGTTAAGTTAAAAAAAAAAAAAAAAATTTTTTTTTTATTGCCTTCAGTGGCAGACGAGCCAACAGCCCACCTGATGGTAAGTGGTAACTGTCGCTCATAGACTTCTGCAATGCCAGGGGCTCCGCGAAGCCGCTGCCTACCGTGATATTAATGCTCTCTTTAAACCTGACATGTCATAGCGCTCGGGAAACACCGCAGCTGGTAGTTCGTTCCAGTACCTGCACATACGTGGGAGAAATGAACGCTGAAAACGAACCGTGCTAGACGAGATCGTGTCCAGGTAGTATGGATGAACTTTGCTGCGATGTCGAGTGGTGCGATGATAGAAAGGAGACGATGGCACCAAGTCAAACAGTTCCTCAGAGCACTCTCCGTTAAACATACGATAGAGCACAGTACTCCACGTGCGGTCGGACTTGTGCTTTGTATAGCACGAGCCGTTGAGATGACGTAAAGTACCGTCTGGCTCTGTTCAGGACGCCCAGCTTTTTGCTCTCCAGTTTGGCTTTGTCTTCCAAATGACTCCCAAATTGGACCTTGCTGGATATTTGAACGCCGAGGATCCCAATGTCATCGGAGATACGGAGAGAAACTCCTTGAAACTGAGGCGCCATAACAAAAGGGTCCTTCTTCGCAGTGAACGCGCATACTTGTGTCTTCGTGGGGTTGAAATGAACTAAGTTCTTCTCATCCCATTCGAGAGCCCGCCCGAGAGAGCCCTCAACTTCAGACACAAGTTGTAACCGTCTCTCATGCACTAACTGCAAAATTAGCACTGCAAAATTAGCACAAATTTGTGCTAATTTTGATCTTGTTTTCTATATTTTTTTGTATGCCGCCTCTGGGCAGTAAATAAATACTTTTTCTTTTCTTTCTTTTTTCTTTATGTAGGTATACGAAGTTATGCTAGTAAATAATTCGCGTAAATGTATGCTAAATAAACACCAAATGGAATTTTACAAAGGTTGGCTCGCTGATGACTAATAAAATGTTTACAAACCCGCTTTCGAAACTTCTGTTTATGACTAAGTAGTTCATTTTGTCGGCACTTTGTAAGAGCAAGCTCCCCAGCTTTAATAGCGATGACAAAAAACTGTTTATAATTTTTCACTTCACTTTATTATAAACATTGTTTTTCATAGTAACCCGTGGAAGTATCAAACAGAAACTAATATAAAATTTATTTTAATTAATTACTATGTAATGTTAGTATAGGAAGTCTACGGTCCTTATAAGCTCTAGCAAATCAAGCTTTATAACAATGCAATTAAAAATACAGCCATTGTAAATTTAATACATTAGAAAATAAAAAAACTTCTTTGTTATAATAAATTTTGTTAAATTGTACCTAAATATAAATATTTGCATAAAATATTATACCCGCGCTTTTTATTGACTTTTAATGAGTGTGTTGTTATAAAAACACTTTAGCTACAAAGTAAAATATTGTTATAGCAAAGAAAAGAAAAATGAAAAAGATACCTTCAATATCGATACTCAGTTTCATATGTAAACAAAACAGCCATTTCACTAAGTGTTTGTTATTTTTATTGACAAATTTGGCAACAATAGTATGCCTGTCTGACGGTTATATCTGATAGTCACCGAAGATGAATGACATAGGTATCACCCTACATGTGAAATGTTAAACAGCAAAGGATTTTCTAACGCAGTACCATTCAAACTAAAATACTTAGTACATAATTTGCACACTACTACTACGTCACGCTATTGTATTTTCCGTATAAATTTATGATTCGGCAAACCTGACTAATTCAGCTACTCTCAAACATTTATCCTCATATTCAAATATACTTACTGATGTAAAGTATGACCCAATACAGTATACAGTTACAGTAGTGTAGTAGTACAGTATGCAGTAGTAACATCACGTACTAAAATAGTAGATAAATATAGATACTGTTATGGTAGGTCCAGTGAATCTAATAAAAGTGAAAATGTTATAGCAGTTTTAGTGGCGAACACATTAGTGTATTAAGGTCAGAACGTAGTGGGCTGAGGCGTTGAACGTCTCGCGTGAAACCATTCAATTTAATTTCTCAACAATCACCCGTTCTAAAGGTTACCTTTTACTGTCTTTTATTATTGTTTAAATGTTCAGAAGTTGTCGCCTTGTGACTTACTCTACTTATCTGCATTCGACATTGTCAAAAAATTGTGTATGGTCCTTAAATTATTTCGTTTAGTCCACTCGTCCTCTCGACCCCTAAAAATATTTCTTTATTTGTTTCTTCTCGACCCTTAAACATAGTTCATACTCGTCCCCAGGGGGCGAGATTGTGTTTTCATACAAGCAAACCTTGTCCACTTTCAACCTCTGATTTGGTTGGTTGGCCTAATCGCAAAATGAAGGAATAGATATTTATATATAGAAGGAAGGAATAGATATTTAAAATCTTTCATACACTGTTTATCTCGGCAATCTTCCATAATATAAAGAAATTCATTATCTATTACTTCCTGAGGAAGATGTGCCAGAAGTGTGCATAAAGCTACGTATTTCCATTGTTATGTTCTTAAACGTTTTCTTGACATAGTATTGATGACCTTCCAGAAGCAGTACACGTCCTCCTCTCTGGGAAGTAATAAATTTTAAAGGCGCCCTATTATCACTTGTGGTCGGTATATCAGACATGATTGTTTGTAAATTGAACTTGTGCATGCACTAATTACTTGATAACTACTAAAAGGCCTAGGCGTATGCAACCCTATAGTTGCATAGTATTACTATTAGACTGATAGATAATTTATCATCATAAGTGCACTACTGGGGGTCGAGAGGAAACTAAAACTTAGCTGAAAAATAAAATCCACTCTCGACCCCCAGGAGCCGAGAGTAAACTATAGTTAGGGGTCTGGTGGACATTTTATTTATTGGGGGTCGAGGGGCCGAGAGTGGACTAAACGAATTATTTTTCGTTTTCAAAATTGAGAGCAGGTGGTAGTATGTAGTAGGTACTGTATCTAACCTGAGTGCATAAATTCTGAGGCTGTTAAGTTCATCGCAACTCTTTATTAAAAAAGAAACATTTGTACAAAAATTAAAAATACATTCAAATTTTTATGGGTATGAAAATAATGAGAGACTTTTCGATAGTGTTAAACAAAACAGTATCTCCAAGAACTTTTTAGTATACCACCACAATATATGTAGAACATTTTATTTTGTAGTCGTAGAATCTTAATTTATGCTTCGTGTTTTCTTCCAGGTTAACATGGAAAATGAAAGCCCATTTTACAGTGTAAAAATTATAAAAACGTTTTCAATACTGAGAAAAACACTGACCACTTGTAAACGCTTGAATAACGCTTAAGGGCATGTCTGACTGAGTTGATTACAAACAGATTTTCTTTTTAAAGTAAGAACTTAACAGTACCTACAGAAGACTAATACATAGATAGAACATACTCAAAACACGACCGCCATCTTATCTCAGAAAAACATTTGCCACTTTCTTCTTTATTAAAAATGTTAAGATAAACTTTACTTATAGTGCTAATAGGTATAAGAAAATATCCTGTACAGTGTTAAAAGTAGTACCTATGTTGATTTACGACAGAAATGCAAAATGCGCGTAAACGTGTGTAGGTTTTGAATCTTGTCATTAAAATAATAAGTTCACACAATATCAAAACAAGTATTTATAGTCAAAAATACTAATATTATAATTAGTCACAGCAACCAGTTTTTTATAAACAAGTAAAAAATATGATTTAATAATCTATTAAAATCTCTTCGTTCATGCGGAAATGGCCATTAAAAATCACCATTTAGTAGGTATTTACTGATCGTCAACTTCCTTTGTTTTATTAATTGAACGATTTTAATGACAAAAGGGATTATAAAAACGTTAATGGCACTCAAAAAAAAATTCTATTAGCGATCAGTGGTTTAGGCTGTTCAAATTAACTGTGACAGGTATTTTATCAAGATTTCAGTTGGCTTTTCTGATCATCGGCATCGGTCAGTCATGAGTAACAACGTTTACATCAAACGAGCAATAGCCCAGTCAAAATAGTTTTACCTTTGCATAAATACCCAGAATCTGAAAGCTGAAAATTGGTTATTGTAATAAAATTGTAAAAAGTCCTCATCGATCCTGTGTATCTCTATATATACATATAAATAATATATGAAATGCTGTTCGTTGCGTAAGCGTATAAATTGTACTTAATTATTTATATTTTAGGTCCCAAAATGTTCGTAACCATTACAAACATTTTGGGACCTAAAATATATATATGAATTGAATAATAGGATACAATAATGATTGCAAACTATCTTAGTAAATCTTTAAACGTAACAAAAACTTAACATACTTATTTCTACCAACTTGAGCTTCACGGTTCGAACTACAAACGATTCTTTATGGCCATGACTTTGATTGTAGTCACCAAAAAGTATTATGCTGAACTAATTTCAGTGGGTATTATTTCAAGTTATTCCGGTCTGATCCCCTGAATCTGATACCCTGGGGGATCGGTTTCAGCAATACGGAAACAAAACAGGATCATAGCGAAAAATTGTTTTTAATTTTTTTTTAGAAGTTGTTTTACGTTATTTACTTTATAAAAATCACTTTTTTTGTTTTTTATTGCTTTTTCAAATAGTACAACAGGGTACGTTACCAACATCATGTTTATTAAAATATTTTTTTACCTAATGATTATTTTAAGAATTGTTAACGATTTACTATCAGAGTTGAATGAGTTTTATTACTTAGGTACTATAGCTATGACTACATGAAGTTATTGATGTTAAATAGGGATGATGACAACTATATCAATGCGGTCATTCTTTATGAACTGTCAAAACGATCATTGTTTGTGATTTGCTTATATATAAAAGGAATTCATTTTTTTAAGGCAAATTGTCACCAATAAATACAGTTTTACAATTAAGTGGTCACATATATGGTATGCTCCCTTTCTGTCGAGTCCCTGTACGTCGAGTCTTAAAATCGTTCGAGAACCATAGACTTTATTATATAATTATCATACTCGACACAAAGACTCGACGTAAAGGAACTCGACCTATAGGGAACATAATTCTGTACAATGTTTTAGACTAATGTTGTTATTTGAGCATAATTTCATGTTATTTTTAACCTTGTTGAATGTTCAAGACGTCAACAAACAAGATCTTGTCATGTTAGATAGGTACTAATCGCCGATTAGACAGAGATAAATCAAGATAATAATCTGAGCTCACGTAGTAATAATCGGTGCTTTTGAAAATAGCTAAAATATACATAAAGGTACCTAATATTATTATTATTTAACTTATATTTGTCTGTCTTAACTTATACTTGACAAATGGCTACTCTGATACTGATTTTTTTTTTCTTTTTTAAAATAACATACAGCTCGCGTTTGGAAATCAGGATTTGCGCTATTATTGAAAATAGTCACTAGAATAAAGATTTAACATTTTAACCTTAGGTATATTTTAATTTATCAACCAGGAGCAAATTAAAAAGAAAAACAAAATCATGACTTCACTGCATTTTTACTGCATCATGCTTTTTACGTCGTTCCTACTACTTATGTATAAAAGCAAAAAAGGTGCTACAAAATCCAATATTCTATTGAAAGTTTTGTTTAAATTAATAACTATATATTTAATAGCAATCTATTTTATAGGATGACGTGACAACAAAACTTTTGTTTCTTGCATGTAATCAGAAAAATTGTTACCATATTATTGTGTATACCCATCGTCCACATTCGCGAATTCAATTCAGAAGCTCAATATAAGTGGTGTAGTGAAGTGAGTTTGTAACAGTCGGTCGACAGGGTGTTACAGCCACCGGGTCGTCTTGCTGCTATCGTAATTAAAACGTATCTGCAACAGACTACAAACGTGAACTTACTGCCACAAAGTATAAAGAGCACGGGCGCGCTAGGTTAGTATGTTTTGATGCGTTGTAGCAGATATTATATTTTTTGTTGTCAATGCCGATTTAAAAAACAAATAATTTTTACACGACTTTGGTAGCATACGGCCGATCTGATGAAAAGTGGTAATTATAGTGATATCTATGTTTCAAAGCATTGCAGAAATAATAATGTATAGAAAACACAACTATCCCGTTGCCGACCACAGAGAAGAGGATGAGGAAGAATAGCGAAAACAAAGAGATCCAAGGGGGTATTTGGGCTGGCTAGACCTAATCCCGACTTCTACTCCTACCCTGATCCATTCCCATGGTCAAATGCCGGCCCCTGGCTTTCCCCGTCATGACCTAATCTATATTTCCTACAAATTAAATTCACCCAAACCGCGTCCCAGTTCTACACATGCGTTGTTTCGAGCGAATTGACCTTGAAATGTTGCGTGAAGATGCCTTATAGACAAATTGGGATCACCTGATGGCCGCTACTACAATTGACAATAAGGTCGAATCGTTCACAAGTCTCGTTGTAAGTCTATATGACATACACGCCCCCATCAGGAAAGTCAAATTGAAACGCTCTCCTGCCCCTTGGATGTCAAGAGGTATTGTGATGGCAATGAGGCGTCGGAATCGTGCATTTCATAAATTTAGAAGGGAGCGTTCGGACGATAATTGGTCACTCTTCAAGACTGCGAGGAATCGGTGTAACCAGATGATACGTAATGCTAAGCGCCGTTACATTACAGACAATATCAACTTTATTTCCCCTGCTAATATCTGGCAGTTTCTTGGGACGCTAGGTATTGGCAAACAGCCTTGCTCTGATCTGCCCTTGACAGTTGGTTTGGATGACATTAATCGTCATTTTTCCACTCATTTTAAACTCGATCACCAGACCAAGTGTCAAACTGTGGATTGTATAGCTGGTTTACCCCGTCCTGATATCGACCCTTTTGAATTTTCTCCAGTGGTGAGATTAAGAAGATAATCCTGTCCATCAAATCCTATGCGCTTGGCGCCGATGGCATCAGCCGTCGCATGATCCTACCTATCCTAGACGTCCTTATAACTCCCCTTAGACATATCATCAACTTTTCACTATACTGTAACTCCTTCCCTTCTCTGTGGCGTAGAGCCTTTATTTTCCCCATCCCTAAAATTGCAAATCCTTCTCTCCCTGAACACTTTCAACCTATATCTATCCTTCCCTTTCTTTCAAAAGTGCTAGAGGCTTGTGTACATAAGCAGTTCTCTCATTTCGTATATCAGAATAACCTCCTAAGTCCTCTGCAATCTGGGTTTCGGCCTGGATACAGTAGCACCTCCGCTCTCCTAAAAGTGACTAGTAAAGCGACATCAGGGCCGGTATGGAGGACGGGAACGTTACGGTCTTGGCTTTGATTGATTTCTCTAATGCCTTAAATGCCGTCAGTCACGACATCCTTCTGGCAATTCTTTCCTATCTCATGATCTCGCCCGATGCACTGGAATGGTTCTCTACATATCTTCAGGAACGTCAGCAGTCGGTTCGCCTCAATGAGTCCACAACTTGTTGGCGTGGTCTTGGCTCTGGCGTACCTCAAGGCGAAATTCCATCTCCATTATTATTTTCAATATTTATCAATCTCATTACCCCGAATCTTCAGAGTAGATATCATCTTTACGCCGATGACTTGCAGTTATATTCACAGGCTAGCACGTCAAACATATTGACTGCTATTTCAAATTTAAATAGGGAACTTGCTACAATTAAAGGTTGGTCTGACAGATTTGGCTTGTCAGTGAATCCAGCAAAATGCCAAGCAATAGTGCTAGTCAGTCATCGAATGATGTGTAGACTAGACCTTAAAACGTTCTCTCCACGTATATATAATGGTCTGTCCATCGTATATAACTACCGTTAAGGACCTAGAACTACTCTTAGACACTACACTTAGCTGGCGTGCACAGGTTACCAACGTGAGCCAGAAAGTCACTGGATTGTCAGACTGGTCTGAAAAACTTCCTACCTTCTAAAACAAAGACAATGCTTGTGCAGACCCTAATCTTTTCCATTGTCGACTATGGTGATGTGTGCTATTATGACCTGAATGCAGACTTACTCAACAAATATGACCGTCTTCTTAATAACTGCCTTCGATTCATCTTTAACCTTCGTAAGTATGATCATGTGTCTACTTATCGTTCCGAATTAAAATGGTTACCTATTCGCCAACGCCGTAGCTTGCGTGCTCTCACTACACTCTATTCTATTCTTAACTCTCCTCGTTCCCCATCTTACTTAACTCGTTACTTCCAATACTTGTGCTCAATACATGACAGAAACCTTCGCTCATCACAGAACCTCCTTCTTGCTTGTCATTCACATTCGACAGATTTCATTCACTCCTCTTTCATAGTCCAAGCTGTGTTTCTTTGGAATAATTTTCCTCTAGAAGTCAGAATGTCCACTAACCTTTTGACATTCAAGCTAAAAGTTCGTGCTCTTCTCTCTGAGAAATTGTTGGAATCATCTCGATAATTATCCATACTATGGGATATGTATGTATATAATATATATTTATTTATGTATATTGTAATAATAAAATAGTATATAATATTATATGTTAATTTATGTACCAGTGTATATGTTAGTTACATATTATATAAATTTAATTTCCGTATTTTATCCTTCGTAAACTGTTTTCTGTTACAAACAACTATTAATATCACACCGCTTCATTTACTGCACCTACTTCAAATGTCTCTTCACCACCTTGGGTTGACTGGTAGAGAATGCTTTTAGCATTAAGTCCGCCATTGTACTTTCGTGCATGAAGTTCAATAAATAAAATAAATAAATAAATCATCCAGCCGAAAAACGTTCACTGCTGGACATTGGCATTCCCCAATGCTTGCTATCTTATCTTTCGTTAACCTTATCCGGTCGGAAGCGATTTGATAGTTTGTTTTCTTCCCGACATGGGCCTTTGTCTGCAGGCAATCGATGGATAAGTGTTGGAACACTACCAGTCAAAGTAGCAATGCTTGGAAGAGGCCTTTATCCGCTTAAAATTATTATGCTTATGATAAAATTTACCATCATTTTAAGCAAAATGTTGGCAATTTACACAGTCTATGTATCATATTGAAACCTAGATATTAAGAGGAGTTAACATGGCCGCTAGTTCACGTACAGTCGGCCACTCAACCAGCACTTCACATCAAACGATATTCGATAATTAATTAAATTTAAATACTACAGCGTTGTCGATGTCAATATTACCTACATGATAATGATGTAACTAGGTTGTATGTATGACAGCATTTATTACAGCAGCAATTATTTTTAAGCATTTAATTTATTGTAGGTACTTACCAATTAGAATTATTTTTATTTTGCTTGCACCTATATAATGTTAGAACATGTTAAGACAAATAACCAGCAGAACGCGTCTTTCAACTAAAATGGTTCTTCATCTTACAGCACAACACTTTAGAAACACGGTAAATTTTTATCTTCTATATCTATACATATAATAAAAATGTAATCGGTCGCTGTCTGTACATTGAAGATATTTTATAAAAAATGTTATTGGGATCTTTATAAACGCAAATAGAACCCAAAACAATGATTGTTACATTTTTTGTCTGTTTGTCTGTGCGTTTGTTCACGCTAATTTCGAAAACGGCTTATCCGATTTAAATATGGTTTTCACTGATACATTTTGGTAAGCTTCACTTAAAATTTTGTGTTTGTTTCATGTCAATCGGTTCATAAATAAAAAAGTTGTGCCAATTTAAATAATCACGTCATACTAAATACATACCACATGGTATGTATTTAGCTTAGGTTAGTGTGTTTTTAAGTTAGATTAACACGTCTTATTTCTTTATTAAAATGTAAATGCTTTATCAGTTAAAATGTAAATAAAAGTTAGATTTATATTTTTCTGGACTTATTTTATTTTTATTTTTTGTGATAAAAACATGTTCGTTAACACGTCTCATTACGAAATAGGTGGAATTAAAGTGAATTACGAAATAGTAGTAGTCGATTTACGCTGGTTTCAGCATGAATGGGTCATAGAAGATCGTTGTAAGAGTAATAGTATCCATATTATTGCGATTCGTTCGGTAAGTGCGAGAGCCAGAGGCCCAACTGATGCAGAGATGACAATCCTCGCAGCATGTGTGGGACTAGCTGAGTATCCGTGTAGTCATTGTGTGGGTGGTGTGGGTCAATTCGCTAGCCAGGGAGATCCGTATAAACGGTGGTGCCGCTGGCCACCCGCGGCATTGTACAGGGGCCCAATTAGACCTAACCGTAGTATTACGGTAGTAGATCCAAGCTGGTTTCAGCATGAACGGGCCGGATCGTCCGGGGAAGTACTACGCTCTCATAGAAGATCGACGTAAGAGTAGTAGTATTCGTACTACTGCGTTTTGTTCGGAGAGTGCCGGGAGCCCAATTTCCTTTCCTCTTTCCTCACTTCCGTCACTCCCCTAACCCCATTCCCAGCCGCTATAGTGGAGGCCACTAAACCAGCAGTTTAAAACGATGGCTTTTGGTATGGTGGCCACCACTTCTGGATTCCACTGACTGCTTACCATCAGGCGGGGTGGAGTCACATTGGTAGTAAAAAAAAAAAATTACTACCTTAAGATGCTGCCCCATCAGGTTGCGCATAATCCCGGAGTGGTTCGTCGTGCAGGTTGGTGACCGGATAGTGGGACCCAGCGACCATTTTCGAGACGGTACGGGGGCCTTTTGCGAGCAGTCCGTATCATGGAAGCCCGGAGGCCTAAGACCCTTGAGCCTTTACAGCTGCGAAGAGACATCGCCTCCTCAACGGCCGTGTTCGATCGCCTTTATCACGGAGTCTTCTCAAGAGCTCTTTAAATTAATCTTACCCTCTCCCTTTTTATCCAGAACGACACGTGCGGGACTGAAGTGCTACTCTTTCACAGTGCAATCTAAAAGGGTCTCGAACCAAACGGTTGAGCACTTCATACCTTTGTCACTCAATTAAAGGCTATAACTCTTTGCCAGCGCATGAGTTTCCATCTAACTTTGATCCTGGGTCTTTAAAGCGGGGCGTGAAAAAGCATCTCACTAAGCCGCTATAGTGGAGGCCACCATACCAGTAGTTTTTCTTTTGGAATGGTGTCCAACACTTCTGGATTCCACTGACTGCTTACCATCAGGCAGAGTAGAGTCACTTTGGCAAGCTAATATATAAAAAAAAACCTTATAGCGTTTTTATTCCTCGGATTCCTCTCATTCCAAACAATTTCCCGTTTAGTTTTAAACGAGTTCAGTTTCCAGTGAGTTTATGTTTCGCGATGAGAATTAATAAACCCTAAGGTCAGACACTAAATGTTGTGAGTGTGGATCTAAACATTAGCTGTTTTTCGCATGGTCAGCTTTAAGTGGATTTGTCACGTGTAAGTAATCCTAGCAACCTGTATGGCTTTGATCCCCGATAACTGTAAAGCCATCGTCTAATATCGTATCGTATCGATAGTATAATATCGTATATAGAGAAGCATTTACTGTAAAGATTTTTCTTATTCACCTAAACGAAGATGTTTATAATTCAAAACAAACCAAAAGATATATCCAAATAATGCTGCCCAAAATCACTATTCCACTCGGACGAAGTCGCGGGCACAGCTAGTTTTATTAATATTTTTGCAAGAAGTACAGTGGCAAACAAGCCAAGCTACTTGTCATTTATTTCATTTTAACCCAAACAATACATGATTACCTTATTAATCTGTAGGTTTGTCAAATACTTTAACATTTCCAACTAAGCTAAAAGATCGTGCTACAACCATACCATCATTTCAAGGATAATACGCCTTGGAGAATTCATATGGGTCTTGTTATAATTGTTATTCCCCGTGATACAACAGTGCAAAGGTAACATTACCCAGGACTAAAGACTCGATCGGGGTGAATAAATGTCAGTCAATATAGAGTAGAGTAATCGGCGAATAGAGCGAGAGATTAAAAAATCATAATGCAAATGAATTAGTTCAATTTAGCTAATTCCTTTACCATCATTGCTTTCTCTTTACCTTCATCATCCCTTCTTCCCTACATAGTTCCCAATGGCTTGGTTATGTTTACTAAGCTTTATTATGAATGCTTATTGTCACCAAAGTTGTAGAAAATAAATTAAGTTGGTTTAGTATTTGATTAGATAAAAAAAGCCTGATTGTACTAGAAAGAAAGAAAAACAGTTTATTTTTCACATGTAGGTGACACACACAAGAATATGTAAAAATAAACATTCAGCCACAGAAAAAAAAACAAAAACATAAAACCGACAAAAAAAAAAAAAAAGAGTTCCATGGCACTGGACTTCACACAAGCTCGCGTGCAGATGTGCGCCACGTCCACGCGAAAAATTGGCCGTCACTCAGCTTAATGCTGAGGCGCTTCAAAGCGCAACAGCGCTGGTGTTACTATGTGTTCTTTAATTTTATTGTATGTTTACGACACGTGACTTGTTCACTTGTGTGCAAATATAAAAAAGGAAGAAAAAAAATTTAGTAATAAGTACCTAAAAGGCGACGTAGCTTTTATAAAACAGGAATTTTCTGGGTAAAATACATACAACCATCTTAAATGTGGGAGTGCAATCTAGGTTTGCCGGATGAAATCGCCACTAGCCATAAGACCGTCGATTGCACTGTTTTTTATTTGTCGCATTTTACTTCAGAAAAGTCCTTTTTAAGTGTACAATAAGAATATAGTATTGGCATGAAATAAAATCTCATAAAGCCTAGAGGCTAACGAGGCAGCAGTTTGTCACGATGATTTTTTAAATAGTGTCTACCACTCCGAGACCCTACTGACTGTTTACGACCTGGCAGTCGGAAGCGGAAGAGTTTATTTGTTCTCTAGAACTACCAGGATTCGGTGACCTAGGTCCACTTACTCTAACGACAAGGTCCACTTACTCTAACGACCACCGACTAAATTCCTTGTTCGACCATTTCCTATTAGGTGCTTTTCCTGGTTAGGCCATTCCTCGAATGACCTCTATGTGAAATTCTAATTGGACAACCTCCCCAAATGACCACACTGTGTATTCCTAGTTTGGCTGTTTCGTCGAGTGACCACACTGTGTATTTCTAGTTTGGCCATTTTCTGAATGACCACTATAGTGCAGTCGAGGTCAAAATATATATTTACACTTCAGGACCTTAACGTCTTTGACACAAGACCCGAAAGTTAAATTATGTAACTTTGACTGTACCTTAATTCAAGGGTATATCTAATGTACAGGTAAACCGGGTTAACACACTACCAAGCCACCTCTACTGGGGTATACAGGCATTTCTATACGATGTCTCTACCCTTGTGACCATCGATCCCGAAATTACTCAAAATAGAAAAAAGTTAAATGGGTTTAATTACAAATTAGGTTTCGTGACCGAATCTTTCTACAAGCATTCTATTTAAAATTGGAAAGTACTCCGTAGATAGTTAATAAGTGGCCAGTTATCTTTAAAATATTCAAGAAGGCGATCCAAGATTATTCATAGCACTATTGTAGTTTTATTTGTTTTAGAAAATAAAACGGTCATGTTGTATGGTCTCTAATACTCGTATATCAAAAATTGCATGATAAAGGAGACGGGGACTTCTTTTTTTTTCGTGGGAAACGCATACGCGTACGCACCCGCCTGGGCGAGGCGGGGGTTATGTTGGACTCTCCAGCCACAATGAGAAAGTGGCCGGCATACTGACTAAATATAATATAATATAATAATAATAACCATTTATTTCAGGCATTTAGAGCCCATAAAATTTCAATACATAAATAACAAAATAAAAACTATAAACTAATACATATTATATAAAATTTAAAACTAAAAACTATTGTGTACGAGAGGTCGGCGTCGTGTTTCGCTGCGGGGTGTCAAGTAGCCGGCCGCGGAAACGGCGATATAAGACACCCTTCGGCCAGAACTCCTCCTTGAGAAAGGTCTCTAACTGTGGAGTTGGAGCCTGCACCACGAGTGATGTAAAATTGGTTTTGTGGCGCGCCTCCAACTTCTCCACCCTCAAGGTCAGGTTTGTCTTCACCTTGATGTACTCCACGATCTCCTCGGCCTTCGTAGAGTGGTGTAAGCGGGACACATACAGCTGCGTCGTTGGTGTTGCAGCACGTAGCAGCATGTGGGTCCTGTCAGACCTGTACCACACAGGTTGTGACGAGTAGGCTTCCTTTTCTTCTTTTCCACCTTGATGAAACCTTCCTCGTCACACTTCGTGTTTTTTGCACCTATAGTCGTGCTAGGTACAGAGCGACTCTGCTTACCCCTTTTACAATAACTACTTGTCGTGATGGTTGTGACACAGTAGTATTGTTTGCAGCGACAATTGCAGAGTATGCACGTTTGGGGGTCGACGTACCTACTACACGCGTCGTAGCCTCGGTAGGTAAAACCCACGGTGTCCTTCCAGACGGCCAGAGTGTCGGGTTCACGGGAGACGCTTGCGCATTCATCCGTGACCCCGACGGGCCACGGCCCGCTCTGCGTGAGCGGGCCCCGTCTGATTGGGGAGGCCTACCCCCTCTCCTCCATCGAGAGGCGTTCGTGGAACACGTACGCCGCCTTCTCGGGCCTGTGGTGTTCGAGTGGCGATTGCCCAGACGGGGACTTCTGGACCAAATTGTAATAAATTGAGGTATGGCTAAATAAAAGGTAATATTTTTCTATTTTAAAAAGTAAAAAATCAACTTAATTTACAATCTTGAAAATGAGAAATCTAATAATTAAGTTAAGGTTACGAAGTAATTGGAATATCGATTCAATTATAATCGATTAACGTAACAGAGTTCATACTTTTTACGAAAATGCTTTCACCAGAAGATTAAACTCTGACTTGATATACATGACATGACATCGACACTCGTTTCGTATCGTCTAGTGCGTGTTTTTTTTGAATGTTTCTACCCATACTTTTATTGATAATTTCCTCAATCCCTGCTTTCGTACGGACTTCTGATCTTCCTTCATGTACGACCTTTGCCTTGCTACCATACCGGACACGGAGAACAACGGTTAAACGTTGAACTTGGATTTGTTATTTTGGATTCTACGAACGGCCTACTAATTGGATATTAATTGACATCATGACAAGGAAGTTGGCCCTTCAGGGATTTACCTGGAAAGAGAAATGTGGTAATTTGAGGAAGTCGCCGTACAAAGATGTCACCACTAGGATAGTGTTCATTTGGGGATTGAGCTGTTAGGGGAAATGTGATCGTGGCTCTTTTAGCAAAGTTGCCGTTAGGAGAATAGGCCATCAATGGGAAAAGGCTGTTTAATGAAAGTGGTACTAGGTGACCGAATTCAACTACCAGTCGGATTTGAATAATTCTTTTTGTGTATGATAGCCGAGTTCTTAAGGAAAGTTATAGGCTGTAAAACATCACGCTACTAGCAACGGGAGCAGAGCAGTAACCAAAGATGCGGGTGAAACTGCGCCGCGAGAAGCTATTAAAATTGTAAAAAAAAAAGATAGGATTGGCAAATGTAGTTTTAGCTGTATCACTGCAGTTGGATTTTAAAACAATGTAGTATATCCACGCTAGTTTCAGCATGAATGGGCCGAATCGACCGGGGCAGTATTACCCTCTCATAGAAGATCAACGTAAGAATATTAGTTTTCATGCTAATGTGTTTCGCTCGGTGAGTGAGAGCGCCAGCAGCCCAAATACCCCCTCGGTCCTAATCCTTTTCCCTTTTCCTTCCTCATCCCCTTCTCCATGATCGGGATCGGTTCGGTTGTGTTTTCTAAGCATTATTACTTTCGTAATGCTTGAAAAACACAGCCATCTCTATAGTTTACGGTTGCCACTTACCATCGGGTATGCTTGTTTGCCGCCAAAGGCGTATATAAAAAAGAAAATGTAAAGCCAGTTCAATTTTCAGCATAATATATTTTTAAAACAATAACTTTGAAAGTCTCTAGTCACGAATAATAAAACAACAGTAGGTACCTAGACAAAATGGTCGTTTTGGATCCAGTGGACACATCAGATGTAAAGAGCTATAAATATTGAATGCAGTTTACATAGTTCATCGGTCTCCTGTGAGTATGTTTAAAGACTCAAAATAAGTTATATTAGACATTAGTTTCAATCAGCTTGAAACGTCCTCTGCTTTACTGGGATTACCAAAGATCCCAATAGTCGTTTGGCGAATGATCTGGTAATAGCAGTAAGGTGTTATACGCTATGCTGCTGCCTGTTTCCAGGTGTTCATTAGCTTAGGCACATAAAAATAAAAGCAATCACTCGCAGCCAATTTTGTTAAAAAGGTGACGCAGAGATCCTAACACGAGGAAAATAACACGAAGTAGAACCATTTGTATAAATAAACGACTATCCTCGCATTACGAAAATATTTTTATGTCGAGGGTTGTGTACAAACATGCAATTCTCTAGCACAAAGTACACTTAATCGCGAACGATATTGCTATCTGTAGTTCACACAAATATTTGTCCCGAGTAGGGGTCAAACCGATAACACTTGACTGGTGTTAGCTGTAAAATCATTAGCTTTACTCCTAACTCCACGTGCAGGTTGCTTTACCTTATTAGATAGGATAATGAAATTAATACCACAAAAAAATATAACTTCTGCGTTATTCTCACAAAAATAAGACATTTTTAAACCATTTGAAACCTGCCTGTAACCTTACATTGTGCATTTGTGCATCTATATTTCTATCCTTAATAAGGTAGTCCAGAATATATACACAACAGCTAAATCACTAAGCGGCAGAATATAATGATGCTGCCATACTCTAAGACCCTTATATTTCACCCTTATATTTCACGTTGTGGCGTCTTAAAAATCAACATGAGCTACATATTATGGTATTCTCATCATTTTTATTATTACTAGTCGAGTCAGCAACAAATTCATAATGCAGTTTATTTTGATACCAAACAGACTCAAGCAAAAACGGGTATAAAATCATTTTTAATATCGCAGATGCTGGTTGAAACCTTGCAGTTCCAGACGCGCAATGAATATGAAAATGCTTTGAGACGTGATTCTCGATAAAGGTATAAACTTTACGAGGGCTGTACAAATATCAATAGTGCATCATGAGGGATAATCCATTTTACTATACGATCATGCAAATCCCAGGCCATTGAAATAAATTGTTCATAAATAGTCTTTGACCTCCGACTCAGAAGTTCAGTCTCGACAACTACACGTATATCATAAATAAATTATATATAGTAGTATATTTTTATTTTATTCAATTTATTTATTTGAATGTCATCCTAATAATTTATGATACTATTTTACAATGCTGCTAAGCAAATATATTTTATAATAAGTTCTTTTAAATTAATGTCATTACTCTGATGTACCGTAATGCTTAACCTGTTATCGCATATCGCAGGATTTTCTAGCTTAAAAAAGAACTTTCCAAAAATCTCTGTCTTAAGTACAATGTTTTCTAAGATAAGCACTCTTCTTTTTTTATCTTAATATTTTAGCTCTCACTAATAAATACCTATTATATAATTCATGATACTACAGTACCTGATTAAATCATTAAAGAACTAGATTTACTATTAATATCATAGTCACAATCCTATATCTCATTTCAAAGTAGCAAAATTACAAATTAATTAATTGAAAAAAAAACACATCCACTATTCAATTTAGCTCTTCGATAAAAACAATATATTGCATCAATAAAAATGATTAGTTAAGTGCAGGTGAGTGTGCCTTTATTGGTATGCAGCAAATTAATTAATGGATAACTCGACAATCTGAAGCTTTTTTAGTAGAAATAGTTCACGGTGCATATCTTAGCGGACTACCTCGGGAATTATTGTGAGATGAGAAACGAGTCGGATTATTTAGAAGCTTGAGGGTAATCGGGTCTTTTCATTTATTGGTTTTTTTACATAACTAGCTTTCCGCAACGCGGTATCACCCAAGTTTTTGGTTACTGCTCTGCTCCCGTCACTAGTAGCGTGATGTTATATACCCTTTAACCTTCCTCAAGAACAGGGCTATCATACGCAAAAAGAATGATTACATCGGACCGGTAGTTCCAAAGATTAGCGCGTTCAAACAAACAAGTAAACTCCACCGCTTTGTATAATAGTATAGATTATCTATACATGACTTTACACCAGTCTTTCATAACAAGTGTGAGTACAGATTAATTATAGAACGCAATTTGGTAGGATTCAAATATACGCGTATCTTATTTTATTTTCTTTTCATATTAATCTCTTCCCACAAGTTTCAAAACAAATCAAATCATAAGAATTTATTTGCGTAATACAGGTTACATGAAGATGTTATAATGTAGCTGCTAATATAGCTAGCTTGTCTATTATGTATGCTTTTAATTTGACCTTTCGCAACATATAAACTATTTTTTTAAAGGACATACTAGACTTCTATCCATAAAAACAATATTATTAAATGGTAGCATGAGTTACCGCATTTACTTCAAGAAACTATGCACTTCCTTTTTTTTCGTGGAAAACAAATTCTGCGTACGCACCAAGGCGGAGGGGGGGAGGGGGATATGTCGGACTCTCCGAACGTACTGAGAACGCGGCCGGCATACCGGCTAAAACCCACGGTGTTCTACCAGATGGCCAGAGAGCCAGAGTGTCGGGGTCACGGGAAACGCTCGTGCATTCATCCGCGACCCTGACGGGTCATGGCCCGCTCACCACACGCAAGCGAGCTCAGTCTGATTAATGAGGCCTAGCCCCTCTTCTTCCACCGAGAGGCGTTCATAGAACACATACCTTCATTATTCACCAATATAAAAGTAAAGATAAAAAAGACACAGGATATTCAATAGAATTTTGGCAAAATAAAAGATATAGTTGGATATCTATACATATAATAAAATTTGAGTGTCTGTTTGTAATATTGAAATAACCGCTTTTTACTACATGTATATGAATATATATACGGTCATACACCAAAATAACATTTTTTACAATTTTTGCTTGTCTGTCTGTTTGTTCCAGCTAATCTTTGAAATGGCTGTATCGATTTTGACGGGACTTTATTGACAGGTAGCTGATGTAATAAGGAGTAACTTAAGCTACGTTTATTTTAGAAAAATTCTTTTATTTTAGAAAAACAAAGTATAAATAGGTATCATAATAAAAAAAAAAATTGTTGACTGTTAGGCGAAACGAAGTTCGCCGGGTCAGCTAGTTATATATATTTTCTGTACAAAAGATCTGATACGCTGTATCGTATATCCTTAAACGAAATACTCGGATAAAATTGAATCTAGAGTAACATTATTGTATAATGTTTCATACGTAAAACCGTTTTATGTACTTTTCGCTATCCTAAATAAAGAAGTTTTATCATATATTTTTCTTTGAGTTTACCTGCTGTCGATTGTATGGCGACAGAGATACAGCCAGTTATAGCCCTGATACTTTTAAGGTCGATTAACGCCTCTAATTTCTTTAAGGTAATCACCATTGGTAATCAAACATTGAAATAGCTACCGTTTTGTTGGCCAGTTTTCACAAAACAATGAAAGCACGAAACTTCCTTCACAGTGCCATAATGTAATCTAACGAGTCTTTATTTGTGATTGTCTGCTTACTGTCTTCAATGTTTGTGTCTAGACAATTATAGGTACTGCACTTCAAAACAGATTTTTACTTAAGGTATCATACGCCATACCATTGCAACTAGAATTGTGGATGAAATTCATTTTGTGGCGTTCTTGATTGAGCTAAAGAGATAGCGGTTTGATCCTTTCACATTGTGTAGAATGTTTGGTAAACTTAAAGCTACTTGAATGTTGTCAATCGATCTAGAACAAATATTGTCTAATACTTGACCGAAACGAACTTTGAATTACTTTTCTAAGATAACAAGCTTTGAACGAAGATAGTGCGTTAACCAAAGTCTGGTGGAGTCTTTCGTCTTCATAGTACCTACCTATATTTTTAGTACTTGATGGAGTTCTTTACCTCAGTCTTATCTTTTGTTACCCTTTAAAACCATAGCTTTATGATATCAGTCAAACGTCAATCCTCAAAAGTACAAAATTTACGGGTTTCGTGTAAATAGTTTCACGAATCTCATAAATTTTGTATTAAGCTCCTATTCATGTTTGCATGTTATTTTATGTTTGAATAAAATAATAAATCGCAATCACGTGATGTTATTCGTTTAATATTCTATCTCCAAATCAAATAAAAAACCATTAATTTTATTGTGTATACAAAATATACTACTTTTATTATAAATATTGTGTACTCATATTTACTCTCGTATAATCTCTATTTCGTAGTCTTTATTAGGATCACACAACGTTTGTAATATTGTCATCCAAAATTCTTTTGAAAATTTCACTAGCAATTTATTAAACAATAAACATAGTGAGACAAGTGATATTAAATTTGCTTAATTTTAATACTATAATTTGTTCAACCTACAATATTATAACTCGTTTGTTCAAACGAGTTATTCATAAATAAATTAAAATAAAATATAATAAATTAAATTAAACTTAATTAAAAATAAAATAAATTTAAGTAAACCAAATAAATTTAGTGCAATGTGACTTATAATATACCTAATAATATCTTTGGTTAATTGTGCGCAAGATAAAAATACCGCTTTAACATCATCATCATATCAGCCGAAAGACGTTCACTGCTGGACCTACGTCCTAGGCCTATGCCTCACACAATTTTCGCCACCTTGGCCGGTTGTCAGTTGCCTGCCACCCTTATCAGGTCGTCGCTTTACCTTGTCAGGGGTCTACCCACCCTGCGTCTTTCGGTTAATAAATATTAGCCCTACACCCAAACCAAACCTAAAACCCAATAATTTGCTCAAGCATTCAAAATTCCCACACATATAAATTTCACCTAACATCTTTTTGTGTACAAGATAATAACAAGAAAGCTTTCATGTAAACAGTTGCACTGGACAATACACAAGTCGCAGCACAAAACACATTTGTTAGGTCGCCCGGTCGTCCATTCAAGTGCCTGTCTACGAGGTGTCTAATATAACGAGAAGCTTTCCACAATAGAAACCAAAGCTCCCGCTATTTTCTGAATTATTCAATATAAATGTGAAAAGACGTTACAAGTAGCAATGTGTCAAGACAATGCACGAATTATAATAATATATTAAATTTTTTGCATGAGAGCTGTCGCCGATTGAGACAAGTGAATTTTTATTTCTGACGTCTAGCTTGATGTTTTGTTATATTATTGTGACTGTAACGTCAAGGTAGTATAAATAAATTGAAGCTTTAATTTAGTTTATTTTAATCATAAGACATTCATTACCTTATTAAGTAAAATAACGATAAAGAGATTTTTGGAAGTGATAAAAAAACAATTAGGCTACGAATCGTAGCAATTAAATATTAGAAAGTAATCATATTACTTAGAGCCCAGCGAGCACTGTACCGGTACATGTTTAGCGATAAAATAACGATTATTAGACTTAAAATTTCGCCCAAAGTATAATTTTGTCAGAAGTTCAATATAACACTAGCAAATGAAAATAAAAAATATTAGCTAACATTGTGAGCAAAAACGTATTATGTTTGAAAAGCGACAATTGTGTGGTAATACAGGTAGGCAACGGGTTCGATCAATATGTCGTCACAATAAGAAAAATCAAGTGGGCTGTGGACTTTGATATTGTGTATGTTAGCTCAATCCTTTGTTAGCGATGCGATGGATTTATTTTGTTGATTCAATTAAAAAGGAACGTTGGCACATTTTGATAGTAGGTTTTCTAGCATTTTTGTACATTGTATAATAACTAGATATTTGTTAGTCCTATACTATATTCCATGCATTTATTGCATGGAGGCACTGCAATGTTTTAATTATTAATCCTTAGAAAACAATGCAAGTAGAGTCAATAAAACAATTGTTTTGGGCTCACCGGTGATCGACGACTACCGTACCGTATACGTGATATTTCGCGTTTGTTCACACTTGTTCTACTGAACAGTTTCACGTTAGAACAATTAATGAAAAATTTTTTTTACTCAACAGTTCTACGATATTATTTATGGGTATTTATATTTATAATATGTATGTATTTAAAAAAAATTAAGTATGTATATCCGCATTGTAGAACCCATAACACAAGCTATAATATATGCTAAATTTGGGTATAGATGGCGTTGTGTGTAGTTGTTGAGATATTATATAATTATATTATATATTAGACTAGTTGTTGCCCGCAGCTCCGCCCGCGTAAATGTCGGTTACATCGCATTATTAATATTTATAAAATATTTTTTTCTAAAATAAACGTAGCCTACGTAACTCCTTATTACATCAGCTACCTGCCAATAAAAGTCCCGTCAAAATCAGTCTAGCCATTTCTGAGATTAGCCGGAACAAACAGACAGACAGACAGACAAAAAATTTTAAAAAATGTTATTTTGGTGTATGTACCGTATACATATTCATATACATGTAGTAAAAAACGGTTATTTCAATAGGTATTACAAACAGACACTCCAATTTTATTATATGTATAGATGTTATAAAAGAGTAGAACAATTGGGAGTCTCTATTCCCACTTGTTCTACCTAGATTCTAGAAAAGTAGAACTAGCGAAACTTTACTTCCAAGTAGTTTTAATCTAATAAAATTAAGTGTTCTACCAAATATGCTAGGCGTGTCTATAGCTATCATACCTATTGTCTAATAGCTACCGAGTACTTTAAGATAATGTGATCTCGTAATAAATTAAATATTTACTATAACTACTGACTTAATAGTCTATTGTCACGACCTTCACCTAAATGAGAGCGCTATAACCTAAATATCGTCGCATTAAAGTTTATGGATATCATCAGGCAGTGAGATCGGAAAAACTTCTGTACAAATATATTCATTTCCATACAACTGAACATAGGCAGTATAGGAACAAACGTCATTGAATAAGTATAATGTTGTTCAAGTGAAGATTTAAGAAAATAAAATAAGAATGTTTTGCCCTTGTATTGACAAAGAGAAATCCAAAAATATACAAAGCAAAGCTTCAAATTAGTTCCTCAAATACCAGTTGTATTATTAAACTGTAGGACGTGCACAAGACTCAGGAGTTTGGAACAAAAAAAGAGAGGTCTATCTTCAACAGTGGGTAAATTCGGGCTGTGGATGATGACGATGATGAACAAAAATTGGGACTATTTGTGGAAGTGATTGTATGTATAATTATACAATACTAGCTTTCCGTGGCGCGGTTTCACTTGTGTCTTTGCTTACTGCTCTGCTCCCGTCACCAGTAGCGTGATATTACATACCTATAACCTTCCTCAAGAACTGGGCTATCAAACGCAAAAATAATTATTCAAATCCAACTAGTAAGTAGTTCTTGAGAGTAGCGCGTTCAAACAAACAAACTCTTCGGCTTTATTTATTAGTATAATTATATATTATGTGTTTATCGAAAGCTACAAAATACGAGTATTACGAGTACCTACGTATTTTATTCTTTTTGCAACATTGTAACGTACCGTAAGGATATCTATTTCTCATGAACTATTGATTTATGTGATACACTGGTGGCAGGCTCCTTATTGTAAGTGCTATCTCTCTCACCGTAGAACCATAAATAATAATAATAATAATAATATTCTACCACATTCACACAGCGCCATCTAGCCCCAAATTAAGCTATTATATTTGCTTGTGTTATGGGTTGCGTTCGCTTACGATTGTGGTTCTGTCCATGGTCCGCAGCGAGAGGGCTTGGGAGGGAGTCGCCTCCTTTTGCGAGCAGGTAATGCTCGCCAAGGAGGCGGCCGAGCGGGAGAGTGAGCTGACCACCTTGCTCTCCGCGATTGGGCAATCGCCGCTCGAACAGCACAGGCGTACGTGTTCCACGAACGCCTCTCGATGGAGGAAGGGGGGCTTGGCCCCCCAAATCAGACGGGGCCCGTCGGGGTCGCGGATGAATGCGCGAGCGTCTCCCGTGACCCCGACACCCTGGCCGTCTGGAGGAACACCGTGGGTTTTAGTCGGTATGCCGGCCGCTGTCTCATTGTGGCCCAGGCGGGTGCGTACGCGTAAAGCGTTTCCCACGATAAAAAAAAAATGGGTACTAAGCAACTGCTAAACTACTTACATACATTTTTTTTTTGTAAATATATACATGTTACAGATAAATTACACCCAGACACAGAACAAACAATCATGCTCATCACACAAAGATTCGTCCTGGGTGGTAATCGAATCCACGACCTCCGGCTTAGAAGTCAGGGTCACTAACCACTAGACTAACAGGCCAGTCGAAAATAAATACGTATGTCGATAATCGATAATAATATGTAGTCGATGATAAATAATAATTGTATATTTTTCTATATTCTTACAAATTGTAACTAACAAGAACCTTTCAGTCTAACCAATTGCTACTGTCGTCTGATCTTCATAACCCAACGACTTAAGTATGTAATGATTATAGAACAGTGGTGTTATACAGGCTTTTGATTTCTATTATCGATTGTCAAAGACAACACTTACACTTTCTAAATAGGCAAGCGTTAAGGAGAAACTAGAATACTCACCAAGGCTTTCGTACTAGTTTGCATATACACAATACCTGTAATCAAAGATTTTCCAAAGCACTAATCATAATCATACCCTCTAAAAGACAATCGTCACGCCAAACTTCATCACCTTATTACACGATAGATTTCTCAGTATTTAAAGGATTTCTTAGTAGTTACGAAAACATACGAGTAAGAGAGTTTGGTTGCTCTTCGTCCAGCTGATTTTTATCAACGTATGTAGTAGTACGAGCAAGTTCACACACAATACTATTTCAAATCTAGTAAAAATACCAATCTCAGAAAATTACTAATGAATCATTTCAAACATAAAAATTGTTAATATCTTAGAACGCAAAATTCGCACTAACAGTGCAGCGAATCTTGTTGGCAATAACATTTTGTTGAATCTTTGTTTAGATTGGTTAGTTAAAAATAAATAAGTTGAATGTAATGTTCGGATTTGCACCTTAACTAAGCTTAAAATCTGTTTTAAGTAATATGAACGCCTAAGCAAATTTTCTGCTTCAAAAGCAAAAGTTTTTGGCTTGCTATGCCAGTCAGCTTTTACTTATACACAGATTATTTCAATTCTAAAGGTCTACTAATTTGTCGAAAAATATATGAAGTACGTCTGTATGAAACAATTAAAAATAAAGTCTGAAATTGCCAATTTGCATTAAACAAGCGTGGCAATCAATGTTGCCTTCTCTTTATGGCTTAGGAAGAAGCCTTTCCCTGCAGTGAGATAATAACAGGTGGGTATAAAGATATCAATCATATTATGACGCATGGTGACAATATAATATGTACTCTTCACTTCACCTATAAAAGATGCCCTGAAATTGCTTGGACAAGTTTAATTATCGTCACGAATTTATAGAGTTCAATGTTGGTTCACTTCACAAAGAAAATATAGAACATTCTCAGGTTGTAACAACAAACTTTTGAATGAATCAATACCTAAATCATTTTAGTACTGCTACTGCTAAGAAAACCGAATTAGAATTATGTAGGTATAGTATTGTATTTCTAAAGATGAGTATGTGATCTACAACTTGAGAAAATGCTATATCTTACATTGTTACCTTATTTGCAATTTAAGCTACTAGTTTACTCCTTTTCCCCTAATTTTACTTTATGATAATGTATTTATAGTTAATTAGCTTATGTTATAGGTAGCTTTTTTCTTGTAAAATAATTTCAGTTTTTTTACACTACTCTCGAATAATTTGACTGCAAAACTTATAAACACTAATTAAAATATCACTTGACGAATAACTTTAGACAGTACCATATAACCTGTAAATTCCATAAAATCTATATAATATTTATTTCAATTAATTAAATTTATATTTAACATAGAAGAGAAGATTAGAAAAAGAGGTATACTCCAGTCAATAAAGAATTATTGAGTGCGTGAGCGAGTAACTTAGCAATTTCTTCAGAAACATGTTTAAGATGATCAGGGAGTGAACATACTAAAAATCCTCTCTCCTAGGAGGTCATCTGGAGGGGAGGGAGGGGTTTAATGTACCCATTTTTCAGGGTTGCAGGTTAATATTAAAAAAAATAAAAATTAACTTGGGTTAATATTTTATCATTTTCCCGCCATTTCGTGAATTTTAAAAGTACCCCGTATAATTTGTAAAACAAGCGGTGTTTCTGATCATTTCTATTTTTTTAGAGCGTGTAGCTCAAAAACTATTGGATATTTGAAAATGTACATAACATAACAGTTGTAGAGAATTTTATAAGCTTTTATTCGGTAGAGGTACATTCTCTAGTTTCTGAGATATTACCAAAAAAACAAAAAATGGGTACTTTAAACCTCTCCCTCCCCTCCAGCTCACCTTCTAGGAGAAGGGACTTGTAATATGTTCACTCCCTGATCATCCTAAACACGTTTCTGAAGAAATTGCTAAGTTACTCGATCACGCACTCTACACCACCTTTCTAGCAATCCGTTGATAAAAAAAAATTCACAAATTAAGGTAATGGCAATATCACCAATGGAGACATCTAAAGTTACCTTAAATGAGTAATACACAATGACGCAGAACTAAACTTGATAACAAGATAAACATCTAAGATCAGGGGTTCATTGACGCTTTCTACACGGAACTAGAGAACTAGATCTAAATCGTTCTCAATAGAAGCTGTTGATCGGAGATGCTAGCTGCATGTTATGCATGTACGACAATTTGCGTCTCTGTTACCAGAGCTTGTGTATGACAAACAGTCACCTTGGATTACCTTAGGTCTATATGGACATATCGATAACCTATACTATTATATAAAGCGGAAGAGTAGGTATGTTTGTTTCTTTGTTTAACGCGCTAATCTCTGGAACTACATCAATATCACGCTATTGGAAATGGGAGCAGACATTTAGAAATAATTATGTAGGTATAGAGACCTCATGCCAAAGTGGCTGATAGAGACCTCCCATGTGAAAATACGTATAGAGTTGCATTCTCTAGTTTCGGTTAAAAACGTTACTTATCTTTACCAAGTTTTGATATTGATCACTAAACTACCAAAAAAGAAACAAACATAAAATAAAAATGTTTGTAGCGTCATAATATCAACTTGTCACTTTCTCTTGCTATTTTGTCACATGATTTATTATCATGGATAGGTAATTACATTTTTACAAGCGATCATGAGGGCGTGGATGAGTTGGAGAATCCTAGAGTCAACATTAGTAATTTGTTTCAGCCAGCTTGGACTTAGAGACTACTTAAAACCTTCCAAATGGCTAGTGGTGCAATGTGTAATCTAAAAGCAGGACAAATGTACCGACAGCTTGTTAAAGATGACGCCTGGCACTAATGTTTGCAATTGAAGCAAAATAGATAGCTTTAGAAATTCAAGTTGCTTTATAGAAGACCTATAGTAAGAACCCCACTTCTATTGATATCAGGTAGTGCAACTTCAGACAACGGATGTGTCGTAATTAGTGTAAAACTCAAATAGCCAGTTATAATCCGGCACTGCACATATTTACCAAAATAGCGTGGACGCTAGTAAAGAGCGATCTTAATTCCCAAAAAATAAGATTTCATCATAAATATAATCTTTTAGCCTCCAAACAAAGAATACATAAAACACAAATAAATTAATTTAATATCTGCAATACATTAGCTCAATAACAATAACTTAAGAGTATGAATCTGTCGATTGGAATTACGAGGCGTAATTGTGAAGCGAATTTAAAATAACAATGAATATGATCGCTGTGAGGCGATCGTGATAAATATGCATGAAAGTAAGTGCGATAGTATCGGCTGTACTGCTTCTGAATTTAAACCATCATTTCGAAACCCGATAAAAAGACTAGTAGAGCTACAAATGGTTTCGCGTTATATAAATTCAATGTGTATCACTGATTCCATAGAATATGTTTGGATGGCTATACCAATTTATGTTCAATATTCATTAAATCGTTCAAAAACATAATCATAAATTAAATTTGCTTATAGATGCTGTCTTTAGTTATAGAAAATGTAGGTGTTTCTTAGTATTGCAGACTTATAATAAATTGTCTTTGAATCAAAAAAGAAGCCTACCGATATTTTTTCTATTGAACTTTATTCACGAAAGTACAACTTAATGCTAAAAGCAATTTCTTCACTGTCAACCCAAAAGGGTGAGGAGACATTCGAAGTAGGTGCAGTAAATGAAGCAGTGTGATATTAATAGTTGTTTGTAACAGAACACAGTTTACGAAGGATAAAATACGGAAATTAAATTTATATAAAGTAACTAACATATACATTGGTACATAAAACTAATATATAATACTATTATATTATTACAAAATACATATATAAATATATATTGTATACACACATATACCTTAGTATGGATAATAATTAATTAATTAATCAAAGATATTTAATTATTGTACAACAACTTTATACCTGTATGAAGCAAATAAATAATTTAAATTTAAAATATTTGAAAATAATTAACGTGTTTGTTGATTCCAACAATTTCTCGAAGAGAAGAGCACAAAATTTCAGCTTGAATGTCAAACGATTAGCGGACATCCTATAATTAGTGTTACAAGAAGTAACAATTTACCATTAGAGGCGCTACTTAACCTACAGAAGGTTATGTAGCGCCTCTAATGGTAAATCTGAGAGCTAGGTTACAAATGTTATTTACACTGTAAATAACATTTGTGATGTAATAAATCAGGAAACAAAATGGTATCCGCGTATTGCAAAATGATGTTTTGCGTAAAATATGTTCTCTTTTTCTTATAACCTAAAAAGTATTATTATGTGTGGGTATATTCTGTTAGTTATAAGTATGTACTCATTACATACAAAACTAAAAACTAAGAGGTCACATTTATTCTCAGTGCTTAGTTTTTGTACTGCAAACCGTTAGTATTTTATGCTCACGTATTACCTATTTAAGAATACCAACCACCTGTTTACTTCAACATGTTCAATTTTCTTCTTGTTACTTGTTCAACGTAACGCCATTTGCAACTGACAATAATACCTTACATAGGCCGGACATTACAAAGTTACAACGTTGAAATTCTAAATAGAGATATTGGGAAAGGCAAATATGTATATTTATTCGGCTTAGATTTCTTTTAAAGGGAATTATGAGTGAAGGACAGACGATCTCGTTAACATACAGTATTCAATAAATATTAATCTTTCGCTTCTAACATGCTGCTTATTTACGATCATCTTTATTGAGTAGGACCTATAAATATGATCATAAATAATAAAGAACATACTTTATAAACTAAAGATTCTATAGGAAGTATTAAGAAGTTTTGTAATAGTTATCAATATAGATGATTCTACTGGAACAGTCTTTAATTGGGCACAGCTTTTAACAAATTGGATTAAGTAAAAGTTAATGAAATAGAACTTCGTTTAGTTAGTTCATGTTATTAGAACGGTTTCTTCACGATATTTTCCTTCAACGTAAGTCAGTAATCGCTAAGGTAAACTTGGAAAATCCATATGACTTTGATAAAGTCGCATTGTTATTTGCCAGGTTTCGAACCAACAATCTTGTATAGGAGGCAAGTATCTTAAACAGTAGGCCATCTCGACTGCATGTGACCTGAATTTTAAAATCAGTAAATGAAAATCCGTCTTAGGCAAGCATGCATCAATGCTCATCATGGAACAAAAAAGAACACTTTAGGAGTGAGTGATCCTCTCATTCATTCTCTGTCATTTACCCTACAGTTGCGTTTCAGCCCATTATGTTCGAAACAACTTAGTATAAAATGTTAAAGTATCTACACGCTACAAAAAACATTGTCACAATAAGGCCAACTGGGTGTTTTTTGTATCTACTGATTTATAGGATAAATAAAGCTCTTTGGGTAATTTAACATACAATGTGTTTTGGACTGTGTGCGTACCTACAAGAGTGAAAATACGAAGTGATGTTTTGGGAGTTAAAAGCATCCGTAGATAATCGTAACTATTTTTATGATTACCACCATCAGGCTAAACTGAAGCTTGTTTTCGTGTATCATGGATTGCTACAATTATGTTTTAATTTTAACGAATTGAATTTTACGGTGTATGCGATAGCAAATCAATTATAAATATTATATTAGGAAGAAAGATAAAATAGGTTACCGGCAGAAGTAGGTGCCATAGTCACCACACATGGCAAGCCTGCGTCGCAATATTTAAATTATTTTCATCTTTTTCACAATATATTATAGGTATCATAATTATTATTAGGACCTTAGTATAATGACTAGTGACCCAGTAATATTCATACCCGTATATCAAATTGAGTGATTGAGCGAAGCCTATGACGAGTGCTTGTAGGTACCTACTGGTTTGTTTATTCTCTTTTACGGAAACGATGTCTTAATTCTGGAGCACCGAACCATAATATACGACATTATTGATGACTACATCCATACTTGTCAGTATGATTGACTATAAAACAAACAATATGACACTTGTATGTCTCATAAATATTTTAGATTAATTTTTTACTTACTATAAACCTTTTTATGTACTAATTTAATTAATGATAGTACATAAACTTATACTCGTATAAGTGCTAAGCTTATTATGATGGGTGTCAAATATGATTGAAGGGATTGGTTTTCATAATATGTTTTTGGATTTGTTCTCATTAAAAATGGATAGGTATTATCAATCTAATACTTCTGCCTTGTTTTATATACTGTCTTGGTGTTTTAATCTCCGGATCGGATAAAGTGATATTGGATTTTTTGTCGACAAATACTCATTATTAGCCCGGAATTTGAAATCGTGCTCGGTAAATGTTTGTAGGATTTAACATTGCTCGCGAAATATGAATGCTATATAACTCTACCTAACCCTTCTTTTGCCCAACGGTCTTCTACTAGAAAAAGGCATTTTATCAGAATCATAACAAGAAATTACGCTGTGGCCTATTTCTCCTTGCGGTCTCTAGTTTCACAAAATCACAACGAAATTAATTTCTGACAGCAGAAATTATACAAATTACGTCATCTGAGAGTTAGCTAAGATTATGAATTATACCCCACAGGTAGGTATTGAAGTAATGGTTAATTCAAGTTTTGTTGGAATCAATCTTTTCAACGATTTTAATAGCCGAATATTCGTCTTCGTAAATTAAGCAGACCTTGATTTCATTATCATTATTTATCATACACTTGCATATCAGTTAATGTACCTCGACGAATGTAACATTTAAAAACAGGTTAACTCTACATGCCAGTATGTAATAATGTCATTCCTACCAGCTCTAATCTTTGTTCTATAGGGCATAATTTATTCTAAACACTTAATATACCACCAGTGGAGATACACTAGTAGAGATATATGTGTTAACATAATGAAACTAAAACTGTTATTTTATTAATACATTTGTATAAAAAGTTATAAATTTGAGTAATTGATTTGTTGTTGCGGAAGTTTTTAAATGTATGTAAAACAAAACTAATAATTATGTTACCTAAAATTGTATAATACTATTAATTTTATGTGTATTGTTGGCCATTGTAAAGTTAGTTCTAACAATTCGGTGCCAGAACGATATCCGGCCATATTGCATTTTAAATAATTCTAGTCAAATGAGTGACACAGATGCCAACCTGTTAAGACTGGAACTTTATGATAGTCAGTCGTCGTTCGGTTACCGAGTAGAAAGGACGTGCTAACTCGAAATTGTAATTTATTGTAATAACCTGGTAATTTAAAAGAGTGGCGTGAGTTTCTTGCCAGTTCTTCTCATGGCCCTACTCTAAGCCGGCGAACGGCTAGTGTGTTTTAAACAAATCAAATATAAACAATATAGAAGTGAAGTGTGTATTATTCTAACATATGGAACAGGGAAATCTACGTCCTTATTGGCACATTTTTTCATAAATACCTAATACAGATCTAAACCTGAAACCACAATTTATTAACTCTGGATATTTGGAATAAGATCTAACTTAATAGTTGGTCTGACACATAAAAGCCGCTGCCAAGCAAGTTCAACTTTAATTACAACCTGTAATTGGTTTTATTTTTAAACTTAGGTTGTTTTAGGTACTATCACATGCAAATAGTTTTGGTATCTAGATGTTGTTGAGAAACGACAGAAACTTTCTTGGCACATTCTACAGATAACTTGATAAAAATATTTAAAATGTAAACACAATTTACGTATACAATATACATACTCGTATATCCCTTGTTTTATTACTTTTCATGAATCTAAAATCTACGTGAATCGGCATAAATTACTCTTCATGAATATAGATGTTTACGATATAACACCGTCGAAATTAGGCCAAAGCTGTAAATGATTCATGAAAAATTCGATTAATCACATCACTTAATTTTATGAACAGCTTACCAAATACTAATGAAATCATTGCGGTACATTTGCTTTGAATTAGGAAAACCTCTTCTCACTATGTTAAACGTTGCAATTGAGCAAGTTTAACAATTATACCGAGTGAACCACTAATTGGCAAAGTTATTTCGTACTACTAAATTTATCTGAAGTATACCTGGATAGTGTGGTCATTACAATGTATAATGGTTTCATTGTTCAGTTATTAATATAATAATAATAATAATATAATATAATAATAATAATAATAACTATAATAATAAAATAATAATACGTCGGTACGTTTTTTTTCTCATGATTACCATTATTTCAGTCAAAAAAGACGTCTTCAGCTTTACATAGCTTTCTCTTGAGTTGCAACAAAACGCCTTTCCTAATCCATACTAATAATATAAATGCGAAAGCAACTCTGTCTTTCTGCCTGTCTGTCTGTTACGCCTAAACCGTTGAACCGATTTTGATGAAATTTGTTATAGAGATAGACTAGACCTTGGGAAACAACATAGGCATATTCATCGTAAAGAAACTACTCGAAAGGGTTGCAAACGGTGATGATAGTTTGTGTAAAAAATCGTCAATGAATAAACAGATATATAATAATAATAATAATAACCATTTATTTCAGGCATTTAAAACCCATAATTTCAATACATAAATAATAAAATAAAAACTAATACATATTTTATATAATTCAAAATTAAAAACTACTGTACACGAGAGGTCGGTGTCGTGTTACGCTGCGGGGTGTCAAGTAGCCGTTTCCGGCCGCGGAAACGGCGATATAAGACACCCTTCGGCCAGAACTCCTCCTTGAGGAAGGTCTCTAACTGTGGAGTTGGAGCCTGCACGACGAACGATGTAAAATTGGTTTAGTGGCGCGCCTCTAACTTTTCCACCATTAAGGTCAGGTTTGTCTTCACCTTGATGTACTCCACGATCTCCTCGTCCTTCGTAGAGTGGTGTAGGCGGGACACATACAGCTGCGTGGTTGGTGTTGCAACACGTAGCAGCATGCTGGGTCCTGTCAGACTTGTACCACACAGGTTGTGACAGGTTCATGATTAGTAAAAATATATTATGCGATGCCGATCCGACATTCACGCTGGTGGAGCTGCGGCCAAGAGCTAGTTATATTTATATCAAATGTTGTCTATCAGAAGCACAAAGCTCCTCTAAGCTATGTTCATACGTAATGTATTGCATGAATTATATTATTCACCCAAGCAATTGATAATTGTAAACACTGTATTTCCATTAATCAATTAATTTAATAGATTCCTATTGTATCAATGGAGGAACAGACAAAGGATGTATCTACGTGTGGTAGGTACTTGGCTGACGAGCGCTTTAAAGTTTCAATTTTATATTGATGTTGTCATTTTGCGCCGCGATACTTTTATCGAAATTAGAATCAATTTTAGAATTGCAGTATAGTATAATGGTTTGTTTTGTCAAAGTCGAAATGTTTTTTTTTATAAGTTTAGACCAAATCAATGCAACATATAAATATCAAGATGATCAGGAACGGCTGTCAGTTAAATTTGCTTACATCCAGTTTACTGACCAGGTTAGAAACCTGATAAGCAAGAAGCTTAGACCACTCTTTTTAGAGCTGAAACACATGGCGGCACCATCTTCAAGTTTGCTTGATATGACACACAGGAAATTGGAATAAGTTTGTTAAATATGACACACCAAAACGCAGTCAATACTAACGGTCTGCCCAACCCTGTATTCTATCTCACTGCAGGGCTAAATGTTTTTTCTGCTATCAATTTAGTAGGGGAGAGGGGGGCAGCTTTTAGGTCAAGAATATTTTTTATATTTTATTCCATAATTCCTAAGTTTCTTTAATTTACTTTATTCTTCTTTCGTAAAGGTATCCATAAATGTTCAAAACTGCCGTAGTCGTTGTTTGAACACACCTGGGGCAGCTTTGAATTAGTATATTTAAACAAAACAATCTGTACATTTATTGGGAAAATAATAAAAAAATAAACACTTGAGCTTCAAAAGTATCGTTAATAAAAATATTGATAAAACAAAAATTTTAATTACTTAATACAAAAGCTTACAAACAAAACTTCAAGGTGTAGATCAGAAGTAAATATTAAAGAAAATCAATTAAACCAAACAAAATATAACAAATGTGCCTATCAAAATGTAATAAAAAAACAGTATTAATTAACTGAAAATTTTTCAAATCTGCCCCTACAAGTTTGTCAAGATAAACTTATATTCTATAAAGAAATTCACTTCTTTATAGAAAAACCTTAGGCGTGAAATAAAAAATGTACACAACTAACCACTAAAAACAAATAAACTATTTTACTGGGAACTCATCTATCAGAACTTGAAAATAACAAGTGACAGGCATGTGCATCAGTGATGTCAAAAAAAAATCACGGTTTTTACGAATGTAGCCTAAAATAGAGAAGTTTAAATTAATTTGTTCTAAGCTGCCCCTGTTCAAAGCTGCCCCTCTCTCCCCCTTATTTTCTTTTCTTTCATTTCTTCGAAATAAACATAAATTAAAGAAATTAATAATAAAATAAGAAGAATATAGTCGTTGAAAATTTAATTGTAGACTGTTACTAATACAGGTTATCTCAATCAGAACTCAAATAATTACGTTGGAAATATTTTACGACTTTATTAAAATCTCGGTAATATTAATATGAGTTAATTTTAATTATATTTTTCATCCATTTCTAACACATTCGCATTTTGTTATTATTTAAATGTTATATTTTGATTTACAATTATTGTGAAAAATATATCCGCCTAATTACTTAATTGTACCTGTTACAAACTAGAACAAAGCTTAAACAAATATTGTTGAAATAACATTTCTATAAGAGATGGTGGCATGTCGGCTGCATTTCGTAGAAGAAGCAATAATATTTGTAAGAATAAACAAAAATACTTCAAAGGACTTGTTGATCGTTTTTTAAGATACACAAAGCAAAACAGCTCCGGATTTAATTGCGTACAGCCGCAACCTTTCATTTAGTGAAACGTTACACTTTTCCGCTTATTAACTTACTTAGTTTTGGTCGATATGGGAACGCTTTTCCTTATTTAGCTTACGTAGTGTAGAGAATTGCATCAACACACGACTCCTAAACTAACGCTTGTTTCAAGTGTCTATTAATGTTTGTGTAGTAATACGAGTATATACTGACACAGAAACTTTGGGTCTTGAAATAAGGGACACATTTGACTAGGGCCTCTAATTTAAAAACATTGTAACTCCTACTGCTTAAAAAAACTAGACTCTATTTAGGTAGTGTGGCTGTAGCCTTGTAGCTAAAGATGTAGTTTGGGAATACTTAACACAATTAAGCTGCTTCAATATTTGTGCAAAATCTCGTGAGGAAAAACTCACAGGGCCTTGCTTCTTTTATACTAATTACTGTAGATTACCGTATAGACTAAATTAACACATAAAAACTAATTTTATATAGAAAGCCAGAACACATACGATGCCCTTTGAAAGAATAGAAAACTATTTTGCATAGCTAAACTTTGAGCAAATATCATCTTATCAAAAAAAAGAGCTTATGCGTAGACAATTTAGAAATACTTAATATTGGCGGATGTTACTGAGTTCTTTAATTAAGTAAAGCTAAAATTTGTAAAAAGAATCTTCTAAGAAGTATCTTCAAATAGGTATGTGAATTAGTGTACATTGTCATCTTATTAATTTACTAACAATTAAATACAAATTACGTTGAATGTTTCTAACAATATGCTTACTAAACCCGAAGCAAAATGAAGCCCCTCAAATTCAAGCAGCCGTAATTTGCAAATAAATTACAATAACACCTCGAAGGGTGAATATTCCGTAGATATTCAGTGAAATTATGGTAGGTGTAGATGCGCTATCAGTGGTGTCTTTATCAAAGATGGACAGTGCGAGGCCGACATCGGCATGGGTAACACGTGCGGTGTGTTCCCTACGCGAACTTAACGTATCGATATCGTGTGTAAACGCGATCATGGTTTTAACTTTGTGTGTATGGTAAG
The DNA here is from genome assembly GCA_963082885.1 of Parascotia fuliginaria. NCBI lineage: Eukaryota > Metazoa > Arthropoda > Insecta > Lepidoptera > Erebidae > Parascotia > Parascotia fuliginaria. The sequence goes on along the minus strand of OY720180.1, from coordinate 9,984,710 downwards.
TAATATCATTAATTATTTTAAGCATATTCTTTTGTTTGGAACCTTTCTGTAGTGGAAGACATATTTTCAAGCATATTTGTATAAACTTTTTGTAGGTTACTAGATAATTTTATTAGGTTTTGACAGTGCAAATTGAATGCAAATATTTTCAACACTCGGTTTTAAAGTTAATTCTAAAAAGAAATGTAGCTTACTTAAAGTTATTTGTCTTAACTGACGTCAAGTTTAAAAAGCTAACCAATTATTTTTGTAAACATAATGTATGCTAATGCTACTTTTAAATACGATTAAAATAAAATTGCGTAGAGAAAATAGTCTTCATAATAGTCTGCAACACAATACATACAATTGACATACACACAATTCTTGCAATAATTATTTATTCGTATCCAATTTTAGGACACACTATATTGTGAATTGTAGTTTAGTTTTCACACTGTATAATATATTTATCTAACGCAGATAAAGACTTGTGACTTGATCTGCAACACAATAATAAAAAATATACTTTTAGAAGAAAACTGTACGACAGTCTATTTTTTGCATTTGTCCTGCAATAAGCTACTACTTTACTTATTTTATTAATAAAGAATAATGACACGTAACTACTCGGTGATAAGCGTGTTTAAACATACAATCAATTTAAGTTTAACATTGTTTATTGATATAAACTATAAGTATTTTAAGTTAATAATAATAATATATAGTTCATAAAAATATTTACTTGCACAGTTTCGAAATTAAACATAAACAGTAAGAATTTTTTATGGGTTATTGTACATTTGCCACAAAGTAAATTCGTCACATTTTTGCACACTTCATCATTACAGTTAATCTTTTAGAATATAATCATAAATCTATTTAACGAAAATATTAAACCAGAAAACAAACCGAATTTTATTAAATAAGGAGATTATGATGGCCATTTAGAGAATTATGGTGATAAATATAAAGTACGCTGTGTTCGTACTTTGACTTACCTACTTACTTTTTTAAATATGAAACGATTTAGAGCTACTAAAGAATAACATCGTAAAGCTTATAACATATTTCACAAGAAAAATGATCTTCTTCTTCTTATCGAGTGGTTAGTGGTCAACCTAGTGTCAGGATTAGTTCAGGTCGCCCGTAATTTATTATACAGGCATCCGACTTGACCTAACGACTGTTATCAACTTGGTAACAACCGGGACCGACTTTTAACGTGCCCTTCGAAGCATGGAGACGCTTTGATCAAATTCCACTTATGCGGTCACCCATCCATAGGCCAGCCGCACTCTTAGTTGCTTAACCCGCAGATCGATTACCGATCAGTGAGTGCAACGAGCTATGAACGCCTCTAGAAAAATGATAATTTTAAAGTTTGTTTGTTTTTGATATTGACACATTCTGCAAATAAGTTTAATTCAGCTTCAGTCTTTTTATTAATTTCAATCCAATAAACACGAACTGTTTCATGAATGTTCTAAATGTTTGTTAATCAAAACACAGTCTCGAGAGCGCAATAGTAAACAGGGAGGAAAGTGTAGAGATCCCGGTTTCAAATTGTAGGTTGATTTTAAATTATACGCTCCGTTATAACAAGGAGTCTAGACTTGCACTATTTAATTTGGCTAACGCGAATGCAGTAAACGCTACCTACTTCTTTGGGGGTACCAAGCGTAAGTAACGCTATCAGAGGTTTGAGTTTGTGAGTTTGTATGTAAAGGGGTAATCTCCGAAATTTCTGATCCAATTATATAATTTTTACCAATAGAATAGAACATTATTCTGAGTGCTATATGCTACATTTTAGACATTTAGCTATTCATGCGGGCGGAACCGCGGGCGACAGCTAGTGTTTGATAAATTGCAGATATTTAAAATCAGGCTTGAACTATAACCAGTAAGAACAAGGGTTGCTTCCATGACGTGGAATGTAAACATAACTGGGGACATTGTTTGTGTGGTGTGACCTCTGCATACCCCTTGAGAGAAAAGGCGTACTACTTTTCATGTGTGAAGATGTGACTTTCGAAATGCTTACGTTGAACCAAACCCACCCTGGCCTTGTCCTTTTCTTTCACCCGGGTCTCAAGCCGACAACGAGTTGATTGTATTTTCTTAGCATTGTGTTTGCAATGTTTAGAGAATCCAGCAATGTCATTACTGTCTATAGGTTTACAGTAAATGCTTACAAATGATCTCTGAAGTGGGGCGTAAATTACTGTGTACAATTATTTATTTAAAATATTTTAAAGTACCTAACTGTTCTGGTTGTAAGTTCAATCAAAGTATTTTTTTTTTAAATAAAGTAGGTAATTTTGACCTTGTGGTCTCTGATGTAAAATATGGAAACCAAAACCCAATCCGTCTCTTGCGTCCAATAAATACATCTGGGTTCACCAATCCACTTCCCGTACGTGATGACTATGGGAATACCTTCCTTTGGGACAGGTCTATGTCCTGCAATAGGAATCTTAAGCCAGATGATGATGATGTTGTTTTTAAGTTTTTCTTATTATTTTTTTAGACATTATGGGCATTGTAAGAAACATTGATTGAAGTTGAAAATATTATTACAAAAATCAGAGTTGAAGCAAAGGCAAATTTAGCTAAATCGTTTTAATGAGTTATAAAACAAATTTTATAACTTTGTACTTTTAAAGTTTACAATGGCTAGTAAGGAGTTTTAATTGGAGTTGAACATTTGTATTTCTGCAATGCAAACGTCAATATTAAACGGACTCATTATGGAGCTTAAATAGAATTAAGTCAAATAATAATTTTCTTCGATCTTTGTAACAGAGACTTAATTGAATTTTAGTTTATAATCTTAAGATGATTCTACTAATTCATAAATCTTCATCAAATGAAATTATTATTATGAAAAATATAAAAATACCTACAATATTACGAACAAAGTATATAAGTACAATAACTACATCTGAGGCCCTAGACAAATGGCATAGATTTCAATTCTGTTCATAGAATATATGTAGGTATTATAAAATGTATGGGATTGTCATAAGCTAACAACAATGTTGACGTTAGCTTATGTCAATCCCATATATTTTATTATCTATTTAATGAATAGAATAGAAATCTATGCAACTAATCTAGGCCCTCAGTACTGGTAGCCTAACGGATAAAAACAAAACATTAATAAGAAGCCGAAGAAAATTTCTTTCCTGGAATATATTCCAGAAGCACTATTTATTTTTATACAAATATTTTACCGTCGGCGGAGACAGAGAAACGCAAGCAATTCGAGGTGAACTACAAATTATAATACCTTTTATTATAGGCAAATCTCTATTTCATATGACAAGATTTTCTACGTCCTAAATTAACAAGATCATCAAATTTTGCCCTTTTAATCGAATAAGGTATAATTAAATTCTTGTTATTTTTTTCGTTTCATATGTTACTATGAAACTACAATAAAGTAATAATAAAAACAATAAAACGAATCTTTCTGTATTCTTTTTCTATAAGAAAGTTATTTTTGATGCATGCAAATGTATCTTTGTCTAAATATTAATAATTAGAAAAAAATATTTTAATGTAAAACATAAGAGTAAATCTATACCTTCTAGTAATATAAGGAGAAAAGATTTGATTATGTGTTTCTTTTTTTGTTTGCAACAATTTAACTTAAAATCAACGTTACAATATTTAAAGCGCCTTCTTAAATCTAAATGATACAATACGACACTATTGCTATAATATTTTTCGTAGGCGTTTGTTGTGAGATCGAATGAAACTTTTGATACCGAAGTGAAGTGAGGGCGGACCTCTAGTCCAATATAATTGTGTTAAAATACGAGTGTCAAACTATATTTTATTTTTACTTTAACATAAAAGATTCTACAGTGTAGCTTGACAGCCTCTATCTTAGGTTAGATACCGGATAGTTTTATCTAAAGGTTGGCATGTTCTAAATGCCAGTGCACTTCGACCCTTCGATCGTATGTGCTATATTTTTCTTAATCGAGGTTTCTTTTACAGTATCCGTAATGTATATAGTGTGCCATTGTAGTTATATTGCTAGTGACCCATTAAGATGAGAAGGGATATATTGTTAGAGATAGCGGGTAACCCATTGATGAAGATGGTTTACAGTTTAAAGTGGAGAAGCCTGGAGAAAGTCTGTATTATCCAGTAGAGTGGCACATATGGAAAAATAATAATATAATAATTCATTTATTTCAGGCATCAAGGCACATACAAAAAATAACTTAACCTAAAATACATATAAAATAATACACTATTTTTGTATCGGCGTCGTGTTACGCTGAGCTGTGTTGCATAAAGTTCCACGGAAACGACGATACACAACACCTTTCGGCCAAAACTTTTCTATAAGAAATAATGGTGATGATTATAAAATAATGTAGTTATAATTATGTCTTAAATAAATATAATAATTACACATCTTAGTGTAATTATTATTTTTATGTAAATATTTCTTTCTATCATTTAATTTTCATGACATTAAATTTACATTTCTATCAAACGATAGTATGAATAGGGAAATTACAAATTCATTAGAATGCCAGCAGTATTTTCCACTCATTGTATTTCCAGTGGCAATATGTTCCACAATTAAATGTGAATAAGTAAATAGTTTTAGATATGACGGGGTGAGAAGTCTGACCGCATTCCTGAAAGTGAGGGAGCGCTAGCTTTTACACCGCAAGTATGACCGGTCTTTGTCCAACGTTCCTACGTTTCCGATACATAATCTACCAGTTTCCTACCACGTCACATATGACGGATAGTTTCCTGATTTGATTGTATATTTTTTACATAACTTTTATGTAGGGACATATTTATATTTCACATTCGTAGCTTGAGGGGTTAAGTGACGAATATGTACTTACCTATTTTTCTTGCATTAACTGATAAAACATCATTTCATCTGTAAGCCATCTACTGCTGAATATAAATCTCACTCGAGCATAATTAATCACTCTTAGACTCTTACGGATTGCAACGGAGCCGTATTATCTGCTGACCGACATTATGCGACTATCAGGTTGTGTATGTATACTTGTGACTGGGCTGTGTGCTAGTTACCTCCCAACGCCCGATATACATACGTACACGGTACAATTTTATCCTTGCAATTTGTACAAATAAACGGGGGCTCCAAGCCGTGAAGTTTTGCTACGCGCAGTTAATTTTAGTTGAGTCCGCATGTTATAAAAATGCACGACATGACAGAACAGGACAATGCCAGACACTGCACACCAGGGAGAAATAAAACATAATAAAAATACGTACGTTTCGGTTGGCTTTGGTAAACTTAAATTAGTGCGTGAAATCTTTTAGAAAATCGAAGCAAAATCAAGTGGGAAAGTTACTATAGTATTCACAGTTTTTAAGCTCGTACACTTTAACGTACTCGTATGTAAAAAAAGTTTACTATCGCTATAAAATATTTTTAGGTGGAGGTTTAACAGCAGTACCGGTGAATTGAGTTTTCAGTGTGCTTAAAGGAAGCGATATAGAAACAATAGTAACTATTATAATATCGGCTGCAAGTATTTTTTCACCACGTAATTTCAAGTGGTCTGCTTGCATCTCCCCTAGAAAATATGCTCAATTTAAGCATCCAAACCCAAAAGGCCCTCATAAGCTCGTATAGTTACAAAGATTGTTAAATAGCAATACTACCCAAATACATAATATATGGTAGTAAATAAATATCAAAATACGAAGTGAACTAAAACACGTTTAATTTGTGAATACAGCCATTGTGCATGTGCTACTCAAATTTGTTCATGCATTCACAACTGACAAAAGTTAGTTCCACTATGAAATGCAGGGTTGATTTACTTATTTAGTTACAACTTCAAATCATGTGAGCGGTGCTAAAGTTCTGACATTATACCATTGTATCATGGCACAATTCGTAGTAATTACGTAGTTATTGTCTAGAAGAAATCGCTTTATGCATAAAACTAGCATATAATAGAATGGACTCAAGTTCGGTAGCTCTAAGCCTGAGTGAGAGTGAGCCCTGACAAAGTTAAATATATATAATGTGACAGTTACAATTTATAGTTTACGAAGTGAAAACCATGAGCGCTGTCAATTTAACATAAAAAATTTTACCCGTGTATTTCTCACCGGTGACAGCAAGTGAAAAGAGGTTTTGTCACTTCAGTGAACGTAATTGTTTTATTAACATAAATCTTGAGTACGTTATTGTTGTACTGATACCAATATGATTACAAGCCGCCTAAAGAGCTTTAATAGAATTAACGATTAATAGAATTAAATATTCTTTGCTGGTAAGTAAAGTTGTGATCTTTTAATGTCTTATAATACTAAGTCTATTTGAAGCTTATCAGATTGATATAGGGCGTGGATCTTCATGACAAAGAAGCGTGTATGCATTAATGTATAGAATCACGATGAATTAGCGTGTGTTAATCTTACCTTTGACAACCTAAAATATTTGTATCAGAAATTTAGTACCTACTTCGATTATGTACTACTAGTTGTTAGCTGTTGCCAGCGACTTTGCCCGCGTGGGTTAGTATACCACAATAAACATAGCCTATGTTACTTGCTGATATAGTAGCTTTCTATGTGAGAAAGAATTTTTCAAATTGGTTACATAGATTTTGAGTTTATCAATAAAAAACAAACAAACATACCAAAAAATCAAAAAAATCTATTCATATTATTAACTTAGTTACTCTTTACACTGTTCATCCATACTAATATTATAAATATATATATTAATTGCCAAGGAATTGTTTGCAATAATACAATTTGTTTTACATGATAAGTATAGGACATATCGATATATGTATTTAAAAATAAATGATGGGTTGATGAGTAGCTACCTAGTTAGTTTATATAAGAGACATATAAAACGCATGAAATAGTGCTTTGGACTTGCTTTAGAGTTGTAAACGAGCGTGTTGCTTCTGGTGTTATAAACCATTAGGCAGCACTATATTTTTTTTTAATTTATAGAAATCAAATCTGTGTTTCTAGAACATTACAAACATACAACCAACGGGCAGAAATGTTATACCATTGCTGATATGTTACTACAAAATTAAATTCAGCGGCTTAATAACATTAAAGTGCTATAAATAATAAATTAAGGTATTATTAATATATGTTTGGTCCCAAAGGCACCGTCTGTCATAGTTCACAGTATTATTTAGACCGCAACAACATGAATTACAGTAAAATACTCGTAGTTTTACAGTGCGAGCAGATGGCTTAATACCTAATGTTGGTAGCTTTGTTTAGCTAGAATGGCCGGTTTTATGTCAAACAATTTTGCTACAACAAACATTTTTCGTGTCAAATTGTTATATTTTAAATGAGTTTAAGGATCAGTGTGACTGTCGACTGTCAAGGAGGTACGTTAATAGAAATACTACTTTGGTAGTATACAATACCTGCTAGTAAGCTTCGAAATAATGTATTGGAGTCGCCACACTATCAGTAGGATAGTCTGTGCAGTACACTTCAAGTGCCAAGGTTTTCTTTGTAATTTTTACAAATTCTATAAATGGACTTTGTTTATCTGCTCCAATACTAACACCCAGTTTCTGAAAGACAGATCAACGAAAAATTAACCTAATCACCTGTTAAATCTCATGAGAAGTACCAATTAAGTACCTAGCTAAAAGCATGAATAATTATTAGTTTAATTTGATCTAGTTAATAACTAATTATATCAAATTAAACTTATCATCTATACTTTTAGCAAGCTTTAAGGTACTACATATGAGATTTAATAGGTTATTAGTTAATTTTTCGTTGATCAGTCCTTCAAAAACTGGGTGTAACAGTAAAAAAAAGTCTTGTTCTTTTGGCAAAATAAGTAGTTTAAGTACGCGTTTTGTCTGCAAATCAAGAGTTGATTGAAATTGTATCACGTATACAAAGAAAGTAATTGTTCATACAAACAACAGTAGAACTTTGCGTAACTAATTAAAACTTTGTGAATGTATTTTGTCTTCCTACATTGTATTACTATTGTTAGTTTTGTACTTGCATGTGTATAAGAATAGTGTCCAGTCTAACAGACTCTCTGAAATCCATTTCAGCTTTCTCTTGACGCTTGGTGATGTGTGATTATACATACACTAGAATGACATAGAAACAGTACTTAAATCATCAATGTTTTAAACAGTGTTGGCGACTTTCGTCTGAATCACGTAAAAAAAGAAAATTAAAACAGATTAGAAAACAAACAGAGCATTCGATTAACTGAAGCAAATATAATAACCAATCACTTTTTGAGTAATAGGGTAGACACCCTATTACTATCTTAATTATAACATTATAATCCGATAAGGGCAGTAGCCTAGTATTTGTTCGACAAGGACAAGAGTATGCGATGCGTGATCTCTGGTGATACCGTGTAAGAAAAGACGTCGTTGTGCCAAGTACCTACCAAAGTTGATCTTTCTGCCATAATAAGAAATGAGAAAACCGTAAAAACTACACACAAAAACAATTAAAAAATTATTCAGTAATTGAAGTCCGCTCTTTTTAACCGACTTCAAAAAGGAGGAGGTTAACAATTCGGGTCCTAGTAAGTAGGTTATTTTTACGAAGGTCATTATGATCCTTCTTGGCTGACACCGACTCCAAAATAACTGATTAAAAACTATAAATAGTAAAGTATTATAGGTATAAAGGATTGCGTTGATTCACCTTTAATATTCTTTGCTATGAAGTAATTAAAATATTATTTTCTACTTTTTAGTTAAGGATTGAACATGTAGGTGTTGTTTGAAGTCGGTTTTCATTTTTTTTCTAAAAATAATTTGATCTATCAATAAATACCACCCCACTTTAGAGTCATTTAAACATAGTGATACTGATATTGTAAAATATTACATCATCCTACTAGAAATTAATTTAAAATAATGTTTTTATTTCTTATTTAATTTTAGAAATCTTTAAGCACAAGTAGCTACAAGGAGCGGTCAGTCCCGACAAACCTTTGGATAAACTTTGTACCTAATTATTTATGTACTCCTCATTTAATTCTTTCTTTTTCTGACATCTTACCGCAAAAACAATATATAAAATGTTTCACAATTTATCTTAGTATAAATTACATTATTTAACATTATTACTCTGCCTGATGTTAAATCCACGCCGCAACTTTGTTATGACAAGATTATAAAAAGTTACCAAGTTTGAAATATTATTATATGTTTTCAGTTGATATTCATTACAAGACGATGGCAAACCACGGCGTATTTATCACGACGTGACGTGTTGTTTACGTAAAATAAATATTTTAGAGATTTTAAATGAAAGTTTCACACTCTATACCACTTCACTCGGTCAACCGAATGATCTTGCTCAAACCATCATACGAGAAAACGGCAGATACTCACATATATCATCAAAAACATAACAGCAGCGTCCTGTGATAAGACTGTTGCCACTTTGATCGCAAAATCATTCATGATGGTTATGGCAATATCTCCAAAACATTTTGTTTGGAAGCCTTCTCAGCAGTGGTATATCAAATGAAATGATAGAAAAGAAAAAAAATCGATTTGATTTAAAAAAATTACACTCATTTCGAATTGTGCTAACATATTGCCGTCGCCGCGTCGTCCAATACATTAAATATCTTCTGTACCTACCTATACCTATGCAGCGTTAAGTGTAGCGCAGTATGCCCGGGTGATACGCATGCAATCATAAATCAATCTAAGTTAACCCGCAACCTAAATTGCTCGGTCAATACTACAACAGTTTGCCAGTAATGAACGTGTTTTGACTGAAATGAGGGTGTTAAATACTGTGTCATGATGGCGAGTTATGATGTTGATCATTTAGAAACATGAAGTGTAAAGAAATCAAAATTTGTTTATAATTTAACTCACAACAACTTCATTAAATATTTTTTTTGTTAAAATTATGTTATAGCTTGGTACTTAATGTATTTTTTTAAACATTTTACAGTGAACTAAAATGTATGGTTACAGGCCCGCGCATCTTTTGTTTTGACATCGTGTGTCAACAGAGTTTATTTCCTAAATGCGAATTAGTAGCAGTGGTATCATGTTTAATTTGATATTTTTATCATAATAATTTATATATTAATAATTGAATTATATTTAATAAGAGGTGCAAAAACTAATGAAATAAAATGTAAACTATTAAAAAAATATTTTCTTCTTTATTAAATAGGAGGTATAATTTTATTGTAAGTTGTACACAGAAACTGGATAGGTATTCAAACATAGATAAAATCTATGGGAACATAAATTGACGAACTTCAGCCACAGCTTTTGTAGCGTACGCCTAATGTCACTGTTACAACAGAGCTAGTTGAGTGAGAAATTTTCATTAGAAACCGTTGGCAGTCGCATTCGTGCCATGTAATTACAAAGCTCTCACAATGGCATGCAATGTGAATTCTGATGCTCACATTGAACACTAACTTTATATAGAACAATGTGTTTAGTAAATATTAATACAAATTAAATTTTGGAATTTGAACTATACCTTAACTATACGCTATAAGAAAATCCGAAAATTTTAAAGCAGTAAAAGAACTTCATGTATATGATTATATCTTAGGTAGGTACCTTGAGCATGGCCACCCATGATCGCTTCAATTAATAAGAAATTTTATTTAGTTATAATATGTTTTATTTTTGTAATTACTCTCACTCACCATTTATAAGTTTTTGTAGAACCATGTTCTACAAAACTTATCTTACTCATCAAATTGATCGGCACTATTATGATTATTATGATTAAAGTATGTATTACCTAACAAATATAATTGCAAAGTCTAATAATTAAAAAAAATATATTAAAATTTTCTTCTGATAACAATTATCATAAATACCTACTCAACATACAAAAACTTAAATGATCGAAAACTAAAACATATTCGTGATAACTGAATTTTCATACCTATAGCTACGAAAATTCACGTAGGCGGTATTGAGATTTCATATCTTCTCATATTAAAATATTTGCTTAGATATCGGCTAGTATGACGCACATTGAGATCAACAAAGTAATTGGAATATATTAAAAAGCACTGCTTATTAATTTACTAATGGATCGCCTGATAGCAGTTATATTGCGAATATTTCCGCCTATGTAGTTTCGTAGACTGAATAAATAATAATATAGAATAAAAGTATGTATGTTGTATCGAACTCTATTTATTGCAGTTTTAAAGTTACAATTACAGTTTACAATTTACAGTTACATACGACGAGAACTTAAACTAGGTGAACTTTTGTGAAGCTCATTTTAAGTTGAGGTGAGGTAACGCAAAGTAGGTATCTACCCATATGCAAACGGAGCTGTTGAAAAGAAAACTAGAGAACTAATAATAAATCTCTTAGAAAGACGCAAAAATAATTTTGTTTTAGATTAAAGTAGTATATTAAAAATGTATGACAAAAATAGTTCCAAATCAAATCGATCATTTATTTGCTGGTCGAGGGTATACGTGGTGTTAACAGTACATTTATATAAAACCATACTAAAAAAATAAAAACTAAACTCCGTTAAAATATCCTCACAAACTCAACAATCACATTGCTTATTAGTTCTTCAAATATGTTTGAAAGTTTTAGTATCTTACGACTTATTTCGGGTACAGGTATATACACAGGTACAGGTTGTTTATAGCAATAACCATTAAGAAACGGGAACGTTATAGTTTTGCAAAACACTTATTTTTACAAAATATGTTAAAGAACACACTGAAAATTTCGACTGAAAGTTATTGAAAGTTGTGTATATACGAGGAAAGCCGGACTTATACATACCAATGTGACTTTTTCGAATTTGCATGTACTTTCAAAATTTATAGTGATGGAAAACATTGTGAAGTAATCTGGACTTTAATAAGCCTGAAATTGACAAAGCGCGGTGAATGTCCATGTTATCTTTTTATGAGAAGATACGTTTATTCTACAGTGGGTTAATAATAATCAGGTAATATAGCTTTATTTTAGGTACTAAAATCAAATAAATAGAAAAATAACAAATAAAAATAAAATAAAAAATATATATTATATAGGTATATAAATCGTGGGTGGTTAAACACCGCTGCCTACCCCTTCAGGATGAAAGACGTGAAGCTATCTATTTACGTACTAAAATCAAATTCAAATAAAACTTTTATAATTAGTTCTTTGAAATGCAATATAAAGTTCTCGACTCCAGACTCGTCATAGTTAAGTTATGAAATCTTAAAATACTTTTAAAGCGATCATCATTCAATAGTTAATCCAATAAAAACCGATCGTCTCGGTATTAGTACTGCAACTCGGCTTAAAGCCTTTAGTTAATTACGCAAGCCCTTCTTCAAATCTGTTCGTTGTAAAATTATATACATTTCTCGAGGAGCGTACTAACTTACCTAAAGACGTTTTTATTTAAGCATATTTTCTCCAGTCTTAGACTTTAAATTTAATTAAAACAAGCTCTAAAATTTTTAACTAAACTAATATTATAAAGAGAAAAGATTTGATTTTTTGTATGTTTTGCTTGTTAAAACAAGCTCTAAAATTATTATCATAACTAATATTAATTATAAAGAGAAAAGTTTGTATGTTTGTTGCCAGCGATTAAACTACAAATCTTCGTTACCGATTTGAAAAATCAATAAAAGAAGAGGGTGACATAGGCTTATATTTTATTATGTTTAACTTATTTATTAGCAATTTTCATAATTTCAATATTTGTATATTTGCAATACAGAAGACAGCAAAAGTAAATTTGCAGAATAGCAATAATATTTTGCAGATGTAGGTATATTGTAATCGTATTTTATATAGGCGTTTGTTGTTAGACCGAATGAAACTTTTGATACCGAAGCGAAGCGAGGGCGGGAGTCTAGTTTCATAATATTATCGTACAGCATCATTGAAATAGGTTCAATCAATCAATCAGGCTATCCTCAGAGGCTATCTCAGTTCACTGCCGGAATGAAACCAGTCATATTCACATTAAAGTACATTACGCATCCAAATTTTATATTGAATATATATTTCCTATTCTTCTTCGTTCTTACCAGTGAGTAAAATGACATAGGATGTAAGCATATTTCTTAAATGAAATGTAAATAACTATATCATGTTTTAAATTCGATGCACATCAATGTATGCTTGTCATTGACATTATGCGTAGTGGTGCGTGCCAAGATGCTGCTTTGACTCTATTGGTATTTTAAACTAAATACGATTAGTAGCAAAGTATATCCCTAAACGGTAACCGTCCACTACGATCATATAGATCATCTCTAAATAATATAAAGCAAAATCGCGGTTTTAGACTGTCAGTTTCTCTGTTAACCTCTTTTAAATCACGCAATCGATTTTAATACGATTCTGCCGTCTACTTTTAAACGATTTGTAATGTATATTACATGCATAAAGTAGAGTAAAGCCAAGAATTTTAGCGATTTGTAATCATGTCGTAAAAACATACTAGGATCCAAATGCGAAGTCAAGTGAGTTCCTAGTTATAATCAATATCTTTTTAGTAAGGTAGATTGCAAAAATGATAATAAACAGCCATAGTCAGCTGACAACATTAACTAGCCCAGCATTATAGATACTGTACTGTAGAGATAGTAGCTACCGTTTTGTAACTTATTGTACAATTTATGTCAAGCCTTGTTAGAATGTAAAACTTGACAGCTAGAATTCTACGCTAAATTTAATATGTCGTGCACTGGTTTAAAACCGTACATATTCACGGCACTTGATAATTCAATCCACTCGTCGCGTTTAAACGAGTTTGAAATCAACAGGATTTGTCAGTTACACCTAGGGATTGATTGTCACTTTTATAAATAAATAACCATGTTAAAAGCTTACTGAGAAAAGTTACGATTTAAAACGTATTTTGCATATAATTTCATTCTTTTGCTTTCATTCTTCATTCACTTCTTTCATTTTATATAACTACGACGTGTCGAGGTACTCGTAGCTAAGGAACTGCACCAATAGAATGATCTGCTAGGTTAAGCACACTTGTCCTCATCAGAACATAGGTAGCCATTTTCTAAATGAGTTAAGTATGCGAAGTTAAGTACACTTGTTCTGTTTAAGATCGGCACCGGTGAACATTTTATAAATAGGTACACAACAAAATTTTTTCATGAGAACACATTTATTCATTGATTTAAAAAGTCACAAAAGTTTTCTTAACCCTTAGTCCGTCGCGCTTTGTATCTAACGCTGTTCGTCGCGTGGGGTCCTTGAGAGCCCTAATAGTTAATAGCATATAAAATAAGAAATTATAAGTATTAGCCCGAATATTGTACACAATTATTACTTGCTAATCAATTTATATTAAAACTAAAATAAATAATTCATAAATATTTATTTAATTACTAATTATAACGACAATTCAAATATATGAACATATTTTTTTCTTTCTTCAGTCACTTTTTTTTAAAAGAATAATTTTAATAAAATTATTATGTAATTTATAACAGAACAAATAACTTTACAATATAAAAAAAAATATAAAAAAAACATACAAATGTATTAACTTTTACAAATTCAAATCAGCCTTAAGTTTACTGTTATTGTATTATGTATTAAAATTAAAACATTTATTAAAAATAGTTTTGCGTCTTTTTCTCCTATTTGACCGGGTATATAGCGCTATCATCCTCATCTTCACCAACCAGCTTATCACCAGAAATATCCTCTTCCAACTTCCTACCTGCATTGTTTTTGGACCTTACTAGTTAAAGTAATAAAATTATCTTAATCAATGTTAAAAATTAATTTTATTTTATAATTACATAAGAAATTAAACAAATTAGAATAACAATATACTTTGATTTTATTTACGCGGTTCGTCGCGTGGGGTCTTTCAGAGCCCTGTGTGTTCAAAACATGTCCATATCTTTCAGCGCTTGTGCACTGAAAGATATGGACATGTTTTGCGCGCTGCGCTTGAAGTTAACTATTATCCACGTAAACTATAACTATATTTAGGAAGGTAGATAACACTGAACTGGTACAACAGTTTTAAGTATATTAATTATGTATTTTTGTAATAGTTGGGCTTTTAAAGACCCCACGCAACGGTTTGCGGGTTAACCATGTCCTGCCGCTTATCAACGAATGCTCAAAACAAAGAAAGCAGCATTTGCTTTTTAGGTTACTTAAAAATTAGACAGACATCAAGACGTCTCACACTATTAAAAATATGTATGTGTATGTATTGTATGTGTATGTGTATGTATTGTATGTATTATGTGTATGTATTGTATGTATATGTTATTAAGTATAATATGTATTTTTGTATATAGGTAATAAACATATTTATCTGTTAATATTCCTTTGTAGTTAACTTACATCTACTTCGTTTATCTCTGCGTCACCCAAAGGTTGGCTGGTCGAAAATGCCTTTGGCATTAAGCCCACCATTGAACAATTTTGTGCATAAAGTTTAATTCTAACTATTTAGGACAATGTATGTAACTGCCTTGCATCAAAAATTACGTAAATGCATGTACTATTTAAAAAAGAAATTTACAATATAGATGCTTTCCAAGATCATAAAACAATTATATATCAAACAGTGTACCTAAAAGTAAGTCTCAATAAATTCTTAACTTTACAACGACAAACTTATTGTAGCCTACGGGACAACATCGGTATATTTATTGGTTATTCCGATTTCGGCTAAGTTGCCATAAGTAATTTATGAACATAATAGAAGTCAAGAGCGAGATAAATTGCTTTTTATTTAGCCTTGAACTTAGGCCACAACTTTCATCTTATTAAAAAAAAACAGTAGATTTTGTGTGCTATAAAATAATAACAAGAGCTTCAACATTTATACCTTCCGTATATTCGGATAGCCACGCACTGTCGATTAATCTCCTTCAGAACTTTAATGCGACACTGTATTGTCATCATCTACAACAATGTTTTAATGAAAAGAACAAGAAATGTAATGTTAACAAATCAGTTCGTTACTAACTCGTATAAATTCTTGAGTTCTACTATCGTTTGTGAAAATGCCTTAGAAAAACATAAATAAAGAAATCTCTTGGATCGATTAGTGTTGGAACGTGATGACCTCGCCGCCCACTAACAAAATATGTACAACCTAACGATGCTATATACTTCACTAGCGCAATCAGTAAACTGAATGATAGCGATCAAACCATCACAAGAGTAGGCGACGGTAAAATTACTAAATATAGAATGAGCAGTAAAGATACGTGATGAGACTAATGTTACGCGTGCTTAGCAATTATGCCTAAAGCTCGGTAAAGATAAATAATGCACTTAGACAAAATATCAAGGTTATTAATCAAGCTATTTCATCGGTTTTAATGTCGTGAGTGATACATGCATTCTAACTTGGCCGTGACACAAGACATAGGTTAGAATACATGTATGTACAAATGTAAAACAGTGCTATCTTGAAATGTCTATGGTGCTGAATGACTAGGTATACATAATAAAAACACACTAATAGGTATACTTACTAAAATATACGACATTGAGTGTAGTAATGTGCTTACTGATGCATTGCAAAATGAACACCAAATTTTACATCACTTTCAGACTAGAGATGGATTTAGACAAGCCGCTTTATTCTAAAGCTTTTGCGGTGAATAAAATTGACAAGTATATTTACTTTGTTTTTCAAGATTTTTTTGTTTGGAGAATAGTAAAATTTCTGGAAAACACATGAGGATCTGGCAAATGTGTATAGGATATAGATAGACATTTTAAATGCATTTGTTGTTTGTTTAGCATGGTTTTGTACGATGGTATTTTACCAATGTTTACCAATGGTTTACCATAAAAAAAAAAAAAATGTTTTATTTTTTAGTGATGTTTAGGACGGGGGTATTCTTTTAAGTATATAATATACCTGTATTAGAATACCCCCCTCTTCCATAACAAAGGTTACATAAACGTATATGATTCCAGTAGGTAAGTATAACATTTTTGTTGTAAAACAAGAATAATTAAGTAGGCACTTAAACTAGTTTATGTGATGTGTTATGTTTGCACGTGCGTGCGTGCGTGCGTGCGTGTGTGCGTGCGTACGTGCGTGCGTGCGTGTGTGTGTGTGTGTGTGTGTGTGTTTGTGTGTGTGTATATGTGTGTGTATGTATGTGTGTGTATGTATGTGTGTGTGTGTGTAGGTGTGTGTGTGTGAGGGGGTATGGGTATGTGTGTGTGTGCTTATGTACGTGGAGTGATATAATTGTTAAATATAATGGGAATATAAAAACATGTGAGTAGCATGCTTGTGGATGTGTGTTATGTGTGGTACAAGCCAATCAGCGAAACCATAAGGTCTGTCGCTGGTTTATTAGTCACTATAGGCGATCCAATTTAAAAAAAATACATCAAAATGCATCTGTAAAACCTATTTGGTGTAGTTCAAATATTTGAGTGAAAGAAAACTTAGAAAACTTGTCAATACAGATAAGCTAAAGGACACGTAGGTGTGCCGACGTCAACGAAATTAAAATGCTCAGTACTTATCCTACGCAGACATCTCTCAGACTTCATCAATAACAAGCAACTTATAAACGAACTCACTTGCTTTGATTGAATCGTTTTGCAGTTGAGAGAACCGTAGGTTTTAAAGGGACAAAGTAAATAAATTAATTGCAGAAACTTTTTATTAGCTCAGAGGGATTTTAGAACTGCACTCAGACTGTTTTTCTTTGAATTTATTTAAGCTAAAGGCAATAACGCTAGCCAACATTGGCATAACCGTTATTTTTGTTTTCACTGAATGTCATTGAATCGCAATCTGCTTGAAAAATTAAGTTATCTCTGCACTCAGAACAAAGTCACGTTGAGTAAAAAAGATTTTTACATTAAAATTGGTTTTAGTTGACGCTGAATTTTGTTTGCCGTAATACTATGAAATGAAAATAATATTAATAATTATGTTAGAGAACTCAGTTTTGAGTTAAGCTCGCTCTTTGTATGTATCTTTCTGTGTGCAATAAATAAATAAATGTGTACCTAATGTACATCGTACACCGACTATTAAAGCTTAATGTCGTAATACTTACTGTGCCGATATCAAAACAATAATGAATTGAAATTTAAACTTAAAATAAATGTAGGTACTTCATTGCAGATCAAATTGAATTAATTTAAATGTCAGTCACTTAAAAAGATTTCACTTTACAAGACAGGCTTTTAGACGATCTAACCAACTTCTAAGTTATGCCTTCTGTATACGACCGTGACGTAAAAAATGTCGTAATAACTTAATGATCTCATAAGTACAAGGTTAAGGGTTTGAAACCAGTCAAGTATCAATATAACTATTCAAATTACTTGTTAAGTTCTTACTTAGTTTATAAAGGCGTAAGAAAACATCTTGGCGGAATCTAGATTTTAACAAGAAAAGCTTGAAGTTCTTAGTTGTGAGCCAGCGTAGTGCTTCACTCAATGTCCATACTGTCTCTGTATGAAAAGCGGCATTTGTACAACAGTGAGATGATAATGGCCTGGCAATTTACTGATACAACATGACTACAATTTTCAATTTTATCAGCTACCTATTAGAGATTCTTTTAAGTAATGATGTACTAGACTAGATATCTCTCGATTCTATGCTTTTATTAGTGTCAAGGAGGGTGATGTGATGTTACCAGATATTAATAAACTAATGAAATGAAATGAAATATGTTTATTCATATAGGTTAATTAAATTAACACTTGTGAACGTCAAAGTTTACAAAATGTCAGCAAATTAACCTACAGCCAGTTCGCTGACGAAGTAGAGCCATAAGAAGAACTGGCAAGAAACTCAGGCCACTCTTTTTAATCGCCAGGTTATTAAAATTTTTGTAAGTTACAGTTTCAAGTAGCATGCAAAGTGACGCAGGCAATACACTTAACTCTATAGATTCTATTCTATATAACTCTATAGGTACTATTTACAAATTATCATTTACTAAATAAATGTTAAGTGCACATTAAATTATATTTGTACAATCAAATAAAACTTCAAAGACTTCTTTGAATATAAGGAACTTTGTAGACACTCGTGAAACATTAAAGCAAAGAATGTTTGATGAGGCCAGCAGTTGTCCCAAATTGTAATTTGAATATTTGAATTAATGAAGTGTATGTCCTGCTAGTCGAAAATATCTCTTTTTACTCTAATAATAAATAGATTTATATTTTTTTTGTCGTAATTGCCAGCAATTTTACTATTTTACTACCATCGCCGTTTTCACTTTACTGAACCTCTGATGGATGATTGAAACGCAACGAATTATGAAAAAAGACTTGTAAAAATAGTTGCAAGCTCCAATTTTCTCGCTTGTCTCGGGTCATTGAACTTTTATAAACGCCAGATTTAATCCTAAACCTCGTGAGTTGTGACGATACAAATTAACAAAGGATTAATCGAGCTATAATAAACATATCGAGCCGCTATATGCTTTGGAACGCGTTAAGCCGTTGGTTTTCATACGATATTTTTATTTAAATCGATGATTAACTACTGCAAGGAATGATTTCTACTCAGAAGAAAGATAGCAAAAATGATTGAAATATGAACACTAATTAGTAGACTTTTAATTGAATTAATTAGTAGATAGAATATTTAAGCAACATTTGTAAATTGGGAAAAATATTTATTGTATGTATTTATTTCGCGAGCACATATTACAACATACACACAACACAGTTGAACTCAGAATCAAAAACTTTAAATACTATTAGAAGTGTAATAATGATGACTTTAAACTTTGTCACTGTCTATGTAGTTATCCTTATGGCGAAAAATTCAATATATTTGTACTTAATTTTTTTTTCTTTGATGATACGACTGTCGTTTACTCTTCAAGGCGCCGCGGACAGGTTCGACAGTAAAAAGTTTCTAAGTGTCTAACGACTAAATCATTATTATCATATCAAAACATTTAAAACTAATATCAGAAACAAATTCAAAGAGATTTATAAAGTTTGTTTACGAACCGAACCATAAATCATGTTACGAGAGTGGGTTAATTCGAAATTATGAGATATAAAATTAAATATTTGTATTGTGAATATTACGTAATAAAACCCTAATGTTTAAACAAGAAATAACTTACAGCGCGTTAATCTCTCTACCACCAATACACTTCTCTCCAAAAGGATAAGCAGAGGTTGTAACCCCACTCCAGTGGCGTGCACTCCATAGAGGCATAAAATCACTGCCTACCCTAATAAATTCATCATAATTTTACCTAAATAGCAATGTGCATTATGTATTATATTTTCACGCATAATGATTTACTCTTTCAATTTAATCAACACAATATTACTTTACATTTATCTATGATACAACAGCGCTATGGTCGTGCGCGCGGCATAATCAGAAAACAACAATGCCTAAAAAAACACACATGCAAGCTTCTTATGCTCTATATGTACACGCACGCACACAGACGCACTTGGTTGATTTTCTTCACGACTAAAGCACTGCTTAATTGACTGACACGCCAATAGAAAGCGTCAATTTTGAATTAAATTGAATTAACCAATGACGACGCATTTCATGAGTTCTCATGGGTGGATTTGTAGTTTGAGTATTATCCTATTGTGATCCTAGTAAATTAAATATGTATCTATGATATTTTAAGAGTTTTTGTAAACGATCTAATTTAGTTGCGTAATATATTAATATTTTATTCGCGTCAAAAAAAAATAGCTAGTCGCCATTACCTAATGTTTTGTTTTGTTTTGTTTTGTTTGAGTGCAGACAATTAAATTGAATTATGGTGTATATGACTTATATTAGTAGGTAATGTAATATTTTTATTGTGGTGTGATTGTGTTATTATGGTTGATGTGATTCAGTGGTCAATTTATTTTTGTTATAATAAAGATTCAATACCAAGTGATTCGTACATAGTTCGTAATATATTACCGATCTAACTAACAATAAATTTTCAATTCGCAAAGAAGCTTCATCATAAATATGTGTATGGACTACCACAGAGGTCATGGGTTCGATTCCCGCTTGATGCAAAAATTTGTGTGCATGAACATGTCTTTTTGCATTGGCCTGAGTGTTTCTATGTATAATATGTATGTATTTACAAAAAAAAAGTATTTAAGGATGTATATATCCGCATTCTAGAACCCATAATACAAGCTTAAATGCTTACTTTGAGTCTAGATGGCGTTGTGTGTAGTTGTTGAAATATTAAATTATATTATTATAAGTCAATTGGAGGTGGTCACTCAAAATTATTATAACCATTAATCAACACATTTCGGCAAATTATGTTATGCCTACCCTATCGAAAATGTCTGTGCACGCCACTGCCCCACTCTATGTGTCTCGTGTAATAAGAAGGCAAAGTAATAGTTGTCATTCCAAAAACAAATTAATGCTATTTTCTCTAACGTTTTAACCTTTACAAAAAAGATGAGAATTTAACTTCGTCAGCTAATACCTATAGTTAACGGTTGCTCAGTTGTTAACCTAAATACGATCTTTCATCAATAACTATAAACGGAGGAAATACAGTAGCTAAGAACCGTTGACTGACAGTGTGAAAAATCCTATCTTGATTTTTTGCAAACTTTGATTGAATCTTTGAGTAATATAGTCCCAGAATGTTTTCTAACATGATCCTGTTTGTGTATAAATATATAAACTTTATGTTTATTATTAAAAACATAGTTAAATATAACGAAAACTAGTGACTTTTAAGTGTTGTTAAAACCTGGTCAAGGTTAAGTAATATAATATATCCTCTTTACTCATTGTTATTTTCTATGATAAATCTATGGCAATGCCCTCAGCTTTCATACCACTGCTCCAAAAAATAACATCACAACAACAGTGATCAGCTACTAAATTTTCACCGCAATTTTAATGACTTGACAAGAAGGAATTAGTTCTTTTCTAATTTGAGCCATGCCTTTTAGTAGTATTGAACCAATCTGAATGTAAACTTCATAAATATTATTAGAAAACATTTCTTAAATCCATAATATTAATATAATTGTAAAAGTAATTATGTCTGTCTGTTACGCTTTCACACCTAAACAACTAAACCGATTGGGATAAAATTTTGTACAAAGATAGACTAGACCTTGGAGAACAACATAAACTATCTTTTATAGCAAAAAAATGGCGTGAAGGAGTTCAAATAGAGTCCATGAAAGACATTAAATTTTTGTGCAATAACCGACATTCAAGCTGTCGGAGATGCGGGCAACAGCTAGTATTACGTAAAACATTAAGTTTGAAGTGTGATTAAAAACTGATTAAGATCAATTTTATTAATTGGAGACTTGGGAGCTAAGATCTCGACGTTAGCAGTTTTTGCTTCTGAGCATCGCAATATAATAGTACTCACACTACAAATGATGCTATTCAAGATATTATCCCAAGATCTGCATTTCCTCCGGAATGGTACTCCAGTTTCATTCAAAATTATCTTTGTCTATTGTACCCAACTAATTTAACTAAAACAAGGGTAACGGTATAACATTAAACAATAGCAGTAGCTATGATTATAATTATAACAATAGTTATGTGTCTGTTCTCTCTTGATACTTAGTGATGAAGTTGATACTTAGTGTTCACTATTAGGCTTAGTTTGGATAGCTTCTTATAAAATCTTATTATATAAGCACGCTCTAGGATATATAAAAAATATAATTTACACGAGCAGAGTCTCACGTCTCGGCAATACAAATATTGAAAGAATGCATATTAAAAAAGGTTTTTCAAGTGAACGGGTAATATAAATTCATACGTAGAAGATGCCAAGCGATGGTAACAGGAATGACGATGTCATCTCGCCGTAAATACTGAACGTATACGTACAAACAAGACTTAATTAGATACTAAAACTCGGCTGACAACTCTCAAAGTGAAGAACAAACTCTGTATCGCATACACACAAAGTTTAAGACATACAAATCACGAATACATGAGCATCTACACTAAAAAGACGTGTAAACTAACTCGAAATACTCGGCATGGTGGTTTAGTGACGATGCTTAACCACACTACAATACTTGTTGAAAATCTCCGTGCTGATACATTTTCATCAGGAGGCGGCTACAATTCGTAGGAATTTTGTATATCGAGTTTGTAAACACGATTTTACGTTTTACCTGCTTAATTTTATTATTTATTCTGATAGACAAAAATATTTTATTCGAAACAATTAATTGAAATCAGACTGGCTCTTTCGCAGCTATGCAGGTGCAGACAGATAAGACACAATAGTTTCTATAGAATTTATTTTCTCAATCGACATTTAAACACTCAACTGCAATCCCCAAAGGTGAAATAAATATTTGGAAATAAATATTGCTTCTATAGCCCAGACACATTTCCATACTCGGAGTCGCGAGCATTTACTACAGAAAGCACTAATAGAAACGCGTCTAGGGATCGCAAGGATATCAGAATGAATAGATTTGAAATTAAATTGTCTACCAAAGCGGGAGCAACAAAGAATCCGCGCATGTAATTACTGATTGAATAGATAACAGAATTGTATGGCGTCTGAAAAGTTCGGGGTTTTGTTGTCATCATAGTACTTATTAGTTTATGTTATCTTTTATTATATTTATTCATATGAATCATTTGTATGTATCTTTTAATAAATAACCTTTTAGCATTTAGGGTAATGCCTCTTAAAGTTATTTAACTTTGTCCATCTGAAGGTTAAATGTGCACAAAACGGTTTTATTTTTTTATTCAATGTAAAGATTACAGTCAAAATTATTGAAAAAGTTCGCCTATTGAAGAGCTTTTATTTTATATTAGCACACCAAAGTTATTCCACTCTGCCTGATGGTAAGCAGTCAGTGGAATCCAGAAGTGGTGGACACCATTCCAAAAGCCATACTACTGGTATGGTGGCCTCCACTATGGCGGCTTAGTTTTCTGTCTCTCTCGTCTTTTAATATGAAATTATTTACGGAAATATGGTATAGGAATAACAATTTTTATTTAGAATTTATCACAAACTGAAGTAGTTATTACATAAAGTGAGAAATTTGGCTATGATAACTATATTTGGTACAATCCTTTTATATATGTAAATGAATATTAAATAAATAGGAGTAATATAAAATTAGGTATCAAAACTTTGCATCGTTAGATTGTAGCGTAGTAGTAGATCCACGCTAGTTTCAGCATGAATGGGTCGGATCGACAGGGGAAGTACTACCCTCTCATAGAAGATCGACGTAAGAGTAATGGTATTCGTACTATTGCGTTTCGCTCGGTGAGTGAGAGTGCCGGAGGCCCAACTGATGCAAAGATGGCAATCCTCGCAGCATGTGTGGGACCAGCTGAGTATCCGCGGAGTCATTGTGTGGGTGATGTGGGTCGACCCGCCGGCCAAGGAGACCCGTAGAAACGGTGCTGCCGCTGGCCGCCCGCGGCATAGTACAGGGGCCCAACTAGGCCTAACCACCCTAGGAGGCTGCCCCACCAGGTCGCGCATAATCCCGGAGTGGTTCGTCGTGCCGGTTGGTGACCGGATGGTGGGACCCGGCGACCATTTCCGAGAGGGTACGGGGGCCCTTCCGTCCGGCGGATCGGCTACCACCATGCCACACAGTTAAATGACAAAGCAATACTCGGCACCTTGTCTAGCCTTGCTGCGAGGGCAGTCATCTTTTCCACGCCCCTCCCTACACCCTCCAACATGGCAGCACGCAAAAAAGCAGCAGGTCTAACAGCGGCATCTTCCTCCCCCACCAACCCGCTATTTGAGGTGGAGTTCACTAACATCCGTGGACTCCATTCAAACCTCAACGCCGTCCACCAACACCTCGAGACGGCACGGCCGGCTTTGCTTTTCCTAACGGAGACACAAATACGCCGCCCTGACGACACGGCATACCTGCACTACCCCGGCTATGTGCTCGAGGAGCGCTTTCGCGCTAAGGCCGGCGTATGCGCATTCGTCAGGGCGGATGTTTGCGTTCGCCGTCTGCGCTACCTAGAGGACCCATCCTACCCCATCCTTTGGCTTCACGTTGATCTTGGTTCTCTGAGCCGGGTCTACGCGTGCCTTTACCGTTCCCACTCCGGAGATTTGGAGACAACTCGACTCTTTGACCATCTGAGTCAGGCGGTAGACTTAGCGCAGGAGCGGTTTCCGAACGCGGAATTGGTGTTTCTGGGAGACTTTAACGCCCACCACGAGACCTGGTTGGGTTCTCTCAGAACAGACCATGCGGGACGAGCTGCCTATGCATTCGCTCTCACGCATGACCTGACTCAACTGGTAATCCATCCCACCAGGATACCAGATATTCCAGGTCAAGCGCCCTCCAATACAGTGTTTCGGTCCACGCCCCACTGGGTAATTCCGAACACTGTTTGGTCTGCGCCTCAGTGCCTCTTGTTGCTCCCCCACGACGTTCGGAGGTAAAGCGACGACTATGGCACTACTCGTCAGCAGACTGGGACGGTATGTGGGATTACTTTGCTTCCGTCCCATGGGCATTACGCTGCTTTAAAGACAGGGATCCGTCGCAAAGTGCTACTGCTGTCGCTGGTGAGATCTTGTTAGGTATGGAATATTACATTCCATCCTCAGATGTCACCAGTGCCGGCAAAACGCGTCCCTGGTTCAACCGTGAGTGCGCCGACACTGTTAAACAAAAAGAATCGGCGTACCGCGCTTGGATCAGGGCCCGAGCACGGCGCGACCCTAGCTTGGATCGCCTAAAAGCAGCGTACAACAAAGCCACTAGGGAATGCAAGAGGGCTTACATCAGAGCGGATGCCCAGCGCATTGCACGGATTGGGCAAGAACTCATTTCGCATCCTACGGGTAGCCGTAGCTACTGGCGACTAGCCAAGGCCGTGCCATCCAACTTCTGCAAGCCTTCGCTGCCCCCCTTGAAATGTCCTGATGGATCGCTGGCCCACGAGCCGCAAGAGAAAGCAAACTTGCTTGTATAACTCTTTGCGGCTAACTCCCGAATCGACGACCGTGGCTTGCACCCGCCGACTATATCTGGCTGCGACTCCGTTATGCCTAATATTCGTATTAGGCATCGTGATGTCCGTGCGGAACTAAGGTCGCTCGATGTTCGGAAAGCCAGCGGACCGGATGGTATTCCAGCGGTGGTTCTTAAGAAATGCGCAGCGGAGTTGTCTCCTGCATTGACGCGCCTATTCCGCCTATCTTATTCCTCGGGAATTGTGCCGGAGGCTTGGAGAGAGGCGAATGTTCAACCCATTCCCAAAAAAGGGGATAGGTCCGAGCCAGGCAACTATCGACCCATAGCTGTCACCTCAGTTCTCTGCAAGGTGCTTGAGCGGATAATAAACTCCCAACTAGTCCGCTACCTAGAGGGTCACTCGTTAATTAGTGACCGACAATATGGCTTTAGATCAAAACGGTCTACGGGTGACCTTCTAGCGTATATCACGCACCAATGGGGTGAAGCTATGGACAGGCATGGCGAGTCCTTGGCCATCGGCCTTGACATAACCAAAGCCTTCGATAGAGTCTGGCACCGTTCGCTTCTGTCCAAGCTTCCAGCATATGGTCTGCCACCCCAGCTGTGCAACTGGATTGCCGCATTCCTGCGTGAGCGCCGCATTAGAGTCCTTTGTGACGGATCGGCCTCCAATTATTTGCAGGTCAACGCTGGGGTGCCTCAGGGGTCCGTCCTGTCGCCCACTCTGTATCTTCTGCATGTCAATGACATGTTGTCCCTTGGCAACATTCATTGCTATGCAGATGATAGTACAGTGCATGGGCGATATCTCGGACATCCTGCGGCTAAACAGACTGACATCGAGGCAAAACGCCTAGAACTTGTCGCTGAGCTCGACCAAGTATTATACCGCATTTCTCAATGGGGTTGTGAGAATTTGGTCGAGTTCAATGCCAAGAAAACACAGGTGTGCGCGTTCTCTGCAAAAAAATCTCCGTTCCTTCCCCTTCCCTCTCTTCAGAACACAGCGTTACCACTACAGGATAGCCTAAGTATCCTGGGTATGGACATCAGCCGAGACCTCAACCCCAAGAACTACATCGAGTGCGTCATTAAAACTGCCTCCTGTAAACTCGGTGTCCTGAACAGGGTGAGGCGGTACTTCACGCCCGAGCAGCTCTGTCTTCTTTATAAGACACAGGTTCGTTCCTGCGTGGAGTACTGCTCTCATCTTTGGGATGGCTCCGCACAGTACTTACTGGATGCACTCGATAGGTTGCAGCGGCGAGCAGTCCGTATCATCGGAAGCCCGGAGGCTACTAAGACCCTTGAGCCTTTACAGCTGCGAAGAGACATCGCCTCAATGGCCGTCTTCTATCGCCTTTACCATGGAGAGTGTTCTGAAGAGCTCTTTGAATTAATCCCACCCTCTCCCTTTTTATCCAGAACAACACGTGCGGGACTAAAGTGCCACCCTTTCACAGTGGAATCTAAAGGGTCTCGAACCAAACGGTTCAGCACTTCATACTTTTGTCGCTCAATTAAAGCCTGGAACTCTTTGCCAGCGCATGTGTTCCCATCTAATTTTGATCCTGGGTCTTTTAAGCGGGGCGTGAAAAAGCATCTCACTAAGCCGCCATAGTGGAGGCCACCATACCAGTAGTTTGGCTTTTGGAATGGTGTCCGCCACTTCTGGATTCCACTTACTGCTTACCATCAGGCAGAGTGGAGTCACTTTGGTAGGCTAATATAAAAAAAAAAAATAAAAAAAAAAAAAATATTTACATTAAGAGTATAGACAAAATGATAAATCTATTGAGACGTGACGTAATTATGAAACAAGTCAATAACGAATAAACATTACACTATTAGTGTAGATACGTACCATATTAAAATATAAGTAGGTAATATTTTTTCTAACTTGTTAAAAAAAGACTTTACATACATTATGCTTATATAGTGATTACAATATTTAATTACTCTTCTTCTGCTTGTAGATCTTGTACATCATAAATCTTATGACGAAATAAATATAATTAAGGTTGGAGCGATTTGGGAATTATTATTAACCACATCTTAATCATAATAACTCCGTATGTTATTCTCTTAGTAACTTAAGACCATTTACCTTTTCATCCTATATATTTGGCTTTTCAAGCAAGTCAACATTTTATATTTAGAACAAAGATACACCTACACTTCTACAGGAGACAAATATTTGTATAACAACACATCCTCTACAAAATAAACAAATTGTATGTAGATATAAACCCACTTTACAGAGGCTGAGGTAATAGCGTGGGAGTGCCAATAAAAAATTAAAGACGCCAAATTTAAATAGGCAATTTTATTATGTAGGTTCAAATTGTACAATTTACAGTGGATTATTTTGTCCTCTTTGGGGTTTAAACGTACGAAAGTCAAGCGCGGTGTTAGTAGTGAGATATTTATTTCGCTTTACAATACAGTTGTAAAATCTATACTATTCATATAAAGCGGAAGAGTTTGTTTGTGTGTTTAAACGAGCTAATCTCTGGCACTACCAGCAAAATTTGAATAATTCTTTTTGCATACTATAGCCCAATTCTTGAGGAAGGTTATAGGCTATAACATCACGCTACTGGCGACGGGAGCAGTAACCAAAGGTCGCGCTACGTGAAGCTTGTATCTATGGTTGTAATAACAAAACTCATCGATTTTAAACTCACGGTATATACGTCTGCACTTAAATTTAACATTATTTTTAAGTACAAAAATTAAACCACAACGTTCAGCTTTAAAGTTTGACTATAAACTATATTGTTTTATTGAAAATTTATAAACTTTGAGGTATACAGAAGCTACAAAACCGCGACAAAAGCTTACACTTTAAGTTTCACAACTTTTAACATAAAGTTTATCTAAATTACAAAAGCAAATTTTCTAAATGATAATTATAGAATAGTTAATTTTTATTGTGATTACTAAACGAAGTGATTAGTATCTGTAAAAGACATTAAAGAGACTCATTAAGATATAAATATATCCTACATCAGTCTGAATCAGCAATTAAAGTTCGTGATTTAAGGACACACAGAGAATTCGAATCGACGTCTTTTGTCCGATCACTATCAATAAATTGTTGCTTTTAATTGTTCAGCAGAAGTCCTAAGATTAATTGTTCTCAGCCAGTGCTTATGTGAAATTCAGCAATTCTATTTAAGATCAATATCTTACAGATATTTGCTAAATACCATGGTTAATATAACAAGAAACTAAAAACGATAATCTATTTGAAACTCTCTTTCTCCTTCTCTGGTAGTCTATATCTCTCTTCTTACATTATCCTAGAAAACCCCACTCTCCCTTATATTCAATGACACTACACTTTCCTATCTAGTCTTGCTTCGACCTCTGGATCACGAATGAATTACACTTATTCTAAATTATATTTAAACTATATACTTATTTTCAACATATTATACTCTCGAGCTATTCTTAATCTTATCATAACAAATGTATCTTACACACTCAATAGATTTCCTATAATAACATCATTAATCTCCCTCGGATTACTTTAGATACACAAATATTTAACAATGCCGAATCGCTTGCAGCTATCCGCCTCTAATGTCTTAAATCGCCTTATTTACATAAGATTTAGGTATGAATATTTCATAAGAATATTAAGCGGTGTGAATTACCTCACCTATATAATAAGTAAAATAAATTAGAAAAAACATTTAGGATGTTGAAGGGGCATAAACTATTATGAAAAGTTTTAAAATAGCACAGTTTGATGATGATCATTTCATAAAATTTTGCAACTTCAATTACATAACGTATCTTATCACACTTACAAAATCTTATTTTTTGTTACAGAAATGTGTTGAAATCACGAAGAACACGAAAAGTGAAATCTAAAAAACACAACTTACACACATATTTGTTTTCAAAAATGACACCACCCAATCTAAATTACAATGACGTTGCGTCGGTCTGATAGTTTGCCCACACGTCTTCGGGTGCTGCCTATTCCATCTGAGCCAAAAACTCGAGTTACCGAAAAAATACCCGACTCTAGCACCGTCCCAAATTTCAGTGACACGCCGGTCCGCGAGGAAGTTATCGCTACTTGGAAATCCCTTCACACTGATGTTAAGAAAATAAAAAATGGTTTCGGACAAAAAAACGAACGCACAAATTGTGTTGAGAAAAAAGACGAATCTGTTACTGAAAGTTTCATTCCTACATTTGCGTGCAATAATAGAGATGGACGAAAAAGAATTTCCTACGATAACCGACGGATTGATAACTCTCGCCGTAGAGGAAATCGTCCATCAGTTGCACTCGACACGGGGCAAGTCGAGTGTGGGACAAACTCGACGCATCGTCGACGTTCTCTCTTACAGCGACTTTTGTCTTGGAGAACTCCAGAATGTGATTGTCGAGACCGACATACACCGAAGTATACCCCTGCACCGGCAATTAGGCCTGAAGATTTGTTGTGTACATGCGGTGTTAGTAATAATCGTAACAATTATCCGAACAAATATACAAAGAATCCGGAGCGTGGGCGTTCAAAAAGTGTAGGATATGAAACAGCACGTGAAGTTGCACAATTTCGGCGGTTAGTGTTGTGCTATCGTTTGGTATGCAATTTGTATGTGGGATTTGTCTGCTGGGTAAGTGAAACCAGTAGATGAGTCCTGTATGTTTGAATGTCTAAAGTGTTGTGATACGTTAGGTGTGCGAGTGCCGGAGCAACAGTTGGCGCTGAAACCGCAGCAGCGCTACGCGCTCGCGCTGCGCTCACTCTCGCCCGTCGGTACTACCCCGAGGGTGGTTGGGGCTGGACCATTACCGTGGTGGGCACTATTGTACAAGTGCTTTCACACGGACTGCAGCTTGGAGGTGGTACTGGCCCCATAGCTTGTACAGCAGCTATTAAGTACCGCGTTCCACCTCTTTATACACATGGTACGTCAATTTTTAAATACAATTTCATACTTCTTAAAAATATTTTCGTCATTTCAGCATAAAAATCTTTACAAAACATGGTTTATCAGGAGTCATATCTTCTTAATATGTCAACATTTAATACAAGAAATACTAAAGGGAATTTATGACTTTATGTGTTAAAGTTTACCAAGCTCGCTCGGTTCCATTTAAGGCTTTGTTGTAAGTTTTATTATGAAAACTATGAAAAGAATGCTTTCGCGGTTCGATGATAAATTGTTATAAATATGAAAAATGCATCGCAACGTGCCAGATTGAACGTACTATTACGCCATTTTGTGACTATTTGACTAACATCCGGGTACATTAAATATGCACAGGAAAGTTATTTACATATTTAATTTTGTTATTGCTGCATACATAACTCTTATTCGTTTAATAGGCCGTTTTAGTTACATTTAGTTTTATTGTAATATCATTTATCCCGAAATATTTTTTACTTAATGAGTCTTAACTCAGTCTCAAGTTGATTGAAATCACTTGATAGTATGACATGCCATGACAAAAAGGAAGAAATTACGATACTATACCTTCACATTTTTATTTAAAAATCTTCACGGTGAGACAAACAAAGTAATATTATAAATGAATAATTACATATTTTGTTTCAACACCAACGCCCTTAAACAAAGGGTCCTGTCAACGTTATCACAAAAAGTTTTTAATGTAAATCTGCGTAAAATAGGCGAACCTTCTGAAAAAATTCTATTTACAAAATATCATTTTCATGATTACGTCCAGCCCTTTTCATTGTAGCCAACTTAAGGCAAAAATGCTTCAAAAGGTACAAGGACATTTCAACTATATTGCAATTGGGAAAAATTTTATATTAAGCTACACTTCAAGACACGATTTTTACAAGGTGAACCGATGACCTAATAAAGGTGGTAGTGCTGTACATTTTCTTATTGCGAAAAACTCACTTTTGATGACAGAGCTACTATGTACTACCCATTTGGTTTAACCATTAAAAGCTGGTTGGATTTAGTATGTTCTAAAGCTCTGATAGCTATTGCGTCGTGTAAACAACTGATGTTTATTCGTAATCAGTAAAAAGTAAAATTAAAATTACACAACTTTCTGGTGCACTGCGCAGAATGTCCACCTGCATACCAAGTAAAACACGTTTGATGATATATAATGCACTAGTGTAATCCAATCTATCCTACCGGATCGAAGTCTGGGGTACTGCTGCAAAAACAAACATCTTGCCGTTGCAGTGCGCATAAAACAAGGCTATAAAAGCATTATTTAACTACGACACATTAACACATAGCACATACTACACTACATTGTACAAAAACACCAAAATATTTAATTTAAAACAAATGTATACTGAAAAAGTATGCAGCTTAAAAAAAAAAATAATTTCCGGCCAGATTCATACACAGACTACTTTGACTAAAAGAAAGTATACACATAGCCTAAGAAATAAAAATAAACTGACTCTTTTTACACCTAGAACCGAATACGGTAAAAGAAACATGCTATATGACGGGATAAAACTCTATAACAAATTACCCAACTAAATAAAACTGTGAACTGTGTTAAAACCATTGAGCTATTTAGGCTGTGGGCGTGCTAAAGAAATAGACATTGGTACATACATATATACATACATACATAATATGATACATACGCTCGAAAAACATTACCCTCCTTGACTTCGTGTGTCGGGCAAATAGTATCTTCAGCCCTATTTTGAAATTGCCGTCATGTAGTTCAAACAAAACACAACAAAGAAACATGAATTCCTCACAAAATTAGAAATGCGTAGTAAATTTTCCTTGGTCTGAACCTCAGCAACCGTTTGATTCCCACCAACAGTCGAAGTAACATAAAACCGCGTCGAAAGATTAATGAAGTAAGGGTTAATTTATCATGTTACATTTCTTAACCTCTCACAAAAGTTCAGTGGGATCACGACGGCTTCAGCTATTATCGTGACGTCAATCCAAAAATTTACTTAATACTTTAAGACCTTGTAAGATGATTTACTTCAATTAAAACTGTCTAATTATAGTTTTGAGCAAGTGTAAAAATAACCCTATGAGGTATACCGTTGCGAATATGACATTTACCATTCTAAGGTGTTACTCGTGGGAACGGGATACATTTATACGTACCCAATTTGTGACGTCATATTATGATATGTAAGCAGAAAGTTTCAGAAATTATATTATTTTATTCTAGTTGATGTTTATCGTGTGTTACCTTTTATCCCATTAAAACTTGTACGAAAGCAATTAAGGCACCCGTTGCCTATTGAAAAATTTATATCTATTTCTTATGCAAAACGGAAAAATACACGTAATCTTCAAAACATGTAAATAAACGAATGTGTTTTTCTCATTTGCTCAGTAAAAAGAACATTGTGATAAGGGTCCTCTGAGATAACTCAAGCTCGTCAGAGTAACGACGAGAAAATTGAATAAATGATAGCCTAAGTGTGATCGTCAATCATAAAAAACTCTGGACAGATATTTTCATACGGTGGTAGGTACCTAGCTATATTTTGTTGGTTTGGAGTTTAGTCGGCTCCAGTTATTTTTCGCCTTGGCGTTTTCGGTCGAGCTCCTGATGGTTAATATTTGAGAGATGTTATATGCCGCAAAGACAATTAACTACTACTACATATCATATATTATATATTTGGATAGATTAATGTTTAGATAAACCTATTTTCTGGCTATGTACTTATTAAAAATGCATTTTAAAAATCATATTTTTATCATCAGCCTAAAGGCATTAATTGCTGGACAATAATTTTGAATGAAGAGTGAATAAAATGTTATTTATGTTCTTTTATTTTTACGTAGCAATGGAATGTAAAATTTGCGCTAAGTACTATGCTTGAGTAATTTCACATTGCTTCACCAATGCAAATCATTGGTGACGACAACGAGCGAAATGTCAAGTAATGTCAATGTGAAGCAAATTATCATTTCCATAGAGTGTTAGTAACAATAATCTCACAGACTATTAAATAAATAGATACATACCAATTTTTCTATACCTGATCTTTCTCCGGTCTCTTGCAGCTAATTATAATTTTATGGTATTTTAGAACAATTTCAGTAAGTAAACTTCAGTATAAATTCATTAAAGTTAGATATTGAAAGCATGAGCTGATAATATATAAAAGAATATATTTAATGTAAAATATAATAATTCTACGTTTTCGCCGTCCTTAAATCAAATGCCAAGGTTTTATTAAAATAAATTTTATGGCGATTTTTTTGGAACCAAGAAAACTCAGTTGCTGTTCAAAATTCAAGCAGAAAATGTACTAAAATATTAGGTTTTAAAAATAATTAGAAGCTGTCTACATGTGCATAAATTAAGTTCTAAAAGTAATTAAATTAAAAGATTATAAAAGATTGACGTTGCTTGCTTCCTTTTAACAAAATTGAAGTACAATATTAGTTTTTCCAATTAATGCATATTTTCCATTGAATCCATACTAATATTATATATGCGAAATTAACTGTCTGTCTGTCTGTTACGCTTTCACGTCTAAGCCACTAATTTTGCAAAAATTTGAAAATTTGGTATAGAAATAGATCAGACCTCGTGGAACCACATAGGCTCACAAAGCCAACTAGCTATTGTGTTTTATTGGATCTATTCGAAAATGTCTAGATGCAAAATCATTGCAATAAGTTTTAATAAATAAATCTATACGAATCCGAATCGATGTTAATGAAATTTGGTATAGAGATAGATCAGACCTCGGGGAACAACATCGCCTATCTTTCATCGCGAAAAAATGGCTTTAAGGGGTAGAAATAGGGGATGAAAGTGTGTATGAAAAATCATAAATGTAAACAGAGATATAACCGACTTTCCCGCGGGAATGAACTCTGCGGACAACAGCTATTTTGCTATAATTATATAAGTAACAACACAAACCTTTAGAGAAAGCTAATTGCTTTTAAAACATGACATCATTACGCGTT
The DNA here is from genome assembly GCA_963082885.1 of Parascotia fuliginaria. Taxonomy (NCBI): domain Eukaryota; kingdom Metazoa; phylum Arthropoda; class Insecta; order Lepidoptera; family Erebidae; genus Parascotia; species Parascotia fuliginaria. The sequence goes on along the minus strand of OY720180.1, from coordinate 9,949,837 downwards.
AGCGCTCTCTACGATCTTACGACACGAGAGGTTTCGTATTTATATTATTATCGAAGCCGTAAGCTATTACAGGAAATAGTAGACATGCAATTCGTCCCAAAAAATTTTTTTCTTTAAAAGTTGTGGTATTAATATGAGCTATTTTGAATTTTATTTAAAATAATAACCGCTTGAGTGCCATGCTATTTCATAGTAGGCACTAATAACGGCCTGCTGTGAAAAAATCTTAGGTTTGATTTACAAGTCGAGAAACATGATATTGAGTTTTCTATTGAGACATTTCAATATTAGGCTGGAATCTGAAGTTGTGTTTGGTTAATAGCAACGGGCTCGCCCGCTTTTATTTGGGACTCTACATAGATAGTGAAATGTGGGTATCTTACAATTGATACACCTTTGCTAAACTCTTTGCTATCTTATGTTATGTAAAATAAAAACAAAAGTTTATCTCGAGGACGCTATTAGGCACAAGGTTCCTGTAATGGTGGGAAAACGATTGCGTTGGATTATGCGTCTCATATTTATTACTGTTTATATTATATCGGCAGCTGTAATCTTTATATCAACAGCTTAATAACAATGATAATGTTGATTCAAATATTCATAAACATAATAATATCATAGATAGTACTAGATATGGAGTATTATACGATTTGCTATTAAATCAACACGTACGCGCGGTGTCAGTAGTACAAAGCATCAGTATGAATAGAAATATGATAAATATTATTTAAATGACAAACGCGCTTTAACAATTTTAAACTTAATGGTGAATATTACAAGATAGGTATTTCTAAAAAAGCGTATTTCGTCTTATGCCTCTTATCTACAGAATTCTTTTGTAATATAGGTGCGAAAATAAAATTAATGTCCAAGAATTATTATCTTGGGTTATTCTAGCGTGTGTGGTCGGTTAAGGCTCACATAGTCTCGGATATGGAAACACCATACTTGCGTGGGAGTAGTACAAAGCAACTTAAATAGCAGCAACATTATCTCTGTATTAAATATCACCTTACTTCGGACACTAATTCGTTTGCGAAGCGTAGTGACTCTATTGTAATTTGTATTATTCTTTAATTTACATTATTACATAAAGCGGCAGAGTTTCTTTGTTTGTTTGAACGCGCTTATCTCTAACACTACCAGTCGGATATGAATTTTTCATGATACATGATATCCCAGTTCTCGAGAAAAGTTATAGGCTACATAACATCACGCCACTGGCGACGGAAGCAGTGCAGTAAGCAAAGACGCGAGTGAAACCGCGCCGCGGAAAGCATGTATACCCCTTTATCGTAAACAAACATATGACTTGCTTCATGGTTAACTGTTACTGTGTTTGTTTATGGCTAATTGCAATGCCAACTTTATTTCAGTACGGTAGTAGTAATTCAGTTCGTCAAAGATAAAATAATAGTACAGTACTCATTCTATTTATGATAGAGAATCGCAAAACAAGTCAGCTATTTTTGTTAGATTGGTACCTACCTAAATGTTTCTTGTAACAATTACCTGTATCTACCTTTTCCATTGAATAGTAGTTTGCTGAGAAGATTATCTGGCATACACAAACAGAAGTCGGCTTTGGCTTTAACTAAATAATAATCCATGCTAAAATCTCAACTCATTACGTTTTCTAAGTTAAAATCTTTGTAGACAATTCGTCAATCCAAATACATAGTGCAGAATTAAACAATATAAAATATATTAAAACGTTTTGCATGTACATTATGTACTGTATGGCAGAAATCTAAAAAAACTTCTATTCATGTCTTATAATCTCAACACGTAATTGTAATAAACTTATGCTAACCGAAAATAACAATTGTAAAATTAACTTAACACATTTTCAGAAAATTTTGCAATACAAGACAACACAGATTACACTCCATACCTTTTTTCCTTAAATAAAGACACAAATTACGGAACTCAAGTCATGTACACTTCAAATAAGACAAAATAAATTGTATCACTTTTCATTGAAATTACGTACTATATAATATTAGAGCATTACGCCTTTTACCCAAGGGTAAAGTTAAGGTTGAGATCACGCTCATGTTTCGCCAAACATGTTATTAGGTCTAACACCAATTTAATAGAGAATAATAAAAGTTACAACTTTAGACGCCAGATGTGTGTGTGTGTCTTTATTTTACAATACGTCAGCCCTATTTAAATAAGCATTAACAAGAAATTAAAAGGTTTCATAATTTTTTTTTTCCATTGGCGAACTAGGATCAGATATTGCCTATTATTATACGTACTATGAACTATATTATATGTTTTATCTTAACTATTTTTAAATATAATAAGAGTTATCATGGCTCTACGAATCCGTTAATATAAAAATGAGTCATACTCAGTTCTTACCAGCGACTAAATAATATTTCTTATATTGTTTATAAGAAGTAGATACGACTAAATGCTTCACGAAAAGTAATTGACGCCGACTCACCAAACCCCCAAATATAAATTTGGGTAAGAAAAATTTTAGTCTGCCATTTTTTATGATTGACGATCACACTTAGGCTAACATTTATTCAATTTTCCTGTCGTTACACTGATGAGCTTGAGTTATATTAATTTCCGAGGGCCTTTCTTCTAGTAATCATATGATAAAAAACAGATCCGTTTATTTACATGTTTTCAAGGTCCCGCTTTTTCCTTGCGTAATTTAAAATTTATCTCCAAAAATATTTTCTTTTAGATAGATGCTACTTACTTATTTTTTAATAGGTAAAGATGGTTTTTTATGATGTAGAAATATGACAAATGGCCAGTGTACACAAAAAAATATGAGACGTTAATTTGACGCGAAAGATAGTAAACAAACATAAGATTAAAAAAAACTCCTTTGAGTTCAATCATCGCAATGCGTCCCGTGCAAATTTTATTTCATCAAAAATAATTTTATAGCCAATTAACTGTTTTTATACATTTTAAGTGCAAAACACCCTTGACGATTTCTACAAAATAACAACTGTATAAAAGACAATTGAAGTAAATTCGAAAAACTTTTAAATGCATATCTCTATCGATCTAACTATATATTGTTACTTTACATACAGTTCTTGTACTTAATACGTAAGTAGAACAGAAAACTAAAACTTTAACAAATACGGAAATAACGGTTCTAAATTTTTATGTTTTAAGTTCATGCCATTAGTGTTTTATGTTATCGAAGTTTCTAGAAATTCAAAGATTGCATACTATATGTATTCATACATTATGAAACAAATAGCTCGTCTAAACATTATGCAGGTTTTATTTGTTTTATTTTTTAAGAACTATATTTGAAAGAGATTAAAGTTAAGCTTGCTTGTCACGGTCAGTTGACGAATAAGAGACAATGATTTAAAATAAATAGCTTGATCTAATCCATAGAGGCCACGTTAAACTTTTAATCCCGGTTGCATCTAGTCGTTACGGTTAGTCTATCAGTAGTATTCAGACTGTCAGAAACCACTGAATATCAATGTGGCACAGTAATTTAGGTTGTGGACTTGAATGAAAGTTATTCAAGTTGACCCAAATATTGTTCGAAACAGTGGAGGATGAAGCTGAACTATGTTAAATGGATAATACAATTTAACAAAGAAATTATATTTACAATTAATATTTTTCGATATGTTTACAAGTATGCCTAATTTCAAATGCTTAGTGGGCAGTGGACAGGCGGACGCATCTAAACCTTTGTTAAATGTAGGAACCCGTAATCAAATTATACTATTGCGTTATGTTCGGTGAGCGAGAGCGCCGGAGGCCCAAATTTCCCCTTTCCTTTTTACTCACCTCCCTCAGTCCCTTAAGCTACGCCATTCCCTTTACAGAAGCAGCGGCTTTGCAGAACCCCTGGCATTGCAGGAGCGATGTTAGGGACTCTGCGTCGTCTATGAGCGACAGTTACAACGTCGTTACAACTCATCGCGTGGGCTATTTGCACGTCTGCCACTATTAGCAATAAAAAAAATCTTCTTGATATATTTCAATAAACTCCCTTCGTATTATATGTGTTAGATATAACATAGCTGACCGTACGCATAAACTCAGCCGCGTACCATCTCTGAAAAAAGAAATAATGCTAAGTGTTTAATTTTCATTCAAAAGAATAGTAACAGCTGTTATTTAGTTATATAAGAGCTACTTTACAAATTTGACTTATACTTATAGAACCATAGGAAAACAATTACTGATCGCGTTTGTCATATTATGCTCTTTAGAAATGAAACACATCTGCAAATGATCCAGGAATACGCTTCCTTGCATACTCCACGCGTAGATTACTTAGTGCATCATGATCTAACCGTTTACAAATTACAGCCCTATACATGTAAGCATTTTATTCCTAGCGCAATCCATGTTACATTCGTCAGATGTTTACAGTTCCTTACAAGAGTGAAGTATTTGGGCTGGATCTACAACCATATAGTACGGGCTATTACAAGCTTTCCGCGAGCTGTGCGTGAAGGTCGCAAGTCGTGCAACGTATGTGTATGTGTATACATACAAACAACTTAAATAATTTTAATCTACCTTATTTATACATTCAACTCATGAATACGTAATGCAAGTTGGTATAGAATTATGTCCGTAGTGCGTTAACACGGTTAAAGTCGCATTATACTGTGTTACTCCGACGTACGGGAATAGAATGTTAATGTCAATCATCGTTTTTGTGTAGACCTCATTTCATATTGGTCCAGGAATTAATGAAAGTGTGCATAACTGAGTGACATGATCTGTCCTGTGAGTGACGGGATGAAACTGAAATTTATAATTATTTTTGTTTATGTTGCACACGCCAAAGTGCTTCATGCAAATTAAAAGCAATTTTCGTGCTCTTATCCTTATATTTTCTGAATGTGTCATGACTCAAAACCTTTTTTGAATATCTTAAAGATAAAAATATCTTTACGATAGGCATTTTACCTAGCTGAACCCTTAGTGTAGCATGAGCGAAATATTTGTGACTATGATTAATCTACCATTGAAGGTACATTACACTAGTACTTAAATAAGTATACCTTTTTAAAATTACATTCAGTCAATACTGAAAGTAATTTTAAAAAGGTATACTTATTTTTTTATTTACAATTGTAAAGCTAGTGATATGATAAAATTTGAAGAAAAAGAAAAATAAAAATGAAAGAATGATGGCGTGTGAGTTGACCAGTGCTAATTGCTCATAATAATACCCTAGCACTTACTTACGATTTGGTAAAGCATAAAGATGGTAATGATTTTAATAACCCCTGTTTTACGGTACAAATGTGTTTACATAGGACGAAGCTGAATTTAAAATTATTCATGAATAATAAACAACTTTGACTAACAACAAAATATATGTATAATAAAGTATCATCAGCTAACATAATTTGAAATATTTTGAATAGACGCGATATTTTTCCGTGATAAATAATTTCAAAGTTTGTTATATGCGCATTATATACAAATAAAATTCGTAGCTAAATACAGTCGACGCGACGTTAGGCGTCTTGCTCACTTTTATCGGTCACTCTTTGTGTTGGAGACCAAGTTCTGTTTTCTAACACCTTTGACAATCTTACTCCACACAACCAATAAACAAAGATCACTAAAATACCTTAAATTTATAAAAATAACCAAATCAAATTAACAATGTAATATAAAATCAGCATCACGCTTTACGTATTTAATTTATTTGCTTGCTTTGCGCCGACTCAAAATCATTTAGGTGTATGTACATTAGTTGAAGAACTTAGTTATTAAGGTTAATAAAGTAAAAGGTTTTTTCTTTTTTACTTTTCAGTTTTTTCGGCAGTTTACTTTTTATTATAAAAAGGTTTCTAAGGAATATCAATAATGTCAAAGTTTATAAATACAGCTTATGATAAATACAGCTTCAGACATATTAACAAAATCCTAGTATCTGTAATAAATTTATAGTTAAAATCTCAATAACGTTCAAGCTTAAAAGTTTAATGAAACGCATATGCTTAAAATTGTCCGAAAATGTTTTAGAATAATGACGTCACAAATCGTCAAACTCCGTAATATGTTACGTAATTTCTATACTGACTTGACGTCATTTAGTTATCATATCATACATTAAAGTATCGTATGGTGTACATATGTTAAATGCCCGGCTTATGTAAACTATAAAGGGTAAATTTGATTTGATTGAGATCATGTTTGTCCATATTTTGACAGCCAAGATTTTATGAAATTTAGGCTCGACATCACTGATATTGACCTAAGCCGCTAATAAGAGAAATCTCACTTTCTTTCTTGTTCACTAACTTCGGTAGTAAATGGTCTAAATTTTTAAAAATAAATAAAATACAACTATATTGACTAGTAAAAATTAAAAAAAAAAAATGTGTGTGTGTGTGTGTGTGTGTGTGTGTGTGTGCGCGTGTGTGTGTGTGTGTGTGTGTGTGTGTGTGTTTGTGTGTGTGTGTGTGTGTGTGTGTGTGTGTGTGTGTGTGTGTGTGTGTGTGTGTGTGTGTGTGTGTGGCTGTGTGTGTGCGCGTGCGTATTTGTGTCGTTTAATTGCGAATGTTAAAAGTGTTTATATTGTAGTCTTTTTATTTCATTATACACTTTTAAATAGGTTCTCCGTATCATCATATGATAATTTTTTGATATATTCTATGACTGTACTTTTACAATTTCGGTACGTTTTAGGGTATATTTCAAGAATTTTGTTCTTTTTTTTGTTTTTATATCTATTTTATGTCTTGGCAACCTTTTATGCATTTTTAATATTGTATTTAGAATATATAATTTACGAACTGAAAGCAGATTGCTAATTTTATACAAATTTTCTGTGGAGAATTTTCGTTTTTTGAAGTACATGACCTGGATCAATGCTCTTTGTGATCGTTCTATTTCTATAAAGCGCGTCTTAAAAGACCCACTCCATATTGGTAAACAGTATGATATAATTGATTGTACTAGAGCTATATATATTTTATTAAGAAGTATGTTAGAGGAATCACCTGGTGTTTTATCTTGAGTTATATGTCTTAGGTTTTTAAACATCCACATAAACTTTCGAATACGCGTGCCAATCATATCAATTTGGGGGTACCATGTCAGTCTCTGATCAATTTGTACGCCAAGATATTTGGTATTGCTGACTTTGTTTATAGTAGGACAACTGCATGTAGTGTTTGTTGTGTTGTTACATAGATGAATTTTTATATAGTATAGTGGTTGTGGTTGAGAGCTGTTTTGAATAGCAAAACAGATATAGTTGGTTTTGTCAGTATTTAGAGTAAGGTAGTTATAGCTTAGCCACCTGGGTACCTGTGCCATGTCTATTTCTGTTGAAGTTTTGGTGATGCCCCAGTTTTTACCAGTGAAAACAATGGCTGTATCGTCGGCGTACGAAAACACTTTAGCATTATATATGTTCAGGTTGCAGAGATCATTAATGTGTACTAAAAATAAGGTAGGGCCGAGCACACTACCTTGCGGTACGCCGCATGATACGCCAACGTCCTCACTGTAGTATTGATCGAGTTTAACTCTTTGATTTCGGTTAGATAGATAATCTTTGAATATAGAAAGTTCTCCGCCCCTGATACCTATTTTCTCCAGTTTTTGTACAAGAATGGGCAGAGAGACAGTATCAAAAGCTTTTTTCAAGTCAATAAATACAGTTAAACATTTGTCCCCTTTATCCAAATGTGTTGTTATATGAGAGGTTAATGATGATACTGCGTCTTCTGTCGAAATTTTTTGCCTAAATCCGAATTGGCAAGGTGAATTAGTCTAGAGTTTAATGTTTTTCTAAAATTTTAGCTAGTACAGGCAAAACTGAGATCGGTCTATAGTTGTTAATGTCGCCTCTGTCACCACCCTTGTACACCGGGTTGATAATAGATTGTTTAAGAGGGGCTGGGAAAGTGCCTGTTTTAAAGCAAAGATTAGCCAAGTGAGCAATATTGGGCACTATATGGGGTCCTATGTACTGTAGGAATCGAGTTGGCATATTATCCCATCACTAGTAGGTATTGGGTGGTTGCTTAGATATGCTTGAATACCTTATTGGCCTTGCGGGCGTAGGTATATGTAAGTACGTCGTTCTTGCCTGCCTCAGCAATAAAAAACTATCTATCAGATAAGATTCAGTCGATATGAATTAAAATCACTGCGAGAATAAAATCCTTTTAGGGATTGCGTAACTATGCAAGGAAAAACATACCTAACGCTTATAAGATCAATTTCATTGTTAGTCTGTCTGTTTTGTGCCTGCCCATTTGGCCGCACAAAGGTATCACGCGTAGTATCAAAATTAACACATCTACATCTACACAACTTGCTAAGCATAAATAAGATCCTACAGCATGAGTAAAGGATGAAATCCGATATATCACTTAGAATAATTATTTCTTTCAGTTACGAATTTACAGTTGCAGAAAATTGGCAATGTAAGTACAGGAGTAGATATGCATTTTATTAAATTATTCCTTTAGTACAACGTACCTCTTTCGTACACACTCGTTTAAAAATCTTTATTATTTCTGTTTAAAGGTAAATAAACTATCTACATACAACACCCAGACACCAAATCATGATTCACTAAATTTGGTCTCTTTGGAAGTCGATTCTAAACCTCTGTGCAGATGTTTGGGATCGACTACAACTGCAACTTCGAGGCTTCCAACATCTTAATGTATAAATCAATCTCTATTTGCAGTGTTCACCTTCCTCATATTAAGAACGTGAGGCGCATTTTCTAATAACTTGCCCAAAATTTATCAACACTCGATATAAGTTTTGGTGGTTAATGAATCTTGTGCTCTGAATAATCTACTCGTGATCTACTTCACCGAACTTGAAGTGATTTTGCTAGTAAGTGTATAAACGTATAAGATGACGTGAAAACTTTTCTAAGCAAAAGTTTAGGAAATTTTTATATTAGTTAAGTAGTCTCGGTTTATTGTTCCTTGTCTGAGGAAACAACCAGACAATCACTACCTCCAATGCTAATTCAGCACACATTTTTAACCCTAATCTTTGACGTACCTTATTTAATAGCATTCAATAATTCACACAACTACACAATATTTTTACACTTGCCCTCAGGCTAAAATAATTATATTTTCTGCATTAATAAATACAAATTACTATAAGTATCATTGATATTATTCCAAAAACTTAATAATGCTTGCGCCAAAAAAACTTATCTAGAGCTATTGGAAGTTCTTTATTCGCGGGCATTAACAGCACAACCTAATGAAACCATTGCCAAAAGATTAAGCGAGCCGAACTTCCATACGTATAAGAAGCAGACACACTGATTCTCATACTATCACGTTCGTACTTTTATTAGAACAGTGGGTTTGCAACAACTGTTTTGGTGGCACTAAAAATACTTAAACCCTAAATTGCTTATTAAATTATCAATGAAATAACAGATCTTACAAGAAATAATATAAAAAAAAATAAAGAGTACATTACCAGTGGTACCTAGTAATAATTTTGAAAAGGTGATAATAACAAGCAATTAACGTAGACTAAAATTGTCATGCAGTAGGTACTCCTGATGAACAAACTGTCATGCAGTTTCGAAGAAGTAGAAAATTTGCAAAGTAAAATACTCTTCCCTGTCGGCGCGGTGGATAAGTTTGATTTTTTGTGTGAAGCTTGATGACTCGCACGTCTCTGCATAGCTTGTACCAATGTGTTTAGGACTTAGCTCTAAGATTCCATCACGTATAGTCGGCCGTTTACCTCGTGCCCGAACGTGCCAAAAACTGGTGCCAATAATCACTTAAGTAATACCAGCATTTGACCGAAGTTTTATTTTTAAACGTTTCAATAATATACCCGTTAGATTTGCGTATTTTCAACGTGTACGCAAGTTCCAGCCATAAAAGACGTTATTGTATTTGCATAAGCCATCAAAATGTTGAATGTCAACTATTTGGCAACTGAACCACGAACTAGCACTGCCAACAATAGTTTATGTGGAATCACAAGTGTACTAGATGCATGCTATTTCGACCTTGATAGTAATTTGCTAAATTTAAACAAATTTAAAATACAAATCAAACTTGTTAACGAATAAAAGCATTATACAATATGAGGGATTTTTATCTTAAACGCCATACAAACTGTCCAATGTAAAAGTTCGAATCACAGAAGATCAAAATATAATTATTATTATCTACTACGTTTCTATGCCGGGATAGTACAGCTAAATTAATTCAGAACAAGACAACGTCAAGTGTTGTTTAAAATATGTAGTTGCTACAACACCTGAACTAGAGAACAAGTACGGTATCGCTGAAAAATTCACGAATATTTACAAATAAATTTATATTGATACTTAGGTAATTTTTCTACGTTACTTCACTTTATCTAATTCTGAGCAGTCAGTGAAGCTGAAAGTGGTGGATAGAGTCCACCACTTTCAGTATCAATTATTAGCATGTCAACTGGGTAACAGGTCTTTTGAGATACTAGCAATAGGCACACTTATATTAGAAGAAAACATGCGCTTGTAAATTATCTCAAGTTATACTTGTAATGTGAAAAGTGCTATTATTTGGGTCAAAACCTTTTAGATTCCTTAGTAAAAGAATCGCTTCATGATGACACGCATCGTCCCTGTACACTTTTACTTTTTTATGAGATTGCTGGCCTATCATACCTGTATCCATCTAACAACAGTTAGCATTATATAAAACGCACTCGAGAGGTAGTTGAGCCATATCACATTATCAGTCAAAAGATCGCCATTGCGGGATGTGGGTCTTTTCTTAAATAAGGAGTTTGCCATAGCCACTACGCTTAGTAAACAGGGTTTCGTCCGCAATTTCTAACCCTAACCTGTTGAACCCCAAAGATGACATTTAAAATGCAGGTAACCCTGCCGCCTGTTTTGATACCACATAACAATTTACATATAACAAGGAAAAAGTCATTAAAATCAGACATTAAAATTGTAATGCAATTTAACAAACTAGAATTACACACATTCTGGTTTGTTAAATTGGTAGGACCAATTAGGGTAGTGGGAAAACCTAATTTAGTAACTTCGTTTACTCTGCGTCCGCCGAGTAAACGAAGAAAACCGGTATTATAGACTTCGTAGGCTTGTTTCGTCAAAAGAAGTTACAATCTGTTTATGTAAATTATATAAGAAATGATAAGCTTTAATATAATAATATAAAAGTGGGAAATCATAAAACTTGCGGAATGAGATTGCCGGACAAATTTATAGGAAGATAGGTCATACCTATAGATATCACTGAAATTAAGTCTCGACGTAACTGTAACGTAAATAATTTAAGACTAAAAAAACTATTTTAACTTTGCAGTTGCAAAAATGTTTTTCTTGCACCGTACATCTGGGTAAATTTTTAAAATAAGACTTGAATTTACTCGGTATTTTTACCAAGAATTAGACCACCGATAAACTAAGTAATTGAAATTATACTGCCTTGGAGGCTTTTATAGATGTTTTCGGATTAACAACTGACGTCACACAAAATAATTTGTCTCTCTCTCTTCAAAAATATTGAAGAGTCTATAATAAGACACCGTATTACAGTATGTGCCTACATTCTATTTATACCTCCTCATCTACATTATGGTGTCATGAACCTGATAATCTCCCGTCACGCACCCGTTATATTTCTGTGTATCATGTAGTTATCTGCAAATTGATATGCGTAAAGCCTTTTATTATTACGAAAATAGTTTTACGAGGACAATGTCGCTTAGTAACATAATAACTGCGCGGATCGAGAGATCTGCAAGATATGCTACGCTTTTTATGCTCTAAGATCTTTTCGTTAATTTAATATCTTGTAGATGGCTAAACCTGGCTCTACGTTTATGGTTCAAGTAGACCTTTGGCAGAATTTTTGCTTGGAAATAGAAAACATATTATTAACTAGCCGTTGCCCGCGACTTCGTTCGCGTGACAATTCAGATGGGTGCCTCTATGAGAATATTGTGTGCCAGATTTTATGGCAATCGTACATTGTTTCAGTAATAAATATCAGTATTATCCGTTTCTATGGCGAATCCAGTTTAAACCCGCTACCGCTAAAACTGACAAACCACTTTCACACAAACTTGCGACTCTTATTTGCCCACTTAATAAGGCTGGTTTCTGAATTTAAAAAATAAGAGTATTTTATAGTAATTTGGTAATCCTGCTATAAAAACTATAGAAGTTTCATACAAACTTTGCCACCAGTGAGCACCTATATCCTAATAGGAACGACTATGCAAAGTTTGAGATGCCTAGCACTTGTTGTTTCTGAGATTTCGTGATGAGTAAGTGAGTGACCTTTTGCTTTTATGTATATAGATAGCTTTTGCCCTAATGAATGTGTGTGTGAACATGTTTTTTCTAAGTAGTGAATATAGTTTTTTCTAATAGACATTTATATATTGTTTAAATACTGTTTTTCGTACTATTTTTAATCTCCCATTCATACAAATCCTCTTTCACCTACCTAAAGATATCCCTCGTAAAAACAATATAAAATACACAAAGGCAAATTTTCACTACATTAATTTTCCCCTTCCCCTTCTTCCCTATCGCCCTTTTTCTCCACTCTCCACAGTTTCCTCCTTCCTCTCCTCCCCTCCCCCTTCTCCTCTTCACCTCCTTCAGCATCCCTTGAGAGATGCTGGAGGAGGGCCTCCAGCATCTCTTGCCCGTTCCTCCACGTCCCTCTACCTTGCCTCCTCGCTTTCCCCTCTCTTCCCCCTTTCTTCTCCTTCGTTTTCCTCTTTTCCTCTCTCTTCCTTTTGCTTCCTATCCCTTCCCTTCCCTTTTTTCTCAATTCCAGAACTCCTTTCTTTCCTCGTCCCTTCCCCCTCCCTTCCTCTCCCGTCTCCCTCACTTTCCTCTCACTTTCCCCTCATTCACCCTTCACTTCCCCCTCACTACCTCCTCACTTTCTCCTCACTTTTCCCTCACTTTCCCCTCACTTTCCCCTCACTTTCCCCTCGCTTTCCCCTCACTTTCCCCTCACTTTCTCCTCACTTTCCCTTCACTTTCTCCTCACTTTCCCCTCACTTTCCCCTCACTTTCCCCTCACTTTCCCCTCACTTTCCCCTCACTTTCCCCTCACTTTTCTCTCACTTTCCCCTCACTTTCCCCTCACTTTCCCCTCACTTTCCCCTCACTTTCCCCTCACTTTCCTCTCACTTTCCCCTCACTTTCCCCTCACTTTCCCCTTACTTTTCCCTCACTTTTCCCTCACTTTCTCCTCACTTTACCCTCACTTTCCTCTCACTTTCCCCTCACTTTCCCCTCACTTTCCCCTCACTTTCCCCTCACTTTCCCCTCACTTTCTCCTCACTTTCCCCTCACTTTCCCCTCACTTTATTTTATTAAAACTTATTTATTTATATAGAAGTATTCCAAAACAAAATTTCAAAACTGTAAGTTAAAAAATGCAGAAGATTCATACAATCGTTTTCATCCCTTTTCACATACTTAGGAAATAAATTTTAAAAAACCCATTCTTAGTACAATCTCTAGACATTTAGACAAACACACCCTCCAAATTTCAAGTCACTACGACCAGCAGTTTAGGCTGTGCGTTGTCCGTTAGTCGTCAGTCAGTCAGTCAGGACAAAGCCTTATATAATTTATTTATTTATTTATTTAAACTTAATGCACACAGGTACATAGGCGGACTTAATGCTATAAGCATTCTCTACCAGTCAACCTTAGGTGGTGCAGAGATAAACGAAGTAGGTGCAGTAAATAAATCATGATATGAAAATATAGGTATAAGAAAAAAAGAAATGTATAGGTTGTATAATACAACATGAAACATAATACAATACATAAATATTAACAATTATTATACATACTGATTAACAATTATTATACATACATAAAATATAATATATAAATACTACTACATACACTAAATATGTACAAAAACAAGACAATTAACGTGATAATTCCAACAGTTTCTCGAAGAGTAGAGCCCGTACTTTCAGCTTAAATGTTAACCGGTTTGTGGCCATCCTGATTTCTAGAGGTAGGTCATTCCAGAGAAGAACAGCCTGGATTACAAATGAGGAATGAATAAATTCAGTTGAATGGGAAGGACACGCAAGGAGAAGATTGTTTGAAGAACGAAGGTTTCTGGTATGAGTGGAGCATAAATACTGGAAGAAAGGAGTTAGGTAAGTAGGAGGAGAAGGCGAGTTAAGAATAGAATAAAGTGTAGTGAGAGCACGCAAGCTACGGCGTTGACGAATAGGTAACCAATGGAGTTCAAAACGATAAGTAGACACATGATCATACTTACGAAGGTTAAAAATGAATCGAATGCAATTATTGAGAAGACGGTCATATTTATTGAGTAAATCTGCATTCAGGTCGTAATAGCATACATCACCATAGTCAATTATAGGAAAGATTAAGTTCTGCACAAGCATAGTCTTCGTTTTAGAAGGAAGGAAGTTTTTCAGACGATAAAAGGCACGCAGGGTTCCAATAACTCTTTGGCTGACACTAGCAACTTGAGCTCTCCAATTAAGATTAGTGTCAACTAGCAAGCCAAGATCCTTAACAACTGGACTGTACGGTATGGGCAGATTGTTAAAAGATAGTTGTGGTAGAATGTTAGTATCAAATCTGCACATCATACGTTGGCTACCTACTATAATAGCTTGGCATTTGGCTGGATTCACAGACAAGCCAAACCGATTTGACCAATTGCTAATAGTTCTAAGGTCACTATTCAAGTCTGCAATAGCTTGCGATATGTTCATAACGTTTGTCTGTGAATACAACTGCAAGTCGTCAGCATAAAGATGATACGCACTCTGAAGATTTGGGCACAAGAGATTAATAAAAATTGAGAAAAGTAAAGGAGATAGTATGCCGCCTTGAGGAACGCCAGAATTAAGATCACACCAACAAGATGTAGTCTCATTGACACGGACCACCTGCTGACGTCCCTGAAGATAACTTGAAAACCATTCCAGTGCACCAGGTGAGACCATGTTATGGGAGAGAATAGACAAAAGGATTGGGTGACTGACGGTACTGAAGGCGTTAGAAAAGTCAATTAATACCAACACAGTGACTTTGCCGTCCTCCATGCCGGCTCTAATATCGCCAGTCACCTTAAGGAGAGCAGTAGTGGTACTGTATGCAGGACGAAAACCAGATTGGAGTGGACTTAGAAGATTGTTTTTATATATAAAATGTGAAAGCTGCTTATGCACGCAAGCCTCAAGAATTTTAGAAACAAAGGGGAGGATTGAGATAGGTCTAAAGTGTTGAGGGAGAGAGGGGTTACTAATTTTAGGAAGGGGTACAATAAAAGCTCTACGCCATACGGAGGGAAAGGTATTATAAAATAAAGAGTAGTTAACTATGTGGAATAATGGTGGGATAATGTGGTCAAGAATAGGAAAAATCATGCGGCGGCTAATACCATCGTAACCAACCGCATTAGACTTGATAGATAGGATAAATTTTTTGATCTCGCCCTGCGTGACTGGAGAAAATTGAAATGGGTCTATGTTTGGGTGGGGTAAGCCAGCTATGTAATCCACAGTTTGACACTTAGTTTGGTAATCAAGTTGTGTAGCAGATGCGAAATGTCGATTAATGTCATCCAAACTAATTGTCAACTGCAGTTCGGAACGATGCTGTTTGCCAATACCTAGAGTACCGAGGAACTTCCAGGTACTGGCAGGTGAAGAGGAGTTGATATTATCAAGAATGTATCGGCGCTTAGCATTACGTATCATCTGATTACACTTATTTCTTGCAGTTTTAAAGAGTGACCAATTATCGTCCGAACGCTCCCTTTTGAATTTACGGAATGCACGATCCCTGCGCCTCATAGCCATCCGGACGCCACAAGACATCCACGGGGCAGGCGGGCGTTTCAATTTGACTCTTCTGATGGGGGCATGTTTGTCAAACAAACTAAGGACGACGTTATTGAAAATGTGAACTTTTTCGTCCACTGTGGTAGCCGCCATCAGATGATCCCAATCTGTTTCAGATGCATCCTTGCGCAACATCTCTGTGTTCATCCGTCCAAAACAACGCATGTGCAGCACTTTAGGACGGGTTTTAGGTGGTTTAAGGTTGTAGGTAAGATAAATAAGGTCATGAAGGGAAAAACCAGGAGCTGGTATTTGGCCATAGGAGTGGACTAGGGTAGGAGTAGAGGTAAGGATTAAGTCTAGCCAAGTATCAAGCCCTTGAACGTTGTGATGAGTGGGTTGCAAAGGAAGGACATGAAGACTGGTAGACTCAATTATCAGAAGGAGTTTGCGAGAGCGAGGGGAATTATTGGCAAGGAGATCAGTGTTGAAATCGCCCATGATAATGTGATGCATATATTCCGACCCTAAAGATTCCAGAATCGATTCGAGACTGGAGAAGTAGTCGATAGTAGGTGGACAATAGATTACTCCTAAGACAGCTCTCGCTCCTCTGACAGAAACTTCTAAGAAAAGAAATTCCGCAGAAGGAGAAGAGCTAGACGGTGAGGCAGAAAGAATTTTATAAGAAAAGGAGCTACGAAGATATATAGCCACACCACCCCCTCTTCTTTCAATTCTATCATTTCGAATGAGAATAAAACCAGGAAGAGGATAAGTGGTGGACAAAAGATGAGGTTTCAACCATGTCTCTGAAACCAGGATGGCATGTACATTAGAGTCACTGAAAGCTTCAAATAAATCACCATAATGACTAGGGATACTCTGCGCATTTATGTGACAGACATTCAAAAGACTATTGGAAGTGTGTTCGAAAGTCTGTCGCACACACTCACCAAGAGTATCTGTAGTCGAAGAGAAACTGGCGTCATTCGATGAGTTTGTGGAACTATGAGCCGAATAAAATGAGTCATTGTCATCATACAACATAAACTAAAATAATATAATAATAATAAAAAATAAAATAAAATATTCCTAGAAATAAAATAAAATAAATTGGTACGAACACAAATTGGAACGTATGCCTCAGCACCACCCACCAGCTGATACTTAAACAAGAAACAATAGAGAGAAAAACAAATACAAGTTTCAATAAATTCACATAATAAACATAGGACAAATTGAAGAATAATTTTGTATAACGTTTTCGAACAGACAAAGTGACGAATTTTGTACAAAGTTTCCGAACGCAACTTGTTGACATTCTATCCAATAGGTAGTTGTCAATAATATCAATTGTCAAACATAAAAGTTGAATAGAAAAAAAAAAAAAAAATGAAGATGTAAGAGATTAACAGTAAAGGTAAACAACAGAAGTAAATAAAGATACAAAGACATCAATTATTATAGATAAGAAATAACTCAACAAGATCGTACTCAAATGCAAAAAGAAACAGAAACAGTGATGTTAAATACACTACTTGCGAGAGTTCTTATTATAGTTAACACCTGATGTGGCGACAGGAGCATTTCTGGGCGCAGCCGAGGTGGTAGAAGTCACCTTTGGGAACTTCTCCAGCAGCTGATTAAGATCCTCAAGAAGAAAGACTTTGTTACGGCTTCCATCCGGCGCTTTTACTATTACAATGCCATCCTGAGTCCAACAGGCTTTCATGCCAAAGTGCTGGCGTGCCCTCCCAAATACTGCCTGCCGCACCTTAGTGAGAAATTCTCTTACTGAAATGGAAGAACCTTTCAAGGCGGACTTTGCCCTCCAAACTGCAGACTTGTGCTCCAGAGTTGTGAACCGCACTAGTAGTGGCCGGTGATGTTCCTTACTGGTGGTACCCAATCTGTGGCAGACGCTTATGTGAGATGCAGAAATGTCTTTGAGGTTGAGCTTCCCATGAAGAAGGTTAAGAGAAGACTCCACACAGTTCTCTTTATCAACCTCTGGCACACCCAGGAATATCACATGTTTCCGCCTGTGTCTGGACTCCTGCATGTCGACTGACCGGTGACACTCACTTATTTGCTTTTGAAGCAACTCCATCAAATTGAAAATCAGTTCCCGGAACGCTCTGAACTCTTCAGCGACTTTGGCCACTGTGTCCTTGGCTTGACCTCCGCCCTGTAGTTGTGCCTCTAGCTCAGACATCCGCTTGTGGAAGCACTCCTCCAGACTCTTTTGAGCGGATACAATGTCACTAAGAGACATGGTGAATGTGTGTAATGCAAGTGTTGTGTATAGGTTATGTGCTGGCAGGTGGTATTATTAGAGACTTAGTACATATGTCTCAACTCACTTGATTATATGTAAGTACACTTTATATGAACTGTATAATTAATAGTTATGCAATATTAAATGTAAAAAACTTATTAAATTTAATTAAACGGAATTTTTAAATGATAAGGATATGTTCACTTTTTCTACACCTACCGCCGAAAAAAACATTATAACATTATAATATGTATGGGTGTGTGGATGTATGGATTAGACGTATAGCCATCGAGGATCAAAGCATACAGGCTGCTAGGAATGCTAACACGTGATAGAGCCACATAAAGCTGACCGTGCGAAAAACAGCTAATACTTAGATTCACACCCACAACCTTTAGTTGTGTCTGACCTTGACCTTTATTAATTGTCATCGCGAAATATAGGCTCACTGGAAACTGGACTCATTTAAAACTAAACGGAAGATTGTTTAGAATAAGAGGAATCCGAAAAATAAAAACGCTATCAGCTATTCCGTAACCTATTAAAGTCTCTGTTTCTATCAGGTTTCGTAGTAAATAATAAATGTTCGACGTGATTCTTTAAATTGGCATAACTTTTTTATTTATGAACCGATTGACATGAAACAAACACTAAATGTTAAGTGAAGCTTACCACAATGTATTAGTGAAAACCATATCTAAATCGGATAAGCCGTTTCTGAGATTAGCGTGAACAAACGCACAGACAAACAGACAAACAGACAAAAATTGTAACAATCATTGTTTTGGGTTCTATTTGCGTTGATAAAGGTCCCAATAATTTTTTTCTCATATATCTTCCATGTACAGACAGCCATCGGTTACATTTTTATTATATGTATAGATTTAAACCGCCCCTGTTTCACAAGTACTTTTAATTACCTATGCTTTTTATGAAATAATTTCAAATCGTTTTAATTTTCAGCTTTTCTCCACTATATGCCATATTCGTCAACTGGCCTTTCGATTTTACGGATTTTTTATGTCGTCAACTCGCATGCAAGTTTATAGTGCAGTCAAATAATAACACATTGAAATAAACAAATAAGAACGCATGATCAAAATCTTAAATATTTATCACTGATCCTCTAGTAGATCCTTTAATTTCTGTTTGATAATTTATGTTAGTGGATCTACGAGGAATTGTTTTTCCTCGTGGTCAAAAGGTAAGTGTAAGGCACATCTGAGTACCTTTTACGAGAAAACGGTGTATTGTTTTATATGTGTGTATTTTAAAAGATAAAAAATTTACAGAGCAATAAATGTAATTAAAACCTATACATAAAACTACACATAACACATTTACAATATTTTAGTTCTATTCTATGTCCACCATTATATTATTTTCATAATAAAATTACCACGAAAGATGTCTGTTTTCAATGTATTGTAAATTTATTTCGTAAAAAGAATTTCTCGATTATTTTTTATTGGTTTTATAATGTTAATCACTATACCCGAGGGCGCGTTGTATCTATTTGTAATAACGTTTTCCCTATAAAGAAAAAGTTTTTCTTTGTAATCTTTGCTCTCTTGCGCTTGGTTTTTAAACAACGACGGCGTTTACCACTGTACCTCTTTCATCATCATTATTAATAAAAAAATAGCACAATACTTCGAAAACATAACTTTAACTTTTACCACTGTACCTCTTTCGTCATTATTGTTAATAAAAAATAGCACAACACTTCGAAAACATAAGTTTACTTTTCTCAACAATTTATTTGGCTGATGTACGAAGGTGTCTAAATACGTAAATATTCCACTATTTGTCAAAATATAACACACATTTTTGAAAATATAAAAGCATTTCAACGTTAAGAAACAAATTATTTTACTGACTTTCTTTTTTAACCGATTTCAAAAAAAGGAGGAGGTTTCTCAATTCGTCCGTATTTTTTTTTTGTGTGTTCGCGTATAATTCCGTCGTTTATGAACCGATTTTGATGATTCTTTTTTTGTTGGAAAGGAGATATCTCGAGAGTGGTACCATAATAAGGAAACCAGGATCTGATGATGGCACCCCAGAGAAATCGAGGGGAACTTTCGAAAATCGTACTGACGACTAGTGCATTTGTTATGTTTTTCATTAAGTATTTTAAGGCACTACTATTTAGTGAATTTTTGGAGACGATCTAATGATGCACAAAGACAGTCGAGGGAACTCCTCAACGATTTACAGCAATTACTTGGTGTTTAGACTTAATTAATTTCTAATGATGAGAACTTTGTTTCCATTATGGGTTATAAGTGCCATTATAGGTGACCATAGACAGTCGAGGGAATTCCTCAACAGCAGTCATGTCGGGCTTACTTCATACGGTTTAATTTGCCAAAATGTTTAGTGTATACAAAAATATACCTAAGTAAGATTTAGGTCTACCCATCACTAAAAATGGTAAAATATTATTGAGTATTTACTTGGCACCAACTTCAAAATTATAAAATACTCATTTAATTATTTCTGATTAACTAAATCAAAATATGAATTACTTTGTGCTATGTAAATTTATTTTTTACTTTTTAGTTTTTTTTCTGTTTGAAGTCGGTTTTCTTTTTGTTAAAAATTATTTTATTATAATGTTGTTATTTATTCAATGTCGTATATTTCAGTTTGTTGATTTATAATAATAGTAGCAAAACTTTGACCGAATAAGGCTCAGATAGAATTTTGTAATAATGATTTTGCAACATTTCGTTGATCGATGGACTGTAATGGCAACTTTCGTCCTTACAATGTTTTCAGTATCTGATATCTGTTGACAGCTTGTAATTTGATTATGGCTTTTGAAAATGTAATAATAGATAGTAATTACAAAGTGCCAAGAATGCTTCCTTGTTTTATAAAGTTTTATGAATAAGCAAGTAAGATGTAACCGCGCCTGTTTAATTTATTCAAGTAACTAGGCGAGTACATCAACAATACAATTTTTTGTACAAAATCATTTCTAGTAATTAAGTAGTATTGCTATGATTACGCTTAACTGTAATAAATACTTACTCATAGTTAACTTCCACATTTCGTCTGCTTAATAACAGCGTGAATATTCTAGGACAAATCTAAATAAAAAAAATATACGATTGAAGTCATATTTTTTTAATATATTTATCAACCTTGGAATTGCAATAACATAAAGTTCAATTATAGCGGGTATTAAAACGCGAGGGCTAGATAATATTTGTCCTTGTTTCATGTTTGTTATGTTATCCGTTTTTTTTTTCCTTGTTATGATACGAGTATGACTAAGCACAGAGCCCTTTGATTTGATAGTTGACGTTAAGCATAAACGAAATTAAGTAGCCTTGTAAATTCTCTTACTTGTTTATTACACTATAAAACATATCCAGCCAAACCACGGGCCTTGAAGCTCACTTTCGTCATTGCCGTTTGTAAAAAAAAACTAAAAGATTAAGGGTAGGACAATGCAAGGATAGGGTAAATACATGCGAAGTAGCAAAGGAAGTAATTATTCTGGTACAATAAACAAATTGATTATCTACACTATTCAATTTTGGATAAAGTTTTAATACAGATGCTTTCTATCAAACAATTCTCGCGGTACTCTCAGTGGCCTAAATATATTTAAACTGAATCTATAAATCTACCTCGATATTATCTCACGCGCAAAGAACAGGCCTTATCACATAAAAATAAGGCATAAGCATATCATTACGCTTGCTCAAGGGGGATTGGCAATTTCGAACGCTTTTTTCTAACTTTTCTCACAGCAAGTCTGATCCTACACCCTGCTCTGGTCGAATTTGCATTCTATCATACTATAAATAAAGAATGCACCTGTGTTTGGATATAGAGATTTGCATCTGCGACACAGTAATACTTCTCGCGCAGATGACGTCGGTCGACTGGACATTATATCAAGAGTACACTGCTCTGAGAATAACCTCGCATTATTCTTTTGTTTTCTACGTAATTAGGTTCTTAAGCTTAAACACAGAACGTATAACATAAACGTGTTAGAATAGGCACTAAACATGATTCATTTCGAAATAAGGTTTTGCAAACGAGGTTTAAGAGAGCATTCAGTACACAGCTGCAATGCCAGGGGACCCTGCAAAAGGCGTTTGCAAGTCTATAAGCGACAGTTACCAGGTAGGCTCATTGAAACTGGATGCAATAAACGAAAGAAAAAGTTATATTTGCAAAACTCTACATTTCTTTTTTTATTTTTCTTAAATGTAGAAGTAATCTTAAAAATAGAACTTATCATCAGAACCCTCTTTAAATGTTAATGTGAGTTATTATGTGCCGCTTGGAGCCTCCATAAATTATAAAAAGTAAGCAATATTTTACATTTTTGTTTTACTCCATAGATGCTGTGAGTTTATCACAGATTTAAGTGCGATAAGAGTTTTTTTTTAATTGAATATTACTTTCATTAGCTGGTTAGAAGAGACCTACACCCTTTAGTGAGTACATTTTCATATCTTCGTGTTTTTAAGTCGAAAGATTATGTAGGCAACCAACCCATGTCTTTTGTTCATGTATTCTAAAATACGGAGTTACTCGACACTTTACCTGCTTGATTTTGAACCATATATCAGCGCAGTACTTGAACGATAAATTTTGTTTATTTTCAGTTTTGCAAGTGGTAAACTCTATAATATATGTATAGGTTTATAAGTCCACAGAACTAAAGATAATTTGTGCCGGTTTCAAATGTACTAAATCTTCCGAACTATAATACATGTGGGAATTATGAACTAATAGCTCAGGGTCAGTAATACTGCAAAGCGTAATTTACATACATAATCGTGATAGTCTCATCGTTACCCGACTCCAATAGACAAGATTGTAACTTCAAAACGGAGAAAAATTTTGCATGTAGGTACCTAAATAGGTACTTTAAATATTACTTACTTGTAATGAATGAAAATATTATTAGGAACTTTGCACATATACAAAAAAAAGTCAAAATTATACCAGTTTACTTCAAACACGCGTGAGTGATCATGTACTTTCTTTACAAGGCAATAATGGGCTAGTGTAGTACAATAAAAAAATTTCGGTTGCCACATAATTACGCAGGACCTATATACCGTGTTCGATGTTATAAAAAGAATATTGGCATATTAAAACGCGTAGAAATCTCTCCCTCGTTTTTTTTTTTCATTACAATTTCTGAGATTTTAATTATCCTATGGTATCAATAGAATGGTTATAATGAAAGAAGTACTATTCATGTAAGTCTAAAATCTTGTCTGTTACGATTTTCATAGATTTCAAATAAGCGTACCGCCATGCGCCATTCAGTTTCAATAATGTAATTATGAGCGTTCACACTTGAAAGTGGCAACGCCGCAATTTTAATGTCATATTTTCGTGGTTTAAGTATCATTTTTGTCATTTAATCGGAGCTATATTTTAAAAATATTATCAGAACACTTTTAAGAATTGCGTGAAAGCTGTATTATGAGTATGACCCATTTGATAGTAAGCAGCTGCCATATTCTGTGGCGGTACATGAAAATGTATGTATTCCCTCATGCGAATTTTATATTCACAAAAAACATTTACTGCCAATGAACCTGTAAACCACTGTAAACTATTGAAACAAATTTTATAGTTACATACCTTCAGAGTACCTACCTGTGTAAAAATAGCTAATAGTGTCTGGTTAATACCGTTTGAATATTTAAACAAACAAATAAAGAATAATATACTCTTTACGTCACTCATAGTAGAATATTATACCCGCGCTAAAGCACAAGGTTCGTGTCACAGTACCTACCTACTCGTAGACAATGTTGACATATTTATAACAACTGGGAATCATACCCACGTCATTAAAACAAGAGTTAATCACTAGTTGTAACAACACAACTGTCAATTTATGGATAACAAAAGACGTGATTTTTAACCGACTTCAAAAAAGGAGAAGCTTTCTTAATTCGACCGTATATATTGTTTGATTTAATAAAAAAAAATAACTATTGTATAGATCATTGTAGTTAAACAGAGAAACATATTATGTTACTAGCTTCCTGCAGCGCAGTTTCACCCGCGTCTTTGGTTACTGCTCTGCTTCCGTTGATAGTAGCGTGATGTTACATAGCCTATAACCTTCCTCAAGAACTGGGCTATCATACGCAAAACGAATCATTCAAATCCGACCGGTAGTTCCAGAGATTAGCGCGCGTTAAAACAAACAAACTCTTCCGCTTTATAAAATAGTAAGGATATTTATTACATATAATATTACTCCAAAAGGTCTATTGCTTAATAACCATTAATTTTAGAAATATATATTTGAAAGCAGAAACACAGACGTAGCAAACACAAAAGTTTAAAAAATTGTTCTATTTAAAGTATCTAATGGCGCATTTACATTGGTCGTTTATTCAGTGCGGGGACTTTAGACGTCTGCTTATGTCATTCTCTCGAAGGTAACTGGCAATAAAATGGTTCCCGCGTGGGTGCCCTATAGCATGCATTACAAAAATCTCTCACACCTCGCATGCGGACGCTAACGACCAATTAAATTGCGCCTACAAGTTATACAGCTTTCTTACGCAAGAAATTTACTAAGATAAACTTAAAATAATCTTTTTCAAAATATATAAACATAGAAAAGTTTTGCTTGCCAGATACTTCAAAGCAAAATTACGCCAGTTTAAACTTAAACATCCATAAGGAATAGAGTTAAGCAGATTAATAAACTCTGCTGGAAGCTAAAGATGAGTTGTTTCACAGAACTTTTAACTTGTTTTCACACCTACTGCGCAAATTTTATCTTGTACATAAAGATGACTAAAAGTTCTAACATTGAACTTGTGTAAATATGACGTAGTGACAAACGATTATGCGAAAACTTTAAATGGTGCAAAGAGATTATTACATTAGAACTTATTTCTAAACAGAAATTTTTTATCAAATTTGCTGCTTTTTTGTAATTATTTTCTGCTACCTTCTTCTAAGTCACGTAATGGCTACAGATACATTTTTTATAATCATTAGGTTTTTTCTGCCGAAATTTCAATGTATGTAGGTATGTATTATATATTAGATTTGTAATTATGTCACAATTAATTATCACCCATGTGCGATGCAGTGGCATGTAAACCAAAATATAGCATGAAAGCTTCCAAATATCGAAGTGAACCTATTATGAACAGTCCAACCACGTTAGAATCAAAATTGAATTCTGCTACTGTCACTCTGCTGTCGCGCAGATAGATACAGACGTGTCTGTCCGTATGTCACGGAGACCTAATTGTGAAATAGAATGTGTTACAGACCAAAAATTCAAAATTTAATTAATTTTTAATGCCTAAAGCATAGTTTTTTCTTATTTGGAACAAGTGCCAGCCTTTGTTTTTCATAGGTATGTTTATTATGATGTTCATTATTTGTAATCATGTCGATTATTACACGCATGACATGATTACAAATGGTAGAAATTGTCGGTTTTCTTATATATAGGTACGCGTATATGTAGCAAGGAATTTCCTGAACGATAGTAAAAATCATACGTTGCGTGATTTAAAAGAAGTTAGCAGTAAAATAGAAAACATCAACTTTGCTATATACTATTTAGAGATTAAAACTCGTAGAAATATTAACTAATAGAAATCAATAAACCTCAACCAAACGCGATAAAACCCCTAAAAGAAGCAAGAAAACCATCTCACATAATCCACTTGTTTTTTTTTTCAAACTAGTTGTAAGTAGTACTTAAAATGACCTCTCATCTTAATTTCACGTCAAACTAGCATTCTCGAGAATATAAAACATTGTCCTGGACGTGTGTAGCAAGAAACTAGGTCACCGTGCGTGACCTGAGAATATATCAAAATGCATAAAAACAATAATAGGATGGATATGAAATAAAATTGTATTATGTATATACAATTTTATCTAAACTATGCATTATTGTGAGGCGTATAGAAAGATATGACCGGTTTTCTTATGCAACTAAGTTGTCACATAACCTTACGACTCACCTCATAGAATATTATTGATTCAGACAGCCTACTGGACGCGAACATTACTCGCGCGTAGCATACACCGTAAAAACTTATTTTAACTGCTTTCTTGAAGAACTCCATGTTGTCTCGTGGGAAAACCTACAAAGGAAGTTAATCTCATCATAATATCATACGTGGGTGAAAGATATAGGTACAACCTAATGCGGGGTAAACCTAAAGCTTACTTTGTGCCGCGCGGTGAAAATCGACCAAGAAGGTCGGCGGAAATGGCAATTGGGATAGGTTGCAAGTGACTAAAGCCGCAAGCCCCAATGTATAATAGGTACAAAAGCATCCGCTTTGGCCGCGCTGCGACCGGACGCATGCGGCTGGTGACTTAAATCGACCGTGTAAACGATCAGTTGCAGGCGATCGCCCGCCGCACGAACACCTATTCTGCTTAACATTTTCGAACGAAATGACCGAGCCACATGCGATTTTAGTGACCAGTGTAAATAGGCTAGCGATGAGGCTTGGTGAGGTGATATGTGAAGCGACTACCCGCATGGGCGAAAATGGACCCGTGTAAACCCTCCCTAGCGGTCGGATATACTTTCCTAGGGCAATCTGTCAACTAAATGAAGAAGCGGGAAAAAGCAGCAGGCAAAATGGCAGCATACAAAAGGACTTAAAATATCTACTAAGAGTGGCTGCAATAGCAAATACATCATCATCATCATCATAATATCAGCCTAAACACGTCCACTGCTAGACATAGGCCTCCCCAGTTTTCACCACTGTGTCCGTCCTCATCCATCGGTTGCCTGCCACCCTTATAAGGAGGTCGGTCCACCTTGTGAGGAATTTGCCCACGCTGCGTTTCGTTCGTGGTCGCCACTCTAGAACCTTTCTGCCCCAACGGCTGTCAGTTCTGCGAGCTATTTGTCCTGCCCATTGCCACTCCAGAGAAGCAACTCTGCGAGCCATATCGGTTTGTTTGGTTCGCCTGCGGATTTCTTCGTTTCTTAAATGGAAAATGGATTTTATCTAAAATAAACATAAATAATAATAAACGGTCACGCATAAAGTAAGAGCCTTCTGATAAGACCCATAGTTAGCGACCTCGTCTCTGGAGCAGAGACAAGTATGTCTAGTAAAAACCTAGATTCTTTAAATATTCCTATTTCATCGTTGGGCGCTGAAGCGCTGTCAATAGTAGACATTTGACATACCTATTCTAAAAGCGATTTAGCGCTAAAAGATCCATTGCATAAAATCGGGATTTATAATAATCTTAGATCAAAGATTGAATATAGAAAGCCACTGTTAGTGTCTTTAGTGAGATAATGATTAATACATTACTAATTGAATTTATGATTTGAATAATTAATAATTTGAATCCGATATCAATCTGGTCATTTGGTCGATGGATTAATTGAATACCTTTATCTCAATAGGTTACTCTCCTGGTGCACAACGTCATTCATAAACACCTAAATAGAAAAAAAAACTTTTAACATTAGGCAGTATGCCACAAAGAAAGGAAAAAAAACTGTTTTGTTTTATGACATTAGTTAGGTTTACGAAGTATTTTATTGCTCTAAACTGCACATCGGTTTGTGTAGCCAAGGAAGTGCCCCCATTCTTATACGCGCATAAATATTATTGTAGAACATTTAACATGATTATTTATTGCAATTTTAAATATTATTTATTTTATAATTCATGATTGTGTCTTAAAAATATTATTGTGTTAAAAATTACATGATCGCTAGCTAATATATGATTGAATTGAAAAAAACCAAGACAACTGTCACCATATTGTGAAGAGTGCCAAAAAATTTAACTGGCCGCTATTTCATTGTGTTTTGTTTTCATACTGTTATCAGTCTACATAATACGGTTTGCAGTTACGTTAAATACATATATCTTTTTTATTTAATTATAACAAAATAACAGAACTGAATTATCGAAAAACATAATAATTTATATTTGGTATTAGGAACAAAAAAACGGGTGACATTCTTCGAGTACAAAAAAAAAATTGAGGATTAATAAGATTGTTTGGGCAATATATAACTTGCTAACGAATGGTGCTACAAACTGCAACAATAGGGGATCATTACTTACATTCCTAAATATCTTGAGCTTCCGTTTATCATTCTATCTAACGATAGGACATTTAATATCGTGACTGATTTGATTCTATAAATTGTGCTACATTCAAATCCCTTGCAGAACAAAGCTTGACTTTAACTAACTTAATCTGGTTATCTGAGTCACCATTTAAAATAAAGATTGTAAGGTACGTTTGAAAATGAATCAATGGCCAGTCTAACTAATTGGCTATCCATACTATTTATTATATAAAGCAGAAGAGTTTGTTTGTTTGTTTGAACGAGCTAAACTCTGGAACTACCTGTCGGATTTGAAAATATTTTTTTCCGTATGATAGCCCAGTTCTCGATGAAGGTTATAGGCTTTGTAACATGACGCCACTAGCGACGGGAGCAGAGCAGTAAGCAAAGACGCAGGTGAAACCTAGCTAGTCCGTTTATATTCTTACTGTGTAGGTTCTACTTTTATAAAATTTAATTTCTATTTTATGAAAAAGTAAAATCTTATTTATTTAAAAAAAAAAAAAAATTTAATAAATACGATATTACCTACTTAAGGGCTAACATAATCTTAGTTGATAAAAATGTTTTTAACAGAAAGTGCGGCACATGAGCTCCAATGAGATAAAAGGGTCCAATTTCGTTCTTAGTAATGTGTGTTCTTAGAGCTCAGCAAAGTAAAGGCTATTTCCTTAGTAGATCCTTTAAATAATTAAATTCAACGAGTAGGTTCTACTCCACTAAATGCGTAGATTCTCTTCTGTTGTCGACCTCTTGGTTGACAATTGTGTATAATTATTTTATATCGTGCCGCAATACCTACACTAACCTAACCTTTCCTTTTTGTATGGTTAATATACTATAGCAGAGAGATTAAGATATATATATATATATATATAGCTGATGATAATAAACCATAAAAATAAATTGTATATTTTGTAGAAAATTATAGTTAGGCATCTTTTGAATTAAATAAATTTAGGCTTTTATCATCATCACCTTAAGTTATGATTGGGTCAGTCCTTACAGGTTTTGACCTTCTCTGGCACTTCGACCCTTTGGGTTTGTTTGTGCGGTTTAATACACATTACGAGTATAGTACGTGCTACACATAGATGTATGTATGTTATAAAAGTGTTTAATATAATAAAATATCTCATTGCCATAGTAATTTCTCCTATTACCACGCAGATGAAACAGCGGGTAACAGCTAGCTAAATAAAATTATAAAATTATAGATAATACGGTGGCTTCAGTAGTTACCGTAGCAAGCAGCGCGCGAAATGCCCCACTTAGTAACAAGTTCAGAACGAGTGTTGTTAAAATAACATTAAACTTGAATTTTCCAAGTGAAAATCAAGAAAAATGAACAGCGCTTCTAGTGCTTATCATGAGAACTAACTGGTACGAGTATTTGAAGCTGTCACTGAATTGTCTGTAAAGTGATTGATCCATTACTAAATACAGTTTCGAATTGTCTGTCATTTAATTTCATTCACATTTTTTCTATTTTATCATTTTAATATACCATTAATATCATCAACAAGAATATTATTCTACACTTGACGCTGGCAGAAATAGCGGACACAATCGTCGGCTCTGTTGCCAAAAAAAGGAAACGAAGAAATACAGTTTCATCCAAATGTATTTAACTGTTTGCGGTGTAATTAATTGTGAAAATCGATAAAAGCTTTATATTTTCTTAAGATTTTGGTACACGTGACCTACGTGACTTTTTCAGTATATTTACGAAGTTTATTTTCTAAATTTACTTCCGACATTAGACTGTAAAAAAATACCATAACATAAAGCTAGACTTATAAAAAAATTAAGATTAGAAATGGGCTGAGACAATTTTAAGACTAGTACTTATTAAAGATAGACTAGATATACAACAGAGGCCCTAGCCACTTGTCTAGGGCCTCAGAAACACTTTAGTACGCGTACAATAAAAGATACCTAGCTGCCCGTACAAGGAAGGGGTCACAGGTAATTGAACTCAAACGCTATTGTAGTGTCCTTCAAAAAGATTTGTAGAAAACATCAGATCACTTAACCAACGAGCCTGAATGTGTTCTAAAAATAGCATTTCAATTTTAGAGCAAAGTTTGTTTTTGCTTTGATAAGTGCGACTTCGCCGAATTTAGACAAGTCCTCGAACTTTCAGAACTCTGCAGTTTGAAGCTTTTCACGACGACTTTTATATAATGCTTGATAGTTTTAATAAACGGTATAGAGGATATATTATAATATCAAAGAAGTACTGTAAGATAGTTGTTATTTCTGTCTTTTTGAGTAGAAAGAAAGAGATGGAAGAATGAAAATTTAAGAAACAAACTATCGTATTTAAAAAAAATCTTATATGATTTTCTCCTTGTGAAAATATTGCAACTTTTTCAGTATAATTATCATGTATTTTTCAAATCTATATTGAAAAAGCTATTTTCTAAATAATATCACTCAAATTTAGATAATGCTAATGACTACATTTTCTAACATTGTAATCAGTTTTAGGTTAATGGAGCTTTTCAAAACAAACCGTAAGTGAAGCCATCTAAGCGAATGATACGTTATATTTCATCTTTAGTTCGGTCGGTTCGCATTAGGAGAGTAATTTAGTTGAAACATTAAGGCAGTAGCTTTGTATTATAGATAGGTACGTACTACAGTAATGTTATAGGTACGTAGGCTACTAAAAATCAGTACTAAATTAAAGGGACGATAAGTCGATCTTAAGCAAATACATTTTTATCTGCTCTGAGACGTGCTTATAATGTCATGTCCAATGCCTCTTTTTCAAAATTATTTTGTGTATAACTGATATAGAGTGAAATAAACTATGCAGAAGAATCATGAGCTATGACTAACATAAATACATAATTACCCTGTCAATTATAAAGAACAGTCCAATTACGTTACAATGCGATAGATTTCATCTGACTAACCTACATACTTGTATTCACAAAAAAGATTTTACATAAAATACTAGTAAGTGCTTACAGTGTTTTCAACAACTATTCTTTACGAGCTTTTATGTTTTTATAACATATACCCCAATTTCATAAAAACTCGATAATATTAAGCATAATATAGTAATCGTAATAACAACGATTTGGAATGGTGGCCACCACTTCTAGATTCCACTGACTGCTTACCATCAGGCAGGGTGGAGTCACTTTAGTAGAATAATATAAAAAAAAAAAAATTACTGGTGACAGAAAGCTAGTTACTATCGGCTGACTAAAATTAATGGTAAATCGTTCTACTTGTAACCCAAGTTAAGAAGTTCTTATCTATTCATCAACAGACAAAAATCATCAGAGAAATAGTATCACAATGTCTGCAATCCTCTGTAGACTAGAAGTAGCTCCCCAGTGCTAGCTATGCTTAGTATCAAGTTGAAGTTGTGCTCTGACGTTGAATACAGTCTACTTATCGTCGGCTCCTTAAAAATTCGTTCTACGGCTGACAATTGATGATGCCATTTAAATTATATAGTCGTCTGATAAGTAAAATCAATTTCTGTTTAAAATGTTACCAAAAAAACAATATCTAGATATGTACATTTTTGTTTTTGCGACTTCTTCAGTTTTCCGCATAACATTACGTACACTTCGTAAGGGCTTAAAGAAAAAAAGGCTAAGATCGTTTACGTGTACGCCCTTCGATTGATTTATTCCTAGTTCACTATTAATCATGCTTAAGGACTCACAATTAATCTGCCCCAGTTGTACATGTTCTAATTGAATCAAGTGTGTTTGTATGATAAGCAAGATGAATTAAAATTTTGAATGGTTCGGTTTAACAATAGGACGTAAAGCTTGGAATGGGACTCATAAGACCTGAGCACAAATTTTGTGGCGGGCAATAAAGTTGCGTCCCTTGCAAGCGTTTACAGGCTACAGTTACTGCTTACTATTAAGAGGTCAATATATGTATAAAACCAGCTTTATATTGTAAACTTCGTAAAACTATAGTACCTACCTACCTACTAAATAATAGTAATCGCTTTCCTCTGTTTCAAACTTTACAAGAAAAATAATTGCAACGAATGTTGCAACTATAAATTAAACACTACACAAAAGCATTGTAGGCTGATAGGACACTGCAGACACTATGGCTTTAATTATTATACGTTTCTAACAATTAAGCATGATATGAAAAGTTTATTTCTTTCAAATGCCGTTTAAATCAAACTAGTATGCAAGAAAAGTTGCCATCTCTCCTGCAATATGTACTGACATACCGAGTCAAAGCTTAATTTAGATACAAAATCGACATAGTAATATGTAGCTCTTAGTTTGTTCATTACTGCTACTAAAATTGACCGGTTCTATCACATTTGACTAAAAGCAATAAACCGCTATTAGAAATGGTATCCCGAACTATGAACTTCAAATTACTAATATTTGAACTAGAAAAGCACCGAATATTGCTGTGTTTATTCGATTTCTGTGAGCCAATCAGACAGGCTATACTTATCTATAAAATAGAGAAATTCTGCGATCTATTTAATATCTTGTAGGTTTTTGCTAGGCAGACTATTATTAGTCTGACACTATACGTAATTCAATTTTGGATCCGCTTGCGAACCATATTTGCGATTTTTCTGCTTAGAATTTTTACTGAACTTGCTTTTCCTACAAGTGTATTTAATTATGTCCCTTCAGGTTGCGGGCTGTCCTGTAGAATATCGCAATCCATAACGTGATCAAAATTTTGTACGATTTTCATTCGTCAGCGTACATCACTTCCAATGATCACTTAATGTTAGTTTATAAAGAGTACATTCGTATTTACGTAATCACTTGTGAGATATACACCCGTCTAGGCACCGATTCAGGATTGCTCGCCATTAATTGTTTAAAATTTCTGTAATATGACCAAAAAGGGAATGAAATACATCTGTCATTATTCATTAAACAACTTGATTCGCTGAAATAGAATCGTTGTGTAACGTTCGCCAATGACTGACCTTTATTGATTGATGGTTCGGGTCGGATTAATTCGCTCCTCTAATGTGGATAATAGCAATGATTAAGCATATTATCAATACCTAAGTATTTGCTATAGAAATTGTAATGTAAACATTCTCACAGTATAACCAATTTATTAAGTGTCAGTAGGTATTACATTAATATAAGTCTTCTAAATTAGTCCATGGATTGTTGTTGTTGCCAATTATACAAAATTACAACTACACA
This sequence comes from Parascotia fuliginaria, assembly GCA_963082885.1. Lineage (NCBI taxonomy): Eukaryota > Metazoa > Arthropoda > Insecta > Lepidoptera > Erebidae > Parascotia > Parascotia fuliginaria. Next base: position 9,916,443 of record OY720180.1, on the reverse strand, counting down.
ATACCTATTTATAATTTAAATGATTTCGCTACGGTGTTAATATGTAATTTACTTAATTGCTACTGTACAAGCGCACAGTGAATAAGTGAATTACATCCCTCATACCATACATGTATAATCACAGCAACACTATTATATTTAGTATCAATGTGTCTACCTGTGAGTAGTGATTTCAAAACTCATAAAGAATGCAATGTATTGTGAACCGTAGAGACTATTCCTTCGATACAAAGTAGTCCTTTTATTTTATGTAGGCCAGTGGTGGATCGTAACCGGATTATAGCCAACTATGCCAACTCTTAAGGATGTTATCAATACTAAAAGTAGATACAACTTTATAAGCCAAACACCCATATTCATATATAGCACCTACTCAGTCCCATGTAACAGGGAACAGCTATATCTCATATTCTGGGCTCAATTTCAAAAGATTTATTTATTTTTTTAACAATTTTATCCTCAACCTCTTCGTATTTGCCTTGTACAACAACACCCACAGATTGGAACTTACTCTAGGTTGAATTTCGTCACCGACACAGTAGCTATTTAATCGATAAAGGTAAAGCACTATTTCTTTTGGCATACCACGTGTGGAACGTATGTATGGAAATCATAGGTAAGTAGCACATTTTAGTTAACTTATGCTATTCTACTGCTAGGCAAGGGTCTTCCCTAGATTCATCCATAAGCTTATTTCTTATGCCAAAGCCAACTCTCATGGTGTGTATCTAGGTCATCTCACTTCTCACCATATTTTCTTTATCTTCAAGTATTTAATTTTCAAATTTTATTACCTCATTAGTACGAATTCAGTGACTTCAATCATATTATGATATGTACTCAATTTCAATATTATTATGTAGTGTCGGATTAGGCTCGGTTAACAAAGTTAATTTGAAAGGATATTAAGGTCCATTTACACTACGCAAGTTTGCAAGAATGTTTTTTGATAATCTTACATACCTTTTCACGCACCAGGTAAAGACGTGATATTACAAAAATGACTTTCATCATATACAACAATTTCAGGCGTCGTCAGCGTCGTTAGGAACTCACGAACTCCGCCTACTAGCGAAGTGTAACTATACAACTTAGCTGATTATACATTATATCACTAGCACAATAATAATTAGTCACCAGAATGATGGCGGTCAAATCATCACATACGAAGGCGGCCAAAAAAAATATCTAATACGGTACGGGCCTATTATCAAACCGCCGCCAACAAATCATCCGAAAAGATACCTAATCTAATAGGACTGCCACCACTACGGTATAATTAATTTTCTTGCGTATGGAATACGTGACGAAATAGTGTAAAAATCTTAGATAACGTGTGCGTGGATGATGTTGCCGCTAAAATTTACAGAGTACCATTTGACAATGGCCAATTTTTAATATACTTTAATATATTTATTTATATATTTATAAGGATCTCTAACAGGAAATACATGTCACTTTCATCACATTTCAAACATAAAAATAACAAGTCTCATGCTTCCTCAATTACAAGAGACCACAGCATGCAGGCATACAGCATCAGTACAGACAAAAAAAAAACAGAATTCAGGTCAAATAAAAAAAAAATTAAAATTAAAAAAAAAAAAAAAAATACAATATTTGAAGACATGAAATAGATTAAACAATGACATAAAATTAAAAAATTAAATAAATAATAATTGTAGCTACGAGGACAACTAATTAAAAAAAATTAACTAAATAAAATTAAATTAAATTAAACAAATATTTGTTTGTAGTTATTATACATGTAAAAAAAATGTGAAAGTATGCTTTTAAAATAGCTTTAAGAACCGATATATTGTGCCGTAAATTGGGACAGGCCAACATACAGCAGTCTACTTGTACGGGCTGATTGATCAATACATAAATAATAACGTTATACATATACAAATACTATTTCAATAAAAAAGAGTCTTAAATATACCTTTCTAAAATTCAATTCAATTTGATTATGTGTATAAGCTGAATTTCATTTACATATTTATTATTTATTACGTAGGTCTACACTAAAATCTTTCTTATATTAAGGCAAAGTTGGTAATTAACAATTGGTTTGCAGTAACTTTATGGTATGGTAAGTAATTTCGTTTGAAAGTACAATGTTTTCATAGTTTATAGCTTAATAATAGTTTAAAGATTATGTGCTTAAATTCTAGACACCATAGCCAAGCTCTCGGCAAGATTAAAATAAAACTGTAATATGAAACTAAAATAAAATAAATGTTGTAATGAACATTTTCAGAGAGAATACATTAAGAAACTGTATATACATATCACTGACTAATCTTATTCTCTACTAGCTGACCCGGCGAACTTCGTTCCCCCTAACAGTCGATCATTAATTAGTTAATTATTCTAAAATAAAATATTTTTTCTAAAATTAACGTAGCCTAAGTTACTCCTGATTACATCAGCTACCTGCCAATAAAGGTTCCGTAAAAATCGGACCAACCATTTCAGAGATTAGCTGGAATAAACAGAAAGACAGACAGACAAAAATTGTAAAAAATGGTATTTTGGTATATATTCATATACATGTAGTAAAAAAACAGTTATTTCAATATTACAAATAGACTATTCCAATTTTATTATATGTATAGATTACGTTTGAGTAGCATTTCGATCGAACGATTTTATATAGGTATCAGAGATCACAGGCCGTAGCTAGGCAATACGCCGGATGAAACAGTAGGTAGATGTATAGAGGTATGATATCTTAATTGTACTCGTTTTAAACTCACAACAACCCAGTAAACTGGAAATGATCATGTAAACAAATCATAAACAGCATTCAGGCATCTGTTGTAGCTTTAACAAATTGAATACAATGTTTATTGTTGCTCATGATTCATTCATACGGACGGTTGAAATACTAACTTGAATAAAATGGATAATAGACTTGATTTTTGGCAAGCGTATTTCTTTTCAATGATGTTTGATAATTAGTGGTAATGTGGTAAGGTAAATGGTAACCGCTGCTTAACCACCCAGATATAGTCGGCTATGCTCCTCCTGCGCGTCCACCTTAAACACAAATAAGTGGTAATATCGAGTAGATTACCTTGTTGCTTTTAGGGTATTATTCCGCTGTTAATACAGCGTCCAATGCTCTTATTGGGTTTTAGACCAATTTTAGTTTTCGAAAGTGTTTCCCTTCCACATACGTACAATTACTTATAATAAAATATATATTCAGGTTATATTTTCATGTATTTCATATGTACTCAAATTAGGTTTCAACATGTTCATTGTGTCCATTCATTTTGAAAATATTTTAAGTGATTGTTTATATAACACTGAAATGCACGTGCTTTAAATCCATCATATTGTAACGTCAATTAATCGACATGTTTTAAATTAATTAAAATTTATATAGGCTCTGTACTCTCGTATCAAACAGGATTGATGTGCATACGAATTTTATTGGCAATTTGGGAAAAAACTTATAAAATATGTTTGTAAAGTAAAACGGTTATTACTGCATTTTTGTGTCATATTGTTCTTTTATAAGTAGTGGATGAACCATCAGCGCAGTGTCATATTATGTAATATGATAGTAATCATTAATGGATCTCGTCAACCAAACCGACACAGTACGCTGCCGCTGCCGCGTAGTCCAGGACCTAATTTATCTTACTGTGATATCAGGAATTTGATGTTTCATTGTATCTACTAAAATGATTACCGAAGCGCTTGAAATTAGAAATAACGATAGTTCTACTGAGACTGCGTTTTTCTGTAACATTTAAGCATTATCCCAATGTAAATTGAGAATTCATACTGTTATGTAAAACCCGTCTATTAAAAAAATAATACGAGTAGGTACAATCACAAAGCCGAAAATAATTTGAGTATTATTATAAACTTTCATCTTCGGTTGTAGGTAGTTGCACCTAATAGTTAGGTTGTTACCATATACGATATTATGTGTATTATGGCTTTGTTCTATAAACAATGAAAACACACATAAGTACGTATCAGACAGAATAAGATTTAAATTTATTTTATACAGCCCGTGAATATAAAATTTTCAAATCTTTAAGCTGAATCGATTAAACTGAATGAGGGAATAATATTAGGATATAGTCACTTAAATTGCAGAGAACCACGTACTTGGTGACCGTGAAGCCTTTAAGACCCTTATAAATTACAAGCCTAACCTATGTCAATTTTCTTCTTGACCCTGCAGATAAAGCTTTATAAATAAATGGGATAGTGGTAGACATGCCAAGTACACTCCAAATAAAATATGAGGTTATAATTTCTTTAGGATAAACGCAAACTTGCAGGTTACGTAGTTGTCTCACGCAACAAATTTTATTGCTGAAGACCACGATACCTAAAACAAGTTTTCAATCAAAAAGATAAATGAAACATAGAAGATATAAGAGGCTGAGAAAATAACCGTTGTCTGGTGCATCAGAATCCTACGCGCGCGCTCTTGTAACATCATCGAAAGGTAAAAATAATATCGATATATTGCTAAGCTGGTGTTCCTGCTCAACGAACATCTGCAACTCATATCAATTGTATGGCGGCAGCTCTATACACGATACGTATGACAATGACCAGCTGTAGCTAAAAAGATTTGTCGGCGTAAAAGGTTTAGGTACCACAAAATCACTTTATTCGATTACTTACAAGATCAGTTGAGTACTCTTTTGGCCTGAAGAGTGCACCAAGCTGCTTGAGGGGCGTTACACATACAACCGGGTCGGTACATTTGGTTTGGCAGTATTTGTAGAACAAGGAATCATGAGAATACAATGTTCAGCTTTATTGGGTTATTGCCAATCGGTTAGTACATTTATTTAACACCGTCCTGCTGTTGTCCAGTTGGGCTTACCCGAATGGATATATCTGCGTTAAGCCGAGCGGCTTCTTGTATACATATTTTGTCCATAAGCGTCCCTCACCTATTATAAAAAGTATCAGCTTGATATCAAGCCGCTTAGGCTTATTCAAACATTTTTACAACCTTAAGACTTTTATTTCAATGAAGTCAATTTCTAATGCGATAAAGCCAGCACAGCACACAGGTAGCATGAGTATTTTGTCCGTATAAATATGAGTTCGCTTACCTAAGAGAATCACGGTTAAGCGTCATCTCTCCGGACGGCAAATAATTTACGATTCATAAATATTATTTGTAGATCCTTTTGACTATTTCTTGTTGTGTCCCAAGGCTCGAATAAAGAACTTCAGATTCAGAGTAGATCTGACAATCGTAACGTTGATATGTAGATTCCACTTTTGTAGATTTCGTTTAAACTAACAATAAAATTACTTTGGCATAGAAAACAGAAGGTGCGTCTTTTGTGGTTTAATTAGGCTAATTAGCGACTATAAAATATGGCTGGTGCCAATCAAGTAATTAGTAAGTTAGTTTATTGTAATGAAAAGGACATTGGCGCTTAGCGCCGACAAGAATTTAAATTACAGATTAAAGAATTTAAATTACAGATTAACGACTGCCAAATGTTAGGTCACACCGTCTCTTCTCCCTCCCTCCTCTCTTTTTCTCTTCCGACTATGTATATCTTATGATGGTGAGGTTTGCCTTCTTTGTCCTTTTTCTCCATTTCGCTCTAGACGTCTGATTTATATTATTTTAAAAACACCTATACCTAAGTAACCTTTACAATAATAACATTTAAATAAAATAGCCCACAATATGCAAAGCTAACAAAACAAAGAGAAAAGAACTACACTGAACTTTCAAAAGCTAATCACTATTGAAAGTGCATTATCGCGTCACATTTTAAACATTGTTTTGCTTCCCAACTTGTAAAGTTTTATCCAGCATCATTTATTAAGTCAGTAAAGTTTAAACTGCCTAAAATGCACGATATTTAATTTCAAATCAGATAGATTCAGCTTTATAAAACTAGTCATAATACACTTCTATAATTATAACTACCGTTTAAATAATTAAAATGTTTTTGAATCACAATTTATGATAATTCTAGTTAGTTTATTTATTTAACCTAACTATTTATTTAAGTTAGGTATAGATTTTGAAATAAGTTCAGACCCTGACGTTGTGAGTTGACGTTCTAGGATACGACACCGACCTCGCTACCTAATCATTGCAAGGAATCTTCCCCAGTGAATAAGATCGTGAAAGTTAGATGACAGTCAGTAGATGTGATAATATTCAAACGCAACTCGTTAGACTAGGAGCCATCTCAACATAGTTGGCAAAGGTTGTACAATCATCAATGTAATAATAATACACAACCATGCGTAAAACTACTAGAAAAACAGTTTTGTTGCACACAAGTCCGCATTATTATCAGGTAGCAACATTTAACAAACTAGTTAACTAGTAAAAGCAATCTCGATTATCTAAAATTGCTATTACAAACAATGAGTCATGGATAAAAGTTAACGACTGAGAATCAAGTTTTAGCGGGTAATTCTTAAAACCTACGGTGTTCCTCCAGACGGCTAGAGTGACGGGGTCACGGGAGACGCTCGCGCATTCATCCGCGACCCCGACGGGCCACGGCCCGCTTACCACACGCGAGCGGGTCCCGTCCGATTTGGAGGACCTAGCCCCCCCTCCCTCGAGAGGCGTGTGCGGAACACGCGCACTGCCGTCTCGGGCCCGTGCTGTTCGGGCGGCGACTGCCCAATCGCCGCCCGCAAGCCACCTCCTACTCGGCCGCAGAGGATAGGGAGAACGGCGCGTCGCAAAACCGGCACTCCTCTTCCCCTGCGGCCCCACCGCGTCCGCAATCTGGCGGTTGCGGCCGCCGAGGCCGCGGAAGGTAGGACGAGCGGCGCACCGTTATACCGCCACTCCTCAGCCGCAGTGTCGCCGAAGCAATACCGCAGCCCGACCCAGTTGCGGTGCCGCCCATACAGCACCGCAACCCTCCTAAGCCGCTCCATCGTGGGCTTACCTCCAAAGACCAGAGGAGCGGCGCCTCCTTGGGGTTCTTCTTGGTTTACCGTGGTTCTTGGTAACCACGGTTACTAAGCCTCCCCGCCGCGACAAGGCGAGAACCCTGTTTGGGGGAGACCTTTCAAGCCCCAAGAACAAGGTTGCCTAAACAGAGTTGACTAAACAAATATGAGAAGTTACTTACGTTTACCAAAATCAACATTTTGCTTTCTTTCTTCTTTCTTATAGAAAAGATTTACATGAGTTGTTGCTTGCCTACGCATACCTACCTAATAAATACACCAGTAAAGTGCAATTCATTAAATAGCAGCTATATATCAAACGCTTCCGACGTGAAGCATTCAAAGCAACTGCTTTGATTTCACACATGAACTAAGCTTTATTTAGGGAATTCTAAACATGAGATTCGCTTAGAAAATCAACTTCAACAACAACATAAATAATTTACCTCTAAATAATTTATATGAAGCAATATCGCCATTTTCTTTTGTTTCTCCGCTAACTTCCATGCAACCAATTTGGATACGGTTATAACGGTTATCTGTCAGATAATTTTTGAATAGTTCTATTATACATATGACTTGCATTTCCGATTGTTATACATTGCTTTACTTTTTCAATTTACTATTCTACCCTCCTGTAAGGGACTGATACAAAACAGAAGGACAATTAAAAAGAGGCAACGATGAATTCATAAATTGAAAAAGGAATGAAAGCTTACGAATAACTTAACCGAATATACCGTAAGTTATCTAAGAGAAAAATCACTCAATACCAATATAAGATCAGCAAATAGCCTGATTCAAAAAGGTTTTCTACACATTTTTCATTTACTTTGCTTTCTAAATGCCTGCCTGACAAATGACATTAAAGTATATTATAACGGACGTGTATATACCTTAAAAGACGTTAATTCGATTGAAAAACAACGCAGGGACGTGACAAGATTAAGCGAAGTAAATTTGGTAGGGAACAATTCCATCTAAGACTTTAGACGGGGACAATGAGAAGCAGACTTTAGACTGTAGTTACTTAGGTTTGTTACTGTTAGTTAGGTTTGTTAGAGCACTGTAGATGATGAAGCTATTCGTTTCAGTCCTCTTATTTCTCTACTTGACCTGTGTTGAAAAGCCACGTCTCTAGCGATGTCGATGACGGTATCTGAGCTTTACGTTTTTAATTTCCTTTTTAAAATCTTTGAATTTAAGCTCGACTATCACTGAAGTCTTATACGTAACATTTAAACTAAAATATATGTAAAATATTTACACAGAGAGATATTATACATCGCAGTCATAAATCCTTTAATAGCTAACTCAAAAAGGAAGGATAAACAGTTCAACATAACTAAACATGACTCTTATATCTAAGAGAAAATCGCATTATCCAGCTAGGTGCTCGGATATGAGCTGACTTGGATATAATAGAGCCTCTCGTAAAGCCTTGTTATCATGACATTGTTAACAGTATGACACAAATAAATATCCTGCTTTTCTAAAATATGGCTGCACTTAACCATTGTTACTTTAGTGCTGGTTTTACTGAAGGTCTAAATCCTTTTGACATAACTAATCGGGTACTTCACTAAGTGCGTATGAGTTATGGTTACAAAATACTTTTATGTTCTTATAATATTTACTTAATAAACGTCAGTTTTCATGCTCTGTGAAAGTTCTGAGATATGAGTAAAATAACTCGCCAAAATTCATTTAAAAGTTTTTAGACAAAGATAGAGCTACGAACTAATCAAATTAGTTGGTTGTGGCCGTGTGGCGTTCTAGGTTCGTAGATGATTTGAATATAAAAGTCTACCTACTTTATAGACAAATTTAATTTATTTATTTTATGAATAAATTAATTTTCAACTTTGAATCACATAAATAATCTTCACTTTACAATTGTCAACGCTGCTAAACTGGGTCGTTTTTTCTTGAGCTAATCCATATCCGTCCATATCCATAATGATCCATCATTAAAATACATAGCATGTAAGATGGCAATTATAATTAGGTATCTTCATTGACGTAGTTATTCAGTCTTGTGTTCAATTTTAATAGATGGGCTTGTCTCTAATATAATGTTGAGAGATTGATAAGGTACAACCATTTCTAGGTGTATGTTGCCAGTAATGACATAAGGAGCTGAGATGTGGTCTATAGGTCTTGTCAGAAGGCTCAAAGTCGCTCAGAGCGGGCTATGTTAGGCGTCTGCCTGATCGTTTAAGAAACGAAAAAATCCGCAGGCGAACCTAGGTAACTTACGTGGCTTGCAGAGTTGCTTCTCTGAAGTGGCAATGGTCAGGACACATAGCTCGTAGAACTGGCGGTCATTGGGCAGAAAAGTGAAAAGAGTGGTGACCACGGACCAGAGGACGCAGCGTGGGCAGAACCCTCACAAGGTGGACCGATGACTTTATATGGGTGGCGGGCAACAGATGGATGAGAGTGGCGAACGACCGGCCAAAGTCGCACAAATTAGGGGAGGCCTATGTGCAGCAATGGACGTCGTTTGGCTAATATGATGATAGTGAACCATTTCTTATATAACTGAGGGATGAAACGAATATACTGCTCACAAAATTGTAGCCAGTTACCGCTGTTTATGACCGCATGCAACATTAAGAATACCACTTAAACTTTAGTGCCTCAGTAACTTTTGACTAAAGAAACTCATGTTATGTGTTAGTCGGCAAAATCTCGACAAACATTATTTCGCAACCTGATTGTAGCTTTGGATTTTAGGTAAAGGCAGATCTGAGAGAATCTCCGAATTCCTCATAGTACTAAAACAATTGGCGTTGCTTTATTGATGTGAATGACATTAAAAATAAAGAACTTGCTATATTTTGACGTCGATTAGGTCGATATTTAGGTAAGTATATCTATGTCTATGGGATCACTAGCGCAATCAGTCCACCGAATAATGATAGCCAATAACTAATACGCCAAATTACTGCCGCTACTACGCCAAATTATGGTGATTAAAACGTTCCAGGTAGTGGACATAAAGTGCTTAAAAATTTATGGAGACATTTACAACCATAAAAATATTTTTTTTGACTGAGATAATGTTTTTTTAAACAATATTACATTAATTTAAATATTCTTAACATAAGTCATTATTATTGTAGCAATTAAAATAAAATTATTGTAAGCTACCACGCACAATCTACAAAGAACAAATTGGTAGTAAATTTTCTTTGTATGTTTTCAGGCAATAATAATTAAAAAGGTAGTATTAATTGCCAGTAGCTATTAGCCTGAGGTAGCATAAACGTGCCTCTTGGTTAATTTACCTAAAGTCAACTATTAAAAATCCGTTCTGACTTTACAAAACATTTATAAAGTAATTAAAAATTTGTTTAGACAACCGCAAATAAGTTTCGCTTTAAGCAGCCAGTGTTTAAGTAGGTACGACTCACAATTTTCCTTATTTACTCGTAATCTAAAGTACGTGTAACTTTTCGTGAAACCTCATTATGGTTTGAAATGAGCTCATTGTAATTCTATAATAAATTATCCAATTAAAAGTAAGTCTTATTTGTTATTTTAAGCTGTTAAGTGTCACTTAAATCACATAAGTGTCCTATATTGTCTTTAAATCCTAAAGGTGTACCATATGAACTCTCTTCAAAGTTGTAGATCAAATAACAATGTTGTCTTTTATTTTACTGCCAATGCAGATTAGTCGTTTAAAATCAGTTCAATACAGAGTGGCGAAATAAAGTACGCAATTTCAATTATAACTACCTACATAATCAGCCTGAAGATAGTCTGTGTTTACCATAGTCGCCACACTTAGCAGGAGAATCGATGAGAGCCGTAAGGTATCTAATATTATTCGTAAACTAATATATTAAAAAAAGAAAAGTTTTGATATTTTAGGGTTCCGTACCCAAAGGGTAAAACAGGACCCTATTACTAAAACTCTGCTCTCCGTCTGTCTGTCCGTCTGTCTGTCTGTCTTTCTGTCTGTATGTCTGTGTCTGTCCGTCTGTCTCATGAACCGTGATAGTTAAAAATTTCGCAGATGATGTATTTCTGTTGCCGCTTTACCAACAAATACTAAAAATATAATGGGGCTCTCATACAACAAACGCGATTTTTTGCTCGTTTTTGCTCGATATTGACGGCAACAGGTAGACACTTGAAAAATTCACAGTATGTTTAGTTATACCTTAATTCACTTTATAAATAAACCAGCATACCGCGGCGCGGTTTTACATGCGTTTTTGCTTACTGCTCTGCTGCCGTCGCCAGTAGCGTAATGTTACATTATCCTATAACCTTCCTCGATACCTGGTCCGACTGGTAGTTCCAGATTAGTACGTTCAAACAAACAAACAAACAAAGTCTTCCACTTTATAATAAAATTATAAATCGCCAGTAGCGTAATGTTACATAGCCTATAAACTTTCTCAGGAACTGGACTATCATACGCAAAAAGAGTTTTTAAATTCAACAGGTAGTTCCAGAGATTAGCGCGTTCAAACAAACAAACTCTTCCGCTTTATATAATAGTATAGATTACTATAGATAATTAAATTAAAATATAACAAATATTAATACAACATACAACAAACATGATTTTTTTGCTGTTTTACAGATATCTAGCATTTCACGGCGCGGTTTTATTAGCGTCTTTGCTTACTGCTCTGCTCCCGTCGCTAGTAGCGTGATGTTACATAGCCTATATCCTTCCTCGAGAACTGTAATACGCAAAAAATTATCAAATCGTACTGGTAGTTCCAGAGATTAACGCGTTCAAACAAACAAACAAACAATAAAACATTGGAGGAAGGGTAGGAAAACATTCGCGTTCGCTCTGCAATGGGATGACAAAGAGTTTGTTTGTTTGATTGTTTGTTGAGCCTTAGTTCTTAATAGTTGTCCTATCCTATAAATATTTTTTGTTTGTGTGTCAGGGTGAGTGTTTGTTACCTATCAGTGCCTAAACGGCTCAACCGATGTCGATTAAAACTGATATGTACATAGATTCGGTCTAATGCCCAAGTTACATTAATAAAACACATACCATTTTCCGTGCGGGCGAAGCGCAGGGCGCAGCTAGTTAGATAAAAGTTCTTTACAAATCAAACAGAAAAATCACAATTTTATTTTTATTTACTACCTACCTATAATTTCAGCAGCTCCCGTTAAAATTGCCAAAATTGTCGTTATTTTATTTTATATCAATCCCATTTAATATTAATTATTAATCTATATAATTATATTAACACTTGCCTAGGCCCTCCGTTTTTACTAGGTAAAACTTTAAAATTTCGATAAAACTTGTTTGCACGAAAATTTGTCAACGCCATCTATCGAATAAGGTGAGAAGTAATACCACATCGTATACATAAACTTTTACTTTTGGATACTGCTTTAACTTTATAGTTAGGATAAGCAAATACAGATGGCGATGTTAAGAAGAGTTAGTTCTACTATAACTCAAAAGGGGGCAGTTGTTTTTATTCAGAATCAGAAGAATAAAATTTAGTTAATTACAATAAACTAATCTTAAAATACAATTTTCATTACATTTAGGTAACTACAATACTTTTTTATTGACTCAACTTAGGTAACCTAAAATAAGTTCATACATAGGTAGATAGTAGATACCTACTTGTTGTAAGTTTGAACATCGCATATTTTTTTATTGTCAATGGCAGCGATTTTTTTCACTTTGCTTGATGGTACTTAAGCAGTTAGTTAAATCCAGAAATGGTGGTCACCATTCCAAAAGGTATCGTCTGGCGACTGGGATACTTTTGCGAAGTCCAAGTTAAACAACCTACCTACATAATAATATCTAGCTATTGTACCTTGTCATACTATGAAAAGACTAATGAAATCGCTAACTTGTCTGCTATGAGTGCCGATTACTTACTGCAGAAACTTCCAAATGATTTCTGCATTCAAAGTCTACAAAATTAAGTACCTACCTACTTAACTAATTTTATAATTTCGGTCAGAAGACGTCCACTCTATAAACATGCCATTGGCTGCCCGCCACCCTTTTCAGGTCGTCGGTATTGGTCCACCTTTTGACACACTTTTGTTCACACTGCATCTGCCAGTTCGGTGTCGCCACTCTAAAACCTCTCTTCTAGAAAATATTCTAAACTTATTTTAAATAATAGGTAAGCAGCCACTCTTTACTTCTTTTCATCATAATAAAAAAGAAAATCCACGTACTTAAATATTTTTACAACTTCTCATAGATGTTGACATTACCACAAATACAAACAAGAAAACAGAAAACAACAAAGATACGCAAAAATAGCATTTAAGTTTCCTGCCACGACCCATGACCCTTGCATTCACTTGACTACTCGGACTAGAATAAATTTTAAATAACAAAATAAATAGTAACACCAGCTTCCTCGCACACAGTGATTTATTGTTTTAGTGGGATGTTGTTCGGTTATTTATCAAAATAAGGATAGCAACAGTGGGGCGACCGAGCCCTTCGCTGCTTTAATACAATTTTGCAAAGTTTTTGTATCGTCAGCAAGATAACGAGCTACGATGTGTTATGCGTTTCTTTTAACATAATTTGATGAACGTTTTGTTTTAACCACAATATTTGCTGTACAAATTCTGCAGAGTATTTATTTCTTTTATGGTAAAGATAACAATCATGACATGGTAGATAAATCAGTGGCACGCCCACCTGATGGTCAGCTGGTCGTCAGAAGCACTGATCATATACTTACACAGGAACCAGACACACAGAGAATATCACAATTAAAAAATTACGAAACTTATGTAGAACAAGGGATGATTTTTTTTACAATATTAAACAAATAATAATAATTTCTTGATTAAATTTAAGAACTTAGTACCTGCAAACATTTAAAAATTACAATACTGTAAATATTACGCTAATAAGAGGAACCGCATTAATTAAAGCATGCTGATCTAAATATTTTAGATTTAAAATCAAGAAATATCCAACGCTTTCCTAAATACACTCTACACAGTAAACAATAAACATCAATGGTTAACTGTACGCTTATTTCTTTTTGTCTCACTCCGTTATGAGGTAATGTATAAAATAATTTGAAATTTGGAGATAGATATCAAAAAGTTGAGACCAGCATTTCTTCAAAAACAGTTAAAACCTACATTAGAAGATAATGCTTGCGGTATCGAACGCGTTACTTCACACTTTATTGTTATAGCAAAACTGATAGTGTACCCGAGTGTTCTCAATATATTCTCAAACTTTGGTTTTTTCATTTTATTTATTTTCAACTTACAATATTATACTTTCAGGCTAAGCCTATTTCGACTGTAGTTAATTATAAAGAATTTTACAAATGAACACGTTAAAAAAGATTAATTTTAAAATATAAGTCCTAGCTGCCAGAATCGCCAGATAACTACTCTATCTCGGTCCTCGTCTAAGCTAAGCATTTCTAGACAAATGTCTGGAGTGATATATCACTACCTACCTATGTAACTTAGCTGGGAGTGATGATATTGCAAGACATAGGCCACAACAAGGAAAATGAATATTATTTTACTGCGATATTCACTGTATCATTTTGTCATAATCTGCATCATAACAATAGCTATTAACTTTACCTCATATTCTGTGTTTACATAATATGAAGTTATCCATATGCATTTTGCCATCTTGTGGAATATTTTAGAAGATATTATTATCTATCATGTTTTTGCATAAAGAGCACACAATACATTCAATGTATAAACGGCGTGTCATACTGTTATTATATTGTAATACGTGTATGCCATTAAAATTAAAACACATTTGACTGACTTTTGTTGGATACCGAATATTCTTAGATACCGAGGACTAAATATGTGTAGGTAAACCATAGGAATCTAATAGGATTGAACCTTAAATTCTAGTTTGTCGTCAGAAATAGGTATAGTTTCGAATATGTTACTACAACCTCATTTGGTTTCTTTCTCATTCATCTGGATGAGTTTATTAAATGTTCGTGCCTTTTTTTAAAATTGGGAATTGAGACATTGTCTTTTCTTGTCAATTGAAACTCTTAAAACTCTTAATGAATCTTAAACCCTGCATTTCGGGTCGTTACGGTTCCCGCTGCCTCTTGTATCTTTTAAAAGTTTCCAGTAAGTAAGTGATAATAATTATTATTACTTGAGATGCAATAAACTAATTTTGTCTTTTACGCTATTACTGTATTACGTAATGAGCATTGCTCACCTTACTTTTTATTTTAGTTTTACTAGATAGGTATGTATACAGTGCAATAAATTCAAAGTACCTCTCTTTAGAGCTATATTAACTATTAGCTATATACAAATATTAACATCACTCACCCATTCTCTTTGCCAAACTTTATTAATTTAGTTCTATAAAACAGATAACATCGTAAAATATTTAAGTACTCAATGTTAGTACATACAGACTGAATGTCTCTTTATAAAAAATTTTAGATACTAATTTTAACTTTGATAGATACCTACTATAAAATACAGATTTTTATTTTACAAGATAACAACTAATTGAAACAATGTACTATCTTATACCTTTGTTTTTAATTTATTTCGTGTCAATATAAACTTTGTTAAAACACAGATAATGCAAGCCGACATACTTAATGACACCACCACAATAAGTTTAAGAGCCCTTGTTATCAATAAAATGGCAACTTTATTTTTGTATTGAACTTAATAAAAACGTCGAAAACAGGACATAATTAAATTTTTATCGTGACAATACTGTCGAAGTTTACAAAGTTTTATTAAAAAAGGCGAACAGTTAAATTTACCGTGCAAGACCTGTACGGATCAATAGCATTAAGCTGTACCTTCAGAGTTAAGCATATTAAAATGTGTTTGTTGCCATTTCATGGATGGGTACCTAATCGTTCTCTTCTTAATACTAATCATTATATCATCGTATAAGCCAAAAGACGTCCACTGCTGGATATAGGCCTGCCCCAAGTTTTTTCTACCGTGGAAGGTCATTGGCCGCCCTGATCCATCAGTTGCCCGCCACCCCTATAAGGTCGTCGGTCCAACTTGTGAGGGGTCTGCCCACGCTGCATATTCCGGTTCGTGGTCGTCACTCTAGAACCTTTCTGCCCCAACGGCCGTCAGTTCTGCGAGCTATGTGTCCTGCCCATTGCCACTTCAGAGAAGCAACTCTGCAAGCCACGTCAGTTACTTTGGTTCGCCTGCGGATTTCTTCGTTTCTCAAACTATCGCGCAGGGAGACACCTAACATAGCCCGCTCCATCGCCCTCTGAGCGACTTTGAGCCTTCTGACAAGACCCTTAGTTAGCGACCACGTCTCTGCTCCGTATGTCATCACTTGCAACACACACTGGTCAAAGACCTTAGTCTTGAGACACTGCGGTAGTGCCGACGAAAAGATATGTTGTAGCTTCCCGAACGCTGCCCAGCCAGGTTGGATTAGACGAGTGACCTCTTTCTCGAAATCGGACTTACCTAATCGGACTGTTTGTCCCAGATAAATGTACTCGTCAACGAATTTAAGACCTTCGACCGTAATAGGAGTGGGTGTAACATGGACATTTTACAATATTTAGTAGAGAAACACTGATAATTTTAGAGGTTTCTAATGTCATCTCGTAAGTAAACACATTTTTTACACCTTAAAAGGTCTCTTAGGGATAACTCACAATACCATTTTTATCCTTCACTTTTACGAGAAATATTGGCTTATTTTAGATTTTAAGCAATACAGCATTATTCCTTATCCAATTAAGTACCTTAAATACATTTAACATTTAATAAAGATCAATATGGCCTACAGCATGCAATTTAAATAGATATGTTCGAAGATATTATAGATTTAAAATGCAAGGACATAGCGCTTACCGACCGGGGGCCGGTGGCGCAAATAAAAGCATTTGAACTGTCTAATGACAAAAAAGCTGTGAACGTTGTTTATAAAGACATTCTGTAGTATATTCAGTACCAGCATTGAACCCGTGCGTAGCCGGGGCGGGTCGCTAGTAGTTCTTAAAATAGCAGCAGACAAAGTTGCCAGACGAAGCCTTAGATAAAACACGATGTTTTGCCACCCTCTGAATATCGAGACGGTGCTATTTTTAGACTAAAGTAAACACTTCTATGTACTTTAAAAGCTTTAGATACAACTATACAATGTATGCTCAAAGTGCCTAATTACGACACGTATTGCACAGCTGTTTATACTAAGTACTTTGTTATAGAGCTTCATTGATGACTAGCTTGCCGCGGCGAGGTTCCACCTACCACGCTAAGTTACATCTTTAGTTTCCTGATATTACAAGAACTGTATACTCTCAAACACAAAAACAATTTCAAAATATACTATTTTAATACAAAACCTGCGCCATGCAATCAGGCGTCAAGTCTGAGTATTTTCATGAATGTTTTCCTTTGTTGTTAACTACAACGAACTAAACACATAATACATATTTATAAATAATATATCTTAAAAAAAGTAACTGATATACACCGCACCGTGTCAAATACCTACGCGGGCCTGTAGGTAGGACCCATCTCAACGTCCGTGAAACACATTTTCAGGCCTACACGTCATGCTCATATAAATACTACTTCCAATATTATTATTTGGAGGATAACTAGCTTTAGTAGTCTTCAGCAGTTAAGTAAAAGAGATTTTATAAATTCAAATACAGCGTTTTTTTACGTGATGACGCTAGGGTTACTGGCAACAGTACTTCGGTTTCTTATCAGATCTATAATAATAATACCACATCAGCACAACGATAACTGGACCCAATCTATACTATTATTTAAAGCGGAAAAGTTTGTTTGTTTGAATGCGCTAATCTCTGGAACTACCAGTCGGGTTTGAATAAATCTTTTTGCCCAGTACTTGAGGAAGAATATAGGCTATGTAACATCATGCTTCTGGCAACGGGAGCAGAGCAGTAAGCAAAGACGCGAGTGCGGGTCGCGGGTATAATATCAAGCTAGTGTAAGCTTAATATTGTTAACAACGGTTATCACTAAAATCAGATGAGCCGCGAGCTGTGGGCGGCTTGCTCATTTGGCAATTTATAAGTATTTACATGACTACTTACTAAGTAGTTAAAACCTGTAGGTTATATATTTGCAAGTGAAAATTCTGTTAAATGAAAATAACAGATATTGGACCATAAATGTTCGACATTATTAGGATTAATGATTGCAGTCTTAATTAAAGTTTGTATTCTTTATTCTCGCAATATGCGCTGATTTATTTGTCAGGTAAATTATTGTAGATAGTAGTAGGGACAGTCTACATGACATTACTTTATGCACAGTAATAACCAAGACTTCCCACGGCGATGCCAAACAGAGAGAAAGTACATTAAATATTAAAGATGCATATTTTAATGAAGCAAGACATAATTTTATTTTTAAAAATAAGTAGAACTGCGTTAACAGATTTTTCAAAATCGCCTGCCTCAACCGGTAATCGAACCCTCCAAATGTGTAAAAATCAATCCCATGTATTTTATACTCGTAGCAACGATCGAAAGAGTTAATCACAAGGATTATTTTTCCTAATTAACATAGCATTTTAAATGAAAGAAAGATCATGAAATTTTATTTAAAATTTGTTCAGGAAAATTATAGATGAATGTAATTATAATAATATGGTAGTTTATTACTTAAATCTAGTATTTTTATTAAATGAAAGCCTTCTAGAAAGAAGGACCCTTCTAACTTTGCTGTGTCCGACAGGGTCCATAATGATGCCATAAAATATTGAGTATTAAGTGTTAAAAATTTCTTCTAATTTTGTAGTGCTTCCAACGTTATCATTTCAAAGTATTTACTAACGAGTACCGACCCACTTATGAATACACACATCGACATCTTTTGATAAATAATAGGAACTATTAATTAGTGAGTAATTTAATAATTTATTTATTTATTTATTTTATAACTTTATGCACAAAATTGTACAATGGTGGGCTTAATGCCAAAGGCATTTTCTACCAGCCAACCTTTGGGTGATGCAGAGATAAACGAAGTAGGTAATAATAACGCATGGAACTATTTATTAGCACATGTGTCCCTAAATAATTTTAACCCTGGGTATTTTAAGCGCGACTTGAAAAAGCTTCTCACAAAACTGCCATAGTGGAGGCCCCCAAACCAGAAGATTGAGACGATGGCTTTTGGAATGGTGGCCACCACTTAAGGATTTCACTAACTGCAGGATTTCATCAGGCAGAGTAGAGTCACTTTAGTATACAATATTTTATAAAAAATATTTACATAGATCTCAAGTAGGTAATAGTAGGTAGGTGTATAAATTATCTTCTTGAGCGGATAATTCGTTTTATAATAACAGTCGGTATTTTTATATTGTGCAAGCATTAAGTACTAGAACTATCTTTCGTACCGGAACTTACTTTCCCAACAGATAAACGCTTCATTGGTCAAGTGGAAATAAGTGCGATTGATAATGTTAAAAGTTGAAAGGTTTGGGTCTCAGAGGACCCCGGACTCAAAGCTAAAGAAGAGATTTATTGATAGTAAAATGATAGTCCTAGCTCTTAACGTTAAGTTCGAACTTCAAGAGTCTTCCTTGATAATTTCTTATTGAGCTAAGCTTATAATTAATTGCTTAGATTTAAGATACCTTTGTGTAAGAGGTATAAATCAATTATTGTTTACCTATTAATATTCTACATATGCAATTAAAGATTAAACGAGTAGTTGAGCTAGTCTGATGTCGTGTGTCGTGCTCCGAGTAAAACTTTTACTATTTTTTGTCTTTTATATTATTATCGTGGTCAGCGTAGATGACAGCGATACAGCTGTGTCTCCTGAACATTCAGAATTTCACTTGGCACTAAAAATATATTAATTTTAGCGTATGTGACGAATTTTCTTGCAATGTCATTTTTGGTTACTAAGAAAAACATACACAATACACTAATTATGATATTTGGCACACTTGTTTAGAAGCTAGTACAATTCTAACAATATTACATGCATAATGTATAGTCGACCATAAAATTGCTTTACCACCCTTAGAGTGGTTAAACGGTTCTTTAAGTACAGGACGGCAGACACACAAGGAAAATGATCTAATAATGGCTCCGTTTTTTCTTTTGAGATACGGAGAATTAAAAATGATATCTAATGTTTAATTGACAAGAAAATTCTTTTTTGTTGATTTTGGTATTTAAGTAGGTACTAGATACTTGTATTGTACATAATCTTATATCTAGGTCAATTGATTTTTTCAGTATTTTTTTAGTAATATTCTGGCCGGACTTTAAAAATAAAAACATTTGTTTATCGTCATCCAAAACAAAATTCAAGAAAGTTTAAAAATGAAAACCTTTCATTATAATTCAATACACGAGGCGCACAAAACGAAAGCCGACAATTATAAAATTTATATATTTAATAAAAGTATTTTGTTATCTCTTATAAAAATACTTAAATAACAAGTTACAGTACTTGCGGTGCGTAAAGGTATAATTAAATTTAAGTGATTAAATATTTAGGAAGGTTTCGAACTTGCATACAAATGAACTGATAAACTCATTACTATAATGTTGGAGATTAAACGTACACCGCGGCATCGTACAAAATTAATTGGTCCCATTTTTAAATAAAAATATTGATCAGTAATACAGTTTGTACCTTCATGACTTTATAAATACAGGTTGTTTTAGAAAAGTGAAATATTAAAAGAATCAACTGCCGTACTCAAAAGGCAAGTAATATCGGGTAAAGTCGATTGTGCAAAATTTAACGTAGCTCGTAGATTGCATCTTCAAATAGATAACCTATCATCTTGTCACTCTTCGATTACGTATTCGTATTGATTTTTTCTTGTTTATCATTTACTAGAAGTCCACCCTCGCTTTGCTTCCATATCAAAAGTTTCATTCGATCTCACAACAAATGCCTATTAAAAATATCATAGCAATAGTGACATATTACGTCTATCAGATTTAAAGGCGCTTGCAATATTGAAATTTTGAAAATGACTGAAGAAGTAAACATAATAAAATATGAACTATGTTACTCGTCTTATTTGTAGCTTTTTAAAGGTAAAGAACTTTTTAAATCGGTTACGTAGATCTTGAGTTAAATCGGAACAAACAAACCAACAAACAAATAAACAAAAATTACTTATTAGATTAGAAAAACAGTAGTCTACTGTGTATAGATAAAATACTTAGATAAATATAATATATCGGCAAGCGTATCTACAGGTTAGGTTTATTACTAACATAGGTACCTGATTGGCAAATAAAACAAAACCTAGGCATAAGCAAATAAAGTATAAAAGAGCCCAAAAGTTGAAAATTACCATTTCAAAGAACCCAAATGATAATATCTAAATAAGACTCATTAGGTACATTCATCGCCAAAAGTAAAATATTCTTTCTTTCTACCTATGATGTGAAAGATGACTAGGTAATAAAACCAATCGACTAGTTGCGTTGGTGGTGTAATGGTCAGCATAGTTGCCTTCCAAGCAGTTGATCCGGGTTCGATTCCCGGCCAACGCACATTTTGTTTTTATTTTTCTTTTTACACCTTTGTCTATATTGTAATTATAAACGATAATAGATTTGAAGCTAAAGCCTATTTCGAATATTAATAGCTATTTTGAGTCTAACAATATACATCTCAAAACAAATAAAGTTGTACCTATCTATATCTATACTATTATTAAAGCGGAAGAGTTTGTTTGTTTAAACGCGCAAATCTCTAGAAATACCAGTAGGATTAGTAGGATTTAAATAATTATTTTTGTGTATTTGATAAGTCTTGAGGAAGGTTACAGGCTATGTAACATCACGCTACTGGCGACGGGAGAAGAGCAGTAAGCAAAAACGCGGCAACCGCGCTGCAAGAAGCTAGTATAGGATAAAGCATTAAGATTATTTTAGCAACTCAGTGCCTGAGGCACGTATGACTGGCGTTCTCCAATCGACACTGCCTTTAAAGCCGGCTGAGGATTATTCTATGGAATTATTGACACACATAAATAACGGACAAAATAAAGAACATCACATCACATCCAGACTCTAAATAAATTTTAAAAATCAGTTCTGTGTGGGAATTTTAACCTACAACCACTTGCAATCGCACTCACTCTTACTTCCTGACTGAAGTAGCTAAATAAAGACAGGGATGATGCCCATGGAATAATCATAATGTACCTATAGGTAACTATTAACTATCTGATCAATAGATTCATAATAATAATAGTGTATTCAACCTCTACACTTTATTTTCTTCGCACGGTGACAGTTTACTAGTCCTTCTGATGTCGTAAACACGGGAATAGTCGTAAAAACATCTAATATACTTCTACAATAATACCTACTTTCTTTTATTGTCGGGTTTATTATCAAAACAAAAAGCAAATTAACTTAACCAAGAATACTTGTAGGTAGGTACCTACATCGCAATTGTGCCGTAATTTCTGCATAAAGATTTCTCTATAAGGGTATTAACAAATGTTATCCCAAATGTCCTTCAGTCTCTTTCCAGTTCTACTTACTCATAGTCAGCAATGGTTTGGTTGAATTTCCATAAAGATGTTTCTGCAATAGTTAGAGAACCAATAATGTTCATAGGTTACGATAAACAAGGGATTACCTATGAAATGGGCTCACAATGTTCCGCGACATGTAAACCGATGACTTGGTAAAAGGTTCGATCAAAGAGAAGAAAATGCTTGGCATGTTTACCTAGATATAGTTCGGCTATGATTAGCCGGATAGAAGTCGGCTTTGGCCTGCGAGGATGGTGATGTGGATTGTGCGCAACGCTCGATTGTCCCTTAGATGTCCGTGCAAGCGGTGGGCTTATTGATTTCGCTTACTATTTCACGTTGAGACCGTACAAAAGTGAAAACATAAAAATGTGTTTTTAAATAGAGAAGTATATTACTTACCCGACGGGTGTTCCATTTTCATCAAATTACATTAATATGAGCATAAATCTAATAAATAACTAAACTATTAATCTTACAAGTAAAAGTATTGATAAAGTTATAAGTAACGAACATATTCCGTTTTATCTCTCCGACTTTTATGGCCAAGGAACTCGAAATAATTGCTAATCAATTCTCACGGTATAATTAAATCATTTCTACTATGTAAGAATTCTTTTTATGCGCTACTAGTTTGAAATAAGAAAAAATATTTACGGCATAGATGTAAATTAAGGATGGGGTATTGGAACATTTAACACAGGTATAATTACATAATAGTGACTTGTAGAGCCCCACTATTAGAAAATGTATTACATTATATACGGGTAAGTATCTAATTTACCATCTCATAAAAACGTAAAGTAGATGCATATATATATTCTCATATATTCATTCTTACTAACACATGTACCTACTGCTATCGCTTTACCGTTCCCATCCTTTTCTTTCTTCTCCTTTATTTCTTTTTCCCTTACATTCAGCAAAACCTTTGTCTCTTTTATGTTCGCAACACTTACATGAAGCAGCCGTGATCTTTTCTTTGCATAACTTTGTTTTATGCTTTCATAAACTTATCTAAATCGATTTTACCTTCCGTACTAGAAAATACTTTTTTAGCGGGCTTATTTTCGTGGTTAAATCTGAAAATCAATATTCGTACTTCATTTAACCACCAAAAAATAAAGTAGGCAGAGTCCATCTTCTTTCATTTTTAGTTCAATAAATAGACTAAAATTATAAAATTTTATAATTTTAGTTTATTTATCTATGTATTATGTATATTAGTTAGTCCTAAGTTTTAGAAATGACTTTTTTATAAATAAATATGCGATGTCAAAATACGTATAAGTATAAATAAATTTGTAATTAATTCAGAGATCGTTATTATTGAAAGTTTGGCATGATAATAAAACGCGTCCCGAAGGCTTAGTGAGTTCAGTGAACTTTCCCTATGTACTCTTACATACCCTCGATACTAGATACCGATAAAGATATTTGTTTAGTTCGACCTAATGGCACTTTTGCCGAATTCTCTTAACTACTAAGAAGGGGTTACGATATTTGAAACCGCTTTAAGTAAAATTGGTTTCACGATTGTATATCTATAAAGATAAATACGGTTCACTAGTTTATAACATTGTTTTGTTTGTTGATAACCCTTTTTATGAGTATGTAGACGACTGAGTATATTAAGCTATAAAAATCAACTAAGTAATAATAAGTAGTGCTTTAGATTCTAGACCGTGTGGTCTCTCGCCTCGGGTAAGTAACTAACGGTGTATTGATGAGCACAGGCCTCTTCGTCAATTTTCGAAAACGGCGATTAAAAGCAGGTTACACCCAGCGTTTTACGCCATCCATCAAGTCGTCTGTCCATTTTGATGGTGGACGGACGTCCTATCCTTGTAGTCTATCGTCTTCATTCAAGAATGTCCCCACCAGTCTTCTATTCAGGTGCTATACTCTGTCCATTGCGACTTCAACTTGCGAAACTACTGGATCATGAGGAAAAATAATTAAAATTAAATACACAAACAGAAAAACCTCGAAATAGTATCACTGATACGCATGTAATAAATATAAAAAAGTTAAGTAATTAATAACTTGTAAAAACTATTAAGAACAACATTTACAAAACAAGTCGAACTTCGATTGCTGTATTTTTGAGGCCTTTCCAAACACAGGTATGTAACAATTATATAAACCCAGTTTTTAAATTTATTTTATAACTAGCTGACCCGGCCACCTTCGTTCCGCCTAACAGTCGATCAACATTAGGTACTTTATTTTTCTAAAATAAAAGTTTTTTTATAAATAAACGTAGTCTAAGTTACTCCTTATTAAATCAGCTACCTGCCAATAAAAGTCCCGTCAAAATCGGTCCAGCCATTTCAGAGATTAGCCGGAACAAACAGACAGACAGACAGACAAACAAAAATTGTAAAACATGTTATTTTGGTGTATGTACCGTATTCGTATACATGTAGTAAAAACGGTTATTTCAATATTAACAGACACTCCAATTTTATTATATGTACTAGCTGTGCCCGCGACTTCGTCCGCGTGGAATAGTGATTTTGGGCAGCATTTTTTGGATATATCTTTTGGTTTGTTTTGAATTATAAACATCTTCGCTTAGGTGAATAAGAAAAATCTTTACAGTAAATGCTTCTCTATCTACGATATTAGACGTATAGCCATCGCGGATCAAAGCCATACAGGCTGCTAGGATTACTTACACGTGGCAAATCCACATAAAGCTGACCATGCGAAAAACAGTTAATATTTAGATCCACACTCATTAATTGTCATCGCGAAACATAGGCTCACTGGAAACTGAACTCGTTTAAAACTAAACGGGAAATTGTTTGGAATGAAAGGAATCTGAGGAATAAAAACGCTGTAAGTTTTTTTTTTTATATTAGCCTGCCAAAGTGCCTCTACTCTGGCTGATGGTAAGCAGTCAGTGGAATTCAGAAGTAGTGGACACCATTCCAAAAGCCAAACTACTGGTATGGTGGCCTCCACTATGGCGGCTTAGTGAGATGCTTCCTCACGCCTCGCTTAAAAGTCCCAGGATGAAAGTTAGGTGAGAACATATGCGCTGGTAAAGAGTTCCAGGCTTTAATTGAGCGACAAAAGTATAAAGTGCTGAACCGTTTGGTTCGAGACCCTTTAGATTGCACTGTGAAAGGGTAGCACTTCAGTCCCGCACGTATCGTTCTGGATAAAAAGGTAGAGGGTAGAATTAATTTAAAGAGCTGTTGAGAAGACTCTCCGTGGTAAAGGCGATAGAAGACGGCCGTTGAGGAGGCGATGTCTCTAGAATACGGATAAACATAATTAAATACTTTTATTTTTGTAAATAGATACATATTATACATATAAACACCCAGACCAATACAAATAGACATGTTCATGCTACAAATATTTGCACTGAGCGGGAATCGAACCCGCGACCTCACAGTCCATACACAGTACCACCGAAATACAGAGGCAGTCGATTTCCCCCTGACTTTCCCCTCCCTTTCCCCTGACTTCTCCCTAACTACCCCCGCACTTTCCCCTCACTTTTCACTTCTCCCTTCCTTTCCTCTTCCTCCCCCTCCCTTCCCCCTCCCTCCAAATTTCAAGTCGCCAACTTCAAAAGCAAAGATCTTTCCATACAATATTTCATCCCTTATTTCACTCCTATAAATCCACCCCAGTAACAAAAAAATTATGAGCGTATTTTTTATTTAAATAAAAGTATTCCAAAACAAAATTTCAAAGCTGTAACTTAAAAAATTGAAGACGTTTCATACAATCGATTTCATCCCTTTTCATACACTTAAGGGTTAAATTTTTAATAACCCTTTCTTTGTACACTTCTAGACATTAAGACAAACACACCCTCCAAATTTCAAGTCGCTACGACCAGCGGTTTAGGCTTTACGTTGTCTGTCAGTCAGTCAGTCAGTCAGGACAAAGCCTTTTATAATATGTATGGATGTATGGATTAGACGTATAGCCATCAGGGATCAAAGCATACTGCTAGTAATGCTAACATGTGATAGAGCCACATAAAGCTGACCGAAAAACAGCTAATACTTAGATCCACACCCACAACTTTTGGTGTCTTACCTTTACTTTAATTACTTAATTAATTAATTACTTTAATTAGTTATCGCAAAACATAGGCTTACTGGAAACTGGACTCGTTTAAAACTAAATGAAAGACTGTTTAGAATGACAGGAATCCGAGGAATAAAAACACTATCAGCTATTCCGCAACCTGTTAAAATATCTGCTTCTATAAGATTTCGTAGTAAATTAACGAATGTTCGATGCGATTCTTTAAATTGGCATAACTTTTTTATTTATGAACCGATTGACATGAAACAAACACTAAATGTTAAGTGAAGCTTACCACAATATATTAGTGAAAACCATATTTAAATCGGATAAGCCGTTTCTGAGATTAGCGTGCACAAACGCACAGACAAACAGACAAACAGACAAACAGACAAACAGACAAAAAATTTAAAAATCATTGTTTTGGGTTCTATTTGCGTTGATATAGGTCCCAATAGTATTTTTTCTCATATATCTTCCATGTACAGACAGCGATCGGTTACATTTTTATTATATGTATAGATAGATGTCAAAAAGAAATATCACATCATCATTTTTAATTATTATCATTATTTATCTAATACCTGTGTGGCCAAGATAATTATCAGTGTGTAATTGTGACAACGTGTAATTTTTTATCAGTGTTTTTAAATAGCAATTTGACGGCTCTGGCATATGCCTTTGGGCTTGTTAAAGTATTATAAAGGTTGGTTAATAAATAAGTAAATTTGTAAGTTAAGAAGAATAGTTTATCGATAGGGTTACTGTCAGAACCTGGCTAGAACAATAGAGAATATTATTATGCTGCTTAGGTGCTGCAGGTACGGCTCATGGTGCAATGAAACAAACGGCACTTAAGCCTCGAGTTAGCCTATTAATTTTTTTTATAATTGTTTAGTTATTTGCTTTTAATAAATAATTACGAAAATATAACTTTTAAAAGAAATATCTTAAATTAGTGACATTGAGATAACTCCGAGCAATACAATTTATCAAGTGATATAGACGAATAGACCTTCGAAAAAACATACAAAAAAATTGTCAAGGACCACAAAATATTGAGTATAATTTTTAAAGTCAAATAAACAAGACTAAATACAAAATATGAGACACTTTGAAATTGTTTTTATGGATTAAATTATAGGTATAAATAAAACTGAAAGTATTGATAAAAATATTTTATTGGTTATACGTGTTATTGAATAAAACTGTAAACGACGCTATACCAGAGGATAAAACACATAAAATACAATAACATTTATTATTTTAAACCATATCTTTATTATGTCAAGGTGTAAATTTGCAATAATATTGTTTATGTACTTTCGTTACTCGTTACTGCAAACTCAATTGTCACTGGTAAAGATCAGTTAGCACATCAACGTCGTTTTCGGTTGCACTCTTAAATTTCGTACAAACGCAATCTAATTTATTTACGTTCTGCAGGTCGAGCGTGAAGTACGGTATTAACCAACGTGACTAAAGTTGTTATGTCGTATATATTACCGATTTTTTACGCTCTGACAGTGCTGCTTGACAAGAATGAATGGCGTATCAATTACTTACACTGTTCATACAATGTAGGTATGTGAAGTTTTTACATGTTGTTTGTTGACAAAAAATTATGATTTCTCAATATTCTGAGACATTATTAATGATCTGAACGAATTAAGATCATCTCTACGATTTAACTTTTAAAAACAAAAGAATTAGATAATAAAATTATTAGATTTACATAGTACTTTTAAATTTATTTTATCGGTTACAGTGCCCCTAATATTTGCTCTGAGAACTAAATTTTGACATAAACTTGTGCAGTCACTGCTCCATTCAGTACGGTACAGCGTGGTACAGAGCGGTGAGATAAATAAATGCACAACGTGCACAGAAAAAATCTGTTTATATAAATTATGTATACTTACTAATTTTATAAAAAGGGCATGCAATGAGAATCACAACGATTTTCTATCGAAGAGATGGGTGGGCTCGATCCCACTAAATACCTACAATCCACATCGTACCTACTTTCTGAATTTCTGATCCGGACACGTCATCGTTTGAATATCTAATCAAATGAACATCTAAAGCTCAGTGTTTCGTTTTTTCTATTTCGCTACATTTCTTACAACTTTATAGTAAATAGAGATCGTTCATATTTTTATGTCGACGTCGTCGATTATTTCTATGCTTTTAGCTATACCTATAGCGTATCTAGGGGTACAAAACTAAAGAAAAGCTTGAAAAGTATAAAATAATAAGTTTTAAGAATTCATGATAGTATAAAATAAAAAATTAACTAACCTACTCTCTACTCTTTTTCTTATTAACTTTTCTTTGACTTGATCTATTTTTTTTATTGTCGATGACCAGGCATCATTTTTAGAGTCTATTAACAATGGTTACGTTAGAAAAGATTCGTAAGTGCCAGAAGCACAAATGGTTTGACATGGCATCAGGCTATATAGTCACTATTCAAATAAATAAAATTAAAGTTCTGAAGCCTTCGTCATCGCTACAATTATATAAAATACTTAAACTATAAAAAATTGTTAACTACCAATATTAATCATAAAACTCCTAATCGATTATAAACTACCGCCCTTTGGTACTAGAATTGATTAGTTTTATGAACACTACAAACCTACCAGAAAACATTGCAATGAAATAAATTTAACGACACCGTTTCAGCAAAGTACCAGGCATAGGTATATACTAACCTTCCTAATCATGGTAGTAGTGGCCGGTAATGTCATTTTAGTTTAATTGCACATCAAATCTTATCAGAATTGAAGGAAATAAGCAATAATGTTAGATGACAGGATTTTGCTAATGTAACATGGTTTTCATGGTTTGGTTTCTCCGTCATTTATCAGAGTTTTAAGTTGAATTTACAAATTTGCACCGTAACTAAGGTGACACTTATTACACATGTCTGTTTAATCATAAGATACGATGCAATGGCGGATATTGGTGGTCAATAGCCAGCCTATTAACTTTCTAAAAAACTGACCCGAATTATTTTTATGATATTTTTGTGTATCACGTACTTTCTTTTATTTTTTACATTTCTACATTCTCAAAATCCATATTAAGTCTAGGTCCTATACAAATAAGTACTTTATCATTTAAGTATTGATGTGATTAAGTTAAATACAAAAGACCATTTAGACGTGAAAAATTGAAATGTTTTTTAAAACTAAATTAACTCGACAAGGCACTTACTTTTAGCAATAAAATAGAAATGCAAGAGAGCATCCAACGGTAAAATCGTAGGATTGCATCCAGTCCAAGTCTCAATTTCCAAACAAACTTCTAATAAGAAAAGTTGCAGTAAAATAAGCTTATAGAGAATATTTCCTCACGCTCCTCTTCTCATTATTTACTTCGTTGCTTAAAGTCGTTAAGAGAACTCAAATATTATTTGTTAGAAAGTAATTTTGAGTAAGATCAAGTTACTAAGTGCTTCAAGTATCTAATAGTTTATGTGAGTGCGTCTGATACTTCTGTATCACGTCTAATTGAATGATACATGTTACCATTGAAATAATATTAAAATATCTACATCCAAGAATACAGTAACGTGTTCGAATATCTAATATGAATATCACACAAGCGTAAACTAAATTTTACTCAAGTGATTTTTCGTGAGTCGTTTCGGACACGCGCTCAAACTGAATGTTTTTTTACATGCCTAACGAAATGGATGAATTCGCAAAAGGTAAAGGATACCTACGCCTTTTCGTTTAATGTGTATCGAAATATGTCAGATTTTCTAAAAATAGTAGGTAGATTATTAATATAGGGAGAATAGGAAGCTTTTGGGAGATGCCTTTGCCCAGCAGTGGAATACATAAAAAAGTAGGTTGGTACGCCAGCATTTTATCAAACAAAGATATCATGCTGGCTCAATAATTGTTGCATGAATTATAACTGAATACATGGAGGCGGTAAGTGTTGCTTAATAAATCTAACCTATGGTACCTATTACCAGGTGTCCTTTGTGAACCGAAATCAATATATTGTTATTGTAAAGTTCTTCGAATGCAGAGTTTGTTCTAATAGTTCAAGTAACAAAAAACAAAGCAGATAAAATACTTCATGCACAGGCGTACCAAACATTATGCTTCGTCATTCATGTTTACACCGAAATGCGTTTTATTTAGCATTTGGATTGAGTACGCAGACCATTGTTGTTATCGTAGTTCCAGGCATATTTTCACGGTAGTGAAAAGGCCTCTCTTAATACAGAGATGTTTTATATCGAAACTTTTCAGTCGCACATTTTAAGCTAATGACAATGACTACTTGGACAAAAGGCGAGGAGGTTACATCTATCTCGCAAGTCAAAACTATTTATAACAGTTTAATTATGGTCTCAATGCCCCACAACTTACTTCAAATTTTAGTCTTAACCCAGATTTCAGAAAAATAAAAAGAGAGATATTATTTTTCGTTTTATAAAGACCTTGTTTATTAAATATAATATGCTTATCTGAATACAGACATCAGACCAGTCACTCACTGTAAACGGTAACCGTAAAAAACATGTCTAAGAAGGTAAAAAAATAAGAACAAACTGTAACATTAAAAGCTTTGCGCTTGAATATCGTAGATAACAAGGCGATAATGTCTTAATGGGGTTTGACTGTCTGACAGGTGGATTAACACGTAACACAAAGAAAGCACCAGGGCTAGGGTTACCAGACACCAAGATTCCAATATTCAAACGTACCAAGGCTTTTGGATGTCTCCACTTTTACCCCCTTCGAATTTAAAAATTATGAAGTGTGCGACTGAAATCCGTGAACATTCCTGTACTGAGATCCTTAAAACATTGAAATAAATATGTAACCTAAAATGTATAAGGTTATTTTGCTATTCCAAGTGTTAGTAGTCCAACTTTATCTTTATAGAATAATATATAATTATATTCTTGTTAGAGACTACGTCGCGTGCAAGTTTAGGCGTTTATTCGTATCGGACTATAATATATCAGAATGTTTATTTGGTAGCCCTACGAAAACGAGCGGGCTACAGGGCAGAGCATAAAATGTGTAACGAACGCCACTTGGTACTTTTACAAACATTTCACTTCGATACTTTTGATCCAAAATTAAATATAATTTTCGAAAGTGAAGGTATATTTTAGTGTTCAGAAATTGTAACCCGCCTATCCTTTCGTGACCTTTAAAGTAACTATAATGTTAGAAGATTAGTAACATGATGTGCTTCATGTTTTTTATCTTAATATAAACTTAAGATGACTCATGAAATTTTTAGAGCTATATTATTGCTACAGTTTCGAATACATCAGAACGATTTCCTGTACTATACTAAGTCAGTACTGTCATAACAAATTTGGAAAGTACATGCCTATGAAAGAGACACATTAGTCCCTTCTCGCCTAGTAGTTAATGTTTAATAGTAGTTAACTCCTCAGATTCTGCTACGCGATTAGCGTGATCAGTTCTTTGTCTCTCTTTTTCTGTATGTCAGCGAACCTAACAGTAGATACTTAAATATCATTAGTACACTTGAAACCTATTGTGAAAGATGCAGATGCAAAATCGTTAAGCAAGTATGCAAAAGACAATTTGCTACTTTATAGGTACACGCTTTTGGTTACCAAACAAGATTTGGACTTTCATCGTCGACGGTATATTTTACTAGTAAATCGGTGTTTAAACTAAATTAAACATTTACCAGGAATTCATCCCGGATGAAATTCATATGGCATACAAACGAAAAGTGTAATAATTTGGCTCTGCTGACGTACTTATATAGAGCAAGAGTGTAAAATAAATAAACAAAATAAAAGTGCGTAGGACCTCAAATTATTAAATCGTTTAGTTCTGTGGCTGTACCTAAACTTATGTTTTGGTATTCGTTGGGAATAGATTAAGTATTTCATTCAAATGTATTCGTTGTTATGACATTATAAGAATTCCATTGGTACTAATTTTGTAGTATTAGAACGGAATCGATCGTAAAGTTACACAGAGAAACGCAGAGAATATTTTTTATAACAGTTGCTAGTAAGTTAAGAGTAGGAGATGTAGAAACTGGGAGAACGAGTATCCTATGGAGATATAGCAATGATATCTCAGATACATATAGCTAAGATAAAGAAACTTTCAGAATTTCCAAAGAAACTCGCTCAAATTGTACTGCTCGTTTTTGTTTAAATATATTTTTTTTATTTATTTACAACTTTTTGCTTATATTGTTTTATTTGTCCGTGGAGTTTATACCTTAAAACTAAAACAAATTTTGTTTCTTCTTTATATCTATGCATTTTCTCTGTAATAGGATGGGCAGACTTAAGACGCCTTCATAACAAAGTAACGTCAGAAATGGTCTGAACTAAAAGAATTATCACCCATTAGTAGCTGTCAATTTCTAAACGAATAATATGAAACAGACCCGTCAGATAACGGTAGCTAAGTGTCATAAAACTGTGCCATTAGCTCTTGCTTAATTTACTTATGACAGCTAAACTAAGCGACTGAGCTCATTTATTAAGTTGTGCTATAAGGTTACATACCAAATGGAAACAACTACTATTACTTAATAAACTAAGTCGTTTATCTCTCTGACCACCTTCTGATTGTTTAATATTTAAACAGGTTACTAACTACTAACAATACTTTTTCAATTCATAATTTGTCAAATATAGCGTCCTAGAAAAACGATCGATCAAATCGATCTTTATACATTTTCTTTATATGGTCTTTAAATAGAAGAGATGATAATGATAGTATATAAAAACTATCCAAGCCTCACGGTTTCGTACGCGCCTAAAATGTGTTCCTCGGGAACCAGACCGATTTTCGGGATAAAAAGTAGCCTATGTCCATCTCTGGCACCGAATCTATCTATATACCAATTTTCATCGAAATCGAAACATTCGATGGTACTACGAAACCGCCTACTACGTGTATGTAATATGGCATATTATCCTAGATCTGCTTTTTATCTACGACATGATTGCCGTAGGTTTTCAAGTCTATGGCATAATCTGCGATTAGTATGAGATTCAGTTGTTTTTGTATGTCATACGGACATCCAACTTTGCTCGTATATTCTGAAAGATAATTTTATTACGCACAAACAACATTTTCTTCATTCTGTAGTGGGTATTATTATCCTTCAAGAATAAATTGTATTTATCCTTATAAAATTAAGTTCTAACAGTATCGAAATACGTATCTCGTTGCTTTAACGTAGGCGTTAGGTAAGTAAATACAAATGTTTTACACTGTTACCGCTAAGAAATCAATAGATTTTTTATATAGATACACACATTTAATATATAGAAACAACTAGACTAATGCTAATAGTTCATAATATGGCCCATTACTAAGCTTAATTAAATCATTATTATTACTAAAATTGATGAGCTTTAAGTACAGAAGGACCAAAATTTACAACTTAAACATACAAAACCTTAAATGGCTACAGCAGCGTTCCAACAAAAAATATTGCAATTATTTAAATACCCATTTATAATAAAGATATGTATCGCAAAATAATACATTGTAAATAAAAGAATAAGAAAAATAATTAATACTTACTTTTGACATTAAATGATGCAGAAATCAATTGAGGCGTCCGCGGACAAAGTTCAAAGTGATTAATCATCACGCATTACAACGATAATCTTATACAAATATGGTTATTGAGGATAATAAAAATATAAACAATAAATTCAGAATAAAATTATGATTTATAAATCATAACTGAGCCTTGACATGAATCTGGAAGGAGTATGTATTTAAATTGATATAATATCTTGTTTAGCATTGTCTTTGTCGCTTTGTCGTATCTCAAGCCAGTAATCGCCAGTTTTCTTATTACGTACTTATACGAGTTAGCAACTCAATAAATGGTAGGTACCTGATAACAGTTGCCTTTCTTCTGTAATGCAAAAACCTGAATCAAGCCGCTATAAAATTAATATAGGTATTCTTTTTAAATCTTATTTGCAAAACGACATTCAACAACAGTTACCTAGGGCTCTTCAGAATGTAACAAAACAAGTCAATCAGATGCACGAACCACGGACACTCGACACGACTGAACGAAAAGCTCGCCGTTGAATTGAATTGGAAATGGACCACTCTTATGTAAGTGGAGCACGACATGATGATGATCTCAGCTTGTTCGTTACATGGTGTAAGTTATTACGACAGTAGCAGTTTTGCACAGTAATGAAAGTAATTTAAAAACTTTTTTTTATACGACTTTGGTGGCAAACAAGCATACGATCCACCTGATGGTAAGTGGCAACCGTAACCTATAGAGATGGCTGTGTTTTCCAAGCATTACTATAGTACAAATGCTTAAAAAAATACAACCAACTCCTTGCCGACCACAGAGACGGAGATGAGGAAGGAAAAGGAAAAAGAATCAGGACCGAGGGGGTATTTGGACTGCCGGCGCTCTCACTCACCGAGCGAAACACATTCGCATGAATACTAATATTCTTACGTCGATCTTTTATGAGAGGGTAGTACTGCCCAGGTCGATCCAGCCACTTCATGCTAAAAACAGCGTGGATCTACTACTTAACAAAATGTGACTAAGGATCTGAAAATATCTCAACTGTTATCCCGAAAGGATATCGGACAAGGAACCTAAAAAATGTGACATTATTCATTCATCAACACGAAATTTTATAGCTATAAATAGCCCGATGATTAGCAGAAAACACATTTATTTTTACATAAAAAGTGCGAACACGAGCAGCTGTGTGAAATGAAATCACATCAGTCTACAGACGACGTAACCGCCATTTTACACGGTTTTGAACTTTTGACACCGGCGTTCCGCTTCATTAAGTACCATCAATCTTTCCGAGCGAGCACGTCGGGCATCGCGGCATCGCGATACGAAGGCCCGATAGCTAGGTATTTCTGTTAAAATCAACGTTTACAAAACACCTATAAGAACGCTACACACATAAAAGCTACAGTGTAACTTTCCCGGCATACGAACCAACCCTGTCAGATTCGATCATCATCTTTGTGCCTAATCCATACATTAGTCAGTCTAATCTTTGCTCGACATCTTATAGAATGGAATAAAATATTTGATTTAGTACCTACCAAAACAAATAAACAACGCAACGATCGCAAAAGTTACGCAATATATTAGATGCTTTAATCAACTATTAAGATACCATAAATATTTCAGAATCTAGTTCTTAGAGTTGTTGTGAAACCCGATGAAAAGAAAATGTATCTTATATTCAAACTATTTTGCAATTACTATGGCTATAAACTCTTTGTTAAAAATGTATTAATGTGCTTAATATTCTATAACCGTGGTTATGGTAGGCAAAAGTATCAAGACAATAATAAAAAATCATATAACCTATTTGTTCTATTGTATTTAAAACACATATTTCAATAATTTATGAATTAATTTTATACACGCGTTCTTGTTTGTGATATCGTATCTATTCCTTGAACTCATAAGTTTTGCATACATATTGTTAAACCCTAAAATAGCCGATCTATTTATAATAATACACAATGATACAGACAGAGCATATTTGTATAATCTTTTGTCAGATGTTTCTTTTGACTGTCGACATATAAACCACTACAGAAATGCCATTAACCGATGCTAAACATAAGATAACAATAAATTTTAAAAAACATACACACATTTGATTGTGTGTTGATTGTGTTCAGTATCGACCATGCGTGTGGTTGGCAATAAGATTAATTGTTCACGCCCGCATACATTGTAAGATGCCCCTTTAGTGAATTATGATAAGGCTGCTTAAGCAATATATTATACGCGGAAAGTTTACTTATCCTCTTAAAATATGGAGACATGTATCTTTCCTGACGATAATGCACTCAATACGAAAGAAAATAAATCGTATAACAGGACTTTATAAAGATCAAATGGTGTGCGTTATTTCTGAAGTAATGATCGAAGTTATAATATTTCGAGTGAAGCAATAGAATCAATTTCTCCCTCGCATGACTTATCGGTAACTTGTTTTTCTGTTATGTTTATCTAAATGAAAAACAAGGCAAATTCTAATAAATTATTCTCATTTCCTCATTCGAAGTTATTTTTATTGCTTAATATACAATTCTAAATTGGTGAAACTGTCACTAAATGAACCTTAGTTTAGGACAGAAATTGTAGTTTAATATATCGTTAGGATATCATCAAAATAATGGACAATAAATGTATCAAAATATTAAATGAAAGTGGTATGTATCTAATACCTGGGCATTTTTTATTTTAATGCATTTAATTCTTATTTTGATGAATGGCCAATTACTTTGATTTCTTTTCTTTACCTTACCTTAACCAAAATGGACATCTTTTTGTACACCTAGACACAAAATGAGACAACAGAAAATCAAATGTTATATAGGTGTTAAGCATTCTGTAAAAAAAAATAACTGATAATTATCTACTCATTTATTGCTATTTTCTTTACTTTACTTAATTTTGTACACCTATTGTCAAAAACATTGATATTGGTGGTTCCAAAGTACATGACTGGTCCGTTTTTAAAAGCTATTATTTCATACTATCACCGATTCAAACGTTGAAAATATACGTTCTTGTAAAAATATCGCATTACAGTTTGAACACTTGTCTGGAAATTGAAATTGTCGATGAAGCGAACAGTTGTCAACCTCTAAACTAGTGTTATACAAAAGGCTCTCCCAAAGAAATACGTTTGGAGGATGTCCTGTGTTAGATAATTTATGTCTCCTTCTGGTGTGGTAGTTTAACAGCTATCATTCGGTCAAGTGATTGCGCTAGTATAATATAATATTTATCCTTTCATATATGAATTGTAATAATTTTGTGGAATCAATACCTAATCCAGGTAGGTAATATTTTGCTATTGGATGTATCAATTCTCTTCGCTAGCCGCTATAGGTATTATTACCAATTTACGTTACATAAATCATTTTATCAGAAACCATCCATATATATTTATGCTCGATTCTACTAGATATAATGTAGGTATACGAATACACAAAGTTTCTTACACTCATTTCGCAAATCAAATAAAGATTACAAGATTTAGCGAGAAAGACATGCGATTTGCAGCAATTAACTTAATTTAATCAATTCCCTTGTGACTCCGTAAAGCCCACAAATAAGAAATTTTTCCTTGATATTCAGGTTAAGCTCCTCTTTCTGTACTTATTTATGCTTTTTATATTTATTTTTGCTTTAACTTTGTATTTTCTTTATTCTCTTGCTTCACATTGAGATGTACGTATAACACCTAAGTTTTTTTGCCGGCTATTTTGAATCCTATGTAACAAGGGACGAGTATGTTGCTATTTATAGCCCACAATTCCAGACATTCCAGATTGGTAAGTACTGAGAATTTTTTGATGTAACACAAAATAACAAAACTAAACTTGCAATCACTTAAGTACGAGTAAGTAAAACAAGAAATACACACAATTAATTTGCAGTAATAACTTTGGTGACCAATTTTCTGTTACAACAATGTATACAGTGGCGTCCCCAGTTCTCATACAAATTGTCCGAGGCGAAGATATTAATCACACTCTTCCGCTCCCGACTTTTGTACGGAATTTTAAAACACTTTCATTAATATAAATCACTGTAGAAGATGCTTGTGGTTATGTTAAGTACGGTCCTGCACTTGTGATGACTTTGACAAGAATATGTAAGTATAAGTGTCTAATAGACGTAATGCCGTAAGAGGAGATTGGGTATTGTATAGAAAATGTTATTATCTTTAGCCGAAGGATATCCTGACTGATTCTTTATAACCCACCACTCTGTCCAGGTTACAAGATATTGTACACATGTATAGAACCTGGACAATGAGCACTGAAATTTGGTTTCTTTGTCTTTACATAACTTGGCATGTTTGCACGTCACGAAAACCCTTTAAAAATACGTTATCTCTAATTATAATCTCAACTTTCAAGGGAACATTTAAACTTGTTAAATTTGAAGCTATCTTAGAAGTAAACGAAAATGTAGATTTAATTAAGTATGCAAGATAAAATAAATATTAAAGTATCTATTTAATTAAGTTGTGATAGTCTAGCGGTTAGAGCACACGTTTCTTACTATATTTTCAAAATAATAACACTTTTTAAATGTATTTTGAAAATTATTCACTTATGAAAATATTCTGAAAATACCTGAACATTTATAAGTCTAAAATCTAATTGAACGAACATGGGTGAGGTGATAAGTAATCCTGAGTAAAGTAAGTCTTTCTATGCGGAATGAGTGGACTTACTAACCTTGCAGCGGGACTGTGTACACTGTTTGAATCAGACATGATCAAGACGTATTCTCGACCGTGAGCCATTGGGTGCCTAAGTATTATAAAAAGCAATATGTATAAACTTATAATTTGTATTTCAATTAGCAAATATTTCATAATAATACCGTTTTAGCTGCTCCAAAAAATGTTTTTCTACCCATTCATTGAATCGTTTAGAATATATGACGTAGAAGAAGATGGTCTTCAAAATTTAATAAAAAAAATGTAACTGCTCTAAACTCTTTTAAATTCCATACGCGTGCGTGTGACAAAATTTAGCTTTATTTTTATAGTAGGAGATGTGATTTCATGGATCACCCCTCACAATGTTATTGCTATACTTAAATGTTATTGAAATGCTTTGATCCCAACACTGGGCGTTGCAGTCCGTTAAATAAGATTGATACATGAATAGTATGCTAGTTAACTCTCAAACAAGACGGCTTATGGGCAGTAATCATTTGTATGATTTTAGCAGCTTCGTAAATGTGCATTATTTGTTTAAATATGCCTAGTAGTTTGTAACGACTTTTATTTTATTTCAGCCATAAGGAGCTTGTAACTAATTAACATCTGTAGGTCGTGGATGAGTGTACATTTTCTACAACACTTATCTTACTAACAAACTTACTAAATATAAACAGTCATATAAATTGTAAACTAGCGTCATTACCTGCATTGGTAATGCGAGTTTTAGTTTATGAACTGTGCCTTGCCTTATTATAATTTTTTACTTTATGTAGTTGAAATGTAATCCGGCTTTTTTATCAATATCATCTCCCCATTAGTGACCACCCGCCGCGATAGATGGCAAAAATATGCAAAATTAAAATTCAACTCATTACCATATCCGTTTATGGAGTCATATAATTACTATTGCATTACAGACTCCAAATATGTATGTGTATTTAAATTTAGAAAAAACAAGTGTCACAAAGTTAATGTTATTTTATAGTCGGCCAACAAAAGTAAATATCATAAATCTGTATAGAGGCCCCTGACAACACTATCGTTGCCCGGGGACAGCCCTCCGGCGAATGTGTGACGTCAACATCCTCTGCTTCCGTCCATGATTTGTAATTGACGATAAATTCAAAAAGTACAATTTTAGTCTTGCAAATAACTTATAAATTGCTGTCGCAGCCATTTTCATTTGAAATTATTTAGAGACAATTCGTCATCAATTTACCAAAGTAATTACGGCTCGACGCTACTCCGAATATTAAAATTTCGTATGTAAGTGTACATTTTAATTTTAAGCCCACCCTGAAATTCGTTTAATGAAATAAGTTACCT
Source organism: Parascotia fuliginaria (assembly GCA_963082885.1). Classification (NCBI taxonomy): domain Eukaryota; kingdom Metazoa; phylum Arthropoda; class Insecta; order Lepidoptera; family Erebidae; genus Parascotia; species Parascotia fuliginaria. The sequence goes on along the minus strand of OY720180.1, from coordinate 9,876,349 downwards.
ATTTATAACTTAAAAAAATATATTTCATCTTTACGTAATTGCAGATGGAGATAAATAACATTTAACACCTGCTTACTATCAAGCAGAGACACTTTAAAACAATATACCTATGTTACAGTACATAAGCACCTATTATAGAGTAAGTATATCATACAACTTGCTTTTTGCGGCGCGGTTTCACGCGTGTCTTTGCTTACTTCACGTGATGTTACATAGCCTAGTAGTCCTCGAGAAATGGGCTATCATACGCATAAAGAATTTTAAACCGACTGGTAGTTCCAGAGATTAGCGATTAAACAAACTCTTCTGCTTTATGTATTGGTATAGATTTATGTTCATCGAAAGATGTCAAAAACTGGCTTCATAAAGTACCTACCGATGTACTACATACATCATTATAAATGATTCGTTTTTTTTTATAATATGTGGACACTATCACACACTGTCATCTAGTCCCAAGCTAAGCAAAGCTTGTGTTATGGGTACTAGATAACTGAAATATAATACATATACATACTTTTTTTTTGTAAATACATACTCTAAGTATGTATTTACAAAAAAAAAGTATGTATAACTAAACAATGTAAAATAAAAAAAATCGTGCTCTTTGGGTTCTCTAGATGCTATAAGTATAAAGAATTTGACTGCACCGTTGGTCTGGTGGTAAGTGTAACTGACTGCGACGCCGGGTGTCGTGGGTTCGATTCCCGCGGAAGGCAAATATTTGTGTGATAAAGATATGTATTTGTCTTCAGTCTGGGTGTTTCCTATGTAAATATAATACATATACATACTTTTTACTCTGACTAAATCTTTAAATTAAATAGAGATTTGTCCAAGCTTCAAGTATAATCGAAAAAAGGCATCCAATTTTCGTATCATGCATTTCTTTGATAATGCAACCCGTTGTATAAGTTAGAACAAATGTCTTTGTCTCTTGCTGATGTTTACTTCTACTTAACAATGCAATTTTGTTTGCAATCACCTTTTTTTCTGACATCTCAACAAAGCTTGAGTAATTTTCAGTTGAATTGTTAATTGGGGATTGTGGCTGATTAACATTTTGTGCTATTGTTTTGTGTGTATTTAGTATTAAAATTGGCTATATGTATGCTAGGCACTTATTATATTAGTGTAGTCATAGCCTAAACGATTTCAAACCAGAAATTCTCTCACTCTTTGTTATTGCAAGTATGTATTGGTTTTGGATTACCAATGTCTACATACACCACGTACTTTTTGCCGCTTGTAAGTGCTGGTTTTATCTATATTCGACGGCATCTATGATTAAGATATTATCCTTTTTTGTAGTTAAATATTTCTTCTTTAGAATACTGCCGCTACATTGATCATATAGGTTCCTTTTTTATCGATGTAATCTGCTATGCAAGAAAACGCTGGAGAGAGTCGGTAGACTATAATTTCTAAGTAATCGGTCAAGTCCTGTTTTTAGACCAAAGGGACGAGTGAATCCAGAATTCCAGGTAATTAATTATCTCTGGAAAGTGCAGTATAATGCTTATTATTGTATAAACATGATCTGGTTTAATAAATCGGTTGTTCGCTTCTGAGTTAAATATTGCCCTCGTAATTCTTGAACATAAATGTTAGGCCAGACAGCCCATAGCTTTATTTTAAAAGCAAATACAATATACTTAATATTCCAATAATTAGTACGCAATATTGTTTATGATGCCTACATATATATAAATACTCTCATACTCTCTTGACAATAACAAACACAACAAAAAAAGAATTAATGGAATCGGTCCAGTCGTTCACGCGTGATGCCGTGACCAAGGGAAATAGGGATTTATTTTTATTTAATAGATATTTCTAATCTCCCATTCTACAAACCCTCTTTCACCTACCCTCACATATCCCCCGTACACTTTTCACTACTTTCCCCTATTCCCCTCTCCCTTCTTCCCCACTCCTCCCATACCCCTTCTTCCCCACTCCTCCCATTCCGCTTCTCCCCTTCCTCCCTTTCCCCCTCCCTCCCCTCTCCTTTTCCCGTCATTTCACTCTCCCTTTGCCTGGCTTCTCCCTCATTTCCACCTCGCTTCCCCCTCACTTCTCCTTCGCTTCCCCCTCACTTCCCCCTCATTTCCCTCTCGCTGTCAATCCCATACATTTTTAATTTATTTTATGAAGAAAATAGAAATCTATGCCATTGGTCTAGGCCCTGGTATTTTACGCAATCGATAGCAGCGTACCAACTTATACACCCTTACATTATGTGATGACGTCAATAGTAGCTTGCCAGATCAGAAGACAGCTAGATCCCCTAGGTCCACTAACTCGTACCACAGTACAAATTAAATTAAGGAATCTTACATTCTGTAGTCATAGAAATCGTAAGTAAAGTTTATTTTTGCTTGTTGTCTAAAATAGCCAGTATCGGGCAATGTTCCTGATACTACATGGCTCATTAATGCACATCAGGCATCGTCAGGCTGTCATAAAACCTGTTTTATGTCTTACAATGACAATTTAATGTAGGCGGTCAATGCATGCAAAACAGGGGAAATACAGATGATATGAAAATTGCCATATGAAACTTAAAATGTGTGGTGTGTTATAACTCACATGGTATTCCTGATAAATCAGCTTTTCTGTGGCGTCAAAAGTCAAATGTGAAAATTCTACAATGCCATAATTATAATTTCTATGTACACAACACATTCAAAACTTGCTTACTAAAACAATCCGATGTTTTGAATACGAATTCTTTCATTAGTCTATGTCCTAAAGTGAAGCGAAAAATATATTTGGAATACCACTCGCAGACTGTCAAGACACTTCATGGAATCCATTTTAAAGTTTAGCGAGTAAATTCACTACGTTTACGACAGCGACAATAATATTAACAATACAAACTCTGTTTATGTACCTATCTTTCACAGTATATCGCTGCAAACTTTCAAGAAAAAATACTTTCGGATTCTGGGAACTCTATTGTTTTTCTCTTTTATATGTTAAAAATAATCAGAAAAGAGATTGCAGTATTTTAAAGCTTAGGACATAAGCGTTATAGTATAATAATATTTATGGATTTTCATTAATTAGTTGTGTTTTATATTTTTATAGTTACATTTTGCATTATAATATTTATAACTAGCTGTTGCACGCAGCTCCGCCCGCGTAAATGTAGGTTATATCGCATTTTTTATACAAAATTTCATCCCCTATTACAACCTCTTTAAGCCATTTTTCGCGATAAAATATAGCCTAAGTTGTTCTCCAAGAACCATTCTATTTCTATACCCAATGTCATCAAAATCGGTTCAGTGGTTTAGGCGTGAAAGCGTAACAGACAGACAGACAGAGTTACTTTCGCATTTATATTATTTGTATTAATGATTATATGGATGATTATATGGATATATAAATAATTATATAAATAATTAGTATGAATTTCACATCTTTCATTTGTTATTTATTTGACTGGTCGAAGCAAAGCTATCATACCCAGTACCAACCTACTTCGTTCGGTTTAAATTATTATGATACCTGATACCAATATATTTAAGCTAAGCGGAAACCGGAGGACCAAATATTATGACGTGAAGCTTAGAATTAGGTGAAGCCTATGTCCAACAGTGAACTACGATAGGCTGATTGATTTTAGGCTATATTTTTCTCATTACAGCTTGAAGTAGCATAATAAATGAATTATTAAGTTATTTGATAGCATATAAAAATATTGTACTGACAATATGGCACAACTAACGTCCGGATGTATGAGTCTTTGCTATGAAATATAATAATACGTCCGCCACCTGTTCCATAGCTATTTTTAGAAACAAAATGATCATGAAATGTTATGCAGATGTTATATCATGTATTTGCAAATTGGAAAATGTGTTAACATTACGTTTGTTATAAACAAACATCCCAACAAAATATTTTTAAGTAAATTTAGCTTTTGCCCTCGGATTCACTCGCGTGAATATCGTTTTGCCCATAGACATTTTATGTTCTTTACATATTTAAGAGACGCTATGGGCAGGGCAAATCCGTTCAAGGCACTTCATTGTAAACAATATTTTTTTGTTTTTAGATAGAATAATATAAAATAATATAATAGCTAGCCAAAATAATTCATGAAGATGGTGTACCTACTTACTGAAGAGTATATACCTAAGCAACATCAAATTGTCCATGTGATAAACAAAATATGCAAAGCTTGTTAGTGATGGGTACATTGATGTGTGCTTGTGTATGTGTCTGTATTTCACACTGAAAGTTAACAACCATTATCAAAGATATCCGCGTCCAAAAATATACCTACAGTGCCCAAATACAAATTTTCACTAAAATAACAAGTTCAATGTCTAAGTTAAATTTTATTTTATACTTATAGCAAATATTAACAGTTTATATAATATCTACATAGAAACATTTACCACAGTTCACATGTTGCCTTTACCTTTTTGTAGCAATATGCAAATTGAGGCAGCCTGTGAAGCACACATTTTACTTTTTATTTTTTCTTCACAACATAGAAAGTTGTAACTAATTACGTATAGAGTTAAGTGATTTGCCTGTGTCACTTTGCATGCTCCTTGAAATTGTAACTTACAAAATTTTTTATAACCTGGCGTTTAAAAAGAGTGGTCTGAGTTTCTTGCCAATTCTTCTCATGGCTCTACGTAGGTTCATTGGCTGACATTTTGTAAATTTTGACATTCATAAGTGTTAATTTAATTAACCAATATGAATAATAATAGTTATTTGGATCAATAAATATATATTATTATAATATTATTTTCATTTTCATAACTAAAAAAATATTTTCCGATAATTTTTCATCCCCATGTAGCCCCGACAAAATATTAAAACAGCATTTTTAATTTTGGTTAAAGCATGAAATATCACTCTTTTCAACTAAAACTTCGAAATTTTTAGAACTGTCTATTTAATATTTCACTCCCTAAACCTCCCCTTTTAAAAAAAACTAAAACGGCATTTTTAAGTATCTCAATACTAATTTGCGCGACGATTACGTCAAAAACAACGATATTGCCATACAACTGTTCATCCTCAAATTCATCCTTTTAAAGCCACTTCTGTCAAAAATATTGATAACAGAATTTTTTACTTTGATAGTAGTATCCCAAAACAAATATATAATAGTATAAATTAAAATACAAAGACGGTCGTTTTTATCCCTTCTCACAACTTTAGGGGATGTTTATTTTTTTAAAAGCCTTTCTTAGTAGGTACACGTCCAGACATTAAGACAAACACGCTCTTCATATTTCAAGTTGCTACGACCAGCGGTTTAGGCTTTGCATTGTCTGTCAGTCAGTCAGTCAGGACAAAGCCTCATACAATGTGTAATGGATGTAAAATGTTACCAAGTCAAAACCAGATCAGACCAGATATGATATATATCTGATAAGTTTTTGACAGTACCAGCCCTGCCAAAAACTTATCAGATCTTTTGAAGAGCCGAGCCTCTAACTCTACACGTTCTAACTCTACAAGCCCTAACTTCAGAAACTCTACACCTTAGTCAAAATAATGTGGCTTGGCTGTTTCATTACTATAAAAACTATTGTATAACAGAAGATTATGTAATGAACAATAGATACATTTTTCACATTACGCCCATGTGATCCTGCTGTCATGGTGCCTTTTACATGATTTTAATTAGAGATGGTATCTACTTATTTCAAAACCTCACTGCTTATCTAACAGTGAAGTATGATTATAAAGGTAAAAAAAACCAAGCCGCTGCCGACTGTGAAGAAAAACAAATGAGAGAGTAGGAAAAGGACTAAGGAATTTATCTATTTACATATTGTGTATTTATCTCAGTCAAAAACTTCATGAAGTCATGCCGACATCTGTATTATTAGTATCTGTCAGCACAATATTTGATTAATTTCATATAATGTATGCTTGGATATGGACTTTCAACTGTGAGACACATTTCAGTTGTCCCCGGAGACAACAAATATAAACCAATTAATCTATTTGTACCGAAGCTTTGTTTGACATACTGTCATTGAGTTTTGTTGGTACAGTCAGCAGGTTTTCGTAGAAAAGAATGTTCATTTATTTTTTTTGCAGTTTCACATCGATATCTTTACCGAGAACATTTCTTTTCCACTATGTATATTTTAAATACGATTTTATTATACAAACCTTTAAATTACTGGTTTGTTGATCATCATAGTAGTTTCATAAAGACGTTCACTGCCAAAAACATCAAAGTCTCCCAAGTGTTGCCACTTCGACCGGTCATGAGCATTTGATCGCCGATATGCAAAACAGTAGATGAGCCAGGCATGACAGTTAAACATTTGTTTGTGTAGCTATACTTTTAAATAATTAGATATCAACGCAAAACCAACCAAACGTCGTGTCATAAACGCCAAAGGTTGTCTGAAAGAGATCGCTCTAAGCGATTGTATTTGCACTCGTATTTGCCTACTCATTTGTATTTTTGTCTCACATTGTATTTACTAGTGGTCGAGCTTTGAAACTAATTAGTATAAATTATAATTTTGAACATTGTTAAGCTTTTATTGTCTAAGAGTGACTTCAGATTCAAAATGTTTCGCATTGCAAAACCTGCATTGTAAACCCATTAATCCACAATCATAACTATAAAGAAGTAAATTTGAGAGATATTTACATTTAAATGTGCACGAAATCAGTTTTTTATACTGTTTATTTATTAGCTTACCAAAGTAATTCAACCCCGCCTGATGGTAAGCAGTCAGTGGAATCCAGAAGTGGTGTCTTAAACTGCTGGTATGGTGTATTTGACACATATGCACACTTAATCTTATCCGATTCACACACTGCCCCGCATCACGCAGCGTAGTGCAGGCATGCGTGTTCTTGCGTTGTTTGTAAGTATTACACTGAAAACTCATTCACGCGCGAAGTAGATGTTCCTTCGCCACGCATTCCGCAGCGTAGTGCGAGACCGATGCGATCGCCTTACACATACTCTTTAATTGAGAATAAATTAATATTGTTTCTTAATATTTGAAGTATTTTTTACGTATAATTTAAAAAAAAAAATCTGCACTTCTTCTATATAAAAACAATTAGTGTGCGAAATATCATACTCCTACGTCTGCGCAATTTTCGTAAAAAGGCTAACAAAGTTTTTGTTTCACGTATAATATTTATAGATTATGTGGCTTATACAATAAAGATTCTTTTATTTTATATTCTATGCGTGTTGCTAAACAATAAATACTTATATACATACCTAACCTACACATTCATTATTATTTTACTACTGACCGTACCTACTGCTTTCAAATCACAACAGAATCCTTGGAAGAGCCGAACTTCAACATACTCGTATATGTAAACTATTTAGACTACGCTACTGTACACGCCGTGACGTCATCCTCTTTAAACTTGTTAAAACTAACACTTCAAAAAATTCGTTTCCGTCTACGTAAATATTTGGCGACAGCGAAAGTTTGTCACCTTGCTGGGACAGAATTCAATATATTGAAGATACTTTTACAAATAATTTCAAAAATTCTCGGTTACACGGTGTTTATATTAAAAATATTTGCCTTGAACACGTGGGGTTAGTGTTTACAAAACATTGACAACAAAGTAGGCAATACTTGTGTATAAATACAGCAACTAGATTGCTATGAGAAAACTGAATCTGTTTGTCGTCAATGGAAAAGTAATGAGGGAAATCTTTGTTCAGAACTACAGAAGTGAGGCAGTACAGTTTGATAAAAAAAAATTATGTAGGTATATTTTGTATTTTTGTGTAAATTTGACATAGGTACCGGTACTACCTACTATCATCTGTGATGATATTTAAGTCTTTAACAGTCATAAAATATTTATATTTAAAAATATATTTTGTAACAATATCTACGACTTTTAACACTCTCTCAAGTACAAAATATTAACACTTGAAGATAGAATCAGATGACGACGAAAATTTTGGGATAAATTACTTTTACGTGCCTAAGCACTTACATAAACTTGTGAGAAAACCAACTCTACATTAGGGAAAAGATTCAAATTTTAAAAAGTTCAAAAATGTATCATCTTTTTTCTTTGAAACTAGAAAATTATACTAACAATAATGTTTTCATAACTAACCCAGAAAAATTGTGGTTGCTGGAAAAAGTTACTTTGTTAGTAAGGTTTAAAAACTTTGTTTTTTTATAAGCTTTTCTGTTTAATTAGGCTCAAATGCTTCAAGAACTTTCAGTATTAAGAGGTAAATAGCTTAATACATACACCATGCATTGATGACATGCCAGACTAGATGTCATCGTTTTGCTAATCAATTTTGAAAAAGCTTTTCTTTTGCTACTTTGTATTCATTTGTACCAAAAAAGAAGTATTTTGTTAAAATAAATTTAGGTATCTATCTATCTACCTACTTATCTACCTATTAGATATCAATCATGACCTAATTATAATTGGGGGGGCTAAAGTAATGCCCGAGCGATATTCGATAGCTAGATAGAATAATCTAATCTACTCAACAAATATGACCGTCTTCTTAATAACTGCATTCGATTCATTTTTAACCTTCGCAAGTATGATCACGTGTCTACTTATCGTTCTGAATTAAAATGGTTACCAATTTGTCAACGCCGTAGCATGCGTGCTCTCACCACTCTCTATTCCATTCTCAACTCACCCTCAGCTCCTTCATACTTAACTCCTTACTTTCAATTCTTGTGCTCCACTCACGACAGGAACTTACGCTCTTCTAATAACCTTCTCCTTGCATGTCATTCTCATAAATCTGGGTTTGTCGACTCTTCCTTTATTATCCAGGCAGTGCGTCTTTGGAACGACCTTCCTGTTGAGGTCAGGATGGCTACTAATCGTTTTCGTTTTAAGCTGAAAGTTCGTGCTCTCCTCTTTGAGAAATTGTTGGAGTTATCACGTTAATGTCTCTTTACTCATCATATTTATAGTGTATTTATGTATTTATGTATATATGTATTTATGTATGTATGTATTTATATATATATTTATTTATTTATACTTATTTGTATTATAATATTCACTGTTTATTTTCTTTATGGTTAAACTTTGAACTTTATTTTTATACTTTTATTTACATCATAACAATTTTAGATTTGCATCATTCTTTTTCAATAACTGCACCTACTTTGTTTATCTCTGCATCACCTAAGGTTGACTGGTAGAGAATGCTTTTAGCATTAAGTCCGCCTCTGTACCTATGTGCATGAAGTTTAATAAATAAATAAATAAATAAATAATCTTAGTGATTAGTTATTGTTGGTTTTCGGTAGAATATATACCTACGCCATCACTTTCCGTAGGTGCCGTGTAGGGAAATACTAAATAACCGACAGTAGCGTAAGCTACTAAATATCGGCACTAATTAGCCCGAGCATGGCTACTGTGGTAATGCTTTTGAGCAGCATGTCCGCTAGTGGAAGTTACCTACTATATGATAATGTGATTATTATTACCTAACGTGTGTTTTATATTGAATATAACATGTCATTAATTATAGGAAACGTAAGCTAAATATATTTCTCGAAGAAAATTATTCTAATCTTATTTCCCGAAGGAAATGACTACTTTATAACGCCCAACTTCATTAAATCTCTAAAACTTTTGACTAACGACTATCGATTTTTTTAATTTATATTTTGACACGAGTTGAAACATTGTAAATCGTATATAAACAAGAATTAATGTAGTTCAGCGCCTCAAGATTAAAATTAATTGTATATTTTGACACTTCTTGTTTTAAATTTATACGCATAAACACACAAATACACATGTACACACAATTTGTTTTTTATTTGTAAGTAACTCATTTAGTAGACTAAATGTGACTACATTATTATTATAGTTCTGTTGTTTGATGAATATAATAATGGGCAGTAGGATAAACAAGAAAAATAGTAAAAACGTTACCTAGAAGTAGATACAAGAGACACTCACTCACAACCTCATTAGTTTCGATAATATTCAGTATGTTTTGACATGACGCTTAACTTCAACAATTTTTAGCCTCTTAATTTTATTTTGCATACTGTCTTGTTTTTGCTAATTTTAATATCGTTGTCGTCGTGTTAATTTATTTATTTTTATATTAAAGAGGAGAGGGTACAGCGAGTTTCTCTTGTGTTTTAAGGACTCGAATCAGAGCAGTGTAGTTAGATAAGTCTTACAATAACGTTTGCATAATTTGAATAAACAACAGATTATAAAAGTCAGTGCTTGCAGTGCAGAATAAACCCTCCTCGTGTATCGCTTAGAACTTCACAAACGCACAAGCGGACACAAAATACCCTTAGGCTCTCAAAATTTGTTAGTCACACAATTTGCCTCGGGTGGATTTCAACCTACGACATTCGTCATAACAGTTATGACGAGACGATTACCTTGACCACTAGATTACATGTACAGTCGGAATTTAGTCAATCAAATAATATATTAACGACTTATGAACGTGTAATATTTTAATGCTAAATAATTATAATAAAGCGAAATAAAAGACACTAATATATTTTTTGATTCTCTGTCAAGATTACAAGAATATTATAGGTGGTCTAATAATTGATCCTCAAAAGGGAATACCTGCCAAATATATTACTATTTACTGTTTATTAGTGTTTATACATAGCAATAGGAATACATTAAATATAAAAATAAAAGTATCTACATCATAAACCTCGTACTTTAAATATTATTAATATAGGCATTTGTAACAACATCAGGACTTTAACCAATTTTACCATCAGATACAGTTTTCCTTTCATACACAACTACTATTTACAATAACTCTACCAAAACAATACTTATTGATAGTTTTACGATTATATCCAAACTTGTTACAAGCCCACATTACCATACAACGCGTAATAAACTAATTTCTTTTAAACAGTTCTTTGTATTCTAAAACTTTATCGGAAGCACAAGTATCAAAACATTTAGATGTCTAATCTCCATACGTGGAGTATTATTCGAGCTTGTGTAGGAACGTTTTGAAACCGTAATAGTAGGTAATTGTATCAGACACGTAGCTAAGTAAGTGAAGTAATCCAACCAATAGCAGAAGTTAACGTAGTGCTAAGTTGAGAGGTGTTATTGTCGCAAGTCGCTCCAGGTCGGATAATAGTTGTGTATCTGTGGTAGGGTTGACACCTTCGTTTATGCAGTGATGAAGCCTCATTGCAAAGTCCAAAGCTGAAATACATAGAATATCTAACTAAGAACAAAATTTATACTGAGAGAAAGTACCAAGTCGTGTATTCGTAAAAAAAACATAGAGAACCCATTTGGCAAAATTGAAAACAAGATCTGAAGATTCGGTTATGATCCTTAGGTGGGGAAAATTGGTAACGAATTCCTTCATAGAGTAGGTAATGGTAATTATCCGCTTTGAGTGTATGACAATAAAAGTATGTCTAAGCTTATGGTAAATACATGCATTTCTGCCTAATTACTAGCAGTTGTGACCCTAAAATATGACATTCTCCATAACATCTTATAATATACGACTTAACAGTGCTTTCAAAAATATTTCATTCGGCCTTCAACCTACAAAAACTTTTAGAAAAATAAAAATATGCAATTTTCTCATAAGAGCGATTGAGTTCATGCATAGACCTGTGGTTCAATACAGAGTTACAGCCCTAATCATGCACTATACCGTGTATCACACCGGTCGTCGAATGTGGAGCACGCGGCGAACCAGCAGCGATGCCTCCGACAAAAAATCAGTGTAAGCTGTACACGAAGGCGTTGCGGTCGCGCACTCGCTCCCGGCACCCACTCCGTCCCACACGCGGCTTCGACTTCGTACCGCGACTTACCCGCTCCGACAAACTTACGGACGTCTTCGCCGGTCAGACGTCCCAACACTCCAAATATTTCTAACTTCAACCAACTACCACAGTGCAAATTTAAAGTGAAAAGTGTCATATTGTTAGTTTGTGTGTAAGTTAACAACATATGGCCGTGGCCCGAGGTCCGGTCGTTAGGCTGTGATCGGTCGTGCCGCCTCGCCGATAGAATCACGACAAGAAACCACGTGTGGCCTATTGCGTCTGGAGGCTCACCATTCACTTCACCTATTTTGTCATCTTGCACTTAAATTAATGTTTTCAATTTCGAATGTATTGATAGAAATTGCGAAACATATAGGTATGATATTTATATTTCTTATGTATAATAAGAATGGTATACTTTAGTCATACCTAATATGATTGATTCATAATAACAACTCCTAGGTTTAGCTTTATATAGACCTTAACACAGCTAAATCAGCGAGTTGAAAAGCTCTTGTTAACACGGTTACACTGTTGGTAAATTCTTGTCGGTTAGAACTACTTATAAATAATACAATAACATAAAACAAATACATAATTAAAATATTATACTTCATGACCTAACTAGAGAACAATTCGCACAATACTGTTTTAATTATTTTATTTGATTTTGATTAAAATTTCACTTTTGATACCTCGCAAGAGACAACAGGTTTTTAACACTCGATATAAAACTCAATTATCGATGTACCAAAATGCAGTTCAATTTAATTGGTTTAGTAATACCCTTGTCCGAGTTGAACTGTCTGGTCCCTTAATCAAAGCTACCGAATACTTATTTTAGTATTGATTTGACTTATGTTGATAGTCCAGACATTTTATTTGTGTACTCAAGTCCAACGCAGGAGACAAATCATTTATTGGTATTACCAAAGATACTAAAAACTTATCCAATTAAGTTAAATTCACTTTTACGGTGCAATTTCAATCTATTCGTACTTTCTTTATTTCAATGCTCTCCGTCTTCTATCGAAGCTTTTTTTAATAAATTAATCGTTGCTACTTTATCTTTTAACTTTTAATTTTGCACAAAGTCAATGATTTTCTAGCGATTTTATTTAGAACTTCCATTGCCGTCTCAACTTTCTTCCCAACTTAATAACATTATTTTATTGAGGTAGCTCTACTCAGTCTCAAAGTTTTACATAACATTATATAAGTTTTAATATTATTCTGTTATTGGTCCTGAATTAAGTTTACCATCGGCGCGGCGTGACAAGAATTTTTCGCAAACACCAAGGAGATGAAGCCAATAAATTTCATTTTTTTAAAGCGTTTGGGTTTTTTGTTTTAAATGATTGAGTGTTTATTTCTAGTTAATAAAAGAAACTCTATATAATGTCATTTTTCATGAACTCAATACTTACATACATGTTGTAAAAACAAACCAACCTGTTTTACGTTTATTTATTATTATTTTTTTATTCGCTCTCTTTAATTTTCGGTAACATTGAAACTAATTTTACTACAATTTATTTTTATATGTCAAAAGTGTGGATATCGGATGGTAATGGATTTATATAGTCTATACAGCACTATTATGCCAAGAACAATCGCTTACACATTCAATTTTAAGATTTATTCAAATTACTGTTATTGGCGCCAAAGAAATAAAGCCTGTCCAATATGATTTTGAGACTCCTTACCAGTTAGAAGATAACACTACTACTTGTATTATTTATCCCTTCTCTTTATTTTGTAAAGGTATTTCGGTAATGGATAATTATTATGAACGTAAATTCCCTTTGTCAAATTTGAAGTAGGAGTACCATAGCCCTATTGTCTCCTACGTCCAGTCGTTAAAAGCAACTAGCTTAAGATACTTGCTATGAATGTTCGTTTCTACTGGCAGAATTATAAACGCAATAAGTATAAAATAAAGTGGCTTTTTAGTTACTATTTACTTAATATTTAAGTTCACGATTAAAGTCTGGGCTGAATACTTACCCCGGTAGTAATTTCCTCAGAGCTATTTCGTCTTTTTAGTCAAGGAACCAGTTAATAATCAAATTAGCTGACGTCTTATTTGGCATTTTTCTTCGACCTTCATGCATACGCGTCACTGTATGACCTAAATGAATAATTGAATTCGAATTTGCTAAGAATTAGACAAAAATACATGACAATGATTACTTCGAAAGGTAGGACTAAGTTAGATATCTGGTAGAATACTTCTAATACAGCAGTAGCTGAGGAAGAAACTCCACCATCATACAAAAATTATGTTTGTGTTGGTGAGTAATGTTTTTCAGTTTCAATTATTTTTTTATTGTTAGAAGTTACAAACAAACATACGGTTCAAATAATATTACGACATATAGCCATGAGTTGTTTTTTAAACGTTAAAAAATGAATTTCATTGACGACCTCTTGGGGCGCTTAATATAATTTAGGTTTTATTCCATGCGAAGTCTCAAAAATTTACGTAAAATTATAGGAAGTTATAAACTCCGGTCGAGAACATGAAACTACTCCTTATCTTTATCTGTGGGCATCGTAACAAGCGACTAAGATACAACCAGATAACTGCGTTAATTATTATTTTACTGCAGTCATCAATTGAAGTACCAAGTTACTATGTGCAATTTTATTTTTATTTCGATTTTAGATAACGCAATGCAAACAATTTTAAGCAAATGTAGCCTGGCCAGTATTTCATATTACATTCATTAGAAAATACTAAATACTTTAAAGTTCAAGTAATTAATATTGAGAGATAAATCAGGGGCGAAACTAAAACGTGTTTATCAAGTGTATGTATGTATATTTACTTAACACTGATTAAATATTACTAGGTCAATTAATTTCCGTTCTCATCTCATGACGTGTTTTACGGCAATTCTAATGTACTAAAATTTGTTGAGCTTGATAATTACGTAAAATGATGCAATTTTACAATGTCCTAGAAGCTGTCGATTAATTAACAAAACACAAAGTTTGTTTGGCAATGGTAGTAAACGTGTAAACGATATTTAGTTATAGTACCTCTTGTAGTCGAAGCATAAAAACCTGCGTTGAGTACATCCATAGTGTCTGCGTCGGTCACTACTTGCATGTGATAAAATAGAACTTTTTGCTTGCGGCCGAAGGCTTATTCTTTATTATTGCATTACATTGCTTTATTTAAGAGTCTAAAGTCTTCTGTAGTGTTTAGGTATTTCTGCTTCAATTTAAGCGAGAAGCATCCAGAACCTCCTACAAGAAATCTGACTAGGTATGCTTTAAATGACGAAAAAGTTACCTTAGTAACATAAAGCTTGCGTAATTAAATAAATTAATAAACTTTGTTATTTATCTAACTTGAAGTTGTGTGAGTTGCTTATAATTTACTTATCTTACTATGTTTACCTCGATTATATAACTGCCGAATGTAATTAAATTTTGATCGATTTCAACAATTATAAGATTAAACCAAATGAAAGAGAAACTAAATTAAAATTATTTTGATTTAGTTTTGATAGTTGGTAGAGTTAAATGATGCCTAATACAGTACGTATCACTGAATTCAGAGACTTAGACACTTAGAAGATCATTATACTCGTTCTCATAGCACGTATAAACTTAACTGCACCAGGCAATTAAGTATTACATATTACAGTATTGCAAAAAAAATATTTATCGTAAACCACAGGAATTTAGGTATTCAAGACTAGCAACTTTTATTCCATTTTTCACTTACTATAAATTAAGTAAAATTATTTAAGGATTGGGCTTTGTAATGTCTCTGTATGCTTACTCTACCTGTACTCTACTGTATGCTCTTACCAGCCTGGCTTGAAGAACCTGTTCTGGCAGCACAACTAAGGGACAATTTATGCATTAGGTAGGTAGGCTACTTTACCGAGATCTAATTTATTAGGAATCGTATATAATGTTTTTTTCTTCATTATCAAAGCGGCTGGCATCGGCTCTAGCCTATCTTTGTTTATGTTTAACTAACTATTGCCCGCAGGTCTGCTGCGTGAATTTCGGTTATATCTCTGTTTACATTGACGATTTTTCATACAAACTTTCATCCCCTATTTCAACCCCTTCAAGACGTTTTCAGGCATAAAGTATAGCCTATTATATTACCCGAGGTCTAATCTACCTCTATACCAAATTTCATCAAAATCGGTTCAGTGGTTTAGTCATGAAAGCGTAACAGACAGACAGACAGAGTTACTTTTTCATTTATAATATTAGTATGGACAGTATGGATAACAAGAACAACTAGCCAAATTCATATGCAGTTCTTTGAATAGCACTATGTTTGATGAAATCAATTTCATACTTACAATCGAAAAAGAAACTATCTGAAAACAAAACAAGAAAAAGATATGAAAGATCCACGCGCATCCGAGCGACAGTGAAGAGAATATAATTAACAGACGAAGTTTTGTTCCGTCTCACTACAAAGGAATCGCAGGTGATTAGTCACTTTAAAACAAGCACGGTGTCAACTTCCTTAAACAAAAACATTTAAACTTGTTGACAAAATTAAATTTTTACTTTACTTTACAATGTTATTTAATAAAATTCGCCTGTTATCTAACAGTTACGGCACCCACCTAGTATGCACGGCATTGAGGGTCCAAAACTAGTAAAGCACTAATGAGTCTTTTTCAAAGTCATTAAGTTTATCTTGGACGTCAGTACGTCCAAGGGTCAGTATACATGGTAAAGAAATCTGGACTATTACATAAATATACGCAGCATACAATGTCCAACGGTAATAGTACTCTAGCCTATTAAGAACAGAGACTACCATAACGTAAAGATAAAGCTAAACATTCCTCTTAGGAAAAGTTCTATTTGCACACATCCGAGCCGTGCCCGGGACGTGACGCGGCCATGCCACAAAGTAAGAAGCTCCGTTGCCGGCACGGGCACGGACATGTGTGATCGAGTCCATTGAAAATGTATGCAAAGATATTTTTTTCACCCCTGACGGAAAACAAACGGGAGACGTCCCGGGCACATCCCAGACACGGCCTGATTGTGTTTAGATAGACCTTAAAACAGCATCAAGATTCGGGCGCCGCAGAGTGGCTATGTACAAGGCCTGGGTGACGGAAACAAACTTATGGTACTGTTTGATTCTCAAAATAAATATCATTGATTACACAAATACCTATTGGTCAGTGTCAATTGAAGCTAATATTTACTCGGCGTAACCTATATTTGTGTCGATCATTTACTGTTAGTTTTAACTGTTTATCTTATAAAACAAATAACGTACTTAATTTTAGATATGTCATTTCTTCTTCTTAAACAAACGATAAAAAACAAATACTACTCTTTTTGAGATCTTCTCCTATTGAATTGCGTCAGTATCTTCTTTAATTATGACAACTGAGGCCCTAGACAAGTGTTAAACATTTCTATTCTATTCATAGAATAGATAAAAAAATGTATGAGATTGACATAAGCGTTGGCGTTAGCTTATGTCAATCCAATACATTTTTCACTTGTCTAGGGCCTCTGATTTCTCAAAATCTTTTTGTTGATGTTAATGTTATAAGCAGCAATTATAATATAAGAAATAAGAATGAAATTAAATTACAACCATCTTAAAAAAACAAAAGATGAAATCACATCGGACATCAACAGCGCATTAAATTTGACACTTACATTTGAGTGCTATCAAGTTGCAGACAGACTGACAATTATAAAATAAGACGTTAAAATAAAAATATAACCTCCTTTAATTCTGGGAGAATCATTTATAAATTATAATGTTGAAGAATTTTCCAGACTTTGTCTGTTAGAGTAATTAAAATATTATAATAATTATTTTATTGATCAAGTTCTATTTAAAAGTATAAGATACAAAACGAAGAAAGACGAAAGACAAGCATTGAAGTGTAATTATAGTATGTTATCACGGCATCATTGTACGAAACGAAATGTGTAGCATTTTATTGATTTGAAAATTAAATAACACGCTATACGAAAAGGAACCCTCCTTGAGCAAGCGTGACGATCAATGCTCAGTCTTCTCGGTGTGATAAGAGGCCTTTCCTTGCAGTGCGATAATAACGGGCCGATATGATGATGATAATGCAAAGGAACTTTTATCAGAAAATTAGTGAGTTGCTAGCAATTCCTAATGGGTTATTCCCAAAGATACAAGATTCCATTGTTTCCAAAACAATAGTTTCATACTTGAATTTCCATCGGGTCTACGACATTTTAAATTAATAAAATTTTTGTTTTTCGGGTCGGACGTGTCCGGGTGTCGAACGGGTCCATATGATTATTTGGTACAGTCAGCAGCAATCTAAAATTTAACTAAACTTAATTTAACTAAAACTAAATTAATTCTAGATATCCGAGCTTCGGTCATTAGAAGTTTTAGATAAGTAGGTACTTATTTATATGCTTTTGTGGTTTGAAGTCCGTACGTGCTTTATAATAGGATTTATATATTGTTAGGAATCTGGTATATTTTTTTTATGAATTTAATAATATCTTATAAGTGTTCTCCAGCTTCAAATTTTACAGGTATATTTGTTTCTCCCTCGTTGTTACCGACATCAGCGTGTATTGAATATAATTGGTAGAATGGTGACAAACAACTATAAAATGTGCCATCCATTAAGAAGACATCTCTCTTTTGAATTATTTTTCTACCGAATGTTAACGAGAAAATAGGTATACGATCGTCATCATTGTGACGAAATAACAAGAAAACTCTGAATTGTGCTAGGATATCCACTACCTTTCTATGCTTCTAAAATGGTTTTCGTAACATCGAGATGTTTTTTCTCATTCAGTATAATGAACTTTTGATACTACTAAAAGTGGGCATGTCATCCACAAGGTCATATCCCGCACCTACATATTGTTTTATTTTTATTTTTTTATTTATTAACACTTCATACACAAAAACACATGTATAGGCGGACTTAATGCCGAAGGCATTATCTACCAGTCTACCTTAGGGTGATGCAGAGATAAATGAAGTAGGTGCATAAAAAGCAAATAAAAACAAATTATAAATAAAATATAAGATATCAATAAATTATATATATTATACATATTATATATAATAATACACTATATACTATAATGAAATGAAATGAAATGAAATGAAATGAAATGAAATGAAATGAAATGAAATGAAATGAAATGAAATGAAATGAAATGAAATGAAATATATGTTTATTCATTTAAGTTAATTAAATTAACACTTATGAACGTCAAAGTTTACAAAATGTCAGCAAATTAACCTACAGCCAGTTCGCTGACGAAGTAGAGCCATGAGAAGAACTGGCAAGAAACTCAGGCCACTCTTTTTAATCGCCAGGTTATTACAATTTTTGTAAGTTACAGTTTCAAGTAGCATGCAAAGTGACGCAGGCAATACACTTAACTCTATAGATACTTAATTACTTACAGCTTTCTATGTTGTAAAGAAAATTAAAAAGTAAAATGTGTGCTTTACAGGTTGCCTCAATTTGCATATTGCTACAAAAGGTAAAGGCAACATGTGAACTGTGATAAATGTTTCTATGTATAATATATATATATATAAAAACACAAAAGTATGAGATGATTCTGCCACTTTATTTTGCTAATAATAGTTCTCGAACTTTGACTTTAAACGTTTTACTGCCTGTTGATAGAACTTTGTAACTGGTATATGTCTGCTTGTTATATTGTCATGGCAATCTTTCTTAAGGATTGCGGATGCAGCAAGCTGGTTGCTTAGTAAACAAATGTGACGATCTTCACGTAAAATCCTTTGCCCCAAATTTTCAATTTAGCATCACAAGTTTTTGTGCGCGTGCACTTTAACATTTTAACATTTATGTTCTATCTTTCGAGCTATGGAGTAGAAAATGGTGTCGATTACCTCATATGAGTAGTCGTTTATTATTAGGGCCATCGATGAAAATGAACTCTATGGGCCCAGCGCGAACGTTATCTTGATTTGCTCTCATATTTTGTAAGGACATACACGTCAATAACGCCCTTGAATCTGCATTTAACACTGCAAGGAACCAAGAATATCTGATAAGAACTTGCCGTCCCAATTCCTGCTTGTATTCTATCTAGTTCTTAAACTGTACTTTGTTTTGCTCTTATTTGTGTGACGTAACGGGGATCTCACTCGGCAAACCTACCGAGATGAGTATTAAAAGCAGGTTACCGCTACACAAATACACAAATTGAAAATTTCAACTAATTTTGAAATTCTCCTTTCCCTGTCATAGCATGAGTTGGTTTTTATTTTTATTTTAACGTATACCTATCGTGCTAACTGTACTATTGACAAATCTCATGGACACGATGGTAATTCATGTAAGGACATTTTAAAACGTATATTAATTTGCCATAGACTCGATCGGAAACAACGAACAAAAGATTCGTGGATCTCTGGGAATAACCCGGTAATTCCTAATTACCTACAGGGTCCTCGACCTCGATGGTTTGTATGTAATACCTACTTATTATTGCGACCAAAAGCTGAATTGACGAATAGCTGTTGACCGACGATCGCTCTACCGAGATGATTTAATGTTACTAATTAAATAATAATTATGATTAATGTCGGTAATGTAACATTGAATATGAAACCCTGAGTAAAGGTGTGTCGAACATAATTACTAATTTATTTGATCGTTTAAGCTTGAAAGTACACAAATAATGAACATATTTGTAATATCTATATTTTGTTATCGTAGCGTTATTTTTATTGGCATAATATTAATAATCACAACTAGTTTCCGTATGAAACCACCTAGTAGCTAATATTAGTACCCCATTGTTTACATGAAAACCAAACTTAGGTAGTCAATCCCTGAATATTAAATTATAATCTGAAACTTCCGCAACAGAAAATTGGTAAACAATCAAATTATAAACTTAGCCAATGTATTTGGTTAATAACTCATTGTATAGTAACAATAAATATGTTGTGCTTCTTCTCTCAGTAGGCTAACGGATGTTACTCTAACTGGGTACTAAGTTGCACTAACTGGGTAGTACAGTATAATAGTGATCCCACTGTTGAGTGTCAGTTCTGGGGCACGGTGTTATGTTAGCAGGATAAATTGTATCTATACCAATACAACGTTTTCGGCTGTTTTACATACGTACTCGTAGGTCGAGATGCTTGGGGGAGGCTTATTTCTAGCAGAGAATATGTTCGCTAAAATGATAATTAGCCAGAATTTTTAGGTACCTATATATACATATCATAGATGCTCAATGACAACTAGGACTGACAGATCTTTCACTTCCTTTACTTTTGAAAATACGAGTATATCTATGGGACATATCTTAGCAGTAATTTGCACTACCGCTAAGTCCTCGTGTACCTACTATTTTTGAAACATAATTGTTTTGATTAAATGATTATTATTCACACAACCCGAAGGAAATGTGCACTAAATCATATTATACTTTTTGTTTGCCGTATTATAATATATAGATACCACTAGAGAATAGCAGTTAAAGCTGAAAGAACTTATCAGATCGTACTCATAGCTCTTTAGATTAATGTGTATGTAGGTACAATACAAATTATTTAGCAATATAAAATACGTAGCTAATACTACGTACCATAAATAATAGTCGTTTGTGCAATGATATAAATTATATTAAAATGATATAAACGATGTACACATAGACATTATAATTGGAGATCAGTATCAATAAATTAAGAGATAGTTATAATTACTAGTTAACTTTATTTATTACTTTGTAATTACGGTAAGCACTTATCTGGAACTATAAAATATTAACAAGTATTTAGAGAAAGAAATACGAGTATCAGATTAGAAATTATACCGCAAGCCGTCAATCTTTTGCTCATTTAAACACTGGAGATAATAGTAAATAGAGATAATAAATAATAATAAAACATACTACTGAAACTTTATACTTATAAACCTCTATTGCTGCACTGCAGTATGGTACTTTATTAACTTATCGGACAATTAAAACCTAGACTTTATCTGCGGACGTGTTTCCTTCCAATTTTGAGCATATCATAAGATCGCCATAGTGGAGGCAACCATAGCAATTTGTCATGATGACAACAGGGATGGTGATCACCACCAATAGGCCTAACAGACTACTTAACATAACGGCAAGTGAAGTCATTTTATCAATCTAAAATATAAAAAGATTTCTTATGTAGATAAAAGTAAAAAGTTGTGTTAAGGTCTAAGGCAGAATGACCGGCTTGTAACATTCGATAAAAGTTTAAGCTATTATTGGTAGACCAGTGTGAAAAAAAAAGTTGTAATTATTACAATACATATAGAGCCAGTGCGCGTTCTATAGTGGCACAAAGTTGAGAGTAGATATTCCGTCTATAAATTTCGATCGAAGCAAACGACGTTCTAGTCTCTGTTTACACCGTTTATGGGTGACAGGCGTGAAATTATGTTTGTATTTGTTGTGGTAAACGATAGGGACATCTAAAAAAGGACATTGCGTAAAGCTTAATTGATAGGTATGTAGGGAATTGTTAGCTAAGTGTTCATACAATCGAGGAAGCTTTTAGCATCGTTTATCAGAAAATAGATATCATCCACCTCTTTTATATTCTAATGGCAACAAATGAAACCTTATATTGCGGTCGTAACAATGAATAGAGGGTTGATTAGCTTTGTAAGCCAAGTGTCGTATAAGTTTACGTAATATTCTTTCTATCCGGGATAGGCATATAAAATAAGTAATGTGAAAATAATATATACTCCAGGCATAATTTCAATACTGAGAAATTTTGTTCGTTTCATTAGTCGCCTTGCACGATACCTGACAGCAGTTTCACAAGATGTTTTTTGGAGTGGTTTTCGCTTCTACTGGACCCCATTAACGAGGATAAAGTGGCATAACTTTGGTATGCTAATACAAAAAAATACCCCGAAAGAGTTGTTGCAATTCTTGGCCTTCCACCACACAACGGATAATCTCTTACAATATTTGTTTTATTTACTCCACTTTGACATCACCCTGACCCGATCAACTTTCATTGTCAAGAACCGCTGTATCAACAAAATGCTAGATCACTGTCAGTCCAAACCAAAACATTGGGGATATCCCAATCTCTCATGAAGTTTCATCGCTATGGAAAACTTTTCCATACGCGCGATAGTCATGAATAGGCAGTTCCAATATTTCCGATCACGTATTGCTCCATTTTTGGGCCCTAGCCAAATGTCAACGTTAATTTTGAATATGTACGAATATGTACCAAACTGAGATTTGTCCAGTTACATTTCTGCTAACTTTTTCTTGGGAAGTTTAGTTTACGGTACCTACTCAAAGCGTCTAGAATACTCACAAAATGTCTCGTCAAAAGCTTAGTATTTAGCAACATATTGTTAGAATATTACTTGATAACAACTTCTGTAAAATGAACTCACTTTCCATCTTTGCTCCATCCGTCTACCATGCTGTTAATTAACCTGGAATAGCCCCTATTGCATAATACCCAATAAATGATATTACAGTGAAATATTGGTTAATAATTAATTATATATGTATACAGTTCAGTGAAAAACAAAATATATTATGAAACATACGACCCGAATTGATAACCTCCTCCTTTTTGAAGTCGGTTAAAAATACAAAAGCCCGCCTGCCTAAAAAGAAATAAAATCCTTTTTTTCGTGCTGAAGCTACACTAAAATTAAATAATAATAATAAATTATTTATTTCAGGCATTATGGCCCATACAATAAATTCCTTAACCTAAAATACATATTAAGAAAACAGTTGTCTAAAAAACGCAATCACTTTTATAGATACCGTATGTCATTCCCACAATTAACACGAATCTAATGACATCTCATATGTCAAAATCCATTTGGCTATATAGGCTGTAGAGCGTGCCAAAGAAATAGACATACATACAAACATACGCTTAAAAACATTACCCTCCTTGACTTCGACAGTCTTGCAAAAAAGAAACTGCTATAAAAATTCAAAGATAGTACCTACTATTGAAAACAAATCCTCTAGCGTTTAGTCTCAGAGATAAAAAAATATAATTGGTAACCTACTTTATTAGCAATGTATCACCTTCATAAATCTTTCAGAAAAAAGGTAGGTACTTTATATTTTTAAGACTATTCATCAAACAGGTGCTTTGAATAATCTATCTACCGTGGAATAAAGTCTGAACAAGTTTAGAATTTTATTTTAGAAATAGACAGTAGTAAAAAATATCGAAAGAGAACAAAATAACTGTAGTACTGTTCCCAATGGTATTAACTTTATACTTTTTTATTGGCATTGCCGATTTATTGTAGATAGTTTTTTGTTTGAAATTACGATCAGGCTATTTTCCAAATTCTACGAAAATACGAGCAGACATTATGTATTGTTCGGTATTCTACAACCCAGTTCCGTTGAAGATGTACTTACATGATCATACTATACGAAAGCTTCTTAGATAAAAAAGACCCTTATACTGAAGACAACGGATAAAAGTTCTTGTTGTAATACTTGAGTAAAAATATTTATAGAGTATTTATCAAGTATCTACTTAATGTAGTCAATGTACCTAGAAAGCTCTAGATTGCTTAAGTTATTTTACTCTTTATACTCGTAGTTATGAAGTACAAGAACAAACTATGTGTAATTTATCGAGTAGCTTTATACGTCCATAAAGCATCTACAGTCTCATCCTGCAGTAAAGTCCTTCAAAACCAGGCAGATATTTGGAAATCAAGACTTTTAGTAAAGACAAGTAAGCTAATTAATAGAGTAGAACTACTGATGTATTGTAAATATACCCAGATGAACAAGGGGTATATAGTATTTTCCCGGGTTCAAATAGTCCTCAGCTTAACGGTATGTACCTACAGGACAGCCTGTAGGTACATCCTGCTGTAAGTATATGCAGCTATACTGTTGAGCTGATATAGCTAATATAGCCTATCTTCTCATTCTCCAATATCCGACTAAAGTTCAGCAGTATATGATACAGTCCTATCATCATCATCATATCAGCCGATAGACGTAAACTGCTGGACACAGGCCTTCTCCCAATTTTCGACACCTTGGCTTGAGGTGCCCTCAAGCTCGTCTACTAGCGAACAGTGGACTTTAATCCAAACATATACAGTTCGATGGTCTATTTTTGATAACAAAAAGTATCTACTCAGACTGGCTGTTCGTCTGATCGTAAATGGTATAACATAATGTTCCATTGTATTTAAAACTTATTATGTCACTTTTTTATTGTAATTTATGAATCCGCTTTGAAGAGTAGCTTTCACATGGAGCTTCGTCGCTCACACCGATACAGATATAGTCTATTTTACTCTTTGCTAGATTTTCTGGTTATCTATATAAGCCTGAAACTAAGTTCAGTCTGAACAAACGGTCTGACAGATAAAAAAAAGGATAATCATTTAGAATTTACTGAAATCAGAAACAAACAGTTTTTTCAATTATATTTATTTTATGGCTTATAAAAATAAATATATTCCTCGATATAAAATAAAGCAATTCATTTACCACATAGTCGTCAAACCAATCATCGCATAACAGAAACGTTCGCGATTCACAAAGTGGAAAACTTTACAACAGGCTCATATTTTTAAGTAAGTACTTGGCCGTTCATTTTCCCATGTTTTAACGTCTCAAAATTTTATTACTTTTATAACCACCAGAGATTCTTATTTCCAAAGTTATATCTTATCTTTAAAAATATTTATTGTTGACAGTACATACAACAATTATTTACGAGTATTTTAAAAACACATAATACAATATGTTCAATACAATCACATACAATATTGAGTCTGAATTGTTATGCCATACCATACTTGTGAAGTGCTTTTAAATTTCGTATTTACAAGTGGTTATCATAAAGTTAAAATTGTGATTACGATGATGGTTTAAAAATGCGCCTTTTTACTCAAGTCTGTATGAATAGTTTTTATCGTCGCATTGTCATTGACACAAAAACATGATAATAAAATATGTATTATTTGATAATCGGTGGGATATATCAGGCGACTGGACCATCCTTTAACGGCCAGCGCTCGCCAAATAAATTGTCCGAATGTGCAGTTTTATTTGGCATATTATAAAGTCATAATAAATATTAATAACCCGTCGAATGCAATACAAATATCTGAATTTGGTCACTACTTTTATAATAACATGGTATTATTCGTATGTCTGGAGCTTGAATAATGTTGCAGACACAAAGTTCGAACATTTAAAAGCTCGGTGATTGATGAAGGAGAGAGGATTGTTTTTAAGCTGGTCGAGTCGTCAGTAGTTCATCACACGTGTGAAAAAGAACAAGTGTTAATCGAGTTAGGAAGTTCTTTTATTGCTACAAAGCGTGTTGCGTAGTCATTGTATCGCATTGATTGCAGTTAACGGTACTTTTGTTTTTAAGTATTTGCCAGTTCATGAAATCTGGTTTATTTTAGGTGTAAATTTCTCTTTATGGTGTAGTCTGCGAGGTTAAGCGCACTTGTTTGGTTTATTCTGCAGATGGGTTAATAGTTTTCTAAAACACGTCATAAGGTGATATGATACTAGAATTTATAAGAATCGTTCTCGTTGGTCAGGAGCAGTTTCCGACTCAAAATATAATTGAGGAAAAGCACGAACACTATGATGATAAAAACATTTTTCCGATAATTAGTTATATTTTATTTCGAAACCACCTCTTTCATTTTTATTTGTTTGTTCAAGATAGACAGGTGAGTATCTAGTAGGTTTACAATTGATTAAAATGCAGTATTAGTAATTTTTTATCATGAACAATTAGATAAGAAGTAGGAACTAGAAATATTAACCAAAAATTCATGCTGTCGGTTAGTTTTTATAGTAAGTACTTACCTACTAATACTAGGTAGGCACTACTAAATAATTTGATAAAAAAAAATGCCGGATACAAAGTTACAACATAAATATTGATTGATACTTAATACGAGAAAGCAAAAAAAAAGTGGCATCCATAATGGCCTCTGCTTGCTTTACTTTTCCTAGCTTGTACTGATGGACAACAATTTAGGTATTCCTAAAATTTTATTTCGAAAACTTGTTATCGATATTACGTATAAATTGATTTGTGAAACAGACAGCACTGTTCTTCGTCTCTTCATACCCTTTTATTACGGCAACTGAGCCGTTGTATTAGCTATTTTTGCATAAATTAAACTACTCGTTAATGACTTTATTCTGTTTATAAATAATGTCTAAAAAAATTCGTGACAGTATTTTTGTTTTTATAACTCCCGTACTAGGTAGGTAACAAACGTTTGGTGTGTAAACATACAATTTTATTTCTTTATAGTCCCACAACAATAAGAAAAAAACTGTATTGTAAAATTACAATAATATGATGTCAATCATATTATTGCATGTATTACAGCTTAATGTTTTTATTCTATTTCTTACAGCAGTGTCTACTTTAGTAATTACGTTTGCAAGATGTTCTTAAAATAGCATAGGTATTTTGAGAAGTCTAATATAAATTTAAACCAAAGAAGTACTGCCTATTGTATTGTAAGTATACGAAATACACAAAGAGAGGTACCTAAAACTATTTATGTTTTGAGAAATGCTATTATGGCTGAAAAAGTAATAAATTTTTTTTATCCTTCACTATCTTTTCGCAGCGTAGTTTCAACAGGGTTAAATGTTACATTCTTGGTTACTGCGCCGCTGCGCCGCGCCGCCGCCATGAATCGTAGCGGGATCAGTTTAGAGCGGGATCACTTAACCAAAGAGCTATGTTAATAAACAAATAACTTTCCATGTTTAAGCTATCAAAGACAAAGATAATTTTTCAGTGTATGATTGGTACATTCAGAGATTAGCGCGGTATTATTCAGTATACCTACCTAGATTTACAGTTACTGCTTGTCCTATAGATACCATCCCGCTGCCATACTCGGTCCATAGCCAATGTTGAACATTTCTTATCCGTTTCGTTCTACTCATTCCGTCATTTTACCTAGTTTTAATCTGTAAAGGGCCACATTGATCTATATTAAATGCACAATGTATTTACTTAGTTGGTTTTGGATTATTGCTGTATTGTTTAAAATTGCATGTTATATACATATAAACCTTCCTCTAGATTCACTCTATCTATTAAAAAAACTCTCATCATAATCCGTTGCCTATTTTTAAAGATCTAAGCACACATAGTGACAGACAGACAGACAGACAGCGGTAAGCACCTTTGTTTTATACTATGTAGTGATTCTAATTTCTATTTTTTATAATCTGTTATTTTTATACTTATGAAAATTTCGAGTAATTATATTTTCCGGAAATATCACCCTTTAATCAAAAAAGTGTAAAACTGTGGTATGATGACAATGTATGGACATTGCCAACGATAAAACTCTCACAGAGTGTCATCAAAGTAACAATGTTGTCACGTTAACTAACCCGGTGCGTGTTGGCAAGCGACCTAATTGCATGTGTTACTTGCAGAGAAGCCGCTCTACTCTTGTCACTCGCATGATGCACATGTCACGCCAGTCCTTGACGCGGTGTGACATGAATATTACTTATAAATCTTTGTAGTTTATGAAACGGGAGGTATTTCAATTATTTACACGGTCTTAGTTTCGGCCAACTCTACTAAACTAAACTCTTAACTTGGAAATGGTAGATATTATGTGAGGCACATTATTTAGACTTGTATTTACCTATATAAGATTAGATGTCCTAGCATTTTGTAGGTGGTTAGGAAATTGCTTTTATTATTTGTGCTGCTAAGTGCTTCATGAGTAGAAGTTCTAAGAGACTGTGTCATTCAAAATGACCACTCTACCAAAAATTTTAAA
Source organism: Parascotia fuliginaria (assembly GCA_963082885.1). Classification (NCBI taxonomy): domain Eukaryota; kingdom Metazoa; phylum Arthropoda; class Insecta; order Lepidoptera; family Erebidae; genus Parascotia; species Parascotia fuliginaria. Next base: position 9,847,734 of record OY720180.1, on the reverse strand, counting down.
TTTAATCTTGCCATACTTTATTATAAGTAAATGTATCCTAGACATGAGCACTATTTTTCTAATAACAAATTAGAAGCATAGACCAACACAGGAATAGATCCTGCAAACATTATTGCCACAATAAAATGTATCCGTCAACAACCCCCGCAATGTAATCCGGAGATGTTAGATATCTCTAATTAACGCACGGACTAGTTAAATGCCAACCACAATACAAACAGAAACTATACGCAAACTGACCTATATTTGCGAAAACAGACATTTGACATTTATACGGTAGTAGATCTACGCTGGTTTTAGCATGAATGGACCGGATCGTCGGGGGAAGTACTACCCTCTCATAAAAGATCGACGTAAGAGTAGTAGTATCCATACTGCTGCGTTTCGTTCGGTGAGTGAGAGCGCTGGAGGCCCAATTTTCCCCCTTTCCTCTTTCTTCACCTCTCTCATTCCTTTCACCTAGCTCCATTCCCAGCCGCCATAGTGGAGACCACCATTACTTACCAGAGTCACTTTGGTAGGCTACAAAAAATTAAAAAAAAATTACAAATGAAAAAGAGCCCTGATTAAAAGAGCGGAAGAAGACAAATACCGCATTATTTAATCTTATTTTAATCGTCACAAGATCAAAAACACCAAACAGAAGATGTCATCTTGTGTCTATTTACCACTAAGATTGTAACCTTTGTATAAAATAATATCAATCTTCAATTTTTCTTAAAGTATAAGTTTATGCCTATTTCTCGGCTGTAACATGACTGCTCCCTACCTTATACCACAGACTACTATTATAAAAGCATGTATGCATAACGCGGTTTCACTTGCGTTACGACTTCAAACAAACAAATTCTGCAGCTTTATTAATTATTATAGAAATAAGTAGAAAACTATTTCTGGTATTAACGCAGTCAAAAGAGAATTATACTATACATTTCGAAAATTTTAGTAACCTTTAATTAATAGCTAATAATAAAAGCCCATGCACATAAATAATAAGTACACATTAAAGACCATGTATCGATAAACAAGCACTGATGTAATACCATTTGAAATCCGGTTTAAATCAATGAAGATAAACTGTCGAATCTTTAGTAGGCCAATTGAATTTAAATGTATATGTAATTTCATAAAATTACTTAGCTAAAGTACATAAATGGGTATGATGTAGGCATGTGTAATAAAGTTAGTTTACGAGAATATTCGCGGTTGTAGATGTAAATATTTATTTGTTTGTCAGTTTTAATGAAGGGTAAGTTTTAATGAATGGAGAATGGTGTTGAAGGATGAAATAATAATTATTGACTATCTAAATGTTATTTCTATTTCGTTTTGAAGGCATTTGATAAAGTATTATCACTATTGCCGCCACTTATTATCGAAAGCGTTTCTCATTCACTTAGTATATAAGTTTCAATGTTGCATGTATTTGAGTTGCTTAGATTCTATTGTATACATTATATGCATGTTTCTTCACTATGTTTGATTTATTTGTTTACTAGATTGTTTATTTTTGTTCAATATCTTAATTCCCCACTAATTATCCCTTAACTGTAACTTTGCAATCCTACCTGTGATAAACACGGTATTATAATTTAAAAAAGAATACATAACAAAATTAATATCTTGACACGACAAACTATATTAGTACAATCAGAATCATCATATCAGATTATTAACTGAAGGATGTAAACTGCTGGACCTAGGCCTCCCCCAACTTTTGCCTCCTTGGCCGGTCGAGAGCCGACCACAAGCAGAATAATCCTAAGAAATACACATTCAATTGACACTGAGCATCAATAAGGAATCCTGAGTTCACTGACATGTACTGAGTAGGTAGACGTCATAAATCGTCCTACCTCGCTATGAAAAGGTATGCCCACGTTTGTACTTTATGTCATTGCTCCATACTTTGCTTTGAGTTTATTATTTTTTTTTTATATTAGCCTACCAAAGTGACTCCACTCTGCCTGATGGTAAGCAGTAAGTGGAATCCAGAAGTGGCGGACACCATTCCAAAAGCCAAACTACTGGTATGGTGGCCTCCACTATGGCGGCTTAGTGAGATGCTTTTTCACGCCCCGCTTAAAAGACCCAGGATCAAAATTAGATGGGAACACATGCGCTGGCAAAGAGTTCCAGGCTTTAATTGAGCGACAAAAGTATTACTTCAATGCACTAAAGCTTTGAAAGTTGAAACTGTGAGTTCTTTGATTCTTTGTCGTCTTTTTTCATTCTTGTTAAGCGGATTACCAAAATGTTGTCGTTGTGTTGTATCACAAATACATGTAGGTACATCTAATATTAATAATTATGAAGCAATATCATAACTATAGCATTTTTTTATCATAAAAGATACAGTTATCAGGTATCTATCTATATGTATATTATATTATGTACACTTTCAGGATAGTTTCAGCATTAATTTCGTTTTTAAAAACAACTATTTCAATAAGCACTTTCTTGTAATTTTATTTCAAAAACAATTTAGCTTTACAGAAATTAAAACACATTAATAGAAAGATACCTACTTTTAAACAAAATAAATCATTTTTCAAAATCAGTTATTTTAATCGCTGCTACATAAAAACATCTAACGCACAAACGAGCTTAACATAATTCATAGGACTGAGATTCATATTAACGTGAACCAATACTGCCCTTCTTTTGTTCCAAATATATTCTACAGAACTGAAATGGTTTGGAAAGAGTTATGAGGATGTAAAGGCGACATTTATGAGCGTTCGAATAGCCGCGTTAATTAACTAAATAGTTCATTTATATGTCGCTATGGTAACGTACAAATTTGTAACAATCACATCAACAGATATTAATGGCCTATTAATTATTTATAACTGTAACTACTACATGATTTACATCGCTTGATGCATTATTTAAACATGTAAAATTTCTTTAAACTGTACCAAAAATCTTATAATGATATCATTATTTATGTATGAATTATAACATGTCAACGTTTGTTTGTAAAGTGATAATTAAATATAATAAGTAGTTCTATTATTCATAAAAGTATTACAAAACTTAGAAGTAGGCAGACGACTCGTCTGACCTTACAGCTAGCATCTATCTCTCAAAACCCAAAGGATTTTGAAAACCCCTGTAGCTTTATCTACCCTACAGAAGACCGCCAAAGCGACAGTACCTAGGCAGTGTTGTTTTTTTAGCAGTGTTGTTTTTGTTGCAGTGTTTGTTAGTCATAATAGTTTCCAGAACTACTAAAGAACGCAATGTAATATCAGAATAGAATGTAATCCTAAAAAAACTTTGTGCTGTGTAAATTTATTTACTTACTTATTTACTTTTTATTTTACCTCCAGTTTAAAGTCGGTTTTCGTTTTGTTTAAATTTTTTTATTGGTAGAGGTGGTTGACGGAGGCGCCGCACCGGCAAGATACGCAAATGCAATAATTCTGGTTCTCCCTTAAGTCTTTATGCTATAATAACATCAAGTGGACCACTTGGTCGTTTGTCCTAGACAAAAATAATTGACCTGTGTTATGGATGTAACTATTTAGTGACCTTTTGTTTGTTATATTTGGGTGTTATTGGATATTAATTGCCTCTGTGGCTCCGTGGTAATGTGTACGGACTGCCGCGCAGAGGTCGCGGGTTCGTTTCCCGCTCAGTGCAAATATTTGTGTGCATGAACATGTCTATTTGCATTGGTCTGGGTGTTTCTATGAATACGTATATGTATGTATTGACAAAAAAAAAATTTAAGTATGTATATCCGCATTCCAGAACCCATAACACAAGCTATATCGTAATATGCTTACTTTGGATCTAGATGGCGTTGTCTGCAGTTGTTAGGATATATTATTATTATATTATATTATTATTATTCATTTACGAGTAGGTAACTAGGTATATTTTAATAAATGCAAATTATTTTAAATTTGAAAATGTCGTTATGTGGAATTAAATTTTAAAATATTCAAACAAAAAAGCGGCATTGAAACTGTCTGAACAGATCACTTAAAATAAGGGACCGTAACGAAACAGGGAGTTGTTAGTGATCGTAAAAACTTTTAAACTGTCCCGGGCTTCATAACTGAAGTCCTCTTAAAGGCCAGACATTTCACAATTGCACTTATTACACCAAAAGTATTTCAATTTCATGTGTTACAAACATGGAATGTTACCTTTGCGTCAGTATTTTTATAGCTTATATCAAGTTGAACAAGACAAAACAAGGTGTTTATTACTTTAAACATAAAATTTAATTTTGGTAGCATATTATTATTATACAGATTCCTGCTGCAGACTGATAAAATCTATAATAGCATAGTTATTTATTGATTTACAATCACTAGAAACAAGTGATCATTTTATGACTAAGGCGTCGATCTGGCAGAATTTTCTATCTTGTCTGCTTGCATGGCGTTCAAAATATTATACGTAGTATTCGTAAACCTAATCAATAAAACAAACCAATATTAACTCTAAAAAATCTATTTCAATGATAATGAAATGTAACTTCATCTCTAAAGTTAGCAGTCAGACTAAACCCAGTAGATAATCTACATAAACTGGATTTAGAATTCTTTCTAATTTATTATGCGTCTCACTCGTTGGTGGCATAGACCGTTGTTCGCTGAAAATTTATAATGGAAATTTTATTGAGGGATATTTAAAAAGCTCCGATTTCACGACAGCTTGGAGAAAATATCGCGTAATTAAAACAATTCGTAATGGGAACAAAGAGAAGTTTGGGTCGTAAAATATTTATACAAATATACGCAATATTGTATAGTGTTGGGCAATATTGTATACAATTTGCGGGCCCCAGGTGGGCCATTACTCCATTACATGCTCACAACAAGCTACTCTGCCATTAATGTCGTGTTAGTACTTTCGTTGATATGCAACAGCAAACCAGAAAATGTTGTTATTTACGTAACAATATTCTATTTATATATATTTATATTCTATTTTGATTGATAGATTTTTTTGCAAAGTTTATTTAAGTCTTCCTGTTTTCTTCCTCCTAAAAATTTTGCATAAAATTCTAAAAACAGAAGAATATATCTTCAAAAAAATTCTAATTAGTATTGAACCATTTTCCAGTAGTGTTAGTCCGAAAGTAGATTTCTTATAAATAGACACGGAAAAGTTCCACACACAATGTCGTAGTTAGATAACAAGATGAGATATAGTAATTTGTATAGTCATCGTTTTCTCCATATTTTACATTGTGCCATCGTGCCTATTTAGTGTCAATTTTAATATGACAAGCGTGTTGATATAATCAGGATAATCCAAGTACTCTTAATCTCGGGATGCTCGAAAACACAAATTCTTAGAAGGAAATGCTAAGGGACTTGAAGGTCATCCACTTGTATATAATGAAACTTGCAAACTCTTATCAGGAAATATGACTTATTCTTGTTTTACGAGCTTGTTACTCTGTATATAAAGTATCACAAGTAAAACACATCAATAAGGAAACCCTTTGACAAGGGTACCAAAACATGGCTAACATGGTACAAACTATGCCTGAACGCAAGGACATCCAGTTGTTATTTTACTGCAACCACTTCTAAATAATCTTAAAATATATATATATAGTGCTAATTTCGGCTTGTGACTCATTCTGCTCTTGGACCTTAGAAACGCTAGAGAACGGTTGATTCTATCAAAGCCGCTACCATCAAATAAATAAATAGTTGATAAAAATGATAAATTATTTATTTTTCTTATAGATCACGTAAATGATTCTTATGAATTATGAACTTAAATATAAACCACGTATTCGTATCAAAAATCAACGCTTTTAGTAGTAATTTACTAAACCAACTTGTCAGTGTACAAAACCATATTATGCACACTGATCGAGTGTAGCGCCTTGGTGTGTGTATGTACCACTGTCACCGTTTTGTCGTAGTCACATAAATAAATTGATCATAATTATTATATCACTAACAATATTACGAAATTTTGTCTGTCTTCAACTCTGTAAAAAACAACTACCGATTAACTGCAAATCAAGCGATACATACAAAACAACTAAAAACTTATGTCCCATAAAAGTGGCAAAAATATGTTACAGCTTCTTCTACACACAATTATTCAAAGAGTGAAATATATTCCTAGCTTAGACTTAGTAAACTGCTATCGAAAGCAGTGGTGCGCGTGAAAAATAACTTATTACCGATCTCATAACTCAAAATAAGTGTTCGAAAACATCACGTAAATGATCAAGAACAACGGTGTACGGGTAAATACTTAGTTTCGCTTTGTTTTCCTAATGTTTGGCAATAAATTTCCGAGAACAAACAATACGCCCTTATCTAATCCGACTGTGGCGCAAATCTTGGCCGTATTCGAAGATTCTCAAGTGTATTTTGATAGTTTCCACACCATTTAATCGACCATAACGGTAACATGACATGTTATTACACAGAACATTATCTCCTGTTATATAGAAAGCTACAATATACATAGAAAAAAACTATTTAAGTGTTAGTATTAATTGTGCCTAGCTTTTGTTTAAGATTAAATTTAAGACTAAGAAAGATTTCTTTTTTATAAAGCTTAGATGGCAGTAGTGAGTATTCCAAAAAAAAATGCTTAGAAAAAAAACAAAGCCGTTGCCATAAAGATAGAAGGAAGAGAAAAACTAAAGGGACCGAGATAGTAAATGCACAATTTCTTTTCCTTAGTTTTTACTCAAATATTGCTAATCTCAAAAAATAACACTACTTCAGTAAAACATTTGAGTGCAGAAATTAGTCGAACTAAGAGTTTTATTTCTAGCAGAGAAGATGCAAATATAATATAATATGAAAATTTAAAAAAAAATTAAAAAATTATAAGAAAGGCCCCTGCAACGTTTTTATTTTATATAATTTTAATTTTAACAATATCTACGTTTTAAAAATTACTTGAAACAAAACGTATTTCAAAACACTAATCAGCGTTTAAATTTAAAACCGCATTTTTTTACGATAAATTACATTGTTTTATTTAATTTTTAATATATTTGTGGTCTATTCTACCTAGAATTCTTTAAAATGAAAACAAAAATAAAATATTGCATGTTGCCTATTGTGAACGATGTCATTTTCAATTTTGTATGCATATCCATCACTCAAACTCGCAAAGTCGAGATGCACTACCAAAGCAATTCTTAAGTTTGTAAACCGTTGGTCGTGGTTATACTCGTATATTCAATATGCAGTCGAGCTTAATTCTGCATACATCAATAAATCTTCATAAATCCTATTTATACTCTCTCTCTCTCTCTCTTTCATTTGTCTTCAGATTATCGTACGCGCCTTTTATAACAAAATTTTATAACTTGTGTAGTTTTAAACAATCATAAATTTGCAAAACTGTTTCAATATTTATTTGCACATAAATCTTTTGCAGTATTAATTTGTGAACTTCAAGACGTTACGTATTGCAAATACTAAAGGGTAATTTATTTAAGCTATTACTACGCACGGTGTAAATTGGATCTTCCGTCAGTCGTTACGGTTTTTATACGGTAATAAATCCTCACTGATTTCCCCTCCATAAATGAGGATTCACCGGGAAAGCATCTACCTTCTGATTGAATATCGACGTAAAGTGTCATCCACAGTGAGAGCACCAAATGTCTAATTAAGGCGGTTCCAATAAAATAAATAAATAAATAAGATTTCTCAATAAAATTACTAAATCAAAGTATTTGGTTTAAATCTGAAGATTTATAATTTTATTGCTTGTACGTAGCCCATAAAGAACGCATTTCCAGCAGATAAGATTGTATCGCGGGATGAAAGTACATCTTTATCCTTTATTTACAACACCTTTATCTTATCGAGACCAACAAGCACCGTAAAGTGGACCATAGGCTAATCTGATACTATTGACAATAGAAAAGTACAAGAAATCTTGACGTTTGCGTTTTTTTAATACATTAAAACTAGTTCCTATAAAAAGTGGTTACATGCTCTGTGAGTACCTACACATATAGTAACACAATTTGCAATCAGTTGATTTGCACGAAGCTCATCTGAATTACACATACACTGTTGACATACTAATGCCACTCCCATAGGCATCAGATGAGAAATTGCCGCTTAGTAATTTAAATAAATTTTAATTAGTACAATATGATAATAACACCGGTGTAAAATATTATTCTTAACTTTTTTTTTAAACACTTCGTTATTACTTGATTACATAGAATTAATAAACTTTAGCAAGTTTATTATGAATAAGCCCACGTTTACCAAAACTTCGGCATTTGTAGTTGACGTAGTAGAACACTGACCTAAAATTAAATGTTCTATTCACGATTATAACACTACTATAGGCAACTAGACTTAACATAACGGACTAAAAACTAGCAAACTATGGGACAATTTACCAACAAAATTGAACTCTAGCAAACCATTAGATAGTGCGCCAATTGAACTATGTTTCCTGCATTGTATAAATTCCTGAAGGGCTATTAAGATCACAAACACTGAGCACACAATTGTAAGATTGTATCGTTAGAAGCCGCTCTGAACAGGCATCTCAAAGTGACTACTCGTACAATACAATCTTAACATTGTGCAGACTAGAACACGCAAAAATGATACCATCTCGTATGTTTCCATATCTTAGTCAAATAGCTTTGTTGATTCAATGTTTTTTATTACTTACTCGTTGAAGTTAAGACAAGATCTTGCAAATAGGGCAATCGTCATCAGTTTTCTGTTTTTCTCTCGTTTAAATGGTGAGTCTCCACGCGATCATTAACAGTTCAAGCACATTTTGGAGCCAAATTGCTCTTACTTAAACTGTTAGTGCGATCTGTGCCGTACGCTTGTTATTTATTTTGTTCCCATTTTTTTTCGTAAAGGTATGAGGTTACTTAAAAATAGTGCGGTTTAAAGTGATGTGTGAACGGACATGAAAGAGCGAAGCGGTGTGAGTGCGGAGCGGCGGTGATGCACGCGCACAATGCGCGCAAGCATTGATGGAAGAATCATGGTCGTCGGGCGGCGCGCCGCTGCTACGCACACGGTCGTTGCCGCTGGTGCTCGAAGCTGCGAGTGGCGGAGCTCCCACGCGTCAGACCAAACTCGACCCACGACAACTGCTTACCCTCACAAGGCATTACTATCCCGAGGGAGGATGGGGATGGGGCGTGGCAGCCGCGGCCACAATTGCGCAGATCCTCGCCCACGGACTCCACCAGGCCTCCGCTGTACTCGCCGTCGAGACCGTCAAACGGTTTGGACCCGAAGTGCGCATGCAAGCAGGTACGAGTATATTCCATAAAAATAAGGTTTGCAGAATAATTATGTGTATGGTGTCTTAATAACGTCTTTCTTTCTTTTTACAATACGCAATTAATTATTATCATATTTCAGTGAATCGGTGTTAAATAAATTCGCTAACGGCTTCTTTTGGCTTATAACATTTAGAAATAAGAAAAAGAAAATTAAGAACTAGGGTAAGAAATGAGTTGGACTTCGATTTATTATAAAATAATATTGAACCTGCTGAACACAGTTCAGCAGGTTCAATATTATTTCACATGAATTACATAGTGCTACTCCGATTTAAATTACTAGTTCATATAACATAAACATTTATCTATTGCTTAACTTTCCTGAGTAACTTAATTGACTAACAAATATCATAACTAATGAAATCTCTATAATTATAAGACTATTTATTAAAGATAATGTAATTGGTCATGATATTTTTGGTGACCACTATACTGTTACAAAGTGTATCATATTTTAACTAAAGACAACAAGTCACGAAATAAATATCCTGTCAAAATGAGTAAAGACGATCCTGATTCTCGGACACTATAGGTATCAATTCTGTCAATCTACCTAAATAATTCATACACAGTGATGCTCTGACCTTCTGAAAGCGCTTACTCAGACCTATACCTCAATAAAAAGAACATGTTTCGAATCTGTCTGTCTTATATCTAATAAATCATTTGATAGGGTCGCAATATTTTTCTGAAACAGAGATATATCACGCGGGTCAAGTGATAACGATGTCCGTGAGACTAATAAGCCCGATTGTTATATCTTACTGATTTATAAAAGGATACTGGCGAACTATTTGCGAAAATCTGTTTCAGGATAGATACCATTGTACTATATATAAGTACTAGAAAATATTAAAGTTTTGCATTTGCTATAGTTAGAAACTGTTTTAAAGAATGTATTGACCAGCGGAATTCAACATCTAAGTACTGGACAATAATCCTTTAAATTTATGTGCACATGTGTGCGTAATAATCTAATGCACTATAGTTATTGATACAATAAATCCTAGAGAAAAATATATACTATAGTTAACTTGAAAGACAAATTTTGCCGAGATATGTTGTAGCTTTCTTGGAAGAATTCGACTACATAATTTTATTATGTTTGTCAAGTTTTACATATTATGTCATTTGGAGACAATTTTGCGTGTTTTTCTCGTCTTAATTAATATTATATTATATTATACATCACAAACAGGTTCATAACAGGTTTGTATGTATGGTATGAAAGCTATCTAGATGTTTTTTCTAGACATAAACACTATATAAAAACAATTCTTTTCTAATGAACTCTCAGTTTGCCACATTTGTATCCCTAAACATGAACAGGGATTTGAACGTGGCAAACTGAGTGTGGGTATGTGTAGATCGCCTGACAAATTAAAATGAATAAAGACTTACATTATAAAAAGGATCTTATTCAAAGTCTTAGTAAAATTGCACGTATTGTTGGAGTACCGCAAAACCCGACAAAATATGATACATTATTTTTTTATATTTACGAATTTTCTGCTCGGTTAACAGTCTCCAAAGTATCAGTATTTGTCATTTTATTCTAAGATTTAATAAATTCACTCTCTAATGGTAAGCTATAATAGCCACCTGGTTTGTCAATACCTTCCTACTGCTAGAACAACAGATTGCAAGAAAATTGTATAACTCTAATATTGCAGGAATTATACCTTAGTAGAGTTATTTGCTGATTTCAGACTGTGACGTTCAAGTGAGAAATCTGGTTGTACTCTTCTTTCAAAGCATATACAATCAACAAACAAACAAAGAGTTCATTAGTTATGCATACAATTACAATATTTTAAATTAATATTAAATTTAATATTAATTTCTTTTGAAATCGATAACAGTACATAATATTTTATACCTACGCAGTTTGCTTCCACTTTTCAATCTTTATAGTAATATACGTACATAGTTAGGTATATCCACTTTATAAATAACAAATAGTAAAAAAGTACCCTGTATAAAGCACAAAGCCTATGAAAAATGCTCTCATTTTTCATACAAGTAAAATGATCTGTGTATTGTCAAAGTTTGGGAGAGCATGATTTACTCAAGTGTGTTTACCTGCGTCGACAAAAATATTTGATCGTTCATGAGGGAATCGTAAATGCGTCTGTGAGAATCGTAAGCTAAAGATTCTATTTATATTAACCAAATACTCTTAACTTCTTGTTTCTTCTTCTCCAATAAAAAACGTACCTAAAACGTATTTATCATTTATTGTCCAAAAGGGCTTTTAAACTGTTTTTATTTTTTTTACGAATAATAACGCTTTAGAAGGTTCACATGCAAAACTAAGTCGATTTATAAATGCGAAGAATGTAACCTTGCTACATCTTTTAAACGTTTTCAAAAAGTTTACAGCTTTATCTAGATGAAACCAAACAAAACATAAAAGTCGTAAGGTGCAAACTAAAAACGATGACAATATAAGAGAAATACAATTACAATTAAAAATAGGTGATATAATTGCAGGCCATGCCTTGGAAAAATTACGGTAAAATTAAAGAAAGTAAGGTAATTTTTTTGTTGTTTATCGAAAAATTGTATAAGTCCTTTTGGCACAGTAAATGATAAATACGTTCTGATTGGAATTGTAGTTTTATTATTTGATATTATTTCAATTGAACCACTGAAATTTAACTAGAACCGTGGTCCAATTATTTTCATAGTTTAACCACACTCCTAGTAAAGGTCCAAAGTCCAATTAGTTGGACGGAGCAGTAAGACATGTGCCCCGAAACGTATTAATATATTTATAACTAGCTGTGCCCGCGACTTCGTCCGCGTGGAATAGTGATTTTGGGCAGCATTTTTTGGATATATCTTTTGGTTTGTTTTGAATTATAAACATCTTCGTTTAGGTGAATAAGAAAAATCTTTACAGTAAATGCTTCTCTATCTACGATATTAGACGTATAGCCATCGCGGATCAAAGCCATACAGGCTGCTAGAATTACTTACACGTGGCAAATCCACATAAAGCTGACCATGCGAAAAAAGTTAATATTTAGATCCACACTCATTAATTGTCATCGCGAAACATAGGCTCACTGGAAACTGAACTCGTTTAAAACTAAACGGGAAATTGTTTGGAATGAAAGGAATCCGAGGAATAAAAACGCTATAAGTTTTTTTTTTATATTAGCCTGCCAAAGTGCCTCTACTCTGGCTGATGGTAAGCAGTCAGTGGAATTCAGAAGCAGTGGACACCATTTCAAAAGCCAAACTACTGGTATGGTGGCCTCCACTATGGCGGCTTAGTGAGATGCTTCTTCACGCCTCGCTTAAAAGTCCCAGGATGAAAGTTAGGTGGGAACACATGCGCTGGTAAAGAGTTCCAGGCTTTAATTGAGCGACAAAAGTATAAAGTGCTGAACCGTTTGGTTCGAGACCCTTTAGATTCCACTGTGAAAGGGTGGCACTTCAGTCCCGCACGTGTCGTTCTGGATAAAAAGGGAGAGGGTAGAATTAATTTAAAGAGCTGTTGAGAAGACTCTCCGTGGTAAAGGCGATAGAAGACGGCCGTTGAGGAGGCGATGTCTCTTCGCAGCTGTAAAGGCTCAAGGGTCTTAGGCCTCCGGGCTTCCATGATACGGACTGCTCTCAAAAGGCCGCCGTACCGTCTCGAAAATGGTCGCCGGGTCCCACTATCCGGTCACCAACCTGCACGACGAACCACTCCGAGATTATGCGCAACCTGGTGGGGCAGTCTCTTTTTTTTGGTTAGGTCTAATTGGGCCCTTGTACAATGCCGCGGGCGGCCAGCGGCACCACCGTTTATACGGGTCTCCCTGGCCGGCGGGTTGACCCACACCACCCACACAATGACTCCGCGGATACTCAGCTGGTCCCACACATGCTGCGAGGTCAACGCCTTCTAGATCCAAAGTAAGCATATTATATGCTTGTATTATGGGTTCTAGAATACGGATAAACATACTTAAATACTTTTATTTTTGTAAATAGATACATATTATACATATGAACACCCAGACCAATGCAAATAGACATGTTCATGCTACAAATATTTGCACTGAGAGGGAATCGAACCCGCGACCTCACAGTCCATACACAGTACCACCGAAATACAGAGGCAGTCGATTTCCCCCTGACTTTCCCCTCCCTTTCCCCTGACTTCTCCCTAACTACCCCCGCACTTTCCCCTCACTTCTCACTTCTCCTTTCCTTTCCTCTTCCTCTTCCTCCCTTCCCCCTCCCTCCAAATTTCAAGTCGCCAACTTCAAAAGCAAAGATCTTTCCATACAATATTTCATCCCTTATTTCCCACTCCTATAAATCCAACCCAGTAAAAAAAAAATTATGAGCGTATTTATTATTTAAATAAAAGTATTCCAAAACAAAATTTCAAAGCTGTAACTTAAAAAATGAAGACGTTTCATACAATCGATTTCATCCCTTTTCATACACTTAAGGGTTGAATTTGTAATAACCCTTTCTTTGTACACTTCTAGACATTAAGACAAACACACCCTCCAAATTTCAAGTCGCTACGACCAGCGGTTTTGGCTTTACGTTGTCTGTCAGTCAGTCAGGACAAAGCCTTTTATAATATGTATGGATGCTATACGTCTAATCCATAGATTAGACGTATAGCCATCAGGGATCAAAGCATACAGGCTGCTAGTAATGCTAACACGTGATAGAGCCACATAAAGCTGACCGAAAAACAGCTAATACTTAGATCCACACCCACAACTTTTAGTGTCTTACCTTTACTTTAATTACTTAATCAATTAATTACTTTAATTAGTCATCGCAAAACATAGGCTCACTGGAAACTGGACTCGTTTAAAACTAAATGAAAGACTGTTTAGAATGACAGGAATCCGAGGAATAAAAACACTATCAGCTATTCCGCAACCTGTTAAAATATCTGCTTCTATAAGATTTCGTAGTAAATTAACGAATGTTCGATGTGATTCTTTAAATTGGCATAACTTTTTTATTTATGAACCGATTGACATGAAACATACACTAAATGTTAAGTGAAGCTTACCGCAATATATTAGTGAAAACCATATTTAAATCGGATAAGCCGTTTCTGAGATTAGCGTGCACAAACGCACAGACAAACAGACAAACAGACAAACAGACAAACAGACAAACAGACAAAAATTTTAAAAATCATTGTTTTGGGTTCTATTTGCGTTGATATAGGTCCCAATAGTATTTTTTCTCATATATCTTCCATGTACAGACAGCGATCGGTTACATTTTTATTATATGTATAGATGTAAGTAGTTCTTTAACAACCATTTGTATCTAAAGCAAGTCAATATTTTATGCCCGTTTATTGCAATGTCCTAATTACAAATATTATGTAATAGTAAGTAATTTGTATTTTAGTCCGCGATACAAGGCATGTGCAATGAGCAAATTATTACACAATATTTATAGTAGGTACAGTTAATCTTAGTTAGTAGTAATATTTTTGTCGTTTGTTCTAACGGGTGCGCTTCGAGAAATACTTTCGTGTGTTTCAAAATTGATGCGCATCGAGGAATTCTCCGTTACGTCTCTTATCACTTGTATTTGTCTTTACCTGATCATGTTTTAAAGATAAGTACAGAAAGACTACAAACCTGTATATAACGAGCTTCTTATTTTAGCTCCAAAACCATCCGTTGGACTTTATCCAAATAGTCAAAATAAAAAATACTATTCAATTTCTCATGTTACAGACAACAGAAACTTGTTTTAGTATTCCGAACTAAAATTGACTAACTTCGATGCACGCAGGTAACTTTCTGCAAAACTTATATCGTTGGAAGTAAATTTGCACATGGGAAGGAAAATTGATGATTAGAAAGGAAAATTTGCAATAGGTAAATACTTGGCGTGATAACCTCCTATACACGGGGACCGGGGTTGTTTAAAACGGGGCATGTATAAATGAAATTTTTTCAAATATGTATTTTCTAAGTTTGTTTCGTACATAACTGACTTACAAGCAAAGAAAATATCGTCGGGAAACGAAAATAAAAATACGAACTCAAAAATTGACAATCACGAACAAGCATGGTGATTAACGCTCATTCGCGCTTTCTACCTTTAAGAAGCGTCCTTCATCATTTAGTGAGAATAATAATATAATTGATTTGGACGACTAAATATCTTGTATTTATTTGATAAATTTATTTCACTCTTCTTATACAGAAACATGTATAAAGCACGAAGCGGACTTAATGCTTAAAGCATTCTCTGCCAGTCAACTTATTGGGTGATGCAGAGATGAAGCAAGTAAGATGTGTAAATTGGAAGATTAGAGATAATAAAAATATATACGGTCGAATTGAGAAACCTCCTCTTTTTTTTGAAGTCGGTTAATAAGCATAAACATATTATATTTAAATGTAAAATACACATAATATATTGTATAAACATGAAATACATAAATTGTAAATATATAACTAAATATATAGGTGTATATATTATACATACATAATCTGTATAAATATTTATAATAGCTGTTGCCCGCGACTTCGTTCGCGTGAAAATTCAGATGTGTGCCTGTATATTTCTTACCTAATCTTACGGCAATCGTACATTGTATTAGTAATAAATATCAATATAATCCGATCCGATTTCTATTTAAATCTATTCACCCGCTACCCCTATAACAGACGAAATTTTGCGATATTTAACGAAACTTGCCACTCCTATTTTCCCACTTAATAAGAATAGTTCCTAGTTTGGAAATCGTATTATCAAAACTCCCGTTTAAAAACTATAGAAGCTTTATACAAATTTTATTCCCCTTTATACTACAGGGAAATGAATTTCGAAAAACCCGTCTTACCTCGCGTTTTCACTGACGACAAAACATGTTGCAAACATATATCTTACTATTTAACTCTCAAAGAATGAGTGGGATAGGTAGCTGTTTACAACATGTTGTGTCGTCAGTGAAAACTTGGGATTAGAGAGCACCTATTTCCAAAATTTGAAACTCCCAGCACTTGTAGTTTCTGAGATTTCGTGATGAGTGAGTTTTTCCAATAGACATTTTTATATTGTTTAAATACTGTTTTGCATACTATTTCTAATCTCATCATCATCACCATTCGAACAAACCCTCTTTCACCTACCTAAAGATATCACCCGTAAAACAATATACAATACACTAAGGCAAATTTCCACTACAATAACTTTCCCCTTTCCCTCATTTCCTCTCCCCCTTTTTCCCATTCCCCTCCCTTTCCCTCCCGTCTCCCTCCCATCTCCCTCACTTTCCCTCACTTTACACTCACTCACCCCTCACTTACCACTCACTGACTCCTCACTTCCCTCACTTTCCCTTACGTCCCCCTCACTTCCCCCTCACTTCCCCCTCACTTACCTCTCACTTGCCCTTCACTTGCCCCTCACTTGCCCTTCACTGCCTCCTCACATCCTCCTGAGTTCCCTTTTTCTTTTTTCCTTTTTTTACACAACGCTATCTAGACCCAAAGTAAGCATATTATATGCTTGCTTATGGGTTCTAGAATACGGATAAACATACTTAAATCCTTTTATTTTTGCAAATACATACATATTATACATAGAAACACCCAGACCAATGCAAATAGACATGTTCATGCTACAAATATTTGCACTGAGCGGGAATCGAACCCGCAACCTCTGCGTGGCAGTCCATACACAGTACCACCGAAATACAGATGCAGTCGATTTCCCCCTGACTTTACCCTCCCTTTGCCCTGACTTCCCCCTCACTACCCGGCACTTCTCCCTTCCTTTCCTCTTCCTCCCTCTCCCTTCCCCCTCCCTCCAAATTCCAAGTCGCCAACTTCAAAAGCAAAGATCTTTCCATACAATATTTAATCCCTTATTTCACGCCTATAAATCCACCACAGTTAAAAAAAAAATGAGAATTTTTTATTTAAATAAAATTATTCCAAAACAAAATTTCAAAGCTGTAAGTTAAAAATGTAGACGTTTCATACAATCTTTTTCATCCTTTTTCATACACTTAAGGGTTGAATTTTTAAAAACCATTTCTTAGTACACTTCTAGACATTAAGACAAACACACCCTTCAAATTTCAAGTCGCTACGACCAGTGGTTTAGGCTGTACGTTGTCTGTCAGTCAGGACAAAGCCTTTTATAATATGTATGGATGTATGGATTAGACGTATAGCCATCCATCAGGGATCAAAGCATACAGGCTGCTAGGAATGCTAACACGTGATGGAGCCACATAAAGCTGACCGTGCGAAAAACAGCTAATACTTAGACCCACACCCACAACCTTTAGTGTCTTACCTTGGGTTAAAATCTCTGCTTCTAAAAGATTTCGTAGTAAATTAAAGAATATTCGATGTGATTCTTTAAATTGGCATAACTTTTTTATTTATGAACCGATTGACATGAAACAAACACTAAATGTTAAGTGAAGCTTACCACAATATATTAGTGAAAACCATATTTAAATCGGATAAGCCGTTTCTGAGATTAGCGTGAACAAACGCACAGACAAACAGACAAACAGACAAACAGACAAAAATTGTAACAATCATTGTTTTGGGTTCTACTTGCGTTGATAAAGGTCCCAATTTTTTTTTTTCTCATATATCTTCCATGTACAGACAGCGTTCGGTTACATTTTTATTATATGTATAGATAACTACATTAAATTTAGTAATGAGATGATTCTGCTAATTTGTTCAGTAGGAGCGATCGGACTTTAGCTTCGGACATCGCACAACTAGTGGACATCCTGATTTCAGAAGGTAGAGCGTTCCAAAGAAGGATATAGGGAAGGAGGAATGAATGAAATCAGTGGTGTGAGAAGGACACAGAAGGAGAAGATTATTAGTGGAGCGAAGGTTTCGTTCATGAGTAGAACACAAATATTGAAACTGAGGAGTTAAGTAGGTAGGTTATAGTAGGTAATTAAACAACAACCTGTGTATTTAATACAAGTTTCTTAAATATAGATTGCCTATTCATCAACTCCTCTACTACGGCATGAGAAAATTTCTAATATAAATCACAGTTGAGCAAAAAATACAGCTGGTTCAAAATAAAATATATAATGTTGACAGAAATATGAGATATTTGCTTTGAACAAACAAGTGTATCCTTCTGCAGTGACCCATACGTGACGCGGAATTATTTGTTTTATTTTTATACGAGTAGAGTGCGGCACAGCGCAGTTTCAACCGCTCTAAGTTACATCTTTAGTTACTTATCAGCTTCCGTCGCTCGAAGCTTGATGTTACATAGTCTATAACCTTCCTCAAGAGCTAGGCTGCCAAATGCAGAACTATTCAAATCCGAGTGGTAGTTCTAGAGATTAGCGCGTTCAAATAAAGAAAGAAACTCTTCCGCTTTATATAATAGTATAGATATTTATATATATAGTTGCTGACACTGCAAGTGAGGCAACGTGTGTCGCCGCCGTCCCTGTGTCGTCACCCGTCAAGGTGAATAGTGTAGATACATCGACCCCGAAACGTGCCTACGCCGATATCGCCGCTAATACAAGGCGGCAAGTTGCAAAACAACAAAGCTGTAAACTCGTTAAGATCTTAAAACATAGGGTTCAAGAGAAGGACAAGTGTGACAAGGATGGCTTCATAAAGGTTGAGACGAAGAAGAGAAAGCCTACTTGTCGAAACCAGTGCGGTACCGGACTAGCAGGGCCTAATATGTTACTACGTCCCGCAGTCCCAACAACATTGCTGTACTTGTCCCGGTTACACCACAGTACGAAGGAAGAAGAGATCGTGCAGTACGTGCGAACTAAAACCAACTGGACTCCGAGGGTTGAGAGGTTGGAGTCACGTCATAACACGAACTTTAAATCGTTCGTATTGCGGGTGCCGACACAATATCTTAAAACTTGCCTAAAAGAAGAGTTTTGGCCGAAAGGTGTAGTGTATCGACGTTTTCGTGGAAGGCTACACAACACCACGCAGAGTAACATGACGCCGAAATAAGTCGTGTTAATTAGTTATAAGTTTTATTGTATAATGTGTATGTTAGTCTGTAAGGTATTTATCTATGGGTCTATGCAACCTGAAAATAAATGTTTTATTATTATTATTATTATTATTATATAGTAACAATCAGTAGCCTAACTATGTGTACCCGCATTCTGGAACCCGTATCACAAGCTATAACATATAATATATTTACTTTGGGTCTAGATAGCGTTGTGTAATTATTCTGATTATTATTTAGAAGCACTGTGCTGCGGATGCTACAATACAGTTTTTATGTAAGGGTGGAAGGCTGTCATCGGCTCACCTGATAGTAAAGGAAGCAACTCGACATTTTAATATTTATCATCATTGTGTTGTTTCACATTTATTATTGGGCATGACATTTATGTGAAAATTAAAAAAAAACTAAAGAAAACAAAACCAGCAGAGATAGGTTTTATGCAGTTCCAACATGCCCAACATGCAGGAGTGTGGCTCGAGCAAATTCGCCAATTCCGTGAACCCTCGCTCCGCTCAACATTCTACTGAACGCTAGTCCACAATGTGATCTGTTTGCTGACGGTTGGACGATAATTTTGTCTATATCTCTTTATACATTGACGATTTTTCATACAAACTTAAGTAATTTTTCTTCTTTAAGTATTTTTTTCGCGATAGAAGATTGTTTCGCAGAGGTCTAATCTATCTCTATACCAAATTCATCGAAATCGGTTGCGTGGTTTAAGCGTGAAGGCGTAACAGACGGACAGACAGAGTTACTTTCGCATTTATAATATTAGTATGAACAATTGGATTAATAAAAAAATCTATACGGAAGCAGCAAAATAATAAATGATTTGCTTTGATAGAAAATGCTTTTCATTCACCATTAAGAAAATCCTACATTAACACCGCCTTATTGACAAAAAACAGTAAGATAAATGTACCTTGCACTGTTTTTATGTCTTCCTTATGATCTCTCAGCAAAATCAAACAAGTTAAATGACCTCTTATATTGAGCTATTCAAAGCAACATAAGTGTGTCGTAAAAATAATAGTCAATAAATACTTACAATGTGTGAAGGATCGTCAAGGATCGATTACCAAAATAAATGGAGTATTTTGTTAGCTTATCTGAGGCCCTAGACAAGTGGCAAAGATTTCTATTCTATTCATAGAATAGATAGTAAAATATATGAGATTGACATAAGCCTTGGCGTTAGCTTATGTCAATCCAATACATTTTTTAATCTATTCTATGAATAGAATAGAAATCTTTGCCACTTGTCTAGGGCCTCTGATGTCTGATGTCAAAGAGAATTTAATAATAGTCATGACCAATACTTGACATATATATTTATCTGTTGTTTGTCGCTAGTAACTTCGCTCACGTAGTCATGATGCGCTCTTTTATACTCAGGGGTCGATTTTCAATTAACCATTTGGGACTGAATATTAGTATTTTACTAGATGTCTGGTCAATTCAATTGCTAGTTTAGAATGGTTTTCGATGGTTAGACTTCCTAGTCTGCTGACAACCTTAGTTTGAAAGATGCACCGACGGCTTGTCGTGATCTCCTTGTCATAATTACGACTAATTTGTATATTTTTCAGATTACATCCTTCTCTAACTCTTTATCTATAACATAACTGCATAACACAAGATTTTCCGAATGAAATTACACACAATAAAAGTTACTTTCCTATAATTTATATCATGCACTTACCACGTTCTTCTTTAGTGGAGCACTACAGCAGCACTGGTCCAATACCAAACCACTGCGATTACAGCGTGAATAAACTCTTCAGATTTATAGTAATAGGTAACATACGTTTATAATAACTGTATAGATTTATCTTTAGTAAATATTTCAACTGCTCTCAATTGAAACCAAAAAGCACGAAGATATTCACCCAAGTCGTGGTTGACAGTTTTATCGATATCAATTTCAACTTCACATAGATTATTATTCTCAGTATCTACGGTATTTCGAAATATCTCACATCTGTTTCACACATCACAAAAATGTAGGTATAACTCGCACAGAAACATTTATTATTAAAATTGCAGTTCGGCCAGCGAAGTAACACCTTCTTACATTACAGTTGCGTGCCCCCTACAATACTATGTATATGCTCCTGAGTAGTCCCTTTAGATACAAGAACAGCGCTACCCTTTTTACTCAGCCAACCGTGCTTTTTAGACACCATCGCGTGGATCGTCTTGGCTCAACAGCCACGCATTGACATAATTCTACCTCTGAATATTCATACTATTATAGTTTTTCTTAGCTTTTATCAACCCACTACAGGATTTAAGCTGAACTCTGTTTCCCTACTCGGTCCTGTTTTGTACGAATAAACAGACTATAATTTCCAAAAGTTTTACGATGTCACCGATCCATCTATTCGTATGTGTTTAAAGAAATTCATTAGACGACTTGACTGTCTTCATAAAAGTTATACGTTCCTGCTCCTTCAATGGACTAGCTATAAAACTGGACAAAGTCTGAACGAACATTTGGTAAAGTTTTGTACCTAATTGGCAAAACATCGAGATCTCATCAACACAACATATTCCTCCAACTCTGTACCAATGTTTAAAATATAAATGACTAGATTTGATAAACATGTGCTTTTGCATAAGCCTTGTATCTGGCAATTTCCTAAAATATCATTATAATTCAAAAATTAGGTATCCATAGAAAATCAATGTAGGCGAAGAAAAGACGTATTGCAATCCTCAGTATTCCATAACCCGTGCGACAGTACCTGATTGTCACACACGCTGCCACGCTGTTTATGAACCCAGAGTTCCATAGTCATACGCATAGCCCAAAAAACTGAAACCGTCTGTTTCCAGTGTGTTGGACTATGCGTAATGACAAGACCGCAGAGGAGAATATTTTCTACAAATACGATTTATAAAAACATATTTACGTTAACATTTGCAACGTATTTTCGTTTACCTTAAAAGCACAGGCCATTATTAACCATGACCATTAACAACACATTCGCAGTAAGGCAATATGGACATTCACAGACGTGAGGCCGAGAAGCATAAGGGATGATTAAAACGAAGGGGCATGGGCATCACAAAAGATCCTACAGCGGTAGGGACGGACCCAGCCATAAGATAAGATAACTATAATAGAATCGGGTAGCCAGTTAGGCATTTGGAAATGGACTATAGCAACTGATAGTATATCTTTAGTTCGGCAAAAGGGTGGGTGTCACAACTGTCAATCAATTCCAATCGTTTATTATGATCGCGAGGCGCGTGTTTGATACGTCTCAGTGTGCGCCGACCTCAGCACATTTATCATCGCAAACGACGTTTAATATGTTCAAGATCGTTGACAGACACCATGATAACGATGACGTATTTTGCGCCGTGACAAGCATTTCTGTAATCTCCACCTTTTTTTTTTCAAATATATATTTTTTGCCCATCTGTTTGGTACAAATAATTAGCTATTAATAAAACTGTTTAATTATCTTAGCTTTTTATAGGTACAAAAACAGATATAACAATTTGTTATTGTACGTTATATTATGTACCAAGTATTTTGCTCGCTGTATACACATATTTGCTTTACCACTTTTAATAAAAATTACCATTAAAATTAAAAATCAATAAGTACCTATTAATTGTATTGTGATATGCAAACGACATTTACTCCAAGGGTGAGAAAGCTATTTTATGGCTTACTATACATTGGAATTCTAGTACATCTGTGTTGCTGTCTTATAAATATGTCAATATACACTCCGAGAATTAGGCTGAATTAAACAGATTGTTGTAAATGTCATACGAAAATTGTATGAATCTATTTACTTGTAATCATTTTATATAAGTGAGTTATATTTCACTTGTTGCTCCTATATGAATTATGGCAGAAAATTTGTTGGAGAAGTCAATCATTATATATAGGGCAAGAATCTATTTATTGTTGTGTAGTCAAAATATTATAAACAAAAAATTGTGCTTCAAACTTTTCAAAACTATAAACTAAAAGTTGAATAGTAGTTTTAAATTTATAATGGTCGATAGCATCAGATAAAAAGGTGAACCAAAGTCATCCTAGGTCCATAATAACTGTAATTTAATGTATAAACACTATATTGTCTTTTGTAAGGCGAGACAGAAAGGCTTTTTAAATAAATATAGAGTTGCTTGAATTGCTTACTTTAAAAGTTTTAACGTTTGCTCTTGAATTTTATTAATTTAGATATTTGGTTTCTTTAGATAGCATAGGAAAATAAATAGTATCAATATCAATGTGTAAGCAATCAATTCAATAAGTACTTAATTATGCGTGTGTATCGTGTTTTAGTTGCATAAACAGTATATCAGATATTTCTCTGACGGACTCCTTTTGGTCGGCTTTTGTCCAGCTATTATTACCCTATCAGGTGTACGTATACGATATGTAAACATTCAAATTATACCTATCTATAAAATAATTGTGGTCTTAAAGAAAAGACTCGATAGACACTCTTCTGAGATGATTCATACACGAGCGATTATCATTTTTGTCAGTCGGGTAATAAACTATGCTCCTTTGATTTTGAAATAGCTCTGCAATTTAAGAGAGCAAACTATTTCCTTTCCTGGCCTATAGGCCAGCCAACTAAATTAAAATTTTGTAAAAAAAACATTATTTTATTAGTTCATTTACATGTTTGTCTTCTATGTAGAACTGACATGTTGTAATATGAAAGTCCTGTAAATAAATTATGAAAAAATAGATACCTACCTAGGTAATTCATTTTTTATATTGTAGGTACATAATTATACTTACCTAACTGGTTAGGCCGGATCCACACATTAACACCAACATTGACCCCAACGGCACTTGTTCATTGAAAATAGCACTACTAACACTCCCCCAACGTTGGAGCTAATGCTATTTGCCTAATAAACACGTTGGGCGAGTACCGTTGGAGCCAACGTTGGGGCCAAAAGTTTAACTTCGAAAAATTGAAGTTGTTCGAAAACCACATTGTTTGTACAATACCTACTGGTTTATGAAAATCTACCCGAACCAAATGGGTTGTAATACAACACATAGTAATGTGTTTACTACAAGCTGTTATTATCAATCATAGTTTGGTAAAAGCTTAACTTCCGTAGGTACACTTTTTACGATGTCCATTTATTTATGAATCAACAACCAACAAGTATGATGAAATTACTATAATTACGGTCTCACTTGATTGGTTGATTGATGTAACTGTCGGCACAGCATTAAACGTAATAGGTGTGAGAATATACTAACCGACGAGGGCACCAATTCATTAAAATAGGATTAGTAGTTACCTACTTTTTAAACATCAAATGAACAACTTAGATTTAAGTTTTTGATCGAGAATTGTATTTTAGTACTACTTACGACCACATTCCCTAGTGGTACATATAAAAACATAAGTACATGAAAAAATACATCCAACAAAGAACGGACTTCAGTGTCCTGTGATAAGACTACCACCACTGCAATCGCTAATCCGCCTGCTAAGTTTGAGATTAAGACACAAACCCCCAAACATAATTTTTGAAATGTTTATTCCGCAGTAGACGTACTTCGACTAAAATAATGAACTAATAAATAAATAATAATAATAATATTCTACCACATTCACACAGCGCCATTTAGCCCCAAATTAAGCAATTATATTTGCTTGTGTTATGGGTACTAAACCACTGATATACTACTTATATAGTTTTTTTTTTTTTTTTTTGTAAATACATACATATTATAGATAAATTACACCCAGACACAGAACAAACAATCATGCTCATCACACAAAGGTTTGTCCTGGGTGGGAATCGAACCCACAACCTCCGGCTTCGCAGTCAGGGTTACTAACCACTAGACCAACAGGCCAGTCAAAACTAAGTATTAAAAAAACTCATAAATACGTCGTTAAAGTTTACATAGTAAGCTGAGGAGTGTCTTTCTTTTCTCGTCGTCATTCAGCTGAAGTTTCTGTTCGTAGAAAATTATATTATACGAGTCGTAACAAGTCCGTAAAGACCTCTTATTCTATTCGCTCGGTTTACAGTTACTTTTTATATCACCCTCTATCACATTTTACTAGAGTTACGTTTTACGTTCAACAATTACAGCAAGAGAACATTAAAATACATATTAGGAAAACTTGAGATAAGAAACCAAAAATATGTGATTGAAGTAATCATTTTACTTTTTCGATTTCGTTTTATAACCGTATTACACATTAGACAGCCGTTAGAAAATGATATGAG
This sequence comes from Parascotia fuliginaria, assembly GCA_963082885.1. Classification (NCBI taxonomy): domain Eukaryota; kingdom Metazoa; phylum Arthropoda; class Insecta; order Lepidoptera; family Erebidae; genus Parascotia; species Parascotia fuliginaria. The sequence continues at coordinate 9,822,209 of OY720180.1, read as the reverse complement.
TCATAATAACTTAAAAACGGATCGAATTTACCAGTTATTTAGAAGACGATGAAACAGCACTATTTCTTTATAACTTTTCGATTGAGTCGAGCGTCTAAACGAGACCAAAACTTACTATTTTATGTGCCTATGCCTTGTCGAACAAATAATAAGCCTCACTCTTATTTATAGTGTTGTATTTTTGCTTTAACTGTAGTCCCTTTATATAAACTTTCATTATATGTAACTATATTATATGGGTTACCGAGTAATTCAGTATATTTTTTTCATTTTTATTTAGTTTTCAGCTTTTTATAGGGCCACCCTCTTAAGAAAATACGGAAATCTTGATCACTCCGTTTGGCTGCCCGTCGTCGTTAGTTTATGTTCAATGGAGACGTTTCTTGATTATTTTGAAGTAAATCGTTCTTTTTTAATACTTTTATTTTTAGTATCTGTGTATATCTTGAATTGTCATGCTTTGCAGTTGCTTCGATTCCCTTCATTATGGTGGTGTGACTGCTTGGTGTGTCATATTTCGTAGACGAGTGCTACTTGACTAGTCAATTCGGACACGGATTATTTTCAAAAATACTGAGGTTACAACCACGAAACTATAAGGTCATTTCGGAATTTTTATCTATATCTACACTTACTTTTGTGACGGACAGCCTTAAAAACTTCAGTCAAGTCTTTTTATTCCCACTCATTAAGCTTCTGGGATAACAGAAAAATTCAATTCAAGCATCACTAAAATCAAACTGAATTTCATAAATAAAATACTGAAATATACACATCAAACCGAAAACCGAACTTATGATTTCAGCAAGTCCTAACTGAGTAAAAACTATTTCAAAACGCTGAAGTTCAACTTTATAGAAATGTATTCTTTCGTAACGGTGCAACCTCACAAGTTTAAGTTCAAATACGAGTAAGTAGTAAATTCAGCGAAGATCAAGTTTTGCATCACATACTGAATTGCATAAAATTCACTTACAAAGTATTCTATTCTAACTAACGCCGAATCGCTGACAACTACCAATTGTTATTACTTACGTCTTTTTTATGTAAGCCGAAGAATTTCGGCTATTGTGGCTCAGTCTAAGCGGAAAATATATTTTTTTGGGAGCACTGAAACAAATTTTTGACTGCAGCTCAACAACTCAACACTACCATAGCAATGTTATTTTTTTGTACCATAGCAATATAATCTCCGCAAACTAGATTTACGTAAAATTCTTCAAAGTGATATTTCACTGACATTTGTGTGACATTTGTGTATTCTATTATTTCAGAATATTCTACTCTACAGATACTAGATGTTTATTCGATGTTCTATTAGCTTCGCATATGAACTACTAACTAGCCTCCTCTGTCTGAATAGAAACTTGGTGTTTACTTTAGTTGCTAACATTATCTATACAGATGTATATGCTATCAATTTTCCGAAAATTTGTAATACGACATTTATGATAATCAATTATTAAAAAAATTCAGGACATCGATAATTTAACGGTAATACATTAGTTGCAAAGTTACAGTTAGTCCAAGGGCCAGAATCATAAAACACCTGATATGCCCGTCTCGTACAAAAAACTTTAATACATTACCTAAGAACCAACAGCACAAGCCGCCATCGCCATATTGGAAGCCACCATACCAGTACTTTGGCTTTTGGAATAGTGGTAATGGTAGTGGATTCCAACTTGGATCAGGCAGAGTGAAGTCACTTTGGTAAAAAAAAACGTAGACAAATATACCTACTATGGAAAGCTTTGCAAGCCCTTAAAAGTTAACTATGCGCATTTACCAAAACTTCTATTGCGCAATTGCTGTTCTCTGTTAATACAACAACATCATACATAACACAGACATACGGAAGGAAAACGACGCAAAAATGTTGAGGTTTTAAACTTGAGACTAGTGTTTTCATACACATACATAATTATGTTTGGCATTCTAGTTAAAAACCAGGGCTGAAACCCATACGAGTTGATACGAGGGTATTATAATTCATTACAAAGTTATATAATATTATTATAATTAGTTTAATCACTTTAATACAATAACATTACCATCCTTATCCATCGTTTCAGGCTTTTTAAATTATTGCAGATGGTTGACAACGTCGCTAATGAACATCTCTTCGGAGCGATAATCATTTAGTTTAATGGACTACTTATATAATAAAATGCCTTTAAAGTCGATAATTACCATTTAACTAACGTGTAAAGTGTCATATTGAATATACTTGTTAAATAGGGATGACACTGAAAAAGAACATAAAAAGAGTCAATTTAAACCTGTGAAAATAATCTTCATTTATTTTATATCATTTCTCCTATCTATTGTTTATCTGCCTGTGAGATACACAGTTTGTGTGAGAAAAGCGTACCAACCTAAAATAAGATCCTTAGGAATTTTCATGAAATACCAAAGAATCTTTAGTATTTCATGAAAATTTGCTCGCTGAACCTCTGATATTGCAAAAGTTCATAAATGAGAGTTACCACATATCAAGTGAGCTGCTGACTCGTCTGCCACTGTAGACAACTAGACTAGAGAAGCGATGCTTACTTAGCGAGGCCGAAGTCTAAATAACATCATTTTAATAATTGTTTATTAGAACCGTTGTAGCAGATATTAATAGCGGTGCAACTGACGGTTCAACTAGACAGTACTAATGTAAGCATTCAAACAGCTGACGAACGGTCTTGATTGCTGATCTTCAAGTCAAATGTTTTATTAGCGTTAATTTGTAAACTAATAGAGTTAGACAAAGCAGCCTAGAGGGCGATAATAGTAGTCATGAGAAGATAGTGCTTTCTGTAAAGCTCGTTAGAAAACGGGCATTCATTCCACAGTTCGCAAAACTTTTTTATTATCTTGAACATAGAAGAACAATAATACTTTAATATGCAAAATAGAAGTAAAGATATAGCGCGACAAGAAAACTAAAAGGCACTTATTTATTTTTATAAAAAATAAATAACAGCAATTACAAAAGATAACAATATATTCCTTAAATTAACACATTCGACCGTTACACGCATTTTTGTTGAGACTAAAAAGTGGACCAATAATGCAGGTAACATTATGTCAAACTGTTTAAATTGTTAGTGAACACGTTTATAGGTGTTTTCGGAAATATTTTGGACATCAATCGCAGTTGAATCTCGTATTTGGCAGCCCTAAGGAAACCGCGCATTTATACAAGGCGAGTGGAATGCCCACACGCGAAACTTTACGACGTCGGCTAACAATAAAAATCTTTGAGCTTTTTGTACTCGTTCGTTTCTTCGTTGACAAAATGTGTAGACGAGTTTAAGTGCTGAACTTTAACTATTGTATTTATTGATGTGGTGATACAAAATTGATTTAAGTGATATTTTATTGGGTCACAAAAATAAACCGCTTCTGTTCAATGAACGGTTTAGTACCCTCTTATATATTAATAGTGTAAATAGCTCTGAATTTTACGATCTATGTAGACACTTTCTTTATTTCTAATAAATGGTTTGTTACTCACTACAATGAAGAATAAAATTAATTTTATTAAAAAAGTCTTGTACCAATTATAAGGTTTTTGATGTGTTTTGAGGTGCACTTAATACATACATTACTATTAACCTATAATTAAAAAAAAACGATATTTTAAACAGCAAACATCTAATCTAAGTTTCACATCGAATTTAGGCCATGATGATCTCTTCAACTCCTTTCCTTTTGACATTGATGTATCCAAATAAAATGTATAGGCGGACTTAATGCCTGAGGTGTTCTCTTCAGTCGACCATTATTTTGCAGAGATATATCTTCTATTATCATATGTTTCAGGATGCTTGGGTGCGTTATCAGCAGGAGTGGCGCTAGCATTATCACCGGTGACGGTGGCACTATGCGTTCGCAAGTCAACCCGCGTCACAGCCGTCGTAGGTGGGCTGGTTGCGGCCCTCGGCTGCCTCTTTACCTCATTCGCCACACAGTTCCACCAACTGTTCTTCAGTTACGGTAAGTACTGAACGATACCTATTATTAGCTCAAGATATTTGGTTTCTTCAGAACTTTGGTGTTGTTAGGTTCATATATTATTTCTAAACTGCCAGTGATGATGTCTAAATATCAAATACATTGAATTTCAGCTCTACAAAGAGTAAACGTGCGTTTCTCCAACGAATCACGTTAAAAATATAAGTATGTTTAATGATGATCAGCGCCCCTGGTATTTCCGCTAAAAACAAATTTTGACGTATAAATAGCCGTCACTGTGCGAAAACTGATAGACTATAAACTAGATAATGAAACAATAAATTGAAGAAGTCAGCTTTCACACACAGAAAGGAATGGCAGGAATGGTACTTTAGGCGTCGTCACCAGGAACGCATGCGTTTAATTGAATAATATCGTAACGTCTTATTATATTAAAATCTTGAAAGGATTCCAGTTGCATCCAGAATCCATTAATTAAACAAAATAAATAATATTCGGACGTTAATGCACCTGAAAATGCAACGGCTGCACTTTCTGACAACTCAATTAATTTCGTCAGACTCATATCCGAAACTCGTTTTGGTGACTTCAAAGGTATCCGCTAATTGGAATTCTTTGTAACTGCATTTTATATACGAATATTTATTATTGTTAGTTTCTTTTAGAATTACGAATAATCAACCTTTTACTATATTAGGTCCTCGCTAGTTTCTATTATCTTATAGAATATCGCCATGTCGATTATCCACTACTAAGATTTATTCGGTGAAAGAAAGGGCCAAAGCCCAATTGTCGTCTAAATCCCCTTCCATTACCTTCTCCTCGTTCCCTTCTTACAATGAGCAACGCCTTAACTATTTTATCTTAGACTTTTATGTAATAAGTTACAGTAATAACTTACCATCACGTGAGCAAATAAAAAATCCATAAATTAAAAGAGGTAACATTATCTTTTTCATGCGGTTTCAATTAATCAAGTAAATTCCAAGATATTGGTTTTTTAAAAATACAAACAGGAACTTTACGTAGTCAATAAATAAGTACTATTTCGTTTTGATTTGTAAAGTTTGTCTGCGTGAAAAGCGATGAAACTAAATCTGAGAGATGAAACTTCATCTTTTATTTTGATTGAAAGAAGAACGACAATAATTTCGCTAGTATACTTTACATTAAACACAAAAATATTCTTTGATTTTGAAAATTTCAAGTAGAATTTTTAATACTTACATATTTACCTAAAGATAATTCATCAAAAAAATGGACTCATATGGATTACCCGTCAGTCTATCATCGAATAAGCCACGGATCAAATCGGATGAACTGGGTTTATTTCATATGATACCTATAGGTATTTCTAAAATATTGGCAATCGAGTTAGAATAAAATAAAACTGGTTTGCTAAAAAGTTAAACAAAAAATGTATCCGAATATCGTTTTTCGTTGTAAACGGCCACAGAAATGAATGAATAAAAAACAAACAAAAACAACAGCTTAAGTACTAGCTAAAAAGCAACCCATTTAGATACACACTTTCAAATGAAAAATAATGATTTGAAACATTGTTCGTTCTCTTTCTATAATGAAGTTTATTTCCACAAAAGTCTTACTGGCAAATTGCCGTTTTAAATATTATACTTAGGTTCCTATGATTATTTTATTAAACAGGATGTCCATCTAGGATCCGAATTTTCTTAAAGACATAGACGGAAGCTGAAGCTTCTTATATCATAATTAATATCACACGCATACTCAGTAGAATAGTACTCAGTTTAATATTTATTTAAAAGATCTGACATCCTGATTTCGAACCCTGGTTAAAGTAAATCCTTGTAGTGTATGCGGGCGGAGAGGAAATATAATAATATATTCACTCTCCTTCCGGTGCTCGCATAGAACAGTCAGTTACTCCCTGACTGTTGACCGAGTAACACGTATTGGTGCGCGGGCGCACAAATATGTTATATACGTAGCTAGCTACATCGTGTAGTGTCAGTGAACAGTAAAGTATTATGTACTAAACACCTCACATAGCACAGATACTACAATCCTTATTTTACTCAATATTTTACAAAAAACATAGAATTGAGGAATATTATGACACTTCCTAATTCCTATTACACAGCTGTATAACGATGTCACACTTCTGCCTCTTTCAGAAAAAAATGATAATAAAAATTGTCTTAAGCGAGGTCGGTTCACAAAATTTACTACAGAACGGGATTGTAACGCTTGTATGTCTATCGGATATATATATATATATATTTATACCGACTAGTATTATTATAATCACGGATAAACGAGCAGCCAAAAATGGGTAGGCACCTACCTACTAAATGTGTTTATACTGCGTGGATGCCGTATAAGCTCAATTTAAACTACTATAAGAACCAACAGTACTATCTACCGTATTACGGTATAACGCGTTGAAGCCGGCAGAACTTAGTATTTGCATATAAATTGGGACGTCCCTGCCCCAATATACTAGATGCTTCTATGCAAAATGCAGCTAGCGTAACTCCATTCTAAAATCTAAATAATTTTCATACGTACAATATTCAGTTAACTCTCTATAAGGTACCCCAAGGAAGTTAAGAAATTGCGAAATTTTTTAAGGAGACTGACAGACCTGTGAGATTGTGCTTTCAGTACCTACCTACATAGAGTAAAACTTAGAAAATGAAAATAAAAATGAAAATGAAAATATATTTATTTCATATAGGTTAATTAAATTAATACTTATGAACGTCAAAGTTACAAAATGTCAGCAAATTAACGTAAAGCCAGTTCGCTGACGAAGTAGAGCCATGAGAAGAACTGGCAAGAAACTCAGGCCACTCTTTTTAATTGCCAGGTTATTACAATTTTTGTTTGTTACAATAACAAGTAGCATGCAAAGTGACACAGGCAATACACATATCTCTATAGGTAATTAATTACAGCTTTCTATGTTTTAAAGAAAAAATAAAAGTAAAATGTGTGCATTACAGGCTGTCTCAATTTGCAACAACAACACTACAAAAGGTAAAGTACTGATCCGAAATAAAACATTTTATTGGCGAAAGAGATTCACTTAATTAGATTAGTGATTTTAGGAATATTATTCCTGGATCCAAACATAAGTACCAATGTGTAAGACATATTATTCTCTGCTCTGCTGATCTGCAGGATTAAAGGCGTGAAGCTGTTATGAAAGCCTGCAGAATCCAATAGACAAAGTCATACAGCTATAACGAGCAGTGATTACAGTGTAACGAGACCAGTTTGCACGGACTCTAGCACCAACAATAACATTTTAACACCACCAACCACCGATATTACCATCGTAATCGATGCGTGATCACGACATTGTGGATATAAAAGCGACACCACTAGTATGTATGAATATAAATATCTTTGTGTTTTATTTGATGGGTTGGCACATATTTGAGATAAAATTATTTCTGCACTCCTCGCTAATTTATGAATTACCATAGACCTAAACGACACATTTTTTATTTAATCTCCTTTCTATAGTATCTCATATCGTAGATTTTAGTCTTATTTCTGCAATACTTAGAAAACACGGCCATGTCTACATACAACAGTAACCACTTTCCATCGTCAGGTGCTTTTTTGCCGCCTAAGTTGTACATAAATAAAAAATTAAATGTTCACTTGGTGCGCGAAGTCCTCAGACAAGAGCCGGTTGTCACCTGTGCACTTAAATACAAAGCTAAAAATATATGCACCACTGCAGTTGGTCACTTCCTGAAATTTTTGGCGTCCGCGTCACTAGCAAGACCACAAGTTTCCTTTTCAAGAGTTTTCAGTTGCCCTTTCACACAATTCATGTTCATTTATATAAAAACTATGAAAACTAGGTTACGAAAAGATATTGCAGAATGTGAGAAAATAGTTTGTTCAGATATCATGTACGCTCGCATTATTCTACTTTTCTTTTGTACTAAATTCTGTTACTCACATGAAATGTGTTTGTGTTTCGTTTTTATATACAAAACATGAATGATATAAAGTAATAGCTGATGGAAATGCTAACGTGTTAAGTTACCTATTTTCTTGAAATACGATCACAGTGTAAGTGTAAGCTTATTCCTTATTATTCAATATAGGTACCTACTTAGAGTTGATGTATATATGATTCTCTGAATATATTCAGAGAATCGTAAGAGCATCGTAAGAACAATAGCACTTCTTAGGCTTTTATTTTACTCTAAGGATTAACGCACGGTATTAATTGCACGGTAGTAGATCCACGCTGATTTCAGCATGAATGGACAGGATCGTCCGGGGAAGTACTACCCTCTCATAGAAGATCGACTTAAGAGTAGTAGTATCCATAGCCATAGTGGAGGCCACCATACCAGTAGTTTGGCTTTTGGAATGGTGTCCGCCACTTCTGAATTGCACTTACTGCTTACCATCAGGCAGAGTGGAGTCACTTTGGTAGGCTAAAATAAAAAAATAAAAATCCGTACTACTGCGTTTCGTTCGGTGAGTGAGAGTGCCGGAGGCCCAATTTCCCCCTTTCCTCTTTCCTCACCTCCCTCATTCCCTTCCCCTAACCCCATTCCCAGCCGCCATAGTGCAGGCCAGCAGTTTAAGACGATAGCTTTTGGTATAGTGGCCGCCACTTCTGTATTCCACTGACTGCTTACCAAAACATGATGTTCTTATGACAGCCTGGTATCAGTCTTCATATATTTTAGAAAACGACTGCTTAAACACCGACTCATCACTACGAGAAGTATATTGTTATGGCTATAACATAAATATCTTTTTATGACTTCAAGATTTGTGTTTATATCTATACTACTGTTAAATAAAGCGGAAGAGTTTGTTTGTTTGAACGCGCTAACCTCTAGAACTACTAGTCGAATTTGAATAATTCTTTTTGCGTATGATAGCTCAGTTCTCGAGGAAGATTATAGGCTATGCAACATCACGCTAGTAGTGACGGAAGCAAAGCAGTAAGCAAAGACGCCGGTAAAACCGCGCTCCGGGATGCTAGTATTAAGTATGACCGTATTTCTTATGTCTGTAAAATACTCTCGTTCCGCTCGTTCCGTAGTGCATGAGTTGTATTTAAAAAAAAGAAAACGTGACTACATTCTTGTTATTTTTTGTGAATACAGTATATTTAAAATATTAGCACTTTATTCACCAAAAATATATAGCTTAATTTAGATTTAGATACTAGATAACATTAAAATGTTTTAGAAACCATTATCTCGAAACTATTAATCATAAAGACTTTTGAACGCCACATACGTATACTCTCTTTTTGATTTGTAAGCCGTCTTGTAATAATATATTAGGACTATAAAAACGATATTTCAAATGGCGATTATAAGAATTTACAGCAAAAATAAAAGAAGATTTATCGTTTTAAATTCAATACATAAAGAACGTTTTCAGGATTTGCGATATCGACTATCGCAAATCCTGAAAACGTTCATAATCCATGAAAAGAAAATAGAGAACAAGTTTAGATTCCGCACTTCAATGCACCGTTATCCGAACAAAGATCGTTTGCTGAATAAACATGATTGCAATGTCTAATGCTATTTATTGGACATAATACATAAGTTAAATAAGAATTCGAACTGGAACATCGTATAACATATATGCCTTCTTTATTTATTTAGTCTAGTTCTGCGTGGTAGTGAGAACCACAGTCTATTGAAATCTGATAGAACATTTTTACGTGGGGAGGTCTACCCACGTTAGGTATATCTACCTATGTCTCAAATAAGGTGGAACGACGACCTGGTAATGGAGACGGGCAAATAACGGGTAGATATATCTACGTTAACAAGGTATTCGCATTGAGGAAGAAGTCTCATAGTCAAGATAACCTATTCTGAGACATAGATTTACGCCGACAAGGCATTGTCTGAAACTGAAAATTCATTAGTCAAAAAAAACATTCAATTATTATATTTAGCCATTTATTATAATTATTTTAATACCGACAGCAATTTCAAGTAAAGGATAGTTAAAAGGATTATGTCACTCGTTCTTTCGTTTCTATTCCAACAAGTTCGTGAATTGTATTGTCATAACAAGTAGTAAAATGTTACTTATCTTGGGTCTCCCATGCATCTATTTTGAAGACACCTGAACAAGCAAAAAGTTTTGGCAATATTTTTATTCGAGGGCTCCCCTCATACAGCTTAGCTACGTAGATTCAGCCGCAAAGACTTCGGCACATCCATAACGCAAAAATAGATTTAAAAAGTCATTTGTCGTATGTCATGACGGTTCCCCTTGTGAATTCTAATAAGCGGTGATATCCTCGACGCGACGGTTGGTGTTCCCCACATGCAATGTGCATATCCGTAGACTGATTGATATTAGAGAACATTGTAAATGACATTTTAGCCGCAGACTTATAGTAAAAAACTCAGACGTTCTAAAGCGAATTATTTTAAATGCAGATTTGAGTCATATAAATGGACTTTAAGGAACAACCGGGGGTATTTAGATTCATTTGGCATTTTTATGACTCCACAGGTGCTGATCGAGTTCAGCACCTGTGTAGTTGTGAAAACGAGAATAGAAAACAAATTTACCTATATATTTTACTATTTCAGGGACGGTGGTAGGAGTAGGCGTGGGATTGACAAGAGACTGTTCCACGCTGATGGTGGCGCAGTACTTCAAGCGGAGACGAGAGCTCGTCGAGATATTCATCGTCAGTGGCAGCGGCCTGGGCATAGCTGTTATGTCTACTTTCATCAAAGGTGCCATCAGGTAACAAGATATAAAAACAGTGTGTTCAAGTTCATCATCATGATATCAACCGAATAAATATCGCCGTTGTACATAAGCCACTACCAGATTTCGCCACCTTGACCGGTCGTGAGCTGCCCTTATGCCTACCACCTTTATCGTGTTGTCGGTCCACCATGTGAAGAGTCTGCCCACGCTGCGTCAAGTTCATACCGTCTTAAAATTTAAATTTATTTTTTTACGTAATTTATTATTCAGAAAAGGGTTAAAATGTTTTTAATCTACAAGAGCCATCTTTTAATTAAGTGGTTTTCTTTGAAAGGAAATATAGCTAATAACCCTTTTTATAACTAGGGTAGGTATAGGCAAACGTTGTAAATTTTAAAGTTACCTAATATTTTTGTGGCTTTAATAATGACCTGGTAGAGACAACTGGAGAAACCGATGCCAGCGTCTCTTGGTTCTAATAACCTCACCATTAAATTAGTCATAATTAGGTATAAGTTTTTACCAAACACTGATATAAATAATTTTATGCTTCACAGAGCAATCGGTTGGAGACTAGGACTGCAAGCAGTGACTGGAGTAGTATTTGTAACATTTATATTGGGAACTTTCTACCGATCGGCATCTCTGTACCACCCACAGCGTAGAGCTATATTGCATCTCAAAAACCAGAATAAGATCAAAAGAAAGATGAAGGACAGGAACAAAGCAGACGATCGCCAACCTTTCTTCGATTTTTCTACATTGAAATCGAAAACAGTGAGGATCTTGCTTATGTCAACTGGAATATCAGCGTTTGGCATCAACACGCCTATATTTTATTTGGCCTATCATGCTGAAGAAGAAGGTATTTAAAATTAATTGGATTCAATTAGGTATACCTCTACCTAACGATGACCATTTTCTATAGCTAGGCAATTTAGTTAAAAATACTAGAAGGCGATTGTAATGAAGATATTATGTCTTCCGAATAATCCATTTAAATTACATTTATGTACAAAGCTTTTTTCCTTTATGGATATCGGCACAAGTAGATAAGTCCCATAGAGCAGAAGCTTTTTTCAGGGTTATTTTCTCTTATTTCTCTTAATTTAAATGTTTCTTACAATTTTGAACAATACAATCCTAATACTTAACTCTCTCCCCTAGTAACCAATATTATCTTTCGAACTTCTCAGGCTTAGGCGATACTGCCGAACTTCTACAGACATACCTCGGTTTGGCCTGGGCAGTAGGGTGTGCAGCATTCGGGTTGCTGGTGCGGCAAAACTCAGCTGAATGCAGGATTGCGCGTCAATACCTCACACAGGCAGCTGTGTTTGTGTGCGCGATATGCACGATGGCACTCACTGCCGTGGAAGGGTCTTACAGAGGATACGTTATGTTTGCTTGGGTCTACGGTAAGTAAATGTATATTGTGATAGAGTTAAATGTATTAGCTGTGTCTTTTTAAAATTATAACTAACGAAAAATTGTTAGAAAATAGCAATTAAAAATAATGGCCTCAGTTTTATGCTAGTTATTCTCGTAGCTCTACCACGTCAGCAAACTGGCTGTTGGTTAGTTGACTGACATTTTATTTTGTTAATTTGACGTTCATATTATATCATTCATGTGATATGTCCATCTTTTGTTTTCACGGAAGATGGTTGTCATTTAATTTCATCCACTTTTTTCTATTTCACCATTGTAATATACCATTAATATCATCAACAAGAATATTATTTTACACTTGACGCTGGCAGAAATAGCTGACACAATCGTCGAATCTGTTGCCAAAAAAAAGGAGAAGAAGAAGAAGAGTTTGAGTTTGAAATATTCCTCATCCAACTAAGTACCTACTTAGTATTCTACATTACATAATTTTTGATATAGCCAATATGGATCCTATACCTTATGTTATAACAATGCTCAGACCTACATTTCAGCAAATATTTATATATGTTGCAGGTATATTTTGCGGTGGATACCACTATTCGCTGAAAATGTACACCTATGAGAGAGTTCGGTCACGTAACTTCGCACGTACGTGGGGCTTCGTACAGTGTTCGCAGGCTGTGCCCATAGCAATAGGCGTGCCGCTTTCAGGTACGGCTTTAGAATGATATTAAGTACATCTAAAAAAAAATTGTATAAGCCGGACGGACACGACTGCTGAGGATGTTAATTTTTATTTTATTCCTACACAACTATCTGATGCAAAACACTTGTATAACTTAATCATTTAATTGCATTGTAAACTTTTAGGTTACATAAACGTGGGGTGCGGCGGTAAGGCTGGCTACTATTTCAGTTCGACATGTTCGCTCATCGGTTCTCTATCCCTCTTCTGTATAGATCTTCATAAGCGCAGCGTGGCGCACAAACACACCAAGTACGTATACATATCTATCCCACAGAATGAAATTCATAACATGAGAAATATTGTTTGTAGAGTAGATACCTACATAACTACTACAGAAAAGGATAATTGTCTGGGCACCAAGTAGGAACTTATAACAATTGGTACCATTCTTGGTATTTTTATTGAGTGTAAATTTCGTTACCATCACAAATAACATTAGGTATAGTAAATATAAACAACAAACGTACCTATCATTAAAATTACAGTTCAATAGGTATAGGTTCCTACTTACATGAGTTCGATACGGTGTTTATTTTTATTGAACTATGTCGACATGCACATAGGTCGCAAGATAGGTATGTATAATAATATCTAACTATCTAGGCATGTTTCGCTATTCCCTCTTTATTTTGCCTCGATTGCTTAGTTTCAGTTGTATTCAGCACACGAAATATTGTTAATATCTATAATCGTCAATAATCAGAGAAAACGGTAGCATAAATATTGTTAATATCCATCATTGTCTATACCTACAGAGAAAATGGTGGCACAGCTACATGCGAGTCTACGTGCGAGCCGCAGCGACGAGAGAGGGAGCCGCGCGCCGCCGCCGGAGCCGCCACCGCTTTAGGTAGGTATTTATGCAAGTTTCTTTATTTTATGGGTATGAGAGTTCATAATAGGTACCTTTTTTTTTTACGTGGGAAATGCATTACGCATACGCACCCGCCCGGGCAAGGCGGGGGGGGGGTTATGTCGGACTCTCCGACCGCACTCAAAGCGCGGCCGGCATACCGACTAAAACCCACGGTGTTCCTCCAGACGGCCAGAGTGTCGGGGTCACGGGAGTCGCTTGCGCATTCATCCGCGACCCCGACGGGCCATGGCCCGCTCACCGCGAGCGGGCCCCGTCCGATTTAGGGGCCTAGCCCCCCTCCTTCGAGAGGCGCGTGCGGAACACGCGCACTGCCGTCTCGGGCCCGTGCTGTTCGGGCGGCGACTGCCCGATCGCCGCCCGCAGGCCAACTCGGCCGCAGAGGATAGGGAGAACGGCGCATCGCAATACCGACACTCCTCTTCCCCTGCGGCCCCACCGCGTCCGCAATCTGGCGGTTGCGGCCCCGCCGAGGCTGCGGAAGGTAGGGAGAGCGGCGCACCGTTATACCGGCACTCCTCTCCCGCCGCGGCCCCGCCACTCCTCAGCCGCAGTGTCGCCGAAGTAACACTGCAGCCCGACCCAGTTGCGGTGCCGCCCAAACAGCACCGCAACCCACCAGAGCCGCTCCATCGTGGGCTTATCGGCAAAGCCCAGAGGAGCGGCGCCTCCTTGGGGTTCCTCTTGGTTCACCGTGGTCCTTGGTAACCACGGCTACTAAGCCCCCCCGCCGCGACAAGGCGAGAACCCCGTTGGGGGGGGTCATAATAGGTACCTAGGCCAATGCATTTCAACACTTAGGATCCTTTGTGCTGCTTGAATTAGAAAGGTACTGGACTAACGAGGTTTCTCTGGTGTTTCCTTCACCGTACCATGTCAGTAATTGCCAAAAGAACTTGGAGAAATGAGCGATTGCCTAAATGGCTATCGGTCGACTAGAGGTCGGCACTACGTCGGCACAATAATAACTACCTATTTATAAAAAGCATTTACAACAGTTAATCATACACGATTGTCATGCTCATTTTTACTGTCCTACCTGTACCTACCTATCACTCTATAGGTATGTATGGATCATGATGATCGTTGTAGTAGACATAGACACTTAGACTGCCATTCACTTTTTACGTTCGACAGTATACTTAATCATGATGATGTTAGTTCTAGGAGCAGAGTTAGTAGCTCCTGGTCGAGCAGGCCGCGACCTCCTGCTGGATAGCATACGTCCCGGCAGTCTCGGCTCTCCGCCGGGCAACGTGCCGCCAGAGCTGACCTGCATCAGCGAGGAGGGCGGACTGGATCTCGATCTAGATTTAGACATACCCGAGCACCTTCTTGATGATCTGGACTGCGGGGGTGACTGTATCACTAGTTGTAATAAGGTATGAATGTAGTCAGATTTAACCTAGAACGGTAATAGTATAAATACTTACTTCACATTTGATTTCTTAAACTCTACAAACTCCTGAATTTTATTTGACTGTCTGTTTGTGGTTGTACGTACGTGATCCTATTGAATAATTGAATACCATGTTAAGTTCTAAAAGACTTTAGACTTCTATGCCTCCACTCACCACCAGCCTGAAGTCAGTGGAGTACCTACACTGAATTCAGACTGGTATAAAATATTTTCCTGATATCATGAACAAATAATAAAATTATCATATTCCATGAGGAAGGTGTTCGTTAGTCTCCTGTTTAATAGGCAGATTGCTGACCGCAGTACGGTGATTAGTAGGTACCTATACATTTAACTGCCGCCCATTTCTTAGTATCCATGTGGCCTCTTACGTCATCCGTAGGAAGAGATGCAGGGGTTCCATGTTAAACTAGCGATCATACTTCCAATTTCAAGAACCAATCTAATTTAACTATCATATTACAGGTGGAAAACTATTTAATGTTAAGTGAATACGAGAACAACTTGATAGCTGAGCTGCCGAACTTAAACGAGCGGCGGGGACGTCGCTGGTCCATCGTAGTGGCCAACTCTTCACCGCAGGCCTCCACTGTAAACGAACACAATTCGCCAGAAATACACGCCAAAAACTCCATCAAGTGGAAGAAAAAGTGCCATAATCCAAATAATAGACTGATCACAGTGATAAACGAAGCATCGCTTTGAACTACTAGTGAAATAATATTCAGACAATAAATAGAAACTAGTGTACTACCTATTTAATGTGCCATACTTCAAGGCAGAACCACTTTCCCTGTTATGTAAACATACAGGATATAATGTAACACAGGATATACTGTAGCATATTGCATATTTTGTATGAGTTTTGTCATCAGCTGAAAAACTACCATTGCTGGACATATTATTATGTATGCCGGAGGTTTTAACCGCGGGGTCATCAGTTGTCCGTCACCCATATCAAGAACGCAGTTTCTTGAATTTTAGTGACTTAATTATGTAAAATTGTATAGGTACCTCTCTATTTTTAGTTTCTTAGACAAATAGGTACCTACCAATTCCAGTAGACTTAATACACCCGTAGAACTTTTCTCAAATTCCTTATATCTCCGCAACCTAGGTGAGACATCAACACTGAAAAAAAGAGACACGAGACCGAAGCCTTTTGCTAAACCGCAACAATATAATATCCAGTAATTTTAAATAACTAAAGCTGAAGTGATTCTTTCCCAAAGTATGACACTATATAACCTCATTAATTTATTTGATGTGTGTGAATAGTAGCGTTTGTGTATTGTTCAAAGTAATTTATTAAATTATTATTACAATTTGTGCATTTCTCATTGCATACCTTGTTTTATTTTACAACCAGTAGGTGTATCTAATAACAGGACACGATTGTCATAGGTAAGGATATCACATGGCAAGTTTTTCAAAGCAATTATTGTGGTGTATTTGTCTTACTCATTGAGAAATAAATCTTATGTAATAGTTAGCTATCAAAATTTGAATTGTTGTCGGTTAAGAGCCCTTCTCTGCAAAACTTGCAATGTGGAAATATGCCTTAACATTACAGAGGATTAAAAGGTTTGTTTAATGAAACTTCGAGTACAATGTAATTAAATATATTATCATTGACATTTTGTATTAATAAAGTGAATACTGCACCAAAAAAATAAAGGAACACAATATAATTAATTATTACCGTTGCGGGACCACAATATCTTCTAAGAACTGGGCGAAACAACGCATCGCTTGTAGCAATGCAGCGAGGAGTATCGACAAAGATAAGCTGAGCAACTTTTGATTCTCAGTATTAACAATTTCGTTGTTCATGACAGGAACTAAACTTTGGCTGGATCCTACACTAGGTATACTTGAATAATCACAATCAACGTTACAATCATTTGTACGCACCTTCCGTTCACCTCTAGGTTTTGACAACCCACATACGTCATCGACATCACATGTCAGATCTATCACAATAAAGTCTGAAACCTTTTTATCATTAATCAGATCATCAGAGTCTGTCAGGTGAGACCTGGCGGCATCTTTGTCAATAAAAACACTTACATGGTTAAGAGCTTTCGAACAACTCGGAATCTCATTCCTGTGCTCAGCACAATGAGGTTCAATACTTAGGCACTTTGTTATTACTTCTTGTTTACCGTTTACAATTGAACTTAAATGTTTACTTAAATTATCGTTAATGATACAGCTTAGATTAAGTTTTAATGAGTCGTCAGTTTCTTCAGAAGACATACCACTGTCATTGTCTTCGATATCGTTTAAGTTTTGTTCTTCGTTACTTTTTATTTCTTTAATGGAGACGACTTTAATTTTGGTGTTGCCAAAGCTTCCGTAAGTAGGAGAATTGGGAGTTTTGGCAACCGTTTTGTCTTGTACCGTGCCCAGGTCGGGCACGGCCTCGGGTCAGGAGATCTTACCGCAACTAATGTTACCCTTTATGACGATTGTACTAGAGGTAGTATCTTGGGCCCCAAATATGCTATCCACGTCTGACAATGTTCCGTCGTTCAACGAACAACCGTCGTCAAGCAGTAATTCCGAACGTAAACCCTGAAATAAATATAATATTCAAATCAATGAATAGTGAAAAGTAGATTTTAGCGCCAAGAACAACCTACTTCGTTCGGACCGAGTCAGCGGGATACATTTACAAAAATAAATAAACGAAATAGGTATTTGTTTAAACAAAAAAAAATTACAAGCAGTTCCGAGGTCAGTATTGAAGTATTATTGCGCAACAATTTTGTTTTACAATTATTTTTTTTAAACATACTACAAATTAAGAAGTCATATTATTTAATTCTCCTAGTATTATTTTTCGTAAAATATAAAATCTTTGTACCTACTCTATATAACGGATATTTATAAATAATAAAGTTGAAGCTCAAACTGTTTTAAATTCTTATTACAAATAAACATAGATACCTGCTAAGGTATTCGTATTTTATAAATAATAAAATAATACGAGACTGGTTTCTTAATTAAACAACAGTTTCACAATTATTTAAACTGAAAAATATATTGAAACTCTGATATGACAATGTATTATTATGAGAAAATATTTTTGTTTTATTGCTATGAGTTTTTGTGTTAATGGCAATCAAGTAAGAATTTTAAAAAACAATAAAACAAAGTTTAATTTAGCTTGAGCTAATTAGTGTTCTCTTTGAGCGTCCATTAGTCACTTCGACGAATTATAAAATATGAGAGAAAGTAATTAAATTAATAATAACAGCAAATTTTAATTTTTATGTAAATTATAGTATTTTATTTGAACCGAGAATAAATACAAACTATGATATATTTTTTCATAATTTATTTTATTTAATCATAGAGACAATTTTTGTGCATCATCTAAAAATAATTATGTCTTAAATAAACGGAAGACAATTATAATATTACACACAAAATATATATACTTTACTGTACACCAAATTTACAATAAATTACTTATAAATAAAATCTAAATTTAAATAACAATGGCGGCCTTATCGCTAAGAGCTATCTCTACACGGCTCTATTCATCATAATATGAAAATATTATTATTCATGTACATTCTGACTAGTAACGTATTCTCTACTACGATCGATATACGATAATAATCTAAGACTAAGACTACCTATATTTGCACATATATTATTATCTAGATTTAGAAGTGATTAATTAAAATGTTTGGAGTCTATACTATTTTCGATTATCTTGATTATGTAAAAATAAATAATTACGACATAATTTTAAAGTTTAATTATTTATGTACTGTTATAAACAATAAAGCTACTGACACTACTACGGTGATCATGACTCAAAACATTTGATGCTTCCTAACAGCCTTCGCTGAAGGCCGATTAGTCCGCCGACTAGTCGGTTTTATTTATTTAATTGTAGGTAACGACATCTAGAATGTAGTGCGGCTTACAAGGCGGACAAACACTCGCTATCGAGCTGAAAATTTAACATTTCTAATAACATTTTTATAATTCGCAGTTAGCAAAACAAGAAGGAATACTGTTTTAATTTAAAGTTAACTTATACTTTAAGTACTTATGTATTTTGTTGTTTGAATGATTTTGATGATGTGATGTGATTAAATGAAGACAGATTTGCTTAATAAATTAATACTAACAATACACAAATATATTTGAAACTACACAGGGCTTCTTCATAGCTATGGTTGATTGCCAACTACTAATAGCCAACTAATAAACTGACCCAATAGTCGGTCCATCCCTAATCAACAATCATACTATTAACACCCATCAGCCTACATTTACCGTGACAATTACTAGTATGTTTGTTGTTTCCCATTGACAGTACTCAAGTAATAAAACGGTAGTCTATTTAAATGCGATTGCCCATTCAGATCTGTCTTTAAAAACCATCATCTTCAATAAATGCCACCTTGTCTAATCTTTAAAACTGATTGATGCCTCTAATATCAAAAGCGGCCGTACTTTCTGTGAAGGGCCGATAGTATTACTCACCCTGTACACACGAATACTTACATCAGAAAAATACTCATATTCTTTTTCAAAAGACAGTATAAACACACAAAATATTGCTGCTAATATGTTGCTACAGAGGGTTGTTACGACAAAACAGAGGTAGA
Source organism: Parascotia fuliginaria (assembly GCA_963082885.1). Taxonomy (NCBI): domain Eukaryota; kingdom Metazoa; phylum Arthropoda; class Insecta; order Lepidoptera; family Erebidae; genus Parascotia; species Parascotia fuliginaria. The sequence goes on along the minus strand of OY720180.1, from coordinate 9,802,449 downwards.
TCCCGTTGGTACCACCTGCAATAAAATAAATAAAGAAGTTATGCATACATAAAAAAAAATCCGTAAAAGAACCAATGTAACTGGCATTGTTGCTTTACTAGAGTGGCAATAGACAGCACATAGCTCGCAGAACTGATAGTCGTTGGGGCAGAAAGCTTCTAGAGTGGCGACCACGAACGGGAAAACGTAGCATGGGCAGACTCCTCATAAGGTGGACCGACCTGACCTAATGGTGGCGGACAACGGTTGCCTGCCGGTAACCGATAAGATAATATGGTGAAACAAAGGAGATGCCTATCCCTAGCAGTGTACTTATTTTCTCTGCATCATGTCTGATGGTTTACTATTATTCCACACAGCAGGGACTTAATATTGGTAACTTGTGACAACCGGTTCTACACACAATCTAATCTTACTAAACGTTTTTTTGATATTTGCCCTATATATATATATGTATAGTACTTAGACCTAGATTCCTAAATACGAAGTTTGGCAATCTACTGAAATTACAGCGTAAACAAACGCTGTTTAGTACTTAGTTTAATACTCGTAAGGCCTAATTATAATAATTGTATTATTCAATTAGATACGATTTGCTCAATATCACTTTAAACGCTATATATTATAATCAACATACTTTAAATTTCAATGTCAATTTTATTTTGTTTAGGTAGATTGCGTAATCAGTGCAAGGATACTTTAGTATCCTAACTTCTTCCTTACTTTAGTATCCGCCTACTAGCGCATAGATGAATATAATTATAAAAAAATATCTTATGGTCGATTCCACAAATCGCACCTCCACCTCCATACGCACACGCAAAATGACAAATCCCTTCGAGATAGTATTTATGAAAATAAGTTTTGAAAACTGTTCCCAGATAATGAAAAGGGATAAGTAAGGTACCATTCAGTGAGTGCTACTGCTAAGGCACTGTTTATTTGTATTGACAATTAAGTACTAAAGAACGTAGATAATCACACTTATGTCTAAGTTTTATAAGGGCTCAAAAGCGATTGAACCAAGCGAAAATCAACCTTGCATTCATTGCATACAAGGTAATTTACTTAATAAAGTCAATACCCGCTAAAGCAGGTATAATTACATAGTAATAATGCGAAAGTAATAATTACGTGTTAAAATAAAGACCATTCAAACATTGGTTATGGTTTTTCTGAACGTTTCTGTTGTTCTTCTTATTATAATACGTATTAGATACACAGAAGTGATGATTACAATCATTATAACGGTTCATATACAATCGTAGTTTATTAAATCATTAAAAAGTATAGCACTTTGTGAGGCTGTTTTGTGTGTATGAGACTGTGTACAGATGGTTTATTGAGTATTTCGATTATTTTAATGTGTCACTCAAATTAGAGCCCGTCTTTGAAAGTACTGTCATTCTTTAGAACGCCGGCGCCGCTGTTAAAAACTATTTAGATAATATTGGCTGTTAGTGAAAGTAATAACTTTTTATTGGTACCTAATATAATTACAAGTTATCTCATTTTAACTTGAAACCGCTGCAACGCGTAGAAAGTTTTTATAATATAAAACAAATTAAGTAACCATTTCTTTCTGTGCGAAGAATTTTAAAAAGAAACATTGAATTACATTTTTGTTAAACCTTGAAGCGTGAAAAAATTACATTAACATTTTATAAGACAGCTAATTTTTTTAATTACTTATACATTTCTTGCTGAAGAATCCGTTTTAATATAACATCAAATTCTTTTATTGTTTGTGCTCTTATAAGATTTACTTATCTGGAGAAATTCTTTTATAATAACACGTAGAATCCATAGCATGTGTCTATGTATAATAAACATATCAAAACGCTTATTAATTTGTTTTACAGCATAGATTACTCCGTAATAGATAGGTAACGCATCAATATTTATTTCTTCTGAATCTAGTTCACAACAATAAGGGGCAGGAGCGGGATGTGCGACACATAAAAGCTGCGCTGTTTCAAAGTTAAATGCAATGCACCAACCGTAGCGGCCGTAATGATTTCTTATACTAGCGAATGATTATAATGTATTCGAATGTAATAATACGAATTAGTCGTGTGCGTCTGTTGCTCTAGGGTACTTCTATAAGAAATAAAGTAAGTTAACGTCAAAGGTCTCTTTAAATATGTACCTATAGAGAAGGATATCGCAAGTAAGCATTGACCACTAAGCTGCGTTATGTCAACTTATTAATTAAGTAAACTTACTTTTGGGTATAAACGCTGCCACGGTGCCGACTACCGCCATCACAATTAAAATAAGGAAGCCCACGTTGGCAAGACATTGACGTAGCAATGTTAATATTTTGTCATAATACAACGTCGAAATATATGTTGTGATGATGCACTGAAACAGAATAATAAGTAAGTACTATTTAAACGTTTGCAATACTAAATATTATGGAGCTGATTTCCACATTAAAACAGGTACCCCTATCTACATTTTACGACCTCTATAGGTACTTACTTCTAAAGTCAAAATATATGACATTAATAAATTGGTTAGTATAATGTTAATTTAATAGAAGTCTTCGGTCTAAAATATGGAAAACCAAATCTAAATGTGAATTCAAGTTTCTCGACACATTCCTCATCCCTGAAATGAGCATCAACATTTCAGCCGAAAGACATACACTGTTTGACAAATGATAAGGGCGGCTCACCACGGGCCAAAGTAGCAACATTTGAGGGAGACCTATGTCCAACAGTGGAATGAGCATTATCATCAAGATGTTGTTTGATCTGTCTCGAAGATATTGTGTGTGCCAATAGCACGATATCAGAAAGTAAGAACTCCACCGCTCATTAGCAACATAGAAGCACCTAGCTAACCTATAGTCTCACTGGCGCAATCAGCTATCAAACCATTATAATATGACAAGGCGTCCAGAAAATTGGTTTATTCCTAACCTGACCCGAAAATCTAACCCGTTAGCAAATTAGGTTAGGAGACTATCCTTTTTAAAAAAAAATCCACGATGTTCCTTCAGACGACCAAATGTGCCGGCGTTACGAAAAGCGCTCGCGCATTCATCCGCAACCCCAACGAGCCACGGTCCGCCACATCCTGGCATCCGCCCGTCCGATTTGAAGGGATTGCACCCCTCCTCACCAGAGGCGCACGCGCCACCGTCTTAAGTCTGTATAGTCACTGCCCAATCGCCGTTCACAGGCCAGCACCAAGGGGCAACGCTGGGCGCCCTCCAAGGGTAATTTTTATAGAGGTTTTCCTCCTCGCAGCCCCACCTCTAGAAGTGGCGGCCCTCGTTCCTGACTCTCTTAGAAAAGTCAGGCTTACGAGTTGGCACGGCAGTGTCAGTGGAACTGACATAAGTCAGGCTCCGACACAGCCCCATACCACACGGACTCTCTACTATGTCCTCTGCTGTTCAGAGAGACATGATTTATTTTTCTCGTTCCTAACCTAACCAGCTACCGGGTTAGGTTTTGGGTTAGGTTTTCGGTTAGGAATAAACCGGAAAATCTTACTGCACAGCGATCTGTGCCAAGAGATCTATGCCGCCACTGCGTTCGTCAATCCACCTGCCATGCATAGCGATTACGTCTAAAACTTAAAACTCACACTGGCGTCATTAACAACCAATATAACTTAAGGTATCAGTTCAGTGATTTTACCATTTATATGTTATGAAAAAAAAGCAAGAATACTTAACTATAAACTGGCACGTAACTGTTGAGATGAAAATACATGATCTTTACACACAGTACTTAGTACCTACATGAAATTTTACAAAAAACGATCATAACAAAAATGTTAAGACAATTTGTTGTGGAGTAATACGAACACATTTCAACACGATTTCGCATTTATAAACGTAGGTCCACTAGACATAGGGATTGTACTTTAGAGGGGCATAAACAGAGGATATTTCAATTGAAATACGCGTCAATTATAATAGAATGCGTGACTCGTGCTAGTAAACTAATATTTACGTCACGGTAGGAAATGAAGCAACTTTCGCACTTAGCCTTAGTAAGCATTAAGTCGCTTTAGGTTTCAAATGTAGTGCGAGCGGCACGAAAGGTGGTAAGGAATAAACAAACGAATAGTGAATACCCTTAAGCGAAAGATTGTGACTGCTCAGAACAAAACTCACACTCAGCAGCTTTGCCTGTGTTTGTTGGCCCTCACTTCGCTTCAGTATCTTGCAAGCCTCGCGAATGGGTCTGACATTTACATGACTTCACGACATTGATCATTATAAAATTAAGGTTTAATCAAGGATTACTCTAAGCAGTAAATTATAAATGAGGTAGGTATATTAGTTTATTAGTAGGTATATTATATTAGTAGTAATTATCATAAATCAAATGTAATTTTGATAAGGGAAACTGCTCCCAAAATTGAGCAGCTCCATCGGTTGAATACGTCTATAACTAATGGAAAAACTGGCCTTTATCAACTTTCATGTGTTTATGATAGCGTGATCTCACGAATTAACATTCTTTCATGATCACTGTCTATGTGAAAATGCAATCCCCTGTTTTGTAAGCTTGCAATGCGTGTTGGTATTCCATACTTTTAATACCTCTAATTTATTGTTCTATACGCGACCCTATTTCCGTATAATTTTTATATGACCTAGTTACGAACACAATGATTAAACCAATTCACATTTAGGTATAGTGTTCCAACAATCCCTTCGAATAATTTGAACCAATAGGTACAAGTACTTACATATTATGTACTTGGCCTTAGCCGGCGGCCGGGCGGCCTACTTTATAAATTCGCAACAATTTTATTACTTCTCCACATCTAACCACTCAACCGTTATCATTCTACTGATGCAAGTATCTCGAAAGCTAAAGATATTTTCTATTGAAATACCACACGCTAGTCATCAGCTTGTTACTAATGACGTTGATTTCTATCGATGATGTAAACGTATGCTAGAAATTTTGTAGCCAAAAATAGTTTATTTTTGTAGATGTAAATACATATTTTTGCAATAAGTTTGAGCAGATATGGAATTCTGAAAGTAACGTATGGAAAGAAAACATTTTGCGCCGATGCCAAATAATTGGGTTAAGGGGGTGGCGAAGCAACGAGGGGAACGATAAAACAACACAATATGACGAGCAAAGAACACAAAAGCTTATTTTATAGAGTATTGTCGGATTAAGTCTGAATACTGATGTACCTACTCCTAACATAGTCGTAGATACAATCAGAGGGATGTTAATATCCTACAAGGCATGTTTTTCTATACCTAGCTTGAAACAGATTATTTGTTAAAATCATGGAGGCAGTTCTGATAGGGACACTATTTCATGTCTCACTCTTAAATCTGTTACATACCGATTTGTGATCTAAATGAGGAAGTATTGTACTACAACCATACCTCACTAGCGCCGTCACTATAATTGTTTTAATCTAAAGCTGTAAATGGCTACTTAAGTATGTTTTACTTACACCAAAAAGGAACACTCGAACATATGGTGAAACCTTACTCCAGACTCATTGACACCCTTCATATAAGTACCTACCTACCTACGGAACTCTAATTATTTCATTCGTTTAAAGTTACACTATTCTCGGGTGACACTAACTAATATCCTATTAGTTCCATTTGAGCGTATACGCGAACCTAACTAACTACTAGGCGGAGAGAAAATCAAACCTATTGGACAATTATTCCGCGAAATAAAATCAATTAAAACAAAATTGCAAACTTACCTGCATCCATATGTATAAAGTGCCAAATCCACATATAAAAATATTTAATGCCGTCAGGCAGTGATTATTCACCTGCAAGCAATTACATAATGAATATAATAACCCTATGTGAGATTCTTAACTTCGCGCACATGACGTTGTGTTACTCAAATTAGTTATTTATGAAACCAGCTTTGTTACTTGTGATGAGTTTGTTTACATCATCTTGCAAGGCGTAAATAACATGTCTTTTGTTAACATTTTATGTATCTTTTCGTACTAGTTATGATGATCGTGATGATTTTATACATATTATTTTTAACCACATTCTAGGATCGATTTTGTTAAATCTAATTAAGTTGGCATTGCTGCTAAGCTAAAGCTGAACCTTCGAGAAATCCTTTGGTTTATACAACTAAGAAGGCAAACAAGCATACGTCTAATAGTAAGTAAGGAATCTCAGGGTGAGAAACTGAGAGATCAGTCAAGTCGATGGGCTATGGAGGTATCGCATAACCTAAAATAGGCACCTTTTTTACGCATATCACCCACTATCATATCCTGACAAGATTGGAACCATTTACCATTAACCATTACATGAAATGTCTGTCATTTGACCTCCACAACCCCTTTGGACAACACCGAAATTCGATGGAAAATTAGTACTTGGTCAAACTCCTTAGACAAACGGAGTACTTCTTTCGAATTAGACGTTTAGCAACATTTTATGTAGATGTAATGGCGAGTACCAATAAGAATATAGGTGTGGTATTAAAAAAAAATGACACTGGAGAATGGAATGCAACGCTTACAGTACGATCGCTATCAACTTAATGTCAATGCCAGTGTTATTTTCCTTGAGTGGATGCAATGAGCAATGTCAATGAACTTATTATTCATGCTAATCAATCCGTAGGATGTTTAGGCATAGCTAGTCTAAAGATAGATGCTCTACTAGGTGTACCTATTAAATATGTATTATTCTATACGTTTATTATGGCACTAAAGTTTTAGGGTTAAACTATATCTAGCAGAATGGAACCACACATACCTATGCTTTTTTTCGACCTAGTAAATGTCGATTCTAAATGAGAAAAGGATAGAAGCATAGGCCAGTGCGGTTCTGTGCTGTCAGATGTGGTTCAACCCATAAGGAAAACCTATAAAAACTTCCTAAAAATTTTAAATGCTCAAGTTTCTAATTTGTATAATTCTGATTCCTAAATTTCTTTTACATTTTATTAAAAATACAATACCACATTTTACTTAATAACTTAAAATAATCAACGATTTGGTACGATTTCGTCAATTTAGCGTAATCGTGATTAATGGTCCACTGGTATTTCGCAGACATGTAGTGGTCACGCGTAAGTTTGCGACATTCTCGTATTCCATTTTTTATATTGCGTTTTATACACATAATCTTAGAAAATACCTTATGATTGCAATAGGTAGCAAGTGAACGCGAATGAGGCGCTTCACGTATTCGCGAACTGTGATAATTGACTACCTAATCATTCTTTTTCAGAAAAGGCTATAGGTATGATCTTTTAGAGTCTATAACCTAATTATTAAAACAAGGTTAGTGTAATCTTACCTTAAATAAAAACAGAAGAAAGTACACCAGGAAGCCCAGAAAGAAAGAAATAGCTGAAAAGGAAGCTATCTTATTTGCAAATGATGTTACATTTGGATTTGTTGTTAATGAACCAAGTATGTGTATTTGCTGATATCTGTCATATATGATTTTGCCAGCTGTAAGGAGAGATATTGTTAGCACAAAAATATTAGTAGTTAATACACATTGGATTGTACTACAGAACTTGCCCTTGTGAACAAAAAAAATAATAATTACTTAATAACAAATTTAATACTGTAATCTGAAAACACCCATTTTAATTTAATTATTTTTTAAATACACAACAGAGTAGTGCCTTTATATAATTCAATGTGTAGCCAATAAGTATATTAACAACTCCTGATCTAAGAGAGCAAACTGGTCTATCTGTTCAAGTTGTAAATGTTTGAAAAACAGATATATTCCTGAATTGTAATTTTAAATAGTAAATCTGTCTGAATAGTAACATGATGAGAATAGACTAAGAAAATTTGCTCCAATTTAAAAAAAAGAAGCTGGTAATATAAAATGATGATTAATGACACTTATTAACAGAACATTTTCAATGAACTTGTTATTTAAATATTACTCATAGTTACTTTGTATTACACAAATAATAATTAAACTTATCGATACCTCTGAATTCAAAGGGCATAAGAGCCAAAATTCGATTTTACAGGAGAGCCTAAAAACAAAAAACTTTCAGGGTCACTTTTTTGATTTTTAACTTAAGTAAACCATTCTAAGACCAAAAGTCTTAATATTTAGAATATATTTAAAAGTAACAAAAGTAGCAGTCCTATACACCCTGAAAAGTTGCATGTTTTGGGTGATTAGGTCCCGAAAATCAATGAATGTGCAATAAATGATGGTTGTAACTGGCAATTTGCCTACTAATTTTACTAGTTTGACGACAGTTACTTCAGTTTCTTAAATTAAATATCAAGTAAATTCAGATATTCTTCTTTTAGTACACCTATTTATTAACTATTTGGCTGAATTACCTAAAAATTGTTTAATAACTCATTATATTTACTTTAAAATAAAAACATTTGTGTAATCCACGGTGTTGGTGCACCCTCGCATTTTCAGTGCTTGCTGTTACGACAAAAAAACTCAAAATATCTATTTTATTTTCTACAAAAGATTGGGGTGGTTAATGTCATTTTTTGCTAATTTGAAAATTTTAAATATACAGATCAATAGAAGAGAAAAACTGAGTAGGACTGCATTAAAAAGTAAATTTCGCCAAAATTATGGTTACATCCTTTAAGCCCAGAGGTATCGTTGTAAGTAATACCAAACAACCTGAGGTCATTTAAAAAAGCTTAGTCAATAGCAGTTGTACACTTGGTTCTAGTATGTAATAGTAGTCTGTGTCTACCCTCTATGAAAAAGGTGTGATGATATGTTATACTAAGTAACAATCCTAAATAATTACCAATTTTAATAATGTTAATATAAAAACCCAAAATCTGTTTACTTATTGATATTATTAATTCATTAAGTTACCAAAGACATATTTTTTCACAAATTACCATAGAAATATTTAAAATAGTGCTACATCAAATAGCAATGTCTCAAATAACAGTTACATTTTATATAATTACACTAACAGCATAAAGTTTCAACACTCAGTTTATATAATAGACATAAATCCCTCTCACCTATTGCTCCGCTGGCTATGTACAAAAAAGCAAGGCCAGTATCCAAAGAATTTGATTGTTGCGAAACTTGGAAACAAACGCTGAAATATAAAAAAAATTACTGACTTTTAAAATAAAAACAAATAATGCCTACATGCTAAAAGTGAAAGTATTAAGGTACTGCTGAAATATTGTTACTACCTCAATATTTTACAAAAATACATCAAATATCAGCCGTATTAACACTAAAATTAGACAGAACTGCCGCATATTATAGGCAATAACAACTTTTTCGTGCCGAATAGTTTAAACACACGAGACACGAATAAAAAAAAGACGTAGTGAGTAGTGTATGTAATGTTACATTTATTTATCTAATTGTACTTACGATAATATGTAGGTTGATGTTAAAATTATTAGGCCACACTTAAATATCAACATAATAATATTACGCTAAAAATAAATTATAATGAAGACAATAACAATAACTACAACGATCCGTTATTTTATTTTACAGACTGCCTGCTCGGTCTGCTCGCTCTGACTGACATTTATATTTTGACGTTGACGAAAAGAAAACATCAGCATTCGGATGTTCAATCAAATCCTCACACTGTCAAATCTGACTGAGTAGCGTGCGCTGTGTTGCCCACAGCAGAAATAGTTATCCACCAAAACTTAAAACACAAGAAAAACTTAGAATATATAAGTTAGTTCAGTTTAGTTAGTTAATTATCATTTATAAAAATGATCGAAAGCTTATAGAAACTATGTAAAATAGCCACTGACAGCTGTCAAATACAATAAGAAAAATGCAAATACAAGATCGAAACAAGCAAAACTAGCACAAATATCACCTTCGGACTCGTCGCTCAGCTCCGCCTCGCAGCAGCCAGACCCTATGGTTCCAGCTGAGGCGTCGAGCTCCACATCAAGCGACGAGTTTTTCTCCCCTCTGACGTCGCCAACACCTATGCGTCGGCGGGGGAGAGGCCGACCACCGGCCTGCTTGGGATCCCGCGGCCCACCGGCTGCGAACAGGGTCCTCGCTGCCGACGGTAATGTGCAGCGCATGCGATGGTCCTCGACAACAAATGAGAACGTCATGCGCGCATATTTTGCGGCAACTGAGGGAGGAACCAAACTCACTGCGTATCGCTGTCGAATGCTTGCTTTGTTTCAGGATCTTGAACCATCTACCAATGTTACAGCTCAACGATTGTCGGTTCAAGTGCGAGCCATCCAACGCTGTCGAATGTTGGATGATACTGTACTTGATAGGCTGCGCTTAGAGTATGTACAATCTACCGCTGCCATCTCCACCCAAGGAGCTCAGAATGAAACTAATACTCCGCGGACTCTGCCACAAATGCAGAATGTTGTTACCATGGATGGAGATGACACCGCTCCTATTGTAGACACTCAATGCAATGAGGAGGTTTGGGACGCTTTGAAATGTGCGATTGACAATTATCGATTCACACCTCAAGAATTTAGACCACGGCTGCCTCGGTTACCGATGCATAGAAAGAACCTAATGCTAGTAAGTACCCTTGACTCACTTCTACCGGACTACTTCAATCAAAGTCAAAGTCTGAGTGATACGCATTCAATTCTGAATTGTGCGGCTGTCGCAGTGTATCGATTGGCGGGTGTCGATTTTCCAGCTTCTGACACCCCTATGCCACGTAGGACTTCTGCGCCAGTCTGGCAATACAGGATTGAACAGCGTATTGCTAGAGCAAGGGTGCTTATTGGCAAGCTAATCTGCTTTAGGAATGGAAATACACGTCCGAGAGTGATGCGCTTTGTGAACCAAGCATTCTCGGGGACGGGAGTTAGTCCCCACGACTATTTATCTCGGGTCACAGAGCGCATCGACTTCCTAAAGCAGAAGGTATATGCATGGGCTAACCGAATTGGCAGATATAGAAAACGAGTGGATCGATTTAAGATCAACCGCATATTTCAAAAGGACCAAAGGTGGGTATATAGAAGCTGGGAGCAATCAAATTCTGAGACCCATGATGGTAAGCTGCCGGATGCTACTGCAACGAGAGAGTTTTGGAGTAGCATCTGGTCGGTACCAGTCAGCCACTCTGAAGGTGACTGGATGCGAGATGTCAGGCGAGCATGTGAGCAAATTGCAGAAATGGATAGCGTAGTCATCACAGCTGAAGACGTAGCTGATGCAGTCCGTCCTATGGCTAACTGGAAGTCACCGGGAATGGACGGACTGCACAACTTCTGGCTGAGATGGCTACGTAGCTCACATGTTCGATTGGCATCTCAATTTCAGTCTGTAAAGACAAAGACAGGTAGCACTACGGAACCCGGTAATTATAGACCGATTACCATCGGTCTATAAACTTCTTACGTCCATTCTGCGAACCAAAATTACTAAACATATTGAGTTTAATTCGGTTATGTCAATTTCTCAGAATGGATGTAGGAAAGGGGCCCGTGGTACTAAGGAGCTCCTCCTTATCGACGCAACTATTAGCCAGCAGGTTCGCCGCAACCGGAAGGATTTGGCGACATGCTGGATAGATTATAAGAAGGCATTCGATTCTGTGCCGCATTCATGGCTCCTGAGGGTGCTGGAATTATATAAAATAAACCCTACAATACGCACCTTCTTGGAGACATGCATGCGGCAATGGAGAACGGTCCTTACCTATCCAGAGTGTCGACAAACCCCAGGTGTTAACGAACCACTATGGATTAGGCGGGGTATCTTCAAGGGTGACAGTCTGAGTCCCTTATGGTTTTGCCTCGCACTGAACCCTCTTAGCTCAATACTGAAGAGTTCAGGGTTAGGCTAGGCTTATCTTAAACGCGTTTTACACGGATGTAATCAAACCTTACATCAGAAGTGACCTTGATGCCATCCAGTAACGACCGACTCGATCCGTAATCAAAAGTATACTATTCCCAGTTGCAGGAAAGGGCATTAATTACTAATGACATCAGTAAAGTGTTAAATTAATGTTCCTTTAAACTGTTGCAAGATCAGACATTAACGAAAGATAGTTAATGATCCATTAACTTTAATTGACAATCTGTGAAAACACCCTCCTGCAAGGAATATCTGTTGCACGAAACGTCATTAGGATCTAATGCGGCATCCGGCATGCGGCATTAGATTTGACTGACATTTGGTCCTATAAATAATTGGTCATCGGTGCGGCATTAGTGTTTCAATATGTACACAATAAGTATTTTTTTGAGGTTTATTTGTTAGCTAACTTGTGGTTACTGTTACTAGGGAATAAAGAACCGATGCTCTTCTTGCGCTCCGGGATTTTCGGGATTAGTTGTTGAAGGAACTGGTACTTTCGGAACTTTTGGGTATTTTTTCACCCATTGCTGTTATGTTTATTTTAATAGGTCTTTCTAAAGACAAAATCAACGTACAACTTGACGACGACGAATGCTCAGTTAAATCGCGCGCACGTGTTTTGATTTTTTATTACTTTAGTCATTAATGGTTTGCCGGTAGATACTATTATTTTAATGAGGAAAGTAAGTTTGTATGTAAATGTTGGTTTCTAAATAGTCAAATGTCTGTGGTTTATTTGCGTAGACTATAAAATATTCATCGCGGGCGAATGCTCAGTTGAATCGCGCGCACGTATTTTGATTTTTTATTACTTCAGACATTAATGGTTTGCCGGTAGATACTATTATTTTAATGAGGAAAGTAAGTTTGTATGTAAATGTTGGTTTCTAAATAGTCAAACGTCTGTGGTTTATCTGCGTAGATGCGTGAATTCAAATATATCCAAAGAAAGTATGTAATACAACATCATACCATCGTAGAAGTCAGTTCACAGGTCCACCCCTAAACTGGCAACCGTTCATTTTCGGGACGATTGTCATACTGCCCGACACACTTGAGGGTGAATGTGTTAAATATATATACCTATCTTACTCGAACCTATTTTATTCTGTTCAGGACAGAATGAGTTAGCTAGCAAATATGCCAAAAAAATTTGTTTGTCTTCTTCTTCTCCTTTTTTTTTGGCAAAAGAGCCGACGATTGTGTCAGCTATTTCTGCCAGCGTCAAGTTTTGAATTATATTCTTGTTGATGATATTAATGGTATAATACAATGATAAAAAATAAAAAAATGTGGATGAAATTAAATGACAACCATCTTCCGTAAAAACAAAAGATGGACCCTCAAAAATTGAACTTATACAAGACATGCGTCCGATATCACTTAACGTAACTAACAACGGCTACCAACCTAGTAACTAAACGTATCGATATCCAAAAACTCACCAACCGCTATCACAATAACCAAAATAAAGTAGCGAATGAAAGTTGGCAGCATTAGCAACTAATAACTGAAATAATTATGGCTTCTCTCTCTAACTATATGGTGCTTAGGTGCGTAAAAGAGATGAAGCGAATATCGTAGCGCTCGTTTGGTTGGCATTATCGAGTTGAATTTTGTAAAATGGACTTTAACTTTAAGGTGATAAAATGTAATTTTGATTTCCAAACAATTCAAATATTTAGTTATTAGCTATCGCTAAGTACTACGAGAGTAAGATCGGTTAGTTAGTTAATAGTTAGCCGGAGTAGCCGCTGTCCGATGACGCTATCATATTGGTATCGCCAGCCATTTGTTTATTTGCGTTTTGATTTGATATTTTTCAGTCTAGCTATCGCGAGTGCAGTGCAATCGTGTTTTGTTATGCTTTGTTTTGTTGCGGAGTAAAATTATTTAAATATAAATAAGTATTCTGCATTTTATGATATTAGATAATAAATATTATGTACTGCATTCCTAATTAGTTTGTGTACCTATAATTGTATACTTCATAGAACTAAACTTTCTTTCTCAAAATATAATTTAAGTAGATTGTTCCCTATGGGCCAAAAATTTAACTAGCCCGTGCCAACCAAACACTCGTTCCATCTGAGTCAAATAAATATCGGATTATCGATTCAATAGCTTGACAGCTGTACGTTATTCGCAACTAATTCAGCTAGTAGTTATCTAACTAACCAAGACATGGATACCGATATTAAGAAACGGTTATTGATATCGATATTATAACCAAATACCGGCTATCCAATGGCTATCAAATATAACCGTTATCGCCAATGTCTAATTTATACAAGTTGACCTAAGCGTTACAGCTATACATGGGTTTCGTTTCGTTGCTTATCTACATATTTACGTATCGGTTAAACACTAGATGAAATTACAACATTTTTTAATGTGTGCAAACAAAATATTACATACAATAAAAAAATAATTAATTTTATCCCTAGAAACAGTAACCACAAGTTAGTTAACAAATAAACCTCAAAAAAATACATAATGTGTACCTAAATGAAACACTAATGCCACACCGACGACCAACTAAAATTTAAAGAACCAAATGTCAAATCTAATGCCGCATTAGACCTTGACGTTTCGTGCAACAGATAATTCTTGCAGGGGGGTTTTTTCACAGATTGTCAATTAAAGTTAATGGATCATCATTAACTATCTTTCGTTAATGTCTGATCTTGCAACAGTTTGAAGGAACATTAACACTTTAATGATGCATTAGTAATTAATTTCCTTTCCTGCAACTGAGTGTAATTATGATATTCTTGCAACTGGGTGTATGACCTTCATCGTATGTAATATCCTGCCAAGGTCCCCTCTGATAAAAGACATTACCTCTGTGTAAAACGCCTTACAATGAATATTATCAAAATAAAAAAAAGATATGCACTCAATCATCATGATGTCACTAACTTATTGAAAATTTATTTTTGAAATCAATAATTAACATGGGCACTCCATCTTTTGTTTTCACGGAAGATGGTTGTCATTTAATTTCATCCACATTTTTTCTATTTTATCATTTTACCATTAATAATTATCATCAACAAGAATATTATTCTACACTTGACGCTGGCAGAAATAGCTGACACAATCGTCGGCTCTGTTGCCAAAAAAAAGGAGAAGAAGAAGAATAATTAACATGGTTTTTTTGTCTATTTTATCATTGTAATAGTTGTAATCACAGATCAAGTAGAGATGCTACGCATGTTGTAAATAATATACGATTGAATCATCAACAAGAATATTATTCTACACTTGACGCTGGTTTAAATAGCTGACACAATCGTCGGCTCTGGGGGCTTACTCCGAAAATCGAACGTCGAACTTTCGACTGACGGATCGTACACCTACATATCACGAAATGTTTCGAATCCGAAGATCGCTTGACGTTTTGGCTTTCGTTGACGCTACTCCGAAATGATTTTTGACGTTTAACTATCGTTGTTTGACAATATTTTGATAGTAAATTTAACCTCTAATTTTACGATAACAACTTAGCTTTCGTTTCACTATCGTAAAAAGATTTTACGTTTAATTTTATGAACGAAAATGGCACGTTTTGTGCTCTATTACCTTAGCCGAAGAAAGACAAGAGCGCAGTCTTCGACCTCGCGAAGAGTTTTTTCAGAAACAAATTCCCGATCTGGAATTTGTCTCTCACTATAGATTAAATGCCACGCTATTTGAGGACCTTTGTAAGGATCTAATACCCTTACTTTCTCAAAAGAAAAATGTAAGAGGTGTTGATCCTACAACTAAGGTAAGCAGTGATATAAAAATAAATATCTGAGTATGTAGAGTTTCCACAAACATACCGCCGTTTTGCTTTTGCCCGCCCCTCTATGTCGTGTATGAGGCCACGGGCTAGGTCTGGATGCTCAGACAGAAATTGTAAAAGAGCCTCTACTTGTGTACTCGTGGCCGTCATTTTACTATGAGAAAACAATATTGCAATATTCAGAAATCGTAAAATTACAGATTGTTCATATCAAGAATACGAAACAAACTACAAATTAAATACATGACGAATATATTATACAAAAGATACAAGGGCTAAAACATTAAAGATCTCTATACTTACGAAATAAAATTAAATCCTTTTTGAAATTCAAAAGTACCGCAAGCCGCGAATCCACGATTTCAAAATACTGCCACAGATTAATAAGAAAGCAACAGCACGATGTAAGGTTTTTTAAATGTCATCACTTCAAAATAAGTCTCATTTTCAAGCAGATTAATTAGTTTTACGTATAAATTATTAGAATGATAGCAAAACATTTAATTTAAGATACACCAACAGCTTATTTTTAAAAAAAACATAATATTATTGATTTTTCGGATTTTTATCGGTTTTTTATTTGCCTTTAATAAAAGACCCAACTTGACATTAAATAGTGTATCAAAATATGTTCATTCAATTGGTTGTTTATGGATTCGAAACGACGGCCGAACGCAATAGTCGTATCCGAAGTAACTTGGTAGTAGGGTTATCGTTCGACGTTCGACGTTACTATTTCGATTCGATACTTCGAGGTTCGATTTTCGGAGTAGGCCTCTTGCCAAAAAGGAGAAGAAAAAGAAGAACAATTAACACCTAGTAGGTACTACCTAATTAAAACTACACTACTTTCTTGTTGGTGTCGTAAGTGGTAACGAAGGGGCTACAAGATAAGTCAGTAGCGTTGACTGTGTAATGATTATGGTCGATCATCAACCCGTATAGTAAATTTATTCTTACGAATAAATAATAATAATCTATACATATAATAAAAATGTAACCGGTCGCTGTCTGTACATGGAAGATATATGAGAAAAAATATTATTGGGACCTTTATAAACGCAAATAGAACCCAAAACAATGATTGTTAAAATTTTTGTCTGTTTGTCTGTGCGTTTGTTCACGCTAATCTTGGTTTTCACTGATACATTGTGGTAAGCTTCACTTAACATTTAGTGTTTGTTTCATGTCAATCGGTTCATAAATAAAAAAGTTATGCCAATTTAAAGAATCACATCGAACATTCGTTAATTTACTACGAAATCTTATAGAAGCAGAGATTTTAACAGGTTGCGAAATAGCTGATAGTGTTTTTATTCCTCTCTAAACAATATTTTGTTTAGTTTTAAACGAGTCCTGTTTCCAGTGAGCCTATGTTTTGCGATGACTAATTGATAAAGCCAATTAAGAAGAAGACACTAAAAGTTGTGGGTGTGGATCTAAATATTAGCTGTTTTTCGCACGGTCAGCTTTATGTGGCTCTATCACGTGTTAGCATTTCTAGCAGCCTGTATGCTTTGATCCCTGATGGCTATACGTCTAATCCATACATCCATACATATTATAAAAGGCTTTGTCCTGACTGACTGACTGACTGACTGACAGACAACGTACAGCCTAAACCGCTGGTCGTAGCGACTTGAAATTTGGAGAGTGTGTTTGTATTAAAGTCTAGAAGTGTACTAAGAAAGAGATTTTAAAAATTTAACCCTACAGTGTATGAAAAGGGATGAAAACGATTGTATGAAACGTCTTCATTTTTTAACTTACAGCTTTGAAATTTTGTTTTGGAATAATTTTATTTAAATAAAAAATACTCTCATATTTTTTTTTAACTAGGATGGATTTATATGGGTGAAATAAGGGATGAAATATTGTATGGAAAGATCGTTGCTTTTGAAGTTGGCGACTTGAATATTGGAGGGAGGGGGAAGGGTGGGGGAGGAATAGGAAAGGAAGGGAGAAATGAGGAGAAAGTGCGGGGGTAGTGAGGGGGAAGTCAGGGCAAAAGGAGGGAAAAGTCAGGGGAAAATCGACTGCCTCTGTATTTCGGTGGTGCTGTGTATGGACTGCCACGCAGAGGTTGCGGGTTCGATTCCCGCTCAGTGCAAATATTTGTAGCATGAACATGTCTACTTGCATTGGTCTGGGTGTTTCTATGTATAATATGTATGTATTTACAAAAATAAAAGTATTTAAGTATGTTTATCCGTATTCTAGAACCCATAATACAAGCATAAATATAATATGCTTACTTTGGGACTAGATAGCGTTGTGTTAAAAAAAGATAAAAAGAAAAAAGGGAACTCAGGGGGATGTGCGGAAGCAGCAAGTGAGGGGCAAGTGAAGGACAAGTGAGAGGTAAGTGAGGGGAAAGTGAGGGGGACGTAAGGGAAAGTGAGGGAAGTCAGTGAGTGGAAAGTGAGAGGTGAGCGAGTGGGAAGTGAGGGAAGTGTGAGCAAAGTGAGGGAGATGGGAGGGGACGGGGGGGGAGGAAGGGGGAAAAGAGGGAGAGGAAATGAGGGAAAGGACAAGTTATTGTAGTGAAAATTTGCCTTTGTGTATTGTATATTGTTTTACGGGGGATATCTTTAGAGTGAGATTAGAAATAGTATGCAAAACAGTATTTAAACAATATAAAAATGTTCATTGGAGAAACTATATCCATGCGAGCGAAGCCGCGGGCAGAAGCTATACATATATAAAAACGAAAGGTCACTCACTCACTCACTCATCACGAAGTCTCAGAAACTACAAGTGCTAGGAGTTTCAAACTTTGGAAATAGGTGCTCTCAAAGACGGGAGTTTGCGAAATTCATTTCCCTGGAGTATAAAGAGGAACAAAATTTGTATAAAGCTTCTATAGTTTTTAAACGGGAGTTTTGATAATACGATTTCCAAATTAGGAACTATTCTTATTAAGTGGGAAAATAGCAGTGGCAAGTTTCGTTAAATATCGCAAAATTTCGTCTGTTTTAGTGGTAGCGGGTGAATAGATTTAAATCGGATTCGCCTTAGAGACGAATTATACTGATATTTATTACTAATACCTACAATGTACGGTTAAGCAACAGCTAGTTATTAATAAAATTATTATATAATACTTTACATTTCAGACTTCTTACATGGTCCGTAATGCACATTAAGTAAATCGAACCAACTGAATCATGACCCATTTTGCTGATATTTCGCTTAAAACTAACAAAGACTAAAGTAAGATATAAAAAAAGCTTTTTTTAAATTTATTTACATGGGCAGATACATGCAAAGTATAAAGTTAACATTAGCACACACGTGCGATTGATGCCACTTCTATCTTCTTACAGAGAACAATGAGAATGTGATACCGTTCTCTTTTCTCACCCGAGAATCCCTTTGAAGCGGGCAAATATACTGCTACCGAACGGAGAACATTCGAGCGCGAGAACGAGAAGAAGAGAAACCTATCATATTCACGCTTCTCGGAGTTCTCGGCGTGAGCGTGTGAAACTAATATTGTGTTGGTTAGGATACGCAAGGCATTGTAAGCCGTTTTCGCATACTAGAGTCCTATAGTTAGCACGTGTAAAAAGATTGACAATAAGCTCTAAATAGCGTTACCTTTACTTCTGCTTTTCTTTACTCGATCTACTCTCCGCAGAGTATTGAAGTAGTCCATGCACATTTTAGTACCAACTTTAAAAACCAGCACTTCACTCTTTAAAGCATTGTTAATGAGCTCTCACATATTTTTAACAACTTTCTGAGGGCACCGATTGATGGGCTTAGCAGTAGCATGTCATCGGCGTAGCTTAAATTGTTAATAAAATTGTTACTCCATTGAACAGTCTATTCCGGTACTGCTGCGCTCATACTTGTTCTGTGTGCGCTCACCAATGAAGCTGTACATGCTTATGTTAATGAGTTTGAGTGATGTCAATGTCAGCCCACCCTGTCTCACACTACACTCCAACCGATACATTTCAGATCTCTCACCAGCTTACATTACGTAACTAATTAGTTTGATGAGCCGACCAGTATTTAAAAATTGAAAAGTTCGCTGGGGAGATCCGTATGTTCTTTTTGTTTATATATCTTACTACATCAAAAGCCTTCGAGAGGTCTAGAAAGATGACTGATGTGATGTAATGTGAATAGTGTGCTTAAGAATTATAAGTACTCGAGTTACAAGTCCAGGTCGAAACCCAAACGGATCATCATGCAGCTTTAGATGTTTAGCTAATTGATTATCAAGCACATTGTCAAGTACTTTAGCTACTATAGTTGCAAGCGATAAAGGTTTGTAGTTGCTCAAACTCGACGCATCTCGCGTCTTGTTTTTAACTATTGGAACTACGGTTTTATTAACCCTTCAGGCAAGTATGAATAGCCTACACAGAAGGTGAACAACATGGCAAGAACCCTGGGCAAGTGAACGCCGGTGTACTGTAAATGTTTTATAGGTACTTCGTGAATCATGCGCAGCAGATTTTGTATAAAAAGGAACTCGGAATATTAACTATGTTAAAAATTATGAATTGAGATTTTAGTGCTGACACCATTTGTCACGCTTTATGTTCTTCACCATCTGTGCTCTTTGTTTACTTACTTAAAATCGAACACGAAGAACAATATTCTCTCCAGTCTTCAGCTTGCTTCTCACTGTTACTACTTGTGCTCGAAGATCCCGCCGCCGTGCGCCATTTAAAAGTGTTTTTAAACAAGTTTGAGATCTGTACAGGCTCGCTCAGTCCCCGACACTTACAGATTGAGCTCGGTTTTGGGTTAATTTTATAAATAAAGAAATTATCTTATTGCCATCGCTTGACATGTAAGTAGTTACTAGTAGTTTTTTGCAAAATCGTAAAGAATAAATTTATTTAGGGAGGATTATGCGTGAAACGATTTTTGGTAAGTTTATTTAAGTACAATATATTATGTGTTTTTCGTGCTTGCATAGCATGTTACGTTATTTTTGTTATGTGCTTGTTATAACACTTATAACTTATTTATCGGACCCGATTCCCACAAAGCGGTTTGGTGGAAACCGTGATTTAGGGCAGGCAGCATACAGTCTGTCAAGAAAGTCGTGAAAAGAATAAAATCGGAACTAATATTTTTCTTAATTAGGCAACCCAGTATTTACATGTCTATGGTGGTAGTTTAAATGTCAACCTCTGATAATTTTATTGTGTAATACCAACAAAATTATATTTAAAGTTAGAAATTAGTAATGTTTGTACTATGAATTAACAGAAATACTGTCACCATGAGTAAATCTATTCGAAGTGCTGGTAGAGAAATCATTTTCCATGTATACAAACAATGTTTTACTGAATACACCAAACCGGTCGAGTTTTATGGGATTTAGATGATGTGTACGCACGTACAGATAAAATGACTGGTATGTAATAGTGTTTTACTTATATCTACACATATTGTAATTAGAGATGCTAAACAAAATCGTTGTTTAAGATAAGTACATATAATGTTTACAATGCGATATTTTGAGGTTAAGTATTACATAATCTACAACAGTTTATAGATCAATTTGATGGTTTTGATACTTTTATTACACTTGTATATAAGTATATAATTATAGTATATAGTATGAAATATTCTTTTCTGAACGATGTTAAAATGATGATTTCAGGCAAATCAGAAAGTCCCTCGTATTGTAAATGAATGTTTCAACAACAATGGCAAATTCACCACACCTGGAAAACATCGCAATGGTCGATCCAAAAAAATGCTGAATGCTGAAAAGATACAATTCTTTCATACGGTACGAAAGGAAGTTCCTTCATTAAGAAAATTGCTTGCCGTTGTCAAGAAGACTTGGGTTATGATAGCAGTCTTGAGCATTTTAAGCAGATTATTACATCGATTGGTATTTCTTACAAAAAATAAAAATCAGAGCAGAAAAATTGTTTTATTTTGATTAAACCTGTTTATTTTATACTTTCAGCAAAATTTTCTTTCTAATGTTGATATCATTAATGCATCATTATTATTTCAAAGTGGCTGAAATTTACTGTTGCATATAGTTTTTAACTTTTGAATTAGAATCAGTCTTTTAATAATATTTATACGGGTTTCACCTTATAAATAATCACACAGCCTAATGCGGGTTGGTGAATCTGACATGCCCATAGAATTTCTTTTAGGACATGTGGTTTCCCTCAAGATGTTTTCCTTCACCGCAGCAGATGGTATATCGTTTGACTAGTACTTATAAATTTCACAAAGTGAAATTCACATTGCTTCTGCCGGCGGGGATCGAACTCACAGCTCCACTGCCGTTTTTACATTTAAGGCACATAAACAACACAATTTGTTATGATGTACTTAATTTTAAGCTCAATTATGATTATAATATCTACCTTTAAATGATTGATAAATTATGTGCTTACGTTACATTTAACAATAACATTACAATTATCTTAATTATTCTAGTCCTAGTACAAATGATACCAGTTAAATAACAGTGGCGCCCTCATTTATTGTCACGACTTTCTTGACAGACTATAAACGATTTTATGGCCACGCTTGGTGATTTTTGTCATGAAAGCAAATGGCAACATCGTAATGTCAAAATTGACAAATGTCAAATAGGCTTGCCGTCGACGACGTTGAGTTGATTGTGAGTTGATTGACGTCACAATTGACGTTGAATTGATTTGATTTGATTTGATTAATCGAATGGCGGGATTACGATTTCTCTAATCATTCATTCATTTTATGAGTAAAAGTTAATAATTTATTTACTTTAAAAATAAAAATTTAATAAGGTTACTCAGTTACTCAGACATTATGTCTTCACTGCAGCCCATACACGCTTTAAGTTTAGGTGAGAAAACAAATCTTTACGCAAATTTGAAGTAATGTATCTACACATTTCGTTAAATTTAAATCTATCTAAATTAGTGTTAAGTACTTCATATTATAAAACGTTTCTCGCTATAAAGCCCTATATTTACTATAGAAGAAAAGTACAAAAAGAAGCCGGTAAAACAAACAAGCAAAACAAAGTTACACTACGTATAAATCGAAGACGCTTGTTTTAGGTTCAAAGATACTTTATTTCTCAAAAGAACAAAGGTGATAATAAAAATAATAGTTATTGTCCAATGTGTGTGCTCTTATACAAAGAAAAATTGTAATAGTTAATTCATACATTTTTAAAATAATCATATTCACCAGTAAGTTTTTACATTTGAATAATGTATGCATGTCAATTTACTGAGTGCATACCCACCGGCTGATTTAATATTTACTAAAATATCATAGATTATTTTATTTATCGTACTTTACTTGCCTAAATAAATTCTATGTTGTGATATACCTGATTATTATTTTAAATTATGCAGTTGTTGCCACATA
Organism: Parascotia fuliginaria; assembly: GCA_963082885.1. Taxonomy (NCBI): domain Eukaryota; kingdom Metazoa; phylum Arthropoda; class Insecta; order Lepidoptera; family Erebidae; genus Parascotia; species Parascotia fuliginaria. The sequence continues at coordinate 9,779,497 of OY720180.1, read as the reverse complement.
ATACCTATGTAAAAGTAGTACTTACCTAGTCAGTTAAAGAAAAATCTGGCTGTGTGGCCTTCGATTTAGCATATAGAACAACTCCTCTTGCTATTGTTACTGTAGAGGAAGCAATATACCTGTATGTTGAAAACCATTTTACTTCGCACACTATCGCTGGCCAAATGTGATAACGATGGCAAATATATTCAGTCTACCAGTAGACAGCATGAGACTGGCAGGCTTTATGTTTTGATAATCTAACTTTATTATTTAAAACTAGTAATTTTGGTTGTGCAAAGAAATACTTGTATTAAAATAGAAAAAATATACTAAGTATCTAGAAAAAATACTGTTACCCTAATAAATTGTGGTAATATGCAGCAATATTTCTTTCTCTAAGTAAGCAGCTTCACTAAACGGTATGAGTTAATCAATCTATGTTAACAAACACTCAAGTTTGTTCTGCACTCCAAAAGATCTGGAGGCTCTGGAACCCTAGATAGAGATTACCAATTTTACAGATCAATTATTTGATTGAGCTTGCTTACTATAAAATGAACTGGATACTGTATGCATTTCATATGCTTACCTTGGGTCTAGCATTGTGTAGGTGTTGTGTTATTATTTATTGACTAGCTGTCTACAGCACAGTTTCAGCCGCATTAATATATGTCTTTAATTATTGCTTCACTATCATGGCTCCTAGTGTGATGTTATACAGTCTAAAGCTTTCCTCAAGCATTGAGCTATCAAATAGAAAAGGTTTTTTTAAACCCAACTGGTAGTAACCAGAATTAAGGTAGGTAAATGCTATGTTGCATATGCGTCACTTGTGGCCAGTGAGGTCATCATGCTTTGACACCAATAATAAATATAAACTTAATATAACAAAATAAAAAATTCTTATACGCCATAGTTATAGAGCTTTCATAAAAAATACCTCATAAATGTTCATACTTAAACATTTAATGAAAGATGAAGATTACATTATGTTAGGGCAATGCATGTTCTAAATAATCATGGCAGCATTAGTATATCAGTTGTAGGAAATATGTGAAATTCAAACAACATAATTAGACTTTTTATTTTTTTTATTACATTTTACAGATTCAGTTCAACAGCAGGGTTTCGTCAAATATTACAAGTCTCTGCCAGAGGTAAGTAATTGTTTTCGTTATACAAAAGTAATATAACTCATAAATTCACAGTATTGATGCCTCACACATGTTATAAAGATAAAAATGTGCCCACTTTATCTGTATATTCACAAATATGTACATATTATTTTAATTCATGTCATGACTAGGTGATTGAACTAATATTTCATAGTACACTTAAATTATATTCTTAACTTTTGAACCATGAAGCTACTTTATTTTTAGCATTAGAAAACTTATTACCTACAGATTGCCAAAAACCTGGCTTTTCAGTGATTGTCTCTAGAGCAGATTCCACATTATCAGAATCTAAATTTCTTGGTTGATTAAATTTTACATTCTTGTAGTACTCTCCTGGAGAAACAGGTTCATCTAATACTTTTTTGGCTGGGAAGAATAACTGCAAGTTGGTTTTATTTTTATTCTCATTTTCCTGAATAGCTAGTGGTTGTAGAAATTGCTGTCCATATACTTGTTCCTGGATATGTTCAACATTGTTATAATTTTGTTGTTCTAAGTGTTCACCTTCTTGTCCTATATATTTTACATAGTTGTTGTCAATGTGATCTAAATTCTCATCTAGGTGTTTCATATTGTGTTGTTCAGTATGTTGCTCTTCAGTTATAATTTGGCTAATATTATGTGAAATCTGTTTTTCTATGTTTTTATTTTGCTGCTCAAAGTTTTCAATAGTTTCTTGACCAAAGTTATGTAAACTCTGTTGCTCTAAACTACTGATATGCTGTCCAAAATCGTTAACATTTTTTTGACTTAAGTTAAGTGCATGCTGTTGCTCTAGGTTGCTGTTTTGATAAGTAAAGTTTTGTAAAATAACTTCCAGGCTCTCATTTTGCTGTCCAAAATCTTGTAAATTTTCTTGCGACAAATTTTCATTTTGCTGTTCAGAATTTGGTGATTTTTTTTGTTCGAAGTCATTTTTACGATCTTTCTGTAAATTGTCATCTTGCTGCTCAAAATTTTGTTCAATATTTTGATTATGTACATATAAATTCTGTGATTCTATGTTTACCTCTTGCTGCCCAAAGTCTTGTACACTTTGTTGATCTATGCCAGACATGTTGTGTTCCTCTAAATTAACACTGCGATCATTTGCCCATAAGAAGTTTTGGTTTTGTTTTTCTCTATTGTCATCTTGTTGAACTATTTCCTTTAAATTATCTGTGTTGTGTTGTATGATCTGGCCGAGAGTATGTATTGCTGTATGATTGTATTTAGCTGCCTGCTCTTTTGCTTCTTTTTGTTGATCTAAACTTAGTACTTTTACTTGGTTACCGTATTGTCCATTATGTATGGATTTGTGAATGTTTTGTTGTGTTCCATTCTTAGCTTCTGTTGTTTTATTTGTCTTAATAATCTCGGCGACAATTGTCCTAGATAAATCTTCGGGACCAATATCGCCACGGCCTATATCGTGAAATCCCTCTGGTTGTCCACTGCTTGAGTTCTGAATTGAATATGCATTTTGAGATACATTTACATCTATCGGCGGCTGTTCAAATGTTGGAGGCGACAGTTTATCTACTTCGTATTCTGATATCAATTGACGTCTTTGATTTTTTAAAGTAGAGTTAGCTTGAAAACCATTACTATGTGTCGAACTTTTATCCGTTTGTGACTGTTTGTGGTGATATACCGATGCCGGTACACCGTTGGCTAAACTTATTGAAGTTAAGTTACTTTTTTCGTATTTTTGATCCACTCTTGAATGATGTAAATGGGCAGATAGCCCTGATGCTCTTTCAATATTATCAAATTTATCCCAAACCTTTAATAGTGGTGAAGGTTTTGAACTATGTTCAAAATCATTTATTTGTAAATTAGTTTCGGTATGTGCTGCATATTCTTGGTTACTTTGATACTCGTCTGAATGTATGCTTGAGTTCCTGTGACTTTCATAATGGTCCCTGTTTACTCTAAATAGGCTTTCGTCATTTACATTATCGTTAGGCACGTGAACACTATATGGGTTGGCAAAACCATTACTGTATTCGTAATGTATGTGTGTATAATTGGGCCAATTGTTTAAACTTTTCTTACGCTGATCTAAGTTACCACCACGTACCCAGTCAAGTTTATCCTGAAAATTATTATTCGACGTTGATCCCGACTGAGAAATACTATGACCATTTTCATAAGGGCTATTGATATTTTGTTGCGTTTTTTCATAGTTTTGAAGCCAGTAAAATTGATTATCAGTGCCGCGTTCTTGAGTTTGGTCAACTGGTATATGTAATGAACCCTCCGTGTCAAAGGTTTTCCATGGACTTTCAGATTCCTTCTCTGATATATGTTTGCTGGATTGTTGTTCTGGTAGTGAGTGTGAACCGAAATCATATGATTTATATCCTAGTTCTTTTTCGTAAGCTTGACCGTATTCGCCGAGATAATCTAAATTGAAACTTTTCGTTATTATCTCAGTCTCATAAGCTCATTCGTTTATTTCTAGTACAATATTGTAAATTTTAATCAAGTATTGTTAATACAGTATTTTATAAATACATCTATGGTCTGGAGTTATGTTATTGTTAAACACTTACGCTATGTTTAGTTGTGAACTTCACCTTATTACGGTTATTACACAGTCTCAGATAATATATTGTTGTTAATAATGTAAATATTTTAGGAATGTATTATTACGACAATTATATTACAAGTGTATATTATGTATTACGGTAGACAATGATTCAGTATATTAGTTACAACATGTTTTTAGTAGCGCATCTTGTTGCCGTATCCCTTGTTAGTTATTTTTTAAATTTATGGTTACATGTAGTGAGACCTTCCAGTTTATGTTATCAATGATTACCACTTACTTTTAGGTTGCTGTCTAAAATCTTGTACTTTATCCCAAGAACTTAGATCAATATCTTGTGTGTCTGTCTGTTGCTGTTGTTGTTGTTGTTGCAGTTGTACCAAATCTTCTGCAGTATCCCATTTGCTTTGGGACTGCTGTCCCTCATTTTGTTGATCCCAATTGACTTGTGATTGCTGGTTCAGATCTTCCAAATTTTCCCATGTATTTTGGGATTGCTGTCCCAAATTTTCCTTATACCAATTACTTTGTGTCTGCTGATTTAAATTCTCCAAATTGCTCAATTCTTTTTGAGATTCCTGCTCAACATTGTCAGTGCCGTAAGATCGCGCCACACGTCTGTGACCGGTCTCATCACAATCTTCATCGTGACCATAATGTGACCCAGAATGATAAGCTGCACTGTTTTTAGTTGATGAACTCAATCGTTGAGAGGACTGGCTATCCGAGTATTCATTTGTCGCCGGTTTGATTATGTATGGATCACCCTGGCGCTCCCATGATTTATGGTAGGCATAAGAGGAGTGATAACTTTTAGGTCTAGTACTTAAATCTTCAACTTGACTATTCAAGTCTGAATGAGAGCCTGCGTTTTGTGCTGTTTGAGTATACGCGTTTAAGTTGTAAGCTGAAGAAGCGCCATGATATTTAGAATCGGTCTCACCCTGACCCTGATAAGCTCTTAAAGAGTCTGATGATGCACCATAGTTGGAACCCGTATTGTATCCAGTTGGGGTATATACGTTGGTATTAGAATTCGCTAAATCATCATGCTGCTGTGTGTTATAGTTTGATTGATATCGAGATTGACTGGATAAAGATTTAGCAGCGTTATATCTACTAGAAGCACTGCTTGAATGAGCGCTGTTAGAATCGACTCCGGCTGCTTCGTATTGGCTACTACCTTTTCGAGCGTCGCTGTCTTCATATAATTCACTATTTTTAGGAATAGGGCTTTCTGTGGGAGTAACTACTACCTGAGCTGTAGGAATAGTATCATGTTTTTCCCAATTTTTTCTGTAACTGTATGATGATTCATACCGCTTCGCATTACTAGCCGGTAACCGGTAACTAGAACCTTGGTTATTCTGATTTGATAAATCAAGTTCACTGTTAAGCGCGTTTTGATCTATTACAGATGATCTCTGCGAAGCATCGTAAGTTTGAGCTGCAATCGGTATCGCTACTCTTCCTCCTGGTGTCAATACAATTCTTACTGGCGTAGCACTCACCAACCGTGTACGAACATTGGATCCGTAACCAGAATGAGAATTAGCATTGCTACTATCATATTCACTATGCTCTTGAAAGCCTGAGTGTGACTGATAACCTGAACTGTGACTTGCCGATTTACCGTAATTATATTGTTTATTTGTTTGTGAATTATCTAGGGACTGTAGGTCATCAACCTGTGTCTGAGCATCACTTGTAGGTCTTTGATATCCACCATACCTCGAACCATCGTAATTTTGAGAATGGCTATTCCTGTAGTCAGCGCTATTATACGCAGTTTGCACCTGGGATGAATGCTTTTGCAATGAGTGCGTTTTCGAATTATCGTAATAGGTACCTTCTTGGAAGTTACGACCGTCGAGATTGCTAAGATCAAAATGTCCTGATCCATATGTACCTCTAGAATTAGCAGCGCTATAAACACTTCCCGCTCTTGTTTTAGCTCCGTCACCCAGTTCTCCATCGACTTGTCTAACTAAACCGCTCATTTGATTTTGAGCTAGGGAATCCATGTTATGCGCACGTTCATAGTTGCCGCCCATGTTACCTCTCTGTGCACCATAATATCCTGCTTTAGTACCGTCGTCTGAAGAACTTCTTGAAAATTGAAAGTCTTCTTGTTCTTTGTATAACTCGGGCCTAGCTACGGCTAGTGCTGCCACCGTGACAAATATAAGGAGTCGCTTCATTTTAGTCAAATCTGAAATGTTAAAAATTATATATGTAAACTTGTCTATTTCAGTTCTATAGAATTATTCCTAATCAACCAATGACAAGAAAATTAAAGCAGATGCGCCGGTCATACATCTTCATCTATTACATCATATCTATTTGATTTCAAATCAATAAAATTATATATAAATCGTGAATCGTGAATTACGCCTATATCTAAGTTTTTATTTGAGCTATGCGATACGAAAATGTATCCATATCTTAATCGTATGAAAGTCTAGATGTTCGCCCTCGCTTCGCTTCGGTATCAAAAGTTTCATTCGGTCTCATAACAAACGCCTACATAAAATATGATTGCAATATTATCTACGCCTGCGAATTCCAATTACTATAAAAAAAAGAAAATTAAAATTGCTGAAAATTGATAAAAAAATATGTTAACACCGGGGCAGTAAACGGATATGGCCGTGATGACAATACAACATCTATTGTGTCTACAGTAGTGTACATGAAAGGGATAAACATAATAAAATATAGCCTATTTTATCCGCTTCATTGATTGATTTCTAAAGGTGAAAGGATTATTCAAATCGGTAACGTAGATTTTTATTAAATTCTAATTCAATGTTTGATACCCAATTTTACTATTTCGAATCCACTCCTGTTAAAACATTGATATGAGTATTTATATATTGATAGTAGTACCCGAAAACAAATTTTAAAACTCTGAATTGAAAAAACAAAGAAGTTGCATACAATCGTTTTCATCCATGTTCACTCACTTAGGGTTGAATTTTTAAAAACCCTTTCATAGTACACCTCTAGACATTAAGACAAAACACACACCTTCTAAATTTCAATTCGCTACGACCAGCCGTTTATGCTGTACGTTGTCTGTCAGTGAGTCAGTGGTTTATTCCTATCTTCCCTCGCATGTCTTCCCCCGAATGGGAGAAAATGGGAATTTTTGTGTCATCTTCCCCCGAACTTGTAATCGGGGAAAAATGGGAAGTATAAGTTTCATTTGTCCCCGAAATATTTTTAATAATCAATTTTGTTTTGTGCCACCGCACCCAAGTATGGTTTGAATAAAATACCTTTACATGATTTTTTACAGTAATTAATAAAACAAAATTAAGATTACCAACTTTATATAAAACAAATAATACAGCATTTTTTCGTTTTACAATTAGAATATATACATAAAATATACTAACTACAATATATAGCAATTCCTCTAATTTAAAATTATCAATCTAACAATCAAATATTAATAATAATATTCATCTATATAATAATAATAATATGTAGACACTATCACACACTGTCGTCTAGTCCCAAGCTAAGCAGAGCTTGTGTTATGGGTACTAGATAACTGAAATATAATACATATACCATACTTTTTTTTGTAAATACATACTTATAATACATAGGAAACACCCAGACTAAAGACAAATACAAATGTTCATCACACAAATATTTGCCTTCCGCGGGAATCGAACCCACGACACCCGGCGTCGCAGTCAGTTACACTAACCACTAGACCAACGGTGCAGTCAAAGATCAGTGTTACGATATAATAGAAAATGTTGCGAAATTCAACTCATTTTGTATTTAAATGTTTTTTTACACGCAATTATCTATAATTAATACATTTGAATCAGTCTCATTAATTAATATTTTTTTAATATTTAATACAACTTCAATCTACATAGCAATGTTCAAAACATTCTTCTCAGTCCACTGTTGGACGTAAGCCTCTTGTAACTTTTTTCATAAATATCAAAAGTACAATGAGTAGGTATCTATATTTTTGTCAAATCAACACTATAATATAATCACAGCATGCAATATCACACATTAGTCACGTAAACTAAAAAACTTTACTGTCTAAAACAGTAAAGTAATAACAACACATGCGGGGGACGATGGGAATAGAACTGCCTATTACCCCCCGATTACAATTTCGGATGAAGATGACACGAAAATTCCCATCTTTCCCATTCGGGGCAGACAAGTGGAGAAGATGGGAATAAACCCAAAAAGTGTGTTTCAAAAGTGCTTAAACGATCAAAAATAGACAGAACGACAAGATCAGGCCCGATTTTATTCGATCTCTTTAGAACTTGAGCAATAGAAAGTTAACATACAAATGAGACTAAGTTAAATTAGTCGCATCTTTTTTTATTTAAAAAAACTCCAAAAATTATATCACTGCATACAAAATAGCTATAAGTTACAAGGCAGTGCTGCATTTATTTATTTTAATTAACCATTAGATAGTAATTTGGGCACTAAAAAGGACCCTTTTTTTTGCCATGTTTTTATCAGTAATGGAACATAATATCTAAACTAATATTATAGGATAAAAGATTAGATTTTTTATGTTTGTTAGTTTGTACGTACTTATGTTTGTTTCGCCTTTGGAAAGCTACAATATGACGGGTAACATAGGTTATATTTTATTATATTTAACATATTTTTTTAGTTATTTTCAGTTTTTTCATTTCAATATTATATTTTAAGCACCTTTGTAAACCTAAATGATGCAATACGACACAATTGCAATGATGTTCTCCGTAGGCGTTTGTTTTGACCGAATGAAACTTTTGATACCGAAGCGGAATTTTTTTAAAAATTCATCTCACCACCAACTCTTATTATGCATTAATTATTATTTAATATGCTATACGTAAGCGGCTGTGCTTACCTCACTTGATTTGAGACTTAAAAACACATAAAACATTAATTTTCTATTAAAACCACACTTCGCGCGTCGCGCGTATCCCACACTGACATTGACTGATCAGGACGCGCTAATTTATTGAGCTTTAATTTTCTATCTGTCGCGAGATAACCTCATGACCGGTTATGAATGATATATTATTCTCAGAACTCGGGTGTGCAAAATATAATACTTAGAACAGTAACTTCGAAAACCTTGAGTTGCCATATGATCACATATTTATTTATATTGGTGATTGTCAATTGCAATTTTGTTTACCGAATGATTCAGAGACGATGATTTCATAACAGACTGCTAAGACCACCATGGATCGCAAAGGGGCTCCCAAATTCAGTGAAGCTTCAAATCAGTGAAGAATGCGAGCCGATCATTTACAGTTCGCAACTTGATAATATAATGTGTAATATTTTAAATTTGAAATGTTACATTACAAGCTAATGCTCGTCAGTCAGAATTGCAGTTTGTAACGTAATGTTCAACATCAAATCTAAAATATTACATTAAAGGTGAATGTTCACGGTGAGGGAGCACAATTATGTGTAATCAAAATCATGTAGGTAATTCTATAATCTTTTTTGAATTTAATTAAGGTCATACTTTACCACTTTTTATTGACCTAAAGCATCTCCAAAACTAAATATCAAATCAAACGTTACATTACAAATTGTTTGCATCTTCATTGTATGCTGGAAGTCTTGCAAAGCAAGTTGTTGAATGTCATTGTTTAACACGCCAGAAGATTGTGTTGCATAGTGTCGCAGCTCAGAATTGATTGTAAAAATAGTGTTAATTTAGTGTGATAACAATTCTAATTAAACTAAGGAGGTCATTGATACTAAATAATTTGTTGAATCGATCAAATATCGAATCCAATTACATACATGACCTTTCTCCTAGAATAGTCGTTATCTTTATGAATATGTTCGTATGCTACTTCAGAGAGTTATAATAAAGTAGATAATTTTAGTTAAAGTCAAAGTTCGTTCTTTATATTTATAAAAAGGGCGGCGATCTTATGCTGAAAACACACTACTTAGCCCCTAACATAGCCCGCTCCATTACCTCATAAGTGACATGGCCGAGTCTTCAAAGAAGCAGCAGTTAGCATCACGTATCTGCCCCGTAGAAGCCGTAGGAGAAGCCTCTTCTGTTTGGAAATACACACTATCGTGAAAGACCCTGGTACTGTGGTACTATTGTAGCTTGTCGAACCCTGCCCAGTGAGGTTGCCGAGTAACATCTTTTTAGAAATTGGACGTTTGTTTTAGTTATATGTACGTAATCATAAACAGTTTCGAGGGTAGAAACTACAATTCTGTTACGGATAGGAGTGGGTGTTACATGTTGTACGTTAACCATAATGTACTATAAATGAACATGAACAACACCAAGTTTCACCATTCCTTTTCACTGTCATTTTTCTCGCATAAGAGGTCTTTGGATTCATTCTCATGAGTAGGTACCTACTGCAATATTCACCGAGCGCCTTTAAACTTTTTATTCAAATACAGTAAATTCAGGGTATGCAATCGCTTTGCTGAGCATTGCAGAAGAATTTCAAGACTGTTACATATCTCAATTGTATACTTACATGCAAACTTGAAATCTTTTGACAGTTAATGTGAATTCTACATCCACTAGTGGCGCTTGAAGTTTTAAAGATGACACGGTTTGTTTGTTTTATTAAATGAAAGGTATTTTTCACTGAACTGGTTTTTTCATATTCACTGAACGCAGAATGCTGTATTAGTTAGTTAGTATTGATAGGTAGCGAGCTTAGGAAAAATACTACAAAAAATAAATGCTCTTGTTGAAAAGAAAAATCTGTCTGTACTTTCGTAACAAACTAAAGTTTCGCATGACTAATGTAATTATGTAACTAGTAACAGAAAGTCTATCAAGTGTGAATGCAAAATGAAAGTGTCTATGCATGTTTACTTTTGGGTTCCGTAATTATATTATTTGACGTAAAGTAGTTGTACATATACGTTCTTTTTGAGATGCATTTCGATCGGTGAGTGAGAGCGCCGGAGGCTCAATTAATCCTCGGTCTCTGGCCCTTACCCTCTTCTCTCTCATTTCGTTCTTTTCACGGTAGTCAAGTATAACATGGTGTTCACTTAAGAAAACTGTCATATTCACAAGCTTTAGTAACCACTCAGCATGAAGTGGCGCCTAAGCTTGTTTTCAATTTACATTTTTTTAACAACTATAGCTATGTAACAAGTCATATTTTGTAACTTTTGTAGTTTATACAGAAAATACATACTTAATAGCTTGAAATCATCTATTTATTTATATCCAACAGCAGAGTTCCAAAACTCTAGTGAAATCGCACGTATCTAGATTGATACTTATTCACTAAACAGTTGAGACGTTAGTGCTTACACTCTCGTTTCCCTGCGAAATGAATACGAAATCCGGAAATCGGTATTGTAATTGCAGTGAACATTGATGGAAAGAAATGCGTTATTATTAGTTCATTAGTTTGCGACATAGTGTAGTTACAAAATATTGGTTTTCATATTCAGCTTAAAGAATTCTACAAATATCTCTATTGTTTGTTTCTATTCATGAATTGTCTTAATTATGTATTGTATTGGCTATGCGTTAATATTTATTGCGATGATATCTTACATTCATTTTTGAGGATGTGTCGTAAGAGTCCGACTATAGAATCTATACATATAATAAAAATGTAACCGATCGCTGTCTGTACATGAGAAGATATATGAGAAAAAAGATTATTGGGACCTTTATCAACGCAAATAGAACCCAAAACAATGATTGTTACAATTTTTGTCTGTTTGTCTGTTTGTCTGTTTGTCTGTTAGTCTGTTTGTCTGTGCGTTTGTTCACGCTAATCTCAGAAACGGCTTATCCGATTTAAATATGGTTTTCACTAATATATTGTGGCAAGCTTCACTCATTTAGTGTTTGTTTCATGTCAATCGGTTCATAAATAAAAAAGTAATGCCAATTTAAAGAGTCACATCGAACATTCGTTAATTTACTACGTAATCTTATAGAAGCAGTGATTTTAACAGGTTGCGGAATAGCTGATAGTGTTTTTATTCCTCGGATTCCTGTCATTCTAAACAATCTTCCGTTTAGTTTTAAATGAGTCCAGTTTCCAGTGAGCCTATGTTTCGCGATCACAATTAATAAAGCCCAAGGTCAGACAACTAAAAGTTGTGGGTGTGGATCTAAGTATTAGCTGTTTTTCGCACGGTCAGCTATATGTGGATCTATCACGTGTTAGCATTCCTAGCAGCCTGTATGCTTTGATCCCCGATGGCTATACGTCTAATCCATACATCCATACACCCATACATATTATATAAGACTTTGTCCTGACTGACTGACTGACTAACAGACAACGCACGGCCTTAACTGCTGGTCGTAGTGACTTCAAATTTGGAGGGTGTGTTTGTCTAAATGTCTAGAGGTTGTACTAAGAAAGGGTTTTTTAAAATTAAATTCCTAAGTGTGTGAAAAGGGATGAAAACGATTGTGAATCTTCTTCATTTTTAAACTTACAGTTTTAAAATTTAGTTTTGGAATACTTCTATTTAAATAAAAAATATTCTTATAATTTTTATTTTAACAGGAGTGGATTTAGAGGGGTGAAATTAGGGATGAAATATTCTATACAAAGGTCTTTAGCTTTTGAAGCTAGCGACTTGAAATTTGCAGGGAGGGGGAGGGAGGAAAAGAAGGGAGGAAAAGGAGGAATTGAAGGGAAGGAGGAAGGGAGGGGAAAGTGAGAGAGAAATGATGGGGAAGTGAGAGGTAAGTGATGGGGAAGTGAGGGAGAAGTGAAGAGGAAGTGTAGGGGAAATGCGGGAGAAGTCTGGGGGAAGTCAGGGGAAAGCCAGGGAGAAGTGAGGGAAAAGTGAGGGAAATGTTAGAAGAAAGTGAGAGGAAAGTGAGGGGAAGTGAGAGGAAAGTGACTGAGAAGTGACGGGGAAGTGAGGGGGAAGTGAGGGAAAGAGAGGGGGAAGTGAGAGGGAAGTTAGGAGGGAGTGAGGGGGTAGTGACTGGGAAGTGAGAGGGAAGTGAGGGAGAAGTGACGCGGAGTGAGGGGAAAGTGAGGGAGACGGGAGAGGAAGGGAGGGGGAAGGGACGAGGAAAGTAAGGAGTACTCGAATGGTGGAAAATGGGAGGGGAAGGGATAGGAAGCGATAGGAAGTGAGAGGAAAGGAGGAAAAGGAAGGAGAGGGAAGGGGGAAGAGAGGGCAAAGCGAGGAGGCAAGGTAGAGGGAAGTTGAGGAAAGGGCAAGAGATGCTGGAGGAGGGGCAAGGGATGCAGAAGGAGGTGAAGAGGAGAAGGGGGAGGGGAGGGGAGAAAGGAGGTAACTGTGGAGAGTGGAGAAAAAGAGCGATAGGAAAGAAGGAGAAGCGGAAAGTTATTGTAGTGAAAATTTGCTTTTGTGTATTGTATATTGTTTTTACGAGGGATATCTTTAGGTAGGTGAAAGAGGATTTGTATGAATGGGAGATTATAAATAGTATGAAAAACAGTATTTAAACAATATAAAAATGTCTATTGGAAAAAAGTTGCAGTCAAAGGCTATCTATATACATAAAAGCACAAGGTCACTCACTCACTCATCACGAAATCTCAGAAACAACAAGTGCTAGGAATCTCAAACTTTGCATGGTCGTTCCTATTAGGATATAGGTGCTCACTTAGACGGAATTTTGCGAAATCCATCCCCTAAGAGGGTATAAGGGGTGGCAAAGTTTGTATGAAACTTCTATAGTTTTTATAGTAGGATTACCAAATTACTAGAAAATACTCTTTTTTTAATATTCAGAAGCCACCCTTAAGTAGTAAGTGGGCAAATAACAGTCGCAAGTTTGTGTGAAAGTGGTTTGTCAGTTTTAGCGGTAGCGGGTTTAAACTGGATTCGCCATAGAGACGGATGAAACTGATATTTATTATTCATATAATGTACGATTGCCATAAAATCAGGCACGCAATATTCTCATACAGGCACACCCATCTGAATTTTCACGCGAATGAAGTCGCGGGCAACAGCTAGTTTATTAATATGTTTGGAAATGTCTGGGCAAATTTGGAAGAAAACGCCAGCCTAGCGTAGTATTAAGTACCTCTAGCAGGCTATTCTCTATTAATAGTAGTCTCAGTACTAATAGATATTAGACAAACATCAATATGCTTCAAATTTGGCTTAGCCATTTAGTTATATATCGAGACAACAGTAACCCAGAATAATCTTAAAATAAATAAACAAACTTATTAAATTGACATTGATCTTAATTAAAAATAGGACATCGATTGTTGAGGAAAAAGTATTGACATACATAAAATATTATTGTTGTCGAACAATATTTTATCCATTTATTGTTAATGTGTTTGTTTTTATAATAATTAGTTTTTATATCTGGTGTTTCAAGTAATTGTATTATTTATTACTTTACTTAAGTTATTTCTTTAGAATTAGTTATTCGACAAATGTCGACATTAATTAGAGATACTGTCTGATATGTTTTTGAGAATTTTAATCATTTATTTGCTAATTTTAAATAAAATACTATACGAGTAGAATCGCAGAATATACTCTGTTGCGGTTTTAAAGACAGTAACTAGGTACGTTCGCCGACATTGAAGGTTGCAGAAGCTCAATTCTAAAGTCTCAAGAAGACTTTCTAGAGTAAAGCATATTGTGCAGCCAATGCACAATTCACTCAATAACTGAAGCATTGTCTCGTCATTCTGCATAAACTTGCTGCACCTGTTGCACATCCCATTATGTGGCTCTGTTTAATCATCAAGTCTTCGTTAGTAGTGATAGGTTAAGAAGGGATTGTGCCTTTGTGAAATAGATTGTCTTAGGAGGTCAACTTTTTGTGTTTAATTTTGCACCTATGTAAATACCAAATTCAGCAACATTTTGATGAATAATATTCTGTGTAATTCTTCCCAGAAACCAGCTACGACAGTAAGAATTTTCGACCGCAATGACTACTACAGTGTTCACGGTACTGACGCAACAACTGCCGCAAGGGAGGTATTCTCCTCCATATCAAATATTAAGAAGATGGGCCTTGAACCGAATCGCCTCGATTATTTAGTATTATCTAAAGGAAACTTTGAAATTCTCATCAAAAAGCTGTTATTGGTAAGTAACTTTTAATTAATAAAATGGTTTAATAAAATAATGGGAACTCTAACAAGGCCTAAGATTATGTCTGACCGTCACATTACACATACCGAGATTCTTTAGAGGAGCCGTATCAACTAAAGCCTACACCCACTCAGGACTCTTTATAGAGAAAACTCTACTAAACAGTGGAATATACTCGTACATCATTTTCTAGTTTTATCTTTTGAGTGCATTATGTTCAGTGTCACATGCTTAAGATGTAATTATAAGGGAACATTGAACTCTGTGTCATGCTGATATGGAAAAGATAATGTTAAATATACGTGCTTTATACATTATCTAAATATTAATAGTATTTAGGTAGGTAGGTACCTAGATGTCGTATTCTCAGAGCAAATTTTTTTTTATGTTTTAGTGTTTTGTGTTAGGCAACGGTCTTTTCTTATTTAGGATACCTACTTGAGGTTTTAAATATTTTGATGTTGACCTAGATGGTATCAGGAAGTGGACTGTGGGAAAGAACCGGTATCAAGGACAATTCGCTTCATCCGAGTATTTTCACTAAATTTTTTGAGCTAATGAAGAGTTTTAAAGGCAAAACTATAAATGAATTACGTTCTCGACTTTGACTACTCGTACTTAACAAAAAGCTGCTATCAGAATGTTGAGTTTTAATTAAATACAAAAGCGTTGATATAGTGCTTAGAAAATGAATATTGAATTTAATATCGTAATTTGGGGTGATTAACAACACTTTTCCGGTATTCCAAGAGCCATAATTATTCTAAATTATTTAAATTTCTTAGTTTTTAATTTAACTAATGCTTCAAATACGTAAGCCATAAGTTTCACTATTTTTGGTAGATACCTCAAAAACAGTTAAATAGTAACTATATTAAAGTGAAAGAAGTAAGACATGTTGTAGGTAAGTTACACCAACTTAAGGGTGGAAAACAACACTTTTTTTGTTGCCGCCAATGGTAGACGAGCGAACAACCCACGTGATGGTAAGTGGTAACTGTCGCTCATTGACGACTTAGAGTCCCTAGCTAGCGTTGGCCTTGTAATGCCAGAGACTGGGGTAGGTGAAAGGATTGAGGGAGGTGAGGAAAAAGGAAACAGGGGGAAATTGGGCCTCTGGCACTCTCACTCACTGAACGAAACGCAATAGTATTGACTCTTACGTCGATCTTCTATGAAGGAGTAGTACTTTTCCGGTCGATCCGGCTGAAACCAGCGTGGATCTACTACCTTAAACTTTGGACATCTATGTTAAAGAAGTAGTTGTAGAATTTTAATTTAATCAATAAGTGTCATTGTTTAAAACGCTATCAACTTTATTAAATATTTACAAACAAAAAATAATACAATTAAACTTCTTACAATTTTTTGGCTTTGTTTGTATAAACAGCAAACAGTAATCAATACCATGGTTACGCGTCTCTTCAGTTCTTACTTAATCTTAGTCAGAAGATAGACTGTCTTCATCATAAGCGCTAAATCCAGCGATAACTGTAATATAGCTTCAATTATTTCTCATCCATCACAAACTACTGAAACTACCACACAGGTTGTTGACATTTATCCCTTATCCCATTAATTGTTATTAATCGTCCCAGTAGGTACTGAGGTAGTTGTTGCAAATCACCACATTTTGTGAAAAAGTTTCAATAAAACTATTTCGGTTAAATTGTTACAAAAGTTTACACTGTACTTGACTGTACTGCTTACCTGTATTTTTAATTTGTCGCACAAGGCACTAGGTTAGAACATCTACGTGCTTATATCTAATGCTAGTTTTTTTACATTTCCAATAGATAATCGTAAAGTTTACTCACTAATGAAACTGTTCTAATTTGTGTATGTAGGTATTTTATAAAAAAAAACACGCCAATTCGAACAAATGCCTTAACTCAATACCGCCAATTTAAAAAAAATTAACCAAATATTGTCATTATTATCTTTTGTTTTAGATAATGTTAGATATTGCCATTATAAAACTGTCTTTTTTCCCAAAAATGTTGTTTACGTTATAAGATTCATAGTATAATATTTGATACAGTTTGGTATCAACTTGATGTCCGACTAGGCTACAGGGTTGACGCTACTTTTACCTTACGATTGTCCATCAATAACTTTAACTGATTATGCGTAAAATGCATTTTATGGGCAGCACGTGTGGTTTAACAGATTAATTAAGTGGTTGACTCGTTACTGCAATAACAAATATTTGTTGCTGGAGAAACTTACTTTGTGTCTATATATCTTTGTGGTTACTTTGTGTTCGTTGTTTGTAAAGTTCTTTACCTCATTTTATATAAGTAGGTACCTACCTTGTCTTATTCAAGATTAAATTCATAATTCAAGACTGGGGAGGTTGAATATTATTCTTATTGTTTATATATTATTATAAGGCCGCAGTGTTAAGTTAAAAAGTTAAGAAAAGCCGTTAAAAAGTTTCCTCTCTCTTCCGCGAGCCCTCCCTATTTCACAAGCTAGCTCTGGCCAATTTTTTTAAAGTAGTTTAGCTCGTCCTGCCATCTACATATAAAGCGGTCGATCTGACATCGGCATAGTCTGACGTTGGATAAATTCTTTTATATAAGATAAACCCGGCCTTATGGTGAGCGTATTATTATTAATCTAAATATACGATTCTGTGAGTGCGTATCAGCATGTGACCTTAAACTTTATCATAGCTATATTATCAGTGTTGTTTATCATTACTTGTTCTCGTTATACATAAACACGGATCATCTTTAACACGTTAGAGTTATTGATAGTGATAAATTAATTCAGAGCAATCAAACAAAATTAATTCTATAGTAATCTTATTAAGTAAGGTGAACTGACAGTCTTTGGACTATTGGCGCGCGTTGTCGGGCAGTTTCTACTCCACCTGCCATTAGCGAAGCACATTTCAAACGAAACTAATTAGTCTCATCTGCACCATTGATGATGCAGGTCAATGGTGCATACAGTGCGATGGGTCTAGTAGTCGTGACTCAAATGTGAACGTGATATTTGGCTAGGGCAATCAGTCAATAGTATAATGACAGTCAATCCGTCGCGTAAGATGGCAAAGAAATCTCTAAATCTAAATTAATAAATAAATCTAAATCTCTAATCTGAAATTGTTAAATCGTCTGTCTAGTTAATTAGGGCAAAAAGATCACTACCGGGGGGTGCCTATGACCAGTACTACAGAGTACGTTTGAGATCTGATAAGATGATGAGAATTACCGTCTAATGGTTGGCTCTACTACCTCATCCGCGACCAAGTGATACACAAGGTCACAGGTCATGGGATCATATAATGATTAAAAACTTCTTTATACTTTTAGAATATGTTTTAAGCTGGACACGTAGTACCTACATACCTATTTCCCTAAAGAAATAGTAAACGTATACTTATAGATAATATAATTAATGCCGCTTGACTTTTGATTTGTTATAATAAGTAATCAATTTAACTGCGTCACTAAGCTTGTGGTCGCAAGTACTGATAACGAAGTTCTGAGAAATTATAAATAAAATATTTTTTTGGCAATTTGACAAAGATTATTGGGCTTATTTGACAATAAATTATTCTAAGTACCACCCAGTAGGACTTGTTGTTTGGCTTGACCTTTTGCCAATATCTCCTACAATTCCAGCTTGTCGTCCTAACGGCCTATGCGCAATTGGACGGATAGTGTACCTAACATCATAAACATATCAACCCAGCCGAAGGACGTCCACTGCTGGGCATAGGCCTCCACCAATTTGGCACCTATATTTGCTAGTTGATTAGTCTCTCTCGAAACATAACAAAAGTCGTGAGCGTGACAGGAAATCATTTATTCAGGAGAACATTATACTTACTAGTAGCTGTTGCCCGCGACTTCGTTAGCGTGAAAATGTGAATGTGCGCCTGTAAAGAAAATTGCCTGTTTGATCTTACGGCAATCGTACATTGTATCAGTAACAATCAGTATATAATTATCGACTGGCCTGTTGGTCTAGTGGTTAGTGACCCTGGCTGCTAAGCCGGAGGTCGTGGGTTCGATTCCCACCCAGGACAAACCTTTGTGTGATGAGCATGATTGTTTGTTCTGAGTCTGGGTGTAATTTATCTATACATATAATAAAAATGTAACCGATCGCTGTCTGTACATGGAAGATATATGAGAAAAAAAAATATTGGGGCCTTTATCAACGCAAATAGAACCCAAAACAATGATTGTTACAATTTTTGTCTGTTTGTCTGTTTGTCTGTTTGTCTGTTTGTCTGTGCGTTTGTTCACGCTAATCTCAGAAACGGCTTATCCGATTTAGATATGGTTTTCACTATTACATTGTGGTAAGCTTCACTTAACATTTAGTGTTTGTTTCATGTCAATCGGTTCATAAATAAAAAAGTTATGCCAATTTAAAGAATCACGTCGAACATTTGTTTATTTACTACGAAATCTGATAGAAATAGAGACTTTAACAGGTTACGGAATTAGCTGATAGCGTTTTTATTTTTCGGATTCCGCTCATTCTAAACAATCTTCCGTTCAGTTTTAAATGAGTCCAGTTTCCAGTGAGCCTATGTTTCACGATGACAATTAATAAAGCCCAAGGTCAGACACAACTAAAAGTTGTGGGCGTGGATCTAAGTATTAGCTGTTTTTCGCACGGTCAGCTTTATGTGGCTCATCACGTGTTAGCATTCCTAGCAGCCTGTATGCTTTGATCCCCGATGGCTATACGTCTAATCCATACATCCATACACCCATACATATTATATAAGGCTTTGTCCTGACTGACTGACTGACTAACAGACAACGCACAGCCTAAACTGCTGGAGGGTGTGTTTGTCTAAATGTCTAGAGGTTGTACTAAAAAAGGGTTTTTTAAAATTTAATTCTTAAGTGTGTGAAAAGGAATGAAATTGATTATATGAATCTTCTTCATTTTTTAACTTACAGTTTTGAAATTTTATTTTGGAATACATCTATTTAAATAAAAAATATCCTTATAATTTTATTTTAACAGGGGTGGATTTAGAGGGGTGAAATTAGGGATGAAATATTCTATTCAAATATCTTTAGCTTCTGAAGCTAGCGACTCGAAATTTACAGGGAGGGGGAGGGAGGGAAAGGAGGGAGGAAAAGGAGGAACTGATGAGAAGGAGGAAGGGAGGGGAAAGTGAGAAGGAAGTGAGGGGGAAGTGAAGAGGAAATGCGTGAGAAGTGAAGGGAAAGTCAGGGAGAAGTCAGAGGGAAGTAAGGGGAAAGCCAGGGAGAAGTGAGGGAGATGTGAGGGGAAAGTGAGGGGAAGTGAGAGGAAAGTGACGGAGAAGTAACGGGGAAGTGAGGGGAAGTGAGGGGGAAGTGAGAGGGAAGTGAGGGGGAAGTGAGGGGGAGTGAGGGGGAGATAAAAAATAGTATGAAAAACAGTATTTAAACAATATAAAAATGTCTATTGGAAAAAAAGACATTCACGCAAGCGAAGCCCAAAAGGTCACTCACTCACTTATCAAGAAATCTCAGAAACAACAAGTGCTAGGAATCTCAAACTTTGCATTGTCATTCCTATTAGAATATAGGTGCTCACTTAGACGGAATTTTGCGAAATTTATCCCCTAAGGGGGTATAAAGGGGTGGCAAAGTTTGTATGAAACTTCTATAGTTTTTATAGTAGGATTACCAAATTACTAGAAAATACTCTTTTTTTAATATTCAGAAACCACCCTTATTAAATAGGCAAATTAAGAGTCGCAAGTTTGTGTGAAAGTGGTTTGTCAGTTTTAGCGGTAGCGGGCTTAAACTGGATTCGCCATAGAGACGGATAATACTGATACAATGTACGATTGCCATAAAATCAGGCACGCAATATTCTCATAGAGGCACCCATCTGAATTTTCACGCGAACGAAGTCGCGGGCAACAGCTAGTCTATAATATGTATGTATTTACAAAAAAAAAAAAGGTATATAAGTAGTATATCAGTTGTTTAGTACCCATAACACAAGCAAATATAATTGCTTAATTTGGGGCTAAATGGCGCTGTGTGCATGTGGTAGAATATTATTATTATTATTATTAATTTATGTCTCTATGGCGAATCGCATTTAAATCCGTTTACCCATTTTGACATGATTGAGTTATAAAAATCCATACCTACTTCCATCCATTCATACGTCTAAACCTTCGCGTTTATGTATCTAGCTTTAGTTTAGCAATCTGACTAAGCATCATATAAGCTTTTATCGGCCGGTGCGTGCGTGCGTGCGTGCGTGCGTGCGTGCGTGCGTGCGTGCGTGTGTGTGTGTGTGTCGATGAATATTCGTAAGTAGATAGAATAGGTGCCGGAGATGGACATAAGCTACTTCTTATTCCGAAATTTGGTCTGGTTCCCGGGGGAAACAAAACACATTTTAAGAGCGGGCAAAGCCGTGGAATGCAGTTAGTAACTGATAAAAATCTACGTTTCAGGTACTCAGCGACTAAAGAAATAAAACAAATTTTACTAAGTAATTGAAATGAAAGTTTGAAATAAATTTGAAAGTAAGCAAAAGTACCTACTTAATTAAATAAGTATTTAATATTTATTTGGTGTCAGAATTTCTAAAACTAAAATCAAATGAATATTTAAACGCACAGAAATAAAATAATCAGAGAAACTGAACTTCAACAGTACATTATATGCATGCGAGAACGACGCCTGCCCTTGCGTTACTGCTAAGTGCTCGTTCGGGTAGCCTACCTAGTGACAACGGCGCGTCCTTTGTATTCCAAGCTTCAATTTTCAAATTCAAATTCTTTTGGAACAAATAGTAATTTGACGGTGGAAAAGAAAAACTTCTTAAGCGCTAAATGGCAAAGTGTGGGAAATGAGGTTTACTTTTTTATTAGTGATTGGCAGTTATTGGTGTCTTTGGAGAATAATATGTTTAAAATTTTATCTAAATTATCAAAAACAAAGCAAGTACCTAATATTACTTTATCGCAAGAAAGTTGGCGTTAAAGAAAAAGAAACTTAAAAGTTAGTCAGCATAAAATTCTTATCTCCTGTAAATCATGTAAATAATAAATGGAAATATTCTTATTAGAAACTATTAACTCATATTTGGAAAGTAAAAAATGTTGAACAGATCTTAAATATAAAAACCTTGAAAAGAATAACTGTTTTAAAATATCGTAATGTTCACAATGCTGTTCAAAAGAAATAATTGTAATGCGTCTGCCTCAAATTTCTTAAGAATACTTATGACTTAATAAAAAAGTTATCCCTAAAGGATATTTTTATTAAAATCTATAAACAAAAACTTCTTAAGTCCAAAATAACATCCAGACGAAGAAGAAAAAAATGCTTATATATTTACTCGCGAAACAATTAGTTTAAAGAAAAATTCCTTTCAAAATGTCCCAAAATCAACAAAAAAAATCACAAAATCACCAGAAACACGTGAAAATTAGATGCTGCTCGTACTGGTGACGGTAAGGGAAAACTACGAATGTTGCATCAGTCGACGCAGAAAAAAAAACTAAAGATCTAGTTAGCTCATTTTGGCCAAAATGGCACTTTAAAAGTTATTCCTTTCCACCGTCGGTATCTTTTTTCGTATTTTATGCCGGATCCACACGTTTGCCAAAATAAGACGCTTGAAGATTGTTTTTATTGTAAGTATACCTGTCGAAGTCATATTAATAGAGTTTAGGTATACCTACGTATAGTATTTCATTTAATAAAAATAAGGATCATAAAATCATACCTTGTAAGGTTTCTATGAATTTGAATGGTCCACCAACTTTTTTGCCGAATTTTTCGTTTCCTTTTATTTTCTCTCTTTTCGTTTTGTTTTTTTTTATAATAAAAGTAAGCTAAACTAAATGTTATGCTGACAACCTGGACTTCCAACATACTTGTTTCCTCAAAATACACAACACATTACACTCGCAAACGTGTGGATATCGCTGTTTGGACCACCTAATATATTCAACCGTTTGTTTATGTTTGTAGTTTGTGCCAAGTTGCTTGTGGATCCGGCATTAAATCTCAGATGTCATTTATTTTATTCTTTAAAAATATAGCATTCTATAGAAGTTTCATACAAACTCTGCCATCCCCTTTTACACATTCAGGGAATGAATTTCGCAAAATCCCGTCTTAGTGAGCACCTACGTCCTAAAAGGAATCCCCATGCAAAATTTGAGACCCGTAGCACTTGTAGTTTCTGAGATATCGTGATAGGTGAGTCAGTGAGTGACCTTTCGCTTTTATATATATAGATTATGATTATTTCAGGTGCGACGATATCGAGTAGAGATATACGTGGCCGAAGGTTCTGTAAAGGGCACCGACTGGTTCCTTAAGTACAAAGGGTCGCCTGGTTACTTGTCGCAGTTAGAAGAGATCCTTGGCGAAGGCTTAGGAGCTTCGGATGAAACCACACCGTGTTTATTTGCTGTTAATATCAAAACCGATTCAGTTACAAAGGTGAGTTAATATTTTATTCTAGTGCAGATAAATATTGTTAATTAAACCAGATAACCCAGACTCATAGTAAAGTGATGAGCTGAAACTTGGGGTTATCAGATTTTTTTAACAGCGTTGTTATGTTTAACCATCATTCACTGTAAGCTCGTGTAATCAAACAGTAGGTATTCTCTTATGATTGACGCTTCCACGGCATAAAAGCTTACACTATAAATAAAAAAAAGGCTATGTAAAATCACGCTACTGGCGACGGGAGCAGAACAAGCAAATATATAAATAAGCAATGGCGTGCATGAAACCGCTCTGCGTTAAGCTAGTCCTATTAATAATATAAATGCGAAACTTTGTGTGTATGTATGTGTGTGTTTGTTACCACTCAGCCACCCTAGCGGCTGAACCGATTACGATGATAATTGGTAGGTATGTAGATAGATTCGGTCCGGCAACGAACATAGGCTACTTTTTATCCCAAAAATCGGTCTGGTTCCCGAGGGAGACAAAACAGATTTTAAGCGCGGGCTACCTAATAAATTTCTACGAGTTTCTACCAGACTTTAAATTAAGGGAAAACTTAATTTTCGTTTGTTATAGGGGCGTCTTCTAGGCGTAGCATGCGTCACTGCAGGTGATTACCAAATGTCGTTGACAGAGTTTACCGACGATGACTTACTCACCGAGCTTGAAACGATTGTTGTACAAATGGCGCCCTCCGAATGTCTTATACCTATGAGTGAACATGATGACGTAAGTTTGCATTATTACACATATACTTGAAGCAAATATGACAATATGAGTGACAAAAAATATGCACGTCGGCCAATAGTCGTTTATTTGATTTGCGACGCTAATAAGCGGTATTTTGTAGTAAGAAGGAGAAACTAGCCGCTTATATGTAGAAGCATTTTGTTGTCCATTTTTTTTCTGTCAAGAGCTATTATACTACTTATAGCTAATCTCGTACTTGTTTGCCACCTTTGTATAAAAAAATAAAAAGTTCCATGTAAGTTTTGACCATAAATTTCATGACTAATAGATTAAGCACATAATACCTACCTACTTATAAAGCTTATTTTGTCCTTTTTTTTCTCAGTACAAAGCTTTAAAAAAAGTGATGGAACGCACAAATGTGACGGTTACAAAGTTGAAAAAGAGTGAGTTTTCTACTGAAGGTTTAATACAAGACCTAAATCGATTGCTAAAATTCAAAGAGGACCAGCAACAGGACGCCAATGCTTTCCCTGAGACGAGGAAAGATGTTGCTATGAGCAGCTTAGCGGCAGCTATTAAATATTCTGCTTTGTTGAATGATAATACAAATTTTGGCAGGTTTGTGATTTTTACTTGCACTGTTTTGCTTTTTATATGGAACTTGCAAAGATGATACTCGTTCATTACTTTTGTTTTCGCCAGATAAGCGCAGCAGGCATTTCATTATGGAGACCTCACACGTATTTCTCTCTTGCCAAATTACTCTGACAGTTTTAACCATATCTTTACATCATAGAAAGCTGTAATTAATTACCTACAGAGTTAAGTGTATTGCCTGCGTCACTTTGCATACTACTTGAAATTAAAACTTACAAAAATTGTAATAACCTGATGATTAAAAAGAGTGGCCCGAGTTTTTTGCCAGTTCTTCTCATGGCTCTACTTCTTCAGCGAACTGGCTGTAGATTTATTGTCATTTTGTAAATTTTTACGTTCATAAGTGTTAATTTAATTTTTTTTAAATTTAAGTAACCTATATATATAAATATATTTTCATTTTCTTTTGTTTTTTGTTAGTGTGAGTGAATTCAGTGAATTTATGTGTGCAGTGAGCAGCACACAATAAAGAATTTCTTATCTATTATTCAAATTCTTATCGTTTCGTAGCTATACCTATAGAGTTTAATAAGATCCATTTAAAACAGTAATATCGTTACAGATTTCGCCTCTCTACTATCCAAGCAGATTGTTTCTTACATCTTGATTCAGCTGCGTTGTCAGCTCTTAACGTATTCCCAGAGTTGGGTGATGTATCTAATGCGCCCTCACGTAGTTTGTACGGGTTGCTCGATAGATGTCGCACGCAACAAGGTAAACGGTACGTACATCGATTTTATTATGATTTTTATGAGGTATCTATTACTGGACAAAGGTAAGTAAAGCAAAAGATTAACTCAATTTAGTAGTACTTGGTAGGAGAAAAATTATGCCTTATTAATATTAATCGTAATGCAAATTCGTAAAGGAAAAGTAAGTATACAATAATATACAAAAGTAATCATAGAGTTTTTAGTGAATATCAATTAATTTTCAACTTGAGATATTAATCAATAATGCTATGGTTATCTTTCAAATACAATTAACATTTAAGAGATTTAAATAAAAACTACCTTTGAACTTAAAGGAAACTTTCTTTAATTAACATTAGAAAAAAGCATTATCTCTACCAATAATCAGAGGCTGACAATTTAACAATAATTTAAATAACTTTTCAGCTTGCTAGCCCAATGGCTAAGACAACCTCTACGCGACATAAACTTAATAAACGAACGGCAGGATATCGTGGAACTTTTAATGAATAAGTCTCAATTGAGACTACAACTGCACGAAGACCATCTAAGACGGATACCCGATCTACAAGCTTTGGCTAGAAGGTTGACTAGGAAGAAGGCTAATTTACAAGATTGTTATAGGATTTATCAGGTATGAATAGCTAGCAAAAATGTTAAAACGATTGTTATTTGTAAATACGCAGTGTGGACGGTCCTCTTACAAGGAACAGCGACGTGATAAGGGTGGCGGACAACCGATGAATAAAGGCGGCTCAGATTCTGTCAAGGTAGCGAAACTTAAGGAAGGCCTATGTTCAGCAGTGGATGTCTTGCCGCTGATGTTGATGATGATGAATATAATTTTGCGTATTAGATAGATACTTTGGGAGCTCTCATTAAACAGCGAAGAGATCAGCACACTTGTTAAATTAGGGTTAGCTAATTTAGACTTTTAGGTTCAGATTTTGTCAGTTTTCTAAGGAATTCTAGACTTCATATGAAATACCATTTGGCATAAAAATAATCCCAGAAAAAAATATTTGTGTGACAAAACGATCAAATCTAGTAATTCACTAAAATAACTAGTCTAAAGCGACAAAGGACACTAAAAGAGCATACAAACAATGCGGGTAGGACGCCCCAGAAACAACAACAGCTTGAAACTTGTAATATTCCACTTAGTACTCAACTTCAATAAAATTATATCATTAAAATATGAATAAGATTGATGGGTAATATTAATTACTGTCTTGTCAATATATCAGTACAATTTAAACCAGGCCAATAAGTGAATAATGTCAATTAGTAACTCAATTAAATTATATAGGTAGTAATATAGCCTCTGTGTTGCTAGTTTGTTAATGTAAATTTAAATGGCAATGTGTAAAAAGATGTCTAAAATTGTCATTTCTTTAAGAGAAGTGGCTTTTCCCTATTGTAGGATAATATTGAGCTGGTATGATAATGATGATGTAGGAACATTTGAGAATCATACATAGCATTACAAAGCTCATAGTAGAATGTCCTCAACAACATGAATATGTGACATGGTAAAGGCAGATAAGCCTCTATTGGTCCATTTGCAAATCGATATCTACTGTGAAGGTATATATTCAGCTGTGGATTTGCTACGACTGGAATAACGATCATTGGTAACAATTATTTTTAAATAACATTCGTTTTGGGTCCAGCTTCCTAATACCTCGTGTCTAGTGATTGTAAACATTAAGATTTTCGAAAAACGTGTACACATAGGTTTAATATAAGATTAGAGTGTTTTAATATGTAAGACAGAATAACGGTGACTGTTGTAGTTGTCATAATTTGATCTCTAATAAATATTAATTGAAATATACATGGAATATTTAGTAGATATGAAATGTAAAATTTGACTATTCTATTTTTAATTAAATATATAGAACCTAATTAATCAACTAAAAACATGGACAGCAATCTACATACATTACTTTAAACATTTACAGGCTATAAACAGACTACCATCATTATTGCAATGCTTAGCCGAAGCTGAGAATGCGACTGTACATTCATCTCTTACTGAACCTATATCGGAGTTAAATGAAGATCTAGGCAAGTTTCTACAGATGATCGAAACTACTATGGATATGGATGCTGTTGACAGAGGTAATGTTATAAAATATTGATAATAATATTATTAAATTATATGTATTGATTAGTTTTACATTAGTTTTGTTGGTAAGCTATTATTTATAAATAAGTACCAGTCTTATGTCTGGTTTTCTTAACAAATGAGTAACACCTTTCAAACAATGTCGATCCGATTAGAAGCGTCCTAATTGAAGAATCCAAAGTTAACTTTAATAGATAGGTACCACATTAATATTTTTTTGTTCTGAATCGAACTAACAAAGATAATGCATGGGGCAAAAGCGGCATGGTATGCGCGGCAAATTCGAAATCATGCACCGAAATGAAACAATGTGGGTGTTTAAAAATAATTTTGCCACCAGTTGGCGCCACTTCAACTTTCACATTGGGCCAACCAGGGGTTAACTTTCAAAAAGCATTGACACCTAGACCTGGCGCATCGGTGGTGCCACCTCGTGGGCGCCATTTTAGAAAACGCTCTCAGCAATTTTCATTGGTCCTTAAGCACGTGAATTATCCATTTTGATAGCGCTGTCAATATGGAAGGAGGAATGGAACCTTTTACCAAAAGTGACGCCAACTGGTGGCTCTTATACTAGCGAACTAGTGAGTTCTTATACTAGCGAATGCCGGAGTTGTGTGTGTCTGCGGATTGCTATTATCTGTGGAAAAGATATAGCGTCATTTTTTATTTACTATTAAAAAAAACGCATCTAGAAAAAACAAAGGTGTCATACATCTCATTAAATTACATAATAATGTTTTCAGGGGATTTTCTCGTAAAGCCATCATTTGACGAACAACTTCAGAACTTTAGTGAACAATTAGAAGCATTACAATCATCTGCTGAGAAGGAACTAAGTAAAGCTGCCAGAGACTTAGGCTTGGATGCCGGTAAAACTATCAAGTTAGATAACAATCCACAGAACGGATTTTATTTCAGGTAAATTACAAGTTTCAATTTTCTTTTGACTTTCTGTGAACTTAGTCAAAACTCTGACATTATGATACGAAAGTCACAACACTTAATCTTAATGCCATCCGAAAAATAGGCGTTCGAGATTTATCCGTAGCAATTGGCGTCTCTGTGAGTTTAATTTCAGGTCCTCTTTTCTTTCTAGTTCACATTGTGTGGCAAACCGTCACGGTCATTTTCTTTACGTTTAACTTTGCAGATAAGTGACGTACCATCTGCAAATAGTCGGTACTATATCGCACAAATTTCACACATTGGGGTGAAATTTGTGAAGAAAATAACCGTGACGATGAACGGTGCACTAGCAAAAGTTCTGATCAGGTTCGCTACAAATAATTTACAAAAAAAGAAAATATACTGTAAGACAGAAAATATCTGTTCCTTTTTTACAGAGTAACATTAAAGGAAGAACAGTCGTTGCGTGGTAACAAGAAATATACCATTATAGACGCAGTGAAAGGTGGTGTTAGATTCAAAACTGGCGCACTAGAGAATATAACAGAGGAATATACTTCTACTAAATCGTCATACGAGAAGGAACAGGATAAAGTTGTCGCTGAAATTGTCAGTATAGCAGGTAATTCATTATTTTTTTAAATTATTATTTAAAAATATGACTAGATTGAAATATAAGTAAGTAAATTTATCTGTACTCCATTTAGTTTTCATTGCAAACTGCAGTATGGACATTTCATTTCATATACGAATGTGATCTTAACGCTCTAAAATAGTTCAAATGTTCTAGAAAAATAGCATATTGCGAATATTACGCTGGTGTAGGAATCTTCAACATACATGGCGCATTAAACGAAATTGAAAAGTTGAGCTCTTTGATTTGGTTTAATGAGTTTTTTTAATAACTAGTAACAATTTCCTTCTTTTAGCGGGCTATTCAGAATGTCTATTCTGCTTATCCCATATCTTATCTCGATTGGACGTTCTCGTATCATTTGCGATAGCCGCTACCAGTGCTCCAGCGCCATACTGTCGTCCGATAATTACTAAAAGCTTGGACGAGTTTGTGCTCAAGGAAGTAAGACATCCCTGCCTTGAGATACAGGAGGGTGTCTCTTATATACCTAATGATGTGGAATTTCGACGAGGTGTGTATTCAGTTTTTATAAATGTAATTTAAATTCTTTGTTTGCGTTATAATATTTATGTTTACTTGCGAAATGAAGGGAATTGATTGGGTTCCTTGTAACTTTTGCAAGTCATTTATAAAAATAACAAAAAATATCCCCCATTTATATATACCCCAAATTTCGCCACCTTGACCGATCGGGAGTCGCTTTCATCCATCGATTGCTTGGAACCCTTATCATGTTGGTTGTTTTCCTATAAATAAATAAATAAATATTGTCCGTGTCCAGAGATGACAGATATACGTCGATCCGTGGATATAAATATAGAAACCGGAGTTGCCATTCTCCGAGATCGCTCCGGGAGCGACTGAGCGAGAATGAGTTACTGGAGTTATGGATATGTTAAGCGGTTATGGAGATGTTAATCGAATATACTCGTATATCCTTACTTGGAAGAATATACGACGTATCCAATATTTTACGGGAGTTACTAAACCCATGCTTACATAGCCGTATGACGTAATAACATGGCGCCTACTATTTAATGGTGTTATGAAACAGATAAAAAAAGCTGAAACCTTTAAATTGAATTTTAAAATTTAATTTAGTTTTCTATGAACTAAAAGTAAAGTTTACCGACTGGTTTTTGCCTAAGCTAACTCAAAAATATATATTTTTTTTTTCTTATAGAGTAAAATACCCTATTCACATTCAAATTAATATTATAAATAGTATAAAGGTCCAAGGACACTTCCTTGAGGTACTCCGAAACTGGGCGCTACGCTTTCAAGATTTAATCTTGCAATAACTAATTAATTCACAGTTGAATAAATCATAATGATCTTAAGAGATCTGAGACATTACCTCTAACTCGGTAAATTTCCAGTTTGCCAAGAAAAATACTATAAAATGCCTGTGTCAGGTCATGAGGAGGTAATAGACTATTAGTCTATAGAGCACTTTTAGTGTGAAATAATTATCAACTTTATCTACATAATTAAAATACCAGTATCTCAGTACTCAGTATCAGTACTACCCGCAGTTGCTCGTCGCGCCGCTGCCGGGCGCTGCCATTCCGGTGCGGCACGGTCCTTACAGGGTGCGACACAGCTTGTCTTGTCAACGTCTTGTCGGGGAATAAGAAACGTTGTTAAAACTTTCAGGCTCAAGCCTGCTGCATATAGTAACTGGCGCCAACATGGGCGGCAAGTCCACCTGGATGCGATCGTGCGGCGCGACGGCGCTGCTGGCGCACGCCGGCGCCGCCGTGCCCGCCGCCGCCGCGCGCCTGCCGCGCCTGCGCGCGCTAGCCGCCAGGCTCGGCGCCGGCGACGCCGAGGGCAAGGGCCACAGCACCTTCATGCGAGAGATGATCGACACCGCCGCTATACTGAGGGTAACTCACTGTACATAGTGACAGGCGCTGCTGGCGCCGCCGTGCCCGCCGCCGCCGCGCGCCTGCCGCGCCTGCGCGCGCTAGCCGCCAGGCTCGGCGCCGGCGACGCCGAGGGCAAGGGCCACAGCACCTTCATGCGAGAGATGATCGACACCGCCGCTATACTGAGGGTAACTCACTGTACATAGTGACAGGCGCTGCTGGCGCCGCCGTGCCCGCCGCCGCCGCGCGCCTGCCGCGCCTGCGCGCGCTAGCCGCCAGGCTCGGCGCCGGCGACGCCGAGGGCAAGGGCCACAGCACCTTCATGCGAGAGATGATCGACACCGCCGCTATACTGAGGGTAACTCACTGTACATAGTGACAGGCGCTGCTGGCGCCGCCGTGCCCGCCGCCGCCGCGCGCCTGCCGCGCCTGCGCGCGCTAGCCGCCAGGCTCGGCGCCGGCGACGCCGAGGGCAAGGGCCACAGCACCTTCATGCGAGAGATGATCGACACCGCCGCTATACTGAGGGTAACTCACTGTACATAGTGACAGGCGCTGCTGGCGCCGCCGTGCCCGCCGCCGCCGCGCGCCTGCCGCGCCTGCGCGCGCTAGCCGCCAGGCTCGGCGCCGGCGACGCCGAGGGCAAGGGCCACAGCACCTTCATGCGAGAGATGATCGACACCGCCGCTATACTGAGGGTAACTCACTGTACATAGTGACAGGCGCTGCTGGCGCCGCCGTGCCCGCCGCCGCCGCGCGCCTGCCGCGCCTGCGCGCGCTAGCCGCCAGGCTCGGCGCCGGCGACGCCGAGGGCAAGGGCCACAGCACCTTCATGCGAGAGATGATCGACACCGCCGCTATACTGAGGGTAACTCACTGTACATAGTGACAGGCGCTGCTGGCGCCGCCGTGCCCGCCGCCGCCGCGCGCCTGCCGCGCCTGCGCGCGCTAGCCGCCAGGCTCGGCGCCGGCGACGCCGAGGGCAAGGGCCACAGCACCTTCATGCGAGAGATGATCGACACCGCCGCTATACTGAGGGTAACTCACTGTACATAGTGACAGGCGCTGCTGGCGCCGCCGTGCCCGCCGCCGCCGCGCGCCTGCCGCGCCTGCGCGCGCTAGCCGCCAGGCTCGGCGCCGGCGACGCCGAGGGCAAGGGCCACAGCACCTTCATGCGAGAGATGATCGACACCGCCGCTATACTGAGGGTAACTCACTGTACATAGTGACAGGCGCTGCTGGCGCCGCCGTGCCCGCCGCCGCGCGCCTGCCGCGCCTGCGCGCGCTAGCCGCCAGGCTCGGCGCCGGCGACGCCGAGGGCAAGGGCCACAGCACCTTCATGCGAGAGATGATCGACACCGCCGCTATACTGAGGGTAACTCACTGTACATAGTGACAGGCGCTGCTGGCGCCGCCGTGCCCGCCGCCGCCGCGCGCCTGCCGCGCCTGCGCGCGCTAGCCGCCAGGCTCGGCGCCGGCGACGCCGAGGGCAAGGGCCACAGCACCTTCATGCGAGAGATGATCGACACCGCCGCTATACTGAGGGTAACTCACTGTACATAGTGACAGGCGCTGCTGGCGCCGCCGTGCCCGCCGCCGCCGCGCGCCTGCCGCGCCTGCGCGCGCTAGCCGCCAGGCTCGGCGCCGGCGACGCCGAGGGCAAGGGCCACAGCACCTTCATGCGAGAGATGATCGACACCGCCGCTATACTGAGGGTAACTCACTGTACATAGTGACAGGCGCTGCTGGCGCCGCCGTGCCCGCCGCCGCCGCGCGCCTGCCGCGCCTGCGCGCGCTAGCCGCCAGGCTCGGCGCCGGCGACGCCGAGGGCAAGGGCCACAGCACCTTCATGCGAGAGATGATCGACACCGCCGCTATACTGAGGGTAACTCACTGTACATAGTGACAGGCGCTGCTGGCGCCGCCGTGCCCGCCGCCGCCGCGCGCCTGCCGCGCCTGCGCGCGCTAGCCGCCAGGCTCGGCGCCGGCGACGCCGAGGGCAAGGGCCACAGCACCTTCATGCGAGAGATGATCGACACCGCCGCTATACTGAGGGTAACTCACTGTACATAGTGACAGGCGCTGCTGGCGCCGCCGTGCCCGCCGCCGCCGCGCGCCTGCCGCGCCTGCGCGCGCTAGCCGCCAGGCTCGGCGCCGGCGACGCCGAGGGCAAGGGCCACAGCACCTTCATGCGAGAGATGATCGACACCGCCGCTATACTGAGGGTAACTCACTGTACATAGTGACAGGCGCTGCTGGCGCCGCCGTGCCCGCCGCCGCCGCGCGCCTGCCGCGCCTGCGCGCGCTAGCCGCCAGGCTCGGCGCCGGCGACGCCGAGGGCAAGGGCCACAGCACCTTCATGCGAGAGATGATCGACACCGCCGCTATACTGAGGGTAACTCACTGTACATAGTGACAGGCGCTGCTGGCGCCGCCGTGCCCGCCGCCGCCGCGCGCCTGCCGCGCCTGCGCGCGCTAGCCGCCAGGCTCGGCGCCGGCGACGCCGAGGGCAAGGGCCACAGCACCTTCATGCGAGAGATGATCGACACCGCCGCTATACTGAGGGTAACTCACTGTACATAGTGACAGGCGCTGCTGGCGCCGCCGTGCCCGCCGTCAGCCATAAATTGATCCTGTGTGTAAATTCTTCTTTTTATTTTTTTATTGCATACAGTGCCAGACGAGCCAACAGCCCACCTGATGGTAAGTAGCAACTGTTGTTCATGGACTTCTGCGATGCCTGGGGCTCTACGAAGCCGCTGCTTACCGTGATATTAATGCTCTCTTTAAACCTCGTTTGAAGAAGGACATGTCATAGCGCTCGGGAATCACCGCAGCTGGTAGTTCGTTCCAGAGCCTGCACATACGTGGTAGAACGCTGGAAACGAACCGTGCTAGACGAGATCGTGTCCAGGTAGTATGGATGAACTTTGGTGCGATGTCGAGTGGTGCGATGATAAAAAGGAGACGCCAAGTAGTCAAATAGTTTCTCAGAGCACTCTCCATGAAACATACGATAGAGCACGCATAGAGCGCCAAAGTCCCTCCGCTGCTCTAGTGACTCGGTAGGAAACTAGGTGGCAGATTCTATTTATGTATCACAAATTTTATTTATTTATTTATTTGCTCCACTTACAATTACCATTACAGGCATTCCCTATTTCTTAATGTAGCCACAATAATCACAAATTAAAATATATCTCATTAATTTAACATAAATTTAAAATTAAATAAAAAAAGAAATGAAATACAAATAAGATTAACAACGAAAATAAATAAGAAAAAGAAAATTACAATCAAAAATATAATAAAATTTACAATGAAAATCAAATTAGAATTAAAATTAAATAAAATAAGTTTACAAAATTAAATTAAAAGAAACAATATTTATAATTAAAATAAATAAAAATATCTGACAAAATTCATCAAATTAAATTCAATGCCAGAAAATGGTTTGATAAAGATAGCCTTTCCTTCAAAGCTAATTATCTCACTTTATTATGTGTCATTATTGATCACCACGATAGTCTAGATCTAGAATATTGTTACCAATAGTTGCACTGGAAAAGACACCTCAATATGTAATTTTTAATTTCAGACTGCAACGCCCGACTCGCTTGTTCTAATCGATGAGTTAGGCCGCGGGACATCGACCTACGAGGGCTGTGGAATAGCCTGGGCTATAGCTGAGTAAGTATTCTACTACTTATATATTTGTGGAGGCTTGTCACCATACGTTCAAAGTATAGATAGTAGCCAGTTCTAGTCATCGTGCCTGACTAGATCTGGCTACTGCCCACCGGATAGTAGCATTTAAAGTTAATTGGTATGAGAACTTTGATACCGCAATTAAAGATTGCATAGCACCATCTATGTTGTCTTTATAGTACTACGTTCTTATCGTTGTCTTAGCTCATGTTAAATTTTTATGTGGGTCGCGTTTGGCAGATAGATGACGCCACATATTACATATTGCAGAAGTCCATGAGCGACTGTTGCCATTTACCATCAGGTGGGCTGTTGGCTTGTCTGCTACTTACAGTGGCAGACAAGCCAACAAATAAAAAATATATATATATATATATATGATGAAAAGCTCTGTGCACGTGGGTACCCTGAGGTTTTGAACCTGTTATACGGGCAAACAATGTTCTGTTCACCAACAGGATGAATATGGAATCACCGCCTTTCTTCCTGTGAGTTGTAAGAAACATCAAAGAAATTACTTGCAAATGGGTACTTTTATCCATATCCAACGTTAATTTCTCCTACATTCTTCAAATTAGATAACAGTACTAAAAGCCCTTAGATACGTACGAGCAGCATGTTGCCAACAGCATGTGTAAGAGCTCTACATCGCTCTAGCTGAACTTGACATAGCAGAAGTGTATGAGCGGTAATTACGCAGTACCATCTTAAGCGTTATTCGCCCGACGGACACTATTAACAAAAAAATTACGTGTATAATATTAGTATTAAGTATACGTGTAACCTACAGTTAATTATTTATTGCTTCCAAAATCTTGTTTATTTTTACAGAGAATTAGCAACTAAAAGTAGATGCTTCTGCCTATTCGCGACTCATTGCCAAGAACTTACACGTTTAGCAAGCATACACCCAGGCGTGATAGTAAACTCTCATGCCGAAGCATCGGTAGTTAACGGCCAGTTGTTGTTGTTACATCGGATCAGGCCAGGACCAGCGTTACACTCTTTAGGGTTACATGTCGCTAAATTGGCAGATTTACCCGATTCTATTATTGAGGTATGTAACTTTTTTTTATTTCTTTGTCAAAATTAGTGCACTCTGCCGGACTGGCACAAATACGGCGAAGCGCAGTGCAGAGCATTTTTCAATGCCATAGAATTATCCTCTTTATGTACCTTGCAATAAGATTCGAAATTAATTAACACGAAGCAAATGCGTGTATGTTGTGTAAACAATCAGTGGAGTACAAGAGTGCTAGGAACTATTAATATCATGTCAAATGGTGACTCCACTGTGACGATTGCATAAATATGAGATGCGTTTTTTAAGGGTGTCGGTTAACCGATGAATGAAGGCAGCTATCGGACCGGCCACGGTGGCGGAAATATGTTCAGCAGCAGACGTCTTTCGTC
This sequence comes from Parascotia fuliginaria, assembly GCA_963082885.1. Taxonomy (NCBI): domain Eukaryota; kingdom Metazoa; phylum Arthropoda; class Insecta; order Lepidoptera; family Erebidae; genus Parascotia; species Parascotia fuliginaria. Next base: position 9,743,546 of record OY720180.1, on the reverse strand, counting down.
TTACAATTATGATTATGATGATTCTGATTGTACTAATATTGTATTGTATTGTATTGTTTGTCGATTGTAATGGTACCTTCGGTGGCTAGTTTTAGTTTTGTGTTTTCTATATGGGGACAGAGGCTCAGCCAGCGGTGTCCGAGTTTGTATTCTCACATTGTTGTGTTTTTATTTCAATCTCTTTTCTTTCTATGTATTTGAACAAATGCCAATAATTTATTTGCAGTACGCCGAAGCAAAACAAGCACAACTTGAAATTAATTTGTTCGATGTGGAAACAGCTGTGGAATCGCAAGAAACGACAGAGGGCCATAAACTAATAGTCGATTTCTTACGCAAATGTAAACAAATCGAACAAACTAATGCGTCGAACGATGTTATGATGAAAGAAATAGCAAAGCTGAAACAAGAACTGTTACATTCTAATAATAAATATGTGGCTTCTCTTATGGCCTGATCATGTTCGTTCTTTAATACATACTTACAATTTTACTAAACTTTTTTTTTGTGTAGCATAAAATTTATGATCTATGATGCATGTGATGCCATCACCTGTTTTACCACCTGTTTTTATTTGTTAGTAGTTTGTGTCATTCGAGTGCACACACTCTGGTGTGTGCACTCGAATGACAAAAACGCCCAACGAAAGCCAAAACGATTTCTGACTTCTGAGTCAGAAATCGTTTTGGCTTTCGTTGGGCGTTTTTTCGATACTAATTAAATTGTTTTAAACTGTTTTAATAAATCTTAACTATTTCAAATAGGTAACTGTCATTTATATTCATGTCGTTTAGCACTAGTTTGTAGATACATGGCGTGAAAATAATTACTCGATGTTAGTAACGTGGTCTCCGGTTTATAATATGGAACCACCAATCAAAAAGAAATCTCTGCCCGTGGGAGTCGTAATACCTGCTATTTCCTTGGTCGCTTGTTGTCCTTTAGGGCAGGAGAATTACTTAGGTACGTACGTTACGTACGTAACTGCGGTCACCCGCCTGCCGAGAGAGAGGTCTATATCCCAGCAATGGGTTATTCCCATTTGTCCCCACTCTCAACGCCACCACTGGTGACAAATGGGATTTCTTTTCATAAAATGTCCCATTTGCCACCAGTGGTGTCGTTACCAGTGGTGGCAATTGGGAATGGCCACTCTTTTTGTTCCCAGTTGCCACCAGTGGTGACAAATGGGAAAATGAAATTGATACGCCTCCATACTAGTACGGTACACAAAACGAGAGAAATAAAACATTGCACCGACTAATCAACGGTTTATTCACAATAATTCACATAAAGATGAATACTAAAGATGTCACAGATTTACACTTATGTAAACAATTACACAATAATTTACTTCAAATTTTCTAATTTACATCAAATAAATCGACAAGTTCAATTTTTTAAATACGTTATCCTGTATTTTTTCTAGGGTTTTAACCACAGAGCTACAAGCTTCAATGATCAACTTTCTTATTATTATTTATCACAGATCCAACTATTCGTTTCAAAGATCGATTACGATAAGTTACAAAATATATAGGTACCTACTTCCCTAATATAATATCACAGATCTTAAATTTATTTTACAATAATTGACTTTGCATATTTGTTTGATTTTATATAGTTTAAAAAATTACCTTAACTTTCGCGCTCCTGTCGAGCAACCCCCTCCACTTGCTATTCTTAGTTCATAGATCAGTGACGTACATTTAGCAGTATATTTCCAACAATGTCAGGGTCAAGTGCGTCGTGCAGTTCTGGTGCAGTTTCGTTAGTTTACATAAAAAGACGTCATGGAATTATACTACTTCGCGCAGGATTCCAATATCATACCAAAAGGAAACACAAAAGTGGATTAACAGTATGGGAATGCACTAAACGAAAAAACAACTGTAAAGGAATTATTAAGATCAAAGTAAGTTTACAACTTTTGTTTTATTATTTGTAACATAGTTTTTAAGAGTATATTTATGTTGTCAAACGATGTATAAATTATGGAAAAACAATCAATACTCTTTTAAACGCGCTCAGATTTATAACAAAATACCCTCAACTATTAAAAATATAAACTTATTGAGCGTATTCAAAAAGAATCTTGCTCAACACATGATATCTAATAAATTCGTGACTAAAATGAGCACGATACGTTAAATATGAGTGTACCTTTTGCTATATTAACTAGGTATACGAAATCTCTAAAATCCTTACTAATATTATAAATTTGAACGTGCGCTTGTGGTTTGCTTGTTTATATTATCGTTGTCATAGACAAAAGAGTTGGAGGACGCGTTCTGTTCTGCACGGAGTGCAATAAATAAATTTATGCGTTCTTTACTCGGACCACAGACCCATAACATTGTTTATTGGGTTGTAATATTATCTATGGTATATATTTATATTGTTATTATTTTTATAATTATGTAACGTATGGAGTAGTTTATTATTATGTTTATAACATATTTTATACATCTATTGATTTATATATATATAAATATATATAAATAAAATTGGAGTCTGTATGTAATATTAAACTTTCAAAAAAAAACTAAGTGCATATGAAGGTATACACGATACATATAAAAAAAAATGCAATTTTTAAAATTTCTGTCTGTCTGTCTGTTTGTTCCGGGTAATCTCTGAAACGGCTGAACCGATTTGGACGGGACTTTTTTCTATTTGTAGCTCTTATTTCTGCACTTAAACTGAGGTATGTTTTATCTATATCGGTTGGGTAGTTTATGAGATATGGCTTGACCCCTCTCATAGAAGAAGTTTCATACATAGCCGGGGTCAAGATAAATGGTTTATAGTAAACGCGGGTGAAACCGCGCGGGACCAGCTAGTATATATATATTTTTATACGGACTCCATCAGAATACCAGCGCTGAAGCCTTATGTGAGGTTGCAGCATTATACTGAGATGGGGCCCATTCTGGCATAATACAGGGCCAGAGCAGTATCCTTGTTTTTATTTTTCTATTATTTTTGTTATTTTAATTTTTCTTTTACAAATGTATTTTCTTTCTTTCTTTCAAATTGTAATAAAAATAAATGAATAAACTCGTTCCAATACGAAAAAGAAAACAGACGGCCATTTGTTCACATTTGTAATTTTTTGTTAATGTTAATTTTGACAAGTCAAAGAATTGTTTTTTATTTATTTTGCAACTAAAATAAATATTTTGATACACTTAATTTTTTCTGTATTTTAGGACAACAATGTTCTTCATGAAACTAGACACTCCTGTACCCCAGATTTTTAAAAAAATGAAGTAGATGAGCGACTATATGGCTGCAAACAACAAATTACTAAAGAAAATTACCAAGCTGTACCGCAAGCTTACAATGATATGGTGGGCTCATTTCAGTCTTCCGGATTGGATTTGATATGTAAAGTACCGAGCTTTCAAAGTGTAAAATCATCTCTTTATAGATTTAGAAATACAGCAGCTGGAGTAACACTACTAAAATCAAGAGAAGGAGTGAAAGTTCAAATCCCCCCAAAATTTGATGATTTTGTATTGGCCGATTATAGTGATGATGACAACCGTATAATAGTATTTTGCAACAAAAAGGCAAAAAAGATGATGACCGAAGTTAATGATTTCTATAGCGATGGAACTTTTAAAAGTTGCCCCTCGCCATTTGTGCAACTATACAGTATTCATGGAGACTTGGGAAGTACTGTGAACAACACAAATATAGTACCGCTTGTGTACGCACTAATGAGTGATAAGAAGATGAATTCATACATTATTTTATTTTCTATAATTAAATCCCAAATACCTGAGTGGAATCCAAAGAAATATAAAACCGATTATGAAAGAGCAGCAATGAGTGCTATAAGGACTGTGTTTCCATCTGTAAATATAAGTGGATGCTATTATCATTACAATAAATCTATTTGGGAGAAGGGTCGTAAGCTTGGAATAACTAAATCGAATGATGAAAATAAGATAAGAGAAGTGGCATTAAGTGCAGTTTTGCCACTATTGCCGCCGAATGAAATTCAAAATGGGTGGAAGTATATAACTCGTAAGAATACACAAGAAGCCGACATTAAAAAGTTTAGAGCTTACATGGAAACACAATGAATGATAGACGAGTTCATTCATGTGTGGTGTGTATACGGTGAACAGCATCGAACAACTAACTTTTTAGAATCGTGGCATCATAAATTAAACCAAGCAGTAGGAAAAAAAAACCTAACATCATACATTTTCTAAACACCTTGGTTAAGGATTCGGCATATTATAGTGTCTGTAAGAATATGATTTCAAATAAAATTAAAACAAGGAAGAAAAAATATGTACTCAATGATGAATTCATCCAAGATATTCAAATGGAGTTTTTGCATGGAAATATGTCAGTGGGCTATTGTTTAGAAACTTTAAGGCGCTAATTTTGGATAAAAATACCTAAATCGAAAAAATATGTTAAGGTTATTATTGTATATAAATAAGTTGATCTGTGATATGAAAAAAAAAGAAATATAATTTATTATAAATACTGCATTGATTAATCTGTGATAGACGATCTTGGAAAACAACTGAGTAAAATAATAGTTGGTAAGTTAGAATAATAAAAAACGTCAATTATTGTGAATAATATACTGATCTGTGATAAATAATAATAAGAAAGTTGATCATTGAAGCTTGTAACTCTGTGATGAAACCCTAGGATATACAGGATTACGTGTTAAAAAAATTGGACTTGTCGATTTATGAAAATTTGAAGTAAATTATTGTGTAATTGTTTACATAAGTGTAAATCTGTGACATCTTTAGTATTCATCTTTATGTGAATTATTGTGAATAAACCGTTGATTAGTCGGTGCAATGTTTTATTTCTCTCGTTTTGTGTACCGTACTAGTATGGAGGCGTATCAATTTCATTTTCCCATTTGTCACCACTGGTGGCAACTGGGAACAAAAAGAGTGGCCATTCCCAATTGCCACCACTGGTAACGACACCACTGGTGGCAAATGGGACATTTTATGAAAAGAAATCCCATTTGTCACCAGCGGTGGCGTTGAGTGGGGACAACTAGGAATAACCGCCAGCAATAAATAGGACGTATTTAAAATAGGTTTTATCAACCTTGGTGCCTATAGATATATCGGTGCAGTATAAACCGTTATGGTATTGATTTTAGCTCAAATTATCGTGCGCTAATTGGGAAACTGTCCTATACTTTACAAGAGACAGCAAAGGATTGTATGTGGATCTATTATGATTAGCGGTTACAACGCGTAAGATACGCTGCACTAGCGGCAAACTTAGAACGTTTTATTTTCTTTTTTGTTGACCAAGAAGAATATAATGGAGTTTATTCAAATAAATAATAAAATTCTTTTGCTCGTGGTCCCACTACTTTGACCCACTGGTGGGGCCACCAGCATCGACCTCGTGGTTGCCTCGTGTCCGGTAACGTTTTTTGATCTCACCTCCAAAACTCCTAGAGGACCTGTAAGCAACGTACTGAACCATGCCAGTTTGCTGGTATAGGCAATAACAAAATTACATTATCGAAGCAGCTGACGTAGCTCGCAATGGTATGCTGCTGCTATAGAAAGAACTGACATGGCGATACAAACCAACAGACCCAGCGTTGTCAGGTCCGCACAAGATAGACCGACGACTTTGTAAACTGGTGGTAGACAACCGGAAACGTTGGGGTCCATGGTTTCAGTCGTGGGGTTCCGACTGAGATTCTGACTACGCAGCAAGTTTTTTGTTTTCTTCTCAATGCGCTCTATTGATTAGTATATAAAAGATAATAAATAAAAGAAAATATATGATTGTAACAATTTTTATTAATGAATGAAAAACAAATTTTAATGCGACTTTTAAATGAATTCTCTTATACATTATTTATATTGCAAGTCAAAATAATTATCTAGTGTTATGTTCCACTAGTTGAAAATTAATCACATGTGAGAATGCACTTACTGAAATAATTTAAATGAAATCATTAAAAAGCCGTCTCATATTATAGATTATTTTTATTGCATGTCAAAGAGCATTATTCTGTACTTCGTGTATAGTAAATCTCTTAAGAGTAACAGTGTAAATGCAATTTTTGTTTTGTTATGTTTATGCATCGCATGCACATACCACAGACAAATAAAACTTGTAAAATGCTATCAGTTAATTATTTAAATATGAAGCAGTCAGTTATCTTTTTAATTTACATTATTATAAAATTTCTCTGTTTCAGTGGCAGCACAATAAACAATTAAAAACATACTGGGCGAAATAAAATTCTACAGAAATATGAAATACGTAAAACCAAAAATCTATTTAAGAAACAAAGTACTCTACGCCTTGTAACATAATATATTAATGTCATAAAAAAACAGTAGTATTTAAAAACATGTACGTAAAAATAAGGTTTATTTCTGATTTTACTGCAATGTGATTAATGACATATTTTAATGCACTGTTTATCACATTAATACATCGTGTTGTGGATTTATAAGCACGGTATTCTTATAGAATCTTGAGTTACATTATATAATAATCTTTAGAGTGAAAATTCATTTTACAGTGATAATTAATGTATAGCTTTTTGTACATTATATTGTTCACTGTGCTGCTTATTATTTATGTACATTTGTCGGTGGGACAAAATTATAAGTTACTACACTATTTACATTATTCACATGTCAAAGCATAACACATATTGGAAAGGCCATTCTTTGTCTACCACTTGCCAATTCTACTATAGTACAATCATTATTTTGATTGTTGGGATAGTATTCATACATACAATAATAATATAGTCCACAGTATTGTTTGAAAACTGAAAACAAGTTAGTAGTAATACAGAACTGATATTGTGCCTATACCTTTCCAAATGTGCATAAAATGCTGTATTTAAATAATTTAAAACATTTCAACTTCAAAAATTATATTGTCTCATACATTATTACGCTGAGTTTTATATTTGCCCCACCATATTTAATTTATTAAAATCACGGGGGTAGTCCTAGGGCACGTTTCCACAGTAAGATTTTGTTGTTTGAGTTTGGGTAATAAGGTGCTATAAGATGTCAATGTCTGCAGTGTTTGAAATAATCTAAAAATGCTATACTGTGTTTGAAATCTAAATACATGTATTTTTAACATCTAATAGTCATATTATAAATTAATACTAAATCCTAACTAACAGAACTACTTCTCCGGCTGTCTAATCTTATCAAGCTGTTAAAACACAGCATTGTTTTGTTTCTTACATCAGCAAGGTACAACCTGTAGTCTATGTGACTGTCATTTTGCAGTAGTTTTCTCGCTGTGGAAACGTTAACCTGAAAGGGCGTGGTTTCAGCACGCACCTTCGATGGACTGTCCCTTACGACTAGCATCGACCTTTTGATTCGGGAACTCTTCTCAAGAGAAATACAATCGTACGGCACTCTGAAACGTTCTACGGCACATTGGGCACTTGTCCGCCGCCAACGCACACTTAGCACACGCCACCACATGTCCGCAGGGCACGAAGCACACGTTGCGTTCTTCTGCATAGCAAATTTTACATAGTTTGGAATCGTCCACTGAGTTTTCTGGAGTTTCTGCAGGTTCACTAGGCGGGGTCGGTAATCTTTCGGGCGCCACATCCTTCTCTGCGTTAGCCGCAGAGATCACGCACGCCTCTGACATCACCTTCTGGACGTATTCTCTGCCTTTTACTAACTGTACATAGGCGCAGCGGTCGAACCAGCGTGCGTGTTGCTCCCACGGCACGTCGTCATTTTCCCAGTCTTTTAAGCCACCGTCACAATAGAAACATTTCGTTTTGTCGCCTTGTCCGGTGTAAAAAAAGCCGGCTTCGGCTAGGTCTTCGGGTTTTTGGCGCATGCATTGGGGCCAGTCCTGAAAACTACGTAAACGTGCGGCCTCGGTCGCGTAGCGACGATGTACGGGGCCGGGCATGCGTGGCGGCGAATCTACAGGCACGCGCGCTCCGCATTCATCGCGGCTCAAGCCATTATCCGTTCCCGCTAGTTGACGTACAAAAGGACATTGTGGAGCCCATCGTTGATGGTCTTTGGCGGGGTCGTCGCCTACGACCCATTTCATGATTTCCACCTTGCAGAAAGCACAGCGCACTTCGTCGCCGCGACCGAGGTAGTAGAAACCATTTCGAGCTAGTTGTTCCGCGGAGAGGAAAGTTACAGGCCATTTTTCGAACGTTTTAAGCCGCTCTTCTTCACGGCGCATGTCAGCTCCTTCAAATCCGAATGTATCACGGTTATCTGTTTTGTCGATAGAGTAGGCAGAAGTAGGTGAAGGTGTAGAAGGCGACGGCGTGGAGGATGGTGAGGTGGAATCATAATACTGCGACGGCATCACTAATGGTCCGATTAAAGGTCGAATTTTAGCATCCCGCGGCGCACTCTTGAATAATGTTAATGGCGATGCTGATCCGTTTGGTGCCACTGTAATAGAAAGAAAAATAAGATTTAATAAAAAAAATAAGGAAAAGTAAAAATAATATTATTGGGGAATATAGTAAATACCTGTCGTGCAGAAAAAGAAAATTCATCTCTGTGTAGATAAGAATTTTATATAAGTAATGAAAATGAAGTGAATAAATGGTTTCTTTCTTTCTGAGTAAGATACGATTGGGTTAAATACATTTCTTATTGAATGAACGGTGATACTTCTTTAAAATAATTCAATATACAATACACAAACACATTTGTTGCAATGAATATATAGAGAATTTAACATTAACATGATGCAGTTATATGTATAGAACATAGAGGTGAGTGAGTGTGCGTTTAAAAACAGTTTCACATAACAACAAGTTCGCGGTCGTGGGGCCGGCCCGGCTGGCTGCGTCATCGACATTCCGATGCCTGCAACCGCCTCCGCACCTCGGCCCTTACCCCGGCCACTCAGTGCGCATGTACCTAATGACCACAATTACTTTTCTAACCCTCGCTCAAAAGACCCCAAACATAGAATGCAACGTTTAATAATAATAAATAATCTAAAATTTGAAATTGAATTCAATTCATTGAAAATAAAATATCGATCTGTTGCAGTCTTTTAAGAAAGGCACCTAGGTACTAGTTTAGTATCTCTGGTATTTTGTAGTATTTAATAAAGAGGTCATTTCAATCATGAGTTGAGTAGATAATACAATATTCAAATGCTTTAAAACAGTTACGATTGCTTCATACAAACTCAGTAAAATGAACCGGCTATTTCATCAAAACAATAGGCCTCTAAAATAGCTAATGGCCGCCAGTAATACACGGATCGATATTTACCATTGCGTGCAGGGTCGATTAAAAGAGGCATTTTGGCAACAATCTAACGTAACTTTTCACGTAACACTACATATACACATTGGAAAAAAACTAGACGCTTTTTGAGAAACTATAAATGAATGAAAATTACTGAACGATAAAAGCGTTCGTGTGAGTACGAACATCGTTGACTACGCGTTTACTGTGCCGTCTAGTGGTGTCACCGTGGCACAACAACCACCCCACTGCGCAAGCGTAACTTTATAAGAGGGGTTCGAATCGCCGGATCGGAACCCTCCGCAGAACGGAGTACTGCCACTATTACACATGGGGCACAACGAAAATCGCCACTCAGTAGGTACACCAAATACTCTAAAGCGCACAGCTGATAAATTTCATAGACACAGCTGTAAGTTTAGCTATATCTCACAAATACTACTTGTGACAATAAATTTAATTTGTAACTTGGTAGTTTTGCAAGATTGTGAATTCAGCATTGTTTTACTGATGTACTTACAGTATTTTAAGCTGACATCAAATTATTGCTATGACTTTATCGCTTCAACTACAATGACCATGTTTTAGGTTTTAGGTAGGTACTTGCATAAATAAAATAAGACGTAATCGAATACGAAAAGGTAAGTAGTAAATTTGGATGAAAATAATCAAATCGAGTAGGTAAATAACCTAAATATTATACTAGTTTAAGACACTAACATAATTCATTACAATGTATGACTAATAAGAATTCGTCCTAAAATGATCTCAAAATTTGGGCAAGTTTACAAACATCTGGCAACACTAGTCGTAAGTTCTCAATCAGGCTAGCGTCTGGGGCGACGTTGCCATGCCGTTCACAGCCAACCGGATTTCATTCATATTTGAGACGCGACGTTGCCGTCTTCAGCGGAAACCGCGACCACACAGCGTAAAAAAGGGCCTCTGGAATGTGGCAGTAGTTTACTGATGGGCGGGTCTAATACAACACCAAATAAAAAGTAGACAAAAGTGGATTGGAATGCGGACTGTACTTAACGTCAGTAAAGAGCTACGCTTATAAACAACATAATACTTAAATAAATCTCTCTTTTAAGAAAAGGTAAAGGTACCTGTTTTATGTAAATTTAAAACAATGCCAATATTTTGCAAATATCTAGGGGCAGTTTAAAAACAGAAACTATATCTACAGATAGCTACCTAAATTGTTCAAAGTCCAGTCAGACTGATTTAATCATGCGCAAAGTTCATGTTCGTGTCACACGCCGCAAAAAGCAAATGAAATTCAGCATTGTGTCATATGAGAGCGGCGAGAGGCGGCGCCCGGCTGGGAGAGTAAGCGTGGGGAAGGGGACGGGGCCATGTTCTCATGCCTATGGGTGGTCGGCGCTCGGCTTTCGAATTCCAATGCCTCGCTTGTAGCGCCTACGCGCTAGACTGCTATCTATTAAAATTTACCACATAAGTCTATGTTGTTTCAGTGCAGTTGGTGTTGCCATAATTTCTTCCAAAAATAGTGTAGAGTGTTCTAATCTTACACATATCTCTGACTGAACATGGAATGTATGAATGAATTTAATGATTGTTAGCTTAACGTAGATACAAATCGTAGCTTCTCTCATCATAAAAGTTGGAAAATAAACGAAAGAACAGCCCGGAATTGGTGTCGGCGGAAGAGAACATCCGCCAGATGGGGTATAAACATATCAGAGAATATGGCATTGCATATAAAAATAAAATATGTGTCGTGCAGCATAGCATTCATATAAAATAACATTTTGTTTCGTTATCTAAGGCGCTTATTAAAAGCTACTTATAGCAAGTGATATTTAATGTATCCTTGATAATTATTATAACTAGGTATCGAAATACTTTTTTTATAAATTGATACAACTTGCCATTTTTAAACTAACAAAACCGCTGTACGTGGCAATTGTATAATTTAGAGAAGTAGTAATATCATTAACTAGTAAAAAACCCCGATCTGTAAATTTTTATGCGCTTATCATTTTGTTAAAATATCACAAAGAACCGGGTAAATTGTAAGGTAGATAAATATTTTTAGTGTGGAAAATAGTTTCGGTAAGTACCTATCTAAAATTATTCATTATGAAATCTAGTTCTGACGTTGCAGTTCGCCGAAATAAGTAATCGTACTTGTTATCATGTTAATTATATATTGATAATAGGGCAATATTGAATTAAGTAACATTAGGTTTGATAAAAAATCGCCTGGAAGTTACCGCTCTTCGTGACAGATGGCGCTAGTAGTTGTGTTGAAGCACTTGATAAATGAATGATGTTTAAGAGGAAAACACCCAGGACAAACTTATTAATAGGTACAATAATGATGTTACAAAGACTGTCAAGGATAATAGTTGAGTATAATATTTTTCCTTCCAACAAGCCCATGGACATAAATATAAGAAATGTAGGTACAAATGAGTTAAGTACTTATACAAGTATAAAACACAAAGGAATAACAAAGAAAAGATTAGTATATGTCTTCTAATAATCACACTTCATTTTCAAAAAATTAGAAAATTATATTAATGTATTTTATTTTTTAAGAACATAGTAAAAAAAAAATTTTGCTAGTTTATGGTAACTATAAAATGTGTACTCACTTTTGGCAACACGAACTAAAGCAGCAAGAGGCCCCACAGGACAGAGGAAAACGAATCAACAAGGCCAATAACAGCCAGTAATCAAAAAAAAAAAGCTACCTACTTTTTTGTTTATCAATTATTATTGATTTCAATTAACCTTTCTATTATGGTAGCACTAAAAAGATATTTAATGTTATAAAATGAAAACAAGAAAGACACTGTGATAATCTACCTTTTACCCCTTAATATATCAATTACTTTGATATCTTATCAGGAGTTATTGATTGTGACCATACCGACAACTTGATATAAATCATTCTTAGAAGTCATATGATAGGGATGGTACCTAAATTAGAATAATGTGATAGGTACCTATAAATGTTCTAATAAAATTTAATTCAATTATTTTTTATACAGAAACACATAGATGGCGTTGTAAGACTAGCAAGAAAAAAATTAAGATGGAAACTGAGAACTTTATTTTGATGATTTGGCACATATTTGTTGCACTTAGCACATTATTTCACTATTACAATAATATTCATTGTAAACATAATGTACATTAATTATAATATGCAAAATCCTACAAAGAAATCAGCCCATGTACATTATTCGAAATGAAAAATATGTAAATAAAATGCTAGGGAATTCTGTATCTACTACTTGGTTTTGCAAATAAATTAAGACCTAACCAAAGTCATAGTCTCAGACCAACTCAAATGTATGACCAAAAGCGGTTATTAGACCAAGCCTAAAATATCGATCGATTGAATAAAAATATTACTTAATTACCTACATAAACTAATCATACAGCTGCAGCTGTACACATGAGTACACCGAGAAGTATCTTTAACCGACAATTTTCTCCACTAACAATTTCTTAGGCGTGGACAACTAATATAGGGAAGTTACATTATAGACAAATTTAAATGTGTCTAAATAAAACTACCAATCCAAGAACGAGGATAAAATGAGGTTGCCCTCGTTCCAAATCTAATAACATATGGTAATGAAAAGGTTATGTAAGAAAATCTCAATTACCTTTTGTAATATCCATTTTTAATCCAGAATTTTGGGTTTTTACACACGGAAGAGAACACGAAAACATTAAATCAATTGTTTTTTCACTAGGTACCCACTAACTCCCTAGTCCTCACTCTCACTTGTCATACGAAGACGGATAAACAAACAACACAACTCTCCAACATGAGTGCGAAACCCGCGACTAACGATGTGAATGTGACGTATATTCACTACACTACGTCCACAATCGATCGCGACCAAACCAACCACAGTAGAGGACAACTGAAACTGAGAACATGCGTCACTCGTCGACGTTCGAGAACTATTATTTTTCGACTACGAACCCAGTGTTGCCACATTAAAGTTTTAAACTTCCACTAGTGTTAATTTTAGTTTGACACTGAAACGTCCTATTACCAGCTACCAGCTCACACTATGAAGTTAATGGATAGTAATTTTTATAATCAATTAGGAAAGTATTTATTTGGTCTACAAATGCGGAAATGTTTTCAAATCAAATCAATTCAAAATCGTTTATTGCGAATATAGGTAAATATTTATGAATTTGAATAGGATTAAAATGCAATTAAGTATTTGCTAGGCTAATAAACTCCATCTACTGTATGTGACAGAACACAGTTGTTGCCATTATTTCCATCAATCAACGGTAAAATAAATTTGCCAAAACTGGCAACATTCGATTTTAACAATGTCAGGATATTATTATTTTAAAATAATTTTAATTTGAAATATTATTTAATATATACGAAACATAGGCAGATAGGTAATGTTTTAAATGTGTTGTGTGTGTGTATGTTATCTACAGAAGAGTGACAGATTTTAGAAAGCCGTAGGTAATAATGATGCTAGGTAATTATTATTGTAAATAGTAAATAAAGTAGGTAAGTACTTAGAGGTATACCTACTCCTTTCATAAAAAATATTGTAAACAAAATAGGTACTTACCCTCCTTAGACGATCCAGGTCTTATGTCTTCGTCATCCTCTTCAGATACTTTTTCCTCCATGCTCAATGACTGACCTGAAGATATTTAGAATGCATTTTTAATTGTACGATGCATAAGTTTTTTTTTAGTTAATTTCACCTAAACTCCGTATTTATGTACTATTTCTAATCTTTTAACCTAATGACTCCATGGAAGAAGAAAAATTCTGGTACACTAATTACTTACCTAATAAAACCACAGTTTTTCTTCTTCCATGTAAATTTACCAATTATGACGACGGCACAGATTACGGCTATTTTAGCAGTTACGAATATTATTCACGTTGAAGAATTTTAAAGTTGATAAGCCTAGCTGTTTTTGATATTTTCAATAGGTAATCTCTAATGACATGACATTAAGCGCCATAGATAAGATTTAGAAATAAGTCAACTTCAAGGAGATTTTTACCTGTAATGAACACTGATGTGTGAACTATCGAGCACTGCAGTTGACGCTTCAATGCTACGGAAAAACTAAGCCGAGATACGACGATAAACATTACCTACCTACAGGTGAATAACGTGATTAGCTCAAATGCGGTACCTATTTTAATACATTGTGTTCATATTAAATATTGAAGCATTTTACCGCATACATAAAGTGCAGATGTAATGTTACACAACTTTGCTTTGTGATGGGTATTACAAAGAATACCTTGGTAGGTAGGTACCTAATATTTGAAGTAGGCAGGTGCGTCCGCAGCTTGCGTTTGCGCGGGCGGCGCAAGGCGTCAGCTCACTACCAGCTGTCGGTCCACGTGCTCTGCAGCTGTCGCCCTCATCCCTTACACCTCGCTTCGGTTACACCCCCTTAATTCATTCCTGGATCAACCAAAAAAATCAACCCAATTTACTTATGACATGTGTTGACATGTCATAAGTAAATTGGGTTGATTTTTTTCTCACCCTGTTTAACATTAAAGACAAGACCCTTTCTTAATACTTACTTTCGAAAGTTTATGTTAGTAGGTGTAAAATTTATCTTAGTCTACATATATTATTGTATCTAGCCTACGTTATTAGGTGTAATAATCTCGACTCATAAACTACTAAAATAAACCTCAGTCTATGATACGGATAAGCATTGAAGGTGTTCGGCATCGGCTATGCGCCACAGACGCACGTTGGTAATAAATGCATATTTTAATGAATGAACCGGGCCCGACGAGAGTTGTGCCTACAGCGTTCATTTCGTGACTTAACAATGGCCATAGAGTAAATGTTAACGTATAGAATTCATGGTTAAATGTTAGTTATCTACCTACCCAAACCACTTAGTGACTCAGAAATATTATAGATGCAAGTTTATTTGAAGATCATAATAATTACATTTTCACTCACGCACTCTACAAGAGAAATATGACATAGATAAAAGGTATTAAGTAGCTAGATACTCTTATGTACTATATTATATAAAATCTGGCTGTGCAGAACTGCAGACAGTGGTTGTGCTATAAAAAAAGAAACATCATAAGTAAGCACACACTTACAAATATTCCATTAATTTGTAGCCTCTGCTGTATTATTTATTAGTTTGTCTGAATTAATCAGCGTAGGTATAAATATCGAAATGGTTTAAGTTTTGAAACGTAGTGTCTGAGAAGTCCACAACTCGTTAAAAACTAATACCTACATACCGAAGTAATAAACTACAATAATTTTGTAGTGATTTTGAAATATTTCAATACGTTAAAGTTTTGTGGCACCTCTGAAATAATGTTGTCATTGAGAGCGGGCGGGCACAACGTAAAGCGGCCCAATAGCGGCTCGCAGCGTGGTATGCGGCCTGCTTTTCCCAGAACTCTTCGCTCCATGCCGCAGCCCGCGGGACGGGATCAGTTGCACGAAGTACCTACCAGTCCGCCGACCATAAGTATTATGTGCTGATATGATAAACTAGCCAGTTTTAAATGATGCAATTGTTGTTATCAACGTAGGCACAGGAACTATTCTGTTCGATAGATATTTCAAAAATAAATTGATTGGTATAAAGTAAGAGTATGTAAGTCTAAGTAGATATTACATTCAGTTTCAGGAGTAATTAAAAATAATTACCTAGGTACATATATACCTAAGGATAAGTAACAGGTAAGCACAATACTACTAATAACAAGTATTTTGTAAAGTGCAAACACTCTTTAATTTCATGTTCCAACGGACATTTTGTATGTTGAACCGTTTTATGCCACAGCCAAGCCATCGACATGTTTGTTTTATTTATAGTAGATTTGAGATTGGAAATAAAAAATTAATTTTATAAAAAGTTGTCACACAACACAAAATAATCTTCTCTCTTTAAGTAACAAACAAATTAGGTAGGTACTTAAATAAGTAAATTTTATTAATGTTACAGAGTGGTCAAATCAATGATATCAGTTGAATTAGCTACCAACCTAATCTTATTGCAGTCACTGCGAAAAAAAATGGAGATAAAGAAAATCTGGAATCGGTGAAATTAGCTATGGTAGGTACGTACGGTAGGTACTAAATTACTTAGTGAATTAATTTTTACTTCTATCAAAAAACGTTACGAAAACGAATCACATTAATGGAGGTCTGTACAATGCACTATTTTTTTCTACCCAAATCCGTTACATTCCATTCCCTGTAGCCGCGAGTTGGGCACGAAGCTATCTCGACGAGATTTCGAAATTCCGAGAAAGGCAGAGCCTTATAAATTATTTCAAAAGCGCCGACGTGGCCCTGCAGCCAGAATGCTTTTTTTTACACCACAGGTAGGCTGGCGCTAAGAAGGCGAAAGAATTTATAGTGAGTGCTGTCGAATTTGATACTTGGACTTAAAATGTGCTTAAAATTTTTTGCTATTTTTAAACCATTTATATTTTTTTTCATTTAATTTAAATAATTCGATGATAATACATTCAATGAGTGTGTAGTTGAAATGCTCTGAAATATTATTTTTTATTATTATACATAAAACAACATAATAAATTACGTCAATTCGCACGTTCAGTGTAGGTAACAAAATTACCATAATAATTTAATGAAATTGGGTAATTCGTTGCATAGTTACCTACTTTCTTACTTAACCAAATTCTGTTGTTACATTTCGTCGTTCAATAAATATTAAAATAAGTAAGTATCAAATCATTTAAAATTTTACTACCTATAATAGTTATATAACGTGTAAAAAATATGCGTGGTACGCGCGTTCACCACCTTTCTTAGAAGATACTGTTGCTACGGACCGACCAGGACCGACACATTCTTTAGACCAGGCTACCTTGAAGGTCGACTAAATTACACTAAATTATTTAATAATTGGTTGATAATGTCACATGGCTCCTTGTACAACTAAAGTATACTTTGGTAGGTATTCCACTTTATTGGATAAAAAATGCTGTTCACATTTTACATGACAACACTTTTTTCATGCTTGCAACTAGCTTTTACTTAATGCTCCGGTTCAAGTTATTCTTAAATTAATTTAATACTGTTCAAGTTCAATGATGTGGCTGGCAAGCCATTTTGCTTGTTTTATATATAAGACTAGACAGCCGCCCTCGCTTCGCTTCGGTACCAAAAGTTTAATTCGGTCTCCGTCAGATTGATAGCAAAACAAACGCCTACGGAAAATATCATATCAATAGTAACTTTTGCATCATTCAAATTTAGAAAAGCACTTAAAATTTTAAAAAATTTGAAAATGACAGAATAATATGATAATAAAATAAAATATAGTCTATGTTACCCGTCCTATTTGTAGCTTTCTAAAAGTAAAAGAATTTTTAAATCGATTACTTAGATCTTAAGTTAAATCGTTCCAAACAAACAAATAAACAAAAAGTTTAGATTGATGTCAGTAACTTAATACCCAATGTTTAATAACTTTATTAGAATCACGGAATTTCGCCGTCTAACGACATTATTTAATTTAATAACGAAGTTTTGCGTTTTGTTTTGATACACACGTGTACTAAGCACTGAGTATGGTACCTATAAAGTGTGTAGTATATTAATGCATTTACTATGCTACATTGCGAGCCGCTAGATCTATGAAACAATAGCTCCTTAGATATACAACTACAAACGAATATAAACCGTGTATCTGTCAGGATAAAATGTACATTGCATTGACGAAACTTAACGGATGGTGTGCAATGGAATTTGGGGCACAGAGCTGACTCAACGAATCTAGTCCCTTCCCTATCGCGAAGGCAAGTACTTACATAGTTACTTAGTGGGTTAAGAAAAAGGAACTATGCGTTTACTTCTATTGAAATAAATATGTGCTTGTTGTTTAATATAATTATCTGTATTATCAATTTATGATACAAGCAAGAAAGCTCAATGCAAATATTTGTGTGCATGAACAGGAATATTTGCATTGGTCTGTATGTTTCTACGTTATAATATGCATGTAAATAAAAAAAAAATTAAAGTAGGTATGTGCTATGTATATCAGCATTTTAGACATTACATTTTTTTGAGTCTAGGTGGCGTTGTGTGTAGTTGTTGTGATATTATAACATTACATATCTACATAAAATAATGTCAAATGGCCATTCATGTTAACGGTCATGACTTCATGAGTTTAATGTTGTTGGACGTAAGGTTTATTTATCGGCTGACAAATCGGTCAATGAATGGCGGGCATTAATTGGAAAGTTTGAAGTAAAATAAACTACTTTAGAGAACAAAGAGTTTGTCCCTTGTTTTATTTCGCAGCGTCATTTAACGAGTTATATTTATAACACTAGGATTTTGCTTTACTAAAACACTTTATTATTTCTTAACTTGTGTAGGTAGGTATTATTGGTAGAGGTGAGGTAGACATAATCCCAAAAGCTACTGCGTCAAATTGTTGGCATAGAGGTTCACGCTATGGCAGCAAAAATAATATTTATTAGGTTTATGTCTTTGAAAATATACGAAATACTGGTCCACTAAAAGTTTTGAACCATTACTTAGTTTGCTGTAAAAAACTTAATAGGTATGTAATTATAGCGTTTAAATCTAAAAAACATAAGTTTTAAATAAATAAAGCATCTGCTTTATTGCTAAACATCTGTTTAGGCTAAACATCTTAGCTCATCCATTTCTGTTATCGTTATAGGTATTCTAGTTATAGCTAAGTTACTGAAGTTAGCCGACAGAAGGATATCAGTAATACATCTTAGCTTTGCTATACATGGTAAGAGGTACCGTGAGAATAAAATGTTCTGTAGGTACTGTACTTACATAGGGTAAGGTTGCTCAAGTTGTACCACCTCACAGAATAGATGTACTACCTCCTAAGTCGTATCCCTTAAATTTTCTCGTCTGATACTTTTAAATTGCACCTTCTCATACAAAAACAACGGGAGGGCATGCCGACCACATGAAGCTAAAATAATTAAAAAGTAAGATTTATAAGTTTAAAAAAAAAAAATTACTAATTTGTTTTTTAATAAAAATATGATAATTACCGTTTTTCTTTCTTAAGATCTATTCGTAATACTTATCTGGCAATTATTTAGGCATATACAAAGTGAAGTATATTTATTTTTTCTGCTAGTGATTTTAGTTTAAAACTTTGGCGACACCACCTATGCAAAATTCTTAAGTTGTACTGGCTTTTTCCTAGGCATTTGTCTAACTTTTTTTCCGGTAATAAATATAGCAAAGGCAGCAAAACTTAAATTGTTGGAAATAGGAGGATATGCAGCATTACAGAAACATCGGAAAGAAGAAATTCGATTTTTGTCTTGTTTCTTCCGATTATCCATCACTGAATTCAATAGTCTTGACTGAAGTATATTTCATAAGTAAGACTAAGACTATAAATACCTGATTTAATAAAAAAAAACGTTGATTAAAAGACTACTACATAAAGATTCAGTAGGTAGGTAAATACAGAATATTTTATTTTATTGCATTTTACGGCAATATTCCCGTAGGGGTACGACTTACGGCAACCTTACCCTACGTAGAAATAAAACAGGTCTCAATACGGACAGGCCTCAATTATTTTTAGGTCTCCGTAGGAAATATTACCCACTAACAGGAACCTTTGGTCACAGCTATGATTCACTATAGCCTTACTGCCTGTTTATCTCGCCGTCTAACTGTTTGCCTATCACAAAATCACAACTTAAATAAAATCATTTAATTATTAGTATTATATATTCTTTAATATATATCTACCTATCAGTGGCGAAGGGTCCATATAACCCGATTCCTACCGGCTTCTCTTTGAGATAAATCACAAAGACTATAATATCTATTAAAGTGTAGAAATAGACCATACGCCGTGCTTCAAGGTAAGCAATTTTTGCAACGGCTTCCCGGTGCAAAAATTACTTACAAAACGTCACTCTTCGTCACTGCTACCTATAAGTATAAGTATACTGGTACTATAAAATACCTATAAGTTTACTGGTACAAATACAAGTTGCTATTAGTATTTATTAGTGCTAAGTATTATTGTCTGGATAAGGTACAATGGAGAGCTTTACAATAAAAGGCGTGCTTCTGTTTTCTTAGCATTGTTTCTGGAAAGCTTATTTATTTAACACAGCCTTGACCAAAGGTTACCTACGTATGACCCACGTATGACCTTTGTCCAATAAGTCTTAAGGCTGGTGATGTGTAATCGATATACCTACAGAGCCACGGGCATACTAGCCCGACTTCCACTTGACCAGTTTCCTAGTTCAAGTACCTAGCATGACTGGATCTGGAGTGTCAATCTAGTTAGTGTAAGACATTCTATATATAAGAGCACAGAATAAATAACAATAATAATCCAGTTCTCTCTTACATAATCATTACTGCAGCTGACTGTTGGTCATACATACATAGGCCATCATACATACATAGGGCCTTTTGGACATAGACCAGGTCTTTAAGGGTTTCTAATAGCTAAAACTTACTAATGTCTAATAACAAATTTGCGCAGCATTTAGCATTAGGTAGCAGGTGTAAATTATATTGACGATCAATATCTACCTACTTACTTATACAACAAGTACATTAAAATTCGTTATCCAAGGCCAAACCCTGTAAACACGATAGTTTATAAATATACCTATGAGAATGTATACTTCGTTACGTTACGAGCCACTGAATCACACGAATTTTAATTAAAAGAGATCTAAAGTCTTAATTTTATTATAATATGACAAAGTAGGTACTTACCTCATGTTTATAAGATTTTCCTAATGAGGGGGTTGCATCATGCCATGACATCAAAACCTTATTTGAAGGTATTGCGTCATTACTGGTCTTTCAATTCCCTAACTAATAATACCTATTTACCAATATTTATGAACATTAGAAAATCAATGCACAAACTTCCCTTGACGTCATCATGATGAAACATCGTAAATACCTAGATGTAAGAATTGTAAGATGAATGAGGATGGAGGGAAGTACCTATATACTTTGGCTATATCTATCCTGTAGGTTCAATTAGAATAAGGTTCAAATTACCAAGCACATTTTCAATCGAAAGGTTTTATTTTGCACTAAGTGTGTAGTCAAGTTAACATGCATTCTTTCAAAACTAAAGGTAAATTTTAAAAATTATTGAAAGTTTTACCAATAAAGGAGTAGATAATTAGGTATAATACTTTTTATCGGCTTGCTGCACGGCGCACCACCGCAGACAGGCGTTAATCTCAAGTCTGTGGTATTACTAGCCTCGACCTGCAACTTAGTCCCTTTATAAAAGTATTTTACGTTCTGCATATACAGACAAATTTTAAGTCATTTACACGATTCAGGTGCCTCAGATTATTTAAACAGACAGACGAAGATACTCTCGTATTATCGTTATGTAATGATCGTATTTTGCAAATGTACTGTAGCGTCGACTCAAAATTACTTAGGTACTTATACTTAGCATTAGTTGAAGAACTTAGTTTTTAAAGTTAATAAAATGAAGAGTTATTATATTTTGCTGTTGAGGTCTTTCGGAGGTTTACTTAATTTTTTATAAAATGTTTTTATAGATATCCTATTAATATTATAAATGCGAATGTTTGTATGTGTACGTATGTGTGTAAGTTGTCTTACCACAAAACCCGCATGAACCCGATGGACTATAAATAGTCTCAAATTTACTTTTGTTTACAAGTAACGATTCGTTTCATATTAATATGGATTGTGTATTTAAAATATCATCACTCTATACCTAATTATTATAAAGTAATTAAATATAATCTTTGTAAGTATTTTATTAAATTTAATAGAATATTTATTTGCTGATAGACACAAAATGAACTTGAATCTACGTAATAAGTACAAAATGTTTACAATTCATGCGGGAAAATAATGAGTTGTGTATTTAAAATTGGTAGTTTGTTAATTATTATTTGTAGTTGTGTGGTTTGTAAACAAAATGTCGTCCAATTAGCGCCATAAACTAAACACAGCTCGCCTTCTGCGTTTAGTTCATCTAGCTGCTTTCTTCGAGACGTCGTTCCAGCCGGAGGGTGTCACACCTTACGTTTACTGACTTACAGTCTGTAAGACTCGTTTGCTCCAGCGACCATCAGTCACTCGACAGATATGGCCAACCCATTACCGCTTTGGCTAACTTAACCTGCGAGCTAGAACGCCGTACGTAAAATTTGTCCTTTTTCAGATAAGATTACACATTATTAACAGTGCCGTAAAACTGTAAGCGAATAAACTACAGTAGTTTTCATACCTAGTTCTTATTTTCTTGGTGAGTTAAACGTTAATAGCATTAAAGGTGATGATTATGTAGTTCTTTGTGCTAATGTTTCCTAACTTTTAATTTTATTTCTTATTGATTTTACTACGTGCATCCTCTGCAAAAAAAGTGGCAATGTACTGAATTAAAAGAAACAAAAGAAATAAGTATCGAAAAACATTTTGAGGTATGTGGTATCGAAATTAAAAAAATACATTTAATTATACTTTGTTTATATAGAACACCAAACTCTAATATAAATATTTTTTTTGAAAGTTTAGAAAAAGTTCTTTTAAGACTTAAACGCAAAAAATGCAATATCGTAATTGCAGGCGATTTTAATATAAACCTACTTTGTAATGATAATAGTAATACGATAAAATTTTATGAACTTATTTCTAATTTTGGTATTCAATGTCATATTAGCGAACCTACACGCCTAAACACTTGTATTGACAACATAGCAAGCAATATTAGCGATGCAGTAGGAAGAACCCATAATCTATGCCTCTCAGACCACAATACTGCTCAAACCATAGAATTTAAATATCAAGGAAAATCTGTTAAAAATCACTATTTCACAACTAAACATGATTTTAGCAAAGAAAATATTACAAAATTCGTCAATTGTTTAAGTAATTTATCTTTTTCAGATATTTATGATGTTACTGAATCCAATGATGCATTTGATATTTATTATGACTTAATAATTCTGTTTTACAAATTATGTTTTCCTGTGATTAAAGTTAAAAAAATCGTTAAAACTACAAAATTACAATGGATTACTAAAGGTCTTAAAATAAGCTTTAAAACAAAAAGAGCTTTAAGATACAAATATTACAAAAACAGATCAAATGATCTTCAAACTACATTTAAAAAATATTCAAGTGTTTTGAGAAACTATAAATAGCTTACAATCCACAAATAACCAGAAGCATATAGTAAACTCTCAAAATAAATGCAAAGCTGCATGGGACATAGTTAAACGTAATACAGGTAACCAAGCACCAAGAGAGTACATTCATAAAATTATTAACAGTAATGTAGCTGTGTCGTCAGGTTCTGATATAACCAATATATTCAATAACTTTTTTATTGATATTATTGAAAACAGTGGAGTAGGCAACCATAACAAGACTTATACATTAGCTTTTGATAACAATGAACATAGTATATTTGTAGCTCCTACCAGTGCAACAGAAATATACAACATAATAAACTCCTTAAAAAAATCTAATTCATCAGGGTACGATAATATTTCAACAAACCTAATCAAACTTATATCAAAACACATAGCTCAGCCACTAGCTTATATTATTAATTTGTCACTAGAACAAGGTTGTTTTCCTGAGAGACTAAAACTAGCACTAATTAAGCCTGTGTATAAAAAAGGACTTAAGACCGATAAAAATAATTATCGCCCAATTGCATTAACACCAGTTATCTCAAAGATTTTTGAGAAGGTTATGTATAAAAGAACATTATCATTTTTAGACAAGTATGAAATGTTAGCAAAAGAACAATATGGATTTCGCAAAGAAAGATCAACCCAGCTAGCTATGTATAATTTAATTAAATCAATAATGAGTAATATTAACGCAAAAACTCCATCTAATGTTATATTTTTAGACTTAAGTAAAGCATTTGATTTTGTGAGTCACTCTGTACTTATCCATAAATTAGAAAAATGTGGTATTAGAGGCATGTCCCTAAAATGGTTTCAGTCTTATTTAAATGGTAGAAAACAAATCACACGCATAACTCAATTTAACAACAATACAAATGCCATAGAAACATTCGATTCCCAATCGCGAAATAGTCATTTTGGTGTACCACAAGGGAGCATTTTGGGACCCCTTTTATTCCTCATTTATATAAATGACCTTCCAAATATTTTGAGGAAACATGATTGCGTTCTCTTTGCTGATGATACAACGGTAATCATAGGGTCTGACAATGAACCTGAAATAAATAACGTGCTACAAGATATAACAGAATGGTTAGACTTCAATAACTTAAAATTAAACATAGATAAAACTAAAGTCCTAATCAATTTTAGATCTCATCACAGTAAGACAAAATCGTTAAATATAGTATGTAATAATGAACCGGTAGAACAAGTATGTAGTACAAAATTTCTAGGTATAACAGTTGATGAGCATTTTACGTGGAAAGAACATATTAATAGTGTATGTAATAAAATTAATAAGTTTGTATTCGCTTTGTATAAAACTAGAGAAGTAACTACTGAACAGACCGCTTTAATGGTGTATCACGCTTACGTTTGTTCTGTGATTCGGTACGGTATAGTTGTCTGGTATACATCAGAAATAACGAGAGTGTTTATAGCACAAAAGAAATGCATTCGTGCAATTTTTAATAGGCAATGGTCAGATTCCTGTAAGCCTATTTTTAAATCCCATAATTTATTAACAGTACCCAGTATATATATTTTTGAAGTAGCCAAATTTGTAAAATGTAATCCTAAACTATTTGAAATTAAAAACAATGCAAATAAACGGAAAGAGACACACATGTTTTTAAAGATGCCGATACCTCGACTTGAGATGTTTAGACGTAGCTGCGTGTACATGGCACCTCTCATCTATAACACTTTGCCTGAAAATATAGTTACCCTCCCCTACCACAAATTCTGTTCTGCATTGCACAAATGGTTAGTTGACGAGAGTTATTACTCTGTAGATGAGTTTCTGAAAAAGTCTAGTTCTCACTCCTATTATTTCAGGAATGGATTGTAAATAAATAATGTTAACTACCTAAGATATAATTATTTTCTATAAACAATATTCCTAGTAACTAAGACTGTATCTAGCACCTAAGATTTGCATGCTATTATTTATATGGTAAAATGTGTCATTGTACCTACAAAAACTGTACCATCTTTTACTATACCACGTTTTAAGCAAATAAATGATTATTATTATTATTATTATTATTATTATTACGGTCAGAAGGGGAGACTACGTTTAAATGTTCATTAATAAAACATGTCCACGCATTCATAATTTCGTTTAATGAATTGACAATATTACATAATTAGTATAAATACGTATAATCTACATTGTGTTGATGTTCATTGTATACCTACCTATTCGCGTTTTTTTGTCGTTATTTTCAATGGCCTCTTTGTTCAGTCACTGTAACTCGTTGTCGCTTCCCATGACACGTCACAAGCAGTATAATAGCAATCGTTTTATTCCCATGGACAGTTTAATAGGCTAGCTGAATTTCATCATGTTATGAAATAGGTAGGTATAGAGCTAATCGCCTAGATGTCCTATTTTGTTCAGCACCCACGCTGCCGCGCTGGTGAATCAATTAGCGCCTTAAGCATAGTTGCATAAAACCCCGTAGAATCGGTTACTGTAACGTACGGTTATGATCATGTAACGTAGCATAGGTACCTACCCATCAAACCTTTTTCTCAAAGGCAGGTAGAGATATCTTACACACTCTCGATTCTTCAGTACAATAATGACAGCAGAGATCATGATTTGGAATAAGTAGTGTTATTCCAGGCGTTAATAAAAAACAATTCTTGAGATGGGTAAACTTGTAAGTGATTCGCAGACGTTCAATATTCTGATCAAATTGTATTTTAAAAGTTTTGGTTTTGTATGTGAAGTTATGAAAATCGTTCGGCATTAACTTTTAGCAGCATAAAAAACTACAAAATAAGTTCAAGCTAATATAAATTTGTTTATAAACACAAAGTGAATTTTATATAAATGAGTTACTTCGGCGTTTAGAAACAAAGCTTGTGTTTGGTCACATGGATACCTTGCAAACAACAAAGTAGACTCAAAATTTAGAGTTAGGTCACACACACTTTTCGATTCTAGGTGATCTTCTATACTTACCTACGTCCTGAAGACCCGTTAATACTTTGAATTCAATAAAACTACTAATGTTATTTCTTGTTTTAACAATAGCATGATGTCTGGTTAAACCCATAAACCATACTTACTCCGTTACTCGTCATTGATATGACGAGATTGATTGATACTTGATGTGTCATTCCTAGTAGGTACTTGTTCTAAAAACAAATTCAGCAAAGACAAATCTTTTATTTAACTCATAGTCACGAATATAGACGATATGGCATTTGACCTTACCATATACTTACCTACCTAAATGTATCTTTTCAACTAAGGAACAAGTTCTGTGTTAGGTACCTATTCAGCATTAGTTCCTTAGCTATTTAAAAATTAGAAATGTGTAGGATGGTCAAAAGTCAATAGGTAGAGTAGATAGAATTATAATCAGGTTAATTTAAAAACTGTTCGATTTTGTCTGTCTTCGATTTGCCTTCGATTCTGTCCGTTTCTCCAACATATTCCTACATAAGTACATTATGTATAAAAGTTGCTGCGCAGTTTCGGAGAAGCCACGCCGACAGCATTACTTTACGTTGGAGGTCGACCGCCTGGCATTGCCAAATTTGAACAGATGACGTCAGCGCTTTATTACCAGACACGTAACATCATTATTGCTTAAGACAATAACACTTGCTTCTTTTGTCAAGATAGTTTATCTTAAACGCCAATGAATACCAGCAATGTATATCAAACTTGTATAATGCAACGTCAATAATTTGTTAGTACTTTAACATTAGATTGTGAGATGTAAAAACAGTCACGTCTTTTTCCATTCGTCGGTCGATGTCTCCTTGGGAAATATAAAGAGCTGCTCAAGTTACTGAGTTTAAGTAGGTGGGCAATTAGTAGATATATGATTCTACCACAAACGTGCAAAGGTATATTGTTGCTAAAACATTTGCGTGCAGTATAAGAGTATAAGAATAGTTTGAACAACACATGACCATAATTAGCAGATTGTTTTCTAGTTAATATGTTCTCGATTGTAGGTAATATGGATGATAATACTGATCGTAATAACGTGAGTCAGGCTATGCGTCTTGCGGAAGAAACCATTGAACTGCAATATTGTTCTTAATGTTTAATTTGATCATGACGATGTGGATTCGGTATCACCAACTGCGCTACTAAAGACCACACATATGACGTAGACCTATTTGCCAAAATATTTATTCAGTGTATAGGTACTTAGGTATCTACTAAAAATAACGACATCTTGTGCCATAACCATAAAGTTGGTTTTATTTAGACGAGAAGTTTGAGTACATTACTGTAGCTCATTTTAAGAATTTAAAATGTGTAGTAAAATCTGACGCTCAAAGCCACATAAATATCGCTATCTACTTTTACTTAAGCATCAGGCTTTCTTAACATAAAAGTATCTTCATGTTCCTTCTTCTACTAGGTACATTCTGAACTCGTGATCTACAAATTAGAAGCTAAAAAGTAATGTTAACATTAAACAAGCAAGGTACAACTTAACTGAGACCATTTATTTGCACTAAATTAAGAACCTTACCTTACTTTATAATACTACTCCATACTACCCTAAGTTAACACACATGATAATAGCTTTCTTTATGATTATCAAGTTATGGAGATTTAATTTTTAAAACAAACTTTATTTTAGGTCCGAGGTGGCAAACCTTAGGTATCTACATGCTATTTTTGTAAAGAAATGTCTAAGCTAAGGACGCCACGTTGCGTGTAGGCCTGGTGAAACTGGTAACGTTTAAACTATAGATTTTCTATTTCAATTAGCGTATAATTATGTAACTTCTGGGAAACCATCTCGACCCATCTTGATTTTTTGTGGTAAAATCCTTGGTTTGTCTCATCTTGACTCCATAGTATAACATCTGGTATTCACAGATGTTAAAGAGCCAGAGTGAATATTTCTAGTCTTTTGGTACTGGGCATGTGAATTCAGTCAACAAAATAAAATTAAAGGTCTTACGACTATTAATTTATTTTATTAAAATTAAATTGGTTGGGCTATTGGTTCGCCACGTCTGTTCTAGGCTAAAGAACAGACGTGTTAGTAAGCACAGCATACGAAAGGATATCATTACTGGTATAAGTACAATGAACATTGTTCACCGTTCAAAGAAGAATGCCTTCATAATACACACTATGACAAAATGCATTGTGTTCGCAAAATGCACATGTGCATAGTGCAAGAAAATAAAAAACAACACTGCTTGAGAGCCGCGTACCATGAACTAACTTGTAGGTGTCAGTTTCACAAGCCCTGTATTAATTATTGTTCATAAACGTACGACATCGAGATTTTTCGGTAAAATTGCAGCAGCCTTTCTGTAAGTACTATCCCGCACAAGACCGAATAGAGACATATCTATATTCTGTGGCTGATACTAAGTAACGGTTTTAATTATGAATTACCACCTGGTGGGCCGTTAGCTCTTCTGCTATCACTGCACACTGTTAGTAATTTATGTTATACACAGTTTACAATCGATCGACTGAATCAGATGATTAATTATCTACAGTCGACATTTGTCGCTTCTTACAACCTACGAGATAAGAGATAAGATACATGTCCTCTCTTAGGTATATTTTAAACCGAACTATATCCGATGAAATTTAAAGAACTATACTGGGTTCGAGTAAATAGAGTAGTCTAAACTCTAGCGACTAGCGATAGACTAGCGACTGTTCCTTGTTTAATTTCCCTTACCGTATCTGACGGGAGAATAGGTTCCAATGTCATATTAATTTAAGTGAAGCCGAAATAACCCGTACAATAATTATTATGACCTTTCAGTGAGACATTTATGATTGATTGATATTATAATATGGCGGGCAACCGAATGGATGAGGTTCCACTACCAAAATTGTTTTCACACATGACTTCTCTTGACTTTATCAACAGTGCTCTTGCCGTCACCTACGGTGCCGCAAACTTACCACTAACTACCACATACAATAAAGTAAACACATTCTTATAACCTACTAGCTATCCACAGCGCAGTTTCAGCCGCGTCTTTGCTCACTGCTCTGCTTCCGTCGCCAGTAGCATGATAATACATAGCCTATAACCTTCCTCGAGAACTAAGCTATCAAACGCAAAATTTTCAATTTCGACTGGTAGTTCCAGAGATTAGCGCGTTCTTACAAACAAATAAACAAACAAGCACTTTCTTCCGAGTGATTTTTTTCTCACGTAATTTTTGCACAGAGAGGAAACGATTAGTTAGTTACTTATAATCTTTTAAATATAAACAAATATATGTAAGTGAGTATAAAAGTGTGTTAAGTATAATAGTTTAATATTGTATCCTCATACTCACATAAGTAACTGTTTTATACACTAGGAGGCTTCAGCAAATTTGCTATGATAAAGAATGATTTATTTTTCGGTACAGAATAAAAATGATGTACAGTGTTCTCTTCACACGTTCCATTGCTGTACTGCATGACATAAATAGGAGGAGCAAGTGCTGATAGTGATAACATGATGAAAATTAGTAGAAATACTAAATTACTTTTGCGACGCAGATAGGAACGTGAAAACGTAGATAATGCCATTTTGGATAAATATTTTGATTATTGTGTACCGTGGCTCTATAGATTTATTCCTTTCGTACCTACTTATCTTTGACGACCTCTGTGGTTTGGTGGTACTGTGTAACTGCCACGCAGAGATCGGTCGCGGTTTCGATTCTCGCTCAGTACAAATATTTGTGTGCATGAACATATGCATTTGTATTGGTCTGGGTGTCGTATTGGCCGGGTCATCACCTTCCCTCTAATATGGCGAAGGTGATTATGGCTGGTCTGTGCGTCATGCTCGTGAACGGATGCTACCTGGGATGACTGGTCAATCTTGGCATGGCATATATTTAATACTTAATTCAGTATTACCTTGTAGTTCAATATGACTGGGAAATGTATTTACTTTTTTTTTAATTTTAATTAAAATACGTAGTCAAATTACTATACTAGATGAAACTAAATAACTGAAATCCTCTATTTTCGTTTCTTTTCTTTTTTTAAAATGTTATTAAATAATCAGTTGTTTTGTAATAATTACTTTGTCTGGTTCTTTGGTTGCGTTGATGGGTTAAAATTGTTAACTCATACAAAAAAAATTTATTATCTGGCGATTGAAAAGAGTGGCGTGAGTTTCTTGCCAGTTCTTCTCACAGCTCTACCTCGTCAGCGAACTGTAGGTTAAATAGCTAACTGCATGTAATTTGACTTTTCATAAGTATCATTCTTTATGATCAAAATGAAATAAATACTTTGACTTTGACTTTGGTGTTTATATGTACCTATAATATGTATGTAAGTATTTACAAAAAAGTAAGTATAGTAGTATATTTATCCGTATTCTAAAACCCATAACACAAGCTATACCTAATATAATGATTACTTTGAGTGCTTTGGGTCTAGATAGCGTTGTGTGGTTGTTGTGATATTATTATTATAGGTATTTATAATAGTTGCTAACTTAACTATGACACCATCTCGCTAATACAATCCTAAACTAACTTATTCATCACATAGGCAAGTTATTGAAGAAAGTCATAAAATGAATGGCGGAAAATCCAAGTAAAATATCAGTCAATTTGCTTGCACGTATAAAGAGAAAGCCTTGAGAAAAGAACAGGCTTAAACTAGTAATATCTATTAATAGGTAAGGTATGCTTCTAGAAGTTAATTAGTAATAAACACATTGAATGCAAATATAGAAGCAAAACAAGTAAAATAAACGCGGTACGTCGCGTTGTCTATCGTCGATAACCTCCAAACACACAAACAATAGGTTTTCTATTGTCTGCTCTTTGCGTTCAAAGTGTCTACTACACATATTTTATTTACTACTAGCTGCGACCGACGGCTTCGCTCGCGCTTAAAATGTATTTTGTCTCGCTCGAGAACCAGACCGAATTGCCGGATAAAAAGTAGCCTATGTCCATCTCCGGCACCAATTCTATCTACATACCAATTTTCATCGAAATCGGTTAAGCCGTTTAAGCGCTGAGTGGCAACAAACACACACACATACATACACACACAAGCTTTCAAATTTATAATACCTATTAGTAGGATTTAAACTTACGTTTGCTTGAAAAAAAGACGGAGATATTGTAACAGTCGTCGTCGAAGAATCACAAATTCGATGCAGAGTCAAGTCCATGTATAAGGAATAGACTGTTTTATCTTTTTTCTGATTGGGAAGTCGACCTCTAAGGGGTTTAAAGGGGGCAGATAAAAGCTAATTTGATGCTTAGTTCGATTGCTAAACTAAGGCTTAGGTAAACTTGAAGGTTTAGACGTATGAATAGATGGATGATGTATGATGGAAGTATGGATGGATTTTTGTTACTCAATCATGTCAAAATGGGTAAACGGATTTAAATGGGATTCGCCATAGAGACATTTTATATACTAATTGTTACTGATATAATGTATGATTTCACATTCTCATTTTCACGCGAACGAAGTCGCGGGCAACAGCTTTTCAATATTACGAACAGACACTCCAATTTTATTATATGTATAGATTCTTATATCTACTATATAAGTACTTACTTATCTACTGATGTAAATCTTTATCTTTATATGAAAGCATCTGAAATCAATACTTGTAAGTACTAGGATAAAACTACCACGTGAGTTTAACTTGATGACAATCATTGTTTTAAGATTAAAGAATGGTACTTAGTACCATGGCCGTAATTCAACCTTTGTTTTGGAGCCTTGACTTTAAACGTCAAAGCAAAAACAAGAACCTTTTTAAAAGTCATCAATCATCAATCATCATAGTCCGATGAGCTTTACTGAACATTTTATTAACTTACCTATTAAGTCAATGACAATAATCTAATTTATGTAGCTTAATGCTACTGGTAAGTAAACTTCTTAATTCAAAACATCCGAGATTACCTATTCGTGATTGCTCATGCAGCTTTCTATTTAGTAGAAACTTGGTGGTGGTAGCTTTCGCAAGGCTGGTACGGCGCGGTCGGCGAGCGGTGTGTTCGCGACGGAGCCGTTGCGGATAGAAAGCCTCGCCATGACCTCACTTTCACTCATACTAGCACAACCAGATAAATAACACTAATGTCATCCTATAGTAAAAGACCTTATTTTTTTATTGAGCACATTTTTTGAGCATCTACTGTTAGGCACATCTTGTTTGCTTTATTAAAAATGCATCATTTGTAAAAATGTCTTTCGTTGACTGCGAACCCGCAACCTCTTGAGCGATTGCAGTTTCCAAACCGATTTCACCTACCTACCTGTCTTGGCGCAAAAGATCTCAAGGTTTCTTCGAGGTTAAGTGTTATACTAAAGATGATTTCTAAAGGCAGTTCAATTTAGTATAGAATTTTCTTCAGTACAGTCTCTCAACTCAAATAATTAGTCACGCTTAGGCGTCTAAATTATAATTATATACCTCTTTTCTGTACATCATTTTTGCAACCTCATACATTTGTTAGAAACATTAGTTACTTTATACTACCGGACGTGGTCATCCGAAAGGAAGGACGTATTTCATCGGTCTCGTTGAATCAATATACTTCGAGTCAATTGATTTCCAATAACTGTTTACAATTGAGACAGGCAACGTATGCGGGGCCCTGTCCATTGTTTGATCAACAATTGACTGCAGCTATTCGTGACGTTATTAAAAGTTTATAAAATAAAATACTATGTGAAGTGTAAACCTCCGGCACAAATCACGCACTGGGAGGTCCCGAACGATAATTGAGCTAAGTTCGCAACGGCTAAAATTAAATGCATTTTAAAATATTAACTATCCTAAGAAAATGTATAATGCTTGACGAGCCAGTCTAAACACAAACTCTCGGAATCACAAAATAAATATAGGTAATTTGTTCTATATAGCCGTAGCCAATTTAATTATTACGGTTCCTACACAAAAGATTTTGAACTGTCGACGTCGAACCTTTCCAAGTTCTCTGTAGCTGTGGCGCCTGTATTTTGATTACTTACTTAGGTATTTTATCAATCAATAATATTATGCAAAAAGGCTTTGGTAAAGTAAAATACTTGGAAAATTACAACTTGTAAGAGGCAGGATGCACGGTACAGTGGAGCGAGACGGTTGCGCGCTGTGGCACAGAATGTTCCTGAAATTATACATAAGTAACAACAACCAACTGTTCCATTTTCAACTTTATAAATAAGCCATGAAGAAGTAAAATTAATTGTACGTTCTGTAGTTTATAATACCTTTATGTATTCAACGAGATTAAATTTCGAAGCCGTACTTTTCGAGAACGTTTCTTATATAATACTCGACTGTAAGCTGAGAAGTTAAAGTTGGTTTTCTAGTATGATGGAGATGGTTCTAGAGTTCATTTGGAGCTTTAGTGTTCAGTTCTATGAACCGCTTCCGCCGCTGCTTCTTCCGTCTCGGGTTGCTGGTTGGAGACATTCCTGAGGCGGACACCGGACCCAGCTTAAGAATGCTGACCAGACGGGGACACGCTGATGGTATGATAGCTTAATGCGTCCTCGAACAACACACTCTTCGCTGCATTCCATACTAAATTAACATAACTCTATTATTCGTAGTTATTTAATTATTTTATGTTATGGTTTGGTTATTATTCGAAGTAATTTTAGGTTTTGCTACTTAAATATTTATTATTTATTTGTGATATACTGGGCAGTTGTGACATTAAGCCATTATGGCCGACAAGCCTAAAAATAGATAACGGATCGTGATAAGCTACAAAAATTAATAGCAATTTAATTTACAATATCAATGTTACAGTTAATAAATTCCGCAAAATAAATGGGTGGCAAACAAAACCTGAGAGATGTTTCCTGCATTTCACTTTGGTTCGCTTGTTTATTTGTAGGTATAGTAGGTATACTTATATTAACTTTTTAATTGTTTAATAATATGAATACTTGATACACAATAGGTAGTAATACTTTATGTAGAAAGCTTTGTACATTATAGAACGATAGCTTAGCGCTGGTGTCTTTAGTCTGTGCAAAATTTTCTCTGAAATCTCAATTTTCGAGGTCAGCGCCTTCGTGGAACATCTGTTTAAGATTTCAGAATTCTTCAGTAGGTTTGTAGAACACATGCCATAGTAATTACCTTTTAACTTAAGTTACTGCCTTCCAGTCTATTATTATTTCAATCAATAACTCAACAACATTATTTATTGTTAATATTTATCTAACAAATTATCAGTTATTTCTGTCGTGTAACGTCATAAAGTTTTTATCTATTTGTGTAAACCGTGAGAATGATTATGGGTAGCGGTCCCATGTCTTTGGTCCATTCATGGTGAGCTCTATTCTCGGTCCCACGCACATTTGTGATCCATGTGTGACTACAAAGTGACTTATGCTTAACAACCTGTGTTTTTAGGTTGTTTAAATGTGTTTTACAACTTTATCTACTACTTACATATTTATTTTAATAATTAACTTGAACTTTTAATTTTGAAACTCATTTACTAAGTACTAACTATGCTTATATATATACTTCTTTTTGAGAACACATTTAGTTTTATATTTTAACATAAGTTCTAATCTAATTAATTATATACTTACTTAAATTGGTTCCAATTGAAATGTTGATACTTATTAGGTAATCTTGAAAAATAAGGAAAGCAGTTGTAGCAATTTTTTTTTAATTATTAATAAGCTGACTAAATTAAAGTTCCAAATGAATAGTCTGTTTAGGTATCATTTAGGAATTAAAACTATTCAGCACAAGTTATAATGTTTTTTAACTAACATCATCATTCTTTTACGACATTTGTGATTCAATGCACTGAACCAAATGCACTTAGACATAGATGAATCCTCCTGCATCAACAAATAGAGTTAGGTAGTTTATAACTAATTATAACATTAATCTGGAGGGATCTGAAGGATCTGGGTATTCTATTTGACGACAAACTGTCTTTTAGGACGGACTATGAACATATTACATCTAAAACCAATCAATTAGGTATTAGGTTTTGTAATTAGGTCAACCAACCACGGATTTTAAAAATCCCCGTAGCATTTTTTAGCTCTACTTTGCTTTAGTCTCCAAATTATAGGGTACACACCAATTGAAAGAGTGTAAAAAATTAAAAAATTAGTATAATATATCTTAACTTCAGTTTCGAGTGTTTTGACCGTAAGTAGATAATGATACAATGTTACTTAATATTATATATTAATTTGACTAGGTATTGCTTAAATCACGATAACTGTATAAATGTTTGCTGAGCACACAAAATTTACGTTCCAAGCCAGCTCATACCCAAAATTTTTGAATTCTTACACTGTTTTGCTTGTAATTTGTATTGCGATAAATAAATAAAATAAAAATAGCTATTATATGGGTTTTACATTCTCTCCTTTATAAATTTTTACACTAAGGTAAGTTGTGTTATAGGGACAAAGTCATAATGAAGAGAGATCTGCGTATGATGCTTCTACTTATTTGAATAATGGGCCGCAAATTTCAACCTAATTAGTGCAGTATTCCCGCCACACACGAGTCTCTTTAACTATAAAGATTTCTCAATGACTGACATTCACAATATATGGGAATATTTTTTCGGGAACGAGCGTAACGGTTTTTGTATTATTTTTTGTCGCCTCTGACCGTGTGAAGGGACCTCAATGGATGCATGTGAACGGGTCGCCCATTTATGAATGATCTGCGATAATACGTAATCCACCCTCGTGATGAGAGCTTTTGTGTGTTGCGGGAGGGGTGAGGTAGGTCTATATTCATTGGTGTTAAGATGAACGTCTTCAATGAGCTGTTTCTTTGATAAACTTCTCTCTTTCATATCATTGTTTGATGTTTTCACATGGTGACGTTACTGAGAATTGTGCAACAAGGAAATGTTATTTCTCACAGCATGTAGGTATTAAAGCGTGGCACATGTAGATATTAAATTATCTAATCAATATTTTGTACTAACATGTCTTAGCCATGTCAATAATTGTGTAATGATCAAAGATAAGTACCTATTAACAAAGCAATCCTTTTCGTCATAGACCATCATATTTTTACTACATGCAAATTATTTAATCATAAAGGGCACAAAGCTTTAATTACTAGGAACGTTTGTTCAAGGCGGATCGCGTTTTTGGGTTTAAGTAGGTACTTACCTAAATTTTTTACTAAAAAATTGTCCAGTAAATTAAAAAAATAGAAAGAGTGGCCTTGTCTACATTGAAATTCACTACCTCGTGTATCTATAGAAACTTTGATTATATACTTGTATAGAAAGCAGTGCCTTGACCACTAGGCCATCACGACAATCTACTTCCCTTTTAATTCAAAGTAGGTAACGCAGAAGTTAAATACGATAAATTAATAGCGGTTAAATAACATGTATTTATAATTATCAGTTTAAACTTCGCCTTCCTCTTATCGATTGCCTAGTGTTATTTCCTTACTACAGATTACATGAAAGCCGTACCAAAGCCGCTTTGAGATCGGACTTCTTACAATAACTTTAAAATCATGTAAAATGAATGTATACTGTCCTCCTCTTTGCCGTCCTATTTGTCTGTTAAGGAAGAAGGGTTTTTAATGACAAAAAGAGGACAAACGGACAGAATCGCTCTAGCATTTCTAGGAACAGGTCTTTGTCTGTCTCAACATTTATCATCATTACCTATTAATTAATAAATAACCACGGTACGATGACCACGGTATTATTGGTATATCTTCACGTGATTGTGATTATTAATTAACTTTTATGATGTAGCAGTTATCACAACAATGTCATCGTAAACACGAAAGGACAATCAGAACTAATTAGAAATCATAATAACAAAAGTCAAAGCATCGTTTAATTAATCTTACATATTATTTTGTAGTAATTAAAAACAAGACAGATATAGGTACATTTAAACACATAAAACAAATACATAAATCATTGTTTAAGGTATGGTTATTAGAGTACGAGCCTGTAGACCCCGACAATTTATTTTCTTGAATAAAAAGTCTTGTTTGAGTCTACAGTAGTCGAGAGTCCGTATAGTCTTAAATGGAATAGCAAAATTTTTTTTTTGAGCCCGTATGCCTCTTGTATCTTATAAATAATATTTGAAGACATCCACTGCAGAACGAACAATTACTTTTAGTATTTCAGTGTTTACTGTTAAGTAACTAAAAAGCTACAAGTACTTATTTTAACAATTGAATCACTTAAACTCTACCTCTAATGTTAATATTTCGTAAAGTTATTACCGAAATACATTTAACCTTAATGGCAACGAATATCTCTAAGTTACAAAGAAACAAAACAACAAAGCTTCAGAATTTATCCTAAAGATCAAGGATGCAAGATTAAAAACTAATGAACTGAACCCTTTCCCTTTGCTTTGGAATGTTGGTCCCTCCGTCCTTCAGTCGATTAGGGGACAACGACTCGGCCTAAATTACCATAACACGTTCAAACCCATTAAATCACAATTAGTTAATTGTTTAGAAAAACCAGGTCGTTTGATATTAGGTGTATTGTAAACTACATTCTTTCCACTCATTACTACTACGTCAATAAAGTGATTAAATAATAATGAACCATTAAGAAAAATAGTTTCTACTTAGAGTCCAGCTAGTCACTGGTGAAGGTATACCTCGTGCTCGCAATACTGCCCTACTAATAAATAACACAGGAAAGATACGGCATAGGTTAAGTTTGGATAAAAAAGTTGAATGTGTTTTTAGCATGTTTCACGATTCCTTTAGCAGGTCGTCAGTGAACCTTGCGGGAAGATACCCCACGTTGCGTCTGTCGGTTCGTGGTCGCCACTTTAGAGTTTACTAAGCAAGAATACGCAACGTGTAAAACAAAGAGAAATACCCTATCACTACTATGTTTCGCTAAAGCAAAATACCTATGAGTAAGGACTCTGACCAACAGTCTAAAATTACTATTTGATTTTTTATGTGTTGTATCTAGGTGTTGATCCTGTTTACTTCTTCTATAGTAAATATGTCAATTTACTGATTCCAATTAGGTACTTACCTATATCTGCATCAAGAAGTACCTATATTAAAAATAGAAGATCTACCCTTCACTATTCTTTTACAATACTCTTCTTCATAGGTGTATTCATCTTTTTATGTAGTGAAATTTAAATGTATAGTTTATACAAAACTAAATACGTATCTGTGGGTATATACGCTTTACCGCGAAAATCAACTTTTCGCGAATTCCATTTGACCTTTCGGCCAGGTTGGCATGCAGCGGTGCGCGGGGGGTATCGGTCGCGTTCTCACGGGAACGCTCGGTGATTGCACCGCATTACGCCCTACACTGGGTCGCTACAACCGCTTGCACATACAGCCAACTAGCTTTGGACGAGCCACAACAAATACCTATAGAAGAAAATAACTATATTAATAATACAGCGTTTACAAATGATTCAAGTTTACTAAGAAATAATAGGTAGGTAGGTACCTAGTTGAAGAAGTTCTAAGCAAGATTTGTGTTTGCTTAGATATATTTTATTTTTTTGGGAGACTGCATAAGGTATAATGCCTTGTTTTTAATCAATAAACGTGTTCTCTAATTTATGTGTAATCTATAAATTATATTACGCCTACTGATTATCTTAACTTTGATATAATCATTATTACAAACAAACAACACAATGATTAAATATATTTCGAGTAACGTAACCCACTCAAAGCCGAAAAACCACAGGTACCTACTTATTTATTGTGGAAAATTGTAACGTCAAACGTATTAGTCTGATTCATCAAATAGTTACTAAAAACAAAATAAATTCCACTGTCGCCGCATCGCCGAACTCTTCTAAACACAACATGACTTTTACTACGCCTTTTACGTTAATTGTACTGATAGTATGAGTAATTCTAACTGTAGTAAATACTACCTACTACGAATTGCGTAGCCGTAAACGCCGGCGCTCGGGATATCCATGTCCTTGGAGATAAAACAAAACACTTTTAATATCAACATGGCATACATTTGTATGAAATAATGAGATAAGAATGTTTTTAAGGGTTGACATAGAAACATGCATATCTATTGATATGGTTTACTTATCAAATCTAGCATATGTAGCCCACAGTCTAAGTAAGTAGCCATGGAGATAGCAAGTTGTTCCCGTTTTGGTTTACATTCATTTTATTGACAATTTATTTTTTTTATTTTTTTTATTGCCTACAGTGGCAGACGAGCCAACAGCCCACCTGATGGTAAGTGGTAACTGTCGCTCATAGACTTCTGCAATGCCAGGGGCTCTGCGAAGCCGCTGCCTACCGTGATATTAACATGTTTAATTTAATGTCTTTTATTACAGTTTAATTTAATTCAATATTGCACACCATTATGTAAAATATGGCAAAAGAACTATATTTGTAATGTATCATATCTAATAATGTATATTTATTGCATATTTGCAGAAATAAATAAATTGATTAAATTGACTAAATCGGTTGTATCGATATGCAAAACTGAGAAAATAAGGTATCCATATCTGTGTTCCGTTACTATTATTTAGATTTAAAAAGGGAAAACAATTTCTGACGTCCTTATTAAAAACCTGATTTGAAATATTATATTTAAGTGTGTTGTTGAATTTGTTCAACCCAACACCAAGTTTACCTATCGGCCTCTTTTAGATTTTTCCAGATCTGCAACATAAAAGTCGTCATATTGTTTTGAGTGTCTAAGTACATTTAATTTTTAATCATCATTACCTAAAAGTTTGAAAATAATAATCCTGTCCCACGGTTGGATAAAATCATCAGCTTTCTGATAGATAATATACAGTAAAGATCGCCGTCGGGCACACCGCCTCTTTATTATAGCAGTTTTCGTAACTTAATGATAAAATGACGAGACAAGAATCTATAAGAATACAAAGGTTGTGCAATCCAATACCTCGAACATAAAGGCAAAGATGCCGACTCCATTAAGCCGTTCATTGCTTCATGAATACAGAGCTGTGCGACTTTTCCCATTGGAGCGCGCGACCGCGACTTGTTTCCAATCAACAATGGAATGCGTCGACTTTTTGGTCTGAGCCCGCGCAACAGCTCTCGCGCACGGGAAGATCAAGTTTTTATCCATCCAGTGTTAACTCAATTGGAAACAAGGACCTTAGATTACCTTAACTGTTATTTTCTAAGTACCTTTTGGTATTTCACATTAAATTGTTTGTGGGAATTGAAGCAAATGGTAATGTGTCTCGTTTAGTATTAATAACTATGTATCCATCTTCAATGGACATGTCGAGTGTTGTATTTAAGTTCAACAGAAGCAGAAGATTGTCATAGCACTAGAAGCCATCATCAAGCAATAAATATTTTACCATTTACTGTAAGTAGGATTCTAAAAATATCTAAGAATGCACCACTAGGTATAAAATTAATGTTTGCGTTGATGTCTGAAACTATTTCAGTAAACATGTAAGTAGATACCTACCTACTTATTCTAAAATAATTAACGATAATAAAATAATAAACGATATAAAGGCGGGTTAAAACATTATACTTTCCAGAAATCCGTCCTAAGGCTATAATGAAATTAATTGCAGAATATCGAAAAAATACATCTATAGTTTCTTTTGAATCCACCGCAATCAACCGCAATCAATCATTCCAAAGCTGTTTTCTCTTGGTGTGTTATCATTTTGCGTTTCATTAGTTTAATACTTTAAATTAATGATAAATCAGGTAACACATCTATGGTAACGTTTCACCATCATTCCGATTAACGTTAAGTGGAGTTACGAAATATTTTAATATTGTTTATGTATTTTAGTGTTTAGCGACTAACTCCAAAGTCTCTCTATAGTGCATACGTACACTGTCTACTGCAAATGCACACATTATGTAAAGCTAACATTACATACACTTATCCGTAATGTTATTTAAAAGTATTAAGAACCAAGATGCACTTTAATATAAATTTGGCAAGCGAAATCATTTTCGATAACATCACCTTCATTTAAGTCGAAAGATTTGTCAATACTGGTTATAGGCCTACTCACAAACTTCTTTACATTCACTAAACTGAGCTACTCTCATTTATCTGGGTGTGAAGAAAAAAGTATTCAAAATATTATCAAACTGTTTTTAATTCGGCTACCAGTATTACCGTTGCAAATTATGCAAATTCCACAACCCAATTGGGCCACACTAATATTAGGTACATAATTGCTAAATTCGACAAATAAGCCCGACTTTTTAGGTTTCTGATTACTTATGTACGCCACATATTTATACGTATTCTTTCAAATACCGAGAAAGTGTTTTAGTAAACGGTCACATTCATAGACTGACTTTACAATAAAATTGCGTTTAACCTTACAGATATATCGAATGACATAGTTGTTATGTATTTAGATACCTACTAACTAAGGAACTAATATACCTGTTTAAGAATCCTGTTTTTTTTATCGTAGATTTACGTAGACATTTTTAGGCGCTTCATTTGTTTTGGAGATCGTCATTTCAGCAAACATAACTTAGGTATAGTAAGGATGTAAATAATATCAAATAGTTTTAAAGATTAGTCGATTTAGTATATTAGTTTCATAAATAGCGTCAAACGGCGTCTAAGGTTTGATTTTATAGCCGTAGGCTGATGATGATGATGAAGAAAGAGGAACCGAAGATAAAAACAAAGGACAATAGATAAAAATGTACAGTTACAATGAAATATAAATTATTTACGAATAGTAGGTACCTATATTCTTTAATGTCTTCAGCCTGGGTGATGTGATGACCGATAAGCAGGGTAGATAATAATGATGACTGATACATGATATTTTTATTGTGTGTTTGGTAAATGTGAACACGTTCTCGTCTCAATCCTCATAATTGTTAGGTAGTTGAATGATCATTTTTATAATATTTTAAAAAATCTATTAAACTAGTAGATATTTATTATGCAATAGTTGGCGTCATTTTGTATACAGAGCGAATTGTTTATTATATTATATTCTGACAAATTAATTACATGTGAGTAGGTAAGTTGTAAAGATTATTGCGCAATTCATAATCAGTCATTAAACCGCTCTGGCTCGATTATTTGCTAAACATAACGTAACTTAGCCAAAAATCACACTAAAGTTCACACTCTCGTTTCGTGGAATGTGATCTAAAATGAGATGTGAGGTTTGGCAATTTTACCTATACTTAAGTACCTACCTAGATGGATATTTCCTAAGATATCTGCGTATTACGGTAGATGCACGCTGATTTCAGCATGAATGGGCCGGATCGTCCGGGGTAGTACTACCCTCTCATAGAAGATCGACTTAAGAGTAGTAGTATCCGTACTACTGCGTTTCGTTCGGTGAGTGAGAGCGCCGGAGGCCCAATTTCCCCCCTTTCCTCTTTCCTCACCTCCCTCATTCCCTTCCCCTAACCCCTTTCCCAGCCGCCATAGTGGAGGCCACCATACCAGCAGTTTATGACGATGGCTTTTGGTATAGTGGCCGCCACTTCTGGATTCCACTGACTGCTTACCATCAGGCGGGGTGGAGTCACTTTGGTAGGCTATAATATAAAAAAAAAAAAAAAAAAAGTGTCCTCATTCGCCTCTATCTGACTGAAGGTGCTATAAGTATTGAATATCCTTTTATATTATATTGTATTTACATCTAGCCTTTAGGGTCAACATTGACTGATAATTTAATATTTTGATCAACATACATTACAATAAAAACTGACATGCTTGCACCTACATTTTCAGGCAACATTATATTTTTTGGCGTGGTCTATTGATAAAACGCAGTTTATCGCACAAGTCTAAGTCTTCCATTAGTGAAAGAACTTTTCAAATCGGGTTTCAAATCAGACTAGATTTAATAGAATAGATTAAGCAATGGAATGCCATAAAATCGCTACGCAATACTTTAATTGAAGGTTGCGTTCCTGCAGACATTAGAATAACGTTATATGAGTCACGAGCAGAGTTGATCTTCGCCCACGTCTCAACATCCTGCGTCTCAAATGTCTTAAATAAACTTATAAGTTTTGTTATAATTATTATAACTCTAAATAATATAACGCAAAGTTTCTGTTTTTTCTGTCTGTTTCTTCGCTAACTTTTTCTAGACCATGCTGTGGATTTGGACCCTGTTTTTACCTGTTTTTTTTTTGTTGTTTGTGTTTTTGTTGTTCGAAAGGCTTATAAGTAAATACATGAATATTATTTTAGTAGAGAAAATCCGGGAATTTCAAAGATTTATAATCATGTCGGAAAAAAGAATAAAATGAAGACGCAGGGGCACATCGCTAGTCTATGCTTAAGATTGTTTTCAAAGATTTATCATTCATATCATTTTGTTGACATATCAAGGTGGACCCTGTTTTCACTATTGTTTAGCGCATTTCTTTCGAAAGGCTTATATGTAAATACATAAATATTATTTTAGTAGAGAAAAACCAGAATTTCAACGATTTATAATCATGTCGGAAAAAAGGATAAAACTATGTGCAAAGCAGGGGCGGATCGCTAGTCTATGTTTAAGATTGTTTTCAAAGATTTATCATTCTAATCTTTTTGTTGACATATCAAGGTGACGACATACTGTAGGAACACAAAACCCGCTAAATGCTATCTTATTCGCAGACCAGGTAAGTAGCATGTAATACAGGAAAACAAAATAATTTGTTTTTATTCTTAGCGTCTACTTCGATGGCGCAGATTCTGCAGTAAACAAATTAATTAAGTAGGTACCTACTCGAAATTAACATACAAATAAAAGTATCTCAATGTCGTAGTTATCTTAATGAGGAGACTATCTCTACGCTTTAGGAAATTGATCCATCTAATTAAGGTTATCAGTAGGTTAACTATAGCCACGTTGGTCTCAATGGTGACTGATATTTGTATGAAAAATTAACTTCGCCTCTTGCATATTTTTAGCCTACAAAAATGGGGTAATTGGGCGACTGGGACTACAAGGAACTGGAACCGCGGTCCTAGTCGCCCAATAACATTTTTGAATGTGTCGACTGGGACTACCAACCATGTGACTTAAAATGTACCGTCGCCAGAAAAAACTGGTACAAAATTAATCGCGTCTTTTGTTTTAGAACAGGTAGTTGAATCGCCTGATAACTTGACCAATAACTGTTCAGAAGCTTATCAGAAGGGGTATGAATATCCAGAAGGTCATTAGTATTTGCGAGTCAGGAATCATAGTTTGCGACGTGAGTAAAAACGCAATATTATTACGTATTGTGTATCTGCAATACATTAAGTAAGTGTTTCAAATTTCATAGTTTAAAAAATATTTTGAGTTAATTATATATTATATTATATGTATATGCAAATCTAAATTAAAAGGATAGAGTGATATATGTTCAAATAGTTTAATTTCTTGTTATTATTATATTGATCAGTAAATATGATATATTACATGCGGTACCCACTTATTTATGTATTTTTTTATGTAGATATCTCAAGTGGCACTTTTTTAGCTTCTGCCGAATAGGCTCAGATCCACAGAGTGCATATTGGCTTTACTTTGATGAAAAAATCTACTTTAAACCAAAAATATTATGTTTCA
The DNA here is from genome assembly GCA_963082885.1 of Parascotia fuliginaria. Classification (NCBI taxonomy): domain Eukaryota; kingdom Metazoa; phylum Arthropoda; class Insecta; order Lepidoptera; family Erebidae; genus Parascotia; species Parascotia fuliginaria. The sequence continues at coordinate 9,698,551 of OY720180.1, read as the reverse complement.
TAAAAGAATATGCCTATAAGGCTATAGGCCTACATTTACAAATTTTTAAAGTAAAGTCCAAGTGCAGTCTGTGAATCTTACCTTAGTCTCGGTCTCGCTGCGATATTTAATATGATGAATGATGATTATTGATGATATGATGATAATTTTAATACCAATCTTTGAGTTTAATTTCGAATGCTTTTGCTGCTGACTGTACAAGGGTTGAATTTAAACAATACATTTTTTAATCATATTTAAGTAGTGCCAGTCGCCCAAAGAATATCAATAAGAATATTGAATTGGGTAACTGACACCGCGGTCCTACTTTTAGAACGGGTCCAGTTGCCTCCTTACCCCAAAAATGTATCCACTTTGTATCGAGAGATATACCTACAACTTTTGCTCTGATCACGTTACAAAATTAAAGAAAACCTCAAGAAGAATCGTAAAGAAATTTACAGTAAAATTTTCCTATTACTTAGTTGTAAACTAAATAAGGTCTTTTGTCTAGCATTTAGCATGATTTGCGCGTGTTTTTTCGCGCATGAGTTCGTGATGCCGTTAAGGTCTTTCACAAGTGCCATTAATGAATTGCACTACAAATCGTCTGATCTCGAGGTTAATATTCTTACTGCAGTAATTCCGTGAATGGTTGGAAGACGTACTCAATATCGGCTCGTTCAATAATGTGCCTTGCTAGACGTCCCAATTTTGGCGGAACGTGCCGATTTTTAAATCAAAATTAAATGTCCCGCGTGGGACTGGCACAGTCCCGCTTTTCGGTGATAATCTTCACAGATATATCATGAATAAGTAAATCTTATAAATAATAAAATTATTCTCATAATGTGAGTGACTTGAAATTTATAACACTCACTCCTCAGACTACTTATTGTTTGAAACGCCATATTTTTGTAATGTATAAAACTATTTTGATTTTGAGTTCTATATAACGATAGGATAAATCTGATTTTTAATATCATATTTTTTTATTTAAATACAATTTCTATGGCAATTTTTGCTATCATCTATTGTTACATAAACGTAATTTAGACTCAAATAAAAACATAAATATTTAAAAACTTCTGATTATGTTGGTAACCAAGTTTTTACTATTTCCCGCTTTCTATGAAAGAATGCCGCTTTTTTTCTCAAAAAGTTCTAAAATCCCGACTTGGCAAAAAAAATCTGGCAACGCTGAATGATACCTACAGAAATTGAAGATTTTTTATCTAGGTACGTTTGGTAGTGCTTGTGGTTGCTATTTTGCAACTGTGTTGCGTCGATTGGCTATAGGACTAGTCCAGTTCAATAATACTAAGTATTCTATGGTGTCAATAAAATAGGTAAGTAGTACTTAGTAAATATTTTGTTAGTACAACACGTTGTCTTTTTGTCCGTAAAAAAATAGTAAGAGTTTAAGAAGCCTCGAGTTTTCAGGCAGAGGTATATGCCATAACCAAATGTGCTGAGATCAACCTAGTACGAAGACTAAAAAACCAAACAATCTACATTAACTCTGATAGCCAAGCATCATTACTGGCTCTAAACTCTTTCGAATTCAACCCGAAACTAGAAAAAGATTGCGTAAGGAATTTAAATCATCTAGGTGAATCTAACAGGGTTATAATTTGATGGGTCCCGGGAAACTCGGAAATAGAGGGGAATCAAAAGGCGGATGCACTGGCTAGAAACGGCGCTAATCTCCAACAAAGGGCCCAGACCCTCCTCAACGACCTGTTCCAAATAAAAGCGAGCGAAAAAATAAGAATACTCACCGACCACTGTAAATTAAACTACTTACTATATGTTTAAATTCAACCTAAGCCGGTCCAAAATGTGCAGATTCTGCCAAGAGTCAGAGGAGACTACAATGCATGTCCTCTGCTCTTGTGGACCACTCATGCACAAATGAAGCATCCATTTAGGACAGCACCAGGTGCAACCAGATGAGATCCCATTCAGTCTCTATCTGCTTAGACAATCTGGGAGATCCTAGACTCCATAGGACTAAGCAGGGAACTCTAAATAATAAGGGAGCTACAATACATCAATTCTGGTCGAGGTAACAAAGACGCCGCTGACGGCTTCTAGCCCAACGAAAAATAATGACAAGAGGGTTTCCTACACTCTTATTATTAATATTCGTTGAGCTAGAAGCTAATAGGAAGCTAATAGGACATCAGTCGTACAAAATGTAAGAGATCTCTTCCTGAGTTTAATTATATATAGACATTCAAGAGTCATGTAGCTCAGGTGCACGGATCGTTCTGGAAATTAATATTATAAGTAAGTATATAATTACATGAACAAATAATATAGGTAATGTTGAACTTTATTGTACGTTATAAGTGTTATATATAACACAGTGTACTAATATTATTATCTCGACCGACATTTTAATATTTGAATAAGTAGTTGTTATCTGCAGGTTTACTATCGTGGCGGCCGACCAACGGACACCACTGCGGTGTACAAACGAGCGACCTACATCCATATCGCTACTTCGGGGAAGAAAGGGCGTAAAAGCCAAAATAGCAACTTTACAGGGGAGCGAAAAAACGTTTTTTTTTTTAAATTTTGGAAAATAACTTTTTTTGCAATAGAGTTAAATTCGAATGAATTGGTGATATTTACTTGCATTTAAGTGCTCTTTAATATCAAGAAGCTTAATTTTAAGTAGACCTTATTGTTTAGAAGATAGGATGGATTTACGACCCAAAATTTTAATAAAAATGGCTTTTACACCGTCTATAAATACGTACTATAGGACGTAAATCCACAAATATCTATAATGCTAACATACATCGTGTCGTATAAACCATCTTTAGACAGTGAAAAGGTCGTAATGACTGCACCACTTATAACAATTATCGTGAGTAAACCTACAATTATTATAATTTTGTAAGATTTAATGTGGTGAATATTGAAATTAAGGTGCATAGAAGCTCAAAATAATAGCATAATAATTATTATTATCTGATTTATCATAGTTCTATATTACAAAATTTATTATAACGAATTAGGTTACCTACCTGTTAAGTTAAATGCACACGATTCATGAATAGTGAAACAAAAGAAAAGATTTAATTGAATTGAACTTTGATTATTTTCATTAATTTAAATTTTAAGTTAACTGTGATAAATAATTACTATCATCTAATATTAATTAATTAAGAAATAAATTAACTAAAATTGATAAAATAGTATAAAATAATGGTATGTTTGTAATTTATTCTACTAGGTAGGTATTGGTGTATTAAATAAATAAATTTAGTTAAGATGCAAATCAGTTTTATTCATTCATAAATCAAATCAAATTGACAATAATTAGTAATCTTCTTTTTTTTCTATTTCCTTTTCTGTTTTTTGTTTCGTTTTCTTACTTTTTTAATTTTATTGCTTGTAATCGTATTCTTCTTTATTTTTTTTATCTTTTACTTTCTTTTTATTCATCTTCTTTCTCTTCTTATATATTTTTTTCTTTTTCTTATTTGTTTAACCTTTTTTTTTAATTATAATTTGTAAAATAAATCTTTCTTCTACTTATTAATCATTCATGCATTATTCTAATGAAATTAAAATGTAGATAAGTACCCATTCATTCTAATTCCTCTACTACATCGTCTTCTTCGTCGGTATCTAGTAATTGGTCTACTACTGTTTTAAAATGAGGCAGCGAGTCATTACGTAATAAATATTGTATTTACGACCAAATATTCTTTCATACTATGGTGATACGCCCTTATTAATTTGAAATAATTAAATAATGTCATATACGTCAATTTTTTTTAATAAAAATGGTTTTGGTGAGAAAAAAATCATGGGGGTAAAAGCCATTTTTTTGGGAATATTGAAATTTTAAATATACAGATCGATAGAGCGTCGAAAACTAAACAAAGTTGCATTATTAACTCATTTTGGCCAAAAGTGGCTTTTACGCCCTTTCTTCCCCGAAGTAGCGATATGTGCAGTTAGCAACTAACTAGAGGAACTTTGCCCAAATAAACTACATAGGTTCCTAATTATATTGGAAAACTTTTTTATAGTAAGTATTATGGTTTTACCCTCATAATACAAAACTGTAGTAGTTTAAAATTATAGTGCAAAAAGCAGCACAAACGACCAATCAGCAAATTTCCTTATTACTCGAACAGTAAGTTAAATATAATCTACCTCTAATTAATAATATATATTTATAAATACTTAATATAAAATTATTAATATACTTACAGTGAATAGCTTGTTCTAATTTGATTATAATACTTTTTCAAATACCTTATACTGCCTCTCAGTCTCAGAACTAACGGTCCGACCTCCTTACGTTTCTTTTGCCAGTGCCAAAACCTAGACAAACCTTTCAGTACGGTCGACGACCTTCAAAACGGTTAACGTAGGTATATCTAGGAATCAGTGAATCATACATGGCAACTTTTTACCATAAAGTTTATTGATCTCAGCCCAAATTATTATCCTCGTAAGTCTCAGGGGGCAAAAGCCTACATTCTGACCACAATTTGTCTGGTTTCAAATGCATTTCTTGAGAAATCCAATGCGTTAAGTATCTGGGACAAATATCACATATTATCCTTGGATACCTGTCTGTGTGTAATCGTATCTATATGTTTAATATTCACTGAAATATTCAAATTACTAACTAATCAAGACTGAAGACCGCAAACTTGAAACTTGGTAAGTAACTTCGGATTCGATTCTACATTCGATTCGATACATAATTATACACAAACTTTTGCATTTATAATATTAGAAGGATTCATTCAACTTTTAAATTTGTTGAAAAATTGTAAAAGTTGCTAGCTTTTTTAATTTCAGGTATGTGCTTACTTATAATGATTTTAAGAGAGAATTGAATTTATACACATAATTATTTACTTACTTACAATTTTAATGATACAATGCCAAAGTGTGCACGAAATGATTCGTTATTAACGGTCCAAAGTTGCAGCTTGATCCTATTATTTTGATAACGAACAAATCAGACGTCATAAGTAATTCGTCACATGAACTCACATGGAAATCACGTGATATTCAAATTCACAGCCAAATTACGAGCCTTGAAGCGATATGTAGATTTAATAGGCACCTATCTACCTATCTGAAATAAGAAGACGTGATCTATTTTATTAGCAAAAACAAAACAAGTTTTGCCTTTGAAGTATCGAAAAGGCTTTTAACTACCAAGAGGCCTCCTATTCGTAGAGACGATCCTGATAATATGTATTAGTAGCACCAAACTGGGGCACCAGTTTCATTACTCCCACATGAGATCGATAGGTCCAGTTCGGGAGTTGCATCAGTGCTCGGATGTTTATTTTAGTCGCATGACTCGAGAAGGCATGACAGAGCCCGTATGAGATCACCACACATTATCGACCAAGTGGCAAGTTATTGCAAAAACAACTCTTAAAAACCGCCGAGCTTTATTTTATAATTTATGTTCTAAATTGGGTTTTACTCCCCGTTATAGAATTATTATTTAAAAATAAGTGCACGCCGCGTTTTCTTCAACGTGTTAAAGTAAATCAATAACCACACGTAGAGTACGTTAAGAATAATCCCCCACAGATTATAAAAACAGACCACCGCGAGCATAGCACATTTTCAAACATAACATTTGTTGCTTGAAAAAAAATTAATCTAATTAAACACATTATTATCGTAACTTGAAAAATTTTGCTTCTGAATTTATTACTAATAAAATAATAGAGGCCAACATACCAGTAGATTAGCTTTTGGAATGGTTTCCACCACTTCTGGATTACACCGACTGCTTACCCTCAGGCAGAGTGGAGTCACTTTGGTATGCTAATATAATATTACCTGTATCGAAAAACATAGTGATACTGATACTTATTTACCTAGTTACCTACATTTGACTTATTAAGTACTTAAGATAAATTTTTTTAGAGTTTATAAATATCTCAAATTTGGATCATAAATAATTACTTACTAAATAACAGAATGACTTGCAACCGAAACACCGCCCGAAATTTCAGAACCTCCTCACATCGTGCCCCGCGTGCACTAACATCTGCACGCAGAAGGACTTGATGGCAGCTTCTGAAAATGCATTCAGGCGTGGCCTCCTTCTGAACCAGCACCGTAATCTGAGGCCAGCACAATATAAATTTGATCCTCAGAATCCGGAACAAAACAAAACTTTTGTTCTGTATTCTGAGATTTGATCATAGAGTTTTTGTTTAACATCGAAATGGTAAAAAGAACTAAAAAAATGTGCAGTAGTAGGTATTCTTAAATTCAGAATGGTTATGTAAATGCTTACCGAAAATGAGCAAAATAAAATTGTAAGTCAGCCGTAAGGAATGCAATAATTTAAATAACACGTCCCTTGTTGTTCCTACGTACAGATTTAACTCGTTATTCTTATCAATTGCATGACCAATCCAATAATAATAAAATATGAGAACTAGATACGTAAAGCTACTGCAACGGTTTGCGTTCAAAGTGCGAAGTTTATCTTAGGGGCCAGCATCTGACTACTTACATGTCGAAACTTGTTCCACACGTGCAATTAGAGGGGGTCACACAAATAATATAACATTATTTAAACTTTTTGCCATCCATTATACCCTCCCTAATTCGGGGCCCGAACCAAATTACGCATTAATGTATTCAATCCAGTTTCTATTCATATGTAATTCAATGTTTTCGTAAGCTTTTTAAAGCAAGAACTGGGTCGCAGATGGGCGTCAGATAGAGAAATTTAAATAAAAAACGGTGTGATCTTGAAAACGGCATAAATAAGCTCATGAATAATATTGAATGGAATCAGTTACTTTTAAATAAGTATTTTGGGGCATTGAAAATGTAGTACCTACTCGTATTTTTCCCCAGCTACTTACTTACTACATTGCAAAATCGGCTTTGTAGATAGCGACATAAAGTAAAACTTGATGTGATTCTAAAATAGTCGATATATTTTGGGTGTACTGCATGTGCACTGCATTTTAGCATATTCATGAAAGAGTATCAACAAAGTTTTACAGCCGTTCTGCGCTAAAAACCGACACATTTTAGCATCTAATGCATTAGGGTAATTATGATAGAAATTTTGATGAATTGAGTAAGCGTAAGATTATATTTCGGTTACTTATTTATTGTTATAAAATTTAAAATTTAAAAAATTCTTGCTACACACACACGCACACACACACACACAAACACGCACACACACACACACGCGCGCATTCACTCACGCACGCACACATGCACACACACACACACCGTCGCTTTTGTTAACGTATTTTTATATTTGTGCGTGTATGTGCCACCAGACAAGAAAAGGAAAGCTTGGTTTGTATGTAATACAACCCAAACCAGATCCGAGATTTATTGACTGTATTTTTCTTCCTTCGAAATTCATGAGTAGATTTATGATTACTGTACAATAGATATACAATTACATAAGTTGTTAGTTTAAAAAAAATAGGCATTTTAATTATCTACTCATATTTTTGGGCGTTGAGGGAAATAACGCTAACTATGGGTCTTATCAGAAGGTTCAAAGTCGCTCAGAGGGCGATGGAGCGGGCCATCTTAGGCGTCTCCCTGAAAAAACCCGTAGGCGAACTAAAAAAAACTATTTTTTAATATTGTAATCCCTATGGTGCCCAAGATACAAGCACTAACTTAGATAGGACCGAAGGGAAACTACCTATATTGTATATTGTATGTAATTTATATTTATTAATAAATTGATTGATTTTTCACTCCACTTCAGAATGGCAACCACGAATCGGAAGACCCCTCACAAGGTGGACCAACGACCTTCTAAAGGTGGCGGGCAACCGATGGATGAGGGCGGCTCACGACCGGCCAGGATGGCGAAAATTGGGGAGGCCTATATCCAGTAGTTGACGTCTTTAGGCTGATATGATGATGGTGATGATGAGGGAAATAAGAAATATGCCAGGGTAATGCCGAAGTAGTATAAAATTTGATCTTATTACACCTGGACCGATGATTTATATTTATTTTTTATTTGTAATTGCCCCTTAGTTACCAAATTGTCAATTTTGTTAATAGTTTTGCTTACGTCAACAGTTATTTCAACGAGTTTACTTTAGATTAACCCCGGTACGGGGTAGTGCAATTCAGATAGATACGCTAATTAGTTAGTAAAAACATTTAATAAACAGTAAGTATGTAATTTTCTTTTTATTTACAAATACAAAAACGGACCTAATAACATGATCACACTGCTTAAGTAGCAATTTGCTTAAGTAGCTTATTTTTAGGAACTAAGGCTCGTATTTATAAACACATCTCAGGTATTGAGTTGAGTACGCGCACTTGAATCATACCCCTGTCTCTATCTAACTAGGGGCCCGAGACCGTAGTTAGAAAGAGAAGGTATTAATTACGCGTACTCAATACCTGAGCTTCGTTTATAAATACTACCCTAAGATAATTACCTATACTTACTTACTTAACTGACTTATTAGTTACATAACACTTAAAGAACAAATTAAATCTACAATTTAATCAAAAAAAATCTTAAATAAAATATTATCTGAAAAATAACATAATTATTATATAAATCACATAAAGACGTGCTCGTGAATGTTATATGCTTGAGCTGCTCCATATTGAGTGAGCTCTCCACTTTTAACTTTTTTAACGGATGTAGTCAGATGTTGTGACGTACTTATAACTTTTTTTGTAATCTATGTTTACGGCATAGTGACATTAGCGACTCTGAAAAAAAATCATTTTCAAATTAGAAACAATACCTACACTTCTGCGCGAGACGTAACTTCAAAATGGAATGTTTAACCCTCATTTCCACCCTTCTTACTCTCGCTAAACCTCGAACTTCAATTTCACTGGTACCTCTAATCAATTTCAACTCAAACTCTAACAAATTTCATCTAAATCGGTACAGCAGTGGTTTCAAGATAAAACAACACAGACAGACAGACGTTATTGATTTACCATTCTTGCCTTTTACCTACAATTAAATACGGAAAAGATTGTTTGAGAACTACTGCTAATTACTATGAAAATGACAAGTGGGGATATTACGAAAATATTCATATCGGAATAAACCCAGATATTTCCTACAAAACACTAAAAATAATGATTAGGACTTCACGTTTCTCTAAAAAACAATAACCTATAATATTAAGAAACATTTATTAAAATAACTTCCCAGGTCCCGAAAAAAAGAGTGTTGGGATTATTGAGATTCACCCAAATTGGCGCCAAAATCACTAGTCTCACGAGACGGGACTTCACACACTCACTTACGGTAGCAGCGGCAAACGGCGACTGGAGGGCCAAGGCCGATAACAATAGCGTTTCAAGTAATGTTGCCAGTATGAAAATATCACGGCTAATAGTAGTTACTTTAAACTTATGGAATATACCCAATTTTGGAATTACCCCAATGCACCTTACTAAATTATTAAACATATGTACAACACAATCTTATAGGCTAATATTACATGTGCTGTGATATGTAATATGTAATAAATAACTTTTACAATTATAATTAGTGCTTTAGGTTGTTAATGCGCGCGTGCGCACGAAGTAACTATTGTCACTCGCATCAGTCGCATCATTGACTATTGTTCCCTGTTTCGTGACACGACAAATAGCTAACTAACATACTGATTAGGTACCTATTAAGTACTTTATGATGTTTTATACATATAGATGCGTTCCATTACTCATCGCTAAGTAGCCATTCAGATGAATAGATTTGCGAGTTTAACACTTGTTGAGGTCAGTTTGTGGGTAGGTATGTGACCGCTTTGTTGAGCTCATCAATTCATTGACCGTTCCGTTAAAACTCCGTTTAACAAAGTCTGCCCACTACACCGTGCCATACCATGATCATGACTCTCAAGGGAATCAAAATTTATAGGATATTTTTCGTTGACCTATGTAATTTGGCAAGTAATACCGTCATATACTATACGTATAGGTAAAAATCTAAAAACTATACCTACATTATAAAATAGGGTCTTTAGAGAACGGCGCGGCGCGGCGGCGGCGGTCCAAATTTTGAATTGAGTTAACCGTGTTATGTGGGGTTTTGTATGAAAAGGCTTCATTGGCACAAGCTTAAACAGATTTTTAATTATCTTTATGATTTTTAATTATGTTTGCGAAGAATGAAAAAAAAAACCCTTTCCTTTTTCATAAGTATAGTTAGGTAAGTACTTACCTAATAATCAAATCATTAATTTGAACGGAACCCTCGGTGGGCGAGTCTGACTCGCACTTTCCCGATTTTTTTTTCTTCTGGCAATTCTAGAAAAGTTGCGCAACTACCTATACATAAAACGTTTTTTGTCTTATAAATAAAAAATCATCATAATCATTATTGCTTTAATTATTGATTATGGATGCATGTTTATTACTAAATAGTATAAAACAAAGTCGCTTCTTGCTGTCTGTCCCTATGTATGCTTAGATCTTTAAAACTACGCAACGGATTTTGATGCGGTTTTTTTAATAGATAAAGTAATTCAAGAGGAAGGTTTATATGTATAATACGTGCAATGTATAGTAAAGAAACACTGGTTATTTTAGAGGTTTGTAATGTAATGCAGGGACATAGCGGTTGCGGCGCGGCGGTAATTTATTCGTGTAATTTATCTATAATATGTATGTATTTACAAAAAAAAAAAAAAAGGTATATAAGTAGTATATCAGTTGTTTAGTACCCATAACACAAGCAAATATAATTGCTTAATTTGGGGCTAAATGGTGCTGTGTGCATGTGGTAGAATATTATTATTATTATATACCGGCTGTGAGCCGCAGGCCTCTAAAAAAAAAATGTTTGTATTGTCTAATGACAAAAAAGCTGTGAACGTTGTTTAAATAGACATTCTGTAGTATATTTAGTAGTAGTATCAGCATAATACCTGTGCGAAGCCGGGCGGGTCGCTAGTTAGAAATAAAACAATATTATTGTATGCTTACACTTAAGTAACAATTATTAAACCTTCAATAGGATTCTTTGGAGTATTTCGGATTATTAATACATTATAATAAATACATATAATACCGCTACTGGTTTGTAAAGCCAACGGATTCTCATTTTCAACTTCTTAGTGACACGAATATCCAGAAGAGTATTGAGATGTATTGACCACAATCAATTGAATTATTTCCAAGATCTTCGTTTAACTTTAGTAAGGTAATTTTTGAGAGATTTGATATCTTCAGACTTTCCCACAATAAATAATATTGTTCAAGAATCTGATCACATAAAGTAAAACTAAGTACTTATATACTTATACCTAATACAGAATCTACATATTCTTAACATTTCTAAATTATTACCCAATGAGTATTTCATATTTTAATAGATGCTCAAAGCACCGGTTTTACTGACGATAGATGAGTATTCAAACTAAGTAATTTAAATAAAATATAAATTATTTCGAGTAAGAAAAAAGTGATTTGCACAAATGTAATCAAATATAATAAATAAAAATTATTTTCACTCTTTCCCAAACATACCTATTTGAATAATAACGTGTAAAGTTTATTTGATATACAATTACATTGTTTATATCCTGTCATTGTTACAATTTATTACCAAACCTAGCACATTTCCAGAATATTCGCAAAAACCAAAGTATTTGAAAGTTGCAACACACGCATATTCACGTTTATTGCAACACATTCAAGTTTAATACGAGTAACGAATCGCAAAGCCAGTGAATGTCACTTTGCATGATGTACCTATGTCCGAAATGATAGTACATTAGTGTACTTATAGTGGTGTACCGATAGAACGGATGGTCTCATTCGACAGAACGATAACGGTAACTACGCTCGCAAATAACTATTCACCTACTAAGTTCCGGTGATCAATTTATCTTTATTACATTGTTATGGCAAATGTTTCATTTATTTTCTAACTGTACTTGTAGAGCTATTGATTGAGGACCTACTTTTATAGGTTTTTTATTTTTATATATTTTAAATAGGTATTGCACAAATGAAAATTGGACCAAGAATAATGCCTTGAAGTAACCCAAATTTTCAGGGGGACAAATAGAACTTTTTTTTCCATCTCTCACCCTAGAGGGACAAACAGAGGGACTGATGGGAATAATCCAAATTTTCATTCATTTTATATTATAAGTTTTAGCACAATCGTTTCTATAAATTATTGACGAAAAGTAATGACGTATCAAATAAATTGTTTGTATTAGTATGGTATTTTTGTATTTAAGCTTTGTCTCCAAATATTTTAAATTCAAAGATCTTTTCTTATATATGTATAATAAACATCTTGAAATTAATATTCCAACATCGTCATCTATTCATTGTGATCTCTAACATTTAAACAGGTGAAGTAAGTAGAATTTAGTTTAAAAAGTTGATGTCACCATAGACGGAGTTGTGCGAAACGTGCTACCGCAACATTCCCAGTGCTTAGGCTCAAACGATGCCACTTGAGGCGATCGGCGACAGACGCCCCTTTATGGCGAGGACGATCGCGATGGAATGTGGTTGCTTCGACTGCCTGTGAAGAGCGAACACGGGAATCACTTCACTATCAGTATAACAATAATAATGGTAGAAATGTCAAGTAATCTAACTGTAAACTTTACGTAACGTAACGATAAATCTGCTTATTTTGAAAGACTGAACAAATTCTGAAATACATAATAAGCAAAAGCATAATTCCCATAGTTGAAATAAGTAGAACGAATATTTGATAGAGGCAAATTTCATTCTTCATATGACATCGATCGAGAATTACAGTTAAAACGGCCGTAATTATCTTCAAATTTTTTAGACAGATATTATTTATTTATTGTACTTAAACATAGGGGATAGGTCAACAGACGAATTCCATGCTTATACATTTTTGGCCATTAGAGTAAAGCTTTAGAAACATTTTGGAAGAATTTACATTTTAATGTGGAGAAAGCGGCTTCGTTGCAGTTAGGTAAGTTTGTATTTCATTTAACAGTGTGGAGTATCTTCAAACAAGGCAAGTAAACAAAAAAATGTATTTTCACATTTTACACTTTTTTATAACTCGATACATATAAATAAGTACTTACGTTAAGTTTTTTAGCATATGTTCATTTATTTGCGTTGCTGTCGCTCATCGCTTATACCAAATCATAAAATGACTCGACAACCGCGGGAATGCGTGCTTGCCAGCTACATACTCAAATGACACTCAAACTTATTTGTTTGAAATACTCACGAGGCCTTAGGCATTCATGTTGATTGCTTAACATCATCAGCTATTTGAAAGTTATGTTTATCTGAACATGCTATCAATATTATAGATATATTATATTGTATCAATAAGAAGTGTAAGTAACTAGGAAGTTGTTTAGTGAACAAGCCTTGTACGGGTCAATGCACAAAGGTGCCGGCGACCATCTAAGAGTGTATCAGGCCCTCACAGTGCCCGCCGCCGGCTAACGGTGCCACGCTCAAATATTTTACCATTACGTTGAACATGAGCTTACTTACCTAACTGTGAATAAATAGAAGTATGCACTTACATACACGTACATTTACAGTTTAATGTAACATTAGCTTTCGTTCGTGGATGCGCGCATTACAAAAGTTCAACAAAGTTCTAAAGTTCATTATTAAAACCAGTGACCTGAAAGATCGCAAAAATAGGGATTTGATTTAATTTCTAATATTATCTAGTTATTAGTGAAACATTAGTCATTATCATTACAAATTGTCGACTGAGTATTAGTCTTATTTATCATTAGTTCATGACTGAATTACCTATGTGTGCGGCCGGCGTTTCGACCAAGTTCAAAGAAATAAGTGCCTGAAGACCTTTAAACTTTTAAGGCTGCAAAACTGATGCGGGTAACGTCGAATCCTGTAGATTGAAAGTATCCTGTAGGTTTATACGATATGTGGACCCACTTCAATAAACCTACCCTTTTATCATAAAACTGCTCTCCACAATCTTGCGGTTAGCTGCAGCCATGTATTCATCAAACAAACTTCGCTTACAATAACTTTGCCACCTCATAAACACTGTTACATGGTTGTTTACGTATTGTGTTAAATAGTAACGGTCAAATTGTACGGCGCGTGCTGAAATGCGGCCAATCGATTGAGCAAATATAGCTCGAACAACATAAGAGTGGCTAGAATATTATTGGCACGTTGGCAATCCCAAATAGAAAAACTATTAGTGTTTTGCAGTTGAGTCAGCAATCCATTTTAAGACCTTTCGTCAATCCATCAGAATCCACTTACAAGGAATCCATCTCGGTCCAATCAAAGTGGATGTTATAAATATAATCAACTAAATAAATAAATCTGTTAAGAGAATTCATCAAGAGGGATGTAAACATCACTGATTGGTTGCTCTCGTACTGCAGGGACCGGTAAGTATCAATGACTGCATCGTGCCGTCATTAGAAGTTAGCTTGTAAAATATCTGAAAACAAATAGCTTAGATATTTCAGAAGCTTACAGCTGATAATGTTAGATGCTGTTACTGTTCTGGCTACGGTATTCGCATATGGTTTGCTAACCCCAAATTAAACAAGCTAGTAAAGTCTTTGTATCTTTTGGTACTTATCTTTAATATTATTGCTGTAAAGTCTACGAAGTGTTATATGCAAGGGGCGGCGTTCGGTGTTATCAATAAACCTAATGATAGGTACATTATTATGTTATGATTAGGTACTTACGTAAGTAAAAATTTAGTGTGTTCAATCTTATATCTATACATATAATAATTAAATAATAATCTTGAAAGAATTCGGAAAACTTACACACAACAAAATGAAAATTGTTTAGTTAATTAATGATAATGATGTCACCACTTAAACGAGATCCCTTTGTGGTACTACTTATATTAACAATATCAAAAGAATTGACATTTCAAAATACTTTACGTTTTTATTAGAATAATTTATTTTCAACCTGCTTACCTACATATATGTAGATAGTAGGCACGTATGATTACTTTCTTTTTTACGGATTTTGAAACAAAAACGTCGTATGTATCGTAAGAAAGCTAACAGACACACCCTAAACACATGTGTTCTAAATTATTAATAACCATACACAATGATTTCACTGTGATGTCATTCAGTTTGTCATCACTATTTGCACTGTAGTCTGGCGTGGGTGTGGGACACCGAGTGTTTTACTCGCTTAGTGTAATTTGCAATTGAAATGGCCATTGCTACGCGCATTTGAATTTATTTAATAGTTCGTAATTGTCTAAACATTAATGTTTGACATCATTATGTTTAATTTAATTTGATTTACAGTTTTTCTGTATACTATCTTTGTGTAAGTAAGTGTCTATCCACGTAACGTACCTCTAGGCAAGACATGAAGTTTTATTATCCTCCCCAAAATTCTATACTTACATAACCAATTTCGATTGTTTACATAGGTTACTACATCTAATTCTGTAGTTTCATCTGCTTTTATAATACTTACCTACAAAGGTCAGTACCATTAATAGTTACGATGTGTCTTTCAAATTCCATAATCTCATTATTCTCAAAGAATAAAACTCAAATGGTGATCCAAATTTAAAAGTCTTCAAGAACGCAAAACAAACCTATAGCCATTAAAGAGTGATATGGTCAGTATAAGCGCTGGTCATGTCAGTTCGGCGTTATGTCGTAGTAGCGTCGCAACGTCGCGCCATATTATCAATCTTTTATTGAATACTGCACTTGCTTGTTATTGTAAGTATGCGAGTAAATGACAGCAATTTATTTCCCGTCTCAAGTCTCGCTCTTTGGAGGTCTGAGACACATTCATTGTACACACATGCATCATGTTACGTTTTGCTTTTGCTAACTCAAATATTTTATGTCGCACCATGTTTAACTACGGGAGTATTCTGGCAATCTTTTTTTAACCGTTGAAATTAAATTAATAATAATAATATCACAACAACTACCTACACACAACACCATCTAGACCAAGAGTAAGCTTAAATTATATACTTAGCTTGTGTTAAATTGTATTGTGTGATACTGAGATCATTGTGCATTTTGACCACAAATAAGGCAGCTTCATAATCAGTTAGAGACCTAAAAACCTATAATTCAGATTAGGCATCAAATCATAATTTACTGCATAATTGTCAGATTACATTGTGTCTGTTGTTCGTCAATTAAGCGACGTTCACAATTCGAGCACACGTAAGTAGTGCATAAGGAGGGCTAAAGGAAGAGATTGGTGTCACCGATCTTCTACAAAGTTGGATGTTTGCAGAATGCGCTCTACTAGAGACTTTTGATATGAGTTTTTTCGATTTTTTTATATAATTATATTAATTTTCATATTAAATAAAATAATTTTATATTTTTATGCAAACGTGTGATTTCAAATAGGTATACCTATCTACCTACCCCGACACTGATAAAAGCTAATAAAATTACGCATGCTCCTAAACTTAAGACTTTAGTGCGACAAGTCATTCTCATTATATCCAGTTGACTCAAGATTTGCGCGCTAAACAGATTTCTTTGTTTTTACTTTTTTGTGTTTGCTCCTAAAACAAATCTAAATTGTTTGTAAAATAGGTAGGTACATCACAAGGTATTATTTTGTATCACAATTTGACTTAATTTTTCTATGAATTTTCCGCATAGGTACTTACCTGTGAATAACTTCCTTTCTTATCAAAACCAATAATATTTCTGATAATTTTTATTGCTCATTGTTGTAAGTTACAATAAGGGCATTTAAGTATAAACGATAACATACTAGGTAGTACAATAGGAATGTTATCAATACAGCATTGCAAAGGAAAATGTTGATTCGTGCAATGACCGCTGAGTAACACTTACTGCGATAACCCGGCTTTGTCCGTGTTGCTTTATTTCTGCTCTCCCTGGTGGTAAACATTTGTGCGTCATCCCCAGTGGTCTCCGATCCACAAATAAATAAACATGTGGCCTCTTCCAACACAGTTCTACCTTCGATCCGAGTCCTATCTTTATTGAAATTTATTTAAAGACCGTTGAACTGTCTTCGTGTTTTGTATGATTGTATGATAATAATATAAATAATATATCACATAAGTAACTATGGTGAGGACAATACTTAGCATTGTTTTATCAGTTTATTTTTTGTTTTATTTTAATGTCATTTTGTTTCTGTTTAATGATCTCAGCCGAATAAACAAATGTTTGTATGTGTATTGAAAATTTAAATTCTAAGACACAAGTGATCATGCCAATTTACTATTGCCATTCAGTATTAATTCAGTAGATCTTGAATGCTTTTCAAAGTCGGTCTAATAAACTGTATTTGATAATATAATATTACCTACCGCTTAGCTGCAATCAAGGCAGGTATGCGACTCGCAACATGTCTATCACAACAAACAGTGATTCGAAGCTTACTGCTAACGGGCACCGCTACAACTCTTAGCACTTTGAATAGGTACATCCAATTTATGATTATGTCGCCAAGCAATATTAGATGGTTCCGTTATGACGTATTTTGATTATACTATAAAGGTACCTATCGATCGAAGTACGGCTGCACTGACTACGAGTCAATACCACAAAACATTTTTATCGACATTCAAAGTTCTTTTCTTCTTTTGTCCCACATTATGCTAAACTATACGGGTCGACGTTCGGGATCGTTACACATAAACACGCATCGTATTTGCAAAAATATCCATATTGAACATGTTCCTTGTTTCCCTCAGTATAAAACAATGGTTGTAGCAGCAGTCGTGACTATGTTCATGATATGCAATATGTCAAAGAAAAGCATATGGATCAGCTCAAGACACTTCAGCAGTGTAAACACTGGATGTACAGCAAGTCATTTGCAAAACAAAAAAGTCAGAACGCGGTCGAAATAAAAATATTTACGTAGCCACTGCTGACTCAAGCACAGCTTTGTTTGGACGGAGGAATAACCTTTTTACAAGAAAATAAATTACTGTCAAATCACAAAAACAAGACGGATATGATTATTTGGATCCAAATCGAAAAATTAAAATATCTGTTTTGTTTGAAGTTAACGTAAGTATAAAGATGAAGTCACAACAGCAAAAAATATCATAGGTGCCTTCCTTGCCTACTTAGGTAACTACTTAGGTACTCGTATTCAAAGCGTTATATGTAATAAATACTCTGTGTTCATTCCTGTTTTTATTATTAATACTTTAGATTTAACATTCAATAATAATTGTCCTCTCTAGAAGGCTCTCGATTTACAGTTGACTATATTATCAGAATGGATATTGAATCATATTACAGAAATTATTCATATAAAATACCGAAAAACTGTACTCACATAATGCTTTAAGCATTAGCAATCAATGGATGTGACATAAAATGATTCCGTTACGATAATCATCTCTTCTTCCCGCGCAAATTTTAATTACTACAGTAACACCGAGTCGGTACAATAATCTTATTGCCACAGAGTACACACTAAACAAAACAAAGACTAGGTACTTACACAATGACCGACAAGGTCTTTAATAATACTCTTGTTTATGTGCTATAGAAGACACACGGATTATTAGTAAACAAAGTTAACTTTTTATTTACATTTGCCAATATTTAAGTAAGTACCTAAAAATTGTATTACCTTAAGTAGGTACCTCTTTTCCTCCCTTGTTACCTATTATAAATTTTATACCTTTCATAAATTGAATACTTACAGTGCTATATCTACCTTATGTATCAACCAAGTATCAACATTGTAGTGTAATAGATACTTAGATAATAGTTCTTTTGTTCTGCTAATTTTGAAAAGAGTCAGTATTTTGTTCTGACTGTAATTGCAATAACAATGGTTGTTTATAATAAATTTAAAACTTTCAATGTAAGTACTTTATCAAAATGTATTTTAGCTGTTTCTTATCGATGTAAATTAGTAGTAGAACACGGATCCTATTCGACTTGCTCCAAATATGAACGCAGATATAAATAGTACTTAAAACAAATTTATATTAAAACCTAATAAGTAGTTATTTTGGGTTAACAAGTGTTGTAATTTAGCAGGGATTACGAAGTAAAAATACACATCTATTTAGTTCGCTAATGATATATTGAATGAATTAAAGGGAAGTAGTAAACAGAGTTGCTAGTGACGAGACAGCCATAGAGCTGTCCGGTCTGAATAAATATTGATAGTGTTTTTGTAGAGACCTCTATTTAATTTTCCAACAACAAGTAATAAGAACTGCGTTATAAGTTTGAATAATGACAGTTGTGTTGGAATTTATGTAGGTAGACATTAATGTTAATACCCACGTAAGAAATCCTACACGGAAGACTAGGCAGTATGGTCGAAGGCCTGCCCTTTGGGCAAATAAAAAAAAAAAAAATTAACCATTTTTCAGTACTAAACTATCTAAGCAGGGATATTATAAGTATAAAATAAACTTAAACATCATCGGTTATAAAGTTTACTACTTACCAAGTTCCAAATCGCGTACTTAATCAATATTGTAGAAATGCATTAAGTAGGTAAATAGGTATACCTGGGATATGTTTTTATACAATTTGTTTACATTGTTTAGAAAATAAACGGCGGCAACGCGACATCACAGGGACATGGGACGAGTCGGGCCGGCGTACTTAAGACATTAGCTTATTCCCTTCCGGGTCATAGCTCTAGTTGATCAGTTTATTTGGTCGGTGTGGAATAAGTGGTTTTTGTTTTGTTTATCAATGGGGTAACGACAATACGCATCGACTATGCGCGCCGCGCGCCCGGCCGCAATCGTCAGCAGTCGCAGTCGTCCTTTGCCCTTACCAGTGCCCGTACATTCCATGAATTATCTCAATGAGCCACACAACTATTTGACTCATGCTCAATGAACATGAATCTTAATTGAACCGGAGCCAATGGGAATTGTTGATGAATGTGTGCTTTATACTGCCGTTATACTAATGTATTGTTTGATTGATAAAGCACTGTATTTTAAAAACAATATGAATTACATCTTGTGTGTATTGTATTTAACGCATGTTACGGTATTGAATGTTGTAAGTAAGTAGGTAATAATAACAAATGCAGCCCATATATTATTTGATCTGACCGAAGCTACTTAAACGGGTAAGTATCACCATTATACATCAATAGATAGGTATCTGTCTAACTTATTGCGTAATGAGTAGGTACTTACCTACTTAATGTTATTTAATATTATTAAGTAATGTTTGATGTCACCAATAAAACATTTTATCTATTGTCTCGGCGCCAAGTGACGTAAGTACCTACGTTGAGCATAATCCAAAACTTCTTATCTTTTGGCAAAGTCACGAAGATTAGTAACTGCAAGAACATAAAATAATGACGCCCCGCCTGCATTAAAGAAAAAACTGGGTACGTCTGTATCGGGATAGTTATACCACTATATACTATATACTTACAAACATTAAAATTTAACATAGTGTAATTCAGCACAAATAAAAAAGAAATCGAATCAGTGTCACCAGCTCGCAATTCTTTCCCTCCAACTTAGTTTAGCTTACCTATACGCGGTGTGATTAGACCAGAGAGATAGGTAGGATAGGTACCATCGAGGCAGTCATGTTTCATTCCCGTGGAAGGCGTGGAACAACACTGTGTGCTATGGGAACTGGTAGGTAGGTATTCGATTGCATGAAGTACCAAGAATGCCAAAGGAAACTTATTTAGTACCTAGTACCTACCTACTTATAATTAGGTCTGTGGAACTTAGGTATTCCAATGGCACAATCAGGTAATGTGAATAGTGCCTTTATTATTTAATATTGTCACAAAGACTAGTAGGTACCTACTTACTTACTTTACCTCTTACCTCTCTGATCAGTATTGTTATAAAGTTATTCAATTTTTGGTTGCTGTTAAAATTGATTAACCTATTAATACTCGACTCGTTTCATGTTTTTTTTTTTATTGTTATAAATGACCGCACTTAAAGTGCGGTCGGCCAAGTGATCCCCTAACATTATTAGAGTCCTTGTTTTCTAGTTTGGTCTTAGTGCTTAGTTATTGTTTTTTATTTAGGTAAGGTTTAGGAATAGTATTACTTCTATTTACAATTTCCTTTTACAAGTTTTGGCTAATTCTATCTTAAAATCTAGTTTTGTATTGGTTACAATCTTAATCTAATAATTTCTTTTAAAATACACTAATATATATTACTATGAGTCTGCACCACAGTGCAGGGCGTGTTTGCAAAAGTGCAAGCCCAGTTTGCAAGTTTGAAGACCGCCGCTGCACTGTAGTGCAGAGCTCAGCCTTATTTAAACATAAACCGATACAGACACAGCAATTAAACAGAAATATCAAAACGAAATACACAAATACCTTAATGACATAAAGCAAAAATATAAAACGAAGAGACAGCACAACAGGTAGGCCAACACAGTTTGAAAACAACACAACAAAATCCCCTCCACTGTGCACACTGCCCAGACCGACACTAAGAGCCGACCACGGCGCTTTGCCAATTTCTCCCTCGAAACGGAGGGAGACTGCTAACGGTACTCTTCTCTGGCATGCATTTATTACAATGTAGTCCAAGAGAAAGAGCCATGCAGGTCCTGGACTGCGCCGTGGTGCGGTGCTGGTGAATGTTGAGTGCGGTCTGTACAGTATGCACAAATGGACAACACACGGCACGGACAATTTTCTGAGCTGTGCATCGGCAGCCTCGCTGCAGTGGGGCACCTTAGCAATAGGCCACTGCTGACCTTGCCAAGGTGTCCCACTTTCTCCGGACTGGGCACTGCGTGTCGAAGGCGTTGTGCGCTGTGTCAGGACTCCCAGCCTTCGTACAATTGCAGCAGGAGGGCCGCTCCGCAAGCTTCTCCTTGCACGCGTCTTTGCGGTGCGGCCCCCCACAATGGCTGCACACGTCCTCGGTGTCCTGACACAGCCGCCTCGTGTGCCCGTAGCCCAGGCATCGAGAGCACTGCACCAGGGGGGACTAGTCCTCGACTTTGACCCGTTGGAGGTCGATATGGACGGCCCCGGAACCCGTCAGGCAGCCCCACAATCGAGGCGAAACCTTCACCACGATGTGGGCCACCAACGGGTTCCTCGTCTTTTTTCGATATCGGACCTCCATCCGGTCATTGTCCCCGCTGATGTCCTTGAGAAGGTGCTTGTTCTGCGCCCTAAGCGCCCTCAGCACCTCCTCGTCGGTGTTATAAGACATAACGTCTTTGAGGACAATCAGCGGGTTCCTGCCTGCAATGCCCTCGATGTGCAGGTCCTTGCTGTTTTTCTGGAGCTTGCCCTTCACGCGCTCCAGCTCCTCTGCCGATGCACAGCCCAGAATGACCCTTTGGTCTTTAATTTTGCGGATCCTGTCCACTTGGACTCCTTCCTTGATGACCTCTGCGGCACACCTTATTTTTTCTATTACTTGGTCACCGGTGTCCATTTCATCTGTCGACTTTATTACTATGGAGTGCATGGCCGACGCTCCCCAAGCTTGGGGCTTCGGGGGTCCGGCCACTGCACTCGCATAGGACACCGGTGCCTTGCGCAACTCCTCTCTGAGGCCCTCTAATTCCTTTTGATTTTCCTTTAATAACTTTCCGTGCTCTTCTAACTTTGTAATGAGTGCTGTTTCATTTGGCCTCTCTATTTGTTTTTCCTTGATCACGGGATCACTGGCCTTCAACTCCACCTTCTCACCACGTTCGGCCGCCTGCTCCTTTACGATCTGATAGAGGCGATCAACGGCCTCCAGCACGTCGTTTTTTATGTCTGTGCGGAGGTTGCGGCTGTTGTTAATTTGGGTTTTGGCCCTTATCAACAACTGTAATAGGGGGCGTATCTGCTATCAGTAAGAGATAGACGCAATTGCACAACAATGAATATTAGTAGGTACTTACCAAAGTTGATGACGGTGATTTGGAGCAACACGGTTCAATGCATCCAAAAATCTTCTTAAAAATATTTAATCTATTTTTAGAATTCGCTTCTATTTGCATGCACCTCTGATTATCGTTATTTTACAACATCCATTCAGTTATTTTACAACATCCAGTCCATCGTTATTTTACAACAAAATCCAGGCAGTTGGACTGCCTGGATTTTGTTGTAAAATAACGATGAACTGGATGTTGTTTCTTTTTTGTGATTCTCTTATTACAAATGATAAAACAATTTAACTGTAAGTCTAGATCTCCCTATTAATTGAAGATTTGGTTCAACGCAAACAAAAGTAGAATGCCTACTCGTAGGTCTGTACCATTATTTACCTACACCTACTTAGTACAATACAGCTAATGAAACCGTAGATATTGTAATATATTCAACGCAATTAATATGGTGCAGCGTCACGGTCCAAGTGTCAATACAAGTACTCTACGATGTTATGCACTATGTACGTGGTAGGTATATTGTTATTATACGTGAACGGACTAACGCTAAAATACGACAGCATAGCTATGCCGTTCTTTGCCTATGCTACGTTCTTTAGAAGTTTTGAATACGCAAATAACTCTATTGGGTAAGCCAATAGAATTGTTTGCATATTATAAATACACAATAAGTAAACATGTACAGTATAGTACTACATACATATTTTACAGTGGACGATTTATAGGTACACTGCAGGGTAAAAAGTAAAGACCTCTTCCCAGAGGCATAGGCATTAATGCATGAGTTGATCACCACGCTTACTGGTGTGACTATGAAGAACAAAATCTTCTGTTTGACACTGGTGTGACAAAATGGTGTGACAGTGTCTGCCTCATCAAAAGTATTGTTTTTGCAGACTTTTTATAATATTGGTACTAACTTAACTTCATTCATAAGCAGAAGATTAGCACAGCTTAACAATATTTAGAATTACTCAGATAACGTGTCCAGTTGCTTGGTGTCACTTAGTTTGCCTCTTGCTCTTGCCTCCTTATCTTTCTGTAGCTAGGTCCCTACCCCACAAAAAATTAGAATGCAATAGTGCGAGTTCAGACTTTTTTATGAGGTAAATAGATTCATTTACCTAATAAAATTATACATGATCAAACTTAATCTTGTATAAACTGTCCAAAATCAGAGTTCTTGCAACAAAATTTCACGAGCCAGGTCAGCCAGCCATAGCTAGTACCTATCTGATGTAAAAATCAGAATTCTAAGAAAATATCTTTATATTGTCATGGACGTCAAGATAAATTTCATATGATGATGGAGTATTATGATACCTAATCTTAGTGACACGCCTTGAAGATTGCATTATCGATGGCTGCTGCGCTGAGGCTGACCCATCACAATCGATGTCACCGGCTATTTATAATCATACGAGTTTTACAGCATTTTATGTTTTGCCGACATCCATAACTAATAATAGCATTTCTGAGAACATTAAAACTATTAATGGAATGGAAATAATTATGTCGAGTATTTTTTATATAAATCGACTACTTTAATTTTCAAAAAGAGCGTAAGCTGTTTATAAATATTAATTACCTACCTACCTACTTTATTATATGACTAGCTTCAGCGGCGTTGCTCTGCTCTCGTTGCCAGAACCGTGATAATACATAGCCTATATCCTAAAGAACTGGGCTATTAAACGCCAAAAGAATTATTAAACTCCGACTGGTAATTTCAAAGATTATCGCGTTCAAACAAACAAACTCGTCAGTTTTATATATTAGTAGCTTCCCGCAGCGCGGTTTCACCCGCGTTAAGTTACATCTCTTCTCTGCTCCCGCCCGCCGCCATTCTCGTGATAATTATACATAGCCAGGCAAGAACAGGGATATCAAACGAAAAAAGAATTATCCGAATCCGGGTTGTAGTTCTAAAGTTTTAACGCGTTTAAAGTGATTCAAACAAACAAACTCTTTCTTTTTATAAAGATAGATGATGTTTAAGTTATTATTATTATTAATGAGCGTAAAACCAATATGTTAATGAACTGATGTTAAACAATGAATGAAAAATATACAATTTATAATGTACAGTTATGATTGTTATGAAAAACGGGGATTTTTATCATGTCTTCTATCACGTTAAACGCTCGTGGCGATAACAAACCGATAAGGAATGAACCAACATACAATAACTATTGGCGCCACAGAGTTGAGCTCTGACGTCATGCCATGACTGTTTGTTTCTACTAGTACTATAAGCAAACAATTAGTCCTTTAACCAATGATATCGCATTCTCGCTAGTTTAAGCACAACCACGTTATGTAGACCGGCACTATACAACTATTTATATTTTCAATATTTCGAACGTGTAGATCTATTTAGTTGAAGATCTATTAGTCTCGGACTTGTTTGTAATAGAAACCATTCATATCATTTATTTGATCGCCATAAAATATAGACACCATAAAATCCGCATTGTTTAAGGTCATTGTTGACAGATGTGGCGTCCTCAGACTAAGAACTCCTGAACAAGGGAATATCTGTATCCATAGATGTTTATACTTACACAATTACATTGTTCTACACATTTTTTGTCCGAGTTAACACCCACGTTTTGTTAGAGCAGACCAATGTAACAGGGTCTTGTGCCATTTGTACTGTGCTTACTTCCAAGATTCTTCCGGACTAATACTAAGAATTTCTCGGCGGAAAACCCAATATTACTTTACCGGACCCAAGGATCGAATCCAACTTAAATGAGGACCCCTGCGTGGTAGTCCGTACAGTGTCTCCGAACCAGAGAAGCAGTATTTTCCTTTTATACTAAGTATCTATAAAGATTACGTTATTTATAGTTAAAATTGCCAATAAGTAGGTTTGTTTATTACAACTTTGATGGCAAACAAGCATACGACTCACCGGTAAGTGAACACAAACTCAATTTCAAAGCATTTATTTCATTTTGATCATAAAGTATGATGCTGAAAAAAATAAAAAGATAAAATAAAAAAAATTACGTCAAAATTACATGAAGCCAGCTAATTAACCTACAGCCAGTTCGCTGACGAGGTAGAGCTGTGAGAAGAACTGGCAAGAAACTCACGCCAGCGCCACTCTTTTCAATCGCCAGATAATTACAGTTTTTGTATGAGTTACAATTTTAACAGTGGTAACCGTAACTTATGGACATGACTGTTTTCTAAGCATTGCAGAAATAATGCTTTAAAATCAACCAACCAAACCGTTGCCGACCATGGAGGGATAAGAGGATGATAGTACAAGGTCATTTTTATCTATTTATACCCGGCGGCATAGGTGCATTACAATAGTCTAGGAGCTGACGCACTTTATAAACGAACAATAATCATTTATTGTAGGGACTTTGAAACCTTACTTTGTATAGTAAGATGTATAACCAGATCAAATAGTTAAAAAGATGGAGAAAAAGTTTATAGCGCCGCGCCATAACGACGTCATACATGTTTTGAGAATAAAACAGATTTGTGTACTTCAAAAAAAATTATATTGGTTTACTTTCGATTTTAAAATAATCATCATTAAGGAATTCCAAGCAATATTTCAAGCAAATCATTTTTTTATATAGAATAGTGTCTTATGAAATCAGTATTTTTTCGTCGTAGGTACGTGTTGTCTTCCAGTAGAAAAATCCAGGTGATTGCAACTTATAACTAAAAGCTATTATGTTTTATAACTAAGACCGTTACGATTGCAAATGTTTGACTTTAATGTATTCCTTTAACACACTTATTCCGTTTTTAAATTGGCGATTATTAAATTTTAGCGGGGTACTATAAGATAATTCTAATGCTTTCATTAGTTCGTAAAGTTTGGCACCTGGATTTGTTTGCACAATCATTTCAAAATAGTCTGTGAAAACATCTTCTAAATTTTGAATGTATTGGATAAACTCATTAGGAGGCAATTTCAGAGCGCCATAAAATTTTGATTTTTTGTTATAGGCTTCATAATTTGTGAACAAGTATGTTTCCACTAAATCTGGAGCCGATTTCCATGCTGTTTCAATACTATGGCATTTATGCTTACTGAAGCACTTGAAAAGTAAGTATGCTGAAACATAAGTTAGGGCATACTTTTTAGGCAGTTGTAATTGGTGATCGCTTTCACCATACAAACACACAACTGATGTTTCTACCGATTTTGAGCTACTCAATTTGAAGTCCTTCATAACGTCCTCGGCTTGAAGCAAAATATCGTAAAGATCTGCCTCGCAGTTAGCATTCTGTAAGCTTTTCAGCATATTTCATACAAATAATTTTTAAAAAGGTCTTTTAAATTATATTGGGGTGAGTTGGGTGCAGGATCCATTTTGCTCTCTATTAGTACAAAAAAAATGGTCTAAAGAATATTGGTTCAATCTTCGAGTAAATATATATTTAATTCCTTCTTTTTTTAAATCTTCGTGAAGCATTTTAATGGATAAAATTGATATTTAAGCATTTTTATAACTCCGTATTGGCAGTCATATTCTTTTTTGTCTTTTTATTAATGGCCTTAATTCTAGATATCATCACAAAGGCATCATTAAGCGCTTCTTCTTGATAATCGTGTCCTCTGAAAGCAGCTTCATACTTGTTAGTGGGTTGTATTTTGCTAGAATTTAATATGTCGAATAAGTTATTCATAGTCTCTACGAAATTGGCTGTCGGCCTGGCATCCGCGGCTATAATGCCAAAGTCAATGTAAATATGAACTGCAGCAGAAACCGTGCGACTAAAGACTTGAACTGCGTACTGCACTCGCATTTTTTTTTAAGTTATTAGCGTCGTTATGAGATTTTGTTATTTTTGGGATAAGCCTTAAATTTCTATGCTTCTGGTGGTCGTAAAGTTGTTTTATGTAGTCCCAGGATATTTTTTGATTATCAAAATAAAAGTTATTAGATTATTGCGAATGCATATAAATAAGTGCGGGACATCGAAGACACAAAAGATAATTTTATCACCGTACATGGTTGACTGGTAGAGAATGCCTCAGGCATTAAGTCCGCCAATATACTTTGTATATGAAGTTTTTAATAAATAAATAAATAAATAAATAAATAAATAAGGTTTATTTGAAGTTAGGTACATTTTTTTATCTCTTTTGCAAATTTGCCGAAGTTTAATCCTGGGTCAGAAGTAATAGCTTTTACTTTAATTCCTATTGTAAAAAATTTGGAAATTACTTCTTCTAACCATAAATCCAGCCCTGCATATTGTTTTGCGGGCGTAAGTAATGCGTAAGCAAGCGGTTGTTTCCATTTTATATGGATTCCTTGCAGGGTCAGATATAAGCATAGCTAGCAACTACTAGCGACAAGAAAGAAAGAAAGAAAATTTATTTAATTCGTCACAGGGGCACAGGAGATGATTTGCAGAATTACCTACAGTTTATACAAAACAAAACATACACAGTAAGAATAAACAATAAAAAACAAAAAACAATGCGTATAATGCTGATGCCGAAAGCCGACTCAGCATAAAAACTAGCCTAGCTTTCCATTAAGATTCTGCAAAACAATTATTTTATCTGTTTTTGCATCGTAGTACAAATTTTTTTTCAATATTACTTTATCCACACAAATGGTACAGTATTTAGCGGTATTGGGAAGAGATTTAATTTTAAATTCCAAACTTTTCATTACATGATCATCTATTTTGGTGAAATATTTATGATTAATCTATCAATAGTAAATCTATTCGGTAGTTTTAGAAATGTTTGTAAAAAACAATATGCATGGTGACTTGCATTGTATAAGTTTAACGCAAACATTTTGTATTCTGTGTCATATCGGTTCCCTTTAAATTTGTTTTTTAATCTGTTTTACCACTCTACTAATTTGTTGAATCTTTCAGCGACGTCATCATCATCAGGATGCTCACTCGTAATTAGTGTATTTATTACCTCTGATTCCTTTCCTATTTTTATAATTTTTCATCTGAATGTTCTGAATTCTGTACTTCTTCTAAAAGTTTACGTTTACGAAAACTTTGAGTTCTCAAGAGTTTAGAAGTCTGTGGTTCTTGTTTTGATAGTTTCTACTACTACTTTAGATTCTGTCTGACACGTTTGACATGCAGTTGTAGGTTTCTCCTGTTTATGCAAATTGGCCTGATTTTGTGAAATTTTAATTGGTATTAAACCACTTTTAAGGCCACATTTTTTAAAGGAAGAGTCATTGAAATGCGCCGAACAAACATAGAAAATAATGGGTTTGAAATTAGGTCTTCTTATTAAATCTTGTCTATGTACTATGGCTAACCATTCTTTTCATGAAAAAGAAAACAATACGCTACAAAATTTTGGTAATATCTAATAATACATATATACTTAATGGATGAGGGCGGTGAAAGACCCGCCAAGGTGGTGAAAATTGTGAGAAGGCCTATGTCCAGCAGTGGACGCCTTTAGGCTGACATGATGACATCATACTTAATAATATTTTAGGTCAAATTATCGTCCATCTAAATAATGTAAAAATGAGAGCTAACGACATTTGTAAGTTTATGATTTTTAAAAACGTATTTATTTTACGTTAATTAATAAATAGTTCTCTATCTAAGTATCTACTCATCTGACCGCTTTCGAATTATACAACTCGTATATCACGGCAAAATCACTAAAGAAAGAAAACCCAAATTTAGTATTTGTTCAACTCATATCACATGACAAAATCATTATGAAAGGCAAAAAAACGGACGTAATCTATACATATAATAAAAATGTAACCGATCGCTGTCTGTACATGGAAGATATATGAGAAAAAAAAAATATTGGGACATTTATCAACGCAAATAGAACCCAAAACAATGATTGTTACAATTTTTGTCTGTTTGTCTGTTTGACTGTTTGTCTGTTTGTCTGTTTGTCTGTGCGTTTGTTCACGCTAATCTCAGAAACGGCTTATCCGATTTAGATATGGTTTTCACTAATACATTGTGGTAAGCGTCACTTAACATTTAGTGTTTGTTTCATGTCAATCGGTTCATAAATAAAAAAGTAATGCCAATTTAAAGAATCACGTCGAACATTTTCTGATAGAAACAGAGACTAACAGGTTACGGAATAGCTGATAGCGTTTTTATTTTTCGGATTCCTCTCATTCTAAACAATCTTCCGTTTAGTTTTAAATGAGTCCAGTTTTCAGTAAGCCTATGTTTCGCGATGACAATTAATAAAGCCCAAGGTCAGACACAACTAAAAGTTGTGGGCGTGGATCTAAGTATTAGCTGTTTTTCGCACGGTCAGCTTTATGTGGCTCTATCACGTGTTAGCATTCCTAGCAGCCTGTATGCTTTGATCCCCGATGGCTATACGTCTAATCCATACATCCATACACCC
Source organism: Parascotia fuliginaria (assembly GCA_963082885.1). Taxonomy (NCBI): domain Eukaryota; kingdom Metazoa; phylum Arthropoda; class Insecta; order Lepidoptera; family Erebidae; genus Parascotia; species Parascotia fuliginaria. Next base: position 9,668,365 of record OY720180.1, on the reverse strand, counting down.
ATACATATTATATAAGGCTTTGTCCTGACTGACTGACTGACTAACAGACAACGCACAGCCTAAACTGCTGGTCGTAGTGACTTGAAGTTTGGAGAGTGTGTTTGTCTAATTGTCTAGAGGTTGTACTAAAAAAGGGTTTTTAAAATTTAATTCCTAAGTGTGTGAAAAAGGATGAAATCGATTGTATGAATCTTCTTCATTTTTTAACTTACAGTTTTGAAATTTTGTTTTAGATTACTTCTATTTAAATAAAAAATATACTTATAATTTTATTTTAACAGGGGTGGATTTAGAGGGGTGAAATTAGGGATGAAATATTCTATACAAAGATCTTTAGTTTTTGAAATTTACAGGGAGGGGGAGGGAGAGAAAGGAGGGAGGAAAAATTTTTATGAAATTTCTATAGTTTTTATAGTAGGATTACCAAATTACTAGAAAATACTCTTTTTTTATTATTCAGCAACCCCCCTTATTAAATGCGCAAATAAGAGTCGCAAGTTTGTGTGAAAGTGATTTGTCAGTATTAGCGGTAGCGGGTTTAAACTGGATTCGCCATAGAGTCGGATAATACTGATACAATGTACGATTGCCATAAAATTAGGCACGCAATATTCTCATAGAGGCACCCATCTGAATTTTCACGCGAACGAAGTCGCGGGCAACAGCTAGTCGTTAATAACTATTTATTTATAGTATTGTAAAAAGTTCTTGGCCAAAGAAAATCTAGAGCTAAAAAAGAAATTCTTGAGCCAAGAACTTTTTTCTTGGTTAAATATTATTTTGGCCTTCTTTTAAATTTTCTTGGTTCAAGAATTTTTTACTTGGTTCAAGTCAATCTTTTTTTCTGTGCACTTAATATTACAATTCTTAAGAATCACTCATAGAAAATCACTGATATTACACTTCTAATTTAACTATGTTACTCTGATTTCTAATTCTACATTCGCACTTACAAAATCAAGGACCACATTCTTAAACTTTTAAAAAATATCGATGTTTTCTAGCAATATATCGATAAACATCGATGCTGGGAGCCGATATTTTACATCGAATATAAATACAGTAAGTACCTACTGATTTTTGTATTTTTATTAGTTTCATTTGTTTTATTTAATAAATAATTGGGTGTTTTATTATCTATTTTTTTATATTTGTAAATAGTTTATGTAAATCAATAAAAGAAACTGGTCAAGAGCGAGTCGGACTCGCGCACGAATGGTTCCGTACAAACTTTTAGTCATTTAGAAATAACATGACGGCCATACATCTTTTGATTGAGTTGACATAGAAAATTATACTTATCATAGAAGATAAATAATTACCTATGGTATGGTAGTGGTACTATGACACACATTCAGTGTTTCTCAAATTTCAAAGTTTAATAAGTATTAATGTCATTGATAGCCCAGTACTAGAAGAAGTATAACTGTGAATTATGAATTAATATTATGTACGAGCAACTGATATAAGTAGGTACTTAGGTACTTCCATATTTGAATAAATTTAGCTTTGTTTGATAATTCACTTATCGCTAAATAGTTATTCGATAATTCAATTTTATCTATTATAATATCTCGTACGTGAATATATTATGTTACCATAATCTATTATTTATTATCATTAAAATCTACATTGTGCTTAATAAAAATGTTATATGACAAGTAACGCCATCTATCGACAAGAGTTGGAAACTACATTCAGCATTTCCAACACTCACTCAGACAGTTATAGTTGGAGTCTTAATAGATAGAAATATAAAGAAAACCCCAATAAGCAAAATTGTATCTACCTGATGTCATTTATTAATTCTCCTACAATAACATTGAAATTTTAAATCATTCAATTTTTACTTCAGTTAGCCAAACAGTCATTGCTGTGTCATGTGTATGCCCCGTGTTTGTAACTATACCTAAGCCAAGGTCACTTACGTAACTGAATATTTCACAAGATTACACGATAGTAGGTACAATACCCAACCATGTCTTCCCCATTCATAATTTATTAGTTTCGCGTAATAGACGCTGTTATTTTTATTAGCCGTTCTACATGTATTAGGTATAGTATCTATATGTATAAAATGAAACTTTCATAAAATTTAAAAATATGTCTAGAAATAAAGAAGGTCAAAAATGCTATTTTCAAGTTTATTTAGATAGGTATTCAAATGCAGAGTAAGTTGCTTTACATGCAATTTTACTTTAGACCCACGTTGGGCGCCAAAAAGTCGAATGAACTGATGACCGTTAGGGTAAAAAGGTCTTAGAGTGGCAATCACAAACCGGCAGATTTGGCGAAGGCAGACCCCTCACAAGGTGGACCGACGACCTGATAAGGGTGGCAGACAACCGATAGGCGGCTCACCGGCCAAGGTAGCAAAAATTGGGGGAGGCTCGTGTCCAGCATTGGACGATTTCCAGGTGATTTGATGATGGTAGGGGCCTACCTACATCGCCGTTATACACCAAGGTTAAAATAGCAGTTACGCGTAAGTGCTCTTGAACGCATAGGGAATATTTGCATATCTATGAATGGTTGACGTGTGTTGTATGATAAAGTACTAGATAAGATAAACGACTGCGGCGTTCAAACATCTGCAGTGTTATTATACCGCCAGTGTCGTTGTGGCCTTAATTTGTACCTAATTATATTTTTTAATACCTACTTACATAATTACGATCCACTCTATTTTTTTCTGGTTTAACCTAATTTATTGACTAATTAATGAAATTAAAACGCTACAAAATCTAGTATCTATTGAGCTAATGTTTTCTGAATAGGTAAATACATTACCGATAAGAGCAAATAAAATGTTAATGCTGAAAGAGTAGTACAGTAATGTACTAAGTTGGTCCTTAAGGAATTATTCCTGTTATCTAAGTACTGTGCCATTTTGCGCTACGAAATGTCTTCGTAGTAACTTGGAAGAAGGAGGACATTTCTAACTTACAATTCGTAAGAAATTTAAAAGCTCTGTAAAATATTTAATATAAACTTATGTACTTAGAATCCTGAAATGATGAATTAAGTACCTTAAGAAAGGAAAATTTTATCGGATAGTATTTATTGATGATAAATGCTATTTTCTGGTAAATGTAATCCACTTATAAAGCAATTATGATAGGTAGAAAATTAATCACATAGATAAGTTGCTACAAAGTTGAGAGTCATGCCAATTTGATGCATTTTAAGCAGACTCAAAAAAAACTGTGAGTATCAGTCATACTCGTAGTTCCAAGAAAGAATGTATCTAGTTTGTTAGCATTGGTGAAACAGCACTCATAGTAATAATAGGTAGGTACTGTAGGGCCGTTTAAAAAGTTAGTTAGCCTACGAATAGCGAAGTGAGAACAATTTTACTAAAATATTATGAAAAACTATTTAGTAAAGACGGAATTTTATCTTATATATTACAATTTGAACTCTTTTTATGTTAGTATTTCGACCATTTATTACTATTTATTTTGTATTTCTGCTTCCAGAAATAGCTGTTTTTAACCGACTTCAAAAATATATAGTAAAGTATTATAGGTATCAAGGATTGCGTTGAGTCCCCTTTAATGTTCTTTGCTATGAAGTAATTAAAATATTATTTTCTACTTTTTAGTTAAGGATTAAACATGTAGGTGTTGTTTGTAGTCGGTTTTCATTTTTTTTCAAAAAATAATTTTATTTGATATGCGTGTTGTGAAGTGAAACAATCAGTTATTAAATTTAATCTTTATTATGAAGATAGTAAATAGGATTATTTTAAATCACCTGGTGATATTAATTTGCAAAATATTTTGTTTTTATTAAAGCCTGCCAAAGTGACTCTACTCTGCTTGGTAAGCAGTCAGTAGAATCCAGAAGTGGTGGTTACCATTTCCAAAGCCATAGTCTCAAATTGCATGGTGGCCTGCACTATGATGGCTGAAAGTGGGATAGATGAAGGAAATAAAAAAGGAAAGGGGAAAATTGGGCACCCGGCGCCCTTACTTCTCGAACGAAACGCAATAGGTAGGTACTATCTACTACTCTTACATCGATCTTCTATGAGAGGATCTATAGTACTACTTTCCCGGTCGATCCGGCACATTCACAGATAATCTACTACCGTAGAATATTTCTCTTTATTCTACGTCTAAGATGTTTCTTTTTTGCGGTAGATACAACAGTCATATGTGCATGGTTCTATGCACGCAGTTGCCGCGGTAACATTTAAAACGACTTCACCAAAACATGAGCAACAAAGATGTGTGTGAATCTAGGCCAAAAGTTACTTCACATAATTAAGTAAATTTCGTTGCGATTTGCTCGCTTTATGTCATCCTTCGACCTTCAGGCCGAGGTCGCATTTAGGTCGATAGCGTTGCGATGGCGCCGCGATAAACTGTCTGCATTGCAATGATGATAAACCAGCGAATGACGATTAAACGTACAATGTAGGTATAATTAATGCATTTAGTTAAGACAGTGTTCTACTAGCGATCGATGTTAGCATAGCACATGACGCTTTTCATTGTTATAAACTAAATGTTACAATTTGCCGTCCTATGTCAAAATACTTTTAAATTTTAAACACCTATTATATATGTAATGTTTTTTTTTTCAATTTTGTTATTAAGAAATAGAAATAGAAACGTTTATTGCCCCAATTACATTGAGTCACAAAACAAAAATAATAACAAAATACAACTAGGTATCTACCCATAGTTTCAGCATTTGTCCAAGAGTCTGACGCTGTTTTTCAACTGGGCTCTGACAGAGTTTACCGTCACGGATATCTTGCTGCCTACTACGTAGCAAACCTAGGTAATTTCTTGAACCAGATTCAGCTTATTTTCTAAGAGATAAAGTAAAGTTGCCTATTTCTTATCTCTTTAGAAAATAAGCGATGAGTTAAACAACTTTGCTGTTTATTTATTTAAATACATAATTTTCAATAATTCAATGCATTAGTCTAACTTTGTCCCACCTACAATTAAATGTACAAGAGTAAGGAAGAAGGAAACAACATCCATTTCAGTTCGCTAAATACTTTAGTATCGTTTAAAATACTTTCAAGTTTACGAGGAGATTACACAGGAACGATTAACTAAATTTAGGAAGCCATGTGCTTTAGTTTTGGACAACATCTCTTCCGATAAAGAGTATTAAACAGGTGTGTCTTAAAATAGAACAGAATAGAATTTGTTTACGCATAGTAAACAAATTCTATCCTCCTTTTAGTTTTCTAAATAGCAGAGCTCTATTTTCAAAAAAACACAAAGATATTTTATTGGCAACTTCTTAAACATGATTCGTTAGCAACCTGTGTGTTGACACCATAGTTTTTTAATACTTTCTTACTTTGTTACTACTCAAAATGTATCCAAAAGCAGCGTATAAACACCACTTACGTACGAGTATGTAAGTAGAAGTAAGTACTTATCTGTCAAAAAGAGTAAGGGTATCTGACCGGAATTACTAATTTTTTATTGGATCAGAGGCCCTAGACAAGTGTCAAAGATTTCTATTCTATTCATAGAATAGATTAAAAAATGTATTGGATTGACATAAGCTAACGCCAACGCTTATGTCAATCTCATACAATGTCTTATCTATTCTATGAATAGAATAGAAATCTTTGACACTTGCCTAGGGCCTCAGATCGGAATTAAAAAATAATAATAGCCAGCGGAGGACCAGATTTGGGTATCCGACCGAAATAACTTGATCTTATGTTATTTCATTGACTTGCAGCGAGTCAACCGATCCGCTTAAAACTGGGCCCTCACTTAGAATCTAGACTTCATACTGAAGCTACAGGCAGCTGTACACCAATGCATTTTCAACCGAAAGACATCCACAGCTGGACATACCTACTTAGGTCTCTTGTTCGTTTCTCGGCTAAAATAGTGATGACGATGATATTGTACGAGGTCAGTAGGTACTTAATATAGCAAATTAAGCATTAAAATTTACTTTTAAGTTCATAACATTATAGAATAAGTTTAATTGTCAGAACATATAAAATGTCAACAGAAAAACAATTATTTTACGTAAGTTATTCAGAAAGTTTGGGTTTTTCGTGCTCTACTTGTTATTGCAACTATCGCTGTTTTCTATTCATCATTACGCTTTACTTTGAAGTAACGTGGTTATCATTATGAATAATAAATAGCTGTTACACATTATTTCCTCGACGTCACTGGTGGTTTCTCATAGACATAAAGAAGGAATATTTTCCTATGCATTTTTGTAAAATTAAGTTCTATATATTTCTTTCTATCTATATTCTCCTTGGTTTTAATGTTCACTATTTATTAAAGAAATAACTTTTATTACATCTAACAACATACAGGTCGAATTGATAAACTACTTTTTTGAAGTCGGTTAGTAAAAATGCGATTGCGTAATGTTTAAAGTTAGTATGATTAAGTGAAAACCCTCCAACTGACATAACAAAAAAAAAACTACGATTCATTATAATAATAGGGGATAACAAATTGTTTTCTAAGAATATCTCTAATAAATATGACATAGAGCGTTGTTAAATTATGTGAATAGTAGGTAAGTACGTTATATTCTTTATAAAAAATGCATCTCTAGATGTATTTTATAGGTTTTTCAATGTAAAGTATAGCAAATTAGAATTATTGTCCTCCTAATTCTCTACGTATTGTCCTATTCCTAAAACCCATTGTTATTCATAGCTAATTCTTCTTTCAATTTCCAAAGTATCAGCTGCGGTGTTTCCTGAGTGTGAGCATTGCAGAAGTCCATATGCGATAGTTACCACTGAACATCACATAGACTATTGGCTCACCTGACACTGGAAACAATTAAAAAGGACTTATGTCCAACTGAGAACGTATTCAGTCCGAAGATGATTAAAAATACTACGATAATAATTGTCGAATACCTATTTTTAATCTATGTAGGACTGTAGATAGTCCTAATAAAATACCTATCAACATAGATTTTATTGTACATTGTACCTATAGGTTTCAATAAGGTCCGGTTGATTCTAGCTCTCGGGGGCAAGGACGACTTTAAATCTCAGTGACTTGCCTTCACTCTAGTATTAAGCAATGAGTTTAAGATGTATATAAAACGAAGGATATTTTTTAAAGATATACTGAGAATCCTAACAATTTCAATGGTTTAAGTACCGTTTACCAAGTAAGTAATCATGTTTGAACTACTAACTAAAAGTTATCGATGAACTTTCCCAGTAGATTTACGTAAGTAGGTTGCGAATCAAGTCAAAGTTTCAAGCCCGTGTGTCCTGGGTGAAAATAATAAGAGCCAATATTAAAAATAGCCACCTACATCATTCTCAGAATTTCTTCATAGTTTTCTATTTCAACTAAAGTAGTTCCGGATCCTATTTCCTTGAAAGTTATGACTGCGTAGTAAATTATAATACTTACTTAGTGGAAAAATGTAAGTAATTATCGGAATATTAAAGATTAGATAATAACCTAAATAATGGAATAAAACACCGGATAGTAGCAAAATGCATCTAGAAATCAAAACAGGTTGAAATCTGATCATCGGCCGCGGTCTACTAACTCTAAAATGTAGTGAATTTTTAACTCTTCACTTTTATATTATTTAGGTGTATTTCATATACAATAAAAACACCCTATAAATTTCATCGAAGAAGTTGCCAGTACGCTACGTGCGTCGTAGTTTCATTTATGACAGTGTTAAGGAAATACCGGAAATACACTCTAATAGTACGTGCGTAGGTATTGGCACTGTCTTAACTTATTTTTGAATCTTAGGTAGGTATACAAAAGTTGACAAAGTAGGTACAAAGTATACAAAAATTTAAGATTTCTTGAACCAATCAATCTTGTCATCTCGTCTAAGCCAAAGGTTTTAGAGGAGGTCGAGAGGTTCTACGGATAGTTATACACGACACAACATGCACCTGTTAGCTTCCTAGCATCAGATCCAAGAGCTAGGTTAACTCGACATTACACCGAAGACATCCCGGACGCCACAGGCATGGCACAAGGGTGTGGAGGAGCTGTTCTTCAAGAAGGGCGATAAAACCCTTCTGAAGAATAACAGACCTATGCCACTCCTGAGTCACGTCTACAAGCTGTTCTCGAGAGTCATGACTAATCGTCTCGCAAACAGGTTCGACGACTTCCAGCCTCCCGAACAAGCCGGTTTCCGAAAAGGTTTTAGTACCATAGACCACATACATATGCTACGGCAGGTTATACATACGTCCACAGAGTATAACCGGCCCCTATGCTTAGCGTTTGTGGACTATGAGAAAGCCTTTGATTCGATCGAGACCTGGGCCGTTCTCCAGGCTCTCCAACGGTGCCATATTGACTATCGATATATCGAAGTGCTAAAATGTTTGTACGCCACCATGTCAGTACGAATTAATGGTCAGAGCTCAAGGCCTATCCAGTAGCAGCGAGGAGTACGAAAGGGAGATGTTATATCTCCGAAACTGTTCACCGCTGCACTGGAGGACGTGTTCAAGCTTCTGACCTAGAATGGACTTGGCATCAACATAAACGGCGAGTACATCACTCACCTTCGATTCGCGGACGATATCGTAGTCATGGCTGAGACCGTGGAGGAGCTCAGTGCACTGCTCGATTACCTCAGTAGAGTCTCTCGACTAGTGGGCCTAAAAATTAACATGGACAAGTCTAAAGTCATGACCAATGTCCATGTTACACCCATTCCTATTACGGTCGGAGGCTCGATGCTCGAATTCGTTGACGAGTACTTATACCTGGGACAAACAGTCCGATTAGGTAAGTCCGATTTCGAGAAAGAGGTGACTCGTCGAATCCTACTAAGCTGGGCAGCGTTCGGGAAGCTACAACATATCTTCTCTTCCGCACTACCGCAGTGTCTCAAGACCAAGGTCTTTGACCAGTGTGTGTTGTCAGTGATGACATATGAAGCAGAGACGTGGTCGCTAACTATGGGTCTTATCCGAAGGCTCAAAGTCGCTCTGAGGGCGATGGAGCGGGCTATGCTAGGCGTCTCCCTGCGAGATCGTTTGAGAAACGAAGAAATCCACAGGCGTAAGTAACTGACGTAGCTCGCAGAGTTGCGTCTCAGTGCAGTCCCCTCACAATGTGGACCGACGACCTTATAAGGGTGGCGGGCAACCGATGGATGAGGACGGCGAACAACCGGCCACGGTGGCGAAAATTGGGGGAGGCCTATGTCTAGCAGTGGACGTCTTTTGGCTGATATGATGATGATGACGATGAACCAATGTTCTCTGGATATTTTCTTTAACGAAAACCTACTCAGCTGTGACACTCGCCCTTCGAACTTGCAACAAATGTAATTAGAATAAATACAAATCGTCTCAATTTATCAGAGTTATCGTAAAAAAATAATTTTATCTAGAAATCTGTAGCGGCTAGTTAATCGATCTCGTTAATAGTTATCTGTCCTAAGTAATTGCTTTATAAAATAATTAGAAAGAATCTAATAAATAATAAGTTTGCTCTCCATGACACAGAAATAAGACGTGTTTATATACCTATGTGTGTTATGTTGGCACTTATCTATGTTGTTTTTACCTTATATGATCTAGGACACATGTGGCCTGATATCGCAACGAACATGCCCGTATCATGTACCTACCTACGTTATATATTACATATTTGAAATACAGTTAAAATTAACAGTATTTGTCATTATACTTATCTACATAAGCGTAATTTTAGGATTGAGCCATGGTTTTCCTTCAGTTATGTTGATAAAATGTTGTTGTTCGTTTATTCAGCTTGTAATCAGTAGCGTATTTTTCCAACCCGAATTGGTTAGGTATTGAAATAGTGTATTGATATGATGTACAAATTGTCAATTTCATAATTTTAGTATCTAGATCTAAGTACCTATATGGAAGCGACGCCGACGTCAAGCCAAAGCGGATACCATATGGTTTCGAGCGACGATCAAACTCAGAAGTGCTGTGACCAAGGCGCCATCGTTCATCTACAAACACATAAAATTTCCTTTTAGTAAAATTTCAGAAATTAGAAATTGGAACAGCCAGATAAAGAAGTTCTTTAAGGTATAGGTATAGAAAGATGATCAAGTGAAAAATCGAGAGATTACCTTACTTATCACTAAAATCATACTGATCAATTTCGGTTCAATAATGCTTTTAAAGTCATTAATTCAGTATTTCAATGCTAAATATATTTAAATTTGCATGGAAATATACAACAGTGTAATAATAGATATATTTATATTGTTGTATATTATTGTACAATAATTAAGTAATGAGTTCAATAATAATAATAAAATCTCGGATTTCGTGAAGGATAACTAAAAGAGCCTCAACTAGCACCTTATTATTAGAATTGGCAGAAGAAGATACATATTATTCATATTTGAGCCATTTGCGAATGACAGAAAGTTAGTTTAATGAACTTCTTGAAATGGTTCCACTGTTTTGTTCAACATTGATACCATTGCATTGAAAGCGTTCGGTGAAACCGAGCTTTCAATGAGATTGCGGAATCGCATTGAAATGTAAGTATTTAGATGTCTCAGTGCCATAGAAGCATTGCAATTGAAAGCAATTTTGAACCGAAATTGATCCGTGTAATCGCCTTTACAAATTGAACTAGAGAGCGTATTACCACGGTAATATTATCATACAAACGGACGAAGCGCGGGCTATGCCTACGCGCCTCGATCTCGACATGCGCTCGGTGTGCAGACAGTCGCGACTGTGCCGCAGTGACGAACGGACGGTGTTTTTTTAACAATAACCGCGCGATTTTCACTAAAAATAAGTTCAATTTCATATTTAATATGAAGAGTAGGATATATAGTGCTGTTTTTGGTTGCATGAATTCGTCAATAACGCATCCAGAGATAATTTTTTTGGATTAATAATAATAATAATAATATTCTACCACATTCACACAGCGCCATCTAGCCCCAAATTAAGCAATTATATTTGCTTGTGTTATGGGTACTAAACAACTGATATACTACTTATATACATTTTTTTTTTGTAAATACATACATATTACAGATAAATTACACCCAGACACAGAACAAACAATCATGCTTATCACACAAAGGTTTGTCCTGGGTGGGAATCGAACCCACGACCTCCGGCTTAGCAGTCAGGGTCACTAACCACTAGACCAACAGGCCAGTCAATTACCTGGAAACTCTGAAAGGTAAGACTATAAAATAATTTTACTTACTAGTAGGTAGGTACATAATGTGTGTCTTTTTAATGGATAAGTATTTCCTTTTATCTCCCGAAAAAAAGATGTCTGGATTAATAAATAAAGTGAATAGAGTAAAGGAAAGTGATTGACACGAGTGAAATAGGTAGTGATAGGCGGTTCATGAATCATGATACGGTAGGTATGCTTGTGTTAAAACCTCAGGGCATGTGTGTTTTTTTTGTTAGTTTGTATAATTCATAATTTATTATTAATAATAGTTGTTTATGTATTGTACTGTGTGTATAAATAATACTAGAAAAAAAATTTCCAATCAAAAAACAACACGCATTTTATTGAACACTTCCTATTCAATTCACAAAGTATTTTATTTGTTTATATAAAAGAAGTATATTTACAATCATAAAACTAAATGGAAATACAAAGTAGGCAAATGTAATTAAAGTGCTGGAGGCGGGCAGCCCTATCGCATGTTTACGTCACGGTAATACTATCTATCAGTATTGTGACTCGGCCGTATTTTATAAATAAATGTCTACAGCCGCGCGGTACGTAAAAACAAACATGCCCCGAGGTTTTAACACAAGTGTATCTACCGTATCATGATTCATGAACTACCTATAACTACCTATTTCAGTCGTGTCAATCACTTTCCTTTACTCTATTCACTTTATTTATAATCCATTTTAGGTATAGGTATAGAAAGATGATCAAGTGAAAAATCGAGAGATTACCTTACTTATCACTAAAATCATACTGATCAATTTCGGTTCAATAATGCTTTTAAAGTCATTAATTCAGTATTTCAATGCAATTTTATTTGTAATCCAGACATCTTTTTTTTGGGAGATAAAAGGAAATACTTATCCATTAAAAAGACACACATTGTGTACCTACTTAATAGTAAATAAAATTATTTTATAGTCTTACCTTTCAAAGTTTCCAGGTAAACTAAAAAAAGTTATCTCTGAATGTGTTCTTGACGAATTCATGCAACCAAAAACAGCACAATATATCCTACTCTTCATATTAAATATGTACCAGAACTTATTTTTAGTCGCGCGCTTATTGTTAAAAAAACAACACACCGTCCGTTCGTCACTGCGGCACAGTCGCGACTGTCTGCACACCGAGCGCACGAGACCGAGGCGCGTAGGCATAGCTCGCGCTTTGTCCGTTTATATGAAGATGGATTACTGTAAATAGTATAACCGTGTTTACGTACCGCGAGACTGTAGGCATTTTTTTAAAAAATACGGCTGAGTTACAATACTGTATAGATAGTATTACCACAGTCTTAATATTATTAACAGTCAGCTGACGGATGTACTTGCGCGGGGCAACGATGAGGGGGAAAAGGGGAAGCGAGCGGCAGGGTCGACGAGAGCAATCTCACTAAGTTTGCGCTCTCTAATTTGAAGGGGTGTATGTGTAATAAAAGTACGTTTCCAACTACTCTGATGAATCGACATTAAATAACTTATATTTGCGCGGACGAGTACCTATGCGGATTGCAGGTGCCTCCAGCTGATTTTTTCGACTATTGCGAAAAACTGGAAGCGAATTTGATGCAACATTTCAGATCGTTTGTTGGGAACGAGATTCATATAAAATTGTATGATGTTTTAAGATAGGTCGAGTTTAAAACAAGATCCTGCGTTTGTTTCTCATTAGAGTTTCTATTGATATTGTATATTCGTATGATAATCCATTACATAGTAAAATTTAATAACATAACAACTCTAACATAAGAAAAAACGCATTTATAATTTTTGTATATTACTATGTATTATGACTACCTATATTCCTTCGTTATTTTAAATTAAAATTTATGTAAAACTTGCTGCGCTTCACGGTGTCGCCCGTACGTAAAATATGTTTTGTTGTATCCCACGTGAACCAGACTGATTTTCAGGATAAAAAGTAGCGTAAGTATGTCCGTCTCCGAATAATAATAATAATAATAATAATATCACAACAACTACAACGCCATCTAGACCCATAGTAAGCATATTTATATAGCTTGTGTTATGGGTTCTAGAATGCGGATATACATACTTTTATACTTTTTTTTTGTAAACACATACATATTATACATAGAAACGCCCAGACCAATGCAAATAGACATGTTCATGCACACAAATATTTGCACTGTGCGGGAATCGAACCCGCGACCTCTGCGTGGCAGTCCATACACAGTACCACCGAACCACAGAGGTCGTCAAATATCATCTATCTGCATACCAATTTTCATCGAAATCGCTTTAGCCGTTTAGGCGCTAAGAGGTAACAAACACACACAAACACACAAACTTTCGCTTTTATACATATATAATATGATTGTTACTAGTAGCTATATAAGTAATTACTTCTTTTAAGTACCTAAGAGATAGGGAATTAATTTTTGCCCGACTGACGCAGACAAAGACGGTAATGTTTTTCGAGCATATGTATACCTACCTACGTTGGCTCATGTTTTATGCATGGTTACCAAAATCAGCAATTTGTAAAACGCTACTTTACAAAACATCAGATGTAAACGAATCTTATCAATCCCTACAGTCGGACATCAGGACTGTGCTGTATAATCTGTGGCGTTTACCTTTTGTCCTTTATTCGTACCTATGCTGTTTATTTAAGTGTAATGTAAGTAAGGAAAACGAAGAAAACTCAGTCATTATACTGGTAATATTTAATCTGTAAGTTTGTTCTAAGTAAATAAATATTTAATTTAGAAACTTAGCTGAGGCAAACAAATATCTTGACTACCTACTTTATCTATTTTAAGATACTTATCTATTTTAAAGGTATAATACCTACACTGGGGCACATCTACGTTCTATGTATAATTTACTAACCCTTTGAAGTCACAGAAACTCTTACACCACAACAGTTAAACATGTCATTATCTATGAGTTATCAGAGTATAAAAAACTGTTGGTTTTCCTTGACTATATTTCTTCCTGCCTTCCCCTATATTTTAGCTTGCCTTCTTCTCTTCCTTTATTTCATTTGGTACACAGTATACCAGCTAATTTATTATTTTTTATACTTTTTCAAGCGAGTCGAAATTCCCATTTGAACAAAGCAGAAGAGGAGTTCTGCCAATCTATGGTAGAATTCCTAATTACCGTGAGACATTGAGAGGGGTTATGTAACTTCGCAGTTTTAGAAAATAATTAAGTACTTACTTAGTAGGCGACTAGGCGACCGAAAGTAAAACCTGCTGCGTAATACTGGTTAATGACATAATTATTCCGCTAATCAGTAAATAATATGATATCATACAGAAATAATGTTAATTATATACGCACTACTTGGGAAATCCAGACAGGATTTCCTCAAATATTTACTAGAGCGCTTAGTACAATTTCCTGGTTCAAAGTCCGATAAACTAGTTGCATGCAATATTTGTTGATCTTTTGTAAAATAAAAGTAGGTGAACAACCTAACCTAATCTGGAAGTGTTTATATTCTCGCTGCAAGCCACACCTTACACAAAAAGAAAAGTAAGTTCGAATTGTTTAATCGTTAGCATAATTTCAGCCAAAAGTCGTTCGCTGCTGGACACAGACCACTTCAAGCCTCCTTTGACCAGTCAATTATTTATTCAATATACCGACCTCATGACTACTCATTAGTCAGAACAAAACAAAGTCTATAGTAATATGTCGGCATGTCCATGATCTGTTTCATTAATACAATGCTGATACAACAATGCGGACAGACTCATTTGTCACATCGCTTTCATTATCCGGCGGACGGTCGAGCTTTCATCCCGCCTCTGACTGATGACCTGACGGTTATTCCAACAATTATCAGCTGTCACCTTTGTGAGTAGAGAGCTTCATAACAATACAGCGGCCGATCAAAGGCTCAAGTAAAATCGCTCAGTTAAAGCTTCATAAAAAGCTTACGTTCTTCTTCTTTTGAAAGAAACACATTTATAACAAATGTTGTGTGTGAAATTTGTGCAACAGTAACGGAGGTTAAAGAATAAATTAGTTTAGGTACTCGTTACACTCACTGTTAAACTTTAGCATAGATGAATGCGTGTGGCGGAGAGGAGAAAAATATCGTGAGAAAACTTGGACTACTTATAATACCAAGAAATCAAAGAATAGACTTTTGAAAGAAAAGTTTTAAACATTAAACAAAATAATGAGTTACAGAGGCATTCTAACAAATATATTTCTGCTATACCTACCCACCTACTTTAGCATATGAATGCGTATGACATAGAGGGAAATAAGTATCGTGTGAAAATTTGCTTAAGACTTCTTTTGAAAAATAGATTAAAACATTTAACAATTAAGTAATCAGTTACAGAGGTTAACGAATAAATTAACTTAACAAATTTCCTTCTGTTATACATATGAGAATGAAAATATCTTGTGAAAACCTGGACCATAACCGAAACATTAGACTATACATTTCAATTGAGAGTTTTGTCTAGCTACTCTACAGATCATTGATCTTGGTTTGTAGATAGACTCAATTGGATGTCTGGTAATCAGCGTTAGCCAGCGTGCCACTGGAAGTAGGCAGGTATGTGTCTTTTATCGCCTAAAAATGACCGAAACCAAAGTCAAGCTTTAATACAAATTCTACTAAGCGATTATACTGTACTGAGGTACTTAACTACCTACCTATACTATTTTGACTTGACTGTAGTTGTGCGGCGTTGTAGACTGTAGCGAGTTTCAGTGCTTCTTAGGAAAACACCTTTTTTACCCATACACACAGATACTCTGGTTGATAGTAAACAGCCAGTTTGGTCAGTCAGATGCTTTTTTACGTCTCGCTTAAAAGACCCAGGATCAAAATTGAATCGAAACATAATATGAGGGAAAGATACCTACCGACGCTGCCTCACGTTCCACTGTTGACAATAACAAAACCAATAAGCATAACCTTCTATTAAAAATACCGTACATTGCTCTAAATACCTGATTATTTAATGATTGGCACATAAAATAGGCGTTGTATATATACCAGAGGCATTGTTAAAGTTCGTCGACCCACAGTTTCTGCTATATTAATTATCGTGTTTGCGTGATGCAATGTACTGACGCCAATACTAACGCAGTGCACTAGTTCTTTTAGTAGATCTTTGTTTATGTTTGCAAATTAATTATAAAGGGCGATAACCTACAAGTGCTGGCCCTGATATCGCGAACATCTAAGATACTCGTAACATGACTGCTTGCCTACAGGCAAGTTTCTATTTGTTTGTTGCTTGAATGGTTACGGTACTATTGCTAGCATATGTAAGAATATATCGTCAAAGATCCAATAAAGTAGAATTGTCGGTACCTAAATTATGTGACATTGTGTGTGGTATCTAGTCTAGAAAATGGTACATCCTGCCCTTGAGTGTGTGTAACGGACACCAGTAACCTCGTACTAAATATATTATCACCAATCCACCAGCCAAGCGTGATCACAAATAAATATCTTCTATTGGGCTCTCCCAATGTCCTGCAGCGAACATCTTCAGGTCGATGGTGTGCTGATTCTATTTACTTACCTACAAAATAAACGCCTAAAGCGATGCCAAAAGAATTAAAACAAACGAACTCTGAACTGAATTATTTTCATGCAACCGATTTGAAACCTGTAGGGTACCTAGTTAGTGAAATACTAGATGTTTAACTAGAGCGATCCCAAATAACTTTAAAACGAAACAATCCTCCACCAAATTAATTATCACCATATTGCTTGATGTAGGTACAGTAAAGGTAAAGTTTGTTTAGTATATTGTTGTACACTCAACAAAAAAAACTTATTTTATAAAGATCTCCAAACTTCAATTGGTCCGTGCACTGCCCAGGTTATTCTTTTGTTTACTTAGATTAAGTAGTTACATACATAGGTATTATCTTAAATAACATACCGTATAAACTCCACATACAGAGCAACGACCAGTGTTTATTACAGAGCGGAAGCTCCTTTGACCCTTTGTTTATCAGCAGTGGAGCGGCGCGCGCGCAACCAAGCCGGATATGCAGTGTTGCTGACGGAAATGCGTCGTCAGCGCGCATCAATGGCCGCACTTGCAGGGCTTTATATGTATATGGGTGTTTAATTTAGGGGTGTCAGCAAAATTATTCAACTTGTTATTTATTTTAGTAATTACAGTAGATACTTGATTTGTTAACTTAGTTACAATTAGGTATTTAGAAATTAAACGACGATCAAAATAAAAACCTAAAAATGGTTAGTTTATACATATATAAATGAGTTTTTGTTAATACAGATGTTGCCTAATACGATCAGAAGTACAGTGCCTGGTCGATCACTTTAACAGTAACCGCAGTGCCCTTTGCAATAATGACAAAGCTTACAACTCATTTACGCCTAGGACGCGCCATCTTAATCACAAAGGAGAACAACAGCACTTACGATAAGGTTGTTTTTTCTACTCCTATAGCGTAGATTTCAATGCTAATCGTAGTAACTATTAAAGCATACGCCAACTTAGTTTGCAAAATGTTAGACGACTGTACACACTAGGTACCTAAATTTGTGGAATAAGTATTAACATATGAATTTCTTACGGTGGTTTCAGCATGAATAGGCCAAATTATTAAATTTTAAATTTTAAATTAATTCCGTGGAGGTACTACTCTGTCATAGAAGATCGAAGTAAGTGTAGTAGTATCCTTACTACTGCGTTTCGTTCGATGAGTGAGAGAGCCGGAGGCTCAATTTTCTCCCTTTCCTCTATCCTCACCTCCCTCAATCCCTTACTCTAACCCCATTCCCAGCCGCCATAGTGGACGCCACCATACCAGCTGTTTAAGACGATGGTTTTTGGTACGGTGGCCACCACTTCTGGATTTCACTGACTGCTTACCATCAGGCGGAGTGGAGTCATTTTGGTAGGCTAATATAAAAAAAAATTATGTAAAAGTAAATAAGAATGATCATCTGTAACACATTTACTTCGCAGTAAATGTGTTACAGTATGATTCTTCGCAGTTTGTCCCGCCTCTCACATTAAACTTACGTTCACTTTAATAACTAAAATACCAGTTATTCAATTTAGTTCAGACACAGAAACAGAATTATCTACTGTACCTAGTCTATACTATGTATGCGTATCAATATGAAATTAACATTAAATACATAAAAATATGCTCCCTTAAATCTGTAAAAATCAATTACAAACTGATGTCTAAGAATACATTGATCTTACCGAAATAGTCTCGTATAAAAAACGATGATGTAGGATTACGCGCTCGGATCGATTTGGAATTTAAAAAAAAAATATTTTGAAATTTTTTTTTTTTTTTTTTTATATTATAGCCTACCAAAGTGACTCCACCCCGCCTGATGTTAAGCAGTCAGTGGAATCCAGAAGTGGCGGCCACTGTACCAAAAGCCATCGTCTTAAACTGCTGGTATGGTGGCCTCCATCATGGCGGCTGGGAATGGGGTTAGGGGAAGGGAATGAGGGAGGTGAGGAATGAGGAAAGGGGGGAAATTAGGCCTCCGGCGCTCTCACTCACCGAACGAAACGCAGTAGTACGGATACTACTACTCTTAAGTCGATCTTCTATGAGAGGGAAGTACTTCCCCGGACGATCCGGCCCATTCATGCTGAAATCAGCGTGGATCTACTTCCGGCAAATGAAGGTTTAATATTTAGAATTTTGACAAAATACACGGAAATAGAATTTACAAGAAATAGTACTGAACGTGTGATAGGTTGGAGGGTGACTGAGGCGTGAGAAAGGAAAACGGATTGCAATGATAGACAAACTGCTGACTACTGCGAAATGGGGCTGTGTAGGCTAAAGAGTTAGGGAGAGCGGGGTATAACACCTCCCCGGTCAAGTGTAAACTTACCCGTTAAAGTAAGTTTACTAAGAAGAAGAGAATAATAGTTCATTTCACATAGAGTATAGCGAGTAATAGAGTTCATGTCACGAGGTCACGAGCACGGTTTTAACGAGAAAGAGTCATCAAACGGAGAAGATTCCGAGGAATTTCAAATCCCCTTTCAGCCGCCACCAAATATTACGAGCTCGGGTCGATATGGAATTAAAAAAAAAGGTTTAATTTGAAATTGAAAGTTAATATATTTAGAATTTTGACAAAATACACGGAAATAGAATTTACAAGAAATAATACTGAACGTGTGAGAGGTTGGAGGGTGACTGAGGCGTGAGAAAGGAAAACGGATTGCAATGATAGACAAAGTGCTGACTACTGCGAAATAGGGCTGTGTAGGCTAAAGAGTTAGGGAGAGTGGAGTATAACAGTACCTAATTGATAAAATCTGTCATAAAAGGATCTCTGATACTTTTTTAAATAGAATGCTAATGCTATGTGTTGTTGTTCTCTCCACTCCTAACTCCGGGATGTTTGTCGCCGAAAAATAAATGACGTAGTAGGTATTTTGGGAGTACACTTAAAGGCCACGTAAGAAATTCAATATTACGTTTCGAAACACAAATAGCTGATGTTGAACTCCACGTCAGACTAACATCACTTACATGTAGCACACTGGGCAAAAATAACCACACAGTGGATACCAACTGGACAAAAATAACCAAACATTGGATACCAACTAGGCAAAAATAATAACACAGTGGACCCCAAATTGCAGAGGTGGCAGCTCGGGCAAATTCGGTACCTAACTCAGTAATTTTATTTATCTCCCAATGGAACAAACGAAGCAGAAGATGTTGTTGTTCATGTCTTTTGATGACCTCAAAAACACATTATTAACTCTAAGTACACCTATTAAAAAAAACTAGGCTGATCCCACCAACATTTACTGACGTCTGACGAACGACTACAACTCTGCCCAATCAGAAAACCAGATCATACAGTTCGTGAGCTATGTTAAAAACATGAGAATTTCTGTGAATTTATAATAAATAGTAGACTGATAGTGTGTACGCGTACCTACGCGAGAGACAGCCCTGAACATTTTAAATGACTGTCAACGAGTAGTTCGTCACGACCCAAATATCGAGCGGTACTAACAGAACACAAACAGAGCATTTCACGACTTACCCAGTATAGTAACCACTTGGGAGGTTTACTAGTACAATGTTTACTTATATAAAGGTGTTACTGCATCTAATTAACTGAAATTTTCATGAAGACTACAAGTTTAGAGCTTTTAATTTATGATCATTTTTGATGTTAAGCTTTATATGAATGGCAGACAAACATTTACGAAAAACAAAATAGTGATACTGTTGGACGTTGATACAATGAACGAGATTACTAACCGCTGTGGTTGATCGTCGAGGCGTCATATGAAATTGTCAAAGCTCTCTTCGCTGTTCTAATGACTCTACTCAGCTTGCACAGAAGCAGTTAAGCTCTCCCAAAAGCTTCGAAAATCGAAGAGCTCATTATTTTTTCAAACTGAGGCGCTCGACAAAAAGATTCATGTAAACTATTAAAACTTATTGTTCTACTCTTGAAATTTAGGTCTGCTGGTGTTTGTTGAGTCGCTAAATATAAATCCTTGAACTTCTGTATTTGTACGTATATTGTGATACGTTCACACGTAGTAAGAAACTCCCTTAAGACGTACCTACATGATGATCGCAGGTGTACATCAGCCTGATATAGAAATTCTTTAAGCGATTTTTATTACATCCGCAGGAAGTTCTGATTTGATCCCTTTGTAGTTTAATACATCTTGGCATTAACAAGAATATTTAATGAATATTGCTTGATTAATTTACATTTACGGCTGTGTGGCTATACGTTGAATTGTGTTTGTCCCAAACTCGGATAAATAAGACTGCAAATTTTTTTTTTCCTTTTACAATGTTACCCCAATGCACTTTACAACTAATCAGCTACAGGTACTAAAATATTTTCTTCACTTATGGTAACAAAATCATTATGATACATAAATACTTAAGTAAGTAGTTATTTTTCTATTCAAGTGAGCATTTCCATGTAAGTATTAGACCGGCTCATGGAATCACATTAGCTGCCAGTTAAATCTTCCATGGAAAATATGTTATTCCCATCGTCGAGCTATCAAAGTGAATTCCAATGAATGTTATTAGCTAAACATGGGTTTTCTTACTAAATAGTTACAATAAGGAAACGAGCATTTGTAACTGTTCCTGTTTAGGTAAGTACAAAATAATACGCTTCCTAGTGAGGCAGTTCTTTCTAACTAATTTTACTAAATTGTAAAAAATCTAGCGATTAAAAAGAATGCTCTCAGTTTCTTGCTACTTTTCACATAAATTGGCTTTAGTCTGCGAATTGATTGTTGGTAAATTGGCTGATCTTATTTTGGCATAAATCTATTTCTTCTTTCGTTTCAATATTTCCCTAGATCGTTTTGGACCAAAACGTGTATAGGATAAATAGGTTGTTATACCAAGTTGTTATAAGTTTATAGCTGCAGTTTTCTTCACAATAAATACCTACATAATTATTTTTAGTTAAGTTTTAGTAAAGGAAAACTACCTTTAAAAGTAGGTACATTTTATATGTAATTTATATTTATTAATAAATGATTTATTTGATTTCGATATTATTTTTTTTATAAAAGTTGTAAATAAAATATAATGTACCTAAGTATCTTACATTCTTACGTGATCCATTTATTAAAGAGAACACACTACATTCCATACTACCCCGCTAAAAAGAAGAACGGAACTATGTGATAGAGGTCGCAGAAAAAGGAGCCTAATGAATAAATGCTATTGAGTCGTTTTTCCATATCGGTTTCTTTTAGTTATTCCTTTCTTTGCGACAGCATTACGTTGACATTAAGGCCTGAACACACCTGGTGGCCAGCACGGGATTAACCACCCACGATCAAGATGAACAAACACTTATCTTAAATTTACCGGGAATATTTGTATAACGCGCGTCTGTAACTACTTTATTTACTGCTTAAACAATGTTGCGTGTTGCTGTTAATCTTTCGAAATTACTAAGTGAAGTTAGAAATGAGTACGGTGCACCAAAAAGCGTTAATCTTTTTACATAATTTTAGTGCAACTATCGCGCCTTCATTTTAACGGCGTTTTTTCCTCTATTCGAATCTATTACATTACCTACCTGTGTAACAACACCTTGAGAACAACAAACAAATTCTGTATTTAGTACATTAGTTACATTGTAACACCCCGTGAGATGGCAGTTAACGCTACGTAGCGATAATTACTCTGCCACGAAACATTTACAGGGCGGTTTCAATTAGCCAGTCAGTCAGCCATTGACGATGTCGCGCCATTCATACTTCCAGGGATCATTCATCCCTGTCAACACTCACGACACGACCTTTGTGTTACACGTCGATATAGAACGAGAAATCCATACTAATATTTATACATGCGAAAATAACTCTGTCTGTCTGTTACGCTTTCACGTCTAAACCACTAAACCGATTTTGATGAAATTTCGTATAGCGAAAAAATGGCTTAGTTATAGGACTTGAAATAGGGGATAAAAGTTTGTATGAAAAATTGTCAATGAATAAATAGCGATGTAACCGACATTCACGCGGGTGCAGCTGCGGCCAACAACTAAGTGGTACCTATATCACGGTAATACTATAGTATTACCGTGCCTATATTTACCATACTTACTATTTTTTATAAGTGGAATAAAGAAAATATACGCTAATCTTACAAATTAACTATTAATTTTTTTCTTTAACCCGTCGATAAGCATTACTTAAGTACAAAAAAATCAAGCATTAATAAAATTAGTCTCATCAATGATGATTTTCTTGATATACCTACTACGGAGCTTATATGTAATAAATATTCCAACACTTTTAGGAAGCAAATTGACGCTTTGACTATGTTTTTTAGCTAATAGCGAACTTACATAGTAGCTACATAATAAACTTTTGCCTATATCTTTGAAAAAGTGGCGAGCAAAAGCAGTTATTGATAGGTACCGGTAAATTGAATTCATAATATTACTACTTACTTTCTAAAGCAAAATTATTAAAAAGCTTTACGACGTAGTAAGTGAGTAAGGTACCTTGGTACTATTTCCGCAAGCTATAAAGCTAAACAATGTACATTTACTGTTAGGACTTCAGAGCTTTGTCATAATCGTAAAAAAAGTTAAATTGTTGTGAGTACCTATAAGGGTAATTTGGCGCTAACGTGTGGTAAGTACTTTCGTTTTATAGGTACAACTTCGGTGACAAACAAGCATACGGTTTACCTGATGGTAAATGGTAACCGTAACCTATGGACATGGTTGTGTAAGCATTACAGGAACAATGCTCAGAAAACGTTAAGGGAGAAGGGAATGTGGGAGAAAAAGGAAAATTACCGAGGGGAGTAACTGGGCCTCCGACGGTCTCTCACCGGACAAAACGCATCAGTATGGGAACTAATACTTTACAACGATATTTTATGAGATTGAGAAGGTAGGTATTTCCTCCTCTAAGCGTCTCCTACAACATAAAAACATTGGTATTATTAGGCATATTTTAGAATTAGTAACTTAATGTGATATCTACAACAAAATATGCTTTCTTATAAATCTACCTACTTATCAAAGAGTACAAAAAAGCTTGTAGTAATGTTATACAATAACTTACATAAAAAAATCTTAGTTCTTTCTCATTAACTAAGTATGTAAGCTAAAACTTCGTGTCCTTTATTAACAGCACCCATTATAGTGTGGTGAGCTCATACGAAGACAAAAGTACATTGTTTTTTCACGTCTTTATCTCTCGGTTGCATTTCCGCGTGACCCCTCTCAAGGTTTTTTACTCTTGTTTCAAGCGAAAGGTACAGAAGGACAATAGGTTGGTGCTACGTACTTGGTACCTACATTGTATTAACTGTTACATAATAATCACTGATTGAAATAGTTTTATTTTAGTTGGTGTATTTTATTTCGCGTCTTTTTATATGCTATGGCGAGCACTGCAATCAAGGGCAACTTATGGTAGTCACGACCCTCAGTGGTGGATTCGACGAGAAAGAAGATTGTATGCTTGTAAGTAAAGTCACCAAGGGCAGGCAACATAAAGTTTGTTACCTACAGCTGTCTTAAAAAACTTTGTGATGATAATGTTAAGTGTGGTATGTGACATAGAAATCCAAAGGCTGCTTACCAACCGATGGTGTCAAGCCGAAACGGTAGTCTGCTGCCTTATATCCATGCGTCGGCAACTGCCCTTTTCAAATACGTGAAGGTTTACTATTCATAAATCCTGTATTTTTTAATCTGTCGGATCAGCACGAAGCCTTTACCAACGGTTCACAATAAGGCAATTAATATCCTCTGGAATTGCAACCATCCATAGGCGATAACTACTTACCATCAGACTGTATTGTTTTGATGTTGTAAACATTTTTTTGGCATGAAGTCATGTTTTAACCATTCAACGACAAATAAATACGTTTTCGTAAATTAGCTTATTATTTGTAATCAAATAACAAACCATATTATTGTTTTGAGTGTTAAAGTATTCTATAGTCATCGGATTGAAGATGAGACACTTTTTAACGAAATTGTGATCCTTCAATGGATCCCGACTGCTGCTAGAGATAAAACTGGTAACCAGTAAAATAGTGGTTTTACTTACTTTACGAAGACTTTACTTTTATACATAGTTGTAATAAGACAATGCAAGAAGCGTTGAATCATGCATGTAAAAGATGACGATCAAAATAGTGACATCACACACCCTGACTAACGTATGCAAGGATGCACAATGTCAAAGCAATAACGTAAAGTACTAATGTAGAATACATTTATGACCAAAAAACTACACTTTAAACGATGGTTAAATTCATTCAGCTGAAATCCAACTATAAGCTTACTTGTGTAGATATCATCTTAATTGTTATCAAATTCCATAGACCCCTAATGGATTGTTTTTGTTATAAAACACCCTCAGCAGATATTCATATCAAGATGCAGTGCTTTTGCGTTTCGTTTAGTAAGTGAGAACTGCGAAGGACCAATTGCACCTTAATCCTCTCCTTCGTCATTCCCTTAATCTTTTCGGCAGGGCTTGATTTTTTCCTAGCAAGTCTACACAAGCACGTTTATAGTCTACATTAGATACCTACACCTAAGTTCTTCGTCTCCTTTTTTTGGCAACAGAGCCGACGATTGTGTCAGCTATTTCTGGCAGCGTCAAGTGTAGAATAATATTCTTGTTGATGATATTAATGGTATATTATATTACAATGATAAAATAGAAAAAATTTGGATGAAATTAAATGACAACCATCTTCCGTGAAAACAAAAGATGTACCTACACCTTATGTTGTATAAAAAATACCAGTGACAGCACAATGACCATCGTTCATCGCAGTCATTAATCATTACTAGGACACTCATTTCCTTTAGTTTTATACATAAGAATATACATAAAAAGATATAAAACAAGCAAGCTAAAACCTAAAGCGAATTTCACAGTATATGATGAGTAATAACAGTGGACAATGCGAATTGTTTAGAACATATGGTCATGATAACCTTACAAGTCGTGTCAATGGCGCCAAGAACAACATGACCATAGGCAAAACACGCAGCTTTTAAATTCCATTGGTATTACTCAACGGACGTGGATAACTACAAAGCGAGTTATTTATGTTTAATAAGTACGTTATAGATAAAAGACGTTTTTATAAGTTAAAAGAGGATACGTAGGTACTGTTGGCATTTGTTCTATTCATGCGGCTATCTGGCCGTTTTTAAATATGGGTAGTTAAAACTTATAATTTTTGTAGGCATTAGAATTTTATTATTTTAGCAGTACTATAATTATTTTTGATTGGTATATAATCATCAGCTTTAAGACGTCCACTGATCTGATGAGGAGGAGTGGAGGGATATTTAGTTACAACAGTCAAACACTAGGTACGCTAATCGGGCGAGTGATCGCATTAATGAAGATAATTTGTGCGGAAATGCTGTTTACACATTGCCTGATATTTAGGTATTTGGTCGTCTCTAAACCCATAGAAAGAAATGGAATATTGTCATAAAATATTCTAACGGTGATTGATCAGGCATTTTTGCTCTTCCCATCTTTTTTATAATTATTTTAGCAGTCAGTGGAATCCAGAAGTGGTCGCCACCACACCAGAAGCCATCTTCTTAAACTGCTGGTATGGTGGCCTCTACTATGGCGGCTGGGAATGGGGTTAGGAAAAGGGAACGAGGAAGTAATCCATCTGAATAAACTACGCTCGAAGCTATTTAAAAAATTCCCTGGACTATTATATAATATATTATATTCTTTCGTTTCTAGGCATTGGCCTAGAAACGAAAGAATAGCCTGCTGATATGCCATTATGACCCCAGACTAGCTTTCAATAGCAACCTACCCTCTGGTGGTTAAGTAGATATGTATATGAAGAAACTTCCTTTATAGCTAGCTCAGTGAAAGCTGCGCAGTTCATTGTGGTAGCGTTCTTGCAACACCTCTGTTCGCGGAAGTGAACCGTTTTGCGTCTATTGGTAAATACTTCGATTAAATGTATTGAAACGTTTAATGTGATTACGTCAATAGGTAATGGATTGGTTACTTGGTTAACACCATATTTTGTACCAATTACTTAATACAGTAACAAGGATTTTTTTTGTGGACGTCCATAAAAAGTTTGATTTATTTTATTTTCTTGCACGTAGAAAGTTTTAACATTCCATATACTCGTAAATAGAATTCCATCAACAAAGTACAAAGGCTTAAATTCACTTACAGTAAACTTTAATAAGAGAAAGTAATATCAGTATGAGCACATGAAGCGTACGACTAGAGAAGATAAGAGCTTATTGAATTTTACCTCATCATTCATATTAAAACCATAAATAAAAATAGAACTGAATACTTCTCATACAAAAACTACAGTGTGTAATTTAAACAGCCTGTAAAATAAAAATAAATAAAACAATATAGTTTATTTCTCACCACTATTACAATCAAGGCCGTCTTAAGCTATACTGGGGCCCCGGGCACAAAAGAATATGGGGCCCTTTTAAAAGTAAAGAAAGTAAATTAGGATTGAACTACGCCTGACGACAAGGAACCGCATTTTTCTATGTTTCTATACTTTTCTGTCACTCAGAATCGTCATTTATTAGAGCGAGAAAGAGAGAGAGAACTCAACAGTATGCGGCGATATCGACAAGCAATACAAACAAAATGCGGTTGCACACAGAGAGATGGCGGCGCGCTGAATCTAATCGTACGAGGGAAAAGTTTTCCTGAAACCTCGATATATGGGACCTAAGAGTTTAAGGGTGCGAGGATGAATTTCCAGTCAATGTAAAAAATAAATAGGTAATGTAGGTATCTAAATTTAGGAATTATTTCGATTATAAATGAGTAAAAAAGTGTGGGTCCTCCGGGCCCCCCCTGAGGATGGAGGCTTCGGGCACGTGCCCCGTGTGCCCTTATGATAAAGACGGTACTGATTACAATATCAACTTTCTTTTCTTAGAATAGATACAGTGCAAAAGTAATAGGTACAATCCCTTCCAGGATAAAAGGCGTGAAGTTTAACCCCAACAAGACACAAGTCTGCGCGTTCACCGCTAAAGAAGCTCCATTTGTAGATACTCCGCAATTCCAAGACACAGCCCTTACAACATCTGAAAGCCTTGAGATCTTTGGAATCGACATCTCCAGCAGCGTCCAGTTCCGCAGTCATCTGGAGGCTAAACCAAGTTGGCCTCCAAAAAGCTCGGTGTGCTCAACAGGGCGAAGCGGTACTTCAGTGCGGGGCAAAGACTATTGCTTTACAAAGCTCAAGTTCGTCCCCACATGGAGTACTGCTGCCATCTTTAGGCGGGAGCACCCGGATACCAGCTTGGGCCCCTTGACGCGGTCCAAAGGCGTGCTGTAAGAGTTGTCGACAATCCCAGGCTAACAGGCGGTATTGAATCACTAGGCTTAAGGAGAGACGTTGCCTCCTTATGTGTATTCTATCGCCTGTACAATGGGCTGTGTTCTGAGGAATTGTTTAGGATGGTGCCAACGGCCACTTTTTATCATCGCACCTCCCGCCATCGGCTGGGAGTTCATCCTCACACCTTAGAACCTCTTAGGTCGGGACCTAAGAGGTTCTAAGGTACTGTACGGGTACAGTGAGGTTTCAGAGAAACTTTCTCCCTCGTACGATAAGGTTGTGGAATGAGCTCCCCGTCGAGGTTTTCCCGAGAGACTACAACATGGAGTTCTTCAAGAAAGGAGTTAAAAGGTTTTTAACAGGGTCGGCAACGCGCTAGTTATGCTCCTGGTGTTGCAAGCGTTCATAGGCTACGGTAACTGCTTACCATCAGGCGGGCCGTATGCTTGTTTGTCACCTTAGTCGTATAAAAAAAAAAAAGTTATTTAAGTATGTAGGTTGTACATACTTGTGTTATATTAAGTAGTTGTGTTGTGTATATCTACTTGTGACAGTGTTTGTGGTGGATGTGTATGTTTGTATCTGTTTTGTCTCTATCTCTGGAACTTGGCAAAAGCCTGTATCTCAGGAGATAGTCCTCAGCCATGATTCTGAATGTTTTGGAGTTGTAATTGTGTTACTGCCTTTTTTATCTACGTATGAATGTGTGTATGTGTGTGTGTGTGTGTGTGTGTGTGTGTGTGTGTGTGTGTATGTGTGCTTGCGAGCGCGTGCGTGCGTGTGTGTGAGTGTGTGTGCGTGCGTGCGTGTGTTCGTGTATGTATGTGTGTGTGTGTGTGCGTGTGTGTGCGTGCGTGTGTGTGTCTTCCTCTCTCTCTCTCTCTCTCTCTCTCTCTCACTGTGTGTGTATGTGTGTGTGTGTGGGTGTGTGTGTGTGTGTGTGCGCGTGTGTGTGTTTGTGTATGTGTGTTTGTGTGTGTGTTTGTGTGTGTGTGTGTGTGTGCGTTTGTGTGTGTGTGTGTGTGTGTGTGTTTAATGCGAATATGTTAAGTATTTTATTGGCTTTGTTGTACAAAATTGAACTCATTACATAATTCTGTCTTCTAGCAAATGTTGTTTTGTCTGAGGAATAATGAATGGCTTGTTTGTGTTTACGTCTTGTAGCCTCTGGTGATGGAACTCTCCGATGTTTTCTCAAGATGGCTTCAAGCACATAAATCTGACGTACACTAAGCACGCGGCAGTTTCTATAGAGTTGTGTTGTTGGGTATCTGAAAGGTTTTTTGGTGATTACTTTAAGGATAGCCCTCTGTGCTCGCTCCAGTGCAAGAAGCGTTGTTTTTTTGTCCCACGCTGTGACACAATATTGTGTAACAAACTGGCAAAGTTCAATATATATTTTAATTAACAAACTAAAACTTGCAGATTCTCAAAGGGTTTTGTTGGATATTTTAATTAATCATATTACAACACCAACATTAAATGGTAACTATAATGTTATGTGTGGCAACACACCCCTCTTCCATTTGTGACACGGAATAATAGAACACGTGAAAATTACTTCTCCGGCTTTTATTTCTTCTTACCCGGCACCGACGTACCAGCACCTCATCAGCATTCACCATCAAACCATTACACCGCTGCACAGTTTTGAACATGTAAATCATACTTCTTGGCCTAGTTATTACTTAGCTAAGTTCTTTGTTTCATCTCAGATGTTCATCGATTTGTACTTTGAGGTATTTTATAGTTGCCACAGGAGTTATAGTTTTGCAACCACTATTTTTTTGTTTTGTTTTGTTTGACAAGTATGAGCAGTTATACTAAAGTCATCAGTAGGTTTGGTATTTTTTCTAATACTCAATGAGACATAATTGGTTTTACCAACGTTGAGGGTGAGTAGGTTGAAGTTGAGCCATGTTATTACTTCCGCAAGGCAGTGCTCCGCTTTTTCATAGTATTTGCATAGTCCAGAGGCTCTAGACAAGTGTCAAAGATTTCTATTCTATTCATAGAATAGATTAAAAAATGTATTGGATTGACATAAGCTAACGCCAACGCTTATGTCAATCTCATACATTTTCTTATCTATTCTATGAATAGAATAGAAATCTTTGACACTTGTCTAGGGCCTCAGAGATCATTAATATAATTTTTTTAACAGGGTTGGCCCTAGAACACTGCCCTGAGAAACACCGTACGTAATATTCTGTTCATCACTGAGGTAGGAATCAATTCAACCTGTTGTACTCGTTTTGTCAATAATCTTTAAACAAGAGCAGTGGTGTACCCCTAACACCTATGTTCTCTAGTTTGGTCAGCAGGATTGGGACAGACTGTGTCAAAACCTTTAGCTAAGTGCAGAAAGATGCCTAGACATTTGTTTTTATTATCAAGTTGTAGTGCAACGTGTTGGGTCAAGTCCAGGACAACATCTTCGGTAGATACGCCTCTTCTAAAGCCTTTCTATTGGTTATAAGCAATATTGTTATATTTATCTAAAATTTATTAGGTCGTGAGTTAAGTTTTTTTTTTAAAGAAATTTATAGGCCTGTAAGCACTGAAATTGGTCTAGAATTATTAACACAGTCTCTGTGGGGAGGGTCCAAGCCCCCTCTCTCCCCTTGTGTACCGGGTGAATCAATGAATTAATCAATGAAATCAATTTTTTAATGCTTCCGCTAACAAACCTGTTCCAATTGAGAAATTACTTATGTGCGTTATAGATGGAATTTGTGCATTTCAGTTTTGCTTTCATCTAATTTAGTCAATGACAAGTGTGGTTATTTTAAAGCATCTATTATCGATTAGGTTCTGTTGGGTTCTGTAACCTGTGCTATTACCCAGAAGATCACAATCATTCACGACAGACGAATACTTCGTAGTACTTAGGTGATTCCCCGTCAAGCAATATCGCACATTGAACTCGAAAAAGTCCCTCCTTAATTGCAAATTTAATGTTGCAATGCATCAAACCGTACACATTTCTACGACGTAGAAGTACAATGATATTATTATTTTATCAGATTTTAATTTATTGATTGATAAATACATTTATCAATCAATAAATTAAAATCTTACAATATCAATAAATTAAATTACTTATTTGAGTTAGTAAGTAACACACAAACATAATAATATAAGTAATCTAAAGTTTATTAAACTTAGATACGACGAATAAATTGTCGCAGATATCTAAAATTAATTTCATGACTAACTTATTACTCTCAATAATACTAGCTCATACTGACAGCTGACTTGAAAAATAATGACAAATAGGTAAGTAAGTATTAGTTTAATAAATAATAATACTATTGTCATCTTAATGTTACGTAACGATTATATGCCAATATTATATAAGTACCTACTACCTACGGTATCACCGCGTCCACTTGACTGTAAGGTGATAATTGAAATAACCTCAATTCAAATTCCGAGAGACTACGGCAAATGCCAAAATTTTAAAACTACTAAGCCTACTTATTATTCATCTATCTAGAGTATCTAGTTCTATCTAATCTGCTGTTTGGGGTAATTGTACTGCTGTATAACAATCCTTAGCTCATCCCAATATATTTGGCGAAACCATTCAATCTCAAGTTCACAATAAAATTTGCGATAGAATACCTAAATATAATATGATTTAGGTACCTACCGATTTATTGACTTCATTAAGTATTATAAATTATTAAGTGTATTTTCATTCAAATTCCCAATGCTAGATATCTATGTACTAGGTTCCTACCTACCTACTTACAAAATTTTACAAGGTATATTGCTATTCTACTACCTATTTGTACTCCATATATGGCCAGTAATAATGCTGCCCTATGAAATGTAGGTAAGTACCTACTACTTTTAACTTTAACTCGAACTCGCGTAACACTTTTAACTCGCGTAACCTGTCGCTGAGTATTTTTATGCATAGATATAATTCTAATTAAGTAAGGAGTCGTGACTTTTTTCCGTTTCCGGTATTGTAACTGTCAACACGATATTGATAATCAGTCGAGAAAACCAAGCAAATAAAATAGCTGTAGTGATCGTTGGACAAAAAAAATTGTCACAAAACACTAGTAAAACAACGGTGAAGTGTTCCGAATATTCAAAGCACTGTGATTGTCGAAGACTGCTGCGAAATAAGAAACACATCATCATCACGGATTTGAGGTTAGAAGAACGACAGCCATTATTCATTGTGAACTGTTTGTTTACATTGTCATCAAAACTGACATTACAGACAGTGTTGCCAATTACAAAAATAATTTCTACCATTTTCTCCTATTACATTCCAATATACACAAAACAACTTTCCATCAATACAATGGAAGGTCAATTTCAAATATTATTTGATAAAATGAAGATTGAGATGCAAAGCCAAAATGCCGAATTAAAGGATTCTCTTACAAAAAGTATTATGGACAAAATGGACGAGAAGTTAATTCCAATAGTAGAAGAAAACAAAAACCTTAAAATCAAAGTAGAAAAATTAGAAAAGGAAATAGAGTATCTAAAAAGAGGGGAGAGAATTAACAATATTATAGTATTTGGCCTTGAAGAAAAAGAAACGTCGTCGTTCGAATTACTACAAGAATTAAAAGATAATCTGAAACAAGACCTAAACATTAAAATTGAAGAGTACGATATCAATAAAATCCATCGACTAGGTAAAAAAAACAGAGAAAGCAACAAGACAAGGCCGGTACTTTGTTCGTTTACAAGCAACTTGAAAAAGATCGAAATCATTAAAAATAAAAAGAACTTGAAGAAAATTTATATTACTGAAGATTACTCTAAAGAAGTGTTGGAAAAGAGAAAAGCACTGCAAGCGGAGCTGGTTGATGAAAAGAAAAAAGGTAATTTAGCATATTTGAAATACGACAAACTTATAGTCAAAAATAATAACACCAGCCAAGAGAAACGGAAACGAGAATCATCGGCTTCACCCTCTGCTTATAACAACCAGTCCAAAAAGCAATTGACTGTATCTTCGACCAAGACAAACAGGACGAATGTTTTTGATATGATGCGGTCTAGATCCAGCTCTCTATCTAATATATCTACTACCAACAAACAATAGCAATTAAAAACCGGCAAACGGAAACAAAAAATAACCGAAGGAACTGGAAATAATAAAACAGAAAAACAAAAACCTCCCCCAAGTCGACTGGTCCTCGTGGGGGATAGAGACCACAACCCTCCAACAATAAACGATTACAACAAAAGTCAAAAACATCAAACATTTAAATTATACATTGCAGCCCTCAACGTATTAACCCTGAAAAGCGAAGATAATTTTACTGAATTAATGTATGCGTTGGAACACATCAAATGGGACATCGTTGGCCTAAGTGAAGTGAGAAAAATGGGCGAGAGAATAACATCTCATCCAGACTACATACATTACCACATAGGTGAGACCCCGGGCCACCACGGGGTAGGATTCATTGTTAAAAATCATCTAACAAAGTACATAGAAGGATTTATAGGTATCTCAGAACGTATTGCGATGATGAATTTGAAACTACCAGGATATACAGACCCTTGGTCTATTGTACAAATATATTCGCCTACTGAACAAGCAAATCAAGAAACAATAAATACATTTTACCTTGATCTAAACAAAGTGATTCAAGACCACGGTCATAAAAATCTTATAGTTATGGGGGACTGCAATGGACAAATTGGTGATAGGTACCCAGGAGAAAATAAGGTGATAGGACCATATAGATACAGTACCAAACCGAGAAGCAGAAATGGAGAACATATAACAAACTTTGCACTTGAAAATAACCTAACAATATTAAATACTATGTTCAAGAAAAATAAGAAAAACATGTGGACTTGGATCTCGCCCGACGGCAAAACTAAGAACCAAATTGATTTTATAATGACCAACAAAAACAACTATTTCAGTAACTTTAGCGTAATAAACAAGTTAAACTTTAACACCAACCATAGACTTATCAGAGCAGAACTGGTAGCAAAACAACCAAAAACACCAAGACCAAGACAAAACCTAGAAAATGCAAAGCTGGGGAAACATCAGTTAGAACAAATAGCAATCGCTCTGAGTTCCAAATTCGCAGACTTCCAATCTAAAACTAACGAATTAGGAACACAAGAAAAATACAATTGGATAGAAAACACCATTCAAACCCAGATAAAACTCAGCAAAAATACCAAAACTGAACCAAAAAAATGGCTAACCACAAATACCATTAAACTACTCGAAGCAAGAAACGACTTAATTAGTACAAAAGACACACAAGACAGACGGAAACAGTTAAGAGAAATTAATAAAGACATAAAAAATAGTATAAGAAAAGATAGGAAACAAAACAGAATGGAAAATATAGAAAAATGTATAAGTAAAACAGGCGGAACAAAAAAAGCATACAAAGAATTGAAGAATTCAATAGATTGGATCATTAAAATAAAAAACGATAGTGGAAAATGGAATCACAGTAGAACAGATATATTAGGCACAGCTACATTATATTACAAGAAACTGTATGAAAGTAACACAACAGAATGCGAAATTGATTTGACAGAAACCACAAACGTTCCCAGCATTCTTCAAGCTGAAGTCGAGAAAGCTATAGATACCCAAAAGGTAGATAAAGCACCAGGTCCCGACGGTATAAATAACGAGATTCTAAGACAAAGCAAAGAAATATTAATACCTGTCCTTACTGATATGTTCGATAATATCATAACTACTGAAATAATTCCCCAGCAATGGACGGCGTCTAACATCATCTTACTCTATAAGAAAGGAGATAAACACGAAATCGGAAACTATCGCCCTATCAGCCTTATGTCCAACATCTACAAGATCTTCGCAAAGATAATTTTAAAACGCATTGAAAGAACGCTAGATGAACATCAACCCATCGAACAGGCAGGATTTCGTAAAGACTACTCGGTGATCGACCACATTCATGTAGTACGTCAAGTTCTAGAGAAATACAACGAATACCAGCTTACATACTATATTGCATTTATTGACTACAGTAAAGCATTTGACTCTCTATTACATAAAAACATATGGGAATCATTAGCAGAACAAGGGATTGAACATAAATACATTCGACTAATAAGAAACGTATACACACAAAGTACAGCTAGAATTCAACTAGAAAAGAAAGGCAATTCATTCAAAGTGGGGAAAGGCGTTAGGCAAGGAGACCCTCTATCTCCAAAACTATTCTCGGCGGTACTGGAATCAATTTTCAGACGACTCAATTGGGAAAATGTCGGTATCAATGTAGACGGTGCATTGCTTACGCATTTAAGATTCGCTGATGATATAGTGCTTTTCGCCGAATCATCTGAAGTCATCCATAGAATGATAGAAGACCTAGCAAAAGAAAGTGAGAAAGTAGGGCTAAAACTGAATCCAGAGAAGACTAGAGTAATTACAAATGGAAGCAAAGACATTATACATCTAAAAAACATAGAAATTAAATATACTGATGAATACATCTATCTGGGACAACTCATAACACAAAAAGAACCAATTAACAAAGAAGTAAAGAGAAGAATTGCAAACGGGTGGAAAAGATATTGGAGCTTGAAAGAAGTAATGAAAGACAAAAAACTTCACATAAATATTAAAAGTAAATTATTTAACACCTGCATACTACCCATTCTTATGTATGGTTGCCAAACATGGACTCTTACTCAAGAAACGATGAGCAAACTTTCAACTTGCCAATACGCAATGGAAAGGAGTATGTTAAACGTCAAGAGATCAGACAGAATAAAAAACCGTGTAATCAGAGGCAGAACAAAAACTTTAGACATAACACTGAAAATCAGAAGACTTAAATGGAAATGGGCCGGACACATGATGAGAGGTCACGACAAATGGAATAAAAAAGTGACGCATTGGTATCCCAGGAGAGGTAAAAGGAAAAGAGGTAGACCACAGAAAAGATGGGATGGAGATATAAGAGAAGTGGCAGGAGTGACGTGGAACAGAGTGGCCCAGGAAAGATCAGAATGGAAAAGGTTGGAGGAGGCCTTTGCCGATTGGCAAACAGATCTACAGAAAACAAGCAAACAACAAATACTAGAATAAGTTTTTAAGTTTTAAATTTCACACAATTTTTAGAAAATATTGTATGAGGACAAGATCTGAATAAAGGGCTATATAAAAGGAGTCGTGACTAGTAATGTGTCGGCTAAAGTCCATAGACGGTTTGGAGTTGTACATCGCCCGTGTATGTATACGTGGCTGTGAATCAGCGCGTGACCGCCTCGCCAGCCGAGCAACGCGTGCGCACACACTATATTGTTTCAACAAGTACATGGAGCTGATGTCATGATATAACAGCATGAAGTTTAAAAATGAGATTAGCTATTAGGACTTTTCCGGTTTACTGAACTAGCGACTTTATTAAACTACTAACACTGTGTTACTATAAAGTTCCATATTTAAAATGTTGACAGTTGATTTTTGTTATTTATCTATGTATAATGTAAGTAATAGCTGTTGCAAGTTGCAAACGGCTTCGCTGGCTTCGCCTGCGGGGCTTCTTTGTATACCACAAAAAGTATAGACTATGTTACTAGCTGATTTTGTAACTTTCTATAGGTATGATGAGATTTTCTGTTTATCCATAACAAACTTAAAAACACACAAAATATCAAATCTTTTCTTAATAAAATAATAAGTAGGTAGTTGAGTATACTATAAGCTATCAGATCAGACAAATTAATTAGCGTACCTATAAAAATTGTATCACTTTTGTTGAAATCAGTGGCGGATTATCCCTAAGACCCAGCGCACACCGCTGGAAGCGCGGCCGAGCGCATTGCCTTAAAATGCGCGGGCGGCTTCAGTTGCTCCGAGCGGCGCGGCGCCAAGAGCCCTTGAGAGCCCACGACCGGAGAGACGCGCGGTGGCGCGCTCTCCGGTCTCTCTGAGCGCTCCCCATGCCATTTAGTGCTGATTTGCTAATCGATACTTTGTACAGACAACTCGCTCTTGTACGTAATGGATGTGGACTGAGACTTGATTATTATTGCTGCGCTTGCAGAAGAAGAAGAAAAATAAATCAATCAATCAAACAATGAAATCTGGCTGGGCGCGGCGTAATGCGGCGGGGCGCAGAGCAGCGCGGTGGCCACTCCGCCGCGCTTCCAGCGGTGTGCGCTGGGCCTAAGGCAAACTATACGTACGTACCTAGGGGCGCGAGGTCACTAAGGAGCGCACACTAACATACATGTATCTACATAACGTAAAATAAATGTCCCGATGAGGTGCTCCCGGCATTTAACCCGCCTCTGGTTGTAATCCCAAACCCAATACTTTTATGGAAAAATTACTGTTACCCATCTCCTAAGCCTAGATATGATCACGAGGATAACAAAATGGATCCAATAACAATGACTAATTATAATAATACACAATCACTTTCGAACAATGAAATACTATGCGACAATCGATGACCACAATGGACTTTACCATTGCTTGCAAACGTAGGTACCTAATAAATTAAATACAGCAAATGGAACCTAAGTGCTCAAATTCGATAGTGCGGTTATCAAGTGACCCATTGTGACTAACTGATAGTAATGGATATATATTTGCTAACGAATATCAAGAAATAATTAAATTTGGTAAAATATTTAATTGTTGCAAAAGATATTATTATTCTTACGGCAGCGGTATTGAAACGCACGAGTTTTGTGCGCTAACAAAAAATATTACTACTACTGGTGCGTTTCGAAGAATACTTTTGGTGCGCTTCATTTGGGGCATTACAAAGTTGGTGCGCTCCGAGGAATACCCTTTATAGCATCCCAGAGCGCCGGAGGATCAATTACCTCCCACACTACACGGTCTCTTCGTTTCCCCCTCATCCCATTTTCACTACACGGCGGAAAAGGACTTGGTTGTGTTTCCTTAACATTTATCCTGTGAAGCTTAGAGAATACATACATATGTCCATATTAAGCTACGGGTGGTAACCGTAGCTTAATATGGACATATGTATGTATTCTCTACGTACTATGAGATGGGGTTCGCTACTGGTGCACCCATTGGCTTCTCCCACCGGTGGGTGCACGAGTAATTCCTGTTTACCCGTGCACCCACTACGTTAAGGTCGGAATCAACTTGTGTAAACTAAATACTATTTGGGTGATACTTAATCTGTCTGTATGTGCAGGCATGACTCAAAAACCACTTAACGGATTTTTATTAAACTCGTACCATTCACTTAGTATAATATTCTGTAAACATTTATGCTCCAGACAGAACAGCATTTTCTTTCGATTCGATTCGTGTTAGTAGCGTAGATAATGCTTTGGCTGTTCTTCGCGATTGAAGCCTATAAATGATGAATTTACTATGGCAAACCGTATACCGGTAAAAGTAGTAGGCCAGATATTACAAGATAACAGACAATACCAAGTCATGGGTGGATATCATAGTACTTATTACCTGTATGTTGATTTCAGGTAGACTCTGTCTGTTATGCCTACCACGTGAAATGATGAAATTTATTTAATTTCAGAGAAAGTTTTAAAGTCTGAAGCCCTTTCAAATTCCTTTACATTTAATAGTAGAGCCCGAATTGAAAACAACGACAACGCACATGATACCTGACTTGTTACTTGAAATTGCAAAGAATTCGAATATCTGCTAGCGGGCTGGGACCTATCAAGTGAAACATTGTTAACATTTTGTTCTGTAGAAAAACAGTAAAAGGAAGGGAGATTTTTTGGCAGAAAATGCGTCTGCGTTTTCTTGGCATTGAACTTGACTAAGATCTCACAACCCCATCTAGAAATGAGATGTCAGAAGACTCAGTCCAGCCCAGCGACAAGTTTTAGAAAGATCCTACATCGTATACCGAGCCGCAATCAACTTGTATCAATTCGCTCCCCGCATACACTGGTATGATGTTACTTGGATCAGTATACAATATACGATATTAACTGACGTTGAAATTGATTTACTATAAATGATATTACCTTAACTGTGCTTTTTTAATTTTCCTTAACACAGACATTAAGATCGTGGTTTATTAGATGTGTTTATAAATAAAAAAATACCTAAATTTGTTAGATGACTTAGTATACTTAGGAGATATCCTCTGTGTTATGAACTGAGATAATTTATTTAAATTAATATTTTTTTTTTGTACATATGTAGATACCGTAGTATGTTGTCTCGAGAATGAAAATGTCCTGTCGCAGTTCTGCTGGAAGAGATTTCTCTTGAAACTTCTTAGTCTTAGTCTTTCTTCAAAGTCTTAATGCATAAAGGTGTACTAAGGAAAGGAAGTGTTTTCAAAATTCAACCCCTAAGTGAGTGAAAAGGGATGAAAACATGGTATGAAACTTCTTTGTTTTTTAATTTAGAGCTCTAAAAAAATTTTTTCTTCTACTACTATCAAAATAATAAATACTCTTTGTTAGGTATCGTTGTGAAAATTTAGTACTAGGATGCTTACTTAAAAATGTTGTTTTAATTAATAGATATTTTTGATAGAAGTGGGTTAAGGGGGTGAAATAAATAGACAGTTCTTTGTTTTTTAAAGTTATAGCTGAGAAAAGTTATTTAATGCTATAGCTAAAATAAATAAAGGATTTTTAAATATTTCTGACAGGGATGGCTAAAGAGGTGAGTAAACATCTTTAGCCATCCCTTTTTTTTTTTTTTTTTTTTTTTTTTTTTATATTAGCCTACCAAAGTGACTCCACTTTGCCTGATGGTAAGCAGTAAGTGGAATCCAGAAGTGGCGGACACCATTCCAAAAGCCAAACTACTGGTATGATGATCCTTCTTGGCTGGCACCGACTCCAAAATAACTGATTAAAAACTATAAATAGTAAAGTATTATAGGTATCAAGGATTGCGTTGATTCCCCTTTAATGTTCTTTGCTATGAAGTAATTAAAATATTATTTTCTACTTTTTAGTTAAGGATTGAACATGTAGGTGGTGTTTGAAGTCGGTTTTCATTTTTTTTTCTAAAAATAATTTTATTTTTATAGCCAACATTGTTGGTAGAGATTAAGAATTCTCAAGTGGGTTTTATACAAGTTAGGTGTACACAAACGTAATGATCTTCATCATATTAGCCAAAAGTCCACTGCTGGACAAAGGCCTCCCCAAATTTTCGCCATTTTGGGCGGTCGTGAGCCGGCCTCATCCATCGGTCGTCGGTCCACTTTATGAGAGGTCTGCCCATGCCGCGACGTCCGATTCGTTGTTGCCACTCGTATTGATCTTATATACTAATTCCTAAATACGTGTACTTACTTAGTAGGTACCTAAATACTTGTAGTGTCACAGTGTGTCTGTAAGTAACTACATACCTATCTATTAATTATAATTTATAATTGTACACTTGCTGCGAGAGACTTCGATGTAAACAAATAGAATGCTAATTTAATAAGTACAGAGTGCTAATGATTTTATTTATGAGTGAAATGTAAATGTGCTTTAGAAAACTCTCTTCATGCAATGAGTAGCGACATCTATCGCGATTGTAAGCAGGTAAGTACACTAAAGATTATATTGCGACTAAAATCTAACTAAGTACACGAACGAATTGCATTAGGTAATTGTATTGTGCCGATACCAAAATAACATGAGTGATACAGATTTGCACGTAGGCACTACATAAATAAACAAAGTAGACATAATAGACCGACAAGACGACAGACGTGATAAAGGTAGGTAACTGAAGGATGAGGGCAACTTAGGCACAATATTATAATGCACTTAAGACAGGTCAAAATGAAAAAATACGTCCTTCAATCTTTATTTTACATTTTTTATATTTATTATTTAAAATATCGATTTTTTTATCGTAGCTGTTTTTAATAGATGCATACTGTGTGGAAATAATTGCCAAATTAATTTGGGCAGTCTGTTGGGTGCAGGAACACAATCAGGCTTCTGCACTTGAAGCGAGAAACTTGCGAACCTTAATTGTATAGAATGTAGACAGACTCTTTCCATTTATTAAAATTTTAAATTTAAAGATGTGCAAACCTACATTACCGGTTTGATACATAAGGAAGAGGAAGGAAGAAGAATATTTTTGCAAAATACTTTCTTGGAAATCATACAGATTGGTAGCAAACATCAACTAACTAAAGTGTGTAATAAATAGGTACACATTTTACGTGATCAACATTTATTATATTTTCCAGTAATATTTAAGTACTAGCAGTACATATTTTATCGCAAAACAAGCACTTCAAATTAAGTGGTGTGTTGATAATGTCATCTCAACGACGTCGCGTCGTCGATTAGATTGTCGTGGAGTCACAGCTCTTGACACTCATCTATTTATGACAAATCTAGTGTTTTATACTATACTATAGGTAGGTACGGTACCTACCTACAGCTTCTTCATTTCTATAGATCGAATTGGAACAACAGAAAACAGTGACTGCCTGACTGCACTTACCAATTAACCTAACAAGCTTGGTCAAACCAGCATACTCCTCCGGTTTACGTCTAGCAGTGGACGACTCCGACCGATAGCGATAGTTAAACATTATTCAAAATTGTAACTGTTGTGTTCTATTAATTTTTAAACACCATTTTGTTGCACAGGCCATCGCTTAAGTACCTACGTCTTTTTCTTTTACCCAAAACTCACTAAATTACTTAAGAATTAGGTACCTACCTACCCATTCCAGATTTCTGATTGACGTCATTCGGTTCAACTCATGTCATGTCACTAGACTATGCAGGTCAGGGCAACACGAGGTCAATTGTCTTGCCCTAAATAAGTATCTTTTGTTCTATTTTATTGCCACGATTACCAATGAGTGGGATTCAAATTGAGTTTAATTTAGTATGCTTCATTTGTTTTATTCAATTGTTACTGAGAATATATAAATTTGTTAAATAAAATATGTATTTAAAGCTACGCAATGTACATTGCGTAGCGTACGTGTACCTACCTATTAGGTAAGTAATGATTATTTCGATTTGAAGGTAAAATCACGTAAAA
Source organism: Parascotia fuliginaria (assembly GCA_963082885.1). Lineage (NCBI taxonomy): Eukaryota > Metazoa > Arthropoda > Insecta > Lepidoptera > Erebidae > Parascotia > Parascotia fuliginaria. Next base: position 9,626,357 of record OY720180.1, on the reverse strand, counting down.
TGTAGTCAGATACTGTAAAGAATGCTTACTTGTCGCAGTCACTTGATGGAAGAGTAAGTAGGTATTTTTAAGGACTATCTTTTAATATACATCGAGATGTAAATTCATTTTTAATTACAATATGCAGGACATTGGTTGACAGACAGACAAAATATTTCATATTCCTTCGACAACGTAGAGTAACTTTACTGCTTTTTGACAGTCGTAAAGTTACGAGCAGGTTTACAAAAATGTCGACATAAGGATAGGTTACCTTCCTGATATCTACCAAATTACAAAATAATCAATGACTGTTCGATTCTTCAAATTTATGCCTATTATGAACAATAATAAACTAGGTAAGTACTACAATATATTATTTTATAAATTATCTAATGAGAGAGTTTAGGAAAATATTCGCCACCAGTTACTTTCACTTTCACATTGGGCGAATCAGAGGTTAAATTTCTTTCAAAAAGCTTGAAAGCTAGACCTGACGCGTCGGTGCAGCTGCCTCATAGGCTCCATTTTAAAAAACCCTCTCAGCAATTTTCTTTTGTCCTGCACGTTAATAAAGTAAATTAAACATTTTTTTTTTTAATTAACACTGAAAAATATTTAATTTGATAGCGCTGCCAAATGGCAGACCTTTTACCAAAATGGCGTAAACTGGTGGTGAAAATTTTTCTAAACACCCTCATTGAGTAATATCGATTTAATGACTTTATACTTTATAGGTAAGAGAATCTGATATTTTTACGTTCCTTTATTACTTATAAATAAATAAAAATGCCCACCCGTAAAAAATAAAAACTCTCCTAATTGTACCATTTCCCCCCTTTTTTACCTATTTATGAAGAACATTAAATAGGTTTTTAAATATTAGGGAATCTCAATACCTATTATCTCCAATACAAAAATAATAGGTAGGTATTTGTAACTAAATTATTGCTACCGAATTTGGTTTTAAATCACGCAAAATACATTCTATAAAACAATTAGACAAATAAAACGTTCTACAAATATATAAACCATTTTTAAATAGGAAACACTACATTCAGCTTCTATAAGTAAATGTGGCATTTACAACGAAAGGCACAACGTGCGCGCATAATGCGAGTGGGTCGCCAAAGTGGGAGTGCCGTGACTCATGCTGGCGCCCACGCCTTTAAACTCAAATCCTTAAAGACAGATGAAGCCAGATTCCACGATTATGTTACTTACCAATGTATTTATTTAAAAGGCAATAGTTTTTCTAAAGAGTAACAATTAAGTACTAAGAATTTTATTAATCGCAGGGCATTAACAAACTGGATTCATCTGTGGTGTATTTGTTAGCGACTGTAACGAGTTTACATCAATTTAGTTAGTTTTTAACGGTAGTAGATTCACGCTGGTTTCAGCGTGAATGAGCCGGATCAACCGGGGCAGCACTATCCTTCTCGCTCGGAGAGTGAGAGCGCCGTCAGCCCAAACACCCCTTCGGTCCTGTTCCTTTTCTCTTTTCCATCCTCATCCACTTCTCCGTGGTCGGCAACAATTTGACTGTATTTTCTAAGCATTACTAATATTGTAATGCTTTAAAAACACAGCCATCTCTACAGGTTACGGTTGGCACTTACCATCAGATGGGCCGTATGCTATAAAAAGTTTTCTTGTAAAGCAAGATGTTGCTACGCTAATTCGTAATTCTAAAACCAGTCATCTCAACTGATATGATTTTTATCGACTAATCATGCAGCGTTGTCTTAGTATATTTGAACACTATAGCAATAGGCAATTTTAAAATCAATTAGTCAAATAATATTGAACTGATCAAACTTAACAGTTTACTATTCGAGTGACTGCTACGCAAGAAATCGCAGGAAGAAGTTAATTAATATAATGTAGGTATATTATTATATTTTTAATATTATTATACTTATTTAATAATATAATTTACGACATAACAAGAGAATTTTCAAAGCAGCAACAACCTAAATACCTACCTTTAGGTAGTGCAATTACAATCTAAAATTAGAAGCAGGAAAATTGCGTTAGAATATTAAACGTCGACGGAAGATAAATACCAATATAATTCAAGTACATATAGTCCAACAACAAGAATGCAATGAAATGTGAAGGAAAAACAGATCAAAGAACTAGGATTGCAGAAAGAACTCAATAGAATAAACTAACTTCTTTGTTTTGGCACTACTACAGCAGTATTCCATATATCGAAATGACTGTACAGTACAGGCCAAACAGGATTACCTATAGCTTTTATTCTAATGAGACCTCCAAAAAAGAACGAAAAACGGTTGGCCAAAGTCGAAATAATGATAATACAGGTTATATGCACGAGAGGGCGGGGTGCGACGTCAGTGCTCGGCGCATGCGCACGGCACGTGATCCGTCCGCAGCAGCAGCCTTGCAAGGACGTTGCGTCTATGACTCTATGCAGCGCCAACTATCGTTAATTAATTCCACCTTCACGCTGACTCACTCGCTAACATCAATACTTATAGTATACCATGGAAATGATTACGATTACTTACTTGAATTGGAATTACAGCGACATCTATTTTCGAGGAGTGAAAATATTTGTTTTTAATTTTATTTTGAGCGTTGACTGTTTGTGTAGAATATTAACAAGCACTATTGAAAATGATGTATGTTTTTATTTTGTCCCAGTACAAAACCATCCTTCGATGTGATTCGGTACAGACCATAATACTGGTACTTATTAGGTCGTACGAATACGAATATATTGTACTCCTTCCAGGTAGTCAAAGTGGAATAGACCTTCCCTAGACAATAGTGAAAACAAATTGGACACCCAGAAGCACATGATACACACCTATGTAGGTTAATATCCCAAAAGGCAATTGAGAATATTAAATCTACTTAATTATACGAAATTTATATGTAAATTTAAGTCACATAACGACTGCCACTAATCTCAAATGGAAGTTAATGTTGCACCTGCTTCGCAACAGAAATATCCATCCAGTTTCTAATAAATACACTTCGACGAATGGCGTCCAGAATTTCCCGTAATCAAGTTCTCCTGATCATTTGAATATCATTGACCTGCGGACATTGTAATTACAACGTTCGTCGTGAAAGTTATTAAATACCTACGTACCTACCTATTTAATTTTTTATACGTAGGTAGGTCTACATAGGTAAGTAAGTATACATATAGCCAAATAGTCTTATGTTATTTTTATACATTTAACGAGGTGATGCACGATAGTTCGCGTGTTGCCGCCGTAAAAAACACAAAACACTCTCAGGTCCTGCGTAAAAGAAAAAGTTCTAGCCCAGTGCCAATAGGTAGCTTCATGGGTAGGTACGTAAACGGTAAACCAGTATAAATTGGCCTGAAAGCTCCTAAGTTCACCGCATTTAAAACTTTTGAGCGATGGTTGGCTAAATGCAGGCTTATATGTAGATTCGGTAGATTATTTTGTAGATACTCTATAGACGTACCTATGTGTCTATGTGCTTCTTTCTATACCTACTTACATAAAAACACTGCATAATGTTAAATTTGATGAATGATGATAATAAATAGTGACGAAAATTAAAAGGAGTAGGTATGTTGAGGTGGTTGGAAATTGGAAAGGATGGATGGAAGTAGGGTAACGAAAGAGATTTATGGAACGGAAATGCCTGGAAAAGTTGGTAGAGGTGGTCCTACACGGACATAATATGTACGGACCAAATAGAAGATGTGTTCACAAAAGGCACATTAATTACACCGACTTGTGTGTATGAAAAGATTAATGAATGTTGAAAAGGCAAAGGAGGTAGGTACGTTTGGATCGTAAAAAATTGCGTTCTATAGTCTCTACTTACCGCATTAATGGAAGACAGACGTGAAATTATGTATGTATGTTATTAATAACTGAGCCAAACGAAGATAAACATATTTTCCTGGTCAAAGCTCGAAAGGAAACACACATGTAGGAATTCCGCGAAATTAACGTTGACTCAACAAAGTAAGTAGGTACTACTTCACGAATTGCTATTCCAATACAGTTTCATAACCTTCTTCCTCCTTAGTATTCAAAAAGCATATTTCGTTAGTTTATTTCCAATAACGATTTAACAGTAGCATGAAAATGCACTCTAATGATTTATATGCGAAATAATAAGAGATTATGACATCATAATTACGTCATACTTTTTAAATAGTGGTTAATATTATGCAAAATTTGATTGACGTACCTACGACTTAAGACATAATCTATACTATTAAATAAAGCAGAAGAGTTTGTTTGATTTTTTGAACGCGCTAATCTCTGGAATTACCTACCTATCTCGGATTTAAAATTTATTTTTGCGTATGATAGGTAAGTTCTTGAGGAAGGTTATAGGCTATGTAACATCACGCTATTGGTGACGGGAGCAGAGCAGTAAGCAATGACACGGGTGAATCTACGTCGCCGATAGCTAGTATCCATAGGTATATTAAGTATGTGTCCTGGAAACATAGGTACACATCAACGGTGGATCCCACTATTTCCAATATGTATTTCCATTGATGGAAATACTGGGACAGAGTCTCCCACTATTTCCATTGCGGGCGACGCCGACGCAGCGATTAAAAAAACGCTACGCTGCATCGCCAGAATATAATAATATACACATAGTCTATAAAAATAATAATACTTTATGGAAATGCAACAAACGCCATAAACTAAATGAGGTTTTACTACCGTTTCTTTCCGGGTACTAGCGGTTTTTTTGCCGCAATGGAAATATTGGGATATAATTAGTATAAAATGCTGATCCCACTTTTTCCATTTCGCATTTCCATGGAAATAGTGAGATACACCCCACATCAAACCAGCCATATAGTTGGTACCTATATATGTATAATTATGAAAAAGTTAAAGAAGTCATACCTTATGAAAATCAAAAACTCGTCTGTTAGTACAGAGGTTCAACTTGTCTGTTACACTAGCGCCATTATTCACAGAAAAGTGGCCGCTAAGAATTTTGAGTCAGTCGAAGCAATTCAGATCCAGCAGGGTCATACAAGGACTTATTTCGACGATGTACCTAAATACAATCAACATGAAAATATTGTACCTACTTACATAATGTAACATAAGTATTGTACGTAGGTACGCGGGTTGATAACTTATCAACGAATATCTTTATATAAACACGAGTCCAGTATCAAGCCGTTTATTAAAGGTACGTAGCTATACTAGGTAAAGTAATGGAAATTTTAATAATGTCGGCACATACTTGTAAAGAAAGATCCGATCGATCGATCATAAATTAATAGATATCTAAAGGGAAAATTCCACTTCCACATCATCGGACGCACATGACATACCTAATGACATAGGTAGGTATAAACTGCAGTGATAAATAAAGTTCGAGGAACTTATGCTTAGAAAGTCGTAGTTTTACAAAACACTAGGCAACTTTCGCTAATAAGAAACTAACTTTGACCACTTGACGGGCGCAAATGACATCAATTATATTACTAAGTTCAAATCAGACCAACGTCACCCGTGCATGGAATGGGATAGACATGCTGCTGAGATCTTTCATCTACAAGATTATTTCGTTTATTGCCCCTGTAGCATACAAGCCAACGGTCTACCTTGCGATAGGCACGCGGCACGCCGTACACGATAACTGCCACTTATGGACTTCAGCAAAACCAGCTTAGCCAGCAGAAAAATAATAATAATAATAATATTTCAACAACTACACACAACGCCATCTAGACCCAAAGTAAGCATATTATATGCTTGTATTATGGGTTCTAGAATACGGATATACATACTTAAATACTTCTTTTTTTTTATTTGTAAATATATACATATTATAGATAAATTACACCCAGACACAGAACAAACAATTATGCTCATCACACAAAGGTTTGTCCTGGGTGGGAATCGAACCCACGACCTCCGGCTTAGCAGTCAGGGTCACTAACCACTAGACCAACAGGCCAGTCAAAAATGTATCATGGCGTTTGGGAAATATTGCAGCAGCTTTATTCCGAAGCTTACATTTGTTAGTAGAAAGATCGGGTTTCTACAAAGCTTAGAGACAGCTGTTTATAAGCTATGTTAAGGCTGTCGGCTACATGCTATTAAAAGTCAAACAGTTCCTCTGAGCTCTCCCTTACAGCTTATGTTGATGCCTTGATACGACGACGCGCGACGTGAAGAAGTTACCTACAGCTCTGTGAAGAACGCCCATGTTTTCGTCCGCCAGTTTAACTTTGACCTAAGCTAAGACAGGCGATAAAATCATTTGTCACTATTTTCTAGTTTGGTTTTCTAACCTGTCACGGGTTAACAGTTTGACGCATTGTTGGGCCTTTAAACGTATCTGGAAAAGACGTAAAATTAAAGCACGCATTCCAGAATAATTAAGAGCAAAAAAACAAAATAAGCGGTCCAGAAAATCTGAATCAACAGACATGATTCTAGTGAATCACTGCGATATTTGGATATGAAGGTGGGCGGCTTTCGCATATTAATATTGTTCCAAATGTGTCGTGTCGTCGAATGGCGTCGTCTGAGCTATTTGTGTGCGAGCCGTCGCGCTATTCCCGGCCAGACGCCCGCCGCGGCGCCGGATCATGCATAGCGAACTCTTAAACACACACTTCACCTTTATCCCAAAAAAACACTCCTTTGATCTACCAAAACAAATACTTTGATTTGAGATGCAAAGTGCAGATTATATTGATTGATTCTGATTGCTGGAGCAACTCTATAGATTTATGTATTATCTAAGTAAGTATAATACCTACCTACTATAGATTTATTTACTGTCTCGGTCTGTAGAAAAATTCAAAATCTAATGGGAATGTTGTTAATATTAGGTACTAATTTTATTATTAGTTATATTTTTATTAATATTGTAGAATATAGGTGACAAAACATTCAAAAACTCACAATGGCTAATTATTTCATACTAAAATAAAGAGAAATTCACGTTTGCAATCTATAGGTACCTTACCTATTCAGTTGAAGGATAAATAATTCTGTAGAATTGACTCAAAAACGGACTGAAAGCGAGTCATCCTTCTTAGAGGTTCTCATATTCATATTGGTGTAGCGAGTTGTTTTTTGCAATTTTACGTTGAAGCGTGTTGATTTTGAACATTTTGATTTTGTTTTATACTCGTATTTTGAGAAATTGTTATATTTATTTGATCCATCGCATTTTTTCCAGAAATGCAAAACAATTCTTTAATCTCTGAGGTGAACTGTGGTGATTTGCTAGGTGAACTATTTCTTATTACTTTTTTTTAAACATCAGCTGCCCCCGTTGGTGACAATACTCTAAGTGGACTGGAAATAATCGCAAGTGCCATGTTCTTGCAATATCATAAAAGTGACATTACGCCAGATTTCGAATCGATAAGACCTGTAAGTTGCTTACTTAACCAACTAAAAAAGGCTTATCTTCTAAGCTAAACAGATTTTTATGAACCTAAGAACACTCTCGTTAACAAATAAAAAGAGTGTGTGTACTCATGTACGCACGTAAGAAGTTATACTTCTTTGGCGTAACAATCCAAAAATACCAAATAATAACACAACGCATACATACATAAATATACATCTGATTATTTTTACTGATACAACACACAAAGGTTCGCAACTAACTTCAGGGTGTAAAAGGTTCGCAACTAACTTCAGGGTGTTGCTTTTTTCTGTCGGTGTGCGCGCGCATCGTAAAAATTCACTGTCATCATTTTTCCCAATCGCGCCAAAAGAAGTATAACTTCAAAAACTACCCCAAAAACGATTCATCCGTTTGGAACCCACGATATCATAGAGATGCACAGCTAAAACTTACAACAAACTTTATGACACCATTTTGCATCGAAGATTATAAATAAAACAAGAAAAGGTTTTAAACCAATATATTTGAGTACCATGATGTTAAAAAAGGAAATCGCCTTAAGATCTAACTACATACAACGTAACAATAAACATTACTATAATTTGAAGTTAAATATTACTTAATAAATGGCGCTAACACACAACGATCAGTGCAGATAGACATTACACGGCAATGATATTCTATTTAACAGGTATGTTATGAACGCGTAATCGTGAAGACCTGAAAACGTCCTAATTGGGACGTATTGTCTTTAGTCTGCGTTACGCACAGCAACGAGTAGGTACACTATTGATGCAATTTTCAAATTTAAAAATGCCATCTTGTGTGTTCTGTAAGTGCACCAATTATGATACAAAATTAAATAAAACACAAGGAATCTCATACCATATGTAAGTACGCAATACTCTTTGATTTAATAACATATTTCAATTATTTTCCTAATAATTCGAATATTTGGAGGTTAGAAAAAAGAAAGAAATGGAAAATACATTTTTGTGGTGCGTGTGACAAGGACGCGTGCATCCCGGACATAGAATAAAAATACAGATGCGAAAATCGTAGGCAGAAAAGTCATCGTTCTTCGCAGTTCGGTTTTCCTTTTTTCTAACCTTGTATTGTTTCATAATTTTGTTTTATGTAAAAATGCATATACTTAATTAGAAATAAATAAGTGTGTGTAAAAAATTTGAATATTACCAGATTATCAAAAATCATAAAATAAAGCTATTTCTAGTTTAACCCAACTACAGTAAAGCCCAAAAGGAGGGTTATGTGTTTGACCTGTACGTATGTCCGGTTTTTTTATTCTCTCGTAACTAATAAACGGCTGAACCGATTTCAATAAATCATACGTCGCTACATTCGTCTCAGTAGTACGAGTGTCATATTTTAAAATGAGCGAATTGAGAAAACTCTCTAACTTAGACTAGTGAAGAACAAGAATCCTCGAAAAATTTTAATTTCATTTTAACTATTACCGTAAATAGCAAGGATCTACGACCGTAATAGCTAGGATCTACTACCTTAAATATTTTAAATTAAGGATAAACTAAGATAAGACACTAAGACAGAAATGGTACATTATAACCGTTTCCGATATCTTAGTTTATCGTATTTTAAAATTTGGGTTACAGAATGTAACCCATATTAGGTTCACCATTTTAGATTTAAATAATATTAATTATATATAATTGCATTGTCAACAGACCATAAGATGTGTAAAAAGTTTCAGTTCAATCGGCCGAAAATTGAGTTGCATGATTCCACCCGTTATAAATATAGTTACGTAAAAAAAGCTTGTAATTATGCCTATCACAGTTTTTATTAAAAATGTTTTAATTTTTCTGTAAATAAATATTTATTTTCTTTCCCATGTTTTATTTTTCTACCTTTAGTAGTTGTTATAGGTAGAAACTGCGGTACAAATTTTGTACCTTCTCTCGCGTTATATTTGTTAGTCTATGATACAGCATGCGGTGATTGGTAACTAGAGTAATGTTTGTTCAAATTCATACGCAATTGACAACACTAGCTGTCACTTTTTTTCATATTTGTTTTCTCAAGTCATCCTTTTCTATCATTTTGACATGTAGTGAAATGTGAAATGAATGAAAAAGGTCTATGTGTGCAACGGGTACTGTGCGGAACACTTTTTTCTGTTGTTTTGTGAGTGTATAACATATCTGATAAATAGAATATCATTGTTACACGGCTACAGGCATATAGTTCCTCTAATAAGAGTTTCTTGATTTTTAAATTAAACTGCTTTAAAATATATTTACAATAACAACCAAATGCTATATGCAACGGATCTGGGTTTTGAATGCTCCGAAATACCAGACTTCTTTTAGATTACTTGCTCAAATTTCAGCAGCACAAATATTAGGTCTAGTGGTTGTTTTGTGTAGTGTCCAACTAAATTTCCTTAATTGCTTATTATAGAAAAACGACAACGTAAGTAAGTGCTTGTTAAAGTGTACACGAAAAGCACACCTTATAATATGTAGTAAGTAAGTAACTGCTAAGTTTAGTTGTGTAACTAGTATGTTTGGAATACACTTACCTGTCAATTCCAATTTCAATCGTATAACAAGGGAATAAGATTTTTTAAATTGCTTTCAAATTCCCTTCACCATCACGTTGTCAGTCTGCTCTGACCTAATACTTAAGCGGACTACACACCTTCAGTTTTAAATGTGCGATTTAACTGTACAGTCACGGACTACACACCTTCAGATTTAAATGTGCGATTTAACTGTACAGATACATCGTTTGGTGTGTAGAACAAACAGTTGTAAACTGTAGTTTGTCTGAGATCTGATCAAAATATGATTAGATAAAACTTTCTGTACAGTTCGACTGTACAGTTAAATCGCACAGTTAAAACTAAAGGTATGTAGCCTGCTTTACTGGCAGTTATTCCAAATGCCTAAGTTAAGTTATAAAGACATGCATGTAGGCACCATTAAGTAGGCTTTTGTGTGTTGTGGAATATAGTTTAAATAAATTACAGAATTGGTAAACAAAAAGTTATGTCTTTAGTATTTTAATTTGATTTTTGAACACTAATTTGCCTGAATCAGAAATCGAAAGTCTAACCTCTTACCAATAAATACAAAACAGCGACGGTTGCTCCGTATTTTGTCTCTTACCCTTTCTGTCGTTTTTAAACGTTAAAAGGGACAGAACACTGAATAGACATCGCTGTTCTGTTTATTAGTAAAAAAATAATATTAACCATATAACTAGACTTCTTGCTTGTTTCACACCAATGTTGGTAAAACTATACAATCTAGTTTTATCAACATTGGTGTGAAACAAGCCAATATTGTCGTAATATCAGATCATTACAAAATATCACTGAGGTTCGTAACACGTCTCGACAAGGCTGACCTCATCGAACCACACAACAGTACACACATTTTACAGTACCTACTACTATAACATAAAATTAGACATACAGACATGCGATGCTAAAAACACTTCTATTACCTTCTACAATCTACACCAATCTGTATACTACTAAATTAGTTGATTCGGTCACTGAAAGTCGATTCAGTAACACGGATTGACACATCTGCTTCACTTTTAACTACTTGGCAGTACTAGGTACCAGTACAGTGACTGCACTAATAAGTAGTCCAAATACTTTTTCTGACTTACTCGTAATACCACCACAAATGTTCTAAAGTACTGGAGAACTTTTCCTATATTTTAGAAAACAGCTAAGCCACTAATCACGGTTCCTCACACATCATTCGCGCATACTCTCATTTAATTCGACCACTCTTGGTTCTTTGATTATTGTCGCCCATTGCACTTCAAACTCAAAAACAAAACATACAATCTTATGTAAAAATAATTGCATTTTCTGTTCTCAAATTAAAATATACTAAGACTAGTGATGTCTACAACAGCTGTTATCTTAGTACTGTAACGTGGTTCTAACGCATTAATATATACATAAAGACAATGTAATACGCATTAGATCATTTTTAATTCATAAACTACTACTATACAGAGAAGGCGAAACATTAGTAATTACAGTATGACATCAGCCTTCTCTTTGTACCACAGCCTACAAATAACTACTTAAACATAATACTAAATAAATTATCTGCTTTTGGTCGTCATCATCAAGTACCTAGTAACTACATACTATGTAAAAGGGAGTTGACGATGAAAATAAGATGTGTTTATTGTTAGTGACTATAATAAATTCTCTAAACATTTATAATTGTATAACCAGGATAATTGTAAAAGAATTTTAGTATTTGACAGACTCATAGCTAGATATTTGTGTCTAAATAAGTTTAGCTTGTGAACCTAGATGTATGCTTTTAGAAGAAGATAGGTTGGACCTAGTAATCCCTTGATGTTTCGGTAACGTTAGTACCATTTGTACTCTCTCTAACTTTTCACACCAAGTCTAAGTCCAGCTCTTGTTTATAAAAGTTACATTAAGACTTACACACTTAATTCTGTTTACAAATACCCTGGTTGATAATATATTATATATATTTTATAGATATTACATTTTAGATGAAAAAAAGTTTTAATTAAAGTTTATCAGGATCGATTTTAGGATCTAATATAATTACATTGCAAATTAAAAAGAATTTGGCAATAAGGTGTCACATTTTTATTTTTATAAGGACATCAGTTTCAATATCGATTCTGGTAAACCCTTCTAATGGTATTTTCTACACATTACATTTCATTGTATAACATAAAATTCTACCTTAGTAGGTATTTGCTCCTAACATACCACTGGTATTTCTCATATATATTAATTCAAATTAATAATAATAATAAAACATAGAGACACAAGGATATTTTAATTAAGTACCGATAATTTGGGGTGAGTAACAACGCCGCGCCGGGGTGAAAAACAACATTTTCTTGGAAACAGCCATTTGTTTGAATTCACGCATATTTAATTGTCAAATTCCATAATAAAAATTAGAACTCGTTTCGTTAGTGGGTAAACTTTACGATTATCTATTGAAAATACAAAAAAATAGCATTGACTGCCTCTGTGGTTCGGTGGTACTGCGTATGGATGACCACGCAGAGCTCTCGGGTTTAATACTCGGGTAAAGTGATATTGGGTTTTACTGTCGAGAAATTCTCAGTATTAGCCCGGAGTCTGGAATTGTGCTCGATGTATGAGGCTCGCCCCCTGTTACATGGGATCCAAAATAAAATGGCGAAACGTGGTTGAAAACCTCTGCCTATCCCTTCGGGGGTACAAGGCGTTAAGCTATGTATGTATGTAACTAGCATTTGAGCACTTAGATGTAACTACCTAGTGTTTGATCGACAAATTAACTAAACAGGTAAACAGTACAGTGTGAACTTTTGTAACAATATGATCGAAATACTTTTATCGAGATTTTTTATACAAAATGGGATTATTTGAAACAACTACCTAAGTACCTACTGAGTCGATTAACAACAACCAAGGCGATAAGGGATAAATGTCAACAACCTAACCTACTAATATTATAAGCTAGCGCCCTACGCCTTCGCCCGCGTGGAAATTAGTATAACTCAGGAACCAGAGCGATTTTCGGGATAAAAAACACACACACACACAAACTTAGATACACATAAACTTTCACATTCATAATATTAATAGGATGCAAAAGTAACCCTTTCACCACTGAACCGATTTTGATGAAATTTGGTATAGAGATAGACTAGACCTTGGGTAACAACACTGACAACGGAAAAATTACTCGAAAGGGTAGGGGATGAAAGTTGTATGAAAAATCGTCAATGTATAACCATAGCAATGTTCATTGTATAAATATATTATGCGATAACCGACGTTAAAGCGGGCGAAGCTGCGGGTGAAGCTGCGGGCAAAAGCTATTATTTAATAAAGTAGATTGCGTTTTAAACAATGACCTTTATTGATTAAATTAAAATTCTAGAACTACTTCTTCAACATAGTTGACAAGTTTAGTGTTGTTTTCACCCTTGGTGTAACTTGCAACATGACATATTTGTTTTATTATAATAAAAAGTTTCTATTTAACTCTTTCTGAGGTATCTACTAAAAAAAGAGAACTTATGTCTCACGTATTTGGAGCATTAGTTCAAATTAAAAACTAATACTTATATAAAAATAATGTGGCTCTTGGAATACCGAAAGGTGTTATTCATCCCATATTACGGTAGTTTTTAAAGATTAAAAATATAATAAAGTTATATTATATTTCTTTAGTAGTTAAACTACAGCATTTCATTATTGTTTTTATATATCTTTTAATTTTATTTATAAATGATATTAATTCGATGTTGCCAGTATTTTTGGATATAGTCAAAATGTATGATAAAAAGGTTTAATGACAATTATAATATAGATTATTTTTAGCAATACTTACACTCACAGGACACGTTATATTATGTATGCATACGTATAGTAATATGAACATACAATATTTTAATAGAAGAGTTCTAATTGTAAGTGAACTACTTACAATTATATATATTATTTTATTATATATTGTATATTATATACTATTTTGACACTATTTAAAAATATTGCTTTTCACTGGTGTTATTTTAATTTTAATAGATGCATAATTATAATGTTTTCTTGACATGCTACTTTTTTTTATTTTACTATATTTTATAATGTAACACTAGTATTCTTTTTTTGTTATTAATGAGAGACTTTTTTGGCCACACTATAGAAACAATTTCAAAGTTACAACTTAAATACATACTTTTAAAAATAAAACATTATTTTAAGCATTTGCAATTGCCAATAAAGTTTCTCTTTCGCCTGCAAGGCGTTGCAAGCATCTTTTATTTGGAAATTGATTAATGACTTTTAATACATTGTGTTAAATTAGACATTTTGGGGTTATTTAAACAATATGTTTATATTAATTTGCACTATGCATATTTTTTATAGTATTTTGTAGTAAAAATTATTTGAAACCTTAAGTTGTGCGTAAGCTGCCATCAAATAAGCATATTTACATGATAAATCTGAACAGTGGAAAAAAATTGTGAAGGGAATGTTAAAAACTTTAAAAATATCCATATCTAAATTTTGGGCAGATTTACTGAAACTCTATTTTATAAATATTTAAAAAAAGAACTGACTACTACATTGAACAGAACGTTCCTGTTTATTGCCTTACTTTGCAGTACTATACTTTTCAGTTTTCTTTTTACACCGATTTTAAAGTATTTTTTTATTGTTAATAAATAAAGTAATAAGTGATATACGTAAATACATAGATTCAGTTATATTATACTAAGATTTCATAAGAGCAGAAGTAAAACCAATTTAATAATATATAAATCATTAATACCAATACCTCGTATTTAAAAGAGTCGTTAGATAAAGTGCCCAATTTTCTGCTTGATGGCTTAGGTACCAATAATTTTATTTCTCACTAGTTTGTCACAATAACATATTAATGGTATTATGTATTCGTAATTTTATAAATAAAAGCATACATCTAATGTAGGCCAATTATATTATATAGGTATGTACACGTAAAACCTATGAACAAGATATATATTAAATCCTAAATGAGCTACACACCAAAATCTAATGTATTGTTAGACCAAATACCGCACTAAAGTCTTTAACTGAAGACAACTTGTGATGACATCTTAATGGTTCACCATGTTTTAACGTCTGTAACAAAAATAAAAATGACATTATAGTTAGCAATATCAACCCAAACAGTACAGAAATCGGAGATTATGATGATGCTAAGAATTTTTAATAAAAAATTGTGATAAAGTTATAAGTTCCCATCCTTACTTTTAAGATGTTACGTTCATGACAGAGCGTCGTACTTACTTAGTGATGCAAGACTTTATTATGCGACTGTCTGCTTCCAGATATGTTCTTTTGCGCGTACCGTACCTCCGTTTCGTATTGCCGTAGCGGTTCAAGAACGCTAGTTTAGACGCATGTTCGGTACAGTACGGTGGTACGGAGTCTCTATACGAATACGGGTACGCTCCGATCCATCGCGAGTCGGTTTTTTCGTTCTGTTCAAAGACGATACGGTACGGCGTACGCGCCAGTCTGGAAGAGATCGCGGCATGCGCAGGTCGTGCCTTTTATCACTCCCAAATTATCAGACTCCTGCACACAAATGAACACGTGGTGATTGCAGCGACGTTACGAAGATACTGGCTATAAGAGGGTGTAAAAGTTGGGATGAGTACATTCTAAGAGTCAATGGCTCAACTCGACTAAAGTACTATCCATACACGTCCACGTCAGCTTTGCTGAACTCTCTTAGTTTTTAGGGGTTGTACACCCTGGAAATGCTAACAGTTTACCATGGGCGCCGCAAACTTACCACCTATCCCGTACTGTAAACAGCAAGTAAGAAGGGCGACACTCAGAACAGCTTTTCCAACCCTCTAAATGGTCCCATAACCCTCACTCCTTTCCTTTCTCAACCTATTCCCGGAGGAGACAACCTCGACTCCAAAACCCCAATCCAAGGTGTCATACGTACCGTGCCCAGGCATGCTCAGTCGTTGACGGTGTCCCGCGATACCGGGCAACCTCGCATGGTAAGTAGCTTTACTATGGTACAAGGCTCTGCCAGAGTGGATTAGTTATTTTCTTTTTACTCGTGGGATTTTATATGGAAAGTTCAAAGTAAAAAAATTAAAATAAAACTTGTGCCAGAAACTACTGCCGCTGAGAATGGATGCCAACATCCAAACGCCTATCTTTCAAGACAGCTGCATCAACCATCAAACCTTCCGCTCCTGGGCTAGCTGCTTCACGCCCCTCCACGCCAAGTAACTTGAAAGTGCCCAGATGATTTAATAAGTATTTTATAATTTTGAAGTTGGTGCCAAGCAAATACTGAACCTTACTACAATAGCAAATTAAGATTGATAATACCTATTGGTTTTTTTATTACCTAATTATTGTTTTACTTGACACCAACTTCAAAATTATAAAATTCTTAAAAATTCTTATTTAACCATTTCTGATTAACTAAATCAAAATACGAGTTACTTTCAACTAAGTAAATTTATTTTTAACTTTTTAGTTTTCTTCCTGTTTGAAGTCGGTTTTTATTTTGTTCAAAATCATTTTATTTTACGATTTTCAGTGATGGGTAGACCTAAATCTTGATTAGGTATTATTTTTGTACAAACTAAACATTTTGGAATATTGAAAATTCTAATCATCCGCTCTCTTTCACACAGAAACGAGTCGGGCAACATTTTATAGAGTAGAATTAAATTGTATGAAAATTGTGAAAATAGTTAATAACTCAGTATTTGCGCACGAAATGTAATTCCCTTGGATTTGTTTATGTTTCTTAAATTATAAGAACATTTTTAAAAGGCACAAGTAGACATAATTGATACACTTAGTGGCTAATATACCAAAAACAAAGAAAAAGAAAAAGTGCACCGTTTACGGCTGCTAACATGTGACTACAACGAAAAGAGTGAGCTTACTCTTTCCAACGATGACACGTTTTCGTGCGTATTTAGTATGGTGGCCCTAGCAAAATCTAACAAGGTTATAATTCGATGGGCCTCGAGACACACGAAATAGAGGGGAATGAAAAGGCGGATGCACTGGCCAAAAACGGCACTAACAACCTTATGAGAGGACCAGAACCTTTCTGTGGTATCTCTAAACAAAGGGCCCAGACCCTCCTCAACAACCTGTGCCAAATAAAAGCGCAAAAAGTGTGGCAATCTGCCCCAGGACAGAGCCACTCCAAAGCGCTTAATACAGGCCATGACAATAAACGTACCAAAGAGTTGCTGCAACTCAGTAGGCGCAAAACGTCGGCGGTGATAACAATACTCACCGGCCACTGTAAATGAAACTACCATATGTTTAAACTCAACCTAAGCCGGTCCAAAATGTGCAGATTCTGTCAAGAGTCTGAGGTGACTGCAATGCATGTCCTCTGCTCTTGTGGACCACTCATGCACAAAAGAAGCATCCATTTAGTACAGTACCAGGCGCAACCAGAAGAGATACAGTATCTCTCTGCTCATACAATCTGAAAGTTCCTAGACTCTATAATAATAATAATAATAATAATAATAATAATAATAGCATAACAACTCGACAAATTTCAATTAATAGAGGTATTTATCAGGGTGATTCTTTAAGCCCCCTATGGTTCTGTCTTGCAATGAACCCCTTGTCACATTTGCTTCATGAATGCCGAGCCGGATACAATCTTAAACACAGCACAGAAGAAACAGTAATCTCACACCTTATATATATGGATGACATTAAATTATACTCAAAAACAGATAAAGAAATGAAGAAATTAATAGAAGCTACCACTAAATTCAGTAATGACATAAATATGGAATTTGGATTAGACAAATGCAGAACACTACACATAATAAAAGGTAAAATCCGACCTGGCAACTATGAATTAGATGACAATATTACCATATCAGCAATGGAATCGAATGACGTCTACAAATACCTAGGTTACAAGCAATTGAGAGGATTAGACCATACAGTAACAAAAGAAACTCTAAATATAGAATATATCAGAAGAATCAACGCCATTTGTAAAACCCAACTCTCTGGAAAACATCTCATCAAAGCACTGAACACATATGCCATACCTATATTAACTTACTCATTCGGTATTATTAAATGGTCTAAAACTGATATTGAGCAAATAGAACGAACCACACGCACTACATTAACAAAACACAATAACTTACATCCTAAATCTGCTATAGAGAGACTCACTATCAAAAGGTATAATGGAGGCAGAGGCCTAATAGACATAGATCATCTCTGGCAAAAACAAATTCATAGTCTTAAAACATTTTTTTACGCAAAATCTTCTACAAGTAATCTACACAAAGCTATTACCCAAAATGATCACAATTACACCCCACTAAATTTAGCTAACCACTCTACTACACAAAATCCTAATAATAATAATTTTGCAACACAAAAGTTAGACAACTGGAAAAAGAAAGCACTTCACGGCAGACATCCTCATGACTTAGAACAAACACACATAGACCCTATAGCCTCAAATAAATTTTTACAAGTAGGTAGTTTATTCCCCGAAACAGAAGGATTTATAATAGCTATACAGGATCAAATAATAAATACAAAAAATTACCGAAAATATATAATTAAAGACCCTTCCATTACAAACGATAAATGTCGTAAATGTCACACTCAATCAGAAACTATCCAACACATAACCGGCGCTTGCATTACTCTCACACAGACAGATTACACACACAGACATAATCAGATAGCTAATATAATTCACCAAAAATTAGCACTTAAACATAAACTCATACAAGACACAAGCATTCCATACTACAAATACACACCACAAACAATATTAGAAAACGCCTCACACAAACTATATTATGATCGTGCTATACTTACCGATAAAACCATACACTACAATAGACCGGACATAACACTACAAGATAAAATCAATAAAACCACTTACCTGATAGATATTGCAGTCCCTAACACACATAACATACAGAAAACTATCACTGAAAAAGTTAGTAAATACGCAGAACTCAAAGAAGAAGTTACTAGAATCTGGAGACAAGACAAGGTGTACGTCGTGCCAATTGTTCTGTCAACGACCGGTATAATCCCCAAGCATCTTCATCATAGCATTAAATTAATAGATCTGAAAGAAACCCTTTATATAACTTTACAGAAAGCAGCCATTCTAAACACATGCAGAACAGTCAGAAAATTCATGCAAATAGAGGAAACCGCAACATTACACACGACATTACATACAACATCTACAACCTAAATTATCACCACACACTGCATTTACTTGGCTGGCGCCCGTAAATGTAGTTAAAACCAGTTTAACAGCTGAGAAAAATAAAAGGAAAGAATAATAATAATCTTTATTTCTCCTCACAATACAATCAGTTACAAGTTTGGGTACAATTTTTCATACATTTTGTAATAGTTTGTGATTGGTGTATGTTACAAATATGTTTTGTGAGGAGCTGGTGTCTGATGTAGATTAGTACCTGTATTACAGATCACCAGGACCTCACCCACTTTTTAAGGAATACAATTTGAGATAGAGATAGAACTAAGTAGGGAACTATAAATAACAAGGGCGCTACAAAAGATAAATTCTGGTCGCAAAGAGGCCGCTGACGGCTTATAGCCCAACTAAAATACGCTCGCGCGACACAGGACAGTACACATACCTTGGAGGCGGTCGGTCAGGCGAGGTAGGCGCGCACGAGCGCGCGCACGCTCGCGCGACACAGGACAGTACACATACCTTGGAGGCGGTCGGTTAGGCGAGGTAGGCGCGCACGAGCGCGCGCACGCTCGCGCGACACAGGACAGTACACATACCTTGGAGGCGGTCGGTTAGACGAGGTAGGCGCGCACGAGCGCGCGCACGCTCGCGCGACACAGGACAGTACACATACCTTGGAGGCGGTCGGTTGGGCGAGGTAGGCGCGCACGAGCGCGCGCACGCTCGCGCGACACAGGACAGTACACATACCTTGGAGGCGGTCGGTTAGACGAGGTAGGCGCGCACGAGCGCGCGCACGCTCGCGCGACACAGGACAGTACACATACCTTGGAGGCGGTCGGTTAGGCGAGGTAGGCGCGCACGCTCGCGCGACACAGGACAGTACACATACCTTGGAGGCGGTCGGTTAGACGAGGTAGGCGCGCACGAGCGCGCGCACGCTCGCGCGACACAGGACAGTACACATACCTTGGAGGCGGTCGGTTAGGCGAGGTAGGCGCGCACGAGCGCGCGCACGCTCGCGCGACACAGGACAGTACACATACCTTGGAGGCGGTCGGTTAGGCGAGGTAGGCGCGCACGAGCGCGCGCACGCTCGCGTGACACAGGTCAGTACACATACCTTGGAGGCGGTCGGTTAGGCGAGGTAGGCGCGCACGAGCGCGCGCACGCTCGCGCGACACAGGACAGTACACATACCTTGGAGGCGGTCGGTCAGGCGAGGTAGGCGCGCACGAGCGCGCGCACGCTCGCGCGACATAGCGGGCACGCGTCCAGTGCTGCGCCGCAGCGCGAGCACGACACCAGGTGTCCGCACGGCAGGAACACCACGCTTACCTGCAGAACGACACAACACTATAACATCTATTGCATAACATTTACCTGAGCATAGCGCAACCGCGCAATGCTTTAAAATTTATCGAATTTAAAGCCGGAACAGACATTGGGCGGGTCGACACGGCGACGCGATGTGAGCGATTGTAAGAGCTCTCACACACAAGCACAATGTTGCCATGACACGAGTCGACCCATGTCGATGGCTACAGATAGTGTGTGTGTGTCTAATGGCACGTACAGACTTATGAAATGCAACTTGCACGCGCACGAACCGCGTATGTACGTACTCGCATCTGTTTGCGGCGTGCGCGCGAACATAAAAGCATCAAGAGTAGCCTCTACCGTACCTGTGTTTTCTTCCATGGCCATGGTGAGTGCGCGTTCCGCAGTACAGGCACACACATCCCGTCCACACTGCACATTGCTTTTGTGTTCGGCGAAAAAAACGACAAATTGCGGATCGTGGTGAGCACGAGTTGAGGTGCTCTGTTCGTGCGTGTAGTGTTCGCGGTTCGTACGCTCAAGACGTATTCATTATGGTAATTCTTTCATTGCATGTTACATTGCACGTTGCATTTCGTTTCGGCGTTTCGGCATAATTTTTTTTGTTTCGGCGCGGCGCTTTTTGACGTCTCTTACAACTATTGCATCGTGTTGTCGTCACGCCCACCACGCCCGCTTTCTACTTCTACAAGAGGTTTTGCTATTTTCTTTTTGGATAAAGGCAGTGCCGTAAATAGCCTTTTTTGCGCCCTGTGCGAGCTTCTATAATTGCGCCCTTGTTTTTTTAGATATTATAGGTACCCTAGAGCAATGCTATGTAATAGGCCTACTTTAATTTATTCAGGGTGATAAAATAAAGCACAAGGAACTTGGTGTTGGTGGACCAATTATCTAATATTTTGGAAGAAAAATCTTTTTTTTTAAAGAACTGATGTGGGCAAACAAGCAGACGAGCTATCTGATGTTAAGTAGACCCTTCGCCTATTATACCACCCACTGTGTCTCACTCACTAAAACTCAATCGCAAGTTCACTAGTGCAAATGCGTTGCCCACCCTGATGCTTAAGATTTAATTTTTGGGCCACTATGGTTTTCATACTTCTATAATAATTTAAAAAATCTTTTTAGCGCCCGCACGTACCCGCCCGCCGCTTAGTCTCCGACCGACCGTGTAGCTGGCACTAAACACAAATACGCTCGTGCGCTGCCAAAAAAATGAGCGCGATGTTTTGTCTAATTTAATAGACGTTTTTGATGATACTGGCATGTAGGTACGTACGTATGTGTTGGAATCGAGCACTAGGGGCGCAGCGGGAACTTATCAGGAGCAAACCGAAAAAATAATAGTCCTGCCTGGTCAGGCCATTCTTGCGCCCCCCAGAGTCTACGCCCTGTGCCTGGGCACCGGTGGCACCGCCCTATTTACGGCACTGGATAAAGGTCGATTATACAAAAAGAAAATAGCAAAACCTCTTTTAATTTTTCAATTTCATATTATTTATATACGACGCCATTGTTAATAATGGCGAACTACTTAATGGGAAATGGTCATCGTAGCTCATAAATTAAAAAGAATAACTATATTATGCAACTTACTTCACAGTCCATGCAGACTTTACATAATCTAGCTTCCTTTAGCTGTCGGTTTTCTTCTTCTAACGACAATTTCTTGTCTTCTGACTTTACTGATTCGTCTGTTTCAGATCTTTCACTTTCGTTCACTTCCGTCTCACTAACTGTATAAGTAACAGTAGGAGCTGGATTCACGATTCGTTCACTAGGTTCTGGTTCCATTGGTAATGTAGGAACTGGCTCGGGAGAGGGTGACCTAGTGGTGTCAGATTGAGATCTAGCACTATCAGGTCGGTCATCCCATGCACCAGGAACTGATGGTATTATACTGAAAATAATGTTGATTTCTGCATTTTTTTTTTTTTGTAAATGGAGATAGATTTATTGACGTACAATCCTGACCAATTTATTAAACAACGAAAACAACGGAGCAGTCGCAGCTAAAGAGCGTAGCTGTAGCCTCGTACGTCACACGTTTGTGTTGTGAACTTTTTGAGAGGCAGGTTTAGTCATTTTTCGGTTTATTAGGGTACATTAAGGCAATCTTTTAATCATATAGAACTAACCATGATATTAATTGAAATCGTCCAGTGGATAAGGCACCCGCTTCGTAATCACGAGGTAGTGGGTTCGAATCCGGGCAAGTACCAATATGATTTTTCAAACCACATGTACTTTCTAAGTTTATCTTGGACATTTCTGATTGACGGTGAAGGAAAACATCGTGAGGAAACCTGGACTTAAATGTCTGAAATTGCCAATCCGTCTTGAGCAAGCGTGGTGATTAATGCTCATACCTTCTCTATATGAGAAGAGGCCTTTGCCCTGCAGTGGGACAGTTAATAGGCTGGTATTATTATTAACCATGATAAAGTAAATTTCTTAGTAACAAAATGTTTTAAAAGTTGTTGTAACGAACAATACGATACGATAAAATATTTAAACTAAAATGAAATGCATTCCGTGATACCATTGTCCATGGTATTACACAATAGCTAACTTCTTGAACTATTTTGAAATATAACGAACCGAGTACGGCGAGATATTAGTTAGATTGAGGACACACTTATAACAAAACGTGTTTTTTGCATTGGTCCTGTCATATGTAACAAAATACAGACATTTTTAGATTTATATCATACTAGCTGTTGCCCACAACTTCATTCGCGTGAAAATTTAGATGTGTACCTGTATGAGAATATTGCCTGCCTGACCTTACGGCAATCGTACATTATATCATTAATGAAATATCAGTACAATCCGTCTCTATGGCGAATCCCATTTAAATCTATTCATCCGCCACCACTAAAACTGACGAAATTTAATTTCATTTCGTCGTGTTTAGTTTTACTTTCCATCTTGATTTCTTTTCGCAAACATGTCAACTAAAAACTAAACAACAAATATATAATTAACTCCTCCTTTCCTAATCATTATACAATAAGAATAAAAACTTGCAGCAGATACCATTTTTTTAAGCGGTCATTTAGTCTTAGGATCGCACGGGGGTATAACTTAGGGGTTGAATTTCACAGAATCTCATCTTAGTGAGCACCTACTTCTTAAAAGGAACCCCCATGCAATCTTTATCCTACTAAGTTTCTGCTAGGATGTCTTGCGTGTAACCAAATGGTCACTGAGTGTAAAATTTTCCGCGGTAAAATAAACTCTCCTGATCTGCTCAGCGAGCTGTCTCGGCTCTGTACCCCTAACTACTATTGTCGCGTTAGAAAATATAAACTGTTTGCTGTGCCAAAACTAAATCTATTTCACGAAGACTTACTGCTCTTAACAATCTCCTGGATTCAGACTCAACTATCGATTTGTTTGTAGATGGATGGGCGCAGATATTGTTAGCATGTTTGAAGTTTTGTGAGAGAGATGTTTAATAGCTTCTTAGTTTTGTCTTTATTTGTTTTTTTTTGTATCACATTAATATTCTATGGTTACAATGTTCTTGTGAGTGCTAGGCTTACTATTTAATGTATATTAGTTTAGTTAGTGTTATTGACCTACTGTCGTTCTGCTTAATTAAAAATAAATGCAAAATTTGAGACTAGACTGACCTAGCACTTGTAGTTTCGGAGATTTCGTGATAAGTGAGCTAGTGAGTGAGTGAGTGAGTGAGTGAGTGTGTGAGTGAGTGAGTGAGTGAGTGAGTGAGTGAGTGAGTGAGTGAGTGATTGAGTGAGATGTTGCGTTTGGAATATGGATATTATATATTCATTTGTACATCTCTTTAGATATTGTACTTACCCCGACCGCGGTGCGAAGTCCCGTAAAGTTTCCGCGAGTATATCTCTCGCGAGCCGCTGTCTACTCGGCGACACGCCCCAAGGCTCTTCGTTTAGTTGTTCGTCTAACACCGCGTCTATTAACGCTTCGGAAGTATTGAAAGGTATACCTAAAAGTAGAATTAGTTGAAGGATGCACTTTTCATGAAATATTCTTCGGCATTACCAAGATATCGTTGATATTTTTGCAATAATAATATGGAAGTAGAGTTGAAGGTTACAACATTCATGAGGGTTGAAGAACTTGGGTATGACGAATACACAAGCACAATCCCTTAGGACCATTAAGATCATTTTCTAAATGAAATATGAATGTTTCGAGTATGTAGGTTCCTAAAAAAGTTTGTTTTCCGTTATAACGGATATGGTGTTCTCCGGTATAGGTATAAAAGTGTACCTACGACGCGCGGCCTTTTACAAGAAGATAATTCAGTGTAGCTAGCATTGACGCGCGTATTACGCTAACAAAAAATTCGTAATAACTTACACATTGCTGATTCCACTGAGTTTTTATTTTAAAATGGTCACTCAAAAAACCAAAAGGTGACATACAAGCATTTACATAACAACAAAAATAACTTATAATTTTTTCCTATAATAATAGTATACTATATAAAGCTGCTGATTATACATACCAGTAGCTCTTAGCCTACGTGCAATCGCTCTGCGTACTCTCGCCGCGTCTAACCCGGCGCCTAACGCGGCTAACGTTATACCACTCTCCATACATTCCTCCACCTGTAAGTAGAATGAAAATAGCAGTCTATTGATAAACTAGTGTTAGAATATATGGAGTGAAATAGTGTTACCATTATCGTTCGGCTAGTCAATCGAATGATCAATATTAGACGGATATCGTACACAAGAAACATGATTGAAAGCCGTTCGATGTATAGTAAACTAACGTGATAACGTGCGCGTCAGTCAAATAGCTATGTAATGAGAAGATAAACAGTCGATTGATCGTTGATACGGCAAATCAGTGTATAATAATTCACAGCGTCCTGAAGTTTCGGACTTTGTAATTATAATAATAGGTCAAGTCTTTGTACGCATGAATTCAATTCTTACAAATAAAATTCAATGAAATTCTGCAACCCATGTCAGAAGCACAAGCTTACTTTGGGCCTAGATGTGTTGTTTACTCGTTGTCATATTATTATAAAAACACTATATTTACCTGACTTTCTGTGATGGGAAAGTTGACACCAGGATTTCGACGTCTCGTACTGAGACCGCTTTCAGCTGAGAACTGTAAAAAGAAACTCAGGTCAAACGGTTAAATCGGATAAGTAGAATGCTGGAGTCCGTAAGATTAACCTATCGTATGAGTTGTAACTGGCGAGGTTAATTAATAGTACCTACTTTAAATGTATGTGGAAAATTCCTAAATTTAACGCCACTTAACTTTCAGGTAAGTCTTACTATCGTTCAAATTATATTCAGAGTGATAAAATTAAGTGACTAAATACTCAAACGTTCTTAGGAAATTGCCAGCAATCACAGATACTTACCATGAAATTGTACACCTCACTCACAAACATATTAGGTAGTCTTAAAACCGTAACTCAGAAATCTACTAGATTATCTTTAACTATAAAATAATAACTCACGGTACGTTGCACTGAAGTTCGGTTACGACAGGTATCGACGAATTCTTGACCCTTAACAAGCAGCACATAGCCGCAATGAGGGAACCAATGGGCATGTTCTGACCACGGAGTATCGCCTGCCTCCCACTTGCCGAGTCCTCCGTCACAGTAGAAACAACGAACCTAGAAATGTAATTATTTAGGTGAAATTTAACAAGGAATCGACAAAAGTTATAGGTATCACTTAAAATTAGAATTTACTAATATGTCGTGACTTTGTTAGGGCCTAATAGTTACGGTAATAACCGCTTTTTAGTAGGCGTCTTGCACGATATTAAGGGGCCTAACAAGTCCCAACCTGGCCAAGTGCGAGTCGGATTTACGCACGAAGGGTTGCGTACCATTACCTATCTATAAAAACGGCAAGAAAATCATAAAATTAAATTAAATTAGATATATTTATTCGTGTTAAACGTGGATTACAGGGTTGTTCAATTTATGAAAAGTACATCAAATTTCGCCTTTAGTAGGCATACGAATATTTGAGTCAAGATTATAAAAATAACACAGCGTAATTAATACTCTTCATTTTTCAATTACTTAATTCAAATATATCAATCAAATAAATTCAAAAACTAAAATCAAATAAATTTATAAATCACTAGCTGTTGCCCGCGACTTCGTTCGCGTGAAAATTCAGATGTGTGCCTGTATGAGAATATTTCTTACCTAATCTTACGGCAATCGTACATTGTATTAGCAATAAATATCAGTATAATCCGTCTCTAAGGCGAATCCGATTTAAATCTATTCACCCGCTACCCCCTAAAACAGACGAAATTTTGCGATATTTAACGAAACTTGCCACTCCTATTTTCCCACTTAATAAGAATAGTTCCTAGTTTGGAAATCGTATTATCAAAACTCTCGTTTAAAACTATAGAAGCAACTTCAAAA
Organism: Parascotia fuliginaria; assembly: GCA_963082885.1. Classification (NCBI taxonomy): domain Eukaryota; kingdom Metazoa; phylum Arthropoda; class Insecta; order Lepidoptera; family Erebidae; genus Parascotia; species Parascotia fuliginaria. The sequence goes on along the minus strand of OY720180.1, from coordinate 9,599,468 downwards.
GCAAAGATCTTTCCATACAATATTTTATCCCTAATTTCACCCCTATAAATCGACCCCTGTTAAAAAAAATTATGAGGGTATTTTTTATTTAAATAGAAATATTCCAAAACAAAATTTCAAAGCTGTAAGTTAAAAAATAAAGACGTTTCATACAATCGTTTTCATCCCTTTTCACACACTTAAGGCTTGAATTTTTAAAAACTCTTTTTAGTACACTTCTAGACATTAAGACAAACACACGCTCCAAATTTCAAGTCGCTACGATCAGCGCGGTTTAGGCTACGTTGTCTGTCAGTCAGTCAGCCAGTCAGGACAATGCCTTTTATAATATGTATGGATGTATGAATTAGACGTATAGCCATCAGGGATCAAAGCATACAGGTTGCTAGGAATGCTAACACGTGATAGAGCCACATAAAGCCGTGCGAAAAACAGCTAATACTTAGATTCACACCCACAACTTTTAGTGTCTGACCTTGGGCTTTATTAATTAGTCATCGCAAAACATAGGCTCACTGTAAACTGGACTCGTTTAAAACTAAACGAAAGATTGTTTAGAATGACAGGAATCCGAGGAATAAAAACACTATCAGCTATTCCGCAACCTGTTAAAATCTCTGCTTCTATAAAGTTTCGTAGTAAATTAACGAATGTTCGACGTGATTCTTTAAATTGGCATAACTTTTTTATTTATAAACCAATTGACATGAAACAAACACTAAATGTTAAGTGAAGCTTACCACAATATATTAGTGAAAACCAAATTAAAATTGGATAAGCCGTTTCTGAGATTAGCGTGAACAAACGCACAGACAAACAGACAAACAGACAAAAATTGTAACAATCATTGTTTTGGGTTCTATTTGCGTTGATATAGGTCCTAATAGTATTTTTTCTCATATATCTTCCATGTACAGACAGCGATCGATTACATTTTTATTATATGTATAGATGTGAAATTTAACTAAACTGACGGAATCATAAACTGCATCAAAGTTCAGGATTACTTTGAAATGATTTTTTTTAATAAGTATGCAAACTTTTTAGATAAAATTATATAAATATGGAGAGACTGGCTCTTAATCTTAAAAAAAAGCAAAATTTAAAAATAGAACTGCAGTAAAACAAATGAATATAGCCGGGAAAAGAAAATTTACTCGTAGTATCAGATTTGCGTGTTATTTAAAGCAAAGTTTTAAATTGATTCACATTGATTTTTTATTCTTTTGTCAATTGAATTATTGTTACCAGCAGAATTGTTGGGTTAGTTTTTTAACTCATCGAGAGTTTTTGAACCATAATATGGATACTTCGTCCGAACAAGCGGCTCAAATTGTAGCACTAGTGCTACAATTTGAGGGCTTGGATCAACGAACGATTGGTAGAAATTTTAATTTAAACCAGTCTACGGTTTCTAGAATATACAGAAGGTTTGTGGAGACAGGTTCTTACAGAAGGAGACGTGGTACAGGCAGGACTCGAGCAACCACCGGTCGTGATGACCGATTTATTGTTACAACTTCCCTGCGAAATCGTTTCCTCACGTCAGTTAACATCAAAACAGAGCTTAATGAAGTGCGTGGAGTAAATGTGAGTGCACGAACAATAAGAAGAAGGTTAAAGGAAGCGGATATCACCCCTTTTAGACCAGCAAATGGCCCAAAGTTGTCTGTAGCTCACAGACAATCTCGCTTAAGGTTTGCGCGTGATTACCTAAATTTGACAGAAGAGCAATGGGCCTCCGTATTGTTCACGGACGAGTGTAGGACATGTTTATATGGTGCAGATGGTCGCAGAAGAGTCTATCGTCGACGTGGGGAGCGATATGCTCAAAGTTGCATTGAGGAGCGTGTTCCTTTTGGAGGCGGTTCGTGTATGGTCTGGGGTGGCACATCGATGAACGGGCGAACAGAACTTGTGTTCATAGACATGGTTCGTCAAAACGGTAATAGAGGGGGTTTGACTGCACATCGCTACATAACAGAGATCTTAGAAGATCACGTGGGATTCATAGGCAAAAATTTTACTTTAATGCAGGATAATGCCCGGCCGCACGCTGCTGCACAAGTTCGACAATATTGCGAAGAGGTTGGGATACGTACAATGAATTGGCCAGCACGCAGCCCGGATCTTAATCCCATTGAGCATGTTTGGGACAATTTAAAAAGAGCTGTATATGCGAGAAATCCTGTGCCCACGACAGTGCCAGCACTAAGAACAGCACTTTCAGAAGAATGGGACAATATTCCGCAAAATCTTTTTTAATAACCCTAATAAAATCTATGCGGAACCGATTAGAATCCGTAATAAGGGCACGTGGAGGTAATACACCTTATTAAAACATAAATAAACCCTTGCGTAAAGTTTGTGTCTATTGTTAAAACCATTTTTTTTATTAAAGCAATTTTCCTTCAATTTCTGTTTTTTCTTCAAAAAAGTCTTAAGGTCCTTTCCAGTACACAAACTTAAACTTAAGGATATGACCCTACGCTGTTTTGAAGTTCACGAACCAATCTAGAGATTTCAATTTTAATCTGTATAGAAAGTTTGCATACTTGGTTAAAATATTTATTTCAAAGTCGTCTATTACTTTGATGCAGTTTATGAGTCCGTCAGTGTATTTATTTTGAGTGATATATGGTAAAGTGATAGAGTGATAGTAATAAATGATATATATATAACTAATTTTGTTAATATTTTAAGCATCAACCTGTTGGCGTTATCAATATGGAGCAAAAATGAGCAAAAAAACTCACGTTTGTTGTATGGGAGCCCCCTTAAATATTTATTGTATTCTATTTTTTAGTATTTGTTGTTATAGCGGCAACAGAAATACATCATCTGTGAAAATTTAAACTGCCTAGCTATCACGGTTCATGATATTCAGCCTGGTGACAGACGGACAGACAGAATACAGTCTTAGTAATAAAATCCCGTTTTACCCTTTGGGTGCGGCACCCTAAAAAGCTCTTAGACACAAAGAAAGGGGAAAACTTTAAAATATTTGGTGCGCAGTACCTATCGGTACTTTATGTTAGAATACATAAATATATTTTAGTTAGGCATCATTAACTAATTTATGTGTGTATGACTCAATAATCCGAACCATTGACCGTAATTTGTGATAAAAATCACCTCGACCGAAAGTAACATGCCAAAAGCAGGTAGGTACCTACGTATTAAAAATTTAACCAAAAAATTAGTTATTTTATCACAGCATATCACCCTGTTTCCTTTAAATGAATTAAGAAAAGAGCGTTGCACCCACGTTCGCAATCTATATTAGATTATTTATTGTCGAAAGCGAGCCTATTGCCACAATATACGCACAACCACAGACTTGATTATTGACTTAAGGTAGTTTTACATTGCTATATTAGTTATCCTTTCGCAGAAGACCGACACCCACAAACTTAAGAGTAGAATTTTGTAAATAGAATAGATACACCTCCAACGGATACTCTCTCTTTTTTGCTATGTATATTACTGTTGCTATTAAAACTAAAATAAATAAAGCATGGTTTACCTGATCATCAGTTCCAGTATGATAAAACCCAGCTTCGGCCAGCGTTCTAGGCGCTTGTTGTCTGTCCGCCGGCCATCGTTCGAAGCTCGCTAACCGCGCTGCTAGAGAAGCGTACTGCGGATGTCTCGCCCCACCACTCACCACTCCCAAAGCACGCCAAGTGCCACCCATGTTTAGTACACGCTCGTTGTGTTCAGCACCGGACCTAAGGAGTAATAGTATTTAGAAAATTTTCCGCTTGGGCACAATTTTTGTATGAAATTCTTATATTATATATATTATATTAGATATTCTTTAAATCTTAATGTTTTATTTAGATAAAGACCAGAACTTTAAACTTAGTGTTGCATTTTGCAATGTATATACATTAATATTAAAGGTGTCAATTGCCGAAACCTTAGTTTAAAATTTAAAAAATAATCCGGCAATCTTGTTAGGAAAGCCATAGATTCCGTAATATGCAAACCCTGACAAAAAAAATGTAAAATCCTCAATAGGAAAGAAAAGACATCACTTACGCTAATAGTCTCTGATATTTTGTTCTTAAGTGCAGACACATTTCATTACACTAGAACAAATTGTACACTATTACTAAGCCACGAGATACAAGATTCTGCAACAGTTTTCACCTAGCCGGTCCTTGAAGATAATAAGAAGGCTACCACCAATGCACCACTCTCGTTGGTTAAAGTTTAAGAAACATTTACACAAACATCAGGTATTTCATAATAACACAAGTTTCATTTTAATTTATCACAAATTTAATATAATTCTATTAAATTTGAATAAGTTCAATGGTAGTTCTCATAAAGTTGATCACATAGCTACTGACGGAACAACGACTATGACTTGGCAATGTCCTTATTAGAACTGTTTACTTCGTCTCAAAAAATCGAATGCTACCGACCGCTTCCGTATTAACGTTCCATTTGCAGCCTAAGTACAATAGAGGTGTGAATTTGAAATTCCGCTAGTAAATTAATAAGCAAATGCCAAATAACGGAAGTAATTTCGGTCAAATGAAGGTTTCTTTGTTATTGTTACTGTTTATTTATAATATCGCGACTATTTTATAGGCTTAGCGGTTGTGTGGAGTCCGTGGGTCCATCGTCAAGTCAGCTATGATATTATCTATCGAGCTGTCAATAACATTTTATGTAATACATAGATTTAATTCATTAATTGATTATCAATTGTTACTAATATTTGCATGATGTGGTCTCTTCTAATTGAAGGAGTAGGTACATTAAAATATTTTTGTGTCCTAGTTATTCTAAGTTACAATTGTGTACATCCTTTGTTGGAGATCCTTAAATATAAATAAATAAATAAGTTTTTGCCGAAAACGGCTAGATTAGGTATTTCGCTGGATAATTAAATTAAGTGCTAGCCAGCTAGCACAGTATTGCAATTCACAATCCCCTTCACACCTCAGACAGAAACAGATGGAGAAAGATTAAAAAACAGAAAATGATGAAGAAGGAGGGTCACGACCCTTAACACTGAGTAATACAGTACAAGAAGGAGGAGCTCTAACACGCGAGATTCGACATCAACAGTTGGCAATGAATAAGTGTTGAATGATGTACGAGTACACCTCTGCCCAATCTATACTACTCAAAACAAAATAAAGGCCATCAAGTTTTTTTGCTACAAGTAGCACCAAAAGAGTATTACCTAAGATAAACAACCAACCTAACCTTACTTAAGGTTAGGTTGGTTGTTTATCTTAGGTAATTAAATATAATGTTATTGCTTACAGTTTATTCTAACAATTGTTTTCAGTTAAGACCGTAAATTGTTTTTTTTTACTTAAAACGAATCAGGCCATATTGAATGGCGAATACAACCAAAAGAAAACACTGGCAAATTAAAAATACTGTTCTTAGTAATATTTATATATTTTTTAAAAATTAATTATGGGTATGTCTTCCTTTTTTTACATAATAATATGCACTTCTGAAGCCTTGCATGCATACGTTGCACCAAATTGTTCACGCTTTCATCTGGAATCTCCTCCTAGACAAGTTTTAAGGCATTAATCAGCTGCTGCTGGTTGTAGACACACCGGTAATGTCACCAGAAGACTTGGCTCGGGTAGAGTTCGCATAACAACGGCTCAGGAGGATCGGGACTTCCAATTGAGTGCTCGTCGGGATCGTACGTAACGGCCCGTAAGTTACCAATGTCAGTGACCAAACTATTCGTTACGACTGCATGAAGACCACCAAACATCAAGACGACGAACAGTCCGAATTCCTCTGACCAGGGAACCTATCACAACCTCTTAAAGCAATCTTATTATAATCGTACTTTGTCTCTATCCTTGTTTTTAATGGTACATAAGAAAAAAACAAAACACAATGCAATATTAAAATAATACTGCTACAGGTGGTGGTAGGCCCCCAGGCAGCAAAAAGCAAATCGTATAAGATTCGCCCGCCACTATTTGAACTGGGGTATTAATCAGTGGCACAAAGTGCTTTTTACAGGCAAGTGCAAAGTATTTTTTTTAAATGATGATCACGTATCAGGGTGTGGCGGCGACGCGGCAGCGTCGAGCGGTTTTCGGAATCTTGTATCCATGAAGTTGACAATTTCGGTAGTCCTAACGCGCTCCCTAAGCTTATATGGTAAAACTAAGCTCCTATTTGAAATGCTAGTACCATAACTGCAGAACATTGACTTTATTTTTTTTTATTAGCGTACTAAAGTGACTCCACCCCGACTGATGGTAAGCAGTCAGTGGAGTCCAGAAAATTGGGCATCCGGCGCCCTCACTCACCGAACGAAACGCAATAGTACGGATACTACTACTCTTACGTCGATCTTCTATGAAAGGGTAGTACTTCCCCGGACTATCCGGCCCATTTATGCTGAAACCAGCGTGGATCTACTACCGACAACTCTGACTGTCTCCGTGGCGGAATAAATATTTGTTCCAAGTCTGGGTGTACTTTGTGTCCGTTAATGGTATGTTTGTAAAGTACCCCGCGACACAGATCTTGTTTATTAGTGCGGGAGTTGCCTTTAAAATAACGCCCGTGTACACGCACCTCGAGCAACCCAAGCAGTACTCAACGAGTCTCATAATGAAGTGTTATAAGCGCCAGCTAACAGTCCGGATTTAAATCCCATGGAGCACATATGAGACCAATTGAAACGAAGGGTTATGGAGAATAAACGAGGGAGGAGATTCCAGGTGACGCAGGTACTCACCGGTCACGTACCAGTGTCTGATAGGCCGTGAGCAGACGTCCATCTTAATGCTCCACATGCTCGTGGAGTGTCCGGCGTGAGCGGAACAGCGCCGCGACTTAGTTGCGGTGTTGGCGACGGCCCAACTATCGCTGTGTTTCAATTAATGGTCCGCACCGAGAGGGCTTGGGAAGGTGTCGCTTTCTTCTGCGAGGAGGTGATGCTCGCTCGGGAGAGGGAGCTCACCACCATGCTTCCCGCCCGTTCGGCACGCACCGGACGTCGCCGTGGGGCGCTCCGGCCATCTCCAGCCACCATAGAAGGAAGCCTCGCCTCGCCTCTTAATGAAGGTGGGCTACGCCCCCCAAATCAGACGGAGCCCGCTCGTGTATGGTGAGCGGGCCATGGCCCTTCGGGGTCTCGGATGAATGCGCGAGCGTATCCCGTGACCCCAACACTCTGACCGTCTGGAGGAACACCGAAGTTTTTAGTCAGTATGCCGGCCGCGTTCTCAGTGCGGTCGGAGAGCCCGACATAACTCCCCACTCCCCCCAGCCGCCTTGCCCGGTCAGGTGCATACGCGTAGAACGAGATTCCAGATGAAAGCGTGATCAATTTGGTGCAGAGTATGCATGCAAGGCTTTAGGAGTGCATAACTAAAAAAGGAGGGCATACCCTTTATAATTTAAAAAAAAGCTAAACTACCTATAACAGTATTTTTAATTTGCAGTGTTTTTCTTTTGGGTGTATTTTCCATTCAAAATGGCCTAATTCGTTTTAACTTAACAAAACAATTGACGATCTTAACGGAAAACAACTGTTAGCATAAACCGTAAGCAATAATATTATATTTAATTATCTTAGGTAAATAACCAACCTAAACTTAACTGCTTTTGTGCTATAGCAAAAATCTTGATGACCCTTATTTTGTTTTGAGTAGTATAAAATAACAGCCGGTAGTAATGTGGAAACATAAAATAAGAAACCTTAACCTTTTCTGACTCAGTACTATAATAACAATAGATTTTAAAAGGTGTCATGCCTGTTGCATCATTATTCAACTGCAGACTGTATATTTTTTAATTATTAATCGTAAATTTATTTTCTTTTTAAACAATGGTCCGGCAGGTGGTAAGCAGTTACTGTAGCTCATGGATGCTAGCAACAAATAGAGTATCATTTGCACAAGTTACACATTGGCTACCTTTTTTTCTACAGCTAAATACATAAACAACATACGACTGAGGTCGGTTATCTGTGGTCTGTGGTGGTGTCTGCACAGGAACTGTATTAGCTGGTGGTGATATCGGAGGTGATATGTTCGTAGACCGTTGAGCAGCTTCCAATGACGCAGCGTGTTCGCAACGGGGAAAATACCTAAACAATAGACGACGTAATTACTTATCATTGTAGATAATATATTTATTTAGGCTATCTGATATTGTTAATTACTCTGTTGACGCCTAATATAGGCACTTATATATTTTGAACAAAAATAGAACTTTGACGTATCTTGCTATGTCATAGCGATATAATTAAAAGATTAATTTTAGACAGGCATGGCACAAAATGGAAGTACATAATTAGCATAGTTTGTGTACTGCATGTGCAGTGCTGATGCCTAAGTACAAAACATAATATATACACACAAAAATTTACACAAAGTATACAGATAAAATACTTGATAGATTTTGCTTTTAAAGAAATCATAGTAAGCTCTCTGGAATTTATTTGGGACCAGTAAAAAAGTTATAATAGGTATCTTTCTTTTATTTAGGACACAAAGGTGAGATGCTATATTAACTGTTCAAAGATGAGGTAAGTGATGATCACTTGCATACAAAGTCAAATTTTTATATTTTTATTTATTTACTAGTATTAAAGATTTTATTACAAAAAAATTGAATCATACAATCATTATTATTAGCAATTATTGAAGATAAATACAAAATGCTTACATTCTATGAACGTCAAGTGGTAAACCAAGTGAACCAAAGCGGCTAAACGGAGCTAATTCACCGCCACACCACGCACACCGCAGACGACCTTCACCAGCGTGATAGAATCCCACACTCACAAGTGCTTCTCGTGATACTGAAGTATCCTGAAAATAAAACCCATGTTAAAATTGCAGAGTAGAATATTATAATATTCTTCGTCATTACATACCAGATCATCATTATAACAGCCAAAAGACATAGCCTACGTCTACTGCTGGGCATAGGCTTTCCCCAATTTACGCCACCTTGGCCAATCTTGAGCCACCCTCATCCATTGGTTGCCTGCCAATTGTGAGGGTCCTGCATATGTTGCGCTTTCCGGTTCGCACACCACGTATTACAAAACAAATAACAGAATAGCACAACATTAGGTTGTGTGACAATGGCCAGTCAACAATTACATTGGTGAGACAACCTTTAGTTGGATTTTAATACAGCTTACATAAAAAAATATATTATTATGCAATATAAAGTGTTATGTTTTTTTAATGACAGGTATAGGGCACACAGTAACACTCGCAAACATAGAACAAAATGATTTTATGTTGATATGGTAAGCAGTGAAAGACAAAAACTTTTTGGATATACAGTATAATCTCACTAATCCTGCACAAAAGCAGACCTCAATCAAGGATTATTTTAAAACTATGTAATTATTATGTACATAATAATAATAATAATATTTTATCTCATCATCATCATCCATCATCCACCAGCAAATTGCTCTGCGATACAATCTTCTGGATGTCGAGGTACACAGGTACGAGCCTGAGCCAGTTCTCGAGAATGGTCGCGCGACATTGTATTGGGATCGCTCCATCATCACAGACAGGACTATTATAGCTAACAAGCCTGACATTGTGGTGGTTTAATAGCAAAGAGCCTAGACCAACACCTAAAGATGCTCGCATTAGGTGGATGGGTCAAGGGCCAGATCCAGAAGGCAGTGCTTCTCGACACGGCACGTATTGTTAGGAGGTTCCTCTCTCTGGAACCCTAACCGCTGGTAGCTTGGACTCTAGTCTTGTTGCCGGTGGTAATCTACGTTTTATATTTTGAAATGTGTATTTTTTGTTTTATATAACTAAGTACTTATTTAAAAATGTAATTAATAAGAAAAAAATATAAATAATGAGAATAATAATATAATAATAATAATAATATTTTTTTCTTTATCATCCAGTAATCCGAACATTCCAATAATCCGGCATCCTCTGATTTTAAACAGTGCAGGATTAGTGAGATTATACTGTACTATGAATTGAAACTATTTTTTTTTTCTACCATTAATTACTACTAACAGTAATTTTTGAGTGAAGTATCAAAATAATAATGTCTGCAATATTTTCTATTTAAATGCCATTCAGAATATTTATAGTTTATGCATAATGTAAAAGGTAAATTGTATGACAGTGCTAAACTATATAAGTAGGTAAATATTTAAATACTCAAAACCATACAGAATATTTGGCATCAGTAAAATTCGACATACAAATTAAGTAGTTTCCACTGAAGTGATTAATGAAAATATAGGTTTAGGGAAACCCCATGACATTCATAGGTTGTACATTTTATAATATGGTGTATGTGATTACCCTATAAAATATATGACTAATAACTTCTTAATAAAGTTGAGCAATATAAACATTGTTTCAATTTAGGGAAGCCTCTGATAAAGTAATTTATAAGGACATCATAGAATGGCAAACAGGTTTATAAAAAAAATCAGACCCAGTTAGAATTGGAGTTCAAGTTTCAATTGTCACATGCCTAAACTTTTATGGGTCCAATGTAAAGGTTAGTTCTATTACAATATTTATTTTAATATGTAAATTCACAGTTCTATGGTTAATATTAGTTACAAACTATGAGATGAGGCAAATTATTCTTACATCCCAATTAGCATATGACAAAAGTCGCAAAGCATCACTCTTATACATCTCATCTTCTTCAGTGGGTCCATAATCTTGTGCGGTATCTACAGAATCGACCTGTCCTTCATTAGGGACAACCCGAGATGAGATAGTGTCAATAGATGGGCACTCAGGACCAAGAACTAAAGGCACATTCCCTGATATTTGGGGATTCACGACGAAGGGGCAGTTCGGATCCAGGCGCCGATGTCTCCACATGACTTGGTCCCCGTAGTTCCACTGAGAAATTTTACCACCACAACTGAAACACTGCACTTCAGTTCCGTCACCAGTGTGAAAAAATCCCGCTTTCGCTATCCTAATAGGATCTACAGGTGCTGATGAAGGCCAATTGTTGAATGTATTAAGCCTATTAGACTCATAATTCATTATAATTAATGTGAACACAACACAAATAAAAATGACAATTCTATTGCACTACAGGTACAAGCAAACTTGGTTCTTAGTGTTTATGTTTTGCGAATATGTTTAATAAATGAATACCTAACTCAACTGATGTGCAACAAAATAATATACACAACACAGTAGGTACGTAACGTAAATTGCGAAACACCAGACAGCAATCAATCAATATATTCAATATAAATTTTACACAGATAGAAATAAAAAATAGCAAATCGCTTTGCAACTCCCTTCAACTTCAGTCTTCAACACGTAATTTATCTGACATTTCTTTTTTTTTTGTACAGTACAGCGATACAGATAATAAAGCGAGACGCTGGTCGGTTCAGTAACTTAACAACAGTATTCCTACGAGATTCCTACAATCCCAAATTCGGTGGAAATTATTAATTTTTTCACCTAAACTTCATGTTCAATACCCGTGTAAGCGTCTCGGTAGACAACAAGCCAACAATAGTAAAATATTTTTCATTTTAACCCAACGTGAAATCAAAAGTGAATAATCAATAAATCAAATTTTTAATATTGGTCAATAAAAAATGAGCGGTGATATTATTTTCGCAAAAAAAAAGAAAAGTGCTCGGTAGATAAATTAAGTGCAGTACCGTGGATAATCGAGTGGAACCAGACCAATTTTGGGGATAAAAAGTATTTAATTATTAATTATAAATTAAATATTTACACACACAGGTCAATGATATATCTATTATGATAAAGAATAAACTCATTATATTTTTATGGGACAATCAGATGTCGATTTTAAAAGCAATCGGTTCAAAAACAGCATAGTTCAAAGTAGCGGCTGCTTTAATTAAATTTGACTAAAGATTCGTGTTCGATCATCGCTGGGACACTCAGATATCGATTTTGAAAGCAATCGGCTTGTGGAGGTCGCACAACTTATACCTTCAACCAAAGGAAGGATCCCCCAGAGCAGAAGACTCATAACCGTTAGCAGAAGGCTCTCAACCTTAGAGTATGAATAACTAGTGTTAGCCTCTGATGGCTTTCACAACATGTAGTCTGTGTTCACAACCTTACGCGGACTGTCGGTGAGCAGAAGGCAATCAACCGTTAACCAACAGTTGGTTTTTTTTTTCTTTGTGTGGGGTGGGGGTTGTTAGCCTCTGATGGCTTTCACAACCTTACCCGGACTGTCGGTGAGCAGAAGCCTTTCAACCGTTGAGCGACAGTTGGTAGTCGGGAACTTGTTTACTTAATTAGTTGGTGTGAGAATGTTAATATCGCGATTTAGGCTTCTTTTTATCTTGTATGGGAGAGGTCTAAATTTGTTGACAGTGCCATCTTTGATTTCTATGCTGTAAACTCGTAGTCGTCGTCTTTACTTAGATTTTCTCTGTGTGTCATTATTGGCCAGATAGATGACGCCACAGGTTTTAAAACAGCAACGTTCAAAGTGGCGGCTGCTTTTATTAAATTTGACTTGAGATTCGTGTTCGGCTATCGCTGGGACACTCAGATGTCGATTTTGAAAGCAATAGGTACTAAAACAGCAAGGTTTCGCGCAAGTGTCTTTCGCACAAATGTCCATTCGCGCAAATGTCCCATGATCCCACCAAAGTATACCTTCAGGGCACTCCATCATGTTCGGTGGTAGGGTCTCATAACAACTAATAAACCGAACCCTACTCGGTAAACCCAGCACTACTAATCAGCCAGCTAGTTCCAGTAGCAGTCAAGATTTTCGTTAGACATTTATGCTATTATACCATAATCAATACTATCAAAAAATAAACAACTATCGATAGTGCATAACTATCGAACGTCGAACTTTCGACTGACGGATCGTACACCTACCTACCACGAAATGTTTCGAATCCGAAGATCGAATCGAAGATCGCAAATTGACGTTTTGGCTTTCGTTGACGCTACTCCGAAATGATTTTTGACGTTTAATTATCGTTGTTTGACAATACTTTGATCGTGAATTTAACCTCTAATTTTACGATAACAACTTAGCTTTCGTTTCACTATCGTAAAAAGATTTTGCATTTAATTTTATGAACGAAAATGGCACGTTTTAGCTCTATGAGGAGGTCTTAGACGAAGAAAGGCAAGAGCGTAGTCGGAGGCGTGAATTAAATTACCTACCTATATATATTTGTTTCAGTTTAACTTGTGTTGGGATTTTTATTTATTTTTAATAATAAACACTGTTTTACAATTTATCCAAAAGTTTATTTAAGGTATTAATTAATTCTTGAAGCTGGCCGATGACACCCACCAACACTTCTTTCTTCTCCTCCTCGAGGCGAAGCACTCGACTACGGAGGTTTGGTTGCGCAGCACGCAAACGTCGTCGAGTTCGCCTCAAGGCTGTTAAATTAAAATAGAAAATTAGTGTCACAAATTAATAACACAATTAAGGACAGCACTTAATTATTACAGCCAACCTATATGTTAATATAATTTTATATAGGTCTAGTAAGCCTATGACCAACGGTTGAGAGCCTTCTGCTCACCGACAGTCCTCGTAAGGTTGTGAAAGCCATGAGAGGCTAACAACCCACACCACACGACAAAAAATAAAAAAAAGCCTAGAACCACTGCTGTACAAAAGCCTATTACAAATTACAAGACAGTGATTAGGATTAGATCATTACATTTTTGTAAATCCGCACTATACTTTTCAACAGAGATCTCTAAACTTTCTATAGTTGGAAAAATATAAGAACTTACTTACGATACTATCTTGAAGTAAAAGGTGAACATTAATTAAGGAATATTATGAGATATCATTAGTTTAATAGTACATACCTTCTTCCACTGTTACACCGTTTGAACAGCAACCCCCAATGCTGTTTAACTGCGCAGCCAGGGATTCCCACAGCCTTTTCGCTTGTGCCTGCCCCTCTATGCTGTGTATGAGGCCACGGGCTAGGATTGGATGCTCAGACATAAATAAAATTGTACTATAGCCTTCACTTATGTACCTGTGGCCGTCATTTTACTGTGAGAAAACGAAATTGCATTATTCAGAAAGTCGTAAAATTACAGATTGTTCATAATAAGAATACGAAACAAACTACGGAATAAATACATAACGAATATAATATAGAAAAGATACAAGGGCTAATACAATAAAGATCTTTATACTTACAAAATGAAATTATATTCTTTATTAAAATTTCTAAGACTTTAAACTTATACCGCGAGCCGCGAATCCACGATTTCAAAATACTGCCACAGATTAATAAGAAAGCAACAGCACGATGTAAGGTTTTTTAAATGTCATCACTTCAAAATAAGTCTCATTTTCAAGCAGATTAATTAGTTTTACGTATAATTTATTAGAATGATAGCAAAACATTTAATTTAAGATACACCAACAGCTTATTTTTTTAAAAAACATAATATTATTGATTTTTCGGATTTTTATCGGTTTTTTATTTGCCTTTAATAAAAGACCCAATTTGACATTTTAATAGTGTATCAAAATATGTTCATTCAATTGGTTGTTTATGGATTCGAAACGACGGCCGAACGCAATAGTCGTATCCGAAGTAACTTGGTAGTAGGGTTATCGTTCGACGTTCGACGTTACTACGTTTCGATTCGATACTTCGACGTTCGATTTTCGAAGTAGGCCTCCAGTTTCAGTCGACAGTCGACACCACAGAGTACATTGGTCGACACTTCGACAGATCGGACAGATGACTGATGTCATTGTCTGTCATGTCAATTGTCTTTCAATTGCCAATACTTGCCAGTTGCCACCGCCACTTCGGCAGATTATTTTTGTCTCCTGCTATTATTTTTAATGCTACAGCAGTACACTTTTTCCCCGACACAGTAATTTTGTAAAATTTTAACGGTAAAGTAATATTACTAGTATTTACCAGTAAGCCACAATGATAATTTACGTTCTGTTATTTTTGGCAGTGTTGTTTGGTTTGGGCGTAGTCGTCCACTTTTCTTTAGATAAAAGAGTAAGATTTAAGGACTTGAAAGGAAAGCATGTAGTGATAACTGGTGGATCTAGTGGGATAGGAAAAGCTGCAGCTATCGAAGCGGGAAGGCTTGGCGCTCACGTTACGATTATTGGACGAGATGTGTCTAGGTTAACTGAAGCTGTTCAAGAGATTACCGCGGCATGTACTGATAAAACAAATCAGAAAGTTCAATATGCTGCTCTAGATGTTACATCAGACTATAAATTTATAGAGGAATGCTTTAAGTCTTTAGAAAAAAAAGTAGGCGCAATATTTATGTTAGTAAATTGTGCCGGCATGTGCATCTGCGGTCAATTCGAAAAAATGAAGATAGATGATATCAAGCAAATGATTGATTTGAATTATTTCGGTACTGCATATCCTACTCGGTATGTTCTGTCGGGAATGAAGGAAAGAAACGAAGGATTGATTGTGTTTGTTAGCTCTGAAGCTGCATTAATTGGTAAGTCTTATTAGGTAATAATATATGATGGTACATTTTGTATCAAATGTCTAATATTTTTTTTATTTAGGCATATATGGATACAGCGCGTATAGTGCCGGCAAGTGGGCAGTTCGAGGTCTAGCCGAATCAGTGAACATGGAGCTTGTAGGCACAGGTGTGAGGCTGATGGTTGCCTTCCCTCCAGACACTGATACTCCTGGCTTGAAAAATGAAGATTTAACTAAACCTGAGGAGACTAAGCTTATATCTGGTTCTGCAGGATTGCATTCTCCTGATAATGTTGGGAAACAAATGATACATGATGCTCTTGTAAGTAACCTTGTCAATAGCCCTCAAAATCAAACACTTCATAATAAGTTATATTGAAGTGTTCTATAAAGAAATACCTAGTAATAAATGTCTGTTGGCTGATATGATGATGACAATGAAGAAATAGCTATGCTGAGAGCTATGATTGTAGACTCCCGTCCTAAAAAGTGACCAAACAACTGTTTTAATATGTGTATGCCAAGTAAAAACTGTTACACTATGTACTTATTAATTTTAAAAGTATCTTTATATGTTTACTGAAAGTATGAAGTTAAACATAATGAAGTGACAATACTCTTATTTCTACAGTCATTTTATTCCCATGTAATATATTGATGAAAATTAATGTCACTTTTGTCAATATTTTATTGTAAGTATTTGATAGCTTTTCCAAAAACCAGTAACACCAGTTTACACCATTAAATTAAAAATATGACTAGGTACAGACTTTTTGATAAGGTGAGCTGTGACTCACTTTTAATATGTTGATGATTTACTTTTTCAGGCTGGCAAGATCTACTCAGTTTACAGTGTATCAGGCACTTTGCTAACAACACTGTTTGGTGGCACTATAGAGAATGCAGCACAAGTAGTACTCCAGGTAATTTCTATGGGATTCCTTAGGATTATCATGGTTGGAATCTTGCTTTCGTTCCATAATATTGTTAGAGATAGTTTCAAAAGAAAAAACTCTGCAAAAAATAAATAGGTATTTTTATTATAATGATTTTTTATTTGATGTTGTATTATATATAAATAATGCAAATATTTTTACATGAAAATGCAAAAATCATAATGAATGTTGTATGTTACTAATTCAGGACCACCATAGTGGCCACCATTATTGACTGACTTCTCATCTCATAGTGATGTGATATCAGTTGATAAATAAATTTTGTATACTTACCTAGTAATAAAAGTCACATTAGTACATAATTATGTGATTTTTTTTAAGATTATGATTTTTTTGATGTTATTAACTACTTGTATTTTTGCATTTATTACATTATGTATAGCGGAGGCTGCAATAACATTTATGGTTTGTACTTAAGTATTACCTACTTAATGTTTACCAGTTACTTAACAATGTTTATTACTATTTAATATCATTAAGTTTACTGTAAAAATATACTTAATTAAGTATATTTTTACAATAAACCTAATGATATGAAAAAAAAATTTTTTAAACATGTTTTTTTCATTTAATGTTTATGAGCAAACTTTCTTAAGAATTTGCTAAGATCATAGCTGTGTAATCATTTACAGGAGTTTCATTGGTTTACAGTGGTGTAACTGGTGTGCCCTAAGTGGGTTGAAGTGTAGATGTATCAAGGTAGTGATTTTTTTTTCTTTTCATTTCCCACAAATATATTTTTATGAAGAATCATACTTGTTTGTTTGTAGCTTATGACTGCTTTTAGCGCTTGTCATAAAAGAAACTGTTTTTGTTCACTGGTAACCCTTGAAATAAACACCTCAGTATTGCCAGTAAAACTTTATTTATAGTCCCTGGATACCAAATGATTGTTTCTATTTTCAAAATAAACCTTATTGTGCCTGTAATAAAAAAGAATTACTATAACACTTGTGTTCATTTATGCACTACAGGAATTCTGTTGGTATAGCAGTTTGAAACCATAGCCAGTGTAAGATCCGTCTGATCTGAACCATACTACAATAGGACCTGCACTGTTATCTGAAACAATATAAGTATAATAAATAAATTGCAGGAAGAAGGGAGGATATGCAGTATGTGCAACACTTCTCATCAGCTCTAATGGGTCAAATATAGGGCGATATATAATATAATAAGTATTACAACAACTACACAACACTAATAGACCCAAAATAATCATACACCCAGACCAATGCAAATGTTCATGCACTCAAATATTTGCACTGAGCGGAAATCGGATCCGCGACCTCTACGTGGCAGTCCGTACACAGTACCACCGAACCACCGACACAGGCTAGCTTATAAAGCTGGTCGTTTAGTTTACACAAACTTGAAAACGGTAAAATTTTATAGACATCATTATAATGATGACATCCAAATCCACAATATCAGGCTTCTAACAAAAGCAAAAAAAAAAATATCTACATTTATTAACAGCTCTCTACTGCATGCTAGGAAAGAAAGAATGGAAATACATTTATTTGACATAAGATATAGACAACACAGAGATAATGAAATGTAGGTACAATAACACTTATTATTTGATTTGATTTGACTTAAAAAAAAACAAACAAAACTAGGAGTGACTGCAGGTACATAACTGTAGCCCGTGGATACTTCTTAGGACTGACGTGGTTAGGATCTAATTATAATTCTAGGAATCAAGTCATTGTAATCTTTTTTGAATAGCGACCGAACATTGTATGATTTAAGTAGGTACCTCTGCTATCGTCTTTCTTTACCGATAAGGCATGTACATGTACCTACATATTTATGATATTCTCTACCTACTTAAATAGGTACGTACATACGAGGAACTACAGGAATATGTTTTCCTCTTGGTCTTACCAATTAATACAATTTACCTACTATGTAATAAATAACACTATAACTTACAAGGACAAATAAAAAAATATTGAATCACCATTATAACTTTATCAAGACAGACGAAATTGAACATTTTATAATAATTTAAGTATAGCACAAAAGATGTAATTCGCTGTAGGTACCTACCCACTTAAGTCATACCTACCAGTGACAGGTGCATTCACAGTGAAGTCTTGAAAAACTGAGCCATCGTTGAGACGCTCACCGCAAAGCCTGATTGCTGCTATCAGTAGCCAATCACTTGGACAATTCAGGATTTCCACTCCAGCTTGGCCTGGCGGGATCACTGGTAATCCATCTCCTAATAAAAAATCGACACCTTTATAAGTAGGCTATTATATAAAGCGGAAGAGTTTGTTTATTTGTTTGTTTGAACGCGCTAATCTCTAAAACCACCAGTCAGATTTGAATAATTCTTTGGGTATGATAGCCCAGTTCTTGAGGAAGGTTATAGGCTATGTAACATCACGCTACTGGCGACGGGAGTAGAGCAGTAAGCAAAGCCTAGCTAGTAAGTAATAAGAGAGTAACAAAATTAATAACTGGCGGTGTAGCTTTTTTTTGGCGATAGTGGTAGACGAGCAAACAGCTCACGTGATGGTAGATAAATATCGCTCATAGACAACTCAGTCTATGACAATTTCTATAGAAATGCCAGATACCAGTGACCCTGCGAAGCCGCTGCCTACCATAAAGGGAGTAGGGTAGGTGAAGGGATTAAGGGAGGTGAGGAAAAAGAAAAGAGGGGAAATTGTCTACCAAAGTGGCTCCACTCTGCCTGATGGTAGGTATGCAGTTAGTGGAATCCAAAAGTGGTGGCAACCATACCTACCAAAAGCCATCGAATTATTCTACTTTGCCCTACCGTGTCAAACTGCTGCTGGTATGGAGGCCTTCACTATGGCGCATGGCGGCTGGGCGAGAGAGAATGTGGGGGTTGAGGAAAGGTGGGAAATTGGGCCATAAAAAAACTTTTCCTAAACGGGCCCTGTAGAAGTGTAAGTATCAATATTTACCGAAGGGCCTTTCTGCGGCGAAGCTCAATGTAGGTCACTGTAACCGGGAGGCTCCATATCATTAGGTAATACTAGGCTAGACTACACTCCAGATGGTAAAGATGTCATAATGTTCATCACCTTCCCTCTAATATGTTGAAGGATGATGGCTGGTCCGTGCGTCATGCTCGTGAACGGGTGCTAAGTACTTGTAATGACTGGTCAATTTTGACTTGGTATATATATATTATATGTATACATCTAATACCTACAAGTATCTAATCCAAAATTACCTTGTCTATTATATATTATATATATTTGAAATACTTAGGTACGTAGTCAAATTACCATAATTAATTACTTACCTACATAGTTGAAACCAAATAGGTAATTGAAATTCTTACTCTTATTCTATTAATCTTAATAAAATAATATCACATTCTTAGTTGGTTATTTGGTAATTTTTTTTAGTATGGTAGGTACTTTGGTTGCGTCGAATGTTTAAATTGTAAACCAGACCAAAATTGCACGTAATTTATAATTATCTGGCGATTAAAAAGAGTGGCCCGAGTTTCTTGCCAGTTCTTCTCATGCCCTACGTCAGCGAACTAGCTGTAGGTTGATTGGCTCATATTTTTAACCGACTTCAAAAAGGAGGAGGTTATCAATTCGGGTCGTGTTTTTTTTTTTTTTTTTTTTTGTATGTTTGTTAACCTCATATCTCGGTCATTTATGAACCGATTTGAAAAAAATTTTTTTTTATTTGAGAGGGTATACTCTGAAATTGGTCCCATTTTTTTATTATAAGAAATGGTTCAGTGGTTGTATGTTTGTTACAACTTAACTCCGTCATTTATAAACCAATTTGGCAAATTGGTTTATCCGAAATGGGGTCCCATGTTTTTTTTATAAAGAATGGTTTAGTAGTTTGGCTTCAATTTAATATTTTGTAACAAAACGTTTGCAAGAAGTGAAGACGTATACAACAACACGTCGATGTCTTTTGCGACGAATTATCTGACATTGACATGTCCATGCTACAAGTGCGAAGTGATTTCCAAAATTCATTTTTTGTTAGAAACGAAGTGGCCCTGGATGAGTGACCATTTGCGTCATTTTATTTTCAGCGTCTTCATTCTTTAGAAGCAGTAGACTATGATTATCACTATAATTTGGTAGTCGTTAAGCCAAGTTGGAGGTCTTATGGTCGTGAGAAATTACAACAGCAACGGGCCTTAAACCTGCCTTTACAGCACCACTGTTTATTTTTTGTATATTTGTTAAGCGATTGCTCGGTCAGTTAAATTATGATTTTTGATGATTTTTTATTGTTGGTAGATCATCACTTTTTTGTTTTTCTTTGTGGTTTCTGGGATTCAGGGTTTAGCGATCGAGAAAGTGTTGACAAGGACCTTATATCTCTATTTACAATCTTACCTCTCGTCTCTACTTTCTTTCAAACGGCGCGGCGCTGTCTCATTTGCGCAGCACGTTTAGTAGGTCTACCCATATCGAATATAAATAATAATAATATAATATATATTATACACAGTTAATTCCTACTAAAAGTTTACAAATAAAATTATTTTTAGAAAAAAATGAAAACCGACTTCAAACAACACCTACATGTTCAATCCTTAACTAAAAAGTAGAAAATAATATTTTAATTACTTCATAGCAAAGAACATTAAAGGGGAATCAACGCAATCCTTGATACCTATAATACTTTACTATTTATAGTTTTTAATCAGTTATTTTGGAGTCGGTGCCAGCCAAGAAGGATCATAATGACCTTCATAAAAATAACCTACCTACTAGCAAAAAAAAAACCTTCTTGATTAATCTATTAATATATGAATGAAAAATATAGATTTAATACAAGAAGTCGAACGGAATCTGATAAGTGCGCGTCAAATTTTTTATGTATATCTGAACACAACTCTATCAATGACGTCTGCGTTCACGAGTATGACCGCGTTCGGGTAGTACACTCAGGCATATCCCCCACGCGTGCAATTACCGCCCCGTGCATTACAAAAGTTGGTTGCAAAGACAGAATTAAAGATCCTTCTTGGCTGGCACCGACTCCAAAATAACTGATTAAAAACTATAAATAGTAAAGTATTATAGGTAGGTATCAAGGATTGCGTTGATTCCCCTTTAATGTTCTTTGCTATGAAGTAATTAAAATATTATTTTCTACTTTTTAGTTAAGGATTGAACATGTAGGTATTGTTTGAAGTCGGTTTACATTTTTTTCTAAAAATAATTTTATTTGTATATCTGAGCGATTGCTCGGTCAGTTAAATTATGATTTTTGATGATTCTTTATTGTTGGTAGATCATCACTTTTTTGTTTTGATTTGTGGTTTCTGGGATTCCGGGTTTAGCGATCGAGAAAGTGTTGACAAGGACCTTATATCTCTATTTACAATCTTACCTCTCGTCTCTACTTTCTTTCAAACGGCGCGGCGCTGTCTCATTTGCGCAGCACGTTTAGTAGGTCTACCCATATTAAATATATTTATACACAATTAATTCCCACTAAAAGTTTAAAAATAAAATTATTTTTAGAAAAAAAATGAAAACCGACTTCAAACAACACCTACATGTTCAATCCATAACTAAAAAGTAGAAAATAATATTTTAATTACTTCATAGCAAAGAACATTAAAGGGGAAACAACGCAATCCTTGATACCTATAATGCTTTACTATTTATAGTTTTTAATCAGTTATTTTGGAGTCGGTGCCAGCCAGAAAATAATTAGCGAAATCGGTTCAGCTGCTCTCGAGATTTGCGCTTAGCAACACTATCAACGATCCATTTTTATATATTTAATAATTATATTAACAATACACAATTACTTTCCACTAAAAGTTTTAAAATAAAATTATCGACTCCAAAATAACTGATTATAAATTGTAAATAGTAAAGTATACCTAATAGGTATCAATGATAGAGTTGATTCCCCTTTAATGTTCTTTGCTATGAAGTAATTAAAATATTATTTTCTACTTTTTAGTTAAAGATTGAACATGTAGGTATTGATTTGAAGTCGGTTTTCATTTTTCTAAAAAATAATTCTATTACCGTTCTAACACAAAAGAATCTTTGACTTTGATAATTGATAAGTATTTTTATAGCTTACGGAATTTCATGCGTGCATCAAACGATTCAAATAACATAAAGACAATTTGTTGGGTAAATCTAGAAGGTAAGACGTGACTGTAAGAGGCAATAAGGAAATCATATTTAGTAATGTAGGGAGAAAATGTACCTACCTACATGTTTTAATATTGGGACTATAGGTACAGCATGTTTTAATAATGTAACAGAGAGATCGTTCGAAAACCATGAACTAGGTATTTCGATATCTACTAGGCAGGAGGGAAGGAGAAAATTAAGGCGATCTTTGCTATCTAACAAACTGTTTATATTATTATTGTAGGTGTCACATTGTGATACCTATTAGGTTCACACCTACATCTATCTACTAGGTTTATTAAGACCGAGGACGAAGATGAAGATAGCTGCTCATTTTAGACAGTAATCTCTTAAATTTTCCATCAAGTGATGCAAGTTAAGTATTTATCTTACAAGGAATATTTAACTTCTCCTGTCTTCGGAAAATTCGTCGATCTACCTGACCTGACCAAAAGCTGGTTAGGTACGTTTAAATAAGTAGGAGGTAGGTGAGATAGATACCTAGCCATAGACCTAATTTACTTAATTATCCAATGTACCTAAGTAATTTTCTAGTGTGTTGTGTAGGTCATAAAGCCTTAGGTAAGTACCTAGGTACCTATTAGTCTAGTTTCATTGTTGCAAATTGTAAACTTACCCGTGTCGTAATTAACAATCTGCATAGTGCCGGCGTTGGTGTAAGTGACACTACAGGTTTCTGGCGCGCGTTCTATGCACATTGCATAATTAAGATTGTTCTGAAATGTTATTATTGCAATTTATTTTGGAGCTAGTAAATGAGTAGGAAGGTGGAGGATAACCATGCTACTTTCGAGATGCTCACTCTCTTTTAAACGCTGCAAACTAAAACACTGCACGTCCCATATTAAAAAAAATACTAAGTTCCAGTTTATACCTTATTCGAACACCTACTGAAACTATTCATTCAAGATCTTTTCGGTTCGATGAAAACATTCGGAAAACGAATTCTTTTAAAAAAGGATTGATATTAATCTCAGATTGCATTCATCTTAATGCAAGGATTGTAGTTAGGTTACCTTCTTACCAAATAACTGGGAGTTCTTGCAATTACGATGTCAGATTTGTCACGATAGTTGAATGATTCTAAATAGCCTTGGACTTCATTGAAGTATTGCAGGCAGCCGGCTGGTGCCGCATTTGATGACGTCAACTGTGTCACCTAGAAAATGATAAGTGGCAGGCGTAAGTAATTTAGTAGCTAGGTGATCTTGTTTAATACTTACCTACAGTGATTTTCACTACAATAAAGAACCTGGCTGGATAGTGTAGGTACCTAAATTATATTAGGTATGTTCATGCTGGTCAGCTGGGTATCCAGATTGTTAAATAATTAATTAATTACCCATTTTAATTTCTTATACTTACTTATACCTACAAATTTACCTTGAATTTGACTTACCTTGATAGAAAATAATCTATTTTCCGAAGACGCAGTTTGAAATGTTAGATTAATTGGGCCATCTACATCACTTACTTCTATGTACACTGGAAATTAATGAGAATATTTTTTTATATTTATGTAGGTATTTAGCTTATCAGTCGACCAAATAAATTTTACTTCACAAAAAAAAAACCGACTTCAAACAGGAAGGAAACTAAAAAGTATTAAACAAATTTAAGTACATAATTAAATAACCTTAGAAACAGTAAGGTATCATGCAGTAATGGACACTATATGCGAAAGTTTATAGTATTTTTGCAATTTCATGATTGTTTCAATACAATACATATATATTTAAAAATTGAAGGTTCTGTTTTTTTCTACATTTCTACAGTATTTAAAGTAGAATACTGCAATTGGTTTTATGTTATTATGAAATTTAAAAAATAAGTTTTTGCACCACTGTTGGGCAGAAGCAAACCCATACCCAATAATAGGCAGGCCAAATAAATAATGGACACCCCAATAATGGACAATAACCTAGTCATGGATCACGTAGTAATCGTCAAGCTTTTGATGAATCCCTAGCTGTCGATATAATAAATTAGGAATATGGAATGGTTTGAAGTACCTATTATTTGTAATCAGATTTTAGAAAAAAAGGGATACACAGACAGACAGAAGGACATCAAAGTGAAACTATAACGGTTTCGTTTTACCTCATAAGGTAAGCCTAAAAAACATAAACTCAATAAAAGAAACAAGAATAATAAAATCGTAAAATAACATATACCTAAGTACTTACTTAAAATTTAAAATTGACACACACGCACACACACACACACACACACACACACACACACACACACACACACAAACACACGCACGCACGCACGCACGCACGCACATAGATATTCAATGTTCTACTAATTCTCATACTCTTTCTTTTCTACTAAAATCATCCGGCGGGAAAATATTCAACAGTCTCTCAGTATTAAATTGTTAGTCTTATTATTTACTATCTTAATGTTAAATTAACAGTTACAATAAGTTCATTATGATATCTAGCTAGTATTAATATTTGGAGTAATAACAATTTAAATAGAAATAATCGATTACACAAATCGATTTTTATTAATAATGGAACTTTGAACTTTTAGTGCATCAATAATAGACATTGCCAAAAAAACGTAAAACATAACCTTTCTGGAGTAACAGCACAGTGTGTTTTCTTTGCAACAAAAAACCTTCTGATTTAAATAAAGCTGAGATAATAAATGCAAAGGCAAATTGTACCTTTACTACACTAACAATTTCCGTAACAAAAGCCGCGAAAAGAATTTTAAATATCAGGAGCACTTTGTACCTCACACTATACGTATTGAAATGAAGACTGGATTTAAATAAAACTTCAAACATTGATAGCTAGACGACTTTTTTGTATGGTCGAATATTCTCAACTTATAAAAACTAATTCTTACTCTTATTCTACAAGATTTAGTTTTTATTGCCCATCACTGGTTCCATGTCATTACTGGTGCAATTACCTTAAGATATTTTGAAGTCGGTACAGTTTGTCGGTATCACATTTTGTCAAGCTCGACGCGGTTATCGAACTTGAGACTATACGGGGAATCAAGCACTACCATCAATTTTCGTTTGTGAGATCATTTGAATTAAATAGTCGTATTTAATTCAAATGACAGGAACATTATTTATAAAACATAACTATTAAGTACTTACTGTGTTGACCCGTGTTAATACCACATAGTATTGGTATTATATTGTTAACGTTTTGACCTGATACGATGAATTGATCGTCTTGGCATATTCCATCTGTTGGTGGCAGTAACTGAAATAGGGATGTACAAATTGTATATTAAATACCTACTAATTATTTTTCTTTATGTAGGTAGGTAGTAGGTACCTATGCTATTGCACATGATGAGAATGGACCATACGGCCACTTAAAGTTATTTTATGTGACCACTGTCAGTGGTGCTGACTACATTATTATGCTGACTATATTAAAATACTACATTTTCGTAATTTTGGTACTTGTAATAAATTATTGTGACTTAAGTAAGTACTTACCTCAAAACTAACAAAGTCCAAGCGTATCTGTTCAACATCCTCAGAAGATTTGTCTAAAGCAAAGGCACAAGTTAGCCTGTCAGTACTTGGGGAGGGAAAGTCTGGATTGGTGAACCATCCCGTTTCTGCAGCAGAGCGATCATCGCATAGAAAATGAACTACAAACAAAATTCAAAAAATGTACTTAGAAGTAGAATTGTACATACTACTCATCAGTTTGCACAAATATTTGATTAAGGTGACTAATTTGAATTCATACAATAAATTATAGGTACTCGTAGAATTAAATTAAGTAGGTAAGTAGGTAGTCATTTTTGGTATACTTAGTTTGATTTTGTAGATAAATGCAGAGAATGACCGATATATAGTTAGCAAAATATTCTAGCAAATTCTTTACTTACTAACGCAGCAGGTCCCGTATCCATCAGCACAGGTACCCATTGCAGATCCAGCCGAATCATTACACTCATATTCAGGCAGACAGGTCCCCTCTAAGCCACTGCTGGAAGTACATGACACATGTTCAAATTTTACCACTTGGAAAATTTCCAGAAATCTTGTCTTGGACTGTTGTTTTGAGTTGAGTTTTGGTTTTATGTTTCTCGCTGTAATTGCTGAACATCTTTTACGAATATGTTTCCTTTTAGGCCGTGTTGTCCTTAATAAATTTACGTTTTGAATTATATTATTGTAGCGTAGAAATGGTGCATCGGATTCTATAGCGCTTTCATTCGTCGTACTGTGAAAATAGTTTGTTGGTTTTGAATCGTGGCGTTTGGTTTTTGTTTCTTTTGGATGTAGAAACAGTAAAGGCGTGAATTTATTTTGATTGTTATCTTGTATGTGATTTGGTTTGTAATTGTCTGCAGTTGAGTAATTACCAGCAGAATCTCTGTTTTCGACGATGGTCGCAGAATACCAGCGTTCGCACTTCACGATTGCTATAGTCATGTAAAGAAGTATGACCATATGTTTTTGAAATGCACACATGTCTGGATGAATTATTTCGAGAATAAAAAAAAAATAAAAAAATGTACACTGAACTCACTTGCAGTTGCTGTGGTTCTGCGATGCACTTGGCTTGTCCCGTGAGGACAGCGTGACGAATGTAATTATTGCCTAGAAATCGTTCTGGTTTGTTAATTTGCCCTCTTTGCTGGATAGCGGCAAGATAATCTATGTAGGTAACTACTTCGATAGGTACCTACTTAAGCAAATTTAATGTTGTTTATGTCTAATACTTTTTGGTTTTTCTTCGGGGTCCTTCATTATACAGACGTCAATCTAATGATTTAGAATTTAGATTTATGTCTGCGGTGGCAGCTATGACAAACACC
The DNA here is from genome assembly GCA_963082885.1 of Parascotia fuliginaria. Lineage (NCBI taxonomy): Eukaryota > Metazoa > Arthropoda > Insecta > Lepidoptera > Erebidae > Parascotia > Parascotia fuliginaria. The sequence goes on along the minus strand of OY720180.1, from coordinate 9,572,082 downwards.
TATTGTTTTCGGAGAGGTTTCCGTAGCAGACGTTTGCAAGCTGATACAGAACTGACAAACATAAAAAATGTTGGTGAGTGCAAATAATTGAAGCATTCTTCGTCATCACCATTTCAGCAGAAAGATATGTCCACTGCTGGACATATGCCTTTCCCAATTTTCTCTACCTACCATTGAAGCATTACTGGGCAGTAAATCACCTAGCTGGCGGAGCAACGGTCATGGTAAAATGGTTATCGAAGAGATTAAAAGCGCATTCAAATAATTTATGTAGTTAAAGGTACTTACCTACCTACTTCAAGCCACGGACATATCACAGAGACTTGGCTGACGGGTTTAGGTCACAGATTAGCCTTTAATGCAATGAATAAAATACAAGGCGAACCGCACCCTGTCAGTGCATATAATGTATGGCAATTCTATTAGGTAGGTACCTACTATCTATGTACCTAGGTGATATCATAATAGGTCAGGGAAATTTTCTTACGATTTCGTAAGGTAGTACATAGTAGGTTAACGACTACAAAATATCTAGTTGAATCCCATTTGAAAAAGACTGGTTGTAGGTAAGTACCTATCTACCAAGTTAAAATGACCAATGACAAAATTACGAACTCGGAACTTGGATAGGAAGTATTAATCCATTCTTATATCTTTAAGTAAGTAGGTATATCAGTGGCGAAGCGTCCATATAACACAATTCCTGCCGGCTTCCCTTTTAAAATATGTCCTGACCACCTTATACCTATCACTGCTTGCGTGTCTCAAAGACTAACTAGCCCTTTTGAAACTCAAAATATTTTAGTCCCACCGGCTTCCCTCCTCGGAAAAGTGACTCTTCGCTACTGAGGTATATTCAGATATACATACAGATAGGTACATAACTTAGTAGGTAGGCTTGACTACTCAATGAACTTGTTCCACATGAGACGGGTATTATTGTTATTGTATGGCACTAGGTGATAGATTACTAGCTTATGTACAGTACTAGATGGTCGAAAAAAGCAACTACGTACCATGACAAAAGGTGCCGCTATTAATACGACCTAGTGTGAATAATTACGTAGGTACTTACTACACACTTACTTCAATTCATTACTGAACTGACTGAACAGACTATAACTTTGGTTTATTTTAGATCTAACCTATTAATTATTTAGTCTCATGGTTTATTTAGGTGCAACCTTTTGTAAGTATGAGGTCTGGTACACTAACTGACAAGTAGGTATGATGTTTTCGTGGTACTTATGTACCTTTTTTATCGGACCCATAGGACTTGGTCCACAAGAGAAGACCAAGAATAGATCCCACGGAACATGAGTCGCAATATGTAGGTACTCGCAATCGACCTGCGCACGGCGCCGTCATACAGGACAGGACACACCGTCATTCGTGTACTTAGGTAGGTAAGTCTCCCCTCTATTGTTACGGAAATTGTTATAGTGTAGTAGAGGTAGAATTTGCCTTTGCATTTATTATAGCTATAAAATTAAATCCCTGATAATCTCTGAAGTGGCAATGGACAGGACACATACCTAACTCGCAGAACTAATGGCCGTTGGGCAGAAAGGTTCTAGAGTGGCGACCATGAACCGGAAGATGAAATGTGCATAGACCCCTCAAAAGGTGGACCGACAACCTTATAAGGGCGGCGATCGAATCGACCGGCCACGGTGCCCAAAATTGAGGGAGGCCTATGTCCAGCAGTGGACGTCTTTTGGCTGATATGATGATGACAATTAAATCAGAATTTTTGAAGTTTACTTCTTTTGGCGCGATTGGCAATAATGATGAGAGTGAATTTTTACGATGCGCGCGCACACCGACAGAAAAAAGCAACACCCTGAAGTTAGTTGCGAACCTTTTACACCCTGAAGTTAGTTGCGAACCTTTGTGTGTCGTATCAGTACAAATAATCAGTGTGAATAAATAAAAAATATATTGGCGTTTATATCAATTCAATTATATTTATGACGGTGATAGATATTTTTTATTGATCATTTTTATCAGTAAAAATATTTATTTTGAATATTAGTGGTTTTAATATACTGTTTGTGCATTTACAGATTTGAGGTTAACTGTCGGTATGTACAATTTATTTACATTGCAAATTATAAATTATTACATTATTATCTAATACATATTTTTTTTTGTTTTCTTTTATTTTAATTATATTTTATGATTTTTCATTATTGTTGCATGCTATTTATGTATATTTATGTATGTATGCGTTGTGTTATTATTTGGTATTTTTGAATTGTTACGCCAAAGAAGTATAAGTTCTTACGTGCGTACATGAGTACACACTCTTTTTTCTTGTTGCTTGGACTAACCATCAAAATTAGGATAAAGACACACTGTGTAATTAAGAATAATTTAATTTTAGGTACTCTTTTTTAGAGTTAAGTACCTACCTTAAGAAACAAAACGTTACCCGACTTTTTTCTAAAAGCTGATTAAAAATAAAACTTCGTACAATTCCATACTCTTAATTTAATATAATATCCACACAACAGCTAGGGATTCATCAAACACTTGACGATTACTACGTGATACATGACTAGGCTATTGTCCGTTGTTGGAGTGTCTAATATTGACTTTGTCCATTATTAGGGGTCTACTCTATGACTGGGTCTGCTCCTTTTCATCACTGGTGCTTTTTTTATTTGCTACCAACATTAAAACCAATTGCAGTGTCCCATAATACTTAAATAGAGCAGAAAATATTTTAAACTCACACGATTTGTACACAACTATATTTGTGAACACATAACTATATATTATGGTCGGTGTAATTTGACCGAAACGTCGGGTAAAGAGGTATGGCACCTTATAATAATTTTCTAACACGAGTAGACCCGTTTCACAAATATAGTTTTAAACTTATAGCAGAAATGTAGAAAAACACAAGCCTTCAATTTTCAATATACGTGTTGTATTGAAACAATCACTATTATTAATGAAATTGCAAAAATACTACAAATTTGTGCTTAAAGTTGCCATGGTGCCTTTCCTATAGATAGTCAATATCTTTGATGTACTTAGGTATCTGTAATTTACTTAATTGTTATTACAGGTTACTGTCTACGCCTTGACCAGCAGTCTAGCCTATGACAAGACTGATTAAGACACAATATACACGTAGTGTATAATAATACCTACTTAAATTGTTAATTATATTCTTGACCAGCGTCAGTTTATTGAAAGTAACCTAAGTCCTTACGTACACGTGTTGATAGATAAAATATTCTTTATTGTACTAACACCAAATACATGTTTACAATGATATTAGACGAGACAATACACAGAAGACAGAAGTTGTACAATAGGCGGTCTTATCGCTAAGAGAGATCTTTTCCAGACACTTGAGCTTATGTACCAATTTATACCTAAGTACCTATCTACTCATAAATATTATATTATACCAAGCGGGATCAGTGGTTTAGCATGTAACGTAGATGCTGTAAATAACATAACAGGCAAGAGCTCATTTTATGATTTCAACAGCAAAATGCCGCCCTTTCTCAGTGGAACCTGGGTCTCGAACCAAACGATATCAGTACCTACCTAATCTGTCGCTCAATTAAAACCTAAACCGAAAACGTTACCTTCAAGAATTGTGTTGCAATAATGAAGTACCTAGCAATAGCACTACTTTTTACATAAGATACCTACCTACGTATAAAATAACCTTACAGAAGTTTTAGTACTTAACAGATCTGAAAACCACCTAAAAACATACACCAACACGTGAGTTTTCCCTGCTTGCGCTCTTCGATAGGCAATAGGTAGGTACTTTCACAGATGTGCTATTTTAGGTACTTACTCCGAATTTGGGCGAGAAATGCCTGTGCTGTCGTTTACTTACAGATAAGTAGGTACTTAACATTAAATACTGGTACGAGACAGAGCGGCCGGCTGCTTATTGTCCTTGCGCATGTGGCGCTCACGCCGCGCCTATGTGCTTTTTCTAAAGCTCGCCGCATACAATACATGTTGTCATACATTTTAGAGCCTTATCACACGTGCCCCTTTATTACAGCATGTTGACATTCTAAACTCATTATATAAAGCTAACTTGCTCAGTAATACGGCACATTGGTTTTGACATCGAAGGGTTAAACACGAAATAATTATGCTTTTCAAAGTAAGTTACTTATTTCTTTTTCTATTACTACTTATTAATCAACGTCAGTTAGTTGGTTTCATGAATCCGTATTACGTTTGTTACTTGGCCTACCTACCTCCTACTTTGCCTAAACTTATTTTTTAACAACCTTGGTTATAATATTATAATCAATCATACCTACTGGAATCACTGACTGAAACTTTACAATATGTAATAGGCTTATAGACTTTCTGTTCATAACAGAAATGTACACAATAAGTCTCCAAATTCATGAAAAATTAGGCCATATTACACTAATAGCAACAATATTAGTTTTAAGAGTGGCGAAGTACCTGGGTAGTGCGGTACTATGTATCGTAGGTTGCAGGTTAAACTTTTCTGGTTAATACACTTTGTAATACATTTATATCTATCTAAAGAAACAAGAAGCTTTATAAAAAACAAGAAAAATTCGTTACCTGGTCTATACTTATTTTTCAGATTTTGTTTTTGGCTTGCTTGGCGGCCACTCATGCTGCCGGGCTTTTATCTCCCGTCATTAGTTCTCCATACGCCTATGGCGGGTGGAATCCATACAGCAATTACCCCGCACAACCGGCTATTGCCAGTCATCAGTCAAACATTATAAGGTCTCCGTTTAATCTTGGTCAGGTTTGTACATTGCATATCTACCACTGTTACTGTTATTTATATTATTTTGTTACATAACACTGACAGTGACACCATACTTAATCCATTGGTACCACTAAGTTTTAGTATTTTATTTGATTTAATATGACATTAAGTACTTAATATTAATTACTAACAAGTAGGTACTTATAAGTAGATATAATACATATTATTATATATAATAAAATATAAGTTTTACTAACATATATCTATGTATGTATCTTTTAGTTATCTGCAGTAAATTAATTTCGAATTTGAATATAATAAAAAAATAATAATATAATAATATTCTACAACATTCACACAGCGCCGTCTAGCCCCAAATTAAGCAATTATATTTGCTTGTGTTATGGGTACTAAACAAATGATATCCTACTTATATACATTTTTTTTTGTAAATACATACATATTATAGATAAATTACACCCAGACACAGAACAAACAATCATGCTCATCACACAAAGATTTGTTCTGGGTGGGAATCGAACCCACGACCTGCGGCTTAGCAGTCAGGGTCACTAAGCACTAGACCAACAGGCTCGTCTACTATTAATATAAAGTAGATATGTAAGAAGCTAGGTAAGTATGTACCTATAGGTATTATTTTATTCTCTTTTTTGTTTATTATGTAGGTGCCTTTATGTTTAGGTTGGTCTGGCAGTCGCAATTTATTTTTCGAAAACTTTGGTGGCGAATGATTTAATGACATGGCAACCCAAGCCGTTGCCAATCAAAAACATAGGAAGAAGAAAAGGGAGAAACGAAAACCGAGAGGCTAATTGGGCCTCCGGCGTTCTCATTCACAGAGCGAAACGCATTCTACTAATGGAACTAGGTGATACGTCGATATTAGAGGTAGTAGGTACCATAAACTTTCCCGGTCGATGGTCCGGTCCCCCTTGCTGAAACCGAGAAAAAATCTAATATCGAAAAATTATTACAATGTTATATTGTTCTCAGGTGTCAACGTACAGTAAAGCCATTGACACACCATTCTCTAGCGTGCGTAAATCAGATGTGCGCGTAAGTAATCCTGGACTTGCAGTAGCTCCCGCTTATGCGGGTCTGGCATCACCCTACGTCTCTCATGTTGGTGTTGCTCCTGTTGCTAAGGTAAGAAACTGCGTACGTAATACATAATTTACCTTGACTTGAGAGCCATAGCCATGAAAACTACCGTATGTAGGTAAGTAAAATTTAACGTTGCCACAATGATGAGGCAACGTTTAATTATATGAAAAACTTTTAGTAATATGTAGGAAAGGCACCTTTTTGCAATTCCATCTACAATGATTGTTACAATACACCACTATAACATACACTTTTCTACTGTACCTATATATACCAATATAATGTACCAGTATAATGTACCAGTAGTTTGGCTTTTGGAATGGTGTCCGCCACTTCTGGATTCCACTTACTGCTTACCATCAGGCAGAGTGGAGTCACTTTGGTAGGCTAATATAAAAAAAAAAAAAAAAAATGTAGGACACTGCAATTGGTTTTAATGTTATAATAACCAAATAAAACTTGAATTTTTTTGCACCAGTGATGGACAGATAAAATGAAATCACACTGTGTCAGCCTAACATCTTAATTTCATGCTTGTCCCATGTACAAAAAATATACTGATTTGAATAAAGCTGCAATAAATTGAAAGAAAGCTTCTACCGACCTCAATAATATAATTTTCGTAACAACAGCCGCCAATATAATTTTTAATATCACGAATACAAATAGGTACTAAATTTATAAAAAAACTTCAATCATTGATAGCTCGATGACTTTTTTATAGTCGAATATTTTGCTAACAAATAAAAACTCTTCTACTCATATTCTACAAGATAGGTATGTTCCTTAAACATTATTGGTGCATTTACCTTAGCTTAAAATCATTGTCTTCTTGTCAACGAATTTATGTTTTCCTTCGATAGGTACCTTTATAAAATTTAATATCAAACGCCATCTGCATTCTGCACCAATTTTCAGCATCTCCTAACATATCGAACACGCTCTTACATTAGAAAAGCGTGATGTGATCCTAACTTAGGTACCTGTTGTGTTAAATGTCGTAATTGTATCTTTTACCAGGTCGCTACGACAGCTGGTCTTTTAGGAGTGGCATACTCTCCTGCGTCTACAGTCTCCCACATGACTTACACTAACGGACTTGGCTTCGCCTACGGCTGGTAAACGTCATATCTGAAATGTTAGAATGTGTAATTATTATTTAGATGTGTATTATTGCATAGCAAGATTCCTCCTAATTTGTTACCTGTTAGCTTTAGAATAACATACTTAATAATTATTTAGGTATCTACAATGCACTACAATGTAATGTTATAGAATGATTAAAGTTATCAAAGAAAGATTAAATATTCGTTTTAATTAACAAAGCGCCGATATCTATATTACTATTATCATGAATAGGTACATATATCATATATCTTTAATAAAAAAATGAATCGCTGAATGTGTTGCTAAGCGCAAATCTCGAGAGACCGATTGCGCTAATTCTTTTTTTATAATATTCCTTAAAGTACGAGGATGATTCTTACGGAGAAAAATTTAAAAAACTGCCGAAAAAAAACACTTTTCTATATTCCCATACAAAAGTATCTTTATTTAAGTCAAAATGCTTAAAAAATGTCCACCCGCGCGAAGCCGGGGCGGGCCGCCAGTATAGGTACCTATATAATTTTTACCTATGACTCTATTACTCTTCGTCGTAATGGCCCAGTGGTGAAGGCTTCTTGCTTCGTAAACATGAGGTTGGGGGTTCGATTCCGGTCAAGTACCAATGTGATTTTTCAAATCATAATATGTACTTTCTAAGTATATCTGGAAAATATCGTGACTAATCGTGAGGAAACCTTGACTTCTTAGGAAGTCTGAAATCGCCAACCCGCCTTGAACAAACGTGGCGATTATTGCTCATGCCTTCTCTTTAAGAGAAGAGGCATTTCCATTTATTGGGCAGATTATGTTGACTTTAAAGTTTTCGTGTTCATAAGATGTGACTTGATATGAGTACTCTAAGAATGTTATTAAATTAAAAATTTACTGATCCCCAATAAAATGTAGAGACATGGCAAAAGTTGTTACCACAATATGCAAGTGGACTGTTAATCATAATTTATTGCTTGGTTAATTTATTATTAAAAATATAATAATTTTATTCATGAGAAATTTTTATTTATTTCGATGAATAAATATGTTGAGTTGTTTTTGAACAAAACTGTCAGTTTTTGATGCTGTCTTGTCATGCTGTTGACATCTCTATCTGTCATTCATTCACACCACATCACGTCATAAAACTTGCTTGTTGCTTGCTTTATCTCTTACTTGCCGAGTTACCAGATATTAAACCTCAAGTAAAATTTAGCTGTGTACTTAAAAATAGATAGAGAACACGTTTAATTATGTTCTTAATGCTTGCGGCCCAGATAACTGTCTGTTGTTTATTCACGTCGCAGTCTGTGTGCTCATGAATTAGGTATTTATTTGCTTGCTTAATCATACACTAGAATATTATCTTGAAGCGTTTAGTCAGTGAGTAGAACTACCGCGAGGATGTCTGATAGTGGCGAAAGTGACGTCGGGTGGACTTATTATAAGGATCGTCCTGAATGGAACGATGTGACTCCAGTGCCAGAAGACGAAGGTCCTAACTTCGTCGTTGTTATTGCTCATTCTGAGAAATGTAAGTATTTTAATTACTTATTACAATATGAGTGAATAAACTATTAAATGCATATTCACTTAAAATTAAAAGCATTTCAGTTATTGAAATCATATAATTAATTTTAATTGTCTGCCCTTTATACGCTGAAGGTCAACAACACGATTTAGTATAAAATAGTATAGTATGTCATGTATAAATTTTCATTTGTTATCAAAGTATAAATTATTGACATTATGTCACCTTGGTTTACATATTGACACATAGTATAGTTATTAAAAAGGTGTCTTTAGTAAAGATTATGTTTCGTTCCAGTTGTGGATGTATATGATTATTTCCGAGCAGTACTTCAAAACAATGAGAAGTCTGAGCGGGCACTGCGTCTGACTAAAGATGCGGTTGAACTGAACCCAGCCAATTACACTGTATGGCAATACAGGTCAGTCAGAAATAGCACATAACTAATTGTATATTGAGGCAAATTATAAATGTGGATCATAGCCAATTTGTATCATAATAGTGTCACCTTTATAGTCAATGAAGTTATATTTTTTGTTCAGCACTTGTCAACATTTCACTCAATATCCAACTAATATTATATATGCGAAAGTTTGTATGTATGTGAGTGTGTTTGTTACCACTAAACACCTAAATGGCTGAACCAATTTCAATTAAAATTGGAATGTACTTTTTATCCTAAAAATCGGTCTGGTTCCTGAGGGTGACTAAATATATCTTAAGCGCGGGTGAAGCCCAGATAGAAGCGCAGATAATACTAAATAACATTTTGAGTGTTTTTAATATGCCACTAAAGTAAATCACAATACTTATAATAATTCAGGCAATCTTCTACTCAAGGCTTATTTCACCTCACTCATATTCAGGAGTCAAGATAACAATACTGTCTATCTGTTTAAGACTTAGTATAAAAACTTTAATCTCTGTACAAACTTTTATTTGTTCTTCTTATTTTTCCATCTCTTTTGCACTCATTGCAAGATCCAATCTTATTTATTATTATTTTTAATTACAAGATTATAAGTTAAGCACAATTTACTTATGTTATAATAATTATAAGTAATGGTTAAATGTGGTAATTTAATACAAAATTGTGTCTTGTTTTTACAGGAGAGATTTGTTGAAAGCTCTGGGTACAGATTTGCAATCTGAATTGGATTACGTAGAAGCTGTTATAAAGCATTCACCTAAAAACTATCAGGTATTATATTTTGTGTAATTAAATTGTAATATAATATTCTATTTATATTAAACATGAGAAATACTATGGTACTGTAGTTAGTAGAATAGCTAGGTATATATCTAGGTGTCAGCCACCTTTGTTTTTAACACACACTACTAATTCTGAAAGGTGATCCCACACAATCCTGGAACTGATTCAGACAACACATACTAATGTGAATTTCATGTCCAGTGATCGGAAGTATAGGAGCTAAAATACCTACTGCTCGAAACATAACAGAAGCAAGTGGAGAATTGTCTCGGCTTTCGACACATTACCTACTAAAGTACATCTAAAATTAATTCAGTTATAAGTAAATGAACTATCGAACTAACATTCTGTTTTTGTTTTCAAAAAACAGTAGGTACGCACAATTTGTATTATATAAAATAAACTACTTGTACATTCCTGCGGGTGAATCGTCCGTCCGGCTGCCGGCGTCCCCGCTAGAAATAACAATATACATCATAAGAGACACTGTAGAATATTATTTTGGTTGATGTAGAAATTAGTCTGTTAAAAAATGATTTGAATTTGAAGTTCTTATTATTATAAACATTAATATTAAATGTACTTGCTTACTTTTTTGGCCCAATTGGACTAAATTAAAATTGTTATAATAAGGAAGTCTCCACTTTTTTGTCTCTGTTCTTTGAACTTGTATTTAGCCCGCATAATGCCGTTCACTGGACAAGTCATCATTTGATAAATTATACCTAAGTTTTAAGGCTGATACTAACATACCACTGATATATTGATTGACTACCTATGTTCAGCAGCCACTATTTAACAATACCTTAGCAAATAATGGACATAATACATACTTAGACATGTTATTATTTAGCCGTTTCGCTTTACGGACAATATGCAAATTATACCTATATTTTACGATCTGGACATCTTCACAAAATTGTCAATCTGCATAAATTGACATGCTACATAGACACTTTGAAGTTTGGTCATTTTGATACATGGATGATTTGGTACTGAGGGGCTTTTTTATTATTTGGTGTTCAGGTATGGCATCATCGAAGAGTATTGGTGGAGTGGCTCCAGGATCCAACACAAGAGTTGGAATTAACAAGAGATGCTCTCATGCAAGACCCTAAGAACTACCATGCCTGGCAGCACAGACAATGGGCTATTAAAACTTTTGGGTAGGTATTATATAAATTTCTGTTTCGCCGGTGTTTGTCCTATTTAAAGCAACCTAGTAATGTGTCGAACTCGCGCACCGAGGGTTACATACAATATTGTAGCCAATCGAAACAACATGAACGTCTATTATGTGCTTTCGTTGCGTTGACATAAAAAAAATTGCCTTGATATGTTACTGTGAAAATATCTTGATGGACAACAAAGTTATCTTAAAAGGGTGACTTTTTGCCTCTTGAGGAACAAAACCTTAAAAATAAAAAAATCACTCAGTTTATTTCTGTTATCTTTAGTTTTGTTTAAAAACAGCTACCTACACAATGCTCATATGTAAGCTATTATAATTGAATCTTTTTTATGATTAGCAAATTGTTATCAATTATCACGTTAACCATCTAATAAGCCCCTTTGCAAGCCTAAAGGCCAAAGCCTTTGCCTAAGCGACTTATGGCCAAAAAGAATAACTTCAAAAATACGAAAGTCCGAAGGCATGTCCAAGTGATAAAAATATCTAACCATAAAAATGTCTAATGATAGATAATATTGCGCAAATATAAAAATTACCATCTATACTATTATTTATATATAAAGCGGAAGAGTTTGTTTGTTGGTTTGAACGCGATAATCTCTGGCACTACCAGTCGGATTTGTATGATTCTTTATGTGAATGATAGCCTAATTCCTAAGAACATCACGCTACTAGCGACGGGAGCAGAGCAGTAAACAAAGACGCGGGTGAAACCGCGCCGCGAACAGCTAGTAAATAATATAGTCTAACTATAAAAAATTCTGTAATATTTTTTTTTGTCAAAAATGACCAGTATTAATATTGCCCAACCCTAGAAATGTCCAATAAGACAAATGTACAAACACATTTTAAAATGATAGAACAGCACATTATGATATATGTACCTACTTAAGGTAACTAATACAGAAAACCACTGGTTTCCAGAATACGAGATCAACTCAGTTTGGAAACCAGTGTGCAATCCTCCATAACTTGCAAATGTACAACTACTAGTGTAATATAACTATTGTTATGTACTAATGCTACAGTAGAGTACCTATGTATTATATACCATTAATCATTGTCACTGTACTGTCTGCTTTTATGTATCACTGTATGCATTTGTTGTACTTTATTTCGAAATAAATTATTATTATTATTATTAATTAACTACCTAGTTATACAAAAGTTCAATGATAAACTTGCCCTAACTAAAAAAATACCTAATAAATATGACCAAAATACTTACGAAACCCAAAAAATTTCAAGACATCCATGACTTTAATTGTAAATCCTATTAATATTATAAATGCGAAAGTTTGTGTGTGCGTCCATGCGTGCGTGCGAGCGTGGTGCGTGCGTGCGTGCGTGCGTGCGTGTGTATGTGCGTGCGTGCGTGCGTGCGTGCGTTCATGCGTGCGTTTGTGCGTGCATCTAAACGGCTGAACCGATTATGATGAAAATTGGTATGTAGATAGATTCGGTGCGATGCGGCAGACGGACATAGACTACTTTTTATCCCAAAAATCGGGCTGGTTTCCGAGGGATACAACAAAACATATTTTACGTGCAGGCGAAACCGTGGGGCGCAGCAAAATTTTTATAGTGTACCTACATATAAATTTAAAGAACTACTGAAATTATAATTTACTTCACCTCGTCCAAACCACCTGAAAGTGTCTAGCTTGGAGCTGTGAGGAACAGTCAAGGAAATTGGCTAACTAAACTTTTAAAATTGCAGGACAGAGGCTCTCTGCTTTCTGGTTTAATTTTTAGGCTACATAATAAAATAAAAATATTTTTTTTTTGCGTTTGTCAAATAAATGTATTTTCCTTCTTTCTTTTATATTATATCAAATACAAATTATTACTAATTGTCCATTAATCTACAATGTCCATTAAACATTAAAATCTTAATCTCTGGTTGGTTATATCTACAGTTGGACATTTTTATGGCTGGACGTTATTATAATTAGTCATTATCTAGTCGGGTATACTTATAGTTTGAAATTTTTATGACTGGATGTTATTATAGTGGGTCATGTATATATTGTTTCTGTAGTTGAACATTTTTATAGCTGGTCAAATTACTGAGTGAAGAACGTTTTTCTTTTTAGACAGTTGTGCAAAGATAAAAGCCTTAAACCATAAACAAACGAAATTTAAATGTCATGATCATCTTATACTTTATTTATATTTTCATTACCTTTATTTAGGAAATTGTTTCGTCTTACCATAATCTCATAAATCAAATTTATTTTCTTATAGACTCTACGACCGAGAAATGGATTTCATTGATCACCTGATCAATGAAGATGTGCGCAACAATTCGGCGTGGAACCAACGGTACTTCATCGTCAACAATCATCTAGGCTGGTCAGACTTAAACGTACAAAAAGAAATCTGCTACACATTGGAGAAAATCAAATTCATCAAAAATAATGAAAGCGCATGGAATTATCTAAGAGGGGTATTACTACATGATAAAAGAGGGATTAGTGGCAATGCTGTAGTTACTTCCTTCTGTGAAGAACTGTACAAGAACAGATGCCGTTCTCCATATCTACTGGCATTTATTATAGACGTCTGTGATGAAGCTATTAAAAAAGGAGAAATTAGTTGCCTGCATAACGCGACTAGAGCGGCCGAACTATGTCAATCATTAGCCGGCAAGTACGACAAAATTCGAAGTAAATATTGGAATTACTTGTGTGAGAAATTCAAAAAGATTATTGAGAAAGAAGCAAATAATAAGGAAGCCGATGAAAATATCAGTGAATAAAACTAACAAGTGATTTTACTTAAATTTATAAAAATAGTTTATTGGTATTATTGCTTCAAGAATGGAAACAAAAGAAAATAAGTATCCAAGAAATTACATATGTGTCATAAAAAGGCAAGGTTGGTGGTAACAATTGTTTGCTTGGACAAAGAAATTACTTTGCAACAATGTAAACATCAGAGAATTTTGAACCTCCATGACAAAATTCTCGCTCGTAACATAATTATGTACACCGTTTTGCTACAAAAACTCGCTTCTGTTAAAGGAGACTATTAATAAATATTCAATTGATTTTGTTACTTTTTATTTGTTTACCATTGTAGTAGAAATATAATCATAATTGAAACGAGTAAGAATGATAGATAAAGTTCAGTGTCCAATTTTGCTTCGATATCGTAATTCAGGACTGCTTGCGACTGGCTGAAAAGTAAATGTTTCATGAATATCCACTGTCGAAAAGTAAATGTTTTATGAATATGAATGTAGGAGTCACAAATCCGCAGTCGCACACAGATTTATTTACATATCTACGTACCTAGCAATAAACCTTAGCGATTACTTTTGTGGTTGGGTATCTGCACCATTGGAGGTGCACTTGCCGTCTTTGTTACAACTCTGACCGGGATCCTTGTGATGACAATTCTCGCACTTTCCGCCAGCCCTTGAATCTATTGCTGCCTCAATACCTTCACGACGATCTTCCAAGCCTAGATTGACGTGTATATTGTCCTGCAAGCCGCGCGCGACCACGCTACAGTTGCAGTCTCTTTCTTGGTTCACTGCATCGAGTATTTTCAGTGTTTCGGTCAATGATTCTCTGTTCATCATTAGTATTTTGTCATCGTTAGGCGCAGGCACCTTTGAATCGAAATGACAGGTAGTATCAGACACAGTGATGTTAAGCATTTTTAAGATATCGGGGCAATTGTGGCACGTACAGATGTTGCAGTCGCAGAAGGCCTAGAATAATACCCGTAATTTAGTTTAAATTTTGTGTAATAGGTACATAAGGGACATAATTATTTATGTCATCAACAATAAATACCTATCTACCCATTTAAAGGCACTCCCGACAAGAAAGAGAGAGACGCATTGAGACTAGGGTTTATGTAAATTAATATTATAAAGATGTTTGTTCTGATTCAACTCAAGATCTGTAACCAATTTCAAAAATTATTTCATCTTTAGAAGGCTACAAATAGGCTATATTTTATAAGTTTACATGTTTTTTCAGCAATTTAATTTTTTTATATTATAAGTGCCTTTGTATTTATATCTGAATGACGCAATACGACACTATTGAAATGATATTTTCAGTAGGCGTTTGTTGTGAGACCGAATGAAACTCTTGATACCGAAGCAAAGCGTGGGCGGACGTCGATTACTTTATAAGTACTTAGTTACATACTTAGTTACCTACTTTGATTATAAATACCTACTTACCTACCACTTTTGTGTTTACAATCAAAGAATATAAATAAAGAAAAGTTTTGTAAGTCATTTTGAAACTGGGACAGGGGAGACTGGGAATTCATAAAAATATCCGAATATCCGCTTTATAATAATAAAAAATAATAGGCACAAATAGAATATTATGGTAGGTGTTGATTTAATTTAACGACAAGTCGATAAATAGCTAAGACAGTACTTAATAAAAGTAAAAGTATTTAATTATTAAGCTTATTTTAAATCTAGACTCTGTATTGATGTCCAGTTACTGCAATTGTAAAAAAATCACAGAATAGCATTGTGGTTTTAAATTTTCGGCGTCTTCTCTATAGAAACCATTGATTTTACCTTTACTTTGGGTTTTTTTTCCTTGAAAGAAAATCGTTACTTCTCGATGCAGACATTGGGATTATGTCTATATGAGAAAGCAACGATCTTTTTCACTTTTTATAAGAGAAGTGGTTTTGATATATTTTTTGATATGTCTTTTCTGGTTCAACAGAGTCAACACAAAGGCTGCGCATTTCATGCAGTCCGCATAAAAAGCCTGGAATAGTGGCAGTAAGCCTCAGAATCAATATAATATCAAGGAGGAGAAGCGTAAGAAAGCGCTGCCATGGTGGAACCATGGTTACCTTCCTGTCATCGCATCAACTCACTATTGTATCTACCTTTTTCTACAGATGTCGAGTCACTATTCCCTGGGAACGGATGTAGGAAGGGATGTTGAACAAAAATACATAGTGCTAAATAAGTGTATATAAATTACGGGTATTTTATCAAAGAAAGTAACATATAGGTACCTACCTTACTAGTGAGTATTTTGTTTTGAGGTGGTTTTGAAGGTTTGCCTTCAGGAGCGCGTTCCTTGTGAAATCGCGACATTTTATAGGTGTTATCTACTCATAAAGATATTTTTATTGACATTTTGTATTTTAAAGTAGGACTGTTTGTTTAGAATTGAAATCAATCATGTTGCACACCCAATAAATATGTTTAAGGTGTAAGCATAGAGTACATTAGGTGTAGCTATGTACCGCCGCTAGTGACATAGGTACTCTACATTAATATTTCAGAAGAAAACGACACACGAATGACACCAGTGAATCTTAATCAATCAAATTTATACAATGTAAGTAGGTCGGTTAATATCAGAGTACCGACATGATTGTTGACCTCCATTGGCTCCAGAGATGTACCTACCCCACTGACCTCTATTGTACAATATTACAGGTCATTGACCTACCTACTATGGAATAATACCTTTAATATAATTTTTCACGAAGTAGGTAGGCATTTACTTAACGATTTACTTACCTACTGCTAGCGCAAGCTAATTTTGGTTTTGCCTGTGGCAGCGGCAGGTGTAGTCACCAGGGGCATAGCCAACTGCAATTCGGGTGTTTTTTTTTCGAGCCCACGAATAGGTAGCAGCTGATCCATCTGACAAAAACAGCAATTTTTAACATTATTTTAAGTACCTAGATAAAGGTTGGTCGTCTTTAATTGAGTATCTAAGTATAAGTAGGTATACCTAACAAATCAGACAAGTGCGAGTCGGACTCGCCCACCGATGGTTCCGTACAAATTTGTAAGTGCATGTTACAATGCAAACTGTTAGGTACTACATTAATTACATTACGTTAAAATGACACGGTTGACTCAATATAAAATTTGAACCTGAATTCCTGGCATAAAGACCCTGTTTTTTTAATGATTTATTTACAAATGTATAGTTTTCAGATCTTCCCTATACTTACTTGTAGTATAAGACGGCATTACTTGCCAAATTTCATAATTCTAGGTCAATAGCCTATGAATTTTGATTCTCTTGAGAGTGTCGTAATATATTATGTTTTTTGAGGCATATGTAAACGGCCGTATTTTTTTACGTTAACTTAGGAGTTTGATTTTTTCACAGCTTCAAGAAACGGTAGACCTGAAAATATCGTTTTAATTTCAACTCGATACCTCCACGCGTTCAAGAGATAAAGGATCTTGACAGACAGACAGATGGGCAACAAACTGATTAAGGGTTTTTCCTTTTGAGGTACGGAATCCTAAAAAAACATTAAAATCTATTAAATTGGGTGAACAGACAAAATCTAATTTAAAACTAAAAGGAGGTAAATACCTACTTTATTGTATAACAAATAGGTACTCTACACGAAATAGAATTTAACACTGGATAGAAACACTGAAAAGATCTGTCAATAACGGTATAGTCGCACAGCGTCAATTATCTGACGTACCACTAAATTTAAAGTCAATTAACTGAAAGTCCATCACATACCATCGGCTGCAATTTTTAATAGTCTCTTCAGTTATTTTAGCGAGCAATGTAAAAAATTTTAACGATACTTAGTATTGTTAAAATTTTTTACATTGTGATTTGTGAAATAGAGGTACATTGTGAACTCCTGTGGTAAATTAAGTTCATCTTACTTTATACCTACTTATACCAAAAATTAACAGTTTATATAATATCTACATAGAAACATTTATCACAGTTCACATGTTGCCTTTACCTTTTGTAGCAATATGCAAATTGAGGCAAACTGTAAAGCACACATTTTACTTTTTAATTTTCTTTACAACATAGAAAGCTGTAAGTAATTAAGTATCTATAGAGTTAAGTGTATTGCCTGCGTCACTTTGCATGCTACTTGAAACTGTAACTTACAAAAATTGTAATAACCTGGCGATTAAAAAGAGTGGCCTGAGTTTCTTGCCAGTTCTTCTCATGGCTCTACTTCGTCAGCGAACTGGCTGTAGGTTAATTTGCTGACATTTTGTAAACTTTGACGTTCATAAGTGTTAATTTAATTAACCTAAATGAATAAACATATATTTCATTTCATTTCATATATTTCATTTCATTTCATTTCATTTCATTTCGACCACAAGAATTAGTACCTGCGATCCTTACCTAACCTTTCGGATACTTTCGCATCCACCAGAATAATTTCTGAAATAAAAACGCAATGCAGAGAAAATGTAGATTGATAGAATAATTTTGAGCTAAATGTCTCCTTGCACTGGCATTTGATCATTAACTGTGCGCTGCACTGTGGCAAGTGCCTTAAGGCTTGAAAGTAAATTGAACCATATTAGTGCTAACATAATGTTACGAAACCTGAAGCACTGTAACGAAGCAATTGCAGTTCGCCTTTTAAAACAGGAACTGGCAAAGGTGTCCTGTAATTGTAGTCTTTGCAATGCCTATGAAGCGCACTTCTCATACTTTGACGTACGCCGACCAAAATTAAAGAAGTTTAGACATGTAAAAGTTCAAGCAGAGCATCAAGAAGCACTTGTTTACAACAATTCAGTCGAAAATAATGATTCCGGAATAAAATCATCTTTTAGACCTATTTTATGTACCAATTGCTATGCTACTATAAATTTTGTAAATAATGATGCTGGAAAAGTTTTGAAAGACAAAAGTATTGAGGTTGGATCAATATTTAATTTTGATAATTCAGTAGGCCGACGTCTTACGTCCAGAGAAATATCAACTTTGAGATGCAATCTCAAAACGAAAGGATCTTTGAGAATTGATGATACAAATGTGAGTTCCAGTGACTTTTGTGGTCTCAATCGTAAATGTAGTCTCGCTTGTCGTAGTAACTCAGTGACCAACCAATATCGAGTAAAGTTTACGGATTCACAGAAACTACCTATTGAAATAAGTTGTCAAGAGTCTATTGAGTTCATGAATCAGAAACTATCCGCTGAGACAAGTTATCATAGCCAAGATCCTACACTGATTCAGTCCGATCTAAAATTGGGAAAGCCACGGAAACTTCCAATTAAAATGAGTTGTAATATAAGAGATTCTATTAAGTTTATCAATTCGCAGAAAACAAGTTCTCATAGACAAGATCTTAATAAAAACAAAACGAAAATCTCTTACAAAGACTGTAAATGTCGTGAAAACTATATAAATTTCATAAGACCACCCATCACTCCTAGCATGGCGGTAATCTTAAAAGGATTACAT
Organism: Parascotia fuliginaria; assembly: GCA_963082885.1. Lineage (NCBI taxonomy): Eukaryota > Metazoa > Arthropoda > Insecta > Lepidoptera > Erebidae > Parascotia > Parascotia fuliginaria. The sequence goes on along the minus strand of OY720180.1, from coordinate 9,552,966 downwards.
CCTAATTGAACTAATCGCTAACTCTTAGGTAGGTACTTACATAAAGATGAGTTCATCGTGAGAAGAGCGGACTAGTAATCATGCCAATTTGAACATGTTCATGCAAATAAGGTTTCGCAATGCGCAATACCCAATTTCGAAGCTACTTGCATAAATTTAAACAAATTTGTTTGAATTGGTTAAAGATTTTAATGTAAGCAAATTGCATCAAAGGATTTACATCAGTGAAGTTTAAGAATGGGGTGCGATTAGTAATCTCAGAATCATTTAGGTATCTTCAGTATAATTGGCGCCTGGACTTATTGAACTGTAGAAAAATAAAATAACATTAAAGCAATATTTTACTAAGCCTTGAAAACGGTATTTTCGCTTGGAACCAGCGTATCAGTGCGGCTTTTTCTTTTTTCACCGTGGACCATTAGATAGTATGACTGATGGTACTGTGCTAATTTTTATATTCTGTTAAACCCATTAATGGTACTACAGAATATTATTTAATATAGAACGTCTAAGATATCTGAAGAATCGTAATCTGTATTGGCCCAATAAATTTTTACCATAATTTTACGGTAGTAGAACTAGTAGATCTTCCCTGTTTTTAGCATGAATGGGCTGGATCGACCGGGAAATACTATCCACTCGTAGAAGATCGACGTAAAAGTAGTAGGTAACTAGTATCCATGCTGTAGCGTCATCTATCTGGCCAATGGTGACGCACAGAAATCACGACGATTACGAGTTTTCGGCATAGAAAATATTGATATAATATATCAATATTTAAGTTTATTTAATAACAACTACAGTCAAACTTCTATACATAAAACACCAAAATGTATGGAAAGCCTGACTCGTGATATCGAAGCGTTCACGCTAACTATAAATACAAGTCCCGAAACCTGGACCTTGCCTGGTCGGAGATCCTCCCTTTCGTGGAGGGTATATGGTGCATTACCTCCTTAATACTATTGCGTTTCGTTCGGTGAGTGAAAGCGCCGGGAGCCCAATTTTCTACTTTTTCTTTTCACCTCACCTCACGTTCCTCAATCTTTTCACCTACCCCACTCCCTTCGTGGTAGGCAGTGGTTTTGTGGAGTACGATATAGTTATTAGATTGATGTTTTGTGTTATCGTGTATAAGTAGATCAACCGTTTCCTTACCTGCAAAATTTCGTTTTATATTTCCGAAGTTCAAAAGAATGCTTTAAGTTACCCTTGGTTATATTATAACACAGATTTTTTGACGCTGGAACTACTAGTTGGATTTGAATAATTCTTTTTGCATATGATAGGTGAAAATGTTTGAGCACCTGTATTTATGAGTTTTTTTTTTGTTAAATGGCTTAATTCAAATATAGTTTTTAGCACAAGGACATCAGGATGACTGAGCTTCTTTTTAACAGACTTCAAAAACGAGGAGGTTATCAATTCGGGTCGTGTTTTTTGTTTTTTTTTTTATGTTTGTTACCTCATATCTCGGTCATTAATAAACCGATTTGAAATTTTTTTTTTATTTGAGAGGGTATACTCTGAAATTAGATTAGTCCTATTTTCCGAAATGGGGTCCCATGTTTTTTTTTATAAAGCATTTCATTTTCAGCGTCTTCATTCTTTAAAAGCAGTAGACTATAATTATCACTATAATTTGGTATTCGTTAAGCCAAGTTGGAGGTCTTATGGTCGTGTGTAATTACAACAGCAAAGGGCGGCCTTAAGGTGATTTTCCACCAGAGTGGCGAGACGAGGCGAGGCGAGGAGAGAATTGAAATCGCACTGCCCTTTTCCACTAAAAATAGCCATCGCGGTCACAAGTTATCTTTACAGGCTATATGTATAACCCAATGCGATAAGTAGCAACAATCAACAATAAGCCTATCGCGAGAAGCGTGTTTCTGTTGCAAAGTCAATTTATACTCTATGTGTGTAGTAATACGGTTCATTTTTACACAAACAAATATTTTAATTCTCTCCTTGCCTCGCCTCGTCAATCCACACTGTTTCCACCAAAGATGCGCTGGGAGAGAATTGAAAATTTGCCATACAAATTTTAATTCTCTCCTCGCCTCGCCTCGTCTCGCCCCTCTGGTGGAAAATCACCTTAAACCTGCCTTTACAGCACCACTGTTTATTTTTTGTATATTTGTTAAGCGATTGCTCGGTCAGTTAAATTATGATTTTTGATGATTTTTTATTGTTGGTAGATCATCACTTTTTTGTTTTGATTTGTGGTTTCTGGGATTCAGGGTTTAGCGATCGAGAAAGTGTTGACAAGGACCTATTATACATACATATCTCTATTTACAATCATACCTCTCGTCTCTACTTTCTTTCAAACGGCGCGGCGCTGTCTCATTTGCGCAGCACGTTTAGTAGGTCTACCCATATTGAATATATTTATACACAATTAATTCCCACTAAAAGTTTAAAAATAAAATTATTTTTAAAAGAGTCTTGCATTATGTCCGTTACAGTGCGGACGTGTTAAGACTACGTCGTGAATTATTGTTGTTCAAACATTGTGTGTGGCAATCGCCACGCCGACCTACATTTACTATGAGCGACAAACTCATAGCAAATACGTTGCTGGCCTTCCTGCAGTGTCAGCTGGATGTAATGGACGAGGTCAGCGTCACGCAGATCTGCACCTCGAACTTCACAGAAGATGAGATCCGCAGCGCCAAGGAGATTCAACATGAGCTTCAAAGGATTCGGTCGTTCAACATGAGCGACCGAATGCCATCTCGTCGGAGAGATGAAAAAGGGGCGCGGAGTCTTCAGAACATAATCAACGTGCTGAAGGTGACCGACCCCGATGACGTGCCGACTTTCGTAGCTAAGGAGCAGAGGAGACTTTGTATAGTAGTAGATCCACGCTGGTTTCAGCATGAATGGGTCGGATCGACCGGGGAAGTACTACCCTCTCATAGAAGATCGACGTAAGAGTAATGGTATTCGTACTATTGCGTTCCGCTCGGTGAGTGAGAGTGCCGGAGGCCCAACTGATGCAAAGATGGCAATCCTCGCAGCATGTGTGGGACCAGCTGAGTATCCGCGGAGTCATTGTGTGGGTGGTGTGGGTCGACCCGCCGGCCAGGGAGACCCGTAGAAACGGTGGTGCCGCTGGCCGCCCGCGGCATAGTACAGGGGCCCAACTAGGCCTAACCAACCTAGGAGGCTGCCCCACCAGGTCGCGCATAATCCCGGAGTGGTTCGTCGTGCCGGTTGGTGACCGGATGGTGGGACCCGGCGACCATTTCCGAGAGGGTACGGGGGCCCTTCCGTCCGGCGGATCGGCTACCACCATGCCACACAGTTAAATGACGAAGCAATACTCGGCACCTTGTCTAGCCTTGCTGCGAGGGCAGTCATCTTTTCCACGCCCCTTCCTTCACCCTCCAACATGGCAGCACGCAAAAAAGCAGCAGGTCAAACAGCGGCATCTTCCTCCCCCACCAACCCGCTATTTGAGGTGGAGTTCACTAACATCCGTGGACTCCATTCAAACCTCAACGCCGTCCACCAACACCTCGAGACGGCACGGCCGGCTTTGCTTTTCCTAACGGAGACACAAATACGCCGCCCTGACGACACGGCATACCTGCACTACCCCGGCTATGTGCTCGAGGAGCGCTTTCGCGCTAAGGCCGGAGTATGCGCATTCGTCAGGGCGGATGTTTGCGTTCGCCGTCTGCGCTGCCTAGAGGACCCATCCTACCCCATCCTTTGGCTTCACGTTGATCTTGGTTCTCTGAGCCGGGTCTACGCGTGCCTTTACCGTTCCCACTCCGGAGATTTGGAGACAACTCGACTCTTTGACCATCTGAGTCAGGCGGCAGACTTAGCGCAGGAGCGGTTTCCGAACGCGGAACTGGTGTTTCTGGGAGACTTTAACGCCCACCACGAGACCTGGTTGGGTTCTCTCAGAACAGACCATGCGGGACGAGCCGCCCATGCATTCGCTCTCACGCATGACCTGACGCAACTGGTAATCCATCCCACCAGGATACCAGATATTCCAGGTCAAGCGCCCTCTTTGCTAGACCTACTGCTGACGAGTCACCCAGACCAATACAGTGTTTCGGTCCACGCCCCACTGGGTAATTCCGACCACTGTTTGGTCTGCGCCTCAGTGCCTCTTGTTGCTCCCCCACGACGTGCGGAGGTAAAGCGACGACTATGGCACTACTCGTCAGCAGACTGGGATGGTATGCGGGAGTACTTTGCTTCCGTCCCATGGGCATTACGCTGTTTTAAAAACAGGGATCCGTCGCAAAGTGCTACTGCTGTCGCTGGTGAAATCTTGTTAGGTATGGAATATTACATTCCATCCTCAGATGTCACCAGTGCCGGCAATACGCGTCCCTGGTTCAACCGTGAGTGCGCCGATACTGTTAAACAAAAAGAATCGGCGTAACGCGCTTGGATCAGGGCCCGAGCACGGCGCGACCCTAGCTTGGATCGCCTAAAAGCAGCGTACAATAAAGCCACTAGGGAATGCAAGAGGGCTTACATCAGAGCGGATGCCCAGCGCATTGCACGGATTGGGCAAGAACTGATTTCGCATCCTACGGGTAGCCGTAGCTACTGGCGACTAGCCAAGGCCGTGCAATCCAACTTCTGCAAGCCTTCGCTGCCCCCCTTGAAATGTCCTGATGGATCGCTGGCCCACGAGCCGCAAGAGAAAGCAAACTTGCTTGTAGAACTCTTTGCGGCTAACTCCCGAATCGACGACCGTGACTTGCACCCGCCGACTATATCTGGCTGCGACTCCGTTATGCCTAATATCCGTATTAGGCATCGTGATGTCCGTGCGGAACTAAGGTCGCTCGATGTTCGGAAAGCCAGCGGACCGGATGGTATTCCAGCGGTGGTTCTCAAGAAATGCGCAGCGGAGTTGTCTCCTGCATTGACGCGCCTATACCGCCTATCTTATTCCTCGGGAATTGTGCCGGAGGCTTGGAGAGAGGCGAATGTTCAACCGATTCCCAAAAAAGGGGATAGGTCCGAGCCAGGCAACTATTGACCCATAGCTGTCACCTCAGTTCTCTGCAAGGTGCTTGAGCGGATAATAAACGCCCAACTAGCCCGCTACCTAGAGGGTCACTCGTTAATTAGTGACCGACAATATGGCTTCAGGTCAAAACGGTCTACGGGTGACCTTCTAGCATATATCACGCACCAATGGGGTGAAGCTATGGACAGGCATGGAGAGTCCTTGGCCATCAGCCTTGACATAACCAAAGCCTTCGATAGAGTCTGGCACCGTTCGCTTCTGTCCAAGCTTCCAGCATATGGTCTGCCACCCCAGCTGTGCAACTGGATTGCCGCATTCCTGCGTGAGCGCCGCATTAGAGTCCTTTGTGACGGATCGGCCTCCGATTATTTGCAACGCTGGGGTGCCTCAGGGGTCCGTCCTGTCGCCCACCCTGTATCTTCTGCATGTCAATGACATGTTGTCCCTTGGCAACATTCATTGCTATGCAGATGATAGTACAGTGCATGGGCGATATCTCGGACATCCTGCGGCTAAACAGACTGACATCGAGGCAAAACGCCTAGAACTTGTCGCTGAGCTCGACCAAGTATTATACCGCATTTCTAAATAGGGTTGTGAGAATTTGGTCGAGTTCAATGCCAAGAAAACACAGGTGTGCGCGTTCTCTGCAAAAAATCTCCGTTCCTTCCCCTTCCCTCTCTTCAGAACACAGTGTTACCACTACAGGATAGCCTAAGTATCCTGGGTATGGACATCAGCCGAGATCTCAACCCCAAGAACTACATCGAGTGCGTCATTAAAACCGCCTCCTGTAAACTCGGTGTCCTGAACAGGGTGAGGCGGTACTTCACGCCCGAGCAGCTCTGTCTTCTTTATAAGACACAGGTTCGTTCCTGCGTGGAGTACTGCTCTCATCTTTGGGATGGCTCCGCACAGTACTTACTGGATGCACTCGATAGGTTGCAGCGGCGAGCAGTCCGTATCATCGGAAGCCCGGAGGCTACTAAGACCCTTGAGCCTTTACAGCTGCGAAGAGACATCGCCTCAATGGCCGTCTTCTATCGCCTTTACCATGGAGAGTGTTCTGAAGAGCTCTTTGAATTAATCCCACCCTCTCCCTTTTTATCCAGAACGACACGTGCGGGACTAAAGTGCCACCCTTTCACAGTGGAATCTAAAGGGTCTCGAACCAAACGGTTCAGCACTTCATACTTTTGTCGCTCAATTAAAGCCTGGAACTCTTTGCCAGCGCATGTGTTCCCATCTAATTTTGATCCTGGGTCTTTTAAGCGGGGCGTGAAAAAGCATCTCACTAAGCCGCCATAGTGGAGGCCACCATACCAGTAGTTTGGCTTTTGGAATGGTGTCCGCCACTTCTGGATTCCACTTACTGCTTACCATCAGGCAAAGTGGAGTCACTTTGGTAGGCTAATATAAAAAAAAAAAAAAAAAAAAAAGACTGCCCTCTGTCACGTTCGACCACGTCGATGTCACCAGACTCTTAAAGGACATAACGTCGCTAAAAGCAAGTCTGGCCGATGTGATGCTGAAGTTTGAAGCCTCACAAACAACTAGTAAAAGAGTTACGAAATACTACATCGATATTTAGGTCAGCTGAGGCTTCAAACGTAAATACGAAACGCGGAGCATTCGTGTGTTCGCCGGCAGCAAATTTCGCATCAGCGATATCTGAAACGTCGCCGTCCGTCATCGCGACTGCGCGCAGTGACCCCGTTGTCCCCGCGCGCCCCGTCGTTGCCGCGCGCTCCTCCGTCCCCGCTGTGCCTGCGCCCGCGCTCGCTGCACGTGTCACCGTTACGTCATCTTCTCGACGTGACTATGCGCGCGCCGTGAGTCCACTCGCCGCAGTACAAAATCAGGGTGCCAAAACGGGTAACAATAAGGACGTCACACCCATCTCCACTCGAAGCTGTGTTCCGGATGATGATGGATTTGTGAAAGTCCAAAAGAAACGTAGGAATCAAACCTGCCGAAATAAGTGTGGTACAGCACCCACAGGGCCCAACTTCCTGTTGAAACCTGCCGTACCCACTACGCTACTGTATGTCTCGCGCCTGCATCACTCCACAACGACTCAGGACCTCGTGGAGTACATCAAGGTCAAGGCCACTTACATCGTGAGGGTAGAGCCTTTGGTTCACAGCGTGAACTTCAAGTCGTTCGTAGCGCGTGTGCCGACGAAGGCTCTTGAAACCTTCACCAAAGAAGAATTCTGGCCGAAGGGCGTGGTGTTCCGGCGGTTCCGGGGCAGGCTGCGAGACAACGGAACTAACACCGACCGACAGGCACAACGAGAAGTGTCATCATATATTTTAGGTTACGGTATTTATTGATTAACTTTTATTTAAATAGTGTGTAGTATACTTATATTATAATGTATGTATGATAGTCTGTAAGATATATATTGAAAATTGTAATCCCGATGGTACCCAAGATACAAGCACTAGCTTAGTTTGGGACCAAAGGGAAACTACTTATTTGTAATAAAATGTAATTTATATTTATGAAAATAAAAAAAAAAAATTGAATTGAATATTTTTAGAAAAAAAATGAAAACCGACTTCAAACAACACCTACATGTTGAATCCTTAACTAAAAAGTAGAAAATAATATTTTAATTAAAGAAGCAGCAAAGAACATTATGAAAATCAACGCAATCCTTGATTTATAGTTTTTAATCAGTTATTTTGGAGTCGGTGCCAGCCAAGAAGGATCATAATGACCTTCATAAAAATAACCTACCTACTAGCAAAAAAAACCTTGATTAATCTATTAATATATGAATGAAAAATATAGATTTAATACAAGAAATCGAACGGAATCTGACGCGCCATTTATTAATTTTAAATTAATTTATATTCCCCCACGCGTGCTATTACCGCCCCGTGCATTACAAAAGTTTGTTGCAAAGGCAAAATTAAAGATCCTTCTTGACTGGCACCGACTCCAAAATAACTGATTAAAAACTATAAATAGTAAAGTATTATAGGTATCAAGGATTGCGTTGATTTCCATTTAATGTTCTTTGGTATGAAGTAATTAAATATTATTTTCTACTTTTTAGTTAAGGATTGAACATGTAGGTGTTGTTTGAAGCCGGTTTTCATTTTTTTTCTAAAAATAATTTTATCATTAATCTAAATTTGAATCAGAAGTTGACTGCTTTAGTACTTGTTCTGTGACTTTGGATAATTTTAATATTCTCTTATTCTAGTTGTCATTTTACCCACATTCGCCATACTGAACATTAATAATTGACTTCAACTATATAAGCCTAATAGTAAGCAAATACTAAGGTACCAGCTTTGACTGGTGAAATGTTAGGTAATGGTTATGATTTATGAAGCCTCCTTATAACCTTGGTCAAAATCTAAATAATTTCTGTTAAACATGTTTTGGCAGCATGCCAGGTGGTTACGCTGAATACGAACCCATTAGACGGTATTCACTTCGTTTATAGTGGTGATAGTTCCTAGTACAACTGCATAGTGGTTAGGCAGTCAAATTATTTACGGTAAATGGCCGGTGTTCCCGTGATCAGCGATGCAATAGACAAGCTTGGAGTCTGGCATTGATATTATTACAAAAATGTGTCTCAAAATTATAGTTAGATCATTAGGTTCTAGGATATTAGGTATGGTATGATGAAGCTACTTTTTGCAGCCGCGTATTGTAGAAAGTATGAAACTTTTATTCTGGTTTTCAGACCATCCGAAAGTAAATTAGTAACCAGCAGCGGTCATTCAAAGAATATAGTATTATAGAATTAATCAAATCCGATTGGTAGTCCCAGAGATAAGCGCTTTCAAAAAAAACAAACAAACTCTTCCGCTTTATATAATAAGTACTACAACCCTTTTAAGGAAGTGAAATACGGGGTACGTACTAGCTGCTGCCCGCGAAATCGTTCGCGCGAAAATTCTGATGTGTGCCTGTATGAGAATATTGCCTGCCTGATCTTACGGCAATCGTAGGTACATTGTACCAGTAAGAAATCAGTATAGCCCATCTCTATGACGAATCCCATTTAAATCTACTCACCTGCTACCACTAAAACTGACGAAATTCACTAAAACTTGTGACTCCTACTTGCCCACTTATTAAGGGAACTTTCAAAATATAAAAATGGTGCCTAACTTTAGTAAAGGGTTAGTATTTAATGTTAATTTAGAGTCCATCACTTGTAGTTTCTGAGATTTCGTGATGAGTGAGTGAGTGACCTTTCGCTTTATATGTATAGATAGTCCGATAATAGATGTTCAATTTGTAATAGATAATATATAATAGATGTCCGATTTCGATGGCTCGTGCCGTAAATTTGGCCTCAAAATCAATGTCAAAAAGACAGAAGTAATGGCTCTGAACATCGACGGTCACGAAGCAGTGAACATAAAGCTCGGTCAGAACGAGCTGAATCAGGTTGACAAGTTTCGCTATCTGGGAAGCACAATAACATCCCAGTGCAACCTTGATGCGGAAATCAACAGCAGGGTCGGTGCTGCAGCTGCAGCGTTAACTAAGCTACCAAGGATACCAAGGTCTTCTGTTCACATGACATCAAACTACTAAGATATCTGAGTACATGGCGATCGTGCTGCCTAACATACTGTACTCTGCTGAAACCTGGATCGTGTATCGCCGGCACATCCGCATGCTAGACCGATTCCCGATGTCTACGGAAAATATTAAAAATCAAATGGTCGGATCGCATGCGGAACACCGAAGTGCTGCGAAGAGCCAATGTAAGTGGAATTGAGGCTTACCTCATGCGGCGACGGCTTCGGTGGTGCGGACATGTGACACGTGTCCGCACCAACGATGGCAGAGTAACGTGTGGCAAAGCGCATTTTTTATAGTGAGATTGAGGAGGACAAGCGCAAGCAAGGCGGACAACTTCTCAGGTACAAAGATGTCGTAAAGCGGCACATGAAAAAAATGCAACTTTGGGCCTACAGGTGGGAGAAACAAGCCACCAAAAGATCAGAGTGGTCTTTGGTTAATTCCAAAGTCCGTGAATTTGAAACTCAACGGTGTGCTGACCTCGATAGTAGGCGCGATAAATTGAAAGCCCGACCACCTGTGGCAATCAATTATGATTATAGCAAATGTGTGCTCACATGCCCGCAATGTGCGAGGATCTTTGTAAGGAAGATTCGCTACGTTAGTCACATGCGAGCACATGAATGTCAACAATACCGGAGTTAAAGTAGTCGCCGTGGCCGAAATCGGTCGGATCATCATCATCATCATTTATATAGATGTAGGATTATATATTTTGGTGTTTTCTGGTGGACCCATGATTTATCAACTACAGTAGTAACTCGGTGATAACGACTGTCTCGTTTACTGCGGTAAAGTTTCGTGTGTAGTAGTTAATATAATTTGCGTAAAATATAATATGGAAGAAATGACGGAAAAAAGATTCTGTGTGTTACGAGAGGCTGTTTTAATTGACTCGGTGTAGTTCATTGGTGACAGGACGGTTTACTGAGGCACACCGGCCTGACTAACCTAAACAAATGGATATAATACAGTTGTACAGTTGTGCTGGCAGACTTAATGCAGGAAGCTGGGACAATAGCGAATAATACCAGACTACCTATCTAACTCAAACTCAAACTCAAAGCGTTTATTTCATTTTGATCATAAAGTATGATGCTTAAGAACGTCAAAATTACATTAGGTCAGACAAATAACCTACAGCCCTGTTCTCTCTAAGGTTTCGAATCTCTCAGTATCTAAGATTTCGAAAATGTCAATGACTATGACTCGTCACCCATGCCTAGTCCCATTATTATCACAGGCGTGTAATTTACGCTAGAAGTCGCAATTATTACTCCAGTTTTCTTTTTTTAACATGCGTTTGAACGTTTATAAAAAAAGCGTTCAAGCTTTGTTGCTGCAGTCAATTATGATGCAAATGACTGGAGCTCCGTGTATTAAAGTTCCGCCTTTATATAAAAGTAATAAACGTTCTCATATCTTACCTTAAGCTGATGTTTCCTTTAAACTTAAGCTTTACACGAGCGTTATGAAAACTTATATTGTAAACTGCTCTTTTCTTAACTTTGTTTCCTTTCTCATCCAGGAGGATAATAAAAGTTATCTAGCACTAAGCTCTAATAAAATAGACACATAGGTTATTTCCTTTTTGCCCGACTGCCGAAGTCAAGGAGGGTAATGTATTTCGAGCGTATAAATGTATATAGGTATGTGGGTAGGTATGTATGTCTATTTCTTTACAGTCTAAATAGCTTAATTGATTTAAACATATGAGGTATAATTACTATTGATTGTGGGAGAGACATAAGGTGTACAAAATTTCAATGTAGCGTCAGCACGAAAAAAATGGGTTTCTTTATTTTTAGTTTATTTTAGGCAGGCGGGATTTTTGTTTTTAAATAATATGTTTTCTAATATGTCTAATAATATTTATAATGTGAATTTCATTTTCCATGACAATGTATTGAATTCAAGCAAAACAATGCCACTTAATAAACTGACTAACACTTATCCTAACAAGTAACTATACAAAACTGCCTGCCTACGTAGCGTTCGTAGCCGCGTAGCAGTTTTAGGTGCAAAAGTGTGTGTTTCCCTTTGTATCTTTGAGTCAAACAAAAAGTTTTATTAAACAAAAAGTTAGATATTTATTTTTAATAATCCTTATTTTTTCAAAATAGCTTGGGCATTTCTAACTCTTTAGATATAAGAGGTATAGTATGATCAAAAGTATTCATAATGGATACCTGAATATAATATATCTACTGTAACAATTGGTGGAAACAAAATTGGTTGTGTGAATAGTAAAAAAGGTTTTTTTGTCAAGTCATACTTTCACACTCCCTTTTGCAATATGCACGATGAACAAATTTCTACTCGAATGCAATATTCTTTACAAGTCCAGCTACATGTTTTATATGGGACGTGCCTTGACCGATTCACCTTAGGCCGGCGCGCTTTAAACGTACTGTAGATAAAACCAGTAAGTAAATAAAAACGCTACTTGCTTTAGTACCATTTTATGTACCTACTTGAAGCATTTGCATATGAGTCCCTCCACTGCTGTATGAAAATGCACGGACGCATTAATTTGGCTTGATATGATAGTTTGTAAATTTTCGAAAATATAAAATAAATATAAATTTTATATTTAACACAAATCTATCAGAAATATTGTTGGCTGGATCATTACAATATTATTAGCTACATGAGTGTTTTTTTGTTAACATAAAGATCTTTACAAAAGAAAGAAGATAAACGGTTTTAAATAAATTTTCACATAAGTAGGTAGGGTACTTACACAAATTACAAAGTATGTTGAAAACTTTAGTAGCCTTTGTGGTCGTATTTCACATCAATCAACTAAGCTATTCAAAGGTTTAGTACACATGCAACAGATGCGTCGTCGGCCCGCAACATGTCGAATTATAGTCAAGTGATACTAATTAAATGTATTTAGCTCCCGCGGGATCAGTACGAGCGGGATCCTTACACAATAAATACACACAACACTATAAACAATTTATAACTTACAACATAATTATGATGTATTTTTAATAGCATTTTATATTTATATGGGCTGTAAAACCTTATAAATTTTACATAGTGTTTTTGTATAACCTCTCAGAAAATAAAGTCGTAAATACCATTTTAAATATTTTTATTTATTTACCCAGCTTTCACAGATGCAAAAAGGATGAGTGATGTGTGCTTAGCTTTAAATAACAAACAACTTACAACAACGTCTTTTAAGAAGTTTACGAGAAAGTACTTTGAGAGGTTTCTGACAAGATCCTTTGTGAACTCTATAAGTCCTCTGAAAAAAAGCTGCTAAGGTTCACAATAATTTATAAACTTTGTTTGAAACAATTCCGAGAGAAATCTAAATAGGTATTTCGATAACAATCGGAAAATATCGACGATCATTAATTAAACAAATTACTTATCAAGTTTTTAAAAGAAAAATCTTCATTTTGTACCTTTTATTAATTTTGGTTCAAATAATTTTACGAGGGTTACCTAGTAGGACCAATCACTAAAAGATAATTGCAGCTTTTTTTTATTGCCGTTAGTGGCAGACGAGCAAACAGCCTAGGTGATGGTAAGTGGTAATTCGGAGTTGGTAGTATGGTCGATCTAGCCCATTCATACTTGAACCAACGTGACCGTGACTAGCTTTTAAGTACTACCTATTTAAGTGATGATAACAATGAAAATTTACAAATCAACATTGACAATTTCACTATCGGAAGTTCAGGGTTTTACAATTAAATCTCAGAACGACTAGACCTATGGAATAGATAGGGAGCTTGTAAGTAGAAGACGTCAGAACGGATTCTGCGACAGATGTCGATTAAGAAGGACTAAGTAGATTCTACTTTTTTGATCGCTCTTGCTTTAAATACAGCTAGGACAGCTTACTTAGTAACTTATGCTTTTTCACGCTTCGCTAAGTACTTACATGAGCTGTTAAATAGTGTCAGGTAATTTCATGTTGTCTTTAAGAAGGAATGAGCTCTGTGCACAAAGCAACATCAATATTTTTTACGGTTTTCAGTTTTTCCTAGAAAGCCATTTTCTTTGATATTTTTATACTTGCTTAACTATCTAGTTCAGTGGCTTGTAATAAATTGCTTTGAAAATAACTCGGTGAGTGCAGTTTATATGAATTTTAGTCTTTTCTCTTTTTAGTAAAACGAAGGTATACACATTACAAATGATTTACTTAATTTTTCTTTTGCGCTGTGTGAAATAGGTTACCTACTTACGTTAGGTAAGGTTACGTAACCTACCTACTTTCATGTTTCATGACCTTTCCTTCAAATTTTCTTTTAAAATGGTTTTGACCGCGAATTTAGGCGTCTTTTCGGTCTATTTACATATTACTTTTAGGTTTTGTGTTAAAATAGGTACACTTGCTATCATGATTGTTCAAACATAAAATATATTGTAGGTATTTTTAAGAAACCGTGATTTTAAACAGTAGGTAGGTACTTTTCAAAATCTTGGTATTTAGTAGGTTAAAAATAAAAGTGAGTATTCTATGAATAATTTGATATAATTTGCAAAAATACGAAAGTATATTCCGCCCCTTGTTTACTTTATTGATTAAATTATTTACCAAGATCCGCAAAAATATACGGAACCAATTTCATTTGATAAATTCAATTTACCAGTACTTACTTATTATCGGTAACATGTTCATTTTCATGTTTTTGTTTCTGTTACGGAACGGAAAAACACTATTTGTTTTTTTTCTTACGTAGTTTCTATGTTATCCTACCGGATAGTTTGCCAAAACAATGCCACCTGAGGCGAATTCTACTCTAACCTTCAACAGAATTCGACCTTGTCTAATTAATTAATGTCAACTAAAATTAATAAAAAAAATATTTATTTGTATCAATTTATTTCATAAATATAAATAACATTTATTACAAATAAGTAATTTCCCTTTGGTCTCAAACTAATTAAGTCTTTGTTATGTAACTTAACTAGCTAACAACCGGTTAAGTTGGCGAAACTTGTGAGAGGACTATGTCCAGTAGTCGGACGTCTTTCGACTGAAATGGTGACGATGATGATGAATGTCTTTGTTGAATGAAGGCGTTTAAACAAGCACGTAAGAAGGTAGCAAGTTGTTCAATGCAGAGCACACAGACGCTACCTGTGTCCACTGCTATGCTTTTGGAATGGTTTCCTGAATCCTGATATTCTCCTATATATAATCCTGAATTGAGATTAAGTATATTATTTATACCGTATCTGCAAAATATCTATAGCTAACTCCTAATAGAGTTAAAAGCTAAATTTAGCAAACACATGTAAACTATTATATAAAGAAAAGATTTGATTTTTTGTACCTATAGTATGTAAGTATGTTACATTAATACATAATATAAGAACCTTACTACAACAGCAAATTAAGATTGATAATACCTATACCAAGTTTTTGTTTTACTTGGCACCAACTTCAAAATTATAAAATACTTATTTAATCACTAGCTTTTGCCCTCGACTTCGTCCGCGTAAAGTCGAAAATGATTCTAATAGGATTTTTAATGGTTTTACTACGATATTAGTTTTGTTAAAAACATATAAATTATTATGTTTGAACGTTTGAATACATATTCGTAACAATCTTTACTATAGTGTAGAGATTTAAAGGTTAAATATCGATATATTAATCCGCCCCTAGCACAGTAGGACCACGGCTGTGTAGTGTAGGTGGTATACTCTAGTGCCACCAAACAAATTACCTGTAGAACAAATTAGTAGGACCACGGGCTCATACCCAATTTGGGTATTTTGTTTTTCCTTTGGGGGCTACTATTACCAGACTACTGTGTGCGCTTACTCTGATCATGCCACATAAAACGGGCCGTGGGAGAAGCAGCTTTCCCTCAAGTCTTCGCCCGCCACCTTATGAGTTTGACCTTGAGCTTTGTTAGTCATTGCGAAGCAGACTTTGATAGGAAACTGCACTCTCTTGAATTCGAAGGGGTATTTCATGGGTTAAGGGAAATCTTATAAATAAATATCCACAGTTTCTCCTGGAGAACAACCAGGCAGTATAGTTGCCTCGATTATCTACATTGCATTGCAATGTTTTCACTTGCAATCTGGTTCCATTGCATAATTTTGGTGAATTTACTTATATTGCGCAGCAACATACCTAATAAGCGCGCCGTAGGAACAAACTCTGTAAATAAGTATTTAAGTATGTATGTCCGCATTTCTCGAACCCATAACACAAACTATAATATATGGTTACGTTGGGTCTAGATGGCGTTGTGTTTAGTTAGTTAGTATATATCATATTATATTACTGTTACTTATCATCTAGCTAGCCCCCTCCCAATAAACAAAAAGGCAGCACCACCTTGTGATCCACCTGATCAGTATCAACGTCCTGTGTCCCTATCGTACCTTGCAAGTCTATTATAACTGTTCGCTCTAAGCTGCGCCTGATTGTTCCTAATATAACAAACTTTCCGTCTCATTTTCGCAAACACGTCGCCTAAAAACTGGCTAAACAATAAATGAAAATATAACAGATGATATATTATTATCTTCTCTTTTTCTAATTGTAAGAATAAGTTCCTAATCGGTAACGGTAAGAATAAAAACTTGCGGCAGATACAATTTTTTAACCGGTTGCTTGGTCTTATGAAGGCAATGAGGTGTAGAAATGAAGTATCCATCCTCGCCGTGGCAAAACAAAAGTGGTTACTGTAATGCATCATATGAGTGATGCATTTCACTTATTCGATTATCATAACTCGCAATTTACAATCTCCCGCTTAAAAATTTAAACTTTCTACCCCTTTTTAACCCCGTTAGGAGATGAATTTCAATAAAATACGCAACACATCTACAATTATTTCTATTAAAGAATGTATATGCAAAATTTGAAATAGAATGCACCAAGAAGTTACATTGTTCCAGACAAACTTTGCCCTCCTTTTTCACCCTCTTAGAAGTCGAATTTTAGAAAATCCTTTCTTATCAGATGCAGACGTCATACAATGAACACACCCTCCAAGTTTAAGGTCTCAGCGGTTTAGGCTGTGCGTGGATCCGTCAGTCAGTTATTCAGGACAAAGCATTTTATATATATAGATGAATGGCCTCGAGACACCACTAAGTAAAATTTCAACCAATTACACTGAATCATAATTTATTTCCATCGTCTAATCTCGGTTTATCTGCATAGCATATTACTTTAATAAATCGTTCCGTATATTGTATAGCCAGCAAACATTTCACGGTAGTAGATCTTTTAGCATATACGGGACGGATTGACTAGAGATAGTACATTAAATATAGACGTAAAGTGTTAGTTTTGTCCGAAAATCAGTGCTTCCAAGGCATTATTACCTCCTCGGTTCTCTTTGTTTTCTTTTTCTCCCACAGTATCTTTACCCAATATGGTCAGTGTATATGCCACCACTAAGCTGAATTTGAAATAGCACAATACACCAGCAAAACTAATTTCAAATGATGGAGTCGATATGGATTTTCAGTTATACATGTTTCAAACAAAGCGTCATCATTCCTATGTTGATTATCTTCTAGTAATTGCCCGTATGTAAAGTACATTATATCATCCATCCTTAGGAAAATAAGTAACATGAACAGTTTACAAAATTAGGCGCATTGTACCAACATTTTCAGTGATTTAGATGTACCGTGAAAATTATTTCATTAACGTGTTTAAAAACATCTAACTGCTTAACCATTCACAGCTGATCTACGTGTTTTACGATTATAACTATTCTATGGTTTAATAATGACATAACTAAAAGTGTTTTAAAAATGCAACTGTTTCACAAAGTCACACAAAGTTGAAAGAATACAGAGTAAGTAGTTTGTCTTAGATTTTCTGAACATTTCGTTATGGTGTCAGGGTTGTAGTACATTCTTTGTTCACCTTCAAGATGTACGTACATCCAGATGTACTTATTATCAGTAATATGGTCCCTAATTAATATGGTCTACCATATTGATGAGAGTTTAACTTACATTGGACATATATATGTCTCGAAAACTATACATTATTTTAAAATGTTGCGCTCAAATTCATATAAACGCATCATTATAAAAATCTAATAGTAGTTTTACAAACTAAATTTAATAAAAAATTCACCGCATTGACTAAATCGCATTTATAACTTTGATTAAATAGACTAATTTTTATGTTTGTGAACCAATGGTAGGTATATCTGGACAGATTTCAAAAATTCTTTTTTTAATCTATATCTTTTCCTGTCCGCTATGTATAGTGTAGAGTCACTTGCAGATATTCATCCGTGTAACACATATTAATAAATAATTTTGTGACATTTTTAAGAATATCCGGGATACGTGGTTTTTTTCGGGATAAAAGGTAGCCTATAACCTGGCCAGGAGTATGAATGTAGCGAGCCCTATAAATGTAGCGAGTTTGATAAAAATCCGTTCAGTGGCTTTTGATTCATGCCTGCACATACAGACAGACAGACGGACAGACAGACAGACAGACAGACAGACAAAAATTTTCTAAATTACATTTTTGCCATCAGTATCGAATAAATATTACCCCCCAATAGTATTTTTTCAAATATATTAAATGTACAGATTTTATCTTGCTAGAGATTTATTATAAGTATAAATAGGTTTCTGATTAACTAAATCAAAATACGAATTACTTTGTGCTAAGTAAATTTATTTT
This sequence comes from Parascotia fuliginaria, assembly GCA_963082885.1. Lineage (NCBI taxonomy): Eukaryota > Metazoa > Arthropoda > Insecta > Lepidoptera > Erebidae > Parascotia > Parascotia fuliginaria. The sequence goes on along the minus strand of OY720180.1, from coordinate 9,534,736 downwards.
TTACTAGTTTCCTTCCTGTTTAAAATCGGTTTTCTTTTTGTTAAAAATATTTTATCTAAAACAGCTTGCTATAATATCCAATCTCCGTGCTTCGGTGAAGACTTGAAGCCATTCAAATTAAATTACACCAACTTATATTTGACTGCTTTTAGGGTAAGGGGCTCAGAGTCCTCGGTGCAGATGGCACAGCACATGACGCGTGGGAGGAGATCCATCATCATTAACAGAAATATTATTGAAAAGACTAAATTGTTGATTCAAGGTTGTAACTTACGTTATCAGGTCTCTGAGTGTTAATATATAATTTTGTATTTTATGTATGAATACTATAATAAAAAACTTATTTGCATTAGGTACTTGAGTACCTAATATTACTTTAAAGTAAAGTATTTAAGCCCACATTACATGTTTATTCAGAAAAATCATTCAACATACTTACTCGTATGATGGACGCGATTGCTAATCCTCCTGCTAAGCGTGGCTAATGCGAAAATTCTCTCAACATTTGGGATACCTTCGCTACAGTGGGCGTCTTTGCGCTGAAATGTATTCTTTATAAAAAACTCACACATTTTAAAAGATTTGACAGTATTTATTTTACATATTCATATTATACCTTTTGAAACAAGGGCACCAGACCGTTAATAGCTGCAGATGAAGGCCCATAATACTAGAGTAATCCCATTATTAATTTATTTTTAATCATTTTAAAGCTGGTATTTATTACACATTGTAGGTGTATAACCATAGGTATACTGAACTAAAATCTGTCTATGTTTATGAAAATTTTTATTATTGTGCGTATTAAATTGATTGATACAAATGAACACTAATTGTCACGAGCATGGCGTTTAAAAAACCCTTCATTGTTTATTTTACATGTAATAGTATTTTGAATTAGAACGGGCCTTATATCACACTTCAGGCGCTCCAGCAGCCCTAGATGGAAAGTGATAACCATCGTTTATGCATATCAACAGTCTCAGGGAATCCTTCATATTTGTGACTTAAAATAGGTTACTGCAATTTATTTGTGGATTGATCAATTAAGGCGATGCAGGTACCTAGTTTGTTTTAGAGTTTATATCGAAAGTATATGATGTTCAAGATGAGCTCGTTGAATAAGATAATAATGAAGCACCACAACAAATAGTAAGTAATTAACATTGTGAGTGCCAGGAATAGCAAAATTGTAGACTGCTGGGTACCTAGGTATAGTATCTACATACAACTTTGCCATGGTACCTTTCTGTACCTATAGGTACGGGCTTTCCACTCGCAGTTTTGTTTGCTTCATCTTTATTCAATTTTTCATACAAAATCTCTTCCATGAAAAGTGATTTTTCTTTAAATAGTATTGACAGATACTGAAATTCATAACCAAAACATTACTTTTTCAATTTATCTAATACAAACAAACAGGTAGAAAAACATCTTCTCTCCTTTTAATATTAGTTTACATTAAGTAATTTTGTAATCTTATCTCTATTACTTCTCGTTAGGAAAAACGTTGTGCTTTGAGGGCTTGCATTAAATATACATTTGGTTGAGTTTGTGGTTACTGGCTATTGAATCCACTTGAGTAGATATAAATTGATCAAATATTATGATTAGCTAATATGTAATGTTACGACGATTACTTATTCTAGAACATTCGCAAGTACCTACCTACTCGTGTACGACGAATACCTACGCTCTAGAACACTCGCAAGTACCTACCTACACGTATACGACAAATACCTACGCTAGAACGTTTGCATGTACCTACCTACACGTATAACAATAGACCATTGGCGGTAGGCATACCTACGCGTCGCAGCTAAGTACCTACACTCATTGTTCTGTTTTCGAGAATTGTCGGCATCTTTGTGGTAATAACTGGAAGGTTCTAGAAGTCTATTGAAGGACTATAAAAAGGATTCGAACGTCGGCACTTCGTTCAGTTGTGAATACAGCGATCTCGAGCGAACATCTAAGCGATACGAAAGTTTAAGAAGAGCGATATACGAAGCGTTATAGTGCAGTATAAGTGTTTATTGCTTTATTTTGGTACTGTCAGAGTATTGTGTGAGTCTTAAATAAACTCATCATCGCGTAACTGGCATTTTACATCGAACCCCCATCCTGACACGTAACAGTAAATTAGTTTGTATTTTCCGATGTGTTCTTTATGAACTCAAAGGAGAATGCCCAAATATAGGCCCATTTTATGGTAGCGTGCAGAAAAATTAAAAAAATTAAAAAATTAAGCTTTATTTGTGTATTTTTACTTATGATTTATTTCCATTTTTTTACCCTAGTATTGAAATTCCAAATAAATAAATATTGAACTAAATTATAATATCCTACACATAACATTTGTTAGGAAGAATGTTCCCAGATGTCAGATTTGTTTCAATATAATTGTAACTGATTTAAAATAGCGATATAGATCAAATCGATTCTGATTGTTTCAAGTTTTATTTTAGGTATCAAAAAAAAAATAAATTAAATAAAAAAGATCGACTGTCAATGTCAACGCTTTTTCTTAAAAAATCGTTTCGCCTTGTTTGTTTTGCGTAAAGTTGAATTACTTTCCTCCGCATTTACTACAGTTTCGTAACGATTTAACGCTATCGCATTGTTGTGATAAACTTTTTTTAGTAATAAGTGAGCGAATTGACTCTTATATTAGTGTTACGTGAACGAAATGACTCTTTTTAATGTTAAGCGAGCATCTGCCGATCTGTTGTCAGTCAGTCTAGTTTAAAGCATTTTGTGAATTATTGGACACATAAAACTGCATTGCGTCGCTGACGGGAGTGAACTGAGCGTGTAACGTTGCTCTTAGGCACCTAAGGTTTTTTTACGGGAAGGATCATTTTTCATGTTAAATGTGAGATATCTTCTGAAGGATTTTATATCATTAACCTTGATTTTCAAAATAAAACCCCAAATAATCGAAATCGATTTGATGTAAGTATCGCTATTTTAAATCGTTTACAATTATATTTAAACAAATCTGGCATCTGGCAACATTCTTCAAAGCAAATGTTGTTGTCCCGCGACGCGGTTTTACCTGGGTTAAGTTACATCTTTGGTTACTGCTAATGCTCCCGTCACCAGTAGCATGATGTTACATACGAATTTTCTAAATCTGTCCGCTATTTCTTCCAACGAATCTTCATAATGACGGCTGTAGTTAAAATATTTTTTTATTTTTTTATTTATTTCTAACAACTGTGATACATATTGCTACATTTCACTTAATTCGCCAAACTGTGTAACAGTTTGTTGGCGAACATTGCGCTCATTTAACAATATAAAATTATGTATACACTAATTTAGTATTAGGTAACAATTTATATTAATCAATAAATTAATTTATAACTCATCACTTATTTAAATCAATCTACTTTTTACTCACTAAATTAATTAATATAAATTATTGTCATAACACAAAAAGTTTAGTCTTCAATTTGATCGTTAAATATTTGTAACAATGATTCTTTTATCTTATTTTTAAATATATTTAAGCTAAAATTATCTTTCGACAGCATTATTTTGTTGTACAATCTATCTATATGTGTAATCATTTGATTAAACTATAAGATAAAAAAAAGACATAAGAAATTTTATTAGTTAGAGGAAGCAACTGCCTAGTTATCTTAGTAATTGCGTTTATAAGGACCATTGTTGTCGAGAATTCAAAGTTGATAATGACTATATCTACTATTGAACAATGCTCTGTTCACAAATCATGTAATTAGCATAAATATTGGCGGTTCCATTCCACAGGGATTGCAGTGTCCTCAAAACTAGTATCTATTACTACTATCTATTATTCATATACTAGCTTTCCACGATGCGGTTTCACCCCCCGATAAGTTACATCTTTGGTATCTGCTCTGCGCCCTATAACCTTTCTCAAAAACTGGGCTATCTAACGCAAAAAATATTTAAATTCGACTGGTAGTTCCAGAGATTAGCGTATTCAAACAAACAAACAAAATCTTCCGCTTTTATATTAGTAGCTATAGATTATGTAAGAACATGGTAATCGCCGGTCAGAGTAAGAACCACCCGATCTCCTTGGGGAAATTAAGGTTATTTAGATATCAATACAGAAAGAAAGAAAGAAAGAAAAATAGTTTATTTTTCACATGTAGGGGACAGACACAAGAATAAGTAAAAATAAACATTCAGCCACAGTCAAAAAACAAAAACATAAAACAAAAAAAAAACAGTACCATGGAATTCACACAAGCTCGCGTGCAGATGTGCGCTACGTCCACGCGAAAAACTGGTCGTCACTCAGCTTGATGCTGAGGCGCTTCAAAGCGCAACAGCGCTGGTTTTCAGCGACAGCCCCGTGTGACTAAAGTGACGCCAAGCATTACAGTAAGATTAAAAATTAAGATTAAATAAAAAAAAATTATAAGTAAATATTACATCAGCTACATATATACCTAAGTTAAATAATGTACGATACAATTATGTATATTTTATAGATAAATAAGAATACAATTTAATACTTATTTTTATAAAAATAATACTTTTTATTTTATTTATTTATAGTATGGCAACACATTACCGTCTCTTCTCCGGAACTGTCCAGTTTTTAGTCTTCATTCTTCAGTGAAAATCCCGGCAATGGCGGGGTAATATAAAATTTATTTATATAATTTATTTAAATAAATTAAATATTAAAATAAAATTTATAAGAGCTCTAAATAGCAATTAAAACTTTATATTTATACATATAATAAAATTGGAGTGTCTGTTTGTAATATTGAAATAACCGTTTTTACTACATCTATAAGAATATATATACGGTAGGGAAGACCTAGGAGAGTTGTGACAGATGTGAGTTGTGACAGGTACGATTTCTCCGTACCTATAATAGTTAGCGAGCTGGCAACAACGCGGATTTGTCGCTTTAGAGATGCGCTACGTCATTCAGTACCCGCCGGCGGCGCACGAGGAGCGGTTGTGTAGTTACGACGTCGATGTGCAAAAAATTACAAAAAGTAAGTTTTTCTTTAAAAGGTTGATACAATTTATATCTTGTACTGTTACATGTACGTTGTTATGCTATTTTTTCTTAAGTTGTGTGGTTATTCAAGCCTCAAAACGTTGCATAAATCTTTCGTGTTTGTAACGTGTTTTAAAAATACGAATTATTATTCCGACCAAGTCGTATTTTTGACAACATAGGAGAGTTGTGACAGCTTGTCACAACTCTCCTATGCCACTTAATTTTTTCTTTTGGGTTATTTTAACAATTTTTTATTAATTTGCAATGTCTGCATGTGTTTTGTGCATTAGTAAATCAAGGTCAAAACTTTTAAGTATAACTCGCAATAAATGCTAGAACTAAAAAATCATTTTTAATTTAAAAATGTGGGCTTGTGGTGTGGTGGTATGTTGCATGCTCAATGACAACTTTTTTTTTCAGAATGCCTAATAAGTATATACGGAAGACCGATAAAGGCACTGCTAGTGTCGAAATATACGACCTAGCCTTTGAAGAGGTTACTTTAAGAGGTAAAAGTCTAAGAGATGCAGCATCTTTCAAGCAAAGAGCTCTGTTGCTCTTGGATAATCATGCATCGCATACAGCTTTAAAAAACATTGAATTCTGCAGAGACAACGGCATAGTTTTGCTCACATTTTCCCCACACTGTACGCACAAGCTACAGCCATTGGATCGTGCCATTTTTGGACCCCTAAAAAAGCAATTAATACGGCTTGTGATAATTGGATGCGAACCAATGCCGGCAGAGTCATGATAATCTATGATATCCCATCTATAACGAAATCTGCATTTGATGTAGCTATCACTGCAAGGAATATCAGTGCTGGTTTTGCTGCAACTGGAACATGGCCGGTTAACACGAACATATTTGGAGAAGCCGATTTCATGCCAAGTCAAGTCACTGATCGTCCCAACCCAGAACTAGAGCAAACCGTTTCAGAAGTTGTGGATTGTGCACCAGAAAGAACAATATCTCCAAATCTCAACACCTCCGGGACAGTTGATAACCTTGAAGCAAGAGCCATTTCTCCTGGTGCATCTATAGAACAATCGATACCGTCATGCGATTCCTCAGTTGTGAACAATAATCCCAATGAACCGGTTGCATCAACTTTTTCAGCCCTGAGCCTAGTCCAGAACACTAAATCTAATGAGCCTGTTGCTTCTACGCTTACAACTACTACTGTATCTAATGTGTTCTCGCCAGAATCAGTAAGGCCGTTGCCAAAAGCTCCACCAAGAAAAAGCAACCAACCGAACAGACGCAAAGTCAAATCTGCAGTACTTACTGACACCCCTACTAAAGACGAAATAGCTGCTATAGAAGCTAATAGAAAGTTAAGAAATGCAAAAAAACGTGTCTTAAGTGACGATAAGAAGATACCTAAAAAAAACAAAAAGACTAATTATAAGAAGAGAACAGGCAATGATGAAGAAGAAACAGAAAATGAATGTTTTTGCTTGGTATGCCTTGAGGCCTATTCAAGCAGCAGGGCGAGAGAGGAGTGGGTGCAATGCCTAGAATGTAAAGGTTGGTCACACGACGATTGTACTGGAGGCGAGCTGCAATACGTTTGCCATAATTGCCTATCAGATTAGAATAAGATTTCCAACTGATTATAATGTGATTGATCTCAAAGCGATGCCATAATTACATATAAGATATAATACTTTATATAAAACTTGTTAGGAGAATGTTTTAAGTTATTTTTGTTGGTAATTAATATACGAAAAGATGATTTGATTACTTTTGCATTAAACAATTTGTTTTATTTATATTAATAATACATTTAATGATATTTTTATTACACAAACAGACTAAATACAAAGCTGTCACAACTTACCTCTGTACCTGTCACAACTTATCTCGGTGATAAGAGAGTTGTGACAAAGGGAATAGCCTTCTATTTTGATGATTTTCTCAGAAACCATAACGCTGTGATTAATTTTGATGATTGTTTTAGAAAGAGAAGGCACGGTGCTACAATAATTTACATATGTCATAACTACAGAACATCTCCTGAGCGAGATATATTCCTTATATTAAAAATTGTCACAACTGTCCTAAGTCTCCCCTACATACACCAAAATAACATTTTTTACAATTTTTGTCTTTCTGTCTGTCTGTTTGTTCCGGCTAATTTCTGAAATGGCTGGACCGATTTTGACGGGACTTTTATTGGCAGGAGCTGATGTAATAAGGAGTAACTTAGGCTACGTTCATTTTATAAGAAATCTTTTATTTTAGAAACATAAAGTAATGTTGATCGACTGTTAGGCGGAACGAAGTTCGCCGCTTCAGCTAGTCTATACATATAATAAAAATGTAACCGATCGCTGTCTGTACATGGAAGATATATGAGAAAAAATACTATTGGGACCTATATCAACGCAAATAGAACCCAAAACAATGATTTTTAAATTTTTTGTCTGTTTGTCTGTTTGTCTGTTTGTCTGTTTGTCTGTTTGTCTGTGCGTTTGTGCACGCTAATCTCAGAAACGGCTTATCCGATTTAAATATGGTTTCACTAATATATTGTGGTAAGCTTCACTTAACATTTAGTGTTTGTTTCATGTCAATCGGTTCATAAATAAAAAAGTTATGCCAATTTAAAGAATCACATCGAACATTCGGTAATTTACTACGAAATCTTATAGAAGCAGATATTTTAACAGGTTGCGGAATAGCTGATAGTGTTTTTATTCCTCGGATTCCTGTCATTCTAAACAGTCTTTCATTTAGTTTTAAACGAGTCCAGTTTAAAGTGAGCCTATGTTTTGCGATGACTAATTAAAGTAATTAATTAATTAAGTAATTAAAGTAAAGGTAAGACACTAAAAGTTGTGGGTGTGGATCTAAGTATTAGCTGTTTTTCGGTCAGCTTTATATGGCTCTATAACGTGTTAGCATTACTAGCAGCCTGTATGCTTTGATCCCTGATGGCTATACGTCTAATCCATACATCCATACATATTATAAAAGGCTTTGTCCTGACTGACTGACTGACTGACAGACAACGTAAAGCCTAAACTGCTGGTCGTAGCGACTTGAAATTTGGAGGGTGTGTTTGTCTTAATGTCTAGAAGTGTACAAAGAAAGGGTTATTAAAAATTCAACCCTTAAGTGTATGAAAAGGGATGAAATCGATTGTATGAAACGTCTTCATTTTTTAAGTTACAGCTTTGAATAAAAAATACGCTCATAATTTTTTTTTTATTGGGTTGGATTTATAGGAGTGAAATAAGGGATGAAATATTGTTTGGAAAGATCTTTGCTTTTGAAGTTGGCGACTTGAAATTTGGAGGGAGGGGGAAGGGAGGGGGAGGAAGAGGAAAGGAAGGGAGAAGTGAGGGGAAAGTGCGGGGGTAGTGAGGGAGAAGTCAGGGGAAAGGGAGGGGAAAGTCAGGGGGAAATCGACTGCCTCTGTATTTCGGTGGTACTGTGTATGGACTGTGAGGTCGCGGGTTCGATTCCCGCTCAGTGCAAATATTTTTAGCATGAACATGTCTATTTGCATTGGTCTGGGTGTTTATATGTAAAATATGTATCTATTTACAAAAATAAAAGTATTTAAGTATGTTTATCCGTATTCTAGAACCCATAATACAAGCATATAATATGCTTACTTTGGGTCTAGATGGCGTTGACCTCGCAGCATGTGTGGGACCAGCTGAGTATCCGCGGAGTCATTGTGTGGGTGGTGTGGGTCAACCCGCCGGCCAGGGAGACCCGTATAAACGGTGGTGCCGCTGGCCGCCCGCGGCATTGTACAAGGGCCCAATTAGACCTAACCAAAAAAAAACAGACTGCCCCACCAGGTTGCGCATAATCTCGGAGTGGTTCGTCGTGCAGGTTGGTGACCGGATAGTGGGACCCAGCGACCATTTTCGAGACGGTACGGCGGCCTTTTGCGAGCAGTCCGTATCATGGAAGCCCGGAGGCCTAAGACCCTTGAGCCTTTACAGCTGCGAAGAGACATCGCCTCCTCAACGGCCGTCTTCTATCGCCTTAACCACGGAGAGTCTTCTCAACAGCTCTTTAAATTAATTCTACCCTCTCCCTTTTTATCCAGAACGACACGTGCGGGACTGAAGTGCTACCCTTTCACAGTGCAATCTAAAGGGTCTCGAACCAAACGGTTCAGCACTTTATACTTTTGTCGCTCAATTAAAGCCTGGAACTCTTTACCAGTGCATGTGTTCCCACCTAACTTTCATCCTGGGACTTTAAAGCGAGGCGTGAAGAAGCATCTCACTAAGCCGCCATAGTGGAGGCCACCATACCAGTAGTTTGGTTTTTGGAATGGTGTCCACTACTTCTGAATTCCACTGACTGCTTACCATCAGCCAGAGAAGAGGCACTTTGGCAGGCTAATATAAAAAAAAAAAAAACTTATAACGTTTTTATTCCTCGGATTCCTTTCATTCCAAACAATTTCCCGTTTAGTTTTAAACGAGTTCAGTTTCCAGTGAGCCTATGTTTCGCGATGACAATTAATGAGTGTGGATCTAAATATTAACTGTTTTTCGCATGGTCAGCTTTATGTGGATTTGCCACGTGTAAGTAATCCTAGCAGCCTGTATGGCTTTGATCCGCGATGACTATACGTCTAATATCGAAGATAGAGAAGCATTTACTGTAAAGATTTTTCTTATTCACCTAAACGAAGATGTTTATAATTCAAAACAAACCAAAAGATATATCCAAAAAATGCTGCCCAAAATCACTATTCCACGCGGACGAAGTCGCGGGCACAGCTAGTATTTAATAAATTCACTACTGACATCATATTCCGAAAATTTGTGTAAGTCTGCAAAGGTACCTGGTAGGTATAATCCCAAGGTAAGTATGAGAGTTCAACAAAAGACGAAGCACTTCGAGCAAAAATAGTTACCAAGGTAGTGCTCAAGCGCTTCGCTTCGCTCGTCATCGTCTCGGCTAGCCGCTACTGTACCCCTAGATTAAAAAATACCTTAGTTAGAAAGCGAGCTGAATTCATGACAGATAATTTAGGGTAATGGTAACATAATTTATGAATAACAAACTTTAGCGGTTCCAACAAAGCGTTAAGCTACCAAAATAATTATGTTATCCAAGTCACGTGATAGTTGTGAGAGATAATAATGTTATTTTCAGAAAGCTGATTAAAGGTTTATTTATATTATATTACGGATTTTACGCACGACTATACTCGTAATAAGTATTCGTATTTGTATGTTTTAGAATTTAGTAAGTAACCCAATAAAATAAACAATCTGCTTATCTATCTGTATACATAAATGGATATTAATAAAGGTATTTAACGGCAAATCTTCAAAAAAGGTATTTGAAGAAGAGGTACCTGCTTATTGCTATAATATACACTAGCGGCCCGCCCCGGCTTCGCAGGAATGTAAATTTTTTAAACATTTTGGGATAAATAAAGATAATCTCTTTCGCTGCGTTGCTCACTACGCTGCGCGAAGCCGTATTTTTTGTTTATATTGCCATTTTTTAATTTCATATCTTTTGAATGGAATATCCGATTTCAATAATTCTAAAAGTAGTCAACAGATATTAAAACAGTTTTGAATACGAAATAATTTATTGGGATAAGAATTACTAAAATGGTGGGGATAACATCAGTAGCGAAGAGTCACTTTTCCGAGGAGGTAAGCCGATAGGACTAAAATATTTTGAGTTTCGAAAGACTAGTTAGTCTTTGAGTAGACACGCAAGCAGTGATAGGTATAAGGTGGTCAGGACATATTTTAAATGGGAAGCCGGCAGGAATCGTGTTATATGGACGCTTCGCCACTGTAACATCGTCTGATTGTGATCGGCATTTCCATCAACTTTTAAAATGTAAAAACGCAGTAAAACTACAATAGTAGAAACTTATGTTTTTTTGTTTTATCATTAATATTTTCCGCACACATGCAATGAAAGACATTTTTGGGCTAATTTTTAACCGACTTCAAAAAAAGGAGGAGGTTTCTCATTAACCGACTTCAAAAATAGGAGGAGGTTTCCCAATTCGATTGTATATATATATTTTTTTTTATGTGTGTTCGTCGATATCGTCGTCGTTTATGAACCGATTTCGATGATTCTTTTTTTGTTGGAAAGTAGATATCTTAAGTGTGGTACCATGATAAGGAAACCAGGATCTGATGATAGCGTTCCAGGGAAATCAAAGTAAACTTTCAAAAATCGTACTGAAAACTAGTGCATTTGTTACTTTTTTCATTAAGTATTTTAAGGCACTACTATTTAGTAAAGGTTTGGAACCGATCTGATGATGGAGCCGAAAGACAGTCGAGGGAACTCGACAACCATTTACAGCAATTACTTTGTGTTTGGACTTAAATCATTTCTAATGATGAGAACTTTGCACCCACATGGGTTTTAAGTGCCATTACAGTGTGGTAAAAGTAAAATAATTACTAGGTACCTATAGGTATAATCAATCCTAATTTGCTATTGTAGTAAGGTTCTTATAGTATTTGACTGGCACCAACTTCAAATTTCTGATTAACTAAATCAAAATACGAATTACTTTCTGCTAAGTAAACTTATTTTTATCTTTTTAGTTTCCTTCCCGTTTGAAGTCGGTTTTTTTTTGTTTAAAATTATTTTATTACACCTTGGTTTGGTTTAAGTAGAGATTTCTAAGGATCTCTATTTTTTTGTAGTAATATATAATATAGCCTATGTTACTCACTAACAATGTAGGTTCCTAATGTTAAAGAATTTTTAAAATCGGTGCATTAGTTTTTCAGTTTATTCGTTGCATACGAAAATACAAAAATACGAATCTTTCCTCTTTATAATATAAGTGTAGAAGTATAGATGTGTTTAGATCATAAATCGTCGCAACTGATACGCAGAGTGTTTTGAAATCGATTCCAATTATTAAAAATCTGGAATTACCAGTCATTTGTTAGTACAGACAGCTACAGCGAGCGTTATATTTTAGGATCAATCTTTTAAAATTAAAAAATATTCGACTGTCGAAGAATTAAAGTAATATCTGTTTTTATGTTATTAATGTACTTAATTTTTATAAAAAAATTAATAACACACAAGAGTTACTGCTGAAATATTTTATCCAAAAACCAAATTATATACCAATGATTGCAATAATGGTCAGTAATAGGTCGATGTAAGGTATCTGAGGTAACTTTAGAGGACTTTCTTTTAACACTTTGAACAACACACACTACAATATTAGAAACCTTTAGATACAACTAGGGGCAGGTCGTCTTACCGCTAAAAATAATCACGTCAAGACATCCTGGCACGACTTCGTAAATAGGATAAATGGCAACTAGTTTTAGATCTCCTTCAACCTAGGAATTCATAAGAATAAGAACAAAGATCTACCTATTTATGTATTTGTATTGAATTAATTATAATCAAATATTTTTATACAATTAAAGTGGCTAACAAGTATAGGTACAGCCCGCCTGATAATAAGCAATTACGCTTGCAACACCAATTCTGCGTTGCCGACTCTGTCAAACCCTTATAGCGCCCGTGTATCAAAAATCAAAATAAAGCTTAAAAATAATTTCAAAATACTTTCTGTGGCAGAGTCAGGCCACAGATTACAGAACCTAAGCCGGGCTTAACCTTCGATGCCGCTATTACTACCGATTATCAATTACCATCGGCTGCCTTCGACTAGCATTGCTATTGCGATTAGGATCACCATGAAGACACTGAAGAATTTTATAATAAATCTTACTATTCAACTACAAATGTGATTACAACTCTTTGGTAGTCAAGAGAAGGTAACAGTGGTCTACAGAGATTTTAATAACATTTATTGTATTAAACAGATATCTAAGTACCTTCATTTTATATTAATTATTTAAATGATTTCTATTTCCTTATTTCTCATTGGTATATGAAATCTCTTATCTCTAACCGCAGTTGATATTGAGGATATAAAATTAAATGGTAATCGGTGTATTGTGGCTAGTGTATTTAGGTAGCCAAATGGTAGCATAGTGACTTGCGACTGTAAGAGTATATTTTATTGTATTTGTTTCTAGTTTAGCTGTAGTTTGTGTTCATTAATGGTATGTTTGCGCCATACCTACATTTACAATACTTATTATACATAAGTATACGTTCTAATTATCGACAAGAAAAATACTTTGCTTATTGTTTGTCGAGCTAAGTCACGTACGTATTAGAAACTGGTCCTTCGTCGGTTCCCACCACGAGCTTTTCGGATCACGGTGTGAATCGCACAAGGACCTTTTTGAAATTTGTTGTTTCGGACCAGTGGTGTGAATCAACGGATATCTATTTTGTACTTCATCGGTTCGCACCACAGTATATTACGATAGAAGTTTACTTTACTAAGGTAAAAGCAGCTCTTCTGTGTTTCATTCCATGGTGCAAAACGGCGAAAGTACAAAGTATGTTTATGTATAAGTTCTTTGATTCACACCACTGGTCCTGGTCCTTGTTCGATTCACACCGTGGTCCAAACGTGGTGTGAGTAGACTAAGGACCCTTAGAAACAGGGTTTCTACTTTTTTAATTATTGTATAATATGTTATATTGTTAATTTATATTTTTCTCATCAATATGCATCATTCATTTATATCACCCAGCTGAGGTTTCTCTCATAGTTTTCCCATATTATCTTTATAATGCTTTTGAGTTGTTCTGTTCAACCAGCGTTTATTATCTATATCGCCTCACTCAGTATCCATTTTTTTAAACAATTTAAAAATATATATTTCAAACAGCAGGAAATTACTTTATAAACGTATCTTCCTGTTATTTATGCTTTAAAATAAACTAAGATATTTTGTTTAATTAAGTTCTGAATGAAGGCATGAACTAATTAAATATTTCTTGATTAACCTATTTAGTACCAAATTACTTCTTAAAAAGCTGTCGTTAACTTTCATTAAGCTACTTTTGGGCTTATTTATGAAGGAATAATATGTATTTTTTCATTTCAGAGGGTGGTGAGTTAAAAAATTATATGATATTATACATATGATGTGTGTTGTTTAACAGTCATTACCATATTAAAATAGTACTGCCGCGATTATCTATATTATGACAAGAATATTTTAATTAAATATTACGATGTGCAAGATATTTTGAATAATAATTATAAACTTACCTTCTTTTCTGATTGTCAGTAGCTATCGTACACTGAACCTGTTAATTAAATTCCATTTCTCAGCATATATACATAAAGATGAAATGCTGTTCATTGGGTAAGCGTAAAACATTGTACTCAGGCTGGACCATTTTAGCTATTTTAGGTCTTAAAATATTCGTAATGGTTTGAATTGAATGGTTTCCAAAAAAAAATTGAAAACTATTACAGAAAATGTTTAAATTCAACAAAAACTTAACGTAGGTACTTTTATATAGGACTAGCATTCCTCGGCGCGGTTTCATCCGCGTCCTTGCTTACTGCTCTGCTCCCGTTGCCAGTAGCGTGATGTTACATTGCCTTCCTTCCTCAAGAACTGGGCTATTATACGTAAAATTATATTTACATATATTATGTCATGCGGCGACTGATATTATGGCAGCTGACTTATTTTCTTGATCTCTCTCGAAGCAAATGGAGAAAAATAAAAGGGATCTTTGCTAGGGTGTGGCAAACTAACAACGTATTCCTATACTTTACACATAAACAATTCACAAACAGTGTCGTGTGGGAATACAATACACAATACTACATGAGCTTTTAGCGACAAATTGATTACAATGCGGATTTGATTGTACGTGCGGCGGAAAATACATTTTTACAAGCATCCACTTAAACTAATATTATATTTATGTGTATGTAGGAAATGAATACATTTTTGGTTATTAACATTATTATCAACGCTAATATTTAAACCTGAGTTATTTTGTTAGATATTGCTTCTACTGAAGAAACAAAGTTTAAAATAAAATTTAAACTGGCATGTTGCGCAGTGCAATCAATGCAACAACAAGTAAACAAGTTATAGTTGTGTAAAACATTACTTTAAAAGGTTCCAGTAAAATACAAACTTGACGCGAGATCGATTTGGTTGGCGAAGTGCCGAGTTTTTAATACACAAGTATTTTCTTTGTTTTAGAGAGAAACAATCTGGTTGCGACAACTGTTTTTGATGTACATACACCATAAATACTATTTGTCCGTTCTGTTAGTTTGTTAATTATACTAAGAATGGAAAAATCTCATAAAAAATCGTGATATCTTTTTTTGGTAGGCCTAGAAGAAGAAGAAAGAAAATGAAAGAAAACGCATTTATTTGTGGAAAAAACACGACGCACATAGAAAATAAAAGACAAAAAAAAGGAAATGCACAAAATATCTTATTTTTAAATACTTATTATATAATGATGACAAAGAATAAAATTAAGCAGATCATTTTTTAATTTTAGTTGAAACTAAACTGTGGTAACACTCATAATAATAATGTGTTTTTGAACGTATTAAAGCTGTCAAAAAGGGATGAGATGACTCAGACTCATGTCTAATTATTTGACGTGGCACCACGTGCTACTTCCACAATTACATTATAGAATATAAAGCATAATTGACAGAAAAATCATCTTTTGTTTTCACGGAAGATGGTTGTCATTTAATTTCATCCACATTTTTTCTATTTTATCATTGTAATATACCATTAATATCATCAACAAAAATATTATTCTACACTTGACGCTGGCAGAAATAGCTGACACAATCGTCGGCCCTGTTGCCAAAAAAAAAGAAGAAGAAAAAGCATACTAACTACAACTAACTAGCTCTACTTACTCGTTTGTTTGTGACACCGTAAAAACAACGAAAACCGTGAAAAATTCTTCTACTTATAATCGTCTAAAGACTATAATTGCTGTAAAATGTATCTACCTACTCGTAGTAAATAAATTAAATAATAAATAAAAATTAAATATAGGTACTACGAGTAGTACTTATTCTACTGCCAACTTACTAGGTTTAAAATTACATTATCGAAACAGATCTGGCTCTTGTGGGTAATGGTCACGAGACATCTATCTGATCTATCTCTAGATTTTAATGATATGATAATACAACATAACCGAAGAAAACGACAAAATAACCTGTCTTTCCACTCTGACCAACTAAACTGACCAGCTGAAACAGATCAACTATTTTTCTTTCTCAACGACACAACTTTGTAGTTGGTCTGATAGGAATATTTTTTTAATTCAAGTTTAACCCCATCCACACAACTTAAAACGGATCACCTATTTGTTTTTCTTATCGGTACAACTTTTTTGTTGGTCCGATAGGAATATTTTATTAATTCAAATTTGTTCCCATCTAAACAACTTAGTATCAAACCTAAAGAAATGTACCGGGAAAGTGTTTCTTAGGGGAATAAATCCATATCTACTCAATAACCTATTGGTTTATAGACAGAAACGAAGTATGCTTGATTGAATAAAACGACTGTGTTAGTTGTCTATTTTTATTTTAATCCAATGATATTAATACATTTAACTATTTTTTATCTCAATTTTTCCAGAGCGTGTCCTATTGAGATCTCATCAGATAAACATTGTATTATGGTCTGTCTCATGGCATCATCGCGAATGATATAATTATATTAGTTTAAAATAAAATTTCATTATAAAGGTTTAATACCAAAGTTGTGTGGATGGGGACAAATTTGCATTAACAAAATATACCCATCAGACCAACTAAAAATTTGTATCGTTGAGAAAGAAAATAGTTGGTCCGTTTCAATTGGTTGGTTCAGTTGGTCCCATTGGAATAATACTTCTCAAAATAAAATAAATGATCAACTAGTTGATAAGATTAGAATAAAACCCATTTTTGGGTTCCATTCTGCACAACCAGTTGGTCCGTTCAGTTGGTCGGAGTGGAAGGACAGAAAATAACGAATATACAAATATTTAATAACAATTTATCTTCGTTCTTGACCCTTAGCACTTTGGACCACTCCACGAGATGTAAACGTCGTACTTGCTGCGCTACCGATTTTCTAATGCAAAAAGCACAAAACATTTTATTGCTAGTCGATACAATTATAGATAAAGAAGCATTCAAATTAACACTGCCCCTATAGTTCAGTGTACGGACTGCCTCACAGAGATCCCTGGTTTGTTTCGTGTGTCCGCTTTTTAAATTAATATTAGGTACTTACCTAAAGGCAACGGGCTCGCCCCATTTAGGTTCATAAGACCCGACATACCTAGCTGAATATTTTGTCTGAAGTTGTAAAATTATGTTAATCAGAATTAACAGAAAACAACATACAACATAACTGTTAGTATAGGAACTTCTTCGCGACCGTTTTGTACTAGGAATGGAGGCTGGACCAGAGAGAGACAAGCTGTTCACCAAAGACATGTCAGAGTTAACCTTGGCCAGAGCTATAGAATTAGCTGAAGGTATTCGCAGCGCCCGTATGGGAGCTAAGGAGACTTTGCGAAGCCAGGACGTACGTACTCCCTTACAGCTGATGAAGATGACTACGAGTGGGACGGAACACAAAAGAGTCGGGGCCAAAACGCAGCGGTGGTATTCAGAAGTTGGTTCGCGGGCTGCTACAACGGAATCTAGTTTCAGTAACAACGGGTGTTCGGCTTGTGGTTATACAGGCCATCAAGCATCGGTATGTCGGTTCGCGCGTTATAAGTGCAAAAACTGTGGTGTTCAAGGTCACTTAAAACGAATGTGTAAACAAACTGTAAAAGGTCATAATTATTTCGAGCGCTGTGAGGACGGTGATGATGACGGTAAGTATTTATGTTGTAATATTCGTACCATGCGTGGCGAGCCGATGCAGGAATCTATCGTAGTAAATAATGTGAAATTATCTTTTGAGATAGATACCGGTTCCCCAGTAACTGTTATATCTGAGCAATTGTATAAACAATATTTCTCTAATATTGGCTTAAAATCGAGTGATATTATTCTGCATAGCTATAGTGGCGATAGATTAATTGTTATAGGTAAATTAGAACTACTTTTTACATATAATAGTAAATCTAACCTTCTTACTGTTTACGTGGTAAAAAGTAGGGGCCCTCCGTTATTAGGCAGAGATTTCTTTGTTGGGTTCAATATGCAAATTTGTTCCGTAAACAAAGTTGACGATCTTTCTCAACATTTTATTTCAAAATTTCCAAATTTATTCTCTGATTCGTTAGGTTGTTTTAAGGGGCCAGAAGTAAATCTAACCCTTAAACCTGGCGTGAAACCTATTTTTTTCAAAGCGAGATCTTTACCATTTGCTTTACGCGATCGCGTTGAAAGTGAATTAAACCGTTTGGTAGGAATAGGGATTCTCGTTCCCGTCAAATACTCGGAATATGCTAGCCCCATAGTACCCGTTTTGAAGCGTGATGGTTCTATTCGTCTCTGTGCCGATTACTCGGTGACAATAAATAAACAGTTACTTGTAGATAAGTATCCTTTACCTAGGTATGACGAATTATTTTCTAAACTCCATGGTGCTAAATATTTTAGCAAGCTAGACCTTTCACAGGCCTATAATCAATTATGTCTCAATGACTCATCACAAATGCTCACTTGTATAAATACACATAAAGGTTTATACAAGTTTACACGATTAGTGTTTGGATTAGCAAGTGCTCCGGCCATTTTTCAGAGAACTATGGAGTCAGTTCTTGCTGGGCTAGATGGTACCCTACAATTTCTGGATGACATTTTAATTTGTGGGGTAGACAGAAAGCAGTTGCTAGATAGGCTACAGAAAGTACTTAGTAGGTTACAAGCAGCAGGTTTAGTTTTAAAAATGGAAAAATGTTCATTTTTCAAGAATCTGTTTCATATTTAGGGGTTGTAATAGATCGAAATGGTATTCACAAATCCTCAGAAAAAGTAGAAGCAATTGTACAGTCCCGTGTTCCTACAAATATTTCGGAATTGAAGTCTTTCCTGGGCATGGTAAACTATTGTAGAAATTTTATTCGCAATGCGTCTTCAATATTATATCCGCTACATAAATTGTTACAAAAAAATGTGCCCTGGGTTTGGTCTAAGGAACACGATGAGGCCGTCTCGGTTATTAAGCGAGAATTAATTTCCGATACTACATTAGCTCACTTTAATCCCGATAGTCATTTAATTTTAACGGTGGATGCGTCACCGACCGGTCTCGGTGCTATTTTGTCACAAATCGAGAACAATACAGAAAAGCCGATAGCGTATACATCTCGATCACTTAACGCAGCAGAAAAACGGTATAGTCAAATTCAAAAAGAGGCTACTGCTATAATTTTTGGAATAAGAAAATTCCATCAATACTTATATGCCCGGGAAATACCATTCACTTTAAGAACTGATCATAAGCCGTTAATATCAATTTTTAATCCGGATAAAGGCATTCCGGAAATATCGGCTAACAGGTTACAACGTTATGCAATATTTTTATCGGCGTATAATTATTATAAAATAGAATACGTTAGTAGCATTCATAACAGTGCAGATTATCTAAGCCGAGCTGTAAGTATGTCGAGTAACGAGTCGGCCACCGCGCCAGTGGAGGTAAGTGATGACTCATTAGTGGATAGCTCGACATATGTACGATTTATTTATGACGGTGAACAGTTTATTTCATTATCGGATATAAAAGAAGCCGTTATGAACGACAAAATATTGTCAACGGTTTATAATTATGTATTAAATGGTTGGCCCCGTAAAATAGTTGATTAAAATATAAAAGTATTTTCTAGTCACCAGTCAGAGCTATCGGTAGAAAATGGTTATCTCTTAAGAGGTCACAAATTAATTATACCGGAAAAGATGCAAAAACAAGTGCTATCCGAATTACATAATGGACATTTAGGTGTATCAAAAATGAAAGAAGAAGCACGTAATAGGTTTTGGTGGCCTGGCATATACGTCGCAGTAGAACGATTTGTTGGCGCGTGCACCGTGTGTTCCTCGCTGCGGGTGTCGCCTCCTTGCGCTCCGCTTACACCTTGGCCTTATCCTAATGAGCCGTGGTCCCGTGTACATTTAGATTTTTTAGGTCCAATTAATGGTCGAACTTATTTAATCGTGGTAGATGCTTATTCTAAGTGGGTCGAATGTTATGATGTGTCAACAGGGTTTAGTTCCCGTGTTGTAATAGAAAAGTTGTGTGAAGTTATGTCGAGATTTGGGTTGTTTAATACGATTTGCTCAGATAATGGTACTTCTTTTGTTTCTCATGAATTCAGACAATTTTGTTTACGCAATAGTATAACTATTTTGACATCTCCAACTTATAACCCTGCCAGTAACGGACAAGCTGAAAGTTATGTGAAGATAATTAAGAAAGCTATTAAATCTATTTTATTAACTGGTGTTAATTCACGTGATTTAAATGTTAAGATACAAGAATTTTTGTTATGCTATCGCAATTCTACCCATTCTACTACGAATCGATCGCCTGCTGAGGTTTTATACGGCCGCAAATTACGATGTAGGTTGGATTTACTGAAACCTACTCTTCCAACACCACCGGACACAGCTCTCGATAATTTTGTGAAGGGTAAACAGTGCTTACAGAAGAAATATTTTCATGGCAATCGCAAAGTTTCGTTTAGTATAGGTGAAACTGTTTTAGTAAAAGTGTACGAACAGAAAAAAACTAATTGGTCCCGGGGTTCTATAGTCAAGAAAATAGGAAACTCATTATATATCATTAAAATACATGATACTGATGAGACGATTAAGAGACACGCTAATCAGTTGCTGAAGTATAAAGGGGAGGAGGAAGTAGTTCCAGGACTCATTATGCCGCCTTCGAATTCGATAGCTGCCGATACAGAAGGGTCAACATCAGAAGCTACCCGTTGCGAGCGACAAGAGGAGATTACGCTAAACGGATCAGAACATACCGCAGAAGATGTCAACAGGAACAGCGGTAACGACAGAGTACCGAACGTATCTCCTTGTACGGAGTGCGATAAACCTGAATATACTCAGAATGAGAATAGCACCCGACCAAAACGTAATAGAACCCCCGTAGACTATAGACAGTTCTTCTAAATAAAGGTGGAGGAATGTTAGTATAGGAACTTCTTGATAGAATATAAAGATTGTCTGTGACGTCTGTCAGTAAAATATACGAGCTAGTACGTACCGGTTGCATTATTATTTATCCACTCCTATTTCATATATAACAATAACACATCACTTATTTTGACTAATCCTGAACTGCCCTCATTCATCAGCAGCTGAATACGCAGCGTGACCAGGCTTTTTGCAAGGTGGTCCACCTTGTGTGGCCTGCCCATAGTGTTAAAAGAGGCGGCAGGCAACAGTTAAACAGATAAAACAAAATATAAAACTTACCACTTACCAGACTTTTCTATATTGAGTTTGAGGGGTTGTGGTGCAGCTTCGGTGCAACTCGCGATCTGAGCCACCAACATTACTACCACATATAGTGTTGCCCTCTTAATGAGATATTTCTTTGTCCACTAAATACAACTTCTTCTCTGCGTTGACTGGCTGTGCATATGTTACTAAATTTGTTCTGAGCTATTTCGTACCTATGCAATGTGAATATATACGGCAAAATGATGTCTACTTTCCTCTTTCTAACGTTATGAGTTATAGGAACACAATGGAATTTGGAAAATTATGACATACTTATTTAATATACCTACATATGGAATTTTTGGGATCAAGCTTTTAAGGATAAACGACATTATGTATGTAATTATTATGTAGGAAGGTTTATTCTTTGAAAGACTAGAAAATTTGGACGGAATGATATTATTATTTAATCCGAAAGATTTAAGAGAGTAGAGAGTAGAGTAAGAGCATCTGATACACAGAAGGCATGATCATTGGATCACCAACTTGCTGAAGAGATTTTTTTAGTTTCACTATTTAAGTTTTTTTATATCGCAATCAGTTCTTGGGTGGGTGACTGTCAGTGTCAGCCCTCCTACGCACTTGCGGTTAACCGCAGGAGCGGCAAACCGCGCGGCTAGCCGCTTTTTCAGTTTAATATGCAACCGCTTGTAATTTTGTGGCGGTTAAGTGCGTACAATCAGCGTTTGTTTTGTTACCACTCGGCGCCTAAACGGCTGAACCGATTTCGATTAAAATTGGTATGTAGATAGATTCGGTGCCGGAGACGGACATAGACTATTTTTATCCAGGAAATCGGTCTGGTTCCCGAGAGATACCAAAACATATTTTATGCGCGGGCATAGTGCTCGGCAAATTTCAACAGGATCGAACCTGTCGGCAAAACTTTGAAGATGTAGGTACACCTCTGCTTAAAAGAAGCGTGATATTTAGATAAAAATGTTATAATGTTAGTATAAGTTAGATGATGTTAGTGTTATACCTATGCTATAAATATATTATGCTGACTGAGAGACTTCACGTGGGCTCTCGTTTATTTTCTCCCTGCTCTTTCTTAAGGTTGTTTTTTTTTTTCAAAGCATAGTTAACGAGGCTTGCAACATACGAAGCGCAGTATCTTTAAACCAAAATAGAATAACTAAAATTGAAGAGAATTTCTTTAATCCTTATTTATATTATTCCTCTATAAACACGTGGGTACTATAATAGGTTACACAGAGCTTTGTTATCAGTCGATAATTGTAAGTGTTTCGCATGTTTCAGACGAATCTATTATGAAAGTTGATTCGGAAAATGCTTTGATACATCGGGAAACAAAATAGTGTAAGCAATGTTGATTTGCCAAGACTATATCTTGTAAATTATACAGCTTTTAAAAATAAACTTCGTAACGTATATAATTTTTTTAAAATTTTAATTATTTCATAATAATTATGATATTAGGAATGATGCAGATAAAGAAAGAGACATACCTACTGAAAATGTCAATTTTCATTTCATCAATGTTTAAAAATATTTAAGCTTACAATCTTTTAACAAAAGGCGCTTAGTACCTACAACTGGCACAAATACGTATTTTTTGTTGAGCCTGAGCCAAACGTAGTGTGGTGGCTGGTGGCTATCGGGTGAGATGGAGTTAATGACGCCGATCTTCTTGACTGTTCGACAGCCATCAATCCATCAACCCTGTCATTTATCACAACTATTTGCAATGTATCCTTACTGTAATTTTATGGAAATAAAATTACTTTGTCATATATATATATATACTTTTCTGCTGTATTTAATTTAGGACACTGCAATTGGATTTAATGATATTCAATAAAAAAAATATTTTGGCACCACTGATGGACAGGAGCGAACCCAGTCATGTACCCCAATAATGAACAATGAATATGGAATGGTACGAAGTTATATTTTATTTTTAATCACCTTTCATAAAAACGTTAGACACAGACAGACAGAGGGACGTCAAAGTGAACCTATAAGGGTTCCGTTTTGTCTCTTTTAATAATAATAATATATATTATGCATTTTATTCAATAGATCCATACTAGAGTGAATAGTTCCAAATGGATGGATTCCTTTCCACTCAGCGCTCATCAGCCTCAGGGCTCAATATTGGGGTCTCTTTTAATCGTTTTATTTATTGCCGATATAACTGAGGGTTTTAAGAATTCCTTTAAGTATCTTACTTTACGCAGATGACATGAAGATACACAAAACATTATGAAGTTTATCGGACACACTTAAGTTACAAGAGGATTTAAATAGATTCCAATTTTATTGCGTCCGTAATAACTGGATCTTAATGTGTCTAAATGCTACTATGTTTCCTTCACGCGCTGTAAACAATTATTACATAGACTACACGTTAAATAATCAGGCAATAACTTAAGTCGACAGTATTAAAGATCTTGGCATTATTTTAGAGAGATAGTTATTTTTCGACAAGCATATTGAACGTATTGTGAACAAGACATTTAAGGCCCTAGGATTTGTAATGAGAATCTCAGCCTCGTTCCGATCTCTAAAAACAATAAAAATATTATATTGCTCTTTTGTACGCAGTTATCTAGAGACTACGCATCTCAGATCTGGAACCCACAGTACCTACGTATATTTAGATTTAAAGGCACAGCAATACTCGCATGACTATGATCTTCGTTCCAAAGGTATCATACATACTATGTTTTATAATTAACTAGCTTTGGCTCGCGACTTCGTTTGCGTTAAAATTCAGACGTGTGCCTGTATGAGAATATTGCCTGCCTGATGTTACGGTAATTTTCCATACTTACAAACTTTCACCTCCTCTAAAAACAACCCTATTAGGGTCCTTTAGAAATATCATTTGCTCTATATTTATGAAGATGTACCTATATAAATTTCTGAATGCACGCATATTTCTTGGCTGTCAAATGGATGACTAGACCTAGCATCAATCATAATATATCTTTACTTACTATAATAAACAACATAGGTTATAACAATCAACTTTATAATATCTACTAGATTTTGCCGAGTTGTATTCATGTGATCAATGACCTCATGGTGCTTGAAATTATCTCGTTTTAAGCTTTCTGGGCCATCACGACACAAATATTGTATACAACCTAGGTGTTTAGATACCTACATATCATTAAATTGAAAATTGAATTATGTTTAAGATATTTACAACATTAAGTTTAGTTATTTTTAGGTTAGTTATTAAGTTAAGGAATTGAAAACCACTATACAAAAGTACCGCAAATATACAAAAGTACCGCAAATACCTAATTCTGATATTATGGTCAACTGAGCCCACAGCCCGTTAAGCCCGCGGGCTCAGTTGACCACTCTTGGATTTTAATGGTTGACTTAGCCCACTAGACGGTTAACTCAGCCCGCGGACTTAGTTGACCACTTGCTGTGACTGAGGGTCTACTCAACCTGCGGGATCAGTCGACTACTTTCTACCCTTTCGTGGTCAACCCAGCCCACGTTCCCCTTACGTTGCCACAATAATAATATATATTTAAAATTACTATCTATCATTAAATTCTTCGCAAAGAGATTGCATAACATTCTTAAATAATTAAATAATTTTAGGTATTTGTCATAATTTTTGAATTGTCATTGAACTCTTGCCTAAATAATTACAATAACAAATTAAATTAAAATTGTGGTGGCGGCCATCTTAATAATATAATATAATATAATATTCTACCACATTCACACAGCGCCATCTAGCCCCAAATTAAGCAATTATATTTGCTTGTGTTATGGGTACTAAACAACTGATATACTACTTATATAATTATTTTTTTTTGTAAATACATACATATTATAGATAAATTACACCCAGACACAGAACAAACAATCATGCTCATCACACAAAGGTTTGTCCTGGGTGGGAATCGAACCCACGACCTCCGGCTTAGCAGTCAGGGTCACTAACCACTAGACCAACAGGCCAGTCAATTCAATCAATCTTAGATTTGAAATTTATTATAATATATAGTATTCTTCTGGTCAAGCCCTTTTATTTGATACCCATATTGAGGAAGTTGTCAAAAAATATGTAATTCACAATTTTGTGGCGGCGGCTATCTTGAACTGATTTTCATCAAACACCTTTTAAATTAAAAAGAAATCATAATCGGTTCATCCGTTAGGAAGCTACAGACAGACACACACAGACACGTCAAACTTATAACATATCGTCTTTTTTGCGTCGGGGGTTAAAAATGAAGTCATTGGGATAAATAATAAAATTAAAGAAATTTTAAAAACACTTTGAAAACAAAAATAAAATAGGATTGTATATTTTTTTTATACAGATTAGATTGATCGCAATATGGCATTGCATCACTATATAGTTAGGTATATAGTCATGTAGTTATTTAGTTTTAGGGAAAGGAATAATTTTATTTAAAAGAAGATGGACAATAAAATTTACTTATACAAAAAACCACTCACGTCTTTAAATTTTTAATATAAAGAAAACTAAGGAAACATTCTATGATAGTTATACATAGTAATTTTAAATAGATATTGTGTTAGCGTAGGAAGGTGTGACTGGGTTGGCCACGAAATGGTAGAAAGTAGTCGACTGAGCCCGCGGGCGGAGTTAACCATCTAGTGGGCTAAGTCACCCATAAAAACCCAAAGTGGTCAACTGAGCCCGCGGGCTAAACGGCCTGTGGGCTCAGTTGACCACAAAATCTTAATTCTTTGTCAATTAAGTTTCCTTTAAGACTTAGAAAAACACAATTAATTATCTAAACATAATTAATATTATATTTTAATTCATTTACTATTATTCTTTATACTGCAAATTGCGTGTACTTACCTACGTATTTACGTATTTATTTATTTACCTGACAAAAATACGAAAAATTGTTTCTAATCCTTTGCTTGTTCGACAAAGCCACGGTAATACTATCTATCAGTAAACCATCTTCATACAAACGGACGAAGCGCGAGCCATGCCTACGCGCCTCGAACTGTGCATGGGCTCGGCATGGGCTCGGCATGTAGACAGTCTCGAGACTGTGCCGCAGTGACGAACGAACGGTGTGTTGTTTTTTTAACAATAAGCGCGCGATTTTTACTTAAAATAAGTTCAAGTACATATTTAATATGAAGAATAGGATATATTGTGCTGTTTTGGTTGCATGAATTTGTCAATAACGCATCCAGAGATAACTTTTTTAGATTACCTGGAAACTCTGAAAGGGAAGACTATAAAATAATTTTACTTACTAGTAGGTAGGTACATAATGTGTGTCTTTTTGATTCCTTTATGTCCCGAAAAAAAAGATGTGTGGATTAATAAATAAAGTCAGTAGAGTAAAGGAAAGTGATTGACACGAGTAAAATAGGTAGTTATAGGCGGTTCATGAATCATGATACGATAGGTACGCTTGTGTTAAAACCTCGGGGCATGTTTGTTTTTTTTTTGTTAGTTTGTATAATTCAAAGTAAAAACGTGGTATTTTATTATTAATAATAGTTCTTTATTGTACTGTGTGTATGAATAATAACAAGAAAAAATAAATTTCCAATCAAAAAACAACACGCATTTTTATTGAATACTTCCTGTTAAATTCACAAAGTATTTTATTTGTTTATATAAAAAAAGTGTATTTACAATCACAAAACTAAATGGAAACACAAAGTAGGCAAATGTAATTAAAGTGCTGGAGGCGGGCAGCCCTATCGCATGTTTACGTACCGCGCGGCTGTAGGCATTTATTTATAAAATACGGCCGAGTCACAATACTGTAGATAGTATTACCGTGGCAAAGCATTAGACAGATAGGTGCTTACAATAAAGCTAGCGTTTGCAACTGTCTTCATAATAGCACTTTGTGCTCATGTCATCAACTCATCAGTTTCTTTACGTGCGTTTCGTCTAAAAGTGTAAAGTCCTATAATGTTGACGTCACTACCACAGTTAAACCATTGACAACTTAACTGATTAATGGATTTGTATGTATCAATTGTTCATTTATTACTAGCGATTTGGTTTTATTTACTAAATAATATAATAATATTTTATTAATTCTATCTACAGTCAAAAATTTATTATATCGTGCAAAAGTGCTCAGCTACCATCACGTAAAAAAGACTACCTACGTTATTGTTATAGTAAAAAAACTGGTACGGTACTTACCTATCTGCAGAAACAAAAACTATCGTGGTTGTTTATTATGTTTGCAGTCTTCGGTAGGTCCACTATTCCAGGTCGACAGAAATCTTCTTTATTAAACATCTGAGGCCAATATCTCAAACTTTATTTTTATATTGTTAGACTTATCATCCGACAATACAAGAGAAATTATTTGACCACAATATCGCCCGTTTTGACAGATTTTGTAAAAGAAACGTACGAAACGTGTCTTCAGTTGTTGAACAAGAATAGAGTATCAAGTTCTAGCGACATATATCAAAAGTTATGAAAGACGTGGTCGGCGTCCGGCGTCTGATGAAATAGGATCCGGGCTACTATCAAACTGGACTGCGGCCAACAAAGGAACTGAGTGGCGACATGAGCTACCGCCCACTGCACTTTGTTACATCGCAATCAATAACGTCACAGTATACCTACTACTTGTTTTTCAAACCAACATAGAAATAAACATAGTGCATAACATATGTATTGATTACAATACATAATTATATGTGGTTTGTTCTCACTTGTTCTAGTGAAAGGTTCTACAGTAGAACGATACTTACTCAATTCTAATTGTATAATTCATCTAACTTCAATTACGATAAAATGTTATCAACAATTTCTAAAAGCAAACGCCACAAATAGCGGACTACGTACGCGAGTAAGCCTCATCTCAATTTATTTATAAGGTGAAAATATTGTTTTATTAGGTATGTGTAATAACCCTGTTACAAATGATATAAATGTCGGAACAATAATTTCCACATTCAAATGTAGATACATTGTCCCTTATTTAGGCTGTAACGCTCGTGTTGGTTTTTGCCTTTTATAAAGTGAAATTTATCAAACACATGAAATCTCGTATCTCTGTTACATACATACCTTGTCGTTCGCTCTTATCTTATTCACAAAACCCCAAACAATATTATGCAGCCAAATGTGAAAATAAAAAGAATTTTCTTGACCTCAACGGTTGTTTGTAATTTTATAAACCCACAAAACTTTTCCGATTTCATTAGAGATTTTAGTCAGTAAAAATGAAAAACGAAAATAAGATTTTTCTATTTTTACTAAACTTTCTAAGGAGTACTTAGGTTTAAGTTTAAAATGGATACAGGCATTTCTACGGATTTGCTTTATACCATTGCTTTCCGTCATAAAAATCAATTAATTGATGACATTTTGGAAATGTCTAAAGTCACTAAGAAGTGTCATTATCCTTCTTAAGAAGTAAATTGTGCTCTTGAATTAAAGCTTCACATCTTTCAGTAAGCTCCTTTACTTTCGCATCTAAATCCATTTTGCCCCTGAAACACGACATTTAAATTAATTTTTAACCTATTGTAGGTATATTTTACATTGATCATCTAGCCTCATAAAGGCTGGTCGTTTAAAAATCATTTATTTATAACACTTAAATTAACGACATCCCGAGACCTCAATTGTTTATAATCAATTCAATTATCAATTAAGTTGTAATGTAAATTTCATTTCCATCTTCATCTCATTTTGGTAACAGGCCGAAAAATAATATGACCTAAAAATAGAACTACAGAGAAAATACGATGAACATAATAACATTATTATTTAAGTTATGAATTTTTTCTTTATTGACGTGGCGCTAATGTAAGGAAATAACAATTTCTTGAAATAAGTTTTGCGAGGCGAACAAAATCAGGTTGGAGTCAACAAGAATCTTTTATTGACTTAATTTGGAATAATAATAAAATATTATATTGTAGGATACTGACATCGTAGTGAGTAAATCTTCTGGCATCTGAGGTCTTAGTTCATCAAGTTGACGTTTTACTTCATCTACCATACTTTGCCGCTTTCCTAATTCATCTTCAAGCCCCACAATTATTGCATTGACCTTTTCTGATTCGGCGTTAATCTCATCTTCGTTCTAGATAAGAGATTGAGTATTATGAATATTAATACATGAAATAATGGATTAATATTGGCGATTTCGATCTTTATTAAGGTTCCGTCTTATTCTGTTCTTAGTGCACGTTTCTTTAATAAGTCATAGGTAAACAGTATCAATGGCATTTTTAGGTAAACTTCTTAGGCTATGCATTGTGTACTTACTTAAAAGAACTACTTACATAAAAACCACGTGTTTTTCTAAATCTGTCCGCTATTTCTTCCAACGAATCTTCATAATGACGGCTGTAGTTAAAATATGGGTAATCATTTGATTAAATTATAAGATAAAAAAAGACATTAAAAATTTTATTAGTTACAGGAAGCAACTACCTAGTTGTCTTAGTACCTAATTGCGTTTATAAGGACCATTGTTGTAGGGAATTCAAATTTGATAATGACTATATCTACTATATCAATGCTCTTCACAAATCATGCAACTAGCATAAATATTGGCGGTTCCATTCCACAGGGATTGCAGTGTCATCAAAACTAGTTTTCCAGTTCAGGTTATCTTTTCCTCAAAGGGTTGTGGGCTATGGAAATCTAAATAAGTAAAGTAGCACATCACATAGTATGATAGAATAGAATGTGGTAGAATATTATTATTATTATTATATTATTATTATTATTACATAGTGCCTGAGGTGGGTGTGGCCGTGATACGTAGGTAACCTACACATCTATCATAAATAATATATAGCTTTATTCATATACTAGCTTGCCGCGATGCGGTTTCATCCCTAATAAGTTACATTTTTGGTTACTGCACTGCTCCCGTCGCCAGTAGTGTGATGTTATTATATAGCTTTTAACCTTTCTCAAGAACTGGGCTATCAAACGCAAAGAGTTATTCAAATCCGGCTTGTAGATCCAGAGATTAGCGCGTTCAAACAAACTTTTCCGCTTTATACAATATTATAAATTGTCTATATTTACAAAAAAGGAGAAAGCTGCGATCTGCGGTGAGATTTGTCTTTGAAAATTTCTCTCTAGAATTATAATGGTCTAAGTAGGAAGCATTAAGACAACTGTATTTATACCTTCGCCTTAAAAAGTAAGAAGAAGTTTAATAATTCTAAAAGGTTTTCGATATCGCTCAAATAAGAATAATACAGAAACACATTAGGCACAAGCAAGGTGCCTACTATGAACTAAAAGATACGATTCTAATGTATTGAAACATACATTTGGAGCTCTGTTTCCTGTTCTTCTTGCTTCAATAATTCAGTTAGTTCACTTCGAATCTCTCGTGACCTTTGCAGACTTTTAGATATATCATCACTTTGTCGTTTTAACTGCATACGTTTTGCAGTTAAACGTACTGCAATAATGGGCAAAATTATTATTAATAGACCTTAAAGGCCTGCAATTGGACTTCAGTTCGATTTCAATTTTTCAAACATTGGAAGCCTTGTTATTTTAAATGAAAAACAACATGAAACATACGCATCGAGTTTTCAACTAGAATTTGCTTCGTGTAAAGAACAATATTGCATAGGTACGAATATCGGGTATCATTATTTGGGGTTTATTTTCAATATGGAATCTGTCTCGTGCCTACGTGTTTAGAATATCTTTGTTGTAAAATATTGTAAAAGTATTTCGAGAAGAGACATAATAATAATTTATTTGTTTTATAAATTAATAGGTGCCTTATTTAGAAATGGAATATTAAGAAAGTAAAAAATAAAACAATAATTATTATGAGGTGGCTTGGTGGCAATTTTTATTTGAATATTTATGCTAGTAAGTATACTTACATAGGTTTTTTTACTATTACTCAAATTTATTAGATTTCTCAGTAGGTAGTTCCTACAAAAATAATACCGTCGAAGCAAATAGGGTTTGCCATGTAATGCGAAAAACGAGATATTGTTAAAAAAATAATTATTAGCACAGGGACCAAAAATGACAATGAGAGAAGTTCATGATGCAGGATGCAAAAATAATAAAGCTAGATGTAGGTAACACTTTGGTTAAGAATTGTTTGCGGTACTACTAGTTTTCGTATTCGAATTTTCGGTAGCAAACTGCCAAATTTGTCGTCAAGTTTAATAAGTTTTTGTAGATTGTCCAAACTATGATAAAACTCTAAGTATACCGTTATAAGAATATGAGTATGATAAAGTTCCATACCATTTTCGAGTTTGAGTCGTTCAATTTCAATGTTCAATGAACGTGTAACTCGCAGCGCCGTCATCGTCTCGCGATATTTCTGCTCATTTTCTGCATCCAATGCAGGTAATGCGGAACGCTGGAGTATTCAAATTCATTAGATAATAATAATAATAATAATAATATTTCAACAACTACACACAACGCCATCTAGACCCAAAGTAAGCATATTATATGCTTGTGATAAGGGTTCTAGAATGCGGATATACATACTTAAATACTTTTTTTTTGTAAATACATAAATATTATACATAGAAACACCCAGACCAATGCAAATAAACATGTTCATGCACACAAATATTTGCACTGAGCGGGAATCGAACCCGCGACCTCTGCGTGGCAGATATCGTAACATTGTTTAAGTAACTCTATTTTTAAAATAAACTCACAAATAGATCGTGTAACAATACAGTGTTGCTTCTATAGAATGTTGTTGCCAACTGATAGATTTACTTATTTATCATCTTACTGCGGTCACCAATCGATCTATTACGCATGGCGCGGCGTAGTGACTTCCGTAAACTGGACAAGCCAATAAAGCATCTACCAAAGAGTAGCCCAAAGTGAAATAGATGCAGTACGTATTAGAGTCAACGGCATATACGAAACGTGCCGAATATAACAAATACTTCCAATGATACTTGCAGAACGCCTAGGTACTTATAATCTCAGTGAGCACTTTAAGGCGAAATGATGATTGCTATTAGTTTTAAATTTAAAATAAGTTCTTGGCTACTAATACCTACTTAGGTGCTTTATAATGTAGACTCTAACATAATAGCACAATCGATAAGAATATTACGAATACATGACAAATAGGTAGGTACATAGTTAATATTTAGGCGCTTACTTTCTATATGTATTAATATAATAATTATCATATTCAAATAATTATAGTAGATAGGTACCAACTTGTTTTATGCAAAAGTTGTAATAATAATACGTACTTGTATAACCAAATCATTTTCAATTTCTGCCAAATTTGATTTCAGCAAACAAATTTCAACTTGTTGTTCTTCGGGCTTAAACATTTTAATAATTTAATATAAATACTTCTATTTGCCTAATAAACAAAAGTGAATGTGATTGTTAATAGTTATCAATAATTAAAATTTTGAATGTTGTTTTGCACTCGTATAACGCGATGTTAACCATCAACCATTACAGAATTACAGATAAAATAAAACACACTGCGCGCGAATTTAATTATTTCGCGCGCCATTATTATTTCTATTGTCTATGGTAGCGTGTTTTGTGTGCCACAAGCAAGTATTAAATTTAAAAACATTTGGCGCGAACTTATGGTAACTATTTTATATTATTTAATATTGTAGGTATGCTTATGCTTGCAATAATTAACTTGCATAAGTACCTAATTATATTGTGTGTTACACTTTCTTATAAGACTAACACAATTAAAAATAAGTTTAACTTTTCGTATATAACCTCTAAAAATATTATTTTTTAGCTAAAATATGACATCTAATGAGGCACTATTCAGTATACTTTATTTTTTGAATTATTATTAAAATAAATTATTATTATTATTATTATTATTCTACTACATTCACACGGCGCTATCTAGCCCCAAATTAAGCAATTATATTTGCTTGTGTTATGGGTACTAAACAACTGATATACTACTTATATACATTTTTTTTTTGTAAATACATACATATTATAGATAAATTACACCCAGACACAGAACAAACAATCATGCTCATCACACAAAGGTTTGTCCTGAGTGGGAATCGAACCCACGACCTCCGGCTTAGCAGTCAGGGTCACTAACCACTAGACCAACAGGCCAGTCAATTCAATCAATCTTAGATTTGAAATTTATTATAATATATAGTATTCTTCTGGTCAAGCCCTTTTATTTGATACCCATATTGAGGAAGTTGTCAAAAAATATGTAATTCACAATTTTGTGGCGGCGGCTATCTTGAACTGATTTTCATCAAACACCTTTTAAATTAAAAAGAAATCATAATCGGTTCATCCGTTAGGAAGCTACAGACAGACACACACAGACACGTCAAACTTATAACATATCGTCTTTTTTGCGTCGGGGGTTAAAAATGAAGTCATTGGGATAAATAATAAAATTAAAGAAATTTTAAAAACACTTTGAAAACAAAAATAAAATAGGATTGTATATTTTTTTTATACAGATTAGATTGATCGCAATATGGCATTGCATCACTATATAGTTAGGTATATAGTCATGTAGTTATTTAGTTTTAGGGAAAGGAATAATTTTATTTAAAAGAAGATGGACAATAAAATTTACTTATACAAAAAACCACTCACGTCTTTAAATTTTTAATATAAAGAAAACTAAGGAAACATTCTATGATAGTTATACATAGTAATTTTAAATAGATATTGTGTTAGCGTAGGAAGGTGTGACTGGGTTGGCCACGAAATGGTAGAAAGTAGTCGACTGAGCCCGCGGGCGGAGTTAACCATCTAGTGGGCTAAGTCACCCATAAAAACCCAAAGTGGTCAACTGAGCCCGCGGGCTAAACGGCCTGTGGGCTCAGTTGACCACAAAATCTTAATTCTTTGTCAATTAAGTTTCCTTTAAGACTTAGAAAAACACAATTAATTATCTAAACATAATTAATATTATATTTTAATTCATTTACTATTATTCTTTATACTGCAAATTGCGTGTACTTACCTACGTATTTACGTATTTATTTATTTACCTGACAAAAATACGAAAAATTGTTTCTAATCCTTTGCTTGTTCGACAAAGCCACGGTAATACTATCTATCAGTAAACCATCTTCATACAAACGGACGAAGCGCGAGCCATGCCTACGCGCCTCGAACTGTGCATGGGCTCGGCATGGGCTCGGCATGTAGACAGTCTCGAGACTGTGCCGCAGTGACGAACGAACGGTGTGTTGTTTTTTTAACAATAAGCGCGCGATTTTTACTTAAAATAAGTTCAAGTACATATTTAATATGAAGAATAGGATATATTGTGCTGTTTTGGTTGCATGAATTTGTCAATAACGCATCCAGAGATAACTTTTTTAGATTACCTGGAAACTCTGAAAGGGAAGACTATAAAATAATTTTACTTACTAGTAGGTAGGTACATAATGTGTGTCTTTTTGATTCCTTTATGTCCCGAAAAAAAAGATGTGTGGATTAATAAATAAAGTCAGTAGAGTAAAGGAAAGTGATTGACACGAGTAAAATAGGTAGTTATAGGCGGTTCATGAATCATGATACGATAGGTACGCTTGTGTTAAAACCTCGGGGCATGTTTGTTTTTTTTTTGTTAGTTTGTATAATTCAAAGTAAAAACGTGGTATTTTATTATTAATAATAGTTCTTTATTGTACTGTGTGTATGAATAATAACAAGAAAAAATAAATTTCCAATCAAAAAACAACACGCATTTTTATTGAATACTTCCTGTTAAATTCACAAAGTATTTTATTTGTTTATATAAAAAAAGTGTATTTACAATCACAAAACTAAATGGAAACACAAAGTAGGCAAATGTAATTAAAGTGCTGGAGGCGGGCAGCCCTATCGCATGTTTACGTACCGCGCGGCTGTAGGCATTTATTTATAAAATACGGCCGAGTCACAATACTGTAGATAGTATTACCGTGGCAAAGCATTAGACAGATAGGTGCTTACAATAAAGCTAGCGTTTGCAACTGTCTTCATAATAGCACTTTGTGCTCATGTCATCAACTCATCAGTTTCTTTACGTGCGTTTCGTCTAAAAGTGTAAAGTCCTATAATGTTGACGTCACTACCACAGTTAAACCATTGACAACTTAACTGATTAATGGATTTGTATGTATCAATTGTTCATTTATTACTAGCGATTTGGTTTTATTTACTAAATAATATAATAATATTTTATTAATTCTATCTACAGTCAAAAATTTATTATATCGTGCAAAAGTGCTCAGCTACCATCACGTAAAAAAGACTACCTACGTTATTGTTATAGTAAAAAAACTGGTACGGTACTTACCTATCTGCAGAAACAAAAACTATCGTGGTTGTTTATTATGTTTGCAGTCTTCGGTAGGTCCACTATTCCAGGTCGACAGAAATCTTCTTTATTAAACATCTGAGGCCAATATCTCAAACTTTATTTTTATATTGTTAGACTTATCATCCGACAATACAAGAGAAATTATTTGACCACAATATCGCCCGTTTTGACAGATTTTGTAAAAGAAACGTACGAAACGTGTCTTCAGTTGTTGAACAAGAATAGAGTATCAAGTTCTAGCGACATATATCAAAAGTTATGAAAGACGTGGTCGGCGTCCGGCGTCTGATGAAATAGGATCCGGGCTACTATCAAACTGGACTGCGGCCAACAAAGGAACTGAGTGGCGACATGAGCTACCGCCCACTGCACTTTGTTACATCGCAATCAATAACGTCACAGTATACCTACTACTTGTTTTTCAAACCAACATAGAAATAAACATAGTGCATAACATATGTATTGATTACAATACATAATTATATGTGGTTTGTTCTCACTTGTTCTAGTGAAAGGTTCTACAGTAGAACGATACTTACTCAATTCTAATTGTATAATTCATCTAACTTCAATTACGATAAAATGTTATCAACAATTTCTAAAAGCAAACGCCACAAATAGCGGACTACGTACGCGAGTAAGCCTCATCTCAATTTATTTATAAGGTGAAAATATTGTTTTATTAGGTATGTGTAATAACCCTGTTACAAATGATATAAATGTCGGAACAATAATTTCCACATTCAAATGTAGATACATTGTCCCTTATTTAGGCTGTAACGCTCGTGTTGGTTTTTGCCTTTTATAAAGTGAAATTTATCAAACACATGAAATCTCGTATCTCTGTTACATACATACCTTGTCGTTCGCTCTTATCTTATTCACAAAACCCCAAACAATATTATGCAGCCAAATGTGAAAATAAAAAGAATTTTCTTGACCTCAACGGTTGTTTGTAATTTTATAAACCCACAAAACTTTTCCGATTTCATTAGAGATTTTAGTCAGTAAAAATGAAAAACGAAAATAAGATTTTTCTATTTTTACTAAACTTTCTAAGGAGTACTTAGGTTTAAGTTTAAAATGGATACAGGCATTTCTACGGATTTGCTTTATACCATTGCTTTCCGTCATAAAAATCAATTAATTGATGACATTTTGGAAATGTCTAAAGTCACTAAGAAGTGTCATTATCCTTCTTAAGAAGTAAATTGTGCTCTTGAATTAAAGCTTCACATCTTTCAGTAAGCTCCTTTACTTTCGCATCTAAATCCATTTTGCCCCTGAAACACGACATTTAAATTAATTTTTAACCTATTGTAGGTATATTTTACATTGATCATCTAGCCTCATAAAGGCTGGTCGTTTAAAAATCATTTATTTATAACACTTAAATTAACGACATCCCGAGACCTCAATTGTTTATAATCAATTCAATTATCAATTAAGTTGTAATGTAAATTTCATTTCCATCTTCATCTCATTTTGGTAACAGGCCGAAAAATAATATGACCTAAAAATAGAACTACAGAGAAAATACGATGAACATAATAACATTATTATTTAAGTTATGAATTTTTTCTTTATTGACGTGGCGCTAATGTAAGGAAATAACAATTTCTTGAAATAAGTTTTGCGAGGCGAACAAAATCAGGTTGGAGTCAACAAGAATCTTTTATTGACTTAATTTGGAATAATAATAAAATATTATATTGTAGGATACTGACATCGTAGTGAGTAAATCTTCTGGCATCTGAGGTCTTAGTTCATCAAGTTGACGTTTTACTTCATCTACCATACTTTGCCGCTTTCCTAATTCATCTTCAAGCCCCACAATTATTGCATTGACCTTTTCTGATTCGGCGTTAATCTCATCTTCGTTCTAGATAAGAGATTGAGTATTATGAATATTAATACATGAAATAATGGATTAATATTGGCGATTTCGATCTTTATTAAGGTTCCGTCTTATTCTGTTCTTAGTGCACGTTTCTTTAATAAGTCATAGGTAAACAGTATCAATGGCATTTTTAGGTAAACTTCTTAGGCTATGCATTGTGTACTTACTTAAAAGAACTACTTACATAAAAACCACGTGTTTTTCTAAATCTGTCCGCTATTTCTTCCAACGAATCTTCATAATGACGGCTGTAGTTAAAATATGGGTAATCATTTGATTAAATTATAAGATAAAAAAAGACATTAAAAATTTTATTAGTTACAGGAAGCAACTACCTAGTTGTCTTAGTACCTAATTGCGTTTATAAGGACCATTGTTGTAGGGAATTCAAATTTGATAATGACTATATCTACTATATCAATGCTCTTCACAAATCATGCAACTAGCATAAATATTGGCGGTTCCATTCCACAGGGATTGCAGTGTCATCAAAACTAGTTTTCCAGTTCAGGTTATCTTTTCCTCAAAGGGTTGTGGGCTATGGAAATCTAAATAAGTAAAGTAGCACATCACATAGTATGATAGAATAGAATGTGGTAGAATATTATTATTATTATTATATTATTATTATTATTACATAGTGCCTGAGGTGGGTGTGGCCGTGATACGTAGGTAACCTACACATCTATCATAAATAATATATAGCTTTATTCATATACTAGCTTGCCGCGATGCGGTTTCATCCCTAATAAGTTACATTTTTGGTTACTGCACTGCTCCCGTCGCCAGTAGTGTGATGTTATTATATAGCTTTTAACCTTTCTCAAGAACTGGGCTATCAAACGCAAAGAGTTATTCAAATCCGGCTTGTAGATCCAGAGATTAGCGCGTTCAAACAAACTTTTCCGCTTTATACAATATTATAAATTGTCTATATTTACAAAAAAGGAGAAAGCTGCGATCTGCGGTGAGATTTGTCTTTGAAAATTTCTCTCTAGAATTATAATGGTCTAAGTAGGAAGCATTAAGACAACTGTATTTATACCTTCGCCTTAAAAAGTAAGAAGAAGTTTAATAATTCTAAAAGGTTTTCGATATCGCTCAAATAAGAATAATACAGAAACACATTAGGCACAAGCAAGGTGCCTACTATGAACTAAAAGATACGATTCTAATGTATTGAAACATACATTTGGAGCTCTGTTTCCTGTTCTTCTTGCTTCAATAATTCAGTTAGTTCACTTCGAATCTCTCGTGACCTTTGCAGACTTTTAGATATATCATCACTTTGTCGTTTTAACTGCATACGTTTTGCAGTTAAACGTACTGCAATAATGGGCAAAATTATTATTAATAGACCTTAAAGGCCTGCAATTGGACTTCAGTTCGATTTCAATTTTTCAAACATTGGAAGCCTTGTTATTTTAAATGAAAAACAACATGAAACATACGCATCGAGTTTTCAACTAGAATTTGCTTCGTGTAAAGAACAATATTGCATAGGTACGAATATCGGGTATCATTATTTGGGGTTTATTTTCAATATGGAATCTGTCTCGTGCCTACGTGTTTAGAATATCTTTGTTGTAAAATATTGTAAAAGTATTTCGAGAAGAGACATAATAATAATTTATTTGTTTTATAAATTAATAGGTGCCTTATTTAGAAATGGAATATTAAGAAAGTAAAAAATAAAACAATAATTATTATGAGGTGGCTTGGTGGCAATTTTTATTTGAATATTTATGCTAGTAAGTATACTTACATAGGTTTTTTTACTATTACTCAAATTTATTAGATTTCTCAGTAGGTAGTTCCTACAAAAATAATACCGTCGAAGCAAATAGGGTTTGCCATGTAATGCGAAAAACGAGATATTGTTAAAAAAATAATTATTAGCACAGGGACCAAAAATGACAATGAGAGAAGTTCATGATGCAGGATGCAAAAATAATAAAGCTAGATGTAGGTAACACTTTGGTTAAGAATTGTTTGCGGTACTACTAGTTTTCGTATTCGAATTTTCGGTAGCAAACTGCCAAATTTGTCGTCAAGTTTAATAAGTTTTTGTAGATTGTCCAAACTATGATAAAACTCTAAGTATACCGTTATAAGAATATGAGTATGATAAAGTTCCATACCATTTTCGAGTTTGAGTCGTTCAATTTCAATGTTCAATGAACGTGTAACTCGCAGCGCCGTCATCGTCTCGCGATATTTCTGCTCATTTTCTGCATCCAATGCAGGTA
The DNA here is from genome assembly GCA_963082885.1 of Parascotia fuliginaria. NCBI lineage: Eukaryota > Metazoa > Arthropoda > Insecta > Lepidoptera > Erebidae > Parascotia > Parascotia fuliginaria. The sequence goes on along the minus strand of OY720180.1, from coordinate 9,494,921 downwards.
ATGCGGAACGCTGGAGTATTCAAATTCATTAGATAATAATAATAATAATAATAATATTTCAACAACTACACACAACGCCATCTAGACCCAAAGTAAGCATATTATATGCTTGTGATAAGGGTTCTAGAATGCGGATATACATACTTAAATACTTTTTTTTTGTAAATACATAAATATTATACATAGAAACACCCAGACCAATGCAAATAAACATGTTCATGCACACAAATATTTGCACTGAGCGGGAATCGAACCCGCGACCTCTGCGTGGCAGATATCGTAACATTGTTTAAGTAACTCTATTTTTAAAATAAACTCACAAATAGATCGTGTAACAATACAGTGTTGCTTCTATAGAATGTTGTTGCCAACTGATAGATTTACTTATTTATCATCTTACTGCGGTCACCAATCGATCTATTACGCATGGCGCGGCGTAGTGACTTCCGTAAACTGGACAAGCCAATAAAGCATCTACCAAAGAGTAGCCCAAAGTGAAATAGATGCAGTACGTATTAGAGTCAACGGCATATACGAAACGTGCCGAATATAACAAATACTTCCAATGATACTTGCAGAACGCCTAGGTACTTATAATCTCAGTGAGCACTTTAAGGCGAAATGATGATTGCTATTAGTTTTAAATTTAAAATAAGTTCTTGGCTACTAATACCTACTTAGGTGCTTTATAATGTAGACTCTAACATAATAGCACAATCGATAAGAATATTACGAATACATGACAAATAGGTAGGTACATAGTTAATATTTAGGCGCTTACTTTCTATATGTATTAATATAATAATTATCATATTCAAATAATTATAGTAGATAGGTACCAACTTGTTTTATGCAAAAGTTGTAATAATAATACGTACTTGTATAACCAAATCATTTTCAATTTCTGCCAAATTTGATTTCAGCAAACAAATTTCAACTTGTTGTTCTTCGGGCTTAAACATTTTAATAATTTAATATAAATACTTCTATTTGCCTAATAAACAAAAGTGAATGTGATTGTTAATAGTTATCAATAATTAAAATTTTGAATGTTGTTTTGCACTCGTATAACGCGATGTTAACCATCAACCATTACAGAATTACAGATAAAATAAAACACACTGCGCGCGAATTTAATTATTTCGCGCGCCATTATTATTTCTATTGTCTATGGTAGCGTGTTTTGTGTGCCACAAGCAAGTATTAAATTTAAAAACATTTGGCGCGAACTTATGGTAACTATTTTATATTATTTAATATTGTAGGTATGCTTATGCTTGCAATAATTAACTTGCATAAGTACCTAATTATATTGTGTGTTACACTTTCTTATAAGACTAACACAATTAAAAATAAGTTTAACTTTTCGTATATAACCTCTAAAAATATTATTTTTTAGCTAAAATATGACATCTAATGAGGCACTATTCAGTATACTTTATTTTTTGAATTATTATTAAAATAAATTATTATTATTATTATTATTATTCTACTACATTCACACGGCGCTATCTAGCCCCAAATTAAGCAATTATATTTGCTTGTGTTATGGGTACTAAACAACTGATATACTACTTATATACATTTTTTTTTTGTAAATACATACATATTATAGATAAATTACACCCAGACACAGAACAAACAATCATGCTCATCACACAAAGGTTTGTCCTGAGTGGGAATCGAACCCACGACCTCCGGCTTAGCAGTCAGGGTCACTAACCACTAGACCAACAGGCCAGTCAATTCAATCAATCTTAGATTTGAAATTTATTATAATATATAGTATTCTTCTGGTCAAGCCCTTTTATTTGATACCCATATTGAGGAAGTTGTCAAAAAATATGTAATTCACAATTTTGTGGCGGCGGCTATCTTGAACTGATTTTCATCAAACACCTTTTAAATTAAAAAGAAATCATAATCGGTTCATCCGTTAGGAAGCTACAGACAGACACACACAGACACGTCAAACTTATAACATATCGTCTTTTTTGCGTCGGGGGTTAAAAATGAAGTCATTGGGATAAATAATAAAATTAAAGAAATTTTAAAAACACTTTGAAAACAAAAATAAAATAGGATTGTATATTTTTTTTATACAGATTAGATTGATCGCAATATGGCATTGCATCACTATATAGTTAGGTATATAGTCATGTAGTTATTTAGTTTTAGGGAAAGGAATAATTTTATTTAAAAGAAGATGGACAATAAAATTTACTTATACAAAAAACCACTCACGTCTTTAAATTTTTAATATAAAGAAAACTAAGGAAACATTCTATGATAGTTATACATAGTAATTTTAAATAGATATTGTGTTAGCGTAGGAAGGTGTGACTGGGTTGGCCACGAAATGGTAGAAAGTAGTCGACTGAGCCCGCGGGCGGAGTTAACCATCTAGTGGGCTAAGTCACCCATAAAAACCCAAAGTGGTCAACTGAGCCCGCGGGCTAAACGGCCTGTGGGCTCAGTTGACCACAAAATCTTAATTCTTTGTCAATTAAGTTTCCTTTAAGACTTAGAAAAACACAATTAATTATCTAAACATAATTAATATTATATTTTAATTCATTTACTATTATTCTTTATACTGCAAATTGCGTGTACTTACCTACGTATTTACGTATTTATTTATTTACCTGACAAAAATACGAAAAATTGTTTCTAATCCTTTGCTTGTTCGACAAAGCCACGGTAATACTATCTATCAGTAAACCATCTTCATACAAACGGACGAAGCGCGAGCCATGCCTACGCGCCTCGAACTGTGCATGGGCTCGGCATGGGCTCGGCATGTAGACAGTCTCGAGACTGTGCCGCAGTGACGAACGAACGGTGTGTTGTTTTTTTAACAATAAGCGCGCGATTTTTACTTAAAATAAGTTCAAGTACATATTTAATATGAAGAATAGGATATATTGTGCTGTTTTGGTTGCATGAATTTGTCAATAACGCATCCAGAGATAACTTTTTTAGATTACCTGGAAACTCTGAAAGGGAAGACTATAAAATAATTTTACTTACTAGTAGGTAGGTACATAATGTGTGTCTTTTTGATTCCTTTATGTCCCGAAAAAAAAGATGTGTGGATTAATAAATAAAGTCAGTAGAGTAAAGGAAAGTGATTGACACGAGTAAAATAGGTAGTTATAGGCGGTTCATGAATCATGATACGATAGGTACGCTTGTGTTAAAACCTCGGGGCATGTTTGTTTTTTTTTTGTTAGTTTGTATAATTCAAAGTAAAAACGTGGTATTTTATTATTAATAATAGTTCTTTATTGTACTGTGTGTATGAATAATAACAAGAAAAAATAAATTTCCAATCAAAAAACAACACGCATTTTTATTGAATACTTCCTGTTAAATTCACAAAGTATTTTATTTGTTTATATAAAAAAAGTGTATTTACAATCACAAAACTAAATGGAAACACAAAGTAGGCAAATGTAATTAAAGTGCTGGAGGCGGGCAGCCCTATCGCATGTTTACGTACCGCGCGGCTGTAGGCATTTATTTATAAAATACGGCCGAGTCACAATACTGTAGATAGTATTACCGTGGCAAAGCATTAGACAGATAGGTGCTTACAATAAAGCTAGCGTTTGCAACTGTCTTCATAATAGCACTTTGTGCTCATGTCATCAACTCATCAGTTTCTTTACGTGCGTTTCGTCTAAAAGTGTAAAGTCCTATAATGTTGACGTCACTACCACAGTTAAACCATTGACAACTTAACTGATTAATGGATTTGTATGTATCAATTGTTCATTTATTACTAGCGATTTGGTTTTATTTACTAAATAATATAATAATATTTTATTAATTCTATCTACAGTCAAAAATTTATTATATCGTGCAAAAGTGCTCAGCTACCATCACGTAAAAAAGACTACCTACGTTATTGTTATAGTAAAAAAACTGGTACGGTACTTACCTATCTGCAGAAACAAAAACTATCGTGGTTGTTTATTATGTTTGCAGTCTTCGGTAGGTCCACTATTCCAGGTCGACAGAAATCTTCTTTATTAAACATCTGAGGCCAATATCTCAAACTTTATTTTTATATTGTTAGACTTATCATCCGACAATACAAGAGAAATTATTTGACCACAATATCGCCCGTTTTGACAGATTTTGTAAAAGAAACGTACGAAACGTGTCTTCAGTTGTTGAACAAGAATAGAGTATCAAGTTCTAGCGACATATATCAAAAGTTATGAAAGACGTGGTCGGCGTCCGGCGTCTGATGAAATAGGATCCGGGCTACTATCAAACTGGACTGCGGCCAACAAAGGAACTGAGTGGCGACATGAGCTACCGCCCACTGCACTTTGTTACATCGCAATCAATAACGTCACAGTATACCTACTACTTGTTTTTCAAACCAACATAGAAATAAACATAGTGCATAACATATGTATTGATTACAATACATAATTATATGTGGTTTGTTCTCACTTGTTCTAGTGAAAGGTTCTACAGTAGAACGATACTTACTCAATTCTAATTGTATAATTCATCTAACTTCAATTACGATAAAATGTTATCAACAATTTCTAAAAGCAAACGCCACAAATAGCGGACTACGTACGCGAGTAAGCCTCATCTCAATTTATTTATAAGGTGAAAATATTGTTTTATTAGGTATGTGTAATAACCCTGTTACAAATGATATAAATGTCGGAACAATAATTTCCACATTCAAATGTAGATACATTGTCCCTTATTTAGGCTGTAACGCTCGTGTTGGTTTTTGCCTTTTATAAAGTGAAATTTATCAAACACATGAAATCTCGTATCTCTGTTACATACATACCTTGTCGTTCGCTCTTATCTTATTCACAAAACCCCAAACAATATTATGCAGCCAAATGTGAAAATAAAAAGAATTTTCTTGACCTCAACGGTTGTTTGTAATTTTATAAACCCACAAAACTTTTCCGATTTCATTAGAGATTTTAGTCAGTAAAAATGAAAAACGAAAATAAGATTTTTCTATTTTTACTAAACTTTCTAAGGAGTACTTAGGTTTAAGTTTAAAATGGATACAGGCATTTCTACGGATTTGCTTTATACCATTGCTTTCCGTCATAAAAATCAATTAATTGATGACATTTTGGAAATGTCTAAAGTCACTAAGAAGTGTCATTATCCTTCTTAAGAAGTAAATTGTGCTCTTGAATTAAAGCTTCACATCTTTCAGTAAGCTCCTTTACTTTCGCATCTAAATCCATTTTGCCCCTGAAACACGACATTTAAATTAATTTTTAACCTATTGTAGGTATATTTTACATTGATCATCTAGCCTCATAAAGGCTGGTCGTTTAAAAATCATTTATTTATAACACTTAAATTAACGACATCCCGAGACCTCAATTGTTTATAATCAATTCAATTATCAATTAAGTTGTAATGTAAATTTCATTTCCATCTTCATCTCATTTTGGTAACAGGCCGAAAAATAATATGACCTAAAAATAGAACTACAGAGAAAATACGATGAACATAATAACATTATTATTTAAGTTATGAATTTTTTCTTTATTGACGTGGCGCTAATGTAAGGAAATAACAATTTCTTGAAATAAGTTTTGCGAGGCGAACAAAATCAGGTTGGAGTCAACAAGAATCTTTTATTGACTTAATTTGGAATAATAATAAAATATTATATTGTAGGATACTGACATCGTAGTGAGTAAATCTTCTGGCATCTGAGGTCTTAGTTCATCAAGTTGACGTTTTACTTCATCTACCATACTTTGCCGCTTTCCTAATTCATCTTCAAGCCCCACAATTATTGCATTGACCTTTTCTGATTCGGCGTTAATCTCATCTTCGTTCTAGATAAGAGATTGAGTATTATGAATATTAATACATGAAATAATGGATTAATATTGGCGATTTCGATCTTTATTAAGGTTCCGTCTTATTCTGTTCTTAGTGCACGTTTCTTTAATAAGTCATAGGTAAACAGTATCAATGGCATTTTTAGGTAAACTTCTTAGGCTATGCATTGTGTACTTACTTAAAAGAACTACTTACATAAAAACCACGTGTTTTTCTAAATCTGTCCGCTATTTCTTCCAACGAATCTTCATAATGACGGCTGTAGTTAAAATATGGGTAATCATTTGATTAAATTATAAGATAAAAAAAGACATTAAAAATTTTATTAGTTACAGGAAGCAACTACCTAGTTGTCTTAGTACCTAATTGCGTTTATAAGGACCATTGTTGTAGGGAATTCAAATTTGATAATGACTATATCTACTATATCAATGCTCTTCACAAATCATGCAACTAGCATAAATATTGGCGGTTCCATTCCACAGGGATTGCAGTGTCATCAAAACTAGTTTTCCAGTTCAGGTTATCTTTTCCTCAAAGGGTTGTGGGCTATGGAAATCTAAATAAGTAAAGTAGCACATCACATAGTATGATAGAATAGAATGTGGTAGAATATTATTATTATTATTATATTATTATTATTATTACATAGTGCCTGAGGTGGGTGTGGCCGTGATACGTAGGTAACCTACACATCTATCATAAATAATATATAGCTTTATTCATATACTAGCTTGCCGCGATGCGGTTTCATCCCTAATAAGTTACATTTTTGGTTACTGCACTGCTCCCGTCGCCAGTAGTGTGATGTTATTATATAGCTTTTAACCTTTCTCAAGAACTGGGCTATCAAACGCAAAGAGTTATTCAAATCCGGCTTGTAGATCCAGAGATTAGCGCGTTCAAACAAACTTTTCCGCTTTATACAATATTATAAATTGTCTATATTTACAAAAAAGGAGAAAGCTGCGATCTGCGGTGAGATTTGTCTTTGAAAATTTCTCTCTAGAATTATAATGGTCTAAGTAGGAAGCATTAAGACAACTGTATTTATACCTTCGCCTTAAAAAGTAAGAAGAAGTTTAATAATTCTAAAAGGTTTTCGATATCGCTCAAATAAGAATAATACAGAAACACATTAGGCACAAGCAAGGTGCCTACTATGAACTAAAAGATACGATTCTAATGTATTGAAACATACATTTGGAGCTCTGTTTCCTGTTCTTCTTGCTTCAATAATTCAGTTAGTTCACTTCGAATCTCTCGTGACCTTTGCAGACTTTTAGATATATCATCACTTTGTCGTTTTAACTGCATACGTTTTGCAGTTAAACGTACTGCAATAATGGGCAAAATTATTATTAATAGACCTTAAAGGCCTGCAATTGGACTTCAGTTCGATTTCAATTTTTCAAACATTGGAAGCCTTGTTATTTTAAATGAAAAACAACATGAAACATACGCATCGAGTTTTCAACTAGAATTTGCTTCGTGTAAAGAACAATATTGCATAGGTACGAATATCGGGTATCATTATTTGGGGTTTATTTTCAATATGGAATCTGTCTCGTGCCTACGTGTTTAGAATATCTTTGTTGTAAAATATTGTAAAAGTATTTCGAGAAGAGACATAATAATAATTTATTTGTTTTATAAATTAATAGGTGCCTTATTTAGAAATGGAATATTAAGAAAGTAAAAAATAAAACAATAATTATTATGAGGTGGCTTGGTGGCAATTTTTATTTGAATATTTATGCTAGTAAGTATACTTACATAGGTTTTTTTACTATTACTCAAATTTATTAGATTTCTCAGTAGGTAGTTCCTACAAAAATAATACCGTCGAAGCAAATAGGGTTTGCCATGTAATGCGAAAAACGAGATATTGTTAAAAAAATAATTATTAGCACAGGGACCAAAAATGACAATGAGAGAAGTTCATGATGCAGGATGCAAAAATAATAAAGCTAGATGTAGGTAACACTTTGGTTAAGAATTGTTTGCGGTACTACTAGTTTTCGTATTCGAATTTTCGGTAGCAAACTGCCAAATTTGTCGTCAAGTTTAATAAGTTTTTGTAGATTGTCCAAACTATGATAAAACTCTAAGTATACCGTTATAAGAATATGAGTATGATAAAGTTCCATACCATTTTCGAGTTTGAGTCGTTCAATTTCAATGTTCAATGAACGTGTAACTCGCAGCGCCGTCATCGTCTCGCGATATTTCTGCTCATTTTCTGCATCCAATGCAGGTAATGCGGAACGCTGGAGTATTCAAATTCATTAGATAATAATAATAATAATAATAATATTTCAACAACTACACACAACGCCATCTAGACCCAAAGTAAGCATATTATATGCTTGTGATAAGGGTTCTAGAATGCGGATATACATACTTAAATACTTTTTTTTTGTAAATACATAAATATTATACATAGAAATACCCAGACCAATGCAAATAAACATGTTCATGCACACAAATATTTGCACTGAGCGGGAATCGAACCCGCGACCTCTGCGTGGCAGATATCGTAACATTGTTTAAGTAACTCTATATTTAAAATAAACTCACAAATAGATCGTGTAACAATACAGTGTTGCTTCTATAGAATGTTGTTGCCAACTGATAGATTTACTTATTTATCATCTTACTGCGGTCACCAATCGATCTATTACGCATGGCGCGGCGTAGTGACTTCCGTAAACTGGACAAGCCAATAAAGCATCTACCAAAGAGTAGCCCAAAGTGAAATAGATGCAGTACGTATTAGAGTCAACGGCATATACGAAACGTGCCGAATATAACAAATACTTCCAATGATACTTGCAGAACGCCTAGGTACTTATAATCTCAGTGAGCACTTTAAGGCGAAATGATGATTGCTATTAGTTTTAAATTTAAAATAAGTTCTTGGCTACTAATACCTACTTAGGTGCTTTATAATGTAGACTCTAACATAATAACACAATCGATAAGAATATTACGAATACATGACAAATAGGTACATAGTTAATATTTAGGCGCTTACTTTCTATATGTATTAATATAATAATTATCATATTCAAATAATTATAGTAGATAGGTACCAACTTGTTTTATGCAAAAGTTGTAATAATAATACGTACTTGTATAACCAAATCATTTTCAATTTCTGCCAAATTTGATTTCAGCAAACAAATTTCAACTTGTTGTTCTTCGGGCTTAAACATTTTAATAATTTAATATAAATACTTCTATTTGCCTAATAAACAAAAGTGAATGTGATTGTTAATAGTTATCAATAATTAAAATTTTGAATGTTGTTTTGCACTCGTATAACGCGATGTTAACCATCAACCATTACAGAATTACAGATAAAATAAAACACACTGCGCGCGAATTTAATTATTTCGCGCGCCATTATTATTTCTATTGTCTATGGTAGCGTGTTTTGTGTGCCACATGCAAGTATTAAATTTAAAAACATTTGGCGCGAACTTATGGTAACTATTTTATATTATTTAATATTGTAGGTATGCTTATGCTTGCAATAATGAACTTGCATAAGTACCTAATTATATTGTGTGTTACACTTTCTTATAAGACTAACACAATTAAAAATAAGTTTAACTTTTCGTATATAACCTCTAAAAATATTATTTTTTAGCTAAAATATGACATCTAATGAGGACACTATTCATTATAAATACATACATATTATAGATAAATTACACCCAGACACAGAACAAACAATCATGCTCATCACACAAAGGTTTGTCCTGAGTGGGAATCGAACCCACGACCTCCGGCTTAGCAGTCAGGGTCACTAACCACTAGACCAACAGGCCAGTCAAACTGTTTGATTTACGTATAAAAAAGTTCTTTTGCAATGTTCCAACCCAAACATTCCAGGTCACCAAATATTTATCTTGTACAACACGTGTTTAATACGTACAAAAACAGCCACTGGATGGGCCACGTGTTTACTCCTGTTACAAATCTTGCGCGCCAAACTATGCTTTATTTGACAGCCTGTTCTTTCATATACACTTTGTAAAACGTAGAGCGCAGATGTTAAAAATAAGTGTTTAACAGTGGATTTCTATAAACAAACGTATGATTATTGTTTTGTTGGAGTTTAATAAAACTTCGTGCAATTAGTGTTCTTACATCGAACTTGTTCCTGACACGTAACAATATCTTACAGATTTTCGATCTTCTTTGGAATCTGGCATAACTACTCGTACAATGCTAAAACAACGGACGTAATTATATCAATAAACTTATTAATTGATTTCACTGTCTATAAAATTGACCTTTGGTGTATCAATTTCCACCGAAAGCCCTGAAATGAATGCCACTGGAATCAAAAATTAACCAATTACGCAATTATTTTAAAAACACAACTTAATTTGTAACAATGACCTCTTCACCTGAAATCCAGCACACTTAACGGATGTTTTAATTATAATTATGAATAACAGTATAAATAGATATAGAGTAAATGAATTCCCCGAAGCCAACTGTATGGGTGTACCAAGCCACCGAAAGTGCTTACTTACCTCAATAATTTAGACATGCGATGATGTACAGCCCTGTTGTTCTTACCACTGATGCAGTATCACTGCCTCACTGGCTATTTGTTTCACACTAACACATATTCGTGTAGTTACTATAGAGTCTAAATTATAAGCAAGTCGGTGCGCGCCACTGATTTTAACTCAAAACGCCGGACGCGGAGAAAACTAGTTGTAATTTGGCTTCTATGGTCTATTTCTGTTTATTGATATTACCAGTTGAGCTTGTAATATATCCAAAATAACACAATGATTTAGGGAAAACTATAAAAAACCGGGCCGGACGCGCCACCGAAGTCTTAATTTACGCGGTTTTTATTATTATATATAATAAATAAATAATAATTATTATATAAAAGGAACCCCCATACAAAATTTGAGATTCCTAGCACTTGTAGTTTCTGAGATTTCGTGATGAGTGAGTGAGCAACCTTACGCTTTTATAATATAACTAGCTGACCCGGCAAAAATTACTTTATTTTTCTAAAATAAAATAATTTTTCAAAAATAAACGTAGCCTAAGTCACCTGTTACCTGCCAATAAAAGTCCCGTCAAAATCGGTCCAGCCATTTCAGAGATTAGCCAGAACAAACAGACAGACAGACAGACAAAAATTGTAAAAAATGTTATTTTGGTGTATGTACCGTATAGATATATATATTCTTAAACATGTAGTAAAAAACGGTTATTTCAATATTACAAACAGGCACTCCAATTTTATTATATTCATTCCATATAATCGTGTGACTTTGACCTTAAAGAAAATCCAACCGCCATCAAGTATGACGGTAGATACCCACCGATAAGACGACGACTTTGTCCTGTAAACCAAACGATAACTCTAATTTTAGTTTGAACTTTAATCTTATTAATATTAATAAATAACTATCTAAACTAACTTGAATACAAAACGAAATGATGATGATGAGATTTTACTTAACTAATCCAAAAAAAAATTATATTCTAAAACTAAAAAAAATATTGGATTTTACCCTGTTTCAATTTATGAAAACCATAAATAAAATAAAGTATTAATTACCATAACAACTTTATTGAAAATAAATACTTATTGTCCCATCCGTTGTGAGTATACCTTTGGCAGGTACAATTGCGATACGTACGATTTAATGATCGTGTGCTTGGTATTTGGTATTCGTACCTTTGTTAGGCGTAAATTCAGTATAGAATTATTTTTACTCTGACTCAGTTTATAATCTATGGTCGAAAGGGAGTGGCGCGGCGCGCTAGCGCGGGACATTGTGTGTGAAGATAAAGATAAGTGTGTGTCGAGTTTGGCTCATCTACAAAGTTATTAATTTGTTTAACACATTCATTCAAATATTAGTCAACAAACATCGGTAAGTCTTGGTTTTAATTCTCGATATTATAACGTTTAGCAATTAATTGGACAGTTGACGTTATCAGAACCGTGATTTCAAGTTGCGGTCTAGATACACATGTTAGGTATCGGTATCTTAAACTTTAAATCCTGACGTTGCTCTTTCTTACATTTCGTACCACAAGACATTATTAAAATCCAATATAAAAAATATTTTAGTCTCATCATATTATCATTGTCTTCTATCCTCGGACATTCACTGAAAATAAGCTCTCACGTTACCGACGCACATTCACCCAGACAAAGATCATACTTACTGTACAATATACAAACACAAAATATTTTTAGATATAGAAAACCTAACAATTCGTAACATTTTTAGAAAGAAAATATGTAAGTAGGTATTAATGTTAGTGATTTATGGTAGCGTCGTCATCTTTGGTGTCCTTAACAATCATCGCTTCCTACCTAATCAGTATTCAGATAATGTTGTTGCGCGTCGACAATGTTTTTTTATCATTGTGGTATAACGGATATATCGCAGGTCGTCTATATTTAAATTTAAAAATGTTTTATAAGTAAAAATCTATTTATTAAATTTATAGTTAAGTAGATATGTACATAATATATATCATTATATATCTACTTACAATGGGTTATTCCCTGAGTACCCCGATCCCCGAGGCCTCCATCCCAGAGGACCCCGATTTATTTTTGTGTCTTAATAAAAATCAGTTTGGCTCACAAGCACCGTCAGCGGATGATATTAAGTTACATAAAAAAATATTACTAACTAAAATTTTATAATATTTAACGTATAGGATTAGAGAGAAATTATAAAGTCTTGCTGGGTTAAGGTAAATATTTTAATTAGATAATACAATTATAGAAATAATTTATTACACGTTATACAGATCCAAATACAAATAAGTCACAAGATAAAAAAAGACAGACAATAATATTGTTCAGCCGGCCACACTAGCCATATTGTTATTATATCTGGTGGGTGGCCGCTCAGGTATTTTTTTTGCAACCCTCAGGTATTTTTAATTTCAGGTTATTATATTATTGGATTTTACTAAATTGTGAAATATATTTGTTAAGTATGAATTGTTAATATTATGTATTATATTTTTTGTTATGTGTTTGATACATACAGTATTAATCGACATTGTACAAAATTTCAAACAAACACATAATAAGCAACATAAGTGCTTAAAATCACATTTTATGTCGACGGTACAAGTTAAAAATAATAGAAATAGAGAAGAAGACAAATGTAATCATATTTATCGTGTTCAGAGTTCTCTGGGACGGGGGCCTCGGGGATCGTGGTACTCAGGGAATAACCCCTTAGATACAATTTTGACATACCTACTCATACGTTACTCTGTACCTGAAAGTTTAGAAAGTTATAAAAGTGTTTAGCTAGAACAGAAAAAATATCTGTTCCGTGGTTCGGCCAACGAGTGTTATAAATTTGATTTTCGCAGGACATTTTGTGTGTTCCACAGACACAGATAAAGATCATACAGAAAAATCCAGACTCCGAAAATTCATGCTTGAGTCTGGGTTTATTATGTCTATAGGCACAGTCCCTTGGGTTTGAAGGTCCTTACGCGAGTTGCATTAAAATCAAACAGCGGGTATCAATATTACTGTTACCGTTATCGTCATTTGTATTGACTGATATCCCGCCTAGATAAGAATATCTACATTAAATCGCAAAAGATAAGAAACATAGATAGTAAATACCTAAGTAATTTATTATCGAATTTGTGAAATTTGTTTGGTTCATGACTGGTAGGTGGGATAAGTTACTGTAGCTAATTAGTACATACTAATAATTTTCTTTGTGAATGCTACTAATATTATAAATTTGAAAGTTTGTGTGTACCTATGTTTGTTACCACTCAGCGCCTAAACAGTTGAACCGATTTGAATAAATATTGTATGTAGATACATTTGGTGCTGGAGACGGACGTCTATATTTTATTCCAAAAATCGGTCATAAAGCTGCAAGGCGCAGCTAGTTTATAAAATATACTAATACAAAATTTATGTGTTTTTCAGATATGCCACCGCGACGTCCACCACAACGCCAACGTTCTCGCGAGCGTGTGATGTATAATCAACAAGTCTCTTATTATCACTCAGTTTCACGTTCGCCTCCACCGCGTAGGCGTTCTCCTCCTCGACGTTCTCCTCCACGTCGGCGTTCACCTGTCCGTCGCCGTTCTCCGTCTCCTCGTATGCTTCGTTCACCTCCCCGTAGGCGTTCACGTTCACCTCCACGTGGCGGTATTCAGATCAGTAATAGAGTTATTACAACTGTTCAAACGAACGCATTTGGAGCAGGAAACAGTAGTCGGGAAGACCCTCCTTATACATATACCTACAACGATTACAACGAATTGCATTGCGGACCATGTGACCAAAGTTTTAGATCAAAAGCAGGTTTTACAAATCATATGCACGCTCATTTCCGGGATTGATGGGTCTTTGATCATTGAGCATCTTAGACATAATCCTAATATTAAATTATTTCTTGCTGTGCTTTCCAATCATGACACTATCCAGAACGAACTAAGTTTAAGCTTGAGCATACATTTGACAAACCTAACTAGTCCTACATCTCCATCGTAGTGGCGACTCTATCACGAGGATTCAATACTACCTACCACCATTTTTCGTTAGCTCTAGTTTTCACTTAGTACATTATTGTATGTAGCCATAAAACGGTATTTTTCTGACAAAAGTTTATGAAATATTAGAGGGCATAAAAATCAAAGTATTATTATAAATCGCTGCTCTCGATGTTTGTACTTTTTATCTAAGTTAATGGTTTAAGTATATTTAAAAGTATGTACCTAATATGTATTTCGTTTTTGGTGAACCTACTACAATAAAGAATTTTATATTAATTTACTGTTTCTTTCATTATTTTGCTAACTTCGCTTACGAATTTTTCAGAAAAGTAATGTAGTCTCATTCCCAAATACTGAAGCGAAGCGTCACTCAATTTGTGAGCTCATCTAAACGATTGACTCATGGACTCATTGAATAAATCGTTAGATAGAAATACTTGTTAAGGCCATATTAAACGGCGTTTGAGTATTTGACATTAGTTTTACAATAATTTGTGATACCGCGGTGAAAGAGGTCGCCTTGTGGATACCATGCTCCCCGTAATGTGCGTTCGAACAAATTAAGGATAAATACTTATTTAGTGTTTTTAATGTCATGCATTGCAAGCATGACGATCAATGCTCAGCCTTCTCTGTATGAGAATAAGCTTTTCCTTGCAGTGGGATAATAACGGGCCGAGATGATAATAACTTTATGTCAACTATTCCACTAATATATTCAAGAACTGACTGAACAGACTTATTATAATATTTTGTGAATCAGCTGTAATCAGTGTAACTATCTATATTGTATCTTTTTTTGTTGTCAACCACAGATATCTATATAATTAATTGTGTTGAATAGCGCGCGTCTGCTTCGAATATGTACATAATTGACTGCAACATATCTGTGATTTTTCACAAAAATGCAGCTTTTTATACTCGGATACAAGAACTCTAATAGTGAATTTGAACTTTACTAAAACTACGTAGACTTACACTGCAGGAATAAAAAAAAATATTTAGGCCTCTTGAGAATAAAACTTAGGTTCAAGTCTTTTGAAACTATAATATCTATTTAGAAAATTGCATGGTAGAGATCGCTGATATGCTCTTTTCATGGATATGACATGGTATATAGTTTTTTTTATATTAGCCTATCCTGAGCCTACCAAATTCACACCACTTTGCCTGATGGTAAACAGTCAGTGAAATCCAGAAGTGGTGATCACCATTCCTATGACTAACAGTTAAGCGAAGCATTATGTCGTAGTTGAGTGCAAAGTAAAGTGGCAAAAAACATAGGTAGCTCTTGGTGATGATATATGTAGAGAAGCGTAGCTTCATGACTGGTCATCAAATATGGAATACTTACATATTATATGTAATTATATGCTTTGTCTTCTTACTTAATACAACTGAGTTACCGAAACTTGTCTTTCAGAGGTTTTTAATTTTATTGATAAGTTACTTATATGGCTTTAATATTTACTTTTTCGGTTAGGTAGAGTGAAATCTACCGTAACATAATATTCTTTGTGCCTTCACTGTATTCAGTTTTAGGTGTAACTTAATCATAGCTGTGAAGCTGAAACAGATGTCCCTTGTGTCGAATGCATACTAATGTTCGATCCCTATTGCAACGGAATTGGTAAGTAGCTCATATTTCATGATCAATGCATTTGTCATGATTAGGAAGCGAGTATATACTTATGATGTATTTGGATAAAGTAGTTTTGTGGCAAACGAACTTTAATTTAAATGGCTAGCTTATGGCAGTGTTCTATAAGCGTTGCAGAAACTACTACTTACTACTAAAATAAGTCTAAATAAGTATCGTTTAATAATTACGATTAGATTCAGTCAAGTTAAATTCATAAAGTATTGCATTTAAAACGTGTCGATATAAATAAATAACTACTTATAACAAAGCTACTTACCATCAGGCGGACCGTATGCTTGTTACCTTAGTCGTACATAACACAAGGTAACAAGCATACGGTACCTTAATTAAAGAAATATAAATTGACAATAAATAGAAAGGTCTTTGGTACCTATCTATATCTTTATATGAAAGACGAATCACAAAATACACGACTGTGTAATTGATTGTCAGTTGTAAAAAATATATGAAATCCGATATCCTTTTTAATAAGTAAGTAAAAAATATCCTCCTCTTTAGAACGTAATTGTAATAAGTAGGGGAACCTGTTGAACCTTGGCACTATGTGTACCTCAGCCACTTGCCTCGTTTCAAACGTTCTCGCGAATTAAATTATATTGTCTGTAGTAGTCGGTACATCACTGTTGACTCCCTAATGTGAAGTTAGTCGCTTACCGCCTTAGAGCATTAAACCAACCGGAGAGGCCACATATAGGCGTACCCCTCTGCCAAAGTTACCAGCCCACCGGTCATAGCCGTTATATAAAACTAGTTGACACGCGTTCCGCATCCGCATCATACGTCACCTATCAGTGCGTGCGTAATAACGTCTCAATAAAAATGCCAAATCGCAATGTATTTTGGTGTTAAAGCGATCAGAAACATCAAATCTACAAAAGGATAACATTACATTCCATCTGTAAGTATTATTTTGCTCGAATATTATTAAATAATGCATTAAATTAGCAATTTAACCAAATAAAATAGTAATCAACAAGTGTTGCCAGATTTATCATCAATACTCTAATCTGGGGTAATATTTTAGGTTGAATGTACTTATAAACTAACCATAAATATTTTTTATAACTCGCCTTGTTGACATATCTACTATATTTCATTTTGGATGTAAATTGTTGTGTCACCGTTCCCTTATTTATTTATTTTTAATTATACCCAATGTTTTTTACCAAGTAATGCACAAAATAATATTAAACGAACAAGTAAAATGAGACTATAAATCCAAATATACAAGATTAGTGCACTTTATTCCGAAAGATAGTTGCTCATTTCTTACAAAAATAAGCGTATTTATTTTTAAGAAACTGGTCACACTTTAACATAATTAGAGATGGGACAGTTTAATCACAAATATCGATATTGGTTTTCCAGTATTAAATATTTAATTTTTGTTTGTTTTAGATTTCCAAAAGAAGCAGCGCCTCGAGTCGCTTGGGTCCAATATTGTAGGAACAATATAAGTGGGTTCCTAAGCGTACAAGTATCTGACTAGTAGCTTAAAAGACAAAGTTCTACCGAAGCGGTGGGCAGCTCAGTTTTTAGCAAGTAAACTTGCTGTGCGCTACCTCCTCTTATTGCATTACCTAGGATTAGTTAAACTAGATTTATTAGGCTAATTTAAATTGCACAGTTCTTTTTAGTATTTTATTATACCTACTTAAATAAAGACTTTCTGAAATATATTCTGTTGTTTTTTCTTATCTGTACAGATAAAATATCTCTCTAATAAAAATCTACTCATACATTCTCATGTCACCGTCTTGTTACCAGTGGCGTGCATTCCATAAAGGCAGAAAAGCACTGCCTACCTTAATAATTGCCTAAAATCATAATTGTATCAACATAATTAAATACTGCCTACCCTGTCAAAAATCTATACTTAATGCCTATCCTGTCAAAAATCTCTGTGCTTGTTACTATGTAATCAGAACAAAATCCTCCAAATACAAGCTCTGCTTAGTTGGAACGAAATTTAATAGCAATAGACAATTAATTCAAAGTATTATTTGGTTTGAATATACATACATACTTAGGAATAATACACGTAAAATTGACACGTAATAATTAATTACTATCTTTAATCCACACTAGAACAAATTTCAACAGGTGGTGGTTATTGAACCTACATCCTTATGCGCAGTAGTAAAATAAAATAAAAAAACGGCTAAATGCCAGTAAGACTCGCGCGCCAAGGGTTCTATACTATCAGGGATCGGAAGTATTGAATAAACATTAGTAAACATAGTAGGAGAGCCCGACCGCATATCCAGATTTGTTTGATGAACAATGTTTAATTAATAAATTTAGCCCGACCGTATGACGGACTTTTTTTAATAATAACAAAAAAGTGTGCTAAATAGAAACACTTGTTTTATTCTTCCTGTAATATTGATATAAACATGAATTAACAGAATTACTTCTAGTTAATTCATGTTTATGAACTATTACTTTACTTTTATCTATTTCAAAGTGCTTAACCCTTCGTGTGCTTAGGAGCAGATCTGCACGAGACACAATGTTATTTCTGTTGTGTCTGATATTGTAGCATACGAGTGGTTAAATACAAAAAAACCTCAAAAATTATTATTATTACATAAAACTGTTCTATATAATATAAGATAATGCTCATTTTAATAAGCAAACATAATAATAATAAAAGTAATTAAATCTTTCGCGTACTTATATGAAATCCTAAACATCGATACTAAATATCGACAGAGTCAAGCTCTAACTGTTTTACGCTAAGGAAGCGTAAACTGATAGATGTCCCTGTGTGTGAATGTGATTGTGTGTGTTTAGTTTAAACTAGTGTGTAATAATTTTATTGTGTGCGTTTATAACGACGCGATTAGTCGTTAACATTGTAGTTAGTGTGCGTTGCTCGCGTTGCCCCGTCCCCCGCCGAAAATGGCAGACTTTTGCGCAAGGGAAATAGAGCGCGTGTCCACTCCTGTTGGTTTAATGCTCTAAGCTTACCGCCATTAAGCCGGTGTTTGGTGTTATCAAAGTGAAAAAGTTTACTGTTGAAAAGAATGTTTAATAAATTTTAGAGTCTGATAGTTTTATGTGTTTTATAATAGTCGCTTGACTTTTATATGCAATCAGTTCTTTGATTTAACAAGTTTAAAAAAAAGTTACGAGATATATTTCCTCAAAATAATTGAAATGCACCGTTTTCTACAACAAAGTACCTAGTAGTGTTGTACCTCGGCCACTGTCAATCAGTTGTGCCTTGGTCAGGTTTTTCTATAGCAGGTGCCATAGTATTTTTTTATAATTACTAAAGTATCTGTTATGTGTAGATTTACTAATTTATTTATTTATTTATTTAATCTTTCTTGCACAAAATACAATGTAAGTGTACAAAGGCGGACTTAATGCCATCGGCATTCGTTACCAGTCAACCTTTGGGTGATGCAGAGACAAAACTAGGTAGGTGCATTCCATAGTAAATAACGAATAAAAGAAAAAAAGAAAAATAAAAGATAAATATAAATATATAAAGTCAAAGTCAAAGTCAAAGCATTTATTTAAACATTTTGATCATAAAGTATGACTTTTGTACCCCGTAGTACGGTTAAGTTGTCCGGTCAATCTGACTATGGGTAAAATAAATTATCCATGGTACAGTTAACCGGACAACGGAAAATTTGTTTTGTTCCGTAGTTTCCGTAGTAAGTTTATTCTTTAATTTGATGTCTTTTTTAATTTTCTATAATTAATGTTTCATAACTTCTATAATTAATTGTTCTGCATAATATTCCTTCTAGAATGAAAGTGTGGTTAAGGTTAACCTTCACCAGTGCCAAATGAATGAAGCCAAAAATGATGTAGATATGGCTATGGCTGATTTGAAGGAAGTGGTAAAAACATCCGATCTTCCAATTCCAATGCTTTATAACGAAGCAGTTACGAAACTAAAAGATGGTGGAATTGATATGCTTGTCGAAGTTCCAGAATTTCGTAACATACAACATGGACTATAATATTATAATGCTAGAAACAAAAAAAATTTCTGTCGAAATACTAAAGATGTAGAAGTACCATTGAAGTTTCACAATTTTATCGTAGCGGACTATTGTTTTATGGAGAACAGAATTATAATATTTTGCTCTCAAGAAACCTTTCTTAAAAAAAAAAATCCTTTCTTAGGTCACCTCTAGATATTAAGACAAACACACCCACCAAATTTCAAGTCACTACGACCAGCGGTTTAGGCTGTGCGTTGTCTGTGAGTCAGTCAGGACAAAGCCTTATATAATATGTACTATGGATGTATGGATTAGACGAATAGCCATCGGGGATCAAAGCATACAGGCTGCTAGGAATGCTAACACGTGATAGAGCCACATAAAGCTGACCGTGCGAAAAACAGCTAATAGTTAGATCCAGACCCACCATTTTTGATGTCTAACCTTGAGCTTTATTAATTGTCATCGCGAAACATAGGCTCATTTGAAACTGGACTCATTAAAAACTAAACGGAAGATTGTTTAGAATGAGAGGAATTCGAGAAATAAAAACACTATCAACCATTCCGTAACCTGTTTAGTTTAAGTCTCTGTTTCTATCAGGTTTCATAGTAAATTAACAAATGTTTGACGTGATTCTTTAAATTGGCATAACTTTTTTATTTATGAACCGATTGACATGAAACAAACACTAAATGTTAAGCTTACCACAATGTATTAGTGAAAACCATAATTATCTTAATCGGATAAGCCGTTTCTGAGATTAGCGTGAACAAACGCACAGACAAACAGACAAACAGACAAACAGACAAAAATTTTAACAATCATTGTTTTGGGTTCTATTTGCGTTGATAAAGGTCTCAATAATATTTTTTTTCAAATATCTTCCATGTACAGACAGCGATCGGTTACATTTTTATTATATGTATAGATAGATATATTAGGCCTTTTCCGGGGGATAATAATGGGCTGATAAGATGTAACCAAACTATAATAATTGATTTGATAAGGTGGTCCTTAAATGTCTATTTTAGCGGTTAGATGAACTACCGCGGGGACGCATACCATTCACTTTTTCGACAATATTGTTGTGTAATTTCTCTCTACATTAAATTCAAAATTATATACACATTTACATCATGAAAATATAGTATTTAATTTTATTTATATAATTTTATAAGCGTAGTGGATAGAAGAGTACGCCGTATAGTGCGGTGAGTATCGGCGCGGTGAGCGGCGGCGGCGGTGCGGCGCAGTAGGCGCGCGGCTGCGTGTTGCACGCGGCCACGTCCTGCGCCAGCACCCACGCCATGCGCCGCAGCAGCGTGCTCGCTGCCGCAGAACACGACCGACCTGCATTTGCCACGCAGGTTATGAAGTCATCTCGAGCACTGTGAAGTAAGGTATACTAGTAATAAATTTTAAGATTTATAATATTTATTATTATTTTGAAGTCTTTTATTGATTGTTGAGTGAAAAGATACTCAAATCACAATAAGATACGGACAATCTCTTGTCTTCATTCTTTTTTCTTGTTACTTTCTGTTTAAGCATGATAGCTTGTTCATGTGTGATCAATGATCATCAACAAATTTTTGCATCCACTGTGGATGCTGCTATCATTTTATCCCATTTATTTATCGAAGCATGCTGGTACAAATGTTGTTTATTACGATTACGACCTATCGAATAGCGACTTCATATTTTATTTTAGCATCAATTTATTGAAAGCTACTTTTTACATATAATATGGATATACACCCTTACCTACACATAATTTACTAAATATTTGTGTCCATTATACTTAGTCATAATAATGTTCTTTATTATTTTTGTGGAAAATAAGTAGATTCTGCCTTCTCCTAATAATTTGATGTAATAAAGGTGGGATAAACAGGTCACGCTTCTCGTGGCATGGGCAAGGCATGCCAATGGGTCTTCAAAACATTGCGTTGTGTGTATAAAAATAATAGGTAAGGATGTTCAGGTAAAAAATGCTAAAAGGTTCAAGCAATTTTTCTCCGTTTAAATTCCACACTGTTCATTGAAAATGTTCACTAAAGTAAATTTCTACTTTTTCTATTATTTATTTGATATTTATTTACAACAGGATATCCAGTCACGTTTAAAAACAAAAAAAAAACTATTAAATATAGATAAAAGTAAATTAAACGCAGTCGTACCAGTATTCAAGCTTTTTATCAAAATGTTCTTCCATTCGTCTTTAAACAAATCGCTACATCTATTGTTTAAAAGAGTTTATGTCACATTAGAAATAAAGAAAATGTAATTCTATTAAACAGTATATTTCTGATATTATTAGGAATTTATAGTGTAATATTGAAACCCGAAACAAAATTGTGTTGAATGCGCTTTCAGCCATTGTTGTAGTTAGTACTCATATTTTAAGTATTTTTTAAATGTATGAAATGTGCAATCGGCTTAGATAAGCAAAAACTATACATAAAATTTAATAAAGATACAATAAATAACTGCAAAAGAGTAATATCAAAAGATATACTCGTATTTTTTTTTTAATCGAGTTCTATTCAAAACATAATAATGACTTTCATCACGACATAAATAATGGAAATGAGAATAATGATATTGTAAAGACGCAACAATAATTCCGAACAATATGACGACGTCGCCGCGTCGTTACTAATGTATAAATGTGACGTATACCTGCAAAAGTTGTATCCAACAACAAAGACAGATGTATCAAGACATCAGGTATAGGAAAATATTATGATCACATTTTATAAGTATATTCCATAAAACTAGACAAACTTTTACTGTTTATTTTGAATAGACTGATCAACTTTAAACAAGTATTTTAAATCGTACCCGTAAGTAGTTGTGAACTATGTTTTAATATATTTCGTCGAGATAATAATTCGAATTATTATTAGTTTTGCTTTTGACCTATCGCATAATAGGAGAGTAGAAGTTAAACATTTCATTGCTCATATTAGTCTTATCAATCTAACTGGTAATGCTTTCTACAAATATCTCTGACTATGATTATGATTTAATTCACCTTAATAATAGTTATGCTTCATATCAAGAGAAGTACCTACCTACCGTCAAAATGAGATTGCGTCTACCTAATGATGATGAATGATTGATTCGTATGTTGAGTTTAATGTAAAAGTTTGTGAAGATTAATATTAATAATTACCAGCATAATTCAGCGTTCTTGTTGAAGTATGTTAGTTGTTGAGCTCGATCGGTGCTCTCCCGCACGGCGACTTGTAGCTCGTCCACACACTGCGTCCAGTCGGGGGACACACGGCCCCAACATGTTGGCTCTTTCAAAAACTCTACACAAATAATTTATAGATACAACAATAGAACGAAAAGAAGAATCACGTTTTATATACTTTTATTCAATATAAAGGAAACAATTACGATTTTCTTTGTAACGATAAGTCAAACGAATTGCTTTGAAAACACTTGAAGCAATAAAAGTAATGGATTTAAATATAAAAGTAAGTAAATGCCGAGGGTTTTATTTAGTTAGGCAGAAAGTCTATTATGAATACAATATATTATATCGTGATTTTATTTGATAGACGAGGACCAAGTTAAGTCGAACAAACACTTAATATTGATCAATCCTAAATGATCGAGCGGTTTTATTTTGGGTTGGTGTTTGTTCGCGCCTACTTTTGCTAAATTTCCATATCTAAATTATACAATGTTAATGTAGTGATAAGAAGAAATAGCTCTTAAGAGATTAAAGGGTAGGTATAACCACCACTCCTGGACCTCACTGACTGCTTGAGGTAGGATGGAGTCATATTGATAGTCAAATTTATACATAAATAACAAGCAAAATACTTTATTAAAAAACAACAAGCCCGTCTGCCTAAAACAAACTGTTTATTTTTCCTCGTGCTGACGCTAAATTATATTTTATTTACCCTGTCACTCCTACAATCAATAGCAATGTAATGACACCTCATATATTAAATTCCATTAAGCCATTTAGGCTGTAGAGGTACAAATATATATGTATACCGCTCCCACCCCAGGTCCAACATACGTTCGAAAAACATAACCCTTTTTGACTTCGGCAGTCGGGCAAAAATATATATCCCACATAAATTTTCCAAAATTTTTTTTTGCATTTGTCTTACTAATATTATAAATGCAAAAGTTTGTGTGTTTGTTACCACTCAACGCCGAAAATTTACTTTTTTGTACGTTACGTTACTACTTAGCTACTTTTTATCCGGAAAATCGGTATGGTTCCCGAGAGACATAAACCATATTTTACGCGCGGGCGAAGCCGTGGAGCGCAGCTAGTAATAATATAAAAATAACAAAGTACCCAATTCATTCTTAATCTCGGAAAAATAAAAAACAATGTATTTTAGTACATGCTGTACTTCTTTAGTATATTCCCGCGATGGATTTCTATAATCAATGGAAATATTGGAAATAGATAATATATCAGAATAAAATTAATGAGTTTCTCTTCATTTATCCTCTTAACGTACAATCTGTAGATGTATAAAGAGGATTATAATTAAATTTGAGTGTTCTCATCAACACCAGTAATCCCTTTTGATTGTAAATTAAAGCTTATCGGTAAAACACGACTTTGCTCAGGAAAGAGGCCGACAACTGTTTAATTTTAATAAACTTCCGAATTTTCTTCAGCAAATTATATCTAGATGAAATAAATTGAGAGCGTCAGAACTTTACAATATCTACTCGTTTAAAATAAAATGTTTTTAATTAAACTAGCTATTGCCCACGGCTTCGCTCGTGTGGATTTTGTTTTTTCAGTAGGCATTTGATATTATTTATATATTTACGAGACGCTATGCACAGGGCAATTTGTTTGTAAACGATATTTTTTGTGTTTTTATCCGGGGCAGCTACAATAATTACTGAAGACTGTCACTCAGTCCTATAGCCAAAAACCACATTTTTAAGTATTTCAATACTAATTTGCACAACGATAACTTTAAAAACAAAGATCTTCCCATTCAACGTTTCATCCCCAATTTCACCCTTCTAAAGAGACACCCTAAGAAGAGAAATGTTTGAAACTCAAAAAAATTAAATAAAGAAGTTGCATAAAATCGTTTGAGTCAAAATCGATTAATTAAAAATATTGATAAGAGTATTTTTTATTTTAATAGTAGTACCCGAAAACAAATTTTCTAAACTCTTAATTAAAAAACAAAGAAGTTGCATACAATCGTTTTTATCCCTTTTCACTTACTTAGGGCTTGAATTAAAAAAAAACCCTTTCTTAGTACACCTTTAGACAATAAAACAAACACAGCCTCCAAATTTCAAGCCGCTACGACTAGTCGTTTAGGCTGTACGTTGTCTGTCTGTCAGTTAGTCAGGACAAAACATTTTACAATACGTATGGATAAAGAAATAATTAATTACAAATTAATCAATGAGTTATCATGCTATAAAATATAGAGTACAAAGGAATCTTCTTAAGAAAAAGATGAAAGGGCTGTCTATTGTTTAATTTTAATTAATTCTTCTGAATAATCTCCTACAAATTTTTAAGAAGAAATTTACTAACTTTGTCAAAGCCTTTTAATAAATTTGTTATTTACAATATGTAAAGTATTACATAATTTAGTTGTAAGACGTCTTCTCTTGGACATAGGCCTCCTATAGATAACCATTCCGCCTCCTAGGCGGATTGAATATCAGCCCTCACAGTGGTGTTTCGATGATTAAATCATTGGACAAATAATTTTGTCTACCACTTTCTTAGGTGACTTTTTTATGTGGGAAATACATAACGCATACGTACCCGCCCTGGCAAGGCGGACTCTGTCAGACTCTCCGACTTAAACAAGTGTGACAAGGATTGCTTCATAAGGGTTGTGAAGAAGAAGAGGAAGCCCACTTGTCGAAACCAGTGCGGTACCGGGCTAGCAGGGCCTAATATGTTACTACGTCCCGCAGTCCCAACAACGTTGCTGTACTTGTCCCGGCTACACCACCTTTTGCGGGTGCCAACACGTAGTGTATTGACGTTTTCGTGGAAAGCTACACAACAGCACGCAGCGTAACATGACGCCGAAATAAGTCGTATTAATTACTTATAAGTTATATTGTATAATATGTTTGTTAGTCTGTAAGGTATTTATTTATCTATAGGTCAATGCAACCTGAAAATAAATGTTTTGCTATTATTATTATTATATATAGCGCGGTCGGCATATCGACTATAACCCACGGTGTTCTTCCATATGGTCAGAGTGCCGGGGTCACGGGAGACGCTCGCGCATTCATCCGCGACTCTGACGGGCCATGGCCCGCTCACCACACGTGATCGGGCCCCGTCCGATTTGGAGAGCCTAGCCCTCCCACCCTCAAAAGGCCCGTGCCGAACACGTTCACTGCCCTCTCGGGCCCGTCCTGTTCGGGCGGCGATAGCCTGATTGCCGCCCGCAGGCCTCCTCGTAACTCAGCCGCAGAGGATAGCGTGATAACGGCGCGTCGTAATACCAACACTTCTCATCTCCTGCGGACCCACCGCGTCCGCAATCCGGCAGTTGCGGCCGCAGAAGGTAGGGAGAGCGGCGCACTGTTATACCGGCACTCCTCACCTGCCGCGGTCCCGCCACTCCTCAGCCGCAGCGTCGTCGAAGCAACACCGCAGCCCGACCCAGTTGCGGTGCCGCACATACAGCGCCGCAACCTTCCTGAGCCGCTCCATCGTGGGCTTAGCACCAAAGCCCAGATAAACAGCGTCTCCTTGGGGTTCCTCTCTTAGTTCACCGTGGGTCTGGGTAACCACGGTTACTAGGCACTCCCGCCACGATAAGGCGAGAACCCCGGTTGGGGGTGAGGTGATAGTTTTTGAAAGAAAGCAAGGAAAAATATTTATTTGATACAGACAATCACACACACAAGAGAAAAGCATTTTTAGTTTGTGGGGTTGAAATGTTTGGGTGTTAAGGCCTACGATAAATAATTACTTCATCATAAAATATACTATACTTTATTGGTACCAGTGAATATAAAAAATATATAACAATACAACTGCACTACATCACTGCGGGGAGACGACTGGCGAGCCCTGCGGTTGTGTGTACGAGAAAACAGTATTTACATCACAAACACAGTCCATTCTGCTGCCAATACTGAACTTTCTTAGAAGTATTGAAGAACAGAGATACAGTTTTATCACTGCGGTATTTCTGTGCTTGTTCAATCGAAACATAGATATGTAAAATATTCCAATTATCAATAACCAAAGAGGAAGAGTCTTTAGCCACTAGTTGGAGTTGAGACTTACCTCTACGCAAGGCTGTGTCGTTTGTACACAAGAATCTCATCAATGCCCGAGCTCCACCAATCTGCTGTTGTAACAATTTCTGTCCATCCGTCGGTAAGCACCGTTTGATCCACGTGTCCATACACACCATTCCAGTCTGGTAAGCTCTAGAACAAGAACGCTGTTGTATTCTCGCTGTCCATGTTTTAACTAGCCTAGCAATAAAAACAATGTTAGAAGTTAAAAACGTTTAAGGTTTCATGTCGTCTGTGGGATACTAAACTTGATATTTGGAGCGTCCTTGTTGAACGAAAAAACATTTTCTTTATTTAATGATCTACAAAATTTATTCAACTTAAATACTTAGACACTCAGTTTTCAATTTAACTAAATAGAAATGAGGGTTCGTCGGTGAAATGGTTGCGCATTTAAATAAAAAATCTAGGAGTGACACATTTCTCTTAAAATCTAGTAACATGATTTTTAATAACATGGTTGGCTTTTCATTCAAATTTCGTTCTTAATTTTATCCCCTTAAGTTTTAATTTCAAATAGCTTACCATAATGCATAAATTTTATTAACTTCTGTAAATTGCGAATATTTGTTGATGAGCCAGTATTATCTTATCAGTCTGCGATATTGATTTTCATTTAATAACCAGCTGATCCAGCGAACTTCGTACCGCCTAACAGTCGATTGTTTAACGTCCTAGTATTTCAAGGAATATTATAAAAAAAGAATTAGCGAAATCGGTTCAGCTGCTCTCGAGATTTGCGCTTAGCAACACATTCAGCGATTTATTTTTATATTATAGATTTACTGCAATAAAGTCCATGTTTTAACAGTGTAGATACTTTTTATCTAGTTATCTTTATAGTGCTAATTGATTCAAGAAAACCTTGGAAATATCATCTTGCATAATTTAATGCAAGATGATTTTTCCAAATTTTATTACTCGTATACTCTTATTACAATAACGGCTCTCTTGAAGTAAAATTAATAAACTTTACGATATTATAAGACGTGCGTGGTTAAGATGTAATTGGCAAACTTTATAAGTATCAATTCACTTAAATAAATAAAGAGGGCATTCAAATATTTGATTTTAGTATATTATAGATTAAAAAACCTGTCTAAACGAATAATGGCTGGAAACATCTTACTATTTAGGTACTTACTTAATTTATTATTATTATTATTGAAATTATACTTCTTTTGGCGCGATTGGGAAAAATGATGGGAGTGAATTTTTACGATGCGCGCGCACACCGACGGAAAAAAGCAACACTCTGAAGTTAGTTGCGAACCTTTTACACCCTGAAGTTAGTTGCGAACCTTTGTGTGTCGTATCAGTACAAATAATCAGATGTATATTTATGTGTATGCGTTGTGTTATTATTTGGTATTTTTGGATTGTTACGCCAAAGAAGTATAACTTTTTACGTGCGTACATGAGTACACACACACTTTCTTTTTTTTTTATATTATAGCCTACCAAAGTGACTCCACCCCGCCTGATGGTAAGCAGTCAGTGGAATCCAGAAGTGGCAGCCACTATACCAAAAGCAATCGTCTTAAACTGCTGGTATGGTGGCCTCCACTATGGCGGCTGGGAATGGGGTTAGGGGAAGGGAATGAGGGAGGTGAGGAAGAGGAAAGGGGGGAAATTGGGCCGTCGGCGCTCTCACTCACCGAACGAAACGCAGTAGTACGGATACTACTACTCTTAAGTCGATCTTCTATGAGAGGGTAGTATTTCCCCGGACGATCCGGCCCATTCATGCTGAAATTAGCGTGGATCTACTACCGTAAAATTATTTTGAAGTAAACCTGGACTGATTAATGTTCATGGCTTTTCTGTATTATGGGAAGTCCGTGAAAAAATATTGCATGAATTATTTAATTATGTAAATATTTATAATATAACACATTTTGAAGGTACATTAAATTCTCCGAGACATAATTAATAGCTGTTGTTTTGTTCTTGAAAGTTCTTGTTCGATATTGGAAAATAATTCACGTTAAGCGTGATGTAATGAAATGAGGTAATACTTAATACAGTATCTCCCAGAATTATTGGATATTTAACTTTTTGTTAATAAATTTATTTACCAGGTAGTTAAAAACATGTTTTCGTGTTAGAACAATCGATGTATTAGAAAAGACACTTTAAAAAATTTAACTATTAATCTACATAATACTTGCACACTTATTATATAGTAGGCTATTAGCTTGTGGTGGTCAAATGTCAGTCACTCCATTTATAATATTGATAGTTAGTTTTAAAGTTGTAAACGGTTTAGATTCGAAGCCGCATGAAAAAGGCGTTGCATAAGTTTGCGTAAGATTATTAAATAAATAAAATTTTTGTCTAAGGCCGCTATTACACTATAATAGAAATATGATCATAGATGTGTTAGTAATTTTTAAATGAAGAACATATATGACAGTATAATAACTACATGTGATTCATATTGTCTATGATCATAGTTAGAGGATCATATTCAACACACTAGCACAGTCTGTATGTAAATAGAATGTGCTAGTGTGTTGATATGATCCTACTTGTACGCTAGCTGTCAAAAGGATCCCCTATCTAGACTGTGATACTAGCGTAAACGTAGCACCCATAGCAACGGAAAACACGGCTTGATGGTATATGATGTTTATATGATCAATAAGTTTAATATGTAAAAATGAAGAACTACATCATATAACTATGATCATAGAATTTGACAGAGATAAATTCATTTTTATATGATTTAAATATGATAATGTAATACCGGCCTTATTCATATTACGACTTGACTAATGGTACCCTACGTTTCTAATAAGTCCGCAAAACTGACTGTGTTTAATCCAGTGCTAAGAATCGTCAGCACATTCATTACAGTTTATAGCAAGAGTAACGAACCGTAAACATGGTTAGTATTTCATTCACGACCGATCTATCGGCCGATCGATGATTCTTTCTATCTGATAAATAAATGGATCAGCGCACTGATTGTTGAGCCTTCTAGTTAATTGATTGGATTAATAATTCAGGTTATAAATTTGTTCATGTTTATTTAAAGAGTACAAGATGCGATATTAATGTTAAAGATTAACAGCAATATTGTGATGACTGATCAGATGAGATACTATAATTGTACTATCAACAAGTACCTACAAAGTTGAATACTAACTGACAATGGGCATCCAGTTCATGTTTATTTCTCGGCAGGCCGACAGGAGTCCGCGGTATTAGATCTACGCACACTTTCAGATCACCCGCGTCGCAGTTCTCCTCACCCAGCTGTGCTCCACCACCACCTACGACAAAATGTTTTATGAAAATTAGATATTATTATTATTACTATTTGTTGGGCTAGCAGCCGTCAGCGGCCTCTTTGCTATCTTGACCAGAATAGATCTATTGTAGCGACCTTGTTATTTATAGTTCCTTGCTTAGTCCTGTAGAGTCTAGGAACTTCCAGATTGTCTGAGCAGAGATAGACTAGATCTCATCTGATTGCACCTGGTGCTGTCCTAAATGGATAATTTTTTTGTGCATGAGTGGTCCACAAGAGCAGAGGACATGCATTGTAGTCCTTTGACTCTTGGCAGAATCTGCACATTTTGAACCGGCTTAGGTTAAGTTTAAACATATGGTAGTTTAATTTAAAGTTACATAAGCATAGTAGGTATTTAATTGAAATGATTTATTCGTCAGAATTTGGGTTCATAATAACAGTAGTTTTAAAAGTGAGCTGGCGAACATTGTTGTACCTCGGCTAGAAGAGTAGATTGTATATTATGTTAAATATTCCTATATTGGTGAATTTCTAAATATTTAGAAAAATAGAGTTACTTTTGTTTGAATAATGAAACGCCTTTGCATAGCGATGTGTACGTGTTAGCATTGGGTAAGTACTGCATGTGTAAATATTGAAATGGATAATATACATGTATCAAAGCTATTTGTCTGTGTGAAGCACGAAAACACAAAATTTTCTATCAAACCAAAAGGCTAGGTTTCGTGGAAACGTCGAGAAGAGTTACTGTGCAAATATGACTGTGTTTTGCAGAGCAGAGGCCCTAGACAAGTGTCAAAGATTTCTATTCTATTCATAGAATAGATACAAAAATGTATGAGATTGACATAAGCGTTGGCGTTAGCTTATGTCAATCCAATACATTTTTTAATCTATTCTATGAATAGAATAGAAATCTATGCCACTTGTCTCGGGCCTCAGGGTAGAGTTTTGAACAGACCGTACAAATGTACGGTCAATTTCTGCTTTTAAGTTTCAAATAAGAAAAAATAAATGTCAAAAATAACTAGAGCGGCTGTCGTACAAAAACAATGTTTTTACTCATGATGTTATTTGTAAGCCCGCCATGCTTTTGTACAAACATGTATGTAGATAGTTTATCATTCAAATATTAGGTATATTTAGGATCTCGGTGATTTACGTCCGTTTTATCATTATAACAACAAATTAAACTATAAAATAATCCAAGTGTTTGTAGTTCAATCAATCTTAGCCTAGGCCAATTTTCTACTGCACAAGTGTCACACTGCACATGTAAGTGATAATAAAAATATCTGTTTCTAAATTAAATAACTGTTTAATTAACGATTTCTAGACTTTTCCTTTAGCTTGGACTATAGTTATATCTTGCTTCTGCTCCTGAAGTACGGTTCCTTAAAAAATACTCCACTATCAATACCATTAATAAGAAAAGCCAGTGCTATAATGGTAGAGGCCTGCGAGTAATCACTGTCTAACCCAATAGATTGCTTTGAGTCTTGTCATTCGATAAATCTGCAATGGAATACCTAACACACCTTAAATACAGAAATACCTAGATTTTCATAAAAAATATTTTCAGGCTAAGTTCATAAGCTGGTGATTATTAATTGAATAGTTGGGAAAGACTTAAAAATTATGTTTTACTTTTTTGTTACCCATGTTACTGTTGGTGTATATTTTCCCGAGATTGACTGTCAAAACAAAGATCTGTTTGACAAAATTAAGACCGCGTTTTATTTGATACATTGGCCATTCAAGTAACTTTTACAATTGACTTGCTCACGATTTTTTCCTTCTTAAAATTGATAAAGGTGCTTCTCTATTAGATGGCACAGTGAAGGTTTACTTGAAAGTCAATTTATATTAAAAAAACGACTGTTCAATTGGACATTGGTGAAAATGTGCACGAAGACACCTTAAACAAACTTAAAATGTATGTAATGTTCAAATGCAAATAAAGGTAAACTATTTATTAATATCGCAACCGTGTGTGGCAAAGCCGTATTGCTATATAGTTTATATTAAAAAAGTTTGACATTAAAGCTCGCAGCGACGGCGAAATTAGAGAGATATTGATTATCTCCTATAGGTACAATGCCTCGCTTCATTCGTGGCAATACGCCCGAAGACGTTCAATTAGTACAGATTGCTACCTCAATCGCACTAACACCTTAACTTATTAGTAGGTAATCCACTCTATCACTCAGGTACCACTGATTTATTACAATAAATAGGCAGGTGTAGGCTACGATATGTTACGATGAGATAATATTTATTCATTTGGAAGTTAATTAAAAGGTAAGATGACGGCCCAGAGGGACAAATTACGTTGCATTGTTAAGTTTGTAAATAAGGATCCAAAAGCTTGTCATAGAGGTGTTTATATGTTTTACAAAGTTCAACAATGAGAATTTATTTTTACCATAATACTGATATTTTAGTATGATAAATTCATATACATGTAGGTACAGATAGCTTAGATATAAATTAAACCGTAACTTAAACGGAAAGGATAGTAACTTTCTATCTAACCTTTCCGTGAAAGCACAATTTTGTTACTTTATGTTATTTGCGTTAAAGATAAGCTCATCTGTTAGAGAAACATTAATTTATTATATATAATATATTAACCAACAAAGTTTTACAAATTAAACAAATCGTTGACTGATAATATTTACTAAACACAAACAAGCTTGCTTCAAACAGTTTATTTGAATAAGGGAAAGACCAGTAATGGACACTTTAAGCGCAAATTTTTAGTATTTTTGCAATTTCATTAATAATAGTGATTGTTTCAATACAGTACATATTGAAAATTGAAAGGCCTGTGTTTTTCTACATTTTTGTTGAATTTAACGACAATGCAATTGGTTTTAATGTTATTAACAAATCATAAATTATTTCTTTTTGCCCCAGTGATGGAGCAAACCCAATCATGGACACCTTATAATGGGCAGACCCAATAATGGACATTATCCTAGTCATGGATCAAGAAGTTATCGGCGTCTTTGATGAATCCCTAGCTTTGGATATAATTAAATTAGAAATATAGAATGCTACGGAGTTGTATTTTTAATCAGCTTCTAGAAAAAAGTCAAGGGTTCCGTTTTGCCTCTTGAGGTAGGTAACCCTAAAAAAGAGTATAATTAAATCATCATAAATTCAATGATAAAAATGTAAGAATCACAATTTTTTTATACGTCTAAGGTGACAAATTAGCTTACGTCCCGCCTGATGGTAAGCAGTTACCGTAGCCTATAGACGCTTGCAACACCAGGAGCATTACTAGCGCGTTGCCGACCCTGTTAAAAACTTTTTCTCGCCTATCTTGGAGAACTCCATGTTGTAGTCTCTCAGGAAAACCTCGACGGAGACCTTATCGTACGAGGGAAAAAGTTTCTCTGAGACCTCACTGTACGGGACCTAAGAGCTTCTAAGGTGTGAGGATGAATTCCCAGATTGCTGTAGTACTCCATGTGGGGATGGACTTGACCTTTGTAGAGCAATAGTTTTTGCCCTGCAGAGAAGTACCGTTTCGCCCTGTTGAGCACATCGAACTTTTTGGATTCCAACCTGGTTTTAGACTCCAAATGATTGCGGAACTGGACGTCGCTGGAGATGTCGATTCCGATTCAGATGTTGTAGGGACTGTGTCTTTGAATTCCGGAGTGTCTACAAATGGAGCTTTCTTATCGGCGAACGCGCAGACTTGTGTTTTAGTGTACAACAATTTTCACTATCAGGAGCACTTTGTATCTCCCACTATATTGAATTAAAAGTATTTAAATAAAAAAAATTCAAACGTTGATAACTCGAAGACTTTTCTGTAAGGTCAAATATTCTCAACTTATAAAAACTGATTCCTACTCTTATTGTACAAGATTTAGTTTTTTTTTCATTACTGGTTTCATGCGCATTACTGGTAAAATTACCTTACGTTTTCGATGCTTTCATCTTTTACGCATGGCATTGTTTAAACCTTCGGGTTCAACCACTAACCGATCTAAGAGAAGTAATAAATCACTCAAGTGGAAATTAAAATTAAGATTTTGGAAAACTCAGAGTGACTGTGTTAAATCACACGAATAAAATAAACTTATATACTTAATATACAAATGTTTAGACTACAGAGCGGATAAGATTTTGACATACGAAACATAAATAGCCAGCCGAAAAAACATTACCCCTGTTGGGCAGTCTGATAAAAATAGCCAAGCGGACGGAAAACTACTGTCCAAAAGGCACTTTTCCTTCCAATTAAATATCCGTATCTATCTGTTTTATTTAGACAATGCTTTTAGTGTCTAAAGAAAATGAAAATAGAAAAACGATTCCCCTCGGGTATTGAAGAGTAAAATTGCATATTTACGTTCAGTTGCAGTATTTTTGCGCCTTCGTGCTTCGTGTTTCAAGGCGTTCTATAATCCCAATGGAATATACCTATTGGTGAATATGTATAATACACGCAAATAAATACAAATTGAACTTGTTAAAATATTGCAATAAAATATTTTTCAAGGTAGTAGATCCACGCTGGTTTCAACATGAATGGGCCGGATCAACCGGAGAAGCACTACCCTCTCATAGAAGATCGACGTAAGAATAATAGTATCCGTACTATTGCGTTTCGTTCGGTGAGTGAGAGTGCCGGAGGGCAAATTTTTCCCCTTTCCTTTTTCCTCACGTCCCTCGATCCTTTTACCTATTCCACTCCCTTCACGATAGGCAGTGGCTTATCACGTGGGCTGTTTGCTAGTCTGCCACTGTCGGCAATAGAAAAAAAAGAGAAT
Organism: Parascotia fuliginaria; assembly: GCA_963082885.1. Taxonomy (NCBI): domain Eukaryota; kingdom Metazoa; phylum Arthropoda; class Insecta; order Lepidoptera; family Erebidae; genus Parascotia; species Parascotia fuliginaria. The sequence goes on along the minus strand of OY720180.1, from coordinate 9,459,524 downwards.
CCTGTATCAAAATTTTATGAACCTGTATAAAATTTATATGCATAATTTTACATTTTTAAACACAAAGGTGATTAAAATTGATCTATACATCAGGAAATTTGATACATGGGGATGCAATATACATTTATACTCACCCACAAAATTATGCCTTCTTTATGTCGCTTTTAAATCAGTAGACCTATCTAAATCTACCTATCTAAACTTCGAAACTAAATAACAAAATTTTTGTATGTTTGTTTCTTTGTTTGCAACGATATAATTAAAAATCTACGTTACTTATTAAAAAATTTCTTGCACCTTTAGAAATGAATAAATGATGCAGGTAACATAGGCTATATTTTATTATGTTTTACATACTTTTTAGCAATTTCCAGTCCTGTACCTTTTTTTTAATATAAATTGCAGACGTAGATAATATTGCAATTAATTATATTTTTTTGTGAGACCGAATGTAGCTTTTGATACCGAAGCGAAGCGAGGGCGGACGTCTAGTTAATATTTAATATCTTAGGTAGGTAGGTATATATTGACCTTTATGCGGCGTTTTCAATGTAAAAATAAGATATTTTGTCACTTGACCCATGTTATTCGTAAATTTACTGCTATCTTTAAATATAAAATATTATATTTACCTCGGTAATTTGTATTTATAGCTCTCGGGTCTATAAATAAAAATTATCGAGTCTTTTGGGAGTTATGAAATATAAATAAATATAGGCTGACCAAAATGTCGCTGATAATTACGATAATGCGGACTGCTATAAATGTAAGTGTATTAATAAATTTTATAAGATATAGTAAAATTTACAGCAAATTATTACAGCCCCGCCATACATATTTACAGGCCGGGGAAGAATATCCCAATCCTCTCTGTCCGTGGGTAACGTACAAGGCGACTAAGGATAAAACGATGACAGTACATCTACGAAATAACGATAACGGGTGGTAAAATAAGCCTAAGACAGGATGGGCAGCAGCGTCCTGTGGTAAAACTATTACCACTGCGATCGCCAATTCGATAGCGTGAGCCACGATATGGGTGGCTCACGACCGGTCAAAAATAGCTACTGGGTTAGGCTTATGTCCAGCAGTGGACGTCTTTCGGTTGAAATGAATGATTTACGCCCAGTTTCTGAAAGGCTGATCAACGAAAAATTAACTAATCACCTATTAATATATCTCGTGTGAAGTACCACGTGGTGTTGTTAAAAGCATGAATAATTTATACCTATGGAAAGGAATATTATGTAACGTTAACATAACCATAAAAATAATCTTTGGCTTATAATTTTGGCTGACATAAGTCTATTTATTTCGACGTTAAACTAGTTTGATTTCATAATATTTCAGGCGAAAACAGGACTATTCAGATTACTGTTGAGTAAGGACGGTTCAGCTCAAGCTACGCCCTGGCTATATACGTATTACGAATTTCGTAGACGCCTGAAGGAAATTTACCACTTACCTTTACTAAAATAAATATTGATGTCAACTTATCTACATATCTCAATTTTAGAACGTGAGCATTTTGCCGATAGAAAATATTTATAATTCATTGTGAATTATTAATCCATAACCACTTAATGACGGTCACAGTGACTCTCATGATTTTTGTTTTTTGAATTGACACGTGAAGACTTAAGCAGCTATGTGTTTGTGAGTTCATGTACCTTACTTAACAATAAAATTTATTTCACTAGAACCTGCATAATAAAATAATAAATGTGAAATATGTGTAGAATATAAAACAGTATTTTTTTGTCTATAAAGTGAAATTAAAATCACTAAGACACAACAATTTTTATTTATGGGCCTAAAGCTCTTAGGATTGTGGCCATTCTCCTTTGGTAGTTGAATGAAAGCCTTGATAATGAGTACCTACCAATAAATATTCTATTTCAAAGTAAGTATAGTTACGTTTTTATATCAGAAATATAGTCAAGGTTACAATTAGTCTTACATTTTGTAAAATATATTTTAACACTACCACCTAACATCGGTCATGGTGACCGCACCATGACCGATGTTAGGTGGTAGTGTGACTCAAATACACCTTAGGTGGCTAGGGGTTTATGTTGTAGAAATTCTCAAGGAATAAACAAAGTGATAAATTACATTATTTCTTAGTAAATTTATATTACTGTGATTGTATTGCTAAGGTATAACAATTAATCAGTGACAAGGCCTCCAGGACAAAGAAAGCAGATTATTTGTGTATCTCCTGTCACGCGCTGAAATGATGCCTGTGAAAACAATTATTTCTGAATGCCCATTTCCTCGAAGTGCCGAGAGGCAAGACACTATTGATTAAAACAAAGGCAGCAATAACAGCTGAAATAAAAATAAATATACAGATTGAAAAATAATTAATTAATAATTCGAGTTGTATCGCCCTCGCGTTACACGAGACAACAGAGTAAATTAAGAAAAAGAACTCTTCAGACAGAGTAGTAATAATCTTTGTTGAAACAAGATTCGGGTCATATTCTATTGAAATGAAAAAAATTGACAAGTGTTAATAAAAGCCTTTAAAATTTTTAATTAAAATAGAAAAAAATGCTACAAATTCTTACATACAAAATTGTAAGTAGACGAAAGTTGCCTACACCTTCCCTTTAGTTTGAAAACTTTAGCGGTGGGTAAACAGAAAAGAACATTTAATTAAATTCTTTTTAACATTGTTCTCCGGTCCTATAATATTAAAATGTGAGTTTGAGCGAATTTTAATTTTCAGTCCAAACACAGAAAACCAATTGACAAATCTATTCGATTTATTTGTCAATAGATTATTCGAATAAATTAGCCATGAACATTTTATTTTTAAGTAGCTCAAAAAAATTACTAGCTTACTTCGAAGTTTTCATTAAAGAAAAAATCTAATATAACACAATGCAAAATAGCCATACGGATGGCTTTTATGCCTTACTTAGAAATAAAGTAGCATCGCTGGTAACTAGACTGTGGGTTAGTGGCAACAGTATCCTAAAAACAATTGCAGAGAATATTTTTTCTCCAATAAATAAGAATTATATGTGCAAAATAATTATTTAATTTAAATGTCAAATGTTAATTTTCTACTAACCATTAGTTTAAAAGATTCTACTAACAATTTATGGACTTTATTTTCTGAAATAAATAATTTTAATTGAATTAATTTGAAAATAATTGTTAATTGTATACCGCAAAAGTACATTAAGTGGTATAATAATACATATAACAGCACAAACAATTATCGCTAGCGGCAATTTCTGCTAGACAACCTGCTGTGTCCTTTCGTCGAAATTCTATTCCAATTCAAAATCTTTATTACTAAAACGTTTACCTTTTGTTACAATGGCAACAAATTATTCTAGTCTACATTAAATATTTATCTTCATACGCAACTACCGCAACTTCCGCGCCACAGTTTCACCCGCGACTTTGCTTACTGCTCTGCTCCCGTCGCCAGTAGCTTGATGTTACGTAGCCTATAATCTTCCTCAGGGCTACCCTAAGCAAAAATAATTATTCAAATCCGACTTGTAATTCCATAGATTAGCGCGTTCAAACAAACAAACTCTGCCGCTTTATATAGTATAGATGTATTTTCGTTCTTAATTTTGTGTCATTAAACTCATTAATACTTGATTGCCCAGTTGCCCACGCCACAGGTAGTAGGTATTACTACTTTCTCATCGTCATTCTACCTGTAATTTTGAACTTATATATGATCATGTTAAGACGTGCGCTGTTGGACATTAAGCCTCTCTCAAACCTTGGCAGACGGGTTGGTTGATCGTAGTAAGGTGATATTATATATATGTAGTGTGCAGGTAATAGCAGTAGCAGCAGTATTACCTGTACCTGCACCTATTCCTTGCCAAGGTTTGAGAGAGGCTCTGCCCTTAACCGAAGAGAGATGGTGTGTATTCCTATATTTGCACGTACCTTAAACGAATATTATTGTAAACAAATTATGTACACAGGTAATTCTAAACTAACAGAATAAAATTATACTCGTAGTTCTACACTTCACTCTAGTATGGTGCAAAGTTTTACGTCATGTAGTTGTTAACAAGCTGACGTTCTCATAGTTCAACGTTGTCCAATCTAATTATAATCACTCAGGCAGGGGTAAATTGATAGTGGAGATGTTTGAGGGAGCAATAAGCTAGTTTAGATTCGGCAGAAATTATGTCAATGATGAGAAAGTAGTAGCAGTTACTTATTTTTTTATTTGTATTTGTCGCCTTTGCCGAATATTGAGAAGTTTTATCATAAACGCTACGCTTAGCAGGTAGATCATCAATCGACGAAGATACCACCTTGTAACAGAACGTTGACAAACTAGTGAAATTTATAGAACATAGGGCCTAGACTAGTGGCATAAACGCTAATAGAATGGAATAAAATAAATTAATTAAATCTATGGAATTGACATAAGCTAACGCCTATATCGTTGTTAGCTTATGTTAATACCATTCATTTTTTATCTATTCTATTAGCACTTATGCCACTTGTCTAGGCCTTCTGATTATAAATGCTTGTCCAGTGGGCGGCAGGGTCTCTGTTTTACAACGCCGAGGTCTTTTCCGTTAATGGAATACGTACAGAGGACGCTTATTCAATTATCCTTGTGTTTTAGTACGACACGACATATTATTATTTAGAAATACCTATGTATGTCAGTTATAACAAAAATAGATAGTCAGTACTCAGCACGTAGGAGATGTGGTTTGAGCACTGGGGTGCAATTTTTATATATGCAATTTCAACCATCCACCCACCATCAGGTGGGCCGTATGCTTGTTTGTCACCTTAGTCGTATAAAAAAAAAAAAGATCGTGCATACATTGGAACTACATACGAGCGCATTCTGTCTGAGGCAAAAATTTTAACTAAGTACATTATGATTACTTTCATTATGTGACTGATTTTAGTTTCTATCTTACTCAGTTCCTAAATGGCTTTGCTCTACATCATACAATATTATTTTTATACAAATAGCTGCTGACACCATTTCTTAAAAACTTTTAATAAAAAATAGGGTCACGTTATATTTATACTTTCGTGTTGACACCCGTAGGACACTAATACAAACGTTAGGCGTGGTTTCCGTCAAACTGGAAAGGAGAGGAGATGTGTTATTTAATGCCATGAATGGGAAGAGTGCATGCATGTATAGCGTATGTTACGCATGCCCAATCCTCCCCATTGATGGAAATAACACATCTCTACATCTCGCCTCTCCGTTTTGGCGGAAACTGCGCGTAACGTTTGTATAAGTGTCATATTTGAAATGTCCTAAATAGAAAAATGTCACGGTATTAAATCCAACGGTCCCAAAAAAATGTTTATGATAAATATGTTAAGGCTTATTCTAGACCAGAGACCACGTCTGGTCTAGAATATAGAACCACGCCACCTTTATCGTGGGCGTCGTATGTGTAAAGTCACTATAGTGATTAGTAATATTTACGGTAATACGTTAGTAGATCCACGCTGATTTCAGCATGAATGGGCCGGATCGTCCGGGGAAGTACTACCCTCTCATAGAAGATCGACTTAAGAGTAGTAGTATCCTTACTACTGCGTTTCGTTCGGTGAGTGAGAGCGCCGGAGGTCCAATTTCCCCCCTTTCCTCTTTCCTCACCTCCCTCATTCCCTTCCCCTAACCCCATTCCCAGCTGCCATAGTGGAGGCCACCATACCAGCAGTTTAAGACGATGACTTTTGGTATGGTGGCCACCACTTTTGGATTCCACTGACTGCTTACCATCAGGCGGGGTGGAGTCACTTTGGTAGGCTATAATATAAGAAAAAAAAATAATAATAATAATATCTGCATACAAGTTACACTACAAGCGTTATGATTATTAGCAAACATCTCTCTTTGGAAAAGGTCTTATGCCCTGCAGTGAACTCTTCAGGAAGTGATTGAAAATAAACAGAAAAACAACAACAACAATTCATCTGTTTTTGCACAGAAGTTAAACCTAACATTTTACAGGCAAATAGAACTGCCAACTATCTTCATTTGCACTCTTATGTGACAAATAAATGATGGACCAAGAATTTCAAGAATGTTATGTAAATTTATGGAGTCACACACTCCTGTTTTTATTTTCAGGTGTATTTATGATAAAATTTCAATCTCGTCTTTTCAGTAGAGGGTAGAAAATTAATAAGCCATGACTTAAGTATTGCGTTAGGTTATTTTGCAGTCCTATCGGTAATAAGAAATATTTTAAACAAATTTAAGTTGTCTGGATGTTTTAGTTAAGTTTTCCGGGTTATTTTTATTATAAACAAATTAAAAAAAAAATGGCCGAACGTTGGTGGTTTAACACCTTGGCCTACCCCTTCGCGGATAAAAGGCATACCTAAAGTTATTGTATGTATGTAAACTAAGCTAATTCTAATTACGATTATATTTCAATACCAAATTATGAAGTAGGTACGCTTATTAAAAATCCAACTATCCATGACTTGCATGCAGAAAATTATTATAAGGTGATACATCTTTACCCGAAGTTTCGGTCGAATTACACCGACCATTGGCGGAAACGTCGGGTAAAGAGGTATGGCACCTTATAATAATTTTCTAACACGAGTAGATCCGTTTCACAAATATAGTTATGTTAACAACGCTGTGGTTACGTTACTATTTCATAAAATCAATTTGCATAATTACATGAATGCATTATCTACAACTAATAGAATATAGATAAAATATAATAGTCATAATTATCTGCATTGCGCTGATTACCTAGTCCAAAATTCAATGCAAGTCACGATCAACTTTAGTTAATATAATATAATGAACAATCTCTTTCTCTCTCTCTCTCTCAATGCAAATTTGTTTATAGAATCCCACAAATATACTTATTCATGTAAAATGATGCTAAGACAAGTCGCCCTGCCAAAAAGTTATCATTTCATGTAGCCAAGCTTCTAGCTTTAAACGCTTAACTCTACAAGCCCTAACTTCACAAACTCTACCTGGTCAAAATACGTGGCATGGCTGTTTTGTCTCCATTACATGGTCGTAAGGTGAAAATGCAGAACGGACTATGCGGTATTATATTTTTACAATTATAAAACTAGTTTTGTTTGTTATGGAATAAGAATGTTAATACATTTCAAAATTGTCATCTCACTTTGTTTAATCATCGATTGCTTTCAACTGTTACTGTGTAGATCACTGTCGAAGAATACCCGAATCATATTGTTGTTTTACGGATAAAGAGTCTATTTCTATTTTGGTAATTTATAACATTTTAGATTTTAACTTAAATCTGGAGAAAGCATTTTTTTTCAATTACATTACATTATCGAAGAAAAGTCCGCTATCTTTTGATACCTAAATAAATTATTTTTCTAAGTGAGCATGGTAAAAAGTTATGAGCCAAAAACCGTATCTTATTTTCTCTAAAATTTGGATTTGCGATTACGGTATTATTCGTTGGTAGCGGCGATATCAAGATAACTTATTTTGCACAAACAATATTTTATGTCATCGATGCGTTAAGAATTAGGATTATTAAGTAAATGTAAAATACACAAGCGTATTAGTTATTAGGTATAACATTTCAGTTTTAATATCGCTGGCGAAGCTCGCACCGCATTTCATCAAACACATTGTATGCATAAGCCGGGCTTATTTTACAAATTACTCTACGATATTCCAACGTTCCCGGCTTAGTTTAATTAGACCAACAGCATTCGCAACATAGTGACTTATTCTGACACAGACCGGTTTTTGCTGATTAGTACAAGGTAAACCCAGAAATTGGTTTATTCCGCAATATAATCCTGGATTAAGGTTCACACCGCGTTTCGTCAATGCCGCTTTTTGGAAAGCCTTTGCTAAAATGTTTATCGCATTACTGAGACAAAGATTTTCATTATTGATAAATGAATTACATCGCTCATTGAATCAGTCTTTTTTTATGACCAAGCGCGTTCCAGTGCATAGGTTTCGTTAGTTTCGATTTCAAAGCATAATGACTACCGTGCCAACCTTCGGTTGTAAATTGTATGGTGGTAAACCTGGCACGTCACTAGACAGGTTGCAGCGGCGAGTAGTTAGTAATAAAGTACCTTGAATATAAAGTTACTAAACTACGAAAGTAGTTTAGTAACTTTATTGCTCAGTATGTTTGAACTACGTTTTAAACTACGAAAGTAGTTTAGTATCTTTATTGCTCAGAATGTGCATGACTGAAGTGCCACTCTTTCAAAGTGGAATATAAAGGGTCTCAAACCAAACGGTTTAACACTTCATACTTCTGTCAATTAATTATCGCTTGTACACCAATTACATGTTTACAATAATATTACACGAGGCATACACAGTAGATAGAAAGCAGTTGTACAATAGGCGTGTTATACTATAATAAACTTATCAGTCCATTCAATGATGTCAGTCAAACTAAGGTCAAAGGTTGCTGGAAGATATGATATTGTATAACAAGATTTATGACTTATTTGTAAGTCTGGTGTATGTACATAAAGTGTAAATAAATAAAAGTTCTCAAATAAATATTTAGACGTGTCTACCGGCATTGCCATTTTGTTTAAATCACCCATTGGTGAAAATGGTTTTCACATTTTACGCCTTCTCTCTAAAGATGCGGCGTATTTTTAACGACATTGAAAACGACGATTTATTTTTAGTTTACATCACACTCAGTATAAAAATAAACTGATGTCGTAAATATACCGTCAGCGATGTTCGTAAATAACGTGCTGATTTTTCTATAGTTATCTCTATTGCTTCAATTATGAACGATCAGCGAACAATACATTAGAGTAGACAGCTTTAAGTGATATAAATAAAAGGTACGGTATTGATACTTATTGTATTAAAATGTTTACTGGCCCAGTCATAAAGACCACAGATGGACAAAACGCATAATTATTGTAGTTATGTTATTTAGGTAAACTCATTAGGTTATTTAATAATAATAAATTAAAAACTTACCAGCAATAAAAATAGTACTCAATATAACGAGAAACATAGTTGATTCTGCTTCGTCTATCTATTCGAATTTCAAACTTTCATTATAATTATTATGCTAACAAATTAAAAAATAAATTACATCAAAACTTTTATTAATTGATTCACCAATTAATTAATTTTGATAGAACAAGAGCATTTTAATTTTTAAAGTTCAATAATGTTTTCGATGTAGAACTGTTTGAGTATGTGATTGATCCGTGTACGTTCGGGACGAGATCTCACGCCAAACTGAATGGGAAACTGTAATCCTTGCCCGCCAAGATTTCCTTGGCCCGTTCGTTGTTAACATCAAAGTAAGGGTCTACCCATCTCGATAACATGCCTGAGCTTCGTTTTATACCTCATTAGAAAGATTTTACTTAATATAAACCGTCACCACAAAAGAACAAATCTTTCTAGGGTCAAACCACAATCACAAGAATGAGAAGACTGAAAATGCTTGTGGAGACAGGTACTAAAGTCACCCATGTTTGTGGTTTGACCGTAGGAAGCTTTGCTAATAAATTTTCAAAGACTTAAATGAAAAGATTACCCCAGTCAATAACGAGTTATAAAGTGCGTGAGCGGTTAATATTGCAATTCCTTGAGAAAAATGATGGTCCGGGAGTGAACATACTAAAGTCCCCTCCCCTAGTTGGAGGTGAGCCGAAAAGGAAGGAGGAATTTTAGGTTCCCACTTTTGGGTTTTCCAATAATATCTCCAAAATGGTGTATCCTAGAGAATAGTGTTTTTCTATTAAATGGAAGCTTATAAAATTAATTTAAAAAAAAAGTCGAAATGGCCCAGTGGATAAGGCCACTCGCTTCGTAAACACGAGGTAGTGGGTTCGAATCCGGGCAAGTACCAATGTGATTTTTTAAATCATATGTACTTTCTAAGTTTATCTTGGAGATTTCTGACTAACGGTGAAGGAAAACATGGTGAGGAAACCTGGACTCAAAATGTCTGAAATTGCCAATCCGCCCTGAGCAAGCGTGGTGATTAATGCTCATACCTTCTCTGTATGAGATTGTTCTTGTATACTCGTATTGTCAAGTATCTATCTATATGAATCTATTCCAATGTAAATTGTATTGTCAAACTCGTTTTATCTGGATTATGCTAAATCATATTTTATGATAATCGGTTTACCTGTTTTGGTTGTACGATACGCGATGTTTAAAATTTTTACTTTAACGAATAAATGTTGAGATTGCGGTAACAGTAGGAACTACACTAGTAGTAATAACATAATATTACTACTATTGTTATTTGTGCATAAGTTGAACTTTTAAGAATTTGTGTCTTTTTGTCTTTGTCAAAGAAATGTAGATATTTTCTTTCTTTACAGGCTATACTAATGTGATACCTTCTAACAAACAAACAATAAAAATGTGCGATTTTGGTTTAGACACCAAGGCTTTCCCACCAACTGTCTGCTAGTTATTCAAGAGCAGGAAAGCATAGATGCTCAAATATTTTTCAAAACTTCGGAATCACTGAGTCAATTTGCAACGTACTTAACACAACGAGTGCAACGGGAAGTAGTATGTACCCGCTTTGATTTACTTGCGAACGTACGAAACATGCGAAATAACTTGCCGTATTTTTTGTTAGCGATGACTGCGAGACTTTTTCTGTTAGAGACATAAAGGACCGTAAACTAAGCATAACTTTATTAACTAACTAACCGTATTTTACATTAATTTTAGCTTGATACCGTTCAAATTAAAATTATTTAGTAGAACGAAGAAAGGGTTAAAAGCTATTCTTTGTTCTACGTGCTTGTAGGTATGTACAACAATATTTAACAAAACTATTTTCACTTTGCGTTTAAGTGTTTATTTTCGACTATTCGGTTCAGTGTAAATTTTCTAAATTAAGGTGTAACATTTTTATGTAAAAGCAATTGGATTTTGTTTAGGTGTGCTCACCTATAGTAGTTAACAATTCCATTAAACTTTCGGTTTCTGTTTGTAACTAATGACTAGTAACAGACCGGAGATAGTCCCTACGCGAAACTACAGGATTTGCTAAAACGTCTACTAATGTTTTTGCTAACATTTTAAAGTTATAATTTTTGTTGCATTTTCAGTCCCTAACTGCGCAGGTTATGTTTTCTTTTGCCTAAATCACTTTTTGAAAACATATCTTGAAATAAATTCGACACATTACTCTATTGTCCTTTGCATTCGTAGCAATACTTCGTAGACGTACTACACGACCTTATTCGTAGCAATGCATAAGGTACATCTGTCTAATGTTAAAATACAACCCAAAAGGTAATATTGAAAAGAGCAAAACTCTTTACTTTGTGTCCAATCAGTTATTAGCTATAGTAAGTCGTATTTTATAAATTATCCATTAAAGAGCAAAGTGAAATTTCAATAATAATTTATACTGCGTTTAAGTGAAAATCTCTAGATTACCATTTATATTATAAGGTATTTTTAATGCAATCAATCATGCCTTAATAATATTGCTGTGATAATATGTTTTTTTAACAAACGACAGACTTTTTAAACACTTTTATGTTTTCAGATACTTTTTTATTTTTTAATTAGCTACGCCCGATGGCTTCGCCCGCGCTTAAAATATGTTTTGTAGCCTATGTCCATTATCTATTTGAAAAACACAACCCACCAATTTACCCCCTATCCTTTTCCTTACCTCCCTCTATCCCTTAACCTACCTCACTCTCTTCACGGTAGGCAGCGGCTTCGCAGAGTCCTTGGCATTAACAAGAGGAATGCTAGAGAGTCGTCTGCGAGCGACAGTTACCACTTACCATCAGGTGGGCTGTTTCCTCCTCTGCCACTGTCGCCGATAAAAAAAAACTTACATCAAAATATTAGGTATATTTGGAAATGTATGTACAACCACAGTTGTTGAAACTCGTTACATGATTGCTGACTCCTGTGTCATCAAGAGATACTGTGTTTGATTCAACAAACTTATTAATTCAGTTTGTTGAATGGAACACAGTATCTCTTAATGATACAGGTGCCACAACCCACAACTGTATCTGTGAATACTATCATTAATCCTGGTAAGGTTAATTAATAACTTTGACACCATACCATTTGAATTAGTTGCGTGACATACGTGACGAACCCACGATTTCATGAACAATGTTTAGTTTAATTTAATACTGTCAACTATTATGATATTTGGTTTGATAATAAACCTCTAAATATAGGTACTAATTTGCAAATAGGATACTGTTTTGTTGTGATTATGTATTGAGGTAGACAAGGCGTACCGACAACGGCCTGTTAAGGGTGGCAGGCAATAGATGGATGAGGGCGGCTCACGACCATGTGTTGACCTGACAAAACTTTGAAACTTAATTTCTGGTATACCATCAAAAAGGTTTAAGAACAAATACATGTCTAGGAAGGTACATTGGGCCAAGTTTCGTCTGACACCATTTTTAGGTATCTCGGCCTGATAACGACGGAGGGCCCCGCTGGATGGAAATCGACTTCAGAGGTCATTTCTGTGGATACAACGGAGGTACATTGGACCACTTCATTATATTTGGTAGGTACATTGAACAAGCTAACCGCTCTCATCACTTTCATCGCTCTAGCTAAGGGGGGCCCGCTAGATATAAACACATCTCACGACCAGCCAAGATGCCGAAAATTGGGGAACGCCTATGTCCATCAGTCAGACGTCTTTCAGCTGATATGATGATGATGATAATGATTGTTGTGTTAATAAAAAGTTCATCCTGTCAAGATAAAACACGATACATACTTCGCATATTATTTTAATAAAAGGACATTTATATACTAGAACTTAGGAACAACAATGTAATTATGCAGATAGATCTACTCAGCTGTTTAGTTCAATGTACTGGGAGAACCTTTGTTCAAACATGAGACATTTTTATATTGTTTAAATACTGTTTTGCATACTATTTCTAATCTCATCATCATCACCATTCGTACAAACCCTCTTTCACCTACCTAAAGATATCCCCCGTAAAACAACATACAATACACAAAGGCAAATTTTGACTACAATAATTTTTTCGTACGTGCCGTATTTACTAATAGTTATAATAGCTTGGGACTAGATGATGGTGTGTGATAGTGTCCACATATTATTATTATTATTATTATTATTATTATAATACCCACATTGTGACGATCGACTTACATAACTTCCTATTATGAAGTCGTTCTAACTGATATGCACCTGCCTTAGCGTATGAAACAATTTGTAACTTTTTAACTTCTATATAAATCATAACTACTTGCGTGAGGATCTTATGAAAACGACTATAGTAGTTACCAACAATAAAACACAGAACCGGCGATACGTCCGACTTGTCTAATTACCCCACTATATCTACCTAATATCCTTGGCAACCATCTAGCTAATATCCTTGGCAACCATCTTTTCCAAAGTTTTCGATAGTGAAACACTTAAATGAATCTAATGTTCCGCTCTATAGAGCTGGTGAATGAGAGCGCCGGAGGCCCAATTTCCCCGCTTTCCTCTTTCCTCACCTCCCTCATTCCCTTCCCCTAACCCCATTTCCAGCCGCCATAGTGGAGGCCACCATACCAGCAGTTTAAGAAGATGGTATGGTGGCCACCACTTCTAGATTCCACTGACTGCTTACCATCAGGCGGGGTGGAGTCACTTTGGTAGGCTAATAAAAAAAATAAAAAAACTTAGCAACATTTTCTTTAAAAAACACAGTTTATAGATAAATACAATCTAATAAATCAGTATACGCATGTTTTCTTGACTTAAGTCGCGCTTTTGATGCAATAAATTATAATCTGCTTTGGGACAAATTAAGGAAAACCCCAGTATCGCCTAGAATAGGTTGACCTCTAGAATTCAGTGTGTCGTGAGCCAGTGAACAACCTGAGCTATGCTGACGACATGGTGCTGCTCAGCCCCTCAGTACATGGATTGAGAAAACTGATTAATATACGGGAGAGATACGCATCAGTTCACCAACTCACTTATAATGTGAAGATGTCAGAGGTGATGATCTTTGGGTCTCACAATTACTTGGAATGTATATTACTGATCTGTATAAATAACACGCTCCTTAAAGTTGTTAAAAAGTTTAAATACCTAAGTCATATTTTAACAGATACCTTATCAGATAATAACGATATTGAAAGACAGAGAAGAAGTAAAGCTTGTAAAAGTAAAATGCATGTTAGACGATTTCACTACTGCTCTGACCAAGTAAAGATTACACTGTTCCAAACATACTGCCAGTCGTATTACACTAGCCAGCTATGGTATAAGTGCACGCAAAGTGTGTATAACCACAGTATTATTTATAATAAGACAACAGGGTATTTTGCGAACATATAAACAAACTTTAAATATCTTTTCAAGCACGTCTGAGTTATGACAATAACTGTATTGTGTCCGCCGTTTTTACAAATGTCCATGTTTTTAGAGCAACATCTTATTACTTACCTAATTAATTCATCTTGACACTGACAGACAGACAGAATTACTTTCGATATTATAATATGAGTAGGTTTTATTGTCATTGTTATTAAAAAAAAATATGATTTTAATTTTATAACTAGTAATTTATAATTTTTGTGTTGTTTCATTTCTGTTGACATGTGTATAAAATAATATATTTTATGTGCAATGTGATTCATTGGTGATTTTATATTTTATTTGAATTTATGTATGTGGTTTATTTTTCATGTATGAGTGTCATTTATTTTGTTAGTGCCTGATAATAAAGTATTTTTAATTTAATTTACCTAATTTTTGTTTTGTGTGTTAAAAACCTTGTCTTGATTTAAAGGCTGATACACATTCATCCATGATGCTAGACTAGATTGAAAACGTTTACATTGATACTGTAGTGATCCAGTAGCGGAATCGAGTGGTGCTGGCGCCAGCTACTGTATCAATGTTAATCAGCCTAATGCTAGGTAAGTTTTATTGCAAGAACGGTGTAGATGTTAACCTCTGCTACTATTTTACCGCTTTAGGGTAAAATATATAGTGTACCATGTTACGGATTAAATCGTTTGTAAGCTAGTTAAATATGTCTACACACTGCACTTTATGAGCGAGACCTATATTATATATATCTCAGTCAGCCACACATGAATTATTTCTTTGTTTTTGCAAGTTGATACAGTAACTGCTTACCATTTAATCAGGTCGTATGCTTGTTTGTTACGCATCATTTATTCACACATACCCTACAATTTGTCTAAGAAAAATTAGAAGAAAAGACTTGGGAATAAGTTACATGTTTGCCTGTCAGCATGAATGAAATATTATATTTAGGGCCGAGTGCACCAAAGTTCGTTATAACGTCAATCAAGTGACCGTCCCTTAATAAATTACCAATTAACCCCTTACATTTCGTTCTCTTCAGTCGCAGTTACTTTGGTTGAGTATTTTTAACAAAACGAGTTTGTCTGATATTTTAAGCATATCAAAATATTTTTTTTTTGTGGCAGGCTTCTAGTTCTAACTATTAGCGTGGCGTAGGTACAATATAGAGTTTTCTATTCTATTCCATTATACGGAACAATAGAGTAATATTAACTTACTTGTAAAATGCAAAGATTTCCAATGTGAATGCATTATGTAACCCTCTTTACTAGTGAACTCATTAAACCTCATATAGAACCAAAAAGTTGACATTGCAGATTGCAATAATACTCTGTATGCTAACATGAAATGGACATCACCACAGACATCACAGAGGATTAAACTGTACGTGAGGTGGACGTGTTTGTCAAGCATTCGCACTATGCATAGCATTTAATCTATACTATTATATAAAGGGAAAGAGTTTGATTGTTTGTTTGAAAGCGCTAATCTTTGGAACTACCACTTGTTTTTGAAAAATCTTTTTGCGTGTGATAGCTTAGTTCTTAAAGAAGGTTAAAGGCTATGTATTATCACGCTACTGGCGACGGGAGCAAAGCAGTAAGCAAAGACGCGGGTGAAACCGCGCCGCAGAAAGCTAATATACAAATAGATAACCATAACTTCGCGCTTCAGTGAGCAGGTCAAGCTGTTGCTGTGTTGATATAAGCTTGAATAATAACGATTTTTTAAAAGTATGAAATATCGTACAATTTTTAAACATTAATGTTCTAAAATACTTAATCACTGCGTAAAAATGTATATGAACTATCAGCACGTAGGTAAAGAAAGATACCAAGGCACGGTAATACTATCTACAGTATTGTGACTCGGCCGTATTTTATAAATAAATGCCTACAGCCGCGCGGTACGTAAACATGCGATAGGGCTGCCCGCCTTCAGTACTTTAATTACATTTGCCTACTTTGTGTTTCCATTTAGTTTTGTGATTGTAAATATACTTTTTTTTATATAAACAAATAAAATACTTTGTGAATTTAACAGGAAGTGTTAAATAAAAATGCGTGTTGTTTTTTGATTGGAAGTTTATTTATTTTTTTTTGGTCTTATTCATACACACAGTACAATAAAGAACTATTATTAATAACAAAATACCACGTCTTTACTTTGAATTATACAAACTAACAAAAAAAAAATAAACATGCCTCGAGGTTTTAACACAACCGTACCTACCGTATCATGATTCAAGAACCGCCTATAACTACCTATTTCACTCGTGTCCATCACTTTCCTTTAGTCTACTCACTTTATTTATAATCCAGACATCTTTTTTTTCGGGAGATAAAAGGAAATACTTATCCATTAAGAAGACACACATTATGTACCTACCTACTAGTAAGTAAAATTATTTTATAGTCTTACCTTTCAGAGTTTCCAGGTAATCTAAAAAAGTTATCTCTGGATGCGTTATTGACAAATTCATGCAACCAAAATCAGCACAATATATCCTACTCTTCATATTAAATATGTACTTGAACTTATTTTAAGTAAAAAAATCGCGCGCTTATTGTTAAAAACAACACACCGTCCGTTCGTCACTGCGGTACAGTCGCGACTGTCTACATGCCGAGCGCATGTCGAGTTCGAGGCGCGTAGGCATGGCTCGCGCTTCGTCCGTTAATATGAAGATGGATTACTGATAGATAGTATTACCGTGACCAAGGTATTTAAAGATCCGATTAGAGATCCTCGGTGTCTTCTGTATCCGTTATTATTTAGAGGTTAAAAGTCATTCGCGTCACAGATCTTGTTCTCTAGTGTGGAAGTTGTCTTTTTTAGAAAGAGAAACCTTGCTCAGTATTCTTATTTTATAATTGCGGAAAAAAATAAGAGCACAAAATAGAATACTTGCTATACGTAAAAAAAAATTTTAATAAGTACGTCCTTAGCTTAAACTAAATTTTAGGCTTAGGTATAGTTTGAACTATACCTAAGCTAATGAGCTAAGCTAATAGATATCATAAGACTAAAATTTACTACCTATTCAGCATGCATTAAACCCAGTGTTCTTTTAATAATAATTGAAAAGATAAATTGCACTGCAAGAGCTGAGGTCATTATTTTCAGGCTTGATTACAAGTGTTTTATTAACTGTCAGCCGAATCCAACTGGATATAATGTACGCAGATTAGTGTTTCCGAATATTGTGATGCCCACTGTTTCAGCGAATTAAGTGTACAGGGAAACTCTATTTGTGAACCACTCACTTCACTCACTTATGGCAGTTTTGATTTATTTTTAAGTCTTCAAAAACTAGTACGTTTAAAGTTATTCAAGAAAGTTTTTACATTTTGTCACTCAATATTAAATCAGTAGATATCTTAGAAAGAGATCGGTAGGTATAGGTACTTACGCTTTCCATTTTACACTTAATACAGAGATACAAATCTAATTACCTGTGAAACGAAGTTGTTGACAGGTAATGTCGAGCCCTACTGAATAATGCCATTAAAATTTTACAAACAGCAATTTCAGTAGGGACGGCAATAATTTATAACTAACTAGATGTCCGCCCTCGCTTCGCTTCAGTATCAAAAGTTTCATTTGGTCTCACAACAAACGTCTTCATAAAATAAGATTGCAATAATACCTACGTCTGCGAAATGCTATACTGCAAATTTACTTTTGCTGTCTTCTGTATTGCAAATTTACATGAATTGAAATTTTGAAAATTGCAATAAAAATTTATGTATGCTTATTGATTTCTAAAGGTGAAAGAATTTTCAAATCGGTAACATAGATTTTTAGTTAAATCGTTGCAAACAAACATACAAAAAATTAAAACTTTTCTCTTTTCAATATTAGTTTAATAGGTATTATTTTTATATTTTTATTTTGTATAAATATATGATAGGATACAATTGTTTCTCATGCCCTTATAAAAATAATAGGTATAAGGTTAGTAAAATTATTATTAACAAGACCCGTCGCTAAGCCATCTTAAACCTTAAAAATAAAAACGAATCGATACACACAAATTGATAAAGAAAATATTTCGATCAGTGTAGGAACTAATTAAATTAACACCCGACACGTGTTTTAGTCGTTTACGAAGCATTCTCAGGTGCTCTTGCTTCTATAATGTACGAGTATTATCTAATTTGTTTACAGCGGAAGAGATACATAATATGCTTCCAGCATTCTACCTTGAATCTTCTGATTTCAGGCTAAATGAACACTATATTTATTGTTATTGTAATTTTAAAATAACATAACAACTAATTAATAACAAATATTTCGAACTAATAAGTTATTTAAACGTAGCAACTGCGTAGGTACCTACCAACATGTTTTGTCAGCAGTTCAAATTAAGGCAAGGGTAGTTAACGCATGTAGGTACTCCGTTGTTTGACATAGAAGAACATACCTAAGTTAAGAAAAACTCTGCTTGTCTTCATAATGCATTTATATTTCCATCCACCTAAACAAAATTGTAAGCGTCGAAAAACTTTAAAATCAAGGTATTTTAATACCGTTGGCTTATAAAAGACTTCAAAAGAAGTTTTTCTATTCAACGACAAAGGTTACCTTTGCTTTCAATTACTGAGAATCTTTTATTTTTTATTTGGCTTATTAACGTACAAAATCTACTGCTTAGGTTTCAGTTCTAGTAAAAAATCTTATTTTATAACAAGAATTACATATGAAATCTTTTTTAGAAGTTAAAACAAAACGTGACAATGACCTCGTTAAATACAAATAATTATTAAAACGTGAATGCTTTTTAAAAATGATATCTGCAAAAGCGATATTACCAACTAGTGACTTTTCATAAATGAAGCTTGCGGTTAGCGATCGCTTAGATTTTTTTTATATACGACTTTGGTGACAATTAAGCATACGGCCCACCTGATGGTAAGTGGCAACCGTAACCTAAGAAGATGGCTGTGTTTTCCAAGCACTGCGAAAGTAGTAATGCTTAGAATACACAACCAAATAGTTGGTGACCACGGAGAAGGGGATAAGGAAGGAAAAGGGAACAGGGTCAGGAACGAGGGCGTATTTTATTAATTTTCACTCACCGAGCGAAACACATTAGCATGAAAACTAATATTCTTACGTCGATCTTCTATGAGAGGGTAGTACAGTACTGCCCCGGTACAATCCGGCCCATTTATGCTGAAACCAGCGTGGGTCTACTACCGTAGAAACGAGACGTTAGATAACTACTTACAAAAAATTGTGTGCATTATTAGGTAGTTAATAATGAGCCGCAAGAATGTTAAGGATTAGTCTCGTGTTATTATGTAAAATATAACACAAAAGAGTGAAACAAAATCATGAATATTATTCATTCATTTGCCTACATTTGAAGAAGCACAACTTATGAAAAAAATATTAAAGAGTTAAGAGATACTATTTCAGTTTTGTTATAGAAATCACGAGCAAAACAAGTAGGTAGTCTATATTTCCGAGACCATGGCTTTCAGTCTTTCTCTTCCTGCTAACATAAAACTATACCTAATTGACGTTTTTATGAGATTCAGTATAAAACATTATTGCCAAATTATTATTATTCGTGTCAATTGTATAACGTAACGTGTTAGTAGATATGCCATTCAAACACAGGCAAGCCTCGGGTAATATTCATATTTTTGGCAATTCTTGTTTGAGGATCAGTACGATTGTATTTCGTTTGTAATCTATAAATAAAAAAATAAATTAACTTTTGTGTAAGCTTGTTATCGCAGAATATTTATTGGTAGCCTAAAATTAAGCTCGATGTCCACTGACACTACGTAGCGAACACTAGCAAATTATTTAGTTAGGTATTAAACAATGCAAAAGGGTAGACTATGTTAATCATCTTTAGCTGACAACACATATACATCCTAGACAAGTACACACTACTAGTCAGTCAATAAATAATACTATGCAACTATTTTTAACCTATTTTATTCTGTTTTGTATTTATCTCTTACAAATACTTTGTTTAATTCTCTTCTTCTTCTCGGAATACACACGTTATTTAAATTATATGATACATTTAAGACTAAAAATAAATAGGATCAACCTAATTTTAACTTTTACCCGTACCATACCGTCACACCAGTGAGTGTCAGCCCTTTGGATAATGTATTTTAAAACAATTTCACCGGTTCACAACTTTTTTGTTTGTATTGTTTGTACTGAACAAATATACGGCGACCAATCAATTTCCAAAGTTTTTTCATCACGAGGGCAAACGCGTAAAACTCACACGTTAAAGTCTTAAGTGGCAATATTTTAAATCTGATAAGTACTCAATAAATTATTTAAACTTTATTTGTTGGTTTTGCTTTTTGACTTATAAAAGAAGGCTTTTCGTTGTATACGGTAGTAGATCCACGCTGATTTCAGCATGAATGGGCCGGATCGTCCGGGGAAGTACTACCCTCTCATAGAAGATCGACTTAAGAGTAGTAGTATCCATACAACTGCGTTTCGTTCGGTGAGTGAGAGCGCCGGAGGCCCAATTCCTCACCCTCATTCCCATTGATATAGGTCCTAATAGTATTTTTCTCATATATCTTCCATGTACAGACAGCGATCGGTTACATTTTTATTATATTTATAGATAGATATATTTTAGGTTACGGTATTTATTGATTCACTTTTATTTAAATGGTGTGTAGTATACTTATATTATAATGTATTTATGATAGTCTGTAAGATATATATTGAAAATTGTAATCCCGATGGTACCCAAGATACAAGCACTAGCTTAGTTTGGGACCAAAGGGAAACTACTTATTTGTAATAAAATGTAATTTATATTTATGAAATAAATTGAAAATTGAAAGGGATTTCTGGATACAAAATTAATGCATTATTTCTGTAATCAATATAACAAGGTTAATTACACTGTAAAAAATAATTCATGAGTAGGTCATAAAATAATTATAATAAATTAAATTTTAAAGTATTTTAACCATTTGATTTTTTACTAAAAAACCATCTGGCTTATTCGATTCAAGAGCAGATCTCTTAGCGGTACCTACTTTTGCTTACTTTGTTAGAAACACATGCGTTAATTGCCACAAACAAACTATACCAAACACAAACAAACTATACCAGTTTAAAGATATCTCCTATTTTACTATTCGTACTATACAAAATAATCGTAAAACCAATACGGATCATAGAAGTGGTCACACATCTTGTACAATAAGTTATCGTTCCCTTCTGTTTCTCATAGTATGAGAACGTATTACGTTCTCAATACAATAATTCCAAATTCCCGTAAGTTCCACAATCATAAAATACAAGGGTTTACAAATAAACTTTTATGGATTCATTTATAGGGTTAACTTTAACGACGGTAACCACGAAATATAATAAATTTTATTAGTGTGATCCGAAATGAAATCGGTAAATTTAATCCAACTGATCAGGATTATTTGAGCGGATTAACCTACGTAATCTATGAGTTTAGACAAAGTAATCTCTATATAGTGTAAATAAAGCAAAGTCGATGTATTTTTTTGCTAACTTCTTTTAAAAAACAACATAAATTTAATACGGTTTTGACTATAATTTAGAGAATTTCTTCCGGAAGGTATACCTATATTGTAACTAGTACAAAGACGTGGCAGGTCACTATAGTAAAAGTAAGTAATAGAAGGTAAATAGACATAGAAAAAAATATTATTTAATCAAATAACATCATCATCAGCCTGAAGATGCAGGACATACGCTTTTCCAAAAAGAAGGTTTATGACGAGACTAAAATTATTCATTTATTTTTAAATTCTTCGTGCATTATTATGTTAAAATAGTAGAATGATATGATACTTTTAAAAAAGCTTCTAGTTCTGCTTTTTGATATTCAAATTTGCCTTAAGTATAATACACAAATGATGAATTATCTGACGAGCAAGATTGAAAGCTGCTCGTCGTTATAATGAATGCTTTGCGAACTATACATCGTATCAGAAAGTACTGGCTGTTTTCGTTTTACTCACTATACTCGTTTATTGTATCAGTACTAGTTCAATAGACTACATGGACTACTGAGTGCAAATAGACTATTTCACTTAACTATTTGGCTTGCTGGGACTGGGGCTCTACCACAACCTCCTATAGCAGTCTTATTATAACCTTATATTGTCTCTATCCAGTATCCAGTTTTTAATGATTTAAAAGAAAAAAGACAAAACACAAAGAAACATTAAAATAATAGTGCTTTGTGTAATTATAATAATAATAATAATATTTTACCACATTCACACAGCGCTATCTAGCCCCAGATTAAGCAATTATATTTGCTTGTGTTATGGGTTACTAAACAACTGATAAACTACTTATATACATTTTTTTTTGTAAATACATACATATTATAGATAAATTACACCCAGACACAGAACAAACAATCATGATCATCACACAAAGGTTTGTCCTGGGTGGGAATCGAACCCACTACCTCCGGCTTAGCAGTCAGCGTCACTAACCACTAGACCAACAGGCCAGTCAATTGGTGGTAAGCCCCCTGAATTCGCGTTAAATAAAAGTTCAAAATAAGTAAAAACTTCAAAGGAAAAACCTTCCTACTACTCGCAATACTAATTCATAACAGATCGTTGTGTGTAAGAAAAAGCGGAAAAGCTAGTGATTTTTAAATCGAAATTGCATTACCCATTCAAATGGCTTTATATATTTCAATTTTATTTTAAGGTGTATCTCAGAAGAATAAATTTCACCCACGATTTTAACCAATATATTAGACCTTTATTTATATGCTAAGCTCTACGCTCTTATCTGAACGCTACGAATCGTGAAAGAGAAAGCTAAATGCTGTATTAATTCTGTCTCTTTCTTGCAATAGACACAATACTGTATCATAGTTCCTCTTCAATGATTTTCATTTATACATATATGCAAAGGTTGTCAAACTTTATGTGTAATTATGTACCTTACTAAATTTAAGGAATAATAATAAAGATTAGATAAATACGAAGCTTGTACGAAAAAATTAAATGTAGACAAATCAGTAAGTAAGTGGTTTTAAAAATACGGTATTAAAATATACTATTTTTAGATATCAGTAATAGGTACCTGAGCTCTTCTTCGTAGTTGTTCAACGTATCTAGTTATTATTTAAGAAGGTACACTGGAATAGGTACTCGGACGTCGATTTGATCCCATTTTAATATCCTCATAGCGCCACTTTTACGTGGTTTATCTCTGCTACGGTGGCTTAATCTTTCATTGAGAAGCATTTACAACTTGGGGACTTCGATACCTCGTACAAATACGTAAACAACTGAGATTTGATACATGTACAAGTTTATTGATACATATATAGATATATACAAAGCAATATTTATGATACCTATTTAGAGTCAATATCTTAACCCTTTCATGGACAGTATTGTATACACAATAGATTTTTTGTTGTCGTCACGGCCATATACTTTTACTGTCCTGGAAAGTGTTAACATGTCTTACAACTAAAGTAAAATTTCTACAAAGACTCAAACACTTGACTGGTGAAATTAGGATGAATGACCTTATCAAGGTCCTTTAGACTGAGGTCCATTAGTGTTAGTTACTACAAACCTTGAGCGCACTTTGTACCTTTTATTAAAGTTATGTCATGGTTTTGAAATTTCACTCCGGCTTCAAATTATTATGTTAAGGTATAGATTTTTAATAATATTCTTAGATATTGTCAGCCGCGTCATCCTTTCGGTATTACATTACCATACACTTTCCATTACCAGTAATTTAATATCTCAGCGTATGTATATGCTATGTATATATTATGTTTAACCCTCATTTTGTGAACGTTTGCCATTTCACACTTATATGAGCCCATGAAACTCGTTGAAATTTCATTTAAGATATATCATTTACAAAAAACTCCAGTCACGTACTTTATTTCAATTTGATTTGAGCAATCCAATGACAAGCTTTAAAGTCGTTAGTCTACCGTTATGGAAAAAATGTCTACTGTACTAGCAAACCTGTAGAATTTTCTTATTTGTGCTGATGATGTGACATTTGATGGTCATCGTAGTGTTTCGTTTATTTACACATTAGTATTAATTATGATAAGAAATTGTACAAATAAAGCTTTCAATCGGGTCTATGACTCTTAGTTAATGTCTTATGGCTGACAATGTGACATATAATTAGAATAAATAGGTAGGGGAACCTGTTAAACCTTAGCACTATGTGTACCTCGGTCACTTGGCTCGTTTCAAATGTTCTCGCGATATTAAATTGTAATGTCTGTAGTATTCGGTACATCACGGTTCCTAATGTGAAGTTATTCACTTACCGCCATTAAGCCGATGTTTGGTGTTATCGAAGTGAAAAAGTTCTGTTAGGAGGCACCGGGTACCGGCCGAGGTACATAGGGAGTGTTGTACCTTGATTATATTTACCTATTTTTTAAAAAAGGTCTAAAACACATGTAAATATGAAATAGAGATTTCTGATAATTTATTGGTGGTTACGCAAATAATTGAGCTTTCAAAATATGCAAAAACGACTTGTGTACAATACGTCAAAAAAATACAAAAACTAAATATCTAAAAAACCAGTCCTAAGTACAACAAGTTCCCCTACTTACAGTTTGGCTTTAGTGTTATTTTAAAAGCATTTTCCAGGGAAGAATATAAGAAGGCTATTTGAATGTATAACGACTCGACAAAAATTTCAACAATAATATTATTATAAAGCGTTTTTGTAAATAACGCTCTACCTTGGAAATAGCTTTGTTATGTGTTACACATCAAAAAAGATTTTCCTTTTCACAGATCTGAAAAATAAAGCTTAAGGCAATCGTTTTAGATAAAAAGTAAATACGTAAAAGCTCTTGATAATAAACATGTATTGTGTTCTGGAATATTTTACCCAGAATTTACCAGAATGTAAAATGTCAAAACCTTTATTATAAAAAATAATAATTAAAAAAATTTATGAATATTATTAAATTATAACAAACATAAGCAAATGTGCAATTTTAAAACCAATTGAGATTAACATTTTTTACTAGTGATAAATGTGAAAATAAGTTATCAGTTACATGGGTTTTAAAAAAAATTTAGAGCCGAGTATCTAGTAATTTAATGGTAGCATTTTTAATAAAGAAAGAAAAATAAATGCGAAATAACAAAACCTTTGCTTCTTCATCCCCCCAGGGCAGTGTACTAGGTCCGACCCTCTTCCTCATCTACATTAACGACCTGGGTATGCTCAATCTCCCCAATGGTAAAATCATTACCTTTGCAGATGATACCGCTCTTTTATTCAGTGCCAGTACGTGGAAGGAAGTCTATGAGTATGCACAGGCAGGTTTCAACACCGTGACGAAGTGGTTAAAGAGTAATATCCTTACCTTAAATACGAATAAAACCAGTTATATAACTTTCAGTATAACAGATACAACAACCACACAAACCATGCCGTACTCTATAATTGCCCACTCATGCCCAATAACTCATGGTCACGTATGTACTTGTCCATCTTTAAATAAAGTTGAAACAATAAAATATTTAGGTATTATCATGGATAGCCACTTAAGATTCGAAGAGCACATTGATACGCTTAGCAACAGATTACGCAAGTTAATATATATATTTAGAACTTTAAGGCATGTGGCAGATGATAAGTTACTTAGAGCTGTTTACTTTGCGCTAGTCAATTCTTTGCTTGCATATTGTATTACTTCTTGGGGTGGAGCGTCCAAAACATGTATGATCGAACTAGAAAGAGCACAACGCGCAATACTCAAGGTGTCACACTTTAGACCATACCGGTATCCTACAGTACAGTTGTACAGAGAAACAAGTGTGTTGACGGTGCGTCAGTTGTTTCTTCAAACTACAATTATTAAACAACACTCCTTATTAACGTACGATCCTTCATTAGCCCTCAATAAGCGAAGATACAATCCTGTTGATCGACACTCCTCCCGTTTCTCGACCACTTTCTCGAAGCGTTTCTTTTGTTATCTTGGTGGTTTCTTATATAATAAAGTTAACAACTGTCTTGAAATTTACAGTCTCACAAAAAACAAATGTAAAAAGAAAATAGAAGCCTGGCTTCAGAGACTTGATTACGAACAAACTGAAAAACTTCTTCATAATCTGGTATAACACACACACACACACACACACACACACACACACACACACACTCACACACCCTACTAATACTACTAACTACCCAATAATTTAATTAAAAATCTAATCACCATTTCATAACTGTATAATAATAATTATAAATTACAAATAATAAGTACAATGTTCAATAAGGGTGGAGACCTGGTGTCCTGAAATACAAGCCTCGAGCTTAGTTTAGGCACCAGTCTCCCACAATATGTATACTTACATGCCTATGTACAGATTGATTATATAAGTTAATATGTAATGATTATTATGTAAAATATGTGTTGTGGTGAGAAAATAAATAAATTATTAAAAAAATTATTAAAATTATTCATCCACAAAAGGGTATCGTTTCATGTATTGTAAACAATCCAATTATTCGAGACAATTGTAATCTGAAGAAAGTGAATCAAATGGTGTAGAGATGTCGCTATTTCTCCGAGTATAGCATTACATTAACATGCACTTTTTGATGTAATATATAAACGATAATATCGCATAGGTAATTTGAAAAAAATAAATAAATAAATAAACATTTAATGTGCTTTCTGTCGATCAAGTTACATTTTAATTGCAAAATAAATATCCATAGAGTCAGGAAATGCTTTATTAATTCAGTAATATCTACAGGTGGCGAATTGAAGCGACACTGGCCATCATCATCAATTTATCATGCTTAATGGCTTTTGGCATTTGATTACTTCTCCGGCTACTGTTATAATCCTGTCGTCCATGCATGGCTTTGTGTTCCCAAAAAATCTTATCAGGAAAAATTGGGATGTATAAATTGTACATGGATATTAACTACAATAAAATAAAACGTGTACCTTTTTCAACTTTATATCAGGTATACATACTTCAACAAAATGTGCTTAAGAAAGTCTTAAAGTCTCTTGCACAATAAAAAAGCTATTTGCAAGACGAATCGTAGGGTTAAATTTATAAGACACCAACTCTGTAGTTTTCATAGCGAAATAGTAGGTAAATAAATACACATAATATTAGGAATTTAGGTCTAATTTATGCCTTCAATGGGACTACGTAATCTTCTACCTCTTTGAAAATATAATAATAAATTTACTATTAAGTGCAGGTGTGAAAGATAGATTAAGGTGTAAAGTTCTTAAACTTAAGAGGCTTATGAACTATAGCTGTGGAGTGTTAAGTGTGAGTGATGTCTAACTAAGTGTGAAATGGGTTTGTACTTATGTTTAATGAAAATGTAAGTGGCAAATAAAATATTTAGTCCGTTTATTAGTACAGTTTTGCTCTGGGCTTTGGGTATAATAAATAACATTGGAACAATCTTCTCTTTCGAGGATTTGCCAGGTTTAGTAGTATAGGTACTAAAGCATTGAAGAATTTAATTCCACAGTCCATCTAGCACGGTTTAAGAAGAATGTTTTGGTCGTAAACTTTTAAAACAGTACAATTTAAACCGTTACAATTTCAGTGTAAATTTATTATACCCTAGATAAGCTTTTTTCCTACTTCCACTAGACTTGCACTTTCTCATTTCATTTTTAATGGCAACGCTCGCACTATGCCGAAGGATCTCTATTATATTTTATGACCTTTGTTAAGTATTACACGAACGTTTCTTCGTATAACGCTTATACGTATCTAATCTGTAGCGATGAACATTGGTTTCATTATGTGATTAAATATAATAAAGGAAATATTACATAACAAAACATTTTCTCTCAAAAGCAGAAGTACCTACAACTGAACTTAATTAATCACAATTCATCAACATTATTAAACCTCATGTTAACATGTTAACAACCAGTTGCCCTCATTTATATCAAACTGACTGAGTATATATGTATTATCTATCTAAAATTCAAGCTGTTGTCGCAATATTATAAAACGAATTTCTATGACACGGCATAGTTGTTAAATGAGAATTCTTCTAACAGGAATTCTCATTTCACAAATATAATTAAATAAAATTAATTTAATAGATATAAAAAGAATCGGTACGTTTATATAGGTACGACTATAAGACCAAATTTTTATATATAATATCATAGTTGAGCCCTGTGCCTGAGTTGACTTGAGTATGATTGACGTATATTCCTTAAAATATTTATTATTATTTGCCTTGTATCTGTGTAATACACCGACTGAAAGGGTTTAAGCAATTTTTACACGATCACACATTTATAAAAATTGTCAACTAGTTGATTTTGTAAAAAAAAAACATTTATTTGCAAACTGGTTGATATGTCGATAATTCCTTGAGTTACAATTGTACTGGTCGTATTTGTTGCGGCATATTTCCAACAATACAGATACGATGAGTAATAACATTGTCCATATTTGCTATTTAAAATTTTGTTAGTAATGTTTTTGGAGTTAGATGTGTCATAAATTGGATGGGTACCATTACATTGATAGGTACGGACTTGCGAGTTTCTTTGAGGAAACTGGATGCTCAACAACGATCAACCTACCAAAAATAGTTGCAACACAAGAATGTTATTGTTTACATGAAGATAGTTTTTGACATCCTTTGTCATAGACAGACCTTCATTTGAACTCCATAATGCTAGTGACTACAGTTAATTGCATTAATTAACTGTTGTCACTTCTGAAGCTTCTAGTTCTAGTTTAAGTACTATCTACTGTCGATGCTCCTGAAATTTCTGCGTGGCTTGATTATATTCAAGTTATTGAGTAATAGTAGCTATATTTCGTATTCATGTGGCGCAAAGTATTAAATTAGTATCTAGTCCGTTTTAAGGCACCCACCGTAACATTTTGTAACACCTGACGCATTTGATAGGAAATCCAATACGACAGGTTACGAAACGTTACGAGTAAAAAAATATATAATATCAAAATATTTCTTAAATAAATTTCATTTTCTTAAAACATGTTTTATAACTAATAGTAAATTACAAATACCTTAGGAACAGTTACAATTTCTAAGTTTTTATTACAGTGAGTCATAATATTCCAAAATTAAATGTTCGTTCCATAGCGTACATTTTACATAGCGTTTTTAGCACCATTATTTTAGAGTTGTCAGTACTATCAGTCAGTTTCTCTTTCAAGCCGTATTATACATACTATTTTTGTACCAAGCACTTACCTTTTATTTATTTGCTTGTTTTATACAATAGATACTTACAATCAGTAAATATCTACTACAGAAAAGGCACTTTGATTTCGGCTGACATCCGACGGAAGGGCTTGAACATCCGTACCCTAATGTGGACCCGTATGTTTCTTTATAGTAGGTGCCCAACATAATAGTTGGGTACTGCAAAGGTTTTTTCGACAGATTTTAAGGGAATGTATATTTAATAAATGCTATTTATGAGACTGCAAGTACACAGTAAACTGAGCACTATTATTTTTTGTTACTGTTTAATATATAACCTGAGAAGTGAAGTAAAGCCGATAGGTTTTAATTAAGTAGGTATTTATATAGGTTCTGTTTAAGTAGGCTTAGAGACAACACCAATTAGTACCTACTGTAATACTGGCATGAACGGGTAAGTTTCAACGACACTTCCAAATCTGTTTGTGATAAATTGGTTTACATTAAAATACCAACAGAAATCACATGCCGTATCTTCTATTCTACTCTAGATTATTTATAAGAACAAGTGCATCATGGTAGGGTGAAAACGTGAGTTTTTTTAAATTAAAATTAAGACAATATTATTATGAATACTTCATGGAACTATTACTCATTGATTAAACAGTGAACGTATGCTTTTTTGTAGCATAGTGGTATGTTGTGTGTTAGCTTAGAAAAAAAATTAAAACGTCTATGAAGAATGACTAATGATGAGCGTCTTAGAAGTAGGTTCTTAAAATAAATAAAAAAAATAACTTCATAGCAAAAAAATAGAAATAAAGGCACTTTGTTATTATTTTATTTCATTTATAAAATATGTACAAGTTTTGAATACTTAAACAGAAATTAATAGCAAAGATAAATTATTATAAATCAGCATAAATACATACAATAAGTACACAATCATTTAAATAAATATTGAAATACTATACTATATAATTAATACCAATAACCAATTTATATTTTCATAATACACAAGTAAATTATAGAAAAACAATAATTTAATACATATCTAAAATAGCAGAAGTAGGTACTCAGAGTCAGATAGAACCGACAGGGAGCAGAGCAACGTTCTCGTTGACGTCTCGAACACACTTGTGTTCGAGACGCAGCTGCCGACAGCGCTCCCTCTTTTATACTCGCTAGTAAACACCTTTCACTCTGCCCCACCTCTGACTACCGTTTTAGTCGTTATAACTATTTTTATACAGTAAAAATGTGATTATATATCTTAATTATTTATGATTATTATCAAAAATTAATTAATTAACTTAATTTTATTAAAATAATACATTAAAAATGTTCAAACATCTCACAAGCGCTTAAAGCGTCATAAAAAACCTGTCACAACCTTTCTTTATCGTGCATTATCAATTTAGGAACATAATATACTATGTGCCATTTTTTTTCTATTTTTAAACCTGTGAGTACTATCTGTAATAATCCTGAAAACTCTATAAATGTAAATTTTGATAACCGAAATCTCCGTATGTTCGTGTGGCCCTTGTATAAAATTCCTCCCAGCTAGCTAAAACTTAGCCAAAGTACACGATACAATTGGAAACGTACAATTTCTTTCGTGATCCCAAACAATTTATAGCTAAAGGCTCTAGAGATTTACGACGATGCCATCTATAAAATAAGAAGACCACGTAATATTATTTGCTAAAAGGACGACCCTTTTGTATCTACCGTATTGTACTTAGAATTGAACTTTAATTGATTAATTCCAGAGTAGAAAAGAAGGAAGAAAGGGATGACAATATAAATTTTTAGGGGTATGTATGCTAGGTAGGTACTATGAGACAGCTGTTGGGTTAACAGCTGTAGGTACTGTCCCTATATACTGTATCATCTGATTTACTGGTAGGTACTAGAGGGTCAATGGCCGAGGTTCTGTTCCTATGTTCTGTATCAGCTGATTTGCTAGGTACTGTGCTGTAGAGCTACTTATTAGACCGGCCCAGTGTTTCCACCTTCGTACCGTAGGTAGTGGGTAATAGGTAGTGTTGAATAATACTCGAGAGACGACTGTACAATGTTTATTTACAAATGTAGTCTGACAAAGGTATGATATTTACATGAGTGGATTTTGGTTGTTGACCAATCAGGAGCGTTATACAATATTAAAATCACCATTATTTTGCTGCAGTTGTCTGCTTGATACAAATATCCAATCATATGCTTACTTTTTACGTTTTGCTTTGAATAACTCCGCGTTCGTCCGCGCGCGATACCACTGAAGCGCAGTCACAGAGTACAGTAAAGCTTCGGCCAAACCTGCGCGACCAAAGCGACTGCGAAGCGGGAGCGTCTGCCGCGCGGCGGTCGCTGCCGTATAATATCTATGGCGCCTTGCACACCTGCGCGACCGCAACGCGGGACTGCAGCGTCCGCGGAGCGGGATGCACGCGTCTAGTGGTCAGACGTGTGTAGTAGTATAATTAAAGTACTACCATCATGCTCGTGAACGGGTGCTACTTGGGGTGACTGGTCAATCTTGGCATGGCTTACATTTAATATTCAATCCAGTATTACCTTGTCGTTCAATGTGACCAGGGGGTGCATTTACCAGTTTAATTAAAATACGTAGTCAAATTACCATACATACCATAGTTGAAACTAAATAATTGAAATCCTCGTTTTCTTTCTTTAATCTTAGTATTATATTAATTAGTTAGTTTGTAATAATTACTTTGTATGGTTCTTTGGTTGCGTTGAGTGTTTAAATTGTAACTCATTCAAATAACTGTAATTATCTGGCGATTGAAAAGAGTGGCGTGAGTTTCTTGCCAGTTCTTCTCACAGCTCTACCTCGTCAGCGAACTGGCTGTAGGCCAGGCTGTAGCTCATTCCCTACTTCACTACCTTTGCCTACCTTACTCTCTGCACCTACACCACTACCTTTACCTACCACATTCCATTCGCCTATCCCACCTCCTTCACATAACCCACTCCCTTGCCGGTAGGCAGTGGCTTCGCAGACCGCAGAGTCCCAGGCAATGAAGAAGCGACATGAGCGACAGTTACCACTTACCATCAGGTGGGCTGTTAGCTAGTCTGCCACCGTCGGCTGTAAAAAAAACCCTACCGATTCGTACTCTGTCAATCAAACCATTGAACCAGAGAGGTTCCCAATATTTGTCGCGTGGTATATTCCGCAAAATAAATAAAAGTCTTTTTCATCAGAGTCAGAATTTGATGTTAAATTATACGAGAATGTCATCACCACAACAATTTAGTAGCTATCCTACTAATATTATACATGCGAAAGATTGTGGGTGTGTTTGTTACCACTTAGTGCCTAAACGGCTAAACGGATTTCAATGAAAATTGGTATGTTAGAAAGGTTTGGTGCCAGAGACAGATAAAGTATTTAAGGTTATTTTTATCCCGAAAATCGGTCTGATTCCCGAGGGAGACAAAACACATTTTAGGCGCAGGCAAAGCCGTAGGGCGCATCTATTACCAGATAAAGACGCGCAGCTTTAGTGATTGTTTACTAACAAATGAAGTTCGCGGTTCGCGTCGCAGTCGCGCAGGTGTGCACGTTAAGTTTCGCGTTGCAGACGCTCCCGCGTCGTGTCCCGCGTCCCGCGTCGCAGTCGCGCAGGTTTGGCCGTCGCGACAACTAACTACTTCGGTCGCCGCGTTCCGCTATCATTATTGAGAAGTCGGGAGCTGCGCGCACGCGCCGATGCATTTATAGGACTCCGCTATTGTCTCTGTACGCCACAAATTTATTGCTCGCGCCGGTGGGACAGTTAACCAATGCAGGAATATCAGATATACTATAGGTATGTATTATACTTATCGATATAATAATTAAGAGTGTATAACTAAATAATTCCTACTGCAGGCTTCTTATTTTGTTTTCCTTTAAGTACCATAAGTTAGTAATGTCTAAAGTGAATTAAGAAAGTTACAACTTGACTAGTCTTAAATTCTTGTGTCTCGCAGACGCACTATAATTTAGGTACTAGGTAATAATGTAAATAAATGTAGATAGATTTTAATAAGCACTGTTATTAAAATTATAAAAACTAAGTTACGAAGCCAAAGTACTTATATTAAAATGTAAGTAGGACACTAGTTTTACTATTCGTATCTCCCTTTGAAAATGTAGTTAGGGCGAACATAAATTGTCTTAACTTCACAGTTTGGGTTTCTCCAAACACTGCAGTTCCTGAAAATTTTCTCGAACAAAAACAAGTAAGTGTGGTTTTACAAATGAGAGTTACGCTCTACTAAACGCGGATTCAAAGAATCTTGAACACTTTACAGAAATTTACTGAATCGCTCGACTAGAAATTAAACGACCACGAATGAGCCAAATACTATCTACTGATCTACGAGAACCGGAATATCATCCGCAGCTATAGTGCAATGTAACGTTTGATTGCTGCACTTGCCTGCACTTTGATAACATGAACATTCTATCCGTCAAATTAGTAAAACATAGTAATGGCCGTCATTATCTTCATATCAACCGAAATATGGATACTGTAGTTGTAGGTACCTATGCTTTACCCAACCATCTCCACTCTGAATGGGTTTGAGTTGGGTTTGTTGGAATAATAAAGTAGGCCATAGGTACTGTTATGAACTTTTAACCCGACCTTGTCGTGTGAACGTATAGATTACAACTTCATGAAATGACAAGTGCCCATATCACTTGTCTTTACTGATGCCAATTTCATCTCATGGTCTAAATCTCGTTAGTATATAAATTGTTGTTATACTCTCAGGACTAATATAATCTCGTTTCCCGCTTGCTCTACCTAAATAATAACAATAACAGTGTAATAACATGAACATTCATGATAGTTCAATATTATACAAGTTGTCTGCATCCGGTGGTTTAGTTGTACATACAGTAGTATAAGGAGTATAGGTACAGTTGTTACGCTAATTTTGGGTATAGATAACGGTTCGGGTAAAGTTATATTGTTTTTTCTGTAGAGAAATTCTATGTTATCCAAGAAACTAGGATTGTGCTCGATAAAGGCACCGGATCGCCCCTTGTTACATGACATCCGACATAGCTGTAGAAATGTAGTTGTGATCCTTTGACTACCGATTCTGTTCTCTAGTTCGAGGCCCGCCTTTTTAGAAATAACACTTCAAACTTCATTTTGTAACACACTTATAAAATCTTAAAGAAACATAAAAGAGGAGACTTTTCTCTATTTGCCCGACTGCCGATGTCAAGGAGGGTAATATTTTTGTAATAGTGGTTCCAAACACAAAGCTTCATAATGCATCATCTGTCCTTAGTCTGAGAAGTAATTCGCTATTTTTCTTTTTGCTCGAACCGAAACCGAATACGATGTTCTGGATTGTTCTTTTTATGAATACCAGAGGCCCTAGACAAGTGTCAAAGATTTCTATTCTATTCATAGAATAGATTAAAAAATGTATTCGATTGACATAAGCTAACGCCAACGCTTATGTCAATCCGATACATTTTTTATTCTATTCCATGAATAGAATAGAAATCTTTGACACTTGTCTAGGGCCTCTGAAGAGCTAACTGGCTAGACAAATGAGTTTTCATCTGATAGGTTTTTGTCAATACTTCATTATTGATGCTCATCAGGCCTCATTGTATTAAATTAAATGTAATGAATGAAAACTTATTTCTGTATCTTTTAAAATCTGTAAGTAGAATACCTAAATGGTTTAAGAAAAACGTTGGACTATTCTTAGCAAGGATTTAGCTGAAAGGTCTTCATTTGCTGCATCAACTCGACTCAATCTCTAGAAGGGAATAAGTATATGAAAATACATTACTTAGTCTAAACGAAGTAGGTATTTCTATTTAGATAAGTACGGCTTATTGGATGACGGTGTACTACTACTACTACTACTACTGTATTAAATTAAGAGCTAACTTTTTGTGACTCAATATTACAGAACCATCAAATGAACATTATGTATAGGAATTATGATTATTGTATTTATTCAAGAAAATTGACGAATAAATGCTTAGTTAATTAAAAGTAGCTAGCCAATGCTAAGTTAACCTTTGGTTAGGAGTGTTTGTTGATATTCATTTAAAAATTAAAATATAATGTTTTAAATATGTGTTAGGAAATATATTTAGGTACTACTAAAGTACCTACCTATATTAGGTAGATACCTACTATTATATTTCATATCGGCCCATTATTATCCCACTGCCGGGAAAGGTCTCGTCTCATACAGAGAAGGTATGAGTATTAATCGCTACGCTTGCTTAAGGCGGATTTGCGATTTTAGACTTTCTCAGAAGTCCAGGTTTCCTCACGATTTTTTTCTTAACCATTAGTCTAATAAGTAATGTCCAAGATAAACTTAAAAAGTACATATGATTCGAAAAGTCACATTGTTTCTTGCCAGGACTCGAATCCACGACCTCGTGTTTACGAAGCGAGCGCCTTATCCACTGAGCCATTTCGACTTATTTACTAACAGGAAAATATATATTTTTGCTATAGAAATGGCAGAAAACCGCCCGGCAGATTCCTATTTCTCCTTACGAAGCCGTAAAATAACTTTAGCCTCAAAAAGATGGTCGTTCAACTTTGATTTCATACGTGTATTCCCTTGTGAATTTCACATATAATTGCTGCCAAACTGCTATTTATACCAACTGTTACCGGTCAAAGGTATGATTCAGGTTTAAGTATTAACTATTGATTGCTATACAATGAGAAATGTAATTTAGATATCAAAAAAGTTGCATCCAAATTTAAGCTGGAAAGCAGACATTTTGGCTCATTTGGTGTTAATTTTTATTACAGACACTAACAGTCATGACTTAGCAAAATATATTGTCTAATAGTGACCAGAGAGATATTTGCCACTTTTTCAAAAACAATTACCTATCACATTGACGTTGACATAATGTATTAGTTTTTATTCACATGAGGCGAGTATTTATAAAAGCCGTAAAATATCTACTGTAACCAAAATTCATAAACAGAGATTGAGCGACAGAGTTTTCTTCAATGTTTTGCGTATTTAATTTCAACGTTGATATAAATCCGAACGAGCCGAACTTGATGCCGCATTAATAGCTCTTCTGTGAGCATTGTTATACCGATTATTTTCAATAACATTTCTTGTATTAGGCACTTTGACACTACGACTTGACGACGTTATTATCCTCGGTATAAATTGAGGCAAATGGGGTCGGGCGATGCTGATAAGAAAAGTGCGCATATTAAATATTATTTCATAAAATAAATAAAATCTAGGTGTTTGTAAAGGAAATGTGTTTCCATAGATAAACTTCGTAAGGTAATCTAATCGTCTGGATAGCTAACAAATGTAATATACCTAATGAGTTGTTTTTTTGATAAGCTGATAATCATTTACTATTATAGAATTACATGTTTTTTCAGGACTTTTTCTACGAACTTTTAGACTTGCTGGGTTCACTAAATCGCTGATTAAGGGTTGGTAACAACTTTCGTCTAAAGAAAAATATTTAGATAAAACTATGGACTAAGAAGTCTATTGTTCTATAACATACCCAAACTTGATCATTTCGTTTGAATTTGTTGAGATAGTTAATGTGTTATCAGGGTTGCTGGTTTTGATTGTTAACGATACAATTGAATATAATTATAATTATTATTATTTTTAATTTATATTAAATACTAAACATAAAAAAAGTCTTAGATGAGTCTTTCGTACAAAATTGTAGATGTGATAAGATACAGGATATATTTTTTCAAGTACCTACAACCTTAACTTTCACGATAATTAATTATTTAACCGACTTTAAAAAGGAGGAGGTTCTCAATTCGGGTCGTATGTTTTCTTTTGTATGTTCGCTACGCGATTTCTTCGCCAATTTATGTATGGCTTTTAATATGATTATTTTTTTGTAAGGTAATGTTTCAGACGTGGTCCTTTATTAATATAATGGCAATTAGTTCAGCGCTTTGTGAAAAATTTAACAAAAACGAAATATACATAGATGATGTTTTGGTTTGTTCAAGTTATATTGAGGAGTTTTACTTTTAGTTTTTTAACCAATCTCAAAAAAAAAGAGGAGGTTTCTCAATTCAAACGTATATATATATATATTTTTTTATATGTGTACGTCGATAACGTCGTCGTTTATGGACCGATTTTGATGATTCTTTTTTTGTTGGAAAGTAGTTATCCCAAGTGTGGTACCATGTTACGGAAACCAGGATCTGATGATGGCATCCCAGGGAAATCGAGGGGAACTTTTGAAAATCGTACTGAAGACTAGTGCATTTGTTACTTTTTTCATTAAGTATTTTAAGGCACTACTATTTAGTACAGGTTTGGAGTTGAACTGATTATGGAGCCAAAAGACAGTCGAGGGAACTCGACAACGATTTACAGCAATTACTTGGTGTTTGGACTTAAATCATTTCTAATGATGAGAACTTTGCACCCATATGGGTTTAAAGTGCCATTACAGGTGACCATAGACACTCGAGGGAATTCCTTAACAGCAGTCATGTCGGGCTTACTTCATACGGTTCAATATTCTAAAATGTTTAGTTCGTAGAAAAATAAAACCTAAGCAAGATTTAGGTCTACCCATCACTGAAAATCGTCAAATAAAATAATTTTAAACAAAAAAAATACCGACTTCAAACGGGAAGGAAACTAAAAAGTTAAAAATAAGTTTACTTAGCAAAAAGTAATTCGTATTTTGATTTAGTTAATCAGAATTTTGAAGTTGGTGCCGTTGGAACGGGTGCCTCAGGAACCGGGGCTCTCAGGAACGAACCCAACTAGATGTGGGAGATTGAACATCACAAAGCATGTAAATAAGATTTTGTTAATGAAATGGCAATACGAATAAATGGATTTTTTTGCATAATTATATTTAACAGTTAAGTACAAAGCATTATTTAAAATTAGGCGCTCAAAATCTTAAAATTTTACATAAAAACGTGTAATGACTCTTAAGTTTGTACATAATAATAAGTAGCACGAAGAGTTTTGAAGTCGGTTCTTGTATTTTCCCTTACAATTAATTATTTATTATTACATTAAACAGAAAGGTGTTCAGCAATTATACTAATTAATGATTTAATTATTATGTTGAATTAAAGAATGAATTTAACTTTGCAAATGAATTAGAAGGTCTCTCATATATTAATGTAGGTCGGAATTAATTTTGAGTCTGCAAATATAAACTTAACATAGCGAAAAAAAAAATGTTTACACCTAATTCGTTTTCTACGAAATACTTATAAAGAGCATTAGGTTTAGTAGTTACGCGATGATTTTGACAAATGTCAAATTAAACTCCTATTCAACCACAAAGTACTTACCAATCTTGTACCGCGAACCGTCCAGATCATTATATAATGAATTTCTTTCCACTCGACTGTTAGTTTAGTAAATTGGTTAGTAGACTCTCTTAAATTGAAAGTGTTATTTGGACTCAAGGAAATATGTTGCGAAGCTTCGTGGTCAAACTTTGGAAGTGAATTAAACGTGGCTGTAATTTTACGTTTTTGTACGTAAAATTACCAGGCACATTTGATTCACGATCAAACTCCACACCCTTCTATTGTATGATGTCATTAATGATTAGTTTAATTACAGCATAATCTTATGCGTTCTTGCGAACTATTATCACAAATGAAGCAAGTATGATAGTATTTCTACTTTTGTGTAATAATTAAAACTTTTAATTAATTGTATGAATTAATAATATTACCAAAAGAGTAAATTAGTTTAACGTGGGCTTTTTAATACGAATACATACTTCACAATAACATTTCACTAAAATTAAACTCGAGTGCAGTTTAACTGTGAAAATGCTAATAGTTTCACGTGGGCGTGCAATAACTGCCAACAAACTTGGATTTATTCTGTTGTCGTTTGCATAACATTTTTCGTGGATAACTAAACCTAGTTCTATCTGATTTAATTTGACTGAAATATTATCATAATATATGTTATACCGATTTATAACGAAGAGTAAACTTAAACTGTCGTTAGTCTACTTAATCCTCCCTCACAACATGTAAATGTAACGCATTAAAAAAAATATTGAGTGTCGGTCCCAGACTTTTGATATCAGCCGCTGAAAATTTGTGAAAGGCGAAACATCTTTTCGGTCTCTATCACAACGACAACGGCATGTGATTACTCGTGGAGTAAAAATTTTAATGCTTTCCTGTGTTGCCAGTGACCGATTGTTAAAAGTAACACGAGACAGATCAAAAAGTAACATTTTCGAGGCAAAAGTAACAAATCTATATTGTAGTAAATCTATAATGTTGAAAAATACTCTAATACTAATGTATTCTCTTACACAAAAAATAAAAAGTCTTCTTTTCGATTTGTTAAACTTCGTAGGTAACAATTTGAACCTGATAAAAATGGACATTAGAGATACAATAAAAAAATATTGCAATATTTTAGGGTAATCAATTTATAGAAAAGTAACATTTTGAGTCGTGTAACATGAAGTAACAATTGAGGGCAAAAGGTAACGTCAAATGTTACAAAAGTAACATACTAACAACGCTGATGGTTACTGTCATGACCAGTTAGTAACATGGCTGCTCCTAACGTAAAAAAAAATCAGGATCAAAATCAGGCAACACATGCGCTGGCACAGAGTTTTCCATCCATAATTCTGACTACTTAGTTATTCTTAGACTCTACATAAAGGGTGCAAAGGCAAAAAAGTTAAAGCCATGCCTGCAATATTAATTTTTGTATGAATGAACTGAATTGGCACGCCGCAAAGCTAATAAATTATTCCAAATTTCCACTGCACTAGGATATTGTGAAACTTGAAGATTTAACATGCTAATTCACGACGTTGTGGACGACTACGAATGTGACTTTACAATATACTTTTTACATTTGCTTTGTAAATTACTGATTAACGGTAAAGATAAGCATCAAGAACCCTAAACTTGATTAGAGGTCTTTGACTGCACTAGAAAAATAATGGCGATGTATTATAGATACCTACTACTAAGTACTATTAATTTGTAGTGAAATAGTAGACCAAGAGTTCAGAGGCTCAATTTTAATATAATTTGCTATTTCTTACTAAAACATAACGGAAGTGACAGACACATCATGTTTAATTGTAAGTATTACCATTCAATTTTCAAATTCAAATTCAAATTTTATTCATAAACAATTTTCACATTGTGTTTGAACATAATTATTACATAATCATAAAGAAAAATAATATAAGATAAAATTATAGTAATGACATGCCATAATAGAAAATACAATCAATTAGCAGTACCTACCATACACTATTATAAAAATACATGTAAAGAGGGTTTATCCTTAAGCATTAAAATCATAATAAATTAAAATTAATGTCAAAGATAATAAATTAAAATTAATGTCAAAGAGGTCAATAGAAAACTAAAATTACTTAATATGTTAAAGTGTGTAATGAAATTAGAATAAATATGTCATCTGGTGAATATTTTAAAATAAGATATAATATTAAAATAAAAGAATTCTGACAATAAATAAAACCTTTAGTAACAATTATAATTTGTTATTGTACGGCCCAATCACGATAAGTACACCTTTGCATGTCATCGAGAGAATAAAAACACCCTTTCAACAGAAACGTCTTAAGTTCGTCTTTAAATTTATTTTTATATAGCAAGGTCTTCAAACCAAGAGGTAGCTTATTAAAGATTTTGATAGCGTTATAATGACTGCTGTGCTTTACTATGTTAAGTTTCGGTTTAATTTTGCACTGAAAATCTTTTCTACGTGTGTCTTCTCTTAGTTGGCGTTCTTCCTCGGTTTCATACTTGTGGACGTATTTTGCAAAATTAGTTAACAGAACTAGGACGTACAGACTCGGAATCGTTAAGATTTCGAGCTCAACAAAAAACGGTCTACAAGATACGTCTTGTCTTATACCTACTATCGTTCTGACTACATTACATTGTGTCTGTGATTGCGCATCTAATGACATTTGCGGGCGACACACCATAAGATAAATGACTCCTAATTCGTAACAACGCTTCATTTGGAGTTTAATTACTTGCCTTACATTTTTGCATACGCCAGCTGTGCCTGGATCATGTTCTATTTAATTAAAACTCAAGTCTTTGAAATCAAATTGCCAAAATGTGATTTTGAAATGTTTATTTAGCAGCTGAATAAGTAATTAAATTTGTATAATAATTGAATCTATAGTTGTTGACACGAAGTAACTTTTTTATATAACTTTAATCAGTTCCAAAAACAGCCTGCACGTAGGAACAGAATAAAGAAGCACACTCTTACAGCATGTATTTTATTTAAAACAATTGACATTTACTTAACTCAAATGGCAATATTTGTATCCTTGAAGACTTTCTAAAGTAGAAGTAAAAACAAATCTTGCCGATTTAGGTCAAGACCTTAAAAGAGATTATTTAATAATCAATTGAGTAGAAACTAAACAAAATATTTGTATGGCTCAAAGCACAATATACAACAATCCTTCAGAATTCTTCCCAACTCGGCCACGTCGACAAGATTCTCATGGACGAGTTGGTGAATAAGTCATTAATAAATTCAACAAATGCGCTATGAAATTGAAAATGTACTTTATAATGGTTTTGGAACAGTATTGGTTCCGTTAGCTATTTAATTTCATAGTTACTTTACTTTGTTCTCTAAATGACTATGGCTTATCATAGTCGTAACAATTAGTAGGTACGACAGTACATTTACTATCCAATACAAATAAATATTGTTACATATCTACTTGATGCCTGATGGCGGTATTGAGTTTCAATTTTTTTAACGATAATGAATATGGGATGATTACGCTTTTGGAAATATTTGAATTCTAAATATATCCACCAGAACATAGCTACTAGCTAATGAGCATATTTAGGTACAAATAGTAAAAACAATAACACAAGTATTTTACTTGCTATTGTTTCGTCAAGTTCGCATGTACTTTGCGTCGATATAGTAGTCAAATTCTACTCGTATTAATTTACTCATTTATATACAAAAACAGTGTGTTATATTTCTAATAGATAAAAGATTTCTATTCTGTCAGTTGAAATGTACCTAAGTATGGCACCTACCAATACCACTGCGTACCTAAAAAAGGCGTGATCTATGTCCTTGAGTAACACTCTTATATTTTCTCGAAGGTAGACAATACCTTTTGATTAGAGTGTAACGAGTAACGAGTGTGGAGGAAATTGAGAGTTACCGCCCGAATCTCTACGATATATTGATAGACGATGCTTTGCCAAAGCTTCAAAAATATTTGCGTACAATACCTATATAAAGTCTTGCAATTTAATCAACAATGTTTATTTAAATGAAAAATAACTTCTCGAATTTCAGTGTTGCGAAATCTGATAGTAGGTACCTATTTCTACTAAGGTTACAAGTAAATCTAATACGTGGAGTAGGTATCTCTAGATTCGTAACAACAATATTTACTAGGTAAGAAACCACTAAAATCAATATAAAATTTGATACAATTTAATCGATAATATTTATTACTTCTACTACTACTACTATTAATATATATACTTAAAGCTCAAAAGTTTTTGGTTTTCTGTGTACTAATAACTCATTATTCAAGTGAATTGATACGTTTTTGGCGATAGGGGTGAGATCAGCCTTCCTTGTCCTTCTCTTCCACTTCGCTCTATCGCCGATATCGTCTTTAGAAACTTCACACTCCTTCATATCCTTGATATCTACACTTTCCCATCTTGTCTTGGTTCAGCCTCTGGATCTTCGACCAGGATGGCAGAGTTGTAGTGCTAAATTTGCCACGTAGTCTGTTGGCCTTCTTTTAACGTGACCATATCATCGCAGCCTACTTTTCTGCATTTTGTCGGCAATGTCGCGTACACCTAGGCTTCCTAGGATTTTAGAAGTTCTGGTTACACTGCACATCTACCTAATCACGGCCCACGTTTCAATGCCATACAGAAGGACTGGTCTTATAGACCAGGCCTTTAAGTTTGACCGGCATACTTTGTTGAAAGTTACGGCAGTCACCTCTTGCCTTTTTAATCATGCTGCAGCTATTCTGAATGTTACATCCCAGATTGCCCGAGCTGTGGATCATGTTACCCAAGTCATCTTTAAGTATATATATTAATATATATCGCACTACTAGTTGCTCATTCGATTATTTCGGTTTACGATTATTTACGATTTCGAAGATTATTTTCATATAAAATTACGTAGGTAATAAAGATCAAACATAAAGGAGATCGCACGATCCAGTTATCGTTAACCTAAACATGAAAAAAAAAAACATTTTATATGCATTTTATATGTGCTTTCTAAGTTTATGTTGGACATTTCTGATTGACGGTGAAGGAAAACATCGTGAGGAAACCTGGACTCAAAAGTCTGTAATTGTCAATCCGCTTTGAGGAAGTGTGGTAATTAATGCTCATGCCTTCTTTCTACGAGAAGAGGCCTTTGCCCTGCAGTAGGATAGTAAACAGGCTGGTAT
Source organism: Parascotia fuliginaria (assembly GCA_963082885.1). NCBI lineage: Eukaryota > Metazoa > Arthropoda > Insecta > Lepidoptera > Erebidae > Parascotia > Parascotia fuliginaria. The sequence goes on along the minus strand of OY720180.1, from coordinate 9,415,472 downwards.
TATATTATCATAGAAAATCAATTTATTTCGGTACCTGTTTGTTATTGATCCTGTAGTGAACGTTTCTAAAAATGTTATCTATGTACTAGTTATTTAAGTAGGTGTAGATACATAGATAGTAGGTGCTTGCCCGAATTCCTCAAATTCGTATACCTATAGAACCAGTAACCATTATTCATACTACATTAAATTTCATTAAATGCGACATGTACAATTTGAAACACTTTTGTTCATTTAGCTTCAAAAATAGGTTTTGATATTATTCTTAGTTTCATATGAAGTAAGAGTAGTAGATCTAACGCTTAGTATGCACTCAGTGAGCTTGAAAAATCCTGGTATAGTGTAACACAAGCGGTAATTCACGTCTTTGTAGCATATTGCGGGTCAGCTGTGAGAAATAGCGGCGGCTTGACTTATGAGTGTACTACTTTCATGTTATTAAAACATTGTGTCATATATTGCAAGTATTTTGCTGTTTTTCATCAGTTGTGTCTTATACTTGCGATATCCATCGAAAAAGAAAATTATATTTATTTACGGCATTTGCTTTTAGAATTCTATATTCAACACTTAGGTAATAATTAATTAATGTAATTTATCTATAATATGTATGTATTTACAAAATAAAAAATTATTTAAGAAGTATATCAGTTGTTTAGTACCCATAACACAAGCAAATATAATTGCTTAATTTGGGGCTAGATGGCGCTGTGTGAATGTGATAGAATAATATATAATGTAATATAATAATAGATACTTTCAAGCATATCTGTGAAAAAGAGTCTAGACAAACAGATAAACCGATGAAAGGATTGTACCTACTTATATGAAAGATATCATTATTAAACCTAAAAGGTTTATCAAGCAGTACCTATTGTTATCTATTTACTTGCCAGAAAGGTTGGTTTGAGATTTACAAGTTTTTTTAAAAATTCGATATAACTGTAGAACCACACTTGAAGTTTATTATAATATTACTAGCTTCCCGCAGCGGTTTCTCCCGTGTCTTTAGTTACTGCTCTGCTTCCGTCACCAGTAGTATGATATTACATAGTCTAGATATAACCTTCCTCAAGAACTGAGTTATTATACGCAATAATAATTATTAAAATCTGACTGGTAGTTCCAGAGGGTTATTCCCTAAGTACTCCATTCTTTTGTTCCAAAAAGATAAGAATCTCATACATTCATTCCCAAGTTACTCCATTGAATTTGTATTATTTAAAGATTAGCGTGTTCAAACAAACAAACTCTTACGTTTTATATAATAGTATAAATAAAGGCAATAATAGACGTATTGACTGTTTTGGTATAAATGTCAAAAGAATAATCAATGATAGCAACATAATGTGAGGCTGGCTCATAGATGGGTGACCGCGTAGTATTTGGTCGGAGCATCTCCGTGCTTCGGAGGGCACGTTAAAGTCAGTCCCGGTTGTAACAGTCGTTAGAATAAGTTGGATACTTCCATAACAAATTGTGGGTGACTTGAACAAATTCTGACACTAGGTTGACCACTAACCACTCGATATTAGATTTGATTTGAATGATAGTGAAATTAATAAGCGAATTCTTACCCTTTAAGGGACAATGTTGGAATATTTTAGATTTAAGGAGCAATGATCGTCTCGGTATTTAGGAACCAGTATTTAAAAACAGGCTTAACTACACATAACATAATAGGTATATCTATATAAATTTATTTCGGCTAAAGTTGTATGTTTTATTCAGTTTCATTACATAACCGATGTAATAAAGCTAATTAAAACATACAACTGAATACAGCTCCCAAACCATTTAGTTATATTATTTAATAAAAACCAATTAATTACTTATTTTAGATCAAGCCAGTGTAGTCTAGCCCTAATAGACGACTAAAAACTTGAAGAAAGTAATATCGATGTCAATTATTTTAAACTTTACTATAAAAAGAGTTTTTGTAACAGACTTCGTGTATCTAATAAGAAACTAGGTAAACCTTAAAGTTCCTCAATATCTTGGTTAAGTAGAAACTTGGCGTAAGTTATTAGCTCTGGAGCGAGCGAATTTAACGGTTCATACAGGTACTAAATTTAATATTCCATATCCGTTCTTAACTTTTCAATACTTCATGCCAAGTTTAAGAACTAAGACAATGACACTGTTATCTGTACTTTAATTTACGTAACACGTATAAATGACACATAGGTAACTAATTAAATTATTGAGTGGTAGGATCTCGAAAATCATTCTTAAAGCAAATTAACATTATGCGCCTAAAAGGTTTAGATCATATACATGAGACTATGGGCATAGCAGCTCTTGAATTGTTGTAGTTGAGCGCACTGCTACGTTATTGTGGTTACTAGCACTATCCAGATAGTAGAATAAAGTCTTTATTACTACTACTAGCTGATACCCGCAGCTCCACTAGCGTGAATGTCGGTTATATCTCTGTTTACATTGACGATTTTTCATACAAACTTTCATCTCCTATTTCAACCCCTATAAGCCATTTTTTCACGTTATAAGATGCTTATGTTGTTCCCCGATGTCTAATCTATTTCTATACCAAATTTTATCAAAATCGGTTCAGTGGTTAACCGTGTTAACCGGTTCAGTGGCGTGAAAGCTTAACAGACAGACAGACACAGTTACTTTTACTTTTATAATATTAGTATAGATTATTCGTTTTCATGCAGTGAAAAATGCGACGCTGAAACCACTTGGCACTAATGCATAGGCACGAACTTTAATATTATCAACTGAAGCGATGCTTTGTCTTTTAAATTTTAAAACCAAGAAGAAGTGAGATAAATTCAATTATACCGCTAATCATTTATCTTTTTGCGCAAAGCTGGCGTAGTGCCGGAGCACTGTTCCAATTCCATTTCTTCACACCTCTCTTGTTCGTTAATCATCTGATATAAGTGCTCTTAATTCTGCATTTTACACTGCGCTTTGTTTCAATTTAGGTACTTAAAATTTTATTAACTTCTCAATTTAAATTTACAAATATAAAATAATTATAAACCAAAATGAAACCGACTACCGACCGGAAGGAATCTAAAAAGTAAAAAAATAAATTAACTTAGCAGAAAGTAATTCTTATTTTGATTTGGTTAATCAGAAATTATTAAATAAGTATTCTATAATTTTGAAGTTAGTGCCTAACAACGTTTTGCTATTAGCTACGAATAATAAAACATTTTCATAGCAATTTATACCTAAGTATATATCTAACAACGCTACTTAATTGTAGCTACGTTATTAAAATAATATGCTTCATAATTAAAGAAATCAAAAAAGGTCATTACTGAGATTGCGTAGGTAGATAAGTTTAATATAAAATTATTTTTTCTATATTCCTTAGTACTTTTTGTAAAATAGCCGTTATTAAAATTTTAAATTTAAATAAACGAATGCTTGTGAAGTTAGTATGCCTGTTGAACTTATACAAAGATTTCCGTTTGTCCATTTGGGCATAAGTTTAGGGACGTTGAAAAAAATATTCTTATTTTGTACCGTGCGTATGCGGGAAATAATAGTTTTAAGTTAAATATATAAAATTCACATCATATAAGAAGACAAATTCACATCTATTTTATTAAATTCAATAGCTTTTCTACAATACCAGCTCTACAATGAAATGCATACCAATGTTTAAACTAAAACATTCTAAAATATCAGTGTTTGGCGGATCTATTCTTTTGCTGTGAATGCAAAAATTCGAGGCTTTTCTCGAAGACTAAAATGCTTCTACACATGTTTGATGTACATTCTATGAATAGCTAAGATGCTCTACAACAGGAAACCCACCAGGATAAGTATTATTATAATAATATCTAAAGTTATCTACCACCTACCCGTTATATATTTGTGTGACATTATTTTGTTTAATAATTATAACATAGAGATTGTTGTTTAATTTTATTCGTTTAAATGAGATCAAGACGGGTTACAATCGAAAATGAGATGTCTTTTTATCAAAATACCGTACTTATTCAGTTAGTTTATAAGGAAAATAATTTTAAACGTTAAGTACTTAAATAAATCTAAATTGGTTCTTGGCAGTTTCAATTATAAAACTGACTGAAGAAAACTCTTGTTTAAACTGCTAACTTAGTCTGAAAACGTGTTTTGTTTCTTTGTTGTACATTTAATTTTAATCTAGCTAACTATGAAGAAAAGGTGATTTTCTTAGAAACATTTAAACCGGTAACAAAGTAAAGTTAAAGATGGTATATACATATAAACGATGCCTGATGATGAATGATGAAATAAAATGCGCCACATTCTTTTCACAACCTCTGTGGTGCTCTAGATGGCGTTGTGTAGTTGTTGTGTTATTAATCTAGTCCAGGTTAAAACTTTGTAGATAGGTAAACGTATATACAAAATTTAAGTAATAGTAGGTAAATGGGTTCTATTTCAAACACATTACGAGTTCTATTTCAAACAAATACTGTCACACTCACTCACATATACGTAACGCACATGCACACACACAAACACACGCACACACAGACGCACACGCACACGCACACGCGCATGCACACGCAAGCACGCACGCACGCACGCACACACACACACAAACACACACACGCACGCACGCACACACACACGCCCGCACACACACACACGCCCGCACACACACACACGCACACGCACACGCACACGCACACGCAAGCACGTACAACGCACACACACACACACACAAGCACACGCACACGCACACGCACACGCACACGCACACGCACACGCACACGCACACGCACACGCACACGCACACGCACACCCACACCCACACGCACACGTACACGCACGAGCACACGCTCAAGCACACGCTCACTCACACGCACACGCACACTCTCTCTCACACACACACACACACACACACACACACACACACACACACACACACGCACGCACGCACGCACGCACGCACGCACGCACACACGCATGCACACATGCACGCATAAGCACACGCAAACGCACACGCACACGTACACACACTGAAAAATAAATTTCAGCATCCCTAACATAAAAGTTGATAATTTTAAAATCGTATGTGTATGCGCAAGTAAACATATATAAACTGTAGATATACAAGTTTTATGACATTTCTCTTGTTAAGTTAGGTAAAATAAATACCTGAGTAGCCTGCTTTGGTAACATGACCTGCTTGCGGCAGCCTATTTTTAAGGAGGTTTAGATGTAGGTGCATTAAGCAGTTTTAGACGATTCGATCTTTATTAACTAATGTCCAGGGAACTGCAAACTGAAATCAAACAAATGAAATTGTCCGCTTTGAGACCTTAATACCTCAGTCTGAAATTTAACTTAATGTAACAATAGATTTAGCATTATAAAAAGAGGAAATGTCACATAAACTCGTACACAATGTCACTCAATGACAAATCCTTTATTTCAGTGTCTGTGTCAGCACACTCAAAAAACTTTTATTAATGTGTGTGATACGTTCAGCTAATTTAGTTACTTTGCCCTAATTACGCAAAATGTCAAGTATAACAAAAGAGGCCATGACACATTTAACTTGTAAACTCAGCTTTGATAAGCGACTTATGTTTATTACGTTAATTGGAGAAATCCGCTTCAGGCAAAAAGCTCTAAACATCCTTTAATTCGTGTTAATTAAGAACAAAGCTTGCTTGTTATTGCAAAACAAATTTTATACCAACCTAATAAGATCGAACAGAAACACATGTAATAGTCAAGTTACGTAGCTTGACTATTACATATTGTGTTTCCATCGAGCTTTAATTACAGGGTTTTTTTGCAAATAATTTAAATGCTACTAATTATTGTTTTATCGTAATTCGTTTCTTTTTAGGTAATTGCACCAGTGATATCTATTCGCGGCTGTTGTCACGAAAATTATTACAGGACCTTTAATTTTCAATATGTATTATTGTATTAAAACAATCACTATTATTAATGAAATTGCAAAAATACTACAAATTTGCGCTTAAAGTCCATTGTTGGTGCCTTTCCTTTAATCAGTTTAAAACTATTAAGATGCTTACCTTCGTTTTAGAGATCAATTTAATACATCAGTGCTTGTTGTCGTACGAACATTTTTCGATAAGTATCAGAAATTTGAAAAGTGCATTGCTTCGTATGAGATAAATCAGTTAAAAGCGTTACGCTAAAAACCTCCAGACCTCCAGATAAAGGATAATTATTTGAATGTAAAAATTTGAATGTGAAATTGTAAGAACAAGCAATCCTGTCGAATTTTATGTGAAACACGGTGGTTTTGAAGCTAGATTTCAACTCACGATTCCTGCGGTAATGAATATTCTAGCGCCTAACTAATTATGCTATTCGAGGTCCCACATTGAGTTACGAAGTTCTCTACAATCTTGCTTCATCTTGCAATGCCTGTCTGTCATAGTTTCGTTAAGATGCTACATTATAATAGAGGTGGCTAAATTACAGTAAAGTTTTTGAGTTTGCGGATTAATTTTGAAAACTAAATCAAAGTTTAATATTAAATTTGTGCCGAGGTCGTGGTTGCTAGTGTCAAATAATGCTCTCTTTAAGTCGCTTTTAGTCGGCAGCTGACACCACCTTTATCACCACACTTCAATAAATATGGTGATAAATAAGCAATATAAAGCTGGTTAAATAATTTGTCATTTAAAGAGCTATTTTGGATTTAATTGACTACTTTATTGCAATGGAAAGAATCGTTTGCTCTCAAAGAAATTTCTCGCAATCAAAATGTTGTCGATTAATGTTCCATTGTAAAGCGAGGACATCTGGAACTTTATTTTTTAAGTACGCTATAAAGCTTCTGTGACGTTCTGTTATGGCTAGAGCACAATTGGTAGCAGTTAATATAATATTATTTGAGGGAATTTATTTCTCATTCCCATATGTTACCAGTAGTTTCTACTTTCTCTGTATTTATAGCAGATAATTGTCATAATTTATTTGTTTGCTGTAAAAGAATCTATTACGGTATATCAGTTACAAATGTACCCAAAATTTACCAACAGGTTGTGATTATTCATAGGAGAAAAAGAATACAATAATTATCTAAAACATCGCATTGCAATCACAATTGTAAAACAAGTTCAAAGAACAGATAATTAGCTGTCTTAAAGACGTCCACTGCTGAACGTAAATCGAGCTCTTCCAGGGTATTCACTAAACCACTACGTTGAACTCTCATGAGAAGAGATGGAGTAGTTAAAAAATAAGAATAAGTAGATATAATATAAAAAGTTATAATATAAAAATATCAAAAGTGTCGCACGTACAGACGTCAACAACAACAATGTCTTATTAGTTTGTAAATTGGACTTATACAATTCAATTGATTTGACTAGTTTTAGAACGTTTGCACAACCCTCGTCAAGTACCATCCACAACTTAATAGCGAGTACCACGTCAAATATGTTTATCCGTTAATTGAGTTCGGTTAGGACACATTTCAGATTTTGTCGACCTCTGCCTACATGAATAACTGTTACAGATATTAATAATTGATATCACAAATTTAGTCTATCACAATGTAACCTACAAAGTGGTCAGTCACACAAGGATAAATAGTTCTTATGAACATGCCCATTCCGTGTCACCGTAAACTGTTACAAGAAACTCAATCATGTTGATAACGAGTGTGTAGATCTTGCTAACACTTAATTAAGTTTTAAACATCTCTATTACTAAAAGGAGTGATTAGAATGTGATTAGAGTATACTATGACTCAGTGGATAGGTTCCTAGTACTTACTAATTAAGATACCAACAGAATCGGCCATTATATCTAACGGAAAAGGCTGTGTGTATTACTGTACTGCGTTCTCAAGTAACTAGCTTTGAACGTGCTTTGGGTATTCTATAGTAATTTTGAAAAGTCGCTGTATTTATGTAAAATTAAATTCGAGTTAATTGTACTTTTCTCTGTGTGCACGAAATAGGCTGTAAGTATAATATTAATTTAAGTCACTCATTAAACATTATTAGCATCTACATAAACATATCTATCAGACATAAACTATTTCTGAAGCAAAAAACTTAACTCAATTAATACGAATATCTCAGATAAAGTTTAGAAATGATTTTGCTCTTGAAGTTCAATGCTAAAATTCAATTTTATTAAAAAACTAAAATTTAGTTTAGTTAAGATTATAAAGATCTTAGTTACTTATATTAAATTATCTCATAACTCCATGTTAAGCCTAGTTCTCTTTGTGCATAGTTCGAACGACAAGAAAAGTATACAAAACTTTTCGCCTTCTAATAATTGAACTTCAACTTTCTCTATAATTTCTATAGAACCACTTCAACAATACTAGTATATGTTGTAAGAAACAATTAAGGGAATACCAGGTAGCCAAGTAACGAGCAGCAGCGTTGCCTGCGTAACTATCACCTATTTATTACCTACTGCGGTTACAATATACAGGCCTATTTATGCCTACCAAGCGTGTTGACTATTGCAAAACACGAGACGAGAGTTCTGAGAGCGATTTATTTTCAGTAGACCTCTTCAAGCTGCTAAAATAATAATATATACATTATTTATCTATACTATTCTATAAAGCAGAAGAGTTTGTTTGTTTGAACACACTAATCTCTGGAAATACGAGTCTATTTTTTGCGTATGATAACCCAGCTCTCAAGGAAGGTGAAAGCTATATAACATCACGCTACTGGCGACGGCGGGAGCAGAGCAGTAAGCAACGACGTGGGTGAAAACGCGCCGCGGAAAGATAGTACATTATCATACATTATTATTAGCGAAAAATTTGTTCGTATGAAATTGTGTTTACTGCTGATTTAAACGTGTATAAGTTTAGAGCAATTTCACCTTTAATATATATTAATATAATATACAGCCTTAATATATACAGCCTTCAGCCATTTACATCCACTATTTCAACAATTTCAAATGAAATGGTAACTTATTGATTAATGAATTCCTTTATTCGGGCGTATATTCTCAAAGACAATAGATTATATTCCTGACCCCTGAGATATCTCTTACTTCAGACAACTAGCTGCGGACATTAATATAAACGTTCTATCGAATGTTATTATCATACCTCTATTCAGTCCAGTCGACCTAGTCTAATTGTTCGCAGTAAACTACGTTATTCTATGATTAGCTGGCCGCGGCGCGGTTTCACCCGCGTTAGGTACATCTTTAGTTATTGATCTGCTCCAGTAGCTAGTAGCGTTATATTACACAGACTAATCTTTCTCAAAAACTGGGCTATCAAACGCAAAAAGAATTATTTGAATTCGACTAGAAGTTTCAGAGATTAGCGCGTTCAAACAAACAAACTTATCCGCTTTATATATTAGTATAGTTAAATGTTATACGATTTTTAGCAAACAAAGAAACGATTAATCGTTACTTGTTTTTGTCTTAGAATGAAAGAAGCTCTCTTTCAACTACAGTCCACACCAAATCTTGTTCTAACAGATTTTTTGGTATTATATTATTTTTAAATGACAGAGAAATGCTTTCAGATAATTTATTGTTTACAATTCCCAGAATTTATATCAGAAGGAAGGTAATTGCACCAGTAATGGACACAGAACCAGTAAGCGACATGTTCTGTAGAATAATAGTAGGAATGAGTTTTTATATGTCAATATTTGACTATAAACAAAAGTTTTTTTTTTTGAATTCAGTATTTGAATTCAATTTGGCGAGTGGCACAAGGTGCTCGTGGTATTGAAAATTATATTCGCGGCTGTTGTTACAAAAATTATTAGTGAGGTAGGTAAAATTTTGCCTTTTCATTAACTTATTTCAACTAGGACACAATAGGTGTTTTATTGCCATAAAAAATAAAGTTTTTATTTGTTAATAACATTAAAACAAATTGTGGTGTCCTACAGCAGAAATGTAGAAAAAACACAAGACCTTAAATTTTCAATTTGTATTGTATTAAAACAATCACTATAGTTAATGATAATGCAAAAATACTACAAATTTGCGCTTAAAGTGTCCATTACTGGTGCCTTTCCTATACTAACTTTATTCAATCTTATATATATTTTTATCTACATTCATTCATCTAGACCCAAAGTAAGCATATATTATAGCTTGTGTTATGAGTTCTAGAATGCGGATATACATACTTGAATACTTTTTTTGTAAATAAATACACATTATACATAGAAACACCCAGACCAATGCAAATAGACACATTCATGCACACAAATATTTGCACAGCGGAAATCGAACGCGCGATCTCTGCGTAGCAGTCCGTACACAGTACCACCGAACCACAGTGGATATGAAATAAAAAATTGTTTGAGTTCTTTATAAAATGAGTAAGGACCTAGGTACTCCTATTATGTTGGATTGGAGAACGCGAAAAATTTATTCTTCTTTACATCGATATACGTCATATTTTTTACTATTTGGAAGAAATATCTCCATGTTCAGAATCATAAAAATATACTTGGCACAGAACTCACGGAGCATAAATGAAAATGTAGCATGCAGTTTGTGGTTTCGTAATTGAATTCTGAATATCATTGATATCAGACATACTCGTAAGTGCTTTTGTAAACCCACTGTTAGACATTTTGTAATAACTCAACAACTTAATAAATATTCATTTCGTTTCGTCGTCGAGCTTTGTTTCGAACGTTGGTTCAAACACAAAGCTCTGATAAACGAAGTGCGGTACTTTTTCTGGTTTATTTTGATTTGCATGAATAGATTACTGCATTTGGCTTATAGCCAGTCTGGCTAGTAAATTGCTACCAGAGTTCTTTTAGCTTAAAGTACTTTGATTTTATCGTTCCTGACATCCACGGTTCAACTAAAACTCTAGTAACTCTACTAAGTCTTGGTATTTAAAGTCAATTGATCGAAAATACATTATATTGTCAACTTACTACCTACCTTTAAGCAATAAGATTAAAGTAAAGCAGTAAGTATACAGTTCTAATGTAGTAAGCAGTTATCTCTGTTTATTAATGATAACAATGACTAATATTATTTAATAATTAAAAAGAAAATATTTGTAAACATCATATTATTATATTATTAAAATAACACTAATTTTATATGTATGCATGAATTCTAACACACTCTCATGATAAGTGAACACTGTAAAATTGATGGTACCTAATTACATACATACATACTTACTATCTCTACATAAACTGTTACTAAGCTAGGAAATACTCGTAGTTAACTGCCTCACATACACACACACACACACTCTCTCTCTCTCTCTCTCTCACACACACACAAACTACTATTATATAAAGCAAAAGAGTTTGTTTGTTTGAATGTGCTAATCTCTGAAACTACCAGTCGGATTTGAAAAAAATATTGGGTATGATAGCCCAGTTCTCGAGAAAGGTTATTACAGGCTATGTAACATCATGCTACTGGCGACGGGAGCAAAGCAGTAAGCAAAGACGCGGATGAAACCGCGCCGCGGAAAACTAGATATTTTACTGGGTCGATGGAGACACGCCGTCTGATGACCGTGTAAGCTATTGCAGGAAAAACAGTGGCAGCAACAAATAGACGATCTAGTTTACTTTTGGTCATAAATATTAATAAAACTATGAACATTATATACTTTAAACTTTCTTCCGTATCAAAAGCATGCACTATATTTTTGCACAGAATTCTCCGAAAAGTGCCATAAATGTTTCTCTCCAGGAATATAGTATAACATTATTTTCTGAAGTCGTAAGAATGTCGGTAGCTGGAAATGGTTGCAGCACTCTATCAACGAATATTGAAAAGCAAGCTGTTTTATTAAACCTTCAAAATTATTGTTGTATACATTGATAAATCTAAAACTATTTATATCAAATCGAAGTACATATTTTCAAAGCCATTTTAATTTCAGTGGCAATGTTTTCACTATTAAGCTATAACAATGTACGCCACAATGTACATGTGTTTAGAGTCATTGGATAAAGACTACCGTAGAAAGTAATAAATGAGATTTTATTTTCGAAAACTTCTAACTATTTTAAACCATGTTACCGAGCTACCTGAAAATATAAATATGCCAACCATTTTATCTAAAGAAAGTTTACTTTTTATTTCCGAAAGGAAATTATAATTTAATAAATTCTTGCACTCGTTATCTATTACGCACCTTGTCACATTGTTTGTGCATTATGTAATTATGAATTTAAAAGAACAAGGTATGTCTCTATTATTTACATTATTATTTAATACTTAAATTGATTACTCTGATAAGGATGGATAATGTTAGTCATAGTCATAGTCATAGTTATAGTATTCTTTATTGTGAATCATAGGTAGGTACATAATACAGATGTTAAGGTTACATTATTTAGTTCATCTATGTCCCGCCCATTGGGCATACAATATTTAGATAGAGTAAATATTAAAATTGGATAATAATAGTTGATACATGCAATCAAATGACGAAAATACTGAACACCTCATGATTTAGGTACCTATAGTGTAATTGAAAAGAGATTTGTCAGTTATGTAATCTTTCACTGAATAATAACATTTATTCATCAACAAGTTCTGCAGTTTGTTTTTGAATATGGTTGTTTCCTTAATAATTCTGATCTCTTTCTTGATATTGTTGAAAATGCGCGAAGCTGCACAGAATATACTTTCATGCATTGGATGAGTCTTGCTAGCGACTATATGCAATTTATCCTCATGTCTTATACGCTTTCGATAATTAAATAGTTCAGGATTTTTTTTAATAAATAATGCGACCTCCAGAATGTATAGACTTGGTAAAGTTAAAATATTATATTTTTTTAAATATGGTAAACACGAGTCGGTAGGCTGCTGATTGAACATAGCCCTTATGCAGCGCTTTTGTGCTATAAATGCCCGGCCTTTGAATGTACTATTACCCCAAAATATTACACCGTCTCTCAGTAATGAGCTAACGTAGCCATGGTATGCTGTCAAGAGAGTTTTTTGATTAGTTAATTTTCTTAATCTATTAAGAGCATATGAAAACTGATTCAGTTGTTTACACACGTAATCAACATGAGATTTCCAATTAACTTTGTTATCGATGTGTAAACCTAGAAATTTTGTTACTTCAGTTTCTTCTATTTCGGTATTGTTATATTGAATTTTTAGGGAGGCCGTGCGTTGGGCACGTATTCTAAAATTCATTATTTTAGTTTTATCAATATTGATTGTTAAATTATTCATTTTAAGTCAGTCTACAATATTTTCTAAAGATAGATTTATGTCAATTTCTAAATTACTTGATTTGTCATTAGTAAATAGCACTGTGCTATCGTCAGCAAATAGCGTGATTTGATGATTAGTTATTGAAGGCAGGTCATTTATATACACGAGAAAGAATAAGGGGCCTAAAATACTCTCTTGTGGAACACCAAATTTAGCAGTCCCAGCTTTAGATGTGTAGACTTCTTCGGTCTTTGACAGCAGGTTCAGCTGACAAATCTCTGTGTATTGCTGTCTATCCGAAAGATATGATTTTACAAGATCATACACATTACCTCTAACACCATACATGTACATTTTATTTAAGAGAGCTCGACGCGGTCAAATGCCTTTGACATGTCCATATATAACGCTATAGCCAAGAGTCCTTTGTCTAAATTGTTTAATACTTTTTGCAAGAAGTAAGAAACCATATTAATTCGGGGTAAGGATATGTTGGCTTTCCAGGAATTCATATATGCATTTATATATATCTTTCTCAAAAATCTTTGCGAATGTAGATATCAGTGCTATTGGTCTATAATTATTAATATTTGTTCTATCACCTTTTTTAAACACTGGTTAGACAACCAAAAGATAAGTGACGTAAGCCTCACTAAACCGCTCAACCTACAAACCCTTGGGTATCAATGGTGATTAACATGATCTGATTTGGTAAAGTAAATGTTAGTATTTAAGATCTCACTTTTCATCATCACAAGAGTATGATCCCTCCCCTAAAATGTGTAGTAACATTAAATTTGCTAAGCAATACCAGTGTCATAATTTTCTGTAGCAATATTTCGTAGACATTATACACGTATTCGTAGCTCTATGCTACGAGCTGTCTACAGATCTGTCAAAATATGTAATAGCAGATTAATAATTACATAGACTCACTTCAGCAAACCACTTCGTTTTATTTTTGTTTCTAATGAGATATTAGGTAATGTAAGTTGTATCTGTCATTTCAGAGAACTGTTGGAAGGTGAGCTTTTGATATTATTATGCTAAAATGTATTTTGTAATGTAATTTGTAAATATTACATTCTATCAAGCCTATAAAAATACCGAAAAAATAAATTCTATTTCTTTATTTTAAAAGTCTACACGTGCTAATCCTCAATTATCTTTGTCTTATGAGACTTTAAGTCGCTCAATTAAAACAGTCATCTCACACGTGTATTTGTCCGTTTTATGTATTAATCGCTGCGCTCCACGGCTTCACTCGCTTCTAAAATATGTTTTGTATCCTTCGGCAACTAAACGATTTTCGGGATGAAAAGCCTATATCCGTTTTCGGCACCAAATCTATCTACATACTATTTTTCATCGAAATCGGTTCAGCCGTTTAGACGCTGAGTGGTAACAAACACACACATACACCTAAACTTTCGTATTTATAATATTAGTAGGATGTAGTAATCGAGGATTCTAGAATTAATTTTGACCATAATTTATTCTTAGATAAATACTTATGTATATAATAGGCTATTTGACAACATTCAAAATATACTACTAATTGTGGTCATCCTCAGCTTTATTTTGATGTAAATAATGTGTATTTTTACTGGTACGTGAACAGTATGTCACGTGGTTGCAGCTCCGGTGACGTCACACACGAGTAAAATACACTTCAACTACACTAATAAAAATAAAATATGACTGCCGTGTGACGTCATGCGTGACACATGACTGGCGCCATTACAGAAATAGTGATAATGGCGCATTTTAGTAAACTTCAAAATTGATTTTGTATTTTAACAACAGTAAATATTTAGGTAATATTAATATATATAATTATTATGACATAAACAATAATATAAAACAGTTTTTTTTCAATTAGTCAAATAGCCTATTACAAACAAGTTTCTTCTGAGTGAGGTATGCAAATAAACCTATAAGTACAAAATATTATCAGGTCAAATCTAGTCGTATAGGTACTACGTCACATTTTTTCGTCGTTCGGTTCAATAAATCTTCAAGTTGGTGTAAAGTTTTGCTCCTCTAAACGATGGTTCGAAGAAACTTAAATCTTCGAACCATCGTTTAGAGGAGCAAAACTTCTATTAAAACCAACTTTCTTGCTTTTGTTCGAGACACTTTTCACCAACTGCGGTGGTTAGAGGAACCCATATAAACTTGTGACAATTTATATTCGTCCCAAATATACTTTCGAAACAGAAACTAATAACAATATTACATTTTAAAGTTAAATATTTATTATATTTGTTTCTGTAGTTATTATCGGCAGATGGATAATCATAATATAGCTTTTTTATCGTCTCGAACAATAAAGCTGTATTGTTATCTCCATTCTGCTAAGAGGTAGGGACACTCCGGTAGATACAAAAGTTTAAAATAGTTCTTTTAACAAAATATTACATATACCTTGGTATTAAATCTCTATAGACTTTAAGACGTTCATAATTGTTTGAGATCATTGAGTAACGAGAAAGTTAGCTCTATAGTTCTTTGTAACATTTTTATTTACTTTTACACACACAGCACAAGTTAACTATTAAAGTTAGGCACCTATTTTTAAGAAAATCCTCGGCCATCCGAGGATAGACTCCGGACGTTTGAACCTTTGCCCTCCCTTTGAACCGGATGTCTATTGAAATCGAAGTGCGTTTTTATCAGAACAACAATTTTGATACAAATTACTATCCTTAGAATTTTTGCTATTCTATTGCGCTGTGTTGTTGTTGATGTGATAGTTAGATAAAAACAGTTTTAGCCATGAACAGAATAAAAGACAAAAAAAATTCAGGACTGCACTGCTAATGTAGGTACACTAATGTGTTGCAGCAATTTGCTGATATGGGAGTCGTTTTTTGGCTTTCCACAACAGTTTTTTATTAAGTTTCTAAACAAGAACAGTTTTTTGAATGTATGTAGGTAGAGCTAGTAGATTAGTCATTGAATTATTGAACCAATGAAATCGTTTCACGTTTATTGAAACTAAATCTTATTAAAGTCGCTAATAGCAATGGTTGCCTAAACTGTGATAGACGAATGGACGGTTGTCTTTAGGACGGACCAACGACTTTTCACTTTTTAATCACCGTATGAACACCTACCTTAATTAGGATATCAACATATTATAATATTAGATTATAGATAACTGTTTCGAAAATTAAGTTAGAGGTCAGTAAACCGCTTATACAATTAACAATGAACTTCGCAAAAATCGCGGTTTTCCTGTCTTGCATATAAAGAAACTTTTTAGACATTGATAATTATACTAAAAGGTATAGGTACAGTATGTATTTTATTGGATGAATGTAAACACGTATCTACTAGTTAACGTTAATTTTAACAGCATATTTCTCATTTATGTGTTCGAATACTCCGAATACTAAAACGTTGTGTATTCCCCATTTTCCTTTTTCACAACCCGCTTAAAATCCGGTTTTAAGTGGGTCGGTCGTGGTATCTCGTAGCCGCTATAGTGGTAGCCATGATGCAATAAGTTTGAAGCGATGGCTTTTAGAATAGTATTCACCTGAAACTTGTTCCTGGAATGTGCTTACTATCAGGCAGAGTGGAGTCCTTTTGGTAGGCTAAAATAAAAATAATAATGAAAGTCACTCAATTTGAAATGATCTTTTGGTTTCATCTGATACAAATTTTAGCGACAGAAATACTTTTAATCAGAATTAGTATGAATAGTTAGTGTTACAAAATTTTATACTATTCGTAAATCCTAGTTCATAAATAATAGTAGAGAATTGATGCTGTGTAGTATTACTATGTAGGCGAGGTTGCATTATAACACTAGCTAGAATATCAAACTGACGCCAACAGCCATTATGCACGACATTATGATGAATTGATGATGATGATCGCTGTTGCCTCAATTTGCGACATTCATTTATGAATTAATAAAGCATTGTCAGCCTCTCCGATATGTATGTTCGTCTTTACACCGTCTAAAATACGCAATTAAAATTGTATTATGCAGTTTATCACATAGTTTCCATAGTTGTCCACGGGAGCTTTCTTTTAATAGATTAGCAACATTTACAGTTTATATTTATTTTCCGATTTATAACTGAGGTAAGTGAATATTTTTATTTTCTAATTTCTCTTTTTGGATGATTCATGTTTAATTTATATTGATGACATGTGATTGGTACAAAACATCATTTATTATGTAATAATACTCTCTGCATTAGTGAGTATTATATTATTCTTTATTATCTTAAATTTACGTTTATTTCCAAATTTTAATTGAAACAGTTACCATGAATTGAGAAGGTATTTAATAGCAGACAATTTGTCAGAGTTAAATTGTGAAATTGCTCCTCATCGCTGTATTTGATTAATATCATTGAAGCATTGAATTTAAAGGTATGAGGAAACATTTGTAATTTTGTTAATTACATACTATACTGATGCGGTTTGTTGTTAATCATTTTTTGGAATTAAAAGATCTTTTCATTATTATGTATTGCACCTAGTTTGAATTTTTACGACGTTGTCTTGTCATATTGACACACGTACGTAACTAAGTAGATATTAGTTTGTTAGATTAGGTATCTATATGCGCAGATTGAACGTCGTAGGTATATAAAAGTAATTTAGACATAAACTAAATATTTACGCAACCTTTGGCACATTGATTTGTACAGCTACAATAACAAACACAGAAAGTTTGTAAAACATCACCTTCATTTCAACCAAAAAACAGTCTGGACATAGGTCTTCCAGCATCGCTACTTTGACTGCTCGTGTGACGCCCTGATCTATCGGGAATATTTTAACTATTGTTTAAAATAAAAAGAAAACCTTTTTATAATTATGTTATTAGATTTATGTAATACATACATTTCTGTTAAAACAGGTAGCACAGTTTTGCTGTTATATTATGAAACGTAAACAAATGTTCAACAAATTGCCATTTCATTTGTTTCTACACCATTTGACTCAATTCTTTCAGCCGGCGATTGTCTTGAATAAAGATTAAATGTTCTGCCATCGATAAATCTTTGTTTTGCAATATATTTACGTGAATCGTGATCCATTTATTACTGTAGTTCCTTAAACATCAGTCGCTATTGTGGACTGAAGAGCACGGGTAAATTCTGCCACGTTATTCTAATTATTTTATTGAAAAAGGTTACCTACTATTATATCCTAAAAATACAACATAGAGTAATACGCGTCTGGTAGCTTATAGCATTTTATTAATTTTCCAAAAACTCAATATTGTCATATCAGTCGAAAGTCGTACACTGCTGGACATAAACTACCTCTAAGTTTCGCCATCTTGATTTTTTTGTGACCTCGTCCATCGGTTCCCTAATACAGCTCCTATGGTTGATTACCTACCTCGGACATTTATGTTCAATAATTCAATAAAGCATACTGTGATGCGTAAATTTATAACGTAATATAGGTATATTATTATTATTGCCCTTAAGGCCCGTCAGCTGATAAAGGCTCTAATTTTAGCTTCTCAGAATTCGAATATTTAAAGATTTAGATTCGAATAGTCCGAAAAGCTGACATTTCGACAAAAACTTTTTGAAATTGATATAAAATGGCAACGTGACTTGAATTTTCAAGATGATATGTCTTGAATGAAATTTCAATGAGTTTTATGAGAGCTCGTATAAGCGTGAAATGGAAAACGTTCACATTAAGAGGGTTAACGACAGTCGCATAGCAAAAGTCAACTTGCGAATACATTATATTACATGTAATGTAAAGTGTTAGGTGATGTTGTAATAATAATAATAATATATGTTGTAGGTAATGGCTGGTACATTAATTTTATTTATAAACGGTATTTAGACCCATAAACAAGTTGTCTTCGTTGATTACGCTTCCACTACAGGATGATGGCCTATTCTTAAACAAAGAACTTGGCTTGAACAATAATCACCGCGCTTGCTCAAGGCTTATTAGCGATTTCAAACGTATACTTCTTTTATAAGACCAGATTTTCTTACGGTTTTTTCTTCACTTTCACGTAATGTTCAAGATAAACGTAGAAAGTAAATTTGCTTTGAAAAAGCAATGTGTCTTAAAGTTGGTTTACAATTTTAGAATCACAATAGGGATATAAGATTCAGACGCGCTTAATCAAAAAATACCCTATCTATTTATAGACAAAATATCAACACAGAATAACTCCAATTTCTAATTCAAAGTCAAGTGCAATAAGAAAGAAAGAAAGAAATAGTTTATTTGGCACAAAAAGGGCTTACTTAAACTTAACCAAACCTTGATAGTAAAAGTAAGTAAAAGAAAATAATTAAAAATGCCTTACATATTTAGTTTAAACCTAACTGCCAAAGGGAGGAGGCTATTGATTTTCGGTTGTATGTTTACCCAAATCCTTAGCGCTTCGTACTGCATAACTTAACTGTTGAAGCGCTAATACTGAATGAGATTAATCTAAAACATATAGAACTAAATCAAAATGCTGTCGATAAAATTATAATTCTAAATATCACATGTTATGTTATGCATTATTAGGTATCTATTAATAGCTACAATAAAGCAAAAAATCGCCTACCGCTTTCTTTAAAATGACAACGTTAATAAATGTTTCTATTTATATTTTTGTACCTTTATTAGGTATTTGTATAATAATATAATAATGTAGTTAAATGCAAACTTGTGTTTATTTAAAATATATTTAAAATGAAGATGTAGTAAGAAAAACCATATGTAAATAAAGTGTCCTGAAAGTCGTCTAAAATTATTTTATACAAGTTCACTAATTTTATGAGATGGTAATCAAGTAGTAACATTTGGATTAAGCTTTAATTTATCGTCATTTGTTATTCAAATAATAACACGGTTTAGATATTCAAAGTAACGCGTTTGATGATCTACTAGTCTTAGATTGAAACAAACTAATCTAATTGAAATTCATGTTACAAATTCCTGCAAAGTTTGTAGATTGAAGTACATATTTCCTAAATTAAATAAAATTTTGATAGATTGAATTTTCGCCTAAATTAGATTTTACATTTAGTAGTAGGAAGATGTGTAGATAAATAAAGGCCGAGTTATGTTGGGAAACAGGGGCGAGACTTGCGATTTCCGGGCATAATTTTAGACTTCGGGCTAATACTGAAAATTTCTTGATGGATAGAAGACCCTATTGCTCGACCCGGAGAATAAATCCAAAACCTCTGTGTGACAAAACCATTCCTTTTTCTGAACCAGTAATGCAATTCGCACCAACATGACAAAGTTACATGACAACTATTTCACATCGCGCTATTATTCTGCCCCTTGCGTTGTCCGTTCCGACCTTTAAGCTCATAAGGCCCTCCCAGCATTCGACTAGAACCGCCTCGTGTCGAGCGGTTAGTATTCTTTGTATGGAATTCTATGGGTATACGCTTACTACATCATCTCCAGAGCGCCCCGGCTGACCGCGTACGGACGGCAAGTGGGCCACTTGCCGTTAACCCGTTGCCTGCACGCTTGCCGCACTATTTCCAAATGGATCGCGCGCCGTTCACGAGTGGTCCATGCGTTGACGACGAGTGGTTTAATCGCGAAAGATGCAGACCAAGTGACAATCTTTGAATAAAATACCTACTCATTTATTTTCGGACAATGCAATGTCCGCTCGTTGACCACGCGACGTGCACTGGTTGACACACGGTGTCCACCCGTGCGGCCATGCTACCGAGCGACGAGGTGGTGCTGTTCGGGTGCCGGGTGGGTCTAATGAGCTATGGCCGTTTACCGTCAGAATGCTATGAAAAAAAAAATCTAAAATTGTATCAACTCATAAAGTGTTGATGAAACAGATATCCTCATATTAAAACGATAATACTAAAGTTAAATTGCAGAACTAGTTGGGCAAGAAAGTAATTATTAAAGATTCTATCTGTTAAGCCTTTCAGGAATTGCACGATAATTATAATCAGACCTTAATAACTCGCTCGGTTATGTCTGAAATAAGTGTATTAGGAGCTTATGTTAATAAAGGTTTAATGTACTTTAAAGTGTTATCACTTGGGATTGTAGAAATTTATTTGAATGATGATGATGATTTGGGCTGTCATACGCTAAAAGAATGATTCAAATCTCACTGTTAGTGCCAGAAACTAATTTCTAATACACTCGTTCAAACAAACAAACAAACTCTTCCGCTACAATAGTATAGATTAGGATAAAAAAATAATTATGTCAGTTCAACTAAAATAAATAATCCTAACCTTTTATTTTTAAGATCTTATTTATTTTTTATTTTACAAACCTAAAAAAATATTAATCGGCAGATTATTTTAAATTTAATAAGCCATATTTTGTGATAACAAAGAATGTACCTAATAACTTAGTACCCACCACGTTATTTTATCATTATTATTATAATAGTGGCTGACCAGCCAGACGTTGTCTTGTCTAAATTTAAATTGGTATTCGTTGTTTGAATAGGTGTATGTTTAAAAATGCTGTTGAAAATAGTGAAAAGAAAAACGTGTTGCTGAATGATTATTGTATATGTGCTAATAGACCTAGACGACCGGATTTGGTACGGCCGCACCAAAGTGATAGTGCAGTGTGCTCCGCGCAACAGACGACCGGACAACTCATCGCACGGTCCAGTCACTCTGTGGACTAGTCGTTGTTGCATGTGTAACTCGTGCCGTGTCTACAATTTCCAAAGAAAATAAATTGGCGTTTCTTTTGGAAATAGCAGCCACTTAACCGCCGCCACTAATGAAACTAATTAAATTATTTAATTGCTCTTTCACACTATTTAAATAAATATATTACGAGTATTGTAAATGCAGAAATAGTCTGTTTGCTTTCTTTTTATATTTTTATGTGTACCTACCTACCACGTGGACAATAGTGTGGGTTATGCGAATAACTCCACTGTAATATTTACCATGTAACTTGCCAAAGTTAAAAGAATAACTCCACTGTAATATTTACCATGTAACTCTTTATTTGTCCCTAATAAATAAACGAACGAATCGTTAATCAATTTATATCGAACTATAGTTATAATCTGAATGTATTATACTAAAATTTTGACAATTAATATTTTTCTCGTAATATTGACATCACCGCGCTCGGGCGCCATAATGAAAATGGAGTATTTGCACTAGTGGAAGTCGTAGAAAATAATAAAAAGCCTCGTGAAAAATATACACTATAATTTGGAACAAATTACAATGATAAAACAAGAGTTGATATGTAACAAAAAATGGACACATGCTGCACGTTCGGAAGTAGATTTACGACTAAAGCGATAAACGGTCCGATTCTTCGTCCGAATCGAACTTTGTGCGGAGTGTACCGCGTCTGGGCGTACAAACGATCGCACCAACCGCACAGATAATAATAAATATAATGTCTGGCGGACTGCTCTCCACACGATCGAATATGATCTGCTGCGCACCAAAAGGATGGTGCGGAACACACCAAATCCGGTAGTCTGTTAGGGCTCTTACTATGTACATAATAAATAATAATAATATCAACGACACTGTCCCAACGCAGAGCAAAGACTTTTTTCGTACAGAAAAGTTATAAGTGTTGATAACTTCAAACTTTTTTAATTGTACTCGTATTAAATATATATATTAAATATATATAATAATAACAAACCCAGAATAAAAAAGGTACAATTACTGACAAGAACAATCTTACTGGTAACCCTGGTAAACTGCCTGGTAACTATAATCTGACAACATGATACAATGTCTTTCAATGAGGGGAAAAATACACGAATTAGAGGTCAAATATAAGCTTATCGTTTTATAAAGCAAGAAAAATAGATTTGAGCCCGATCTCAAACTGGGTCGTAACAAAGAGGTTTAATCCATTAAGAGTTATTTCTACAGTTCAAAAACATGGCAAAAAAAATTATAAAATATCTCATTTATAAGGTAAAAGATTAAAATTATAAAATCCTCTTTTTCCATATTAGTGAAATAACATCCTCTGAAATTAGTTCTGCGTAATGCGTTACCTATTCGCCTAATTAAATTATTTTTGGTGTCTACAATCAAAGTCATGACCATGAAGAAAAATACTTACGAATGTCATTCGTTTTAATTTTTGTCCTAGAAGCTCACGTTAGTACAAATCCATACTTCTATACTAATATTATAAATGCGAAAGTAACTCTGTCTGTATGTCTGTTACGCTTTCATGCCTAAACTACTGAACTGATTTTGATGCAATTTATGGAGATAGTATAAGTATACCTTGGGGAACAACATAGGCTACTTTAAAATTAGCCGAAAAAATGGCTTGAAGGGGTTGAAATAGAAGATGAAAGTTTGTATCAAAAATGCGATAACTGACATTCATGCGGACGACGCTGCGGGCAACAGCTAGTATCCTATAAAAAAATACGTTCAGTTTTTGTTGAATTTAAACATTTTCAGTGATAGTTTGAGGACAAAGTGCATCATTACCAACAAATAGCATTTCATTTTTATATATAGAGCGTCCCACGGTGATGTCACATAGAGGGAAAGTACGTTAAATATTGAACATAGGAAATTTTACTGAAAGAAGGTATCATTTTATTTTTGATAATAAGTAGAACTGCATTTACCGACTTTTTCAAAATCGCCTGCTTCAATCGGTAATCGAACCAGCCAAATGTAAAAAAAAAATCACGTTTAGTAGTATAATAGTAAAGTACTTATATGATAGACACCGAAGGTAGAATTCGTCTAAAATATGATATCGCTCTATTTTTTTCTGGTACCGGCCAGCAGCCTTATCCACGTTGTACAAAAATATTACCTTACTGTACCTAATCACCAATCCGCCTAAGAGTGGTCAATATTGTAAAACTCCTTCTTCATTTGGAAGAGTCTAACTAACGATCAGCGGTAGAGGAGTCTGTGCGCTAAATAGGAAAAATTTTCTATAATATAATAATAATAATATTCTACCACATTCACATAGCGCCATCTAGCCCCAAATTAAGCAATTATATTTGCTTGTGTTATGGGTACTAAACAACTGATAAACTACTTATATACATTTTTTTTTTGTGAATACATACATATTACAGATAAATTACACCCAGACACAGAACAAACAATCATGCTCCTCACACAAAGGTTTGTCCTGGGTGGGAATCGAACCCACGACCTCCGGCTTAGCAGTCAGGGTCACTAACCACTAGACCAAAAGGCCAGTCAACTATTATATAATATCTGTGCCTCCTGTGAAAGTTGAATACATGACCATGGATTGTTCGAAACGAGGTAAAGCTTACGATATGGTTACAATAAATACGGTACTGAAAGCCTACCACTCCTAGATCGCTATTTCAACTGAAAAGAAGAAAGATCTATTAAATTTGCTGTGCTTTATTCATGAGAGCGCTCATGAGTTTTACAGAAATTTGAGCTGCAAGAATGATGTCAAAGACACTCCCCCAGATAATGATAATGATTCTGATGATGATTAATTTTCAAAGATCATTTAACTTTTAAGACATACCTATTAGGATTTTGTTATTATTATTTTTTTTTGTTATGACGTTATTATACCTACAGGTCGGTTTATTTTTTAAAGGTTTTATACTGATCGAACATACTTTTTTATCCTCTTTATTCATATAAGACGAACTGCCCTCTAATCTCATAAAGTGAAATTTACTACCTATAGGATAGCTGTGCTATGTAAATTTTAACATGTTAGTCACTTTGTTAGGTTTGTTATTTTTATATACTTTTTTTGAATTCAGACAATGATGGTTGTGATACTGTGTTTTGTACTGAGTAAGTTTATATTGCTTATTGTGATACTCGCGTAAGATTGATTTGTGCCATTTCTTAGTATTTACGTTAAAAGCTACTTGCCTTTTATCTAACTTTTGTGAAACTATATTAGTTCCTATTGAGAATAGTTAAGTTACATTCGAGTTCTAACATTATGATGATAAGATCTCAATTTACCTCTCTTAAGAATTTTGATAAAACTGTGCCTTATTTGTAAGTGAATTATTGAGTTTAAATAAGTTTAATAAACGTTGATTATTTTTCTAAAACTTGTATTCATTTACACCATAAATATGTATTTTAGTGAGGGGTATAACTTGAGTTGTATTATTTAACACATATTTCAAAAGACCAAAATTTTAGCAAACTGATACAATTCAGCTAAATTATGCAAATAGAGGCCTGATGAGTAAAAAATTCTCTTCATTGGTGTAATATTTTTAATATTTGTTTTAACAACATTCCGTTAGGTACATATTCTCATGAGTTATTAAATATTTTTACTTCATGTATATCATTTTACACAAAGACAACTTATAGGTGCAACATAATTTAACTGTACTTGTATCACTTATCACGTAATTTTAGCATGTATTAGAAATAAAAAAAAGTACAACTCCCAGGTTTTCAAGAAATACTTTAAAACTATAATATTTACCACAAAAATTAAAATGCATAGTAAAAGTGAATGTTTTTATCTACAAAAGAAGGTACTCAAGTTTAACCTTGCCCACTCAGGTCGCGAACTAGATTTTTTTTAATCTTGTATTTGTAATACTGTAAAATGTTGATTTTTCACTTGTATCACTTTTCACAGGAGGCTCAGATATATTCTATGGGTCCATCTACCTTAGTTACAGTATATTACTTACGATTACCGATAACAAAGCATTACCTACATTGGTTTTCTCACAGAAATAGGCCCTTTAAACTGCACTGCAGAGCTTCGCGTTCCATTCATATCCTGCAAGTTTTTTGTTCGCTGGCTAGCTGCATGTGATTACGTGCATTGGTAGTGTAATTTAGTTTCTCCATCCATATATCACGGTTTATTTAGAAAATTTGTTCGAATTTATAATCCTTAGTACAACTGGTCAGGTAACCAATTAGACTAACTGAATTACTGTTACTGATTTCTCATTCAAGAGCGTCTGAAGGGGCACGGTCGCTGTTCTATGTATTTCACAGCATTTTAATGCACAAATTTAGTACTAGTATGTTTTTCCGTCGTTTTAGCGTCAAAATTAGTTTTTAGAGTAAATACCAAGGACGCTGTTCATTTCGGAAATGTTCATGCGCCTGACTGACGTATAACCATGGACGTAATTTAATAAACAGGACTGAGTACTCGCAGCTAAGAAACAAGCCAAGTTAGAGTAGTACAGAGGCCGAGTGTCTCTTGAAATGAAACTTTACAGTAATAATAATAATATATAGTTTATACATCAGAATAAGAGAAAATATAAATAAAATACTCAACCATCCACACAATACTAGAATTTATAGTCAACATAGTTTTTGATGTCAATAATAATAATTTTGGCTTACCATGGCACTTTAAAAAGTTATCAATAGACAATTTACTTAGAAAATAGGCTAAATAAAAATAACTATTGCTTACTGCATTTTAAGAATTTAAAGAGAAAATAAAGTAAGTTCCTAATTATAAAACACTAGCTCTGAATTATTAAAATGCGATTAAAATACATGTGTTTTAACTAAGTTCTTTGAGGTTATTTTTTTATCAAAAACATTTTTGAGGTTGGCAAGATAAAAGAAAGAGACACACGGCCTCGGTTGTCGATATCCGTCTCGGCCCGGATTTGCCTCTATATAGGGTGCAACGAGAAGTGTATTTTATCATCTTGTAATACCTACAGTTAATTTTCGTAAATACAAATTCTAAGAGTTATCAACCCTGTTTAGTATATTACGTCCATGCGTATAAACCACCCACTTGCAAGCAACTGACGATTACTTTTCAGTTTAAAATGATCTAAATAACCATCTTAATAATGTTTAGTTCGGTATAAATTTCTTAAAAAAAATTTTTTGTCAATTTTAACACGCTATAAACTTTTGACTCCATCGCGCGGGTGCGGCGAGTGACGCTCGCTTTTATGATTGTTGAACATTAATTAACTATTTACAATTTGATATGATATTCCTAAAAATAATACAACGTTCCCACTATAAACAGATAACGCTATCATCATGCCACCAAAAAGTTTTTACAATACGATTTGTATTGATATGTGTAGGTACCTATCTAATACTCAGGTTTTCTAAAATAATTAGATTCATTTCAAATACGAGAATAAAGGTTCACATTACAATAGTATCAAGTAACAATAGAATTCGTAACAATCAGGTTAGTACATTTGGCGTAAAGCCAATTTATTACAAGGTTTTGCAAAAATCATAAATTTCTAAAACAATTTATCGAACTTTGTCTATATCACATTTTTTGGCTATTATTTGCAAAACAATAAATTACAAGCTGATGAATTAGCGTTCTGTTCATATTTTTTATTAAAATAAAATAAGACGTCTATTCACAACTTCCGTGGTTAAAATAGGTTAGATATTTTCATTTAATGGCGTTAAGGAAGTAAATATTTGGATGAATCATAAACATGAACAAACGAATTTTCAAGTAGTTTCGAAAACTGGTGACTATAGGTATGTATGACATATTCAAATTCATATTATGTACTTTCTAAATTTTTCGTTCGACCATTAGAATTATAAATTATAAATAGAAGAAAGATAACTTATCGAGCGATAGACCGGGCTAAATAAAGTGTCTCAATATAAGAACCGAAGAAATATTTCGCAGATTAACAATGGTAATACCAGACACAAAGCTCGCAAAACTAATCGCCGTGGGAAACAAAACTTTTGAAACTTTTGAAGTAGCAACCACGAAACAGGATACGGAGAGTTGGCAAAGGTTTATGTAGTTGATTAAATCAAAATACAATTGTACTGGTAATTTCAGTAACAAGTGTTACAATGAATCTTGTCGCTTATAAACGATCCGGTAACTCATTTAGCACATTACCTGACACGATTAACACACATCAGTTACGAAGTACTTTGGAGAAACTTAGTTTAAGTGTGTTGTGTATTAGTATTTTGTGGTATAAATCTTAGCTTATGCTAGTTACTTAATATATGTATGATTATAGGAGTGTAGAGAAAATCAGTTATTACTAAGTATGTTATTTATTTTTGATGCAATATAACAAATAAGAAACGAAACAATTCGTCGGTACATATGTTGAATTATTGAATGCATCGTAAAACACTGCATTCAATAATTCAACATAAGTAATAATAATCTACTTGCGAGCTCAGTGGTTGCAGTGTCAGCAGTGGGATTGTCATTTGAGTGTATTTCATTGCACGCTACTGCAGACGGTGAGCCAATTCGCTTGTATTATTCAGTACCAATCCTACTAATTCCCAGCCGGGCGCTAGTTTGGATGCAGTAATCCAACCAAACTAGACGTATAATAGACCAAAGTCTAAGTGTAGACAAATATAATTTTATATATGTGTATTTTTTTTATTGCCTACAGTGGAAGACGAGCCAACAGCCCACCTGATGGTAAGTGGTGACTGTCGCTCATTGACTTCTGCAATACCAGGGACTCTGCGAAGCCGCTGCCTACCGTGATATGAATGCTCTCTTTAAACCTCGTTTAAAGAAGGACATGTCATAGCGCTCGGGAAACCCCGTAGCTGGTAGTTCGTTCCAGAGCCTGCACGTACGTGGGAGAAATGAACGCTGAAAACGAACCGTGCTTGACGAGATCGTGCCCAGGTAGTATGGATGAACTTTGCTGCGATGTCGAGTGGTGCGATGATAGAAAGGAGACGATGGCACCAAGTCAAACAGTTCCTCAGAGCACTCCCCGTTAAACATACGATAGAGCACGTATAGAGAGCCAAAGTCCCTCCACTGCTCCAGTGACTCCAATTTGTCTGTGAGATTGTGATCATCTACGATTCAAACAGCTCGCCGTTGGAGGGAGTCAAGTGGGTCGAGCTGGTATTTAGAGGTTTCTGCCCACAGGTGAGAACTGTACTCCACGTGCGGTCGGACTTGTGCTTTGTATAGCACGAGCCGTTGAGATGACTTAAAGTACCGTCTGGCTTTATTCAGGACGTCCAGCTTTTTGCTCGCCAGTTTGGCTTTGTCTTCCAAATGAATCCCAAATTGGACCTTGCTGGATATTTGAACGCCGAGGATCGCAATGTCATCGGAGATACGGAGAGAGACTCCTTGGAACTGTGGTGCCATAACAAAAGGGTCCTTCTTCGCAGTGAACGCGCATACTTGTGTTTTCGTGGGGTTGAAATGAACTAAGTTCTTCTCACTCCATTCGAGAGCCCGCCCGAGAGAGCCCTCAACTTCAGACACAAGTTGTAACCGTCTCTCATGCACTATATATCATATATAGTAATCGACCTATTTTAGCGTCTCGTTTTAAGCAATACCTTAAAATGTAATTCTTTTATTATATTCATTACTAGGTCCGCCCTCGCTTCGCTTCGGTATCTAAGTTTCATTTGATCTTACAATAAACACAGGCACATTAATAATTGGATCAAGGTTCTAGTTAGTTTTCAGTGTTCCAATTGAAATAATATCGTAATGTTTAGTTAAAATGTTGAAAAAAATAAACATACAAAAAATTTAATCTTTTCTTCATTTTTTAATAAAGTAGCTAGCATTTAAAATCTTTTTCGCTGCATTTGGCTTGAAACTCTGACGCAAACCCTGTTTAAGGTGGAAGACATATATTATGGAGATAAGCAGAAATTTTCCTTACTCATATTATTCTATAAATTTGGACTATGCCTCGAGTATTATTGACCAGCATTATTCTGCTGACAAGAGACACGTTGGTATGCTGAAAAGGTTGAGATTTTTTTTCTTACATATTAATTACTTCATACGTCTACTTATTTTGGACACTTGGTTGGTCTATTTAAATGGATATGTAACTTCGTCACGTCAAAAAATAAGGACATGTTATAAGATTTTTTTTTACAAATCAATAAAGAAGAGCATTATATTGTTTTAGAACAAAAATAAATAAAAGTGATCATTATTTTCTGGAATCAGTAAAAAATTTAAAAACAAAACTGACTTTTATGTATTCTACCTGGTTGTCCAGATCGTAGTCAATAAGGTTGATTGCACATTTTAGTTTAAGCCTTGATTAATAATAAATTGTAAAGTTATGATCTCTATACTAACCTACTCAATTGCAACTCAAAATGCGAACAGTGATTTGTTCGCAAAATTAATGACATTAATAGAATATACGCCTGCCCTTTGTAATTTTGTATCAAAGATAATATTACTAATTCACTATAATGTTAGTAAAACGGAAATCGTCAGGATTTCCTACACGTGAGTTAAAAAAATAAAAAAAATCATTAATTTTGTAATTTATTTAATTTAATATTTCTTTTTATCTTTCGAATAAAACATATCAAATCAACTTCTTCCCAAAAACTAGTATATTTAATTTGTAATTCGTTTTATGCTTGTTTTACTGAAAATTAGGCCTTTTTAAATTTCAGAGACGCTGATTCTGTGGCAATCCAGTTGAATTGTGATTCACGGATCGGGTCATGACAGCTAATCTAACAGTCATAATCAAAGTTGAAAACGATGTTACGCTGCATCTTACTAATATTATAAATCCGAAAGTTTGTATGTGTGTGTATGTGTGTGTGTGTGTGTGTGTGTGTGTGTGTGTGTGTGTGTGTGTGTGTGTGTGTGTGTGTGTGTGTGTGTGTGTGTGTGTGTGTGTACAACAAGGGATACAACAAACCATATTATGCGCGGGTGAAACCGCGCCGCGGAAAGCTAGTTATATATATTTGTATTTTTAGGAAAGAAAAAGAAACAAAAAAGAAAAGTCGCTTGCGTATTTTTTGTTTTTTCAACAATTATATACTTTTCCGTTAGTACTTAGTAATATCTCAAAATTACTGTAGTCATATTTTCATAGGAACATTGTCATAGAAGTTTATGTCAACATGGAAACAGCTTTGCGTGCTCACCGAGGTTCAAAGTTGTAGGTATATTGTTTATTTGTCGTAAATGCCGGTAAATAGGCTGCCATCACGTACTGCTTAATCCTCAGTATGGTTGGGCTATGCTACCTATAATATCTCAACCTCAATAAAAAGAGTCGTAAGACGAAATACGTCTCTTCGGATTTTTTTATATTGGTACTTATCACAGGCTAATTGTAGCCTGAAGTTAGTTTATTCATCATCATTTTAAGCTGAAAAATTGCCCACTGTTCGACATAGGGCTTCCTCAAGTATCACCACTTTGACCGGTCTTGAGCCGGCGTCATCTAACTTGTGACGTTTTTCTTTGAACATGCGATAGTATTGTCGTATGTAAATACGAGTACATTTGAGTCGTTGGTTCAGCTGAAGACGTCTCAACATTTATTCAAATTAATTAAATTGCCTGAATCAATTAATTTAGTCTATTGTTTTAAAACATTAAATACGTACACTATACAGGAGGTATCACTTACGCAGGTACAGAGATAGGTAACCTGAGTCTTCTGAGTGTCTCATCGGTATGTTGGCGGAATTGTCTTTTGAAGACTTAAGTTCAAATATTTAAGTACTTGTTTATAAGTGTTTGTTGTTTTGTTTTATTGTGATGATACCTATGAGACTCTTCTTACGATAATTCAACTACGAGTAAGTTTTAGTAAGTACGAACTTCATAATCAATTAATCAGTAACAAAACTTTACAAACTATTAGCTAAGAGTTACAAGAGGAAGTTCTTATAATTATAGATATTGATAGTATCCTAAGATGTGCCTTTTCAGAGTAAAGTATTATGACTTGATTCTAATATTGGCTGTATAAATTACAAATGCGAATTCGTGTAAATTATTCGAGTTGTGATTAAAACTTCATTGATCGAATAAGCTGAGCGTATCTAATATAACTACGTGATCAATCTCTATAGATATTCAAAACTACAAACTTTCAAATATCAAGATCAACAACATCAGAAACTACTAGCATTGTTTCAAAAACACAACAGAGAAAGATGCCAACTAGTAAAGCCATGTGAGGCAGGCGAGTAAAGCTCATGTTTCAGGTCGTAATAAAGCATCTCGTAAAACCGCCATCGCATAGTGGAAGCCACCAGTTTGAAACGACAACTTTTGGAACGGTTGCCACCACTGCTGAATCTGACTGACTACTTACCATCAGGCAGAGTGGTGTTACTTTGGAAGGCTAATAAAAAACAAATAATGTTTAATGACCCGTTTTCCTGCCCACATGAAAAGTTTTAAAGGAGTTTTAGTCGTGAACACGTTCCTAATTCTAATAATGTGCAAAGGTCCGTAAAAGAAAAGCGTCTTGCGTTATAATAATCTAAAGACAAAAAAAACCAGGTCAATATAAGTATAATCCAAGGATTCATTACCACCGATAAGCGCTTTCTTCTACCCTTATTATGTGTAAGTAAGTGCTATTATCTACAACCTACAATAAATATTATTCAGTAATTATCATCCATTAATCAAACAACTAGCTAGCCTTCATTCTTCTATCCCGTTTTGTATAAGTTTAAGCTACGGATCATTTACTCACGTACTTAGTACATACATTGATTGCCCGCCCATAATCAATATATTATTATTAATACTTGAAGAAAAAACTTTGTACGAAAATTGCGCGGACGAAGAAGTATGTACGTAATATTAGATTAAATAACATAATTACACTCACTTCAGCAAGCCACTTTGTTTTATTTTTGTTTCTAATGAGATATTATGTAATGTAAGTTGTATCTTTCATTTCAGAGAAGAGGAAGGTAAGCTTTTTATATTATTTATTATGCTAAAATGTATTTTAGAATAATTTTGTGCACACTACGAAATCTGCATATTTTGCAGAGACTTTCAGTCACTGAATTAAAACCATCATCTCATGTGCATGTGAGTTGATTGTCTCTTAGAATATTTAATATGAGTTCTTAGGTTATGTAATAATTTGTCCCTTAGGTGAGCATTAGTCAAATCATAGCCAGGTAACATCAGGATGTTGTGTGAGGGGAAAGTGAGGGAAAAGAAAGGGTAAGGGACGGGAAGGGAAATGCGAAAGTTTGCGTGTGTGTATGTGTGTATGTGCGGGCGTGCGTACGTGCGTGCGTGCGTGCGTGCATGCGTGCGTGCGTGCTTGCGTGAGTGCGTGCGTGCGTGCGTGCGTGCGTGCGAGCGTGCGTGCGTGCGTGCGTGCGTGCGAGCGTGCGTGCATGCGTGCGTGCGTGCAAGTGTGTGTGTGTGCGCGCGGGCGAAGCCGTGGGACGTAGCTACTTATTAATAAAATATTTTTTCTAACATTTATTGTGCCTTCATACAGTCACTTGACTACTTATTTTATTACTGACTACCTATTCTTCGAAGTCGCCGTTGCCTTCTTTTCCATAAAAAGTAAATAGCCAGTACTCTACACGCACGCACGCACGCACGCACGTACGTACGCACGCATGCACGCACGCACGCACTCACGCAAGCACGCACACACGCACGCCCGCACGCACGCACGCCCGCACATACACACATACACACATACACACATAAAAACTTTCGCATTTATAATATTAATAGGATGTTTTTACTTACCCAAGTCTGTATTGAAATTTTCACCAAACAATTCCATGCCAATTTCTTCCTTATACATCGGCCGGGTCCCATATACATCTTTTAAGTCTCAGTTCCTCTATTACTCGTTCCGTATCGATGTTATTCATTTTCTAAACCACAGTTAACCACTGTGGCGCGTCTCACACTCTACTGTGGCGCGTCTCACACTCTAAAACACATACTGGTCGTAGAAGCGCACGAGCGGCGCGCGCTTTGGCAGCGCCGGCGAACAGCGCGCCTTTACCACAAAGTAGATACGTACAGAGAGAAAGCTTCCTAAAAATGCGCAAATCGGTGGCACTACTACAAGCACGCGGGGCATGTGTGCGTGTCCACTGGCCGCTTTTCACGTACACGGCGAGACTGGGAAAAACCGGTTGACGCCAGCACAGCCAGTTGACAATCTCAGGGTCAGTGCGACGCACGTTAAAGTTAATTGTTAATTATTTTATCGGTTAATTTTAATCGTTGAAACTATAATAAATATGTTAATATTTATATTCATGAAAAGTTTGATTAAAATTAAATAATGTTAATGATATTTAATAAGAATGATTGTTTATTTTAACGTGTTATAAGTTTACCTCTGTGAACTTACCTCCATAATTAACAGGTTCATCAAATTCTTTCGAAGTTTGTAGGTAGGTTTAGGTTTGTACCTACTTAATAGAAATATACACGAATGACAATGTTCAACAATCACGAATGAAAAATCACATTGGCAACAAAACTTTTATAATATTATCAGCTTAAAACACTAAAAATATCGAATTTAGCTACTTATAAGGGCAAAACGACAGATGTTTTCCTATTCACTATGTTAATCCTATTCGTTTTAATGAGATATCAAAGACAGTAGGTACATATATAGAGTTATTCCGGTCTGATCCCCTGAATCTCATACACTGGGGATTGCTTTACTTTTTGTTATTTTCTATTCAGTTCTGATTGCGTAGGAGATCAGAAACAAAACCTAAATATATTTAAATGTTTTATTCCAGTCGTATCCCCTAGTTATCTTTGACAGATTTTCGAGAAAATACATACAATAACTTCACGCCTGCCTTCCATTAATGGAGTAAGCAGAGACTATACAAGTGTGTTTATTATTTTTATGTTTTTAATTCATTGTTACATAAACTGCTTTTCTCTTGAATGTACTTACCTATCAAAAACTCTGAGGGATCAGGCCGGTATTACTAAATTTGCAGAGAATCAGAACGGAATTAAAGAATAATTATAACCCTAGGGGATGAGATCTGGGGGATCGGACCGGAATAACTCCATATATAAACTATTTAACAAATGTTTTGTTTGTCTTAACCTATTGTGACAACCCTACTAGAATAGGTAACAATTTTGTACTTTCTTAGGAAGCTTTGCCTCTGTACGGCTACTCTGTGCCTTTACCGAACGGCGCTGGTCAAGCGCGTGACTTTGAAACGTAAGTATTACCTTATCTATCTTCGTACGCCACGCTCCAACAGCGCAGCCGAAACGCGTAACGATAAAACCAGTCTAATTAATATTTCTTGTGGATGCTATATAACTCTCAAAAAGACTCCAAATGAAATGCCTCACTTATATGAAATTGAAACTAATTTAATATCAATGTCTACAGGGCAAATTTCGTAAAGTACAATGCCATATTTTCTCGTATCATATTATAGTTCTTTAACATCATTCGAATCTCAATCAATCTATCGGAGTCCACTGCTGAATAATACACCTCTCTAAATTTATACCATAACAATCGAAACTTTAGCGTCCGTATCCAGTCTATACCTTTTTCAGTTCGTCTGTCCACCCGTTTGGAGGTCCTACCTTACGTATGCCGAGTCGTTATCTTCACTCTAGGTCTCGTATAATCCAGCATTCATTGGTCTTACAACAGACATACTACTGCTGTATCCTTGACTAGTGTTCGTGTTGCGGTTTCACCTGCGTCTTTGCCTACTGCTCTGCTCCCGTCGCCAGTAGCGTGATGTTACTTATCCTATAACCTTCCTCGATAACTCGGCAATCATATGCAACAAAAAATATTCAAATCCTTCTGGTAGTTTCAGAGATTAGCGCGTTTAAAAAAAGAAACAAACAAACTCTTCCGCTATGTATAACAAGTATAGATTACATTTTTACACAAAATCCAAATCAAATCATTTATTCAATAATACTATATTCTAGGCAAATCCTGTATCACAAGCTGTCTATGTGCTAATGATATAATATATATTTGTAGCACGTATAAAATACAATATTTACTCTAAAGTTATTCAAAATACAATGAAAATTAATCTTAAAACTAATTTGCTTAAAATTAAAGTAAAATTGTTCAATAAACAATATTGTGTAAGACGTGGTGTAATTTATTAATTAGTTATTACATACAATATCTATGTTTACATTAAAGAGTTAGGTTAGTTTAATTGCTTCGAAGAATGTTATTGTAAAGTTGTACAGAAAGCAAGCCAAGTTGTTTGAAGACTATTACTCGTAACTTTCTTTCAAAGATTTAATTGAATTACTTAATTATCTACATCTACACTAATATAAAGATTTATGTTCTAAGATTTGTATTTTTGTATGCAACGAATAAACTCAAAAACTACTAAACCGATTTAAATTTTTTTTTTACCACTAGAAAGCTAAATTATCACTGAGTAACATAGGCTTTATATATTATTAGAAAATAAAAAAGATTCTTTGAAATCCCTACTAAAACCAACCCAAGGTGTAATTTTTTTTGCCAAAAATGTCTTTCATCGCATGCACATTGCCGCAGCAAGGAGCTATTCCGGTCTGATCCCCCAGATCTGATCCCCTAAGTATTGGTGATAAAACAAAAACATGTTTTCCAATATTATACAATATCAATATCTACAAAAAACTTCGCAAGACCATAATTATGTCCAACTATTGACGATGTTATCCCCACCATTTTAATAATTCTTATCAAAATATAATATTTCGTATTTATGACTGTTTCAATACCTGTTGAATATTTTTTGAATTATTGAAATCGGACTTTAATTCAAATGATATTACAAAATTAAAAATGTTAATATAAACAAAAAATACACGCGCTGCCGCGCCCGTGTGGCTCCACACAGCCACGGTAATATTATTTATACAGTATTCCGACTTTATACAAACGGATGAAGCGTGAGCTATGCCTACGCGGCTCGATCTGGGCATGCGCTCGGCGTCCAAACAGTCGCGACTGTGCCGCAGTGACGAACGGACGGTGTATTTTTTTTTTAACAATAACCCATACAATAAAAAATATTTAATATGAAGAGTAGGATACATTGTGCTGTTTTTGGTTGCGTGAATTCGTCAATAACGCATCCAGTGATAACTTTTAGATTACCTGGAAACCCTGAAAGGTAAGACCATAAAATAATTTTACTTACTAGTAGGTAGGTACATAATGTGTGTATTTTTAATGGATAAGTATTTCCATATCACAAAACTAAATGGAAACACAAAGTAGGCAAATGTAACTAAAGTGCTGGAGGCGGGCAGCCCTATCGCGTGTTTACGTACCGCGCGGCTGTAGGCATTTATTTCAAAAATACGGCCGAGTCACAGTACTGTATAGATAGTATTACCGTGACGCAGCGCAGTGAGCAACGCGGCGAGAGACATCTTTATTTATTCAAAAATGTTAAAAAAATGTCCACCCGTGCGAAGCCGGGGCGGGCCTCTAGAGAAATATATTGTAAGAAACTGTGAGCTAATTCTCGAAAAACGACGAAATAAGTAGTTGTCGTAATTGAAAACGAAAAATATCTCGAAAAAATA
The DNA here is from genome assembly GCA_963082885.1 of Parascotia fuliginaria. NCBI lineage: Eukaryota > Metazoa > Arthropoda > Insecta > Lepidoptera > Erebidae > Parascotia > Parascotia fuliginaria. The sequence continues at coordinate 9,378,035 of OY720180.1, read as the reverse complement.
AACACATGCTATATTACGCAAATTAAAACTGATTATGTGAAATAATTTTGTAGTTAAAGATTTAATTCAAACAAACCTTTCATTGTTCCTCTAAGCCCATTTTCATTTGAGAAGGTTTACTAACCTTCATCAAATTATATGTAACATATTATATTACGAGTATAGTATTTTTTTTATATATAAAAAAATTGTTTAAGTAGATATATTTATTTAATACATTTTTCATTTATTACTACTTTTAAGTTAATGACTCGTTAATATATCTAGATTATAATAAAATCTGAATTAAGTTAAGTAATAGAATTAGATTAATATAAAATATATTACTATTAAAATTTATCGTATTATGCGTACTGTACTCGTATTAAGCGTCGATACGCTTCTATTTTAAATTTGAAAGCCTATCATCATAGATTTGTCCAAAAATCGTATAAAAATAGGTACTTTTAAAAGAAATCAGGACATTTTATTGCGATGTGTAGATTCAATCTTATGTTAACAACGTTGTAAAGGATCCCTCTAGATCGAGGATCACAGTCTCCCATTCAGTTTGGCGTTAGCTTTCGTCCCGAACGTACGCGGACCTATCGCACATTTCAAACAGTTCTACATCGATAAATTTGTCGAAGTTCCTCTAATAAACTCTTCTGTCCCAATGCTAAAAATACAAAAATGATAAACTGTTAAATCGAATTTAAAAAAGTGGTCGTAGTTTTATATAAGTTTTATTTAAGTACTTTAGAAGTTGCTAAAAATAATCTAATATAAACGTTAAAATTCGAATAAAGCTAAAGACGAATGAAGTAGGAATGTTTCTTATATTATTGTGTGCTATTATCATTGCTGGTAAGTATTTTTTAAATTGTTATTTCTTTTTACTTCGCCTGCATAATAAATACAATTCATTATAATATTTGTACATAAAATAATGTCATTTGCGATCACTATACGGTTTTCAATTACAATTTTGTATCTTTTGTAGAAAGCGGTGTAAAACACGTCAATGAAATTAATCTAGTGTTCTGCTATTATTTATTCGTTCGAAGATAAAATAACCGAGGTGAAAATAGTTAATACAGAGGAACACGATTTTATTATTTACGTGAATACTATTGACGATGACTATATAATTTAGAAAATTTTGTACTTAGTGGTTAAATATTATTATGATATGTGTAATAATAATGAAAAAACACAGGAAACAAGTAACAGCAATTTCTAGATTAAATATTCACAATAAAACAGAGACATTATATACATCAAATGAACGCCAAATTAAATTTGGCGTTCCACAAGGAAGTGTGATCGGACCTCTTTTATTCATTATTTACATAAATGACTTATCTTTTTGTACTAATCAACTAATGACTCTGTTTGCCGACGATGGCACGTTGATAATTACATGTAAAAATCCTGACTCTTATGAAAATTACATTAATAATACATTGACATCAACAATTGAATGGAAGGATAATAATAAATAATTTAATATTTAATTTTAACAAAACAAACATTATGCATTTTAGTCAACGTATAGATAAACAGTCGAAAATAATTGTACAATATGATAATATGTTAATAAAGGAAGTGGATATTACTAAATTTCTTGGTCTAATTATGGACAAAAAATTTAACTGGAAAGCACATATTAAAAGTCTTTTTTTTATAATCTTTTTTTAATTGGGAGTTTTTGTCCAACAAGGCACGTCAACTCCATTGTACTTATTCTAAGAAATATACAAAATACTATGTTAACTTAAGTAAGGCTACAAAACTTAATATATAACTCAGACGTAGGTTTTGCTAAAATAGTTAATATTAATCCAACATCTAATTTGTTTAAATTAAATTAAAGACATAATCCATCAACAAAAATGTTGCACATCATATAGGTGATTCAGCTTTTTGCATTAAAAATGTAAATTTTGCTGATGGATAATGTCCAGAACGAAGTCTTAGTGCTAGTTTAATATATTTCCTACTTAAATTATTACTAATAAACCAAGGATAATGAAGAGGCTCGCTCTCAAAGTACATTTTCCATTTACTAAATAAAACCTGTTTAAATTTTGAAAATATTCCCAATAGTCAGGTACAAAAGTAAATTCCTTGCCCAAATCAATTGCTAACTTGGATATCTGGTCAGCCTCTTCATTACCCTCTAAACCTATATGTGGTGGAACCCATTGCAATATAACTCTGTTACCATTATTATTAAAACAATTAATAATATTAAGTATATCGTAGGCTATCGATGTACCTCTGCAATCAGAGGCGCATCGAGCCACATTGTTAAAGAGCACTTTGGCTATCCGTAAAAATTACAATATTTATAAAACTATTTTTAAAAGCATAAGGGGAGCATTAAATATTGCAATGAGTTCCAGCGTCATTATACATACATCTGTGGTAATCTTAAAACTAGCAACCGATGTTTGCTCTAATTCTCCAAGTATCACAGCTGGTATATTAGAAGTCTTATATACTAGACTAAGTAAATCTTCCTATGCTCTATATAAACTGGTTCCAACGGTGAATGTAAATACATTATATATTATAAATAATTTTTCGGGGAAACACTACAGGTAAAAACCTAGTACTTAAATTACAAAAACGTTGCATCCGCTCTATGTTTGCTCTGCAACCCACAGATAGTAGTCAACCATATTTCCGAAATCATTGTCTCTTAACACTACCATCGTTATATATACTCGAAATATGTGTGTTTGTAAAATAAAATCCGAGATTATGTCCCCGGCTAACTGACACTGTACAACGCAACAGAGGAGAAAATGATCGGCTAAGCATGCACAGCGCCAAAACTGTACATTTGGGCAATAGTATATTTTGTATGGCACCTAAAATTTCCAATAAGCTTCCTAAATATTTTAAATCTTTAAATGACAATTAGTTCAGCAATAAAGTTAAAGAATTGTTAGCAAGAAAAAAAAATGAATACCTGAATAATACTATTGATGATTAAGTTTTATATTATTATTATTAATTTATTATTGACTAAAGGTGACTAATTGTTATTATTATTGACATTATTACCTATCTAGTATTATAACATTTTATATAATTATTGAAAGTAATAACACCATATTTGTACGCCGGTCATAGCAAAACATGTTGAGACAAAATAACATCTAAGAACCATTTTAGGATTTATCTCCTGTAAGCTACACATGTTTAAACAAATAAATATATCTTTATCTTTAAAAACTAGGAGCACTAATAGACAAGGTGTATAGTACCTACAGGTCGCACCCTTATTCAAACAAAGAAATAACTCAAATTTACATATTTGTGGGAAAACGCAAATAAAGTTTAACACCTTCGCAAAGTGTACTTCATAATTTAATTTAAAAAAAACTAAATAAGATAAATTAGTTTCAAAAATAGAAATGGATAGTTTGACAAACATAGTAATTATTGGATATAAAGAATACCTTTATTTATAAAAAATACTTATTTATTTCAATTAATTAAAAAAAAGTTCATACTTATTTCACTTTATGATAAAATATTTATTCAGTTCTTTCGACGTAAATCAAAATAATGCAGTTTTACTTTAAAATAATTTACAAAATATTTAGTTTTTTACTTTTATTTCAGTTTATAATAAAATATTATACGAATCGCTAGATAACTATTTGGTAATGATTCAATATAGTAATAATATCGGAAACATTAATGATGATGAATTAAAAATAAAACAGTTTATAATCAGTCTCCTTTTTTATTTTCAGTCAGTGAGAGATATCTAATTAAATCACACAAAGATCTGTACTCATACAGTAACAAAAACACTTCTAAATTTTTAATTAAGTTAGTAAAATCAACAAATCGAACACCTGGTGTTCGATTTGTTTTAAAGTTTTTCAAGGTTTTTTACCCAAACGGAGTAAACCTTATCAGGAATTTTGTCTAAATAAACCAATTTTTGGCTCAACATAAGTACGACATTTGACTACATGTCAATACTCGCGGTGGTGCTGCGGTGTAATGAAATTAATCAGAAACACTGAAATTATTCGTGTAAATTGCTAAGTATATTATTGGATATCCACTCCTTCTTTTCCTGTATGTTATGTATTATACAAGACGTCCGCCCTCGCTTCGCATCGGTATCAAAGTTTCATTCGGTCTCACAACAAACGCCTACGGAACACATCATTGCAATAGTATCGTATTGCATCATTCAGATTTACAAAGGTTCATAAAATATTCAAATTTTAAATGAAAAAATGTACAATTATATACAGTCTACGTTATCCGTCTAATTTGAAGCTTTCTAAAGGTGAAATATGTTTAAAATCAGTTTCGTAGATCGTGAGCAATATACAAACAAACATAAAAAAATCAAATCTTTTCTCTTTATAATACTACTATAGTTTAGATTAAAAACAATGACTCTCGTATCATGTTTTATTGCCTTATTAAAAGTATACTGTATTTTCGACCATAAAATTGCGTTACCTCCCTTACAGTAAATGTCGTTTTTAAATCACAAAACAATAATGTTTAAATTTACTTCCAAGTTACCTCAGTTCAGTGACAGTTATCACTGCCATAATGAGTCCTATTCCACTCGGCACCTAAACGGGCTTAACCGATTTCGATGAAAATCGGTATGTAGATAGATTGGTTGCCGGAGACGGACATAGGCTACTTTTTATCCCGACAATTACTCTGATTCAGGCGCGGGCGAAGCCGCAGGGTGCAGCTAGTTTTATAAATAAAAATAATATAAGTCAGATAATTAATTTCATCACATACCTAGTGAAAATGAAAAATGTTTATTGGAAAAAAAATAGTAAAATAAAATTGAATTCCTTGGTATCTGAGCTAGCGTAAGCTGTACTTTAGAAACCAGTGTCTTCTTATTATTAATACATGGGTTCAAATCATTTTAGACTAATAATAATTAACAATTAAATAATATACGAATATATTCTAATTTGATTTAATAAAATATTCTAATTTTTCAAAGTCGGTACCTGATAAAGTAATAAGTTACACATAAGTTCATAGGGAACACCAGTACCTATCCACTTCTGTGTTAATGTGATTAATTATTAAGGCCGTCTTAACGACAGATATATCTCTCAAAATGGATGTAGGAATGGGGCCCGTGGTACGAAAGAGCTCCTGATCATTGACATGACCATTAACCAACAGGTGCACCGTAACCGAAAGGATCTGTCGACATGCTGGATAGACTATAAGAAGGCGTATGACTCGGTGCCGCATACGTGGCTCTTGAGAGTGCTGGAGTTGTATAAAATTGATGCAACTCTATGTACCTTCTTGAAGACGTGTATGCGGCAATGGAAGACCATCCTCCGCTATCCTGGATGTCGACAGTTTTTGGGCAACGGTCTACCGATAACGATTAAGCGGGGCATATTTCAGGGTGACAGCCTGAGTCCTTTATGGTTTTGTCTGGCACTGAACCCTCTCAGTACTATACTGGAGAGTTCAGGGCTAGGCTATCGGTTGAGGAGGGAAGGTCAGGTCTTGTCCCATCTGCTTTACATGGATGATTTAAAATTGTTTACTTCTACTGATCGCCAATTAATAGAGTTACTTCGGGTCACTGAAACCTTTAGTAATTCTATTAAGATGGAGTTTGGTATAGATAAATGTGCAGTCATGCATGTAAAGCGGGGAGGGATTGTGGAATCTGACGGGATACAACTGTCTGATTCTACACGACTTAGACCTCTATCTGCAACCGAAATATATAAATATCTGGGTATGTCACAGGTGTTGGGTATATCTGACAAAGACATGAAACAGGTGTTACAGGAACGAAAAGTTCTTAAAAGTCTTTTATCGGGTGGTAACAAGGTGCGGGCCTTTAACAGCTGGGTCATGCCAGTCCTAACCTATTCCTTTGGCATAGTCAGATGGACTCAGACTGAACTGGACGCTCTTGATAGGAGAGTCCGTACACAGTTGACGACATTCCGTATGCATCATCCACGATCATCGGTGATGAGGTTGTACATCCCACGGAAGTGTGGAGGTCGTGGCTTTCTGTCTGTCAAGACTCTCCACAACCGTGAGGTGTGCAACCTCAGAGTTTATTTTATAAAATCAAATTCAAATATGCATCGGAATGTCGTCGTTGTAGATAACGGCCTCACCCCGCTGGGTCTGGCTAAAGAGAACTGGCGCAAACCTGTTGTGCTTAGTATAGCGGAGCGCAAGGATGTATGGAAAAGCAAGGAATTACATGGACGCTTCTATCGGGCCTTAAACGGGCCCGATGTCGACTCATTAACATCTGTATCCTGGCTACGATTTGGTGATCTCTTTGGAGAAACCGAAGGTTTTGTCTGTGCAATTATGGACGAGGTTCTAATGACGAACAACTACCGGAAGTTTATCTTAAAGGATGGGACGGTAGACATTTGTCGGGCATGTCACTACCCCGGAGAATCCATAAGACATATTGTCTCTGGTTGTTCTCGTCTTGCGAACGGCGAGTATTTGCATAGACATAACCAAGTAGCTAGGATCGTCCACCAGCAACTTGCTCTGAAGTACAAGCTTGTAGTCTCTGAGGTACCGTACTACAGATATGTGCCCGACCCAGTTCTCACAAATGGTCGTGCCACAATATACTGGGATCGATCTATCATCACTGATAGGACTATTGCTGCCAATAAACCTGATATAGTGGTGATCGATCGATTAGAGCGCCTTGCAATGATCATCGATATCACCATTCCACATGATGACAATCTCGTGAAAGCAGAAAAAGATAAACAGATAAAGTATTTGGGTTTGGCTCACGAGGTTGTCGACATGTGGGATGTGGATTCGGCGATCATTGTTCCGATAGTCATATCAGTTAATGGACTGATTCCTAAGAGCCTCCATCAACATCTCGCGAGGCTCGCGTTAGGTGGCTGGATCGTGGGCCTGATGCAAAAGGCTGTGCTCCTTGATACGGCCCGCATTGTGAGGCGGTTCCTATCTCTGGAGCCCTAACCACCGGTAGCTTGGTCCCTGTACCCGATATCGGTGGGTCTCCATATTTTTATATTTTTAAATGTATATTTCTATTATTTTTTATATATATTTAAAAATGTAATTTTATGTGTACATAATTAAATAAAGAGAATAATAATAATAATATTCTACCACATTCACACAGCGCCATTTAGCCCCAAATTAAGCAATTATATTTGCTTGTGTTATGGGTACTAAACTAAATACAATAACAAGTAATGTATCTCGCAACTCATACGACTTGTTAAATTAACTTATTAAAATAAGGTGTGTATGTACGGAATCTAATAATTTCGAAATACTTTAACATAATTCTGTGATCATTGTTTTTAGGCGACGCCGACGTTCGAAAATTAAAGCATTTTATTACTCAAACATTAAAATAATGAATTATTTTGTTTTTTTTTTATTTGAGAGTATTGTAGAATTAATTTAAAATGGATCTCTTTAATACGATTCGAAATTTATTTAAACCTGTTTTATATTAAAAAATAAGGAGATATTTGACTTTTTTTAAATAATTTGATATTATAATTACCGTTCTTGACAATTTCAATAGTAGCAGTTTATTATGTTTTTGTGTCAGTATTATTATTATTATAAATGTTAACATTTGTTTAAAAATATTTTAATAAATTCTAATTAACATTACAATATCCTAGAAATAAACTTTATTACAAAAAAAATTCTGACCTGATCAACGCTCGTACCTTTTCTATATGAAAAGAGGTACTTGCCCTGCAGTGAAACAGCTACAGCTGATATTATTATTATTATTTATTACACTTGTTAATATTTACAATGAATAAACATTCAAAGACAAGGTTTTTTTTACAATTGCCTAACATCAGTTTCAATCATTATTCTTAAAACGAGTACAAATAAAATATGTATTAACTTGATTCGGTAATCATAATCAAGAATAGGAATAATGTTACATTGACTTTATTTCAATCATGCGAAAAAACTACAAAACCTTGATGACCTAGTTCATTTCAATTTTAATTTGCAACATTCGTATTAGTTACCAATTTTCCGTTGTTCAGGTTTCACCAACTTTAATTGAAATCAAAGTGAGAATCAATGAAACATTTAACTTAATTATAAGGAAGTTGTATCAGAAGTTTTAATGTGTACTTTATTTGATCGTGTTTGCGTGCTACTGATTGGTTGCATGAGATGTAGTTAATATACATCCGATAAGTATACTTATACTTTTTGACACATGTTTTGAACATGATTCGGTTTGATTTATTATTGAGATAACATAGTTGCACCAGTAATGGACATGAAACCAGTGATGAACAAAAAACTAAATTTTGTAGAATCAGATTAGGAATGAGTTTTTATATGTTGAGAATATTGGACGTTCTAGAAAAGTCGTCGAGCTATCAATATTTAAAATTTTATTTAAATCCAGTCTTTTCATTCAATATAGTGTGAGGTACAAACTGCTCCTGTTATTGAAAAATTGTTTTAGCGGCTGTCGTTGCGGAAATTGTTAGTATAGTAGAGGTAGAATTTGTCTTTGCGTGTATTACCTATAGCTTTGTTTAAATCAAAAGCTTTTTTTTGCTTAGATTTGCCATGAAATTAAGATAAAAACACACTGCTTTTACTCCAGAAAGGTTATATCTCATGTTTTTTTGGCAATGTCTATTACTAGTGCACTTAAAGTTTAAACTTCCATTCATTGGCATTTATCAAATGATAATGAAAATCGATTTGTGTACATAATCGATTATTTCTATTTAAATTGTTATTATTCCGCGTAGTAGCGCGTAGCATTGACCTCTAAACATAATGATTTGACATCAGACAAAAATACTGGGAGACTTTTGAATATTTTTACGCCAGATGACAAATTTGTGGAACATTGAATAAAAGGAAATTATTTTACGATTTTATTATTCGTGTTTCTTTCATTTTTATCATTGAATTTATGATGACCAGTGATACAGTACCTACTGTTCTTGTAACACTACTTATATCAAGCGCGAGTCGAGAGTTGTATATTAACGCCTCTCATCTGTTCTATTTGAAATAAATAATTCAATTAATATGAGGTTGAATATAAATACAAAACAAACGTATGGAAACATTTTTAAATAAACCTTCTGATGAAAGGCGACAAAGCAATTTAATCATAAACACCTGAAAATAAAAAGCAGGCATACAATCTCCATAAATTTACATAATATTGTCGAAATTTGTGGCTTCATCAGTTATTTGTCGCCTTTGCCGAGCCAGCATAAAAGTTGACAGTTCTATTTTCCTTCAAGTATTAAGTTCAACTTGTGTGCAAAAATAAGCAGGGCGAGTGGAAAACTATGGATTTTCTGCTTATGTTCTTTTAAAATAGAGCACGGTATATTTACTGTTCATGTTTGGTCATGATGAAATGAGTGAAAAATAAGATATTAGTGGAGTGCTTTTAGCACGTGAAACACAGAAACCTCGGAACCCAGTTATTTTGAATGTATTAATGTAAGACTAACTGAAACATGTTTTATAGGTCTAATACCAAAATGTTTACCCATTCTTTTGAGTTGCTTTTTTTTTGGGGAAGGGTTTAAAGTTTCGACTTTTGAGTATTTTCCATAATATCTTCAAAACGGTACATCCTAAAGAATAGTGTTATTCTATCGAATGGAAACTTATAAAATTATCTACAAATTTCATCCTGCGCACATTTTCCAACCTTCTAATAATTTTTAAATTACACCCTCTAGAAAAATAGAAATGAATAAAAACACCGCTTTTGGTATAAGATTATACGAAAGTACTTTAAAGTTTACGGAAAGGCGGGAAGGAGTCAAATAATTGAACCAAATTGTTTTTATTTTTAATATTTTCACCTACAATACGAATTCATCAGAACGATTAGTTAATTTGTGTATACTTTTGTAAAAAAATATTGGTACCAAATAAAGAACAACAACTCAAACCATACTGGTAAAGACCAGTGTGGTTTAAGTTGTTTTTTTTAGTTGTTGTTTTCTTTATTTGAAATGTCATCTGTTTACGAGGATTCTTGGCCTAAAAAATAATATATTAGACGATGCTCGTCTAAAGCAAAAAAATAAAAATAAAATGTCCACCCATTCTTTTAAGTTGTATTTTTCAGAGCCCTCCCCTAAACATTTAAGATTGGGTGAACATTTTAGTATTTGACCTATAAAACACATTAATATATGCAAAGTAATTGGGTTCCGTGGTCAAACTCTCCAGGCACTCCACTACTATATTTGCCTAGTAAAGCGTGAGCTATAGGAAGATTTCGTTTTTGATTAGTCTATCCGTCTTGTTTATTGCTCAGATGTATCGCCTGATTAGTATATTTTTAATCAAATTTATAGATGCACGTAATATAGCATGCAGATAGAGCATCCATTGCCAAACAGGCCTTGAACAGGAAAAAACATATTTTTAAAGCTTCTATAGATAGGAACATAAAAAAGCAACATATAAAGACCTATATTATAGCATTGTATGGGTGTGAAACATGGACGCTAAACCAAAGAGAGAGATAAACCTAAAGGCATTTGAGATGTGGTGTTAGAGAAAGATGGAAAAATCAGTTGCACAAAGAAAATAACAAATAAGAAAGTACTAAAACTAGTTATAAAGAAAAGACAGTTGTTAAGAACTGTAGTTAATAGAAGAGGAAAAGATTGAAAAAAAGAAGAAGGAAAAAAAAAGATTTGCTGTCGACTCGAAAAGAAGAAAATTAGAAGAGGAAAGTTGATAGACCACTTGCTACAAAACAATAACTTTTTCAAGACCATTTTACAGGGAAACATTTTAAAAGCAAACTAGGAAAGGGAAGGCCAGGACTGTGTTTTATACAACAAATTAAAGAAAACCTTGAAGTCGAGTCATATTAAAAGGTTAAAATCAAAGCAGAAATAGAGAACAATGGCGGATGCTCCGCTGACAAGAGCTGAGCTCTTAAATCAAGAAGAAGAAGGTAATATCGCGTTCAAACTTACAAATTGTTTGGTTTTATAAAGCCTGAAATAATTTAATTTTAAAGAAAATCGACAGGTATGTTGGAATAGCATTACTAAAGCAAAGTATTGGTATCTAGACACAACTACTTATTCATTTTAAGACAATTAGGCATCTATAGTTAGTGATCACGTGATAAATACATACACAATAACAGCCTATATCTATGTTTCATTAGCTGTAAACTTCATTGCAAGTCCACGATGTTAATCATAAATAATATTTCTTACACTTTTTGGTTGATTATATAATCCAGCTCGGATTTTGCTTTAACTTTTAAGGTGTATTCGAAAAATCTTTAGCGGAGAAACATGGAGTCAAAAATAGCAACTTCTGCTAAACTATTTTGTTTTTCATTTAGACAATTGCGCCTGAAAAGTTTATGTGTAAATACTCAAAATTGTAATATGTATATACAAAAAAAAAGCTTTTTATACAGTATAGTGCAGGAAGAGCTTTTATTAGAGTCGATAAATATTTTAGAAAATTGAAAACAAAAATTGGCGTAAAATTGTTACTGGAGCCAGCCAGCCATGAAGAGCAGTTTGGCTAGTTAGCTCTGCATGTTAATGAAATCATACAGAAACAAAATGCTGTATTAGCAGCGGAAAGGCACAATCTCTGCTACTTTCAATACAGTCTTTTCATTAAGAGCTACTACAATTACTATTTACATGCGGAAACGAAATACTAGATAGTATTGCAGTGAAAGTGGTACTATTTAACTTAATTCTCATTACAATAGTGATACAGTACTCTCTCAAATCAATATAAAAATATTTACGGAACACACAGTCAATCAAGTCTGATCATATTACAAGTATAAGCACATGTTTGTATGTGACAACCCCAATCCATATTACGTTATTTTTTAGTTAGCTGATGTCTAAGAATACATGTGCCATTATATAAATATACGGGCAAATGGACTTCTATCATCATTCAATCAAAGTTAGGCCTTTTGTCAGTCTACAAGCCCTTTAAAAACAGATTTAAACAGAGTGGTCAGACCACTCTTTTTTGCTAGGTCTTACTTTTCAGGGCTCTATCTGGTTAGCGAACTACCAAATTGTAGGTAAATTAACGGACATAACATTTTCTTTCAGTTGTACTATAGAAAGGGAAGGAACCCATTAAATAAACTAACGGTACGTGAGATGAAAACTGAGTTAGTCACTTATTAAAACTCTTCATAAGCATGTTTTTGATCACCGCACAAAACCAACTACAACGTCTACAAAGAGTGGCATGCCTAGCCACCACAAGCTGCATGTCCACAACGCCTACAGCCGCCCTTGAAACGATGCTGGACCTTCCACCACTACACCTATTCATACAGCAAGAGGCAGCCAATACAGCCATTAGATTGAATAAACTCTCCCTATGGACACACGACACGAGGGTGTCGCACACCAACGCGGTGGAAGAGGCCAAAAAGGACCAACCACTCCTTATGGCCCCTTGCGACATCATACCAAAACAGTATGTTTTCGATAAACGATACAGGATAGAACTCAAGGAAAAGAGAACAGATACATCCGGTACAAAGGAGGTGAGGATATACACGGACGGATCCAAAATGAGAACAGGGACAGGTGCTGGCACCTACTCCGCTGACTTAAATATTAATATATCAACAGCACTGGGCATGCACAACACAATTTTCCAGGCAGAATGCGTCGGTATAATATAGGCCGCAGACGCGGTGGCTGCAAGAAAAATAGAGAACCAAGGCATTCGTATCCTAACGGACAGCACTGCAGTACTGCACGTTCTACGCAGCAACACAGTAAAATCAGGACTAGTCCTAGAATGCCACAGGAAATTGGAGGGTATATGTGAGTCAAACGCGATTACACTCCAATGGATCAAAGGACACAGCGGATCCCTAGGCAACGACGCGGCCGACGAACTGGCCAAAAGGGGATCCGAAACAGAGACCTACAGGGTGGAACCCGTTATACCAATATCGGCAAATCAGCAAAGGTACTGGCTGCGACATAGAACAAGAAAACTACACGCCGAACTGTGGGCGAAGACGACGGAATGTCGTCAATCGAGAGAGGCAATGCCATCTCTAGACGGACGACTCTCTAAAAAACTGCTGCGCTTAAATAGGGTGGACCTACGGTATGTAGTAGGGACCATAACAAGGCACAGTAATCTTAACAAACATTTGCATGTTATAGGTAAAACGGACAGCCCACTATGCCGAGCGTGCATGAGGGCTGAAGAAACACCGGCCCACGTAGTCATGAACTGCAGCGAGGTCGTGGAGCAACGGGCGCAACACCTGGGAACATCAAGCACACTCCGAGAGGCCTGCAGCAGACCCGGCAAACTGGCCGCTTTCTGGAAGGAGCTTGGATGGTTGCAGTAGGGCAGTGGATACTCAAACCACACCATCACGCAAAAAGGCCCAACTACGAAGGGACCACATGCGGAAAACGAGCCCGCGAAAAGAAGAAGAAGAAGAAGCATGTTTAATTTTATTTGCTCACGCGTTGTGTACTTAGCGACAAAATATGCAAACTGAAATCATGCTCTATTCGTTATTTCAATGTTTATAGAACTCAATACATGGATAATGTAGATATACACATACGAGTACGAAGGATAAACCGGCATTGTGACGTATGCTACTGATGTGAACTGGACCCTGACCCTAATTAGAACTTCTTTCATTTCAAAAGAACACTTCACTTTTTATTGAGATATTGTAAGACTTAATTCAACTAGTAGTAAATGAAAAAAATCCGAGACCATTTTATTAGGACATTTTAATCTTGTTGAACACAGAAAAAAAATATAAACGTATTTGCTAAACTTCCCGTATTGTTTATTGTCCTATCTCTCCGTATCACGGGTCATTGATCAACAATCATTCTACATAACCTCTTTTAATTAAACTGGGCTTGGGGTTCCTTTGTAATAGCTTAACTATAATGTCAGTATCAAACGTAAACAACACTTTAACTCGAGTTTTTCTATTAAAGTTGTGGATCTATTGTAAGAGAGGTGGGATAAAATGAAAATGGTACGCTTTTGATATGTTTTAGTTTGTTATATATTTCTATTGATATCTAGTTATACTGCTTATTTTTAGGATTCTTATGACTGCCTCGGTTGTCCAGTGAATTGCAAATTTATCTTTTTAAAGTGTTTTAGTTTTACAACGAGAAATATGAAAGATCAGTCCTTCTGAAATATAAGCTTATTTTAAACTTAAGTGCATTAAATAACCTTATAGTGTGTGATATTGCGTTAATATTTTCTAATAACTATTTAGTATTTTAAAAACGTCAATTGGACTTAATGCCGTAGAAAAACATATCAAACTATTACTGTCTCAAAATAAAACTATCAGGATAAATCAGACGACAATCCATTCCCTTGCAGTCGCATAATACGAACCAGCACTGTTGACATATAGCTAACATTATTAAAACGCGCTAGTAGGTGAAACTAAGTTGGCGAATCGCGCCGGTTTGTAAAACGAACAAGTGCGCAAACCACTCGAACTCCTGTCAAATGTAGTTGGTACAGCGTCTCTGCAGTCTGTTTGGATTATAATCCTATCGGACTGTGAAATGTATGGGAATAGAAGTAAGTTCAGTCACTTTAGGTCACTAGAAGTATAAACAGTTTTTATTGATTGTATGAACTAATGGCCTAACGATAATAACTAGATTGTCTAAAAGAAATCGCTGCTAGCAATATGATTAACTATTGTACCAATTGACCTTTAATTGTGTATTAATTTATTTCATAAATGTACTTTTTGATGTACAATAAAGAATATCGTATTGTAGCCCTATGTGTATTTCATATTGTACATCAAAAAGGACCTTGACTGCCTAGTCAAGCTTATAATAATACAATCGTTCTCGTGCGAGAAACGTAAACTATTAGACTGAATGTAATTCACTAAATAGTTATTTGTGAATCAAATACATCGATATTGTGTAAGGAACAAAACCTGTAATATAAAGAAGTGGTAAAAAGCGAAGTAGTTTTATATTATATACTGTTTCTGACCATTTATATACTCGTAGTGTGAACTACGAGTATATAAATAGTCAGACAGTCATTGGACTATCTCGATTTTCAGGGTGCAAATTTAACATTAGGTACTTTAACTAGCTCTTAGGTAATCACAGTTACAAATGTCGGTCCGTTATCAACCGCACTTAAGAGCCACGACCGACGCTAAACTTTGCACGAGGAGAAGTCATAGAGGAAATAACTATAATTTCCTCCTGCTAGTTCAAAACTACCGAGGTATGTTTTACTGTTTAAATTCAAATTTTGCCTAAATGTGTAGTTAAAATTCTGTAAAACTGAATTTAGAAATAGAAAAAGATAGGTATTGCAACTTGCCAATTTTCAAACAAAAAAAAACAAAATTTGCACGATTTTTTGTAATGTAAAACGCAAGTGTAAAACACAATTTATAGAAAAACACTAAAATATTTAATCAAAGATTTGATTCGCCTGTGACTTGTCAATCACTTACAAACTGTCTAACAGTGGCTTTCTATAAACTTATCGATATTTATTTAAAAACCCGATTTTAAGCAATGGATCTTTCAGCGCTGAATCGTTTTTACAATATGACTATAATTATATCTATTATTGAAAATTCTCAGCGCCGAACAAATAATCGGGCTTTTCAAGAATCTTGGATTAAAGTTTGTACTTATATATAAAGCCATTGTGAATCTGACAGTCGCTTTTTGCTCATGAAACCAAAAATTCCCTTGACAGTTTCCTCTGAGTTAGCAGACATGCCACCATTAGTTTTCATATATTCAAGTTCTAAACTTTCAGACATCTCATGGCTTGTAGCATAACATGTATAGCTTAAACTTCCAGTTGAGCAGCCAAACGATGCGAAACTGTCCGTGGTCTGAGTTTAAATGCAAACTTGGCCGTCTATTAAAAACTTATCTTTGTTATTAGTAAAAATAAAAAACATTGTAGTTTTACCAGACAACTTCCGTAATGGAGAGCAAGCCTTGTGTTGTTAGGAACTTCTCAAACATTTTAATTAACGGATCGATACAAAGTACAAGAGAACCAACTCCAAACAAACATATAATACAAATAATGTATGAACATGTATAAACTCACAGAACCAGTCAATAGTACCAATCAAAAATCAATTTATTATATAACAACTGATTTGCTTTAAAACTTTTAGTGCCCATTGTAATTATTTTATTGACACTACTGGTTCATATCATAAGACAATGGGTACAGCCAATTGTTTGTGTTCTGTTCGTTCTCGCGTTCGGAGTGACGACGTAGACTACTTGTCACAGCAAAAAAAGAAATCGTATTGGCACAGTTGGGTACTTTTCCTTTGGTAGCTAGGGCGAAACCACATGTAAAAAGGTGTACTAGTACGGTGTGTGTGGTATAAAATAGGTACCTTTCAATATATTGCCGATATAAACAACTTCGTGAGTATCACTTACACAAGTTCGTCCATATAAAGTAATATTCCTAATACATACACTACAGGTACCTACGTGCCTAAACAGTAGAAACTACCATACACGTGTATCTTGTCATAAATAAATTTATGCGGTCGATATGTGTCCAGTCGGTGCTTGAGATGTACCTATGTGTGCCTATCACCTGTTATGTTTACAATCAAGTACGTAGGTATTCACTGCGCTACAGAAGAGTTGAAAATTTAATAGGGAAATACATTATAAAATGCACTAAAGTAAAAAAAAAAACATTTTATTTTACTTTTTCCTAAAATGATATTATGTAACTTACGATTTCACTGTATTACGATACTGTTTAACTCTGAAGGGCTAGAGGAGTATTTAATCATACCCATGTTAGGTTTCGTGCCAGCGATGTTAGATCCCATGCTACAAGGCAACTGATACCTCTACGTGGCAATTCGTACGCAGTACCACTGAACCACCGAGAGAGTTTTGATACCGAAATAATATTAGATAAACATTTTTAATTAGAGGTTCTATTATTTTTGCCACCGCTGAAGTTTGCAAATTAAAGACAATTTTTAATTGTTGCCGAATTTCACGACTGAATTTTACACAGAAATTATCAAAATATTCTTTTATTTTAATTAATGAATAAAAGGAGTTCTATTTTAATTAAAAAGTTGAATTAAAGTCCGTTTTAAAACTTGAATTCGATTCTTTCTTTTTGTAACTATAATGGAAATATTTTCTGTGAAATTTTTATCTAATTATGACTCTTGTATTCAAACGTTGAACTGTGTTGAAAAAAAACTTATAATGCAGTTCTTTTTCTTTTCACAAGAAACAAAGCAGTGAACAATATACTTGTACTTAATATCTCTATGTCATACTAGACGTCCCCCCTCGCTTAGCTTCAATATCGAAAGTTTCATTCAGTCTCAGAACAGTCAGAACAAACACTTATGGAAAAGATCATTGCAATAGTGTGTGCCCAGTGGTGAAGGCACCCGTTTCATTACAATGGGGTCGGGGGTTCCAAGCCGGGCACGTTTACAGTGTGATTTTCAAATCATATGTGAGTACTTTTTAAGTTTATCTGGACTTTACTGACTTACGGTGAAGGAAAACACGTGAGGAAACCTGAACTTCTGAGGATGTAAGTAATCACCAAAAATAAATTGCCTTGAACCAGCGTGAATATTGAAAATTACTAAAAAATATATTTAGTAAACATAATTAAATATAGCCAATGTTACCGGTCCTATTTGTAGCTTTCTAAAGGTAAAGGAGTTTTTTAATTCGGTTAAGTAAATGTTAAGTTAAATTGGAACATACAAATTCGATGCTAGAACAAAAATCAAAAGACAAAACAGCTGCTTCATTTAAAATTCAATCTGCAATCTGAATAAAGTGCTGCATATGAAGTCTTACTTGCTTTACTATTCCGAGCTATTTTTATGAAAACTAAAATAACGTATCCTGAATAAGAAGCGGCATTATATAGCTTTTCTTTGTACTAAAAAGCATTTTATTGCCGTGACGGCATTTTATTTTTTGTTAACAAGCAATAATAGTGTGAATATTAAAATAACTAACATGATTCTCTTTCCTAAGTGAGAAAATTATGATAGTGAGGTCGTATTTACAGAGGCGCCAATAATTTGAGAACGTCACTGTGGGTAATTTTATTCAGGCTGTTCAGTTGTCCAGATACTATTTATTATGCATGAAGAATATTGCTGAATTTGTACAATAATAAAAGTAATAATACCAGCCTATTATTGTCCCTCTGCAGGGAAAAAGCCTCTTCTCACAAAGAGAAGGCATGAGCATGATAATCGTATACAGTAACCCATAAATATTTTTCATAATATAAACTTGGTGAATTGTTCAATACATGCACCAGCGATAACTAGAGGTCTGGGTATATCTAAGATATGAAACACTAGACAATAGACAATCTATTTAATTTTATACGTCGTACCTATTGTTCTATGTCTGCACATCAACTATCACATCACTCTGTACTATTTTACCTTATCTTAGAAATAAAACAGCGCCTTTTTTTATTCAGTAAAAAGAAACAAATACCTAATAAGCGACCAAATATCTAAAGTAGAAAAGAGAACGTGGAACGAAGCACTAGCTACCTGATGTAGATATATAAGTATCGGTTGATCACCAAGTAATCGCTAGGTGATCAATCGATACCTAAATAAAGGGTTTAGGATTACGTAGTGCAACGCTAAAATTCTATTTTTACTGATGGCGAGTGGTAAGTAACTTTCGCTCACTGCTCATTGCTTCTGCAATGCTAAGGACTCTGCGAAGTCGCTGCCTATCATGAAGGGAGTGGAGCAGGTTACGGGATTGAGGTAGGTGAGGAAAAAGGAAATGAGGAAACTGGGCTGCCGGCGCTCCCTCATTTAATCATCATTATCAGCCGAAGTTGACACTACCGTACTTATATGAGATGTTTGTCATACTCACTACACTTGACAGGCGAGTTGACGACTGCAGTAAGATGATTATGCTGCTGCCTGTTATTTGGTATTTTTCCTTGTTTCATATTCTAGATCACACGATCATTCTTATTTAATAGTTACTAGTAAACTAGGTTCGTTGAATTTAGATTGATTTGTTAAAGCGCTTCGGTTGGCAAGATTTATATACTTACCTATTGCTTCGAGATCCTTGTGGGTGTTACTCATAATCCCACATAATATTCTGGGTTGTACATAATATTGTAAAAAGGTTTTTGTGTTTCTATTAGGTATGTTTTATTGATTGATGTTACGCTCTGCGGAAGATATATTACTTGGGATTGAGATAAATTACATAAGGTAGCTATAGTAGGTAAGTGTTTTAGACGCAAAGTTTTTTAGACGAGTCTACATAACCATAGCAAATGTTTTTATTAATTTCCCTAGGGAATTGTTAGGAAATTCGGTAAATAATAAAAAAACTGGATAATAGTCAGGTACAGTGGTTCGTAGTTAAATTAGCAATGCACCCAAATGTACAACACGCACCAGTACTATACCTACCTATTCATAATATTCGATAAAAAACACAGGGTTATATTATGGACAATATGTATTACATATTTAATATTCTACTATGTGTATGTTGCTATTTGTTTCTATAGAAGTTTAATTTAATTGCAGAAACTTTACAGAAAAAATAAATTACACTTTCAGTCCTATTGTAAATTACTACTAAATTAACAAAAACTTTATACAACAAATTAATTAACACTCGAGGCGGTTACAAAGTAGAAAATCATAAAACAAAACATTATAGAAAATTATTTTCGTTTTTAAATAAGAATTTATATGAATTTAGTCTTGATATAGATATTATGAAAGTTTCATTATATAACTGTTATAAAATAAAATCATAGTAATCCTAATAATATTATACATGCGAAAGTTTGTATGTGTGTGTGTGTTTGTTACCACTCAGCGCCTAAACGGCTGAACCGATTGCGATAAAAATTGGTATGTAGATAGATTCGGTGCTTAAGACGGACATAGGCATAGGATACTTTTTATTCCGAAAATCGGTCTGGTTTCTGAGGGATATAACAAAACATATTTTACGCACGGGCGAAGCCGTTGGGCGCAGCTAGTTATTAATATTTTCGACATGACACGTAATGAACGAAAAAGTGCGACAAGAATATTATAGTTGCACGCTATTAAATTTCTTTCTTATAATTTATTAAAAGAAAGATACTGCTAATATGTAAATGTAACGTTTTCAATTCTGCAAAATTAACATTATGAGCGTACTTAGTATATTTAATAAAGAGTAAAACGTTAAAATGGAATTCTTAGTAAAAATACTATTAAAATTTGGATTCAATAAAATTATCATATTCATTTCACTGTGATATTAAAAATGTAATCTCTTGATAGAAATAAAGTTCTAGTCAAAAATATGTGATGAAATAAAATTTAATGTATTACGCGATTTATTATGATTGAAAATATGCACAAATATTTACCTACTTTATGTATCGAGACGTATGCTTTATGAAAATGAATAGTGAGTAACAATACTATTTGCATTTTTTAACACGATCAAACCAAGAATGGCTGTCTGTAGCGGCCTATTAGGATTTCAATTACATATCTGCTTATATTTCGAGTATACATAATACATAGGTCGAAAACATATATACGTGGGCATAAATATACCTAGTAGAGTAAATTATCAACTAGTCCTATGTAAGACTAGTTGATAATTTACTAAAATCCTAAATGGACTAAATGGACTGTAGGCATGTGCCTACGGTCCATTTAGGACGACTTGTAGAAAATCAAAATAAATAATATTTTTATTCTGCAACCAGTACCACGTTACTATCAAAATAAGAAAAGATACAAACAGTACCTAGCAAAAGTTATAGTGTGGGAAAAATAAAAATAAGAAATTTGCTATAAAATATTTAATCATAGCAATCGTCATAAAGATAGATCAACAGTATAAAGATAATAATTAACAATAACAAGAAATAAATAGATAATAAATATTTTTAAAAATAAAATAATCAACAATTTTAAAAGATTTAGAAATTACATTATGACTAAATGTGAGGCTTTCTAAGATTTATCATTAACCTAAAACTACAAAGAATTCTTTGGAGTTTCTATGATAGCCTTTTAAATGATAATCACTTTTTTTAAATGAATTTTACAAATAAACCCTGCTGTTCTTAAATAATCAATAGTACTAAAGTTAATAAAGTAATAAATATAGATCTTAGATAATGATAAATAACATTATTACTGTCTGTAATCAAAGTAATCAACAATTGTGAAATCATATCGTATCAATCACACTATAACTGAAACTAAGGCTTTCTAGGATTTATCATTAACTTGTAACCTGAAACTACAAAAAAATATTTTAACTTACTTCAAAAGTACCCGCGTGAACTAACGTTTACTTACTGATAGTAACCGGTGAAACATTACTAGTCAAAATAAAAGATTTTATTGTACTTACCTTCATTCTTTTCATAGAAAAACCTACAATATAGTAAAAAAAAAACCACCATAACCATTGTTTACTTACATGACAATAACCGACAGATATCTACCATTTGTATTAATTTCGGATAATACTTATACTTGTGCTTGTTCTAGAAAAACATATTCAGTAGGTCCTGACTTTTTTACTTTTAAAAATATGTGAACAAAAAGAAAGTTAAAACTAACAATTACTGTTATACAATCTTGTCTTACTAACTGTACCAAAGTTGTTAAAGTTGAAAGCTCCACACGAAAAGAAACGTGGGATAAAAATATTATTTCATTTGATTTAGTCGTCCTAAATGGGCGTCTTTTTTTTTTTTATTTATTTATTGTATATATGTTTTTTACATAAGTATTACATAAGTGATATCATATGAAAACCAATGAGGTTTATGACTAAGCTATCAGAGTTCACAATATATACATTACAAGGTAGGGTACAAATAATAAAGTTAACGTTCTAAATAAACAAGTTATAAATGAGTTACAATAATAATAACATTATTTTATGAACAAAGAATAATGCAACATTGCTATACTAAAATATGAAAATATTTTTTAAGTTCGGATTTAATGTTTTTTCCCGTGATAGCATTAACTAATTCAATAGGCAAGGTATTTATAAGTTGCGGTAACATATATTATATCTCGTAGTTCGCTCGCCGCGCCGTAGGTATTGTTGACGCGCGGAACGACAAGTCGATTCTTAGAAATGGCTCGAGTATGTATATGTATATATGTAGAACGAGTTGATGAATTTTATAAATATCATATAAATTACCTCTTCAAAAATTTGTGTACAAAATTAATAAGTTTAGGTAATGGGAATAGACGATCTTTTTAATAGATTTTAGTGGACAAAGGGGCGACATCGACATTGCGTTTGAGATATTGCCTAGACAAAACTCGGCTGATCTAGAAGTAAGTATATCCGGACACTACTTATCAAGTTGACATCGCCAAAAAAAAGCTATAAAACCGCCGGGATATACTTACTTCTAGTACTACTATACTTCTTCTTCAAATACTGGAGTATTTGCATTATAAACTTGGTCCCTTTTCATAAATAGTGGCTTAAATCTATAAAACGTTTTTATTGCCCGCAGAATAATCGCGCGATGCAAAAATGTTAGAATTTGATAGATGTTTGTAATGTAAAACAGAATAGGCAATAAAAAAATGATTTTACCATTATGGGTCCGACAATAATGCTGTCTGATTAGACAAGTCATAATTAAAAAGGTAAAATTTTCGTTAAAGGTTAAATGAAATATTTGTGAAATTTTAACGAGATTATAAAAATGTGCCCACACATAAATTTAAGCAACACATTGTAGTTAAATACTAAATACGGCCTTGGCAGTTGCACATTTTATACAGTCGCAGTCGTTAAACGAGAAGATAGCTCCGTCAGTAATATAAAACGTATCATGCGAGCTACCTTTGTTGCTCCGTTGCGATGTCATAACGCTTGCTTCATTTTGTCTGAATAAAAAAAATATATGTTCGTGTGAAATACGTTTTTTATGTCTAGGCATTCAAGGTACATTTTGTTTAAAATTAATATGAGCGTGTGTACTTATTTGATTATAATTAAAATTTTATATACCTAAATTTATATACTTAGTTATAGTACTTATTTTTTTTTATTCATATACTGTATTTTCTTTACAATAATATAAGTTTTTTTCAATTTATCTGTAACTGTATTGCATTTTTTTCTCATATTTCGTAGCTTTGATCTTTGCTATACCTACCTATATATTGCTGCGCTATTTGTAATGTTCATATTTTTAACTATCTATTGGCTACTTGTAAATAAAGCAGAATCAAAAGCCAGCGTACTTTAAATAAAAAACCAGTTACGATAAATACTCTTTTTGACAATTTTCTAGCACAATGTTAAAATTAAAAAGTTTCGTCTTCCGGCTTTATACGAGTATTGTCAGTAACATGAAAATATTACGCCTCTAATATTTCTGACGTATCTATCTACCTTTGTGAATTAATCAAAAATCACTTGAAACCGAATGAATGGGGAAAATTTAAAAGTTGTGGGATGAGCAGAGTAATAATATGAGTGACGGTTATAGAATTGTATTGATTCTGAATAAATGTCTTTAGGGTGGTTATGTCACGCTGCTGAGGCAGCAGAAAATTGACATCACGTCGGACACGCCAAGTCATCGGGATTTCTACTCGTATTTATTGCCATATAAATGCCTCGGCCTGTCAGACGCGGCTTTCTTCTGCTATAATTAACTCGAGCTAGTGATAGTTGCTGTTATTGGCTTACGTATGTTCCGGCGCTATTATTTATTTTTGTGTAAAATAATCAAATAAGGAAATGAATGGACGGTTTGAAAGTATACTGTTAACCACGACTATCTTGATTAAAACTATCAGTTGAGTTTTGCCACTTTGAACAAAAAACGGCTGCTTTAATGAAACAGTTTTAACTACATATTAAAGGCAAGTAGACAGAACATCGCTTACTTACTTACTCAAGCCTACCCATCAACACTACTCAGTTATTATCATTCGCAATATAAAAATGAACTGCCTCAATCGAGCTAACTAAATTACAGCAATTAATGATAATATCGATATAACACGATAATTAACAAACACACAACAACATTGTGTGTGATATCAAATTATCTCCAATGATCGCATTAATTATCTCATTATACAATGAAACTGTGAAAACATTGGCACGTAGTTACGCGTTGTTATTATTATCGTGTAGGTGCCAATTCTATAAACAAACACTTATGAAAATGAATACTTTTTGTGTGTATTGATATTTTCATGTTTGATTTTAATTTTACGTACAATAGCAGTTCACAGTATTAACTGCATTGATATATCATATTTGAATACAATTTATATAAGTTGGAAAGATAAAAATAAAAAATAAAAATTAAAAGTGCAGATATTCGCATTTTAATCAATTTTGGAATCTTCTAATCTGCTCGAATTGTATCATCATTACAAGTTGCGCAGTGTAATTTTCAGTTCGCCTCTTTCACTAATTTAATGCTCGGATCTGTAACATTACTTTACAGGTGAATAACACAAACAAAATCTTTGCTTATAATCTCTTCGTTTTATCCGTAGTATCATAGCATCCAAAACTATTTAATCGACGAAAAAACGGAGCTTCTCAAGTCGAAGCGTTATACCTATATACTATTTTTATCTATGACCACGCATAACTTTTTACAGAGTAGTTCGATTTTGATATTTCCTTTGTTATTGGAAAGGGTATACTCCGAAGTTGGACTCAAATAAATTTGGAAAAAATCCCGCTCTAAGATAGGAAAACAGGGAATGATTGTTGATTATTAGTTAAAGTAGGTTTATTTACCAGTTAATAGCTAAAGTAAGGTAGAGAGCTATTTTAAGGTAATCAAAAACTAAGCACATTGTAATGATTAGCAGAGTATAGCCGCAAAAATTAATAAAATAAAAAAGTTTTTAACAAAAAAATTACACCACCGAAAAAACTAAACAAGCAAATTAATTAAATACGTAAAGCGTGATGCGCAACGGCGTATTGCTTGTTTGGCACCGACTCAAAATTACTTAGGTAAAGGTACCTACATTAGTTGAAAAACTTAGTTATTCAGGTAAATAAAATAAAGGTTTTTTTATTTTTTGCTTTCCAATTTTTACGGCCGTTTAATTTTTTTTGTTAAAAATTTAATATTTAGATTAAACCTTTTTTTATATTGTCTTATTGACATCGTTAAAATAACAAGGGGTCATGACATTATTGTAGATCGTGATACAAACTTTTACAAAGGTATATATATGTACATGGTAGACTGCAGCACACAGTTTATCCTGACGCTGCCGAACTTTAAATCTACTTAAGGCCTATTTCAACCGGCTTTAGAGAGACTATTTTAAGCCTAGTTTATAGATAAAAAAAATATTGTAAGTATTTAAGATAATATGCTTTAAGTATCGTTTATTGTTCTGAACATAAGTTGATTTAGCCTAGTGCTATGGCGATTTCAAGCAGAGTAAATAAGAAATATGTATTATAAAAAAGAAAGAAGTATAGTTACAGTTTGTTATATGATTGATCGCTAATATTTATGTACGTCTACCCTACTAGCACCTACTTATGGAAAACTTGGATCTGTTACTGCGACTTGCAAAAAAACATTATAGAAACGATCAATAGAAAATCAGTTGAAATAGTAGCTCTGTAAAGAGCTGGCGTTTAGAAGCGATCCCAATGTATTGGTAAAGAACGATGTTTAAATATTACCTAATTCATAATTTCATATTCATTTGTCTTAGGTGGTGGTGGAGCACAGCTGGGTGAGGAGAACTGCGACGCGGGCGATCTGAAAGTCTGCGTAGATCTAATACCGCGGACTCCTGTCGGCCTGCCGAGGAACAAATATGAACTGGATGCACATTGTTCGTTAGTATTATTAACATTATCAACTTAGTAACATTATCAGCAGTTGTGAAGCGGAATAAAATTGCTTCCGAAAAACAAAAGCTAGTGTAGTTTTACGATGGAGTGTCAAATAACTTTCAACGTTAACTATTATAGGAGTCACGCAACTTACATTCGTGTAGTGCAACAACTGTAGTAGGAAGTGACAACAAAACATGTTACATAAGTAAAACCGACAATGCGTACTTATTGAGTAGTGACAGCATAATGCTACAGTACGCGAACTAGAAATGAATAATATTGCATGTTGTCGTGGTGCAGACACAGTGTAGTTTACCGACTGTGTTTCAAATACTATATGTAGAAATACTTAATAATGTTTACGTTGTTAAAAACACAACGATAAAAAAATCAACAATACCTACCGGGCCAAATAAGTAAAGTGTTAAACAATAAATCTCATCAATCTGCAATGCACTGATATATTGACATATTAAATCGGCTTGAAAAAGGGCCGTGAATAAAATACCTACTAATCATTTTAAGGCTCATTTAACTTCCTTTGAACTTACAATCTTTTGTACTGGTTTAAACGCCGCCAATTTTCGTTGCAAACTGCCTATTTAAAATTTAACATAGGTAACATTAGTTAGATCGAAATACGACAGATGTGTAATTTATGTATAAATCCATATAATACTGATTGCTAGAATTTAGTTACCTATCGTAATTTACAGTTTCGGGTTGCTGCTTTTTGTTTGATTCCAGTACCTCGTTACGATTGCAATCATGCATCTGTATTAAAATCTCCATAAATAAGTATCAATAAACAGTTTCATGGATACATCACTCACAGTATCCTAAAATTAAATAAACGTTTAATTATATCACATTTGACATACATTTTATTAAATTATTAAACAATAACATTCTCTTAGGACGGCAGCTATTAAATATCTACGCGCAAGTAAAAGAGTTGTAAATAATAATTATGTTAAAAAAAAATTATCGGATAATCTATACATATAATAAAAATGTAACCGGTCGCTGTCTGTACATGGAAGATATATGAGAAAAAATATTATTGGGACCTTTATAAACGCAAATAGAACCCAAAACAATGATTGTTAAAATTTTTGTCTGTTTGTCTGTTTGTCTGTTAGTCTGTTTGTCTGTTTGTCTGTTTGTCTGTGCGTTTGTTCACGTTAATCTCAAAAACGGCTTATCCGATTTAAATATGGTTTTCACCGATACATTGTGGTAAGCTTTACTTAACATTTAGTGTTTGTTTCATGTCAATCGGTTCATAAATAAAAAAGTTATGCCAATTTAAAGAATCACATCGAACTATTATACTATACTAATTACTATATACTAATTTACTACGAAATCTTATAGAAGCAGAGATTTTAACAGGTTGCGGAATAGCTGATAGTGTTTTTATTCCTCTCTAAACAATATTTTGTTTAGTTTTAAACGAGTCCAGTTTCCAGTAAGCCTATGTTTTGCGATGACTAATTAATAAAGCCCAAGGTAAGACACTAAAAGTTGTGGGTGTGGATCTAAATATTAGCTGTTTTTCGCACGGTCAGCTTTATGTGGCTCTATCACGTGTTAGCATTCCTAGCAGCCTGTATGCTTTGATCCCCGATGGCTATACGTCTAATCCATACATCCATACATATTATAAAAGGCGTTGTCCTGACTGACTGACTGACTGACTGACAGACAAAGTACAGCCTAAACCGCTGGTCGTAGCGGCTTGAAATTTGGAGAGTGTGTTTGTATTAAAGTCTAGAAGTGTACTAAGAAAGGGATTTTAAAAATTCAACCCTACAGTGTATGAAAAGGGATGAAAACGATTGTATGAAACGTCTTAATTTTTTAACTTACAGCATTGAAATTTTGTTTTGAAATAATTTTACTTAAATAAAAAATACTCTCATTTTTTTTTTAACTGGGGTGGATTTATATGGGTGAAATAAGTGATGAAATATTGTATGGGAAGATCTTTGCTTTTGAAGTTGGCGACTTGTTTATTGGAGGGAGGGGGAAGGGTGGGGGAGGAAGAGAAAAGGAAGGGAGAAGTGAGGAGAAAGTGCGGGGGTAGTGAGGGGGAAGTCAGGGCGAAGGGAGGGGAAAGTCAGGGTGAAATCGACTGCCTCTGTATTTCGGTGGTGCTGTGTACGGACTGCCACGCAGAGATTGCGGGTTCGATTCCCGCTCAGTGCAAATGTTTGTAGCATGAACATGTCTATTTGCTTCTGGGTGTTTCTATGTATAATATGTATGTATTTACAAAAATAAAAGTGTTTAAGTATGTTTATCCGTATTCTAGAACCCATAATACAAGCATATAATATGCTTTGTCCCACTTTGATGTCTTCATCTTTTTTTTTCAAATCAAAATATTTGAGCGCTTTGAAAGCATGACTTCAAATGAGATCTCGGTCATGATTTGTTATGTCTACCACCATTTTATTGTGTGTAACCAAACATTTAGACATCACATAAACACAGTTTTAAATGGGTAGAGATTTAAGTGAGTAATTACACTTGCCATCACCAGCCTTAAGACGTTCAAGACATAGGGCTGATTCAAGGAAAGAATTTTCTCATAGTCACTGCTATTCGCTTATTCGCTATATTCTAGATCGGTGATTACACGACTAAAATAACAATAACTTTATAATTATTATGTTTTATCAGAGTTAACTCAACTCCAGCCATTATTGACTAATTCGTTCGCCTTTATTGACAAGTATTAATAGCGTAAAGCTATACCAAATTCATCAGTTACAGCGACTGTAGGTAAGAGTGGAGGTTTGGGAAATCTAAACAAACCCTCAAGTGACTTACTATATTTGGGGAAAAATGTGCTTACTTGTATATAGAATTGCTAGTAACGATAATTTGTCACGAAAACACAAGTTATCTGAGGTTCTTTTGGGATTTCGTCAAATAGCAAATATAGGTATATTATTAGGTAATAATAATATGTAGGTATATCGTATTAACACGACATTTTATTTATTGAAACTTTACGCACGTGAGAAACTTAGGTAAATTACACGTGTGAGCAATCTCTGTTATTTAACCTACAGAAGCAACTGAAGGTAGAATGAATAAATCTACTTTAAGATAGACAAAGAAAAACTTAGTTCTGAACTATGTATACTTGAATAGGGATGAGTTGTTATTTATACCTACTCTACTAGAATTAGAATAAAATTCAATAATCGGCACTTTAGCAGGAAGATGGTAAAGTCGAAATCGACGAAATCGGTTATCCCAGTTTTAGGATTTGTTCAAGTCGCCCATAATTTATTATAGAGGCATCCGATTTGAACTAACGACTCGTACTATAGTATTGAACAGTAATGTACAAGTGCATGCTTTTTTTCTAGGGCTTACCAGACTGGAATGGTATGTATGGACGCGTGGATCAAACGGTGCTTACCGACGGATGGACAGAAATTGTTACAACAGCAGATAGGTGGAGCTCGGGCATTGATGAGATTCTTGTGTACAAACGACACAGCTTTACGTAGAGGTGAGTCCTAGCTTTAAGTATTAAATGTCCTAAAAAGAACAGTGTTAAGTTTACATCTAACACATTCTGTTCACTTGTTAAAGTTATATAATGTAAATTATAATGACGTACGTGACTGAGTGATTGGTGAGGGTTACATAAGTAGTTTATTTTCTTTAGAAAACTGAAACATCATTGTAACTTTATTGTTACTCATGGAAAAGATAGACATTTATAATTCTATTATAAAGATGACATTGTAATTATACAAACCCAAATGAATATCAATTCTCTTTTTTAAACAAGTGTGATTGTTTAAATTATCGTATTGTTGGTACTATGGAAGGGTAAAGGACTGTTTTCATTATTTTATTAACATCAGTATGTTTGTAGGTACCCCTATTATTGTATAATCCATTACTTTCATAATAGCATTATGTTAGCCTTACAACCACGAAGGAAATTGATATATTGATATTTTGTACCAAATAGCATTCCAAGTAATCTTTCATTTCATTTCGTTCTATTGTGGTGTAATGATCTGTAAATTATTTGTGTAGAGTTTTTGAAAGAGCCAACGTGTTGGGGCCGCGTTTCCCCCGACTGGACGCGGTGTGTGGACGAGCTACAAGTCGCCGTGCGGGAGAGCACCGATCGAGCTCAACAACTCACATACTTCAATAAGAACGCTGAATTATGCTGGTAAATATCCTCCACCAACTTTAACATAACATTTTTGACATACAAGGAACAAAGTAGACGCAAACTTAGCAATAAATTTAGGTTAATTATAGTTATCCTTACACCAGGTCAATAGGACTAAGCTTACTTAACTGTTGCGGAAATTAACTATGTAAAGAATGTCAATACTTTGAACAATATGCCACTTAGCTATCAAATTTTTATACGCTAGCTTCGTATTTAGAATTTATAGAATTTATTGTATCCAGAACATTATATCTATGGAATTTACTTACATCGGGCGTTTGGACGCCCCAAAGCAAGAAATTGGCACTACGCTATTATAGACTTGTGACATTGACATAAACAGTAAAACAGATTCTTCGGAAATCTAAATATTTTGATAGGTATCTTTTCTCTGGATACATCTGTTTTCATTGTCGGACACATAATAAAGACACGTTAGCAATGTTAATGTCGCATTGTTCGGAACTATTGTTGCTAATCTCTGAAAGTACCTACCAGCCGGATTAGAAAAATATTTTTGCGTATGATAGCCCAGTTCTCGAGAAAGGTTATAGACTATGTACCATCACGCTACTGGCGACGGAAGCAGAGCAGTAAGCGAAGATGTGCATTAAACCGCGCCGCGGAAGGCTAGTCAGACATAAAAAAGCTATATTATGAATCATTATTATGTTTTAATATAGACTTTGGTTATTAAAACGACGTAAAGTATAAAAGTTTTTAAAAGAAAATTAAAGACAGTAACCAAGCAAATAATAAAAATGACAGATAACAATGGAAATAGTGAAACAGATCGCACGAAAATGCTCCAAATAGTAGAAAGCTTTGATTATATACCTGTCTAGATAGCAAATTCGCCGTACAGAACGGCTCAAATTAAGTCTACTAAAATTGGTAGACTTGCTTGTCACCTACGTCAGTGTCATGTCAATCACTAAGCGGTAACGTGCACACGAGAAAAAAATCAATATGCCGGTTTGTGCTGTGAAATTGTGTCGTAAGTATGTGGGAAAACATTATAACAACACCAAGATCACTTTCCACCGGTAAGTTACTTTATTTATCCACTATTTTTAAAGATGATTCAATTATTTATTTCGATATTTCGTAGGTTATTGGGAAGGCCCGGTGTTGTCAGTTTAATACTGAGGTAATTTGCCGAAACTATGGGAGTAAATATTAAATAATAAATAAAGTAAATATTAAATAATCTGTGGTTATGGTAGTACTACTACTTATTTACTTCACTGGCTCAACGACCCAAATTAGATCTTGGCCTCCGACATCAAAGTAGTTTATGTTAATTACAAAATGGCTACAATGATCTCTGATGAAAATTATAACTTACCTACCATGTCATAAAAATACAAAAATAGACGTATATGATGTCTTGCATTGAATAACATTTTGCTACTAGTACCTACTTTTTAAATTTTTTTTTTTTTTTTTTTAATTTTTATTTTATTGGTGATTGCACACAACTTCACCAAACAAGTCTATTAAAACTCATAATAGAAAAGTATTTACAAATAAGATGTCATCATATTTGTAAGTCTGATAATGTAGCCCACCAAATAAAATCATAAAGGAAATTATTCCGCAAACAAACTCAAAGAGACGGGTTTTGATTTAACTCGTTTAATCTACCTTTGTTTTGATAACTGATCTATTTTTATTACTATTATTACTTTGGTAACTGATCCATTTTTTATGTTTTTGTAAGGAAATAAAACAATTAAAATTAAACCGATATTTTATTTTAGTCTTCATCATTAAAATTTTGAAGGAGAGGTAAGTAAATAATTTAAAGAGCAGGCATCCCTAAACACACACAAAGTGACAGTTTGAC
Source organism: Parascotia fuliginaria (assembly GCA_963082885.1). Taxonomy (NCBI): domain Eukaryota; kingdom Metazoa; phylum Arthropoda; class Insecta; order Lepidoptera; family Erebidae; genus Parascotia; species Parascotia fuliginaria. The sequence goes on along the minus strand of OY720180.1, from coordinate 9,345,982 downwards.
CAAAATAAGTACACGCGCGTACTCACACTTAGCGTGAAATTGTAGCCGCTTTTTTGCGTGTTGTTTGTTTGGATTGCTCTATCTAGACAAGTATATAATCAAAGGTAGAAAGTTATGTGTGTATGTTATATATAAAATCAGCAGAGTCTCATTCATCGACAGACCCTAGAGCACCACCTACTGAAAACCGGTCCATAGAAGGCATACCGCCCATACTATCTTGTGAGGTGATCAAAGAGCAAATGAATTTGAAATTGAAGGATGCCAATACACCTGGTAAAGATGGGATTACTGTTGAACTCCTGTGTGCAGGAGGTCAACCAGTACTTAAAGTCCTTGTGCAGCTCTTCAATTGCGTACTGACTGAAGCTAAGTCACCTGATACTTGGAAGGATGCAATCGTCACCATATTGCACAAAAAAGGAGACTGCTCAAAACTGAACGACTACAGGCCCATAAGTCTCCTTTCCCTGGTATACAAGTTATTCGCCAAGGTTGTGTGCAATAGACTGATTAGCCAGCTATATGAGTACCAACCTGTCAAGCAAGCCGGCTTTCGTAGTGGTTATTCCACGATTGATCACATCTACACCGTGATACAGCTGATGGAGAAGAGCTCAGAATACAACAGACCCATGTGCTTAGCTTTCGTCGATTATGAAAAAGCATTCGACAGTGTCGAGCACTGGGGCGTGTTTAATGCTCTACATCGCTGCCAAATTGACGCACAATATGTGGATATGCTGCGGGAGTTATACAGCATGGCAACAATGCAGGTCCACACGACTCTACTGACCCAATAAAAATCAAAAGGGGAGTTCGACAGGAAGACGATATCACCCAAGCTCTTCACCGCGGCACTTGAAGACGTTATGAAGACGCTTGAATGGGACTCTTACGGAATTAAAAAATAAACGGTGCCTACCTCTCACAACTTAGGTTTGCCGATGACCTCGTGCTATTCGCCCAAAATCTGGCAGATCTCTAACTCATGTTACAACAGCTTTTTGATGCCTCTTTAACCGTTGGTCTAAAGATGAATATGTCTAAGACGAAGATTGTGGTGAGTGCTTCTGGAATCTCGAATTCTCATATTATATTAGGAAATGAGAAGCTGAAGGTAGTCGACAAATATCTTTATCTTGGACATGTTCTATCTTTTGGTAGAGAGCATCAGAGCAAAGAGATCTCCAGAAGGGTACAGCTCGGCCGGCTCGGGCCGCTTTTGGAAAGCTGGAAGACGTTTTGCGGTCTAAAAAAGTCCCTCAGTGCCTGAAAACTCGTCTCTATGACCAATGTGTCCTTCCAACCTTAACTTACGGTGCCGAGACATGGACGCTCACTAAGGAGATTGTGTACAAGTTAGAAGTCGGACAGAGAGCCATGGAGCGAGCCATGCTCGGCATTAAACTCCAAGATCGAGTTCGACACTAAGATCCGGCGCCGCACTAAAGTACTCGACGTCGGGATCAGTGTTATGAATCTTAAGTGGAACTGGGCAGGACACTTAGCCAGACGTGCTGGCGGTAGATGCAAAGCTCTGACCGAATGGATACCCAGGATGGGCAAAAGAAGTCGTGGCCGTCCGATGGCGCGGTGGGTCGACGACAGGCTTGGCACAGCATAAGACCGGCGTAAGTGGAATTCACAAAGGGAGGTGTTCACCCAGCAGTAGGTACCAATAGGCTGTGGATGATGATGATAATGATGACTCCTCATATGATTAATTCGCAATTATTAATTGTGAATTCATTGAAATTCATGTAGATTGGGATTGGCACCTAACAATTAAGCTTGCATTATTGTTATCTTGCTAGTTAGCACCATTGAAACAAGTTCTAGAATGACATGCTTAATTCTCAGTTGGAAGTAAATTCAACTTTTATTATAATCTAATATAAGTCACGTACTACCGTACCTACACTCGATAACTATGTATAATTAAAAAAGTTTTCTTTTATGTTGTTGTTTGCGTCTAGGACCGGCAGCACTGTCGCAAACAAATAACTGACGATTGAATTGATTATTCCTGAAAAATGACAATACTAAAACGCAAAGGAAATGCAGACTCAAATAACATAAATTTAAATCTCTATTATTTTCCCTTGCGTTTTTTCTGCATTTTTCTTTCTTCATTGTTAAAGTTGCAAAATTAATAGTTCCTGCTTTATTTTTATTTTTTTATTTGAAATAAGATGTAGTTAGTATTCAAGACGTTTTACTTTACAAGTTTCCAAGATCTGTAAAGAGACTCGGTGGTATTTTAATAGAAGATATAATAAATTGTTCTAAACGCCGCTGTAAAAGAAAATTTTAAGTTTTAGTTTTTGAACCGGCGTTAAACAGACCAAAATCCACTAAAATCTGTGGGAAAAGAAACAGGTGTCCTCTTTTAGACGTGACCGTACATGAACACTTAACAGATGGACATTCTAAGTAAGTTGTTTAATGGTATTTATTTACATGACAGCGCTCGTGACGACTTCGTTACATGCGTGGCGAATGCGGGTCGGTCGTGTTCTACGGCAGCGAGCACGCTGCTGCGGCGCATGGCGTGGGTGCTGGCGCAGGACGTGGCCGCGTGCAACACGCAGCCGCGCGCCTACTGCGCCGCACCGCCGCCGCCGCTCACCGCACCGATACTCACCGCACTATACGGCGTACTCTTCTATCCACCACGCTTATAAATAATCGAATATAATTGTATTATTTTTTTATTATAAATAGAAAGTAAATAGAATTATTATAGTTTTCAACTTTTCAAGTATTTTGTTACACACAGGTACTTACTTCAAAAGATTAAATAAAATACATACAAGTTATGACTAAAAGTCACCTAAAGACAGTTTATCAAACTCTATCATACATCCAAATCCGTTATGAATATGCAACTGTCTTATGATGTTAAGTAGGTAAGGTGCTGCTTACATTCCTACCTACGAAAGAATTGAATTATTCCTTCTTTAATATTGTAAAACATTCAGTGCGATTTAGCTGTTTTGTTTCTGTGTAGGTAGACTGTAATTTCAATCTGATTAATACAAGTATTGATCAAAGATCTTATTTGTTTTTTATGAATCGTTATTATGAACGCCGATTCTGAGAATAGTAACTTCGTAACCTTTAAAGAGAAAGTAAGTAAAATAATAATATAAGATAAACTTTGTAACTAGTTTACAACACAGAAAATATTACTGGTATGTCAATATGAGTCCAAAAGTTATATATTATATTAGTTAACGATATATCTACCAACTGATTTCAATTATGTATTGTGAGAGATGTATCATGAAAATCTATTAGGTAATATAGATTTTTGTTGAAGAAGCTTTATTTAAAGAATGTAGATTATTATAATCGTTTATTAAATTGTATAGGTCTAACGCAATAGTAGGCACCCATCTATAACGATTATTTTTTTTCTAAAAACTTTGTTCAGGTCTGTAGTAAAGTAAAATGTTAAGTTACTTTACCAAATATTATTTTTATCTTAAAATATCAATGTATTATAAGTTTGATTACCATAGCACACAAGTGGTATTATAGCAATACTAGCTCTCCGCAGCGCGGTTTCACGTCTTTGCTTACTGCTCTGCTCCCGTCGCCAGTAGCGTGATGTTACATAGCCTTGCTCAAGAATTGGGCTATTATTCGAAAAAAGAATTGTTCAAATCCGACTGGTAGTTCCTGAGATTAGCGCGTTCAAAAAAAAACAAACTCTTCCGCTTTATATAATAGTATAGATAACAACGCTTTCATGTAAATTTCATATATATAAGATATCTCTCTAAAAGATTTATTTATAATTTAAATTTCTTTCATAAATTTTATAAATTTTGTAGTCGTGTCAGAAAAATAAATAAATATTATATTATTCAAAAGTTTAAATAAGCGTTTTTCTTGTTACAAGTCAGATTTAAAGATAGAAATGTAGTTAATATTTGTAATGGTTTTGTAAGCGTAATGACGAGAAAGATAGAGCAAAATAAACAAAATAAATAAATAAAATATCTGCATATTTATGTGTTTCATTTTATTTCCCACAGCTTATCTCGACGAAATTTTATTTTTGGACTATAGGAATTTGAAAGAAAACCGAAATTAAGATCTAGTTTAAGTAGAAAAACATGTTAACAGAACAATGAAATCACGAATACGAAATACACCCAGACTTGGAAACAACTACTTAATATAACATAAATTTTGTTTTTAAGCTTGAACTCGCAAAAAGCGCAGCTGTATTTATCGTAATGATAATTATGACGGCTAATTGCTACGAATATTTTGCATTTGAAATATATTCAATAAACTTCTATTAAATAGTTTGGATAAATGAACAAAGAAATTTTAATTATCTTGAAGCAACCAATTCGCCCCCATTTTCAACAGTACCTAATTAATGTATTCCGCAGCTATGAATGTAATAGATAAATATTGCCTGACATAAATCTGCAGAATGAAAAGATATAACTGTGCCAGTTTATATTCAAGATTAACAATGAAGCACAAGAAAATTAAACTGTCATTAACGCTAATCATAATCAGAACTGTTCTAAAATAATCATTAACGTTATAAACAGTTAATTTTGCTAAAGCTTAATGACATTAGGGAAGTTAATATAGATCAAAACTTTTTAAGACGCAGTAAGTAATATTACGAACTACGAGCGTTCACACATAAGAGTGGCAACGTCGCAGTTTAGTATCATGTTTACGTGGTTTTCAATTTTTATCATTTAATCGGGGCTATATTTTAAAAATATTATCAGAACACTTTTAGAATTACGTGAAAGCTGTATAAAAAATAAGTAAGTAGTTTGATTACTATAGCAATTTAACACACAAGTGGCAATATAGCATTATATCGCACAACAACAACGCTTTCATGTGAATTTCATATTTTGTATGATATGTAAGTGCTTACAGTTTAATATATGTATAAATATGCAAATAATATATTGGAAACTTTCATGGCATTATTTTCATAGTAAAATAACTGTAAAAGTTATGGTTACTTACTTTTTATACAGCTTCCACCCAATTCTGTGTTTTGATAATATTTTTAAATATAGCTCTGAATAAATGATAAAAATGGCAAATACGAAAATATGACACTAAATTGCGACGTTGCCACTCTTATGTGTGAACGCTCTTAATGCCGAATATAAATTTCAAAATTAAATTAGACTGGCTCTTTATCATAAGGCCAAAGACGTCCAATGCAGAATACAGGCCTCTCCTAAGGGGTATTTACCATAGTGACAATGAAGGATGATGGATTAGTGAACGCAGCAAGGCCATATGTTTTAGTACGCAAGACTCATTACCTGGTATTATTGTAGTCGCCCTACGATATCCATCGAAAAAATCATATAATTCAATATTTTAGACCAGAAACAGCACTGGCTCGAGCTCTTTGCTGAATTTCAATTATAATACTCACAAAATTTATTTTTTTTCGATTTTTGTAGCAGAATAGCATGTGTTTTCGTATTTGCAAGTCTACGTTCAATATTCTCAATTTTATTTTATAGTATTTAGCAACTGCGCTATTATGAATTGAAAGTCAAAGGAAATATTATAATTGAATTAATTAACTTGCAGTTCGTTGCGATATTTCGTATTTATTGATTATAAAAGGTATGTTGAAAAACGATATCGTCAGTGCGGGAATTGTTTTGTAAAGTTTCCGGATTTTATTTAATAGAATGACAAGTATCGTTATTTCTTTTGTTACGGAAATAGACGAGAAAAGTTATATGCTTTAGTAAAATATTTTATGAATTTATTTTATTTTGTATGTTGTCTTTTGGGTATTAAACTATATTTTAGAATACAGTTTTACGTGCGTATTTTCCTTTGTGTATTGGACCTATGTCGTCTAAAACATAAAGGCCTCTGGGAATTGTAAACTAAAATGTGATTCGTTATTCTATAGCAGGATTCACGACATTATCTTGTTATTTCTCTGTAGGGAAGCGTAGACATATTATTATTTTTACTACAGAAGTGAATTGTTGCCACACATGAACCTGTCTACTGAAAACCTTGAGCTACCAGTGAAATAGTTTTTTGCCTACCCTACATTTCTAGCTTAAATTGTGTCAATGTAGCTAAGTTTTCAACTTACTCAAAACAATAATTACATTGTCTTAACAAAGTTGCGGGTAGAATCAATTCAACGTAATAATTTAGTTAAAGGTAATTTACTTATTCTGGCTTTTAGGCGAAGCGTTATTAGTTTTAAACGACATTTAAGGGTAAGTATGTAAGAAACATATATTATCTTCTAAGGTAAGTAAGGTATAAGTCTACAGAGAAATGAAAAGATGAGAATGAAACGAAATAAATAGAAAACTTTCAATATACAGCCCTCATACTAAGAATGGTTTTGTACACCTAATATATTTCACATTATCATCAGCCTATGGTAGTCCACTGCTGGAAATAGGCCTCTTCCAAGGCCCTTTTACACCACCATACTCCACCTATACATTTACCTAACATTTAATCAACCTAACAATATTTTGCTCCAATTTCAAGCAAAATGTGAATACGCTCCTTGTAACATAAAACGCCAATAGCTGGTTTACGGACTATTAAATGTTAATACACTATGGGTCATATACCTTTAATATTATCTATTCTTTTAGATTTAGGTCATATTAACGTCTCTACTCTATATGATAAAACAACATACCTATTTCTCTTGTGGATGGGGAAACAAGTAACAAAGACTGAATTTGACCAATCAAGTATTTGACGAGTGTGCAAAATTCCTGTTTGTTTGCCATGAAAATTGTGATAGAAATATTGTATAAAAGAGAGTGCCAGCAGTATAAAACATATTTTAAACAATTAAACGGCACACTAGTTAATGTTATTGTATAAACCAAATGTACAGTCGAATTCGTTACATGATACCTAAAAATATATAGGTATTATCTAACATTTCTTACAATAAATATCATATTTAGGTACAAAGGCAAAACGCCTTAGTATTTTCCCTTTGTAATATTGTTATTCAAATTACTTTATGCTTTGATAAGACCTTTGCCTTTTCTTAAACAATTCAAATACTTCAAATAATATTAACAAATCTCTCAAACTTAAAGTTAGTAATAACAAAGCCGAACATCAGTGATTATTGAGGTAATTATACGAGTAACAGCAAAAAGGCGTAATAAATAGTGCTTTCATAGTTTTAACTAAAAGACATATCTATTGCGGGATCTCTCAACATATCCATCTCTATTAGTTGTCAGCCTTTATTATGTCTTTAGACTTGTTTAACGTTCATTAGACATAGTTCTCAGGCTATTATGGTGCTCTGTGTAACCTGACGTTTATTGTCGTAGCCTCGTAGCATAATTCGTGCTGTTTCAATAAACGTTGTCTCGTATCATATTTTATGGCTGCTTTAATAGACGTAGCAACGTAGCTAAAACTGCTAATCTATTGTTCAGTTTAACAAACTTATTCTATAGCCATGTTTTTGATATGCAGTTTAATTTAAAAGCGTATTTTTTCGTCAACTGGTAATAAAATAGCATGGAAGTCACACCACAAACTTATTGTGTAGTAATTTACCTCTGTGGTTCTGAGGTACTGTGTACGGGGACTACCATGCAGAGGTGCAAATATTACTGTGCATGAACATGACTGTTTGAGTAAAAAAGTCACTTATATAAATCTTTATACCTAAGTGCAAAGAGTTCTTTTATCGAATACAGAACTAAATAAAGTACTTGCAATACATCGTACCATATAGCACCTTTAAAAGAACATTTATCCCCTTACTAATTCAATTTAAAAGTGCTGTTAGTTTTCCTACTAATTGACGTCGGCTCACCGTCGTTAACTATTAAGATCGAATTATACCCAAACAATAAGGTTGGACGGTACATTTGCTGGCCGATACTAATAAATATTGTTACTGTTATATATCGTAATGCCGGCGGTGGTGTTTCGTTTCAACGGTTTTTACGATATTGGATATAGATTATTACGCCTTCGGAAATAATTGGCTTTAGAAGTTCTGTCTGTTTCCAACAGAACAAGAAATTAATAGCCAATAACAGAAAATCAGTATCAAAAAAAAATAATTTATAACAATATTAGGTAACAAGTCTCAATTACCCTCGAAACAGGGCTTCGGTATGCCTACATTTTCTGGTGTGGGTGATCATAAAATATCTATATTTGTCTTATTTTTACTATATATATCAATTTTCACTATACTAAGTCTACGAAGACTATACTAAATTTGGCTATAGCTGCTATAGAGTTTTACTATATTGAATCAAGATACACTTTCAGAAGAAATATAAGCATATTACATGCTAGCACACTATTTCAATTAAAAAGGCATTATCTATGTTCTTGTTTAACACTTACGTTTTACTTGAAAATAGAAAATAAATCTTCATTGTAGTATGATTCGTGTAGAAGAAATTGCGAGGTAGTAATACCCGACTTGAACCCCTCGGAGACCCATGGATACTCACTGTTCCACTTGGACACCAGGACGTAACAACATTCAAGAATCACTGTTCATCCTATATGTCATCATAACCTGTGCGTAAACCTAAACCTAATTGGAACCCTGAAGGTAGTAGTACTATTTTGAAAAATATTGTATTTGTGGATATTTTTATTAACATATTATAAAATTATACACTGCTTTATTTTTGCTACTTTTTACACAATCAACCTAAATCGAAATGGGTGCCAAGTTCTGTAGACAAACCTGAAGTTTATTTATAACAATGTATAACATTCTTAAGTAAATTTGAACCACAATTTCTGTTTATTAAAGACTAGCTTTCCGTGGCACGGTTTCACTCGCGTCTTTGCTTACTGCTCTGCTCCCGTCGCCAATAGTGTGATGCTACATAGCCTATAACCTTCCTCAAGAACTGGGCTATCATACGCAAGAATTTTTCATATCCGACTCGTAGTCCCAGGGATTAGCGCGTTCAAATAAACAAACAAACAAACTCTTCCGCGTGTTATTTAGTTATTTTAGCATGTATAACATTTCACCTACGATTTTTTAAAGCATACGGCACGCTCTATGTTAAACAATGTACTAGATATCGGGGGTGTCACTAAAGTGTTTGCTACAGAGCTAGTAAAACCCATAAACTCTTTTCCCTGCTGTACCTTTGGGGAATCGATGTGATGAGAATGAAATTTGTTTTTACGTGATCGTGAGAGAAAGTTCAGTTATATCTTGGATCACTGAATCACTGTTTTTAAAGGGCTTCCTATTATATTTTATTTGAAAGATATGACAAAATGTAACAATTTTTATGTAGATTTTTATATTAATGCGCCGTAACATAATACAAATTATCAGCTGCAATAACAAAAGAAAGTACTGACTGTGCTGTTCAAAAATGGTATTAAAATGTGGTTTTAAAACAAGGTGACAATTTCCACAGTAAGCGGATTTTCATACAACAATTTAAGTTTAGTTACCATTTGTTGGAAAGCACAGAGCGTAATTTCAGTGTACACCGTGATTAATGCCCGTATTTCCTGCAATGACTGCAGACACGAATTAATGCCTCGATGCAAATTGTAGGCATAACTTGTACCATAACGACACAACCTTAGTTATGTTTACCATTCAATACGTTTGATACTAAAGTAGTATTAAATTTTCATAATATTCGATATTCTTGAACCTGTTTTGTCTGCCTTAGTAACAATGCCTAACGTTTTGTGTACCTGCTAGTAAGCAGTGGGGCTCCTAAGGAATGTACTGTATACTAACAAAAACATGGACAGATTGTATATCTTTACTTATATAGGGTAAGATTCGCATGTGCACTACAAGTGCACAAGCCATATTCATATTTAGACTTTGAGTTAAATGTGAGCATTGGTTTTCATTTAAAAAGTCAGAAATTTGCGTTTTAATAGTTTCTACATAGCACACATAAATGCAGTTTATTTCAAACCTAATATTTTTTGCAATGACTACTTTCGAAGTATTAGATAGGAAATGTGAACCTTTCTCATTCTTTGAAGTTTCATTATTACGGTGCGGATCGAGCTGTGAATAACGGGGATCTGATATTCTACTATCTTACTATCTTTTTTATTAAACTAAAAAGAACGCTATCAAAAAACTGTGAGAAAATTTAACTGGAAATGGCAAATGTGATATATAAGTCATTCTTTTGTGTGACAAAAATTTATTGTAGCAAAAAATACTAAAAGGGACGTCAGCAAGAGTAGTCTGTCAGATACGCTGAGTAGAGCCTTGAGATATAGAATAGGCACGCGTCAATCACTGAAATACTCAGATGTCAGGATTATGATTAAAGGCTTTTCTTTTGAACCTAATGCGTGGATGTCAATATAATTGGTACTATTTATCTTATAATATAAAAACTTTGTATCTTTTTATTGGCAGATACATTACATAAAATTTACTTCAAAAGGTTTTTACCCGACGGTAATAACTAAAGTTTGTGACGTAACGTTTGTATTATTATTGTTTAAATTTCGTTTAATGAGGTATTGTGTAAGCTACGAAAGTATTATTAGTATTATTAGTTTGTATAACTATATAGTATAGAATTAATTAGTCAAAGTTAAATAATAATTCTTATCAGATTAGATATCGTATTGAATGGAAAAGTTAATATTCAGTAACAGACGAGGCAGAGCAGTCACTCTTGGACTTAGAAAGTGCAAGGGCGCAGTGGACTCTGTTTCTGTTAACTCCATCCGTCGTTGCCACTATTTAATACAAAAATGTGAGCACTGTACTCACAATTTAGGATACAATCTTCTCTGTTGGCAGTCCAAAATCTCTAGGGATTCCTACTACTCATCAGCGAAAATAAACAAGATTTGGCGTTGTTCCAATTGTTACAAACATGTTTACAGAGAGTATTATGGCTATACAGTGAGACCACTTCCAGTATTTGACAAAATAGACATAATGCACAAGGAACGCTCAGATTGAACAATTGTCAGCGAGTCAAATAAACAGGTATTTGTTCCGCACGAGGATTGAATACAATTCAGCGCCATGTTAATGTCGTATTCTACTTCTATCTAGCTTAAAATAAAACAACTTTATTCAGAATTTTTTATTTATAAGAAAACAGGTACATAGTTCAATGCCATTGTATGTTTTTAAATTCTTTATTTATATTAAAATTTTAAGAATTTATCATAATGCAATTATGTTGCTCTCATTGCATCTCTTTCCACGTACTTTTTGAAAGAATGTTCTGACCAACGGTCACTAACAATAACACAATGTTTTGTCCTGTGAAGGCATTGGATCCCTGTGCACAGCATTTGATTGCACTCCTACTGTGCCACAAAGCCAGCCAATACCAGTATCTTAATTAATGTAATTTCATCATCCAGAGTTCTCATTGAAAATGGCACACACAAACATTTGTCACATCAATCGAAATCTCATTAGTATATATCAGCTATCAGCGTGAAAGTAAACAAACCAAACTGGAACACCATTAAGGCGTGTCGTGTCAATTGTTAGCTCCTTTTAGTGAGCATCGTTATATATTGGCCTTGAATTTGAGGTTATCTTTAAGTTCTATTTGTCTTTATTTTATTTAAATGATAACGTAGTCCTTTAAAGCTTCGAAACCAATTAAATGTAGAAGGGTTTTAGATGTTTGACAATCATTTTGCATTAATTGATTTTGCTGGATGAATGCAACAAAAGTCTTTATAAATACAGTGCGTCGGTTGTGTTTGAAGTTATATTATCGTGCCTGTTTTCACTAATAGGTACAGGGAGTACGTAAGTAGTTTATTACAAATAACAATTGTTTAAAGCACAGTGAAATGATATGTTCAATTTAATCAACCTGACAACAGGTGCGAATACATTAACCTCAAGTCAAATATCTGTAGTATTCATGTTGGTATAAAGGTCTCTTGATATCTTTTAGATTTTGAGAAATCAGCAATTTGGTAGCAGAATATCATTAATCAGGATGACAAAACACAAGTGATGCTTTTAGTATGGTAAGCAGCTAGATTTGGTACCTTTGATACACAAAAATATCTTGTCGCAAGTTTGCATTCTTTTGTTTAACATAAAACCAATCTCAATGTACGTTTCAACAAAGAGTTACCTACACAAAAGCTTTAAAATGTTCCACTCTACAGAAGAACCGTAACAAAATCGGTTGGTTTGCTTTGCGTTGCGTTGAAATTACTTAAATAGAGGTGGAAAGTTGAGCGATCAGTAAGAACCCTTCTAACTTTAAACAAATACTGTAAATATCTTGCCTCACTATGTATATTGTATAGACGTTACAACTAAAATAAAAGCTTTCTTAATTTCCTGTCTATAAAATATATAAAACATGTGAACAGATCAGACGGTTCCCACTTCAAACAACAGCTGTTATGTTGACTAAAAAATATCAAAAACATATTCTTCATTTTTAGCACAACGCCTTCAAGTAAGTATTAATCAATCATTCTGACGACTCAATTATGAGACCGAAAGAACGAAAAAATAAACATTTCGGTCATGTATTCTTCACGTGTTCAGAGAAAATTCGCCCGTTAGTTTTCTAATTTTCTTTTTTCATCTATACTATGATAAGTGTCACAAGTTTGAATCAAAGTACATTTTTGTGTCTTTTTGTAGTATACTTATGTTAATTAAATCTGTTTGTTTATTGAGATTATTAGTAAATCATGTGAAGCCATTGCGCTTAGAAGTACTAGTCTCTTCATAATCGGTTGGCTGTTTCCCGAGAGCATTAAACCGCACGCTTGGAAAGTTTGTTATTATATCGGCCTAAATTGGTGTAATAATGTTACTTTATTACCCTCCGTACAGGTATTTGCTCAGTCAAGTTAAATATAGATAATTTGTTTTTAAAGATGGATGAGATCTGATCTAAGATGTTCTACAGGAATTGCTGACGATGACTTCAAGATAAACTAACGATGGCTTAGCGGGTTAAAAAATATCTATAACATTAAAACATTTAATTTTAATACTTTATTTAACGTAAATTCTTCGTATATTATCACACTAAATCTTAAACTCAATATCCAAGTATAGTAAAAACTTGAAGTAATGTCTTAGCTCTTAGCAATTCACACTTTAAAATGTATAATATTGTGGACACGGTTATAACTTTTTATGTCTTATCTAGTACAGCCATAACTACGTCAAGTTTAAGAACAACTCTAAAAAAAATAACGACAATTTTCTAATTACTTTCCCTATCTACGTGATTATGGCATTAAAATGAAATAGAAAATTTTAAGCGGTTACAAATTTGTAGGTTCTCAGAATTAAGAAAATACAGATACACACACGCAGATACAAACACAGAAAGTTGCAATACTTACTTAGATACTGACGATGCATTTAAGTTAAAGATTAAAAAATAGATCTTGTCGAAAGCGAAGCGCGTTCTTTATTTGTACTAAAATATCTATCGTGTTCTACATCTTGTACATGTAACGAGTTATTCCGGTCTGATCCCCTGAATCTGATACCCTGAGTAAACTAGCATAAGGTATTGTTTCTTCTTAAGCCGTTTTATTAAGTCTTATTTTTTTATAAACGCATAAAAGCTTATTCAGTTTATTAACACTGCATTAAAAAAGTTAACATGTAATTTTGTGTATAAACAATTAAAAAAGTACAGTATTAAAATTAAATGTGAAATAACGTTAAGTAATAAATAATCGATAAATTCCTATGTAGGTAGCTACTATGATACACCAATAATTAAAAAACATTCATCCTCATTTTATGTTAGGAAGAAAAACAGAAACACAATTTATATAGTATAACTAGTAGGTACAAGTACACTATCATTTACTTCACTACAGTTCTCTTAACAATATAAATGTACTAATAAAAGTATTACAATTTATGAGTAGACTGGCTTTCCGCGGCGCGGTTTCACCCGCGCGTATTCAGGTTTGTTGTATCCCTTGGGAACCAGACCGAATTTCGGGATAAAAGCCTATATCCGTCTCCGGTACCGAATCTATCTACATACCAATTTTCATCGAAATCAGTTCAGCCGTTTAGGAGCTGAGTTAACAAACAAACACACACACACACACACAAACTACAAACTTTCGCATTTTTACTATTAGTAGGTTAGTATTATGAGTTGATTAAAAAATACATCGACGTTGCCTGAACAAAAAAAAGATAAACTAAATTAACCTCAGTGCTGCAAAAGCTAAGAAGTAGTAAGTCACATTGTCTATTTGCACTTGCACTGTAATAGCGGCCAATTTCTTGTGCACTACAAGATCAGATAAATGGGCGAAACATTCTGCTGGCAATAACTCAGGGTTTTTATAAATATTCATTTTAGAAAATTCACAGCGAGTTCTGGTACGAAGATTTCTAGGTACGAATGTCTGTACCTACTTTAGAAGTAGGTACAGACATTCGTACCTAGAAATCTGTCTTAAAGACTACAGACATACGTACCTCACAACACAGACTTAATTACCTAGTGTGCGAGTTCAAGGCCGTCTTAAGCTATACTGGGGCCCCCAGGCACCTAAGAATTTGGGGCCCTTTGGAAAGTAAAAGAATTACATTAACATTTATACCTACACATTAAAGAAAACTGTACTTAAAGTATTAATTTTTTAAAAATGAGGTTAATTTAGTTTATCTTTTTTTTGTTCAGGCAACGTCGATGTATTTTTTAATCAACTCATAATACTAACCTACTAATAGTAAAAATGCGAAAGTTTGTAGTTTGTGTGTGTGTGTGTGTGTTTGTTTGTTAACTCAGCTCCTAAACGGCTGAACTGATTTCGATGAAAATTGGTATGTAGATAGATTCGGTACCGGAGACGGATATAGGCTTTTTATCCCGAAATTCGGTCTGGTTCCCAAGGGATACAACAAACCTGAATACGCGCGGGTGAAACCGCGCCGCGGAAAGCCAGTCTACTCATAAATTGTAATACTTTTATTAGTACATTTATATTGTTAAGAGAACTGTAGTGAAGTAAATGATAGTGTACTTGTACCTACTAGTTATACTATATAAATTGTGTTTCTGTTTTTCTTCCTAACATAAAATGAGGATGAATGTTTTTTAATTATTGGTGTATCATAGTAGCTACCTACATAGGAATTTATCGATTATTTATTACTTAACGTTATTTCACATTTAATTTTAATACTGTACTTTTTTAATTGTTTATACACAAAATTACATGTTAACTTTTTTAATGCAGTGTTAATAAACTGAATAAGCTTTTATGCGTTTATAAAAAAATAAGACTTAATAAAACGGCTTAAGAAGAAACAATACCTTATGCTAGTTTACTCAGGGTATCAGATTCAGGGGATCAGACCGGAATAACTCGTTACATGTACAAGATGTAGAACACGATAGATATTTTAGTACAAATAAAGAACGCGCTTCGCTTTCGACAAGATCTATTTTTTAATCTTTAACTTAAATGCATCGTCAGTATCTAAGTAAGTATTGCAACTTTCTGTGTTTGTATCTGCGTGTGTGTATCTGTATTTTCTTAATTCTGAGAACCTACAAATTTGTAACCGCTTAAAATTTTCTATTTCATTTTAATGCCATAATCACGTAGATAGGGAAAGTAATTAGAAAATTGTCGTTATTTTTTTTAGAGTTGTTCTTAAACTTGACGTAGTTATGGCTGTACTAGATAAGACATAAAAAGTTATAACCGTGTCCACAATATTATACATTTTAAAGTGTGAATTGCTAAGAGCTAAGACATTACTTCAAGTTTTTACTATACTTGGATATTGAGTTTAAGATTTAGTGTGATAATATACGAAGAATTTACGTTAAATAAAGTATTAAAATTAAATGTTTTAATGTTATAGATATTTTTTAACCCGCTAATCCATCGTTAGTTTATCTTGAAGTCATCGTCAGCAATTCCTGTAGAACATCTTAGATCAGATCTCATCCATCTTTAAAAACAAATTATCTATATTTAACTTGACTGAGCAAATACCTGTACGGAGGGTAATAAAGTAACATTATTACACCAATTTAGGCCGATATAATAACAAACTTTCCAAGCGTGCGGTTTAATGCTCTCGGGAAACAGCCAACCGATTATGAAGAGACTAGTACTTCTAAGCGCAATGGCTTCACATGATTTACTAATAATCTCAATAAACAAACAGATTTAATTAACATAAGTATACTACAAAAAGACACAAAAATGTACTTTGATTCAAACTTGTGACACTTATCATAGTATAGATGAAAAAAGAAAATTAGAAAACTAACGGGCGAATTTTCTCTGAACACGTGAAGAATACATGACCGAAATGTTTATTTTTTCGTTCTTTCGGTCTCATAATTGAGTCGTCAGAATGATTGATTAATACTTACTTGAAGGCGTTGTGCTAAAAATGAAGAATATGTTTTTGATATTTTTTAGTCAACATAACAGCTGTTGTTTGAAGTGGGAACCGTCTGATCTGTTCACATGTTTTATATATTTTATAGACAGGAAATTAAGAAAGCTTTTATTTTAGTTGTAACGTCTATACAATATACATAGTGAGGCAAGATATTTACAGTATTTGTTTAAAGTTAGAAGGGTTCTTACTGATCGCTCAACTTTCCACCTCTATTTAAGTAATTTCAACGCAACGCAAAGCAAACCAACCGATTTTGTTACGGTTCTTCTGTAGAGTGGAACATTTTAAAGCTTTTGTGTAGGTAACTCTTTGTTGAAACGTACATTGAGATTGGTTTTATGTTAAACAAAAGAATGCAAACTTGCGACAAGATATTTTTGTGTATCAAAGGTACCAAATCTAGCTGCTTACCATACTAAAAGCATCACTTGTGTTTTGTCATCCTGATTAATGATATTCTGCTACCAAATTGCTGATTTCTCAAAATCTAAAAGATATCAAGAGACCTTTATACCAACATGAATACTACAGATATTTGACTTGAGGTTAATGTATTCGCACCTGTTGTCAGGTTGATTAAATTGAACATATCATTTCACTGTGCTTTAAACAATTGTTATTTGTAATAAACTACTTACGTACTCCCTGTACCTATTAGTGAAAACAGGCACGATAATATAACTTCAAACACAACCGACGCACTGTATTTATAAAGACTTTTGTTGCATTCATCCAGCAAAATCAATTAATGCAAAATGATTGTCAAACATCTAAAACCCTTCTACATTTAATTGGTTTCGAAGCTTTAAAGGAATACGTTATCATTTAAATAAAATAAAGACAAATAGAACTTAAAGATAACCTCAAATTCAAGGCCAATATATAACGATGCTCACTAAAAGGAGCTAACAATTGACACGACACGCCTTAATGGTGTTCCAGTTTGGTTTGTTTACTTTCACGCTGATAGCTGATATATACTAATGAGATTTCGATTGATGTGACAAATGTTTGTGTGTGCCATTTTCAATGAGAACTCTGGATGATGAAATTACATTAATTAAGATACTGGTATTGGCTGGCTTTGTGGCACAGTAGGAGTGCAATCAAATGCTGTGCACAGGGATTCAATGCCTTCACAGGACAAAACATTGTGTTATTGTTAGTGACCGTTGGTCAGAACATTCTTTCAAAAAGTACCTAAAAGGTACCTTCAGGTTGCCTAAAACTTGAAATCGGTAAACATATTAAGTTTATATAATAATATAGCGCACTTTATTTTTAAAAAATTAATACTTTAAGTACAGTTTTCTTTAATGTGTAGGTATAAACGTTAATGTAATTCTTTTACTTTCCAAAGGGCCCCAAATTCTTAGGTGCCTGGGGGCCCCAGTATAGCTTAAGACGGCCTTGAACTCGCACACTAGGTAATTAAGTCTGTGTTGTGAGGTACGTATGTCTGTAGTCTTTAAGACAGATTTCTAGGTACGAATGTCTGTACCTACTTCTAAAGTAGGTACAGACATACGTACCTAGCAATCTGTCTTAATTATATATTTCTGATTTTTAGTCAGTTTTTCTCATGTAAAAGTAGATTTATAACAGCCTTGTTTATCTTTTTTATATGAATAAAATACTGAACATGTTATAATTAATAATAATTGCTTTAATTAATAAGGTATCTCTGTACAAACATTTGATTACAATTAATTGATAGCTATATTTCTAGTATTATAGGATTTAGATGTTTTATTAATTATATTTTAAAACATATTAAAATAAGGAGATAGCGAGTTCATTCGGTAAAATACTTTTTGTTGTACTATCCTAGCGAATAGATTTATGACACAGGTGTGCCGAAATTGAACAAAAGAATATCGTATTTATGCATGACTTAATAACCTTTGAATAGAGACAAAACATATAGTATAATCATCGAGAGTCCATTAGATTTAGTTATCGAGAGTCCATTAGTCCATCGAGGTACATTCTGTGCTCTTAAAATTATATACAATTTAGTTCAGTTAAAAATATAATTTAGTTAACATAATAATAATCTTCATTTACCTATCGAAAAAAAGGGAGTAATGGATTGCTTATGGTAAAACGCAGTAATTGACTTTATCAAATTACTCTGAAATAGGTAGTGTAACGATAATCGCATCTAGCAACAAAATATTTTGTATAAATTAGGTACCTACTGAATTATAGCTTTAACAAAGTTAAAAACTTTTCTCCACTAGTATTTAACTCAATCACCATAAAAGGTGTCTAACTGTGAACTTCTTGGCTGGTTTATCCCGTCCAAAAATCGACTCTTTTAAAGTTTCTTCAGTTGCACCAGGTGAGATCAAATAAATATCCTATCAATCAAGTCAAATGCGATCGGTTACGATGTCATCAGCCGTCGTATGGTCTTAACGATACTTGACTTAATCTTATTCCAGCGTCTCATATTATTAACTTTTCACTAAGCTCCAATTCTTGCCCATCCTTGTGGCGTAAAGCCTTTGTTGTCCTTTTGCTCAAGATATCTAACGCTTCTCTCCCTCAACATTTCTCACCAATCTCTATCCTCTTTAGGGCTGTGTTCACAAGTAATTGTCTTAATTTGTGTTCCACAATAACCTCCTTAGCAATATGAATTTTTTTTTCAGGCGATTCATTACAATCTATCGTAGGTTCTAGACTAGTGGCATAGATTTCTATTCTATTCATAGAATAGTTTAAAAAATGTATGGGGTTGACGTAAACTAACGCCAACATTGTCGTTAGCTAATGTCGATCCCGTACATTTTTTAATCTATTTCACTTGTCTAAGGTCTCAGCGCCTCAGAGGCCCTAAACAAGTGGCATAGATTTCTATTGTATGAATAGAATATAAATTTATGCCACTTGTCTAGGCCCTCGCCTGCTGGGCTTCGTGTCAGTTTTCTGTCAGCAATATTTAAATATGTAGAAGTTATACAAAATATTGTTCTGCTAATGAATAACTGTGTGTTCGTTTTACTTGTTCACAAGTACTCAAACTACAGTTAACTTTAACTACATAAAAATACTTACTAAAACGACAGCTTTAAGTAGACATAAAAGTATTTCTGTCCTCAAAATTCGTATTAAAGTGATGGCATGAAACTTAAGGGACCATTAAAAATTGAGTGACGGTTTGGGTTTGTTTTCCATATTATGCTAATCAATGATACCTATGTCTCACTTCAAGTATTCTTACTATTAGGATCATAATCAAGAGGATTGCCGTGTTTAAATGTTTAAAACACCGTTATTATATTTCTAAAACAATCTAGCAAAGACTTTAATTATGTAGATAATAACAGAAATATTCTTATTACCTAGTGTGTTGTTTAAATAAATCGCACAAAACAAAGATAGCATTGATATCACAATGTTTTATTATATTAGTTTAAGCCTAATATCGTTTGTTGGAAAACACGGAGTGTAATTTCAGTGTATACTGTGATTATTACCCGCGTATCCTGTGTGTAGTGACCGCGGTTACGGATTACTGCGTCAATGCAAATTGTAGACATAACTCGCACAATAACGACTGGTAAACGGTTACACATTTGACACGTTTGATACTAAAATTATTAGGCTAATATTATTATGGGATGGCCAGATCTAATCGCTGAAAATTTAAGATCAAAAATCAGCATATTGGTTGAAATTAATGTATTTTGTATGTTGTATATTTTTCATATATTTTACACTATTAAAATGACTTCTCTCTGCCAGATGGTAGGTAAGCAGTCATTAAAGTCTAAAAGTAGTAAATGTCATTACAAAACTATCGATTGTGTCGTGTATTTTACAAATTAATATATATTTTTTTACCTACATTATACTTAGGGTCTATTTCACTTTGATTACTTGGGGATTCGTAGGCGACTCTAAAGTGTCTTTTGATCACCCGCGAATATAAATAATAAAATTATTATTTTGATCACCTTCAAATAAATAGGTACATTTATAAGTAACATGTTAACCGTGAAATGGTCTCATACGTGTCCTTTTTGCATTCAACATGTTAAAATTATTCTATAAAAGTTGTCACTTGTCGTTGGCGGTTCTATCTAAATGAAAATAAACATTTTTTTTTATTATTTTTGTGTAAAGATATTTATTTTTTTAGGTAGGTATACGTTATTTTTGATGTGGAATTTATAATTAACTTCACAGCGTAAGTTCTTATTAAGAGATATCATAATTTTTATTGGGGTCGCCTATGAATTGGGTATTCATAGGCGACCTCAATAAAAATTATGTTATCAAAGTTATGGTGATCAAAGTGGAATAGACCAAGCTTAGTCTCTTACACACAGGGCCAGTAGGCCAAGTCTAAGTTCAACAATTATCTAAGATCTAGTTAATCAAACAAAATGTTTGATTTACTAGTTTGATACCACATCTATACCTTATAATAATTTACAAGGAGATAAATAATGACCTTTATCATTAGGAATGGGAAATTAAAACCACAGAACATTCTACAACATTTAGAGATTAGAGATTTTTATTTTAGAATACAAGATACCGTAGCTATTAATGCTCGTATATTCTGTACTAACAATATAACTACCTCATTACGTAAAATATACTTTAAGAATTAAAACGGTTCAGAGGAGCCTTGTTGAGACTTTAAACTAAATAGGTAAAACAAAACTAAAATAGTTTAATGATGTAAGGTAAAAATTGTTTGGATGGACACCTTTCCGTAATGTCACATAATGAAACCCATATTGATAGTTTCGCCATCATTACATAAATTATGTAAATTGTATTTTTTACTTACTCTTGAACGTATCTCGTATAAACAGACCAAGCTAAACATGTAGTTCGTAGATCTATTTGTCACGTATATCCGAAACTTTTTTTTTAACTACTTAGCCGTGCTAAGTACCTACGGCTAGTAGTCGGGTAGTTGGGACCCACTCAGCTTTACACAAGGGTGCTAATCGTAAAATTTCACGATTTAAGATTCAAGCTGGTTTCAGCATGAATGAGCCGGATCAACCGGGGAAGTACTTCCCTCACATAGTAGATCAACATAGGAGTAATAGTATCCGTACTATTGCGTTTCGTTCGGTGAGTGAGTGCCGAAGGCCCAATTACCCCTTTCCCTTTTCCTCACCTACCTCAATCCTTTCACCTACCCCACTAACATTCATGGTTGGCGGCGGCTTCGCAGAGTCCCTGGCATTGGTAAAAAAAAAATGTTAGGATTCTCGTTATTTGCATTTCCAAATAAATTTACCACAGTAGTGTATATTTTTTGACACCATCGTAAAGTAGAGATTTCAACGAAAAAAAAGCCCACCAACTTTTTTTTAAAAGTCGAAATTTTGACGTGAGATTTTTCGATTGAAAATTAGGATGCTTTTTCGATATTTAGTCAAAATTAGGTGAAAAAATAAATGTGTACATTTAAAAAAATTACTGTATATTTGGAACATAAAAAGGTAAGTTTCCACCAAAATTCGTAAAAAAAAATATGTATAAGATATAAATAAAAAACCAAAAACTTGATTATAGGCTTGGTTATTTTTCACATATATTTTGAGGTTATGTGAAAAAAGTGTAAATTGTAGATCTTTTTATTACCTACAACTTTGCCATTTAACTTTTTTATAGGACTTGTAGTTTTGCCGGAAATTCAGATAAACCGAATTTAACCCTTAAACACTCACCCTCTCCTACTTCCTTATTTTTATCATATTATGTCCCGTTTCCAATTGGTTTCATTCTACTATATTTTTTTCCCTTTCAAAAATTATCTACCCTGGACTATGTAAGTAATAAAAATATAAAAAATTTTGCGTGGTGACCGATAAGAAAACCTTTTTTTTTCTCTACAATTATAAACATATAACATACAAACAAACCTTTCGAAAGAAATTCTCTGAACAATAGTGAAAGCCGTATCATAATCCTTTGTTGGAGATCTATAATATGAATAAATAAATAAAATATGCTACGTGGTTTAAAAAAAAATTGCGGAGAAACACAGAAGAAAACAACGACTTTGCTTTACATTATTTAGAGATCACCTGGGCATAATCACGAGCAAAAGCGTTTCAATAAGGTTCTTATCAAATTCTTTAACGACTCGTAGAAAACAAGTTAAATGTAAGAGCCCGCATTACTGAGATAGTTCTAATGTTTTATTTCAAAAGCATTACCTTTGAAAGTGTTTGTCAAGAAATGTTAAGCTTTTAGATTATTTCTCTTTAAACTTTTATTATTGCGGCGCTGATCGAACTTTGACTAACGGGAATCATATTTTGCTAATTCAGTAGGTATTCGTTTTGTGAAACTGGGCAGATACGACAAGACCTCTTTTCTACTTAAAATTAATATATTTTTATTACTTTTAAAAGTAATGGCACAGTCGAGAAATGAAAATCCGAATAAAATGTATATCTTTAGTAAATCGAGTGGTATATGCATAATACCGCCTACTCATTGAAGGTAAATAGTGAGCTGTTATAAAAACCATTGTAAAAAGTGAAGGCGATGTACCTACTTAACCGAATGCCCCTTTTCTTGACAAACAATAACATTCCATTCATAACATAAATATTGGGATAAAACGTGCCATTGTTCTGCTGTCAAACGCCACCATTTTGTAGCTTTATTGTGTACTTTAAATAATTTATTATCCGTTTTGTTACATTTTCGTTACACTTTATAAATCCCATAATCAGTTACATTAATTATTACATTATCATCTTACAAAATAAATGCCTCAAGAATAGCTAATGAATTTTACGTTTTTGAGAATTTTCACGAAACTGACAAATGTTTATCTTTTATAGTGTAAAAAAATTCCTAAGAAGGTGCATAAATAACAATAAATCTCTTAGATTGATAATTATTTATGTTTAATTAAGAACTGTTAATAATAAACACTTTTTTATGCTTGAGAAATCCTAGACTGCGTAATGTGCATAGTTTCCTTATATTTTAAAAATATTTAAAGAACATCACACATAGATCTAGTAGCTTTTAATGTAAGAAAAACTCAATAACGTCTCCATATACAATATTCAAGTATTCTTAAGTTACAGAGGTGCTTGTGTAGCTAAGCTAACAATTATTTTGGAATTAGACCCGCGAGTACATTCCTTAAGAGAATTTACGGTTTCCACGAACAGTTACACAGTTTATATTTTATGAGTACATTGCTGAGCACTTGCAAGAGAGCTTAGGAAACCTTATAGATATTAAATGTAACAAAATACAATTCAGAAAGCTTGTAAGATTCTTGTTTATTCTACTGATATAAGATACATCATTTACTCACTAATGTATGTTCAGTCAATCATTATTGGCGCGAAGATGTCCACTGCTAAAAAGAAGTCTTCTACTACCTTGAGCGGTTTGTATTTCACATATAAGTATTCTGTATTAATAACAGATGATAAAATAATTTAAATTGTGACTTTAGAGTAAGTAAGCGTTGTCCCTGCAGTATTCTTTAAATGTGCTCACATATTGAAACTAACCATTAAATTTATATTTATTATTGCGGTTATGACAATTCGGTACATTAGTTGTTTGACAGTGAAACATATCTGCAACGTTTTTCTAGTCTTGCAAAATATACTATCAAGTTTTATATTATCATATCTAACATGTAAAAATAAAAAGCTAGAACTTCTTGAGCAAATTCAAATCAAAATACCATTTTTGCACTGATTGGTGTATGTTAATATGTTCAAAAGTCAGTTTATAACGAAACGTGAAGAAATTCTTTGGGTATTGATATAATATTGATAAGTATGAGCTGGGACGACAAAGTATGTTTCATTTCAATGCATTTCTTTCTTGCAAATGAACAAACCTTCATCGTACATACAATCATTAAGAAAAATTATACTTCATACTACATCATTCAAAAAGGGTAATCAATTCTATCGAGTTATCATTAGCATATTTATACAGAGCAGCTTAAACAACTACTAAGGTGAAACGCGTTTTGATGGCGTTTAACATTAGGTACTTGCAGAAGCAAGTAATGTTAAACGCCACTAAAACGCGTTTCACTACATAACTAATGCAATGAAGACTAATAAGTAAAAGAAAGAAGGATCTTTCTTTAACTTATTGTATTTAAATGAAAACTTAATGGTAGTACTTGTAAGCTTTGACGCCAATATTCAATACTTACATTATATCTTAAATAAAATAGTTATCGAAAAATTACATTTAAGTTTGCAAAACGATTGACTTTGTATAAAGAATAAAACAGACATTATAATAACTTGAAATTCATGTCAACACTAAAATGTATGATATGTCTTATACATAATAGGATACGATTAAAAAACAAGTAGAACCACAAAATTTGTACGTACAAAGTGTGTGATTTGATATAATTAAATTTCATATTCAGAAGAAAAACACAAACCTAAAACCTACAATAAAACAAACATAACAACCAAAAGGTATTATTTCACCAAAAGATATTTATGAAATTCTGGCAAATTGCTGGTCTTTTGGTAAAATAAATTCAATAATGTTAAAACTCAAAAGTTGAATGAAATACGATAAAGTTTGGAACATTATAATCACTAGAACAAATTATATGACAATAATGTTTCTCCTTGTATTTACCTACTCAAGAAAATTAAATCTCTTTAGACATTTGCGTCCATACTTTTTCTTTTTATAAACTTATTTGCAAGTTTTTACAGTCTTACGTTCTTTTTCTTTTATCATTAATACTTCAAGCAGAATCTAAATAGGTACACGTGTGCAGAACACTTTTGATACTCGTACTATTACATGATTTATCTTGAAGGCGCTTGTATAAAAATAATACCCATTAATCATTATTTAACAAGCATTTGGCAAGTTGCGGTATTTAGTAAGAAATAGCAAATATGAGCCAAACAATTTGTCTTGAAAATTGATCGTACTGGGAAACTAATTACTGCGGTACTTATGACTAGACACAGTTTTGAGCAGTAAATATAAAAGAAAGTATATTTCGCATGAGTATATTTTGCTAAACTTTGTTATATTAAAAAAATGCTTATAGGGTTTGAGTATTGTATTTCCGAGAGAGTAACCTGTAAGATTTATCAGTCAAATGGAGCAATCTTACCCGTACATATTCTTGTTTGCCATTTAAGTGTTATAATATTTAAGTTATCAACTATTTTCACGTCCAGTGTTTTATTATATAATAAAAGATAAGTTTATTTACTGTTCCCGCTGTTACAAGTAAATCATCTAATACCCGTTCACGTCTGAAGCTTAATTAGGCGGCAAATTGTTCAATCAGTCAGAACCCTTTCAATCTAAAAAATACTGTTACGGTAAACGTCATCCATCACAATACGTATATTTTTTACGAACATTCACAAGACGAAATCCTATTCGCAAAACCTTGTCCATAAAATAAATAAAACATGTGAATAAATCAGACAGAGCCTCTTCAAACAACAGCTGTTGGCAAAAAATATTCCTTCATCTTTACCATTTTGAAGTACAACATTTAGAAGTATTAATTAATCATTTGAATATTTAATTGTAAAACTGAAAGAAAAACATTTCTGTTGTGTTTTATTCCAAGGCATATACCTTGAAACACTATGTACCTAATCTGTTTCTTGTTATAAGTTCTAATGTCCGAAAAGTGGAACCAATATCGAGTGTATTAACCCCAACGTTCATTTTTTTAACAGAAAGTCAAAGTCAAAGTCAAAGTCAAAGTCAAAGTATTTATTTCATTTTGATCATAAAGAATGATACTTATGAAAAGTCAAATAACATGAAGTCAGCTAATTAACCTACAGCCAGTTCGCTGACGAGGTAGAGCTGTGAGAAGAACTGGCAAGAAACTCACGCCACTCTTTTTAATCGCCAGATAATTACAATTTTTTGTATGAGTTAACAATTTTAACAAATCAACGCAACCAAAGAACCATACAAAGTAATTATTACAAAACAACTAATTATTTAATAACATTTTTGAAAAAAGAAAAGAAACGAAAATAGAGGATTTCAATTATTTAGTTTCATCTAGTATGGTCATTTGACTACGTATTTTAATTAAAATTAAAAAAAGTAAATGCATTTCCCAGTCATATTGAACTACAAGGTAATACTGAATTAAGTATTAAATGTATGCCATGCCAAGATTGACCAGTCATCCCAGGTAGCACCCGTTCACGAGCATGACGCACAGACCAGCCATCATCACCTTCGCCATATGAGAGGGAAGGTGATGACACGGCCAATACGACACCACAAGTCATGACATTTTAGTGAGCATGACAATGCAAGGCATGGGTGGTAAAAAGAACCATAATAAAATGTTATGTCTTACATAATAATAAATAAGAATCTATCATCGTATGAAATTATTTATAAACATAATTATGACATGTTGTAGATAAAAAATACAAATATAAACAAATGGTAGGCACTCAAAATTGAGGTCACTGAAACAACTGTCATAATAAAAGTTAGGTCACTTAGTTAGAGATAGTTGTATGTGAGTCGTTGAAAGTGCAGTTTTATGTAGGTCATATTTTACTGTCAACATTTTTGGTTTTATAGTTAACATTACACATTACGAGTATTAATATACTAATAAGCCTACATAGCTGCTATTAAAGTATTAATGTAAGCACTACACCTGTGTTGTTTTTTAAATTAATCTTTAAAGATGAGACGGTATGAATATTGTTGTGTGTGTAGTGTCCACTGGGATTTCTGCTTGCCGTTATCACAAAAAAAATCCTATTAGTTAGTGAACTACAATGCATTCTTTGGTGGCATGAGCTAACGTCACTCACAAAATAGAAACATAAAGTGAGTTTAAGCTTGCAACTATTTCTCCTGCGGTACGGATCCAATTTCCGAGAGAAATCCTGCTGAAAGATAAATATCGCTCCGCAATGTCTCACATGAAAAGTAAAGAAAAATAATGCTGTCAATCTGTTTTTAAATTAATTTAAAATATTTTATTCCCATTATCCTTGCACTGGTTAAACGAGTGGAATAGATAAGGAGTTTTCCTTTTCATTTTAACATCACAACGCGCGTATATTATGTTGAGGAAAAATCCTTATTTGTTTTATAAGTTCAGTCCACAGTGGTGAACTACTTACCTAAATCGAATATTATAATATATTAATAAATCGAACATTATTATTATTGTAAAGTTTCACCTTGGCGGGTCAATCGGAAAACCACGTACCTATATTTTTTGTAAGTTTTGTTAATCGAATTGAATAAAGATATTAAGTATACAGCTATCAGTTTTTAAATACCAAATGTAAAAGTAAACCCAAAAAGCAACATCTGTTAGCAACAAAGTCGACAAATTCTATTTAAAAAGGTTAGTAACTCGACTCAAATAATTTTTCCGTATCAGAATAAAGAAAATTTGTATTCTCGTACAACGAGCTTTGATTTGATACAACTTATTCTGATTTGCGATGTATTCCGAGTCTTTCTGAGTCTTTCCGAGATTCCATCTTCAGAGTTCAACATTTAACAATGCCTTGGGCTTTTGTTTCTCGACAACAACACTGTTGCTACTTGATCAAAACTATTTGTTCAAGGAGCTCCTCAAAGACTAGAATGTGTCTACACATGCTTCATCTAGTTCTGTAAATAACTATAGTGCTTAAAATATAGCTTGGTGCCTGCGATATTAGCCACTTCGTTTTTAAGGACAGCTATAATAAATTCTCTGTTAAAAAAGTTCGAGTTTAAAATTAATATTAATACTTTTTTTTTGTTAAGTTTTTTTAGAATAACATGTTAATATAGCTATATCTAATAATAATTTGCAGAAACGTTACGGTGTTATAAAATATTTTTTATTATGCCGAAATTATTTTTTTAATTTACGGTAGCTATCCCTACCCTATAAACGCTTTTTGAAGACTGGTTAGAAATGCGTAATCAACTGACATAGACAATATCGATAAAATAAATGTATGCTAATTATAATTTGAATGTAATACTAAATAAATTGAAACACTAAATGAATTTATTTATAAAAAAATGCTAATGCGTTTAAAATAATCCCGTATTATTTTTTATTAATTTACAAGACTGCTCCAGTGATGAATCTGATTTTGACTACGATGATAATAAAATTTGTGTTGTACCCCTGAAAGGCAATGTAAGTCTAAATTAAGAACTAATTCTTCTTGTTTGATTTCATCTATTATATTATAAGCCATTTAAATAACACTCGGTTAAATATTTTTAATATCAAAATTTATTTTCCCCATCACTGGCACATATGTCACTGACAGATGTCGCAGGCACCAAGCTATATATTTTAAGCACTATAACATGCACCGAGGATGGAAGTTAAAGGCCCATACACATTTGCCGTATATATACGACGTCCGCCCTCACTTCGCTTCGGTATTAAAAGTTTCATTCGGTCTCACAACAAACACCTATGCAAAATATAATTGCAATAGTGTCGTATTGCATCATTCAGATTTACAAAGGCGCTTAAAATATTGCAGTTTCAATAATGACTGAAAAATATCTTAAACATAAAAAATATATATAGCCTATGTTACCAGTCTTATTTATTAGTTTTCAATGGTGACATTTTTTTTTTTAAATCAGTAACGTACATCTTGAGTTAAATCGCAACATACAAACAAACATACAAAAATCGAATCTTTTCTCTTTTAAATAGTTTATATTATTATTACACCTATTATTAATTTATTATTTTTTTAGATAAAACAAAGTCATTGTTCTCGTGATAACCTTTTTACTATCGTTTTGAGACCGTTTCAGGCAGATCCAAAGTAAAGCCTAGAATATCAAAGATTTATAATTATAAAATAATCAATGTATAATGTACACGTGCGAGGCCGGATTGCTAGTATACTTATTTTAAATTTAAAGTATGTAGCTAGGTTTATGTAACCACATCCGCTGAATATGTTATCATGGTTATCCTGTATGAGCGGATTGTAATACTCGAGAAGACATAGAACAATATTACAGATGCATTTTTTTGAATTCACTTTACTGTGAATCCATGCGGCTCATCTAGCATACCTTTCCAAATGGATGAGGTTTTGCGGTAACCCAGATGTAGCCTTGAAAACGACAGTCGAAAGGTTTACGAACCGATTTTCATATCTGTAGAATGTGCTAATGTTGAATCATTTACTTAAGTAATACTTTTATGCTAATGAAGAGATTATAAATAACCATTTTTAGAAAAGATTTGCGTTGCGTTATATCTACCATGTAAAACCGAAAATTTTTAATGTTTTTATATTTTCTGGGTCGAGATTGAAACCTTGGGGTGGTAGAATTTTATTTTCAAATCAGTTTTAGGTTACCGACACAATAAAATATGAACTGTCCGTCAACTGTCATTTTCACATACAGCTGTTCTGTCTTCAAATAGGTATACGTTACATTTTACAAATGGACTACTCAAATGCCAATTTAAAATTTAAAATTCAATTCGCAGATGTATATTTCACGCATCTCTACAAGCTTGAATAAAACGATGTAAGCTTGAATCTACAAGCTTAAATGATTTCATAACACGCATAACTTTTCTCTTGGGGCTACGTATTTAAAAGTTGTAAAGTCATTTTGTAAGAACATAGCGATTTATTATTTAGATGTCTTGGTTCAAGACAGTCACAAACAGTTTTAAAAATAATTTATCAAAACTTAAATTTTCATATAAAAGTGCGACAATACGCATCAAATTATATAAAGTGCCTCCCGCTGTAAGTTGAACTTCTAGGTCTAGTTCAATTTCATTCAAGGCCATTACAAACGGTGCCACGTGGATAATTTTATTAATCTACCTTTCTTAGTTAAAGTTATGTATCTACATTACGTATACAAACAGATAAGGAGAATTTTATGAATTGTCTTTATAATATTTTTCTTTTTAATACCTATCTTTTTAACAACAATCATTCAATAGCTACTTTTGATGTCGGAGCGTATGTAAAGGTTTTTAAAAACTATAATTTAAAACTATGAATTAAAATTAGAGAAAATAAAAATACATGTTCACCGATTTGGAGGTGATTTAATAATGAATAAGCCCAAACATCAGGTGAGGCTCGTCTGGTGCAACAGACGGCTGAGTTCGCATTTTTAATACTAAGAACTAAAGTGCAAATGCATACAAAACCTATATTCTATGTTTAGTCTAAGGCTGAGGGGTGAGGTGTATCCATAACTCCTCCGTCCCTAAGAGGAAAATTATCGGATGGATCGATTTGAGATTTAATCCGATAATTTTGCGTAAATGTTAACATTTTCAGCAATTTGAGCCGAAATTTAAAAACTAAACACATAAGAATACATAAAACTATCAAGATTACAGAAAAATAACCTAAAATTTCACAGATACCAAAGGCTTGCCTTTCATTTAAAACACTTTCGATCACTGCACTATGCTTTAACGAATACGACATATATTTCACTTCGTCCAAGTTGATTCCTTTCATATTAAGTACACGTGCACTGGATAGGTTGACGTTCATAGGTAGTTGTGGCAAGGTGATAATTGGTATCGGCTCTACAGTATCCATTTCCATGAAGACACGGTGATAAATTCGAATTCCATTTATTTCTAAATCGCAGGGTTCGTTGAGAGTAATAAGGTAAGTTCCAAATAAAGGTTGTATACTAATATCGTTGCTACAATGCTTAGTTAGTGTAGTTTTCAGCTGGGTGTAAATAATCCAGTTGTCTACGTTAATCTGTTGAATTTTTACTTCTTCGACTTCAACTTTCTGCTGCTTACAGTGAGAGGTGTCACTGTCAAATTTCATGAGTTGCTCCATACAGGTAAGCTCATAATATAGAGCTTGGTTGTCTGCAGTACATAAGAAGTGGTCCCCAGTAGAGAGCGGGCGGCATGGTTTTACAATCGGTAAGTATTTCATTCCTTTCGCCAACAGGTAAGGGTATTCAGGAAAAATAGATAAGGTTTTATTTTCAGGTTCATGGAATATTGGTAAGGAATAGAATTTAAAATAGTTATAAGTACAATTGTCAGTTAATGGAACTTCCAATATGAAAGTAACTTTATGATTTTTAATGAATGATTTTACACAAATTGTTTCTTCTATTTTTAGTAAATTAGTTTCATCTGGTGTGTAGACTAAACTTTCTGAACCAGAAATTAATTTTAAATGATATAAAAGTTCTGTGGAGTTCAGAATAGATGCATGTAATATTGAGACTCTACTTAGGGAAATAGCAGTTTCGATTTCACCGAGTCGAATAAATACAGTACGGAAACTACTAATAAAAACGTTAAATAGTCCCGTAATGTAAGTTAAGAAAATCCAATTGTTTTCCTTAATAGATAAGTCTTTTAATACAATCTCAATCTTTGTAAGACGGTTATGAAAATTAACAGAGTTTTCATTAATTGTCTGACTTATATTTATAAAACTATCAAACATTTTAGAGACCAAAGTTATCTTATTTGAAATAATAGTTTGATCATGACTTAATTTAGAAATAAGGTTATCGTATTTAATCGCGTCATCTTGGTCAAGGTTTCCAGTAACGATTTTTATAAGAGAACCTAGAGGATTTATGATACCTCTTTTAGAACGCTGTAGTGGAATTAGTTGTCGATATTTTTCTATAGTTATATCACGGATAAATTCTGTATGTGTTTTAATACTGGTGAATTCTTGTGAATATGATGTATTCCAATCTATTAATTTGCTCATTAATTGATAAGTTGTAGAAATATAATCTAAATCGTTGTATATATTCTCTAAATTAATAACCTTAACTATAGTCCAATAATCTGTTTGAATATATGCTTGACCTTCCTTTACCGGCAATATACCAGGATTTCCTTTAAGGCTTTGCACATGGAGGGCCTGCGTCTGCATCACTACTAGTAGTAGGTTGCACCACCTGCGGAGGGCGTTTAATATTTTTAATAGGAATCTTTGTGACCCTTTCGCTTACTTGTATAGGTAAAACGTTTCTATTAGGTTCGCCAGTAACTTTGGCTTTAACATATCGTGGCTTATCTTTACTCTTTCGCTTATTAACATCTTTAGCATAAATAGTTTTTTCTATGGGAAATTCTATATCAGATTCACCACCCTTCTTTTCTCTATTCTTTTGCTTAATCGCTACCATCTTATCAGCTAAATGTTCATACAAGGTTTTAATTCGCTTTGCATGGTCTTTAACAAGTTTTTGAAAATAACGCTTTTCTAATTCTATTGCATACGGACTACTGGAGTCGGTATGACCGAATACAACTTCAAATGGAGTGAGTTCAGTGACAGAATGTATAGCGTGGTTGTAAGACATAACCGAATACATCATAACCGACGCTGCGTCAGTAATTTGCTTTTCGTATTTAGCCAGTCTATAAATTTCGATTATAGTGGAGTGAAAGCGTTCAATAAGTCCCATGGAATTAGGATTATTAGGCGTGCCAATATGAAGGTCTACCTTATGAAGACTTAGAAATTCTTTAATTAAATCGTTATTGAATTCGGTACCCGGATCTGAGCTAATCTTTTTCGGTATACCATAAAAAGAAAAATATTTCATTAGTGCTCTAATTACTTCTGGTGTAGATTTATTTTGTATTTCAATAGCTTGGCCTAATTTACTAAAGGCATCAATAAAAGTTAGGTAGGTTTTTCCTTCAATGCTAAAAAGATCTATGAATATTTCTTGGAACGGGGCATCCTGAGTTTGTGTTAGTTGTAACACCGGTTTGATGGGCTTTCTATCATATTTCATCTTCTGGCAAGGCTCACAACTATTTATTACTGCTGTTACCGTCTCTTGCATTCTGTCCCAATAATAATTTCGACGAAGTCTAACTAACGTTTCTTTAATGCCACGGTGGCATGACTTTCCTTCATGATGTTTAACTATCAACGCTTTTTGCTCATTTTCATCTTCAATATAAATTACTCTTTCCGTACACTCATAAAAGTTAACTGATCCTTTTTTAAAAAGTTCAATTACTACTTTGCCAAATAGTTTCCGATGTTCCTGTTCTTCAAAATAGATGAAATATTTTATTTTCGGTTTAATGTATTCTTTTAAAAATTCTTTGACTAGTTCTACATTATCAGTGGGCAAAAATACTTCTAACACCTTTTGTTTATCGCGAGAGAGATTCATTACTTGTATTTTATTTCGTAACCAAGAATAAACTAAAATTTGGTTAGGCTTCGTATCTATTGCCTCACGTAAAATAGGTATCCCGGTTGACTCTAAGTCTACAGCTGAATGAATCGTATCAGACCTACTAGACACCGATCGCATAGGATAATCGTTTTCTTGTTCATAACGTGAAGGTGAATCAAGAATTTCAAAGGGGCTAGCTGACGCTGTTCTACTTGAATCTGAAATTGTTATAGTGGATGAATCATTACGAGTTGTTTTCTTTTTACATGTTAATTTTTCTATATCTGTAACTACTTCATCTAAATATGTTTTGAGGTTCTTGTCTTTTTCATCGACATTAACTTTCATTGAATTATCATCTTCATCTAAACTTAAGGCATTGATTTTTATACGCGACAATGCATCTGCGTTCGTGTTTTGTTTACCCTGTTTATACAAGAGTTCAAAATCATAGTCTTGTAAACGTAATCTCCATCGAGTGAGCTTACTACTAGGATCTTTTAAATTTTTAAGCCAAATTAAAGGACGATGGTCAGTATATATTAAGAATTTATACCATGAATTTAGACCATATAAATACGGTCTAAAATGTTTAATGGCCCAAATAATTGCAAGCAATTCACGTTCTATAGTACTGTAACGAGCTTCAGTGTCACTGAGGGTACGACTAGCATACGCCACAGGTTTGTCACTGCCTATTAGTCCTTGTGACAGAACAGCACCTAATGCAACATCCGAGGCGTCTGTTGTGAGAATAAATGGTTTATTATAATCGGGGTACTGTAATAACGGGGCATGTGTCAAAAGTTCTTTGCATTTATTAAAAGCATCAATGTAATTTTGGTCTATTATTATTCTATTACGTTTCTTTAAGCAAGATGTTAACGGTTGAGTTATTTTCGCGAAATCCTTAATGAATCTGCGGTAATATCCCACGAGTCCCAAAAAGCTTTTGATTTCCGTGGTTGTTTTTGGAATGGGGTATTTTAGAATAGCGTCAATTTTATCATTATTTGGTCTTAGTCCGTCTTTAGTAATAGTATGTCCAAGGTAAAGCACTTCTTTTCGAAGAAACTCTGATTTGTCTAATTGAATCTTCATGTTAGTTTTTCTTAATCTGTCGAAAATAATCTGTAATTTTTGTATATGGTCTGTTAAGCTATTTGAATAGATAATTATGTCATCAAGATATACCATGCAGTGTATACCTTGCAATCCGCGGAGTACATTGTCCATTGTTCTTTGAAATGTTGCGGGGGCAGTCTTTAGTCCAAACGGCATTCTGAGGAATTCAAAATGACCATTTTGTGTAGAAAACGCTGTCTTCTGCCTGTCTCTTTCTTCTACTTCAATTTGATGGTACCCGCTTGCTAAGTCAATTGTACTAAAGTAGACACTTTTACCTAATTTGTCAAATAGATCAGTTATGTTGGGCAAGGGGTATCTGTCATCTATCGTGATATCATTTAAACGTCTATAGTCAATAACCATTCTATATTTTACTTCACCGGAGGCATCCATTTTCTTGGGCACAAGGTGAACAGGTGCGCTCCAAGGAGAATGCGACTCTTGAATAACATTATCTCTTAGTAATTTATCTACTTGTCTATTAATTTCGTCTTGTAGGAAAGGTGCTTGTCTGTAAGGTTTAATGTAAATCGGATCTTCGTTTTTTGTTCGTATTTCATGTTTAATTTGATTTGTGAACGTTAATGGAATCTGGTCACAGTAAAATATGTCTTTATAATCATTACAGAGTTTGTGAATTCTTTCACGTTCCTCGTCGTTAGTATGGTCAAGTCTAAGTTTGGATAAGTTGTCTTCTAGTAATTTGTCTGTTTCTTTGTCATTAATAATAGTATCGGCGTTAAAGTTGTTCTCAACAGTTTCAAAACTAGTTACGTTAAATGGTTGCTTAATAGTCAAATGTCTAGGCTGATCTAAAGTATTTTGGATAACTGTACTTGCATAACCGTTTATGCAATTTACTAATGCACTAGGCATTCGTAATCCATTTTCAAATTCCTGAAAACCAAGGATGGCTTCACCTGAATACTGGTTAATTGGTAACTTAACGCGCTGTTCTGATCGTGGTGGTATAGTAATAGTATAATTTAAATTATTGTTTATAATTGGAATACACGTGGTATTTGTTTTCAAGGTTTGCGTTTTTAGATCTATTATGGCACCTAATTGTTGCAAAAGATCGTTGCCGATAAGTCCATCGTAGCGAACGTCTACATCATATAAATAAAACTTATGCCAATCGTTACTTACGAAAGTGGGTAAAAGTGGAATTTCGATAACTTCGTCGTGTTTACTTGACGCGTGTGTACTCACGACTTGGAATGGTTCTTTTCGAACAAAGTCACTAAAATATTCATAAGCCTTTTTGGGACTAATGAATGAACGCATGCTACCAGTATCTATCATCATTTTTGCATCTATTTCTTCTAAGTAAATGTATGGAAGTTTTAGATTTGGATCGCAATTTATTTCTAAGATTTCTTGTCCGTTGAGGCCGCATCGCGAAAATCCGTTTTTTCAGATTCGCCAGTCGGTTGATCTTCTTCAAAAGGTAAGTTAGTATATTCCGTATAATTTTCGTCCGTACAGTAGTAGTTAATGTCATAATAATTATAATAATTAGGGTCAAAATAATAGCTTTCGTCGTAACGTGGGTCGTATTCATAACTGTTCGTGGATAATTCATTTAATTTAAAAGCTTGTTGAGGTACATGTGATTTTTGCAGAGCTGTTCTTATAGATACGTCACTATCTTGAACTTGAGGCTTTTGCAAAGAACCATGTTCCTGTGACGGCTTCGAGGCAGGCTGTTGAGGTGGCTTATAACCAAATTGTTGCCGATAGCCAACCGGTTGTGGTGGTCTATGACCAAATGATTGTGTATTGCCAAACGGTTGTGGTGGCCTATATCCAAACGCAGCACCTAATCTTTGCGATTGACCTTGGCCTTGCAATTGAGGAATATTAATTTGTGCATTAGATGGAATGCCAAAATTAAATTTATTTTGAGTATTACTAGAATGTGGTTGAAAAGACCTTGAACCTGTAATTTGGTGACTACCGTGAATACGATTTCGTGTGTTATATTGTTCTAGAAAATTGACTTCCTCAAGAACAACACCAAGCGCTGCTTCTAAAGTCGCCGGAGCCTTAAGTCTAACAATACGCACCATATTTTCAGGAAGATTGTATAAAAACACATTCAGAGCTGTATTATTGTATATTATTAACTTAGCGTTCTTTAATTCGCTATCTTCAATTAAATTCACCTTCGACATTAACAAGGACCTTACACTTTGGATACGATTGCAAAAATCTAAATAACTTTCACCTGATTTTATTTTAAGAGATTCTAATTCAATGTTAATACAAGCTTCACTACGTGGGTCTCCGAAATGTTGGATAAGCAAGTCTTTCAATCCCGACCATGTAATAATATCCTCTCGTTCCGATAAGAGCGCAGCTGCATTCTCTTTTAGCCTGCTAGTTAACACATTAAAAACGTAAAGATTTTGCTCTGCGCTACCTTTATAACGGTCAATTACATATTGGCATTTACGCAAGTATAGGCTTAACTGTCTTTTATCGCCATTAAATAATGGTACTAATTCAATAATTTCCTTAGGAATAGGTTCAACCGTCGTAGGCTCAACCATGGTTACAGAGCAATGCAAGCTTCAGAGAATTCAACTACACACTCACTTTGTAACAATGCTATAATAAAATTGGACACACAAAAATAAAACAATTAAGGCTCAATAAAAGCACGATAAAAATGTATATGGTATTGTATATAATGTAAAAACTATGTAAGGTATGTAAAATGTCTTATTAGTATATTCTTATGTATATAAAGTAGTTCTTTTTAATGTTTTAGTTTTAAATTTATTAAATTATAATATAATAAATCGATAATCCTTATAATAACTATTTAATCATTCATTAAAAACATTAATGTATTAATTTTATTATTCAATTGTCAGAGAGAACGTTTCTTAACTACTCTATGACAATTCGATTCTCAGAATTGGTCATTAAAATACGTACGTTATCTTCGTACTACAGTTATAATGAGCGAGGTCTTATCTCATTTATAACAAATTGTATTTACAACTAAATTAGGTAAAACCATATAGGAATAAGGGAAACAAAGGATTGGCGAAAAGTTTTACTCACCGACCGACTGCCACTCCCATATTCTTCTTCGCTCTAGTCAAAAAGAAATTTGTTTGGTTCGACGGATTTCACTATACTTTCGTGAGTTTCACTTCAGACGAATTTGGACATCTGAATTACGCGAAAAACCTTTAAAAATGTGAAAATCCGACCCGGCTGCGCCACTTTTGATGTCGGAGCGTATGTAAAGGTTTTTAAAAACTATAATTTAAAACTATGAATTAAAATTAGAGAAAATAAAAATACATGTTCACCGATTTGGAGGTGATTTAATAATGAATAATCCCAAACATCAGGTGAGGCTCGTCTGGTGCAACAGACGGCTGAGTTCGCATTTTTAATACTAAGAACTAAAGTGCAAATGCATACAAAACCTATATTCTATGTTTAGTCTAAGGCTGAGGGGTGAGGTGTATCCATAACTAGCTAAGTGTTATTTGTTTGTTTAGGTCGCTATCAATAAGAACCTAGATTGTCAAGACGTCAATTTGTTTTCTATTAATTTTTAACCGACTTCAAAAAGGAGGAGGTTATCAATTCGGGTCGTATGTTTTGTTACCTCATATCTCGGTCATTTATGAACGGATTTTAAAAATTCTTTTTTTATTTGATAGGGTATACTCTGAAATTGGTCCCATATTTTTTTTATAATAAATGGTTCAGCAGTTGTATGTTTGTTACAACAGGATTCGGTCATTTATGAACCAATTTGGAAAATTATTTTTTTATTTCAAATGGTATGTATATATTTTTTAAACATGATTTAGTAGTTTGCAAGGAGTGAAGACGTGTAAAGTTACGCGCCGATGTCTTTTGCTACGAATTTTCTGACATTGACATGTCCATGCTACAATTGTGAATCAATTTGCAATATTCTTGTTTTTTTAGAAACAACGCGGCCGTGGATGGTTGACCATTTGTGTCATTTTATTTTGAGCGCCTTCAAGCTTTGGAAGCAGTAGACTCTGGTTTCTGGTTTTCACTATAATTTGGTAGTCGTTAAGCCAAGTTGGAGCTCTTATGGTCGTGAGAAATTCGATTTCGATTCGATGCGATTGCACCGTCAGTTAAATTATGATTTTTGATGATTCTTTATTGTTGGTAGGTCATCACTTTTTTTAGGTTTGTGGTTCGGTCAGCAAAAGTGTTGATAAGGACTTTAATTATGTCTATTTAGAATCTTCCCTCTCGTCACTACTTTCTTCCAAACGGCGCTGTCTCATTTGTGCAGCACGTTTACTACGCTTGACTATATTAAATAACTAGCTTCCCGCGGCGCAGTTTCACCCGCGTCTTTGCTTACTGCTCTGCTCCTGTCGCCAATAGCGTGATGTTATACAGGAATATAGAAAAGTGTTTTTATTTTCCGGTAATTTCTAAAAAAAATCTCTTCGTAAGAACCATCCTCGTACTTCAAAGAATATTATAAAAAAATAATTAGCGAAATCGGTTCAGCTGCTCTTGAGATTTCCGCTTAGCAACAGTATCAACGATTCATTTTTATATATTAAATAATTATATTAATAATACACAATTACTTTCTACTAAATCCACTCCAAAATAACTGATTATAAATTGTAAATAGTAAAGTATAATAGGTATCAATGATATAGTTGATTCCCCTTTAATGTTCTTTGCTATGAAGTAATTAAAATATTATTTTCTACTTTTAGTTAAAGATTGAACATGCAGGTATTGATTTGAAGTCGCTTTTCATTATTCTAAAAAATAATTTTATAAGGCTAGCTATTAGTTACCTACTTATTTACTACAACATCAACACATCTAAAATCCTACATTGTTCGCGTTTTACGTTTGCTTACATTTTACTTTTTAGGGTACCCAGGCTTTTACAGAATTATGAAAAAATGAAAATACGCCAACTTTTACAAATTCGGTGGTATAACAGAGTTTGATGTTTCGCATTGCATCAGTGAGATAAAAGAATATTTTTGTACATGGC
Source organism: Parascotia fuliginaria (assembly GCA_963082885.1). Lineage (NCBI taxonomy): Eukaryota > Metazoa > Arthropoda > Insecta > Lepidoptera > Erebidae > Parascotia > Parascotia fuliginaria. The sequence continues at coordinate 9,306,203 of OY720180.1, read as the reverse complement.
TTTAAAGCCTGCGCTGAATAACGTATTTTATGTACTGGTAACTGTGTGTATTTTGCATTGTAATTTGAGCTACACATTCATATGTTAGATACTTTAATTATGTACAAAAGATTATGTTCAAATAAAATAAGCAAAGCAAAAGAAGCCTTGCACTGAACGGTTTCAAACTGATGATGATAGTAATAAATATCTGATTTTTTTATTAATTATGACGCTTATTAATTAATATTTTTTTACCATAGACTAGTAAAATAATGGTTAGTGTTTACAAAAGACCTAAATGCTATAAAGCGTCTTCGGGTAATAAATTTGATTTAGCTTAGGTGAACAAGCTTCTATACCTAAATTATAAATCTAAACAAATTTAATATTCGTTTGTTATGTTGAATTAAAAAGCTAACAATAAATTTTAGACTTTAAGCTGGCTAATATTGGGTCTACAACTGCATAAGTCTTTCACGTAGAAATAATAAATGATTTCCAATGGAACAGCCTACAGCGTTTTCAAAGACTTTTAGCAAACCTTTTGTGAACAAATCCAATTTTGAATAATAAATAATTGCTTTATGGCAAATTAGATTGCGGTTCGCTATGCTGTTAGCTACCGATTGCCACTGCTCATAAACTTGTGAGTACGGAGATCTTCTGATGACTGCAGGAGTCTGTAGGATAGATATACTTTTTAGTTAGGCTACTTCTGTTTAATATGTTCTTCTTGTCATTAATTTATAACAAACCAATAGAGCAAAGGAAATGTCAGCAATTTTAAATGAAATAAAAAGTTGAGTTTATATTAGTATTATGAGAAACAATACACAACAAAATATATAATTAAAGGTTCCATTGTAGGCGGTTGTTGTCAACCCACTAATCTGTCAGCCGGGCGCCCCCAATCACTTGTTGAGAAACAATATTTAAGCGATTATCAGCAAATTATTAGCCAATTATAAAAATGCCATCAAAAATATTTAAGTATCGTTACGTAGATATAATATGACAAGTACCTATGACAAATAACTTTGTATCGAATTTACCGATACTGCCAATAAAATTGGAATAAGTTATTTAAAATACACAAAAGTAAATGTGTATTGTGATTAATCACTCTCAAAATGTATGTACTTTGCCCCTACGTAAGGGCTCAAGCCAACTAAATGCGTTACTATATCGTGTTAGAGATGACGAGGATTGCCGGATGGGAACTGGGGTCACTAAATATGTTAATAATAACGTGGGACAACGGTGTAAATGCGTCCTTGTCTTATTTGATTTCTTCATTATTAGACATTATTACTGTTTGGTTTTGCCAACATAGGTTTAACTTTTATTTATATAATTAAAGGCTTACCAACTAAACACATATATTACAATAACTTAAAATAAATTACCATACACAAAGCGGAAGAGTTTGTTTGTTTTTTGTCTTTTTGAACGCGCTAATCTCTGGAACTAACAGTCGGATTCGAAAACTTCGAAACTTTTTGCGTAGGATAGCCCAGTTCTCGAGAAAGGCTATTATAGGCTATGTAACATCACGCTACTGGCGACGGGAGCAGAGCAATAAGCAAAGATGCGGGTAAACCTTCGCTGCGGGAAGCTAGAACAACTATATTACATTATAACGTACAACTTATGTAGCTGTGTATCTCAAGCTGCAGTAAAATATTTACCTAATAGGGGTGGATTATTTCAGATATTGTGAAAGTTATTACGGTAAATATGTAACAGTTAGTATAGTTCAACCGAAATGTCAGGCGATATGAATCAATTAAATATTCAAAGAAGTGCGTAATTTCTATAAATTAACTAATTATGAATCGTAATAGTCTACTTCTAATAAAGTTAGTAATTAAAAATGTTTTAATATACCTACTGGTAATATTCTTACAACACTTCTACATAAATACAGTAAGAATACCAGCCAGCAATAAACAGATATTTTCAACAACAAATTCGTGCTGTAGTACGAACGAAAGTTGAGTTTTAAATATAATGGCGCTATTAGCACGTGTAGTCACGCTCGTTGCATACAAGGAAAGAGCTTTTAGAACTGAATCCCTTTAATGCAACGTCTTATTTTGTTGAAAAGTGATTTCGTTAAGAAAAGCGTAGTATCGTTTCACTTAACCAATTTTAAGTAATGTTTCATTCAGCACTAGAAGAAGGTTGAAGCTTGTAATACCATTCGATGAATAAGATCAGCGCGAAAGGACTATTCACAATAAAAAAAAAGTCAACTGCATGGCGTCCACTGCTGGACAATTTTTCTTTTACTCGGACACTGTGTCAAGATTTATTACAAATCCATCCATACACAGTAGTCTGAGATGTTGGTCTTATGGCTAACTTATGGTCTATTTGTCATTGTCTTTGAAGACCATGGTGCAGTGGCACTTGCCGCAGTAGTGGTGGTCCTCCATAACGGCCATTAAACATGCTGGCGCCGTACTGCTCGCCCGTGCACTCGCGACGGAGACGGTGGATCTTGCTGTTTTCATCGACCTTGAAGCACGGCTATCTTGACCTTTTTCTTTTTGTGTTTAATCTTCTTGCGTTTCTTAGCGCCATCACGCAGGCGCAGCACCAAGTGAAGCGTGGACTCCTTCTGAATTGCTCGTAACAACTACAGACACGCGATTATCTGTAGTCATGTACATGCACGAACCACATAATATTTTTGGTGATTCTGCGTTAGTGTAAATGCCAGGCTTGAAAGAAGGAGACCTAAAACCACATGGAAAACAATGTAATTTATAGGTAGCCCTTACAATAAAAAACGCCTTGAAATCAAACTTAAAACTGTATTAAGTAGGTACGTTTAAAAGGTCTTGCCAAATCCAGGTATTGTGATCTAACAAAGTTAAAACCAGTGAGCACGTAACCAAATAAAACTAATATTATTTCAAATGAATATTTCAATAAAGTACTTTCACAGACAATTCAAGTTAATGTGAGAAATATTACGAATCCGCAAGTTTCTTCATTTATTTAAAATCTTTATCGGATATTAAATTGAATCTTTTTCGAATGCCACTTTATCTTTAACAAAATTAAAGCAATTTTGTCAAATCTATTCAAATTTTTCAGTAATTGATTTACATTATTTTATATTATAAAAAAGAAAGAAAGGTTTTTACTGCTAGACTGTAATGAATAGTAAATTTAAAGCCCGATTTGAATTTTTCCGGTTACAAACCTGCGTCGGTAACTATAACAAGATCGGTCGTAGACGTCCACTAAATATAGACGTCTCTCAAATGTCATAACAGAGGTTAAGACCGAGTTACCACGCTTGCCTTGGCTTGATTTGGGAATGTCAGAAAGATGATATTTAGTATACAGGCGTAACTAAGAATGTTTTTCTAGGTACGAGGTAGAGCGCCATATACCTACCTTTTGGCACTCTAACACCCAAAAGAAAAATAATAGTAGCTACTAATATTACTATTATAGATATTTTATGTACGATAGACTTTGTAGGAAATTAATATTTTTATGATTTATTTGACCTTATGTAAATAAATAAGTTTTAAGTTAGTTCAAGTACAAAATTTTATTTGTAAAACAGTCAAAATGTGTTTAAAATTTATTTCATCATTATTCAACTTTCTTTAAATATGTATAGTACATTCATCTTGAATACAAACTAATCAATCAAAAAAAGTATCGACGATGACACAAAACTCGTAAACTTCTTCCAAATTACATTGGGAGCCTACTTATGTTAGTTTCAGCTATAAATAGTTCGTATTCAGTCCTGCCCTAAGGCGTCACCAAAACTGGGTGTTGTTACACCGGTCACGGATACTTAGATAAGATTCCTTTTACCAAATTGATTGCGTTTCCTAAAAGCTAAGTTTAATTCCTTCTGCGTGCATAGTGCTAGTAGCATTTTTCTATAGCGTACCTATTGTTTAAAATAAGAGACATAAAAGTCATAGAATTATAAGACAGGTATAATTAATTTGTATAAAAGCTATTTGAAAAAAGCATTTTAAAAGCGTAATTTTATTCCTACCAATGAAAATAAACTACCAACCAATTCTTGTCCATTTTCCATTTTCTTGTCAATTCGAACGCAAATGCATCACCTCTGTTACTCATAGCAATCAATGACAAACATAGATTAGAATATCCTATGACAAGCACTCTCGAATGTTTGAACAACTGGTGTAATCTTAGTAGACGATTGACCCTTTTGTTTGTAAGTGATAGATTGCAATCACTTCTTGAAAATACTTTGCTTACACGCTTGCCATGTTTGGTTACATTAGAGATTAAAGTACCCTTCAAACTTATATTAAGTTGTGTCCCCTATCCGCCTTGAGCGAGCGTGGTGGTGAATATAGCTTCTCTGTATCAGAATAGGTCTTTGTCCTGTCAAAATGTACCTAATAATGGGCTGATACGAGTAGGTACTAACAATATTTTAATAATTTTATATTGCGTAGGTGTCGTAAATAACTTTAAGCATCTCTACTTTGATCACTGTACGGTTTTCAGCTAATTCTAATATGATAGTAAATTCTTTGATTCCTTTTTAGTAAATAATAATTAAATAATACATTCAAGACACTTACAAATTACTGAGCGCCTTGAAATTAAATATAGATTTATTCATAAACAATTTGAAACAAATTAAATAAAAGTAAGTAACGTGGTTTCATGCTACATGTATGTCAAATTTAACATTACTCACAAAGCTCTTACATTAGCTTATTGGTCAAAATTTAATAACTCAATAAGCCGTCTGTAAACAAAAATACACGACTATACTATTTTGTTTTGTACTCGTACATCAACAGATAATCTCGTATGGGAATAAGGTGATTACAGTTTTACGAAATTAAATTTTCGTAACTCTCGACATTCTTTACTATAATAGGTATTAGGTATACCTATTATAGTAAGCATGTATTACATTATATCCCTTGGAGAAAAATGCTATAAAGGATAGTTAACATCTTATCAAAACCCGTAGTGTAGTTCAAAAGAAATTAACGGAGAAACAAACAGCAGAAAAACACCACTTTCCTTTAACTACGAATATTTATTTAGATCGGTGCAACAAATCAAGAGCTCTCAACTAAATCCTTTAGTTACCAAACTAAAGACTTTCGTTTAAACAATAATTTGAATCTTCTAACAAAATGAGTAAAATATACAACAGTAATTTTCTACTACTATTTGTACAAATATAAAACAAATTTTGGATGACATACCTTTTTTGAGAAAGTTAATGTTTAATGCATTTCATAATTCATACCGATCATGCTGAGGAAACGAGGTGGTTATGTGGGACTCGCAATGGCTTGAATGAGAAAGAAAAGGAATTTTCTCTTATTGGGTTATTATGAGTAATTAATATTTTATCTTTGTTATATTGATAATCATATCATTTTTCAAGAGATAGACATTTTATTTATTAGTGCAAAGATCGTAGATACAAGTAGGTATAATTCAATCAAATATAATAAAATTATACAATATCGTTAATTTGCATTCAATAATAAAACAAATAGAGATGATTATTTTTACATTAAATTAAAATACAAGATCTTTTATAAATGATACTAGTTTACTTTGTTAGTCAAATATTAACCAGACTGGCTGTAAGCCAAATGCCAACCGCATATATTATGCTAAATGCAAAATAAAACTAGAAAAAGTGTCGCTTTCTCTTTATCAAGACTTTGTCCTACGATTATAAAGAGAACAAAGAAAGTTTTGTACAATTGCCAAGTCATAGTTTAAAATTTTGAAGGCATGTTACGTAATTGGATGGATTTTGAAAGATAAACACATGCCAAAGAACTCAGCTATTACAGAACCACTACAATTACGCATGTTTATGTCACAAGCAGCTGTAAGTTACATCATGGGATATCGTTTGCCTTTTTCTTGCATTGAGTAATTTTTCTAGGTAATTCTCTAGGTAGATTAAACATTGTCACGCCTCTCTCACCACAGGTCCTGCGTTTTGAGTTGTTCACTGAACATATACTGTGAAGGTATCTGTTCAAAGCAGTGTACCGTAATGAGAACCCTTAATAACCTTTTATTGTACTTTCATATTATTCGATGTTTTTTAAAAATTGTTTCTTTTTTAATCAAGTAAGTAATGAGGTTAATTTACACCTAAAAATTATATTAGCCCCAGTTTCCTCAATTAATTATAGCATTGAACAAAGAAACGCACGGGTAATGTTTAATAAAGGCCGTAAATTATGTAACAGAGACCCTGCGGAGGTACGTTAGAATATTTTGAGAACATAATTATATAACCCGGTTTGTTAGGTGTCACGTGAAAATATGAAGTTCAGTTACCGAATATTTTTAGCGTAGGAAGCTCGACGTCACACTAATCGTGTTTTTATTAACAAGCGAAACATATTATTGAAAAACAAAAAGCTCGTCTGCCTAAAACAAACTGAAAATAAAGAAACCGAATTTTTTTCCTCATCCTAACGCTTAATTGAAATATTATGTACCTACCATATATCACTCCCACAATCAATACGACTCTAATGACATCTCATATGTTAAAATTCATCAAGTCATTTAGGCTGTAGCAGTACTTTATTAGATAATATGATTATTATATTACTAGCTTTCCGCGGCGCGGTTTCACTCACGTCTTTGCTTACTGCTCTGCTCCCGTCACCAGAAGCGTGATGTTACATAGCCTATAACCTCCCTCAAGAAGTGGGCTATCATACGCAAAATAATTTTTCAAATCTGACTGGTAGTTCTAAAGATCAGCCCGTTCAAGCCAAAAAACAAACAAACAAACTCTTTCGCTTTATATAATGATTATTATATATTAGATTAAATCTCACAAACTCTTATTTATGTAAGTAAAGACTAATGCTTAACTAAAGCATAAAGCGCGAACATAGGTTTAAAATTACAAATACATGTTTTCCCCGGCAAAAGAGAAGACTTCTTGTTGACAAACTTAAGTTTATCATCATCTTATATTCAAAGAATATGAGTAACTACGATATGGATGAAGCTAAGAATAAATGCCAACAATAGATGCCAACCCGCGCTTAAATAGCCTACTCAACTGAAGGTTATAAACAAACTAATCTAATTTAAATTCTTGCCATACCTACCAACTAACTTTTGTACCTAAGTTATAGACTTTAGTACTACCTGAGACGATAAATTTCATTTGTATTTCTGTCTCGTCTCAGTTGGCATTCCTGTAAATTTTGCCATCATCAGACTAAAGAATAAAGACACAAGCCACTCCCAAAGTAATTGAGCGGCAAGTTGATTACCTCCTCTGCTAATACCTAGGCTAAGAAAATGAAGTGTTTATTTAATTTTAAAAAGACAACTCTCGCCCTAAGGAACATGTCCTGTGTCGCGGAGGACTTTACATACATACAATTAACTGACACAATGTACACCCAGACTCGAAACAAATATTTATGGATAACACAAATTTTGTTCCGTCTTGGGACCTCTTGGGACCGAACCCACAAATAACCTCGTGTACAGCAGTCGCTTGCGCTTCCACTGCGCCACGGAGGCAGTCATGCAGGTAATGTGGTGGTTTTGATTCTAGACTGAGACCGCGATCGGGCATATCACATATTTTATTTTTGTCCGTGCACCATTTAATTGGAATTGAACCGTAATGGTTTGATATGTTCAGATGAAAATTAGCTTCAGGCAGTAGTGGTCTGACATATTTTCTGAACTGTGCCTATTAGGCTCAACCGTAATAAGGCACACGATACTGTTTTAGAATTTTGTACTACTTGTGTTGTTGTTTTACTTTGTTTGAATTTGTGTGTCATAAATTCATTTTCTTTTTAATAATGATAAGAAGTCATCACAATATTGGACAACTAAAAGACATGTAGCTATCATTTTTATTACGAAACATTATTAACATAAGTATTCGTTATTTCATCGAAATTTATGATTAGCATATGCAACTTTCCATTCAAAAACATATACATACGTAATAACAAAAATACTTTGCATAAACTGACAAGTGTATAAATCCCAATGAGAATATATTCGTTGGTTCTCTCGTGGCAATAGGCGCTTTCTATTACAACTGCAATGCAGAACATCCCCATTCATTTCCCTACTAACTGTAGCTTTTGTTCGTTTTCAAAAGCTGCACGTTACACGTATGAAAGTGTAGGTAGGTAATTTCAACTTTATGTATAAATCCCGGATAACACAGAGCTGTAACACTTATTACATTTGGTCAGCTAGGTTAGGATTATGGAAGCCTAATTATTTGTAATGGTTTCCTATACATTTTTTAATTGGTCGATTTATTGTAGATTTTTTTTGCAAAAAGGAAAAATATCTTTGATTTGCTGGATAGCCTGTAACTATAAAAATGTCCATTACAAATAATGAAGACGATGATAATAAAAAGAGACTTAAGAATATGCAGTCAAATCATACCTTGATTAAAAAGTTTCAAGTCATACCTTTCTATGAACGAGTTTTAATCTTTAAACCGCACGATAGTAGACTTCATTTTCTATTTTGTATTCATACATATCTATTTATCTTTATCTGAATTTAAAAGTAGTTTGTATCAAAACATAAGATAGACCTTACTCAACGGAATATTAAACTGTAATGTAAACATGCCCAAGGCTTGTCGCCTACGGATTGCATGGTAACACATTAAGCACATCAGACACAATTAGATCGACACGTCTGTAATAGCATCGGGTGATCCGTCTTGTGTCATAATCCGAAAATGAAATCAAATAGACAGATTATGTTGATTTACTATAACATATTTTTGAATTCAACTTTGGTGGCAAACAAGCAAAGGGCCCGCCTGATGGTTATAGGGTAACGAAAATGAAAATGTATTTATTTATATAGGTTAATTAAATTAACACTTATGATCCATAAAAATTACAAAATATCAGCCAATTAACCTATAGCCAGTTCGCAGACGAGATAAAGTCATGAGAGAAGAACTGGCAAGAAACTCAGGTCACTCCTTTTTCGCCAGGTTATTACAATTACAGGCAATACACTTAACTCTGTAGGTAATTAATTACAGCTTTATATGTTTTAAACAAAAATAAAAAGTTAAATTTGTGCTTTACAGGCTGCCTCAATTAGTACATTGCTACAAAAAGGTAAAGGCAACATGTGAACTGTGGTAAATGTTTCTTTGTACCATTAATACCTATTTACCACAGGAGTTCACAATAAACCTCTATTAACCGTAACATAGGAACACAGCTGAGTTTTTGCTTAGAAAACACCACCAAGTCGTTGCCGACTAGGTATGTAGGGAGAAGGGAAATAAAAAGGAAAAAGGAAATGCAGATGGAGTGCCGGCGCTCTCACTCGTCGTGCGATACACATTAACATGGAATAGTAGATTGTTAGCCTAGGTTGAAAAGAATCAATTCCCGAGGTAGGTAGTTAGACGCCCGAGCGTAGCGAGGGCGGCTATAGTCCGAGTAGGAATTGATTCTTTTACCCGTATAAATATATAAATCTTAGCACAAAAGTCCGTCACAGATTCATACATAACAGATATTAATATCTCGCCAATTTGTGTTGACCTTTTAAATTTTAAATATGGAACTCGCCGCTCGCCGCGTAATTGTCGCGGCACTCGTGGCTTATTCCGCTCAAAGAAGTTTGCGCTAAATTCACACTGGCTGTTTAGAAAGTCATGCATGACATTTTATAAATTAAATTTTTTTTACATAAAACTCTTCACAGCTGACAGCAGTTCTATTTTTAAAGTTCATTCTGGCCCGAGGATCGGGATGAATTTGTATGAGTTTTTCCCTCCCTATGAAAGGAAAGCAGCATCTTCCAACCAATAGTCAAATCAAAACAACACTACTTTCCGAGTATGAGAAATGAAAAGTACTATTCGTATTTTACGTCGATATTCTATGAGAGGGTAGTACATTTCCGGTTGATCAATTTGGATTTGACAAAATTTGCAAATCTGTCGTAAAACATTAGTAGGTCCCTAGAGCGAGACGCTGATTATTATAAAATGTAAGTAACAGTCCCTACTTAAATAGCTGTTTGTGAGATTTAATAGCATTATTCAGATTGAAAGGGGCCTCTCGACCCTACACTTGTCAACAGCCCTATTTTCACTGTTAATAAGATTTACAATATTAAGAGTAAAAAGGAAAAGGTAAAAAGCATACTTACCTTAGGTTTCATTCAATGTTCTTTTCAGGACAATCCCAGCCACATGCATATCACTGTTACTCCAACAGGAGTCGCAGTGATGAGCCAGAATTAACAGTAAAAATGTTCATTTCCTTCCGTATTCTTAATTTTCCAATTTCCCCCGTTTCCTTTTTCCTCGCCTCAATCTAATTATATACCCCACTCCCTTCACAGTGGAAGGAGTGGGGAGAAGAGTGGGAGAGAAGGAGCAATGCCACTCTGCGAAGGGACTCTGAGTCGTCCATGAGCGACAGTTAACACTTACCATCACGTTAGGCTGTTTGCTCGTCTGCCATTGTCGGCAATAATAAAAAGAAAATACACTGAAATTGTGGAATTATTTATATTCTGAATCGATACAATTTAAATTAAACACTCGAACTTGAACCGGACAATTATGTTATTCTATATTATTTTCACCCGTACTTAGTAAGTACCTACAATTATTTGTATTTTAGAAAAGAGTTTAAATTTTTCTTGTATTTGAAGAAAGTGAGGCATTCCACGAAGCATACCCAAACGAAGCATTTATTTCAAAACTAAATTGGTTTTGTAACGCCCTTTATTATGTTTTATGTCCTTAGGAAAGAAAAAGAAGACTTATGACATCAAACAAACGGTTTAAATATAATACACACATATTTTATAAACATAGTTGAAACTAATATTATATACAAATAATTTGTGTACTCTCTAATATTACTTTTGGTGAAAACTCTAGGGTTTTTGTTATTCTAAGATTATACAAAAACAAAACCTAATAGTAGACAGCTACTTTATTTTACGAAATAAATTTAATAAGAAAAGTATATATAAAGTTATAATAACCTTGTGTAAAAACTTCAAAGGTATCGAAGTGTTGTAATGGAAAGCAGAAAAGGTCCATTTTGTGTTTGAACTAATAATTGAAAACAAACTCTTATACGGTATTACGTAAATTGGAAATTTTGCTTTGTAATATAATTCTACTTTTAATGATGTAATTCATACCAACCATCTTTGTTTTACTAATCATATATAATTTAAGGAAATGGTAACATCGATAACATAATTATGTTTAATTTTAGAAGCTGCAATTAAAGGAAAAGTTTTAAACTTGAATAAATTAATAATAATATTAATCTTTATCGATCTTAAAGTATTGCAGTACATATATAGGCATATGTAACTAAAATTATACATGGTAAAATTACATATTTCCTACAATTTTAGTGGGTGCAGTTCTGATCTCCTAACTAGGTTAGTGTATAACCTGTATGAAGGAGTGCCAGTTCCGATCCCCCATAGTTTACAACAAATGTAGTTTTACTATTTACATTCATGGTGTTTGTTCTTACTGTTTTGAAAATATTATATAAGTTATTTACAAAAACGAAAGTGAGAAAAAATAACAATAAAACGAAAATATAATGGGACTAAATACTAATGTTACAGAATAATTAGCTAAGTATTATTATTAGTAGTGTTTTTAAAGCTGTTTGTTGTAATAACATATCAAAGCCCTAGCAATGGCTTTGATTTGTTATTACAACAAACAGCTTTGAAGGTGACTTCTTTTGAAGGTGGTGATATCAAACAAAACAAAAAGGAAATCGTTTATTAACACAACTACATCTTCTATTACAATATATGTAGTAGGTCCCTATTACGTTATGGCTGTCCGAAGCACGTATCACGGAAACTAATGTACCTATTGTTGAAATATCATTCATTCCTGATTCAGGCGATAGTACCACTGACAGTTTAATTTACCTTTATTATTCTTAGTTCTATAATATAATTCATTTTTGTAACAAATTATACATAATATGTATAAGTAATATGAACCATAATTTTCAAAACGTAGTAAAAATCGCGGCAGATTATATCTGAATATTTATATCTAAATAATACCCTGATAATCAGCAATGAAAAGTTTTATATGCTAAATGGTACTCAAAAATTTTACCTTTGAGAAAGTGTTTATCGCATTATTACGACACGAGACTTTCAAACAAAACTTTCAAGGTACTAAGGTACCTTTTGCCAAACTCGGCTTAAGCCTTAATCCGGGTTTATACACCATAATAAACCAGCTAATTTATCATATAATATATCGCAAAAAGTTATTCCATAAATAAGTCAACATAACTTTTCTTATATTATATTTATATACATTTTTTTTTTGTAAATACATACATATTATAGATAAATTACACCCAGACACAGAACAAACAATCATGCTCATTACACAAAGGTTTGTCCTGGGTGGGAATCGAACCCACGACCTCCGGCTTAGCAGTCAGGGTCACTAACCACTAGACCAACAGGCCAGTCAATATAATAAAGCCATTTTTTATAGTCATTACTCACGTAATAATTTAACATAACCAATATGCCAATATCAAAATATTCATCGTGATACAATCTGAATTAGGTTAGTTAATCTGGTTATAAAAGGGTTTCTTTTTTATTGCCGACAGTGACAGACGAGCAAACAGCCCACGTGATGGTAAGTGGTAACTGTCGCTCATGGAAGACTCAGAGTTTCTGGCACTGCTTCTGCAATGCCAGGGACTTTGCTAGACCGCTGTTTAACATAAAGAGAAAGGAGTAGGTAAAGGGGTTGAGGGAGGCTAAGAAAAAACTATTTAACAAAAAAAATAAACCGCCGAAAAGACTAAAAAGCTAAATATAATAACCTTTATTTTATTACCCTTAGTAACTAAGTTCTTCAATTAATGAAAGTATTCCTAAGTAATTTTGAGTCGGCGTCAAACAAGTTATATAAGTAATCCTACTTTAACTAATAATCATCACAATCATCCCCTGTTTTCTTACCCTTAGTTGGTTGGAATTTTTTTGGTTCAAATTTATATAGAACCAAATTCAGAGTAAAATATTTATAAAGTATAATATATCTTTCCAATAAAAAAAGAATTAATAAAATTGGACTATTCTGTAAAAAGTTAGGCGTGGTCATACAAAAAAAACAGCCAAGAGCGAGTCGGGCTCGCGCACGAAAGGTTCCTTACCATTATTTATTTTGAAAACCTCTGTGGTTTTGTGGTACTGTGTAGGGACTGCCACGCTGAGTTTGCGGGTTCAATTCAAAATATTTGTGTGCATGAACATGTCTCTTTGCATTGGTCTGGGTGTTTCTATGTAAGTATAATATGTATGTATTTACAAAAAAAAAGTATTTAAGTATGTATAACCGAATTCTAAAACCAATAACACGAGCTAAGATATATAATTTATGCTTACTTTAGATCTAGATGGCGTTGTATGTAGTTGTTGTTAAATTATTATTATTTATAAAAAAAACGTGTTTTTTGTATGGGAGCCCCCTTAAATATTTATTTTATTCTGTTTTTTAGTGTCTGTTGTTATAGCGGCAACAAAAATACATCATCTGTGAAAATTTTAACTGTCTAACTATCATGGCTCATGAGATACAGCCTGATGACAGACGGACAGCACAGTCCTAGTAATAGGGTCACGTTTTACCCTTTCCCTACAAACGAAGATGTCGAGGCTCTGATGAATACAGTATCATAACCACTATCTCTTGCTTTCTCTCTCGCACACACACATACACACACTCACACACACACACACGCACGCACACACGCACGCACGCACGCACGCACGCACGCACGCACGCACGCACGCACGCACACACGCACCCACACACACACACACACACACACATTTATGTTGTTAGTTGATTTATTTAAATTTTTGTTTAAAACAGCTACATGTTTATGTACCACGGAATCATAAATATGTAACCTTGTTATAGAACAGGGAGGTATCCCAACAAAGGTATCACTATAATTAAAAGGATACATCCATTCTAATATGAAACTGTACGTTACTGAATAAAACATTTCTTTTATCATCTATTTTCTTTACACTTAACACACATTTAACCCTAAGCAAACAAATCAAGCCTTTCTTTATTATACTGTCTACATAAATATGCAAAGTTGCTGCGCACCCATTGCTTGTATGGCGCGAAACATATCTGCCAAGTACCTACAAATATTATAGTATGTATAAATTTAGAACTTTTTGTCACATTTTCTATCAAGAACAATAATTAGTTATCTTGAGGCAATTATAAGTACCTAATTGAATGACAAGTATCGTATGTATGAAGTTATTAATTTATGTTACGAGAAGCAATCTATTTAGCAAATATTACCACAATTTATTTCATGGGAAGCGTGCTGCTTAGGCAGTCATTGGTAAAATTAATGTTGCATTTATGTAAACATGCTTGCAAAACGTGATTAGCTGGTGCTTATGACAAGCCCGCATCATATAAAACTCATCGACTCTTCATCTATCTTCAACAAATTATCTGAATTTCACGTCAGATGTTTTATTTCAGACTGGTAGTTCCAGAGATTAGCGCGTTCAAACAAACAAACATACAAACAAACTCTTCCGCTTTATATATCTATTAGTATAGATTTCTTTACTTTGTTTCTGAAATATTTTTTATTCATTATACCAATTCGAAATCAAAATTCATAGTTAAGACAGGACAGCGTTTGTCGGTCCACTAGTAATTTTATATTTTTACATTTCAAACTTCAGATTTTTGGGTCTTTTATTAGTTGACAGCTGTTCTATTTTCTCTCAAGTAAAGTTTAACGTCTTTGTAAAGGTCGAGTGGTGAACTGTAGTTGTTCTCCTGTTTTCTTTTAAAGTATAGTAAGAATTCAAAGCAGTTTGATTACTGTTGAGGTTAATATTATAAAATAGAGGTACAAACGCGGAATGCAATTCAGAAGCAGCACAGCACAGCAATCATAACTGCGATAGAATTTAGCAAACAGTTTGCAACAATTTTGAACAGCGTTTTATAAAACATTTATTGGTCTATGGTCTGTGTCGATGTCGTAGAGCTGCGCTTTTAGTTACGTCGCATATGTGTTCATAAATAAATTTACCTCAAAGATTACAATTTTTTAATCTGTAAGCGAGGGTGGGCTATGACAAATGTCCTTTTATTCGTCATATTTAATTACGGAAGACAGTGTAACTTGTACAGAACCAACTTAATTACATTTTTATCAAATCTACTAAACCTCATTTACGCACTGCTGGGATAAAAGCAATATTTTCATGTTGTCCCTACCTACCCCAGGGCGTAACGGCATGCGACATGCGGCAGTTTGACAGAACAAAAAGGTTTCATCAATAGGTTAATATTTTATAACTTACATTTGGACTAGTATTAAGTAGGTATTTGTTGGATATTATTTTACCGATTTCATCAAAATTAATCGATTAGCAGCTTTCCATGAGTTAACGCGTATACGTCTACATGTAACAGTGAGAGTAAAACTTAAGCTATACCCTTTCTCAAAAGAATAGAAATGGTAAGAAAGTGTATAGTACTAGTGTGTACTAGTTTATAGAAAAACCCGACATATCCGTACCCAATTCACTATAAATTGAAACATATCACGGGGATAAAATATATGTACCGATTTACGACACACTCGTCAAAACTGCATAATGGTCAAACGATGCAAAATTCTCATTTTTACTGTGAGTCCGGTGCTGCTACTTAGAATTATTCAAACAAAAATCCTTATGACTGTCGAGCCCGTCGCTAAAATGTTTTTGGTCACACAAAAACAGGATTGAAACCAGCTGTGTTTCAATCCTGTGTGCTGTGTTCAAATACGCTAAATATGCTAACACGTATAAAACTGATTTAAGTGGCCATAAATTTTATTATAAGAAACTTTGTCAATAATTTGGCAACGTTTGGCTTAAAACTAACAGTTCGCAAGCTTATCGTACAAATGCAGGTGCACAGAGCGTAGTTCATTTAGTGGATTTGATTGTTTACTTTCGAAAAATCACACGTTAGATGCAATAAATTTTTTGAAACTACTAAAGGATTTATACGAACAGAAAGCTAAGCTAAATTGAGATTAAAAAATTGAGTTTAAAAAAAAATTTAATTAAGAAATGGCTAGGAAAAATCGGAAATCTGAAATTTCTTGTGGTATAATAGTCGGCTCATCTATAAAATCTAATATACCTTGCTGCCAAAATTATATAGATTTTGCACATTTTAAAACTAATAAATAGATTTTGCACCCAGTTTAGTTTATTTATAATAAAACAGCAGTAACATGTCTAAATGTCGATTAGATTAGATTTATGTAAAATTTTACCTACTACTGTATGTTTCTTAAATAAATAATGAATATCATAATTTAAATTATTTTCATACCAAATTTGATTAAATCAAATATGACACGAATTACGACTGAAATTTAATACTTGTGGATTGCAAATGGTATGGAAGAGAATCCATTAACTGTAATAGATTAAAAAGTATTTTAGAAAATGTGTTGTTGTTGTTATTTTACACGATTTGTTTGTTTTGTTAGATTTTGCCTAAACATTAAATTTAGTCGATTATTAACATGGTTGGCAGTCGCATTGATGATCGCAGCGACGCGGCGGGGGTTATAGAACGCTGCTGTCCACCTTCCTATCTTTTATTGTAGGTAATTCATCTGCTGACTTCATGTGATAGTTTCATCATAATGATTCTGTTGATTGAATACGCTAGATAAGTAGGTACGGTAAGTAAGGAGGTTATATACCTATGCTTGGCTATATTAGGCCATGTCGTTGTCGTCATTTAGGTACCTAACGTCTATTATGAGCTAAGTTTGCCTACACACGTTGACACTTTTATAGCTATAATAATTATGTGATAAAACAAAGAATAACAGTGGGTATTTATATGTATTGATTAGCTGTTAACTTTATTGCCGTCATAAACTCCAGAATGCCGATCATTAATTGATTATAATTTACTTCAATATTATTGCAGAGATTTCTCTGCCTTATATTATACCTAGATAAAGTTTTAGACATCTATCTACTTACATGTCATAAAATTTAGCTGTTGGCGAGTGAAAGTGAAATTTTAGCTTTTTATCGCGTTAACTTATTACAATTTAAAAAACACTTCACACAGTTTATTACCGTGAGCTCTGACTACGGATTTCCTTACTTAGTTTTTCTGTTGCTTAAGTTAATACATAAGTAATAGCATACCTAATTAAAATTAAGTGACTAGGTACCTATTAAATATTTTCGATTAGGTTAGTATCTAAATTTAACAGCATAAACATAAGTACATACAAAAACGATATTTCCGCATTTATAGAACCAATGCTTTTACCAATATCGTCAATTTATGCACTTACCTATATGTAGAAACTCGCTATGTGATACGAATATAAAAATATTTATAGCTCATTCCAAACAGCTGGTCGCTTTATGGTTGCAATGAATTGGGTGCTAAAATAATACTCATAAATTATATTTGATAATAGTCGTATTTTATTATTATTATGGTATGAATGTTAATAAAACTAATAAATACAAATCTTTATATTATTATACTGTATTTAATATTTAGTTGTACATTTTGCGTATTTGAGCAATGTAATTTTAAGTAAGTTGTAAGCTGTAATATATAATAGAAAATTATATTAAATGTGAGAGATGACACGAGGAGCACTAAGAAGAATTTAAGTATAGACATCACTCTCACCTACCTATCTAAGTAATCTTCAAACATTTGCAAAGATCATGTAAATGGGTATATAAAATCATATTAATAATATAAATGCGAAAGTTTGTACGTATGTATGTGTGTTTATTACCACTCAGCGCCTAAACGGCAGAACCGATTTCGATGAAATATGGTACTTAGATAGATTCAGTGCCAGAGACGGACATAATAAGCTACTTTTATCCCGAAAATCGTTCTGGTTCCCAAAGGAGACAAAACACATTTTGAGCGCGGACGAAGCCGTGGGGCGCAGCTAGTAGCTCATAAAACTTTAAAGATTGTTTCATGCTTTAATTCGTTCAAGTTATACCTACCCATTTTAAAAGTTGGTAATTATAATGGGATGCTAAATTTCACGAGCTGGGTGTAATATTACAAGTCGTGTCATAACACGCTTTTGTTACACGAAAAAGGTTGTAATTAATATCCAGTCTTCGTTCCACTTATTTTTCTAAAAAGATGAACCTTTTGACAAAAACTCACTCACGGAGAAAACGGTTCAAGGTAAACTTAGAAAATATTAAAGTAAGAATAATATTTTAAATCCCATACTAACATGACAGTGCAGCAGTGAAAACGTTAACACGAATGAAAGCTTGAAACACATATTCCTTTTGTTATGAGATGTAAAGAAATGGTGTCAGTTGGCAGTTATTTATAAATTATGCTGTAAGTATAATAGAAGGCGGAGCTATTATATAGCGTACGTGAGATGAAAACTGAATTAGAATACTGCATAGCTTAGCAGCCGGTAATGATATTAAATATTTTTAAATTATAGAGGTGTATTAGTATGCCTAGGTACTTTATACCATCAGCTGTCAGGATGAAGACATCGACTGCTGGTTATAAGCCTCTTCTAAAGCGATGATTTTGCTATTGTTGCCACAGGTTGCCACTCTTAGCAAACTGACTGGTGAAAATAGAAAGGTTATTTCGTATGTATGTAACGCTGTGATGCAATTTTAGGGTTACCTGATGATTACTAAAATGCCACCTAAGCTAGCGTTTTAAGTAACCTTTTCTCTTTACATCTCAACGCTTTGTAGGCACGAAGATTTCACAAATTGTGAGGAAGCATTGTTTATTTCTTCAATTAAATATCTAAGATTCCATAAGTTGCTTTTACTACACCCACGGAACGAGATTCAAGAACGTGGCTGATTGTAATAAAAATACTATTGAATTTAATTAAATGACCTTAATAAAGTCACAACAACTAGCTAATATGGTAATTAAAGAGTAATACTACAAGAACGTGTCTAAATTTAATAAAGTCACAACAACTAGCTAATATGGTTATACCTAAATAGAAAAGACATTTTAACCTTTCAGCCTAAAACATTGCTAAACATAGTCCTTTGTATTGATCGAACCTGAACTGCTCCCATACATCAGTTACCTGCCACTTTTACCGGGTCATCGGTCAGTTCAAACGTGCATACTTAAATAAAATTAAAAACGCACAGTCCTGTATTGTTTATTATCCTTATTTTCAAGTGGATATTGATTAGGCAATCATTCTACATATACTTGTATGAAAACGTAAACAACGCTACAGTTCGAGCATTTTAAATTCGGTTTTGCAACTATTTTCGAAAGAGGTAGTAAATAAAATAAATTCCATAACTTATTTGTTTTGTTTTCATGTATTTTATTGCAATTTGCAATTTTCTATAATAATGTGTTTTATCTTTATTTTATTGAGTTTGCCTGCTCATTGACGAAGTTGCTATTTCTTGACTATAAAAATCAAAATAATGATTTTGTGTTCCCTATTGTTTTCATCTATTTTTCTACATAACGTATTATACCACAATTATAAATAAACAGCACTCTCTAAACCTTTTCATTAACAATAAATTAATGCTGTAACGTACTCGGCATACCTACACCCGTTATTATCTAGTCTGCATTTTGACACGTATGTGAAGCAGGACTATTCGAGCTATTCAGTTAGGTCAAGAAAATGAATTCGTACAAACCTGTATCGCTAGTAATAAAAAAATATGA
This sequence comes from Parascotia fuliginaria, assembly GCA_963082885.1. Classification (NCBI taxonomy): domain Eukaryota; kingdom Metazoa; phylum Arthropoda; class Insecta; order Lepidoptera; family Erebidae; genus Parascotia; species Parascotia fuliginaria. The sequence goes on along the minus strand of OY720180.1, from coordinate 9,286,378 downwards.
GCTTTGAAGAATTATTTGATCAACATTTTTAAAATTACATGTAAAGAAGTTAGACTGATGACTTTTATTAAACACAAACGTAAATTCCGCTACGGCATACCTAAGACCGAGAAATTCCTTACAGCAAAACTTAATATTACTTATGCACGTGACTCGGTGATCGAACTCGAGACCTCTACGTGGCAATTTGTAAATAGCACCAAACCACCGAGGCAGTAATTTTGAGTCAATTTGGAGGGTGTGTTTATTTTAATGTCAAGAAGTGAATTAAGAAAGAAAGAAGAAAGGATTTTTTAAATTCAATCCATAAGTGTGTAAAAACGGATGAAAACGATTCTATGAAACTTCTTTGTTTTTTGTTTATAGTAGTGAAAATTTGTTTTAGAATACTACAATCTAAATAAATAATGCTCTCATCAATATTTTTGACAGGGGGTGGCTTTAGAAAGGTAAGATTGGGGATGAAACTTCATACCACGTTTCATTCCCAATCTTACCTTTCTAAGAGGAAGGAAGAGAGAAAGATCTTTGTTTTTATAGTTATAGTTGTGCAAATTAGTATTGGGGTAGGTACTTCATAGAGTTGGGTGTAGGGGGTGAAATATTAAATAGACATTTCTGTGTTTTTGTCCTACTGACGCAGTCAAGGAGGGTAATGTTTTTCGAGCTTATGTATGTATGTATGTGAGTATTTATGTCTATTACGCTCTACAGGCTAAATGGCTTGATGAATTTTGACGTGTGAGGTGTCATTAGATTCGTATTGATTGTGGGAGTGACATAGGTTAAATAAAATTATAATGTAACGTCATCAAAAGAAAAAAATGGGGTACGTTACTTTCACTTTGTTTCAGGCAGGCGGGCTTTTTGTTTTTTAATAATATACTTATTTAGAATGATATTTAGAATAATTATAATATAATTATTTATTAAGAATGCTGTTTCAAATAATTTTGACAGGGAAGTTTGAATTATTTCTCGCATGAACAATTATATGTTGCTTGCTCTCGAGTAAGTGCATCATTTTCACTTATCATTATAGCTGGCCCGAATAGAAAACCAAAAACATCGTTAACAAAGAAGTGCTTTCGAATCCACGTTAGCAAAACCGTGGACAAAAACTAGTAACAGAATAAAATCATACTGAGTAAGTAATGGGTATGAATAAAGTACTGAACTACATAGAACTAATTGAATTAGATCAAGCGTGCCATTACCAAACCTTTTGGCCGCAAGGTGTCGTGTTCCGTCGCTTCCGCGGACAAGTGCCACACGAACGCACAACAACGTAGTGCAATATGTGAAGTGTAGTTTATAAGATAATATTATAATTATGTATGCTAGTCTATAAGGTATTTATCTATGGGTCTATGCAACCTGAGATTAAATGATTTATTATTATTATTATTATTATTACATATAAAGGATCCATTTGCATAAGTTTAACATTGTTATCTCTTATGACAGAATTATTCGTCCCATATTCTATAATTTGCAGAGTGAAAATTTGAAGATTTTTAAATAAGTATGTAAGTAACTAGTTACAAAACAAGATATTTAAAGGAGTTATTAGTCGTTTCGCCCGCCATTTGTTCGCCCGAACGGGCCAAATGACTAAATCACAATATTTATAATATTTGATGGGGCGTTTCGCCCGATGGAATAATTATTACAATTTAAACACCAAGTAACGTTAAAAAATTAAGCTGAGACTGTTTTAAGTTTAAAAAAATATATGAATATTTAAGACATTATTCGCTTTTATTACACATTATATACCGATTACCTGCTCTTGAGCCTGCATTTGCTTAGTTAATATAATAATGCTTAGGATTCCAGATAAATTTTATGATCGGTTAATATTTATTTTTCTTTTTTTCCGTTTATTTTGTAAGCAAACAATCACAATATTATATGAACATACAATATTACATTAAACAGTATAACTAATTGTGACATCCACACCGTTTTCCACAGATATCATAAAATTGCCTCTCAATTATAAGCTTTTTATAAGCACTATTAGCATTAATATCAATAACACTAAAGTAAGAATTATACACGGTATGTAGTCGATAAATGGGCGCACGGCGCACTGGCCTGCATTAGTGCGGGATGATAATAGAATCCTTCTAGTTAAAAAAAATGTTGCAAATATTCTTGTCTAGAAAGTGTCACTTTACTAGAAAATTCATAGCTTTAAATCTATTCTGTGCTTTAGTCGTAAAATTAAATCGTTTTATCGCCAGTTTATATTTTCAGAATTAATTTATAGTTTGATGCTGTCTGTACATGAAAAGCAATAAAAATTCCATCAGGCGAAACGCCCAATCAAATATTATAAATATTGTGATTTAGTCTTTTGGCCCGTTCGGGCAAACAAATGGCGGGCGAAACGACCAATAACTCATTTAAAGTATTTGTCGAGGCAAATATTTTGACAGGGGATAGATATATTTTCTTTTTCTTGTATGAAAATTGAACTTCTCGACGATGCAAGTTTTACATCAATAGTTAAATGGCTGAAGAATAATACAAGAAATTTTATAGACCATAAATTTCTAAAGGGAATATTAATGCGAACGTCTTTAATGCTATACTTATTTATTATATACCTTCCGCTTATGCTTTCCGCACCACTTACGTCTTTGCTTACTGCTCTGCTCCCGTCGCCAGTAACGTGATACCATACTCGAACCACATAGCCTGTAACCTTACTCGAGAAATGGGCTTTTTTCAAATCCGACTGAAAGTTCTAGAGATTAGCGTGTTCAAACAAACAAAGAAACAAACTCTTCCGCTTTATAAAATAGTATAATAGATATGACAACTTATTTGTCTGTAGCTAATTTGGCTGAAAATTATCATATTATTATATTCCTGAGTTCATATCATTAAACCAGTGAGTAATTTGGAGGTACCTATAGAAATTATTATTATCTTTATTAATTACCACTGTAATTAACTTGAAGCTATTAGATGTAGGTATTACTTTGAACTCAATCAATTATTTGGAGGTTTCAACAAATTAATGGAGATATAAAAACATTAGAACATACATTTAAACTTAGTAGTTTGTTCAAACAATTGTTTTTATAAAATTCAGATAACAATCTGAATAAAGTACTGTAGGAAGTCTTATTCGCTTCACAATAGACTTCCTTGCATAGCCATTCTTATGAAAAGTAATGTGAAAACAGAAATAATGTATCCAAAAATAGCAGCGTCCTGCTCTGTAGTAACGGAAAACATTTTTATTTCTCCAGTGGCATTTAACTTTTTGTTAGCAAACATTAATGGTATGAAAAATAAACAAAAGGGTATTCTTTTTATATAACCGTATAATTAATGTAATTAGAAAGGTATAGTTTGTCGAGTAGAACTAAAGTTAGCACGTGACTTTCTTAGCGGAGAATATTACTTGCTTCCCAGGAGTATTAAACCTGTAAATGGTATGCTGTGCTTGCCAAAAGTTCTTGGCTAAAAAAATTTTATTGCAAAATTGATCACTATACTCATGAACATATTTCTTTTATTGTCATTGTATCGGCAATTACTAATATTATTACCAGACTCTGTTTACGAGAGTGTTTCTATTGTAGTAAGGATATGATATTAGGGCTAAAAACAATATAAACTTGCTTTTACGAATATGTGATTTCTTAGAATAATAGAAACGGATTCCGCCTATTAATAAGCAGGCAATGGAATCCAGATGTGGTGACCACTATACTAAAAGCCATCGTCTTAACTGCTGGTATGGTGGCCTCCACTATGGCGGCTTGGAATGAGGTTATTATCACATATGCCTTACCTACCCAAATAAAGGTATTTGTTGTACCTAATCATCATACTTGCCAAATGGTTTGGTGTCGTACGAAGTGACAATTTATACATCTTAGTCACCTCTTTTCTAGACTGTACCACAATATGATCTTCAGTATGTATTGTAGGTACTATTGTCAATCCGACAGCTTAGAAATTCGCCTGTCGGGTTTGTTACAAATACAAAATAAACAAAAACATAGTGGCTACGTTCAAATTTGTAACGCTAAAAAAAGAAAAATATAAGCGACAAAATAATCTGTATTTATTAACTGCCCTGACCAAATAATCGTATTTCAGTTTATGTTATAGTTTTGGGACTTTTGGATTCCATTTTTATTTAACAGTTATCGACCTATAAACCGTGACTATTTTATAATACATTGACTTAGCTACAAGCCTTGCCAATCTGGATCCTACAAAATAATATTAATAATAGTGTTTGTAGCAATATTGTACAATACTTCTTACAAAATTTGCCTTACTTGTTCTGCGAATTTACGTACGTGTACGTATTTAAAATATTTCAGGTAAAAACAGACAAGGAAATCACCGGCATCAGATGAGTTAGATCTAACATGTTTAAAAGTGTCAGTTAATTTATAAGCAACATCTATAAAGACTTAGAATGAGCTGTTTTTGCGCTAAAAACCTCAAGGGTATATACAAACATAAATATTATTATATAATATGTATGTTTGTCTTTTTTTAACTCTAGGTAGAGAGACTTGTTTTAACTTTCTGGTTTATATCTGTGTATCAAATAGATACCAGTAGCTGAATGTGCTGCCAATAAATTTCTTTAGAATTCCATGCGGCAACGACTTATATTTAGCAGTGATAATATGATAATGATGATGTCTGAACAGTAAAATCTTAAAGACTCGTTCTAAATAAAAATTAATAGTAATTTATGTTTTGTTTGTTTCTTTAATACGTAAAATGTAAATGAAGCGTTTTAGATTCTACAAAATATACAATTTTATTAGCATAATATAGGTAAGTAGAACTCTCGTCACAGTCTTGTTTTGATGGACATTAAATATTAAATCTAGAAATAATTCTCTTGAGAAAAAGAAAACAAATGTACTTTTAGAAAATCTTTCCTTTCAATAACAGAAACATCTTGCTAAAATTGTAATGGAATAAAATATATCATACTATTCATGATAAATCTTTAGCCATTACTTAATAAAATTGAACAAATCGATGACCATATCATATTTCAACAAGACCAAAACCGTTTTGCTAATTACTGTGTCAAAAACAAACTCACACTCAGTATGAATAAATGTAACTCCATTACCTTCACAAAAAAAGTAACATTTATAACAACAAATTATAATTTAGGAGGGATTTACATTGATAAATTCGAGGTGATACGAGATTTAGGACTCATTTTGGATACAAAGTTACACTTAGACATACATGTGGACACTATAATTAGTAAAGAATTTAAGATGTGTGGATTTGTTATTCGCTGTCGTACACCACATATCTTTATTTTTATAAATCTTTGGTCCATTCACAGCATGGATATGCCGTGCCTATCTGGAATCCGTTTTATGATAAACTATATAATAAAATGCGCCCTGCGGCTTCACCCGCACGGAAATTGACAGAGATTTTCCGGATAAAAAGTAGCTTATGTCTGTCTCCGGCACCGAATTTATTTACATACATACTAGAACATACCAATTTTCATCGAAATAGGTTCAGTCGTTCAGGCACTGAGTGGTAACAAACACACCTACACACATATTACATACATACAGACACACAAACTTTTGTATTTATAACATTAATAAGATACGTTAATGACATAGAAACTACTTAAAGAAAATTTTTGCACTATTATATATTTCAAGTGTTATAGCAATAAACCTTCTATGTCGCTGGTTGCACAATTGTTTGTTTACAAATTGTTACATTGTTTAAAAGTAAGTAGGTATGTATTGTATCATTGTTTGTTTGCCTAAATAAACTTTAAAAAAAGAAAAAAATTTTGTGCCAATTACGTTTCTTTTTATTTAAGAAATTAATATTCAAAGTAAACGGCCCCCTTTACTTTGAATATTAATTTCTTATCCGTCTATAAAATGTATTTTTTTCTTTCGTCATTATGTATGTGTATGTATGATTTCAATTAACAACGTCGAAGTACATACCAGTTATGTAAAAACATAAAATAGGGAAAATAAAGAATGATACACATTTTTTAAAGACTTGATGTTAATTTAATATAAAATAGGAAAAATAAAGAATGATATACATTTTCAAAGGCTTGATGTCAATTTAATATAAAATAAGGACAATAAAGAATGATATACATTTTCAAAGACTTGATGTTAAATTTATTACGTTTGTCCATCGTTTGTCACATTAAACTGTTAATCGTTAACTGTTTATAATGATGAAAATGTACTTTACTTAGTTTAATCATCATAACAATCTAATTATATAGGGGAAAACCTTTAAGTTAGTAATATGCGTACCTACATAATGTGAATTGCAAACTGATGGGTTTGGAGCCATTGGAACATAATATGAGTTAATGAGATGAGTGAGATACCAAAAAAATTAGATAAGTTGTTTAGATATACTTAATTATTTTCTTGTAATTTGGATGTTAATTATTCAAATCACCCAATGTTCTGTTTAATTTCGCCAGTAACTATTCTGATTTTACATCGAACTTTTCTGTCAAGCGAGAAAACCAAACAAATAATTATTCTTATTGGTTCAGCTAAATCTTTACGTATACTGTTATACTTGGGTGAATTGATACTTGTTCTTTCTTGACAGTGTCAATTCGATTAATATAGTGGGCGATAGTCCGCTATCGGTCAGTGATTGGTCCCTGTTCAAATTTTATAGCAAATCAATAGAGACATTTTTGTTTTCTTCGCAGCTTTTTGCGAGCAAATATTAATATTTTTAGGTATTTTCCTCTGCTACCTTACAGACATATAATTATGTACGTAATGGAAAACACTGTAGATTTAGATCATTAAAAGGACAAAGTTAGCTTCTTGAGTTCAAAAGACCTGTCGAACATTAGGTACGTATTATGGTTTGCCCCAAATGTTTAAAACAATAATAATATTGACAATTCAGAATAATTTAGTTTTTGTTTAAGAACAGTTATGATCTTTCTTAGAGTACCTACATTATTATCCTTCTTTACTTGAGATAGTACAATTTTCATGTTACTTCAAAACTACGCTTAGTCTGGCTTTAGAGTCACGCTGACCGTCGGCGCTAATGGACTAATTATATAAACTAAATAGCACGGAGGCTTGATCCTTCGAAACTATTGTCATGGTCTTGGGAAACAAAAACTACCTGTATGTTTTACTGTTCTATTTAATAAATAAAAAAATAAACGTTTGCTTGCTCTAAAAGCGTTTTAGCGTGTAGCAGCTGTCAGCGCTGACGAAATAGGCGCTAATAAACTGTCGGCGCTGTCGAACTAAGCCCTAAGCTGTCGACGCTGACGATCATCGTAATTCTAAAACCAGCCCTAGTTCAGCAGATAGCAAGTACTGATTGACAACATTACATTTCATTACACTATTTTTCCTTTACTAACTTGTAAATAATTTTACTGATAACAATGGACAGAATAGTTTTTATATGATTATTATGTCCTATTATAGCATTAGTTTTGTCAACAAACGTTGAAACAGTAAACGAATTTTAAGTGTTTGAGTGATGATATTTTTGTGTGCTACCTACCTGTCTTTCATGTTTACATTGATGTAGGATTTAAGTTGTTAAATTTTAACAGCGGTTTTCATGTTAATTATTTGAATACAACACACAATTAAAAGAGAAACAAATTTTAATGACAACAATTATTTTATGGGTGGAATAGAAACCTTTATAATGGAAACTCGCGCGAAATAAAAGATACTCGTAATGCTGTTATTGCCTAATGGCTAAGGGCGTTACGTCATAATTTTGCCGCATATGGCGCTGCACCGGCCATCTATTAAGTTCCTAAGCTGGTAATTAACATCTAGTTATTGAGATAGATAGATGGTTCGTTAGGTGAGTTATTAATAGTCACTGTCTGGTGACTGTTTGCTGACCAACAGTTACCACCTTACAAAATTAAAGTACACATACATTCGATGCTAGGTCACGTCTTTGTAAAGCACAGACAACTTTATATAATACTAGCTTTCCGCGGCGCGGTTTCGGCGTCTTTGCTTACTGCTCTGCTCCCGTCGCCAGTAGCGTGATGTTATATAGCCTATAGCCTTTCTCAAAAACTGGGCTATCATACGCAAAAGGAGTTATTCAAATCCGACTGGTAGTGCCGGAGATTAACGCGTTCAAACAAATAAACAAACATCCGCTTTATATAATAGTACAGATGAGTGTGTAGGTATACTTATAAAATTGAACCTCGAGTAGAGTGAGTAGATAATAATTCTCATTCTGTTTCGATAAGTGAATTTATTAGACGTCTCTCCTTTTATTCGAGAGTATCACATTGATCTAATATAAACGCCCATCTAAACACACAGTTAAAACAATAATAGAGTTTAAGAAATTTTAAATAATAATATCTATCTTGCACTTACTAATAAAACATTTCAAGATTGAATAAGAACTGTTACTTGACACATGCTACGCCACGTTTTTTATTAAAATAATTCTAAACGTGGATTGAAATCCGGACTTCATTAGCAAAATTGTCCCTAATAATTTTCAGTCATGCCTTACAGTAAATTATTATTATTTTTGTAAGTAATAGTATTAAATTACTTTGAAAAGTTGTTGTTCATTGTTTTTCTTTGTAAGTTCAAAGCTTGTTTTGTTTAGTTTAGACCGAAACACGCCGCACAGTGATCCAAGTCTATTTACTCCCAAATCCGTACCTTTAGTTTGGATAGAAAGTATTCAGTGTTTACGTGCTTCACGCACAGACGGATAGCTTTGATACGTATATGTTGCCTTTTGAATAATATATTTATTATACAGTAAATAAAAGATGTGAGGTTTGGTAGGGACTGGTTACTGTGCTTCATTCCTGTTTCAGTGTAAAAGGAGCAAGAAGAAAATCTATTGATAAGATATTTCTTCATTTTAACAAAACTTTTTTTTTCAATACTTGTTTAAAAATACATGAATAAACGAAAAAAAAAACTAATAAGTTGATGTTTCCCAAAAACATCATGTGTGTGTACCTCATGTGCTTATTATATCCAGATTTATATATTATATTCTAATCCAGGCCCAGGGCTACAGTATCTACTACTGGCGTCAACTTTACCTACCCGCTACCGCGGTCTGTACATTCTATCATATTAGGAATTCCAGTAGGTACTTTTGTTTTGAAGTAATCTTAGTTCACAAAGTCACTAAAATGTGGGCAATCATGCCAGCCGTACGATGGCAATTGGGATGGTGTGATGGTGGTTTACGATCAGTAAAATCACTTTGGTAGACGAATGTAATAGTAATATAAACAAAAAGTTTTTGTTTCCCAAAAGCACCCCTTCCATTATATAAATAATGTAACATCACCCTAATACGAATATTAGGGTGATTTAGTCAACCTCAAAACTTCGTAGACAATTCCACAAATCTCTGTATGGAACTGTATAATATATTTTACGGAGTTAACTTTGTTGTTGTTTAGCTGAATGGAAAGTTATTTTCTTTTATTCAATTTGCCATTCGGCGAAAAGAGAAGCGAATAAGTAGCATAAGCTGTGTTATTTTCGTATTTAAGAAACATGTTTTTACGCTATGGAGTATTAATTTCATGTGGTAATAGCGAGGTAATTAGGTAAACTTGAATCGAGTCTTAAGATCAGCATTGCCGAAGCCTTAAAAAAATATCTGTGTAAATTGCAAATAGCAAACCTAATAGTATCACTACAGAAACTAGATGAATTATAGAAGATACCTAAATATAGAATATACCTAAATTATATAATGGGTGGATTATGTCTCATAGATCGTATGCCTATCACACACTACGAGAAATCGCTACGATGAGACTAGGTTTTAAAGTGCACACCACTTTTTTTTTTTTTATATTATAGCCTACCAAAGTGACTCCACCCCGCCTGATGGTAAGCAGTCAGTGGAATCCAGAAGTGGCGGCCACTATACCAAAAGCCATCGTCTTAAACTGCTGGTATGGTGGCCTCCACTATGGCGGCTGAGAATGGGGTTAGGGGAAGGGAATGAGGGAGGTGAGGAAAGAGGGGGAAATTGGGCCTCCAGCGCTCTCACTCACCGAACGAAACGCAGTAGTACGGATACTACTACTCTTAAGTCGATCTTCTATGAAAGGATTGTACTTCCCCGGACAATCCGGCCCATTCATGCTGAAATCAGCGTGGATCTACTACCGTAATACCGTACTATTCTTATAAATATGCCATTTTCGCTCACACGAGAAAATATCTTTAAATATAAAAATGAATCCCTATTTCCCTTGACCATGGCATCACGCGTGAACGGCTAGATCAATTTAGTTAATTCTTTTTTTGTTGTGTTTGTTATTGTCAGGAGAAGGTTCTTATGAAAGAAAAACTAAAAAAATTGCGCGGTGATTTAGGAAGTTTAAGAATACTTAACCAACTGATTTCGATGAAAATTGGTATGTAGAAAGATTTGGTTTCGGCGCATAGGCTACTTTCTATCCCGAAATCGCTCTGATTTCCAAGTTACATTTGAACATATAGCAATTTTTGCGCGGGCGAAGCCGCAGCGCGCAGATAGTAATATATAGTTATTCTGATTTATTATGATTTCTCTATTTCAAATTCTGATATTTTCTCTCTTTGATCTTTCTTTTCACTCGTTTTGATTTCTCTGTGCAAATAAAACTGTTAACAAAAGTGGTTAGTTTTAATTATAATTACTACTATATATTTTGGGCGAGGAGCTGCTTTTTATGACGCTAAGGCATTACGTGCTAATAATATGTTTGAAGTCCTTGGTGCAGTTTCAATTATGTCGGTGGAATTTATTGCAATGTTAGAAGCACTTTTACATATTAAATATTTTTAAATAATATTAAATATTATTAAATATTATATGTACTGACAGTAAAAGTGCCGTACAACACATAGCTCGGTGCGCCTCTGGAAACAGAGGTATTCCGATAGTATACAAAATTTTAGCAGAAATTGATACAGTGGTGTTAAATTGGCATTGCAATGGGTTCCACCACTTTTTGGATTGCAGGGCAATGAGAGGGCTGACACATTGGCAAAGCAAGGGATATCTTAAGGAATGGAAATTAAAGTAAAACCATGTTACTCAGAATTATTACCTAAGTATAGAAAGAGACGTCATAATTTGTGGAAAGAACACTTTAACGAAATTTCATTAGTAAAAGGGATGATTTATAAATCGATACAGTGTGAGCCTCCTCATGTGCCCTAGTTTCAAGATACTCTATTAAATAAAACTATTGTTACCAGAGCTTTCCGGTTCAGATCAGGTCACGTTCCACTGAATAAATTTAAACATCTAATGAAGTTAACCAGTTCTCCGAATTGCGAGACTTGTGGAAGAGTGGAAGATGCATATCACGTTTTAGTGGAGTGTGCTCAGTTTGAATCGGAAAGACAGTTGTATATAGGAAACCTAAACATCAACAAATTTGATGTTGATATGTTTAATGGAATTTTAACTTCACCTAACTCAAAACCTGCGAACTATTTTTATTTATTAATCGATTTTTATCTTGATGGTTAACTTTAGGAACTATTTAAGTAGGTAACAACGTTAAAATGTACTACGCGATTGATATGTACATGTATTTTGTATAAAAATCCTTAGGGATTTTTATTTGGTTAACCAAATAAATTAAAAAAAAATGTAATACGATATTACGCAAGTAATGCGCTGAATGAAATGCATCTGAATCTGACATTTCGTGTTTATACAAACGTGTCCATATGCGTTGATTCAAAGAACATATATGGACCAAGGCGGCTTTTATTTGCAGTAGTGACTCAAACGAACTTTAAATCTTCTTAGTGCTTAAAATGCTGACTTTATAGACATAACGTACTCGTCTCGAGTCAAGTCTGATTAGGTAACTGTTGTAGATTCAGGTTGAATTCTAAACTTATTTAGTCTAGTGTATTCTACAGAGAAATTTTAAACAACGGTAAGTTAAAATTATTCTTAGAAGGGTATTAGCACAACAACGCTTTTTATTAGATTACTTTCTTAAATTGAAGTAGAGGAACAGTACCTTCGACCCTGCCTGGGCTGGTAGCCAGTATTTCGTGGCGTAGTTATAGTACGGTAAGTACACTACTACATCACTGAGAAAATATACAAGCTATAATTTAACAAAATAAACTGATTTGTTAATCCAACCAATTAACTATAAAGCTCAACAAGCAATGCACTGATCCATTGACATGTCGAATTGGGTCGAAAAAGGAATGAATGTGAATGAAATACTGTGTTTACGGCCCGTTGGAGAGCTCTCGCGCTGGATTAAACACAGCCAGCTTTGTGATCTGCCTTAATAGGCTGTATTTTGTCTAATGTGATGTTACATCAATAGATGTAAAGCCAGACGTTGCATTTGGGCGAAACTAACTCGTGTCGATGTTTCTTAAAATTCGTAAAAATCTAATCTATACTATTATATAAAGCGGAAGAGTTTGTTTGTTTGTTTGAACGCGCTAACCTCTGGAACTACCAGACGGATTTGATAAAATATTTTTGAGTATGATAATGAAGGTTATAGGTTTAGTAACATCACGCTACTGTCGACAGGAGCAGAGCAGTAAGCAAAGTCGCGGGTGAAACCGAGCCGCGGCAAGCTAGTTACTAATAAATTAAAGCTACAAATTGTCTACATTATTCTGCTTCTTTTTTCTCTTTTAAATGACAACTAAACCAAAGAATGTGTCAATTATTTTTGCTGGTGACGAGTAAAATGTGTTCATCCATATATTTTAATGTTTAAATGGAAAATAGAAAATATGTTAATGACAGCTTCGACTGAAAAACAGTAATATGTAATCCGTTTCACTAGTTTGCCATACACAAAGAGAAATTTTGATAAACAATATCAATCATGCTGTTTACAGATTTATGAGATAAACTGTACTCCAAACTGTTCTCGCACACGAATTTCACATCACAAAAGCATGCAGCTAAAAAGTCAAAGTGAAGTCCGCAAAAAGTGATGTTTATAGCCTGTGTTCTTAACCGGGAACACTTGGCGCGCGCTATAGGTAGCGCGCGCCAAGTTGAAATATAACGATATGAGTCTGCATAGGGGGCAGACGAGGCGTGAAATTGCTGAAGATTTAAACGTAAATAGCCTTCTCCCTATTTCTTTGCTTATCATTGGGATACAATATAGTGTACAAAAATGCTATAAATTTATATTTTCTTACAATTCAACTTTTTATAATATCTAGTCTTGGTATATAAGTGTTTTTTTTATTTACATTTTTTTTTAAAACTAAATAAATATGTTTACAAAGTTACTGTTAGGATCGGGATTTACAAATCTCGGTCGCAACGGTAACTTTGTAAGGTTAGCCAATTATACTTATCAAATACATACTTACACGCACTATTATATGGCGAAGTTAGTTCATTTTTTGTCGAGAAAGTAACAATGGTAACATATCTATTTGTAGCCGGTTGGTTATACCAATGATGAGATAAACAAATTTTCTTTCTTCCCAGTACTGCTACAGCATGGTTACGGCACAATGCCTTACAATTTTATTTACCCTGATGTTATATAATACAGAAATTAATAACACGAAACACCAAAGTAAACAATACCTACTATACTCTCACTCTTTAAAAATATAACCAATAGAGTTGTTTGTAAACAAAACCATTCGTTTCTCGTAAAGGTTATTAAATATTTCAAATGTTTATTTTTGTATCTGGTTTCTGTACCTTTGTTGTGTTAACAATCTATACGTAGACCACAATATTAAAACCTACACAACAATGTACTTCACAGGTACTTCCACTGGGCAGGAGAGGCAGGCTAATAAAGATAGAATCATCATCATCGGTAGTTTAATGCTGGAAATAGGACTCACCCAAAGCGCTACATTTTCCAATTTTTGGCTTGACTGCCTGCTGCAACGGACAACACAAGGTTTTAAAAAAATTCTTAATTATTATTTCATTTCAGAAAATTTGTTGAATACAATTCTGGAGAAGATATTAAAATTAAACAACAAATCTAGTTTTATTAGCCGCATGTTTTCACATGACTTCATTCTTAATTTCATTTATGATAAATTGTAAAAGTAATATGAAATTTCAAAGTCGCAAAATGTTTATTTAGGACAGAGATATGTCATGAAAGAAAGCATCTTGAGAAACTAGACTATAACAAAAATATGACACAAAATATCCCAAGGGTAGAAGTGCTTTGGTCTGTTAAGAACAGCTTCATAAAAGATAAACATGTGTTACTAGGTACTAGGCAACAGACAGTATCTTCTTCTAGTGATATTCTAAACGAAAATTTTCTTGAGATTGACACTTAAGTAAACTTTCTTTACTACATAATTTCATCAAGCATCAAACAACCAGGGGCCCAAGTCTGCTATTTTTTTCTAAATTCGTCATTCCAACACGACGCAACTGCAATCCCATTGTCATTTTGCTAAAAGTTCATAATCTGCTAAATATTCATAATGATCGATCACTAGCCGATCACGGTCAAAACTACTACTAAATTTATACATTTATTCATGCCAGATTTCGTTTATATACTTATATTTTACATATTATTTATTAGCAATCTGAAGTAGTTCGTTAATAGGAAAAAATAATAAATTTATGTTTAACACGGTTAAATGTGAAACTATACATGTTTAAGTACGAGATTAGATACCATTTAAAGCCATTTCTTTCAATGGAGTGTTTGTGGAGTGGAGTGGTTGACCACTGCAAAGTCATAATGACGTCATTATGTTAATAGATTACCAAACTTCTCAAAATCAACCATTATGATTATGATTAATTATTATGATCGACCATTCTGACTCTATTGTGATAGCAGACTCGGGCCCCAGTCTTTGTATATTTTTAAAATTAATACGTATAATCTCCTTTGCGACACATATATAATATGTGTCGCCGGTCGAGTGAAACGTATAAAGATACTTTTCCATCACACGGCCATTCCAAGATGGCAAATAGTACCTTTAAGTAATTGAACATCATATTATTATTATTTATTATTCTAAATAAAATGAAAATGAAATGAAAAAATTGAAATGAAAATGCATTTATTCATATAGGTAAATAAATTAACAGCTATGAACGTTAAAAATTACAAAATGTCAGACAATTAACCTACAGCTGCTAGACATGAAATGAACTGGCAAGAAACTCAGGCCAGTCTTTTTAAACGCCAGGTACTTGTATACTACTCGTAATATAGAAACTAAGACGTTGCACAAGTAGATACAATTATAGGCCTATGTATGATTAAACACCAACTCATTACAAATCTAAATTGAGTTTTGTTTCAAGTATACTTACAGTCATTTAACTGAATGTTTAACTAAACTTTGCTGCTATCAAACAAATAATTTACATAGACATATTAATTATTCGACAAAAACATGGATTTATACATATATAACGGGTGGCGCAAAAGTAAAGACCCTATTTGGTTCAGCTATAACATTTTTTCTAAATTAGAAAACTAGATTTAGATTTTTTTAAATGTATATTTGTGCCATTAAATTTCGTACCATTAGGATTTAAAGATGATGTCTTTTAAATGGTGACCTCCAGAGTTGATACACATTTGAGCCCTATTTATGACATTTTGCATAACTTGCCGTAACACTTCCTGCGATATGTTCGTTATTTCTTGACGAATGTTTTCTTTTAGAGCTGCGAGAGTCTGTGGCTTGTTCACATACACCCGAGATTTCAAAAACCTCTACACCCACTAAAAGTTACTGTATGGTGTGGCATCTGTGTTGACAGAGTGATCGGACCCTATTTTTTCGAAGACGCTGGAGGCAATGCGATTACTGTCACTGGAGAACGCTACAGAACCATGTTACGTGAGTTTTTGATACCCAGTTTGGACGAATTGGGGCTGGAGCACATCTGGTTTCAACAAGACGGCGCTACGGCACACACAGCGCGCGACACTATGGACTTAGTGAGGGACGCTTTTCCAGGCCGAGTTATCTCTCGTTTTGGCGATTTGCCTTGGCCTGCAAGATCACCCGATCTGACCAGTCCAGACTTCTTTCTTTGGGGTTTTTTGAAATCTCGGGTGTATGTGAACAAGCCACAGACTCTCGCAGCTCTAAAAGAAAACATTCGTCAAGAAATAACGAACATATCGCAGGAAGTGTTACGGCAAGTTATGCAAAATGTCATAAATAGGGCTCAAATGTGTATCAACTCTGGAGGTCACCATTTAAAAGACATCATCTTTAAATCCTAATGGTACGAAATTTAATGGCACAAATATACATTTAAAAAAATCTAAATCTAGTTTTCTAATTTAGAAAAAATGTTATAGCTGAACCAAATAGGGTCTTTACTTTTGCGCCACCCGTTACATAACATAGAAGAAATATTTTGTTATATTTGATAACATAAAATTTTTAGGCATAACACTAGATAAAAATTGTAATTGGAAAGAATATATTAGTAACATTTGTAGTAAACTTAATAACTTTGTATACGCAATAAAAAAACTTCGTACAGTAGCTGACGAAAAAAGAGCACGTACAGCATACAGCGGATATGTTTAATCCATCCTTAGATATAATGTAATGTTGGTCTAGTGGTTAGTGTAACTGACTGCGACGCCGGGTGTCATGGGTTCGATTCCCGCGGAAGGCAAATATTTGTGTGATGAACATTTGTATTTGTCTTTAGTCTGGGTGTTTTCTATGTATTATAAGTATGTATTTACAAAAAAAAAGTATGTATATGTATTATATTTCAGTTATCTAGTACCCATAACACAAGCTCTGCTTAGCTTGGGACTAGACGACAGTGTGTGATAGTGTCCACATATTATTATTATTATTATTATTATCTGGGGAAATTCTACCGATATAAATAAAGCTTTTATTGTACAAAAAAAATGTGTTAGGGCCATTTGTGGTGCAGGGCCACTAGAATCATGCAGACCGATATTTAAAAAAATAAATTTACTGACATTACCCTCAATAATATATATTAGAGATAGCAAATTTTGTGAGGAAAAATTAATATTTTTTTTTTTATATTATAGCCTACCAAAGTGATTCCACCCCGCCTGATGGTAAGCAAGGAATTCAAAAGTGGCGACCACTATAGCAAAAGCCATCGTTTTAAACTGCTGGTATGGTGGCCTCCACTATGGCGGCTGGGAATGGGGTTAGGGCAAGGGAATGAGGGAGGTGAGGCAAGAGGAAAGGACGGAAATTGGGCCTCCGGTGCTCCCACTTATCGAACGAAACGCAGTAGTACGGATACTACTTCTCTTAAGTCGATCTTCTATGAGAGGGTAGTACTTCCCCGGGCGATCCGGCCCATTCATGCTGAAATCTTTGTGGATCTACTACCGTAAAACAAGAATATATGAATACGTCAATGAATCTGAATGAATAGGAAACATAATAATTTAATAATTGTCGTGACAGTTTATTAATAATAATGTAATAATATTTAAATGATATTAATGACTAGCTGTTGCCCGCGACTTCGTTCGCGTGAAAATTCAGATGGGTGCCTCTATGAGAAGCCAGGGAGAAGTGAGGGGAATGTTAGAGGAAAGTGAGAGGAAAGTGAGGAGAAGTGAGGGAAAAGTGACGGAGAAGTGACGGGGAAGTGAGGGGGCAGTGAGGGGGTAGTGAGAGGGAAGTGAGAGGGAAGTGAGAGGGAAGTGAGGGAAAGTGAGGGAGAAAGAGGGGGAAGTGAGAGGAAAGTGAGGGAGACGGGAGAGGAAGGGAGAGGGAAGAGACGAGGAAAGAAAGGAGTTCTTGAATGGTGGAAAAGTGAGGGGAAGGTATAGGAAGCGACAGGAAGGGAGAGGAAAGGAGGAAAAGGAAGGAGAAAGAAGGGGGAAGAAAGGAGAAAGCGAGGAGGCAAGATAGAGGGAAGTGGAGGAAAGGGCAAGAGATACTGAAGGAGGGCCAAGGGATGCTGAAGGAGGTGAAGAGGAAAAGGGGGAGGGGAAAGTTATTGTAGTGAAAATTTGCCTTTGTGTGTTGTATATTGTTTTTACGAGGGATATCTTTAGGTAGGTGAAAGAGGATTTGTATGAATGGGAGATTAAAAATAGTATGAAAAACAGTATTTAGACAATATAAAAATCTCTATTGGAAACAACGATATTCACGCGAGCGAAGCCGCGGGCAAAAGCTATCTATATACATAAAAGCAAAAGGTCACTCACTCACTCATCACGAAATCTTAGAAATAACAAGTGCTAGGAATCTCAAACCTTGCATGGTCGTTCCTATTAGGATATAGGTGCTCACATGGAATTTTGCGAAATCCATCCCCTAAGGGGGTATAAAGGGGTGGCAAAGTTTGTATGAAAGTTCTATAGTTTTTATAGTAGGATTAACAAATTACTAGAAAATACTCTTTTTTTAATATTCAGAAACCACCCTTATTAAGTGGGCAAATAAGAGTCGCAAGTTTGTGTGAAAGTGGTTTGTCAGTTTTAGCGGTAGCGGGTTTAAACTGGATTCGCACTAGAGACGGATAATACTGATATTTATTACTGATACAATGTACGATTGCCATAAAATCAGGCACGCAATATTCTCATAGAGGCACCCATCTGAATTTTCACGCGAACGAAGTCGCGGGCAACAGCTAGTGTAAAATATATTGCATGATTAGATACCGTTTCAATATACAACACTCTAATAAAGGGGGCGGGTAACTGACGGATAAGGGGAGGGAGAGAGGGGGCTCAGGAGGCCAAAGGTGAGATCAGTGGACGTCTTAAGACTGGAATATTAATGATGATGATAATACAATCTTACGATTATTGAATGTTAAGTAAAATAGATATTTAGGTACGCAAAAATGGCACACAAAGTATTCATCACGTCATTCACATTATCTCTAAGGTTGGCCTGTTTCAGGGTAAATATTTTTAGAGCGAGAAATGAGCGCGTGTCTCTAGGGATGCCGAGTGCGAACTATGGTGCTATCCAAAACTACGATTAGGTTGGTACCTACTTTTACTTACGTCTTGAAACTGAAAAAAGAAAACGGATTTTTGTTACATACCTATTGCGTAACAAAATAAATCTACAAATATGTAACTTAAACATTTATGAGAACAATCATTAT
Source organism: Parascotia fuliginaria (assembly GCA_963082885.1). Classification (NCBI taxonomy): domain Eukaryota; kingdom Metazoa; phylum Arthropoda; class Insecta; order Lepidoptera; family Erebidae; genus Parascotia; species Parascotia fuliginaria. The sequence continues at coordinate 9,267,235 of OY720180.1, read as the reverse complement.
TGCTTAAAATTGATGACAGCTTCTGGAGGGATCAATTTAAATTGTAGTACTGAATGTAAATTTATATCCTTCAACTTATTAATTAAAATTCATCTAGACTTGATATTTATCATGAGACAGTTATATTGTTACTTTAAATTTAAACTTGTAGGTACTACAAAAATTTCATCAATTTAGAATTAACATTTTAGGATTTTAATCAATTCATTTCTTGGAAAGTCATAAAAGCGAATTCTTTCTAAAAAACTATGGAAGAAACTATAAAAAAACAAAGACTTCTAACAGAGCCCCGACTCCAAAAATTCACAATCAAACAAAAATCCGCTTTGAGGTTCTATGTGCCATGAAGAAATAACTAACCTACAATGTTGCCCTGTTGTCCGTGAGCTTTTATGCCCTTGTCGGTAATTTAAAAGGACTAGGATAATTAAAAGTAATCTAGTGTGTAGTCAATCACCGCCTGCCAAATGTTAATAAAAATATTTTCTGGTGTGGCAGTCGGGGAATTCGCATTTGACCTCTACATAGTCTCATTAGTCTGCCGAAAATCCAATCCACATTCCGCTAACCTATTTATTCAGCTCAGTAGGTATATAGACACAAAACTTATTTACCTCATGAATATTTTTTCCACTTATAATTATTATGATTATAAGTTTTATTTATATATATATTGCACATATACGATGTTCACACATTAATCGTAATATTTTAATCCTACTTTCTTGATCTTTTAATATAAGTATCGTTTTTGGATATAACTTTTATACGTCACGTACCATATCTACATTAAAAACGACATTACATTGTTAAGGCCTACTGTTGCGTGTTTTAATGGGTTTATTCTCATTTTCATTTTTTATGATCTGATATTAAACATTAAACAAAGGTAGAGTTATTTACTTTTAAACTTTCGCGTTGCATGATATTATAGTAGAACTAAATATACGGGAATTCACGCGATAATGCATTAGGTATTTACATACCTAATGCATAAAGGTAGAGTTGTAATTATTAGGTGCAGACCTTTATAATATAAATAAAATTAAAATAGCTGCGACCTGCGGCTTCGCCCGCGCGAAAATTGCTATGTGTTTAATTATTGTAACTCGGGAAACAGAGCGGGATAAAAAGTAGCGTTTGTCCCGAAACCAAATCTATCTACATACCAATTTTCATCGAAATTGGTTTAGCGGCTTAAATTTATTATGGTGGTTAAGTATTCTTAAACTTTCTAAATCACCGCGCAATTTTCTTATTTTTTCTTTCATAAGAACCTTCTCCTGACAATAACAAACACAACAAAAAAATAATTAACGAAATTGATCTACCCGTTCGCGCGTGATGCCATGATCAAGGGAAATAGGGATTGATTTTTATATTTATAGAAGATAGGTTTTCCCGAGAGACTACAACATGGAGTTCTTCAAGAAAGGAGTTAAAAGGTTTTTAACAGGGTCGACAACGCGCTAGTGATGCTCCTGGTGTTGCAAGCGTCCATAGGCTACGGTAACTGCTTACCATCAGGCGGGCCGTATGCTTGTTTGTCACGTTAGTCGTATAAAAAAAAAAAAAAAAAAAAAGATAGATAGATAAAATAGACTAACGTCTCCCCTCAGCTTCGCACTTGGAAAATCTAGAAAGCTTTGAAATTCTCGATTTTTCATATATGTAATGTAAATGTATGTATCTGAAAAAAATTCAAGAAGAACCTGAGAGCCATATCAAAGCCGATGCGAAAACCAATAAGCGGAGAAACAGAGGAAATTCGCAACACACAATACATAGATATCTTGTCTAGTCTTTAGCACACATCTATAATCATTCAAAAAATGCAAATATTAATTTGTCCAACCAATTCCTACCAGAAAATGTCAATGATCTTGGCTAAGAATTGGATTTATACGTCACCTGAACGACCACCTTACAAAAATATTATTTTTTTTAATGTACTTGGGCGAAGTATAATTAAGCATACCAATAACACTTGTTTTTAATTTGTATATTACCCTAACAAAGTGACACCACTCTGCTTTATGGTAAATAATGGAGTCCAAGGGTGGTGGACCCCATTTCAAAAGCCATCGCGTTAAACTGCTGGCATGGTGTCTCCACTGATGCGGCTTTGTGAGAACATTTTTCAGTCATGTATTTTTAACAATAATAATAAAATCTTTTTTACAAAAGTCACCCAGTTGTAAGTAAGTAATTTGTATCCTGACAACTATTATACCCCTTTTCTTTCCACACTTCGTAACACAAAACAATTTGTGTCAAATAATGCTAAAATGAGAGAGGTAAGTCCCACTTTACCTTTTTCTTTTCCATTATATTATATCTACTTGAGACTTTCAAATACTGTATTGTTACTTAATCAATCGCTTTATTATATTGTAATGAAACAACTAAGCCAGAGAAACAGCCTTTTATAAGTTATAAGTTGTAACAAAATCTTGTAGGTTGTTGTTTCTATCTCAAGGTTCTGAAAGGGGTCCCCCCCCCCAATCGGGGTTCTCGCCTTGTCGCGGCGGGGGGCTTATTAACCGTGGTTACGCAGAACCACGGCGAACCAAGAGGAACCCCAAGGAGGCGCCATTCCTCTGGGCTTTGGTAATAAGCCCACGATGGAGCGGCTCTCGTAGGTTGCGGTGCTGTTTGGGCAGCACCACAACTGGGTCGGGCTGCGGTGTTGCTTCGGCGACACTGCGGCTGAGGAGTGGCGGGGCCGCGGCGGGAGAGGAGTGATAACAAAACAAAACATATTATTTTCCATCTTAATTAAAACCAAACACTAAAACCGATGATATTTTCAGTGCTTGAAAAAAAAATCAAATCCTCCTAAAATCACTTCTTTGCCTGTCCTTCTGTTCTCTGTGTATTAAAGTAGCTAAGAAATTTCTGTTTCGACCGGATCGGACGAAACTCAGCGGCCGAAACGTCTACTATGCCTAACTGAAATTGTTTTCAAATATTTAGGTCTATTAGATGATAAATAATAATGACCAACGTAAATTCTTAACTGCCTAAATGTACTCGTATAAAAACTAAGACCGACAGCTTAAAGTGCATTTCGGGATACCGAGAACTTTTAAAGTGCATAATATGGTTACCTCGGAATTCTATGGACATAGCTGTTATGTAGCTGCGAGCTCTCATTATTCTTTTACGTCGGTATTTAATGTTTCAAACAAAAACATGAGCGCAGAATAAAACTTTTTTAATTACATAAAGTTGTCTGGAGTTCGCGGGCTTAAGGATCTCTAAATATTTGTATATCAATATAGGATTAAACATCTTATTTCGTCATACTTAACAAACAATGAACTTGAATGTAACTTCAAAATACTGTTTAAAACAATATAGCAAAGAGGCGAAAATGCTGATTCCTTGTAACATGTTCCTGACTTTAACTAATTAGTCAAATGTGTTAAGATACGCAACAACAGAGCAAACATCTGCCTGTGACAGTTACAAACTTTGAGTTGTAGTTATACACATAATCTATACATATAATAAAAATGTAACCAATCGCTGTCTGTACATGGAAGATATATGAGAAAAAAGATTATTGGGACCTTTATCAACGCAAATAGAACCCAAAACAATGATTGTTACAATTTTTGTCTGTTTGTCTGTTTGTCTGTTTGTCTGTTAGTCTGTTTGTCTGTTTGTCTGTTTGTCTGTGCGTTTGTTCACGCTAATCTCAGAAACGGCTTATCCGATTTAAATATGGTTTTCACTAATATATTGTGGCAAGCTTCACTTAACATTTAGTGTTTGTTTCATGTCAATCGGTTCATAAATAAAAAAGTTATGCCAATTTAAAGAGTCACATCGAACATTCGTTAATTTACTACGTAATCTTATAGAAGCAGTTATTTTAACAGGTTGCGGAATAGCTGATAGGGTTTTTATTCCTCGGATTCCTGTCATTCTAAACAATCTTCCGTTTAGTTTTAAATGAGTCCAGTTTCCAGTGAGCCTATGTTTCGCGATGACAATTAATAAAGCCCAAGGTCAGACAACTAAAAGTTGTGGGTGTGGAGCTAAGTATTAGCTGTTTTTCGCACGGTCAGCTATATGTGGATCTATCACGTGTTAGCATTCCTAGCAGCTTGTATGCTTTGATCCCCGATGGCTATACGTCTAATCCATACATCCATACACCCATACATATTATATAAGACTTTGTCCTGACTGACTGACTGACTAACAGACAACGCACGGCCTTAACTGCTGGTCGTAGTGACTTCAAATTTGAAGGGTGTGTTTGTCTAAATGTCTAGAGGTTGTACTAAGAAAGGGTTTTTTAAAATTAAATTCCTAAGTGTGTGAAAAGTGATGAAAACGATTGTGAATCTTCTTCATTTTTAAACTAACAGTTTTAAAATTTAGATTTGGAATACTTCTATTTAAATAAAAAATATCCTTATAATTTTTATATTAACAGGAGTGGATTTAGAGGGGTGAAATTAGAGATGAAATATTCTATACAAAGATCTTTAGCTTTTGAAGCTAGCGACTTGAAATTTGCAGGGAGGGGGAGGGAGGGAAAGAAGGGAGGAAAAGGAGGAATTGAGGGAAAGGAGGAAGGGAGGGGAAAGTGAGAGAGAAGTGATGGGGAAGTAAGAGGTAAGTGATGGGGAAGTGAGGGGGAAGTGAAGAGGAAGTGTAGGGGAAATGCGGGAGAAGTCTGGGGGAAGTCAGGGGAAAGTGAGGGAAATGTTAGAAGAAAGTGAGAGAAAAGTGAAGAGAAGTGAGAGGAAAGTGACTGAGAAGTGACGGGGAAGTGAGGGGGAAGTGAGGGAAAGTGAGGGGGAAGTGAGGAGAAAGTGAGGGGAAAGTGAAGGGGAAGTGAGAGAGAAGTTAGGAGGGAGTGAGGGGGTAGTGACGGGGAAGTGAGAGGGAAGTGAGGGGGAAGTGAGGGGGAAGTGACGCGGAGTGAGGGGAAAGTGAGGGGGAAGTGAGGGAGACGGGAGAGGAAGGGAGGGGGAAGGGACGAGGAAAGTAAGGAGTACTCGAATGGTGGAAAATGGGAGGGGAAGGGATAGGAAGCGATAGGAAGTGAGAAGAAAGGAGGAAAAGGAAGGAGAGGGAAGGGGGAAGAGAGGGCAAAGCGAGGAGGCAAGGTAGAGGGAAGTTGAGGAAAGGGCAAGAGATGCTGGAGGAGGGGCAAGGGATGCAGAAGGAGGTGAAGAGGAGAAGGGGGAGGGGAGGGGAGAAAGGAGGTAACTGTGGAGAGTGGAGAAAAAGAGCGATAGGGAAGAAGGAGAAGCGGAAAGTTATTGTAGTGAAAATTTGCTTTTGTGTATTGTATATTGTTTTTACGAGGGATATCTTTAGGCAGGTGAAAGAGGATTTGTATGAATGGGAGATTATAAATAGTATGAAAAACAGTATTTAAACAATATAAAAATGTCTATTGGAAAAAAGTTGCGGTCAAAGGCTATCTATATACATAAAAGCACAAGGTCACTCACTCACTCATCACGAAATCTCAGAAACAACAAGTGCTAGGAATCTCAAACTTTGCATGGTCGTTCCTATTAGGATATAGGTGCTCACTTAGACGGAATTTTGCGAAATCCATCCCCTAAGAGGGTATAAGGGGTGGCAAAGTTTGTATGAAACTTCTATAGTTTTTATAGTAGGATTACCAAATTACTAGAAAATACTCTTTTTTTAATATTCAGAAGCCACCCTTAGTAGGTGGGCAAATAACAGTCGCAAGTTTGTGTGAAAGTGGTTTGTCAGTTTTAGCGGTAGCGGGTTTAAACTGGATTCGCCATAGAGACGGATGATACTGATATTTATTATTCATACAATGTACGATTGCCATAAAATCAGGCACGCATTATTCTCATACAGGCACACCCATCTGAATTTTCACGCGAACGAAGTCGCGGGCAACAGCTATATGAATTAAAATCGGATCGACCAGGGATGTAGGTACTACCCTCTCATAGTTTTCGACGTAAGAGTAATAGTATCCATATTATTGCGTTTCGTTCGGTAAGCGCGAGAGCCGGTGGTCCAACTGATGCAGAGATGACAATCCTCGCAGCATGTGTGGGACCAGCTGAGTATCCGCGGAGTCATTGTGTGGGTGGTGTGGGTCAACCCGCCGACCAGGGAGACCCGTATAAACGGTGGTGCCGCTGGCCGCCCGCGGCATTGTACAAGGGCCCAATTAGACCTAACCAAAAAAAAAAGAGACTGTCCCACCAGGTTGCGCATAATCTCGGAGTGGTTCGTCGTGCAGGTTGGTGACCGGATAGTGGAACCAGGCGACCATTTTCGAGACGGTACGGGGGCCTTTTGCGAGCAGTCCGTATCATGGAAGCCCGGAGGCCTAAGACCCTTGAGCCTTTACAGCTGCGAAGAGACATCGCCTCCTCAACGGCCGTCTTCTATCGCCTTTACCACGGAGAGTCTTCTCAACAGCTCTTTAAATTAATTCTACCCTCTCCCTTTTTATCCAGAACGACACGTGCGGGACTGAAGTGCTACCCTTTCACAGTGCAATCTAAAGGGTCTCGAACCAAACGGTTCAGCACTTTATACTTTTGTCGCTCAATTAAAGCCTGGAACTCTTTACCAGCGCATGTGTTCCCACCTAACTTTCATCCTGGGACTTTTAAGCGAGGCGTGAAGAAGCATCTCACTAAGCCGCCATAGTGGAGGCCACCATACCAGTAGTTTGGCTTTTGGAATGGTGTCCACTACTTCTGAATTCCACTGACTGCTTACTATCAGCCAGAGTAGAGGCACTTTGGCAGGCTAATATAAAAAAAAAAACTTATAGCGTTTTTATTCCTCGGATTCCTTTTATTCCAAACAATTTCCCGTTTAGTTTAAAACGAGTTCAGTTTCCAGTGAGCCTATGTTTCGCGATGACAATTAATGAGTGTGGATTTAAATATTAACTGTTTTTCGCATGGTCAGCTTTATGTGGATTTGCCACGTGTAAGTAATCCTAGCAGCCTGTATGGCTTTGATCCGCGATGACTATACGTCTAATATCGTAGATAGAGAAGCATTTACTGTAAAGATTTTTCTTATTCACCTAAACGAAGATGTTTATAATTCAAAACAAACCAAAAGATATATCCAAAAAATGCTGCCCAAAATCACTATTCCACGCGGACGAAGTCGCGGGCACAGCTAGTTAAGTAATGAGTGCGACGGAGGAGATTGAACAGTGAGAAGGTTGTGTCAGCTTATAGTTATGGGTTTTATGTATTCCAATGATACATACTCGAAATATACCTATATAAGGTTCGCTACACTGTTAGTCTGCAAATTGTGACCAAGTTTGAGTAGTCTAGGATATGATTGTTTTATGAGGCTACAAATGTAAATACCAGGTAGCAGACAGTAGCATTGCTTGTATACTGAATATCAGCTTTAAATCTGAACAATAGAATTGTATTACCTACTTAATGTTTGTTGAAATGAAACCCGTTTAGTTTAAGATTTACAAGAAAACGACAAGAAAATTAAACTGTTTTTTTAAGCTTAGTTATCACAATTTAAACGGTTCGAACTAATCATGTTTAGCGAAGTTTATTGACAGGCTTAATAATATATATTAGGAAAGTTATAACGGCCGATCAAAATGTCAAGTAAAATAATTTAATGTTATAGACAATAGACAACTAAATGGCTAGGTATTCCTGCATAAGGATGCCAACTTTCTTTCTAATTTACCCAATGCTTTAAATACTTACAAAAAAAAAATTGTCAAATAGGAATGGCATAAAATTTAGATCTAAGCTAACTCTTCGCGTCTAGTGAATACTAAGTAAGAGGCGGCATCATTACTTGCGTATTAAATACCACCTTACTGCAGTGTCCAAGCCTCAGGCATTCCAACCGTGGCAGAAGTCTATGTCTAGTATTGAACGTTTTCAGGGTAAAATAGAGTGTGTTCATTAAGTAGTTTGAGAGAGAAAATATTGACAGAATTATTTGCAGTTGATGTCGATACTCCACTGGCTGTGTATTAGATGAAAAACGATATTGACACCAATTAGAACGCCTTTGTCAAGTTTCATTAAATAAAAATTTAAGTAGTTACATAATAGTGAAAGTATTTTTACGCCACGGCAGTTCCTTTTGTATGATGTAGGGCTCTCCAACGTGCGGCTCAATTTCAATCGTTAATTTTTTCTAAGCACTACTTTCAGAAGTAGTTTAGTACAGTAAGAATTCTCTGGAATTCCTACTGTGTGATTGTTATTTTATGTCTGTATTATACTTGCTGTACCAGAAAATCATTTATACGTTGCTTTTTCTGAGTAAGTTGTAGAGTTAGAGTCAGAAATCACTCGCCGCATCTTTTTCCATTTATGTTATATTTTAAGAGCTTATGTTGAGGCCTTTTTTTAGTTTAACTGGTTAGTCCTAGTTAGGTTAAACAATAAAAATACAAATAATATAATTCGATCAAAATTAGATCATAATACACATACACAACATAATTAAGTCGGCCACAGGCAATACAAGAAGTAAACGATCAAGAAAACATTAATTTGGCTTTTGTGTTTATTTTGTCCATATTTTACTGCAATGTCGAGACACCAAATAAATTTTATTTATATTATATCGATGTGTTTGGTCGTGACATAAAACACGATAGCAAAAGGCAATTTCACGGATTATTAAACATTAAGAGACAACGCTTCATATTACTTTAATATTAGCTTGATTTAGTTAAAATGGCACTAATATTATGTTTTGGTTGAAAGATCAACGTACCTAGTAAAATGACTATTGAATATAATATTGTTTCAGTATCAAAAAACTTTCACTGCCACATATCTCCCGAAATTTTTTACTTTGATCAGTTCTTCATCGTCGGTTGCTCGCCACGTTCATCAACTAGTCGGTCTACCTTTTTTTTTTCGTGGGAAATGCATTACGCATACGCACCCGCCCGGGCAAGGCGGGGGGGGGGGTTATGTCGGACTCTCCGACCGCACTCAAAGCGCGGCCGGCACACAGAGTAGCCGTACAGAGGCAAAGCTTCCTAAGAAAGTGCAAAATTGTTATTCTGATAGGGTTGTCACAATAGGTTAAGACAAACAAAACATTTGTTAAATAGTTTATATATGGAGTTATTCCGGTCCGATCCCCCAGATCTCATCCCCTAGGGTTATAATTATTCTTTAATTCCGTTCTGATTTTTTGCAAATTTAGTAATACCGGTCTGATCTCCTTAGAGTTTTTGATAGGTAATTACATTCAAAAGAAAAGCAGTTTATGTAACAATGAATTAAAAACATAAAAATAATAATTGCACTTGTATAGTCTCTGCTTACCCCATTAATGGAAGGCAGGCGTGCAGTTATTGTACGTATTTTCTAGAAAATCTGTTTTGTGATTACGACTGGAATAAAATATTTTAATATAGTTAGGTTTTGTTTCTGATCTCCTACGCGATCAGAACTGAATAGAAAATAACAAAAATAAAAGCAATCCCCAGTGTATGAGATTCAGGGGATCAGACCGGAATAACCTCTATATATGTACCTACTGATTTTGATATCTCATTAAAACGAATAGGATTAACATAGTGAATAGGAAAACATCTGTCGTTTGCTAAATATATCGAATTGAGCTACTTATAAAGTAGCTCAATTCGATATATTTTAGTGTTTTAAGCTAATAATATTATAAAAGTTGCCAATGTGATTTTTCATTCGTGATTGTTGAACATTGTGATTCGTGTATATTTCAATTAAGTAGGTACAAATCTAAACCTACCTACAAACTTCGAAAGAATTTGATGAACCTGTTAAATATGAAGGTAAGTTCACAGAGGTAAACTTATAACGCGATAAAATAAACAATCATTCTTATTAAATATCCGAAAGGTGCAGGTAAATAATATATACATACCTTGATTTAGGTAGACTGGCGGCTTATTCGACTGCTGTAATACAGCGCCATACACAGCGCCATCTAGTTCCAAATTAAGCAATTATATTTGCTTGTGTTATAGGTACTAAACAACTGATATACTACTTATATACATATTTATTTTGTAAATACATATACATATTATAGATAAATTAGACCCAGACACAGAACAAGCAATCATGCTCATCACACAAAGGTTTGTTCTGGGTGGGAATCGAACCCACGACCTCCAGCTTAGCAGTCCGTCACTAACCACTAAGCCAACAGGCCAGTCAAAATAAATTCAAGTTAAATAAATAAAGTCAAGGTAAATAGAAATTCTATTAATTTCGAGTTTGCCACCGGGGTGGTAGTTGGCACTAATAAGTGGCGTTCACCACCCTGGTGGTCAATGGTACCTATTTCGTTTTATCTGCCCCCTTCGTTATAACTCATAAATTTAACTTTATTTAACTCATAAATATAAATATGGCGCTAGTGACACCTGAACAATTTACCACTCGTAATTTATCAGACTGACATAGTGGGTTGCAGTACAATAAATCTACCACCCGAGTATGAAAACCTAAACCAGAGTAGGCTGACTATGACAACCAGATTTTAATTTTAGATACTTACGCATAGTTTTCATGATGCGTCCGATCGTTGAAAACATACATTATGGAGGTTTTTCTATTAAAATTTTTTTTCCAAACTCGGCACGTATCAGAAACTACATATTTATGTTGCTTTATTTAAAATATAAATTTTATATTATTTATTTGTTCCACTATGTCTGTAAATTTTATGTTATTAATTACCTATGTTCAATATTAGCAATTTCTTGCCACACGCACAGAAAGGTCTAAATCAAAAATCTAGATCGGCAACCACTAGGCTAGTGAATATTAATATTATGTAAAGTTAGTACTTAAAAATTATATACTTTCTCACTCTCTTCCTGGCTGTACCATATTATGGTGCTGGGTCAGCCTTTCTGCGTTTTCTCCTCCACATCGCTCTGTTTGGAACGTCATCATCGAGAAGCTCCCACTCTCATAAAAACTTCACTGTCACAAAATAAATACAAATATATTTCTTTACTTTATTTGTCTATTTCTCTTGACTTAAAGAAAGCCTTGCCAATTTCAGCAATAAATCCAAAATAAATAAATATTACAACTATGGAATAACAGATAAGGATGTATTATTGAAAAGGATATCGGTTTTCTATGTATTTTTTTTACAAATACGTACAATAACAATATAAGTAAGTCAGACAGGCGTGTAAAAAGCGATGATTGCTCTTTACATAGAATCCAATACCCTATCTCAATTCCCTTTTATTCATTGTCAATTTATGTTTCTTCAGTTTATATGTACTTATGCGATTTATGTTTATAAAAAGTTCTTTTTTGATACGTTTTCAACGTTATTTATTTACTATTTTACTTGAGTCAAAATTCAGTTGTATACGAATTATTATTTTTATATATTCCAGCTAATTCTTTGAAAAATAACCATCAAGGAATATTTTGTATTAGATATTCCCTTTGATAGCAGGTGCGCCAATGGAAAGGCTGTTTGTGTGTTAAGTTACCATAGAGAGAGTTGTAATTTTTTTCATATTTGGGTCACGTAATCATTGTTGTAGGTACAATAACAAATTTCCCTATATGAAAAACAATAAGTATCAAAATCATAATAGCATACGCTATAAGTTTAAAGTGTTGTTTAGTAAACCTAAGACTAAATAACCCATCCATCGAAATAATACATCCACCATTGAACTAAACAACTACTACCAAAACCGCTACAAATAAATAACTTGTTCAACTATGTAACAGAAATGAAACGACTGAACATGTAAACCTAATGAAACATGTTTACTCCAATTTAATTACACAGTTCAGCTCTACGCTGCTACGATATTTATCTATTTAAATAGCTACGGATAATAACTACGAGGCTACGAAAATAATAGAACATTTTGAATGATGTAATGATGTAAGAATTTGATGAAATTTGGTATAGCTAGAGATAGACTAGACCTTGAGAGAAAAACATAGACTATCTTTTATTGTGAAATAGGCGTGAAGGGGTTGAAATAGGAAAAGATTGCATTAAAAATGGTCAATTTAGAAGATTAAAATTTTATGCGATAACCGACATTCACGCGGGCGGAGCTGCGGGCAAAATACTAGTACATAATAAAATAAACGGTTAATATTTTTTTTACAAGTAAATTTCAAGTGCGTTATTTAATATAGTGCAAATTTATACAAATTACTTGAAGACAGAGAATTGTTTGTCTACACAGTATACGAATAGGCGTCTTGACCTATGCCTACATTAGAGCAAAGGTCTACTCTCATACAGAGAAGCCCTAAGCTTTGATCAACACGCTTGCTCAAGGCGGATTCATACATTTGCTTGTACAGTTGATTGTACATTTAAAATAGTACAATTATTATTTAAATTCCCATAGCACGTCAAAGGCATTAGTCCCGAATTATGAGCTAATTACCAATTCCATTGCTGTGGGAACTGAACATTAGTATGCATTAGACACAAGAAACATTTGCCTCTACTACACCTAAACAATATATCGGTAATTATGTTACACCTGAAATTTGCTAAAGTAGACACGAATAATATTTGCAACAATTTTAGTTTAAAATAAATTTAAACTTACCTATATCGGCCGAGTTAGTGAAAATTGGGTGAGACCAGAGCCTTTCGGCTGATATGATGAAACTTCTATGTCTAAAATTCACATCAGAGTGACAGAGATAGTAGGTATCTGAGAGCACGGCTGTGTCCCCATCAAGTCGAGCAAAAAAAAGCGTCACGGCCGCGGCCGTACCATACTCTTTTCGAATCAGTTCGGGCCATTACCGCCCGCCGGGCCGCCTGTATCTTCGTTGTGGATAAAAGTAGAAGCCTGAATTTTTAGTAACCAGACAGGCATTGTATACACACGGTATATTTTAAATTTCATTTAATTTAAACTAGTGGTTTAACAATTTTATCTAGCCAAAATTCGTAATTTTGTCACTCACTGACTGACCGATTACCTAAACTCTAAGGCACTTCTAGCAAACGAAGAAGCTTCAAATTGAAACACACAATTAGTGTTTAGTGTACAAATCAAGAGAAAACTGAAATATTTTGCAAATTCAGTCCAGTTTTCTAGATACACTGCATATTATTGTCCACATATTATTATTATTATTATTAAATAACTTTGTAATCCCATATAAATATATAGGATTACAAAGTTATATTTTTAGAGCTACAAAAAGAATTGAGATGCTGTCAAAACAACTTGTAAAAAAAACCAAGTCTCGCAGCTCATTACTTCTACCGTAAAAACTTGTGAGATCAATGTAATACCAAGTCAGTTAATTTATTTAGCCCCTACTTATGGAACCTTCTGTCTTAAATCATTACTTACGTAATTAGCTAACCTAACACTATCTTACAGTGATCATCAATCAATCATCAATATTAAAATCTTGTTTGTTTTAAAATAAATAGGTTGATTTAGCAATACCACTTGGTACCGCTGATGTCTCAATTAGAGTCATAATATTATTGAAGTGCTTTATTTATCAATCCCTGACGCAAAAAATCTACACGGTCTAAGCTTTAAAAGAGACAATTTTATTAAAATAATGTAGGTGTACCTACCTTTCTACCTTGAAGAAATATAGGTATAACATTTTCATTTGAGAATACAAAAGTTCCTACTACGTTTCAACAAATTTGCAGTTTCGGATACCTACACAAATTTAGCAATCATACAAAACGGTATAACATTTATTATGTTTTCAGTTTCATTTCGGTTTTAATTAAATAGAACATTATCTAGTCACATCTGTTTACATACAAAAATGTAATTAAATTCCAAATGAAGTGGTGTTACGAATTGTTAGCAATTTATCATACGAATGTCGCAGGAAAGTGATGCCTACGAAATACATGATGATTGATAGCTTTCATTAGATGGACAATCACACAAACATACAACAGTAGGTACTACAATAGTGAGAAATAAATTACAACGGTTGATGAAATCTGACATAAAATTTACGAGTAAAGATTTACAGTGGAGTCAGTGACGGATTTACAATTTTGCCGCCAGAAGGCTATTTAAATTTCATAGGGAAAAAAGGGTAAAATTACGAAATTTAAATTGTAATATTTAAACGTCATAAGAATATTTTTAACCGACTTCAAAACAGGGAGGTTTCTCACTTTGAGCGTTTATATTTTTTACTTTTTAGATTCCTTTCTGTAACCTATTTAAAGTCGGTTTTTTTTGTTAAAAATTATTTTAATAAAATGTATAATCACAAATTAATGTATATTTTACAAAACGTTTAGTAATTTTTATTTAGTTCAGAGTATTCAGTATTCCCTGGGTGTAAAGTAGGAAGTGGGAAAACCACGAATCAATCGTAGCGCGCACCGCGGCCAAAAACTGAACTTTCGTCGGACTAACTTATCACTAATCACCAAATATTTGTGTGTATGAACATAACTATTGGTATGGGTGCTTCTATGTTTAATAAGTAATGTTTATCCACATTGACTGATTGCTCGAAATCCAGTTTTTATAATTAATTTGGCCATGTTTAACTGAAAATACACAAAAGGCCACCATTATTAACGACAATAAAGTTACAAATGATCGTCTGCAATGCGTAAATGTAAATTACGATATTTCATTGAAATTATTGGTATGTCTATTTACTTAACCAGCCATTTGACATTTCAATGTCCGCCGTAATTGTAACCGATAGTTGGCGCTGTCATCGAGAACCCAGGGGCGACTTGCACCATATCACTAATAATATTTAAATGCATTTTAAATTTAAAATTACGAATAAATCATTGCAACGCCTTGCACTACATAGATGCATAGATTTAGAATATAAACACCTACTCCGTACATGACGATGACGTCTTGCAGCTATATTTATGTAATTGACTGTTGAGCCCATTGTTAAGCGTAGCTGGTGCTCCGGTTAATAAAGCTCTTATTCAACCACATTTTCGACTCCATTACATTTTAACAAATTAGGTGCCATTAGATTTGTATTTCAGTGAGAGTGACATATTGTTGAGTTCTGTAAACTAACTTGTTGAGAACAAATAAATGTTTTTTCTTTCTTTCTTTCTTTCTTACATAGGGTACCTACATAATATTTCAATGTAGCGGCAGCACGAGAAAAAGAATGGGTTTCTTTCTTTTCAATTTGTTTTAGGCAGGTGGTCTTTTTGTTTTTTAATTATATATACCTATTGCTTGTTTGATAAAGTAATTAGAACATATTACCACACAGAGGTTTCGGTTTCAATCCCCGGGTCGGATAAAGTGATATTGGGTTCTTCTGTCGGAAAATTCTCAGTATCAGCCCGGATTCTGGAATTGTGGCCGATAAATTTTCTCCGCGTCTGGCGTTTTGAGTTATATCAGTGGCGCACACCGACTTGCTCATAATTTAGACTCTATGGTAACTACAAGAGTATGTGTTATATATTTTTATAAATTATAATTAAAAATCTGTTACTTATGTGTACCGGATTTCAGATGAACAGATTATTGTTACAAATTCGGTTTAGTTTTAAAATATTTTCATAATTGGTTAATTTTTTGATTTCAGTGATATTGATTTCAGTGATTTCGGTGGAAATAGATACACCGAAGGTCATTTTTATAGGCAGTGAAATCAATTATTAATTTTATTGACATAATTTCATAACTACTCTAACAATACTGAAAAATTAGTAAGTATTGTAAGAGTAGTGGCAGATTTCGAAGATGATCGAAGATTTGTAACATATAATTACGTGTCAAGAAGGGGTTCGATGTAACTATTTTTCCAGAGGTCCACGATTCTTTTGTTCGTTGTTTCCCATAGGATCCATGACAAATTAATATATATTTTAAAATGTCCATAAATGAATTCAAACACCGATTGCGCGATGATAATTTTTAACTAACTCCAACAAAACAATAATCATACACAAAAAACACAACGAACACTCATTCGTTACTAAAACCTTTAGCTCTTCCGTATCGCTTCGAAGTTAATTTGAGATCACTGTATTCAAAAGCCGGCCGGGCCATGCGCTTTTAAACAAAAATCAAAGATTACTAAAACAATCAAGATAAATCACTTGTAGTGAAAGAGGTCGTAGATTAATCTCGATAAAAGAAACAATACTGCACTGCGCTTTATTATGCCCGCTCTGGCTATTGTGCTCTATGCGAGAATTTTATTGATTTCGTACTTGAATAGATAATAATGCTTTGCAAACATACTACTTAGTGTCTCAAGAGCAAGGTCTTTGACCAGTGTGAGTTGCCAATGATGATATTATACAGAGTGCGGGCGCCCTAACTATGGGTCTTTTTTTTATATTAGTCTACCAAAGTGACTCCACTTTGCCTGATGGTAAGCAGACAGTGAAATCATCCAAAGAGCACCATTCCAAAAGCCAGACTACTGGTGTGGTAGCCTCCACTTTTCACGCCCCTCTTAAATGACCCAGGATCCGCATATTTAGATGGGAACACATGCGCTGGTAAAGTGTTCCAGGATTTAACTGAGCGACAAAAGTATGAAGTGCTGAACCGATTGGTTCGAGACCCTTTAAATTCCACTGTGAAAGGGTGGCTCTTCAGTCCCGCACGTGACTTTTCAGAAAGCTTAAAGTCGCTCAGAGGGCGATGGAGCGGATACATTACGCGTATCCCTGCGCGATCGTCTAAGAAGTGACGAAATCAGGCAGAAAGGTTCTAGAGTAGCTACCACGAAAGAAAAAGCGTAGCGTGAGTAATAATTAATATCTTCACAAGGTGGATCGACGGCCATATAGAGTGATGGCAACCGAAGGATGAGTGCGGCTCACGACCGGTGGCGAAAATTGTAAAAGGCCTATGTCCAACAGTAGACGCCTGTTAGCTGATATGATGATGATGATGTACATACTAGCGCGCGTGCGTCGTAAGAATATATATGTATGATATGCTTGAGTTTTTATAAAACGTAGGCCTTAACATAAGCAAGGCTTAGTAATAGAGAAATATATAATTATACTAGCGGCCCGCCCTTGCTTCGCTTCGGTATCATAAGTTGACATTTTTAGAAGTCCTTTCTTCTAACATAGCCCGCTCTGTCGCTTTCTAAGTGACTATTTTGAAAATAAAAACATCATCACATATCTGTTCCCGCTGTGTGACATTATGCCCTCGAGCAAATTCGTACCAAACGAATTCAAATCATTTTGAACCGACTTCAAAAAGGAGGAGGTTATCAATTCGGGTCGTATGTTTTTTTTTTTGTATGTTTGTTACCTCATATCTCGGTCATTTATGAACCGATTTGAAATTTTTATTTTTTATTTGAGAGGGTATACTCTGATATTGGTCCCATTTTTTTATTATAAGAAAAGGTTCCGTGGTTGTATGTTTGTTACAACAGAACTCGGTCATTTATAAACCAATTTTGAAAATTCTTCTTTTATTTAAAAGGGTATACTCTGAAATGGGGTCCCATGTTTTTTTTATAAAGAATAGTTAAGTGGTTTGGCTCAATTTTATATTTTGTAACAAAACGTATGCAAGAAGTGAAGATGTGTGAAGCAACACGTCGATGTCTTTTGCGACGAATTTTCTGACATTGACATGTCCATGCTACAAGTGCGAAGTGATTTTTATTTTATTTTTGTTAGAAACGAAGTGGCCCTGGATGAGTGACCATTTGTGTCGTTTCATTTTCAGCGTCCTCATTCTTTAGAAGCAGTAGACTATGGTTATCACTATAATTAGGTAGTCGTTAAGCCAAGTTGGAGGTCTTATGCTCGTGAGAAATTACAACAGCCATATTGAATATTGAATATATTTATACACAATTAATTCCCACTAAAAGTTTAAAATTAAATTATTTTTAGAAAAAAAAAATGAAAACCGACTTCAAACAACACCTACATGTTCAATCCTTAACTAAAAAGTAGAAAATAATATTTTAATTACTTCATAGCAAAGAACATTAAAGGGGACTCAACGCAATTCTTGATACCACCTATAATATTTTACTATTTATAGTTTTTAATTAGTCATTTTGGAGTCGGTGTCAGCCAAGAAGGATCATAATGACCTTCATAAAAATAACCTACTAGCAAAAAAAACCTTCTTGATTAATCTATTAATATATGAATGAAAAATATAGATTTAATACAAGAAATCGAACGGAATCAGATAAGTGCGCCTCAAATTTTTTATCTTTATCTGAACACAACTATCAATGACGTCTGCCTTCACGAGTATGACCGCGTTCGGGTAGTGCACTCAGGCATATCTATAATACTTTACTCTTTGGGCATATCCCCCACGCGTGCCACTACCGCCCCGTGCATTTTAAAAGTTTGTTGCAACGGCAGAATTAAAGATCCTTCTTGGCTGGCACCGACTCCAAAATAACTAATTAAAAATTATAAATAGTAAAGTATTATAGGTATCAAGGATTGCGTTGAGTCCCCTTTAATGTTCTTTGCTATGAAGTAATTAAAATATTATTTTCTACTTTTTAGTTAAGGATTGAACATGTAGGTGTTGTTTGAAGTCGGTTTTCATTTTTTTTTCTACAAATAATTTTATCTGCCTGTGCGATTACAAATTAATTACGTTATTACATACTTTTCGATATATTTTAAGGTAAGTATACGTCAGATTTATATCATCATTTCATTGGTCATTTTTATCTATGTGAAACGGTTCTAATAATTAATGATATTACTTTGATTAGGATTAAATTTTTGTATTGGGTTGAAATACTTTGAGATTAACCTATATTAGTACAACGCATAATAGTGCCCTGGCGGCTAACTATTTCGGTTTAATATTATCGTTGCCGGCTCGGCTCCTATATGTGATAGGTTGATGTATTCTTGATGTATAGTGCATCTATATTGATAGTGAAAGCCTGAGTAATCCACAATGTAAAGTGAAAACCACATCCAAATCCATTGAGTAGTTCTCATGATTAGCGCGTACCAACAGAGAGACAGACGCTTTCTAGCGACTTCCGTTTATACTATGAATAGATGATGCCTCACTAATTTCAGTAAAGAGTAGTTATATGAGTTTTGAGTCGATAGCTATAAAAATAAAACATTTTCCATACAAACTCATACCCTCTATTTCACCCCTTTGTAAGTGTTGTTTAGAAAATTAATTAACTTAATTAAATAATTAGTATTTTCTAGTAATTTGAAAACCCTACTATCAAAACTATAGAAGTTTCATACAAACTTTGACACCCCTGTTTACCCCCTTAGAAAATAAATTTCGCAAAATCCCGTCTTAGTGAGCACCTACGTCCTAAAAGGAACCCCCATGCAAAATATAATTCCTAGCACTTGTAGTTTCTGAGATTTCGTGATGAGTGAGTGAGGGACCTTTATCATATAAGGCAATGTACCTATAATACAATGTATGTAATACAAATATAATTTTTATCAGAATTCTTATTTATAACTGTGCTCCTTCTTCTTCTCATCTACTTTGTTTCTCTGCACCAACTCAAAAGATAGACTGGTAGAAAATGCCATTGGCATTAAGTCCGCCTATATATAATATGTATTTGAAGTTTTTAAATAAAATGAATAAATCAAGAGACATACCTACTCCACAGCATTACTATACTGCTATATGATGGCCTTCCATCTGCAAATGACATTGCTTGGTCGAAATAAGGAGAAGTCGGGGCTATAACTCGGAAACTGCTGACTTGTGTGGTGTCTCTGACCAGACCATGGCACATTGATTATCTTGCTCGGCGTGCACTGTCACCTGTACACGCATGGACCTGTACTACTGCTACAGACAACAAACTGTTAGTGGCAGCGTACTGGTCATCACAGATATAACTCGCCCGTGTCGACACGATAAGAAGAAAAAACATTCAAGATAGCGGCCCGCCCTGGCTTCGCACGGGTAGACATTTTTTTAAACATTTTGGGATAAATAAAGATAATATGTGATCAATTAAAAATTAACTAATCACCTGTTAAATCTCATGTGAAGTACCAATTGAGTTGCTAAAAGCATGAATATTTAGTTAAATTTGATCCAATTAACTAACTAGATCAAATTAAATTAATTATACATGATTTTAGCATGCTTTTAGGTACTTCACATGAGATTTAATAGATGATTAGTAAATTTTTCTTTGATTAGCCTTTCAGAAAC
Organism: Parascotia fuliginaria; assembly: GCA_963082885.1. Classification (NCBI taxonomy): domain Eukaryota; kingdom Metazoa; phylum Arthropoda; class Insecta; order Lepidoptera; family Erebidae; genus Parascotia; species Parascotia fuliginaria. Next base: position 9,247,068 of record OY720180.1, on the reverse strand, counting down.
TAGGGGATAGTATGACAGACAGAATTAGATCTTCCCCGTAGTCCTACTAGTAGGACAGACATAAATAAGTCTCCTTCGTGGTCCTACTAGTAGACTGTAGGACAAATTAGTAGGACCACGAGAAAACGGCAATTATAAGATTACTTTTAAATTCGCGTAATAGGCGGTAAAGAGGTAAAATATTAACAAAACTTCATTATTATTTTTCAAAATATCTGCCTACAATAGGTACCTACTAATACATTCATCAGAACGATTAAGAGGGTTTACGCGTCATGAGTGGCAACGTTTAGTAACCATATTATTAGCCCTAACAGACGACCGGATTTGGTGTGCTTCGCACCATCACTTTGGTACGCAGCGGACTATATTCGATCGCGTAGAAAGCAGTCCGCTGGACATTATTATTATTATTATGTGTACGGTTGGTGCGATTGTTTGTACTCCCGGACGCGGTGCACTCTGCACCAAGTTCGATCGTGTGGACGAAGCACCAGACCGTTTAAAGCTTTAAAGTGCTAACACACGACCGGACTTGGTACGGCCGCACCAAAGTGTGGTGCGGTGCGCTCCGCTCAACAGACGACCGGACAACTCATCGCACGGTCTATATTGTACTCTGAGGACTAGTTGTTGGATTTGTAACTCGCGCCATGTCTACAATTTCCAAAGAAAATAAAATAGTGTTTTAGTTTTATTTGTATAATCCTACAAATAAACAATAAACTATGCATTCTGTCTCTTTCTGACAAGTAGTCTTTTAGGAAACGAACCATAGACTATACATTATAACTGTCACAATATCTTTCGTTGTTAGTGAGTGCCAGCTGTGTTTTTTGTGATCCTAAACAGAACTTATTTAAGAGCAGTATTTGGGGTACCCGACTCGGATAGATTAGGTTAGAAAGGGATGGCAGGATGCTATTCCCTTCGTGGATATTTTCTGTATAACCATCCAGAAGTAGGAGCCCGGCTCCGGCAACTACGCCTTGTTAATTGTTTGTTTCTTAAGCAATTTTTAATCATTTTTTACATTTTTTTTCATTGAATAAGAAAACTGCACTGGCAAGACAGCGGGCGACTATACCCCATCCCCTGACGTAAGCCTGACGTAAAATAGTAAAATATCAGAATATAATTTATCCATAGATTATACACTCTCTACCTACGCTTTGAATATTACGTCCATAGATTTTATAATGTAAAATAAGTACGTCCATGGTTTGCACTTGACAGCGCCTCTACGACTATCGACAACGCTAGCTGTCAAAATATTTAGCAGAGAGAAAACTCAGGAAACGCGAAGGCAGTGATAAGTTTCTTTAGTCTTTAGAGCGTTTGTCATAATATTATTCAGTAATATAAATATTTAAGCGTGCCTACTGTTTACATATGTGTCTTGTGCAAATGAAAAGTGCAACATAATGGGGTGTATAACGTTTATCAGAGGTATGACGTCCAACGTTGTTGACTATTTTACATTGTTATTCATCATTTTTACTGTGCTAATAGATTACGAACTGGTTAATTATATTTTTGCAAAATCTTTAAGTATTAGTCCGTTGATAATGCACTTTACTTCAACTATATTATATCGTGCGCATGACTTTTTTCTTGGTTTACGGTATTAAAGGCTACGTATAAAAGTTATATTAAGGTTTGTGTTACGACACGGTATCGGTTAGGTACTTAAAGTACATATTTGGCGAGAAAATACTAGTTAACTAACGTAATATCGAGTGGTCGACCTCCCTCGACGACACGCCTCCCCTGAGGTGTGTGCCTATTTATAGCCTCCAAACATTACATAAAATTAAATAGCCAAACTATTTATGTAAATATAATTATGTATTACTATCATTTTAAAATCCCCTTTTATGATTTTGACTTAAAATAAAAATGAAACTATCATTTCAATTTATTTTTAACTTAAAATCTTACTTGCTTATTTTATTTTTAAATTTTAATAATATAGGTATAATATTCTATAACACTGAAAACACTACAGGTAATTTAATTTTTATCTTTACAGGTTTTAAAATGCCATTTCCGTTCAAGGATAAAGAATTAAACAAAATCGCTGCATTTTTTAATGTTACAACTTTTTTATTGACTTGTGCTGCACTTATTCAACCTAGTTGGTTTAGAATAAAAGGTCTTCACTGTTCACAAAGTCTTTCCTTAGCACAATTTTTCTCATTTGATGATGAGGATGATGACAGTGATCAAATAACTATACGCCAGGAAACTGAGTTTGATCCTATTAATAGATCTGATTTTAATGGTAAGTAAATAAATTAATATCATGGTCATGTTAATGCTGTTACATCAGCATTAACATGACCATGTATAGAACAATGTTGCTTACAAAAAAAGAACTACTGAGTCTGTTTTACTTAATATTTGTATGGAGGCAAAACACACTAACAACATTAACTGCTATTTATTAACAGAGTATAGTAGTTGTTCAATCTAAGATATTTCTATAGAGGCTGATTACATCTTAGAATAACATAACAATTTTTAATAGGTAGGTAAAGATGTCTCACTAAAAGGCAGATATGTTGAGTCCCATGTAAGGAGACAAGCCTGTTGCCATTAACCGGACACTATTCTCATTGAAAATCTAAGCCCTAAACCTCTTTAGGGCAGTCCATAGGTACGGTACACACTACTACTAAAACACCAGAGCAGTTCTTCTGATTACAAACTGCCATCATTCTCTTATTGATAAAATTCTATTACTAACAACCATCTATTACGTACATAATAAAAAAAATGTTTTGTAATATTGCTAATGATGGGATATTTAAAATCTCATTTGCAATATAGCCTCCAATTAGGTTTACTGTAGACATTAGTATAATTTTGAGTTGAGTAATTATGACACACAAAGCTATAGATCACTTTGCATAATGGCGACTGAATCTCAAAGTATATGAATTAGTGTATACTACACACTAGGTAATTCATATATTTTGAGATTGTGAGATTGAGTTAAAAAACACTTAAAAAAGAGAAATATAGCAAAGTATACTATTACAACTGTACCTTTTCAGGATTATTGTAACAGCACAATAATCCTGAACAGGTACATTTTGAATTAAACCCAAATACTTGAGACACTTGTATAATAGTATGTTTGATCCACACAATAGATAATTGAGTAGGCCAAGAACTAGTAACATGACATATAAAAAGACTTTTAACAATAAAATAACTACATTGTGTATGTTGTGCATACCTATTTGATAGATTCTTGATCAAATAGATCAGTGCTGTATTTTTCTGTTAAAATGCACATTATTTTCTAGCTTATATATTTTTTATGGAGCCAAATATTTTGACAAATGCTATAGTATTCTACACCTCAGCTTTACCACCAGACAATAATGTAATACTATGTTATAACATAAATAATTAATAATACTAAGCAGTTAAATGATCTACAAAATGCTAAAAAAAAATATTAATTTTACAGGATTACCGCCTTGCACAACACCAGAAACAATATCACTGATGCGGGTTCTCATATTATTATGTTTCCTGGTGTTACTATGTTCCTGCATCGGCACACTGATCAATGTTACTAGTTTGAACAGTAGAGCCATCAAAATGTTACGCAGAAATGCTATCCCTAGCATAATGTGTGTGTTTTGGGTGATTGCGATTGTTGGAGTGTGTTACTATACTACGGTCGTTCTTGGTAATGCGAATAACAGTGATCCGAACATGATACAAGTGGATTATGAATATGGATTTTATACTATAACTGGAGCAGGTGAGTGGTTTAAATGTTGTTTAATTACATAAGACCAATTGCAGTTTGTGTCTTTAACACTTCATGTACAATAGCCAGGTTTAGAAACAGTTTAAGAACATAACTATAAGTACCTATATACCTAACATGTATATCATAGCAGAGCTATGTTACTTAATGGTTACCACGTTACCATGTTTTGTATTAAGAGACATTGCCTACTCTAGCTAATACATGACTCTAGGAGCACTGAACCCATTTATTTTACACTACTTGTTGCCCGCCGCTCCGCCTGCGTGATTGCGACAAGCCATTTTTCCACAATAAAAGATGTGCCTGTGTTGTAACTCAAGGTCTATTATGTGTCTACCTATACCAAATTTCATCAAAATCGGTCCAGTGGCGCGTGAAAGCGTAACAGATAGACAGAGTTACTTTCGCATTTATAATAATTTTGATATGAATTACGAACTTTAGGATTCGAAACTGAACAAGTACGTTCAGTTTCGAATCCTAAAGTTCGTAACCATTAGATCGTCACCATAAATAAATAAATAAATAAATAATAATATGGGTTTACTGGTAGGTCAGCAAGCAAAATAATACTACCATAACACTATAGCAATGTAATTCTGGCTGCGCTCATTTCTGGGGTAGAGATACGTAAACAGTCGGACCGAATTCAAACGAGAACAGTCGCGCCGAATTCGAACGAGAAATCAATATGCCAATTTCATTATCCAGTACCTACGTACCTACCTATAATCAATTTATTAGTGTTTATCGCCGATTCATTACAACTTCATACGGGTAATAATTCCATTATTTAAACAATGAACAGAATACCATTAAAATACTCATGCTATGTTAATAAGGTTCAGAATTGGTTTCACTTAGAATTATGTTTATGACTGGAAACCATTCATCTCAATTACCATAGTTTTATTGATAAAATATTATTTGTGATATCATCAAAACAGTGAACACAATCGTGCATTTCAATAATTATTGTAAACAAGCCTATTTAAATCAACATCTGGCCATTCAATATCAAATTAACGCTTCTTTGTTATTCTTTGAGAAGCATAAAATTAAAAAAAAAACATTTCATTACGCAATTCGCAAGCTGGTCTTTTTCTCTCATGGAGATGATAATTGCATTTTTGCATGATGTAAATGAGTCTTAATAGATGACCGTGTAATAACATCAAATCTTCATAGCAGCGGTTATTTATGGGCATATGGTTCGTTAAAGGCAGTAGTTGATATTTGATATTTGAAAAGCGAGGGAAGTCCCTAAGTCTCTGTCAACGGAAACCTATGTATATCAGATTGATCATAAACCCAAACTAGTTCAGGTTTATGATCTAAAATCTGGATTGTTACAGGCTTATGATGAAATTGTTTTTAAAATGTGTCATATGCCGGTTTTTCATCAAAACCCCTAGGGGGTTTTGATCAAAACCTAATTTTATGAAAAACCTGCGACATAAATATTATAACTTAGCAGCTCCACAGCTAACTTAAATGTCAATTTTTCAAATTGCAGTAAGTAATTAGAACATCACCGATTTATCAGAATCCAAACCGATCAGAATTAGAATTTCTCTGAATCCGTTTTCTCAGAATTTCTCTGAGATCGGCTTAGAGACTTTTCTTGAGAAAAATTACAGCACTGTTTGCTTCTATTTTTAACGACCGCAAATATGTAAGTTGTCTTGTCATTGTCTGAAAACCAACGAAGCAGTTGTTAGAAAGAAATATTAAAGCCATAGTACGTAATTGACTTTTGGCACCGGTATTTTAGTTGCTTTTGAATAACAAGATACAGACCAGTCGTCCATCACATCACAACATCCGTGTGATGTCACTCACCGCTTGTGCTAAAAGTGGCAATTTAATAAATTCATAAATTTAACTTTCCAGGTGCTCTAGCTTTGTTAGCATCAGCTGCTAACCTATGGGGTGCTCCATTATCTAATGACGAGGATGTTCAAAGAAGAAACTTAATGGAAGACTGGGATGGTTATGAAGCACACAGCGTGGGGCCGACTCCTGCTGTGCCAACATTACCTCCTTACACTCCGAGTGCAGACTACATATCAACATTGCATCCAACTTACGCGCCGCCTGTACTCGGAGCGCAACAGTACTTCCCGTTTGACGATCTCTCGGTACTTCCACCACCTCCTCCTTACTCACCTTGAGTCTACTAATCCAGTTTTATTCTCGAATCATCCAAATATTGATGTATATTAATTTTAATCTGCAGTATTTATTATTTTAATTTGAAGTTCTGAGTTCCATGTTAAAATAATAACATGTTATGTTATAGACTTGCGAGTAGTTGTGAGAGTTGAGTGGAAATTTCGACATTGCAAAGAAAATAATCTCAGGTAAATGTTGTTTGGGATTAATTATATTGTATGTCTAGTTCGCAAATCTGATGGATTTCCTTTAAAGGTTTGCGCACATCTACCTCAATCAGAGAAATGAAGAGGAGACATCCGTTAAGTGCCGCAGGAGGTCGCGAAATAAGTAAAGTTATACTTTACTAGCTGCCCGCAGCGCCGTTTTACCCGCGTTACTGCTCTGCTCCCGTCGCCAGTAGCGAGATGTTACACAGCCTATAACCTTCCTTAAGAACTGGGCTATCATACGCAACAAAAATTATTTAAGTCCGACTGGTAGTTCTAGAAATTAGCGCGTTCAAACAAACTTCCGCTTTAGATAAATTATACTTTTGTCATTTTGAGTTAAATGCCTTGTTGAATCTCGTAAACTGACGTATAAATCGACTAATTTCTAAGCCACAGGGGTATCACAGAAGGGGCGTGTTTTCGCTTTGTGCGTCAATGCGCTTTACCTTTTTCAATATAGCCTCACTAAAAGCGAGCACTCGTTATTTAGATCGTGGAATTGAATCGAAACTAGTTTTGCAGGGTTTTTAACCCGCTTTGAGATGTAGCCTAACCCTACACCAATACAAGTAGATGTGCGCAAACCAATTAAAACACTTAAGAGTATATATACTTCTTTATTACATATTAAATATAATTGAACTTGAATGTGATGATTGTTTAGAATATTTTAGTAAATTAATAATATCTTAGTTTTAAAATGCCTAAAATTTAAATTGTATTGTTTGGTTTATGTATGTATATATTGTGGTTGTGAGTTAATTAATGACTACTATTCACTTCTACATGTGATTTGCCATTTTAGTGCCTATTCATATTGTATTTCTCAAGATGCTTTAAAATATAATAAATTAAAATTCTTTTTATTTATAGCCTAATTAGGTGTTATATATAATTTTATATGTTAAGGGCAGACTAACATTTGAGTCGTTAACTTAAAACCATATTAGATTATTGGGAGGGATAATCGACTAATTTTGAATTCAGGCGGGGTCTTAGGTGCTAGGGTAGTGCATGGTGTACTATTTGCTATGTAAGCCTGCCTTTCCATTTGAGATGTGATTAAATTGTAAACAAGGACAAAACTACGCTAATAATTTACTCCAGTGATGAATAATTTAGAAAGTAATTTTTGTTTTGCTTTATAGATCTCACTTGAAAGGGCACCCTAACATCATCGTGCCAGGACAAGTTTCTAAATGTAATTAATTATTCACATTTTGTCCATTCCACATCATGAAAATATTTATTTAATGGCAAAATTAGTGTTTATTTGTGAGTTTAGTCTTTGATGTTATAAAACTAAATTTCGTATTCCTTATTAAATCTTTTCAATAAATTACTTATGAATTACAGGAGACGTCTATATCAATATCTGTGTAGGTGTACCAAATTTAAATGACCTGAGATAAAAACTTATTAGATAAATTGTTGTCGCTCGAAAAATACGCACCAAATCGTAAGTTAAAACAAAGAACCCGTCACAGATCTGCAATACTTGTTACACAGAATTTGTTCGCATCGTCTGTCAACTAAATACAATTTGCTTATGAATTATGCAAATTGTATTTAGGTATGTAGGTAGGTACCTATTTTAGATCATGAAACTACTCTTCATTGTGCACTTAATATATTTGTTTCAATAATTTCCATAACACTTCTTTATCATTAGCTTTTATCGTAGCTCTTTTATTAATGTCACTTTATCAAAAACTAAAACTTTTCATTTTTGGGTGAATTTGAATTATTGCAATATTACGATAAAAAGGGCGTGCATTGCCAATTTTGCATTTAAGTGTACCTAAAAGAGTTTGTAGTACCTACACACAAAACTGCATAATATAATACTGAATGAAAAATGAATACACGACAGTTTTGATGTACAGTAGGTACCTACTACAACATATTTTGTTGTAGTAGGTACTGTAGGTATATCTTATTTTTCTTAATATCCTATCTACTTACTTAATTTATTCCTAAAGATTACATACGACGACTTCCAAAATATGAAATCAAAGCAATCTTCGATCAAATGCCTTTAATGTTGATACGGCAATATTGCCATTAATATAGTGAAATATTGTTATAGGTACTAGATATAAATCAAATACTAATATTTTTGCATTATTGTTTGCTTAAAAATAGTTAAACAAAATATTACAGAATAGTAACCTTATTTTAAAATTTAAAGCCGTATTTACAAGATGCCAGTTTTACGAGATAAGTTGGCAAGGCAAGAAAATCCACTTTGAGACACAAAAAGGTAACTTGATTCGTACCATTGGCATCTTGTAAATAATGCTTCACCTAACTGTAAACCCACAACTATTGTATTTTAGTAATAATATGTAATTAAAAAATTATCATGTACCTATTGAGAGATGTTTCATAAAAAAGAAACAATAAAATGAGCTTTTTAGAAACTAGTGAATACTATTTGTGGTCATGTCATTGAACTAACTAAATAAAATGTACCTAAATTAAAATGTATAATATTCTTTATGTGACTAGCACTGGTAGCAGATCCTTTGTAGACCCCGAAATAGTTTATCATTTTTCAATTCCCTAAATTCTCAATGTCACCAGTCGATTCAAAATCAACCAGATGTACAATCAGAAAGATAGAAAAAAAAACTGATGTCTGATTGATCACTTTTCGATATTATTTTGTTATGTCGACGTTCATTTGGTTTATTCTTTGTTTTATACAGAATCTGCGTAAGGTGAAGGCGCGGCATAGGCGCAGCGCACGCGTTTAAAATGTAGGCAGGCGACGAAGCGGCGTGCCTGCGCCGCGCCGTTTTTCTATAATTCACGACACGTCGCCTCCCTACATTTTGTATTAAAACTTTTTGAAGCGGCATCGCGTCTAACGTCGCGCCTGAGCCTTCACCACGCCTTCTCTGCATAATTTGGGCCTTAAATATGCAAAATTTACACATTTTGTTTATCATAGTGGTACGCAATTACTGTTTGATAGTACAAAATTGGTTATTTTCGTATCTGGTGAGTGGCGATTCTGGTGAATTGAGAGTTTGGTAAACTGCTCCGGGGCCCCTTTGTATAATATCCATGTTACCAAAAATATAAGCATGTTATTAGTTTAATTATTTGTTATTGTAATAATGTATAGAATCCTTATAGGGGTAAGAATAGTTATTCCTGGTGTTAACTAGGAAGTTTATTTTTACATTTAAAACAAAGAGTAAGATTTTATTTTTGTGTAAGACCAATATGCAATACATATCTACAAATTATATTGATTTTAATTTATAACCTGTTAATGCGACACAAAATTACTTACTGAGCTACTTTTTGCTATGTCAGCTGCTGTAACAGGAAGCGCCAGACAACTGTTCTTTAGACGTTGCCGCCTACTGCTGCCAACATAATAATATTATTATAAAAAGAAAAATTGTAGGTGGTACTGGCAGCCAGTGTCACAATCCCTACTGGCATTTCATTCGGATCTGCTAAGGAAAGTGCTCAGTCCTAAGCAAAACGTACCAACAGCAGTACCTACCTAACGGCACTGGCGATCATAGGCTCCAGTAGCCTTTACAATACAGTCCTATGAATTCTTCAAAATTTTGTATATAATCACTAATTCACCCAAATATCTAGACGTTGCGATAAACTTCAATCAGACTGATGGAAAAAAATAGCGACTAGGTACTTTGCGGTGGCTTCCACTATTTCCATTAAGTATGTATTTGCATTGATGGAAATACTGGGACAGTCTTCCACTATTTCCAATGCGGGTGGCGAGGCGATTAAAAAACGCTGCATCGCTTATTGACGGCGTGCACATGTGAACTATATTTTATTTCCTCTTATATAAACTCTTTTGAACATATTGAGTGACAGCTGCCATTATCATTGTTCTATTATTTTATTTATTCTTTGACTGAATGATACGGGTCCATCTTTTGTTTTCACGGAAGTTGGTTGTCATATAATTTCATCCACATTTTTTCTATTTTATCATTGTAATATACCATTAATATCATCAACAAGAATATAATTCTACACTTGACGCTGGCAGAAATAGCTGACACAATCGTCGGCTCTGTTGCCAAAAAAAAAGAAGAAGAAGAAGACTGAATAATAATAAAATAATTATATTCACGGAGTTTATAAAAAGGGATATGAATATACTAAACACATAAGTCTATAAAAATAATAATACTGTAGGGATGATATATGATGAATTGATGAATGATTTATGTCACAGGCGAATAAACATAAAAAACAATACCATTTTATTTTCGTTAACTACAAGTACCTTATGAACAGATTAGGTAAAATAAGGTACTACCGCTTCTTTCCGGGTACGGAAATGATGGTAAGTAGGTATATAATTTGTATAAAAACTTTATTGTATAAAACGCTTCTTTTTTGCCCGTGTTAGTAGTAGTAACACGGGCAAAAAAGGAAACGCTTGTCCCACTTTTTCCATTTCGTATTTCCATGGAAATAGTGGGATACACCCGTGCTTTGAAATCAAACATATTAGACCAATTTTTAAATAAATATAATTTATATAATATTGCACTGAAAATAATGTAGGTACCTACCTACTTATCTCCTTTGTTATCCGTGGTACACCCAGTAGTAGTTTTTCTGTCAGAGAATCGACTGGATTGCAACCTGTCCGGTTGCTTTTCGGGAGATACGGGTACGCGCCCCCGGCACCTCGAGCCTTCATTATCGTACACCTATACATCCGCGATATGAAGTCCCCGTCTTTCCTTCCCTCTCCTGACTATAGTGGTAGGGTCTAACCTAGACCCGCACGGGTTGGTACCACAATTCTACCTATTTCGGCCGTAATAGCAGCTCAGCTGTGTTTCGTACGAAGGGGGAAACAGCCGTTCCTGTGTTCCTATTTCCTTTCCCAATTGGGTGGCGAAGTTTTGGTGATGCTTGAGACGTGCGGTGGTAAAAGTCTTGGCCTGTTCGTTGAGCGTGACGAGTTGACGCGGGGTCCAGGGAGACCCGATGGGAATGGTTATCCGTCGGCCACCTGCCAGTCAGTAGGGGACCCGAACCCGTGTGTATCCCGCACGGGAGGCTGTCCCGCCAGCTGGCGAAAATCCCGTCTCATAGCCGTTGTGCCGGAATGGGAGACCGGAGTGGATCCCGGCGGTTGTGAGCGGGGGGGCATCGGGGGCCCTTCCGTGCCCCGCGTCAGCTTTTCACTCAACTCACGGATTGGTCGGGTCCAACACACCGCTCTTTCTTTGGGTATCACCTTGACTTCGCCTCCCAAATTACACCTCACCCCCACTCTCTCTACAAACCATGGCCACAAGAAAGAGAAAGAGCAACGTATCTACGGCGGACACCAAATCCACATTTACAATGGATTTCTGCAATATCAGGGGTCTTCACAGTAATCTCGACGCCGTCCATCAACACCTTGAGTCGGCGCGGCCTGCCTTGCTCTTTTTAACGGAGACGCAGATATGTACCCCGGACGATATATCGTACCTTAAATACCCCGGCTACGAGCTGGAACATGCTTTCCACCGGAAGGCTGGGGTGTGCGTTTTCGTACGGGGTGATATCTGCTGTCGCCGCCTTCGGGCCCTCGAACGCCGGGACCTATCATTATTATGGCTGCGGGTAGACCATGGGGGTCTTACCCGAATCTACTCGTGCCTTTACAGGTCTCCGGCCAGTGATATGGGAGTCACCCAAATAACCGAGAACGTCCAAGGGGGGATTGACCAAATATTGGAACAGCATCCGTCTGCGGAGGTGGTGGTCCTAGGTGATTTCAACGTTCACCATAAAGAATGGCTGGGGTCCCGGACCACTGACCTCCCGGGCAGAACTGTCTTCAATATGGCCTCGGCCTATGGCCTCTCTCAACTGGTAATGCAGCCCACCCGCATTCCAGACGTAGAGGGTCATGAACCTTCTTTGTTGGATCTTCTGCTGACTACTCACCCAAACGGCTATGGGGTAGTGGTCGATGCTCCACTCGGATCATCTGACCACTGCCTTATCCGTAGTAAAGCCCCTGTTGTGAGACCCGATCGCTCTTCGGCAACCGGGTCTCGCAGAGTCTGGCGATATAGCTCAGCAGATTGGGATGGGCTTCGTGAATTTTTCGCGTCCTACCCATGGAAGCGGCTTTGCTTCTCCTCCGGAAATCCCGACACATGTGCGGACTGCATTACCGATACGGTGCTTCAGGGGATGGAATTATTCATCCCCAACGCAAAAATTCCGGTCGGCGGACGCAGTCGCCCCTGGTTTAACAAAACCTGCAGGCAGGCGACGCACCTTAAGCAGTCCGCATATAGGGCCTGGAACAGTGCTAGGCAACGCCAGGACCCGCGGGTCAGGGAAGAGAAGCGTAAGTTCAATGCCGCTTCCAGATTCAACAAGAAGGTTATCGCTGAGGCCAAAGCAGAACACGTTGCCAGAATTGGCGAGAGGCTAGAAAGCTATCCTTCAGGGAGCCGTGCATTCTGGTCTCTTGCCAAGGCTGCCCAAGGCAACTTCTGCTCGTCCAATCTCCCGCCACTGCGCAAACAAGACGACATACTGGTCCATAGTGCAAAGGAAAAGGCTGACACTTTAGGCCAATTCTTTGCCTCGAACTCGACTCTAGACGACGGGGGAGTCACACCACCCAACATCTCGCGGTGTGAAAGCTCAATGCCGGAAATCCGCATCACTCAACGCGCGGTCAGGCGAGAGCTCAGGCTCCTAGATGTCAACAAGTCGAGTGGACCAGATGGCGTCCCCGCAGTGGTTCTGAAGACGTGCGCCCCTGAGTTGACTCCCGTTTTAACGCGCCTTTATCGTCTCTCATATACCGCTAATAGGGTTCCATCTTCGTGGAAGGTAGCTAACGTCCACCCTATCCCTAAAAAGGGTGACCGGTCGGACCCGTCAAACTACAGACCGATAGCGATAACATCCTTGCTGTCCAAGGTTCTGGAACGAGTTATCAACTCCCAACTCCTGAGGTACCTTGAGGAGCACCAGCTGATAAGCGACCGCCAGTACGGTTTCCGTAACGGTCGGTCAGCTGGTGATCTTCTCGTGTACCTCACACACCGTTGGGCAGAAGCCTTGGAGGGCAAGGGTGAAGCTCTGGCTGTCAGCCTTGATATTGCCAAGGCGTTTGACAGGGTCTGGCACAAAGCACTTCTATCGAAGCTACCATCCTATGGAATCCCCGAGGGACTCTGCAGATGGATCGCCAGCTTCCTGGATGGTCGGAGCATTAGGGTCGTTGTTGATGGTGCTTGCTCCGATACCATGATGGTTAATGCTGGCGTACCACAAGGCTCAGTGCTTTCCCCAACGCTGTTTATTCTGCATATCAATGACATGTTAACCATTGAGAACATGCATTGCTATGCAGATGACAGCACGGGTGACGCGCGGTACACTAGCCAACAGAATGTCCCTCGGAGCTCCGTGCATGAGAGACGGTTACAACTTGTGTCTGAAGTTGAGGGCTCTCTCGGGCGGGCTCTCGAATGGGGTGAGAAGAACTTAGTTCATTTCAACCCCACGAAGACACAAGTATGCGCGTTCACTGCGAAGAAGGACCCTTTTGTTATGGCGCCTCAGTTCCAAGGAGTTTCTCTCCGTATCTCCGATGACATTGGGATCCTCGGCGTTCAAATATCCAGCAAGGTCCAATTTGGGAGTCATTTGGAAGACAAAGCCAAACTGGCGAGCAAAAAGCTGGGCGTCCTGAACAGAGCCAGACGGTACTTTACGTCATCTCAACGGCTTGTGCTATACAAAGCACAAGTCCGACCGCACGTGGAGTACTGTTCTCACCTGTGGGCAGGAGCCCCCAAATACCAGCTCGACCCACTTGACTCCCTCCAACGGCGAGCTGTTCGAATCGTCGATGATCCCAATCTCACAGACAAATTGGAGTCACTGGAGCAGCGGAGGGACTTTGGCTCTCTATGCGTGCTCTATCGTATGTTCAACGGGGAGTGCTCTGAGGAACTGTTTGACTTGGTGCCATCGTCTCCTTTCTATCATCGCACCACTCGACATCGCAGCAAAGTTCATCCATACTACCTGGACACGATCTCGTCTAGCACGGTTCGTTTTCAGCGTTCATTTCTCCCACGTACGTGCAGGCTCTGGAACGAACTACCAGCTGCGGTGTTTCCCGAGCGCTATGACATGTCCTTCTTCAAACGAGGTTTAAAGAGAGCATTAATATCACGGTAGGCAGCGGCTTCGCAGAGCCCCTGGCATTGCAGAAGTCTATGAGCGACAGTTTCCACTTACCATCAGGTGGGCTGTTGGCTCGTCTGCCACTATAGGCAATAAAAAAAAAAAAATAGTACCACCAGTGGTACTGCGGTTAGTTTTTCATAACCATGGTGCCCAGTAGTTCCACCAGTGGTACTACGGTTAGTTTTTCATAACCGTGGTACCCAGTAGTTGCACCAGTGGTACTACGGTTAGTTTTTCATAACCTTGGTACCCTGGCGGTACCACGGTTATAAAAATATGACTAGTACATCCGTAGTAATAACCGTGATAGTGTTAACACGGTTATTACTACAGTTCTAAATTCTACTCTTACTATAATAATAACCAACACAGACAAGGTAAATTTGTCTGTGATGATAACCAAGTGTTATGGAATAGTACTAGTAATATAATTAAGTCCCTATGTGTTTTTTAATAATCTTAACCCTATTCCTGTTGGTTTCCCCGTCCAGTAGAGATTGACGGTCATAGACACGATGCGTTGTGGCGCCGCACAGGAAAAATTTAGCCTTATCGGCGGGCACACGTAAGGTGTGACAGTCTGTATAAAAATCGTAAAAGTGAATCGTAAAAGACGACTGAGCGGTGCCGCTCCGACGTCGCACCGCATTCATCCCTCTAGTGTTAAGTGGTACGACGGTAGTTTCTTCAAAACCGTGATACCATTGTGGTCATTAGTACTACAGTTATAACCTTAGTACCACCAGTGCACGGGTTGTACCATGGTAATGAAAAACTAACCGTAGTACCACTGGTGGTACTACTGGGTGTACCACGGATAACAAAAGATTTATCTTACAAACTATTTTACAACTTCTCCATATACACCCAGTTGCTGAAAGGCTGACCAACGAAAAATTAAGTAATCGCCGTTAAATCTTACGTGGAGTACCTACTTACCTAAAAGCATGCATATTAATTACTTTAATTTAATCGAACTAGTTACTAATTATATCAAATTAAACAAATTATTCATGCTTTCAGCACCCCAATTGGTACTTCACATGAGATTTGCCAGGTGATTCGTTAATTTTTCGTTGACCAGCCTTTCTGAAACTGGGTGTTAGTCTTTGTAGCTTGCATAATTAGAGAGATACAAACAGATAATAAATCTAGAAGTAAAATACAATAGCCCCAAGGAACTGTCCCAGATTATACAGGTCATAGTTTTGAATAGAAATGAAATAATCATTTGTGAATAGAAACGATAGAATCATTTGTGATGATCATATCACAGAATAATAATTTTGCAAACACATTCAATTGGTTGAACATGCCACAGATGTGAGGTGATGTGCTACAGTTATTTTTTTAAATGATTTAACTGCACTTTAGTTTAATTATTGTTTAAACATAACACAATCTAAAATCTATGTCAAATGAACAATATGAGATAATACCTTAGTCATGGAAATAAATATTAAGTTACCTATCTATACTAATAAATAAAGGGGAAGAGTTTGTTTGTTTGAGCGCGCTAAGCTCTGGAACTACCAGACGGATTTTTCTTTTTGCGTACCTACTAAAGCATCATGCTGCTGGCGACAAGAGCAGAGCAGTCACCAAAGACGCGGATGAAAACGCCTTGCAGGAACCTAGTATTTTATTATTACTACCGTCCCACCCTGCCTTTGTTTCTGTATCAAAAGTATACATATTTGACAACAAAAGCCTACTTATATAATACGATTGCAACACTATCTGCGAAATATTATTGCTTTACTGCAAATGTACTTTACTACATACTGCTGTGTTTAACATAATAAAATATAGCATGTTACTCGCTATATTTGTAGCTAACCAAAGATGAAAAAAATTTTGAAATCAGTAACATAGTTTTCAAGTTAAATCGTAAGAAATATACAAAAAATCTATCTTTTTCTTTTTAATATTAGTTTAGGTACGAACACCTTATTTAATACATTTGTAAACAAATTAGCATAATAGGTAACATAAATATTCAGAAAAATTAAACCAATAATATTTCAAAAGCAATCACATTATTGTATGTACTTTTCAGTAGAATAGTAATAATATTAAAGTGAAACCAGACAAAAGAGTACCTAACACACTCTACTATTTTACAATACTGTAATAATTGGGGGAAGTAGACCTAAAGTTAAAGACATTAGAGATTTTTTCTTCTAGCTTGGTTAATGCACTTATGGCATTCTTCTATCAAATGAATATATCAAAGAATATCATTGTGTAACATCAGACAAGATCAAGCCATACTTATTCATTTCAAAATTAAAACTGCCTTTAATTTCTTGTACTTTCTCTGCTAACTTATTATTCTAATTTGAAACTGCAGATAAAACACATCATAAAAACAAATTATTAAACTATTCCATTCATGTGTCCTTTAGTGCACTTAAATCAAAATGTGGTTGTCCTGCATTAATAGCCCTACCTGGCTGTGGCTCTTTGGCAATGGGCATCTTTTGCATAAACTCATTGGACAAACCTTCAGTACCTATATTTACATTAGAAATATTCATTTGTAATACTTCACTCTGTGACGGTAGGTTTAAATATTTGAGTCGTTCTTTTTCCAAATAAGTAACCCTTTCTTTTAAAGTCATATTCTCATCTTTAAGTACTTCAACTTGTAATACTAATTGTTCCACCAATGAATTCAAGTTCTGATTCAAAATCTGTAGCTCTTCTACTACAGTTTCCTGTCCCTTTTCAGTCTTTTTGCCATCTAGAACATCAGTTTTAATAACAGTATCCTTAACAATACTTTGATCACTACTTTTATTTAACAATGTGTGTAACAAAGAGTCTGTTTCGTTTATTGTTCTATATATAGCTATTTGCACTTTAGAGTTGTCATTTACTTGTAGATTGTATGTAGGATCTTTTCCTAAACCTTTTAAATTATCCATGGCTTTCTTTACCCGTTCGTATTGCCCTTTCTTACTTTTAATTAAATCCTTTTGCTTGAGGTGATAGCTGTGTTGTAAGGTGATGGACTCGAGTGCTACGGATGACGTGGTGGATTTCATAGCGTCTAGAAGTAACTCTGCAGCATTATGGTGGCACTGCATCGCTTCATCGTATCTGTTGTTTATTAGATGTGCCTCAGCACGACGATGTTGTTGATGAGCCTAATAACAGTCAAAAATATTATAGCATGCTAAAATTATCAGTGAATTACAAAATAAGTAAGTAAACTGAAGTTGACGCTGAATGTTTACAGATTTATTGTACGTACCAAATTAAGTGGATGGGATTCCATTTTTAGTTTGAATATTACGTACTATTAATAAATAATGTATTTTATTAGCTCAAATATTTTGCTCGTAGATCTGCCATTTGTGTAAGTGTCAAATCAAATCAAAACCAAAAGTGTCATTGAACTGACAAGTCTTAGTGATGATTGAGTGTTGCGAACGCTGACTTGTAAACAAAGAGTGTTGCAAATAGGTTTAAATACTCTTAAGGTTGCGAACGTGGAATGGAACATAAACTGATCTGACACATTTGGCATTCGTCCTGTCTGTACTCGCTGGTACTCGCGGCTCGCGGAGTACCTGCTTTACCAACATAATTTTTTTTACAAACAATAAAGCATGTACAAAAATTACACTCAGCAATTTTAGTGTATACATTATTGTTTGTAAAGTAAACAAGCACAATAACAAATTTTCATGCATCCGTATACGAATCGTTCCTAATAAAATTCTCATAGCAGCTACACGCACTATCCCGCTGTGCTCCTGCAGCGCCATCGAGGCAGTCATCGTCACAATGAAAGGCTAATGAGTTGTATCTTTATCTGCTGTAGACTTTTGGGAAACCTCAATGGAGAGTTTATCTCAAAGCCTTTTTTATACGTGGGAGGAAGTTCCTTTGAAACGTCACCGTGTATACTTGTGGTAAGATAGGGTGAGCATAGCTCGATTATACTGTATTGTTAAGTGAATTTATTAATAATTAGAGTCAAAAAAATTTGACTCTTTATATAGGTAGTTATACTTACTTAGTCGGCCGGGCGACAGACTACTTAAAGTTTAAATTTTCAGGTGGGGAAGTAAACTCAAACTCAAAGCATTTATTTTATTTTGATCATAAAGTATGATGCTTATGAAAAGTCAACATAACATGAAGTCAGCCAATTGACCTACAGCCAGTTCGCTGACAAGGTACAGCTGTGAGAAGAACTGGCAAGGAACTCACACTACTCTTTTCAATCGCCAGATAATTACAGTTATTTGTATGAGTTACAATTTAAGCACTCAACCGAACCAAAGAACCATACAAAGTAATTATTACAAATTAACCAATTATTATAATTAAGTACTAAGATTAAAGAAAGAAAAGAGAGGATTTCAATTATTATTAAGCAGTACTTATCTACCTCAAAGAAGAACGACAATAAATTATCTACTATCCCTGAAATCTGAAAGTAATTGGTAGCAGTTTTCAGGATAGAATTGCTAAATTAATTAATATAAATAAACCAATTATTTAGATACTATTATAATATAACACATGTACTTTATTCTAATAAAAAAAATATGGATAAAAAACTTGGTTACATAGCATATATAGTCATGTGCAAGTCGCAAAATGTGCACTAGTACAAGTCGCAGAATGTGCAGGGAGTAAAACGTGCAGGGGCAAGCGAAATGTTGTCCCTGGTTTAAGGGTTAGAAAGGCAAACGGGCTTATATCTAGCTCTACCCCACAGTTACTAAACTTATGAATAAGGTTTCAAAATAACAGTTAAGTACATGAAATATTAAAAATATATAATCTTAGGCAGTACCTACCTACATGAAATAACTGCATACTCAAAAACGTAAGTGAACTTAACACAATTGCGAAACTTAAATAAATATTATTAAAATACTAGCTTCTGCCTGCCCGCGGCACCGCCTGCGCACGTCTTTTTTGAAATGACATAGGTACATAATCAGAAAGTATGTATCAATGCTAGCATGGAGGATTAAATGCAATAGAGTAAAACCTCTCAATAAGTCCTTCATAGTCCGTTATCCTTAAAGAGCTAATAATTGAAGTAAGTAGATACATACAATTAGCTGTTATTAAAATCACACTATGTACTATTTGATTCCATATTTTTGTAAAAAAATAGTGTTTTCAATTTTTCATGGAAGTCTTTATGTTTACGATGACGCTTCCCAAAAAAAAAATCCGATCTATATATGTCGCAGGCAAATTGTATAAACCCACCATACTGCCTCGGCATTTTGTAAAAGCTCGCAGTCATCGGCGTAATGTGATGTCGAAGGCAGATTGGGTTAGGTTAGAACTGTGACCTCTACTGCTATAAACCTACCTTCCTGCAAATGTCCGGCCTATCTTATTGATCTGATATTGTTTGGAATGTTTAAAATTTTATTATAAGTTTGTATTATATTTGCTTATTACTATCAATAGCTGTGCTCACAATATTAAGTTACTAAAATAAATCAAAATATGTGCATAGGTATATCTCAATAAGATTAGAAATTTTGTAAATTTCTTTTGAGCGCTTGTATAAGTACCGTAAAACGGGGTGAATAGGGACGATTTCAAAGTTTGGAGTAGATTTTAACTATTTTGTGCGATAATGTATTATTCGACAGTACTTTAATATCTGTTCCGGTGACAAAAACTGCACTTAAATCTACTTTTCACACGGTTCTAACACTTATAACGCAGATTTCGAGAGAAAAACTAAAACATGTGGCCGATTTCTAGTCATTTCGTGGTTGGGGTCAATAGGGATGGAAGAGGGATGAAATAGTAATTCAGCTAGGACTGCCTCTTAATTGATTTTTATCTGACATAAAAATAACACAAAGTAAGTTAGGTATTGTCTTCATATAAGTAAGTAGGTATCTACCATTTAAAAAGTTCTTCTCATATCATCCCTACAGTATTATTATTTTTATAGACTTATGTGTTTAGTATATTCATATCCCTCGGGTAGTAGTGCTCGGGTAACACCGCAGCCGGTAGTTTGTTCGTGGAAGAAATGAACGCTGAAAACGAACCGTGCGTCCAGGTAAGTATGGGTGAACTTTGTTGCGATGTCGAGGGGTGCGATGTTATAAAGGAAACGATGGCACCAGCTCAAACAATTCGTCAGAGCACTGTCCGTGAAACATACGATAGAGCACGCAGCTGAAATAATGATGAAGATTTTTATACTGCTATGTGTTCACTTGTGAATGTGAAAATAGTACGCAGTTAGGTATATGTAGATTAACAGACTAGTTTGTTGACGAGGTACTATTTCAAGTTCAGTTCAATACTTTTAAGTTATATTACAAGTCACTAGATACCGCTGTACTCCTATAAGTAAGTACCTACTCATAGGGCTAGTTTTCACCGGGATACCATGGCGGCGCAACCAGTTGCCGCTACCAACAAAATGTATACCTACCGCTCTATAGAGAGCTATTCACCTGGTGTCCGTTAGGTTGCGCAACCAATTTGGCGGCGCCACCAGCTCGGACGCGTACACGGAATGTTACTGGTCGCGCCACCACGCTGGTAGCGCCACCACTAATTACTACAGCGCTTTATGTTGTCGTACTCACTCGGCCCCCAATCCGGCCGTCAGTAACGTTAGATACAATACGTGTGAACTGTTGTGATTTGTTTTCTATTGGCTTAATTTAATATTTTGTTAATTCCATATTTTCGATAACTTAGATACAAAAAGGTTTATTGTCGAAATTTAAAGAAGACCATCAATTTGAAATAATTAAAAAGAAAAACTTATCCGGATATATTCTTAGATCGTCGTATACGTTGACGAATTGTCCTTTCTTGCAGTGATCGGCTAAATAAAGATACACCCACCACTGTTTCTTTTTCTCTTGAATTTTCTTTTCCTACGTACATACAGCAGTAGTGCTATCTCTTCGAGATCCATTTTGATACTGTCTTAGTGTGGTGTGGCGACTCTGGTGTCTGTATGGTGCCTAGTTTTGTAGCTTACGGACACCCAGTTAAAACTAGCCCTAAAATAAGTAGTACCTATAGTTTCGCCTCAGAACAAGGACTCCTTGTTCTGTGAGTTTCGCCAAAGTCACCATGGCAACAGTTTGGCTTTTGACACGGTAGACTTTTCTTAAGCGCACATCAATTTGACAAATACTTTTTTGAAGTTTTAATTTTCTATGGTGCTCGACTTTTATAATCTTTTCAAAGATATTATTTAAACGTATTAAAATGACTTTGAACTTCGATAGAACTTGGTGTACAAAAACTAATCAAATATTGCGATCTAGTCAAATGTCGATTGCAAATAAAATACTTGCGTATAAGATTTTTTTAAGACCATTATTGTTGTACTACTGGTTCGAGGAGCATTCCAATCATATGAAGAAATTAGAAGTTAAAGTTCTGCAACAAATATTCCGGACAAAGTCCAGAAATGATATATACAAGCAATACTCTGATATAAATGCGACTCAACTGATGAAAGTTCAAAAGATACGTTGGCGTAGAGCCACTGGCTCAGATATAAGTAGTCTTCGAACCATGTTACATCAAATATCCTGCAATGACGTTGATCCTACAAAATATTTTACTAGAGCTTTAGACAAACGTAACTGTGCCTGTCGTAATGTATCGTGTGCCTCAAAATCTGCTACAGCGTCGACTACGACTGTAAGAAAGAGCCGACGTATAGCTAATAAGAAAAAAAGTCATGAAACGTTTGGTAATTGTAATTTGATATAAAGCTTAACATATTATTTTTTGTGTCATTAAATTGTAATAGAAGATTTTGAGCACCTATTTACGTATTTAGTTCTTAGCTCTTTTATGATATCAGCAAAATTAACGAGTTGATATACATATGGGCAAAATCTTGTACCCAAAAAATCACCAACGTCAAAGTTTTTGCAGACCATAGGTCACGTACTTAGGCATGACCGGTACGAACTACAACAACTCATTAAGATGGGAAATATTGCCGGAAGTACACACACGACTGGGTCGTAGACGCAAGTCTTGGTTAGAGTAAAGATATAGGTACTTAGGTACCTAAGTACGTACATATAAGTAGTAAGTATGTAAGTTGGCTAAAAGCTTATTTTTTAATATGTCACTTCTTGTCGTTGCTCGTCGGCTGACTTAATATCATTCGCCATGAACAGTCTCAAGACCTCTAACTTAACGAACCACCCTACATACGAGAGCCTAAATAGTCATATAGCTATTCTGATGATTGCCTAAACCGATGGTTTATCGTATTATTCTTAGCACACGTGTGTCTGTATACTTATAAACGTTAGATAGGTACTTAGATTTAAACCTATCACCGGACCGATAGAAGCATAAGTATCTACTCAGAAACAATCTTAAACAATATAATATACAATTCAAATAAGCCACAACACAGGAACAGTCGTGTGTCCCTAGCCCGGCTATAAATCTATTAAGAGAGCCACATATTTATCTCTCCACTGTACTGGAGGCCTAGACAAATGATATAATCGCTAATGGAATAGAATAGAATAGATTAATTAATTTATGGGATTGACTATGCTAATGCCAACATTGTCGTCAAGAAACGGGGGGTTAGTTTATGTCAATCCCATAATTTTTTTAATCTATTCTATTAAATTCTATTAGCATTTATGCCACTTGTCTAGGCCCTCTGGTAATGAGTAAAAGCAAATACTAATTAAAATATATTATATTAAAAACATAGGTATTAAATTAAAAAAATAGTATTATAAATGACCTGATAAGTAGAATCTGAGGCAGATGGACCAAAAGGGCTCCACACGTTTATACCTACCTTATGTGTAAAACCCACAATAAGGCACAATAAAGCTTGCCCAAACAGACTGTAATATACACTACAATATAATAATAAAGAGTTAAGTGAAGACTCTTAGATAAGAAACGAACACAGCATGGTGACGAGGTATGTTTGTTTCACAAAATAGAGAAACACGTGTATTTCCAACGTGTAACATCTAAGCCAGTAACACTGCCAATAGAGTCACATACGTATATTTGGTGGCTTTTTTCTACTATCATAAAATTACTGTTCAGGTCTTTTGTACAAGGTGCGAAATAGCAACTCGGCAAAAAGCCATAATAGAAGCCAATATGCCAACAGTTTGCCACGCTTGAGGCTGTGTGTACCTACCACTCCTGAGCTTCACTGACTGCTTACCATCAGGCAGAGTGTAGTCAATTTGATAGGTTAATTTATTAATAAAAAATAGTAATATGGTAAGGTAATCAAAAATAAACATCGATTAAATACTATTACGATACTTATAACTAATTTGCTTATACTTGTTGCTGATTTTTTTAAATGATCGACTTAAGTATATCACTGCGTTTCGTGGGCACTATTTTCTTTGTCAGACGTATACTGTGGGATATTTTTACCCTAAGCCATCAAGAAACCAACATGTCTTTAGTTCTCACTTCTCAGTTCTTTTTGTTCATCCTGGATCGTCATAATTTCTTTTATCGTTTTGTTTAGATGTTGAAGGTTTATCTCGCTCGGGACAGCCTGTGTCTTTCATTTTTGATGGCGAAGGAATAGTAGAATCGTTTTCTGAACACTGAAGTAGGTTTAATTTCTGTCTTCTGGATGTTGACGAATGCCGTTCTTTGATATATGGTCGGCAGCAAGGTGTCGAGCTTTGTTTGAAGGACTTATATGGCCTATCCCACCAATGCACTGAACGCCTACATTGCTGTCGTATATTTCGTAATGCATTATTCTCACTTTTCAATAGTACTGTCCACCGTAAGCGTTCAGATTTCACGTGATATATTACGTCAGTTCCTCGATATTTTTCATACACAGTCTCAAGAGCTGGTTTTAGTCTTTTAGGGTGTCTGTGAGGATACTTTGATTTGAAAATTTCCATTAGAACGCCTGTCTCAAAACGTAAAAGTTTTTTAGACTCGTATGAGCTTAGATTCCAAAGCTCACAGCCGTATGTTAGAATAGGTCTTACAAATGTCTTGTAAATGTAAAACTTAGGTCGAGAATGCAACATGGGATTACATAACAGATTCCAGTGATGCTGGCACCATTGCCTCGCACATCTAATACGCTCAGCGATTTCAGGTCCCATCTGCTCAGGAGTTAAATGTGGTATCCCTAAACAGTTCAAATGCGTATCGTCTGTTGTCATTTCAGAAACACAAATATTTTTTTGAATAAATTGGTAAAACCGTGATGTTGATTACATTGAAATTTGTCGGCAAATGACAAACGCATTGACATAAAAGTCATTGCAATCCATCCGATATCATCGTTATTCTGCGATGGACTCTAATATACATGGCTGATGATGGGTATACTTAAACTTTTTTATAAATTATGAAGATGATTTTACTGTGGCCATTATGTCTTCAGAAATTTATAAGCACATTGAACACATTTGAAGTAACTGTGGGCGCTAACTATGCGTATTTATGTATGCTGAATGTCGCTTAGACGGTGAAAGAGCAGATATTAGGTAGATAATAGGTATAATTTTCTTGAGAGTTTGCAAACAAAGTTGTGTTACTGACGTGACGAGGCGCAGGATGCGAATCTCGCAGAACTGCGTTGGAGCAGAAAAGTTCTATAGTGTTTAAGAATGAATAGGAAAACTTACCCCTTTTGATCGAGTTACCTCAAACACAAGATGCCAAGGAAGGCGTTATACCTAAACATGAAATTTGCCTTAAAAGCTGTTTGCCCTAAATGAAACACGCCCATGAAGTCGTATGCCTGAAATATGAAATTGACTAAATAGCAGATTGCCTAAAGTCGATGCCTACAAAGCAAAATGCCTAAGTGGTTAAATGGCTACAAAGAAAATTGACTAAGTGGTCTTATGCCTACAAAGCAATTTTTTTTGCAAAAGCAGTTTGAGTAGATTGAATTGTCTTATATCGTATTTCTAAATCTGCCGTCTTTACGAAAAGTGCAATAATTTGAGTTTTGGGCCGAATTGAGTTAAGTTTATATTCGGAATCAGCAGAACGAGATCTATATATTCTCTTTAGACAGTATTTACGTATCTATGACAGGCCCGATTTTAATATTAAGGCCGGTATTACATTATCATAATTAAAGCTTATAAATATGATTTCATATCTGTCAAATTCTATAATCATAGTTGTGTGATGACGTTTTTCATTTTTACATTTAAATACACTTACTGTCATTAAAACGTCATATACCATCAAGCCGTGTTTTCCGTTGCTATGGGTGCTACGTTTACGCTAGTATCACAGTCTGGATATGGGATCCTTTTTGTCAGCTAGCGTACAAGTAGGATCAACACACCAGCACATTCTATTTACATACAGACTGTGCTAGTGTGTAAGTAAGTATGATCCTATTTCTTCTGCTCCTTTTTTTTGGCAACAGAGCCGACGATTGTGTCAGCTATTTCTGCCAGCGTCAAGTTTAGAATTTATTTTTTATTTTTTTTGGTTTATTATTATTATTTTTTTTATTATAATTCACAAAACTGATGTACAATCATTTTCACATGGTTACACATTAAACATAAAATATAAGAATTATATTTTGTTGATGATATTAATGGTATAATACAATGATAAAAATAGAAAAATGTGGATGAAATTAAATGACAACCATCTTCCCTGAAAACAAAAGATGGACCTCCAACTTAATGATTTTTCATGATCCTATTTGTACGCTAGCTGTCAAAAAGGATCCCCTAACTATGATCACATGTAGTTATTATACCGTCTTAGGTTCTTCATTTAAAAATGACTCACACATATTCTATGATCATATTTCTGCTTTATGATTTACTTATCAAGACCGACATAACTATAAATAGGAAAAAATTAATTACGCTAATAAGTCGTTTTACTCATAGATGCATTAAGTATTGAGGTAAAGGAGATATTTTAAGAGACCTTGTCTACTCTATTAAATAATTTTACTAACTATGTCTCTGCATACTAAACATTAATAGATGGGATGGCTCCGCACAGTACTTACTGGATGCACTCGATAGGTTGCAGCGGCGAGCAGTCCGTATCATTGGAAGCCCGGAGGCCACTAAGACCCTTCAGCCTTTACAGATCATCATCGACATCGCCTCAATGGCCGTCTTCTATCGCCTTTACCAAGGAGAGTGTTCTGAAGAGCTCTTGAATTAATCCCACCCTCTCCCTTTTTATCCAGAACGACACGTGCGGGACTAAAGTGCCACTCTTTCACAGTGGATTCTAAAGGGTCTCGATCCAAACGGTCACGGCACTTCATACTTTTGTCGCTCAATTAAAGTCTGGAACTCTTTGCTAGCGCATCCATCTAACTTTGATCCTGGGTCTTTTAAGCGAGGCGTGAAAAAGCATCTCACTAAGCCGCCATAGTGGAGGCCACCATACCAGTAGTTTGGCTTTTGGAATGGTGTCCGCCACTTCTAGATTCCACTGACTGCTTACCACCAGGCAGAGTGGAGTTACTATGGTAGGCTCATATAAAAAAAAAACAAATAAACTAAAGAAAATGAGTGGAGATTTGTTCAACCACAAAGTATTCTGCAATATTCTAAGTCGAATCTTAGAAATTATTAAAATGTGTTTACCGAAAGATTTTATAGTACTTCGTAGTTTACATAACTAGTTGGTAAGTTTAACGTTGCCTTAACACTTCTATGTTATCAAATATTTTGTTTAACAAACTTTAGCAATGTTATTCCACAAACGGTAGCAGCAATTACGTGTTGAGTGTTGTTATCGAGCTGATTTCAACGCGCTTACTCTAGCCTTTTAAGCTGCATTTAACTTCTAAGATGTATTTCTTAATTACGTTTGGTTTACTCTGGAGTGTAGTCAGTGAATCTTTAGCCTCACAATGCGCAATCAGTGATGTCAAGAGTCTTCTAGAAGGATGTGATCGCCTTAGTGGATTGAACGTAACCAGCGTTGGAGGCACTATTATAAACGACCACAACTGCGATGTGCTCCTGCCTAAACAAGTCTTCATAGAGGAGCCGCTGTTTCAATATCCTTTGGCTGATACGGTATTGTTATTTTTGGTAAACTGACCACTAACGTGCTAAGTATCATACAGTGGGTACATAATGTGGCGGTAAACATTTGAAAAAGCTCAATCCTTGTAATTCCAAGAGCATTGCACGGACGTTATACCTACTTCTCTATTATTGCATATATTTTTAATAGTTATGTTATTTCTTCGTAATCTTAAATCAAGATTTGTTATTTCAGAAAAAGTTCTATACGCTATTGATCGTGGATCCGGATGCACCACCACAGGTCGAAGGAGAATTTTACCTGCATATGGTGAAGTCTAATATACCTGTAAGTAAACATGTTTTCAGTTTGAATTGCTGCTAACAAGAAATCTGACAAATGCAACTTGAAGTCTATATTATCAAATACCTTAGATTATGTAGCTACTAATCAGAATACCTTGACTCGTTTTTTTATTCCGTGCTTGCCACGGTTGTGTTGACACAATGCGTAAATTTAATTTGTACTTAGTAAGTAATTGTTTTATTTCAGGGACTCGCTTTAAAAGCTAAAGAGAGTAGCAAGACTGTTGGAATTGACTATAGAGGTATTTGACTTTGTTTTAAGCATAATATTGGGCAATATCATAATAAAGTATGCATTGTAGGTATTGTGTGACTGTATGTTTGTTGCTGAAGCATGAAGCTCATTTGGTGTTAAGCAAGATACTGTAGAGTACTAACGTGTAAGTAATTCGCTACAGAATCGTTAATACAAGTTCGACGACTAGTCGATTTTTCCAGTTATTATTTTACCGAGAAGAAAGAATGACTATCTATGTATCCAAACTTTGATATTTTCAGGTTACAAGCCACCAACGCCACCTCGCGGCTCATTCCAACACCGCTACATATGCGTGCTATACGAACAAGCGGACGGCAACAACTTTTTACCCACCGTACCTTCGACACGGTTGCGTTTCGATCTATCCAAATGGCTTTCTGGTAAAAACCTCTGCGGGCCGGTTGCGGGGATTCAGTTTCGCGCCGAATTCTAGATGGCGGTAGCAGTTGCAGTTTGTGTCAAAATCGTTATAGCTCAGTGTATGCTTATGGTTGGTATTAGTCTAGCTTCCTAGTGTCTAGGTAGTAATATTGCTTATATAATAATTAGACTAGTGATATAGTTGCTCTGTTGTAAATTATTTAAAATAAGTGAGTAGATAAAATTATGATTGTTATGTTAAACTTAATTATGAATTGATTTGTTTGTGATTACTTTTTAAAGAATTCATGTAATGTACATAATTAGGTCTGTTAGGTATACTTTTAAATAACTTGATATCCTATTTTACCGTATCATACCATTTACTTGCGGATATGGGTGCAAATTCATGGTTTTCGTATGAAACTTTCCACAATAACGAAGAGATTAACCAAAGTCTTAATAAAATAAATATACCATGCAGTTAAGTATTTGATTGAATTTATTAAACAAAAGACGTCAAAGAGAATGAAGCTTTACTATATAGGCGGTAGATACGACGCTATTTTTATGATCCTTATCGCCGTCGCAAAAGGTATTAGATCTAATGACCTTATAAAATAAAGAATCTCAAGAAAACTATTTCTAAAAAGTCGTAAAACTAAATAATAGAAGGCTTATGTACCCTTTATACAATTTAAGTTTCTAAACGTGTTTGGATAGCAAGTATCTACAATATCATAAAACCTATGGTGATAGTTTAATATCTTTATCCATTAAATTAAACTAAATAGGTGAGTATAATGATTTTAGAGTCAATGTTTTGTAACAAGCTCTTGTTGTTCTATTCGGTCGTTATAAACAGAATGGAATAAATTATTATACTTAATTGGTTAACTATTAAATTGTAGTGACGATCCTTTGATCCAATAGAAAGTACCTACCTAATGGGACCTACAGCCTTGTGGTATTTTAAACTTATTAGTGCAATCAGTTATCGGAATGATGGCGATCAAACCATGTGAAGGCAGCAAGAAAAAAAACATAGGGCGAGCAACAGTATTCTGTGATAAGATTGCCGGGACCTGGGACTAAGCTCGTGAATCCACCTTCCAAGCATGGTGATAGACTTATACAGAGAGTATACGACGCCGGTATGATATTAAATGCAATTACGTATAGGTAGTATGTGACATTATAAAGCGACACAAAAAAAAATCAACTAAATATCTTCAATAGTTTAAACACAAGACTACTTTTTTAATTTATTTAATTCTAAACACTCTGTAAGTACGTCAAACGGTCACTGACTTAAGTCATAATCCATGTCGAAGGATAAACTCGCCACTGCATGGGCAAGGGTTTTACAGAAAAGGCATTTGGAATGAGCATTGATTACCACTTGGTACGGTGATAAATTGGTGATTTCAGATTTATATTTTTTACAAATTCAGTTTTCCTTTATTGTATATTAGTGGCCACTTAATTTATTAAAGGGAATGTATTTATCAATTCAATTAGTAAGTACCTTTTCTTAATATTAATATCCAGTCTCTTATGTCTACGAAAAGGAACAATAGCGTTTTTTACATTTAATAAGTACATGTATAGATGCAACTACAAATAAAAAAAAATTAATTAATAGAACGCCTATTCGTCACCGTGAGCTAAAACATATTTCTTTTGTTTCAACCAACAAAATGGAAAATAATGGCGGCACGAGATCGGCGTCGCGTCGCTCGGCGTAGGCTGCGTACGCGCACGCGACACTTCCCTCTTACCTCACGACTGCCCACGCGCCGACCATACGCGCACCTAATTTATATAAACAAATTATTTTCTCATCTCTCTAACTACTGAATTTATCCAACGTGATTTATGTTTGACGAGCCAATGATATACAATTTTGTATATTTATTTGGGTAGTGTTCGTTTGAGGCAGGCTCCTTTGACTCGTGAAAATAATGTGCTTGTCACATGATGTGACAGTTCTTGGAATAAAAACCATGACCCGGGTGGTCTCTTGCAGTTTTATTATAGTATTTAATAAGTATTATATCGTCTGTTGTTTTCGGACACTTTTATAAAGTATCGCAAGGTTTAATTGTGTAAAAAAATTAATTCAATTTCAGCTATACGATGCCATATTTGTGTAAAGAACGTTCATATTGTATTTCCTTTTGCGGATCAATAATATTTTAAGATTTCTGAACTGGCGAGATTTCTCTTAGGCAGTATTTTTCTCGCTTCACTACTCGCAACATAGCTGGAAAAGTAGTTACCTACGTCCGTCTCTACAGAATCGCAATCAAAGAAATATAGCGCCACCCAGAAGGGCTATGTTTCATCTACTGGGAAGCGGTTTTCATTCCAAATCAAGACAGGAGGACAGTGCTGGTTCCGTCTCTACTATTTCCGAAGTCTTAAGGCCATCGTAACCAATTACTCTACCAAAAAAAACATTGGTACGTGCCCGGTTACGAATCGGAAGTTATATCGGATAGCGTTTGTAACCGGTAAACCATGAACTTTTTATTTAAATTAATTGCCTACTTTCAATAGCAACGAATACATAAGTATGTAAGATGTTTTATACCATTTCGTATTTATTATATAGGCCTTAATTGGGGCTTATGCAGATATTATTCGTATCTTATGTAGGGGCATTTGAGATGAGAGAAACGTAACGGATGCCTATTAAAGAAACAATTTATTGGAAATACTGAATACAAAGGTTTCAAACTGTTTGTTCAGACCAACCCACGTAAAAAGCTGTTTATAGATAAAATTTCATGTTCTTTTTTAATTTTTTTATTATTATTTTTTTTTATTTTTTTATATTAGTCTACCAAAGTGACTTTACCCCGCCTGATGGTAAGCAGTCAGTGGAATCCAGAAGTGGTGGCCATCATACCAAAAGTCATCGTCTTAAACTGCTGGTATAGTGGCCTCCATTATGGCGGCTGGGAATGGGGTAGGGGAAGGGAATGAGGAAAGTGAGAAAAGGGGGGCAATTGGGCCTTCGGCGCTCTCACTCACCGAACTAAACTAAACTAAAGTATGAATACAACTACTCTTACGTCGATCTTCTATGAGAGGGTAGTTCTTTCCCGGTCGATCCGGCCCATTCATGCTGAAACCAGCGTGAATCTACTACCGTTAAAAGTTCAAACAAAATACCACTTGTCTAGTGGAAAAAAGGGCATACTTACATACGGTTAAAATACCAATGTTTAACCATAATTCATAACAATCTTTACGATAAGGTCACAATTGCCAAAACGGTCTTGACTTAAGTCTTTTGGATTCTTGACGATGCAGTATTAAAGTAGGTAGGTAATTTTTAAATATTAGCCACCAACGTCAAATAAATGTGGTACATAAAGAATTGAAAATTAACCGCAATTAAAATAACTTAACTGGGTTGGATTTTATAATAGGACCTGATGTTTTTGCCCGACTGCTGAAGTCAAGGAGGGTAATGTTTGCCGAGCGTATGTATGTCTATTTCTTTGGCACGCTCTACAGTCTAAATGACTAAATGAATTCTAACATAAGATATGTCATTAGATTGCTTATATGACACTCACGGGCAAATATTCTAGAAAGTTTTTAAAAAGGTTTTTTTATGAGATTTATAGGTACCGTTGATATATTCTTGACATTCATCAATTCGCTGAAACTAACATCAAAAGTAAACAAAGCACATTCCTACTGATATAAACCTGACCTTTTAACTCCTATAGGTTTTTTAATTTGTATTGTTCTTAGAAATACACCTCAACCAATCGATGTTGTGTGAATGATTAATTCCGGTTAGCCACAAAATGACATAAACCAATGATCTATTCTGAGAATTTATTTATTACAACTTCATTGTTTTCTATTCGTGTAATAGTTCGAACGTCCTTACACGTACTTTGCTGTGCAATTCAAAAACTGCATATGTAACTATTTTGCACAAGTTCTGGGTAAGTAAACCTTAATTTATACAAGTTGGAATTGTTTTTCCTATAGTTTGTTTAAGGCACTTACGGTGTTGTTCATTCGTAGGGCACTAGTCAGCTTATGACGTAATACTCCCAAACATCGAAGCAGTTACTTAGGTGCCTACTAGTGTTAAAACCCGTAATAAACAATTGGCTAATGTTCTCGCTGTATAAAATACGTATTATTGTTTTTTAATATAAATTTTAATCTTATAAATGTTTATAGGATGTCTAATCTGCATACTAGATTTTTTGTAATAAGTAGGTACTAGGTTATGCCTGTGACTTGGTTTGCGCAGCACATACAATATAACTGTATTGTTTTTAGACTACGGATTCTATACAATATGCACATGCGCTAGGGAGCAAACTCTTTGTTGACGTTGTCGGACTTTGTAGATACCTAGGTAGGTACGCAACTAGATTCTTATAATACCAGATTCTCTTAATACCAGAAGTACAGTTACAAACAAAACCAAAAAAAAATCTTGAAATATTAATAATTTATTTTTGGCAGTCTATTTAAGCATGTTTCACCGGATGCGTTGCACTTCAAAGTGAAACACTTTCAATCTGTTATTGGTACCTAGTACCTACATAAAAATCTAAAGTCCTGAGGACGTTTAGAGTCCAGTTGTTGTTTTTACATACCTAGTACAAATAAACAAATGACAGACAGCAATACTATCATCTACATATTAGACATTGGCATTCCACGTGTAAAATTATAATCCAAGGAAGTTGCAAGTTTAAGGTAACGGATATATTAATTGAAAGCAGTGAATCTCCTTGACAATAATGAATTTAAGAAACTGTTGTATCAGTCAGATCAGATCAATCACCATCGAAGCGTGGCTATCACTAACCAGAACATCACCGTATAGGTTCAGCTTATCAAACTAATTAACAATTCTGTTGAAAGGTAAAAAGAGAAACAAAATATCTGATAGGTATCTAATGGTTGAGTTGTCATATCATGGATTCGAATGTCGCATCTTTTTTGACAGGAAGCTTGTCTATCGTAAATTAATCGACATGGCTCTCCAGAAACACCAAATTACTGAACCGGTTTGGCGTGTGCGCGGCCGGTGACCCGCCGGAAATACCGTCGCAACACCCATAGAGAAACTTGAAACGGTTTTTTTTTAATATTTTATTCGACATACGCCGCGTGATATTAAAATTCGAATGATGGGCGGGTTAATTGTAAACATTACATTTTGTTATTAAATAAATAAAAGCTTTTACAAGCGTTTAAGTTACGGATAAAAAAACAATCTAAATTGAAACAACTATTTATAGATCACGCATCTTTTTATTTGGTATAGGAATTGCAACAACAAACAACTTCGTGATAGTGAAAATTAAAGATGACCAATTAAAACTAGTTGCTAGTATCAGCCAAAGAGTTATTGGCACCCTGCGTGCCTTTTATCGTGAAAAACTTCCTTCCTTCTAAAACGAAGACTATGCTTGTGCAGAACTTAATCTTTCCTGTAATTGACTATGGTGAAGTATGCTATTATGACCTGAATGCAGATTTACTCAATAAAATAAATATGACCGTCTTCTCAATAACTGCGATTCATTTCGATTCATTTTTAACCTAAGTAAGTATGATCATGTGTCTACTTATCGTTCTGATCTCCATTGGTTACCTATTCGTCACCGGCGTAGCTTGCGTGCTCTCACTACGCTTTATTCTATTATTAACTCGCCTTCTCCTCCTACTTACTTAAGTCCTTTCTTCCAGTATTTATGCTCCACTCACGCCAGAAGCCTTCGTTCTTCAAATAATCTTCTCTTTGCGTGTCCTTCCCATTCAACTGAATTTATTCATTCCTCATTTGTAATCCAGGCTGTTCTTCTCTGGAATGACCTACCTCTAGAAATCGGGATGGCCACTAACCGGTTAACATTTAAGCTGAAAGTACGGGCTCTACTCTTCGAGAAACTGTTGGAATTATCACGTTAATTGTCTTGTTTTTGTACATATTTAGTGTATGTAGTGGTATTTATATATTATATGTTATGTATGTATAATAATTGTTAATCAGTGTATATATTTATGTATTTTATTATGTTCTTATGTTGTTTTACGACCTATACTATATTTACCTATATTATTTTTATATTTCTTTTTTTATATATTTTCATATCATGATTTATTTACTGCACCTACTTCGTTTATCTCTGCATCACCTAAGGTTGACTGGTAGAGAATGCTTATAGCATTAAGTCCGCCTGTGTACCTGTGTGCGTTAAGTTTAAATAAATGAATAAAACGATTTTATTGCAATTTTTTATTAGGTCAACATAAAATTAGTGGTTTACCACTGGGTCAGTTTATAGCCGTTATTCAAATTAGTAGGTTTAATTTTTTTTACACGGACATGGTTAAGGTATACCTACATATTGAGAGTCCAAAAGCATGGATGGCTTTAAGCGACTTGGTTCGATCAGCTTCTTCTTCTTCTGGTGCCTCTCCATTATTAGAGGTTGGCCGTCAGCTCAGCGAACTTATCTCTGTCTTGTGCCAAGTGAAATAGTTCTTCTACGCTGGCAATACTGGTCTATTCCTGGATATTTTGCAACCACGCCTTTTTTCTACGTCCAGCGCAAAGCCTTGCTTCAATTTTGACTATCATTATTAGTTGAAGAAGCTCGTAATTATTGTGTCGCAAGATATGACCCAGGTAGACGATTTTTCTTCTCTTGATGGTTTGCAAGATTTCGCAGTTCTTGCTAATGCGCTGGAGTATCCGCACATTGGAATCCATCTGTATCCAGCGTAGCATTATAGGATAGCAACTCAACTCGAAAGCTCTGAGAAACTTCTGGGTATTAGCTTTCAGAGTCTAAGCTTCACTGCCGTGTTACACCACAGGTCATACATAGCATTGCAGCATTCTCACTTTAAGCTTATTAGATACTTGGAAATTGTATAAAACTGTTCCATTCTCTCCAGCGTCGCTCAGGCAATTTCTATTCGGGTCAAGTTTTCTTGTTCACTGTCCCGTTCCTAATTCACCCAAGCACCAAGGTATCTATACACCCGCTCTAATTTAGATCCCGCTATAGTACGCCTGGGCCTAAGCTGGTTTTTGGATATTACCATTCGATCAGCTGCGGGTTATCTAAGACAGGTAGGACACCTGGTTAAATTGAATTTCAAACTTTATGTTGGGAATACGTACCTCCTAAGTTTCCAGTCATAAGAACACAATTTTGGTTAGTAAAATGCTCATGTATCGTCAAGTCCTTTACTTCTCTCTAAAAATAGATATCTTAGTTTGTCTATTTGTGACTTGCATTCTACAGAAATATTGTATTAAAATCACATTTAATAATTTATATCTCTTAGGCACAGGTCTCCCACTAGCAACTCCACTTTAACCGATGGGGTAAAGGTATCCTTCGGT
Organism: Parascotia fuliginaria; assembly: GCA_963082885.1. Lineage (NCBI taxonomy): Eukaryota > Metazoa > Arthropoda > Insecta > Lepidoptera > Erebidae > Parascotia > Parascotia fuliginaria. The sequence continues at coordinate 9,211,265 of OY720180.1, read as the reverse complement.
TGGTCATCACTTTTTCCAAATCATCTTGAGTTTTTCGTCGATAGTAAATTTATTTTACACCTCTGTTTAATATTAAAACCCAGTCTTCAAATACCATTTAATATTATAAGAGGCTCAATGCCTAAGTGCTAGATACACATTAGTTGTTAAGCATGAATCAAAACATTAACATAATTACTTAATACAACTGTTGAACATTGTAATTGCCGAAATTGATCAGCACTTATCGAAGTTGTTGAGTATATACGAATAGGGTAGACGAGCCATTACCAAACATGTTGTAGTAGGTAAGCCAGAGTAGTCTTATATAACAGCGCTATCTGATGTTTTCTTCGTTTCACCACATAATCGTACGGTAAAAGGCCCATCCTCAGAGCATAAGAATATCGTTCTTTGGGATGGATACACTTAACCTGGAAGATATGTTGCAGTCTCTCACTGATGTTGATATGTTTGTCTAATTCTTTCGAAAAGATCCCGGTGTCAGTCTTTGTACCTGTTTTAGATGCCCCTTTAAAAGCCAAAGATTAAAGAAAAAAAAACCAAAGAGGTTAATGAACTCGAAAGTAAAGTTGGCTCTATGTCATGAAAACGAGAGTCCTGTTGGTTCTTTAGTCATAAACTTAGAGTAACTAGTTGCGTGCGCAAAGTAACTTTCTCTTTCTAACAATAGATATGCCTGGTTGTTTTTAATTTCTTACCATTTGCCGGCTACTGCACCAACATTAAAGTCAAATTTGACATGATTTAAAATCATCAACTGTTCTGATATCCAGATATTAATAAATTACTATTCAAAACAGGGTGCGCATACTTTACTGTGATATCAGTCACTCCTGCTATCACTAATCTTTTTTTAAACAGCCCCAGCGTGACGATTATGGCAAATACCGTTTGGCTTAGAGCATCATGATGAAAATTACAAGCCAGCACTTATTAGTTTAGCTGGATTAAAGTTGGTACATTCACCCTATTCTCCAGTTGTTCTGCAGCTATACCGATTATAGGATGGTAATTGAGCACAAATAAAATCAGTTTAATGGCCCCAGTCAATATAAATTGCATGCGAAGCTATTTGCCTTATGTTATGTTAGTAATTACACTATAGAAGGAAACTTGCTCATTAGTTAATTATATGCATTAAGTGGAACAAGTAATTGGATCCATAATTACATTACACAAGTCATCTCCTATACTGATTAATTATATAATAATTTTATACTCCGGCTAAAAGGGTTATGCTTTGGACATGAAAAATAATAATAATTGCAATACTATTACTTCTTAATATGCCAAGCCTTAACTTAATACACCTTCTTAATATACCAAATATATAAGACTAGCTTCCAGGAGCGCGGTTTTACCCGCGTCTTTGGTTGCTGCTCAACTTCAAATTATTCAAATCCGACTGGTAGTTCCAGAGATTAGCGCGTTCAAACCTTAGAGCATTAAACCAACCGGAGAGGCCACTGACAGGCGTACCCCTCTGCCAAAGGTACCAGCCCACCGGTCATACCCGTTATATAAAACTAGTTGACGCGCGTTCCGCATCATAAGTCACCTATCAGTGCATGCGTAACAGCGTCTCAATAGAAATGCCGAATTGCAGTGTATTTTGGTGTAAAAAGCGTTCAGCGACATCAAGTCTACAAAAGGATAATATTACATTCCACCTGTAAGTATTATTTTGTTCTAATATTATTAAATAAGGCATTAAATTAGCAATTTAACCAAATAAAATGCTAATCAACAAGTGTTGCCAGGCTTATCATCAATACTCCAATCTGGGGTAATATTTTAAGTTGAATTAACATAAAAACTAACCTTTCCTTTTTTATATCTCGCCTTGTTGACATATCTAATAAGTTTCATTTTTAACCGACTTCAAAAAGGAGGAGGTTCTCAATTCGGGTCGTATGTTTTTTTTTTTTTTTTTTTTTTGTATGTTTGTTACCTCATATCTCGGTCATTTATGAACCGATTTGAAATTTTTTTTTTTTATTTGAGAGGGTATACTCTGAAATTGGTCCCATTTTTTTATTATAAGAAATGGTTCAGTGGTTGTATGTTTGTTACAACTTAACTCCGTCATTTATAAACCAATTTGGAAAATTCTTCTTTTATTTGAAAGGGTATACTCCGAAATGGGGTCCCATGTTTTTTTTATAAAGAATAATTTAATATTTTGTAACAAATCGTTTGCAAGAAGTGAAGACGTGTAAAGCAACACGTCGATGTCTTTTGCAACGAATTATCTGACATTGACATGTCCATGCTACAAGTGCGAAGTGATTTTCAAAATTCATTTTTTGTTAGAAACGAAGTAGCCCTGGATGAGTGACCATATGCATTTTTTGTATATCTGAGCGATTGCTCGGTCAGTTAAATTATGATTTTTGATGATTCTTTATTGTTGGTAGATCATCACTTTTTTGTTTTGATTTGTGGTTTCTGGGATTCAGGGTTTAGCGATCGAGAAAGTGTTGACAAGGACCTTATATTTCTATTTACAATCTTACCTCTCGTCTCTACTTTCTTTCAAACGGCGCGGCGCTGTCTCATTTGCGCAGCACGTTTAGTAGGTCTACCCATATTGAATATATTTATACACAATTAATTCCCACTAAAAGTTTAAAAATAAAATTATTTTTAGAAAAAAAATGAAAACCGACTTCAAACAACACCTACATGTTCAATCCTTAACTAAAAAGTAGAAAATAATATTTTAATTACTTCATAGCAAAGAACATTAAAGGGGAATCAACGCAATCCTTGATACCTATAATACTTTACTATTTATAGTTTTTAATCAGTTATTTTGGAGTCGGTGCCAGCCAAGAAGGTTCATAATGACCTTCATAAAAATAACCTACCTACTAGCAAAAAAAACCTTCTTGATTAATCTATTAATACATGAATGAAAAATATAGATTTAATACAAGAAATCGAACGAAATCTGATAAGTGCGCGTCAAATTTTTTATGTATATCTGAACACAACTATCAATGACGTCTGCGTTCACGAGTATGACCGCGTTCGGGTAGTGCACTCAGGCATATCCCCCACGCGTGCAATTACCGCCCCGTGCACTACAAAAGTTGGTTGCAAAGACAGAATTAAAGATCCTTCTTGGCTGGCACCGACTCCAAAATAACTGATTAAAAACTATAAATAGTAAAGTATTATAGGTATCAAGGATTGCGTTGATTCCCCTTTAATGTTCTTTGCTATGAAGTAATTAAAATATTATTTTCTACTTTTTAGTTAAGGATTGAACATGTAGGTGTTGTTTGAAGTCGGTTTTCATTTTTTTTCTAAAAATAATTTTATGGATGTACATTATTGTGTCACCGTTCCCATATTTATTTATTTTTAATTAAAACCAATGTTTTTTTTACCAAGTAATGCACAAAATAATATTAAATGAACAAGTAAAATGAGATTATAAATCCAAATATACAAGATTAGTGCACTTTATTCCGAAAGATAATTGCTCATTTCTTACAAAAATAAGCGTATTTATATTTAAGAAACTGGTCACACTTTAACATAATTAGAGATGAGACAGTTTAATCACGATATCGATATTGGTTTTCCAGTATTAAATTAATTTCTTTTTGTTTGTTTTAGATTTTCAAAAGAAGCAGCGCCTCGAGTCGCTTGGGTCCAATATTGTAGGAACCATATAAGTGGGTTCCTAAGCGTACAAGTATCTGACTAACAGCTTAAAAGACAAAGCCTTCTGTGCTGCCAGCACTGCTACCTCCTCCCTACCCCCCAAGCGGCGGAGAGCTCAGTTTTTAGCAAGTAAACTCGCTGTGCGCTACCTCCTCTTATTGCATTACCTAGGATTAGTTAAACTAGATTTATAAGGTTAATTTAAATTGCACAGTTTTTCAGTATTTTATTATACCTACTCAAATAAAGACTTTCTGAAATATATTCTGTTGTTTTTTTGTTATCTGAACAGATAAAATATCTTTCTAATAAAAATCTACTCATACATTCTCATGTCAGTGTCTTGTTACTATGTAATCAGAACAAAACCCTCCAATTACAAGCTCTGCTTAGTTGGAACGAAATTTAATAGCAACAGACAACTAATTCAAAGTATTATTTGGTTTGAATATACATACATACTTAGGAATAATACACGTAAAATTGACACGTAATAATTAATTACAATCTTTAATCCACACTAGAACAAATTTCAATAGGTGGTGGTTATTGAAAATAGATCCTTGTGCGCAGTAGTAAAATAAAAAAAAAGAGTGGGTACCCATGTACGCACGTAAGAAGTTATACTTCTTTGGCATAACAATCCAAAAATACAAAATAATAATACAACGCATACATACATAAATATTTGAATTGATATAAACGCCAATATATTTTTTATTTATTCACACAGATTATTTGTACTGATACGACACACAAAGATCCGCAACTAACTTCAGTGTGTAAAAGGTTCGCAACTAACTTCAGGGTGTTGCTTTTTTCTGTCAGTGTGCGCGCGCATCGTAAAAATTCACTCTCATAATTTTTCCCAATCGCGCCAAAAAAAGTATAACTTCAAAAAAAAACGGCTAAATGCCAGTAGGACTCGCGCGCCGAGGGTTCCGTACTATCAGGGATCGGAAGTATTGAATAAACATTAGTAAACATAGTAGGAGAGCCCGACCGCATAACCAGATTTGTTTGTCGAACAATGTTTAAGAAATAAATTTAGCCCGACCGTATAACGGGCTTTTTTGATAATAATTACAAAAAAGTGTGCTAGTTAGAAACACTGTTTTATTCTTCCTGTAATATTGACATAAACATGAATTAACAGAATTACTTCTAGTTAATTCATGTTTATGAACTATTTACTTTACTTTCATCTATTTCAAAGTGCTTAAATAAAAAAAAATCTTAAAATTATAATAGATTATTATTACCTAAAACTGTTCTATATAATATAAGATAATGCTCATTTTAATAAGCAAACATAATAATCATGAAAATAATTAGATCTTTCGCGTACTTATATGAAATCCTAAACATCGATACTAAATATCGACAGAGTCAAGCTCTAACTGTTTTACGCTAAGGAAGCGTAAACTGATAGATGTCCCTGTGTGTGAATGTGGTTGTGTGTGTTTAGTTTAAGCTAGTGTGTAATAATTTTATTGTGTGCGTGTATAACGACGCGATTTAAAAATGCATTAGTAGTTAACATTGTAATTAGTGTGCGTTGCTCGCGTTACCCCGTCCCCCGCCGAAAGTGGCAGACTTTTGCGCAAGGGAAATAGAGCGCGTGTCCACTCCTGTTGGTTTAATGCTCTAAGGTTCAAACAAACAAACAAACTCTTCCGCTTTATATAATAGTATAGATTATTGAGTTACAGTGTTATCCCGACAGTAGTTGCAGATGTGTGTCGCCCAAGTTTATTTGTTATAACTATTAGATTTCATCTATTGAAGCGAGCCTATTGTTATAATCCGAGCACAATTTCAAAGAAGTATGTAAGTAACTTTAACAATATAGGTAATTATCCTGAAGTAAAAAGGAGGAGTTGGTTGTCCACTTCCCTCCATTGCAAAGTGGGAGACAAATTTAATCTGTATAGGATTATGAAAAGAGAGCACCACAGACAAGTAATATTAAGAGACCTATGTGAGCTATATCTGATTCCAGTAATATGTGTGGCAGAAACGCTTAAATGCACGGAAATTCACCCTAGATGAAACAAGATCCTCATAATAAACTGGTCCTGATGTAACTTAAACTACTTAACATTTTTACGCGGTCTTTATGCCAAAGACTACACTCACAAAGAATGTGATGAGCAGACTGTTCTTGATTGGAACACTGAGAAATTAAACATTAGTAGAGTTTACGGTGATTATTATCTGATTTCAACTAATTGCCTTAAGTTGGCATTCTATTATGGTCAACTGATTAATAAACTTTTGACTTCTGTCTCCACGTAACTTGTTATAACCACTACAAGACACATGCTCCATAAACCTCTCTTGAATTGATTTCTTGTTAAGAAAATGTTTTCGTTAGCGATAATAATGAATCAATATAGATACAAATCTGTTGTTATTATCGTTAGTTTCTATAACTCATGCCTTGATACCAGGTGTCTCCATTTTACAAGATTTACGACTTCCACAATTTCCATTTTTTATTATTCTATGTTTAAATTATGCCTAAACATGGTAATTTATGGTTTGCAATCGCATAGAAATGCATTTATTAGGTAAAAGAACAACAAATCATCTTTTAAAAAGCAATATTTACAAAAATTTTAGATAAGTTAGAGAGGTGAAACGTAACGAGATTTCTTGATCATTTTATTTTTAACGTACTTAGTGCAAACAAAAGTAACCGATAATCTATTCTTTGGGGGTGATTGGTAAGATGGACGTAGTGCACACAGTCGTAAACATTAATTGATTTAAAAACTTGAAACAAATAAATAGATTGCACAAGTTTTTGTTCTGTTTGGAAAATATAAACTAACGCACCACCGAGACTTTCAAAAATTTAAGTAATAATTAGAAATAAAACAATGTGGGGTTTTATTTCATCAAGTTACTTAAATATCTATGGGATTTGCTTGCATATTATAAAGTGTTATATATATATTAATGTGCCGCGAGACCTGTTATATGTGAACTCGCATACCCAAACGATAATAGGTACATTATCTACAACATGAATATGAATAACGTTGCCTATCAATATAAAAAAGTAGTTATTATAGCTGGGCGAAAATCAGGTAATTGATCAAGCAAGTTTAGATTCCGTCAGTATTAGACTGAGCATTTTTCGACATTAAATCCTTGTTTTGACATATTGAGGAGAGACGGGGAGTACCTACCTGTTAGATACATAAACAGTAAGTAGCTTTGAGCACCTAGTACCGGGGACTTCACTGTTAATCCTGACATACACAGAAGTCACAGTGAATGTTATGATGATGCGATGGGGTGGTTTCATATTCTAAACTAGACATTACACAGAAAATACACCATTTTAAAATGCATAATGGCCTACAGTTCAATTTAATAGGCTTTTAAGGGCCAATTAAAGGTATAATAGCAAAAGTAATGTTGATCTTACAACACAAAGGCTGGCGCTAAATTAACACGTGCGCTATAAAGGCAAACACCATTATTCACGTGTCACAAGTGCTGTTATATGTGAAAAGCCAAAAGCTACGGCTTCCTTCCGGTCGCCCACGGTCTGCCCACGCGTGACCATTGCCTACGCTCCGATTTAATATCAATCAATTCAACAAAATTCACTTCTATGATAATTGCATAAAATTAAATATTTTTGACTTTAGCATTACATAATATTATGTTTTTCGTTTTAAATTTTGAATTGTAACTTAGCTGAACACTCATGTATTCATGATATCAGTTTCTAGAGGGCTCGTAGCTAAGTAAAAACTTTATGAGTTTATGACTGATTGTTTTCTGAGAGCACTGAAAACAGGATCTGGTGGCCTACAACCACCTCTTAGAGCGGTATTATTCTAATGTTACTTTGTGTTTTGTTTCTTTTGTACCATTAAAAACAAGAATAGAGACAAAGTAAGGTTATAAAAAGATTGCTATAAGAGGTTGTGGTAGGTATCAAACTTTATGATTCCTTAATATCCTGCTGGTCCTGTTAAATCTAGTGTAGACCTAAGAAACTATTGTATACTATGAACTTTTCCTGATACCCATTGATTAAAAAAATCGTCATACTCGTATGTTGTGTTAATCCAGTACAGGTATATAAAAAAAACTTAAAACATGGATAAATTTAATCATGTTTATTATACGGACGGTTTTAAAAGAAAAGTCATTATTTTTGTAAACAATAGTGGTAACAAAAAACAGTAAAACAGTTAAATATTTGGGTGTTTGGTTAGACCAATCTTTGTCTTGGCGCAAACATTTAAACGAAATTATAGGAAAAACAGTCAAATATTTAAATCTTTTTAAAGTTTTAGCCGGCGGATCTTGGGGTATTCATCAAAAACATCTAAGAAAACTATATTTATCTGTAATAAGGTCTAAGCTTGATTTCGGAAGTTTTCTATATGATAATAGTGCTAAATGTAATTTATATAAGTTAGAAAAAGTGCAAAATCAAGCTCTGAGAATCATAGGCGGCTTTATTAAAAGTACTCCAATCCATGTCATGGAATGTGAACTTTGTATTCCTCCACTAGAAGTCAGAAGGAAGTATCTGGCTTTTAGATATTGTTTAAAAAGCAAATCCTGGGCAAATAACGAAACTATTACTTTATTAGGTAGGCTTCATAGTTTAACATTTAATCAATATTGGGAAAAAATTAAGAAACCTTTGTTAGTCTCATGTTATAAAAAAATCCAAGATGAATGCATCATTACCTCGTCCTATCCTTTAGAAATATTTAAATTAGATGTTTGGATTAGTTATATAGATGTTAGTAATATGTGTATATGTTCTTTAAGCTCGGTTGTTCATGCTAAACGAACATATAATGTAAATATTTTAAAGTATGATATACTTAGAGAGTTAGATAACAAATATAACGATTGGCATAAGTTGTATACAGACGGTTCCAAAGATAAGGACAGTTTAGGTGCTGCTTTCTATGATCCCTATAGAAAAGTTAAAAGATGTTTTAAAATTAATAACTCTGTGTGTGTTATGTCGTTGGAACTCATTGCAATTTCAGAGGCATTATCATATATTGAACAAATTTTATCACCAAAAGTTGTCATTTTTACTGACTGTAAAAGTGCTTTACTTCACTTAGTTAAATGTTCAACACTACAAAGAGGTTTACCCATAGCTTGTGAAGTGTTAGAAAAAATTTATAATTTAGTTAAGAAAAACATTTCTCTGAAATTACAATGGGTTCCTTCGCATGTTGGATTAAGGGGCAACGAGGAAGCTGACAAATTAGCAAAGTTAGGGTCTAGACAGGGTGTTTTAATTCAAATTTTACCACATTATTCGGAGATTTTAAACGTATTCAAAAATTATTGTTATAACATTTGGAAAGAATATTTCGATAAAAAATCAAAAGAGAAAGGCATTTGGTATAAAGTTTTACAAAATCAACCTCCTCGATGTCCTTGGTTTACTGAGTCTAAACTAAATAGGAGCATTGTTGTCACAGCGTTAAGGTTGCGTTCCGGTCATATTCTATCAAGAAAGTTTGGACATATGATGAAGAAGTTTGACTCGCCCAATTGTTTAAATTGTGGTACAATCGACGATGTCCATCATCTCTTGTTAGAGTGTGATCGGAATCGCAGAGCCAGAGATAAACTATTTTTGGATTTTAATATTGTTAAGGCGAACTTGGGATCAGTTAATAGTATATTAGCTGAACCTAGTTCTGACGCAGCAAGAAGAGTTTATGAAATGGTCGTGTGAAGCGTGAACTACGTTTCATATACTATATTTATAAAATCTTCTATGTTTATTTTTATTAGAATTATAGTTATATTTTGAAGATAGTTATGTTTTTGATACTATAGGACTGACATGTTTTTTAACAAAAGTCCTTAAATAAAGAGAAAAAAAAAAAAAAAAAAAAAAAACAGTATCTGTAAACTTCTAAAATGATCAAGCAAACATTATCATCTCGTGCCATATTGTTAAATTTACTAACACTACGAGAGTTTCAAATGCAGTCATCGCCAAATACAGCGCAGCCCGTTTCTCAGCGGCCGAGATAACTGCGCGTGCCACGTCATAGTTAAATCTGAACGAAGGCTAACTGGAGGCGTTAGTACCACAATTATATTAATTAATTATTTCCTTTCAAATTCGTTTGAATATATCGATAAACATACACTCCTATACAAGTGTTCGGCGCGTGTGCCTCACCGGATGATATTAATTAAATAAATTAATGATCGGTAATCAATTATGATATTATTATGATTATGCCCGACGATAATGATGTAAAATATTTTTATTGATAAATAATAAAAATAAAAATGCCAACTTTAATGATGCTTAAGTATTTATCTTGTAGGTAATACATAGTTTATTTCTTTTTGATAACACCGTAGTACCAATAACTTGTAGATATAATTTTGAATGGCCGTTAGTTGGCACCACTGCGTGTGGTCCCGCTGGTAAGGTGGATGTCTCACTACTACCGTTACACGGATTATGGGTTCAATTCTCACCTGAGACAAATATTTATATAATCCGTAGATAACTATATGTACGAAGTGCTAAATAAATAAATAAATAAAGTAAAACCAGAAACTAGCTATCGGTTGGAGCTAGTGATAGCAATTCAGCAATCAGCATCTTTTTTTCTAATTTAGCTAATGTTAATAAATCGTCTCATGCCTACACATTAGCTGGCCTTAGGGTCATACTCGGACATCTAATTAAAGGTCCACAGTAACGCAACAGTTAGTATGTCAGCGCGTGTTGACATTCTCTATTATCAAGGTTGGATGCGGCCGGCAGCGGTCGCTCGGGCCGTGACACGAAGCGCCGCCGAGCCCGCGCTGCCGTGCGTACGCCACAAATTCGCCGTTCATTGATAAAAACTGCCGCCCACTCATGGCGCGGAGACTCCATTCACCGGCGCCGGTGCTTGCGCAACGCGCATGCGTGGCCCTCCATTCCAAGTGTCAAACCCCCGCACACCCGCTAAGACCTTCATTCGAGGCACTAACAGCCTTCCGCCATGTTGTCACTATTTCGCTAGCTGACGCGAAATATTTATGTGTAACGTTCATTCATTAACATTTGAACAGATGTTTGTTTTCAATCTTCAACAGATTTTAGGATAAATATGACACTTGTTTAGTGAACGTGTGCTTTCGTAACATGGCTACCTAGCTCAGACGCGTCACTAGTGTATTGGTTTAAATGATACACAAATTTGTTGGTATATTCTGACATATATTTGGGTGTCCAAAGCAACACATCGGAAGATTTTTTAACATCTGGTACAATATCTACGTAGCAAGATTTACTTGTATCTTATTATTCACAGCTATTGATTAGCTGATCTATTGTATTTCACTAATCTTAAAGGCACTTGGTCATACGAATCAAGAATTAGGTTCTTATTGTTACATGCCCGGTTTTAAGCCCTCAACTTCTTGAAGAGAAAATCCGTTACGTCATTCATTAGCTAGATGATGTAAATATTATTTGTATAATATTTACATCATAATCTATATATATATATATATATATATATATATATATATATATAATATAAACTGTTGAAGGCATTAGATTATTGTCATAGTATGGGCATCATGCATAGAGATGTAAAGCCTCATGATGATTGAATATGATCATAGAAAGTATCTATTTCAGAACGGCAGTATACCTGACGAAATCGTCACACCTTAAGTTTTTTAAATTACGATCTTCACTCTACTCATTCGTTCCAGTGGTCATCTGTCATAAGAAAGTTACATGTTGTAAAATATAACTTACAAAATTTTTTGCCGCTAATGACCACAAGATGAAAATTGCTAAAAAATGTCTTACGTGCAAAATAATACCTTGTATAAACCTTTTTCATCTGATAGCCGCTTAGTTGAATATGAAAATTATCTGGTGTAATATAAACTTAATTTATACGACGATTTTACATCGCGAATTTTAAGTACACCATAAAAGGACGAAGGGAGTCTCAATTGAGATTATCGGTTTACATATCGTAATGTAATATCAGTGGTCACAGGCGTGTAAGTCAGTTCGCTATCACATTAACGTCCTCGTGAATTATGTAGGCACAATTTATGCGACACATATTTTTAATACCTGCTTAATCCTATATCTGGCGAATGTCACAAGACTAGGTACTTGTCCATAGAAGCAATAAAAAAAAAAGATCAGAACATCGTTATATCATCGTATTTATTGCTCAACTGAAGTAGCTCAACCTCGAATGTAGGTACTATGAAGATGATAGTCAATCGCTCTACTAGCTGATGGAGGAACAAAGAACATGCCTACATTCTTCTGCAAAATGAAACGTAATACAATGATTATTTCCTCTCTTGTACTTCAACTCTACATAGAACTAGTTATATGCGTTACCATTATTGGACTGGCCAACGTGTTTAAAATCGAATTTATTAATCTATCAGAACAATAAAGTTAATAGGATGGCCCACAGGGTAGTTGTAAACTTTTGTTTTGGTAACAATGGGGTGACAAAATAGAAACCTTCTTCTTATAGTTTGTCTATGTTTTACACATACAATGGGGTGACAAAAATAGGGCTATTAGAAGGATTCTTGTAATAAAAATAAAAACAGTAGTAAACAAGAGCCAATGACCTCTTTCTGAGGCGCGTGGCTTCGAGGCTCGTCGCGTTTTAAAAGTGTGTCAGGTTCTTTGGGCTCTTTATTCATTATTTTACTTACAAATCATATTTTAAACTATACTTTTCTATTCATAACTAAGCAAATGCTGGCTTGAGACACGTCATTTGGTTATATAGCTCCAAACTTGGGTAATTAATTTTCCAACAGTCCTCATTAGTTTATCGACGGCCTTACAGAGAGTATTTTCTCAAAATTAAGAACGCCTTTACATTTTTTAATATCAGTAATAGTTATCGATGAGCTTTAACGGTTATTGGTTTTAAGACTTTATTTAAATGCCTCTCAAGACACCATATGCATTAACATAAGTGCAGACGCCAGTATTTGGAAACTTTAAACTGTATTTTATATGTAAATATCACTCATCTGGTAACCTATTGATAATTAAAAATTATACTTACGATATTAATTATCACTAACGGTGAATTGAAACATTATCGTGGAAAAAACATTTTTCATTCATCTATGTCTTCATTTTTTCCCATACTCGAATACTAAATTTTCAGAGGTCACTCTTCAAAACACTTATTACTATTTGATATGTCTAATATTCATTTATTATTATTTAGGTATGCAGGCGTGACGATTCGGACTGAAGGATCGGGTCACTGAGGAACCGAACAAAAAGTATGAAACGCAGGACGGAAAATATTCAAAACGTCAACCTGACGGCAATAACGTTTAGGTCGATTTTGCCGATGTCGTAAATGACACCAATCACAAAACTTTATAATCAGCCGAAAGACGTCTGCTACAGGTCTATCTACGTTGCGTAATGAACCTAAGCTCAGTAAAATTCTTTATTGATGATTTCACCCCAAAAGTACCCAACAAGACTTAACAAGGAGATAACATTTCACAGTTTAGTAGAGGGAGGATTGTAAGTACCTACCATCTACCTATAAACAGGACTTATATTTTAAGCTGTTTGGCAGGCTCTGTTCAGATGTTTAATATGGCAATTATTGAGACCATGGAGATCAAATATACATGTTACAATATAAGACATTCACTACATATACCAATTCTGGGTTTATAATATTGTTAAAGACGCTGTATTGACTGTTATAACTTGACAATAGTGTAATATACTTACCCTCATTAATGTAATTATTAAAGATAGTTTAAAATGGCCTGTAAACTCGTGCCGGGGGACCTTCGTTACCGACTGTCGACTGTAATAAATTGTTACTCTGGCATGTTCTACTTTTAATCCAACTGACCGCCACATCGCAGACCAACCATTGTAACATCTGAGCATTGCTAAAGCGGTTTGATCATCTTAGTCCAATTCCCTAAATGTCCAGTTTGTGTATTTCGGCTAATTCACAGAATGTCCATTCGCCGAATTTCCAATTTTCCAGATGTCCAATTCCCCGAATGTCCAATTTCCTGAGTGATCCTAATTTATCGAAGTCATCATGCGAACTCTTTAATTCCATTATACATATTGGGAACTACTTACATAGCTATGCACCCTAAGCTCACTGACTGGGTATCAGCATCAGTAATAGATAAACCTTTCATCTTTGTACTGCTCACAAATCTGCTTGTACTTGACAGTTCTTTGATTCCGTCTTCTCACCGAGCCTATCCTAAAGATTTAAATGTATAATCAATATAATTTAAGCAACTCATATTTCTGTTTGGATCTACAATCTCTCATAATTATCAGGCATTAGGAGAATAGACATACAGGTAAATAGACGTTTGGGGAACAGACATTCGAGGAATTAGACATTTGAGGAATGGACGTCGGTAGTAGTTCCACGCTGGTTTCATCATGAATGAGCCGGATTGTCCGGGGAAGTAGGTACTACCCTCCCATAGAAGATCGACGTAAGAGTAGTAGAATCCATACTATTGCGTTTCGTTCGGTGAGTGAGAGCGCCGGAGGCCCAATTTCCCCCCTTTCCTCTTTCCTCACCTCTCTCATTCCTATCTTCTAACCTCATTCCCAGCCGCCATAGGGGATGCCACCATACTGGCAGTTTAAGACGATGGCTTTTGGTATAGTGGCCACCACTTCTGGATTGCACTGACTGCTTACCATCAGGCAGGGGGGAATCACTTTGATAGGCTAATATAAAAAAAACGGACTTTTAGACAATAGGGTTTCGGAAACTGGATATTTAGAGAATTGGGGTTAGGTGATCAAACCGTGCTGAAGTACCTATCGTCGTAACATACACTAAAGACTTACGTTACAAGTCACGCTGTACCCAACAATATTTTTCTCCCAGTATTGGGTATAATTTTTTTCTTTAGTCCGTCATTTCTTTCTGTATTTTGACAAAACATCCCCACTTGTCATAATAGTTTTTATATTTACTAGTTTTGATACTACAAAGCGAGTTTTTAATTAAGCATGTTTTTAAAATCTATTCTGTTAACAGATTCAAAGGAGACGGTAGTTTTTGGTATACTGCATAGTGAAAATAAACATTTAGATTTATGTGTGTTGTACCAAATTTTATTTATTCAAATTAATTTACGATATTTTATGATATTGCTAACGGAAGTTTATACAATAATAATAAAGTTTATGACTCTTATACCGTCTTCTGTGCAAAAGCGCTTTAAAATGTTTAATATGCAATTATTATTCATTTAATAGTTAAAGAAGGTGATTATAATTGGGGAAATCCTATTTCTATTAATGATATGCTTATAGCTGCTCACATTATACAAATTTAATACTATTGTTGAAAGGCAAAATGACTTATAAATAGATCTTTCAAATTAGAATAAACCAAGAAAATAAGCGAGATTATCTGTAGGATATACAATAAATTGTATAGAAGTTAATATTTTGTAGGTGTCTATCGTCTTTGATCCGTAGCAGAAACCTGTATTATATTATTATATTGATACTATCAAGAATCGTTTTGATATTCAAAGCGGTAAAATAAACTAGCACTCGTATGTATATATTTGTGGCCGTGTGTTTCAAAGCCTAGAGAATAACCACCACATCATATCTCGTAGCCACGTTAAATTGTACAAGCCAAGTCTAAGCACTCCTTGTTAGAGAGAGTAGTGAAAGGTGACTATGGCTACTATACCGCCGTTTGGGAGAGGCCTATTATATTAAAGTTTTCAGGCTGATCATGATATAAAATGTAATTATACCTTCTAAAATGGTATGTCAGTAGGAACAGATGCTATGACGGCGATCTTCTATAGATTAGGAAGGACGGTACTTCTTTTACAGCTACTCCAACAAGAGTAAGTGTTGTATCCTAATTCTCACTAGGAATGTCTCATAAGAAAAAATATTCTTTTTCTGAAGTGTACGCTTACCATTACTTCACAAACAGGAACATCTCAATTATATTTTCAACGCGTAAATTAATGACATACGTCGTAATAACTTATGTTATTTAAATTAGTTAAGTAATAACTCAATAATGTACAAAGTGTCATTTTGAAAAATGATAAGTAGATTTGATCAACCGATGCGTAATAGGTGTGTACCCTAAATGCAGGTTAACGCACCTGAACCAGTTTGTAATTAAGAATACATTTAAATTCATTAAAAAGCATTAAAACTTTCCTCGGGCTGATACACATCCAATAAAGCGACACGCTAAGTGGCCCCACCAGTACCTAAGTAGCCGTACCTAATTATGTTGTGAGAGAGCCGCCCGAGACACGAGCCGAGCCCTAGCAAGGGCTCGTGTGACAAGATAAAAGATTCATCTATTGCTTAATCGCCTATTATTTCGATCGTATAAAGCTTTTATTTAATTTTATGAAAATGCTACATATTGTATTTTATATACTTACTAAAATACTCTATGATATAACTTTGATAGGCAGGTACTAAAATATATTTACGAACAAAATGGTAGAGTTTCGTAGGATCCTCTGCTAAACAATAAACTGCTACAATACAAATAATCATCACTATAAGCAGAAAGACGTCCACTGAGCTGCACATAGACTTTTGGTTTAACTCTTTATTTATATATATTTCCAGATAATTTTTATTGTCTCATCATGATTTACTTTACATGCTAGATCTAGACACAACTTTACTATTTACTTTAGTTAAACTATTAATATATCATTACTTAAATTGACAAATAATATTGTTCAATTTATATCTTACTAACATTTTTCAGTTATTAAATAGTGACCTGCAGGCAGTGGCTATGTTCTGTCGTAAAATTCACTCTTAGCTGATGGTCTTATCTATAAACTGCCTTCCTGCCAGATTTCAGCTTTATAGGGCAAGTAGTTCTCGAAATTTTTCTATACATCTTTGGTGCCAAACAAGCACATGGCCCATCTGATGGTAAGTGGTAACCTATAGAGACGGCTGTGTTTTCCAAGCATTACAGATGTAATAATGCTTAGAAAACACAACAAAGCTGTTGTTGACCACGGATAACACTGGAATCTGGACAATTCCCATGGTCATGGCGTAATGCGTTTATTATTCCCTTACCTAAAATTCCTATCCCTACACTTCCTAATCACTTTAGACCTATATCCATTCTCCCTTTCCTATCAAAAGTGGTCGAGGCCTGTGTACAGAAGCAGTTGTCTGAGTACGTATTTCAGAATAATTTACTGAGTCCTCTGCAATCTGGATTCAGGCCCGGCCACAGCACGACTGCCGCCCTTCTGAAAGTGACTGGCGATATAAGGGCAGGTATGGAAGAAACGAAAGTTACTATACTGGTCTTAATTGACTTTTCAAATGCCTTTAATACCGTCAGTCACAACATCCTTTTGTCAATCCTCTCCCATCTTTTGATTTCTATCTTTATTAATTTCCTGACACCTAGTCTTCAATGTTCGTATCATCTTTATGCCGATGACTTGCAACTGTATGCTAAGGCCAAACTGGATGATGTGACGGGAGCTATCGCTAATATTAATTGTGATCTAGATGCTATTAAGTGTTGGTCTAAGAAATTTGGCTTACTAGTGAATCCCTGTAAGTGTCAGGCCATAGTTGTAGGTAGCCAACGTTTAATAAACAGGCTAGATATTCAGCTCCTACCATCGGTCATTTTTGATGGGTCGCCCATTGCATTTAGCCCTGTGGTTAAAGACCTTGGGTTGCTTATCGACTCCAATCTCAATTGGAAAGCTCAAACAACCAGTGTTAGTCAAAGAGTTACAGGTACCCTACGTGCCTTATACCGCCTGAAGAACTTCCTTCCAACTAAAACCAAGATGATGATTGTGCAGACTTTAATTTTTCCCCTGATTGATTATGCTGATGTATGTTTTATTGCTTCTTAATAACTGCATTCGATTCATTTTTAATCTTCGTAAATATGATCATATTTCTTCTTATCGTGCTGAGCTAAAATGGTTACCCATACGGCAACGCCGAAATTCGCGTGCTCTTACAACTCTATTTTCGTTTCTACATTCTTCCTCAATTCCTAGCTATTTATCTCCCTATTTTCAACCTTTATGTTCAATTCATGACAGAAATCTGCGCTCCTCTAATAATCTTCTTCTAGCATGTCCCTCTCATACCACTGACTTCGTTCACTCTTCCTTTGTCATTCAATCAGTATTACTTTGGAACGCGCTTCCTCTCGAAGTCAGGATGGTTACAGATCGCTACAAGTTCAAGTTGAAAGTTCGGGAACTTCTATTCGACGGATTGTCAGAGTCATCACATCATTAATTTTCATGTTATAATAAGGTTATTTATATGTATATATTTATTTATTTATATATATTTATAGTATAGTTATATATTATAGTGTGTATTAAGTATATATGTATGGTATAATATATGAAATTTATTTATGTATGTTTATTTTATACTCTTTGTAATTGTTTGGTTAAACGTGCACCTACCACAATCATCTCTGCATCACCTAAAGGTTGGCTGGTAGAGAATGCCATTTGGCATTAAGCCCTCCTATGTACACGTAGTGCATAAAGTTTAAATAAATAAATAAATAGATAAGGGGATGGGGTAGTTGGGCTGCCAGCGCTCTCACTTACCGAACTAAACGCAATAGTACGGATACTACTACTCTTACGTCGATGTTTCCTATTTCAGCAAGGACCTACTACCTTACAAAGTTTAGATATAGAGTGAGATTTCGCTGTTATGTATTCTATATTATCTTAAAGTCACGGAACATACTATTCATAACGATTATCATTTATTATACTTACCCATGTACTATACATTACCTTTTTAGTACAATACCTGACAAATATTTTGGTATTTTCTCTTTAGAGAATCTATATAAAACTAATAATCTCACCGTATCTAATCGAGAATTAGAATCCATTTACGTTGAATCATTAATTTTATGTCGAATTTGCATTGAATTATTTAAATCAGCCCATATCACACTATTTCAACATGAAATCTTAGTATTTATATTGAATAGAATGGCGTCTGACCAGAGCATAATTAAGCATTAAGCACTTACTATAAAGCTTCGGCTTTATCATGTTTTACTCCCGTATTGAAATGTTCCAGATTGTCGATATACATGTGCGATAATTTAGGCTCAATGTCGTCTTAAGAGTCACGACTTCGCTCTACAAGTTTTTCTGAAGTCACCACAAGAAGGGGTCAAGGCAAAATTCTGTTTACATTAAGTCAATATAAAATGATTGACATCGAGGTCTTCAAGTCAAGGTTACAATTATATAGCAAGACCAGATAATATGCTAAAACAGTTTGAGGCGATCATTAATCTAACTTTACCGTCTCATTTAAAATTTCACGACTCAACATTCGAACGGGAAATCGACGTTTAGAGCAATAAACTCGTATGTACTATAGAATTAAAAGATATGGCTGGTTGGCATAGTAGATAATGATAGCGAACTATAACAAGAGTTATCTAAGGCAGGAAGTGAGAGTTTGATGGTGCAAATGAAAGACAGTACTGTATTGGCAAATAATGCGTTTGTTTTGTGAGGCGCGTCGTGCGAGCTAGCGGAGGCGGCGAGGCGGTAGAACTGGCATGAATGGACGCGAGTGATTCACAGCGACCCATTGATAACCGAGCGACGAGAGGCACACGCTCATCGCACGCTACGAAAATCAATTCAATGCCACTTTGTGCCATGCAATACGCTTGATTTAACGTATCAAAACGATTAGTCATTCAATGATATTTTCTTTTTCAAACCTCTTATAAGGCGCTATAGTTTGGTAAAAATTATTTTATGATGGAACGCTACAAATTTGCATTGACTAGAAAGTAAACGCAGTCTTAAATAGAAATTGCTGAAAGCTAGTTTTTGAATATATGGGATCGCGTTATTGCCTTTAGTCATTATAGAAAACTCTGGTGTCAAATTTACGCTGATATTAGTGAGAATGATGGTTCAAATAATGGTGGCAAACTTTTATGTTTTTGGAACTATTCAAATACTCTTTAATCGAGTATATATATAAATGAATAGAAGAAATACATAATATATTCCGTAGTGTGTAAACACACTCTTGTGGTCAATGCGCACTATGCCTGTAGCTATACATGTAGAGTTGTTTTGACTCGAAGGCAAAAGGTTATGAGATTTCAACCCATAGATTTGCTGATAGCATTTAACTGCACGGGTAATTGTTTGGTGAATGGCTATTAATTTTATATAATGGCCTTAAGTCCACTTTTAAGTTACCTAACTAAAATTATGGATACAGACAAAGTAAGAGGCTATTGAAAATTTAATACTGAATATAAAAAGGTTAAATGATTTATAGTTTTGTATGGTTTGTATTGTTAAGGATAAAATATATTATTATGTTTGTTTTGCCGTTAAATGTGAGTATATATTTGTTTTTTGATATAATTTAGGTACGCCACATGTCGTGAATAAACGTTGCATTTTATTAATTGAGGCTTTGGTTTGATTTTGTTATTGAGTTTGTATTAAATAAAGTCCAAATGCAGAATTGTTGGTGAAGATGAGTATAACCTGATGATCAGGTCTAAATTCAATTAAATACTGCAATATATCTTTAATTTTATTGTATCAGTTATAATTATGACATTATTATGTATGTTCGATTTATTAAAGAGATAGCATCGATTTATTAGGTAATGTACCTAGGTACCTACCTATTACTATTGTCGAAAATTAAAATAATAATAATAATAATTTACTAACCTTTTTAAATTATTTATTATAGAGAAAGATTTATAATTAATTAATTAATTATAAATAATATTATTATTATTATTATTATTATTATTAATAATAATAATAATTAACAAATTAATAATAAAATTAACGTAAGCATTAAGTTGTTATTCTTAAGCCTTTTCTATTCATGCTACTAGTATGTATTATATATTTCATTGTTTAACAACACCAATGAATAAATCCTTTTAAATTGTAATGGTAGCGACTTACAAGCAAAATATATTACACAATAAACTACAAGTGAGTCCTTAAGAAGAACAAGTGTGACGATAAATGGAAATTGTATCAGATATGTGACCATACACTAGTATATTTACTACGCACGATTTACATGAAAAACAATCACTGAATGCACAAATGGAAAATGTGTCACAGAGATCAGCCTAACAAGGACACACTGTATAAGGCAGTAAGGAATAGGTAAACAATAAATAGTTTAACCAGCCGTTCAAATGTGCTTACAGTTTAAGTAGATAAGGATACAGCCAGGCTCTACTTAAACGTTCAACAATGTAAACAAGATCTGATTAAGGCAGTCCGCAAATAATCAAGTCTAGTTTATTAACACCTGTTTTACAATATTCATATTTTGTCGTCGTAATACTGTTTCCTGATGTTTTGTAAAGGCAGGTTTTATTCATGATTTCATAGCAATATACTGTTGACATTATGTGTTTCCTGGAGCAGAAATTAACCTTTGTTTAAATGCTATTTCATTGACATTTTTTTAAGAAACTGGGGATACAAAATGATTTTTACTTTTTAATCAGGTTTGCTGACAAAAAAAGCTAAGGTGTTTAATTAGTTTTGTTAGCGGAAGTGGTTATAGACTTGCTAAATCAGAATACTAACCGATTCTGCTAATATCGCGAATCGGGTAACGTAAGATGTGCGATCTATGGAGTGGCCACATCAAGAATAAACTAAAGACTAGAGTACGTTGTTGCGCTAACTGGGATAGGCCTAGCTATAGGCATAGGTGAAGTATAGGATTTAATTATATTGCGGCTAAATACCTATATTGTGAAAGATTTGCAAGTCATTTCGTTCGCATTTCCATTATGCACAACAGTAGAAACATATAATTATGTCAAACTCAAAGTGAATCTCATGTATGCATGAGTGACACTTTTAAACATCAAACTAGCAAGAACAAAATATCAGCCCATTCGCTGACAAGCTATGAAAAGACCTAGCAAGAAACTCAGGTCACTCTTTTTAATTGCCAGATTGTTACAATTATGCCTTTCAATTTAAAAAATATTTGTGATATTTGCTGCCTACGTGACTAACAAAAGCGATATTCCATCAGAATTTTGTATGCAAATTTCTCTCCACACTTTGAACTTGAAAACACCTAGTAGATACACACGTGCTTGCTTCCCGGTAACTGAATAGATCTTTAAATGATGTAGTTTACGCGGTGTTTCGCGAAATAGAAACAGCTAGTTCGTAGATAAGTATCTCATAGGACAAGCGAGTTCTTTATGAAGTGGTTCACTTTATATACAAGATGTAAGAGATATGCGGTAAAATAATTTTCTTAGTTAGTCTTTGCACTTTGAAACTCGTTAGAGTTATTGAACATTTATAAGTGCCTATTAATACGCGAAGAAAAAACTTTATGGCCTTTTATTGAGCTGTACCCATTGAGAGAGAGTTGATAGTTTATATTGAGAAAAATAGCAGAAAAAGAATATTGCATTAATAATGTAGTAAAATATACTATGCAACAATTATATAGGTAAATATATTACGCTTGTACTTCAAATAAGGTCAAGCCTAAAATTAGAAAGTTTTTTTTATTTAAGGATAATTTGCATTACTTACTTTTCTCTCTGCCCTGCCTATTTCACTATCCGGAATGATTCCACCATCGATCCGATGATGATGATGATGAAGACGGAAGCCTCATAAACTTAAAAGTTTATTAATGTTTAAGTAAGCAGAAACTGTGGTACCTACGAGGGCAATAATACGATGTAAATTACGAACGTTTATTAACCTTCGTAGAGATCGTGATCAAAAACAATAGGTATGAACTTACCCATCTGGGGTACTCGAAAAAGTAAAGCTGCCATCAGTGACTGTAAACGTCAGATGAATTCATAAGTGATTATAATGAAAAAATTTGGTATTTTATATTATGAAATACTTTGCTAGAGTAGCGCTCTTTACACATCATAAATTAATATAATGTCGTCAATACATAGCTTGTCATTTATTTTATCATTATTAGTTTAAACTTTAGGTATCTTCGTACATAATATAAACAGTCGAAATGGCTTAGTGAATAAGGCACCCCCTTTGTAAACACGAGGTAGTGGGTTACAATCCGGGCAAGTACCATTGTGATTTTTCAAATCATATAAACTTTCTAAGTTTATATTGGCAATTTCTGACTGGCGGTGAAAGATAACATCTTGAGCAAGCGTGTTGATTAATGCTGATACCTAATCTATATGAGAAGATGCCTGAGACCGGAGGCCGGACTGCTCACAGATTACATTCTTATTAGTTTACATTCTCTTGTTTATGTTACTAAGTGGGTTGTGCTTTACATTCAAATATTTGCGATTTTCCTTGCTCAAAACTGTTGCCTAACAGTCGCGTAACATTCCGTTTTGAATGAAAACTGTGTCAGTAAGTAGTATTGCATGAATTGTTATAAAACGGGTGTTGCCTACGCCCACTTGTAGATTTGTGAATGGATCGTCGAGCATCGTCGGGTAGCCAACTAGTAGTGCTTGTTCTGCATCGCTTGCAACAGCACTCGCCTACGTGCCGTTTGGAGGTCGCCAACTTTCATTCATTGGCACGACGCGACGGTCACATTTGCAACGTGAAAAATCTGCAATCTAATCGCAAAGTTACTTTAGCTTGCGTTTTGTAACAGTTTACGTCATGCAACTTGTTAATAAACTAGGTATATAACTACCAGTTTTGCAAGTAAGAAGTATATTATCATAATTACGGTTGCGGCTAGGTCAGGGCATTTCGACCTTTTGAAACGTTGTACTATATTTTGTTATAGTTATAGTTTTCTCAAGATTATTTCTCTTATGTCGGATTAGGAGAAAGACGCCTCTATCGTACCACTTAATTTTGCAAGAGATTTAAAATAATACTACAAAAGATATTGTACATTTTGTTTATTAATAAAGTACTTTGTTATTTATGTTCAACATGATATAAAAAATAATTAAAAAAAAGCTAGGCCTTTTGGTCAAATATGTGTATTTTAAAGTAGGTTTCAGTACGATTTAAAGACTGGTGTGATAAATTGTACGACATGGTTCCCAAATCGTACTTAGTAATAAAATGTCATCATCATCATATCAGCCACAAGACGATCGCGCAGGGAGACGCCTAACATAGCCCGCTCCATCGACCTCTGAGCGACTTTGAGCCTTCGGATAAGACCCATAGTCAGCGACCACGTCTCTGCTCCGTATGTCATCACTGGCAACACACACTGGTCAAAGACCTTAGACTTGAGGCACTGCGGTAATGCGGACGTGAAGATATGTTGTAGCTTCCCGAACGCTGCCCAGCCGAGTTGGATTCGACGAGTGACCTCTTTCTCGAAATCGGACTTACCTAATCGGACTGTTTGTCCCAGGTATATGTACTCGTCAACGAATTCGAGCATCGAGCCTCCGACCGTAATAGGAGTGGGTGTAACATGGACATTGGTCATGACTTTAGTCTTGTCCATGTTCATTTTTAGGCCCACTTGTCGAGAGACTCTACTGAGGTCATCGAGCATTGCACTGAGGTCCTCCACGGTCTCAGCCATGACCACGATATCGTCCGCGAATCGAAGGTGAGTGATGTACTCGCCGTTTATGTTGATGCCAAGTCCATTCCAGGTCAGAAGCTTAAACATATCCTCCAGTGCAGCGGTGAACAGTTTCGGAGATATAACATCTCCCTGTCGTACTCCTCGCTGCAACTGGATAGGTCTTGAGCTCTGACCATTAATTCGTACTGACATGGTGGCGTTTTCATACAAACACTTCAGCACTTCGATATATCGATAGTCAATATGGCACCGTTGGAGGGACTGCAGCACAGCCCAGGTCTCGATCGAATCAAAGGCTTTCTCATAGTCCACAAACGCTAAGCATAGGGGCCGGTTATACTCTGTGGACTTATGTATAGCCTGCCGCAGCGTGTGTATGTGGTCTATGGTACTAAAACCTTTTCGGAAACCGGCTTGTTCGGGAGGCTGGAAGTCGTCGAACCTGTTTGCGAGACGATTAGTGATGACTCTCGAGAATAGCTTATAGACGTGACTCAGGAGTGTGATAGGTCTGTAATTCTTCAGAAGGGTTTTATCGCCCTTCTTGAAGAACAGTTCCACCACACCCCTGTGCCATGCCTGTGGCGGTTTGCCCTCGAGGAGGATGGCACTAAAGAGCCTCTGAAGGACCTTCAGGACAGGATTTCCGCCTGCCTTCAGTAGCTCGGCTGTGATTCCATCCTCACCCGGCGCCTTGTTGTTCTTGAGCTGTCTGAGGGCCATACCAATCTCGCACAAGCTGACGTCCGGGATATCTTCGGTGTAATGTCGAGTTAACCTAGCTCTAGGATCTGATGCTAGGGAGCTAACAGGTGCATGTTGTGTCGTGTATAACTGTCCGTAGAACCTCTCGACCTCCTCTAAAACCTCTGGCTTAGACGAGATGAGCCTGCCGTCCCCAGTCTTTAGCTTGACAAGTCGGCTCTGCCCAACAGACCGATCTCGTGCGAACACTTTCAAGCCTTTGTTGCGCTCTATAGCCTCTTTAACACGTTGTGTGTTAAATTGGCGAAGGTCGCGAGTCAAAGACTTGGAGATCCGTCTGTTGAGCCGCCGATAGTCACTCGCTTCCTCTGGGGACCGCAGTACCATCCTGCGCCTTTCGTCCATAAGTTCGAGGGTCTGGTCGGTGATCTTTCTCGGTCCTTTACTGCAGTGGGCTTTAAAGATGTTAGACACTACCGAACGGACAGTTTCCACGAACCTGTTGATGTATTCGTCCACGTCTACGCAATCGCCGAGGCTTTCGAAGCGGTTAAGAAGTTCGAGTTGGAAGCTCTCGGAGCTTTGAATTTGAATCGGTGCAGGTCGGAGCGCAGACTTCATCAGTCGAGACCGGTCCAGCTTAGGGTTGATATTTAATGTGCCTCGTACCATCCGGTGATCGCTTCCGGTTTTTACCGCATTGATCACTGAGACATCATTAAATATTTGCCGCCTAGTCGACATGATGAAGTCAATCTCATTTTTTGTGACACCATCAGGACTAATCCAGGTCCATTTGCGGCTATCGCGCTTCTTGAAGAAGGAGTTCATCATAAAGAGGCCCTCCCTCTCCATGAAGTCAGCCAGCATTTGGCCCCGGGGATTCCTGGATCCAAATCCAAACTGCCCCACTCTCAACTCGTTAGCGCCTCGTCTACCCAGCTTCGCGTTGAAGTCCCCCATGACAACAGGGTATTGGGTCCTAGAGGCATGTATAACTCTGGAAATGTCCTCATACATAGCCTCGACCTGATCGTCGGGGTATGTCGAAGTGGGAGCATAAACCTGTATGACCTTCAGCGAATACCGTTTGGTGATTCTGAGTATAAGGTATGCTACCCTCGTCGACACACTCTCGATTTTCACCATGTTGTTCACGAGGGACTTGTGGACGATAAACCCGACTCCACCTTGGGACAGTTGGTCGCCCTCCCGGAAATAGAGCAGGTTACCGGAATTAAGGGTTATCGTGTCCTCCCCCTGTCTTCGGAATCCCACTATGTCCCATCGTAGCCTGCTCAATTCTTCCTCCAGTTCAACTATCTTCTCGTCATTCCGCAGTGTGCGCACGTTGTATGTTGCCAGGGCCAAAGGTCGTCGGTTTGGGTAGCCTGTCCGCACCCGGGGATTCTTCGCACCCCTTACCCCGCCGTTACCATGGCCGCTACCGTAGCCAGGAATAGCGGGATGACCGGGGACTAGGGGCCATTTCTTTTTTTTGTTGCTCCATTGGGGTGAAATTGCCATAATCGCCACGCTTGGCAATCGGGTTGGCAATCGCAGTGGTGGTAGCTTTATCACAAGACGCTGCTGCTCGTCCTGTGTTATGTTTATTTTCTACCACCAATAAAATGTATCTAAATTGAATGTAAACTAACAGTAGGTATTACGCTCTACATGTGCAACTGTGTGTGCGCGTAGATATATAATGTAATTGCCCATAGTAAGTGTAATTAGTTAAATTCTGAAATAAACAACGTTCTTAAGTACATAACAATTATACATAATACTTTAATACTGAATGATATCCAGGTATTTGGGGGTGTGCGTAAATTCTGTTACATGCTAGTATACATAAGTGAAGTATGATTTACAAACCCAGAAATGGTACGATTTGCCAATCTATCAATTGTTTTTTAAAATTAATCATTTTTATAACCTATAAAATGTTCGATTATATTATTCTTTTAATATAAAGGTCATTAACATAGATACATTATTAAATAACAACGAATTATTAAAACCTTAGCTTGAATATGCTCTAGCATTTTATAGCTATTTTTCAGTCGAGTAACCTAAGCTCTAGTTTAGGTTACTCGACTGAAAAATTGCTTCAAGCACAGCAAAAATAATATTTTTAAGCTTATTGGGCAACCGCTAACAAGAGCAAGTTGACAAAATGGCTGCATTTGTGATGGGTTACCAGTGTTACATGAATGTTATCAAAACGAAAAATATTGCGTTTAGTATGATTTTACAATGAGGTACGATTTATCAGCCAGTACAATTTGTCATACTCTTCCCTACATAATAAACTTGGAAACATATGAAGCTAAAGATCACTTAGTAGTTACCTGGTCTAAAAGCCTTAACTTGGTGCTTAGCCGGTATTGATACCGTAACCGTATTGTCGTAAAGTTCTAATGACTTTACGACACCTAAATTAGAAGAAGAATTATAAGATGTACCCAAACAAGGGACAATTATTATCCCAATGAAGATATTCTCTTTTCTTTTTTAAGAACAGTTGTACTTATCAGGGAGTTTGTTTTATTTTTAGCAGATGTTCGTGGGATGATATTGTGATGTATTTATTGATCGGATATGTATGTGAATATAGGTTAAACCTTTTACAACAAAGAAAGCTATATCTATATTTATGTATGTAGCTATGAAAAAGTGATTCCACCCCGCCTGATAGTAAGCAGTCAGTGGAATTCAAAAGCCTTTTTTTAAATTGCTGGTATGGTGGTCTCCACTATGGCGGCTGGTAATGGGTAGGGGAAGGGAATGAGGGAGGTGAGGAAAGAGGAAAGTAGGGAAATTGGGCCTCCGGCGCTCTCACTCACCGAACGAAACGCAGTAGTATGGATACTACTACACTTACGTCGATCTTCAATGAGAGGGTAGTATTTTCCCGGTCGATCCGGCCCATTCATGCTAAATAAGTATGAAGAAGAAATATTTCAGGAAGTACTTAACGTTTAGGTCTGATATTATCTGTGCAGACGCAGAAATTTAGCATATTTTCACGTAAGTTGAAAACCTCGTGTGGAAACCTGGAATACCTACAAAATATAGGTACATATAACATAAAACATTAGATTTTAAGAGTCAACGTGTTTTGGCATTAGGAGCGCCTTACTAGAAGATAAGGTATAAAGATAAAGATATTTATTCCTCTTAGTGTTTATTAGAATACAACAAAGATATAAAATATGAAGTGATGAAATTCTATTGATATTGCCTGCTAGATTATATAGTTAAGTAAGTATCTCTGTATAATGAAATTTCACCAAATGAACATACAAATGTGTGTTTCTACTCAATAAAATCATACAAAACACATATAACACTCACATATTTTTCATATTGATATTCAACTTTTACTAATATCTAATTCGAATATGTCAGCCACGAAATATGTATGATTGGCTGTCGCCAGAAATCGTTACTTATATTATAAATTGATATAAACCATCCATTGAAACGAGCATCTATTAAACAGTTTAAATCATCTAACCCAACAAGTTTAGCTCGTCTATGGCGTTTAAAATATTCCCCTCGTTCATTGACACGTGCCAAACCTGTTTTCCGGCGAGTTTTTCTGAATGGTCGCTTCCTTTGTGAGAGTAAACATATTCAAATGTTGCGATTAATTCATAGCTAGATAGTGCCATGCTTTTATGAATGGAAGTCAAGCTGCAGGCGTGTGGGTGTGAGACCTTGTATTAATATGCACACATACGCACTAAGATTTGCATACTGGCCTAGGCGAGCCACGTGCTGCGTTCGTTTTGAGCACAATTACCTCTTCAATATTCTAGAAATTAATTTTAGATGGAAATTATATTTGAAAGTCAGCAGTTTATAATGCACTAAAGAAATGAGCTTAAACTTAATGCACAGAGAACATGAGATTTTCAATGTTTGCAAACCGATTGCCTTCCGGGTGCGTGTTACCTGAACCAACGGTTTCACGGCGACCGTTCCCTAGTTCGTGCACAGACAATTCGTAACTAACAATGTCTTATTTAGTAACTACGCACTAAAGTAAAACAATTATAAAAGCACACCTCTGATGTAATAATATTTTTGATTTACATACCTACGTAGGTATAAATTTACATCCTTTTTTTTTAATATCGTGTCTTTTTTCTTATAAATCTATAAAGAATTGACTTCTTTATATCAAAATGAAATTTTCGAAACTATTGTATCAAATACTGATACCCAATACTGATATACCCAATACAAATACTGAAATATGCCTTTCATTTTTATGGTTTCGTACCCAACGGGTAAAACGGGACCCTATTAGTAAGACTTCGCTGTCTGTCTGTCTAATAATGTCTATCTTTCCGTCTGTCACAAGGCTGTAGGTATCTCATGAACATGGTGATAGTTAGACAGTTGAAATTTTTACAGATGATGTATCTCTGTTGCTAAAATAAATATTTTAGGGGGCTTCCTCGTTTTTGCTCGATATTGATAACGGCAACGGGTAGACGCTTCAAATATTCACAAAATATTTAGTTATATTAAATATTCATTTTAAAAATAAATTCTTAATTTAAAATAGGTATAATAAATATTGAGTGCACGCTCTCATACAACAAATATGATTCTTTGCCGTTTTTATTATTCTACTAAATTTATCTTTTACTTACTTTGTGACTGTGATTAAGCCAAACATGAAGCCCGGTGAATTGGTCTTGGGTTTTTTGTTTGACCTAATTTGTCTGTAATTGTTTTGTTTATAATCAGGATTAGATACCTAAATTTGTGTTAAATTAAAGGTCAGTCAGCCCTTAAATATAAAACATCTCAAAAAAATCGTTAGTACAATTTATTAAAATAAATCTTGCCAATTGTAAGCAGGAATAAAATACAACATTTCTATGTATCGGGATAGACTCCTTTAATAGTTCGTTAGGCGAGTCATTAAAGTAGCTAGCTTTACCGAGACGGCTCGCTGAATGTAGGCACTGAGTAGGTACACAATGCATTGAGCACAATGAACGTTCATCCATAAGCACTCTTGTTAGCATGATTTATAGTGGATGCGATTCGCAAGGATATTCAATAGCGTATATTATATGTATACTTATTTATTACAATTTTATCCTATTAATATTATAAATGCAAAAGTTTGTGTGTGTGTGTACGCGCGCGCGTGTGCGTGCGCGCGCGTGTGTGTATGTGTGTGTGTGTGTGTGTGTGTGTGTGGGTGTGTTTGCGTGTGTGTACGTGTACATGTGTGTGTGTGTTGTGTGTTATTTGTGTGTGTATGTTTGTTACCACTCGGCGCCTAAACGGCTGAACTGATTTCGATGTAAATTTTATCCCGAAAATCGGTCTGGTTCCCAAGGGATACAACTCGTAGCCACAAAACATATTATACGCGTAGGCAAAGCCGTGGGGCGCAGCTAGTTGTCTATAAATTAAAGTTCTTAAATTCTGTAGTTCTACTATGATCTCATAATTTTTATATGGCTACGAGGGGTTATTCCCAAAGGTCGAATAAGACAATCGCAAATTGCATGGTAGAGCTACCGATCTTCTGTAATACTTATGCGTATAATATTTTTATTAGGTCTTTTTGTACATCAACTTAAACTTTATAATATAATATGAAAATCGTAAGGTATAAATAAATAATTTTAATACTTTTAACAGACAATATGCAAAACTAATTATAATACCTCTATCGATGTATCTATACAACGAACAATAGATACAATAGTTAAAACTCATAGACAATATCGCGTGCTCAACTCAAGGGCCTTCGTTGAGCAAGGCACAAGTCATTTCCGGCGCAAAGCCTCTTGTTGGCGTCGCGTCGCCAGTGTTGCAACAAGAAGAATCGCTGCTAATAAATAATCGTCACTTTCATAAATTCTGACTCACGTATAAACAAAATAAGGTTGCTGGCTAGTGTTGGCGTCAAAATCAACGTAATAGAACCTCATTGCACAATAACCTCATCTCTGATTACTAAAATATTGACGTTAATTAGTCGGCGCTTACTTTTGGCGGCATTTATTACGCAGTGTGACCTACGTACCGATAATGAACGGTTTAGTCGATTTAGCTTTAATTCGCAGGTGATGATTACATAAAGGAGAGATCTAATGATTTTATATCAGCTGATTTATATTAAGTACCTACTTTAAGGGGTCAAGCAATATTTAGCCTATTCTTCCAAAATAGCTTTGTGCTGTAACTGGTACAATCATGTCAAATTTGTCTTCATAGGTACGCTGCATTTTCTGCTATCCATTCTGTTAGACACCTACTTCACCTTCAATCTGAAGTGCAGCTAAATTGACAGTTAAAAATGTTATCAATCAAACAGTGAATGATTCAACGTATTTTTGAATACACACAAAGAAGTGCTGTGGACAAATGCATCCAACATGGGCATATCTAATTATGCAAAACCGTGTTCCTATTGTGTCACTTGTCACTATGAATCGGACATTCACAAGATATGCATGTAGTGGCCACTTGAACGGTCGTACAAGTCAGACGATCGCGCCGGCGCCAGTCTCGAAAGCTAGAAAGAAGAAACCATCCCAATTTTTCCATTTCCAATGCATTAGTAGGTTAAATTCAACATAAAATTTATTTATACCAGTTTTAGTATGTATTTATGCAAACTATAGACGAGCAGTGGACTGGACTTAATCGCAGTGTCCAATCGTAATTGATTTCGTTAACAAAATATGCGTTGAACGGTTTATCTACTAATCATAGCAATTTAAGGTAATGTAAATGATGTGGTAGTTGCGTTCGATTGATAGGTTGAGATCGAAATATGTTATTTAGGTAGGCTTTGTTGATTTGGAATGCGCAGCGTTTATCCGAAATCTGAATCAGTAGGTACGTAATCTATGAAAATCTATCCTAAGATACTAAGATTGTATGTAACCATAGAACTAATAATGGTGCGACGACATCTAGTAACCCCCTACTAACCCCTTTGTCCTCGCCTTCATGGAAGGAAACTTAATACCTGCTAATTATGATACCTATTACATTTTTTTTTTTTTTTTAGGTGGCCCAGGCAGTAAAAGAATATTGTCTACCTGATCTTTTGTAAGTGTTGTTTAAAAAAAAATTATTAACTAAATTTCAATTTCTTTAAATAATAAGTTTGTTCTAGTAATTTGGAAATCCTACTAATAAAACTATAGAAAATTTATACAAACTTTGCCATCCCTTTATCCCCTATTACGGAATGAATTTCACGAATTCCCACCTATGTACCTGTGACCTAAAAGATGTCTCAAATTTTGGATGTTTGTTAAATGCAAAATTCGAGACATCTTAGCTAGTACTTGTAGTTTCTGAGATTTGATGAGACTTGATGAGTGAGTGAGTGACTTTTCGCTTTTATTTAAATAAATAATATATTTCAAATCCAAGATGGCCGCCACCACAAAATGGCAAATTACATTTTTTATATTCAGTATATGTATTTATTTTAAATCAAGATTGATTCTAATAAAATCTATGTATGTATAAACATACATAATACATATTCTTTACATAGAATCACGCTGATATTCGGGAAAGTGTAGGCGGAGGTGTGTTAACCCACGTAGGTATAGGCACATTTAAGTATTAAATTCCGCGCAATAGAGGGTGAGCTTAATAATGCCAAATGCCGCATGCCGGTTCAATTACAAAGGTCAACAAACAATTCTTCTACTCGACACCTACATCCTAAAAGGACTGAGCTAATTCTTACCTGGTTTCAAAATAGTATAATCTACGTAAACATTGTAGATCTTTCTGACTTATTAAGTAATTTCTCTGAAACTTATTTGCTTTAAGTACAGTAAGTTAAGTAGTAGGTAGTATTTACAAATGAAAACCCACCATAATTGAAACTTTTGTATAATTAAATTTTAAAATTAAAGAATTAAGTAAAAGTACTTTAGCAAACACTTTCATTTCATTACATTCGCAAAGCAGTTTAATATACCTATCAAAAACAAATAAATAATTTTTATAGTAAAGTATCAAGGGTCGAGTAGTTAGTGGGCGAGTAACGGGACGCGCGGCGCCAGTGGGTTCTCGCCTCGTACGGTACTGCTGACAGTTAAACAGCTGATGTCGTAGGGTAGGGTATGATGGGCTTCGGCAAACATCGGGAATACTCGGGATAGAGAAGCTAATTGCAAACCGGATTGAGATTCAGTGGGAAGGCATTTAGTTCTTTGTGTTTAAGCTTCAACTGGGCTATTGTATTGTATTACCTATGTAAGTATTATTCTGATGAAGATACTGATTATTTCAAAACACGTGGGATGAAATAATTATAATTATAATGATGAGAATCATAAACGTCTTTCATTCGACTGCTATTTAAATCTTAAGTGTTTCTTAAGCCTAAACATCTTGACGGTATTTTAATAAATATGTGTTATTGAAGCCTCAGTTTTCACCAGTTATTTCCTCAAGATATTACCACGCTTTTTTCAGGCAGCAAATCTGACAATAGATTAAACTGATAGGAATAAATCGAGTTTTCGCTTTGCGTTCTGCCTTGTCCAACACTACAAGTTTAAATAAGCTCATGATTTTACAAATTACTGATTAGTAGTCGTGCATAGCAAGTTAGACAGCATCAGGTAATTGCTGTTTTATATAGTCTTATCACCTTTGCTATTGTTTTGGGATAAAATATTCAGGGTAAAAGTTTACGTTTCTTCGTTCAAGTACGTTTCTTTTGCGATTCATCCTGGAAACGAGTATGTTGTGGCACACACTACCTATCCAAATTTTCTCTAAAAACATCTTGGGATTTTTCAAAAAGAAGTTAAATGGTGGAAAGACAAGTGATGTTTATAATGTTGAAGGTGTGTGTGTATGGCTGCAAACTGCTTAATATTGTATCAAAATGATCAACAATAAATCAGTGAAAACCTGCATGATCAGTTGGCATCATGTAAATAGCTTTTAGTATAAAAGATACCATATATTAAGTTTTATAATACCAATAAATAACTTGTAATAATTGTGCAATCTTGACTACCGTATTCCTCGCATGACGCAATAACTTGGAATCGATCCAGTGTGTGTTGTTGTTGATAAATGGCCTGCACCCACACCTCTATGGATGAACATTGTGTTCTGTAATGGGTGATTATGGATATAGGTTATACTAATGTTCTAGGTAGGCTTGGAGTTGTGAGCCAGGTATATAAAAATCGTGACTCAAACATCTTCTACAACCCATAGATGATGTTGGAGTCTCTGAAAATCTTATCTTTTTTTCTGATTGGTTTAACAGCATTATTACCCAATTACCATTTATGTACATAAATGGTAATTGGGTAATAATGCAGTACTTTGGTTTAATTTTCATTTTTCTATTTTTTTCAGTTTTGTTTTGTATGTTCTGGAATTACCATTTTTTATCTAAATTCCTACATCTTCAGAAATTTAAATTATTAGTTTATTACCGTTGTTATGAAGAAAGACTGGAGTAGTTCTGACACAGAGTAAAGTAATATAATATATTTTATTGAAATAGAGTGGCAACTCTGTGATAAAAATTGAATGTATGGAAAGTGTCGTCGTGTGGTTTATTGATTTAGGCACTAGCCTCGCAAGCACGAACTTGGGTTCGAAGCCAAGTAAACATAATGTGACATTTTTATATTTATATCTACTTTTTTAATTTATAGTATAAAGCCAAGTACACATTCGCCGCAAGTAGCCTATTCAAATTTCTCCAATACACCAGAGGTAAAAAAGTGTAAAAATTACGAAATTAAATTGTAATATTTAAACGCTATTACAATATTTTTTACATTCATAATCTTTAAAGTATATTATACAAAGTGTTTAATATTTTTTTTAATACAGTCTTTAGAGATCAATTAGAGAATTTCTTACGGAAGGTTTTTAAGTAGGTTGAAATAACAACATAATACATACATTGTGTGTACAGTTGTACATTCGTGCAAAGACGTGGCGGGTCGCTAGTTATCTACTAATATACAGTAAAGAAAACACCATGAAGACGCTAGAACTTAATAAGTATAAGTCATGAATTGCTAACCTGCCTTAAGCAACCGTGGTGATTAATGCTCGTGCCTTCTCTATAAGAGAAGAGGCCTTTGCCCTGAAGTGAAATAGTAACAGGCTCGTATAAATTATTAGATCGCTGACAAACGGAAAGTGTATGTCACTACACCTATAATAATAGTAAGGAATATTCTGCCATAGTAGGTGACTATTTCCATGCTATTCGTAGAAACTTAAGAGCTGTTATTTCATGGATACCAGTAGGTAGGTTACTTACCAATGTCAAGTTTAACCAAATGAGTAGGTAACGACCTAGTAGATAATAACTGATTTATGTCTACGTTTGATGAAATATTGTGCACGTAAATAGAACTACTACTAATTAACCAGTACTTAAGTACTTAGTAGTTATATTGTCTATTAATTACCGATTTACTTTAGAGATAGTGGTATAGATATAAACGCTGTTTTACTGAAGTATTTCAGATATTAAAAATGATAAGTACTTACTTATTTTAATTAAGAACATATAGAAATAAAGAGAAAATTGGCACTTGACACGGTGTATCGCTAAGAGTTCGTGTAATAAGCGGGGGCGTTACGTAAACAAAGAGTTGGGCGGACCTGCCACCGGGTGCCACCTCCCCGCCCCTCCCTCTACTACCCCCTCCCTCGCCTACACCTGCGCATGGGCACATTTTCGCAATAAGCACGAATTTCGATAGTGAAAACAACGCTCGGTGCGTTGGTGTCAAGCTTGGCGCCACTTAAAAGATTCAGTCATTATACCATCATTTAGAATATTGCACATTAATTAATATCAATATATTACGACGCGGCGCTAGATATAACGCAATGTTATTTTGTTTCTTTTTTGTATTGACACACTGATTCATTAACGAAGTGGGTCTACTTGTCAATAAAAAGGTGACCTGGCAACAGAGGTGATATCCTTTTAGTTATATTATGGTGTCATTTATTATTATGAACATATGGCCAAGTGGGCCGACAGGATTGAGACGTCATCTTTGGCTGTTAATGTAGGCTATGGACGTTCGTTATAGATAGGCGACGCTGCATCATCTGTCCGATTTTTTAAAATGTTATTACTGAAATGATCTCAAAGCCTGGTTGTGGTGTTTAAATGTTGTTTTACATCATAATTTTGACAGAAAACACCAAAACAGGTCGGTAGTGAGCATTAGGTAGAGTTTGGTGCCAAACTTTTGCCTTTTACAGTGGACGTCTTTAGACTACATAAAACTACATATCTTTAAGGTTTAGTGTAAGTATTTTAATTTACTTACAGATTAAATGCAACGGTTATTCTCTAAAAGCAAAAGCAATCTTTTAATAATGCCATAACATTAAAAGGCGTGACTCGCTTTTAATTAAACCAATAAACGTCTTCATAAAGGACCTATCTCAGGCAATAATTCACGTTTGATTTAATTAGCAAGTAAATGAACGACGGTCATGCAAAGTTCTAGTAGCTGAGTTGCCGAACTGACTGCCATAAAAAGCGGCCAGAGAAAATTTAAGGGACAAAGATTAATGATTTTTCTTCATTTGCATTTCACATTAACAAAAAATATTCTTTAAAAGTCGATGCTAACTCGTCGACCACATATGGCGTCGATTCGCCGCCACCTACTAATTGAGAGCGACACTAGACAAATATATCGCCTTTTATGGCCACGCTAGGTATTAGCTATAGTGATTGGTAAATAAACAGAATAAAGGATTTTAAGGCGAGATGAATCAGCTCTCGATCGAGCAGTGATTAGAAGCGATTAGCATGCACTCGCTTCTAGCAAGCGGCTCACGACACGTGGGAGGTAGGAGGGTCTGTTCAGTGCTCACCTATTGTCTTACAACGCGTTGTACTATTATAATAGCACTATTATTGCACACTATTTATGTAAATCTATTTGAGAATTCAATTTGTCTGTTATAATGTATTCATAAACGGATATTAGTAGATATCTGTGAGACAAAGTGACTCTCGTCAACAACCTGTCAACCAGTGAGGGAATGTTCTCTATTTGATTTGTTACACTCATTCTACGAGTATAGCAAAGGTAATTATTAACAGAAACTGAAATGTCTATTTAAATTGGATGCCTTTGCTGCTTTATCACAATGTTGTCATACTCATATAGGTGATTACTGATTAGGAATAATAAATTAGAAAATTACGTTACCATAAGGTCTAGTTTATTTACAAATTGCATTCCTATTACCTACTATGTTTCTTTATAAAGTTTTCGCTTTATTTGTTTATAGGTACTTACGTTTTTCTTTTAATCGTTGGAAGCATGTCTTTCAAATTGTGCTCAAGTGATTTAGTGACACAATATTTTCAAAAATCATTATCATCATCATCACTTACGTTGCTTTAAATTTGTTTTTAAAAATATTTTATGTAAAAATACTAATAGAGTTCAATGGAAATTTATTTTTGAATAAACTTAAGTATCAGTGGATAATATAATTTATGCCCGCAATTCAAGAAATGCAAGTGAGATGACGAGTATAGGTCAAAGATCGAAGAAGCTTACATTTGTCAGCACAAAGATACACGAGCATGAGCGCTAACAGGTAACCAGCTTTATTGTTGCCTTGTCAGAGTAATATACGATTGGCGCGCGCTGGTATCATCTGGAAGTTTGCCATTCTCGCGCTGATATCGAGCAATGAAAACGATAAACGCGTATATGACTGGATTGAGAATCTGTGTGAGTTATCAGCGAGGTAGATACACTCGGGCCACGCTGCCGCGAGTCGGGCGGCGCGCGTGCCCACCGTTGCTGCGCGTTTTATTGGTGTTGGCGCCATAGACAACTTTCTCGTCTCGTAGACAATAATGCTCAAATTGGAAACCAAAATGATTTTTATAACACGCGTCTACGCACAGTCGTAGCAGACAACGCGGTTAGCTCGAACTCGGTCGCCTATTACCTACACGTGAAATGTCATAAATTCCGGCAACGGCCGGCCACTTAACGCAGGAGCGATACTCGGAGTTATTCCGACTGTTTGCTCGTTACAGCGTGGAGTAGGTACTTCTAACGAAGGCACCCAAAAACATTCCCACAGTCGTCGATCACCACAGTAAAAAAACCAAGTGTCTACGAATTAACACGTCTGCGCGTTGTGTGTATGAAAACACTCGGTGGCCCCGCGAAGAGCTCTCGTGGTGACAGAGAGCTGTCGCCGGAGCGCGCCACTCGCTCGCAACACGCCACTACAAGCGAGACGTCGCGTAAGATAGTTGTTCGAAGTCTTTAATTTACTTTAATTTGAAACGCTCAACATTACAAGTTTCGAGTGTTCTTAGTTATGATTGCTAGTCAGGCACCAGGTGTTGTCATGTTCTAAGACGTTTACAATAAAAAGCGTGTTCTTTACATGTTGTGGAATGTTATGCTTTAGTTGAGTGCGGGTACTGTGGTCAGGTAGAATTAATTACCGCGTTGCTTGGCGTGTCATCTTCGTCCGCGACAGTAACGCTCCACCACTAATGCACTAAACAAACACGAGACGCATAGCGTGTGTGAAAACTCAGCCCTGTTCAGAACGGACACACTCACTAATGCACAAAGTAAACTACACTTAATCTTTCACTTTGTGCCGCTTAAAGAGAAATTAACAACGAAATGCTATATAAACATTGGCTATGCTCAATGTATTAGCGAGTTCCTTTGCTGATTGCGGGAATTTACTAATAAGATTGTCAGTTTAATCGTGTTAGTATGCCGTGTGACTACAGTTTAACTGATCTCTATAGAAGGTACAAATATTGTTGACCCTTTATTGTTTGTTAAACGAGTATGTTTTGGTTGGCTCTCTTGACCCTCACATTGTTAGGTAGAGCAAAGCTCACTGGTAGAGACTAATAAAATAAATATACTTTAAATATATATTGAAATGTCAGTAGCTTCTCACACTTCAAACTCATGATACACAAATTATCTCATAGCACCGTAATGTTATTTAATTCAAGACATACATAGATGACTGATGACTGACAAAGTTTAAATACCTTAACGGTTTGTTGTTGTACTACGAGTAGATGCGTACCTACTTAGCGCAAAAATAGCAGAGGTTATCAGATTATTGACTTCTACCTCATGTTAAAATGGCTTATCATTATAGAGATATTATTAAGATTAATGATTTATAATTTTACTTATTCGTGCTCTGCGAGTTCCAGGTTTATTTGTTTATTTTACTAGACGCAAGGACAATAATTAGTATTAAGGGAACTGCTCTGGGTTTTCATAAGGACACCAGAAATATGTGCTAAAGCATTTACTACTAAATTTTACTTATTTTTATTGGAGACATGAAATAGGCCATTTGCCACATGAAAAAGGCTTCCGCTACCTCCAAGTAAGTTATCTGTTCATCTATTTCTATACTTTTTAAAGGAAAATAATTACTTCATCATCATCATCATATCAGCCACAAGACGTCCACTGCTAGACATAGGCCTCCCCCAATTTTCGCCACCGTTGTCGGTCGTTCGCCGCCCTCATCCATCGGTTGCCCGCCACCCTTATAAGGTCGTCGGTCCACCTTGTGAGGGGTCTGCCCACGCTGCGTCTTCCGGTTCGTGGTCGCCACTCTAGAACCTTTCTGCCCCAGCGGCCGTCAGTTCTGCGAGCTATGTGTCCTGCACATTGCCACTGTAGCTGACGTAGCTCGCAGAATTGCTTCTCTGAGAAGCAATTCTGCGAGCTACGTCGGCTACTTTGGTTCGCCTGCGGATTTCTTCGTTTCTCAAACGATCGCGCAGGGAGACGCCTAACATAGCCCTCTCCATCGACCTCTGAGCGACTTTGAGCCTTCGGATAAGACCCATAGTCAGCGACCACGTCTCTGCTCCGTATGTCATCACTGGCAACACACACTGGTCAAAGACCTTAGTCTTGAGACACTGCGGTAGTGCGGACGTGAAGATATGTTGTAGCTTCCCGAACGCTGCCCAGCCGAGTTGGATTCGACGAGTGACCTCTTTCTCGAAATCGGACTTACCTAATCGAACTGTTTGTCCCAGGTATATGGACATTGGTCATGACTTTAGTCTTGTCCATGTTTATTTTTAGGCCCACTTGTGTGAGACTCTACTGAGGTCATCGAGCATTGCACTGAGGTCCTCCACGGTCTCAGCCATGACCACGATATCGTCCGCGAATCGAAGGTGAGTGATGTACTCGCCGTTTATGTTGATGCCAAGTCCATTCCAGGTCAGAAGCTTAAACATATCCTCCAGTGCAGCGGTGAACAGTTTCGGAGATATAACATCTCCCTGTCGTACTCCTCGCTGCAACTGGATAGGTCTTGAGCTCTGACCATTAATTCGTACTGACATGGTGGCGTTTTCATACAAACACTTCAGCACTTCGATATATCGATAGTCAATATGGCACCGTTGGAGGGACTGCAGCACAGCCCAGGTCTCGATCGAATCAAAGGCTTTCTCGTAGTCCACAAACGCTAAGCATAGGGGTCGGTTATGCTCTGTGGACTTATGTATAACCTGCCGCAGCGTGTGTATGTGGTCTATGGTACTAAAACCTTTTCGGAAACCGGCTTGTTCGGGAGGCTGGAAGTCGTCGAACCTGTTTGCGAGACGATTAGTGATGACTCTCGAGAACAGCTTATAGACGTGACTTAGGAGTGTGATAGGTCTGTAATTCTTCAGAAGGGTTTTATCGCCCTTCTTGAAGAACAGCTCCACCACACCCCTGTGCCATGCCTGCGGCGTTTTGCCCTCGAGGAGGATGGCACTAAAGAGCCTCTGAAGGGCCTTCAGGACAGGATTTCCGCCTGCCTTCAGTAGCTCGGCTGTGATTCCATCCTCACCCGGCGCCTTGTTGTTCTTGAGCTGTCTGAGGGCCATACCAATCTCGCACAGGCTGACGTCCGGGATATCTTCGGTGTAATGTCGAGTTAACCTAGCTCTAGGATCTGATGCTAGGGAGCTAACAGGTGCATGTTGTGTCATGTATAACTGTCCGTAGAACCTCTCGACCTCCTCTAAAACCTCTGGCTTAGACGAGATGAGCCTGCCGTCCCCAGTCTTCAGCTTGACAAGTCGGCTCTGCCCAATAGACCGATCTCGTGCGAACACTTTCAAGCCTTTGTTGCGCTCTATAGCCTCTTTAACACGTTGTGTGTTAAATTGGCGAAGGTCGCGAGTCAAAGACTTGGAGATCCGTCTGTTGAGCCGCCGATAGTCACTCGCTTCCTCTGGGGACCGCAGTACCATCCTGCGCCTTTCGTCCATAAGTTCGAGGGTCTGGTCGGTGATCTTTCTCGGTCCTTTACTGCGGTGGGCTTTAAAGATGTTAGACCCTACCGAACGGACAGTTTCCACGAACCTGTTGCTGTATTCGTCCACGTCTACCCAATCGCCGAGGCTTTTGAAGCGGTTAAGAAGTTCGAGTTGGAAGCTCTCGGAGCTTTGAATTTGAATCGGTGCAGGTCGGAGCGCAGACTTCATCAGTCGAGACCGGTCCAGCTTAGAGTTGATATTTAATGTGCCTCGTACCATCCGGTGATCGCTTCCGGTTTTCACCGCATTGATCACTGAGACATCATTAAATATTTGCCGCCTAGTCGACATGATGAAGTCAATCTCATTTTTTGTGACACCATCAGGACTAATCCAGGTCCATTCGCGGCTATCGCGCTTCTTGAAGAAAGAGTTCATCATAAAGAGGCCCTCCCTCTCCATGAAGTCAGCCAGCATTTGGCCCCGGGGATTCCTGGATCCAAATCCAAACTGCCCCACTCTCAACTCGTTAGCGCCTCGTCTACCCAGCTTCGCGTTGAAGTCCCCCATGACAACAGTGTATTGGGTCCTAGAGGCATGTATAACTCTGGAAATGTCCTCATACATAGCCTCGACCTGATCGTCGGGGTATGTCGAAGTGGGAGCATAAACCTGTATGACCTTCAGCGAATACCGTTTGGTGATTCTGAGTATAAGGTATGCTACCCTCGTCGACACACTCTCGATTTTCACCACGTTGTTCACGAGGGACTTGTGGACGATAAACCCGACTCCACCTTGGGACAGTTGGTCGCCCTCCCGGAAATAGAGCAGGTTACCGGACTTAAGGGTTATCGTGTCCTCCCCCTGTCTTCGGACTTCTGACAATCCCACTATGTCACATCGTAGCCTGCTCAATTCTTCCTCCAGTTCAACTATCTTCTCGTCATTCCGCAGTGTGCGCACGTTGTATGTTGCCAGGGCCAAAGGTCGTCGGTTTGGGTAGCCTGGCCGCACCCGGGGATTCTTCGCACCCCTTACCCCGCCGTTACCATGGCCGCTACCGTAGCCAGGAATAGCGGGATGACCGGGGACTAGGGGCCATTTCTTTTTTTGTTGCTCCATTGGGGGGATATTGCCATAATCGCCACGCTTGGCAGGCGGGTTGGCGATCGCAGTGGTGGTAGCTTTATCACAGGACGCTGCTGCCCGTCCTGTGTTATGCTTATTTTCTACCACCCGTTTTCGTAACGGTTTAACCGCCGTTATTCGGTAGACTGTTGTACTGTCATAATTTTTGTCCTTAGTCGCCTTGTACGACACCCACGGACAGAGAGGGTTGGGACCATTCTTCCCCGTTTTAAAATAATTACTTAATTTTATAATTTCATAACATCTTACTTCTTAGAACAAAGTTTCATATTCCTGTATTATTTACTTCAGAATCACGTAATGTTGAGCACTAATGTATAGTCTTCAACTCAGACAAACTATCAGTGGACCATACAAATATTGATCCTAGATGGCCGCCTTCGTCACTACACCATACAAGAAGTCTTCATATACCAAGATATCTATAGCAATCAGTATTCAGTAGGTAGTACAAATAATAAGTTGCGCGACATTTTGTCGCGAGCGTGGACAGCAGGCAACAATAAATCAGCATTTGCAGGTAGATGAACTGTTTAATTATTGATTTATTGTGCTACAAACCTGCAGTGTTCAGGCTAAGGTGCCGAACTAATTGGTCATGGCGAATGGTCGCGTGACACAGCCCAGTGCTGGAATTATTGAGACAAAGTCGCTCAATATTGAACAAAACACGACCGTGCATGACTTCGTTACCTTTATCTAGAAGGAATATATTATGCTTGAGAATTATTTGCTTCTTTGCAGCTTGATTATTGGATTTATTTTGTGGGAAGCTAACGTCAAAGGTTTTACTTGGAGCTTATAGTAAACTGTGTTCTCTAAAAAAGGATTGACCAAAAAAATAATATCATGGTTTTAATATAACAAAATTATATTGCCAATAGGACTAGGCTGAAAATATAGCTTACTGAATGATGATGCTACTACAAATTGAGATTTGATTGATAAAGTGTTTT
The DNA here is from genome assembly GCA_963082885.1 of Parascotia fuliginaria. Taxonomy (NCBI): domain Eukaryota; kingdom Metazoa; phylum Arthropoda; class Insecta; order Lepidoptera; family Erebidae; genus Parascotia; species Parascotia fuliginaria. The sequence continues at coordinate 9,167,803 of OY720180.1, read as the reverse complement.
ATCTCGCGTACCTAATAATTAAAAAATATTGCCTACATTTTAATGTTATTTTACGAATTTTATTTGTTTGTAGTCGTAGTTCATTATTCAGTCTTGTATATTTGAATATATTTTAATTAATCAGTAGGTATTTGATATACTTACTGATTACATATTTGTACCTACAAGTTTCATGAAAATATACTAAATATTATTATTTTATTCACCAACTTGACAAATATAGTGATTTCAAAATAAATTGTTTATTGTTATTCATATATACCTACTGATATTTTATTATTCATATAGCTCTGTTTGCATAGTATAAGACGATAAACTCAACTAGTTCTGCACTACATTCCGTAACGCACCTCAAACGCGAATACCTTTAGAAACCTGTATGATAACTCGTATGCAAGGATATTTGCTCATCTAATAGTTTACTTCCGAAAGTGCCGTCAGGCCGGCTTGTGTGTCTGACTAAACAAAAACTGGTTGGACAACACTAGTCGTTTCGCAGTGGACCATGTAGTGAACTCCACCGGACACTGCGCGTTGAACCGTACTGTACTGTGTCGCGAGAGCAAATATGCCGTGAGATACTCAGCATTAGGACTGTGCACACTAACTAGGCACTTATTTCAACAAGACTTGAATAAAATATTTCCAGTGGTATGTTTTGGATTTAGCTAAGAAAAGAAAGAAGTCCGGTGAGGTCTTAGGCAACAAACAGTACAAAGCATTTTGCTGAAATACTCATAACATTCTACAAACTTTCATTTTGAGTAATTTGATAGAAATGGAAATTCATGATTTCCATCAAATCTCTTAAGTTTGTACGGTTTTACCAAATAGTCACTTTGCTCACTTGTAAGAGGTGGTAACCATTTAGCATCAGGCCTTTGTACCTAGTCAGTCCCTTTAGGCATTAAAAAATAAATAGAATATCATATACTAAGTAGGTATTTAGAACGAATATTTTATTCACCAACGGTCTTTCTCTACAATTAGAATAATTCAATTCCCCAAAGATTAATATATTATCACCATGGCAGCCTCGTGTTGTACAACCAACGTTACTAAAAGATAGATTTATCTATATCACTGGAGTATTATCGCTATCACTGGAGTACCACCACAAGAAGCACGTCGAAGCACAGTCATAGAGGCGAGCACGCACTCGCTCGTCGTTTCAATATTTTAGTAGCGACCACAAGACAAACAGAACTCCTTTGTTGGAGGTCAGACGTGTGTGAAGAGAGTTTCCGTGTCACTCATGGGCTTAGTTACACATTAGCAGTATTCACGAACAAATATTTTTTTGTTCTCCCATGATCACTATTAGCCGCTTGAACAACTCTTAGCTTCTTGTGACATATCGAGTTTGTCTGTTTGGTTTGAGGGTTTGTATAGTTCATTTTTCTCACCATGTAGGTATATCTGTAAGCGGGTATAAGTTCTAAATTGACTACCAGCTGCAGAATTTTAGATATATCCTTTTTTAAACGAGTGTATAAAGAGTAGATATCTACTAGATAGAGTTTTGTTTGTAGGTACATCTGGTACTGCCAATGCCTTATAACGTTTACATTCAGTATGTCGTGCAATTAAAACCTGGAACTCCTTATCAATGCATGTGCTTCTTTCTAATTTTGATGATGATCCCGGGTCTTTTAGACAGGGCATGATAAAAGTTACATACCTATAAAATAAATATATTTATAAAATATACGTTGGATAATATATATGATTTATTTTATTTCCTTATGATGAATTCGATTGACATTGAAAATTCGATGCGTGAACCAAGATTTGGCTAAATATTTAAAGAAATAATATTTGAATTTTGAAGTTCGTGTCTTATGAGGCTAGAGGATATCAAGCAGCATTCCTACCTGGGTACTAAATATATTATCTTACCGCGGTCACCAAGTCATCTGCCGAACGTGGCGACTATACCAAACTTCTTTCTTTGGTAGAGGCCTCAGTCCAGTTGTGGCCGTTTACAGACACCGTGCAGCACATTGGTAATTTTTATTCATAGGCATCAAAAGAGCCATGAGTACAGTTAACTGCGTATAATCTCGCTGACACATCCACCTGTCTACAATATTATCATGATCATCTAACAGTTAGATGGACATTAATGAATTCTAAGAACACTTACCATACTTACTAATCGTGTAAATACCATATCAAAATTAAAAATATTTCGAAATCCTACATTTAAATTTATTTATTCATATGCATATTGATCGGCATCACGTCTTAAAAGATTACAGTAGCTTAATGATGAGTTCAAAGGCTTCTCATAAAATGCCGCGTCTGTTTAGGAAATGTAACAATTTGTCGCCGACCGAGATAGATCTGAGAAGGCTATAAAACTACAATCTGTATCTTAGAAATGCTTAAGTGACGATCCGCGGCCTTTGAGATAAGTTATCGGTCGACACGCGGACATTATGGGACGATAAACATCGCGATCTGGCTCATTTACCGATTAAACAAATATTTTGATTAGTCTGCTTGCTACAAATTATGAGCGATAGCATCTACTTAGTCTTTAACTCTATAATGTACCCGTACCATACCGTCACCTCACATATCATAATATAGGTGTATGTAGGTTACGCACAATTAACACACACAAGTCTCGCAATCCCTGATGGCATCGAGCCTATTATCATTATTTTATTTTTTATTTATAAAAACTTAACGCACTAATGTGCCCATGGCATTCTCTACCAGTCAACCAAGGTAATGCAAAGATAAGCGAAGTAGGTGCAATGAAGTTGTAAATTATGATAGAGAAAAAGGGAGGCTTAAATCATATTACAAAAATAGGTACTCAATACAATAGATACTTAAATTACTTAAAGAAAAATAATATATACACAAAATAAATAATATTGATATACTAGATTTACTAGATCTACATTATGAGAAACACAATTCCACATTTTCAGCAAACTCTCCTTATATATTAATAAGCAATTGAATATCGACGTTGTTACCTTTATCAAATAGGTATTTTCATAAATGTAGTAAAGAATTAAAAAATGCTTTAAAAGATTGTACTTCTATTAAACACTAATTTCAGTATGCTTATTAAACTTGCTTCATCAGAGGTTGACTTGCTTTGTCAGCTTTGCCGACCTTAAAAAAACCTTCTCTTTCTTGAAAACTGCATGCTGAGTCTCGAAACATTTTACATCTTGACCATTTTCAGGAAAGAGAATTTGAGACAGGTTTTACAGACCTAAAATAAATATTTTTTATATGAAGAAGAGCTCCATATAAAACCTCCAATTCGTAATGGTACTCGATGTACATATAATTCCATGTTTCGTGCTTATGCCAAATGTAACGACTTTTATAGATGTTCATGTAGCAGCCAGGATGACGACGTATGTGCTCTCCAGTGCACAAAAGGATCTAAATGTATAAACGATAGCGATCTGTGCAGATTAGTACTTTCACACCAAATACATTTTCGAACACATACCAATTTCCTTAAGAGACCTAAGAACTAAATTGATTTTAAAAAACCTGTTTCATTTAAAGCAATCATAGAAAATACGGACACAGCTAACATCTAATATCAGCACCTAAATTATTAGAACCTTTTATGTCCCACGATATCGAGGATCATGCGGAAAACGTCCTCCAATGTCACCATATCGCATTAATAGTAGATTACGAGGTCTAAGGTTTGTACCAGTTTTATGTCCCTACGATAACACTCTATCTATAAGTTGGTAAATTATTATGTTGATAATATCCACCAGCGCAATATAGAAAGTTTAAAGTAAATAGTCAATAAATATACAATGAAATTATATTTCCAACAAATTATTATCACGTCTATCGGCTATCAAGATGCAGGCAGCATAGTCGATATAGAAAACTTACAATATTGCATTTTAAGTTTTTTTCGGTCATTATTTTATATTGTTTTGATTTAGTACCTTAGTTCTATATGTTTAAGTGTGACGTCAAATGATGGTCTGAGATGCCGTTACTTGAATTGGTTCTTTTGTCAAGATATTGTCGTAAAATTCAAATGTTTATTCTATTAAATGAATGTTTTATTGGGTTATTGTGATTACTTATATTTCTATTCTACGGGTAATAAAACTTAAATCAGAGACTGATAAAAACTCTAGTATTGGTGATGTATGTTTAGGAATCGGGCAGTAACAAGCGAATATTTTGTAAAATTGCTGTTCGCTTAACTAGAAGTCAAGTCATCACGTATGAATGTTCTGTGATAAGACTGATTGCTGTCACTTGTGTCACCCATTAGTCTTCCGACCATGACGATTGTGACAAATATCTGTAAGGCTTACGTCTTTATTTTGACTGTGATCATGATAATATTCATTTATTCTACATTCTGCCAACAACATTTTAATCGGATAGCTTTATATAATATCTGCTCCATTCTATAAAACAAATAAATTACGTTATTTGAAATCAAGATAATTAAAATTTATTCATACGACTTATCTACATATATGATTGTTTCACCGGCCAATAGTAATAAATTTAATTTCATCTTCGATATTTGTAGTCCAGCGACGCGTTTGTAATATTTACAATTTTGCATAGATAAGCCATAGGATAACTTCTACTCGAAACACTGTTTCTATCTCAACACTATAAATAATTGATATTTTAATGTCACAAATGATCTGTATATAACTATGAGATACTTACTATAATCGTCTAAACGCCTTAATTATAATATGTTCTTCAAGTAAATGTATACCTTATTTCTAGTATATTGGAACTAAAATTGCATTCGTATTAAATGCACTTTACGCTCGTGTATATACATATGCACAAGGCAACGTGTTTTTCAAGCGAGTGCCGTGCCTAGCCCATAAGTTATCGTATGTAATAAAATTAAATGTAACACATTTCTCTTTTTCATGTAATCTTCATAATTTATACACATTTTTAGTTTGCGACGTGTATCGGCGCCTGGGGCTGCGTACGGACGTAAGCCTGTTGTTCACTTTGTAGCATCGGCCTCTGTACCAACTTGTAACGTGTATCGCTTTTGGAATATCATTACACGAACATAAATTTATTTTAGACGTCCACAGTTACTTATACTTGTTTGCAGTTGGGTTAACTTACATTGATTACCTTTGGAGTCGTTTATGATATTTATAGATGTTAACTATTCATTGTTTCATTTGTAAAATTATGATTAAAACATTGTCATTATAAAACAAGTCACGTTGCATGCTACTTAAAACTGTAACTTACAAAAATTGTAATAACCTGGCGATTAAGAAGAGTGGCCTGAGTTTCTTGCCAGTCCTTCTCACTGCTCTACTTCGTCAGCGAACCGGTTGTAGGTTAATTTGCTGACATTTTGTAAACTTTGACGTTCATAAGTGTTTATTTAATTAACCTATATGAACAAACATATTTCATTTCATTTCAAGATCTGGCCAAATTAAAGGTCGTAGTGGCCTGAACGATTACGAGGTTGGAGTCTAAACTGGCCTGATGTTAATCTTGCCTTTAAAAATGTGTTTTTGTTATCATCATCATAATTATCATCCACAGCCTAAAGCATGAACATGGGCCTCTCTTAGTTGATTAATTTAACCTGAACTTTAAAAGTCAAAAATAGCCAATTGGCTATAATATATAAGCGTTATAAGTCAATAAAACATAAGCGTCTCGCCTTGAGCAGGCGCGATGCTTATGTGTTCTTTGTAACACAACAGGTTTTTGTTTTGCAGAAAAATGTTTTCATACTAATCTATCTATATTTATACTTTACACTATTATATAAAGCGAAAGAGTTTGTTTGTTTGTTTGAACGCACTAATCTCTGGAATTACCAGTCGTATTTAAATAATTCCGTTCTTGAGAAAGGTTTTAGGCTATGTAACATCAAGCTACTGGCGACGGGAGAATAGCAGTAAGCAATGAAGTGGATGAAACCGCGCTGCAGGCAGTTACAATAAGTATGGATACTAACTGATTTAGAGCTTTCACGTTTGCAACTTTAAAGGATGCCTCAATTTGCTAATATCTCATCAGATAGCCGCAGAGACACAGCGTTATTATGTAATTTTATAGATGATTTTTTGATAACAAAAAAACAGCGCCTTGTAACGTTGCAAAGACATATAGTTTGTGGCAACTGTGTACGTTTATTTGCAACTCGCAGTGACATCCATAAACACATTAACAGAACGAAATAGGAAGATAATTTTTTAAGTGTTTAAGTGCATTTCGTGGATTGTTAGTTTAATCTGTAACTACACGATCGGTAAATAGAGCTGTACATAGTAGGTATATTCAATCAACTTGCATAATATAATAATTACTATTCATATATACATAATTGATCGGCGCAGTAGCTGGTCCAATTACTCGTCTTGTCCTCTTATATCTGCCTACACGTGTGTGGAGCACTCATCGTTGCGCAACTGAATATCGTTTAATTTAATTAGTTTGCCAGTTCTAAATGTCATTGAGTCAACAATCACTAAAATGTTTCGTTTAAGGTAAAGTATACTTTATAAGCAGTGATCGGAATTATTGGGGCTAAAATACCTACTGCTCGAAAAATAACGAAGGCAAGTGGAGCCCTTATGGACTAAATATTTTTTTGGACCAATTGTCTTGGTTTTCGGGACTTTACTAAAGTACATCTAAAATTAATTTAGTAAAACAACTAACGAACTAATTTTCTGTTTTTGTTTTTAAACAAAACAGTACAAACGCACAATAGATAAATAGATAGATTTGTACTATTAAAAAAAATATTGTAATTTCCTTTTCGTTGTTCCAACATTGTAAGTAAAAAGGCGCAGAAGGTTAATTTTCTATTTTTGTACTTGCTTACTGTAACAATAGTTCCAATTTTTGGCTCGGTTGGGCCAAATAAGATTGTTGTAGTAAGGTAGTCTTCACTATTTTGCCTCTGTTTTTTGAACTTTAGGTATTTTATTATATTATAAATATTATAGTTTAACGTTAATTAAAATTAAATATTATTAAATTAATTAAATTAACTTATTAACGTTAATTTAAATTAAAACTATCTTGTTTTCACATAGAATGTTATTACGATGATGTGACTCGGTAAATGTTGGTGAACAAAATGATTTAAACCACTTTTAAAGATAGTAGGTGTAAATTCTTCAGTCTGGGTGTTTCCTATGTATTTTAAGTATGTATTTACAAAAAAAAGTATGAATATGTATTATATTTCATTTATCTAGTACCCATAACACAAGCTCTGCTTAGCTTGGGACTAGATGACAGTGTGTGATAGTGTCCACATATAATAATTATTATTATTATTCATAGATTTTTACAAAATTTTTGAATAAAAACGGTTTTGCTTCTTATTTAGAAACCCCGACACGTATGCGGACTCCATTACCGATACGGTGCTCTAGGGGATAGTAAGACCACGTGTCCAGGGGAGATGAAATTATTTATCTCCAACGCAAAAATTACGGTCGGCGGTCGCAGTCTGCCCTGGTTTAATGAAGCCTACAGGGAAGCGTAGCACCTCCAGCAGTCCGCTTATAGGGCCCGGAACAGTGCTAGGCAACGCTAGCACCTATGAGCCGGAGGAAAAGGATAATTCAACGCCGCTTCTAGATTAAACTAGGCTCTCCTGAAAGCTATCCTCAAATCCGTCAAACTATAGACTTATAGCGATAATAACCTTGCTGGCCAAGGTTCTGGAACGAGTTATCAACTCCCAGCTCCGTAGGTACCTTGAGAGACACCAGCTGATAGGCCACCGCTATTACGGTTTCTGTCATTATCGGAATGGTGATGTTTGCATTTACCACACACACCGTTGGGCATAAAACTTGGTTGACAAGGATGAAGCTCTGGCTGTCAGCCTTAATATCGCCAAGGCAATTGACAGGGCCTGGCACAAAGCACTTCTAGCGAGGCTATGGAATCCCCAAAAGACTTTTTCCCACTAAAGTGACATACTTTTTATTTTTTATCCTAAGCTCATCAAATATCTTTAAAAATTTACGTTTACTGATAACATTATAGTCGAAATGTTACGACTTGATGTAATATTATTCGCTAAAATTAATCATTTCTTGGTTTTCATTGAGAGGTAAAAGACAGTATGATATTATAATAATACTCTTAACCACACCTTAACTTATGAAATTAATACTTTAGCTGAGAGGTATATGACCTCATGTCCATAAAATCGTATATATGAAATAACGTTAACGTAATACAGTGTAAGTCATAATAGTAAATTCTAATAACAAAAAAAAATAATATTAATTGCATTTTAATAGCTTGAAAAAAAAAAATATCAAAATTGCGTTCAAACTTTTTTTCCGCGCATTTTTGCTTCTGTAAAAATTGAGAGTCCTGTAAAAAACTTCTGGAGTACAGAAATTTTCTTTTCTCACATTTACAGCCGAAAACCAGAAGTTTTAGTTGTCAGAGTAAATAGCAGAGGTTGTTCATTTTTACATACAAATATTTTACGCTGTCAACTGCAACGGCGATGCATGCCGGTGAGAAATATGCACGTCAACTCATGGTACAGCTAGGTACTGATGAATAGAAATGACGGCACTATAAGTAGAATCAATGAATAAATAGTGTAAGTATCAATATTTTTTATTTTCTAATGTTGAATGTGTCGGTCAGTGATTCGATTTGTATGTAATGCATTATATTAATATTTTCATATATAGTAACTTTCACTCTTAATATTGTGGAAATAGTTTCAATATGTATAATGTTTAAATTATGAACACATTTCACCGTTTCCATCAATTGTACAAATACAACGTACCGCAAACCAAAGGACATAAAACAGTTACAAACCTTTACCAATTCCTTATAGCGAAGACAATAAAAGAGGCTAGGAAGCAATTTGTATAGATATCATTGAATGGGTAAAATCCATCAACTTTTAATGCTGTTGCGTCTGGTGTGATTTATGCACCGGAGGGCGCGTTGTGTACGCTTGTTCCTGAGAGGGATTGAGTCCCGGAGTGAAAGGCAATAGACCCAATAGAGTGCCTCCCGCGGCGGCACACGGCCGCTAGGTACTCCTCGCGTCGTGTCGCTGCCGTCACGACGCCGCACCGTCAGGTGGCGCGCACAAATAACGCAATAAATACGCGCTTATCGCAAATCAGCTCGTCTCACCAAGGGGCGATTTATTCATGAGTCCTGCGCATGTGCTTAACCCCGCTTACATTTATCACCGGCACGTAGCTCGGTCAATTAAATTAAACCGGACCATCGATGACAGCTCCGCACTAGATACGCGCCCTTCTCATACGACTGTTATTTATTACTATGTATCGTTCATGCATCGAGCCACAGCGGGGTGGGTGAAACTCTAAGCGATATTGATACAAATTGTTTTTGGACGATATTAAACATAAACCCAAAGCCATAACAATCTATTTCCCGCCCTCGTATCTGCTGACTAACGGCTTAAGGTAAACAAACGAAACATTTTTCTACCATTTCGATGTTAGCATCCAAATGTAATGGCTCAATCACATACTATATAGGTATGTAAATATAGTAAGTTTTAAATTTGGTATAATAATTTAGTCAAATTTATCTATTAACTACACAATTTTAAACGTATAGTTATGATATGCAGCCCTGAGTATAGACTTATTTATTAAATTTTGAAGCCACTTGTCCACGATGAAATGAATATTTACTTATTGCAAGGTTCGTATCAAGGCATTGGGCCTTTGATTAAGACCATCGATCAATTGTCATTACAGCATAGCCTCCGCTCGATCAATCTACTTGTTATGAGAAGCAAGTCGCGTCACTGTAATAGTACGATTGCATCATCAGACAAATATAATGTGTTAAGAATTATGTATAAATAATATTGATCCTATTAATATTTACTTGAATACCTACCTGACTAATCGTCAGAGAATAACTAGAATCTGCTGAGAGGTCACTTTTGTGGTGTTTGGATTAGCTACTATAACTTATATAAAACACTTAATTGTAATCATTTCATTAACAGAGACTTTTACCAATTCATCTCCCATATCAAACAATATGTTTATGTCGTATAAGCAAATAAAAATAACAAAATATGGACAATTACATACTTGAATGTTAAAATAATTTATAATAGGTAGTAGCAGCGGCTACGTTAAGAAGTTTGAGTATCCAAACTTAACACAGGGTATTGTTAAACATATATTACGAGTAGGAATGTCCTCATTGGTGCTTTGTTATCAGCGCCGACAAGGCTCCGCTTTTAACGCGCTAAACGCTTTACACGTTCATCACAATATTATCCTTTCGACACGGTAGCACTAATTGGATAAAACATATAAACAAAAAAGTCTAAGAAACAAACACTTTAATAACACAGAGGTTCGTAATTTCAAGGCGCAAAGAGAATTCCATTTAACATGTGAATTGGATGTGTCGGGTCGGTGCGAGGGCTGTCATTAGAGGGCGTTGCAGCGCTGCAGCGGTCAGAGTTAGAGTGTTGGATGACGCGACACCCGAAGGCACGGCGGCGTCAACAGCCTCTGATTGATGGGCGGCCGAACAACGCATCCAATCATTGTTAGTGTTTAACTAACAGTTACGATTCAACTGATCTTGATTGATGGACTAATGATATAAAGTAAACACGCGGTCGCTCCAGTAGGTGTGTATTCTCTGTCGCCTAAGGCTGACTTATTTCCATCACTCAAATATTTGTTACCGACAGATTCGATCTTGCTTTCAATATAGCTAAACATTCAATAGGTTAACTACAATTTTATTGGATGGACGTAATATGTGTCGGTAACTCATAAATAATATTCGTATGAATAGCCCATGGCACTCTATTACATTGTAAATAAATACGGGTCTAAATATAATACTTAAACCGTGTATGTATCTACATCATATTTTCACTGTCTCTGTGGTTCAGGGGTACTGTGTACGGATTACCACGCAGAGGTCTCGGGTTCGAGCCCCGGGTCGGGTAATTGCTATTGAGTTTTTCTGTCAAGAAATTCTCAGTATTAGGCCGGAGTCTGGAATTGTGGCCGATAAATAGCAACAGGCTCGACCCCTGTTACTAGACTCAAAAATAAAATGGCGAAATGTGGTGGTTAAACACATCTGCCTACCCCTTCGGGGATACAAGGCCTGAAGCTATGTATGTGTACATATAACACCTATGAAAATATGATATGATACATACTCTCATATCATATTTTCATAGGTGTTATAACTTTACACATTGTTTGACGACATTCACGTCTATTTGGATTAATAAATTGGTAGGTAGAACTGCATCCTTTTAGGGGATTATTTCTAAAGTACTTGATTATATTGTTCTAAAAAGATAAGAATCTCATACTTTCATTCCCAAGTTACTTCACTGAATCATTAATATTCAAAAATCCTTATTGTTTTGTTCCCATTCTGCTCTTGCATGGAGTAGTTTTTAAGGTCACATCCTGGTAAGCCGTTGACAAAATTAGTTACAATGATACTAAATTTTACTACGTTTAATACGACTACAATAATGTTATACATACTTCTTAGTATGTAGAGTAGCTAGTTGTAGTACAACGGCTGTAATTAAATCCTGGTAATCATATAACATTGGCTTTTTCTGTTGCGACATGATAAGTATTGAAGTCTGAACTTCTCTATATATGCCTTCGTCGAGAAAATCATGAAACTATTGTACGTATAAGATACCTATTTTTAAAAAATGTATTAGAGCCTGTACTGCTACTATTTACTTAATATACCAATTTACATAATAAGCTCTCAGTAACGCTTATACAGGAATTTGTACAACAAATAAGTTCTGAATACGCTAGCATAAGTTTACGACACTACTTAGTTCTGTGTTACACAGACAACGCTTCTTGGTAAAATAATGAGCTGAACTTTAAATTATCACATAGTACGAGGCTAGAAGATTAGTATCTTCTCGGATTTCAACGCACTATTTGACACTGTTTCAACATCCAATCTATTACTACCTTTCACACGAGAAGCTCAATTACTCTATTTACTGCTCGAAACTATCAAAACGTCAATTGAAACTACAATAAAATCAAACAAAAATAAAAACCTAATTTGTAGCGTAATTCGATTATTACAATAAAATAAAACGAAAAACAATGCCATGATACTCTATTTCACGATGAAGGAACGGTGTGAAAGCAATTTTTACTGGCACTATTCGAGATAAGTCAGGCATTATGATCAAAAATTTTACACTTAACGATTATTTCCGGCCGCATTAACCCGCGTGGCCGCGACCTGCGTTCGTAGACGAGAGGCTTTACACTTTGCTTTGGTCGATCACGTACATTAAATATTATAAGCTATTAGGCGCCTCGCCAGCCTTCCATTACTGTATCCATATCATAATACGGAATTGTCTGGAGAGCGTTTAGATTTTGTACTTTTTACTTTCATCGAGTGTAAAACAAAAAGGCGGGACCCTCGGTCGGCGCCGGCCATTGTTCTCCTCGACCATTCGTCGCACTTCATGCTATTCACATTCAAATTAAATGCCTTGTGTACAAAATTAATTTGTCTTTTGTTTTAGCTGAGGGCTGGACGAGCGCCGCTGACATGTCACTGCGCAGCAGGGTGCTCCGAACATGCCACGGGTATCGTACATGACCAGGCGCATAGATTTGAACTTAATTCTATTATTCTATTTATAAAACTGGCATTCATGACTGTCCGTTGGCAATATTATAACTTATAAATCTTGTGAGACGTGACGCCATCATATTATTATCATCGTCGAGTCGATTATTTTTATTGATATCAGTAATGTTTTAAACATGTACGCTTCTTCATATTCGCAGAAGAAAAATCTCGACAACAAAGAAAGATGACACGTTCATTTGTTGTCATTCAGGTACTTAACTGTTCTCGTTCAAGTAGGTCATGAATACGTTACTCGTATCAGAATATATTGAAGATTGATGAGCTTTCGTGGTGTCAACGGTTAATTTAATATTATGCATTGGTCAGATGTAATTTCATTGTTTTATTGTGTTTCCATATTGTAAATTGTAATTCATTATAAATCAAGGTTTAAGGAAAGAATGACTTAAAATTATTATTATCTCTCACATTTTATGTTCTATTACGAAACATTGTGAGATCGTTTCAACAACAAATAAGCCTGTCCAAAACGAACAAGAGCGCACGCTTCATTCGTTGAGAGATAGCCGTGACGAAAACATTGCACTCCGCCTCACTAATAACACGTCTTTAGTTACGTATAATTAAAAATTCAAACATCGACAACTAACAAATCACGGACTACGCCGTCCAAATGAATCATCGGACGTCAATTAAGCTATTATTAAACAACAGATAGATTATTAAAAATCACAATAGTGTTCTACGTTCTACGAAATAACAATCACGAATGAATCAGAACCACACCCGTGACAAGTCACTTGTTCTTCTATCTCGATATCTCGCTATGGAGGTGGCAAAGCAAGTATGACTATCAAAACTCATAAATAACATAATGCAAGTGTAGCTAGCATAATACTGAGCAATGTTTGTGATAAATATGTCCGAGACGACGACACAGCGAGTAAGATCAAGATGATATTCAAGTGTTCGCAGTGCTTAATTAATATTCGATGACTCGACAGAAAGGTGCGGGATGATTTGTAACAAAAGAACTTTCAATTTACAATTATACTAGCCACTAATTTGCGGTGATTGTTAATTAAAGCTTTCATGCATATTAAGGTGTATAATTTACTAAAATTAGAATTAGATATATTAATACGAACAGAGAAATAAATTTACATATTATGCAGTGATGACGAAACCAAATCATGTATCATAAGACATCATGTAATCGAAACGCTAATTAATTATAAGAATAAGCTTTTGGGAACCGGCGGTCCGTCGACACTGTGTTAATGTGAGCGGATGCTGTGAAGCTGATCCGAAAATCTGATAGTATCTTTTGAGCGCTTGCGTGAGTGAGTGGCGAATTCGCGGGTAATTAAATTTTGACGCGTACACGCTGCCGTCGGCGCAGGCGCATCCGATACCATCGGTACATGTAATTGTAAACTGACGACAGCCCCGATACAGGATAAATTAATATCCATTACATACTTTTTTCTTTACTTGAAAAATTTTAAGTTAACTCGTAACCTAGTTTAACTGACTGCACCGTTGGTCTAGTGGTTAGTGTAACTGACTGCGACGCCGGGTGTCGTGGGTTCGATTCCCGCGGAAGGCAAATATTTGTGTGATGAACATTTGTATTTGTCTTTAGTCTGGGTGTTTCCTATGTATTATAAGTATGTATTTACAAAAAAAAAAGTATGTATATGTATTATATTTCAGTTATCTAGTACCCATAACACAAGCTCTGCTTAGCTTGGGACTAGACGACAGTGTGTGATAGTGTCCACATATTATTATTATTATATATTATTATATTATAGTTTAAGGTAATTTAAACACAAACCTTAAGCTTGTCTTTGCATATATTAACTCGTTACCTAAAATTTTTCAGCTAAATAAAAAAGTATGTAATGGATATTAATTCTTGCTTTTGTAATGTTGTGACTTTTTTTATTTAGTTTTGATAGTTTAATTTTACAACTAATATAATAGCTATGTTTCATTTATTACTTTGAAGTTATTCCACAATTGAAGAAATGGTAAGAATTTCGTTTCCCATTTCTGTGTAAAGGTTTAAACCGTGTCATCTTGTGGGGTTCTTTTTAAGCCAACTACAAATTTTAAGTCTTCTCCTCCTCAGATACAGAGCAATTGTAAGTATGGTTAACTTATTTACGTAAGTATTCCCTAGAAATGCATTTCGTTAGATATTTTTTTTCTAAGTTATGATAGCAAAATCTGGCGGAAAAACTTGTACCTACTTTAAATACTGCATTTTAAAACAGTCTTGTCAGTCAGTCTTAAAATGCTCGATTTCTGGAGATGGCCATTTCTATGCCTTAGAAAGGAGGCGAAATAGGTAATAGATATTTCAAATTTGTCATCTTATAATTTTAGGACAAATTTATTTCATTCAAATTATTTGAACACCACTATGACCGAATTGAATAATAACATCAACTCAAGATTATATTTTTATAACCTTAATTTTACTCTTATGTGATATTAAAATGGATCATTTAGCAATCGTCGTAAAACTGTAGTTTCGTAAGACCCGTGTTTATTACTTTAGCTGTTAATAAAACTATATATTGAACTTAATGTATGTGAATGATAAATTCTTGATACATCTTAGTAAAGAATATCCATCGTGCAATAAAAAAATAAACTATGAAAGAAAGAAACACAAGTAAGAGACATAAGATTGTTGTTGGTAAAATCTGAAGAGTTAGGTAAGGACATTTCTCAGAACGTCAAACGAGACAGTAAAGGACTCGCGACGAGGCGACCGACGTTACCTGGCCATGAAACGGCACTTCAAACCTGTCTCGATCAATCCACCTCTTGTTGCTCGTGTTAAATAAAAACCTCTCTTAAAATACCAACCGAATGAGCCCGTTGACACTTGTCATGCCGGTCCTCAATCCTTTATATTTGTCTTTGAAATGTGATGACAGTGGTACAAATTACGAATACAAATCTGTTTGTCGTTCATAACGTGGTATCCGACGCGTGTGATGGATGCCCGTAGGCCGGCGACGTTCACGCCCGCTCGAATCATTGCGCTGTAATTAATACGAGCAGTATAACCGAGCTCTTTGTTTTCAATTTTGTACTGTGAATCTACAGCGTACTGTTGTCTTTGTATTGTTACTAGGAACTATTAATAATACAAAGATATTTCCTGCATAAGCAGCTGACTAACCTTTGTTATTAAGTATGTTAAAACATAATATTTTTATTTACATTGCTTACGTGTTTCTAGGCCCTGATTATTAATATATAATTATAAGAAATTTAATAACAAAACACGAAATAGATTTTATAGATTAGTTAGATTAAATAGATCGTACAAGACAAGTGTCAAGATAATTTCTATTGCGTTCCAAACCAGTAAACATAATTTATATATAACGAGTAAATCGTAAAACTCTTGTAGTAAATAGGGTCTCGTTGCGGCGAGCGCATGCAGACACATGCTATTGTTGAGCGCAATTTACCGCCGCTTCAATCGCTGAAATATTTCGTGCAACGGCCATGTCTAATTGCTAACGAGTTGACTGGG
The DNA here is from genome assembly GCA_963082885.1 of Parascotia fuliginaria. Classification (NCBI taxonomy): domain Eukaryota; kingdom Metazoa; phylum Arthropoda; class Insecta; order Lepidoptera; family Erebidae; genus Parascotia; species Parascotia fuliginaria. Next base: position 9,151,590 of record OY720180.1, on the reverse strand, counting down.
ACTCACAAATGAATAAGCACCTCATACATAGACCAATTGAGCTTGAACATTACTGGCCACTTCGAGATATAAACGGTAAAAACAACTTGGGAATAGACAAATTGAATAAGTTAGTGTTGAGAATGTATATTTGTACCAACGTGTTATCCAAACTTTTCAAATATAAGGTGAATACATCTGAAGTCCTATAAGTCCAGCAGTGGACGTCTTTCGGCTGAAATAATGATGATGAAGGTGACAGATAACTTTATTTTTTTAATGTACAGCAATTAACAATGTTGCTGATTAGTATATTAATAATAATGGTGAGAACGTAATAAGATTACTAACTTTTACTAATGCTTCATCAAACTTTAATATCCGCGATAAATATTTTTTTCTTAACTTTCAAAACATATTCTAGCTCTTAAAAGACAATTTTCTAAGATAATACTCGTACCTATCTGTAGTATCTGTACTCACTCGTATCTTTATTCTAATGCGTTTGCAGCATCAAGAGTGGGAATTAGCCGCACTTATCCCGTCTAATGGATCGGTTGCACGTGTGCGGTTGGCTATTGTGTTCGTCATATGAACCTGGCACTGAGGGCTGGCTCTTGGACATTACACTTATTTATTTTCAAAGATGCGTTCAAAAAAAGCAGCTGACGTTACATAGAACAATCCATCTTACTCTTTAACAGGGCTGTCAACATAATAATATAAGAGATACAGGTAAAAAACTATTAAACAAAACTTAAATAATTGGGATTTGGATCCCAATTGCCTTACATTTCATTTATTAGTGACCTAGGTAATTGTACTACAATGGCAACAATGTCACATTCCCAACCAATATTGTGCAGCTACGTCATTATGATTGTTAGGTGTGTTAGGGTCCAACAAATAAAAGGGAGTTTGTTCACTTAAAAAAAGAGTATAATATAATAATAATTTCGAAGTTCACAAAAACACACAAAGTTAATTTGACCGCGGAGCACAGGTTTGGTGGAACCCGAATTCGCGTATGACTGTTAGTTGTCACCGTAAAATGCAGACTGATTTGCGTTTCTTGTATCGCGGTGCAACAGCGTGTAAACTATGTAAAATTGCTGATCCATGTAAAATTATAAACTTTGTAAGGGTTCCGTATATTTTAGTAAATAAGAAAAAATCTTAATCAATCATTGCATTTTTATAATATCTGGTTAATACAATAGCTTTAAATAGTGTTTATTTTTATTTTTTACCTGCAGTGCTAGCCATAGCAATAGCATTTAAAACACATGTCTGAAGGTTTCCCATACGAGATCTATTCCACGTAGCCTCGAGGTGCTAGCCGCACGCCCGTCATTCATTCTACATACGCACTTTGTTTAGCCTGCATTAACTCGAGACAATTATATTCACAGACAATCTACGTCTGCAAACTTTCATAAAGGCTATCATTCCAAGTTACTAGATTGAAACTAACATTTCTGAGTTTGCTGTTCGTTTTGATCAAGATTATTTCTATTGCCAAGAATATTTAAATTCTAAGACGAATTAATAATTAGTCCACTTTGGTTTGAATGGTTGAATGGTTTTTGCCCGACTGCCGAAGTCAAGGAGGGTAATGTTTTTCGAGTATATATATATATATTTCTTTGACGTGCTCTACAGCCTAAATGGCTTGATGGATTTTAACTTATGCGATGTTATTAGATTTGTATTGATTCTATGCTATTCAATTTCAATGTAGTTTCGGCAAACAAAATCGTTTTTTCTTTTCAGTTTGATTTAGGCAGGCGGGCTTTATGTTTTTCAATAAATATAATATATTTTGCTTCTTTAATTAATTTCATTTGACAAAGTAAACAGTATAACATAGACTTATTTATACTTTCTAAGTGTATGCGACACGTTACTGACAAGCAGTGTACCTATGTAAACATTGTAAGGAAACCTTGGCAACAACAAAAATATTGCACAAAAGTTCACAAGATAGAAGAAAGAAGAGAAGAGATATTAAGACCAGTTCTAAACTTCAAAAATATAGAAGCATGATAAATAATAACATGGGCGTAGCAACTTAACGGCAGGAGGGCCTTTCCTCCTCCTTCCTCATAAGGGGTTGTTGTAACGGTTTTAAGCATTGGCGAATATAGCAGATGGCTTCTACCCCCTCCTCGTATAAAGGGTGTAGTAACGGTTTCAACAAGCCTGCCTTTCGCTTTGCCTTTGATAATAAATAGTTTTATACGAATACAATTGGAAAATAAATATCATAAATAAATGCAAATCGATATTTTTGAGCTTTGTATCAATCGAGTTAATTCTAAGTTCTAACTCTTTTCTAAACCAGGTTTCATTTAAATAGGTTCACAGGCTACGTAAAAGCATACCAGATGAACAGGCAATTGCTTTCGCATTATCTACCACTACAGTTATATTTTTCTAATAATTGAACTACCTACGTATTTACACTTACGTAATAGTAATATGTAGTAATAGTAATATACCATATTACTATTACTACATATAGATACATAAACTTCACTTCATTCTTGAAATTGGCAGTGAAAATCCGAATTTAACAACCGATGTCTAAATCAAAAACATAGATGCGTTTTCACTTCCTTATATCCGTGCATACCTGCTATTCTATAAAGGCGGCGCGGCGGGATCGTTCCCCCAGTGTTCACAATGAGTCCTAACGGAGTGCCCTCCGACCCGTCTCCCAGGCCAGCTGGCTCGTCAGATTCCATTACACTTGACTGCTTTATTGTCTATAAAGCCTTAAGTGTCGATGATCCCTCGGCGACACATCAAGCGCTTCTTATTACAATATACTTTATTGTACAAAGAACGAAATTACACAACTTTACACCGATTCTATCTAAAATGACTATTTTAAACATAACGCTATAATAAATTTAAATCCGAATCTTACCACAAAAGAATGGATCATTTACGACATCGCGCTCCATTCACAGGCTAATAGTAAAATAATATAACTGGCCGCCGATAAACATATATTTGTAACAAAGAAGAGTAAAATATCTCAAACGTCAGATTTATACGGCAATCCCTATGAGTATTTCAGTCGCTGCGACTATTTAGTCGACCCGTAGACATATGTGTGTAACCGAATCGTTTACAAAAGATTAAAAGGTGGTAATTTGACGTTGATTTAGGAAGAGCGAGACTGCTTTCATCGGACGGATTGTCTTACCCCAGATAGAATGAGCCGTTTTGTCTACGGGTCACACACTCAGTCCCTTTATATTGTTCAAATTTATTATTTGAGACGGTAATAAATTTTAAAGGAAGTAACTGATTAGTTTTCATTTACTGTGAACATCGTCTTTGACACTGATCCTCGTAGATAGAGTGTAGAGGTTTATTTACACATTAATTTTTGACGCACGTATAAATGAAAGTAGTAATTATTCTTCGATCTAAACCAAATGAAATTAAGACTCACTGAGCCATGTGTACATAATATATAATGGAAAAATAATTATTTTTTGGAAGGTTTATTCGTAGAAGTTTACCATGCTTTTGTCAACTCAAATACAAAATCTGTTTAACAATAGATTTAACAGCGAAATGGAAATAATCAGTCTTTCAAAAACCGGATCAATACCTTCAATCTTAAAGTTAGTACGTTTTTCTTCAGCATATAAAGCTTACGTAGAGCAACAAAGATTACGACATAGAGCTTGCTTTCATCGTAGCACATAAATAAACAAAGTGCAAATGCAAAGCTAATATTCATCTACAATTATATCGTGTCGTGTCCGATACTCAATTACTATATTTTGTTTGTGATTACATTTTTATAAAAACGCGATAATGTGCGCGTGCGGGTAGTGCAGCTGCGCTCGCGCCGTGCTCGCCGCTCGCCTGTGCCGCGGTAGCGCGCCGCGCATGCGCTGATGTCATCGGCTCAACTTAAATGTTATTTTCTGTGGCTGGCTGTCGCGTGGGTGCGGCAACCACTATCGGCTGTAGTCATACCAAACCCACAGAATCTTTATTTTTGATATTACTTTTGTAAAGTGACTTTTATTAATTTTATTATTTTGTGCCTACCGACTCATTCACCTGGCACGATTTGGGTGGTTGGTTACGTTATGAACGAAAAATATATTACTTCTCAATAACTTTATAACCTCGCTACGATTGTTATAATGAGGTAGTATATTATTTTGAAACACTTCAGTCTTTTTGGCGTAGGCATTCATATTTGATTTGTATATGGCTGCTAATTGGCATTTACATAAAAAATATAATGCACTGATTAAAAACCATTTTAAAAGTTTGCATCATACCATTCAAGTGGTTTGTACCACACGTGTAATTAATTGGCTATATTGTTTTGGGCTCGGTGTAAGCCCGGCACGTGCTAAAGTTATGAATGAAATAACGTTTTGCAAGAGCGGATGTTGCGAGGTTGCTTGTCGAATTAGGTTTAGAGCCTTATGAAGGCTTGATGAATGAACCTCCGCGCCCGCGCTCGTGCCTCTCGCCCGCAACTGTACTGTATTTTATTGTGAGATCAAGTGATAATAGTGCATTGCACTGTAGTTTAAGGCTTGATATACAAGTGAAATAAATGTGATTTACACATAACACGCAACCAGCCAGTTAAACTAACTTTAATTAACATAATATACGCCTTGATAGAAATGGACGGAAGATAATATAGATTTGTTTGTCATTTTCAGTTTATGTTAACATAAAGTAAGAATTATGGCTATTTCTCATAAAATCAGATTCAGGAAATTGTATTTATATTGGCTGATGAGCCTTCGGCCTACTAAATGATAACTACCACTTTCTTCTTAGCTTTCGGAACATAATCAGGGAGGACCCTGACTTTGTTACACAATACAACATAGAATAGGAATTCTATGTTGTTTTCAAACAACCTATTTAGTTACTCAAATTGAAATTTTGCCTACAAATTGTACGCCTACGTACTAGTATTGTCACTTAACTAGTAAATAATATAAATAAATAAATGAATCATATCACAACAACTACACAACGCTAGATCCAAAGTAAGCATAATTATATTATAGCTTGCGGTATGCGTTTCTAGAATGCAGATAAAAAAAACGCTACAATAACCAGGGAGTACTATTTTTATATAGAAAATAATCTTCACCATTCAGACTATTCCAAAATATATATAACTTTTTTTAATGCAATGCATTTAATTATTAAAATATCTATCTTTTATTGCAAAAAATGGTTTGAATAATTTAAAATAGGGGATGAAAATTTGTATGAAAAATGCGATAATCGACATTCACGCGGGCGAAGCTGCGGGCAACAGCTACCTTTATAATTATTTATTAGTTTTGTTAACGAAATAATTTTATTTAAAAGCAGTTTATTCATTAAGGTTGACAAAGTTACAATATGCTTTTGATAACACGTTATCACTTTAGAGACCATCAGCTCTCTAACACTGATTAACTCACGATAGCTAAAGGGCTATTCTATCCATAATTATTCAAGTAAAACAATTTCTGACATATGCTGAATTAGACACCTATTTGGTACGTGCATAGACATGTAGAATTTATAATTGTTCATAATTACATATACCGAACGAATTTGAAAGGCATTAATTGTTCATCTCTATTTTGATCGGTCTTGAGTCGTCCTCATTCATCAGTTATCCGCCTTCTATACCATATCATCTGTTCATCTGTAGAAGGGCCTCTCTACGCTGTTTCTGTTATTGATTAACTGACTGCACTGCTAAGTTCTTTTTGCAGTCGCAGATCGCTGTCATAGACATCGTCTGAAGAAATATATACTTTTAATGTGCCGTAGTGTATATTTGCAACATATTTTGTGTAAACTTCAAACTCTTAATAGACTTAACTAAAACAAACCCAGAAGTTGATTTCACACATTGTTGAACATCATATTTTCCTACCGTAAGTCGTTTGTGCAAATCCTTTGTAGCCCTATAGTTTGCCTACTCCATTAATCTTTTCTTAAATCAATAACCAACAATATCTGACCTGCAACATCACAAACCAAATACCTTACATCACATAAAGGTTATAAAGACGGTTTGCTCGTATTCAAATTCGAAGTGTTTTTATACTCGTATTACGACGTCCAACCGGTATCAGCTATTGATGCATCAACATCGCTCGGGGTCACACCTAGCGGTAAACCGTTTGATTTAAATATCGTACATATTGTAACCATTTTATGCTTCGTTTAGACAAGCCTTTATAATATCTATATTTTATAATATAATCGTATTATTTGAGTTATTATTATTTTCACCTATATTTCCTCTCTAAAGTTGCTACTGAAGGTTTGTAGGAGAAAGTTAACACAGTGTTATGTAGGTTATTGATATTAAATTTATTATTTTACTAGCTGTTGCCTGCAGCTCCGCCTGCGTATTATAATTACATTACATTACATACAAATTATTACATCGCAAATTATAATTATTTATAAAAGAAATTTTCTAACATAAATGTAGCCTAAGTTACTCCTTATTACATCATCTACCTGCCAATAAAAGTCCCATCAAAATCGGTAACGGTTTGGTAAAACTATATATAATAGGAACGTAGGTTGCTACTGTCGTTTTTTGATACATCTTTAGTCGCCTAAAGGTCACCCAAAAACAGAGTTGATATAGTTCTAAAATAAAAGGACTGAAAATTATATCTCTTTGACTGAAACCTACAAATAAAGTTTGATGTAACGCAAACTTTATTTGTTTATACACAATTTGTCGCGATGTTCGACGTGCTTTTAGCTGGCGCGATGAGGTCGCTAGCTTTTATCCTCTATTCCTTTAAATGTGCTTTGATTTATCTATTGAGGTTGTCTCGCCACTACAACACCGAGTGTCTGATTGTCATCCATTCAACTAGTCAGACGTGTTTGTATTTCATCCTTATTGATCTTACCAGAATGCAATATTATATGTAATATGCACACCATTCTTTGTATCAATGTAACTATAATAGACGCTGTTGTTATTAAATTATTGAATAGTGTCAACGACAGAACGAACATTTCTTTTATATGTACTAGTAAGGTAGCAAACAGGTAAGCACAGCTATAGCCTATGAACGCTTGCAATATTAGGAGTATCAATGGTGCTTACTATCCTGCAGAATTCTTTTAAAGCTTGATGCTAAGTAAGTATAGCAGATTGACGAATTAATAAACTACGATAGTCGTAGAATTAAAATTGTATTAGATGTTACATAATACCATTACATTTCGAATGCAAATTTGCAGTCGATTACCTTACACCGTATATAAATGTGATAAATCCATTCGGTTATAAAACTTTACAACTTGTCTTAAATTAAAATGGCCACGGTAATAAATACAGAGATAATTACACGTCGTCCATAATTGTACAGTATTCATAACGATTACCTCAATAAATTTGTATAATATTGTCAATAATATCAATTACAGAGAAATTGATTTCGTTATTGATTTTATATTGCTTTTATAGCTATTAAAATTCTTACGTAATATTGCACCTTAATCTTATTATAGGTACAATAACATATGCTGTTTGGCTTTCAAGGTAGGCTTACTTAAAAGTTTGTAACACTTACAAGTGTATCGCACAAACAAACCCCTTAGAGTTCAAATAATTTGTAAAATACATAATTTTTTTTAATTATATTCACTCATAAAATATGTCTTTATCAATAGTTGTAGAACTAATAATGCAATGCAAGGTAAAGTCTCGGTGCTGACGCAAAGACAGCACTGTCGCACTTCACGCACATTTGTAACATACAGAGAGTATATTTGACATACGTCCTTGCGTAGAAATTACATCTTAGCTAAATGCTGTCGAGTGTCAAAGTCAAGATTGACGCGCGTCAGTGGCCGAGTGAAATGTCGCATGCGCACACGCCGCGCGCTGCCGCCCCACCCCTCTCAGGCTTAACATAAAACTTCAATTTGCATAATGCATACAGAATATGTAAACTTATCTGAGACACGCCCTTACGAGTGACACGGGCTGAGGTGTGCCTGGATAACATTATTCTCGTTGCGACGATATCCAAGTCTAAATAGATCGCATTTGCAAAGCCTCGTGTTGTGCAGATTTTATTAGCACCACAGATGCGAGGACGGCGACGGTCAGATATTATTTTTATACGAACAATTCGAATGGTCGTTTCACTATTTATAGATCCATTTTCTCTCCGAATTTTTTTTCTTGTGTTCTATTGAAGATATATTTCTGAAATTAAGTTTTATTTTGTTCATGTACCTATTTTATATGGAAGTAGTAATGGCGCAGTGGTAAAGGCATCGACTTCGTGAACACAAGGTCGGGGGTTCGAATTCGGGCAAGTAACAATGTGCTGTGCATGTACTTTCTAAGTTTTTCTGGACAATACTGACTGACGGTGAAGGAAAACATCCTGAGAATACCTAGACTTCTGGGGAAGTCTAAATCGCCAATCCGCCATGAACAAGCATAGCGATCAAATACCTTCTCTATATGTTAAGAGGCCTTTCCCTGCAGTGGGATAATAATGGGCCGATATGATATAATATGGGTCATTATTATTGATAATATGAATAGATAATGATAACAGTTTTTGATAATATTCATGCGTTAATTGTTATTTAACAAAAAAAAAAAACTTTTAAATACATTTTAACGACGGTAATAAACATCATAAGACAACTTTATAAATATTTTACTTACATTACCATCGACCCTATTACTTAGATTAGTAATATACGCTCATTCAAGTCTGATAGACGATCTGATAAATAAGTCAGGTTTAAGTTCTGATGCACGTAGGTTTCATAATTTGTAGGTGATTTGGCTAGATCTATCAAAATACTCCCATTAACTTCTTATTATATCAAGTTATTACTACACACATTTATAAAATACAAAAAATAATCTAAAATTATTTGTGTTATTAATTATAATTCACCATTGAATTACACGGTTGACTGTCGCCTTAACTATTTTTATTCTTAACAAATATCGACAGCAAGGTATTCCTGTACCCTTATGTCGATATTTGTTACCTTTCACTTAACTATTTTATAAACTGTTCTAAAGCATAGTTAACATGTTATAGGTAATAACAGTGTAGTTATCGCAGTACCAGTAAGTATCAGTATCAGGTAGGTAAGCACCCGGTGACCACACTTGTTCACGTCTTTTTTGGTAAAATCTTATGACTCTCGGTGCTATAAAACGTGATTTCATTTGCCACGCGATTGCAAGTATTATCGGCGTAAGGGATCGTTAAGAGCGGCCATCCGTTCCTTATTAGCCTAACACGCGCCACGAGCCCTATTTCGAATGCAAATAAAATTACAAGGCTACCATAAAAAGTGTTTATTAAGACTTTATTCGCGTTTAAAAATTCGTAAAGTCTTATTCAGACCGTTGCCGGGCCCACTCGCTTGAGTTCCGAAGTTTTAAAATTACAAAGTTACTGTGCTCTCGGCGACGGAATGAGACGTAAATGGTTATATGTGCAAAAAACGGATACGAGACGACATATCTTCTTTCACGACAGAATCCGATCATTGTTGCATAAAATGTGGGATTAAGGGGTGCATACCCTAGAAGGCGAGGGCACCCACCGCGCGCTACGTCCCGCCCGCGGCCCGCGCCCCTCGGCCTCACTTCGTAATCGATTCATCTTTTATGGCCATTTGATGGCTGCAATATATCGCATATTGGTGTCTTCGGTGTGCATCCGGTCGCAATTCTCGGTGGTGCGCGACACGTACTTACATATGCCCTACGGCCAACAACTACGAGTCTAACTTTTGAAATCGCTTTAACTGTTCGATTACACGTACATAAAATATTAACAAACCTTTTATTCTATCATTATTTTTTATTTTTTTATAAAACCATTGATCATATAAGTTCTAATTAGAATATTTATAACATACTGGCTCCCGCCCGCGGCTTTATACGTGTGGATGCTGCGACAAAATGTAGCCATAATGCTCTGTTCTATTATATTAGCAGTGGAGATGGTTTTTATTTGCAACCCAATTAGGTACTATAGATCTCAACTGGTAAAACTATCCTCCTTCTTAAAGCAGTTGAGCAAACATACTGTTACGTCATGATTGTCGTATAGAGAATATGCTTACTCATTTTCAATAGTCAGTGTGAAACTGTATACACGTATGTTCATATTAATATCTATACCTATACTATTATATAAAGTGGATGAGTTTGTTTGTTTGTTAGAACGCGCTAATCTCTAGAACTGCCACTTAGACGAAGGTTAGGCCTATATCAACATCACGCTACTGGCGATGGGAGCAGAGCAGTAAGCAAAAACGCGGATTATGAAAGCTAGTATGAAATAATGTTCTCCATAATTGACTCGTTATAAACTTTCGGTTAAACATATTAAGTCACAAATTGCTGTGTAGACGGCACTGCAATTTAAGCAATCCATACATACGTAAGTCAGCTAATTTAAACTATTAAATTTATGTAAATTAAATCATAGATGCTAGAATTCAAAATACTTTCTTGTCGTTCAACAAAATATATTACAGAAGATACATATATGCATAATGCTAAAGTTTATATACATAGCTATCAATTACAACATTTGGAATGACTTCGATGTAAACAAGAACATGTAAACAAAGTAAGTTTATTGACTTTACCTTACAGACTGATAAAATCGTGCAATAGCCGTCATCGGCTACAACTTGTGGTGACTCAATTGAAAGGTCAATCTCTCGACTAATACACATATTCATATCAGTTCGAGCGTCCTCTCTTCGAGACTTTCCAATTAAGCAATTTAGATACGAGACCCGGTTGTGACACGATGTTATACGAATGTAAAACAAGGGCTATCGGAATGATAATTCAGTGATGTAAATAACAATAAAGTTATCAGGGAAGGCAACGTCGCTATGGGTTTTGACAATAAAAAGCGTGGTGGAGTGCACGGAGCGGTCGAGCGGCCGCGACCCGCCGCGCGCAAGTATTAGGACCAATTTATGGGTGTCGAGATATTTGGTGCTGATTCTGCTCTTACCAACTATACTGACCTTAGTTGTGTTGCATCTCTCTCTAACCATGAGTAATAGAACAGGATAGAACATTTGGGATGAGTTGATGACCGAAATTATGTTACACAGCTTATATCAGATCTTCAACGGTTTCAAAGGGTTATCAGTTACAAACATTCATGACACTCTTGTCAAAACATATTAATTACAATTTTATGCAACAATCATAATTTGTTTTAATTTGCATTTTGTCTATTTAATTATCAAATTAAATTAGCTTTTCTAAAGTCAAGGTTTGTGATTACACCTCTTAGACATAAATAGATCATTCACTTCTGTATAAGACTCCATTGGATGTAGACTTAGAAACAAAGTCTATCCAGTTGCAAGCGTCTATTGACATAGTAGGCTTTTTCCACAGATCAAAAGTCGTCAGAGCGGTAAACGTTCTATATGTAAAAGAATATAGCACACATAATATTTTTTTGTATGCTTAAATAGATATTTAAATATAAATAAGCCTGCATAATATTTTAAGTCTTCATTACGGTTAAATCGTTCGAACAAAATAACAGCCGCGAGCGTTGAAGTCTTTTGTTGGGACGAAAACACAGTGAACTGTTTAGATTTATAATATGGAATTTTAGATACAGCTACATAAAAACATGAACTGTTTAATTAAAGAGCAGTACTTTATTAATTTAACTGTTATTCAGTGAATATTATATTTGACGACACACTAAGATCCATGATGTTGTTGTCAGTTTCACAAATCTTAAGTGGAACTGGGCAGGACACTCGGCCAGACGTGGTGACGGCAAATGGAGCAAAGCTCTGACCGAATGGTCGCCAAGGATCGGTAAACGAAGTCGTGGTCGTCCGATGGCACGGTGCGGTGGGTCGACGACATTCGCCGAGTCGCGGGTAACTCCTGGCTCGGCACAGCACTAGACCGGCTTAAGTGGGATTCACAAAGGGAGGCCTACACCTAACAGTGGATATCTGCTGTGGGCTGTGGATGATAATGATGATGAAATATTGAGAAAATATGATGAATGATTTTGTCACTACAAATTGTGACTTTTGACTTGGGTAAGTATATAGCATACTTAGCCAAGTCTAAACAATAATACAAATAAGGTTGTTCAATAAATCAATATTGACAAAATTAACATACAGTGTTAATTATATTCAATTGTTTATAAACGTTTGTATTGAATGTAATCTATTGCAATTTAAATAACAGATGAACAGTAATGGTGCAACGAGAAAGCATAGACCGGTCTTGACTGCATTATTGGAAACCTGTTTGTGTTGCTCTAATTAACAATACACAAATCGTAGCTTGTATGCAAATGAGGTGAGCCCCATGCCCGCCGCTCGCTACAATAACCAACGCTGCTTCATCCACGATCACAAAATAGATTTTTAGAGGTCAATTTAACTGTCAAAACTGTCTAAATTTTGTGTTTTTACTCAACTGTCAAAATGTAGCGGTTGTTTCCTGTCAGTGTATTAAATAGTATTAGTAATAAATAGTACTAAATATAATAAAGTTATTGATGAAATCGCCAATAACTTTGTTAAAAATATAAAGATAAGTAATGGCCCTGTAGGTTCAATGGTTCCTTGGAGTATATGTAGCAGCAGAAATAATCGGAATGTAGTGTTTAACTCAGCTTTATTCATTTTCTATAGAATGGAGACACTTTGAATAGAAAAAGTCGTAGTAACAGCAGCATTAAGTAAGACGTTGTCTATCTTGTTGATAGTCATTCAACGCGGTGCATATATTGTATACCATTAACCAAGCTATATAAAACAATAACATTCTAAATCAGAAGAGAAGACATATTAATCAGTGCATTTACTTTTGTTTTATCGACACAGCTAGTTGACATTATCCGCTAGCCAAGTGACCAAGATGTACGTCGACGTGAACGCAACCTTATCGTAAAATTGAATTAAAAAAGAGAGATAATAAAAGGGGATCGCGTCGTAATTCTGGCGCGCGACAACGCAGCACTTTTATTTGGAAGACGCGCGTGTGGCGGGTGAGGGAGGCGGGGAGCGACGCCTAATCGTGCGAGCTTTAGTATGTTTCATTTAGAACCTTTGATCATCATCATATCAGCCTGGTATTATCCATTATATGCAGGTAAAGGCTTCTTCTCACCACGTTGCTCAATGCGAATAAGTGATTACTTGCATTACTTTTACTGTTGTATTACTTTAGCTAAATTTTTGTGGTAGTTTTCATGACATATTTCTATCATCCTTTGTATTTTAAAGAATATCAATTTTATTAAAGTTTAATTATACGTACTTATAATAAGTAGGTACGTATAATTAAACTTTACAATAAGGCTAAATTGAACTTAAACATTTCATTTAGTATTTTTTTTGCCTTTGAACTTCACGGAATCTTAATAAACATGCAACGTTAAAATGTCATTATCTATAAAAAAATCTTCGTAGTTATTTAGTTTTAGAATTAAATAACAGAAGATTTTATTTTGACTTTTATTAACTGTTTTTGCTTTTATTTGCCTATGTTACACGTTGTGATAAATTATAATATTGTTAGACCACTTTACTTTGACGTTTTGATAAAGAAAGTATGAATTTGTAGAAATTCAACAAAATAAAACTATTAATCAATATACCTAAGTTAAATATATGCCGTTAAAATATGTAATTATGTATATACCAAAAAAAATTGTCTCTTCGGTTAACCACAATCATGTTAGGGACAAAATTTATTTACTATTTTTGTAAGAAATATATTTAAAAATTGATTGATTTAAATTACAATAATGGGCTTATAACTCTGTAACTGCTAACTTAAATCCTAGATTTTGAAATATATAACGCAAATTTAATGATCTCACCTAGTTCATTTTATAGATAACGCAAGGATTTAACCTATGTAGGTCTAAACTTTTATAGGCTCTAATGTTTTTAAACTTTTGTGTTTTCCCTACAACGTAAGAATCCGAAAATCAAAAGAGGTTTTATTCGTGGGTACAGTAAGGAATACGCTGCACATTATGGACCGCGGTCCTCGGGGACAATGTTCTTTTATTTATATCCGCTGTGTAACATCTCGCACCTCTCCGTTGAGCCACTCGAGCTCGCCGCTCCTTGCTCATAATACTTACATACTTACATCGATATTTAAACATAATCATTGCAACTTACGTAATTATGAAGTTATAAGCACGTTTATATACAATTAATTAGTTACCACGTGAAAAATATCATAAAAAAAAAATTTCAAGATCTATATCATTTTTCAATATCATTTTTCAGTGTTTTTTTCGGAAATTTTAATGTTTTATTTACAAAATGGATAATTCACGTGCATATGGACAAAAGAAGGTTAGAGGGTTTTCTAAAATAGCGCCCACGCGGTGGCAGCACCGATGCGTCAGATCTAGCTGTCAAGCGCTGTCTAAAAGTTATCCCCTGATTGGCCCAGTGTGAAAATGAAAGTGGCGCCAACTGGTAGCAAAAAATTTCCCAAACACCCTCAATCTACCCTTAACCTTAATCGAGTGCGTCATTAAAACCGCCTCCTGTAAACTCGGTGTCCTGAACAGGGTGAGGCGGTACTTCACGCCCGAGCAGCTCTGTCTTCTTTATAAGACACAGGTTCGTTCCTGCGTGGAGTACTGCTCTCATCTTTGGGATGGCTCCGCACAGTACTTACTGGATGCACTTGATAGGTTGCAGCGGCGAGCAGTCCGTATCATCGGAAGCCCGGAGGCTACTAAGAACCTTGAGCCTTTACAGCTGCGAAGAGACATCGCCTCAATGGCCGTCTTCTATCGCCTTTACCATGGAGAGTGTTCTGAAGAGCTCTTTGAATTAATCCCACCCTCTCCCTTTTTATCCAGAACAACACGTGCGGGACTAAAGTGCCACCCTTTCACAGTGGAATCTAAAGGGTCTCGAACCAAACGGTTCAGCACTTCATATTTTTGTCGCTCAATTAAACCCTGGAACTCTTTGCCAGCGCATGTGTTCCCATCTAATTTTGATCCTGGGTCTTTTAAGCGGGGCGTGAAAAAGCATCTCACTAAGCCGCCATAGTGGAGGCCACCATACCAGTAGTTTGGCTTTTGGAATGGTGTCCGCCACTTCTGGATTCCACTTACTGCTTACCATCAGGCAGAGTGGAGTCACTTTGGTAGGCTAATATAAAAAAAAAAAAAAAACCTACGCCGGTTTTCTGACGTGAAAATTAGCATGAAACTCAGCCCGCTCAAGAAATTAAGAGAGACATTATGGTAGGTACTATAACCCAAATATTGACGTTAAGCTTACTACTATGTATAGACAAACAACATAGTTGCAGAAATATGGGAGTAAACAAACTAGCGTAATACAGTAACGAGACGCAACCGTAAGTAGTTACTTCTCTTCTACTGAAACTGGTGGCACTAACTCTCTTAAGGTATAATAGACAAATTTGATTGGTATTTCACTGCACTTTTTTCCTTATTAAAAGGTAATCAAAAACGACATGATAATAATTAATATGTTGTATTTGTCAAAATTTTCAATAATATCGTTTCGCATTTCGTTTGTCTACCAATTTTCATCTTATAATAGGACTTACTTCGTAGGTGTTTGATATTATTTTATTTATTTAGTTACTGACAATAGAGTTGGCGTGTAATATCAGATACTGCCTAATATAAACTAAGTAGGATTAAGCTTTAATGACGTTTTAGGTAGAAACAGGTTATTAAATACATTAGGTATATACTCAGGCTGCTTTTATTAACATAATGGACATAAACGAGAGACATAATCAGAACACAAAGGCCAAAATATTTACTTTATCTTTCTTCGTTTTACGATCGCACACAAAATATTTAAACAACTCTTGAACACCAATATCGCAAATCTTTACATTATTTAAACTGTTACTTTTATTTTCCTTAACATTGAATTTATTTCAGACAAAATATTTACTTTTTTATATAAAGACTCAGTATCAAAAATGTGACGTTCTTGGTGAATAATACAATTTATTGGCTCGAGTAATATCTATATTTAGTAAGTATTGTACGCGGTCGTAATAATCATCTTTTTGACAGTTATTTATTGCAATCAAAGACATTAATCAAGGTTGTAATTAAAGATAATCTTTACCATTACAACGTATGTAAGGCGACAGGTTATGATTACAATTGTTAGTTTAACGTTTAATCATATTTTATTCTAACTTCCTATCAAAACAATTTTTGTGAAAATGAACAGCGTCCTAGCTACTTTGAAAACTATATACTATATTACATAAAATAACTATATTACAGTAACATATGTAGATAATTCTTCAAATTAATACCATTAATTTTGTAAACACTGTCATATTCATTACAAGGTGCAAAGCAATGGACTTTAATAACATTATCATATCACTTTAATAATATTCATACTTTTATAAACTTTTTTTATATTCATAAATCATTTTGATTATATGAAACCTAATATTGACTGCACACCTTGCATTATAATAGGCATGTTCTAATATTTCATTACATCGATGTAGTTGTATCGTATCAAACACGTACTCGTATATGTCGATATAATTATGCATACTATTTATTCTCTTTTTACACATAATATATTGTAACATACTGTATGAGTTTATAATCTAAAACTGCGTACAGTAATATAAACTAAGATGATATTATTAAAGCAATATTGTTATGAACGTTACATTTATTAAATCAATTAAAATTCAACGAAATTCTTAATAGAAATGATTGTTGTTTTACCAAGCTTTTGACATACGATGAATTATAACAAAAATGATAACTTATGGGGTATAGGATTAAAATATTGTCTAAATTTGATACAATAATACCTTAAGTACATTGCTCCGATATAATACTATATACATTATATTTATCGATATTTCGATACGTCGCTCGCACCGTATTTTGCATCTCTACATTAAGATCGTGTCCGGCTCGCGGTTCAAAGCGAGGCTTACCAGGTGCCACACATCGCGGATAGAATATTTTTATTTTCATCGAGCGTAACATTGGAAGCGCATTTTTCCGAGTACGATGCAACCGTCCAACCTGACTTGTAATTTCAAGTGTTTACCCTGTGCTCGCAGCGGGGTGTCTCACAACAATGCCCATATCCTTTTCACATAAAATATATGAAAAGTCCAAGTACCAGCGAGCCACGGATCGCCCGCTCCGATACAGCCACTGCATTATACTCGCTAGCTGCCTACCGAGAACTTTTTATGAGGGATCAAATTGATTGGTTCGGTGATAATATCGGAGTTGTGCGTATTGTGCCTGAGTTCGACTAGCCGCTGAGCCTTTAACACGTCTCGCCAGCGGCTTCCGTTACCAACAATTACGTATGCAGCTACACTTTTCACACCTTTTAAGAGATGTAATTTAGAGATTTTAAGAGATTGTGACTTGTAATAGATATGCACATTTTAATGCGGCGGTGAAAGGTTGTACGCTCACCGGTTCTCAAATAGTCGATCACCATAAATATTGGAGTGTACCACTAACTGCTTAGCTTCCCATTAAGCATTTAGAGGTAAGTTATATGTTGTGGTGTCCGTAATGTCTTTTTCATGATTGCGAGTGACCGTTAGGTATCACCATCGAAATTGAATCGAGTTTAAGATATAGTTTAAATTTATTGAGCGCTCGCAACGAATGATCCGCGGGCAGGTCGAGGCAGGACGTGTCCCGTGAGCGAGTAACACAAAACCACAAAGATAAAAATATATTACAAAATGAGGCCCACTTTGTGTTTTGAAATTACAATCAAATAAATTACTTTTTATTGCTCAATCTTGTTGGGTTTTATTAAGGTATCGGCGCTGAATGCGAGAGAATAAAACATGGCTGGTTTACGCGAGAGACATGATGTTTCCGTGAGCTATGTAGCCGCCAGATTAACGAAGGTGCTTTACATGGCCCTCGAGTTTTTGGAGATAAGGCATCACGCCTTCATGTTCATGTCGACATGCGGACAATGCAATAACACGGTCACTTTCTCTCTACACTCTCGGCTTAAATACACCACTAACGTTCAAAATAATGCACGTATTAATCTTAATAATGCTTTATTTCATGAGAAAGTGGCGCTGTTAATAGTTTAAATTGTTAAAAAACGATGACTAGAAGAGATATTTAGTACGTAACTTTACTATTTTGCCAGTTATTGTCAGAGACTTACAATAAGTTCATCGGGCACGCACCTGCAACAGTTAGATCTTCGTATAACCAAATTTACCTTAATGTATTACAACTGTAATTTTAAACTATTATGTTTTCTTTAAGTAACATGTGAAATTTAAGATTGATTAAAATTATTATGATTAAATATTTGAACGAGATATTCTAGAACTATATATGGCGAATTTACATAGTCTAAATCTAATTTACATGAATCTAGTATTTTTGAGCCCCATAAGGTTTTAAGGAATATTATATTATATGTAGACAATGAAGGCTTTGTATCCGAATTCAGAAGCCTACAACGCTTTATGGGTATAATTTAGCAGCGACAAAAGTTGAAAAAACTGCCGTATTTTTGCAACGCATCGTAAGTTTTTTTTAGGCCATTTTTTCGCAATAAGAGATAGCTTAATACTTCCATTACTTTCATAGATGTGCACGCATGTAAAGTAGTCAACAGGTATTGAAACAGTCTTAAATACGAAATCATTTATTTGGATAAGAATTATTAAAATGGTGGGGATTACATCGTCTGATTATGATCGGAATTCCTATCCACTTTTAAAATGTAAAATCATAGTTATAGTGACAGAACTACAATAATTGGACTTATGGTCTCGCGATGTTTTTTGTAGATATTGATATGTTCTTTAATATTGTAGAATTTTTTTCTTGGGTTGGTTTTACGTAGGGCCTTCTAAGGATCTCTAATTGTTTCTAGTAATATATATACAGCCTATCTAAAAGAATTTTTGAAATCGGTCCAGTAGTTTTTGAGTTTATTCGTTGCATACAAAAATACAAATCTTGCCTCTTTATAATATTAGTATAGAAAGTATGGACTAATCTATCTCTGCACCAAATTTCCTCAAAGTCCATTCAGTGTTTTGAATTGAAAGCGTAACAGACAGACAGACAGTCAGACTTACTTTCGCGTTTATAATATTAGTATGGATTGAGTATAATTAATACACAGTACAACACGTATTATCTTTTAGTACGACACGGCAACCTAGTAAGTTTCCAGGCATATATTATAAACGCCGTTGTCTATAATTTCTCGTTAAGACCACTACGTTTGCAAGCTGTTACTATTAAATAAAGACCAGTCTCCAGATCATCTATCAGACTAGTCTCATCTGACATCGACAGACCAGATCTTAGTTTCTAACTGGATGACAAATCACACTTTCAGTATGAAAACATACAAATCAATACCGAGACTGAGGAGACAAGAGAGCATATCGTGTTGATTAATGCTGATTGCTAAAGTGCGTCGACGCATGTATAAGTAATGTTATAGCCCACCGCGGCGTTTCCGTCCCAACCGGTCTTAGAACAATGTACCCAAACATTTAGTTATTCACCATTCAATGTATGAAATCGCCTCCATGACTTAGTGGACATTAACAACGACGTACAACTTAAGCGCTATCGCTGGTGCAAATTATGCCTAATACAATTACAGCTCATTCATCTTAGAATCGCTTTAGAAGATAATTAGCAATGATAAACTGCAAAGGTGAAATAATACTAAAGTATGGCTCGACCATTGAAGAGAAACTTTAGCACTCGATTGAGAGTTCGCACAGGCATTAGCAATTTAGTAAAGCATGTGCTGTAGAAGAAGGGTCTGGTTATGATGGTGTTGTAAAAGCGTGGAAATCTGCGCCAGAAGACAATGCGCCGCGTGTGTCCCTTGCCTTGGAAACACATTTATCATCGTCACCTAGCGCCTCGCGACTTGTAATTGTGCGCCATATTGTTGCCTGATTTATGGGCTCTGTGCGAGAAAATGCACTCTTCCGCTTATTCTGAGCATAAACATTCTCTAAGACAGGTTAATAAAATGAAGAATTTTTTATTTTGGTTTAATAACTAATCACTTAACTAGTTAGTCGGTTTAAAGTTTGCCAAATTCTGCTTCAGCCTTTTTTCTATATGCAATAATTCTGAATTTATCACTAACGCTTTATCGAGTGTTATATGTAGGTTCTAATCTAACACGTAATAAGCATTTGTGGGATCCACAGATCTCAGATTATTTTCGCCATAGAGGAAAAAAATTGTTCGTCACTTTTATTTATTCATTTCATGAGAACAGCATCAAGGTATTTTATTTAAAGCGTAGGTACCCCACGCAGCGCCACTAGACAAAAATCGCATCGCTTCCTCATATATTTCCCCTGACAGTTTTCAAAGGACAATACGGTAAAGAATTGTAGAAAAGTGAGCATAAAACAGCGCGCACGCGAATCGGGTAGCTTCGATCGAGCGAAACATCAGCATTGTGACGGCAGTGCGCGCGGCGGGAGCACTCTGGGGGACGCAGAGACGAAAGAAGAGGTGCGCGGAGGCGCGATCGAACCACGATTTGTCGTTATTTGCGCACGCGGCTGCGACGCGTCGTGGACGCGCCGACTTATGACGGCCCTTATCCTCCATCGCGGGAGCGACTCCACGCCTCTTGACATCCCTCTCCAGATCGTCGTTGTCGTCGCCTACCTGTTGCTAGTATTTCTCACAGGAACAATGAGCCTTAAAGGTTTATTATGACAACAAAACTGCACAATGCGTTGTAATGGTATTTCTCTGGCTCCCAACTATAATTGAAAGCTAATTTTAAATGGTTAGGTTTGTACCTGCTGGCTTATACCGTTACCGCTGATAGATACATTTTATTACCCCTAGCTTCGACATAATTGAACAACAAAGTAATGTTTAGATGGCTATCAATTGGTAGTTCTAAAACGACTAAGTCTGATTTATGAACGTTTTGAAATTGGCTTTGCGTGTCCATTATAGGAGACAGTTTTTATTGTCAGCCAACTGTGAACCAGCCAGTAATGGGTGCGTCTAGCCGCACCACGCCCGCCCGGAGCGGCCGAGCTCTATAATAATGTACATACTACGACGACGCTATCGAAGCCGACGATCACAGCCGAAATCAATTTTAAACAAACTCTAGCCACCACCTACAATTATCATTGTACTGAACAATGCGTACCCACTAAATATCGCCCTAGTGTTAGAGGTCACTACGATCTATCGATAATGGACGGTTCTTTTTGGATCGCACGAGATACAATCGCGATGATTTGTTGATCCTACGCAAGCTTAAATATTGAAATTAACATTCATTTTCGATTTTTATCTATTATACAAAGAATATGATGTGAATGAGATATTATAAGACAAAGCGATGTTAGTATTTGGTTTATTTTTCTATTTGTTCGACACGTTTTCTTTCACTTCGGTCCTGAGGCAATATTCATAAGGATGTGATAAATTATTACTATATCAAGCAGTTTTGAGAACTACGTGAAAGCAAAAATAAATGTTGACCCAAGGCGTTTATAGAGCGTTGCTATTTTCATTAGAACTTTGAATTATACCCTTGTTATGTTAATAGTTATTCAAAGTTTAAGCAAGCGGCGTGTAGAAGAGGTGTCGGGCGTTGGGTGGTCCCGGGCGCCTTCTCGCGCAGCTATAATCACACCGCCTTAGTTAAGTTGAAAATGCAAATAGAAAAGATCACACTTGTTCCTAAAGAAAACGATTCATTAAGCAAGTACAACGCAACTATTTCACCCTAATCTTAGACAAACATTACAAACAATAAATTATGAAGGTAATTAACATTAGTAAAACAATTTCTTCATACACTCGTTTCCATCTTAATTAAGTTTATTTTAATTTTATTACGCATTGTGAAAACACCTATGGAGTACAAAACGCGAAGGTAATTGATATATCGGCAGGCGAACGCACGGCAGCCGGAGGCCGACCGCCACAGTAAAATTAAAATTGATGATCATGTAAACTTTATTAGTGGAGGCATAAAAATGTTGGAGTAAATCAGAGTGTGCTAGTATATTGCATGACATGCCGTGATCTAGTATCGGGACACCGTTAACACTTTATTGCTGTTCATACTTCTTGCCCCATTCCGAGAAAGTAAATTACTCGTAGCGATCGTAAACTTAATGCCACATACGGTAATGCGAGTACTTCGGCTTGTCTCTGTCAATTTTTATGATCCACTCAGTTGATATCGCAAGCTTAGTATAAAGTGGCGATATTTACCCTGACATTATAGTGGTTGCGCAAAGTCTATTGTAAATAAAAAAATAATAAATCCCTATAAACTTTATTATAGTTAAATTATGTTGATCTCGAAGATGATAGTACTGATTGGATGGTTGGTATGTCCAACAAAATGTACAAAGAAACTTGTGAGTGAAATGTGAGTGTTCTCTGGAAGTGCGTATGTATTATTAAATTAAATTGCATTTCAACAAAATATTTACGAGAGTAGTAATTTTTCATGGACAGGACAGGCCCCGCAGCGAGCTGCAAACAGTGAGCCTACTCGGCCTTGCCTCGCCTCGGACACAAACCACTTTTGTTAAAATCTTACAGCGCCAGTGCTGACAACTAACTAGTACTTACTTATGTGCCATAATTATATGTTGCTTTTAGTCTACAGCAATTTAACAATTGCATATTTGTCCAAAATCCGATGAAAATATTTTGCCTCCCTCAATTTGCAAGCAGTTCGAATACCAACTATGTTTTACATATGATTATACAGCAAAATATTTTTTTTATTTAACGTGAAAAGGTACCTATGAAAACTATGACATTGTCGTTTCTAAATCTGCAATAAAAACAATAGTAGATGCAGATATTTTATAATAACAGTAAAAATAAAACGATAATGGCGACAGAGACACCATTTAGATTTTTATTTTCAATTTTACGTCTTGTTTAATGGCCTAAGAGGTGGGATCAACGGTCCCTCTTGCCTGTGCTTCAATCTGCAGCTGCGACTTTGTAAACAAAATGAATACGTTGCACTTGGAGCCGTAGATACAATGTCTTATAGACAACAGCTCTTCCTAGATACTGGTCAGGCAGTTTTATTGAGGGTACCATCTTCTATAGTGAGAATACTTAGAAATGTCCCTCTGATAGATACTACTATAATATGTAACTACATAAATGTTACCTACTGTTACTGTTACTGCTGACCTACATTATTCCACAAGACAAAGGCCTCCATCCATGACAGCATAAGTTTTGATCTATAGCCACTTTAAAAATTTTACGGTAGTAGATCCACGCTGGTTTCAGCATGAATGGGCTGGATCGACCGGAGAAAACTATCCTCTCATAGAAGGTCGACGTAAGAGTATTCGTTTTCATACTAGTGTGTTTCGCTCGGTGAGTGAGAGCGCCGACGCCGGCAGCCCAAAATACCCCCTCGGTCTTCTTCCGTTTCCCTTTTCCTTCCTCATCTTCTTTTCCGTGGTCGGCAATGGCTTGGTTGTGTTTTCTAAGCATTATTACTTTAGCGATCCTTGTAAAACAAAGCCATCTCTGGGTTACGGTTACCACTTTGCATCAGGTATGCTTGTTTGCCACCAAATTTGTACAAAAAAAATAATGTTACATAAAAGGACTAACCTAAAAGAATATCGCTTAATTTAAAAATAAAAAAAAAACAAAATATATTCCAACACCTTAAGAGACACCATTTACCAGTTTCCAAAAAACATTAAAAGAAAGCTTAGTTCGCATTGAGCTCATCAGTCAGCCATCACAGAGATTACTCCATGAAAGCTCACGAGACGACCGTTAGCGCCGCCATCTACAATCAATCCTTCTTGCATAATTAAGACACTAAAATACCGAATTTATTCGTTTGGTAATCTTTATCTTGAGATATGTATGAAATCGCTTTAAGATATGTTTGCAACGTTTGACAATATTTAAAGTAGGTACATTTTATTTATACTAAGGATATCAAAATTCTTTTGGATGGTTCGATAGGGTTAGCAACATGAATTATTTGAAAAGAAAAGCATGACGACAATATTTATCACATTAAAAACGTTTTATAATGAGTTTTATAAGTCTTATAAAGTATAACACTTGAACAGAGATAAGTAGAGAAGAATGGAACACCGTTTTATTACACTCAATGCAGGAAGTTAGTAGACTAGTAACCCAACTAGGGACGAATCCTGTCCTGTATCTTCGAAATTTGAATGTAAGGAATCACCATAACTGAACTCTATTCTGCTTTGCTCTATTTAGAAGCTAAGAAATAACCTTTTAAAAATGTTACTTCTGCTCATTCCCGAGGTATATCGATAGAATAGTATTCAGAAATAATAGTGTTCAGCAATCGATATCATATCAAATTAATGAAAATAATTTCCACGAAACATTTTTTAGCAATATTTCAATTATCTATTTAAGAATCATCATAATAAAAGAACGATGTACCGGCGCGTAGTAAATATGCGCATTTCTCAAGTAGCCTTTGATAAATGTCTCCGCGAACACTACACCCGGAGGCTTGCAAAATAATTAAAACTACTTAAGATTCAAACAGAAAGTACCAGAAGCCAGTTTGCAGTTCATTTAGCGAGAAGAGGCCGGTCGGCTGGCACTGACGACCATTACTCTACAAACCGATTGATATATTCTTCGTGGACATGCAATCGGCGACACGTCATTGCAGTGCTCAGTGCGCCCGAGCCGACTGGCTACCGTACCTACCTATTGCCTTTAGATAAATAAATAAACCTTACCAACAAAGTAATAAATACAGGTCCGCCTCTAACAACGAACGTGACTATAAATCGGACACTTCTTTTATTACTGCACATCTAGACCAATTAAAATGAAATCGTAATTGTCGATAACCGTCAATAAATGCTTTACATTGATGTTCGCCAATAATGAATGTTAGTTCGAGCAATGACTTGTATATTAATTACGTTTGATCTTTTCTTTAATTAATAACATAAATTAGAATTGTTTATTACAAAGTTATGCTGTGGAATCAACCTGCTTTTAATTTGTTGACGTGATGAGTGTAGGTAATTGAAACGAATTTTCGAAAGTGGCCGATAATTGAATAGAGAAACGTTTATTACCGCAGAATAGGTAGCAAGTTAAAATTAAATTAATCGAATATAAAGAATCAATAGTGACTTATCTAACCAAGTTTCCAGCTAAACGGTCTATAAAAACAAGCATAAATATACAATTTCAGAATAATACATTTAATAATCAGCTGTCGTACAATTTTAGATGCAAGAAATGCAACCCTCGTCTTTGGTTACTGCTCGGCTCCCGTTGTAGCATGATGTTACATAGTCTTCCTTCCTCAAGAACTGGGCTATCATACGCAACAATAATTTTTCAAATCTGACTGGTAGTTCTAGAGATTAGCGCGTTCAAACAAACAAACTCTTCCGCTTTATATAATAGTATAGATTACAATAGTTGCACAGGTCAAAGGTGCCAACTCTTTTTCCATACATAGTATATATCAAACACTGTCGTAAATACACATGATGGCGGTCTCTCCCTCCTTAGCGGTGTTCCCGTTCAGTGAACGTTCAGAATAACTCCATGTCAGATTAAACACAAATATTTACATATGTACAAAGGCAAAGAGATAAAAGTTTACCTTTTACAAGCAATTTGAGGTTATTTATTATGTGGAGTGGTGCGTCACTGGCGTACTACCGCCTGCGTTTAGCTTCAGCTTCTTTATACAGAAGCCATTATAAGTATCAGTTTCAGATCATAGATCATAAACGCATTTATTATTCGAAGGTCGGGATACGGGGGGTCCTGTCGCATGAGGTACTACGTTCATTGTTGACTTTTTATTGTATCTCGTACATATGTCACAAGTTTCGTGGACCTCACCAGAGATCGAGGCATAAATATGTATCACAAGATTGTTCCGTTTCGGATCTTTGACTATTTATTTGAGGAATCGGAATGTATTTAAATCATCGACGAACGGCCAACTAGCTTAATCCCTATTTTATGAATATCGTAAATTACAATTTGATTTTAATAACTTATTTACTATTTCTATATTACGTATATTTGGTAATTAATCTTGATGATCTTATCAAAACAGAGAGAAATAATATTTCGGTTACAAAATATTTCTTGAATGTGATGTGAACTTTCTAAATACAGGAGCTTATTGAATATTTACATTCAAATTTTGATGACACCACAACGACGAAAATTTTCCTTTGCCAAAATTGTAATAATTTTTATTACTGTGTTGCGTGTGTAAGTAGTACTGCTTTAGCTACTAGGTATAGGTAGGGACTTAATGGTTTCTTGTACCCGCAAAAAATCTAAAAACTTACTTATGATTTATACTAAATTAAATATCTATATTGTGTTAAGTAAAAGTAATGTTTGTTTGTTAAATTGTCTTGTAACAACTTCAATAAACATTTTTAGTTGGTACCGCAGGTCATTGGTTTTCACTGGTCACGTGTCAAGCCTCGCCGACTACTTACGAAATGCACTCAATCTAGTAATAAAATGTTAATAAAGTGCGTAAATCAAGATAATGTCAATAGTTAAGAGTTCGATACAACGAAATAGTCACAACCGAAGTTATTACTTTACGTATATCGAGACATAACTCTCTCGACTTTTCTCTACGTGACACTGATATGCCACACGAATTTTAACCTAAAGATCCGTTGAATCTAACAATTTTATGTAGCATCTAACGCACGTGACATATAGAATTTGTTATTAAAGTACCTAAAAATATTTTCAATCGTCTAAATATACTATGAAATAAGCGACAAACGTATGGCAACTACATAATTATGTAGTTTATGCCAATTGGCATAAGCTCTGCATTGTACGTAAATGTTGGTACCGGACTTTTAAACCAATCTTGTGCGAACAGTTTTATATAATTATTATACCTGCCAATACAAGACGTACGATGAAAACTGTGGATCATTACTTACTTACAAAAAGAAACATAACTCTGCGAAGCATCTATTATAAATAGTTTCTATCTTCGTAGTCTTTTACAGAGTGAAAGCATTAACATAATTGGACTTCTTCAATTAAAAAAAAAATGTCGCCATGTCTTTCAATGAAAATTAAAGAGTGATAATATTCGACATCTCCTAAAACCACATACGAGCATATATCATCAAAAATCAAGGTCAGAACCGCCTGAATTGCTCATAAACAATCAACTGTCAACTCTTAAGAAATATGACTCTAACGTAAACCTTAATGACGACGCACTATCAATATAAACAATACACAAACATACAAATCAATTCCAAAGAGTGAATTATTATCTTTATATTCTAATATTATCGTAGTTTTGTTAATTGCTCAAATCAAATCAATAAACTTAAAGCGACGGCTGGCACGTGCTTTCGAATGCACATTTCCGTGAACATTAACGATCGTAGAAAATAACTGTTCAAGCATTTAAAATATTTTCTTAGTTAACTAAGTTAAATGAGCAATGTATAAGTCGTAAACTTAGCAGTTTTACACACAAAGCCCGTATAATAATCTATTTGATTCTACGACCAATTCAACCCCGTTTTTCTTAAGCTTGTTCTTTCTCTAGAGCAACAAGCTTTCTTTTATTGGTTAAACTTTTGTAGATTGTATTTTATTAAACAATGATTGTATACTTTATTTGTAATAATATACAAACCTAGCGATGAACCATTTAAAACTATTTATATATAGAAGAAATTCTTTAAACAATAGTATAAACGGTTTCAAAGTCCGCTGCGTTTGTTTAGACGAAGTTAGCAAGGAAATAAACAGGAGTAAACAGCGACTTTACTTACCTATATAGTATGTACTACCTGTGGTGCGCTCCATGACGATCAAAACTTTCTTTTTCTGCATTTTGTGTTT
The DNA here is from genome assembly GCA_963082885.1 of Parascotia fuliginaria. Lineage (NCBI taxonomy): Eukaryota > Metazoa > Arthropoda > Insecta > Lepidoptera > Erebidae > Parascotia > Parascotia fuliginaria. The sequence continues at coordinate 9,123,595 of OY720180.1, read as the reverse complement.
TTTTTTACATTAGCCTACCAAAGTGACTCCACTCTGTGCCTTATATTGTTCTTGCTTTATATCATTGTATTATAAACGCAGATTATGTTCTCGCAGTAAACCATAATTAATTTCTAACACACATTTGATGAACTCGAAAGCGCCTCGAGTTCAAGCCAACACCTTCAATTAGTCAACTGTTATTGAATCACAAAGATTACACCTCTCCACCTATCATTCCGATAATAATCATAATTATCGGCGCCGCTTTGTAATTTTAAATTTGACCAGCAAATAACCCAACATAAAGGATACCACACACGATTAGATTGTATCGAATAACACCAATGGATAATATCAAGTTAGTTTATAGATAGATACGATAATTGCAAGATAATTAGCTGCAGTTCATTAAGTCATGCTCATTCATCAACAATTCAATAATGAAATTATATTGAAAAGAGTTTAACATATTATGGAAACACATTGACGGGCGGTGTGCGAACTTTGTTTTAAGAGACTGGGGGTTGGATTCCTACATGGTATAAAACTTTGAGTGTTTTATAAATATTTGTTCCGTCTCTTGAGTGTGACGGTTAATTAAAAATGCGAGAGTTGTCTTTTAAAATCGAGAGACAGAAACAATACATGTAAATATATTGTGCCACGTATAAAATTTAAATACAGTTTTTGATATCTAAGCTACTGTACTACAATTATTAATTATTCGATTACTGTACTGCGATTAATAAGAAAACTAGTTGATACCTGGACTTTTAATATTCATGCGTGCAATTATTCTATATGTATCTATTTCACAATAAATATAAAATACGGATTAACTATTTTTTGCACATAACTCACGTACTATTGAACAAGTCTTAAATCGTAGAGATAATATTCTCGAAACAAAAAAAAACAATTTGGTAATATAAGACGCATCTATATATAAAAAGTTATTGGATAAAGTATATTAAAAACAGCGATATGGCCAAGATTGAGGCGCCTATCGTCTCGGCCAAGTGCGTCTAATGCAATTCGATGCGGAACTTTACTATAGAATATTATCCAATATTATAAACCACACCTTAGCGTTAAGGAGGCATAATAGCGTTGTATACTTTAGGATAAGTGTTGGTACTTTACGTATCTACTGCCGCTTAGTATGTATGTTTAATATTAGAAGAAAATATCTACAGAATACAAAAATATCCACATCTTCCTTCGCCATCATTTCATACAAAATTAATTAGCAACAGCTTTTTGAAATATTTTATTGTATTTAAACCACTCATGTAAATTCAATATAATGATTCAATTTATGTTTGCGTTTGCGACAAACTGCGCATGACAATAGCGAGCAGAACTAGTATGCTTTCGACGCAGTCTTGTGTGTAGTTGATTCATGAATTACTTTTGATACATAAGTTGTATTATGTAAAAAACATTACACATGTCCGAGTAGAGATGATTTTCAATACATCAATTTTACACACGCATACAAGCGGCGAAGAAAATCTTTCACCACTTAATGTTGTGTTTTATATATGAATCTGTTTAAAATTCTGTATTGTTTAATTTGTTGAGTTAAATTTTAATTGAAACATCGAGGTAGTCAGTAAACATGCATATACCCGTTGATGCGTTTGATTGATGTATCTATTTGAATAACTGACGTTGTTCCTGACATCTCCGTCATAATGCGGATATGAATAAAAACAATGAAAATGCACTTCATGTATACCTTGAATTATAAAGTATAATAACTTTGCCCTTCATATACTTAGACCTACATGTTACATATTGTGCAAATGGCAGATTTAAGGCTTAAGATAACTGATAACAACCTTGAGAGATGACTCCCTGGTAAGACGCATGGAAAATTTCGTCAAAATAATACCCCGTCATTATTAATGGACATTAAATAACACCTATAGGTACCTAGTTCACCCGATACACCCACCCAACTAATTACTCGCACCAATACTCTACACCCACCTAACACGGACGACGAACCACCCTTCACTACACATGAAATTATCACAACTCTGAAGAATATGAATCCCGCTAAATCACCTGGCGCCGATCATCTCACCTCGAATATTTGCCACCGATTCGCACTTTGCTTCCCTGATATCATCACTAAACTCCTAAATAGCTGCCTCTCCCTGGGCATCTTCCCTAAATCATGGAAACATGCGATAGTTAAAATCATTCCCAAGCACAACAAAACCGATTACACTACCTCATCATCATACCGTCCCATAGGGCTCTTACCCATACTAGGCAAGACTCTGGAAAAACTTATTACACAGCGACTCACACATCATCTAAACACCACACACACCTACAACACGAAACAATATGGATTTAAAAAACAAATATCCACAATACACGCACTCACCAATATCGTCAACACCATCACCACTCATAAAAACCAAGGATTACACGTCGCGATGATCTCCCTAGACATTAAAGCCGGCTTCGATCACGCTTGGTGGCCGGCAATACTCACACGCTTACACCACACAAAATGCCCCAGGAACATATACTCCATCATACAAAATTACCTCTCCGATCGCACAGCCACCATTTATTATGCCGACGCCACATCCACCAAAAACCTTACCAGAGGTTGCATCCAAGGGTCCGTATGCGGGCCGACCTTCTGGAACCTGATCCTGGACGACTTACTGGACATGTTCGGCGACTCATCGGGACGCGGATTGTCTGTGGAGGGTTGTGAACTGCAGGCCTTTGCTGATGACATCATCCTTATTGCAGCACACAAAAAACTCACCACCCTCCAACACAACATCAATCAAAGTTTACACACCATACACAACTGGGGCATCACCAACAAACTCACCTTTGCACCTGGTAAAACAGTAGCACTCGTATTCACACAAAAAACCAAACTACTACACATCACAATGAATCACACGCACATCCCCTTTAGTCGCACAGCCAAAGTACTAGGGGTGGTAATCGATGACAATCTACACTTCTCACAACATATCGACTACATAACAGTCAAAGCACGTAAACTCTACAATAGACTCACCAAGTTTGTACGCCCCACTTGGGGAGTACACTCTGAAAACATACATAGGTACATTGTACAGGGGGGTAATCGAACCCATTGTCTGTTATGCCTCTAGTGTTTGGCAGCAAGCTCTTAAATATGAAACCAATAGACGGAAGATACTATCACTTCAAAGAGGTTTTGCAGTAAAGATAATTAAAGGCTTTCGGACCATAAATACTACTGACGCCATAGCTCTAGCCACTTTAACACCACTTGACTTAAAAATCCTAGAAACAGCCAAAATCGAACAAACTCGAATAACCGGGGTCACCACTTACCTTCCAGACGACATCACACTCGATACACCTACCCACCCAGCACACTTACTCCACCCAGCACTTCGAAAATCACACCCATTTGACACCATTGATACACAGGACGAACTTGAAATCATGCTCGCTAATCACAAGCAATCACACCACATCTATACTGACGGCAGTAAACACGACAACCTTGTGGAGGCTGCTTTCATCGCTCACACTCCACAGAACGCCATCATTACCAAAACATACAAATTACACTCCACATGCACAGTCTTCCAAGCCGAGCTGGTAGCCATCGACCAGGCCTGCCAGTGGTTGCAGAAGCAACAGGTCGCAGCAACCGTCATCATGTCGGACTCCAGATCAGCTTTGGAGGATATCAACAACACCCTCAGCACACACCATATCACCAATAATATTCATAGAACACTACATAATATGAACACACACGTCACATTCATTTGGATACGAGCACACGTCGGTATCCACGGCAATGAGGCCGCAGATATTGCCGCCAAAACCGCTGCAACTGAAATGAAACCACCCATCTTCAACCGTTTTCCCCTAAGTTATATTAAGAAACCGGCTAAAGCAGACAGCTCTACAAGATCCGCCGATATATACAAGAACAATCCTAAGGGGTCTACAATGAGGATATGGTGCCCCACACTAAAACACATTCATACACTCATTAACAAAATAGGACACACATTCGCACTAACACAACTCCTCACCAATCATGGCTACCACAAAGAATATTTACACCGCTTCCGTATCATCAACGACGACAAATGCCCTTGTGATAACATAACACTACAATCATTCATACACCTTTTGACACAATGCCCACAATACACACACAATCATCTCTTACACGAACAACGCTATCACTACGCACAAATTGACCCCTACAACCTCGAACACATACTCACAGACGACGCCACCATCAACACTTTCATGACACATCTCACCCAAATTGTCAACACCCTTAAACGATTCAATAACACTTAATACACCAACATGCACCCCACATTAAACACCTCCTTCGACACAACACACTCCTTTCCTATTGCAACATCAATTGAACACACCTAAAGTTATTAATTTTTAATTTGTTACTAAATTTAAACAATATATATATATATATAAGATAATCTGTATCAAATTGCAGAAGAGCGCTATGGTTCGGAATAAACTCCCTCACAGGGCGGTTTTACCCCTGGGAGGAAACTAAAAAAAAAAAAAGGTACCTAGTTATTGTTTTAGTTGGCACCAACTTCAAAATTATTAAATACTTATTTAATTATTTCTGATTAACTATATCAAAATACGAATTACTTTGTGCTATGTAAATTTATTTTTTTTCTTTTTACTTTCCTTCCTGTTTGAAGTCGGTTTTCTTTTTGTTAAAAAATATTTTTTATACGTTAAAGTTATAAAACAAAACACGCAACAATATAGATCTACGATAGAATTTTATGAACTAGTTTAGAAAAAGAGTTTTCTTTACATTTCATAAGGAAGGCTTGTATAATTCCGACTCCGGGCTAATACGTTCCGTATTTCACACAAAAAAAACAAAATCTGTTCACCTGAACAGATTGCAGTTTCTTACCTTATTACTCCGCTACCGAACCACAGATCGTACCTAATTTTAGTCTTGCCTATGTACTCCATTGTGTTGGGTGTTAATAGCTTTTCAAAGTTATATCATCATCAGTTCAAAGACGTCGTCTATGTATTATAGATATACCTATAAGGCTTCTCCAAAAAACTGTATAGAAAACTTCCAGTTTCAAAATTAAAATTTTTGTTATTGGGTAAACAAGAGCTTATTTGTATCACTATGACGGTCCTCTACGTTTTTGGTTTAAAAATCTTTTATGATATGGAATTATGTCTTTGAGATATAAAATATTTCTTCCCGTCTACGGAACACTACTCCGATCAGTTTTTTTTGTTCTATGCGCTCGACCTAACCTATTATTTTACTCTGATTCATAGTTATTAAATCACCAATGAATTTAAAACATTTTATTGTCATTTCGAAGTGAAAACAATATAAATGTATTTTATGCCAGAATTGATTTATATTTTATAGGTAACGTTTGATTTATGACGGCCGATTTAATATAATGGTAAAGCTTGTTCGCGGCATCCTCGATCGCCTGTCGGTACGAGTGTCGTCCGTGCTATCGGACTTATTGAACAATGACTTAGCACCGATCTTAAAAGCAAGAATGCCTTATATTATCACTGATATACCGTAGTCGTCTATGTTTTTGCAATATTATATTATACGCTCTACTATCTGCAATAGCCTTTTAAGCAAACATAGGGTCGTGGGGTAAGGAGGCAACTGGACCTGTTTTAAAAGTGGGACCACGGGGTTAGTTACCCAATCGAATATTCTTATTGATATTCTTTGGACGACTGGCACCATTTAAAATATGATTAAAAAATTTATTGTTTAAATTTAATTTTGTACAGTCAGCAGCAAAAGCATTCGGAATTAAACTCAAAGATTGGTATTAAAATATTTTTTTTTTTATAACAGAAAGTATAGTAAATAATTAACAGAAATCATAAAATCAAACAACAAAATGATAACGCTTTTCAATAATCTCAAAGAAAACGGATCACAATAATATTTAAAAGTGTCTTAACATAATATTTTTGGTGATTATTAAGATCATCTTAATAATGAGAAACTATTATGTACTTATGTAATTAGGTTTTATATTCAAAAGCTAAAATACAATAAACTTTTGTATTTTAAATCATTCTTAAAAGTATTAAAAGCTAAAATATAATAAAATTTTGTATGATATTGTAAAAAAAAAAACAATCAGTCTTAAGATTAATTATGCACCAGTTTTTCTGGTGACGGTACATTTCACACAGATTACCTTTTTGGTGGTCCCAGTCGACACATTCAAAAATGTTATTGAGTGACTAGGACCGCGGTTCCAGTTCCTTGTGGTCCCAGTCGCCCAATTACCCGGTCGTGTTAGATCTTATAAATGAGTAAAACAAAAACTACGCATGTTTGTGTTTACTTGTAGGTATATGTAAAGATAGATACTTACATGTATTTACATTTATGTGAAGATAAAAGAGAAGATGGTAATTCAGAATATAATACCAGTCTGTTGTACTATCCCACTGCAGGGCAAAGGTCTTTTTTCATATGGAGAAAGCATGAGCATTAATCACCACGCTTGCTCAAGACGGATTGTCATTTTCAGACTTTTAAGTACAGGTTTCATTACGATGTTTTTCTTCACCGTCAGTCAGAAATGTTCAAAACAAACTTAGAAAGTTTAAATGATTTGAAAAATCGCACTGGCACTTGACCGGTTTCGAACCCACTACCTCGTGTTTACGAAGCGGTTGCCTTATCCACTGGGCCATTGACCTTTCAAGTAAGAATTTTTGTGTAAAAGATATTAAAGATTTAAAAGTCCGCGGATTAGCGTAATTAACTATTCCTGTGACTGATGTCAGTAACAAATACAGCAGACACCTATATCTATACTTAACTACTAGTGGTCCGCCCTCGCGTCGCTTCTGATTCAAAAGTTTCATTCGATTTCACAACAAACTCCTACGAAAAATATTATTACAATAGTGACGTATTGCATCATTCAGATTTACAAAGAAGCTGAAAATATTGAAATTCTGAAAATCACAAAATAATTTGTTAAAAATAATAAAATATAGCCTATATTGTAACTCGCTCAATTTATTGATTTCTGAATATTCATCTTTATAATTATATGTTCATATATTTTCAACGCTTTCATAAATTTGATTGATGCAATACGACACTATTGCTATGATATTTGCCGTAGGAGTTTGTTATGAGATAGAATGAAGCGAGGTAACCTATACTATTATATAATATTTGCGCTGTTGTTAAACAAAACACCAATCACTATTTTTCATTCGGATTTTATCTTTATTGTTATGATTCATAGATCATCACTGATGTGAATCATAAACTAGATAGGTACCTAGATAGGTACTTCTCGATGTTACAACAATATGGTCATATTACGATACAATAGGAAATAAATACTGCTGAACTCATTCAAATATAGTCAATCAACAAAAATAAAATGACATAAAGGCTGTTTATGTATACTCTTTATATCAGTTTACAAAGAAACGGATTCTGTTATACATATAAAGTATTTGTATATTTATTTTAGTTTTACTACTTTTAGTCGGTTTTATTCCAAGTTAAACCCAAATAACTTGAAAGCTTTGAAATAGTCGCGTCTCGTAAGAATAGAATGCAAGAACGATCGTCATTCAAGTAATATCACATAAACGTGAATACTTGTATTAAAGACGCCATACCGACATTCCTTTGTGTGAGTTTCGTATGTCGGCTGATGCTGGCGTTTCAATTATTTGACGTATATGCGAATTAGTTGTTATCAGATGTAATAAAATGCAAGCATGTCCGGGTGGGACGGCTAGCGCGATGGACCGCGATATCGCGCCCCGACGCTGGGTGGCCGCTACTTGTCTTACGATAAACTTATCTTTACAATCGATCCCTTGGATAAAAATAAAAACACCGAAGCTTTTGGATGTCGAATGCTTGACGCGCTGCGAAGCAATAACATTCGAATTTTATCGAAGTAGCTATCCACATTTGCATCTCTTTAGACGCAAAACATTTTGTTACCATATTATTAGCCTTGCAGCACCACTTATGTATTCACGCAATATAAAAATACGGCAAACCGGAGATAGGTGTGCTACACTATGACATTATAGAGCGACTGAGAAACAATTCAATGAACTTTGTCAACTTTATCATCCTTATGTAGAAGGTGCAATGACTTTATTTTTGTAGGTTGCTATCCTACTCAAATCTTTATGATTGTCCTTGTAGGGACGAAACTGTATTATTTTTATTCTTAACTCCAAAACTACCTAAGTTTGATTATGTTCGAGGATTTAGTTTACCCCAACTTAGTATTAGAGTAGTTTGTATTTAAGATCTATAATAGTATATTCTTATTATTCAAATCGGCTTTATTACACATTTTTTTACAACATAATATTTTATATAACTTCTATGGGTAAAGTCACTTCGCGACATGTATTGTACTTCTTGTTTAGCGCGTGACTGAGTGTGACTGTTAGGTAGAATCTAGAATATACACGTCACATCTTTTTTTTAAATATACTCATTATCAAAATTATTTACTTACCACATATTAATTAGTATATTTGCGACAGATAGGTACCGGATCGTGGTATAAAGTTGTATTGGGTTTTTCCTTTTAGTCATAATAATATCAAATTTGCTAATTTAGATCATGTGCTATTTTCGAAAGACTATTTCTATCTATATACTTTAATAAATTTATATAATAGACTCGTATAATCAAAGCCGGTTATATCCGGTTCAAATAATTTTATATTAAATACATTTATATTGAATGTATACATACATAACCATGGATTTGTAGTTCTTATGATACCGATTATGTTGCATTTACCGAGTAGGGGTCAGTCACCTATGGTAATGGTATCAGCCCTGCAGTCTAAATTGTACACGGTGAAGCAATTGAATTGGCCACTATCACATTGAGCCATATACAGCCGTTGTATTAGCAAGACCCTCTATCAAAAGCGATCGAACAAGCAAGATTATTGTAAAGAGCTATCAATAACAATATCGTATAACACAAGTGATTGAAATCGAACATAGAGTTCATTGTCTCTCATGTTGTCCACTCAACGTCATAGAGTGGAGGTAAAACGTCGTGAATTTAGTCGTAAACACACAGGTATAATGGCGTATTGTATGAATGGACACTAATGCTTGCCGTAGCGGATGATATGTCCCACATGTTAGATGAAGTGAGTGCTTCGGGTCAACGGTTTCCCGAAGCACGCGCATCGCAAATGTCAAGGCTCGACTGTCGCGGGCAATCAGTTAAGCGTGTTAGATATAGACACCGCTCGCTTTTAATGTATAGTTTGTTCAACAATTATTATTACACTAAGCAAATATACGGGGTCTACTTAATTAACTAAACATAACATAGAGTCAAATTTCTTAAACCTGGAACACTGTAGCATGTAAGTCTGCAAATTTTTGTTCGGCGTTTCAATAGCGGATCTAAAACAAAACATCATAAAGTCTTCATTACTGTGGCCACCTTATTACACAAATATAGACTATATAGTGGGGTCATTTTAATAGACAATTTTGTAAATAACAACACAATTGACAACCTTGACAAATTCTGTGCTTCGCTGGTACTGTGTACGGACTGCCAAGCAGAATTCGCAGGTTCGATTCCCGCTCAGTGCAAATATTTCTGTGCATGGAAATAGTTATTTGCATTGGTCTGGGTGTTTCTATGTACAACATGTATGTAGTTACAAAAAAAAGTATTTAAGTACGTTATTAATCCGCATTCTAAAACCCATATTACCACAAGCTATTAATTTATGCTTACTTAGGGTCTAGATGGTGTACTGTGATATTATTATTATTTAATTTCACTTAACCCAAATCTAACCTCATACTGGCAGATGTAGGATGTTTAATGGTATTTCGATTGCAACACGGAGGCAGCTGTATGTTTGTCACTAATAAAATAATACTTAGACATGCTACGTGTGTGGGAACTATTAATTACTAGCAACAATAAAAATAATTGAAAAGTTGTGTATCTAATTAAAGAACAACGTAACTGAACTAATTATAAGATAACGTGACTAACTTAGTTTTGTACTTACGAAGCAACAAACAAGCTTTTAATGCATGCACAGCTACGAGTATGAGCGCCCGTTTAACTCTTTCATATCCACCGGCAAGTGGAACGAATGGGAATACATTTAATATTAAACTCGCACACAACTTTTACGAGATTATATCTGGGCCTTAAGACGGTCGATGTTGGTGTAAGAAAATTAAATGTCAATAGCGAATAGTCAAAACAGATAGTTTATTCACAGACACGTAGCATTGTTCGTAATTTACGCAGCGTCCGCATGTAACCAAGTTACTCAATGAGCGAGACAAGAATGAATGAAGTAATCTTAACAGCAGTAAACTTAATTTATGCCGTTTCTCTTCCATAAACGACGTGGCTATTGAAACAGTCGTTAAGGGGCAGGCACAGCTTCTGTTCGGCAATTAGGCAAAGCCAGCACAAACCAGGAAAAAGGCATGTTGTTATCAGCGCTCGGTAGTCAGGTATCGCACCACAATCTCACGAAAACGCCATTCCGGGCTGCACCTGTCATAAACGCGAGTTCAATGCCCCGCGTCAGTTTCAATTAGTCACAAAATAGAACATTTTAACTAAGTTTAGATAAGTAAACAAACGTGATCCTCGGGCTATTTGGTTATGGTGGGCTCTCATCAATAATGGTTTAGGGGCGATAATATCGCGGACGCGTGTCTCGCGTAGAGGAACCTCTAACACCGTTATTAACCTGGCGATAATCATCGCGAGCGAGAGATCATTTAGTGATACGCTTTATATTAAATTACTCGGTCGTGCGTTGATAAAATATTCCAGGTATTCTATTACCCAAAACAAGATAAGTACAGCCGCAGGTATTAACAAGTAACAACCGAATACTTACGAGGCTCTTCATAACTTCATAAAGTTGCGATCACGTAAACATATTGCGTTCGGTATTAATAGAAATATAGTCATAAATTCTAGTAAGTTGTGTCCTTACTAGAAATTATGACTTTAATTTTTACTATTTTTTTTTTTTTTTTTTTTTTTATATTAGCCTACCAAAGTGACGCCACCCCGCCTGATGGTAAGCAGTCAGTGGAATCCAGAAGTGGTGGCCACCATACCAAAATCTATCGTCTTAAACTGCTGGTATGGTGGCCTCCACTATGGCGGCTGGGAATGGGGTTAGAGGAAGGGAATGAGGGAGGTGAGGAAATAGGAAAGGGGGGCAATTGAGCCTCCGGCACTCTCACTCACCGAACGAAACGCAGTAGTAAGGATACTACTACTCTTAAGTCGATCTTCTATGAGAGGGTAGTACTTCCCCGGATGATCCGGCCCATTCATGCTGAAACCAGCGTGGATCTACTACCGTGACAATACTGATATACTAGAAACAGAAATATAAATTATGGCTTTAAACTTTACTACAGTACTGTAAGGTACGAGTCATAGGTTAAATTCTCTTAGTAGTCTCTTGTATTATACATAATTATGTCATAAACTGTTATTGTTCGGCTTTTAGAAAACGTGTTTCTCATCGTTGTTTTATTGTTGTAATACTTCTTATACATTTTATGTAAATATAGCTTTACGTGCTCGCTAGGTACAACAACATATATTTCAAAATCATCATGTGCAACCAACGATCTGGTTTCCTCGTGCCACCAAGTTATTCGAAACTTTGTTGGGTAATAAAAAAAATGTTTTACTCCTTAACATTATTATTCTTTGAAGGCATTAGGCAACGATCCTTAAACAAACAGACAAATGAAGATAACAAATTAGACTTAGGCGCACATTAGAATAATTTTGTCTGCGGGCAGTTTTGTCTTTTTACTCCTTGGCGTTACAATGTATGAAATGTCGCAATTTGCTACGAACTACAGGCTAATTTGTCTCTTAAGTACCCTGTCTAAAATATAAGAAAAAAATATGAATAAGAGATTAATTAAATATCAGGATAATAATAATATTCTGTGAAAACCAACACGGTTTTTGAACCAATCACTCTACTGATGACGCTGTTTTCTTCTTTTGCTCATCTCGACAAGAACGAAAAATGTGTAATGGTATTTCTAGACCTACAAAAGACGTATCTATACCGTATCCATTCCTATACTTTTAACTCGTCTAAAGAACATAGGAATCAGAGGAAACACACTTTTACCTCACTGAATCATGTCTATAACTTTAGGTTGGGTTATGGGATCCCACAGGTTCTCTCGGTCCGACATTGTTTCTAACGCACATTAACGATCTCTGAAAATATCAGATCAGGGGTGGAGAAATTCAAATGTTTGCTGACAATACTGATATACCCTTCTACAGCGATACATGGGAGAAGGTGAGACAATTGGTTGAAGAGGCCATGTCCAATGACACCGCTTGGCATGAAGATAGTCTTTTGTTTTTTTAAAGTCGACAAAACTGCAGAAAATCTTGCTTGCTTCAGCAAATCCATGGCAAATGCAACAAATTTTTTTTTAGCCTATACACTCTTATCTATGTAACCGATCCAACAATGTTCAACTATCGAATTGCAGTTGTCCTACGTTATCAAGAACAGAAATTCAATATCTTAGATTAAATATTGACGACAAACTAAACTGGGAGAAACATATACATTCATTTATTAGCAATAGGTTAAGGAAACTTATATATATTTTCAAGGACTTGAGACTGATGCCAGACACGAAACTTCTTATACTTAATGCTTTGGCGTAATGTATAATCACTTATTGTATATATTCCTGGGGGTCAGCAGCTTGAGTTCGAAAGAGCACAACGAGCTGTGCTCAAAGTACTCCAACCGTACATTTGGTATATGGACAAGCTGATGTTTTATCTGTGTTGAGGCTATTCGTATACCAATGTATAAAGAAATATCATAAAATAACTGTACCTTATTTATAACCATCTGACAAAAGAAGAAACAAATGTCCGGTTTTCAGAGTAAGTAGTACATTTGCCCAGCAACAATACAGTAATATGCACCTAGACTTTATAGCCAACTTAACTTAGTACAAAAAACCAAACACTTTTCTAACTAGGTATGTAATTTAAAATAAAATCAAACAATGGCTCAAGAATTTGTATTACTAAGATTTAGAAAAGATACACACACACACTCAACACACACGCACGCACACGCAAATACATACACATTCATACACAAACAGACATACACGAACGCATACACGCATACTTACCTACAAATGTGCAATATGTATGTGTAATTACTCTTTGATTATACCCAGTAATTGTAACTTTCTGTAAACTTTCTGTTTTCCAACACACAGCTCACGCTAGTTTGGATATCAGGGCTTGCAAATTGTAAAATCATTATAGTTGCAATAAAGTTATTATTATTACATTACAGGGCGTAAAAATTGTCTGGCCCTAGTGTAAAAACAACACGACAGAAAGTCTGCAGACCGTTGGGCCTGCTAATGTGCGCTCGGCCCAACATTGTCATACTTTGTTTATAACGAATGATTGTCTCAAAAAGAAATCAAACATTCAACCCTCGAGATAACAGTGACAGTTTTAAATCGGTCACGTTGATTAAGACCATACGTGTCGTGTACGTACGACATTATTGCAATTTTATCACAATAAATTCAGTAATTGATATTAAAGTAACTTGCGATAATATATTGCTAGTGAATTAAACTTCAAGTGCGTACAATTTATATAAATGTCAGCGAGTGTTTACAATGAGTGTTTATGTTAATGGATGCATTAAGACATATACCGTGTGTCAAGTTGCGTGTCGATATGGAATCAAGCGTTGCATGTCGAACGAGCTACTACGTTCAAAGTAGGGTCACCAGAACTTAAAAACAGGACCTTAAAGAAGGATTGGTTGTTCCAAAAATAAGTGCCTTTTTCCGGCTGAAAACGATGTCCACAGTAGTAAGCATTTCAATCAATTGTACAAGAATTCTTAAAATTAAGGCAAAGTTTAAAATAGAAATCTTAATAAAATTGTATTTTTCGTATTTCATTTTAGATTATTTACGAACGATAGTACACGAAGAGTGTAATAATTATTGAAAATATTTGACTTTTACTTTCAATAATTGCGTTTCTTAGTGCCATTATTTTAAGTTATCTCACGCTGAGCAGTACCACCAGTTTTCGTTTTTAAAAGAGCTTTTCCTTTCTACTCAATATTTGTTTTAGTTAATCATCCTTAGCAATGTCCACACTTACGACGTAACTGTATGTATGACATTAGTCACAGAATATATGCCATTAAAGTACCTAAAGTAAGTAAGATGCATTTTTTTTTTAAATTATCTAATTAATACATCCTTTTTAGTTTGCACGAAGCCGTGCAGAAAGATTTCGCGTCGTAATTGATGCCAATTATCGACAAGAAAAACACAAGGTCTTTCGGATAGATTATACAATAAAATAGATTTTGGATTGATGAATAGAGAACTTTCAGCCATTTTCACCATTGAGAGTAAAAGAGCTGGTAGCCCTACTAGGCGACACTTCTACGGTTCATACCAGTTAATCCTATAGTCTCAATGTACACTTTTTACCGCAGATGTCTTCACGCGCTGTCACATGTTATTTACTTCTTATACCTACGCGTACATCTTCATCACGTCCAATTGGAAACGGACTGACAACTGATATTTATCTGCGACTGTCCAAATAATTTATATCGAAACTATCTATCACATAATCGTTAATGTTGACTTTAATTATTTGGATATAAGCTATTGATTTTGGCTCTGTGTATTGTATCGCATTATTGTTAAAGATTAAATTCGTAAGTATCTATCTACGTAGTTATATATTTAGAGTCACATAGAGTTTGTAATCATATTAATCATGCATATGGCATGCAGCAACAACGAGGGAGTCATTAAAAATGAAAATAAATTTAATTAAAGTGGGTGTTTTGCTGCAAGAGAATTTAGTGTATTGTTAATTATATTTAAATGACTTTTCAATGAGTAACGTGAGGATTTTTCAACGTTAAAAGAATAAATTAATTGTAAAAATAAACAGCGCTCCTGGTATTTACTCTGTGAGCTATTCATAAATAAATATTATAAGTTGTCGCCGTGAAAAAATAGCCTAACGATTGTTGTGTTGTGTACATTAATAAATTAAAGTGAATGTGAATTTTTGTATCATGAGCTGACGATACAACAATTTAGGTGCAACAATATCTGTATTTTAGTCTCATTCCAATTTTAAAGCCAAAAAAAAGCAAAAGAAATATCTTTTCATAAATAAGGAGAAATAATTGTTTAAAACATTTCACGTGCGTAATAAATAAAATGTCAAAAACATGAGTGGACTCAAATTTCTTAATTATCTACTTTTCTTTAGAGTGATCCGTTCTCTACAATCATCCTTACCGTTATTTAAGGAAAACAATAGCTATGAGCCTGTCCAGATGAGGCGCTTTACGCGCGAGTGCACTCGCGCGTCTAAACTTCTATTCCGTCCAGATACCGCGTTTTACGCGCGTTTCTAAGCTGGGAGGAATCCAGTCAGTTGCAAACATGGACTCGGAGACAGCGGTTGTGTTGTGGCTTGCATACCGTCGATGGAAACATCGTAAACGAAGAGAACGTCGACGATTTAATGTGCACCCAATTCTACGTGACAGAATGACGCACAGTATGTTTATAACATTATATCCAAAGCTCAGAGAACACAGTGAAAAGTTTTTCAACTACTTTCGGATGTCAGTAAGATCGTTCGATGAATTACTAAAAATTATTCAAGAAGATTTGACTCCATCTCAAAATTATATGATACGGGATACTGTTTCTGCAGAAGAAAAACTCGTGATTACTTTGAGGTAATATTTTTTATTATTAAAGAATATGAACAAAAAGAACACAAATTAGGAATCATCAACCATATAGTTATGTAGGTTTCAATAATTAAATAGCTAACAAAAATTAGGAATCATACAAACTTAACATTTAATCACCATATAGATCCATCAACTCAGATTCTTGTGAATCTTTTGTTGAAGCTGGTGATGGGGTTGTTGGGTTATTGTAAGCAGGTGTTGATGGGGTATTGCGTGGCATAGTACAATAACCTCGATTGTAAGTCGAAAATGTTTCAGGAGGAAACGAAGATGTTGAAGGCTGTAATGTGCTATATCCTGTTTCTTCAAAATAATCTCTCTGTCCGCGGTGCGTCATTCCTGTTTGGAAATGATATTGTGTTGAAGGTAGGTAGGCAGAACGAGCCGTTGAAGGTTTATGACTCAGGGCTTGTTGAGCTTGAAGTACTTTCATTAATTCAATTTTTGTTTGAAGTCTGTTTTCCTCTGGTACTTTAAGAAGTTCTTTATGTAATGACAAACAAAATAATTTGTCATCATCAGGCTCCGTTCGGTTTGATGTATCTGGCTGATGTTTAGATCCTAAATTTGTTTTTATGATGGCTAGAAATTCTTCATCGGCCGCATTTAGTTTTTTCTTCTTTTTTGCCTGACTAACTGGAGGTCTCATTACATCTTCCCCATCGCCAGAAAAGTCCTGTTCTTCAGCTGCAGCAGGCGTAGTGTTAATGTTGCTGTCAGTTGTTTTATTGTGTATCGATCGTTCGAGGAACATCAAACGTTCAAAATACAAATACTTGGTTTTGCCGGAGGCTCCTGATCCAGAAGGAGTGGATTTCTTCTTCTTCATTTCTCTTACAAATCCATCACGCAACCCTTTCCACTTCTTTTGCAATGAATTACCTGTGATCAGTAAAAGGTAGAAATGGTTAATGTGTGTTTGTATTCTCATACGTGGATTCTAGAAGCTTTGAGGTACATTACATTGTCTATATTGTAAAAGAAAAGATTTAAATTCAATATTATAAACGTAATTTTCTTTTCAGATATTTGGCTACAGGATGTTATTTTGCAGACCTGCATTATGCCTACAGATTGGGAAAGTCTACAGTTATCGAAATAGTACAGAAAACTTGTTACGTCATATGGCATAAACTGAAAAATATAGTAATGAGAGAACCTACGAAGGCTGAATGGGAAGAGATATCTAAACAATTTCAAAAATACGCAAATTTTCCAAATTGCATCGGCGCCATTGATGGCAAGCATATTCGTATTATAAAACCTAATGATTCTGGGTCTCTTTTTTATAACTATAAGAGTTATTTTTCAACTGTTTTGTTGGCTGTATGCGACGCAAATTATTGTTTTATTGCAGTAGATATCGGCGCATATGGAAAAAGTAATGACTCCACAATTTTTAAAGACTCTGTTTTATATAAAAAACTTGTCGAGAAAACTTTAGATATTCCAGACCCAAAGCCAATATCGCGAACAAATATAACTCCCTTACCCCATGTGATAGTAGGAGATGAGGCGTTCAGTCTATCTGAACATATAATGCGCCCTTATTGTGGTAAATCTCTAACAACCAAGAAACGAATTTTCAACTATCGCTTATCCAGGGCCCGGCGTTACATTGAATGTTGCTTTGGCATCTTGGTAAATAAATGGAGAATATTTCATAGACCGTTGAATGTAAACATAGAGTTTGCAGAGAACATTATTAAAGCTTGCTGCGTTCTTCATAACTATGTACGGTTAAGGGATGGCTATAGGTTTGACCACACTCTTTACGAAACATCTCTTATACATATAAACACTGAGGCAGTGAGGCCTAATAGGAGATCGCTGAATACAAGAGACAGATTCGCTGATTATTTTGTTGAAGAAGGCAAACTGCCTTGGCAAGATAAAATGATATAGTCGTTGTAAAGATTGAAGACTGAAATGTTGATGAGACTTGAGAGAGAGATCGTACAATTTATGTAGTACCTATGTATGTAGTCTGGAATAATATAATTAAATAAACTTTACTTACCTAAAGCTTTTTTCTTTTCTTCAGAATCACCAGCTTCACAAAAAATCTCCACAATTTCCTCCCAGTTCCTGCGTTTTATGACTCTATTGGAATAGTCTGATGATTCCATATTCCATATGGCTTCTCTTTTTTCAACTTCATTAATAAAAAGTTCTGTGTCGAAGTTATCACGCTCCATTTTAAATTAAATACGTCCACCCGCAACGAACTCGCGCGTCGTACTGGACGCAGCAATGGCGCTCGAGTATCTCGACTCGCGCGTCGCTCGCGCGTTGAACGCACGAGTCGAGAGTCCCGCTCATTGCACGCGTTTTACGCGCGAGTGAGGTTATGCGCGTAGGCATCTGGACGGGATATATGTAGCTCTAGTATCTCGCCAACGCGCGTTTAGCTACGCGCGTTATGACTCGCGCGTAAAGCGCCTCATCTGGACAGGCTCTATGACGAATAAAGCTCCGCTTTAGTACGTAACAAAATGTGTATTTATAATCACATAGTTCTTGATAGATTTAGATGAATTTAGCCGAATTTAGTCAATAACAATAACTACTTTGCTTCATACTTTATTTTAGTGTATAGCCCTCTCACCCTGTCGATCTTTTATAGTTGATGTTAGATGTTTAAAATGTATGCATTATAGCACAATAATGCCACAGTCTTATTATTATACGGGGAAGCGAGCGGTAGGGTCGACGAGTCACTTAGTTTGCGCTCTCTAATCTGAAGGGGTGTACGAGTAACGAGTTTAAGAGTACGCTTCTGACTACTCCGAGGAATCGATATTAAATAACTTATGTTTGCGCGGACTAGTATATAACACTCGTCGTGATACGTTGGGCGGATTGCAGGTGCCTCCAGGTGATTTCGTCGACTATTGCGATAAACTGGAAGCAAATTGGTGGAACATTTCAGATCGTTTGTTGGGAACGATATTCATATCAAATTGTATGATGTTTTAAAATAGGCTGAGTTTAAAACAGTATCCTGCGTTTGTTTCCCATTAGAGTTTCTATTAAAATTGTATATTCGCATGAGAATCCATTACATAATAAAATTTAATAACAGTAATCTAAAAACATCTAAAAATAAAATACTTAAGTAGAAAATATTTATTGGTTACACATTTATAATTTTTGTATATTACGTATAATTATTATGACTACTAAATTCCTTTGTAATTTCAAATTAAAACTTATGTAAAACTAGCTGAGCTCCACGGCTTCGCTCGCGCGTATAATATGTTTCTGTTGTATCCCACGGCAACCAGACCGATTTTCGGGATAAAAGTAGCCTAAGTAAGCTTCCGAATCTATTTACATACCAATTTCATCAAAAACTCTTCAGCCGTTTAGGCGCTGAGTGGTAACAAGCACACACACACACACACACAAACATTCACATTTGTAATATTAATTTGATAGTTAGTAGCTATATAAGTAAGTACTTCCTTTAAGTACCTACTGAGATAGGGAATAAATTTTTGCCCGACTGACGCAGTCAAGGAGGGTAATGTTTTTCGAGCGTATGTATGTAGGTATGTATATATAGGATATTTAAGAAGTTTTTGTTGTGACAACCCTGACTCTTGACTTAGTTTCTGTGCGTAGGTATACGCAATGGCGGCATGTAATCAACAACAAAGGAGTCGGACTACTGGTAGGTGCATAATAATACTGTGATAGCGCTTTATAACTCTCGTTTAATATAATCATAGATAATAGAGCGGAAGTCAAACACTGCGGCAACGTGAACTAATGCTTATGCTATTTTATGCTTTAAACAATGTAACTAAAAACGTATAAGAAAACGGTAGTATTCATATATTACCGTTCTCCGTCCGCACTCTTTATAAAACTAAAAAGTAAAACAACCGATATTTAAAATAAAGGTAAATGGTACCTACCTTTATTTTTGCATTGTCTGTCCATGTCTTCACTACCATCAACTTAGTACCTATCTATTTAGCTATTCCAAAACTAATGCTAACGATTATTTTCTTTACATATCTAAATATATTAACAGATACAGTCAGAGTTAAGTCGAACACGTTAGCAGAAATGCTTCCTCGAAATCGTACTCTCAGATAAAAGCTAAGCGAACACCACTTCGGTACTTGCACGGTAATTTCTCGTTCATTTCGCGTACTGGTGTTGTTTGTTATACTAACTGGGTTTATTTTTCACGCAAATGAACTGTTTATCGGCTAATACGAACATTAAAGCCACAGAATGCGGTCGGAGCCGGCTGCCAGGACTCAGCTCACGCTATTTAGTAATTTAACAGAGTAATGAACGTCTCTCATTGCAACACAAGTGCACAACTCGGAAAATCATCATTAAAATCTCGGACGAACCTCCAGTGACAACTTACTAACTAATGTTATACAGAAAACACGTTCTCAGACACCAGAGTTAGTTAAAAACCCTATTAATATATTATTTACGTTGACACTAACTAACAAACATTGAACATGTTGCATACGTACGTCGTCGTACATGCTATGAATAATGGACAGTATAATTTGTAGTGCGGCATCTTCAATATTATGTAGATGGACCAGTAAATCAAATACAGTTAACCGACTTTTATTGCTTTTGCGCATTAAAATTCATGTAATTACTATCGGGACATAAAAATTAAACGCCATCAAAATTACTTCCATTAAGGTCTCATTAATTTCCTAATCAACGCTCTGGGGCATCCACCGACATCAGATAGTACATGATTTACAGAGAGGCTGTGGATAAGGAGAGTTGAGAGACGAACGGCACTACAAAAGCCTCGACGGATATAATTTACTTCTCCCCACAATACTTCTAATTAAGATCATTCGTGAGTCCAATAAAGCCAAGGACTATGTACTCACTGCACAAACTGGACGTTATAAATAACTCAAATCGTAACTCACGCCTTTTCCGTGGAACACTAAATGAAGAAAAAGCCCCGTCAGGTTTTTGAAATTATAAACTTTGACTCTAAAGACATAAGAATTAAAATGCTAAGAGAACGACGTAACATATGAGTCGAATATCAAAGTGCGAGTTAAGTTCACGCCGGGTATTGTTACACAAACTAAATAAACTAAAACAAACCACACTTATTTGTTCCTCGGGGGTAAGCAGACACAACTAAATCTTCTAGTAAAAGGCATTCAGTACGTTGACTTATTATCTATGTTCTGTTTAAAAGCGAGTGTCGTTGATGAGTGAATTTCAAAGTTATTAGGGCTTTGTTATTTTTAGTATATTGAACTAAATGTTATAGGATCATTTTATGCCATAACAATGTTAAAGAGTCTACTCTTAGTTTCAGACTATATTAATTATAAAATGGAGTATTTGAGTAATTCAATAGAAGAACTGGTATATTGACTGTTTCAATTATCAAGCTGGCATCATTTGTATTTTTCTGTCAAGAAGTCATCGTCATTATTTCATCTGAAACACTTTTGGAACCTTGACCTACCCAAAGTATCTCCACTTTGACTTGCTCTGAAACGGTTTCATCCATTGTTTGATCACAAAATTTTGTCAGATCATCGGTCACGTATTTAGGAAGCACATTGTATCTTCTGATTCGTGGTAGGTACTCCAGAAGCTCTAAGAAAGTAACCACAGACTGTTTTTTGTTGCACAATATTTAGAGTATTAGGACCAGTATGTTTATTTTTAGCTTGTTTCTTAATTATTTATATACTACAATAATCACTTAACATCAAGCTTCCTTGTTTGTGCTTTAAGTTACGTGTTTTATACATTAGCCTACCAAAGTGACTCAACTTTGCCCGATAGTAAGCAGTCAGTCGAAGCAGTCAGTGGCCACCATTCCAAAAGCTATACAAATGTATACAAAAGCTGTGCAATTAATGAATACTACTTTTAGTAGTATTCATTAATTGCACAGAATGTAATTTGTTGATTTCTTGGATTTATGCTTAAATTATATGCCATAAATGTTATTAGCGATACATACTTGCATACATACTTTCACTTACTCATAATAACTCTTTGGCTATTGGAATTAACTGTTCTATCTAACCTGATTACTACACTTATCTGCATTAAACTCTTCTCATGTTACAATCTGATCTATTATGAACCTAACACTTGTTTGAAAAATATTATATTTTAAACGGTTCGCGATTCATTACGTTTTCCCAATGAACAATTTAACATTCATTTTTTTATCAACATTTTCAATGTATTGTAAAATCAATTTTCATTTATTCCAACTTTAAATGCTGCTGGGGCATGCACAAGGTGGTTTTATTATGACTGGAGTAACTATTCTAGTGAACGTTGTCAGTCCTTACTGGATACTTGTTGTAATGATGTCATTTGAATGAGGGAAGTTGTAAATTATATTTGAATGCGCAGACACGCGATAGAATAACAAAAATACTTGTTGCTATATCTGGTTTATTTAAGATTTCCTTAAGAGTAAGTCTCAGCTCGTTTATCATGTAGCTAGACAGAAGTAAAGGTTCTAAATGGTTCTTGTTAGCAATCATACAATATCGATGGAAATTACATGTCTAGTGTACTGTAATAATAATATTGTCGTTTTTAAGGAGATTAGTCGATATCGAATACAAGTGGTTCATTTTCAAACCCCAGCGAAACTATTTTTAATATACATACTTACATTCGACACATATTACATATGCCTTTAATTAACACATTTTTATATCTTATTTACACGCTATTTTTAATATTTCTACCAGTCTGAAGTTTGCTGGGAGAAAACTCATTCATGTCAAAGCTCCTTTTGAGTTTATTTTTTTTATTTGTAAATTCAGTACGAAAAACACTAATTCTGAACACCGTAAAGGATTAAACTGCAAAGAACGATGTAAAAAAAGACCAAACAGTTTAGTCCCGACAGTTTGGTGTTGAATATTTATAGATTTGATTTGATTTTAATGGACTAGCGTTGACTAATTAGATTTGTTTTACATGTAGTCCAAAAAGTGACATTGTGTTTGTGTTGCCTAAAGTCTGGATATGTGCTCTGCTATCTCTTAATAAAACTCGGCGCCTAAATTGTTAGCAATGTTGTTAAGGCTAGCAGCATATGGCAGGCATTATGCCATACTGTTATGAGTAATAGTATGGTTGATCATAACGCCATAAAAAGCTTAAATAATATATACTAATCTCGCGGATTCTATAATAAGCTCGCCTCTTATAACATGTAACCTTATATCAGATCAGGTTACAAAGGAGTGAACAAACAATAGATGAGAGTGGCCGCAGAACTGGGGCCTAGACAAGTGGCATAAATTAATGCTAGAATGGAATAGATTCAAAAACGTATGGTACTGACATAAACTAACTCGAACTTGTAAATGTTTCGCTTGCGCAAGTCCTGAACTGGTTCACGGTAAACAATCTTCTGCTTAATTCCAAGAAGACAAAATGTATAAAATTTTCTATGCCAAATGTCAAAAGTGCAGGTACAAACCTGGTTTTAAATGATGAATCAGTTTCAATCGTAGAGTCCACAGTTTTCTTGGGCTTAACTTTAGATTGCAAACTTCAGTGGGAAGCCCATATTTCGTGTCTCGCAGGTAAACTCAGCTCAGCGGCTTTTGCTATCAGGAAAGTTAGGCAACTTACTGATGTGGAAACCGCCAGACTAATCTACTTTAGTTATTTTCACAGCGTTATGTCTTACGGCATATTGTTGTGGGGTAGGGCTGCTGACATTGAAACCGTTTTTATTATTCAAAAACAAGCTATACGTTCTATCTACAACCTAGGTTCACGAGTCTCCTTGAGAGAGCGATTCAAAGAGATAGGTATATTGACAGTTGCATCTCAATATATATATGCTAATGTTGTTTATGTTAAGAGTAACATTGGTCTATATACTAGGAATTGCGATGTGCATGAGATTAACACCAGGGGTAAGCATAAACTGGTTGGCTCACACTATCGCTTACATAAAGTCCTTAACTCGTTTACGGGACTTGGTGTACGTTTATTTAATAAATTACCTATCGACATAATGGATAAACCCTTAGACAAATTTAAACAAATTGTCAAAAAACATTTAATACTTAAGGGTTACTACACTGTTAATGAGTATCTGAACGATAAAAAGTCATGGGATGCTCGCTTGTCGAAGGAGTAAATTAATTTTACTCTTAATTTTAATGACATTATACTTTTAAGGACATATGTTTATTAATTATTCTATGAATGACATTTTTTATGATTAATAAGAATGACATGCTTTATCAAATATTTTTTTGACATTAATTTATTGATACATTTTGACATAATATATAAAATGATTTTGTTTTTGGATTAATTTTAAATGACATGATGCCCGAGCCATATTTGAACAGTTAATTAAGTACACATTTTGTATTGTTTTGTTAAAATTGTACATTGTGATTTGTGAAATAGAGGTACTCATTGTGAACTCCTGTGGTAAATTAAGTTCATCTTATAATACCTACATAATAATCAATACATCAATACCTACATAGAAACATTTATCACAGTTCACATGTTGCCTTTACCTTTTGTAGCAATATGCAAATTGAGGCAGCCTGTAAAGCACACATTTTACTTTTTAATTTTTCTTTACAACATAGAAAGCTGTAAGTAATTATCTATACAGTTAAGTGTATTGCCTGCATCACTTTGCATGCTACTTGAAACTGTAACTTACAAAAATTGTAATAACCTGGCGATTAAAAAGAGTGGCCTGAGTTTCTTGCCAGTTCTTCTCATGGCTCTACTTCGTCAGTGAACTGGCTGTAGGTTAATTTGCTGACATTTTGTAAACTTTGACGATCATAAGTGTTAATTTAATTAACCTGTATGAATAAACATATTTCATTTCGAACATTGTCTTTAGCTTATGTCGATCTCAACATTGTTGTTAGCTTATGTCAATCCATACATTTTTTAATCTATTCTATTCTATTCTATTAGCATTTAAGCCACTTGTCTAGCCCCTTTAGTCAAAGTGGACATGCCTTCGGCTTATATTCAACAGTAGACATATTTCGCTTTAAATCATGATGATGATCGTTGAATATATTGTCTCTGTCAAACTCATCGATGCAACATTATTACAGAAATATAATATACCTATATTTTAGACAGCTTTTTATTATTGATATCATAAAAATTCTATCACCATCTTTGTCCATAACAACTTTAAATCCGACCCTGTATGCTTTGTACTGAATTTTAATACCCAAATGAATACACTCCAATTATTTTAATGAGCCACAATGGCAGAATAAAATAAACTACATGGACGTGCGTTCTCGGACTGTCAAGAGAATCAATAGAATACAATAAAGTTGCTCCTTTCAATGCAACGTAGTTAGGTCTAAATGAGGTTTGAGTAATGCGGCTGGTACACGAAGGGTCTGCGTGGTAGCACGCATTATACTCCTCCAGCTAAACCTCCACTGATTTGACTGCAATCAACTTCATAAACAACAAAGCATTTTAGATCAAATTTCCGTAACACAATACTAGATACAAAATATGCTTCTATCGAAACCTATCGATACTATTTTGTGCTGCTTATTTTATAAGCCCTACCAGTGTTTAGATCTAAATCATATAACGCAGTTGCCATGACGTTCAATGCGTAAACGTTGTTAGTTACTGTTTAAAGGAAGAAAATTATAACGAATATAGCTCTTGTTTTGAATAATATATTTAAACTAGAGTTTAGACTGCTTTGGTAAGGCGATGGCAGTGTAACCGAGTATTGGTGATGACTAGTGATGAGTCATGATGATGACACTAGGAAATAACATTAAAATTAAAAACTTCTCCTTCTTACTGATTTGTAACCTACCAAAATAACTCAACTCTGATAATAAGTACATTGTCAGTACGGTCCAGGACTACCATACTAAAAACATGTTGATGATAAAGCACTTGCATATTATTATTACTGCAGGAATATAAGAAGTAGCTGACGAAAAACAAATATATGCCTATGTCGTGCTTCAATAAGGCATGACTCTGCGAAAGTTCTTAATAGGTCAAGAAAATTTGTACGGTCCCTTCAAACACAAATGTATATTAAAATGGCTATAACTTTCGTAATTTTTATTAGATATTAATAAACCCGTCGTTGTACATTCATTTATCGACATCGTGCGTTTAATTTTAATATTAAACTTTTAAGTAGTAGACTAATTATTTATAGATACCCAGATTAAATTTGTAATCATTACTTTTCAAGAATAAATTCTGTAGTCATTCGTTACGACGCCGACAAAGAGCGGTGCAGCGACCGCTACGTCAATTTATAATGCGATTAACAGAAAGAATGGCAATCCGACTGATTGCACGGATCCGTATGGTTTGGTCTTCTCCAAAAATCCTCGCTCAGTATAATGACGGTCGCTTCCATAATCGTCAGAGAATAAACCGGGCGTACGGCTTTTATTTATTATTGCTCATTTGTTTCGCCGTATTGTTTTCTTGACAGTAGTTCGAAATGTCTCAATTATTATTTAGCCTACAGATAGTGGATAATGAGTCGTTTAATCTAGGTGCGCGTAAGCCGAGTGAGTATGCTGAAGGTTATTAATATGATGAAGTGGCCACATCCATCGCCGATGTGTTGTCGGAACCGCATTGGACCACACCGTGGCGTGCATTCGAGCTCACTCGACCATTTTAACTACGTATTGATAATAACAGTAATTGCAACGACTCTTTGTGTAAGATTTCACGTGAGAGGTATTAATACTGGTTTGGTTAATCCGTAGAGGTGAAAATCTGCTGTGGGAACTGATCAATCCAACGCCCTCTCATCAGACATTGACGTTGCTTAATCTTATAAGAAAACGAGCTATATTTACTGTCACCAATACCAGTGTTTGATTTTATTTTATACAATTAACCTCTTTGGACGAGTCTAGTATCTGTCACAATATATTTATTTATTATTTATTTTATTTCAAAGTTTTTAAAAAGAAGAACATTGATTTTATTTACAAAGTATCAATGCTAAAAGACTTCCTTTTAATAAACTACAATGTATATTTCTGATACGAATAAAATGTTCTGTTAATGACATACTTTTTATGTTTAGCACGGCACTTATTTATTTACACGCTACTTTAACATGACGTATAGTGACGTATACCTGTTTATATTTGTAGAGTCACTCTGTAAGCTCATATTTGTATCGATTGACATAATTCATGTGTTGTGTGAACGTACTTATGTCAATACTTGTAATAATCATAAGAAAACATGAGAAAGTACGGCTATTTGGAAGCGACGAAACCTTAAGCATTGACAAAATTAAGTTGTGGTCACAAGTTTCCGTGTACGGCAATAGGACAGAATAAACATACAATAAGTGATGGGAATGAGAGAGTAAAAAAAAGATATTATCGACCACGATTTAGTGTCGATCGAATACGGTTACGAGCGTTAGCTTTTCTCACTTCACTAATTTAGACGTTACCAAAGTAGCTCAACGTTAAATGGAGGATGAGCGGTTACAAAGTAAATACGGTCGATTTATATGGCCTGTAAACAGCTCCACGTGAACTGTACACAAAGTGATTTTTTTATTTGTTTAGTTGCTAGTTCTCGTTCAAATACCCGTGAGAAGGTGTTCGCCTCCCAGCGTGACCGTGGTGGGATCGTGTCTCACACACCAGATCACTCCGTTATAAGCTTGAATGACACCAGAGCTGTAATCACACCAATCAGCACATCGCTAGTAGATTAACTAATTAATACTCTGTACGGAGTGATGTCTGTGACTACTTTATTTCTTCGTGATGTACTGGTATTAATGACGTTACTGATGTATAATAAAGATCGACTTACAAATTTAATATTTATAGCTTTGTGTCGAACGCAACTAAACTTCATATTTTACGCATTTATTGTCTTATTAGGCGCAGTATATATTTCTCTATAATCTTTGTTTACACAGCTTATGTAGGAGATCAAAGGTCACGCAATTACAAAGCAGGTTGTGTGCTCTTATCTATGAGGTTGTGACGTCTAGCTAGTCGTTGCCACCATCAATTTAAGATTACGTGAAAATCCGACGAGTGAGAAATTTCCTGAGACCATAAGCGAATGTCATTTGAATATAAATTGTATCGGGCAGGGCCGGCGTCGAGGGCCCGTGTACCTCTCATTGTGCGTATAACAAGATCAGTATCGACTTAATGACAATATATTGGTAATAAAATTAGATAGTCCATACCGTCATCTGAGCGAACGTCATGGCCGCGCCTCGGACGCTTCGACTCTCATATTTATTGCAAACTAACTAGAAACATTATCGAATGGCGGCAACAATCTGCTCTCAATAACCGGGATCATCTCGAACATTAACATTTGAGCAAATTAAACCTTATGTCTTGAGGGTACGTCTCATATTATTCCTGCGTTTGTCTGTCTAGAAAGCGCGCTTAAGTTTACGACAGTGGTTCATAAGAAAGCTAAGTTATGGTATAAATATTATGACACTTTTATCTGTTAGTGCGGTTGAAAAAGTAAATATGATCGGTGTAAGGACCGACGGGAGACGGTGTTTGCACGGTAACGCTCACGGTTATATCACCGCATCCCTGTAATATATCGATGTATGATTGCAGATTATACACTGGGATTATAATAAAATTACACAGCTATTTAGCATGTCAGATTATTAGTTTGACATTGGAGAATGTTATTGTTGCGCCTATTGAATTTTAATAAAAAAATAAAAATATTGTTGTTTAGGTATGGGTACGTCCAGCTTTTAAAAATCAATAGACACGATTTCGATTACAGTTTGTAATAAGTCTGTTACTTCTAACCCGTTCGAGTTTTATTACTCGATGCCGATGACATAAAATTTAGTTCTCAGTATTAAGGCACAATTCATTTTTCATATAAATAATAAAATTTACTCTGTCAACGATGAGACAAGATTTCTCTTACCTGGCGATTAAAATAGTGGCCTGAGTTTCTTGCTAGTTCTTCTCATGGCCCTACCCTACGTCAGCAAACTTTCTACAGATTACATGGCTGACATTTTGTAATTTTTAACGTTCATAAGTGTTAATTCAATTAACCTAAAAGAATAAATGTTTTGACTTTTACTTTGACCATTCCTAATAATGATGCCGTATATTTCTCATATTTAGAATTCCGTACCTCAAGAGGCAAAATAGAACCCTTATAGAATCACTTTGTTTTCCGTCTATCTGTCTCTCTGTCAAGACCATATTCTCAGTAACTAGTAAGGTATCGAGTTGAAATTTATGTCGAATACTTTTTATTGTAAATTTATAAAATTACGGTGCAACCTTCAATGTAGCTCAATGAAGCTATTGTTGCTTCAAAATTAAATTTGATAACATCATTAAAATTGACGGATATTCAGCCACATAACTTCAGTGTCTGCCACAGAATTGGAGCTCC
Organism: Parascotia fuliginaria; assembly: GCA_963082885.1. NCBI lineage: Eukaryota > Metazoa > Arthropoda > Insecta > Lepidoptera > Erebidae > Parascotia > Parascotia fuliginaria. Next base: position 9,094,231 of record OY720180.1, on the reverse strand, counting down.
CAACAAGGACAGTCACCGTCCCATCCTTATAAGATTTTCTAGTGTAGATCTGAGGGCTTCGGTATGGAGGGCCAAGTCTAAACTTAAGGGCACTGGCACATCAGTGAAGGAATTTTTGACCCGTCCCAGGCAGGCTGTCTTCAGCAAAGCCAGACAGCACTTTGGAATGCGTGCTTGTTGGACGCAGGACGGCGTCATTGTGGTGCAAATCGCCGGTGGAGGCCGTCAAAAAATCACTACCATGGACGAGCTGAAACCCCTGATGCAGAAGTATTCCAAAGTGTCAGGCGATTCCAAAGGTAGAAGTGGTTCAGGCAACGCTGGGACATCCGGGGCGAGCGCGAAACCACGTAAATAGCTCCACTATTCTCCATTATTATTCTCTTCTGTCATAATTTTCCTTCACCATTTATTTAAGTACAACTTTGTTAATGGCTTCCTTCAGTAGTAATATACATACCACTTATAGTTATGTACAATTTTAGAACGTAGGTTTACCCCCATAATTGCAATTATTTACTTATTTCATTAATCTGTTTCTTTCTCAAATTTCAAAATTTAAAATTTTACAATCACAACATTAGCAGTATCTGTCAAAACGTCATTACGTCAATGTCAATGTTACGAGTGCGTTCGGAAGCTTGTATTTGTAAAAATTGTTTATCCTTTAGTGTTTAGTTTTATTTTGTGTGTTGGCTGGCGGGTGGTGCAGAGATAAAATTGCTGCACTAATTTTAAATAAATATTACTTTTTTATAGACAAATATAATACACATTTATATATATTACATATTTACAAATATTATTTAGTATATTATATTTATAACTTTATTTAGTATATGATTATGAACCTTGATGATTCTTACTTTTCTGCAAACAGCTGCTCTGACACTTCGAGTGATGAAAGTTTTTGCTCGGCCAGTGACGAAACGTTGGGGGATTCCTTGCGGCAAATATTTAATCAAACATCTTCTTCTCTTTTCAATGTTTGCCACATCAATGCGCAAAGTATCCCCAGTCACTATAGCGATTTATTGGACACGTTCTCTGGTACTAATATACACGCCATCCTGGTTTCAGAGAGTTGGCTCAAACCAAATCTGCTCTCTACTTCTTATTCTCTTCCTGAGTTCATTCTGATCCGTAATGATCGTGTCGGACGAAGAGGTGGTGGCGTTGCTATCTATCTTCGCAGTGACTTGCAATACAAAATTCTTGCTTCTTCACCTAACCTTCCCTGTTCTCCGGAATACCTTTTCCTTGAGGTCAACGTCAAAGCGTCTAAAAGCGTTATTGGCGTTGTCTATTGTCCACCGTCAATTGATTATTTCTCCAGTTTCGAATCGATTCTGGAATCTTTAGGGTCTGATTACTCACATCACATCATAATGGGTGACTTCAATACCAATCTCCTTCCTAGTCTATCCTATCGTGCCCGCAAATTCCTTGATATCGCCAAGTCAGCCAGTCTCCATGTCCTGCCTTTGCAACCCACTCATCATAATACCGAGGGGCAGGACACTTGGCTTGACTTAATCCTCACATCTGGCCCTTCCTTAGCTTCATCCTATGGTCAACTTTCTGCTCCCGTTTTTCCCACCATGACCTTATTTATCTGTCATATGTCCTAAAACCCCCCAAACCCAAGCCCAAAGTACTGCACATGCGTTGTTTTAATCGTATAAACGTCGATAAGTTGAATAATGATGCCTCAGAAATCACCTGGGAAGATGTACTGACAGCCGACACAATTGATGATAAGGTGAACATCTTTAATAGCCATATCCTTAGATTATATGATAAACATGCACCCGTGAGAAAAATAAAGCTTAGACGTCCTCCAGCTCCATGGATTACTCAGGGAGTTCGAATGTGGATGAGGCGCAGAGATCGAGCCTTTCGAAATTTTAAGAAAGACCGAAGTGGAGAAAACTGGGCAGCTTTTAAGTCTGCAAGAAATCGATGCAACCAGATGATACGTAACGCCAAACGCCGACATATTCTCAATAACATCACTTCTGCCTCTCCCTCCGATATCTGGAAGTTCCTCAATACACTAGGTATCGGCAGACAGCCTCCCGTTGATTTACATGAGACATTTGGTTTGGACGATATCAATCGTCATTTCTCCTCTATATTTCTGATGGATCACCAAACCAAGTGTCAAACTGTTAGTTACATAGCTTCCTTACCTCGCTATAACATACAAAGTTTTCGATTTTCTCCAGTTGGAAAAGATGAGATCAAAAAAGTTATCCTCTCTATCAAATCCCATGCAGTTGGCTGTCGACGCATGATCACTACCATCATTGATCACCTCCTTTTTCCTATTTCCCACATCATTAATTTTTCCCTTGACACTGGAGTTTTTCCGTCCTTGTGGCGCAAAGCCTGTGTAATTCCCCTACCCAAGATCGCAAACCCAGTCACCTGCGTCCCATATCCATTCTTCCTTTCTTGTCTAAAGTGCTCGAGGGCTGTGTACACAAACAGCTTTCCCAGTTTGTCTATCAAAATAACATCTTGAGTCCGTTGCAATCTGGCTTTAGACCTGGTCATAGCACTGTTTCCGCGCTCCTGAAAGTGACTGGCGATATTAGAGAGGCTATGGAAGACACCAAGGTCACAGTGCTGGCTTTGATTGATTTTTCGAACGCCTTTAATACCGTCAGTCACGACATCCTTTTATCTATCCTCTCCTACTATATGGTCTCATCCGATTCTCTGGAATGGTTTTCAAGTTATCTTCGAGGTCGTCAGCAGTCGGTTCGTTACAAAGATTCAACATCGTGTTGGGCTAATGTTGACGATGGCGTTCCTCAAGGCGGCATTTTATCTCCTCTATTATTTTCAATTTTTATTAATCTCATATGCCCTAACCTTCAGTGTGCGTATCATCTGTATGCTGATGACTTGCAGATTTACTCTCAAGCCAGTGTTAGCTGCGTTACGTCTGCGGTGGATATGGTGAATAGGGACTTGGCTTATATTAAGAACTGGTCGGATAAATTTGGCCTGATCGTAAACCCAACTAAGTGTCAAGCCATCATCATTGGCAGCCAGCGTCTACTCTGCAGACTTGACTTTCTCTCTCTGCCCTCAATCACATTCAATGGTATCAACGTTGATTTGAGTACAACAGTAAAAGATCTGGGGTTGTATATTGATACAACATTAAATTGGGCAGCTCAAGTCACACAGGTATGTCAGAAAGTCACCGGTATCCTACGTGCTCTGTATCGACTGAAAAACTTTCTTCCGATTAAGACTAAAACAATGCTTGTGCAGACTTTAATTTTCCCGTTAATCGATTATGGTGATGTGTTTTATTATGACCTGAATGCAGATCTACTCAACAAACTAGATCGTCTTCTCAATAACTGCATTCGATTCATATTTAATCTTCGCAAGTATGACCATGTGTCTACTTATCGTTCACAACTGAAATGGCTTCCAATTCGTCAGCGACGTAGTCTACGCGCACTCTCTACCCTGTATTCCATTCTTCTATCTCCCCATACTCCCTCTTATTTAACTCCTCAGTTTCAGTATCGATGTTCTACTCATGACCGCAATCTTCGCTCTACAAACAATCTCCTTCTTCTGTGTCCTTTTCACACCTCCGATTTCATTAATTCCTCTTTTCCAATTCAGTCCATCCTTCTTTGGAATGCTCTGCCTTCAGAAATCAGGATGTGTACCAGTCGTATCGTGTTTAAGGCAAAAGTTAAGTCATTACTTCTAAGCAAATTAGCAGAATCATCACAATAATAAGGTAATTATATATTATGTATATATTTATTTATCTTTCTATATAATTATATGTATTATTTGTAGATTATATTTATAATAGGAATCTTACGTATTGCATATTTGTATATAATGTTATTATTACATATTTTTTAATGTTCTAGTCTTAATATAAATTAAGATGTATAAACATCTACCTTGCTTCATCTCTGCATCACCCATTAGGTTGACTGGTAGAGAATGCCTCAGGCATTAAGTCCGCCTTTATACATATGTTCTGTATATGAAGTTTAAATAAATAAATAAATAAAAGCAACAACAAAACATTAACATTATCTAATTAACTTACGACGCAAATTGGTTAAAGACGTTTTTTTACGTCACATTTGCAACACATATTAGTCAACTAGGTATATGAGGATCGGCTTCTAGTTTAACTGGTTACGACTGAGTATCGCTTTTTTTCATGCGACGACTACCATTTCACCTCCAAAATTCACTTACTAGGTAACTGCCCAATTAATGAAAAAGAACCGAAGGTAAATGCACTAGTAATGGATATACCTTGTAGAATAAGAGTAGGAATGAATTTTTATTTGTTAGCAATATTTGACCAGACACAAAAGCCATCGTCAGTCTGCTATTTGACGTTGTTTATTAAATTCAGTATTTAAATTGAATTTGGCTAGAGGCACAAGGTGTTCGTGGTATTGAAAAATTATATTCGCGGCTGTTGTTACGAAAATTATTAGTGAGGTAGGTAGAAGTTTTGCCTTTAAACTTATTATAGCTTTATTTAAACCAGAATATTTTTTGTACCCGGGTTAAGTATAAAATTAAGATTAAACCACACTGTGTTTTCATCTTAATTTTATCTTTTCCGTCTTAGCTGTCCATCACTGGTGTAAAAAATGTAAGTTTTTATTTTTTATAAACCAATTGCTAAAACTGCTGACGGAGTCCGCTGTCTTTATACTTTTTCCCACTTCGCCCTATCGTGGACATCGTTAGCAGATAGCTTGCAGCTTTTAGAATATTTATTTATAACATCAGACCATCTCAATTTTGGACTACCCCTGCGTCGTGGACCTGGTAGGGCAAGGTCTAAAGTCATTATCTCTAATGTATTCGGGTGGCCTTCGCTTAATAAGACCAAACAGTCAGCAGCCAGATTTATTATAGCTTAGTACATACTCGTTGTGATGGAGATCTTCGTCTGGAATGAGACAGTCGAAAACCTTCATCAAAGGCATGGACAAGAAAAGGACGAGTCACATCATGAAACTCCCAAGGGGAAATATGAGGCTCGCCATAGAGGTTATAACAGGACACTGTCGACTAAACAGACATCTGACAGTGGTTGGAGTAAAAACCGATCCCAAATGCCCGGAGTGCATGGAAAACGAAGAAACAAGTTTCCATCTGCTGGCAGAATGCCCCATGTACTCACTGATCAGATGGGAACTCCTGGGATCGGACAGACTGGACGAGGAAGACATAAGAAATCTGAAGGTGGAACAGATGATCAGATTTATCAAGGATAGAAGAAGGTTTGATGGGGTGCCGTGAAAAGGCTGGATCAACCACACTCTCCCCAAGGAAAGAACTGGGGAAATGGATGAAGTGGCCCGCAAGCACTGCGGGTGGATCGTCCGTCCGGCTGCGGCGTCCCCGCTGGAAATAATAATAATAATAACATACTCGTTGCGGATTCTGTCAGACCAAGTTACTCCGCACATCCACCTTAGCATTTTTATCTCGGCCAAATGTTCTGGTCAGAGCGTTGTGTTACGGGCTAAGTATCGCTTCCATAAGTGAAGGTTTTATTTTATTTTATTTTATTATATTTAAATTATTAAGCCACCATCTTTTAATTGATGCTTCCAAGCATGTAGAGCCTCAGTCAAATCGTCTCTGGTGTCAGTACAGATCACGTCGTCGTCTGTACCTATATATGAATGTCCATATTGCCTCACTTTGGGCATCTTCTGTAAGAGTATCTAGCACTAAGCTAAATAGGTGAGGACTCAGAACTGACCGTTGGTGTACCCTCTCATTAACTGGAATGGATTATGCAACTTCCACAGAAGTGCGAATAAAAAAATCTTGCTTCTTTTTTCTTGGGAATATTTTTCTTTCGAAGCCTCCACCATATGGTTTCCCGAGGCACACGATCAAATGCCTTTTCCATGACAATTACCCTCATGGCAAACTTTGGATCTGTTGTTGATAAGCACGGAACAAAACCGTACTGGTTCTTAGAGACTGAGCATTTTATTCTTAACCTGCTATCAATCACTCGCTCATACAGTTTCTTTGTATGGCACATCAACTTTATGCGACGGTAATTGTTGCATTCGTAGCAACTTCCTTTTCCTTTCAACAAAGGTATAATGACCAGGCTTTGGCCTTTTTTAAGGTTTCTAACAGCATTTTGTTAAAAAGGTGTGCTAGAACCCGTATACCCTTTTCTTCTAAACACTTCCAGTCTGCAATTGAAATACTATCTGGCCCTGTAGATTTTTTGCTAGCCATTTTTCTCAGGAATACCCTTACCTGCTCCAAAGATTCAGTATTATACGGTATTTATGCGGTAGAAGATCCACACTGGTTCCAGCATGAATGGGTCGGCTCGTCCAGGGAAGTACTACCCTCTCGTAGAAGATCGGCGTAAGAGTAGTAGTATCCGTACTACTGCGTTTCGTTCGGTGAGTGAGAGCGCTAGAGGCCCAATTTCCCTCTTTCCTTTTTCCTCACCTCTCTCATTCCCTTCCCCTAACCTCGTTCCCAGTCGCCATAGTGGAGGCCACCATACCAGCAGTTTGAAACGATGGCTTTTGGTATAGTGGCCACCACTTCTGGATTCCACTGACTGCTTACCACCAGGCGGGGTGGAGTCATTTCGGTAGGCTAATATATAAAAAAAAAAAACCTTAGTAGGTGTTACAGGTGGTATTAATCTCTAGTTTTTGTTCAATATCGCCAGATTGATATTTAAAGTGTTGAACAATTTTCGTAATACTGAAACCAGGCCGCTAAGATGTCTCGATCGTTATACACCAGTTTTTTGTCAGCGTTCTTGACCATTTGCGTCCTAACGATGTCTTTAGTGGCCTGATTTCGTGCTTTGGCGAGTGTGTACACGAGTTTCTGACCCTCTGCACTTTCCAAGGTGTTGCCAATTTTTCCGCTTCCTTTCGTGCGTCCTAATACTTTGTTAGCTGTCTTTGTAATTTCAGCCTGAAGGCAATTCCAGATGGCGTCTATTTCATCGTCTAAATTTTTGTCCAGATTTTAAGTTTCTTTTTAAATGCTTTAGTCTGTTATGTCTTTAGAAGCCCCCATCCGGTGAGTTTTCATTTCTTTTTTTGGTTGGATGTTTTCTTTTTTTTTTTTTATATTATAGCTAACCAAAATGACTCCACCCCGCCTGATGGTAAGCAGTCAGTGGAATCCAGAAGTGGCGGCCACTATATCAAAAGCCACCGTCTTAAACTGTTGGTATGGTGGCCTCCACCATGGCAGCTGGGAATGGGGTTAGGGGAAGGGAATGAGGGAGGTGAGGAAAGGGGAAATGGGTGAAATTGGGCCTCCGGCGCTCTCACTCACCGAACGAAACGCAGTAGTACGGATACTACTACTCTTAAGTCGATCTTCTATGAGAGGGTAGTACTTCCCCGGACGATCCGGCCCATTCATGCTGAAATCGGCTTGGATCTACTACCGTAACTGTTTTCTCCTCTTGAAATCCATGTCCATTGCAACAACGATTGTGTGTTGTGTAGTGACGCATTCACCAGGTATTACCTTGCAGTTCCCGATCCGACCTATGTGTGTCTTAGTGACGAGCAGGTAGTCGATCTGTGAGCTAACCGTTCCACTTTTATAGGTTATAAGATGTTTCATCTTTTTGGTAAAAAAAAACAATCGACTATTGCGAGTTCATGGGACATAACAAACGCAGTATCGATGATAGTTTTTCAGGCGCATTTACTGATCCGAAGCCTAATCCACAGTGGATTCTTTTACTTGACGGGTACTGTCTTCCAATATGACCATTTAGGTCCCCTCCTAGAATGATGGTTTCATTAGGAGGGGTATCTCCTGAAAAATGTTGTATATCAAAGTCCGAAAATCTTCCTTTTCGGAGTCGCTACAACCCACATCGGGAGCGTAAGCTGCTACGATGTTAACCAGTTCTTCTACAATTAAAATCCTCAATGACATAAGCCTATCGTTGATACGCTTAAGGTCCACAATATTGTCAACATGTTCGTGACTTACTGCTATCGCTACTCCATTTCTGCCACCATTCGATCCAGTGTATATAAGTTTGTATACTTGTCACAGATGTAGGGCGATATTTTAGCGTCGTTTCGCGGCGACGTCCTATAACAACCTCTTCATCGCTCTTTAAGTTTTTGACTAGTTTGGATTTATTATGCTAGTGCCGCTTGCCGTCTGACGCACTAAAAACCTGCATTTTCAAATAGAGAAAATTCCCTCCCAGTAGGTGTTGTTTCGGGATACAGGTATTTAGGCTTGTGTAAAAGAGTTGTCTGGGTATTCCGCCAAATACTTAGTCTCCATTGCCTAGCAGGCTAAAGTTTCTACCACAATAGCCGCCGTCGGCAATTCAAGTGACACACCGACGCGTGCACCGACCGTTTCCTCCCTTACCCCCTTACAAAGTAAAAGTGTATAGGCCTAAAAACAAGATTTAAAGTTATTTTAGGAAACCTGACCGCGAAAAGTAGGTACTCATAACTACACAGGTCTGTTTATACGTATGTACTAGTAAAAGAAAAAGAGTAAGACATACATTGCTTTAAAACAAATTTAAAATAAATCATTTTTGTATTGGTGTTGAAAAATCTTTAACACGGATAATGCATTAACTTTTAGGTATATCATTGTAAAATATGACATTTTAAAGAAGTTGCATTGTACCACGGCACACAATCATTATTTAGTGAGGCAGATATCGCGATGCAGTGTTTGCTATACCGAGCCGGGGTGAGCCAACACGCGATCATCTCTGATAGCGATCTAGAAGATAAACGGCCGAACTTGTGACACCGCCTTAATTACTCACACAATAATTCTTATCGATCGATTATTATCGGACTTTTAAAGAGACTATGCTAAAATGAGAAATATATTCATTGTTTATTTTTGTAAATATCAATTAAATTGAGAATTTTTAGATTACAGCCAGAAATTATGTGCCTCCAATTACTAAACAAATTTAAAAAAAGTTTAAGTTTCTTTTTTCACTGCACACAGATAACAATATTTGTGTATTTCACAAATATTTACGATCTCGGATTAAATATTACGCTAGACTTTAACACTACAACTTGTGTTTAAACCAAAAGACCGCAAGAATTAAGGTGAACACTAACTTTTATATTATAACATTTATATGAGATAGTTGTTCTTATTTTATTTTTGTCACGACGTTTATAAAGTTTAGCTAGACTTCAAGTTGGAAGACAGCGGTTTGATAGTGCTCTCTGGTCCCTATCGCTCACATTGAGCGGTACCAGGGTACCCCAGCGTTTACCTACCTACAGCGAAAAATTTTATAAGTCAGTCTAGTTTTCACATGCAATTTAATGCAATTCCGTGTATTTTTTTTATTATTGGCATAATGCAAGTAGTTTATGATACCATTTAGACTGTCGATCGTTATTTCGTAATGATTCCTGTTTCTATTGAAGGAACTAAAATTTGAGCAAACGAATGCGTCCTAAATAAAATAAATTGAACATCTGTAAAATCAATTAATGATTCCCGCAGTTGTGTAACTAGTTTTTCAATTTAAACAATTAAGGTTACTCGAGCAGTAAGAATAAGGAAAATTCACACGAGACAAACTAAAAAATATGCTTGCTATTATTTTTTGAGTTGTTGTTAGAATTGAGGAAAAGGTGTATGTGATTTACTATTGGTTAGAAAGAGCGGTTCTAAAGTAGTGAAGGTGGAAAACGCAACAGCGACAGGCAAACTAATGCTCTAATGAAAATAATTAAGAACAGCAAGATATAGACTACTCAAGTACGATTTTAGTCTTTAGAAGTCCTAAGAGAAGACCAAATTGTAGTAGTGGACATCTCCAAGCTGATGGTAAAGGTAAAAGTCTGTTAGTGCTTTCGTCATTCATAAATAATAATAAAAGAGTATAAGTATCTTCTGAAACTATTTATTACAAAAACAATTTTGATCTGCATCGCAATCTTTACTAAATTAACCAAACTCGTCCATTTCACCATTTTTCTTGGCTTACCACGACAGGTACAAATTAAAACGACATAAACATAAAGTATCTGTCACTTTGCACACTACTACTTCCCGGTATAATAATTATCTATATATTTCCGTACAAATTTAATACCTTGCCCGTACATTGAAGCTAATAAAAACAATCTTAAATTCGTGGTAGATAGGAGATCTGTATGCATTAGATTTCATCTTTTAACCCTTTTGATAAATCACTTAACCAACAAAATGTATAGATACAAGTGAAAAAAATGTCAACCAGCTTTCAAAAATCGACATAACTACATGACAAAATTTTAGGAAAAATGCTCCTAACGTTCATTGGCTTAGATACTATTTCTCCGCGTGAGTTTGATGCAGTTCCGCGGTTTTAAATAGTTAGATCAAAACGACCTTATACGAGAGACTTTACTAAAATCTGATCTTTAATTTAGAAGTATGTTAACAAATGGATACTTGTGTAAAGATATGTCGCAATATAAATAACGTTGTTATAGCGGTGGCAGGTGAAGATCCAAAATCTGAATCTTTTGTGTTAGAAACCATAATACCTACTCAACACTTAGCAGTGATGAGATGACCACAATGCACGAGGCATCCAGCATAAATGGTATACAATATACTTGTGTTATTAATTCGCTTTGACTCACGAGATTTTAAGCTTCTTTTTACACTTCTAAAGTGACAAACAAGCATATGAAACCAGAAATCGCTTTATGTTCAGTTTCATCACCTACATTACCTACTTGAAATTTAGGTTTAACGAGAAATCCCATCATACCTTATTTTTTTATTTTTTTTTATTTTTGCTGATAGCAAGCAGTCTGTGGAATCCAGAAGTGGTGGACACCATTCCAAAAGCCAAACTACTGGTATTGTGGCCTTCACTGTAGCGGCTTAGATATGTTTTTTCACGCCCCGATTAAAAGACCCACGATTTTAATTAGGTGGGAGCACATGTGCTGGTAAAGAGTTCAAAAGACCTCGTCAGTTGATGGCCCCTGGTAATTCTAAGCAGGATTATTAACGGGATAAGATGCATTAACCACCCATCATTTAATATTTAACGTGGATTCCTCGCCGTACGATTAATTTCAGGCGAAAGTTTCTACTATTTATTCTAATTATGGAGGTCGTATCTCTCGTATCGATGGTCCGATCGAGCGTTATCATTAACATTCATAAAAGCGTCGAATCCGTTTAATTCATCAATTATTGTCTTAGAGTATACAGATCTCTCGGCAGCCGTTAAAGAAGCAGACATCTGTAGTCGTATTTAAGGTTTATCTGGTTCATTAATCTGGTAGCAAGCGCGTGCTGATGTAGATTAATGAGGTGGCGCGGGCGCCTGTGATACCATCGTAGGATAGCATTTATTCCGGGACTGATGCGGATCTCGAGCGTTGAGGTGCCTCGGACCGAACGCGGCTCGCGCACGCGACCAGAACAACGCAAAAGTATTGCGTTTCATTCAAACAAACATACTTTAAGTATCGCCACACGTTATAAAATTATGTTGGCACTAGTCTAAGTAATTATTCGTCTTAAATTACACGACTTGTTCCCTGATTAAGAACTAACTTTAAATGTAATATATTTCACTAATAAAGATAATAAGTATGATACCAAACGTAAAAGTTTGACAGTAACTAATGGCAGGTTTTATAATACTATTTTGTGTTTAGTACATACTTATAAGTTTACTGTTATAATGAGAATCATTTGGTAATGATTTAAAATGGCGTCTACTAGATATAGCAAGATATTGAGGCCGGCGACACGATCACAATGCGCCCCTTAGGCATAAGTTCATCTAAACCAGTGGTAGAACAAGAATCTAACATATTTATGAAACCACCATTAATTATCCAAATAATCGATCGCAGTCGTTAGGTGATTTATCTAGCGTCGATAAGATTTTAATGAAGTACTTTGATTGGGCGCACATGGACAGCGTGGACGTGGTTATCGGTGGACCGATAGCGTGCGCACCATTGCCTCCCTATACCTATCGACATATTAAGTTATTAAATTAAAAATAAATTTCACTTACTCTCCACACGAATGTGAACCTTATAAAATGATAAATTAAACGGCTTTCTGAATGCAGAATATAATTAACAAGGTGGATCATTCTGATTAGAAATTGGTAGATATCGGCACGTCGTTCATTGTGGAAACTACTCACGATACTACTATACGATAAGATAAATAGAGTTGAGAACTTTTTATTGATAACGCCAAGACGGCGGGTGGCGTGCGCGAGCTAGCTACTAAAATGGACAGTCGTTAAACTGCGAGATCTTTAAACTTGTCTTGTGACATTGAAGCCAAGTACTCAATATATCACTTGTATATGCACTAGCAGTTACAATAGAACAAAGATATATGATACTAAAACCGATGTACCTAATATCGATGTAATTGATTTGTTGCAATTCAACTGGAAGCCGCATTCTTGATTTGGCTGGTTGTACTGCAGACAGTACTGGACTGGAATTATTTAGCTTTTTCTTTTACTTTTTACCATAGATCCGTTATAAAAAGCCACAACCAAATTTTCGTAAAAGACCATTAACCCAAATTGGAGCAGTTCAGCTGAGAAATATTTTTTGCCGTTCAAAAGACTGCAGTTACAACAATCTCATGTTAAATTAGAACAGCCTTGTGAGTAATCCTTGTTAATTTTCATAACAAAACTGCATTTCACCTTGAGCCTTAGTTGCGTGTGAATAATAATCAAGTGTCGGGCCCCTTAGCGTTAGATCTCGGGATTAATTAACGAAAAGTAATGTTAGTCGATCGTGTACAGACTAATGATCAAGAATAGGTTCATTTGCATTAAACAGACGAGGCTGGTCTTAATTACTGGGAAATTACAAATTAAACAAAAAATAATGAGAAACCAGATCGTTTCGACCTCAGGGACCAGTTACACAATGTAATAAAGACCTTATGTTTACATTAAATATTATTCCGTAATCTATTGATAGATCTCGCTTTAGATACTCATGAATATTATTAGCCATTAATGCATAGTTAAGTAGAGTAAAGCAATCATTTGAAGTAAATGTGGATTTAAGAGAAAATATTTATGAAGCTTGATAGCTTATAGGTTGGTTGGTGGTAAGAAATGTTATGCTCATTATCGCTTCGCTCATATTTCTATAAAACGGTGAACAATAAATAACAAAAACAATAAATTATACAGTATCTAGAAGTCGAAATGACCCAGTGGATAAGTCATCCGCTTCGTAAACACGAGGTAGTGGCTACGAATCCGGGCGAGTACCAATGTAATTTTTTAAATCATTATGTACTTTCTAAGCTTATTTTGGACATTTCTGACTGACAGTGAAGGAAGACATCGTGAGGAAACCTGGATTTAATAGTTTGAAATTGCCAATCCGCCTTGAACAAGCGTGGTGATTAATGCTCATTCCTTCTCATTATGACAAGAGGCCTTTGCCCTGCAGTGGGACAGTTAAACAGGGTGGTATTAATTTTTATTTTTAAACAGTATCTGTAGGTAAAAATGTAAGTTGTCAAGGACAACTTTTTATTTACGAAGGTCTATTGCCAAACTCAATGTTGTTATACAAAACAAAAAAAATTGTCTTTGTATAAATGATATAAAAATGTATAGAGAACAACGAAACAAAATATACAAACTATATTATTGTTTAGATAGTTTGGACTAAACAAAAACACATAAAACATAGATCGCCTGCTGGTAACCTAGCCCCTTCGATTGCCTCTTAAGGAGCGATACAAATGACATAATAAAGTATTCCTACTTTAGTTTACTTAAATCTGAACTGGTATTTTATAAATAGAACACCCAGTAAAACTGATATTGTAATAAATAATGCAACTTTACGATACTCGAACACCGCAATTTTTTAATTTAACATAAAAACTGGCTCTGGCTTCGTCTGCGCGTAAAATATAAACACACACATACACACACACACACACACACACGCACGCACGCACGCACGCACGCACGCACGCACGCACGCACGCACGCTCGCACGCACGCACGCACGCACGCACGCACGCACGCACGCACGCACGCACGCACGCACTATGGTAGCCTCTACAGCCGTACTGTGTCTCTACTATGCGACCTCTGGAGATGTTTTCACACTCCAGATTTTTTCACCGATATAATACCTAACCTCTCTATTTCTCAAGTTCGTTGTTTGAATGTCAAACAATCATGTTTACACTCACATTGTAGTCAAAACTCAAATTCATTTAGGTACACTCAATCTCGTCACTTTATAAAATTAAAAGTTAATTAACTTTTTAATCTGTATCTTTTTCTTTCTTCTTCTTTTATTATTTCTTTCTATTAGGTACATGTCAACGTGCAACGCAACCAGATTTATATGTATAATAGCTTTTGCCCGCGACTTCGTTCGCGCAAAAGTCAAAATTGGTATTAATAGAATTTTTATTGGTTCTTTACGTTATTGATTTTGTTAAAACTTTTTATTGGACGATTCGCACGAATTCAACTCGCACAAAAAATGTTCTAACTAATATAAATAGAAAAGATTGTGTTTTTTGTATGCTTGTTTTTTGTTTGTTTGCAACAATATAACTAAAAATCTACGTTACCGATTTGAAAAATTCTTTCACCATTAGTAATCAATAAATTAAGCGGATATCGATATATGTTTAACATATTTTTCAGTCATTTTCAGAATTTCAATAATTTAAGCGTCTTAAAAAAATGAATGATACAATACGACACTAATGCAATGATATTTTCCGTAGGCATTCGTTGTGAGACCGAATGAAACTTTTGGTACCGAAGCCAAGCGAGGGTGGACGTCTAGTAAACAATATTTTGGGAAAGGTCCCATGGTCCTACTGGTGAGACTATGGTATACCACCATGCACCCGTGGTTCTACTGGGCTAGCCACACATATCGATATATATTATTAATCCGTTCCTAGCCCAGTAGGACTACGGGTACATAGTGGTATACCATAGTTCCACCAAACAAATTACCTGTACGGCCAATAGGCAGAACCACGGGTCCTTACCAAATATTGGGTATTTTGTTTTTCCTTCGGGTGCTAGAATTAACAGGCTACTCGGACTCTGTGTGCTTACTCTAGAACATGGTACATACAACTGGCCGTGAGAGTCGCAGCATTCCCTCAAATCTTAGCCCGCTGCCTTAAAAAAATTACTCTAAGCTTTGTTTATGGTCATTGCAAAGCAGATATTGATAGAAAACTGCACTCGCTTGAATTCGAAGGGGTAATTGGTGGTGTTAGGGGAATCCTAGGAATAAATATCAGCAGACTCTCCTCTAGAACAACCGGTCAATTTAATTGCCTCGATTACATTGCATTTTCACTTGCAATCTGGTGACATTGCATAATTTTGGTCGATTCGCTTCCGATCCATAGTCCAACAGATATGTGCAACATTTTTATTGCGCAGCAACATACCAACGCATTAACTCTTATAACCCAGCTAATCAACATCAACGTCCTGTGTCCCTACCGCATCTTGCAAGTGTACCTATTATATAACTGTTCGCCTTAAGCTGTTCTTGATTTTTCCTAAATATAATTATAGATTTCTCTTGGCAAACATGTCGACTAAAAACTGGCTAACGACGAATGAAAATATAACAGATAATTATCTTCTCCTTTCCTAATGATTAGGCGGTAAACATTTGCTGGAGATACCATTTTTTTAAGCGGTTGTTTGGTCTTAGGATCACACTGGGGTATAGAAATGAAGTATCCGTTCTCGCCGCAGCACAACAAAAGTGGATACTGTAAAGCATCGATGAGCGATGGATTTCACTTATTCGATGCAATAATTGTGCTATCATAGCTCTCAATTACAATATCCCGCATAGAAAATTGCTGTCCAACATTAAGTACAGCAACTTGATGTGACGTAGTTGATTCAGTTTTCAAACATGACATGTATCATGTGTCAAAATAAAATGTTTTTAAATCAAAAGCACTAAACAGTATTGATACCAACTTCGAAACAAACCACAACCAAAATAACTTTCTATCCCTTTTTAACCCTGACAGGGGATGAATTTCAATAAAATACTAAACACATCTTCCATTTATTCTGTTAAAGAATGTTTATGCAAAATATGAAGTAGATTGGACCAAGGAATCACATTGTCTCATACAAACTTTGCTCCCCTTTTTCACTCCCTTAAAGGTCGAATTTCGAAAAATTCTTTCTTATCGGATGCTTACGTCGTACAAAGAACACACCCTCCAAGTTTAGGGTCTCTACAATCAGTGGTTTAGGCTGTGCGTTGATCCATCAGTCAGTTATTCAGGACAAAACATTTTATATATATAGATAGATAAGTAGAAGAGATTTATAGGTATATTCACTATTAATTTTGAATTAGGTAAACAAGCAATGGTCCTATGCCTTTTCACGTCTCTAATAATAAATAATATTAGCTTCGGTTTAGTTACAAATATATCTTAATGCCTCCAATCTAAAATCCGAATACAACCACACAAAATTGATCCATACCTGCACACGACAAATCAATAACTCATCTTATCTTCACATTTAATCGGATTTATGTTCAGGAGTATTGGTTCCATGCTATAAATTAATCATGTACGCTGTCGCTAAAATATGGCTTTTCTAAGCTGAGGGCAGTGGCGGCGCAAGCGCATCGTATCGGCGATAGAACATGAGAGCGAAGGCGCGAGTGGAGCGAGCCTCACTCACAACAATAAAACGAGCTGAAGAGCCGGACCGCGCGCGCCGCGTCATTTCCTGGCGACAAAATCTACCGATACTATCAAACTCCCATGTCCTTCGCAACATGGCGATATAAATCAACCGTCAAGTATGCTTTATTCAATACTAAAACCCTTTAAAGTTCATTTAAATAAGCTATCAACGGCCTAATGAACACGAAACTCCAATAAAGCACAGGAAAATAATAATAGCACACAACTAAAACCACTTACAGGCGTGTCTCATTTGAATAAAGTAAATTACCTACCTACCTCCGTTTCAATTCTAAAAAGTTACGTGTAATTAATTAAACGAGCATCTCTTAATTATCTATTAAAATGATAGTGTGTTTAATTGGAAACTTTTATACGGACAGGACATGCAAAATAATTAAGTGATCAATTAACTGTACACGACGATGTATATCCAGCAGCACTCTTATCTAGATGCATCTACAACATTGTTCTACCATAGACTAAACAGTAAACGCAAGTAATAGTATGTGCGTGCGAACTGCCTACATGCCGTAAATAAGCTTAAAATATTTCAGTTTTTAAATGTAAAGTCACCAATATTTGAACACAATATGGCCTGATGAATTTCCTGCCTTTTCAGGTAATGATGTGTTAAATAATTTTGCTTTATGTCCGATAATATCACTAGCTTCTATACCTACCGACATTACTCTTGTGGTCTTTCTATCAGTGAATAGAAACCGTTACTACAACTGGCACTTAGAAACTTCTACATATACATTCTTCAGCTTTGGAGATTTAGTAAGGACAGAAGTATTGATTACGAGCCGCGTCCCAAATAGGCAATAAAGGTTTTATTGCCTATTTGGGACGCGGCCTATCTGTTATATCTGTACACGTTGTTTTTTGATTATTTGTCTTAGAATGCGCCGAGCAGTGGTGGTTGCGTGTCTACCGTATGTTTATTTAAAATGATTGACGACTCATTCCAACTCGGTAGACCACTAATTTCCTCATAACCTATGGCTTCAATTAACACTTAGAGAAATATCTGTTTAATCATACTTAATTAGTAACTTTCGGTTTTATGGTTTTAAATGATTAGATAGGCACTTTATTACGACACGTGTCCGCGAAGATAATTGATCGTCAAATATAATGTTCGATGATGTGTAGTTATTAAAATGTTAAAACATTATAAAATATTTATATTACGCACGAATTTTGACAAAATAACGTATTTTTTTAATGAAAATAATAAAAGTTATATCGTAACTTTATAATGAAAGTATATAATAGTCTATCAATGCGGAAAAATTAAGAAGTATGTATTGTTTATTAAGTATCAATCTATCAGCATGTTGTATCCATTGATGGATACCTATAAGCTTTTATACTTTACGTCATTCATAAGTCATAATAAACAGTTTTACTATCATCCCATCTATGCGTTCCATCTTTGCGTGTCTGAATAATGTGACTCCTACGGTCGTGGCTCCACTCCAGGATTTAAATGTATCTTCATTTCATTCACAAATACTCCTCATTGATCGATCTATTGCCATTTATCTTGCTTAATCTGCAAGTTATGATGCTAACCATCGTTCTTCATTTGATAATTGTTGCAAGCTATAACCTACTTAAATTTGTGGATAAGCCTTTGTTTATAACATTCACACTTCAGTACCATATTAAAGACACTTTGGTCTTCAGTCAGGCTTGCTTTCGGACTTTCTGAAACATAGAAAATACATAGAAAGACAAAATACATATAAGATACATAGAAAAGACTACAATTATAAAATATGTTTTTAATTACATTTTAACGTAATAAGTAATTAATTATAAATCAATAAGAACTTCAACGATCATTAATAATTAAAATCACAAATATTGTGCATTATTACAATGCTATACGTGAGTTATTACTGCAATTAGTTTAATTGTCGAACATGAAATCCGGTGGTTGTAATGAACGTAATAATCTTTTCTTACGTTGTGTTGTTGCTATGAATGTTTTTTTGTTTTTAGGTTTTGTATCGCTCGGTATTTTATAAAAACTTCTAATAAAGATCATGGATGGATCAGGCAAAGGTAGGTAAAGACCTCAGGAAATAAACCTGCGTATACGTACGTTTATCAACTAAAATAGAACTTTTAAAGTAAGCTAAATATTTGTTTAATGTGACAGTATATAGAAATGACTGAATTAATTAAATTAACTTAACTTTGATCTTGACAATCGTAACAAAAGTATTTTTTTTTACTATACTTATTACTTTTTATTAATATTTGTCTTTTGATAAAAAAATTTCCCACGCACTGCACTATAAACTATAACCATAACAGTTATTACATTTTACAAATAACCACAACTGGTATGGCAACACGACTAGCTACTAATAATAAATTGTACAACGTAACATCGTGCTAACAAATAATAACATTAGTAAATTATAACCAGCATTAATGTCGGCTCTTAATACAATATAATGACTGAAAAATACCAGCCAAGTGTGTATCGCAACTTGAACAATATATGGTTCTGATATGTATTTTTTTAGATAATAAATATCTAACTATTTGCACAAATTTACTTATCTGACGAAGGGATTACACAAAAAATAGGGAGTTATATAATATTTTGCCATTAGTCATATGTATTCATTCGCTCTAGTGTACGAGTATAGGCCCCGATTTTACAAAAAAGGGCTATCCTCTTAGAGAATAGCTCTTCTGGACAATTTAATCAGTTGTAATTTAAGCCTTAAAATACAGATCGAGTTAAGAGTTTGCCCTGTAGCAAACCTTCTTGAATGAAATCACCAAGTCGGAATGACCTTTTTGCACATCAAACTTCGATACGCGTGTGGATATTTTGCAATTTGTTTGGTCACATGCGTTATGTCGAGGATACTTATGTTAATCTAAAACAAAAAAAAACAAATTTTATTTTGTAGCTTTTTCCTTATCCTCACTTTCCCATCGCTCAGTGAAAATATTTTTTTGAGTTCCGTAGATTCATTTCCAATATGCTCGATAGTAGTGTGAGTCACGAAATCTCTATTTTTTCACGGCTGGCGTATTTTTTTAGTGTGCGTAATGCAAGTGCACTTCATAGCCAGACACGTATTTTGCATATTAAATTGAAGTCAATACTTGTAATATATTTTAGTATCTATGAGTCTATGCAACCTGATATTAAATGATTTATTATTATTGTTATTACTACGAATACAAAACATGTTTTTAAAGTAAAATATTATAAAAATTGCCATTCACTGAAATGTTCATAATTTTTCTGCAAAGACGTCAGCGAGCTTCTTATTACGGGACAATAATTAAAGCTCTTTAAAAGTTCGCTAGACAGCCTGCAGATGCATAGCGATGGATCTCTAAAACGACTTCACCATCTGCGCACTAATTATGTCAATAATAAAGTTGTTTATCGTACCGCCCGATTGCCTACATCACACATAATTGCTTTCAAATATTTTCTCATGCAACCTCCCAAAATGAAAATTTTAATGTTTATATTAAACTGGTGTTTGTTGTTTATTTAAAATTACTTTCCAGTTATATCGATAAGTGTTACGTTTATTATGAGCAGCATTTGATTGGATACTTTAATTTGAGAACTGGAAAAACATGAATCAATTTTCTTACAATTAATGATACTGCGGTCCACTGCTTATAAAGCAATAAAATGTAATAAGTATTCTTTTTATAAATATATAAAATAGCGTCACGCCCTTTTTCTTCATAGAGATAGGCAAAGATCTATGTGACACACATTAGCAACATTAAAAAAACAAAAACAAATAAAATTGATATTTGAAAGAAGTTATACACGTTACGCTGAGAAAAAGAAAGACGCAATTAAAATTTGTCGTCAAATTCTGGACCTGAATTTCACAAAGTAATACCAAACACAAAATTATTAAGCATAAATCTATGAGTTTATTACATACTCTTCAATATGTTTTAATTCTAACGATGTCAAGTTCATTGTTGATACAAAGGATCAAAAGTAATTCAATTAAATTGCGTCTGGGTGGGTTCGTTAGCGGTAGACACACGCGCGGCTCCGGCGTGCAGGCAGCGAGCGCGGCGCATCGGTAGCGCGCTCGCCCGTCTCTCAGCGACATTAAATACATATAAACATTGTTGTATCGACTGAAAATCGATGCCGATTTGATTTTGCAGCCTTCATTAGGGATCCGGTTCTTCATTTCAATAAGCTATCGAACTTTAATGATTCTCGGCAACAACGCTTATACTGCATAATACCGTATTTAGGAAGCGGCCCTTTTGAACTCATCTCAATGTTACTCATTTATGTTGTATGACTTTTATTTTGTTTTGTTTTGTTGGTGTCATCAATAATGCATAATTAAATTTTGTACGCTTTTTACAAACCGACAGTGTTTACGATTTTGTAACTGCTCTTTTAATAAAATTTCGCTTTAATTTGATAACACAAAAATACGAGCAGAAATTTAACTTGTGTTGTTTAACTTGCTTCAGAACGTACAGTTCTCGTTTATTAACATAGTGCCAAAGATAGACAAAGGAGTCAAAGTACCGCCGAACTTACTATCCGTCTGAAAAATAAACTTATTATCCGTCTAATAGTACCTACACGGTTACCTTAATCTATATGCAGGAACATCACCTGTGCCTATGCGTTACCTGGTTTGATATGATTGCCAATTTATTAGAATTCAGTACACTTTAAACAGGAACATAGTACTAATTTGCATACTAAAACAAAACTTAGATTTGTGGTCGCACCACTTGCAATGCATGATGGTACGCATTTTAAAGGATCGCTGTTCTAAATTTAAATATCGAAATCGCTTAAAGAACGCGAATAGTAAGTGCGGTTGCCCGCAGCAGAAAGATAGCCCCTATCCAGCCAATTAATATGCCTAATGCTAACATCATTATTACTAGGCACGGCGCACTTAACATACTATATCCATTTACATTTTGATTTGTGTAGAGCTGGGCTGCGATTAATCGGCGAGCAGCGTGCGCCGGCGCCGCTGATTTATAGCAAGCGTACGTTCGTTGGCGGCGGCACGCCACACCGCTGTCTCTGCGCATGCTCCATACTCCCCTGCCACAATCAGCGCATACGCCGCCCTACCTTGTACTTATACACCGGAATAAATGATTACACACCATACTTATATGTTGTCAAACTTAATTATGTTTTATGTATCATGCTCGAACGCCATTTTTTTGTTAACATGCTACATAATATGTGCTAACCTGTTTATAATCTCAACTGGCATCCAGTTTATCATATAAATAATATAAATAAGTTAGTAATTCTGTCTGTCTGTGTTTCTTATCTCGTATTGACGAATAAAATTTTTAATGTAATTTGCAATACGGATATATTATGTAGTTTTTGATACTGAGACTGTTTTCGGCGTAAATGCCATTGTGGCGAAAATATGAATAAAACAACTCAGTAACACAACAAGTCAAGTTGCCTTAGCAAAATAAATTATAAACGCATTAAAAATGATTAAATTTAATTAAAATACACAAAATCTATTGATCATGTGATCAATTTCAACAGTAAACAGTCTATTCTAGTAGTAAATGGCAGAATCAAAATTTACAAACACATTAGTTTTATTATTTATTATCAGTTATGAATCACTCATGATGTTCTATAGGACAGCATATTTGGTCCAAGCCACAGTTCCAAACCCTATTTTCTCATATTTAACAGTTTTTTTACCTGTCATTCAGTCACACTCAACATATCAAGTATTATTTGACCAACTCAATCTTATAATTTTGTAACAAAACCTCACCACATTGCAACAGTCTACTAAGAGCACCTACAGTCACCCTAAGTACCTACTGAGGTATTATCCCCTCGAATAAATACGTTGTTTAAGAAAATTATCTTCTAAAGAAGTTGTTTTAAAACACATAAAATGTTCTAAATGGCCAATTTTGATTTATTATGATGCATGTGATAAAAGGGGGTATTTATGTCTAAAATCATTAAAATGTTGTTACAGCTCGTAAAACATGGTGCCGGGTATGTTTAGCGTTAAGTCTAGTATATTAAGTTATCTATAAGCAAATACCCTTTAATCTGCACATAGATTGACTTACTCCTCAATAATTTACTTCTTGGAAATAAGCTTTGTAACGTCATATAATTTAACTTTTTATTAGAAACGCAACTTTCGAGCGCTCGAACATGTTTTAAGTATAACAACATTAATTACTGCTAACCAAATGGTGGGTAATGGGATTATTAATTTGAAATTATGTTTGTTAATGCATGGTCACCTGTGCTACTTAAGGATACTCATATTAAGTATTTTAGGATTATCAACTTTTACAGAGGCTAAATAGAATTGGATAAATGTCATGCATCAGATTCGTCTAATGACACATTTTAAGGATCTTCTGTAGAGCTATGATGGCTGCTCAAGCTATTTGAAGGTTTTTTGCAATGCTTAGAAATCTCGTATAGGTAACGGTAAGTAATTACCATCAGAAGGAAAGTAAAACCGTAGTTTCATTTATTTCTTATGGGTAATTTTAGGAGGATAATTTTATCTTTCTGTACACGCAATGGGCTACGAGCCCATTCGACCCTTAAGTTTTGACCCTGCATTAAAAGTTGTAGATTCGACCCTTTTTCAAGAGCCCATTCGTACCTTTTTTAGGTACGAATCCAGAAAAAATAAAATTAATATTTATTTTAGAGCCCATACGTACCTCATTGTGTTTTCTACAATTTTAGAAGGAAACCAGTACAGTCAGAAAGAAAACTCATTTCAAATTATGTTAAAATATTTAATAAGTTGTGTTACATTAACAATAAATTTAAAAAATAATTGACTGGCCTGTTGGTCTAGTGGTATACGGGGTCTACTTAATTAACTAAACATAACATAGAGTCAAATTTAGTTAATAATAATAATAATTTAATTTAGTTGGTTAGTGACCCTGACTGCTAAGCCGGAGGTCGTGGGTTCGATTCCCACCCAGGACAAACCTTTGTGTGATGAGCATGATTGTTTGTTCTGTGTCTGGGTGTAATTTATCTATAATATGTATGTATTTACAAAAAAAAAATGTATATAAGTAGTATATCAGTTGCTTAGTACCCATAACACAAGCAAATATAATTACTTAATTTGGGGCTAGATGGCGCTGTGTGAATGTGGTAGAATATTATTATATTATTATATTATTATATTATTATTATTATTATTATAAATAGATTCTTAGAAAGATCTTTAGGTACGTTGTTTAGTACCCATAACACAAGCAACTATAATTACTTAATTTGGGGCTAGATGGCGCTGTGTGAATGTGGTAGAATATTATTATATTATTATATTATTATATTATTATTATTATTATTATAAATAGATTCTTAGAAAGATCTTTAGGTACGTTCGCCTCTAAAAATGTTGAGAAATAATCCGAGGTTATGTATGATACTCTGATTAAAGAGCTTTTTACTAAAAGAAAAACTTACTAGAATAATGGGAAAAATATAAATATTGTTTCAAAGAAAATTTTTATTATTTTACAAATTATTTTATATAATTATAACTAAAATTACACTGAGTGAAAAATATTTTTTTTATTTAGCGTCGGCGTCGGCTTGTGATTGGTTCATTCTAAGCGTCATTTTAGCAGACGCCGTTATATAATTGCTTATTTTAAGTGCTTCACAAGTGTGTGGTGTTGTAGTGATTATAGATATTAATAATTTTAAGTGGATTGTGGCTATTTTGACTTTTACATGTATGTATAATTGAAATGTTATTTTTATTAAGTAATATACTGTAAAAATAGTTGATCATATAGTTCATTAGTATACACATGTTTTTACGAATACCTATTTTATTGATGATTGATATAATAGATGTAAAACCGGGTAGTAATTTGATTGTAAACCAAATCACATGAAGCCATTTTTTTTCAATGATATGTTCTTACTTATTATGCAATGAAATATTATTTACAAATACAATAATTATATTTTGAAATTGCAAATACCTGAGTTAACTTTTATAATAAGTTATCATACTTGTAGTAGTACATACATTTATAACCGAATTATTATTATACAAAATGACAACCTGCTTGTGATATATTTGTGATTTTAATTATAAGAAGTTATTTTAAATAAATCAATTAATATGTTTTGGAATAATAGTCAAGTGCTTTTTTAGAATAACATGATACTGATACTATAATATTTTTATACTGACTGTACTATGTACGTACTCGCGAAAAGGAAGTAATGGCTGTGATTTAAATTATTAATGCACTTTGCATGCAATTTATAACTTTAAGGTATTTATAAGACTGATTTCTGAACAAATCTCTGATTTAAATTATTTACAGAAGTTATTTTAAATAAACCAGTTAATGTATGTAGTTTTGGTTGTATTGCTGAGTGCCTATTTTAAACAACATTATCCTGATACAGATTTTTATACCGTCTGTACTTCATACGTACTCGCGAAAAGGAACGAATGGGTACTGCTGTTATCCTAGGGGTCGAATGGGTACTCAAACCAAGAAAGGGTCAAATCTTTAGGGTCGAAAGGGCTCGTAGCCACGCAATGTGCTTAAGAGTCATACCTATATTATTTATCCTTTACGTATTGAAATTGAATTAAAGGACATTTAGTTATCAATTATTAAGTAATATTGCCTAACTAAACAAGAAAGTAGCATAATCGAATATTTTAAACCAACCCTATTAGCATTAGACGTGACTTATGATTTAGCACATTACAGCAGGTTTAGTAGCATGACAGATAGTATGCAACCAGCTCAATCACCATACTCGCATTACGTCTCGAACAGTGGCTGTAAAGTAGTTTATTGTAAAACTAATTAAAGGCTCGTAAACCTCTAGCTGCCTACTAAAACATTACTGCCTTCAGTACCACTTCAGTTCTCATTATTACAAAAACTGGTTTGAAATAACGAACTGTTTTAGCTTTACCGTATTTACAACGAAGTAGATTGTTAATTAACTTAAAGCCAATTTTTTCTTACTTTTTTAATGCTACTTTCTTAGAAGAGTGGTCGTGGCCGTCATCTACAGGTGACTGAATGGCCTCACAATTCTTAACTTCTTCTCGCTCATTTTTCTATCTAATCCTACCAAAGTGACTGATGATAAGCAGTTAGTGGAATCCAGAAGTGGTGGCCACTATACCAAAAGCCATCGTCTTAAACTGCTAGTATGGTGGCTCCCACTGTGGCGGCTGGGATTAGGATTAGGGGAAGGGAATGAGAGAGGTGAGGAAAGAGGAAAGGGAGAAAATTGGGCCTCCGGCGCTCTCACTCACCGAACGAAACGCAGTAGTACGGATACTACTACTCTTACGTCGATCTTCTGTGAGAGGGTAGCACTTTCCTGGACGATCCGGCCCATTCATGCTGAAACCAGTGTGGAACTACTACCGTTAGAATTGCCGTCAATATCAACGTCAATAGTTGCTCAAAACTGATCTATCCACCACAGATGAAGCTGAAGAAAGCTGTTGCAGTAGCTACTATTATTTTAAATATTTTGTCTACAAAACTTATTGATAAAGTCTTTAAGCTTTGTTATTATGGATGCGTAAGTATTTAATTTAAATTAATCATTTAAATTAAAAGTCGTGATGGCCCAGTGGTAAAGCTTCGTAATCACGAGGTCGGGGGATTAAATCCGGGCAAGTCATTTTTCTAATTATATGTATTTTCTAAGTTTATCTGGACGTTTCTAACTGACGGTGAAGGAAAACATCGTGAGAAAACCTGGACTTCTGAGGAAGTCTTAAATCGCCAACCCACCTAAAGCATATTGTGTGTGATCAATATTTATTCTTTCTCTGTATGAAAAGAACCCTTTCCCTGCAGTAGGATAATAACGGGCCGGTATGATAAAGTATTTAATAACCCATTATTAGGCATAAATAAACAAACCGCTGATAAGGTTGAAACTTGAAATTAAATAAACTTTACTTTCAATGAAAATGCAATCGAATCAGTTAGCAAAAGCCGATAGCAAGTTTAATAAAACTTCACTCTTAAAAGGTATAAGCACGAGCAGTGATCGGCAGGACATTTATGATATCTACTTAAGTTCACGCTGAGCATTTGCTGGTAGCAACATTAAATCAAATATCAGATGATCAGAGGCAGGTAAACGGTAGCAGTTATTTAGCGGGAGCGGCGGCGCGGGAGTGCGCGCGCGCCGCCCACACACGTGATTTATCCGGCAGGGCTGTCGTTGGTTCGGATTTACTGGCCTGTTGAAATATCAGCAGATCCGTGACGAAATGTGTCTCGATTCTGTCTCGTAATCTTACTATATACGAGGCAAGTCTTTCACTTGTAACTTTGTCAGTTGTCGACAACGCTACGACTAATATTGCGATTGAGTTTTGGTTCCTAGTCCAGTTTTTTATGACATAATTTTATTTACTTCAGTAATGAAGCTGTGAAGTTGGACACCATTTAGATAATTGTCGTTTTTGAAATAAGATACAATTGCAGTTTTTGAATTAAATATTTGAATTTCTAAAATATCAAATCCCTGCATATTATAAAAGGCTTTGTCATGAGCATGACTGACTGAATGACAGACACGCAGACGAGTGAAGCCGTGGGCAAAAGGTAGTTCTAAATAAGAAACAACTAAATTTCAAATCCAATTCAATGTTTTTATGCACGGCAAAGTATATTGTGAAAAGGCCAGTACGTATTGTCAAGAAAGTTCAAATTTAATTTTATTTTGTACCTGTATCATATATCATGATATTAATACAATATAAGCGGATTCTATATAAGTTTAATGTCAAAATTATTACTTCGGTAATCAACCACAAGCTACCGATTATTATGTAGACAATAATTGCGACATGACAGTTAAATTACCTGTCACAATCATTTGAAATAAAACTAAAACTAGAGAAAGTGTTTGCCTCTTTCAGATATTTTATGTCGTACCAACTGTCACTAAGGGATTCATGTTACCGTAAAAGTCCAAATTATGAAAAAATAATTTTTGTCTTAATTTTGAACTAATATTTAGCATTTCAAATATTTCTTTTATTTAACAAGTCATGAATGATTAAGTAACCAATCATGCTCTAAACTAAAATCAAAGTAAGCACTATCGAACAATTACATTTCGGGACACTCAACCAATGAACAAAATACAGGAAAAGTTTTAAGTTTGCTCCATTTCACGATTGTAGGGCTGGGACTTACAAATTGTCTTTAGGTTTAATAAAAACTACTTCCTCATTAAAGTATAAGGCCTGTCTTGCATGACGACTTTACAAACGCACGCAAAATATACCTAAACTCTCAAATAAATAACGATAATTTAGCGGCACAATAGTGGTGACTGAAGTGACGATAGTTATTCGTCTATGAACCTAAAACTGTCATATTAAGCTTCATCAACCAGTTTTTGCTTAGATGTGATTTTATGTTAAATCATATACGAACTTTACAGTAGAAATTGCTTGTTCAAGCTTACAGCAACACATCCCGTAAATAGTTGTGAACAAGTACCTCAGATATTACCATACCCGTCAGTTTATGAGCCCTTGTAGTGTTTAGGCGCCCACTCGACTACACCCGCTAACCATTTGAATTTATCATTCGCGTGGATTATTGCTTATTGGAACAACAACTGTCTCAGATATGCAAAGATAACAATAGATGGAATTGTGTTGCGATATGCTAACGAAAAAACAATACACGACAGTTGAAGTATTGTTTATCGGCTTTTCGTTAGATATAATCTATAGAGACACCTAAATTACGACTTTTATTGCGGCCACTACCCGTCAACTCACCCGACACGTCGATGCCTACTGCGCCACCACTTTTCTTCTGGTGATAGACCACGTAGAGGAAACCATGGCCTGTGTTACCTGATCTTCCAACGGCGTCTCAAGGTAGGTATAGTCCAAGATCCTGCAATATTAAAATAAAGATTTACCGTAACATTAAACTCGATATTATTTAACTTAAATAAAGTACTTGCTTAAAGTACTTATATAAATTGCCGTTTGACCACATTTGGTATTTTATATGCACACTTATGTCGTTATATTTGGGTATACCCCTTTCGGGACGTAGCGTAAACGAGAAATAAAATTTTAATTTCTTCCAATGAATTTTCACTTAAATATCATAAAGCAACAAACGGTGGGCACGCAATCTCGAATCTCAAATAAGCTACATAACATCTTAAGCCATTATCTTTGAATAGTGTTGCGCGAGCAGTCGACTTATCTGGCAATTAAATCAACATTCAGTAGCCGATACGGCTTTAATTCTGTGCATACCACCGCCAAACACTTTACAATGACTCGGATGCATGACAAATAACGTTTTGATTGGACACTTACCTAACAAATGCTGTCAAGATTGTGCATCTCCACAATACCTATACCAACGAGAGGTAGCAGAACATATTTTACACATATCGAAACATATTTTTACACTTCGAAGTTCGAATTTATTTAAAAATATCAATATTATTTTAGCACTGCGCAAATTGAATCAGTACTCAGTGATAAAAAATATGACGTATCAACCTTAAAGTTAGGACTAAAGTCTATAAAAAAAATATATATATAGTTTTGTACTATAATGTTATACAAGAAGGGTAGGTAAAAACCTTCAGATAATGAAAAAGAAACGTTATGCAAAGTTGACAATGTTGTTTCAAGCTACTATTAGCACAGGTGTTTCAAAGAGTCTTTACATAGAAAGGCATGTATTAAAAGAGACACTTTCACAGCACTTACGATTTATAAGAATTTATTGAGGCAAAACTCAACATTTCTCTATTTTTTATATGAATAAAACATGCGACCTATTAAGTGATCAAGGTCATAAAATCCAAAATATGATATTCTAAACAATTATAAAAATATGTGTACAAATTTGTGTATTAAAATTGCACTTAAATATTATTATCATGTCACGACAAAGCAATTTATAAAAAAATAATCAGTATCTCTATGAATACGCAATTCATACCAGTTTGAAACGGTCCTCAAGAGCTAATCTCGTATGATAATGGAGAACCTCTTAAGAGATTGATATAGTCATCTACGTAGTTATTACGTACCATAATGAACACAGTGTGATGAACTTTCATATCGGATAACTCGTCCCTGACATTTTGAATAGTTTGAGATTATTCATCAATTATAACAACATTAATGTATCAAAATTGATTTCGAATATACTTAGTGAGAGCGGACTCACTTCACCGTTTAACTTTACTATTAAATTGTGATTTTATTTTCATATTAGTGTCAAGCTGTTATATTATTCAATACTCAGAAATTCAATTTCTAAGTGTTAAATGACATGCAATGATAGAACTAGTGAGTATTAATGATTCAGTAGTTTTGTACAAGGGATCACAAACATGATCGCGTATTCTTTTTTATTCATTTAGATCCTGCTTTTGAGACCAAATAACCTACAGCCAGTTCGCTGACCATGGCGCTAAACTAGCTAGAAACGAAATTACCAACTATATTTATTCGCCAGATCTAACCTTTACTATGTTCTATACGTATTTGTTTGGGTCACACTTGACCACATACAATACATTTTCTGAGAAAACACCATTCGGTAACGAAATTTTGTATTAAGAAAAGAAATAAGATAGTGTGGTTTACAGACCGCCTCAAGCATTTTCAGTAATAAATACATTTCACCTTTAAGGAAAGTGTAGGATGCTAATATCCGATACGTTATTCTAAAATTATTATCATTATTATCATTAGCATGATTAAAGTTATCAAGTGACAATTGCAGTACCTTTTTACCTATCGAGCACTGGAGACAAACAGACATATTCACATCTCACGGGATACGAGAACTTTACTAATAACTCTTGGGATCTAACTCTTAAAAACAAAACATTAAGGGACTTGTTCTTCCTTTTTTGTACCCCAAGTTACAGCTTGTATACACGACACAGGACTATGTGTATATTAGTGTAACATTCCTACTGGTTGTCTATTCACAACAGAATCAAAAACTAAGCGGGTCAGCACTTTATACATATGATTGTTACCAGACTTGACCAGTTAAAAGAAATACTAGGCGATGTACCTCGTAATTATGGTGGCCAGGTTTTCTGAGCAGGATGTGAAAACGTATCTTGTAAAGCCATGTGCTACGAATTCACTAACTCTACGGACTTAATAGACTGCTTACCATTAAAATTTGAGTCATTATGATAGACAAATAGAAAAAAATTTACATCTTTACAGCATACCTTGGTTGAGCTTGAGAGTATAGTATGAGTATAATGTTTTTTAGAAATCCAGTTCCGTTCGTGTAATATTCATAATGAGTAACCGGGTGGTAGAAGGCGTGTTACTAAGTAAGTAATAGTAAATATTCATAGCCACAGAACGCTTTTCGTCGGTTACAAGCGGCCACCTGACGCGCGAGTTATATGTTACTCACAGTGACATGACGCGACTTCATATATTCCTTGTTGGAATCGTATCGGCTCCGTCCCGTTGCCCAGTGCACCAACCTTTTAATCGCACATATTACGCAACAAACCATTATACAGCCAATTTTTACGGCTTTATCCTAAGACAGCTAAATTTTAGTTCAATCTTTCGCGTAATAACTTAAGAGTCGTGCTGGGCGAATCATGATTATTATGCGACGGTCCAGGGCCACTCGAACAATATTCATGCGTTTAGTTAAGTCGTAGACCGGTACAACTTTTATAGCTGCTTATAAAGTTGCTTATGGTTGTGTTTCGTTATTGTTTTACCTTTAAATTCATCACCCGACATCGTAAAGTTTTAAACTGTTTTGTATCACATAAATTATTTAATACTTCAGTAGACATGTTTATTATTATTTTCAACGATAACTATAAAAGAGCATGTTTTTATGGTTTTTGTAATACAATGCGTTCATTTCCCTGGTGTATTATAGAAATACTTATTTAAAGCAGTACAACACAGGATGTAGGTATAGCGAATAAAATGAATAGAGTTGATTGTCGGGTCTCTACTAGTAGTACGCCACCTACCTTGTTGCCTCGCCTCGGGGATCTAATTTCGCCTTTCCCACAACAAATCGTAAAGTCAAAGTTCACCGTGTAATTGTGCGGCGTTATCGATAGATCCGAACGCTTCGGAAGAGAATATTTATCAATAACATGTAATTAAAATTATTTAGTCTCGGCGAGGCGCGCTGCGTCCCTGAGGCGAATTATTACACATACGCTGCAAGAGGTCCGTGCCCATCATTAGCTGGGACATTTTTATTCCTTTCTCTTTAATTTCCGTCAATAGACATAAATGATGGCGCTAGTACCGCTGCAGCGCCGCAGGGACACGGCTCGCTGTTCAATAACATTAGTCAAATAGCGCACTACTCCACTGCCCACTATTATAATGAGATTCAGTCAATTGAGTTGTAATTACATTCACTTGTAACCCACAAATGCTTTATTTGGAAACTGCAACTGGAAATGACATCAGTGCATTAATAACAATTGACATTCCTAGGTTCAGTTTCAGATTAAAAATTTTTTTTTGTTTGTTTGTGTATGTCGGTCTGTATTTTATTATGTACTTGCTGCGCCTCATTGTCCCGCCGCGTGTATAATATGTTTTGTATCTCTCGATAACCAGACCGAATTTTAGGATAAAGAGTATGCCTGTCTCAGATACCAATAAATATAGAATACAACAAGTTGGTCTTTGAATCTTGTTCTTTCTTGTATTGATGACAATTTTTAATCAACTGAGTCGTAGTAGGGTTGGCTTTGAATCTAAACTTTAATTAGCTGGTGTGTTCATACTCAGTCGTAATAATATAACGAACCGAGCGATGTATTCGTTCTAGAATTTTGTGTCTGGATCGATATTTCTCTATTTTTAAGTTAAGACAACTAATCGTTAGATACTAATCGCGTCTTAATTAGTTGCTTGGTGATCCTTAGTTGTTTTAAGTATTTCGATATTCATTAAAGTCAACAATATCACAATTTAGAAAAATACCACGTATATAATTGCCCATTTCCATCTTTATAAAATACCGACTAGCTATAAATCGACGATTTAAACATGTTTTCATTTTTTAATAAAAAAATATGTATAACTGGTTCATATGTGCTAAACTGTGATGACTATCTTAAACTGTATAGCAAAGTGAAAATACAGACGTAAGGTTAATGTTATCGTCCAAAACGATTGTTGAAACCTAGGATTTTACTGAAATAATTCGTAGCATTCGGTGTTTCTTGGTAGGTTGTGTTTAACATATTTTAATTTCTAGAAAAAGATGTAAGATTGAATACATAACCTTTTACTATAATTGGAAATATGTTGTCGTCTCGTATATTGGTTGTAGACTTACTTTTTTTTATTGTCGATAGTGGCAGACGATCAAACAGCCCACGTGATGGTAAGTGGTAACTATCGCTCATGTACGACTCAGAGTGCCTAGCATTGCTCCTGCAATACCAGGGACCAAGCTAAGGGAGTGTGGTAGATGAAAGGATTGAAGTAGATGAGAAAGAAGACCTCCGGTACTCTTATTCATGGAACGAAACGCTATAATGCGGATACTATTACTCTCACGTCGATCTTCTATGACAGGGTAGTACTTCCCTGGTCGATCCGATCCATTCATACTGAAACCAGCGTGGATCTACTACCGTTTAAAACTTAAACTTATGACTTCCAAAGTTAATAAGCCATAAAATTGCAATAATAGTGATTATGGTGACCTTTTTATCATAGAAGAAAATCGAAGTGATTTGAAAATATTGGTAACAACGTTGGTTTCAATTAAATTAAATCATTGGAGACGTGGAGTATTATACAGATAATGTTCTCAAATCTTCATACAACAACAACGTGCATTTACGAGTCCATTGTGGGCTACACATACTGAGGTAGTAGGAAAAAGTATCTGATAACACACCACTAAGTGGTCCGACGATTACGACGCACGTCCACTTGATGAATTATACAAACACCAATCAGTTAATTATTTTATTCACGTCGATCAGCCGCCTATCTAGCTTTATGTTTTTCGTATATAATTGATATGTTAAGTCGATGGAACAATCGGCTTGTCATTCAGAAGATAGGGTGCCCGGTTGACGCGAGATGCACGTCACTCGCCCTACAAACAAAAGCGAAGACCGGTGCCTATCGGACTGTCGAACTACCTAGCGACCAGTGCGGCATCGATACAAAGAACTATTTTAACATTTTAACATAATACGACTGAGCCTATTCTTTCACATCTTTCATAGCATAAACTAAATTATTGTCTTGTGTAAGCTTGTTGATAACGAGATGTAACGTTATTTTTTTACTCGAAAAAACAGGAAATATTGTATTAGGATCCTTTGAAATATTAACTGGTCTAAATAATATTCAAAGCTGAAATTGAACATGCATCGATGGAAAACCAAATTTAATATTACTATAACTTTATTTTTATAGTTCATAATAGTGTAGAGTACGATTACCTACCTCTCACTCCACTACACCACTCAATATTTCCTCACGATGCAATGTTTTCCTTTACCAAAAAAAACACCCATACGGTAAAATCTACTTTCCATGTTTCTATACCGTACAGTTATAGCAGTAAGCTTTCATGCGCAGTTTAATGTTTATGTGTTAGTGTTTAGGTTAGTGTCAAAGATATAATAATAATAAATCTTTTATTTCAGACTATGTCCATATTAATGTTAGTAATACAATAACTTACAAACCAGTGTTAGTTAATACACAAACTAAATTAATCCTAAGGTGCGACCACCGTCAGTGTGTAGTCGCATCCAATGCCACAACATCGGGATTCCAAGCGCTAGGCAAACATGCTCAGGATGCCATTCGAGCTGGCCCGCAAACGCGTAAGTAGAGAGGGCACAACGCTTTCTAATTACAGCGTGGAAACTGTCCACGTTTCTCTCAGAAAACGTCGGAGAAGCCCTACAAAAGCGAGGCAGTTGGCACGTTTCTCTCAGAAAACGTCGGAGAAGCACTACAAAAGCGAGGCAGTTGGAATAGCACCCTAATTATTAATAATAATAATAATAATATAATAAAAATTCTTTATTGACACATGCACAAGTAGGTACATAGTAGTGTAAAACTTAATGTAGGTACAGAAATCTCAATTAATAATATGCTGCTGGTACTTAAAATAGGATAACCTGAGCTATTAGTACCAGCAACGTTCCAGTTGCACTGTTGCACTGTAACTTATTTAAGAACCTATTGGTAACCTACTTACATTATTTAACGTGTAAGTGAAATTAAATTAAATTTATGAAACCTACTGTATTAAACGACAATATGGTATGCGCGTATGTGTGTGTGTGTGTGTGTGTGTGTGTGTGTGTCTGTGTGTGTGTGTGTGTGCGTGTGCGAGTGCGTGTGCGTGTGCGTGTGCGTGTGCGTGAGCGTGCGTGCGTGCGTGCGTGCGTGCGTGCGTGCGTGCGTGCGTGCGTGCGTGCGTTCGTGCGTGCGTGCGTGCGTGCGTGCGTGTGATGATGATGAACCGTCTTTTTTGTGCATTGAATGCTGTTTCATTACAATTTGCAGAATGAACAACTGTCGTACTGTCAGAACTCCGCAGAATTTTTTGAATTTTTTGCAAAATTGTTTATGATATGCAAAAAATTAATGCAATAATTACAGTATGTTTATGTAATTTCCGCAACGGTTCAAGTACAAGGCTTGTAAGAAAAATTGCACGTGACATAAAAAATGCAAGTGAAATACAATTGATTGAGTTGAGTACAACTAATTACATGCGCAGGCGCTGGGAGTGCAGCAAACATACCAAAGCGGATTTATACTCTACATAAAAATGCGGTAATTAACTCATTGCCTTTTAAAATGCTTTAGCCGACTTAGCTTATCGAGAATCCATAGGATTGAATTATTAGTAGCAATTAAAAACATCTCAAAATATGTGTTATCAATAATTTAATACGGTAGCACGTAGCTACTTATATATTTAAATTTTATGTACGTGTGACTGAGTTCTTTATAGAAATATTCTCGAGATAATGGCTAAAATTTTTGATCGTTTTATGGAATGAATGTATAGAGCGGTCCTTTGATAAAGCGTTATAGATATCACTAATAATAAAAATAATATGAACTGTTTAACGTCAAATGCATTCTTATACTTTTTTAACCGGCTTTAAAAAAAGGAGGTGGTTTCTCAATTCGACCGTATATATATATATATATTTTATTATAAGTTCGTTCGGACACGAAAGTATCATGTCCTGCAGTACTCATCGAGCTGATAATGTAGACTTATTCACCAACTCGACTATGAGAATCTTATCTACAGTTAAAGATTAGAGGTGAGATTTTAACAATTATTTTAGTTAATTAATCAATAGATTATCCTTTTGGTTCTTTTTATACCGCTTCTCTACTCTTGGATAGATTAGGACCAAAAATTAGCAACCTAAAAGTCTGGATCCGATATTTAAGGCGATCCATACACTGCCTCGGACTACGCTGCGGGGTGCGTGGCTGAAGGAACATCTACACCGCGCGTGAATGCGTTGTCAGTGTGTTGCACAACGCATCATTTGTATACAAAGAGAGATACAAACAACGCAAGAACACGCTCTACGCTCCGTGATGCGGGGCAGTGTGTAAATCGTCTAAACCGTCCTTTTTGCAGGCAGACACGATTAATGATTTTTTTAGTACAGTCATAGGTAGTACGTCTAATTTTAATTATACTGAAATGTATTCAAACTTTTTAAGAAAATTTTCTAGTAAATAGATATTAATAGCATAAAGTCCCAATAAAGAAAACGAAAGACCACATAGTACGAACGAACTTACGTAATCGTTACAAATAGTCAATACTCATCAACATTAAAACTTTGATTGAGACATTTCAACTAAAGGTCGCTTTAAATTAGATTTTACATTTTAATGACGTCAATTTTTCGTTAGTACCTATATGCTTTCTCTTTGTGACTTGAAACATCAAACTATAGATGCACGCGCCACAATTAAAGTTTTGTAAGTGCATCTCTAAATAGTTTATGGCAAAGTCGTTTATTGTTTGTCTGCTTCACCGCTATTTTCATCTAAACTTCGCAGCGGATTTTGACACGATTTTCATTATTACTTAGAAAATTTCTTCCGTAAGGATTATATGCGCAATGTCGGAACAAGTCGCTAGTAAAATATATTTTTGTTCCACCATCCGATCAGGTCTACCAGCACAGGTTAAGGATAACAAATCAAATCAATTAAAATTAGCAACTAATACTAAATAATGTTCCTATTTGAAATGGCTGGTTTTTTATTGTATTATACCTAATTTCAATAAATAAAATATTAATATTTATTAAACATTGTACAGTTATTAATTCACTAAATACTTAATTCAATAAGGTATTATAACAAATAGACTAGTAACGTAGTCCTTTCCATTTCTTAATACCTTTCTATGGTCTACAGGGATCATAATTGATACTACAGCTAATGCATGCATACATAATTCTTGCAGTTATAAAACGCAATAAAGAATTGATAAATGGATTGCATCAGTTTAACATAGCATAAGGACCTTTAGTTCTGATGAATAAACAGTCACTTTTACATATACTCGTAGGTATGCAAAAGACAAAAAAACGTAAAAGACGAGTTAATTCGAGCTATTTTATGTTACTATGTTATAGGAATCTGTATAAAGATTGCATATTATTTAATTTTTACTAATTTAATCATGATAGTCCTAGTTGGACTCAACTGAAATTTAAACCAACAACATAAAACACGTGAAATATTAATAAAAATAATAATTTATAGTCCAAATTTTAGTTGCTTCGATATTGTCGCAAATACCAATGCTAAGTGATTCATGTTACTTTTGTATACCTACATTATTGAGTTATCTTAACATTTTTGCATGTTAGCAAAATGTTTGTATATTATTTCCCTATAATAAAGTCTTGTCCATTCATAATAGACACTCATAGTAATATCGCAATTCGCTTTACGTCAACCGTTTAAATGAAACAAGTGAACAAATGGAGCGGTGAGGGCACTCTATTTTCTAATATTCATAAAGCCTTCAAAATGTATGACAGCATCGATAACAGTGTAATGCGATGAGGAGACCCTCTACAAGCCTATCGTACATAGGGTTACCACACACCAGAAATAACTGTGGTGGAAGAAAGTTAAAGTCACGGAAGTCAATGGGCTTTTATTTCAGTAAATATATATAATATAAACATTGAAAATTGTATTATGAGGTCTAAAAGAAAGCAGATGACAAATAACAATGGCGCGGACAACCCACCATCAAGCTCTTAAATAAAAATCATAAGAGAAGAAATATATAATAATTATGCCAAATATCACACAAGTCATTGGCCAATGCCTACAGTATTATTAGAACCATTTTGATTAAACCTATTTGATATTTCATACCCGCTGCTATCACATCTGGAGTACCCCAGAGATCCCACTTAGGCTCTTTGCCTTTGTCTTTATCGTGTTTATTAATTATCTAATTGAACAAATCAACTGTCCTTGTTTATTGTACGCAATGAATTCAAGTTATTTACTACTATCAAAGATATATATGATTGCTTTTTGATACAAGACAACTTAAACATAATCGCTAATTGGTTCATCTCTATTCAAATATAACGTATTTAAATATTGAAGAATGTTTTGACATCCCGTTCGCAACAATTAAACATAGCATTCTGTTTTCTTAAACAGTTGATGACAACTTTTTGCAACGTAAGTCTGTCAAAGTAAATACATAGTTTGTTGTTAGATATAGATCGAGGGATCTGGGGGTAAAGCCGGTTAATAAAGGATATATATAATATTTTTGTATTGTCACAACTAATATATTATCTGTAGCATCTGTGCACATTTACGTAGAGCTACAACCTAGCTTTCTATTTTATTTATATATTTACTTTGTTGCTTTACGTTTGTATCTTAATGTGAGCCAATAAATAAATTAATAGATTCGGACGGCATAATTATGCACATGTTCAAGACATTTTATAAAAATATGTTTTTACCAGGATTATTCCATTTCATATCTGACATCCCTGTTCTTATAGGAATGTGAATACGATGAGGAATAAGTGTTGGATTAATAATTTGTAAATATTAAATATTCATGAGGCTCGAAAGCACGGGTCAAACATTCATTTTTTTAAGAACCACAGAACTGTACCCGCAATCATATTTATTAAGGAGATGCAGGTAATTATCATAACTGACTTAACGGAACAACTTTCGGCCTAATGGCATAGGACAGCAACATCAGTGGAGTTCTAATTTATTGTTAATATTAAAAATCTCTGAAGGAATTGGAACATATTTACACTCTTTGACCAATCACAGTAATCTGATCGCTATGATCTATTAATTTAATTTATTATAATTGAACTGTGTTATGTGAATGATCATGGAATTAAGAATTCAATTCAACAGAATTAAAATGATGAGCTGACGCTTTAACGTAATCCTTTCTCTATAGGTCTACTTCTTTTAGATATGCGCTTCAAATTGATCACCTACATGATTTTGAAATGTTAAAGACCATTTCTAACTTTGGCGGGTATGTGTGCAGCTTTTTTAATTTCCTCGCTTTTTAATTATAATAATATTAAAGTAAAATGATATTTTATGAAACTTTTATTAAAACAGATGTTAGGTAATATCTTATTGTAAGTACGGTAGGCAGCAATACAGAAGTACATTAGTGGCAGGTATAACCTACTACCATCAGGTAGACCTTAGTCTGCCACCGTATCTATTATCGAGAGTGTTTCATCACAGCGTCTCTGGTATTTAGTCTAAAAACGATGGACGAATTCATTTTGACAATGTAGTAGTAGTCTTAGAATAAA
Source organism: Parascotia fuliginaria (assembly GCA_963082885.1). Classification (NCBI taxonomy): domain Eukaryota; kingdom Metazoa; phylum Arthropoda; class Insecta; order Lepidoptera; family Erebidae; genus Parascotia; species Parascotia fuliginaria. Next base: position 9,054,489 of record OY720180.1, on the reverse strand, counting down.
TACTAGGGGCGTTGTTCATTTTCTCTTACATAATCATTTATCTGACATAGAAAAACGCGCATTCAACGCACAGACACATAAAACGTCAATCTTCTTGTGTTTTTAGCAGTAATATTAAAATTTTACTTAGGTTAATTCTTATCGCATTACTAAATTACCTACTGTTCGATTGCAAGAGAGTAAGCAAACTGTTTTTCAGTAAACAATTCTTACTGTTCACATTAAAATTATTAATACCCAGCACTACTGCGTTTCCATCGGTGAGTAACAGTGCCTGCCCATATCCATTTCTTACCTTGTCGACTTCATTCTTTCTCCCTCGCGGTTGGAAACGGATCGGTTCTGTTCCGTTAGCATTTTTCTGCAATGCTTAGAGAACATGTATTTTACAGTAATCACTTGCTAGTCAACGAAGTTGTACAAAATACAAACACACACAACATACAAAATTATACTTATTTTTCCATTTGTTTTAAATATATATTCGTTTATTACAAACGCAGCTCCATTCCACCACACCCAAAGAGTGTCGTTTCCCCATAATTTAAATAAATGCAATTACAAGCGCAAATTAAACTTCAAGAGGTTTTAAATAAAAAAAATACACACATCACCGTAATAAGAAAACGGGAACATAGTGATATTCCAACGTCTTGATGTACGGTTATTAAGATGTACTTAACAATAATAATAATTAATATAATAAATTCATATGTTGTTCTTATATTTATCTTGAACATTGCTGACTTACGGTAAAGAAAACCATTGTAAGGAAACCTGGATTTATACATTGAACGAGATCTCTGCCGACAAACTATTATGCAGTTAGGCAGACTTTATGTTTATTAATGTTAAAAAAAACAAAACGAAAATTGCTAATCCACTTGAGCAAGTGTGGTGATCAATACTCATACCTTCTCTGTATGAGATGAGGCCGTCGCCCTTGAACAGACTGATATTATTATTAATAACAATAAATTACGTAAATTTCACCACGTAATAAAGTATGGATTACATGCCTTGCCTTCAAAACTAAACTTCATTGTTGAACTCATTAAAATGCAATAAAATTTGATACTTGTATTCAGAAAACTCGAAGTATAAATAATTGTATAGATACTTTGATCTTCGAAACAAAACATTAATGTACCTTTTAGAAGAAAATATCAGTTTCTGAGTATAATTTCTAAATATAAGCCAAATCAAAATTTTCTCCTGATTGTGACATAATTCCGTGACACAACTAATTTTTGAAACAGTTTTCACTATTATTCAGATAATTTCTTCCAGAACATTGTATGCATAATAGATACAAGCATATTCTAGTATATTAACAGCCGAGAAATTCAAAGATTTGTAATAAATTTATTACTACACGCACCCGAGTTAAATCGCTACTTTTAATATAAAGTTAATAAATGTGACCCGAAATCGAACACAACCTGTTTACAACCGGTTATAACGATCATTTAGAATAAATACAATAGTAAAATAAAAGCTATTTAAATTGAAATTTTTAGTAAACAAAATTTTTATAATACATATAAAGTTATAAAGAAAATCTGATAAGGATAGCAAGAAAATATTTCACGTTTTTATAGTAACGCACTTAATACTGTCAACGGTACTAGCTCTAGGCTAGACATTATTAAAAAAAATCAAAACTATACCCGCGTAAGTAAACTCTTGGCTATATACCCCTAATAAAGATTTGATTATAGAAATTCCGATTTTATTAATAGTTTTCTTTGTATAAATTGTATTACTAGTTCTTATTCTTAAATTGTCTCCTGCTAACACAAACATATTCAACTCTTTACAAAATATATAATAGTAGATTGGCGCTAGGCAACGGCTGTCTCGTCCAACAAGTGTCTATTGACTTACAATGTAGGTATTAAGTTGAACGCTGTCAACATCTGGATCAACTCAATTACTGAACAAACTCGGTCGTCATCAGACCAACAACACTGTCACACGAACACGACAAGTAAACGGCATGGATAGTTTTGCGCGGCCGCTTATTGTGTTCCTTATAAGCATAGAATAGACGGACTAACATGAAATGTTACAAGTTACAATACGTTATACAAATGTCATTGATTCGATTATACAATGTCTTAATAGCTAAATACTGAAATAACGTTTTAAAGCCGTGAGCATTTTTTAGGTTTAGCTTGGACATTACTGCTATACTTGTAGGGTGAAGGAAAACATACCATGTAAACCTAGTCTTATACCGAATACTGCCAGTCACCCTTGAGCAACACCGTGGCAGTGTTCTCTGTATGAGTAGGTAACGTTGCCTGCAGCAGGACATTATTATTTGAGTGGATTATAGAGCTATCGAAATTTTAAGTTGTTGTTAGATGTTTAGTTCACCTGTAGGCTCGCCGAAAATAAAGTATATGAAGCAATCTAGAAAGTGCAGAACGAAGACTGGAAACGCTAAATTCTATCTTTGAAATAATAAAACTAATTAACCTTATAACACTAAAATAAATGCTGCTGATAGGGCCAATATATTTAATGATTTTATGTAACGTTGGTCTATTCGACAACGATTCTCAAAAATAAATAGTAAATACGGTATTTATTTGATCCCTAAACAGTTGACCTTTGCTACACTTCAACCTATACATATATAGATATAACTTGCGTCTTTATGTGTTATGTAGTTGCCTGGATACATTTAACATGAAACAGGGAATTACCTTGTTATGGTATGTTCTTTCACAAATCATGTTTGGTTAAAGGCAATAAATAAAGATTAACAAGTCATTTTACTAAAACAGTTAATATAACATGTTAAAAAAATCGCCAACAAATAAAATTAAGTTTTCGAGTGTTCTCTAAATACGAATATAATTAAAGAAATTAATGCCCAAATGAATGGAGTATTAACAATAAAAAACAAAGTTTACAATCATCGACGGGATAATATTAAGCAGACACGTGAGGCATTATCGTTTGCAGTCATCTTAATATGTGTTGTTTAAGTATGTTTTATCAAAGTTAATGTGTAAAGTTGTGTTGTTGGTATGGGGTGTGGGCGTCGAGGCGCGTGCCGTCCCACCGCGGACGTAGTGCGAGGGCGAGGTACGCATCACGGTAGCCGCCACCGCACCGCAGCCGCGACCAGTAGCCGACCCTTACACCACAAATTAACAACATGAATAAACATATCACCACAACATCTCAAAGGATTTAATTTATTGAACACCTATTTATTTTACATTTAAATAAAACTCATGCGCCGACAGACCACATATCAACATTATGAACCGTTAAAATAATAATTTCATAGTTATGACAGTTAAATTATGTGTAGACAGAATAAAGGCTGTAAGAAAGCGCCATAAAAATACGAAGTCTCACTGCGTGAATATGTCGTAGACGATGGCGAGGAACATTTCCGTAGATGATATACCGAAGAAGAGCGCGACAGGCGCGGGCGCTGCGACGCGGGCGCAACGTCGGCCGGCGCCAAGCCTGTACCCGCGCGGCGTTTCGTTGACTTATGGCTGATGTAATGTATTGCAATGCCTCTATCACTCATGAATATTTATGTAAAAAAACATATAGCTTAAGATTATAATGTCGTCGAGACTCAATATGAACGTGTTCTACTCAATAAATATCTCAGAATTATGTTTGGATGTTATTTGTAAATTAATGAAAATAAGCTAGCTGTCTAAGTGTAATAAGCACATTAGATGAGTTTAATGATGTTGAATATACGTTTCAGCCCGTATTCATTTTTAAGGGATTATAAACATGCTATAATACTATTGCAATATAACAATATTAGACCTTAGTCACTTTTTAAAAAAAGATTAAGAATATTTTAAAGAATATATATTACTTACGACATTTTATTTATCAGTGAACAGGCAAAGATTCAAAATGTGACTGTTCTGTCGTTCACAAACTAATATTTTTTAAGACTGATACGTTAAATTAAGTTCAGTAATTAAAATTTAAAAAACCAGCTGCAGTTTACCAGCTTTAATAATAATACAATAGATCCCTTATTAGAAACAAAATTTTACAAGGGCATATAGCAATAAAAATAATGAATAATCACATTGACATGACAAGTTAATGCACCTTAAATTATGCTAAAACTCCTTTAACTAATCTCCTTTAGCCGATTTAATTTAAGATATTCAAGACATATATTTTTGAGTCATAAACAGTTCAATTAATTTAAATCTAAAATAAAATGCTACAGGCAATAAAAGAAAACGTATGTGTAATATTTGTAATCTGTATCACGTCCAAGCGAACTGAACTAGCCGTTCGGCTGCCCGTGGTTCATAAAATACGTGGAGGGTAGACATTAAAAGTATATTTTATCGCGTTTTAAATATTTAGATATTCATCTGGTGAAAGTTATCTTAAATTTAGTTCATTACTACGTATAAGAGTGTCGTGAAACTAAATACGTCGTGGAGTGTGGCTACGTACTTCTAATGTTACTGTTAAAAAACCGCCGGTGTTAACAACTTGTAGGTGAACATTTATTTTAAATCAAATCAACAGCTCTAATAGAAAAGAGTAACATTACGTAGTGTTCTTTAAGCACGTATTCAGTTCAATTAATTTAAATCTAAAATAAAATGCTACAGGCAATAAAAGAAAACGTATGTGTAATATTTGTAATCTGTATCACGTCCAAGCGAACTGAACTAGCCGTTCGGCTGCCCGTGGTTCATAAAATACGTGGAGGGTAGACATTAAAAGTATATTTTATCGCGTTTTAAATATTTAGATATTCATCTGGTGAAAGTTATCTTAAATTTAGTTCATTACTACGTATAAGAGTGTCGTGAAACTAAATACGTCGTGGAGTGTGGCTACGTACTTCTAATGTTACTGTTAAAAAACCGCCGGTGTTAACAACTTGTAGGTGAACATTTATTTTAAATCAAATCAACAGCTCTAATAGAAAAGAGTAACATTACGTAGTGTTCTTTAAGCACGTATTAGACATAACTACTATTTGCCGCACTTATCTCACTAATCATACAAATATTTAAAAATAAAGTAGGCAGATTTTTGTAAACAATGCGACATTGTGTAGCGGACGTAAATGAGCTAACCCGGACTGCCCTCATTATGTGGGCGGTTAAAGGCAAAGGTAACGTGGCCTTTGTACTTCGATAAAAGAATTCCTGTCCTATTTTCACTTTTACAATGATAAACTGAACATTTCCTTCCTACGCTTTATGCGGTCACTTCTCGCAGAAAACCGTATATTTGAATGAACTTGAACCGCATCAATGAAATCTATTATTACATTAAATAAATACGAGAATTTTTCTTAAAGTTAAACGAAAAAAATTTGATTATTTAAGTTGCCGCAAGGGACATAAGTTGAACTTACCATAACTTTTTCGTCATAAATTATCGACACGGCGAGTTATATTGAATTTGGCAAGTGTAGAGTCATTTGATATATTAGTATGTTAAATTTATTCAGAGTTTCTGAATAATGTACTTAGATACAACAAACACTTTAATAAAATTATAACATTTTATACAGATATATTACACAAAGACTCTCAACAAATTTTTATCACACTAAGTTTTGTCACGTGTGAGAATCGAATCTCCAACAACTTGTACAGCAGTAACACATAAATAAAAATGGCAACAGGCTCACTTCCTGTTGCAGGTGAACACTATACATCTGTGACTACCCCTTCAGGGGAAAATGCATGGTATTTTGTTATATATACATATTATTATGCAACAAAGTTTAGTAATAACCACAAAGTTCAACGGAAATTTAATAACATTAAAGTAAATCAACATTTATGATATTGCAATCTTACTATTTTACACGATTCATAGTTATCACTTCATCACTCTACCTTCTTCCTGTTGTCAACTGGATATATGATTATTCTCTTAAGCCTCTAGCAATAAAATAACGGCCTGAGTTATTTAAGAGAGCAATGAAATAAAACAACGACATCGACCTAGTCTTGCCAGTTTATATCCTAGATGAGATTTCATTTATGTTGATCTGATAATTTATACGTGTAATCATGATCCTATTTATAACAGCATCACGTTATTTAACTTGCGAAAGAGTAAGCGGAAGAATATAACATTCACGTTTTGTCAACTATGGAACAGAGAGCGAACTGTCTGCCATTTACGGGACACAATTCCAGACTACGAGCTATTATTGAAAATTACTCGACAGAAAAACCCAATATTGTTTTACATGTTAATGAGATAGAACCTGAGAGCTATATGTGGCAGTCCATACATAGTATTACTGACCCACCAAGGCAGTCATAAAAGTAAGCTAGCGGGCAGTGGCGAAGAGAACATTGCGAGCATCATAGCGCGACCGTACATACTTATCTTTTTTTGTTAAATATTAACCTAACATAGACTTGTTAACACTTTGTACCAAACCAGTGTTACTTATTTGTTAAATAAACTTATCTATCTATCTACCTATTATACATAGAAACACTCAGACCAGTGTAAATAGTCATGTTCATATACACAAAAACTTGCGCTGTGCGGAAATCAAATCTGCGGCTATCTAATCTTAGCAGTCGATTGCTCTACTATTCTGCGATCCAAAAATATCTGTTCCGAGAATCTGAAACTTTTTGTGTCCATTAATAGTTGTATCTTTAAATGTTTCTCGCCAGACAAGACATTGTGTGGGGGTCGTATTTCTTTTAAAGGACAACACCCACTTCGACCTTTGCAAATTTTAGTGCTATATTTATAACAGTTTTAGGTTTTTTTTTCGAATTTTCCGTTATCAAATGTCCTATTCAAAGTGCATAATTATGATTGAAAAATCATATTATTATAAGTAGGCCACCACGACCGCTGAATACCGTAATCACGCTTAATATTAACCGTTTAGTTTTCTCGATTTTAAAGCTGTCTGGAATTATTTGAAGTATAGAAGACATTGCGTTGTGTTAGTAGTACTGTCCCTACTTACAGTGACATAAGTCGTGATCATCATCATCATTTCTGCCAAAGACTTTAAATACTGCTCTTTGACCTATCGTGATCTATCCTTATCCATTAGTTGGTGAGGTCTTGTCAAAGACGTGATACCAACTTATAAATAACATCAAAGCAAATAATTGTCCACGGTAGTAGATCTACGCTGGTTTCAGCATGAATAGGCCAGATTGACCGAGGAAGTACTATTTTCTCAAAAATATTCTCATGTTACCGGTAATAACATACCCAGTAGCTTTTAAAAAGTAGTCAGTCCAGCGAATTAGGCGAAATTTTATACATCATATCTCGCTGATAACAAATCCAATCTATCAAACAGATAATTAATTATATGCGGCTTGCGCAAACGTCTAATTATTTAAAATTCACTGGTAACCGGAGAACACTCCGTTACAAAAACATGAGCATCGGTGAGTGAAATAAAATGTAAGTAAAACTGTCGAATATCGATTAAGAAACCGTGTCCCGGGAGTTAATGAGGTCGATACGTCTTCCCCGGCCGGTGCACCGTGGACGCACATTATGAGATCAAGCGCAGGGTCAGACGAGACCGCTGAATTATTAATTTACAAGTATACTCAATTAAACGCAATTAGGTACTTTAGCTCCTGGTAGATAACGGGATGCTGCATTTTGAACGTATTAACTGTCACAGTAATGGTGTTACTTATACTCGTCCCTACAATGTAAAAAAATACATGAAGAAATTCTAACACTTTTCGGTGGCGCAATGGTTTAATCCTTGGGTCAGGTAAATTAATGTTATATTTTCTGTCGACAATATATTGACTTAGTATTCACCTGAATTCTTATAGTATAGACAAGTTTTGCTATGTTTTGGCATACACTTTTGCCTAATATTTTAATGTAAAAAGAAGGAGCATTCAATTATTAAATCATGATGATCGAATCATAATTAATATTTACTTTGTTCATAGACTTCGACACAATTGCTGTACAAGGAAATCACATTCAGAAATGGCAGACTTAAAGCGCTACAGCAGGTTGATAAATTCAACAGGCTTAAAAATCTTTGGCAATTTTTTTCAAATACTCATTTTGCCAGTTTTGTTTACTATAAAATAGCAAAATATAGACTTACAATTTATCTCTTTTGAAAATGCAGTTGCGACTTCAGCACGGCTGTTAGAGCGTTTGCATACATCACAATGAAAATTCAAAAGAGCATGGCTTGACATTTAACCCGAGATCTATGTTCATCGGCAACTACCGCTAAACTAACGCAGTAACAAGTTATTACTTCGAATAAACTACAGATTTAGGTCACGACACCACAAATCATACAACCGTACAGTTGTAAACATAAATCATTTACAAAACAACCTCCAGTGTAAACGCTGGTAAGTGCAATTTCGAAAGAGACCTCCGGTTTTTAAAATATCAGCCAGTAGTCGATAACATCATTTATCAAGTTGTCGAGCTATCTATCAGCGAACACGTGCATTGTTTGTAAAGCACGAGGCGACTAGTTTGAATATGCTGGCGGTACTAATTGCGGATCAGACTGTGTTCACATAAATATAATCTGCCGTGAGCGGCTTCGCTCATTTGTATACGGCGGACGGTTGTCATGTACCCGTATTAATATCGATGAATAAGAAATTCGTTATGGATGGGCTACAAGGCTGGCCATTACTACGCCGATCTGCCGCTGACTCCGCGTGTTGGATGGCTACCATTCTATCCTGTCGTTACCCGTTTTTATCTACCTCTATTTATGTTGCGCCGTGTACAGTAATTATTCATTTCATTTCATCGGGTGCTTGTTGTGTATATGCTGACCACGTTGCTCTGACTGCTGATTTATCGGAATACATATTTTGAATGTGTACTCACCTGAAGTTTGATATCCACTTATTTACCTGATGAATATATTCATAGTGGGTTCTAGGGACACACGTGTTTTATTTACATTGATTTAACTATAAATTTTTATATAAGTTATCAACGTTAATAGAATTTCTATACCAGCAGATTGACAGCTTTTGGAGTTAGTTTCGTATATGTTGATATTCCGATCTTATATATACAAAAATTCACTGGTTTCAAGGCACAGTTTCAAGGCATCGGGTAGTGACGATACCACCGCAAATTAGAGAAGTATCTACGAGTCAGTCAAGCGAATACGGTCATACGTCAAACGGTCAAACTATCACATGAGGAGACTAGAACTCATCACATTAAAATTAAGAACTGACAAATCGTCTCTACCACCGCATAATTTTAAGCATATACTAAAGTGATACCTACTTTACATCCATCATACTCTATAACGACATTTCCTCATAACTTATTGCGAGTGCAATTCTGTAATTCCCTTCGAGGTTTATCGAATCAATATCGTAACCCATAATAAAGATCTCTTTGTGAAAGTTGAAGAAAAGATTAACGGCACGGATTTCTGTATATTTGTGACATACTTTTAAAAATGACATGTTATGGTTTTTGCATGCATACCATACCGTCTTCTCAGATGAAGTATTTAGGTTGGTATTATTATTATCACAACAGATTACTTTTTAATTTGTTAATAATAATTGTCTTCATTTCATTCACATGTTATATCTAAAAAGTCGACGAAAAAAGTCGTGCAGGGTGCCGGCGATGTCGAACGATTTCGATCGCACTGACTCACTGTTGATATCGTTGAAGAAAACCAAAAATGTAGAAAGAATACATCATTTTTTTGGGGGTCGTACGCAGATATGGCAATATGTAGCAATGTATTATATAACCAGTAGTAGGTATCATTCATAATCAAGGAATAACTGGTTTAAATTATGTATTAAAAAATTACAAACGGATACATTGACAAACATGGAGCGGCAAGCGGTATAGTGAGACAGTTATTATGGCAATCGGGCGATCGTCGTCGGCAGATCGTGTTGGTGGAGCGCGCACCGCGCGGGAGGTCTGTTCAAACGATCCATCATGAACCGCCAAAATGCCGCCAAACTATACGATTATTATATTCAATAATCGATGAGCATTAAGTAAAATTAATTTTATTGGGTAATGCCGCTGGTCGTGACGGCGTGCGCACAAACGAGCCGTATTAGTAGCGAGCACCGTGAGCTGCGCCCGAACCGGCGGTCGTGACCGCCGTGCATTGCTGCCAAATAATAATGCTCCAGTAATACGCCGATTATACTTTATTAAATTATGAACTTTATAACATACATTGTGTCAATTACGACCTTAGTGAGTGAATGATGTAACTCTATCGTTTACAATCTATTCACTAGAGATATAAGGCTGTAGTCAACCGTAGCGATTTATTTGACCATAGAGAGAGCAATTACCTATGGACATTATGTTTATCTCGTTTTTTATTATTACCCACGATTATACAAAAGCAAGTAGTCAAAGATATATTCTCAACAGTTGCTAAGTCAGTGCTTTTCTGAGCTTTAAACGTACTACTTCTTCTTAGCGTGTCGATGGCAATTAGACTTTATCAGACCAGAACTCAGCTACGAATTGCACGCTATTAGAAACATCGATTAGGTCTTGCAAGGTGAAAAACTTATTTATGACATCCAGAATGCGATTTTTCATGACAAAATTTTTTATTATGAGAAATATTTTATTCCAAATGTTTCAGTGCGTTGATTTAGAAATCGTATTCGGTTTTTATGTCGTCATTCCAATGTCAAAGTTCACTTAATTCACAATGCTTACGTGTTAAACTTCCTTCACTTCTATAATTCATGATGATTTTTGATAATGAAGCTTCCCACTGTTTAATATAGCAAAGCCGTATGATTCTTAGAACTTACATCATTCTGTAATGGAACCCAAGAAGTATCAAAGATAATGGTGTTGCCATATTAGTCGACACTGTCCCAGTTCTCCATAGGCTTGGCACGACACAGTTTTTGACCATACAAAACCTCAGACAATAAATAATAAACACTTATCAAAAGAAAACAATCAAATATTTAAACTAAGAGGATGTGTTCGTTGAATATTCTGTAATAAATGGTGTGTTCCGTTTCATACATTTGGTGGTCGCTGAAGTAGGCAGCTCTTATCAAAGAGAACAAATAACATAGAGAACAATGAAACGCTGTAGGTGCGCATATTCATAGAGATCATCGGTTAGGTACAAATCTCGTTTATAACTTTCGACCACACAAATTCGGACTAACACAATTTTATTAAAAATAATATCACTGAGGAGGAATTATTAAAATAAAAAGAATCCTTTTCATGAGACGACTGGTTTTTTACAGAAGATAAAATTTAATTTCCAGTAATAAAATAAAGCCATAATGAGTATATTCAAACTGGATTCTTATTGATATGTAGAGAAGTAGGTTTATCCTACTTCTCTATAAACATGCTTTTTAAGATGCTTGTATTGTTTTCGGGTCGTGGAGTGTAAAGATCATTGTTACCGATGACGCGAGCCATAAAGAGTGGTAGACGAGTGGCTCGTGTGTGGCCACCGTTACTGCCCGCTCACAACAATACACGAGTGATATAAAGAAAATATTATTTATTTAAATTCCTCAATAAAACGCAGCTGTCGTTATGTACCGCCATATTGTTACAATCATGTAGGTTACAATAAAGACAACATACACCTTTTATCTACAGTTATTGTTATTTATAACATTCCGAAGCCTTTTACGGAAGAAGTAGGTATCTACTTACGTAATGTAAAGTTTATGAACAATTTTTATTAGTGGCAGTGTTAAATATTATTGGACAAATTCCTAGAGTCCTTTAAAAAATAAAAAATACGTTAATACAATATTTATAAATACGTACTACAGTATATAATATAAAAAACTATACTACTTTTGCCTTGGAAGATTATTTTATCGAATAAGAAACATTGAATGTAATTGTTAAGATCAATTTGTTACGGACTAGTCAAATATTAATATTATATAATACGTACGATAAAATTAATCGCTTTGACTGTAAATAAAAATCACACTGACTCACAATCACATCGGTAAGTATACATAAGTAGATCGATGATGCCATTCTAAAGGTAATTTGCTAATAAGTATGACTCCTGCATTATGAAGGGTTCATGCGAGTAGGGAGACCGGTCCAAAACCGTATAGCTAAGGGTTTGACGATGCAGGTCAATAATTTTGAAACATAGACGTACTAAATCAACATTTATTATTAGTCAGTCTCATAAGGTACATAATCATAGCAACATATATTGCATAAATCAGGAGTAAACGAAAAAAAAGGTAACAAAACGGATCTTCTACTAAATACGATTTTACCCCGACGTGTGTACAAAATCGTATACTATATACGGTATTGCCCCAACAATCAACGTGCAACTATGCAACTAGTACACATAAAATCATCCAACTCCTCCGAGTCGTAACCTGTACAACCTTCATGTGCCCAGCCTTTACACTTTGTACATTGTACCCAACCATCATCCAGTCGACTAGCACCATATTCTTCAAGACAGTATACACATATGTTGTCATTGGTTGTTTTCTGCTTTTTGGTTTTCTTTGGCTGATTTAGATTTAGCTTAGGTGCTTTTCTATTTTGAGAGATATTAATTAGGTCATTTTTGTACGGAGAGGAGGTGATCACAGCTGTTTTTCCTTTACGGCGATTCGTTGTCCGTTTTTGGATCATACTAACCTTAGGTACTGGCATTATGTCTGCCGGAGACACAGTTTCATATTCTAGGTTGAATGCAGTAGAAGTTAATGATACAGCTGAGGTTGATGGAGTTGGGTCAACGAAAGGAGCAGAAGAATCAATTTGCACTAGATCATTAATAGGCGCTGAAGAAGCTGATGACCCCAGATTGATGAGTCTAGTAGAGGTAGATGAAATAGGATCACTAAAAAACATCGTTGGTGGTAATGGCTCTGGGGTAACTGCCTCAGCAGAAGTTGAGAGTATCTCTGTGGTTTCAGCCGCAACAAAATCTGTTTCATCGAAAACGTTCCTATTAGTCGGAAAAATGCCGGTTTTCAGAAATCCAGATACGGCGTTATGTATCGTCGCCGCTTTACAATAAGCTGCGCCAAAAAGTCTAGCAAGCTGAAATTGTGTTACAACTCGACCGGGGTTATTTCTTAGCCACATATTCACTTCTTGAGTATAATAAGTGCTCATAGGACCCATAACACTAACATCCAGGGGCTGTAACTTGTGGGTACAATGGGGTGGAAAGCTTAGAATAATAATACCATTGTCTCTAGCTTTCTCAATCAAGGGGAGATTTTTTGTATGGGTCGAGTGCCCATCGAGCAAAAGTAAAACGGGGTCTTCTTTCGTAGGTTTCACCGATGATATAAAGTGGTTCAGCCACTCTACGAAAATGTCACTTTGAATCCAGCCACTTGGGTGACAAACTGAAACTGTCCCTGGTGGAGCACCGTCTAGCAGTTCTGCCTTCATACGAACCCGCGGAAATATCAACAGTGGAGGAATATAGTTCCCGGAAGCGGAGACACATAGTATAGCAGTAGTTAGTTGTCCTCTTTCTGCTGAACTAGCGAGACCGACTTGTTTTCTTCCTTTTAAGGCGATTATCCTACTTTGTCTTTTAGGAACTGTTGTTAAGCCCGTTTCATCAACGTTATATATATTTGTAGGCAGAAATTTATATTGGTCTATAAGTTCCTCGAGCAAATCAAAAAACTTATTGACACTGACCCTGTTAAACCCCACTGCTCTTGCCACGGACGTAGGTTCAGCTGCACGCAACGATAATTGTGGATGCCTTTTTATAAATCCAGATAGCCAATCCTCCCCAGCTAGCTTATAAGTTCTATTAAAACAATGGTCGATACGATTAGCTTCCGCAAACTGATATGCTAAGCGTCGCAGGTCTTTATAAGTCAGGCCAAACAGTCGTTTTTCCATGAGTAATACATGATTAACCAGACTATCTTCTTGAGAAACAGAAAATATAGGTTTAAAACGCCCTAGCCCTTTAGATGTTGACACAACTAGATCATTACTCTGTTTGAATTTGTTAACTCGGTCTTGTAATGTAGATTTCGGAACCTGATGTGTTTGCGCGGCTTTGAAGTATCCCATAATGCCATCAAATACAGCTTGAACAGCTTTTTTCATGTTTTCCGGGTCCCAACTTTGTCTAAAAGATGTCCTTTTATAATTACGAGGCATCGTTGTTGCATCTGAAATAAATAATAATACATGATTAAGGTTAGGCCATATTAGAACATCCGGGTCAATATCGTATACGGGCCGGTTTTACCCCGAACGGTTTTACCCCCCTTGACTTTTATAATAACATGTCACTCACTACTATTGACGCAAATCAATGTAAGAAGTAAAGTATTCTAAATTACCACCAAATACACATACTTCAATCAAAATTAATAATAACTTACCTATAATATACTTAAACCGGATGATTGGTGTTTGTTTCCACACAAAAATTAGATCAGGAACACTAAAAAACAATAAAATTGAATATTTTGACAACGCGCTAACTTGTCGCCACAAGTGTCTGTTGACAATTAGTTCTCATTGGTTGACACCGCTAAGCGGCAATAGCGCGGGATATTTAAATTATTGACTGGAATAAACACACTGTACTGTTTTACCCCGGTATACGATTTTGTACAGGTTTCCCCTACTGATCAGGTAGATTAGCTCGAATTTCATTGTACCTTTTTCTTATATATCTACCTATAATAATTTTGTAATATGGACTTGGTCTGAAAATAAAGATCCTTATTATTATTATATTTCCTTTATTTAAAACATTTCACTAAAATTACATATTTATACTATTATATAAAGCGGAAAAGTATATTTGTTTGTTTGTACGCGCTAATCTCTGGAGCTACCAGTCGGATTTAAAAAAATCTTTATCCGTATGATAGCCCAGTTCTCGAGGAAGGTTAAAGAATATGTAACATCACGCTACTGGCTATGAGAGCAGGGCAGTAAGCAAAGACGCGGAGAATTATATATAATTAAAGGAGAATTATATATAATTATATATATAATTTGGTGGTTAGGGCTCCAGAAATAGGAACCTCCTCCTTATTGTTATTATTAATAAGAACCATTTTGACATCATATTATAATTAGAACTGAATTCTAAACGATATCAGGCCACGGAAATGAAAAAATGTAATTATTGAAAACTTATAGAAAGCTATAGGAGTCTTAAAAGATTAACACCAAGCCAACCATTATTATTTATAAAGACAAAAAAGACAATTATGTTTACACATAATAGTCTTTTTTGTCTAGCACAGCTCCTGAATTATAATATGTTCAAATGCTATGTTAATCTTATAACAGCTTAAGCAACTTTCACCTATTTAACGAATGATAACTTCAAAACCATAACCAATTAAAGCATTACCGACCAGAACCAACAAATTTCCAACAAATAATAATTAAAAATTATTAATGATAAAAGCCGTGTGTTGTTCCGAGCAATATAAATCAGTGCAATGTACCGCCACAATCAGTACTGTTCTCAATTAATTAGCGACTTCAATGGGCCCCGATCGGTTAATGTACACGTAAACGTACTACGGCCGATAGCCAACATCATAAAGATGGTCAACAAAAAATAAACATGCTGGTAAAGATGATTACCCAATAAAGAAAGGTCTCATGATCCACTCTTCTCATATACAAGAAGGTGGGTTTTGCGATCGGGTATCAATGTTACTTTCTAAGTTTACCCTGGACTTTACGGATAAAATTATAGATACCAAAAAATTGCTTCATTACAAAGACCATATAAAAATTGTGTAATTTTTAAAACACACAATTTTAATATTGTCAACTATTATTCTCTCATAAAAGATCGACGTAAGAGTTATAGTATCCGTACTAATGCGTTTCGTTAGGTATGAGAGAGTGCGGAGGCCCAATTTTCCCTCCTTTCCATACCTCCCTCAATCCCGTCACCTACCCTCCTTCTTTCATGGTAGACAGCGGCGTCGTGGAGTTTCTGGCATTGCAGGAGTAATGCCTAAGTCCTCCATGAGCGACAGTTACCACTTACCGTCAGGACCAGGTAGGCTGTTTGATCGTCTGCCAATGACGGTAATAAAAAAAATGCAGTACCGCCAGACAAGCTATTTTTAAACATAAATGTATTTTAATACTCACTAACACCTACTCAGTTAAATTAATATCAGATTATAACTTTTTCGTAGAGCGAAAGTGAGATCGAAATATGCATCTGAATAAAAAAATAAGTGGGCAGTATGACTCATATAAATAAATTGATTCTAAATATTAAGTCAATGACATTCTAAATTAATTAGATAAAACCTATATTTAATCACTTAGTGGAACGAATTGAAATTAATAGATATAAAGCGTAAACAAAACTATAGTTAGGAATATTGTTAATCAAATTTTATAGAGATGATATGTCAATGTAGGTTCCAAAATATATTTTTTATATTGTTGTATTAATTTGAAACTAAGGTTTGCAGTTCACTAAAATAGGCCTACGGTATTGTTGAGTAAATATTTCGATTCGCGGGCGCAACGACAGAAACACAAATCGCAATGTCTCTGACACTCCACTTACTAATAAGGTTCTCGCAGCCGAAGATTGCTTACTATGCTTGCTTCTTTTCGACAGATTACATAACAAAGTCGTTTGCTATATGTTTTTATCACCGGATGCAAAAGATAAAGACCGCATATTTAAATTCAAATTATCAAATCATATGACATCTTAGCATTGAAATGAGTAAACGAGTTTTAATGCTTTGTTTTATTTGCAAGAAATGAATAATTAATTGGTTTATTAAATTAATTGTATATCTCGATATAATATTCCGATCGATATTCTTATTCTATAATGGCAATTATTGTAAGGAAGACGCGTCGCGTCGTAGGCAGTACTACTATGCACTTATAGCATTAATAGTAATTAAGTCAATACAGTTAGTTTGAAGCGACTTGGCAAAAAACAAAAAAACACATTAAATCATGCATTAGGCACGATACAATCCCATGTTTAATAATGTTAATCAATCTAGTTTGCTGTTAATTGAAGAATACAAAAGGAATTAAGTTCTTGAAACTAAGGCATTAAATAGTCCTAATAGAAAATGGACTTAGGTATTAAAATAACTTAAGGTAAGTATTTTTGCATTAGTCATGTACCACATTATACAGTCACTGGTAATTCCAAACAGTAGATTTTCTATTGTTACTGGTAAAGTGTTAATCAAAGAAGAAACAATCTAACATTATAACAATCACCTTTATTTCAGATTTTCCATTCAATTTCACATTGTATCCGTAAAACAATTTACAAAATTCAATGTATTTATCAAAATAGGATATCACTAGTACGCGATTTTATTGAAATTCTAATGAATATATTCGACAATATCCAATTACTTGGTACAGAACCTTACTAGTTATTGTTATAAGGGTTATTTCGTTTTTACCAATTACACTTTTAACCTACTACATCATTTTTCTTCCAATCATATTACGACCATTCCTCAAAAGGCTCGTGTATGTTCGATTATTCCATATTTAACTTTATTTGAAGTTAATTTACATATCAGTAACAGGTTGCCGCCAGTGAATGTATTATCACTGATTAATCAGCGTTTGACATGTTGTGTAATTATCATCTCTCAGTTTATAAAAAAACTAAGACCTGTACTGACAGGCACATAAAATAATATTTGTTTTAAATATTTTTTATATATTGAAGTTTTAAGAAACAAACGGACTGCTTGAGTATTAACAATTAAAATCCTTGATAGTAATTAATGGACTTTGCGGGCATTAAAGTTTCATTAGCTTAACCCAATAGAGCAGAGCCAAAGAAAATGTCTTATGCAAATTGCAAATAAATTATATTTCGTTTCCCCTTTTTTAATTTGACAGGAGCATGCCTCCTATCAATTAAAAAAATATATTTGAATTTAAAAAAAACCCCTTAAACAGTAAGGTAACTAAAATATAAAAAATAAATTACTTAGCATTAAGTAATTCATATTTTGATTTAGTTAATCAGAAATAAATAAATAAAAAATAATTTTGAAGTTGGTGCCATATAAAACAATAACTAGGTATTATCAATCTTAAATTGCTGTTGTAGTAGGATTCTTGTAGTATTTACAAGAACCCTACTACAACAGGGAAGTATACTTTCAAACAGTACTACAACTTTAGTAATAGTAGATCCACGCTGGTTTCAGCATGAATGGACTGGATCGACCGGGGAAGTACTTACCCTCTCATAGAAGATCGACGTAAGAATATTAGTTTTCATGCTTATGTGTTTGTTCCGTGAGTGAGAGCGCCGGCTGCCCAAATACCTCCTCGGCCGACGGAAAGAAAGAGGTCTTTGCCCTTTTCCTTCCTCATCCCTTTCTCCGTGGTCGACAACAGCTTAGTTGTTTTTACTAAGCATTATTACTACTGCGATGTTTGGAAACCACAGCCACCTCTATAAGTTACGGTTACCACTTACCATTCGGTAGGCCGTATGCTAGTTTGCCACCAAAAAAAAAAAAGATATTGAGAACCTCCTTCTTTTTAAAGTCGGTTAAAAAGGTACCAAAATACAAGCTCCGTCTGACTAAAAGCATAACAAATAAATATTTAAAACATATCCTCAGAACAACGCGGTGCAAGGATCGAACTTGCAACATTTTAAATAGTATATTATTTATTTTATTTATTTATTAAGTTTCTTACACACAGAATGTATAACGACGTTGACAGTCAACCGGGTGATGCAGAGTTGAACCACAGTAGGTGCATGAAAGCAGATAGGAAATGAAATAAAATTGTTAATACTAAGAATAAATATTACTAAGTGGTGAAGTGATTACATTAACCAAGTTAATTTGGAATGCTTTCTACATAATAAATAAAGTTAGTACTCGTCTGTACATATGTTTAAACGTAGCACAGAACATGTAATAACAACGTCTCACAGCGGACACTTGTAATCAAACGCTTGTCACGCCGCGCCTGTACCTATAATAGTGTCGCAGGACGCTATCTGATACTTGCGACAGATGCAAGACGTAAGTCGCGAGTAGGGTTAGTTGATGTCAGGATTTGTCAAGACGAGTTAGCTATTTTGTTATTTTCAGTCTGTTTTTACACAAGGAAATATGTGTTGTCGGTAACAGACAACCAACAGTTTAGGGACGCAGATATAGTTTAGGTGCTAACTTTTATGTCACAAATATTTTCTAGAAATTTCATAAAATTCGTACTGTACTAAGTATTCCTAGTGATTTTCTCTCAAATTCTGATTTTCCTGAGTATTTATTCGTCATACCTAGGATTACGGATAGCCGTCCCGCCTAATCTTATCATCCTAACACAAATTACATTCTGTAACGACGTTTCCAGAATTTGTAAAAATATGTCTATTTTTCTAGAATTTTTCGATTAGGTACAGACTCTTAGAACTTTTCACATTTGCTAGCCCTAGTTGCAACAGTGCCTCAGCTACAAGTCGCTTGGCGACTTCTCACAGGTAGGTCTCATGCTGTATAATTAGTGCAACAAAACTTTCATAACTTTACACTGGGCCCGGACAATCTGGCCCCGTCAAATAAGAATGAGATATATTTCAGTCGTTTGTGTGCTGTCACCTAATTACATAGTGCTGTTGTCACTTTAATAGAATTTAATTGTAGCGTGCTGTCCGCCGCCATGACTTTAACTCGTTCTGCAAATTATACTGTTTATCTATTCACTGATTAAAAATCAACTTATTTCCTAAGACAAATGACATAATATTTAAAATGTTTGTTTATTAAGATATGCGGCTTTTAACGTTTTATAACATATGAAATTGAAAACTTGTGCCGAAAAATAGCTTACTACGTTACTACGACCGTACTCATAATTCGTCTCATTTTCAAATGCAAAATAAATATTTTATAAAAAAATATGTAGCAGACATTCAGACAAGTTAAGTAATATGTATTTGTCTTCACTAGTTCGGTAACTGCGTAAAATAAATGTATGGCCGACGAGCAATGTCCTGATAATTACGCCGAGAACTGAATTTTACTATACAAATATTTTACTCTGTCACTGGTGAGACAAAAACGTTAACTCATAGTAGAGATATTGATTAGAATAGCTTCGACCGAGTACGTAAATTGCAACAATTATATCATTGTATGCGTATTGTATAAGTAAATACATTGACCAAGAATTCTTCAACATTTTATACTGCAAAGAGATTCAAATACTATAAAACTAAAACAAGCATTAAATCTTTACCTATTCTCAATACATCATAAATGTCTGACCACACATATTGTGATTACATTGAAAACCGTCAATGCATTTACTTATCAACGACACAATCAAGCAATGGTGGTCGATATTCTAACACGGAGACAATCATGTTTGCTGCCAACAAAAATATGTACGCAATTGCTCTAGTCTGATTAAATATCGTTATCGCATGTATCAAAAGCTACTGCACTTACCAACAGTTCAAAAACTGCTGAGTTAGAACATCCATCAATGTGAATAAGTGGAAATAATAAGAGGTATCTATAAACCCATTAACACACAAAAAGCTAAGGAAATATACTCGCCCACTCACTCCATACAAGCTTTAAGCTGTCTACAATTTCAATCAGTAACTTCACTGCCAATAAATATTTTATTTTTGTAAGCATATTTTTATCTCTTTGTTATTGACGATTGAAAAATATATTGCTTAGGAAAAGTAGGTAGTACTTATCAGATTATTTTTCGACGGCAATCACAATTTCGTAACGCAGTAAATTAAACGGTTCGTTCTCGAACAAGATCACAAGTGGTTTATTGGAATCATCAGTAAATAATTATTGAACTTTATGCCAAAATAGATTTCTATCAAAATTTTTATTTGTGCATATTTTCTATAGAAATATCAAGATGAATGTGTTCTCTTATAGCAGTGATATACCATGTAAAAAGTTCATCACTTTAGTAATAAATATTATAATAAGTAAGAACTTAGGTAAGTAAACATAATATTAGACTACATGACGTCCTCACCTTTTATTACACGCGAGTAATTACTTACTTCATAATAATTTTATTGTCAACGAAGCCAGCAAAAAGAATCATCTGCTGCTTTATAACCAGTGGTATAGACTCTATAAAAACTCTTAAACGTATAATATTATTAAGGTAATTTCAATATATAGATTCAACGTTTCTTATGGAAACAAATTTTTCGTTTCTTAAAGACCGAGATCTTTAAGAAACGAAAAATTTGTTTCCAAATGCTATGTAGCTTCGTTCAAGTTAAAGTTAGAGCGTAGCTTCAAGTACAGAAGCGGCTCAAAAGCGCAAGTTTGGTCTGCGGCGTCGCGTCGTCCCGTTAATGCAGCACACGAGCCGAGCTTGTTACGTGCATTGTGCGGCGGCGCGGCGGCCGCCCGATGATACATTATTTTTATAACAATAAATCGTTGTAAGTAAAGCACCGCGCGCTGCCCCGGTGGTCTGCCCCTAGTACGGACGCTTGCTCAAGATCTGCCGCTGACTTAAGACTACTCTTAAGACTTTACAACACGAAACGACGATTAATCTCTTTAAAGTTACTGTTCGTCATACTGTCTCAGAATAAGTACATTAAACAAAACATTTCATTATTTTATTGCTAAAAATGTTTCTTGGAATGCATAAAAACGATATTTATATTTATTATAATATTTTTCTTTGTACTCGCAACTAGTTTTCAGAACATTATACAAAAATAATAGAGCGCGACTAAGGCATGCCGTAACCGATGCCAAAACTTAATCTATGGTAGATAACTGAGGCAATAGCAAAACATGGTTCCCATCTTTGTACGACTCGCCCTTGGACCCGGACGTCCCGGTAACATGGCTCAACTCACAAGGAAAAGAAATCCTTATCATGCAGGCCACCATAAGCTAAAAATATCACAAATTCTGTCTGATACCTAGTTATGTTTCAATCATAGTAGAAAGCATTCAGATCTTGGAAACGTTGCGTGTTGTTTGAAAATAATTTTCACGTACTTTTATAGTCAGATTATGTTTAATATTGTCAATGAACTATAGTAAAACTGTACAAGCTTTCTCCTGATAAGTAACGTCATTAAATTTCTGTACATTTACCACAATTAAAATTGATGACATGCTACCGTAACACAGGTTACATAAATATGAAAAAAGCAAATGGCTTTTCAATAGTTAATTTATTATTTAATGAAAGCTACAGATACGATCTACAGTTGCATACATAAAGATAAATGCTATGAGATGCGTTACAAGGGTACGCCAGAGTTTGTGACCGTAGCTGTGATACGGATCGTAAAAATTAATTGTCCTTGACACGCGGTGATTCAATTTGCTTTTTAATTAGTCGGGAGCCACAGATATCGTACGTTACCGTAGATAGTACAGATAACCCGCTATGGAGAATCAATATACGATCTCTACTGATAATAGCCACTGTATATCTTCAACAGAATTCAAAGCAACAAGATTAACCTTACATTTACATTTTTAACGTAAGTGTTAAAATAATGCCTAATGAATATTTATAGTAATCTTTGCATTCGATCTTAATTCACTATTTTCTATTAAGATAACATTTGTAACAAAACAGATACGTTAAATAAATTCTTATAGTCACACCTCTTTACTTTAAATATAAGCCTCGTATTACATTTTGAAAGGTATTTCAAGCACCTCCTACTAATCTCATGTAAGTAAAAACAGTACCTATCTTTAGCGCGATGGACGGAGCAAATTGAATTTTTATATCAAATTATAGATAAGTTTAGTTGCATGCGTTGTGTTCTCATTATAATTTCATAATGATTTTGATTTTGTCTATTGTCTTACTGGTCTATAGACCAGAAGAGGCAGAAAAGGGCTTCCAACCGTCCGGTTTTCGATCGGACTGTTGGGTTTTAGACGGAAGTTTTAGGTCGCTAACTTCCGACCGAATGAAATTTTTCCGGTCAGATAAAATTGTAAACGCAACGTTGCCGCGCACGCCGAAATTCTTAGAACAGATACTGAAAAATTACTTTTCAAAAACGTTGAAAGCAAAAACAAGTTCAATTTTAAGAAAAATAATATTCCTTCACTTATATTTTGTTTTTACCTATGTGGTAAGTTGATACATCTGTATCTTTCTAAATAAAACTTATTCATTGATACTTAACCTTTTTTTTTTAATTTGACCAAATATGACCAGATTAAATTTGTTGTCCTTATGGCGGCAGAAAAAGTTGGCATCATAGTAGGTACTGCCGCTTATGTAAATAAAGTAAGTAAGATAGCAGCACTTTTTATAGTAGGTATGTTAGGTTGAGGAGTTGGTAAGTAAAAATGAAATAAAAAAAAGAAAGAGAAAAATATTTATTCTGTGCTCTCGAAATCGTAAAACAAATATAAAAGGATAAAACAAAAGCAAAGGTGAGACAGAAAAGGGACCTTTCTCAACGCAGAGCTATGGTTGTTACCATTGCGCTGATATTCTTGCTATCTTTTATTAAAGTTAGAAGTGCCTAGTTCAATTTAATGTGTGTGCAATAAGAATGCAGCGCTATTAACTACAATTCTATTATCTACATACTTGTCATCATATTAGAATTTGACACTGTGGTCCCCGGTGTAGCGTATGAAACCACTTCATATTTTCCCCTGATGTCGTAAGAGGCGTAGTAACCAAGTAGCAGCGTTAACTGAGTAGGTAGGTACTAAATATTACACTAATTCGTTATTTGTCTCATAATTAATCACTAAGGTTATTTCATAGTATGTGGTGCTCAGATAAGGTATTTTTGATTCGTCTGCGATAATATTTTTATAGAATTAATAAAATGGAGAGGGGGGCAGCTTTGAAATTTTTTTACATTTTATTCCATAAATCCAAAATTCTTTAATTCACTTTATTTTTTCTTCCGTAATGGTATCCAGGGTTATTAGGCATCTAAATAATAATGACTCTCTTAATCGTTTATAAAGGAATAATGATATATTTGCATTTTTGTGGAGACATGTAAATGTTCAAAGCTGCCCCGTAGTTGGGGCAGTTTTGAACACACATGGGGCAGCTTTGAATCAGTATATTTTAACAAAACAATCTGTACATTTTTAACATTTATTGGAGAAATAATAAAAAAATAAACACTTAAGCTTCAAAAGTATCGTTTTATATCGAAATTGAAAAATAATCGATAAAACAATAATTTAAATTAATTGGTACAAAAGCTTACAAACAAAACTTCTAGGTGTAGATCAGAGTAAATATTAAAGAAAATCGATAAAACCAAACAAAATATATAATACTGTATAATATATATTTAACAAAGGTGCCTATCAAAATATAATAAAAAAACAGTATTCATTAACAGTAAGAAAAGTAAGATCCTTATTTTACCTTTGAAAAAATTCAAATCTGTCCCAACAGGTTTGTTCAAACCTGCCCCAGGAAGGGTTTTTCAAGATAAACTTATATTCTATAAAATAATTCACTTCTATGTTGTAACCTCTTATTGAATCATAATTGAAACTATTTTATCTATGAAATAAAGAAAATAAACCCTCTCCCCTTCTTCAAAATACGATCATGAAAACCTTAGGCGCCAAATAAAACTACTACTACTTGAAACTGTAACTTACAAAAATTGTAATAACCTGGCGATTAAAAAGAGTGGCCTGAGTTTCTTGCCAGTTCTTCTCATGGCTCTACTTCGTCAGCGAACTGGCTGTAGGTTCATTTGCTGACATTTTGTAAACTTTGACGTTCATAAGTGTTAATTTAATTAACATATATGAATAAACATATTTCATTTCATTTCATAACTCATCTATCGGAACTTGAAAACTAGGAAACACGGTTTTTACGAATGTAGCCTAAAATAGTGAAGTTTAAATTTTTTAGTGAAGTTTAAATTTGTTCTAAGCTGCCCCTGTTCAATGCTGTCCCCCTCTCCATTAAAATATTATCGCAGACAAAAAATATTATTATTATATTATTTTTATAGACAAGTAAAAAATACAATCCAGTAGTACAAATCACCTAAACATTCAAATTCAATCACAGTCCCCTGTGCAATGCCACATTTCTAACTATATACCTACCACATACAACTATTACGAATTTATTCCCAATGAAGATATTAATTTCGAAACGTGACAATTTATAAGTATAATGTTAATGAATTTTAGAGTCGCGTGTACTAAATTAGCAACAGTAACTAGGTAAACATCAACAATATAATACTGATTCACGTACTTGGAAGTTGTTTCAAAGGGTTCTAACAGTACTAAGAAGAAAATATAAATGGAGGTTTATAACTATAAAGAAATTGGTTTGATCAATGCAGTATTAAGTATAGATGCGACATTTTAATCTCTATCTTATAAGAATAAGCATTTATGTGGTAAAAAATATGAAACGAGCATAAAACGTTGAAATACTAATAACAAATCTATCAGTGTCATCCCAGAAATAAGAGTAAGTTTAGTTTAGTTTAGTAGAAATCCTATAAGCCATGATATTGTTCAACTGTTGTACAGCTACAAAGAAACTATACATTTTTAATTACTTATCAAAATTCAAGCAAACTCCTGTACAATTGTGTTGGCAAAATATGCCGCATCTATACTTATGCAAAGTCTAATATCTATTTAGTTATGCGCCTATTATAAGTGGCTTGGATTGAATCGCGTTAGTTAATACTTAATAGTTCACGACACGACACCGACATGTGCTATATATTACGTTTTGTATTAATTTCTAAATTCATTTAAATTGGCTTATTACAAAGTGCCTTCTCACGCCTCCATGTCGAGTGTTATTAATAATTTTCTATTTATGTTATTTATTCTGATAGTTGAATAGTTCGTAATGTTTTGCTATAAATTGTCTATTTACTAATTTTAGATTGTCATTTCGTGGTAGTTCACAGTCTGAATCTTAAAATAACAATATCACCAGTGATATGTGTATGCTGATTAACATAATTACTATTAGGTAGGCCGTATTGGCAGTCACAAACATTTATTATAACTCGCATGTTCCATGGTTTTAATTTTGAGTATCTAAAATATTTTAAGTGGGACCTAAAAAAGCATAACATAAAGATGTCTTATCACCACCAGCCAGAAGTTAGACACTTTGTTGCATTCTGGAATGATGTCTACTATATATGGATCCTACAGCTGAAAGCTTTCATTTGGCAGAGTGGAGTGTTTTTTGAGGACTTATAAAAAATAATTGAGATAAAATATGAAACTTTTAATTCTTCCTTAAAACTTTAAAGTTTACAAGTTTTTTTCATATGACGGAAATGAAAAGCTAATTAAGATTCTATAACATTATCAATTTTGTGGCTACGGAAAAAATATTAACAGTGACAGTAAGAAAAATATAGATATTGTTTTCGAATATTTTTGTTTCGTATCAATTTCAGCTTGAACCTTGTTATCGAAATGTTAATAGACGAAAGCTGATATGATATCAATATTTTGAGATATTATACTTCAGCTATTTGTTATTATTGCAGTCTGTCTTACCTAATTATATTTATTTAGTGACGCTTTCAAATGCTTCAATTACTTTTATTATTTTTTTAACTGTTTTCGCTAAAAATATGTGCAACTTTTTTTATATTAGTCTACCAAAGGTACTCCACCCCGCCTGATGGTAAGCAGTATCCAGAAGTGGTGGCCACTATACTAAAAGCCATCGTCTTAAACTGCTGATATGGTGGCCTCCACTATAGTGGCTGGGTATAGGGTAGGTGAAGGGGATGAGGCAAATGAGAAAAGAGAAAAGGGAAGAAATTGGAGCTCCGGCGCTCTCACTCACGGAACGAAAAGCAGTAGTACGACTACCATTACTCTTACGTCGATCTTCTATGAAAAGATAGTACTTCTTCAGGCGATCCGGCCCATTCATGCTAAAACCAGCGTGGAGCTACTTATATAAGATGTTTTATTGGTTCTCTCTCTCTCTTAGGACACCCACGACAAGTGGTGTGTGAGTGTGTGCGCAGGCGCACGCGCGCACGGAAGCGCTATCGGCCGTCCATCGACGCGTGATTTACGACGCGCCATCTCACTACACACTTTTACGTTTTCATAAAATAAGAAAAAGAAATTCAAATAACATTTGCCTACCGACTTTTGGGTCCCTTAAGTTAATAGAGCTTTTCGTTTCGATAAATGTAGTTAAAAAATATTTTTAACTGATTTAAAAAAATGTGGTTTTATTTTTACTACTTGAACTTTTACTTATATAAACTGAAAAGAGTGAATCAATTTCGTTAAATATCTACAAATTAGCCTTATTTAAATATCTATTTTTGCAACAATTGGCTCTTTGGAATCTCAAATGCAGTTCTACATCTTAATATTTGTATTCCGAATTTGTACAATTCATTAAATATTTTCATACTATATTTTTGGGCAAATAAACAGACCTCGTGAAAGTCGTGTGACCGAACTCGTGTAAGCTTCTGATGTAGAGTCTTATAGTTATTCGTCAGCATTGTCGTATTATTTATGCCAAATTATTAGAAAGAAAATTATAATGGAACATTTATAGGTTTATAACAGAGTTGATTGTTGAAAAACCTAGTTGTTGTGGTACTGTAGTTATTTATATCTATACATATAATAAAAATGTAATTGGTCGCTGTCTGTACATGGAAGATATATAAGAAAAATATTATTAGGACCTTTATCAACGCAAATAGAACCCAAAACAATGGTTGTTACAATTTTTCTCTGTTTGTCAGTGCGTTTGTTCACGTTAATCTCAGAAGCGGCTTATCTGATTTGGATATGGTTTTCACTGATACGTTGTGGTAAGCTTCACTTAACATTTAGTGTTTGTTTCATGTCAATCGGATTATAAATAAAAAAGTTATGCCAATTTAAAGAATCACGTCGAACATTTGTTAATTTACAACAAAACTTGATAGAAGCAGAGATTTTAACAGAGTGCGGAATAGCTGATAGCGTTTTAATTCCTCGGATTCCTCTCATTCAAAACAATTTTCCGTTTAGTTTTAAACGAGTCCAGTTTCCAGTGAGCCTATGTTTCGCGATGAAAAATAATAAAGGTCAAGGTCAGAATCTAAAAGTTATAGGTGTGGGTGTGGATTTAAGTATTAGCTGGTTTTTGCACGATCAGCTATATGTGGCTCTGCCATTTGTTAGCATTCCTAGCAGCCTGTATGCTTTGATCCCCGATAGCTATACGTGTAATCCATACATAGTATAAAAAGGCTTTGTCCTGACTGACTGACAGACAACGTACAGCCTAAGCGGCCGGTCGTAGCAACTTGAAATTTGGAGGGTGTGTTTGCCTTAATGTCTAGAAGTGTACTAAGAAAGGGCTTTTTAAAATTCAACTAAGTGTGTGAAAAGGGATGAAAACGACTGTATGAAACTGCTTCATTTTTTAACTTAGTTTTGAAATAATGTTTTAGATTACTTAAATTAAAATAAAAAATACCCTAATTTTTTTTAACAGGTGTGGATTTAGAGATAAAGGAGGAAAAATTATATGGAAAGCTTTTGAGGGAGTGCGAGAGGGAAGGAGGGGGAAGGGAAGGGGAAGTGAGGAAAAGGGAGGGGTAGGGAGGGGGAGAGAGAGGGAGGCAGGGGGAGAGGATAGGATGGGAGGGAAAGCATGGAGAAAGTAGAGAAGTGGCAAGGGATACTGAAGAAGGTGGAGGGGAGAAAGAAGAAAGGAAGGGAAAAGCAGAAAGGGAGGAGTGGGGAAGATGGGGGAAGGGGAAGGGGAAAGTTATTGTAGTGAAACTTTGCTTTTGTGTAGTGTATTTTTTCACGGGGGACATCTTTAGGTAGGTGAAAGAGGGTTTGTATAATTGGGAGATTAGAAACAATATGGAAAGCACTATAAAATAATATAAAAAATGTCTATTGGGAAAAACGACATTCACGCGAGCGAAGCTGCGGGCAAAAGCTAGTTACTAATATTTACGTACGCAGAACATTCATAGTTGCAGAATTCAGCACTTTTGCGTCCCAGCAACGCGACGCGGCATGATCCTTCTCTACGTTTCTTTTGTTGTTAAATAGGTATTGAATTTTAATTGTACAGAAAAGAAAGTCACACAATAGTTTGCGGCAGTTAGTGACATGTAGGTATGATTATCAATAAATATATATTAACAGAGGAACTAAGCACAAGGTCTAGTAAATAAATTAGCAAAATTTATTTTCCAAATACCAAATATAATAGAATTTTGGTAAATACGACCTATGAAATATAAACCATAGTTCTATTAAAATAATTTTAATAGTGCTATAAATTCCAACAACATCAAATAATGATATATCTGTTCACAATAAACTAGATTTCGTTATCTACGCTTATAGCAGAAAATCAATTTGTCATTGTTTATCATTATCTACGGAGATAATAATATGCGCTCTGGTTCGGCCTCTATAAATCACAATAAGATTAACGCCATTTGAAATACGAAAATCACTCAGGAAACATGTTACTAATAAAATGATTATTCATTAATATATTAGTGAGCACGTACGCAAGCAGACAGAGCGGTTCGCGGCCATTATACAGGATGACGGCGCGCGTGTCCGCTGACTTACAGGCACCACTCCATGAGACAATACCATGCCCCCCGCCGCACATCCGACATTATTACACCCGAAGAGTTCCTTCCCAAAACCTCAGAGCTCAAACTGTAATGGTAACGCTAAGCGTGCCGTCGCCTTTAAATAGGAAACGACACGTTTATCCAATTAGAAATTCACCATATCTTTGTGATAGTTGAAGAGGAAATTTGAGCAATCAACTTGCAGAGCGCCTCGGCGTTCCTATCACAGTTTATTCAATTGAGCTGGTAATGAAGTTATGTGAGCTATGAACATGAAATAAGCGCTCCGAGTTTAGACTGACCGAATATTTATTTGATGATTTACTTAAAGTTCGATCACCTATACGAAATGACTTATTCAAATTCAATCATGACAGGAATGTACCGATATTATTTATCTGTTCACTAAGAATAATAATGGTTTATAATGAGAATATGTCTAAGGTAAATTGATTCTAGAAACCATGTCAATTCAAACATTTAAGGAGTTAATTTAAATCCAATCTTTAGGATAAAAGATATGCAAAAGTTAGAACGGTGACAAGAGATTGGAGTCAGGTAATAAGATAAGTATGGCCTCAATACGGATTCCAGAACAAACAGGCTGTTGTAATATACCGCTAGCATTCTAAATCATGTACAATATATATTATAACAGGCGAAGTGCACAAATGCGTGAACTGGGAACAAGTTGTTATTACAAGGTGTTGAACCTGGTTTTCTGATTTATTGTCGAATGGTATTAGCATACGACAGTAATGTTGTTTTGAGGTGTCTCTTTGTAGCAAATGTTTTATCTACGTTAATTACAAAATATTTCGTCCTAAATATCATTCGCTTGACACAAAATACATTTGTTTTCTTTTATTTGTAAAATTGTCGCTAAATACCTTAAAGGTGTCAAGGTTCATTTGATCTCGTAATTCGATAACTCCGAACGAGTGGCATCGTAAATCTCATTAAAATTGACTTTTTGGTTTATTTGTAGTGTTACTGATACGACTAGCTTCATTTTCACAGTATAAAATTTGAAAAGAACTTAACTGTCAAGCTTGAGTAAAATGTTCTAAAGTCGAGTTTAGAGCTCTTACTCGTAATAGTAGCATGTATGAATGAGGAAGTGTTTTAGTGTTTCTCGGGCATTGTTAAGTGTTGTTAGATGTTGGCAGGCAAGTGTCGTGTGTCGGGCGCGTGGCTTCGCCCCTCAGCCGCGCGGACGACGCCGAATGATACACCGAGTTAGGCGACCTCACTCACCGCACTGACCTCATTCATAAATCGTCATTTAGATTCAAAGAGCAAGGGTCTACAAACGACTATAGATTTTAGTTCATTCTGAATTATGACGTCCCATGATTACCGAAGTTTATTCCACTTACGAACTTTAGCTTTAAAGTGTTGGGAAACGGTTTATCTTTACATAATACGTGATATATAACTATATTTATATTATAAGCGGATTCAGAAATGTGTCAGTTGTTCATAAGTTGCAAGCAAAGATGGTAATAAAATAATTTTTAACAAAAAAACCGATTTGAAAATTTGTGTGTTAAATTAAATTATTTGACTAAAGACTTAGTTAACACATTTTCAAACTAAACACTATACTGTAAAAATCCGTTATTGAAGTAGATCGTTTCACAGGAATGCGGTTATATAATGAGGAAATCTAAGTGAACAATAAAAGTGGAGTGTGACGCGTAATGACAATCGCGTGCCCTGGCGATCCGCTTCGGCATGCAACAACCACTCCAAATTAATATATCCTGGCTCGCGCCGTGATTCCTAATATTATATTTAGACGTGACACGCGCTCGTTTGTATCAATTGGTCTCGTCTGCTTCACTGATATACGGTCGACGCTACTTTAGAACAATGATGGCATAAATTGCGCTATTACGCGCTTTAGCACTGCCCCGCGACCCTGCGCGACTTCTGTCTCTCTAATTGACAAATTAGCCTGCACTGATACGCTTGCATGCACAATCGACGATACAATCACAGTCCGGTCACGGTACCTACTACAATTTGTACAAACAACAAATTGTATCTGCCTACACTAGATCGCCGCTAGCCCACTGCCTATTAATTTGATAAAACCAGAAGTTGTCAAACCGAATCAGGAAGCATGTCGATAAATGAGCACACAACTGATTCACATGTCGGGGACAAGCGATTACAATACACATAAATAACTTCTTGTACGGCGCCGATGCAACTGCACCAATACAAATCAGTCTAATGAGTGGATCCCATGAAAGCCTTTTAATTTCCCATTTGGTGCGGCCACCTCAGATATCGGCTGACTGTTATTAATATAGGGACGTAAACGGTCGCCGGTGGCGGGACTCTCGACAACCTCGATTAAATCCCGCCGCGACCGCCTGTACGAAGATATCGCAGACGCTCTCTGCAACTTATCTCTTACTATTAATTACGCTCAGATATTCATCGGACAAGTTTTAATGCAACTACTTCATTTGTTGCACTAAGAGTGCCATATCAGGGACGTATTACTAGTGATAACTTTGTACTAGCCTCGCCCGTCTAGTGCGACTTTACCAGACAACAGATCACGTTTTGACACGTAATTTATAACCTATCAAGTTATTCAAGTAGATGACTGATAGCTCCGAGGCGGCGTAAAATGCAGTCTTTACACTTAACATTGATAATCATCTGGGTTTAAATCAGGTGTTTTGTAACATTAGTGTTCGTTGGCGGCGTGCGGCAGCCGCTGGACAGCTAATGTAATTACTCTGTTTCTATTCATAAAAGAATTGGAATCAGATCAGGCGTAGCTACAGGCGATGCCTGCAAGTGGTTAATAACACCCCACTAAGAATATTGACTGCTGTTGCAAATTGAACAAAACTAGTATCGTGCTCTGTTTAAATCGCTATTTATTTCATATTATTTATCCTTGTCCCATAGATACGTACACTTAATGTGAGGCTTTCAATGCGGTGATGTAGAGCATCGTAAAAATACGAGTAATTTACGGAGATGCTCGTGGGGTTTTATTTTAGTAAGATGGCCTGTTGAACCGTTATGTATACCATCATAATTCACATAGATCATATTCAGCCGGTAAACCGGTTCATTGAAAAGAGAAACAAAGTGGTAGTTTGTGATGGCGCCGTGTAATTGCACCTTGCTCTAGATGCAACAATATAACAATAAGTCAACAATCTCTCGCTTTTTTACAGTGAGGGCTATATTTTTAAAGAGGAAGAAGTCGAGCAAAGTCACATTTTAACTATTATACTATCAATTAGTTAGTATTAATGAGCATCAATCGTGAAAAAATTGTCAAATTTCAATAACAGAAACTTCAACTAGCTTAGTTTAGCAACATTCAAAGTTATCTCAGTAAAATGATTTATTATTTTCATCATCATCATATCAGCCAAAAGACGTCCACTGCTGGACATAGGCCTCCCCCAATTTTCGCCATCGTAGCCGGTCGCTCGCCGCCCTCATCCATCGGTTGCCCGCCACCTTTATAAGGTCGTCGGTCCACCTTGTGAGGGGTCTGCCCACGCTGCGTCTTCCGGTTCGTGGTCGCCACTCTAGAACCTTTCTGCCCCAGCGGCCGTCAGTTCTGCGAGCTATGTGTCCTGCCCATTGCCACTTCAAAGAAGCAACTCTGCGAGCCACGTCAGTTACTTTGGTTCGCCTGCGGATTTCTTCGTTTCTCAAACGATCGCGCAGGGAGACGCCTAACATAGCCCGCTCCATCGCCCTCTGAGCGACTTTGAGCCTTCGGATAAGACCCATAGTTAGCGACCACGTCTCTGCTCCGTATGTCATCACTGGCAACACACACTGGTCAAAGACCTTGGTCTTAAGACACTGCGGTAGTGCGGACGAGAAGATATGTTGTAGCTTCCCGAACGCTGCCCAGCCGAGCTGGATTCGCCGAGTGACCTCTTTCTCGAAATCGGACTTACCTAATCGGACTGTTTGTCCCAGGTATATGTACTCGTCAACGAATTCGAGCATCGAGCCTCCGACCGTAATAGGAGTGGGTGTAACATGGACATTGGTCATGACTTTAGTCTTGTCCATGTTCATTTTTAGGCCCACTTGTCGAGAGACTCTACTGAGGTCATCGAGCATTGCACTGAGTTCCTCCACGGTCTCAGCCATGACCACGATATCGTCCGCGAATCGAAGGTGAGTGATGTACTCGCCGTTTATGTTGATGCCAAGTCCATTCCAGGTCAGAAGCTTAAACACGTCCTCCAGTGCAGCGGTGAACAGTTTCGGAGATATGACATCTCCCTGTCGCACTCCTCGCTGCAACTGGATAGGCCTTAAGCTCTGACCATTAATTCGTACTGACATGGTGGCGTTTTCATACAAACACTTCAGCACTTCGATATATCGATAGTCAATATGGCACCGTTGGAGAGACTGCAGCACGGCCCAGGTCTCGATCGAATCAAAGGCTTTCTCATAGTCCACAAACGCTAAGCATAGGGGCCGGTTATACTCTGTGGACTTATGTATAACCTGCCGCAGCGTATGTATGTGGTCTATGGTACTAAAACCTTTTCGGAAACCGGCTTGTTCGGGAGGCTGGAAGTCGTCGAACCTGTTTGCGAGACGATTAGTGATGACTCTTGAGAACAGCTTGTAGACGTGACTCAGGAGTGTGATAGGTCTGTAATTCTTCAGAAGGGTTTTATCGCCTTTCTTGAAGAACAGCTCCACCACACCCCTATGCCATGCCTGTGGCGTTTTGCCCTCGAGGAGGACGGCACTAAAGAGCCTCTGAAGGGCCTTCAGGACAGGATTTCCGCCTGCCTTCAGTAACTCGGCTGTGATTCCATCCTCACCCGGCGCCTTGTTGTTCTTGAGCTGTCTCAGGGCCATACCAATCTCGCACAGGCTGACGTCCGGGATGTCTTCGGTGTAATGTCGAGTTAACCTAGCTCTTGGATCTGATGCTAGGGAGCTAACAGGTGCATGTTGTGTCGTGTATAACTGTCCGTAGAACCTCTCGACCTCCTCTAAAACCTCTGGCGTAGACGAGATGATCCTGCCGTCCCCAGTTTTCAGCTTGACAAGTCGGCTTTGCCCGACAGACCGATCTCGTGCGAACACTTTCAAGCCTTTGTTGCGCTCTATAGCCTCTTTAACACGTTGTGTGTTAAATTGGCGAAGGTCGCGAGTCAAAGACTTGGAGATCCGTCTGTTGAGCCGCCGACAGTCACTAGCTTCCTCTGGGGACTGCAGTACCATCCTGCGTCTTTCGTCCATAAGTTTGAGGGTCTGGTCGGTGATCTTTCTCGGTCCTATACTGCGGTGGGCTTTAAAGATGTTAGACCCTACCGAACGGACAGTTTCCACGAACCTGTTGCTGTATTCGTCCACGTCTACGCAATCGCCGAGGCTTTCGAAGCGGTTAAGAAGTTCGAGTTGGAAGCTCTCGGAGCTTTGAATTTGAATCGGTGCAGGTCGGAGCGTAGACTTCATCAGTCGAGACCTGTCCAGCTTAGGGTTGATATTTAATGTGCCTCTTACCATCCGGTGATCGCTTCCGGTTTTCACCGCATTGATCACTGAGACATCATTAAATATTTGCCGCCTGGTCGACATGATGAAGTCAATCTCATTTTTTGTTACACCATCAGGACTAATCCAGGTCCATTTGCGGCTATCGCGCTTCTTGAAGAAGGAGTTCATCATAAAGAGGCCCTCCTTCTCCATGAAGTCAGCCAGCATTTGGCCCCGGGGATTCCTGGATCCAAATCCAAACTGCCCCACTCTCAACTCGTTACCGCCTCGTTTACCTAGCTTCGCGTTGAAGTCCCCCATGACAACAGTGTATTGGGTCCTAGAGGCATGTATTACTCTGGAAATGTCCTCATACATAGCCTCGACCTCATCGTCGGGGTATGTCGAAGTGGGAGCATAAACCTGTATGACCTTCAGCGAATACCGTTTGGTGATTCTGAGTATAAGGTATGCTACCCTCGTCGACACACTCTCGATTTTCACCACGTTGTTCACGAGGGACTTGTGGACGATAAACCCGACTCCACCTTGGGACAGTTGGTCGCCCTCCCGGAAATAGAGCAGGTTACCGGACTTAAGGGTTATCGTATCCTCCCCCTGTCTTCGGACTTCTGACAATCCCACTATGTCCCATCGTAGCCTGCTCAATTCTTCCTCCAGTTCAACAATCTTCTCGTCATTCCGCAATGTGCGCACGTTGTATGTTGCCAGGGCCAAAGGTTGTCGTTTTGGGTAGCCTGGCCGCACCCGGGGATTCTTCGCACCCCCTACCCCGCCGTTACCATGGCCGCTACCGTAGCCAGGAATAGCGGGATGACCGGGGACTGGGGGCCATTTCTTTTGTTGTAGCTCCATTTGGGGGGATATTGCCATAATCGCCACGCTTGGCAGGCGGGTTGGCGATCGCAGTGGTGGTAGCTTTATCACAGGACGCTGCTGCCCGTCCTGTGTTGTGCTGATTTTCTACCACCCGTTTTCGTAACGGTTTAACCGCCGTTATTCGGTAAACTGATGTACTGTCATCATTTTGTCCTTAGTCGCCTTGTACGACACCCACGGACAGAGAGGGTTGGGACCATTCTTCATTTATTATTTTACCAGCCAACATTTTAAGCCGGGCTATAAACCAAACATGAAACTGGTCAAAGTAGGTAACTTAATTATTCCGTCATTGAGTAGTATTAAAATCAAATTGAATCGAATTTATTGACAGTTAAGATTAGTATTATATTTCTATTTCGTCATTCGCTTGAGCCCACCTATCTTTTGCTTGGAATTTCAATTAGAAATTGATGTAAGTTAGAACTTGACAATTATATGAAACGAATTGTATAAGACAATGATATCTACCTACCACTTTAGAAAGAGTTAGTTAGATAAATAAGATCTACATACCTACTGCGGACGATCAACCTCGAAGTCTCGAATTCAATTAGCAGATCAGATCAATTGGAATGTCGAAACGCTAAGGTTTAACCCTGAGTCTGAAACTGTGTTTTTGTGTTTGAAAATACTCTCAAAACCACTTATTAGAATACTTTTCCCTCAACTATCTAGTTCTATGTATGACATAAGAGGTCACACATATGTAATAAATACAACAAGTAGTATAAATAACATATTATTAAACTTTGCTAAATTCCTAACACCAATAAATATACGATGATAACTATAAACATTGGTTTATACTCCCGAATACATTAGTTATGCCATCACACCGATGATATCGTGACTTAGAGTAGGCATCAGCAGTGGCCAGGTGTCACTTATCTCGACACGGCTTCACTGATGACAGACCGGTACTCTTGAAACTGGAGATGAAATGAGGAATCTTTCCGTACCCGTGGCTTGCCATAACTCAGTTAGATAACACGCTGTCCAGTAAAACTGTTAACGACAAATAACATAGATAAAGTAACGGGCACCTAAAGACCCTATCTTCTATTCGATAATATTTAATAATTATTTATACATACTTATCAGATGGATGCGTGTTTAGGGTTAGCACATGTCAACTGTCTTGGTGTGCCAGGCTAATGATTTCAAACTTATTAAAAATGGCACTCTAAAAAGTCAGCGAATCTAAATATGTGGTTCTCAATCTTAACCAGGTCAATGGTCATCATTAGACCTTGTATGGCTTGTATACCCATACTGTGTCTGCCAGTTGGTGGTCACCACTCCAGATATTTTTTCACAAGCCAAGCTTCCGTCAACCACTTTGGTATTCCCGCGGTTTGAAATTATGCCAGGAACAGACTTACAAAATGCAACGCGCAGTATAACTCGCAATGAAAGAATTGCCATTTAATATGTAGACACCGCGCGCGCACGAACCACGCACACTACGCGCACGAACCACGCACACTACGCGCACGAAACAGGAGCATTTCAACTCGCCGCGATTCGCAATTTGTTGGTTTTTTCGCCGAACACAAAGGGGCGCGGAGTGTTCGCGGAGCGCCAGTGTGGACGGGTTGTGTGTGTCTGTACGGCGAAACGCTCACGAATAGCGCGCGAACCATAGTCACGAAAGAAAACACAGCTACTCTTAATGCTCGTTTCATGTTCGCGTGCACGCCGGATGCGAGTACGTACATGCTCGATTCGTGCGCGCCCTGTGTCCATTTTTATGAAATACTCGTTCCATTACATTCCATTCCGTTACATCGTTTGTTGCATTTCATAAGTCTGTACGCGCCATAAGATTTCGCAAAAAAATTAAGAAGATTCAAGATCGATAATATACACTACTCTATACGCAGGGTCGGATCTACCATATGGCTTTCTGGGCTTCAGCCCAGTGCCCCGTGGATTCCCAGCTAAGTCAAGTCAAAATCAAAAATAGACGATAATGTGAAAATACTCATTATTTATTTAATTAAGTAATTAGGTGGGCGCCTAAGCAGTAATAGCCCAGGGCCCCCTAAACCCACGGTCCGGCCCTGTCTATACGACAACATGTCTGTAGCAGCAATGATTTCGCCTTTTCACAAAGAGCTATCTTGCACTCTGTGCACCAGAAACTGGATTCCACCCGCACTTTACTAAGGTGTTTTTAAATGATTACAATTTTACGAGTAATTGTGTCAGTTGCGACTGGATATGTCACAACATTTTTGTCAGAAGTCTCAAATTTACACCTGGTAGCCCTATGAAAGACGACGAACATCATGTCACCGCAATAGTTTTTACAGTGATTTATTTCGGTGTCAGTTACCAAGACCACAAAATTGATATGAAAATTATGAAATACGCTAATAAAATAATCATCTTAGTAGTAAAATAGATGTACATAGAGGTAATAAACATAATCAACTTGGTTTTTTTTACTGCTAATTGGCTATACTCACAAGTAGTTTAAAACTTATCTAAATCTTTAAAAATAGTATTTCTAACTAACTATTAACTATGAAGATATTATATTGATATCAGCAATATTAAATAACTAGCTTGCGGTGGCGCGGTTTCACCCGCGTCTTTGCTTACTGCTCTGCTCCCGTCGCCAGAGTAGCGTGATGTTACATAGCCTATAACCTTCCTCGAGAACTGGGCTGTCATAGGCAAAAAGAATTTTCAAATCCGACTGGTAGTTCCAGAGATTAGCGCGTTCAAACAAACAAACAAAGAAACAAACTCTTCTGCTTTATATAATAGTATAGATAAATCTTTTATTAAGTAAATTTAAGTTTTATTTGTTTACATTTTTGATTACTGCATAAAACATTAAAGTATGTTTATTTAATGTAGAATTTGTATAAATTAATGCTCACAAATCAATAAAGTTTGATGCGCTATCAAGATCGTTGTAATTTCAACTACGAGACGTCTACTGCTGGGTATATGACTTCTTTAAGGACCTATAAGTGGACTTTAGTTAATATAGTTATTAATTAGATTTTTAACACAATATTGTGGAATTAGTAACACACTATCAGTTAGATCAAACTTTTTACAAGTAAACTAGCGGCATAATACGTAGGTACCAGTAGCGAAGAGTCACTTTTCCGAGGAGGGAAGCCGGTGGGGTTAAAATACTTTGAGTTTCGGAAGGCCAGTTAGACTTTGAGTAGACACTCAAGCAGTAATAGGTATAAGAAGGTCAGGCCATATTTTAAAAGGGAAGCCGGCAGGAATCGTGTTATATGGACGCTTCGCCACTGGTAGGTACCTAAGTGATAAAATATTTCTGAGCCTTGCATCATTAATAATAAAATGTGCAAGAAAAGTAATTGACATTTTTCAACCTCATTCCTATACGTTTCAAGATCAATATTGCAAACTGGACATATCTTTACTTACTCCCTGTTTTCCACTGAGCAAACAACATTGTATATCAGGAGATACATTTGTTAAGCCAATTAAAAATGATGACGTTTGTAATTAGTAGATAATTTAAACATGACAAAGCAAAGACACTCAAGTAAGTAGTAATATCTCTTACATGTCTACATCGACGAATACGTAAACGGTTATGATCCATCTAAGATAAAATACTTGCATAAATAATAAGTGTTGAGTCTTTCTAAAGCGCAGCGTCCGGCGCCTACTGTAACAAGTACTTACTATCGGATATTTACAAATTTAATTACTAGTCCAATGTTACTTATAGTTGGTTAGCTTAGTGCGGTCTGTAGCTTAATATATATGAACTTAGTCAATTAGAATACTAGACTCCTCATAAGGTGGATAGATGACCTATTATCGGTGGCGGGCAACAGATGGATAAGAGCGGCTCACCACCGGTCAAGGTGGCGAAACTTGGAGGAGGACAGCAGTCAGGATGTCTCTCGGTTGAAATAATGAAAGTGGTGTACCAGAACCCAACACTTTGCTTCAATATTTAATAAGATTAATGATAACTTCCCGTGACTATTGCATATATGGTTTTAACAAAGTGATGCATTCAATTTCACCGTTGCTCAACTGTATATCATGTTTCCCTTGTATCAATGCTTAACATAACAAGTATCAAAATATTAATGATTAAGGCGAACACGCATCAGCGGAGACATCGCTACATCTCACTACTATATAATATTGTACTACGTCAAACAAGTCGATAAACATTTTATAAAATTTATCATTGTCTTTACGTTAATTAATTCTTAGTTTACACAATATACACTTGGTTATTCAAAATTATTAATCGAAAATCGTGATGAAACCTTAATCATCATCCACTGATGAATATCGGTCCTCAATTTACATTATAAGCAACCTACATCGCGTCTGCCTCACACATACATTATTTGGTTTCAAATCCAACATGCCCAGATATCTTATTACGTGCGGAAAGTAAAGAACTTTACATGAAATACAAATGCTTATTGCATATATTTCCATTTTTAACCTCGCTCTAAATTTTGAACCAATTATCTTAATAAAGTATAGGAATGTCTGCCTCTTAAGTAGTATAATAGTTGTCACTAAAATTAGGCAATATGAAACTCAATACACCGTTTATGATTGACCTTATCAAGACACGACCGCTTCAACTGTACCTTATTATATTCGATCCACTTAATAGCCATACTTTCTAATTCTAATAATATATTTTATAATTTATTAAGAACGACATTTTTGATCTGACATAAAATTTGAGAATGTATCATTATTATATTTACTAGTGCCGATAATGACAGACATATGTATAAATAAAATACTCATATTTATAAATATTATGTATTTCGTCTTAGTGTATACATTTTTAACGAGATCGTAAAATAAATACGGTAATGAAGAAACTACTTATCATTATTAAGTATTAAATAAGTTATGTCACTAACTATATCGTGCTAAAGTTATAAAAAATAAGCTGGTCTAATGACATACTCGATTTGTTTTCTACGATATACCGCAAAGATAACAAACAAGTGTAAATACCACTTGATGGTAGTCTATTGACATTTAACACTCAAAATGTCGCTGATGCAACCCTGAGATGAATACGGAACAAACCTGATAGGTATAGTTTTTCTTAGTTCTTATATGCAAATGAATTTTACTTGCACTATTCTTTTTATGCAGGTACCTAATTGCAGCGTCAGCGTTAGTATTGACTACTAGAAGAAAGACTAACGAAATCTATACGGTAGTAGATCTACGCTGGTTTCAGCATGAATGGGCCGGATCGACCGGGTAAGTAATAACCCTCTCATAGAAGATCGACGTAAGAATAGTAGTATCCGTACTATTGCGATTCGTTCGGTGAGTGAGAGCGCCGAAGGCCCAATTTACCTCCTTTCCTTTTTCCTCACTTCCATAAATCCCTTCACCTACCCCACTCCCTTTATGCTAAGCAACAGCTTCGCAGAGTCCCTAGCATTTCGAAAGCAATGCCAGAGACTCTGAGTCGTTCATGAGCGACAGTTACCGCTTTCTATCACGCGGGCTTTTTGCTCGTCTGCCACGGTCTTAGAGCATTAAACCAACGCCACGGTCGACAATAAAAAAATAAAAATAACATTTCACTCAAAAAAGGTCACTTCACTAATCAACCACACAAAGTCAAGTCACAAATTAATGCAATAATTTATTATTTTACAAAACGATTTTTGAGCTTCTATCAATACAAAGGAGAAAGATAATAAGAAGAAGAATACAAAGGACAAATGATTACCTATAAGGGACTACTCACACTTATTCAGCTCTAATCAGCTTATGCCCATGTAAAACAACGATTTTGTATGGAGACGCGTACGCGTCCGTTCAGCTTTCCACTTGCGTACGCGTTTCCATACAAAATCGTTGTTTTCTACGGGCATAAGCTAAATAGAGCTGAATAAGTGTGAGTAGTCCCTAATTGTAGCCTTAGTAGCACATGTGTTAAATTATCTTATTTCATTTTATCATATTATTATGTTCATAATACAAGCAATTTTAATAAAAAAAATATTTTTCTATCTCAATCACACACTATTTTCATAAAAATGCAATTTCCTGAGAGTCGAATCAATCTTACAATTATTCAAACAACGTAAATATCAAATGGATAAACGTAATGGATTGCATATTTCTTAAGTAATTCATTGGTCGGGTGTATCTTTCATATTGTGTTTAAATAACATTGACTCCCGCAAGGTAGGCAGGGGAGTTCTATCACTACACTAATCGCCAGCTATGTAACCTCAGGTGAATTATTCAAAATTGGAAGAAATGTATCTATAGTTGCAGTTACTCGTTAGTTAATACAGTATGAACTGCTTTGTCTTACTTTTCTTGGCTTCGTTAGTAGTTCTATTTACTTATACGATAAATATTTGAGTTAATGTGTGAAACTAGGTAAACATTCTTAACACTTTGAATGCCATGCAACCAGACACACACAATAGAAAACCTATTGTTTGCAGTCACCGGCTTAAAAAAATAAATAAACGTTTGTCTATGCAAAATTATATGTGAATTTCGATCTCTAAGCGACGTTCGAGCTCGCAACTCGAGGATATTCATAGCAGAGCGCTATAAAATTATCGGCTTAGGTAGGATTTAAAATTGAATTTGCAATTATTAAAGGTAACTACTTTAATGCTATTTAAAGTAAATGTATCCTGAAATTAGCTGTCCTATACTGTATTTGTTTTAAGATATGACCCGCAAAAGGTCTAAATTGTGATGGATATAACAAACGATTAAGACACAGCAATAAGTACAAATATTTTTCTCAAAACAAATCAAAATCGACCTACCCGGACCTATCGGTTTCACCCGAGTCTTCTTTTTAACGCTTCCAAACAAACAAACAAATAAAGTCTTCCGCTTTATATAATAGTACACAAAAAGAATTATTTAAATCCGACTGAATTATTCTATGAATGACATTTTTTATGATTAATAAGAATGACATGCTTTATTATGTATGTAAATAGACATCTTGGCTTCACATCATTCTAAAAACAATTTTCGATCATTTTGGAAGTACACAAATAGGCTAAATATTAAGCCTGGCCTCCCTGTATCAGTTAATGGCGTGAGCGATTCTGTAGGCATTGCTGACCTCT
Source organism: Parascotia fuliginaria (assembly GCA_963082885.1). Taxonomy (NCBI): domain Eukaryota; kingdom Metazoa; phylum Arthropoda; class Insecta; order Lepidoptera; family Erebidae; genus Parascotia; species Parascotia fuliginaria. The sequence goes on along the minus strand of OY720180.1, from coordinate 9,011,331 downwards.
TTAAGGAACAGTTTAGAACAAAATCACCACTGGACCCCTGCTTGTGTATGCCTGATGTCACCGGCTGTCATGATCTTGGAACTAGATTTACAGCCAAAGACGTCAAAGGTGTCATCAACACCATGGTAAAAGGAAAGTCTCCAGGTCATGATAGTCTGAGTATCGAGCACCTCAAGTTTGCGGGTCCTCATTTACCTAGAGTGTTAGCAATGTTGTTCAACTTTTGTGTGAGCCATGCGTATTTGCCTAGTCAGATGACTAGAACAATTGTAGTGCCTATAGTTAAAAATAAAACAGGCGATATCGCAGATGTAAATAACGTTAGGCCTATTTCCTTGGCTACGGTGATAGCGAAAGTGCTTGACAGCCTGCTTAATAAACAGCTTAATAACTACATTCGCTTGCACGACAATCAGTTCGGCTTTCGAGCCGGGCTGTCTACTGAGAGTGCTATTTTGTCTCTTAAGTGGGCTGTCAGGTACTACACAGACCGGAAAACTCCTACTTATGCTTGCTTCCTAGATCTATCCAGAGCCTTAGATCTGGTCTCCTACAGTATTTTATGGAGTAAGCTTGAGAAAGCTGGAGTTCCATCTGAACTTGTATGCACGTTGAAGAGCTGGTACGGGGGCCAGATCAATCAGGTCCGATGGGCTGGGTCCCTGTCGGAACCGTATGGATTGGAGTGCGGAGTGAGGCAGGGGGGGTTAACCTCACCTACGCTCTTCAATCTATACGTGAACAAACTCATCGAGACGCTCAGTAGAGAGCGAGCCGGTTGTTACATTGACGGGGTGTTAGTTAACAACATTAGTTACGCCGACGATATGGCATTAATGAGCGCCTCGGTTTGTGGTCTTAGGAAGCTGGTGGCTATCTGTGAAGACTATGCTAAGCGTCAAGGTTTGGTCTACAATGTGAGCAAGAGTAATGTCATGGTCTTTGGTGGCGGCGGTAAAAGGTGTACAGAAACCATACCTCCGGTTACGTTAAATGAAACAACCCTCACGAGAGTATATAAATTTAAGTACCTTGGACATATCTTGACCGCTGACATGAAGGACAATGATGATATTGAGAGAGAGCGGAGGGCACTGTCGATTAGAGCGAATATGAAAGCTAGCAGATTTGCACGTTGCTCACAAGGTGTAAAAGAAACCTTATTTCGTGCATACTGCACTTCTTTTTACACGTGCAGTTTCTGGGCAGATTATTCGCAGAAATCGTACAGTGTCCTTCGCATTCAATATAACAACGCGTTTAGGATGTTAATGGGGTTGCCCCGTTTCTGTAGCGCGTCAGGGATGTTTGCCGAAGCTCGTGTTGACTGTTTTTATACAACTATGAGAAAACGATGCACTTCCCTGGTGCGCCGGGTGCGGGCCAGCCCCAACATTATTCTGAGCTGTATAGCAAGCAGACTTGACTGTTTGTATGTGAGTCACTGCTGCAAGCTGTCCACCTAGCTGTTGGGCAGGTGGCAGTGAGTCACATACAAATAATTATTAATATCTGTTATTCGGTAAAGTGCTTAGAATAGCAATAATAACATAGGAGTAAGAAATATTGTTACTAACACACTGAGTCATGTTACTTGAAAATAAATTTATTATTATTATTATTATTATTTATCAAACAATTTTTTGACATAATATATAAAATGTTTTTTTTTGTATTAATTTTATATGACATGATACCCGAGCCATATTTGAACAGTTAAGTACACATTTTGTATTGTTTTGTTAAAATTATACATTGTGATTTGTGAAATAGAGGTACATTGTGAACTCCTGTGGTAAATTAAGTTCATCTTACTTTATACTTATACCAAAAATTAACAGTTTATATAATACCTACATAGAAACATTTATCACAGTTCACATGTTGCCTTTACCTTTTGTAGCAATATGCAAATTGAGACAGCCTGTAAAGCACACATTTTACTTTTTATTTTTCTTTACAACATAGAAAGCTGTAAGTAATTAAGTATCTATAGAGTTACGTGTATTGCCTGCGTCACTTTGCATGCTACTTGAAACTGTAACTTACAAAAATTGTAATAACCTGGCGATTAAAAAGAGTGCCCTGAGTTTCTTACCAGTTCTTCTCATGACTTTACTCCGTCAGCGAACTGGCTGTAGGTTGATTTGCTGACATTTTGTAAACTTTGACGTTCATAAGTGTTAATTTAATTAACCTATATGAATAAGCATATTTCATTTCATTTCATTTCACTGGTAGTTCCAGAGATGAGCGCGTTCAAACAAACAAATAAACAAACTCATCCGCTTTATATAATAGTATAGATAATATTAAAGCTACATACAAGAAGATTAAAGAAACATGACAGGTAAAAATTATAATACATTTATTAGTATTACCATCGTCGTTGTCATTAACTGCAATGAAATTCATGTATGACCTGAGTAATATGATCTTAAGTATGTTGTATTTTACCTAGATTAAAAAAACATGCTTTATCTTACATCCTTTTCAAACTACTATCGTTTACAATAAGTATTAAAGCGTCGCCGTTGGTATACCTTTTCATATCTCAATCAAGGCTCGTTAAATAAGGATACAAATTACATGCCACTTCGCCAATTCATAAATGCTACATACTAGTGTGACGTTAACAGATGGAGGTACTATCTAAACGTCAAATCGCTGTCACTTTGACATATTTGACACATGTAAATGATGGTAAGTGACACTTGCAACTGTCGAACGCGAAGCTGGCGCCGTTTAATTAACCAATTGATTGCTCTTTTTCTTTTAATTTCTTTTACATATTTTATGTATTTATTTCATTGCATTTTAATACTAGTGTAAACTGCTCTTTCATTTGTTTATGTTTCTCTATATTAGATTTAATAACAATAGAATTATTTTACACAACAGAAATAGTCGATGACGTTTAATATGTCTTTAGAAAAAATTACATACACCGGATGCTTCATCCTATTAACGTATAAATTTCAACTGCGGTATTACAAGTCGGTAACTTTGTCACACGGCCACCATTGCACACGCAAATTCAAGAGATACTCGAAAGATATGCCTTCTTGTAATTTGCTGATGATATCAGTAACAGATACACTCAAAGCAAATAGATTCAACTGTTAGAAATTGATTACCTACGTAGTGATCGCAAGCAATTTGTTTTCGTAATGAAATAAGGTCAACCGAGTCTCAACTCGGTTCATCACATTTCAATATTTGGATTCTGCAAAAGGATTTGAAAACCTACTCTTTTAGTTTATTTAAAGGGTCTATAATGCACTACTTCTATCTAAGATATCGGTTGAAATATTCGTCATGCATGCTTTGTAACATACATATGTATTTATGTATGAGTACCTATGTACAGTATGACTCTAAGTTACAGTAAACTTTTAATATTACCCTACTACCTGTTTTCCGTTCCCTTTCTCATTCTTATTTGGTTGAATTTTCTTAGCATTATTTCTAACTCAACGCTTAGAGAACACAGCCATTTCCGTAGATTATGGTAACCCTTACTGTTCGATGGACCGTATGTCTGTTTGTCATTTATATTCTCTGCACTCTTGAGTCTATGTCCGTCTATATCGCCTAGACTTCTTATTCTTCTTTCTTCCATACATTAATATGAAATGTTATCTTTACTACAATAGCTGAAGTATGAGAAAATTATTAAATACTATAGATAGAACCACACACTAAATCAACATAGGTTCATAGCTAAAAGTATTAATGGTTGTAAGTATAATCATTTATACTACAATAAATGCTTTCTAATAAATCTCGAAACTGATACTTAAGTAACGATTGTCATTTGACCATAACAACGATATGTCTTGATTCTCGTTTAATATCTAATAGGTACCTACTGTATTTTAATAAAACAAAGTTGTACACTCAGCAATGCTCTGGTAACAACTGGTTAGTTCGCACCGCAATATTATGTACTCTGGAATTTAACACGGTTTCCTTTCTTAGCAACAACGTTTTGTCACTTTCATTTTAAATTCTACAAAACATTTTTATTTTTCTACAAATTACCGACGAATAGGTACACTCAGAAGTATATAGGTACTACCTACCCGTTACCTACTTTGATAGGTTGTTTAAAATAGGACAGTAAGTAGTAGTAGTAGTAGTGTCTACATACACTGATATGACTTAATGTGACTCTACAGTTACATTTAATTTTTATAATGTCAGTTCTGAAAAGTTCAGCCTTTTTCATGTGTATAAGAGACTGAACCTCACCAAGTCTGGTGGACCGAAATTAATAATCATAAATCATTAATCTTCATCAATCATTAATCATAAATTAATAATCATTAATCAAAGGATACAAATAGGCTCAGTAAGACCGTCAGGTCTTACTGAGCCTATTTGTACCCTTTTCAATCGTTCTCTCTCTGAAGGCATGGTTCCGAAAATCTGGAAGTCTGCATTCGTCACTCCGGTTTATAAGAAGGGAGATAAAGCCAATATAGAAAACTACAGACCAATATCTAAAATTTGCCTTTTTTCTAAAATTATGGAACGTATAGTACATACCGATGTCTACATGGCGTACAAGTGTAGTTTAAGTGATGAACAGCACGGTTTTATACGGAACCGTTCCACTACATCTAACCTACTTCTTTCACATGAGTTCATTATAAAAGGTATGGAACAACGTCAAGTGGACGTGATTTACACTGACTACACCAAATGTTGATCACCGTATTCTGTTGCAAAAGCTATTGTCCGCTGGTATACACGGAGACTTGTATCGGTGGTTTTCCTCATACATAGAAAACCGAACACAGGCCGTCGTTCTCCAAGGCTACACCTCCAGCTGGTGCAACGTACCATCAGGCGTACCGCAAGGCTCAATATTGGGTCCTTTATTGTTTGCTATATTTGTCAATGACATCAAAAATTGCTTTCATCATTCATATATTTTACTATATGCTGACGACATGAAGATCCACAAAGTTGTAAAAACCATATCTGACGCATACCAATTACAAGATGACCTAAATAGGTTTGAGACATACTGAAGACTTAACAAACTTCAACTGAATGTATCAAAATGCTTCCACATAACGTTCTCTCGTCGCAAAACGTTAATACATCACAGCTATGTTATGAATGATGAAACAATTAACAAAGTGGACAGTATTCGTGATTTAGGGATCTTGCAAGATAGTAAACTACTCTATGATTTACACATTGATAGAATAGTAAAAAAAGCATCAAAAGCCTTAGGGTTCATAATGCGAGCGACGGCCTGTTTTCGATCTTTGAAGCCAGTCAAAGTACTGTATTGTGCATTCGTGCGCAGTCACTTGGAATACGCATCCCAGGTTTGGAACCCTCAATACGAGGTTTATAAGTCTCGTATTGAGGGTATCCAAAGAAAATTCTTACGGTATTTGGACTTTAAGGCGCAGCAGTACTCCGTGAACTATGACCACCGATGCAAAAGGTACCACTTCTTGCCTCTTGAAACGAGGCGTCATATTGGTGACATTAGCTTTCATATAAATATAGCTAATGGTAAAATTGATTGCCCGGAGCTGGTAGCTAACGTCTCCTTACGCACAAATTTGTTAGGTTTCCGCCAACGACCATTGTTAGATATACCTTTTTCTAGCACAAATTATAAGCAGAACATCTTTTCCATAAGAAGCGCACAATTGTTCAATGGACTTCCTCGGGATCTCAACATTGACCTGTACTGCACTAGTGTAGCTACCGTGAGACGACTGTTAGCTGACACACACTTTAGTCAGTATAGAATAAAATAAATGTATAAACTTATTTCAATTTTCTATTTTTTGTTATATTTGTGTACAATTTCGATCTTATCTTATTGTTAAAATCGATACTTATTTTTACTGTTTTCTGAAACATATGTGGGAGCCTTTAATTGGCAATTTGTGAATTTACACTGTATGTTAGTTTTAATATTAGTCCGTAGGCTCTCTGTAAAATAGAATAAAAAAAATAAAAAAAAAATAACAAAGTCATCATCATCTCGTAATCATAATAAACGAAAGAAAAGAATAAAATAGAAATCTTATAATCATAATTAATCATAATTGTTTAAGCAAATAAAACTTTTTAGCTGTGCTTTGTAACACAGCTCACGCGACTTCAGTCGTATTTTGACACTTAATATTTTTAAATATATTTTTATAGTCCTACTCCAATTGAAAGAGTATGACCACGAATAACTATAGTCACACTATAGTGCGATAATTGACGTGACCGCGCGGAACAAAGGTTAAAGGCGTTAAAGGTAACTGTAATTTCGGTTGTGCCTTTTGAGGCACCACAGAAATATATCAAACAGGCACACTAGTGACTTGAATGATCAAAGCATGTGACCAATAATAATCGGGCATGGATTTTTGGTAACAAATGGGAAAATGTTTAAAAACTTATTTTATTTACACATTATATAAGTACACATTGCATATACTTATGTAACAACAATTTAATATTTTCGCAAATGCCAAAATCATTTATCAATTTTCTTCATATTTATTTATTGCAAACAGACACATTGCAGTGACATTTAAACCACATACATTGTTACTCAATACCTGCTTATACTGAAATTCCTATCACTTCAAATATATGTAGAGATTACGTAAAAGACGACACCCAACAGGATTTGCCGGGTCTGCAATGAATATTTTATTAACTTAATATGTAGAACTCTAACTAATACGGGAAAAGCCTCTTTATAATTTTAAGGATTTATACTGCAACTACATTGCAGTATAAATCCAACTCAAATTGACACTGGTCAAATAGTTCAGAAATTATATAGCTACCATCCTATGTCTCATTATTCCATAAATCGATTAAATAAGAATAATAATAGAAATAAAATGTTAAAATAATCTATATCAATAGTGCGAACTATACATTGTCGCGACAACTATCGTAGCAGAACACTGGCGACTTATCTACGCAAACGCAAAACCTGTCTAAACTCCATACTAAGAATACCCAACCAGTCGCACCATTATCACTTTTGAAAATGCAATCCTTATTTCACTAGAAACCTCAATGTATTAAGGAATTCTCAAGTGAAAAAGACGTGACTTAATATCAATAGTATCGTCCTCGTCGACGGTCTCAGCGGTCACCACTCAGCCCGCTCTCACTTAATGTCATAAATAACTTTGTCAATCTGCTAACTTAATAGCATAATTTATCCGTCTCAGGACAACATAACGAGCAATGCCGATAATAAACCAGAAAAGCCATGAGGTGATAATAGCTGTTCGTAAATAATGATTCCTGATTGCCGGTCCACACCTCATCGGGCAGATCGTCGACGAACTGGCTCCGTTGTGTTGGTATCGTCAGCTACACGACTCCGATAATGTACTTCGATGATATATTACAATATCAGCATAATCTATACAACGAGAACTGACCCCGAATACTAACATACGTTCAGCTCACTAGAATGCAATCAGAGTCTAATTAACGCAGGCACTCGGACACGGCCACTATAGAGGATGTACCGATTAGAGCGGTTCGCCCATTAAGGAGAAACAATCACATCTCAAACAAGGAATAAGTAAGATTAGTTCTAGCATACATAACCTTAACTACCTCTGATTTACATAGAGCTTGATTATCAGCGATGTTCATTTAGTTCAGTGGAAAATAATAGAATTTGTTATTGCAAAATAGTATTGTTTATATTACCATAAAATATTAAATAAAATATTTTCTAATATCATCGAGAAATAAACTTAAATTAAAGTTTACTCCAAATAAATGTCATTTATGTAGAAAGAGGGCAAATAGTGAGCAAGTTAGAGAATCCGTTATTCAGATGTATTGGCGTGTCAAATTGAATGCAGGTGTGTCGGGCTGTGTGTGCCCTACACTCCGACAGTGCAGGCGCGGCCGTGCCCGCACCGCCTGCGGTAGCCGCCACTAGCCGCCACCGAGCGACATCGGCCTCACTACACGACTGCTGTGTCGATGTGTTCTCCGATAGCCCCCGCTCCACGGACTGCACCATTTATTCATGGTGCAATAAATTCAAATTACCGGATTAACAATAGTACGGATACCATCTCTCGATACGATATTTGCCTAGCAATATTCAAGACATACGCTACCATTTGCTCCCGGCGTTATAAACATCTATGCACTTTTGCAATTAGCAATAATTGGTAAAGTGAAGCAAATTCAATAGTTTTACTTACAGTATAAAGCGAGGAAAATCCATCAGTTTAACGGCTAGCCGTAAATTCTTACGACGCGGATAGAGTAATAATCTAGATACTGCTTTTAATAGGGCTGTAAATTAAGCACACGCTCGTATAAAACGACGAATGTGAAACTAATTTTAATAAGCGCGATTTACACAAAAACGTTCCTCTATCAATAAATGTCTCGGGCTGTAAGAGCTTTTCGCGAGCACGTGAGTGTTGTTGCACTCGAGTTCATTCGAGTCGTTGAATAGCGCAATGAAATCCTACACCGCGACGAATCGAACGCTGTCCTGTCGCATTTGAAATTTCTGCAATATTTCGCCCTTTTCACGCAAATATAGCCGGGCCATGTCTAAACCGCCGGACATGAAACACAATATCGCCGAGTGAACTCCATAATTTATACGCACTGTACAGCTCCAGTGTCTTGGAGATTATTACAATACACTTGTAGCATTGAGTTATCTGCCTGGAGTTCGATGGTATCAATAATTATTTCTCTATCTGAATATAAGACAATCTTTTCTGAAAAACATTAATACGAGGGTGAATTTCGGAGGTTGTTTGACCAAGTGGTTTGCATAAATAGATTTAACTGAATGCACTCGATTAGCACTAACGCATCTACATCTACGTACATCAAGTCTGGCGGCAGCAGACTATGGGAACTGGTTTCATATTATGTCGCAACGTTTTAATTAAAGTTGTATGACATCGGTTGACGTGACACCCGTTCTACTTCAACTGGACGTTCTAAATGCACTTAGCCAAATTAATCCACAAAGCTATTTCATATAGTACTTTATTAAGGCGTTTACCGTTTAACATGTTCTAAACTTACAATTGATAGAACTTTAAATATCTGGCATATTAGTTTTTCATGATACTTAATTTATTACAAATTCGTTATTATGTGAATTAAAATGATAAAATGATAATGAATTATTTTTTTATTTATCTTTTTTTCCGTGGTAGAAAATAGTTTGTCTTCGTCTGGATGAACATCAAAATGGGTCCCGCATCCTGGCTCTAAATCGGTTCTTAGCTGATATTCAAACCTATATTCAATCGGAAACCCTGTATCTGATCCCCTGGAGGATCTATTTATTTTTATAATATTTTTTATTACCATATGATCCACCGTGTAGAATATCCCAAATAAATTTTAATATTTAGACAAGACCGAATGACCAAATTTATAGTGTATCGGTACGGAATTAAAGAATAATTATCACCAGCGGTGGATCAGATCTATGGGATCTGACCGGAATAACTCGTTTCAGGTTGTTTAGTCAATTATTGATCTTTTGCTTGTGTATACCTATATAAAGCCATATTATAATTAAATATTATATTTTATGTAGAGATAGCAGAAAATAGTCACATACTGCAATAAGTACCTAGAAATTAAAGATCAAATCAAATAGAAATTAATGATTTAAGGAAAACTGCATAAGCAAGAGAAGAGATTCGTATAAAATAAGGTTTTATTTTGAGGTCAAAGTGTTTTTTCATGTTTTCGTTAGCCGTATAGACTTTTCTATTAATGTACTGCTAGAATTAGGCGCATGTTTGTGACTTTATAAATGCATACATATTATACATAGAACACCCAGATCAATTCAATAGCTATGATCATGCACACAAATATTTGCACTGAGCGCGAATCGAACCCGCGACCTCCCGCGACTGCGTGGCAGTCCATACACAGCACTTCCGAACCTCAGAGGTTGTCATTTTGTCTATGATTTCATGTTTATACTTGCTAAATGTGAAGAGTCTTAATATAGATGGCTATTCTAAATGTCTTTTGTCCTTTTCTGCCCAAAGTATATAAAAGGCCAATAGATTTAATATTATTCAAGGTGTTTCTGTTTAGAAATTAGAGCAGCAGTAAATAGTTTAAAAAAGCTAGACATAATTCTAGTAATCCTGGGACATAAGATTGCTGGCCAATTAATCTGACACATTATATCACTTACTACCAAAAGCAAAAGCTGTCTTATTATATCTTTTTGGTTTTTCATAGACATAATTATATTATAAAAGTAATTTGTCATCGCACGTCACACTTGACCCGGCAACGATAAATATTATAATTTCACTCTTTTAAAACCCTCAGGTGGTATAAAATTTCTAATAACTGTACGTACTAACTATTAGTATGAAACAAATGCGTTGCCGTTGGTACGTGTCATAAGAATATTAGCTGGTGGTCGATGCTTCAAGCGATTTATGCACAGGCCACGATAATGGTCGTATTAATGGAAATTGACACCACACTCGATCGCTCGGCTCGCTCGTGGGACCGACCGCACCATCGCCGCTTAAGGAAATGTAATATTAACGCACCAATCATGATGTAATAATCTCGTCCTCACACGTTGAAACAACCTGTCTTTGCGTTCATCATGGTCATAAGTGACAATAATTAATTCGTTGTCGGCGTTTGCTTTCGATTACCCTTTACTTGATTATAATATTAATATAAATTCATCATTATTTTATGACTTGTTTAATGAATATTTAGTATTTAATAATATTATGCACTTCGTTATAAATAAATAACTATGTTTAACAGTAGCGCTAGCATGATATAATATTTTTTCTCAGGCGGTGACACGGGAATAATTATTGTTTCTTTGCACGGGAATAAATATTTCTTCTTTTATCAAATCAATGCTGTGAGAAGTATATTTTTTCATACAAATGTTTTATGTTATCACTGATGATAACTGTTACCGCCCATTACCAGAACTGCTACGTCACACTCTAGATATAGTATGCACTAACGAACTATACAACCTGAACATCTAATCGCCACTATAGTTTGACTATCGATCAGTAATTAATTAATAATTACTAGATATATGCCTAATACATTATGTTGATAATATTATAATTATTATTAGTTAATTTATGGTTACCTGATAGATAACCTATTTTACTAATTGGAATATTTGTTTTTGGTTAATCTAGATTTTACTATGAATGTGATGTTGTCAAGAGTTATTCAAAAATGATCATCTAAGAACGATTGTAAATTGGCAAAGCTCTGCCTGAAATAAATACTCTTCAACTCTATCGACTACTTATTGGATTCCCTGGCTTTGCTTTAGAACATAACATTAACTCTCGATAAAAAAAAGTAAGAAAATATATTTACACAGACAAAAGACACATTTGTTTAAGTTAATCAACAAAGAGATAGAGCTCCTTATGTCATGCATACTTTGTCCGACTTCCAAAAAAAATCACTTTTAACCGACCTTAGAAAGGGAGAGGTTCTCAATTCGTCGGCACTTTTTTTTTATGTATGTTCCCCGATTACTCGATGGCTGGGTCGATATGGATTTTTTTTTTTTTTGTTTAAGTCGGGATCTGATGATGGGATCCTAGACAAATAGAGAGACCTCTTCAAATTTTATAGGCACACTTGAAGTGATTTGGGTATTTTTTAAAAAGAGTATTTTCCCCGAGTGGTCTTATTTCAATTTGGTGAAGATCTGATGAAGAGCTTTGGAGATAAGCAACGGGCCTCCTCAATAAATGATAGCAAATGGACTGGGATTGCTAATACCTCATGTCTGTCTATTGTTGACACCAGTTCATAACATAACATCACGCCGGTACCCTGTTAAGGTGTAAGCACATGTGAACCACTAAAAAGACTTTACACTAAAACACTACAAAAAACCGACTTCAAACAGGAAGAAAACTAAAAAGTAAAGGAAAAATACTTAGCAAGTATTTGAATTAAGTAAGTATTGTATAATTTTGAATTTGGTGCCAAGTAAATATTACAAGAACCTTACTACAATAGCAAATTAAGACTGATAATATCTGTACAGTACTTAGGTATAGTTTTACTTGGCAGCGACTTCAAAATTACAAAATACTTTTTAATCATTTCTGATTAACTAGCTAAATCATAATACGCATTACTTTGTGCTAAGTAAAATATTTTTAATTTTTAGATTCCCTACTGCTTGAAGTCTTGTTTTTTGCTTTAAATTTTTTCTATCAAGTAATTATATGCCATTTTATGCAAGATATGCTTTTTGCAAGCAGGAATATTATTAAAGACAGTACTAGCAAACCAAGATAATGGCTCCCAGAGTTGCTTCTCTAAAGTGGCAGTGGGCAGGACACTTACGGCTCGACGAACTGATGGCCGTTGGGCAGAAAGGTTCGAGAGTGGCGACCACGAACTGGAGACGCAGCGTAAACAGACCCCATATAAGGTGAACCGATGTCCTTATATGTCCTTATACGCGTGGCGAGCAACCGATGGATGAGGGTGGCTCATGATCGGCCAAGGTGGCGGCAATTTGGGGGAGGCCTATGTCCAGCAGTGGATGTCTCTCGGCTGATATGATGAATGACATCCAAATTCATCAGTTATTACATACAAAACGAGTACCTACAATTCATCAGATACATAATTATTTTTCGCTAATTGTGTAAAATATCACAATCTCAGAGCGGCTCACTCACCTGAAAGAAGATAAGTACAGGAAAAAGGAATCATGGAATACCGAATGCTTAGCAAAATATACTACTCAAAACAAATTAAAACAAAATGGCCCATATGGCCATCAAGTTTTTTTTCTTTTCAGTTAGGATCTCTGCAATTCCGTTCTTCCTTTCCATCTTAGCGATCTTAGTGGATATGTTAATGATTACTACATTTGTCATGATAGTAGATAATTGGGGTGGTGACCGCTTGTAGAAGCCACTACTAGTGCTACGCTATCATATCTAATAAAAGTATTCCAAATTCAATAAGTAATGCAGCATCACAGGTATTCCACAGATTCTACGACAATCGTGTTCGATAAAGTGGGTCTTATTTGCAAATTTCGTCGGTACAAAAAATAAAATAAAAACAAATACGAGTAAATCAATTGACAAGGCTTCGTTTTAGTAATCACATAACTCGCTATCTATTCTCTATGCCTGTTGTTATTTCTATTAAGGGGTTCATTACAGCGGCGTGAGTTACTGCACCATCTACGGACGAATAGCCCGACTGTCTCCCTTGCATTATTTATTGCCATATAATGGCTTCTAATGGGCGGCTATTGAATGTGCCACCTGCATATGTTTTATTTTTCGCAGGACCGCACCGGGCGCGGGATGCTCGTCTCGATCCAATGCATGTGAATATTCATAAGTTTCATAACACAAGGTATATTTCGTTCGGTGATTTAACTGATGCCCGGCCCGCATCGCATACAACTACACGTATGCAAAACGTAATTGCTCGTTAAGACCCGATTCTCGATTGTTTCTTGATTTCAAAAAAAAAAAAAGCTAACATTCTGGGATTAAAATTTCCACAAACAATTCATTTATGCCGCACCTTTGTCCAGTTATTATTTTGCAAAGACTATGGTACATTCATGAACTCACGGAGGATTAAAATAAAACTCGTCACAATGTACGAATCTTGAACGTGGCTGATGATGATATCGACGTACTCGAGACATGACCAACAAATAAGTACATACTCAAATTTATTTAGACCTTTCGTCGATAACACCCAGTATTCAGGTTCTTTTATTTGCAACACACGACAGGCGCAAGTGCAATTTATTGATACGGTGTTCGATAACCAGTAGGTGCATCCCACGCCGAGTGTAGCGGGCGCATCCGTCCTGAGCACAATGATCGCAAGCGCGCCCGACAACATTTATCCATAAGTATTGCGCCCCTCGGAAGGAAATAGTGAAGCGGGCTCATGCTAAATACACTCCATAAATATGGACGGTTATGGTGTCGTAAAAACAAAGTCAAGCTGCGAGAACAGCCTCCGAGGCTATAAAGAACAAGCGTCATCGCACCTCAACATACTAAAACGAATTCATTTATTACGTATGAATATTCTTGGTCAGTTCCACACTGTATTAACTATAATTATTTTATAAAAGTTTATGATACAAATTTGAATATGATTACAAAATATTATATGAAAACTGTTCCCCTAAAATTATGATAGAAAATTCCAGATTTGATTTAAATAAATTGTACACATACATGATTGTGTATATCGCATAAAATATCAATGTTTTTAAAAAAAATGTTTAAATAAATATTTAATCTACTACTTTAAACTTAAAATAATACTAGCTTTTGCCCACGGCTTCGCGCGCATGGATATTTCGTTTTTCTCATAGACATTATATATTTATTAATCATTTTAAGAGACGCTATGGACAAGGCAGAGCTGTTCAAATACTTAATTTCTTAGTAAACGTTATTTTTTTGTGTTTCTATCCGGGGTACCTAAAGTTATCACTGAAGATGGCCACTCATCCCTATAACCATCTCTGTCAAAAATATTTAAAAACACCATTAATCATTTTGCTTAAGGTGGTTCCGACGAAATTTCGACGAAATCCGCTACTTTCATCTCGATAATTGAGTAGATTCTAATGCTATTTATTCTTTTTTTTTTTGCCAACAATATACTTTGATTCATGAACTTTAGAATAGTAGAAGAATTATTTACAATAATTGATTATATAACTTATACCAACGATATTAAAACAACGTGATTTCACTTATTTCGAAATATTACTTTGTAATTACTATAGTTATAAATATAAAAGTTATATTGAATCAACCGGAATAAACCAAATGTCAACTCTGTAGGTTTATTTCATTTATTAGGATAATGTTTCAATAGTTATTGATAATTTGGCTGAATCAGCGTCGCAGGGGCTCTGCGCGGGCGACGGGAGGCAGAACGGCAGAGCGGCGCAAGCCCTTCTGACGGACGGACGTATGCGGTTTTTTTAAAAATTATTTACGTAATTCAATAATTGCAAATAAATAATATCAAAAAAAATATTGTGTGGATAGATTTAGTGTTGCAAATAAATTAGATTAGTTATTTAGATTTTTTTTGTGTATTAAATACGTAGGTATTTACCTACATTTATTATTATTTTTCATCAAAATGACTAAAATTTCACGACTGAAACAAATACAAATGCAAAGGATTCAATAATAGAATATCCTGTAAGTAGGTATATACCTACCTTCATATTTTTAGTAAAATACCTTCTTTGAGATACTTACCTAGGATATCCTTTAATTATGTTTAGTTCCACGTAAACTAGGTAGCAGGTGGTGAGCCTATTGTCGCTCGTGATAAGATCAAGGCAACACCAGGCCTCAAGAATCAGTAAATTCCTGCTGTTATATACCCTAGGGGTATGAATATGAGCTTGCTACAATATTGTCTATGTCTACTATCATTTCGAACTAGGTGTGTGGTAGGTGGGCACATGAGTAAAAT
Source organism: Parascotia fuliginaria (assembly GCA_963082885.1). NCBI lineage: Eukaryota > Metazoa > Arthropoda > Insecta > Lepidoptera > Erebidae > Parascotia > Parascotia fuliginaria. The sequence goes on along the minus strand of OY720180.1, from coordinate 8,995,794 downwards.
ATCTAACTTGGATATTTACTCATGTGGCAAGGGCGCTTTCCGATTCCGACCGACGCGACGCGACGACGGCGACGCCGGCGTAGGTACGAGGTGCTTCGGTCGGAACACGAACGTCGGCGTCGGTCGTACAACTAGCATAGAACTCAAATTACAATGATTATACGTGACATGCGTCGGTTTGCGACCTAGTTAGGTACCTACACAAAACAACCATACACGCTGCTGTTAGCTACCTAACTATCTACGTTATCTTGCACGAGCATAAATACCTATACATTCTATATATACATACGGTGTGTACTTGAATATTCTATCGGTAAGTAATACCGATAAAATATTCAAGTATTTACCTGGTTAGATTTTTTTTCATGAGCTGATAAAATCAGTGATAAGATACTAGGCTAAAGTAAATACCTACCCTTCTACTTTCAATGCATCTTATTTTGATTTATTTATTTGATTGCAAGAAAGGAAGAAAAAAGGCTTTACAAAACGTCTTAGTCTCTAACCAAACTAAAATATTTGAAGACTGAAATTATCACAATTAGGTAAATTAAAAATCCTACTCTCTGTTCCTTTATTATCGTACTATATGAATTTTTAATCCTAAAATTAAATAATATATTGTTGAGTGCCTACTGGACATAACAAAACTAATACCGTATTTTTCGAGTAATAGGTGTATGTAGAAAGTAATAGACCCGGCACGGTGGCACAGTATAAAGAATTCTACTCTTTTTTGTACAGTCTTTACCTAACTAGGTAAAGGCAAAAGAATTATGGTTTAGCACTCTATGTATGTATGTATGTATGTATGTATCTTTATTATATTATATTATAAGTGTATGTACTGTAAAACTACCCCGTGACGTCGTCCGCATGGATCCGTTACTTAGCGATAATATTACATTAGTTCTACTTTACCGATTTTGCATTATATTATACATTTACAATACTACAATATGTACGTACATACAAATATATGTATGTACACATATATTTGTATGTACATATTGAAGTAATCTATACTTATAATGAATCTCTAGCGAGGTAATTTTCACGGTACATCCAAATCACTCAAACAGTGGGTACAATGCGTCTACTTTGGCAATTGTTCGTGTTACTTATTTTGCTAAGGGTACATGATATTGTGTACCTTACGTACGGGCACTTACTAGAAGATAATCAACATTTATTTATTTATTAAAAAAGTATTTACAATATCATTACAGATAAAAACCCAATACGATATCATAAAAAACCTAAAATTAAAAACACTAATTACTAAATAAATATATCTACTTATCCAATACTATACATTTTTGTGCAACATCCTTGAATTTTGATAGGGTACATTGAAAAATATCAATTTCTATAGAAATAATGATATACACATAGGAATGATGACGCTTTGTTTAAAGCATGTGTAACTGAAAATCCTTATCAGCTCCGTCATTTGAATTCAGTTTTGCTGGTGAATGGTGCTGTTTCAAATTCAGTGCAGTGGTGGCCATACAGAGTAAAGATACTGTGGGAGAAAAAGGAAATAAAGAGGACCGAGGAGGTAACTATGCCTTCGGACCACTGACTTTCAGACAAAACTTACACTTTACGTCGTTATGTACATCTCCAGCCAAACCGTCCCGCTTATTCTAAAAGATCTACTTCCGTAAAATTTTTGCTAGCTATACAATATACAGAACGATTTACTGAAGTTATATTTGTGATATCCAGTTGAACCGAAAATAAATAAGGAAAATGAAAATATGTTAATTCATATAGGTTAATTAAATTAACACTTATGAACGTCAAAGTTTACAAAATGTCAGCAAATTAACCTACAACCAGTTCGCTGACAAAGTAGAGCCATGAGAAGAACTGGCAAGAAACTCAAGCCACTCATTTTAATCGCCAGGTTATTACAATTTTTGTAAGTTACAGTTTCAAGTAGCATGCAAAGTGACACAGGCAATACACTTGACTCTATAGGTAATTAAATACTTACAGCTTTCTATGTTGCAAAGAAAAAATAAAAAGTAAAATGCGTGCTTTACAACAAACATTGCTGCCTCAATTTGCATATTGCTACAAAAGTACGAAAAGTCAGGGAGAAGTCAAGAGGAGTCAAGGGAAAGCCAGGGAGAAGCAAGGGAGAAGTGAAGAGAAAGTGAGGGGAATGTGAGAGGAAAGTGAAAGGCAAGTGAGAGGAAAGTGAGGAAAGTGACGGGGAAGTGAGGGAGAAGTGAGGTGGAAGTGCGGGAGAAGTGAGGGGGAAGTTAGGGGAAGTTAGAAGTGAGGGGAAGTGAGTGGAAGTGAGGGGAAGTGAGTGGAAGTGAAGGGAAAGTGAGGGGGAAGTGAGGAGGAAGTGAGGAGTGAGGGAAAAGTGAGGAGTAAATGAGGAGGAAGTGAGAGGAAAGTGAAGGGGAAGTAAGGGAGATGGGAGAGGAAGGGAGGGGGAAGGGGGAAGGCAGGAGCTCTCGAATGCAGGGAAAGGGATAAGAAGTGATAAGAAGGGAGAAGAAAATGAGGGGAACGAAGGAGAAGAAATGGGGAAGTGCTAGAGAAGAGAGGAGAAAGCGAGGAGGCAAGGTAGAGAGAAGTGGAGGAAAGGGCAAGAGATGCTCGAGGAGAGGCAAGGGATGCTGAAGGAGGTGAAGAGGAGAAGAGGGAGGTGAGGAGAAAAGCGGAAACTGTGGAGAGTGGAGAAAAAGGGCGATAGGGAATGAGGGGAAGGGAAAAGTTATTGTAGTGAATATTTGCCTTTGTGTATTGTATTTTTTTTTTACGAGGGATATCTTTAGGTAGGTAAAAGAGGGTTTGTATGAATGGGAGATTAAAAATACTATGGAAAACAGTGTTTAAACAATATAAAAATGTCTATTGGAAAAATCAATATTCACGCGAGCGAAGCCGCGGGCAAAAGCTATCTATATACATAAAAGCAAAAGGTCACTCACTCACTCATCACGAAATCTCAGAAACAACAAGTGCTAGGAATCTCAGACTTTGCATGATCGTTCCTATTAGGATATAGGTGCTCACTTAGACGGGATTTTGCAAAATCCATCCTCTATGGGTGTATAAAGGGGTGACAAAGTTTGTATGAAACTTCTATAGTTTTTATAGTAGGATTACCAAATTACTAGAAAATATTCTTTTTTTAATATTCAGAAACTACCCTTATTAAGTGAGCAAATAAGAGTCGAAGTTTGTGTGAAAGTGGTTCATCAGTTTTAGCGGTAGCGGGTTTAAATGAGATTCGCCATAGAGATGGATAATACTGATACTTATTACTGATACAATGTACGGTTGCCGTAAAATCTGGCACCCATCTGAATTTTCACGCGAACGAAGTCGCGGGCAACAGCTAGTCTATAATATGTATGTATTTACAAAAAAAAAAAGTATATAAGTAGTATATCAGTTGTTTAGTACCCATAACACAAGCAAATATAATTGCGTAATTTGGGGCTAAGATGGCTCTGTGTGAATGTGGTAGAATATTATTATTATATTATAGTTATAAGGTGCATTTTATGCTTTTTGTTTAATTATCTCAATTTTGGCATATGTGTGGATTGGTTCCTTTTTGCATAAGTAGGTCCAATTGTTTTTTTATGCTTATTAGTTTAAAGTGTAAGTTAAACTTACTTGTGATTTTTATTATTAGTATCTACATTTGTTTTTATTATAAAGTGGTTTGTAAGTCAATTTAAATTTTATAAAAACCATGTTTTAAATTTATAATAATTGATGCGATACCTATAATCTTGTTTTAAGGAAAGTTTTGTGTTAGTTGTAAGTTTAAAAAATGAGTGTATTTTAATAACTTTTAACTTCAGTTTGATCGATAATGATCTAATACTTTATAATTCTGTTGCGTTAAAATGCCGTTAAACTATAAGGTTTTAAGTTTAACCGCGTTTAAGCGTAACAATGAATCAAGTTTTGTACTCTTATTTAAACACATTTATAGACTACCAGACTTACAAGCAGTGAACGGACGTTAACCACGTTTAACATGAGGTAGTTCCACAAGTATTAATGATAAGCTAAATTGACATTATGTGCTATACCGACATTTTAGTTACAATTAAGTTCTTTTGTTTTTTAGGTTTTTAACAAACAATATTTTTTATGAAATAGAGACACTAAAATGCCGTTACGCTAAGCGTAGTGGCATTTTAGCCGCTGATCTATTAGATTTTTGTAACACCAATGGTATACTAAAACGCAAAAAAACGTTTTATTATAAAATTTAATTATATTTACAAACTGACAGGAGAATAAATTGAAAGTATTTCATTTGATCTATATCTTGGTACCTTTAAATCTCAAATAATTGTTGTCATTTGTAAGTGACAACGGTTTCAATTTTTGCCGCGTTTTTTGAGTGTTTACTCAAAACTCGACTTTGGCAGTTAACGGCATTTTAGTTATACCACGGTAGAGCTGGATTTTGAGTTTATTGGTTTAACCCACAGTAGTTATTTTTATTTCTACTACATATTTAACAAACGTCATGAACACCTAAACACTCATCTTTGCTTTCGCTACTATATAAATAATAAATATATAAATAATATATACTAAAAAATATAGATACTTACTAAACGAAATAATAAAAGATACTAAAAAAATAATTCATTATTTTCGCGTCTATCAGATTTTAGCTCTGCGGTTTCGGACAAGTAAGGTCATTGTCTTATAGTTGTGCTACTGCTACTTGACGCTAGAGGGCGGACTCGCACGCAATGTTTTTTTCGGGTGAGGCGCGGGGTGGTGAGGAAGCGAAACGCTCAAGGTCATATGTGACGGAACGCCCTTAAAGCATTGAACTATAACTTCAAAAACAAAAAACTGTCTATTTAATATTTTAGCCCCTATCATAAATATCAAAAACAACATACTACAGTACCCTATACTAGTTTTCACAACGATAACATTAAAAATAAAGATCTTTACATACAATGTTTTATCCACAATTTCACCCTTATAAAGCCACCCCTGTCAAAAATATTGATGAGAGATTTTTTTTTTAATAATAGTACCTGAAAACAAATTTTCAAAACTCTAAATTAGAAAACAAAGAAATTGCATTTAGTCATTTATAATATCTATGGATTGACTACACTCTGGATAGCCAATTACAATGAATACCAGACATTGACTACGTTTAATTGCTGAAATTCAACTTGACGCATTGTATGTGCATTGTACGCATGTAAGAATACAATCTGTTTTATTAATTTAATAATAATAAACATTAGTATTCTACCACATTCACACAGCGCCATCTAGTACCAAATTAAGCAATTATATTTGCTTGTGTTATGGGTACTAAACAACTGATATACTACTTATATACCTACATATTTTTTTTTTGTAAATACATACATATTATAGATAAATTACACCCAGAATTATGTGTATGATCGTTTGTACAGAACAAACAATCATACACATAATTCTGGGTGTAATTCATACTACAGTACCCTATACTAGTTTTCACAACGATAACTTTAAAAATAAAGATCTTTACATACAATGTTTTATCCACAATTTCACCCTTATAAAGCCACCCCTGTCAAAAATATTGATGAGAGATTTTTTTTTTAATAATAGTACCTGAAAACAAATTTTCAAAACTCTAAATTAGAAAACAAAGAAATTGCATACAATCGTTTTCATCCCTTTTTACTCATTTAGAGATTATATTTTTAAAACCTTTTCTTACTTTTTTTTTGTTGTTTTCATCTCTAGACTTTTAGACAAACACACCCTCCAAATTTCGGTAGCTACGACCAGCTGTTTAGGCTCTACGTTGTCTGTCAGTCAGTCAGGCAAAGTCTTTTATAATATCTATGGATTGACTACACTCTCTCTTTTTTGTAAATACATACATATTATAGATAAATTACACCTAGAATTATGTGTATGATTGTTTGTTCTGTACAAACGATCATACACATATATCACACAAAGGTTTATCCTGGGTGGGAATCGAACCCGAGACCTCCGTCTTAGCAGTCAGAGTCACTAACCACTAGGCCAACAGGCCCGTCAACTTATGATCTTTTACTTTACACGTTGCAACTACGTTTATTCCAAAATATGACGGAAATTGCTCAAAGTTTTCTTTTTTCTTTTTTGCAAAAGCTCAAAACAAAAGAAAAAAGTGTAGATATTTTCAAAAACATTGGTGATAATGTGATAAAGCATAATTATTAAAAGCATTCTCTACTTCCCACGTCAAAGAGATGTTTATTTTTTTGCGCAGCATTTAAGTAGAAAAATAAACTTTTTGACAATATTTTAGTTTTTGTAAGTTATTTAAAAAATAGTTTTGTTCTTTCAAAAGTTATTTACATCGTGATTTAATTTTTTTAAACCAATGGAATACCTATTAAATATGTTATGTAAACAAATCAAACAGGTTTATCATATCAATTTACGGCCATAACGTCATAACGTAAAATAAAAAACTCATTATGCAAAAGTTAAGCATTTTTATGAAGATTAAAAAAATTATAATACTTACGAATCTTCCGAGAACACTGCTTCTAAATACGCGAGAAAAACATCATAATCCACGCTACCTTTAAAAGATTCTACATCAGTTGAACATTCGTCAATATGAACTGCGGTTCTCTGTCTATATATTATTTTGTTAAACAAAATTAAATAGAATGCAAGCTATCTATATCTATTTTACATATTATTGGTTTTAATAGTAATCAAACTGTGGGAACATTTGTATTTAAAAGTTTATGGTCTTGAAAGCGAAAGAATATATTATTCATTTCTGTCAATAAAATTATAAGATATTGTTTATCTAAGGTTTTATTAAATTCTTTTTATCAAAACTGTATAAGTTGTACTTATATTAGTTTTAAGACTATTGGTTTTAAGATGTATACTACATATCAGATTCAAGGTTGTTTTATAACTATCATTACATAGCGGGAAGTGACACATTAAAGAACACCCCGGTTTGGATTTCGGTTTTTTAAAACGATTATATTAAAAATCGTTTTAAGCATGGACGCCATTAGGATGACTTTTGGAGGGAGGGAGAGGGGTGCACGTTACTTTTAGGGGAGTGCCCCAGAACAAATTTGAATAGCAAACTATAGGCGCTTCAATTCAAAAACTAATTATTCTGAACAGTTCGGAAAAGAGTATTACAAATAAATTTCACATGTGCGTGAGACATTATTCCTTCTGTCTCTTGAAGGTGAATAATATAGTGGATGCGGTATAAACTAAATTGAACAAATCACGTCTTTTCTCAACAACTTTATCCGACAGCTTAATATGAATAACTTACAACTTAATACAAAAGCTCGTAAGATTCGCAAAGTGCCGCCATAGTGGAGGCCACCATACCAGCAGTTTAAGACGATGGCTTTTGATATAGTGGCCGCCACTTCTGGATTCCACCGACTGCTTACCATCAGGCGGGGAGTCACTTTGGTAGGCTATAATATATAAAAAAAGTGTTTTAGAATACGGTCGTAATTCTTAACTTCACAGATCATAAGCATATTTACGATAGATTCTTGCTGGTTTCAGCATAAATGAGCCTGATTGGTCGGAGGAGATATATAAGTACACGCTCTTATAGAATATTACCATAAAGTAATAGAATCCGCCGTACTTTTGGTTGTCAGTCGATGAATGAAAGCGTCGAAGACCCGAGTGCTCTCTAGGTCGCTTTCCTTTCTTTCTAGTTTCTCATACTCTTCTACATTTTTCTCATTCATTCTCTTATTTCCACAGTTGTAATACGAACGTGCCCATGACTATAGGCTGCGGTAACCACTTAACAATAACAACAGGTGGACTGACTTGTTTGCGACCTAAATTATATAAAAAATAAAACCTTGTTTATATCCACACGACTACTTTTAGCTAGCAGACTTTTGCTGCGCAAATAAAAAAACAACAATTTCCTACTTCTGTGTTTAACAATAGGTATATTTGTTTGATGTGTAAAATTTACACTTTGTAATATTGATAATGTTTCCGTGAACGAGAAAACATCTAATTTGTGGGACAACATAGACTAAAACCTCACTTTCATCATACAGCGGAGATTTTCACACGGTTTGTGTTCTAAGCTAATCTCGACGAATTGTGGGTTGTGCAAAATTAACGCTAACATATTTCTCTATTATTAGCATAATGAGTAAGCTCATAATCAGTTTGAATAAGTTATACAAACGATACGTAGAATGCTATTTTTTTTTTTTCATATGAACTTATATTGCTTGTTCAGGTGCATGTGTAGTGAGGTACTATGTTAGAAGAGATCAACTACATGTGGAAGCACGACTTGTGTATCATCGAGATCATTATGCGAAACGCTATAATGCTAGATAGGGTTTTGATTAAAGCTTAAGTACCATTTATTTCCAGTAGTAGTCCCTTTTGACAGGTCCACTTCCAAGGGAGTAATGGAACTTTTATTCCCATTATTAGTCAAATAAAAAGTTCAGGTTTTTCCCTTTCTAGGATTATAGATTAGTGCTGCACGTAACATAAGCTACTTTTTACGGCAGAAAATCATAATTGATTAATTAATTATTTATTTAATTCGTAATATTAGGGAGATTTTAAAAAAAAATCCCAACTATGATATCTCACTAAAAGATGAGGGGATGATGGCCAAAGGAATGTGTGAAGACTATTGTCGCTATTACTGGAGAACATGGATGATGAGTTAAATACACAGGAACTATATTGCCCCGTGCCAACGAATTATTCTTTGTTAATTGTATTATTATTTATATTATCATGAAAGCGGAACTTAGTTTACACTAGCAATCTAATAGAAAAACAAATAAAACCTTATTGGTTGAAATATATTTCTCGATATAAAAATAGCTAATGTTGTTGCACAGCACTAACCATGGCGTCATCGCCATACAGGAACAAAGTGAAGTCCCAGTAGATCATTCGAAATTATTAGAGGAACTAATAGGAATAAAACGTTCCATTAGTTTCTCCAAAGTAACTGTCAAAAGGAACTACTGGAAATAAACGTCAAGGACAAGTGTCTATGTGCATATTGGTTTTTATTTTAGTCAGCAAGTCTTACTTGCCCGATACAGGATAGACAGAGAAAGATTATTGTGATTACTTTTGTAAGAACAAAAATTAGGTAATACAAATAAAATTTGTTGTAGGTAATTAATTAGTCTATAACTAAAATATAGTAATTATTCTCCTAGGTAGTCCTTCTGTAGCTCTCACAAATATTTACGGATGTCAAAGTTAAAGTCATAATCATTTCGTCATAAAAATACATGATACTTATGAACGTCATAACTAAACTATAGCCAATTAGCCTACACGGCCAGTTCGCTATCCAGAATATAGTCGTGATGTGATAGGCAAGAACTGCAGATGTCTCCTTCTATGTTATATAGCCACATTTTAACAGAAATACCATGCCAAATATTTATAATCAGCCAACTAAGACAAATTCAGGCCTATATTAACAGAAACAAGAAATCAAACCCACCGCTAGACCATAGTCAAAATGAAATATCAAACTGTTATTAAAATATGCATGGTTTATTTAGGCAACCCTATGAGTAAGTTATAGCGAATGGTGAGAGCGAGCATCGCAGCGGCTCCTCGGGCGCAATTATAACGCGCCCGCGGGCCTGTGTTTGTTACGCTAGCAGCACATGGCGCCATCGTGAAGGTACCGACTGACCTATGACTCCTACCACGTACCTATATCCCGCCAATGTTATAACGAACTTAAACACAAACTTTGATCCAGTATTCAGTACGTCAATAAAGAGAATGTCTGCATCTGTATCGTAGTATATGATTTGCTCGTAATGTTTATTGGTCATGAAGCCCCGAGTCTCAATTATCACGAAATTCATGCAAACATAACTAGCAAATAATTCACACTGGTTATTTCAAAATTAATTATGCGAGAATGTATCCATTATCATTGAGTGTGAGTCTTGTAAATTATTATATTACTTGCATTTACGTGATTAGCTTAAAAACGTCTATTACTGCGGCATATATCCCTTCCTCAAAGGGAAAAGTTGCCTGTAGTCACCTCGCATGCTGGGCAGGTTGGCTAAGTAAAATGATATTTTTTTGTATGAGCTGGAGACTACATCGCACCAGTGATAGACAGATACCAGTATTTTTTTAAGTTTTCATGAATAATCGACGCAAGTATGATCATAATTTTTTGTATGTATGCACTCACGAACAAGAACGACAAATTTGTTTGATTCTTTTGTATTGTGCGGTATGTATCCGAAATGAATTTTGCTGAATTATTTACTGTTGTTATGTTCACCACGCTGTTAAATAAATGTATCTTTGTTCTACTATTAACCTATTTTACTACGTGCGTAGATCGTTTGATAGCTGATTTCCAAATTGTGCATCAAGATTGCTTTGATTTGCTTAGTAAAAAATGTATTTAGTCGTCTGTAAAATTGTCATACTAAAATATGTTATCTACTTTTTTCCTTTATTTAACTTTTTCAATAGGTTTTCACAAACTCAAAAATAATCAAACACTTTTGTTTAATAATCCTAACACCTACTAGTTTACAATTTTAAGTTTTAAATTAAAATTATCAACGAATTAAGTTACAGTTTTGGTTGCTACAGCAATAAATAATTAATTATATGTTGTTACATCAAATTTGATTTCTTTCTATAAGAAGATATCTAATTTTTATTTAAAAGTCGATAAAATGTTGAACACAAATTATTCACCTTACATTATTAGCTTACTTCTTAATAAAATCAGTAAATTCTCTTTTTAACCAAACTACACATCACCTCTTAAATTAAAATTTATGCTTTGAGGCGCAGTCTGTTTATAAAATTCAGTATGACCATTATAAAATGTTATTCAATAAAGTTAAACTACTTCGATCAAAGTGAACCAGAGGAATTCCTATTTGATGATAATTTAAAAACGCGTATTAGTTAAATTAAATGTTGTCGATAAATGAAAGAAGCGTTCTGTCGATGGGTTGTTAACTAACCGCCGTTATTACATCATAAACTCCAATTTCAGACTAATTGAAAAAGGAAAAGCGTAACTCAGACACAAATTACCGACACTATATCAAGTGTTAAACGGCACTTATCGACGCCGAAACGGCGAGAGATCATTGACGATGAAAAATACACAATTTGAGGCAATAAATCAATGTCATCAAGTCGCACGCGGTAGCGCTCGACTCCTCCAAATGTTTTATTTTATTATTTATTGCTCGTAACGTAATTTCTGTGAGGAAGCGTTTAATTAAACGCTGATTACATATTTAAACGCTGCTTCAATATCTGCCCAACTCTTCACATATTTCATTACATTGCCCCAGAAGACGTTTACGCGGGAAGAGTATTGACGTCACATATTTACAAAATAATTACAAAACATTTTAAACAAATGCAAACATAAAAATTGTCCAGAAGTGATTAACTGTCATAGGGCAAGATTCACAGACCGCGCTTTGACTTTACTTTGATGCAAAGATCTACTTTGTACCAAAAATATGTTTGAATATGAAGTTGAAAGTAATCTTCGGCAATACAAAGCTTACTTTGCGAAGGTGCCTTTGCTGTAAAGTAAAGTCACGATTGTGAATCTGGGCCTAAGAAACATATTTTTGGTACAAAGTAGATCTTTGCATCAAAGTAAAGTCAAAGTGCGGTCTGTGAATCTTGCCCATAGATTCCGGACCTGGTCTTGAAAAATTGTGAAAATTGGATTCCTAAAAAAGTCTCACCTTTTTGCCTTATTTTACATACCTACCTACATGAAAAACAGAAAGATCACCATGACTCTGAAAATAGCAAGATATGAAATTAAAATAAATGGGCTAGTACAGTAACAATAAAAGAGTAGAGTTGATTCCAAAGAATTTGCATACATACAACATATCGGTTTGTTTGTTGTTATCCGGCACGGCGCCGCGGCCAGACGTGGTGTAGCGCCACACGCGCTCTAACGCTATTTGTATTCAATACAGGCACACTAATACGGCGTGCGATCTATCGACAGCGAGGCAATTTATCTTACCCAAGAGTCGAACCCCAACCTTAGTTTGCAACTACCACACGGTATTTCCTGTTGCCTTGCATGACACCAATTGCTTCTACAAACGGCACGGCATTTAGATTGTTCTATTATTGTTTTGTTTTAAAGATACATGTTGTGCGTCGAGAATGGGTGCGATTGCGAACATTTCCTTAAAAGCTTTGTATATTAGGTGCACCAGAAGGTTATCTCATACCAAAGCTAGTTATGGTGTTAATTATATGGACTGGGACATAACCTACCAACTCGTTAATTCCACTTGCAGTTCGTTAAAGCGTTCTATGAAAAGGGAGGACTTTGTCTCTAAAGGTGTAAACAGACGACTGCATAATATCGTGAAGTACCGTACTGCTTATAAGTAGTTTTAGCTGTGGTCTTCTAGATAGAGTTATTAAGCTCTAACTAGAACTTTATCTTTAAGGGCCTCCGAGCCATGTAGCTTGTTACAAGTATAGCCTTTCTGTTTAATTACATCCCACTGTGCTCCCGCTGCTGTTGAAATCAATGAGCCGAGGTTACTATTTACCGTCATCGTCGCAGAATCACGTGATTGTCTGCTAACATTTTTCTTTTAGATCATTGTACCATATATTGAATTGAATTGCCTTCTTCATATTTAGTGGATTAACCACGCAGCAGGTCACAACCAGTTTCCGATATAGTACGGACTCCCTAATAGATTTCAATATCTGCTTAACCTCAGGCGACGCGTATGATTCTTTGCAGTTAACAGACCGATAGGTACTAAACGTTATATTTATCGACGTTGGATGTTCGTTATTTTGTAGGCCCAGAAATAAAAATATTTTTATATAATTCTTAAATTATCTCTTTATAACCGCAAGGAAAATAACTAAGTAGCAATATAATTAATTATAATGAATAACTATGTTTTCGTTACTGGCCACTACGTCACTTTTTATATTCGAAATGTTAGTCATTATCTGAAATTGGAAACTTGAGACATAAACTTCATCAAATAGAGGTTACGCCGTAATAAAATTGCAGACTGGACCAATTTTGTAGACGCCATATTCGATCTTCTAAAACATAGACCAGGTTTTATTTTAGATGTGAGTTATAAAAAGCTCTGTTATCGTGAAGTTGGCATACATTTTTTTTTTTGCTTTGTTGAGTATTGGCTCTAAATCGTATAAAGTCGTCGAAGTTTTCTTCAGTCTGTTTCTCCGCTAACTTCTAAACCACGCAACGAATTTAAATGCGGTTTTCACCATCACGCAGAGAAATTTTTCCGGACGATTTATATGTGCATACATACCTATTATAATTTCTACGAGTATAATAAACATGTATTAGGCATGCATATGGACGAAGACGAAGTGATTTGCTAACTGTAGAATACAGCAAATAATTCTTTGTTTTATTTATAATTATGTTATGTGTGGGCTGTTTTTAATGGCAGACCTCTTTATCCCTCGATTAGAGTCTCTTGTTCTATATTTGTTATAGTATCGAGTTTCCTTAGACAAAGCAATTATCTACGTAGCTATTTTTACCCCCGACGCAAATATGACAGGTGTGTGTGTGTGTGTGCGTGCGTGTGTGTGTGTGTGTAATATTATGTGATGGTCAGAATCAGATTTCGTCAGAATGCTCGAGGTACTTAAAGGGAACGTATCAGTGTAACTATGTGATAAACTGTTGTTTGTACTTTATGTTTTTATATGATTTGTTTCTATGTTTATATTTTTTATTGTTTGCTTTAATTTGTAATTTTATTTTTATTAATGGGAGTTATTTACTGTAATTGGTGTTCCCGTTGTAAGTAAATATTAAATGGTTATAATAGCATAGATATATTATGCTTAGCAATAAAAATGTGCTAAAGCTTAAATACAAACTTGAAACTATATAACCAAATACTATAAAATGTAAAAAAATAATAGAAGCCTTTGCTTCTACTTAAATCACATAATAATACACAGTCGACTTCTTCCCGGTCGGTATGCGCATGTACCCGTCACAAGAATTGATAGTCAGATTTGCGGTTACCCGCGTGAATGATCATAACCACTGCAGTGGATAATTACCTTGCCAGTACAGTAATTAACAAACCGCATTATTCCTTCTATGTAAAGCATGACAGTTTAATACAAGGATAATAAACTAAGTAAGGAACTATGAGACAATTCCGAATTGAAATGTTTGTAGTATTGGCTGCATTTTTAAACGATTTAAGGTAAACTGATTAGGTATTTAACTCATTTGATGTTCTTACAATACCAGTGGTACCACTGGGACAATGAATAAGGAATTGATGGCAACAATGAAAAAGAAGCACAAGAGGAAAAGAATTACTTGATGATTACGGCGTCATTTATGGTCAAATAGATTTTATGTTTTAATATTGAATTATCAACATTTGTAGCACACCGATTTTTTTTCAAGCTTCTCTAGTTCCTTTTGAACGAATAAATAGTGTTATGCTGAGTGGCCATAAAATCTTAAATACGCAAAAACTGGCTTCTCTTGGCATTTTTAAAACTTTATGAAATTATTATTTTCTATTTAAAGCTAATGCCCTTTCAATGTCATAAATATAACTTGAATAAATAGGGTATTACATCCATTTTTAAAAAAAGAGTCTTAATAATATTCTGTAGTGATTATTAACCAAAAAATTCACATAAAACTTTTATTCAATTGTTAAGTAAATATAAATGCATTTAAAATTTGTATTTTTTAATTTCGCGCCTAATTAGACGAAAACGCTGGACGCGATAGTTGACAGTTGATACTTCTAAGTTTACACAGTCTAAGACGTAATAACATGGCGAGTTACGCATGCAATATCGGCAGGTTCTCAATTCCGGCCCTGAGTTCCAACACTGGAGATCTGATTCTGGAATTCCGGAACTGGTTCCGGAATTGGTAATTTTAGTAGAAAAGTAAAAAATGTTTTAAATTAAAAGAGATTTATGATTAAATCAGTCTTTTAATCTTTAGTAACATATTAATATGATCTTTATCCAGTAAAATTAACCAGGCTTTCCGAAAACACAATATAATTAAACATTTATAAAATGAATAAAAAACTTGAATATACGTAATACGGAAGTAGATACGCGCTGGTTTCAGCATGAACGGGTCGGATCGACCAGGGAAATACTATCCTCTCATAGAAGTTCGACGTAAGAGCAGTAGCCGTACTACTGCGTTTCGTTTGATGAGTGAGAGCGCCGGTGGCCCAATTACCTCCTTTCCTATTGCCTTACCTCCCTAATTCCCTTCCCCTACTTCATTAATTCCCAGCCGCCATAGTGGAGGCCACATACCAGCAGTTTAAAACGATATGGCTTATGGTATGGTGGTCACCACTTCTGAATTCCACTGAATGCTAACCATCAGGCGGGGTGGAGTCACTTCGGTATAAAATAAAAGTACGTTAAATAATTGCCTAAGTCTTAACATATTTATTATAACATATTTATTATGTAACTAGCTTTCCGCGGCGCGGTTTCACCGGCGTCATTACTTACTGCTCTGCTCTGTCGCCAGTAGCGTAATATTACATAGCCTATAACCTTACTCGAGAAGTGGGCTATCAAACGCAATAAATTATTCTAATCCGACTGGTAGTGCCAGAAATTAGAGCGTTCAAACAAACAAACTCTTTCGCATGCATGCAATGCAAAAAAAACATATTTTTCATGACTAGGCACATTACAAAGTTATCTAGTTAAAATAGTAAATTAATTAAGTTTTAATGAAATTCACGACAAACTGCAAAAAAATGACCTTTACAATTTGAATAGTAGTAAGTAACGCCTCTTAAATGATTTTCTTGATCTTAATGTGTTGATTATTATGCTACCTAACTCAATACATAATAAAAATGTTAAGACTGGAATGTATTATGTTTACGTATGAAAGTTCCAGTTTTTTATCCATTTTAATAGTCTATAATTATATTGTATTTAGAATCTACAGACGTTAGATTGGGTGCGTTGAGTTTAGAAAAGATAATAATGAAGGGAATTATATTTTGATATAAAAAAATGAATTCCGGAATTGCGATATTACTCTTCTTAATTCCGGAATTGAAAAATCTGAAAAATTGTTACGGATTTTCGGTATTACGAAATTCCGGAATTCCGGAATGCATGCCCTAATGGCGACTACTATAAAATGGTGGTAAGAAAGAGATTAAGTTGACACTTCTACATAGCCGTATGACGTAATAACATGGCGACTACTATTTAATGCTGTTATGAAACAGATTAAAAAAGCTGGAATCTTTGAATTCAATTTTAATATTTAGTTTGATATTTCATAAACTAAAACTAACTTTTCCAGATTGCTTTTTGCCTTAACTATCTTAATAATATATTTTTAGATTTTTCTCTTAAATAGTAAAATACCCTACTCTGGTTCACAGCTTTTTCAAATTAAAGTAATTTTGAAATTGTTTTATCAAAAAACTGTCAACACAAAACTTGTTTACGTCCTCATTATCAAAACTTATATGTTGATATTGCTCATTAATACAAATAATAAAATTTTATATGTCTAAGTAGCTAACGGAGTCAGTGATGACATAACGTTCAACTGACGCATATCAACTCCTAAAAAGGTTATACAAAAGTTGTTTGCTCGAAACCAAACGCAATCAAATTAGTTTCTTATCTAAAGAAAAGAAATTACACATTAACGATTAACAGTTGATTGCAATGGCAAAACAGGTACCAAAATTTATCTATGATAATAATATACCGCTCCAATATCAAAAAGAAAACTTTAAAACGCAAGAAGTTTTAATAATACTCTTGCTGTTTCAATTTTTGAGAGTCCAATACGCCATATTTTGTAATAATTGCCTGGCTTTTTTCTATGTTACTAAAATTATAAGCTACAAATTTCATAGCTTCGACAAAAACCGATTTCGACGTGTGGTAACAACTTTTAAAAAGATGTAAACGGTTATATTCTACGCTCCTTAACATTATTTGCACAAGTTCGGCAAAACATCTTAGCGGTGACAATTAAAATGGGTTGACTGATAAAACAAATTAGGTACTAATAAAACGAACAAAAATAAATAAACCTAAATAAATTAGTGTTCTCTGACCAACGACAAGTGCTATGGAGATCACGTGTATTCACAATTTTCTATTTCTATTACATTATATATTTAGACTTATACCAACTTAAGAAAACGTACATAGCTTTGCGGATTTATAAGCACTACATCAAATGAACCCTTTACAAAATACTTATAAGAACAAATACGTACATTTATCCTAGAAAGTCGATTTAATTATAGAAACCCCACTGTCTTAGATGATGTTTGTTCGTCGGGTATTATCGTTATTAATCTACTTTGTTAACTGCTAACACGACCTTTTTATGTTATTTGTATAGTTAATGAGTGTCATAAAAACAATATTGTACGAGCAACAAGCACGTTCAAATAATTTTAAAGTATTGAATGTAATTCGGCGAACTAGAAAGTTCTGTGAGTTATGTAGGCGTAACGTAGGCCTACTTACACAACCTTTTGATAACCTTTCAGTTTATTATCACCTTATCATTATCCGCAAACATTGTTATATAAACGTTGAATTCACAAATTAATTAAATTTCATATGACATTTGGCTTAGGGAGCGACCTATTAGTCAGTGTTGTGATATTCTAGAATAGATCTCCAAACCGGATATGAACTCTTTATACTAACCCTTTATCATCTCACTGCAGAGAAAGGCCTCTTCTCATATAGAGAAGCATAAGCATTTATCACCACGCTTACTCAAGACTTGTAGGGTAGGTACTACTTACTATTAGTTTGAACGTGTCTACCACCATTGGCAAGAAAATGGTACAATATACCTTAAGTGCCGATTGCTTACGATAAATAACCGTGTTACTTTGTTATTTTATAATAATAATAATAAATCATTTATTTCAGGCATCATGGCCCATACACTATACAGAGTGTATACGACGGTATGACATTAAATGCAATTACGTATAGTATGTGACATTATAAAGCGAGACAAAAAAAAATCTACTAAATATCTTCAATAGTTTAGACACAGGACAATTTTTTTAATTTCTTTAATTCTAAATTAACACTATGTAAGTACGTCAAACGGTCACTGACTTAAGTCATAGTCCACGTCGAAGGATAAACGTTGCCGTTCATTACAGTTCAGTGAACTTGTCATAATAAAATGGTGTATTACTTCGTTACTATTAAAATATTATTTATTTTGTTAGAAAATTTCAAATTTTTGTTTTTCGTCAAATAACTTTTGTGATTAATTAGAAATCATTATATGGGCTAGTAACACCTGCCTTTTCATTTAATGTCAAACCGTCGTATACACTCTGTATACCTTAAACTAAAATACATATTAAAAAATACTTATATCTAAAACACAATCACTTTTCACTTTTTACCCGACTGCCGAAGTCAAGGAGGGTAATGTCATTCAAGCGTATGTATGTATGTAATTATATGTATATCTATTTCTTTAACACGCTCTACAACCTAAATAGTTTAATGGATTTTTACGTATGAGATGTCATTAGATTCGTATTGATTGTGGGAGTGACATAGGGTATATAAATAAAATTTCAATGTAGTAGTATTTTACAGTATTGGCTACTACTTATAGGGTACGCATATTGCGCAACTACGTTACTTATTTATTTATTTATTTATTTATTGGCTTACAAAACAAGATACAAACATAAAGAAACACAGTAAATATATGAAATAGAAAGCTAGTTTGTAACTCTACGTATGTGTGCACAGATGCTCCAAATATTAAATTACCTAGTTGTGATAATACAAAAATATTATATGTCCTTTATTAAGGAATTGGAACTGCTGATACATGAAATACGTCTAATTTCACTTTTGAATTTACTGAGACTACTATTAAATATATCTAAGGTAGAATGTCGAGACACCATGTCATTGTATAATCGGCACATTCTGGTTACAGGGTTGTAGAAAGAGGTATTATTCTAGTAAACTTGTAGAGCAAATAATCGAGGTTTATAATGGGTGATGAAGTTAAGAGAGGAGAGTAAATCAGGGCAGTCTATGTGTGAATGAATGATTTTGTATAAGCAGAATAGCTCGCTATATTGACGACGAGAGTAGAGCGAGGCGAGTTTAAATTATGCAATTTGCTAGCATAAGACCTGTACTATCGACCTAGGTGTAATCTGTAAAAAAGAATATTTAAAACTATTTTTGTACTTTTTCGATGCTGTTGTTATGCACCTCATAAAATGGAGACCAGATTACTGAGACGTATTCTAGTATCGATCTTACTATAGTACACTAAAGTTGAATGAAAGTACGTTGGTCTTTAAAATGTTTAGTAGATCGTGTTATAAAACCAAGAAGCTGGGTTGACTTCAAGGCAAGGTAATCAAAGTGAGTGTGAAAAGTAAGCTTTTCGCCGAAGAGAACCCCCAGATCCCTTATGACAGACTTACGTTGCAAAAAGTTGTCATTAATTGTGTAAGAAAACAAGATTTTATGTTTGATTGTTACGAACGAAATGACAAAACATTTTTCTATATTTAAATACATTAGATTAGAGATGCACCAATTAGCGATTATGTTTAAATTGTCTTGTAGAAAAAAGCAATCGATTATGTCTTTGATAGTAGCAAATAGCTTGAGGTCATCCGCATACAATAAACAAGGACAGGTAAGTTGTTCAATTAGATCATTAATAAACACGATAAAGTGCTAAGGGCCTAAGTGAAATCTCTGGGGAAGTCCAGATGTGATGACTGCGGGTATAGAATGATGACCCTTGATGCTCACTAGTTGGCTCCTGTCATCTAAATATGATTTTATCCAGCGTAAAAGGTTACCGTGAATGCCAAACGTTTCAAGTTTATGACCCAGAATTGTATGATTGACTTTGTCAAAAGCTTTAGAAAAATCTGTGTAAAACTTGCATTCTTTTGGCAAACGCGACACAAAGATAATTTTTGTACAATAACAGATTAGTTGTAGTTGATTTATTGCAGACAAAACCTTGATATGGAGAGATAATTTCCTTAAAATGCCAATAAAATTCTTTATAAACAACAGACTCAAACAATTTAGCGAACACGGAAAGAATACTTATCGGTATATAATTCTTACACTGATTTCTATCGCCCGATTTATGAATTGGGATAATGTGAGCCAGTTTCCATATTGATGGGAATACGCCAGATGTGATTGATTTATTAAAAATAATGTGTAGAGGACCACACAATTGATCACAACAGCTTTTAATAAATGAAGGCTAATTCGAAGGCGAAATTTCTGTGGGGGCGCTAAGCCAGGTATGTCTAAGACGAGTGGAGGATGATGGTCATCTATGCGAATTAATCCGGTAGCATTATAAGCACTAATTGAGTCGATAGTCGATAGAATTAGATCTAAAATTCTGTTGTTTTTGTTTGGTATATTATTGAACTGCATAAGATTACACAAGGACACGGTCACCAGAAGAAGTTTAGATTTTATTTCTACGGAACTCTACACTGCGCCTGGCCCGGCACGCACTTGGCCGGTTTTTGGATCACAACACCTTTCGCCAAAACTCTGGACTCAGGAACTTGTCGATATGATGAGTCGTACACGTATCACAAACGAATTAAAATTCGTCTAACTTTTAACTCGCAAAGTCCAGTTAGTTTTTACTCGTACATACTCCACCATCTTTCCTACTTGGAGATGTGATGCAACCAGACACGTACAGCTGCGTCGTAAGTATTGCTGGATGCAGCAGCATATTTGGTCCAGACAGAGCGATGCCACATTTATTCTGACAAGAAGACTTCTTTTTCTTCTTTTGAAACGGGCTCATAACAGCTCTGCTTAGCCCCTTTAGCCTTCGTCTGCATCGTGATTTTATCGGTGACAATAACAGCAGCGTTATGTCACTGACAACAAAATACAGAGGCTTCGTTGGTAAATACCTCCTAATTATTCTTTTAGCCGTAGCATGTAGGTGGCACACAAAACTCAATAATATGACCTTATAAGAGCATGCGGAGAGTATTGGTTCAAAGCCTAAACAACAAGCCTGCGGTGGGTTAATCGAGCGGTGACGTTAACCTGCGCGTGCGATGCTTCCATATAAGTCAATCTTAATATTCGCCCCCGCATTAACACCGCTCATAACTGACGGAACCACTAAACGATACCTGATTTTCCTACTCTTGCCTTTCTGTTATGTTAATGATGAAAAAAATAATCATTGATATCGAAACATTACTAGTTTAAGTTGTTATGATTTATAAACACCGTTCATGTAATATATTGTTACCTACCTATGTTATGTACTACTCTGAATAATTTATTTGTATCTTTAAAGATGTTGACTTATTTGGGAGTACCTCCCAGCCCATTATTCTGCTACCGCAGAGCAGGGTCACTTTTCATATATCTCATTTCTTCTCTTAGGTTTCCGTATTTATGCTATAGGTACAAGTGTCTCCCTATTTCTTAGCAAATAAGAGAAAATAAATGTAAGGTTTACTCTGATTTGATAAAGATAACATGAAAATATTATCACAATATTCAGTTAATAATAGTTTTGAAATAATTTAAATTTAATTTTATGTAAATATAGAAGATGAAATTTTCTATATAATATTAAATATCCAAATAAGAAAATATACCGAGTTCTATTCCGCTGCCACTAAGATTATATCACCTTTATAGTAAAAGGTCACGCTAATTACGATAATGATACAACATGAAATTTAACCTAAGGAAAACTTTAAAGAACCAAACTGAGTTCTAAAAACTGAGTTTAACAAACAGATTTAATAAGTAAGAGGCTTGGGTGGGATCAACGTAAATCCACTAGTCGGATTACATTTTTATATATTTTTTTACATACAACTATAGTGACAAACAAGCATACGGCGTTTCAAATAGTAGGCAGGTGGCCTATGGATGCTTACAACGTCAGAAGTATCGCGCGTGCGTTGCTGACTCTGCTAAAACCTTTTTAATCCTGTCATTTAGATCCCTATGTATTTCGAAACCTTGACAGAGAGAATTCACGTGAATTCACTTTATCGTGTACGTGGGAGTTTATTGGAAACCTTACAATACGTCACCCAAAAGCAATAAGTGTGCAAGTAAGTTGTCTTCTATTATTTACATGAGAACAGTTCTGAAAAAGGGATGTTGCGCTTTGGAGTAAAAGTCAGCAGTTTTATTTCTACTTCCTAGTACGACAATTTAGCAGAGTATTATGTACTGTTGGCATAACAAACTGTATTGTTAGTGCTTCAAGATCTGCAGACCTGAGATCTACTTGCTAGTGTTGATAGCATTAAACATTAACCATTGCTATAATATTTAAGGAAATCTTGACTCGTGAATCGTGACATGTGACTGATTTGTGCTCGCAGTACCTACTAATTAAGTTTAATGTTCTTTTAATGTCCCAAGTTTTCATGTAATTTGTTGTACCACTATGCCATTCACTTTATTACATAACTACCTTTCCGCAGCGCAGTTGCACCCTCGTCTTTGCTTACTGCTCTGCTCCCGTCGCCAGTAGCGTGATGTTACATAGCCTATATAATAACCTTCCTCAAGAACTGGGCTATCAAAGCCGACTGGTAAAAGCCTTCTGGTGGTTCCAGAAGTTAGTGCGTTCCAAAAACAAAAAAATACTCTTCTGCTATAAATAATAGTATAGATATAGATAAGAATACGAAATATAAGTTAAGTAACAAACATTTTTGAAGTTATGTAAACAGTTTCCCATTTATATTTAGGATGCGTAACCATTGGGGTCTGCGCGTCAACGCCGTCATAGGCAAAGTTTATATTGACATTAACGAGACCGCTTGTGAAAATGTCATCGGGTTATATTTGTACCGTGTCAAACGTTCTCCGATATTCGTTTATCAGCCTTTATTATCTAAATAGGATGTTATGAAACGGATGGACGTCATCGTGTAAGGGAAATTGTTTAGACAAATGCGTCACCACGCCTCCGAAATGATGCCTGTGACATCTACATTGAACTCTTATCAAGTATTATTATTTATTATGTAAGGATACGTTTTACTGTGCAAATAACTTTTAGCTAATCGACGACGGCTGTGTTGTCCAATCGAAGTTTATTACGTGTCAAGTGCTGGTGAACTATTTGCGTTTCATATCCAAGCAAATAAGCTTGTTGACTTTTATAATGAGACGTATTTTTATACGGCTGCCAAACAAATTAACTGCTTTAAGTAGGTACGCATTTCTTTGGTCGACTATTACATCTAAAAGTTTAAACAATTTAGATACCTATGGTTTTGTCAAAAATCATACATTATCCCGAGTGTCATAGGTCAAACTTGAAAGTATGAAATAGAAATTTTGTGAACCTGAGTTCTTTACATTGCACTCTACACATACCTATATCAGCCCTTAGAACAGCATTTGTAATGCCAACGTATTTATTACACCTGAACTAATAGGGTCTGCCTTCTGTCTATGCAAATATCGTAGACATAAAAACCGACAAAATAACATTTGACATCATCTATATCTATTTAATCGATTTAAAGGTACATAGGTGCCGGCAGCATGGTGCAAGGCATCCTTGTCGAGTCACACCACGACCTGCTCGGATGGTGTGAATCGACGAATGTGTATTTTGTAATTAGTCGTTTCGCACCACGGTATTTTAAGATTAATGGTTTATTTCACTAAACTAAAAAGAGCTTTTTGGTGTTTCATACCGTGGTGCGAAACGTCTAATTACGAAATAGATATTCGTTGATTCACACTGCTGGCTTGAAGCAACGAATTTAAAAAGGGTCCTTGTACGATTCACACCGTGGTCCGAACAGCTTCCGGTGTGAATCGACAAAGGGCCCGGTGCAAATGTGTGCAATTGCACCTACCTGTAGAGAAAAAATACATAGAAGAAATAAAGATTGTTTTATTAAGTTGAAGCGTCTATAATATGTTCCTGTCCAGTTTGTTGTTCAAACGTGTCAATAAATTTATTTTCACTAATATATTTTTAATGAATACTGAATTGGCTTAATCAAATGCAGATGTCAGATGGAATCCTCCTGGAAGTCAGATGCACCCTCCCCTAAAAATAATCCTGGCAGCGCGGCGCCTATGTAAAGGTACTTTATTGCATTTAGGAGAAACCATAAGGACTACCGCCCTTTGCATTAATCAGCTCAATGAAAATGCTGTTAAGTATACGAAGTCTATCAAAATTTTTTAACTATTACAAAGAGAAATCCAGACTAATATCATGATTCGAATAAAATGAATATTAGTTTTCATTTAAATCCAAATTTTCCTCTTTCCTTTTTCCTCACCTCCCTCAATCCCTTCACCTACCTCTTTCCCTTTAGAGTAGCCAGCGTCTTCACAGAGTCCCTGGCATTTTAGGAGCAATGAGAGCGACAGTTACCACTTACCATCAATTGGGCTGTTTTCCTGTCTGCCACTGTCGTCAATTAAAAATAATAGATTTACAAAACTGCGACGCACTAAAAAGTGTCAAGGTATACATTTTATTTAAGTCAAGAAACAACTTTACATTGGTTCAGTATAAGAGAGATTTAAGTAGTTGAACTTTAGCTCTTTATTATTTTTAGACAAGAAAAATGTATACCTATTGATTTGACTGCCAGCAATCTTTAATTCTATATACCTGAAGGATTTAGGTATCTCCTTTTTTTTTGTTAGGTATACGACGTGATTTAAATCGATTGTACGTACCTATGCCAGAGGTAGTTTCAGTTGTGACCTGGGAGCCCACCACTGCATTATTGGTTTATTATTATTACCTACATAATTTGAATCTTATTTCATCTAATAC
The DNA here is from genome assembly GCA_963082885.1 of Parascotia fuliginaria. Lineage (NCBI taxonomy): Eukaryota > Metazoa > Arthropoda > Insecta > Lepidoptera > Erebidae > Parascotia > Parascotia fuliginaria. Next base: position 8,970,845 of record OY720180.1, on the reverse strand, counting down.
CCATCAAGAAACAAATTTTTGGGATAGTCTAGTCCAAAAAGTAGTTTCTGGTGGGTATTAGATTACGCAATTCAAACATTCCTTCGTAAGTAAAAACAATAAAATAATTTTTACAAAAAGAAAACCGACCTCAAACAGGAAGGAAGCTAAAAAGTAAAAAATAAATTTACATAGCACAAAGTAATTCGTATTTTGATTTAGTTAATCAGAAATAATTAAATAAGTATTTTATAATTTTGAAGTTGGTGCCAAGTAAAACAATAACTAGGTACCTATAGGTATTATCAATCTTAATTTGCTATAGTAGTAAGGTTCATATAGTACCTTACCTATAGGTATTATCAATCTTAATTTGCTATTGTAATAAGGTTCTTATAGTATTTAGTTATTTAGTATTTTTTTTTTTACTTTTTAGTTTTTGTCCTGTTTGAAGTCGGTTTTCTTTTTGTTAAAAACGATTTTATTTTACAATTTTTTGTGATGGGTAGACCTAAATCCTATTAGATATTATTTTTGTACACACTAAACATTTTGGCATATTGAACCATATGAAGGAAGCCCGACATGACTGCTGTTGAGGAATTCCCTCGACTGTCTATGGTCACCTGTATTGGCACTTATAACCCATATGGGAGCAAAGTTCTCATCACTAGAAATGAATTAAGTCCAAACACCAAGTAATTGCTGTAAATCGTTGAGGAGTTCCCTCGACTGTCTTTATGTTTTTTAATAGACAGAGTGATTCAAAAGGACGGTTTATATGTATCATATATACACAACATAGTAGAGGAACACTAATAGTTTTAGAGGTTTCTGATGTGACGTCGTAAATAAACACATTGCAAACGCTGGCTGAACCCTACGAGATAGATCAATATGATGTACTACAGTATTGTACACCTTAAAAAGCCCTACAAAAAAGTCCGAAATTATATATGTCTATCTCTTAGGGATAACCAACAATAACTATTTTTTATCCTTAACTTTTTATGACAAATAATGGCTTATTTACGAAGCGATTTTAAGCAATACAGCTTCCTTTTTGATCCAATTAAGTACATTAAATACAATGTGTATTTAATATACATAAAAATAGCACTTTACAGCATGTAATTTAAATGAATATTATTGAAGATATTATAGATTTAAAATGCAGGAAAATAGCGGTTGCAGCGTAATCGGTCGGGGGGAGGGGCGGGCGGCGCGGCGGCGCGTGCCTATATTAAGTAGTATATTTACTATCAGATTGCCCGTGCGAAGCCGGGGACGTAAATATTAGTTAAAAATTAAATACAAGTACATAAACTTATTAATTAAAAAATTAAACACAATGATAAAAAATCGGCTCCATTGAAATAAGAACAAGGTTATTTGTATTATTCGACTAAACTAGAAGAAGGTTGTAATGCATAGTTCTTACACTGAAAATGCGACTATTGAATTTTGCCGTATTATACTTGGACCGTAGAGTAAATTTTTTAGACAAATTAATAATAATAATACCACAACAACCACACAATGCCATCTAGACCCAAAGTAAGCATATATTAATAGCTTGTGATATGGGTTCTAGAATGCGGATAAACATAATTATATACTTTTTTTTGTAAATACATCCATATTTTACATAGAAACACCCAGACCAATGCAAATAGCCATGTTCATGTACACAAATATTTGCACTGAGCGGGAATCGAACCCGCGACCTCTGCGTGGCATCCACGCAGTAACACCGAACCACAGAGGTTGTCTGTTTAATTTGTTGAATTAAATCAAAATCAGACAATGCTTACTATATTTAGTCATAAAAACAACAAAAATAAATCAATAAACCATTTTTCTTACCAAAAATACGAAATCCCATCCTCTTTTATCGTCCTTCACGTAATATTTTTGCAATTCCTCAGCGAACATTTCGGCATTTTATACGTGTGTATATTGATGCGATTCTAGCGAGACTATTTTGAAAAGAGCGCACAAATTTAAATTGTGCGTTTATTTTATGCGAACAGTTTTGAGACGCTGTGTATTTTGGGTTTTTTGTCTATCAATGATTTTAATCCATAAGTTGTTGTTTTTTTACATAGAGAGAATATTTCTTTGACAATATGAGTTCAGACAATCTTTATATAGAACGCATTCAGCGTCTGTTACTGTTAGCAAAATTGGTTCATCAGCTGCTGTATCTTCTACGATATTAGAGACTCTTAAATATCTCTATTTTCAATCAGGAGAGATATCTAAGATAGTCCGCTTATTCGGTGTTGGAAAAGGCCTTTGTCCAGCACTAAACGTTATTAAGGCTTCATGCAAATTCAAATTACTACTTATTTTTGGGTGCAATACTATGAATGATCAAGCCAGTTAAAAATAATAAAAAAAATAAAAATTGTTTTATTTCAGTAAATCTTTTACAATTAAGTTGCCGGGGCTTCCTAGAAAGTAATTATGAGATACTTGTGTTGGGAAACCTCGCTCTACCTACGTGCCTATCATAACAATTTAGATTTACACTTACACTCAAATAATTGCAAGGGGTAAATATTTAGGATGCGATTTATTATATTATAGGCTCGAGAGGCTTGCGCTATATATTGTCGACTAGCAAAAGCTGTACGTGAAGGGTATGTAGGAGCTACGATATCATTCCGTCTTTTATTAAGTTTGTTGCGATCGAAAGGTAGCCCCTTATGATAACTCAATAGCATATGTAAAATATAAAGTTTCCTAACAGAGAGCAGCTTAGAGACCACATATAGGGATTCAGTTGAAAATCTAAAGGGCTTACCGTACATCACTTTAATTAAGGATCTTTGCGCTCGCTCTAAATCTATAAAGTATGATTTAGCTGCACCTCCCCATATTGAGATACAGTAGATAATTACTGATTGGGCTAGAGCCATATTTATTTTATTTAATAGATCAGTACTCATAACAGTCATGTCTCAGAGATTTGAAGACCCACTTATGTTTTCTTACCCTACTAATAGTCAGTTCCAGATGTGGGTACCAGCTTAGCCTTTGATCCACAATTATTCCAAGGTATTTAACAGAACTAACTTTCTGAATTTTAGGACAATTACATGTGTCAGGTAGAGGAGCAAAACAAGAGTGAATTTTGATTTCAAAATCAGGTGATGGTTGTGAATTTATGTATTGAGCAAAACAGATGTAGTTTGTTTTTTGAGTGTACAGCGTAAGAAGATTCTCGCTAAGCCAGTGATTTACTCTAGCTAATCCCCTCTCAGCCTCCAACCTAACTTTATCCCATGTCTTAGCGGTAAAAATAATCGCGGTGTCATCCACATAGGACAGTATTCTCTCCCCAACACCTTGCAGGTTGCAGAGATTATTAATATATATCAAAAAGAGCGTCGGGCCGAGAACACTGCCCTGTGGGACTCCGAACGTTAAGATTTCTTCATCACTTAGAGAATTGTCAATGTTAACTACTTGCTTTCTATTATTTAGGTAACTACTGAGGAGGGAACGACGCAGCCGACGTGCTTGCGAGGGAAGGCTCAGCTATGAATGCCGTGGGACCAGAACCCACTGTTGCCATTCCCTTTGGTCACCTACGCACCCTGGTAAGAAATCATACCATAGATCAACACAATAACAAATGGAAGAACCATACCGAGTGCAGGCAGGCTAAGGAAGCACTGCCAGAGCTGAATGCTCGCTTCACGAAACAGGTGCTCCGACTGTCAAAACAACAACTTCGCACAGTCACAGCCGCCATCACCGGTCATGGTTCTTTCAATAAACACCTATTTGTCATGGGAATTACAGACAGCCCACTGTGCAGAGCTTGCATGCGGGCAGACGAAACAACAGCACACAAATTGCTACACTGCCCTGAGGTCGCCACATACAGGGCAAGATACTTTGGCGACCCGGATTCACTCCACGAGATCGTTGGGGACATCACAAGTCTGCTGGCCTACCTCGAGGAGCTGGGATGGATCGAGTGATCGCCGCCCACCCACACGCAAAATACGCGCACAGTCGTGGAGTTGCGGAAAACAGCCCGTTTATACCTACTGAGGAGGGAAAGAGCAGTGCCCCCAAAAACCTATACTTTCTAGCCTGCGTATAAGGATAGGGATAGAGACGGTATCAAAGACTTTCTTGACGTCAAGAAAGACCACTAAACATTTGTTACCCTTATCTATTTCTTTTGTTATAACGGATGAAAGATCCATGATAGCATCCTGTGTCGACATTCCCTTTCTAAAACCATATTGAGAGGTAGAGAGGATATTATACTTAGTCAAATAGCTTACTATTCTAGAGTTCAAGAGTTTCTCTATGATTTTAGAAATGGAGGTCAACACAGAAATAGGGCGATAGTTGTTAACATCTTCCTCGTTTCCACCCTTATACACAGGAGTAACAATGGAGCGCTTAGGAAGATCTGAGGCCCTAGACAAGTGTCAAACATTTCTTACACAAATCACACAAATCTTTGCCACTTGTCTAGGGCCTCAGGGAAGATTCCTGTGTTAAAACAAAGATTGGCAAGTTCACAAATCAGAGGGACTAAGATTTTGTTAGATTGTTTTAGAAGAAGAGGATCCCTTCTATTCTTCTAAAACAATCTAAGAAAATCTTGACTGGCACCGACTCCAAAATAACTGATTAAAAACTATAAATAGTAAAGTATTATAGATATCAAGGATTGCGTTGATTCCCCTTTAATGTTCTTTGCTATGAAGTAATTAAAATATTATTTTCTACTTTTTAGTTAAGGATTGAACATGTAGGTGTTGTTTGAAGTCGGTTTTCATTTTTTTTTCGAAAAATAATTTTATGTCTTTATTATATCTTAACTTAAGCTTTTTTATAAGGTTTCCACAAAAGGTACGGTATCGTCTATATGTTATTATTAAAATTTGATTATGGGTGTTTGATTTAAGTTTTAGGTAAATATCATTTCTCAGTCTTATACACCGTAACGCACCAGTAGTCATCCAAGGTTTTATGATTCTTTTGCTCTTTGTAATAATTATTTTGTGTGGTTGTATTGGATGACTGACTTGACCATTTCTATTAGTGCAGAAGCGAAAGTATTAGGATCTTTAAAAACATTAAAGAAGGAGGTGTCAATGTTCATTAAGCTTTTGTTAGCATTGCCCTGGTTAAGTACGGTTTGGTACCTATGGGTATCGTTTGATATGTATTTGTAATAGGTACGAGAATAAGACAATGATCTGTGACGGTTGTGTTTAGAACTGCCGTAAAAGCTGTGTTTTTTTGTTTGTCAAGTCTCAAAAAGACATGGTCAAGGCAGCCGTTTTCCCTTGTAGGTAAGTTATGTGGCGATAAGACTCCATGAAGTGATAGCATATTTAAGTAGGTTAATCTATTTTTTCTTTCTTGACTAGTTTCGGTTAGGGATATGATTAAGTTAATATTAATGTCACCTAATATTACTGAGGTTATTATTTTCAAGATGATTATTGAGGAATGTAATAAAGTTACCAGCATTTAGAAATTATGGGGAACGGTAGATACCTAATATTGTGTAGTTTGAGATTTGCAGCTCAACTCCAGTAGCATTTATCAGATTAAGCTCTTTATATTTAACTGATAGTTTGTTTTTGGTGTATACCACTACACCGTCACATTGGTTGATATGATGTTTTGTGAAATTGCAATTATGAATTATTGTTTTTACTTGTTTAAATTCCGTCCAAAATGTGCAAAAGAAATTGCACATGCAGTATCTAGGTGCCTAATAGGGAGGTATACGTTTCGTAGAGTTACTGACCCTAATAGAGCTGCTCTAAATTGAGCCAGGAAATATCGCCGTTCTACATTTCTTAACACAAAATAGTTTTATCTTATCTCATTTCCTAAAAGTATGATTGTTATTTAATTGTAGCTGATACTATAGCTAAATATTTATTGAATATTTTCATTGAAAGAATAAATCTTATTACGATTGGATATTGCCTGAGGCCATATTGCACTATTGTTGAACCGTTGAACGTTTGGTGGAGCCATGAAATCAAAGTTGTGTAAGTGCCGTGGGCGCCGGATGTTCGCGAGATGTTGGCGTATGTTTTTACCATTTCCATTCGCCCTTGTACTATTGTTAAACACCATAATTACATTAACAATTATAAGAGATTATTACAAATTTTATACCCTACACATTTTCGAAATAATTATAAAATATTTAGCATGAATAGTCAGTTGTTGGACCTATTACATTTTGTAGCAAGTGTGTAAGATCCAGAAAAGAAAGGGAAAAAAGTTCTAAAGTGGCGACCATGAACTGGAAGACACAGCGTGGGCAGACCCGTCACAAGGTGGTCTGATGACCTGATGCAACAGTCAACCGATGGATGAGGGCTCACGACTAGCCAAGGTGGCGAAAATTAGGAAGGCCTATGTCGCTGATATGATGATGACGTTAGATCCCATCCAATCGCGTCTATCGACCTATATCAAAACCCAAATGCTGTGGTCAAAGACTCAATATCGCTTTAGCTAGACACTGAAGTAGCCTAGTGATACATTTGTGGGTATTTTTTTTAAACCCACTCCTAAATCTAAATGATTAGTTTTAACATCAGCATCATTTACCACAAATTACTTTAAAATCTAGTACAATACATGTTGAGAGTGAACTAGTATATTATTTACATTGTTATCAAATTGAATTACTAATTAATTACTCCTCCCCCACACTTCCCTCACACTTCCCCTCACTACCCCCTTACTCTACCCTTACTTCCCCCTCACTTCCCTCTCACTTCCCCTTCACTCCCCCTCACTTCTCCTCACTTTCCCCTCACTTTCCCCTCACTTCCCCTTCACTTCTCCGTCACTTCTCCTCACTTCCCCTCACTTTCCTCTCAATTTCCTCTAACATTCTCCTCACTTTCCCCTCACTTCTCCCTCACTTCTCCCTGGCATTCCCCTGACTACCCCCTGACTTCTCTCTGACTTTCTTCTCACTTCTCCCGCATTTCCCCCACACTTCCTCTTCACTTCCCCCTCACTTCCCCATCACTTTCCTCTCACTTCCACATCCCTTTCCTCTCACTTTACCCTCCCTTCCTCCTTCCCCTTAATTCCTCCTTTTCCTTCCTCCTTTCCCTCCCTCCCCCTCCCTGCAAATTTCAAGTCGCTAGCTTCAAAAGCTAAAGTTCTTTGTATAGAATATTTCATTCCTAATTTCCCCCCTCTAAATCCACTCCTGTTAAAATTAATTTATAAGGATATTTTGAGTTATTCCGGTCTGATCCCCCAGATCTGATCCCCTGGGGGATCGGTTAATTTATTAATTCAAAACTGTAAGTTAAAAAATGAAGAAGATTCATACAATCGTTTACATCCCTTTTCACATACTTAGGAATTAAATTTTAAAAAACCCTTTCTAAGTACAACCTCAAGACATTTAGACAAACACACGCTCCAAATTTCACGTCACTACGACCAGCAGTTTAGGCTGTGCGTTGTCTGTTAGTCAGTCAGTCAGTCACGACAAAATCTTATATAATATGTACGGGTGTATGGATGTATGGATTAGACGTATAGCCATCGGGGATTAAAGCATACAGGCTGTTAGGAATGCTAACACGTGATAGAGCCACATAAAGCTGACCGAGCGAAAAACAGCTAATACTTAGATCCACACCCACAACTTTTAGTTGTGTCTGACCTTGGGCTTTATTAATTGTCATCGCGAAACATGGCTCACTGGAAACTGGACTCATTTAAAACTAAACGGAAGATTGTTTAGAATGAGAGGAATCCGAAAAATAAAAACGCTATCTGCTATTCCGTAACCTGTTAAAGTCTCTGTCTCAGGTTTCTTAGTAAATTAACAAATGTTCGACGTGATTCTTTAAATTGGCATAACTTTTTTATTTATGAACCGATTGACATAAAACAAACACTAAATGTTAAGTGAAGCTTACTACAATGTATTAGTGAAAACTATATCTAAATCGGATAAGCCATTTCTGAGATTAGCGTGAACAAACGCACAGAAAACAGACAAACAGACAAAAATTGTAACAATCATTGTTTTGGGTTCTATTTGCTATTTGATAAAGGCCCCAATATTTTTTTTTCTCATATATCTTCCATGTACAGACAGCGATCGGTTACATTTTTATTATATGTATATGTATAGATTATGAGTTATTATTTATTTTTAGAGTTCCGGAACTTCAACAAGGAACACTTATAGTTTCACCATGTTCATCTGTCTGTCTGTGTGCGGTCTAGCGCAAAAACTTTTTGTACCAGTAAGCTAAACGTTAGCATGGATATACATATAAATCACGCCGACAAAGTAGTACAGTAAAAATTTTTTTTTTTTAGGGTACCTCCCGTACTCTTAAGATGGGAATGTTATTTTTATCTCGTTTATCTCATCATAAGGGGTGTCGTTGGATAGTTTTTTGAAAATGATTGAGGGTTTCTAAAGACCATTTTATGATTCAGGGATCCGTTTTAGCTTTAAGATGCTTGTTTTTGTTAGAGTCGAGTGTCCACCCCTCCTACCAGCGCAATCATTATATTTGAAAATGTGAAAAAATATAATGAATTTAAAAGAAAACTATCACCGCTAAGCAGGCTTTATAGGTTATCGAGTTAAACTCAATCAACTTATAAAATGTACTTCTAGATCAGTTCAATAAAGATTTAGTTCCGATTGCACCAATACTTGTCGTAGATCGATTTTGTAGATTTTCTGAATCGCGGTGTTAAGATTTTCCTACGATAGTATAAATACTTGGGCACAATTTGAATATTTTTTTTAATAAATCCGCCGAATTGTTATTACAGTAAAATCATTTAGTTCTACAGGAGGTCACCCACCTCCCGTATGTGAGCCCGTTATATTTTTTAATTTTAAGGTTAATATATTATAGAGTACTACTTATAGGGTACGCATATTGCGCAACTATGCTACTACGGAACCCTACACTTCGCGTGGCCCGACACACACTTGGCTGTTTTTTTTTTTCAAATTAGTTTTATTTTGGTTTGGGTTTAATTACTAAGGTTTTACACTATAGTTTTATAACTATTTAACTTTAATAATTACTTAACTATTTATTACTGGAGAAGAAACATTATACCTAATTAATTAAAGCCGCAATGCAACAAGTAGAAAAAATATTTATAAACTAATTATACATTCATGACAAGGAACCCCTAAGGATATTAATTTGGCCGCCTAAGATTTGTGAGAGCGTGTATACTTTCATAAATTGCTGTTTATATTTGTTGATAATTTAAATGCCATCAGAAACCGCAAGTAACGTACCGCTGACTCATTAACTACGCGTAATATCTGCTAGATGTCAAAGCCAGGAACGTAAAAGAGGGCTCGACTCGGCCCACGTTCGCTCTCCCACACTGTGTACTTTGACATTTACCCGCCGCTAAGAGGATTCACAGGTGGTTGCCATGGTAACGAATAAACGCTCCGACCTTTCCTTATTTTCGGGAGTACCCTCCATAAGTGGGTTATATAATGAGCCATTATGCCACATCAAACACCCACACTAAATAAATATTAAAAGGTTTTATTTTCGGTGACATCGAAATAAAAAAAAATTCTCTTCTACATGAAAGTTGAGCGTTCGCGAATGTTCGGGCAACTTTGTAAGGTGACTTTTACTCAAATTTATGTAGGTGTAAGCCACACACTGTATCATTATTCAACTTCTTTGTACGAGTACCATTTGTTTATGCAGTGCTGCGCTTTTGTTTTTGAGAATTCATTCACAATTTAATGCCTACGTAACATACACCTACTACATACAAAAAGCCGATAAAAAGCCTAATAAAAGGAAATGTACGAAATGTCGTTTTGTTTGATACTGGTCAAGTAGCGTTATCTCGTCATATAGTACTAATACATCGTATAAGTGTCTATTTCAGTGAAATACGTGCGCAATTCACATACGTCAAATAATAGCAAAATCTTAGAAATAGCTTATGGAGTAACGCTCGAGGTATCATTACGTTGTTACGCGTATGACCAGGTTCGTATTTTTAGAAGAAGCCAATGATTTATCATAACTACGTAACGGCCGAACTATTTGGATCAGCGGATCGACGTCACGGGAGCGTGCGTGGCACGCGGCTAATTGTAGCATATCCAAAACAGTCTCCGGGATAAATCACACGGCGGCGCGGAGCGGCGTGCGAATAGCGTACGAAAGTGGATCGTGATTCAACGCGCAGAGAAAGTGGCTGGTGGCAGGAGTCGCGGCACCACAGAACCACGGTGACGCGGCCCGCTCAGCGGACAGCCTGCGCGCCCACGCGCCAACAGCCCGCGCGCTCGCGCCGCCCGCCGCGCCGCCATCACTACACTTGTGCGCCCCGCGCTTTTCGCGCGCCTCCCTTCGCCGTCGCGACGCCGCGCCATTTTCTCGCGCACGTGGGCGACGCCGCCGGCGAGCGAGAACGCCCGGCTTGAACGCCACTAACGCGACCGTCGTGAATGAACGCCGACCTCGACCGGGTGGCTGGCGTCCATTGATAGAGCGCGCGGCGGACGACGACCGCTGCGCTCACGGGGGCGGCGTGCTGCACGCATTCGCTGCTCGCCTGTGCCTCGCTCCGCAGTCGAGAATGTGGCGTTCTCGGCGCAACGACACACTCCACGTGCAAAACCTGTGTTCATTTATCAGTAGATGTTTGTGACCATACAGTGTGATTAAGATATCGGTGCAGTGTATACATAATTTCCTAAACGTAATGTGCTGTGATCGCGTCAATTTCCCTAGAACATAAGTAAGTTTAAGTAAGCAACAGATCGGCGTATGCGCCGGGTTGGATGTGATCAGACGTGCGGGTGCACCGCGCACAGGGTGGTGTGGAACGTGCAGTGCGGGAATGCACTCGTGCGATGCTCTCGGTGATCGCAATGCGTCGGCCGGAGGACGAGGAGCTGGGAGGCCGCGGGGACGGCGACGAGTTCGTAGACATATCGCAGATGCAGCTGCTGGTCGAGGCGGGCCCGAGCGGGCTGCACTACGGGGGCCCGCCGCCGCCGCACGCGCAGCCGCAGCCGTACGCCCAGCCGCCCGTTCACCCCGCTACCACCACCGCGTCCGTAGACGACCTGTTCGCGCTCTACTTCACACCCGCTACACATGGTGAGACACTTATCATCAGATCAGCTTTTATTGCTCTTCCTACAAAACTACTAAATGCAACAGATACGAATAAAAGCGGAACCGGTTCCGTTCAGATTTAAATAAAGCCGTTTCATTCATAAACTTCTTTTGTATTCGATGATACAGTATTAACCTAAGCTATATTAAGTTTAGCACAATGACATATTCAAGTTATATTTACACATACTTAATAGAGGTAATTTTAAAACTATGCAGAATCTAGTAGGTAGCTAACTTTCAACCACTACAAAAGTTATGACTAAGATTATTTTAAATAGATGACAAATCTAACAAATTTTGTCATGATTACCATTATTAATACACTTAAATACGTTTTTTTTTTACTTTTGTTATAACATGAATATAAAGTTTAAACGAAGTGTCTCGTTCGTCACCAACTGTCCTTGATGATTGACTACGAACTTGTACTGTTCGCTCGATAGCAATATAAACACCCACACTGCTAGTTCAGTTTACTTCATTCACAAAACATTGCACAATACCTCTATAGATCACTGCATTTAATATGTCACAAATGAAGATCTCGAATTTAACAATAAATATTAGTTTCGTATGTTAAAAGAAAAATAAAGTGCAAAAATAAAAATAAATAAAAACTAATTTATATTGTTTATTATTTTGATAGTTTTTTGGCTATTAATAAACGACCATAGCCTGTTCTTAGTGCGCGATACATCGCATCGCCCGAAATGCAATTTTGCAATTATTAGATACTAGCGTACCGCCTCGGCTTCGCACGGGTGCAATGCTGATACTAAATAAACTACAGAATGTCTTTATATACAATGTTCACAGCTTTTTTGTCATTAGACTATACAGACGTGTTCTTTTGGGCCATCGGCCCCCGGCCGGTACCACCGCAACCGCTATGTAACTGCATTTTAAATCTGTAATATCTTCAAAATTATTTATTTAAATTACATGCTGTAAAGCCATATTGATCTATATTAAATGTACAATGTATTTAAGATACTTAATTGGATAAAAAATAATGTTGTAGTGCTTAAAATTGTTTCCTAAATAAACCATTATTTCTCGTAAAAAGTAAAGGATAAGAAATGGTCATTGTGCGTTATCGCACGATATTCATTTTTTATCGTATAGACATAATTATACCATCGCAGAATTTTTGTAGACCTTTAAGGTGTACAATACTATAGTACATTATTTTGATCTATCTTGTAGAGTTCAGCCAGCGTTTGCAATGTAAGCGCAAAAAAAATGTGTTTATTTACGACATCAGATTAGAAATCTCTAAAATTAGCAGTGATTTTCTTTTATATTATGCATATTATACACATATAAACCTTCCTCTTGAATCACTCTATCTATTTAATAAACCCACATTAAAATTCGTTGCGTAGTTTTAAAGATGTAAGATCACAGACAGACAGATAACGGACAGCGACATTGTTTTATACTTTATAGTGATATATAAAATTTAATAAGGAAATTGTATTTTATTAAATTATTGACATTGGCTTTGCTCGTACTTACATGAAGATAAAATTTAATTATTTATTTATTGCACACCGAAAGATATATACAAGGAAAATATATATTTAAATATAATTTATGTACAAAGGCGAGCTTAACTCAAAACTGAGTTACTGAGTTAGTTAGTTATGATTACCTGTACTAGCTAGTGTTAGTCTTAATAGATCAGATTTTTAACCCTTAGGATTTAATTATTATTTTTAGAAGTTTTGTTATTGCTCAGATTTCGCACCAAAAGTTTCTTCCCCGCATTACAGTAATGCCCAAAGTAAAACATTACAGTAATAGGTAACTAAAATAACAAAGTCACATTGATTAATTGTATGTATCAGTTCACCTCTGTAAACTATTTCCTATAGGTATCTTCTTGTTAAGTTTAAGGTTATATGTTGCGTTGATGTGTAATGATAACTTTAACAGTTTTTTAACAACTTCTTTAACAGTTTTGTAATAAATATCCCTTGTCTATGTCCTTAATGTTTTATCCTTAAAATTAAGCGATTTTTAACTTTACAATATTAAAGATTTTATATACGGCCAGTCTAGTTAGTGGCTGACCACTACGTCATTATTGCTATGAACACTTCTGTTCTGTCACGTGATCGATTTGCAAGCAATCCAACAAAATGTTCAATTGCTATCAGAAGTACGCATATCCATAGAGCTCTGGAAACTGTCGTCAAGAGCAAGAACCCGTTAGAGTTATTTACCTGTGTCGCAAATTAATAGTAGTTTCTGAGTAGTAATACTGAATTTCAACTATAAAATAATATCGCTACGTCCTAATTCCCTTATCATTAGACATCAACGCATCATAATATAACCTCCAACTTAAAATCCGCTGCAATATGCAAAACGATAAGAGCATCTTTGATATATTAATTAATAGTCGTGAACATTGTCGGGAGTTATTTGTAAAACGTCAGCGCTCGTACGAGTTCATAATAATTCGGATCAGCATTCCGGCACTGTTATCTGGACCGGACGCCGGTGCTAATCGTCTGCGTCTGCGCAACCATCGCTATCATATGTTTACCCGACTAACCATAAACATTGCTGTATAAATGTTTTATATACTTCTTTGTGACAAGATGACCAAAAATTAATTATTGTAGAGGTTTTAGATTTGATTATTTTTTTACGCAAAACATTTTCCAATAAATGACTTCGCGCTACCTGATGCAATCAATAGAGTCCAAGTTCTTGGACGCCATATCACAGTACAGTAGTAACCCAATAGAAATATTCAAGATTTTTATTTGTACCCTTGATGTTGTAGTTAGTTTTTTATGATGTAGGATTTGTAGTGAAATGAAATCGTATTGCTCAGCTGATTTTAAGCGGTGACCATAACATATGGATGATCGCAATTCCGCATCAGTTACTTAGTCTTCACATTTTGCTCATATGTCTCAGATACACATGATTTGTATCATCATCACGTTACAGCTATTATTTTAAATAGGTCGTGTGGTCTACCGTCTATACTTATATACGAGTATAACCACCCTATTTCTTCCAGTGCAAATGTTACGGACCGAAGTTTGGACGCTATGACACCTAAAAATCCTTATATCTTCAAGTTGCCGAACATGACGATTCTCTACAAATATCTATATAAACCAGAAATATTATCAAAACTAATAGAATTAATACAAAATTAAATGATAATTAAAAACTTTAAGGTCCATAATACAAAATAATAAACCTTCAAACCTTCAACAAAAAAATCTAGATCAGAGTTTAAATAATATATGCGGTCTTGTTATCAATGTTAGCCATTCAGTTACGAGAACGACTCAAAACCAGTTTAACTATATTAATATCTACAATTTAATCGAAAGTGCGACGCTCGGATGCTTGGTGATGGTAAAGTATTATGCTCTATTCCCGTTAGTCTAAATCGTAATCATAGTAATACATTATAGAAAGTTTAGCTCTGTTTGCTCTCTAAAGCTAACTCATTGTTATAACACTGTTACCGTTTTATATTGCTTATCAGTCTATTTAGGGGCACCTGGGCCTTTATACTTAATGTTCTAATATAGAGATGTCATTAAAGATCCCACATAAGGGATCTTTAATGACATCTCTAGATTAGATCCTCCTAAATTCTGCTCTAATGCAAAATCAGACTTAGCTGACTCTAACTTACAAAGTTTTTGTTTTTGACAACTGACTCCAAAGTTCTCGAAAGTTAGGAAATGTTATCATATCTAAAGGTTATGAAGCACACACAAATATCTCTAAAGCTTTGGTTTCGTACAAAAGAAGCCAGATTTTGAGTACCTACTAAGAACGCTCTAAAGGTCTGAAGACGCAGAAAGGTCTTTAATGTCAGAAATAAAACACAAATGGAGTTGTGTATTACATCTGCCAATACGTTGTGATATCAGGTGGATTAAAACTGTTACTGAGTCATCATATCAGGCAAAAGACGTCCGCTGCTGGACATAGGCCTCCCCCAATTTTCGCCACCGTGGCCGGTCGTTCGCCGCCCTCATCCATCAGTTCGGTTCTGAGTAGCGCCCAAGGAATGAGCTAAGAAATAGCTGTCGCTCAGTAGCGGGATGAATGGATGTTTTCACAACTATTGTTGGTAGAACGTGGATGAGATTGGTATAAGTATATAGAGAGCACAAACTAAGACATACCTATGCCCAACAGTGGATAAATTGGGCTGTGGATGATAAATACGAAGAACGGTATGAGATTTCTAACAGCCAGTAAATATAGCAGAAGGATGAAAAATCGATATCGTATAACCTTCTTCTTTAATTCTTTATTGTACACACATAAAATCATTTACATAATTTTTACAAATTTTTGGTTTACAAAGGCGAACTTAACTCTATAATGTGTCTCTTCATTATTGAAGGTTGGCCGTCAGCTCTTTGAATTTGTCTCAGTCCCGTGCGAGATGAAACAGTCTTTCGACAGTGGTAATTCCCTGGATGTTTTAAAGCCAAGATTTCTTTCTTCGCTCAGCCCGTCTCTTGCCCACAATCTTGTCTCTATAATCTAGTCAAATAGTAAATAGTAAAATCTCGTACAATCTAGGTACTTAGTATTATGTTGCCAATAAAAGACCCTGGTAGCTGACCTGTACAAAAACATCAGAAGTAAACAAGCATATAGATACAGAAATAGTGTCTTAATCAAGAAATAATCTTAGGGCGATTTTTCCATACCATTTATGCACTAAGCGTGCAGGACGGCACCGGTCCTGCTGTCGTGCGTGTGCCGTCCTGGGGCCTAAGTCTGCTATCACAATAGTGTCAGAATGGTCGATCATTAATCTCTTATTGGTTGAAAGTTATCAAAATCAACCATTATGAGATCAATGATCGACCATTCCGACACTATTGTGATGGCAGACTTAGGCCCCTGCACACTTAGTGCATAAATTGTATGGAAAAATCGCCGCCGTGTGCATTACGACAAACGCACCGCTGTGGTGCGGCAGCAGTCTGGCCCGAAATGTCTGAATTGAACGCGCCCTAAAATTCTTTATCAGCAATTAAAGCTGAAAATTACCTATAGTTTTAACAATTTTTCACAGCAAAGCAATAGTTAAGCTGTAACGAATACGAGTGGTAAATTATCCAATATAATAATTATATCTATATCTATATCTATCATTTCTTTCAGATTATTCATCAACTAACTAACTAACAATTGTCGAATATCAGTAGCTTTACCATGACCTGTAGTTTCTATCTGGGTAATATCTGACGAAAAATTAAATATGATGTATATATGTTTTATGCTTTCACTGTACTGATGAGGAAAATCCACGTTTATTATATGCACAAATTCAGTCTAATATGAAAAATATTCTTATCACTAAAAGCTGTTTTGAATATTATAGCTAAGCAGGAGTTGGCAGCAGTAAGCAGGACTAGATGACGATGTGTGATAGTGTCCACATATTATTATTATTAAACTACTCTGCTTCTCACTTGTACTACCTTGTAATATATATAACCTACATAGTCCTCCTTATCAATTTCGCTTACCCTTAGCAAGTCATTTCCTAGCATGTGTCAATGTGACTAACTAGACCGAGTAAAAATACCAATTTCTTAAAGAGAAACCTAAGCCCTCCAACACCTATTATAATAATTATTAACGCAGCAGGTCAACTTTTTTCCTAGTTTTATTTAAACCTTGCAGTACAAATGTACTATTTAATATGTATTGTTTAATTCCCTTTTTCCTTTTATCAACTTGCCCTGTCGTATATATATGCCACTAACTGCACCCTACGGCTTTGCCTGTGCGAAAAAAAACTGTTTTTAAAATATGTTTTGTTGTATCCCTCGGGAACCAGACCGATTTTCGGGATAAAAAATCGTCTCTGGCACCAAATCTATCTACACACCAATTTTCATTAAAATCGGTACATCCGCTTAGGCGCTGAGAGGTAACAAACACACACATACAAACTTTTGCATTTATAATATTTATCATAGGGTTATATAACTTATATATATCTTCATATGCTGTCTTTCTGTTCTTCAAGTTTATCCACAAAACCCTGGGCATCTTTAAATTCTTAGATGAGTATTAGAATTTAAAGATAACAGATATAATAAATTTATCTATGAGTAGTTAAATATATTATATAGTTTTTCGAATATTTTAAAATATACCCTAAAATGTCAAACAAACATCCAGTCTACACCTGGTGCATAACTAAAGCCAATCACAATAAAAATTGTGAAAGCCATACTTACCCCATTTTAGCTCAAAATCACACTTGCTGTCAGTACCTATAATGATTCAAGAACTAGCTCTCAGAGCTTATTCTACTATACAGTACCCAGATCACGATGTTTACTTACGTTTTATTATTTCTTCTCCAGACGAGCTGCGCATTTGGGAGAGAAACCGCGCGGTGTTCTTTCCGTTTCAAATTTAATACAACACAACTCATTCTAAAATTTGATATTTTGTCCTTATTAGAACATTCTGAAATAAAAAATAACAAGTTCCGAAAGAAATAATGATGTACATAAGTCGTTTCAAATTCATTATACCTACTTACTTACGGCTTTCATGTTCATTTTCAATAGAGCCACTTTCTGCGCCCACAGTATCTGTCAAGGCTTTACTGTTATCGCAAATTGTAACCCCAAAATTTTCCACTGTTGATGGTATCAACGGTGGAATATACCAAACTTTTGGTTACGTGCAATCATAAATAGATTTTTTAAATTTCTATTAGAATTATTCAAAAATATCAGTTCAAGCTTTCCTCGAAGAAAGAGAGCATAGAACTAAATATATTACACAAACAGATCATTGATTATTTAATAAACTTATAATACCAAAAGATAATACCAAATTATTTGGATCTCGAACGTGGTAGATTTCAATCAAAGAGTAGGTATTAGATGCCAGAGCACCCATCGACTGAAGTCGTATCCAGTCAGCTCAGTCAGTTCAGGCCGCAAAACTTTGACCAATGTTTGCACTGTGGATCACACCGATTTGGACTTTAACAATAAACTTTTCTTTGAACCTGGGGCTAGAGTTGTAGTTTGGCTACGACTTGATATTTGCATCCTGACGCTTGTACAAACGGATTTCTTTCGATTTTCCAATCTGGCTAAAAAAATATTATACTAAAAAAATAATATGTAATTTGCGCAGAAAAATCGATATGGCATAGCTTGTGCCACATAAATAACTAATTGTGTAATTTATTGCAACTAAGTTTAATTTTCTTTTTAATTAATTAAGTATATTAAATATCTTAGATGTCTGATATTATATTACCTATATAAAAAATTAAACAATTATTTCTAATATACAAATATCCATACTTGCATCCATTCATACAACTAAACTTTCGCCTTTTAAAACCAGTCTTCAATCTGATTAAGCATTATATATTATGAGCTTTTACCTTCCCCCTTTTAACCCCTTGGAGGTTATTTTTTCAAAAATCAAAAGGTAAAACAAGCTATTGTTTTTAATCATGGACTCAAACATAATTTTTTACAAGTTTCTTTTGTTAAATCAGAGATATAACTTATTTCATTCTATAAAAAGATAGCATTTGTGATTATAAATAGATAATATTCAAGATTTTAAGGTTTTTGAAAATTAAATCTATATAAAGTTTTACAGATAACGATGATGAATGTGAGATAAACAAACATGCATAAATTATTGTCTGGAATTTAATATGGTCGCTACCACTAAAACTGACGAAGTTTAATACAAACTTGCAATTACTTGCAACACCTATTTTCCCACATAACTCTAAAAGTAGTTTCTAAATGTAAAAAAATGTTTACTAACCAATTTTAGTAGAGTTTATTCATATGAGTTTATGATAGCTTTAAAAATAATAGATTTTCCATAGAAACTTACACCCCCTATTTCACCCCTTTATAAGAGTTGTTTAGAAAAATAATAAACTAAACTTCAATTTCTTTAAATAATTAGTATTTTCTTGTAATTTGAAACCCTACTATCAAAACTATAGAACTTTCATATAAACTTTGCCACTCCTTTATACCCTCTTAGATAAATTTCACTAAACCCCGTCTTAGGGAGCACCTACGTCCTTTGAGTAATGCTCTTAGCCTACGTCCTAAACGCCCATGTAAAATTTGAGATCCCTACCACATTTCTGAGATTTTGTCTGAGATTAGTGAGTGACCTTTCGCTTCTATATATTTAGATAAAGTGCTGCTTGCAAGGTATTTCTTTAATTAGTTTTAAATTTACTTTTAACATTTTCGTCTGTGATGACCGCTGATAAACTGTTATGGTACACGTTTTGCTAGTGTCCTATCACCGTACACATTAGTCACTCTAGGTACAACAAATTTACTTGAGGTCATCGCTCTAGTATTATAATATTTATTGTTTACATTAATTAACAAGGAATTATGCTCTCGATTGCCATTCTTGTTAGTCGCAAGAAGATATTTGTGTTTTAAACTGACCGCTAATATTTTACTAATTTTGAACAGCATTGAGTTATTCCGGTCGGAATCGTTTTTGCAGTATGCCAGGGGAATATATACTTAAAATTACAAGTACTTAAAAATTGTTATTTGTTTTTTTTATTTCACCAGCACCAGATGGCCTAGACAAGTAGCATAAATGCCAATAGAATAGTGTGTGAAAAAGTGTATGGGATTGACTAAGTTCGTTTAAGACATTATTATCGTTAGCTTATGTCAATCCCATACATTTTTTAATCTATTCTATTCCATTATGTCCAGGCCCTCAGGTGCAGCTGATGAGTATGATTAGGAAGATCCTCAAGACATCCACCGAACCAGTTAAATTAATCACCAAGACTTAAACAGTAGAGATGCTTGGGGGAGGTCTTTATTCTTACTTATACGAAGTCTACATTTTGTACAACTTTGTGCATTGCAAAGTAATTTAATTTAATTTTTAGATTTGAATTCAATAATTTTTTAGGTTTTATACTTACTATTATATATTATGTAGGTTATATACTTGCATAGGAGTAAAAAACTTAAACAAAGATACTTATTCTAGGGTTATAGTAGCGTATTTATATTTTATTAAAACTAGCTAGTCGCAGTGCGGTTTAACCCGCGACTTTGGTTACTGCTGCGTTCCCGTCGCCAGTAGCACAATGTTACGTAGCCTATAACCTTTCTTACTATCATACGCAATGAAAAGAATTAATCAAAATCGACTGGTAGTTTCAGTGATTAGCGCGTTCAAACATACAAACTCTTTTTTTTCTCTTCTTCTTTTTTTTTGTATTTATTTTAAATGACATGATGCCCGAGCCATATTTGAACAGTTAAGTACACATTTTGTATTGTTTTGTTAAAATTATATACTTAGTATTGTTAAAATTATACATTGTGATTTGTGAAATAGAGGTACATTGTGAACTCCTGTGGTAAATTAAGTTCATCTTACTTTATACTTATACCAAAAATTAACAGTTTATATTATACCTACAAAGAAACATTTATCACAGTTCACATGTTGCCTTTACCTTTTGTAGCAATATGCAAATTGAGGCAGCCTGTAAAACACACATTTTACTTTTTAATTTTTCTTTACAACATAGAACGCTGTAAGTAATTAAGTATCTATAGAGTTAAGTGTATTGCCTGCGTCACTTTGCATGCTACTTGAAACTGTAACTTACAAAAATTGTAATAACCTGGCAATTAAAAAGAGTGGCCTGAGTTTCTTGCCAGTTCTTCTCATGGCTCTACTTCGTCAGCGAACTGGCTGTAGGTTAATTTGCTGACATTTTGTAAACTTTGACGTTCATAAATGTTAATTTATTTACCCTATTCATTCCATTTCATTTCTTCCGCTTTGTAATAATAGTATAGATTACTCACTGAAGACCGCAGATAAACCACAAACCATCAATATAATCAAATTCTGATTTTAATTAATAATAAAATCAGTATTTGATTATGATGGTTTAAATATTTTTGGTATTGTGTAACATAAAGCAATAACATAAATTAATTATGTTAAGAAAAAATAAGGACAGGTAATAAGCAATTATTGCAATACCTTTGTTATAATATCCACAAACCATCCATATAATCAAATTCTGATTTTATTTATTAATAAAATCAGAATTTCATTACGATGGTTTAAATATTTGAGATATTAAATAACATAAAACAACAAGTAACATAAATTAGTTTCTATGTTAAGAAAAAATAAGAACAGGTAAATTAATTTTAAGTTTAAGCCACAATAACAATTTCATTTAAATTAAAACATGTCATGTTGTCATGTTGATAGCAAAATGATTCACCGGTGTCGGATAAACGGTGCGTTGCGGTGGCTCGTTTGATCGTTGCCGACGTTTCGGCGTCGCAAAGCAGATGATTTGGAGGCGCGGATAGAAGCTCGCAGTCTAGTAATAGCTAGATTGTCAATTTATGTATTGTGACGTGAGACGGCGCGGGCGTACACAAAAGCACGCGCGTGCCCCCGTGGCACCGCGCGGCCTTTCAAAGTGAGTGCGCTGCCTATCGCGCATCTGGGAACGTCCACAGAGGTGTAATGCCCTCATGTGGGCACCACTGACGAGCCGACGCAACGCTTCCGATGTGACGCCAAAAGCGTGGGATGCTCTTTTTTGACAGTATCAGCACGGATTACAAGGAGCTCATACGTCGAACATGATAGCATCATTAAAGACGCAACGTATGGGTGCGCGATGTTTTACTTTCTTTTTACGGAATTATATTTTTAAACTTTTGTTTTGTAATACATAATAATATAGTACAGTCATTTGGTAGTTTCATCTGACAACTTAGCAGTTTTGAAAATTGGTAATTGTATAGATTTTTATGTGCTCTTGCCGAATTCTGACTTTGGCACCTCGTATCTCTGTCGCTCGCGCCGCCATATTGAAAATTTGATAATATTGTCTTTTCAAACTCTTTTTACGATAAAAACTTGTATTTCAAGATAAAACTAGAGGATTTTTGTTACAATTTATGTATTGACATTGTTTTCGTAAAATCAACAGTTTTGGCAGTTTTTGTACACACGAGTTCGTTAGTCTTTAGTACATCGGTACAAGAAGACGAAACATCACGTACCAAAATTTCTTCGGCGTCATTCGCCATGACTAGAAGGAGTAACATGACAACATCTGTTTCAAATCTATCACGAGGTTCAGCAGCGGTATGGAAACGACCATAATAAAAATGAGCTCCTATTCCTATCAGCCTATCCTATGATTCCTATCACCACATTTAAACTCTCTGCTCCGTAAACATGTTCAATAGGCCTACTAAGGATAGCACAATAAAAACCTGCCGTTTACTCTACCTTAAAAGGTGGTATGTAAATAAATTATTTGGCCTAAATGCGTGTTAAACTACACTTAGCGGCGCTTGTGTGCCAAAACTGTTGATTTTACAATTACAATTTCAATACTTACTATAAATTGTAGGCAATTTTCTCTAAATTTATTTTGTAGTAGGTACATGTATTATCCAGAGACCCTAGACAAGTAGCATAGATTTCTATTCTATTCATAGAATAGTTTAAAAAATGTATGGGATTGACATAAGCTAACGACAATGTTGGCGTTATCGGTAACCATTATAATTCGAACCAAGTGAATGTACTAATATTAGAATCGGCAAGATTTACAGTCAACCGACATGATTTCTTGGCCACTGTACAAACATGTCGCAATTAGTCATCACTATGACTTCTAGACAAATGAAGGTAAGTATGTGTCTTTAATACAAGCTATAGACTAATTGTGAAAAACTACTACAGTAGTTACGGTATCAAATAGGTCGACTGTCCGCATAGCAACGTTTTGGTTGGTCAAAATCACGTACGGCAGCTACTTAGAACATTGCTAGTTCAAAGTTACTAATTGTACCATCAAATCATGATCAAATCGTTAAAATAGGTGTTATTTGGTGTTTATTCCTGACTTGCATTGTGTATATTTCAGACTCAATAAATAATGGATGGATAATTTTACTGAATTATAATTTAAATGATTTTATTTCATTATTTAACTACATATTATAATATATTGGCGCGCTTTTTTACTATCGACACCTATTTATGTTTATGGGACGACTTTTTATAACATCAGAACATCATCTTCCCCGTTTATTTAGAGCCATTTACGAAATAAATTATTATTGTTTCGTATTATAAACACAATTATGTTTCTATATTTGGTAATGGCAATATTTTGTTTGACCTCCGAAGAGTTGAACGATAGAAGAGTGAAGCAATACCTTAATTATCGCAAACATGAAATCGATTGGCACGTCTAAAAGTTAGCAGTTAAATTTCAGGTTACCTATTAAACCGTTCGTCTACGTAAGTTAGAGGAGGAGCTATATTTGCGACGCCTCTTTTTCTATTCAACATCCTACTAATATTATAAATGCGAAAGTTGGTGTGTGTATGTGTGTGTGTGTGTGTGTGTGTGTGTGTGTGTGTGTGTGTGTGTGTGTGTTACCTCTCAGTGCTTAAACGGCTAAACCGATTTCAATGAAAATTGATATGTGATGTAGATAGATTCTGTGCCAGAGACAGACATAGGGTACTTTTAACTATATTTGTGAAACGGGTCTAATCGTGTTAGAAAATTATTATAAGGTGCCATACCTCTTTACCCGACGTTTCGGTTGAATTACACCCGTTGAGTCAGCCCGTGACCATGGTCGGTGTAATTCGACCGAAACGTCGGGTATACATATAGTTATGTGTACAAATCGTGTGAGTTTAAAATAGGCTACTTTTTATCCCGAAAATCGGTCTGGTTCTCAAGAGATACAACAAAACATATATTATGCGCGGACGAAGCCGTAGGGCGCAGCTAGTTTAGAATAGGTACTACATTTCCGATCATATTTCTATTGTTACAATAAATTCCAGGAATCCCTGTCATTATAACGATTGTTTGATCTTTCACAAGATCTGTTTCTTGGGTCGAGGATTAGATGATATAGAAACGGCTCAGATATTACAAGACGGACAGAACTCGTATAGAAAAATAATGACATTATGGGATATGACTTTTTTATTCCAATTATTGACAAAAGAAGTTATTTATAAAACAAAAGGAGAACGGGCTTATGTTATGTGCCTTTAGAAAAGTGAGAGTGAAGTTCGTCACATATTTAGGTATTAAGGTAGATGGGCATTTTTCTTGTAATGAACATGTAGATCTCATAAGTAATAAACTTAGAATAATACTTAGAAAATATTACCACCTTAGTTATCGAGTGCCCAGTATTACCTTGAAACTTTGAATCTATTTTGAACTATTCTCTCGATTGTTATGGACTTATATTTAAAACCGATATTGACAAGCTGGAGAATATTCCAATTGGATTCCTAAAATTACTAGTAGATAAAAACTAAAAACAACTTTTAAGTATCTAAATTACACAACAATAAAATAAAGATTTTTCGTACATATAAAATAAGTAATTAGGTAAACTAAACCTAACCACGACTAAAATTTTCACCTAAACTTTCTATAATAATGATTAATTATTATTATTCAATTTGTCGCTTCCAACTTATTCGAAGCGTATTGCTGTGAAACAAAGCACCTAAATAAATACCTAAGTAATCTTAATTCTCCAACTATAATACTCGTATGATTAAAAATAACCTTATTTGGTGGCAAACAAGCACACGGTTCAACTGATGTTTTCTAAGCATTGCAGAAAAGTGCTTAGAAAATACGCACGATAGATATTAACCCTTTCATGGAACCTACTGTAGGCACAATAGATTATGTTTTATTGTCATCACGGCCATATACGTTTACTGTCCTGAAAAGTGTTAAGGTCCTCAGAAAACTTGATGTTGAAAATACCATAGCACTCCACAGTGTTTTTTAGAAAGTCCGTCTGTGTAATGTATTACCTGTTGAAATAAGAAGGGCACAAACCATATCCACTTTGAAATCGATGGTCAAGGAGCACTCTCTTGCGTTTTTAGCAATCACATAATAAGATTTTTAAATATTTTGTTTGCTTAGGACTAGCGTGAACATAATAATATTAAAATCTATATATATAAAAGTGAAAGGTCACTCACTCGCTCACTCATCACGAAATCTCAGAAACTACAAGTGCTAGGGGTTTCAAATTTTGCATAGGGGTTCCTTTTAAGACGTAGGTGCTCACCTAAGACGGGATTTAGCGAAATTCAATCCCTAGCACTTGTAGTTTTTGATTCCTTGATCCAATCTACTTCAAATTTTGCAGAAACATTCTCTAACAGAATTTTAATAAAATACGAAACACATCATCCATCAAGACGTGTTTCGTATTTTATTAAAATTCATCCTTTAACGGGGTTAAAAAAGGGAAAAAGTAATTTTGGAGATAATTTTCTTCAATACTCCTTAGTGCTTATGATTTAAAAAAAGCGTGAGGTCCCTCCGCGCGGAAGAAGTGAAACTTCGTAATGTGGAAATGAAAATAGGAAGGGGTAGAATCAATTTCTATTCAAATTTTTTTAGTGAACTCATATTGTTACTTTAAGACAAACTTTATTAACATTGCTTACAATTCTCAATTCTCTTTCTCTATCCTACTTTCTACCTTTGTGTATCTTTCTTTCTCTCTCCCTCTTGCGTTAGAATATTGGACGCTACTCGTTGCTACGCAACAGTGCTTTCATACCCCCTCCATGGTTGCGTTAAACGTTTAACGCAACCTTGTTGGAAGTCGCATTAGAAGTTTCACTTCAAAAATATTTTATTTTGACACATGTTTGAAAACTTAATCAACCTACGTCAAATAAAGTTGCTGTAGTTAGGGTTCGGTTCCACTGACGCGGAGCTGGGTGGAGTGGAGAGGAGAAGAGTGAAAAGTGGCAAATGTTTTCATTGCAGCGGAGTGGGCGGAGTGGAGCTGATCTAAGCAGAACAAAGCTGGATTCAGCCGCGTTTCGATCAGTCAAGACTACCCTACCCGGCAACGCCGCGCCGTGCCGCACCGCCACGCTACCCTCCGCTTCGTATAGAACGGAGTCGAGCAAACTGCGGTGCCAAGTGGAGGCACCACAGTCCGCTCGACTCCGTTCTGTCTAGCTCGGGGCCGCGTATTTACATATTTTATTCAAAAGTCTGCTCAGCTCCGCTTACACTGTTTCCACTGACGCGGAATGGAGATGTTGAACACTGTGATTGGCCAATTCACGGTCCGCTCCTGTGCATTCTGCCTAGCTCCGCGTCAATGGAAACGCACTCTTATTGTTGGACAGCAATTTTATAAGCAAGATATTGTTGAGAGCTATGATAAGGATAACACAATCATTGCATTAAATAAGTGAAATCCATCGCTCATAGAATGCATACCCACTTTTGTTTTGCTACGGCGAGGTTAACTTCAGTTTTATAACCCAGTGGGATCCTAAGACCAAACAACTGCTTAAAAAAATGGTATGGATGAGTGCAGTTTAACATCAAAATTTGCTTGACAATGACCATAGACGAAGCTCAAGGTCAAACTCTTAAGGTAGCGGGCGAAGGGAAAGCTGCTTCTCCCACGGCCAGTTGTACGTGGCATGCTCCAGAGTAAACGCACAGAATAGCCTGGTAATTCTAGCACCCGAAGGAAAAATAAAATCTAAAAAGCGAAAGGTCACTCACTCATCACGAAATCTCAGAAACTACAAGTGCTAACAGTCTAAAATTTTGCATGGGGGTTCCTTTTAGGATAGACCTAGGTGCTCACTAAGACGGGATTTTACGAAACTCATCCTCAAAAGTCAGTATGAAACTTCAAATTATTAGAAAATACTATAAAAATTCTAAAATACATTAAGTGGGAAAATAGTAGTCGCAAGTTTATGTGAAATTTTGTCAGTTTTAATGGAAGCGTGTGAATAGCTTTAAATAAGATTCGTCATACAGATGGAATATACTGATTATTATTGATACGTAAGATCAGGCAGGCAATATTCTCATACAGGCACACATCTGAATTTTCACGCGAACGAATTCGCGGGCAACAGCTAATTATATCATAAAAAAATTATATTTAATGTATATGTATTGTATATATTTATTATTTATTTATTTTTATGTATTTAATTTTATTATTAACTGTAATTTATGCATTAGTTACGTCAACGTCTATAAATAATTCAACAAATTTATCCTAAGGTTGCCTAGTGTAGAAATCGCTGTTAGCGATAAGGCCGTCCATTGTATACCTACTATCTACTTAATTTTATTATTTTCTTGCCTTTGTATTTTTATACAGTGTACAATAAAGTATGAAATAAATAAATAAAATACAAGCCATTGCCGGTCATGAAGGGAGAAAGAGATGAGGAAGGAAAAAGGAAAGGAGGAGACAGAACCGTTGAGGTAATTGGGCTGCCGGCGATCACACTCACCAAGCGAAACACCTTGGTATGGACACTAATATATTTTATTTTACTCCACGACACAGGGAATCCAAGTGTGGAGTCTGGGCTTATATTATATATTATGTAAAACTTTGTTTTTAAAAAATAAATAAATGGCATGAGCATTGATCGCAACGCTTGCTCAATTGACGATTATACTCGTATTGGCGATTTCAGACTACCTCAGAAGTCCAGGTTTCCTCACGATGTTTTGCTTTACCGTCAGTCGGTAATATCCAGATAAAGTTAGAAAGTACTATCTAACCAGCTGAATCATGACTCATGTTGCTAATATTTACCTTAAAACTGTCAAACTTTTAAGATCTATCGTAAATAACGCACTAAGGACGTTTTGAATATTAACATAAAAACAGCGTACTCAGTAAAATGTCAGTGTCTAATAAAATGATAACACGTTCGTTGCCAAGGAAATTAGTCTCGGCGAATTTCCACGTACCTACTTGCATTTAGATGGATTGGCAAAATGAGCTTATGGTGGATCATGCTTCACTTGGTTCGATAGTACTTACAGACTTAAGGTTCGAACAAGTCTCAATGGTACTTGCCCTAATTCAAACCACGATGCGGTTGTCTTCACCACTGGGCCACTACGACTTTTAAGTCGATATTATATTACTATTCTCTATAATAATTCAATATTAAAATGAAACATATATAACACATAACATTTTTACAATCTAGTAAACTTTATATACAAGTTCTAAAACGGTTGTGGCAAGCAATCTTCTACATCAAAGCGTTTGAGATACCATTTTTCGTCGCACGACGGCGGCGGACGGCGGCATACGCACCTGTGGCCACTGATGGAGAACAATTGCTATCATTACAGACCATCGCCATGAGCCAAGCCCACACGATACATATTCAAACAGTACAATTCAAGTATATTTTAAAGTCAATAAATTATTGCTAATGCCCAATTTGCGTCGACCCGTTAACAATGCCCATTCCCGCAATTACTTAAACTCGTGTAACTGCGTAGCTGCACACGATACGATCTCTTTTAGCCCGTCCAACGTCATTGTCCAGTCGATACATGCTCCGCAATTACACTATATCGATTACAGCTGACTCAGTTGACTTCGATTCGAACGATTGACTGCGACTATAAAACATTGTTTTTAGTAGTCGTAATTAGTGTTACGATATAACGATAGCAGCCTTCTTTGTCGACAATCTGCTTCGAGATCTCGAACATGTTCCTTTAAACGTAAATAAGTAGGTTTAATGCTCTAAAAATGTCAAAGAAGCTCTGAGTCAGACACTTATCTATATAAAATTCGTATCACGTGTAGCCAAACAGCTTCTGGAAACACAAACGATGTAATATTATACATGTCTGTTTGCAATCTACTTCATCGCTGCCCGGAAGTTGACAATGGCAGAATTTGTGTTCTAAGTCTGTCTTAAAAATCTAGGTACAGGTACATTCTACAACGAACTTCTAACAATAAGAAAATATATTATGTTCTGTACTGTAATACCTTCTACAACGGAGGAGCGTGTTGTGGATTTGATTCCCTTCTAAACAAAACCCCATAAACGGCTGGCCTAGATATCTAACTACACTTTGTGTCTAAATTTTATTGCTTCTAAATGCAATAGTCGTTTATTCAAAAAAAATAAAAGGTATTTATAAAACTAAACTATTCCTCGACAAGGTGTAAAGGTTGAAAACATTCAGAAACTGTTGTAAACATTACTCACAATTATAAATCTCATACTCTTTCAAATTAAACACTTTATTCGCTATTGTATTGATAATTTCCTTGCTTGATAAAGATCTAGTTATCTGTAGTGTAGGTTTCTATTACCTACCATAAACACGTATCTATCTACAACCAAAATTAAAAATTAAGCAGTTCATTTACACCTCAATAAATGTAATCACATATGTAGAGCGTAATGAAGTTCATAACCAAAATGATCTGATAGACTAACACCCAGTTTCTGAAAGGCCTGTCAGATCATTGTTCAACTAACACGACTGTTAATTTAACATGGCTGTTAAATCAATTCGAGTTTCTGAAACGTTAATCAGTGCAAAATTAACTAATCTACGATTATTTTGATTTGACATTAGGTTTGTATGAAAACAAACCGAATGTCAAATCAATTGGCACTTGACATACGATTGTTAAGTTAATTTTTGTGTTGATCAGCCTTTCAGAAACTGGATATCATTCTCGTCGTAAAAGTTCGCGTCCTTTGATCACCATCACCGCTAAATGTTTGATACTCATGCTAATATCCGAAACGGACATGATTGTAATCCAAACAGGAACAATGTTCATTTATCAAGATTTGCAAAATATACACTTTTTTAAAGAAAATTAAATATTAGAAATAATACTGCATTAGAAATATGTTTTGACATACCCTAATAAGATAAAATCGAAGAAAAAACTGAGTTTCACATAAAAAATCAATGGTATTCACAAGTTAATTTGCCGACGAGCACCGATTAGTTGACAAACCTTTTGACCGACGTATGATCTATGATTAATACATAACTAGCGTTTCAGAAACCCAATATGGAGGTTAACATACGATTCTCGAACCAAATTTAACAGCTATGTCAACTGACAGGATGATCAAATTAAACTAAATAACCATGCTTTTAGCAACCCAATTGGCACTTGACATGAGATTTAACAGGCTATTAGTTAATTTTTGCGTTGATCAGCCTTTCAGAAACTGGGTGTAAATATTTAATATAGATTGTTAGTTTCTTAATTACAACTGATGTCCAACAAAATCAAACTTATTTACGACTTTAACATTACTTTACTTTGAACGTAGAGTAATGGTAAAGCTATAAGAAGAACAAGTAAAAAACAAGTAGATTTTGGAAACTCGCAGAGTTTAGTCATCATTAAAATAGTAGATAACAGATCTATAAGTGGTCTAACTAAGTAAAGCACAGCTTTTCTAAACTACCTAACTCCCCGCAGCGCGGTTTCACTTCCATTAAGTTACATCCTTGGATACTACTCTGCTCTCATCATCAGAAGCGTGGTGTTACATAGCCTATAACATACTTCAAGAACTTGGCTATCAAACGCAAAAAGAACAAGTAGTTACAGCGATAGGCGCATCTAAACAAACAAACAAACTCTGGCGCTTTATATTTTACTATAGATTAATTTGCCTAGACGACCACTGTCGACTACGCTATTCGGTACTCTAAATAAATGCTATTTTCCCTGTCAGTTTATAAGCTTTAGAACTACAATTAGGTATATATCAAGATCTCAGCTCTCACTTTAAAAGCAGTACAGCAGAACATTGAATTTTCATGTATTTAAATTGTCACACACCCAACACATTTTGTTACTAAATCGGAATTAATCAACAAGTTGGCGGCGCTTCAGAATGTGATTCTTGAGTTCGAGTTCTTGAGGCGAGATTAAACAAAAATATGTGTATAGTGTAGAGTTTGGCATTTGTGAGTTTTAATTTTGAATTAGTAGAATATTTACAGAATATCTCCACAAGAAAACAACATGCAGATACTTACCGTTTGCTTGATTATAATCTTGTGAGTGCGAGAATTGCGTCCCGGTTACGTGTCGCTATAAACTGAACAACTGAGGCCCAAGACAAGTGTCAAAGATTTCTATTCTATTTATAGAATAGATAATAAAATGTATAGGATTGACATAAGCGTTGGCGTTAGCTTATGTCAATCCAATACATTTTTGAATCTATTCTATGAATAGAATAGAAATTTTTGACACTTGTCTAGGGCCTCTGGTATGTGATTATTTAAACAAAGAGTATGATACTCATTCAAGTATTATTGTAACAGTTACAGACTTGATATGGACTACTGTACCCTGTTAAATATCAGAGAAGTCGCGCACCTTATGTCAAAAAAATATGATATTACTGTGATTATTAAATCAAAAAATTGTGTGTTCTGACGTTTACTTAATAATGCATTAGCATTTCATGTAAAAGATTTAAATAAAGTAATAACATTAACAAAACCAATAAAGTACACAAAGTATAAATGAGCCAGAAATGTGGATTTAAAAAAAACTATGTCATTTTTTCGAAGCTTGTTTTATGAATGTCCAACCGCATGTGATATATTTTAATGCACCTAAACCGATGCACTCAATTTATTTTATTTATTAAAGGTAAGTGTGCCCACACTAGATTGCATAATCATATTTTCAATGTCCAAACAAACAAATTTAAAACCGGGCAGGTATCAATATTAATATAATATTGTTTCAATTTCTTTTGTAACTCTAATTAAATTCATAAGATGAAACCAATAATTGTCCAGAGTGGAAGACGCTGACGACTGTAACACAATTTATATTAGCGCAGTCGTCAACGACAACCTCTTATATCATGCAACGCAACAACTGTTTGGTTAAATTAAATTAAATTATGATTATGTGAAATAATATAATATAATAATATTCTACCACATGCACACAGCGCCATTTAGCCCCAAATTAAGCAATTATATTTGCTTGTGTTATGGGTACTAAACAACTGATATACTACTTATATACTTTTTTTTTTAAATACATACATATTATAGATAAATTACACCCAGACACAGAACAAACAATCATGTTCATCACACAAAGGTTTGTCCTGGGTGGGAATCGAACCCACGACCTCCGGCTTAGCAGTCAGGGTCACTAACCACTAGACCAACAGGCCAGTCGAGTTATTATTCCCTTTATTTACATCATTTCATATTATTTAAATTTTTAAATACATATTTATAAAAAGTGAAAATATACATTTAAAAATATAAAAAATAGTTTACCACCGGTATCGAGACTAGAGTCCAAGCTACCGGCGGTTAGGTTTCCAGAGATAGGAACCTCCTCACAATACGTGCCGTGTCAAGCAGCACTGCCTTCTGAATCTGGCTCTTGACCCATCCACCTAATGCGAGCCTCTTTAGGTGTTGGTCGAGGTTTATTATTATTATTATTAATATTTACAAAATTCACTTTGGACATTACTGATATTTCGTAATAAAGGGACCATACCTTAGACTATAAAATGTATAGGTTAGAAACTGGTAATCAATGTTCATTGTTTCTTTGTATGATAAGAGGTTCTTGTCTACTGTATAGTATAGGGTTCTGAACATATTGATCCAGCAGACTTTCATAACAATCACGGTCAACCTGTAGACCAAACCGCGGATAAAATACTAGAGATGTAAAGCTCGAAGTAGGACCTTGAATATCATAGGTAGTAGTGTAGTGGGATGGTAATTGGTATCTCTAGAGAAACGAATTCTAGTTTTCCACATGTCTTTAACAAATGTAGATCTTATTAGTCTACACTACAGTTGCTGTTGGTGGCTGAAAGCGTACACAAAATAATGCAAAAATGCAATATAAAAACATGTTTATATTATAACAAAGTCTATAAAAACTAGTTAAATTCAGCGTATTCAACTGTATTCTTTAAAAACAAGACGACAGTTTAATAGTATCGGTGTTGTAAAACTGGATGTGTGCCAATGTTTGACTAGTTTTAAGTTTTGTGCAATCGCCCTATTTTTCTAAACTAAAACAGTTGCACGCGACACGTTCTTGAAGAACACGGGACGTCGTTTTCAATAATATTTAGCTGCTTCCAAGTGTGTCATCATAATTTCAAAATATTCCACCATTTAACTATAATTATTTTACACTACTGTTTACTGTAAACATGAGACTCGTATATCACAAAATGTTTATTTTACACCACCTCTTATTTTTAATTTTCTAGAGGACGCCTTAATCCTTTACGAACATAGGAACATGCTAAATTCAAATTATTCGATTTTATAGCTTCGGTGGTTTGGTATAGTATGGTCAGTCATTCAATGAGTAAATGTTTCTATAACGAAATACATTTAACAAATGTCGTTATAATAAATCACGAAAATAATGCTTAAGCTAAATAAAGTGGTATTTGGTTTTATAGATATTATCCATGCTGACCTAGAGACACCCATCATACCTATATCTAAAACCAAAATCTTAAAATTCACTAGCTTCGCAGTTAAATGTAATTGAAACTGGTATCTACCACAAGTCCACAACAACAGACGACTAATTAATGTCGAGGCCTCTGAGATTCTCTTAACGTACTAAAAAAACTATTTGTCTCTTCGGACGCGTGCCCTCGCTTTGACTCATCGCGTCACTTCCCAAAGGAAGACTAATGTAATAAAAGGCTAAACAGAAAAAAAATGCGGATACTCTAATTCATGGGCAAGAGCAAGGTCTTGACCGCTGCGATGAATACTGGACAAATGAAGTGGTATAGTACTACAGCCAATACTCTTTAGCGTTGCGACCTTGTCATAAGTAAGTTATTGTAACGCCAAGTGCTATTTGCTTCCGCGGAATGACATGTCATCAGTCTTAGAAACTCATTAAGAGCAGAACGCTTTTGCAGACTTCCGCGTATTACAAAACACCGTTCATGAATTATAAAATTAAATTACATCTTGAATATTATACTCGTGCATAGATATATTGTTTTGCTTATAGTCATAGCGGAAAAGATAAATCACATAATTTTAACTAACAACGCATAAAGAAATTGATCTTGTTTAATGTATTTAAAATCAAAACCTTGACATATATTTAATAATAATGATATGGATACTTTATTGTAACTGTTTATTTATCTGACTGTAGCTCACTTTCTTTCATTTAACGCGTTTCTGTGCTCTGAACTAATTTGCATCGTGAATCTTATACGAAGCTTCATTCATCACTGAATCTTTATACAAATTGGGTGGGATTTGAGGTTAATGGCATTGTATACAATAAATAACTTTACATATTTATTCTATATAGCCGGACTTAATGCCTAAGGCACTCTTAACCAGACTACCTTACATTACTTATTATCAAATACCAATCCTTATTTTGGTCTTTATTCATAGGAACAAGATTAAAGGGACTAGAGAGATATAACAACAATGCATGATTAAAGAATAAAATTAAATAATTACTTTAAAATTGGGACGACAAATGGGACGGGAGAGGCCGTCATGAAATTATAAATAATAAAACCGAAGAATAGTCTAAGCTCTATAGCTACATTTTCTTGTTCCTGAATATTTCTGATCTTCTTGGGTTAACACATTTATCTCTTTGGAAATAAAGTGTGCGATGTGTAAAGTTTTAATAAACTGTGTTCAATTATCAAGGTGTGTCCTTCTGTTAGGTTAAATTCGAATGCTTAGATTTAAGAACTTTTGTTTAATCTTGTATGTTTTGTCATCTTCAAAGCTTCTACTGAGCTGATGCCGTCCAAATATAGTCAATAATAAATTGAACTTCTGATTGTACGATTGTAAAACCAAAGTCAGGTCATCGCCCTAATGACGTAAACCCACTCACAGCCTAATCATTTAGATTAGTAGGTAGTAATGACGTCAAACTGTTGAAGAAGTCTAATAATTAATTATGGAATGGATGGTCAGACATAGACGAATAGATAACTATAGATACTGATAGTATCAAATTCATTAAAGAAATCATATTGCTTATCAATAATTTTTAATTATGCGAGAGCAAATTTTTAATGAAGTGCACGGTTCTGTATTTTTTCTTTGCATACAAATAGCAAAGAAAACACATGACGGCAATTTAAGAAAAAAGAGTCTAAATTAAGTGACTAAGATGCGTTTTTCCGTATTAAGCGCTTACATTTACGACGTTCCTTGTTAACAACGCAGAATTGGTGACCGACATAATTGAGTGAGACACAAGTGGCGTCCTATATCGTTGATTATTTACGGGTTGCAGCAACTCGTAATTGCGGTCAGGACCTCGCACCACACGGCTCGTTTATTTAATTAGTGGCCCGGCGCGAGTCTGCGTGTACATCTGCAGGCCACCGCGAGTGCAAACCGTTAAACATAACATAACACCTGGTATGATTATGAGGAACTATCACAAATATTAAATATAACAAACACATGTCTAATTAATTTATATCGGTGTAAACAAATCTATCGATGACTTTAAATGCTATCATCTTATGATTTAGACTATTTAAAGTTTGTATTAAAAATTAGTATTTATAGTAGTTAACTGTTCAGAACTTTCTCACGTTGTTTTCTTTACCATTATATTAGCAACGTTCAATGAACTTGGCATTGGCATTTACTTGGCTTCGAACCTTCAACCTTATGAATAAGCAGTTTAAAAATGTGTATAAGTAGTCTAATCGCTCCGGTGCTTAACTAGAGCGTGCTACTTGTACTAGTGCCAAAGCTGTAGCTGTAGTCGACAATGTGCAGAGTTGTCTTTTTATACAATGAACGATATCTATTCATGTAAAAGTCTACCTTAGCAAAATGCCGTGCTGACTCTTACTTATCAAAACTATTTATTTTTTATATTTGCCCACCAAAGTAACTCCACCCCGCCTGATGGCAAGCAGTCAGTGGAATCCAAAAGTGTTGGCCACCATGCCAAAAGACATTGTCTTAAACTGCTGATATGGTGGCCACCACTATGACGGCTGGGAATAGGGTACGTGAAGGGAACGAGGGAGATGAGGAAAACGGAAAGGGGAGAAATTGGAGCTCCAGCACTCTCACTCACTGAACGAAACGCAGTCGTACGGATACCTACTACTCTTACGTCGATCTTCTATGAGAGGGTAGTATTTCCCCGGTCGATCCGGTTTCAGCACGAATGGCCATTCATGCTAAAACCGGCGTGGATCTACTACCGTAAATACTATTTCTATATTATCTATTTCTTTATTCTGGGTAAAAAGTAAAATTTATATATCTATCTACTTCTCAATGCAGGGTTCATGCTATACCTAATAATGCAAGAATTTTATATTAGTAGGTATTTTGATTAAAAAAAAATATATCACATTTAATATTTACCATAATAACTCAATAACTATATATTTTTATTCTAATGATATTGAAATGAATCTATGTAAGAAAATATCACACGCATTTTTCAAGGACATTTCGTGTTGTTCATTTCAATCGTAGCAGGCTAACTGTTGGAAGTCATAACAACACTACTAAAAATTGTTATTGTTGATGTAGATTTCATATAGATGACAATTGTGTATGCGATGATAATGAAAGGGTTTTTTTCATCGATTACCATTTAATATTGAGTTTACACGTTTAATATCGTAGACAATAAAAAAAAACATGTGGCCAGACTGAAATTCGTAATACGATGTTCGAGTTATAAAAAGTACCTACCTTTATATCACTATTTTATGACCAGCTGTGCTAGTATAAGTATCAAACAATAGTAAAACACGCGGTTATGAATGGAATGGCAAATGGTATTTCAGTGAAGTATAGGTACGTATTAAGTAACGTATTATGTTAGACACGTCTTAAGTACCTTAAGTATTATATTGCTGCTTAAAAATATGGGTTTGAGAAAGTATATTTAGGTCGACTGCATTGGTGTCTTCGTATTTATGGCTACTGGGCGTTAGATTCAATCCTTGATTCGGTAAAATATCGGAATTAACCAATTGTAAATATTAAACAATCAACTTTTATATCTGTTTTTTGTCTATGCTGTCTACATTAAAAATTGACTTTCTGAATAGAAATTTCTCGGCACTCAAACTCGGCACTCAAACTTCCGAAATAGATAGGTATTTTCAAAGCATAGAAATATTTGTGTGAAAAATAAAGCAAACAAAACATTAGGAAGCTAATAATAAGGAACACACTGTAAATAATCGCTCTTTGGACCTTAATTACATTTCCAAGAGCCTACGTCAAGACCGGTCACTATCACCGTTGTTTCGTTTAATTGCTGTGCCCGATATAGCGTACCATTAATAAAATTTGCATTATTACAAACAAACTAGTCACAATTCTAAGTAACTAATGACGGATTAAAGCTATAACAATACTTGCGGTTTGCTTTAAGATATACTCGTACTGCGTTATTGTGACAGTACATTGATGAATTGATGTTGCACTTAAATTAGAATTCTGTATTATGTATTATTATTATTGTATTCTGAATTTGCTGTATTTAATAATGTATATATAGTTTTATGGTAGTAGATCCTTGCTGAGAAATCTTTTAGGCAATAGTATATTAAAGAAAGAAATAAAATATCTAATTATTCTCAAAAGCGTTTCGAAGTCAATTTTAGGACAAATAAATGATTCAAATTATAAAGGGTGCGATGTACATTTGACATATAATTTCACAACACCTCCGCTCCTTATCGATCCTTCTATGAACTTAAACACTGTGTAAGTGCATCAAAAAGATTTTATTCATATTAATGGCACCATGGATTTTCAATAAGATAAGGTTGTATCTTCGCATATTTTATTTTGTTATCGCAAATTGTGTGCTGATACCGTGGTTCCCACTATGACGACTTTGTAAAATGCTTATTGCAAGCCCCGCATAAAAGAAATGGGAAGAGAGACACATACGCTGCTAAAGAGTTCCAAGTTCCCATTGAGCAACATAAGCAGCATGCTAAGTCCTAAAGCTTTAACGAAGAGATACACAACTAATTAGGTAAACCTAAGGGGTACATTATTATTATCATACTGTGTACAAATAACAAAATCCTTCTAAAGCGTATACTTCAATTATGCAAAAGAGTTAAGTCTGAATGCATCAATAACAAAGTATCTTTTTTTTTTAAATCAACAAAGTCGATCTTAAGTATACTAACAGTAATATTCACCAAAACACGATCCGAACCTTAGGTGGGACGACAAATTCAAACTTTAATCATAACAAGTCAATTTCGTTAACACCGTTATATCAACAAAAAATGAATGCCAACTAAATGAGTCAATGACAAAGATGTTCCTTCAAAACGCTGACGGCTATAGTGTGTTGGCGGTAACAATGCTTCTAATCCACACTAGTTTCAAACCTGCAGACCTTACCTTGACTCCTACGCTTTAACTCCATTTACTGAGCAAAACCTTGTTCGTGAGCCGCTTAGATATGACTTCCACCTCCGGCATTACGACAACACTTTTGCTTTTCAAGTCCTTTCAGTCATGCTAAACTTAATGAAACTTTTGAAACCAGTGAATTTGTGGTAGCTAAATATGAAAGAAACCGCTGTAGCTGTATTGATGTCGATGTACGGCAAATTCTACTAATATTATAAATGTGAAATTGTCTGAGTATGTGTGTGTGTGTATGTGTTTGTTCCCACTTAGCGCCTATTTTTATTCGATTCGCTATTTTTATTCCGAAAATCGGTCTGGTTCCCGAAGGAAACAAAACTCATTTTACACGCGGGCAAAGCCGAAAAGCGCAGCTATTATCATTAGGCTGATGCTTTATAATAAGCCACTGAATTTTTCCCTTGCTCTATACCGATCACAGCTAAAGATGTTAACACGTGCGATGAGGATGGCTTCGTCAAGGTGTAGAAAAAGAAAAGGAAGTCTACTTGGCGCAACCTATGTGATACAGGGCTGACAGGACCCAACATGCTGCTACGTGCTGCAACACCAATGAAGCAGCTGTATGTGTCCCATCTAGACTGCTCCACGAAGGCCGAGGAGATTGTGAACACAAACCTGACCTTGAGGGTGGACAAGTTTGAGGCGCGCCACAAAACCAACTTCACTTAGTTCGTGGTGCGGGCTCCAACTCTTCAATTGAAGACCTTCCTCAAGGAAGAATTCTGGCTGATAGGTGTTATATATATCGCCTTTTTCGCGGTCGGCTAATAGGTACCTCGCAACATAACACGACGCCAACACTTCGTGCACAGTAGTTTTTAAGTTTGAATTGATATAGTATGTATAAGTTTATAGTTAAATTACTTATGTATTGGTATGTTATGGGCCCTAGATGCCTGAAATAAATGCTTATTATTATTATTATTTTCAGTAGACTTAAAATGCAGCAGGTTAACAATATAAAGCTCTTATAAATTTTGTCGTTACAGAATATATACAATTTACTTGTGTAACGCTGAATGCCACCTAGCGGCGTTTATGTGTAGCGAGCGCACAAAAATGCGGCAAAGTGGCATTTAGAAGGTTTTTATTTTATTATCAAAAACAACTTACGCTAGTTGCAAACAATAATTCTAAGGATATAATTATGTATCTTAATCAAACAAATCTAGATTGATTTGTTGGCCACTATAAAATAGCTATTATTATTAAATCGTTCTTATCTTTGTTTAGAGAGAAGAGAATTAATTAGATATACGTATTTTACCATTGTCACCGCTGAGACAACTTTAAAAATAAAGCTACTGTGCTGGAACATAAACGCTTTACGTACTAGTAGCAAGCATTGTTACTAAAATCCTATAACAATTATTGTAATCAAACCATCAATTACCTAGTAACACATTTCGTGAAAATGGAGCCTGTAAACAAGCAAACATGTGTGAAGTATACAAATCAAGTTGAAGTAAACAATGTTACAACATATCCTGTGTTAGTGTTATTGACAGTTTTTGTTATGGTATTATTCATGAGGAATGGCCTTCAAGCTAATGAATGAATGGGCTACGCTTGCCGAGCACTCGAGCGCCCGCCCACGGTAACTTCATTCATACGGAGAGCCCTGCGTGGTTGCGGGCTCGCTCTCAATGTCGTACAGCCACAATAACATGCTTAACACACACTCTACCTTGTATTTTAATTTATCAATAAGTACCATATCACTTTTAATTTGCTTATTATAAATTTAATGTTAAAGATTTTAGTCTAAAGACCTTACTTAAAGTAATATAAACTCAACAGGTTGTGTAAAAAGGTCAGAATCGATAAGATATAGCAAAGTTGAGGATGAATAGGAGATTCCATCTGTAAGGCACAGCAAATGTCAGGATCAATGGTGGGGTGGTAGAAGCGGCCCGGAGAGGGGTTGGGTTAGGGTGGAACGGGTGTACGGCACGTGTCTCGTGGCCATGGTCACAGAATGACGTTCGACATTTAAAAACGCATGCGTGGTAGGAAGCAGGTTCAAGGACGATACATCGATCGCCCTTAGTGGCGGTCTGCCCGGTGCCATGGCCGGTCGCCGCTCTTCACCAGATAAAGTAAATCGATGGCGGTGGCGGCGGCCGCTATCATTGCCAGGGCTACGCGGAAGGCCGCCACTTTCCGATGCAATAATACGCCGTGTACTACGGCTGATCAGGATTGTGCAATTTTCAGTTATTATTTGTTGACTTTGAACACCAAGATGTTTCTAAAATATTAATTACAGCGCCTTCAGAAATAAGTGATGCTTTAGTTATGTATTGATTATTAATTAGAATCTTTTTTTTATGCCTACCAAAGTGACTCCTCCACTCTGTCTGATGGTAAGCAGTCAGTGGAATCCAGAAAGTCAAAAGAATCTTATTATATTATTTTTTAATTTTCTTGACAAGCATGTTTAAGAGCCGATTGCTAATTATTAGCTATTTGTCAGCCATATGGCTGATAAATAGCTAATAATTAGCCATTTACCTGAAAAACTGACAAAAGTAACAAAGTATAACGGCAAAGAATTTATGGTTAACTATAACTCTTTAGCCAAGTAAAAAGAACAAACAATATAATATAGTTTATGTCAAGAGACAGACAGTGAGAGGCACGTCGCCATCGTATTCTTTACCTTCGAGTTGATTGTGCGCGTAATCCGCCGTAAATAAACGACGCGTGCTTACTTGATTACATGACTGTACGACACGCACATGGAAATCACACGAGTCGCGTGTTCAATAGAGATTAAATTAAACTTACATAATTATAGCTCATCAATCGATAAACCATTTGTCAAATGTAAGCTTTTGTAAAATTTTAAACTTGACACAAAGCTACAAATCAACACATTATTACTCGAAGTATCTACTTGCCGAAATTAGTTCAACACGAAAATAGTAGAGTTCATGCGTCAGCCTCACTATCGGTGACTGACAAGGCAATTCGAAAGATAAAATTTAAATCGAGTAAACATTAAAAGGAATCTCCGACGTCATATGTGTACAAAGTAGTTAGTTTACTGATTGCAAGTGTCGCACGTGCGTGTCAAATCTTAGCGCGCCCACGCTTGTGCATCTCGGCATGCCGATCTGTCTCAACGAGGATACCGTCGTTGCATACAAGTCGCATGATAGCGAATTATTCGCACTTTTAAAGAAATGTTTGTTTAAATTTTATTCAATACTTATCCTTCTTTCATATCATTTTTTTAAAATGAAATGGTACAAGTAGAATAGTAGAGTAGAAATTCTAATCTTTATAATATATTGTAGAATATTGGATTCATATAAATTGTTTATAAAGTGATAGATCCTATATGCCCATAAAATTAGATTAGGGGTTTTATCAAAAAATTAGTCAAAAGGTGGTATTGGTTTCTATCAGGTATCATCTTGAACTTTTCTTCAATCGTGCCTGGAACTAAGTAATATAACTAATTAAATGTTAATACAGTGCACCTCCGCTTATTTCTTTTCTAACTAAGGCTTGATTTTATGTTAATTAGGTAATCATACTAAATGGAATAATGCAAAAGTACCTACTTCTAAGTACAGCATAGGTACCTTGAATCTATCATATTATTAGACGCAGTATAATGCAAATTGCTAATGTCTGGAGCCTGAGCAAGCTATTGTGTTTAGTACATTTCTGACATTCCTGTTTCGTATGTTCGAGCTCACGCTACTCTAAGGTAGCATGTAAACTTATGACCTTTTGATAAATTGAACCGACACATTTCAAACGTATACGAACAAGACTACACACACATTAAGTCCATATTTCTATAATAAAGTAAACGTTTTCCTCTTTAAACGTGACATCAACCGCAAATTGCAGATTTTATTAGTGTGCGCGCCATTCATGACTTGCTACGCTCTGAATAAGAGTGTGGGGAGGGTGGCGAAACGCTATAATGGTACGGGGTGCCTCCCTTTTTATGAATGAGGTCGTACGTCATAGATATCGATCGGCGGGAGACGCCGTGGCCCTGGTAAGGTTACCACACAAGGGCAGGGTAGCGCGATCGATATCAACAGGTGGTCGGTTGACGCACACCGCTCAATACCCTACCGCTAATTTTTGTCACTTGCACTATGACGTCATCACCACTAATAAGTGCTATCTAGGCTATCCACTATCATATTTCTCTTGCTAGTTTCAATTCTCAATCAAAAACTAAAGAAGAAAACGACAGTAAGATAGGAACGTAGGTTTACCTACTTTATACTTATTAAAATAAAGATTTAAATGGTCGCGTCCTAGTTGATGGCAAGTGGTAACCAGCACATATAGGTCCTGCTTGCTGTGAGTTTGATTATCAGAAAAGACAAAACTTTGTGTGATATATTTGTCCCGAACCTAGAGTATGTGTTGCGACGAATAAAACAATTATTCATTAAATGAATTGCATGATTGTTCCTAGTGTCAGGACTTCATTCTTTAGTGTAATATGCTTTCAAAATATTAAATACTAGACGTCCGCCTTCGCTTTGCTTCGGTTCCAGATGTTTCATTCGGTCTCACAAGTCACAACAAACGCTTACGGAAAATATCATGGCATAACGTCGTATTATTCAAATTTACAAAGGCACTTAAAATATTGAAATTTTGAAAATGACTGAAAAAATATGTTAAACATAATAAAATATAGCTTATGTTACCTGTATTTCTAGTTTTCTGAAAGTGAAAGAATTTGTTGATCTTGAGATAAAACGCAACATACTAACAAACATACACTTAGTTTAGATTTCGATTAAATGCCATAGTGCCTCCATCCATTATTATGCTAAAATTGATTGTAACAACATCTATGAACAAATCATGTTTCCAGTATTAATTTCCATTTTGAACAAACAATAACAACAAGTTTCAGCGTAGATAGACACACAAACTTTTTACTGAAGTGTCGATTATAGACAAATTTAATTTATTTTAGTGCAGAGTTATACTTGAGCTGCCTGTTTATTTCATTCTCTGAAACGTACCTACCTACTGAATAGCTGTTAGACTTCTACAATTTAAAATTATTCTAATCTCAACCAATCATTATTATTATAGATAATTATCAACAACTCTTCAAGAATTGTTAATTCAGCCAGGCGCCGGCTTTACTATACTTTACTTTACGGCCTCTTGATCGTAAGGGACATCCACCAGAACTAACAAATTTTACAAATTATCGAAACAACCTCAACCTAGTATCGTACCTACTTTGTTGTTGTTTTGCCATTTCTACATTGTAGCAGTCCTTGTTGTCCAGCTATCAAGATAACTATGGAATATTTCTCATACTCGAAAAGTAGTGTTGTTTTGATTTGACTATTGGGTGGAAAATGCTGCTTTCCTTCATAGGGAGGGAAAAACTCATACAAATTCATCCCGACCCTCGGGCCGGAATGAACTTAAAAAATAGAACTGCTGTCAGCTGTGAAGAGTTTTATGTAAAAAAAACTAATTTAAAAAATGTCATGCATGACTTTCTAAACAGCCAGTGTGAATTTAGCGCAAACTTCTTTGAGCGGAATGAGCCGCGACGAGTTCCATATTTAAAATTTAAAAAGTCAACACAAATTGGCGGGATACTAAAACCTGTTATGTATGTATCTGTGACGGACTTTTGTACTAAGATTTGAATTGAATATTAAAAATGAGTTCAAGCGAAATATTGACACCAGATTCCATTACAGACGAGGCAAATTGTGTCATAGAAAATCTTTTTAATTTCACGAATTGTCCTAATTTGACTATTAATTTTAAATAGGTACTACTAATATAATTATTATCAATAAATAGTTTAGATAAACAACTAGTTTTATTTTCCTTATATTCTAAATGAAAAGTAGAGTGTTTGCCACGGGTAAAAGAATCAATTCCTACTCGGACTATAGCCGGACGCTCGGACGTCTAACTACCTCGGGAATTGTATCTTTTCAACCCTAGGCTAACAATCTACTATTTTAAATTGCGTTTTTAAACATATAGTTTAAGTACAAAGTACAGATACAGGTTCTGTATACCAATTTGCGGATGACACTTGTATACTTGAGGTTAATAAAAACATCGTTGAGGCCCAGAAGTCCTTACAAACAAATTTTGATCAATTATGTAAATGACGTAGGTCATTAATGCATCAAAAACAAAAATAGTTCATGTACGTTCATCCCACAATAAAAGCACAGCAATACCATTGAATAAAACTCTTAAACACTCTTGCCTACACAGCGCATCTGTCAATTGTCAATGTCCAATAATAGAAATA
Source organism: Parascotia fuliginaria (assembly GCA_963082885.1). Taxonomy (NCBI): domain Eukaryota; kingdom Metazoa; phylum Arthropoda; class Insecta; order Lepidoptera; family Erebidae; genus Parascotia; species Parascotia fuliginaria. The sequence goes on along the minus strand of OY720180.1, from coordinate 8,925,997 downwards.
GATAAGGGACACAAGTATGTCGGCCTAATAATCGATAGCCGATTTGCTGGGACCCACATAAAGAACACACCTGTAACAGATTGAGATCTGTTATTAGTAAATTAAGTATATTAAAGTATAAATTGCCCTATACGGTTCTCAGAATGATATATAATATATAATATATAATGTGGACACTATCACACACCATCATCTAGTCCCAAGCTAAGAGCTTGTGTTATGGGTACTAGATAACTGAAATATAATACATAGACATACTTTTTTTTTGTAAATATATACTTAGAATACATAGGAAACACCTAGACTGAAGACAAATACAAATGTTCGTCACACAAATATTTGCCTCCGCGGGAATCGAACCCACGACACCCGGTGTCGCAGTCAGTTACACTAACCACTAGACCAACGGTGCAGTCATACATGACTTTAGCAGATTCCGTTAACGGTTACGGGTTAAGCAGCTATGGCAGAACCTATAAAACTTACTTAGCAGATATTTATAGATTACAACTTAAACTATTTAAAATAATTGTGCCCGATCATATTAGAAAAAAATACAAAGAGACAGCGAGTTATTCAAATATTGTAATGTGTTGAATGTTTACAACAAAGTTAAATTTATTATACTCGCGGAAGCAAATAAGCCTAAATTGTTAAAAGAAAAGTCAAGACCTGAGATCCTAAGATCTGTTACTAAAACTAAAAAAAAATACATACTGCCTAAGCCCTAAAACGAGTAATGAATATGGGACAAGAGTGGTTAACTTTTTAATTCCATATTATGTAAACAGTATACCGGAGAATTTGCAAACCCTCTATAAAACAAGCTCGAGGATCTTTAGGCATAACCAAAAAAAAAATTATAATGTCAATTGAATGTGACTGATAGATTTTAAAATAAGTATACTATGTACAAGGATCGCCGTTACACAGTTAAGTCCGAAGAGGTTTATGTGTACGGCCACAAACAATGTGTAACTAGTTTTTAAGTATTTTAGAAATAAATAAAAAGTACTGCTATAAAATTATATGTAGCCAGTATGCAATCATCATTATTTAGATGAGTCCAAGTCCAACTATGGTTATATTATGTCTAATGCCTGTTTTTGTAATGTAATGTTTTTACAGAAGTTTTGCTAAAGTCTATCTACCTATGTTACTCCTTTTAAAAATATTGTTGTGCCTTTGGCATTCAAATACTTATGTTTGATTTATTTAAACTTTATAACTTGAAAACTTGTAGATATGTATTTTACAGAAATATGTATCTACAGCTGAGAATGGCATGCAATGTCAGCACATTACTCGTTCATTTTGAAGTTATCACTAACTACACTAGGTACTGAATATTGTAGAATATTTTGTAACAGAAGTATATACTTAAATTAAGCTCATAAAGACTAATTGTATGACTTGTATTGTGAGCTTTGCGCTTTTTTTGTTGTTGTTTCTTGTTGTATTTAACTTGTATTTTTGACTCCACATCGGCGCGTACACCACAAATTAAATTTTATGAAACAGAACTTAGCTTAAATTCTCAACTCATAAAAATAACGACTACGTACCAATACAAAAACGTATACAAGTAATTACAACGAGTATAATTTGTATTAGTAGAGAAGAGACGTCATATACTTACGTACTTTTTGTAGTAAACATTGAGGTTCAAGTTATTATGTTTTATCAAGGCATACTTTAGTGCTCTACGAGACGAGCCTTGTTACTAAGAATCACGACCAAAGTATTAGGTAAGTACCATCTTAACAGTCCCTTGTTCAAATTAAATATCACCTATATTATTATTATTATTATACTAGGTACATTAATAGAACTTCGTTACGCACCTACATAAGTTACTCGTATTATATTGACATACACTACATATTAGTATTATTACTGACGTACATGCTTCAAAAATGACACAACTGCGTGATAAATTTGACTGATAACTGATCTAAGTACTTCAGTTATTTATCGGAGAATAAAAACATGGTACAAGCAACGTGCGTCACCCGGATAATTCCCGGTACGTGATGGCGCAGGGGAGCCTGGGGAGGTGGAATGACGTCACACCCCTTTGCCTCAAACCTTCCCGCTATTCACTACTCTATTCATAATTTTCAGTGTTATCTTACTCACTTTCACATTGAAAATGGTTAATGAATCTACACAGGGGTGCACGGGTGGAGTGAACGTAGTAAATTTCAAGTAAAACGTGTTGTATTAATTTCAGTGTAGCTTCAGGCAGGCTAAAATTGTACTACGAAATAATTATTATGAAGTTTGACTTTCTCATTCTTATGTGGTTTTATTAAGTGTTAGTGCTTTTATTAAGCTATTGCATAGCTTTTATCGCGAGATTTGAGCGCGGCGACCGAATCAAGAAATTTCGTAACGAAAATAAAACCTAACATCCCCCCCCCCCCCCCCCACTACGCCTACCATGAAAAGTTTATTTCTCAGGATAAACACTAGTGGCGCTAATTTTTACCACACATAAACCAAATATTTTGTCACATTTGCGATAAATTTTATCTGGTAGAACTATAGAAATGAAACTAAGATTTTAATAACGTGTAATAATGCATCAATGTAATGTAATGTCCCAGTTTTATTCTTTTTCGGAGTAAAATACTTAGTAGAATGATAAAAATTCTTGAATAACCTACATGTATTGTAAGATATTAAAAATATTTTAAACGATATTAAATTCTCATTTATTCAGTAAAAGAAAAAAAATGTTTTCTTATCGGTCACCACGCTCAAAAAGTGTAACTTAAATAATATCAAAGAAAAACTTAAATTATTATCAAAGAAAAAAATACTGCAAAATTATAAAAAAATAATAAATAAGTTTAATTGCATAAGTTGATAAAAAATGCTATGCAAAGTGCCACAGGTTTTTTTTTATTTATTTATTTCACACTTCTTATACAGAAACATGTAACGGGTGGCGCAAAAGTAAAGACCCTATTTGGTTCAGCTATAACATTTTTTCTAAATTAGAAAACTAGATTTAGATTTTTTTAAATGTATATTTGTGCCATTAAATTTCGTACCATTAGGATTTAAAGATGATGTCTTTTAAATGGTGACCTCCAGAGTTAATACACATTTGAGCCCTATTTATGACATTTTGCATAACTTGCCGTAACACTTCCTGCGATATGTTCGTTATTTCTTGACGAATGTTTTCTTTTAGAGCTGCGAGAGTCTGTGGCTTGTTCACATACACCCGAGATTTCAAAAAACCCCAAAGAAAGAAGTCTGGACTGGTCAGATCGGGTGATCTTGCAGGCCAAGGCAAATCGCCAAAACGAGAGATAACTCGGCCTGGAAAAGCGTCCCTCACTAAGTCCATAGTGTCGCGCGCTGTGTGTGCCGTAGCGCCGTCTTGTTGAAACCAGATGTGCTCCAGCCCCAATTCGTCCAAACTGGGTATCAAAAACTCACGTAACATGGTTCTGTAGCGTTCTCCAGTGACAGTAATCGCATTGCCTCCAGCGTCTTCGAAAAAATAGGGTCCGATCACTCTGTCAACACAGATGCCACACCATACAGTAACTTTTAGTGGGTGTAGAGGTGTTTCTTGAATAATGCGCGGATTATCAGTGCCCCAGAACCGAGTATTCTGCTTATTGACATGCCCTGAGAGATGGAAATGGAAACGCAGGAAGTGTTACGGCAAGTTATGCAAAATGTCATAAATAGGGCTCAAATGTGTATCAACTCTGGAGGTCACCATTTAAAAGACATCATCTTTAAATCCTAATGGTACGAAATTTAATGGCACAAATATACATTTAAAAAAATCTAAATCTAGTTTTCTAATTTAGAAAAAATGTTATAGCTGAACCAAATAGGGTCTTTACTTTTGCGCCACCCGATATAAAGGCGAACTTAATGCCTAAAATTCTTTGCCAGTTAACCTATTGGGTGATGCAGAGACGAAGTAAGATATATTTATTAATTTGAAGATTACAGATAATAATAAGCGTAAACATACTATATCTAAATGAAAAATACACATAATAGTTTAGATAAATATAAAATAAATAAATTGTATATACTTAATTAAATATAAAGGTGTATATCAAATATATACATTAATATCTATATATTAATACGTAAAGAAAAAGCTTTCGTTGTATTTTTACGAAAATTGCGCGGACGGACGATTATGAAATTTGGCACGTAGGATTTATTTAAAGAAGTAGTGAAGTATGCTATTTTTTTTTTATTATGCATGATAAATAATATACTTGGGCGCTGGCGAAAATTGGAGGAGGCATATGTCCAGCAGTGGACGTCTTTCAGCTAATATTATGATGATGATGATAGACAAATAATATTAACAACAAAAATATAGACTTCAAAAAGAGTTTATACTTAAGCGTGTAAATTTCATACTGCTCCGTCCGCGCAATTTTATTTTTCTTTTCTTTATTTTTTAAGTCTATGGTCAAATTGAGAATACATTAAAATAAAAATAAAAAAAATATAAAATAAAAAACATTAATATAGTTCGTTTTTATTAGTTATTAGTGAAATACCCCATGCACAATATGTATACTCATAAATAAAGCGGAAGAGTTTGTTTGAACGCGCTAATCTCTGAAACTACCAGTCGGATTTTAATCATTCTTTTTGCATATGATAGCCCAGTTTTTGAGAAAGATTTATTTATTTAAACTTCTTGCACAAAATACAATGTAGGTAAAAGTACAAAAGTTATAGGCTATGTAACATCACGCTACTGGCGACGGGACCAGAGCAGTAACTGAAGACGTAGGTGAAACCGCGCTGCGGAAAACTAGTCAGTATAAATATTCAATGTAGTTACTATTATACTAGTATTTACTAGTAGGTAATGAGATGATTCTGATAATTTACTCAGAAGGAGCGATCCTTTTGATTGCAACAGCACGGCTAGTAGACGTCCTGATTTTAGGTGGTATAGCGTTCCAGAGAAGGATAAACTGTATATATATATATTTTGTCTGTATATATAAGAAAATCTGTAAATGGTTTCAGCTACGTCTCATAGACTAGACTAGGCAGTACATATAAAACCTTCATACGTAGACATAATTCAATACTCTAAGGTCTAAGTCAGATTTTCTCAACATAAAATTTTAAAATATTTTTGTCTGCCAACAAAGTTACTGTGCTACAGCCTGCTACGGGCGTGACTACGTGACGGGTACCGACCGTAGTAGAGACAAAACATGGTTTAAATATCAATAAATTTCATTGCAATCCAGTGAACATAGGTCCAGTGAAATAATTGCAAACAATTTGAACACCCACATAATCACCTGGCAAAAAATAATAGAGTACACCACACGCTATGACCACGCAAACCCATATTACGTTCACAGTGATTACACCGTTCTATAAATACCTAACACGATAAACATTTAGGACTTTAGATGGTGTCTGTGCTTACGTCAGCGGGTGATGAATCTCCACTAGATTAGAATTGAAGTGTTGATCGATGGAAGCGTAATTATAAACATGAGTGGTCCGTGACGTTGCCAACTCATCTAGATGTGACGATAACCAACATTACGAGCGCGTCACTACACGCTATTCTAGCATGTTATCGGTCAACAAGGAGATGTAGCAAGATTCTTTTAGCCATGCTCCATTATTTTACTGCCATATATTCTTTTCCTAAACTTTAAGTGATAAACTTGAAGTTGAGGAGGTTGAGAGACTTGAACTTGAAGATCGTTTTTAGCGATTAATATAAATAAGTTCAGAAAATATTGCTTTTTTGCGTAGAACGTCATTGTCACTACTACTTTTGTTAATTTTTCTTTTCTTTATTGAAGCTTGCTTTAAACAATATATGCGTTCTATCTACTTTTGCAATTACCTTAGTTGTAGAAAAATACCTAAATAATAAAATAAACTCATTTCTACAAACCACTAGCAACAATCAGTACCATTTTTGAGTTTCCATGCATTTCCATAAAATGTCAACTCTATATTTTACTCTCTTTCTAACTATTTAGGTATAGCTTTATAATAATGTAGATCTTATTCAATTAATAATATATATATTGTACATTTATCAATCCTATGATCGATAACAATCATTTTTGCTTACAGTATTTAGTAAAACTTTACAAAAATGTAACGTGATTGTATTTATAGCTGCCGCCGTGGCACAGCGAATCGACACTTAGAATTGCATTTGCAACATAGACTTATTAATAACCACACTGTTCACACGCACTCGCCAAACAATTGAGTAGGTCGATTTGTACCACTTTCTACTGGGTTCATAACACGAGCGTTTACTCGATGTCACTGTAACAATGAGAGGTTTACGAGGGCGCGGGCGTTAGGACTAGCCAACGTCATGTATTGTTACAATAATATTATACAATGTGTATTAAAAAAGCTATAGAGTTTTCTTCAGACTGATTAGCACAATCTTTTTTGAAACCATGATATAAGATTCTACTCAAAAATACGTCAAGCTATTATCCGAACTTGTCTATCAAATAGGATAAAACGGGATAGATGCCGCGGTGGATAGATAGATTGCAGCAGAATCATGCCACGAAAGTACAAACGAAAAGAAAGGAGTGCAAGCTCGAGTTTGTTCTTAGACTATAGAACAACTACAGTCGGCTTTTGACGTAATGCCCAAAAAATCCATGGGGGTAAACAAAACATGTTGAGCGTTAATTAATAATAAATATTTTTAATAACTTACTATGAATTATTTTTGATGAACTGCTTTTAAAATATAATTATGTTTAATTGTCTTATTAGAATCTTATAACAATAACTATTAAAATATTGAAAAAAAATGGAAAATGTTTTTCTTAATTCAATCCATGTTCTTTGGAGACAATTGCTGTTTTAGGAGTACAACGACCTTATGAAATTTAGATGGGTTTTTCGTTTACACTGTATAAAAAGCATCTACGAGTATCTCACACTGCAGGCATCTATCCCTCTTAGTATTTTCATGGTGGGGCAACTATCCATACAGGTAGGCGTCTATCCCCAAAAAAAGAATTCGACAAAAAGCAAAATTATGCAAAATCTGTAATTGGAATATAAATAATCAAGTTAGATACATGCATACAGATTATGCATTTAAAATTAATATTTTGGAAATTAGGAGACAATTTATCTGTCCTGGTTTTACCCTATATGTTTCAGGTAAGTATCGTTATCAGAAAATGTTTATACAAACAGTGAAATTTGCTAAATGTGTCAAAACCGACACACTCAAAAATATCGCATAAAACATTGAGAGTATAGAGATCACTGTCTGTCTCACGTTCATACAGTCCACCCACACCACAAATAACCGAAGTATCATTCATATTTATACGTAATTGCGTTATATCTCACAGAAGAAATAAATCTTTCAGATAATACTCACTCCGACAAGTTATGACACTTCACAATGAATAGGTATCTTGTTGAAGAAAATATTTTTCTTTTGTATAGTCAGACAAAGTGAATTCTACGTCGTCAAACTCTCAGGTTTGCGATACCTAATAATATTATGCTACGAACGCTACACAACGACGAAACAATAATATAATATACAGATTTAGATTTTTTAGGACCATAGAAGTATGTCCTAAATACTTAGTCTTTTACTTTTTTTTAGTTCAATATATTACGATTCTTTCATACAAGGTGCTAAGTTTAGGATTGACCTTTTAGTTTGCCGCAGAATATTTTACTAATCCGCTTATAATCATACACCTATTTACTTCTTAGTACACAATTAAAAAATAACAGCTATCTGCACTTAGGTATGTAATTTAACCTCGTTCAAAGCTTTTGCACTTGACGTACAGTACGAGTAACGTAGACTGACGTTCAATTGGTTCAGTCATATGACTGACTTATACACAAACAAGAAAGCGTTAATAATCTTGAAACAAATAGTAGCGGTATCGAAATAGACAGCGATATTGAAGTAACGATCAGAAATAGAACCCCGCCTCCGAAGTCCAAACCAAAAGTAGTCTTGTTAATTATAGAACGATTCCCGCAGGGACGTTTTTATCTCGTGATTCACCTGCTGAAAACTCGATTGTTCGCATTTTACGTCAATTGGTTGCGTGGTGTTTACGAGCGCCGTTCGGAGCGACTCGACGGCGCAGGAGCGTCAGCTGACGGCCAGGAATAGCCCTGACATCGCGGCCACGCTATGCCGCTTGCGCCCGCGCATCTACAAATAGCCTGCTATAATTAGACGCCGGTGAAATCGTGGGTTTGTTATTTTTCTTTATCGTCTCCGTTACGCGATAATTGGGTTAGCGCGAACGACTGTATGTGGGCCCAATCGGACTCGACGCCGGCGTCGGCGTGTCTCGGATACTACAGCCACCACGCGAGCTGTGCCGGCCATTGTCCTGCCACCCGCACGCTCATGCACTTGCATGCGCTGCACACTATTCACTACTCATTACATCTTTTACTATTATGTTTATGACGAAAATTGTTAATAAGCTAGTTAAGAAAACTATTTAATAAGACGTGGAAATAACAAGCATTAAACAACAATAATGGCACAGCCTTACGTGTAGATATTCACAATAAAAACTGTACATATACAGGTTGTGAATAATACAAACAAGGCAAAAATAATAACGTGGCGAAAGACGATGAAGTATTTCTAAATTATACCTACCTAATGTACATACCATTGTCTACAGAAACAACAACAAATTCTCAGACTATAAGAACGGCCAAAATAATTGGTTTTAATTTCTTATTTAAAATATAATTTGAGCTGATAGACACAATATAATATTTGATACATCCCAAGAAACAAACTCACAACTTTATTACTTCCTTATTATTTTACCGTCAAATACATAGTAAATAAATACAAATGTATGTTAATTATGTACTAAATAAACGGAGTATAACTCATTGAATGCATGTAGTGGTAATTTTATGCACACCCACCAGCTGTTTGTCTATTATTTGCACCTAGTCGCATTTATATATTGTCGCCATCTCTTTAGCATTCACGTTCTACTCACTAATAAATCTGACTGTATGCCATCTGTAGCATGTACTCTTGGGTGAGTGAAGCTACTGAACAGTTTTTTGTAATACAGATAGATGGACCGACGCCCTTATAAAGAGGTGGTGGGCAACCGATGGATAAGGGCGGCTCACGACCGGCCAAGGTAGCAAAAGGAGGTGGAGGTCTTTCGGCTGATATGATGACATGATAGATAATAACCAAAAAGACTTGAGCCTTGGAATAATCATTTGTAGTTTTACCTTGAAATATTGCCAGAAGTTTCGAAATTAGTATTTTTTTAGATTTTGATGTTGTCTTTCCGAATTTCGACTTTGCCACCTCGTACCTCTGCCATTCGCGCCGCCATATTGAAATGTCAATTACCTACAATGGCGCCCAAAAAGTTTTTTGATAATATGTGTTTTCAAACTAGTTTCACGATAAAGCATGTATAACAAGATAAAACTAGGGGAAATTTCGTACAGTTTATGTATTGACATTGTTTTTGTAAAATCATCAGTTTTGACATACGAACACTCGTACGCCAAAATGAAATCTTGTACGCAAAAAAAACGCCGCAAAGTCGAAATTCGGCAAGAGCACATAAAAATCTATGAAGTTACCAATTTTCAAAACACTCAGTAACATTTCCAGGTACTTAACCACTATTTTTCGAACCAAATGACTGTACTATATAGGTAGTAGTAGTAATTCATCAGAAATGGGTAAGAAATCAGTTTGTTGCTCGTCTTTTTCATATCGACGTATAATTTTAGAAATAAAGAAAAACAAATAAGAAAGCCCAATATCATTTTAATTGCATTATTTTAATGAGAAGCACACACCCATATTAATAGTATAAAAACATTTAAAATGGTCTCTGAAGTCTTCACATGAAACCATCAAACGATATTAAATAAAATAAAAAAAGCATTGAAATATCCCCTAAAACCTTATAAATAAAATGCAAACCATTGATATAAGTAAAACAGCGAGTGAGAACTAGTATCGTATCTCGCAATAAAGTTATGTTGCGAGATATCGATTATCTATCGATATATTTCCTTGATCTTGTGAGTGGCTCAGGTCACCGCCCACCCGCTAAACCTACACCTAACGTCTAGTAATTACTCTTAACCACATGTTTATACACCAATTATATTATTATTTGAACAGTAAACGTGAATAACAGTTATACATATTTCATGTAACAATATTTGTGTAATTAAAATTGTAAATTGACAATTTAATTTAATTAAAAAAACTGGTCGTACCTTCTGATTTAGCACCTCATTTATCTTTATTTTACCAATTTACAAAAAACAATATTATTTGTTTTATTAAAGTCGTAAACTGACAATTTAATCAAACAAAAAAACTGGACTTACCACTACCAACTAAAGCTTCATGTTTGGTTGTTATTAGGTAGGTAGGTACTACGATGAATTATTTTTTAACGCAAAATGTAAAATTATAAACACAAATATATTATAAATTTCCTTAAACGTGATAAATTATCATATAGATAAATAGTCTCAAATAAAACAATGTAATAAATTAAATATTTCAATTCATTGCAAAATATAGATCAATAACATATCATAAGATATCAAAATTAAGAACTCTATGTAGGTTGTAATATTATATAACATTCAATAAAAATATCTTATTTTAACTATTTTATGCAAATAGTTAACATTAATAAAATTTTATGTAATAAGAGTAAATTCGTAGCAAAAACATACTAAATATTTGATGGACTCTAAATAGGTCACAAACGAGCTCTACATTACTAGATTGATAAAAAGTAGCAGCGTGAAATACGAAGTTAAGAAAGTAATCTATATTTTATATTTTGGAGACAAAATTTTACAACAATTTATTATATTACTAACAAATAATGTCCTCTAATAAGCTATTTTATAAAAAAAAAATATAAGAAACCGTTATGTAATAAAATTAGTGGTATTTGTCAGTAGCGAAGAGTCACTTTTCCGAGGAGGGAAGCCGGTGGGACTAAAATACTTTGAGGTTCGGAAGGCCAGTTAGACTTTGAGTAGACACTCAAGCAGTGATAGGTATAACGAGGTCACGCATATTTTAAAAGGGAAGCCGGCAGGAATCGTGTTATATGGACGCTTCGCCACTGGTATTTGTATAATTCATGTTTATGACTTTTGCGTAAATACAAATTAGGTAATATTCATTTTGAAATTTCGTAATAACAAGCATCGTAAAGTTAGAAAAATATTTATAGGTACAAATACAACGCTCAGAAAATAATCAATAATACAGATACTTAGTCCTACCCGCAAAACAACTCTACATTCGTTACATCAAAACTACTTAACATTGAATTAAAAAATACCTTATAAATTTTTAAGTTTTAGAATTTGGCCCGACAGTAAACGTAGATTGTTAATTTAAAATTTGAGCAAGTAAACAATTGGCGTACATCTCAATGGGGGTAGATAAGCAGGAGGCTCGCGTAACAAATGTCGGGGTGCAGGAGTAACACGGAGGCTTTGCGGCGGCGATGGGCGCAGAGGGGCGGTCGGGGGGGCGGCGCGGGCGGTGGGCGGCGTCGGGCGGTGACGTCAGCCTCGGGAGGGGCAGCGCGCCTCGTGATTGGCGAAGCTGCGCGCGCCGCTACCGAATATGGGACCGTGGCTCCATTGATAAAACTGCGACGCGGGGTCGCGCGGCGTCAGTCCCCTTCGTACCGGCCGTGCGAGAAGCCGTTTTCACGCTGGCGTTGTTCGTAATTCCGCTCGGCCCGTGGGCCGAGGAGCAGGTGGTGCCGGACGGGATGGGCACGGATTCGGAGCCTCCGAATGGCCCGCACCTGCTCTCCCTGGCCGACGTGGGCGCGCTCGGGTTCGATTGCGCGCTGAAACCAGCGCCAGCGCCGACGCCTGCCACTCCGACCGACTTGAACACACCCGTCACCACTTCGGATCTGCCCGCCTTCTTCCCTACGCTTCTGGAGCCGCCGCCAATATCAGGTGCGAACCCATGCCACTTCGCCACAAACCGGCCGATACCGCACGTTCAATTCCAGCTGGAGACAGATACGCGCCGACGGGATTCGTAGGCGGGACTCGCCCCCGCCGGCCGCCGACCGATAACGTTGTAAATAAACAATGCGATCTCCTTCGACGTCGGGATGTTCTTCGATGCCCTTCACCATTCGCAGAGATCTAGTTCTGATAAAGCTACTTTGGTTCCGCGAAAGTCTTAACTCACCGCTGTGCGATCCCAGTTAGTGTCCAATAAAATTTTAAAGTGAAATGGAAAGTTCAGCGGCCTGTGTCATAAGGTCGGATCGATACATGAAGCTGAATGGAGCTTTCCTTGTGTACCTACCTACCCGGGGCTGTAACGACATACGTGGCTAAATCGTGCGCAATGCGTTAAGTGCTAATGTTTTAAAGTTTTGGGATTTTGGTGATATCCGTATGGGTAAATATATTCTTAGGTTTTTTATTTAAATGTTTAAAATTAAATTAATTAACTAATAATAAATTAAATTAGGTAACATCTACCTACGCATTTCTATGCAATAAAATTTGCACATAGGTAGGTACTTTATCTTTAAAACTCTATTAAAAACACGTAGAGTTTAAACTTATCGAGATAATTTAAGTAAGTGGATTCATATAGTTTTCTTTAATTATACCATTAATCAATAATTACATAACATAGGTATTTAAAAATATAATTATATCGGTAAAATACCAATAATTGTGAATTCCTGGCGCAAGTATTAATTTTGTAGAGTTTATGAAAATCATTCATAAATACACAGTAATTATTGAACGTTGTTTCTCGGATTAGATTTATTGGTATACCTACCTACTAAAGATACTTTGAAGTGTAATTTTATTATTAATACGAATTCTTAGATCTAAATATTTAAATTGGCAAATAATAAACAATGTAAATAATAAAAAGTATAATTTAAGTTAGGTAATTTAATGATTAAATATTTGTATATATTTTAGTATTAGTTAAGAAAAAGTAAATTTAATTTTAATCTAAAAATATGCAAAACCAAATAGATGTTGGCGATGTTGACGGTAAACGTTCAACGGTCACAAGGATCGTCCAGTTTTTGTTCAGATAGCCTATGGAGATACGCACTTATCGACTTCCGACGAACGTTATCGGCGACGCCACGCTACTGCTTTCCGCTCACTTGTCCCTCACCGCAAAAATAATTAACAATATTCTAATTTATCCTATAAACTACTTGCACATTAATAAATTATACTTAAACATCAATGAAATCCCAGTGTAATCATTTCTCTAAGGAACCTATAAAATGTAAATTCTAGTCGCGTGCTTACGTAACACCTAGGCTTAACTCCAAAAACATTATTTATGTTAAATACGAACTACCAACACTTCTATATTCCATGATAAATACAAAATGATTTTCTAAACTTTTTTAACAGCAAACAATTATGAAAAATTAAAAGTTTGTCTAAGTATACTTTTAGACCGCTCGAAAAAAAAATTGGCAAATTTTTTACTATAGATATACTTTAAAACTTATTATATAAAAAAATCAACGCAAATATAAGTAGATGTTATGTTTGCTACTAAAAATTTACACAAATTATTTCTTTGACAGATCTCTTAGTAAAAATTTTACATGACTGTATCAATACAATCGTTACCTACATAATTAATATTAATAATAAATTTTATTGACTTAAAAACAGTGACATGAACTAAATTAGAGTCCTGTGCTAGGTTGTCACCTGTGTTACAGGAGTCAATAATTATAGTTCAAAGTATTAAAATAATATTATTTTGTTATAGGTACACTACCAGGCGATGAATTATCTCTGGGCTGTTCACCACGGCGACATAAGCATGAAGCTTCGTTATCTCCGGGCGCACGCGCAGAGGACGCCAGCAATGGGTCCAGTGCAAGTGCCTCATTGTATGGCCCTCCTATAGGCATCGCTAGCAAAAGAGCGCCTTCACCGCCACTGCAATGGCTACTACCTCCGGGCCCAGGCCCCGGTAGCGTCGACAAATATTTTCAGCAAGAGTATGAGGAACGCATCGAGCTACTTCCGCCGGACTGTACGGGTTACTGTCCTCCGGCACAATCTTGCGCGCCGCCGCAACACTGTGAATACCGGCCGCCGCCTCAGCCTCAGCCACAGCATTCGTGGGAGACACAACAGTATGAAAGTGCGCCACAGCCTACACCTGGCCCCTCCGGTCTGCCAAAGCGAGAGCCGTACCCGAGTCCGGCTGGCCCCAGCGACAGGCCGGTGCAGCTCGCAGAGTACAACCCGTCCACGAGTAAAGGTCACGAGATACTCTCTCAAGTGTACCAACAAAGTGCGCAACCTTTACGGCTCGTGGCGGTCAAGCCTCGCAAGTACCCTAACAGGCCAAGCAAAACCCCCGTCCACGAGCGCCCGTACGCCTGCCCTGTGGAAGCCTGCGACCGTCGGTTTTCGCGATCGGACGAGTTGACGCGGCATATTCGTATTCACACGGGCCAGAAGCCGTTCCAGTGCCGAATCTGCATGCGGTCGTTCAGCAGATCGGACCACCTGACGACGCACGTGCGCACCCACACCGGCGAGAAGCCGTTCGCGTGCGATGTGTGCGGGCGCAAGTTCGCGCGCTCCGACGAGAAGAAGCGGCACGCCAAGGTGCACCTGAAGCAGCGACTGAAGCGCGAGCGCGGCGGCGGCCCGACGCACCACCATGAGCCGCACGCGACGCTCTAGCATCAGCCGCCCTCCGCGGCCGAGGGCTCGCCTGCCTACACTGAACACAGTAGTGGTTCGTCCGCGGATAACTGAACTTTTTATACTTTCACGTTGAAATTATCGAATAATTTCATCGCATAGGTGTAAATGATTGTCTTTAACAAAGCTTTATTAACTCTACATTTGTAAATTCACTGAAATTTATATATATCTTTTTATACATATTTGTAATTACTACGGTAGGATTCGATCGCTGAATGTATTTATTTAATTAGATAGGTTAATTGAAACAAAATGACTGGGAACAAACGTAGATATGCGATACGGCCTAAGTGTCCAAAGTACGTGTCGTTACGTTTCTTTGTGAGGATGATCGTAACTATCGTCCTCGGCGTTACATAAAAACATATCTTTTTGTCCGACGATGAAAGTGTTACAGGTAGGCATAATACAGATATCGATTAGTTGAATGTGATGATTTTGTTGAATGTCCATACCGTGTGAACCTGTTAACTTTTATCTAGACTGAAACTGTCTACAGATTATAATACGGACTATAACAACTAATTAATATGTATTATGAGAATGCTAAAACAATAAAGCTATTCTGGCTAGGATTACCTACTTAAATATTGTAGGCGTATTTATTAATGTTCTTGTATTTGATGAAACTAACTATGTACGTGAAACTGTGCCATTAATTTAACTTTATAACGTGCCACTGTAATGTTTTTATTTACCTAATGATGTAAGAACATAAGTGTAACACGACTGCTGAATAAGTGATAACTATAATTATTTCGTTATACTATATTTCTAGTCGAAGATAAAGTAAACATGAGGGTGTCGACTATTAATTTGCGTTGATTTACTTAGATTAATATCTGCCAATAATAACAACTGTGTTATGTTTCGACAGCTGCTGTCACCTTCTCTTGCTCAAACGTTTAATTTAACTAAATTTGCTCAATACCGCTTCTCTAAGGGATATAATGATTATATCTAATACTATTACATTTCCACTAACGTTCTCGGTCCGCTCAGATCGCATCATGTTGCTCTCTCGTGTCTTGTTCAGTCATTTCACTATGACGTTTTCCCAGTGGCATATATTTTTATAGTGTACGTATTATTACATAGACTAATCTAGTAAAAGTTTAGCATGTAGCGATTAAATTATGATCTCTTAATCATTAATAATTATTTTCAAGTGTAGCGAAGGCCCTTTTATTTATAATACTCATAAGTTTTTATGTATAGGTACGATACACGTATGATTCTCTATCAGATTTCAGTGTCAGAGTTCTTGGAATTTTTTTCATTACAGTTACTATGGAGTTTAAACGTGACACGTTAATTAAGAAATATTTGACAAAATTTGTAAAGACGGATCCGCAGCGCCAATTTTCTAACAAAAATGTTATTAAAATAAGTTAGCGAAACATGTTAGCAAAATCGCTAGTCTGCCGCGCCTATTGTTGTTTTTGTTTCATTTCAAAAATGAGTTAAAGCAATAAGTAGTAGATTCAGTTCTCCAAAGATCCTCGCCACCTGCAACCTCGTTCGTTCAATAAATATATATCGAGGATTGAAAATTGATGATAGGTTCGGTATAATTTTTTTAGTTAATGACGTCTTCTGGTGAGAGCGAACAAAAAATGCGTCACTTCCCCTCTCCGCAGGCGAACTCGGAGGATGTTATCCATTCGTCTCGGCAAACATGTTATTGTGTTTTTGCTAACAAAATTGTTAGGCCACGCCCCTAGTTGTTTAGCAAACAATGTTATCCTTTTTGCAAACAAGAAAACACGGCGCTGCGGACCCGCCCGACTTTAATTTTGTAACATCTATGAGTACAAAATTATGCACAAAATAGTGATAGGTAAACCACTTCGTCATTTACATTAAGAAAAGTCAAATTTTCTATGAAATTGCCTTCGCGACTTATGATACTATTGTAAATTGTAGGTATATCACTAGTTAACACAATGTCAAATCATTCTATTATGAAACTCACTCGTCGTTTTGTTTAGAGTACCTAGTGAATAATAAATCTGGCATTAGAGCAGTCGTAACAAACGGATCAAAATTTAGACTATTAAATGGTCACAATGAAGCAGTGACACTACTACAGGGTGGGCCTTTCAGTAACGTCGGTCATTATGAATTTAAGAAATCTGACAATATTATTACTAACTCTTGCGTCTGCAACCCACTAACTATAAAAGAGAGCGGTAACTTAACCGCAAACAAGTACCTAGGTAATGTAGAACTTTGTCTTCGATTATCAGCTTGCACAGTAACTTTAGTAGAGCACCATTGTGACCGTTCCCAGTTGTTTAGCTGCATTCGAAGCCTTTTTAGAAAATCATCACGGGTACCTACGCGTTAGCACGCACTGTCATCAGGTGATACGCACACGCGATCGTGCGCCCGCGCAGTGTGCTGTACGAGTTTATAATGTTTTACTGTTATAGTAGAGACGAAGTCTCCGATAGACAGGGCTAGAGTAGATAGGTAGTATAAAGAGTATTCATGTTAAACAAACGAGTGAAAATTGAAACGGAAAAGACTAAATTCTTACACATTTTACATAATGTTGCAACGCGTTAACGTTATTGATATACGGTGTTTGTAGTAGGTTACGAGTTACGACTTGCCCATTGTTTGTTATCCGTCGCGGCGCGGCTTGCTAGCTCGTCGCTGCTCGCGCGTCGCGAGGGTTCGATGGTAGCGCGACTTCGCTTTGTTGAGAACTACTTTGTTTCACTACGCGTGACCTCCGAGCTTGGATACCCCGCATCGTCAGAACATTTCATGTAGGTACCTAGCTCCTAAACGCATATGATATCTAATTCTTATGGTGTTCACCTGAGAGTGAATAAATATGAATTCTTTGTGAATTTTGTGTATGAAAGTTTTTATTATTAAGCTATCTTGTATTTCACTTGAGTGAAAGATGTTGTTGATGTTCTAAAATATAGATAGGCTTAAGTAGGTATTGTTAAATCTCACTAATTTTTACTAAATTCTATTTAATTAAAATATTTGTAAATACACTCTAAATTTGAATTTAATGTGTATATAAGAGAAAAGAAATTTTTATTTAATGAAACCACCTAAGGTGCGAAAATACAAATCGTTGAAAATTTGAACATGAAGTTTATGTTTTACACTCTATGCCTCTCACAACAACCTAAAAAGTAGCAGATATCCTCTTGAGTCACAATCATAAGTAAGTGTAAGTATAAGTACTTGATCAATACCTACACAAGTAAGTAACATAGGTAAATAGATGGTAGAGAATGCTTATAGCATTAAGTCCGCCTCTGTACCTATGTGCATGAAGTTTAATAAATTAATACGCTGAACTATTCCAATACACGTAGTACCTACATACCTGGGGTACCTACCTCTCACTATGACATACGTACGCAAAACAGTTCAATCTCTACTATGAATTTAAATAAAAAGTCATACAATGATCTCGTACGTACCAATAGAAATCCAAGCTTCTGTATGTGTGTATGAAACATAATTATAATTTTATTTTATGCTACTCGACTACATAGTGGCGCCATCTATTACTTGTGAAACAAAACAACAACCAAGCGCCAAGCAACCTGTCAAACTACAGAACTAAAATGTCATTCGATTATCAGTCGTTAAAATAGTTAGTTAGTAGTTTCAGATCATACAAGTAGAGGTCGCTTTAACGTTGCAGATTTTAGAAACAAGCATTGCCTTTCCTGATTGCTATGACATATCACATAAAAAATAAATTATCGTATTTCATATCATTAGCCCCAATAATGAGTAATATTGAGTATCAGAAAACTGCAAATATTAATTCAGAATGCTTGTTTGAAAGACGGCTCAAATGACTGAATTTGTTCAATCGGGTGTGTAGGTACTAGTCCGGTGTTTATAGTAGATGTTGTGGAGGTTTTTATTAATAGGTATAATACACTGACGGACTCATAAAATGCATCAAAGTAATAGACGACTTTGAAATAAATATTTTAACCAAGTATGCAAACTTTCTATACAGATTAAAATTGAAACCTCTAGATTGGTTCATGAACTTTAAAACAGCGTAGGGTCATATCCTTAAGTTTAAGTTTGTGTACTGGAAAGGACCTTAAGACTTTTTTGAAGCAAATACAGAAATTTAAGGAAAATTGGTTTAATAAAAAAAATGGTTTTAACAATAGACACAAACTTTATGCAAGGGTTTATTTATGTTTTAATAAGGTGTATTACCTCCACGTGCCCTTATTACGGATTCTAATCGGTTCCGCATAGATTTTAATAGGGTTAATAAAAGATCTTGCGGAATATTGTCCCATTCTTCTGAAAGTGCTGTTCTTAGTGCTGCCACTGTCGTGGGCACAGGATTTCTCGCATATACAGCTCTTTTTAAATTGTCCCAAACATGCTCAATGGGATTAAGATCCGGGCTGCGTGCTAGCCAATTCATTGTACGTAACATCCCAACCTCTTCGCAATATTGTCGAACTTGTGCAGCAGCGTGCGGCCGGGCATTATCCTGCATTAAAGTAAAATTTTGGTCTATGAATTGAATCCCATATAAGGCACCACGTGTTCTTCTAAGATCTCTTATGTAGCGATGTGCAGTCAAACCCCCTCTATTACCGTTTTGACGGACCATGTCTATGAACACAAGTTCTGTTCGCCCGTTCATCGATATGCCACCCCAGACCATACACGAACCGCCTCCAAAAGGAACACGCTCCTCAATGCAACTTTGAGCATATCGCTCACCACGTCGACGATAGACTCTTCTGCGACCATCTGCACCATAATATATAAACATGTCCTACACTCGTCCGTGAACAATACGGAGGCCCATTGCTCTTCTGTCCAATTTAGGTGATCACGCGCAAATCTTAAGCGAGCTTGTCTGTGAGCTACAGACAACTTTGGACCATTTGCTGGTCTAAAAGGGGTGATATCCGCTTCCTTTAACCTTCTTCTTATTGTTCGTGCACTCACATTTACTCCACGCAATTCATTAACCTCTGTTTTGATGTTAACTGACGTGAGGAAACGATTTCGCAGGGAAGTTGTAACAATAAATCGGTCATCACGACCGGTGGTTGCTCGAGTCCTGCTTGTACCACGTCTCCTTCCGTTAGAACCTGTCTCCACAAACCTTCTGTATATTCTAGAAACCGTAGACTGGTTTAAATTTAAATTTCTACCAATCGTTCGTTGATCCAAGCCCTCCCGCACCAGTGCTACAATTTGAGCCGCCTGTTCAGACGAAGTATCCATATTATGGTTCAAAAACTCTCGATGAGTTAAAAAACTAACCCAACAATTCTGCTGGTAACAATAATTCAATTGACAAAAGAATAAAAAATCAATGCGATTCAGCAAAGTACAGGCTACTAGGTACTCTATTACCGTAGATTCTATGCCAGATCATTGCTGACCAACTCACTTTTATTAAAAAAACCAATAGCACTCTAATGTAATTAATGACATAATAATAAATTATATTATTATTTGATTAGGTACCTACCCATAATAAATAATCATAAATAAATATACCACTGTACCGCGTACAAGTACCTACAAGTCAGTATAGGCACATTCTTATTATTACTAACAGACAGGCGACTGATGTACTTGCGCGGGGCAACGATGCGGGGGAAAAGGGGAAGCGAGCGGCAGGGTCGACGAGAGCAATCTCGCTTAGTTTGCGCTCTCTAATCTGAAGGGGTATCAGTGTAACGAGTTTAATAAAAATATGCTTTCAACTACTCCGATGAATCGACATTAAATAATTTATATTTGCGCGGACGAGTATATAACACTAGTCGTAATACGTTTGCTCGAGCATATGTATGTAGGTATGTAAACATATATAGAATATTTAAGTACCTAGTTTTTGTTGTGATAACCCTGACCCTCGACTGAGTTTCTGTGCGTAGGTATACGCCTAGGCGGCATATAGTCAACAACAAAGGAGTCGGACTACTGGTAGGTGCATATTAATACTGTGGTATGTGGATAAACAATATCTGGCAGCACGAAATCGCATTTATTCCACCTGTGCTACAGCGTGCTACAGTATGCGTCTTTGTTTTTACTGCATATCAATGATGACTAGTCAATCTTGGCATGGTATACATTTAATTTTTAATCCAGTATTTCCTTGTCGTTTAATATGGCTAGGAGATGCATTTACTTACCATTTTAATTAAAATAAGTAGTCAACTTACCATATTAAATGAAACTAAATAATTGAAAACCTCTCTTTTCTTTTTTTGATCTTGGTAATTATATTAATTGGTTGATTTGTAAATAATTACTTTGTACGGTTCTTTGGTTGCGTTGAGTATTAAAATTGTAACTCATATAAAAACTGTAATTATCTGGCAACTGAAAAGAGTGGCGTAAGCTTCTTGCCAGTTCTTCTCACAGCTCTTCAGCGAACTGGCTGTAGGTTAATTAGCTGACTTCATGTAATTTTAACTTTTCACTAGCATCATAGATCAAAATGAAATAAATGCTTTGAGTTTGAGTTTGAGTATAATATATAATATGTTGTCCATCAACATTTCATTGTTATCCAGATGACAGCACTGGAAACACGTAGGTATTACCTTTATCTCTTGTTCCATCATAGAGGCAAGTCGAAAAAGGCTTGGGTCCGAAATTACGAGCACTCTGCAGAGTCCCCGACTGGGGACAACTAAATGTAGTCCAATCTAACCCACCAATGCACAAGTCTACGCGTTCATCGCTAAGAAAGCTCCAATTGTAGTCACTCCATAATTCTAACACACAGCTCTTACAACGTCTAGATGTTGTAAGCCTTGGGATCCTTGCGATCGACTTCTCCATCATCATCCAGCGCCCGTACAATCGGCTGTGTTCTGAAGGCTTGTTTAAGATGGTGCCACTTTTTATCATCGCACTTGCCGCCATCGGCTGAGACTTTATCCTCACACCCTAATAAACTCTAGGGACCCGTACTGTGAGGTCTCAGAGAAACTTTCTCTCTCGTACGACAAGGTCACAAAGTAGATACGTACAGAGAGAAAGCTTCCTACAAACGCGCAAATCGGTCGGTGGCACTACTACAAGCACGCGCGGCATGTGTTCGTGTCCACTGGCCGCTTGTCGCGTACACGGCGAGACTGGAAAAAACCGGTTGACGCCGGCACAGCCAGTTAACAATCTCAGGGTCAGTGCGACGCACGTTAAAGTTAATTTTTAATTATTTTATTGGTTAATTTTAATCGTTGAAACTGAAACGTTAATAACTTCACGCCTGCCCCATTAATGAGGTAAGCAGAGACTATACAAGTGTGTTTATTATTTTTATGTTTTAAATTCATTGTTACATAAACTGCTTTTCTCTTGAATGTACTTACCTATCAAAAACTCTGAGGGGATCAGGCCGGTATTACTAAATTTGCAGAGAATCAGAACGGAATTAAAGAATAATTATAACCCTAGGGCATGAGATCTGGGGGATCGGACCGGAATAACTCCATATATATACAAACTATTTAACAAATGTTTTGTTTGTCTTAACCTATTGTGACAACCCTACCAGAATAGGTAACAATTTTGCACTTTCTTAGGAAGCTTTGCCTCTGTACGGCTACTCTGTGACAAGGTTGTGGATCGAGGTTTTTTTCGCGAGACTACAACACTGGCGGGCGCATTGCGTTCTCTCTGCGTGCAACTTCATTTTGTTTGTATTGCTAAGCTCTTTGTCGATATCGTGCTGTCGCTTTCTCTCTCTCTTTCGATTCTTTGTGACAGAAATGGATAGAAACATAGGAAAAATCGGTTCCTTGCCGTCAGATGTGGTTAAATCCTTATTCGTTTTCATTACATTCCAAAAGGGCTACAAATTCTTAGGTACCCAGTGGCCCCAGTACCTATAGTTTAAGACAGCCTTGTTTATAGATTGTTTTATTAAGAGTATCAATAATGTTATGACTAGAATAGCTGGTATCAGCCCATAAATTATATATGCCTTCCATATCCTTAAATCCATTTTAATGGATGCTACATGATGGATGACAGCGATATCTGCCAGTCAACCCTTAGATGGAGTGGATTGAATAAGCCCTACCTGCATGTGTTACCTTCATAAATTGTTATAATTGTCATTGTTTCTTAATATTTGCTTAATCAGTTTGCAGATTTCATGATATTCCAATTCTGTGTTACTCAAAATAGTCTTTTTAATGCCATCTAGCACCATGGTGGAAAACTAATAGCTGAGACAGTTCCTGAGGGCGGACGCTCGAATATGGCGGCACCATTCTTGTATAATCTTAGTAAATATGGCACTGGTCTCTTTGGCCTAATATCTTCCATTCAAACTTGTGTGCAGATGGCACCTGAGTCCTAGTTATATCCAAACATTATCTACTGCACTGCAGTAGTCGACACAGTACCGTAGGATGTGTAAAGAAAATGCTTCTTGTTTTAAGAGTTCTGATCAAATAAAATTCCTGTTGTTCCTTCAACCTTTTTAAAAAAACAAGACTATAACTAACGTAGACTCTCAAAAGAACTATTTTATAGATCACGACACTAATGAGAAAAAAAGAATATTTAAATGGATAAATTTAAGCAGATACTACTTATATTGTGTTTAAGTGAACGTGTCATACTGTTATTTATAAATTTTAATGTGCAAGTAGGTAATCGTGTGTTAGTATGTAATCGTGAAAGTTGACGTAGACGATTGTTTTTGAATAGTGCAATGTGTTCCAACTCGATCTGCCTCGATGTCAACCAACTTTATTAACTTTAAGATCAAAAACCCTTGTGCATAGATAATCAATAATATTTATATGAATTACGTAAGAATGTAAAATATGAGCAAATTAACTATAAGACTCATTTTTATCTACTCTTTTCTGATCGTTAAAACACTATTATAGATTAAGTACTCGTCGTAGTAGATTTAAATTAATACTGTAAAATTTTATGTAATTTAGTTAGATAAATTGACTTATCGGCTAAAGTTTAATTTAGTTTCTAAGTTTAGCCTAATACTTTATACATGATACAAAATGTATTAGGTATATAATAATTATGTAATATAGTACCTAGTCAAACAGACCAACATAAATAAAATTATAAATTTAGTACATAAACAAATACTCAGGTACTTTAAAACAGTTTATTTCAATGTAATATAGTATATTAAAACAATTTTCATAATTATTGTATAACGTAAGTTTACAATATTATGCCCCTAAAATGCTTGATATCATAATAAATATGAAGTTATCTAAACTTATATTATAAAGAGAAAAGATTTGGTTTTTTGTATGTTTGTTTGTTTGCAACGATGCAATTTAACTAAAAAAATACGTTACCGATTTGAAAAATTCTTACTCTTCTATGAATCAATAAATTTCAGTCATTATCAGAATTTCAATATTTTAAGCGCCATTGTAAATCTAAATAATGCAATAAGACACTATTGCTATGATATTTTCCGTAGGAGTTTGTTTTTGAGATCGAATGAAACTTTTGATACCGAAGCAAAGGGAGGGCGGATCTCTAGTTTAAATAAAACGATTTCTAGTTAGTTTTTACAACTGTTCCCTAAATATCACTTATAACCTTCAGCACGTTTAAGCATCAAGAACTTCAACTGTACTTTACTTAAATAATTTTCGTAAGTTCAATTGGAAAATTTTGTTGTAAATAGACCATCTTGTTGTCTTTTTGTTATGCTTAGCGCTATCTAGAATGTAATTAATCTTCAAAAAGGACAAAAGCAAATTGATTTAATTTTAAGCCGGTTGACGAGTAAAGGCGCCAGGGTACATGTGTATAGTAAAAACAATTTAAATAAACGAGTTGTGATATATTCCATGTAAAAATTATAAAATATATAATTTAATAGATATGATACATTGTTAGAAACTCTCGTGATAATGTGATTTAGTAGATGTAAATGTTATTCTATACTTAATGTTATCAAATTGTAATTTACTATTGTAACTAAATGTAGCAATTGCTTCTTCATACAGCACATATTCTATAATTATATAAAACTTTATAAAACACCAAAGCTAGCAATGGACAACAAAGATAAAATATATATTATCTTAATTTGAAGCAGTGGCATCTTCTTGTTGATATTTGATATTACATAATATCGTTTTGTCTTTTGTTTTACTCTTTTAATTTACAATTTAAATAACAAGGAAAAAAAATTACAATTTAGAAAATTAAATTCGGCATTAGCTATTGTATTAGTTATTACTTATTAACTACTAAATGTTATTTAATTTTGGAGTTGATTTTTCTAATTATAAATTGTTTTAATTGTCGCATAGTGTTAAAATGTTTAATCATAAACACAGTTTAAGTACGCGTACTCAATACCTGAGCTTCGTTTATAAATACTACCCTTAGACATATAAGATCAATGCAAACATTGCAAACGAGAATTATTTTTCTACAGAAGAAAAAAATAATTACATATGGTTAAATCAAACATGATTAGGACATCTTCATCATTGAAAAAAAAGTCCATAACATCATATAATATTTATTGCAATATATTCCATAAGATTGACTTGTTGTCCAATGCTAAATGATAAAAAAACAACGTAGAGCTATATTAATAAGCAGATTTAATTGTACAGATGTTTTAAAAATATTTATTATTTCTGTATTTAAGCAACACGTATCAAATGAACCTCTTTGTACATAACTTTTTTAAGAATAAACCATTCTTATCAATTTTATTTTATTTTTACATCCTTTGTATAAATCTATTTACATTTAGGAAACGTACTTACGTATTAAATTATGTGGCTAATTCTTAAATATAGCAATCTAGAATCAATTTCTATTAAGCCGCAATGAAAGGTGGTTTAATATTGGTTTTTTCGGCATCGAAGTTTACGCAGAACTTCACTGGGTAATTATTTTATTAGTTCGGTAAAATATAAACCAAACACCAATGTGTTTTGTTTTTATTTTTGTATTCATTGCTTGACAAAACATGAAAAGATTATGGAAAAACATTTACAGGGCAACGGCCAAACATTCAATGCAATTTCAATCCCTCTTTAATGTTAGAAAAAATAAAAATCCAACTACTTATCAATAATCAACAACGAAAGTACCGGTTTTGTAATTTAAATACCGATTTTAATCATTCCAAATTTAGCCGCTTAGGACTCTAGAGGTTGCGACAACTTAATGAATAAAGATTGTAAAGTTAAATTTTACACATCACTTCAGTGATATCACGGATGAGATCGTTCTACTACTATGCCAAATTAATTTCTGAGTCAGTATTATTAACACTAATAACTTTGTGCCTTATATAAAATTTATCTTATACTCATGTCTATAGCCTTACACTTATCTGACATTGCATGGATATGTATAAATAACTCTTTAATATGTGAATTAGATAATACAGTGAGAAACATAGACTGGATTCAGATTTACCACAGAAATGATTTCATGATAACTATATACAAGAAATAACGAAATACTAGGAAAACGTGTACCAACATCCCAAAATATGATCTATTATTAATGTAGGTATGTATCTATATCGCAACTCGAATTAAAATCTATAGATTTAGTACCGTTGGAATGATAAACAGTAACATCAATAGGGTAATAAACTTCACAATCAAACGAATAAATAATCAATGCTATGAAACTGAATATATTAAGCACCTAATTCATATCAGTCTTAGATTTCAAGCTATATAAAGTCTGTTTACCTAATCAAAGTATCGATTGGCTTTTTAGACGTCTAAGACAATAATTAATAATAGCAATCATCAAAAGCAGCCCTGCTCATATTATCCTTTTACAACCGGAACTGTAGCTTCCTTTCTACCGAATGAGAAATAAAAAAACAAAAATTTTCAACACAAATACTATTTAATAATTTCTATAAGTTAACAATATCACCCCTGTAATTCATCAGATAGAAAGCAAGATACGTAGGTACACAGTTGATCATCCAGCTGTCATCCCACCTCTAGCTTATAAAATACACAAGTAAATGTATTCAGAAAAATCAATTTCACAATATATTCAAACAAAAATATATAAAAATTCTAAAAAGAATTATTCGTTCAACACTGTTAACAAATGTAATATAAAAACTCTTTACCCCTTCGAGATATAAAACTAAAAGCGTAGAGATTTTCTATCTGCATATTATTTGAAACTATAAAATCAAAAGTGTGCGTTCCCATTGAGGGACCACATCGGAATTTTAAGCTTTTAAATGCGTCAGCCTTTAGTAAAAGTTCTCAAACGATTGTAAATTCAGTCTTTCATTTGTAAAAGTAGGCACTCAAAAGTTACAAGCGGTCAAAGGTGGTCCCTCAATCGAGGCTGACAGGCATTCCTATCTCAAAACCTTATTGAAATTTACAACTGCTATTAATGACTACTCTTAGTAAAAGATTTGTTACACTACTTTATTAAATATCAGCCTTGTCGGTTCATTATATAAAAAGAACTAGCATGCAAAAGGTGGTCCCTCAATCGATCACCATAAGTTCACATAAGTGGAGACCACAGTGGAATTTGAAAATTTCGTATGGCTCTAGCGTTAGTAAAAGTATTTAAACGGTTGTAAACTCAATCTCTAGTTTGTAAAAGAAGCCTTTAAAAGTTACAACAGATGAAAGGTGTTGTCCCTCAGTCGAAACGCTTCCCATATGAAACGATCAATTTACGTAGCATTCGGAAGTCAAATAGCCCATTGCTACTGCCTATCCTTCAGTAAATGTTTTTACTAACGATTACATTACTAAACAACATCAAAAAAACCTACAAATTTTGCTTTAAACAACAATCAAATTCTTGCTAAGAAATCTAGCATCGGGGCGACCACACAGCAAGTTTTTCTTGGGATAAATAAAAACGAATGACCGTTTGCTTGTATAAAATTTAATCATATTTTATTTTACTTAGCTGATAAAAAGAAAAGAAAGAG
Organism: Parascotia fuliginaria; assembly: GCA_963082885.1. Taxonomy (NCBI): domain Eukaryota; kingdom Metazoa; phylum Arthropoda; class Insecta; order Lepidoptera; family Erebidae; genus Parascotia; species Parascotia fuliginaria. The sequence goes on along the minus strand of OY720180.1, from coordinate 8,898,234 downwards.
AAAAATGCATATAATAGTCAATAAAAATTACAATTTGATTTATGTTAAATGTTGTGCTATTTACTAATAATAAAATTATAATATAATGAAGATAATTAATTATAATATAAAATTATATTAACTATGTAGATAATATAATTTTTTTATTAGTAACAATCGATTTGTGTAATCGATTATTCCTATTATATTATTAATACTCCAAATATTTAAATAAATGATAATTAACGTTTTTTACTCATTGTAACAATTGATTTATAAACATTAAATAGTAATAAAGTAAACAATATCAAAAAAACCTACAAATTTTGCTTTGAACAACAATCAAATTTCTGCCAAGAAATCTAACATCGGGGTGACCACACAGCAGGTTTTTTAGGGATAAATAAAAACTAATGACCGTTTGCTTGTATACATTTAAATCATATTTTACATTACTTAGCTATGTAAAATATGATTTAAATTTAAAGAAAATAATGGTTTTAATACTTAATAAAAATAACTATTTTACCTTGCACTGTCAATGTACTACATTAAACAATGGGTTAACAACACCACTTCCTCACTAAATAACAAGCCCTGTATCGCGAGAGACTTTACAAGAATACAATTCAATTTCAATTTATTTAATAAGTAAAACAATTATTATAACTCTTTTTATTATAATAATAATAACATAATATATATAATAATAATATTCTACCACATTTACACAACGCCATCTAGCCCCAAATTAAGCAATTATATTTACTTGTGTTATGGGTACTTAACAACTGATATACTACTTATATACATTTTCTTTTTGTAAATACATACATATTATAGATAAATTACACCCAGACACAGAACAAACATTCATGCTCATCACACAAAGATTTGTCCTGGGTGGGAATCGAACCCACGACCTCCGGCTTAGCAGTCAGGGTCACTAACCACTAGACCAACAGGCCAGTCAATGTGATGAGCTACAATTTTTTTTTTCATATCTGTCGGAAAAAATATACAAAAGTTTCTCAATATTCCATTTTAGTCTATGGTCAAATCGTAGCCTTTAGAGGTCAACGCTTAACTTACATTACATATTTTATTAGATTGTTTGTCTCATTACTATTACTATTTAATGTTTATAAATCAATTGTTACAATGAGTAAAAAACGTTAATTATCATTTATTTAAATATTTGGAGTATTAATAATTTAAATAGAAATAATCGATTACACAAATCGATTGTTACTAATAAAAAAATTATATTATCTACATAGTTAATATAATTTTATATTATAATTAATTATCTTCATTATATTATAATTTTATTATTAGTAAATAGCACAACATTTAACATAAATCAAATTGTAATTTTTATTGACTATTATATGCATTTTTCTCTTTCTTTTCTTTTTATCAGCTAAGTAAAATAAAATATGATTAAATTTTATACAAGCAAACGGTCATTCGTTTTTATTTATCCCAAGAAAAACTTGCTGTGTGGTCGCCCCGATGCTAGATTTCTTAGCAAGAATTTGATTGTTGTTTAAAGCAAAATTTGTAGGTTTTTTTGATATTGTTTAGTAATGTAATCGTTAGTAAAAACATTTACTGAAGGATAGGCAGTAGCAATGGGCTATTTGACTTCCGAATGCTACGTAAATTGATCGTTACATAAATATGGGAAGCGTTTCGACTGAGGGACAACACCTTTCATCTGTTGTAACTTTTAAAGGCTTCTTTTACAAACTAGAGATTGAGTTTACAACCGTTTAAATACTTTTACTAACGCTAGAGCCATACGAAATTTTCAAATTCCACTGTGGTCTCCACTTATGTGAACTTATGGTGATCGATTGAGGGACCACCTTTTGCATGCTAGTTCTTTTTATATAATGAACCGACAAGGCTGATATTTAATAAAGTAGTGTAACAAATCTTTTACTAAGAGTAGTCATTAATAGCAGTTGTAAATTTCAACAAGGTTTTGAGATAGGAATGCCTGTCAGCCTCGATTGAGGGACCACCTTTGACCGCTTGTAACTTTTGAGTGCCTACTTTTACAAATGAAAGACTGAATTTACAATCGTTTGAGAACTTTTACTAAAGGCTGACGCATTTAAAAGCTTAAAATTCAGATATGGTCCCTCAATGGGAACGCACACAAATCAAAAACGCACATCAACAAACATTATTAGAGTATAATTATCAAAAGTACCAATGTCATCGTAGACTCACAGATAACCTCTTAATAGATGCCGCATACAGAGCTACAAACACGCACAACTCATAGCTGTATCCGTAAGCATAAAAACTCACACGGACACTACGATTGGTACATTCGAAAGCTGGACCTTGAAACAGCCAATCACAGCACAGCGGGTATGTGCCGCGCATCCCATCGGAACAAATAAATATGAATGCGATATCTATTAGAGCTAATGTATGCTAGACTAGACCGCGACAACTTATATGTTTACCAAACAGCAGAGAGGATGCTATGTGCCGTCTTCATAATGTTCCTCTACTTTCACAAGATTGGGCTCGGACTCGGAACGCCTCTTGAGGCCTTCCGCGTCGGGCGATAGAGGCCTCTCGTCGACCTCGGGCGGCGCTCCTGTGCTCACTGCTTTTATATCTGGAGCACTTCTGCTGACGTCCGCCTATGTCATCAAAGAGGTATAATTATTTATTTTAATTGAACATTGAGAATCGATTGAGTATCATTATAAAGTCCTAAAGGTAGTGCCTTTTTAAGTAGATTGTGAGTTCGAAACTCGATACACATTTTAAGTTTACCTTGGATAATTACTAACATAAGAAATATCGTGAAGAAACTTAAATGATTAATATAAGTCTGAAATTACCAATATGCCTTTAACATTATGTAATGATAAATCAAGTAAAAATTAACAAAACAAACAGAATAACAAAAGCCTGGTCGCGTTTTTTTCTTGTTTTTTTTTTATTTTGTTGAGATATTGGCAGTCAAGTTTACTACGTCTTGCCCAGCTTTTGATTACTTGGACACTGTTAGAGACTTAGATGTAATTACCATTTCAGTTTCAAGAAGATCTCCGGATTCCTGCTTCACTTGTACGTTGTTCATGTTGTCATTGATATACCAAGCTCCGTTTAGATCGATCGCACTGTTGGAAAATATCGCCGCCGCACCGACCGAAGCGTCCACTAATGGTTCATTCTGCAATAAGAATATTAATAGATTGAACTATTTTAATTAAATAAAATCCCATTAATATCATAAATGCGAAATTTTGCGTGTGTGTGTGTGTGTGTTTGTTTCCACTCAGCGCCTTAACTAAATTACGATGAAAATTGGTATGTAGATAGATTTAGTGCCGAAGACGGACATAGGCTACTTTTTATCCTGAAAATCGGTCTGGTTCCCTAGGGATATAACAAACATATTTTATGCGCGGATGAAGCCGTAGATCGCAGCTAGTATAATAATTAAATTTTATTTCTGTAAGTAGCATGGAGTGCTCATGGATCAATTTCTGTTTGAAATAAAAATAGTTCGAAAAGGACATTGACCTCAGCAAAAGCATGGCGTAAAATCCCATACGTTTATAAATTATGTGATTTGTCGGTTCCAAACGCGGATTAAGTGCGAGCGGACCAATCACAGCCGCGCTTTTGGCTGTAATTCTTCGGCGGGTTGCGACAATAGCGCTAACGTTTGACAAGCAAAAACGAGCCTCATGCACAATCAAGTGGTTTATTGGTCGGTGATAAGTGGTAACCGTAACCTATGGATATGGTTAAGTTCTCTAAGCACCGCAGAAACTAGTAAAGATAAGATTATGCATAATATACAACGGTTTTGTCCCTGAAAGGGTAAGCAGAAGTTTACTACACTTACGTTGCGGCTGTAATAGGTTACATGTTATATGGGCGTTAGGTGAACCATTTGTCATATACACCGGTCATAAATTTAGATCTTGGCAAATACTGAGAATTTCTAGTCCTACAGGAACAGGTAGTTAAGGTAATCACGTGATAGTGTCGTGAGTGCGGTTCGCGAAGACATCATAAACCGATAACAACCTCTCTGTCTACTTAGCGTTTTAACTAATGTTACATTTTCATGTGTTGCTATATATATTTCAATCAATTTTAATTTACACAGTAAATATTACTAAAGGTATGGATATTCCGAAGTCAAGTAGAGCTGTTTACACATATCTACTAGGTATATAAATTAAGTTAGTTACCAAGACTACATTCTCAGGGACATTAAATTTCAGTTGCACTGGTTTTTTTGGAGGTAGCATTTCCACTTCTGGACTTTTATGAGTAAATGAATTATCCTTTGTGGAGACATCCTTTTGTTCTCTGAAAATAAAACTCAATCATAATAATATTTTCAATGAAAATATTAAAAAAGAATGTGCAAACAGGTTGAATATAAACTAAACCGTGAATAGAAACAAAATGGTGATTAAAATGTCTCATTCAATTATTTTACAAAACTATGACTACTTATATTTGACGCCACTTAATTATTTAAAAAAAAAACATGTTGTGCTGTCTTTTAAAATAAATTATTCAAGATTTAGTAATCACCATTTTGTTTCTATTCACCGGCAAGTTTCTATTCACCCCGATTTATGGTAGTTGTTGTTTCCATACTTTTTCGGCGTAGGGTGGTAGCTCTCACTTTTGTCCATTTGATGTTGCGTTATCAGATCACACGCTTTTCCAAGGATGACCACAGAAACGAGAATTCTTACTGTTATTAAACACATGTAGGCAATAAATATCAAAAATATTGCAGCGAATCTAGAAAATTAAAAGTGGTTAATTGAAGTGTAAGCAAAGCCTAATCATTTAAAATGTATACTTTAGTCTACATACAAGGTGAGTTTGAATTCATTAGCATCCTTTTAACCTGTTATTCTATGCATAGTACCAAGTACTTATCGACTATGAAATTCAGTATTATTGACATAAAAAGAAACTAAAAATTGGTTGAAAACATCATGTTTAAGTAAATTATTAACAATTAAAATCGTAAAAACAAATAATTACAAAATAAAAAAAAATAGCACAAAAAATACAATAAATAAAGAAAAGTATCGAGACGTTTACGCGCTAAAATTATTACCTACGCATTTTACACAGAACAAGGACTGGCATTTTACTATCAAGGGCGGCCGGAGTGACTCGGACAGCTACAGCTGACCGCCATTTAGTGGCGCTGTACGACCAACGGCCGCGGCCGTCTTACCTATCACACAATGTCCGCACAATCGAACCATCTGAATCGCGCCTCGGGTCACCGAGTCGCCGGCGCAACCTCAGGAAATCAAACATTAAACATCAGGAAGCAGGAGCGCGCCTGGCGGTATTTATTTCATTTCATAAAGAACTGCGAAGTAGCCTACATCTAAGGTGCCGCGCGCCGCCACACGGCTCGCGCAGTGCATTTATTCCTGTTAATCAATGAATGCCGCGCGTAGGTAATACTATCATCTTGTTGGTATACAGCGGCCCACATAGTTGATTTGCGCGCAATAATAATTAACTATTAATAAAATTCAATATTTTCTTAGTATATTTTAATTTTTTATTAGTTTGTTTTAGACCTTATTTACGTAGATATAATGTTTAAAGCGTTTTTTAAATTATAATTTTGATAACATTAATTTACAATTTTATAGGCCATAAGTACTTGGTACTATGTATAGAATCACAGATTAAAAGGATGCTAATGAATTCAAACTCACCCTGTATAGTAGTTGTATCGTCTATTTCATATACGCACATACTTCCATTACTAAAACCGGGACCAGACGAGTGTGACGCGTAGTGTAATCTATCGTGTAATGAAACGCGAATCCTACGTTTAAACGGCACTACGAGCCTCGCTTGAGTGCCGTCTATACGTAAGATGCGCGTTTAGATAAACGACACAAACGCGTCACACTCGTCTAGACCCAGCTTAACATTTAGCACAGTTTTGCATGAATCATGTATACGAAATCATATTTAGAAAATTAGATATCGTCACATTAAAATAGCGCGCATTGTTACTCTTGAAGGAATATTTCTCTCCACATTATACTTAGTCATTGTTCAACATTCTAGCTACGAGATAAAACCTCAATTAATTTCTACATTACACTCACCCATCGACTTTAACGGCGTGTACTAACACCCTAGTAATAACAACTCCAAGTGGCAAAGGTATAAAACCCATACGACGGGCTACGAGGTCCGAGTGATCACTGAAAGCATACTTTTGTCTGGTTTGTGCAACGTCGTATGCCAAGCTCACTGTATACTCTCTGTATACGCCATAGGGAATCTCGTTGAACCTGCCAATGTAAAAAGCTCTATTAATATCGGTAAATTGATTCATTATCATTCAACAAGCGAAAGTCTATTATCTGTGTGCTGTAAGAGAAGAGGCGTTAATTCAAGCACATATTGAAAAAAATGGTACACTGAACCACAGTCTTATTATTACTAACAGTCAGCCGACTGATGTACTTGCGCAGGGAAACGATGAGGGGGACAAGGGGAAGCGAGCGGCAGGGTCGACGAGCGCAATCTCACTTAGTTTGCGCTCTCTAATCTGAAGGGATGTATGTGTAACGAGTTTAATAAAAGTACGCTTCCAACTACTCTGATGAATCGACATTAAATAACTTATATTTGCGTAGACGACATATTATAACACTAGTCGTGATACGTTTGGCGTATTGCAGGTGCCTCCAGCTGATTTCGTTGACTATTGCGATAAACTGGAAGCGAATTTATTGCAACATTTCAGATCGTTTGTTCGGAACGATATTCATATAAAACTGTATGATGTTTTAAAATAGGTTGAGTTTAAAACACGATCCTGCGTTTGTTTCCCATTAGAGTTTCTATTGAAATTGTATTTTCGCATAAGAATCTATTACATAGTGAAATTTTAAAAGAGAATTCTAAAAACATCTGAAAATAAAATATGTAGAAAATATTTATCAGTTACGCATTTTAATTTTTGTATATTACGTATTATGAGTATCTATTTTTCTTCGTTATTTCAAAATAATATTTCTTTCTTCTTTGACTTCACCCGCGCGTAAAATATGTTTCTTGGATCCCACGTGAACCAGACCGATTTTCCGATTTTAGTAGCCTAAGTCAGTACTATCGAAATCAGTACAGCCGTTAGGCGCTAAGTGGTAACATATTATATGATTGGTATTAATATGATTGATACTAGTAGCTATATACGAAAGTACTTTCTTTATGTACCTATTGAGATAGGGAATCAATTTTTTCCCGACTGACGCAGTCAAGGAGGGTAATGTTTTTCGAGCATATGTATATAATGGATATTTAAGTAGTTTTTGTTGTGACAACCCTGACCCTTGACTGAGTTTCTGTGCGTAGGTATACGCCTAGGCGGCATGTAATCTATATATTAATACTGTGACTGAACCAAATTATATATAGGTACTCAAATAAAAACAGAGTAAGTCAACATTGTCTGCATGTTCCTTTATATATTTGTCCAAACCGAAATCTAAAATCCTCATATTTAAGCTAAAGCCATAAGACAGTCTAAAATTATACCCGATAAACATAAATTCTAATTAAATGATAATACTTGCCTGGTAATAAAAGCATGTTTAACCCAGTCGATGATGACCTCAAATGTGAGTACAAGTACACAATCGGGTGCTAGTATCCAAAATCGTTCTTCCCTCCACATGTATTCCTTCATTGTTTGCAGTACCACTATGAATAGCAACACTGAAAGGTGTAGACGCTCCCTCACATCACTACAAGATACTTGGAACAGATTGTTCTTGTCAAATTTCTTGAAGACACTGCCTTTTAATTCTACAAACTGGAAATGACACTCTATTAGTACAGTTCATAACCAGCAGTACTTGTATAGTACTTCTGTAGTGCTGAATAATTCTCACTCATATAGAAAAAGTGAAGTAATGTAGAAACGCAATTTTACAAATATGAACCTTAAAGCACTTGACACAAGATAAATATTCCTTTGACACAATATGTGACAAATAGACGTAAGACGAAAGTACTGTTCTGCTTCAAATACAGTGTTTTCTGTAGGACCATTGGAAACCACTATTTACGAGCAGGGTAATAGTACCTAAATAATATTGTTATGACTGCCTATTGAAGCATGGAAGTAGTTCCTTAAATGAACTGCTTATAGGAAAATCTCTCTTGTAATCCACAAAAGGAAAATCATTAAAAAATTATAGTATAAAAAATAAGATAAGAATAAGAATTGAGAAACCTCCTCCTTTTTTTGAAGTCGGTTAAAAAATTATAAATAGGAAAGTATTTTTGTAACTAGGTACTTATTTTATTGTAATAGGTATACTTACATTGTTTGACATCATAATAATTAACAGACTTTTATTATTGGAATTGAAGGCAACATTAAGTGTTGTAGCTTGGAACAACACTAATAAACTGTGAAGAACTGAATACTAGTTTAAGGATAATTTATGCTTCAAACAAACTGACGGCAATCCTGTGGAACCGACGGCGACGACCTACTTTTAAATGGTGAAAAAGAAAAGGGGAAGGGCCTTCTGCCTCGCCTGCAATGATAGATACTAACAAATTCAAGTAGTAAGTAATGAATTTTTGATGCAATAAATAGTCAGCCATGAATGGTTAGAGAATAATTATTATTCACAATTGAAGCTGAGAGTTACAAAATTTAAATAATAATACCAGCCCAATTGTCCCACTGCAGGGCTTTTTGTCTTACTGAGAAAGCACAAGCATAGTTATTAAAAAGGATACACACATATATAATAGCAAATATTAAGTGAGGTATAACTCCCAAATGTTCCCGTCTTCTATCACGTGGCTCTGTAGCTGTCCAAAATAAGGCATCTATGGTGTCTTGTCCAAATGCCGAGAACAAGCGGTCGCCCACTTCCAACATATTGTAGAAAATGTATAACTTCATCACACTCTGACTTTTCACCAAATGATACATCATATTTGTATCTATGTAGCACATAAGAATACTACAAATTAATAAAATGGAACCCTTGAGCATATCACACGTTTCTGCTGGTTTTAATACACTTTTGCGAGGATTCGAATAAAATCTGAAATAAAAAGGAATGTTTAATACCTTTGATAATTAATTTATAATTTAAAAAGCTTATATCTTTGAACTTGTTTGTATACTTATATAAAGAAGACTTCAAAGCTTCAATATAATAAGATTAATAATAATTAAGTTTAAAGAACCTAGAATCAAATACAAGGGGTTTGTTTTCACCAAGATGAACTCAGCAGTATTATTTGGTAAGCATGACTCATAAACATATTTAATTGCTATAATGATGACATGAGTAAACAATAATTGAGTGAAACTCTTATTCCCTCATCATATTTCTTAGTATTTTCTATCATTTTTAGTATTACACTTTAAAAATAAAGTGTGACTATAAAAGTCTTTTGCTATTTTTCTTACTCTCAGACATCTGGGCAGCTGTTATTTGTTTTAATATAACAAATAATGAAATATTATTGTGTCATAAATATAAATTGATAAAGACTGGAAGGTAAACCTTGTATTTTTGGCCAACAGGGGGTTGGTATTAAAATTAAAATAAACAAAATATTTATCCAAAATCTTAAATCTCAAAGAGAATATCATTGAATACATCTGAATTAGAAAATATGATTGCATTTAAATTTACATATTGTACATTCAAGAGGGAGAAAGGCATCACAGAAAATATTATATATAATCTTTAATCTTATAATCACAACAACAAAGTTTAAAATTATATGTCTATCTATTATCTCACTTTATATATTACATGATTTTTTTTAATTAGGTGTGCAGTTGATTTATGCAGCCACAGCGAAGCATGTCCAAGTACAGTTAGTATGGTAATAAAAGTAAAAGATGTTCATAATAATTATGTTGTGTAAGTACTAAAACGGTTCCTGTCAGTACTGATGCATGACATCATTTTTTTAAAGCTCAACATGATTCACAAACTCTACTTGACCTTAATTAAATACCAGCTATCAAACAAATTTAACACTAGAGTACTACTTATAGTAAAAGGCAGATGGAATACAGAGCTAGGAAAACAGAATACCTCTCCCTCCCCCACACTATTGCAGTAAAAACTGCACTTTGTTATTTTATTGATTAAAACAACATATTTTTCCTGACAAAAAAGCTGACATTTAACATTGATAAAGTATACATACAAGTATGTTTATCTACATTCTAGAACCCATATCACATGCTATTAATATATGCTTACCTTGGGTCTAGATGGTGTGGTGGTGTGGTGTTATGTGGTTGTTGTGGTTAATATTTACATTTATTTATTTATTTAAATTTTATAATATGAATCATAGCATATTTTAGAGCATCATGCCCTTTATCTCTTGTTTAGGTTTAGTACATCCAGCCTTGTACTATGATGTGGTACAATAACTATTAGAGCTTCATTCATGACACACACTAAGATATACTTACAACAATGAATAATAAAATATCTTACCCAAAACATTTTCTAAATAGTCTGTTGAAAAATGACCAGAATGCCATAATAAACCGTAATGGAAGAAATGTGTAAACAAACAGTAAAGAATCTGCACATTGAAAAAAACCATATGCCATAAACTTTTCTAATTCCTGAGGGATTTTTATAAATGAATATACTTTTTCCCTTCGTGCTGAAAATCTTTCTTCATCGTGTTCCAATAAATAGCCGCGCGTCAACTCGACATGCAAAAAAGCGAACAAGGAGGAGGGCTTTTCTAGCTCTGAAAATTCAATAAGACAGAAATTTACATTTTACCGTATTTGTTAACACATAACGTGGCAGTATAGTAATGCTATTTACCTTTACATTTCATTTCCTTCGAATTTTTATCAAAATTTATATCGCCGGATGGATGTTGAGACTTGAATCGTAACCTTTTGGTTTGTTCTTGCACATCCTCGTTTTTGACAATCATGTTACGAAGATTCATATGAAGCCAAACTATCAATAACAATCACATCTGTATTGATTTTAAACTCAAAGGATAAATTATTTAATTGCAGTCAATAATTTAGGGTCTCCAAAATTTATTGAATTGAGAAGAAAACTCAGAAAGATGCGAATGACAAGTGACAGTGACAACATGTAATTTGACATTATTGACATTAAAATTTATATTCGAACGAGAAGAAGAACGATTGTAATGTTGAGATTGTGAGTTGAACTTTGATTAAACTACGAGACTGATTGTGAGCATAAGACCCATACTATGTGGAATGTGGTGTGGTAGCTGTAACAAATAATCGCCAACTGCGAATAGATAAATGAAATACCCAAGTAAAACCGTTACCTGCTTACAGGTGCGAGTATTTCAATAGACTGCCTCCCTGGGGCAATGAGATGAGAGCACCAGCGACTGCTGCGCACAAGGTTATGGGTTCGATCCCCACATGCGACAAAACTTTAACTTTGGATGTAAACAAAAATATTTATTCCGAGTCTAGGTCTACTTTGTTTCCGTTAAATGCAGGGACCGGACAACCCCACTTGTGAGATATGCCGTTTGTCAGGGTAACCCGTAACGTAAAGGGTAACTCATATCGCAGTTTTACCCTTTGATCGACTTACACCCGCTAAACCCATTAGATTAACCCTTCTACCGATACCCGTTCATTATGATAGCCACGTGAAAGGATTCAATGACTTACAGTCTGTCAAGAAAGTCGTGAAAAGAATAAAATCGGAACTAATATTTTTCTTAATTAGGCAACCCAGTATTTACATGTCTATGGTGGTAGTTTAAATGTCAACCTCTGATAATTTTATTGTGTAATATCAACAAAATTATATTTAAAGTTACAAATTAGTAATGTTTGTACTATGAATTAACAGAAATACTGTCACCATGAGTAAATCTATTCGAAGTGCTGGTAGAGAAATCATTTTCCATGTATACAAACAATGTTTTACTGAATACACCAAACCGGTCGAGTTTTATGGGATTTAGATGATGTGTACGCACGTACAGATAAAATGACTGGTATGTAATAGTGTTTTACTTATATCTACACATATTGTAATTAGAGATGCTAAACAAAATCGTTGTTTAAGATAAATACATATAATGTTTACAATGCGATATTTTGAGGTTAAGTATTACATAATCTACAACAGTTTATAGATCAATTTGATGGTTTTGATACTTTTATTACACTTGTATATAAGTATATAGTATGAAATATTCTTTTCTGAACGATGTTAAAATGATGATTTCAGGCAAATCAGAAAGTCCCTCGTATTGTAAATGAATGTTTCAACAACAATGGCAAATTCACCACATCTGGAAAACATCGCAATGGTCGATCCAAAAAAATGCTGAATGCTGAAAAGATACAATTCCTTCATACGGTACGAAAGGAAGTTCCTTCCTTAAGAAAATTGCTTGCCGTTGTCAAGAAGACTTGGGTTATGATAGCAGTCTTGAGCATTTTAAGCAGATTATTACATCGATTGGTATTTCTTACAAAAAAAAAAAAAAAAAAATCAGAGCAGAAAAATTGTTTTATTTTGATTAAATCTGTTAATTTATACTTTCAGCAAAATTTTCTTTCTAATGTTGATATCATTAATGCATCATTATTATTTCAAAGTGGCTGAAATTTACTGTTGCATATAGTTTTTAACTTTTGAATTAGAATCAGTCTTTTTATAATATTTATACGGGTTTCACCTTATAAATAATCACACAGCCTAATGCGGGTTGGTGAATCTGACATGCCCATAGAATTTCTTTTAGGACATGTGGTTTCCCTCAAGATGTTTTCCTTCACCACTAGCAGATGGTATATCGTTTGACTAGTACTTATAAATTCCACAAAGTGAAATTCACATTGCTTCTGCCGGCGGGGATCGAACTCACAGCTCCACTGCCGTTTTTACATTTAAGGCACATAAACAACACAATTTGTTATGATGTACTTAATTTTAAGCTCAATTATGATTATAATATCTACCTATATATGATTGATAAATTATGTGCTTATGTTAAATTTAACAATAACATTACAATTATCTTAATTAATTATTCTAGTCCTAGTATAAATGATACCAGTTAAATAACAGTGGCGCCCTCATTTATTGTCACGACTTTCTTGACAGACTAAGCCTTTGAAGAGGTTACCTTCTCGAAAAGCTAATATTGGGGTTACCCTCAATTACCGAATAAACTTGGAGTTATATGTAGGTGGGTGTGGATATACTTGCACCCGAGCGATGCCTCTCATCCGTAACTTTATTATTTTTATTTAGATATACTCTTTACGAATTTGATAAGTGACGTTAGATAAAGTAGCTAATAATTTTAGCATGAGTAACATTGGGTGTGGGTAGTTTATATAGTAGGTACTGAGTTACGTTAATATTTAACGAGTAGAGCTGGGTGTACCGATTAAGGGCTAGTTTTGTTAGTTATGACGAGACCTTATTACTGGACATGATGGAGTGTCCTGAAGGTCTACATCGATGACTGCTATTGGAAAGAGCTAACGAGTAGAGCTGGGTGTACCGACTAAAAGCTCGTTTTGTAATTATGATGAGATCTTATTACCGGACCTAATGGAGTGACCTGAAGGTCTACTTCGATGTCTGCTATTGGAACTAGCTAACGAGTAGAGCTGGGTGTATTGAACGAGTATCCGGCCGGTCCCTGGTTAAATGTATGTTCGTAAAGTCCCGCGCGACACAAGGATTGTTTGCTAGTGCGGGAGTTGTTTCATTCCTTCCACATGTTTTTATATAAATTACCAATATTGTTTTTATTAATTACATTTAAATTAATTACAGTCCAATTAGGTACTGTCATTAAACAATTTTATTGATTACTAGCTTTCCGTGACGCGGTTTCACCCGTTTCTATGCTTAGTTGCTTACTGCTCTGCTCCCATCGCCAGTAGCGTGATGTTACATATCATATAACCTTCCTTAAGATCTGGGCTATCATACGCAAAAAGAATTATTCAGATCCCACGTGTAGTGCCAGAGATTAGCTCGTTCAAACAAACAAACCAACTTTCCCGCTCTATATAATTGTTTAGATTATAGATGGGTTTTGTTAGTTGATAGGTAAAATTAAAATCGACTATTTCCATTTAACAGTACCGCACCAATTGGCAGTGCTTGTTCTCTACTAGTCTGTGGTGGCACGCTTCATTGACTCATTCATTTCGTTCATAGTTCATATTCGTCAAGTTAATATTCGTTGCCTACGTTAGCGAATTTTACTAATTTTAAAAATAATATCATTTAGTTGTGGTAAAAGATCATTTTTATTGACTGTATTTACATCTAGGAAGATTTTTAAAGCTTCTAATTTAACAAAAATACCGCAATTATGGCTTCGAGTGAAGGGCGAAGTGCTTCGTCAAACTTGCATCAGCAAGACCTAACCAAGTTGGTGAGTTAAAATGATTGTAATTTGACCTGATAAACTACAATTTTATTTATAGAAAATTTCAACATACAAATTTTGTTAATATTTTATTTCTTTTGATAAACTACCTATTTAATATTTGATAACCTTTACATCTCAAACTCACACATGCCCTGCAAATACCTATGTTCTTCAATTAATAAAAAATATGTATAATTAGACAATCCAATAGCCTTCTAATATTATTATACTGCCTTCAATCCTATCCAAAACAAATAGATCGTATTACTTCTGTTACTGACAACAGCATGTTTAAAGCTCTTTTGTGAAACAGTATGTAAGAAGTGATTTCATTGATTTACAGGATGTAACGAAACTATCTGCCCTTTCCCCTGAAGTGATATCAAGACAGGCAACAATTAATATTGGTACCATTGGCCATGTAGCCCATGGTAAATCCACTGTTGTAAAAGCCATTTCAGGAGTGCAGACTGTCAGATTCAAGAATGAACTGGAAAGAAATATTACTATAAAGTTAGGTAAGTCTTAAAATCAGCTTCATTCAATTTTATAATCTCACATTTCTTTGAAAGTAGGCACACATAATATCTTGTGTGGGTGTTTTGATGGTTTTAAAAACCCCGAAACTCTTATTAACATGGCATTCTCCAAGAATACAGAACTAAAAATTCAAGTTGAATTTAGACAACAATTTAAACAGAACAAATTAGCCCATCAATTTGTTAACATCTAAACTATTGCGCATCAGCATTTCAAATTACTTCATTGACAATAAAACATTACATCAGAAAATTATTAATGCAATATGAAATGCACAATTTATTAAAAAATATAATTGCTGACAATGTTTTACCATATATATTCATAATCATCTAGAACCATTTAGAATTTTTTGTTAGATAAGTTTTAAGGTGTTCATTAACAAAATAAGATAGTGAGAAATATGGTTAAATTGAATATTAGTAATGTTTATGTTAACCAAATTTTGACTAACAACACTCTTCAATTGATTTATAAATAAAACTTGCTATGCTCATAGTATATAAAATAGAAATGTGACAAACTAATAAACAAGTTTTAGTTCAGTAAAGATCTCTTAGCAAAATTTGCTACTAGAAACGGAAAAGGATTTTGTTTAATAATATTTCTCATACCAATTGCTAAGCTTATTGCTCTTGCTAAAGATTTTTATACATTGCTATGTAATGTACCATGTGAAAATTATATACAAATTTTAAAATTATGTACTATTGGACACCATTAAAAATTATTATTATATTTATAAAATTGATAAAGTATTTCTAAATTAATTAAAACACATGGTATGTTGCAGAGCGCCTGTCCGACTCGGTTATTAAAATGTATCGTGAAAGAGCAAATGAAAGACAGGAAAATATGTTCTTTGAAAAACTGAGGAGGACGAAGAAGAGGCATTTGTCAATTGAATCTGATGATGAAATAGCTATGCCTGCATCGAAAAAACAAAAACGAAGTCAACATAAAGCAGATGATTACATTATAGAGAAAATTCTTGACTTTACATACAAGTATGGAAAGGAATATTTCTTTATAAAGTGGAAGGGTTGGCCGGACAGTGAAAATACCTGGGAGCCAATTGAACATCTTGATAACTGCCCAGAAATTCTTAGAAATTTTGTTATCAATGCAGAAAATAAGTATTGTAAAGAGATTGAAAACCTGAAAACAGAAATATCATTTGGCAACCTTTTAAGTGAAGAAAATCTATTAAAGCGATTGGAAGAATTTGAAGAGAATGACATTATAAAATTAAAAGAATCATTAATACTGAAATTGATCTCAATGATTATTTTACCAGAAGATAGAGAAGAAGATGCAACAAAACTAGTTCAAGATGCAAGAGATTCATTACAGTTGTATGTAATGGCCAGGAAGCGATGCCAACAGTTGATGAAATTAAGAAATTGGGAAAACCATTTGAATCAGGTTGATAAATCTAAAAAGCTTATAGTAGAAAATAGTGTTGACTTGGCTGGTCCTCCTGAAAATTTTACATATATCAACCAGTGTATTCCAGGTGCTGGTGTCACGATTCCAGATGAGCCACCCATTGGCTGTGAATGCACTGCTTGTAATTGTCGCTCTAAGACATGCTGTGGGATGCAAGCAGGTCTATTTGCTTACACTGCAAACAAACGACTCCGTGTAGCATCAGGCACTCCAATATATGAATGCAATAAAGCTTGCAAATGTTCCTCCGAATGTTGTAACCGTGTAGCCCAAGGTGGTAGAAATATTAAATTAAGTATATTTAGAACTGATAATGGTTGTGGATGGGGTGTTAAAACAGAGCAAAAAATAAAACAAGGGCAATTTATTTGTCAATATGTTGGAGAGGTTATTACTTTTGAGGAGGCTGAAAAACGTGGAAGGGAGTATGATGCTAATGGACTTACATATTTATTTGATTTAGATTTTAATTCAGTAGAAAATCCATATGTTGTGGATGCTGCACATTTAGGTAATGTATCACATTTTATCAATCATTCTTGTGATCCTAATTTAGGAGTATGGGCTGTGTGGGCTGATTGTCTAGACCCCAATCTACCTATGTTAGCTTTATTTGCTACACGCGACATAGAAATGGGCGAAGAGATATGTTTTGATTATTTACAAAAGTCATCTGAAAATGATGATAGTGATACAAATGATGGGGTTATAAATAAAGAAAAGGTTGTGGATGATATGCCAAGTGGGTCATCTTGTGATGATGATATTCCTAGTGGTTCTGAGGCTACCACTGCTATTACACCAGTTTCACCTGCAAAGTCTAGATTCGAAATTCAACAACAAAACAGAGCTATGCTAAGCAATTTAACAGAATGTAAATGTGGTGCACTTAAGTGTCGAAAATACTTGTTCTAAAAACTAATTGAAAATTTAGTACGAGTACATTGGTATTTATTTTATTTTATAATGTATTTCAATCATAACTATTTTTGATCAAGAATTACAACTTTTCAAAACTTACTTTGATGTAATAATAAAATTATTATTTCTTGAATATTTTACATAATGTTGCAGAGTTGTTATACACATTTAATTCATGTTATTGGAATCTCAATAATTTGTATAACAATTTACTGATCTCCAAAACTACAATGAACTAATTATAAAAATACATTTTTCAAGTTTTTTTTTTATATAGATTTTGAAAGTTCTAAAGATTGTGGATAATAATAATAACATACAAAGTGTATCAGAGTTTATTAGAAACAGTTCATTTTTTTAAGTATTTGCCAGTCATATAATCATAATTATCATCACACACAAAAATGTTTGGTAAATAAAATTAATTTCCTTTAGCCGCTAAGTACCTAAAATGCAGTATGGCTCATAGAACCTCAAAATAACATGAAATCACTTTTTAGTTTTATTAGATAATAATAATAATACTAGGTACATTTTACATGCATGCAATCCAATTAGTTTTTTATTATAAAACCATGGTTGTCTGGTGTTGAAAGATACCACTGCTGCCAAATGAACCCCAGACTATGACGTAACTATTTTTATAATATTTATACTTATACCTGATATTGAAAAGTATGCAAGAAGCACATTTTGCTCGAATTACATAGACTTTGTATAACATGAATACAGAAGCCTTTAAAGGTGCCTTAGTATTGTGCCTTATGTAAATAGTATTATATATTATATATGTAGTGTTTAAGATTTTGATACAACAATATTAATTTTGATAAAATGCTTATCAAAATTAATATTGTTGTACCAAAATCTATTGGAATATCTAGAAAATGACAGTAATTTTATTCCTATCACACTTAGTGGAAAAATAATAATTGCCAAAGTTAAAATTGCTAAATGCACATCCAATGTTATGCATGTTTTCCACTAAGGGTATCACAATCTTATGGTGCCTATGTAGATAAAAGATGACTTCAAGTTATTATAATTATGTAAGTGCACTATTTAGGGTTACTCAGTACTAGCACTTATGTTAAGTATGTATTTCTTAATTGATTTTGCATTATTCGTAAAATAACTTTAGTAATAATTACATGTATTATATTTAGTTTTTTAGTTTTAATATTTCGTTAGAAATTAGTTTAATAAAAATGTTATTTGACTAATAAAATGCATTTTAATTATTATTATAAATACTATCTACTAACTGACTGTATATGTACGTAAAGCGTTGACCTCGTCCCTACTGTTACGTGAGTAACGTAGGTTCAATTTCCGCCCGAAATAAAAAAATTGTATGAACTAGAAATAGTTGGTGTTCACTTCTTCTACAGCCCACGTTCTGTATGTCAATTATTTTATTCATCAATATTCAAGTCGCCTGTGATAGAGAACACTCCCTAGTGCGAATATAAAAAGTACAACAATGTGTTTTTTTTATTAAACTGCACACTAATTAATTTATTTCTTAGTAGTATTCTTCTTATGGCGTGGTTTAGTGGTCAAACTAGTGTCAGGATTTGTTCAGGTCGCCCCTAATTTATTAAAGAGGCATTTGACTTAATCTATCTACTATTAGAGGAAAAAGTTTATAAAGAACTCTGGATAGGTAAGGGGTTTGCTATACCGACACCGAACCTAGTACCAGTGAAACCGCATAAGATATCGGCCCTGAATGCCTCAATGCCTAAATGATAAATTTTTCCTAAGTCTCACTATTCCCTGAAACAGAAATGTGAATATTATAGCACTGTGATACAATAAAAACAGTCAAATTTAACCACATAATTCTGCATCACCGATAATCATGCTAAGGTCGTAAGTCCGATCTGGCATAAATAGTATTGGGAATTTTTATCCATAAATTAAATCAACATCGACCTGGGGTCGTTAAAATGTGCCAGGCAATAAGCTTTTGCCCCTAAAACTACACTACATAAAATAGCTGGTTAAAGTTCGGTGTAATACACTTTTGCGTACCACATAAGTAATACAGGTACCTATGATGTGTAGTGTATTTAACATTTAACCCTTTCATGGACACTGCTGTAGACACAATAGATGTTTTATTGTCATCACGGCCATATGTGTTGTCCCGTTTGTCCTGCTACCAGCCTGTTTATGTCCCATTATTCACTGCTATATTTAATTTTCTATTCATTTCGATAACATTTATTAAAGGTTACGCCAACGCGAAAATCTACAAATGCGACAATCCTAAATGTGCGCGGCCGACAAGCTTTATATCTGGTGGATCATCTAAGGATGACAACTTTCCGTGTCTGCGACCCGCGTGTAATGGTCGCTTTCAACTAGTACGTCACGTGAGCTTCGTCGACTGCCCCGGGCACGACATTCTTATGGCTACGATGCTTAACGGTGCCGCGGTTATGGATGCCGCGTTGCTACTCATTGCAGGTATTTATTTATTATATTAAGTTATTTTGGTAATAAGTGCCGTTCACAAGGCGTTATTGACATACAGACCCACACAAGGGAAAAAGGTTCACGGTAGTAGATTCACGCTGGTTTCAGCTCGAATGGACCGGATCGACCGAAAAAATACTATAGTAGTATCCGTACTACTACGTTTCGTTCGGAGAGTGAGAGCGCCAGAGGCCCAATTTTTTTAATACCCAGTTGCTTTTGGTATGGTGGCTACCACTTCTGGATTCCACTGACTGCTTACCTTCAGGCAGGGTGGAGTCACTTTGGTAGGCTAATATAAAAAAGGGCACTTAAGGGAACTGATATACTTTAGAGAGGAAGACAAAAATACTGCACCTAGTATGTGAATAGGAACTGCTACCTGTGAACTTTTTTGAAACTTGGAGCTCAGATACATCTATCATATTGATAGTAATAGCTGCTCCCTGCGGCTTCGCCTGCGCGGAAAATGGACATAAGTAGGTATATATACTGAGTTATGCTTTATTTGTAATCTCGTATCTATTATTGTGTTTCAGGCAATGAGTCTTGTCCCCAGCCACAAACTAGTGAACATTTGGCCGCCATTGAGATTATGAAACTAAAACATATACTCATATTGCAAAACAAAATCGACTTGGTGAAGGAAGGACAGGCTAAGGAGCAGCATGAACAAATCGTGAAGTTCGTGCAAGGCACAGTTGCTGAGGGCGCGCCTATCATACCTATTTCTGCTCAATTGAAATATAATATTGAGGTAAGAAAATAATTAAATTTTAGTACCTATTAAGTATGTAAATAATTGCATATATAATTGCTGTTAGCACGGCCGCACGCTGTCTGTTGCGACCACAAACAATCCTCAAATAACACAGCGCAGCTTTTACGTTCCGCCGCGCATCCTACTTCTGCCTCTTATTTTGAAGTGCTCGATTTGGAACAAATAAATGTTAATGCAGTATCTATTAAATAAACTATCCAACCGACGTTTAAGCAGCTATTATAAATGCACATTAAATTGTTGTTTTATTTCATTTTAAACATCTATTCTAGGTATTATGTGAATATATCACAAAGAAGATCCCAGTACCATTAAGGGACTTTACATCACCACCTCGCATGATCGTGATCCGTTCGTTTGATGTTAACAAGCCGGGGTGTGAGGTCGACGATTTAAGGGGAGGTGTCGCTGGTGGATCTATTTTACAAGGAGTGCTAACTGTTGGGATGGAAATCGAGGTATTGTACTATTTTATTAGATACTAATTGATTGTTTTATATTGCATTGAAATATTTTCTTTCAGGGTTTCGTCTTTTTTATAAGTAAAGTGTTAGACTCCAAACACTTTATAGTAATAGAAAACATATGGAGACTAGTGTCTTCATGTTTTCTATTAAGAATTACTGCGTCAATGGTTACTGCCTCTTACTGACATTAAAAGCACAGTTGATTATGCCTCTGTTTTGGTCTCGAAACCAAAATTTTAGCTCTATATTTTATACTCTACTAGCAGCGTGCCGCGGCTTCGCGCGCGCGTATAATGTGTTAGTCTCCCTCGGAAACTTGACCGATTTTCAAGATAAAAAGTACCTAAAGCCTATGTTCGTCTCCGGCACCGAATCTATCTGCATAGGTACCAATATTTTCAACGAAATCCGTTCAGACGTTTAGGCTCTCAGTGGAGACAAACATACACACACACAAACTTTCGCATTCATAATATTAGAAGGATACCATAGTGTGCGTGCTCGTATCAGGCTCGGTTGTCAAGCCAATATTTTAGCGCGATATTTTATACACTATGTCATAGCGAGCGTGCTTTTTTTACTTACTGCCATGTAAAAAACTCAGTTTGGTTTTTCTATTAATAAATTTCTAATATGAGCCATTAGCCTTAGTACGTATTAAAAAATCATAACATCAGCAATCACAACCTAATGAAATAATATGTTTATCTGTAAAAATGTAAACTAACTACGATATATTCTGTTTTATTAGGTACGACCAGGTCTCGTGAGCAAGGACCCCGACGGCAAGTTAACATGCCGCCCCATCTTCTCTCGTATTGTATCACTATTCGCTGAACAGAATGAACTACAATACGCCGTTCCTGGAGGACTTATCGGCGTAGGAACGAAGATCGAACCTACGTTATGTCGTGCTGATCGACTTGTGGGACAGGTCAGTTTATTTATTTAATAACTTCATATACAAAGTATATAGGCGGACTTAGTGCCTAAGGGCCGGAGCACACGATGCGATGAGGCGGCGCGGCGGCGCGGCGCCGAAGCGGTGTCACTGCGACGTGATACTTAGAAACATCTGTGGCATGTCACACGCTGCGTTGTGGCGCCGCGCCGGACTTGCAACCGACGAGACGAGGCGGCGCGGGGGGCTGCGGTGCGATGTTGGAGCGGCACCGCTCACTCGTCTTTTATGATCCATTTTTAAAGAGATTGTCACTCTGCTGGGTCGTTGTCGGCGCCGCAACGCGTCGTGTGCGCCGACCGCAAGGCATTCTCTATCAGTCAACTTCACAGGATGATGCAGAGATAAGACAACAAGATTGTACTTTTATAAATTGTACGGATTGTTTTCTATTACAATATTTGTGAGGAAGCTGGATACAGTAGGTTAATTAACTTTTATACAAACGAAATACTTTTTACTATCGTATGTGTTCCCATCTAATTTTGAGCCTGGGTCTTTTAAGCAGGGCTTAAAAAATGTCTCAAAAAACCGCCATAGTAGAGGCCACCATGCCAGCAGTTTGCAATGATAACATTTGAAATGGTGGCCACCACCTCTGTATCTAGCTGATTGCTTACAGTTAGGCAGAATGGAGAAAGACAATTCCACATTACAATACTCAGTATCTTGTAGTGTCATGTGTATCAATATATTGCCTAAAATACGAGACGATGAGACTTTGAATTATTTAAGAGCAAGTTTTTTAAGGACACTTTTGCTGGAGCGTAACAGACTAGTATTTGAAGCAACCTTTAGAGCAGGATAGTCAACATACATTCATCTCCTAAGCTCATCTACCAAACTCACATAACTTACTGCACTATCATACTACATACTCACTCATTATACACACATCTACACACATAAAACGTCCGTACGGCAACACAAAAAGTCCTAGTAAATGTTAATAAATAGTAACAGTTTGTAATTATAAATATAGTAATATACCTAACTTAAAAAAAAAATTTAGCCTAATTGTAAATGTGTACATTGGAACAACCCACTTGCAACTGGGTCTCGTTCGACTTACAGCCAAGGACGAGCAAGTGGAATGGTCTGAAAACCAGCGCTGTATAAGCACCTGTCCTTATCAGCATACAGCTGAGACCATCCCCTTTGCCCTAATGTCCTATGTAATATGTACCTATGTGTGTTAATTTACCAAATGTATGTATGGCAATAAATATTTTCATATTTTCATAAAATTGTGACCCAGATTCATACCATGTTATAACTATCTGGCGATGTAAGATAATGTCAGCTTGGCCTTACCTTTTTATAACATTCATAAGATTTGATTCATTTGATTTGACATGAAGATAACAATGGCAATGATATCCTATATTATATCTATACTAATATATAAAATTCTCGTGTCACGGTGTACGGTATTGAACTCCTCCGAAACGGCTCGACCGATTTTCGTGAAATTCGTGAAAATTTGTATGCATATCGGCTAGGGTTGAGAATCGGACAACATCTATTTTTCATCCCCCTAAATGTTAAGGGTGGTCTGAAAAGGGATGAAAACGATTGTATGAAACTTCTTCATAGTTTTTAAATTTTGTTTTGGAATACTTCTAATTTTTTTTAATTGGGGTGGATATAAAGGGACGGAATTAGGGATGAAATATTATTTTGAAGTTAGCGATTTGAAAATTGAAAAGAAGGGGAAGGGAGGGAGGGTCAAAGAGAAGTGAGGGGTAGGGAAGAAGAAGTGAGGGGAAGTGCAGAGGAAGTGACGGGGAAGTGAGGGTAAAGTCAAGGGGTAGTGAGGGGAAAATGAGAGAAAGATAAGAAGGAAGTGAGTGGGAAGTATGGGGCAAGGTAGGGGAAGGGAGATGTAAGTGAGGGGTAAGCAAGGGGGAGAATGCAAAGGGGCAAATGAGGGAGAAGCCAGGGAAAGGGAGAGTGAAATGACGTGGAAAGGAGAGGGGAGGTAGGGGGAGGGTGGGAGGGTAGAAGCGGAATGGGAGGAGTGGGGAAGAAGGGAGAGGGGAATAAGGGAAAGTAGTGAAAAGTTTACGAGGGAAATCTGTAGGTAGGTGAAAGAGGGTTTGTAGAATGGGAGATTAGAAATATCTATTTATATAAATATAAATCCCTATTTTCCTTGGTCACGGCATCACGCGTGAACGACTGGACCGATTCCGTTAATTCTTTTTTCGTTGTGTTTGTTATTGTCAGGAGAAGGTTCTGCGAAAAATTATATAATAATTAAGACAGGACAACGTCTGTCGGGTCCACTTGTTCGTTATAAAATTACTAAATCCATACGTGTATTATTCATAGGTGTTGGGCGCTGTTGGTGCTCTACCCGGTATATTCGTGAAGCTTGAGGTTTCATATTACTTATTGAAACGCTTACTTGGTGTACGTACTGAGGGCGACAAGAAGGCGGCAAAAGTGCAAAAGTTGACTAAAAACGAGGTAAGGCAATAGTTTTAATTGAGATGACAATACTTGGGTAGCATCGTCGTCAGCAGAACAGGAAGTCGCTGGAAAGCGTCTGTCTATTCAAATGCGCTAATCTCGAGAACGTAACGATTTGGATACAGTTTTTACTGTGTATTGCGTTTTTCGAGAAAAGTTTTGGTATATAATACATTAACGGTGATTAACGTATCGCCTATAGGAGCCGAGCAGCAACAATAATAGTAAACCAAGCCAGGCAACTGCAAGTTTTGGTATTAAAGTGAAAGATGACCTCGCTAGACGTAAATAAAATGCCTTTTTGTTTAATGCTTTTTTATATCTATAGCTCATAAATGTTATTTTTGTCAGGTGTTATTAGTTAACATTGGTTCTTTGAGTACTGGCGGCAGAGTGATCGCCACTAAAGCTGATTTGGCCAAGATCGCGCTAACCAACCCCGTATGCACAGAAATCGGCGAGAAAGTAGCTCTTAGCAGGAGAGTTGAAAACCATTGGCGGTAAGTTTCAGACATCAGCAACTACACCAAGCTATCTAGACCCAAAGTAAACATATAGGGTAGTTGCCT
This sequence comes from Parascotia fuliginaria, assembly GCA_963082885.1. Lineage (NCBI taxonomy): Eukaryota > Metazoa > Arthropoda > Insecta > Lepidoptera > Erebidae > Parascotia > Parascotia fuliginaria. The sequence continues at coordinate 8,873,121 of OY720180.1, read as the reverse complement.
ACTGTTAAAAAAGTACACATACTTGATATCAGATTAAAGTAGATTTAAAAACAATATAAATGTGTTATAAGCATAAATATCAGTCCCTTAGCGCTGGAGTTATATGCGTCCGAAATTCATGGACGGGGTATTCGCTATCCTTAACCTCCAAAACAAACGTTTGTATGAAGGGACAGTTCTTTTGATCGAAGTTTGAAGCAATGGCGTCATGGCGTCACCCCTTACTAGTGCCATCTCAAGTCTATTATACATAGAAACACCCAGACCAATGCAAACAGTCATATTCATACACACAAATATTTGCATCGAGCGGGCATTGAACTTGCGACCTCTGTATGCTAGTCGGTACACAGTACCACCGAACCACAGAGGTCGATGTATGTCTTCAGTTACTTTAGTTATAGACTGCTCCTTAATAGATATTGATATGCATTAGCATTTATTTGTGCCGAATCGAGCTCAACTCACAAAATAGACAAGAGTAGGATGCGCGAAACGTAAAAGCTGCGCTGTGATCTGATTGGCTATTTCAAGGTCAAGATCCAAATGCACACATTATAGACCAGTCGTTGTAGCAGAAGTGAGTTCCTATACTAGCAAATGGAATTTTGAGATGTGCTTGTTGGTCTGTATATAGAATCTAATGACTAGATGATCTGCTTTCCTGTTTTAATTTGTTGCATTCATTTTTCACAACACTGTTAGATGAAACGTTGTTTATTACTTTATAATTATCTGAAAACCTGTATTTTAAAAAACTGCCTATGTGCCGCAGCGATAATGCTTGGGCCAACGAAAAATGTTATTCAGGTTTTCTTTCGATATCAGTGCACATGTGCAATAAATTGTGCCTAGTAGCAATATAAAGTCGTGATAGATGCCGATTGACATGGATTATTATGGACAAAACCGGGCAAGTGCCAATGTGACTTTAAGTTCAAAGTCAGTACTTTCTAAATTTACTTTGAACATTACTGACTTACAGTGAAGGGAAATATAATGAGGAAAGATAGGGACTAAAAAATATAATTATTTAAGTCTGAAAATGAAATAGTGATGCTGAAATGGCATATTTGAAGCTGTAATACATTGCGGTGCCTTCTCATTATCGATTATTTAAACATGGCACTATAGTGCATCACATTTAATCTATATATTATTAAATAATAATCTCTTAACAATGTTGTGTTGAATCTACATTACAATAATGATTGATTACAGGTTGATTGGTTGGGGTCAAATTCAAGGAGGAGAAACTATCGAGCCTGCCAAGAACTAATGCTTTACATGTCACTTTTATACATTGAATTATTGTATGTATTTAATAAAATAAAATATAAATGTAAATAAAATTATTATTATTTAATTTAATCACGACCTACAAAAGATAAGAAGTTCAATTAAGAGAGAACCATTAATTTTCTGAGTAAACAATTTATTTGATTTTGTTCAATTCAGGTTGCTTGTGATAATATTTAGGCCATATATATAAAAGTGTTGATATCCTCGTCGTCTCGTCGCATGTATTTATGCTCAATGAGCCATTCCAGCTGCTCTTTGATCATCTTTTTAGAGGGCAAGAACATGTTCTTCAAGATTTCGACCAATTCACTCTGCAATACAAAAAATATTTTAAGTGCTTTAGTTTTAATAATGATGAAATAATTGAGAATGTTTATTACAAACTTGGACAGGTTAATTTCGTAAGGTACTTTATTGAGTAAATGCAATAATTTTAAGGACATAGCAAGCATGTAATTGTCATGGTATCATAAACACTTATGACAACATAACAATGTACTATTACAAGGTAAGTATTCAGAGATTCAACTACAAACTGATACACTATGTACTGGAGAATATCAAGTAATACATTTATTTGTGCCAAAGCTGCAGTAAAATAAAACAACAAAAACCTTAAACAACGTAATATCTATATATGTATACTGTTATATATAGCGGAAGGGTTTGTTTGTTTGAACGCGCTAATCTCCAGAACTACCAGTCGGATTTGAATAATGATTTTAGCGTATGATAGCCCAGTTCTCGAGGAAGGTTATTTGCTCGAGCATCTTTCAATAAAATGAGAAAAGTTGTGTGTTGTCGAAAACTAAACAAAGCTCCGAGTCAGAATACTTCAATGTTACATCTGGCCTATTGTCATGTACGGCTGCGAAGCATGGACCTTGAAAGAGGAAACTATGAAGCGCCTGCAGGCATTTGAAATGTGGTGCTACCGTCGCATGTTGCGCATTATTTTACTTGGACACAAGGTCAGAAACGAAACTGCTTCGGCGTGTTGATATGACCTAAAAATATTTGTTACCATTAAGAGGCGCAAGATAGAGTATCTCGGCCTCGTACTAAGGCACGATAGGTTTAGGCTACTCCAGCTTATTATGATGGGCAAGGTTGAGGGCAAGAGATAGGCTGGGCGAAGAAAGAAACCTTGGCGCGAAACATCAGGGAGTGGACTGGAATTATCACCGCCGGAAGAGTTCCATCTCGCACTGGACAGACACAAAATGACGGCCAACCTTTAATAATGAAGAGGCACATTAAGAAGAAGAACATCACGCTACTACCGACGGGAGCAAAGCGGTAAGCAAAGACGCGTGTGAAACCTCTGCGGAAAGCTAGTAGAAGACCTGTAAATCAATCTGCACTTATAATTAATATTATATATGTAAAATTTGGTGTGTGTGTGTGTATTGTTACCAGTGCCTAAACGGCTGAACCGTTTTCGATGAATATTGGTATGTAGATAGATTAGAGACGGACATAGGCTACTTTTTATCCCGAAAATCGGTTTGATACCCGAAAGATACAACAAAACATATTTAACGCGCAGGCGAAGTCGTGGGGCGCTGCTAGTAACTGATATTTATTTGTTCATGTTTACCTGCAATGCAGTATTAGTGATGCGTTTTCTCATTTTCAGGATTTTTATTATTGCTTCCTGGGTTCTTAATATCCTGAGCTGAACTATGGAATGATTATCTTCTATTTGAGATCTTTCTGTGCTAAGCTGAAGTCTACCAATTAAATTAATCTTTCCTCTGCGCTGAGGCTTGCCATTTTTAACAAGAGCAAATTCCTGGTTTACCCAAAACGTAGTATTTTCGGCAAAATCTTTAGGATTCTGAACTGGTGGTTCATAAGATAATAGCTGTCTTTTAAGTTTCGGAAATGCAACAAGTGACCATAAAGTTCTCCTGAGCTCTGGATCAGGCAGTTCAGTAGCAAGTCTCAGGTTTTCATAACTGATCTTTTCCATTGGCCTTTGATTCCAAGCAAACAATACCGCCATTTGAAATGTCGTGACATCTAAATCAAATCGACCAACAGAATTCGCAAATGTAATAGCACCATTACTCATGTGATGATACCATTGCAACTTGCGTCCTGAATGTTTCTTCTTGTAAAAATCTTCAACTTCAGGTATATAGTCTTCTAATTCTAAAGGAAGGCTAACAGTAACTCGTTCAGATCCACGGGCCCATGCTCCAGCATTAAGTATTTTTATGTTAATTGCGTCATGACGTGTGGTATCAGCTCTAAACTGAGTATTGAGATCTTCACTGACTTTAATATCTTGAAACATTCGCGCCAACTTATTGACATAATCGGCAGGCATGCCCACCTCTCTGAGCCACTCAACCATATCTTCCTCTTTTTCACTATCTGCACTAGAATCTAATATTAATCTTCGGGTCAAGTGTGCCTTATGATATCTCATAAAAACATCTTTGTTTTCAATGTACTTAAGAACTAACAAAACATCTTTTAAACGTGATTCAATCTGCTCACTTGTCAACCGTTTACTTAATGGTGTTTTCCTTAGTAACATATCACAATAATTGGCAAGGAGCTCAGGGCACTTACTTTCAGGAGCAGTGCCTTTACTCCCTCGTAATAGAGCTGATGACGGCAATTCCAACTTAAACACAGTTGTATCATTTACAACACATTTATAAGCCTTATCACGAGCTGTCAAGAACCTGGGGTCATCCAAGAAAGCATCTTTGACTAACGTGCTGAAGCGTTTAAACAAGTCTAATAAGCGTTCCACATACTTTTCTGAATCTGTGGTTATTATATCAGCTGATGCAACCATATCTGCCAGTCCAGCCGACACAATATGGGCCTCCAAGTCTCTAAGAATTGGCGTGACTCCCTCAGGTACTCTATCCAGAAGACGGAACATAAGTTGTAACTTGTCTGTCTCCCCAGCTTTAATTAAAGGTGCACTCTCAGCTAGTAATGTGGGTAAGTGTTCTCCAATAAGCACTTTTTCACAACATTGTGTGAGTGCAGCCACACTGCCACTGCCAGCCTCCAAATATCTATGAGCACGAGCTTCTTCTTCTTTCAAGCGCTGGTCAGCATATCTCATATAGGGTTGAACTCCAGTGGCCAATAATTGCTCATTAGCTTTTAATTTATAAAACTCCTCTGTGGCTTGCATATAGGCAGCTTCAAAATTTTCTCTATATATTTGAAGCTTATCAACAGAATTAGAGCACAGATTAACTGAAATCAAAACAAACATGATGTAATGGGGTTGGCCGGTGAAAGCTAAACGCAGATGGCGTCAGCATAAATGGTACACTGGTATATGAAAATGAATAATGTTTATTGGAATAAAAAATAAATGGTAACATAGAATTGAATCTCCTGGTATCTGAGCTAGCATTAGCTGTGTTTCAGAAACCAGTGTCTTCCCCTTAGACATGGGTATAAATTGTTTAAAAAAAAACAATAATAATTAACAGTTAATGAGTAAAAATAAACAAAGTTACAGTAACAATCAAATTAAAAACGGAAACACAATTAAAACATACATACATAGTTAAACATGAAGAGTGGTGTGTATTGTAGCGTGATATGATATAGTGATGTGGTGTAGTGTAGTGTTGTATAGTGTGATATGGTGTGGTGTGTAACTACACTAGTGTGAGGTAGTGTAGTGTGATGCAATGTAGGGTAGTGTGTGTGGTGTGTTGTATTTATCTATAAATGGTGGTGCAATGTGAGAATGAGTGATTATTGAATACATGTATGTTAATGTATAATGCTGTATTATTTAGATACTACTATCAAATTTACAACAGTATCGTATTCTAGAGGTTTGAGCCATTTAACTATAGTAGTTTTAAATTGATATAACAGCCATGTAACATTTCAATTGTTTACAAAAATAAATCTGTTTTTACACCAATTTATAACTTGAATACGTATAATTAACATTATATCCTTAAACTTTGTCTATTTTTTTTGGTACCTACAGACTAGTGGGAGTAACCACAGATCTGTTAATTCATCTGCTTCATAAAGATGTATTGGGATCGTATGTTTACGACATAACCTCAAACTATTTGTTAAAATTATATTTTGTCAATGAATGGCTTTTGTCCAGACTCACAAATTTTCTTGTTACAACACATCACTTGAATTGCTGTTAAATATTTTTATTTTCTCCATAGAAAGTTGCAATGTTTTGATACCAACTACACTAGTGCCACTTTAACAATTTGCCAACCCCATTGTGAGAAAAAATTCATACAAATACCAATAATTTTTTATCTTAGCACTTACCATATGATTCTCTTACACCAATAACAAGCTGTGAATCAAAAGACTCCCCATTTCGTTCGGCTTGAACTAGCTTCATAGCAGAATCTTGCAACCTCTGTTTGATATCCACAAAAATACTTTGATTCCATGAATCCAACATCAGTTTTCTTACAAGGCTATCTTCTATGTTGTTGTTGTTATTCTTTTTCTGAGTGCTTGATGCATTAGAAGTGACTGACACTTTAGTAGTATTATTGATTGAATTCTCTAACTGACGGAAGGGCGTAGGTAAATAGTTGCACTGCGTGAAAAACTTGCCCCACTCTGTAATGTAGGCCTTCAGTAGGGCCTGATCCTCCCGATGAGCTAGAACACGATTTTGTGCCTGTTTGATATACATCATGACATCCTGCTGGAGAGCATCCCTTAGCTTGTAAGCCCCTCTCTCATCCCACAAGCATACAGAATGAACTGCTTCAAAAAGACCTTGCCATTCATGTTGTGATACTGTTTCTTGCTTCAGTAGCTTTAGAACTATTGGACGCATTGAAGGCCATATAGCCTCGAAAGTGGCTTGCCCCTTATCCTGTAAAGAAAGTATCACAGTAATTACATTTAACCGAAATATGAAATAAAATAAAAAACACAAACAGTACCTTTAACATGATTAACAAATTCTATGTTCTTCACACAAATTCCCTTTTCATAATCATAAAATTAGCAATTTATTTTTAACGTTGGATACTGTAGAGACAAAAATAATAAACTAGTATTTCAACGAAATCGTAATTCGATTCGACGTTCAACGTCAGTCAATGGCAATAAATAAAATGTACTCTGTGGACTGGTCGTAATTCTCAACCGAGAAGAAACAAGAAGAGAAGACGTTTCTTCGTCAATAATATCGTGTAATAGATAATTGCATTGACAACATATTTTTACTCGACTAAAATTGAATCTTCATGCCATAAATTCAATAAAACAATTCATTTAAATTTAACTTCCATTACTAGAGAAATTCAATCCAAAGTAATCAGTTTCGAATTGTATGCATTTATTTTATTTTTTTATCAGAGGAGGAAGGATACGAAAACGTGGGATGATTTTAAAATTTACTTCCAAAGCCACCCAGCCATTAACAAAATCTGTAGATCATTTTATGACCACAGACTAAGTAGAGAACAAATTATTATGACAAATAGTAAATCCCGTAGTACAACCCTAAAATCATATTATTTAAGAACGAATTATTGTACTGTATGTTTTGTATTTTGTACTTAAGTAGAATATAATGTTTTGGAGAAGATGGAGTCATCTTAAAGTTGACCTAGGTGAGTGCAACTAGGGCACGCCACGGTGGTGGCGGTAAGTCCCGTCCTAGAGGAGTGGTTTTGCGAGCAGGTAATGCTCGCCAAGGAGGCGGCCGAGCGGGAGAGGGAGCTGACCACCTTGCTCCCCGCCCGTCGCGCCCGCCCCGGACGTCGCCGTGGGGCGCTCCGGGATCTCCAGCCACCGTAGGAGGATGCCTGCGGGCGGCGATTGGGCAATCGCCGCTCGAACAGCACAGGCCCGAGAAGGCGGCGTACGTGTTCCACGAACGCCTCTCGATGGAGGAAGGGGGGCCAGGCCCCCCAAATCAGACGGGGCCCGCTCACGTTGAGCGGGCCGTGGCCTGTCGGGGTCGCGGATGAATGCGCGAGCGTCTCCCGTGACCCCGACACTCTGGCCGTCTGGAGGAACACCGTGGGTTTTAGTCGGTATGCCGGCCGCTGTCTCATTGTGGCCGGAGAGTCCGACATAGCCCCCGCCTCGCCCAGGCGGGTGCGTAAGCGTAATGCGTTTCCCACGAAAAAAAAAAAAAATGTGAGTGCAACTGAAACTAGTTGAGAGAGCTTGGTGAACCAAATATGAGCTCGTTTTGTTAGTTGTGTGTGATGAGACCTTACTATCAGACATGATGGAGTGACCTAAAGGTCTGCTTCGGTGACTACTACTGGAAATAGCCAACGATTAGAACTAGGTGTACGTTGTGATGTTACTACATCACAGAGATCGGATAATACAGTGCATATTTACCTAAACATCGAGGAAGGACGTAACATAGAGTGGATAATACCACCTCTAAAATACTAAAGTAGTAGTAGTAATAGTAATACTAAAATACTACTTAAACAAAACCAACTTAGTTTTATTTTACGTAATTACAAAACATTTAGTACGGAACTCAAAAAAAATTAATAATATTTTTCAAATCAATATTTTGTACTTAAATATTACTAGCTGTTGCCCGCAGCTCAACCCGCGTGAATGTCGGTAATATCGCATTTTCCATACAAACCTTTAACCTCTAAAATATGGCTTGACCATTTTTTCGTAATAAAATATTCTATCCTTATACCAAATTTTATCAACATCGGTTCAGTGGTTTAGGCGTGAAAGCGTAACTGATAGACAGACAGACAGTTACTTTCGCATTTATAATATTAGTATGGACTTCTATGAAATCCAATAATAATTGGAATGGAACGGTGCTGTGGACGCGCAGCTTATAAAAGAAGTTTGGTGCTCGACAAAAGAAATAGCATTAGAGGCGAGCTGCACGTCCACAGCATCGGAATCGGAGCGTACGGATTTGTTGCTTTGTATTGATTTCTCAAGCACTACGTGCATTGGATCGGCATATCTGCGCCGAAGACCTGTATTTCTGCCGATTACGTTATCCGCAGTGAACCCAGTGAACACACCACGATCCCGATTTCGACCGACACTTGACAGTTTGTGTTTACCTACATTACTTTGAAACTACTGATAATGCCGATGCAAAATCCGAATGCAGTGGACACACCTCATCCTCATCGGCATTTTGTAAATGCCGACGCCTCGTAAGCTCCGTACGCTCCGATACCACGCAGTGGACGCGCAGCTTAAAGAGGAATTTTTAAATGACAATCGCAACATTAGCAACGATAAGAAAGTGCTAAACAAAATATTTATAATAATTGTATCTTTAGTAAAGTTGTCAGTTCTTTTTCTAATTAATCGGATTAGAAAACTCATTCTGATTTCGTGCGGTGTAAATGCTTCTATTCCTGATTTATCATGAAACGTAAATAATAACGATTATATCGTCTAGAGTGGGAGCAAGGTCCATCACTTTCGACCTGATTAGCAAAAGCAAAAGATGAAGATTGAAGATGTTTCATTGTGAAAAGCATAATATTAAAACTAAGTTGGTGCTTAGGCTTAGCTTGTCTAGTGTTGCCAGTAACCGATTGTCAAAAGTTACACGAGACAGCTCAGAAAGTAACATTTACGAGCCAAAGTAAAGTAACATAATAATGTTAAAAACTACTCATAAAAAAGACTCTTAAGATGTATTTTTGTGCAAAAAAAATAAACAGACTTCTTTTCTATTTGATAACCTTCAAACTTCACTTCACTTGACAAACTTCAAACCCTCCCCTTCCTATACAAAATACAACATCTTCTCCCATCCCCAGTATCTCCCCCCCCTCACCTCCATCCTAAACCCCACACCCCTTTCCTTAATCCAACTCCAGCAACCCCGGCAATACAAAAATCAATATAAGCGCACGAATTAAAGATAAATTTCCCGAGGATTCTCCGGTACTGGTAGTACCGGTACCCTCACCGGTACTACCAGTACCGGAGAATCCCTGTTTGGACCATCTAGTAGTCCAGGTTGTCTTACGTATTCTTCTGGGATTGCCTGGGTCCCCGGACACGAGGGAAACACGGGCAACGAGCTGGCGGACGAACTAGCTAGAGAAGGCGCTGATGAAAACCTGGTGGAACCGGAATCCCTGCTGTCCATAGCGCACAAAATCACCAAAGGAATAATCAACCATAGTATTAAAACAGAAACCAACTGCATAATATGGAGAGCTTCGACTTGAATGAGACAGTCGACAATCTTCATCAAGGGCATGGACAAGAAAAGGACGAGTCACATAATGAAACTCCCAAAGGGTAATAACAGGACACTGTCGTCTAAATAGACATCTGTTAGTAATAAGAGTAAAAACCGATCCCAAATGCCCGGAATGCATGGAAAACGAAGAAACAAATTTCCACCTGCTGGCAGAATGCTTCATGTACTTATTGATCAGATGGGAACTCCTGGGATCGGACAGACTGGACGAGGAAGACATAAGAAATCTGAAGGTGGAACAGATGATCAGATTTATCAAGGATACAAAAAGGTTTGATGGGGTACCGTGAAAAAGCTGGATCAACCACACCCGCCCCAAGAGAAGAACTGGGGAAATAAACGAAGTGGCCCGCAAGCACTGCGGGTGGATCGTCCGTCCGGCTACTGGCATCCCCGTTGAAAATAATAATAATAATCGTCATCAAAAAAATTCTGATTACGATGAAGTTAATTTTAATCGAAAAGCTACTACGTTTTTGTATTTACATCGTTTAGAAAATAGGTTATAGACGACAAATAAAATGAGTGGATTTTATGATTTTTAAATCCCTGTAATACAGGCATTTAAAAATCATGCCGGTTGTAATACAATGTCGGTGTTTTAGAGGTGGTATTTATCCACTCTATGTTTCATCCTTTCTCGAAGCTTCAGTAAATATGATTTTCTGATCTTTTAGTCATTACGCTACTGGCGACGGAAGCAGAGCAGTAAGAAAAACGCTGGTGAAACCGCTGGTCACACTGGGCCTATATATTTTGTAGCAGCACAAAATCTGTCGACCCGATAGTAGAGATGAGTATACTTGCAAAATTCAATACCAGCCCCTCTAGACAAGCGGCACACGCTCCGTATCTATTTCATTTCTACAAACGCTAGCGCCTTAGAGCTAGCGATAACAATTTGGCAGACAAGCGTACCAACAGTTGTCGATCGCTAAATCTATTCTACCAAATGCTACCAAACGATCCTACTAAAAGCTTTGTCTGTGGTTGTGTCTACTGTTTAAAGTGATTGTCATTTTCATTTTGACATTGTGAAATTATGAATGTGAAAAAGATTGAAAGATACAGGAGAAAGATCTACTTATTTAATTTTGTAGTTTTCTCAGTTCTTTAAGTTCACTTCAGTTGAATTAAAAGTTAAAGATATTTATGTTGCCTGACGGTATTTATTACTACAGTCATAGCCATGCTCAGTTTTATACATGAAATTAAGGAAAAGGAGTTATAAAGTTGAAAGTTGGTAAGTACCTACCTAAGTAATATTAAAATATTTAAGTTGGAATTCACTCTTACGTACCTACGTATCTACTTTAACTAATAATTAACTACATATTTTACTTTTATTTACTTTTGTCGAGAAAGTAAAGTACTTAAATATCTATCTTTCCAAGTTGTAATATTTTACATGTGATGAAATGTAACTGATTCCAAGAGCTACCTAATTCTTGTTGTAATAGACGTGAAAAGATTTTTATATATAATTATTACTGTTTTGTACCGCATTAATTACCTATAGAAGTCAATAAGTGTAAAGCGGGTTTTCATTCGTGCGCGTATTAGTAATGTTTCTACGCGCACGGTGGCCTTCGCGCCATCGCGCCATCAGCTCTCGTTTATAAACTTGCGCGTTCACTGCTTCGCAGTGTACGAGGCGTGTCGGTATTTATAAAATTCTGATGAGTTGCGTCCACGGAGCAAATATAAATATTATATTTGCTCCGTGGTTGCGTCTACTGAATTCAGATTTAACATCGGCAATATTAGTACTCTTTGAAAGTAATCGAGTTCACCTGTGCACGTGTATTGGTATTATGGAGGATAGTGACGAGGATATTGTAGTCATTAGTTGTTTATTATCAGCAGAGGAGATGAAAACCAAAAGGAAACGACGAAAGTAGTGGGTTTATAAAATAAACTTAAAGAAATAATACAAAGCAACAAATCCGTCCACTGTTTACGCTTAGATTCCGATGCAGTGGAGTGGAGGCGCATTTTACGACACTGCACTCCTCACACCACACGCGTCCCGCTTTTAGCATCGCAACAGCGCTAGGGATGCCCAAAAAAGTGTATTGTACCTATCGACATATCTCACCGTAACTGTATGAAATTAATTTGTATCAATACGCAATATTATCGCTTTTTTTCGTATCGATATATCGTAACGTAACAGTATCGCATGCTTTTTAATAGCATTCATCTATATTCTTTCATTTTTAATAATATATAATAATAGGAAAAATAATTCTCAAGTATGTATTTGAAATGAATTAATTATTCAATTCAGTTCAAACATGACTGATTTTACTTGCCATTGTCATGATTAGATAATGAAATACACTCGATAAGTTTTGTCGACCTCAAACGAAATGAAATAGGATAAAATAATATACTTTTACTACTTAATCTTATTTAATTACAAAGACTATAGATGTATTTAAAATAATTTAAAATACCTAAAAGTCTAAACAAAAGGTAGCTGATCTTGTTTTATAAGCAAATTTGTCAACAGTATCTCTTATTAGGATTAACAATAATTATATTCAATGGCACTGGTTATCGTCATTTTGTAAAGATGTATTATGAGTTTTGAAATTATAAAATATTATACTTACGACGTTGCCACAGTTTCATAAATTCAATATTTATATGTATAGGAATACGATAATATCGATTAATAGTGCTGTATCGATATTATGATTTATCCTTGTGCAGCGCTCGCGGCGTGCGGACGGATCGCAGCAGGCCAGTCGAGCCGCGCATCCGCATCGCGCATGTTCGCGCGCTCCTAATATATTTGCTTCTATAACTACCTACTTATGTTTAGCTATATTGTTTTAAAAAATAAAGTAAGTGTGTAATGTGTAGCTGTGTGACGAAATATATTTAGGTACTTAATGTTTACACCACGCGGTCTTTCACTAATCACTAGAGGTAGGTAATTAGGTACTTGTTAAAATCAGTTCTTTTAATTTCGCAACAACGCTTGGGTTTGTCGCATATGTATGTAGGTATATTAGAAACAATCATATCACCAAGCCATACAATACTTAATTATGTTTACGTTTTAAGCATAGGGATATCTCAAGACCTTAGCTAAGTCCTCAGGGACCATTCAAGGTTAATGTAGCTGTCTATGGACTGTAAACAGTTTTTAACATAAACGAAATTAGATGTCTAGTTGGCTTTATACTTCTCACCATTTAAAATACCTCTAGTGTGAAACAAATTATGTTAAGTACATACCTATGCTTTTACTGTTTTCAGGGAAGACTAAGTGAATCTGTTTTCAAGGTTGAAGTGAAGGGAAGGTTGTTGAAACATGGAAATATGTAAATTTACCTGAGATTGTGTTGGAGGACCACAGTCAGAATAGTAAGTACTTAGTTATTATTATAATTATATTGATGGACGAGCAGCAGGTTTGCCATTAGGTCCATATCACTGCACTGAAGTGATCTTATATTCACTTCACTGAAGTAGTCTTTGATATACCCACTTCTACTTTAAATGCAACATTCAACAGTCCTCTTACACGCATGGCAAGGCTATACAATGAGATATCCATAACTTCCAACAATTCCATTGACCTTTTTTCTATGACGTTTGCATTTTACAGGCACTTCTTGATAAATTGTTTTAATGGTTCAGCTACAGAGTAACCTAAATAATTTAGGAATTAAAAAAGGGATAATATAATATTAGTTTAATTTAGTGTTATAATATTATTTTAAGTTATACCTAATTCAAATGTGTATTAATTTTTTTCATTCATTAATTATTTTAAAATTGAATATTGTTTACCATTTAATTTTGTCTTAACCTAGCATAATTGTCATTCATTTTAGATTTATATTTGTTGAATATAGTAAGCACTCTTTGTAGTCTACTAAAAAAGGATATCATCTAAAATGTTATTATTTCCAGCGGGGACGCCGGCAGCCGGACGGACGATCCACCCGCATTCCTTGCGGGCCACTTCGTCCATTTCCCCAGTTCTCCCCTTGGGGAGGGTGTGGTTGATCCAGCCTTTTTACGGCACCCCATCAAACCTTCTTGTATCCTTGATAAATCTGATCATCTGTTCCACCTTCAGATTTCTTATGTCTTCCTCGTCCAGTCTGTCCGATCCCAGGAGTTCCCATCTGATCAGTGAGTACATGGGGCATTCTGCCAGCAGGTGGAAACTTGTTTCTTCGTTTTCCATGCACTCCGGGCATTTGGGATCGGTTTTTACTCCTATCACTGTCAGATGTCTGTTTAGTCGACAGTGTCCTGTTATAATCTCTATGGCGAGCCTCATGTTTCCTCTTGTGAGTTTCATGATGTGACTCGTCCTTTTCTTGTCCATGCCTTTGATGAAGATTTTCGACTGTCTCATTCCAGGCGAAGATCTCCATCTGCGGTTGGTATCTGTTTTAATACTATGGCTGATTACTCCTTTGGTGATTTTGTGCGCTATAGGCAGCCGGGGTTCCGGCCCCACCATGTTTTCATCAGCGCCTTCTCTGGCTAGTTCATCCGCCAGCTCGTTGCCCGTGTTTCCCTCGTGTCCGGGGACCCAGGCAATCGTCAGGTCGGTTTTCTGAGCCAGTCTGTCTAGTGACTTTTTGCATTCCTTGACTATTGCTGATGTTGTCTCCACTTTGTCAAGTGCTCTGAGCGCGGCCTGGCTGTCGCTGTAGATGGTTACCTTTCCCGTACTGGTCAGGTGTTCCACTATTTCCGCGCATTCCTTTATCGCATATATCTCTGCTTGAAAGACACTTGCAAATCTTCCTAGAGGTATTGACTTGTTTATTTCTGTCCCGTCTACACTTTTAATGTGCACTCCGGAACCAGATAGCTTCGTCAGTTCTTTTCTTGAGCCGTCTGTGTAGCAGATAGTGCCACTGGAGTCTATCCGCCACTCATCTCGTGTGCCTATGTGTATTCTGTATTTCTTGTCAAAGATTTTCTCCTTCCTGATAAGGTCGTTATTGGATAGGATCATTGACAGTCTTTCTTCGTAGTTTTTGCTTATACGTGCGTGACCTACGTCCATGTAGTTTCCGGTCCATAGGTCAGTGCTTCTGAGTTTGAACCATTGTTCGGTTGCTTTTCTTTTAATTTCTAAGTCCAAGGGGTTTAGCCCTAATATGATCTCGAGTGCGGCTGTTGGTGTAGTCCTCATCGCGCCCGTGATCATGAGGGCTGCTAGCCTTTGTACTTCTAAAATCTAAAATGTTATGCATACCTGTAATTTGTGTGATTACTATCTAATATATGTTAATAATAATGTAACTATATATATGTTTGTGTCTGATTAAGCAGTTGGTGTGCTTATTGTTAAATAAATAAATAAAATTCATTACACTAAGCAAGTAGGTAGGTATAATAATGTGGAAATGATTAAAAAAAATTAAATTTATTTAAGGAGGTTCAGTGAAAGGTTTGTTTTAAAGCCACTTATCCAAACGACACTTATAATTATAACTATTTAGCTACTGATTTAGGCTAGCAGACACTATACTTTCTGGGTCCTTGTTCCACATACCTATATCAATAATGCGGTTGTTCAGAGTGTGATGGGCTACTAGTTACATAACTATATTTTATACTGATTAAGGTCCATAGGTAGGTACCTAATTATAGTTTAATTAAATGTATCAATTGAAAAATTAAAACTGCCGTACACCTATACTACAATAAACACAATAACTACACAACGCCATTTAGACGTAAAGTAAGCCTATAGGTATTATTAGCTTGTGGTAATGAATTCTACATGCAGATAAACATACCTACCTAAATTGTATTTTTGTACCTACATAATTTTGTACATACACCAATGTAAATAGTCATGTTCATGCACACAAATCTGCTCTGAGCAGGAATTGAACCCGCAACCTCTGCATGGTAGTCAATACATAATACCACTGTACTGAACCACAGAGGTAGTCAAATAATATGGTACTCCTAAACAACTTTTTATGACTACGAAAATAATAACTTTGGCTACTTACTTAGGTGTTATTATAATACATTAGGTAGGTACCTATAACTTACGAAGGTAGGTAATAAGTAATCACTCAATCAAATAATCATTACTTTTCAGTTGCAGTAGCCACTACACACTATTGCCAGCCACATTCTCACACGACCCCAGCAGCTGCTTTTTACATCACATGTTATTGTGACTACAGCAGCATCGCTTTCGTCACCGATCTCAACATCACCACCACAGACGACAGCTACAACTCTGCCTCGAGTGTTAAGAAGAAATTGCATCCGTCAAGCAACGCCACCATTAAGCCACCTCTTCTACCCTCTCGGCCTCTCCATCTCCCGTACATGAAGACTTCTGTCTCGTGCCTTTTCATGCTCGAAATACAATTGATTACTACAATCAATTCAGCCTTGGTGCGCGGTGCTAGATTGACCCTCTTGATTCATTTTATAACATTTCAAAAATCTATTCAAGAACTACCACTAACGTGCTTATCGCGTGCGCTTATTAAATGGCTGGCTTATAACGGGTGGCGCAAAAGTAAAGACCCTATTTGGTTCAGCTATAACATTTTTTCTAAATTAGAAAACTAGATTTAGATTTTTTTAAATGTATATTTGTGCCATTAAATTTCGTACCATTAGGATTTAAAGATGATGTCTTTTAAATGGTGACCTCCAGAGTTGATACACATTTGAGCCCTATTTATGACATTTTGCATAACTTGCCGTAACACTTCCTGCGATATGTTCGTTATTTCTTGACGAATGTTTTCTTTTAGAGCTGCGAGAGTCTGTGGCTTGTTCACATACACCCGAGATTTCAAAAAACCCCAAAGAAAGAAGTCTGGACTGGTCAGATCGGGTGATCTTGCAGGCCAAGGCAAATCGCCAAAACGAGAGATAACTCGGCCTGGAAAAGCGTCCCTCACTAAGTCCATAGTGTCGCGCGCTGTGTGTGCCGTAGCGCCGTCTTGTTGAAACCAGATGTGCTCCAGCCCCAATTCGTCCAAACTGGGTATCAAAAACTCACGTAACATGGTTCTGTAGCGTTCTCCAGTGACAGTAATCGCATTGCCTCCAGCGTCTTTGAAAAAATAGGGTCCGATCACTCTGTCAACACAGATGCCACACCATACAGTAACTTTTAGTGGGTGTAGAGGTGTTTCTTGAATAATGCGCGGATTATCAGTGCCCCAGAACCGAGTATTCTGCTTATTGACATGCCCTGAGAGATGGAAATGCGCTTCGTCACTCATAACCAATTTTGAAGGAAAATCATCCTCTTCAAGGTTGAGGTTTATGACGCGCTGGCAGTAATCTAGACGAGCTCGGTGGTCAGCAGGCAGCAGCTGATGAGTCATTTGAGTTTTATACGGGAACATCTTTAAGTCTTTCACCAAAATACGCTGCAGGGTCCGTCTGGAAATGCCCAATTGCGTGGCACGTCGCCTCGTTGATGTTTCTGGACACTCTTCCACATCTTCGCGCACAGCATCGATATTTTCAGCTGAACGGCCTGTTCTTGGTCTCCCAGACTTAGGTCTATCCAATGTTGAGCCAGTTGCTTCAAGGCGTGTGGCAAAGCGTCGAATTGTGCGACCAATCGGTGCCGGACGGTTGGGGAAATCGTCGACGAAATTCACGTTGTGTTCTTATCACTGATGAATTATTCCGTAAGAACATTGACACAATTATTCCACGTTCTTGGGGAGTAAAACGGTCCATGTTTATTTTCAGTGTATTTTACATTTGTTCTCTACACAATTTTCAACAACAGAATGACAGAAAATGTCATATATAAAAAAAAAAAGTATTTTCTTTAGTGCCAGTACTTTTGCGCCACCCAGTATATCTGTTTTTATTCCGTTCAAGAATGGTTGTCATCTATACTACGTACTATACTTTTTTATTATTGTATAAAGCGTAAGAGATTGTTTGTTTGAACGCAAATCTCTGGAACTACCTGTTGGATTTTGTGTATGATAGCCCAGATCTTGAGGAACGTTAAAGGCTATGTAACAGTGTGATATTACATAGCCTATAACCTTCTCAATCTTTCTCTGGCGACGGGAGCAGAGCAGTAACCAAAGACGCGAGTGAAACTGCGCTGCAGGATGCTAGTGTAAAGATAAATAGCTGTGTCCACTATGTACCTTCATAGTGTAAAAACGGAAGATTATTATAATATGTATTATGATTATTATTTAGATTTAAGTTGACATTTTTCTATTATTATTTGCATACTTTATTCTATTAATTTTACATGTAGGTACCTATTTGTAATTTGCCTGCCTCTAATAATTAAAATTTGTTTTTGCTTTTGTAATTGACTTGTATTCTAAATTTGCATGCCGATTACGGCGTGACATGCTGACATAAATATATGTGTATTAATGCACCTACTAACCACTATTTAACCATGTTTCACGCAAACAAAGTACTTAAGTATTCTTATTCTTGGTCAACGGCTCATTGATGTAATATCAACAGACGTTTTTAATTAATATTTCTATACTAATATTATAAATGCAAAAGGGTAAATTAAATTTAATAATTGCTAGCAAAATAATATCCAAACAAAGTTCGCCTAGCCATAGTACAATCAGTAGTTAAGTATGTATGAAAGCGAATCTTGCGTATGGCAGAAAAGATGAAAGCATAATAAATGCAGTAGAGATGAGAGAGCACTGAAAGGCATTTGTGTAATTAAAATTAAACGTTTATTCTCAAACTTCTGATAGAGTAAGGAATAGCTAGCGTAATAAAAGAAGAATGTGGATTGAATGATGATATAGGTGACTAAAATTGAAAGGAGTATGTTAATTAAGGTGGTTTATACATGTGGAAAGCCTCTCAGCCACCCGGCTGAGAGTAGGATAACGAAAGATTTATGTCTTGAGAAAATTAGTAGGTAGGAATCGCCCTAGACGGACACATACGCGGACCAATATCAATTAGGTAAGTGATGTGTTTGACAAGGGGCGCGATTACAAAGCACCCGTAACCGGCGTGTGTGTATGAAAAGTTATGTTGAATAGGCAGAGGAAGTATGTTTGGATCGCAGTAAATTACGTTCTATAGTCTCTGCTTACTCCACTAATAGGAGACAGGCGTGATGTTATGTACCTATGTATGTAACCCTGTATGTCTGTTAAGTACGCTTAACGCCTTAACCACTGAACCGATTTTGTAGCCTATGTCTGGCACCGAATCTATCTACATAGGTACCAATTTTTATTGAAATCGGAGCCGTTAAGGCGCCGAGTGGTAACAAACACACACATACAAACTTTCGCATTTATAATATTAATAAGATAAGTCCAGCAATGGACGTCTGCTGAGATGACTGTGTACCAACTCAGTATTAATTAGGTACCTACCTAGGTATATATATATATATATATATTTCAACAACTACACACAACGCCATCTAGACCCAAAGTAAGCATATTATATGCTTGTATTATGTGTTCTAGAATACGGATATGCATACTTAAATACTTCTTTTTTTTTGTAAATACATACATATTATAACGGGTGGCGCAAAAGTAAAGACCCTATTTGGTTCAGCTATAACATTTTTTCTAAATTAGAAAACTAGATTTAGATTTTTTTAAATGTATATTTGTGCCATTAAATTTCGTACCATTAGGATTTAAAGATGATGTCTTTTAAATGGTGACCTCCAGAGTTGATACACATTTGAGCCCTATTTATGACATTTTGCATAACTTGCCGTAACACTTCCTGCGTTTCCATTTCCATCTCTCAGGGCATGTCAATAAGCAGAATACTCGGTTCTGGGGCACTGATAATCCGCGCATTATTCAAGAAACACCTCTACACCCACTAAAAGTTACTGTATGGTGTGGCATCTGTGTTGACAGAGTGATCGGACCCTATTTTTTCGAAGACGCTGGAGGCAATGCGATTACTGTCACTGGAGAACGCTACAGAACCATGTTACGTGAGTTTTTGATACCCAGTTTGGACGAATTGGGGCTGGAGCACATCTGGTTTCAACAAGACGGCGCTACGGCACACACAGCGCGCGACACTATGGACTTAGTGAGGGACGCTTTTCCAGGCCGAGTTATCTCTCGTTTTGGCGATTTGCCTTGGCCTGCAAGATCACCCGATCTGACCAGTCCAGACTTCTTTCTTTGGGGTTTTTTGAAATCTCGGGTGTATGTGAACAAGCCACAGACTCTCGCAGCTCTAAAAGAAAACATTCGTCAAGAAATAACGAACATATCGCAGGAAGTGTTACGGCAAGTTATGCAAAATGTCATAAATAGGGCTCAAATGTGTATCAACTCTGGAGGTCACCATTTAAAAGACATCATCTTTAAATCCTAATGGTACGAAATTTAATGGCACAAATATACATTTAAAAAAATCTAAATCTAGTTTTCTAATTTAGAAAAAATGTTATAGCTGAACCAAATAGGGTCTTTACTTTTGCGCCACCCGTTAGATAAATTACACCCAGACACAACAAACAATCATGCTCATCATACAGGTTTGTCCTGGGTGGGAATCGAACCCACGACCTCCGGCTTAGCAGTCAGGGTCACTAACCACTAGACCAACAGGCCAGGTATTATTTAATAATACTGAGTTACTTTAAGTTCAAATAATTAGACTAAGTTGTTTAGTTTTTATGTAGGTAAGTACTATTTAATAAGTTTAATAGCCTGCGCAGACGACGGACTTTCCTCCGCGGCGGAGAAAAAAGTATGCTCCGCGAATAAAAAGTTCGCCGCGGATTTACCGCGAACTCAACGCACACGGCGTGCGATCATTTGTTGCCCGAAATTGTAAATACAGTTGTGCATACATACGTCACTCTCGAGCGCACAACGCGGACTAAAGGCCCCCATGTGCGTTGCTTCGCCTAGTCACAAGAGCGCTATTTTATTCGGGGACTCCCCCGTACTTTTGTCCGGTCCGCTCCCTGCATGCACTCAGTTATTCGGGCGACTTTTTGTACGCGGTACTTTTAATCCCTCGTTTGCGTTACTCGATACAGTTGTAAGCGATCTATTTTAGCGGATAAAAAAGTACGCGGACAAAAATCCCTCGTCTGCGCAGGCTATAAACGTATCTAAATCAAAACATAAAACGAAATAAAAGAAATTTATTCTTACTTATTACAGTGTATTTATTTACTAAACAATTAAGTATTGCCCAGCCCTACATGAGGTCTTCTGGACTGCTAGAGCAAAAGAGCCACTATCGTCGCCAGGCAAGCTTGCAATGCCATGTTATGTAATATACAACATGCTGATACAATTTTTCTGACAACATCTATACATGGTAATAAAGGGTTCCGTGTTTCAGCAGACATTAGACCATATATTATATTTTATAAGCCAAAACAATGTTCAATGAACTGCACTTTCTTGCTCTGATTTGCCAGGTAGGTAGTAGACATCTTTCCGAGAGCCAGATGTAGCATTTAATATTGGTAGGTATATAAAATCACCTGAAACAAATTGAATAATAATTTTGATTAGTTGCAGAGAATATTTTATAGACCGAGATTTAGTGGTAAATCATGTTTATTACCTATCTGAAACGTAAGTACAATCATTGCTGCTTACACTTGCAAGTACCTCTAACGAACATGTTTGTTCACCATGTTGATGAAGGTTCCACTAGGTTGGATGTCCATTTATAAGAGTCATGCATGGTTATGCCATGTTTTGAATACAAAAATGTTTTTTATTCTTCATCTGACAAATCTGAAAACACCAAAATATTTAAAAGTAAGTAGGTACTTAACTTTATAAAATTCTATATTTTAGGTAGGTAGGTACCTACACCTATACTTATTATTAGTTAAGTACTTAAATAAAACGTTTATTGATTTTAACTAGCGACCCGCCCCGGCTTCGTACGGGTGCAATGCTGATACTATTTATTTAGTATCAGCATTGCCCGTGCGACGAAAAACAAATGCTGTGAACATTATTTACACATTCTGTAGTGTATTTAATTTTACTACAGAGTGCCGGCCCCCTGCCGCTATGCTATATCTCTCCCTGCATTTTTTATTTGCAATATCTTTAAAAATATTTATTGAAATTACATGCTGCAAAGGGCATTAATTTTAAATGCACAATGTATTTAAGGTGCGTAATTTGATAAGGACTAATGCTGTATTGCTTAAAATCGCTTAGAAAATAAGCCATTATTTTTCATAAAAAGTAAAGGATAAATGCTTATTGTGGGTTATCCCTTAGAGATAGACATATAATATCGCGGACTTTTTTGTAGACCTTTATATCGTCGCTGCGCCTGACGAATTCCATTTGTGATTTTTGCAAGGTTTTGGGAAACAGCAAATAACTGATTATTTTTTAAATAGAAGAAAATAATACAAAATTAATATTGCAATAAATTCGACATTTATTTAAGACATATTTAAATCAGAAAATTGTCTATAAATATTAGATACATAGGAAACTAGAATTTTATTTTGTGAAAAAGTGCACATAACTGGTTTAGCACCGATCAAAAAAAATACGTATGTGCATTTTTACACATGAGGGATTTGGAATGTGAACATTTATGGTAATTTTAAGAGTAATCATTATGTGTTATCTAAACTAATATTATACAGAGAAAAGATTGGATTTTTGTATATTTGTTTGTTTGTTATGGATAACTCAAAATCTACTTAACCAATGGCGTACGGCTATATTTTTGTGGTATGCCTACCCACGCGGGCGAAGTCGCTGACAGCAGCTAGTCCTAAGCTCTTAAAACTCTTAAACTCTTAACTTTTAGTTTTCTAATAATAACAAAATACAATTATTTCAAGCTATGCTTTTTTGTACTATAAAATGTCAGTCTTCTTTAACCTACCACTTATGTACTTACCTACATTTAAAAATATAGTGAGATCAAACATTTTGGCCTTTCGATAGACTTAATTATAAATTATACATGTTATTTATTAGCAACATTCAATGTTTTACATGAATTCAAAACTAAAATAATTGAAATATTTAGAAAACAAAGTATACAGAAACTTCTATAAATGTAATACACAACAAAAGTTATTAACGCTTACTTTAAAAAAATAATCAGGCTTAGAATATGTTACCTATATCTATCTTAATCTTCATATTTAAGATTATCATAAAAAGCATGATAATCGCGATGCATATATGGTTTTAGTGACTGGAGACTATCATATTTAGTTTTGTCTATCTTTCTGGGCTCGTTGTAAAGTTGAGTTACAATTGTCTGTGGGTCAAGGGAACGGACTCGTTGAGGTAGGATTTGCCAATCTTCAGGATGGCGTAATTTGTAAAAAATACTACCATTTCTATATAAAAGTGCCCGAATGTCATTAACAGTTGGATCGCCTGCCTTTTTACCAGGACGGATGGAATTAATGCAAATGTCATTTTCATAATTTTTAAAGAAATCATATTCGACATGGTGAATGTGATATGGATGTTTTGGTCTTGCTTCTCGCATACGAGTAATATAATCACTAGGTGTATATATCGGAGGACGAAACTTTTTCTCCAATGTTGAGTGGACACTGTCCACTTGCATCATAGTATGTCCTTTTTCTAAAATGATCTGTTCGATCTCTAAACCAGTCTTATTAGTTAAGTTTAGTAAAGCTGATGAAAGAATTTTATTTTTATTTTGGTAAGAACAGCCATCTGAAATAATAATTATTTTCTTATAGTTTAACTGAGACTTAATGAAGTGTACTAAGCAGCTTGTAAACTCATTAGCTGTAACACCTCCATCTCCCTCATGCCAAACGTACAGGTAAACATCTTTGTTATTATGAATATAAATGGACTGATTGTGAACCTGAAGTTTTTGCTTGTAATATTGAACCGAGACCAAAATCTTTGGACAAAGAAGAACAGACTGAACATCAACAGTCAAGACAAGCACTTCAGACGAGCTTATAATACCAGCATCAATACGAGCTTTGTATGTTTCTTCTTTTTTCTTAATATGTAGTGTATATTGCTCTTCTGAGATATTACCTTCTTTTTTAGCTATGCATATGTCGCATTGGTCTTTTCGTGGCTTAAAAATCGAAATCTTTTCTTCTTCCAATATTTTACTAAACAATTTGCGACCTATATTTGGTTTTTGGTTCTCCTTGCACCATTCTGTATAAACACGAAATATGTGAGACTTTGATTCAAAAGAATCTTCAACATAAACTCTGGTACTACTAGAGCGACAATAGTGACTTGGTACTTTATTAACTAAGCTCAACCATTCCTTAACACCGCTTGATTTAAGAACTTTCGATGTCGATTCATTTATTACTTTCGATTGTCGCTTTTCATGTTTCGATCTCAAGTCTTTTCCTTCCTCTGTACTATCCTGTAGTTTTTTAATCCATTCTGATAATGTATCGCTTTGTATGTTAAAAGTGCTAACAAAAAAGCTTTTGCATACCTTTACAGTGACATTCTGATCATCTGATATATAATAGTCATAGGCTAGTTGTCTTTGAAACTGATCAGTCATAGTTTTACGTCTTCTTAATATCGGACGAAACCGTATAAGAGTTTTTAAATATGCTTTTTTAGCGTCCCATGATGTTAGGCTCCAAAAATAATTAAATATTGCTCGTCTTTTTTGTTCAGAAATTGAACCACATAAATAGCTTCTGTCAGATTTGGATAAACAAGAATGAGTGCATGGTTTTCCTTTGAGGTATTTTTTGGGTCTCTGTATTAATTCATGCATTTTCTCACCACGGAATTTTCGCTTTCTGCCAGTATATTTTACGCCACGTAACCTATTTCGTCTATTAAACTCTCTATTTTTTGTATTTATTTCTTCTTCACTAATCAAGGACTCCGTATCCGATAAAAATCTTTCGTTTTCTTTATTTGTATACACCGTATTGTTTTGTAGTTCCAGCAAGCCTGTCTTTTCATCGAGATAATATTCACCATCATTATAGTTTTTCTCTTGAAAATTCTCATCCTCTCTTAATTGGCCTGTAACTTCATCTAGAATATACATTTTATTGCAATTAAGATTTACATTGTGACTTTCAATTTCAGTATTGTCTACGTTATTCGAAATGCTGGCGTCGATTTCTGAGTTGCCTAAAAACGGGTCTAGAAATGTTTCATACGTAATATTATTTAATTCTTCAAATATGGAAATATCTTCATTTTCTTCTGATGTTGTACTGTGCACTTTTGTCATAGATATAATATTCTGTTTTGTATCTAAAGTTCTCAAGCTTTGCGTCGGATTGTAACTACTGGACATAAAAATATCGGAGCATGTTACCTTTAAATCATCTTCCTGATTACAATCTTTAATTCCTTTAGCCAAATTTACAAGTACCTGCGCTCGTGATGATGCTTTACGTTTATATGAGTTGAAAGCCATGTTGCCTGAAAAAATAAAAAAACGAAAGACCTGATTATGTATTATTATTTCTTTTTTAAGACAACTCCCGCAATAGGAATAAATCCTGTATTACGGGATTTTTTTACAATCATTCAATTAACGTGTATAAAGTACACTCAGACTAAAAATGTTTATGAATCACACAAAGTTTCACCCGTGTGGGGATCGAACCCGCACCAATGGCGCAGTGTTAAGCGGCGATTCACTTAAACCACTGAACTAAACCTGCAGTGAAATGTATGTATTATATCAAATGGCTAGGCTAGGTAAGTATAATATCCTTTTCTATCATTTAGTACCAAAATTTAACCATAACTAATACCTACACATATTTAGACATAAAAAGGTAAGAAACTAGCAACAAATATATTTCTATAATATATTTAGTAGTAGTAGAAGTAGTAAGTTAGTATTAGTGAGAGTAATTAATTAGTAATATAGTCTATTTTTTTACAGACCGTAAAATAGTAAACCTTTTGCAGGGCGTTCAACAAATATACATGTGTGTACGTTAGGAACACGTTAAAACGCGTTCGTATTACGCACAGTAATAATGTTTGTTTACTGGGTACATACATGTAGTCTATTGTTATTGCACATTTATATTACATTATCAATCAACAGGAAACTGCATTTAATAGCATATTATTTGTAACTAATAAAGTTACAAAGACACTATACCTCATTCAACATTAGGTTAAGAGATTATTAATTAAAATTATCGAGATATAAATAACCAGACCACTTTTCGATAATATAGGTATATAACACCAAAACACAAGAACAATTAGAGTATAATTGACAGTGTACTTACCACTTTTATTGTATATTTCCGGGTAAAAACTATTTTATAACGTAGTTTATACCACAAAACTCACATCTTTAACGCAGTTGGCGGGCGACTGTCAATCGAACACAAATCCTGTATGTGCATTTGTGCACATACGGATTTTTGTAAACGGTCAAAACACATGTGGAATTTGTTAATTTAGTTTCTAGTTCAGTTAGCACAAGAAGGACTTTATCAGCACATAGAGAATGAAATGGAGATTATTATTGGCGCAAAAATGAAAAACCAAAAAAATGCACATATGGAATTTGTCAGGCGCAGCGACGATATGATACTTTATCTTGTAGGGTTTAGCCAGCGTTGCAATGTAAGCGCAAAAAATTGTTTATTTACGTCTAAATTTATCAGTGTTTCTCTACTATATTATACATGTTATATACATATAAACCTTCCTCTTGAATCATTCTATCTATTAAAAAAACCCGCATCAAAATCCGTTGCGTAGTTTTAAAGATCTAAGCATACATAGGGACAGACAGCGGGAATCGACTTTGTTTTATACTATGTAGTGATAGTGACAAGAAGCAGCAGGGCCGCATTTTCTTCTCTCTCTAGTAAGTACTAGATTCATAAATGAAAAACTTATCAATGTATTTGTAGGTAGGTAGGTACTTATGTTTACTATCAAAAAACAGGTGCTTTTCTTTATTCAGTTTGGTAATGGTTAGGTACCTATGTGTAGTCAATACAGTCTAAACTGTTTAAGTAACTGATTATACTCTTAAAAGAGATTCTTTATAAATAGTTAGGTATAATAAACTGTATCAAAGGAGATCAGAGATCGTTTCAGTACCGTACTGAAACGATCTCTGATCTCCTTTGAAACAGTTTATTCAGTATTAAGAGGATCCTGTCGTCATAAGTTCAGAATACACAGGACCTACAAATATGATAAGTAATTCTTAACCTCAAAACATTTCATGCATCAATAAGTAGGTATGTATAAATTTAATATTACCTAACCAATGATATTCTATTTAACAGATTGTTATACACTCACAAAACAACCGAAAAACGTACGTTGTACACATTCTTCATTCATACAATACGCCCTAATTAGGACATTTTCGGGTCTTCACGATTACGCGTTCATAACATATCTCTGTTAAATAGAAATCATTGATTTAATAACTAAGTATAGTAGATAATTTTATTTATTTACCTTTACTTCCAAAGGTATTTCTTTAGTGCCTCTTAAATAATAATGCGTAAACTCGGAGCCGGACGAAACTTTCCAAACACAATTTTGTTAAATTTAAACTTTTCAGTTGGTAGGTACATAAATAAAAAGCCGGTATTTCACTTATTTGCTCCAACGACACTGTCAAAATATAGTTATTTTCTCGTTTCCAATTCACTTCTTCATTATGTGTAGAACACAATGGACTATATTCATGCATTTTATGAAAAAATTAAGCAAAAAAAATCACAACACAATCACAACTCCTCCAATTAGCACCAGCTGATCAAATCCGCCATTTTGTACTTCCTAACGCTAGCGCTTTCTACACGGTGTCAGACCTCGCATATCTGTCGATCGTTATCAGACTATTCCGTTGTCAAAAGTGCCATTTGGCTGCCATTTGTAGGGAGAATAGTGTAATAATCTGGCGTTTCGTGCTATAGAATAGATTACTAAGACATTTGGCTACGAATTTAAATGTCGATTTGTTGGATCAAAGTACATGTCTATACCGTACGTCAATCCCATACATTATTTTATCTATTCTATGAATAGAATAGAAATCTTTGACACTTGTCTAGGGCCTCTGGGCTAGTGGTGGGCGTTGAATGAACGAACCGTTTTTTTAGACTGTTTATCTCGCATGAACGGTAGACTAGTTTACGGTCTACCAATAAACTAGTTTACTCGTGAACGAATACGCCGCGCGATGACTCGACGAGAAGGAGAATTAACGATCGACGACATTCCGATTTCCGAGTAAACATACTTTAGTCCTTATAAACATGAAGGAACACGAACTAATCATCAACGACTAGCCGTCGACAGAACGACGCGTTGTTTTGTCGACTAGTTTTGGTCGTCGACGAACGTCAACAAAACGACATGTTGTTTTGCCGATTAGTTTCGGCCGTTGACGACCGTAGACAAAACAACGCGTTGGATAGTTGACGGCCGAAACTAGTCGAAAATTAAACTGTTTTATAAACTAGTTTACCGCTGACGCTAAACGCTCTCGTTGCGTTGTGTCGAAATACGTCAACGACCCACCACTACTCTGGGCTTCTAAGTACAAGTACGTAAAAATACGAGGGTCGAAAACCAGGTTTTATAAATACTTGAAAGTATTTGTCGTCCCACACATTTTTCTATGATATGCTATGCTATCGCGCGTTCGCCATATAGCACATACTTTCATACTTACAAGTATTATCTGCTCGTACCAGGGCGCCGCCGTACTTCGAAGCGAAACCCTGGTTTTAAAACCTGATAGCGTAAATAAATATGTCTCATCTCTACTCGATAGATAATTATTTGTCATTTGTCATTCAAGATTTCTGAAATTCGCCGAGTAATTGGACAAAAATCTATTTTAATATTTTCGTATTTACATCGTTTAGAAAATAGCTTATAGACGACAGATAAAATGAGTGGATTTGGAGAAATAAGTGAACCTTCAACGAGAACAGCATGGGAAGATTGGGATGACGTTGTTGCTCAAGAAAGCTATCCAGAGTTAGTTATCTTTTTTACTTCTTCCCTAACTTTATTCAACTAAACCAACGTATACCGGCTATTAAAGTTTATGCTAGCATCAAATGTAAATTATTCCTTAGCCATAATGAATATAAGTAAAAATATAAAATATATTTCTTTTTAAAAACTTATAAAGATTGTAAACTATACTTTAGATGTTTAAACAATACCTAACATTAAGTCTGATTTACAGTAATCCAGTAGCTGGCGCCAGCACCATCGGATTCCGTCACTGGATCAGCACTGTAATGTTTTTAGTCCAGTGATGCTGGCGCCAGCTACTGGATCAATGTAAATCAGCGTTATATTTTAACACTTGTTTGCAGTTTACGTCTACATGAGAAAGTACAAGTGCCTGCAGACATTGATATATTCCTTATTCTGGAAGGAAGATACCTTTATGAATGTGTTAAAGCTCAACATGGTGCATTAGAACACATAAATTCGGCCCCTGAAGTTAATTTAAATTTATACAAGGCAAAGACAACAAATAGTTATATTTGTGCAATAAAAGATTACAGTTTGGTACAGAGTGGTGAGATAATTGAACTACTCAGGGAGTACATTACCAAGAGTGTAGAGGTCATTGGTTTATTGACTAAACCTCTGGTTGAATATCATGTGGCACATTTGATCACAACAGACATTGTAATTAGAAGTATCTGTACAGGTGACCAGCCATCAAAATGCCTGAAGACTAGTTATCCTAAATTAGAACAACCAAATATTATTTCTGGTGTTGCTGCCGGCGGTAAGGGTTTCATTTTATTCTTCCCTTTTAATGCTTGCACAAATGACTGAGTTTGTCCCCATGGAAAAAATTTTTTTTTGGACTCTTCTGTACCTTTTTTACATTCTGGTCTCTTGGTGTCTTGGTAATTTGGGAGACTTTTTATGGGTGAGTATTCTTAATACTCCATGTTATTCAATACAATTTATAAGAGATCTAAATTGATAGACAAAAAATGCCTGGCAGGGCAGTCTCTTGTTTGTGCAGGCCTTAACTTATATAAATTAGCAGTTGCAAGCATGTTTAACCTTTAGAGCATAAGGCGTGCCAAATGGAATATTATTTTCTATGGTTTTTATTTGCTGCTTTTATTCACTTCTTTGACTCCCTTATTATACAAAGTATAATAAAATTTAATTACATTTTAAAATTCAACCTAATTTAATTTTGTTTTTGTTTCAGCTTTATGTTTGAGAGAAATAATTGGCAAACCAGCAACAGTTCTAGTATGTTACATTGAGCATCCAGAAGAGCAGCAGTTTGAGGAACTACAGGAGTTATTAAAGAAATTCAAAATCATTACAGATATTGATCAAGTAAACAGAAATAATGTGTTAAATTCCAACTTATACATTTGATTATATATAAAATTTAATTTAATAATAATGTTTTTAAAATTTTTGACTTTTTGTTTTAAATAATGAATAATTTAGGTTTTCAAAAACAATCCCCTTTTTTGTCGAAAAAGTATTAACCCGGAGTTTGGAACATTGGAAACAGGTGGCGAAACGTGAGCGCTAGCTATATACAGCTCTACCTACCGCTTTGGGCAAAAATCGCAAAAAGCTATTTATGTGTATGGAAAAAAATATTCTAGTTGACAGTTGACCATGCGCATGCTCTCGATCGTGACTAATAGTCCATATCCATCAAACGGACAGCATTGCATCAGGACAGAAACAAATTTTAACAATCTTTAAACGAAATTAAATCTTGTATACAGTGTTTAAAGTATTTTATCAAGTCACGCAAACAGCAGCTTGACTGCGCGCGCGTGTGTCGACGGGCGTACGCAGCCCCGTCCACGTGTCACCGGCGCGTGTGGTCGTCAACTTAAACCATTTTAAAAAATAGAACAACTCAATGTTCAAAACTATTGAATATGCGCAGAAACTGAGACGTTTGCCGGTTGTGAGCATGCGTCGACATCCTGCCGGACGCGATCGCATGTGGCCACATGCTTCCGCATTCGTTCCTGTCCGATGCAATGCTGTCCGTCTGATGGAGATGGGACCTTTAAGTCCTTTGCCTCGAATCTTGCCGGCAGCGGAGCGGCGGCGGCGCGGGAGCGGGGCGGAGAACGCAGACTCGTTCTCAAAACCAGCGGGTAGATGTGGGGTAGATCGCGCGGCGCTATAGCGGCGTAGTGTTGTGTTCGTGGTTGTGTTGTCAATATAATAGAACCTATTCGTGAACGAAATGTCTGAACAACGGAGACAACATCTTTTTGATTCAAATTTATTTCTAACGCTCGCTAAATAAATCCTCAGTAGTAGATTCACGCTGGTTTTAGCATGAATGGGCGGGATCAACCGGGGCAGTACTATCCTCTCATAGAAGATCAACGTAAGAGTAATATTATCTGTACTATTGCGTTTCGTTCGGTAAAAGTGCCGGTAGCCCAATTTCCTCCCTTTCCTTTTCCCGGTCACCTCCCTCAATCCTTTCACCTACCCTACTCCTTCACGGTAGGCTGCGGCTTGGCAGAGTCCCTGTCATTGCAGGAACAAGAAAAGAAAACTAGAGACTCTTTGACAGTTATCGTGTCATACTCCCCGGCAGAACCACTTTGACTATATTACGTAAAAATTACAGGATACATACAATAAGTATTGATAATGTCTATATTTTTGTAGTGGAATATCAAAAATTCGACTGTCCTGTTGGTCTAGTGGTTAGTGTAACTGACTGCGACGCCGGGTGTCGTGGGTTTGAATCCTACGGAAGGCAAATATTTATGTAATGAGCATTTGTATTTGTCTTCAGTCTGGGTGTTTCCTATGTATTTACAAAAAAAAGTATGTTTAAGTAATATATTTTAGTTATCTAGTATCCATAACACAATCTATGCATAGCTTTGGACTAGATGACGGTGTGTAATTAGTGTCCACATATTATTCTAAATTATTAATTGTACATCGTTAGTTTCTCAGAAAATTACAATTCAATGTGGGTACGCTACAGAGTATAATCAGTGCCGGATTAAGCCAGTGCGGGGCCTGTAGCAAATTCTGTCAAGGGGCCCTTGGTTTGCTTTAGGTTCTCAAGTTTAGGGTATTAAATAAAACAAAACTGTTACAAATAAACTTTTCTAGATTTAATATGGGCAAATTTAGAGATAACACTTTCAATATCGACTTTTCTAAGCAAATCATGCTCTATATTCAACAAAGTGAGATGATTAAGACGTTCTTGGCCCATCGTGTTCCTTAAATGACGTTTTAATGTTGAAAAAGAACGTTCGCCACTGCAGTTAGTTATCATGAGAGACAAGTAAATGCGCAAGGCAATTTCTAAGTTTAGAAAACACGATTCTAAAGAATTATTTAATAAAAGTTTATAAAATTGCTGTTCCAGAGGCTCCTGTTTCTTGCTGTCAATAACAGTAGCCACATCTGTTTTCAGCAGCTCTGCGAACTGCACTAATTCGCCGCCTAGGCTGTTCTCCAAATCATCTTCGTAAGCACTCACCATACTTGACAGTGCTGCCAACTTGCGTGTAGTGCAGTGCAAGTAGTACAACCTTAGAGCATTAAACCAACAGGAGTGGACACGCGCTCTATTTCCCTTGCGCAAAAGTCTGCCACTTTCGGCGGGGGACGGGGTAACGCGAGCAACGCACACTAATTACAATGTTAACTACTAATGCATTTTTAAATCGCGTCGTTATACACGCACACAATAAAATTATTACACACTAGCTTAAACTAAACACACACAATCACATTCACACACAGTGACATCTATCAGTTTACGCTTCCTTAGCATAAAACAGTTAGAGCTTGACTCTGTCGATATTTAGTATCGATGTAAACATCGATACTAAATAATTAATTATTTTCATGATTATTATGTTTGCTTATTAAAATGAGCATTATCTTATATTATATAGAACAGTTTTAGGTAATAATAATCTATTATAATTTTAAGGTTTTTTTTTATTTAAGCACTTTGAAATAGATGAAAGTAAAGTAAATAGTTCATAAACATGAAGAAGTAATTCTGTTAATTCATGTTTATGTCAATATTACAGGAAGAATAAAACAGTGTTTCTAACTAGCACACTTTTTTGTAATTATTATCAAAAAAGCCCGTCATACGGTCGGGCTAAATTTATTTGTTAAACATTGTTTGACAAACAAATCTGGTTATGTCGGGCTCTCCTACTATGTTTACTAATGTTTATTCAATACTTCCGATCCCTGATAGTACGGAACCCTCGGCGCGCGAGTCCTACTGGCATTTAGCCGTTTTTTTTGAAGTTATACTTTTTTTTGCGCGATTGGGAAAAATGATGAAAGTGAATTTTTACGATGCGCGCGCACACCGACAGAAAAAAGCAACACCCTGAAGTTAGTTGCGAACCTTTTACATACTGAAGTTAGTTGCGGATCTTTGTGTGTCGTATCAGTACAAATAATCTGTGTGAATAAATAAAAAATATATTGGCGTTTATATCAATTCAAATATTTATGTATGTATGCGTTGTATTATTATTTGGTATTTTTGGATTGTTATGCCAAAGAAGTATAACTTCTTACGTGCGTACATGGGTACCCACTCTTTTTTTTTATTTTACTACTGCGCACAAGGATGTATGTTCAATAACCACCACCTGTTGAAATTTGTTCTAGTGTGGATTAAAGATTGTAATTAATTATTACGTGTCAATTTTACGTGTATTATTCCTAAGTATGTATGTATATTCAAACCAAATAATACTTTGAATTAATTGTCTGTTGCTATTAAATTTCGTTCCAACTAAGCAGAGCTTGTAATTGGAGGATTTTGTTCTGATTACATAATAACAAGACACTGACATGAGAATGTATGAGTAGATTTTTATTAGAGAGATATTTTATCTGTTCAGATAACAAAAAAACAACAGAACATATTTCAGAAAGTCTTTATTTAAGTAGGTATAATGTACGGTTTCAACACCGCACATAATAGCGTCACATTGCGCGCACTCAGCAATCATACTTTTTCACGTTTTAAGTTAACCTAAGACAGTCGGTATTAGCAACGCGTTCGGCCCACATCATTTCATTCATTTAGTTATATCAGTTTTATCAGTTCAATACATCAGTTTTATCAGTTAAACAGTGTTTTCTTTACTATCATAATTAAAAGGTGTGCAATTCGTACATCTTTTTGGTCCTTCGAGCTACCGCTAGCGGGACTTTATCGCGATTGTGCTTGTAAAGTTTTCGTTAGTCAGCGCACTAGTGGACACCACGCGACCACGTAAGTGACGCAGCAGCTATCGGTAAGTGATTCTTGTACTATTTCAAGCAGCCAAACTTTCAACATGGAAGACCTCTTAGCAACTCAGCAACAGATCATAGGAGGAATTGAAAAACTCCTCTCTAATTTCAAGAAAGACGGCGCAGAGCGCAAAACGTCTTCTTATATCAAAAGTCGTCTGAGCTCATTGGACGCATATTGGCAGGAGTTCCATAACAATCACATCAAGTTGTGCAGGTACGACGAAAGGAACTATGATTATTTTATAAATGACGTGTATAAGCAGACAGAAGATTTCTACAATAATACACGGTCATATATCATGAATCAGTTCCCGTCAGATTCAAAAGCAGCAGAAAAGTCTCTTCTTCGTCCAGCAACGCCCTTGGGAGCTCAGCAGCAGTCCACAAGTGGCTTATTTGGTACATCTCCAGCGACAACGCGCTCAGAGATGTCCAGTCAGCAGCAACCAGCATTCTCAGGTACTCGCGACCAAGGAGTAAGTAGTAAATTAGAAGAGATGTTCAGAAATCAGAACAGTAATTTTAAAGCTTTTACTAGAACTATAAGCAGCATTGACCTCGACAGTATCTCAGAAAAATGGGAGTTTGAGGACATTTTGCAAACAATTCAGAATCGTTGGTCTGTAATTGATTCCTTGCATTGGAAAATTGACAGCGAAGTCTATGAAGAAAACATAGAGTATGAACAGACATTCAGTAGACATGAGCAGAAATATCAAGAAATCAAGAAAGAAGTTAGCCGTAGAATGTGGTCCACTAGTTATAGGGAGAAATCTACGCCTAAGATGGACGTACCAACATTTACAGGCAACTATCACCAGTGGGTGTCATTTAAAGATTTATTTGTTGAAACAATTCATAACAACAAATCAATGCCGAATGCTCAAAAAATGCAATTTTTAAAGAGCAAACTTAGAGGCGAACCAGAGAGATTGATCCAGCATTTACCAATCAGTTCAGATAATTATCAGGTGTGCTGGAACATTTTGACTCATCGTTATAATAACGTGAAGCTTATTTTCAACTCTCATGTAAACATCCTTATGAATTTTCCAACTATTCAGCAACAATCAGCAACAGCTATTAAGAAGATTCACGACACAGCTAATGAGTGTCTGAATGCAATCAAGACCCTAGGAGTTGACATAAGCACCTGGGATCCACTAGTGGTGTATATCATTGCCAATAAGTTGGACCCCGATACGCATAATGATTATATCGAATCTTTAAAGAGCCCTAGGGAACTACCGTCGCTTCGGGAGTTACTAGACTTTCTTGAAAGTAAATTTACTTCTCTAGAATCATCAAAACGCAAACAGGATACGGGAAAGGCTAGTAGTCATCAGCAGGATACATCATATCAGCAAAACAGAAAACCATTTTATAAGGCATTTAGCAGTAATACAGATAATAATAAAATAATAATGAAGAAAGAATTTCAATACAACAAGACAAATTTCCGTTCTAATTTACCTATGTGCCCAGTTTGCAATAAAAATCATGGAATATTCCATTGCAACACATTCTTAGAATTACCGTCAAACATGAAATTAGAAACAGTGGAAAAATTGTCACTATGCAAAAATTGCCTTTACGACCACAAAGGCAAGGAATGCTTATCCAACAAAAAATGTCGTACATGTCATGGCGATCATAATACAATTTTACACGATACATTATTTAATGTTAAACAAAATGATGACCTTAAGAAAAACAAGCAAGGGTCAAATCAGCAGGAGAAAGGTTCCTATGTAACACAAGGAGAAACAGGCGAAATACTCCTGGCTACTGCCCAGGTAAAGGTACGATCAGCAGACGGATCGTACAAAGTTTTACGTGCCCTTATAGATCAAGGCTCTCAAGCCTCTTTAATAACAGAAAACGCAGCTCAACTATTGGGATTGCAACGTCAGCGTTGTAGGGGCATTGTATTTGGAGTAGGCTCTCAAGGCAACACGTGTAAAGGAATGTTGACCATAAACCTTTCATCCATTCATAGTGATTATTCTATCACCACAGATGTGATTATCATGAAAAACGTTATAAATAATTTGCCCAACAGAACATTTGAAAGGCCAACATGGGACCATATAGCGCATATTCAGTTAGCAGACCCAGAGTATTATATCAGTCGCCCTGTAGACCTTTTACTAGGTGCAGATATCTACGCTATCATATTAATGGGAGGCATTATCAAAACAATCGAATCTCTACCGATAGCTTAGCAAACACGCTTCGGGTGGATCCTGTGTGGGAACGCAACTAACATGAAATCATTAAACTGCAGTGTTACTTTATTTAATGACGACGAATTACAGAAGTTTTGGTCTATTGAGGACATCAATGACGAAGGCGATATGACGTCCGAGGATAAGCAGTGTTTACAGTTATACAAATCTACGACAGAGCGGCGGGCAGATGGTAGATATGTAGTCCGTCTCCCTATGCATTCAGACGTAGACAACAAATTAGGCCAATCTAAACATACTGCAGTCGCTCAATTCTTTCAATTAGAGCAAAAATTCAGAAAACAGGAAAGCGTTGCTAAAAGTTATAAATCATTTATACAAGAATATATTAGTTTAGGTCATATGCACTCGACGAACAGTAACGAGAGACCGTGTTATTACATGCCTTACCATTGTGTACAACGTGCTGACTCGACGACTACGTCACTTCGAGTCGTATTCAATGCGTCACAGTCCACGTCATCCAGTCTCAGTTTAAACGATCTTATGTTTAGAGGCCCTAATTTACAGAAAGATTTATTAACTTTAATTATCAGTTGGCGACAGTATCAATACGCATTTACTGCCGACATAGAAAAAATGTTTAGGCAGATCCAATAGGCCAAGGTCTTGGAAGACCAGTTTTATATGGATGACCTATTAGGGGGTTCTTTTTGGACTCAAACAATGAAGGAACTACAAACAGATCTTATAAATCTACTCAAGTTAGGCGGTTTTAACCTTCGTAAGTGGATCACAAACACGCCCAATTTGTTAGAAGATATCAGTCAAGACACATCTTATCAGGAGAATTTTGATTTTAAACATTTAGAATCAACGAAAGCTTTGGGACTTATTTGGCTAGCAAAACAAGATGTATTCACCTTTCAATGCAAGATGTCCGAAAAATCAGATTCAAGGCCTACTAAAAGAAGTCTATTATCAGAAATTTCAAAAATATTCGATCCATTAGGGTGGCTGGCGCCAGTCATTATACTATTCAAGCTTCTGTTTCAAAATGCTTGGGTTACAGACCTAAAGTGGGATGATAAGGTGCCAGATAGCATCTATGAGGAATGGATAAAGTTAAGAGCAGACATAGATAACATTAATCAATTAGAAATCCCAAGATGGATCGGCAGTAATGAAAAGGACTCTATCCAGCTTCACGGCTTTTGTGATGCCTCTATAAAAGCTTATGCATGCGTTATATACGCAAAAATTCAGAGGCAGGATACAACATCAGTCGTTATCCTAGCAGCAAAAACAAGAGTCGTACCTATCAGCAAAACAGCCACCGAAACATCGTTACCCAGACTAGAGCTTTGTGGAGCATTATTACTTACAAGACTAATGGGTAAGGTCAAACAAAGCTTAAGTAGCCACAAACTTCATATATACGCATGGTGCGACTCTAAAGCAGTATTAGGTTGGATACAAGGGGATCCTAATCGTTGGAAGCCATTTGTTTCGAACCGAGTTACGAAAATTACAGAAATAATACCATCAGACAACTGGCAATACATTAAATCCAGTGAAAATCCCGCTGATTGTGCGAGTCGTGGTTTGACCGCCACACAATTACAGAAACACCTTCTATGGTGGCAAGGACCCACTTGGTTACTAACATACAATAATCAGACAGTTGAAAATCAAACAGTATTTGAAACACAGCTAGAAACAAGAAAAAATAATTTAATAAACGCTATACAAACAGATGAACAGAACATAGCTTTAGACATACTTAACAAGCACAGCAGTTTTACGCGAGCGTCACGTGTCTTAGCTTGGATACTACGCGCTTTTACACGTGATCGAAGTAAACATGCGTTTTTAACAGTAAAAGAGCTTCAATCAGCAAAATTAAAATTTATCAAATATGTACAGCATTTGGAGTTTTCAAATGAGATTGAATGGCTCAAACAATATAAACAAGTTAATTCAAAAAGCAAGATATATAGCTTGAATCCGTTCTTAGACAAAGACGGTTATCTTAGAGTGGGAGGGCGATTAAAAAACGCTCATATTAGCAAAGATATGAAACATCCATTGATCATTCCACACAACAGCCATTTAACAGATTTATTAATAGATTATGCTCATAAACAGACCTTTCACGGTGGAGCACGTCTCACTCTATCGTGGCTCAGACAACAGTACTGGATACTAGGAGGAAATAGAGCAGTTAAAAAACGTTTACATAGATGTATACTGTGTAAGCGGCACAGCCCTGTCAAACAACAACAGATTATGGGTGATTTACCAGAGTTCAGGACGAAGTCTACAAGGCCATTTTATTACACTGGCGTAGATTTTACAGGCTTCGTAGATGTTAAATCAAGTAAAGGCCGCGGTATCAAAACCTCAAAAGGCTATGTAGCAGTATTCGTGTGCATGGTAACCAAGGCCATGCACCTCGAATTAGTATCAGATTTATCATCAGCAGCATTCTTGGCGGCCCTGCGAAGATTAGCGGCAAGAAGGGGCACCCCCAAGCATATGTTTAGCGATAATGGAACTAACTTTATTGGAGCAAGCAGAATATTGAAACAAGAATATTTAAATTTAAAATCAGTTTTAACAGATGAATTTCTATCTGAAATCAGTGAGATGGAAATCACGTGGCATTTTAATGCACCCTCTTGGCCTAGTGCCGGAGGACTGTGGGAAGCTGCAGTAAAGAGCCTTAAGCACCACTTGCGCCGGGTAGTAGGTCAGCAGAAACTGACATATGAGGAGTACGCTACTCTATTATCACAGCTTGAAGCATGTCTCAATTCACGACCTTTGTGTGCAATAACAGAAGATCCAAATGACATAGACTATCTTACGCCATCTCACTTTCTGGCCAGTGGACCCATCCTAACAATTACAGAGACTGAGAGAGACGAAAGAACCAGATGGCAATTAACACAAAAAATATTTAATGACATATGGGTTCGGTGGCGTACAGAGTATTTAGCAGGTATATCAGCAAGAAGTAAATGGCGAGAATCTTATCCTAATATGCAAATCAATGACATTGTTATCATTCACGACGCCAATTTACCTCCGGGCAGATGGGCTTTGGGTCGCGTCGTGGAAGTTCACCCAGGGAAGGATGGACACGTTCGTGTCGTTAGTCTTAAGACAAAAGGCGGCATAATCAAACGCCCTGTCATTAAATTATCAGTTCTACCAATCAATGATACATCAAATCAAACCATACAGCAGCAACAGGAACCCGAAACAACCTCATGAGCGACTTATTTACGTCGTATATTGTAATATAATATAAAAGAGGAGTTACTACGAAACTTATACAATTTATTTACTACGAGTACTTATAATATATATACAATCGCCTTGCGACGTCATCTCTACAAATACGTCACAGCTGCATCGAGTAACAGCATTCTACAGAGTCAGCAATTGATAAGATCGTTCGCGCACGCGTTCGTCGCGGCGCAGCATCTAGACTGTGTCGACTATATTACCAGCAGTTTACTTGGCATATTAGATTAACGTTGTGTCACAGTTATAACACAACACGAATTAGAAACATATAACAACAAGAAACAGTATCAGATTCTGATGTTTGCTTTAAAGTTGCGCTTTTAATAAGGTATCAATCTATCATAACTTAAGCGTGTGCCACGATAAGAGGACAAAGCTAGTTCTAGTGAACACATTATGTTTTCAAACTACGGTCAATGCTCTCTCATAGTACTATGCGAGCATCAGGTTGCGAGCGCACTATTATGCGAGGTCAGCATTTTAGTACTAGGAAGCAATTACATCATCAAGAGCGAAAGATTCAGTTAGCATAAAATGCTAACTACTCAAATAAAAACAAAGCCAGATGTACCAGTAGAGATCCGCCGCCGCGCCAGCACCGCCAGCTGGCGGACACCAGATCAGTGAATAGTGTATAGGTGTAAAAAGCAGAGTATAGTGTAGTGCAATGTTCAAGTGCGTGAAAAA
Organism: Parascotia fuliginaria; assembly: GCA_963082885.1. Classification (NCBI taxonomy): domain Eukaryota; kingdom Metazoa; phylum Arthropoda; class Insecta; order Lepidoptera; family Erebidae; genus Parascotia; species Parascotia fuliginaria. Next base: position 8,833,132 of record OY720180.1, on the reverse strand, counting down.
GGTGAAATAGTGTAGTGAAAAAAGACACAAGAACAGACTTTATAAACTCAGCCAACAAAATCGATCATGATAATATTGTCGGGATATTTGTAAAATCATCTTAGCCTAAGCAAAAATGGATTCATCTTGTTACTCATCTTATCATCAGCATCTTACATTTCTTATCTTCGCGCCCCGGAGCATGTACGGTTTCAACACCGCACATAATAGCGTCACATTGCGCGCACTCAGCAATCATACTTTTCCACGTTTTAAGTTAACCTAAGACAGTCGGTATTAGCAACGCGTTCGGCCCACATCATTTCATTCATTTAGTTATATCAGTTTTATCAGTTCAATACATCAGTTTTATCAGTTAAACAGTGTTTTCTTTACTATCATAATTAAAAGGTGTGCAATTCGTACTTATAATAAAATACTGAAAAACTGTGCAATTTAAATTAACCTTATAAATCTAGTTTAACTAATCCTAGGTAATGCAATAAGAGGAGGTAGCGCACAGCGAGTTTACTTGCTAAGAACTGAGCTCTCCGCCGCTTGGGGGGTAGGGAGGAGGTAGCAGTGCTGGCAGCACAGAAGGCTTTGTCTTTTAAGCTGTTAGTCAGATATTTGTACGCTTAGGAACCCACTTATATGGTTCCTACAATATTGGACCCAAGCGACTCGAGGCGCTGCTTCTTTTGAAAATCTAAAACAAACAAAAAAAAATTAATTTAATACTGGAAAACCAATATCGATATTTGTGATTAAACTGTCTCATCTCTAATTATGTTAAAGTGTGACCAGTTTTTTAAAAATAAATATGCTTATTTTTGTAAGAAATGAGCAATTATCTTTCGGAATAAAGTGCACTAATCTTGTATATTTGGATTTATAATTTCATTTTACTTGTTCATTTAATATTATTTTGTGCATTACTTGGTAAAAAAAACATTGGTTTTAATTAAAAATAAATAAATATGGGAACGGTGACACAATAATGTACATCCAAAATGAAATTTATTAGATATGTCAACAAGGCGAGATATAAAAAAGGAAAGGTTAGTTTTTATGTTAATTCAACTTAAAATATTACCCCAGATTGGAGTATTGATGATAAGCCTGGCAACACTTGTTGATTAGCATTTTATTTGGTTAAATTGCTAATTTAATGCCTTATTTAATAATATTAGAACAAAATAATACTTACAGGTGGAATGTAATATTATCCTTTTGTAGACTTGATGTCGCTGAACGCTTTTTACACCAAAATACACTGCAATTCGGCATTTCTATTGAGACGCTATTACGCATGCACTGATAGGTGACTTATGATGCGGAACGCGCGTCAACTAGTTTTATATAACGGGTATGACCGGTGGGCTGGTACCTTTGGCAGAGGGGTACGCCTGTCAGTGGCCTCTCCGGTTGGTTTAATGCTCTAAGAGTACAACACATAACTTGTGGTGTGGCCAGCGCTCAATTTTAGAAATGTGGTACAATTTAAAATTATTGTTGTAGATTTTGATACCAACGTTTCTTGTGGTAGGTATTATACCTACACCTACCTATAGTAATTTAAAAAAAATTAAAATCCAAAATATCCAAATGTGCATACCTTAAGCACTTATTTTATAGTAAAGATATTCAAGGAAATTAAATGTCGACGAACCCATAAAATGTGTAATTTTTAATTGAATAACTTTTTGTTTATAATTTGAATAGTTTATTTTTAAATTACCCGCCTTTTTTTTTTGAGACTCTGAAACACCTTGCTCTTAATCTACCGTCACTAGCTTTCAATAATGATCGATATGATAATCGATTCAAAAAAAGGTCAGCTATTTTCACTCATAAAATGAATCTATATTTTATAATAAATCAACCAACCACAGTAGATTGGATCGTGACTAGTTAATAAAATTTAAATAGTTCGCCTGTTTTCTCGAAATACTTATAATCGATATTATATTAAAATCGATTAAAAAAGTACAATCTTAGCTACGTAAACTCGCAAAATAAATGTATACCTATAAAATAAATAAAAATCTGGCCGCTTGAAGGGTAGAAATGTGGTATAGATGCTAGTCTAAATATATCGATTATAATTAAACATTAGAACATTAACGTTAAGAAGTTCGTAAAATACCTACTTATTTTTACGATTTAGCGTGACGAAATCGAGTTTTAGATTTTCGAGTGGAAGTGAAGCATAGCAGCGCTTCGCGTTTAAGTCATGCAAGATATTTCACGCTCCTATCTAAATTAATATTTTTTTATTACGGTCAGACAGGCGTTGGAGCGCGGGGCCCCCAAATTCGCGGGGCCCGTAGCATTTGCTACTCTTGCTACGTGGCTAATCCGGCACTGAGTATAATCTGTAGCAGAACCACTTTAATATAAGTTATTTCACGCTGAATAAGCGCAGTTCATAATATATTATTTATTATTATTTTGCCTGCCATAAACTTTTTAGCAAAAACTACATGATTAATACTAGTCCAGTCAACAAATGGCTAAAAAGGGAGGTGCAGGATGCGTGAGGTGTGGCTCATTGGGGTAGAGTTATTTTTGATACCTATAGAAAGGAATAGATCGTTTAGATTCATAATAATTATAATAAAAAATAACGGGAAACTAAATGTGAAGAGGCTAAGGAAAATTATTAAGTAGGTATGTGACATTTATGAACGAAATCGTCATTTTTTTTGTCTCTTGTTGCTTAATCCTTATCTTATGAATCCAAACGATTTATTCCTTTCTAATTCCAAAAACTACAAAAACAGTCATAGAAATAATTTATATTACCTATTTTCTAATAATTTCATAATATTATCGTAATACTATCCTTAACATTGAAAGCTTTGGTGGCAAATAAGCATAGATGCCATCAGGCACACCAAGTGGTAATAGTAATCTATATAATATTACATTTCTGTTATGCCGCGTACAGCTACGTAACATGAAACGAGCATTTCATAAGTGTGGATACAGGACGCGCACAAACCGAGCATGTACGTACGTACTCGCATCTGTTTGCAGCATGCGCGCGAACATGAAACGAGCATCAAGAGTGGCCTCTGGAGTAAAAATTATATTGGAAAATGTGCACAAAATAAAAGTTTTAGATAATTTTATAAACTTCCATTCGGTATAAGAGCACTATTCTCTAGGATGCACCATTTTGGAGATATTAGCAAATAATCCAAAAGTGAGAACTTTAAATCTCCTTTTTTCCTCCGGCTCACATACACAGGGGAGGGGACTTTTAGTATCACTAGTATGTTCACTCCTTGAGCACCCTCCACCGACACTCACTCTGCAGCCCCTTTTTAGCCATTTGTTGACTGCACTTTAACCATCAATCTTGTTACTTGCTAAGAAGTTGAAGAAGAAGGCGCATTCCGATAACATATTTACATGTTATTAAAAATCAGTAAGTATTTATCTAAAATTGTGGATGTTATCTTGATATACAATAAATGTATATCAAAATAATAAAAAACATATATTATGACCTGCGCATAATCAGCGTGAAATAACTCTTATGTTAAAGTGGTTATGCTGGAAAGTATAGGTACTCTGTAGCGTACCCACTTTGAATTGTATTTTTTTTGAGAAACTAACAATGTATATATAATTTTTGATATTCCGCTACAAAAATAAAGACATTATCTATACTTATGGTATCCTTTAAGTATATAATTTTTACGTAATATATAGTCAAAGTGGTTCTGCCGGAGAGTATGATACCAGTTACTATTTACCATCACGTCGGCTGTTTGCTCCTCTGCCACTGTCGGCAATAAAAAAAAACAAATTGCACAACACTGCAATGCAGCCGTGTGGGCGGTTACCGCGTGGAGATTTACGTTACCATTGAGGGACCATATCTGAATTCTGAGCTTTTAAATGTGTCAGCCTTTAGTAAAGGTGGTCCCTCAATCCTGGCTGACACGCATCCATATTTCAAAAACTAGTTATAATTTACAACTGCTATTAATGACTACTCTTAGTAAAAGATTTCTTACACTAATTTATTTAATATCAGCTTTGCCGGTTCACTGTATAAAAAGAACTAGCGTGCAGGTGGTCCCTCAATCGATCACCTAAGTTCACATAAGTGGAGACCACAGTGGAATTTGGAAATTTCGTATGGCTCTAGCGTTAGTAACAGTATTTGAACGGCTGTAAATTCTATTTTGAGTTTTTGTTTATATTCTGTTATTGTTTTTAAACATTTTTCTATATATTTTAGTGTAATACTGTCATAACATACTATATCACAACTGGCAGGTGGATATTTGTCAAAGTCAGCAAGTTACGTTTTATTATTAAAATTTATTAGTATTATTTTATACATACCTTTATATATATATTTTAAATATTTTATTTATATTTATTTTATAATGACAAGTAGCGATGATGATTTTGTCTCTATTAGCAGTGATAGTAGCTTTGTTAGCGTACCAACGTTATCTGAAACGTTGGAAGCACAGTTTTCTGATGTATCTAAGAATTTCAATGTTATTCATATCAACGCCCAAAGTATTCCGGCACACTTCTCGGATATGCTGGCAAGCTTCGATAGTAAGAACATACATGCCGTTCTTATATCTGAGTCCTGGCTAAAACCATGTCTTCCTACCATTTCCTATTCCCTACCGGGGTTCCACCTTATAAGAAATGATCGTGCTGCTGGTGGTGGCGGCGGTGTTGCCATTTATATTAGAACTTACATATCCTTCAACATTATTAATATGTCTGCACAACCGCCACCATCAAATGCTGGTGAACATCTTTTTATTGAGGTGGAACTTCATCACACCAAAATCCTTCTCGGTGTTTATTATTGTCCCTCATTACGCATAGACTTCTTTTCCTCCTTTGAAACCTTGTTAGAACACCTAATTCCTTCCTACAATCATACTATAATAATGGGTGATTTTAACACGTGTATCCTGAAAAATGATTCCCGCTCCTCATCCTTTTCCGCATTGGTGGAATCTTCTGACTTGCATATCCTTCCTCTTAGTGCAACACATCATTTTCCTAATTCTGTTCCTTCTCTTCTTGATCTTATATTGGTCTCCTCGAGAGAACGCGTTGCTAAGCACGGCCAGTGTCACCACTTATCACAGCTACTTCAATTGATGATAAGGTAAACTTTTTCACAGGATCTCTTATTAAGCTGTACGATAAACATGCGCCTGTTAGACCTGTAAAGCTTAAACATGCACCTGCTCCTTGGCTCACAGATGACATTAAGTTGCTCATGGCACGTAAGGCTGCAGCGAAATTTAAGTACAAAACGAGACCTAATTAAAGAACTTTAGAAAAATACATTACACTACGTAATCACTGCAATAAGGTGTGTAGGGACGCACAACGCCGTCATATTCACACTTCGGTCCAGAACGGGGACCCGGCTAAGGTATGGCGATTTCTGAAAACATTAGGAGTTGGAAAGCCACGTTCTAATAATATTCCAAAAACAGTAAATATTGAGCTGCTCAATAAGCATTTTTCTGCGTCGTCCAACTTTGACAGGACAACCAAATTAAATACAATAAACTTTCTTTCATCTCTTCCAACACCTAGTTATCAACCGTTTGTTTTTAATCCTTTTACTGATAGTGATGTTAAGAAGAGTATTATGGCGATCACCTCCAACGCTGTTGGATGTGATTATGTTAGCCGTAATATGATCCTTCCTATCCTTGACGACATCCTTAACCAATGGCGTCTTTCCAACTCTATGGAAAGATGCTCTAATTATCCCCATCCCTAAACAGACAAATCCTTCATCAAATTCTCATTATCGCCCTATATCCATCTTACCCTTCCTCTCCAAAGTCATTGAACGCCTCGTCCATAACCAGCTCAGTGCATTTCTTTCCAGAAACAACCTCCTTAATCCCTTCCAGTCTGGTTTCCGTCTTGGCCACAGTACAGTTACATCCTTGGTAAATATTACGGACGACATAAGATTTGCCATGGAATGTGGATATCTAACTGTACTTGCACTTCTTGATTTTTCTAACGCTTTCAACACGGTAGATATCGACGTTCTGATTAACAAACTTCGCTCACTTAACATATCTCCTATGGTAATCGATTGGTTTCGTAGTTACCTGTGTGGTCGGCGCCAGCGTATACAGACTGAGGATGCCCTTTCCTCGTGGTGTAATACGTATATTGGTGTGCCCCAGGGCGGCGTACTTTCTCCTCTGCTTTTCGCAATATTTATTAATAGTATCCCAAATCAACTCAGTTCTTCCTACCACCTTTATGCAGATGATTTACAAGTATACTCTTCGGCTCCATTGGACAAGCTGTCCGAAGCAATTATGTCTATAAATAAAGATCTAGCTTCAATAACCAATTGGAGTACATCGCATGGACTTCAACTAAACCCTGTCAAGACTCAAGTTACTATCGTTGGTAGCTCTAGGAGGATCTGTAAGGTGGATTGGGCACAGCTGCCACCGGTTGTGCTTGATGGTACTATTATCCCTTACAGTAAAAAAGTGAAAGATCTAGGCATTTTAATTGATTCCGAACTAACCTGGGTTTCACAATTGCAGGAAGTCAGCCGAAAAGTTTTTGCGGCAGCAGGGTCTTTGAGGCGTTTTCGTAACTTTCTCCCAATTACCACCAAAACTGCGCTTGCAAATTCCCTACTACTTCCCATTTTAGATTATGCGGATGCCAGCTATCCAAATCTTACCGAGAACCAGCTAGACAAACTTGAGCGACTTCAAAATGTTTGCATAAGATTTATATTTGGTCTACGCAAGTATGATCATGTTTCAGAATTTCGCAAAAAACTCAAGTGGTTACCAATAAGACTTCGCCGGAATGCTCATATCCTTTCTTTACTGTACAATATTTTGTTTAACCCTTCAACACCTTCCTATCTTAAGGGACGCTTTGAGTTCCTTCATGAAACACATACGAGATCCTTACGATCATCAGAAAACTTACAGTTAAAAATGCCGTCACATTCTACAAGTTTTTACGACAATTCATTTACAGTTTTGGCTACACGTCTGTGGAATGAACTACCCTTGGATATTAGACGAGCACAAACACTAGCTTCATTTAAATCCATGACTAAAACTCATTATTTGTCATTATAATAACTTAATTGTATTTATTTATTTCTTACTCATTGTAGTAGTAGGTATATACATATATATATTTATATTTTAGTATGTATTTTTTATTTTATTTTTGTTTCATATGTATGACTATTATAGCATTTAATATTATCGTATTTATAATACACCAACAACTGCTGTTATCTAAATCATAAAAATCCATCCAAAGGTTGTCTGGAAGAGATCGCTATAAATGCGATAAGACCGCCCATTGTACTTACCTACCTATTTGTATGCTGTCTTCTTTCTTCTTTTACTTGTATTATTATTTGGTGTGTACAATAAAGATTATTATTATTATTATTATTATTATCTCTAGTTTGTGAAAAAAGTCAGAGTTACAACAGATGAAAGGTGGTCCGTCAATCGAAACGCTTCCCTTAAAAAACAATAAATTTATTGCGCCGCTGTTTTCGAGGAGCGGTACATTTTGATTTTACGCATTAGATCCTGCCGCTTCCGCGCCGCCGTCGTTGCCAGCAAGATTCGAGGCAAAGGCCTAACTACGATCGTTACAAACGAGGTCCAGCCAGAAGACAGCATGTTTTCTGGGCTTCTAATCCTAAACGAAAAGAAATAAGTTTCGTAAGTATCGAAATACGTGTCAGTTTAAAATAAGGCTGCTATCAGTCTTGTGTTCCCCGGATTTGTCCTAGTTTAGAGGGCATCTGGGGCCTGGGGAGCGCGGGCCTTTATTTATAGTCCGAGTTTCAAAATTGTATGGCTCATCTTGGCACAGACAGCATCACGAACTGAAAATCTAATTACATGACGAATTAGTCGAAATTGGTAGCAAAATACCATTACACACCGAATTTGTCGGCCCACCACCGTTTAAAAGTTATAAGGGGTTATAAACAATTACAAATATCTCGCTTCAGAAGGACCTAGGTATTTAAGTCTTGGGCCACCCGCGACACGTGCCTGCATGCTACTCTGCTTTCAACAGTTTTTTATTACACCATGTTTAAAAAACCTGTTGACAGTTTAAAATATCCCTGATATCTATACATATAATAAAAATGTAACCGATCGCTGTCTGTACATGAAAGATATATGAGAAAAAAAATATTGGGGCCTTTATCAACGCAAATAGAACCCAAAACAATGATTGTTCCAATTTTTGTCTGTTCGTCTGTGCGTTTGTTCACGCTAATCCCAGAAACGGGTTATCCGATTTAGATATGGTTTTCACTAATACATTGTGTTAAGCTTCACTTAACATTTAGTGTTTGTTTCATGTCAATCGGTTCATAAATAAAAAAGTTATGCCAATTTAAAGAATCACGTCGAACATTTGTTAATTTACTACGAAACCTGATAGAAACAGAGACTTTAACAGGTTACGGAATAGCAGATAGCGTTTTTATTTTTCGGATTCCTCTCATTCTAAACAAACTTCCGTTTAGTTTTAAATGAGTCCAGTTTCCAGTGAGCCATGTTTCGCGATGACAATTAATAAAGCCCAAGGTCAGACACAACTAAAAGTTGTGGATGTGGATCTAAGTATTAGCTGTTTTTCGCACGGTCAGCTTTATGTGGCTCTATCACGTGTTAGCATTCCTAACAGCCTGTATGCTTTGATCCCCGATGGCTATACGTCTAATCCATACATCCATACACCCATACATATTATATAAGATTTTGTCGTGACTGACTGACTGACTAACAGACAACGCACAGCCTAAACTGCTGGCCGTAGTGACTTGAAATTTGGAGGGTGTGTTTGTCTAAATGTCTAGAGGTTGTACTATGAAAGGGTTTTTTAAAATTTAATTGCTAAGTATGTGAAAAGGGATGAAAACGATTGTATGAATCTTCTTCATTTTTAACTTACAATTTTGAAATTTTATTTTGGAATACTTCTATTTAAATAAAAAATATCCTTATAATTTTATTTTAACAGGAGTGGATTTAGAGGGATGAAATTAAGGATAAAATATTCTATACAAAGATCTTTAGCTTTTGAAGCTAGCGACTTAAAATTTGCAGGGAGGGGGAGGGAGGGAAAGGAGGGAGGAAAAGGAGGAATTAAGGGGAAGGAGGAAGGGAGGGGAACGTGAGAGGGAAGTGATGGGGAAGTGAGAGGAAAGTGATGGGGAAGTGAGGGGAAGTGAAGAGGAAGTGTGGGGGAAATGCGGGAGAAGTGAGAAGAAAGTCAGGGAGAAGTCAGGGGAACGCCAGGGAGAAGTGAGGGGAAAGTGAGGAAAATGTTAGAGGAAAGTCAGAGGAAAGTGAAGGGGAGTGAAAGGGAAGTGAGGGGGAAGTAAGAGGAGAGTGAGGAGGTAGTGAGGGGGAAGTGTGAGGGAAGTGTGGGGGGGGAGTGAGGGGAAAGTGAGAGGGAGTGAGGGAGAAGTGAGGGAAGAGTAAGAGGGAAGTGAGGCAGACGGGAGAGGAAGGAAGGGGGAATGGACGAGAAAAGGAGTTCTCGAATGGTGGAAAAAGGGAGGGGAAGGGATAGGAAGCGATAGGAAGGGAGAGGAAAGGAGGAAAAGAAAGGAGAAGGAAGGGGGAAGAGACTTTTTTTAATATTCAGAAACCACCCTTATTGTGTGCAAATAAGAGTCGCAAGTTTGTGTGAAAGTGGTTTGTCAGTTTTAGCGGTAGCGGGTTTAAACTGGATTCGCCACAGAGACGGATAATACTGATATTTATTACTGATACAATGTACGATTGCCATAAAATCAGGCACGCAATATTCTCATAGAGGCACCCATCTGAATTTTCACGCGAACGAAGTCGCGGGCAACAGCTAGTACTTAATAAAAATCAACTTTAATAATATCATAAAAGTTTATTCAACATTAATACAATAACATAATTTTACAATCATTTAAAAATATAGTAAATAATTAAAAGTAACATAAGAAAACTTATGAATTTACAAATAACCACAGCCTATTGGATCGCAGACCAGTTTGAGTTTGGTTTAATATGTAACAAAAATATATTATGTAATGGTACAAAGAAAAAATAATATTGAAAAAAACCGAAATGGGTTACTTTAAGATTTTTTAATATTTCGAGACCAGACTAAAGGTATTGAATATTAAACACGACCCTATCATACCAATGTTTCTAGATCACTCATTTAGTTCACCCCAAAATGATTCAAATTTGACAAGAAATTACTTAACTTTTGAACAGGCACCACTAGGGACGCGTACCACAACCTTACAAGCAGTGTGGTGTAGCGCAAAGTATTTCTAAGCGTTCGCTAGACAGTTCTTAAGTGACGTAAGTCGATACGACCAACGTACGCAATCATAGCTACACTAAAAACCCACATCACACCACTTGCTACAGTATAGTTCTATCACAAATAACCACCTAATTATTTTTGTGAGCTCGATTTAGAATAAATAAATGTTAATGTGGCATCTATTAAAGACCAAGAGCCTGTAACCGCCAGACGTATCTCATAGTATAAAGATTGATTTTTTTTCTGTGCAAGTACGCTACAACCGGTAAGGTTTGGATTATTACATTATATACAATTATGTTCACCTTTGTTACCCGTTACCAGTAAAAGCCACCACGGTTCGAGATTCATAATATCCAAATCTTCTTACCTGCTGTAGGGTACTTGCACATAAAATTTTCCAGCCTTTATACTATGAGGTACGTCTGGCGGTCACGGACCGTCCCTCTATTAGGAGGTCAACTATGGTTTCAATACTTTGGTGTACTAGACTTGACCTGTTGAATGATTTTACAATATTTGAAAGTTATGATATGCGGAGGCGCAAAAATGCTAAATACCAGTGGCGAAGGGTCCATACAACCCGATTCCTACCGGCTTCCCTTTGAGATAAATCACAAAGACTATAATATCTATTAAAGTGTAGAAATAGACCATACGTCGTGCTTTAAGCTAAGCAATTTTTGCGCCAGCTTCCCTCTTACAAAACGTCACTCTTCGCCACTGCTAAATACAACAGTGTCGTTTAGAAAACACGAATAGTTTGTGATTCAGTCAAACATTTAAAAAGAAAGAACTGAATAAAAACTATTACATCTAGTCTAGAATCAGCGAACATTATCTTATAGTCCAATATACAATCACAAAAAGAAGTTTTAATTACATACCAACTACATAATAACACTGAAGCATCATCATTAACTTACAAATGCTTATATTTATTAGATATATAAATACTACAAGTCTGAAAGGTAGGTATGTTTATCTAATTGTGTTGATATCTAAATGTTACGAAGTAAAATTATGAGTGTATATTGTTCCAATCCTTTTATACATTTGTTTCCAGTTATTGTTAAGATAACATAATTATGACCCTGCCCTTAAGAATAAACTGTTAATATAAAGATAACTTTTCATTTATGTTCCAGTGTGGATTTCTAGAATAGGTACTACATTAAAATCGACAAGTCCATCCTAAAGAGTATGTGTGGATAAGTATATAAATCGATGTTACGTTTATATGTATCAAACATAGTCAAATAACATTGCCAAGACCACAAATAATTAAAAATATCAGTACATATTTGTAAAACAAATACAATTTTAAATACAAAAGTCAAGTATTAAGTATGCTATTAATTGCTAAAAAACAATCTTACAATGTTATATCATTATATTGTTTATATTTGAAATTTTAATTGACTTTAATATTATTTTATAAAATATAATTAATATAGATCATTTTTATAATATATGAACATATTAGACGCACGTCTACTGTTGTTACATGGTACGCGAACTGGTAAATGATAATACCATCAGCTTTGCAATGCAAATATTTGTCAATCAAAAAAACCGAGCACTCAAAATTTTCATGAGGAGCCAGTTACAACAAAAAAATACCCGAGTCTACTAATCCAAATTAAAAAAAAATATATAGAAATTTATATTTATTACTTTGATATGATTTTTAAATGTATAATAATTACAAAATATGTTTTAGAATTCATTATTGTGTACATATTATTAAGGGCGTTCCGTCGTATATGACCTTGAGCGTTTCGCTTCCTAACCTCCCCGCGCCTCACCCGACTAAAACATTGCGTGCGAGTCCGCCCTCTAGCGGCAAGTAGCAGTAGCACAACTATAAGACAATGACCTTACTTGTCCGAAACCATAGAGCTACAATCTGATAGACACGCCAATAATGAATTATTTTTTTAGTATCTTTTATTATTTCGTTTAGTAAGTATGTATATTTTTTAGTATATATTATTTATATAGTAGCGAAAGCTATATGTTCTATATATTCTTCAACCAATACAAGTACACATTAGTTTAGTAGCCCTGTCGAGTTTATACTTATTTAGTTAGATATTTACAGCTGTACAAAAAACCTATATATTACACAGGCTTTTGTACAGCTGTAAATGAATAAAATAAAACAGTTTGACTTTAAAAAAATTTATTAACATCCTATTAATATTATATGCAAAAGTTTATGTGTGTGCATCTGGGTGTGTGTGTGTGTGTGTGTGTGCGTGTGCGTGTGCGTGTGCGTGTGCGTGTGCGTGTGCGTGTGCGTGTGCGTGTGCGTGTGCGTGTTTCGATGAAAATTAGTATGTTGATAGATTCAGTGCAGGAGACTGATAGGCTACTTTTTATACCAAAAATCGATCTGGTTCCCGAGAAATACAACAAACTATGTTTTACGCGCGGGCAAAGCCATGAGGTGCAGCTAGTACATAGATATTATTCAACCACAAATATAACATCTACGGAACCCTACATCGTGCGTGGCCGGACATGTATTTGGCTGGTTTTTTAAATACCAATTTTTTTGTTTATTTATCAACTCTGAATAGTTTTGAATTTATATCACTTTTTTTGACAGAATTTTCTGACATTTTCTTATCTCTTTTCTTTTTTATGGCTTCTTGAATGCGTTCTGGGTCCCTAATGGGTAAATTACGAGGATGACGAGGGTCGACAAGCTCAGGCAACATGCAATCTATGTAAAATGACGTTAATTTTTCTTCCATTTTCTCCTTCCAAAAACTATAGTCTCTTATAATTATTTCTGTTTTAAGGGGTTCTGTATCATTAGCCCAGACAGCAAATAAACATTTGGAGCGCCGGGTAACATGCAACTGGCCTTGTACTTGATAGAACCAATTATGCGATTTATTAATTTTCAGAACTCCACTAGCGTCTTCTTTCCAAAATGTGATTTTTTTAGTTTTAATACCTTCTAATATTCCAATCTTGTGTGCAGTTATTGGACATTTCACCTCCACAATCATGTCTTCACCACACAGTCCATCTGGTGTAGCTCCTAGATACGGTAAATCTTTGTCTATAAATAATCCACACGGCGCAATGTCAATATTATGTTCGGAAGCCAGCTTAGTAAGAGCTTTTTTTTCATTTTCGCGGCCATGTTTGATGGACAAAACATTATCTAAGCTCGCCTTATAAAGGAATTCTATAACTGTTCTGGCACAGCCCGTGTCAGTTCTCATTTTAATTACTTTTCCGAAATTGGACGCAGTTAGCAATGATCGCCGTAACTCCAGCCACTCACTACTTCCTCCTTGAAGAATCGTTTGCTTTTGGACAAATTCTCTTTCATGGTCGGTTTTTTTTAAGTTTGACAAATATCTTTCCTTGAGCTTGTTAAATGCATCTAAATCCATGTCTGGTTTAGTACAATCTGGCCCATAATCTATATTTTTCGAAGTGGATGGAAATATTTGCTTTCTTACTTTTTTGTAATGTTTTTTGGTTGCATTTTTTTTTATTCGCTTACGTTCTAATAGAGGCAACATTCCCTTAGGACTTTTATTTGCGTTTATTGATTTATATAGCCTAGATACAGTCATTTTTTTATTAAATGAAACAGCCGCTGCGAGACATCTTGTTTTATAAGAATTTTTTTTAGAAAAATTTATTCTCTTGCCGCCTACAAATTTAGCAACAATGCTATGAAAATTTTCAACAGCGTTGCTATCTGTATCATGTATTAAGCTCCTGGCGTGAGCAGCTAATTCATGTACATAGTAACATATTTTTTGCCATAGTGTACTTAAAAAAAAATCTTGTGACGGTTTAGACACATCATCATGCCCAATTTTCATACAAAAGTATGATCTACAGTTCAAATGATCTCCAAACGCATGACGGTGGCACAATAATAAGTCGTCAAAAAGCAACTGAATGTCCGAATTAGATTTATGTTTACTTATGCTTTTACGAACAACTGCCCGGGCAGACAATATATTTTTTCTCGTTATCAATTTTCGGTATTTAATAGGATATTTTGTATCTGAAGTAAGTGCTGTTAGTTTATTGCAGAAATTGCGCAATAGATGGTTTCGGCACTCCACTTTCTCTACTGTTATATCGGAATACGGTCGTGCCTCTAATATTTTAGAATAAGTGCTAGAATCGCCATCCGAAATTAATCTCCCATAAATCAAGCCATGTTCTGTAATGGATTGCTTAAAACCTTCAACTAGAATTTGGCTCTCCATTCCCGTTGACGGACCGTTATAATTTTTAAAACAGAGATGGTCTTTAGCATCAGATTTATTTTTCTCAGCTACAGCACATATTTGGCAATATTTATTTTTAATACCAAGAAATAATATTTCACCAGTATTTTTACCTATAATAGCTGCGGCCCCAGAAAGAGCAGAATAATTCTTTTTATAAGATCTCTTGCTCCAACATCCATCAGCCTTTACGTCTATAATAGGTATACCGTCGTTATTAAGTCTACCCTCTCTTATGGCAATTTCTTTTTCTTTGCTTGCTGCTTCTTTCATGCTCTCCAAAGCAACAATTTCCCATTTTTTGCTAATGAATTGGTGGTTTTTATTATATATTCTTTCGGACAACTTAGGTAAATTCAGACATGCTAGAAACTCTTCCAATTGTGACTGACCGCAACCGATAGCTACAGTACCAGCTACAGCGCATGTGTTGATATTTGTGTAGTTATCATCAGAACAATCATTATTTATATTAAATAATAAATTACACATTTTACACTTAAATGTAAAAATAGATAATAATCCAATTTTTTTTTCACTTATTAATTCGAGTTCCTTAGAAGTACAGCCCAAAGGGCCATGGCTGCTTATTTCAATTAATTGTTGAATGAAGTAATTGACATCAACTACTCTTCTACCAACCTTCAAAGGTTGTTGGTCGCCTTCAGCATTATAATATGATATTTCGTACTGCAAAGAAAAACTGACTTTTATACGTTACTCTACGATAAATAAAAAATAACATTATAACCAAATTACTAAAAGTTTTTTTATCCTTCTAATTATTATAAATGTGAAAGTTTGTAAAGATGTTTGGATGTTTGTTACACAATCACATATAACCGTTGAATAAATTTGGATGGTATATGTAACATGTATATTAATAATTAATTATGCTCAGTTTATATTAAAAAAACGTATATGTACCTCAGCTTCATTAATATTTTTACTATTTGCATTAGTGTCGATAGTATTCTCACGCAATAACTCTTGAGTACTATCTCTTTGTTGATGAACATCATTGTTTATTCTAAAAATAATTAAGATAATTTTAAAATGAACCGACTTATAAAAACACAATGTAAAATGTTTGAAATAACCAAAAAATACGTATTATATGTTTTTATATAAATCGGCACCAATATTTTAGTATACATACATACTTTATAAATACTGCAATATGTACATCCAAATATATGTGTATTACTGCAATATGTATATACAAATATATGTGTATATCCATATACAGAGTGTATACGACGGTTTGACATTAAATGAAAAGGCAGGTGTTACTAGCCCATATAATGATTTAATTTCTAGTTACTAGCCCATAAAATTTTTTCTAATTAATCACAAAAGTAATTTGACGAAAAACAAAAATTTGAAATTTTCTAACAAAATAAATAATATTTTAATAGTAACGAAGTAATACACCATTTTATTATGACAAGTTCACTGAACTGTAATGAACGGCAACGTTTATCCTTCGACGTGGACTATGACTTAAGTCAGTGACCGTTTGACGTACTTACATAGTGTTAATTTAGAATTAAAGAAATTAAAAAATTTGTCCTGTGTCTAAACTATTGAAGATATTTAGTAGATTTTTTTTTGTCTCGCTTTATAATGTCACATACTATACGTAATTGCATTTAATGTCATACCGTCGTATACTCTCTGTATATTTGTACATATTGCAGTATTGTAAATGTATATAATGCAATATCGGTAAAGTAGAACTAATGTAATATTATCGCTAAGTAACGGATCCATACGGACGACGTCACGGGGTAGTTTAATACAGTACTTATATAATAAAAATACAAATATACGTACATACATACATAGAGTGCTGAAACATAATCCTTTTGGCGTTACCTAGTCAGGTCAAGACTGTACAAAAAAGAGTAGAATGCTACTTTTATACTGTGCCACAGTGCCGGGTCTATTACTTTCTAAATACACCTGTTACTCGAAAAATACGGTAGTAGTTTTGTGATGCCCAGTAGGCACTCAATAATGTATTATTTAATTTTGGGATTAAAAATTCATATAATACGATAATAAAGGAACAGAGATATGTAGGATTTTTAATTTACCTATTTGTGATAATTTCACAGTCTTCGAATATTTTATTTTGGTTAGAGACTGAGAGGTTTTGTCTTTTTCTTGCTTTCCTGTAATCAAATAAATAAATAAAATAAGATGCATTTATAGAAGTAGGTAGGTATTTATTTTAGCCTAGTATCTTATCTCTGATAATATCAGCTAATAAAAAAAATCTGACGAGGTAAGTACCTGAATATTCTATCGGTAAGTACCTATGTATACGTAGAATGTATAGGTAGGTATACCTAACAACTCAAGCAAAGAAAAGCGGCATTTATGCTCGTGCAAGATAACGTAGGTAGTTAGGTACCTAACAGCAGCGTGTATATGGTTGTTTTGTGTAGGTAGCTATCTAGGTCGCACATTGTTGCATGTCACGTACAATCATTGTAATTTTTCTATGCTAGTTGTACGACCGACGCCGACGTTCGCGTTCCGATCGAAGCACCTCGTAGGTAGACCTCGCCGGCGTCGTCGTCGTCGCGTCGGTCGAAAAACGCCCTTGCCACATGAGTAAATATCCAAGTTAGATATTTTACTCATGTGCCCACCTAACTGAGTTCGAAATGACTGTAGACATAGATAATATTGTAGTAAGCTCATATTCATATCCCATATAGGGTATAAAACAGCAGGAATTTACTGATCCTTAGGCCTGGTGTTGTGTTGATCTTATCACAAGCGACAATAGGCTCACCACCTGCTACCTAGTTTACGTGGAACTAAACATAAATATAAGATATCCTAGGTACTTACTTATCTATCTCAAAGTAGGTATTTTACTAAAAATATGAATGTAGGTATATACGTACAGGATATTCATGTGTTGAATCTTTTGCATTTGTATTCGTTTCAGTCGTGAAATTTTACCCATTTTGATTAAAAACAATAAATGTAGGTAAATACCTACGTATTTATTACACTAAATTTTAAATAAAAAAATCTAAATAACTAATCTAACCTATTTATAAAACTAAATCTATTCACACACAAACTCAAAGTTGTTCACACAATGTTTTTTTTTATATTGTTTATTTGCATTTATTAAATTACGTAAATGATTTTTAAAAAACCGCATACGTCCATCCGTCAGAAGGGCTTGCGCCGCTCTGCCGCCCTGCCTCCCGTCGCCCGCGCAGAGCCCCTGCGACGCTGATTCAGCCAAATTATCAATAACTATTGAAACATTATCCTAATAAATGAAATAAACCTACAGAGTTGACATTTGGTTTATTCCGGTTGATTCAATATAACTTTTATATTTATAACTATAGTAATTACAAAGTAATATTTCGATATAAGTGAAATCACGTTGTTTTAATATCGTTGGTATAAGTTATATAATCAATTATTGTAAATAATTCTTCTACTATTCTAAAGTTCATGAATCAAAGTATATTGTTGGCAAAAAAAAAAGAATAAATAGCATTAGAATCTACTCAATTATCGAGATGAAAGTAGCGGATTTCGTCGAAATTTCGTCGGAACCACCTTAAATACTACATTAATTTTGCAGATAGTTTCTTCTCGTAATTATATTAATTTATTTTTTTGACAAAATAAGTACCCGGTACCTATTACAATTAATGTTTAAGTATGTCTAGTATATTATAGTCAGATTTATATAGTAGTTCTGTTCATTTTTAAACTGGAGTCATGGTCCTCAAATAGTACTGCTGAATATTTTATGGCACTGACTATTTGATGTGGTACATACATAAAGAATACAAAATTATTACATTTATGATACAATTTAATGATATTTGTAATAAATAACATACATATTATGTCAAATAATTATTGGATTAGTGAGCAAGCATGGTGATCAATGCTCATACCTTCTCTATAAATGAGAAGAGGCCTTTGCCCTGCAGTGGATCAGTAACACGCTGATATTATAATTATACATAGATAAAATACTCTATATAGTACACGAATTTTATTTCATTTTTTTAAATCTTATTTAGCTGTATCAATAATTATATAAAAAAATATTTTTTTATATTTATGAATAACTAGCTGCGCCTTACGGCTTCGCCCGCGCGGAAATTGGTATGTGTGTTTAATTAATGTAACTCGGGAACCAGACCTATTTTCGGGATAAAAGTCCTATGTCCGTCTCCGATACCGAACCTATGTACATACCAATTTTCATTAAAATTGGTGCCGGCGTTTAGGCGCTGCGTGGTAACAAACATACACACACACAAACTTTCGCATTTATAATATTAGTAGGATAAATATAACGAAAACAATAAAATAAAATAACTTTTAAATATGAAATTTCGAAACCAAATTTAAATCAACATAGAAACAAATAACAACAAGGTATTTTTCATATGACTTTTACAAACACAACATAATATATGACAGGTACAAACCTGAAAATATACTTGTAATATATATCTGTTCAATATAATTGCAAGAATCTTGTAGTTACTCTAAAAGGGGAAAATATGGCTAGCGTTCCTTAGACGACTCGCAAGAACCAAAATTGCTATTTGCTTGGTGGACATTCACGATATTTAGGGTTGAACCACATCTGGCAGGACGAAACCGCACTTTCCTGTACTAGAAGTACAGGAAAGTCTGAATCGTCTTTTACTAGAGCAAGAAAGAGCGACAGAACGCGACAGCAGGTCTTAGTGACAGAAAAGACGCATAGGAAAGTGAGGTTCCGTGCTGCAAGATGAGGCTCCCCCTATCTACCAAAATCATAATGGCTTGACATGACATGTATACGCGCAAGCCCGTATCTAACGCAGTTGAAACGCTCATAATACACAATTGTACGAGTATAATATATAGCCCAGTCAAAATGTTCTTATTATTGGCCGTTTGCAATAGCTGCACTAATTTAAATTATTTATCTAAATAAGCGCAAAAATTGTACAGCCATGATGGTAAAATCCGACTCAATAAGTCCCTAATATTTACGAAATTTAATACAACCAGGCATATACTAACAAAACACATATATGTAAGTGCAGGCTATTAAAAATATGAAATATCTAAGCCATGCTTATTAACTTTCTAATATTTTTCTTTTTTTATAACTATGTTGTTTTCATATTGTGCAATGCTATTTACTTGCTATTTTATTCTAATAAATATACAAATAACGTTAATCAAATCTATGAATAACAATGTTGTATATCCAAAATGATGATAATAAGCTTATATTTAAAACTTTTAAGTATAAAGAGAAATGTTTTACAAAACTATTCATACACATATAAATCACGATTTGTCCCACATACTGAAATATAAATAACACATATTGATACCGTATGTAGCTCATAATCAGAGATTGGAATTGGTTGAGTATATTTACCTAAAGTTCAAAGAAATAACATAGAGTTGATAATACCTGCTCTGAAATCCCAGAATCATAAATATGACAATTAAAACACGCGATTATAAAAACATGAACTGGACTTTGAGTATAGTTACAAATTATTGATTTAAACAATCACATTTCAATTAATAATAGAAATAATACCAGCCTATTTACTGTCCCACTGCAGGGCAAAGGCCTCTTCTCATATAGAGAAAGTATGAGCATTAATCACCACGCTTGCTCAAGGCGGATTGGCAATTTCAGACATTTAAGTCCAGGTTTCCTCACGATGTTTTCCTTCACCGTTAGTCAGAAATGTCCAAGATAAACTTAGAAAGTACATATGATTTGTAAAATCACATTGGTACTTGCCCGGATTCGAACCCACTACCTCGTATTTACGAAGTGGGTGCCTTATCCACTGGACCATTTCGACTTTTCAATTAGGTTTCCGTAATATAATTGTGTCAAATTCAAATGTTTTAAATAGATCAATTTATGATTCTCGGATTTTAGAGGAGGAATTATCAACTCTATGTTAGTTACTTCTTCGAACTTTAGGTAAATATACTCTAACTATTCCGATATCTGTTCATAATATATAAAATATTTCTATCATTAAAGCAAAACAATATTACATATGTTTTAAAAACAATAGATTGCAATTGTATTTACAATACATTCTTTGCCTGAAGTATACCCAAGTATATTGTTTTCAATTATTCACAACTTAGCATGGAATGTTATTTCCACCACACAGTTGCATGAATATTGTAGGTTTACATAATTATAACACTCGAATAGACTTAGTCAGAAATTTAAGAGCTATGAATAAATAGTAAAATATTATTATGTTTATATACAACATTTTCCTGGCAAAGTAAAATCGTCATCATATATAATCGTCATTATATTTTAAAACATTGAGCTGTCAATTTAGAATTGGCACGCATGTGATTTATTTGTGTTATTTTACTATATTAAAAATTATTAGTAAGCTCTGTTAGCATTCAAATTTGATGTTTAAATGCTCCCAATGTTTACTAAGTGTATATTAAAATTCTAAGAATTATTAACATTTAATAGACTTAACCCTAAACATGACACTGACACCTAATGTATGGCATACTATTAATAGACGAGGATTACAGATTCCCCCAAGTTGCCTTGTAAAGCTTCTAGTGACTAAATCTAATCTTGTTACCATACAAAAATAAAATTGTCTTGGACAATTAAGCTTTTATATGATATACATAAAACTCTTTTTCTCTAATTAACTTTGGAGGTACATAGAACAGCCTTTCGTTTTGTTACTCACATCTGAAGTTTGCAATGTTTATAGATCAGTTAGTCCACCATTGTGTTGTCCTGCTCTGACATTGTCCAATACTTTATTCACGAATTCTGAAGTATTGCCGGCTATTTTAACCTCTGCAATTAATTAAACAGACCATTTTTATTTTGTAAGTACACAAAAGTAATAAACATAAAGTAGAATAAAATATGAATGCAAATTTTATTAAGTATTGAAATAATTACTGTTGAAAATATCCAGTAAATTTTTATCATAACATTGACCCAATCACACACATAATATAGTGTAAATATTAATTAATGCCAAATTTACCTGTAGCTGTATCAACTATGTTTTTGATGTGCAAGTTCCAATCAACAGTGTTCTGTGAATTGGTTATTCGGCTGCTCAGTACTTGTTTCATTTGATGTATCCCAGTCAAGAGACGTTCTGAAATATTTAATAGATCATTAATAAGTACCCATCTAAACATTTTTCATAAGTTTTTATGTATTATCTTTTAAAAGCATCAACATACATCTTCGCAAACAATATTGTATGTATTTAGGTTTATTAAATATTCCAAAATCAAAGAAATGTCAATTCTTAGTTTCAAGAATATTTTACTTGCCGCCTATACATCAAGTTGTAAAATGCATGCAACAGCTATTGCAAACAACTAGTCATAAATATAAAAAAAAGGTATTTTACTCACTGTGTTCATTCTCTAATCCATGCAGCTTTAGTTTATTAGCTTCATGTTGAGCTTTTTTCTTCAGTCTGCAGGCCCGTGAGGCTAATTTATTTTTCTCTTTTCTTGTTTTGGGCCTTATGTTGAATGGTAATTCGCTCACAGGAATCATGTCATTAATAACTTTGCCAAGATTGTCCAATTCTTTGCCAATTAAATACAGTTTTCTTGGGTTAGGTGTCAAATCATTACCATCGCCTTTTCTAGCTTTTCCACTACAAAAATGCAATTTACATCATTAATTTTGGGCAAGTAATTATTTAGACTTACAAAAATTGTATGAACTAAATAAACTTTATAAATACAACTATTTTAATAGCAAAATACCATAAAATTTCAGAAATATCATTTACAAAATAAATTTGATAGGTAACTAAACAAGGCTAAAACAAAATCTACACTCACAATTTAAAATTACCCCTTTGTTAACATGGATATCCTAAGATTTACCACCCACTAAGATAAATATTAATAAATCATTAAAGCCTTAAAACCATAAAATGTTATAGCAAAAAGTATTCCAGCCTCTGATAAATTTTAACTTAAAAAATTTAAAATTAACAAATAAGGTTATTGGTTACTTAACTGTACAATGTTAAGTTAACATCTTAGCAAATAATAAACATGTTTACCTGATCATTATTGCCATATGCAATTAGTAGTATTTACATGTCATTTACTCATGTAATAAAGTAGTTTAATGAAATATTATCTGATGTACTCTAAAATACTCAAAGTATCAACCATAGAAATCTCAAAAACAGAAACAGTTTTAGATATTTATGGTTCCAACCAACCCAACCATTCAAGCATAAATTTTATTCAGTTGTAAGTATATTTTAAGAAATATTACCATATTTTTTAGTTCTTACTATAAATTCCCATTATTAATGTAATGTAAGACCAAGGTCAAGTGGATAAACCCTATAATATTTTGTCAAAACCATTTTCGTGTAAATTTTTCTACAAACAATAGACAAGCTATTCTTACCTGTGCTTAATGCCCCTAACACTGCAACTGGGACTGAAAACAGGATCGGTAACTAAATTCAAAATATGTGGATCTTCCGACTTATTCTTTAAAATAAGTCTTTGACCTTTGGGTCCTTTTGCTTGGACATTATATTGCCAAAAATACCTCTCCTTTTTGGAAATATGACGGGGCTTATTTTCGGATTCATCATTCGATTCTGAAAGTTAATTTGAAATCATTTTTGTTTTATTTCTGTTTTAAAACTAGCATTTTTGTTAGAACTCAAAAAAATTCTATTAAATATGCACAAGTCTAGTACTCTCAGGTAACTCTAGTACTGATTTAAAATTTATTTGCACTAATTTACATTTACATAATTATTTCCCACAATATTTACGTAATTGTCTAGCTTTCAAAGTCGGTAACTCGATAATATATTATATATAATTACCTATATCATTATTTTACTGATACTAATACTATTATTTAATAAATTCTAAATAAAGTCGCATCGTGGGCAGACCCCTCATAATTCACAAAGACCGACGACCTGATAAACCAATGGATGAGGGCGGCTCACGACATCAGCAGCAAGCAGTGGACATCTTTTGTTTAATATGATGATGATGATGATTTAATATTTACCGTCTGAGGATAGGTCTTCATATCTGTCACTGTCTTCATCAGACTCCACATCACGGTCATCTTCATCCTGCGAGAAGTCTAATGTACCAGGGCTGAGTAGACCTCCAGATAGAGAAGATGCTGATCCTGCTTCAGCCAATGAACTTGTGGACAACAAATGTTTACGTGGCTCTCTACGTTGCCAAATCTGTAGCAGAATAACCCAATTTTAATAAACATGACAATATAATAAACATGACATATTAAACATTAATTTGTCAATTAATAGAATGTAGACAAGTTTTTTTTATATTGCTTGTAATAAAGAAGCTTTAGTAATTCCCATATTTAAATCTGGAGAAAAGCATTTGGTTGCGAATTACAGACCAATATCAATTCTTGACTTATTTGGTAAGATATTTAAAACTTATTAGCAAACCTTTACGATGGTACTTGAAACAACATATAACGGAATACCAACACGGTTTCGTGAAATCTAGGTCCACGAATCATCCACGATATCAAATTGCCTCGACAAACCAATACCAGTAGACGTAATTTACACAAATTTCAGTAAAGCATTTGATAAAGTGGATCAGTGGATCGCCTAATTGCAAAATTAAATGATATAGGCATGGACGGAGCTTTGGTCAAACTTACTTCAATAACTTACTACTAGTCTTACATGATAGAATGTCTAAAGTGGTCATAAATGGTTATTGTTCTGCCACCTACGAAGCAACATCTGGTATCCCGCAGGGATCGCATATTGGGCCTATCCTGTTTAACGTTTTTATTAACAATATTTTTCTTATTTGCTGATGACCTTAAGGTCATGATGCCCATTCAAAGCGATGACGACTCAAAAAAACTACAAAATGATATAGACAATCTAACAAATTGGTGCAAAGTAAACAAAATGACCTTAAATGTAAAAAATGTTTTTATATCCAATTTACGCGAAATAAACTCGCAACTAATAATATTTACTACATTGAGGACACTCAAGTGGAAAAAGTAAATGTAATTCGTGATTTGGGAGTTCAAATAGAATGTAACCTAAAGTTCGATGTGCACATACTGGACATACTGAAAAATTCTTTGTGAAATGAACCATGTAAATTGTAGTGTAGTGTGTAGTTCTTTGTTGGAGATCCTGAACAAATAAAAAAATAATAGAAGAATTACTAGCATCGCATTTAGTTGATAATAAAATGGATATGAATTTTTGTAATATTTATGTTAGTTTCATGTAAACATCTACTAATATTCAAGTGAATTAAAAGCAAAATCTAAAAAAATTCAAAAAATCTGTATTACATTAAATATAGAACGTATTCTGACCTGTTCCATTGTAAGATTTGTTGGTGCTGAAGAGGAAAGCTGTGTCTGTTGTGGCTTTGTACTACTCGGATATGGAGGCAACACAATAGAGGCTGGAACCGACTGCCCCAGTGCTATTTCACCGCTGTACCCATCCATCCTCAACAGTAGTTCCGGTAACTGATTTATAGGCTGAGCAAAACTTGATGATGCAGAACTTTGCTGGCTTGCAGGTGAAAAGGCAAGTTGAGCTCTGTTGTAAGGACTGCATGGACTATCTGGGGCCATAATGCTATTAGACTCAATTGTGTTGGTGCGGCGCGAGCCACCCATGACTCCTCCAATCTGAACACAATAGCCACTTTCTTCTGGCAATAATAGATCATCAAAATTCAAATCATCAAGCAAAGTGTCTGGATTCGCATTTAATTCAGCGAGTGTTGGACCAAGTATTAAATCAGCTTTGTCTACTTGGAATATGTCATCATCATCCATTTTGAAGCTCTCCACTTTTGACGAGTTATCAGTATCAAACGCTAGCTTGTTGTACTGCATTGTAGGCATATTGTGGAATGAGCCAATCAAATTATCTTGCAGACCCAAATCTAAGTCAGTATTGAAGTCGCCGAGGTCCAGGCGACGCTGCGGAATAGGCACAGAAGCGGACATCGTGCCTAATTCAGATGGCGATTCTTGTTTTATCTCAACACCTGGCTCGAGAAGAAAGTCATGTGTGTAAATAGAATCCGACATCGCACGTGTTTGTGACCAGTGACCTTGACGGTTAATAGTCTTGTTGATAGAGATTGGCGCACGCGTCTTACGTCTCTATCGATTTATTCACAGCGAAACCCACGTGTTGTATCTTTATTATTAAACTCAATAATATTTATGCAGACTATTTACAAAGACTAATAGAAATATATCAAATGTTTTTAATGATATTAGATTGAGAAATCTCATCATTCGATTACATAACTGTAACAAAACACAATGCTAAACAAAATTGAATTGAAGCACTTATAAATTCACAATGACTTTCGATATCGAAATTAGACACACAATAGATTCAAGAACTTCAACACGATAGATTTTAATTTAAATAATAAATATTTCGTATTAAAATGACATGAAATAATCACAAGAAAAACAACTATCCTATAAAAATCCAATTTATCAAGAGCTACAATAACAAAAACACTGCTCTGCTCTACGAAGTAAACAAAGATTATAATAATAATAATCAGCAAATTCAAAGGTCACTAGAAAGAGTAAGCATAATAATTTGGTGTTTGAGAAAGAAAGAGATGTACATATATAAATTTGCTAGACTTTTTAGAAGGAAGTGGAAAGTATCCGCATCCAGGTGTTCCCATATCAAATAATTTGCAAATTTTATTGGTTTTATTGGCTATTGGTGAACACTTGATCTGTTTTTTAAGTTTAGTAAAATTTACGTTTATCATTTTAAGTGTTGTATGAACATAATTATAATCAAAAATTCAGGATGTAATCAATTATTATCTACACACATCTACTGTAAAAACAAAAATATATAAAAAGACATCAAAGTATTTATTGTATTATCTTCTTGTATATCTGCAATTAAACCAACAAAATTCAACAAATTAAGTCCACAATATTTTTTGTGTCAAAATGGGTCGCGTATTCCACCTGATTAGGTTTAGACCAAACCACAGAACAAGTAAGTACTTGTTCTGTGGTTTAGATGTCTAAATTAGAGATGAAACGTATTTACGCTACCAGGGCTTAAAACCAGGGCTTCGCTTCGAAGGCGAACGATAGCATAGAGAAATGATTCATATTTCAATGTGGATAAGAAACACACTCGTACTTTGTGTATAATAAATACTTTTATCTTCAAAGTATTTTTTTATTCATACGAATTTGTTCCTTATCCTACTAGGAATACAGGTTAAATTCCTATGCAAATATTTTAGGTAAGGCGCTCGCGTCCAGCGTGGAGCGGGTTGCCATACTCGAACCCGACCTTTAGAGGGTGGGATAACAAATACTTTCAAGTATTTTAAAACCAGGTTTTCGACCCTCGTATTTTTACGTACTTGTACTTAGAAGCCCTGGTATTGAATTTTGCAAGTATATCTCATCTATAGTCTAAATGATTCATTATCTAAATAAAAACTAAATGACTGAATTTAGTTAGGTGGAATGGAATACGCGCTAGTTAGTTGGCCGGTGAAAGCTAATCGCAGATGGCGCTAACATAGATGGTAACGGGTGGCGCAAAAGTAAAGACCCTATTTGGTTCAGCTATAACATTTTTTCTAAATTAGAAAACTAGATTTAGATTTTTTTAAATGTATATTTGTGCCATTAAATTTCGTACCATTAGGATTTAAAGATGATGTCTTTTAAATGGTGACCTCCAGAGTTGATACACATTTGAGCCCTATTTATGACATTTTGCATAACTTGCCGTAACACTTCCTGCGTTTCCATTTCCATCTCTCAGGGCATGTCAATAAGCAGAATACTCGGTTCTGGGGCACTGATAATCCGCGCATTATTCAAGAAACACCTCTACACCCACTAAAAGTTACTGTATGGTGTGGCATCTGTGTTGACAGAGTGATCGGACCCTATTTTTTCGAAGACGCTGGAGGCAATGCGATTACTGTCACTGGAGAACGCTACAGAACCATGTTACGTGAGTTTTTGATACCCAGTTTGGACGAATTGGGGCTGGAGCACATCTGGTTTCAACAAGACGGCGCTACGGCACACACAGCGCGCGACACTATGGACTTAGTGAGGGACGCTTTTCCAGGCCGAGTTATCTCTCGTTTTGGCGATTTGCCTTGGCCTGCAAGATCACCCGATCTGACCAGTCCAGACTTCTTTCTTTGGGGTTTTTTGAAATCTCGGGTGTATGTGAACAAGCCACAGACTCTCGCAGCTCTAAAAGAAAACATTCGTCAAGAAATAACGAACATATCGCAGGAAGTGTTACGGCAAGTTATGCAAAATGTCATAAATAGGGCTCAAATGTGTATCAACTCTGGAGGTCACCATTTAAAAGACATCATCTTTAAATCCTAATGGTACGAAATTTAATGGCACAAATATACATTTAAAAAAATCTAAATCTAGTTTTCTAATTTAGAAAAAATGTTATAGCTGAACCAAATAGGGTCTTTACTTTTGCGCCACCCGTTACATTGGGACAGCATTGGCATTTGAATTGTTTACAAAAATAAATTTGTTTTTACGGCTAGGGATGCAACGATACCATTACGGTATCGATACTTTTACTTGATACAGTATCGGTTGGCGTGTATATATACTTACTCGGTATCAATTAAAAAGTATCGATACCTACTCTTATCGACAGTTTTAGTAAATTTAGAGGAAAAACTCAAGTATTGATATTCTTTATTGATAAGTATCAAATGTTCACAATTTACGAAAAATAAGTCCGTTTTAGTGGCGCTTCCTAAAAATATTAACTTTTCTAAATATTTGCCTGTTAGGCGATTTCTGGCAGAAGTGACTGTTCCCCCAGCTTTGGAGAACAGCCTTTCGCAAGGTACAGAGGTACCTACTATGTTTAAATATATGCGCGCTTGTTTATTTATATAAACAAGCGCGCTGGGAATACGGGCTTTAAATCCTCCCGTTCCTCTAATGGGCTGGTTTTTAACGCGCAGACTGGATTAGCCAAATAAATTGACACTTCATCGGCTTTTGACGAAGCACGTCTCCGCTTCTGGCCAACTGCGAGTTGTTTGTGATGTGACCAAAAATCGAAATTTTTGTTGGCGGTCTCATCTTCAGAGCCACTAGTTGATATTGTCAAATCTTCTGTCAAAACCATTTTTTACAGTGAATTCCAGTGCGTATTAACGTCAGGAATAAATTTTTTAGTACATCCCTCAAGAACTCCACTGAAAAAGATCATCTTTTGTTTTCACGGAAGATGGTTGTCATTTAATTTCATCCACATTTTTTCTATTTTATCATTGTAATATACCATTAATATCATCAACAAGAATATTATTCTACACTTGACGCTGGCAGAAATATCTGACACAATCGTCGACTCTGATGCCAAAAAAAAGGAGAAGAAGAAGAAGAACTCCACTATCAATCTGAACTTTTCTTAGTTTGTCTGACTGTATGACGCTGTTTTTAACCCATTTAACAATATCTCTAACTTTATTGATAATACTAGTAATTGCAGGAGAAGTATTTTTTAATGATGAATGTACTATTAAATTTATTGTAAATTTGTATTGCAAAACATTTACCATGTTTTGCACATACAATAAATTGGTATTTATACATACTGATATGAGTACTTTGGACCGATGCCTACTCGATACTTAATTTCAAAATATCGATACTGAAAGTACTTGGTTTCGGAGAAAAGTATCGAGTATGAACGTATATTTACTCGTATCGTTTCATCCCTATTTACGGCAATTTAAGAGTTGAATACGTCTATCTAACATTATAACCTTAACTTTGTCTAATAAACTTAATGAGTTTTTACTGGCGGCTCAAGAAATTGAATGATGAACATATAAAAAGTGACGTTTAATTACGCGAAAAAAGCAGATCTTGTCAAAAGTATTTTGTTCGTACTATTAGACTCATATTCCTTACTTCTTCTTTAAAATATTAATACAATAAATAAGTGGTTAATATTACAATATCGTGTGTATTTTCATAATTTAATAAAAAATATGAAAGAATCTTGTATTTAATTCCAGTTCATATTTCAGTTACCTCGCAATTGCAATCAATCATAACTTTAATTTCGGTCGTGCCTATTATTGCTTATTATGATGAAAATAAAGAACCCGAGACGTAGTTATTAAGAGAAAATCTTATTGGGATATAAATTGTATTTAACAGTGACTACTCTGCCACTCCCGGCTTGGATGACAATGATAGGGCATTATTCAAATACTAGTGAAAGAAGGTTTTATCAATAGTGATTTATATTTAATATGATTACTAGTTATAGACCTGTTTATTAAAATAGGTGATATTTTTTCGTGGTCACTGTTTATCAAAATGTTTACGACGTATCTTCAATCTATCTGATAAAATTATTTTTTGACGATGAATGGCTTTTAACCAGACTCAAAAATTTTCTTATGTATTGCCAACTCCATTAATGGGTTACTAATGAGTTACTAATAAAAATATTGCGATTTTATCATACCTATATTGTGTGCGTTACGATTGCTCCGCCAAGTTATCCAACCAGAAAAAATCTTTGACCATAATTTTGTCGGAAATTGTCGAAATCGAAGTGCACAAACAAAAAATTTGTCGATGTAGAAATAAAGAAGTTATAAGGGTTTTAAGTTGTCCGCGCCAACATAACATGTACGATTGCGCGGCCATGGAGATCTCAGCAACTGTTTGGGTTAGAGATCTAATTCTTTTTGCCAATTGAAGACTGAATTTGTCGAAAATTGTCGAAAAAAGAATTAGAAGTCCTTGGTTAGTATATTACGAAATATTTACGACTGAATGCTATGGCCGCGCAATCGTAACGTTGTTGATTCTTTATTGTTGATTATTTCTGTAAAACTTAAGATTTATACATTAAAACTATTACAAGAAGAAAGGTCTTAATTTGTCGAAACTAATAAAAGCAATAAATACTATGTCAGTTTAGTGAAACTGACGAAATCAGCCCAAAACAGAAAGTACGTGGCCGCGCAGTCGAAACGCTACTTTGCACGCTGATATCTCATTATCTGTAATTGCTAGGATTTCGGCGTGAACATCAAATTGTTCGGCATGTTAACGATGATTAATCTATATTATTACTAGGGGAAGAGTTTGTTTGTTTGTTTAATCCATTTAAGGTTAGTCCTAAGTACAATGCAAAATCATACCAATAAATATTTCATTCATAAAGTAAATAATTGTAAAGATTATATAAAACTTACTCCGTGAATCATTAGCTTCTAAGCTTCCTGCGGCACTTTCAAGATTCAAACAACTTCTTCTAATTACATAATTTATTTATTTTCTTACAGTGAAATCACATTTTTAACTTTTATTAGACATACTCAGATGACACATTATTTGAACTCAGAAAGAATCCACACTTTAAATTCACATACTGAGGAGGTTTTACTACAAACAAAATATACAGACCTTATTTTTAACAATAATCAAAGTAATGAAAACTCATAAGAATATTTTTATTAAACAAAAAAACTCTTCCCCTAATAATAGTATAGATTAATCAAAGTCAAAGTATTTATTTCATTTATATCATTAAGTATGATGCTTATGAAAAGTCAAAATTACATGAAGTCAGCTAATTAACCTACAGCTAGTTCGCTGACGAGGTAGAGCTGTGAGAAGAACTGGCAAGAAACTCACGCCACTCGTTTCAATCGCCAGATAATTAAAAATTTTTGTATGAGTTAACAATTTTAACACATCAACGCAACCAAAGAACCATACAAAGTACATATTAAAAAACAACCAATTAATTTAATAACATTTAAAAAAAAAAGAAACTAACATAGAAGATTTCAATTATTTAGTTTCATCTATTATGGTAATGTGACTACGTATTTTAATTAAAATTAAAAAAAAGTAAATGCATTTCCCAGACATATTGAACTACAAGGTAATACTGAATTAAGTATTAAATGTATACCGTGCCAAGATTGAACAGTCATCCTAGGTAGCACCCGTTCACAAGCATGACGCACAGACTAGCCATCATCACCTTCGCCATATTAGAGGGAAGGTGATGACCCGGCCAATACGACACCACAAGCAATGACATTTTAGTGAGCATGACAATGCAAGGCATGGGTGGTAAAAATAACTATAATAAAATGTTATGTCTTACGAGTTCATAATGATCATGATATGCATTCACTTCACATCAAACTTTTACTGAAATAGTCAATATCATTTCTGCAGATTAAGCTAAATGTTGTTTAATCTCCAGTTACGGGTATTGCCAAATCAAATCGAAAGTATGGTTACCCTACTCGAACATTGTATGAGATATTATAATTTTTGAGATAACACGCAATGTAAACTATTCTGAGGATAAAGCGATATGTCATTTTCCTGAGGTTAACATGCCGAACAATTTGACGTTCACGCCGAAATCCCAGCAATTACAGATAATGAGATATCAGCGTGCAAAGTAGCGTTTCGACTGCGCGGCCACGTACTTTCTTCTTTGGGCTGATTTCGTCAGTTTCACTAAACTGACATATTATTTATTGCATAAATTAGTTTCGACAAATTAAGACCTTTCTTCTTGTAATAGTTTAAATGTATAAATCTTAAATTTTACAGAAATAATCAACAATAAAGAATCAATGTTACGATTGCGCGGCCATAACATTCAGTCGTAAATATTTCGTAATATATTAACCAAGGACTTCTAATTATTTTTTCGACAATTTTCGACAAATTCAGTCTTCAATTGGCAAAAAGAATTAGATCTCTAACCCAAACAGTTGCTGAGATCTCCATGGCCGCACAATCGTACATGTTACGTTGGCGCGGCCAACTTAAAACCCTTATAACTTCTTTATTTCTACATCGACAAATTTTTTGTTTGTGCCCTTCGATTTCGACAAATTCCGACAAAATTATGGTCAAAGTTTTTTTCTGGTTGGATAACTTGGCGGAGCAATTGTAACGCACACCCTACATCAGCTATTTAAATGACGCGTTGTATCAAATCAAAATACAATGAAATCGGAGTATATCGTCTACCAAAACACAAGAACATTTGTGATTCGTTGCCAAAACTTAATTCCAACAAAATTTTAATGAGCCTATTATGAGAGTGATTGCCACTGAATGACGGTTGATTTTTTCGACTTGTCATCTTTTGAGACCACAGGTTATACTTTTGAAGGACAAAGATGTCGTAACCAGCTGAACGTCAGGTGCAGTGACAATACTGACAAAATATTAGAAATAAACGGATTTTTATTATTATGGGTGACGAAAACTTAAATTCTAGTAAAAAATGTGATACAACTAAGTGTAACGTCTTAATTATTGGCGCTGGCATGGCTGGATTGTCTGCCGCCAATTGCCTTCTGAAAAATGACATGAAAGACTTTATAATTTTAGAAGCTAGGAAACGTATCGGTGGCCGTATAATTTCAATACCAATGAAAAATCAGAATGTTGAACTGGGGGCTAATTGGATACATGGCGTTTTAGGTAATCCAATTTTTGAAATAGCTATGGCTAACAGTCTTGTAAACATAATAAACATACCTAAGCCGCATAAGGTTATAGCAGCTACAGAAGATGGAAAACAAGTACCTTTTGGTGTATTACATGAAATACACGAGGCGTATGTATGCTTCTTAAGGCGCTGTGAAGAATATTTTCTATGTCAGTACCTACCACCACCTGACATCCACAGTGTGGGTGAGCACATCAATTTGGAAGCTACTATTTATTTAGAACGCTTACCATCGTCAGAGGAAAAGAAATTACGGAGACTGATATTTGATTGTTTACTGAAACGAGAGACATGTATATCTGGTTGTAATACTATGGATGAAATAGATCTCCTGGAATTGGGCAGTTATACAGAATTACAGGGTGGCAACATTATGATACCATCAGGTTACAGTTCAATTTTAGAACCAATGACAAAAAATATTGCACCAGACAAAATATTAAAAGACCATGCTGTGTGCAAAATAAAATGGGATGCTGATAAACACAGTTCACATTTAGATGATGTTGGTGAAGAGTCTGAGGACTCAGATCAAACTGTGATTGAGGATTGTTCCAAAACATCCTCTTCTGATAAGACTATAAACCCTGGGGAAGGATCATCATTTACTGACACACGAAAACCAAAGAAATTTTTTACAAATTATGTGGAGGTTTTATGTGAAAATGGAAAATCTTTCTATGCCAATCATGTGATATGTACTATACCTCTTGGTGTTCTGAAAGAAAATGCGAGCACTCTGTTTGAACCTCACTTACCACAATATAAAATGGAATCACTTGAAAGACTATTATTTAGTACTGTAAATAAAATATTCTTAGAATATGATCGACCATTCTTGAATCCTGAAATAACAGAGATAATGTTGTTATGGGAGAGTTCACCTACACCGGAAGATATATCAGATTCATGGTACAAAAAGATTTATTCATTTAGCAAAGTATCAGAAACTCTTTTGTTGGGATGGCTGTCAGGCAATGAGGCTGAATATATGGAGTCATTATCAAATGATGAAGTTTCATCGACTTGCACAAAAATATTACGCAAGTTTTTAAATGATCCATTTGTACCAGAGCCTCAGAATTGTGTTTGGTTAGTTGATAATTTTATTATGTGAATCATAAATTAATAAGTAAGTCATACTATGTGTTTTGCCTAACATTGCATTTTATATTTTCAGTACTAGTTGGAAAAAACAACCATTTACAAGAGGCTCTTATACTGCTATAGCTGTGGGAGCCAGTCAAAGTGATATTGAAAGTCTAGCTCAGCCATTGTTCAGAAATGTACATGACAAAAAGGTATGTGGACTTTTATATACTTCCTAAACAGTATATACTTCCTCATATGTCTATGCTTATAAAAAATGTTTTTGCACTTATCACCCATTCCATGTAAGAGCTTTATGTCTTTAATTATTTAATTTTAGAGTGTATGGGGTAATACAGAATTTCTTGTATTGGTAGAAAATACAACATGTTTAAATATTATGTACCTTTTGTGATACAAATTTAAAACAGAGTAGTCCTGTTAGTTTAATATATCAATGTGGTATACTCTGCAAGAAAGTTCATTTTGGCACACACAAATGCCACTGCATATAATAGTTAGAAACCAAAGTAAAATCCATATATTTTTCATTTTCTTAATGTTTACATTTTTAATGACACTAAAAAATTTTTAGATAACATGGAAATGTGTTAAACGTTATCTTTAACTAGCTTCCTACCGCGCGGTTTGACCCGCGTCTTTGCTTACTGCTCTACTCCCGTCGCCAGTAGCGTGATGTTATATAGCCTATAGTCTTCCTCAAGAATTGCAAACAAACAAACTCTTCCGCTTTATATAATAGTATAGATTTATATACTAATACTCAATAAGAAACAGTATGATACGATAAAAACAAAAAACATAATCCTTAAGGGGAAGTACTCCTTAGTGGTAGCAGGTGTATAGATTTAAATGGGATTCGTCAGAGAGATATTTATTACTGATACAATGTACGATTGCCGTAAAATTAGGCAGGCAATATTCTCATACAGGAGTGAACTAAATTTTCACGCGAATGAAGTCACAAGCAACAGCAAATTTGGATGAATAAGTGCATATTATTATTATAAAAAAAATTACTTAAATGAGTTTTATTAATTATGATAAATAACATTGTGTTATCATGTTGTCTTTTTAGTAAACAGAGCTACTATTTACAACATATATATATTTTTTTATATTAGCCTACCAAAGTGACTCCACCCTGCCTGATGGTAAGCAGTAAGTGGAATCCAGAAGTGGCGGACACCATTCCATAAGCCAAACTACTGGTATGGTGGCCTCCACTATGGCGGCTTAGTGGGATGCTTTTTCACGCCCCGTTTAAAAGACCCAGGATCAAAATTAGATGGGAACACATGCGCTGGCAAAGAGTTCCAGACTTTAATTGAGCGATAAAATTATGAAGTGCTGAACCGTTTGGTTCGAGACCCTTTAGATTTCACTG
Organism: Parascotia fuliginaria; assembly: GCA_963082885.1. Lineage (NCBI taxonomy): Eukaryota > Metazoa > Arthropoda > Insecta > Lepidoptera > Erebidae > Parascotia > Parascotia fuliginaria. The sequence goes on along the minus strand of OY720180.1, from coordinate 8,797,355 downwards.
TGAAAGGGTGGCACTTTAGTCCCACACGTGTCGTTCTGGATAAAAAGGGAGAGGGTGGGATTAATTCATAGAGCTCTTCAGAACACTCTCCATGGTAAAGGCGATAGAAGACGGCCATTGAGGCGATGTCTCTTCGCAGCTGTAAAGGCTCAAGGGTCTTAGTAGCCTCCGGGCTTCCGACGATACGGACTGCTCGCCGCTGCAACCTATCGAGTGCATCCAGTAAGTACTGTGCGGAGCCATCCCAAAGATGAGAGCAGTACTCCACGCAGGACCGAACCTGTGTCTTATAAAGAAGACAAAGCTGCTCGGGCGCGAAGTACCGCCTCACCCTGTTCAGGACACCGAGTTTACAGGAGGCGGTTTTAATGACGCACTCGATGTAGTTCTTGGAGTTGAGATCTCGGCTGATGTCCATACCCAGGATACTTAGGCTATCCTGAAGTGGTAACGCTGTGTTCTGAAGTGAGGGAAGGGGAAGGAACGGAGTTTTTTTTTTGCAGAGAATGCGCACACCTGTGTTTTCTTGGCATTGAACTCGGCCAAATTCTCACAACCCCATTTAGAAATGCGGTATAATACTTGGTCGAGCTCAGCGACAAGTTCTAGGCGTTTTGCCTCGATGTCAGTCTGTTTAGCCGCAGGATGTCCGAGATATCGCCCATGCACTGTACTATCATCTGCATAGCAATGAATGTTGCCAAGGGACAACATGTCATTGACATGCAGAAGATACAGGGTGGGCGACAGGACGGACCCCTGAGGCACCCCAGCGTTGACCTGCAAATAATTGGAGGCCGATCCGTCACAAAGGACTCTAATGCGGCGCTCACGCAGGAATGCGGCAATCCAGTTGCACAGCTGGGGTGGTAGACCATATGCTGGAAGCTTGGACAGAAGCGAACGGTGCCAAACTCTATCGAAGGCTTTGGTTATGTCAAGGCTGATAGCCAAGGACTCTCCATGCCTGTCCATAGCTTCACCCCATTGGTGCGTGATATACGCTAGAAGGTCACCCGTAGACCGTTTTGACCTGAAGCCATATTGTCGGTCACTAATTAACGAGTGACCCTCTAGGTAGCGGACTAGTGTAGAGTTTATTATCCGCTCAAGCACCTTGCAGAGAACTGAGGTGACAGCTATGGGTCGATAGTTGCCTGGCTCGGACTTATCCCCTTTTTTGGGAATCGATTGAACATTCGCCTCTCTCCAAGCCTCCGGCACAATTCCCGAGGAATAAGATAGGCGGTAAAGGCGCGTCAATGCAGGAGTCAACTCCGCTGCGCATATTTTGAGAACCACCGCAGGAATGCCATCCGGTCCGCTGGCTTTCCGAACATCGAGCGACCTTAGTTCCGCACGGACATCACGATGCCTAATACGGATATTAGGCATAACGGAGTCGCAGCCAGATATAGTCGGCGGGTGCAAGCCACGGTCGTCGATTCGGGAGTTAGCCGCAAAGAGTTCTACAAGCAAGTTTGCTTTCTCTTGCGGCTCGTGGGCCAGCGATCCATCAGGACATTTCAAGGGGGGCAGCGAAGGCTTGCAGAAATTGGATTGCACGGCCTTGGCTAGTCGCCAGTAGCTACGGCTACCCGTAGGATGCGAAATGAGTTCTTGCCCAATCCGTGCAATGCGCTGGGCATCCGCTCTGATGTAAGCCCTCTTGCATTGCCTAGTGGCTTTGTTGTACGCTGCTTTTAGGCGATCCAAGCTAGGGTCGCGCCGTGCTCGGGCCCTGATCCAAGCGCGGTACGCCGATTCTTTTTGTTTAACAGTATCGGCGCACTCACGGTTGAACCAGGGACGCGTTTTGCCGGTTTTGTTTTTGTAATATTCCATACCTTACAAGATTTCACCAGCGACAGCACTAGCACTTTGCGACGGATCCCTGTCTTTAAAGCAGCGTAATGCCCATGGGACGGAAGCAAAGTAATCCCGCATACCGTCCCAGTCTGCTGACGAGTAGTGCCATAGTCGTCGCTTTACCTCCGCACGTCGTGGGGGAGCAACAAGAGGCACTGAGGCGCAGACCAAACAGTGGTCGGAATTACCCAGTGGGGCGTGGACCGAAACACTGTATTGGGCTGGGTGACTCGTCAGCAGTAGGTCTAGCAAAGAGGGCGCTTGACCTGGAATATCTGGTATCCTGGTGGGACGGATTACCAGTTGCGGCAGGTCATGCGTGAGAGCAAATGCATGGGCGGCTCGTCCCGCATGGTCTGTTCTGAGAGAACCCAACCAGGTCTCGTGGTGGGCGTTAAAGTCTCCCAGGAACACCAGTTCCGCGTTCGGAAACCGCTCCTGCGCTAAGTCTGCCGCCTGACTCAGATGGTCAAAGAGTCGAGTTGTCTCCAAATCTCCGGAGTGGGAACGGTAAAGGCACGCGTAGACCCGGCTCAGAGAACCAAGATCAACGTGAAGCCAAAGGATGGGGTAGGATGGGTCCTCTAGGCAGCGCAGACGGCGAACGCAAACATCCGCCCTGACGAATGCGCATACTCCGGCCTTAGCGCGAAAGCGCTCCTCGAGCACATAGCCGGGGTAGTGCAGGTATGCCGTGTCTACAGGGCGGCGTATTTGTGTCTCCGTTAGGAAAAGCAAAGCCGGCCGTGCCGTCTCGAGGTGTTGGTGGACGGTGTTGAGGTTTGAATGGAGTCCACGGATGTTAGTGAACTCCACCTCAAATAGCGGGTTGGTGGGGGAGGAAGATGCCGCTGTTAGACATGCTGCTTTTTTGCGTGCTGCCATGTTGGAGGGAGAAGGGAGGGGCGTGCAAAAGATGGTTGCCCTCGCAGCAAGGCTAGACAAGGTGCCGAGTATTGCTTCGTCATTTAACTGTGTGGCATGGTGGTTGCCGATCCGCCGGACGGAAGGGCCCCCGTACCCTCTCGGAAATGGTCGCCGGGTCCCACCATCCGGTCACCAACCGGCACGACGAACCACTCCGGGATTATGCGCGACCTGGTGGGGCAGCCTCCTAGGGTGGTTAGGCCTAGTTGGGCCCCTGTACTATGCCGCGGGTGGCCAGCGGCACCACCGTTTCTACAGGTCTCCCTGGCCGGCGGGTCGACCCACACCACCCACACAATGACTCCGCGGATACTCAGCTGGTTCCACACATGCTGCGAGGATTGCCATCTTTGCATTAGTCGGGCCTCCGGCACTCTCACTCACCGAGCGAAACGCAATAGTACGAATACCATTACTCTTACGTCGATCTTCTGTGAGAGGGTAGTATGTACTTCTCCGGTCGATCCGACCCATTCATGCTGAAACCAGCGTGGATCTACTACTACAGTTTCATCGTTTCGTTTCATCCTACTATAATTTTCATCCGATATTTACAATATTTTAAGGTTTCTACCCTAGACTAGTATTGTAACGGTTATTTTAACTTTAAATATATAATATAATAATAATATTTCAACAACTACACACAACGCCATCTAGACCCCAGTGGCGAAGGGTGACTTTTTGTCATAGGGAAGCCGGGGCAAAAATTGCTTAGCTTGAAGCGCGACGTATGGTCTATTTCTATACTTTAATAGATATTAATTATTTATTGTAAAGAGAGATATTAAAATGTTTAATAAATCCATAATTTCTTTTAAAGTTATTGTCATATCTGGGCGAGCACGATCGTTCTAAAATACGTTTTATGTTTTCAAAAATTAGCTTTGAGAAACGTGTTTTCTAAGATAATAAATAATTCATGCAACAATCTAATGCTGCTAGCGTCGTAGACACAGAAATCAGAATCACTATTTATACTACGCTCTAAGCTCGGCGCAGCTCCCGCCGGTCACGCTAAGGACGTCAACTGAGGGGGGCTACTCCAAACTAGTCCAAACCCACAGTAATAGCCCGCTTAGTAGAAACTTATTCTTCAACTAACTGTTGCCCGCGACTTCGTTCGCGTGCAAATTCAGATGGGTGCCTCTATGAGAATATTGCGTGCCTGATTTTATGGCAATCGTTCATTGTATCAATATTATCCGTCTCTATGGCGATTCCAATTTAAACCCGCTACCGCTAAAACTGACAAACCACTTTCACACAAACTTGCGACTCTTATTTGCCCATTTAATAAGGGTGGTTTCTGAATATTAAAAAAAAGAGTATTTTCTAGTAATTTGGTTATCCTACTATAAAAACTATAGAAGTTTCATACAAACTTTGCCACCCCTTTATACCCCCTTAGGGGATGGATTTCGCAAAATTCCGTCTAAGTGAGCACCTATATTCTAATAGGAATGACAATGCAAAGTTTGAGATTCCTAGCATTTGTTGTTTCTGAGATTTCGTGATAAGTGTGTGAGTGACCTTTTGGGCTTCGCTCGCGTGAATGCCGTTTTTTCCAATAGACATATTGATATTGTTTAAATACTGTTTTTCATACTATTCTTAATCTCCTATTCATACAAATCCTCTTTCACCTACCTAAAGACATCTCTCGTAAATCAATATACAAAGACACAAAGGCAAATTTTCACTACAATAACTTTCGCCTTCCCCTTCTTCCCTATTGCACTTTTTCGCCACTCTCCACAGTTTCCTCCTTCCTCTCCTCCCGTCCCCCTTCTCCTCTTCACCTCCTTCAGCATCTCTTGTCCTTTCCTCCACTTCCCTCTACCTTGCCTCCTCGCTTTCCCCTCTCTTCCGCCTTCCTTCTCTTTCCTTTTCCTCCTTTCCTCTCCCTTCCTATCGCTTTCTATCCTTCCCCCCCCTTTTTCCACCATTCGAGAACTCCTTACTATCCGCGTTCCTTCCCCCTTCCTCTACCGTCTCCCTCACTTCCTCCTCACTTTCCACTCATTTTCCCCTCATTCACCCCTCACTTCCCCTCACTCCCTCCCTCACTTCCGCCTCAGTCCCCCTCACTTCCCTCTCACTTTCCCCTCACTGCCCCCTCACTTCTCCCTCAATTTCGGTTCGATCGGTTACATTTTTATTATATGTATAGATAGCTGTTGCCCGCGACTTCGTTCGCGTGAAAATTCAGATGTGTGCCTGTATGAGAATATTTCTTACCTAATCTTACGGCAATCGTACATTGTATTAGTAATAAATATCAGTATAATCCGTCTCTAAGGCGAATCCGATTTAAATCTATTCACCCGCTACCCCTAAAACAGACGAAATTTTGCGATATTTAACCAAACTTAGCACTCCTATTTTCAAAAACTATAGAAGCTTCATACAAATTTTGTTTCTCTTTATACTCCAGGGAAATGAATTTCGCAAAAGCCCGTCTTAGTTTCCAAAATTTGAAACTCCTATCACTTGTAGTTTTTGAGATTTCGTGATGAGATGAGTGAGTGAGTGAGTGACCTTTCGTTTTTATATATGTATAGCTTATGCCCGCGGCTTCGCTCGCATGAATATCCTTTTTTCAATAGACATTTTTATATTGTTTAAATACTGTTTTGCATACTATTTCTAATCTCATCATCATCACCATTCGTACAAACCCTCTTTCACCTACCTAAAAATATCCCCCGTAAAACAACATACTATACACAAAGGCAAATTTTCACTACAATAACTTTCCCCTTCCCCTCCCTTCTCCTCCCTTCCCCTTCCTTTCCCTCCCGTCTCCCTCCCATCTCCCTCACTTTCCCTCACTTCCCACTCACTCACCACTACTGACTCCTCACTTTCCCTCACTTTCCCTTACGTCCCCCTCACTTGCCCTTCAGTTGCCCCTCACTTGCCCTTCACTGCCTCCTCACACCCCCTAAGTTCCCTCTTCCTTTTTTATTTTTACACAACGCCATCTAGACCCAAAGTAAGCATATTATATGCTTGTATTATGGGTTCCAGAATATGGATAAACATACTTAAATACTTTTATTTTTGTAAATAGATACATATTATACATAGAAACACCCAGACCAATGCAAATAGACATGTTCATGCTACAAATATTTGCACTGAGCGGGAATCGAACCCGCGACCTCACAGTCCATAAACAGTACCACCGAAATACAGAGGCAGTCGATTTCCCCCTGACTTTCCCCTCCCTTTCCCCTGACTTCCCCCTCACTACCCCCGCACTTTCCCCTCACTTCCCCCTTCCTTTCCTCTTCCTCCCCTCCCTCCAAATTTCAAGTCGCCAACTTCAAAAGCAAAGATCTTTCCATACAATATTTCATCCCTTATTTCACCCCTATAAATCCACCCCAGTTAAAAAAAAATTATGAGCGTATTTTTTATTTAAATAAAAGTATTCCAAAACAAAATTTCAAAGCTGTAACTTAAAAAATGAAGACGTTTCATACAATCGATTTCATCCCTTTTCATACACTTAAGGGTTGAATTTTTAATAACCCTTTCTTTGTACACTTCTAGACATTAAGACAAACACACCCTCCAAATTTCAAGTCGCTACGACCAGCGGTTTAGGCTTTACCTTGTCTGTCAGTCAGTCAGTCAGTCAGGACAAAGCCTTTTATAATATGTATGGATGTATGGATTAGACGTATAGCCATCAGGGATCAAAGCATACAGGCTGCTAGGAATGCTAACACGTGATAGAGCCACATAAAGCTGACCGAAAAACAGCTAATACTTAGATCCACACCCACAACTTTTATAGTGTCTTACCTTGGGCTTTATTAATTATTAGTCATCGCAAAACATAGGCTCACTGGAAACTGGACTCGTTTAAAACTAAATGAAAGATTGTTTAGAATGACAGGAATCCGAGGATTAAAAACACTATTAGCTATTCCGCAACCTGTTAAAATATCTGCTTCTTTAAGATTTCGTAGTAAATTAACGAATGTTCGATGTGATTCTTTAAATTGGCATAACTTTTTTATTTATGAACCGATTGACATGAAACAAACACTAAATGTTAAGTAAAGCTTACCACAATATATTAGTGAAAACCATATTTAAATCAGATAAGCCGTTTCTGAGATTAGCGTGCACAAACGCACAGACAAACAGACAAACAGACAAAAAATTTAACAATCATTGTTTTGGGTTCTATTTGCGTTGATATAGGTCCTAATAGTATTTTTCTCATATATCTTACATGTACAGACAGCGATCGGTTACATTTTTATTATATGTATAGATAGATAGGTTGAGTGTCCCATTATTTTTTACTTTACCATCACCAAATGTTCATTAAAATATTATTATTTGTTATGCATTATGTTGGTAATGCACGGACACGGTAATACTATCTATACAGTATTGTGACTCGGCCGTATTTTATAAATAAATGCCTACAGCCGCGCGGTACGTAAACATGCGATAGGGCTGCCCGCCTCCAGCACTTTAATTACATTTGCCTACTTTGTGTTTCCATTTAGTTTTGTGATCTATACATATAATAAAAATGTAACCGGTCGCTGTCTGTACATGGAAGATATATGAGATAAAATATTATTGGGACCTTTATAAACGCAAATAGAACCCAAAACAATTATTGTTAAAATTTTTGTCTGTTTGTCTGTTTGTCTGTGCGTTTGTTCACGCTAATCTTAAAAACGGCTTATCCGATTTAAATATGGTTTTCACTGATACATTGTGGTAAGCTTCACTTAACATTTAGTGTTTGTTTCATGTCAATCGGTTCATAAATAAAAAAAATATGCCAATTTAAAGAATCACATCGAACATTCGTTAATTTACTACGAAATCTTATTTCTAGAAGCAGAGATTTTAACAGGTTGCGGAATAGCTGATAGTGTTTTTATTCCTCTCTAAACAATATTTTGTTTAGTTTTAAACGAGTCCAGTTTCCAGTGAGCCTATGTTTTGCGATGACTAATTAATAAAGCCCAAGGTAAGACACTATAAAAGTTGTGGGTGTGGATCTAAGTATTAGCTGTTTTTCGGTCAGCTTTATATGGCTCTATCACGTGTTAGCATTCCTAGCAGCCTGTATGCTTTGATCCCTGATGGCTATACGTCTAATCCATACATCCATACATATTATAAAAGGCTTGTCCTGACTGACTGACTGAGTGACTGACAGACAACGCACAGCCTAAACCGCTGGTCGTAGCGACTTGAAATTTGGAGGGTGTGTTTGTATTAATGTCTAGAAGTGTACTAAGAAAGGGTTTTTAAAAATTCAACCCTTAAGTGTATGAAAAGGGATGAAAACGATTGTATGAAACGTCTTCATTTTTTAACTTACAGCTTTGAAATTTTGTTTTAGAATAATTTTATTTAAATAAAAATACTCTCATATTTTTTTTTAACTGGAGTGGATTTATATGGGTAAAATAAGGGATGAAATATTGTATGGAAAGGTCTTTGCTTTTGAAGTTGGCGACTTGAATATTGAAGGGAGGGGGAAGGGTGGGGGAGGAAGAGGAAAGGAAGGCAGAAGTAAGGAGAAAGTGCGGGGGTAGTGAGGGGGAAGCCAGGGCAAAGGGAGGGGAAAGTCAGGGGGAAATCGACTGCCTCTGTATATCGGTGGAGCTGTGTATGGACTGCCACGCAGAGGTTGCGGGTTCGATTCCCGCTCAGTGCAAATGTTTGTAGCATGAACATGTCTATTTACATTGGTCTGGGTGTTTCTATGTATAATATGTATTTATTTACAAAAATAAAAGTATTTAAGTATGTTTATCCGTATTCTAGAACCCATAATATAAGCATATAATATGCTTACTTTGGGACTAGATAGCGTTGTGTAAAAAAAAAAAGAAAAAGGGAACTCAGGGGGATGTGAGGAGGCAGCAAGTGAGGGGCAAGTGAAGGGCAAGTGAAGGGTAAGTGAGGGGAAAGTGAGGGGGACGTAAGGGAAAGTGAGGGAAGTGAGGAGTCAGTGAGTGGTAAGTGAGGGGTGAGTGAGTGGGAAGTGAGGGAAAGTGAGGGGAAGTGTGGGGAAAGTGAGGAAGATGGGAGGGAGACGGGAGGGGATGGGAGGGAAAGGGGGTAAGGGGGAGAGGAAATGAGGGAAAGGAGAAAGTTATTGTAGTGAAAATTTGTCTTTGTGTATTGTATATTGTTTTACGGGGGATATCTTTAGGTTAGAGAGTGAGATTAGAAATAACATGCAAAACAGTATTTAAACAATATAAAAATGTCCATTTGAGAAACTATATTCATGTGAGCGAAGCCGCGGGCAGAAGCTATACATATATAAAAACGAAATGTCAGTCACTCACTCACTCATCACGAAATCTCAGAAACTACAAGTGCTAGGAGTTTCAAACTTTGGAAATAGGTGCTCTTAAAGACGGGATGTTGCGAAATTCATTTCCCTGGAGTATAAAGGGGAACAAAATTTGTATAAAGTTTCTATAGTTTTTAAACGGGAGTTTTGATAATACGATTTCCATACTAGGAACTATTCTTATTAAGTGGGAAAATAGGAGTGGCAAGTTTCGTTAAATATCGCAAAATTTCGTCTGTTTTAGTGGTAGCGGGTGAATAGATTTAAATCGGATTCGCCTTGGAGACGGATTATACTGATATTTATTACCAATACAATGTACGATTGCCGTTAGATTAGGTAAGAAATATTCTTATACAGGCACACATCTGAGTTTTCACGCGAACGAAGTCACAAACATGCCCCGAGATTTTAACACAAGCGTATCTACCGTATCATGATTCATGAACCGCCTATAACTACCTATTTCACTCGTGTCAATTATTTTCCTTTACTCTATTCACTTTATTTATTAATCCAGACATCTTTATTTTCGGGAGATAAAAGGAAATACTTATCCATTAAAAAGACACACATTATGTACTTACCTACTAGTAAATAAAATTATTTTAATAATAATAATAATAATAAGCCCCTCAAATTCAACCGTACGTCCGAGTCGAACATCAGACTCTCGTGAGGGGCGGACACGCGACATAAATATTACTGGCGCGGCTAACACGGCTCTGGAAACCCATGTATGGAGATGTCTTTAAATAGTAAACGTATAGAGTCGCTGCCCGGGGGCGATCGCCGGGGCACACCTGGAGCTGACGCTGGGTGTCTCAGCATGCGAACCGTCAGCGGTCGTAGATTGAACAGGCGGGTTACGGCCGACAAAACTAGTACAGCCGAAACAAGTACACACACACGAAACACTACACACGACACAGCAAGAAGTGTTTTGCAGAACATGCGACCTGCAACCACCAAGGGTGGTTGCAGGGTTGCTGGCAGGGAGCGGCAGCGAATGAAATGGACAGATGAAGTTAATCGACAATTACTTCGCTGCTATTACACAGTTACAAATTGCGAAACAGACATGACAGGATATCGCCCATCACTTCACTCTAAATTCATTCAAATTTTTCCAGACCTTCATAATATTATTTCAGAACAAAGATTAGCTGATCAAGTACGAGTAATACACCGAAACAATAGAATTTTAGTACCGGAACGAGAGGCAATTAAAAAAGAAATAGAACAGGCTTTACAGATCAGCAACGTAACATCCACAGAACAACCATTACCATCGAATACTAACCTAAGTAATATTAATTTGGATACAATTGAAATTACTTCTACAGTCGAAACTAATTTACAAACCCAAACAGACGAAAATACTCAAACACAGCAGTTAGATAACCAAATAACTGATTTTATCGATTCACTAGAAATAGATTATATTACACCTTCACCTCGTATCGATTCTCCAATCCCAAATACTGAAATTGAGTCATCAGAACCTGATAGCTACGTACAAGCTGAACATTTATTCAAAGAATTTATAACTAAATACAAGGGAACAGATCCTACGCTACGGCCAAACTTACCTAAGTTAAAAATATTACGTATGACAAAAATTACTGTAAACACACTAAATATAATATTAAGTAACCAAGTATCCAATATTACATCACCTAGCATAGAAGAAATACAAGATTTTATATACTGTGCTGCATTAACTGTAACGACTATTCATAATAATAAGAAAAATACAGAAAACAGAGCAAGAAGATTGAATGACGATAAAACTGCATGGGAACGACGTATAGAGGGGAACATAACCAAACTAAGAAAAGAAATAGGAAAAATTAATCAATATATTAAGCATAATCTATCAAGAAAGAATCAGATAAAAATGGACAGAATTTATGAAAACAAAGAAATGGCTACAGATGATCTGGATAAAAAAACACAAAAACTACAGGCATTGTCAAAGAGGCTGCGGCGTTATAAATAATCAAATCAAAGACATAAGGACAATATAATATTTAATACAAACCAAAAACTATTTTTTAGAAATTTCAATAAAGAATCTAATATCAAAAGTACAGGCCCACCTAATATTTCAGAAGTACAGGCATTTTGGGAAAATATTTGGTCAAACCCCATTGAACACAATGATCAAGCAGAGTGGATTAGTACAGAAACGGAAGAAATTTTAAACCCGATGCCTGAAGTAGTAATAGATAAGAAAGATGTAGAATTAGCGATTAAAAAAACACTTAACTGGAAAACCCCTGGTCATGATAAAATTCATAATTACTGGATAAAATATTTCTTTTCAACACACTCGCATATAGCTAATGCATTTAATTTACTTATTCAAGATCCACAAAGTATACCCTCATTTTTAACCCAAGGAAACACATTTTTAAAACCTAAAGATGCCGATACTAAGAATCCAGCAAAATATCGCCCTATCACATGCTTACCAACATTATATAAACTACTTACTTCTATTATTACATCTAAAATTAATTCACATTTAAGAAACAATAATATAATTGCCGAAGAACAAAAAGGATGTAGAAAAGGGTCAAGGGGGTGTAAAGAACAGTTAGCAATAGACGCAGAAATTCATAACCAAGTAAAACAAACACATAGAAATCTTTATTATGCATATATAGACTACCAAAAAGCATACGATAGTGTTCCACATTCGTGGTTGATTCGAGTTTTACAGCTTTACAAAGTAGACAATATGTTAATAGATTTCCTATCTGCAACCATGAAACGATGGTCAACGATTCTTAGAGTTAACACCGAATCCGAACCTGTTAAAAATTACGGAAAATTTTAGCGCAGGCATCAAAATGACCTTTGGATTAGATAAGTGTAAAATAAATAGTATAATACGAGGCAAATATCACGAAACTGATCCTTATATTTTACATACACAACAAAATGCATTAATAGATACAATGGAAATTACAGATACATATAAATATTTAGGATATGCGCAGGGAATAGGACTAGATCACAGTAAAATAAAAGATGAACTAACTAAAAAGTATATGATTAGATTAAATAAAATACTAAATACAGAATTATCAGGTAGAAATACAGTTAAAGCGATAAACGCGTACGCAGTCCCTGTTTTAACCTATTCATTCGGAGTTATCAAATGGACAGTTACAGATTTAGACAGGCTAAATAGATTGACACGAACAACACGTAATAAATACCACATTCACTCAGCAATAGAACGTTTTAATCTCAAGAGGAAAATTGGAGGTAGAGGGTTTATAGACCTAAAGAACTTACATAACAAACAGATACACAACATTCGAAAGTATATTCAAGATAAAGCAAGTAGCAGTCAAATTCACAAAGCACTTACACTTATATCAACATCAGGCACACCCTTGAAACTAAATGCTATAGATAACCAGACTGAAACAATAATATCAGAAGAAGAGAAATTAAATAGCTGGAAGCAGAAGTCACTACATGGAAAATATCCCAATCAACTACAACAAGAATATATAGATAGAGAAGCATCAAACGCATGGCTGTGTAAAGGAAACGTATATAAGGAAACAGAAGGATTCATAATATATATTCAAGATCGAATTATTAAAACCAAAAGTTATCAAAAATATATAATAAAAGATCCTACTGTAGTCTCAGATAAATGCAGATTATGTAACAGTAACCAGGAAACAATAGACCACATTACAGGAGGATGCCCATTTTTAGCTCATAAACAATATACTGACAGACACAATAACGTAGCTAAACAAATACATTCACAACTAGCTATTAAATATAAGTTAATAGATAAAGCAGAACCTTACTATAAATATAAACCAAAAAATATAATTAATAACGAAAACGTCAAACTTTACTGGGATAGAGAAATTGTTACAGATAAAACCACAACAAACAATAGACCTGATATTACATTAACATTAAAGGCTGAAAAGGTAACATATTTAATTGATATAGCAATACCTAATTCTGATAACATTAGAAAAAAGTATACAGAAAAGATTCAAAAATATATACCTCTGGCTGACGAAATACGGCAAATGTGGCATCAGCATACAGTAAAAATCACACCGATTATAATCTCATCCACAGGACTCATACCCAAGTCATTACACACTTCATTGAAAGAATTAGATCTAAATAAAAACGCATTCATATCACTACAAAAATCAGTAATTTTAGACACATGCTCCATAGTTCGGCGATTCCTCACATCCACTACACAAACACTCACAACATTACACAATGAACCAACCCACTTGGCATAAGCCCGTGATAGGTTCACATCCACCAGCATTAAGCTGAGAAAAAAAAAACAGTAAACTATAATAATAATAATATAATATAATATAATATTTATAGTCTTACCTTTCAAAGCTTCCAGGTAATCTAAAAAAAGTTATCTCTGGATGCGTTATTGACGAATTCATGCAACCAAAAACAGCACAATATATCCTACTCTTCATATTAAATATGTACTTATTTTTAGTAAAAAAATCGCGCGCTTATTGTAAAAAAAACAGCACACCGTCCGTTCGTCACTGCGGCACAGTCGCGACTGTCTACATGCCGAGCGCATGTCGAGTTCGAGGCGCGTAGGCATGGCTCGCGCTTCGTTCGTTTGTATGAAGATGGATTACTGTATATAGTATTACCGTGGCACGGACGTCTGAGCACAGACTATCAACCAATATTGTTGTTCAGATGCATTGAAACACCCTCGAAAAAAGTTTCCTTATTGTATGGAAGAGGTTCTAAACAGAATGAACTAATATTATAAATAGTCTTGTAATGAGTACGGGGTCGTTTTTTTAAGTTAATAAGCTTAATTTTTAGGGTTCCTGAGAAGAAAAGTTACTTCATAAAGATGTATGTAGTAAAATAGGTGTACATACATACATACATAACTTCACGCCTGTCTCCCATTACTGGGGTAAGCAGAGACTATATAACGCCATTTTCTGCGATCCAAACATATATCTTTTGCCTCTTCAACAATCATTAATCTTTTCATACACCAAGTCGGTTACGGGTGCTTAAAATTGTGCCCTTTGTCAACACATCACCTATTTGATCCGCATATGTTCGTCTACGGCGACCTTTATTTTTAAGTAGCTTTTCACCCGCGTCTTTGTTTGCTGCTCTACCCACGTCGCTAATCGCGTGATGTTACATACCTTCCTCAGGCACTGGGCTATCATACGCAGGAGAACTATTTAAATCCAACTGGTAGTTCCAGAGATTAACGCGTTTAAACAAACAAACTCTTTCGCTTTAAATAATAGTATAGATGATCACCACAGAACCATCAGAGGCCTACGAGCGATAGTCGTCGATCGTCCGCTCTTGTGCTTATTCGTCGCACTGCGACGATATAAGTCGATGACTTATCGAACGCTCTCTCGTCAGCGTATCGACGAATCGTTGACCTTCAGTTAAGACGTCGTCAACCGACTGCCGCTCATCTATACGCGCCCTTATTAAACTATTTGCTAACATCGAATTCTTTATAATATTCCAGCCTGTTCTGCTCTTTGCTGGAGAGCACACACACAGCAACTTCTACTCTACAGCTCATGGCGCTTACCAATCTGGTCAAACGGCCGCAAGACGCTTATTGGCGCCAGAAGAGCCTGAAGAAAACTTCCTGGAGTGCCCGGGATCAGCCGACTTAAATTCATGGATACAAGGCATACAACTCGAAGGTTAAAATTTATGTAGTCTGTAGACATGCTTCATATGTACAGTGCCTAGGTACAATATAACTCATTGTATGTAACCATCAGACATTATAGAGGCTGTGTCCATTAAACTCATAAGAATTGTGATTTTGTTCAATGTTGCGGTTGCAGATCCATGTATCTGTTTCAGCTTTTAAAAGAAACTAAGTGGTTAAATTGTTAATATATTAGTTACCTATGTTATAATCGTATGGCTCATCTTGGCACAGCCACCATCGCGAACTGAAAATCTAATTACATGACGAGTTAGTCGGTAGTTAGTGTAAATTAGTCGCAAAAGTTTAAAAGTTATAAGGGAGTATTGGTGGCTGTGCCAAACTGAGCGCTTAGGTTGGCACAGCCACCTCATATTTCGAAAACCGTAGCACCTAGCGAAAATCTGATTATACCTAGAATTAGTCGGTCTTTAATCGACATTACACACAAAATTTCAGGGTTCTACGACCCTCCGTTCAAAAGTTATAGAGGGCTATGGATGACTGTGCTAAACTGAGCATTCAGGCTGGCACAGCCACTTCTGTATCTCGGAAACCATAGAACCTAGCGTTACCTATAATAGTCGATTCTTCTGAAGCGAGATATTTGCAATTTAATTAGATTTTCAGTTCGCGATGGTGGCTGTGCCAAGATGAGCCATATGTTATAATCAGACTTCGCAATTGGATAGTTTCATTTATGTACTTGCAACTAAATATTGTTAGTAAAATAACAGTAGGTATAGTAACATCTACAGTATCCTTTTTGTCATTGCAAGGTCATAAATGACACTACCTAATTTTGACCTCTGTTTACAATGAATTATTTATAAAGTCTTGAATTTGTTCACTCTCTTAAAAATTAAGTATTCTTTATATTTATGTATGTGAAGTGTCTGCTAGGCGAATGATTAAATTCCTTATAAATGAAATGAAAATTTTATAAACTATCAAGTCTTCTCTCTCGTCTTGGTGCTAAAAAAACTCGAAAGTAAAAAGACATGTAGGTACCAAATCAACCATGATATTGTTAATTATATCTATACTATTATATAAAGCGGAAGAGTTTGTTTGTTTGAACGCGCTAATCTCTGCAACTACCAGTCGGATTTCAATAATAAAATTATTTTTGCGTATGATAGCACAGTTCTCGAGGAAGGGTAGATACAGGCTATGTAATATCACACTACTGACGACGGGAGCAGAGCAGTAAGCAAAGACGCGAGTAAAACCGCGAAAAGCTAGTATTATAATAATGTAATATCAACAACAAGAGCTATTGCTAGATTGAATCATACACTTTAAATTGTATAATTGCACTATAAGCATATTTTATCATCTATCTACATAATCAGAGCACAATAAATTACTTGATAACTATGGAACTACTTAACACTAGTACACAACCAAACCTAATGTACATTTAACTATTCTGTAAAATTATTAATTTGTTATAACTTCTATATTGATTGAGTATTCTGCACTGATCATATACAGTCCTAAAAGACAGACGATTTGTCGATAATATTACATATAATGGTTAGTCTATCAGACAGAATCTTAGACAGTTACTTTATTTTATTATTTAATATCAACGGGTTTTAACAATGATCTTTCTATTATAATTAAATCAAGGGGGTCGCTCAAGCTAGACGTAGATGTCGTCCACAATCAGGAGAGTGTCAAATTCAGCCAGTCCATGTAACTTAACACTTTTTTTTTAATGACTAGCTGTTGCCAGCGGCTTCGCCCGCGTGGGTAGGCATACCACAAAAAATATAGTCTTTGTTATTCTCTGATATTGTAGCTTTCTCTATGTGAATCAATTTTTAAATTGAGTACTTAGATTTTGAGTTTATCCTTAACAAACAAACAAACAAACATAAAATCAAATCTTTTCTCTTCATAATATTAGTTTAGACGGGCGGCTCTCTAGATCCGTCTTCGCTTCACTTCGGTATCAAAAGTTTCAATTGATCTTACTTTGAAAATATCATAGCAATGGTGTCTTATTGCATCATTCAGATTTACAAAGGCGCGTAAAATATTGAAATTCTGAAAATGACTGAAAAAATTGTTAAACATAATAAAATATAGACTATGTTACCCGCTTAGTTTTTTATTTCTAAAGGTCTAAAGGAAAAGAATTTTACAAATCGGTAACTTAGATTTTTAGTTAAATCTTTGCAAACAAGCAAACATACAAAAAATCTAATCTTTTCTCTTTATAATATTAGTTTACAGGGCTCAATGGCTGAGTAACTAATAATTCGTTTTCAAAATAATATTGAGGGTGTTTAGAAAATTTTTTGCCACAAGTTTTGAGGGACAGTAATGTCTTATTTGATGGCAAATTAATTTGAAATGATAGAGTATTATAACATTTAAAAAAATCATAATAAGACATTACTGTTTTCACTGATCAACAGGTCAGGCGGATCATCATATTTGCACTGTACTATGTTTTATGTAAATCTTTTGTTAGTGGAAATGCAGGATCAGGATTGCCCTCATATATTTTAAGGTATTGTTTTGTTAAGCGTTAACATAACAGATTAGCACAAACAGGTCAATAATATACTGTAAATGAATTATTTACGCATACAGATTTCTTTTTACGTTTGTTACAGCACTGAAAGTTGTGTGTAACAGTAAAATATATTATATAGTAGTTTTTAATATTATGTATTTCTAGTTTTTAGCTTACTGTATATACTTAGTGGATGAAATGCAAAAAAAGTTAATTCAACTGACGAAATAAAAATCACTAGGTGTTCGCATATTTGAAAAACGTTGAAAATTTTTAATTGATGTAAAATTGGTACCAGTCAACAAGTGGCCATCTTTACTTTTCTTGAGCAACTTTACCTAGCCTAACATATACTGCATAATATGGAATGTTTTTCTATCTGTTGCAGTGGGTGCAACATTTATGATTTTATGATTTTGTGGTGTGGTGGTATTACAGATTTCCAAGCAGATTGATTCAGTAACTTTCAAGTAGTGTGACTTTTCATTTCATGTTGGCAACTGCCAATTTCAGCTCATGAAAAATAGTAACATTACCTTGCCAAAACTGTAGACTGAGTAAAGTTGCAAAAAATGAGTCAATTTTACCTAGCTCGTATGTATAGATATTATAATGATTTTATTTCCGATTAAGATGCGTTTGACGGTTTAACCAATAAAGACGCGTCTGCTTTACGTATTAAATCAATAAAAACGTATGGTAACTAGCCCTGTCTTGGAATAGTTTGAAAAGAAATGTAATGTCAAAAAATTATGGTAGTGTAGCTACAGTTGACGGTAGTTATTTTGGACAAGGTTATTTATGGCGCTATATATATATAGCGCGCTACAACAACTTACGAACCGTAGAAATATTTGCAATTACATAATACTATTCTCTTAATGCATTTCCAGATTTTAGACTTATTAAATATAATTAGGTTATATATTTGTTTTTCTAGTCAAATGCAATGTTTTTTGTATCGCTTTAATAAATCATCAAATATTATAACATGTATTAATTTATCTTTCTTTATCTTTATCCTGGCAACAACAAATAAATATAAATTTTCATAATATGTAAATATTTTATTTGTAAAATAAACATTAAAGCGGTTCATTAGTAAAGTACAAAAATAACATTAAAATAATAACATTTGACACCAATATAGATAAGATTCAAATAATACAACATTACAGATACGAGTTGGGGGATGTTCCCAACGAGTCACACTGACTGGTTGAGAAAATTTTAATAAAATAATCGCAACTAGTCACACTGTTATTTCATGGGAACTTTTTATTAGTGATTTCCCAACTAGTCACACTGTTACTCCATGGGAACTTTTTATTAGTAATTTGCCAACCAGTCACACTTACAGGATGATAATATAAAATAATATATATATATAAGACTGATTGTATTTAGATATTGTTCCTTAGAATACAACATTCTAATAAGAATCACCAGCAATATGATGAACGCTGATAAATCGTTTGATAATTTAACTGAAACTACCTTTGTTGTTACCTACTTTGTTGATTTTAAATTATAATAAAAAGAACCATTGATTCTTCTTTTCATTATTTTATATCATCTGTAAGTGTGAAGTCTGAAGGTTCCCATGGAGTAACAGTGTGACCAGTAAGAATTTTTCATGAAAATTTTGCTAACTAGTCACCGTGTAACAGATGAGTGTGAATTGTTGGGAACAAATGGTCAATTGTCATGCTATAGGATATAACAGTATCTCAATTAACTTTATTGAGAAACCGTACCGAATATCGTATTTAAAATATTAAAATAAAGCCTTTAAAAAGTCTTGCTGTTTTCCTGCGGAATTGATGATATAGGACTAGTTCTTTTAAAGTTTTCTGCTTTATCTGACACTTGTTAATGTACCCACTTCTGGTTGTAACTATACCTGTTTCTGACCTATTCTGTATTACTTGACTTCTGGATTGACTTATTAGAAACAAAAAGTAGCATAATGTCACAGTATTACTCAACAGGAATTTAATTCCTAATGTGTCACACTGTTACATATCTGGGTGTTACTGAACGGGAATAAACCTGTTTCGCTGTTGTCTGGATCCCGAAGGAGACAAAACACATTTTAGGCGTAAGCGAAGCCGTGAAGCGCAGCTAGTATGTCATAATTTTCAAGAATCCTTAAGTCCTATTCAAACCTAAACGGTATTCGCTACCGCTTGTGGTAGAGAGGGTAACCACGTGGTTAGAAACACCAACTTTTCATTCCAGCCGCGAAACCTCATACATAAATACCCTGAGGAAAACCCGCCCGGCATGTACCATAGGCCTTACAAGCTTTTTATTTAAGTTTTTTAAGTACCTAATTAAAAATGCCTAGTTTTCTAGCCACCCGTTATAATATTAGCGGCCACACCAATTAAAGTGAACATAGTGTGCACGTTAAGTTAGGTAGATAGCAACAATATTTAGAATTAAAAGATTCACCTTGCTTACAATGCTGGCTGTACCGAGGGTTGACCAATCCAGAAGTCGACGAATACAGAATAGGTCAGAAACAGATATAGTTAAAACCAGAAGTGGGTACATTAAGAAGTGTACAGATAAAGTAGAGGACTTTAAAAGAACTAACATATGTCGTCAATTTCTTTCCTGCAAATATAAGGCACATTTACATGATGGAAGTTTAGCATAGTGTAAGTTTCGTGCTACTTTTATTTTTCTACCATGATTTACATGAAACCTAACTTTTGAAACTACCATTAAACATAATAAATGGCACAAATAGGCTAAGGTAATATTTTGGTCAAATCAAGTTTAACTGTCAAGACAAATGTTTATAAGTTGTCACAAGGAATCGTAATTCAGGTAGCTGTGTTAGTAATAAACACTCAACCAATAGCAAATAGATCATTTTAAAACCAAATTAAAATTACAAAAGTTAGTTTTCAAGAATGAAGATTTGACACAATTTTTAAATAGGTAGCTGGTTTTCTTTTAGAACATCATCTTGACCTAAACACTAGATGGCGCTTATTTCAACTTGTAACACAATATCAAGGTTCAGCTTATTTTTTTTATGAATGGTGGAAGTAAACATTTTAACGAAATTTATATGCATATTTAGATTTCTTTTTGTAAAAACATTACAAAGAATTTTGTCATGGTTTACAGCAGTGTTGTACTAAAATTGAAAAGTGGCATCTACAGTAATGTAAGAAATTGTAAAAGAAAACCTGCCTTAACTACCTATCATGCTCTCTCTGAAAATTCGCAATTTTATAAAAATAACCTAATTAATTTATGTATAAATTTGATAACATGTGTAATTTAATTGTGCAAAGCAATTTCATGATAGAATATCGATCATGGCCATGGGCTAGAAATAATAAAATGTCTTTGGAAAATCCTTAAAATACTGAAATCTAAATTGTTTTACCAAATCATGCACAATCTAATTGAACTGTTACACACATAAACAATAATATGAGCGTTTACGCATCATGAGTGGCAACGTCGCAATTTAGTCTCATATTTTATTATAAAGAATAAGAAATCATTGCATTTACAGTTTTATATAAATACAAATAATACATTTAATTTTGAAACTTAAGTTGCAGTATTTTCATAGTAAAATAACTGTAAGCATTATGGTCTAGCATTTGTACAGAACATATTTTTAAAATATATAGCTCTGATTAAATGTTATACATTCAAAACCACGAAATATTACACTAAATTGCGACGTTGCCACACATGACACAAACCCTTTAGGTAAAATAAAGAATTTGGCCTTGCAAAAGTGCAACTGTAAAAAAGGCCTTCCCAAAAGCTAAAATGTCAGATGGTCAATGACCTTTGTTTAAGTATGTAAACAACAATAGCTCTTTTAATGAGCAGATTAAAATACCTACATAGCTTAAACAGGTTCAACTTGCAACATACATGATATATTGGCAACATACAGATCTCTTAAATTAAAAATTTAAATAAATTTTTAATTAAGTAAAATGCCATAGTCTAATTGACTATGTTTATACATTGGTGATGTATGATATACTGTGTCAGATATCTAAGTAAAAATTAAAATATACTCAAAAGATTACACAATAATACAGGTACTTTAAATTATTATTAATCATCATTAGTAATAATAATATAATGTTCAACGGAATGTTTTTACTAAACTAAAGTCATTACAACAAAAATAAAATACTTAACATAGCTTTCTGCTAATAACATTAATATTTTATAATACTTAAAATAAATGTCAGGATCTTATTAACAAATTAAATATCAGATCTTTTATTATTAAGGCATATTAAACTTTCACAAAATATTCTAAGTACCAGTGTATAGAACAAAATTCTGAAATATAATATTAAAATTATTGTACAAAACTTGTTGTATAAGCTGTTAACAGAAATTCGACAATGACTACTAATGTACTCTTGTTAAGCGCCAGTTAAGTCAAGAAAATGAAATGAAACTTTGAAGCTAGAATTTTAAATGAATTAGCTGCATGTTTGTTTCACTATAAAAAATAGGTATTTGTTTATAAGAAGTACTGACATCATAACAACACATACACCATACAGTATTGGACGGATTAGATTAAATGTTTCTACAAATAAAATAACAGAGTATTATTAATTTTAAACAAATTGTGATTTAATTTTAAGTCACTTCAAAGCTCTTACAAAGTTAAGTTTCATGAGGCAAATCTGGTTTTCTCTTATAAGACTGCAGCATGAAACTTACTCTGCAAAATTTTAGAATGTGTTGTCTCAACGAACCACATGTAATTCTATTGATGAATTTTTTGTTGTTATTATAGAGAGCAATCTGATTTCTATTTCTTTAGGTAGCTCCTGCCAAACACACTTTCCAATTAATGGTACTTCTTCAAGAGGTGCTCTGAAAGCTACAAGCAGAGTGAGGCAGCAGCCATCTTCTGTTGGATCATGTTCCAAGTTAAGCAGCCCTAATGGACGGTGTTGCCCTACATCAGCACCAAACATCTCCACCATAAACCTCCTCAGTGTGGAATGTACACTCTTCCCAGGATTTATTTCACATGTTGGATAATGTAGTGCTGTTTTTTCACTAAGTAATACATGTAATTTATTAGAACTCCTCCTCTTTATCACAACAATCAGCCTCAATAAATCTTTAACATGTGAAATTTGTGCTGGCAAAATATCATCATGCCATGATGAACCACTCCTTTTATTGAGTTTATAAGATTGAGCTTTTTCAATAAGATGTATTATATCATTTGATCTTAATGAGATTTCTTGTAAATTAGCAACCCACTTAGCTTGCAAGGACTCCTTGTCTGCTTTGGCTGGTGTTTTTAATTCACCACCAACTACAGTTGCAGTCAAAACAAACCTATACCACATACCCCCTGCAGTTTCTACAACTAAGAGAGTTGTCGGAGTGCATTCTAACCCTGTTTCCTCGAGTACTTCTCTAGCTGCCGCTTGCACAATCGTTTCACCTTTCTCCATACGTCCTGCAGGTAAGTACCATTTGCCAGCACAACTTTCCTTAGCTTCTTGCATCATCAACACCTCATTAGATTCATTTAAAATAACACAAGCAACGACGTAAGTGACGTTGCTACCAAGTACCGGTTTGAAATAAGAAGGTGTGGTAGGTGTAATACCTTGAGATTCAGCAACAGAATTTTGATCAGCAATTGTGAAATCACAAATTTTATATTCTTCTCCGTCTATACCGAAGCCGTCTAGTAATTTAGACATGCTTACGGAAATGTGATGCGACATATTTACCTACCTACTTATTTTCACACCTAAAGGGTAAATTTATTGTTTTTTTTTGTAATAAATTCACATATGATCACACATTTACAATATAGGTACTAACTACATAATCCATTTACGAATTATTGCAATCACATCTAAATGATGTTGTTTCTATGTTTTAGGACCGACGACCACCGACAACCACCGACGACGACTATGAGTTGAATTCTGTGTAATCTGTGTCTTAGTGTCTTACTGTCTTTCTGTGCATAGACCAGTGTTGCCAACTCTGTGTCAGGTTTTCGGGCTAAATGGAGTTCAAAAAAGAGGCCAGATGGGGGCTAGATTGGGCCAAAAATTAGAAATAGAAATTTTCTTTTTTAAAATAAAATTAAATAAGTATTTTTTACTTAATACTTACTAAAAAAATTAAAAAATCTACTTATTTAATTAAAAATACACCTTAAAAGTCAGTCTCCTCATCGGAGGATCTGCAATGTAGAGCGAAAGCAGTGCTTCTGCGTTATGTACACTGCCCTTGGATTCCGCTTCTTTTTGTATAGAAATCGTGGTCTGGCCCGTCGAAAATGGTTCCAATTTTTCTATATGTTTTTTCGACTTAGAGTGACGCTTCACTTCGTATAACTTTGCTGTAAATTCAATTTTACAATGAATACACATTGCTTTAGAATCATTTCCACTGACTGGTTATAACCATTTTTTATATGCAGGATCATTCTCCCATTCTTTTCTATAACGTTGAGCGTAATTAGTCTTCCTTTTTAAAGAAACGTCCATTTTTGCAATTTGCACACGTAATATCACTGAATTTTAGATTTTCTAACTAATATAGTCAAAAGAATATGAAATGAACTCCGCAATTCGGTACGAAAAAGAAATGAAATAGCAATATTGTAAAATTGTTAATGTAAGACAAGGATAAAAACGTAGTCGGATTTTCGGGGAACTCCCTGATACCCACCTGCCTGTGTTTGGATTCACGTAAGAGGAAAAGTGACAGATAGTCTGAATTGACGTGACGTTGTGTGTTACCCGCTTAGCATAAGTACGTTTAGTTAATGTTTTTAAATTTCTTTCTCGATGTATCACATGAGTTTTTTAATATTTGTGCCATGTGCCAGAATAATGTTTTCTTATATGGTTTCGGGGCTAGAAATAGGGCTAGGGGCTAAATCATAATTTTAAGGGCTGAATAAGCAAAAAAAGAGCTAGATCTAGCCCCGAAAGGGCTAAGTTATGTATAGAACAAGTTATTTTGTGAGTGTGACACAGACGTCACACACTAAGAATATGACTAAGGCCGACCGCGCATTGCCTTGCGGTGCGTTAGTTCTACCGCACGTTAGAATAAACGCATTCACGGACTGCGCACTGCGCTGCGGTGAAACAAACGCATGTTTTTTGTCATTCGAACTCCGGCTGTGGTGCCAACACGTCGTCGCTATAGATTATCAAACAAGAGTCGCTATCTACGTATATTTATTATTGCATAAAAAAGGGTACCCAAACGGTATTGGGTAGATCTCTTGACGGCCTTAAGACCTATGAAGTGCTTTTTTCATAAGATAATTTTATTATACTTAACGACCTACGTTCATATCCAAAAAAGTTTTTTGGATATTGCATTACTAGCATCCTGCGGCGCAGTTTCACCCGCGTCTTTGCTTACTGCTCTGCTCTCGTCGCCAGTAGCGTGATGAGTTGATGACTCAAAGATCAGATTTAGTAAATATTTACTTAAATTTCGAGAAAGGATAAAACAGAGTGGATAATACCACTTCTAAAATACCGGCGGCATGCCGGTTGTAATTTGTAACAGCGGAATTTAAAAATCATAAATTATTAGTGGATTTCATAGAAGTTTCTGTCTGTCTATCAGTTACGCTTTCACGCCTAAACCACTGAACCGATTTTGATAAAATTTGGTATAGGGATAGAATATGTTATTGCGAAAAAATGACTTGAAATAGGAGATAAAAGTTTGTATAGAAAATGCAATTTTACTGACATTCACGCGGGCCGAGCTGCGGGCAACAGCTAGTAATATTTAGGTACAAAATATAGATTTGAAAAATATTATAAAATTTTTAGAGTTCCGTACTAAATGTTGTAATTACGTAAAATAAAACTAAGTTGGTTTTGTTTAAGTACTATTTTAGTATTACTACTACTACTACTACTACTTTAGTATTTTAGAGGTTGTATTATCCACTCTATGTTACGTCCTTCCTCGAAGTTTAGGTAAATATGAACTGTATGGAGTGTATGGTATTATCCGATCTCTGTGATGTTAGTAACATTACTACGTAACGTAATGTTAAAAGTTCAATCGTAGCTTTTCGATTAAAATTAACTTCATCGTAATCAGATGACTCCATCTTCATCAAAACATTATATTCTAAGTACAAAATAAAAAAACATACAATAAAATAATTCATTCTTAAATTATTTAGAAAAATAAAAAAAAATCATTTAACAACAACAACAGTATATATTTACACATAATTATAATTGCCTTAGTGGCTGACCTATTTAAGTGTGTGTGAAAGTTGTTAATGTAGCGATGCAATTCGATACCTTCTATGAATTTTGAAAACGCGTCCGCCGCGTCCCTAATATTTTTACCTTCCGCTTTAAAAAATTAAGCAGTTAATAGTAGATAGATACATAAATTGTTTAAGTAGGTACAACATGAATAATTATTATTTTAACGATTATACTCAATCAAATCAGATCAATAATCCCAGAAATCTCGGGTATTTAATATACGCTAGGTAACGACATTCCTGTATCGTGTCTCTACAGCAACTGAGCTATGAGCTACCGTGCGTTTTTTCCACCGCAGTGCGCGGCGCCTCATAGATCTCTATGCGATACAAAAATATGTGCGGTAGACTCACCGCAAATTTGCAGTGAGAGGCCAAAACACATGCGTTTATTTTACCGCAGTGCGCGGACCTGTATGACATTCTATAATTCACAGATTATGCGTTTTGAAAACGCAAGGCAGTGCACGGTCACCCTAAGACTTAAGACTTAGAACGTCAGAGAACAGAACAAGTTCAGACTCAGACTAGGCATGAGTAACTCCGGACACACCTATATCCTCGGATATATATCCGGGACTGGAAATGCCACGACTCCTTTCCTTGCCAAAATAATAATATATCCGACATATCCATATATCCACGCAACTCCGGACTGAGACTGGGAAACATATTTTATAGCGATGACCGAACACGAATCTTTAGCAAAAGCTACCGCGACTGGATATATTATGCCACAACTCCTTCCCTTTCCAAAATATTAATATATCCGATGTATCCACGCAACTCTGGACTGAGACGTTTGCCTTCAAAGTCGTCAGAGTGTCCCAGCGATGACCAAACATGAATCTTATGTCAAATTTAGGTAATAGCAGACGCCATTTTGTACTTTGCAGTTTTTGAACCGATTGCATTCAAAATCGATATCCTCGTTATCTGAGTGTCCCAGCAATCACCAAAACGAATCTTAAATCAAATTTAAATAAAGCAGCCGCCATTTTGAACTTTGCTGTTTTTGAACCTATTCCTTTCAAAATCGATATCTGAGTGTCCCAGCGATGACCAAACACGAATTTTAAGTCAAATTTAATTAAAGCAGCCGTCATTTTGAACTTTGCTGTTTTTGAACCTAGACGCTCGACTGAAAGTGCTATTCTGGCTCTTAAGTGGACTGTCAGGTATTACTCAGATTGGAAAACACCAATCTACGCTTGCTTCCTTGTCGTTTCTAGGGCCTTTGACCTGGTATCCTACAATATGAGCAAATTAACAAAGTCAGGAGTCCCTCCACATATAGTGAATATATTGAAATATTAGTATGGTAGTCAGGTCAATCAAGTGAGGTGGGCTGGTGTGATGTCGGAACCATGCTGGTTGGAGTGTGGTATGCGGCAGGGAGGGTTAAGTTCGCCGACACTCTTTAACCTGTATGTAAATGAACTAGTCGAGGCACTCAGCAGCGAAAGAATCGTATGTTACATTGACGGTGTGTATTTAAACAATATCAGTTACGCAAATGATATGGTTCTGCTAAGTGCCTCATGTTTCATGATTGGTTACCATTTGTGAAAAGTATGCAAAAGTTCACGGCTTGGTTTATAACTGTGAAGTCATGGTCTTTGTGTCCCGAGAATATACCACCTGTGCGATTAAACGGAGTGTCTTTGAATAGGGCGCACAAGTTTAAATATCTCGGCCATGTATTGACAATATAGAAACGAACGACGATATAGAAAGAGAAAGAAGGGCACTGTCAGTTAGGGCTAACATGGTTGCCCGAAGGTTTGCACGTTGTTCTTGACAGGTTAAAATAACTTTATTTCATGCAAATTGTACAACCTTTTACACGTGCAACCTTTGGGCCAATTATACCCAGAAAGCGTACAATGCCCTTCGAGTACGGTACAACAATGAGTTCCGGGTGTTGATGGAGCTGCCTCGGTATTGCGGCGCATCAGGGATGTTTGCAGAAGCACGGGTTGACTGCTTCTTTACCATAATTTGAAAACAAAGCGCATCCCTGGTGCGCCGTGTGCGGGCCAGCCCTAACAACATTCTGGAATGCATTGCGACGAGACTCGACTTTAAGTATGTGCATCGCTGCTGCAGGCTCTCCACATCTGTGATTAGCCTATAACAGAGTTTGGCATACTAACATTAGATATAATATTTTCGATGTGTTATTAGCAGTGATCGGAGTAGGTAGATTGAAATGGGGTCATTGATCCGAAACGTATATATTGATATGGACATTCCTCCGGAATTGGTGGATTATTAAAAAAAAACCGGAACTTATGTAGGAATTTTATTCTGCCAGAGTGGCAGGAGTCATTTGATGATTTGCCATCCTCAAAAAAAGGTAGGAATTGTAATAACATGAGCAATATTATTCTTTATTATTCTTCATATTTTTTTTAACGGCACACAGTCACGATTTGAAAAAACCCAACGACCAATCAGAACAAAGGATCATGGGTGGTACAATAACCGGTTATCAGAACAATGCGTACGCCCGCCGACGACATGCCAGGTAGCTCACTCGATTACTTCGGTTCGTAGAGTGCGCATCTTTGTTTGTTACTGTGTTGTGAAAACGTTACTTGACCCAGGCTTGTGTACATACTGACTTCTGGAATCTGCTCTAAACCACGATTTGGCTCGAATATACGGACTCAGATTTTTCACTATTGAATTGGATCTACATATTTAAACTAAGCTTTGGTAAGTAATATTTTACTAGTTACAAGGAATATAAAGCATGTTTGGATGTACTATAAGAATATTTTTAGTATTGTGTTTGTTCGCTTAACCTGCTGAACATACCATGAGTCTTAATATTGTTAAATCTTTAATAGAGTATGAACCAGTGAGCTTAGTGCGAAACAAAATTATGATATTCTAGTAATGTAGTCGCAATTCAGCTAACTCCACTATTAACCGACATTTTACTGGAATCCGTATATAATTTGAATGCCCTGTGTCCTCTTGCAGTGTATTGGTAAAATAAATTACTATAGGCCTTATCTACTTCTCTACAAAATATTCTACGTAACAAGCCCTTTCATTTGATACCCATATTGATGGAATTGAAAAAAAAAAAAAAATTGTCCGCCATCTTGTAGCGGCAGCCATTTTGGATTGACAATAATATTGAATATACATAATTGTATTGTCACCAGAATCAAAGGCGAATATCAAATTTTAGATCAATCACAAGACAGGAAGAGGGTGAAATTTCAATGACTAAATTTGATCCACGAAAAATAAAACAAACGGAGTAAGCTAAATAAACTAAATAAAATGTAATTTTTTCATGTCTTTGTTTTAGGTGATATATACGAGGTTCCATCTCTAAAACAAAGTTCAGATATGGCAAACGTCAAGGCTGAAACTGTAGAAAAATGGATATCCGGTCATCCCGAACTACTTTACGATCACGCTAGTTGCCGTAGTTTGCAAAATGTCATAAATAGGGCTCAAATGTGTATCATCTCTGGAGGTCACCATTTAAAAGACATTATCTTTAAATCCTAATGGTACGAAATTTAATGGCACAAATATACATTTAAAAAAATCTAAATCTAGTTTTCTAATTTAGAAAAAATGTTATAGCTGAACCAAATAGGGTCTTTACTTTTGCGCCACCCGTTATTTGGCAAAACTTAGTCTGTGACGTCATCGTAGCGTGGCCGGCTGTCGATTTCGCCATTTATTGTAACGATCACGTGACGAGTTTCGTGGTATGTCTGCTGTCGAGTGTGAGTGATAATTTTTTTTTTTTGTGATTTCGAAGACAATCAAAGATTTATTGTTAAAATATCTACGTTGGAGTGTGAGGTGCTGGCAATTCAACATGCCCAGGTGTTGCATTGTGCAGTGCAGTTCTCGTAAGAACAAAAATCAGTCGCAATTATCACTGCATAGGTTAGTTTCCTTTTTCATGTATTATGTCGTTAAATCGTAATAAATTACTCTCTATATTTATCCCAATATAAACTTGAACAGTCTAAATTAGTAATTCTTTGTCAAATTTTACTTTATATTCATTTTTAACATTATTTGTTTGTAAACAAGCATACTAGTGACGTTACTGCATTTGAGCATTGCTATATATCGATATGTTTAATATACTATGTATAACTACTAATTATAATTAAACATTTCCGTTTTTAGAATGCCAAAAAATTAAAAATGCAAAACACGATGGTTAGAAATAATTGGCAGAGAAAATATAAATCCCAGACAAAAAGATTGGTTCATAATAATATGATCACTACATTTTGAGGAGAGCTGCTTTAACAGGACGCTTGGAGTTGTGAGGTTACGTGATGCTGATGATGACGCAGTGCCCTCGGCTTCTCATTTGGTTAGTTTTTTATCTTACATAAATAGTATAAAATGAAATATGGCTATAACTTCCATCGGCTATTGGCAATAGTAATAGTTAATTTGGCAATGGCCAAGTATTAACAACTAAGTACATCATTCATCAGCTAGAGTTGTTGATTAGTAGTAGTTATTATTTTCTTGAACTGTTGGAATAATAAAATCATATAAATTATTTCATAATTATTAATAATCCTTCTTGTAACCTAACTTACAATTTAGTTTAGCTTCAATACCTAAAACTGTACAAACATGGTTTAGGTAACTTTTAAAATATAATAGTAATTGCTGTTATACCTAGTCAAAAAGTTTTTTTTCAATTTTGGTCAAAAACAATCAGTTTCAAATGAAACAGATACTGTTTCACTTGGACATAGCTCTGCTATTATACCACCTTTGCAGAATGTGGAAATAGCCATTCAAGAGGTAATTTTTAATTTATTGTCATGTTACCTTTTTCTTAAACTAAATGATATCATTAAGCAAATATTTAAAAAGATATTTTGATCACTATAATATGATTTTGGTCACTATAATTATGATTTTAAATTAGGTTCTATATTTTTAATGTTAAATTGTTGCTTTCATTGTTTCTTTTTTTTTCAGCTTCCCGCTGAACAAAATCAAACTGTTGCAGGTGAAACAGATATTATTCCACTTGGACATGGGTCTGCTAAGACACCAGCTATGCTGTTTGTTAGATAAAAATGAGACCATTACAATACAAAATGTTCAGTAAAACGTAGTTTTATTTAATAATACATTACTTACGTACTACCAATATTTAAGTCACATAATTTGCTTATGTTTAAACTACAAAAATAAAAATATTATTAAGTAAATGGCTTTTGTTTAATTGAATAGAGGTCAACAAACTTCCAATAAATTTTTAGATTGTAGTTCACTGTATTTGTGACAACAAAAAAGCACGCAGTAAAAACAATTTAAAAGTATTTCGATATCGATATTTTTTTATTGTTAGCTAGCGCATCCCTCGTGACCTTGTGCACATAAAATGGCGAATACCTAACTAATTTGGCAGGAGTATTTCGTAGGTATGCCTGGGGGCTTACCACCATCAAAACAATCTTACTTTAGGAACGTTTTATATCAAGATTACAATGTGATTACTCAAATCCGTACCATGACCTTCATTGTACAATATTGTTTTATTCCTGCTTAGTGCTGGGAAAGACCGAATGATTTGTCTATTGCTTGCGATAGTGGAAAAGAAATATCGCTACATGAATTGTATAGCGCTCTCTCTTTCACTTATTTGGTCCGGAGTGCATTATGCGATTTATAATTCTGAAGCAAATATTTACATTATTTAACTCAAAATTTAATTATTTGCAAATAAATAAATCATTATGAGTAGTTTTTATAAAATGAGTGTAATTATTGTTTATTTTCCTTTAATAAGTTGCAAGAACAATTAATAAATGTTTTAAATGTGATAGTGCTAGGGTATGAACCGGAACAACAAAAAAATTATATCAACTAAAGCGCGAATGAAATTTGAAACTTGATGTGTTTTAGCGGGTTTTATATAAATGGTTAAACTTTAACTTAATAACATATTTAAGTCAACATGGAACAAAGGTAAGGGAATTCAATATTTAAAATAGAAATTTAATACTTAATTTGTAAATATTTTAGTGTTATGTCAATGCATCACGCTAATGGCAATGGGAGCAGAGCAGTAAGCAAAAAGGCGGGTGAAACCGCGCCGCGGAAAACTAGTACTATTATACAAAGCGGAAGAGTTTGTTCATTTGAACGCGCTAATCTCTAGAACTACCAGTTGGATTTGAAAACCTTTTTGCGTATGATAGCCCGCAAAATATTAGTGTGCATGAACTTAGACATGTTACATATGAAAACCCAGCCCGATGCAAGTAATCATTTACATAGGTCTGGGTGCTCCTGTGTAAGTATAATATGTCTGTGTTTATAAAAAAATATATCAAAGTATGTTTATCTGCATTAGAGAATCCTTATCACAAGATATTTAATAACCTAATAATGCTTACTTTAGGTCTCTATAGCTCTGTCTGTGTAGTTGTTATGTTATTATTGTATATTAAAAACAAGGTTACTTAATTCAAGGATACTAAATAATAATACAGTAAGAATTATAAGAATATGTATATTAAATCATAACAGTAACTTAGGTCAAAATTATAAATTAGTAATAAAATAGGTGTATTAATAAACTTCAATTGTTGCACAAGTATATTAGCTCTATTGCAAATGTTGTGCAATATGACACATGCATTTACAATAGAACCAGCTACTTCTGGTGAAATGCAACACTCTATGAACAAGCAAACAACGAAATCGTGCTTTGAGTAGCCCGATTGTGCGCTCGATGATGTTCCTGTTGCGGACATGCAAGTTCGTGTAGTGTGCTTCTGGTGAGACAGGTGGTGCGTTCAGTATTGGTGTCCTCATGCTCTTTCTTAATGGATATCCAGAGTCTCCTGATGATAAAATATACTTTAAATTATTATTATGCAAAGTAAAATATAAAATTAAAGACAAGTTTTAATAAAGATCAATGGGAAACCTACCTAGAAACCAAATACATTCTGTGTTACTAAGATGTTCCAAATGGGCTTTTAGTGGATGAGTAGCCCATATAAAAGAGTCATGTGTTGCATCTACATTCATTATTTGCATATCTGCATCACAGATTTATAAAAATAATAAAATTAACTGTCTCATCTCTAATTATGTTAAAGTGTGACCAGTTTCTTAAAAATAAATACGCTTATTTTTGTAAGAAATGAGCAATTATCTTTCGGAATAAAGTGCACTAATTTTGTATATTTGGATTTATAATCTCATTTTACTTGTTCATTTAATATTATTTTGTGCATTACTTGGTAAAAAAAACATTGGTTTTAATTAAAAATAAATAAATATGGGAACGATGACACAATAATGTACATCCAAAATGAAACTTATTAGTTATGTCAACAAGGCGAGATATAAAAAAGGAAAGGTTAGTTTTTATGTTAATTCAACTTAAAATATTACCCCAGATTGGAGTATTGATGATAAGCCTGGCAACACTTGTTGATTAGCATTTTATTTGGTTAAATTGCTAATTTAATGCCTTATTTAATAATATTAGAACAAAATAATACTTACAAGTGGAATGTAATATTATCCTTTTGTAGACTTGATGTCGCTGAACGCTTTTTACACCAAAATACACTGCAATTCGGCATTTCTATTGAGACGCTATTACGCATGCACTGATAGGTGACTTATGATGCGGAACGCGCGTCAACTAGTTTTATATAACGGGTATGACCGGTGGGCTGGTACCTTTGGCAGAGGGGTACGCCTGTCAGTGGCCTCTCCGGTTGGTTTAATGCTCTAAGGAAAAAATAGAATACGTATTCTAAGATTTTTAATAAATTTTGATAAACATAATCCACTAAATTAGGGTGGTAGATCTACCTTTTTTGCATTCAGCCAATTAGTACCGGTTTTTTTGTGATGTTTTTGCAAAAAGAAAAAATTAGGGCTTGGAACACTGAGTAAAACTGTCATTCATCACTGAGTGATCACTTGATCAGGATCACGCTGATCTAGGGATTCAAAGTTTTTGAAAATATCGATATCGATATATATCGATTTATGACGATATCGATTTATGGATGTTTAGGTCTAGAGTGCTGATATGTCGGCGATATATCGATATTTCTTTTTTCTAAACTTGCACAAATCCAATGTAGTTTGTTTTTATTTAATTGTGGAGTATGGATTTTTTTATACTTTACCGTTAAGAATAATACTAAGTATTTACATATGTTTACTGAACAATGCTTAATTCCAGTATTTTGTACCAGGAGTAGAACTAAAAACAATAACCTTGACAGTCTGCCAACCAAACACCATAGATTTATTTTCGTTACAGCCATGTCATTGGAAATAGTTCTATCGATATTAGCTATGGGCGTTTTCGTTATTTTTTGTCATCGATGCGCACCGGTGTCGTTCAACCGGCATCTGTTGCCAACACCGTTGATTTGGTCACAGGTACCGGCCACCGGTATAGACTATAGAGTTGTGGTATTCTAGGTTGTTACGGCGCACTGGATTGGCATTGCCGACATAGATGATGCGATGCGCATCGTTAATAATTGAACGTTATTGACATATACACCGAGAAGTAAGGTTAATCTAATACAATAAAAACAATTTAATTATTTATAAAAACTGTATTAGCATTTTTAAGAAAACGAATTGTTCTAATTTAGATGTAGAAAGACGTGTTTTGCGTTCATTTAAAATATACCTACCCGTCTTTGGAAAATAGCTTAATTTTTATTTTACATTTAGTTATTATTCTACAGACATATTATTAATATACTGTCTGTGTAATATTCTGAACAATTTACCAACTGGCCGCCATATCGTATCAACGCACAAAGCGGCCAATCGGGCGGTGCCGGTGATTTTCGCCATCGTTCGTGATACATGTCAGTCCGTTGCTAGTTTTGAGTTTTGACACTTTGGTGTCGATACCGTTGCCGGTGACGGTATGGTAAGTGGCCAGTCTTAGAATAGCCGTTGTTGCCCGCATCAATTGTTCGATGTTTTGGCATCGGATGCCGTCAACGAATACTGACATCGGTGCTCAACAACTTTATTTTAAAAACGCCTATCTCTATTCGTTAAGATAATATCAATAACGACGCGCATGGTCATATTGTTATATCGACATCGATAAATATTGCTATTTTTAGGTGTCGTTATATCGATATTTATCGTTTTGCCGATATGTCGTTGCATCTCTACACTGATCACAGAGTTGGTACATTTATTTTTTTCAGATTGAAATTCGCCCATCACCATTTAACAGGTGTAAGGTGATATAATTTCTCACACTGCACATAAATCATCATGTCTGTAATGAAGGGAAATATGCTGGTAAATATTGTATACATGTATTTTATTGTTTGAAGAATAAGCTTTAGGTTACGTAATATTTTGTAGGTGCGATCCCTGAGCACGTCGGCTACTGCTGCTCAGATGGTTAAGCCTCCGGTGCAGGTGTTCGGTATAGAAGGTAGATATGCATCTGCCTTATATTCTGCGGCTACCAAAAGCAAGGCCTTGGATACTGTTGAAAAAGAACTGACTCAGTTTCAAAAGTCAATGAAATCAGATGCTAAACTCAAGGAGTTTCTTGTGAATCCAACACTGCAAAGGGGCTTCAAATATGACGCCCTGAAGCATGTAGCTACACAGGTAACATTAGTGTATATTTTATAATTAATTAATTATCTTTATTGTCCTATAGCTTTCCTCGGCTTTCACCTGCGTTTTTGGTTACTGCTCTGCTCCCCCGTCACCAGTAGCGTGATGTTACATAGCCTATAACCTTCCTCAAAAATTGGGCAAATCCGACTGGTTGTTCCAAAGATTAGCACATTTTAAGAAACAAACAAACTCTCCCGCTTTATAATTATAATAGTATAGATTTGAAGGGTAGAGTTGTCTGTGAAATTTGAATAATTCATTTTGCGTTTGATAGCTCAGTTCTTGAGTGAAGATACAGGCTATTATAACATATCACACAAGTGTAGCAGTAACCAAAGATGTAACTTTATTTTTTATATTAGCCTACCAAAGTGACTCCACTCTGTCCGATGGTAAGCAGTCAGTGGAATCCAGAAGTGGTGGACACCATTCCAAAAGCCAAACTACTGGTATGGTGGCCTCCACTATGGCGGCTTTGTGAGATGCTTTTACATGCTCCGCTTAAATGACCCAGGATCAAAGTTAGATGAGAACACATGCGCTAGTAAAAAGTTTCAAGCTTTAATTGAGCGACAAAAGTATGAAGTGCTAAACCGTTTGGTCTAAGACCCTCTAGATTCCACTGTGAAAGGGTGGCACTTCAGTCCCGCACGTGTCGTTCTGGATAAAAAGGGACGGTGGGATTAATTCAAAGAGCTCTTCAGAACACTCTCTGTGGTAAAGGCGATACAAGACGGCCATTGAGGCGACGTCTCTACGCAGCTGTAAAGGCTCAAGGGTCTTAGTGGATCCAGGATTCCGATGATACGGACTGCTCGCCGCTGCAACCTTCGAGTGCATCCAGTAAGTACTGTGTGGAGCCATCCTAAAGATGAGAGCAGTACTCCACGCATAAACAAACCTGTCTTATATAGAAGAAAGACCTGAAGTACCGCCTCACCCTGTTCAGGACTCCGAGTTAACAGGAGGCGGTTTTAATGACGCACTCAATGTAATTCTTGGGGTTGAGATATGGCTGACGTCTATACCCAGAATACTAAGGCTATCTTGTAGTGGTAACGCTGTGTTCTAAAGGCAAGGGGAAGGAACGGAGATTTTTTCACATTGAACTCGGACCAAATTTTCACAACCCCATTTAGAAATGCAATATAAAACCTAGTCGAGCTCATCGATAAGTTCTAGGTGTTTTGCCTTGATGTCACTCTGTTTAACCGCAGGTTGTCCGAGATATCGCCCATGCACTGTACTATGATCTGCATAGCAATGAATGTTGCCCAAGGGACAAAATGTCATTGACATGCAGAAGATACAGGGTGGGCGACAGGACGGATCCCTGGGGCACTCCAGCGTTGACCTGCAAATAATTGGAGGCCGAGCCGTCACAAAGGACTCTAATGCGGCGCTTATGCAGGCATGCGACAATCCAGTTGTACAGCTGGGGTGGCAGACAATATTCTGGAAGCTTGAACAGAAGCGAACAGTGCCAGACTCTATCGAAAGCTTTGGTTATGTTAAGGCTGATGGCCAAGGACTATCCATGCCTGTCCATAGCCTCACCCCATTGGTGCGTGATATACGCTAGAAGGTCACCCGTAGACCGTTTTGACCTGAAGCCATATTGACGGTCACTAATTAACGAGTGACCCTCTAGGTAGCGGACTGGTTGGGAGTTTATTATCCGCTCAAGCACCTTGCAGAGAAGTGACAGCTATGGGTCGATAGTTGCCTGGCTTTTTTAGGAATCGGTTAAACATTCGCCTCTTTCTAAGCCTCTGGCACAGTTCCCGTCAATGCCGGAGACAACTCCGCTACGCATTTCTTGAGAACCACTGCTGGAATACCATCCGGTCCGCTGGCTTTCCGGACATCGAGCTACCTTAGTTCCGCACGGACATCACGTTGCCTAATACGGATATTAGGCATAACGGGGTTGCAGCCAGGTATAGTTGGCGGGTGCAAGCCACGGTCGTCGATTCGGGAATTAGCCGCAAAGAGTTCTATGTAAGCAAGTTTGCTTTCTCTTGCGGCTCGTGGGCCAGCGAAGGCTTGCAGAAGTTGGATTGCCTGTAGGATATTTTTAGGTAAAATAGAGTTTTGTCGCTTACGCCTTTTGAGCCCCGAGGTATCGATATTAGGAATTGAATTGTAAATAAGATATCTGTAAAATATTTTGTAGTAAGAATTTATGGTAGATTGATTATTTGGAGCATTCACGACATAAATTTGAATTATTATTTTTGAATACTCAACCATTATTCACAAACAGCTGCATGGAAACCACACTTTCTACTACATTCACTATTACATACGTAATATAGAACATAATAAGAATATAATAAACATCTTAAAATTTATGTCTATTACCCATTCTCCCAAGGTAATGATAATAAAAGCTGTTTATGCATAGTAAATCCTTCTGTTTTATCTTCGTATATAGTGTTTCCAAAAATTTGTTGTGTTCTGGTTTAGCAGTATTATAATCAGATTGCCACACAGAGAGGTGTTGCGTTTTCTACCACTTTAGGTTACTAGAAACTAGGGGCAGGGCTGCTTTGCTACCATAGATAGCACTATTAAGTGCACTATTAAGTGCTATCTATGATAAGTGACCATTAAAAACATATCACAATACTTTGAACTTGGTTTCTACTAAAATAATTATTTCCTTTATGCTATATTTTTCAGACTAAGATGTCTCCCACTACCAGCAACCTGCTTGGTCTGTTGGCTGAGAATGGACGTCTTGGTAAACTTGAGGCTATCATCAATTCCTTTAAGATCATGATGTCTGCCTATCGTGGAGAGATTACCTGTGAGGTTACCACAGCCAAGCCTCTTGATCCCGCCCAGAGGCAGAGCCTGGAAGCTGTTCTAAAGGTGTGTTCTTAAATAATTAAATATTAGTTTAAAAGTAAGCTTTTAAGTTTACAATGAATATTCAAAATCTACAAATTTGAAAATAGATGACTTTCAAAAACCATTCACCAAACTATCTATACTTATATATAAAGCGGAAGGTTTTGTTTACATTGTTTAAATAGGCTAATTTTTAGAGATACTAGTCGAATTTGAATAATTCTTTTCCCGTTTGATATTTTTTGATATTTTTGGTTCTCGAGGAAGGTTAAAGGCTACTAGCTGCGCCCCACGGCTTCGCCTGCACGTTTAATATGTTTTGTATCCCTCGGGAATCAGACCGAATCCATTTACATACCAATTTTCATCTAAATCCGTTCAGTCGTTAAGGCGCTGAGTGGTAACAAACACACACACAAACTTTCTCATTTATAATATTAATAGGATGTAGCATCACGCTACTGGCGACGGTAGCAGAGCAGTAACCAAAGATGTAACAAAGATATAAATTCTAATTCATGAGTTGTATCTTTTGTTCCCCGCAAGATACAGATTTGACTTCTGTTAAAATTTAAGAGGAAATGGATTTAATAGGTAGCGTTTTCTACATACTCAAACTATTTACTATTATAGTCAGCATTTACTATTATAGTCAGCAATCTGCTTGCTAAGCGTGGTGATTTGTAATGGTACCCTTTACCCTTATATTAATAATGTGTTATTAATTGGTACCTCATCCCCAAGCCAAAGATAAGGTCCAGAAGTAATATGGGAAATATAAATTGATGCATGCTACTACTATAGCAGTTAGTCGTAAGTGTGGTAAAACGGGCAAAAAAATTACCTCTTTTTTAACCGACTTCAAAAAAAGGAGGAGGTTTCTCAATTCGACCGTATATTTATTTTTTTATTTTTTTAATACTCTTATTTACTGCAATCTTTCTTCTTCTTTGGGACATTCATCAGTATGTTAGGTGTTGCTTAAATTGGCGTGCTCGGTATGCGACCTGTGTCGCACCCTCTACATTAAGACAGTTTGTTTACTGTGACTGGAGGATTAAGGTCTGACAATCTTGTGGAATTTTGCGTTTTAGCCGCCGTGCTTTCCTTTGTTCGTTCATTAGAGACTGGGCCAGAGTTTGGGTGATGGGATATTCGTTCCTTATACGATTTAGTGTGTCGTTCTATTTCCTGCTTAATCGTACGTATTCTTAAGTTATGATGTTGTTGTACTGGTTGACTGGTAAATAATGCCTCAAGCATTTCAGCAAGCAAGATTTTTTATAGGTATAGTGATTCAAGGGAAGGTTTATCACTACATAGTATAAAACAAAGTCGCTTACCGCTGTCTGTCTGTCTCTATGTATGCTTACATCTTTAAAACTACGCAACGGATTTTGATGCGGGTTTTTTTAATAGATAGAGTGATTCAAGAGGAAGGGTTTTAAGTATAATATATAACATGCATATTAATATAGTAGAGAAACACTAATAATTTTAGAGGTTTCTAATGTGATGTCGTACCTAAATAAGCACATTTTTTCTTAGCGCTTACATTGCAAACGCTGGCTGAACCCTACAAAATAGATCAAAATAATATACTACAGTATTGTACACCTTAAAAAGGTCTACAAAAAAGTTCGCGATGGTATATGTCTCTCTCTTCGCGTGCGTGCGTGCGTGCGTGCGTGCGTGCGTGGGTGCGTGCGTGCGTGCGTGCGTGCGTAAAGTAAGCAAAAGTACCTACTTAATTAAATAAGTTTATTTAATATTTATTTGGTGAAAATAAAATAATCAGAGAAACTGAACTTCACTCAAGTAGTATAAAGCAGAAAAAATCCGTACATTCGATACTTGCGACAACGACGCCTGCCCTCGCGTTACTGCTCAGTGCTAGTGCTCGTTCGGGTACCCTACCTGGTAAGTGACAACGGCGCGTCATTTGCATTTCAAGGTTCAATTTTCAATTTCAAATTCTTTAGAACAAATAGTAATTCGACGGTGGAAAAGAAAAACTTCATAAGCGCCAAATGGCAAAGTGTGGGCAATGAGGTTTACTTTTTTATTATTGATTGACAGTTATTGTTGTCTTTGGAGAGTAATATGTTTAAAATTATCAAACACAAAGCAAGTACCTACCTAACTTTACTCTATCGCAAGAAAGTTGGCGTTTAAGAAAAACTAACTTAAAAGTTAGTCAGCAAAAAAATCTTATCTCCTGTAAGTCTTGTAAAATAATAAATGGATATACTCTTATTAGAAACTATCTTATTACAAATATTTGGAAAGTAAAAAATGTTGAACAGATCTTAATATAAAAACTTTGAAAAGAATAATTGTTTTAAAATATCGTAATCTGCACAATGCTGTTCATAAGTAATACTTCTAATGCGTATGTCTCAAATTTTTAAGAGTAGTTTTGATTTAATAAAAAAAATATTCCTAAAGAATATTTGTATAAAAATCTATAAACATACACTTCTTATGTCCAAAATAACATCCGGATGAAGAAAAGAAAAAATGCTTATATATTTACTCAAAAACAATGTGTTTAAAAAAAATCCTTCCAAATTGCCAGACTCTTAACAGACATCTATCACAAAATCACCAGAAACACGTCATTTAGGAGGCTGAAAATTAGATGCTGCTCGTACTGGCGACGGTAAGGGAAAACTTTTAAAACGTCAAAAATATGCTCCTATCGCTACGAAAGTTGTATCAGTCGACGCAGAAAAAAAAAACTATCTAAAGATCTAGTTAGCTCATTTTGGCCTACTTTTTGTACGCTTGGCTACTTTTTTTTATTTTATTAGCCAACCAAAGTGACTCCACTCTGCCTGACGGTCAGCAGTCAGTGGAATCCTAAAGTGGCGGACACCATTCCAAAAGCCAGACTACTGGTATGGTGGCCTTCACTATGGCGGCTTAGTTAGATGCTTTTTCACGCCCCGCTTAAATGACCCAGGATCATAATAAGATGGGAACACATGCGCTGGTAAAGAGTGGCAGGCCTTAATTGAGCGAAGAAGAAGTGCTGAACCGTTTGGTTCGAAACCCTTTTTGATTCGACTCTGAAAGGGTGACACTTCAGTCCCGCACGTGTCGTTTTAAATAAAAAAGGAGATGGTGGGATTAATTCAAAGAGCTCTTCAGAACACTCTCTGTGGTAAAGGCAAAACAAGACAGCCATTGAGGCGACGACTCTACGCAGCTGTAAAGGCTCAAGGGTCTCAGTGGCCTCTGGGCTTCTGATGATACGGACTGCTCGCAGCTGCAACCTTTCAAATGCATCCAGTAAGTACTGAGGCAGAGGTCCGTGGCAAATTCTTCGGATGGGGCCCTCGCGTACCTGTAAAAAAAGTCGCGTTTGAATTAAATTCGAATAAACTACTTATTTAAGTACCGTTGTGTAAAATGACCGTAAGGTTATTTATTTTGTTGTATAAGTAGGATGACCTATAAGATTGCTGTCGTCTAGCCGTAGCTGTCCGACATTTGATAAGGTCTGTTTGGTTTTCCTGCTACATATATTTCAGATGTTTGCCTAGTTCTTCAAGGACTATTTTTATTTTGTCTCTTTCAGTAGATAGGTGTAAATGTTTCAACACCACTGAAGCTACGACCTTGTTTTGGCTAATAAGTGTAAAATTCTGTGTTCTTACTTTTCAGTTCTTTGTAAATGATGGAGTATGATTCGGCTGATTGCGTTTGAATTTTAACTCTTGTCATCTCGTAATGCCTTGATTTCGTAGTGGTTATGTGCTATTTCTTTTAAAATTTTTAGTAAGAGCTGGATACTACTAACTATATCGATAAACAGCATTTTGCTAGTTCTGATGTTGGTGTTTTAGATATGTCTGTATCGAGTTTCTTAAAAGCTGTTCGACGTTGGTATTGCAAGCGCTGCAAGCCAGTAGTTTATTTTTGACTGCTTCTGACTAGGCGTTTCTGTGTCTGGACTGGACTGGATTTTTGTCTTGCCGTAGTGCACACTTCAGTAAACTGTTATTCTGGCATCACACTATTTGTTTTGTCTGGTGATGCAGTGATTAAATTGTTGGTTTGACTTGAGTCTACATTAGTTGTTCCATTGAAAGTATTTGATCTGGTTCTATTTATAAATATGCCTTTTTGGCATATTTGTTAGATCATAGTCTTTGGTTTACTTATTTCTAATTTATTTCAGGTTTAAAATTGCTCATGTTGTTCCCACGAGTCAGGTCGATAATAAAGGTCACTTGCAGGGTGACGCCTATTTCCGCATAAAAGGCGTAATTCAACAGTGTTTGCCAGGGCCACCGAGGATGGCGTTGACGGCTAGACTCCTTCCAGTCATTCATCCCCTTAGCACGTTGCCCACCGTGGGCAACTTCTTCATGGTTATTATTATAGAGATGTTCTTTCTCTCTCCGGGCAGTAAATCCAAAATCCCCATTCTCGCAAAACGTCACCACGGTTAGGGGTTGTGTTAGTCATTTCCTGCCAACACTGAGTAGACTGATTTGGTCTAGTGGGTCAGGTTATTGGCTGCCACCACACAACCCGGGGGACACATGTAGGGTAGGCCTTAGGAAAAGGTGGTAAATCCTACGGGCGCGATTAACATCATCCCGACGTTTAGGTTTT
Organism: Parascotia fuliginaria; assembly: GCA_963082885.1. NCBI lineage: Eukaryota > Metazoa > Arthropoda > Insecta > Lepidoptera > Erebidae > Parascotia > Parascotia fuliginaria. The sequence continues at coordinate 8,754,466 of OY720180.1, read as the reverse complement.
ATTTTTTATTTCTTGCAATTATAAACTCCATACTTATGTTGGAGCAATAAGAATAATATGATGATTGATAAAATTAGATACTATGCTGACATTAAATTTTGCTTGTTTCAGAAATTCCTAAAAGGCAATGAAACTGTTATGTTGACAGCTAAGGTTGATCCTTCATTGATTGGTGGCATGGTTGTTTCCATTGATGACAAATATGTAGACATGAGTGTTGCCAGCAAAGTTAAGAAGTACACTGAACTCATCAGCGCTGCTGTTTAATTTATAAATAGAGATGTACTGTGAACACTAGAAAGTAATGAATGTAATATTTAAATTTGAGTTTTATTTATCCTATAAATAAAATGAGTACAGAATTTTAAATTTACCACACATTTGCAAGTCAGGAGTCAGGATTAAGGTAACATCTTAATCCTGACTCCTGGGACTTGCAGATACATGTCAAATACATAATTGGCCTTATGCCTAACATATGTTATTTTCTATATGTTTAAGTACCTAATTTTTGTTTTTTTAGTTTATCTTTTACAAAGTATTATTGATATGAAAGTAAACAATTTGGTCCGTATAGTTCTACTAGTAGGACTAAATGGAGAAAAAAATCCGTTTATTTCTACTAGTACAGAACGGATAAGAAAATTGTTCTGTCTGTAGTTCTACGACCGAGTTCTACTGAGGACTGAAAGGACTGCAAAAAATTTATACTTATTTCTTTTTGTTCTACGATTACATACATCATATTATTATATTCTTATTGGTAGACTCTTCATGATCAATAATTAATATAAGGAAAATATGAATAATGCTAAGTTATTTAAGTTAAGAAGAGTTAGCAATTTAATTTTTCATTTATTTCTCATTAATTAGTCCTAATAAATATTCATACTCTGCACTTGACTTTTTGTCTGTCTAGTCCTACTAGTATTGTCTGTATAGTCCTACTAATATTGTCTGTTTAGTCCTATTGAATTATGTAAGTACTGAAATTAGTAGTAGGTACTAAAATAACTTTTTCTTCATTTAGTCATACTAGTAGAAATGAACGATAGATACGGACCAATTCACCAAAACTATGTCAAATAGTCTGGCATCCCCAACATCATGAAGCCTATTTTGTAGCCCTAGCTAGAAATATTTAGCTATGTGGCTGTGACTGCATTTGACGTTCAGAGTCAGAAGTAACTATGCAGCTGTTTAGTTCTTGTTGTAGTCATGCTGAGAGTATATCTGAAATTTTAGTCAAGAGCTAAGCCGGTGTGAGATACTTCACAATAGTGTCGTTTTCCAGCTTGCATTTTTCAATGACCTAGACTTCACTTTTAATCCACATTGAGCAAGCATGGTGAACAATGCTCATGTCTCCCCAGGGGCGTCATAAACATCGTGTTAACTTCTCCAGCAATGAAACAAGAATGAGCCACTATTCTATTGTGATTAGAGATCTAATAGATATAGTAAATGAAACAGTTGTGTTAATTAGAACAAAAATTTATTAAAGCTATCTGCGCTGCTAAATCAAAATTCTTATAACAAAAATAATACTCTCACAGTAATCATAACATTAAGTTATATTTTTCTAGAATTAACAAGGATATTTTAATCTGAGATCATTATTATTAGAGATCTTTAAATTGAACATGTATTTATTAATAATATAATGTAGAGTTGTAAGCAAAGCTTTATCCTTCCGTTGGAGCGGCCTCTCCTTTTAGCAGTGCGTTTTCTGCTTCTAGCTCGGCAATGCGAGCTCTCGCTGCCTCCAATTCATCATCACCACCGTCTGTACCTAAATGTTTTCGTACATATTCTAGGGCATCTTCGGGCTTATCCGGTTCTTCATACAAGCTTACTAGAACTTTAGTTAGCGCATCCATAACGCCGGCTCTTTCCAAATACCTTCTGAATTCCTCCCTTTTAGAATCAATGGGCTGTAATAATAAATCATTCTATCAGTCACTTCAATATAGAAAAAGCATTATAAAATAAAATTTTCAGCAATCTAACCTCTACGGGATAGCCGAATTTCGTTTTTCGAAATTGTTTACTGTTTGACATTATAATAAAAGTAAATCTTCATGCTTGTTTACTTACTTTATACGACGACATATTTAACTATTTCCTCAGAGCAATCGAAATATTGAGAAATTAGTATTATGAAATACCTATACTAAAAATTCTAGTATGCAAAACTACTGCTTTATTTTGCTTCAATACAAGTACAAGTACAACTAATTCATTCAATTCAACCAGACCAGCCAGACGACATTAATTGACATTATTGACAAGAATGACAAGTCAAATTAGTGATGTTCGACTCGAGTAACTAACTCGAGTTGGGCGTAACTCGAATCCACTCGAGTTGAATTATTCTCTCTGACTCGAGTTCGTAAACCGAATGGAACCGACATGGAGCGAAGTTTGCCGATCATTTGAGTGAGAGTATGTTCATTCATTCAGTCATAACAATTTTTTTTGATTTTATTTTAAAAAGACTGCTATATACAATTCATAGTTTTATTGATAACTAGCTGCGCCCTGCGGCTTCGCCCGCGCGAAAATTGCTATGTGTTTAATTAATGTAATTCGGTAAACAGAGCGACTTTCGGGATAAAAAGTGCGTTTGTCACGAAACCAAATCTATCTACATACCAATTTTCATCGAAATCGGTTTAGCGGTTTAAATTTATTATGGTGGTTAAGTATTCTTAAACTTTCTAAATCACCGCGCAATTTTTTTAGTTTTTCTTTCATAAGAACCTTCTCCTGACAATAACAAACACAACAAAAAAAGAATTAATGAAATTGATCTAGCCGTTCACGCGTGATGCCATGACCAAGGGAAATAGGGATTCATTTTTATATATATATAGATAAATATAAATATTTTTTTAAATTAAAATTCAAGGCAAAAATACTTAAATAAATGATTCTATTTGAAACAATAATTTTCTTTCTTACTTTAGTTAGTATAACTCTCCCAATACATTATAAATAAATAATATAAAAAATGAAAGAATTGAAACAGATAAAAATATCATTTGTCTGTTCCAATTTTTTAAACTATTAATGCAAAGCTGAGGGAATAAACTGGTAAAAATTTAAAAAAAGCATTCACTTGTCTAACCAGTTAACTCGAGTTACGTAATTCAAGATTAACCCGAGTTATGTAGATTTTAACTCAAGTTAAATCGAGTTTTGTTTTTTCCGCGTTGGCACATCACTAAGTCAAATAGAGACTAAATATTGTCTGGATAGATTTGGAATGTAATATCTACCACAGACTCAGAAGCATGAAGAACTAAAGCATGAGACCACAGATCAAGTAGAGACACAGAACAAGGACTAAAGCATAGAAGGAGTGTTAATCGCACAGAACAAGTACTAAAGCATAGAAGGAGTGTTAATTTCCCTCATATACTTGTCCTATTTTTTCAAATAAGCCAGATACATTGAAAAGAAAGAGACAAATAATTTTGATAAGGACGGCTGGTGTACACTGTAGAAACGTCAATTTGGTTACCTTTGGTTACCTTTGGATGCCAAATTATGAAGCCAATTAATGTCAAATGTTCCAACTTGTCAAGGCCTCTAGACAATTTAGTCAGGTTATACCGCCGCTCGTAATTTTCATTGTTGTATACCTGTTTTGTGAAATAATGTATGTTATTTAATAATTACATAGTGCAATTGTGAAGTAAAATTAAGCCCATTGGATAAGCAATGTCCTGCGTTATGGTAGGTTGTAAATTACATTCATTTCGCAAAGAAAATGAAGTTTAAATCTTCAACTTCCATCGGTGAGTAGATAACAAACCAATAATATATACTAAAAACCTATTTATACGTGCAAAATACCTAAGTGATTTATACTTTACTATACTGCAATCATAATATAATCGTCTGTTTGCCATTCGATTCAGTAATTATTAAGTATTTTACATTTTTACCAATTTGTGTAGTCATATTCAATAGTGTTGTGACTTGTGCTGCATATTTTATCGATGACAAAAATATTACTATAATTTGTAGTTAACGATTTTGTGGTAACTATCTTTGTACCTTGCATAGTGTTTGATATGTAATTGTGTCCTTTGCAGGTTTCGGAAAGATCAGACCGGAAGACCCATGAAGAAAATTAAGAGAGAATTATTTTCTAGATGACTACAGAAATTTATTGATAAAGTTGATCGGGAAAAATTTCTAAAAGTACCAATTCATAACGTAGCAAAAAATATTTCTGCTTATGCACAAATAATCAGAACATTCTTTAACAAAACTGTAATTTTAAGGGGCAGTAATAATGTGTTTCAATATTATTGGAAATATAATCATACATTTGTGACATGAATTATACAGCTGTGTTTTATTTTTACCTTGGGGTATCTGTTTTAATGCTAATATAAGAAAGTCACAAAAGAACAGAGGGCCGACACTGGTATTTTTGCGGTCCACACACTGCCCCGCACTACGCTGCGAGAGCGTGGCGAAGCGGCGACGGTGCCACGCGTGCAGATGCGAGAGTGCTGGTCTGCATCATCAATCACGCACGTTACTGCAGAACTCGGAGTCCATACCGTCTGGCCCCGAACCCACGCGCGTGAGTACGTGTATCTCTGCATGTAAGCGTGTGATCAGTAACACAGCGCTCAAATGCGTTTTCAGTGTGTTGCACCACGCTTGATTTCTATACAAAGAGAGATACTTACAAACAATACAAGAACACGCACGCTCGCACTACGCTCCGTTATGCGAGGCAGTGTGTGGATCGATCATGTATATTTCAATTTTCAATTTATTTAATTTATTCATAAACAATTTACATTGCATTTGAATTTACAGCATCATGTTTCATGCTGTAAATTCAAATACAATGTAAATTGTTTATATATTATATAAACTTCAAAATTTAGCTGGCGCCGCTGCCGGCTTATGCCATTCTGGTGAGGTGTAAAACGGCCGTTTGTTTCTTGTAGTTCGTTTACGAGAGCTTTTTTGCAACCAGACCTCATTTAATATTATCATGTCTGTTAATTTACCATAGCCCATAGACAAATTTCATCTATCGATATCGATAAACTGTCAGAAGGTATCGTAGCACTATTAAACTTCTATTTGTCTCTGAGTGTGTACGCTTTTTTTTCCTAGTAGTACTTCTATGCTTTAGTACTTGTTCTGTGACCCTCTGATAAGATTCAGACTCATAGCTTTTATATATCGACGGCGAAAAACAATAACGTAGTCATCCACAAAAACGAAAATGTTTACCAGAGCCAAAACACTTTGACTTTTAAAAAAAAATCTTAACTAGCGTGTTTTTAACTATTTGTATTTTTTTTTATAATTTTGTAATCAAAATGATAGCAATTAAAACCTACAAAAACATTTTAAAACTACTGCATAAATACCTAAACATACATGAAAATAATTCTTTCTTCATATATTATTCAATTTCTTAAAATAGTCACTTAAATCTAATTTTATTCAAATATACCGCCCTTGGTTGCTCCCGGTGCAAAGGTGCCCATAACACTTGCCGCGTTCCCGCGCTGAATGGCAATGGCCAACCTTTGCACCAGGAACGACCCAGAGCGGGAGTCACCACACACATTATTGAGTCTGCGCTCTAATAATTCTCGAACGAAGTTCTTTGCCTCTGTGCCCCAACTGCCCATGGTCTCTATTGCTATGGGTACAAAAATGTATATAGGCTCTAATGCTGAATAATTAAGCTTCTTTTTTAAAAAGGCAACTTCCGCAGCGGTTCACGGGAAGCGAACGGTCTGACTCAGGTGGCTGGCGGCAACGGTGCTGACACATGTGGCGTCCCAAATTAGGCACTTGCCATTTTTCCAAGGCACCAGATTCAGCCCGTCCGGCCTCTTCTTTTTTAACTTAGACTTACCTACACTTTTTGGATATTAGACTTGTTACTTTGTCCTAATAATCTTAGTTCTTAGTCTGAAATCTGTTAATAATTCTCATCTCATATTAAATTTACCAAATTTTTGTTGTCTACGACATTTTGAATTATTTTTACAGAATGTTAAAAAAGTCGAAATGGTCCAGTGGATAAGGCACTCGCTTCGTAAATACGAGGTAGTGGGTTCGAATCCGGGCAAGTACCGATGTGATTTTTCAAATCATATGTATTTTCTAAGTTTATCTTAGACATTTCTGACTAACGGTGAAGGAAAACATCGTGAGGAAACCTGGACTTAAATGTCTGAAATTGCCAATCCGCCTTGAGCAAGCGTGGTGATTAATGCTCATACCTTCTCTATATGAGAAGAGGCCCTTGCCCTGCAGTGGGACAGTAAATAGGCTGGTATTATTATTATTATTAATGTTAAAACGCTGTAATTGCACTATCGAGTTGTACACCTAGGTCAACTGCATTTTTTTAAGGAAAGCGAAAACGTGGTAAGAAGCAGCGTAAACTGATAAATGAACAGTGTGAACACAGAGAGAACGTTCACTCGAAATCGACCATTTTGTATCGAGTCCTGTAGCAGACGAATGTCAGGTCAACCGTCGCGGCGCAAAATGGTCGTCGAGTGGAACGATTGCAATATATAGGATCTTCATCGGCTAGTTCTCTCAACAATGTATCTGAAGCGCCTAATATAGTACATTGTTAGCCTAGGGTTGAAAAGAATCAATTCCCGAGGTAGTTGGACTATTTAGTTAGGCTATAGTCCGAGTAGGAATTGATTCTTTTACCCGTGGCAAACGTGTGCATTACCCTAGCAGGAAAGTGTCTCCTAGAGTGATATGAGTAGCACGAATACTTAGTGCCTAAATTGCTGTAAATGTGCGTCGCATTAAAAAGTTTGTGCGTGTTGTTGTTTTGATATAATACGCAAAAAACAATTCCTGCTAGGGTAATGTTTTTCTAGCAGGAAAATTCTAAACGAAAGATCGGAGAGAAAAAAGTTTTACTTCGCCAGAGAGCTTACATTTGTGCTTAAATGTGCGCCGAAAATATAATCTGTGCGTCTTTAGGTTTTCGAGATATTCCACTTGCTGCTGGAGTAACGTTTTGCAGAATCGCGTATCTCGAAAGCCATTATATGTGCGACTGTAAAATAAACGCACATCGATTAGCCCTTCGTTTGTGCCTATTTGTGCAAAATTAGATTTAAGAAAATATCTATAGTTTTTAAGAAATCGCGCTTTCTTAAAAAATCGAAAAATAATCGTAGCAAATAAATTATGAAACTTACAAGCTCACTGAAAACTGTATTCGTTCCTGCTTGACTCATAGAATAACCACAAAAAGTTTCAGAAGTGTAAGTACATGATCTATTGAATAATAATACTAAAAGTCAAAATGACGGAGGCAGAAATTTGACGTCAATATACAAGAAACTGGCTCAACCCAGAAGGTGTGCGTTTATACCAAAAGCTGGTGCCTTTATTCAATTAATATATTGCAAAGTTTCAGCTTAGAATGCTTTATATTTAAAAAGATATAAACAAAAATCAAAACTTGTAAACAACGGCAGGTTAACCGACCGAATTCGAATGAATACAAAAAAGCGACGGTTTCATACATATCGATAACCTTCATAACTTTACTCACAAACCGGTTGACACATGTTGGGCCTTAGTACACTGACGTAGAAAATGACAAGTGAAAAATTAACTTTAAGTATTGAAATATTCTACTAGCTGTTTTCATGAATTTGCACATTATTAATTACTATAATATTATGTGCTTATCGTAAGTGCTATTCCAAGGTAATAAATAACTAATAAGGTATCTTCATTGCCATATTTAATTGAAGTAAATTTACCTAGTACCTATTTTGTTTGTGAACGAAGAACAAATATCCAGACATACGTACCTATAATATCAGTAGAATAAAGTACCTATTTACAAATACCAATAAATTGATTTAGGGTAAAAAAAGACAAAATACCTACATAAATAGCATAAAACTTATTGTTTTATGTTATAGCCATGTAGGATAATAGAAAATTTCCAATTGCCGCCACGCCGCGCACCGCCGCTTTTCCGCTGCCGCCGGCTAGTGCTAGGGATGCCAGTACGATACGATATATGGTAATATTGATATTTAATGCAATATTCGGGCCATACAATATGCTTAATATAATCATAATCCTGTAAAAAATATCGCATTATCGTATCCTATTGTAAATAAGTCTGACAATCAAAACCGTAAGAAGATACCTAAATGTTGGCCTAGTGGTTAGTGACCCTGACTGCTAAGCCGGAGGTCGTGGGTTCGATTCCCACCTAGGACAAATCTTTGTGTGATGAACATGATTGTTTGTTCTGTGTCTGGGTGTAATTTATCTATATTATGCAGTGGCGTGCACTCCCTAGAGGCATAAAGGCACTGCCTACCCTAATAAATTTCTCATAATTTTACCTAACTAGCAATATGCATAATACATTATATTAAAAGAGATAGATTACCATTATTTTATACTCAGCAATATGTATATCTATCTATGATACAACAGCGCCACGGTCATGGAATAATCAGAAAATAGTAATGCCTAAAAAAACACACATGCAAGCTTCTACTGCTTTTTATGTACACGCACGCACACAGACGCACGCGGTTGATTTTCTTCGCTACTAAAGCACTGCTTAATTTTAAGGATATTCGAATGAGAGTTGAACGACACGCCAATAGAAAGCGTCAATTTTGAATTAAATTGAATTAACCAATGACGACGCATTTCATGACTTCTCATTGGTTGATTAAATTTGTAGTTTGAGTAATAACCTCTTAAATTAAATATGCATCTATGGATGACATTTTAAGAGTTTTGGTAAACGATCTAATTTAGTTGCGTAATATATTTATATTTTATTCGAGTCAAAAAATAGCTAGTCGCCATTATTGTTTTTGTTTTGTTTTGTTTGAGAGCAGGCAATTAAATTAAATTATGGTATGACTTATATTAATAGGTAATGTTTTTTTTTTCTTGTGATGTTTTTTTTTTTTTTTATTTATTAAAACAATTAACAGTGATATGTTAGCCACATACATTAAACTTAAATACTACATTTTCAAAACTAAGAACTTAATAAGAAAAATTTAAACTTGTTTTTACAATTTTGTGCATTTATACCATCACAGACTTCTACGTGAAGACTATTCATGATGCAAGGCAGCATGTATTCCCATATCCACATCCCGTATACATTTTTAAACTTACCCTTCTTATAGACTGGTAAGTACGATAAACTGCGTAATGATTTAGATCTAAAGTTTTTTCCTACTTTTTTAATGTTATCATATTCCTCGCTCAGCACACTCACTCGCACCTTATCGAATACACTTAACAGTTTGCAGTGATTAAGTAGACCATGTTCATCATCTTTAAATTTTAATTTTATTTTATTGGGCACTATATTTTTTAAAATGGATAACTGTAACTTATAAATATTCTGTAGATAGGTTTTGTACGTGCGCCCGTAAGTACTTAGACCATAACCAATCACGGAGTCTGCTAATGCTAAATACATTGTTCTAAGCGTTTTATAAGGTAGCTTGTTTCTGAGTATAATTATATAATTTTGACAAGACGGATCTCAGTTTGCCACATACATGATCGATATGGGGTCCCCAGTGGAACTTATTGTCTATAATTAGACCCAGGTATTTATGCTCAGAAACTGTTTATAAAGTTAGACAACTACATGAATTTACCGATTGGTGAAGGCACAGGTGTTCGTGGCCAACAATGCCAGCCATTGTTGGCCACGAACACACAGGGCGATGTGAGGAGCGGAGAATGGATGTGCATTAACTTAGTTTTTTTTGAGTTAATGACAAGACCTACATCGTGAGCCCACTTACACAGCAGATCAAAGTTACCTTGCATGATCCTCTGGGCCTTAAGTAGGTCTTTATGCGCCACAACTAAACATGTATCATCAGCAAACTGATATACAGAACCCTCGGAGAATATATTACACATATCGTTTACGTAAAGTAAGTATTCGGTCGGGCCAAGAATTGAACCTTGAGCCGTGCCGTTTTCAGTAGAAATCATGTTACTGAAAGAGCCAGCTATACTCACAGCCGTGTATCGATTTTTATGATAATTTTTAAACCAATTTAACAACGGGCCCCGTATACCATTTTGCTGTAATTTCATAAATAGTGTATTGTAATTTAAAATATCAAATGCTTTGCTGAAATCAATGAAGACAACGAGCACGTGTTCTCGGTTATCCAGGTGCCTGTTGACTTCATTGCTAAAGTTCAGCAAAAGTTGCGATGTATTTTTATTTTTTTGAAAACCGTATTGTCTGTCATTAATTATGCAATTGTTTGTCAAAAATTTATTAATTTCCTGGCCTATATATCTCTCAATTATTTTATCAATACAGGATAATATGGTGATTGGTCTGTAATTATTTACGTCTGTGTGCGAACCATTTTTATAAATAGGCCTAATTAATCCGATTTTCAACTGGTCAGGATATGCGGATGTGGCAATGCATATGTTTAACAAGTGTGTAATAACAGGGGTGATATAATTAGCGATACATTTGATATCTTTGAATCTTATGTTGTCAAAACCTGGGCATTTTTTAACATTTGATTGTGTTAGTATGTTTGATGTGAATCAGTGATCAATTTATTTTTGTTTTACTTACTTAATAAAGATTCAATACCAAGTGATTTGTGATGTTAATGATAGGTTACAGAAAAGACAAACTAAAATTTAATATTAAGTATTTAGCTATTAAACATATAATTTGCCTAACCGGTTTTACCTATATTTACAAAGTAGGCAATCGGTAGGTACCTACATAGTCTCTTTATGTTTTCCGTGATAGCTATTTCATAAGTTACAAAACGTTCGTAAAACCAATCTAAATAAAAATAAATTTTAAATTCGCAAGTAAGCATCATCATATTATTATGTGACTGCATCTATGGTTCGGTGGTACTGTGTATGGACTACCACACAGAGGTCGTGGGTTCGATTCCCGCTCGGTGCAAATATTTGTGTGCATGAACATGTCTCTTTACATTGGTCTGGGTGTTTCTATGTATAATATGTATTTACAAAAAAGTAGGTATGTATATATCCGCATTCTAAAACACACAATACAAGCATATATGCTTACTTTGGGTCTAGATGGCATTGTGTGTAGTTATTGAAATTGAAGTATATGTAAGTACTTAATAATGCTTAGCGCAGTAAAACACACGACCGTTCTTTACTCGCTTTATTATAAGACTGGGGTACAGTAAAAAGCTTATGCCTACATACGTTACACCTCCACTCTTATTTACTAACTACCTTAACATAATATAATATTCATAACTATTAATAAACAATTTTGCTACAAATAAGCATCTTATAGTCTACATTACATTTATATAATAACTATACTTATGTCTAGTATGTACTTATTGTATTATTAAATCGATACAAAATCTATTCTTCGAAACCATATCTAATAACTGGTTTTATTACTCTTTTGGGACGACTCACCGGCACAGGAGTTTTATCACCAAGATTTTCTGCACAAATTCCAAGCTGTGGGTTACCCACTGTACCTAATGTTCCCTCTTGAGACCCAGATTCCTGTGCGCTCGACTCGGATAAATTAGCCCCCATGTCCTGCTTATCAGGTTCTATATCCCTTATATCTTCACCCTCCGAAATCTCCACAGCGGATCTAGTTGCCGGTGATGAAATCATTTTATCTACAGATGGTACCCCGTAACTGCTCCTTCTCTTTTTTATTTGATTGACGTGTCTTTTCAAGAAGGGACCACCTTCCTTACCTACTACATAATTACGAGAGCCAACTTTGTCTGTGACAGTACCACCAAACCACTTCTCTCCTGTATAACTGCGAGCCCACACCGGGTCACCTGTCTGAAAGTGTCTATCAGTTCCGCCTGCATTCGATACTTGTTTACGCTGAGCATTGTTTATTCTAGCTTCTACCTGCCTATCCTCGCCTAGTAATTCTAACCTAGTTCTTAATTTTCTTCGCTGTAATAGCATAGCCGGTGACTCGCCAGTAGAACTGTGTTCTACATTTCTGTACATCAAAAGATATGTCTGTAATGCTTCATCTAAATCTATCCCGTCACGTATTGACTTTTTTATAGCTCGCTTGCAAAGTTTAACAGCATTTTCCGCTGCACCATTAGAAGCAGGGTGGTATATTGGTGTAAATGTTACTTTAATGCCGTTATTATTCATAAAGTCTTGATATTCCCTACTCGAAAATGGTGGGCCGTTGTCGGAGACTATTTCCTTGGGCAAACCAAAGCGTGCAAAGGTAGTGCGAAGTACTTTCACCACTGCACTTGCTGTGGTTCGTGGCATTAAAAATGCTTCTAACCATTTACTTGTAGAATCTATAATTACTAAAAATGTTTTGCCTTGAAATGGTCCCAAAAAATCTACATGTAAACGCGACCATGGATCTGCAACATAAGGCCACGGCTGTGGCGGCGCCTTCGGAGGTGTTGTTCCTTCTAGGCAACATGTTACACATTCCTGACAAGTTGTTTCAATATCGTGATCGATACCAGGCCACCACACAATACTACGCGCAAGACTTTTCATTTTGACTATACCTAAATGACTTATATGCAATTCTCGTAATACAGGGCCTCTTAACTTACTTGGTACCACTAAACGATATCCCCAAACTACGCATCCTCTGTCTAGGTATAGCTCATTCCGTCTTACAAAATAAGCTTTTAAGTCATTTTCCTTACAATTATTAGGCCATCCGGTTTTTATAAAATTTATAACTTTAATTAAAATGCTATCTTTGGATGTACTATCTCTTACGTTTTCCCGCGTAATTGGTAAAAAATGCTAAACGAAATATAAATAGGTACATTCCTCATTCAATTGTTTTTCTTTATCTACTGGAAGTCGAGACAAGGCATCTGCGGCGTTTCTATGACTACGCACATATTCTATTGTATAGTCATAGCCTGCTAAAATTATTGCCCAACGTTGTATCCTACTAGCTGCCATGACAGGTATGCCTGTTTTATCGCCAAAAATAGTGACTAATGGTTTATGATCCGTTCTTAATATAAATTTCCGCCCGTATAGATATTGGTGAAATTTACGTACACCATAAATTATAGCTAAAGCTTCGCGCTCAATTTGTGAGTATGCTCTTTCAGCTGTGTTAAGTACACGTGACGCGTAAGCTACCGGTCGCTCATCTCCTTCTGGACAGATATGTGAGATGACAGCGCCAATGCCTACACTACTCGCGTCAGTCGTTAGTACAAGAGGCAACTCCGCGGCATAATGAGCTAGCACTCTACTAGATACCAACAGATGCTTCACTTTATCAAACGCTTGACTACACTCTACATTCCATTCATACCTGACATCTTTTTTTAATAATCTATATAAAGGCTCTAGAATAGTACTTATATTTGGCACAAATTTGGCGTAGTACATGACCAACCCTAAAAACGAACGTAATTCCATAATATTTGTAGGTATAGGTGCCTTTTTAATTGCATTTACTTTCTCTGAGCATGTATGAACACCTTGTTTACTTATTACAAAACCTAAGTATGTTACAGTATCTGCGAAAAATGTGCATTTTTCTTTCTTTATTCTCAAGCCATACTGCCGTAATCTCTCAAACACTTCATGTAATGTATTTAAATGCGTAGGCGTATCTACTCCAGTAACAATAATGTCATCTAGAAAGATGCCTACTCGAGGCATGTCAGCAAAAAGCTGCTCTAACTTACGTTGAAAAATACCCGGGCTAGATGCTAATCCATAAATTAATCTATTGTACATAAATAAACCTCTGTGTGTATTTATTACTGTATACCTTTTTGACTCATCTAACTCAAATTGTGCATACGCTTGTGATAAATCTAATTTTGTGAACTTTTCCCCACCGTATAATTTTGTAAGCAAGTCGTCTACTTTAGGCAAAGGGTAATGGTCCACTTCTAAACACTTATTCAACGTCATTTTAAAATCTGCACATACTCTTATGGTACCATCTTTTTTCATTACCGGTACAATAGGTGTAGCCCAGTCCGACGTGGAGACCGGCGTGATGATACCGTCTCGCACCATCTGATCGAGCGCACGTTCAACCGGCTCCCGCAGCGCATAGGCGAGTGGCCGGGCGCGCAGGAATATGGGCCGTGCTCCCTCTCGCAGGCGAAATCCTACTTGCCCACCGGTGAAACGTCCCAAGCCCTCCTTGAAAACTTCACAGTACCTGGAACTGAATTCCCTTACGTCAAAAACATTGTTTAATCTATCTATTTTAAGAACGTTGCATGTTGGTATAGGTATACTTAACTCCTTGAGCCAACATCTACCTAATAAATTAGCCATACCGCTTTTTATCACGTACAAATCTAACACTTTTGATATGGTTTTAAATTTCACATTGACTTCAATCTTACCGACAGGCGTCACTGTTTCGCCTGTAAGGTATCGTAATTCTAAATTACTCGGTTTTAGATTACAATGAACAAAGAAGTTTTTGTAACAACTATAACTTATACACGATATAGCACTGCCCGTGTCAATCTCCATGCTCAATAAACAGCTCTCAACATAAACATTTACAGTGAATGGTCCAAGTAATTGTGATTTTGAATTTGTTCTTATGGAATAATTATTATAATACTTTACCTCGTCGCTGTCGCTGTCCTGATTATCTACTGTATGATGATGCATATTATGCAGAGATGTACCTTCTCGCAATTTTGGGCACATTCTTTTTAAATGTCCGTCCTTGTTGCACACTCTACATACGTACATTTTGAATTTGCACGTAAGTTCTTCGTGAGTGCCACCACACACGTTACATTTGTGATCCGAGTTTAATGCGCTTGATCGATTGGTGTTCGCCCGGTAATTACCTCTATTCGCTCCGCTTATGCCGCTTGGACCACTACCGCTGCCGCCGGCTGGAACAAGTGGTGTTTGCGTGATAACCTTCTGGCCCTTCTTGATTTTTTTACTCCGTTCCATGAAATTTATTGACGTGTCGTTTGGTATGTTGTCACCTGAATTTTTGTTTCTGGTACAACCTTCGACCAATGCTGCATTCGATTCTGCTGCTTCCATGGACATCGCTATTGTAAAGGCTCTGTCGAAAGTTATACTGTCATCTTCAGCAAATAATTTTTGGCGAATATCTTCATTAGATAAGCCGCATATAAATTGATCCCTAAGGTATTCTGCTAAATCTTGAAAGCCGCAGTGTTTACTTAATTTCTTTAACTCAGCTACATACGCAGCCACGGATTCGTTCCTATATTGAACCCGTTGCCTAAATTTAAACCTTTCAGCCAACCTACTCGGTTTTGGATTCAAATGGCCCCTCATTAATGCCACTAATTCCTCATAAGTCTTCTTGGCGGGTTTATCAGGTGTACATAAATTTACCATTAGCTCGTAAGTTTCACTCCCTATCACCGTGATCAATGTAGCCACTTGTATCTCAGGTTTTATTTCATTAGCTACAAAATATTGTTCCAATCGGTCAATATACGCCTCCCAGTTGTCCTTTTCAAGATCAAACGGTCCTATTTTGCCGATGGTCATTTTGTAGAATAAAAATACACTCCTATAGTCACTTTACAATCTACAAATAAACTAACTAAATTGAACTACAAAACTAGCAAATAATTTCCACGCGTGAAGTGTTTTTAGTCCTCGTCGCCACTGAAGTATATGTAAGTACTTAATAATGCTTAGCGCAGTAAAACACACGACCGTTCTTTACTCGCTTTATTATAAGACTGGGGTACAGTAAAAAGCTTATGCCTACATACGTTACAGAAATATTAAATTATATTATTAAAAGTCAATTGGAGCTGGTCACTCAAAATTATCATAATCATTTAACACATTTCAGCAAAATTATGTTATGGCTACCCCATTGAAAATGTCTGTACACGCCACTGATATTATGTATGTATTTACAAAAAAAATGTATATAAGTAGTATATCAGTTGTTTAGTACCCATAACACAAGCAAATATAATTACTTAATTTGGGGCTAGATGGCGCTGTGTGAATGTAGTAGAATATTATTATTATTATTAATGTTGCCGTTACGTCGTGCTATGTTTGTTATTTACAGTTGATATTTATATATTATTTACCCTACATCCTAGTACATTAGGAACCTAAATATTAAAGGTTATGTCATGTAGCATAATGACATTATTTTAATTTAGCGGCTTTTTGGATGTATATGTGTCATTCAACAGTCTGATGAATTATGATAATGTTGTTTTTTTTTTTTTTTTTAATCTTTATTTAAAGAGCTTAGTTACAACAAAGTACTATGTCGCTCTATTGGAGCTTCATTATATAATATTAGTTGATTTTATATAAAATCTATATAAGTTTATCGCATAATTAGATGTAGGACTGGCCAAAATACTGTTATAGACACCGATATTACTACCAGTACTAGTTCCAACAAGCTGTGCCCTAAGACAATCGTACCGAGCGCATTCTATCAAAATATGATGTATGTCCTCAACTACGTTGCAGATGTCGCAATTAGGGGTTGCTGTTAATCCCATAAGGAATGTGAATTTCTTTGTAGGAATATGCCCGGCACGCAATCTCATGGCAGTAGTACACATTTGTCTATTAAATGAACAGGTGTTGATCCAAGGAATCGTCAATGGTTCCGGTTGAATGGTTTTGTACCAAATTCCCTTCTCAGTTGATCGTTGATCAAAATATTTTTTCCAAGATTTGTAACAATAGTCCTTCACCAGATACAAACAGTCTGAAAAGTAAGGGCGGCTTAATAAAGGTATTCCTTCATGACAAGCTCTCTTGGCCAGTGCATCTGCTTTGTCATTGCCAGTGATACCTACATGGGAGGGAATCCATTGAAGCTGAATTTGTTTACCATGTTGTTTTAACAACAAAATCTGGTTTATTATTGTGTAAGCTATCGGTGTTCCTCGAACTGTCGAGGTACAACGAGCCACATGTAAAAGTGCACTTCTTGAGTCAGTCAAGATCACGAAGTGGCTATAATCGATGGAATCAATGTAAGATAATCCTTCACTAATGGCTACTAGTTCGACCTGCATTATTGATAGCTCCTGACTTATTTTAAACATCACATAAGAGTCTTGATGTGGGTCAAAGAAAGCTGCGCCACTACCATACTTTTCCCTCGAGCCGTCTGTAAATATGCGGTAATAGTTGGTGTATGTTACATCTAAGTAATGTGAGCTAATTTCTTTTAGACTGTTTGTATCATAGGAGTGTTTTGGTTTAGATATAGGCTCAATTTTAAATTTAAAATTTTTTGAAAGATCGTAATAGCTCATCCATGAACTGTTCATAAACATCTCTAAGTTAGGGCTACAATTGATTTGTACATGATTTAATTGTTCATACATTGTAATTAGTATAGGTTTATTATTTCTTTTCCATAAATTAATTAAGTTGAATAAATTATTTATTATGTTTATAGTTATGTAATTGTCAGATAATGATTTACATTTTAATAAAAATTTTCCACCTAACACACTACCCATCACATGAATAGGTGTTGTTTTAATAAAACCACCAATGATACGCATAGCTTGATTTTGAATTTTTTCTAATTTATTTAAGTGTTTTTGACTACTATCTCCGTACAAAAAGCTCGCGTAGTCCATACGGCTTCTTATTAGGGCAATATATATCTTTCTTAAATGTTTAGGGTGGACACCCCAATAAGTACCTGCTAGGAATTTAAGAATGTTAAGAAATCTGCCTATATTTTCGCAAGTTTCATTAATATGTTTGGCCCATCGGAGAGAACGGTCGAGCCATAATCCTAAGTATTTGATATTTTCTACAACTTGTATAACTGAATCGTTAATTTTAATTGTTATGTTTTGTAAATTACGACCTTTCTTGAACACGCATATTTTCGTTTTCAAAGTAGATACTTCTAGACCTAAATCCGATAATTTCCTTATTATTTGCCCTAAAGATAGCTGTAATTGTTGAGCTGCGTAATGTACGTTTCTGTTAGTGCAATAAACGACAAAATCGTCAGCAAACTGTGAGATGTGAATTGACTCTGTATTGAATTCGTTACATAAGTCCATAGTAGCAACATTAAACAGTAGGGGTGAAAGAGGATCCCCCTGTGCCAAGCCCCGATCGGTACTACGTGTGATTGAAGTATTGTTAAGTGTGTTCGGCTAATTCCGAAAATCGGGTTATTCCAATAATTACAAATTTCCACCAAACGCGGGGATCTATACCGCTCTGGCAACATTCACCTAAATGCCAACTTAATCAGCTACCCGCTTCAGTTCCCTCGGGTCGCTACGAGTGATCGCGCGTGTCACAATCATCAATTTTCGACAACAGGGAATATTTCGCGCGTTTTTGGATTTTCAGAATTACCCGATCGTCGATAATTACGAAATTTGGTAAGTTATTTAATTGATTGTCTTTTTATTCGATAGATTATCGTTTTTGTGCACTAATAAGTCTGTTTAGAATACAGTAGCTCAATATTTTAGTTATTTTCAGATTTACCCGATTAGGACAATTCCGAATCCCGATTTACCCGATGTTAATTTTCTATGTGAGCGATCAGTTGTTCTCAAAGTTTATGTCATTTTGTAATTTTTTTTTCAGATACTGTTTCTGCGCTCTTGCTAAACTATATATATATATATATACGATAAACGAAAGACCAATACAATCTCCGTAAGTATACCTTTTTTTTTGAACAGACATCTCTCGCACTATGTTACAAGCCCTGTGTTGCATGGGACTTTACAAACATACAATTAATGTACACAAAGTCACAAATATTTGTCCTGCGTGGGGATCGAACCCACAACCTCGTGCACATCAGTCGCACACTACGATACACTCATTGTGCAGAGTCAGCATTAGGTTATACAGAGTGTATACGACGGTATGACATTAAATGCAATTACGTATAGTATGTGACATTATAAAGCGAGACAAAAAAAAAATCTACTAAATATCTTCAATAGTTTAGACACAGGACAATTTTTTTAATTTCTTTAATTCTAAATTAACACTATGTAAGTACGTCAAACGGTCACTGATTTAAGTCATAGTCCACGTCGAAGGATAAACGTTGCCGTTCATTACAGTTCAGTGAACTTGTCATAATAAAATGGTGTATTACTTCGTTACTATTAAAATATTATTTATTTTGTTAGAAAATTTCAAATTTTTGTTTTTCGTCAAATTACTTTTGTGATTAATTAGAAATCATTATATTGGCTAGTAACACCTGCCTTTTCATTTAATGTCAAACCGTCGTGTATACTGTATAATTATTTTACCAATCTGAAAATTTGATTTTGCTGTTCTCTGTGTGCAAATTGAGTTTTATATGATTTTTAGTGGCAGAAAAATTTTTCTGTGCTGCATACCACAGTGTGAATCGAAGATATTTTGTTATTAATTATACTTAGTCATTAAGTGTAACAACCCAAAGCAAACGTTTTAATGAAAGAGGCTGTACTTTTTTATGTGAAATAATTATAATTGTTTTCTAAAATATAATTAAGTAAGCTACAAGACGAAAGTTTTACATACTTAATTATGATTATTGTTGTTTATCTGATTTTAAATAAAACGATATTACTTGCCGTTTTTATTTTATTTCAAAAACCTTGTATTTATTCATACAAATGGCTTTTAAGTAAGAAAAGTTTGAGAACCGATTCATATTTGGCGGGTAAATGCGAACTAAAAGTATCAAACAAATATGTTTAGGCGATTCTATTAATATTATTGAAAAATAAATTTTTGACGGGTAAACCTGATCAAAAAAGAAATATGAACCATGTGACAGATGTGTATAAAAGCCACTTTTTAATGTCATCCGGAAATACCCGAACATATTTCGGAATTGCACTCCAGTAAAATTAAACGGATTGAATTTTTAGACAGTTTTATTTCCTAATTCAGATGATATTTGTAGAAGTCTTTAATATTGACCGATAGGTTGTACATTCAAGTACACGAAGTGACCTAAGCCAAGCATTCACTCCATCATTTTGACAGGTAACTTAATGAAAATACTAACATCACTTCAACTTGTCAAAAATCCATTCGTAATTACCCGAATACACCATAATTGTAATTGTTAAGTAACGTTTTCGATAAAATTGCCAAAGATAATAACATATCACTTGTCCTGCCCCTAGTGCATCTAATTTCTGTAACAATATTTTTATATCTATATTATTATAGGCATTGTCAATATCAATGAAACAACCCACACTGATACAATCATTGCAAAAACCGGTTTGTATTCTCGTAACAAGGCGGCTTAAATTATCTAGACACGAACGGCACTTTCTAAAACCTAATGTATCATTGGAAAATAAGTTATTCTTTTCAAAAAACCATTCTAAACGTTTTTGTATAATTGTGTGAAAGATCTTACATAAACAAGAAATTAGCGAAATAGGTCTGAGTGCTGAAATAGTATTAGGATCCCTGCCATGTTTAGGAATAGGAACAATGTTAATATAACGCCATTGATTTGGAACAAAACTCGTTATTAATAAAATATTGTAAATGTTAACCAAGACCTGTTTAGCATTTTCAGGGAGGTTTTTTATCATACTGAACGATATATCATCGCACCCAGGGGCTGTGTCATTAGCCTTTATACTTTTATCTAATTCTTGTAATGTAATTATTATGTGTAATTTTAAATTTTGAGATGAAAAGGTAGGTTGAGACTGGGGAACATAGTCGGGAGTTAAATTGTGTAGAAGTCGGTTGGCTCTTTCCGTATCTATATATTGCTTTGTTTTATAGCCTTTGATCCATTTAATTTTTTTCCAAACTTCATTAGCAGATACCGAATTGTCTATTGAAGTACAGTAATTTTGCCAAGACTCTCTCTGGGCACATCTTATAAGCTTCTGGGTTTGGCTTATTTTGTTTTTTAAATAATTTAAATTGGCAGGGGTAGGATTGCGCCTAAAGTTGGCAAGGGCAAGTCGGCGGCATGCTACCGATTTTGATAAATCCGAATTCCAGTAAGGCTTAGCGCGGAATTTACTGGTAGGGTTTGTGCTGAATTTTATATAGGGAATAAATAGTTCAGCCGCCTCGTGTAAAAAATTTACAAATGTATCATATGCATTTTGGGGATTATCAGCTATTTCACAACTGTAGTTATGGAATTTTTGTTTGAGATAAGACTGATAACTGGGCCAATCTGCTTTTTTAAAGTTTCGTTTCTATTTTAAATTAACATTTGAATTAAATGAGGTGGAAATTTTTATAATTAGGTGATCACTGCCTAACGTCTCGTTCGTAACGGTCCAATCAAACCTTAGGGATATGTCGGACGATATTATAGACAGGTCAGGTGAAGATTGCTTTAAGACACCGTCAACAAGTTGGACACGAGTATATTTGCCATCGTTCAAAATAACGAAATTATAATCTAGTATTGAATCCATAATTTGACTGCCTCGTAAATCTGTTCTATAAGACCAACTCGAATGATGTCCCTTAAAATTTGGGCAATTTTAAGGGACATAACAGTCTTTTTATTTTCTATCGAGAATAAATAATCCCATGTTTGGGGGTTTGTTACGGTATCTGGTGAACAATAAAAGGCAATTACATTCTCCAACTCATCGCAATTAAATAATTTGATATGAACTATTTCTAAATTAAAATAGTTATTTTGTACATAGATTTGTTGTGTTTGAATCGACTTGTGTACAATTATAGCAACTCCTCCATATGGGAGGTCCCTGTCCTGGCGAAAAATGTTGTAATTATTAATCTATACATATAATAAAAATGTAACCGATCGCTGTCTGTACATGGAAGATATATGAGAAAAAAAATTACTGGGGCCTTTATCAACGCAAATAGAACCCAAAACAATGATTGTTACAATTTTTGTCTGTTTGTCTGTTTGTCTGTTTATCTGTTTGTCTGTTTGTCTGTGCGTTTGTTCACGCTAATCTCAGAAACGGCTTATCCGATTTAGATATGGTTTTCACTAATACATTGTGGTAAGCTTCACTTAACATTTAGTGTTTGTTTTATGTCAATCGGTTCATAAATAAAAAAGTTATGCCAATTTAAAGAATCACGTCGAACATTTTCTGATAGAAGCAGAGACTTTAACAGGTTACGGAATACCTGATAGCGTTTTTATTTTTCGGATTCCTCTCATTCTAAACAATCTTCCGTTTAGTTTTAAATGAGTCCAGTTTCCAGTGAGCCTCTGTTTCGCGATGACAGTCAATAAAGCCCAAGGTCAGACACAACTAAAAGTTGTGGACGTGGATCTAAGTATTAGCTGTGTTTCGCACGGTCAGCTTTATGTGGCTCTATCACGTGTTAGCATTCCTAGCAGCCTGTATGCTTTGATCCCCGATGGCTATACGTCTAATCCATACATCCATACACCCAAACATATTATATAAGGCTTTGTCCTGACTGACTGACTGACTAACAGACAACGCACAGCCTAAAGTGCTGTTCGTAGTGACTTTAAATTTGGAGGGTGTGTTTGTCTAAATGCCCAAAAAGTTGTACTAAGAAAGGGTTTTTTTTTATTTAATTCCTAAGTGTGTGAAAAGGGATGAAAACGATTGTATGAATCTTATTCATTTTTTAAATTACAGTTTTGAAATTTTGTTTTGGAATACTTGTATTTAAATAAAAAATATCCTTATAATTTTATTTTAACAGGGGTGGATTTAGAGGGGTGAAATTAGGGATGAAATATCCTATACAAAGGACTTTAGCTTTTGAAGCTAGCGACTTGAAATTTACAGGGAGGGGGAGGGAGGGAAAGGAGGAATTGAGGAGAAGGAGGAATTGAGGAGAAGGAGGAAGGGAGGGGAAAGTGAGAGGGAAGTGATGGGGGAGTAAGAGGAAAGTGATGGCGAAGTGAGGGGGAAGTGAGGGAGAAGTGAAGAGGAAGTGTGGAGGAAATGCGGGTGAAGTGAGGGGAAAGTCAGGAAGAAGTCAGAGGGAAGTCAGGGGAAAACCATGGAGAAGTGAGGAGAAAGTGAGGGGAATGTTAGAGGAAAGTGACAGAGAAGAAACGGGGAAGTGAGAGGGAAGTGAGGGGGAAGTGAGGTGGGTGAGAGGGCAGAGAGGGGGAAGTGAGAGGGAAGTGAGGGGGGAGTGAGGGAAGTGAGGGGGAGTGAGGGTTAAGTGAGGGGTGAATGAGGGGAAAATGAGAGGAAAGTGAGGGGGAAGTGAAGGAGACAGTAGAGGAAGGGAGGGGGAAGAGAGGGGGAAGGAACGCGGAAAGAAAGGAGTTCCCGAATGGTGGAAAAAGGGAGAGGAAGGGATAGGAAGCGATAGGAAGGGAGAGGAAAGGAGGAAAAGAAAGGAGAAGGAAGGGAGAAGAGAGGGGAAAACGAGGAGGCAAGGTAGAGGGAAGTGGAGGAAAGGGCAAGAGATGCTGGAGGAGGGGCAAGGGATGCTGAAGGAGGAGAAGGGGGAGGGGAGGAGAAGAAGGAGGAAACTGTGGAGAATGGAGAAAAGTGCAATAGGGAAGAAGGGGAAGGGGAAAGTTATTGTAGTGAAAATTTGCCTTTGTGTATTGTATGTTGTTTTTACGAGGGATATCTTTAGGTAGGTGAAAGAGGATTTGTATGAATGGGAGATTAAAAATAGTATGAAAAACAGTATTTAAACAATATAAAAATGCTATCTATATACATAAAAGCAAAAGGTCACTCACTCACTTATCACGAAATCTCAGAAACAACAAGTGCTAGGAATCTCAAACTTTGCATTGTTGTTCCTATTAGGATATAGGTCCTAAGAGGATTTAGCGGTAGCGGGTTTAAACTGGATTCGCCATAGAGACGGGTAATACTGATACAATGTACGATTGCCATAAAATCAGGCACGCAATATTCTCATAGATGCACCCTTCTGAATCATCACGCGAACGAAGTCGCGGGCAACAGCTAGTAGTAATATAAATATCTGGGACAAGCCATGTTTCACTTACCACAGCTAAATGTACATGTTCCTGGATCAACAACTGTTCAAGTGTTTTTAATTTGGGCCTAATACTACGAGCGTTCCATTATATAATGTTTAATTTGGTGACCCTAGCGGATCTATCCATTATTTGATGAAAATAGATTTTTTATTAAAGATATGTTAGGTATTACGTTACTTAAAAGTGTGTCTAACCAGTCTATCAATATTTTGAGCCAGTCTTTGATTTTAATAAGTAATTCTTGTTTTGCGCTGTTAATCATACATTTGACACTTTGCCATAGACTACTGAAGGACTTCGTTTTAGTATGATTGCTGGTGTTCGGTTGCCCATCATTGGGGTTTGGTGTATCTGGTGGCAAGTTGTCCCCTTCCGATTCTTCCGAGTTTGTGACAGACATATCTACAGTAACATTTTCTGCCAAATAATAAGGCACAATTTTCTTTCCTGATCGCTTACGCTTTGGAGATATCTTCTGTGATCGCGTTCTGTTTTCGATGACCGCTTCGACATGATTTTGTCCATTGTCTCTTAATACTTCAGAGTACAAAGGGTTAATTGGATGTTCTAGATAATTGTTCTGGCTACTACTATTCGCTGTCTTAGTGTTCTTGTTCATGACTACTGGATCATTGTTTATCCGTGAAGGCGTTGGAGGAACATAGACAGTTAGTGCTTTTTGATAGGTACATCTAAATTCAGACATGATTTCACGGATTCGCTTTTCCTTTTTATAAACAGGACACTCCTTGGACAGAGCCATATGTTTTCCTGAACAATTAACACAGCGAAAAACAGTTGCTTCACAGTTCCCATGATCATTACTGCCACATTTTGGACAGAGTGACTTATTAGAAGGACACATTTTTGAAATATGGCCATATCTCCAGCATTTAGAGCACTGCGTAACAGGAAAAATGTAGGGCGAAACGCTTATTCGCAACTCCAATAAGTAGATGTGGCTCGGTAAAGTAGGACCTTTGAAACCCACTCTAATGGCTTCGCTAGGTGACCATCCATGCTCATCTCGTCTGCTCAGGCGTTTGACCGATACCACTTTTATATCAGAACTAATCGCCTTAAAAAGTTCGTCTTCCGATAGCTCCAAATCGATGTCTTTAATAATACCGTAGGATAACCCAACCTCCCACGATTTTTGTCTACGCCAACCTAACTCGTCAAATGCTGGACGTAATATGGCTTTTTCGGCGCTAATTTCACTATGAAATGTAATTAACAGTTTGTACGGGTTAATATATTTAACTTTTATTATATCCGTAATTTCGTGTTCGCGTAATAATTTCGCTAGTGCAAATTGCTTTGGAATTTTTTCTTTGGAATAAATACATACTTGTATAGCTGTATCTTCTGACCTAATGCTCTCTTGACCAATGGATTTTCTTTTTGATTTTCGTGTAACTGTCTGCCAATTATCCTCATTGTCTTCATTTCGTATGCGTTTATTTGTTGGTTCTGTAAATAGCTCCATATTCTGTTCATTTGTATAGTTTGTTGGGTCATCTAGAAATTGTTGATTATTATCTATCGTATTCTCATTATAAATTGTGTCGTCACCGTTATCTTGAATATGATCGCTATCCATTTAGTATAAGATCCATATTCGTATACACTCGCGCACAATAGATCGACCAGGTGTCGAGGAATGCACCGGCCGATAAAAAACCGGTTACTTGTTTACGACTTTAATATAATATAACAAAAGACGCGTTCAATTCGCACTAGGTGTGATTGAGCACTGATAATGTTGTTAAGTATTCATTATTATATTGTTAAGTAACTACCTATATTATTTATATACCAGCCAAATACCGCATTGTAATAATTTGTGAACCTTCGATGTTAACAGTCAAATCAAGAAAATTATTAATCTGTGATTGGGATTAACATGTCTGCTCGGATAAGAACCCCTAAATAAATGTACATTAAAAAAAAAAAAAAAACGTATGTAGGTACTTAATAATGACTACACAAATATTATTCTACACTTGACGCTGGCAGAAATAGCTGACACAATTGTCGGCTTTGTTGCCAAAAAAAAGGAGAAGAAGAATGACACAATAATTACAAATAATTTAATTTTGATTACACTATTAATGTTTTAAGATTTATAGGTAGATAATTTGATTTGTGACATGATACCATATTTACTTTAAGAATAAAGATAATAATTTGCACATCAATAACCTCTTTCATTTGATATGGTCACAATTAGCCCCTAAAATTAAGTCATCATATAGATAAGCATAAATTGCAAACAAGCGTTTGATCGCGACTGTACGGGCTACAATTCAGGTGTAATAAGTTAAATTAAGAAGGTCAGCAATATGTATGAAACCGTCGCTTTTTTGTATTCATTCGAATTCGGTCGGTTAACCTGCCGTTGTTTACAAGTTTTGATTTTTGTTTATATCTTTTTAAATATAAAGCATTCCAAGCTGAAACTTTGCAATATATTAATTGAATAAAGGTAACAGCTTTTGGTATAAACGCACACCTTCTGGGTTGAGCCAGTTTCTTGTATATTGACGTCAAATTTCTGCCTCCGTCATTTTGACTTTTAGTATTATTATTCAATAGATCATGTACTTACACTTCTGAAACTTTTTGTGGTTATTCTATGAGTCAAGCAGGAACGAATACAGTTTTCAGTGAGCTTGTAAGTTTCATAATTTATTTGCTACGATTATTTTTCGATTTTTTAAGAAAGCGCGATTTCTTAAAAACTATAGATATTTTCTTAAATCTAATTTTGCACAAATAGGCACAAACGAAGGGCTAATCGATGTGCGTTTATTTTACAGTCGCACATATAATGGCTTTCGAGATACGCGATTCTGCAAAACGTTACTCCAGCAGCAAGTGGAATATCTCGAAAACCTAAAGACGCACAGATTATATTTTCGGCGCACATTTAAGCACAAATGTAAGCTCTCTGGCGAAGTAAAACTTTTTTCTCTCCGATCTTTCGTTTAGAATTTTCCTGCTAGAAAAACATTACCCTAGCAGGAATTGTTTTTTGCGTATTATATCAAAACAACAACACGCACAAACTTTTTAATGCGACGCACATTTACAGCAATTTAGGCACTAAGTATTCGTGCTACTCATATCACTCTAGGAGACACTTTCCTGCTAGGGTAATGCACACGTGGCAAACACTCTACTTTTCATTTAGAATATGAGATAAATAAAACCCTGTTTTCTCGTAGTCCCAGGATTTTGTCCCTTTAATGGGACCACGAGGGAGAACTGTTTCTCATAGTCCCATTATTATGTTCAGTAACATATTTATCCTCCTGTATATAAATAATTCTTCCTGCATAGATAAACTTTTTAGAGTGCATGGTTAGTTAGATGATGAATAAATGACACTTATTGACTGTTAAATAAGAAAAAATAAGTACGGTATATAAAATACTTGGTAGAATATTGTTGATACGTAAACACGAAATAATATATAATGGAAGACATTTTATTTCTTAATAGAAAGGGCGGGACTGTTTTGCTATTTGAAGGAAGACAATATTATAGGCATATGGTTTATAAAAGTGGGAATGTCGTTTGGAAGTGTAGCCAAGCCAAGAAAATAAAATGCCGTGGATCTATAACTCTCAAGGTAAAATAATATTCGGCGGCTAGCTGTTACCCGCGAATTTGTTGGCATGGAAATAAATAATTAGTCTGGTAGATTATTATTATTATTGTTATTATTTTTTTGGTAACCACTATACAGGATGTAGGTTCACAACAATGGGACTATGAGAAACAGTTCTCCCTCGTGGTCCCATTAAAGGGACAAAACCCTGGGACTACGAGAAAACAGGGAAATAAAACTAGTTGTTGATCTAAATTTTTTTTTTATGTGAATTCTAGAATTTTTTATTTTTTTTATACGCGGCCCTTACTTTTAAAGCCGCACTGTAGCTGTAGAGCTGTAGAAATAACTGCCATTTGGTCTTTGGTCGTGAATTCTGACCACCAAGCGAGCATCGCTGAGCGAGAATTATCTTTGATAGCTCTTGTCGCTCAGAGGCAAACTAGTGGAACGAGTCTCCGCCGGCGGTGTGAACAGTCATCGAGCGACTATTAATGTATGCATCTCCTGTTTACACGGAATGTTATTATCTATTGTACGTTTCTGGAAGGAGAAAATAGCCGATAGTTACTCGTTTACTCGTCGTGGCCATTTGAATTCTGAATGGGATTGTTGTAAAGTGTCTATGTCTTATTAAATAATGGAAAAATAATAATGCAATTCTAGTGTTAAGATTTTTTTTATTGTGTTATTAGACATTCATTTTAAAACCAATAATGAATTAAGTGTGAACATTATGTTCTTTACAAAAACAGCAGATATTTTGCGAAGAATATCAGGTGCAAGAAAAATAGCAAGCATTAGGTACTGACAAACTCAAAATAACTGATACAAATTAAAAATATTTAATGTAAAATTAAATGCCATCTTTTAACTACATTTTATTTGAGTACTTAACTAAAATACTTTGCAGTTTTAAATTATATTCATCCTGAATGTTAAATTAAGATTCATCGTCACTTCCTGCTGACGCTTTGGGTTTGGGTCCTCCTGCCCTCTTGGCCATAATAATTTGGTCCACTTTAAGAATAGTCGTAGCAGCACCAACGGCGTACTTAAGGCCCCAATACTTTAAGAAAAATAAATCCAAAATATTTTTCTCCTTTGCATCACAAACACCATTATTCTCTGATTCAATGTCATATCCAATGTTTTTGTTGCCCTCCTGAAAGAAAATAGCGAATTCATTAAAATATAATAAAATGTTCTTTTCGCATGTTATAGTATCAGATCTTTAATAATGAGCATGAAAGACAAGTATATATTGTGTTTCTGTTACAAACGATGTTAGATAATTTGTTATGATAGCTGGATAATGCAAGCTACAAATACAATTTGTTTTCAATTCGTGGTAACAACAAACGACTGTTATTTTTATCAGGCTAAAAACATTGATATTGCTGGAAATAAGCCTCTCTCAAATGCAGCAGTTTATTATAGTCACCACACTTGGCAAACAGATTATTGATCACAGTAAAAGTCGTATGCATGCACTTGTTACGACAGTTACAGGAAGAAACAATACCCTAGACCACATAGTTATGTAAATGTTGTTTCCTAATACAAAAGTTAATTTTTTAGGATCAGTTCAAACAGAGACGCGACGTGACGATACTGGAAGAGGTCAGTGATTTCGCATCGTAAAATCTTAGCAGCACAGCTTCGCTGCTCAGCAAGATGCCGCGCGGCGTTACGGAACGTGTCTAAATTTTAGCACTCAATCAAACTGCGTCAATTCTACACGAAGTCTGGCCGAAGATAGTTAGTAGAGACAAGTCGCCACGGCGCCGGTGGTCGACTTCGCGAGGCGCAGCGTCCCTCTTGCACGCCGCACGTACCGGCGATGCACCGCTGCGTCACGATGCATCGCTGTACGTCGCGAGGAATCTCGAGGCGTCGCGCTGCGCAGTGCAACGTATTTTGAATTCTCACAATGAAATGTGTATCTTTCCGTGTAGTATATTTTGAGTCGCTCTATTAAAATGTGCGCGCAGCGTCGCATCGTGTCTCTGTGTGGACTGACCCTTAGTCTATTATAATATCAACAAGGTACTTTTATGTGGTACATTGAACATAGTCTGTTTTCAAAATATTTTCAACAGATGGAATACTCGTCAAAGTCAAATTCAGTTCAGTTAACCAAAGGTAGTATTATTACATTTATTTTACAACTATTATGTTTGTGCAGCGCAGTTTCACCCGCGTTAAATTACATTTTTGATTTGTGCTATGCTACCGCGGCTCGTATTGTGATTTTAAATAGCCTCCATCATCAAGAATTGGGACATCAAACGCAGAAAAAAATTCCGCAGATTAGCGTGTTGAAACAAACGAAACGATCAGTTCCACTAATCCACTTTATATTATTACTAGCGGTTGCCCGCGACTTCGTTCGCGTGAAAATTCAAATGTATGCCGTTTAGGAGAATATATATTATGTATAAGATCAAGCAGGGAATATTCTCTGTTTTGTATCAGTAATAAATATCCGTCTCTATGGCAAATCCCATTTAAATCTATTTACCCGCTACCACCAAAACTCACGAAATTTTACACAAACTTGCGACTCCTATTTTCCCACAGGGTAGTTTTTAAATATGAAAAATGAGTATTTTCTAACTATAGAAGTTTCATACAAACTTTGTCACCTCTATATACACCCTTCGAAAATCCCGTCTCAGTAAGCACCTATGTCCACCTTCGAGTATGGAGTCGAACTACGCGGTCCTAAGGTTTAGTAGTTTGCCAGGTAAGATTCTAAAATCAAATTAACTGGCAAAAATGCTTACATAGTCTGATTGATCGAACCTGCGGACGAACCGCGTGACCAGAAGCCAAAATTCGATACTTCTAGCAATTGTAGTTTCTGAGATTTCATTCATATAGCGTGCCCCCAGTAAAAGAAGTAGGCAGCACCAACTTTTGACCCAGCTGATCGGCATTAAAGTCCTGTGTCCCTATCGCATCTTGCAAGTATATATGTAAGCTGCGCCTGATTGTTCCCAATATATCTCAAACTTTCCGTCTCGATTTCTTTTCGCAAACATGTCAACTAAAAACTGACTAAACAACGAATGAAAATATAGCAGATGACTATCTTCTCCTTTCCTAATCATTATACGGTAAAAATAAAACTTGCAGCAGATACCATTATATTATTATTACCAGGGTATAAAAATGCAGCATCCATCCTCGCCGTAGCAAAACAAATTTGAGTACTGTAATGCATCATATGAGCGATGGGTTTCACTTATTCGACGCAAAGATTGTGTCCAGGGTAGATAATTTTTGAAAGGAGAAAAAATTATAGTATAATGAAACCAATTGGAAACGGAAGATAATATGATAAAAATGAAAGGAAAAATAAAATACGGGCGATCTGAATTCGGAAAGTAGGTGAGTGTTTATGGGTTAAATTCGGTTTATCTGAATTTCCGGCCAAACTTCAAGTCCTATGGAAAAAAGTTAAATAGCAAAGTTGTAGATAATAAAAATATCTACAACTTTTGTATATACACTTTTTCACATAACCTTAAAATTTATGTAGAAATTCAAATAACCAAGTTTTTGTTTTTTTATTTTTCTTTTACATAAATTCTTTCACGAAATTTGGTGGAAACTTACTTTTTTATGTTCCAAATATATGGTAATTTTTTAAATATAAATATTTATTTATTCACCTAATTTTGACTAAATATCGAAAAATCACCCTAATTTTCAATCGAAAAATCTCACGTCAAAATTTCGAGTTTTTCAAAAATGTTGGCGTTTTCCCGTTGAAATCTCTACTTTTTAATGGTGTAAAAAAAAATACACTACCGTGGTAAATTTTCTTACGAAATGCACCTAAACTATGTACAATTTGACAAATTTTGAGCTATTTATTAAATTTTATATTTTAGTTACTCAAGAAACATAAGATTCTTAAAATAATTTATATAGGTACCTGAGTGACCTATGGAATATTTTAGCCCTCAAAAGATACTATTTAGTCGGTATATTAGGCCGCTATTACACTGACTGACGGTATAATAACTACATGTGATTCATATTCTCTATGATCATAGTTAGGGGATCCTTTTTGACAGCTGGCGTACAATTAGGATCCTCAACACACTAGCACAGTCTATACGTAAATAGAATGTGCTAGTGTGTTGATATAGACTGTGACACTAGCGTAAACGTAGCATTAAGTGCTAAGCAACGGAAAACACGGCTTAATTGTATACCGGCCTTTCCTGTACAACAATAAAGTAACTATAGCAACTTCATTTGACGTAGTTTGATTGAGTTTTAAACATGACAATGTGTCAAAATAAAATATTTTTAAATCAAAAGCACTAAGGAGTTTGATATCAACTTTGAAGTAAATCATCCCCAAAATTACGTTTTTCCCCTTTTTTACCTTGTCTAAGGATGCATTTCAACAAAATACGAAATATGTCTTCCATCAATTCTGTTAAAGAATGTTTATGCAATATTTTGAAGTAGATTGGACCAAGGAATCACATTGTTTCATACAAACTTTGACTCCCCTTTTCACTCCCATAGGAGTTGAATTTCGCAAAATCCTACCTACATCTTAAAAGGAACCCCCATGCAAAATTTTAAGACCCCTAGCACTTGTAGTTTCTGAGATTTTGTGATGAGTGAGTCAGTGAGTGAGTGACCTTTCGCTTTTATATATATAGATAAATAATAATAATAATAATAATAATAATAATGTTTATTGAGCAATAGTACACAGTTACAGTTGAAGTTAACAATGATATAAAAATTAGGTAGGTACATTTTTGATTTTAAAGCAACTATGTTACAATAACTTGATGAGCCCTGTCACTTAAACTAGGTAACACCTGTATCTTAAGTGGCAGTGTTCGGTCAAAAAAGTGTGTATAGTTGAGTCAATCAAGAGGACGAGTGTACCATAATTGTGTGTTAGTCACTAAGAGTATGTGCGTGTGTG
Organism: Parascotia fuliginaria; assembly: GCA_963082885.1. Classification (NCBI taxonomy): domain Eukaryota; kingdom Metazoa; phylum Arthropoda; class Insecta; order Lepidoptera; family Erebidae; genus Parascotia; species Parascotia fuliginaria. The sequence goes on along the minus strand of OY720180.1, from coordinate 8,721,868 downwards.
TGTGTGTAAGTGTGTGCGAGTGTGTGCGAGTGTGTGCGTGTGTGCGTGCGTGCGTGAGCGCGCGCGCGTGTGTTTGTATGTGTGTGTATGTGTGTGTGTGTGAGTGTGTGTGTGTTTGAGGAAATATATGTATTATTATGCAATGTAGGTTAGAATTACCTCAGTACTAGCATAGTCTTGTTCCAACAGCCATTCTGTTAATTTAAGTTTAACCTTGTGTTTATTTAGATCTAGTAGGTTAAGTTTAATATGAAGTTTTTTATATATATATGCACTCAAAACATAGAACTGACGACGAGCAAACGAGGTTCTGTGGTAGACAGCGGCTAATTAGTATAGATTATTCATACCTTGTGTGCTTTATAGATATTGTTGACAACTTCTGTGGCATTAGCTCCAGAGTTTTCTGCTAAAGCTTTAGGGATACTTTCTAGAGCGACTGCAAATTTTCTGACCGCATATTGTTCTAATCCAGGCAGTGTGTCGGCGTATTGTAGAAGTTGCTGTGCAAGTTCGATTTCTGTTGCACCAGCACCCGGCACAAACCTAAAAATTGCACATTATGTAAATAATTATACTTAAATATGCATATTGAAAGATGGAGAAAAATAAAGAAACTGGTCTGGACATTATTTCTCAGGAGCGGGTTGGAAGTTAAAATTTTGCTACATTTCTTTATTTTATAAATGGAATATGATAGGTTTTCTTCTAAATATGAAAAGATAGATCATAGTATACTGATTTACTGAAAATTACTGATAAGGTTGTGGAATGAATTCTCCATCAAGTTTTCTCTAGGACTACAACATGGAAGTTCTTAAAAAAAGGAGTTAAAAGGATTTTAACAGAGTTGGCAATGCACTAGAGATTCTCCTGGTGTTGCAAGCGTCCATAAGCCTATGGACGCTATGGTAAGCAATTACCATAGCCATGCTTACCATTAGGCGGGCCGTATGCCTATTTGTCACCTTAGACATTTAAAAAAATTAATCTAGTACGATTCATATTATTAAAAGAATAAGAGATGCACAATGTAGTTTTTACACTAAGAATTATCTTACCGTCCATCCCTAGCAATTCCCTTAAAGGTATTGACGCCATCGTCAATCGCCCTTTCAATGTCATCCATGTAGTTGTCAGTGGAGCCTCTGATAACGACAGTAGAAATACGTGACTCAGCGCTTTCCATGCGGAAGTATACAATACGTGTGTCTCCAACCTCTTCTACACCAACCGAGTCACAGTATCCAAGTTCCTCAGCAGTGGGTGTTGTCAATCGGGGCAATACCTAGAGAAAATTTTTGAGTTGAGAATAACGAAATATAAGGAATGAAGTAATTACTTAATTTCTAGTAAGTACTCAGGGTGAAATAACACCTCTTGATACCCTTAGTAGACAAAGCCAACAAGTAGAAAACAAGCCCTTGATGCTCTGAAGCAACCATACATTTGATGAATATGAAGTGCCATCAAACTTTTAATGATCAACAGCTATGCAGTTTTGAAAATAGGATGTTGAACCATCTCATTCATCCTAGGTTTCATCATAAGAAAAGAGCATTAGACTTTTGTCTTGTAATTTATTGAATTTAACACTGAATTAGTTTCTAGTTTTTGAGTAGAAAAATACTGTTTAAATTTATTATTTTAGTTACATGAGAGATAATTATCTAGCCTTAGAAATTTACCAAATACTACTTACAGTTGCATTAACAGTTCTGGCGAGTCGACGCAAGTCAAACTTTGAGTTAAGACGAACAGCCATAATGTTATATTTATTCAAAAAGTGGAGGGCCATGTCACCAAATTTGGCACCAGCCACCACAACTTTTACTCCAGCATCAGCAATATCTTTAATTTGTGCCTCAAGAAGTGATTCTTCCCCCCTGCTGAAGTTAAGCAGTTCATCAGCAGATTTAATGAGTACAGTGCCTTTTGTCTCTGTTTGTGTGATGTCCACAGGGCATGAGTACACAGCTACTTTAGCTTGTTTAGCCTCTGCGATGTCACCCTCAACTTCCCTTTTGAATACCATTCCAGAGAGGACCTCAGACTGTAGAAGGCCTGATCCAAGAATCTGTAATTGAATTTATCCTCTAGTTATTTATTAAGTTCCTATATAATAGGTTATTTTTGCAGTACTGGCCAAATACAGGAATGTTTTGCTATCAGTATTTCTTAGAATAAACATCCACTATTTTGTAAGTTGTAGTTTATAAAAAAAAATCCAAAATTTTAAAGAGTCAAAATAATAAAAAGATACGAAATTTTAAAGAGTTGAAGTGCTGCGGCCTGAAGACATTGACTGCGATACATAGGATCTCCAATAGCAAGTTGGCTATGGTTAACATGAATGTTAAAGTTGATAATGCTGCTATTTCCTGGTATTCTCTTAGTTGCTTGTTACAACACACTTTGTTAGTAAAGTTTACACAAGAAAAATTGAGAAATTATATTTACCTTGCAAATTCTGACATTATCAACATTGAATGTAGTTTTTTCTGGCAAAATAGCAATAGAAGCTTTAGCTACTAATGCTGCAATGAAATCTTCATAACCATACTGCTTAGACATAATAGCAGGAACAATGCCTTTGGTCACTGCTTCAACATTTTTACAATCCTTGATTTCTTCACAGACAAGAGTGGGTAAGATTTCAATGCACTTTTCAAGAGCCATTTCGTACCCATCGGCAATTTCACTGGGTGTGACCCCTAAACGTAGTAGCTCATCTGCAACTTCTAACAAAGCACCAGATAAGACAATGACAAAGTTTGTGCCATCGCCAACTTCAGCGTCTTGCATTTGACTGGCTAGTACCATCAGTTTCGCAGCTGGATGTTCAACATCAAGCTCCCTGATGATAGTTCCTGCATCACTGGTCACAAACTGCTTGTCAATGTGGTTGATAATCATCTTGTTCATTCCATTTGGGCCGTATGCTGATCGCACACTTTGGGCAAATTGTTTGCAAGCATTTATGTTTCTGTATACTGCCTCTTCAAGGCCAGAGAACATCTATAAAGTAGAACAGATATTTTATGACTATTATATTTTCAATAAAATAAAATTGTAAGGAATTGTAAAAAATATGTATCATTTCACTTTGCTGTTGACATAATAATCAAAGTAATAATAATAAATAATAATAATAATATGTGGACACTATCACACACCGTCATCTAGTCCCAAGCTAAGCAGAGCTTGTGTTATGGGTACTAGATAACTGAAATATAATACATATACATACTTTTTTTTTTGTAAATACATACTTAGAATACATAGGAAACACCCAGACTGAAGACAAATACAAATGAAAGTGAAGTAGGTATAAGTATAGAGTAAAGAGAATGCACCAATATTGTATTTACTTATACGTTTTTATTATTGAATAATACAAGACAAGCCTGTTACTGTCCCATTGCAGAGCTAAGGCTTCTTCTCATAAAATAAAAATATTTAAAAGTAAAATGAGTCATCAAGTTATTTTGCTTAGAAAAGGATTAATTCATTATTTTTCAATAGACCGCCTACAATTATATATTTTTTATCATCATCGTAACAGCCAAAAGACGTCCACTAATGGACATAGGCCTTCCCCAATTATCGCCACCGTGGCCGGTCGTTTGCTGACGATATATATTTACGTAATTATATTAAAATTTTCAAAATATAAATCTTGCAAATGAATGTTTTAGTGGTAGCAAAAATTAGGGATGCTAAACTTGTAGGTACATGTCGAAATTCATCAATTGCAATGATTGACACATTTCTAATAATTAATTTAGCATATTTAAGTTATTAACTTTCAGTTTTACACGAAGTTGTAGTTATTATCTTACAAACAAAGAAATTATTGAAACATAAAGAAACAGATGAAGTGCATGGGGTGTTCGCACATTGTTGGTTATGAAGTCAAAAACTTACTCGTGCTCCCTCTTTCATCATCTGGGGTACACCCGGAGCTTTAGGTACATGTAAGGCCATAGTTTTTGTAAATATTTATCACTTTTAATACAAAGAAATTATCTTAGACTTCCTCGTGATTTTTTAAATCTGCGTCCAAAGAATATAGCCAAACTAACCACAACCAAGTCACCATAGATAATACCACAGCACAGACTAATTATTATAGAACAAGTTGAAATGCAGCAATGAATTTATTTTAAGATGGTTATATGTACTCTGTGGCTGACGGCAGCTGTCACTGCACTGCGCTTCCAGCCAATCACAGATGGCCACAAACTCAGAACAAACTATATGACAGAACAAGGCCAACGGCCAAAGGCCAAGCCAGAACTCTGGACAGAACAAGGACTAAAGCATAGAAGTAGTACTAGCGTACACACTCAGAGATAAAATAGAAATTTAATAGTACTGCGATCCCTTCTGACAGTTTATCGATATCGATAGATGAAATTTGTCTATGGGCTATGGTAAATTAACAGACATGCTAAAATCAAATCAGATTTGGTTGCATAAAAGCTCTCGTAAATGAACTATAACAAACAAAGGGCCGTTCCACACCACACCGGAATGGCAGAGGCCGGCAGCGGCGACAGGAGTTCTTTCAATGAAAATAATTTTTAAGTTTATAAAATATACATTCATGTTTCATACTGTAAGTTCAAATACAGTGTGAATTGTTTATGAATAAAATAAATTGAAAATTGAAATATAGGTGATCGATCCACACACTGCCTCGCATCACGGAGCGTAGTGTTCTTGCGTTGTTTGTAAGTATCTCCCTATGTATAGAAATCGCGCGTGGTGCAAGTGCAACACACTGAAAACGCATTCAAGCGCTGTGTTGCAGATCATACGCTTACATGCAAAGAAACACGTACTCACGCGCGTGGGTTTGGGGCCAGACGGTATGGCACACCGAGTTCTGCAGTAACGTGCGTGATTGATGATGCAGACCGGCACTCTCACATCACGCGTGGCTCCGTCGCCTCGTCGCCACGTTCCGGTGTAGTGCGGGGCAGTGTGTGTATCGCCAAAATACCAGTATCGGTCCTCTGTTCTTTTCTGACTTTCATAATTTAGCCATAAAACAGATACCCCAAGGTAAAAATAAAACACAGCTGTGTTATTCATGTCACAAATGTATGATTATTCATTTCCAATATTGCTCCATAAAATTACAGTTTTGTTTAAGAATGTCCTGATTTTTTGTGCAGGAGCAGAAATATTTTTTGTTATGTTATGAATTCGTACTTTTAGAAATTCCTCTGCGATCAATTTTATCAATAAATTTCTGTAGTCATCTAGAAAATAATTCTCTCTTAATTTGTCTCATAGCATTATTTGTCGGAAATCTGCAAAAAAATACAACGTATGAAACACTATGAAAGGTACAAAGGTAGTTACCGATTTTGTATAAATTGTATGCAAAATCGTAAAATACAAATTATAGTGATATTGTTGTCATCGATAAAATATGCAGCACAAATCACAACACTATTGAACATAACTACACAAATTAGTAAAAATGTAAAATTCTTAATAATTACTGAATCGAATGGCAAACAGACGATTATATTATGATTGCAGTATAGTAAAGTATAAATCACTTATGTATTTTGCACCTATGTATAAGTTTTTAGTGTATATTATTGGTTTGCTACTCACCGATGGAAGTTGACGATTTTAGCTTGATTTTCTTTGCAAAAAGAATGTAATTTATAACCTACAATAACGCAGGACATTGCTTATCTACTGGACTTAATTTTACTTCACAATAGCACTATGTAAATTATTAAAATAATAAAATAATTCACAAAACAGGCAGATACCAATTTGACGTTTCTACAGTGTACACCAGCCGTCCTTAGCAAAATTATTTGTCTCTTTCTTTTCAATGTATCCGGCTCATTTGAAAAATAGGATAAATATATGAGGGCGAATAACACTCCTTCTATGCTTTAGTCCTTGTTCTGAGACCTGATAGATTCCTTGTTCTGAGATTAGAGCATAGACACTCAAGAGACTTAAAGAAGTATTAATGCTGCGATAACTTCTGACAGTTTATCAATATTGATAGATGAAATTTTTATAGGGGTTATGGTAAAAGAATAATAATAATAATAATAATAATATAATAATAATATTCTACCACATTCACACAGCGCCATCTAGCCCCAAATTGAGCAATTATATTTGCTTGTGTTATGGGTACTAAACAACGGATAGACTACTTATATACATTTTTTTTTTGTAAATACATACATATTATAGATAAATTACACCCAGACACAGAACAAACAATCATGCTCATCACACAAAGGTTTGTCTTGGGTGGGAATCGAACCCACGACCTCCGGCTTAGCAGTCAGGATCACTAACAACTAGACCAACAGGCCAGTCAAAATAAAATAAATAAATAACAGACATGCTAAAATCAAATGAGGTCTGGTTGCATAAAAGCTCTCGTAAACGAACTACAAGAAACAAAGGGCCGTTTCACACCTCACCGGAATGGCAGAGGCCGGCAGCGGCGCCAGGAGCACTTTTAATGTGAAATAATTTTGAAGTTTATATAATACTAGCTGTGCCCGCGACTTCGTCCGCGTGGAATAGTGATTTTGGGCAGCATTTTTTGGATATATCTTTTGGTTTGTTTTGAATTATAAACATCTTCGTTTAGCTGAATAAGAAAAATCTTTACAGTAAATGCTTCTCTATCTACGATATTAGACGTATAGCCATCGCGGATCAAAGCCATACAGGCTGCTACGATTACTTACACGTGGCAAATCCACATAAAGCTGACCATGCGAAAAAAAGTTAATATTTAGATCCACACTCATTTATTCCACATCAATTATTGTCATCGCGAAACATAGGCTCACTGGAAACTGAACTCGTTTAAAACTAAACGGGAAATTGTTTGGAATGAAAGGAATCCGAGGAATAAAAACGCTATAAGTTTTTTTTTTTAAATTAGCCTGCCAAAGTGCCTCTACTCTGGCTGATGGTAAGCAGTCAGTGGAATTCAGAAGCAGTGGACACCATTTCAAAAGCCAAACTACTGGTATGGTGGCCTCCACTATGGCGGCTTAGTGAGATGCTTCTTCACGCCTCGCTTAAAAGTCCCAGGATGAAAGTTAGGTGGGAACACATGCGCTGGTAAAGAGTTCCAGGCTTTAATTGAGCGACAAAAGTATAAAGTGCTGAACCGTTTGGTTCGAGACCCTTTAGATTCCACTGTGAAAGGGTGGCACTTCAGTCCCGCACGTGTCGTTCTGGATAAAAAGGGAGAGGGTAGAATTAATTTAAAGAGCTGTTGAGAAGACTCTCCGTGGTAAAGGCGATAGAAGACGGCCGTTGAGGAGGCGATGTCTCTTCGCAGCTGTAAAGGCTCAAGGGTCTTAGGCCTCCGAGCTTCCATGATACGGACTGCTCGCAAAAGGCCGCCGTACCGTCTCGAAAATGGTCGCCGGGTCCCACTATCCGGTCACCAACCTGCACGACGAACCACTCCGAGATTATGCGCAACCTGGTGGGGCAGTCTCTTTTTTTTGGTTAGGTCTAATTGGGCCCTTGTACAATGCCGCGGGCGGCCAGCGGCACCACCGTTTATACTGGTCTCCCTGGCCGGCGGGTTGACCCACACCACCCACACAATGACTCCGCGGATACTCAGCTGGTCCCACACATGCTGCGAGGTCAACGCCTTCTAGATCCAAAGTAAGCATATTATATGCTTGTATTATGGGTTCTAGAATACGGATAAACATACTTAAATACTTTTATTTTTGTAAATAGATACATATTATACATATAAACACCCAGACCAATGCAAATAGACATGTTCATGCTACAAATATTTGCACTGAGCGGGAATCGAACCCGCGACCTTACAGTCCATACACAGTACCACAAAAATACAGAGGCAGTCGATTTCCCCCTGACTTTCCCCTGACTTCTCCCTAACTACCCCCGCACTTTCCCCTCACTTCTCACTTCTCCCTTCTTTTCCTCTTCCTCCCCCTCTCTTCCCCCTCCCTCCAAATTTCAAGTCGCCAACTTCAAAAGCAAAGATCTTTCCATACAATATTTCATTCCTTATTTCACTCCTATAAATCCACCCCAGTAAAAAAAAAATTATGAGCGTATTTATTATTTAAATAAAAGTATTCCAAAACAAAATTTCAAAGCTGTAACTTAAAAAATGAAGACGTTTCATACAATCGATTTCATCCCTTTTCATACACTTAAGGGTTGAATTTTTAATAACCCTTTCTTTGTACACTTCTAGACATTAAGACAAACACACCCTCCAAATTTCAAGTCGCTACGACCGGCGGTTTTGGCTTTACGTTGTCTGTCAGTCAGTCAGTCAGTCAGGACAAAGCCTTATATAATATGTATGGGTGTATGGATGTATGGATTAGACGTATAGCCATCAGGGATCAAAGCATACAGGCTGCTAGTAATGCTAACACGTGATAGAGCCACAAAAGCTGACCGAAAAACAGCTAATACTTAGATCCACACCCACAACTTTTAGTGTCTTACCTTTACTTTAATTACTTAATTAATTAATTACTTTAATTAGTCATCGCAAAACATAGGCTCACTGGAAACTGGACTCGTTTAAAACTAAATGAAAGACTGTTTAGAATGACAGGAATCCGAGGAATAAAAACACTATCAGCTATTCCGCAACCTGTTAAAATATCTGCTTCTATAAGATTTCGTAGTAAATTAACGAATTGTTCGATGTGATTCTTTAAATTGGCATAACTTTTTTATTTATGAACCGATTGACATGAAACAAACACTAAATGTTAAGTGAAGCTTACCACAATATATTAGTGAAAACCATATTTAAATCGGATAAGCCGTTTCTGAGATTAGCGTGCACAAACGCACAGACAAACAGACAAACAGACAAACAGACAAAAATTTTAAAAATCATTGTTTTGGGTTCTATTTGCGTTGATATAGGTCCCAATAGTATTTTTTCTCATATATCTTCCATGTACAGACAGCGATCGGTTACATTTTTATTATATGTATAGATATATTCATGTTTCATGCTGTAAGTTCAAATACAATGTAAATTGTTTATGAATAAATGAAATTTTTATTTTTTTTATTATTTAAGAATGAATTATTGTATTGTATGTTATTTTGTACTTAGAATAATTATAATGTTTTGATGAAGATGGAGTCATCCTAAAGTTTACTTAGGTGACTGCAACTGGAACTAGTTGAGAGATCTTGGTGAACCAAATATGAGCTCGTTTTGTTAGTTGTGATAAGACCTTACTACTGGACATGATGGAGGAGTGACCTGAAGGTCTGCTTCGGTGACTACTACTGGAAGTTGGAACTAGCTAACGAGTAGAACTAGGCGTACCTACCGAGTAAAGGCTCGATTTGTTAGTTATGACGAGACCTTACCAACGGACATAATGGAGTGACCTGAAGGTGAAGTAGCTGTCCCAAAGTACCTAGACCTTTAGGTCACTTCATCATGTCTGGTGGTTCAAAAATATTTTACCGATGACAAAAATATTACTATAATTTGTAGTTAACGATTTTGCATACAACTTATACAAAATCGGTAACTACATTTGTACCTTTCATGATGTTTCTTATATTGTTTTATTTGCAGGTTTCCGAAAAATAATGCCATGAGGCAAATTAAGAGAGAATTATTTTCTAGATGACTACAGAAATATATTGATAAAATTGATCGGAAAAGAATTTCTAAAAGTACGAATTCATAATATAACAAAAAATATTTCTGCTTATGCACAAAAAATCAGGACATTCTTAAACAAAAGAGTAATTTTAAGGGGCAGTAAGAATGTGTTTTATTATTATTGGAAATATAATCATACATTTGTGACATGAATGATACAGCTGTGTTTTATTTTTACCTTGGGGTATCTGTTTTAATGCTAAACTAAGAAAGTCAGAAAAGAACAGAGGGCCGATAATGGTATTTTGGTGACCACACACTGCCCCGCACTACGCCGCGGGAGCGTGGCGACGCGGCGACGGTGCCACGCGTGCAGATGCGAGAGTGCTGGTCTGCATCATCAATCACGCACGTTACTGCAGAACTCGGTGTCCATACCGTCTGGCCCCGATCCACGCGCGTGAGTACGTGTTTCTCTGCATGTAAGCGTGTGATCAGTAACACAGCGCTTAAATGCGTTTTCAGTGTGTTGAATTATTTTCATTCAGTGTGGCGATAAACACGGCATAAGTTGTATTCATGAATATGACTTTGTATATAATGGTCATGCATGTATGATTAAAAGGTAAAAGCTTTATTGACTAGATTTTTAGATTTGCCACAAAACAGAAAAAGGTTTATTTTTCTTGCCTACAGTACAGTTGCAGACGAGCACACAACAACCCTCCTGATTGTAAGTGGCAACTGTTGCTCATGGACTTCTGCAATGCCTGGTGGGCCGGTGCTCTACGAAGTCGCTGCCTACCGTAATATTAATGCTCTCTTTAAAACTCGATTGAAGAAGGATATGTCATAGTGCTCGGGATACACCGCAGCTGGTAGTTCGTTCCAGAGCCTGCACATACGTGGGAGAAATGAACGCTGGAAACAAACCGTGCTAGACGAGATCGTGTCCAGGTAGTATGGATGAACTTTATATATAACTAGCTGCGCCCTGCGGCTTTGCCCGCGCGAAAATTGCTATGTGTTTAATTAATGTAACTCGGGAATCAGAGCGATTTTCGGGATAAAAAGTAGCCTATGTCCCGAAACCAAATCTTAGATAGATTTGGTTTCGGGACATAGGCTACTTTTTAGGACATAGGTACCAATTTTCATCGAAATCAGTTTAGCGGTTTAAATTTAATATGGTGGTTAAGTATTCTTAAACTTTCTAAATCACCGCGCAATTTTCTTAGTTTTTCTTTCATAAGAACCTTCTCCTGACAATAACAAACATAACAAAAAAATAATTAACGAAATTGATCTACCCGTTCACGCGTGATGCCATGACCAAGGGAAATACGGATTCATTTTTATATATATAATATAGAATAGAATAGATATATAATATGTGGACACTATCACACACCGTCATCTCGTCCCGAGCTAAGCAGGGCCTGCGTTATGGGTACTAGATAACTGAAATATAATACATATACATACTTTTTTTTTTGTAAATACATACTTATTATACATAGGAAACACCCAGACTGAAGACAAATACAAATGTTCATCACATACATATTTGCCTTTCGCGGGAATCGAACCCACAACACCCGGCGTCGCAGTCAGTTACACTAACCACTAGAACAACAGTGCAGTCAACTTTGCTGCGATGTCGAGTGGTGCGATTAAAGAAAGGAGACGATGGCACCAAGTCAAACAGTTCCTCAGAGCACTCGCCGTGAAACATACGATAGAGCACGCATAGAGAGCCAAAGTCCCTCTGCTGCTCTAGTGATTCCAGTTTGTCTGTGAGATTGTGATCACCGACGATTCGAACAGCTCGCCGTTAGAGGGAGTCAAGTGGATCGAGCTGGTATTTGGGGCTCCTGGTCACAGGTGAGAGTAGTCCACGTGCGGTCGGACTTGTGCTTTATACAGCGTAAGACGTTGAGAAGACGTGAAGTACCGTCCGGCTCTGTTGAGGATGCCAGTTAGCTTTGTCTTCCAAATGTTCCCAATCCCATCGGAGATAGGTATAAAGAAAAAATCCTTGGAACTGAGGCGATATAACAAACGGTCCTTCTTCGCAGTAATCGCACATATTTGTGTCTTCGTGGGGTTAAAATTAACTAAGTTCTTCTCACCGCATTCGAGAGCCCGCCCGAGAGAGCCCTCAACTTCACACAAGACAAGACAAGACACAAGTTGTAACTGTCTCTCATGTACGGCGCTCTAAGAGCCACTCTGTTAGCTAGTGTACTACATACCATACGCATTTTTAATTAATATTCTTTTTAAACAATTAACACGAACTTTAGAGTTTAGGTAGAAAGATGATCTCTGACTCAAGGGTAATCCATCCGTGATTTTACTGTAAGAGTTGTCGACAATCCCAGACGAACAGGCGGTATTGAAACACTAGGCCTAAGAAATTGCCTCCTTATGTGTATTCGCCTGTACAATGGGCTGTGTTCTGAGGAATTGGTTAGGATGGTGCCAACGGCCACTTTTTATCATCGCACCTCCCGCCATCGGCTGGGAGTTCATCCTTACACCTTAGAACCTCTCTTAGGGCCCGTACAGTGAGGTTTCAGAGAAACTTTCTCCCCGTCTGATAAGATTGTGGAATGAGCTCCCGTCGAGGTTTTCCCGAGAGACTACAACATGGAAGAAAGGAGTTAAAAGGTTTTTAACAGGGTCGGCAACGCGCTAGTGATGCTCCTGGTGTTGCAAGCGTCCATAGGCTACGGTAACTGCTTACCATCAGGCGGGCCGTATGCTTCTTTGTCACCTTAGTCGTATAAAACAAAAGTAATACTAAAATCAGTAAAAAGACGAAATACGTTTTTTTTTATATTAGTCTACCATAGTGACTCCACCCTGCCTGATGGTAAGCAGTCAGTGGAATCCAGAAGTGGTGGCCAGCATACATAGGCCATCGTCTTAAACTGCTGATATGGTAGCCTCCACTATGGCGGCTGGGAATGAGGGAGGTGAAAAAGGGGAAATTGGGCCTCCGGAGCTATCACTCACCGAACGAAACGCAGTAGTACGGATACTACTACTCTTACGTCGATCTTGTATGAGAGGGTTATAACACTGGCAATTTTTATTGCTGTTCTAACAACTTTCAACTTTAGTAGTAAGTTCTTCATTCAATTACCGGTGTACTACTAGTAGTAAAATTGGTAATACAACAAAAAAGGGGACTATCTATCTGGCCAATGATGACATACAGCAGAGAAAATCCAAGTTAAGACGACTACGAGTTTACAGCGTATAAATCAAAGATGGCGCTGTCAACTAATTTAGACCTCTCTCTCCCATACATGATGTATGGCGGCCTGAATCGCGATATTAACATTCTCACACCAACTTTAGATACAAGTTCCCGACTACCAACTGTCAGGCAGTATCCCGCCAGGCACTTTCACCTAGCTTGGTCGGAGGATCCTCCCTTTGGTTGGAGGCATATGGTGGTGTGTCATACCTCTATAAAAGTTTAGTACGATGTGAAAATCAAACTTACCTCGTACCGCCCTCAATAACACGGGAGGTAGGTACTTCCATCGCCCCTGAGACAACAGTACAAGTAAGGTACCTTCCCTTATCTACTTACCTCAGAATAATGATGCTTTACGACACACTTAGGAAAATACCAATTATTAATGTTGCACTAAATAAAAATGCCTTTCGTTAGTGTCTATCGTGATGCAACTTCCTTCTTCGTGTTAAAAATAAAAGGCAGCTTTTATTTATTGTATAATATTTATTTAATTAAAATACATCACTGGAGAAGATATTATTGGCAGTTTGGCAACATTTATAATCTTTTCTCAAAATAAAAATAATCATAATCCAGTGCAAGCTGTTAAGTCTGATAATAACGGACTTGACAGAAACAAGGCGCCATAAAAAAATAAAAATGAGCCGCTTTATATGGTGAGAAATATATTTCCTAGTTCTTGTTACAGTAGAATTCCATTAGTGCCGCTTAAAAATACGACATCAAACCAACATTTATGTTTAAATGATTATTAACTTTAAAAGTTAAAAGTCAAACAAACAACTAAACACAAGACTTTATTTTTAGTTAACAATCCATTTTAACGTTAGTGTCATTTGTGATGTAATGAGGGAAAGGAATGTGGCACTATTTTATTTTAGCTTTAGAAATATCTAATGTCTTATATTAAATAGCAATACCCTTAAAGTGTGAGCCACAAATCCAAAATGCCACAGAAAATAATGTAAAAATTATTGTTAATGACCCAATGCTATTCAATTATAAATACTATATTGAAAACTGCACTGTTATAGAAAAAAAAACTTTTTCTTCGAAACCTAAAGGCATTAAATACAGGTTTTTCCTGCCCGTTAAAAAAACCACTCCTAGAGAATGTTATATTAAAATTTACTATTTATAGTTAAATTCCATAGTACACCACTGAAGCTATTTTAAAATATCGATTTATCACAATTACATGTCCTTTATTATACTCTAGTGATTACCTAGCACTAACATCACAGGATGGTCCTCTATTCACTTTAAAATACAAATTGCAGCAGTCAAAAATAATACTGTTTGCCATCAAAGCAAGGAATACAAAATAAGCTAATTAAACACATGATTACAAGAACAATAAAGCATTTAAAGAAATATCTAAGCCTCTTGTGTGGTTATTTTGCACAGGGGACCGAAACACTAGTAAAAGAAATTTTAGATTACTTATGTACCTATAGTTCGCACATACATAATTAAACCTATTTTAGACATTATTTTATAAATATTTGAGATGTTTATTGACGATGTATATTTCCCAGTGTCTCTAAAATATTTCTGATCTGAGCTCAGCCCGATTCCAATATTTATAATTAAAAAAATACTGAACTAAGACATTTATTTTAATAAAACTTAACTTTTTATTTACATTATTTGTATAAATTCAATATTTCGAAAATAAAAAAAATAAAACTATACTCATTTTATAAAATATTTCTGGGTGCCAACTACATTCTTCAAGGATCTTTCAAGATAATATTGTGTGAATGTGAAAGCGCGAACTCTCACTCTAGCGACACGTTTCTTGAACAAGATATTGCAGATTTTAGTTTTCCAATACTTTTCTTTGCACTGTTATGTACATTTTGTATATTAACACAAATTTAGGTATGAAATGAGAAGGCTAACTACATGGTTGTATCAACCTAAAAATCAAAATTAAGCAAATAAATCACTAATGTTTTCTAGCAGTCTCATAAATAATAAGCTAAAACTTCTTTTTATTACTTTTATGCACTGAGATCAGTTACTAATTCAGAATGTGGTAGGTATTAGTTCGCACTACGAGCTGAACTTTTTGATGAAAGTGTTTTGTTTATTAAAGTTCTGAAATATGCAGCTTAATGCAAATGCGACGATGACAATGTCAGCTCGTGTGTCAGAACAACAGAACCATATCATTCTCAGTTTAACATAAATACTATTTTTAAACATACTGAAGTCATTTTTAAATGTTAAAGCCCTAACAGACGACTGGATTTGGTGTGCTCCGCACCATCACTTTGGTGCGCAGCGGACTATATTCGATTGTGTGGAGCAGTTCGCTGGACATTATTATTATTATCTATTTGGTTGGTGCGATCGTTTTTGTACGCCCGGACGCAGTGCACTCCGCACCAAGTTCGATCGTGTGGACGAAGCACCGGACTGTTTAACGCTTTAGTCGTAAATCTACTTCCGAACGTGCAGCATGTGTCCATTTTTTGTTACATATTAACTTTTGTTTTATCA
Source organism: Parascotia fuliginaria (assembly GCA_963082885.1). Classification (NCBI taxonomy): domain Eukaryota; kingdom Metazoa; phylum Arthropoda; class Insecta; order Lepidoptera; family Erebidae; genus Parascotia; species Parascotia fuliginaria. The sequence continues at coordinate 8,706,428 of OY720180.1, read as the reverse complement.
TTGTAATTTGTTCCAAATTATAGCGTAAATTTTTCACGAGACTTTTTATTATTTTGTACGGCTTTCATTAGTGCAAATACTCCATTTTCATCATGGCGTCCGAATGCGATTATGAAAATGAAAAATTACGGGCAAAATATTAATTGTGGCAATTTTAGAATTATACATTCGGATTAAACTATAAATTCAATATGAGGCGATTGACGATTCGTTAGTTTATTTATTAGGGACAAATAAACAGTTACATGGCAAACATTACAGTGGAGTTATTCTTATAACTGTAGCAAACACGTCACTCACACTATTGTCCACGTGTTAAGTGGGTATACATAAACATATAAAAAGAAAGCGAACAGACTAGTTCTGCATCGACGATACTCATATATTTTTTTACATAGTGTGAAAGTTTAGTGCAATTAACTAATTTAATTAGTTTTCAGGTATATTTCTGTCCTTTTTTTCGTTTCATTAGTGGCAGCGGTGAATTGGCCGCTATTGTCAATAGAAACATAATTTTATTTTCTTTGGAAATTGTAGACATGGCAGGAGTTAAACATCCAACAACGACTAGTCTACAGAGTAGAGTAGACTGGACCATGCGATGAGTTGTCCGAGTTGTCCGGTCGTATGTTGCGCGGAGCGCACCGCACTATCACTTTGGTGCGGCCGTACCAAATCCGGTCGTCTATTAGCACTTTTAATCTCGCGTGTGATCGGGATGGCTTAATGTCAAGAGAATTCGAAAATCAGATACAAAAATCACAGAAAAGAAGGAACGTTACAAGTATTGGCGGTATAATACCTTCCATACTGGTCGGGCACGAGAGTTAAAATATATCTAGTAAATACATGAGCCTATCATTAGTTAAATTCGATAATGGAATCTAATTAGTCAAAACAGTCTTTCTAAATCCGAAAACAAAAATCTAAAGCTGCCTTTTCATTATGGACCAGATAAAGGTGCAACTACACAAGGCGACATGTCGCGGCGCCATATCACCTAAAATTTTGTAGGACAATGTCGCTCGACATTTGCCTTGTTCACACTACCCAATGGTAAATCATTTTCTCTAGGGGACATGTCGTGGAGACAAATCGCCCAACATGAACGTAGTTCGTCTCTGCAACTTTTTGAGGCAATGTCCATCGACATACTTAATTATGACTTGTTACACTAGCCAGTAGTGGTCAGTGTGGCGCCCGAGGAAGTAGTGTTCAGTACAGCTTACATAATACGGGATACAAAGGGCGCGCGTCCACCTTCAAGCCCCGCAACCTGTGAATGTCGCAAGCGACGTCGGGCGACATCGCGCGAGACACATAAATTTCGTGTCGGGCGACTGTCGAGGGATATAATCTGAACGCATGTCGCTTTGTGTTCCGGGACTTTGTCGCTCGGGAGTCTGGGTAGTGTGAACTGTTAAAGGACATTGGGACCTTTACCTACTTTTAGGACACAAGTGAAATCTATTATAGTTGTACATGTGTGTACTTACATAAATTACTTTTATAATTGTGCATTTTTTTTTGTATTTAATGGGAATGTTAAGAAAATTTATATTTTTAAAGTTGTTTTACTTTTTACTTTATAAATAAATTACTAACTCACATCCTAATGGAGAATGGTACTAGGTACGGAATATCGCTTTATTATAGTATAGTATAAAGGTATAGAAATTTACTAGTTTTTGTTTTATTCAAAAATACCAAGTGGTTAGGATTTTACAGGCATTTGAGTTTGGCGTGAAAATCGTGTGCCGCGAGCAGGCGCACGATAGCAGCGTGACGTCATAACATCACACGCGATCGCGCTCTGTGGCCGGTAGTACGCAACTTACGCATAAATAGTGGCTAAATTTTGCTGTTTTGCTGGAGTCATTAATCTGCTATTACTTTTATAACAACGGAAGACGGATTTAAAAGGGTCAATGGGCTTCTCAGTATTTTTCGAAGAATACCGAAATGCGAGGAATAAAAATACGAAACTTGATTTACAATATATGTAAATCAAGTTGCAAGCCCGTTTAACTGCTTACTTAAATATGTACTTCTAAAATCGAATAAGCAACCTGCTGGTACCTACAATCTATACTATTATATAAAGCGGAAGTTTGTTTTTTTGTTTGTTTAAACGCGCTAATTTCAGGAACTACCAGTCTGATTTGACAAATTCATTTTGCGTATGATAGTCCAGTTCTCTAGGTCATAGGCTATGTAACATCATCGGTTACAGGCTATATATCCCTGCCATAAAGTTGTAAATATTTTGTAAGTGTTGCGTAGGTAGATATACTATGATCTACATTTTTTCTATTTTTATCATTGTATTTATACGATTAAAATCATCAACGAGAAGATTATTTTACACTTGAAATAGCTGACACAATCACAATCGTCGGCTCACTTGTCATAATAAAAGAAGAAGAAGAAGAAGCATTCCCAAGAACTTTTTAATTTACTTTGAATGGAATGCCATACCCACAGTTACTGTTTTCAATGTCAGTTTGTTCTTTTTTCATTTTATTATAGCGGATCCAGGGAAGAGGGGACGGAGGGTTCAGACGGAGCCCCTGAGGGGCTCAAGCGCTCTCCAAATGCATCAACATATTTAAAACATGTATGTGCTTGTAGTGTTTTCCTTGGTAAAACCTTTCCCCGGGTCGGCCGGCAGAATCTCGCCGAGCACACTTGTTTTCAAAATTCAATATCTCGAAAACTATTGAATGTATCGAAATAATTTTTCACACATATTTTTATTTTCAACAGAGAACATGGAGAGCTAAAAATCTAAATTAGGTAACACTCTTCATTACGTACAAACACTGTGATTGCATGTGCGATTGAGGCAGAATTATAGGTTACATTTGAATTAAATATAATATGAAAAATAAAAATGAAAATGAAAAATATATTTATTCCTGTCTAATTGGTGTTAATAATAATAATTAATTGAATATTTTAATAGATCCCACAGTAAATGGACCCGAAAGATTGCAGGGCTATTACTTCTCTAGTATTCATGGCCGCCGCCGCACAGTTGGATGTTGTGCCCATATTGCAAGCAAGGTATATTTCCTTTCATGGGCAAGACATGCAGATATAAATCTAATGCCAGCTGCCTTTTTGAATGATATTGTTGTATTAGATTAGTTGCGCCCCACGTCTTTGCCCGCGCGTATAATATGTTTTGTATCCCTAGGGAACCAGTACGATTTTCGGGATAAAAAGCACTATGTATTTCATTACTATTATTTCAATTAATCATTAAATTATTTTCATTCCTTATTGTTAATTTTAATTTAATTTAATTTAATTTTAATTTAATTAATATTGATGTGTAGATATTTCAAAAGCATGTTGTGTTTATCTATAATTAGTTTTACAATAGGCTAAGTTTCAGCAATTGTAATTAATTAAGCATGAAATGTTGTAGCAACTGTTGATAAACCTAATAAAATAAATAAATAAACTATGTCCGTCTCCGGCACCGAATCTATCTACATACCAATCTTCAGCGAAATCGGTTCAGCCGTTTAGACGCTGAGTGGTACCAAACACACAAACACATACATACATATAAACACATAAACTTTCGCATTTATAATACCTATTAATTAAATATTTTAGATTCATTATAACAAACTTATTTTTTATTTAGTTCTTGTTCATCAATGGTTTACATATTTTTCTAAAGGATAATGCTTTTTATGTACTGTTATAGCTTAAGAAGTCAAACTAAAAGAATTAATAGAATTGCGCTTGTCATATCACGTAATGAAAAATAACAGAAAATAAAAAAATGCACTTAGATTTACTACACTGTTACTATCTTCCCATGCCCCACATTTAGGTCAATATAACTCGGCAGCCAAACCTTGAAATGTTTCATACTTGTCCGTCATGGGGATGTTTTCCATACTAAAGGTCCCAATGTCCCAGATTATCCCAGACATGTAAACGATTAGTATCGTTTGTTGTCACTAATTGACTATATCTTTAAACAGAAAGGTAAATAAATATCAGCTAACACATTAACCCATAACGTAAAATATGTATGGTTTTCACATTGAGGTATAGAATACGTAGAGAATAGACTCGTCACCCGAACAATTAGTGACCAACATTTTGTTACACACGCGATAATGGTCATTTTTGCAGTCAGAAGAAACAATCAATGTGTGTGGAATATTCTCATAAAGACATAGTAACACCCCAATGGATATTCACGCTAGACCAATACCCTGCTCCTAATTAATATTACATTCAAACGTTGCATACAATATCTAAATATTACTTAATCAGATTCATCATCGATATGTGTAGTCGGTTTGACCGATGACATTAGTATATATGTAAGTTGATAGCTGGTATATCAGAACAGGTTCTTGGGCGGTGGTACCGCGACCACGGCCGCTCCGGCACGGCCTGTGCTAAGAGGTGCCAACTTACGCCAGCAATTCGACTCAGAGTCATATACTTCTACTACACACAAGTATTGTACTCCATCATATCCACCTAGAGATTAAAAAAAAAATTGTTTCATAACAGACTCATTAGTACTTACGTTTATAGATTGAAAAATAAACATCTACTCACCCACGGCAACAATTCTATCGCCAAGTAGACACGATCCAATAGCATCTCTTCCATACGACAGGCGAGCCAATAGTACCCACGTGTCTGCTACGGGGTCATATCTTTCCACACAACCGAGCCGTCCACCGACCGTGTTAGCCGGCGCTTCGTGACCACCTAGAGCGTACAAGAATCCACCCGCAGCACACACCTGCAAGTAACAATCAAGAGATTTAAATGATATGAGTTTTTTAATCAAATGCGAAGAAAATTTCTATAAGTACAGAATATTTTGTTCCACTCCTCTCTTAATCAATCTTACTCAATCTTATAAATTTGTTGGTTTACGAAACCAATGAATTGCAATTGGCTTCGGATAAGTGTTGTTTGGGTGTATATCCTTAAATAGAGAAATCAGAGACACGGTCATCACCGTAATGTATAATGGTGCAACCACACTTGACGTCGATTTTGCCCCCGGCTTACAGTAGACGGCCAGACCGTGGCGGCGCGCGGCGGGCAGACCGCCGAGCATGTGAGGATGCGCCAGTAGAAGTAACGATGGACTGACTCACGCTGACGCCTCCGCGGCGACGCGTCATGGGCGCGCAGTTGGTCCAGTGGTTGGTGGCGGGGTCGTAGCACTCGACGGAGCGCAGGCACGCGCCGCCGTCGCGCCCGCCCACCGCGTACAGGCGCCCGCGCAGCGCCGCCACCCCGCACGTGCTGCGCGCGCCCGCCATCGGCGACACCATCGTCCACGTGCGCGAGCACGCGTCCCATCTACGCGTACCGAACGCACATCTTAGTACGGACGGAACTATTGGCTGGGTTTGGTATGTCATCACAAATCATATTATCAGGCAACGTAAGCAAATACTAATCCAAGCCATAACTTATATCTGGGCTTTCGCACTCGAAACACACTGGAGTTTTTCTCGTAGCATTTAAAAACGCTATAGTGCATCTGATAAGAACGGGGATAGAGACGCTGTCAACTATTATCATCCTATAGCGTTAATATCAACAAGCTCTAAAATTTAAAAAAATCTATTTTACTAGATACTGAAAGGATTTCTGATAAATATAAAGTTTTGGCTAATAATAATCATTAGGATTTTGGACAGATTTCTCGAACGAAGATATATACAAACATTATTGTCAAAATTTAGAATACTTTTCAAAGACTTTGATACGACCTCAGTTCCGATACTCTAAGAACTAACTGATATAGACTGAGTATACGAAGATGTACACATACAATTTTTAAATAACTTAAAAAACTTTACAATTAGGACACAATAGGTTAAAATAGCGGACTACTTAAGTGATTAGGAAGCAATTTCATAAGGGGTCCCACAAGGTAGTATACTAGGCCCAATCACCAAATTTGAGGGTAACTGTACTAGTGTGATTATTACCTTTCAACGGAATTCAAGTATATCCATCCATCGTGCCCACCGACGGCGTAGACGGGCGAGTTGGGTCCCTCTCCTAAAACTGCAACGCCTAGTCCGTGCCGATGAGTGTTCATTGGCGCTAAGACACTCCAGCTTAGCGATGACAAATCGAAACATTCCACCTATTCAATGAAAAATTGTTGAGAGCATGCAGTTATAACTGACATAAATAAGTAATGGCAAAATCTATCATAATTTTTTTTTATGATTATATATTATGCAGCGATATTTATGCCTAAATATCTCTGGAGGGCATTTCTGCTCTTTCAATGTTTAAATCTACTTCGACTCTCAGGTTTTATTACTGGTAATATCTATTGCATTATTCTTGAGTTGTCGTAATCAGATCACAATAATTTTATTTCAACACTGTTATTCTATGTTAGTCTGATAGCCAAATACATGTTTTACGTTACAAATGATAATACCGTATTTAGTGTTTTCAGTCCATCTCTTCCTCCAACAACTATAAGTTTGTTTTGCAAGACTGCTACACCAAATTGTAACCTTCTTGCGCCCATTCTCATAAATGGAGTCCATGTGTTTGTTCGAGGATCATACATCTCCATATTACTAGCACCCTAAAAAATAAGGAATATAGAAAAAGCTGATGACATAGGGTTTCCTTAGAAACATACAATTAACAAACACAAAATACATTCAGACTCCAAATATATATTGGAGCTAACATAAATATTTATCTAAACTGGAAATCGATCATTCGACTTATCACGATTCAACTAAACTATAATGGAGACTTTCTCAAAATTATTCATTGACTACTGCTTTAACTTTATAAGGCTCCAAATATGGGGGATCCAAATATACTTAAAAGAAAGAAAGATCAAGAGACTAAGAAACTAATTGATAGTACTAAAACTAGCTGAACTTACAAAACAGTACATTTTTCTCTTAAAGAGAAAATGGACTTTTTTAGAAGTCTTGCTCTCTCCATAATATTTTGGTAATTCTACTCTACCTACCTTATAACCATCCATTCCTCCAATAGCTAAAAGTCGTCCTATAGTTGAAGTTCTAGGTCTAGTGCGATGTGAAAACAGCATAGACCTTCTTTCAGGAAGTAAGTGCCATTTCACAGCTTCCATAATTAATGGCTGGCACTCTGGTACATCGCCACAGGCCAGTTCTACTTTATCTATTAAGTACTGAAAATAGAAATGTAAGAAAGAGGTCTTACATTAAATAACAAATATGAGATCTGCACTAGGGATCAACAGGTTAAGTGTTTCTTACTTAGGTTAAGTCCTTTACACTTTGTACCTAGATAGAACTTAAGCCTATTGTCAACCAATTCATCACCACCAGAGACAGAAGTAGGAATAAAAGAGCCAATAACTTCTATGATGACAAGCAGATAGGGTAGTCCAAAGATAAGTTGAAAACATAATTATATGTATTGGTAACAAGTCCCTCTTCTTTTTTATGGACACTTTCCACTTTACAGATTAGCATTTCTATACATAGTAATGAATAAATAAGCTCATATTTAAATCATACTCACTTCAGAAGACAGCAGGGGTAGTTTAATTAACTTAAGTAAAGTTGGCAAATATTTTTCTCTGTTGGCACTATCGTGCTGGACCCAGGTCATAAGGCTTTCAAATACATTTTCTTCAGTCACAACATTGAGATCATCAGATTTTAACAGGCTTGCTAGTTGTTCATCTGTTAGACTCAAGAACTCTTGATGCTTCACAACCTGAATATTACAAAGTTAGTGAAAACATAGCTGTACCAAAAAATAAAGGAAGAAAGAAGGTTTAAAACATTTTTCTTTATCTTTATTTACTTTATAATAATAATCTTAAGACTGACATTTCTATTACTTTGATGTTGCATATCTCAATATACACAATAATTATCTTGTATTAGGTAAAATTAGTCTAGGTCATCAGGTAAAAATGCTTTGTGTATTTCACATCAGCATAACAGAAAAGGCAGCCATCAAATAAGCATTTGATTTATATTTCACATTAAAGTGAATTTATGAGTATCTTTTAAGAATCTGAGAAATAATAATTGGCAAAATAAACTTTTTAAACCTGCATAAAGTGCTGGTATGTGTATTTTAAAGCACTTTTGTGTAAATCCAAACAGGACTGTTGCTCAGCAAACAAAGCTATTCCCAGACAGTTACAAGGGTCCAGCTGCTTATTTAAGAAAGCGCAACATGCTTTTGTAACAGAATTAAGCTGTAGCAAGCTTGCTGTCGAAAGGAGCACCTCAACTGTTTCCTCTCTCAGTTCTGCAAATTAAAAAGAACAGTGTAATAACATAACAAACACCTAGAATAAAAAAAAATTGTAAAGACACTAGCCTATTGTGCCAGTATAGCAGTAGTTCACTAGATCTTGAAGTGCTTGTGGATCAACACGTTCAAGTGTGATTTCTGTGGTTGTAACCTGGGCTTCTTTTAAGGAACCAGTAAACATAGCTGCAAAGTACTCGCTGCATGATGATAAAAGTATTTTGTGTGCTGGTATTCTGTTGAAAACAATAAAAAAAAAAGATAATTATAATATGAAAGTTTTTGAAACAAAGGATTCTATATTGGCCTGTTAAAATGTAGGCTCTAGAAGTGATGTATGTAGATAAGAAGAAATAACAAATTTTGCTTTCTCATTAAAATATACAAGCCCAAAGATTTAAAATCAAACATCTATCATACAACAAAGCGTCAACCAATTATGCTACGTGAAGTCATTGTCTAATCAGAATTTATATTTATTCAATATCTTTCTTATTTATGATTTTATTGACCATGTGAAATGCTTTTTGTAAGATTTTTAATAATAGTAATTGTTTTGCAGAAACAATCACCAACTTTATGCAGATAAATAAACCGAACAAATTGTAAATAAACATACCTGCATCCTCCTGCAACTAGCGTAACGTCGCACAATTTCTGAGATTGGAAATAGCTAAATATATTTTTCAACGCGGTATCCGCATGTCCTTTATCATAAAAGAATTCTTCTGTACTTGAAGCACTTGAAAGACTTAGTTGACTTAGCTCTCTAGGCAAACCCTCGTCGATTGAGTTTGTTGATAATAATATACTGTCTTTAGAAGCCTCAGGTTTCTGAGAATCACAATTAGCCATGGTTAAATTCGTTATTAACAGAAATAATAAAAGAACCTTTCTTCAGAAATAGCAGCTTCAGCACTTCACAACAAAGAACCGTGAAAACAACAAACACAAAGGAAGGCATTTATTTTTCACTTCTTGACAGAGACAGCGACATCGAGTTTTGACACTTCCTTTCACCTCTTTTTTATTTTGGCAACATCTTTCAGAAAATTTTGTGTCACATTCCTAGGTAACCAAGAATTATGTTGTTTAACAAAATAAAAATAAAATTAAGTTGTGTATAAAAATTTATGTACTGGTTTACGAGGGCCACACTGTTACATAGTTCATACATGTTACATTGTTACATAGTAAATGAATGATTCGTAAGTAAAACGGTTCGTACAATCCATAGATTATACACTTAAAATGTACAATCCTGTTGTCTAGAAGAGATCGCTTTTAGCGATAAGACCGCCCATTGTACAACTTCTTTCTATCTTCTGTGTATGTCTCGTGTAATATTATTATAAACTTGTAATTGGTGTACAATAAAGAATATTCTATCTATCTATCTAATCCTTAGATTTGTTTGAGTCATTGAATACTTGGATTCCTTTGTCTGAAGTTGAAATATTTTCATATTTAAATTATATAGGTAAGTATGTCACCGCGAATATTCACATTGTCAAAGTCAAAGTCAAATAATGAAATTCATTTATTCTTAGAGGTTAATAATAGAACTATTTTACACTAAAATAAAACAGTTATTATGTGCCGAAAGAGAGACACAGCGTCAGTATGAAGAAGCTGTCTTTGATTTAGTCCTCCAGGCGCATAGATATCGTATAACATACCTGATTGTCTATGAGGTATTTGAAAGTTACCCTTCACATCCTGCAGGGAGCGCTCTTAACTTGGTTTTCCGGCGGTCATCTTTGAAATTCATAGTGTCTTCATCACCAGCACAAGGCCCTTGCTCTGACGCTGTGTCTCTCTCTATGTGAAATAGATAAATGTGGTTAATAGATGAAAACTCTGGCTCTTAATAAGCCTCATTTATCATTAATTAAAATTATTTAACCAATACATTAAATCCATTCTATAAGAAGTCCAAAATGTTACAAATTGAGAATAAATATTTATAAATAGTATAGTATTTTATGGAATTTATAAATAGTATTTTATGGAATTTATAAATAGTATTTTATGGAATAAGAGCGATTATCAATAACACTGCCCATAAGAATATAAATTTTTCTGAAAGTTTTATTACTCTTCCAGTTTCTTCTTGCTAATATATCATCTATGGGCACCGTTTCCTATCATCCATTTGAAACTACAGAGGCCCTAACCCTCCCAGGAGCTTATTTAGATTTGATACCTTAAATATAGACTTAACCCAATCTACTATGATAGTTCTTGTAGCTGGTTTAACTTCAGCTTTTATAATAGAATAGAATAAAATAATCATTTATTTTCAAGATTATAGTACATGGAGTTCTTAGTACATGTAAAGTCTCATATATTTTACCGAAATTCTATTTTACAGAATTAAATAAATTTGAAATGGTACTATCTGAATATTATAAATGCTTGTTTCCCATTGAATTAATTGCATTTGCTTTTAACAAGGACCATCCCTTTTGTCTATATTATATTTGCAATAATAATGGTAAAATTATAGCAGCTCTTTAGAAACATCAAAAGTTAATTTGAATTTGAAACCATATATATAACCATCAAATAATATTTTATTGTTCTTATAAGGGGATTTGTAGGCTGTAGATTTGATATGGACGCGTTTACAAAAATCATAGGTCGATATCGATAGGGTGACCTGAAAGTTTACATCAGTGACTGCTATTGGCAGTAGCTGATTAGTAGAGCTGAATGTGCCTTCTGGTCACTCCATCATGTCCGGTGGTAAGGTCTCATCATAACTAACCAAACGAGCCCATAATCGTTATACCCAGCTCTTCTAATCAGCTAGTTCCAGTAGAAGTCACCGAAGTGGTATCAAGACAGTTGCGTGAATCCACTTGCGCGAAAAACATTTGCGCAAATGGATATTTGCGCGTTGCGCGTAAGACTTTTGCGTGAATGGACATTTGCGAGAAAGACACTCGTGCGAAAGACCTTTGCGTGAAACTTTGCTGTTTATGAACCTATTTCTTTCAAAATCGATATCTGAGTGCCCCAACGATGACCGAACACGAATCTTAAGTCAAAGTTATATAAAGCAGCCGACATTTTGAACTTTGCTGTTTTTAAACCGATTGCATTCAAAATCGATACCTGAGTTTCCCAGCGTTATCGTAACATGAATCATAAGTCAAATTTAATAAAAGCAGCCGCCATTTTGAATAACTTTGCTGTTTTTGAATCGATTGCTTTTAAAATCGATATCTGAGTGTCCCAGCGATGACCAAATAAGAATCTTATGTCAAATTTAATTAAAGCAGTCGCCATTTTGGACTTTGTTGTTTTTGAACTGATTATTTTCAAAATCAAATCTGAGTGTCCCAGCGATGACTGAACACGAATCTTAAGTCAAATTCAATAGAAGCAGCCGCCATTTTGAACTTTGCTGTTATAGAACCAATTTCATTCAAAATCGATATCTGAGTGTCCTAGCGATGACCAAACTCAAATCTCAAGTCAAATTTAAGTAAAGCAGTCGCCATTTTGAGCTTTGTTGTTTTTGAACCGATTACTTTTAAAATCGATATCTGAGTATCCCAGCGATGACTGAACACGAATCTTTAGTCAAAATGAATAGAATCAGCCTCCATTTTGGACTTGGCTGTTTTTGAACCGATTGCTTTTAAAATCGCTGGGATACTCCCTATATTGATTTTGAAAGCAAACAGTTATTAAATAACAACTTTCAAAATGGCAGTTGCTGTCATGAAATTTGACTTAAGATTCGTGTTTGGTCATCGTTGGGGCACTCAGATATCGATTTTGAAAGAAATCGGTTCTCTAACCACAAGGTTCAAAATAGTGGCTGCTTTTATTAAATTTGACTTAAGATTTGTGTTCAGTTATCGCTGGGACACTCAGATGACGATTTTGAAAGCAATCGGTTCAAAAACAGCAAAAGTTAAAAACGGCGGCTGCTTCAACAAAATTTGACTTAAGATTCTTGTTTGGTCGTCGCTGAGACACTCAGATATCGATTTTGTAAGCTATCTGTTCAAAAACAGGAAAATTCAATATGGCGGCTGCTTTTTATTAAATTTGACTTAAGATTCGTGTTCAGTCATCGCTGGGACACTCAGGTATCGATTTTGAAAGCAATAGGTACATAAACAGCAAAGTTCAAAATGGCAGCTGCTTTTATTAAATTTGCCTTAAAATTCGTGTTCGGTCATCGCTGGGCCACTCAGGTATCGATTTTGAAAGCAATAGGTACAAAAACAACAAAGTTCGCAATGGCGGCTGCTATAATAAAATTTGACTTAAAAATCTTCAACGCACAAATGTCTTTTGCGCAAGCGGATTCGTGCAAGTGTCCTGATACCACTTCGATGACTTCTACTGGAACTAGCTGATTAGAAGAGCTGGGTATAGCGATTATGGGCTCATTTGGTTAGTTATGATGAGACCTTACCACCAGACATGATGGAGTGACCAGAAGGCACATTCAGCTCTACTCATCAGCTATTTCCAATAGCAGTCACTGAAGTAGACCTTCAGGTTACTCCATCTTGTCCGATGGTAAGGTCTCATCATAACTAACAAAACGAGCCCATACTCGGTACGCCTAGCTCTACTCGTTAGCTAGTTCCAGTAGCAGTCACTGAAGTAGACGTTCAGGTCACTCCACCTTGTCCGGTGGTAAGGTCTCATCATAACTAACAAAACGAGCCCATACTCGGCACGCCTAGCCCTACTCGTTAGCTAGTTCCAGTAGCAGTAACCGAAGTAGACCTTCAGGTCACTCCATCTTGTCCGGTGATAAGGTCTCATCATAACTAATAAAACAAGCCCATACTCGGTACGCCTAGCTTTACTTGTTAGCTTGTTCCAGTAGCAGTCACCAAAGTAGACCTTCAGGTCACCCCATCCTGTCTGGTAGTAAGGTCTCATCATAACTAACAAAACGAGCCCATACTCGGTACACCTAGCTCTACTTGTTAACTAGTTCCAATAGCAGTCACCGAAGTAAACATTCAGATTTCTCAGCATGTCCGAAATGCAACTAATAATAATAGCTACTTAGGTACTTATAGCAAAAACAATAATACCTTGACAAATATTTCGTATAAAATGCTTGCAACTCTTGTAAGTATCAAATAGTAATGTCAACTACTTTGTGTTCATACAACGAAATTTACGAGTCGAGCTGCTTCCGACAAGCGACACAGGGTCCTCACGACAAGCGCCGAGCGCGGACTGATTCTTGTTCACAAAACTCTGTTCAATGCGATCAAAACAACTACCAAACAAAATAAGTATTATTAGAAAACGACAATATTATTTTTCATTGATTTTCGTGTTAATTTGTAAAATATTAAAAAAAATAGTCTGATATTTTATGAATTGAAGATATTTGCTAACTTTTGGTACTTTTAAATTCAGAATATTTTGAATATAAGAAAAACACAGGCCTCGAAATCAACACGATTTCGTAAATTCTGCATTGAGAGCCAAAGAACAACGGTTTTTACTACATTAAAAATAAATATTATTAGGAAAAGAACTGGTCCTATCACAAGATAAAGAACCATTCTATTTGTAGTATCTGCTAGATATGTAAAATTGTTTATCGTTTTGGCGCAAAGTGAACCAAAAAAGGGGTTATTTTTGATAGAATTGTAAACGCGTCCTTCTTGATGTAAGTACAAAGAAAATGTTGAAATGTTATATGCATAAGATACACAATAGGTAGATTTCTATGGCAATATTATATGCAAGAGATACACTATAGGTAGATATTGCTATATCTACCTAGCAATATCTACCCAGCATAGATCTGCTGATCTAGTCTATTGCATGAAAAATTACCTTCTAGATGAAAATTAGCTAAAAGTCTGGCAATCTCTCTGCCATCTAGGTTTTCTGTGGTTAACTTTGTTCTAGGTACAAAACTAACCACCTTTTAATTGGAGCTTTATAGGTATTCTGAGTACTATTACAATAACCCTTCTCTTGGCGTTGTTTAAGTGTGCTAGCACCCGAGGAATTAGATTAGGCGGAGGAAACACCCAACCCAAATGAAAGTTCCAATAAAATTTAGATTGAAGGCGTCGCAAAAACATTGCTGGCCTATCTGTCAAGTCTCAATACGTACTGTGGGACCACTACGATTTACTCTGACGCGAACACTTCTACGTCTGGGACACCCTATTCGTTGAATATGGCGTTCGTGGTTTGAAACTGCATGTAGTTGCCACTGGGGCACAGGTTTGCCTTTTGAGAGGCGGCCCCTAATCCCATTCAACCTCCCCGAGAGGTATGAGTCCGACAGCTTTGCGACGTTGAGCTGCTCGGTTGATGAAGGAGCTTGTTTATTAAGTTAGGTTAGTTTCTAGAGATCGTTCACCAGTACAATCCCGTTAAACAGAGCTAAGGGTCGGAGGCCCCCGTCGTTCCATATGTAGGTACACTATGAGCGTCCGGTTGTCGGACTGCACCAGTACATGTGCATTCCTCATGTATGCACCTTGTTCGCGTAAGGCTGCACACACATGACAGACAACTCCTTCACATTGGTATGCCACCTTTGTTGGCGGGAGTGTACCACTGTTTGTCGAAAAATATTTCGTCGTTTAACATATGGCCGACAAAACAATTGGAAATTTTGTTACATATCGAATGAACAATTAGATTATAGAGATTTTATCAAACAAATTTCGGCTTTTTTACTACTGATCGAATAAACGATTGGTCGAAAAATCTGCAGTTGTTATTTTTGCTTGCCGAATGACAAAAAGAATAAGAAACAATAAGACAATTAGAAATAACAGTGCATTATATAAGGATTTAAAAAAAGATTGGTACATACTTTATTTACATATGTATAATTATTAATAATTAAATTTAAATTATAACAAGGGTTTTTGTCATAATTTGTTTTTATAATTATTGTAATTTTAAACTTTTCTGTTACTACGTTAACTCTCAGTTTCTCAAAGGCTGATTGATCAACGAAAAATTAACTAATCAACTGTTAAATCTCATGTGAAGTACCTAAAATCATGCTAAAAGCATGGATATTTGGCTTATTTTGATCTAATTAGTCACGAATTAGATCAAATTTAACTAATAGTTCATGTTAATTAATTAATTAATTCAGTACGTACAATGTGCAGGTTATGAGTCAAAACCATATTTCACTTTTTCAGGCATTAGTCAGGGGTCTACCTTAGGCCTATTAGAATTCATTCTAATGATTAATGACCTGCCAGCCGTCATCCAACATGCAGAGTGTCTAATTTTTGCAGATGACCTAAAGATGTTTCTGTCAATAGCCAGTGTTTTGGATGCAGAGCGTTTGCAAGGCGACATTGACCGGATAATACAGTGGAGCATTTTTAACAAGCTTGATTTTAACGAAGCTAAATGTGGAATAATGAGCTATAGCAGAGTCAAGGCGCCACTGCATTACACATACCGAATGGATGATGCTCTTGTGGCGTACAGAGACAACACCGGAGCCCTAAAAATGCATCGGCGCGTGCGCGCAACATGCGAGCCAACTCAATAATGATAGCAGAACGCGGCAACCACTTCTTAAATAGTAGCACTTTTTATACTGCACACACGCATTCAATAAATATTGTACAGTCGTCTGTCGAGTATTTATTTATTTATTTATTTATTTATTTATTTATTTATTTATTTATTTATTTATTTATTTATTAACACTTACATCTATCATTACAGACTAAATCTAATGCGATAGTGCAGGAACATGGACAAAAATAAACTAATTTACCTTACTTATAACTTAATATATAGTAAATGGCCTTTGTGAACTCGCTCATTGAGCATGTAAACAAATCGACTCGCTCAGCCACAGTATTGAGCATACGCAGCGCCCGCGTCAGCGGTGCCTCCTGCAATAAGTTAGTGCGCGCGCGCGGCACCGCCAGCAGCGCCGGTCGCCGCCGCCGCGTCGCGCACGCGTCCGGCGCACATATCCGCACCTCCGCCAGCACGCCCGGGTTGTGCACAATCCCCCGAATTACTTTGAGCACGTAGGTGGCTAGAGAGGCTTCCCTACGTACTTCTAGTTTGGTGTAGCCAACCATACCCAGAATAAATAACGTGGGGTATAAAAGCGGATACCCGGGGTATACTCCATACCGCTTAAGGTATAAGAACCGAATATATTTATTCTGGATTCTTTCCAGCATTAATTTATACTTGGCTTCATGAGGAGACCAAACTACTGCATTACATTCTAGGTGGCTTTTTACGAGTGCCTCAAACAATGCGCTTAAAGCCCCTATGTTTGTAAACCCATTTGCCTGCCTCAGAACAAATCCTAAATTTTGGTACGCTCTCTTACATACGGCGACAACATGTTTGCGGAAATTTAAATCCGCGGTGAAACTTACTCCTAGGTCTTTAACTTCAGTTACCCGCTGCATCGGCATCCCTTCGATGTGGTACTGGTGGTGAACCGGGGCACGTGCACGACTAAACGAGAGCACTGAACATTTAGCCACGTTGAAGTAAAGTTTGTTATCTAAGCTCCAACTTATAACTCTATCAATATCTTGCTGCATCGTGTCATGATCCGTGGCCTGCCTCACCTCCATTACCAACTTTAGGTCATCGGCAAACAAGAGAGGGGTAGAGCTATTGACGACTGCAGGCAGGTCGTTCACATCAAAATGAAGAGCAAAGGTCCCAAGTTGCTACCTTGACTCACGCCGGATCTCGTGAAGTAAGGTTCAGAGATATATTATTCAAAACTACCTATTAAGTCTACGGTACGAAGGTGGAAACACTGGGCCGGTCTAATAAGTAGCTCTACAGCACAGTACCAAGTAAATCAGCTGATACAGTTCACAGGGAAAGTACCTCGGCCGTTGACCCTCTTCATCACTAGTACCTACAGTAAATCAGATGATACAGTATATTAGGGACAGTACCTACAGCTGTTAACCCATCAGCTGTCTTCATACCTACCTAGCATACAAAACCCGTAAATTGGTGACCCCAGACACGAAACTCACCTCGTCGACCTACGTATCACCAATCAGCTGACTGCCATCTGTACATCACATCAAGCTCGCCATGTGTTCCCGCTAGTCTACAGTTACAACTACTATCAAAGCAAATAGAAAAGTTAACATTACAAATCGCCGAACTCCGTGTAAACCAACGATCTACGAGTACATACCGCCCGCCGCACTATCCCGCCCGTTATAACGATCGCTCAAGGTCACGATCGCGCTCCCGCTCGCAAGCTCGCAAGCCCGGCGACCCAGACTGGTTATGTTTCTATCACCACCGGTACGAAGATGAAGCTCGCAAGTGTGAACCACCATGTGCCAGAGAGAAGCGGGAAAACTAAAAAGTACATCGACTATGGCGGACGTCGATGTCAACAAAACCAGCCACCGCCTGTGTGTCATTGACATCAACATGAGAGAGAGATTCCTAGTCGACACGGGATGCGTGATGGAAAAGCTCGTTGTGCAGGGTCATGTAGAAGGCAGGCGAGCACGTGGTCGGTCACCAACTCGCTGGATAGACTCCATGACCAAAGCTACGCAATTCACCATCACGCAATGTGCTCGCAATGCAGCGAGTCGCCACAATTGGAGAGACATCGCGCGCGTTCAACCCACACATCAACCACGACCACTCTGACAAGAGTGCCCGATTGAGAAGAATTGGTAAGAGGGTAAAAACTGTATGATTATGATTCTTTACGACTGTTACCTAGTTATTACTAAGCTACGAATTACTTACAAAAGTATAGAAAATTAGAGGACTAAACTTGAAATAAAACGCGTATTGTATCTGGCTGAGGCATTTAATAACATTTATTTTTGTTTTTCAAATTTTTTCTTAGTACAACATACATAGTAATTAACAATACATAATAAATAGTCCAAAAGTATATTACGCCTACAAAATAGCGTAGTCGTTATAAGATTATCGCCATATGAGTTGCTGTACATATTCTGCGAAATGTCAAGGCAACTCCATGACACGGTTGAAAAAATGGGAATATTCTCAGAGAGAACGATAGTAGGAAGATATTTTCAAGATGAACCGAACCTCTCTGGAATCTCATAAGTTGTTTACTCATAAGGTGTTTAGGCGTCTGGCCAGTTCTAGCATCTCCGGTAGATCAACATCGTTAAGTTGCATGAAGCGTTAGCTCATCAGCTAGATAGGTACCTGTTGGTTATTCTCTCGGAGGTTATTCCATTTTTCATACACGCTATGCGATGACAATGACCTGAGCGGCCTGCCTGAGTGAGCACTAGTGATTTCTATCTCTCGGTCGTCAGTCTACGTGTGTGGCTGTGACTGTGGCTGACGATAATGACATCCTGATAGTGTTATTGATGTGTAAGTTACAAGTTCCAACGATTCAGTTTGTGCGATTAGTGATAAGTAGTTCATGGTTTGTCTTTTGGCAAACACAACTCTATGAGAAAATATACATATTATGTTAATCTCTATCTAGTGGTAATCAATCAAATATGTATCTACAAAAATAGTTGCATTTTTAAAGAATATATTCTCAAGAAGAACGGCCAATGAAGTGGATTGTTTAGTAGGAGAATGACGTAGGTAAACACAGCAAAACTTCTATGAAAAATTTGTATGTGAAATCTATAATTGACCAAATAAAGAGCATTTTGTGTAATAAATTATCCACTACAAGTGTGACATCTAAAAATATTGTTCTTCAACAGTAAATATCGTCGAAGTACTTCTCCCTTTTTGAGTTATAGAGATATTTTGGTAGGTATAAGTAGGTACAGTAAGTTATGAGAAATAGATATTACAATAATATCTAATTTGAACTGAGTTCGGAAGATTTAATGAGTATCGTTTTCCTTTTTAAAAGAGCCATAGTTAACTGTTTTCAGTCGCACGATACTGCGAATTGTATAAAATTGTCTAGAAACGATTTGTAGGTATATTTTAGATATAAGTAGGCGTTCATTATAATTATTCGACAACTTGTGCTCAAAGTACGTGCTTACATATATTGGAACAATTACTAGGTATAAATATAATAAATAGGTCTTGAGGGGTGCGCTGAAGTAATGGCTAAGACACATGAGCGGTCGCAGTGGCTGCGAGAAGCGCGCCGACTCGCCCATCTAGGTACACCGCAGCCCTGTTTACGACTTACGAGTCACTCGATATATACGGGACACTGGACTGGACAACGATTAGCATCTTCATTATTCTAAGTACACATACAGGTATATATTCATAAAATTGACCAAAATTTAAAAAAATCTCTAGAAGAACAGGCCAAAGAAACGTAATTAATAGGAGCCGGTATGGAAATAACTCTAAGAATGGTTAACTGCAAACAAATAAGGTAACCATTGGATGTGCGCAAGCCTAAACATGCCCGTATTTTAAACAGATCAACGTAATCTGACATAGATATTATTTATACGTACATAGTTATTAGTACATATATTAAATTATCATTAATCACATTCATAATAGGTACATAGTCTATTCTCGAGATCGTGATTTGCATCTTAACCTATAAGTATTTAAAATATCACAATAAATTGCTGTGCACATACGAAACAGGCAAACTTGAGTGCAATTAGATTAATTTTTAAAGATAATTATTTTCTGTTCTAATTAACGTGTATAACTTATAAATGAAACAATACAATTTTAATTCACACAACGTATACATACTTAAAATTATAATCCAGTATAATGCTGAATAGCTGCAAATTTTATTCGATAGTATCTCATAATGAATAGGATGTAAATATAATCGGTGGTAAACTTATGATATGCGGCTATAATAGAATTCTAATTGCCTTTTGGCATTCATTGGAATAATAACGATTGCGTGAAAATTCATACTTACCTAAATTGAAAATGCTGTACGTTACTTATTTTTAAATTTTACTATTGTAGTAGGTATATTACCTGATAGATCTAAAGTAGTTCATATCAAATATTGGCCGAATTTGCTATTTAGATACGGCCTAATTTTTTTTGTTATTTCTTTGCAGTGGTTTTCAATTACTTACTGTTTAAAAACATTATTCACCTTGACTTCGGCGGTCGGGCAAACAGACAGACTATTTCTTTCATTGTAGGTATCTAGGATTACTGAAATTAGTGGTTATGTTTTATATTTTTTAGCGTAACAACTTGAAGCTAATTTGGTCTGTGTTTTGTTAAATTGTTCAGTATCACGATAAGTCTTATGTGAGAGTGATCACCAAAGCAAGCACAAAATAATACAAAATACCTACTGCTTTTGTAAATGTTTGGTTATTATAAATACCGCTGAGTCTGTTGGCTCAAGAACGAACGTTCTAACAGACTATAACGGTGTTTATTCGGTTTTTAAATTTTACAACAACTATTGTTCTCTATTGGAATACCGAATGTTTACAAAGAAGATTGCTTTGGTGTGCCTCCGGAGTCTCACGTAAAACTTATCTTTGCTGCCAAAAGTTCACACCCATATACTAATAATATTTTCTTAACAATATAATCAAATTAATTTTTAATTAATCCTATTTGATGCTTGCGACAAAAACTGTTTATCCTACCATCTAACTACACACATATAATATAAGGTGCTTTAAATAATTTATCAATAGTTGATTGGTGCAGTATTTACTACTTATTCTACCAAACAACATAAATGGACTCTGACTCTCCTAATATATATTATAATATATTTTCTAAAGATATTATTTTTGACTAATCTACCTAACACCACTAATTTGAATAGTTTTATAATAGATCACTTACATATTGAAATAATTGATCTATTATTATTATTAAGTTTTCTATATTACGATTAGTATCTACTATTTGTGGATGTGAACCATAGCATAAGGTTGTTTGTTATTTTCACATTGATGAACTATTTATGACGTACTTACCTGCTTTGATGCGAATATATTCTGTGTAGGTACTACTGAAAATCTTCAATATGAAACTCTTTTATAGATGGCAAACAAGCTCACGGCAAGTCTCCTGATAATCAATTACTATGTAATCTATGCATAGCTCATAGATATTAGCAGTGCTAAAGACGCGTTGTCAAGCCTGAGGGCCTAGACAAGTGGCATAGATTTCTATTTTGTTCATAGAAAAGTATAAAAAAATGTATGGATTTGACATAAACTAACGCCAACATTGTCGTAAGCATTGTCAACCCCATACATTTCGTAATTTATTCTATGAATAGAATAGAAATTTATGCCACTTGTCTAGGCCCTCTAATCCGTCCTATTACCGACATTGTTTTAAAAGTAGAAGTATCTAATCAACCTTGCACCTGTATTAAACGTCGTACAAGCAGCTCTGTCGGTGTGCCGCAGCTCGAAATGATGCGTTGCATTTATAAAGATATCTGGCGTAATTACGTGTTAGATTCATGTTAATTTCTTTAGATTAAGATATGTTTTCAATTTCGAAATTATGCCAATGAATCCATTCTTTTATTTTCAGCAACATGTTATTACCAAATGGCAAAGTTATTAACTCTAACAATAATTAACTTATTAATAAAACTAATATTAAATAATAGGAACTCATTGACTAGAACATAATGTTTATACAATTCGGAAGAGCCCCAGGCTAGTTCGGTAAAATACAATAACAATAAAGGTTCAGTCAAAAAACTAATTTTACACTAATCGTACTGCAAATTACCAGGTAAATCATATAAAAATAATTGCTATACAAAAATAAATAATAATAACATCTAATAAATCAAAATGGTGTATGGATAATATTATAACAAGTACACAATGTATAGCTGCCTCTAGTCGAGATTAATTTATGTTAATATACATAATGCTCTCAGATCTTAATAATTGTTATTTTAAAATAATGTACATCATTATTGATAATCCGGGAAAAGTATAAATAATAGTGCCAGCAACCACTGTTCACAAGAACTGCACATCTGTAGTACTAGTTGCAGTAGCTGAGAACACTCGCCCCTAGCGTCATAGGCCGATTAATAATTAAATAAATACAAAAAAATTCATTAGGTATCTATCTATATACAACATATTTTTAAATTTCTCTTATTTACTTTACAACTCTCATTATAATAAGGAATGTCGTAACTTAATATAGAGTAAATACATAAAGTGAATGAATATTTTAACAAATCGACAAACATTTACCTTTTGTCAAATGAAGTACTATTCTAAAATATTTATGTATATGTTCTACTGTCTAACAATGTTGACTACCAGTCTCACATTTTAGTTTAATAAGTGCTAGAAGTTATGAAATACATGGAAAATAAATCAGCTGCGGAGAAGTTTAATTGGGACGAAACCAGATCGTATCACTGCTTTCCTTCCGTCACTCGAGCTGTCCGCGTAGCAAACGCCTCGCTGCCTTGTCTCATTTACGCAGTCGGAAACCTTACACTACACTTTAAGTGGTCATGTTTTGGCATAGCTGCACCACTACTTGATATGTTTCATTACGTTCAACGCATGTACGAGTTATTACTGGTTGCGCCCGAATACTGTTCCTGGGAGTTCGCTGCTTTCATTGATCGCAATAAGCACGGGGCCCATTCGATCATATATTTGCATGGAGTCCGTGTAGCACTGGTGAGTATTGGATCACTAAGGGTCAGGTTCCGGGAGGAGTGCCGGTCTTAGCGGCCGCGCGCCCACCGCAAGAGCGCGTCGGCCAGAACATCCAAGTGGGCTTTCGTCTGCAAACAATACATTTTACTTTAGTTTTTATGTCAATATGTAGAAGATAGTAAACGTTTTATGTTTGTTTATTATAGTAGTTAAACTCGTATTATAACAAGCATATACTGGGCTGTAACAAAAATACATCACAAAAGCTCCCAGCGGTCGAAGTGCTGTTATATAGCTTGTTGAGAACATTAATTACTTTATTTTATTTTCAAAACACTTTTAACTGAGCTTACGATATTATGTAGGTAATATCATATTCTCATTGAAAATGATGTGTACGAAAATCATGCCTATTATCACAAGATGAATTTTTGATTGCCTCTTTGTCTTTTTTCATTAAGTACCTATGTAAATATTTTACGACATCTGAATCAATTTGTTAGAGGGAAGATTGACTCTGATGTAAAACAAATTTTATGTAGAAATTTGGCTGTATCCTGTTTCTGCTGCTTAGAAGCGTTTCCAGTACGTACTACGCCGCAGCAGAACGGCAGTAGAACAGAATGACCTTATTACCTTTTAGTAACGAAAGCACAGGGATCTCAAAAACTATAAGCTTACCTTTTGATTGCCAGCTTAAACAAGGGCTTTTTTGTGCTGCCGTTAGTAAAAGGTATAAGGTTACGTTACCACATGTTCATCTGCTCCGATAGTAATACGAAAACATAAATTACCGTCTTGTAGAACATGCAGGCTTGTCGATCTTCATCTTCGCCACTGGGGCAGTCGATGAAGCCATCACAAAGTACATGGTCATCAATACAGCGATAGCGTCCTTGCCTATCGGGCGTTGGACACGCAAATCGCTCCATGCCGTCCGCGGCGGGTGGACATTCTGAAAACAATACGGTCATTTACAAACTATTTGGTATTGATTGATAGGTAATTAGCTACAGTATTGAGTTTCTATGGAGGAACAATATAAGTAGGATATATGTTTTATGTGCGAAGAACTGATGCAAGACTCAAGTGCCACATTTTCGGAGTGGAATCTAAAGAGTATGTGCTATGTATGTGGTTATACTGTTCTTAAATAACAAGACAAAGCAGTATAATATGAAGGCTTGTGAATAAAATGTTTACTAAATATTGGTTTCCAATGTGGCCGAAGGGGATAATTACATTTACATACACATTACAATTAAAAAAATTCAGTGAAGGTGTCCGATATTTATTTTATTTTAAAATGCCCTTAGTTTCGTTTACGATAATGGGGCTACATAGAACCTTAAGTTATACGTTAAACGTGGTACGGTACAACGAAATTTAGAAATTATGTAGATTATAAAATACAGCAGTCACAGTAGTTGTTAAATTCATCAAAGTTGGATAAATTTTAGAGATAAAGTACTTAACTGTATTTATATATATTTAGAAAGAAAGAAAGAAAGAAAGAAAGAAAATTTATTTCTTTCTTTCTTTCTTTTCTTTTCTTTCTATTTCTATCACTGGCTGATTAGTGACTGTTACGTTCTCCGAGTTGAAAATGAAAACAAACAAACTCAAAATAACAAAACTTTATTTACAGTATGTAGAAACAAAAGATATTTGTTTGGACAAGTGCCTTTTCCTATAAGGATTTACCAGTGAACTCAATCTTGAGAATTACTTCTGGAATAATATCTCACGAAAGAATCACTTCTTAAAAATCTTCAATTTATTGTATCCGTACATTTTCGTATAGGCGTAGCTCTACGCGATATTGCTACGCCGTAGCCTGATTTAAATTATCCTGTTATTAATAGTTATGCATACAGCGAGATAATAGCAACCAACGGGTTCAAAAATAATAACGCAGTCAGGGTGTTGTTGGGGCTACCGTGGCGCTGAAGTGCGTCAGGTATATTTGCGGAAAGGCGGATTGACGGCTTCGTAGCCATTTATACGCAAGAGATGCACCTTCCTACTCGCTGGCGTGCGTGGCGTACCAGTACCAACAGTATCGTGAGTGTTTTTGCAGATCGGTGGGACTCACCGTTGCTACGTCGGTGGATGCAGCTTCCTACCACAAGATGACAACTTGTCAACTTGTGGTGTGAAGTGAGCATAATATTACTTCTCGCCTGCAATATATTATAATGTTTGTTTGTGCAATGTATTGTCATTTACTAACCTTAGGCTTAAGAAAATTGTTACTAACACTATATGGACTTAGTCCGAAATAAATAATTTGAATTCAATTGAATATATGTTTTCGGAGGGAAGGGCGTCATAGAAGAAGTCTTCAAAATTAAGGAAGTTATAAAATATCTCAGAGAATACATATAATCGGCGGTGCTTGCAAGCTGCGGCTTTATGACGCATTTGTAACAGATAAAATATTACCCTCATTTATCACCACAAATATAATGGCGCAAATTATTTTTCATTATTAGACTTATGTGTATTATTAAGATAAATAGTAGCTATATAGAACAAGTTATAAACAAGGTTAATAGGACCAAGGTTAGTAGTAGATACAATAAGTCACAAGTATGTATACAGCTAATTTTTCTTGATTATACCGAAGCCTTAATCGTTACCAGCAACATGACTAAACTATCTAGTGATAAAAAAGAAATGCTATGTGTTTCTTGCTGATTGAAATCTTATTTATTGAATTTTTATGCAATATTGAAGTAATAAGTTATTGATGCTAGTGTAATTCCGTTCATTTAGATTTATGGAGCGAAAATGCCTGACATACATGGGCCAAATAGGTGATGTGTTGACAAAGGGCACAATTACAAGCACCCGTAACCGACCTGTGTGTATGAAAAGATTATTGAATGTTAAAGAGGCAAAGGAGGTACGTTTAGATCGTAGCAAAATAATGGCGTTCTATAGTCTCTTCTTACCCCATTAATGGGAGACAGGCGTGAGGTTATATATGTATGTATTTTGATTGTGGAACTAAAAGTATGTAAAAATATTGGGTAATCTCCATAAATGGGAGGATAGGCGTAAAGTTTTATATGTATGTATGTAGAAAATGATCTTAATCGTTAATTTATTCAAATTATAGTAAGTAACTAATTTTGGTCAAAATCAACAGGTTACAAAAAAACAAAATGTTAAACCTGTTTGTAATTATAAAACTTTACCTTATATTTTATGTCTGACTGCAGAAGTCAAGGAGTGTAATTTCCTACTTTTACTAGTGTTGGTAAATACACTATATTTTTATAGTAAAACTAGCGGATCTAATAAACGTTGTTCTGTGTTAACTATGGATATTGATTTCGAATTGGTTTACTTAATAAATAAATAAATCAGAAACAAAGTAAAGAAAAACAATTATTTGGTAGTTGAGTATTCTTAAATTTTCTATTTTTCCGCATAATTTTCTTAATTTTTCTTTCATAAGAACCATCTCCTGACAATAACATACACAACAAAAAAGAATTAACGAAATCGGTCAAGCCGTTTACGCGTGATGCCGTGACTAGGGGAAATCCGGTTCATTTTTATATGTATAGTCATATAGATAAATGCCTTACTATTTTAAAGTACCTACGAATAGAATTATAACAAATGCCGGCCGGTATTTCAGGTCAAATTCTAACCTCAACGGTGATGTAAGCGAGGCATAAAACTCGACACTTTGACTTTACACTCTTTGTTCTTTACAAGTACCGTCGAGAGACCCCTCTCATAATGAGCTCTAATAATAGATGATATACTAGCTATTTATAGAGAATGAAATGTCAGTATTACTAACAAGGGGAACTGGGATAAACGTACCGTACCGTACAAGTACCCTCGTATAAAGAGAAAATAAGGTTTTATAATGTTTGAATTCATTTACACCTAACTTCGTTAGGACCCTTTTTATCAAGAAGTTAAATTATTATGTTCAATTAGTCATGTGTAATCATACTAATCATATACATTTTATTAGTTGTCGCTAATTTTAAGAAGATGCAACGAAAGATGAAATCCTCCGATTACCATAATTCTAATAATGTTTTGACTGTATTGAAATTGAAATGTATGAATTGAAATGAATATGTATTGAAATGTATTGTATTGCCATATGGCAATACAATACATTTTATTAACCCTAAGAGGGTATATAAAATATAAATATACTTAACAAAAAAGCCTCAGAAGTTAACGATGCATTTGTCATATACCTAATGCATGAAATGTTTTATTATTATTCATTCTTGTTTGGTTAAAGTACTTTCCAATGTTGCCACTATATTATTGTCAAAAAGTATGTAGTCCTTTTTTCCCAAAAAAATATGTGATCATAATTTTTTACCACAATTTGCCTAAGTTGGAGAATTGATAGATAGAATTGATGTGTAAAAAATCTACTCACAAAGTTTTTGTGGAGTGAATGAGGTGAACTAAGTTCAAGAAGATCTCGTTCATTTAGTTTCGGATCTTACTAACTCTTTTTATGTATGTTTGTTCATTATGATTGATTCATGAAGTTATGTTAGGTACCGCTGTAAATGGGTGGCACTTCTTATTCTATACTATACAATATAAAGCTAAAGAGTTTGTTTTTTTAACGCGCTAAACTTCGTCAGATTTAAAAAATTCTCTTTGTATTTGATAGCCAGAATTCTTGAGGAAGATTATAGAATTACTTGTAACAACACGCTATGACCCACGGAAACGGAGCAGTGGCTAAAGATGTTTACTTAATGTGGGTGGACCCGCGCTGCGGAGAACTTGTTATTAAATAAATATAAAATAACGTAGCATTACCTCATTTCTCACGGGGTAGACAGAGGTTTGTCCCCCAGGTTTATTAGTAGGTATGTTAATTACATTCATCTAGTGTTTTGGTCGCTCTATAAATAAGCGAAAGTCAAGCGTAACAGTTGTGCACCAAAATGTTTTTTATTTTGCGATTAGCCTACTAAAGTGACTCCATTCTGCCTGATGGTAAACAGTCAGTGAAATCTAGGAGTGGTGGCCAACATGCTCAAAGTAACTGCTCCTGGTTAGGCGACTGGGCACCAACTCGCTCATTGTCTTCACCTATGAAGGCAATGAGAGAGTTGAGGAGTTGAGGAAAACGGGAATTAGATCTCCGACGCTCTCACTCACCGAACAAAATGCAATAGTATGAATACTACTTCTCTTACGTCAATCTTCTATAAAAGGGTAGTACTTCCACGGTCGATCCGGTTTATTCATGATGATACTAGCGAGGATCTACTACCGTAATCATGATTTATTCTTTGAGTTTTAATACCAATAATCAAAAGCATAGCGTAGCAACATTAATAAGTAAGTAGTCTAACTTGAAAGTAACATTACACAGAGCTCAAAAGCAACTTATAAATGTAATAAAAGTTAGATATATTAATGTTCTTACCCTCCCCGAGAGATTGTAAGTTTCGGTCAGTTACCCGTATGATATTTTCAAACTCGCGACTAAGCCGGTTGCTTACTACGCATCTGTGATGGCAGGCTACACTATCGCGAGCGTCTATTTTTAGCCAAGCCGGGGAAAGTGAGACTCGGGGCTCGATTGCGCGCGGCCTCCATACACCTATCCGTAGCTGTATCTATTCACTTTGTGGAGACGCAGCGACGTCTTGTGCATTCATAAGCAGCTATGGGTATCGTTCACCGAAACTAAGACTTTAGATTTTATAAAATCCTTTACTAGTTTATATTTAACTTCACTTTTTAATACGTTTAGTTTTTAGTAAACATTGGATCAGTATATTTTCCACTTATCTAATATAGTTGTTGCGGTTTTATTAGTTATTCTATTTCAAGCTCTCGCTACACTCCACCAAGCGACGGAATGGAACCGATGGCGACATCTGGTCGACAAAGTTCAATAAGAATCACGATCCTCAGCAGTGAAGAAACGATCAAGGTGGGATATTTCAAGCATCAAGCTGGCCTGCAATTTTGTTATGGTAATTGCATGTCATTCAGTCATTTCTGCGTAAGCGCATAGCGTGGCGTCAGTTCATCTTCGTACGTGTTTAATTAATGGGGTTGAAAAATACTAAAATAATATACAGCGTGTCCTAAAATTAAACGAAAAGCAGGTACCGGTTGGTTGGGTCGACAGTTATAGGAGATCAAGTTACAAAAGTTTTTTATAAGTGAATGTTGCTTTAAAAACTAAAAGAGTTTGATTTTTTTATTATTTTTCGCTAGGTAGTTATCGACCCGATGATTATTTTTTGTTATTTATTATTATTTGTTAGGCTAGTAGCCGTCAGCGTCCTCTTTGCTACCTCTACCAGATTGATCTATTGTAGCACCCTTGTTATTTATAGTGCCCTGCTTAGTCCTATAGAGTCTAGGAACATATATCCAAATAGCCTGAGCAGAGAGATATTGTATCTCGTCTGGTTGCGCCTGGTGCTGTCCTAAATGGATGCTTTTTTGTGCATGCGTGGCCCACAAGAGCAGAGAACATGCATTGCAGTCTCCTCAAACTCTTGGCAGAATCAACACATTTTGGAAAGGCTTGAGTTGAGTTTAAAGATATGATAGATTCTGGCCGGTGCATCTGCCTTTTCATTCCCCTCTATTACTGAGTGTCGGGACCCATCGAATTATAACCCTGTTAGATTTTCTAGGTCATTTAAATTCCTTACGCAATCTATTACGAGTTTAGAGTTGAGTTCGAAAGAGTTTAGTACTGCTAGGCTATCAGAGTTGATGTAGATTGTTTAGTTTTTTAGTCTTCGTTCTAGGCTGATCTCAGCACATTTGGTTATGGCACAGACCTCCGCCTAAAAAATCGAGGCTTTTTCGGCTATGCTAACGATGAGGTTCTGTTTGGGCCTTAGAACGAAGACGCCACGGCTTACATCAGGCCCTCTTTTGAAACTATACACCAGTACCGGCTTATCGTTGAATTTTGGGACACGCTGTATAAAGGTACGCGAAATTCACATGTCACTACTTTAAAAATTGTTGTCGAGGAGATAGTAAAATAGCGAATGTTAATACGTTAAACAATTACTATATATATGTTATATAATATTGTATGAAAATAAAGCTGCTAAGAACGTTTGTTGCATAAATGTGGATAATTTATGACCTGAGCTCGAATTGTTATATTTATGCATTTAAAGGTTTCGCTTCCTTTTAACAATCTTCCCCAAGTTACAAACGTATATAACCGTTAAATCATATTGATTTAACGGTTTGATTATTTGATAAAAAAATTATTTCCAAACCAACAATAGCATGTTTGAGTTGCAAGTGAACATTCAGAGAAACAAATATCGTAAACTACATGACTGGATATTTTTTCTAATATATTCTTTTTATTATCGTATTTTTCTCAGAGTAAGTAGAGCAGAACAGGTATTAAGTACCACGATAACCTACTTTGTCTGGAGCCACTTACAGCTTGCGTGAGATAATGAGCAACTAATACACACTTAATTTTCCTCTTAATAACAGGCCAGTAAAAAAATTCTTACTGACTAGGTAATACTTTATTATATATTGTATTTTTTTATTTTGACGAAATGTAGGTGTACAAGCGCAAACGCCTAAGGGGTTTTCAGTAATAGCATTGGGCATTCAAAGTGTGGGCGAGAACATGGCGCAAATTTCAAGAATCTTTTCAATACTCGGACAAAAGCATCTATAGAGTTTTAATCTAGTTCAAGAAATTAAGTGAATTTATTACTGAGATAATATAACAAGGAAAGATTATACTTTGCTTGAAGCTATGAGACAAAACATGTTTATAGCAAAGGACTTGTTAATTAATTCTATTTGCAGGTCAATAAATTACATCATTCCAACCAAAAGTATGCTCTTTTGAATAATATTCATGAATACTTTGATAAAATAATTAGTTTACTTATTAACGAATTAAAGATATTGTTAAATGTTTTATTTTATAAATAGAAAACTTCTTGAAAATCTCCTTCTGATAGTCTAATATTACAAAAAGTAAAGTAACATGTAGGTACTTATGGGCAACTGTAATAAAACAAATTAATATGAATACGATTTCCATAATTATACGTTAAATTGAACGCAATTTTATTTAAATTAATTATATGGGGTATTCTAATATAGCTTTCTGAAAGCATAAGTACCTACACTTGAATTTAGTTGCAACATAATTATGCGAGCCATTGTAAAGCAATATTAAATATTATCTAAATTTGCTTTATTTTTTTTTTCTTTATTTAGGCCTAACTTAATAAAAAATGAGAAACGCCAGCCCTAGGATTAAATATTGGCATAATTGTCTGATCACTACGTTGTGTTACAATTATTCATCCTAGACCTGTAGCATAACTTTTCTATACTGAGGAAATCGCATGTTATCTCTTAGTAACCGCAAACTATTATCGAAACCGATACAATATTTCCTCGATTCAGTACACCGTTAACAGTTCAGACAATAACACTAGATATCACTTCTTTATGATATAATATTGTTTTCTACATTCTGCCTTATATTTAAAAACCATTTTTCAAATCAACTTATTTGCAAACATAAGTATACAGAGTGTATACGATGGTATGACTTTAAATGCAATTACGTATAGTATGTGACATTATAAAGCGAGACAAAAAAAAAATCTACTAAATATCTTCAATAGTTTAGACACAGGACAAATTTTTTAATTTCTTTAATTCTAAATTAACATTATGTAAGTACGTCAAACGGTCACTGACTTAAGTCATAGTCCACGTCGAAGGATAAACGTTGCCGTTCATTACAGTTGAGTGAACTTGTCATAATAAAATGGTGTATTACTTCGTTACTATTAAAATATTATTTATTTTGTTAGAAAATTTCAAATTTTTGTTTTTCGTCAAATTACTTTTGTGATTAATTAGAAATCATTATATGGGCTAGTAACACCTGCCTTTTCATTTAAAGTCAAACCGTCGTATACACTCTGTATACAATAAAAGTATAAATGTATTTGCAGGTCCTGTAATGTTTCGCCATTAGGCATGCAATTTTTTATAAGTAGAGTAAATAATAATATAGAAATGAATTTAATAAACAAATACTACTCAATAAATAATTACTAAAATACTTAAAAATATTTTAGGACTAATCATAATTTCAACTTGGTTAAATAATATTAATAATCAATTGAATGTCATGTAAGTACACATATAAAAACAATAATAATTAAAATACGGTAGTAGATCCACGCTGATTTCAGCATGAATGGGCCGGATCGTCCGGGGAGGTACTACCCTCTCATAGAAGATCAACTTAAGAGTAGTAGTATCCGTACTACTGCGTTTCGTTCGGTGAGTGAGAGCGCCGGAGGCCCAATTTCCTCCCTTTCCTCCAACCCCATTCCCAGCCGCCATAGTGGAGGCCACCATACCAGCAGTTTAAGACGATGGCTTTTGGTATAGTGGCCGCCACTTCTCGATTCCACTGACTGCTTACCATCAGCCAGGGTGGAGTCACTTTGGTGGGCTATAATATATGGAAAAAAAAAATACAATTAATATGTCTAATATTTAAGCATTCATTAGCCACAGTTATTTATTACACTTAGGTATATTAAACTCAAACTCAAAGCAATTATTTCATTTTGATCATAAAGTATATAAGAAAAGTCAAAATTACATGAAGTCAGCTAATTAACCTACAGCCAGTTCGCTGACGAGGTAGAGCTGTGTGAGAAGAACTGGCAAGAAACTCACGCCACTCTTTTCAACCGCCGAAAAATTACAGTTTTTTGTACGAGTTACAATTTTAACACTTACCGCAACCAAAGAGTCATAAAAGTAATTATTACATATCAACCAATTAATATAACTTATATAATATTTATTACATGATATCTAAATTATTATTTGTTTATTATTATCTGCCAAATATAATTATAAGATAATCGTGCAGAAAATCTCTCGTCTATGTATGATATAATCAATAACATATTCCTGTTTGGTTAGCATACTTAATATTTCTGCACGCTCATTTATAAATACGTCTCCTGATTTTCAGAAACTGGTTACATGGAAACGCTCACGTAACACGTACATAACGTCATTGGTCATCCACATTAATTATAATTTTGTTTTTTCTTTCTGTGTTAACAATTTCATGGATTGCCGCTTAACTTGGATTGTTTTTTGAAATAAAGTTTATCTCATTGGCAGGACAGGTGGAAGGTACCTGTCCCGCCAATATCTGAATATTGTCAGTTACGGATGTGTCAGCTCGCTGATTGGCATCGTTAGCAGATTGAGTTATTACGGCTGATGGTGACGTATCTTGGCCCTCCCTATGTAGCTTGTTTCGCGCTGTAATTATGGGGTGCCCTATTTTTTGAGTAGGTATGACATTTCCGATTCTTGTTAAGTTTTGGTTTTATGCAGATACTATCTGATCTGAAGTGATTTTTTGTATACTTTCGTAATCTTCAAACTTTTCTTTAAAACGTGTTTTAATCGAAAGTTTTCGCTGTTGAGATTTTCGATTTCTTGGTGTGCACTTATTAACCCATTTGTAACTTCGAGTTTTTATCATTGAGCTTCATTACCAAATAAATTAACCAAACAGGTTGTCGGTCAGAGAAATTAGACTCATCATAGTCGTATCAAAGAGGGAACCATCTATCTTTGAATCGTCAAGAGAGCCAGCTTGATGATTCCTGCGCGAACGCTGACTTACATTTTCATTTATCGTTACCGGACTTCATTAAGAATTAATAATAATTATTTATTATCAATTAATTGCTTGTTCGAAACGGCCCAGTGGATAAGGTACCCGCTTCGTAAATACAAGGTAGTGGGATCGAACCCGGTCAAGTACCAGTGTTATTTTTCAAATCATATGTACTTTCTAAGTTTATCTTTGACATTTCTGACTGATGGTTAAAGAAAACACCGTGGGAAAACCTAGTTTTAAAAGTCTGAAATTGCCAATCGGCCTTGAACAAGCGTGGTGATCAATGCTCATGCCTCTATAGAAGGCCTTTGTACACTACTTTGACAGTAAAATAGGAAAACAGGATAGGCTATATCTCGGCTATATAGTATTTAACAATTTTCTTTTGTCATTTTCAGTATTTCAATATTTTAAGCGACTTCGTAAATCTGAATTATGCAATTTTACTATTGCTATGATATTTTCCGTAGTAGTTTGTTGTGAGATCAATATAACTTTTGATACCCGAGCGAACCTAGTAATTAAAGGTGAAATTGCGGGCAGCAAGTAGACTAAACGCCTAGTTAAACAAGACGATGTGTTATTTTGCTCATTAATAAAAAAATAGATGACAAAAAGCTAAGGTTTATTTATAAAATTGGTTCAAATTTAGAATGCGCAGTAGTCGTGTGCAATCACCCAATGTAATTACATTTTATAATAAGTGATTTATATTTCAATATTCAAGGTAAATTCTCTTTAAGTACCTTTTTATTAAATAGTTTAATATTATAGACTTGTAAGAAAGGTAGTTCTACACGACTGTAAAAGTAGAGTTACGTACGCGAATAACGTTACCATGAAGTATTCAGAACGATGGCGGATACAAGAGATTACAGGGGCTAAAAATACCTTTTAGTTCTCTTCTTGAGTTTAAAATTCCAAAGATCTATTCACAAATTTTCTTCAATGAAGAAATAGTTTTAAATTACACTGGTGAGTTTTATATGAAAATTAAACAGCGCCTCTGGTATTTCATTTGAGAACTAAACATTTTACGCTGTCATCAGTGATGCAACAAAAATGCATAAACTATCACACATAAATCAAGAACGTAATACAAAATTAACTTTTTCTTATATTACTGTAACGCAATCTTATCGTCAGCCGTTAAGTTATTTAACCTATTTAGGTAGGTCATTATTGATTTACTTTATTTTATAATAATTAACATAATAATTTAATATTTATTGCAGCTTTATGTAAGTAACCTACATAGTTACTAATCTTACACTGATTGCACAAAAGTGTAAATGCTAGAAGCAAAGTTGCATTGCGTGGGAGTCTGTGATTTAAGAGGTCTTATTATTTTACTATGCCATTACTCGGTAAACGCCACGAAGCATTGTATTTGTATTGTATTGCCTTACTAATATATTTTTCAATGTTTACATTTAGGTATTTCTGAACTTACTACTGCTACGTTCAAAAAAATATAAATAAGAACTAATTTCTTTAAAATGATAAATAATATCATTTTTACTAGATAGTCAACTACATCCTGTAAGTTAAACCTAGTTATGCCTAGGTGTAATGTAAGTAGGAAGTAACTTATATTCTGTGGTTGATTACTTAATTAAGAACTTTTGTACACACATAACACTTACTCCATGAACGTTTTCCCAACATTTTAAAGACAGCTACATTAGTATTATATTAGTAGTACACTGACGGACTCATAAACTGCATCAAAGTAATAGACGACTTTGAAATAAATATTTTAACCAAGTATGCAAACTTCCTATACAGATTAAAATTGAAACCTCTAGATTGGTTCGTGAACTTTAAAACAGCGTAGGGTGATATCCTTAAGTTTAAGTTTGTGTACTGGAAAGAACCTTAAGACTTTTTTGAAGAACAAACAGAAATTTAAGGAAAATTGGTTTAATAAAAGAAATGGTTTTAACAATAGACACAAACTTTATGCAAGGGTTTATTTATGTTTTAATAAGGTGTATTACCTCCACGTGCCCTTATTACGGATTCTAATCGGTTCCGCATAGATTTTATTAGGGTTATTAAAAGATCTTGCGGAATATTGTCCCATTCTTCTGAAAGTGCTGTTCTTAGTGCTCCCACTGTCGTGGGCACAGGATTTCTCGCATATACAGCTTAAATTGTCCCAAACATGCTCAATGGGATTAAGATCCGGGCTGCGTGCTGGCCAATTCATTGTACGTATCCCAACCTCATCGCAATATTGTCGAACTTGTGCAGCAGCGTGCAGCCGGGCATTATCCTGCATTAAAGTTAAATTTTCGCCTATGAATCCCATGTAAGGCACTACGTGATCTTCTAAGATCTCTGTTATGTAGCGATGTGCAGTCAAACCCAGAGGGGGTTTGACTGCACATCGCTATATATTACCGTTTTGACGGACCATGTCTATGAACACAAGTTCTGTTCGCCCGTTCATCGATATGCCACCCCAGACCATACACGAACCGCCTCCAAAAGGAACACGTTCCTCAATGCAACTTTGAGCATATCGCTCCCCACGTCGACGATAGACTCTTCTGCGACCATCTGCACCATATAAACATGTCCTACACTCGTCCGTGAACAATACGGAGGCCCATTGCTCTTCTGTCCAATTTAGGTGATCACTCGCAAATCTTAAGCGAGCTTGGCTGTGAGCTACAGACAACTTTGGACCATTTGCTGGTCTAAAAGGAGTGATATCCGCTTCCTTTAATCTTCTTCTTATTGTTCGTGCACTCACATTTACTCCACGCACTTCGTTAAGCTCTGTTTTGATGTTAACTGACGTGAGGAAACGATTTCGCAGGGAAGTTGTAGCAATAAATCGATCATCACGACCGGTGGTTGCTCGAGTCCTGCCTGTACCACGTCTCCTTCTGTAAAAACCTGTCTCCACAAACCTTCTGTATATTCTAGAAACCGTAGACTGGTTTAAATTTAAATTTCTACTAATCGTTCGTTGATCCAAGCCCTCCCGCACCAGTGCTACAATTTGAGCCGCTTGTTCGGACGAAGTATCCATATTATGGTTCAAAAACTCTCGATGAGTTAAAAAACTAACCCAACAATTCTGCTGGTAACAATAATTTAATTGACAAAAGAATAAAAAATCAATGCGAATCAATTTAAAACTTTGCTTTAAATAACACGCAAATCTGATACTACGAGTAAATTTTCTTTTCCCGGCTATATTCATTTGTTTTACAGCAGTTCTATTTTTTTTTAAGATTAAGAGCCAGTCTCTCCATATTTATATAATTTAATCTAAAAAGTTTGCATACTTATTAAAAAAAAATCATTTCAAAGTAATCCTAAGCTTTGATGCAGTTTATGAGTCCGTCAGTTTATTTTACAGCAATTTTTGTTTCAACTCCGCAACGTATTATAAAAATGATATTAATCGTTATTCGATTGGCTAACAATCTGGTCTAAATAAATAGTCAAATAGGCGTTCGACTAAGTCACGAATTTGTAGGAGAACCAGAAATGACAATTTATCTTGCTTTAGACTGCCCATCTACTAACTGACAAAACAGGATATAATATTATGTTTTATAATAGAATCCATGATTACTTTTAAGCTTCTAAGAGTATTTATTAAGTATACTTTTTTATTAACATCATCATCATTTTAGTTATTTTATGTTTTTTCAGTTGTTTCAAAATAATTATCAATTTAATTAAGTAGCTAAAATTGGTAATGGCCATTTGGACTTGTTATTGCCAAAGAAAGTTATAAAAAGAAAAAGCAATAAAAGGAAATTAAGGATGATCATTATGATAATGGGCAATAGTTTCAGTTTTATAACCCTCAAGATATGATAATGTTTTAAGCCACGCATCAGTCTTTTTACATTAGATAAAAAATAAACGTGATGTAAAACTGATAATTGCTTGTTCTTCAAAAAATATCACTAACACATTAAAGAAACTGTTTACTTGTAAGTTTTTGGTTACAATATATTTTATAGTACTATTTTAGACTAAAATACATTTCTATATCATATCTAAGTACTAATAATAATATCATGAAAGAGACTAAAAATAATAATATCACCTAGAGACTAAAATATACACGGAAATGGAGATTTCGTCTTCGTAACAAGTGTATGACGTTCATAAAAATGTGAAACTCTTATACTAACCACTTAGTAATAGCGGGAGATAAAAGGAAATATTTATCCATTAAAAAGACAAACATTATGTACCTACCTACTAGTAAGTAAAATTATTTTATAGTCTTACCTTTCATTTATTGAAGACATTAAATCAATTGTAAAGATAAATGCAAATAAAATATTTATTTATTTATTATACTCATCAATTAATTATGAATAACTTTTATAAATTCTACAATAAACCATTTACATACAAAATATACCTGTAATATAAATTTATTAGTAAGACACAATAACCTCTTTCTATATTGTTTTCATATTGCTTAAATAATTCTGACATCCATGTATTCGGACATAGAATAAATTGACTTTATCGATAACGATTTATTTTGGCACAATTATGTGGTACAAAACTTAGTGAACTATGGGGCGGTGCAATATGATTGACATTGATGCATTAACCAATCACTGTCGCGATAATTTCTTCGTCTCCCGACCCGCAGTTGTGAGTCCGCGTGTGTACTAGAAATCATATCATCGTCACTCAAGTAGTTTTATACTCATTGACTTCAAGTTAGGCCGTAGTTGGACAAAGCTTCTAGCATTAAAGACTTGGCAATATTTAAAAGTTGTTCGTTGCAGCAGCGCGGTAATGCCCTTACACACATATCGTCTTTGAACTTTGAGATCTTCTGTTCGTGTACAGGTATAAATTTATTAAATAGAGAACAAGATACTTGTATTTTGATTTTATTCAGGTACTGCAACATTCTTTGAAAGAATAGCTGTCAAAAGAGCAACTAAAATTTGCAGACTATCGTGAATTTTCTAAAACTTTACACCATCATAATCATAATACTAGGCTATTATCATCCCACTGCAGGGAAAGCCCTCTTTTGAAGAAAGCATTGATCGCCATGCGAAGTTTACATAATTGCATATAATTTTTGCAGGTTGCTTCTGTTCTATCGGCTCAAGCTGTTTTCAACACCAAACGTAAATAAACAGTTTAAATGTCACTTGAGAAGTATCAGAAATTCGGGCGTTTTGCCCTGTTCTTAAATTATTCTGCAACTTTTTATCTACTAGACGAATTTTGTCAAATGAAACATCAATCTAGGTTATTGTCATCTGTACTATTATATAAAGCGGACGAGTTTGTTTGTTTGAACGCTCTAATCTCTGTATCTACCAGTCGGTTTTGAAAATTTTTTTTGCGTTTGATAGCCCAGTTCTCGAGGAAGGCTATGTAACTACTCGCTACTCGCGACGGGAACAGAGCAGTAAGCAAAGATGCGGGTGAAACCGCTCCGCAGAAATCTAGTTAATAATATAATAATGATACCAGCCTGTTTATTGACCCACTGCGGGGCAAAGGCCACTTCTCATATAGAGAAAGCATGGGCATTAATCACCTGGCAATTTCAGAATTTTGAGTCCAGGTTTCCTCATGTTTTACTTCACCGTCAGTCAGAAATGTCCAAGATAAACTTAGAAAATACATATGATTTAAAAAATCACATCATCATTTGTGATTATGGTGCGGGTAATGTGCCTAATCGTGACAACGTGACCCTCGTCTAAATTAAATGTGACGAGTGAGTTATAAAACAAATTAAGACTGATCTTTATTAAGCAGTAGACTGCAACGAAAAATATTAAAATGAAATGATAATTACATTAGGTATAAATCTGATATCAGTCATATTAGATTATCTTCAGATTAAAACTTCTCTTTTACATTAAATTAAGTAGATTGACAGTTCGTTATTAATTTACTAGTGTGAATAATTTTCATTTATATTTGAGTATTTAGAATCAAAAATGTTCGCGGCTATGACTATGTTGACCAACTAAAAAGGTCATAGATTCAAATTGTGCCAAATTGAATTTGTTATGTTGACCGTAGACATCTGCTCTAAATCGAGTTAGTAATAAATGAAATCAGGTTAGTTTTCGAGTACCTTAAATATTTGATCGACAAATGTTTTGAGTATTAATCGAATCGAGTTTGGTTATAATGTTAATTTTGATAATAATTCTAACCAACCATACTGACTCTGATGTTACTTCATCAAACATTTCAAAGGCAAGACGAGAAGTATATAGTAGCGGTTGCAGTAAACTTAAGGAAAGCTGTAGTGAGTATAGTATGTATTGTTTTAGGAGCTACAAGCGAAAAAAGGTTTGAAATGGTGTTAGTGGTGGGCGCAAAACCTGTGATACTTTCACGCTACGAAACTACGATAAAAGCTACGTTAGGTCTAATATAATTAGCACGAACTGTCAGTATTTACGGGACTCTACAATATCAAATGTTAAAACACTAAAACCGAATTAGCGATCTCAACATGACAGACAGTAGTAATAGCAGACAGTACGCGTACTTCGCTATTGGAGCAGTTTTTGATTACTAAACTGTTTGTCATTCGATATCACCAAATTGGATACATGTATAAATATTTGCGTTCAAGTGATCAAATTGAAAGGTAATAAAAGCGTGGGTGTATCGGCCTATAAGATGTATGATCTGGGCATTGATTATCCGTTAGTCGGGCGGACGGTAAACCTATGTATACATCCCACATAAATCGCTTACTTATACAAAGTGACAACGATTACATAAAGAACGTCGTAAGCATCAATGGCGTGGGTGTTATCCCGTATTACTCATGATAGTGATCGCCAGAGTACGCAGCAGACAATTTGGCGGCGTGGCATCTACGTCATAGGGCGTTACTACGCTATCAAATGACTTTCATTCTTACTAGCTATACAAATGTCCAAAACACATTCAGTTATGACTGGACTTTATTTGGGAGGTTTTACTATCTAGTAAAATAACTTAGAATCTGGAGAATTGGGGTTTGTGTACAACCAAACAAAAAAACCTTGACTTCAAGAGAAGTCTTTTTTGCTTGATTTGATAGAAATTATAGCAACACTATCTAAGTAGTACCGTGTTCGCACTTGTGAATGTTATACAATTTCTATTAAAAATAAAGTAACGGTGAAGAGCTATACGGACTAGTACGTCGAGATTTCCGTAGGTTGATTTATGTTTTGAAAATTATGCTGAATTACTATTCACAAATTGTAAGAATCTTGTAAATACTTCATCTTCTACGGTAAGTATTTTCAAAAACTATCACGTATGTTTTTAACATAAAATATGTTCTATTATATCTACGTTGTTATTATTTTTTAAGATATTATAATTATGCTAAATATGTACAAAATGTTAACTTTACAATTCATAATATAATAATGTTGGTACGTCATTTTAGTTGTTTTGCCCTTAAATTCCAAATTTTAATACATATCAAAAAAGGTTATTTCTTTATAATTTTTAACGAAACACTAAAAAGAGAATAAAATACATATAAGTACAACGTGATAAAATCTTATTGGATAAGAGGCCAGCAATCGAATTAGAAAGGTGTCTCCAGCTCTACCGTAAGTTAAGGTAAGTACGTTTTTCTCACAAGACGGTGTGTTTAGATTTAACTGTGAGAAAATTCATTTCTTAATTTTAACTTTACAGAGCTACAGTGCAATAGGTTATTTTATTATGACAAAAATGTATACCAAAACAATGGAGTTGCAGTTTGGAAATACACTTTAATAATTAAATATCGGCTATCACCGTAATTGTACACGGGGTCCGGATATTAACACTGCGCTAGTGAATCAGTCTATATAACCATTGTTCAGACACGAAACAGGTACAATAAAACAGGTACAGTGAGTAACTTCAACACTAAATGTGAAACCATTTTTATTGTTCCGCGCAAGTTAACACTAGGAATCACGTGCTATAACTTGAATTTAAAGATTTACTCTCAGGCTACGGAAGAATTCAAGTTAAACTTCACCGAAGTGACCAGTTACATTTTATTTGTTTCGAGTTTTGCACAGTATAACGAACCCAATTCATCAAATTAATATCCTTTTGTTTTGAAAGAAAATGGTTTAAGCAACTTTGATACGGTGAATAATATTAATAATAATATTTCAACAACTACACACAACGCCATCTAGACCCAATAATAGAATAGAAGAGAATAATAATAAAGTTTGTTTAGCCAAGTTTAAAGGTTTCAAGGTATTTTTTTTTAATAACTCTTTCACTTGAGAATAAAGAAGAGTCCGATACCATGGATTGTTTTACGAATATAAAATTATATTGGGTACATCCAGTATGTATAATATGTATATAAGTGAAAATGTAGAATAACGTTTATTGTTGTATTTCAGCTTGTATTATACATTTAACTATGACGTCAAAGTAACAGACAGAGGCGTCAGCTTTATGCTTCGATTGACGCGAGGACATGAAAGATAAAAAGTAACAAAGTGACAAAAATTTTACTGTATCTAACATACTATTAAATAGTACCAAAGAACAACACGGTTTAGGAATAGGCCAACCATAAAAAATATTTTTATATCTACTAAGAATTTTTATACAATATATATTAAAATTAAGGCCTGTGGGCATTGGCTCTAAAATTAATTAATTATTCTAAACTAAGCTCAATTTTGTTCATAATAAATAACAATCAATTATTTTATAAAATAGTTAATTTTAATATTCATTGGTCATTAGCGTATAATCTGGTTTAGTCCCTGTGGAATAAACCAACGAGTTTAGCCTGTGCTAAACTATGAAATGAAATGAAATGAAAATATGTTTATTCATATAGGTTAATAAATATAGGTTTATAGCAAATATAAACAACATTAGCATAATTATATATATTGGGATGCAACTGTCAATATACCTATCTCTTTGAATCGCTCTCTCAGGGAAACTCGTGAATCTAGGTTGTAGATAGAACGTATAGCTCGTTTTTGAATAATAAAAACGGTTTCAATGTCAGCAGCCTACTAGTTAGTATAAAGTAGAAGTTAAACGTGCTTCTATTCTTAAAAAGTTACACGATTCTTCATTCTATTATTTCGCAAATTTTAATTTTAGATCGGCAGACGCAAGTAGGATAAGTCAGCTTAGCACGTACTTTTAATACCACGGTTTTACACGGCTTACCGGTTGACAACGTTATCCTTAGTAGAATAAAGCTGTTTAGTGTGAAATGCCATTTTAATCGCATTATAATATGGAATTAGGTGGTAAAAGAGTCTATACCTGGTCACAAGCTACTAATTACTCAAGCTTAGCTCAAAACTTTCAAAGTGTTGTATGTAATTGCTTAGATTGTAGTCAAAGAGCTTAGATCAGAGTCCAAGGTAGCCAATTCATTTCTAATTGCGGCAATTCAAGTAGCATAAAACTTCGTTATAATAATATCCAAACAAATATCTTGACTAATTGCAAAGTGACAGGTTAATTGAATTTGTTCAAAATCATTTATATATATTACCATTTTCCTTACAAAATCAAACTTCAGAAAACTTAAAACGTGGCCTTGCCATTTCACCATGTTTTCTGTATTTCCTTTATTTAAAGTAAGTTACGAGATATCAAGAGAGAAACAATTACCTATTAATGTCCGGGATTTATTGGGATATAGTAGGATTCGTGTAATTGATCTCGATTGTTTTAAAAATTATTATTTAAAATTAAAGTGTTAAATACTTATCCCACCCCATCTTTGTCCTTGGGTGTCGTAATAGGCAAATAAGGGAATATGACCAGGTAGTGAGCAGCAATGCTACATGCGTACTAAACATCACCATACTGCAGTTGCTAATCGTACTGAGCGCGGTGACTACGTCAAACACCTGTCTTTTCTACTATTAATCGACTGTCAGATCTCCTCCAAGTATCGACACTTTGGCCGGTCGTGAGCCACTCATATCTATTGGTTGCCCGCCACCTTTATCAGGCAATCGGTCGTCGAACCGGAAGACGCAGCGTGGGCAGATCCTCACAAGGTGAACAGAGAGATAATTGTGCCGAATTTAGCGTTTAAGTACCCCGCAAGACAGAGTTTTCTATTTGCTTTTATTATACGTTTCTGGTTGTAGATTGGCACAAACTTATGAACCTAAATTCTGCGCCCCGGATTGTGGATCCTCGGGTAAGACAAATATTTGCAAGACCTTTAGAGAATGAATGTTTGTATATTTGATTTGTCTATGTATGCAGACCATGATTCTGCGAATCCCGGAACCGTGAATGTTTATCTTTATTTATTTAGGATTTAACTTGATGTTTGTTATAAATTTCAATCGCGTATCTAGTAATTATGAAGATTTGTTATATATGATTCGTTTAAGTCAATATCTTATCAATTAATATACATATTAATTTATATCATCATCATTTCAGCCGTTAAACGTCTCCCTATTCGATTAGACTTATCAGACCCCTACAAGGTGGACTAATGACCCAATTGAGGTGGACTAATGACCCAAATAAGGTGGACTAATGACCCCTGATAAGTCTAATCGAATAGGTAGGTAATTTATATGTGGATTCATTTAAATTTGTCTGATATTTTAACTATGTTCCTTTCTATATAGCCACGGGCAATCTAGCTGATATTAAATTGTAATTATCTAAGTGGACCGAGTATTTTATCAGTTTTTCTCACAACTCTCTAATCTAACTTTTTACGGTAGTAGATCCACGTTGATTTCAGCATGAATGGGCCGGATCGTCCGGAGAAGTACTACCCTCTCATAGAAGATCGACTTAAGAGTAGTAGTATCCGTACTACTGCATTTCGTTTGGTGAGTGAGAGCGCCGGAGGCCCAATTTCCCCCTTTTACTTATTCCCGACCTCCCTCATTCCCTTTCCCTAACCCCATTCCCAGCCGCCATAGTGGAGGCTACCATACCAGCAGTTTAAGAC
The DNA here is from genome assembly GCA_963082885.1 of Parascotia fuliginaria. Lineage (NCBI taxonomy): Eukaryota > Metazoa > Arthropoda > Insecta > Lepidoptera > Erebidae > Parascotia > Parascotia fuliginaria. Next base: position 8,661,865 of record OY720180.1, on the reverse strand, counting down.
GATGGCTTTTGGTATAGTGGCCGCCACTTCTGGATTCCACTGACTGCTTACCATCAGGCGGGGTGGAGTCACTTTGGTAGGCTATAATATAAAAAAAAAAACTGTGCAATTAGCCACCTGTTTATAACTTTAAATATGTTTAAAGAACTTTATTACTATCTCAAAAGAACAAGTACATAGTTCACTTAATGAGAATTTTAACAAATTGTAGATTACATAAACAATAGGTACCAGTAGTTCGTCGATACAGTGAATGAACGTAGGTATTTATAACTTTAACGTCAATGACTCAAAAAGTACTTTGTGCGTGCTTACTTTATTTAAATAAATCTTTTTTTTTGTATTTGAGTGGTTGTATATGTGTGTGTACGTGTGTATGTGCATGTATTTAAGTGTATGTATGTCTGAAGGTGTGGGTGTGTGTGTGCGTGTAAGGACGCTTGTCTGTGTTTGTAGGTGTTATCAGTTAAGTATATATTGTCACTTATGTGTTTTTTAAGGTTTATTTTAAAACTAATAATATTATCGCATAGTTTTATTTCGTTGGGTAATTTGTTATAAAGTTTTATCCTGTCATATAGCATGTTTCTTTTACCATATTCGGTTCTAGGTGTAAAAAGAGTCAGTTTGTTTTTATTTCTTAGGTTATGTGTAAACTTTCTTTTAGTTAAAGTAGTCTGTGTATGAATCTGGCCGGAAATTATTTTTTTTATTAAGGTGCATATTTTTTCTGTTTACATTTGTTTTAAATTAAATATTTTGGTGTTTTTGTACAATGTTGGTGTATGTGTTAGTGTGTCGTAGTTAAATAATGCTTTTATAGCCTTGTTTTGTGCGCGCTGCAACGGCAAGATGTTAGTTTTGGCAGCAGTATCCCAGACTTATTTATTTATTTATTTATAAATGACTCACCATCGGCATTTCACAATGGAATGTTACAATAAAATTTACAATAATTGTCTAATTCAGTGCGAAACACCTTTACAGATGCATACAACAATTGACTTCGATCAGGTAGGATAGATTGGATTTCACTAGTGCATTATATATCATCAAACGTGTTTTACTTGGTATGCAGGTGGACATTCTGCGCAGTGCACCAGTAAGTTGTGTAATTTTAATTTTTACTTTTTCTATGTGCGGTTTCCACGTAAGTTTGTCATTCAGAACTAAACCAAGGTACTTTTCCTGGTGCGATCTTTTTAAGGGCTCATTATTGATAGTCAAAGGTTTGTAGCTTGGCATTTTTTTTTTTGCGGAAAATATCATGTAGGTACGTTGTTTTTTTTGCGTTTATTGTTAGAAGGTTACAGTGACACCAGGTTGTATATTGGAGTAGATCTAGCTGCGCTTGATCTATCAGCTCTGGTAGATTATTCCCAAAATAAAAGAGGCACGAGTCGTCAGCGTACAGTGTAATTTGACCAGTGAGTTTTATGTTACATAAGTTATTTACATAAATAGAGAACAATAAAGAGCCGATCACTGAACCTTGTGGGATTCCACACGTTATATTTTGCAGCTTGCTTTTATACTTATTGCCCATTTTTACCACCTGAGTTCTGTTTTTAAGGTAAGAATGAAATATGCTATACGCTGTGCCTGTCAGACCTAGGTTTTTTAGCTTTGCAAGTAGTATCGAATGACTAATAGTATCAAACGCTTTTTGCAGGTCAATAAATATACCTAGGCCATAGTTTTTTTTATCTATTTCTGTATTAATTTCAGTAACTAAATCGATAACAGCTGACAAAATACTCGATTTCTCTCCAAATCCGTACTGCTGTGCTGATAAAAAGTTTAAATTCTTTAGATGATTGATAAGACGCCTGTGTAAAACAGTCTCAAATATTTTTGACATAGGCAGGACTGAGATTGGGCGATAGTTTCCTGGTTCTGTTTTTGATCCAGATTTGTAGATTTTGGCTGTTTTAAGGCTATCTGGAAAAGTGCCAGTTGCAAGACATTCGTTTATACAATCTGTCAGATTTTGTATTATTAAATCACTTATGCATATAACTGACTTTGCACTAATGCCATCGATACCGGTACTACAATTTTTGTCTAAACATTTTAGTATATTTTTATTTCATTGGTAGTGCATGCTTCAAAGTATGTTATTGTATGTTCGGGTTCATTGTCTATATAGGTCATTATAAAATTTACTTCGTCCGGATATTTATTTTGTATTTTATTTGATAATTCAGTACCAATCGATGAAAAATATTTATTAAATTGTTCGCATATCTCATTATACATTACCATTGTTGATAGCCTTACCATACATAAAAAGTGTTGGGAATTTATTGTTTGTTTAATTTTGTTGTTAGCCAAAGTATTGATTAAGTTCCAAAGCTTTTTTGAGTCATTGTTACAGTTTTCAAAAGAATTATGATAAAATTTCTGTTTTGTATGCTTAATTAATTTATGTAATTTATTCCTTTACTTGATAAATTGTTGTTTTAATTCCACATTTGTAGGGATTTTCTTAAGGTTATTGTTGTTTCTATTTGTATACCGTTTATTATTTCTTTGTTAATCCAGTCTTGCCGGGGTAGATACAAAATTTTTCTTTTATTGGTTTTGTTTAATTTTATATTTGTCAATATATAAGACTCCAGAGTGGTATAACAGCAATCTTTGTTTTCAAATGGATTCTCCTTAACACTGTTATACAGTGCCCTGTAGTTTACTTCATATGAAACACGCTCAAGGTAATTATGTTTATGATTTTTCAATTCTACATATATTTGCTTGTGATCTGATATGGGTGAGTCTATAATAGAAAGATGAAAGCTATCGTTATGCAGATTTGTGCAAACATGATCTAGTATCGTTTGTATGGTTGCCGTTTCTCTAGTGCAATAATTAATTTCTATTTTGTTTAACATATCATAGCCAGCTTCCTGTAGCATATCTATATAATTAGAAGTTTCTCTAGTTGCGCTTAGTAAGTCGATGTTAAAATCGCCAAACACTATGGCTCGTTTTTTACTTTCTAATTGAGCTGCGTACTTGTCTAGAAAGGTATTTAATTGCGTTCGGTTAGGGTTATAAATGGCTTTAATGTGAATAGAATATTTGATTAAATACACCCACAGATGATGCACACCATTCTCGTTAATATTCTCCAGCACGTCATATTTTAGACTATTATGGATAAGTATGGATACACCTAATATAAAATAAACCGATAAATATCGTTGTTATACCGAGTATTGCATTCGTTATGAATGGAATGTTATTTGTAATGACTATAATAAGATGATTGACTTTGTTTAGCGATTATTAGAGTATGTATAACAAAAAGTGGACGCGTAGTAGAATACCTGAGGCCCTAGACAAATGGCAAACATTTCTATACTATTCATAAAATAGATTAAAAAATGTATTGGATTGATATAAGCTAACGCCAACGCTTATGTCAATCTTATACATTTTTTATCTATTCTATGAATAGAATAGAAATGTTTGACACTTGTCTAGGGACTCAGATTACATTATGCACGGATTTAAAAGAAGCCAAAAAGGTCAGATTGATACTTGCTCGGTTTCAAACCCTAACGCTGAGTTTATGAGGTGGGTGTGTTGTAAACATGATGCGGTATATATACAAATACTTTTTATTGCTTGGTACAAGGAAGATTTCTTATAAGTCTAGGGACTTTAATGGTTGAAAAATAAATTGACGTAACCCTTATTAAGCTAGATACAACCACGTTTCGGCATTGATGTTAAGTCCGCCTTACATTAGGGAGCAAGTCTTATTTCCTAATATAATTTTAAATCTATAGCACTATAGTCCAATTGTATACTAAAACCAATGCCGTGTTGATACTGAGAACTTGCCAACCCACACAACCGAGTGAAATTAACTTCAAAATTTATAATGTAATAGCAACTTCACAAAACAAACACAACTTTATTATTAACTTGTAAACATAAAACAGCAATTTAATGTTACTGTTTTACTCTTGCATTTGTAGTAGGTCGAGCTTTACAGTAGATGAGTTATGATCAAGACTTACTACTCCAATGGGTGGGCGTCGAGCGGAGTGTGGAAACCCATTAATCATACTACGATCCTTTATTGCTTCAATGGGGTGCCGATAACGGTCATACCGTTCAAAATAACTCAATGGGGCGAACGAGGGCCCGCCGTCTTACCATTTGCTTTTAAAATTCTTCTGTTACCTTTCTGTATTATATTCACCAAATCAGCTTTTAATTCTTAATTGTGTATTTTATTTAAAGTAGATTGTATTAGGTTACACCTGCCATATTTTATACATATTATTATTTAATTAAGTATTTGACTAAAATGCACATAAATCACAACACAACACAGTAAAAATGGAATCACTTCGTTCAGCCGAAAGAAGTTCACTGTCGAACTAAGGCTTGTCCCAAAGGCGCCCAACGCCTAGCAAACACAGCGTTCGCAAACGTATTACGGCAAGCTGCTGCCTGTGTTGAATGATTTTCCTACCAACTTCTTGATTTGATAGTTTGTCCACCATTCCTTGATTGTCAATTACGTTATTACATTATCGCATTACACTACCTCTAGTTTGTATATACTCATAGGCGCCGGGAAGGGATGCTCTTGCACCCCCTGTTAAGAAAAATGTATAGAAAATGTTAAGATTTTTTTTTATAAGTTAGTTTTTGAGTTTAAGCGCCTACAGGTTGCTGTCCAAATTTGTTGTTCATCCTCGTCAATAAACTGATTATCCTATAATAATATCCATTTTTACGATCAGTCAGTTGCACCCCTCTGAAAATAATCCTGGCGGTGCCCATGTATTTAGTTCGGTAGTGCACGGTTGGGCACGTTATTTTAGTTTCAAATTACTATAAATCTAATTCTCTGGAGGCGTTGGACCAATGTAATCTTGGTTACAACTTAAGATTAGGTAGGTACATGAGCATATTACGAGGTTCATATGAACGTGGGCATACTGCCTGCAGCATTCATACATTAACATGAAACTCTGTGTACCTTACTGAAAGTTTAAATGTGTCGGTAATATATTAACTTTTAACCAGCATTACTCTATTTTATGAAATGATTTAGATTTATCGTATGATTTAGACTATTCTTGGCCCAGGTGCTGTGGGAAAACCTGGACTAATACTCAAACCTTTATGTTACACTTTGAACATACTATGAAAGAAAACTTTGTAAAAGACCTATTCTGTAATGTGAAAGATAAACGTATAAAGTACAATAACAAACCCTCAACTTTGTGCATAAAATGCGGGTACCGTAAACATTAGACTAGCACGACATTCATTAGATACAACGTATATACTGAGCGCGTAAAAACTGTTTGTATTTTTATTTTAATATTAAATTAAGCGACAGGCACTAGAAGGCTGGGAAGGTGGAGTTAAAGTAGGTAGAGTCAAAATTTCTAACCTGTGCTACGCAGATGACACTACCTTGTTGGCGGCATCCAAAGCGGAAATGGTGGATATTCTGAATCGCTTGGAATGTATCAGTTTGCGGTTGGACCTTGCCATTAATATAAGCAAGACCAAGGTAATGGTGATAGACCATTTTTTGCCTATCCACCGCACTGACCTCCTTCAAGACTATGAAACCGTAGCCCAGTTTCAATAATTTGGCTTCGTAATAACAAACAAAGGTAACTGTGAAACCGAGATACGTAATATACGCAGAGTCGGTGATAATTTAGACAGACTGATGGTGACTAGAAAAATAGAGAGCAAAAGCCCTCGAGGCCGTGGTCCCATGTGATGGGCAGACCAAATAACTGACCAACTAAAAATTTTATGTCGGCGCTGCACTCCACCAAGCGACGGAATGGAATCGATGGCGAAGTTTACAAAAAGAGTCACGATCCTCAGCAGTAAGAGAACGATCAAGAAGAAGATTAAATCGATTATATTTAATCTTCTTTCCTTTTTTATTTAATCTTTTTTCCCCCTTTCCTTTTTCCTTACATCGCTCTATCCCTTTACCTACAACAACTCTCGTTACGTTAGCCAGCGGCTTCGCAGAGTCTTTGGCATTAGCAAGAGCAATGCCAGAGACTCCTTGAGAGAATAATCCATGAGCGACAGTTACCGCTTACCATCCACCAGGTGGGCTATTTGCTCATCCGCCATTGTCGGCCAAACAAAAAAGGTACTGAAACACGTATTTTAAACACTTTCGTCATTTAAAATGATAATAACGATACGAAAACGTAGATATTTATTTAAATAAGTCTTCCTAATTGTGCAAATAGGAAATTAATACTCAATCTCGCTCACATTTGACCTTATTCTGGAATGACTTATCAAGCAATTACGCTTTTATCCTGGAAGGGTAAGTATCCAACCTGTGTTATGATAGCTGTATTAGGTAACTCTTGGGACCATATTGTTGTACCACGATGTGCCAGGTTATTACAAACATCGCTTGGCGCTTTACACCAATACGTTACTATGGACTTCAATACGGCAGTCGTATTATACTTTGCCAATTTTATTAAGGATCGAGAGCCACTCATTGAAAACTTTTAATATACAATCCTATTTTTCTCTCACTGCATCGGTTGTCACGTTTACCAGGTAGTCGGTCTGCCTTAAGAAAGGTTCCTTTCTCAAGGCATTCTGTGTATTCTGTGTCTTTCTTAATATTGTTACCACTGTAGAAATTTTTCGGCAAAGAGGTCTCTAACTGGGAAACTTTTAAAAGGATCAAAGTCATTCAGAGTGCAATGGAGCGGGTTATACTATATGTTACCCTGTGAAATAGGACTTAAATAAAGTTAAATAGCTTGCAGAGTTACTGTACTAAAGGTTCTTCTCTTGACAACAAAAAATATACATCGCAAAGTATTCTTAGATAAACCAAATGTTTTATTACTGCTTTGACAATTACAAATTAAATTATGAACGTGTTAAGAACTCCTTTGTACATCTACATAAATAACTTCGAAATAACATATACATAATATACGAGTAAGACCTCAAAGAAGTAAATTGATCAGCCTTCAAAATAAGATTAAAATAAGGAGTTGTTACACTGAAGCAGTTACTTAATCAAAAGCAATTTCATGTCATGATCAGGAAATTTAAACATGATAGGATGTTTTTGTTCAATAATTTCTTCTTTATTTTTTGTATACATGTGAGAGAGATACGAATAGAAAGAAAGGGCTGATTGTAATTAGGATTAGGTATCCTTAGAAAATGAACTATAATTATTCTGGAAGTTAGTTCTGGATTGTTTGAAAACAAATAAATTTAACTTGACATTAGGCGTGACGACTTTACTTTACGAAGTATAAGTATACAATTTAGCGATGGTATAGAACTTACTAGCCCAATTGTTTAGCCTAATTCTAGCGGTCTAACTATCAGAGAAAGTTGAAGAAAAAACATTTAACGCAGGACAGTGTGTTTTGTGATTATACTATTGCCGCTGCGATCATCATTCGGAGATAAAATTTATTCATATGAAGGAGTGCAAAAAGATAAAATTATAATCATAATTTGTATAAAATTAAAGTAAAGATATTCTATAAACAATATTACGTAACTCAGATGTCTAGAATATACATATACATAGGTACAGGACAAACCTTTGTGTGATGAGCATGATTGTTTGTTCTGTGTCTTGGTTGTGAATTAATCTATAATAAGTATATGTATGTATTTACAAAAAAAAATGTATATAAGTAGTAGGTATATCAGTTGTTTAGTACCCATAACACAAGCAAAATAGAATTGCTTAATTTGGGGCTAAATGGCGCTGTGTGCATGTGGTAGAATATTATTATTATAGGTATATGTATATAACCTTTGAACTTCATGCCATAAACGCATTGGCATGACCTGTATGCCAAGTCACGGTTCGGAGCCAATTCGTATTTGTTTGAACGCGATAATCTCTAGAACTATTAGCCAGATTTAAATAATTATTTTTGCTTTTAATAGCCTAGTTCGTGAATAAGGTTATTATGTTATTATGCTATTCAAACATTGCGCTACGAGCGACTGGAGCGGAGTTGTAACCAAATACGTAACTTAGCGCGGCTTAAACCGCGTCGGAAAGCTAGTGTCTTGATATTGACAACACTGACGACTGAAGATCACTACTTTAAGATGACTGTGGCGTTCTCTCTCTATCTCTCTCTGTCTCTTGCCCAATATTCGTTTCACATGGTGGTTATGTCAGAGTTTTATATATCTCTCTCCTCCACTTCCCTCTATACCCGACATGGTCCTCGAAAACCCCGCATCCCCGCCGCGTGTCTAATGACACTACAGTACTACGATTGCCATTCAAAAGGTTCAAACAATTTATAGACGTTTATTTAAAGAAATCTTTAAATAGATGTGAAAACAGCTAGTTAAAACATGGGTACGTATACGTTAAAGCGAATCTGAATATCTGATATCATCGATCGGTGAACGGTGTTCTAAATTATGTAGTTTCCTTACAGGTAGTTACTGTCGCTCGTGGATATTTATACCAGCATCGATGAGCGGGTTGATGGGTCACGTTAAAAACGGAAAGGTCAACATTAATGCAACAATGGGTTGTCGTTGTAGTGCTCTCTGTTTTAGTTCACATCAATGATCTAATAACATATTGCGTGTAAACCAAAGAAGGTGGCAAGCAAATTGATTTAGTCCTGTTGTTTTAGCGATGTCCTGTATAAACTATGTACCTGCTGACGCCAAGCTTTATGAAAATAGTTTTAGAGATATGATATAATAATCATTGAACGAGTGACCTTTCGATTCTATGTAAATAGAGATGACCGTTTAAAAATATAAACAAAATAGTATTATGTAACTGCGCTATTTATGGTTTTGTTTGCTCATATTTTATTTTATACTTCCTCAGACTTAAATAACTAATTCGATAATGGTTGGAATATCGATGAGGGGCTTGTGCGTCATTGGCAAAAAAATCAATGATTTCGAGTGTCTACATACTAACGTTACAGCTAGGTTTACTTTTTTTAATAATGTAAATAACTGGACTGTCTCATTGATATGTGAAATGAAATAGCATATGCGTTTGTACTGAGGTTCCAGGTGAAATGTATGCGTGAAATGTTTTTATATATAATCTTGTGTTTATTTTCTACAGAGACTAGCTTTCCGCGGCGCGGTTTTACCCGGGCATAATATGATTTGTTGTATCCCTCGTGAACCAGACCGATTTTCAGGATAAAAAGTAGCCTATGTCCGTCTCCGGCACCGAATCTATCTACATACCAATTTTCTCAAAATCGGTTCAGCCGTTTAGGCGCTGAGTGATAACAAACACACACACAAACACACACACACACACACACACTAACACTCACACACTCATACACACATACAAACTTTCGCATTTATAATATTTACAGAAGTACAGAAATTACCAGTTCTATCGATCTATGTAGCTCGATTTATAGCATAAAGCTATTGCTATAGAAATGTAACATAGTTTTAACTTTAAACGACGTACATATGTACAAAGGTAATTTAATGATAAACAGTATTCCAATCTGTAATGTTGCATATCGGTGCCAATTTTTAAAGAGGATGTAACATACAACTCAATTTCATGTTGTACTTAATGTAAGAATGTATCTCGTTGGATATTGCATTACAACGATATGTTTATGAGCGGTTATTAATGGCTCGTAAAATACTCGAAGGCTCAAATTGAGATTGAAAACCATTAAACAAGCGATCGGAACGCAAACCATTATAAAATAAGTCACTAAAATTGTATTATGTTTTCAAACTTATGTTAATATTCATATATTATAGGGATAAAGTACTTAAACTGACAGTGCAGTCGACGGGCTGACTCAAAGTTCGATGCCAAGAGTTGGAGATGCCAAACAATAGGCAATATGCCGTTGTAGCTACGTCTCCATTATAGTTCCGCCTATCGCAGTGTTGAACTCTCGCGCCGGAAGTCGTTCGCGAGCGTGCCTTCCACGCTCACGTGGTAGTAGTTCCGCGCCTCAATACTCTTCCTATACCAACTATAAATTACATCTTTCTCATGTTTCGTATTTCCTTACTATGCTTCGGTTATTAAACGATACTTTTGTAATATTGACCAAAGGTAACCAATGCTAGAAGCCCAAATCGAAGCTAATTAACTGGAGACATGCAGTGTACAGAAAACAGTACACATAATATAATCAACATTCCATTTTGGTAACAATGTTCGATTGTATGAAATATGGAGTGGTCATTGCTATTATCATTTAATTGCACTCACCAAGTATTAAGATTTACACCGAATATTTAGTATTTCGAGTTTGATATCGGCACAGGGCAGATATTGGTTTGACAGTTATTATACCATATTTATTGAGTTGGTGAATTGTAGTTTTCCATGAGATATGGCTTATACTTTAGTAAAAGAGCATATAACGAGCAAAAATTCAATACAACTGTTTAACAGATCGGAAAATGAAATCTTTAGTACAAAACGGTCAAAGTGAGTAAGATAATAAATTGCGCCTTGAGCAAGCTTGCTGATCATAATAAATCTTTACTTGCAGAACGTACTTTCAGCATACTTCTACTAGCTGAAAGATGTCCAATACTGGACACAAACCTCTCTTTAGCATGTTTACTTCAACCGGGCCTGATCGTGTCTTCTAATCCGTCAGCTACTCGGTACCTTCATCTAGGGTTTAAACTTATTATTTATTACGCTCGGTTAGTAGTTATTCAATGCTACGTGTCTTCTATGAATAAAAACAAAACTACGTGCCGACCCACCGAACACTCCGGTATATATATATCTTGCTTACACTACACCACAAAGGCAGAGGAAATCGAGGAATACGTGCACCAAAAGTCGCAACGTCAATTAATAGGGTGTTTGTGGTGCGAGTACCAACGTGTTATCTGCACCTCGTCATGGAAGAAACTTTTTGGCCACCAGGTGTCATGTTCCGTCGCTTCCGCGGACAAGTGCCACACGAACGCACAACAATGTAGTGCAATATGTGAAGTGTAGTTTATAAAATAATATTATGATTATGTATGCTAGTCTATAAGGTATTTATCTATGGGTCTATGCAACCTCGGGCCTTTGGATTCAGGCACTTCCGTCGTTCAACATTGGGACCTTGTTGGACGACAATACGTTTCGGATAGAGACATGTCTCCGTCTTGGTGCTCCTTGCGGCGCCCCGCATCGTTGTCGTTGTGGTGAAGCCGTCGACAGCCTCGGACACCATGGTCTGTCGTGCTGCAGAAGTGCGGGACGAATAGCACGACATGCACAGTTAAATGATATTATCCGTCGTGCTCTTGCTACCGCCGGCGTGCCAACTGTTTTAGAACTTAATGGTTTGGCACGAGACGATGGCAAGAGACCAGATGGTATGTCTTTGCTGCCATGGAAGATGGGTAGGCCTTTGGTATGGGACGCAACCTGCGTCGATACCCTTGCGCCATCTCACCTTCCGGGCTCTGCGGGCTGTGCTGGTGCTGCCGCTGCAGCTGCGGAAAGCCTCAAGCGGCGCAAATATAGTAACCTAATAGGGTGTTACTTGTTTGAGCCGTTTGGGGTTGAAACGCTTGGACCATGGGGTCCGAGAGCACGAGCTGTTTACCAGGAAATTGCCAAGCGCCTTATCGAGGCTTCACGTGACCAGAGGGCTGGCTTATTCTTTGGCCAAAGAATCAGCATTGCCATTCAGCGTGGCAATGCTGCCAGTCTTCTGGGCACGTTGCCAGATGACAGCGATGCGGAGGAGTACTTCGACGCGATTTAATCCTTGTTTTAGTTTTTATTCTTTGTTACTTTTAAACTTGTACATAATTAAACGTTATGTTTTAATAAATAATTAGTCTATGCAACCTGATATTAAATTATTTATTATTATATTATTATAAAAAGAAACAAATATGATACTTTTTTTACTACACGGCCCAATTATACATTTGCATAATTAATTATAACTTATTTATTCATACACAACCTATTAAAAGCTTAGATACAAGCCGCGAATGATGTTACTATTGTAGGATACCATAACTTTTAATATCGATAGATCCTATTAACAGTTACCCCGCCGACTAGTTGAGATCGATTTATAATGAACATCACTTGTGTCCAATATTAAAACGACCACATACATTTCCATGATCAACTTAAAACGCTTTTTATGCCTGCTTTCAAAACCTGGGATCAAAATTAAAGCCTATTATCGTACTGGAGAACAAGTCCCGGGTTTTGGTAGAATTTAGAATTCTAAAATAAATATTTTTGGTCTACAGTATTGACATTCGTCGTAAAGGTAACGGTGAGGCACATAACATTTAATAAAGTAAGGACAATTACCAACCCTCATACATACTGTTTTATTCAAGCAAGTAAATTTTAATTTAGGTACATGATTTACTATAATTACGTTTGCGAATTAAATGCCTGGTTTGTTGGTAGGTCGTGTTTAAAATGTTACATATGAAGCAGTTGCACCATACAGAGGCCGGCGGGTTTCCTCATAAATATCAATTACTACATCGTCGCCCGTACGTAGCCTGTTACTAAATTAATTCTTTGGGATGAGAGCAATAAAGTTCCTACATTATACACTCGTATTGTATTCGTGCCCATTTTAGCTCATATCGTACTTAAAATGATGTAAATATTATTATTTTGGAAATTGCGATAGGGCGGGATAACAAATAATATTTAACATCATATTTCTTAAAGCATAGCTTAGTTGCAAGCAACCGTTGTTAGATCGTGATTTGGATAAAGATATATTGGATATTAGTTTTATTGTTGTTGTACTGAATTGAGGCTATTTTTGTAATCTGTGTAGTTTCAAATATACAAAATTTAGTACTACATAACGAAAACCAACAGAGCAGTTGGTTTTCGTTCAAACTTCAACGACCTTTAACATAGTTTGTACAAATTGTAGGCAGAACAAAGTGGTTAATGATTATTTATTGAAACAATAACCACTCTACGACTTGGCACATGCTAAACGCCTTTATTAACCTCATTAATTGTTACTCATTTATAACTTTCATTGTTCTACCAATTTTTTAAACATAATTATATAATGGCGTTGATGATGACCACTTTGGAAACCAAAGTTTCGAAACCGGACCAATGAAAGACGTGAGTTCATGAACTCATTTGTATATTATTAGTTATTATTTAATAGGAGAGGTGTGTGTTCACTCTCGCTCAATACAGGCGAGATACTACAGGATACTGACTAGTAACCGAGCTGTTATTTGTGTAAAAAGGTTCTTATGAAGGGACTCTAAACCACTTAAGTGGGACGGATATATTTTTGTATATTCCAACACGGTGTCGTTAACAGAATTATTTTTCTTTTTACAAAACCTGGTTTTCAAACAAAAACAACTTATTTATTTATTTAAATAAGTTACATCAATAGCATACATATAATTTTTTTCTTAAAACTTTTGTTTTCGAGACTGGTTAACAATGAAGAAGAACATTTCTGATATGAAAACTTGGATGAATAATACCAATTGGTGTTTGTTTCAGACTACCATTGCGACTTAGTCCAACTTAATCATGGACATGTTTATGGAAAACCATGTCAGTCATATGACAAACAGTGAACGTCTTTTGAAGAAAATTAGAATGATCTGTGTATTCTGTGTTTGAACTCTTGAAGAATTAAATTTTTTATATCGTAAATCAAGTACTGTTCGTTGTATTTAAAAAAAATCTTCCGACTAAAAGCTCAAGTAGGTTTTTCTATATTTTTCTGCACCTCACAAAAAACAAAGGTGGCAATCTGACCTAAGACTTCTTATTCTCAGATCTTTATACCACGTAGTAAAATTCTAAGTCTCATCGTGTGATTCTAATTTAATTTGTTTGTTTGAAACTCCTGCATTATTAAATGTGATGCTTTAAGTTCGCCAAACTCATTAGCATGGGAAAGGTCACAATTTGTACAAATACACTGTATGGTTTGTATCTGAGTGTTCACATATTGCTGGTGAAAGGCAAACATAATAATTAAATAAACATAATTACAGCAAGAAACGTAACGCAGACAGTATATTTGTAATATGAGCACTTGTTGTAGCTTTCCCGTTCTGGTAAAGTGTAGGGCATAGCAGCGAGGACCGAATATTGACACAGATTAAAATTATGATGGCTATGTCACTTTAAATAAACAACGAAGTTTGCTTTGCACGCTGATGTAAGTGTATTTGCGTTGATTTTATTTCTTCTCTTTATACATAATATATTCACTTAAAGTTCACGTAAAATATAATAAAAAAAGATGAATTGACATTATTTATGTCTATTTTAATATGAGAAACATAGTAATTATTATACATAAGATTTTGTCTTTTAAGAATTTTTATGCGTATAATCGTGTGTGAAGACCGATGTCAATATACTCGTTATTTGGAAAATCAATTTTCAATCTCGTAACTAAAATATCTCGTAAAATTCAGATATTGGTAAAAAAACATAACGATCCTTAAGAAAATTAAACGACCCCTATTAAATATTCCTACTCGCTTTAAACATCCCTGTTATTCCAATTGCCTTTTTCGACTTATTTGAATGACTTTTTAATCATAAGTCCATCCATTGTACATTATATAAAACGTTTCTATCTACGAGATACCTTTGACATGACATTGTTAGCACAACAGTTTGCAAAAAGACGTAGCTGTTATTGAGTTGAGCTGTGGCATCAGTGAGTGGCAAGCGGTGGGCGTCCAACCGCAATTTATGCGCCGACTGCGGCTGGCGCGCAGCCAGGCGCTTGCCGACACACTCGTTAGCCGCTGAAGCAGCCCACGATCTAATAGTTTTGTCGTCTTTCACTGACCATTTAATCTACTTGTTTATATTTGCTACTATTGAACTGGAACAGATCGCTTTGCCATGTTTACATTTTGATGTCCTTTCGGTACGTTATTTTCAGTTAGGGATGGACAATATAATTATGTCATGTATGTATTTCAATTTATTGACACGCTCTACAGCCTAAATGGCTTAATAGATTTTTACATATTAGGTGTGATTAGATTCGTGTTTAGTGTGGGAGTGACCTAGGGTAGGTATATAATATTGAAATGTAGTAGGAAAAAATGGGTTTCTTTCTTTTCAGTTTGTTTTAGGCGCTAGCTTTTTTGTTTTTTAGTAATATATTTTGCTTAGTGTATATTTAAGCATGAACATAATTTCACCCAACAATAGCTGTCCGCTTTAATAGATGGAGTAATAAACAAAAGTAAACAGAATAGAAAACTGAAAGTGTGTAATTATTTAATTCTAATCAGAATTTTTACAAGATAAACTTTGGAAGTACATATGATGTGATTTTTTAATCATATGAACTTTCTAAGTTAATCTTGGACATTTCTGACCGAAAGTGAAGGAAAACATCATGAGGAAACCTGGACTTAATTGTCTGAAATTGCCAACCCGTCTTGAGCAAGCGTGGTTATTAATGTTCAAACTTTCTCTATATGAGAAGAGGCCTTTGCCATGCAATAGGACAGCAATTATTATGACTATAATTATTAATCAGAATTTTAAGTTTTCATTTTTATACAACTACAAATATGTGATTATAAAATTTATTTTATATTTTAAAATGTATTTCCATTTCACCATAAATTATATAAACATCAACATTGAACTAAAAGCACAAACATTCCAAAAATTAATCCACCGTTCGTGTACGTCTCGCGGCCGCCAGAAAAAGTTATAATATTATCCAATACATAATGACCTCGTACCTACGACTTACGGTACAAACCTCTTAAGGAAATTAGTAATGATTATGTTTGTAACTCGCAAGCACGACATTAAGTAAGACATAATTTTTTATGGTTATTTAGGTCGATATTGTTTTTGGTAAAAGTCGCTGCAATTAATATAGGTAAGGCACAGAGACACATTTTCTTAGGAAATGCGCTCGAAAAGTAGTAGAGCAACTAAGAAAGTACCTCCTCTCTCTAATAGGCCACTGTCAATACAGAAACAGAAAGTATTGTACAGCATTTTTATTTTTATTTATGATAGTAATAAAGTATTTAGACGGCAGAGCCATAACCTATTGTGCTTCTGGTACGCCAGAATTCCATAGAGTCAAAAACAAAAAATACATCTATAAATCGACAAATAAGTCAAGATAAACAAATAACGTACATTGTTGCACGAAAGACAAATCCTAGATTACAGCAGCGACTGTAGCGTAGCAATAATTTAATGTGAGTTCGTAGAGAAGCGCTACGAATACTTCGTAGCTCGTAGCACGCCCTCTACAAAATACACGGTGAAGATATCAAAATTTATGTTCGTAACTAATGCATTACTGCAAAAACGGCTATTATTGTGCATATTACAAAAAGAAGAGCGTAATATAGTTTAAACTTTACCGTGGCATTGTACCTTTTAAAGTTACGCATTAGGTGTAATTTTGTAAAAATGATTTTAGATAAGTTTATTTGATCTGTTTTTATAATTACCAAATCATAATAACTTATCCAGGGCATTTTTACATAATTCCGTACTCTGATGGTTGATGATTTTGGACTCTGTGTATTCATTGTATTCAAAATGTTTCTTAAACGTTATTATTGTCATTGAGTTACTCTGTAAACTTATGAAACATCTTCATAAATAGTTCTTTTCATATTAATTAAATTTAAATCGATCGGAGTACATTATTGTTACATTTAGTGAATATCAATTATGAAAAGTAAAGATACAGGAAGCTAAAAAGTTTATGTATCTTTTAAGTAAATGAAGTGAGTTGAACGTAGATAAAACTGCAACATAAATCTGATTGACCCTCGTCAGTCAGCTTTGTGCGATCGTGCGAAGCAACGAGCCATTATCCACATATCCAACAAAAAGCCTTTGACACCCCATAATATAGGTTGATACAACTCAAAGAAGTATTTAAATATAATTTTATTATGAACCTGAACATTCACTGCTGGACATAGACATCTTCAAAAGCAAGAATGCAATATCACTAATATATATATAATAAAACCAGCCTGTTCACTGTCCCACTGCAGGGCAAAGGCCTCTTCTCATATAGAGAAGGTATGAGCATTAACCACCACGCTTGCTCAAGGCGGATTTGCAATTTCAGACTTTCAAGTCCAGGTTTCCTCACGATGTTATCCTACGCCGTCAGTCATAAATGTCCAAGATAAACTTAGAAAGTACATATGATTTCAAAAATGACTTTGGTATTTGCCCGGATTCGAACCCACTACCTCGTGTTTACGGAGCGGGTACCTTATCCACTGGACCAATTCGATTTTTAGAATATCACTAAGCTTAGATATAAATAAGATATAAATTTAAAATTTAAGGAACCCTCTACGTAGTGTACATTATTCTGCTAGTCAAGCTCTTTCATTTGATACCCATATTAAGGAAGCGGTAAAAAATAGGAAATCCGCCATCTTGAACCGATTTTCATCAAACATAGCTAAGAACTCTCCCAACTATTTTACCTTACAAACAAAAAAAAAAACAATATGAAAATCGGTTCATCCGTTCGGAAGCTACGATGCCACAGTCAGACACACATACAGATACTTCAAACTATTTACACTGCGCCGTTTTTGCGTTGGGGGTTAATTAGTAGAGTAAGATGACATTTATGGTTGGCTGGTGAGCTTCCTGCCCAATGTTTAGTATTCCCTAAGTCACCTGTTTTGACACTCACGGCAAAAAGAGGGAGAGTGGTTTAATGTTATTTTTTTAATGAATTTAATGTTATTTTATTTATGTAATGCTCATACTTGTATATCTAAACTAATATTATAAAGAGAAAAGATTTGATTTTTTGTATGTTCGTTTATTTGTTTGTTTGTTTGCAACGATTTAACTAAAAGTCAACGTTATCGATTTGAAAAATTCTTTGACCTATAGAAATCAATAAATTCAGCAGTTAACATAGGCTATATTTAATAATTATAATTTTAATCATATTTTTAGTCATTTTTAGAATTTCAATATGTTAAGCGCCTTCTTTAATCTAAATAATGTAATAAGACACTATTGCTATGATATTTTCCGTATAAGTTTGTATTGAGATTGAATAAAACTTTTGATACCGAAGCGAAGCGAGGGCGGGCCTCTAGTATGTATATAAGAAGGATCGTTTTGGCAGCAGAAAATATCATGTTTTCTAAGTCAGAAGAGACTCCAAATAAGCTTCTGGCGCATTTGAAGCTTATGAGTGGCAGTTATCAAGTAGCATTAGATAGATTAATTTGTTCGTCTGCTATGAAAAAGTCTGTGATAGTTATCAGAGGTTAACGCAATTGCGTAAGAGTAATTTGAGAAATACTGTTCTTAATTAAAACAGTTTCGGATTTGTTGTTGTTGTCGTAGCACTATAGCTACAAAATTACTACGAAAAAGCTACGTGCTAGTAAAGTCCTACGACGACGAAGACGTTGCTAAAGTATGAGAATTTAGTAAAATTATATTAGTCTGACTGTTTAATGAGGTAAGTGACTGAATGAGAAAAGCGTCTGTCACATATGTCACAGTTCACATATGGTCCTGGTCCTCTAGTTATGTAAACTGTGACAGACAGGCAGATATGTGAACTTAAAACTATAAAAAAATTGAGATTTTGTTTATCATCGTTCAATATTAGGGCACAGAATTTTATTTTTAGTTTATTCTAACCTAAAAGTTTTATTTAAAACAGGCTACTGATTCGCTTTATGATATTATAATATATTTCAATTGACTAATAACAAAAGTAATAAGATGACATTGTTGCAGCAATTGAAATTAATCTTTGTTAATATTAGATTACGTTTCAATTTCGTTTCACTCGGCTTCTTAACGAAGATGTAAACTATGCAAATTACACAGAATAAAAATGAACTGGCTAAAAAATAATAGTTATTGCTTGAGTTGGCGGTTCGTAAAAAGTTACTTTCTTGTTTATTATACATAAAAATATAGCTTTGATTTCAAATATTCCTCAGCTCATTTTTAAAAGTCTAATAAAGAAGAAATATTAGTTATTTTTAACCGACTTCAAAAGGTTATTAAAGTAACAAAAAGGACGAGACACATTAATATCGAAGCGGACAGTCATTTGTTTTTTCATTGAGCTGGGTACTGGGTGACAATTCTCCTAGTTGTTCTGTGAGTTTGATGAGGCGCGACTAATTAGTATTGAGCTAAAGGCAGTCACGACACCATCCTCTACGGGAGATGAATAGGTATAGCAAATGTCTACGTTTGGAAGACGCCTACGTCTATATTCGACGCTCAGACTGTTGACATCGCGATATGTTTAAAAGAACGAATTCTTGTTTATGAGGTTTAAAAGAGGTTTAAGGTATACAGCCTATGGGCCTATATTAAAAAACGTAGTCGTTTATCATGTTTACGGATCGATGCCACAGTCAACATGTTTATACAGATTGATGGGAGCAATAGGCACCAATTTGTCGAGTGCTTGAGTTACACTGCTACGGCTTTTGAATTATCCTCTTAATTGGACAGATCATACTGATTTTAGACCGTATTGTACCTTAATTAGAGCTTTAGGTGTAATCGTCGATGGTCAGATACGAGCAAACGACTCTAAAAATAAACTTTATGGATATGTGCGTGACGTTTCGAATAACTAAAACTGAACAAAATGGGGTCATTTCCCGTTCGACGCTATTCTTGTTAAATATACCTAGGTTTAAACTGAATAAAGGCATGACTCGAACATTTGCTATAAAAGTAAGCAGAAAAAGAGCTAAATATTCCAAAAAAACTTGAAGTGTTTCTATGTATAATAATAAGTATGTATTTACATAAAAAAGTATATAAGTATGTTTATCCGCATTTTAGAAATCATACCACAAGCTATAACGTATACTTACTTTGGGTCTAGATAGCGTTGTTTATTTATTTATTACGTTGGGTCTAGATAGCGTTGTGTAGTTGTTATGATGTTATTAGATGTGCAAGTGGTCTAACATCATAAGGTTAGTTGATGCCACTTAGTTGATCTTAGGAACATTCTTCTCTTCTTCTTCTAGTATCCATGATCACTCTCACAAAATAGTTTTAAATTTTATTTTAGAGGCAACACTGCACTCTTTAATGAAAGGTGAAAAATTCAAATTGTGATTCCTTACTATTGTTAAAATGTACATATATGTCACAATATAATCGTATACACCTTGGTGCCTGTCCGTCTGTTTCGCACAGTCGTTTCTCCCAGAAGCTATCCTTCTATGTTTATAGCTGTAATAAAAACGCAATAAGTCATATTGCGTTTTATGTTGGTTGGGTTAAAACAAATCAAGTAATTTAAGTAAGAAGTTATAATGACTTTTAACTTGTCTGTGATCTGTGTTTTACGCTCGAATTTATTCTGATGAGTATGAATAACTTTCTTTTCGTATTGTCCTTAATAAGCTCTAAGTCTCGGTACACAAGTATTTTCTCATAGTTCTTTTCCTAAGTTGTAACATAGGTGACGAACTGTCAGCGTTTTTTGACGTTCAAGTGTTTCATACCCATTTTAGGAATTCGCTTTTTAAGATGAAACCTTTCTTTACGCCATCATTCAGGTAGAGCTTTACTACTTTGGGTAAGTAGGTTACTGAGTGTTTTGTGTGTCTAAATTTAGAAATAACGTTACAAAGTTCTTGAGGGCAAGCTAGAACCTAAACAACATTTTAGTAGTTACCCACGACACTAGTTTCTAAATTTAACCCAACTTTTGTTGTAAACATAAATTAAACTATGCGAGATGTTGAATAGTCTTGTGTAAGTTTACATATTTTGTACTACCTTTAAACATTATTTTACTGACTGAAGCCACTTGTAAACTTTGATACTACTTTTTATATTAGCCTACCAAAGTGACTCCACTGTGCCTAATGGTAAGCAGACAGTAGAATTTAGAAGTGGAGGCTACAATTCCAAAAGCCATCATCTCAAACTGGTGGTATGGTAGCCTCCTCTATAGCGGAATGAGGGAGTTGAGGAAAGAGGAAAGGGGGCAACTCTCACTCACAATACAACAAAACGCAATAGTATGGATACTACTACTCTTACGTCGATCTTCTATGAGAGGGTAGTACTTCCCCGGTCGAACCGGCCAATTCATCTTAAAACCAGCGTGGATCTACTACAGTAAATTATTTCCGCTGCTGCTGGTAAATTCAATCTTCTGCTGGTTAAATAATAGTAATAGAGGTGGAATCACATATCCGACATGACCGAAGAGAGATCAGTTAAAAAACCGGTAGCTTAATCTACGTGACATACCAATGATTTCACTCTTCGCTGGTAGATACTCTCTGTCTCTGTAGACATGTACTTCGTATATAAACAAAAATATTTAATCTGTAACCATTAGTTATACATTTTTAGCTAATTAAACATTTTGACTACTATAAAGTAACTGAAAACGTAGTTTGAGTTGAATATCAACAATAAACTTATACGCGCAGTAAGGTTAGGTTACATTGAAAGCCACAACGTACTCGACAAAATTCCACCGAGATTAAAGAGATGCACTTTTCGTCTAGAGTATATCAACGTAACGAAAACGCCTTCGAACTATTCAGTGTAATGTGTACGAGGTTAACCGCGTTGTGGTATTCTCAACAGCCGAAAATATGCATTACATTTCATCTTTGAAAATGGTTTTAGATTTCGAATGTAGTGGCTTGTTAAGCTTTTAATGTTAATACGCAATAATGTTATCAGATATTACTGTAGGTTTTACTTTTATAAATTGATGTTTACGTTGCAAGAAAATTCTAAAAAACAAAATGCTAATTGTTTAGTCCAGGTTAATCCATTTTTTTAGCATTATAATGTGTATTTACGACTTGCCTTCGTGATGCTGTGCAGGAGGTTGTGGGTTCGACATAACTTTGTGTGATCCATAAATATTCGTTCCGAGTCTGCGTGTACTTTGTGTCCGTTAAATGTAAGTACACTAGGGTACAAGTCCCGCAACACAGGGCTTGTACCCTAGTGCGGAAATTGACATTAAAAAAAAAACATGATCGCAACAAACATACAAAGTTTATTGCGATTTAACTCAAAATCTACGTAATCGATTTAGAAAATTCTTTTACTTTTAGAAAGCTATAAATATGACGGGTAACATAGGCTATATTTTATTATGTTTAACAAATTTATTTAGTAATTGGCCTTTGTAAATCTGAATGATGCAATACGACACTATTGCAATGATATTTTCTATAGATGTTTGTTGTGAGACCGAATGAAAGTTTTGATCCGAAGCGAAGCGCCGCCCGGCGGACGTCTAGTGTTATATAAATAGCGAATGAGCTATTTCCTATAAAGAATTTGTATTGTCGTTTTAAATTTACCTCCATACACAAGTTGTAGGTACCTATATATCACCGAACAAGCAGTTTTATATATAGACTAGCTTGCCGCGGCGCAGTTTTACCAGCATCTGTACTTACTGCTCTACTCTCGTCACCAGTAGCGTGATGTTACATAGCCTATAACCTTCCTCGAGAACTGGGCTATCTTAAGCAAAAAGATTTTTTAGATAGATTAGTGCGTTCAAACAAACAAACAAACTCTTCTGCTTTATTTAATAGTATATATACTCGTAGATTACCTGTAGGCAAGATATAGATGGTACTGCTACTATTATAAACAATACGATGATAAACAAACTAAACAAATAACTCTTTCTAAACTCATTGCTTTGCTAGAGAATTATATTTATACAAGGTTTGCGAAAATATAAACTATCTAAGTTTGAACACAAATCAAAGCGCAAACTGTAAAACGAATCGCTTCAAGCTGAAGAGGTTTCCTATTACATAGCAAGTTCTTAACTATATTATAAGAAACCATAAAAATAAGGAACGAGTTTTTATTCTGTACACTGCTTAAAACAACTTAATATTTATCATACGTACAACTAAACAGTAGTTTTTAATATTTTCACTACGAATGCAAATCGCAGAAGTTAAAAACACTGTTCCACTTTGGTACTATTAAGTACATTATTTGTTTTATCATCATCATCATCATTACCTAGTTCAGTCAAAAGCCGTTCACTGCTGGACATAGCCTATTCGACACCCTTTGATTACTAACAGCTAGTAACAGCAGTATTTAATTTTGTAATACATAGTATACGTCGCGTTAACAAATATTCCATCGTTCATTGCTAGAGGAGGGCGAGGGAGGACGACCATAAACTGGTAGCATATAGTATCGAGAGCAGTGTTTGGTACAACATTGTCTCTTAGATTTACCTAGAAGTAAGTATAATATTTTGTTTTTAGAAAAAAAAATACATAGCTCATCGTATGTAGACATCGTAGCAGCCGCCTACTTTAAAATTTTGATCTAACAAGAGCTAAATTTTTTTTATCGTGGCTGTTCCTAATAGCATTCTTAAGTCTTGGAATAATTTCTGTTACTTAGGTTACTTTTATAATTATATCTATATTTTTTTTATTTGACATCTGTTTTTTTAAGTTGGATACATAAATATATAATCAAAATTTAGTCGTATTTGCTTTACAAGTACAAGCAAACGAGTCCAATTTGTTTCCTTTCATAATCCTGTAATCGCCTTTTGATAGTATAAATACTCATTGCATTCGTTATTGACTCTTGTATGTAACTTATTACTCACTTTTTTTTTATTACATTTAATTTTATTTTATTGACTTTTACATGTTTAATTTAACATTATTATTATAATTTAATTTATTTCAATCTTGCAAAACTATAATTATGTCATTTACAATTTTTTATTTTTCTTTATAATATATACAACTTTAATGGCAACCAAGCATATGGCCCACCAGGTGGTAAGTGACAACGGTATAGATGCCTGTGTTTTCCAAGCATTGCGGAAGTAATCATGCTTAAAAAACACAACTAATCCGTTGCTGACCAGGAAGAAGGGGATGGGAAAGGAATCCGGCACTCTTACTCACCGAACGAAACGCAATAGTACCTATGGATACTATTACTCTTACGTTGATCTTCTATGAGATATATATAGAAACTACCTTTATTAGCTGGGAAAACAGCAGTCGCAACTAGTAAGTTTCTGTGAAATTTCGTCAGTTTTAGTGGTAGCGGATAACATTTTAATGGGTTTCGGCATAGAATCGAACTGATTATTACTGATGCAATGTACAATTTCCGTAAAATCAGGCAGGCAATATTCTCAAATACATCTAAATTCTTACGCGAACGTAGTCGCGGGTAACAGCTAGTTAAATATAATTAACAACAATCACAGAAATCAATGCTATATAATTAACTAATGTACTGTTATAATTTATGTTAGAATGCTTACGTGGTGCAGTGGGAGCGTAAGCCACTACCACAGTCGCTTGCACGAGGTTGTGGGTTCGATCCCCACACAGGACAAAACTTTGTGTGATCCATAAATTTAATATTTGTCCGTTAAATGTATGTTTATAAAGTCCTCCGCGACACAAGGCTAGTTCCCTAGTGCGGGAGTTGTCTTTTTTAAAAAAGAATAAAAGAAAAAGTATTACAGCAAGTATAGCATTTGCATAGATAAACTTAGAAGTGTCTCTATGTTGCCGTATTACTGTTGACTGCAGTCATTGACTCTAGTGAAGATTCAATTTCCATTTATAATGAATGGTGAAGACACCTTTACGAAATTCAAGCACTTATGCAGCTGTCTCGACGTTTTACACCCGATACACCACACAACTTAATCATGATTGTATACCTAATGTATGTAAACACAAGTGAAAGTCAAAGCATTTATTTCATTTAGATCATAAAGTATGATGCTTATGAAAAGTCAACATTACATTTTGTCAGCCAATTGACCTACAGCCAGTTCGCTGACGAGGTAGAGCTGTGAGAAGAACTGGCAAGAAACTTACGCCACTCTTTTCAATCGCCAGATAATTACAGTTATTTGAATGAGTTACAATTTAAACACTCAACGCAACCAAAGAACCATACAAAGTAATTATTACAAATTAACTAATTAATATAATACTAAGATTAAAGAAAGAAAACGAGGATTTCAATTATTTAGTTTCAACTAGTATGGTAATTTGACTACGTATTTTAATTAAACTGGTAAATGCACCCTCTGGTCACATTGAACGACAAGGTAATACTGGATTGAATATTAAATGTAAGCCATGCCAAGATTGACCAGTCATCCCAAGTAGCACCCGTTCACGAGCATGACGCACGGGCCAGCCATCATCACCCTCGCCATATTAGAGGGAAGGTGATGACCCGGCCAATACGACACCACAAGCAATGACATTTTAGTGAGCATGACAATGCAGGGCATGGGTGGTAAAAGAACCCTAATAAAATGTATTATGCCATATTTAGTCTGCATAAATATGACAAATTTTTAAAATACATCGTCGCTAAGTTGTAAATTTTATTTATTTGCAAAAACAAACTGTTACATACAAAGTAGTTTTTACAATAACTTGTATGTAAGTTGTTGCTCACAACATTATCCTAGTGCTGAAAGTTGGAAGTGGTTTTCAAATACATAAAAAAAGAGAAATTCACCACCAAAAGCGCATACAATTACAGCAACTAATGAAAATATGTTACGAGGTTGTAATATCAGTATCAAATCAAGTTTTTTTTGTGGTGAACAACCTGTAGATGTAGGCAGAGAAGTATTACAACAGATACCTTAGGTTTCTTGTAAGATGACTTGTGTTAAAGTACTCGTAGCCAAATGATAAAGCATCGAGTTCAAACAGTATCCGATACTTTATAAGTGCATAAGAATTAAAATTCAATAAGTTATGTAATTGTCTGAAAAATCAACCACATCTCAATGAATATTTATAAAATTAAGTATTTTTAAGATAACTTCGATTCAGTAGCGGTAGCTATTATAATGTGTCACAGTATTATGTCGAAGTTCGACGGGTTGGCGGGGACGCGAGGGCGCGGGGGACGAGGGCTAAGCACCTGCGCAGGATGCACCCGCGTGCAGTCGCCGCGCCAGCCAGTCTGGCGCCTACCAGCCGCCCTCACGGCCCTCTCCCGCACCACACCGCAGCACCCCCGAAACTCCCCAAGCTACGACTCCCACGCCCGCGTTTGTTTTCAACTTTGATTGATAATTTGTTATTGGAGTGCGTATAGTTTCGAAAACACTACTCCGTTTCACTCAACTGTAGATAATTGTGATGGTTTATCTGTTACACCATTGACATATTTTCAACTGTTTGTACGTGTGATTTCTGTTTACATGTAACAATTTAAAATGTGTCAGTTACTTGTGAAGACTCATATATTGTGTATTTAAGTAGCGTATTCATATAAGTTGTAGCCATCTTCAAAGAAGTGATCTTAGAAGTGCAAGAAACTAAAACCACTCGGGTTTCAGTTTCTTGCACTTCTGACCACACGCCAGTGAATTGGTAGGTAATTTAATTTTTGACGAAACACTATTTGTACTAATCTAGTTGTAACAATCTAGATTAAAAGTTAGTTGTTAAGTAAAAAAACAATTTTTTATAGAATATGTCTACCGATACCTAAGGCTTATTCATTTTGATTCACAAAGTGTAACAGTGGTATGCCTATAATCTATTTACTATTTCGATTGCATTTTGCTAAACATTCTTAAACGTTTCATTTAAGAGTTTGGAAATAGCAACAGTCACTCGAATTGATAGATCTGCGAACTTGAACGTATCTATTTGTCGCGGTCAATTCGGAAATTGGTGACCGTTTTGTAAGAATAGGTACATTGGATATACAGCACGCCAGTATCAGTTGGCTCACGAATTCTTTGACAATTACTACATATTTTTTTATATATTTTTATTAAGTGGCAGACGAGCAAGCAGTCCACGTGATGGTAAGTGGTAACTGTCGCTCATGAACAAGTGAAGAGTCCCTAGCATTGCTTCATTGACTCTGCGAAGCCACTGCCTACCGTGGGGTATGTGAAAGGGTTTAGGGAAGTAGGGAAAATGGAAAGAGGGGAAATTGGGCGTCGAGCACTCTCAATCACCGAGCTAAATTGAATCAATTAGGTATATTAGAACCGAAATGTCTTGGCAATGTAATAAAACATATCAAAATCATCGCGGTATAATAAAAAAAAACGTATAAGTACTTTCAAACACGGTCCAGCGATCAATATACTTACACTACCTATAGTAACTATTCAGGCAATAATCTTTACAGTTAATCTGTCTTAAGTGTACTTAAGTACCGCACTTTAGTTTAATTATATTTCAGTAATAGTGTACAGAAGATAAATAACTCAACGACATTTACTCGCAGCCGTCCATAGCCATTGATACACACAACTACGCATCGAACATACGGTGAATATAAGTACTCGCTGAATTTTTATGTTCTGTTTGATATGGGTTATAAATCATGATTCTGTGACATAAAAAGTGAAACAAAAACCGGTTACCGGACATTTTGTTGGTAGGTAACAACCGCATTTATTCCTTAATTTAAATATTGATGCTACATTACATTTAGCAAATGTAGAGCTAAAATGATAAAATTAAAATTAACAATTTTAAACTTTATCATGATAAGGATAACTTGAAAATTGCCTAACAGAAGTATGTTATTGTGTGCCTTTTTAGTGTGCCATATAGCATATATATATATATTAAGTCAATTCTTCAAGCCTTCAAACCTATATGTTCAGTTTCTTCATTAATAGCACTATTACAGCGCTAAGGAAGGATTTGTTGATTTTAAAATTGTTTTATTTTCCAAATAACAAATTTAAGCACTAATTTATACACTACATTATTTTTAGTTTAATTTTGCGTAAAAACGAAAAGAACGTTTTACGTATGGATATTTAATTACGGCCGTCCCTCAAGGGTACGCTTAGTAATGAAACATAATGTGGTATTAAATGTAGTGAACATATAAAAGATGAAAAATGAATTAGGTGATTATGTGGAGGGTGGAGAGCTGACGTGGTTGACGTGACGTCAGCCGGCTATTGCGCCATCACTGCCAAAAAATTGAGTCAACTTCTTAGAAAAACAAAGTCGCTTAAACATAAAGCGTAGGCTTTATGTTTAAGCGACTTTGTCTTTGATATATTTATACTTGGTTTTTGGGATTCCCTATTACTACAGACCGTATATCTGTCTATAGTTTGAACTTCAAAAGCTGTGTTATTATTATAGAAAGTATTAAACAAGGTGGGTTCGGAGAGAGTAATTTGTTTGTGTTGTCTCTGTATCGTGTCACTTCATTAATGCACTCGTTCCATGTCAAACTTGGGCAGCTGTTACTTTTGAACCAGCAACACAGTACACAGCATTAACACCACACTCTTCACAATATTACACAAATTAGTATCTTTTCTCTGCCATTACATCAAAGCACAGATCTGCACATGCATGATGCATCACATCAATTCTTGCGTGTATTTAGCATGTTAACCATTAACCATGCCTCTCGTGCTGGTATAATAATTAGGTAATTTAGTCATAGTAATATGTATAATTAATTTACAGTAACTAATAAAACTGTGTTTTGAAAATAGTCCGTTTTACTTAGGCAGGGCGTAGTGAGTGACACGTTGGCAGTGAAAGAAATGGAGCTGTCAAAATTGTCAAATGCTTGTGGCTTCCTGGAACCCAGGAACATCGACCACAGAGTCAACGTTGACGAGCCACGTTGACACTGTCATTCATGCCGCCTTGTCTCGGCGGTGGGATAGTAGAGTTTTGAGCCCTTTTTATTAAAATTTTACTAATGTGTGTGTGTTTTTATAATTTAATTTCTTTTTGTTTTATTAAATCTTTTTTGTAAACTTTCGTCTTATAGGCATCCGAGATGTCACTGGACCTACCTGAAAATCAGCGTTGTGGCTTATTATTGCTGCAGCAGATTGCTGAGGTAGGATCCATTTTTGGCCTTTTGCAGGATTCTGATTATAATGTTTTTACTGCAAATCGTAAAATGAAATGTGTGCATCCTATAGCAGATCTAAACACAAAAAAAAATCTTCTTCTTTTTCTTCTTTCTTTTGTATATTTTAAAATTGAGTCGGCAAAGGTAAAAATCTTAGGAATTAAGATCGACTCATATTAAATAGAGCCAGGCTTGTGCTATGCAAGTTTAAATTTATGATGAAAAATTTGCCATAAGCACCATTAGTGCATTTTTACAGCCATCAAATTAAACCTAAAAGTCAATACCGTTAAATTTGTACGGTAGTGGATCCACGCTGGTGTCAGCATAAATGGGCCGGGCAAGTACTACTCTCTCAGAAGATCGACGTAATAGTAGTAGTATCCGTACTATTGTGTTTCTTTCGGTGACTGATGAGAGCACCGGAGGCCCAATTTCTCCCCTTTCTTTTTTTTTATTTATTTCCCTCAATCCTTTAATCTACCCACTTCCTTCACGGTAGGCACTGGCTTCGCAGAGTCCCTGGCATTGCAGGAGCAATGCCAAAAACTCTTGAGTCGTCCATGTGCGACAGTTACCACTTACCATCACGTGGGCTGTTTGCTCGTCTGCCACTGTCGGCAATAAAAAAAGGCGGACAAGTGCGAGTCGGACTCGCCCAGCGAGGATTCCGTGCAAATTAATAAATTCATTAGTAGGTATACTTATAAAAAGGATAAATCGAAAACTATACATCATAAAAATAATTCAAATCTGTTTTAGCTTGTGCCAATGGAACCCTTTCTTACGATACCTCACATGATACGGTTAACTCAATTCAAAATTTGGGCCGTCATTTCTGGCATAAAGACAAATGTATAGTTTTCAGATTTTTCCCATACGTATAAGTTTATGATGGTATTAGTTGCCAAATTTTATAGTTCTAGGTCAACGGAAAATACCCTACTTATAAATTTAGATTTTCTTGAGAGTGTCGAAAAATACGTTTTTTGCGGCATAAACGGCCGTATCTTTATTTACGTTAACTTAGGAGTTTGATTTTTTCACAGCTTCAAGAAACAGTTGACTTGAGTGGTTTAAACGAGTAGTTTTAATTTGAACTCGATACCTCTACGCATTCTCAAAATAAAAGGGCTTGACAGACAGACGGACAGACAATAAAGTGATCCTGTATGGGAAAATAAAAATTTAAGTTAAATTAGATGTTTGATGAAAAAAAATATTTTTATTGTAAGCATTACTTGTTGCAGTAATAACTTTTTCAAAAACTCGTTTGTGCTAAATGTCCTCGTTTTCTTATTAATTTATTTCTAAAGAGTTCGTTCTTGTCTGTTCAGTCAGCGTTTTTTTTTCCAAAAGCCATCGTTTTAAACTGCTGTTATAGTGCCCTCCACTGTAGCGGCTGGGAATGAGGTTAGGGGAAGGGAATGAGGGAGGTGAGGAAAGAGGAATGGGGGGCGATTGGGACCCCAGTGCTCTCACCCACCGAACGAAACGCAGTAGTATGGATACTACTACCCTTACGTCGATTTTCTATGAGAGTGTAGTACTGCCCCGGTCGATTCGACCCATTCGTGCTGAAACCATCTACTACCGTGAGTATTTGAATGTAGGCAAATTAGGATCTTTATATTTCTCCTACCTTTCATTTAATTATAAAATATATGATTTTAGTATTTAAAGGGTTATTTGCGTAGGTTTACTGTAATTTTGTGTGTAATTTACAAATAAGATTTATCTCCAGGGAACTGTAACAAATTACGACCCAAAAGTTTTGATTAATTTACAGGCTTGTGTTTCTAGACTGCTAAAGTGTTTAAGAAGCATACTGACTGCCTGATGGTAAAGGTTTACTGTAGTGTAAGGACTTTAGTCACCAGTTGACGCCACTTTCACATTCACATTGAGCCAATCAGGGGTTAAATTTTGACAGCGCTTGACAGCTAGACCTGACGCATCGGGGCTGCCACCTCGTGGACACCATTTTAGATAAGCCACTCAACAATTTTCTTTTGTCCATAAGCACGTGAATTATCTGTTTTGTAAATTAAACTAAAAAATATTTGTTTTGATAGCGCTTTCAAAATGGAAGACCTTTCACCAAAGTTTTATCAATGTGGTACTAGTTAATACTGTATACTTTGTTATGCATGTACCTATCTATATCCATACTAATATTATAAATGCGAAAGTAACTCTGTCGGTCTGTGTGTCTGTTACGCTTTTATACCTACACCACCGATTTTGATGAAATTTGGTATAGAGATAAAATAGACCTTAGGGAACAACATAGGCTATCTTTTATCGCAACAATAGCAAAAGGTGTTGAAATAGGGAATAAAAGTTTGTATGGATAATGCGATATATGGGCTCGTAGTCTTATAACTGACATTCACACGGGCGGAGCTGCGGGCAACAGCTAGTATTGTATATGTATCAGAAAGTTAATAAAAAAAAATAATATATATTAATAAGCGTTAACAAAGTCGATGTTGAAACTACAAAAATAACCAAAAACAAATAAATAATGCACGTAATTACTTCTACACAATATACTATGCCAAACTTTTTATTTAAAAATACAGATAGATATTTTTTAAGTGTTTTTTTTAAGTGTTTCTGATAGCCAGCTCACATAACAGTAAAGGATCTTTTTCAACTGGTATATTTGTAATAAAGAAAAACTTTGAGTATTTATAAGTAATATAATATCGAAGAAGCTTTATCGATTTTAAAGAACCTGACAAAGCCAAAGTTTTACACCCAAGTAAAACGCCTCCTAACGCCTAATTTCTTCAAAATAAAATACGCTTGCAGTTCTATGAATAAGTGACTTTTGGCCGGATACTAAAATCACTTTACGTTTATAAATACTAATTTAATGTGGTTCATCGAGACACAAAAATATTCAATGTTTTCTTTGTATTCATGGTGAAACTATTAAATAGGGTTTCATAAAATTTGTTACATATGTTTTAAATCTATTTTTTTTTTAAATATCATATTTGCTTTTGATTTTTATCTATTAACTAGCTTTCCGCTGCGCAGTTTCACCCGCGTCCTTGCTTACTACTCTGCTCGTCCCGTCGACGTCTCGGCCCGTCGCGTCGCCAGTAACGTGATATTACATTGCCTTTAACCTCAAGAACTAGGCTATCATACGCAAAAATAATTATTCAAATTTTAATCAGACTAGTAGTTCCAGGGATTAGCGCGTTCAAACTAACAAACAAACTCTTCCGTTTAATATAATAGTATAGATATAGATATACCTACCTGTTTTAAATTTACGAATACTAAATACACTCAGACTCGAAAATCAGTCAAGTTGAAATCAACCTCATGCATGATACCATCCTAGCTCACTTTTTATTTGTTTTCTAAATAAGCTAAACGTTTTACTTTAATTATTGTTTAACACATATGAGCTTAAATACATT
This sequence comes from Parascotia fuliginaria, assembly GCA_963082885.1. NCBI lineage: Eukaryota > Metazoa > Arthropoda > Insecta > Lepidoptera > Erebidae > Parascotia > Parascotia fuliginaria. The sequence continues at coordinate 8,629,504 of OY720180.1, read as the reverse complement.
TATTGAAAATGTTACTTGAAACTTTGATAATAAATTAAATCAACCTATTACATTGCCTAATTTCGGACGTGATTTACAAGCAGATGTCTATTGTACTCATATTTTGGCAAGATGCCTTCGAGTTCTATCTTAGAAACCTGGTAAAGACCTCTCCAAATTTACAAAAGCCGTAAAACCTGGCTTACCACCAAATACTTGTACTATATGTGTTCATAGTCTGTGATGTAATAATAGTAGGAATAGGACACAATTTTATATTTGAGATTACGTGTTATATACTGTAAAATAAACAGTAATCATATTACATTGTTATTTTTATTGCCGATTGCAAACGGCAAAAGGTCCACCTGGTAAGTGCGAATGGGTTCACGTAAGCTCTGATCATAGACATTTACAATCACAAAGGCTTAGAAAACTGCTGACTATCGTAATGATTTTTTAAATCATGTTTGAAGAAGAAAAAGACAGAACTTTCGGTATTTGAGAAATAGAATTTCTAGTTACGTTCAGCCTAACTTTTTTGTACTTTACTTATTTCAAGTCGCGTGTCTATTATAACTGGTTTATTAAAATGGGAGTGCCGTTGTTACAAATATGCGCGACATCTAAAGGTAAAAACATGACAAATTGAGACTAATTATTTAGTGTAACGGAAGGCAGGTGCACCCGAAAACATTAACTAAGTAATAAGGCTGGTTTTACAGTTAAGCTTTTGCCAGCGCGTATAGTCAACGTCGCGGGCCACGAGCTTTGCGTCCCTTGGATCGTTACATAGTAAAACGCAAAAATGGTTGCTTGGCGTACTGGCCGCGCTTTCCACCTGCGTGGAGGGTAAGCGTCACTGTAAAAAAACTAAGGTATTCACAATATAATGCGCGAGGTCTTCGACCGTTACTAAACACTTACACAACATAAGTGATTAGAAGTAAATGTAATGTCTTGGCTATTATTGGCCAGATAGAGTCTTACTTACTGTAGAGATGTGTAAATATTAAGATGTTTTGTTCACCGTCCGACAGTGACGTCCAACGTAAACTTAGAAAATACATAATTATGAATTTGAAAAAAAATAACATTGATACTTGCCCAGATTCTAACCCACAACCTATGCATACAAAACGGGAGACTTAGCCACGAGTATGAACACGATTTAAATAATGGAAATATAATCCTTACTTACACAATTTTTTATTTGTGTAAAATATTATTATTATTTTAAAGGTTATAAATATTATAAATTAATCTGAAGTTTTTACCATGAATGCATTCATATTATGAGTCACGTCAGAATAATTGTGACAGCTTAAAATTTTATATGTGAAAATATACTGTTCGGACTATTTACATTCATTGGCATTTGTCAAGTAAAGGCCAATGTTAATTTTTGACTTCAAATATTTATTAAGCCGATGAGATAAACGCGAGCTAAAGTAGAGCTATATTTATTTTTTACTTTTTAGTTCCTTCCTGTTTGAAGTCGGCTTTTTTTAACGCCATGCAACCAGACACAATAGAAAATTTATTGTTTGCGGTCACCGATTACCGACGTGGCGCTTAAAGACTAAAAAATGATTTTATTTTAATATTATGTACGTTTTGTGTTACTATTTTATGTAAAGGATTTGTTATTCGTTTCACTAAACACACACAAAATTATAAACGTATCACTTTATGTAACTAAGTACTTTTTTTTAATTATAATGTTTATTTAAAAACTAGGATCCCAATCGGTAGGTAACATCTACGTCAGGTATTAAACTGATTTTTATCCGTATACAAATGTAAAACGTCTATCCGTCCGTCAAGTACCGCCACAGAGCTGAGATGCCAAAGATCCGATACGGTAAATCCAATATCTGCGGCACTTGTAATTGTTACACACATTGAGTGACGTAAGCTACTTTAACAAAATATCACAAAGGATAAGACAAAAAATATGAGTTCTTAATTTTAATCTAGTGCGAATTAGCTTACGGTTAAAATTAGCTAAGTAGGCTTTTTATGTTATTCCTTTTTCTGCTAAAAGTAATTAAGCGAACAAAGCCCCAAGAAGAGCCCCGTTTAATATCGTTATACAGAAAAGTTACTACAATAAACTGTTATGAGTTAGTTTTAGTGCGTAATTTATCCAGTGCACGTGTACGCAAATAGATATATAATAGAGGCTCGCAGTGCAGCGTAAATGTCAGGTGTTATAGCTCGATCATCACTTACAGTTACGTCTTACAGGTCAAACGGTGTTCGTTCTGATTACACGTTACAGCCACCGGACTAATTAAACGGTAAATTCATCCTATTTCCCAGCCGTAACCGCATAGCCAAATGAATGTTTTATTTTTGCCTATACTGTATTAACGCTACTTAGAGGATATTGGCATCTTTCGTTTTATTTTTGGGATTTCTTACATCAAAAGGAAAATTATTAACCCATGTCACTTGAGCGTGGGTCTGATTGCCTTTGATGGTTATATATTTGACTAAATGAAATATAAATAATATATTGTAATATTATAGCGGTAAGTTAATAAAAACATATTTTTCAGTGTTCAGAAGATACAAAAATAAAATAAATTTTGATATAGTAAAATAGTTAGCCTTTTAAAACTATTAAAAGCATGGATTAAATGAAGTGCCGTGAAACAATTTCAATTCGAAAGAAAAAACTCTTGATAAGCATTAACCCCAGCAAAAGCCCGGTTGTGATTAGTCGGTTTCAAACGCGCCTTTAGCTGAGTGACTTGACACCATATTCAACACTATCGAAATGAGTGCGGCCGTCGGTGTTTGGAGAGCGAGAACGAACCTCATACGCAGTCAAATGATTTATTCGTCTGTGTTTTAGAGGATCATTATTATTTGTGCAATAATTTATAAATTGGTTCTTTAAAATGTGTGAAAAATAACAGATCGTTACGATGCAACTGTTAAGTTTGACAACAACAACAATTTTAGTAGTTTAAAAACGGATCCAAAACACAGGTACACTAAGAAAAAAAGATCATTACATTACCTACACATAATTACGTTACACGTTAATTGTGAGAGCGTCATTCGTTCTTGACTGGTTTCTGTCATAACTTCTGCAATTTTTTACGGTATATTCACATCGAAACTTAAGTCATTACACTATAGTGACGAAAATAAGTGCCCATAACGAAGTTATAAAAATATTACTTATAATGCCTTCTAACTACTTCCTGTACGAAAAAGTAATCATGACGGTTTCGCGGCAAATGATGGATAATTATCGTGAAAGTATAGTAGTGATATAGGTCATAATTGAATGTAGAACAGGGCAGGCCACAACGAGCGCCATAAAATAGTTTAATATTGACTTAAATTTTGCAATAAGAATAGTTATATTTAATTTTTGTTTTTAGATTTTTGGGATAATTACAAATATCTAACTTGAACGAGTGAAAAAGACGCGATTTTATGTGGGTATTGAGAATCGTAATATTAAGCTTTTTAGATTTTTAAGAAAGGTAAAATACGCAAACATTTTCCTCAAATTTGTGTACATGGCAACAAACATTTCCTTAAAGGAAATGTATGTTGTCATTAAGATAAAATTTGAGAACTCTTGGAATTAAACTCTAATTTTCGTGAGCGATTCGTTAATCATTACATTACATACATTTTCTTTTATTTAATGTGACGTTTAAAAAAACATATTATTTTTAAATGAGGTCTTTATTATGAACCTCATTTAAATCATACTTAAACCAGTGTAGTTATTATAGAATTTTTAAGTTTTATTAGACCGATACAAGGATTTATAAGTAAAAATATAAAATTGTAAACAAACATTTTTTAAGTCGGTGGAGATAGCATATAAATGTTAATATTTACTATGCAAAGGCAGCGGGCTCTTTATTACTCGGCAATATTAAAACAGTAATTAAACAAATTGTACTTTTTGCGTAAGCCGTAATGAAACGAGGCGATCGAAACTGCTTTCATAATACCTGTGTAATAAAAGCGCCTTATTCATTTTGGCAAAGGATTTACGGATGAATAAATATAACTTTGTAATATATTATAACACAAATAAAAAGCATTTAAAAGGTATATATAACTCTAGCTCTAAAACATATATACAAAGCTAACATTAAATTTCCATATTATTGTCTCTTTCAAGGTATAGTTTTTGGATAGTTAATTATAATGAATTTTATCGTAACATAATAATGCAGTCTCAGTAAAAATAAATATTAGTACCTACTGATACTAACCCGCCATCTTCGACATCTATACATATAATAAAAATGTAACCGATCGCTGTCTGTACATGGAAGATACATGAGAAAAAATACTATTGGGACCTATATCAACGCAAATAGAACCCAAAACAATGATTTTTAAAATTTTTGTCTGTTTGTCTGTTTGTCTGTTTGTCTGTTTGTCTGTTTGTCTGTGCGTTTGTGCACGCTAATCTCAGAAACGGCTTATCCGATTTAAATATGGTTTTCACTTATATATTGTGGTAAGCTTCACTTAACATTTAGTGTTTGTTTCATGTCAATCGGTTCATAAATAAAAAAGTTATGCCAATTTAAAGAATCACATCGAACATTCGTTAATTTACTACGAAATCTTATAGAAGCAGATATTTTAACAGGTTGCGGAATAGCTGATAGTGTTTTTATTCCTCGGATTCCTGTCATTCTAAACAGTCTTTCATTTAGTTTTAAACGAGTCCAGTTTCCAGTGAGCCTATGTTTTGCGATGACTAATTAAAGTAATTAACTAATTAAGTAATTAAAGTAAAGGTAAGACACTAAAAGTTGTGGGTGTGGATCTAAGTATTAGCTGTTTTTCGGTCAGCTTTATGTGGCTCTATCACGTGTTAGCATTACTAGCAGCCTGTATGCTTTGATCCCTGATGGCTATACGTCTAATCCATACATCCATACATATTATAAAAGGCTTTGTCCTGACAGACTGACTGACTGACAGAAAACGTAAAGCCTAAACCGCTGGTCGTAGCGACTTGAAATTTGGAGGGTGTGTTTGTCTTAATGTCTAGAAGTGTACAAAGAAAGGGTTATTAAAAATTCAACCCTTAAGTGTATGAAATGGGATGAAATCGATTGTATGAAACGTCTTCATTTTTTAAGTTACAGCTTTGAAATTTTGTTTTGGAATACTTTTATTTAAATAAAAAATACGCTCATAATTTTTTTTTACTGGGGTGGATATAAATCCACCACTCCTATAAAGGAGTGAAATAAGGGATGAAATATTGTATGGAAAAATCTTTGCTTTTGAAGTTGGCGACTTGAAATTTGGAGGGAGGGGGAAGGGAGGGGGAGGAAGGGAGAAGTGAGGGGAAAGTGCGGGGGTAGTGAGGGAGAAGTCAGGGGAAAGTCAGGGGGAAATCGACTGCCTCTGTATTTCGGTGGTACTGTGTATGGACTGTGAGGTCACGGGTTCGTTTCCCGCTCAGTGCAAATATTTGTAGCATGAACATGTCTATTTGCATTGGTCTGGGTGTTTATATCTATTCTATACATATAATAAAAATGTAACCGATCGCTGTCTGTACATGGAAGATATAGGAGAAAAATATTATTGGGACCTTTATCAACGCAAATAGAACCCAAAACAATGATTGTTACAATTTTTGTCTGTTTGTCTGTTTGTCTGTGCGTTTGTTCATGCTTATCTCAAAAACGGCTTATCAGATTTAAATATGGTTTTCGCTGATACATTGTGGTCAGCATCACTTAACATTAAGTGTTTGGTTCATGTCAATCGGTTTATAAAATAAAAAAGTTATGCTAATTTAAATAATCACGTCATAAATGTGGTATGTATTTAGCTTAGCTTAGTTTGTTTTTAAGTTAGGTTAACACGTCTTATTTCTTAAAAAAAAAAAATGAAATAAAATGTAAATTAAAATGTAAATACTTTATTAGTTAAAATGTAAATACAAGTTAGATTTATATTTTCTGGATTTATTTTATTTTTTATTTTTTGTGATAAAAACATGTTTGTTAACACGTTTCATTACGGAATAGGTGGAATTGAAGTGAATTACGAAATAGTAGTAGTCGATTTACGCTGGTTTCAACATGAATGGGTCGGATCGACCAGGGATGTACTACCTCTCATAGTTTTCGACGTAAGAGTAATATTATCCATATTATTGCGTTTCGTTCGGTAAGCGCGAGAGCCGGAGGCCCAACTGATGCAGAGATGACAAACCTCGCAGCATGTGTGGGACCAACAGTGTATCCGCGGAGTCATTGTGTGGGTGGTGTGGGTCAACCCGCCAGCCAGGGAGACCCGTATAAACGGTGGTGCCGCTGGCCGCCCGCGGCATTGTACAAGGGCCCAATTAGACCTAACCAAAAAAAAAGAGACTGCCCCACCAGGTTGCGCATAATCTCGGAGTGGTTCGTCGTGCAGGTTGGTGACCGGATAGTGGGACCCGGCGACCATTTTCGAGACGGTACGGAGGCCTTTTGCGAGCAGTCCGTATCATGAAAGCCCGGAGGCCTAAGACCCTTGAGCCTTTACAGCTGCGAAGTGACATCGCCTCCTCAACGGCCGTCTTCTATCGCCTTTACCACGGAGAGTCTTCTCAACAGCTCTTTAAATTAATTCGCTTCCTCTCCCTTTTTATCCAGAACGACACGTGCGGGACTGAAGTGCTTCCCTTTCACAGTGCAATCTAAAGGGTCTCGAACCAAACGGTTCAGCACTTTATACTTTGTCGCTCAATTAAAGCCTGAAACTCTTTACCAGCGCATGTGTGCCCACCTAACTTTCATCCTGGGACTTTTAAGCGAGGCGTGAAGAAGCATCTCACTAAGCCGCCATAGTGGAGGCCACCATACCAGTAGCTTGGGTTTTGGAATGGTGTCCACTACTTCTGAATTCCACTGACTGCTTACCATCAGCCAGAGTAGAGGCACTTTGGCAGGCTAATATAAAAAAAAAACTTATAGCGTTTTTATTCCTCGGATTCCTTTCATTCCAAACAATTTCCCGTTTAGTTTTAAACGAGTTCAGTTTCCAGTGAGCCTATGTTTCGCGATTACAATTAATGAGTGTGGATCTAAATATTAACTGTTTTTCGCATGGTCAGCTTTATGTGGATTTGCCACGTGTAAGTAATCCTAGCAGCCTTTATGGCTTTGATCCGCGATGGCTATACGTCTAATATCGTAGATAGAGAAGCATTTACTGTAAAGATTTTTCTTATTCACCTAAACGAAGATGTTTATAATTCAAAACAAACCAAAAGATATATCCAAAAAATGCTGCCCAAAATCACTATTCCACGCGGACGAAGTCGCGGGCACAGCTAGTTTTGAATATTTCTATTAATTACTATTACTGCCTAGACTTTTATAACAAGTTATTTTATATAGTTTACAGAATATGCACAATGCAGGTACTTGATCTGAGTCTTCTGTAGCCAAATGTAGAACCAATACTGGTATAACCTTCTGTTCCGTTATACCAATAACTTTATCTATACATATAATAAAAATGTAACCGATCGCTGTCTGTACACGAAAGATAAATGAGAAAAAAATTATTGGGGCCTTTATCAACGCAAATAGAACCCAAAACAATGATTGTTACAATTTTTGTCTGTTTGTCTGTTTGTCTGTGCGTTTGTTCACGCTAATCTCAGAAACGGCTTATCCGATTTAGATATGGTTTTCACTAATACATTGTCGTAAGCTTCACTTAACATTTAGTGTTTGTTTCATGTCAATCGGTTTAAAAAAGTTATGCCAATTTAAAGAATCACGTCGAACATTTTCTGATAGAAACAGAGACTTTAACAGGTTACGGAATAGCTAATAGCGTTTTTATTTTTCGGATTCCTCTCATTCTAAACAATCTTGCGTTTAGTTTTAAATGAGTCCAGTTTCCAGTGAGCCTATGTTTCGCGATGACAATTAATAAAGCCCAAGGTCAGACACAACTAAAAGTTGTGGGCGTGGACCTAAGTATTAGCTGTTTTTCGCACGGTCAGCTTTATGTGGCTCTATCACGTGTTAGCATTCCTAGCAGCCTGTATGCTTTGATCCCCGATGGCTATACGTCTAATCCATACATCCATACACCCATACATATTATATAAGGCTTTGTCCTGACTGACTGACTGACTAACAGACAACGCACAGCCTAAACTGCTGGTCGTAGTGACTTGAAATTTGGAGGGTCTGTTTGTCTAAATGTCTAGAGGCTGTACTAAAAAAGGGTTTTTTAAAATTTAATTCCTAAGTGTGTGAAAAGGGATGAAATCGATTGTATGAATCTTCTTTATTTTTAACTTACAATTTTTAAATTTTGTTTTGGAATACTTCTATTAAAAAAAAAAAAATCTTATAATTTTATTTTAACAGGGGTGGATTTAGAGGGGTGAAATTAGTGATGAAATATTCTATACAAAGATCTTTAGCTTTTGAAGCTAGCGACTTGAAATTTACAAGGAGGGAAAGGAGAAAGGAAAAGGAGGGAGGAAAAGGAGGGAGGAAAAGGAAGGAGGAAAAAGAGGAATTGAGGAGGAGGAAGGGAGGGGAAAGTGAGAGGGAAGTGATGGGGGAGTGAGAGGAAAGTGATGGGGAAGTGAAGAGGAAGTGTGGGGAAAATGCGGGAGAAGTGAGGGAAAAGTCAGGAGGAAGTCAGAGTGAAGTCAGGGGAAAGCCAGGGAGAAGTGAGGGAGAAGTGAGGGAGAAGTGAGGGGAAAGTGAGGGGATTGTTAGAGGAAAGTAAGAGGAAAGTGAGGGGAAGTGAGGGGAAAGTGACGGAGAAGAAACGGGGAATTGAGAAGGAAGTGAGGGGGAAGTGAGGGGTAATTGAGGGGGAAGTTAGGGTGCAGTGAGGGGGAAGTGAGAGGGAAGTGAGGGGGAAGTGAGGGGAAGTGAGGGGGAGTGAGGGTTAAGTGAGGGGTGAATGAGGGGAAAATGAGAGGAAAGTGAGGAAGACAGTAGAGGAAGGGAGAGGGAAGGAACGCGGAAAGACAGGAGTTCTCGAATGGTGGAAAAAGGGAGAGGAAGGGATAGGAAGCGATAGGAAGGGAGAGGAAAGGAGGAAAAGAAAGGAGAAGGAAGGGAGAAGAGAGGGAAAACGAGGAGGCAAGGTAGAGGGAAGTGGAGGAAAGGGCAAGAGATGCTGAAGGAGGTGAAGAGGAAAAGGGGGAGGGGAGGAGAGGAAGTAGGAAACTGTGGAGAGTGGAGAAAAAGTGCATTAGGGAAAAAGGGGAAGGGGAAAGTTATTGTAGTGAAAATTTGCCTTTGTGTATTGTATATTGTTTTTACGAGGGATATCTTTAGGTTTTTAGGAGGATTTGTATGAATGGGAGATTAAAAATAGTATAAAAAACAGTATTTAAACAATATAAAAATGCTATCTTTAAACATAAAAGCAAAAGGTCACTCACTCACTTATCACGAAATCTCAGAAACAACAAGTGCTAGGAATCTCAAACTTTGCATTGTCGTTCCTATTAGGATATAGGTGCTCACTTAGACGGAATTTTGCGAAATCCATCCCTTAAGGTGGTATAAAGGGATGGCAAAGTTTGTATGAAATTTCTATAGTTTTTATAGTAGGATTACCAAATTACTAGAAAATACTCTTTTTTTATTATTCAGCAACCCCCCTTATTAAGGTAGGAGGTAGAAAGTGGTTTGTCAGTTTTAGCGGTAGCGGGTTTAAACTGGTTTCGCCATAAAGACGGATAATACTGATACAATGTACGATTGCCATAAAATCAGGCACGCAATATTTTCATAGAGGCACCCATCTTAATTTTTACGCGAACGAAGTCACGGGCAACAGCTATATTTTAATAAATTCGCCTTGTTTGCTATCTTTGCTTAAATATTGAAATTTTGTATTCAAAACTTTAAAGCTTGTGAAGAGTTTCAGTGTTTCAGTTTCACACACACACACACACAAGCACGCACGCACGCACGCACGCACGCACGCACGCACGCACGCACTCACGCACGCACGCACGCACGCACGCACGCACGCACGCACGCACGCACGCACGCACGCACGCACGCACGCACGCTCGCACGCACGCACGCACGCACGCACGCACGCACGCACGCACGCACGCACGCACACACACACACACACACACACACACACACACACACACACACACACACACACACATACACGCACATATACACATACAAACTTTCGCATTTATAATATTATTCTATTATTGTTTGGCGGAAACGGACCAATGAAAACAAGTTCATGTGGGTATTCACAGGCTGCAACAACCTGAACTGTTTATACGGCGTATTTCAAATGCTATATCGTGTTCTATTATGCCTAGTACGCACTATTGACTCACATTAGGTTTGATAACTACTGCCGACATTAAAATGTTTATGCTTTCAGTGATGCATGAATACTGTACCACTATTCGCCATTGAAATGCTAAGAGATAGAATAAGTACCTACAGCTTGAGATCATATCATCATTATTTCAGCTAAAACACATCTATTTTGGACATAGACATAAGTATACTATGTTTATTTTGACTGAGCGTCAGCCTCCATTTATCTTTCTCAATATTAACACAATACACCTACTTGAGCAAATTCGTGTATTGAAAATAGTTTAGGTAACAAATAAGCATATAATAAGCTTCATACCTACTATTTCTATCAATTTATAACGAATACTAGCTGTGCCCGCGACTTCGTCTGCGTGGAATAGTGACTTTGGGCAGCATTTTTTGAATATTGTACGGTTTTGTACGGTAGTAGATCCACACTGGTTCCAGCATGAATGGGTCGGAATGTCGGATCGACCGGGGAAGTACTGCTCACTCTTAAAAATTCGACGTAAGGGTAGTAGTATGCGTACTATTGCTTCGTTCGGTGAGTGACAGTGCTGGATGCCCAATTTCCCCTTTTCCTTTTTCCTCACTTCCCTCAATCCCTTCACCTACCCCACTCCCTTCACGGTAGGCAGCGGCTTCACTGAGTTCCTGTTCCAGAGAGTCGTCCATGAGCGACAATTACCACTTACCATCACGTGGGCTGTTTGCTTGTCTGTCTGTCACTGTCACCAATAAAAAAATATATCTTTTGGTTTATTTTGGATTATAAACATCTTTCATAGGGTATTTAAAAAAAAATACAGTCATATAAAGCTGACCGTGCGAAAAACAGCTAATACTTAGATCCAGATCCACGACTTTTAATAATAATAATAATAATATTCTACCACATTCACACAGCGCCATCTAGTCCCAAATTAAGCAATTATATTTAGTGTCTGACCTTGGGCTTTATTAATTGTCAACGCGAAACATAGGCTTACTGGAAACTGGATTCGTTTAAAACTAAACAGAAAATTGTTTGAAATGAGAGTAATCCAAAGAATAAGAACACTATCACTTATTCTACATCCTGTTAAAATCTCTTCTATCAGGTTTTATTGTAAATTAATAAATGTTCGACGTGATTCTTTAAATTGGCATAACTTTTTTATTTATGAACCGATTAACATGAAACAAACACTAAATGTTCAGTAAAGCTTACTTATTGCTGATAACACATCCGGCGTTATGTAATATGCCGAGGCAGATTGTAAACGGCCGATTAATACAATTTGCCGGCGACATATATAGCAATACGACCGCTGAGCTAAATGAGACCTATTGTAGCTAGTGCGTGCTAGGGTGTAACACAACCTAATTACCCTTTTGGCTAAAGACAAATGGTATATGATTACTTTAGTAACACCCCTGATTATTTAGTTGTCATATTTGTAACTTAAAAATATCTACTTGATTGAACGTACCAAATGGAAGCCTAGTATTATCTTTAAATTTATGAATATATTGATTTCTTTACCGTAAAGCTAAACATTTTGTAAAAGTATATTTTGGTTATTAAATTATGAAGTTCACTTGCTAGTAAGCAGTTATTGTAGCCTATTGACTACGGACAGAAACACACTAGAATCACTGAATCACACAAAACTCTTGTCGCAATTACATATCTCTATGGTTTCTAGACACATTATTATTAACATCGTACAATGTACGATTGTACGATATTAATTATAATGACGTGTTTCTAAGGAACACACAAAGCTTTGTCCTGTGTGAAAATAAAATCCGCAATCTCAAGCACAGCAGTCGCTTGCAGCAAAAGATTTCAGATCGCTTAATGTGTGCTGAAAGTGACAAGCGTGAGGTTAAAAATCGACGACTTGTCAATCTTTCCTTATTTCTTTTATCCATTGCCGCGTATGATTTCCTATGAACCTCATCTTTTCCGTTATTCACAATTGAATGCTTTTAAGCAATCACCTGGTAAAATTCTCAAATCACCTCGTAAGTATTCTAAGTAAACACTTTGATCTACACTCGGCTAAGATTTCACAGCATAATAAACACAGAAATGCGAATATTTCAAATACCGTTTCCAATTACGTTTTACTTTGTGGTTTGTCAGACGGTTTGATATTTTAGAGTTCCGTGACCCTTTAGGAGTTTTGTATAACTTCATTACACCTCTTACTTTCGGTCCGTATTCGGCGAACTTACAAGACTGTTTTGGTGTATCCAGGAACAATTATGAAGTTATTATGTAATAAAAGTTATTTGAGGTAAATTTCATACAAGAATATACTAAAATATTTAAATGTTAAAAATCTCTCATGAATATAAAGGTACGTTGCGTTAGATTTGAGCAAAAGATTTAAATGTTTTAGTCGTAGATTGCTTTCACGAAATTGTACGCAGATTGTTTGAGGAGCTCTCATGTGCATATTAATGATAAAAAGTTGCCTTGGTTTGAAAACATCGTTACTTTGAGGGACAATGAAGCCAAACCTCAATTTCTGTCGTGCGGAATTAAGTGCATAATCAGGTTGTGGAAGGGTTTTCATTAATGTTATTCAATGATTCCAAGAGAGTCCCACATTACAGTTACAAAACACAATGTATCTCACAAGTAATACATATTAAATTAAATTCGATTGCCAAATTAACCGACTTGGTATAACATGGATCTCACAACTTTTTAAAAGAATTGAGTTGCGAGACTTGGTTTTTTGTACAAGTTGTTTATGATGGCTTAATTATTACTGCAAAACTTAAACTAAGTTTCTTTCATCCTTATTACATTGATAACTTATTGAACTTATACCAAACCTTTTAACTATAAATTACGAAAAGAAAATAAGCTTAACAATGTATAACGCACTAGCTGTAGGTACCCACGCTTTAGCACTGTAAAATATGTTTTGTTGTATCCCTCGGAAACCAGACCGATTTACGGGATAAAAAGTAGTGTATGTCCGTCTCCGGTTCCGAATCTATCTACATACTAATATTCATCGAAATCGGTTCAGCCGTTTAGGCGCTGAGTGACACACACACGCACACATATACACACACAAAATTTCACATTTATAATATTAATAGGATAAATACTTTATGTCATATAAATATACAAGTTTTCAATAGAAAAGACCGAACTTTCATAATTAATATTGTTAAATGAAATCTTGCTAAAGTATCAAACTTGTAGTTTCATTAATTCACAGATTATTCAGAATCATTTAAAATGATTGAATGAAATTGATACATAGATACAAAAAAATCTTTATTGAACTTACACCAATTTTTTAATTTTTACTTTGTAGAAAAAGTTTCAGACATTCAAAACAAATTTTTAAACCATTTATTATCGCTAAAGGTAAGTACATACTATACAAGTTTTCATTAATAGAGTTTACACTCACACATACAACATTTACTTATATATATATTACACACAATATTTAAACTGGTACACATGTACATATAACAAAGGACTTCAGCTCAGTATTTGCTGCGCTAATGTTAGTTTCCAGTGTGCACTGGAAACTAACATAAGTGCAGGATATAGTTTTGTATTTTCTTTAGTTATTATATTATCATCCTAAACGATATATAATTTAAGATGACACACAAAATTGTCTCCATTATTATTCATAAAAAAATTCATAAGACCAAAATGAACGAGGAAGATAAACTTTAACCATCGCTCGCGGTAATCCCTCGTACCCTAACCGTGAGATTTTGTCAAATATTTAATATTAATATTAATATATGTAATTATTATATAAAGCGGTTTTTCGTTTGCTTGAACGCGCTTATCACTGGAACCATATGTGCTTATTCTACACTCAACTATGACGTCGATCGTGTAATTGCTAATATAATAAATAACCAATAGATAAGATGGACATTACTAGCTAATGTCGGTTCGTTTAGCGATTCAGCTTCATTAACGTAAGAGTTTCCCAAGTGACTCGTAGTCCGCTTGTGATTAACATGAAGCTACTGATTACAGTAACACAATTTACTGTATTATCTTGGTATTGAAATCAACTTAACCAAATTGGCTGGTAATAGTAGGTAATTAATATTGATTTAAAATCAACATGTTGATTACGAATGGCCATTCACGGGCACTGATTACGTTAGAGACAAGGTCTGGTGGATGGCTTAGTTGGTGTGCAGTTATATTTTTGTTTTTAATTTAAAGAACTTAAATGGAAAGTAAATTATTTATTAATTACTATAACTGAAAATACTTTGTCTTTCAAATTGAAAGTGAAGATATTTTTCGCTTATAGGTAATACTATAGATGGTAGTTTTTTTTCCTTTTTTTTCATTTCCAGGGGCCTAAGTCTGCTGTCACAATAGTGTCAGAATAATTTTGACAAGTTTCAACCAAAGAGATCAATGATCGATCATTCTGACACTATTGTGATAGCAGACTTATTTATGCCCCTGGGCTCATGGGCCGTCGCCGACCTAGTCGTGTACTTTAATTTTTAATTTTAATCGAGTTTTCTGATAAAAGATTATCTTGTGAATACCTAAATGTGAGAAAGTGTAAGATAAATCTAACTTTGTTCAATTAGATGTCTTCTGATATCTTTACGTCTGATTTTGTTGTTCACTTGACTATATCTCTCACAGTATTACAGATTAAACGCATTGACAACAATGTGGTTATATAAGTATGTTTACTCGTTACGGGGTTGAAATAGAAGTAACGTAGCGGTTGAAAGCTTACGTAGCTATAGTAAAGATGTGTGTCTGAAACGATCGAGAATAAGGTAGACAGAGAGTCGCCATAGCAAACGATGTTTACACAACACATGTCGTGCTAGAAATAGAAATATTTTCCATGCCAGTACTGCCCTGTGTTGCTGGGCAATTGTAGGTCATGTTTGTACTTCTCATCATGCGCTTATAAAATTCAGTAAGCGAATAACAGCGCGTTTTCTTATTTTAGCACGTACGTGAGTTTTTTCACCTTTACGGTGGGTACCAGCAATATTTGTATGAGAAATGAACAGCTTAATTTACTTATTCTTAAAATAATTCGGTCTCAATGTAAATAAAATTAGATTCGCTGTTCACTTCACAAATGAATATATTAAGCACATTGTTGCTGGTGAGACTAACGTACGTTAACTCATGGGAAAACTACATTTCACAAGTTACAGGACAAATTTGTATTTGTTTTGAAAATTTAGCAGTATTTTGGGTCTGACATTTGCAAATTATATTTGTTTTGAAAATAAAATGCTGAGCATAACACAAATATTGTTTTAAACATTAATAAATAAAAACGTATTAAATTTTATGTTAAAATAAAATAGACGATTATAAATAATATGTAAGTACGTAAACTTATGTACTTCTAATAAATTGTTTATAAAGTACCTAACTTTGTTTTTGTAGCAGCTAATAAACTTACCTGTCTCAGTATAATTTAACACCAGCTTAGCATATTCTTCGCCATTATTATCCTGGGCGTCGTAAAAACGTAATAACGTAGTATTATATATGTACGTACGTGAGATGGTCAGCTACCTGTTATACCTCCCACGTGATTAAAGTAAAACTAAATGATCAAATAGACTGAGTAGTATAGCCTGTTAATATTATAAATGCGAAAGTTTGTATGTGTGTGTGTATGTTTGTTACCACTCAGCGCCTATACGGCTAAAACCGATTTCGATGAAAATTGGTATGTAGATAGAATCGGTGCCGGAGACGGATATAAGCTTCTTTTCATCCCAAAAATCGGCCTGGTCCTGGTTCTGGAGACAAAACTCAATCTACGTTACTGATTTAAAAAATTCTTTCACCTTTAGAAATAAATAAATGAAGCGGCTAACATAGGCTATATTTTATTATGTTTCAAATATTTTTCAGTAATTTTAAGAATTTCAATATTTTAAGCGCCTTTGAAAATTTGAATGATGCAATACGACACTTTTTAAAAATATTATATTAGCAATAACAGTAGGTGTTTGTTGTGAGACCAAATGAAACTTTTGATACCGAAGCAAAGCGAGTCTAGAAAGTAAATAAATTTGATTACAACTTCAAAATTAATGTTAACATGTTTAGTAAAAACAAAGAAGTTAAAATAATAAACATATTTAATTTAATAGATTCTATTTTTAAATTCTCGAGATGATGAGATTTTAATTGGCAACAAGTTGAGTCCAACTAAAAATCTTATCAAACTTTCTCGCTAAATGTTTCGCCTCCGAGTGTCATAATTAACTGTTTTCATACACTTTACTTGTTCTAGGTGATCTTGTTTAATCACAGTTCAAGCTGAAACCTATTGGTTTAATAAAAGTTAAAACATTTCTGAATAAATTGTTTTATTAAAAGAACGCAGAGCAATTGCAAATGATGAATTTTTAAAGTCTTTTGAGACAATTGACGTCAAAAAACGTAAATGAATGAGTATAACAGAATAATTTTTATATTTCTTGACATAATGTTGGAAAAAGTAAGAAGCGCTATGATTTAGAATTAAAATACCTTAACGCCAAAGGTAATCTCTTCCAGACAAGCTTTTGATGGACTTTATAATGCATAAAAGAAAGCAAGACAGATTTGCATTAATTTAAAAAATGTGTTGAAGCAATTTGAATTAAATTTACTATACGCGTAGTTACTTTCTAGAAGAGGATATATAAATGACAGCTAATAAGAACATGTTATGGTCAGATCCGTATTCAAAGCTATAGCGAAGTGAAACGTTTCACTGTATCGATAGAGCACTCTCAATTAAACAGCAGTAGGTACGCTTTGTAATCACGCTTTAACAAAAAAATATTATTTAGAAAAAACGAAAACCGACCCAAAACAGTACCTACCCACGTGTTCAATTCTTAACTGAAAAGTAGAAAACAATATTTTAATTACTTCATAACTAAGAACATTAAAGGGGAATCAAAGCAATCATTGATACCCTCAATACTTTACTATTTACAATTTTATATATAATAATCAGTTATTTCGGAGTCGGTGCCAGCCAAGAAGGATCATAATAACCTTAATGAATATAACCTACCTACTACCTACAAAATAAAAAAATTTTGACCTACCAACAATAAAGAATCATCAAAAATCATAATTTAACTGACAGAGCAATCGCGTAACTGATATACAAAAAATAAACAGTGCTGTAAAGGCAGGGTTATGGCCGCCCGCTGCTGTTGGAATTTCCACGAACATAAGACTTCCAACTTGGCTTACCGACTACCAAATTATAGTGATAACCAGAGTCCACTGCTTCTAAAGCATGAAGACGCTCAAAATTAAATGACACAAATGGTCACCCATCCACGGCCACGTTGATTCTAACAAAAAATAATTTTGGAAATCGGTTCACAATTTTAGCATGAACATGCCAATGTCACAAAATTCGTCGTAAAAGATATCGACGCGTTGCTTTACATGTCTTCACTCCTTGCATACGAAAATAAATAATAAAAAATATAAAATTAAAGTCACACTACTGAACCATTTTTAATAATAAAAATATGGGATCAATTTCAGAGCATACCCTTTCGAATAAAAATATAATTTTTCAAATCGGTTCGTATATGACTGAGATATGAGGTAACAGACATACAAAACAAAACATACGACCCGAATTGATAACCTCCTCCTTTTTGAAGTCAGTTAAAAACGACCGATACTAGTACGTACTGCAAGATTTAAACTATTGCATAGCTTTTATCGTGGGGCGCGGCGACCGAATCAAGAAATTCCGTAACGAAAATAAAACCTACACCTCCCACTCCGTCTACCATAAAATTTATTTCTTAGGATAAACACTAGTGGCGTTAATTTTTACCACACACAAATCATATATTTTGTCACATTTGCGATAAATTTTATCTGGTAGAACTATAGAAATGAAACTGAGATTTTAATAACGTGTAATAATGCATCAATATAATGTAATGTCCCAGTTTTATTCTTTTTCGGAGTAAAAATACTTAGTAGGATAATAAAAATTCCTGAATAACCTACATGTATTGTAAGATAATAAAAATATTTTAAACGATATTAACTTCTCATTCAGTCACCACGCTCAAAAAGTGTATTATTTTTTTATTTCTGTGATGCGGCTGTAATGTCACTGCGACCATGAATGGTCTATTGTGATCGCCGCTTTATCAAGCTAGAGTTCACCACTAAACCCTGCAGCTATGATATATTGCAGTATTTGCTTAGGGGTGAGCTCCTTAATTTCTTCAGGGCCCAGAGTGTGTTTCCCTAGAAGAAACTGACGCCTGTGTATGAGCGGGCCACATTCCCCCAGAAGATGGAGGGGCGTTTCATCTGCCTCTTTACATCGCCTGCAGGTGCGTGTTTCGCTTAGCCTTAGATTATGCATGTGCTTGTTTAAGCAACAATGCTTAAACAAGCACATGCATAATCTCACACACACAAATCATATATTTTGTCACATTTGCGATAAATTTTATCTGGTAGAACTATAGAAATGAAACTGAGATTTTAATAACGTGTAATAATGCATCAATATAATGTAATGTCCCAGTTTTATTCTTTTTCGGAGTAAAAATACTTAGTAGGATAATAAAAATTCCTGAATAACCTACATGTATTGTAAGATAATAAAAATATTTTAAACGATATTAACTTCTCATTCAGTCACCACGCTCAAAAAGTGTAACTTTAATTAATATCAAAGAAAAAAATACTGCATAAATAAAAATAAATAAATTAATATAATTGCTTAGATTAATAAAAAATGCTATGCAATAGCTTTACCGCGGCAGTCCCCGAGTGCCACAGGTTTTTTTTGTTTATGTTTTACTTCGCTTTACCGCCCCTGCTTCATACGATACTAATATATTATAAGACATGTTAATAATCGTTGAAATTACTGTAATATGTATGTTTGTGTATGTATGAACTTTCTGGAAGAAGAAATGCTGTAGGTAAAAAATAACAAAACAGTATTGAAATCACTAGCGTGGCTTAGAAGATTAGCGTAGAAACAGCGATATTGCTCTATTAATTATTTAGAAAATTTTATAATCCGGTAATGTTTGTTTAAGCTTGTTTGTAGATGTTGTTCGTTCACTTTGTCTTACTATCTTCCTTGTGCAAAATGGCAAAATTTACCAACCTTGCTTTGTAATGCAATTTTTACTCAATCGTAAAACCTTGGAATACAATTATTCCGAGCAGGTAAAGCGTGTTTTCATTCTGAGGTTTATCCTTAAGTCCGTGCGCCTTTGTCAGTAAAGGTAGATGGCGTAAGAAGCGACGGAGTAAGCCTTTTATTTCACAAGGTATAAATTAAAATAGAGCGGATTAAAACCACGTGCGAATACAAAATCAATTCAAAATATGATTGTTTTATTCTATTTTACAATATTGTCAGTAGTTATTTAAACGATTTGATTTTTAATTATGATTTCCTAAACCTACTGTGTAAAAGGTTTATTTGAGTTTTAAAGTAAAATTATATCTGTGAAATATGTTTCATTCGTTATTCACACGCGACAGATTCACAATATTTTCTCAAAATTTGTCCTCTGTTTATTTCCCTTGGGCTTGTGATTTATCAATGGTGAGCCGCTAACGTAGTAATGAAATCAAACGCCTGTTGTTTACGTGGTGTTAGCACTCTATTTATACACGAATGTTTAAAAACACATTACGTATGCTTTATTTACGTCACAAATAAAACATCCAACACCCCTTCTCGTTACAAATGTATTGTTATCGCCTTCTAATACTTGTTTGTGTGTTATTGTTCACGGATTCCTATTTATTATGAACTGTCATCAGTCGTGGAAATATCTACCGATATTTTTATATGGTGTCTGAAGTAGAGTTAGGTGGCGATTCTAGTCTTGGGGCAAGCGATTTTACGCACTCTATATTGTTTCAATATGAATGTACCTATTTGACTATTTAGTAAATAACCAGTAATGTAATACTAATACCTAAATAGTTGTTTTAATAAGTTACCAGAAGGAAAATTATAATAGAACAACTCGTCATCACCCGCCTTTATTGAAAAGACGATAATGTGTTGCGTATTTTGACTACTAGTTGGTAACTGAAGTGAGATTCTGATAGTAATAATATAAAAAAATATGTTTTGAATATTAGGTACTATTTCATTATTCCCTTGTTTGGTAACAACTACTGCAAAAATGCCCTGTGTTGCAGGGAGCTTTAAAAGATTACACTACAAACTATACTTAAACTTATCCGTGCATCCACACCGCAGTTAACTTTTGTGGAGCAATACTGTGCAACACGGTAACACAACGTAACAATCTGTAACTTTTGTAACTCCTTGTTACTATTTGTTGATTGTTACTCACCGCGTTCATACCGCCACTAACTTAAACTAAGAAAATAATAGCAAAGAACAATATTATCGATAGTTAGAGAAATGTTGCATAACTTTGCTTTCTTACTATAGCGGCAACATATACTAACCATAAATAACTTTTTGTTACCGAATGTTGTTCAGTAACAAGTGGAAACGTTGATCAATAAAAAGTATTTAAGATTTGTACGGTAGTAGATCCACGCTGATTTCAGCATGAATGGGTCGGATCGTCCGGGGAAGTACTACCCTCTCATAGAAGATCGACTTAAGAGTAGTAGTATCCGTACTATTGCGTTTCGTTAGTGAGAGCGCCGGAGGCCCGATTTCCTCCCTTTCCTCTTTCCTCACCTCCCTCATTCCCTTCCCCTAACCCCATTCCCAGCCGCCATAGTGGAGGCCACCATACCAGCAGTTTAAGACGATGGCTTTTGATATAGTGGCCGCCACTTCTAGATTCCACTGACTGCTTACCATCAGGCGGGGTGAAGTCACTTTGGTAGGCTATAATATATAAAAAAAAAAAAAAAAAAAAACTGCGGTGTGGATGCACGGTATAACGAAAAGATTTGTTCTGTGTCGAAGTCGAATCTTACACGGCAATCGTACCCGTTCTCACTGCACCACCGAGACAGTCTGAGATATTTATTCTTATATCATTATCATATTATATTATCCGAAAAATGTCCACTGCTGGACATAGGCCTCCCCTCAATATTCGACACCTTGGGCGGTCGTGAACCGCCCTCATAGATGAGTTACCCACCACCCTTCTTAGGTCGTCAGTCAATCTAGTATAAATTTTAATCATTTTTAGTATAAGCTACTGGGTTGCCTCGGTTGCTATTATTATAAAAACCAATACAAGCAGCTGTATTTAATTGAAGAAGTCGTTTGTCGGTTTAATTTAGCCGGAATTCGCCAAGTAATTACAACATGAAGGAAACCATTCCATCATCGTATAATAAGAACAGTACAAGTATAACAGCTTGGGTACAGCGAAAGTAGCGCAAACAACTTTGTTGTATATCAATATAATATGTATGTATTTATTTATCTTATTATTATATAAAGGAATTTATTTTAGTACACTTAGAGGGATGTTAAACTCTGTTAAAGAAATAAATAGAAACAACGCAATCATATGGTAATAGGATTTATGAATAATATTTAGATAGATTTATCAAAATTTAGATGTGTTAGATAAGCTTTTCGCCGAAGTAGTCATGTGCGTAGGTATACGTTGTTTTTTCCTTTATAATAACCGCCTGTGTTTTCGCCAAATTTTTCGCAGCTACTAATTGAATATGTGCACATATACTATTTAAAGGCAATAGCAGCATTAGGGAACAAGCCTTATATCTACAATTGATGGATGATAACATGCTTTTGCTGATTTTGATATGATTATATTTATAAGGCAAGCATTAAGTAATTTAAATACCAAAACGGAACAAGCAACAATGTACTGCATGCAGTACATTATTCATAAAATTTGGCTTCACACAAGTCTAAGGTACCTATGAGCTGTGGCATCGGAGGTGCTAAAATATTTTCTAGCATTGAAATGGTTCTGAATCCAATGACTTAGAATGCAAATCATACTCACTAAATTTGGATTTGTCGAGGTTTAAGTAAATATTCAGAATATTTACAAGATTTTTTCTGCTCAGTAAGTACAGTTAAAGTACAGCCGAGAAATGATTCTTTAAAGCCATATTCACAGAGAAATACGAATTTAGCATGTATATTTGAGCAAACTGTGTGTTTTTGTAACCTGCGTACCAAAGAGATTTAAAATCACCGTGAAATAAGCACATATTTATCAATGAGGGTTTCAAAAAGCGCCATTTTTTATTATTAAAGCAATTCCAGCTAGTAAATAAATCGCGTGGCACTTAACAAACGATCATTTAACGTATTTATAGTACTCTCAGACCCTAAACAAATGACTGCATTTTTCTAAAACTTAAAATAACTTGAACACTAACAAAGTACCTAGTACCTAGACATTGTATAGAATGAAATAACGAACTCAATAATTTAAGAGCAATTGCTTTTTCTCTGAGTATCAGGCGGGCTCTAATGCTATCTACAATGGAAAATGAAATTAAAAGTTGTATCAACGGAGCGATTTCTATCAGTTGAGCGCTTGTTCAAGCTTTTCAAAAGCATCTTATTTTAATGTCATAGATGTTATCTAAGCTCTGTGGTTGCAGCTTGTTCATGATATTATCAGTTTGTTTAGTAAAATAGAAATACTTTCTTTGTGTAAAAGAATTATAAAAGTTGCATTGCATCCATAATTAGGAATGCAATCAGTATAACTGGTGGAAACTGTAATCCCCAAAGTGATTGTGATTAATTAGTTCCGAAAATTTAAAAGTTTGAGATTAATAAACAGAATTGGCAGGTCAGAAAAAGCTTATTAGTTTCGATCATTTATTTATTGTTACTAAAGCGTTGTACACCCGTGTGGTTGTCGGGTAAGGTTTCCTACAGAGAAGGCATAAGCATTGCTCACCATACCAGCTCAAGGTGGATTGGCGATATAAGATTGATATTTGTTACAATTATCTCACAATATTTGAGTTTACTTTAAGTAAGTAATGTTAAAAGTAAACTTAGAAAACACAATGCATTTGAACGTCACATTATTACTTGCCTGGTTTCGAAGTCACAACCTTCTATAGAGACAAATAAAAAATTATATAAAACACATAACAATAAAAAAACAACGTCTAGGATATTTGAATCCATTCCTTTCTATTCTTCAGGTTGTATTATTAAATCTTTGTTCACAAACAGTGAAAGAAACTACAGTTACGGTAATTTTGTTGGGACGACAATAGTCGCTGCCAGTCCTAGGGGAAATCCCTCGGTTTGTTATCGCGTATGTTCACACGGAGATCCGATACGATCGGTCGTTTAAAGGTCGTGTGCACAATGAGACCCTTTTAATATTTCTTTTTATTGATCGTGGTTTATCAAAAGCTGTATATAATATCTACACAGATGATGAGTCCTGGATTCATGCATATGATTCCGAAACTAAGCAACAGTCAACAGTTTGGGTGTTCCAACATGAGCCGAACCCAACAAAACTTGCTCGTGCAAAAAGCGCTTTGAAGCAAATGGTCGCCTGTTTATTTGGTACCACTAGAAAATCGTAAATCTGTTAATTCGGAGTGGAACCCGACCATTTGTTTGCCAGAAGTCTTTGCATTCTCCATCACGACAATGCAAGCAGTCACGAAACAACCAGATATTTGGAGGGTGAAACGGTTAAATTAACGGTCATCCGTCATATAGCCCTAATTTGGCACCCAACGACTTCTTTTTATTCCCAAACGTGAAGCATAAATTACGTGGTCAACAATTTTCAACACGAGAAGATGCAATTGAGACATTCAAAAATCATGTTTTGGAGATACCGCCTTCCGATTGGAAAAAGTGCTATGAAAACTGGTTTCACCGAATGCAAAAGTGCATCGATCATCACGGCGAATATTTTGAAAACCAATAAAACCATATTTGATAGTTATTTAATTTTATTCCGGATACATAAATAACAGCCCACGTATAAAGGTTATAGTAAACATAATAAAATATAATATGCAATTGCAAGAGCTATGTGAACATTGTATGTATAATAACTACACGTGTAAGTATACGATTATAGGGTCACCTCAGTCTGTCGCCTTACTCTAAGCAACGCGGTTTCAATTTCCATCCGATACAAAATAAAATATTTCTGTAATCATAAAATATTTATTTTGGCAGTCGGGGTATTGTTTGTGTTGGTAAATTGTATGTTAGTAAATTATCCGCTATACCCTGTACTCTAGTACTTTAAAAATGAAATAAGGAAATAAATTTTGCGGTTCGAAGCTGTTATTATAAAGTTAATTATAAAGTTAGCTGCTGTTATAAACTGCTATTATAGCACCACATTTCCTACGCCTTAGTAGTACTGTCAGGTGTAGTCAGGTTTGTCTAAGTTACGTGAGATATTCCCTAAATCCTTTCGAAAATTCTATTATTAGCTACCTAAGGGTCGATTCTCGACAACATTCGATTGAACTGTTACCTTTAGAACTCAATAATGTATTAGAAAAACCAATAGGAAAAAAACTTGAAAGTTCTTTGTGTTTGATCACGTACATACAATACGCTTCTTAGAACCATGGGTATGTTTCAAGTTCTTATATATGAAGTTAATATTGTGATTATTTCATGTTTTAGCCTTCATCGCTATTGTAGATAGTGATGTTTTGACACTGAAATATTGATTGA
The DNA here is from genome assembly GCA_963082885.1 of Parascotia fuliginaria. Classification (NCBI taxonomy): domain Eukaryota; kingdom Metazoa; phylum Arthropoda; class Insecta; order Lepidoptera; family Erebidae; genus Parascotia; species Parascotia fuliginaria. Next base: position 8,604,501 of record OY720180.1, on the reverse strand, counting down.
GTATTAACACATCTCTCGTATATATAACGGCTTAAACCTATGTATTGTTACGACTTTTCAAATAGAATTTAAGTAACACAAAGTTAAGTAAAAGCAAAAAAAAATAACCATCTTTTGAAATAAAGTATACATACATACATAAGAAGGGGTAGGCAGAGGTGTTAACCATCCACATTTGCCATTTTTATTTTTGGATCCCAAAGTATGTAAGTATACTACTGTATTAGACTATTGATTGATTAATACCTAACTAATTATTAATCAATCAAGAGTCTAAAAAGAGTATAACACTTTTAGCCATATAACACAAAATTTAAAATGTAAATCGAGTAAAATAAACTTCGGTACGAGTCGCACTTAGGAGGTTTTTATTCCAAAAACAAAGAAATCTGCCACTTTATTTAATGTGAGTGCAATATGAATATAATTTGGTACAAAATTTGCTACTGAATAACTCGGATAGATTTTATATTTGCTTCGGAGTAAATGATGGTGCCCGTTGTGGAGTTTTAATGCGATAATTTCTTGTCGGTTTGAAGGTTAGGTTACACGATAATACGTGCTTAATATTACGTGTCTGTATTTACACTGATGCGTACTTAGTCTTACGTACTAAATAATCGTAATATCGATTTTTGACCAAGATGGCTTACTGTAAAGTTTTTGGTCGAACATCACTACTGTCGAACATTATGAAGGTAGCTACAATTATCGCAACCAGTGATCGGTGTAATGTAATCGAATTGTTCCACTTCATAAGATAAAAAAAAAATTAATATTAATTTAACCATTTCAAATTAATTAATTAACTCGGCCGTTGTACATCCTAAGCGGTCACAACAGTAATATTAAAATAAAACATTCTATAATATACATTTTTGAAATACTGTCGTGAGCACCGGCATTTACCTGGCGGATTCACACTAACATTCCTATATATATATAGCAGGGCTATGGTTACTAACAAGTGGTTGCGTGCGAGAGCGCCAGTAACCGACGAAGTATACGAGAATTAACCGTCTGCGATTTTATTCTACCAGGAAAAATGTTCGCCATAACTACATTTAAGAATCATTTATTTAAGCACAGTTCTTCTTATTGTGTAGTTAGCCTTTTTCGCCCAAAGATATCTAAAGACCTAAAGGGTTACCTTGAACTAATCTACACTGTTTTTTCGGATACCCGAACGGTGCACATTTAATTACTTGCTTTGTTGGAAAGTGATCCCCTTATTCATAAACGCCGTGGACCTTGATAGGCTCCTATTACACGGAGTGCCAATATAGCTAGCTTAAATATTTAGTAAAACGTTTAATTTTCAAAGAAAATTTAATGCAGTTAAAGAAAAGCAGGTATCGAGGTGAGTAAAGTTATAGCTATGGGTGAGTATGATATGTATATATATAACATCAATCAATAAATTAGTTTATTAGTTTACACACACACATACACACACACACACACACACACACACACATACACACACATACACACACATACGCACACAATATTAAAACAACATAGTTTTTCTAAATCATTATTTAAAATATTTATTTAAAATTAATTAAAGATTATTGTTACACAATTACATAAGTTCACCAAAATAGGCGTCACAAATCAAACAATACGACACATTTGACTACTTGAACACTACAATGTGTTATCCATAAGGCCGAACACTGTTCTCCTAAGATACAGGCCTCTCGGCCTAGTTTAGGAGACAGGGTTACTACAATTTTGCAAAATTTGTAACTTACCAAACTAAATACTGTAAGTTTTGAATTGTATTTTGGTTACTGTGTTTGTGTAATAAATAAAATTTATTTATTATTATTGTTAAACATAGGTACAAAGGTGTAAAATTGTTCACAAATACAGTTTCACTATGTTTTGCCGTAACATGCGGCGTACAATATTAATAAAGATAATAAAATAAATATATAATATGTGGAAATATTAGTCTTTGCAATAGAGAAACTGGTAATAAGCACATAATGAGTTGAGCATAAAATCCCATATATCTACGTTCTGCATTTCTGTTTAAGGGTATTGTTATTCATTGCGTTGGGCACTTTAATGATCTGATTTGAATATTTGCATGATTGCAATGTTTCAGTTTAATTAGGCTGTAGTTTGTATGCAGTAATGTTAATAGTTCGGTTAGCACAATAGAATAAAATATCTGATTTTTAAACAAATAAGTTAATTAAATGCTAACTGAATTGTTTCGACATTTATCCGAATATTATACCAATTTCGCCAAAAAACAGAAATTCTCATTCAATAAATTATCTATTTCTTTCAAAGAAAATCATTATAAGAAAAATTTGTTTGGTTTTTTTTTTAATATTTTAAAGGATGTTATGGTGCAACATGATTTCTATAATAAATTAATCTAAACGACTCACTTACCCAATCTAACTCCTTCATTATTAAAAAAATCCAGTCACATAAAATTCTCTAGGTAATTTTGTATACCTACTGATGTTACGTAGTGAGGTGTTTTGGCAGCACATGTTTCGTAAAGGGTGGCGTTGTGACATATACGAGTATGCTCTTAGCCTCTACAAGTCTTGGCCTTATACCTGCTTAGTATCTTATGTTATATAAAAAATATCTAATCTCAATATTCAATTTTGTTACAAATTGGTTGCCGTCGCTTACTGAAATTGACATGTAATTGCACGAACAAAAGGAGCACTTGTATTAACGAAAGAACATCAGTTATAAATTGGAAGAAAAATCAAATTCTTCATCTTCAACTTCTGGATTCCACCTACTGCTTACCATCAGGCAGAATGGAGTCACTTTGGTAGGCTAATATAAAAAAATAAAAAAATTGTTAAGTTCAGAAAATCAAAGTCAAGTTTAGCTTGAATTTGCTCTAAAAGTATGGCAAGAGCTATGTCTGGAGTTAACAAAATGAGGATTTTTGCAGAAAAACCAAAGTAGCCGACAAGTGGCAATAGACTAGTCATATCAGTTTTAGAAACTACAGTCAATTGGTTTGACATGTCATCGAGTGACGGCTACTCGCAAGACGAACGGGAAGCCTTTAGAAGAGTTGTCGAAGTTCTTCGGTTCTTAAGACTATGTTTAGCAGTGATCGTTTTCCATCTGTTGTTGAAGTTCAAGGGGCGAAATAATACACCAAAACGACAGGTACATTAATCTAATCTTATAGAAAAAAGTCTCAGTTGGAATCTGTATAAATAATAAATCTTTCTGGTATTTCGTAAAAAGACGAAGCATAGTCGTGAGCTGCGGGCAATCCTAAGACAATCATGACTTTAAGTTATTTATTTTGAGATAATTATATATTGAAAGGTAGGATGAAGGTAAACATATTTTTCTTTGTAATAAGAAGGTTAAGAAAAAGTACGCAGCAACGGGCAGTGGGTGTCTTGTTCCAAGCCTGTGTATCCTTCAGTACCATATTCTAGTCTAACTTTTAGAACATTTTGTGATGATCTAATGATTATAATGTTATACGATTGTTAGGTACGATGATGGGTTTGAAAAACTAATATGACTTTTCAGGTTTATCATATTTACTAATAAACAGTAAAGTAAAATAACATGTAAAAAAAGTGGACTGCCACCACACTGGAATATGGTTCGAAAGATAAAAAAGCATATTGAAAAAAGAAACTATATTAACGAGTGCAACGAGTAAAAGGTTTTCTTTTGTGAATGAAATAGGTGCATAATATTGCCGCCCGGCGCCGCAATCAGACAAAACCCTGCCATGGAGTGCTACGTTCGAAACTGCTACGAGTCAGTCCTATGAATTTGAGTGCTACGCTGTCATGATCTACAATAGCTTTTGTGCTTTTGTATATAAATCACGCGCGCCTACGCTTTCTGTGACACGGCTTCTGTATCTTGGAATATTGTTGAGCTATCTTTTAAACCAATAAATCTTCTATGACCATTACTTATTTCTTCCTATTTTCTCTACGATATAGCTTTTTTTTATCTCTTGTGTTAATGTATGGGAACTATCGTTAATACCTAAAAAACAGGATCTAATACTGGGATTCAACGAAAATAAATCTTTGCTTCTGTGTGTTGGCCAAAAAACAACTTTACGCTGTATAAATAAGACATTAAACTGATTGAAATTTTACACAAATACAAATTGAACTCTTCAAAACTATATTTTCAACAAATAAAACTCTTACTGATCAAAAGGCATTAAAAAAAAATTTAACTTTAAATTAATTACCACAGGATAATATTTGTCCAATATCTGATGTCATTTTATTGCTATATTTTATGCTTGTTTTCACCGAGAAAGCATGAGTATGAATGACGAAAGTGGATTGTGTGTGCGAATTTTCTTTAAACGCGTTATATAGGTACGTATCGCAATGACTTTGTCTAGGATCAACAATCTGTTGTAGCTTAGCATTAACTACAAAGGCGGACATTTGCATCGTAACTAGCTTTCTTCCACCCTCAGAGAACAATTCACGTCGGTGTCACATTCTGTTTAACATTTTAATAGAGCTTACTTACATAAATTGCGAGCTTGTTCACGATCGTTGTATAATCAATTCTATATCAGTAATCGACTAATTTGTTTTGAATATTTCTGCTCAGATTTTATTTTAACTAAATAAAGTTCACAAGTTCAGAGTCGCACTTTAATTGATAGATGATTTAATGTTAATCGTGTTCAGGGACTATACAAATACGTACTCGTATTGGATTCATCTACAAACGGCAAAATGTAGAATATTTTTTTATAGAGATATTATGTATGTACCTATAGTATCCGTCTGAACTTTATATCCAACTAGCTCTTCGCTAGCGATTTTACGGTAGAAAATAGAAGTATCGTCGCTGTTCATGAGCTAAGGGCACGCAGTTATAACCATAGTTACTGTTGTAAATAAAAAAAATGTCAAGGCGTTCGATGTTTAACAGTGGATGTCTTACGGCGCGGCGTTGTGAATTTCATTCTTCTCATGAAATTCACAGCACATCTTATAAATAAAAAACCTAAAAATCTATATAAGGGTTCTCAAATCATTCGATGTTGTGCAAGAGGCTGTTGGTTCAATCCACACATGGGACGCGACCTATAAACGCTAGTATCATGTGGGTGTACTGTAATACTACATTTCAGGTGGGTGTACTATAATAGTAAACGTGTAATATTTTTTTTTAGTCAATAGTAAAATACTTAACCGGCCGATTCAACCACCAAAGATTTTAATCGTCCATAACTTTGGATGACTTTTACCAATAATGTCTCCATCTTTCAGTCTGACGTCTAAACTAAACTAAAGATAATTATGTTGGGCAAACATTAATTGATTTAAACAAATCCTTTGAGATTGTACCCGGAATATGGAAATAGGTACCCTTATTACATGAGTCTAAATATAGTGTGGGAAACGTATACGTAATACGGTGCTCACATCTGCTGGTTAAACAGAGTGAAGCTAAGCTATTTAAATGCATAGTGCTGTCCTTTTCTAAAGTTGGATGCACACATCATCATCATCATCATATCAGTCAAAAGACGTCAACTGCTGGACATAGGTTTGTCCCAATTTTTTCAATATTATTGGGACTTTTGCACCTGTTGTACGAATAACGCGTGTGGTAGGTATTTATTTCGTGTTACATTCTTAGCTATGATTGCGTGTACCCAGAAAAATACAATGCGAATTTAAAATTATCAGGGTATCTCTGCTATGTTGTGCATGTTTATTACATATAAAATTTTCTTTTGTTTAAAGATCAAAGCATACATAGGGACAGACAGACAGCGGGAAGCGACTTTGTTATAAACTTTGTAGTTATTAGACACAGATATTTAGCATTTTTATATTTAACACACACACACACACACACACACACACACACCCACACACACACACCCACACACACACACACACCCACACACACACACCCACACACACACACACACTCACACACACACACACACACACACACACACACACACACACACACTCAAACACACACACACACACACACACAGAGAGAGAGACAGACACGTCAAACTTATAACACCCGTCGTTTTTGCGTCGGGGGTTAAAAATGTAAATGAAAGAAAATAGATTGTAATTTTTCTTATATTTACAACCAGTCAAATCGAAGGTGCTGACCAGCACTGGGCCTCTTTGCTAAAAGATGATGATGATTTATGTCTATCATGAAATACTGCGGGTATCTCACGTCTGAATACAATAAATATTACACTTCTTTTCAGTAAAGCTTCGCATCGCTTTGACATTGGGTTTAACAAAAACTAGCTGAATTGGGTTATTTTCGAAGCCTTTTGCGGCTGAATACAATGTGAGAAGGTTAGTCGCATAGAGCATATAGACCATTCTCTCCTTTCATTGATTATTTGCTGATAAGACGTCTTAGTAAAAATTGTTTTGTTAACCGAGTATTTGCCGCCATAATTAATAAGCGAAGAAAACTTTGTTTAATTTAACATACTAAAGTTGGGATGGGATAATAATATAGAGGCAATAAAATAATACAAAAAGAATATATAATATGCTACTATTAACAAAAGAACCATATTAAGGCTCATACTTCAAATAATAAATGTGGTACGGTTGAATTTCGACCACTGGACGACCACTAGTTATATTTTTAATTTACTTGTTTAAATGGTTGAATCATCCAACCTTAACTTTTAATCGAATTAAGTGCCATTAGTACTACTAGGCTAACTAACAAAATTATATTTGAGCCCCGTTTAAAAAGCACTACAGGCTCTATGACGTCATTAAAGCTCGAAGAATTTCTTAGTGATTACCAATTAGATATACTTAGCGAAAAGCCCACGGTTTACATGGCGTACCACGGTCTATTTTCTGGCAATGCTTGCCGGCCCGTGACACTAAACTAAAACGTGAATGTTGCCATTCCCCTACCATGATTGCTCATGGTAATCTCCTTGTCTGTCAATATACGCCGTCATGACTTTCACCGCTTGCACGCGTTGTGTTATTCTTGTTACGGCGAAAATACGATAGCTGCGTCGCAATGGACTGTAATTTTCAAGATTGTGATTCATTTAATCCCATTGTGATCGCTGAACTTTGATATATTAGTTTGTTAGGACAGTGAACTATCCGTTTTAATGTAGCGCGGTGCTGGCGATAAGAGCTTTATATTTTTACGAAAGTGTGTGCTTGTGTGTATGAAGTAAGGTTTGTAATTATGCTATTGAGTCGTCAGTGGCTGTATGGCTGCGTATGTGTGCGTGTGTGAATGGGCGAGGGTAGCAGGTAGGGCAGCATCGGGGTGTACGCGGGTGACGCGGGGTGCGGTATCGACGTGCATGCCGCGCCTGCGCCAAGCTACTCACCTGTTGCCGCGAGGCCATGGAAAGATACTCTTTCAAATTAATATGGACACCTGATACCGAAATAAAAGCAAAGTTTAAAGCCTAAGGACAAAATTGTTTCGTTGATATGTGAGACAGTACAGTTTTCTTTTGTTTTGGGGAATACGCACAACACACATGTCACGTGACTAACCTAACATTTCCAGTGTCATTGAGCAGAGATCGAAATAGGAAGAGTATATTTACCTAAAGTTAGAGGAAGAAAATAACATAGAGTTGATAATACCTCCTCTAAAATCCCGGAATTGTAAATATTATGACCATTAAAACCCGAGATTATAAAAACATGAACTGGACTATAATACCAGCCTGTTTACTGTCCCACTGCAGGGCAAAGGCCTCTTCTTGTATAGAGAAGGCATTAATTTATTTTTTATAATTTTATATAAGCCTATTAAAGTACGGACGGGGTGTAGTCCCCGTCTGATGGTAAGCAGTCAGTGGAATCAAGAAGTGGTGGCCACCATACCAAAAGCCATCGTCTTAAACTGCTGGTATGGTGGTCTCCACTATGGCAGCTGAGAAAGGGGATAGGGGAAGGGAATGAGGGAGGTGAAGAAAAAGGAAAGGGGGGAAATTGGGCTTCTAACGCTCTCACTCACCGAACGAAACGCAGTAGTACGGATACTACTACTCTTACGTCGATCTTGTATGAGAGGGTAGTACTTCCCCGGACGATCCGGCACATTCATGCTGAAACCAGCGTGGATCCACTACCGTAAAAATAAAGGCATGAGCATTAAACACCACGCTTGCTTAAGGCGAATTGGCAATTACAGAGTTTTAAGTCCAGGTTTCCTTCCGATGTTTTGTCGTCACCATCAGTAAAAAATGCCCATGATAAACTTAGGAAGTACATACGAGTATGATTCAAAAATCATATTGGAACTTGCCCAGATTCGAACCCACTACCTCGTGTTTATGAGGCTTATTTACTGAGCCATTTCACTTTGTGTGTGGATATTAATTAAATTTTACTTAATCCCGATATTTAATCTTCATGTTTATGATTTCGGGATTTTAAACGAGGTATTATTAACTTTATATTATTTCCTTCCACGAACTTCAGGTAAACTAGTACTTACTCCGATCTCTGAGTCATTGATAACCTACTCAGTAAACTAATAACTATCGTGATAATCTTAATGTTTACGGTATCGAACGACAGGCGTTTGATGGTTAATATTGGATATTTTTTAGATGCGAGTAGAAATTGTTAATAGTAAATAGCTTATTTGAATTTTCTTCTATATTGAAGACAATTTCTAAAATTTCACTTGTATGTATTTTCTTATAGTAATAAATTACAGCCATATTTCACATTGAAATAGTTTTATCACAATATTTCAAGCAGAAGAAGTTCTCTAAAACTGTGTGTACTTGTGCTTATGTTACCCGTACTGTTTGAATGCCAATTGTATCAATTCTCACGTTTTTATTAAGATGAAACTCTGAGATTTATTTTTCGGTGCGGACAAAATCTAATGTGCTGAATAACAATGTAATAAAGTACGAAGGTATCCGATATTTTCGTCTTAGACTCGTTTGGAAACTTGAAAATAGCCGTGTTTCTTCGAACCTTTATTTAGTACGTAACAATACACTTGCCAGCGACTTGAATACACGCACTTGTCCAGCTGAACTAGCTCAAATTTACGGGAAAAATAAAATTTCCGCTCACTCTTGGGTTTTTCAAAAGTTACTAAAATCTATTCTTAAAAGTATTTTGTTACTCTGGTTTACCATAATTGGTGAATAATGGATTATAAACTAGAATCGTCCCTTTCTAATGAAGTTGCCGAAAACTTTTTAATTTTAAGCTACTAAATGAATCCACTTAAGTATTAACGTTGTATGTATTTTAGGTATACTTAATAAACATCTTACGACAAACGGTTAATTACATAAACAGTGTACAGGTATAATGATAATGTACTGTTTAGTGTTATGGAAAGATCCTGTTACTTTTTTACGAATGAATATAGATCGTTGTTGTAATGCACGTGGCAGTTCGTGTTTTATAGTCTACTTGAAGTAAGCATTCGTCTTACTAAAATTCTGTTTCATCAAATGGATGACTCTATGGGGGTATATTTTTGATGGTGTCGCCTGTCCTACGGTAGGCACGAACAAATTAAATATACATTTACGTCGGCACAGTACGTTACGTGTAAGTGAATTGATCGTAAAAAATGCTCGATGGAAATGATATAGTTATATGGTTTTAAATGATATAACTTTATACGAATAAGGTCACGGCGGCGCGTGGGCGTTACAGCTTCTCTGAAATATAAGGTGGACTGTGCATGGCGTATATACCACAAGTTTCCGAGAAAAAGTTAATTCCATTTTATTTCAGCGCGGTCTAACTATATGTTACGATAAAAGCAACTTTATGTAATGAATAAAACTAACATTCATCGTGCTTTTACTATGCACATGCTTCAGGCAAAGTTCTATATTAAACTCTTTGTTAAAAGAAAATGAATGAAATTTATTTTAAAATTAGCTTATATGTATGAATACTTACTACTGTTACACGGGCAAATAATTTCTACTTAAAAAAAATAAAGTTAAGATATTTTTGTAGTGTATAGCTACGTTTTATGTACGGTTTATTTTTGTGATATAATTATAGGGTAAATGTCATGTTCACTCGGTCGACAGTCGATGCGTGGTAAAAATATAGATAGAGAATATTGATTTGTTTTTAACAAACTACATACTGTGTGGTGTGTGTACATAGTGTGTAGTTTTGCATGTGTGCACGTTATTAGACTTCTCCCGCAGTCATTGGGGAATAGGATAGGAAGAGAGACTTTACATACATAAAATTATCGGACACAAAGTACCTACACTGCACCCAGACTCAGGTTGCACAAAATTTTGTCCCGTGTGGGAATCGAACCCATCTCGATCACAGCACAAAAACATACACTCAAACTATGCACCGAGAAAAATTTCTGAGTTGTATAAATTATGAAGTCACTTTGGTAAGCTGATATAAAAAATAGGCTAATAGGATTTTATTTTGTTTCTGCAGCGCATCAGGTTAATTCATCAAATATTGATAGATACCTTTAAAATTATACTAATTATACTAAATGCACAACCTTCTTGTGCGTTGTGTTCGAGACAATACCAAAATGACATAGACATGAATTCCAAGACCGGTTGACGATGTCTTAATAAATGTTTTCAAAGTGTGATACATTGATAGTTGTATTTGTGTAGCTCCCCAAATTAGGTTTATGCGCTATCAATGCACTTCATTAGTAAAACTTGTTGATAAAGAATTCTGTAGGTACTATATATGACCTGTATTAGATGCATTACATGAATTTTGTGACAAAATTCTCATTGATACGCACGATGGATAGAAAGAAAGAAGAAAGAAAGAAAGAAAAAGATTTATTTTTGTACACTGAACGAAACACACTTAAATTATTACAAAGAAAAAAATAAAACTAAAATCAGAAAATAATGTAAAAATAAAAAATAAAAAATAAAAAAAAGGAGCAGAATACAATACAAAATTTAAATAAAATAAAAAAAATAAATAAATAAATAAAAAATAAAAATTATTTAAATAAAATAAGTAATGTGTGAAAGTGTGTGTCCCATTAGTGCCAAAAATTTGGACATCGCTCAGTTACGTTGCGATTTTTACGATAAACCGCAACACTGATATTCTGCGATATCCGATTAGGGACGCCGCCGGCGCCATAGTTGTGTTGTGTCTGTTTTTACTAAAATAATAAATGAAATTTCATGTAAAATAAATAATATTATGTAAAATAAACGTGTAAATAGGATATTATAAACATAAATACTAAATAGTATAAAGTGTGTGGAGTAAATTATGAACATTTGTGTGTAATTTTAAAGCAAGCGTCTGTCTGTACATGATACATATAGGTAGCAACAATTGTTTGCTCGCGATCGACGATGCCAGCATTTCTAAGAATTGTGAACAAACAATGCGCGGTGACATCGACAGAGTGAATTCTTTTCTGCTGAGAAGAAGGGCAGTGCGTAGTGATTGTTATAAAATAATAAGTTGAGTGAAAAATAATAGGTTGTAGCATAAGCAGTCTCATTCAATGCAGTTGTGAATCTAAATCTAGATTCGTGTGCATCAGAGACACTTTATGCAACACATTTGCCAAACAAATTCATAAAAATATGACTAGGAACCAGAGCACAGAGCTTGTCAACAGTGAAGGTAAGCAGTCAGCAGTCATTTTATTTGAACATAAACAACTTTGTTTGAGTAATATAACATAAATGAATAGTAATAAATAAATATAAAATGTAATTGGAATTATAATTAACATAAATTAGAATAATTAATGATTCACTAAAATTAGAATAAATATTAGATAAGTAAGGGTAATCAAAATAAACCTGTTATGCTACAGGACTAGAAGATGTATGTATGAGAAGCAGGACAGAACTTATGCCTGAAGCCCTGAAATAACCGGCAACTACAAATTGAAAAATCCCTCCATCCAGTACCTGACAGCCACACCCAAGAAGGTATATTAGTAAGCAATATATAAATATATATTGAGTGTTACAATAATAATGCATTGATGTAAAATTAAATTGTGTATAATTAATAAGTATATTAAGATTAAGTGAATTGGAACAATGTGTATAATATATAGGTTATTTTTAGTATTAAGTAGCCTTTTGTGTATCTAGTAAATATTTTTTTAGATGAAAAGCAAATGAATTTCTGGATTTCAGGCTACAGATTGGTGGTGGAAGATCATTCCAGCAGTGGGTCACAGCATATTTAAAACTACCCCTAAAAGCAGCAGTTCTGTGCTTCGGCATGGATAGTGGATTTGTGACTGATCTCACCATATATTTAGACAGAGGTTCTCTCCAGCATAGCTTATCATACAGGTATGAAGGTGTTTTTGTTTGTATAACTCCAAAAAGTAAAGAGGCTAGGTGTAACTTTCTTCTAGCAGCCATCTTGAGGATGTTATATTCATTTAGATAGGGAGTGACATGGCTGCGCTTGGGTATATTTATACAAAATCTAGCACACGCATTTTGTATGCGTTGTATGAGCCGTGCAGTACGTGCTAGCAGGCACGGCCCATACACCACATCACAGTAGTTCAACTTGGACAATACCAGACTATCAACCAGCTGCTTTCTGATCGGAATACTTAGGAAATTTCTTATATTGTACAGTATTTTTAGCCGGTAAAAACAGTTACTCAGAATCTTGCTTATGTGGGCCTCAAAGCGCAATTCTGGGTCCATAGTTAACCCCAGATTGCAAACACTATCTGCTTTATGAATTGCCTCATTCATGATCATTATTTCGGGCTTAGCAGAGAGTATGTCTCTGATTTGTTGTCTGCTACCCAGCACCATAAACTTTGATTTATGGTGCTAGGTAGCAGACTTATGGTGCTAGGGTTCAGAACCAGAGAGTTATGTTTTGACCACTCAGTAACTCTTTGTAGGTCTTCATTAAGTTTCTGAACAGCTGATGACACTGCGTCAGGCTTAAAAGAGTGATACACTTGCAAATCATCTGCATATATGTGGTATTTACAGTTCATGAAGGACTGAGTTACATCAGCACTGTAAATTATATATAATAGAGGCCCAAGTATTGAGCCCTGCGGCACGCCTCTGTGAACACTGCGCGGCTCCGACGACTTTATACTGCCAGGAATCTCAACAAATTGAGTTCTATTTGATAGGTAGCTATTAAACCACTTTACCGTTTCTACTGAGAACCCATAGTAGGAAAGCTTCGAGAGCAGCAATGTGGAATTTATAGAGTCAAAAGCCCTGGAATAGTCCAGCAAGACCAGAATTGTACCTTCACCTTTATCACGAGCCAGCAATGGATGAATTCGAATGATTCAAAAATCGTCGACTGCCCAGGTGACTTTTTATTTATCTTCTACATATAGGTACACCACATTTTTTGTAATGGTTCACCGTTTTTGTAATGGTTTAACCGCCGTTATTCGGTAGACTGATGTACTGTCATAATTTGTCATCACTCTGCAAAGCCGCTGTCTACCGTGAAGGGAGTGGGGTAGGTAAAGGATGGGAGGTTAAGAAAAAAGAAAGACGGAAATTGGGCCTCTGGCACTCACCTATCGAAACACAATAGTACGGATACTATTACTATTTTGTCGATTTTCTATGTAGGGCATGCTGAAACCAGCGTGGATCTCCGACCGATCAATATAGGTATTTTATCAGAGTTTCGTCGATATATCGGCTGATTCAATTTAAATCATTTGTATTGAAGACTATTTCCTTGTATATATTACGTTATTATACATTTCAATCATACAAAAAGGTGGCTCTTCGGATGTCCCAATAAAAGACTTTGTCATATCCCACATGTATTCAATGAAAAAAGGTTTCACTCGATTGAATAAGTATGGATGATTTATTGTATGCGTTACTTTGAACAATAATGTTTGAGTAATATATAAAGCGTGTAGTTATAATAAGCATATGGATCAATACAACTGTGAGGTAAAGCAGTGCTTGCAGAGGTCATTTTACTTTCAGTTGAATATTCATTTCGTTGAGGAACTGAACAATTTTGACTAACAAGCATTATTATTAAAAAACAAAAAGCTCGCCTGCCTAAAACAAAGTGAAAATAAAGAAACCTATTTTTTTTCTCTCGTGCTGACGCTACATTGAAATTTTATATACCCTATGTCACTCCCACAATCAATACGAATCTAATGACACCTCATACGTTAAAGTCCATCACGCCATTTAGGCTGTAGAGCGTGCCAAAGAAATATACATACATATTCACATACATATATATATACATACATACATACGTTCGAAAAACATTATCCTCATTGACTGCGTCAGTCGAGCAAAAAACGAGGTCACACAGTAAAGTTTACGATTTTAACTATCTCAATCAGAAATTTTAAACATTTTACATTATTAAATACCTCTAGTCTAGGAAAACATCGTGAGGAAACCTGGACTTAAAATTCTGAAATTGCCAATCCGCCTTGAGCAAGCGTGGTGATTAATGCTTATACCTTTTCTTTCTTTCTACCAAAACATATCATTACTGTATGACATCAAATGACCGTAAAGATTAAAAAGATTACCCACGACCGTAAAGATCACTAGTCATAAATAAGTCTAGTCACAAGCAAGAAGTTTGCCAAGTAACAGAGAAATAATAAACGTACTATAAAAAAAAAAAATATCTCTCGTTCATCGCTACCAGTGCTGCTCAATTTAAAAAATTGCGAATGCAAATAAAATCCTACCGCCGCAAGAAGGTTTACCTACCTACTTCTCTTCACTCAATCATCTAAACTCTTTGAACTAACTTTGCAGAAACTACTGACAACTCAATGAGGAGCGGCTAATCGAATCCTCTTTAATGAAAATGGTTCGTGTTTGTATGCAAGTAAAAGTACTACTTTTCTTTTATATTATCCTACTAAAATGACTTGCTCTAACTGATGATGAGCAATTAGTCGAGTTGAGAAGTGGTGATCACCATCCCAATTGCTATCATAGAAATTGAGTATGTCATCTGCCAAATAGGCAATAGTACTTAGATCTTTCATTCGATCTACTACTGGCTGAGATAGATGTTTGAGAAAGCTCTGAGTATAAGAGGTCTGTTTAGGTTTGTTTTTTAACTACACCGGACCTAGTATAAAATTATGCCTGATAGGCTCTATGATACGGTAATTAATTATAGCGAGGGTAAAACTCGTTACAGTAATAATCTAACATGAAACTAATAGTTGTCTTTCTCTATTCCTATCTAAATCTTCACAGCCTATATGAAATTATTAAGAATCTATTTTCAGGTGGGCCTTTTCTGTAATTACATTACCGTAGGTCTCATAAAGGCTTATTATCTTGAACAAACGAAAGTTTTTACGTCGCCAATAGTACAAATGATTTGATTAACACTATGAAAGAAACTTGCTATGAGACAAGAAAATTCTCTCAGTAGCTAAGGTAAGAAATTACATTATCTACATTATATTTTTTTTTCTAATAGCAATAAATTTAAGATTTTTTTATTAAAAAGTAAAAAAAAGACCCGTAACTTAGGTAAAGCTCTGTGTCGCAAAAATTTTACGGATTTAAAATAAACACCCACAAACTACACTTATGTCCAAATTCTCGACTGTCAGTTAACTTTTATAAGACGCGTTTAAATTAGTATTGAAATGAGACAGAGCAAGAAACTTAAGGGCCACTTAAAATAAAGTGCCGTTTTTGTATTGTTGGTAAGTCTATTGAAAAAGTCATGCAAATATAAGGCTCAGGCAGAAATCAAACCAATACCTAAAGGTAGTGGCGCGGCGATCGCTCCAGTCGTATCTTTATATTATGAACATGTATTTAAAAATATAAAAGATAGAATCCGGCATGTAATTAAAGTTTCAGAGACAGTTACATTCTCACAATATGTGTTGGTTGAATAAACACTATTTTCGTACTGTTCATAGTGTTCATGTAGTCTACCTACAGCAGTTTACGACTGCCTTGGCTATTAAGTGTGTTCTTGATTTGTATTCACATACGCGGTTAGCGCTTTATATGCCTTAGCCTATATCTTACCTTAGTAATATATTTTTCACTCGTTATGAGATTTCCGTCATGACTCTCGATAATGTCAATTCATTGCAAGGCGGTTTGATCGATCTCCCAGCATAAGGCTTGTTGGCTACAACACATCTGTCTATGATGATAGATCGACCTTGTATAGTATCGTACAATATTAGAGATATACCTATAGAATAGCACCTCGATGTCCACGAGTTTGCATCGGGAGTGTCAAAGCAAATTGCTAATAGATGATGTTGGTCATTTAGTTATATCTATGCAAGTAAGCAAGGTGCGAGCAATTGCTAACAATATCTCTGAGAGAGTTACCTGATCGATGACATACTCGACACATATCGACAATGTCCTTCAAGATTTATTGTTGTTGTTATTCTGTCCTTCGATATAAATTATTATTACTACGAATTGAAATTAATCCAAATAATCCACAGTTATTTGATACCAACAAATCAAGTTATATCTTCTAATTAACAATGCCATTTTTGTTATTGTTGATGCGCTGAACCCAAAATAGTACCATAACCATTAGCCACTATATGGTACAAAAATAATGACTTGGCAACAGAACAACAGGTACATCGAAGGTGCTCAGATATACTCGTAACACTAAAAATTCACAAAACTCAAGAAATGTAGGTAAAGCACAGTCTTTGCAAGTATCCGAGTATGCGCAATACTATTTTCACTCTCTTCGCTTCATAGCGAAAGGCCTCAATTCAATTTCAACACAAGTATGCGTCTGTGTTAATTTTGGGATGTTTTACTAAGTAGTAAAACATCCCAAAATTAACACAGACGCAAGTGCTCGTCCCGACCGGTTTGCTGAAAAGTTAACTAACTTTTGACAAAAAATTATTAATGAGGTTTGTGTACAATGAATTATATTTTCATCTAAAGATGAATTGTGGAAATTCTATAAATAACTGCGAATGAAAATGGTGCCCGGGAAATTATTTCCGATATTGGCTACACGGTGGATCGTTGACCCGATAAATGTGGCAAGCAACTGATGAATGACGGTGGCTGGACTGGTTTAGGTAGTTACTTGGGGGCGGCCTATATATAGCAATAGACGTGTTTCGGCTTATGATGATTGGTTGCCACTAAATAGTACCTAAAACTATGTAAAGGTTAGTATGCGAATGAGGATAGTATAGGATCAATTTTACTCTCTCTCTCTAGCACTACTTTGTCTAGAATTCAAATCAATCGAACTTTAATAGGAGGTGGAATATTGTATCATTAGTGCACTATTGTTTTAGTTTAAATATTCATTTCATTTGTAATAACAAGCTATTGATATTAGTACACCAAAAGACTTTATATAAGACGTTTGCAGTAAAAATCTTAATAAATTATAAAATAAAGCAAACAATGAATATTTTAGTGATACTGTTCTTATTTCAAAATAGAATTGATCTTAAAACTGAGTTTTATTTAAACAAAAATTCGTCTAGTATTTGATCAGATTGCGTTAAAGTAAATCTAAAACGTCTTAAAATTAATTTAAAATTCAATATTATCTTAATCTTTTTAAGTTGTGTTTAATGCCAGAACACTTAAACCTTAAAAAAATACATTATTACTTAGAAAAAGCTACAGCAGTTACCTAGTTTCAAAGCCTCGTGTATAAAAGGTAGATAAGTACTACAACCGTAACGAAGTACATACTGAATAAAAATATACCAGCGGACTATTTGCAAATGAATACTCGCAATGTATGTCAACAGAACAAGCATAAGTATAAAAAATGCATCAAGTTGGCTCGGACCGGACGGCGTGAACAATACAAAATCTTGTTTTAATATAAATATGTATATTGTGAAAATCGTCAGGTACGGCTGCACTTTGTGGAGACGTTAAAGCGATTCTCTGTTTTCCTTCATAAATATTAAACTTTTCCTTTATCTCACTATAAAGCTTTCGTCACCAACCAAGCATATTGGTAAATGGCTATTCTAATATTAGACTCTTCAGGTCAAGAACCTCACAATTTCATATTTGGTCGGCAAATATATTTGTGTTTCTTAGTTATTTGTTGAATTCTGTTTATTTATTTCATAAATATTATAAACTAGCCTCGACTTTACCTATCAAAAGTGATTTTGGGATAATAATCATGATAACAACTCTTGTGTTTATTCAGAACATAGTTTCTTTGTGTCAAGTTTTATCCAAAGCTGTTTAACGGTTTATTTGTGTCTGAACATACAATAATTTTTTCAAACATTTCTCGTAGATCTCTCGATTTTTTCGATTTTTGTTAGGTATAATATAATTTTATTCAGAGAACATTTCAGATATTCGATGTTGACTTGTACATCGAGTGTGTACGTCAGTTCCTGCTATTGGCGACATGAGATACGCCCACACTTATAGATGACGTCCGATAGAAATGTGTGGAAGTGCAATACATATCGTGGATAGTCCAAATAGTAGGCGTTGGAATGTGAAATGAAAAGTGTTTTATCCTTTTAGGGTTTTTGTACTTTACGAGTGACAATTTACATCTATTTAAAGCAGCAAAGGTTTACACAAATTACATTACATAAGCATTATTTTATCAACTATCATCGTCAGATCACGCTTATCTATGTATTTATCACATTCAGTTGCCATAACAAGTCAAAAGTCACGTAGTAATTTTAACCTTCTAATTATTATTACTACAAAATGCAAGCATGCCTTTATTATCCCTTTTTACCTCTAAGGCTGTAATGTACATATTTAGCAGATTGTGGTGCAAGTTGTACCGATGTCGGAAACTCCTAATGGACCTGTTGCTCGTGACCAATGGACACTGTCTTTGCATTTCTACGAGCGTCCGGTTTACGTCAACTAACACAGAATTATTTTTTGTAAAACGACTACAACCATACCTATTAAAAATGCTTATAGTAATGGATTAGGCTGGATTGATCATAATTAATTAGACAGATACCTAGGTACTACAATAGAAAAAGTCTTGGCGAATGCGTATTTTGGATTGTAAGAGTTTAGTGTAGGCGTATTTATCTGTATACGAAAGAAAGAGAAAGAAAGAAAGAAAAACAGTTTATTTTTCACATGTAGGTGACACACACAAGAATAAGTAAAAATAAACATTCAGCCACAGTCAAAAAACAAAAACATACAACTGACAAAAAAAACAGAGTACCATGGCACTGGACTTCACACAAGCTTGCGTGCAGATGTGCGCCACGTCCACGCGAAATACTGGCTGTCACTTAGCTTAATGCTGAGGCCCTTCAAAGCTCAACAGCGCTGGTTTTCAGCAACAGCCCCGTGTACGACGATCTGTCTGTGACGTAGATGCAGAAATCGTAAGAATATCTACCTATATTCAAGAAAAAAAAATTGCTCGACTATTATCTATAACAAGTAGAGCCTAAAGTGACGGATATAATATGCGTTGGTATGTGCAGGCTCACAATTCACCTTTAAACGTTTTAGGTTGGAAAATTATGTTTATGTAGGTATATCTTAGGTAGATATACGAGTACGTTGCCGAACTGTGACTGCTATTACCTTTTATTTCAAGATTCATATGATGTACAGAAATAAATTTTGCTATCTACTAACTATAACGAAACGGCTGTCTTTGGAATGTACGACGTTGCTTATGTTAGTTTGAACTTTTCATACACATAAACATAAAGAGTTTTTCAGACGCCACAGTTTAACAGTAAAATATTTAGCTATATAATTGAAAATAAGGTTATTAATGTGTGATCGGTATCACAGATGTTCAATATGTTAACCTTATTATACTCATACTTGGAAAGTCATATTGACATCGAACCCTTACTCTCGTTCATAAACGACACTTAAGATAAAAGAAAATAAAACGTGCCATTTACCTACATATTTGTGTTATTTGCGTAACAAAGTAAAGGTACTAAACTTGTTACTTTAACAGAAACACACAAACAGAAATACAGCAGACATAAAAATATCAAACCCCGATGTCAGTTCTTCATATAGCTCTACTCTTGTAACCGAACTACCGCAGGCAAAATTGCTGACAAATTCCATATTACATTTATTACTGATGACTTTCATAAAAATACTTTGTAACCTTAATTAATGAATGAGTTAAGTTTAAATGAACAGAAAGGGTAGGGAGGTAGATACCCTTCCCAACGACTGGTTGTCTTCAAACCGTCTTAAAAAAAGTTTCAGCGAGGAGTCCAAGTTTTTCCACCTTGCAATAAAAAATCAGCTTTTTATTAATATTAATAAATAATATTAATTTTTTATTTGCGTCTAGGCCATAAGCTGGCTATGATTATGAAATACGCAAACTTAATATCCTTGTTTTGAACTAAATATCATAGTGTAAAATATATTAATATTCATATCTATAATATATAAAATTATTTTTAGAAAAAAATATGAAAACCGACTTCAAACAACACCTACATGTTCAATCCTTAACTAAAAAGTAGAAAATAATATTTTAATTACTTCATAGCAAAGAACATTAAAGGGGAATCAACGCAATCCTTGATACCTATAATACTTTACTATTTATAGTTTTTAATCAGTTATTTTGGAGTCGGTGCCAGCCAAGAAGGATCTTTAATTCTGTCATTGCAACCAACTTTTGAAATGCACGGGGCGGTAATTGCACGCGTGGGGGATATGCCTGAGTGCACTACCCGAACGCGGTCGTCATTGATAGTTGTGTTCAGATATACATAAAAAATTTGACGCGCACTTATCAGATTCCGCTCGATTTCTTGTATCAAATCTATATTTTTCATTCATATATTTATTGATTAATCAAGTAGGTTATTTTTGCTAGTAGGTAGGTTATTTTTATGAAGGTCATTATGATCCTTCTTGGCTGGCACCGACTCCAAAATAACTGATTAAAAACTATAAATAGTAAAGTATTATAGGTATCAAGGATTGCGTTGATTCCCCTTTAATGTTCTTTGCTATGAAGTTATTAAAATATTATTTTCTACTTTTTAGTTAAGGATTGAACATGTATTCAAGTCGGTTTTAATTTTTTTTCTAAAAATAATTTTATTTTTAAACTTTTAGTGGGAATTAATTGTGTATAAATATATTCAATATGGGTAGACCTACTAAACGTGCTGTGCAAATGAGACAGCGCCGCGCCGTTTGAAAGAAAGTAGAGACGAGAGGTAAGATTGTAAATAGAGATATAAGGTCCTTTTCAACACTTTCTCGATCGCTAAACCCTGAATCCCAGAAACCACAAATCAAAACAAAAAAGTGATGATCTACCAACAATAAAGAATCATCAAAATTCATAATTTAACTGACCGAGCAATCGCTCAGATATACAAAACATAAACAGTGGTGCTGAAAGGCAGGTTTAAGGCCGCCCGTTGCTGTTGTAATTTCTCACGACCATAAGACCTCCAACTTGGCTTAACGACTACTAAATTATAGTGATAATCATAGTCTACTGCTTCTAAAGAATGAAGACGCTGAAAATGAAATGACGCAAATGGTCACTCATCCAGGACCACTTCGTTTCTAACAAAAAATGAATTTTGAAAATCACTTCGCACTTGTAGCATGGACATGTCAATGTCAGATAATTCGTCGCAAAAGACATCGACGTGTTGCTTTACACGTCTTCACTTCTTGCAAACGTTTTGTTACAAAATATTAAATTGAAGCCAAACTACTAAATCATTCTTTATAAAAAAAAACATGGGACCCCATTTCGGAGTATACCCTTTCATATAAAAGAAGAATTTTCCAAATTGGTTTATAAATGACGGAGTTAAGTTCTAACAAACATACAACCACTAAACCATTTCTTATAATAAAAAAATGGGACCAATTTCAGAGTATACCGTCTCAAATAAAAAAAAAATTTTTCAAATCTGTTCATAAATGACCCAGATATATGAGGTAACAAACATACAAAAAAAAAAAAAAAAACGTACGACCCGAATTGATAACCTCCTCCTTTTTGAAGTCGTTTAAAATCTGGCTCTGAATCGCTGAATGTGTTGCTAAGCGCAAATCTCGAGAGCAGTTGAACCGATTTCACTAATTCTTTTTTTATAATATTTCTTGAAGTACGAAGATGGTTCTTACGGAGATAAAAATTTATAAAATACATATTTCTATACTCCCATACAAAAGTATCTTTATTTATTCCAAAATGTTTAAAAAAATGTCCACCCGTGTGAAGGCGGGGCGGGCCGCTAGTTATTTTATATAAATGTGTGTATTTTTGTTGCGTGACTGATGCAGTTAAGGATGGTAATGTTTTTCGAGGGTATGTATCTATGAATGTATGTATGTCAGTATGTATGTCTATTTCTTTGGCACGCTCTACAGCCTAAATGGCTTGATGGATTTTAACGTATGAAGTGTCATTAGATTTGTATTGATTGTGGGAGTGACATAGGGTATATAAAATTTTAATTTAGAGTCAGCACGAGAAAAAAAATGAGTAACTTTCTTTTCACTAAGTTTTAGGCAGGCGGGCTTTTTGTTTTTTAATAATATTCGCTTGTTTGTTTGTAAGTCACCTCTGAAATAATTGAACTAGTTGCTGCTATGGAAACTACTTTCTTTAAGTCAAGCTAAGTACTGAAATCTATTAAGTACTAACACGTGTCTCTTGCACATCACTATTTATTTCTTCTAAACAAAATGTGTGACACAATATCAACTGCAAAAATTAACAACATATTTAGACAAATTAACGTTATTGGCAGCAGTAACAGCGGAAAGCTGACTGGCAGCAACCACTACTAATAACGAGTAACTAACAAAATAACTAATGCGCCCCACGGTTACGCACGCGCGTTAAATATTTTTTGTATTCCTCGAGAATCAGACCGATTTTCGGGATAAAAAGTAGTCTATGTGCGCCTCCGGTATTTAATTTATATATATTTATCGAAATAGGTCAGTCATTCAGGCGCTGAGTGGTAACAAACACGCACACACACACACAAACTTTCCCGTTTAAAATATTATTAGGATCGACAAGGTAATTAACACAAAGCCCAGTGAATTACTACGATTCGTATGCTCACTTGGTGATTTATTGTTCAGTGTTTATTTAACTATTTATATTATTTCGCCGTGCTATGTTGACAAAAGTGTGAGTTAGAGGTCTGAAATTGAGACCTATTGATGACATTAGATGCATCATAGTCGGTGTAATATTGGCTGCTAGCGAATTTGATTTCTGGGACTAGTATAATAATATGTACTCAGTACAAGAAGACTTCGCATACATATTATACACGTATTTCAAAACACTGACCATAAAACGGAGAATTATTGCACAAGTTCTAAATGGTTATTAATCTGGTTAAGAAGGACGGATAGACCATATAATGACTAGGTAAATAAACACAAACACACACACATATATATTCAGTTTAAAGCAAACATGTAAGTACGTTAAAATTTCAATACGAACATACCTACTAGTTTTATTCATACATATTTCACCTATTCAGAGCACGGAAAGGCTGGTTATCTATAATACAGGACCTCCTAATACAGAGACCAGTCTTCCAAACAGACACACATTCGCTGTTTTCTTTTATGGACTCGTATTTGTATTTGAAATATAGACTCAATTTCATCGTGGGTGTTACGCTAAGATAGGACATCTAATGTATTTCTGTCGCCGTTATAACAACAGTTACTAAATAACAGAATAAAGAGGGCTCCCATACAACAAACGTCATTATTTTGCTCGTTATACCAGTATCTATGGTACAGAATCCTTCGTGCGTAATCTGACTCGCACTTGGGCGGTTTTTGTATAGTTGATACTTATGAGCAATAATATAAATAGCAGTTGAAATCCTATCAACTGTTTATAAAATTGCTATGGTTAATGTTGAGAACAGCAAATATGTTCAGATTTACAACAATACTACATTAACAAGCAGTATTATTTGCATGTTAATTTATATTCGGTGTTGAGTTTTCGCCATATTTGGTTGTTTCAATCAACTAGTTTAATGCGCCGTATTGTACCCGTCAATCAATTATTTAATTTAATCTCATTTAAATATAAATTGTGTCTATAAAGCTGTGAAATTTTAAACGTATTCTCGTGTCATCGTAGCTTCAAAAGAGCGTAAGTGAGAGATATTATTAGGTTTAAGAGAATACATCTGTATTCAAAACATTAAGCCGATATTTGACAAAATAGATGCATTGGTACATAACTCATTATACAGTAACTTAACAGGGAGTTACTTATTAAAAATGAAAAACTTATATAAGTTAGATTCTGGTAGTGTAAGTGAAGCTGTTTATCTGCGAAGATGCCATTGTAAATTTATTTTAAAAGCTTACAGACTATTTTAGATTTCTGCTATAGTTTTAAAGGATTTTATAGGTATTATAATTATAGTTTGCGTAAGTGTACCAACCTGAACGATCCTTACAGTGAAAACCTACAAGTACTACGAAGTAAATAAAATAGTATACAGTTGTTCAAAAGTAGGCCATAAAGGCTCAAATGAGCTGACCTTTCTGTCTTAATATACCTATAGTAATAGCGGAGTTACTTTGGACTAGGTAGGGATGACTACGGCGCTCCGTAGTTACTGCAGATTTAGTAGGTACGAGAGAAATTCAACCACGAAAACGTCAAACATTTCTTTTTATATAACTAAATGTAGCTAGTAAGGATTCGCCTGATAATAATTCTTTTAACTTATTTGAAATACCAGAAACATAATAAGTAACCCTAAGGTTTTTCTATGTATAAATTTTTTTTTTTTTTTTATATTAGCCTACCAAAGTGACTCCACTCTGCCTGATGGTAAGCAGTAAGTGGAATCCAGAAGTGGCGGGCACCATTCCAAAAGCCAAACTACTGGTATGGTGGCCTCCACTATGGCGGCTTAGTGAGATGCTTTTTCACGCCCCGCTTAAAGGACCCAGGATCAAAATTAGATGGGAACACATGCGCTGGCAAAGAGTTCCAGGCTTTAATTGAGCGACAAAAGTATGAAGTGCTGAACCGTTTGGTTCGAGACCCTTTAGATTCGACTGTGAAAGGGTGGCACTTTAGTCCCGCACGTGTTGTTCTGGATAAAAAGGGAGAGGGTGGGATTAATTCAAAGAGCTCTTCAGAACACTCTCCATGGTAAAGGCGATAGAAGACGGCCATTGAGGCGATGTCTCTTCGCAACTATAAAGGCTCAAGGGTCTTAGTAGCCTCCGGGCTTCCGATGATACGGACTGCTCGCCGCTGCAACCTATCGAGTGCATCCAGTAAGTACTGTGCGGAGCCATCCCAAAGATGAGAGCAGTATTCCACGCAGGAACGAACCTGTGTCTTATAAAGAAGACAGAGCTGCTCGGGCGTGAAGTACCGCCTCACCCTGTTCAGGACACCGAGTTTACAGGAGGCGGTTTTAATGACGCACTCGATGTAGTTGAGATCTCAGCTGATGTCCATACCCAGGATACTTAGGCTATCCTGTAGTGGTAACGCTGTGTTCTGAAGAGAGGGAAGGGGAAGGAACGGAGATTTTTTTGCAGAGAACGCGCACACCTGTGTTTTCTTGGCATTGAACTCGACCAAATTCTCACAACCCCATTTAGAAATGCGGTATAATACTTGGTCGAGCTCAGCGACAAGTTCTAGGCGTTTTGCCTCGATGTCAGTCTGTTTAGCCGCATGATGTCCGAGATATCGCCCATGCACTGTACTATCATCTGCATAGCAATGAATGTTGCCAAGGGACAACATGTCATTGACATGCAGAAGATACAGAGTGGGCGACAGGACGGACCCCTGAGGCACCCCAGCGTTGACCTGTAAATAATTGGAGGCCGATCCGTCACAAAGGACTCTAATGCGGCGCTCACGCAGGAATGCGGCAATCCAGTTGCACAGCTGGGGTGGCAGACCATATGCTGGAAGCTTGGACAGAAGCGAACGGTGCCAGACTCTATCGAAGGCTTTGGTTATGTCAAGGCCGATGGCCAAGGACTCGCCATGCCTGTCCATAGCTTCACCCCATTGGTGCGTGATATACGCTAGAAGGTCACCCGTAGACCGTTTTGACCTAAAGCCATATTGTCGGTCACTAATTAACGAGTGACCCTCTAGGTAGCGGACTAGTTGGGAGTTTATTATCCGCTCAAGCACCTTACAGAGAACTGAGGTGACAGCTATGGGTCGATAGTTGCCTGGCTCGGACCTATCCCCTTTTTTGGGAATGGGTTGAACATTCGCCTCTCTCCAAGCCTCCGGCACAATTCCCGAGGAATAAGATAGGCGGAATAGGCGCGTCAATGCAGGAGACAACTCCGCTGCGCATTTCTTAAGAACCACCGCTGGAATACCATCCGGTCCGCTGGCTTTCCGAACATCGAGCGACCTTAGTTCCGCACGGACATCACGATGCCTAATACGAATATTAGGCATAACGGAGTCGCAGCCAGATATAGTCGGCGGGTGCAAGCCACGGTCGTCGATTCGGGAGTTAGCCGCAAAGAGTTCTACAAGCAAGTTTGCTTTCTCTTGCGGCTCGTGGGCCAGCGATCCATCAGGACATTTCAAGGGGGGCAGCGAAGGCTTGCAGAAGTTGGATTGCACGGCCTTGGCTAGTCGCCAGTAGCTACGGCTACCCGTAGGATGCGAAATGAGTTCTTGCCCAATCCGTGCAATGCGCTGGGCATCCGCTCTGATGTAAGCCCTCTTGCATTCCCTAGTGGCTTTGTTGTACGCTGCTTTTAGGCGATCCAAGCTAGGGTCGCGCCGTGCTCGGGCCCTGATCCAAGCGCGGTACGCCGATTCTTTTTGTTTAACAGTGTCGGCGCACTCACGGTTGAACCAGGGACGCGTTTTGCCGGCACTGGTGACATCTGAGGATGGAATGTAATATTCCATACCTAACAAGATCTCACCAGCGACAGCAGTAGCACTTTGCGACGGATCCCTGTCTTTAAAGCAGCGTAATACCCATGGGACGGAAGCAAAGTAATCCCGCATACCGTCTCAGTCTGCTGACGAGTAGTGCCATAGTCGTCGCTTTACCTCCGAACGTCGTGGGGGAGCAACAAGAGGCACTGAGGCGCAGACCAAACAGTGGTCGGAATTACCCAGTGGGGCGTGGACCGAAACACTGTATTGGTCTGGGTGACTCGTCAGCAGTAGGTCTAGCAAAGAGGGCGCTTGACCTCGAATATCTGGTATCCTGGTGGGATGGATTACCAGTTGCGTCAGGTCATGCGTGAGAGCGAATGCATGGGCGGCTCGTCCCGCATGGTCTGTTCTGAGAGAACCCAACCCGGTCTCGTGGTGGGCGTTAAAGTCTCCCAGAAACACCAATTCCGCGTTCGGAAACCGCTCCTGCGCTAAGTCTGCCGCCTGACTCAGATGGTCAAAGAGTCGAGTTGTCTCCAAATCTCCGAAGTGGGAACGGTAAAGGCACGCGTAGACCCGGCTCAGAGAACCAAGATCAACGTGAAGCCAAAGGATGGGGTAGGATGGGTCCTCTAAGCAGCGCAGACGGTGATGGCAAACATCCGCCCTGACGAATGCGCATACTCCGGCCTTAGCGCGAAAGCGCTCCTCGAGCACATAGCCGGCGTAGTGCAGGTATGCCGTGTCGTCAGGGCGGCGTATTTGTGTCTCCGTTAGGAAAAGCAAAGCCGGCCGTGCCGTCTCGAGGTGTTGGTGGACAGCGTTGAGGGTTGAATGGAGTCCACGGATGTTAGTGAACTCCACCTCAAATAGCGGGTTGGTGGGGGAGGAAGATGCCGCTGTTAGACCTGCTGCTTTTTTGCGTGCTGCCATGTTGAAGGGTGAAGGGAGGGGCGTGGAAAAGATGACTGCCCTCGCAGCAAGGCTAGACAAGGTGCCGAGTATTGCTTCGTCATTTAACTGTGTGGCATGGTGGTAGCCGATCCGCCGGACGGAAGGGCCCCCGTACCCTCTCGGAAATGGTCGCCGGGTCTCACCATCCGGTCACCAACCGGCACGACGAACCACTCCGGGATTATGCGCGACCTGGTGGGGCAGCCTCCTAGGGTGGTTAGGCCTAGTTGGGCCCCTGTACTATGCCGCGGGCGGCCAGCGGCACCACCGTTTCTACGGGTCTCCGTGGCCGGCGGGTCGACCCACACCACCCACACAATGACTCCGCGGATACTCAGCTGGTCCCACACATGCTGCGAGGATTGCCATCTTTGCATCAGTTGGGCCTCCGGCACTCTCACTCACCGAGCGAAACGCAATAGTACGAATACCATTACTCTTACGTCGATCTTCTATGAGAGGGTAGTACTTCCCCGGTCGATCCGACCCATTCATGCTGAAACCAGCGTGGATCTACTACTAAGATATTATACTACTAAGGTATTATCACAGGTATGCCTTGAAGAAAGTCACCATCATTCTATGTTCTCTGGTACTTTTCCTTTAGCTTGGAAACAGGCGTATATAATACCACTTCCGTAAATAAGCAACCCTGTCTTTTTGTCCCACTACAGACCCATATCCATCCTGCCTTTTCTTTCAAAGTTCTGGAACACATTGTACATGCTCAAATTTCCAGGTTTCTGATGTCTAACAGCCTTATAAGTCCTTTCCAGTCTGGATTCCGTGCTGGTCACAGTACGGTCTCTGCGCTACTGAAGGTTACTGATGATATCCGCTGGGCTATGGAGAACAAGTCGCTCACTGTA
Organism: Parascotia fuliginaria; assembly: GCA_963082885.1. Taxonomy (NCBI): domain Eukaryota; kingdom Metazoa; phylum Arthropoda; class Insecta; order Lepidoptera; family Erebidae; genus Parascotia; species Parascotia fuliginaria. The sequence goes on along the minus strand of OY720180.1, from coordinate 8,575,796 downwards.
TTAGTTCTTCTTGATTTCAGTTGTGCCTTCAGCTCAGTGGACTTTGATATCCTGCTGGGGATCCTCCAATCTATGAACTTCTCTTCCTCTGCATTAACCTGGTTGAACTCATACCTTCGGGGTCGCTCACAGTGTGTCCGCCTCGACGAGACTTTCTTTGACTGGTGTGATCTCACTGCTGGTGTACCACAAGGTGGCGTTCTCTCCCCTCTCCTTTTTTCTCTTTTCATAAACACGGTTACCAAAGTTATCTCTTCCAACTTCCATCTTTACGCAGACGATTTGCAGCTCTATAGACATTTTTCACTGCCTGAGGCGGACTCTGCGATTGATGCGATGAATCGTGATCTGGACAGTATCAGTAATTGAGCTCACTCTTACGGCTTGCAGATTAATCCCACTAAGTCACAGGCTATGATTATAGGCAGCAGATATTTTCGCAATCAGCTTGACCTATCATCTCTGACGCCATTGACCCTTAACGGCTTATCCATCACCTATACTGACACGGCTAAAGATCTTGGTGTCTTAATCGACAGCAACCTCTCGTGGCGAGCTCAAGTGAATGAAGTTAGTCGTAGGGTCCATTATTCATTTCATTCGTTAAAATGTCTTCAAAGTTTCTTGCCCTTTAAAACTTAAATTTATCTAGCTCAATCTCTTATCCAGCCGATAATTGATTACGCCGATGCCTGCTATCTGGATGCCACTGAGGAGCTCTTAAATAAGCTTGAGCGCCTACAAAACTTATGCATCCGATTTGTTTTTGGTCTTCGAAAGTACGACCATGTTTCCCACTTCCGTAAGGAACTCAAGTGGCTCCCAATCCGCCTTCGCAGGAACACTCGAATATTATGTCTCCTCTTTCACATTCTTTTTACCCCTGCTTATCCTGACTACCTGTGCGAGCGTTTTTCTTTTGCTCGCCCTTCTGATGCTCCTTGTAGATCCCACCTTAGAACTATTCTTAATATCCCATCCCATAAAACTGACTTCTACTCCTTCTCATTTTCTGTTCATGCAGTTCGGTTGTGGAATTCACTTCCGCCTAATATACGAGAGTCCAAAACCATCTCTGTTTTTAAAAAACGTGTTATAGACCACTATCTCTCAACATTATTATGATTGTCTATATTTATATTTATTTATAAATATTTAAATGTGTATTATGTATGCATGTATGTATATTTTTATCTATTATAAGTATGTGTAATTTGTGTATTTTTATTTTTTGTTTTAGTTTTAATCTATCAATAATTAGTTTACACACTGTGTCTATGTCTCTCATCTAATTTTCCTGTCGCAGGTCTGCTGGAAGAGATTTCTTTTGAAATAAGCAGTACCTTTGTGCTCTTCTTACTTATGTTCGTTTTCTATAATTGTCATGTGTGTACATAAATAATAAATAAATAAATAAATAAATCATATCTATATACAGAATAACACATCTGTAGCGGTTGTTCTGAGATACGGGATTGGTTTACAGTCTAACTGGCCGTGATTGAATAATATACTCTACATGACACCGCAGTCATTGCTAGAAATTAACTTAGGTTTGAACTTGTAATAACAATGTGTGTTGGGTTTAAATCTATACATATAATAAAATTGGAGTGTCTGTTTGTAATATTGAAATAACCGTTTTTTACTACATGTATATGAATATATATACGGTACATACACTAAAATAATTTTTTTTACAATATTTGTCTGTCTGTCTGTCTGTTTGTTTGTTCCGGCTAATCTCTGAAATGGCTGGACCGATTTTCACGGGACTTTTATAGGCAGGTAGCTGATGTAATAAGAAGTAACTTAGGCTACCTTTATTTTAGAAAAAATCTTTTATAAATAACAATATAATGCGATGTAACCGACATTTACGCGGGCGGAGCTGCGGACAACAGCTAGTAAATAAATAATAATAATACCAGCCTGTTTTACTGTCCCACTGCAGGAAAAAGGCCTCTTCACATAAGGCATGAGCATTAATCACTACGCTTGCTCAAGGCGAATTGGTATAAAGCAAATTATCTAAGTCATCATCATCATATCGGCCCGTTACTATCCCACTGCAGAGAAAGGCCTCTTCTCATACTGAAAACGTATGAGAATTGATCGCCACGCTTGCGGATTGGCGAATTCAGACTTCCTCAGAAGTCCAGGTTTCTTCACGATGTCTTCCTTCACCGTTAGTCAGAAAAATGTCCAGATAAACTTAAAAAGTACATATGATTTGAAAAATCATATTAGTACTTGCCCGGATTCCAACCCCCGACTTCGTGTTTACGAAGCGGGCGCCTTCACCACTGGGCCATTCTTCTCTCTGGAGTTCAAAATTATCTAATTGCTCTATACCAATCCGCCTTGAAGATTCAAGGAGTCTGCAATCACTATTATACCATAACACGCTATTTTAACGCAACAAACACAAATTAACCCAAGTGCAATAAACAATTAAATTTTTACGGTAGTAGATCCACGCTGGTTTTAGCATGTATGGGCCGGATCGTCCGGGGAAGTACTACTTTCTCATAGAAGATCGACATAGAGTAGTAGTATCCGTACTACTGCGTTTCGTTCGGTGAGTGAGAGCGCTGGAGGCCCAATGTTCCCCCTTTCCTTTTTCCTCACCTTCCTCATTCCCTTCCCCTAACCCCATTCCCAGCCGCCATAGTGTGGAGGCCACCATACCAGCAATTTAAGAAGATGGTATGGTGGCCACCATTTCTAGATTCCACTGACTGCTTACCATCAGGCGGAGTGGAGTCACTCCGGTAGGCTAATATACAGAGTGTATACGACGGTTTGATATTAAATGAAAAGGCAGCTGTTACTAGTCCGTATAATGATTTCAAATTAATCACAAAAATGATTTGTCGAAAAGCAAAAGTTTTAAATTTTCTAATAATATAAAATTTATTATGACAACTTCACTGACCTGTAATGAGCGGCAACGTTTATCCTTTTTTTTATATAAAAAAACTTTTAGACATGTGCCGTCTCAAGTAATCCCAAATTTGTTTTTTATGTTGTCTTTAAACATAGGTTTAAAGACAACATAAAAAAAAATTTTGGTATGAACAAAAGATTCGGTTACGTTATTCGTATAGACGAATAACGTAACCGAATCTTTTGTTCATACCAAAATTTTACAATGTTATTCTTATATCTAACTGTTTAGTATGATATTATTATTATAATAAACATACAGTATGTTTGCAGTATAGATCTGATTATAAAATACATAGATATCACGAATATCAGCCTTTTATAGAAAATTTTGCTTTCACTTTAATTTAAAGTCACCAACATAAAAAAACAAATTCGTTTCATATTTATGAGGTAGTCAATACTGAAGATGTTTATTTTTGGAACTGTGGGTGTAATTTAAAAAGTATATTATATGGAATAGGTTTTATTCTTATAATGTGTAAATATTTTTAGTTGATATAAAAATAAAAGTTAGATTGAAGAGCGCTTCTTTTTCTGTTTGTATTTATTTGTGTCAGGGGTGATCAGTACTATCAGGTGCATTACTCTTCAACTTCCATACAATTTCATCTGAGACCTGACAACTGCTGAAGGCGGACATATTATAACTATAATAATTCAAGAATGATTTTGAGTATATGCGTAATACATATGTATTGTCAACATGTGTATTTCTATGCTGCTGTGGAAGACCTTGTATAGAAGCGAACGGTGCTAGACTCCATCGCTGATAGCCAAGAACTGTCCATGCCTGTCCATAGCTTCAACCCATAGATGCGTGGTATACGCTACCGGCGTGGTATGCGTGGTATATGCGGCCTAAAGCCATATTCACTAATTAACGAGTGACCCTCTAGGTAGCGGACTAGTTGGGAGTTTGTTATCCGCTCAAGCACTTGCAGAGAACTGAGGGGATAGCTATGGTCGATAGTTGCCTGGATCGCACCTATCCTCTATTTTGCGAATCGGTTGAACATTCGCCTCTCTTCAAGCCTCCGGCACAATTTTCTTGATAACCACTGCTGGAATACCATCTGGTCCGTTAGTTTTTGAATATCAACCGACTGTAGTTCGCAAGGACATCACAATGTCTAATACGGATATTAGGCAACCAGGTATACTAGGCGGGTGCAAGCCACGGTCGTCGATTCGGAAGTTAGCCGTAAAGAGCTCTTTCTATACGCAAGTTTGCTTTCACTTGCGGCTTGTGGGCTAGCTATCCATCAGGATATTTAAAGGGAGGCAGCAAAAGCTTGCAGAAGTTGGATTGCTCGGCCTTGGTTAGTCGTCAGTAGCTTCGGCTACCCGTAAGATGCGAAATGAGTTTTTGCCTAATCCGTGCAATGCGCTAGGCATCCGCTCTGATGTAAGCCCTATTGAATTTCCTAGTGGCTTTGTTGTACGCTACTTTTAGGCGATCCAAGCTATCGTCGCACCGTGCTTGGGTTCTGATCCAAGTCATGCGTCAGGTCATGGGTGAGAGAGAATGCTTGGGCGGCTTGTCCTACATAGTCTGTTCCGGCAGAACCCATTCAAGTTTCGTAGTGAGTGTTACAGTCTCTCAGAAACAACAGTTCCGCGTTCGGAAACCGCTCCTGCGCTAAGTCTGACTCCTAACTCAGGTGGCCAAAAAGTCATGTTGTCTCCGAATTGCCAGAGTAGGGACGACGAAACACGCGTAGAACCGGCTCAGAAAACCAAGATCAACGTGAAGCCAAAGGATAGGGTAGGATAGGTCGTATGGGCAGCGCAGACGGCAAACGCAAACGTCCGCTCTGACGAATGCGCATATTCCGGCTTTAGCGCGAAAGCGCTCCTCGAGCACGTAGCCGGGGTAGTTCAGGTATGCTGTGTCGTCAGGGCGGCGTATTTGTGTCTCCGTGAGAAAAGGCATAACCAGCCGTGCCGTCTCAAGGTGAGGTTTGAATAGAGTCCACGGATGTTAGTGAACTCCATCTCAAATAGCGGGTTGGTGGGAGATACCGCTGTTTGATCCGCTGCTTTTCTATGTGCTGCCATATTGAAGGGTGAAGGAGGGGGGTTCGTAAAGATGAGCGCCCGTGCAGCAGCGCTGGACAAGGTGCCGAGTATTGCTTCGTCATTTAATTAACTGTGTGGCATGGTGGTAGCCGAGCCGCCGGACGGAATTACCGCCGTACCCTCTCGGAAATGTTAAAATCTAAATATCTATCCACGGACAAAACCCAGTGTGTTTAAAACTTGTTATACATCCACAAACCATTTTCATATACAACGTATTAATAATATACTATGTTTAGTAGTACAAGTCAAGACTGAAGAATAGTGCTAACGAGTCCAACCTTATCTTCATGTTAATTTCTTGACTAATTGGGTTGAGACAAACATGTGAACATGGCGGTATCAACGAGTATTATGTAAACATTCATTTGCAACCACATCCCAAGGGCAACTTTGTTAATAATATTAACTGTAATTACATGATGGAAAAGGGTGACACTGAGGGTGACGGAATATGCTTATTTTAGGTGTTGTTGTATAAACTAAAATATTACAAAAAAAGCTTTAGATATTTTTTTAATAAAACCGGCCACGTGCGAGTCTGTCTCCCGCACGAAGGGCTCCGTACTATTATCTATAAAAATATCACGTTTGTTGTAGGTATGGGAGCCTTCCTCGAATATTTATTTTATTTTAATTAAATTATTTATTTTTAAAGTGAAGATCTAACTTAGTATTCTGTGAATATTTCAAGCGTCTACCTGTTACGCGACTGAAAAACGAGTAAAAATAACGTTTGATATATGGGAGGCCTTAAATACTTATTATTTTACACATTTTTTAAACACCAATGTACCTTCCGTACATTTTTGCCGTTTGCCCATCATCCATTTTGCGATTCAGGGATCCATTTGCGAAATATTTACAATTATCACGGCTAAGCAGGTTTCACATGTTATCGATTTATACTACCAACGTATAAAATGTACTTCTAGATCAGTTCAATAAGGATTTAGGGCCGATAGCACCAATAAATGACGTTGATAGATTTTATAGATTTTCTGAATCGCGGTATTAAGATTTTCGTACAATAGTACTCGGGCACGTTTTACGTATATTTTCAAAAAATCCGCTAAGTCTTTATTACAAGTAAAATCATTTACTTCTACAGGACTTGGACACGCACTTGAGCGGTTTTACATAATTCATTGCCTCTTCCATTTTTTAGTGAAGTCCTGGGGCTTTATTGAAAAATGGTACTTCCTCAAACTTTCTCCTTAGATCTCTAAGTCTAGGATTAGTGTAATGCTTATTTATTTTTAAACCTATTCTTGAAAAGTGAAATAAAATAAAGTGGCGTTGCCCTAGTTAGCAAATTGAGTATAGGCAAATTGCCAGACATTTTCTTCTATTTATTTCGATGTTCATAAATAAATGAGTTTGAGTATGTTTTTAACATTAATAAATTATTTCTGAAGTGTATTTCAGGGTTTCGTAACAATTAGCATTGTATTTAAAACGCATGTGCGTAGGTATATTACCCAGTATGTGTATATTTATATATCCATTTTACTAATGATAGCAGAGCAATAAATAGCCCGCTTGGTAGTAAATGTTAATCATCGCTCAGGGACACCACGGGCGGCAGTATCCTTGCCTTGCTGCCTATTCGCCTACCTCTACAATAATATAATTACGAAATCGCTCAGGGGTACAGTGGTCGATGTCCCTATCGCCTCTTCGACTACAGCTTTATTAAATAACAACTATAATTGCCATATAAAAAGGAAAGCTCTTACTTGTACTAAGACATAGTCTTCTCTACTGCCAGTACATCATTAGGGGTACGGACCACCAGCAGATTACTGCCGAGGTAATATTGTCTTGGTTGTGACTTTTTACGTTGTAGGTGTACTTGCACATTCCACTCGGTCTTACAGAGAATCGTTTACCTTTTCTAGTCTAGTAGAAAGTTATGTCACTAAAACTAGTTTCTGTTATAAAATGGTAATGTTCGTCATCAAAAGTGCGTAATCGAGCTTGTACCTACATAAATTAAACTTAATCTCATCGCATCATAAAATACGAATATTTACTCTACTGGTATTATTCAAGCGTAATAAAGATGAAAGGAACATAAACGAAATAATTAAAAGAGTGATTGAATTACACACATCAATTATAAATAAATATTTTATGAAGCAACAGAATATCATAATATCAGTCCAATATTAACCCACTGCAGGGAAAGGCCTCTTCTAATACAGAGAAGATATGAGCATTGATCGCCACGCTTGCTCAAGATGGATTGGCGATTTCAGACTTCCTCAGAAGTCCAGGTTTTCTTACCATGTTTTCCTTCAATACGTAGAATTATACTAAAAAATAATTATCTATTTTTGACATTAGCTTTATAATCGGTTAGCAATTGTTTTTATATTTGGTAAAAATAAAGTCGCTGTTTTAAAACTTTTTGAGCATTTCTTTATGAAGGTTTGTTAGTATAATACATGCTTACTAAATATGGCAAACCAGAATTTTAACTATTTGTAAGCATGTCTTAAAAGTGTCTAGTGCATAGATATATAAAAAAATGTTAGAACAAAACTTATTTATATATAATAATAATAATAATAATACCAGCCTGTTTACTGTCCCACTGCAGGGCAAAGGCCTCTTCTCATATAGAGAAGGTATGAGCATTAATCATTTATATATAAAACGTTACTAAATATAACATTTCAAACATAAGCTTATTAATTTTCTAGCAATATTACTAATATTAAGCCTATTGCGGACACAGGTAAGATGGGCAAAGCCTATTAGTGTAATAGTAATAGATAGACAAATAAACTTTATTTGTGTAACGTGGAACTATAAAAAGCCTTAGCAATAACACACTATTTCGAATTTCAGTCACGTCGGCTAATCATAACGTAGACTAGACATGTAGGTAGATATTGTAGTGCAAAAGTGTGTGCTGGTGACAGTCGCACTCGCACTCTAATACACTCTATTTCATATCTCTCGAAGTTTGATTAAATGGCATTCTAAAGAGAAGAAATATTTGTTACTGCTAAACATAAAAACAAGAAGAGATGAGGAATATGTATACAAAATAATAATACAAGGGACCGGCTAACAAATCAATCCTCGAGACCCTATTGATTGTTAGGATTATATCGATATTTTAATATCGAACAGCAAATGAAAACAGCCTATTGCAAAATGGCGACCCACCAAATTTAACAATAGCCTATAGAAGCTTTCAATATCAAGATTACTCATTAAGATTACACACGCCTGTTCGAATCTTGAACGTTCATTTTCAAATTTCATTCAAACTAACTAGCTTATATAGCTTTGTTTGAAACACAAATATCATCATCATTATCTGAGCTGTAAGACACTTACTTCCTAATACAGGTTTGTTCCCTGTCGATTTTCAAAGAGGGCAATCAGAAGCACATTGCATTCAGCATCTTTCAAACGCTTTATTAGACCGTTTCTAAAAACCAATCTATAATTTAAACTATTATATAAAGCGGAAAAGTTCGTTTGTTTGGTTGTTTGTTTGGACGCGCTAATCTCTGAAACTACTAGTCGGATTTGAAAAGTTATTTTTGCGTATGATAGCCCAGTTCCTGAGGAAGGTAATAGGCTATGTAAAATCACGCTACTAGCAACGGAAGCAGAGCAGTAAGCAAAGACGCAGGTGAAATCGCGCAGCGGAAAGCTAGTAATTATATAAAACCGAAAGGTCACTCACTCACTCGTCACGAAATCTCAGAAACTACAGGTGCTAGGAATCAAAAAAATTTCAGGGGGGTTCCTTTTTTGACGTAGGTGCTCACTAAGACGGGATTATGCGAAATTCATCCTCTAAGGATTCGCAAGTTTGTGTGAAATTTCGTCAGTTTTAGTGGTAGCAGGTGAATAGATTTAAATATGATTCACCATAGAAACGGATTATACTGATATTTATTACTGATACAATGTACGATTGCCGTAAGATCAGGTAGGCAATATTCTATTACAGCCACACATCTGAATTTTCACGCGAACAAAATTCGGGGGTAACAGCTAGTATAAATATAATTTGTATACTACTATTCTTTGCCTGAAAAACATACATTACGATCAACAGAATTTTACTCCTATTATAATTAGCGATTGAAAAGTGGGGCCTCCTAAGCTCCTGTGCAATCGTTTAATTATATTCGAAGTTTTTTGTGTGCAATCGTTCAATTATATTCGAAGTTTCTTGTAGTTATTTTCATGTTGTTACCCTTGCGGGACAACTTGATATAGACAATTCGATTGATATTTCCTTTTTGTCTAACTAAAAGGTCGAATGAATGAATAAGCAAGCGCTGCATGTAGTTATTCCATATTAACTTTATACAGCGCGTTTCATACTCGTCATATCTTTAATTGTTGCTGTGCTCCAGTGAGTCGTAGCGTGGCGGTAAATAGCCTATAATCGTCCTTGAAAATTGAGCTTTTAAATATAAAAGATTTTTTTTATTTGACCAGAGGCTTCAGAGATTAGCGCGTTTAAACAAACTAAATGTTTCGCTGTGTTATTTTATTATAGTTATACATAAAATATTATACTTTTAGTAATAAAGTAAAGTAATTAACTTCAGATCAAAATGAGAATATTTTACCTAAAAACATATTTCCTCCTACAACACGACTAAATACTCAATTCAATTAGGTTTTTATAAGTCAACAACAGACTTTGAATAAATATATTTAAATGATTGCTATTTCACTGTTTATGAGAGCAATAATAAAATAACAACTTGGTTTATTAATGTGTTTACTGATCAGTTTCTATTACCATTTCTTGAGCAGTTAAATATAACGACTATAAATAGAATTGGTGATTACATTAATTTATTTTAAGGGTTTTTTTTTTGTATTTTTTATTATGATTATTAATTTAGTAAGTACCTATTTGGTAAAATAAGTATAACTAGTAGGTAGGCGTGTAGGTACATTCTAGATCGTGATGCAAAAGTGTTACAATCGTTCTAGACTAATTGATTAAGCCTTAGGTATTCCAGATTTACACTTCATATTACGTCATAGTGGACACAATTTTATTACAGTGTAGGTAAGGGATCTGTAATGTAGCCTCCCGTCTAAATATGTAACTACCTAATCTCTTCCTGTAGATGTTGTAAGCATTTACTAAAAGTTTGCAAGGTAACTACTTAGATGACGGCAACGTTACCTGCGTAAGAAATATTGACTTACGGCAGTCCACGGTATATAATCTGTGTCACTTTTTACGTATGCTATTAATGTAACAAGCAACAAATATTTTTAAAAACAAAAAGCCCGCTTGTTTAAAACAAAGTGAAAAGAAAGAAACCCATTTTCTAGTGAAATATTATGTACCCTATGTACCCACAATTAATAAAAATCTAATGACACCTTATATGTTAAAATCCATTAAGCCATTTAGGCTATAGAGCATGCTAAAGAAATAGACATACATACCAACATACATTATAATTATATACATACATAAGTACATAAATACATAACATACGCTCAAAAACTTTACCCTCTGTGACTTCGGCAGTCAAGCAAAAAGAAGACCCGGATGGTCTTTGTTATTTAACGCGGGACATAGGACTAACACGCAAAGGTTTTCAGAGTATTTTAATTCTATCTTTACTACAACTATAGTAAGCTCTCGGCATTCACGTATTATTTTATATTTTAAAGTACCGATTTCATCAAAATAATTTTACAGTCCGATTATGGGATTAAGAGTTGTTGCTATTTTAGTGTTGTTAATTACTTTAATAATTATCCGTAATACGGTGAAAACTTTTGGATATAGTGGAATTAAGGGACATAAATTTTTTACGTTTAAATTAAATACTTGTTTAAGCATGTTTAATTTCAAATGACCTACAAATTATGTTTAGAAATTTTATAAATGGAGAAAATTGTTGATGGTTTTTTTAATACCTTTGATGGGTAGATGATCAAAATCTGATGCGTAAAAGAAGAAATTTGCGGATAAACAGACAGGAAAATACCAACTTTGCTTAATACTATTGAGAGATTTGAAGAATAGGTACATCATATGACATAAGACAGCCAACATTTCTGTTGTGTAACAATTGAGATCATATAACATTATAGTTATTACACTCAAAAATCTTCTGGTATCATTTAATATTAGACAGATATACGCATGTTTGTTACTTTGGCTGGTATAAAAATATGTTAGTTAAAATCCATTTCTAAATTTATGTTACAAACAATTAGGGAGTGCGTAGCTGGCGTTAGTTACGTTTATTGACACGCACTGTTGCATGCATAGAAAGATTATATAAATATATACATTATTGTATTTATTATATGGGTGCAGCGATGTTTCTCGACCAGTGTTCCTGCTGGTTAGTAGTGATTTTCAGTTTTTGCAAAGGATGTTCGGTAGCAGTAGAGATTGTTGTAGTCTTCTTTTTCTTGCCGGCCACATTTTATGTATTTATTTAGGTATTAGATGTTTTATATACATTCCATATTCATGTCATATAGCGTTATTTATTATACAAACCAGGGATCAATTTTAGTCGACAGTATCTTTGTTATAACAAAGATGATGTTAGTAGAGGTATGTGATTGCCCTGTCCATATTTTATTTACAAGTACCTATTACATTATGAGAACAGTTACGTAGTTCTCATCTACAGTTTAGATTACGAACTGGTTTAATATTTAGGTACTACTTTGATAATCTTAGTCAACTAAGTCTTAAACCAGGCAAAAGAGCTAATGCTTATAAAAGTTAATAATACAAAACAGAGTGAACGAAAATCCCGACTGCAAAATAGTTCTCAAAATAACTCTTAGTTGAAATGTAATCTTAAGAATCGTATGAAATAAAGTAGGGATTTAATTATAGCAGAGAGGGAAATTAAAAACAATTAAGAACAAAAAAGCTAGGCATATAACGGGTGGCGCAAAAGTAAAGACCCTATTTGGTTCAGCTATAACATTTTTTCTAAATTAGAAAACTAGATTTAGATTTTTTTAAATGTATATTTGTGCCATTAAATTTCGTACCATTAGGATTTAAAGATGATGTCTTTTAAATGGTGACCTCCAGAGTTGATACACATTTGAGCCCTATTTATGACATTTTGCATAACTTGCCGTAACACTTCCTGCGATATGTTCGTTATTTCTTGACGAATGTTTTCTTTTAGAGCTGCGAGAGTCTGTGGCTTGTTCACATACACCCGAGATTTCAAAAAACCCCAAAGAAAGAAGTCTGGACTGGTCAGATCGGGTGATCTTGCAGGCCAAGGCAAATCGCCAAAACGAGAGATAACTCGGCCTGGAAAAGCGTCCCTCACTAAGTCCATAGTGTCGCGCGCTGTGTGTGCCGTAGCGCCGTCTTGTTGAAACCAGATGTGCTCCAGCCCCAATTCGTCCAAACTGGGTATCAAAAACTCACGTAACATGGTTCTGTAGCGTTCTCCAGTGACAGTAATCGCATTGCCTCCAGCGTCTTCGAAAAAATAGGGTCCGATCACTCTGTCAACACAGATGCCACACCATACAGTAACTTTTAGTGGGTGTAGAGGTGTTTCTTGAATAATGCGCGGATTATCAGTGCCCCAGAACCGAGTATTCTGCTTATTGACATGCCCTGAGAGATGGAAATGCGCTTCGTCACTCATAACCAATTTTGAAGGAAAATCATCCTCTTCAAGGTTGAGGTTTATGACGCGCTGGCAGTAATCTAGACGAGCTCGGTGGTCAGCAGGCAGCAGCTGATGAGTCATTTTATGTTTTATACGGGAACATCTTTAAGTCTTTCACCAAAATACGCTGCAGGGTCCGTCTGGAAATGCCCAATTGCGTGGCACGTCGCCTCGTTGATGTTTCTGGACACTCTTCCACATCTTCGCGCACAGCATCGATATTTTCAGCTGAACGGCCTGTTCTTGGTCTCCCAGACTTAGGTCTATCCAATGTTGAGCCAGTTGCTTCAAGGCGTGTGGCAAAGCGTCGAATTGTGCGACCAATCGGTGCCGGACGGTGGGGAAATCGTCGACGAAATTCACGTTGTGTTCTTATCACTGATGAATTATTCCGTAAGAACATTGACACAATTATTCCACGTTCTTGGGGAGTAAAACGGTCCATGTTTATTTTCAGTGTATTTTACATTTGTTCTCTACACAATTTTCAACAACAGAATGACAGAAAATGTCATATATAAAAAAAAAAAGTATTTTCTTTAGTGCCAGTACTTTTGCGCCACCCAGTATAAAAGTTTGACATTTTAAAAGTTGATTACATTTTAAAAGGTCACTAACTTTCATCTAAGGTAAGTAGAAATCAGTAATGATATCGTTGGAAACTCGATTGCTCTTTCAAAACTTCCTGACTTTATTTAATGAGTACGTGAATCGCACGATCTTTTTAAACTTCAAAAAGTTTATAATTTTTCTTTTATGATAATAATTTATTTCTGTTAAACTGTATGATTCGTACTGGAATTTTCCATCTAATATTCAGTTATCAAGACATTTTAGAAGAAACGTGTTACTAAGACAAGATGAATATAGAAACCATATTAACCTCAGGATATACATAAGAGTTTTGTAGCTTTACCATGAATTACCACTTACCAGTGCACATTTGCATGAAAAATTAACAGTGCCTAGTTTTTACTTTGATAACTAAAATTTTTCATGCATAAATTTGACGCTAAGATACACGAAGAGCTACTGATATTATTCAATACCTAGCGTATGAAAAAGTAACCGTCGGGCTACGCAGTTAAGCAGTACAATTTAAAATTAGAATTGCTATAGTCATATCGAAGGTATCGTATTCTATATTTAGAATAAAAGTTTGCTGACGAGAACTACGAGCGCGAATTAGTACGGCAAGCACGTCCTGGGCGCTTACGTGGTGCGTCGCTTCTCAATCGAAGGAGGATACGTGCTTACCAATACTGCTCGCCGCGCCACTCTCCGTTCACGCCTCTCGCTTTAGGCCCGACGCCCGCAGAATGGCAAGTTTCATTCACAAATAGAGCACTAATGTTATAGTATTCTTGTTAAAATTTCATAGGTTATGTTAGTAGCTACAAATTAGAAAATAGTCAGCTTACGGATGCCGTCTCAATAGCTCTCGAAATGTTTCGCCTAGGAATGCTTCGGCAGACTTTAGGCATTCCGAAGCAAAGCTCGAGACGCTCTGGTGAGTCAGTCGTGCCGTCACACTAATGGGCTGTGACCCTTTCATGTCGCCTTCTATTCATACCATTATAAATGTCCATAACCAATACTACGCACTACAATTTTAAGCCATGCTTCTAAATGCTAATTATATAATACATTTATAAAGTTTTCTAATTTAAATTCGCTCCAAGCTAAACAGTTTTATAAATGTACATTTAAGCAACAAAATGTAAAGAAAAAAATTATTAAAAATTTATTATATATATTTATTTAAAATTATTAAATTTATTAAAAGCCTCAGGGTCGACATAAAAATAGTACGTTTTCATTTCAAAGAAAGCTTGGCTTGTGTAGTTTTCATAATTGGTTGTAAATATGCAAATTATAAGTAATTACGTGAAAATTAATAGGATTTAGTTGGAATTATGGCAGTTTTTTGTATAAAGTCCACTTACGGTGTAAAGCTCAAACGTTAAATATATTAACTGTAGTGAGTGGGCGAGTTGAATGTAACTAATCAATAGAGATTAATTTCTGTCAGTTGTACGTAATCTGCGAGGATAGAAAGAAATTTATACTTAAATGTTATTTCGATGCATTTATTGCAATTTACTGGGAATTGGAGCGGTTATTTTAATGAATGCAAACACTTCACATTTAGTACTATGGAAATCTTGAATTCGTAGAATGTGTAATTGTTTCAACTATATCTGGTTATCGGTCACGCAGCTGCTTATAATTAGAAACGTTTGGTAGGTTCATGTACATACGTCATAGTGTCGACGGCGGAATATTGTCACTTGTCAGCCGAAATATGGGAATGGACAATGCGCTCGGGATTTCAACTTTACTTAATGCATCTGTCAATGCCACCATAAAGCGGCATCAGTGCTCAGATCGAGTTTATCTGCGTACGGTAATGCTGATCAATCCATTAGTCAGTTTAGTATTATTTAGTGTTCAATAAGCGGGCTTGTTTACGGTATAAGTGTTTCTTATGATGTTTTATATTGACTATCGATTAATCCATTAAGTTATTCGCATGTGTACATATTTAATGTTAACAATATGGCATATTCGTACTTATTGATATGATTTTCGAAAGGTAAATTCGATATTTCGTACGGTCCTAATCTTGCCAACAATACAAAATGTAACACTCGAGATAACATATAAAGGCTTTGGTCTTGTGATAAAAATGCGTAAGGTCAATAGGTCATATAGTTCACTAAAGCACGTGTATATCAGAAAGGGACAGAGGACAGTAATAAATCTTAAAAGGGATAGATTTATCAATATTCCAGTCAGTTTAAATAAGTAACAATGGTTGAGCATGGATTCCGGTGACTTCTTAAAGATTATTTTATATCGTGTAGCATATTATTTATATGAAATTTATTTTAACCTATTCGCTGTCCAATAAGAGACACAATACAATTATTTATATGATACATGGGACAGGGAACCTGTTAACTAAATAAAGTCGACTTGTTTTTTTTTAACTTCTTGATATCGAATATCGGTATTTTTTTATAATGTGGAAGTAAGTAGGCAAGCTATTATACTCTGTCCATTCGTTTATTTTCTTTTTGACAGTTCGAAATTAGTGATTCCCTCACGCGTTACCAATTCGATATAAAATAATAATCGATTTTATTTTAGAAGAACTTTCAATCGATTTAATGTATCGAAATATATTATTAGATAAAATTTTTATTATTCGTTTAATATTTTTTTTAAATTATGTTATATGAAATAATTAAAACATAGAAATATTAAAAAAATTTTCAATAAACATGTAGTAATCGATATAGTCTGCAGTTGTTTGTTAAGCACAGGGCACTTCACTAAGTGGGCGTTTACCGTCAATAAAGTAGTATATTACTGTAGTACATTATTTCAAACAAAAAAAATGATAATTCATAGGCATGAGCTGGACAAATTATAGGTAGTACGACATGTTAGTAATAAAAAAGTATTTAAGAATTGAATTAGACTATCTACACAGCGTAGTGAGTCTGATAGCTTGATGAGTACCGTCGCATATGTGTCCATCCAGCTTGATCTGTTTTATAGTAAAGATTTTCTTCGTTATAAATTTTTTAAACTTCGTTTTTAAAACGATTAATATATTGTGTATTTAAAATATATTTTTTTATTATTCTTTTGTCATTATAGCTGCCTACAATTGCCTCTTGGATAAATAAGAGGATAAAATTTAGTCCTTTAGATTTAGTTACGAAAGATGTTTAAAATTAATTATGATTATATCTAGTTAACTGAACCTCTTCTTAGCAAATTTATATTCTGTCTACAATTTTAGGCAGCTCTCTTGAAAAATAGTTGGTCACAATTAGGTTTGAAATGAATTTAAGGATAAATTTTATCGTAACGTCATGATTGTGATAATATGGTTCACGGTATATCAATTTGATAGTTCTTTTAGAAAAAACTAAAAGAATAAGTACTTACCAATTTGGGGCACGTCGTAAGGTCGGTTAGAGCGGGAGGCCCGCAACATCATTTGGCTGGCAATCTCCGAGGGCAATTGGTGTGGGGCTCGTTTGTTATTGCGCGAGCGTCGTCTTTCCTTGTGCAGCGCGCCAGGCGGTAGGGGTGGAGGCTGGTGTTGGGTGAAGGCCTCGGCAACCGGCTCGGGGTCGAAGAGCTCGTGTAGCGGGCGCGATCGCAGCTCACGGTCACTTCGCCACTCGGCGGGGTAGCGCGCGGGTTCGGCGGCCGAGCGCAGCGCCAGCGCCGCGAGCACCGTGGTCACGTAGCATACGCGCATGCTGAGCCACCCCCGCGCTTCCCGCGGGCCCCACCACACGGGCATCCCCTGCTACTAAGTACACACGAGCACTAAGGCACCCACTGGGCGCATGCCCCACCGCATTATTCGTCCTTTATCGTTTAATAGAGTCTTTTCTTTTTCCGCTTTAGATCAGATGACTTACTGTTTGAATATTGTTAAAATTTGTTGGTAAAAGACCTGAAACAAAATAAAAAACTGATTAAGTTCAAAAAGAAATCTTAATAGGTACCTACAACAATGTCGAAGAATGAATTAAATTGTAGCCGAAGTTGTATTAAGAACATCAAAGGACTAGAGGTTCATTTTTCGTCTAAAGTTTGTAGAATTAAATTTAATTAAATGGAAGTTAAAAGAGACGTCGACAATCCCAGCGACCGTTTTTTCGAGCGCCTATTTGAAAAAAAAGATCCTATAGAGTTTTAAAGTGCTTTTTCCACTAACGGTTTTTTAATAATAATTATTATCGATATAAGATAGTTTAGTTTATTTATTTCTCACCGCAATATACAGGAAATAATGATTCGATAAATTTACATAATATATTTGCTCATATATTGTGGGAGACTAGTGTCTAAGCTAGGCTCGGAGCCTCCAGATCACCCCTACTATACATTTTCATATAGTAAAATTGTGCTTCAGTGTGTTAGCAAAAGTAGTAAGTAAACAAATAACCAGAAAGAACAAAAGGAATGAAAATTACATGACAAAGATATATGTACAAAAAAAAACAAACAAAGTTAGAAAGTAATATATAAGTGGTGTGTACACAGTCACACACACCACTTGATCGTGCAAAGATATGAATATAAAAATACATTTATTTTGTTTGTAACACATTTTAGTTGATACATATAATAGCAAACAATATTCGATATAGACAAACAAAAAGGCATCTTTCTCAGCAGAATGTCTCGATTAGTGAAACCTACCAACTTGCTTATATTCTGAAAGAGCCCTTGGGTAAATTCACGAACTCCAGAAAAATAATATATAAAATTTTAATTTTAATAAATAGAAAAAATAAAAAGATACAAATAGCAAATAGGTAATACAATGAATTGAATTACAAATTTAAATTATTACTAATATAATTGTTTAAATTCAACAAATCTGAACCTACCTATAAATCTATACGATATTTGTTCAACTTGAGCTCACGGTTTAAAAGTTTAAACGATGTTATGGTATACTTGTATTCGATTCGTAGACGGAGTATATGTACAAGTACAATAGATAGGGCACTAAAATGTCAACAGTAATGAGAGAAGGACACACATAATAAACCAGTAGTATCAGTAAGTGAGAAAGATGTACTTTTGTTTTATCCCTTTTGCGTAGGTATGCGTT
The DNA here is from genome assembly GCA_963082885.1 of Parascotia fuliginaria. Classification (NCBI taxonomy): domain Eukaryota; kingdom Metazoa; phylum Arthropoda; class Insecta; order Lepidoptera; family Erebidae; genus Parascotia; species Parascotia fuliginaria. The sequence goes on along the minus strand of OY720180.1, from coordinate 8,557,433 downwards.
TTTTTTGCATGGCATCAACTCATTGGGCCCCAACAAATAGCTGTCAGTCAGTGCTGTCACGGTACATTTTTATAAAAAAACTGTGTTTTAACGCATAATTATTAATTTTGTGAGTGTATTTGTGAAATTAATAATATAACCAGATTATAGGTCGTTGTTGTGTATTAGGTTGTCGAAATTGATATTAGCGTAAAAGTGAGGACATATCCTTTCATCGGTAAGTGTGTTTGTTTTTGTCATTAAAAGTAAGTATTTACAGTAGAAAATGTTCAATACATTCATCATTAGTTATTTTTACACGTTATTATTTGACGCTAAAGCATAATAAAGCGTATTTCGTGTGCGTTATGATTGCTCCGCCAAGTTATCAAATCAGAAAAAAACTTTGCCCAATATTTTGTCAGAATTTCTCGAAATCGAAGGGTACAAACAAAAAATTTGTCAAAGTAGACATAAAGAAGTTATAAGGGTTTTAAGTTGGCCGCGCCAACGTAACGTGTTTGATTGCGTGGCCATGGAGATCTCAGCAACTGCTTGGGTGAGAGATCTAATTCTTTTTGTATATTAAAGACTGAATTTGTAGAAAATCGTCGAAAAAGAATTAGAAGTTCTAGATAAATATGTTATGAAATATTTAGGATTGAAAGTCATGGCCGCGCAATCGTAACGTTGTTACGTTACGATTGCGCGGCCATGACTACGTCGTTTAGTATTTGTTTTGTCTTATTATCTGACTAAAAGTAGATGGTAACAGTTTATACATTATGATCGCTGTATCAAAATGCGCCCGAGTATTTATACTATCGTAGGAAAATCATAACAACGCAATTTAGAAAATTTACTAAATTATCATCTATTGGTGCGATCGGAACTAAATCCTTATTGAACTGATCTAGAAGTACCTACATTTTATAAGTTGATTGAGTATAACTCGATACCCTGTAAAGCCTGCTTAGCCGTGATAGTTTTCCTTTTAAATTCATGATATAGGCTATTACTACAATTATTTTCACATTTCCAAATATAATGGTTGCGCTGGTAGGAGGGGTGGACACTTAACTCTAACAAAATCGAAAATTATCGTAAAATGGTCTTCAGAAACCCTCAAAATTTTTTAAAAACCTATCTAACGGCACCCCTTATAATGGGGTAAACGAGAAAAAAAATAATATCTCCATCTTATGTGTACGGAAAGTACCCTAAAAAAATGATTTAAATTTTTTACCATACTACTTTGTCGCCGTGATTTATATGTATATCCATGTAAATTTTTACTACAGTTTTCGCGCTAGGCCGCGGGAAGACAGACAGACGGACATGGCTAAACTAAAAGGGTCCTTGTTGACTACGGAACCCTAAAAAGTAATTATTACATTTGAAAATGGAACTCTTTGGCTGTTAATATGATTACTAAATTAGGATTTTATTACAGAATTGTATTTTCTACATTTTTAATATTAAAAAAAACAAATTCAAATGTGTTTATATTGATTGAGCGTACTAATTGGCTGAACTCAATTCTATACAGTAAAATAGCTTTACGCTCTACGGGTAAGAAGGCAACTGGACCCGTTTTAAAAGTGGGACCACGGGGTCAGTTACCCAATTGAATATTGTTATTGATATTCTTTGGGCGACTGGCACCACTAAAAATATGATTTAAAAATGTATTGTTTAAATTCAATCCTTGGACAGACAGCAGTAAAAGCATTTGAAATTAAACTCAAAGATTAGTATTAAAATCATTAATTTTTTTATAACAGAAAGTATAGTAAATAATTAACAGAAATCATGAAATCAAACAACAAAATGACAACGCTTTTCAATAATCACAAAGAAAATGGATCACAATAATATTTAAAAGTGTCATAACATAATATTTTTGGTGATTATTAAGATGTAGGTCATCTTAAAACTCTAAGAATCTTAAAACTATTATGTACTTATGTAATTAGTTTTATATTCAAAAGCTAAAATACAATAAACTTTTGTATTTTAAATCAGTCTTAAAAGTATTAAAAGCTAAAATATAATAAAATTTTGTATGACATTGTAAAAAAAAAAACAATCAGTCTTTAGATTAATTTAGCATCAGTTTTTTACGTCACATGGTCGGTGGTCCCAGTCAACACATTCAAAAATGTTATTGGGCGACTAGGACCGCGGTTCCAGATTCTTGTAGTCCCAGTCGCCCAATTACCCGCTCTACGTTCAAAAGGTTTGATTACTTTAAATTGGATTAATAAGAACAAAATGATTTGTGAGATAAACAATACCCCAGTTAACAAGATTTATCCACCTTCCGTATAAATTGGACCCGAATATCGTTTTATACTAAAATGTTCGCTCGTCTGTGATTGGCATAATATTTAATTTTAGAATTTTTTTTTTGGTATCTTCTTATTTCGATTATTTTAATTCAAAATGACGTTGTTCATTATTTGAATTCAGAATTTTTATGTTTATAGACAAATCTTTATGGTATGAGTATGTGTATATGATGAAAATTTCGCCGAAGTACACATCCCTTTTTGTGGTCTTTTCATCACTTATTTCGATAAAAAAAATACGTTGGGCCTAATAAAATTAATAAATTTTATGTTGCCACGTCAAACAGCATTTTAACTAATAAAATATCTATTATATCGTAGGCACAGTCCTCTCAGTCCACTGACTCTACGTATAATAGAGTAGGTAGCAACACTATTATACGTAGAGTCAGTGTATGACGTCTGTGAACCCAACACGACATACCGTCAACATTACCGTTGAGTATACTGAAAATGTGGAAAGTTTAACAATAAAAAGGAATTAACTGTGCAGTAAGTGTGGCTTCGCCGTCTGTTCTATAGTGACTTTCAGTATGAAACTTTTCCTTAATCTTTTTTATAAGACTGACAGAAGAAGCACAAAGTAATATTAAAGAACTGATAATGAATTGCAAACAGTGTAACTGATCGAAGAGCGTTATTTGTTGAGAATGTTGACAAATTATTTGTATCTATGTTTAATATTATATTTAATGATAATCACTTCGCCAAGTTTTATTGAACTTAGAGCCAAAATCTACCCCATTTTCAACCGACTTCAAAAAGGAGGAGGTTATCAATTCGGGTCGTGTTTTTTTGAGTTATTGGTCGTTTCGCCCGCCATTTGTTTGCCCGAACGGGCCAAAAGACTAAATCACAATATTTATAATATTTGATTGGGCGTTTCGCCCGATGGCATTTTTATTGCTTTCATGTACAGACAGCATTAATTTGGAATTAATTCGGAAAATAAAAACAAGCGATAAAACGATTTAAATTTACGACTAAAGCACAGAATAGATTTAAAGCTATGAATGTTCTAGTAAAGTGACACTTTCTAGACGAGAATATTTGCAACATTTTTTTCTATTCCTATTATCATCCCGCACTAATGCCGGCCAGTTCGCCGTGCGCCCATTCATCGAGTACTTACCGTGTATAATTCTTACTTTAGTGTTATTGATATTAATGCTAATAGTGCTAGTGCTTATAAAAAGCTTATAACTGAGAGGCAATTTTATGATATCTGTGGAAAACGGTGTGGATGTCACAATTATTTATACTGTTTAATGTAATATTATATGTTCATATAATATTGTAATTGTTTGCTTACAAAATAAACGAAAAAAAAAAGAAAATAAATATTAACCGATCATAAAATGTATCTGGAATCCTGAGCATTATTATATTAACTAAGCAAATGCAGGCTCAAGAGCAGGTAATCGGTATATAATGTGTAATGAAAGCAAATAATGTCTTAAATTTTTTAAACATAAAACAGACTCAGCTTAAGTTGTTGACGTTACTTGGTATTTAAATTGTAATAATTATTCCATCGGGCGAAATGCCCCATCTAATATTATAAATATTGTGATTTAGTCGTTTGGCCCGTTCGGGCGAAAAAATGGCGGGCGAAACGACTAATAACTCGTTTTTTTATTATAAGAAATGGTTCAGTGGTTGTATGTTTGTTACGACAGAACTTGGTCATTTATAAACCAATTTGGAAAATTCTTCTTTTATTCAAAAGGGTATACTCCGAAATGGGGTCCCATGTTTTTTTTATTTGTTGGCTTCAATTGTATATTTTGTAACAAAACGTATGCAAGATGTGAAGACGTGTAAAGCAACACGTCGATATCTTTTGCGACGAATTATCTGACATTGACATGTCCATGCTACAAGTGCAAAGTGATTTTCAAAATTCACTTTTTGTTAGAAACGAAGTAGCCCTGGATGAGTGACCATTTGTGTCATTTAATTTTCAGCGTCTTCATTCTTTAGCAGCTAGACTATGATTATCACTATAATTTGGTAGTCGTTAAGCCAAGTTGGAGGGTCTTATGGTCGTGAGAAATTACAACAGCAACGGGCGGCCTTAAACCTGCCTTTACAGCACCACTGTTTATTTTTTGTATATCTGTTAAGCGATTGCTCGGTTAGTTAAATTATGATTTTTGATGATTCTTTATTGTTGGTAGATCATCATTTTTTTGTTTTGATTTGTGGTTTCTGGGATTCAGGGTTTAGCGATCGAGAAAGTGTTGACAAGGACCTTATATCTCTATTTACAATCTTACCTCTCGTCTATACTTTCTTTCAAACGGCGTGGCGCTGTCTCGATTGCGCAGCACGTTTAGTAGGTCTACCCATATTGAATATATTTATACACCGACCGGCACCGACTCCAAAATAACTGATTAAAAACTATAAATAGTAAAATATTATAGGTATCAAGGATTGCGTTGATTCCCCTTTAATGTTCTTTGCTATGAAGTAATTAAAATATTATTTTCTACTTTTTAGTTAAGGATTGAACATGTAGGTGTTGTTTGAAGTCAGTTTTCATTTTTTTTTCTAAAAATAATTTTATATTGTTAGATACTTTGTGGTTTGACTATTGGTGTCTATTTTTAAAGGATAATGGAAATTTATAAATTTAGCTTTTTTTATTTTATTTTGTATAGAGCCTAAAAAAGTGACTCCACCCCGCCTGATGGTAAGCAGTCAGTGGAATCCAGAAGTGGCGGCCACCATACCAAAAGCTATCGTCTTAAACTGCTGGTATGGTGGCCTCCACTATGGCGGCTGGGAATGGGGTTAGGGGAAGGGAATAAGGGAGGTGAGGAATAAGGAAAGGGGGGAAATAGGGCCTCCGGCACTCTCACTCACCGAACGAAACGCAGTAGTAAGGATACTATAACTACTCTTAAGTCGATCTTCTATGAGAGGGTAGTACTTCCCCGGACGATCCGGCCCATTCATGCTGAAACTAGCGTGGATCTACTACAGTCGAATAAGCTACAAAATAGATAGACTATTTTTAAGCAGTATTTTCTGAGTTTTTATTTATCACAGCTACTAATCGTTTGTTGTGAAGTAATAAATAATCGTACATTTAAAAAAATTGTACTCTTAATTAAATTATATTTGCTACTAGCTGATCCGGCGAACTTCGTTCCTCCTGACAACCGATCAACATTACTTTATTTTTCTGAAATAAAAGATTTTTTCTAATCGATGCGATCTGGTGGAGTCTTCGCAAGAAAAATGTCCCCGAGAAATATGTAAGCATCATAGCCGACATGTACAAAGACGCAAGATCACTAGTAGGGAACACAAAATCTGTCCCTGTCACTCAAGGCGTACATCAAGGCTCAGTTCTCAGTCCGTTCTTGTTCTGTTTGGTCCTAGATTTGTTGACAGACGAAGCGCAGAATAAAGCTACATGGACATTTATTTATGCCGATGATGTTGCTGTATGTGCTGAGAGTTGGGCTCTTCTGCAAGAGGCGCTTACAGCTTGGAAGCAGCAGTTGCAATCAGGTGGGTTGATGTTGAGTGTTGCCAAAACCCAGTTTATGGCCTTGAACGATCCGGAATAGGACAACCAATCTATCACAATTGCCGGTCAATTAATTTCCAAATTTGATCAGTACAAATACCTGGGAAATATGATGCACAGTTCAGGAGACCTAGAATACAACATTCAGCACCGAATTGCAGCTGCGTGGCTTAAGTGGCGCGAAGTTACTGGGGTAACGTGCGATCGGAGAATGCCAGTACAACATAAGGGCCTTGTCTACAAGACAATAATACGACCAGTCCTCATGTATGGCAGCGAGACTTGGGCGCTCACACGAGGGCATGTCCATGCCATTCAAGTAGCAGAGCTGAGGTGGATGTGCGGCGTTACCAGGCTGGATAAAATCCGCAATGAATACATCCGTGGCAGCCTGGGAGTACGCGACATCACCGATAAGCTGCAGGAAAGCAGGTTGAGATGGTATGGGCATGTCAAAAGAAGGCCACCCGATTACGTCGGCAACCAGACACTTCAATTCACCCCGGGAAAAGATCTAGGGGAAGACCAAAAACAACCTGGACAAATGTGTTGCTGAGAGAAATGAAGCAATGCAACGTTTCCGAAGACGATGTCGTGGATACGGCGAAGTGGCAGAAGAACGTTAGGAAGGCTGACCCTACCACCATGTGGGATAAGTAGACGGGAAGAGAGAGAGAGAGAGAAAATATTTTTTCTAAAATAAACGTAGCCTAAGTTACTCCTTATTATATCAGCTACCTGCGAATAAAAGTCTCGTCAAAATCGGTCCAGCCATATCAGAGATAAACCGGAACAAACAGACAGACAGACAGACAAAAATTGTAATAAATGTTATTTTGGTGTATATACCGTACCTATATATATTTACATACATGTAGTAAAAAACGGTTATTTCAATATTACAAACAGACACTCCAATTTTATTATATTTATAGATATAACAAGACTCTTAAATAATAATATAATAAAAAACATACAATTACTGTCAAGAACGCTCTTACCGGCAGCCGGTAACTACTCGTATAATCTAACAACGTACTACAATTAAGTCTTTCAATGGGGTGAAAAAAAGGACACGAATTATTTAAAGAAAAAGATGAAATATTTCATTAATTAATTAGATAAAAAGAGAGGTATGAAGCCGATCCTAAATAAAATTAGTTTTTAGAAAAAGAAAACGAAAATCACTTCAAAACAGTACCTACGTGTTCAATCCTTAACTAAAAAGTAGATTTTTAATTTTGTCTTTGCAACAAACTTTCGAAATGCACGGGGTCGGTAATGGTGATTCGACCGAACGCGGTCATAAGCGTGAAGGCAGACGTCATTGATAGTTGTGTTTAGATACATTCAATATTTGACGTGCACTTATCAGTTTCCGTTTGATGTCTTGTATTAAATCTATATTTTGCATTGTAAATAGTAAAGTATTATAGGTATCAATGATTGCATTGATTCCCCTTTAATGTTCTTAGCTGTGAAGTAATTAAAATATTATTTTCTACTTTTTAGTTAGGGATTGAACACGTAGGTACTGTTTTGAAGTTGGTTTTCGTTTTTTTTTTCAAAAAAAATATTTTATTTTGAAACTTTTAGTGGTATTATTAATATGTTTGATATAGGTACTAATATGTAGGCCTACTAAGCATGCTGCGCCAATAAGATAGCGCCATTTGGAAAAAAGTAGTGACGAGAAGAAGATTGTAAATATAGAGATATAAAGTTCTAATCAACACTTTTGCTGATCGCTGAACCCTGAATCCCGGAAACCACAAACCAAAAGAAAAAAAGAAATGACCTAACAACAATAAAGAATCATCAAAAATCATAATTTAACTGACGGAGCAATCGCGTAACAGATATACAAAAAATAAACAGTGGTGCTGTAAAGGCAGTTTACGGCCACCCGCTGCTGTTGGTATTTCTCACGACCATAAGGCTTAACGATTACCAAATTATAGTGATAACCAGAGTCCACTGCTTTTAAAGCATGAATACGGTCAGAATGAAGTTACACAAATGGTCACTTATCCAAGGCCACGTTGTTTCTAACAAAAAAAGAATTTTGGCAATTTTAGCATTGAAATTTCAATGTCAGAAAATTCGTCGTAAAAGATATTGACGCGTTGCTTTACACGTCTTCACTCATTGCATATGAAAATAAAAAATATGAAATTAAAGCCAAACTACTAAACTATTTACAAAAATATATAGAACCCGATTTCAGAGTACACCCTTTCATATAAAAAAAAAAATTTCGAAATTGGTTCATAAATGGTCGAGTTCTGTGGTAATAAACATACAACTACTGAACCATTTTTTATAATAAAAATATGGGTCCAATTTTAGAGTATACCCTTTCAATTACAAAAGGAATTTTTGAAATCGGTTTATAAATGACCGAGATATGAGGTAACAAACATACAAAAAAAAAATATACGACCCGAATTGATAACCTCCTCCTTTTTGAAGTCGGTTAATTAGACCGTAAAAAAGAGGTTGAATCCATTTTTAACTCTACAATGTAAAATCAAAACAAACGAAAAAATTCTCAGTACCTAAATAATGAAAAACGACTAATAAAAAAAACCGTAATAGTCCTATATTGTTGCCGTAATTGGCGAAATAACATCCTCTGAAATTAGTTCAGCGTAATACTTAATAAACGCTTTTTGGTGTCTACAATCAAAGTCATGGCAAGAAAAAGAATATAATAAAGAATTGTTTAAACTTTAAACCGTAAGTAAAGCTTTGGTACAAATTATCCTATATAAAAGTAGGTGCACTTCTAGTGAATTTAAAAATTTTATGTGATAGTTTTAAATTTTTTTGTATACTATTTTCAATTCAAACCATTACGAACATTTTGAAACCAAAAATATTTAAATCGTGGACCGATTAAAATATTTTTGGTTTGGCCTGAGTACAATGTATATTCTTACCAACTAACAGCTTTTCATTTTAATGTAGATACTAGTGAAACTAGCTGCGTCCCACGGCTTCGCCTGCGCGTAAAGTATGGTTTGTTGTATCCCTCGGGCACCAGACCGATTTTTGGGATAAAAATTATACTATGTCCGTCTCCGGCACCGAATCTATCTAAAATTTTTATCGAAATCAGTTCAGCCGTTAAGATGCTGAGTAGTAACAAACACACACACACAAACTTTCGCATTGATAATTTTATTAGTATAATTATATAGATAATCTTTCTTACTTTACTTTTTTTAAGATTAACAATGATTTTCTTATTTCTACTTGAGTATACAATTACGAATTTGTTTAATTACCTTTTGATGGATATTATTGTACTATATGCATATAAATAAAAGTGAAAAAGAAAAATATAATCAAAGCAGCGAGAGAATTGAAGAACTATGTGAATCAAATTGCGAACTCTGGTTTCCCTTCAAAACGCATGGATCTTTCGAATCAAATTGCGAAGGTCAAAGTTACGATTTAAATATGATTTCATATCTGTCAAATTATATGATGACGTTCTTCATTTTTACAGTTCACATGTTGCCTTTACCTTTTGTAGCAATATGCAAATTGAGGCAGTCTGTAAAGCACACATTTTTCTTTTTATTTTTTCTTTACAACATGGAAAGCTGTAAGTAATTAATTACCTATAGAGTTAAGTGTATTGCCTGTGTCACTTTGCATGCTACTTGAAATTGTAACTTACAAAAATTGTAATAACCTGGCAATTAAAAAGAGTGGCCTGAGTTTCTTGCCAGTTCTTCTCATGGCTCTTCTTCGTCAGCGAACTGGCTGTAGGTTAATTTGCTGATATTTTGTAAACTTTGACGTTCATAAATGTTAATTTAATTGACCTATATGAATAAACATATTTTCATTTTCATTTTTCATGGATCATAGAAACGTCATATACCATCAAGCCGTGTTTTACGTTGCTATGGGTGCTACGCTTACGGTAGTGTAAAGTTGTGTGTTGTGTGTGTCTAGTTAAAGGATCCTTTCTGACAGCTAGCGTACAAGTAGGATCATAGCAACACACTAGCACATTCTATTTACATACAGACTGTGCTAGCGTGTTGAGTATGGTCTATTTGTACGCTAGCTGTCAAAAAGGATCCCCTGACTATGATCATAGACAATATGAATTACATGTAGTTATTATAACGTCAGATCTTCATTTAAAAATGACTCACACATCTATGATCATATTTCTATGATAGTGTAATAGCGGCCTACTAGTATAATATATGACAAAGAAATACTAAAAGAGCTAAATTGAATAAAAAGCAATGCGTTTATATAGAAAAAGGGTAACTATGCATTATTTAGGATACGTATAAAAAATGTATGTATGGTCCGATTTAATACTACATTGTCGTTGCATGCGCGCAATAACAAACGACTTCTTGAAATTCTCACGGGAAATTGAGAAAAGTGGTACTGTATCTTAAAAATCGAAATCTTGTTGTAAAAATGTGAAATCTTTTATGTTTATTTATGTCTCTCATTACTGCCGCAAGCGGGCCTAGGGGAAAACCTTGTTACGTGACGGAGATTATGAACATACAATTAAAAGAAACAAAGTACACCCAATCTCAAACAAATATTTGTTGCCTCTGTAGTCTCCGTAGAGTGGTCTACTGATGTGACGACTGTGCAGTCTAAATCAGTTATATTAGACATACTCGAATAGGTAGTACTGGTATCTATAAATTAATTCAGGACCTTATAGGTACCTCCTTGCAAACTGTATATCAAACTGTCCAACTTAAATAACCTGCCTACCTATTTTCACCTGCACGTATGTAATGAGATTTGCGTGTACCTATACGGTACCTAATATTACGGATTTTGTAGATTTGTTTAAATTGAAGAGAGAGTTAAAGCCATACATAAAAATATCTGCCTAACAGTCAATTTCCAAAAGGATTAATTTAATGCAACTTGAATCCATTGTCATCCGATCGTCTTTAGCCTTGTTAGACGTCCTATAACTGCACTCTTACCGTTCCCTTGTTTCTAATCTAGTACTTTTTCGAGCTGCGTGCGACGTGCTTATTTATGTGTGTGTGGCGGCTGCAACAGATGTTTATATACTACTTTATTTTATGATACCTACTTTCTACGGCGCTCAAGGGTGAGAAGGTACAATTTTTATGCCTACACGAGATAGGTTTAGTATATTATAATTATAACTGTAGCGTATTTAAAATGTAGAATATTATAAATTATAGTTGTTATTTTCTGATTACTGTCTCACTGCCATGCTACAATCAAAATTGATCTGTGGCTTTACTATGAGTTCATGTTCGATTGTGTCACTAGTCGCACAGTCCCGATGAGAATAGCACACCTTTGTTTTAATTTAAGGATGTTTCTTGCTACCACAGATATATTGCGCTGTTAAGTAGTCTTCAGTGTTTCTAAATAAAGCTCTGCGTTGGCAGCAAAATAATTCCTTCAGCTGAAAATACATTTATTTTCTATACTTCATAACTTAATTAGAAAAATATTAAAGAAGCTACTGCTGGACATAGTAGGCCTCTCCCAATTTGCGCCACCTTAGCTGGTCGTGCCGCCTTCATCCATCGGTAAACTAAAACTAAAATAATATTCCTTGGAATAAAATTATTTTATCTAATTTAAAAACGAATGCAGCTTTTGTAATTGCAGCATATAGCGTCGTTGCGGCTCTCAACAGTGGCTTACTTATAAGCTTAAGCTAGAACAACTTATTTTAAGCACTACTTACTAATATACACTAGATAGTCACAACACTCACAACTAATAGTTAGAAATGATAAATCTTGTTATAAATTGATACTTCATAACGATAGGGTGGCGTCATCAGAGTTAGATCGATTAGTTTTGGAACATTGGACACATTTTAGTACAGTAGCAATATCAAGTTTTTCATTTACGTAGGAAAATTGTGCAGCGAATTTAAGAACTTATGCAGCTTTTGTAATAGCAGCATAATATTGTAAAGTAAATCCGACTAAAGTGTAGGCTTTAAATATCAGTGCAACTAGAAGCCGGGTGATATTATACACTCAGTCAAATAATTATGGAAAATGCGAAATTTTAACTTTAAACTTTGTTGCATTTGTCATAAATCCTATTAAAATTATAAATACGAAAGTTTGTATGTGTGTATGTGTGTGTGTGCGCGCATGTGTGTGTTTGTTACCACTCAGCGCCTAAACGGCTAAACCGATTTCGATGAAAATTGGTATGTAGATAAATTCGGTGCCGGAGACGGACATACTTTTAATCCCTAAATTTGGTCTGGTTCCCTAGGGATACAACAAACCATATTTTACGCGCGGGTGGAACCGTGCCGCGAAAAGCTAGTATTTAAATAAATATTTTCCACGGGGGATTTTATATTACTGAATCAGTTTACCGCTGCAGCGGAGGAATGTTCAAGCTTCTGATCTGGAATGGACTTGGCATCAACATAAACGGCGAGTTCATCACTCACCTTCGATTCGCTGACGATATCGTGGTCATGGCTGAGACCTTGGAGGACCTCAGTGCAATGCTCGATGACCTCTCAGTAGAGTCTCTCGACAAGTGGGTCTAAAAATGAACATGGACAAGACGAAAGTCATGAACAATGTCCATGTTACACCCACTCCTATTACGATCGGAGTCTCGATGCTCGAATTCGTTGACGAATGCATATACCTGGCACAAACAGTCCGATTAGGAAGTTCGATTTCGAGAAAGAGGATATTCGTCGAATCCAACTCGGCTAGACAGCGTTCGAAATACTACAACATAAGTATCTTCTCGTCCACACTACCGCAATATCTCAAGACCAGGGTCTTTGACCAGTGTGTGCTGCCAGTGATGACATACAGAGCATAGACCTGGTCGCTTACTATGGGTCTTGTTAGAAGGCCCAATGTCGCTATGTCGGCTATGTAGGGCGTCCCTGCGATCGTTTAAGAAACGAAGAAATCCGCAGGCGAACAAAGGTAACTGACGATACTCGCAGAGTTGCTTCTCTGAAGTGGCAATGGGTAGGATACATAGCTCGAAGAAATGACGGCCGCTGAGGCAGAAAGGTTCTGGAGTGGCAACCACGAGTCGGAAGAGGCAGCGTGGGCAGACCCCTCACAAGGTGGACCGGAGACCTTATAAGGGTGGTGGGCAACCGATGGATGACGGCAGCGAGCGACCAGCCACGGTGGCGAAAATGGAGAAGATCTATGTCTAGCAGTAGACGTCTTTCGGCTGATATGATTATGATGATGATGATGAAATATTTATCAGTTGGCCTATTTCGTCTTATGCCTCTTTTCCACTAAAGGTGGTACGGTTTAAACCATTAAAATATGGTCGCTTTCATTGTGTTTTTATTTGTCTACTTGCCTGCACAGGTACTTGAAACTTAGAACGTTGTATCGTTTGCATAAAAAATTACTATTCGTCGAAGGATAAATAGTCTGAAGCACAGCTATCATTCAATTATTACATCGTTGAATCGAATTTACAAGCAAGATTTCGGATACAAATTAACCTTTGAGTTTGGTTCAAAGCTAGCTAGTTTGTATATATTTAATTATGTTGTATCACTCATTCTGTATGTCACGGTTTCAGAAATATTCATATATTACCATAATGTTACATCAAAAACTAAATTTAAAGCTATTTGTCATTTTATATGGTCGACGATCGAGTCCCTTACTCTTATTACAAAAAAAATGTTTCTGACTTTCTGAATAGTTTTCTCATTGTTATACGCTTCTTATAAAATTGATAGCAGATAAAATATTTATGAAGCCTTTTTTAAAAACTTTAGATGAACAAATGGACTGGGTTTAAAAAAATAATATGTATCTAAGTATATAATATTTTTGCTGTTTTGTTTCCATTTTATAATATTTAAATAAATTGTCTTTTGTAAATTTATTGGATAGTCCTCGATTTTATATAAGTATTACAATATCTTGCATATCCTTTTAAAGGTTACAAGCGACCCGGCCTGGATTGGTCAATTAATTATATGATATTAGCGGTCCGTTCCGGCTTCGCACGGGTGGATATTTTTTTAAACATTTTGGAATAAATAAAGATAATCTCTCGCCGCGTTGCTCACTGCGTTGCGTGGAGCCACACTGGCGCGATGGCGTGTATTTTTGGTTTATTTTGGTATTTTAAATTTCGTAATATCTTTTGAATGGAATGTTCGATTTCAATAATTCAAAAAGTAGTCAACAGGTATTGAAACATTCTTGAATACGAAATAATTCATTTGGATAGGAATCATTAAAATGGTGGAGATAACATCGTCTGATTTTGATCGGCATTTCTATCAACTTTTAAAATGTAAAAACCTTGTTATAGTGACATATCTACAATAGTTGGACATATGTTCTTGCAAAGTTTTATGTAGATGTTGATATTTTCTATAATATTGTGGAACATTTTTTTGTTTCATCATTAAACTTGCCGCAGCGCATGCGATGAAACACATTTTGTGGTTAATTTTTTACACCTTTGGTTAGTTTTAGTAGGGATTTATAAGGATCTCTATTTTTTTCTAGTAATATATATAGCCTACTTACTCAGTGATAATGTAGTTTTCTAATGGTAAAAGAATTATTGAAATCGGTCTAGTAAGTTTATTCGTTGCATACAAAAATACAAAAAAATTTAATCTTTCCTCTTTATAATATTAGTATAGAAGTATTGATTACTCAGTGATAATTTAGCTTTCTAATGGTAAAAGAATGTTTGAAATCGGTCTTGTAGTTTTTGAGTTTATTCGTTGCATACAAAAATAAAAATCTTTCCTCTTTATAATATTAGTATAGATGAAATATTCATATTTCTATGGGTTTAGGCGAAATGACTTAAATGAACGAAACTACAACAAATCCTATGATATAATTTTTAAGCCCGAGCTTAGAAGCAGCAGTTGCAATCAGGTGGGTGGTGTTGAGTGTTGCCAAAACCCAATTTATGGCCTTGAACGATTCAGAATCGGACGACCAATCTATCACCACTGACGGTCAATTAATTTCCAAATGTGATCAGTACAAATACCTGGGAAATATGATGCACAGTTCAGGAGACCTAGAACACCACATTCAGCACCGAATTGCAGCTGCGTGGCTTAAGTGGCGCGAAGTTACTGGGGTAACATGGGACCAGGACCTTGTGTACAAGACAATAATACGACCAGTTCTCATGTATGGCAGCGAGACTTGGGCGCTCACACGAGGACATGTCCATGGCCATTCAAGTAGCAGAGATGAAGATGCTGAAATGGATGTGCGGCGTTACCAGGCTGGATAAAATCCGCAATGAATACATCCGTGGCAGCCTGGGAGTACGCGACATCGCCGATAAGCTGCAAGAAAGCAGGTTGAGATGGTATGGGCATGTCAAAAGAAGGCCACCCGATTACGTCGGCAACCAGACCCTTCAATTGTCAGTCCCCGGGAAAAGATCTAGGGGAAGACCAACAACAACCTGGACAATTAATGTGTTGCTGAGATACATGAAGGAATGCAACGTTTCCGAAGACGATGTCGTGGCTATCCATGACAGTGGCGAAGTGGAAGAAGAACGTTGGGAAGGCTGACCCCTCCACCATGTGGGATAAATAGTCGGGAAGAGAGAGAGAGAGAGAGAGAGATACAAACAGACAATGACTTTAAATATCTTCATTTTACCGTTAGAAGTTTGTGAGTTTACATTAGAGGAATAAGTATCTTAAAAAGATATTTATAGTTATTTCTTAATCAAAGCTGAATTATTGAGCAAATACCTAAAGTCTATGAAATATCATATTTTAAAAATATTACCTGAATAATGTCGTAGGTCTGTAAAATTAATAACATACATAACACGCCCTGAAGAGGTAGGCAGACGTGTTTAACCACCCACATTTCACCATTTTTATTTCAGGTCCCGGCACATATCAGGCACAATTCCAGACTCTGGGCTAATACTGAGAATTTTTCGACAAAAAAAATCAATATCGTTTACTCCACCCGGGTATCGAACCCGGGACGTCTGCGTGGTAATCCACATGACCACCGAACCACAGAGGCCGTAAACTTAATTCTAACTATTTTATTTATATAGATAGCTATCATATTTAATAGATACAGTAGGTATTACGTATCTTAGGGCTACAGCATCGGTTGCTTTCCATTTGTGCAAGTTGGTTACACTGAAATGCTTGAAAGAGTTTATAAATTCAAATGTTTTTAAAAAATTATTGTCAGTCATTAAACTAATAAGACTTAATTTTATAGCAACGTAATTCCCAGATTAATGTACATCGCTCCTGTGTTCTATAATTTTCGCAAGATTGTAAAATTAAATGATAATTTGAATTAAATTAGTTTTGGGTAACGCACAAATACAATTTGTTACAATGAAATGTCTATCCATCAACGTTAATTGTTACATAAGCATTCCTCGAACCGCAGCTGACAATGAATGATGCACCGACCGTGAAACAGCTATTTAGATCTCTTGAAGCATTTATTTTTACATGCAAATTGATATTTGCATAGAAAAATAAATGCATTGATTTGCATTTGATGTTCCTTTCAGTAGAGTTATCATGATATTGAAAGCATATTTGTGGCAAGGTAGCAAGGTTTGCAAGGCATATTTTCTCCATACGGGCAATATCGAGTGTCGTAGACTCATTATGATAGTAAAAAAGCTAATCAAAGTGAAGCTGTAAAAAGCGCCAATATTTGGTTACGAAAAACTTTTAAAATTGTAAGTACCTACTTACCTATGCTGATTATCAGACATCAGGCAAGGTAAGCAGTTTTATTGATGACAATTCCTAACTAACTTTGTGTTATTATTTTTTATGTCGGGTAAAAATCAATTAAGAGGCAGCCCTAGCTGAATTATCATTTCAACGCTCTTCTGTCCCTAATGACCGCAACCACGAAGTGACTAGGAATCGGCCACATTGTTTATTTATCTCGTAAAATATGCGTTTAACGCAGTTTTACGGTAGTAGATCCACGCTGATTTCAGCATGAATGGGCCGAATCGTCCGGGGAAATACATAATAATATACCCTCTCATAGAAGATCAACTTAAGAGTAGTAGTATCCGTACTACTGCGTTTCGTTCGGTGAGTGAGAGCAACGGAGACCTAATTTTCCCCTTTTTTCTTTCCTCATCTCCCTCATTCCCTTCCCCTAACCCTACTCCCAGCCGCCATAGTGGAGGCCACCATACTAGCAGTTTAAGATGATGGCTTTTGGTATAGTGGTCGCCACTTCTGGATTCCACTAACTGCTTACCATCAAGCGGGGTGGAGTCACTTTGGTAGGATATAATAAAAAAATAAAAAAAAATGAAAAGTAGATTTGTGTGCAGTTTTAGTCACCGGAATAGATATTAAAGTAGTGTCGTATAATACAATATCGAACAAAATAGTTACAATCTACTCCAAACTTTGTAAGTGTTCCTATTCACCCCGTTTCATGGTATCACATTCCTACTTATTATCGATGAATTGGCATTAAATTTGACAGCTACACTTCTAATAAATTACCTTTAATTAGACATTAATACAACTATATTAAGATTTATGACAATAAATTTATGAAGGCTTATAATACACTAGAAGTCCGCCCTCGCTTCGCTTTGGTATCAAAAGTTTCATTTGATTTCATAACAAACTCCTACATGAAATTTCATATTAAAAGTGTCGTATTGCAACATTCAGATTTATGAAGGCGCATAAAATATTGAAATTCTGAAAATGACTGAAAAAAGTATGATGAAACATAATAAAATGTAGCCTATATTACCGGCTCAATTCATTGATATCTAAAGGTGAAAGAATTAAATCCGGTGTATGTTGGTCGAAGTTTCAGAATGCCCAAGGTAACATAATGGTCAGATGTTGTAAAGACCGTTAGACAACGGTAACGTAGATTTTTAGTTAAGTCGTTGCCAACAAAGAACAAACATACAAAAAATCAAATCTTTTTGCTTTATAATATTATTTTGGATGTACCTACGACTGTACGTGATCACCATAATTATTCTCTTTAGCTATTGTGTGCAAGTGTCTACATAAAACCGAAACATCTACCTGGTCAATATTATTATGTTGGAGCTTAATAATTACGGTGTCAATATAAACATAATTATATGTTATAGCAGCGAAGTTGATAAACAAGCGGACTGCCCACCTGACGATAAGCGGTTATCGCTGTCCATGGACACTTAGAACAACAGAGATATCAATCAAACTCTGTAGACTTTCAGACGTTTGAGAATTACGTAAAAGAGTGACATTAACATTCTGATTGTTTTTAGAGATATTTAAATAGGAATACATACATTGGATATTACTACCTATGATGTGATAAAGACTGTTTTTACTGGAAAGACTTGTACAAAGAATAAAAGTAAGATTTTTTTTATATTATAAAAAAATGCTGCTAGAACTTACGCATGTCGCTCCTACTGACAAAATAACTTATTTTCTACTGTCAGCACAGTGCTCTAAGAAGCAAGAGAAACCAAAAGCACGTACGCAGTACTAGACAAGTTCAGCTTTGGCTGTGGTTTTTTTAGATCTTAAGGTAGGATTGAACTCATTCAAGCGAAATACTTCTAAGAAAAAATGTCGCTTTGCCTTCTGAAGATTATAAATACAAATCTAAGTGAGCGTCTTATTTACTTCATCTTAAAAAAAAAAATTTAAAAACCTTTAGGGGTACATAATACTCAGAAGAGGTTCGAAAGGCTAAACCAATACGGGTCAAAGGTAGAGGAGACGCTTTTGAAAAGAGATTTACAGATGGATTCGAGAAGGTGAATTAAATTATCCAAAGTATTTGATTAGCCACTCCAGCGTAAATTGTAGCGAATATACACCAAATTATAGAGGTAGAAAGTCACAAAATTAAGTACTTTAATCCAGAGTACGCTTAGGTAAACTACTGATCTTGTTCACATTCTAGATTTGGGTTTAACAAACACTAAATAAGATTTTTCATGAATGTGCTTGTGATTCGTTTCCGTTTCATCTTTACGAGAGGATTTATTTTTAATGGCTATATTTTTATGAAGCGTTATCTATGAGAGTTATTAGAAATCGATCAGGGAATATTCTCTAAAACAAATTCAATTGAAATCTTGTAACTGAATTACGTATGGTTCTAAACATTTAAGTTTGGTGGAAGTAAACTTTTGAAGTAGGTAAATATAATGTACGAAATAACTTAAGAGACGAACGTGAAGGAAGATAGAAAGACCATTGGTTCGAAAGTTTAGTGGTATGAAACTTGTCGGATAAACATATACAAGTGTAAAAAAGAAGATATGTATTTAGTGAATAGATAAAGCTATCTCTGAATAGAATCACAATGTCACATTGGTAGTGCGTAAATGTATCGGATATATTCCCTGTTCCGGAACTAACTAACTATAAGCAAAAATATTACCAATATTAATAAATATAAGTATAAATAATTTCTATCGTGTCATGCATGGGTGTGAAAATAATAATAATAATATGTTTGCCCATCGGTTATTGACCGAAAATTCACAATTTGATTTCCCTTTAATGAAGTCTAAGGAGGAATTTCGATGAACGATATTAATAAATAATTTAATAAAGTTACTATTGAGACATATTGATCAAACCTTTACGAGCATTATAGGGTCAATACCTCGTTACATCGATGAACCTAATGGAAGTAAAAGTGAAGTAATCATCAAATAATACCCTAACACGCGATGGTAAAAATGTATATTTTAGACTTTCTAATACGAGAAGGTTGCATGTTATAAGGGCCGAAACCTGTAGCGTGGCTATATTTATAAACGGGTGGTACGCTGGGGGCCGTTGACGTCATCGCGCTGGTCGCGGGCGCCGAGGGCTAGGGCGAGGAGGAGGAGAAAGGCGCGCCCTCCAATACGCACTTGTAAATTCGCACCTCCATGAATGAAGGAATTAAATTACCCCTAGACGCGGGCCGAATTTACTCAGTCTTTTAATTCAATGGATTTTTAATATGTATGTATTTTGTTTTACTATTTTATGCTTTTGTACGTCCTGTGGCTTATTTTTGTACAAAAGATGTTAAATAAAAATCAAAACAAAAATCTCTGCGAATTTGTTTAATGGTAACAATGGCGAAACATCCTTGAAACGACCAAGACGTCATATATGTTCTCAGTGCTCAATTTCTTGCCATTGCAGCAACAATTCTTACAGAATTCTAAACATTCTACCGCTTTATATAGTGTATTAAAACTGAAAACAAATAAAGGAGTATGTTCAAAAATGTGTAATTTTGTGTAATTTTTGGCGGCAACTATCCTATACAGTTTTTATTGTTGTACTTATTATTATTGTTTAAAAGTGTTTATGTCTGGCACTACAGAATACATAAATTTTACCAGACGTTAGTTTTATGTTATCTAATTAAGCAGTTGTATAGAGTTGTTGATTCGAAAGAAGTTCAATTGTATATTGTTGTATACAGTTTGCATAACCACTTTTTTATAGTATAATACATAGTTCAAGTGGGCTCGACTTTTATTCACTAGAAGGACACTATTATGGCGCTGAAAACTATTGACGTCATACTTGATAGTGTTTATTCTAATTGGTGATATAAAAGAGCTGAATTTTGATTAATTTAGATTGGCGTCTACTTTTTAACCATGATATTTTATTGGCTAGGTGGTAGACAAGGGCTTATATGAGTCAGTGGCGGTCGCATATGTATCTCAAAAGCGCGAGCACAGGTGTCTGTATCGACACTTGCCTCTGCCAACGTGATTGTGTCAGAATGAGTTATATGCTTTTAAAAGATATACATGACTATGTATATTTACGTCTATTCAGTACCTACTGAGGTAATACAAGTTTAAGATTAATTACATAAGTTTACTACTGTAAATTAGTACCAATGCGTTATGTACTGTTTGACTGGCCTGTTGGTATTGTGGTTAGTGACCCTGACTGCTAAGCCGGAGGTCGTGGGTTCGATTCCCACCCAGGACAAACCTTTGTGTGATGAGCATGATTGTTTGTTCTGTGTCTGGGTGTAATTTATCTATACTTATAATGAATCTCTAGCGAGATAAAATCTGTACATTGAAAATATTTAAAAAAATACTATTGGGGGATAATATTTATTCGATACTGATGCCAAAAATGTAATTAAGAAAATTTTTGTCTGTCTGTCTGTCTGTCTGTCTGTCTGTATGTGCAGGCATGAATCAAAAACCACTGAACGGATTTTTATCAAACTCGCTACATTCATAGGTCATACTCCTGGCCAGGTTATAGGCTACCTTTTGTCCCGAAAAAAAACCGGGTAGTCCGGATATCCTTAAAAATTTCACAAAATTATTTATTAATATGTGTTACACGGTTAATATCTGCAAGTGACTATACACTATACATAGCGGACAGAAACACCTTAGAATAAAAAAAGAATTTTTAAAATCCGTCCATAAATACCAGAAATTTTTGAAAATAAACGTGTTATGTATACGAGGCGCGTAGCGAACGCGCCGGTGCAGTTCGATGGTGGTTTGCACTTATGTATCGCAGCTAGCTTCGTGTAACATTTAATGTTTATTTAATTAACATTGGTTCACAAACAAAAAAGTTAGGTCAATTTAATCTATATTCAGAAAGTTTTAAATGCGATTTAGTCAATGCGGTGAAATTATTATTAAATTTAGTTTGTAATACTACTATTAGATTTTTGTAATGATGCGTTTATATGAATTTAAGCACAACATTTTAAAATAATGTTTAGTTTTCGAGACATAAATATGTCCAATTTAAGTTGAACTCTCATCAATATGGTAGACCATATTAATTATGGACCATATTACGGATAATAAGTACATCTGGATGTACGTACATTTTGAAGGTGAACAAAGGATTTACTACAACCCTGACATCATGACGAATTGTTCAGAAAATCTAAGACAAACTACTTACTCTGTATTCTTTCAACTTTGTGAATCAGATGCATTTGTAAAACACTTTTAATTATCTCATTATTAAACAATAGGGTAGATATAATCGTAAAACACGTGGATCAGCTGTGAATGCTAGCTAACGGTAGTAGATCCACGCTGGTTTCAGCATGGATATTCCGGATCGTCTGGGGAAGTACTACCCTCTCATAGAAGATCGACGTAAGAGTAGTAGTATTCGTACTACTGCGTTTCGTTCGGTGAGTGAGAGCGCCGGAGGCCCAATTAGATATATATATATGATATGTATAGATGATATGTACCTTACATACGAGCACTTACTAGAAGATAAACAACATAGAAATGATGACGCTTTGTTTGAAACATGTATAACTAAAAATCCATATCGATTCCGTCATTTGAAATCAGTTTTGCTGGTGTATTGTGCTATTTCAAATACTGTTCAGTGGTGTCATATATTATTATACTTCATTATATATTATTATTTTTCATATTTGGTAAAGATACTGTGGGAGAAAAAGAAAATAAAAAGGACGAAGGCGGTAATTATAATAATAATAATAATAATAACCATTTATTTCAGGCATTTAGAGCCCATAAAATTTCAATACATAAATAACAAAATAAAAACTATAAACTAATACATATTTTATATAATTTATAACTAAAAACTACTGTATACGAGAGGTCGGCGTCGTGTTTCGCTGCGGGGTGTCAAGTAACCGGCCGCGGAAACGGCGATATAAGACACCCTTCGGCCAGAACTCCTCCTTGAGGAAGGTCTCTAACTGTGGAGTTGGAGCCTGCACCACGAACGATGTAAAATTGGTTTTGTGGCGCGCCTCCAACTTCTCCACCCTCAAGGTCAGGTTTGTCTTCACCTTGATGTACTCCACGATCTCCTCGGCCTTCGTAGAGTGGTGTAGGCGGGACACATACAGCTGCGTCGTTGGTGTTGCAGCACGTAGCAGCATGCTGGGTCCTGTCAGACCTGTACCACACAGGTTGTGACGAGTAGGCTTCCTTTTCTTCTTTTCCACCTTGATGAAACCTTCCTCGTCACACTTCATGTTTTTTGCACCTATAGTCGTGCTAGGTACAAAGCGACTCTGCTTACCCCCTTTTACAATAACTACTTGTCGTGATGGTTGTGACACAGTAGTATTGTTTGCAGCGACAATTGCAGAGTAGGCACGTTTGGGGGTCGACGTACCTACTACACGCGTCGTAGCCTCGCTAGGTACGGCGCGGGCGGCGGAGCACGATGCAACGCATGCATTCTTGGCGGCCGGTGACGTAGGTGAACTCACCGACTTAAAACTGCCGATGGATGCGTTCTGTGCCCCGCGGCGTGTGTTCACGTTCGAGGCGTCAGGTGACATACTTGTAGAAATAGCGCTGCGTAGCAACACTACTTCAGCACGTAACTCACTTATGGTG
The DNA here is from genome assembly GCA_963082885.1 of Parascotia fuliginaria. NCBI lineage: Eukaryota > Metazoa > Arthropoda > Insecta > Lepidoptera > Erebidae > Parascotia > Parascotia fuliginaria. Next base: position 8,534,156 of record OY720180.1, on the reverse strand, counting down.
GTGTCTGACGCCTCCAGCTTCGACTGTACTACAGCCAGACTCGCTTTTAGAGATGTTATGTCCTTAAGCAGCCTGGTGACGTCAACGTGGTCGAACGTGACAGGAGGCAACTTATGGAGCTCCTTCGCCATGAAAGCAGGCACGTCGTCCGGATCGGTCACCTTTAGCAAGGTGATGATGTCTTGAACGCTCTTCTCGGTGCCATCTCTTCGGCGTGAAGGCATTTCGTCGAGCTTGTCCAAGGTTTCAAATAGCAGCCTCTTGCCACTGCTAACTTCATCTTCAGTGAAACTGGACTTGCAGATCTGCATAATGCTGACCTCGTCCATAGTGTCGATGGGATGCTGTATAAACGCCAACAGCTCGTTGGCTATGAGTTGTTGTGAACTCATAGCGGCGGATTCGCGCAGCGGCTAGAGCCGCGCAATACGTGAATTAATAAAATAATTCGCTCTGTGCAATGTAAGCACGTCTACACACTAGCGCGCATTGCACTGCACTTTATTGACAAAACTAACACTTTACGTGGATATTTAATGTACATCTCCAGTCAATCCGTCCCGTTTATGCAAAAAGATCTACTACCGTGTAATGTTTGCTGGCTATACAATATACAGAACAATTTCTTCTTTTTCAGAAAAATCTTGCATATACATTGTTTAATAGAATTAACTGTAGATGTGTTTCATAGTTTATTGAAATTTGTCTCCTAACGGGGTTAAAAAGGGCTAGAAAGTTATGCTTATATGTGCTTTGAAGTTGATATTAATACTCCTTAGAGCTTTTGATTTAAAAAAAATATTTTGACACCTGACACGCGTCATGTTTGAAAACTCAATCAGCTTACGTCAAATGAAGTTGCTGTAGATAATGTTGGACAGCAATTTTTTCAGCGGGATATTGTAAATTGAGAGTTATGATAGCACAATCATTGCATCGAATAAGTGAAAAGCATCACTCATATGATGCATTACATTACCCACTTTTGTTTTGCCACGGCGAGGATGGATACTTCATTTCTACACCTCATTGCGATCATAGGATCAAACAACCACTATCTATAATATCATCTGCTATATTTTCATGTTGTTTAGCCAGTTTTTAGTCGGCGTGTTTGCGAAAAGAAATCGAGACAGAAAGTTTGTTATATTAGGAACAATCAGGCACAGCTTAGGGTGATAGGGACACAGGACGTTGATGCTGATCAGCTGGGTCAAAAGATGGTGCTGCTTATTTTTTTACTGGGAGGGCACGCTATATAATAAGTATTATATATAGTAAGTAATATGATATATACCAACCAACTACACATAACGCCATCTAGACCTAAAGTAACCATAATTATAGTGTGTTATGGGTTCTAGAAATGCGGCTATCCATACTTAAATAATTATCTACAGTGTTTGTTAGGCAGGTACCTACGGTGCGCCTATTAAATATGTTGCTGCGCAATATAAGTAAATCCACCAAAATTATTCAATGGAACCAGATTGCAAGTGAAAACATTGCAATGCAATGTAGATAATCGAGGCAACTATACTGACCAGTTGTTCTCCAGGAGAATCTGTGGATATTTATTTATAGGGTTTCCCTAACACCGTCAAATACCCCTTCGAATTCAAGAGAGTGCAGTTTTCTATCAAAGTCTGCTTTGCAATGACCATAAATAAAGCTCAAGGTCAAACTCATAAGGTAGCGGGCGGAAACTTGAGGGAAAGCTACTTCTCCCACGGCCCGTGTGGCATACTCAGAATAAGCGCACAGAGTAGTCTGGTTATTGTAGCACCCGACGGAAAAATAAAATACCCAAATTGGGTAAGGGCCCGTGGTCCTACCAATTTGTTCTACAGGTAATTTGTTTGGTGGCACTAGGGTATACCACTATGTACCCGTGGTCCTATTGTGCTTAGGGTGGATTAATATATCGATATTTAACCTTTAAATCTCAGCACTATAGTAAATATTGTTATGTAATATGTATTTAAACGTTCAAACATAATAATTTATGTGTTTTTAACAAAAAATAATATTGTAGTGAAACAATTAAAAATCCTATTAGAATTATTTTCGACTTCTACGCGGACGAAGTCGCGGGTAAAAGCTAGTCTATAATATGTATGCATTTACAAAAAAAAAATGTATATAAGTAGTATATCAGTTGTTTAGTACCCATAACACAAGCAAATAATTATAATTGCTTAATTTGGGGCTAAATGGCACTGTGTGCATGTGGTAGAATATTATTATTATTATTCTCCTTTATTTAAATAGTTTCTCAAAAATTACAGTTTTAAATTTAAGTATATAAAAAACATACATTTAAAATATAAAAATTGTAAATCCACCGGCAACGGGTACAGGGACCAAGCTACCGGCGGTTAGGGCTCAAGAGATAGAAACCTCCTCACAATGCGTGCCGTGCCGAGCAGCACTGCCTTCTGGATCTGGCCCTTGACCCATCCACCTAATGCGAGCCTCTTTAGGTTCTTTTCATTTTTTTCCTCTTCTCTTTCTTTTATTATTAATATATTATTACTGTAACTATACAGTAACGCGGTCGGTGACGTAGCGCTTAGACTTAGTAGTAGCTTTTTGTACGAGGACGGTCACCAAACGCCAATTGCCTTTACATGTCATTAGTCATTAGTCATTAGTCATTTATTCAACAACAATTTACATTGTATTTGAAGATTATATAAAATAGAAACATGAAATTAAGCTATTAAATTAAAATATCAAATTAAATTAATAAAATTAAATTATTTAAACTCATAATACCTAACATAAAAATAATTATTATTACATAAATCAATAAAATTATAAAACAGTCTAAGTAATAATAAAAAAAAATATATATCTAATTTCGAATAGGTAGATTCATAATTGCAACAAGTTTGTCATTTTAATTATAGTATTTTAAAAAAACTCTGTTAACAAGACATTTAGTTCTATATTATGCTTGTTACAGTTCGTCAACAGTGTAAAGGCATCTGTCCAAGAGAAAAGCTTTTAATTTGGTCTTAAACATGTGTCATAAACATGTGTCTCATGTGACGTGCATTTGTCTGCCCTGACAGCAAAAAAGAGGATGTCAAATTTTAGTACTCATAATAAACGCCAGAGGCGCTGTTCTTTTCTAATTCAATTATTTTATGTCACCGGCGAGATAAACGCACGCTCTGCTAACAGAGTTGCGAAAGCTTTGAACCGCACTCAAAGTAAAAAACGATTCCCAAAGGCACTTTATAGTTAGAGTTTTATTGCGGTGCGTTTCTTTGTTACATTTAAATTAATGAAAAGTTATTACCTATTAAGCTATGTGACGTTACGATTTTATAATTTTTGCTTATCTTACAATGGTAGGCATTAATTAAAGTTACTACCAAAATATAGGTTATTCTAAAATGTTGTCAATCTATTAAATTGTTATTTATTGCCACTGCTTATTATCAAAATAATTCTGTTCATAGAGAAGTAAATAGTTATTCGAAGCGATATAATTCTGAAAGGTTTTGCCGCCGAATAGAGAAAACTAAAATAACTAGCTATATCAATAGCTATTGCAATATAGATACGTGAGGTACTTACAAATATAATACAATAACCTTCCTAGACATAATACCATTTACCGTTATAACCAGAGATCGGATAATCCAGTGTGTATTTACCTAAACATCGAGGAAGTACGTAATATAGAGTGGATAATACCACCTCTAAAATACTGGTATACCGGTTTTAATACCGGGATTTAAAAATCATAACTTTTAATATGATTTTATAGAATAGTGGCTTTCCGCCCGCAACTTCGTCCGCGATTTGTTATTCTTTTTTGTTTTTGAAGTAAGGCGCTTACTTACATTTTAGCGATTAATTTTTATTTATACAGATAGTTAAAAAAAATATTTTTAGAAAAAGAAACGAAAACCGACTTCAAAACAGTACCTACGTGTTCCAGCCAAGAAGAAGAAGAGAAGAATTCTTCTTCTCTTCTTCTTCTTGGCTGGCACCGACTCCAAAATAACTGATTATAAATTGAAAATAGTAAAGTATTATAGGTATCAATGATTGCGTTAATTCCCCTTTAATGTTCTTAGCTATGAAGTAATTAAAATATTATTTTCTACTTTTTAGTTACGGATTTCATTTTTTTCAAAAAAATATTATATTTTAAAACTTTTAGTGAGAAGTAATTGTATATTGTTAATATATTTGATATAGTTAGGCCTACTGAACGTGCTGCGCAAATGAAACAGCGCCGTTTGAAAGAAAGTAGTGACGAGAGGGAAGATATAATATAAAATCCTTATCAACACTTTTGCTGATCGCTGAACCCTGAATCCCGACAACAACAAAACAAAAGAAAAAAAGTAATGACCTATCAATAATAAAGAATCATCAAAAATCGTAATTTAATCGCGTAACAGATACACAAAAAATAAACAGTGTTGCTGTAAAGGCAGGTTTATAGCCGCCTGCTGTTGTTGGAATTTCTCACGACCATAAGGCCTCCAACTTGGTTTAACGACTACCAAATTGTAGTGATAACCATAGTCTACTGCTTCTAAAGCATGAAGGCGCTCAAAATGTAATGACACAAATGGTCACCCACCCACAGCCACGGTGGTTCACAATTTTAGCATGGACATGCCAATGTCAGAAAATTCGTCGTAAAAGATATCGACGCGTTGCTTTACACTTCCTCACTCCTTGCATACGAAAATAAAAAATATAAAATTAAAGCCAAACTACTGAACCATTTTTTAATAATAAAAATATGGGACCAATTTCAGAGTATACCCTTTCAAATAAAAATAAAAATTTTCAAATCGGTTTATAAACGAGATATGAAGTAACAAACATACAAAAAAAACATACGACCCGAAATGATAACCTCCTCCTTTTTGAAGTCGGTTAAAAATCACGGAGCTTGCTACAGCACCCGTTCACCCCGGACGGCCGTCCAGGGTCATGGTGCTTTGTAACTCCTTCCCACGGTTATGAATTGAATATGTATAGAGATTGGATAATCTACCTATAGTAAATTTTCGGCCAATTTACTAAAAAATAAATCTCTTGATTGTTTAACTAGTGAATTTATACTCATTTTACATTAATTTATTTTTATTTATTGAACTCTATGCACGAAAGTGCAACGGCGGATTTAATGCTAAGAGCATTCTCTACCAGTCAACCCAAGGTGGTGAAGAGACGTTTGAAGTAGGTGCAGTAAATGAAGCAGTGTGATATTAATAGTTGTTTGTAACAGAACATAGTTTACGAAGGATAAAATACGGAGATTAAATTTATATAATATGTAACTAACATATACACTGGTACATACAACTAACATATAATATTATATACTAATTTATTATTACAATATATATATATACATATATATTATATACATACATATACCATAGTATGGATAGTTAGCGAGATGATTCGAACAATTTCTCGAAGAGAAGAGTATGAACTTTCAGCTTGAATATCAAACAGTTAGTGGACATCCTGACTTCTAGAAGAAGGTTATTTCAAAGAAGAACAGCTTGAACTATGAAAGAGGAGTGAATACAATCTGTCGAATGTGAATAACAAGCAAGAAGCATGTATTGAGCACAAGTATTGGAAGTAAGGAGCTAAGTAAGATGGGGAACAAGGAAAGTTAAGAATAGAATAGAGTGTAGTGAGAGCACGCAAGCTACATTAAATTTTGCTTCTTCATTTAAGTATGTGTGAATGTTGGATGTGAAAAAAAGAGTGTATGGTAAATTAAAAAACCTATATGTATATATTTTATTTAATTCAGTGAGATTTATTTAATTATTTTTTAAAGAATCTTGCAAAAGTTTTATTTATTTTGTACATGGCAAAGAGAGATTTTAGAGGTGGTATTAACCACTCTATGTTACGTACTTCCTGATCTCTCATTATAATTAAAATTATTTTTAAATTTTAAATACGTATGTAACACCTTGACTGGCCTGTTGGTCTAGTGGTTAGTGACCCTGACTGCTAAGCCGGAGGTCGTGGGTTCGATTCCCACCCAGGACAAAGCTTTGTGTAATGAGCATGATTGTTTGTTTATATCTGTGTATATTCTGGGTGTAATTTATCTATAATATGTATGTATTTACAAAAAAAAAATGTATATATGTAGTATATCAGTTGTTTAGTACCCATAACACAAGCATATATAATTGCTTAATTTGGGGCTAGATGGCGCTGTGTGAATGTGGTAGAATATTATTATTACTATTACTATTACCTATCAGTATTTGCTTCAACAGAAATATCCAAAAAACATAATATCACAACTTTTTCCTAAAGTGGTGGGCAGATCTGTATAAAAATTACTCTTTGTTAGATATGATAGATCCCTTACAACAAGGAGCAAGCCTGTTTTCATTTACAACATACAATTCCAGACTTGTGGCCTTGCATACAGAGAATTTCTCTAAAGGAAAACCCAGTAAGACTGCCAGACTAAGAAGTCAGAGGAGAATCGAAAAAAAGAAGTGTAGTTTTATAAAGTTTATGTATGTATGAGTGTGTGTTTATTCCATTATACCTACGTAAATATACAGAGTGTATACGACGATATGACATTAAATGTAATTACGTATAGTATGTGACATTATAAAGCGAGACAAAAAAAAACAACTAAATATCTTCAATAGTTTAAACACAGGACTACTTTTTTAATTTCTTTTATTCAAAACACTGTATAAGTACGTCAAACGGTCACTGACTGAAGTCATAATCCACGTCGAAGAATAAACGTTGCCGCTCATTACAGGTCAGTGAACTTGTCATAATAAATGGTGTATTGCTTTGTTACTACTAAAATATTATTTATTTTGTTAGAACATTTTTAATTTTTGTTTTTCGTCAAATCATTTTTGTGATTGATTTAAAATCATTTTAGGGACTAGTAACAGCTGCCATTTAATTTAATATCAAACCGTCGTATACACTCTGTTTAGATGACTGAATAGATTTAGATATATATTCTGTCGAAAACGGCTCTCACATTATAAAACATCCTGTGTTTTTCGGTGAAATTTACAAACTTTAACGCCCAAAGCATACCCTAATTTAGAACAAATATTTATGGATCACACAAAGTTTCGTCCCGTGCGGCAATCGAACCTCTTGTACAGCAATAAATTATAAAACTAATATTTAAAGAAAAGTTTTATACTGATTAAAGTAGTAAAAGGAAACTAGCAAACCGCCTCTTGCACGTTAGTACTTTTATGCTTTTTATGTCAAGGTTACAAATCGTTGAAATTTATACCTATAAACCTTCCGAAAGAAATACTCTAAGTGATACTGAATACCGTATCAAAATCTGTTGCGTAGTAGTTAGAAGAAGAAGTTAGCAGATAAACAGGCATGAAAAAATAGCGTCTTTATACTATTTTAGGAAGAGGTATTACTTAAAACGGAATATATTTCATGGGATTTGTATTTAATGATGTTCCTGTTCATGAGTACAGACAACACTAGCCGGTTAATGGGTGTCATGTCCAAACGAACACTTGTGACGGACATGAACGACCGTGTGAAGTTAGTGGTTAGAAAGTTCAATTGCTTTTCATATACGAATTTTGAAGTGAGGGACTTTTGACAGCTTTTTTAATACTATAAACTTTTAAAGATATTGTCAAGTATAAATGGTAGGTAGGACCAAGATTGTAGCGTTAAAATAAGGCCAAGGTAGGTATACTTCTTTTTATATGGCATACAGTACAGTCGCTTGGGCTTCCACCACCACGAAGGCAGTCATCACAAGCCAGGTATCATCGTTGCTACAAAAACTGCCTAACATCTTATAATAACTTTTATATAATATATAAGTAGGTACCAAATAAATAGTTTTGTTATTATGATAAAAATGTGCTCAACACAAATCAGCTATAGTTGTAGCTAATACAAATAAGATAATACCTATACCTAGTTATTGTTTTACTTGGCACCAACTTCAAAATTGTTAAATACTTTTTTTAACTGTTTAGTTTCCTTCCTGTTTGAAGTCGGGTTTTTTTTGGTTTAAAATTATTTTATCAGTTAAATATTACTCGTGTTTTTACTAAGTACCTAGTTAATTTAACTTGATCCAGGACTAAATAAAACCAAAAAACTATTATCTTGCATATTACTAATAATAAGTTCGATAGGTACATTGTATAATAATAATAATATTTTTTATTTTATATAAATAAGTATTTTAAATGTATCTAATAAGAAAAACATAAAAAGAGAATAATAATAATATAGTTAGTACCTACATGGGTTTCACTGTAATATCAATTATAGATGTAGTCAATGTAACCACTGTCAACGCCATCAGTCCCTCAGACGGAAGTATCTAAGCTCTTTAGTGCGTGCACGCCACTAAATTGGCCTGTTCCCTGTCCCCACAATAATTCCACTTGATGTGGTTTCAATTCAATTATACGAATCACGCAACCGGCTGCTTACAAGCATTTCGGACAAAAAACCAGGTAAATAAATACCGAAAACTTTTATACTGAAGTAAAAATAAATATGCTCGTAAAACTATATTTGGGCCACGGCTATATTTGTCAACTGTAAATCTGCACTCCGATGGGTATTTTGAACTCTGTGAAGTATTTATTTTCTAGTTAAGGGGCATTACAGATTATTTAACGGTTTATTTACCGTGCGTTCTAGTTTGTGCACTCGTGTACCGGTACACGATAGTCCGCAGAACATATCTACATTACCTACATATATATACTGATTTAAAAAAATACTGTTGATAGATATCATAGTGTATGGTGTTTATTTCTTTAATTAAAGGCTCAGCTATTGTCGACGAATATTCCTATATATATACATATATATAGGAATATTCGTTTATATATATATGATAATAAAAAAACACGCAAGTTCGATATATTCGAGCTGCTTAAACTGTAAAAAGCCAAAAGCCACTAACACCATTGTATTGACTTGTAAACTTTTACTAGGACCTACAGCGTAGATGCTTGCCCTATCTATTTTCAGTTCAGTGAACGATTACGGGCTATAATAAGTTCCATGTAACAAATGTGTGATACGGTTTGCTCATATAACTGTAAAATATGTTTCGTATATTTACAGTGTATTATATGTACGTTGTAAAATAGTAATATAATAATAATAACATAACAACAACACATTGCTATTTAGACCTATAAGCATGTCATAGCTTGTGATGTGCTTGTTATATTGTGAATATGTTTATCAAATCTTTACATCCATACATATCTATTTTAAAAGGCTTTGTCCTGTCTGACCGACTGACAGACAACGCACAGCTTAAACCGCTGATCGTATTGAAATTGGAGTTTAGAGGGTGTGTTTATTGTAATGTCTAGAGGTGTACTGAGAAAGGATTTTTTAAAATTTATCCCCTAAGTGTGTAACAGATAAGATGAAAACGATTGTATGAAACTTCTATTTTTTGTAATCCGTAGTTTTGAAAGTTTGTTGTTGATACTTCTATCAAAATAAAAAATACACACATCAGTATTTTTGACAGGGGTGGCTTTAGAAGGATGAAATTAGGGATGAACGGAAAGATCTTTGTTTTTGAAGTAAGCGACTTGAGGTTTAGTGGGTGTGTTTGTCTAAATGTCTAAAAGAGTACCAAGAAGGGCTTTTAAATTAAACCCCTAAGTATGTAAAAAGGGGTGAAAACGATTGTATAAATTATTATAGTTTCTTTAATTTATGGTTTTAAAAAAATTGTTTCGGTATGCTACTATCAAAATAAAAAATCCTCTCATTAATATTTTTGTCAGGGGTCGATCTAGAGGATGCAATATTAATTAGACAGTTTTTTTGTGTTTTTAAGTTATGAAGTTGAGAAAAGTTATATTTCGATGCTTTAACCAAAATGTGCTGTTCTAAATATTAGATATTGGATGGTTGGCTGTAGGGGTTGATATAGTTACAAAACATTGTATGGCAAATCCTTTTTTAAAGTTACTATAGTGAAAGTTGGTAAAAACTAATTTTTGACGGGCGATATCTTTATGTTACCTGGGTGAAATAGAGCATTGTAATACTATTATATAAAACAAATGAGTTTGTTTGTTTGAAAGCCCTAATCTCTGGAACTACCAGTCGGATTTGTTTTTTTTTTTGCTTTTGTAGCCCAGTTCTTGAGAGAGGATACAGGTTTTAGAACATCACGCTACGAGCGACGGGAGCGGAACAGTAAGCAAAGATGATGACACAGCGCGGGGGAAACCGCGCCGCGGAAAGCTAGTTATTAATAAAAATATGCAAGAAATTTAAGAATGTATCAATATTTTCATCAATCAGACTGATAAATCATTCCATCAGTAATCGTCATCTCTATGATCAAATTTCGATACCGTTACTACGTATTACCAAGCCGACATTTAATTTCATATTAAAATATATGAGTAGGTACGAGTCAAACGAAATATTATTTAACGTAAGCGATATTTTTATTTGTGTTGTCGGCGGCTGTTAATCTGATTATGTTACAATTTCATTACGTTAAGTGTAATACACCAAGTTATATACATGTATATTAATTAGTTGGAAAACTGCTTTTATATTCAGGATCTTATTAACAAAAGTGCGCTTTTTATTATTTAATGAAAATAATGTATTTACTTCTTTTATATTATTTAGTTTTACGCATAAGGGTAGGTGGATAGACAGTTCCTACGTATCGTTTTTAACCGTACCACACATCGTACTTTTTAGTGTTGTTATGTTATGCGATATCATAACCGATTGTGGAGAAGTTTCATGATTTAAATAAAAGGCAAAATTTTATTTATATTTGTACTGAAATAAATTCCATCTTAACATGCAAATTATTACTGTTATATATAAATAGTTAAAACGTAAAAACCTGTAAACTGTGTTTCATTTTAAAAATATTTTAATGTTATTGTACCTATATCATTACTTTCAGGTTCACTTGTAGTTATATTAGAGCAGCTGTTTAACATTATTCTAAAAACAAAACTATTTGAAAAATTATTGTCTAGACCAAAAATTTTTATTTTTAGGTAGCATACGTTTGGTTCGGTAAATCTTTAATAATAATAATAATGTTATAGCCTATCGAGTCAATATCAATAATATTTTAACGAAAAAGGAAGGAAGTAAAGGTGAAATTTTAATAAGGTAAATTAATAATAATAAATAATTATTTTCAGATCCTTCCTCTGGCTTGTATGTACATCCTAGAGTCAGCTAAATTTGTTAAGTCATACCTAAAACTGTTCAAAATAGCTAGTGCCATATACCCGAGAAACACAAGAAACCCAAACAGAATTGTATTTTCAAAGATACCTAAAACTACTATGTACCTGAAAAATTGTCGTATTTTTAACGCAATACCAGACCATTTTAAACAGCTACCTTACGTCTTGTTTTGTAAAAAGCTTTAACTCTTGTTAGAAAAATCATTTTGGTAGGTAGTGTTTTTAATGCGTGTTAAAATGTTTTGTAACCAAATATTTGCATGTCAAAAAACTGACAAAATGTACCAGGTATTTTTTTTCGCAAACATGTTTTGTTTTTGACACACATGTACCATCTATATGTACCTACATTTTGAACAAATAAACTATCTTATCTTATCTTATCTTATCTTAATATTAAAAGTATATTGCGAAAATTTGGTTGGTACATACAAATTTAATTAAAACGTGAAAACTACAATTAAGTACATTAATTTAGACCTATGCCCAGCAAGGGGAAATTCGGGCTTTTAATGTTGATGAAAGTAAGTCAGGCGTGCTAAACCCATTCTCAGCTTAGGCAAGTTAGCATATAAACTGTAAAGACGAATACGCTAGAACGTTCGCAAATACCTACCTACACGTAAAACAATAGCTCATCGGCGGTAGGTACCCTACCCGTCGCATCTACAGTACCTCATATTAATTCTTTTGTTATCGCGATTTGTCGGCAACTGTGTAGTAATAACAGGAGGGATCTAGAATCCTATTGAATGACTATAAAAAGGATTCGAAGGTCGGAAAGACATTCAGTTGTCGATACAGCGATCTTGAATGAACATCTAAGTGATACGAAAGTTTACGAAGAGCGAAGAGATGAAGTGCGGTACCTATATGTGTTTATTGCTTTATTTGTTACAGTTAGTGTATTGTGTGAGTCTTGAATAAACTCATCATCGCGTAACTGGCATTTTATATCAAATCCTATTCTTAAACGTAAAAATACATTCTTTTATATTATTTTTTTGATCATACATCTTTAAAAAAGGCTGTTGTTTTCCATGTTTCGTCGCTAACTTCTTCTAAACCACGTAACGGATTTTGATTCAGTTTTTAATATCGTTTAGAGATTTTCTGCAGACAGTTTATTTCTAGTGAACAAAAAAGAAAAAAAAAGCATAACAGTATGAGGGCATAAAAAGCAGAGACTGGTCGTGATTATAGGTATAGTTATATTTAATTGACATAATTTCTGTTTGTCCACAGAAAAAACTGCACTATTGGAGACGGTACTGCTATTATGAATGACAGCTTAAGCCTCCTTACATTTGCGAATGAATTACTACACATTTTGCATGGTAATCCATGTGGAGAAGACGGTCATTAGAGTCATTACACAAAAGGATATGACCCGTGACGCTTCATTGTAGTGGTCAAGCCTCCGGCCTACGTAACGTACGTAGGGCTGATAAACTGTTGACGCTTATTAAGAGCCATGACCGTAAAATAATTTACCTCTTACATACTAATAATAGTGTTACAGATATATATGCTTATTAAAGGCTATAGCCATACCTGTCTTTTATTGTTTCACCCTTTGACCTCCTGTCAAATAGACAGTGCATGAGAATTCATCATGACACTTGATCAAGGTGGATTGGCAAGTTCAAACTTATAAATAACAGTTTGCCACCCAATCTTTCCCTTTACAGAGTGTTAGTGTAAGTAGTATAGTTTAAAAATATCACTAGCTGGTACTTGTTCTAACTCCCAACTACCCACGGAAAGACCGCAACAGTTGTGTTTAACCGCACAGATCTTTTGATACGCATCCACACTATCTGCACAATAGAAAGCTAACAAACTCATTGGCATAACCCACAATCAAAGCTATTGAATTGGGCTGAACTTTAATACAAGCGTTTATTAGCGTGGAAGCCTACTAAGAAAGACTGCCAAATTTCCCATGGGAGACTAGGAAAATTTGCGACCAAAGTGAATTATAAAAATAAAACTTTTTAACATTACAAGGAAATTTTATAACTCATTTGGTGGAACTGAATATTTCCCTATTTGTAAGATTGTGGTACTATATAATTATGTTATGTATAACAAGTTCAACGAGTAGCAAGAATTCTGTCGTTCCCTTTGTCCTTCTCTTTAAGAGAATTTGGTAAATGAAATATAATATATTTTTTGTCTGTGTAAATAATTACATCTTCTGAATTTCATTTAAATTCAATTGTCTTAGCAGCAGCACAACATGTGACGCAAATACAATACATATTTATTTTTAACCGACTTCAAAAAAAGGAGGAGGTTTCTCAATTCGACCGTACATATATTTTTTTTATGTGTGTTCGTGGATAACTCTCACCGGCACCAAATTCAAAATTATAAAATACTTATTTAATTATTTCTGATTAACTAAATCAAAATACGAATTACTTTGTGCTATGTAAATTTATTTTTACTTTTTAGTTTCCTTCCTGTTTGAAGTCGATTTTTTTTGTTAAAAATTATTTTATCGTACTATAATTTGATGATGTGGTACTCGTAACACACGCTAAATAGTTACTAGGTACTTTTCGTATTACATGCAACCATAGATTACGGTAGAATAATATCATAGACCCTAGACGTAGACTGAGTATTACATAGACTTCGGTAAAGCGTGTCGCAGAAAGGGACATATATTGTAGATATTGGAAATATCAGGGTTACAGTGTTATAATGTATTTATAGACGCGCTAGATACGAAATATACTATACTACTAATATACTATAGTATACTATAATACTACTAATATTATAAATGAGACAGTTTGTGTGTTTGTGGATGTATGTTACCGCTCAGCGCCTAAACGGCAAAACCGATAACTGACCGACATCGAACTGATAACTATAACAGCATAATTACTAATAAGTAGGTAATGAGTATTCAATATTATTAAAAAACGTAAGCTATTTTACCCAAAAATATTCAACACCAAAGCAAATAGGTTAGAAATTAATTTTCTTATGAAATCTATTCAAATCGTTGAAACTTTTTACTAAACACAATGTTTTATTTATATAAAATTAAACGCATCATAATAAAAACAACACAGTGTACTTACGAATGAAAGATTATCTATATCATAATGATTTATTACCTCTTTCTAATAAATAACTTTATATGTTTGTATATTTATAAAATACTTCTAAAGCCCAGACACAATACACAATTTATAAGTAGAATTACACTTCGTAACACAAACTCGACCTTTATAATACAACAAGTTGTCTAATTTTTCTTGGCCATGTTAACTTAGCCAACTTGAAAAACCGACAGGCGCTAAGGGACAAAAAATACTATCGCTCTGTTTCGATTTTTTATATGTTGTTGTCATAACTTTGTCTCTTTCCTGTGCGGCTGATTATCACGTATCACGTCGTCTATACAAATTCTCAGCCAAAAAAATATTTAATAAATTTTTAAAACAATAACTAGGTATCTATAGGTATTATCAATCTTAATTTGCTATTGTAGTAAGGTTCATATAGTATTTAAAACAATAGCTAGATACTTTCCTATAGGTATTATCAATCTTACTTTGCTATTAGAGTAAGGTTCATATAGTATTTACTTGGCACCAACTTCCAAATTATAAAATACTTATTTAATTAATTCTGATTAATTAAATCAAAATACGAATTACTATGTGCTATGTAAATTTATTTTTTACTTTTTAGTTTCCTTACTGTTTAAAGTCGGTATTCTTTTTGTTAAATATTTATTTAACAATTTTTAGTGATGGATAGACCTAAATCTTACTTAGGTATTATTTTTGTACACACTAAATATTTTGGCATATTAAACCGTATGAAGTAGGTAAGCCCGACATGACTGCTGTTCAGCAAAAAATACCCAATGAAAAAATAACAAATGCACTAGTCGTCAGTACGATTTTCGAAAGTTCCCCTTAATTTCTTGGGGATGCCCTCATCAGATCCTGGTTTCCTTACTATAGTACCACCCTTGGGATATCTCCTTTTCAACAAAAAAAAAATCATCTAAATCGGTTCACAAACGACGAAGTTATCCGCGAACACACATAAAAATAGAAATATATATATTTATATAGGTATACAGTAGAATTGAGAAACATGCTCCTTTTTTTAAGTCGGTTAAAAATGTATAGGATTGACATAAGCTAACGCCAACATTAATGTTAGCTTATGTCAATTCCATAAATTTTTTAATTGGTACTTCACAATAAATTGGCAATCACAATGATTAGTTAGTTTTTAGAAACTAGGGGTTAGTCTGTAGAACTTATGGCATCAGTACCGCTATACAGGGAACAATACGATGAATGTAAATGATAAGCCAGTGGAAGCGGATTCATTGTACTGCCAACCTACTTGGCAATATTTTACTTAATGCTAAGTTTTAAAGAAAGTAATACTATTCTAACAACTTTTACCTAAACTTTTAAAACTGATAATTTTTTTTGGCGCTTGGTATTAATTTCAGCACAATTTTAGCTGAAAATGTGGAGCTATGTTTGATAAAAATTATACACAAATTGTGTTGACTCCGAACTGATTTTTAATATTTATAAACAATTACCTAAAACCGATGTTTAATTACTGGAAGCTAATTATGATTTGAACCCATAACATGCATGCCCACACAAATTAATATTCAGCTAACAAAATACGCTGTCAATAAGTATATAAATTAATAACAACAGAGGGTGTCAGAATTTCGTGTTAAGCTTGGCAGTTATAAACTGCGGTACGTAATTGGCTTTAGTCTTCGCCTTGCCACATGAAAACGTAATACCGTGTTTAGAGAATTGTAGGTGTGATAGCGTACCTGTCTACTCGTAAAGGAATTCCTTTGGGAGATTACAGCCGTGTCATTTATATTACCATATTAAATTTACTTGCTTTTAAAATGAAGGAAGACAATTACTGTGGCAAAAGTAACGGTTAAGAATATTGTTCTATAGAGATTATTAGAATTTATACGAGTGACCTTTTATTGTGTATAAAAAGTAAAAAAATATAATCTTTACTGAATGACTATTATATAAATATATTTTAGAAATGACTTACACTAAAGCCGAGAAAGTCTATTCGAGGTTCTGTTATGAGTTTCAAAATTGCACTGTTTTCTTGCGTCTTGCAATGACATGTCCAACTGCATTTGTTAGAGGTCTATGTAATCAGCGTGGAATAAGCTATGTTCTTTTTAGACGTAAGCAATCTGTGCTTTATATACTTGCTTTAAACAAAGTAGAAAACAGAGCATACTGAATTGATCTTCATAACACTGCTTTCGGTCGTTTCGACAAAAACACACATCAACGTTTTTGTGAGGAAACAGCGTAGCTAAGGTAATTGCACCTCATCATAGCTTAATATTAATTAGCGAACCTTATAATAATTATTCTTTATAAATGATGGTTTATATATGAACTGTATAATTTAACAATGTTTAGACGATTGAGGCAAATAAGCACATAATGATATTTGTCCGTAATCGCATAGCAATTAGACGCGCGTTTGTTCATTACAACCCTCATTTATCATGCGCGTACAATTACATTTGAGACAAATTAATTAATGTTGCGCAAATCTGTAGACATTCTGCAAACTGTATAATAATTTACTATTTAGATCTGTTTACATTCTCATTGAACACGGTTCTCTTTTCCAAGGAGGTGGGCAGACGAAGCTTAAGGTGTAATCCACTTAGTGAGGACGCCAAGCTCTATATATTTCGAATATTTCATGCATGCAGGTATGCTCGAAACGTTTTTATTTTATTTTAGATGGAATTAATTTATATAGTTACCTAGGTACATATCTATATAGCGGCGATTATACCGAAAGGGGCAAGCAGAGGTTTGTTACACTCACATCTCGATAGCTATATAAGTTGGTTGGATTGGTCTATTTTCTAAACATAAATTATTCTTAGTTGCCTTATACGACACCCACATACTCAGAAGGTAGGGCAATTGTTACCTAGCTAACACAAAGAATTGATAAAATAAGCTAAATAATGTGCATTGTGCCCCGGTCCCTTCTAATGATAAGAAGTAACTTCTACAATACTATAGACTTAGGAAAGCCACTGCCTACTGCAACATTTTTGCTCTCTTGTAGAATGTATACCCTACCACGGTATTCATTCATTTATTCCAGAGCAAACGCGTTAGTAGAAGAATTAACGATGAAAACGAACCATGATTATAAACATAAATAAATAAACTGAATTGAATCTTGATCAAGATTAAAATAAAAAAAATTAGACTACCCACAATAGTAGGTACTACTATACAAATAAATAAATACAATTATTTAAGCAATCGAATGTCATAAACAAGATTAACAAGATAATCGCGCAATACAATATTAACTACTCGTAGATTCTGATTACCACTAATTGTACATAATTAGCCGCATTATAATTACATAATAGTTCAGATTAGCCATCAAGAAAGTTGTTAACACGCCGCAGCCGGCAGTCATAATCGTAGAGAGAATTGGACTTGTGTCTAAATATGTAAATAGAGCTGTGATGTTGCCGTCTCATCGAGCGGCGCGCCCCGGTTCGGTGAAACATATTGTACCCCTAACCTAATTGGCGGCGATTCTTCACAAAATGTAAATTTTATGGCAATCATGTTGCCTTCACAACTCGTCTATATTCAGTAAGCTCTATCTACAATGTAATTAATTCTGAAGGTTATCATCTCGCCGAAATTTGTTCCAAAATTAAGATCGTTAAGCTTTTGTATATGAATATATTCATAGTATAGAACGACATGTGGAATATAGATATGGGGATGAATGAAAGGCGGCTTAGGCATTGTTCTTGCGTACTATCTTGTGTCGATCAGACGGGTTTGAGTGATTGGGCACGCGTAGGTAAGATAGTTTGGGTTATGAAGGCGAGGACGGAGAGGTCGTGTGTGTCAAAGCGCCAACTAGTTCTCGCTTTGTTTTCGTCTATTTTAAACCGCAAAATATCAAGCACACAGTCGCTATTATTCAAATATTTAGGTTTGACTTAATTATTGAGTGATCTAATACTGTATTGGTTTATTAAATACGCTGGTATTTTAAGTTATTTAATTTTAAGATCATTTTCATACTAAGTAACGACTTTTATACTAGAGTAAAATATAGCGTGCTTCAGGACTACTATCTAACTGAGAAATAATAAGTAATATATTTAATTGTCTCGTATGGGAGTTAAAACCTACATTTATATTGGCGTGTAAAATTTTAGAAATATAATTTACTAGCTCTCCGTGGCACGGTTTCACGCGCGCGTAATATGGATTGTTGTATCCCTCGGGAACCAGACCGATTTTCGGGATCACCACGGGCGGATTTGCAATTTCAGACTTTAGAGTCCAGGTTTCCTCCTGATGTATTCCTTCACCGTTAGTCAGAAATTTCCAAGATGAACTTAGAAAGTCAAATCTCATTGGTATTTGCCCGGATTCGTACCCACTACCTCGTCATTATGAATCGGGTGCTTTATAAACACAATCCTACTAATCCTGCTAATATTATAAATGCGAAGGTTTGTATGTGTGTGTGTGTGTGTGTTTGTTACCATTCAGCGCCTAAACGGCTGAACCGATTTCGATGAAAATTGGTATGTAGATAGATTCGGTGCCGGAGACGGACATACACTTTTTATCCCAAAAATCGGTCTGGTTCCCGAGGAATACAACAAACTATAATTTACGCGCGAGAGAAGCCGTGGGGCGCAGCTAGTACAAAATATAATTTCTATGTGCCATTTACAATTTTTTATATACTTTTAGAAGATAGACGATAGATACGATTTAGGAATAATTGTGCAATAAAACTTCAGCAGGTCTCGTAAAAGTCAAAATAGACGGTGAAAATATTTTAGCATTTAAATGTAAGTTAAAGTTACGGCCCTATCAAGTAGAGTTGCCTCCTTATTGTAGACATGATGTTAGGTTCGAATTGTAATATAATCTATTAAAATGCTGGTGACTATGAGATTAATGAATAAACACAGTACAGTAACAGCTTTCTATTTGCGGTTTCTCGTCACATCTTAACCGTAAAAATGGGATAGAATAACGCTAAAACGCATTTGTTTAACATTTTATAAAATGCAAAAGAACGTTTGTTAAGGATAATTTATTTATTTGCTTTGAAATAACAATATATTCATAGAAAGATATATGCGAAACATTTTATGGCAATTTTAACAGTACAAAGAATTTAAAATTATAACAAACAAACGATTTGAAACAGAAAATGTGCCTCTTTTATAACAACATTACAAAGTGTCTGAAATGTTTTATTTTTGCCTCTCTTGTTATCGTACAGGGATTCATTCAAAAGTGAGAATAGGGAAAAGCTTTAGTGACAAATTCGCAGGATTCACTATTGTAACACAATTTCCAAGTTTTTTAACTTTGTTGACAAAATATAGAAATAGCAGCTGAATGTAAAAACATTCTGTGGTCTTAAAAAAGACCACAGATTGTTGTTACAGCCCTACGTGTGGTAGGTATGCAGTAGCTTTTGTTTACGCAAGCTTACAGTACCACAAATCAAGTGGAAAAATCCCGGATTAAACGCTCACAGATTGCAGGTGCCGTACATGTACGTACATTTGTATATTATGTATCACAGACACAGTGACGCTCTGTGTGATATATGGAACAATGCATAGCAATAAGCTATTTTAAGATATCATTTATCTGATGATATGTTGAATGTAAATTAGTTTATTGAATTTCGATGTTTTAGATATTAGTTATAGATAGATAGAAGCCTGACAAGTCTGACTACTGACATGATATCGAATATAAGAAAAGAAAGAAAGAAAAAGATTTAGTTTTGTACACCAAACAGAACACACTTAAATTAATACAAAGGTAAAACTAAATGTAAATAAAAACTAAAATCAAAAAATAAAAAATAATGTAAAAACAATGCTCACATGCAACACCACATTTCCCATTTTCTGTAGTAGGCATTTTAAATACTTTGTGGTTTGTGGTAGTAATAACAAAAAACAAAAGACAGTTTGTCAGTGAGCAGATTACAATTAAAATTTTGAATGAAAAATTATATCTAAAAAATATGTAATGTGTGAAAGTATGTCCCATTAGTGTCAAAAATTTGGACATCGCTGCTCAGTTACGTTGCGATTCTTATGATGAACCGCAACACTGATATTCTGCGATATCCGATTCGTGATGCCGGCGCCATAGTTGTGTCTGTCTTTACTAAAATAATAAATGAAATTTCATGTAAATTAAATAATAATATGTAAAATAAACGTGTAAATAGGATATTATAAACATAAATACTAAATAGTGTAAAATGTGTGGAGTAAATTATGGACATTTGTGTGTAATTTTGAAGCAAGCGTCTCTGTCTGTACATGGTATATATAGGTACCTACATAGGTAGCAACTACCTATTGTTTGCTCGCGACCGACGTCAGCAATTCTGAGAATTGTGATCAAACAAATGCGCAGTGACATCGACAGAGCGAAAAATTCTTTTCTTCTGAGTAGAAGGACAGTGCGTAGTGATTGTTACAAAATGAAGTTGAGTGAAAAATAATAGGTTGTAGCATAAGCAGTCTCACTCAATGCAGTTGTGAATCAAAATGTGGACAGATTCGTGTGCATCAGAGACACTTTATGCAACACATTTGCCAAATAAATTCATAAAAATATGAGTAGAAATCAGATCACAGAGCTTGTCAACAGTCAAGGTAAGCAGTCAGCAGTCTATAGTATTTCTTTAATATTTGAAATATCGATGTTGCTCAACTACTGAAATGAAATGAAAATAAATATCGCATGAATATCGCGCCGTGACTATCGCATGATACCTAGTCAAAAAATATGCTTGGAAAATTAAGCGAGGTATAATAACAAATACATACAATAGTCTATAATACGTATTGCAAGTACTACGAATGTAGTAATATTCAGAATATTAAAACATGTTTAAACAATAATTTAAAAAATGTTATAGGTACTTCAATGATTTTTTTTTGTCATTTTTAAATTTCATATACAACAGTATATTGGCGTACTTAATATCTGGAGGCCTTATCTAGTCACCAGTACCAATGGTGCAGAGACAAGCAAAGTGGGTGCATTTGAAGAATAGTAAAGACAAAACTAAAACTTATAAAACAAGTATAATATATAATATATACATACTAGCTGACCCGGCAAACGTTGTTTTGCCATGTAAATAATTTCTAGAGAATCCCAGTGTAGAAAAAAAAAAACCAACTTATTGGAAGTGTATAAGGATGTGGAATATGAGTGAAAAAGGCATGGAGCGCTGTGAACGATGAGTGAATATAAAAATAACAAAAGACCAAACATTATTTTTTTCTATTTATTAAAAGTAATAATTATTTATATCATTAATTCATTACATAATATTAATCTCTTAATGCTACAGCGTGAACAATTTTATTTGTTAGCTCGTCTTTAGCTAATACAAACAAACTTGATGGTTTACCCACTCGAGAGCATGCAACGTATAATTTTCCGTGTGAAAAATATGGTGTGCTCAAATCTAAGCCACAAACAGACATTGTTTGGCCTTGGGATTTATTAATAGTCATTGCAAATGCCAATTTAATCGGGAATTGTTAACTACTACGCTTGACGCATAAACACTAATAATAGCCGAAAACTGTAGAGGGAGTGAGAGAAGGCTTCTTGTTTGAGAGAAATAGGAGACCATCTTCGTTGTCATCCCTACTCCGTGCTGTTTACTGGGTGAGAAGTGACACCGGTAGACACATGGAGGGTATAACTTACCAAGTGATAATAATTGATGTTATCGAGCGGGATAAAAATTATAAAATTATGAAAATGACTATTAAAAAGCAGGGGTTGGTGATAGAAAGTGAAAATTTAGGGTTTTATGTATTTTTAATGCCACATAATTAAAAAATTAAAAAAAAAAATTATCAAAAAAATAAAAAACAATTTTTTGGGGTGGACACCCCTTATCACTTAGAGGTTTGAAAAATAGATAGTAGCCGATTCTCAGACTTACTGAATATGCATAAAAAAAATCATAAGAATCGGTCAAGCCGTTTCGGAGGAGTATGGGAACGAACATTGTGACACGAGAATTTTATATATTAGACAATACAAACATTAACTTACATAAAAAAACAATAGTACATAAACCTATCATAAAAAAAAATGTTTAAAAACTAAAACCCAACTCCGGCAAGGAATGTGTTCCTAAAAGTACAAAACAAGAAAACATTCTTCTCTAACATAGATATATTCGTGGTGGTCGGTGGAAAGCCGTTGTCACATGCCTTGCCACGCATTACCTCATCTTTCAGTCTCGCAAGCATATAATTGCTACGTATACCTAGGTAAAGTAGGTATATGATTAGGTGGTATGCAACAACGGCTTTTCTCTAAAATATAAGTATATATTTAAAATTAGTGAATTATAACGTCTTGATACCCATCACGATGTATTTAAAACATATCATTTTTATTTATGTAGATACTTTATGTCCTCCAGAAGGCGCCATATTAAATTTAGCGAGATATAACATAGTCTATAACCAATGGACGGTTAAGACGTTTCTAATGACACCTCATTTGTCTGGCTGGTTAGCTCAGAAGATACAAAGGAACTACATACATTCATAGCACGTTGAATTCACATACTCTCTTTATGGCTATGCCGTAGTTGGGTAAATAAATGATCGGCATCATTGTGATGAATCTGCCTGCCTACTTATGAGAAGTTCCTTCGCCTTAACCTTAAACGCCAAACGGTTGGACATCCTGGTTGTGAGAGGGAGCGCATTCCAAACACAGATTGGACAGAGAAGTAAGAGCCTACAAAGTACCTACCTACTATTATTAAAGTACCTACTATAGTAAGGACATTAAAGAAGTAAGTTATTGGAAGAACTAAGAACATAAATAGGTACATAAATATTGAAAATTGTCCAGTAGGTAGGGCAAAGGAGTGGGAGATGTAAGGAAAGAGTAAAGGGGCGTGAAAGTACGTAGACTACGGTGCCTAAATTGTCTGCCACTTATAGATCTAATGCCTTTTGCCGCCAAACCGCACCGTGTGAGGGTAGTATACCAATACAAACCTATTCATTTTTTTGACCTACATAATTATATACTTTAACTACTTTGTACAGCTCTAATGGAGTTACACCCTTACGATCAAATCATTCAAATGCAAAGTGCAGTATCGAATATGGGTTGTCATATGCGAGTGCCAACAATACTCTATTACAATACCTAAAATGCTACCAAATGGTTATTCAGCTGAACTCGTTAGATACGTTCTATATTTTACCAGTGCGTCGGTTTTATGCAAGAAAAATTGCTTTTGAGGGATACGAAGTAAATTAAGGTCTGCAAACAAGTCAACATTACAACGTAACGTCATAGCGTCCTTTGTTACGCCCACGACCAAAACAAATTTAATGACATTCCTTAAAATAAACATTTATGTTATTTTGTATGTTTCAGAAACTCACAGGATGTGTAAGTACAAAAGACTTCTCAATTGTATATGTATGTATATTATAAGTATTTGTATATACATATATAAGGGCTGGTAGAGAATGCCTAAGGCATTAAGTCCGCCAATACTGTATGAAGATATAAATAAATAAAAATAAATAAAATATAAAGGATTTTGGAGACCAGCAAAGTGAAACTAAATTGTAAAATAACGTAGTCGCAGAATAGCTAAATGATGAGACGTAGAATGCAAAACGCACTTGGGTAAATTGGAACAA
This sequence comes from Parascotia fuliginaria, assembly GCA_963082885.1. NCBI lineage: Eukaryota > Metazoa > Arthropoda > Insecta > Lepidoptera > Erebidae > Parascotia > Parascotia fuliginaria. The sequence goes on along the minus strand of OY720180.1, from coordinate 8,510,078 downwards.
CTCGATATGAAATGTATACATGTAGCCGACATTTTTAGGTTTATGATAGTTAACTAGCAATATTTAAAGACTATTTTCACGCAAATAATATAAGCTACGAAATGAGAATTACTAAAACTGACTTTCCATCTTTTTTTTACAGACTCATAAAGACACGTTAGTAGTAAATGGTAACTGCTTACCACAAGTTAATGGTCATAGTGGTAAATAAATACAAATGCACTTAATTGCCCATACGTTTAATGGAAAAAAGACACAAGAAAAAGGCTTCGAGTGTCTACTTTGTCCTAATTTTTAAATTTAAAATTTATTGTCTTTTTAATAAACTATAAACTGTCCATCATATCTTTGAAAATATTATCCCCATTGTTTAAGGCCCTACATTTTAGAACCTCTGGACACATCAACCGTGACACGAGCGTTTAGTAAGGGAATTTAAGCTTCTTATGTTTGACTCAATCTGGGATAATATTATTCATTGGTTGTGTCTGGGTAAAACGAAAGTTGACCCAACTGGTTGTCAGCCGGTAGTAAACCTGTTGACCTAACCCTATTTGATGTCACATTGTTCGACATTTGTGTTACTAAAATGATTTGTGCCTTTCAAGATCATTCAACAAGCGCTTTTGAGCAAAATTAGCAATTAATCTAAAGCTTTTCGAATTAAAACTAGTACTGTTGGCAGTCATATTCCTGAATAAGCTGAAAGTCGATCAACTAACCGAGGAGATCTTTTTCAAGAGTTTTTCTATATAGAAACCGAAATGAAGATATTTGTATGGAATCGGGGTAACTGACATGTTATAAAGGGTAAAGAGTAGTGAGATAGGGAAATGACTACGGACAGTGGGCAGGCAAGCGCTCCAAACAGATATTAGGTTCTTACCTATAAAATTGCCCTTTTATATATCTGCTTTTAGCTTCAATATCCTGGCGGTTTGGCCATAAGTATCTTGTTACAACTTAAAAGCTTTTGGTTTTTATTTCTTATGGATTCAATTTTGAACGTGATTATTTTGTCACCATTTCATACAATCATGTTTTTTCGCAGGTAATATTCTTTTTACAACATAATATGATGTTGAAAGGAATATAATTGAAACAAAGCATTTTTTCGTACAGAGTTAAGGATATTCTCCTTTCTAAAACAAGTTGTATAATAAAATAATTAAGCCAAATGAGAAGTTAGTAGCTGTTTCATGATTTCTATTTAAAATAAAAGCATTATCTTTATGTTTTCTTAAACCTTAATTTACGTATAATAACTATTTAGAAACTTAAGTGCCGATTGCAATATACGAAAAAATCCTTTGCACGACTTATGTCTAAAAAGAAAAACGTCCATCACTGAAAAATAGTCCAATCTGTAATTTGACTAGCTCTAAAAATGTCCAACTATAGAAACAACCGATCACTTATATGACCAGCTATAATAACGTCCAGCCATAAAAATGTCAAACTATAGGTATACACGACTAGATAAATAACCAACTATAATAACGTCCAGTCATAAAAATGTCAAACTGTAGATATAACCAACCAGATACACGATCAGCTCTAATAATGTTCAGGCATAAAAATGTCCGATTGTATTCGTACTATTGTATAGACTGAAATCTACTTTGGTTATTATATTAACTCTGTCTCGCAGTTTTGTCAGTTTAGTAAGCTAATTCCCTTGACCGTTTCTCACAGCTCAAAGACATTTTCAGGTGGTTTGGACCGGGTAAAGTAAATTATTAGTTCAGTTATTCTTTAAATTTATGACGGTAAATTTTTTGCCGTCATAATTTTTTACTATGTACTAGTTTGCCGCGGCGCGGTTTCATCCGCGCCTTTGCTTACTGCTCTGCTCCCGTTTCCAGTAGCGTGATGTTACATAGCCTATAACCTCCCTCGAGAACTGGGCAATCATATGCAAAAAGAATTATTCAAATCCGACTGATAGTTTCAGAGATTACACAAACAAACAAACTCTTCTGCTTTAATATAATGGTATAGATTTACAATTAAGTTCATGGACGTATTGAAATTTTTGAGTGCCGTGTTTTTGGCCATGTTTAGTAAGTATCTTTTTAGTTAGGACAAGTTTATCATTGGACTTTTGTATAATTGGTCAATTTTATCATTTGACTTGTGTTTGTACATTTGTCTTTTTGGACAATTTTGTTACTGGCTATATTTATCATTCGACATTTCTAGGGTTGGGCAATATTATTACTGGTAATTTTTGAGTTTGGTCAATTTTATTACAGGATATTTTTATAGTTGGACTATATTAATTCTGGTAATTTTTATATTTGGGCGATATTAACATTGGACATTTTTATGGTTGGATATTTTTATCAGTTGGACATGCCTTTGGACATTCGTATTTTTGGACGTTATTCTTTTTGGGCATAAGTCGTGCAAAGGGAAAAAATATATAATGAAATAAAAAATAAAAAGGCCAATTAACTAGCTTCTAGCTGAAACAAAGTGTAAAATTGTACTTGGAAACAACGCGTCTGTGCCCTATGACCCGCTGTCAGATATTACATCGAAACAACATTGTTTTCTTTTTTACTATTACATTGATCGTGCTTTCACTATATGACAGTATTTGAACTGTAGATTATATTAAATAATACATATTTAATTGAGTACAGTAATGTCTTAAATTTTATTTGTACGTTAAATAATTAAAATTTAATTATTTTAGTAAGCCTATACTTCTATATAGATATATGGTTGATGGATCTAGATAAAAGGAATTCACTGACTTACATCTAGTTTCTGAAAGACTAATCACCTGTTAAATTTCATGTCATTTCACCATTTCATCTCATCTCATACAGTTAATTTTTTGTTTATCAGCCTTTTAGAAATTGAGTATTATTGTCATTAATAAATACAAAAACAAAAATGTAATCACGTTGTTTTTTAGGCACTATAATATAAGCAAATGAAACGAGTTAAACAGAGATCACAAACTTTATGGTTCAATTTTCATTCCCTTCGTAAGTAGTACAGCTTAATATAACATTTATGTGTGTCTATTTCGAGGTGTTATTAAACATAGTTATTAAACTAATTAAAATTTTGAGTATCGTGTGTAATCGATGTGTGTTTAAGAATTAGGCTTTATGACGTGCAAAAGTAGGATTATATGATCCAAATGAATGATATCAGCGCAACACTAGTTAAGATAAAAGCGTATCTAAAGTTTGAGCCGTTTAGGTTTGTTTTTTTGTAAATTCAGTAAGTGGGCTACACCGTTCTTACTTGTAAGCCTATATATACAATGTAGAGAGTTGACTGACAAAGTTATTCTATTTTATTTATTTATAATCAGAAAGACAAAATTAGTCATTTATACACTGATTACACAGTAAAAACTTAAAATACATAAAATGACAACTTTTACTCTGACGTCTCACAATACTACATACATTCAGACAAGATCAGCTTCCATTCATCAGCAAAAAGATCCAGCCCATGACTTGACGCCAGCAGAGAAAGAAAGAAATGAAGAAGAAAATAAAAATATAATGTGTTCATGAAAGGTGAGTTTATAATCAAATGTAACTACTCTTGCAATTTCTACATGATTAATACTGTAGATGTATTGTAAAGGATTTCTCATTCGCCCAAAACTCATAGCACAACATTTAGAAGGAATAAATTCCATTTTATTTGAGACTGACCATTCCATAAGTGCAATGTTTAATGATGACTACAAAGTAGCAATCTCAAATTTCGTCATAGAAAACTGCATATTGCCTGAATTATTTACAAATTGAATTAAATAAGCAAATAATCATCAACTATGAGAAAATTTAGTTCTCGGTGTACTGTTTGTCATACAAATATTTTACACTGTCTTGTAAGACAAACGCTCGTTTAGTTCAGCAAGAAATGTTCTAAGAACAACCTCAAGTTAATCCAATATTTTGATTTGTCCATACATCTGATTGGGTTAATTTGTCAACTCAAAGAAAAGTTATATCTATACTATTACATAAAGCTGAAAAATTTGTTTGTTTGTTTGAACGCGCTCATCTCTGGAGCTACTAGTGGGATTTGAATAACTCAATATAAAAAAATAATTTTTTTTTTTTCATATTGCCCAGTTTTCCCAGATCTTTGAGGTAATAGGCTATATAACATCACGCTACTGGTGACGGGAGCAGGGCAGCAACCAAAGTTGCCGGTGAAACCGCGCTGCTGGAAGCTAGTTACGTAAAATACTTCTGATTAGATAATATCTATTCATGTTATTCCCTACGGGCGGACGAACATTCTCCTAATTATAACCTACATCCCCTGCTTAATGTCGTCACGCGATGTGTCATCGTCGAACGGTGGCCTGAACTTTTACTGAAAGTGAATATATCTCATTCTGCATTACATTTAATAAATTGATACTTTGTATTGGTTACACAACAACCAACGAAGCGTATTACGTTATTTTTGGTTTTATACTACTTAGCCGACAAATAAGAAAAAGACCGATGATTAGAGGTTACCATAGTCTATCTTGATATGACTGGAGAAAAGAGGAAGAGCGAATTAGAAAAGAGAAGAAAAAAAAAGGGAACCGAAAGGGTAATTGGTTTTGGTGCTAGCACTCACAGGTCGATTCCATCGAAATTTGCTATCGAAATTCCTTAATAGGTTACAATCAGCTCGTTTATACCTAAACTAATAAATATTTATCGCTATTGGGCTGATAGATGACCACACTATTAAAATATTAAATATTCCTTCTAAAGGAGAATGGGCAGATTAGGACCACCCTACAATAGCTTTATGATGTGTGTCGTTGGATAGGTCTTTTTAATTGGAACTACAATTGTTATGACAACTTTGGTGTTACAGCTGTCCTTTTGGAGTTGTGAGAATTTTTATTATTTAAGAAAAATATTAAAAATGTAATTTTATAAGTATATCCTTATGTTTAATACATATATATATATATACTCATCAAATATAAAGGTTAAAAGAATATTTTTGGAGAGAAAAATAATAAGAACACAATACTTGTGCTCTCCAGGTTCCATACATTTTTGCCCATTGTCTTTTCTTTGAGTTGAGAGGATGATTGTCTAGCAAGGATATGATAAATTTGGTTATGAATATGTAGCTGGGAATCTGGTAAGAAGAAATAACAAAAGACTACTGAATCAGTGGCTGTATGCTGTGTAATCATCGGATCACCGGATGGTAAGATGCACATTAAATATCAACCCTAAGCTGGACTGGTCTTGACTGATGAAGTCTGCGCTCCGACCTGCACCGCTTCAGATCCATAGCTCCGAGAGCTTCCAACTCAAACTTTTGAACAGTTTCGATAACCTCGATGATTGCGTAGACGTGGAAACGGGGTGGGACGAGTACAAGAACAGGTTCGTGAAAACCGTCCGTTTGGTAGGGTCTAAGATCTTTAAAGCCCACCGCAGTAAAGGACCAAAAAGATTAGTCCCTCAAACTCATGGACGAAAGACGCAGGATGGTACTGTGGTCCCTAGAGGATGCTTGACTATCGGCGACTCAACAGACGGATTTCCAAGTCCTTGACTCGCGATCTTCGCCAACGCTAACGCAATGTGTTAAAGAGGCTATAGAGCGCAACAAGGCTTTGAAAGCATTCGCACGAGATTGGTCTGTCAGGCAGAGTCGACTTGTCAAGCTGAAGATCAGGGGCGGCAGGATAATGTCGTCTAAGCCAGAGGTTTTAGAGGAGTTCAGGCGGTTCTACGGGTATACACATGACATAACAGGCACCTGTTAGGTCCCTAGCATCAGATTCAAGAGTTAGGTTAACTCGACATTAGACCGAAGACACCCTGACGTCAGCCTGTGCGAGATTGGTATGGAAGACAGGTCGAAAACAACAAGGCACCGGGTGAGGACGGAATCACAACCGGGCTGCTGAAGGCAGGCGGAATTTCTGTCATGAGAGCCTATCAGGTGCTCTTTAGTGCCATCCTCCTCGAGGGCAAAACGCCACAGGCATGGCACAGGGGTGTGGTTCTTTAAGAAGGGCGAAAAAACCGTTCTGAAGAATTACAGACCTATCACACTCCTGAAATACGTCTACAAGCTGTTCTCGAGAGTCATAACTAATCGTCTCGCAAACTGGTTTGACGAATCCCAGTCTCCCGAACAAGCCGAATTCCGAAAAGGTTTTAGTACCATAGACCACATACACACGCTATGGCAGGTTATACATAAGTCCGCAAAGTATAACCGGCCCCTATGCTTGTCATTTGTAGACTTTGAGAAAGCCTTTGAATTGATCGAGACTTGGGTCGTGCTGCAGTCTCTCCAACAGTGCCATATTGACTATCGACACATGGAAGTGCTGAAGTGTTTGTATGAAAACGCTACCATGTCAGTACGAATTAATGGTCAGAGCTCAAGATCTATCCAACTGCAGCGAGGAGTACGACAGGAAGATGTTATATCACCGAACTGTTCACCGCTGCACTGTAGGACGTGTTCAAGTTTCTGATCTGGAATAGACTTGGCATCAACATAAACGGCGAGTACATCACGTACCTTCGATTCGCTGATGATATCGTGGTCATGGCTGAGACCGTGGGGGGACCTCAGTGCAGTGCTCGATGACCTCGGTAGAGTCTCTCGATAAGTGGACTTAAAATGAACACGGGCAAGACTAAAGTTATGACCAATGTCCATGTTACACTCACTCCTATTACGGTCAAAGGGTCGATGCTCGAATTCGTTGGGAGAACTTAAGCCTAAGACAAACAGCACTATTAAGTAAGTCTGAAAGAGGTCACTCGTCGAATCTAAGTCGGCTGGGCATCGTTCGGGAAGCTACAACATACGAGTATCTTCTCGTCCGCACTACCGCAGTGTCTCAAGATCAAGGTCTTTGACCAGTGTGTGTTGCCAGTGATGATATACGGAGCACAGATGTGATAACTAATGGCCGTTGGGACAGAAAGATTCTAGAGTAGCGACCACGAACTGTAACCGTGCCGCTGCGTAGGCAGACGACCTTTTAAGGGTTGTAGGCAACCGATAAATTAGAGCGGCTTACGACCAGCCAATGTGGCGAAATATGAGGCCTATATCCACCAGTGGACGTCTTTCGGTTGATATGATGATCATGATGGTGCTGTGTAATGCGTGTAAGAATCCATTAAGTTATCCTTTTCTCGTGAGTCAAATATCTTACAAATTTGCATGAATTTTTCCTTTATCTGGATTAAATAAAAACATAATTTTATTTCTTGAATTTAAAAATTCTAGTTCACGTGAAATCTAGAAAAATGTTTGGCTTGTGATATCAATAAAATTATGACTGCTTACCATCAACCGAGAATATTAAAAGATATATTTAGCTACATTGAATATTCACATTTGCGTTGATTCAGAGGCTTGATTTTTCCGTTTCCGTTCCGGTTCCATTTTTTTTTATTTTAGGGAAAGAAATCTTTACATAACATTGATGGTCGGGCATGCGAATATATTGGAATGTACTCACGTGCCATGCATAATTCCATTGGAGACTCGTTAATACTACTACTAATTTATTTTTATTAATACTCTAAAAGACTGCACAAATGCCCAGGGTTGATCCATAAGATACCTGTTAGTGACGTGTATAGGTAACTAACACGTCACTTCCTTTTGTACTACGTACCTTTTGTTAGAAAAACATAAATAGAAAGCAAGCGTACGGCATGCTTCATAGTAAGTTGTTACGAAGATAGCCTGTAGACGTTGGCATGACAGTTATGGCACGTAAGCGCTGCCACCCTGAATAGTAAAAACGATCAGAATAAGAAAAACAGTCGCTAATTTAGAAAGTGTTATTACCTAACACTAGGAATCCTAAACTTAAATAATGTCACACCCCTGTTAGGTAGATGGTGTCTTCTGTTAGAGTCCTAGACGAGGACTGAAGTAATTTTACTTTAAAAATTCTAAAAGGTGTTTAACGAGCTAGGATGACATTATTTAGTAAATATGGAGATGCGACATCAATTTTTTTTACATCTCGCTCCAATTAAAGACAGCCGAATAAGGCGCCTTCCACGTTAACTACTGAGGATCGCAGACTTAACTATACCACTTGTGTAATATTATGCTATTGTGTAAAGATTACACAGCTACACGTGTTTACTGGCTGTAATGTAGGTAGATTACGTCATATAATAAAAGTAAAAGTTAAAGCATTTTTTTTATGTCAATGAACGACAAATTCAACTTCATGGCAAATTTTATGGCGGAATCATCTTAACTTCCTTACTTCTATTTTATTTAAATAGTATGAAGTTTATATAATTATTATGTTCACTTCTTGTCATGTATTAATTAATATATTTACGTATAATATGTTAATATGATTAATACTTCGAAAAAACAAAGAATATATTAAATAATAGGTAGATTACGTCATATAATAAAAGAATATAATAAATGCAATATATACTTTTTTTTCATTCTTTCGTTGTTTTACTACGGAATGCACCTACTTATTTTTCTCTGCATCACCCAAAGGTTGACTGGTAGATAATGCCTCTGGCATTAAGTTCGCCTTTGTACATTTACATTGTATTGTGTGCTAGAAGTATAAATAAAGAAACGACGAAATATAAGTATAAATAAATTTGGTGTGATTAAACTAAATCGAAGCTTACCAAAACTACATGTAGGCGGACAAAATAATTAATAACGTTTCAATGTTAATTATTCATTACATGTCATAAACTTTTCCTTGTTGAATACAATAAACTTTGACCTTTGTTTGATGGATACAATGTAAACGACGGTAAAAATTTAAAAGATACATTACAATATCATTAAGATATAATTCGATTCTTCCCATTTTATTGTTTGTACTATGATATTAGTATCGTCTTACATAAGATTATTTATATCAGCTCATTTCAATTGATAGGAGATACCTTGTTTCCTGCTAATGCCAAATCTCTCGTAGGTATATAGGATTAAAAATGTATACATATCTTATATGTGTGTAAATATGTATACATTTCAAACAAAGTAGACGTAAGGTTATTTAATTACTTTGACTCATTTGTTTTCTTGGAAGGTGTAGGCAGATGGTGTAGGACACCTATGTTTTGATTAATGTAACATGAAGCCCAGTACCAGCCTGCAGCTATCTACCGAGCATAATTCATCCAGTCTCTATCCTATACTGAAATTTTTCTGACAGAAAACTCACTTTGCGCGATCTGGGGATTGAGACCTATGCATTACAGTTCGTACTTAAATATTATTACTGAGCAACTCAGACTATAAATGTAAGAAAATATATAGTCTAAAATCTGTCTAACTACAGAAATGGCGCATATAAAATCGACCGAGGTGATAAATTATGTTTTAGGTGGGTACGTATTAAATTTGTGAATACTTATTATACTATTATAATTTTATTCTTTATCACGTGAAACTAGGATATTTATATCCCACCTCCTGAACTTGATATAACTTCTTGGAGCATTTTAATTATGGTAATATCGCTGTATAATCAGCCGTTACAGCGGTTTATGGCTGACAGTTACGTTCATTAGTGGAAAATTAACGGTCCCATATGACTACGGTGTAATAATACGCTGTAACCTTGACAAATTTAATTTAGAACTAATATACTGTGGCGTGGTGGAAAATGTTTCTATATAGTGATATGTATATTATGAATAAACTAATAAGCTTGAGAACCACCAGTAACACACCTTCTGATTTGATTTCCAAACAAGCAAATCTTACTAGGCTGGCCTGCGTTGAAACTGACCGCGTAACCAGGAGCGCTATTTATTACACGACATGTGCTTTCTCTTAACAATCTAGCAGAGCAGGTGTAATACACCTGTGTGTATGGCTTCGGCGATAAGTTTTAGTACTTATTATCAATCTGTACTCATTAGACGTTTACTGTATTAGAGCAACATCGACGGATACTTTTGCGCACTGTAGCAAAACCAGTGAAATTGTGTATAAATAATACTGCCAAAATGTGTAAAATATCCAATTTGCGTTCCCATTGAGGGACCATATCTGAATTTTAAGCTTTTAAATGCCTTTAGTAAAAGTTCTCAAACGATTGTAAATTCAGTCTTTCATTTGTAAAAGTAGGCACTCACAAGTTACAAGCGGTCAAAGGTCAATCCTCGGCCTCAATCGAGGCTGACAGGCATCCATATCTCAAAATCTTGTTGAAATTTACAACTGCTGTTAATGACTACTCTTAGTAAAAGATATGTTACACTACTTTATTAAATATCAGCCTTGTCGGTTCATTATATAAAAAGAACTAGCATGCAGAAGGTGGTCCCTCAATCAATCACCATAAGTTCACATAAGTGAAGACCACAGTGGAATTTGGATTTTTTTTTTTTTTTTGGAAAATTAATTTTGGAAATTTAAACGGCTGTAAACTCAATCTCTAGTTTGTAAAAGAAGCCCTTTAAAAGTTACAACAGTTAAAAGATGGTCCCTCAGTCGAAACGCTTCCCATAAGAAACGATCAATTTACGCAGCGTTCGTAAATCAAATAGCCCATTGCTACTGCCTATCCTTTAGTAAATATTTTTTACTAACGATTACTTTATTAAACAATATCTAAAAAATCTACAATATTTGCTTCGAACAATAATCAAATTCCTGCTAAGAAATCTAACATCGGGGTGACCACACAGCAGGTTTTTTTTGGGATAAATAAAAAGTAATGACCGTTTGCTTGTATACATTTAAATCATTTTAGTCTATGGTCAAATCGTAGCCTTTTGAGGTCAACGCTTAACTTACATTACATAATTTATTAGATTGTTTGTCTTATTACTATTACTATCTAATGTTTACAAATCAATTGTTACAATAAGTAAAAAAACGTTAATTATCATTTATTTAAATATTTGGAGTATTAATAATTTAAATAGAAATAATCGATTACCGAAATCGATTGTTACTAATAAAAAAAATATATCATCTACATAGTTAATATAATTTTATATTATAATTATTATCTTCATAATAATATAATTTTATTATTAGTAAATAGCACAGCATTCAACATAAATCAAATTGTAATTTTTATTAACTATTATGAGCATTTTTTTCTTTCTTTTCTTTTTATCAGCTGAGTAAAATAAAATATGATTAAAATTTATACAAGCAAACGGTCATTGGTTTTTATTTATCCCAAGAAAAACCTTCTGTGTGGTCGCCCCGATGCTAGATTTCTTAGCAGGAATTTGATTGTTGTTTAAAGCAAAATTTTTAGGTTTTTTTGATATTGTTTAGTAATGTAATCGTTAATAAAAAACATTTACTAAAGGATAAGCAGTAGGAATGGGCTATTTGACTTCCGAATGCTACGTAAACTGATCGTTTCTTATGGGAAGCGTTTCGACTGAGGGACCACCTTTCACCTGTTGTAACTTTTTAAGGACTTCTTTTACAAACTAGAGATTGAGTTTACAACCGTTTAAATACTTTTACTAACGCTAGAGCCATACGAAATTTCCAAATTCCACTGTGGTCTCTACTTATGTGAACTTATGGTGATCGATTGAGGGACCACCTTCTGCATACTAGTTCTTTTTATATAATGAACCGACAAGGCAGATATTTAATAAAGTAGTGTAACAAATCTTTTACTAAGAGTAGTCATTAATAGCAGTTGTAAATTTCAACAAGGTTTTGAGATATGGATGTCTGTCAGCCTCGATTGAGGGACCACCTTTGACCGCTTGTAACTTTTGAGTGCCTACTTTTACAAATGAAAGACTGAATTTACAATCGTTTGAGAACTTTTACTAAAGGCTGACGCATTTAAAAGCATAAAATTCAGATATGGTCCCTCAATGGGAACGCACACAAATATCCATAATTATAATAAAAATTATACATCTCTATTATACATTAAAAATTCATAAAAAATGTCACCTGGATATACCTGATTTTATGAAATTTGGACAAAGCATGTCCAAATTTATAAATCATGGATAACTTCGGCATAAAAAAGAAAATGGGCCCTACAATCGTAGAATACTAAAGTACTCATTATGAAGAATCCTTGTAGAGTCCTTGAAATCTGTAGTCTCTGAGTATTTGTTGAATACCGTCCAAGGTCGAGCTAACAATAGAGCAAGTTTAGTTTTACTATTCAGCTCTTCTTAGAGAATCTTATAAAAGTTGTAGTTAAATTGAATTACATTTTTTTAGAACTAACAGTAAGAGCCGGCTTTCCTCTATAAACGAAACAAGATTCCTAACAATCCCATTGAATCGGAAACATGTGTTGTAAATCGAATTTAAGAAGTATAAATAGCACTATTTTTAATGCAAATAGCGGTAAACGAGCGAATGAGACGAGACAGATGGTATTGCTGTTCTTGCTAAATAATCTTCGTAGCAGCCCCTAGGAGCACTGTTGGTTGTGCCTCTGGCAATATACGTGGTGTTGCGACATAATCTTCATTGCCGCTTCGGTAGTGCTGCCCTTAAAAGTATTGGAACTACGATCTTTGCTTACCAGCAAGAATACAACAATCAGACTACTCGAGTTTCTGCATTTAATTTTGGACTTTTAGGAATAACGAGTTTCTGCACTTTTAGGAATAACTTATGCAACATTTTTAATTCAGGACGAAGAAATATGTACATCCATTATCGTCCAGTGAATTCTGTGAGTGAGAAGAGTGAATCTTTTAACCTATTATAGACTCTGTATCCGTGATGTTGTCATAATTAATTACGAACTTCCGGCGCTCAGTATAAAAAGGACAATACAATGTGAAATACCTTTTTATTTAATTCAACCTTAATAAACGTAATTTTAACAGTAATTTAACTTAATTTTAACCGTAGATATAAAACGGCGAAGAGACATTTCGGTTCTACTTATTTTCATTAAATACTTATAGAAGAAAGACGAATAGAACACTTTTTAACGCATTTTAAGTTATTTAACTCTATTCAGTTCAACTAGCTAGAAAATCTCGTTAATTTTCTCTTTGCAATAGAAAGCCAGATTTACTGTAAAGGACTTTTAGTTCTATTTTAAGGGCAATAAGGTAAAAGGATTTTCTCTGTTCGATTCACTATGGTGGTGGTCGTGTAACTAATGTGAATGCTTGTAGAGCTTTATAAGAATTATATTTAACTATTTGTGGCACACAATTGTGGCTTTATGTTTTAGTTAGTGCCTATTTAAGTACGCCTCCTTTATTATGGTATCTGGAACTTTTTGGAACCAGCGTTACTTTCATGCAGTGTTTTCTTTTAACAAAAATTCTGGGTCTTTAAACGGGACGTGAAAAAACATCTCGTAAAGCCACCATGATGGTTGTCACTTTGCTACAGTTTTGTCTTGATAGCAAATGATCACCATTTTCCATATTGACTGCAACCAGTGCTAAATGGAGTCGTTTTTATATAAATAAAAAAGCCTGTTGCCTGCAATTACTGGTGGCAAGTTTGGACATAATGATTTTCAACAGGCACTACGATAGCACAAAGTACCTAAATAAGCCTACCATCATTTCTATTTTTTAACGATTTAGAATTTGTGTGATAAAAACCGCCGGCGTGCATATGTCGTTTTGTTATATTTAAATAGTATTAAGATAAAGTATAGTTCATAGTGGAAATGAGGGATTGACAAACAAGTCATTTGGAGCTAAAATAAAGAAGAGTAATAATAATACATGATTGGTATATTTTTACCAATAACATCAGTTTGGTACTAAGTTTTCCTGAGATCATTTGATATCTTTTATCCGTAAGTTGCTGACATATCATCCGAGATCAAATCGTAACGAATATATCTCCATCATTCAGAGAATTCGTTCCTTTCTGCATGAATCAGCAAATAAAATGTGAGCATCACATGTAATATATCTACGAGAAGCAGGTTATTGTTACAAAATCAATGTAAATATGGTTTAGTACCTATATTTGTAACATTATATAAGTAGCAATAAATAATATTGATTTGGTATTATTTTAAAATCAGTGTCGCACAAGATCAAACAAAGCGCATTCTAACTCGAACATTTTTGATCAGACAATTTTTTTGTCACGGTTTTTGTTTTTGTATCAATCATGAAATTTTGATGTAAAGATATTACCAAGACCACTTTAATATATAACTTCATTTTTCATATACCAATAATTAAAAATAAATTAAAATCAAATTTGTATGTTACAAAAAAAAATACATGTTGTCAATCTCATATTTTGATCAATGATATTTTATTAACTTGATTGAATATTAAAATGTCAACTATTTTTATAAACAGTAAACAGGTTGAGTTCTATATTTTAACTACCTACTTATCTGTTCTGTAAGTACTTATTGTATTGTTAAAATAATATACCTACTTTTAAAATTTAAGCAAACCATTCACCGCTTGTGGTCAAAAATGTGTAATTTTTATGTAACAGGTATCACAATAATTCCTAAAAAGTGCCTTATAGTGTAATCTTATGCCAATGTGATTTGCATATAATTATTACCGTTCTATTTGAGCCATAAAAGTAGAAATATCTGTACTTAACATTATTTTCGTTTCACTGAAAAGCAAAATGAAAATGGAGAGTAAAAGAAGAATGTTTTTTTTATGTGAGTATTTTTATGTCATTTTCCACAGAGATTAATCTCGAAATTTCTACTGTACTTGTCAACAGATTTTTGAACTTTAGTTTTAATCATATTTTAAAATATTTAATTATTTTTTTATAATATGAGTGTCTTCTATATTATTCTTCATCGGTTTAAAGATGTCACTGCTGAATGTAGGACTTAGCAACTGGGAGGCTAGAAAGCTTTATTTATGGTATGTGGTCAAAAAGCTAACAACTCATTATCTACATTTTTTTTACACAAAGGTTTCGTTGTTGGACTGAAAATATTCGATGTAGGTATGAATTTTGCAAAATCTTTTTTATAAAAATCAACCAACTTCATAAAAAGAAACATAATCATTGAAGAGTTTCTTATCGCTCTTGCCCTTACGCGATGGTTAAAATACGCCATCGAAGACCAGCTTTGGAGAAATTTACCAATACATAATTATTATATACGTCTAATACTTGTCTTTTGGTGAATGAAAAGGTCATGACTAAATTAAGGTAAAGGTAAGGTTACTTAAAATAAAATGATAGGGTTTTACACCACGCTTTTAGCGGGAGTGCCCTTTCTTTATAATAATGAAATTTTGCTTCAAAAAATCAAATAATGAAATTTAGTTTATTATGAGAAAAAGTCTTTGGTTTCATTTTCTTTTGATTACGCGGCTAGCCTCGTCTTTTTGGTAATTACTTTTTCAGGGTTTTTAAAAGATTCAATTTACAATAATTATTTTCTCGTCTATTTAGAATGTCATGTTGATGTGATAGTATCAATGACTGTTAACCGTGTAGTGAGTACGAAACGAGGCACTAATACCACGTCTTTGAAGCAAACTCTAAAATTTACTCCGTATGATTTTTGACAGAAGTCCAAAACAACATTAGTCGCGGAATATTACATATTTTTAGGCAGTGAGTGCACTCCTGTGCAAGAGTTTGTAGGTTCTATTCTCACGCGGGATATAACTTTGTGTGATTCATATATAGGATACTTTATGACACTAGACAGAGCTTGTACTATACCGCGGGAGCTGCCTTTTAAAAATTATAATGCGACTTAATTAAAATAGCAGCTTATAATAAAGGAAGCAGAAGGACATAGCGTAGCCACGTTATTTGCTCGACTGCCGAAGTCAAGGAGGGTAATGTTTTTCGAGCATATGTATATAAGTATATATGTATGTCTATTTCTTTTGAATGCTCTATCTGAATGTCTGAATTTTAACGTATGTGGTGTCATTAGATTTGTATTGAATGTGGGAGTAACATAGGGTAAGTATATAAAATATCAATGTAGCGTCAACACGAGAAAAAAAATAGGTTTCTTTGTTTTCACTTTGTTTTAGTCAGTCGGGCTTTCTGTTTTTTATTAACAGCTTCGCTGCCAACATGGAAAGTAGCACATGCCCCCAGTGCCTCCCGGGCCAAATGTGTTTATTATTTAATTCACAGAAAAAAACCGTTCAAAATATCAAAAAAATTTTAAATATGAAGTTAAGTATTGCAAGCGCAGTGCCACTATAAAAACAAAGACTCTCCCGCGATGCCGACATCGCACTGAGTGTAGGAAATATATAGGCAATAGCCCGCACCTGTGCGTGGCCGGAGCCCAGGCCACACCCCCTTCCCCACTCCGGTGCGTGATCGGCAGCGAAGCTGTTAATAATATATACTGCTTGTTGTATACCCATTATTGATATTAAAACCCAAAATAAAAAGAGTTCATTGGCTTCACGTTGTTTATTGTCCATTATGTTTGTATTTCTTATTAACAACATCAAATATAATAATTTTACTTGAGTGAACAAACAAAGACAAGCAATTGAGTGAAAGAAATGCGCTAATAAGATTCCTGTGTTTGCTCCGTCGCTGTGAAGAACGATTTATTATTACAATAAATGGTTCATTATATAAACAAAATAGCCTTTTGTTGTTTTCTAATAACACTATTATTATGTTATATTCGTTATCTTTAAATTTGTGTAAGGCAATACTAAGAAATCATGTACCAATATTTTAGCTAAAAAGTTATTTATGTCTTCAGAAAGTCAAGAAGAAGATTTCCTCCGATTAGATTTATTCAACAGCACAACATTTAGTTTGAATGGTTAATGTTGATGATTTTAATGTAGTGACAATGTAATGTAAACAAGTACGGTAAGGTAAGCCGAAACCTAACAGCATCTTTACTATCTGCCTAAAACATTCAAAAGAGAGAAAATTGGCACTACGCTTGTTATGTATGACAGATTATAACCGCATTTTTTTTCATTGGTGGTACCATTGCGTTCGACCACTATCTCGTCCGTACCTCTAGCACGAACATTCAACCATTACATCAAGTATTCGTATCGAGCTAACTATACGAATACGGAGTCGATACTATAATTTAAATCATCGGCAGCATGAACATATTTACCTTACTCACGTGTACTCGATACAAACTCGATACTATGGTTAAATAATGACATGTACACAAGACGAATTGAACGAATGATAAGGAATGATGCGTTCAAAAACTAATATTGTTGTATTTAATAAATCATTTACAGTGATAAAAATGCAACTAAATAAAGGTATAACGTTACGGCCTTACGAAATAAGTAATGTAAAATAATAATCGACCTAAAAATTACAATTTAATAATTAAATTTAGCAGACATAAAAAATTTTAAGCTTCTTAATTTCTGAACGCAGCCATTTTGTAGTAAATTTAGTTGTTTAGTTTACGTAATCTATGGTTTTGACTTTTGACAGTTGGAATTTGAAGTACTGACGCGCGATGTTTGTGCTGGGTTATTGTTATTATTATTACAGCAGAATTATCAAATTATCAAAGTAAGAATGTCTTCAAATACTAGTTTTACGCAGTTCACAATGTTGGTAGACTTTATGGAAAAGTAAGTACTTACATATTTATTGGAGAATTGGTAAAAATAATATGATCAAGTGGTTACAATTACTAATGTTTACGTTATTTTATTTTAGGAATGGAGTTCTACCCAAGCCGACAGACATGCCTAAATACAACATAAAAATAATAAACAAATATAATAAACAGACATACCTATTTAGCGGCATTTACTTTTATTTTTTATTTTTTGTACACTATATTTAACCAAATATGAACTGAAGAATCTTAATAATATTTTTATCCATAGTGATACTTACTTAAACTGTACCTACTAACAATAAAATTCCAATTGATTGTTAACTTACATTAAATATCTTGTTCATACAGGTAATGAGGATTGGAATACCCTAGGCTCCAGTCAAGATGCAGGTGAATTTAGGGCTGTAAAATCATCAAGCCCAAATATTCAAATCTAGCTCCACCGAAGACTCAAAAGACTAGCTAGTTCACAACCTACCACTCAGATACATCATCACAAAAGGAAGCGCAATGTGGCTATATGAGTATTTTTCAACAGTGAGGAGAATGATAATAAGAGAATAGTTTCAAGAAATAAATAATATAGATTATAATATACGTGGTAAACATATAATTTTATAATAAATATTTTTAAATTTTATACAGTTGCTATTTATTCATACCTAGGTACCATAAAATAAAGTGAAAGTAATGTATAGGCAAACTCATTTATTTACTTGAATAATAAATACTTAACACTTTGAACGCTATGCAACCAGACATAATAGAAAATCTATTATTACAAACATTTTCTTTTAAATAAATACAATAAAACACGAAACAACTCTTCTCGATAACGCTCTCACCTTAAAAATGTCGGTGACAAAGTTTTCGTTTAATTCGATAGCCGTTTGGCGATACTACATGTCAAAAAATGTTCGTGCTGCCGATTTCCATACATTTACTGCGTTTATTTTACGATTACTTCTCGATAGCTTTATGTTAATTACCGCTAGATGTTCGTGCTACCAAATTTTAGTTCCAAATACGCTCACCGAGCGCTGTACAAGTTTCCATACAAAATTTTTCTATTTCGATGGCTATTCGATATGCATAAAATGTTCGTGCTAGCGGTACCGATGTCTAACGATGACGACTTTAATTGCTGACTGAAAATATTCACTCATCAGAAAAAAAAACAAATTTTTCAACTCCTTAGTTGTGCGCATTATAATTGTGATGATAGTAAAGTGGTCTGTGCTAATGCAGTTAATGTCCACCACCTGCAGGTGTACCGCGTTCCAAATACTAAACAATTCCGACTTCCGATGGTTAGATAAGAAGTTAAAATTATTATGCGTCTATCCACAAAGGTTGCTATGTGTTTCTATAATAGCTGAGAACAGCATATGTACATACTCGTACTTTTTAAGACACATTATGAGTGTGTTCCTCTGTGGCCGGACCACAGTTTAGTACTCAGATGCTATAGTTCGAAATAATACCTACCTAAAGTCTACTTTCATCGGAATATATATATATATATTTAGTACCTCAAGAGATATCTTTAACAATTTATGTGGGCCGGCCGCCATTACCAACAATGATTTTGAATAAGGTGCACTTTTTGGTTTTTGTTTACCTATCTACCTAAGAATAGGTAGTTAATTTGACGAAGTAAGTGACAATTTTGGTTTAAAATAAACAATAAGTATACGAATAACAAATATATATTTTCATAATCAAATATAAACCTACATTTTCACTTACTTCGTCAAATTAACTACCAATAATTCTTAGGTAGATAGGTAAACAAAAACCAAAAAGCGCACCTTTTTCAAAATCATTGTTAGTAATAAAAATAAAAGTTTATAGATGAAATCCAGGTCTTTTTATAAAGTACTTATTATGCAGTTTTCGTTGGCATAAAGAAATAAAGCATATTTCGTTATATTTGCTGAAAGTAATTCTGCCTAGCCGCGCCACATACTTTAAGATTAATCAAAATGAATAGTTTCTTGAGAGAAAAAAGTATCAACGAAGAGTAGAGAAAAGGTACTATTATATAAATTGATTTATGGATAGTTAATATTAAATATTGCAAAATTGACTTGCTGCAGAGTTTACCTTCCAGCCGGACAACACCTTACGACCAATAAACTCCTTAACTAAAGGGGTTTATTGGACCATATTTGTCGTATGCAAGGTACTCTTTAGGTAGTTTTTTTCGGGATATTGATTTATTTATAGTTCATTATACTCTATTTAATTTGAGGTGGCGCGGCCAGAAAGCACTGTCTGGCGGCCGGACCACATAAATTGTGAATTAAAAAGATATCTCTTGAGTAAAATATATATATATATATATATTCCGATGAAAGTAGACTTTAAGTAGGTATTATTTCGAGCTATAGCATCTGAGTACTAAACTGTGGTCCGGCCACAGAGGAACACACACATTATGAGCAAAAAATCCATTTGCTAACGTTGACGAAATTGTCAAATTAATAAAGGTAAATTTCTTCTTGCTTCATTAACGTATAAATGCTACTTCAAATACAAGCGGCTTGTTCTATACAAAAATCAAATAAAGTTTTTTTTTTTAGAAATTGAATAAAAGGACGAAAAGCGAATTGACTGAGTATAATTATAGCGAAGCCAGCATTTTGGTAGATATGTGTCACGTGCATTCAACAAAAAGGCTGCTCGTCTGCTGGCCAAAACCAGTAATAATACTCACCAATCGACTGCTTTGTCAGTGTGACGGCATGTTCGGCGCTTATATGAAGTAAAAATAACGTGTTTCTTTATTTTTCTGAGCAAAAGTGTGTTATGCTATTTTTTTTATACTATGGTTTACATTTTTCTATATTTATAGGGTGGAAATATCATCCGTAGAGGCTTTTGTTCTATATTTTGTGAAACGATAGACCTCTCTACTATTTTAGTATCAAAATGTACATCTATTTATAGTTGAACTTCATAATTAATTTATATTTTTCGCAGAGGTCGCAGGTTCGATTTCCGCTCAGTAAAAATATTTGTGTGCATGTACATGGCTTTTTGCATGTTGTTTGGGTGTTTTTAAGTATAATATGTATGTATTTACAAAAAAAAAAGTATATAAGTATGTTTATCCGCATTCTAGAACCCATACCACAAGCTATTAATATATGCTTACTTTGGTTCTAGATGGCGTTGTGTGGTTGTTGTGGTATTATTATTATTATTCTCTTTATTTACATTATTTCATATTGTTTACATTTTTAAATACAGATTTATAAAAAGTAAAAATATACATTTAAAAATATAAAGAAGAAGTTTACCACCGACATCGAGACTAGAATCCAAGCTACCAGCGGTTAGGGTTCCAGAGATAAGAACCTCCTCACAATACGTGCCGTGTCAAGCAGTCCCACTGCCTTCTGGATCTATCTCTTGACCCATCCACCTAATGCGAGCCTTTTTAGGTGTTGGTCGAGGTTCTTTGCTATTAAGCCATTTACGATAACAACTATCGGTACAATGACAGCTGAATTCACATCCCACATGTCGACAATCTCATGAGCTAAATCGAGATACTTTATCTGTTTGTCTTTCTCAGCTTTCATGAGATTCTCGTCATGAGGGACGGCAATATCGACTATCATCATTATTATTATTTATTTGGCTTTTCAACATTAAGTTCTAATTATATTTCAAATTTAAATTTATTTGTCTCATTATTTCCCAAAGAACACACATCACTACGTTATGCGAGCATAACTATTATAATATGGCAATTAATGGTTTTATTACGACGGTAACCTAAAGATTAAATCGAAGTGAATTTAGCTATCGTCTTAAACTGCTGGTATGGTGGCCTCCACTATGGCGACTGGGAATGGGGTTAGGGCAAGAGAATAAGGGGAGGTGAGGAAAGAGGAAAGGGGGAAATTGGGCCGCCGGCACTCTCACTCACCGAACGAAACGCTGTAGTAAGGATACTACTACTCTTAAGTCGATCTTCTATGAGAGGGTAGTACTTCCCCGGACGATCCGGCCCATTCATGCTGAAACCAGCGTGGATCTACTACCGTCAAAAAAATTCGTTCTTAATCTTGCGATCAAACTGCTCTGTGGCTTTGCTCGGCCGTCGGCTCCAATTGGGTATTCAAAAGATATTACTACGCTTGATCACACGGTCGAGTGAGATGGGATAACAGTGTTGGCCGCATCGTATAAGGGTGAATGTGATAGTCAATTAGTACAACGGCTAATACAGCGCTATGGGATACAACGTGCAATAGTTAACATTGCGATAGTTTCCTATAGTTCTCTGTTGGTCACAGGAGACGTGTTTGTTACAAACTATATTAGACTCCACTCATTAATGTACCAACTATCAAGCTTTTGCAAACGTCGCGTTTAAACTATGGGCAGCTTTTCAATTAATTTTAATTATAAATATCGCTGGTAACTGTTTACAAAAGTAGCATTAATGATCAGGGTTAACCAGAGTATTATCGACGAAACTGTTATGAATTTGTAAACTTTGTTACAATGTTTTGTAATGAGATAAATATATATTACTAGCAGTTGCCCGCGACTTCGTTTGCGTGAAAATTTAGATGTGTGCCTGTATGAGAATATATATGCCGTATGCCGTATCAATACGGCAATCGTACAGGTATCAGTAATAATCAGTATATTCCGTCTCTATGACGAGTCTCATTTAAATCTATTCACCCGCCTCCACTAAAACTGACATAATTTTACACTTAATGAAGGTAGCTTCTAAATATTAAAATGAGTATTTTCTATTAATTTAGAAATCCTACCATGAAAACTATTGAAGCTTCATACAAACTTTTGAGGATGAATTTCGCAAAATCCCGTCTTAGTAAGCACCTAAAAAGGAAGCCCTGTGCAAAATTTTACTCTTAGCACTTGTAGTTTCTGAGATTTCGTGGTGACCTTTAGCTTTTTAGATTTTATTTTTCCTTCGGGTGCTAGAATTACTAGGCTAGTCTGTGCGCTGGCTCTGGAGCATGCTACATACAACTAACCGTGGGAGAAGCAGCTTTCCTTACGCCTGCTATCTTAAGAGTTTGACCTTGAGATTCGTCTATGGTCATTGATGTTCAAACTTTGATGTTAAACTGCACTCTTTTGAATTCGGAGGAGTATTTGATAGTGTTAGGGTAATCTTAGGAATAAATATCTACAGAAACTCAGTACAGTACAGTACAGAAACCAGTTAGTATATTTGGCGCCATACCTAATTTTCTGGGATTTATATTGCACAGCAACATAATAATAATATCTAATTGGCGCTCCAACTCTCAATTGGGCCGTAGTGACTTGTGCCCGTTCATTTGTATAGCGTCCCCCAGTAAAAGAAGTAGGCAGCACTACTATTTGACCCAGCTGATCAGTATCAACGTCCCGTGTCCCTTTCGCATCTTGCAAGTATATAACTGTGCGCTCTAAGCTGCGAATGATTGTTTCTAATATACTTACCTTAATCATTCGGTCTCGATTTCTTTTCGCAAATATGTCGAATAAAAATTGGCTCAACAACGAATGAAAATATAACAGATTCTCCTTTCGTAATCATTTTACGGTAGCAAACTTGCAGCAGATACCATTTTTTTAAGCGGTTGTTTGGATATAGGATCGCACTGGAGTAGGTATAAAAATGAAGTTAACCTATCCACCCTTGCTGTAGCAAAACAAAAGTGGGTACCTACTGTAATGCATCGGATAGGGATGGATTTCACTTATTCGATGCAATGATTGTGTTATCATAGCTTTCAATAATATAATATCTCGCTTAGAAAATTGCTGTCCAACAATAAGGGTGCGTTTGCATTGACACGGCGCTGGGCGGAGTGGACTGGAGCGAGGAGCAGACCGTGAATTGGCCAATCACAGTGTTCAAAATCTCCAGTCTGCGTCAGTGGTAACAGTGTAAGCGGAGCCAAGTGTCTATATTGTCTTTGAAAACCAATGTTGTAATTTATTAGAATAAATAAGTTTAACCAATACATAACATAGGTACATACTTAATATTTTGTCATTTTTTATTTATTTTAGGTTTGCCCTCGCAGGTCTGAGTTCATTTATTTTATTGTAATATAGTATAATAAAATCGTAACATACATACAAATTCCATTTAGTCAATAGCCTAAAAATTTTCATCAGGCGGGAAAATATTCAAAAGCATCTCTGTATTCCATTTCAGTCCGTGGTCAAATTGTTATATTTAAAGGTCAACGCTTCATTTAAATTACTTTTATGTATTAGATTAGGTACATTGTTTGTTTTATTATCTTAATGTTTAGAAATCAACAGTTAGAATAAAATACAATAGGTACCATATTTAACATAAATACAAATATTTGGAGTAATAACAATCTAAATAGAATTAATTGATTACGCAAATCGAGTATTAGTAAACGTAATATTATTTAAAAATGTAAGAAAAAAGGAACGAAATTTAACGAATTACTATTTAACAATGTACTGATTGATTTCATTAATTTTATTTTTATCATCTTTGTCCCCATCAGTAGAAAATCATGAAACCATATCTAATAGCAATATGGCGGATTGTTAACATTGTACGAAATTGGAGTTAGAATGGAGTTTAGGTTGATTGAGTTTCAAACATGTGTCGAAATAAAATATTTTTAAATCAAAATTATTCCCAAAATTACTTTCTTTCCCCTCTTTAACCCCGTCAAAGGATTAATTTCTATAAAATACGATACACGTCTTTCATCAATTCTGTTAAAGAATGTTTATGCAAAATTTGAAGTATATTGGAGCAAGGAATCTAGTGTGCCGTACAAACTTTGGCCCTCCTCTTTCACCTCCTTAGGGGTCGATCTTCGCAAAATCCTAGTGAGCATCTACGTCGTATAAGAAACCCCCCATGCAAAATTTGAGACTTGTAGTTTTTGAGATATCCTAATGAGAAGAGTGAGTGAGTGAGTGAATGACCTTTCGCTCTTATTTAAATAGATGAATACAGTGTTGTAGTAAAAGAAGTCGCTATACCGCTAACTATATTGAGATATTTAAATATTAATAATTTGTTAAGTGGCGTTAAATTTAATAGCGTGTATTTTGTGTTCGGTAATTGTATACCGTGAGACATTTATTACTCAATAAAAAAAAAACAATCTTTGAAAGTAAGTAAGCCTTAGCTATTTTAGTAGCTACTAGGGTAGAAAGAAAACAAAACTAAAATACTTATATTAACTTTCAAATAAAGTTATTCTGTTTCTTGATTTCTGACCCAGATCTAATATGACTACGGTTAGTTTTACGTAAGCAAAATTTGGAATTGACATTGCTAATAATTTTGTTAAATAAATTAATTCTTCAGGAAACGTACAGTTATTCAAATTTATTCTCGATTGTAACAACTAGTTAATTAAATAATTGTATCTATTGTATTGACAAAAATTATATGTTTGGCTCATAAATACAAAGCAAACCAATGAACTTAACTTGAATTAACAAATCGATTAATTTTCGTAGTAATTCAATCGCCTGTGTTTTACTAGTAGTGCTGTGATATCTAATCTAATATTATAAAGAGAATAGATTTAATTTTTTGTATGTTTGTTCTGATTTAACTCATGATCTACGTAACCGATTTAAAAGTTCTTTCACCTTTAGAAAGCTACAAATAGGACGGGTAACATAGGCTATCTATCTATACATATAATAAAAATATAACGGATCGCTGTCTCTACATGGAAGATATATGAGAATAAATATTATTGGGACCTTCATCAACGCAAATAGAACCCAAAACAATGTTGTTACAAATTTTGTCTGTTTGTCTGTTTATCTGTGTGTCTGTGCGTTTGTTCACGCTAACCTCAAAAACGGCTTATTCGATTTAGATATGGTTTTCACTAATACATAATCATAAAAAAAGTTATGCCAATTTAAAGAATCACGTCAAACATTTTTAATTTACAACGAAACCTGATAGAAGCAGATGAGATTTTAACAGTTTCGAAAATATTGACTTGACCATAGCATAAAAACACAACGTATCTCACACATTTTATACACATTATATTAAATTAGTTTGTTTAGTGCGATTGCCAAGTCAATCTATTTATTTAAAACATTAAAAATTGAAATATATTAATATTGTTAATGGTTACTTTAAGATGTTGACTTAAGACAGAAGGTCCCTTACGTAGGGTCAATAAATGAATTGACTTGGTATTACATAGAGAGATCTCACAACTTTTTACGGTAGAATAAATAAGTTGACAGAATTGTTTCTTTTTTACCAGATGTTTTTGATGGCATAATATTTTCGAGATTACTTCAACAATTTTTGGAATTATTTTTGATATTGTGCTGAATCTGATTCAATACTATATCATATTATTGTTACAAAAGAACGGAAGGCACACACGGACTCACAATTCAATGTATGAAACTCATTTTGTGTGAGTGGGATTTTACGTGCGTAAGGGCCTGACTGTGCGCACTGTACCTCATCCACATGCACCAATGGTTGAACAAATGTGGATCAAACTTGTACGCAATTCCAATTCGATGATTATTGGTACAGCTTACAGACCACCCTGGCTAGATGTGAACATTTTTTTGGATGCAATCACCGACACCTTGTTCTCCTTTAGCAGCGCTGATAAGATACTTTTGCTTGGTGACTTTAACATCAACATCCTAGATGTGGAGGAGAATAAGACTAAACTATTGAATGGTTTTCTAAATTACACAGGCCTTAGGAATGTGATTGCTGAACCTACGCACTTCACAAGTCACAGTCAAACACTCATTGATTTGGTCTGTACAGATGCCCAGATATGTGAAACCTCTGTTTTACACATACCTGAGCTCGGCCAACATGCTATGATTGCAGTGGAACTTAATTTTAAAACAGAGAAATTTACTCCTTATTGGATAACTTATAGGCCACTGAAAGATATACTTCCTGATATTTTCAATCAAGATATAAGCCGAATGGACTGGGATTGTATTATAGATTTGGGTGATGTCAATACCATGGTGGACACATTCAACTTGTATATGCTAACCTTATTTAACCTGCATGCGCCATTCAAGAAGGTTCGAATTAAAGATAAAAGATGCCCCTGGATAACTGATACGGTCAAAGATATGATTAAGCTCAGGGACAAATATCATCAGCGTTTCAAGGTAACCAAGTCTGATTCCTATTGTAACATATATAAGAACCTCAAAAGTGTAGTTACAGCTGCAATATTTAGTGAAAAGCAGGCTTATTTTAAATGTCACATTAATGAGAATATTGGCAATCCCAAAAAATTGTGGAATAACATTAAGTCTGTTATTTCTTATAAAAATAATATGGAACATGACTTGCCTTATTTTTGTAGAGATCCTGAGGCTATCAATAAACATTTCCTTGAAGTGCCTGGCAGTGGAAGTATTACCATATCAGATCTAACCTTTTTCGAATTTGGCAAATATAGCTCGGATAATTTCCATCTTCAACCAACTAATGAAGTGGCAGTTTTAAAAGTCCTACAGACTCTAAAGTCCAATGCCTTAGGTGTTGATGACATATCTCTAGAGATGCTTATTATGACTCTACCACATACACTCAAAGTTATTACTGCCATCATAAATAAATCTTTGACCTCCTTTGTTTTTCCAGACTTGTGGAAAATATCTAGAGTGACACCTATCCCTAAAAAGTCAAATCCCAGTTCATATAAAGATCTCAGGCCAATAAGCCTACTGCCTTGCTTATCTAAGGTCTTAGAAAAAATTGTATGTAGTCAATTGAGGCATTATATAGAACATCTTAAAATCTTACCGGAGAAACAATCAGGATTTCGCAAAGGGTATAGTACTGCCACTGCCTTGATTGATATTGTGGATAACATCTTGGAGGCTAGAGATCAGAGAAAGGGGACACTGCTCACCCTGCTTGATTACTCCCGCGCATTTGACTCTATAAACATCACTCTCTTACTATCCAAGCTCGCATACTATGGCTGTGACACGGAGACAGTGCGTTGGTTTGATAGCTACTTGAGCAATCGCTCTCAATTTGTGCAGTTGCAGAGTGGTGTGGATGGTAGTTGTGTCACCTCTTCTCTCAGTCCTGTAGCACGCGGCGTCCCACAAGGTTCGGTCCTCGGGCCTTTGTTGTTTATCATCTACACAGCAGATATAACTAGCTCCGTGACTAACTGCAACTATCATCTGTACGCTGATGATCTCCAGCTGTATATCTCTTTTTCTCCCAGTGAATGTCTCGAGTCTGTAAATGACATGAACAATGATTTAGACAAGATATCAGAGTGGGCTCATAGAAATTCTTTAGTACTTAACCCCAGTAAATCTAAGTTTATGATAATGGGCTCGAGGGATATCATTGGGAAGATTCAAGACAACAAGCCTGATGTTAGGATCAAGGGTACACCAATAGAACAGGTACTGGAGGCTCGCAACCTGGGGGTGGTTCTTGATGGTATGTTACAGTTTGAGACTCATGTACTAGAAGCTGTACGCAACTGTTTCTACCGTCTAAAACTGCTATACCGGATCCGTCCTCACCTTAGTGTAGACATGCGTATTACATTGTGTGAATCGCTGATTTTGTCAAGGCTTAATTATGCTGATACAGTGTTTGGACCCTGCCTCCACGGCAGGACTGAAAGGCTACTGCAGAGGGTTCAAAATGCATGCGCTCGGTTCTGCTTCAATGTACCGCCTCGTTCACATGTTACTCCCTACATCAACAATGGAAACATGATGAAGATGTCGACGCGCAGACGACTTCACTTGGCCACTTTACTCTTTGGCGTTATATTTAATGAAAGGCCCGAATACTTATATAAAAAACTTACCTGGTCGAGTGATCATAACAAGCACAACACTCGTGCGTCTACATATCTTCTTGTAACACCACAACATAGAACTGCTGCTTTTCGTGGCAGTTTCAAGTTGACTGCCACTCGCTGCTGGAACAACTTGCCGCCGCCCATTCGTAATCTAAGGACAGTTCAAAGTTTCAGCAAGAATTATAAACAGTATTTATTGAACGAACAGAAGCACCAAACATGAACTTACCACCACGTCTTTGCATGGAGGCGAGCAAGCGTCCCACCAGCAGTTACAAGTTTTCACGATGTAGGTCATCAAATCAAATATGGCATCAGACCAAGTAACATGACATAAACACACACAAACACAACACACAATCAATTCTCAACAATCATTATCACTTATTTTGCAGCTTAAACACATCATGAACAATAATTTACAAATTTAACGAATCTTCATTTAAGATTTTCTACTTTTCAGTTCACATTGTTTCACTACACCAAACTTCATCAAAGCGTCACTTGTATAATTTTTAAATCCCGCGCCTTCTCTTGATCTTTGCTATTGGCTAATGGGTGTGGTAATGTCAGTTGTCACAGCCAATAGGAAAGTTTGCGTTCCGTTCCGTTTTATTTTATTATATGATTCAAATTATTGTTAGATTACGTGTTATATATTACTATTTAAATAACTAAACTATTAATTATATTACAGATTTATATATTTAAACATTTTATAAGATCATTATTATATTTACTTGTTTATTTTAAGTATTTTGTTTCAATCTACATAAATTGTATCTACGTTTGTTATTAATGTCAGGGTATTCTTTGATTAATCCGTGATATTGTCAATTTGTCATACCAGAATACCATCCATCTTGGCTCTAACAGAATATCAGCGCTGCTTTGTTCGCAAGGTGGCACAAAGCTGAGTTAGGGCCATTTTGTATCTCACTAAGTTTGTTACTTTTATTTTTTATTTATTATAATGTATTGTTGATATGTTCTGTAACTAACTTGTTGAGAACAAATAAATGTTTTTTCTTTCTTTCTTTCTTCTTCTTTCATTTTTAAATCAGGCAGTCTCACGTATATAATTTGTCTTGTACTATCAGACGTCCAGTTTGTTGCAAACACAGGCTATTTGCATTTTATTATAATTTTAACTACCCTCTGTTGTATAATACCTATGTAATCTTTAGTACATCCTTTAAATTCTGCGCAACAGTTATTTGGTTATATTTCGACAGTTATACTCACATGATCATATTAACTTTGAAACAAACCTGTTTAAAAATATTTTAGAATAAAAGGAATTACCTAGAATAAAATTTGTACGTGTACATTTTATATCCCACGTTTATTTTTTTATATTAGGTATGTGAATGAAAATGGTTAGTAACACGAAAAATTGTGAATGAGATTTCTGAACCAATGACAATAAAATATCGCAATAAAAGGTAGCTAGGCAATATGTACAATAATTTTTAAATAGGATTATCTATCTACATTTTATATACTTTTTTATTCAAGAGTACATTTTAGTACTAATAATAATCAACTGACAGTTGCAGTCAAGGTTACGCGCCTCATGAGAGAGTGTACGGTAAAATAATAGTGGGTCTGAGTGTTTGCACTTACTGTTGCACGGTTCATTTAGATACTTCAATAGAAAGAGACCTTCTTTTTTGTTTTCTCTTACCTATATTTCAAATTAAGTATCTGATAAATTCGCGTTGTTACCAGATCTGACTAAACCTTTTACCCATCAATAATTTTGCAGGGTCACATCTTCAAGTCATAATAGAGCCAAAGTCATACTACAAAGAGAAATTGTTTGTTTATCGAAAGCCGTATAATTTATGACACAGCGGAAACTATACTATAATACCCTGCCCTGGTAAAAGTAAAGTATTCAACAACATCCCTTACATAAAGAAAGAATTCCCCTTTTGATAGAAATGAACAAATACGTAAAATATATTATTATGTGAATTTTGCTTCAAAGAAAACGAAAACACTCAATCCTCGAAAATTCGCTATAGTGTTAAATTGAACTAGCTACGAGCTTCGAAGACACCAGGAGTAACTAAACCAGGCAACCTAAACATAAAACTGTTTCCGAGCATCTATTTTAAGCTGACGCCAACCGTTATGCAGGTAACGTGAGAAAATTAATTCAGATAAAGATATTTTTCAAGAAATGGTCCCTTAGAATGACACTAAGTCAACCTGAAGTTTCCTCCTCGCAACGAAGTTAACAGTCCCTACGGAGTAAGGCGCCATCAAGATTTTAATGGAATATGATCATCTCAACTTGGGAATAAGATATATCACTTATTATAACTTTTAAAAATAAATTACCAGCAATCTTTCTAAGGTCACTTCATGTTTCTTTTATGTAAAAATCTCTGTTGAATGTTAAATGAGATCCAAACAGCTCTCGGAATATTCGTTTTCTTTAGTAATTGTGTTATAAGTGTAATGGAAAAAAAAAACAATAATTTTACGAATCAAGAACAAGGCAGATAAATTGAGTTATTTGGATAAGACAGAACTGAACCTGCCAGACGATTTTAAGGGTAAGGAACATTTTAACAATAAGTATTATTCAAGATGGAAATAAAGCTAAGTTTTTAATAAACATAACCATGGTAGAGAGGATTCTATATCTATCCTTTTTATTGCAGCTATGTCTAAAAATGTCAAGAAACTGCGATATTATGTAAAATAACTAAATATTAAAGTAGACAGCTCTTGGAGTTAGGAGATAGATAATCTGTCAATTTGCCAGAAAAACGTAATAGCTTTCTCATTTTCAGGATGCGGTGACCAAAGGATGCCAACGCTATGCGTCTATGTGCTTATTTGACCGTTCTACTTTTGAAATCTGTACTGTCCTTTTCAATTTTTTTCCTTTAAGTATCGCAAAAAGGATGGTGCCAAAAATCGAAAGCAAAAAATTTACATTTCAAGAGTTTTCTAACCCGTCTAACACAACGTACTTTTAAAAAAATTTTCAATGCTATGATTAAAAAAATAATATTTTATCTTCTGTCGTCATCCTTGTTAGGTAATGCCTGTATATAATATCAGCAATATAACAGTATATATTATAAACATTAAAAGTGTTTTTTAAATCTATAAAATGTTTTTATAACAATGCAATTTTTTTTATTTGAGTCATGTTCTCAGTAACCCTAATTTGAAAAATTATTTTTCACATTTGTTATCATGACAATCAAAATATTTTGACTGTCGTTGTTAACTTGGGTTTTAAATGTTAACTTTAACACGTAAGAAAAATTGACTTTTATTTCGTACACGTACGTGTAGGTGATGAAACATAATCTGAGTGTTTTCATGAAATCAATTTATTTATAGTCCTTGTAGTTTATTTCAATAACATACGTGATTATTAATAACTTGGCTTCTTTTAATAAATCCAAACACTGCGCTTCACCACTACACAAATCGGACACAAAGTGCATACCAACATACTAAATCCACTACTTAAGTGGTTTTGTAAATTAATTCAAAACTGACCGCCGAAACGCTATAAATGTCATATGGCGTCACGGCTCTGGTCATATGTTAAAAAATTGTGTCGTCGAAAATTTAATCCAAATTATTTAAACGACTATGGTGTATTGCCTGAATATGTCTCATAAAAAACCAATAAGGAAAAGTAGACGACACTTGAACTTTATATTCAGGGTATATTATTATTCATCACGCTTTCATCTTTTGATAAGTATTTTTGTTTTTAGTATTCTACGTATGTTTTATTTCAGCTAATTGCTCGTTTTATAAAACAAAGTTTATGTAAAATATACATGTTCATTCTGGCAACTAATAACAATATTTAGAAGACGGCAAGAGAAAGTAATTAGTACTTAATGTTAAACCTAGAAGTATCTAGGTACCTATTACTAGGTCTAGTTAGGCCATCATATTATGTAACATTCACTTTAAGTCGAAATCAAACTTCTTTCTTCATTGAGATTATAAAAATGATACTTTTTAACGTAATAATCAAAGAGATGTCCAGTAAATAGCGAATTGAACATCGGTAAATGTCTACAGCCAATTAGCAGACAAAGGTAAAAGCTGTGAGAAGAAATGGGACAGAAATTCAGGCAAGAAGTATGATTGTACCTAAAGAATGATAATAACTCGCAACGCAACCAGGTAGGCACGTATTAGGCTACAAGCCCAGTCGACCCTCAAGATTTGACCCTGCATTAAAAGTTGTAGATTCGACCCTTTTTTGAGAGCCCATTCGTACCTATTTTAGGTACGAATTCAGAAAAATTAATATTTATTTTAGAGCACATACGTACCTCATTGTGTTTTCTACAATTTAAGAAGTAAAACATTACAGTCAGAAAAATAACTCATTACAAATTATGTTAAAATATTTAATAATTTGTTTTACTTTAACAATTTATATAGGTTCTTAGAAAGATCTTTTCGTTCGCCTCTAAGAATGTTGAGAAATAATCCGAGGTTATGAATGTTACTCTGAATGAAGAGTATCTTACATATAGAAAACTTACTAAAATGATGGGAAAAAATATAAATATTGTTTCAAAGAAAATTTTATAATTTTACAAATTATTTCATATAATTATAAATAAAATTAAATTGAATGAAAAACATTTTTTTTATTTAGCGTAGACGTCGGCTTGTGAATTGTGATTGGTTCATTCTAAGTGTCATTTTAGCAGACGCCGTTTTTTCATTGCTTATTTCAAGTGCTTCACAAGTGTGTGGTGTTGTAGAGTGATTATGGAGATTAATAATTTTAAGTGGGTTGTGGCTTTTTTGACGTTTACACATGTATGTATAATTGAAATGTTTTTTTTATTAGGTAATATACTGTAAAAATAGTTGATCATATAGTTCATTAGTATACACATGTTTTAACAAATACCTGTTTTATTGATGATTGATATAATAGATGTAAAACCGGGTAGTAATTTGATTGTAAAACAAATTACATGAAGCCATTTTTTTCAATGATTTGTTCTTACTTATTATGCAATTAAATATTATTTACAAATACAATAATTATATTTCGGAATTGTAAATAGCTAAGTTAACTTTTATAATAAGTTATTATACTTGTAGTGATACATTTATAACCTATAATTATAATTCTACAAAATTACATTGTCACAATCGGAGTCCTGACATCGTTTCACAAGTTTAGTCTGCTTGTGACATACTTGAATTTTAATTATAAGAAGCTATTTTGTTTAAACCAGTTAGTATGTTTTTGGTATAATATAGCAAAGTGCTTTTTTTAAATAACATGAAACTGATACTATAATATTTTTATACCGACTGTACTTTGTACTTACTCGCGTAGTACGGCTGTGATTTTTATTTATTGTGAATTATTATAAGGACTGTTTTCTAAACTAACCTCTAATTTGAATTATTTACAGAAGTTTTTTAAATAAACCAGTTAATATATTTTTGGTTGCATTGCCTATTTTAAATAACATTATACTGATACAGATTTTTATACCGTCTGTACTTTATACGTACTCGCGAAAAGGAACGAATGGGTGCTGCTGTTATTCCAGGGGTCGAATGGGTACTCAAACCAAGAAAGGGTCAAATGTGCTCGTAGCCCGTATTATTATGTAACCTGTACCGAAAAATAAAAAAGACTTTAAATTCTTGGGCAGTTATGAACAAGAAACTCCAATATAGCAATAGTTTACTGATATTCTACATAGTTAAAAATATTTTTTACTTGAAAGTTATATGCTAGAAAACAAAATATATTTTACAAGTCACACGATAAAAATATTAATTTTCATATAGCGTGTGTAGCTGAATGAAGCCGAACGGGTCGCTAGTAATGAATAATTCTAACAAATCAGCTTTCATTTTGCAAGATGTACAATGAATATGTTCCCAAAATAGACGTTGCTGCTTATATATTTATATACTGTGTCAAATTTCAGAGATAAGAGTATTTTTCTTATTGTAACTTTCCCTTTCAGATACGAAGTTGGAAAACATAAGTTTTAGATTTCCTTGTTATTTTAATACACTGAAATTATTTAATTTAGATATTTAGATTTATGCTATTGCGGACTTTTTTGTAGAAGTTTTTATTCACGATTCTTTAACAAAAGACTACCTTTCATTCATTAATCAGACCGGTGCAAGTTACTAGTATCGATTTACCTGTTTATACCTGCCTACCCAAGAGTTGTGACGGGAAAAAAATAGTCAACCTAACGTTTGCTTATTCTATGGGCTTCATACTTTCGATGGATTCGGTCACCTAGGGCCACTTACTCCAACGACCACCGACTAAATGATTGGTATGGAATTTGTCTATTAACCAAACCAGTGAAATGTTTAAAACAAACACAATTTTTTAATTGTTAATTAATCATATTCTGGACTGAAATTATTTAGACAACCCATTTGCAATATATTTATTGACATATATTTAATTGAATATAAAATACTTTTCGTTTATTAACCAGCCCGGTGAAGGTCATTATATGGTGGGATCTTAGACTAATAGGTGATAAGTTAATGTATCATATACCTAAACGATTCCTGAGTAACCCACAATATAACAGTGAAAACCGCAAAAAAATCAATCCATTGAGTGGTTTTTTTGAGGTTAGCGCGTTCAGACAGAGGCTTTCTAGCGACTTCCTTTTAATGCCTAACTAATTTTAGTAAAAAATTTTGAGCTTTAAAAATAAAAGTTTTCTATACAAACCTACATATCCTATTTCACCCCTTTGTAGTGTTGCTTAAAAAATAATTAACCTAATTTCAATTACTTTAGTAATTAGTTATTTCTAGTAGCTTGGAAATCCTAATATCAAAACTATAGAATTTTTTTCATTTCAAACTTTGCCATCACTTTTTACCCCGTTAGGGGATTAATTTGGCAAAATCCCGTCTTATTGAGTACTTTTGTCCTCCATGCAAAAATTGAGACTCCTAGCACTTGTAATTTCTGAGTTGTATTAGTGAGTGACCTTTCGCTTTTATAAATATAGACAGATTTAGAACTAGCATAAATAAAACAAATACTGGCTGTTTTCCAATAAAAAAAAGTAATAAATAATTTGAAATAAGTTCACACGAATGAATCTAGTGCTATTGTCAATCAATGATCACCACACTCATAACTTGTCCAAAAGATCAGCAGTATTGTCACGTTTCACCTAGAATGAAAGTAGAAAAATTTATATATATTTATAATAAATTGTAATACATTTTTCGGACCTGGCTATAAATGGTAAAATGATTAAAACTACGAGTACAAAACGGTGTACACTTTAATTTGGTAAAATTTTGAAGCTAATCTAGCTTCAAAATTTTAAAAATTTTTTTTTTTTTTTTCAAATTTTGTATTCGTAGTTTTAATAATTTTCTAGCCGTATAACGCTATCATAAAAGTACTACCTAAATAGACTAGCGATGAAATCTCCTAACCAATTTCATAAGCTTCATATACCCGACCATTAATAATCTGCTAATGGAGCCTATGCAAATGTCAAGCATGACTTTGCATGAGTGAAATATTTATACAAGGGTAAGTTTTTAACACTGTTTGCTGACCGTGTATCGAATCATGTGTTGTATAGCGTTCATTATTTTATTTCAAATACAATGACATCATGTGTATTGCAGTTAACAAAAATAGCATTTAAATACTTTTTTATTCTTAATATTAAGTCAGAATAAATAAAGTATTTAAATGCTATTTATATTATGCCATTTCCATTGTCCAGTGGATAAATGCGACGCCCATACAGGATTGTAGAAAACTCAAACATTTGTTTCGTGCGCGTTTTGTTTATTCGCCTGTGTATTTTGTGTCCGTTTATTGTTTTGTAAAGTTTTTGGTTCAATATTGTTTTCTTAATAAAGAAAGTGCCTTTCAAATACAAAGCAAAAACTTTCAGGGTTGGTGACAAAGGAATAATAATTCATTTAAGTAAATTGAAAAGATTTTTTTAAATCTTTGCTAGCTCGGCAAGTGGATACCTTATAAACTCAGTGAACAATAACAAAAAAATCACGTCAAAGTTAAGGCAAAAACTTGTTGAATAGCCACTTAAATGAAGTGATCCTGATTCAGACTGTCACGTTTAAAAGCGTTCATTACAGCTTTTACCTGGTAAATAACAATTGTTTTCATGAAATTCAGTGAAAAAAAAACCTTAAAACCCTTGCGCAACCGTTCTTCATGAAGCCTATTTTTTCCTTTCTCATGCTTGTAGAAAAAAATGTTTTAATTAATCCTCAAAAATATTCATCTCGTATAATGTCATACGTCTAGATAGACATCGCATAACACTCACGCTTAGCCAAGCAGACTTTGGTCAGATACTGACGTATTTCGAGAGAAATATACAATATCTTTTTAATATCTCTGACCCCGGGATCTAAACCGAGACCTCTGCGGGGCTCTGTACACAACACCACTGAATCATTGAGACAGTAGATTTTTTATTACCTAGTACCTAAGTATATTTAAGTTGTAACAATAACGCTTTAACTAAAACCAGGTAAATTCTGTAGGTTCTTAACTTCATGATTTAGTCTTCATTTATTATAAGTTTACCAATTTGTTTTCATTTATAAAAGTTGTAACTTAATCCTATTTCATAACATCTGAATTCTAGAGAACTGTGACGTTAATTGTTATTCTCGAATTCACGTGTAGGAAGATGTATATATGATATTTTTCTTTAGTAGCTTTTTTATATGCTCGTAAAATAAACAAGGCATATTATACGAAGAATTCATTTGATATAATATATTATTTTTCTGACCTTCGAATAACTTGTATTTATTAGGATACATATCTAGCCTGTCTATTAACCGGATAAGCAGAGCTTATCAGAACATATTTTGTTTGATTTTATAACATTAATTCTTTATACATTCAAACATCCCTAATCTATGCACGTAGTTTAGGGATGTTTGAAATTTAGCTATCCGCCAGCACATCATCAGATAGTTGAGATAGCCAAGCGAAAGATAAGGTCTCTATTACTCTTTCCGGCATTATTGTTGCATAATTCGTTCTCCTTTTTAACTGACTTCAAAAAAAGTAAGCGATTTCGATGATTCTTTTTTTGTTGTAAAGTAGATACAAGGTACAAGTGTGGTACTAATATAAGGAAACCAGGATCTAATGATGGCATCCCAGGGATATCGGGGAAACTTTCGAAAATCGTATTGGCGACTAGTGCATTTGTTATTATTTTCATTAAGTATTTTAAGGCACTACTATTTAGTGAAGGTTTGGAGTCGATTTAATGATGGAGCCGAAAGGCAGTCGAGGGTACTCGACAACGATTTACAGCAATTAGTTGTAGTTTGGACTTAATTCATTTGTAATGATGAGAACTTTACACCCATATGGGTTTTAAGTGCTATTACATACAGGTGATCATAGACAGTCGAGGGAATTCCTTAACAGCAGTCATGTCGGGCGTACTTCATACGATTCAATATTCCAAAATGTTTAGTTCGTACAAAAATAATATCTAAGCAAGATTTAGGTTAACCCATCACTGAAAATCGTATTTTCTATTTGCTTTCATCTTTTCTATATGTCTACCTATACGTGTAACTTGCTCTTTTTAATGTTAGTCTGTCTTTGAAACCGCATTATCGCAATTTTCCTACTTGTCAATTGAACTTTACTGAAGCATTTACGGATACAAAGCATTATACCATATTTACCACATTAATTCTTGATTATGGTTGTACATTAAACAGTCATAAAGACGCTACAACTACCTTGAATATGGATTTTAGTACCATTTCATCATTTAGTTGCCAACACATTTGCAGTTTTACACGCATTCCACTAACACAAATGATTTAGCACGCGAAAGTTTGTATGGATATATATTATGAAGAAAGAAAGAGGAAAGAAAAGAAAGAAAACACATTTATACAAGACTAGCACAATTAAACAGGTTGACGTTTAACACAGCAAAATGCATTAATAAGTGCCAGCCTGAAAGGGTGCCATCTCAAACATATGCTGCGAACCTCTTAAGAAGTTCGCAGCGTTGATGGATGTGTGGATGTTTGTTACTCTTTCACATAAAAACTACCAAATGGATTTTCATAAAACTATACAAGAATGTATATCTTAGAACAGGATAACGCAAAGGCTATAATTTATGAAGATACTCGAAGTACTAATCCTGTGCAGACGAAGTCGTAGGCAGAAAAAGCTAATAGTAGTAGTAAGTATTAATAGAGCAGAACAAAATTTTGTAGCGACACTGTTTTTAGGTCACCTTTGATAATGAGCCGTTACTGTTTTGATGGTATTCATATTAAAACATGATTTAACATTAGTACGCAATAGTAACAATCAGCTGAAATTGTATTATTGACCACGTAGCCCTATAAGAAAGAACCTCAATATTTTATTGTGCACCTCTAATGAACTTATTGTGACGTAGGTAATACTAACTAGATAATACTAATATTAGTTACTGACGTAACAAATACTAAATAGCTAAAGTTAAACTCAAATAATTTGTCAAAATGTTATTATTCATAATTTTAATGTTACATTTTTCATCGGCATCTTACCAATCAACTGCTACAGAATAAGTTGTATGAATAAGGCAAATGTCTCATCAGATTTTACATTAAAATTCTGCGTGTGGGAGCGCAAATTTACTAAAGACCCGTATATTTTTCTTACATCAATGTTAAAAGACAAAATGAGCCCTGTAAATTATGATTAATTATCTACTGTTATTTTAATTCTTTTCATTGAATTGCTTAAACGTCTTATTATAATCAAACTAATACTCAATTGTTTTGTATTCTTAAACAAAAAAACTATTTATGTAGCAAAAACGTTTTCTTTTCATTTCAAATAGTTGATCGAGTTCATTTTTTTTGTTACTAAAATTGAATTTTATTACGAAGGTCGCCTTTGCCAAGTGTTCTGGAAAGGTCAAGTGAGCATTCTTCATTTTAGAATGTAACTAGTCTATTGCGTGGCAGTATCTTGTAGATAGTATTAAAGCTTATTGACACTAGCACGATGGGTCCATTTCTTCGAATGAAATTTAGTCATTTGCTTATATTAAAACTGCTAATCTAGAGTTTGTGAATTTAAAATTAAGAAGGCATTAACATTTAGGTAGGAATTTACTTTGGTCTGTTTTGTAAATACTGAATTTTAAAAGTTTAAATATACGTCTTACTGTTAAAGAAATAGCATAAATCTATACGCAGTGAAGGAGTATATTATTATAGTCCTTCACTGCGTATAGATTATTTTTCCTCTTTAGAAACCATACTGGTCAATCTACTGCCTTCTTATAGTCACAGAAAATCACCTATGATTACATAGGTGATTTTAATACTTGCTTATTAAAAAACGATTCCCGCTCGTCTTCGCTTCATTCTATCTCAAGATCCTGTAATTTGTCTATTCTTCCTTTAAATGCCAGCCATCATTTTCCGCATTCTACTCATTTACTCCTCGATCTTATTCTGGTTTCTTCTAAAGAACATGTCGCAATGCATGAACAATACCCTGCTGACATGTTCTACCACGACTTAGTTTTCCTCTCCTATAAAATTCGTCCACCAAAGACTAAACGTCATAATGCAACGCATTTTTGGTGAAGTTGCGAGAAGATGCAACTAATATCGACTGGACTGCACTAGCTACTTCTGGTTCAATTGACGAGTAAGTTAATATCTTTAGAGATAATCTTAAACAGCTCTATGTTAGACATGCACCAATTCGCGCTGTAAAAATGAAGCATCTGCCGTCACAATGGTTTACAGAAAATATTAAAGCTCTTTTAGCTAAGAAGGCAGCTGCTAAATTTAAATATAAAATTTGTTACATCCTGAACTACTCCATAACAAGTTAGTGGTGTCTTTCCATCTATGTAGAAAGATGCTCAAATTATTCATTTACCTAAAAAACCTAATCCTTCATCCTTTACTGACTATCGTCCCATATCCATATTACCCATACTATCCAAGGTTCTCGAACGGCTGGTTCATAACCAAATTTCTATATTCCTATCCAAAAATAAACTCCTGAATCCTTATCAATCCGGTTTCCGTTCTGAGCATAGTACCGCTACAACCTTAGTCAATATTACGGATGATATCAGATTCGGTATGGAAAGTGGCAATCTAACCTTTCTTGCTTTGCTGAATTTTAGCAACGCTTTCAACACCGTTGACTTTGACATTCTTCTTTATATTCTTGGCTCTCTTAACATATCTCCATCGGTGATATATTGGTTTTGTAGTTACCTGAGTGGAGTTACCGGTGATATGATTTCTACCTGGTGCAACACTACTATCGGCGTACCTCAGGGTGGCGTTTTCTCTCCTTTACTTTCATCTATTTTTAT
This sequence comes from Parascotia fuliginaria, assembly GCA_963082885.1. Classification (NCBI taxonomy): domain Eukaryota; kingdom Metazoa; phylum Arthropoda; class Insecta; order Lepidoptera; family Erebidae; genus Parascotia; species Parascotia fuliginaria. The sequence continues at coordinate 8,469,309 of OY720180.1, read as the reverse complement.
AAATTCTATCTCTAATCGATTGCTTTCTACCTACCATCTTTATAGTTTTACAATTTCATATTGTTGTATGATTCAAAAACTGTACAATAAATTTAACCCTGCCTGTAAAACTGTAAACTAGGGTAACCTGTATCTTGAGAGACAGTGTTTATGCAGATGATTTACAGATCTATACACAAGCATTACTAGACCGATGGCGCTAGGCTATTTTGGGGTCATAAGTTCCAAAAATTTTAAAGTTGCTTATTTTTTGCCTGTGGATACAGTCATACATAAGAAGCCTAATATTATGTTTTGTGTCATATCTGCTATTTGCATTTTGAGCAATTCGATGATTTGTGATTGATTCTTTTAATTTAAATCAAAACTGGCAAAATTAATTTAAAGTTAAAAGTAACTATGGTATCACGTCTAGGATAGCCTACGGAGTGTGGAAGCCGAGTTTGTGCCATCTTCGTCCAGTGCAATCTGCTATAGGGTCAGGAACTAAAAACGGTGCTAAAAAAAAATTATAATTGATTAAATAACTATCTCTTATTTTAGATCACTTACATATACCCATTAAATAAATTTGTGCCAAATCAGACCATGCAATTTTAAGATTTTTAATTATTTTGCTTTTCCAATCTACAAACGCTTCAAAAAAATATTACAATCATTAGAGTTCACATATTTAATAACATAAATGTATGAAAAATCGACATTGTAAATTTGTGTCATTTTCATGCACGGTAATTAAACACAACACAAAAAAATAATGGTTGCGGTCCAAGCAGGCTCGCGAGTGAACGCGCGGCGGCACCGCGCCGCCTCCTCCTACGCACGCACACCAAATTCGTTCGTTACCTACGATTTCTTCTAAGCGAAGCGTTCATAATAAATTATATTAAAATTAACGTATATTTTATTTTTACACTACGCTATCTGGTCCCAAAATAAGCAAGGCATAATACAAATAAAGAACTAGCTGCTACCTGCGGCTTCGCCCGCGCGGTATACTTATATATTTTACGGTAGTAGATCCACGCTGATTTCAGCATGAATGGGCCGGACCGACCGGGGAAGTACTACCCTCTCATAGAAGATCGACTTAAGAGTAGTAGTATCCGTACTACTGCGTTTCGTTCGGTGAGTGAGAGCGCCGGAGGCCCAATTTCCCCCCTTTCCTCTTTCCTCACGTCCCTCATTTCCTTCCCCTAACCCCATTCCCTTCCCCTAACCCCATTCCCAGCCGCCATAGTGGAGGCCACCATACCAGCAGTTTAAAACGATAGCTTTTGGTATAGCGGCCGCCACTTCTGGATTCCACTGACTGCTTACCATCAGGCGGGGTGGAGTCACTTTGGTAGGCTATACTATAAAAAAAAAAAAAAAAAAAAATATGGTATTATATTTAATTATGTAACTCGGAAACCAGACCAATTTTTGGGAGAAAAATAAAAAGTATTCTATGGGCTATGTCCGTCTCCGGCACCTATGTACGTACCAATTTTCATCAAAATCCGTTCAGATGTTTAGATGCTGAGTAGTAACAAACAAACACACACTACATACATACAAATTTTCGCATTTATAATATTAGTAGAATATAAGTAAGTAGGTACATACAATAAATTATTATTTAAGAAACTCCTAGACTCAAAACAAACTGTATGTGTTTATTCACAAAACTGTTTGTCTCTTCACGGTTGGAAACCAGCCTTTCAACAAAGGTCACCTTGGCGGGAGCTTGGTTTCAATCCTCGGTTTGTGTTGCGTCTAGATGGATGTCAACCACGCATAAACCACGTACTAACACGCTCGCGAGTCAGTACCAGGCGAGTCGTATTCTCTTCTGGAGTGAGATCAACTAGGGCTGCCACCTTCTGCCGACGGAAATCTAAACTAAAAATTACAATATAGCGAGTAAGTTGGGATATTTTTTTTTAATTGCTGACAGTGGCAGACGAGCAAACTGCCCACGTGATGGTAAGTGGTAACTGCCATTCCTGGATGAATCAGAGTCCCTAGCATTGCTCCTGCTATGCCAGGGACTATGCGAAACCGCTGCCTACCGTGAAGGGAGAGGGGTAGGTGAGGAAAAAGGAAAGGCAGACGCAATAGTACGGATACTATTACTCTTACGTCGATCTTCTCTGAGATGCAAAACCATTGAAGAAGTGTTGCAATTATATTTTATATAGGCGTTTGTTGTGAGACCAAATAAACCGTTTACATTGTTTTAAAGTTTATGTGGTGTTGAACTATTATTTAATATGTTAAAATTGGTACATATACCTGTGGGGACAAAGCCGCTTGCAATAACTATATTATATATAGCGAAATCAGTTATTTTTGGAATCGGTGCCAGCCAACAGGATTTTAATTTTGCCTTTGCAACAAACTTGAACTGCACGGGGCGGCAATAGTATGCACGGGCGGGGACACATCGCGAAAGCTTCATCGCGCAGGACGGGATGCGCGGGATGTGCCTGAGTCGCGGTCGGACGCGGTCAGACGTATTAGAGCAGACGTCGTTGACAGTTGTGTCTAAATAGATAAAAAAATTGATACGCTGTTCAGATTAGGTTTCGTTCGATGTCTTTTATTAAATCTTTATTTTACATTCATAAATTATTAGATTAATCAATAAGGTTATTTTTGCTAGTAGGTTATATTTATTAATGTCATTTTTGCTTCAGCTGGCACCAACTCTAAAAATAACTAATTATAAATATAACTATATTTATAAAACGGGTCTACTCGTGTTAGAGAATTATTATAAGGTGTCATACCTCTTTACCCGACGTTTCGGTCCCTTATAATAATTCTCTAACACGAGTAGACCCGTTTTATAAATATAGTTATGTGTAAAAATCGTGTGAGTTTAAAATATTTAATTATAAATAGTAATAAATATAATATAAATAGTAATATTTTATAAGTATCAATAATTTCGTTGATTCCCCTTTAATGTATCCCTTTGCTTTGAAGTAAATAAAATATTATTTTCTTCTTTTTAGTTTAAGATTGTACATGTAGCTATAGTTTTGAAGTCAGTTATGTTTTTTTTTCTAAAAATGAATTTTATTTTTAAACATTTAACCAACTTAAAAAAGGAGTTTATCAATTCGGGTCGTATGTTTTTTTTGTATGTTTGTTACCACATAACTTGGTCATTTATAATTATCACCGATTTGAATAATCGGTTCACAATTGTAACATGGTCATGTCCATGTTACAATTGTGAACCCATTTCCGAAATTCTTTATTTTTTGTTAGAAACAACTTATCCGTGGATGGGTGACCAATTGTGGCATTTCATTTTAAGCGTCTTCATGCTTTAGTAGCGAGGACTCTTATCACTATAAGCCAAGTTAGAGGTCTCATGATCGTGAGAAATCCCAACAGCAGCGGGTGGCTATAACCTTGCCTTTACAGCAACACTGTTTATTTTCTTGTATATTTGTTACGCGATTACTCCGTGAGTGAAATTATGATTTTTCATGACTCTTTTTTGTTTGTAGGTCATCACTTTTTTGTTTAGGTTTGTGGTTTCCGAGATTCAGGGTTCAGAGATTTGCAAAAGTTTTGATACGGACTTTAAATCTCTATTTACAATCTTTCCTCTCGTCACTACTTTTTCATATTAAATATATTACCAATACACAATTACTTCCCACTAAAAGTTTAAAAATAAAATAAATAATAATAAAACGAAAACCGACTTCAAAACTATACCTACGTGTTAACTTAAAAGTGGTTAACTTAAAAGTAGAAAATAATATTTTAATTACTTCAAAGCAAAGAACATTAAAGGGGAATCAACGAAATCATTTATAGCTATATAATACTTTACTATTTATAATTAGTTATTTTGGAGCCGGTGCCAGTCATTAACCTAACCTAACCTACCAATATTAAATATATATTGTTAATATATTTAATATGGGTACTAACCGTACTGCGCAATTAAGACAGCGCCATTTGGCGCAGAAAGTAGTGACGAGGAGGAAGATCGTAAAGATTGAAAGTTCTTATCAAAACTTTTGCTGATCGCTGAACCCTGAATCTCGGAAACCACAAACCAAAACAAATAAGTAAAGACCTACTAACAAAAAAAAAACATCAAAAATCATAATTTAGCTGATAAACAGTGTTACTGTAAAGGCAAGTATATGGCCGCCCGCTGTTGGAATTTCAAAAGAATTTATGGCTTGCAACTTGGTTAAACGACTAATACATTTTAGTGATAATCAGTATTCACTGCTTATAAAGCATGAAGACGCTCAAAATGAAATGGTCACCCATCCACGGACACGTTCTATTTGACAAAAAAAGGATTTTGCAAATCGGTTCACAATATTATTGTAGCATGAACATGTCCATCTCCAGGTTAGAAAACTCATTACAAAAGACATCGACTCATTGCTTTACACCTCGTTACTCCTTGTATAAGTTTTTATTACAAAATATAAAACTAAACCAAACTAACAAGCCATTTTTTATAAAAAAAAAGATATAGGACCAATTTTAGAGTATACCCTGCAAATAAAAAAAATATTTTCCAATTTGGTTCAGAAATGATAGAGTTCTGTGGTAACAAAAGTAAAACATATACCTCCTTCTTTTTGAAGTCGGTTAAAAAACAGCAAATAATATAGCATTTTTGGGGAAAATATGATATAGGGAACATTGACGTCTTAGCGACGAGGGCGAGAGGGAGATGCTTTTTAGCAGCGGCTCTCTTAGTGACTCTATGAAAAGGCGTAACATTTGAATTAGCGACAAAAATAGTATTTTGCATACCCACTATTTTTTTTATAATATTTAGTACCTGTTGTCATGTTCATCGTGTCCCTCTAGCACTAGGGATAATTTGAAAACTGCATCGAGTTCTGCGTTGGAAGTTGCAAACTATTGATCCAAAACTATATATATATATTTTCAAGTCCCTAAAATACTATATTATTTGCTGTTTTTCAAAAATATATACAGCTATTGCAAACGGCTTTGCCTGCGCGAGTATATGTATTATATTATTTTTCCACACCGTATAAACTTCAAAATAATGTAAACCCTTTTTGGTCCCACAACAAACGCCTACATAAAATATAATTCCAACACTTCTTCAATGATATAATTATAAGTATAATTTTAATATTTGTAAATGAAAATAAATAATGCACATTTATTATCATTTACAAATATTAAAATTCATAACAAAAAAGTTATTTTTCCCCAAAGTTACTAGCTTATATTATAATTTTATAAATGCAAAGATTTTTTTAAATTCGTTATGTAGATTTTGAATTTATCAATAACAAACAAATATACAAACAAACATACGAAAAATCAAATCTTTTTCTCTATAAGATTAGTTTAGATTTTCGTCGGAAAAAGGTACCAACCCTAGTGATCTCACGTTGGAGACGAATCGCTCGGTACTGACTCGCGAGCGTGTTGGCTCGTGGTTTATATCTATTTAGACTAGACGGAACACAAACCGCGGATTGAAGCACCCGCCAAGGTGAACTTTGTTATAAGGTTGGTTTCCAACCCTGAAAATCGTGCTTAATAAATCAATCAAATCGAATAACGCACGCACTTGTCGCAGCTTGCACCGAATACCGAATGTAAACAAACAACACGTTACACGCGCCCGACTGCGCGTCTGACTAACCGGAGCGCCCGCCGCCTGCGCCCGCGCTCTACCCCGCGATCGCCCTTCGTGCGAAGAAATCGATTTTTTTACAAATATTAAGATTTCGTGGATAAAAACAACACAAATTATGAATAGGGTTTTGTTACACCATAATAATCAAAAACACGTAATCTCTAATAACTTGCATTTTCTTTTGTGGTTTTTACAGGGTGTTGTAATAAAAGAATAAAATATCTATAAATGCCGTGAATAAATTTGACACAAAATATTTTGAACAACAGATAACCAAACTCTGAAACACGTAACACCTCTACAACAAATTCTAATATTTTTTTAGAGCTAGTTGGGCGACTTATTAGGTACTGGTTAAATATCACGATTCTCGTGGACAGAGATGACACAAAAAGCCTAAGTACATCAGTTACTACTTTATTATCATCATGGAAGTAAAATTTTTATCTTTAATTTTCTTGTCGTCCAATATTGAGCAAAAAGACAAAATACCTAAATTTCTACCTATGCAAGTACCTAGGATGACACAAACTAATGTTTTAGGCTAGACTAACGGTCAAGAAACTATATGCGAAAAATAAACAACTTTAATATTTTTGAAACCTCAAAACCTAGCGCTACGGGTCTATACTGCCATGTTTGTCGGAAGCGTTTAAAAAATTAAATGATGATCTGGCACGAATAAGTGGTTTGAGTCACTCTTTCGGTCTGAAAGTGAATCCGTCCAAAACACAAGTTGCAATAGTGGGTAGTTCGAGATTGATATCCAGAAATGACTGGTTGCAGCTTTCTCCTGTTATATATAATGGTACTATAATTCCAATTAGTAAAACCGTAAAAAATCTGGGTATTACTATAGATCGAGACTTGACGTGGAGTTCGCAACTGCAGGAAGTAAGTCGTAAAATTTTTGTTTCAGCGGATTTCTAAGACGGTTAAGGAACTTTCTGCCGACTGCAAACTCCCTTCTTCTTCCAATCCTTGATTATGCTGATGTCAGCTATCTAGATCTCACCGAAAACCAATTAGATAAACTTGAGCGTCTCCAAACTTTTTGTATACGATTCATATTTGGGTTACGTAAGTATGATCATGTTTCACAATTAAGAACGCAACTCAAGTGGTTACCAATACGTCATTGCCGGAATGCTCATATCCTTTCGTTACTTTACAATGTATTATTTAATTCTTCTGCACCTTCATAACTCAAAGAACGTTTTCGGTTCCTTCGTGATACACATAACAGAAGATTAAGGTCATCAGAAAACATGAAACTGGAAGTACCGCCACACTCTACTGGGTTTTATGACAAACAGTAACAGCAACCCGCTTGTGGAATGCACTACCTGTGGCAACAAGGCAAGCGAAAACATTGCACTCATTTAAAAAGATGGTGAAGGATCACTATTTATCATTAGAATTTTCTGGTACATAATGCTATTTCTTTTCCTATTCTATTTAAATATGTATTGATATTATGTATATATATATATATATTATACCTTTATTATATTGTTTTATGTATTTTATATTATATATTTATACAAATATGAATATGATTATATATAATAAACATGTATGTATAATGTACGCCGACAACTATCGCTACAATTCAATACAAAATGTCCATCCAAAGGTGGTCTGGAAGAAATCGCTTTTAGCGATAAGGCGGCCCATTGTGCCTACTATTACTGTATAATTAGTTATAAGCAACGTTTGTAATGGTGTACAATAAATAAAGCATATAATAAATAAAATAAATAAACATAATAATATGATAATATAATATATTCTGCTATTGCTTTATTAATCTATAAATTGCAAAAGAGGCCAGCAGAGGGACAATAATGGACTCCACGTATTGCTCTTACGCGTATTACACGGATTTTATGCAAGAGGTTGGAATTAGTATTATTTTTTCAGTCATTTAAATTATTCAAGTTTATCTTTACTATTACTATTTGTTTTTTTTTATAACTGGAATACAGTGAAGGATATCACAGTGAAAAAATCTAGATTATATTATAACAACAAATATAATAGCTTGTGTGATCCCAAAGAAATGTTCCCATACATTAAAAGTAGCAACCTATCGTTTCAACCTTTGCGTTATACAAGAATAAAATAAAAAAAATGAAAAGAAATATAAAGTATAAAGTAACAATAATGAACTATCGAGATCTAAATACTGCATCCACGCATCTTATTATTCTCTCATCACTCATTATGTAGGTACTACTACTTACATTTAAAGGAATTTACATAAATATAGATAAAAGTAATCAATTGTTGCAAATTACTGTTTGTTTACTAATAGGCCCAGCGCACACCACTGGAAGCGCGACGGAGCGCATTTTCCTGAAACGAGCGGGTGGATTCAGAGCCCTAGAGAGCTTTACTTTTTACAGACAACTCGCTTTCGTTCGATTATTATTGCTGCGCTTGCAGAAGAAGAAGAAGCAAAATTGAGATAAAAAGATAAATGTGCAGACCAGCGCGGCGGGGTGCAGAGCAGCGCATCGGCGACTGGAGTAGTCGCGCGCGTGCTCTTGTAGTAGCATGAGGGTGCTCCGAGAGTCGCAAGCTCGAATTTATTCTTGATATACAATTATTGACCGTATGTCAAGATTGTTAATTAAATTGTTATCTTAAATTGCTCTCCACCGCGCTTCCAGCGGTATGCGCTGGGTCATAGACTATAACTTATTAACGTAAACATCTTCAAATAAAAATGACGAACTAGGAATAGCGAAGTAAAACGAACGTTACAACTCAGTCAGTGGATGATTGGCGGTTACAAGACGACAGTTAATTTAACTAACATAGGGCAACCTGCAGCCTGTGATAAAACTACTACCACTGCGATTCCTCATCGACGCCACGCCTGGTGATTAGAGATATAAAATAACCTACCATATGTAATGTTAGGGAAGAGTTTTTGTCCAGCAGTGGACATATTACGCCTGAAATAATGATGTTAAAGTAATATTCATAAAAGAAAAGAGTTGTTTTAAGTAATTAATATATAGATAGCTTACATTTCTGTGTAGTCTTAACAACGACTCTCCCTAGAGGTTCCTTTGGAGAAACTTTATACTTTATGTTATATTTAGTCTCATTTAATTAAAACGTAATAAGAAACCTAACGTTTTATGTAGGTGTAATGTACCTGCCAAGTGTTTCTTCCCTTGTCATTGGGTTCGCGTATTTCCCAATTATAATGAAGCTGGTAGTCAAATCGGTGGAATAAATTTAAGTAAATATTGTAGTACATAAAGCGACTGTTGCCATACTGTAGTAGAGTTCACCAAAACTTAACAATATCAAACCTCAGTTAATGCAGTATAAAATCCTATTAATATTATAGATTCGAAAGTTTGTATATGTGTATGTATGTGTGTGTGTGTGTTTCAGTTATAAAATGTAAGTTTCATTTTCCCAAAACTTGTCTATAAAGTTAAGTCGTTTATCTTTAGCATGGTAATAAACTCTAGTCATTACTTGAAGAAATATCTGTCTAATAGCCTATTATAGTTGCCCTTTTGAAAGTGTCCACCACTACCCAGTAATAGCAAAGGATAATGTCATAATGGTAGTGTAAAGAAAATATTTAGAGTTGCGGTTGGCCGATCCTTAGTCTATTCATTGTGTTACTTAACATGAATGAAATACTAACGATCCTTACTTTTAATTAATTTCCCCGGCTTATTTACGTAAATTTGACGTCATACGACATTAAATTTTGTATATGTTGGCATTTGTATTTAGGGGCTGAAAATAACCCTTTGTGTAATGTTAAAATTACTGCTAGACTTATTTAATACTCGTACTAGTATTATTCAATAATTGGGTTGTAAAAACCTGTATTATTATAAGATTCTGATATAACCGGTTTTACTGGCAGAGACATACAATAGGTGAGAAAGGCGTGGCGGATGATAATGTAATATCTTTTTAATCTAATAGGTAGTTAAAGCTTAAGTAATAGAACTGGTTAGATCAATATCTAAAAATTGAAAGCGTTGCTCAATAATAAATTAGTAGTGATCATATGACCGTCGTATTAATGTAAAGTCACCTAATTCCGAGGATTTCACAAAATGGCACCTATTGCAGAGGTATTTACTAAATGTGTTTTCATGCAATTATTAAGTTAATTTTATGTCTCAGAAATATTATTTTATGTTAAAATGATCAAAGTAGTACTTTAGTGTGTATACATTTTAAGTTAATCGGACAGTTTGACTCTGGCTGCTGGCTCGAACGCGTGCTTCATACATTTCAGACCATATGCACGTGACAATTTAATGGTGGAGTAAACCGACTGTGATAACTTTTCCATGACGGTTAGTTACTAGTAAGTACCTTTTATATTTCAATGATTTTCATAAGTAAATAGATAATAATAATCAAAATAAGCTCAATGAATACGATGTGAATAATTCAACCAGCCTCCAAACATTATTTATTAATATTATAAGATGAAAATCGTATTCTTACTAAATATCCATCTATAATATTATTTGACCTGAAAAGGAAATAACGATTTCATATAGAACTAGGAGTCCGCCCTTGCTTCGCTTCGGTATCAAAACTTTAATTTAGTCTCTCAACAAACGCCTACGGAAAATGTGATTGCAACAGTGTAGTATTGTATCATTTAGATTTGAAAAAAATATGTTGCGCATAATTAAATTTAGCTTATGTATACTCGTCTAATTTATAGCTTTCTAAAGAAGAAAGAAATTTTTAAATCGGTTATGTAGATCTTGAGTTAAATCGGATCAAACAAACATACCAAAATTTAAATAATATAATAATAATAATAATAATATTCTACCACATTCACACGGCGCCATCTAGCCCCAAATTAAGCAATTATATTTGCTTGTGTTATGGGTACTAAACAACTGATATACTACTTATATACATTTTTTTTTTTTGTAAATACATACATATTATAGATAAATTACACCCAGACACAGAACAAACAATCATGCTCATCACACAAAGGTTTGTCCTGGGTGGGAATCGAACCCACGACCTCCGGCTTAGCAGTCAGGGTCACTAACCACTAGACCAACAGGCCAGTCAAATGTTTTTCTTCATAATATTAAATTAGATAGAAATTTTTTTTTCTTTGAATTAATCCCACCCTCTCCCTTTTTATCCAGAACAACACGTGCGGGACTAAAGTGCCACCCTTTCACAGTGGAATCTAAAGGGTCTCGAACCAAACGGTTCAGCACTTCATACTTTTGTCGCTCAATTAAAGCCTGGAACTCTTTGCCAGCGCATGTGTTCCCATCTAATTTTGATCCTGGGTCTTTTAAGCGCGGCGTGAAAAAGCATCTCACTAAGCCGCCATAGTGGAGGCCACCATACCAGTAGTTTGGCTTTTGGAATGGTGTCCGCCACTTCTGGATTCCACTTACTGCTTACCATCAGGCAGAGTGGAGTCACTTTGGTAGGCTAATATAAAAAAAAAAAAAAAAAATTATTAATATATTGAAGTTAAAAGAAGAATATTAGAAAAGCTCGTATAAAAACAACTCCTAGATTAGAATGGACAAGCCGCGTGTTCCTACTTCGTATAGGTACCAAACTCCCGAAATAAATGTTCAGATATTATATACCTAAATAATGGTATTTCACTTTACAATCCAAAAATTTTAATAATCCTAATCGCCTAAATTTATGAATGTACACAATCTTACTAAAATATCTTATAACAACACCAAATCTCTCGGTGTTTTCTTAACGTTATGTCAAAACAATATTTTGTTACAATATCTAAGGGAAGGTTGAATGAAAATAGTACAAGACTAGTATGAATGAAAACTATGTTCATTGAACAGGAAAATGTCTATGACCGAACATCTCTAATCCCAATCTAACATGTTTTCTCGTCTTCTTGATTTATAAACTAGATCGAGTATAAATAATCTTTAAAGTTAGGTTCTACGTCATACCTTTCTATATTTGCTATCTAAGCAGGCAGTAAAAGAGCAGCCGTTTTGCTTTGTATTTGAATATTATTGTGTACAACCATTTCTCTAAACATGATACGCATCGGAATAAATCATTTTAGATGAGCTTTCATTTTAAATTTTGTATCAGCCCCTCAAATTTATTCCTATTCTTAGCTAACGATGAATAAAGCTAATAATCTAATATGATTATTTCGAATTGGCGATTGAACGACTCCATTTATTGGGCAAACTAACCATAAAATTGCTTTTGATTAAATTTGTTGGCAAACGGAACACAAATCAATGTTTAGGGTCCTGGTTGTTATTGAATATTCTCAACACCTGGGACTATCAGCGGCTTTTTATTGCGCTCATTTTTTGTGATCCTTCAATTTAGAAAGGTATTTAGGTAATTCGGCGACTGCGACCACAAGGAACTGGAACCGCGGTTCTAGTCACCCAATAACATTTTTGAATGTGTCGACTGGGACCACCAACATGTGACGTAAAATGTACCGTCGCCAGAAAAAAACTGGTGCAAAATTAATCTTAAGACTGTTCTACATTGAATCATACTTCCTAAAGACACATGTAGCCAATAAATATTGCCATGGTTTTTTTTTATTAATTGAGCGATTTCTTTACTTTGTTCTGGCACTGTAATCAGATTTAGAGCAGATTTATGTATAGGTAGTACATTGTAACTTTAGACAACGGACGCCAACTCTCGGTCAAGTGTTTTTACCGCTTCGAGTATGCTTTCATCCTTTTCTCGTACCTACTCTCTGTTGAAATTATATATTGTTTAGCTATTTGACCTTTGCACTTCTGATTTCTGCCTCTTCATTTGTTTTTCTTAATGTTATACTTTATCACGAGATAGAGAACATTGGGCTATAAGGAAAAAATTAAATTCACTTAATTTTTTTGCTGAATACTTACGAGACAGATATCAGTGTGTTAAAATTGGTGACATCGTAAGTATTAATATGAAAATTTCTGCTTTGGTATCCCGTAAGCAATTATACTTAAATAATTTATAACATATTTACAATAAATATAGTTTATTTGCTTGTTTATTTTCTACATTATTTCTAAGTCATACTGAGTAAATATACATGTTTACATGAACTCACATCACAACCGTCTGTGGCACAGGTTTTATTACCTGTGTAGTATAAGCATCACAACCAACACTGTCTATTTATCAGATAATATTTAAGACCTATATTGTGAAAATATATTTATGCCTCAATAAAGATTTATTTTCTTTAGATATTTATACTTTTTCATATTCGTTACATTTTTAAATACCTACATGACATGTGTTCCGTGTCATTATTATTCATGGCAGTGAATTGTTTATATTTATAACGTAGATACATATAAATAGGTACACATACTATCTAAATGAACAAATAAGTGTGACATTGTTGTCGTTTAAAGAACAATACCGTAATTTGGGATGTATGCTCTAATTAAAAAAAGTGGCGCAGTCGGTACTTTATACCGAAATAAACGCGGCTTGAGATTTTGTAAGTACCTAAACAATTTGCACCAAAAGTGGATACGCCTCGAAGATTTTACGGAGTGCTCCTTAGAAATTTTAAATTTATAAAGTAATTCTGCATTTGGTGTTTTCAATGGATGCAAATATAATTATTAGGATAGCGCCGATATCGAAATTAACTTATTTATTGCATTAATATTTATGCTCCTTAAAACTAATATATCTACTGCATTTACACTATAGACAAAATAATTAAAATAACTCGAGGTAAAAATAAAATCTAATTAATAACTTATATAACAAAGTTTAGCATCGCTTTTTTATTAACAATCTTTATGCAAACAAAATATAAATAATTGACACAATTATCATTTTATTTCTTATTAAAAAAAAGCAAGAAAAAGCATATGATAAAAACAAAATTGAAAAAAAATGCAAGGTGAAGCACTAAAAGCGGCATAAACTTACTCGTTGTGAGTGTGATCCTGCTGTGCGTCCTCGTGGTCACGATCAGACTGTTAGAAGCACATATAAAGTAGAACCGGAGCGATTTGTTGTGCCGGCGAGCGGCGGTGCGGTGGTACGGCGACGCTTCGAGCCCAGAGGGTGCGGAGGCTATGGCGGGACGTACGCCTGCCACGAGAGCTAGCAGCTACTGGAGGCGGCGCGCCGGCGGACGACCGCGCAGCTCACCCGCCCACGGCTCGGTGCCTGCCGTCACGCCATTTACCCCACAATCTTTATATCACATAATATCACACCAAATATTTTTTCACATAAAATCGCAAATTAGAATACTTATAAGATTTATATCATGTTGATTTCAATACTAGTATTATATGTTTTTTATTGAATCGATATATAGCTTCTTTTAAGTTTCGGTTTTGTAAGTGTCAAAGTTGAATGTTCTATTTAAAACATGTTCTATTCATAACGAATTGTTTCAATATGCTGATTGTTAAATCGTGGATGGACTTCTAATAGAACCTTGCATAATTTATTTCATGCCAGATTCAATAGTAATAGTTGAAACTTTAATATAATATAACGGATATTAAAACTAAAGTAAGTATGTTGTTAAATACTTCTTGTTACTTACTTTCGTCTCTTTAAACTTCTATTTGGCGAGCGAAACCAAGTAGTAACAATATGGCATGCTTATTATACGTAGGTACTTTTGTCTATAATTTAAAAAAAGGATTGACATATGATATGATATGATTGATGATGTATAAAATTATAAACTGCAGTTTAGAAGCGAGTTTCAATAAATATTGTACATTATTTGCTATAGCAAATAATATTATTTGTTTGGTAGGTCCAGGGAATCAAAACAATGCTACCGATCAATGTGTATTTTGTACAGGGATACCTGCATAAAAGTCACTTTTTGTGGATTAGGTACACGCTGCTGGTCACAAACGCTATTCTACATGTACGCAATTTGTCTTCAACTATCTGATTTACTCGGTAGGCCACATTCGCATTTGGTCACATACGCGGTTTGCCATAATCGCAATTCGTCTTAGAAAGAAAATAAAGAAATAGATTTATTTTTGTACACCAAACGAAACACATAAATTATAACAAAGAAAAAATAAAACTTAAATCAGAAAATAATGTAAAAAATATAAATGCTCACTGGCAACACCACAGTATGTGTATGTTTACGAAACAAAAAGTCAGTTTGTCAGCGAGCAGATTACAATTAAAATTTTAAATGAGAAAAAAAATTTAAAAATAATTTAAAATAAAATTAAATAAAGTATGTAATGTGTGAAAGTGTGTGTCCCATTAGTGCCAAAAATTTGGACATCGCTCAGTTACGTTGCGATTTTTATGATAAACCGCAACACTGATATTCTGCGATATCCGATTATACGCGGTTAGTCATGATCTCAAGATTGGCGAGGGGCCTATGTGCAGCAGTGGACTGTTACAGGCTGTTCATTCATGAGCTATTTGAACAACTAAAAGAGTACAAAGAAACTTTTATCTAACTATTCTTAACACAAGTTTAAAAAAAATTTAAAACTTACGAGAATTACGATCAGCTGTCATACTTGCAACTGACGTACCAACAAGTCAATAACAAGGGAACGAAAACACCGAATGCCCCGGAAAAATGTCGTTGTACCAAAAGGTAAAATTGATTTATGATAAGTGTACGAAAAATCCCAAACAAATAATAAATGGGTAATGGAAAACCATTATCTTAAAATTATTCGTTTATGTGTCATCAAGGTTTCAATAATCTCTGCGTAATGTATGTATACATGTAGATATAAACGATGTGTAACGAAGATTTTGTTGCTTATATTCTACTACTTTTAAAATGAGTCATTATCTGTAAATATTATCTCATCGAAAATATATTTTCATGTAAAATGTTGCCAAAACTAAAAAGTTGTCAGATCTCACGTAGAATCAAGCTTCTAAGTCTACGCGCCCTAAGTGTACAAGCTTTACACCTTAGTCAAATATGTGGCTTGGCCTTTTCACTACCGTTACATGGTCTTAAAGTAAAAAGAGTAAAAAAGCGGCCGGCGAGTGCCAGAAACAAGTAACACAACTCATAAAATATTTTATTAACTATAATTTAAATTAGTTTTTTTCGGACCGTACTGTTTTCCTTTTAAAATAGCAGAAAACACAATGACGTACGTATAGCCCATACGTACCTCAGAAAAATATTATTTTAATTTTTTCTGGATTCGTACCTAAAATAGGTACGAATGCAGAAAAAATTAAAATAATATTTTACCATTCGTACCTAAAATAGGTACGAATGGGCTCTCAAAAAGGGAGTCTACAACTTTTAATGCAGGGTCAAATCTTTAGGGTTGAATGGGCTCGTAGCTAAATATTTTATCGTATTTAATTTATATCTACTCTTTTATAGATGCAAACCTTTTGTCATTGACTAAGCAATTGACATTGAAATGGTAAATTAAAAACTGACGGTATAAATTATTTGGCTTATATTATTTTGCGTAAAATATATTACATCAATTGAAACATTTGATAAACGAGTAAATATTTGGTAAACGAGTTATATTGTCTAAAGATTCAGTTGCCACACATATCTCTCTATCAATAAATATTTCGCAGACTAAGTAATATTACAATCATATTGTAGGCGTTTGTGAAACCGAGTGAAACTTTTGATATCGAAGCGAAGCAAGGGTGGACGTTTATTCATTTATAAATATCATTAATTATATTCCTTTTTGACTGCCCGTGTGGTTAGGTGGTACTGTGTGTGGACTGCCACGCAGAGGTCGCGGGTTCGATTCCCGCTCAGTGCAAATATTTGTGTGCATGAACATGTCTATTTGCATTGGTCTGGGTGTTTCTATGTATAATATGTATGTATTTACAAAAAAAAAAAAAAGTATATAAGTATGGTATATCCTCATTCTAGAACCCATAACACAAGCATATAATATGCTTACTTTGGGTCTAGATGGCGTTGTGTGTAGTTGTTGAATTATTATTATTATTATTATTATTCCTTATCTCGTTACACTTTAGAATCGATGTTGAAAGATTATGAATTTGGTAAAGTTGCAAATGTGCGTCACATTTACTTGGAATGAGTACCTAGTAAAGTTTTGTGAAAGAAAATGTGGATTTTATATGGGAGGGTGAGTCACGTGTTTGTGAGTCAAGTTATTGGGATAGCGTTGGTGGAAACCTCAGCTTTATTGGTACATAACAATAAAATTTGCCTGTCATGGTGCTCTTCATTTCACCTCCCACGATTCTCTTATATACTATTCACAGTGATATACAACGTTATTTGTAGTATATCGAGTGTAACAAGAACCGTGTTTTGTAGAAAACAATGGAAACTTGAGACGTTTCCCTATTAATCAATTTAAATATAAACATGGCGATATCGTTTGCGATTCTGAATAAATTGCTTTCAGATTTAGTGTATCACATAATAACAAAATCGCCACTATATTCAATGATTCATAATCAAAAATAACGGTTGCGACCGTTTCGGACGCAAACGAAACTGGGGTTCATTTGTATATAAAATTTAGAAGTGGTCAAAGAAAATGACCGAGACAGAAATAGACCGGCATGTCAAATTAGATTCTGTATCGTATACTAAAAAGTGTTAAAGGGAAAAGTCTTACAAACGATTGGTACTTTTAATTTTTTTTAATTGTATATAATATTTTGAAGTTTTGTCCCCTTCATCAAAGTATCTAACATATCATTGTGGGATACTTCTCTAATGGAGTTCCAATGGAGTTTTGATAACAGAATTCTTAGGTGATTTTACATATTGCTGACTAGTTTCGTACAAGGATAAAAATTATTATAACGTAACTGGTTTCGTACAATGACGAATAAGTGTTAGATCGTAACTGGTTACGAATTCCCAGTTTCGTACGCGGTTGAAAGGGTTGCCACTAGACTATGAGACACATTTTAATATTTTTTAAGGTCCTCCAAAGGAAAATCGTAACTTGTTCATCTGTCTGTGGAGACTTTCGGTTTCCAGAACCAATGGTCGAGGTACGATTTCCATGGTTTATCTAATACTTACAAGTTTTCTGCAGCGTGGTTTTACCCACGTTGTTAGTAGCGTGATGTTACATAGCCTATAACCTTCCTCGAGAACTGTGCTATTTTATAAAATTATTAAAGATTTTTCAAATCTGACTGGTAGTGCCAGAGATTAGCGAGTTCAGACAAACAAACAAACTCTCCCCCCTTTATATAATATCTAATACATTATATATAACTAGCTGCGCCACAGCTTCATAGCATATATAGGATAAAAATCGGTCGCCTATGTCCATCTTCGGCATTGAATACTAATTTACATCTACATACCAATTTTCATCGAAATCAATTCAACCGTTTAGGGGCTGAGTGGTAACAAACACACACACACACACACACACACACACACACACACACCATTCATTAATCCACAATCACAACTTATAACAAACTTTTGGAATGACATTTCGAGCACATTTAAATTTATTTCTCAATTTCACTTTTTATAGGTGTCTGCGAATATAGATTTCTACTTCTTGTCTCTCACTTCGACCCTTAAAGAAATTCCTTCTTCTTTGTCTGTCACTCCGTTTATTATTATTATGTGTCCGCGAATATAGATTCCTTCTTCTTTGTCTTCCACTCCGACCTGTTAAGTTCTATGTCGAAGCATAATAAAAGTAGAAAAAAACTTTCATAAAATTACTGAAATCGATATGAAAAAGATCTTTGAACCAGCAATAAATATTTTTTTCTATTATGATATTGTGATTTTATATTAGACTGGCTGACCCGGCGAACTTCGTTCCGCCTAACAAAAAAAAGAATTTTTCTTAAATAAACGTAGCCTAAGTTACTCCTTATTACATCAGCTACCTGCCAACAAAAGTCCCGACAAAATCAGTCCAGCCATTTCAGAGATTAGCTGGAACAAACAGTCAGACAGACAAAAATTGTAAAAAATGTTATTTTGGTGTATGTTCCGTATAAATATTTATATAAATGTAGTTGTACGGTGCACACCGTACATTGCGAATTGTGCGCGCTCATCAAATTGTTATTCATTCATTGCAACTCATATAATATGTAAAATCAGTTCATATTCATATCGCGTCATAGCAACACCTATCATTATCAATTAAGAAGTGAACTCAATATCGTCGGTTTATTGCAGGAACTCATTAACTACAAAAATATCACTAAATGCGTTTTTATCTGTAATGGACTCATTTTTACTCATTCTACAGATTGCAAAAACACACTAATCTCTATCTATTCAAATTTAGGAGTTACGGCCTTGTTATAAAGTTCATTATTGCAATTTTGGAAGACAGGCATTTACAAAGAGAATCACTAAGTTTCGCAAGTTATTTTTATTAAATTGATAATTATTTAAAAACAGCAAACAACATTACACAGAGCTCATTTTCACCATGTAATTAACTTTATTAAAACAAGTGTACCATAAATAGCTTAATACCATAAGTAGGTTTCGATAAAATTAATTATTTGCATATAGTTAGTTTCTGTAATTAATCATTTATCACAATTGCACAAATAAGTAATCTTAATGATTTTATCCAAATTAATTTAATACGAATCGTAATATTAAGATTTTCCTAAAATCATTTATAGCTTTTAGTTATTATTTTTTTATGTGTCGTTCGCATAATTAAATTAAATTAACATCGATTAAAGGAAGATAGTAACTTCTTGCAAGCTTTGTAGCTCCTCGATTGTAGTTTAGTAAGTAATTCATGGGTAGATAGGTAAAAGCGTCTAAAAATTACACCTTTTGCAAAAACAAGTTTAACTCGGTTTATATAAGTAGTTGTTAATCTTTTGTATGGTTGTTTAATGCTATTTCTTTGAAAGATTAGTAGGTATAATAATCACAAAGTACAGAAATATGCATCCAAAATAACAGCCGTATAAAAAAAATCTATATTGGGAAAAATTCAAACAAAAACAGACAATAAATTACAAAAACAAGAAAGAAAACAGTATTAGATATATCTAATTACACCTTCCATTTGTTCTCTTATGGATTTAATCAGCCGCACAGCACTTTCTTGAGGAATGTTATTTCATTCTTCAACATAAGCATCATGAAGGTCTTGAAGAGTTGCTGGGGCAGGATCACGTAACCGTACTTGTCACTTTAGCTCTTTCCAGAGATGCTCTATTAGGTTTAGGTCTGGGCTTCTCGCTGGCCACTGCAAAACTGGAATCCAAACCTCTTGGAGGTAATTCTGCACAATTAATGCGGTCTGGCAACAAGCGTTGTAGTGCATTAATGTGAACCTATCGCCACTTCGGTTATGTACCGATGAGAGATCAGTGATCCCCGTCCACGAGCCCAATCAGTCGGCATACGCAAACGAATTCCGTCTTGTTGTCGAATGAAATGCCGCCCCAGAACATACACGATCTACCTCCATATTCTACTGCCTCTTCAAGCTTCATCAAACCGTCGTTTCGCCTTCTGTAGACTCTGCTTCGCCTATCTTTAACTAAGAGACATACTTTCGTCTTACCTGAGAAGAGTACGATCCTCCATTGTTCGAGATCCCAGTTGAGATGTTCTCGAGCGAACTGTAATCCTTTCTCGCAGCCTTCTACTAATCGCAGATATGCTTACAGCGGTTTTACGAGCTCCTCGGGACTGCTGTTGCAGCTCAACAGCATTGAAGAAACGGTTCCGCAAAGACGTCGTCACAATAAAGTGGTCATCTCTATCAGATGTGCAGCGCCGTCTTCCTGATCCTCGCCTCCGTATGTAGCCCCCAGTCTCTTGAAACCGTTTGAATACTCGCCAAACGGTAAAACGGCTCAAATCCAGTTGTCGAGCAACATCACACTGTCGCATTCCCGTTTGCAGTAGGGAGTCTTTCGCTTGAGGAGCTTCTTCTGCAGTAGTATTCATTGCAAGAAAATGGTGACTGTCATGAATAATACATTGGAACGAAAGTGTATGAAAGTGAATGTTATTAAAACTAAAGTGATGGTAATCGAGAGGGATGAGACAGAGTGCCAGATAATGGTTGCACATGAAAGAGTGGAGCAAGTGAAAGAGTTTGTTTATTTGGGTATATATTGAAATAAGAGTGAAAGAGGGTAATACAGTCAATGGCTCCTTAAATTCGGTAATGGCTAGCGAAATGATACCTAACAAAGCTCGTTAGCCATAGTACAAGCAGTACTAGCGCTGACACTTATGTTAGTGAATCTTGGATATGGCCGAAAAACATGAAAGCAGAATAAATGCAGTAGAGATGAGAGCATTGAGAAGTATGTGTGTGGAATGAGAGCTTATCTCAGATAGAATAAGGAATAGCGCGATAAGAGAAGAATGTGGATTGAATGATGATAATTATAGTGACTCAAATTGTATGTAAATCTGGTTTGGACGTGTCGAAAAGATAAATGGAAGTAGGGTAACGACAGAGATATATGAAGCCGAAATGACTGGGAAAGTTGGTAGAGGTCGGTCGGTCGAGACGAACATACGCGGACCAAACAGGCGATGTGTTGCCAAAGGGCACAATTACAAACATCCGTAACCAACGTGTGTGTATGAAAAGATTAATGAATGTTGAAAAGGCAAAGAAAGTAAGTTTTGATCGCAGCAAATGCCGTTCTTTAGTCTTTACTTAGCCCATGAATGGGAGACAGGCGTGAAGTTATGTATGTATGTATGTATGAGGAATTTAATTTTTTATAAATGCCTAAAATTATTTTGTTTATTTTAATACAGTTTAATATACTTTTTTTAATAAACGTTTAAATAAAGTTTTGTTGTTTTATTACAATTTAAGAAATAATTAATTCACAATACTGAACAGACTTCAAATAGCAAGAAGTCATTACCTTTCATTTATTATTTAAAAAAAATAAATTACTTTGTAGAACTAACTACTCTCACTTGTTTTAATTAATATACTTACCTACCTATTACGTTATATTTCATTTTTCATCATCAGTTTTTCAGTAATTATAATATAGGATAAACCACTAACCAATTGAAACTAAAATCGCCTTTTCTCAGAATAGTGAATTTGTCGCTTAATGACTTCTTGCAGTAAGCCGACGATATACGTGTTAAATCAAATTCTATAGTATCATTTAGCATCTATCAATCATTATCAACATCATTATCAATCAGAAAAAGCTGTGTGGTAACAAACCGTACAGTAGTAAAAAACGGTTATTTCAATATTACAAACAGACACTACAATTTTATTATATGTATAGAATAGATATAAATTAGTTATATTGAGCGAGCGGTATTTCACTAATATCCAATAATAATATATTCTCAATTTAACCACAGACTTTAAAAATAAAGAAAAGAGTAAAAAAAATTGCACTGACGGAGGAGTATGAAATGTACACGCTTAAATACTCTTTTCTTTAATTTTCTTTTAAGTCTATATTCTGTGTCTTTAATATTATTTGTCTTTAATCTTACTTAATGTCAAACTGAATAACAAACATTCGTGTGTGACAACATGGTAGTATGTGCGTCAAATACATGGTAGTGTGTGTAATGTTTTTTTTATTTATTTAATCATTTATTACGCATAAGTAATTGTAAAAAAATATTAGCACTCTGCACTCCTTCTCTATATAAACTATACGTGTGCGAAATTTTATACTCCTCCGTCCGCGCAATTTTCGTAAAAAGGGTATGTACAAAGATTATGCTTTACGTATTAATTAGATGGACTGCACTGTTGGTCTAGTGGTTAGTGTAAGTGACTGCGACGCCGGGTGTCGTAGGTTCGATTTCCGCGGAAGGCAAATATTTGTGTGATGAACATTCGTATTGTCTTCGGTCTGGGTGTTTCCTATGTATTCTAAGTATGTATTTACAAAAAAAAAGTATGTATATGTATTATGTTTCAGTTATCTAGTACCCATAACACAAGCTTTGCTTAGCTTGGGACTAGATGACGTTGTGTGATAGTGTTCACATATTATTATTATTATTATTAGATAGATTAGCGTACCAAAGTGACTTTACTCTGCTTGTTTTGATTCAATGATGAAATATATATTTTTTTTACATTGGGTAATATAAATATTAAAATGGTTTGTGAAACCATTTATGTAATTTATATAATAATAATGATGTAGGCAGGTAATGTGTAAATTTTTATAAAATATTAGTACTTCTGGCTTTTAATTATTTACTGTTAAATCTATATTAATTATTGTTAAATTGTACGCTAATAAATTATTTTTCTTTCTTTTCTTTCTTTCTTTCTTTCTATTTCATACAAATACCATAAGGTTAAGCAAAATGCAGTAGGAAATATTTCAAATTTATGAATTCAACTCGATTATGTAACCTAGACGCTGCTCTTACGTTCGAGTTTTACCGTTCTACCAATTATGCTCAAGCTTTAAGATTCTGCTTGAAAGTTCGAGATTTCCATATTGGTTAGAACACTTTATAATAAATTTTATTTTAATATCAATTATAATACAATAATGGAAAGTTTTTACTTTTATCGGATCGTTTTTATTTTATTACACGTTGTACATTTCATCATCATCATTACATCCGAAGGGCGCCCACTGCTGGTCATAGGCCTTTCTCCTTTATCGCCACTGTCATCCGTGTTGGTTGCCCGCCACCTTTTAAAGATCGTAGGCTCACCTTGAGAAGGGTATGCCCACGCTGCGTCTTTTGTGTCTTTTGTGTGTGCGTCTTTACACTTAATTTGAAGATAATTTGTTTATGAATGGCTATTGAACTTTCTGCTACTAATGTTTTTATATAAGCATATTTCAATTAATTAATAGAAACAAAGTTCTAACTAACCATCTCCAGCTGAAATGAATGGTAGGTGACAATATTAAAAACTAAAAAAACATAACAAAGAATAAAAACTAAAACAAGGATTAAATCGCGTCGAAGTACTCCTCCGCATCGCTGTCATCCGGCAACGTGCCCATAAGACTGGCAGCATTGCAACGCTGAATGGCAATGCTGATTCTTTGGCCAAAGAATAAGCCAGCCCTCTGGTCACGTGAAGCCTCGACAAGGCGCTTGGCAATTTCCTGGTAAGCAGCTCGTGCTCTCGGACCCCATGGTCCGAGCGTTTTAACCCCAAACGGCTCAAACATGTAACACCCTATTAGGTTACTATATTTGCGCCGCTTGAGGCTTTCCGCAGCTGCAGCGGCAGCACCAGCACAACCCGCAGAGCCCGGAAGGTGAGATGGCGCAAGGGTATCGACACGGGTTGCGTCCCATACCAAAGGCCTGCCCATCTTCCATGGCAGCAAAGACGTAACCATCTGGTCTCTTGCCATCGTCTCGTGCCAAACCAATAGGTTCTAAAACAGCTGGCACGCCGACGGTAGCAAGAGCACGACGGATAATATCATTTAACTGTGCATGTCATGCTATTCGTCCCGCACTTCTGCAGCACGACAGACCATGGTGTCCGAGGCTGTCGACGGCTTCACCACAACGACAACGATGCGGGGCGCCGCAAGGAGCACCAAGACGGAGACATGTCGCTATCCGAAACGTATTGTCGTCCAACAAGGTCCCAATGTTAGACGACGGAAGTGCCTGAATCCAAAGGCCCGACTCCCATTCACCCACAGCCAACGAGTACGCTCAGCAGCATTAGAAGTCGTGTTTAAAAGATTATTCCGTACAACACTGCAGAGCGACCCGTCCCATTGTCTCTGGGAGGATGGGTTTACGGGTAAAACTGTGTTTGGGCAAGCCATTTTCCAGGCATTCACTGCGTCAGTCAAGCACGGTACCTCAAAATCAACCAGTGTGTTTGATAAAATTTTCCTGGTTGATTTTGCAGTACTGTGGACCGAGGACAGGAAAGCCGGTAAACTAATACTGGAAATTTTGCGGACGCCGAGGCCGCCCAAACGAATGGGAAGTGTAGCTTGTAGCCACGCTCGGTCGTCCAAAGCCACATTTAGTATTCCCATTAGGGTACTGTGAATAATTTGGTCGGCTTTTTCCAAAAGTTTGGTATGTTTCCATAAGGGAGAACAGCGAAGATTATACGTTAATTTAGGGCCAAAACAACAGTACCTAATAATTGTCATAGCAGAATGAATATTAATTTTTAACAGCCTTTCCGAAACACAATTAAAATTTTGAATTTTGCCGTTCATAAAATTTTGAAAAGAGTCGAAAATAGGTGACCCACGGAGGTTAAGCGATGATTTTTCTACAATTTTGATTTCCGGGGCTATTGAACAAAAATTTTGAAGAGTCATTTGTCGGTCTGTAGTGCTTTGAATGTAAATTTCGCATTTTGAGGGATTTAATTCCAAACCAATTCGTTTGAAATTATCTTTAAGAAATAAATAGTCGGCCAAAACAGTGTCCGCTTGACCTCCCAAGGTGCCGTCGTCTTAATACCAAACATTAAATTTTGATTTTAATTGTCGGATAATAGGA
Organism: Parascotia fuliginaria; assembly: GCA_963082885.1. Lineage (NCBI taxonomy): Eukaryota > Metazoa > Arthropoda > Insecta > Lepidoptera > Erebidae > Parascotia > Parascotia fuliginaria. Next base: position 8,444,197 of record OY720180.1, on the reverse strand, counting down.
GCATTAATAGCAAGGCTAAAAATAGCCGGCCCAAGAGGGTCACCCTGTTGACAACCCACTGCCGAATCTAAATGTCTGTCTTTGTAAGATAATTTTGAAGGGTGCCTATAGCACTGCCATAAAAAACTATAAATTTGGGGTATTTCATTTTTACCTCTGCCAACAGGGTGTCCCTATTAACAGAATTAAAAGCGTTTTTAATGTCAACCTTAAGGATGACTTCTCCTTCAACAGAATATAAATAAGCTGAAGTCCAATAATAATAATAACAATAATAAAACCACTTACCTGATAGATATTGCAGTCCCCAACACACATAACATACAGAAAATCACTGAAAAATTAGTAAATACGCAGAACTCAAAGAAGAAGTTGCTAGAATCTGGAGACAAGAGAAGGTGTATGTCGTACCAATTGTTCTGTCCACGATAGGTATAATTTCAATTCTCAAGCATCTTCGTCCTAGCATTAAATAAAAGACTTAAAAGAAAGCCTGTTTATAACTCTCCAAACAGCAGCCATCTTAAGCACATGCAGAATAGTAAGAAAATTCATGCAAATAGAAGAAACCGATCCCACAACATTACACACAACATCTACATCCTAAATCACCACACACTGTATTTACTTGGCTGGTGCCCGTAAATGTAGTTAAAAGCAGCTCAACAGCTAAAAAAAAGAGGGACAGTAATAATAATAATAATTGTTTATTTGCAAACCTTACTATCAATAACATTAGCCAAGCTTACCAGAGAATTTTACTTAACTTAATTGTTGTTCCAGAGCTCTTTAACAAGACATTTGTAGCTAAATATGTAAAATAAATAAAAATTGGCCACTATAAATGTTCTGTCTGGTGGGTAGTGCCGTACAACCCTTGCATGGAATATTCATTAACTCGGCGAAAAGTGAATCCTATATTAAAATATTGAATTTCTGAAAATGACTAGAAAAATTGTTGAACGTAATAAAATATAGCTTAAGTTTCCCGCTCAATTTATTGTTTACTAAAGGTGAAAGAATTTTACAAATCGGTAACGTAGAATCGTTGCAAATAAACAAACATACAAAAAATCTAATTTTTTCTCTGTATAATATTACATATTATTATTATTATTATTATGTATATTGTACAGATAACGGACTGTCATACATCTGACAAAAGGTTACAACAGCGCTGCACAAAGGTACACGGAATAATAAACATTTGGAAATTTATGCACTATGTGGTAAATTTTACCCCGTAGCGTGTTAAAGGAGTTTGTACCTTGGTATCAGCGATATTTATTGATTTTTAAAAAAACTTCACGTGATATTATTATGGACATTAATCCAAAAATCATAACCACTTGGCATTGACAAAAATCAATGCCAAGTGGTGTATTTCATGAGTGAAGATGTAAAAATTACAAAACATAAAAAGTTTATGTTTCGATTTCGGCTTCGGTTTTAGGTTTCCGCAAAATCCAAATATACGTTTTTGGTTGGTTGCCATTTCAAATCGAATTCTCTGCAACACAATTGTACTGAGGGTTCAAAGGTAATTTGTTTTATTAAATCTAATTTGCTAATAAAGTATGAGTAGGTATATTACAGAAGACTGCCAAAATAAAATTATGAAATTAATAGACGCGAGATTTTTAAAGTTCAACTTGACCTCTAGGTTGTTAGTTGCGGCCGAACAATCTTAGAAAATATCAAACGCCTGTTTGCAATGTGTATCATTACACTAAAGGGTTTTAAGTGTTATTAGACTAAAGGAGAATGCAAAAAGTAATATTAATCTCATATTAGATAATTAATAAACCGCTAGAATAAACAAGTTGAAAGAGAAGACAACGACCGTTGCAAAAGCAAAGTAAGATGGCTTCCGGCTAGGTGAAGTGCCGACCAGAAGAAGATCGTTAAGAGACTGGATAACGGCTTAAATTGGAAGAAGATATATGTACGTATGTCTAATAGTAAATTATAAAAGGCTTAATGAATTGATTCATATGGTTCATTTGCCTAAGCGGATCTTTGTGGTAATATTAAGAAAACTACCACTACTTATTTTCTAATAATAAAATATTAAATTTATTTAACATTCAAATATTTAATAGGTTGAAATCCCTAGTTTTATTTTAGCCGAAAGACGACTTCTGCTATATAGGTGTCCTGAAATCATATCCACTTTGGCGGATCATGAGCCGCCCTTGTCCATCGGATATCAGACACCTGATCCAGGTCTACCTGAAGTGGCAATAGTAAGACACGCAGCTCTCAGAACTAATGGTTGTACAGTCATAAAACTTCTGAAGTGGCGACCACGAACCGAAAAGATAGCGTGGGCAGATGGGTCACAAGATACTCAAATATTTGATATATTTTATTCGAATTCGCTTACGAGGCCGTAAGTTATAGCTCAATAACAAAACATTCTCTAAGTTGTAACATATAAGTTAGGTAGTGAATCTTGACAACACATTCAAACTAATGGTAGTGACTCAATGGCCTCTACGAACCGTCTCTTTTTCCTTGAGTATTGAGAGCCATTACATCTTACTCAACAAAAAAAAGTTTTATAGTTGTCAGTAGCCGAAAGAACTTCCACATGTATTCTTTAGATTAATATTTTATCCATGTGTTTTCTGTCCGTTTTATGCTTGAGATACCACGCCTACTCCTCTTACTGATTTTACGATTGCAATAGGGGTCAGTAGGTAATATCTACCAATTCAAAAAATATATGTTACAACTAAAGGAAAAGTGCTTATTAGTTTATTATGAGTGTTCCTAAATTAAGGTAGATGTAAACTAGCAACATAACAAACCAAACTGATTGCTTACTACAATTACGTTGTGAAGGCATTATGTGAATGAAGGCAGCAAAAAAAATCTGATATAGAAAGGGTTAGTGGGAATGATGAAAGATGGTGATTAGTCCGCAATCCGTGGACCTGTGGACGTCATAACCGAAGTAATGATATTAAAAAGTGCTCATTAGTCCGGGACCGGACAAAACAAGCCTTTGCCTAACAGTTTTGGCTGAAATTATCATGTTTTAGAACCATAAACATCATCATATCAGCCGAAAGACGTCCACTGCTGGACATAGGCCTCCCCCAATTTTCGCCACCTTGGCCGGTCGTGAGCCGGCAACTTCTCTAATTACTTTAATTAGACTAGCTGTTGCCCGCGACTTCGTTCGCGTAAAAAATCAGATCTGTGCCTGTATGAGAATATTGCTTGCCTGATCGGCATACGGCAATCGTACGGGTAATAATTCGCATAATCCGCCTCTATGGCGAATCTCATTTAAATCTATTCACCCGCTTCCACTAAAACTGATAAAATTTTACATAAACTTGCGAGACCTATTTTTCACTTAAGGCGAGCTTTTCCTACAAATGCTCAAAAACAGGTTCTTAGTTTTCTGTTTTATTCCTAAACGAGATGGAATTAAAATCTGAATATCATATATATTAATATTCATTCTATAATCTATAAATTTCGGTGATTCAATACGATTTAGTCGTACGTATCTTATTTTATTTATGTATTTCAATTTTAGTCTCAAAGATAAGTCTAAACTAATTTTCAAACCCATTTCATTCAGTGTATATTAGTTTTTGTGTAATGAAACTTATATCAAATGAATTGTCGTTGAAAATGTAAGGTTTTTCAGTAATCAAAAAGTAAAATTTAGAACGTCTTCTCCTCCGTTTCCTAAGATAATGAGTTTTCATCCTTGCTGAGGCTTCCGCGCTCCTCGTCTAGTCCCGCTAGGACAGCGTCAGAGGTCGGACTCGGTAATTTTTTTTGTTATTCGGAGAAAGCGCTTAATTTAAAAAATAATAGCTTCACGAAGGCTAAACAAATAATAGTAATAGAATAGGTAAATAAGTATATTTTAACATTATGTTTCTGTTATGAATTCATTTTTATTATAAAATCTAATATTATTTAAAAATGCATTGTATTTTGGGTAAACTGACGTTTCATTGGTTTCACAATATAGAAATGTTGCAGTAAGTTAATTACATGTGATTATGACGTCACGTTTGGACTTTGTATTACAAGTTGGTACGAGTACAATCACATATTATATTAATCACATATATAATCACATACTATTATATAAAGCGGAAGAGTTTGTTTGTTTGAACGCGCTAATCTCTGGACATTTTTTTTGCGTATGATAGCCCAGTTCTCGAGGAAGATTACAGGCTATGTAACATCACGCTACTGGTGACGCTAAGACGCGGGTGAAATTGTACATTTTGACAAGAAAAATGGAATCAAAAATTATTAAATTTTATATGTACAGACTTTTGCCTGAAATTATTATATATCCTCCGCAAATTAGAGGAATGACAGTAAGAAACATTAAAATGAGCGATAATTAAGAAAATAATGTAAATATAAAGGCCCTTTTATTTCTAAATCACTAATTATTATTATCCTATTCTATCCTATACTAGTAAGTAGGCTATTGTTTTATCATTTGCAAGTATGTAGTTATGTGAATTGTTAAAAACTTAAAATTTAATATAATTAAAAAATATCATAAAAAGCGATCAAACTATTTAAATAATATATAAATACTGTTGTTGTGAGTAGCTATTGCCCTCGACATCGTTCGCGTGATAATTCATGTGTGCCTGTATGAGGATATTGCCCGCCTGATCTTACGGCAATTGTACAATGTATCAGTAATAAATATCAGTATAATCCGTCATTATGGTGAATCCCATTTAAATCTATTTACCCGCTACCAGTAAAACTAACGAAATTTCACACAAACTTGCGACTCCTATTTTCCCACTTAATAAAGGTAATTTCTAAGTAATGAGTATTAATAAAAAATTAGTATTTTCTGGTAATTTGGAAATCCTAATAAAAAAACAACTACAACTAGGTAAAAACAACTTCGAAAGGGAAACCGACGGGAGGATTCAGTTGGGTTGGGCAGCGTTCCACAAACTCCGTCAAGTCTTTACGTCACTCATACCGCAAACCCTAAAGACCAAGGTGTTTGATCAATGCGTCCTACAATGACCTATGGTGCTGAAACGTGGACATTCACAAATGGACTGGTCTATAAGTTAAAAGTCGCTCAGATGGCTTTTTGAATATTAATATATAATAATAATAATAATATGTGGACACTATCACACATCGTCATCTAGTCCCAAGCTAAGCAGAGCTTGTGTTATGGGTAATACTAGATAATTGAAATATAATACATATACGTACTTTTTTTTTTGTAAATACATACTTAGAATACATAGAAAACACCCAAACTGAAGACAAATACAAATGTTCATCACACAAATATTTGTCTTCCGTGGGAATCATACCCACGACACCCGGCGTCGCAGTCAGATACACTAACCACTAGACCAACGGTGCAGTCAATCAATATAAAATTGGAGTGTCTGTTTGTAATATTGAAAAACCGTTTTTTACATGTAGGTATATGAATATATATACGGTACATACACCAAAATAACATTTTTTCAATTTTTGTCTGACTTTTATTGACAGGTAGCTGATGTAATAAGGAGTAACTTAGGTTACGTTTATTTTAGAATAATTATTTTATAAATAATAATAATATGCGATGTAACCGACATTTACGCGGGCGGAACTGCGGGCAACAGCTAGTACTAAATAAAGCATTAGCATTGCACCCGTGCGTAGAAAAAAGCAGTGAACGTTGCACGTTGTCTTTATACAGTCTGTAGTATACTTATTTGAGTCCGGGGCAGTGGTCCAACTGCTCTGTCCAAGTAGTTGGACCATGGTTCTTTACTAGGGGCTGTTGTCCAACTTTCAAAATAGTTGGACCACAGCACCTTTTGAGAGTTCCGTGGTCCCATTCATTTAAGAAATAACTTGCCAACTCCAAAAACCTCAACTGCTTCTTTATGTGTGTATGGTACCTATTCGTTTACGGTTATATTGAACCTCTTTGCAGTAAAATAACAAAATGAAAGTCGGGTGATTAATTTTTAAACTTTATTTTTTACAATGTTTTACGACATTCAACAAAATTGATCTAAAGCATGACCTACAGTAATATCACCCGAAATCAGTTTGAGCTGAATTTCTCGTATATAATCGTCATTCTCAATATGGACCTTACGACTTTTGTGTGTGATTTCGTTTGTTAAAGTTCTAAAATTTTCTAAAACGTTTAATAGACGTAACATTGTAACATTTTTTGCATTAATGCGCTGGTTTAGTTTTGCATGTAAGCTTCCTGAAATGTTATATTAGTCCTATGCCTCTGGCTAAATACACTTATAAGCTGAGAAAATTCATCGAAATTTCGTTTAATTCAATAACGCTCTAGAATTATATTGAATCAGTTTGTTAACTTCAACACCACTTTCTTTTTTTATGTAATCCCAGCATTCTACAAATTTAACACTCTGCAATAGTGGAAAAAGCATGAGCATAATAAAATAGTTCTTTTGACTCTTTTTGATTTAGTTTTTGAGATACCTTATTTATTGGCTTTTCTCTAAATACATTGTGACCAATATTATCATTGGTCACAATGTATTACAGCCTACAAATTTAACTGTCATACAAAATTCTTTAATGTTGTTCAGAATGGACATTTCAAAGTAATTTTGTTATTTACTGCAAAGAGGTTCAATATAACCCTAAACGAATAGGTACCATACACACAGAAGCAGTTGAGGTTTTAAAGTTGGCAAGTTATTTCTTAAATGAATTGGACCACGGAACTCTCAAAAGGTGCTGTGGTCCAACTATTTTGAAAGTTGGACAACTGCCCCTAGTAAAGACCCATGGTCCAACTATTTGGACAGAGCAGTTGGATCACTGCCCCGGACCCACTTATTTACTACAGAATGTCGGCCTCCGGCCGGTACCGCCTCAAGCGCTATGTCCCCGCATTTTAAATCTGTATTATCTTCAAAAATATTCATTTAAATTACATGCTGTAAAGGGCCATATTGATCTATATTAAGTGCTTAATGTATTTAAGTAATGTACTTAATTGAATAAGGATTAATGCTGTATTGCTTAAAATCCATGCGTAAATAAGCCATTATTTCTCGTAAAAAGTAAAGGATAAAAATATTTATTGTGGCTTATCCCTAAGAGATAGACATATACCATCGCGGACTTTTTGTAGACCGTTTTAAGCTAATTACATTATACATTATTTTGATCTGTCTTGTAGGGTTCAGCCTGCGTTTACAATGTAACAAGTGTTTATTTACGACATCATTTTAGAAACCTTTAAAATTATCAGTATTTCTCTACTATATTGTGCATGTTATATAGATATAAACCGTTCTCTTGAATCACCCTATCTACTAAAAAAACCCGCATCAAAATTCATTGCGTAGTTTCAAAATCTAAGCAGACATAGGGACAGACAGACAGACAGCGGTAAGCAACTTTATTTTATACTATGTACTGATTTCATAAGCTTCATATAAACATACTATAATTTAACTTTCAGAAAATTGTTGAACTTGATTTATTGTATAAAAGTGATTGTTTTTGTTATATTTTATACTTAATTTAACTTTGAACTTTATATTGCTGAACTTTAACTAACTGATCAACCTCGTCAATTGCTGTACAAAATGTATTGTTTTTTAATGTTTACTTGTACCTATACTTGATTTTTAGTTTCCGCAAACTGCTGAAACGTTACAATAACTAGATAATGATACATCGATAAATGTTTTTTGTACCACATTCAATGTTTTAGTTAAATATTTACTGTGTAAAAAAATACAAGTAATTTCACATTAGTATTCAATTGGATTTATTTCCAAATCTGTATCACTATTGCCTTTGAAATCTGTTAAAAATAAAGTCTGATTATACTTAGATATATTTAGTTTTTTATAGCTACACCATATTCAGTTCAGTTTAATACGTAACCAACATAATTTACCTAAATATTTTTGTTATTTAACAAAAGAGCAAATGCATAGGTAGGTACATTTATTCTCATACAGGGGGAATAAATGGAATGATCCAAAAATGATAAGGGGGAGTTCTGGATTAATTTTATAGTCATAATATACAGTTCAGTATTTATAGTTCAGTTTTCCCCCTTAGCGGAATTCAGTCAAGGGGGATAAATGGAATAATCGAAAATGACAAGGGGGATTTTTGGACTAACTTTACATTAAAGTTCAGTTTTCCTCCATAAGGGGAATTTGTGGAATAAGCCTTTCATTCAAACCATATTTAGTTCCGGTGGCACAAAACAAAATAAATTATTAAAAATATTTCGGGGACAAATAAAACTTTTACTTTCCATCTTCCTCCGATTTCAAGTTCAGGGGAAGATGACACGAAAGCTCCCATTTTCCCCCATTCGGGGGCTGATATGCGGGAAGATGGGAATAAACCCAGAAAGAATATCAAGCACGTTAGCCAGTTTTATTTTATTCAGTCAATACTAAAAGTACTTAGATTGGTACCAATATTTAATGTAAAGCTATAAAACTGTATGAGTAATACGTTAATATGTGCCAAGATAAGGTTGGTCATGTGGGATGAAAGTCGTCAGCCAAACTTTGTAAGTGGGTGGGACATATTTGTAAGATGCATAATGACATAGATTGCTACGCAGTAGGTGTCCGAGGACGCATGTAACGGAAGAGCCAACTCCAGGTAACGCTGGCATGACACTCTCCGTAATAAAGGGGATAGTAGACGACTCTTAAAGCGAAGCATATATGGAGCTATTAAGGCTCCAGGAACGTCGTGGCCTATGAGCTTCCAAAGAGATGGACAACGTACCGGACCGCGCTGTTACAATTTTTCAGGTGCGTACTGCGTGTGTGGAGTAATCCCAAAAATCTTTAAGTTTCTTTCAAACTAAAAATAAGTAAGTTATTAAAACATAGTAATATAATAAAACCGCCTGTTAATGAGATGAGAGTACTTAACGTACTTACGAAATCTCTTGATATTAAAAATTAAACTTGCAAATTAATTAATGCAAAAGATAGAGCTTTCAGTTTGAGAGATGTGTGTATTGAATAATAGCGCACTTTTCTAACTCAATATTCGTATTGAATGGCATGCTACGATTCACTTATGAACTATAATCATTTAGGGCAATTAAATTTAATGTAATGCTATTTAAAATTGTGGCCATCACTTTTGAATTCCACTGACTAATTACCATCAGACAGAGTTGAGTCACTTGGGTAAGCCAATTCAGTAAAATAATATGTATAAAAAAAGTAAAAGTACTTGCCCCTGCAGTGGTCACGTATTTAAATGAGACAATGAAAGTCGCGCGGACTACATACCTACGTATGTAATCCACGCGACTTTTTAAATTTTTAAATTGAAACTAAAATAAATTTAAGCGTAATTTCTTTATTTTATTTATGATATCTACTGATATTGGTGGCCTTAACTAGATACAATCAGCTTAATTAAACTCAAATCAACTAATAAACAAAAATTAAAAAAGTTCTCAAAATTAGCATAAAATCACAGATTTCGCTTCAATTGAGATTGTAATAAAAATATTTATTAAAAATATTAATTCTTATTTTTTTCTGCGCAGAAAAGACACATAATCTTTGAATGATTATTACAAATGAACTCTTTGCACGCATGACTTTCTGTATAATTTGTAAACATACGGCAATTTACGCGATCATGCATTAGATATTTACGGTTGTAGGTAAGTACCTTATTTTGCTTGACGTTTTAACCAGGTTACACCGGCCATGGTCACATCTGCTTGTGACTTTCTGGTGTTTTTATTGTATCCTCTATCACAATCATGATAACGGTGGTGTTTGTCTTTCTGCGTACATAACACCAAGAAGGTCTTTTATCTTTATTGTTAGAGACCTACAACAATATATTGTCAATTCTCTTTTGAAGTTTTAGCAGTCAGAGACAAGTCGATGAGGAAGTCACAATCACAAAAGACAAGTGAATAGAAGGTTTTGTCTGGCTGTTCCTTATGGATCAGGAGGCACAAAAACTATATTATGTATTTATTTGCGTTCTTCCTCTGTTTAGAGGAATTGTTTTAGACCACAATGTGGCATCTACTCCGGTATAAAAGTCATTACGTGGTCGAAAAAACAACTCCTGCACTAGAGAACAATCTCTTTGTCGCGGGACTTTACATACATATAATACAATTAACGGACACAAAGTACACCCAGACTCGGAACAAGAAGTATAGATCACACGAAGTTTTGTCCCGTGTGGGGATTGAACCCACAACCTCGTGCGCAGCAGTGGCTTGCGCTCCCACTGCGCCACGGCGGCAGTCACTATGTATTTAATGAATTTTATAATTGCTTTAAGTACGCCTGAATTAATAAATCAACCACCACTCTGCTACGCTTCTAAAAACTGTCACAATTAATGTCGATATAATATATTTCCGAAAAAAAGACGAACAAACTTTGAATCCATTATTCAACTGAGGTGGCGTAAAATCTCGCTTAAGCCTTTCTTAAACAGATCGCGAAAAGTTAAAGCTCCTAACTTTACCAGTTTGTATCAGTATAAGAAAATATAATCGTAACATTTGCATTGAGCTACTGGTAGGAGCCATTTTAGATGAACATATTATATGAACCTAGTACTTAACTTTTCAAAGTTTTAACTTTTTCAATTCATTAAAAAAATCGTGCGTATACCTGTACTATAACAAGAAATAAAGAAGAAAATATACTAATGTTTGAAGTGGTCTAGCCTGTAGAAACAGTGATGTGCTCAAAAAGGTTGTATACTGTAACGCTCATAACCGACGTGCGTGTTTAAAGAGGTTGAAAAATATGGTTGCATTCTATATGCTCTGCCTTCAAAATCGCTTGGAAAGATACGATACACTCTCTTAACTGACCTTGACTGTTAAAAACCTCATCAAGCTGATTATGATATAATATTATGTTTAACTAAAACATATCATATTTCTTACTAGGTTTTTGACTATCATTTTTAAAACATATGACTAAACCAATTGACTGACTTAACTATACTGCAATTACAATACACAATTGTATCGGCAGGCCAGAATTGCTCCCTGTGGCAGGTTGATTGGCGATTGTATTACGATATTGATTAATACTAGGTTCATCTACACGCACTAATGTAGTCCTATCCATACAATATGTTCCAGCTTAATATACTGAGTTCAAATACAGATAACCTGGAGGTAAGCTATATAGGTACCTACGGTGTTGCGACCTAAATTATTCAATTAAGGAAGTCTTAGTATGGACTGCCACATTTATTTTGGAGTCCTTTTGCAACTTTATTGGGTATCTTAAACAAATGTTTATAAATATAATTTATAGAGTGCAGGGGCGTGAAACCGGGCAAATATCAATGTGACTTTTTCTAAATGATATGTAAGTTCAGCTTTCTAAGTTTATCTTGAACATGGTTGACATATTATTATTATAAATGTATTGTAGTGAGGAAAATATAACTAATGAAACGTCTGAAAACGTCATACTGCCTTGAGCAATTATGATTAATCTTAGAGCATTAAACCAATGGTTGGTTTAATGCTTATTAGTGACTAATACTTCGGAGTATGCCTTATCTGTATAAATAGAGGTCAATATCCAGCATTGTCATAAGAATAGGTTGGTATTGTAATATTATTATAATCATGTAAAGTTGTTACATCGCATCCGTACTTCGATTTGAATACGAAACGAATACTTTTATGAACCACAAACATTTGTTTGGAAAGGCTTGTTGTACTATAATATGCATTATATTGGGGTCTTTGTATTAGTAAAGCGACCTTTTTGTAAGAAACGAGTTATAATAATATGTTATGCTGAGTTTATAAGAACTGAAGCTTCGAATTGCTGAAAGTGAAGATGTTCGGAGGTGGCCTGTTTCTAGTAGTGGACGTTTTGCGACTAAAATAAGAGACATTCCTTGTCATTAAACAAACCGAATACCCTTTTAACTAAAACAGGTATTAAACCGGGAAACACAATTGTAGTTATATATAACTATTATATTATCGAGGCAGTCAATTATTTATACTAGCAAACCTTACTGATATACTTCCCTGTAAAAATGTTGTTAATCTAAATAATAAAACGTCTCAGTGACTTGTTATCAACGATTGCTATTAAGATCGTAGCAGAGACAATGGAGCCCGGGGGATACAAACATTACTTTGTTTCCTCTCTGCAAGAATGGGCTGTGGACGTTTTTGCAAATGACACTGCACAAAATTGCCAGGAATTTGTTAAGTATGTCAGTTATATATATTATTTTATATTGTTTTAAAAAAAATATGGCTTGACTGGAAAGCACAAGTCACTTCTTATTTAGTTTCGGATCTAAAATCATACAATTTAACAAGATGCAAGATCTTTCCTTATCGTAAATATTGGAATAGGTCGATAATTTGAAGCTCTACTTTCATTGTGACTGCCTAAAACTAAGGGAAATATCTTTATACAAATTTTTACTGAAATTTCAGTACGCGGTAGTTAATTAAAAAAAAATTGTGCCAAACTAACAACCGAACGTAATCGAGGTAACGTCTCAACTTGCAAGTCAAGTCCATACTGTCAGAATTCGCGTTAATAAACTAATTCAGGCGTATGATCTTGATTATAGCTGTCTGTTATACAGAAATACACCGTATTAATTGATTATGAGCAATTATGTACTGCGATTTCGGTGATGTAATATATAATGGTATTATACGATTTGCTTGTAAATTGTGGTTCATTCAAAATGTATTAATGACTAGATAGACTGCTTAATTGTGTAGTGAAATTATAATACATAATAAGTAAGAGCAATGCGGCTATATAATATGAACAGAACTCTGATTTTTTAGGGTTCCGTACCCAAAGGGTAAGCGGGACCCTATTTGGCAAATCTTATCACTAAAAGCAATTTGTTTTGATTCCCAGATTCTATATTAATTCCTTTTGTTTTTTAGAAAAACGGACGACTCCCTCACTGTAAAATAAACCCTGAATTGCGGCAGAGACTCGTACCAATTTATGCAAAAATCACGCAAAAGTTTTACACAAATTTTCGCATTTACAATATTATAATACGATTAAAAACTTTAAACTTTTCTATATATACTTATTACAAAAACAATATCATACTACTTGTACGGAACCGTACAGTATTCTAACGATTCGAGCGGCGTGCATTCTGCACACGCATCATGTTTGTCTTATTACAATTATTGCAAATGAAGTTAATTTATAATGACATTATAATTCAATAAATCAGTGTTAATCTAACATTCAAATCGGACGGTTTTATTTCAACATCCCAATAGAATCGACCCGACATCATATCGGCTATTAATGTAGAATATCCCCTACATTATTTTGGTCCTTCGAGCATTTTAGCGGGACCTTTTCGCAGTACTTGGACTTAGTGCGCGGTCTGGTCAGAGGCCCTAGACAAGTGTCAAAGATTTCTATTCTATTCATAGAATAGATTAAAAAATGTATTGGATTGACATAAGCTAACGCCAAAGCTTATGTCAATCCTATACATTTTGTTATCTTGTAGGATCGAGTGTTCGTGAATAAGTAACGTGGACTTTATTGGTTCCGTGATCAATCGTAGACTGTTAATCTCATCATAAACTTGAGCAAATACAGCTCTAGTGAACATCGCGGTCGTAGTTAGGCAATCGCGGCATTAAATTATCATAATCGCAGACGTGACTCGTCAATCACGTTGATTCATCATAATCGCGTTCTTTCTGTGCGTTACGAAGAGTTAGCGTCCGCTAGCAGCAGCGTTGGGAGCAGCAGTAGCAGGTGCATCACCAGAATCATCATTTATCAAGTAGGACTGTTCTTTTTACAATCATCATGGAAGCTCTTATTACCCTTCAATCTGACATCTTGTCCAACATCTCTGCAATGAAAACTAACTACCACAAAGACTCCGACTCTCGAAAAAATGCCGAATATATTATGAGACGCTTGGAGAAGCTAGACGACCTCTGGGCAGAGTTTGAGTAAAATCATCAAAAAATTTTTGAGCATAAAGGGGAGGCAGTTGACTATTTCCTGGACAATACATATCAAAAGGTAAAGACCTTTATCAATCCTTACGCTATATTTTATCATCCTACGGTAAATTATCAAAATCGACTCAACCGGATGGTGAGTTAGACGAAATGTTATCATTGCAACGAACAAATTTTAGGGCATTTAATCGGCTCATCAAGGGCATTAAAGTGGATGTCATATCAGATAAATGGGAATTAGAGGATGAGCTTAAGAACGTGCAGGCTAAGTGGAAAATTATTGATGTTCAACATTTAAAAATCGATCATATACTTGCCGGTGGGGACATTTCGTACGACGAGGAGTTTAATCATCATGAATTAGCGTACAAAAATATCAAACGTCTGTTATATAAGAACATTTCATCTACGACTCATTTAGAAAAATCGACTCCGCATCTTGAAATACCCACGTTAAGCGGAAGCTTTACTCAGTGGCCAACATTTTATGACTTGTTTACCGAGACAATCCATAACAATAGTTCTATCACTAAAGCGCAGAAAATGCAATACCTTAAGGGAAAACTTAAGGGTGAAGAAGAACGTCTCGTCTCTCATCTTCATATTTCTTCGGAAAATTATGACACTGCATGGGTAATATTATTACATCGATACAATAATATTCAAGCTCTTTTTACAAATCAATTCGACATATTTCTCGATCAGCCTGTCATACAAAAACAATCATCATTCGAAATAAAAAGGTTATAACCTTTTTATTTCGAATGATGATGACACCACAACCGAATCTATTTACGCAATTCACAATCTCGGCGTTGATACGAATTCGTCGGATCCTATGTTGGTTCATTTATTATGCAAAAAATTAGACCCTGAAACTTACGCTGATTACAGGGCGGCCCGCAAAGCTCCCCGTGATTTACCAACGTTAGACGAGCTAATGACATTTCTCGAGAGTAAGTTCACCGCTCTAGAACCTATTTACAAAAATAATAAAGAACCATCAACATTAAGCAAGCGAACCCTAAACCAATCAAAGGTGTCAGGCAATTATAATAAGCAAAATTATTATAAAAATTCCAATAATAAAAATTACCAAGTCATCATTATCCAAGCTTCGAAATGCTCGGTGTGCAATTTACATCATACTCGCAATTTGTTTTCTTGCAAAAAATTTATGAACATGTCACCAGATGTGCAACTGATGAAGTGACCATTGGAGATGACGAAGTTGCTTGAGAGGCAGATTTTGATGATGACACGTAGGCTTCATGAAGTATGGTATGATGATCATTCTGACAAACTTTGCATCGTTTAGTTGAAGTGCATTGACTTCCATCATGACTGAATAGGCAATTTTGACAAATATTTGATTTAGTCACTGTCTTCAGTTGCAATATTTATTAAAGAACAATAACATCAATTTTAAGTCTGCACGAACTCTGGAAGCTAGACTTCTTCTTTACTTTCTGTAGGTATTTCTTCATTTTTATAAAGTACCTACACGTGTATTTCGTTTTAAAGGCAAACTGATAGAGAATTGACGTCATCATGTCAAAAAAGGAAGGTAATTTTGCTTCCGGCACCGGATCGAAACGCAGTACATGGTTACGTAGTACCTACCTAGTTATACACAGTTCACGGTTAAGTGAATCTATTCGTCTTACTTTATTTAAACAATCTAATCAAATGATTGAAACAATAATTATTTATCTTTACGTCGCGGCGTCGGTAAATAAGTTCTAGTGAATAATATTTCCGTATAGGTAACAATCTTAATATAGGTTAGAATAGAAATGTATAATAATTTTGTATGAGGAATTGTACTAACGGAGAATGCCCACAATTCTTTTCTAATAAAAATATCTATCACCGTCATAAATATAATTGAATTGATATAAACGCCGATATATTTTTTATTTAATTACACTGATTATTTGTACTTATACGACACACAAAGGTTCGCATCTAACTTCAGGGTGTAAAAGGTTCGCAACTAACTTCAGGGTGTTGCTTTTTTCTGTCGGTGTGCGCGCGCATCGTAAAAATTCACTCTCATCATTTTTTCCCAATCGCGCCAAAAGAAGTATAACTTCAAAAATGAGCTGTATTTTTCATGTTTACTTGTGATTTATTACGATTTTATTTACACTAGCATTTAAATTCCAAATCAATACACATTTAACTGAATCATAACCTAATAAATAAACGAACGATCGTTAATCGCATCATCTTGAATCTATAATTTTAGTCCGGTTCGAATGTATAATTTTAAAATTTCTAAAATTAACCTTTTACATCTTCGTGCTCGAAGGACCGACATAATGAAAATGGAGTAGTTGCGCCGTAGAGAATAATAAAAAGACTCCTGCAAAATATACGCTATATTTTGGAACAAATTTCAAATTTATAACAAGAGTTGCTAAGGAACAAAAAATTGACACATGCTGCAAGTTCGGAAATAGATTAACGACTAAAGCGATAAATAGCCCGATGCTTCGTCCACACGATCGAACTTGGTGCAGAGTGCACCGTGTCCGGGCGTACAAAAGATAGCACCAACTGCACAGATAATAATAATAATAATGTCCAGCGGACTCTATCCACACGATCGAATATGGTCCGCTGCGCACCAAAGTGATGGTACGGAGCACACCAAATCCGGTCGTCTGTTAGGGCTATCAGATTTGTTTCAATATAATTGTAAACAATTTAAAATAGCGATACATCAAATCGATTCCAATTATTAAAGGTCATTTTAGAAATCACGCCTTCTCAAACAATAAATGCATAATTGTTAAATAAAAAATAAGTATTTATAATTACAATAGTTAACTGAAAGAACGCCAACAATCCTAAGAGCTTTGGGCCTTACAATTGCTGTTCAATTTTCACTGACAATTTGTTAATATTGTTAATGGTATAAAAACCTTTAGGTCCTTAGTAAGAAGATATCTCACATTTAACATGAAAAATGATATTTCTTTTAAAAAGACCTTAGGTGCCTAAGAGTAGGTAGGTACTTATTAACCTAAAGTGCGATACTAGCGAATGTCGTACAAGACAATTACAATTCCAGTTGCATAGGCGAAACACTGCTGTTAGTATTGCTATTCTGTATCTTTAGGTGTAATGATTAAAGTATAATTTACCTAATGGCCGTACAAGAAATCAGAAAAAGTTGGAACGTAACATTATTCATTAGTTTTACTGTTACTGATACTGTTCTGTTTTCGTTTTAAAGACGGCTATCTCTGCCACTGTTGTATGTTCTATTAGATTAAACTAATTCAATGAATGTTAAATCAGAAATAAGCATTTTTGATTACAATTAAGTAACTGTATAATTCGGTAAATTAATTTTTTTAATACCTAATAAATTAAGAACGTATTCAACACGGACATTTACTTCGCTTAGTTAGTAGTAAAATAATTTTATCAAGTTCAAAATTCTTTTGATTTTAACACATCTTTAAAAACCTTCGTTAGAACTCTGTTTAAATCTACTTGTTCGTGGTTTTTACTGGAAAATACTCATCTTAGTACTTAATCTTAGCTAAACCATTCATATTTACCTGGTACAAATTCAAGAAACTAGATTCTGAAAATAAAACCTCAAATAATCAGAATCGATTCGATAAATCGCTATTTTAAATCGTTAACATTTATTTAATTGAAATAAATCTTACATCTGGCTACATTCTTCCAAGCAAATGTTGACTGACGGATATGTGATTTTAGTTCAATATGTATTTATTTGGAATTTCAATGCTTGGGTAAAAAAATGGTAATAAGTAGTACTTATAAGTCACAAGTAAACATGAAAAAATAATGCTTAATTTTTTAATTTATTGAATTTGCTGCACGCTGCCATAAAATGGGCCCATATTTGGGCATTCTCCTTTGTTGAAATGTAACATGTCAAAGGTATGGTTCTCAAGCACATTTGAAGCAAAATCTATACCTAAGTATTCAATTTCAAAAATTGTAAAATATTTTTTTGTTCAAAATGCTTATTACTACAACTTACTACCTACAGCTAATGACTCTGTAAAATGATAAATTACAGAGTCGTTGACATTATACAGATTTATATGTAAACTAATAGTTAATTCAGATAATTAAGCGGCGGATTAGTGAGTCGATGATAATAATATTGTTACATACAACACTATGACGGGAGATTATTCGGCGAATGATATTACACATAATATCGAGAGTCGTAACATGAATGAGATCCCAGTAGTACGTAAATTATGACTGTGCATATAGATAGTGGTGATAATCTTATTCAAAATTGTATTTCCTAATATAATTCTGTTTGCCTTTGTATGTCAAAATATGTATACGTAATATAATTATTGTAATAGCGATTAAATTTTAATAAATATCTGTAAACAAACGTACCTATTTTTACCTACGTTTAATATAAAATGAAGCTTAACAAAAATTTAATTTGCGTAATACATAATAAAATTATGTAACAGATTTTGCTTAAAGACATCGGCAGAGGTGTTCTACCCACGTTTGTCAGCTTTGTTAAGTACAATGCAAAAGAGATAGTGGATATTGATATTTTCGGATTATAATTTCAAAGGATTTTGGATTTGGAAAGGATTGAAGCTGCCGACAAACTGTTAAAGGCTTGAGCAAGAGATCTGCAATATTATTTAATATCTTATTATATGTAATATGTATATTAGATATATATGTTTAAATCTAACATTAAAAAAAGGTAATATTCAGTACCCGGCATTGTTATAACACCATACTTTAAATACCGCGCTTCTATAAGCCTAAGTAAGATAGAACAGCTCCCAACGAGGTAAACCAACAGCGTTCTGAATAAGGTAGCTGACAAAAGGGCACGAAAGGACCACTTGCAGTGGGGTAATAATAATAATAATAATAAATAAATTTATTTCTCTTTCACAAAGGTTACTTATTTCTATAACAATACATTGCATAAAATTTAAACTTAAAGAGCACCTTTGTGAGAGACTGGTATCTGCACTAGGAAAATCCTGTCAGACAGATTACCAGGCTCCCATACTTTATGGTCTCTGATAGTGTGGATCGTGTGCAACTGTAAATAATGTATTGATATATTATTATATAATTGGTGTAAGTACGATAGAGAATTTCAATTTATTATTTATTCTAATACACATGTTTAAGAAAAATTGTGTGTGTGTATGTGTGTGTGTGTGTGTGTGTGTGTGTGTGTGTGTGTTCCAGCCCACGACTACTGCCCTTTTCCCTTGAGACCCCCTAGATATGGTCTCGGTAGCCGACTCGCACAAAGCATTGACAATGACGCTATATATCTTGTCGACAGTGCGTATGTGATTCAGGTCATTACAAGACCGTCCACAACATTCTCTAAAGTCATCTGGGAAATTAATAAGTCGCAATTTTGCATGACATAATTTGGTGTAAGCTTGTATATGTTGCTGACTTCGTCCTCCCCAGATAAATGGATTTTTTCCTAAATTAACATTTATCTGCTGAGTTTTATTTTGACCAAGATTACATTCAATAACTAAAGGAAAGTGGTCAGACCACATAACATCATATTTTACATGGGCGTGCACTACTGAAGGCATGGCTGCCTTAGTAACTAAACAATGATCCAGCCATCTCTTAGATCCATGAGCATCACTAATAAACGTGTATGTGTCTGACCCGACACCTAACAAATGAGTATCGATACATGTCCATTGTTGCTCTGCACAGAACATTGAGAGTTCGTAATAAAAACATTCATTTGGGTGCGAATTAAAATCCCCCAAAATATAACAATATTCCAAGTCACAACTGTCAATAAGTGCACTTACATTAGTTATACTTGAATGTTCAGGATCTCGAACGGGTTTCCAAATTTTGATACCTGGGCACAATGACTGATGACAAAGGTGATCACTGCCTCGAAATACGCTGTAGAATCGAGCAGGCACGTAATGCCTTTTCAAAAATTAAAAGAGTTCTTTGCGACCGATATCTATCTATATCTCTCAGAACACGTATAGCAAGGTGCTATGTATTTTCGTTACTTTTTTATGGTATTGAAGAAGTGTTTTATTTAGATATTGCCAAAGTTTGTCTTGAAAGTAAACTGTTTGCTATGTCGATACCACCTCAAACAGGTATTGAGCATTGTTAGATAAATATTATGGTTAAATTTTAAACAGGTTTATTATTTAGTGGTTTAAACAAAATAGTTTTACATGATTAAAAATATTTATATCTATACATATAATAAAAATGTAACCGGTCGCTGTATGTACATTGAAAATATATTAGAAAAAATATTATTGGGACCATTATCAACGCAAATAGCATCCAAAACAATGATTGTTACAATTTTTGTCTGTTTGTCTGTTTATCTGTTTGTCTGTTTGTCTGTGCGTTTGTTCACGCTAATCTCAGAAACGGCTTATCCGATTTAAATATGGTTTTCACTAATACATTGTGGTAAGCTTCACTTATCATTTAGTGTTTGTTTCATGTCAATCGGTTCATAATTAAATAAGTTATGCCAATTTAAAGAAACACGTCATACACGTAGGTATTTAGTTTAGGTCAGTTTGTTTTCAAGTTAGGTTACCACGACTTATTTCTATATTAGTTAAAATGTAAATACAAGTTAGATTTATATTTTTCTGGATTTTTGAGAGGGTACGGGGGCCCTTTGCGAACAGTCCGTATCATCAGAAGCCCGGTGGCCACTAAGACCATTAAGTCATTACAGATGAGAAGAGACATCGTATTAATGGCTGTCTTCTATCGTCTTTACCACGAAGAGTATTCTGAAGAGCTCTTTGAATTAATCCTATCCTCTCCCTTTTTATCCAGAACGACACGCGCGTAGTGTGTAGTGCTATCCTTTCACAGTGCAATCTAAAGGGTCTCGAACCAAACGGTTCATCACTTCACACTTTTGTCGCTCAATTAAAGCCTGGAACTCTTTACCAGCGCATGTGTTCCCATCTAAATTTGATCCTAGGTCTTTTAAATGGGGCGCGAAAAAGCATCTCACTAAGCCGCCATAGTGGAGGTCACCATACCAGTAGTTTGGCTTTTGGAATGGTGTCCACCACTTCTGGATTCCACTGACACCTTACCATCAGGCAGAGTGGAGTCACTTTGGTAGGCCAATATAAAGAAAAATACGTGATAGCGTATTTATTCCTCGGATTCCTCTCATTCCGAGATTAAAACGAGTTCAGTTTCCAGTGAGCCCATGTTTTGCGATGACAATTAATAAAGCCCAAGGTCAGACACAAAATGTTGTGAGTTTGGATCTAAGTATATATTAGCTGTTTTTCGCACGGTCAGCCTTATGTGGATCTGTCAAGTGTAAGCAATCCTAACAGCCTATACGCTTTGATCCCCGATGGTTGTACGTCTAATATCGTATAATAATATAGAGAAGCATTACTGCAAAGTACTTTTTTTTAAATACCTAAACGACGATGTTTATAATCCAAAATAAACCAAAAGATATATTCAAACAATGATGCCCAAAGTCACTATTCCACGCGGACGAAGTCGCGGGCACAGCTAGTTCTCAATATAGGTAGTTTACGTAGGTTACTTATACTTTATTGAGTAGGTTAGTGTAGGGAGAAATCGTTCATGTAAATTCAAAGATAACTTCTTCTTTTATTATGGCTGACCCGACGATTGTGTCGGCTATTTTTGCCAGCATCAAGTGTTACGGACTGTTCGCAAAGGGCCCCCGTACCCTCTCAAAAATCCAGAAAAATATAAATCTAACTTGTATTTACATTTTAACTAATATAGAAATAAGTCGTGGTAACCTAACTTGAAAACAAACTGACCTAAACTAAATACCTACATATGTGTATGACGTGTTTTTTTTTTTTTTTTTTTATATTATATCCTACCAAAGTGACTCCACCCCGCCTGATGGTAAGCAGTCAGTGGAATCCAGAAGTGGCGGCCACTATACCAAAAGCTATTGTCTTAAACTGCTGGTATGGTGGCCTCCACTATGGCGGCTGGGAATGGGGTTAGGGGAAGGAAATGAGAGAGGTGAGAAAAGAGGAAAGGGGGGAAATCGGGCCTCCGGCGCTCTCACTCACCGAACGAAACGCAGTAGTACGGATACTACTACTCTTAAGTCGATCTTCTATGAGAGGGTAGTACTTCCCCGGACGATCCGACCCATTCATGCTGAAATCAGCGTGGATCTACTACCGTGTTTCTTTAAATTGGCCTTATTTAATTATGAACCGATTGACATGAAACAAACACTAAATGATAAGTGAAGCTTACCACAATGTATTAGTGAAAACCATATTTAAATCGGATAAGCCGTTTCTGAGATTAGCGTGAACAAACGCACAGACAAACAGACAAACAGATAAACAGACAAACAGACAAAAATTGTAACAATCATTGTTTTGGATGCTATTTGCGTTGATAAAGGTCCCAATAATATTTTTTCTAATATATTTTCAATGTACAGACAGCGACCGGTTACATTTTTATTATATGTATAAATATAAATATTTTTAATCATGTAAAACTATTTTGTTTAAACCACTAAATAATAAACCTGTTTAAAATTTAACCATAATATTTATCTAACAATGCTCAATACCTGTTTGAGGTGGTATCGACATAGCAAACAGTTCACTTTCAAGACAAACTTTGGCAATATCTAAATAAAATACTTCTTCAATACCATAAAAAAGTAACGAAAATACATAGCACCTTGCTATACGTGTTCTGAGAGATATAGATAGATATCGGTCGCAAAGAAATCTTTTAATTTTTGAAAAGGCATTTCGTGCCTGCTCGATTCTACAGCGTATTTCGAGGCAGTGATCACCTTTGTCATCAGTCATTGTGCCCAGGTATCAAAATTTGGAAACCCGTTCGAGATCCTGAACATTCAAGTATAACTAATGTAAGTGCACTTATTGACAGTTGTGACTTGGAATATTGTTATATTTTGGGGGATTTTAATTCGCACCCAAATGAATGTTTTTATTACGAACTCTCAATGTTCTGTGCAAAGCAACAATGGACATGTATCGATACTCATTTGTTAGGTGTCGGGTCAGACACATACACGTTTATTAGTGATGCTCATGGATCTAAGAGATGGCTGGATCATTGTTTAGTTACTAAGGCAGCCATGCCTTCAGTAGTGCACGCCCATGTAAAATATGATGTTATGTGGTCTGACCACTTTCCTTTAGTTATTGAATGTAATCTTGGTCAAAATAAAACTCAGCAGATAAATGTTAATTTAGGAAAAAATCCATTTATCTGGGGAGGACGAAGTCAGCAACATATTCAAACTTACAGCAAATTATGTCATGCAAATCTTGTAATGACCTGAATCACATACGCACTGTCGACAAGATATATAGCGACATTGTCAATGCTTTGTGCGAGTCGGCTACCGAGACCATATCTAGGGGGTCTCAAGGAAAAAGGGCAGTAGTCGTGGGCTGGAATAGGCATGTGAGTGTATAGGGAATGCGTGAAGCTAGAAAAATTTTTAAGTCTCGTTTAAAGTGGTGTCAAGACAATGAGACATAAATTAAGATGAATAATCTTGCGTCACAGCATTCTAAGCGCGATTTTCGATCCTTTTGGAAAAGCACAAATAGGTTAAAGGGCAAACCTGGCCTCCCTGTGTGTGTTGATGGCGAGAGCGAGCGAGGCGCATAGCCGACAGTTTTGTTGACCAGTTTAGTGTGCAATCGCTTTTAGGCCCCTGTAAGGGGATGCTCAATATTGAGGAGCGGAAGGAACTGGAAACTAGAATCTCAGCCAGCATGATAGCAAAACTAATAAAAACAACAACTCGAGGCAAGTCTCCAGGTCATGACGGTCTGAGTATTGAGCATCTTCAATATGCTGGTCCCCATTTACCGAGAGTGTTGGCTATGCTTTTTGGGTTCTGTTTAAGTCATTCCTACTTGCCAGATGATATGATTAATACAATAGTGGTGCCTATAGTTAAAAATAAAACAGGGGATATGGGGGATAAAAACAACTACAGACCAATATCACTTGCCACTGTCATATCTAAGGTGTTTGATGGTGTGCTTAACACTCAACTTATCAAATATATACGTGTTCACGATAATCAGTTTGGTTTTCGTGAGGGATTATCGACAGAGAGCGCTATATTGAGTGTTAAGCACACTGCCAAATACTACACGGATCGCCAAACTCCGGTCTACGCCTGCTTCCTGGACTTGAGTAGGGCTTTTGACTTGGTTTCCTATGACGTATTATGGAAAAAGATGAAAAAGGTTAAAATGCCGTCCGAACTTGTAAATATATTTAAATATTGGTATGGCAACCAGGTCAATAGCGTCAAGTGGGCGGGTGTATTGTCAGGTTCGTATGGGTTGGAGTGCGGGGTGAGGCAGGGGGGTTTGTGCTCGCCTACGCTCTTTAACCTGTACATAAATGATCTTATTGATTCGCTCAGCAGCATGAGTGTTGGATATCATATAGATGGAGTGTGCGTAAATAACATCAGTTACGCTGATGACATGGTGCTGCTGAGCGCATCTATTTGTGGGCTTAGGAAACTGGTAGCCACTTGTGAAGAATATGTCTGAATATGTCTGATATATAATGTCAAAAAGAGTGTGATCATGGTCTTTGAGGCTAGTGGAAAATACATAGAATTAGTGCCACCGGTTAGATTAGGCGGTGTTCCCCTTACAAGGGTGTACCGGTTCACTTATCTGGGACATATATTGACCACTGACCTCAAAGATGATGAAGATATTGATAGGGAACGAAGGGCGCTGTGTGTGAGAGCGAACATGATTGCCTATAGATTCAGGCGTACCTCTAATGAGGTTAAGTACAGCCTCTTTAGGGCTTATTGCACGTCTTTTTACACGTGTAGTCTGTGGGCACATTTCTCTCAAAAATCATACAGCGCCTTTCATGTCCAATATAATAATGCATTTAGGATGCTAACGTAAACTGCTTCTATACAGTAATGCGGAAGAGATGCGCGTCCTTGGTCCGCCGGGTACGAGGCAGTGCCAACAGCATCTTAGCTATGATAGCAAGCAGGCTCGACTGCGTGTTTGTGACTCACTGCTGCAGGATATCAGCTGGGCCTGTGACACTGCTGCAGTGATGACACATTTTGTTATATTCGTACATATTATACTAACATAGTTCATAAGTTATTGCTGTATACTAACACCATGGATCTTTGTTGTCTAAATAAATGAATAAATTATTATTATTATAAGGAAGTACTTAGCTCTGGTGTTCGGCTTATTACCATGAATTTAGTATTTTTGGTATTGATGTTGATTCCATATGCTGAACTGACAGAAACTACCGAGTTGATTAAATTTTGAAGGCCTTTCAGACTATCCTCAATTAATATTGTGTCGTGAGCATATCTGATGTTGTTAAGCGATTTGTCGTTAATTGATATTCCGTCTGGACTGTTTTCTAATGCCTCTGAGAAAATGACTTCGGCGTACAAATTAAACAGTAAGGTCGACACAGAATACAGCCCTGTCTGTCTTACTTCTCTCTCTATCTCGAGGTATAAAGTTATATGAACAAAACACAGTAAGAAGAAAAAAAAGAGTGTGTGTTCATGTACGCACGTAAGAAGTTATACTTCTTTGGCGTAACAATCCAAAACCACCAAATAATAACACAACGCATACATACATAAATATTTGAATCGATATAAGTAAACGCCAATATATTTTTTATTTATTCACACTGATTATTTGTACTGGTACGACACACAAAGATTCGCAACTAACTTCAGGGTGTAAAAGGTTCGCAACTAACTTCAGGGTGTTGCTTTTTTCTGTCGGTGTGCGCGCGCATCGTAAAAATTCACTCTCATCATTTTTCTTAAATCGCGCCAAAAGAAGTATAACTTCAAAAATATCTGATTTTCCATAAACATGGTAGGTTATTTGCGTTCTAAGTTTACGAGACATATTTTTGTATACTGCGTGCTTTAAGTTTTAAAATAATCATCTTAAACAATAAAAAATATACTGTACTATTTTCTATACTGTTTCTACTATCAATCTCAATAAACGACTTACTAAAAATAAAGAGTAAAGCGGTCAGTGGCCTTCTGACAATAAGTGCGGTAGCTGCATTATTTGCACCAGATAATCCCCTCCAAAGCGAGCGCCCCTTGGAGGTAGGTAATGCGAAACGGACCTTTCTCTCTTTGCAGACAGTGACACAGTGACCGTATTAGCGGTGGAGGGCGCATGCCATGCACCACTACAGCGTCGCAGTGCCGATGGCCGTCGTCGCGTACCTGGCGAGTGCGGCGCTCGCGGCCGCCGTGGCTAACGCAGCCGCGGCGACTAGCGCGTACGCTGACCAAGACCTCACTTTCGCGGAGTCTGTTTACGCCAAATTGTCCGGAGCATGTAAGTATGACCTTAACATCTATTTATGCGTATGCCAACTAAAATAATTAAATTCTGTACTTACATTTTTTTTAATATATAATGTTTTTCTGTTTCAGGTAGGGCTATTATGGACATACGCTACAATACGGTGATCTACCCAAATGACCTTATAAAGACAATGAAAATTATACAGTTGGATGGAAACACAATTAGATCGTTTAAAATAAATGAGGCGTTTGTAGGTCTCACGAAACCTGCATTTTTTGATTTACGCAAACAAACGAAAATTATTATTCACGGATACAAGGATAACTCTCAGTCTGCGGTACCGTTTGAATTAGCCAATGCGTACAACGATAAGAAAATGTTTAATGTGTTTCTACTCGATGCTGAGCAGATGAACAAAGAAGGATACATATTATCTGCACACAATGCTCGCCTAATAGGCAAGAGGCTCGCAAATCTATTAGCAAATCTTGAAAATTTTGGAGCTAATGCAGAAGATTTTCACATATTAGGAATAAGCCTTGGAGCGCACGTCGCCGGTTGGGCTGGGAAATATTTTCAACAATACAAAGAACACAGCTTGGGCCGGATAACGGGCTTGGATCCTGCAGGCCCGTGTTTTTCGCACACATACAGCAATCAAAGATTAGACAAGACTGATGCAAAGTACGTCGACGTGGTGCACTCAAATCGGTTAATTCAAGGCATCATGGAACCTTTAGGGCATGCAGATTTTTATATAAATGGCGGAGGTCCTAATCAGCCGGGTTGCATAATGCCATCATGCAGTCACCTTCGAGCCGCACAAGTGTATACAGAGAGCATAAAATCGCCAAAATCTTTTGTGGCTGCTCGTTGCAAAAGTTGGAAGCATTTCGAGGCAAACGCTTGTGAAAAAGACGAGTACGCTGTACTAGGATATGGTTCATCGACGAGAACGAATGGTCTTTTTTATTTGCGAACTTCGTCTAGCAGTCCATTCGGTCTCGGAATGAATGGAACTAAAGTAGAACCTATAAAAGAAGACAGTTGGTTTAAACAATTAAATTTACCTCATCTTAATTTGTGAATTAAAGAACTATTTTGTTACATTACGTAATATTATTATAGTGTTGCCATACTTGTACCTATAACTGGTACTTATTATTTTGAATTGGACTGGTAGGTGCTGATATTTGGTTTGAGTGCCGGCTGCAGTGACGTTTTGTAAAAATGTATTACATTTTTATTCTCGAACTAAATTGTGTCGGTAAACTTTATAAGTTCTTATCATGTGTGGATCATGAATACGGTGTTTAAAGCAATACAGTGCAGTTCGTTTACTAAATACTATCTGTGAATAAGGCTGTAACTATGATTGTAATAACAAGTGCTTTTAAGTGTCAAATGGAACAAATAAAACAAAGAAGAGTTACTTAACAGTGTTGTAAGTGTTTTGCTTAACCGTGACGAATGGAACATCGGCACAGACGACATGAAGTAATAAATTTTGTCTGTTTATAATTTATTAATCATTTCATTAGCAAACAATACTTAGCTACACTTCTTACGACATTGTAACATAGTCATATTGCTAAATAAAAATATTAAAGGCTTTGAGAATACTTAATAATGTTTTATATTTTTTCTGAATGTTACATTAATTGTGGTTTTAGTGTCGATTGTAATGACCTGTTTCGAAGCATTTTATGATAGGTACTGTATAAAAATTTGTATACAGTATAAGTCACGAGCACCAGCAAAAAAAGCTAGCAATGTTTATTGGTTAGACGTGTTTGTTTTTAGTATTAAAGACAATTCTCGGTAAAAACTCTGTTATTCTTATAACGAATACAATTGAACCCGATTTAAAAGCGGTTGTAACTATCTTGTTTAATACATTATTTGGTAAGTGTAGACTGTAAAATTGGCATGGTGTTTTATCGCCGCCGGATTGATACTCGGGTTGAGTACCTAGGGTTAATGAGATTTTTTTATTGAGAAATATTTACGTGAAATATTATTTTCTATATTATAGAAATTAAAAGTTAGCTACACATAGCAAGTGTTACAGCACTAAAGAGCCTTGTGTGTTTTAGTGTAATCTGAGGCTTTTCGTATTTTAAGATCTATGTGTTTTCTTTGACTTTAATTAGTTTATTTAACATTCGTGGAATGCTTGAACGGTCCTTTTAAAAGTAACCGTTGTCTTCAGATTAAGAGTAAGGGCGTGTGTTCTAAGAGTGACCCGTCCTCTAGCAGAATATAGAACAGAATGTCGTAGGGGTCTAAAATGCTCTAGCCGAATTCGCCTGTCTAAATTTATGACCGGTAAAAGTTATTTCTAAGTCATTGACTTTGTGCGCAACAGTTTTGGTATTACACAAACAAATAACGTCATGATATTATTAAAGGGACCCCACCCCGCAAACTTCTTTAACAACTACTCTTATATAACGCTCTTTAACGATCAGGGCGTGTTACAGTTATAAAATATTAAATTCAAAAAGTTATCAATAATAAAACAGAATTTTGATATAAAATTACAACATGTGGGGGGTACAATAAAACAACACTAATATATATCTTTCATCATGATCAAGACATTATGAACATTATGAACTTTGCCATACTCACTATGCTTGACAGGAACTAAGATCGTCACTTCCCGACACTGGAAAATTATATAAAAAAATATATTTTATATCAGACTTGCTTCCTTCTTTAGTTATTACCTAATAGATGAAGTAGAGCATAACTTTAGTAGTGTAGTATAGTAGCATTGAACTACTTATTAAATTTTAAGTCGGGACATATACAACGAGCAGTCGATGCGTATGCATCGATTTATTTATCTATTAAGTTAACTATTAAACTACAAATATAATAATGATAAGTGAGTTCCAGAATGCATATTATACATAGAAACACCCAGACTAAAGCAAATAGTTATGTTCATGTACTCATCATCATGTGCATTATGAACGATTTGTTAAAGATATGTTTTTCTTCCGTCAGGCGCTTTTTTGTGTAAGAGGTAGGCAGCGATGTATACCTAATAGGTACCTACTCAAGTTTTGCTGGCTATGTTAAGTCCCATGTAACGAGCTTGTTTATTGGATGCAATTCCAGGCACAGGATAAATATTGATAAAATTGTTTTTGGAAAAAAAATGAAAACCGACTTCAAACAACACCTACATGTTCAATCTTTAACTTAAAAGTAGAAAATAATATTTTAATTACTTCATAGCAAAGAACATTAAAGGGGAATCAACGCAATCCTTGATACCTATAATACTTTACTATTTATAGTTTTTAATCAGTTATTTTGGAGTCGGTGCCAGTCGAGAAGGATCATAGGTGGAAGGATCATATATCTTGAACATGTAGGTGTTGTTTGAAGTCGGTTTTCATTTTTTTGTTCAAAAATAATTTTATTTTTGAACTTTTAGTGGGAATTAATTGTGTATAAATGTATTTAATATGGGTAGACCTACTAAACGTGCTGCGCAAATGAGACCGCCGCGCTGTTTGAAAGAAAGTAGAGACGAGAGATAAGATTGTAAATAGAGGTATAAGATCCTATTCATCAATTTTTTCGATCGCTAAACCCTGAATCCCAGAAACCACAAATCAAAACAAAAAAGTGATGATCTACCAACAATAAAGAATCATCCTAAATCATAATTTAACTGACCGAGCAATCGCTTAACAGATATACAAAAAATAAACAGTGGTGCTGTAAAGGCAGGTTTAAGGGCGCCCGTTGCTGTTGGCTTAACGACTACCAAATTATAGTGATAATCATAGTCTACTGCTTCTAAAGAATGAAGACGCTGAAAATGAAATGACACAAATGGTCACTCATCCAGGGTCACTTCGTTTCTAACAAAAATGAATTTTGAAAATCACTTTGCACTTGTAGCATGGACATGTCAATGTCAGATAATTCGTCGCAAAAGACATCGACGTGTTGCTTTACACGTCTTCACTTTTTGCATACGATTTATTACAAAATATAAAATTGTAGCCAAACCACAAAATCATTCTTTATAAAAAAAACATGGGCCCCATTTCGGAGTATACACTCTCAAAAAAAAAAAAAAAATTCAAATCGGTTCATAAATGACCGAGTTCTGTTGTAACAAACATACAGAAAAAAACATACGACCCGAATTGATAGAGCAATATGTAACCTTCAACAAATTGACAGCTGTATACCATATTTTAAAAATCTGAAAATATTAACTGTACCGTGTCTTTATATTTATGAATTAATAGTGTTTGTTAGAGCCAATCTAAACATGTTTGAAAATTATAATAGTAAACGACATCGTCATAAAGTCTGTTGTCCTCAACATAATAGTGCATTAATGAACAAAAGTGTGTTCCGTATGGCACCTGCTGTTTACAATCATCTACCTAAATCCTATTTAGAGATCACGAGTTTTAATACATTTTAATATAAGGTCAAACAGCTGTTACTGGAAAAGGCCTACTATAGTGTTAATGAATATTTAAAAGATGACATAGTATGAGTCAATTAATATTTAAATGTAAAAAATTTTAATCTATTATATATTTGATAATAACACTCTTGCAATATAATGTATTAGTTTATAAATTATTATTATTTGAAATTACCTAACAATGTGCCTACTCTTATTTGACATTTTTAACTTATTGACATTTTTAATTTATATTTTTGACATTACCATAATAACTTCACAACCACATATATTGCATGCCATGAGGCGGAATTTGGAGAAACTAATTATATTTATTGTTACTAACTTATTGTATGTACCCATTTTCGCAATAAATAAGTTTGAGTTTGAGTTTGATAACCTCCTCCTTTTTGAAGTCGGTTAAAAATTTTAATACAGAAAAACCCAATATCACTTTATTCGATCCGAGAATCGATCCTCAGACCTCTGCATTGCCATCTGTACACATTACCACCAAGGCGATTATATGTTTTTTATATTTATGAAATACTTTTAAGATATTGGCAAATAATCTGATACAAAACAAATAACGCATTCAAAGTGCTCTTATGATTCTGCAATTACCTGTTGACCATGAATTTGAAAGTTTAATAACTGGAATAAGTATGTAATTATCAAGTACATGTTCAAAGTGGGTAAAAATACTATTCGTCATTCTAAAACACTCTGTATGTTTGATAAGCTGTCTCAAATACAAGTAAGAAAGTATTACGTAGTGACTTGCCAAAAAAAAAAATTAAATCATATAATCTAGATTTCATATGGTCAAAATGTTAAAGTTACACTGACATAAAACATATTACAACATTAACGTGTGTTATGTTTATTATGTAAATTAAATTTCATTAAAACTATTATAGAGATGGATCATTATTACAAAAAATGTCGTAATTTTTTATGCAAATGTTGGAAATCAAACAACGTCAATAAACATGTAATGTCGTTGCTCTAACAAGAAACATAAAAAACATTGATTCATTAATCTATCGTTGAATTACGTAAGTAAATGTAGAGCAATCATTTCAAGTTCGAGCTGTCTGATAGGTGTGGAAACGGAAACTACTTGTTACCGGTGTGTTGCCAACCGATGCAACACACACGAAAGTATTCAAATATACCACTCGATTTTAGTGCTAGATGGAAGGTCAAAAAATTAGAGGTTTGCTGATAATTTATGTAATAATGGAGTTAAAACCGCAATATGAAAGTAAATAGTTACGTTTGGTTTTGCAATGTCCATGCCTAAGCAATCAAATAACTCGGTAATCACCTTATCACCGAATATGTACCTTTACTTTAACTTTTTGTAGAAAACTTATGTGTTCTACAAGAAACCATGATATCTCTACATTTGTCCATACTGCTGAAATGTAATGCCTCGGCCAGCCATGGTAACAAAGGCATTAAACGTTTGTTTAGTTTTAGACATATACTTGTATTTTCGCTATACATATTAGGTAACTATATTATTATGTCAAACGCTGCGTCCTCCCAATTAAATGCAAACGCAACTACCGTGACCCCGTGGATTGTGTCAAGGTTCCTATTCACGTCTTCCAACCAATATTTGACATGCTCTTGCACGTGTTTGAATTGCTCTACCCGGAGTAAGGCAGTGCACAAACTTGCTAGTCCAGACGTGGTCCCTTGAAACTTCTGAATACATATAGTCCAGTCAACGAATGGCTAAAAAGGGGGTGTCGAGTGCGTGGGGGAGTAACTTAGCAATTTCTTCATAAACGTGTTTAGGGTGATCAGGGAGTAAACACACTAAAAGTCCCCTCACCTAGGAGGTGAGTTGGAAGGGAGGGAGGGGTTTAAAGTACCCAGTTTTTGGTTTTTCGCTAATATCTTAAAAACGGTACGTCCCAGAGAAAATGTTTTTCTACTAAATGAAAGCTTATAAAATTCTCTAAAACTTTTGTCATATGTACATTTGTCAATTTCTAATAGTTTTTGAGCTACATGCTCCCAAAAAATATAAATGAACAAATACACCGCTTGTGGCATAAGATTATACGGGGTACTTTTTAATTCGCAAAAAGCAGGAAGGAGTTAAATATTAACCAAAATTCATTTTTATTTTCAAGTTATTGATCTACAGTACTTATAAATTTATCAGAAAGATTAATTAATTTGTATACACTATCGTGAATAATTATTTGTCTTTGTCTAAAAAGTACGGTAAAACGGTGTTCTTTACATCTCCGTAGATCAAAAATTTCATCCCCCAAACGTTTTTTTAGGTTTCGGTAACAGATAAAAGTAGCTTGGAGCCAGGTTCAAGCTATTGAGTACAAAAAATAAAATATCTATGACCAATTTATGCAGGGTAGCCAATGAAACGAGACTATTATAAACTTAAAATTTTTAGAGATAAAGCAGAACATTCTTTGCAATAAGGCTTGGTGTACGTTTATTATGTCACTGCGTGGACACTGTGTACTTAGACTCAGGTTCTTCATTATCAACCCAAGTTATATTTCTAGTAAGAATTCGTCTCAATAAACCATGTTTATCTTCATTACAGAGGTTCAAAACTCACGCAAACATTTCACACGCTGTTGGTTTGTGCAATCTCGGTACCTATCTTGCACTGACTTTTATCGTGGCACAATGATTATAAAGAATCTTGAAAATGGTTTTGTCTGGTATTCCAAACATCTTTGTGTAATGTATTTTCTTCCGACGAGCATCGTCTGTTATTATTTTCTTTACTTTTTCGTTGAATATTGAAGTAGTCACTTCAACAGATCGCCCTAATAGGAGGTGCTCTTTAGGTGATTGTCGACCATGCTCAAAAAGACTATGTCACTTGCGAACTATTATTTTTCTAAGGTAATATTTCCTGAATATAAATGACGTTTTTACTAGTATGGTTTGAGCTGTTTTTCTTTTCTACGTACGACAATTTAAAAATAAAACGTTAAAATTATTGATCACTCATAAGAGGATGTATTTTTAAGTTCGTGGCATGAAGAGGTTGGAGGGTGGTGGAGTACTAATTTTAATTGTATTAAATTTAGTGTCTAATTATTAGTACATATACCAAGTTTTATCGTAATACAACTAATAATCTCTGAACAATCGTCGAACAAACAACTTAATCGGGAAGAAGTTATGTGACATGGAGAGACAAGATTCAATATCGTGCCGTTATAAAGTTCCTTACCAAGTAAAGAAAAACAACTCAAACCATGCTGGTAGAGATAACATCTGTTTATGAGGATTCTTGCCTTGGATAAATAAAAAATAATAGTTTGCAAGTAGCATAGTCTTTTGAGCATGGTCGAGAATCACTTAAAGAGCACCTCCTACTAGGGCGATCTGTTGAAGTTTCGTTTCATTGGCTGCCCTGCTTATTGGTCTTAGATATTTCTTTTCTACTCTATAGTTTAGACCTGGCTCCAAGCTACTTTTTTCTTTTATCAAAACTTAAAAAGAAGCGTTTGGGCATAAAATTTTCAACCTACGAAGAAGTAAAGAACACCATATCAGCGTACTTTTAAGACAAAGACAAATCATTTTTTACGGTAGGTTAAACAAATGGATTAGTGCTATACGTGAAAATTATACAAAATAAAAATGAATGTGGGTTGTTTACCTTCTGCCCGCCATTCCGTGAATTTAAAAGTTTATAAGTATAGTTATTATGCTACAAGCGGTATTTTTGTTTATTTCTATTTTTTGAGAGCGTGTAGCTCAAAAACTATTAGAAATTAACAAATGTGGAAAGAAGACAATTTTAGAGAATTTTATAAGCTTTCCTTCGATAGAAGAACATTTTTTCTCTAGGACGTACCGTTTTTGAGATATTAGCGGAAAACCGAAAACTGGGTACTTTAATAATAATAATAATAAAGTAATTAAGTAAGTAATTGACTTGCACAGACATAACCAAGTGGCCAGGATCATCCACCAGCAACTTGCTTTGCGGTACAAACTTGTGGACGCCGAAGTGCCTTACTACAGGCACAATCCTGAGCCGGTTCTCGAGAATGGTCGTGCGACATTGTACTGGGATCGATCTATCATCACTAACAGGACTGTTGTTGCCAATAAGCCTGACATAGTGGTGATAGATCGATTAGAACGCCTTGTAATGATTGTCGACGTCACCATCCCTTATGATGATAATCTCGTGAAAGCTGAAAAAGACAAACAGATCAAGTATCTGGTTTAGCTCGCGAGGTTGTTGACATGTGGGATGTGGATTCGGCGATCATTGTTCCGATAGTGGTTACAGTGAATGGACTTATTGCTAAGAGCCTCGACCAACACCTTAAGAGGCTCGCGTTGGCTGGTTGGATCAATGGCCAGATACAGAAGGCGGTGTTGCTTGACACGGCCCGTATTGTGAGGAGATTCCTATCTCTGGAGCCCTAACTGCCGGTAGCTTGGTCCCCGTACCCGATGCCGGTGGGTCTCCAATTTTTATATTTTTAAATATATGTGTTTTTTATATACTACTTATATTTAAAAATGTAATTTTGTGAATGATTTTGAATAAAGGAAATAATAATAATAATGAATCATATATTTCGGGTCGCATAAACCCATACATAAATACCTTACAGACTAACATACATAATACATAATATAAACTTAAAAACTACACTTCACATACACTAAGTCATTGTGCATTCGTGTGGCACTTGTCCGCGGAAGCGACGGAACACGACACCTTGTGGCCAAAAGGTTTCCTCCGTGACGAGGTGCAAATAACACGTTAGTACTCGCACAACAAACGCGTTGAAATTGACGTTGCGACGTGACTCCAACGGCTGCACTCTAGGTAGTGTAGGTGAGAGATGTACACCCCTCCCCCTCCTCCGTCTCACCTCCTAGAAGAGGAGACTTTTAGTATGTTTACTCTCTGATCACCCTAAACATGTTTATACAAAAATTGCTAAGTTAATCGCTCACGCACTCTATAATTCTTTATTGACTGGAGTAATAAGCGCGATGAAATTACTCGTAATGTCAATTGGGAGCAGTCAGTTATTATTATTATTATTATAAATACTACTCGTAATTCATGAATATTATTTTATAAGATAAGGATCGAGTCAGTTTCTTTTAAAATACACAAAACTGTGTATCATACACTACGTTGATAAAAATATAGTAATTCCGAAGAAAGGGCCCAATTTTCTCCCTTTCTTCAACTCCCTCATTCCCTTCCCCTAACCCCATCCCAGCCGCCATAGTGGAGGCCATAATACCAGTAGTTTAAGACGATGGTATGGTGGCCACCACTTCTGGATTCCACTTAATGCTTACCATCAGGCGGGGTGGAATCACTTTGGTAGGCTAATTTAAAAAAAAGGTAGGGCACACCTAAATTTCACCTACGAAATTTCTTACAGAAATTGAATTTGCCCAACTTGGCAACATTACAAAAGATCTACCGACACTATCTACACTTGCAGTTTCAGTACTATATGCATATTTTGAGCTATATGTGAAGAGCTTTTCTCTCTTGTTGGCAGTGACAGGCGCAGCATAAGAAGCAAAGTTAACGATGTGGCTGACGTTCCCGAAGCGATAGTCGCTATTTAAAATCAAGTGCGCTGCTGGATCGTATGCAACTATTAGCAATATTAATACACTGGAAGAAAAAACACATCAGCCAATTAATCTTCATGCCTGGGAATAAATTACTATGACTAATCTAAACAATCATAAAAAACAACTAGGCATCTATATATTACTATTCTTTGCAATAATAAAAAGTGACAAGGTTTTTTGAGTCAAAACAGATACAAGGTTTAATGAATATACCGCCCAATCATATTTTTACTTGAAATATTTTTAATATTATTCAAAATCGTTCGCTACTAACTTTGCTGTAAAAAGTGAGATTATTTTGGTAGTATAATAATCAAAATTTGCATATCTAAATAAATTTGATAGAAAGTTCAAAGAACTCTTAATCGGTTTTACCAAAACTTTGAGAAACACTATTTAAAATACGTGAGCAATTAAACTTGGAATCACTTTTTTACTTATAATGGGAGGAGAATAAAACGTATGATTTGGAAGTGACTGTTTTATCGATTTGCACATAATAACAAATACTGCGATTATATTATTGATATAAGGATTCAACGTTTGCTATAAGCGTTACAAATATGTGTTTGTATGAATGTTTCTCAATATTCTGTGACACATGGCTCTATAAAAGTTTAATCAACAAAAGTATAAATAGATACATGCAATCAACATGTTCATGTTTTTTTTTTCCAAAACCTTGTGGCCTTATTTTACAATTAGAAATAAAACTCGGCTATATATAGTTCCGAGGTAAGATTACTCATCAATACTCATCTAAAGTTTAAATGACAAAAACTTCAAACAAGATTCTGAGATTCTAAACAAAACAAACAGCCTTGTAGAAGTTTTTTTTTTGTTGTCTAGACTACTAAGCCTGATTCTTGCCTCATTCTGAATTTCTGGCAACAAATTAACATAACTAGTGTTTGTTGTAATTTATTTACAAACCTTCTTTTTTTATAAGACTGCTTATACTACTAAATTACTTAACATATAAACGACTACAAAACGAATTATGAATGTACAGCATGAACAATAGGAGAATAATCAATGGGATGATCATGTAAAATTTTGATACATGTAACTCAACGTACCATAGCTAATATGTAAATAACACTACTCTGCCTAAAGGTAGGCAGTAAGTAAAGTTTAGAAGTGTACGAAGAACACGGTGACATTTAAATAAAATCCTGCAACAGGGCACACATCCTGAAAGTTTTATAATTAAACACCTTATTGCACATAAACAATACTGAGAATCGGAAAATTATTTAAAGATTACACAAAATTTGTCCAGTGTGGGAATTAAAACCATAACATCCATTCGTCTATTCAACCATCAGGCAGGCCACTTCTTTATACTCCACAATTAAAATAAATAA
Organism: Parascotia fuliginaria; assembly: GCA_963082885.1. Lineage (NCBI taxonomy): Eukaryota > Metazoa > Arthropoda > Insecta > Lepidoptera > Erebidae > Parascotia > Parascotia fuliginaria. The sequence continues at coordinate 8,406,331 of OY720180.1, read as the reverse complement.
AAAACTGCGGGCTATATTACATCCATCCCTTGCTTTTTATAACCAAAATTAAATTTTAATTTAAGGGTACAGTTCAAGCACCCGTAACCAACGTGTGTGTATGAACAAATTAATAAATGTTAAAGAGGCAAAGGAGGTATGTTTGGATCGCTGCAAATGGCTTTCTATAGTCTCTGTTTACCTCAGGAAAGGGAGACAGGCGTGAAGTATGTACGTATGTATTAATATTAAGCTATTATTTGATTTTATATTGCAATTTCAAACTTATGTACCTACTGTAAGAAACCTTTCTAATATTGACGTAAATCGAAAAAGTAAATAACAACGTTCCATTTGAGTTGTTTTTTGATAGGTTTGTTATTATTGTTACAATAGACATTTATATAACATTTTCTTAATTTCGATCCATATAAAGTTACATACAGATTGAATTCGTTTTTATGTAACTAAACGGCAAACTAAATATTAGGTAATTTGTAATGCCTGGACACTTGTAATTTAAAGTTGGCAATATTATCTAAGAGGAAGTAGTGCTTAATATACCTATATTCTTATCTGATTATATTTCTTTGTTCTTGTATCATAATAAAAACCATTGTGTCATTGTGTCATGCTTATAGTCGTGCGTAACTATGTATGCACATAATTATGTGCAACCACACGTTTGTGACTCCACTTTGCCTGATGGTAAGCAGTCAGTGGAATCCAGAAGTGGTTGCCACGATACGAAAACCCAAAGTCTTTAACTGCTGGAGGCTACCTGGGAATGGGGTAGGGGAAGGGAATGAGGGAGGTGAGGAAAGAGGAAAGGTGGAATTGGGCCTCCGGGCGGCGCTCTCACTCAGCGAACGAAACGCAATAATACGAGTATACTATTCTTACGTCGATCTTCTATGAGAAGGTGGTACTGCCTCGGTCAGGATCTACCGTTAAAATACAACCGTAATACAAAAGATACAGCAATTGTAAATTAGGTATGCACTGTAAGTTTAAAGTAAACACGCAACACCATATCTGGCTAATCACAAGTAATATTGATGATGGCCCACCGTACTTCTTTCTGAATCGCTTAATTCAACTTTGTCGGCCTTTGAAATCGTTACTGAAAAGTATTGATAATTTAAAAGAAATTGTGTGACTTAAACCTTCAATTTATTAGTGGCAGGTTTTCTGGTGCTGTATTACGTTAATTATGTTGATATTTATAAGAATTATGTACTGCGGGCTTAAGATTCGGGCTACGAGAAAATATTCTCGGCGCGATCACAATGAAACGATTACACTGATGACTCGACTTGTTATAATTATAATAATTTGAGGTTTTATATAAAAATCGGTATGAATCGACTAGTTGTTATTATTTTTTACTTATCTTTTATATTGTTACCCACAAACTTTATCACACTAGACTTCACACTCAGGTCTCACATGGATAGCCTTCACGCATTTTTTTAAACCAATTAAGTTTAGCCATTAGTAGTTTTATTTGTATTGCTTAAAATATAAATAACTTCATATTAGTATACTTTTTTTTCCCATGGCGAATTTTCAGCCAAGTTTATAATTAAATTTAATGGTCTATAATATAATAAGTAGATACACAATTGCAATCAACCTTTACTGAAAAAACTAAAAACGGAAAATTATACATCTATATATTTCATTGAGCAATTTTTGTCATTATACAAACATTATTTAGAAATACTCTTCATTACTTTACTTTAGTTAGTAGTCAGGGAACGTGTTTGTTTCAACGGGCGGTGGTGAGAGCGTAAAATATTTGTGTGATCTGTGAACAGCGCTCTTAGTATTTGATCTGAAAACTAAATTTTCTCTTACAATTACGCGTGATTACGCAGTCATTTGAAACACGCACGATAGAGCTCAAGATCACTGTTTGTCTGACAAATAACATGGAGGTATGTCTTTCTGATACAGTAACAATTTCTTGAACTCATATTGATGATTAGATTGATCAATATAGGTTGAAGAAATTGTTACTGTATTTTAGGAAACAACTTTGGCCATGTAGTTAAAACATTGCATAAAATTAGTTGCACATTATGTGCAACTAATTTTTAACAAGTATTACTTAGATAAAATTTGTAGTACCTTACTGTCACCTATCTTCTTCATACTTGTGAAACTTTCATTGCAAATCAGCAATCACATCTAATTCTTTATCAAATTACTTACCTACAGGATATTAAAACTATAGTAAAAAATTACATAATTTTAATTAATAAGTAAAAAAAGTTTTTTTTTGATAAAACGCAATACTGCAGTGTAATACATTCTAAGCGATATTGGCAACAACTTTAAGACTACCCCCAGTTTCGGAAAGGCTGATTTTTTAAAAATTGAGATTTCGCATGAGATTTAACAGGCGATTAGTAAATTTTTCGTTGATCAGCCTTTCAGAAACTAGGGGTAAGAAAAGTAAAGCCTCGGTTACCTTGACGGACGAAATGGACGCACTTTGAGATCTATGTGCACAGTGGATTGCCGTAGCCTGATCGTAAATTACTAAGAAGTATACGAATAGGTTCCAAATACATATCCCAGCAAAGGTTAGCAGAAATGTAGCTAACATTTGTCTACATTATGTTGGCTAATCTTCTAAGATATTTTTTTATATCGCTGACACTAATTAAACAACCGCTAAACCCGTACCTTTAAATATCCAATACAATACCATGGATTATGTTAGCATTCCTATTTAAAACTATTATGATCGGCGTTTGGAAGTTATCTTGACATCAGTCAAGAGAAAACGAAAACTTACTAGTAATATATATCGCTAAAAGCTAGACGACGATTCGCTTATTAATTTTTTCTATACTTAGATGCATGAGACCTATGAGTGTGGTATTAGTACGAACAAAAAAGGAGTTATATAAAATATAAGAGACTATATATTTAGTGAACATGAATAAATAGCACACAACACAATAAATAATATGAATTACTTAACTACAACAATGTCGCAATTTAATCTATTCTTCTAACAATTCAATTCATACAAATTCTAATTTTCTTGTCATACTTAATATGCAACAAGTTACACAATGAAACAAAATATTGCCCTAATTATCTTCTATCCCACATACTTAACTTTTCCCTTGAATCCGGCTAATTTCTACAACTATGGCGGCGAGCTTATGTTCGCCCACTGCCCAAAGTTGCCAATCCTTCCCTCCCTATTCATTACCGCTCAATATCCATTCTTCCTTTTCTTTCCAAGGTGCTTGAAGCATGTTGCATAAACAGTTGTCCGGGTTTGTATACAGCAACAATATCCTTTCTCCACTTCAATCTGGTTTCAGACCCGGACACAGCACAATAACTAGTCTGCTTAAAGTGACTGGCGATGTTAGGGTGGGCGTGGAGGAAACGAAGATCACTGTTTTGGTTTTAGTGGATTTCTCGAACGCCTTCAACACCGTCAGTCACGACATCCTTTTATGTATCCTGTCCCATCTTATGGTCTCCTCTAAGGCTCTGGAATGGTTCTCATCTTATCTTCGAGGGCGCCAGCAGTCAGTGCGGATCGATGAAACTTTATCGACTTGGTGCGATCTTAACTCTGGCGTTCCTCAAGGCGGTATACTCTCTCCTCTTCTATTTTCACTATTTATTAATCTTCTAACCAACGAACTTCGCAATGCGTATCATCTTTATGCCGATGACCTGCGGCTCTACACCCAGGCAAGGGTTGAGGATCTTAGCGGGGCGATTGAAGGGGTCAACCAAGATTTAAATGTCCTGAGAAAATGTTGCGAAAGGTTTGGTCTAAAGGTGAATCCGTCCAAATGTCAAGCCATTATTATAGGAAGTCCTAGAATGATGGCTAGAGTAAATCTGGGAAACCTGCCACCAGTAATATTCAACAGCTCAATGATCCCCTTCAGGCAGAGTGTTAAAGACCTTGGACTGTATCTGGACACTACCCTTGATTGGAGAACACAAGTGGCTAATGTCAGCAGCAAGGTAACGTGTACCCTGCGCTCTCTTTATCGCTTAAAGAACTTTCTTTCACCTAAGACAAAAACTATGTTGGTGCAGACTTTGGTGTTTCACCTTATCGACTATGGTGATGTGTATTCAGGTCGAAGTAGCCTTCGACCTGAATGCAGATCTGCTCAATAAACTTGACCGACTTCTCAACAATTGCATTAGATTCATTTTTAACCTTCGTAGTACGATCATGTATCCACACATCGCTCCCAGCTGCAATAGCTACCTATTCGTCAGCGGCGTAGTTGGCGAGCTTTAAGTACTCTTTACTCCATACTGAACTCCCCTAAAGCTCCCACTTATTTAACTTCTCATTTCCAATACCTTTGTAGCACACATGACAAGAATCTTCGTTCATCTAATAATCTTCTTCTTTTTTGCCCTCTTCATGACTCAAGTCTTATACATTCATCTTTCAACATTCAGTCCATTCTTCTTTGGAATGCGCTCTCTCTCGAGATCTGGATGTCCACTACCCGTGACATCTTTAAGGCAAGAGTTCGTCAGCTGTACAGTAAGTTATTAGCGGAATCATCTTAGCGTTCATGATGTTGTTTATATTTATATATTATATATTTATTGGTATATGTATTTATATATTTGTATACGTATGTATATATTGGTATGATATCTATAAATATATTGAGTATTTAATTTGTTTAATTGTGTATTTTGGTATTCATAAGTAAGTACCTACTTTAACTACTCACTACATAAAGCACCTACCTGGTTTCATCTCTGCATCACCCAAAGGTTGGCTGGTAGAGAATGCCTTTGGCATTAAGCTCGCCTTTGTACAGTATTTTGTGCATAAAGAAATAAAATAAAAATAAATAAATTATCTAATAAATTTCACTATGTAGTAGAAACGGCCCCGGTGGCCTTGCCCTTTATTTTCGAAATACATTAATATTACCGACGTCAACTGGGTAAAGTGCGTGCAACTGTGCAAGAGGCTTTTAGTGAGTCCCACAGGGGATAAAAACTTTTTATGACCCATAACGCGATGCACGACTTGTAAGGGAGAGGTATTAAAATTATTTTATTAAGTAAGTTAATGGAATTATTATTAGCTAATATGAAAGTTGTGCATTGATTTTACTATGTTTTAGTTTAATTTTGAATAGTACAGCAGCGATTAAATTTCTTACAATGCAATAATTCTGGTGTTTTTACGGTTAACATACTGTTAATTGAAATAATTTGGTTTGCAATATGATGACGAAATGCATTTACACTTTTGTACGCGATGCTATCGCTTACAATTTTATTCTTTTGATAGCTAAATATGTAACTTAAAGTTTAATGGTTACACGTTGACGTACTAACGGCATAATTTACGTTCCCATAAACTCAACAGATTGTAATTATATTCGAGAAAAGCGACCTAATTTTCTTACAAATTTTCTAATAGCTCTTTTTTTGGCAGCAAAGTGGCCTGCGGCGGCGCGGTACATTGGCTAACATTTTTGGTCTACGTGCATAGGTAACACGCTTAAGAAAAATTTTGTAAATTACAAAACTTAACTAAACATTGAAATTGTTTTTATTTATAAAATGCCTTTAGTCGCTGAATACCTAAAAGGCAGTCTACCAAAATGAAACCCTTATATAAATTGAAATACAGTTTTTACTTCAGAACAAATGGCAGTATGAGATTTTATACAGGCGTTCTTTGTATAAAGCAGGCGCGCTTACAACATAACCAAAATTCGTACGGAAAAAGAAGAAAATTTCGCGTGGGTAAACTCGCGGGAAAGAGCCAGTTACCCGTATAATCTAAGATTTGGTTTGATTACATCCTTTGAAATTTTCTCTACAATATTTTCTTCATTTATATTAATATGACTTAGCATTCTTCTTGTTTTTACGACGACGAAACCGAGGTAGGTATGATTTATTTTTTATCGCATAGCACAGCATAGACGCATGTCGACGATTACTATCTATCTAACGAAGACGATATTGGCGTTGTCTGCCATGAAACCTATTACCACTGGATATCACCATCTGACCTTCGCAAATATCTTGCTCTAGAACAAACACCGAAATTCGATGGTTAGAAAAGTAGGTAGACAATTTTTGTCCGGTACCTACTCTGGAAATGCCCTTCAAGGCATGGTGAGGTCACAATGTGCTATTATCGTCTTTTAAACATCTGTTTATCCCCGTCACTGTTTACACTTAATTGAAGAGAGTGAGGTAATTCTCGCAGTTCTTTGAGTGGCAGCGTCGCAATTTAGTGTCATCGTGGTTTTCAATTTTAATCATTTAATCGGCACTACATTTTAAAAATAAGTTCCGTCTATATTAGCATATAGACGGAACTTATTTTTAAAATTCTAGCGAATTAGGTGCTTCTCTGAAGTGGCAATGGGCAGAACACATAGCTCGCAGAATTGACGGCCGCTGGGGAAGAAAGATTCTAGAGTGGCGACCATGAACCGGAAGACGCAGTGTGGGCAGACCCATCACAAGGTGGACCGACGACCCTATAAGGGTGGCGGGCAACCGGTGAATGAGGGCGGCGAACGACCGGCAACGGTGGTAAAATTGGGAAGGTTATGTAAAGCAGTGGACGTCTTGTGGCTGATATGATGATGATGATGAGGTGAAAGCTGTATAAAATGTAAGAAACCATTGCGTTTACAGTTCTACTCGTCTTTATATTCAAATAATACATTCAAAGCTTATGTGTCTCAACTATTTTATTAAAATTTTATAGCTTGCAAAATGTAAAATCATCATAATTGAACAGTACAAACACGTGTAATTAACCAGTGTGATGATAGACGAATTAACAGCTAATTACTATTATGTACACTTAATATATTATATTTTAATATAATTTTAAACAAAATGCTAAATATTAAACATTAAAATATCCTGGAGTGCAATTTTTTTTTATTATTGTCTTGTAATCAGCACGTCAAAAATTATAATAAAAATTACTCAGATTTTAAAAAGGAAAACCATCGTAAGCCTATGTAATTATTCTTCTGTTTTGTGAGTGGTGTTAAATTAGGAACCACTGGCACTGGCTACCGCGTCTGCCTACTGGACAAAACTTTTTGTCTTAAGCTGTAATAATACTGAATTAATTTCTATAATTTATTCAATTCCAATCTGTGTGCCAAGTAAAGTACGTAGTTAGTAATAAAACAATATGGTTAGAAATTCTGGGCAATTGGATATCACAGTTGCACAAGAAGCTTATGCTCGCGGCATTGTTTGTATCAAAATACTATATCTAATTCAAAAGGGTGTCAAACTCTTACTTTTAACGTCCTGAGTCCTCAGTGTACCTGAGAGACTAAAGTATCTTAAACAGTTGCCGCCTCAAGCTTTAAAAATCTAAGGTTTTGTAATTATAGTTACATAAAAGAAAGTTTAACTTACGCATTAAGTAAGTTTACCTATGAAGCTAAAATTTGACAGGTAGGTAAATGGTCGAAGATGAAGGCATTTACGACGGGAATGAGTGAAGGGACTACATAATCCATAAATAATGCGTATGATCTCTTTTTTGTATGCCATAGACGATTTATAGATTGAATAAAGAGAAAAAAAGAATGAATGTAATAGACCACAGGATAATAGGATTAAGGTGCAAGGTTAGGATAAGGTGAATTAAGGTAAAACGTAACAAAAATTATTTGTACTTTTTTTAACTAAAACGCACAGGCAGCATATTATTTTAATTCATTTGGTACATGTACTTATTTGCTCAAGGGCATAATGCCACACAGCAGGCACAGAAATGTGATGATGTAGTGATATTGTTCTTCAAAACAGTCACTCAGAAGACGAGAGGGCTATGTTAGTTACCTGCGACACCAGAATATTATTATGATCTAAAGAAAAATAGAATAGTCAGCAGAATTCAGACTTCATTGAAGTGTTGACAGGGCAGGACAAATAAAAAATACTAAGTTTCGGAAACTTAAATTTGGAACATAGGCTAATTTCATCGTACCTAAGCGTACACTAAGATAGGGCTCCTAAAAATGTTATCTTAAGATAGGTACCGAAGCGAAGCATCATATACAGTACTAGCGAGCCGCTAGTACTGTATATGATAAGCAAGTTTTTACGGGAACGCTAACAGCAATTAGCATGGTAACTAGCGGATAGAACACCACTAGTAATATAAAAAGTATCGTAGGTACTTGTTGAAAAGCGATAAATTTGTAACTTATTTAAAAACACCTTTAACTATATCATAGATGCTATGTCAATAAATATTATATTCAATTAAATAATTGATATTTTATATTGCATATGAAAATATTCAAAAAGCAATTTTTGATTCAAACCAACCTTCTATAAATAATTTCAGTGTATAAAAATAACAAGGAAATCTAAAACTTATGTTTTTTAAGTTTGTATAAGAAAGGGAAAGTTACAATAAGAATAATGCTCTTAACTCTGAATTTTGACAGTATATTTATAGCAACTTCTATTTTGGGAACATATTCTTTGTACTTACATATTGCAAAATAAAAGCTGATTTGTTAGAATTATTCATTACTAGCGACCCGTCCGGTTTCATTCGGCTACACACGATATAGGAAAATTAATATTTTTATCGTGTGAATTGTAAAATAAATTTAGTTTTCCCCACATAACTTTCAAGTTAAAAATATTTTAAACTATCCCCTCAACCGGCCTCCTCTTTTTTAACCGACTTCAAAAAAAGAAGGACGTTTCTCAATTCGACCGTATATATATATATATATATATATATATTTATGTGTGTACGCGGATAACTTCATCGTTTATGAACCGATTTCGCTAATTCTGTTTTAGTTGGAAAGTAGATACCCCAAGTGTGGTACCATGATAAGGAAAGCAGGATTTGATGATGGCGTTTCAGGGAAATTAAGGAAAACTTTCGAAAATCGTTTGAAGTCGGTTTTTTTTGTTCAAAATTATTTTTTTTGGTACAGGTTACATAATAATAAGTACCTACCTGGTTGCGTTGCGAGTTATTATTTTTTAGGTACAATCATACTTCTTGCTGAATTTCTGCCCATTTTTCTCACAGCTTCTACCTTTGTCTGCTAATTGGCCGTAGGCATTAAATTTGCCGATTATGAATTCGCTCAGCTTTCCAATTTATTCAACTTACGTTCAAAAGTATCATTTTTATGATCTCAATAAAGAAACAGGTTTGATTTTGACTTAAAGTGAATGATACATTAATACTTTAAATGCGAAAGTTTGTGTGTGTATGTATGTGTGTGTTTTTGTTACCACTTAGCTCCTGAACGGCCGAACCGATTTCGATGAAAATTGATATTTAGATAGATTTGATGCCGGAAACGGACTTAGGCTACTTTTATCTAGAAAGTCGGTCTGTTTCCCGAGGGAGACAAAACACAGCTTAGGCGCGGGCAAAGCCGGGGGGCGCAGCTAGTTCATAGAATAATTTTATTATGAAAAATATGAAATTAAAATTAATGAATAAAATTAAGAGTAAATTTAATTTCTATGAACTAGCTAGCCTTCGTCAAGCGAGCACCCCATGACTTTTTATCGTTTAGACACTTATTAACAGTGTAGTATAACCTTTATTTATTAAATTATTTTTGACAATTTGTTTAAATTTGACTAAGGGTTTATCCATTACGTCGATAGGTAATTTATTAGGTATATAAACGTACACCAAGTCCCGTAAACGTGTTATGGACTTTATTAAAGCGATAGTGTGAGCCAACCAGTTTATGCTTACCTCTGGTGTTAATCTAAAAATTGCACATCGCAATTCCTTGTATATTTAGACCAATGTTACTCTTAACATAAACAACATTAGCATATAATATGTATTGGGATGCAACTGTCAATATATCTATCTCTTTGAATCGCTCTCTCAGGGAGACTCGTGAACCTAAGTTGTATATAGCTCGTTTTTGAATAACAAAAATGGTTTCAATGAAAGCAACCTTACTAGTAAACTTACCCCACAACATAACTAAAGCGACTAGTCTGGCGATTTCACATCAATAAGTTGCCTAACTTTTCTAATAGCAAAAACCGCTGACCTGAGTTTACCTGCGAGACACGAAATATGGGCTACCCACTAAAGTTTACAATCTAAAGTTAAGCCCAAGAAAACTGTGGACTCTACGATTGAAACTGATTCATTATTTAAATCTAGGTTTGTACCTGCACTTTTGACATTTGGCATAGAAAATTTTATACATTTTATCTTCTTGGAATTAAGTAGAAGATTGTTTACCATGAACCAGTTCAGGACTTGCGCAAGCGAACTATTTACAACGTCGAAATTAGGGTCCTTACGGTTTAAAAATAAGAGACGTATCGTCTACAAATAGCACTGTACATATATATAATATTATAGCAGTATACATGTTTAGGCTGAAATGCATGAAACTTTTAATTACCTATGTGCTAATAAATTTATATTGTGATTGTTCTTATGCTGTGAAATATTTCTAACGATATTCATCTCAGGTAATGTTGTTTACACCGTATTTTTCACGGTGCGGTGTTCAAATCTAATTATTTAATAATAAGACCATCTAATGTCTTTGCTGACGCTTACTTAGGCTTGGCCGGCGGCAAAGAATTTCGACCCTAAATACACAACGGAATATTGACGATGTTACCCCGCACCGTGAAACGTTGACGTTCATGATAAAATCAAGGCTAACACGAGTCTTTCAATAGTACGCAATTGTTTCATATTATATTTATCTTTAGAAAAGATGATCCAGACTGATAAACTATCAGATCTTACGTCGTCCCTAAATAAAAGTTGATTCTGACTGATAGAATATCTGCCTTAAACATCTATCTGAATCTTACGAAACAAAGGCCAAATAATTTCATATTTGAGTGACATAATTTGATTGTTCAATTGACTAGACCTTGAGTATTGTCGATTTTAAATTTCAGTTTACTACATTATTAAATATCACTTCATTCTAAGATATCTGACAATGCACTAGAATTTCGCATCACATCTAAGTATTAGTTGACGCGTATCGTATTCATTAGGTACTGAAGGTTAGTATCATATATGTATTATTATCATTACCCTAACGCCGATTCTTCCTACCAGCCCTAGAAAGTAGCTTAACCCTGATTGCATTAGGATAATAATTTTTACGCGATCCGTACCCAGCGACACGTGCTGCGTATCCAATCTACACAAGCAATAACCACACAAGTCATACCTTATTTTGCTATTTTGTGAATTCTAGAAAACACGTAAACCAGGCTAATAAAAAGTTCAAGTGCTAAATGTTCTGACGGCATATTATAGCATTTTTTATTCCTCAGGAACCAACTTGACTTTTGGGTTGAAAAGTGTCTTTCTCCGACGCCGAATCTATCTACAGTTCTACACACCAATTTTCAAAATTGGTTCTGCCGTTTAGATGCTGAGTGGTAACAAACACACACAAACTTTTGCATTTATAATATTAGTAGGATAATCGTCAAAACAAATCACCCTATCGCAGTCCACTGTTGGACTTAGGCCTCTCGCAATCTGAGCCACAATACCCGGTCCTCTGCCTTCCGCATCCAGTCTCTCTCAGCCACCTTCTTAATGTTATCAGTCCAACTGGCTGAGGGTTGTCCTATCCTACGTTTACCGATTTGCGGTCTCCTCTCTAAAACTCGTTTGCTCCATCGGCCATCGGTCCTTTGGCTTTCAACTTGCTTATCCTACGAGCTATGTCGGTTACTTTAGTTCTTTGTCACATGACGTCGTTTCGAAGTTTATATATAATTTATTTTTTACTTTTTAGTTTCCTTCCTGTTTGAAGTCGGTTTTTTTGTATATAATTAATTTACGATTTTCAGTGATAGGTCCTAAAACCTAAATCTAGCTTAGGTATTATTCTTGTACGAACTAAACATTTTGGAATATTGAACCGAGAAAAAGGAATTCCCTCGACTGTCTATGGTCACCTGTAATGGCACTTAAAACCTATTTGGGTGCAAAGTTCTCATCATTACAAATGAATTAAGTCCAAACACCAAGTAATTGCTGTACATCGTTTTCGAGTTCCCTCGACTGTTTTTGGGCTCCATCATCAGATCGACTCCAAACCTTCACCAAATAGTAATGCCTTAAAATATTTAATGAAAACATGCACAAATGCACTATAAGTCACCAGTACAATTTTCGAAAGTTCCCCTCGATTTTCCTGGGATGCCATCTTCAGATCCTGGTTTCTTTATCATGGTACCACACTTGGGATATCTACTTTCAAACAAAAAAGAATCATCGAAATTGGTTCATAAGCGACGAAGTACATATCCGCGTACACACATTAAAAAAATATATACGATGGAATTCAGAAACCTCCTCCTTTTTTTGAGGTCGGTTAAAAACACGTGTAGGTAAATTTATGAGAAACAATAATTCTTAGAAATACTATCCACTTTTACTGTTATTTTATTATTAATAATGTTTTAATTAATATTATGTGTTTATTGCATCTTAAATTCGCTTGTACCTATAAAATATATAGTAAAATGCCATCAAAATAAAAACCAACTCGTAATTTTGTTCTTAAATGTTATTACTTTGTACAAAAGGTGAAATTAATAAAGGATGATATACGCCGTCTATAAAGTGAGCTCTTATTAAATTTCTCTTATACCTACTATAGTCGACTGAAGGTCGATAATCTTGTTGATATTATAAGACGTTGACTGAAAACGTGAATAATTTTTGATTCATCTTAGGGCTCGTATACATACATCGTTTCACGATGATACGTCGTGTTGTCGGAATCTTCGACTAGCAAGCGACACGTCATCGCAACGTGACACGATGTACGGTACGATGTCGTTAACACTATCATAGGGCGTAGGCACATGTTATATTATGTTTTCCCGTTGCTTAGTTCGTACGTGTTAATAAAAATGGCTGACAATTTAGATGTCGACTGTTTAATTTTCCTAGTGGGAGCACGTCAAGCTTTCCGGGACAAGGAAAACGGGGATTAGAAAGATAAAAAATTTTAAACAGAAGGGTTGAAAGATGTCTGCAAAAATATTTTCCATCTTCGACGACAAGGACAATCAATTAACGCGCAGTGTACCGGACACGGCACTGTGCTGCGGCACGACGCCGCGCCGTTTCTCGGTGGCAGCGTCGCGTCGTGCCAAACCGTAGACATGTGCCCACGTCTTTAAATTACTAAGTACGATACACGGTAGTGAGCTTAGCTACAACACTTAGCTTAACTAATTATCTTAACTATCTAAGAAATGGATCTAACCAGTATCATCGGCGTATCTGATTTTTCTTGCAACTGCGACCGACCGCACGACGAAATCGTGGCACGTTGCGATATTTGTCGCTTGCTCGTCGTAGACTCCCACGAGACGTCGTAGCATCGTGAAACGAATCTGGATAGTAGCACGAGACGATGTCGTATCGTGTTTATATGTACTAGCCCTTACATCTCACCAAATATTGTTTCTACTCTAAAACAAAAAGAAAATTAGCAGCCTATCCGTTGGCTGTCAACGAACATCAATGATAATTCGTACAAGTAGTCACCAAAGCCAAAAATATTAAACTGCGATTCAAAATTAAGATGAAGAAGAAGAAAAGTACTAATGTTTTAATCATTAAATATTAGCAATTTGATTATAGCTGTTAGATAAAAGCGTCACGTAAATACTAAACTGAACCAGAAAAGTCATGGAGACCGAGCTTTAGGTCAATCGAAATCAAAACGTATTTACCGTACTTTAATATTTTAATATGGTTTAGAGACTGGCAAGGATAACGAAAAAAGTCATTTATCACATTACCATTTATTAGCAGGAACACAACACTATCCTAGTAGAACTGCAGCTGCGTGCTTTTACAGACCGATAATTATTCATTTTATTTCGAGTGCGTTTACTTTACACTTAGCCTGGCGTTAGAGTCTTTCATAATAAGTGTGACATTTAAACAACGATCTTATAAATAATTTTGCGTCAGTTTATAGCTTTATATATGTATACGTACACGTGTAGAATTCAGTTATTATTAACGCCTTCATAAGCTCTGTCGAACATAATACTTTATCATTGCAGATACGATGCCTACTTGGCTAAACTAAACGAAGTTCGGTATCAGTTTATACGTGTTTATTACATTTGTGAGCATAATTAAGTGAGTATAAAGATTTTGGGCATGTGGTCTCCTTTCTAGGTTAAAATACTACCTCGCTTTTGCACGTGGGTGTCGTGTAGGTAACATCCAGCTGAGTGAATATCAAAAATCAGGTAATGGCGTTATCTGAGTATTCATAAAGTAGTTTGCTGCTCGCGTTCTGTTCTCTAATTACATACTTTTTCTAATCATATTCATATCAATTTCTACCGGACAACTTTCAAGTTTTAACAGAAAAGTAAATAAGTGCCATAGATTTAATCAACTCTTCGGTTTGTTCTCATATCTTTTTTATGGTCTTCAAGACTTGCAGAAATCTTAGCGTGCTGCAAAGAGGACACAATTTCTTGTCATTGTTCCTGCAACACTTAGAGAACACGGGGTTCATCGGGCTACGGTAACCACTTAAAATAACTGTTCAAAAAAGAAAAAAGTGAGAATATGTAACCACGTAATAATACACAGAATTAAGGACTGTGATAGATTAAAAAAATTAAATAGCAGAGTAAAAAAGGGTCATGGATAGGGTGTATCAAGAAAAACGTAAGTCTAAGGCTAAGATAGAATTTACTCCAGTGAAAGTGTTTTTAACCGACTTCAAAAAAGAGGAGGTTATCAATTCGGGTCGTATGTTTTTTTTTTTTTTGTATGTTTGTTACCTCATATCTCGGTCATTTATGAACCGATTTAAATTTTTTTTTTTTATTTGAGAGGATATACTCCGAAATTGGTCCTATTTTTTTATTATAAGAGATGGTTCAGTGGTTGTATGTTTATTACAACAGAACTCGGTCATTTATAAACCAATTTTGAAAATTCTTCTTTTATTTGAAAGGGTATACTCTGAAATGGGATCCCATGTTTTTTTATAAAGGATGATGTAGTGGTTTGGCTTCAATTTTATATTTTGTAACAAAACGTATGCAAGAAGTGAAGATGTGTAAAGCACACGTCGATGTCTTGTGCGACGAATTTCTGACATTGACATGTCCATGCTACAAGTGCAAAGTGATTTTTTAAAATTTTTTGTTAGAAACGAAGTGGTCCTGGATGAGTGACCATTTGTGTCATTTCATTTGCAGCGTCCTCATTCTTTAGAAGCAGTAGACTATGGTTATCACTATATTTAGGTAGTCGTTAGGCCAAGTTGGAAGTCTTATGGTCGTGAGAAATTACACCAGCAACGGGCGGCCTTGAACCTGCCTTTACAGCACCACTGTTTATTTTTTGTATATCTGTTAAGCGATTGCTCGGTCAGTTAAATTATGATTTTTGATGATTCTTTATTGTTGGTAGATCATCACCTTTTTGTTTTGATTTGTGGTTTCTGGGATTCAGGGTTTAGCGATCGAGAAAGTGTTGACAAGGACCTTATATATCTATTTACCTACAATCTTACCTCTCGTCTCTACTTTCTTTCAAACGGCGCGGCTCTGTCTCATCTGCGCAGCACGTTTAGTAGGTCTACCCATATTGAATATATTGAATATATTGAATATATTTATACACAATTAATTCCCACTAAAAGTTTAAATATAAAATTATTTTTAGAAAAAAAAAATTAAAACCGACTTCAAACAACACCTACATGTTCAATCCTTAAAAAGTTTTAGTGACATAATAGACATACATCATGATAGTTTAAGTACGTATCGTAAAACAATACTGAACATTACACGAACTGCTAATCCTAAATTAACCTAATTTAATCGTATAAATTTAATTTAATTCTTAAATATATTAATAATAAAATAATTACATCCAAATTATACCTGTTATTCTAATTCTAAGAAGTATGATAATAAATTACTGTGCGATTATTGTACCTATATTAATTATTACATTTTAATTTAAGCTCACTTTATATTCTAATTAAATTAATTTTATATATATATTTTTTTAATAACATTGTAATTTAATTTAATTCTAAATTAAATTATCAATTTAATATTATATAATTATTCATTGTTAACAAATAATGTGCATGTGGTGTTAGCCTTTAAGTGGTTACTACGCTTATGTATAGAATAGCTGATACATATGTCTTTTAATGTAATAGCGTAAGTAGTCGTTGGCTGACCTTAAATAAATAAATAAATAAATAAATAAATCCTTAACTAAAAAGTAGAAAATAATATTTTAATTACTTCATAGCAAAGAACATTAAAGGGGACTCAACGCAATCCTTGATACCTATAATACTTTACTATTTATAGTTTTTAATCAGTTATTTTGGAGTCGGTGCCAGCCAAGAAGGATCATAATGACCATCATAAAAATAACCTACCTACTAGCAAAAAAAACCTTCTTGATTAATCTATTAATATATGAATGAAAAATATAAATTTAATACAAGAAATCGAATGGAATCAGATAATTGCGCCTCAAATTTTTTATGTGTATCTAAACACAACTATCAATGACGTCTGCCTTCACGAGTATGACCGCGTTCGGGTAATGCACTCAGGCATATCCCCCACGCGTGCCATTACAGCCCCGTGCATTTTAAAAGTTTGTTGCAAAGGCAGAATTAAAGATCCTTCTTGGCTGGCACCGACTCCAAAATAACTGATTAAAAACTATAAATAGTAAAGTATTATAGGTATCAAGGATTGCGTTGAGTCCCCTTTAATGTTCTTTGCTATGAAGTAATTAAAATATTATTTTCTACTTTTTAGTTAAGGATTGAACATGTAGGTGTTGTTTGAAGTCGGTTTTCATTTTTTTTCTAAAAATAATTTTATATGATATCAATATTACTTAATTAGTTTTCTGGGAATCAATATTTTTGTATCAATGTTAGGTTTTAATGTGGTTTCAAGTTATGTAGTGCTATTAGCGATTATTTACACAATGTGTACAAATCAATATAACATTGTAATTCACTAGTCCATTATATTCCTATATATATATATATTAGCTAGGATAACACTATATATATATTCCTGCTAGTAAACATGTATACATAGGTTTGAACACCTATCTGTTGAGCTGTAGCTGAAAATAGAATAACCAGCAGTCAACAAATAGATTGGGTTAATCCTTGAGTACTCCGATCCCCGAGGCCTCTACCCCGGAGGACCTCGATTTATTTTAATCTTTATAAAAATCTGTTCAGCTCAAAAGCACCGTCAGCAGATGATATCTTAAAAAAAATTATTACTAACTAAAATTATAATACTGAACTTAAAGGATCAGGAAAAAATTATGAAGTCTTGCTAGGTTAAGTAAATATTTATAATCAGACAATACAATCATAGCAAAAATTTAGTACACGGTAAACAGATCCAATTACAAATAAGTCACAAGATAATAAAATAATTTTCAACAAAAAGAAAACCGACTTCAAACTGGAAGGAAACTAAAAAGTATAAAAATAAATGTACATAGCACAAAGTAATTCGCGTATTTTGATTTAGTTAATCAGAAATAATTAAATAAGTATATTATAATTTTAAAGTTGCTGCGAAGTAAAAAAATAACTAGGTATTATCAATCTTAATTTGCTATAATATTAAGGTTCTTATAGTATTTAGTTATTTAGTATTTACTTGGCACCAACTTCAAAATATTTTGGCATATTGAACCGTATGAAGTAAGCCCGACATGACTGCTGTTGGGGATCTTTTGTTTTCACGAAAGATGGTTGTCATTTAGTTTCATCCACCTTTTTTCTATGTTTTATCATTGTAATATACCATTATTATCATCAACAAGAATATTATTCTAAACTTGACGCTGGCAGAAATAGCTGACACAATCGTCGGCTCTGTTGCCAAAAAAAAAGGAGAAGAAGAGAGACTGCTGTTGGGGAATTCCATCGACTGTCTATGGTCACCTGTAATGGCACTTATAACCAATATGGGAGCACAGTTCTCATCATTAGAAACGAATTAAGTCCAAACACCAAGTAGTTGCTATAAATCGTTGAGGATTTCCCTCGACTGTCTTTGTGCATCATCAGATGGTCTCCAAACCTTCACTAAATAGTAGTGCCTTAAAATACTTAATGAAAAACATAACAAATGTACTAATCGTCAGTACGATTTTCGAAAGTTCCCCTCAATTTCTCTGGGATGCCATGATCAGATCCTGGTTTCCTTATTATGGTACCACCCTCGAGATATCTCCTTTTCAACAAAAAAAGAATCATCAAAATCGGTTCATAAACGACGGAGTTATCCGCGAACACACATAAAAAAAAAATATATATACGGTCGAATTGAGAAACCTCCTCCTTTTTTTTAAGTCGGTTAAAAAGACAGACATATTGTCCAGCCGGCCGCACGCTGCTCTATTGTTATTTTAACTGGTTGGTGGCCGCTCAGGTAATTTTTTGCATCCCTTCTCGCTCGGCTGTATTTCTAATTTGTAATAATTATTGTTGTCATAAATTAAATATTAATTAAGTATGATTTGATTATATGTATTATAATACTTATTTTACGTGTTCGATACATTTCATTCAAAATGTAATTCCCGCTACTAAATGTATTAATCGACATTGTACAAAATTTTAAATAAACTACTTTCGTTTTACGTATTTCAAACAAATACATAAACAACATAAAAAGTGCTTATACCACTTTTTTATGTCGACGGTACAAGTTAAAAATAATAAAAAAAAAGAAAAAAGATAGCCCGATATTACTGAAGTCCAAAGGTATTGTTTATCACCTATGTTAAAGTGCTGTTTCCACTCATAATTCATATTCTCTACCGTCTTGACTGAAAAAAGTAAGTATTGGATATTGGTATGTGAAATGTTCGTGAATGGGTAAAATCTATGCTGGTGCATGGCGATAGTCTCCACATCTTTCATATAAAACCCGGCATACCTATTGAAACTTTCGAAACGTGGTTGTGATATAGGTACCTCCACCTACATACATAACACAAAGCACGACTCAGATTATCTGAACAAATACTAATATTTACTTATACCACGACACTCGAAGTATGTACTTATGCGATGAAGCACACCTGCACTCCAATAGATAATGCGTCTCGGACGTCCAAATCGCACAATCAGCACAATCGGCTAATATACCACCTAAGTTTGTTTCCGTTAATTGCGTATGTGTAAATTTCTCTGTAACACAGGGTTGGTTTATCATAGTTTTTGGGTGTAGATAGATAGAAAACTCTTTATATCTATAATGTACAAACACTTAATAACAAATTTATATTAGATTCAGTTATATAAAATAACTAAAGATTCGTTTTTTTTTTTTGGCTATAAAAAGAATTATACCACTTTAATATTAATATTTGCTACTTTATGTTCTTTCGCGTAGGTAGTAGAGTTACAAAAGTAAATTAGATTTAATACACGTGTCTGTAATATAACATTCGTGGTGTTAACTTGTGTAAAGCAATTTCATTTCGCATATGAATGCAAATTTTTACGTATGCAACAACATTATTTAGGTATCCGCGTGTATCTACTACATAACATTTATATTATTACTTTCCAGTGTTTTTTTTATTCGGTTTCCAATGAAATTATTGTAGGCAATACTCAGCACGTAATTAAGGCTACATATAGTGTGTTAAATCGAGGTCTGTGACCCCTGGTGGTGTACCAGGTGTCACAGAAATAAAACTTCTCCATTAATTTTAAAAATGATATGACATAAGATTCATGTTAAAATTGTATTAGTAGTAAATAAATAGATACCTGGCAGACTGATAACTGTAATATATTTATTTGCCGAGTGTAGTAACGATGGTAGGCAAACATGCTGGACATTAGTTATCTTATTCCAAAAGGAAGAGCTTTTTAAAAGCGGCTTATGGCCAGCGGTGCATCTCTTCTAATCAAAGTGACATAGCACGAACAAAACTACAAACAAAACATGATCGAATGATGATGACATTTAAAAAGTTTTTACAAAGCTATAATTTAACAAACTTTTCAAATATACAATCACAAAGACATTGAGCAAAATATTTACAAATTAAACACATGCAATTGGTGATATACTCAGTGTTTGTTGCTACTATAGTCTATCGCTTCGTAGGTACAGGAAAATTAGTTCCATTGTAACCGTCTGGTAGCATTATTGTGTCACGATTATTTGCCGAGACCCTCGTTGACTACGAAGCTCCGTTACCCTCTATGTGAGTCACTCAGAAAATAAATATATAAACTCTAACAAACTGAATGGTTTAGTCTTATCAAGGCAGGGCTGCACTGCAGAAGGTTAAATTTATATCATCTCGCTCTCGCTCGCGCCAGATATTGAAAAGTTACAGTCATAGTTGATTGTGTGTGCTACCACCATTACATAAAGAAGATTTGACATCTATGTACTAATACACAACTTATCCTGCAGCCAGTGTAGCTAGACTTGCTGTAAGAGAAGGTACATAATACTCACCAACAAGGCTACAAAGTTATCCAGACTATCATCTTTAGTATAGATAGAAGTAGATAATTCCAGAGATCGAAACATGCCTTTGAAAAACCCAGTCGACTACGCCTGCCACTGTCACTATGTTGCACAAACTTTTTTGCATGGTTGCTTCTTTCAATAGCACTGGTAACCAACAAATCCCAGCAACAACAACGTTTTTCCTTTGCGAAGTTACGTTAAGTTAAGTTTAACATGTTATTTAGAAATGTAAATATTTGAAGGTGATCTTAGGATACCAAAGAAATAATTTTATTGGAGTCGCCTATGAGCACCCAGGTGTTTATATTCGCGGGTGATCAAAGGACACATAAGAGTCTCCTGTGTACAGCCAGGTATTATCATAACAATATATTATTAATCCATACATTATTTTTGTCCTGACTGACTGACTGTCTGACAGACAACGTAAGTACGTATAAACGGCTGGTCGTAGCGACTTGAAATTTGGAGGGTGTGTTTGTCTCAATGTATATGGGTGTACTAAGAGAGGGTTTTTAATAATTCAACCCCTAAGTGAGTAAAATGGGGTTGAAAACGATTATGTGCAACTTCTTTGCTTTATGATTTAGAGTTTTGAAAATTTGTTTTTGGGTACTATCAAATAAAAATACTTATATCAATGTTTTTGACAGGGGTGGCTTCGGGAGAGTTAAATTGGTGATAAAACTTTGAATGGAAAAATCTTTGTCTCTATAAAGTTATTGTTTTGCAAATTAGTATTGCGATACTTAAAAAAAATATTTTAATATTTTTAATAGGGTTCAGAGGGTGAAATATTAAATAGACAGTTATTTGTATTTGAAGTTATAATTAAGGAAAAGTTATATTTCAATGCTTTAACCAAAATGGTGAATTAAATATTTTGAAAGGGATGGATGTATAGGGGTGATTGACCATTTATTTTAACTGCCCCGGGTTATTAAAAAATATCGTTTACAAAGAAATGAACTGTTCGAACAGCTATGGCCTATCCATAGCGTCTCTTAAAACTATCTATCTATATATATAAAAGCGAAAAGTCACTCACCCACTCATCACGAAGTTTCAGAACCTACAAGTGCTAGGTGCTTCAAATTTTGCATGTAGTTGCTTTTAGGACGTAGGTGCTCACTAAGACGGGATTTTGCGAAATTCATCCTCTTAAAGAGCCTAAAGGGGTGACAAAGTTTGTATGAAACTTCTATAGTTTTTATAGTAGGATTTTCAAATTACTAGAAAATACTCATTTTTCAATATTTAGATTTTTTTAGTTTTAGTGGTAGCAGGTGAATAGATGTAAATGGGATACTGATACAATGTACGATAGCTCTAAGATCAGGCAGGCAATATTATCATACAAGCACACATCTGAATTTTCACGCAAACGAAGTCGCCGGCAACAGCTAAGTATTATTTTAATGTACCTATTATACAGTTCTATGTTGCGAAGGATTTTTCAAATCCATACTAATATTTTGGATGCGAAAGTAACTCTGTCTCTCTGTTACACTGTGCACGCCAAAACCACTAAACCGATTTTTATGAAATTTATTATAGTGATAGAATAAATCTTGAATAACAACATAGAGTATATTTTATTGCAAAAAAATGGTTTAAAGGAGTAGGGATGTAAGTTTCCCCTACAAACGGGGTACTCGCCTTGTCGCGGCGGCTTAGTAAACGTGGTTACCTAGAACCACAATAAACCAAGAGGAACCCCAAGGAGGTGCCGGTCCTCTGGGCTTTGGTGGTAAGCCCACGACGGAGCGGCTCAGGAGGGTTGCGGTGCTGTATGGGCGGCACCGCAACTGGGTCGGGCTGCGGTGTTGCTTCGGCGACACTGCGGCTGAGGAGTGGCGGGGCTGCGGCGGGATAGGAGTGCCGGTATTACAGTGCGCCGCTCTTCCTACCTTCCGCGGCCTCGGCGGGGCCGCAACGGCCAGATTGCGGACGCGGTGGGGCCGCAGGGGAAGAGGAGTGTCAGTATTGCGACGCGCCGTTCCACTTATCTCTGCGGCCGAGTTAGGTGGCCTGCGGGCGGCGATTGGGCAGTCGCCGCCCGAACAGCACGGGCCCGAGACGGCAGTGCGCGTGTTCCGCACGCACCTCTCGAGGGAGGGAGGGCTAGTGAGCGGGTCGTGGCCCGTCGGGGTCGCGGATGAATGCGCGAGCGTCCCCGTGACCCCGATACTCTGGCCGTCTGGAGAAACACCGTGGGTTTTAGTCGGTATGCCGGCCATGCTTTGAGTGCGGTCAGAGAGTCCGACAAAACCTCCGCCTGGCCCGGGCGGGTGCGTGTGCTTAATGCATTTCCCACGAAAAAAAAAGGGGGATGTAAGTTTGTATGGAAAATGTGATATAACCGACATTCACGCGGGCGGAGCTGCGGGCAACAGCTAGTTTATAAATGTCGGATAAAAAGCAACCAAACTGTAGCAACAATATTTGTGATAGCAAATATTAGTATCGGGTAGATCAAGCTAACGCCAGTCGCAGCAACACGACTACCAGTCCAGCTGTCAACCAGCTTAGTTTGAAGACAGTAAAAAATACGTATAATCTAAATATTCTCTTTAAAGATGTATATAATGTAGATGCGATCGGAATCCAATCTCGGTAGTATAGGAAGCCGTTGACGACTGTGTAGTGAAAATTATTTTGGTTGTTTGCCGCCTGGCAACGTTTCAATCAGCGGATAATTCGGTGGTGTGTCGTCCGTGTTCTACCCGGACTTATTACACTAGACGACACACTTACTCAAAATAATATTAGTGATTGTTAAACGCCGGCAGTGAAATGTTTTGTTTATAGAAGACTAATCTAGAAAATATTACCAGTTCGCCGTATTAGAATCTGATAGTTGTTTACATAAATCAGGTATTTGATTCTGACATAGTGGTAGATATTTATGATAGTAAGTAAGATAAAGAAAAATTTATAAGACAAACTTGAAAACTTCACAATGTATTAACAAAAGTTGCATTGATTCTCGATTAGTCCGACTTCGAATTCTCAACCTTGCACTTGTACAACCTGATGGTCCATAACTAGCCTACGTTTAGTTAAAATATTGTCTACTAGAAATCGCAAACTGTGTTGGCGCATCTGTTTTGATATCTATCTTAAATAAATGATTTTATACTTATAAAATACTAGACGTCCGCCCTCGCTTTGCCTCGGTATCAAAAGTTTTATTCGGTCTTACAACAACCGAATGAACAACGAACGCCTACATAAAATCTGATTGCAATATTTCATACTTCTGAGAAATATTTATTGCTATACTGCAAATTTACTTATGCTGTCTTCTGTATTAAGAATTTACAAATATTGAAATCCTAAAAATTGCTAAAAAATATGTTAAACATATTACCCTATGTTATGTATATTAGTCTATGTTACCCGCTTTATTTATTGATTTCTAAAGGTGAAAGAATTGTTATACGTGAGCTTGTCCATGTGATATAATGGTAAGACCCGACTACTATAAAGGACCTATGAAGAAGGGAAGAGAAGTAATAGTAAAAGTATGGATACTACATATTATTTCACATCGGTATTCTTTAAGAAATGATATAACTCCCCGATTGGTCTGGCTTGTTCATTCATAAAACTATATTTTAAGAATGTATCAATAAAATTGTTACAATTTTATTAGTAGTCCATGTAAACAACAGTGATCTAGTTTTGTAATTGAAGGAAAGCGATTTGAAAGCTGAATAGCTAATATTTCCGACAGTACAAATCAGGCAGAATGAAATCAGTAGAATGGTATGCACCAGATGAGAGTATGGAACTTGATAGACCAAATCTCATGGACCTGATGGGAATTCATGTATGAACATTTTAAAACATATACCTATTAATTTTTAATAGATTTGTATAGATTCATATAGCTGCAAATTGAGCTTTTACACAACAGTTAGACGTTTTGATTAGATACATGCTGACAGAAGATAATAGATGGTCTGCTTTAGTCCTTGTTCTGAGAGATGGTCAGAGGGCCTAGATAAGTTGCTGAAGCGCTAATAAAATAGAATAGAATAGATTATTCAATGTACATAAGCTAACGCCAACATTGTCATTTGCTTATGTCAATCCCATATATTTTTTAAACTATTTTATTCTGTTAAAATTTATGCCACTTGTCTAGTGGCAGTAGGTAGGTAATAGTTTTGAAGTGCCAACCAAAAACTAAAAAAGCAAACAGCAGTATACGCTTGTAACAAGATGTGCCGATGATTTCGCAAAGTGGATCATCACCATCTATTGCACATTGTTTCTTAAAGAATACAGAAATAAACGACTTTCAAGGGAATACATAGTTAACGCTACTCAATAGATTGTAGATGTGATAAATTCAAATAATATAGCGTGAATCCAAAATTAAAATTACCGCTGCACAGTAACTTTGACAACATGCCAATAAGTCCTTTTCTAATTTTCTCGTTTTCCTAAACCTTCATCATCATATCGTCCACTGCTGGACATAGGCCTCCCCCAATTTTCGCCACCGTGGTCGGTCGTTCGCCGCCCTCATCCATCGGTTGCCCGCCACCCTTAGTCATATTTTAACGCTTTCACTTGCTGATCGCCAGTCGCCAGTGAACCACACGGAGATTTGAAGCTAACTCCTACATAACGTACTATTATGAATTTGAAATGAAAATTTAGACTTACCTATTTCCTTTACCCTCTGGGCGTCGATTCAATGAATCGGATGGAAAAATATATTTTATGAATGTACCTAATGCAAATAAGTTTATGGAAGCTAAATTGTCGGATGGAAAATAAGTGATTAACTGACAAAGTCTTTACGTCAAATTTAACTATATACATATTCATGTCTTTTACAATTGTTAGAAATTTACTTTGTAATTTTACTAAGTCATATTGCAATAGCCTGGCTACAAGTATCTAGGTCTATTCGAAATACAGTGTTTTTTGTTTACGCGGTAGCAGCCTCAGAGGCGTTTGCGCCTGGTAATTTTTCTTCTGTAGTTTATATGTGGCGATTATCATTTACTTAACTTAATGTGAGTGGCTTGTTTTTCTGTTACGGTGTTAATTGCTCGCCCAGTAGATAAAAAGCGTAAGATGAAATCTAGTGAATATTTAGGTGAAATTTTACGAATAGAAGTTTTATCTACCTTTTTACAATTATTGAGGGTAAAAACCCGCAGTTATTATCGCGTTTTAAATAAATAAAATAGTCAAAGTCAAAGTCAAAGTCAAAGCATTTACTTAATTTAGATCATAAAGTATGATGCTTATGAAAAGTCAACATTACATTTTGTCAGCCAATTGACCTACAGCCAGTTCGCTGACGAGGTAGAGCTGTGAGAAGAACTGGCAAGAAACTCACGCCACTCTTTTCAATCGCCAGATAATTACAGTTATTTGAATGAGTTACAATTTAAACACTCAACGCAACCAAAGAACCATACAAAGTAATACTTACAAATTAACTAATTAATATAATACTAAGATTAAAGAAAGAAAACAAGGAATTCAATTATTTAGTTTCAACTAGTATGGTAATTTGACTACGTATTTTAATTAAACTGGTAAATGCACCCCCTGGTCACATTGAACGACAAGGTAATACTGGATTGAATATTAAATGTAAGCCATGCCAAGATTGACCAGTCATCCCAAGTAGCACCCGTTCACGAGCATGACGCACGGGCCAGCCATCATCACCCTCGCCATATTAGAGGGAAGGTGATGACCCGGCCAATACGACACCACAAGCAATGACATTTTAGTGAGCATGACAATGCAGGGCATGGGTGGTAAAAGAACCCTAATAAAATGTATTATGCCTTACGAACTCGTAATGATCATGATATGCATCCACTTCACATTAAACTTTTACTACAATAGTCAACATAATTACAATAATAGTCAATATAATTACTATAATAATAATCAATATACTGAATGATAATAATAGTCAATATAAGTACAATAATAAAAATATCAATATACTTAATGATAATAATAGTCAATATAGCTACAACAATAATAATCAATATAACATTAATCTTGCATTAAACGAGCAACTATACCCATGCTGCTTTATCATTTAAATAATCATTAATAGTATAATAACCCTTTAGAATAAGGCGGTTTTTAACAGCTTGTTTGAATTTTTGTAGGGGTAGATTCATAATGTCAATGGGTAATTTGTTATAGAAACGTACACCTAGACCCGCAAATGAGTTGTTTACTTTATGTAGGCGATAATATGTACCAACTAATTTATGTTTACCTCGAGTATTCACAGAGTGCATGTCACAGTTTCTGGAATACAAGTCTATATTTTTCTTGATAAACATAATATTGGCGAAGATATACTGAGACGCCACCGTCAGAATACCTATTTCTTTAAAAATCTCTCTTAGTGAAACCTTAGGGCCCAAATTGTAAATAGATCGCACTGCTCGTTTTTGAATTATAAAAATTGACTCAATATCCGCAGACTTGCCCCAGAGCAGTATACCGTATGACATCACGCTATGGAAATAGCTGAAATAGACAAGTCTAGCTGTTTCTATGTCGGTAAACTGTCTTACCTTTCTTATCGCAAAGGCTGCGGAACTGAGTTTACCAGCAAGACACGATATTTGGGTACCCCATTGAAGCTTGTTATCTAAAGTTAAACCCAAAAAAACTGTAGACTCAACAAAGCTCAAAGTTTCATTATTTAAACTTATATTAATAGCTAGGCTTCTAGTATTGGGCATAGTAAATTTAACACATTTAGTTTTCTTTGAATTAAGCAGTAGGTTATTCGCACTAAACCAGTCCAGAACTTTCACTAGTGAGCTATTCACTTTATCAATGTTAGTTTCCTTACGATCCACTTTAAATAAAAGTGATGTGTCATCAGCGAACAGTACAATGTCGCAAAAATTCTGAATATGGAATGGCAAATCATTGATATAAATCAGAAAAAGAAAAGGGCCTAAAATGGAACCCTGTGGCACGCCCATAGCTACAGGTAATCCGGTAGACCTACTTCCGTTTATATCAACATATTGTATTCTATTGCTTAAGTAAGTGGCAACTAGATTAAGTGCAGCTCAATATATTGCTCAGAATATATTGCTAGCGTAGGTGAAATCACATCTTATACCTATTTTTAGCTTAAACTACATGGAAAAGTTTAGAAGGAATCCTTCGCAAGTCTCGTAGCGGCAATTATTAAGGAATGAAAACGACGGTAACTTAGTATCGATTCTGTTATAAAAGTTCAGATAGTAACATATACTACCCGGACTTATATAATTGGTGTAATTATTCTAATTTTATATAAGATATGTTTATTTTGACGGAAGTAGATCCTCGCTGGTTTCAGCATGAATGGGTCGGATTGTCCGGGGAAGTACGACCCTCTCATAGAAGATCAACTTAAGAGTAGTAGTATCCTTACTACTGCATTTCGTTCGGTGAGTGAGAGTGCCGGAGGCCCAATTTCCCCCCTTTCCTCTTTACTCACCGCCCTCATTCCC
Source organism: Parascotia fuliginaria (assembly GCA_963082885.1). Taxonomy (NCBI): domain Eukaryota; kingdom Metazoa; phylum Arthropoda; class Insecta; order Lepidoptera; family Erebidae; genus Parascotia; species Parascotia fuliginaria. The sequence goes on along the minus strand of OY720180.1, from coordinate 8,378,243 downwards.
TTCCTCTAACACCATTCCCAGCCGCCATAGTGGAGGCCACCATACCAGCAGTTTAAGACGATAGCTTTTGGTATGGTGGCCACCACTTCTGGATTCCACTGACTGCTTACCATCAGGCGGGGTGGAGTCACTTTGGTAGGCTAATATATATAAAAAAAAAGGATATAGGTATTTATTGAGGCATAATGACTGGGACCAGTGATAGTGCCCACTGAAGTGTGTAGGTTGGTCATCTCTTCTTAGTATTAATTCTTTCGATTTTATACAGTCGGTAGAAATTTTGTGTACTTGATGTTGATACCGATAGGGACACCTATTAAACATTGTAGCTACCTATGGCACATTTTAAAAGTGTGTAGTATTGTTGTTGCGCGATACTAAAGTCTCTACGTACATGGCACAGTGTGAGACCCGCATAACACCTCCCTATTATGACACCGAGTACTGTACATCAAAAATGCATTTTATTTTTTCTATAATTATTATACATGAACGCATACCTACGCTTGTTTTGTGTTCTAATTGTTACAAGTGTTGTTTAAAACTGAATTTTAAAAATTGCAATGTTTTATTTTATGATGCACAATCATATTTTATTATTATTTCTTGCTGTAATACACATTAATAATATACTACTGAACGTCCAGTGATCAAATATCGACTTTATGTCATTTACATTTTTGTTGTGTTCAACACCTCTTATGTTATGATGAGAGATTGTTAAAATGATAAGACCGATTACGATAATGTTTGTTGTTTATTGGCACACACAGAGCTCTTGATGTCTGTTAGCGTACTGATTGTATCTACTTACATTAATTATAATAATAAAATGTTTATGAAGCAAAATCAATATAAATGTATACATAGCAAAATGTTTAGTTTGGACTGAACATCTTCCCACAGGAGAGAGATAACACGAAATAACAATAGTAAAATAAATGATTACTTAACTTACAAAAAATAAAAATTATCAAAAAAGATAATGTTATGTAAAATTATAAAAATGGATTCTATATAATAATAAATTATATTATTCATCTTGATTTCCAAATGGAGGGGTTCTAAATATGGGCGAGGTCGTTTTGTCTTGACGCGATGTAGTCTTCGATCCGCGCGGCCGTGTTGGCGGCGCCACAGGTGCTAGGTTCTGATTGTCTGCTGGTGTATCGCTAGATACAGCAGGTGATGACGGAATGACATTTCTGTTATGAGTATGACAGAATCTTCTATAACCAAGAAATATGATTACACTAAGTAGGGCTCCAACGAGCACGTAAATCAGCACGTAGTGATGTACGTCGTGGAATGAGGTGTTCTCAGCAATTACATTCTGTGTTTTGATTTCTTGAATTCTTTCTCCGAGAGCGCTTATGTTTTCACGAAGCGCTGTGGAGCTCGTTCCAAGATCGTCTGTGGTGGGCATAGAAATGTTGATGACGTCATTGATAGCTGCTATCTCAGGAACATAAACATCTGGAGATATTTTAAATTCACTCGTATAAAATTTATGTGAGCAAATTGTTAATGATTCGCTTTTGATTGCGCAGTCAGGTTTAGTGGCGATGACCCCTGCCCCAGTCAATTGTTGCGCAGTAATTCGATCATCGCATAATATTCTTATGTTGCAGATACCGCATGCAATAAAAAGGTAATTATTAAATATGTTTAGCTCGATAAACTTGCTGTTGCACTCGGTGATGCTTGTTTCACATATATTTGTCTGTTTGTTTTTCAAACACAGATCCTTATCTGATTTTCTCTTGTAGATAGGACTTTTCAGATAACACAGATGTTTACCGGACTGGTGTAAACTGCATTCTTGTAATTCAATTGGCGACATTGGTATGTAGGTATCCTTTTCTAAGTTAAGGGCTATGTACTCGGATATAGGTATAATGCTGATAAACTTATTCAGTTTTTGCGTTGGTATTGGTATTACTCTATATAGACTATAGCTGTCTCTGCTGACCAAGGGGACTCTTATCTCAAAAATTAGGTAACTTTTCGTTAATTTTGCCTTGATCTTAAAATATTGATATATCTCTTGAAAATCTGTTTGTATATTAGCTATAGGTAAAGTCAGATCTTTGGTAATCTGTCCCATGATAACACTAAGCTCTTTGCGTAACTGTTTCGGACTTATAAGGTGAATGTTAAACTTTCCATGATAACTGTCAGTAATCGTGTCGATTAACATGTTCTGTATGTTTTGTAAGTTGACCAGAAGATTGTTTGCAACCAGCGATAAGGACAAGAAGTAGTTAACGTCGATAATCGTCTCTAATTCTGACTTGATTCTCCCAGCGAGGTTGTCTAAAATATTTAAATGTTGAGTGATACTTTTATGTTGAATACGCATAACTTCTTCCATTCTTTTCATCATGTTGTATTCTGCTTCAACTATCGACGTTTGGTTCTGGAATAAGTGAGCTAAATGATGTTCGTTCTGCTTAATGAGTTGTATATCTTGTTCATATTTTTCTGCGAAACGATCGTCAAGTACTCCGAAGAGGGTATTTGCGAGATACCCGACACCGTTGATGAGTCCGCGTTTCTGTCTATCGTGTTCCGTTTGTTTATTTAGTAGTGAATGACTGTAGTACTCCAGTTCACTTAAACTGTGAAGTAACTGTAATAAGAGTGCCGTGCAGTGCGTTTATTAACGTACATTTAACGAAACGAAAAAGGCCATAAACACCAAGATATGGTCAAGCGTTCATCGAGAAAAGTCAACCCCAAAACTCGATATACCTGTCTTCAACGGAAACTACAACCAATGGATTCCCTTCAAGGACTTATTTACAGAATCCATCCATAATAACCGCTCACTTTCCGGTGCACAGAAAATGCAGTTTTTGAAGAGTAAAGTCAAGGGAGAGGCCGAGCGCCTTATTCAACACTTACAAATAAGTACAGAAAACTATGCCGTTTGTTGGGACATACTGAACAATCGATATAATAATCTAAAATTAATATTTACATCGCATATGAATATTTTACTTGGATTACCTATTTTACAACAAGCATCAGTTAACAGTATCAAGAAAATTCATGACGTCACTCTGGAAAGTTTAAACGCTATCAAGAATTTAGGGGTTGACACAAGCACTTGATAATTCATATTTTGTGCCAAAAATTGGACAACGAAACTCATCATGACTATGTACAGTCGCTTACTAATCCGAGAGATTTACCAAAACTACAGGACTTCTTGGACTTTTTGGAAGTTACTTTTACTTCTATGGAAACCTCTAGGAAGAAACAAGAAAATATAAATCCGCATAAACAATTCAATCAAAATCAACAACAAAGATCTTATAAATCAAATTACAACAAACAAGCATATTCTACTAATCGAAATTCGACAAATAACTCGGCTGTTTCGCAACCTTTAACAAGCAAGTCTTTTACAACCAAATATAAATGTCCACTTTGTAACAAAGATCACGGCCTATATCATTGTCAAGAATTTTTGGACATGACCCCCCAAGGAAAACGGAAAACCGTTGCCAAACTAAATGTTTGTCAAAACTGTTTATTTAATCATAATGGAAACAAATGCATTTCCGAGAAAAGATGTCGAGAGTGCAGTGGCAGTCATAACACCATTTTGCACGAGGCATTTTCGTCATATTTGAACAAAAACAACAATCAAGCAACATTGAAACATAATGCGTCAACATCGCCGTCAGAACAAAATATCAGCATAAATAATTCCAATGTTACTCAACAATCTAATAATATGATGGAAATATTATTAGCGACTGCGGTTCTCAAAGTGCGAGCCGCAGACGGTTCTTATAAAACAATGCGAGCCCTAATTGATCAAGGCTCGCAAGTATCAATAATATCAGAAAATGCAGCTCAACGCTTATCACTACCCAGACGTAATTGTAAAGGTAGTAATTTTGGAGTTGGAATTAAACCAAACAGCTGTAAAGGAGTTATTGACCTTGAATGCGCTTCCATGGATAACAGCTATACCTTCGAAACCACAGTATTCATTATGCAATCGTTAGTAAACCACTTACCAACGTTATCATTTTCAAAACCTTCATGGGAGTTCCTAAATAACATAAGTCTAGCAGACCCTGACTTTAACATTAGCAGACCAATAGATATTTTACTGGGAGCAGATATATATTCTAATATTATTTTAACTGGTATATGCCAAGAGGAAAACCAGACTGCCCCAATCGCTCAACAAACCCGCCTTGGCTGGATTCTATGTGGCAGCACCCGTACTTATCAATGTAACGTAATTTTAAACAAAATTGAACAAATTGAAAGATTTTGGGAAACCGAGGAGATTTCTGAGGAGCCTAATGTATCAGAAGAAGACCTTAAGTGCATACAGTTTTATCAAGAGACAACAACTCGTTGCAGCGATGGGAGATACGTAGTAAGACTTCCCATGAAGCCGGGCTATGAACAGAAATTAGGTCAATCAAGAAATAAGGCAGTCGCGCAGTTTTTACAATTAGAACGAAAATTCCGTAACAATAAAACTTATGAACAAAATTATAAAATATTTATAAATGAATATTTATTACTTAGACATTTGAAACCTGCTGACAACAAAGTTGAACGACTCGAATATTATTTACCGCATCATGGCGTGGAACGTGCCGAGTCAACAACAACGGCTTTGCGAGTAGTGTTCAATGGCTCGGGTAAAACATCAACGGGTTCGAGTCTAAATGATGTAATGTACTCGGGCCCTAATTTACAACAAGACCTTCAGGGATTACTACTCAGATGGAAGCAGTATGAAGTGGCCTTTACTGCAGACATTGAAAAGATGTTCAGACAAGTCAGAATCAAGGACGAGGATCAGCATATTCAAAAAATCATTTGGAAAAACTCTCCTCAGTCAGCATTACAAGAATATCAACTATGTACTGTAACTTACGGTACCAAAGCCGCCCCCTTCTTAGCCATGATGACGCTAAAGCAATTAGCAAAGGATGAGAGAGCGAATTACACAAACAATGAAGCGATTAAGGTCTTAGAAGAGTCCTTTTACACGGACGATGCTATTTTTGGGATCCACTTTACGACTGCAGCGTCAGCATTACAGCTACAACAAGACTTAATAAAACTACTTAAATCAGGCGGCTTTAATTTAAGAAAATGGAATTCTAACAATATTGAATTATTAAATCATATTGATAAGGGACAAAGTATCAAGAACAACTTTGATTTCACACATGCGTACTCAGCTAAAACACTAGGATTAATCAAATTTCAATCGAAAAATAAACATTCATCAGGAAAAATAACTAAAAGAAGTCTTCTATCCGAGATATCACAGCTATTTGATCCCCTCGGTTGGCTCGCTCCTGTAACAATCAAACTTAAGTTTCTCTTCCAACGAGTTTGGCAGTTAAACTTACAGTGGGACGACGAGCTACCTAGCGAAATCAAGATTGAATGGAACCTTATGAAAACAGATATAAAAACAATTGAGCAGTTACATGTACCGCGGTGGCTTGGTACGCGAGAAAGCCAGCACATTGAATTACACGGCTTCTGTGACTCATCTGAAAAGGCTTTTGGTTGTGTAATTTACACAAAAATAATAGAAGATAACAAACCAACAATAGTTCTTCTGGTAGCTAAAACAAGATTAGTACCACGAAAAAAAGCTATAACAATTCCAAGATTAGAACTGAATGGAGCAGTGTTGTTATCACGACTCATGAAGAAGGTTATGCACTGCTTACGTACGTATGACATACAAGCATATGGCTGGTGTGACTCTACTGCTGTTCTGGGGTGGTTAAACGGAGACCCTTCACGATGGAAACCGTTTGTTGCGAATAGGGTCAAACAAGTAACAGAAATATGGCCCTCGAACAGCTGGCGATATGTTAAGTCTGAAGAGAACCCAGACTGCGCTAGCAGAGGCCTATCGGCTGAACAACTTAAACATTATCCTATCTGGTGGCATGGCCCTTCATGGCTAATGAATGATGAGCTGAAACAAGAAAACATCTCTATTTACACAACCATCGAAGAATCAAAACAAGCATGCATTATCACAAATCAAGAACAAAAAAAATAATATTTTTGAAATATTAATACGCTAACAAAGTTCCTTTACCCGCTTAGTAAGAATATTAGCATGGATACTTCGCCTTAAACAAAACAAGCTTACTAAGCGCCAGCCATACTTAACATTATTAGAACTAAAAATAGCAAGAAACAAATTAATAAAATATATTCAATCAACCGAGTTTTCAGACGAAATTAATAACATTAAACAACATAAACAAGTTATGAAAAAGAGCAGTATTTTCAAGTTGAACTCCCTTTTGGATGAACATGAAATTTTGAGAGTGGATGGAAGACTAGAAAATGCTGTAATGAGCAGAAACATGAAGCATCCAATTATTCTACCGAACAAAGGACATTTCACAGAATTAGTTATAATGGATGCCCATAAGATCACATTTCATGGAGGCCCACGACTGACCGCAGCTTTCATTCGTCAAACTTATTGGATTGTTGGTGGAAATAGAGCAATTAAAAAGTTGATACGAACCTGTGTTACATGCCGACGGCACGCGCCAAACATACAACATCAAATTATGGGCGATTTACCTAAAGCTAGGTGTAACTCCTCCCGCCCTTTCTATCATACAGGAGTACATTACACGGGTTACGTAGACATCAAGGCTTACAAGGGACGTAACATACGAACGACAAAGGGTTACGTAGCAGTTTTCGTATGCATGGCAACTAAGTCCATACACCTCGAGCTTGTATCTGACCTAACTACGTCAGCATTTTTGGCTGCATTACAACGAATGGCCGCTCGACGAGGCGCTCCGCGTCACATTTATTGTGACAACGGTACGAATTTCATCGGAGCAAACCATACTCTTGAGCGAACCTTCCACCAGCACCAACAGCATTCAACAGACCCTGAGTATATGATGGAAATAACAAAAATGGGAATAGAATTTCATTTTAACGCCCCTTCTTGGCCAACAGCTGGAGGACTCTGGGAAGCAGCAGTAAAAAGCGTTAAATTTCATATCAAGCGAGTGATTGGTGAGCAAAAGTTAACGTTCGAGGAATTTACCACCATATTTTCTCAACTTGAAGCGTGTTTAAATACTAGGCCGCTATGTGCACTGACCGAAGATGTAGAAGACCTGAACTTCCTCTCGCCGTCACATTTCCTGTACGGTACAGCTGATGTAACAATTTTACAAACTGAACATGATGCTAGAACAAGATGGCAATTAACAGAAAAGATAATGAGTGACATTGGTAACGATGGAAATCTGAGTACCTTACTCAGATTACAGTTCGAAACAAGTGGACGGAATCAATACCTAACATCGAAATTGGCAATTTAGTTACCATACGAGATGATAACTTACCACCTGGTAAGTGGTCGATGGGTCGAGTAATTACCTTACATCCTGGGAAAGATGGCTTCGTAAGAGTCGTGTCCTTGAAAACTAAAAACGGGATAATGAAGAGGCCAATTAACAAATTGTCTATTTTACCTCTACAAGGAAGTGAAATACACGAAAGAAAACAGGAAACAACGTCAGCAAGATCAACTATTAAATGCAGCTTGTTATCGTTTACAACTGCCTTATTATTATTTTTGAGTATCATAATACCAACACATGGAGCTAGCAATATACACCAATTACCAAAAAATCAAACATTATACTTTGATTTGATATCAGATACACAATATATTCGAGATGAATGGAAGCTCATCGTTTATTACAACATGCAACCATTTTGGGAAGGATCCGAAGCGCTTCATAAATACGTGAAACATTTAGACAACATATGTATTAAAATAAACGGTGACGCGCACTGCACGGCACTCCTTACAGTTACGTCACAGTTTAAGTGAACTGGAGTACTACAGTCATTCACTACTAAATAAACAAACGGAACACGATAGACAGAAACGCGGACTCATCAACGGTGTCGGATATCTCGCAAATACCCTCTTCGGAGTACTTGACGATCGTTTCGCTAAATGAATATTCGTATTTAGAATATTCTTGTTCATAAGCTAAATTAGCTCCTTCTAGCTCGCTGTCGAGCTCCCAGTGAAGTGTGTCGATCACATTCCATCTAGAGCTTAATGTCTTCAGCGCATCTTCTAGCTACCATTTTTCATTCAAAGTCTGTATGTTAATGTTAGCCACTGTGCGCTTGAATGCTCGAAAATTGCTGCTTTGTTTCCGCAACATGTCGTCGTGCTTGCTGTTAGTGCCACGATCATCTGGCTTAGAAAATGACGGCGAAGGTAAAGGATTAAGCACTGCTGGCTTCAATATAGGAGTAGAAGCTCTTTCGGCAGCTGCTGGTAGATAACTTTGAATAAATGCTTTGGTTTTGTTGTAAAATTCCAATACTTGATGATATTGATTCTGTGCAATGTAGGGATGACTTTCATCACACACTTCACGTACCTGGAGGTGATTGTTGTAGTATTCCTGCCAATAGGCCTCTAGTGTCTCCAACCTCTTTTTTATATGAGTGGCGGTTTTACAATCCCATCCGCCATCTTTTTTGAAGTTAGAAAGAAGATTTTGCATCGCTGCAGCGATTTGTTCTTGAGTTGCTAGTATATCTTCCATGTTAATGCTTGATTGATGATAATATCTTGATAATGAGTTTGTTGATAATTCCTTGATATGGGTCGTGTGACAATGCACCGACAGTGATATGTACGACTTCTCAAATCTACTGGTGAGACCCGCTTCTGGGAGGCCAGCAAACCCGATTCGCTATCACTGAAAGTGACAATGACACAGAGACACACTAATTTGAACTATAACACGAAAATTGTTCCATATGGTAACTGATTCCACGTCACACGCGAGGGTCCTGCTTGTAACCAACCGTGCGACAGGTTTTAAGCTCGAAGGACCAAAAAGATGTTGTGTTCAACACCTTTTATGTTATGATGAGAGATTGTTAAAATGATAAGACCGATTACGATAATGTTTGTTGTTTATTGGCACACACAGAGCTCTTGATGTCTGTTAGCGTACTGATTGTATCTACTTACATTAATTATAATAATAAAATGTTTATGAAGCAAAATCAATATAAATGTATACATAGCAAAATGTTTAGTTTGGACTGAACAATTTTAAAGGTATTTTTATCATACGTATACCTCATCTTGATCATTCATTGTTATTATTAAGATTATTTTATCTTTTTTCACGCCCGTATTCTCTGAGCTGTCTATGCACTATTATGTGCATGCAATACTGACCGAATTTCAAACCCTAGTTACAAAAAAATCTCCTCGTTTAATAGTTTTTGAGCTTTATAGCATTAGTTTACACATAATAATTATATGCTTTTATACCACAATTTTCCAGAACTTGCTTAACAATTTGAAGAAAAGTCATTTCGCCGATTTTTCAATAAATCCTCTGAATTTATTTACCTTCTTTTCATTTAAAGCATGATTTTCTTGTTTGTGATACCTATATCAGAATTTTCAAATGAAGTTATAAAATTATAAGAACATTAAAAGCAAATCTTACATCGATCTACGTTATGTGTTTTATCATTTAAAATCATTAAATATTACTCGTGAACTTCTCTGTATTTAACCACAATAATATCTTTTCTTGGGTTTACTTCTGTTCCTTACTCTTTTAACTTTTACTTTAAATCATCACAATATCCACTTCATCTATAACTCATGTGATTGTGTTGTTTATTTATCTTATACTTGCTTTCCGCGGCTTGGTTTCACCCGCGTCTTTGCTTACTGCTCTTCTTCTGTTGCCAGTAGCGCGATGTTACTTAGCCTATAAATAACCTTACTCGAGAACTGGGCTATTATAAGTAAAAAGAATTTTTCAAATGAGACTGTTAGTTTCAAACAAAGAAACAAACTCTTCCACTTTATCTAAACTTATAGATTACTTACCCGTCAGTCTTTCCATAAAAGACTCGAGTATCTCCTGAGTGAATATGAGTTTTTAAAGATTTACCTAGTTCTCACCTACTACGTTATATGCAAAATTCTGGAACAAAATGTTATGTTTCTAAACCTACGGGTTTAAGCTGAGCGTTATCTGTCAACCAATTCACTTTTTTACTTACCAGCTCTGGCTAAGGGTAAGTCATATTTTCAACACTTCTTCTTCTTTTCGAGTCGACAGCAAATCTTTTTATATTATATCAGCCCAAAACTTAGCTACGGCTACTGCATTGTCAGCAGCGTTCATTAAATCTTCCTGCGTGCAGTTGATCGGGCACGCAGGGCACGATAACAAATGGGCCATTGTTTGAGGATTGGCTCCACACTTGCAAATTAGATCGGCACCGTCAGAGAATCCCCACCTGGACAAATTATCTTTAGTTCGGCCGACCTGTGTCCGAAGTCTGTTTAAAGATTTCCAGGTATGCCATGATAAATTATGACCAGGCGGGCGATTCTCCGACGGTTGGACGAAGGGCTTTGGGAGATTAACACGCTCTCGCCACAATCTGCATCGCTCTTTTGATTTTTCTTCTTGAAGCGGGAGCACACACTTAACAAAATTTTTTCGGCTTTTCAGCCTTTGTGGCACAGGGTTGTAATTAAAAAGTGGGTGCCTTGTGTCGTCTAGCATTCTAGACCTTTCGGCGGAGTCTGCTACAGTCCTGCGAACATCCGGCGGTGCTATTCCAGATAGTGGATACAGCATTTGTACCGGGGTCGGTTTTAAACAACCAGTAATAATCCGGCAAGTTTCGTTTAATGCTGTATCCACCAACCTTGTATGGGCTGAGCGACTCCAAACTGAACTGGCATATTCGCCTGCAGAAAAGGAAATCGCCAGGCCAGTGGTCCGCAGAACGGTAGGCGAATCTCCCCACTTCGAAGAGACCAATCGACGCAACAGGCTATTTCTGGAGTGCACTTTCTGCTTGATGTTTTCGCAGTTTTTCCTAAAAGTTAATGACCTGTCCAGATAAACACCCAGATATTTTGGAAAGTTGGTATGCTCAATAGGCACCCCACGCCATTGGATGTTTAGCTTACGACCCGCTTCTTTGTTGCGAAGGTGAAATGCGCATGTTTGAGTTTTGTTCGGGTTCGGCTTTAACGAGTTGGCGTCATAATATTCTCCCAGTCTTTGCAAGGCACTCGATAAATCGGCTTCGACCTGTTTAAAACTAGCAGCCTGGGAGGTCAGAGCGAGGTCGTCTGCATATAGGAAGCGGGACGTGTGGGGACTTGACGGTTGGTCGTTGGTGTAGATGTTAAATAAAATGGGAGCCAAGACGCTGCCTTGAGGCAGGCCATTTTTTTGTGTTCTCCAACGACTTTTATCAGACAGGAGATGAACCTGGAACCGCCGATTGTGTAGAAGTTCGCGGAGTACACTGACAAATTTACTGTCATTAGTAATTGACTCCACCTTCCACAACAGTCGTCTCAGGTTGACAGTGTCGTAGGCTGCAGATAGATCCACAAAGACAGCACCTGTAACCACTCCTGTCTCGAAACCGTCTTCGATGTGTTGCGTTAGTGTTAGTGCCTGGTTGCTACACGATTTTACAGGCCTAAACCCAGCTTGTTCGGGAATCAGCTTTGGGTCAATCAAGCCGGTCAGCCGGGCTAACAGCAGTCTCTCAAACAGCTTGAATGTATGGCACAGTAAAGATATTGGCCGAAAGCTTTTCGAGTCATCTGCTGGTTTGCCTGGCTTTAGAATAGCTATAACCTTTGCTTTACGCCAGAGCCGGGGGATAAAGCCATTTTCTAAGCAATTGTTGAACATTTGTAGCAACCATGACACTGCAACAGGGCCGAGGTGTTTTAGTTGCTCCACCGAGATGTCATCGACTCCAGAGGCCTTATCGCATTTGATATTTTTTAATGCCATTGAGATGTCAGTTAAAATAAAAGGTTTACTGATATTATCGTAGGTGTTAGTTGCACTTTTTAGTTTGGGAACTGTTAACGCCTACACTAAAATGTATAATTGTTCATATTAATAACTTTATTGCTATATCGATTTGTGTAGGGGCTACCGTTATGACGGTACTTAGAAATAGTTAACAATTATAATAAGGAAAAATTTCTACCTACTTTTGTATAAAAAAACTTGCTATCCTACATTCAATACGAACGCACATGAATTGTGAACATTATTGTTAATTAACAAGAAATAACATTAAATTCATCTAATACGCTACTTCATCGTCGTTTTATTGAGCGTCATAGCTCCAGTGTCTCGAGAATAGACATAATTGGCGACCGTGACAGGACGAAAGTCTGAAGGAAGTTTGCAGCACCAAGGACTATCTGGAGTTGGTCAGCACAGCACCGCAGCCATCAGCCGGTCAGCACCGTGCCGCATCTCATTATCATCTTTGGTACAAGCAGCATACACGGGTATCGGAAGCACCAGCATCGCCGGACATAGACGTTAATTGCGGCGTCACACCGCAGCACAGCAATATTACTGCAGCTAAGTGGCTTCCTTTGCTCCTAAACTTCCTGTTACCTAAAGTAACCTATTACCTACCCAATATTTTGGCTTCAAACCTGTGCAAACTACGTGTAAACCTATAAAACTAGGTGCAATTTAAACTTGTCAAGTTACAATATTACGTCATACACAATTTTTCGTTAAATTCTTACGAGCTCGCTATCATTTAATGTTTTTTTACAATTTATACGACCATTCCTACTGCATATTTCGAAATTCGAACGCCTTTATTACAGTTTAAAGCGGCTTTTTTCGAAATTTTTATCTTTAGTTTACCCACAACGGTTTTTATTATTAGATATTTTCTTTGTTTATAATTCATTCTTCTCAAAGGAAAACCTCGCGAAAGGCTTCTACGCCTTATAATTTGCATAATAGTGACTATTTCCGCCGACAATTTCAGCTGGATATCGCATTAACCGTGCGTCACTGAGCGTCGTCAGCGCCTGCGCAGCTCGACGCTCCGCGCTGAGCACAGACTTCGGCCTCCCGTGCGGTAGACACCATCAACGAGGGGCGTGAGCGTATTTTTGTTTATTTTTAAATTTTTAATTATTCATTCTTATTACATAAACTTTTACATAAATTTAATTTTGCTCGTAAGAATTCTCTGTTAGATTAACTTATTGAACTAAGCCATTAATAAACAAATAATAATAATGGCTTCAGGTGCCGACGCAAAGAGCTTGGCGGAATTGATTGTTAGACGCAGTTCCGTCAAAGGCCAAGTTACGAAGTTTAAAAATTATCTAGAAAAGTTATCACAGCTCGACTGTTTTACTGCCACACATCGGGCAGAACTTACACTTAAATTGAGCAAGTTTGAAACTTTATCGTCAAAGTTTGATGACTTACAAAGTCAAATCGAAATTTTTAATCCTACTTCGTTAGATAATGAGCTCGAAGAACGAGAAAACATAGAAAAGGAATTCATAAGCAATATTGTAACGGCACAAAATTTATTACAAATACATAACAAGGATGAGAGCGTCCACGATTCAAGTAGCCCTCATAATACAACACATTACGCTCTTGAAAATAACGAAATGGGTTTCAAGCTACCTTTAATTCAAATAGCCAAATTTGATGGATCTTACCTCCGTTGGATGGAATTTCGTGACACCTTTCGATCTTTAGTTCATGAAAATACTAAAATTAGGCCAGTCAATAAATTTCACTATTTAAGTTCATACCTAGAAGGCGAGGCAGCGCGAATCATCTCAAACCTTGAGGTATCTTCTGATAATTATAAAGAAGCTTGGAACCTATTACTCGAACGTTACGACAACAAGCGTTTATTAGTAGGGTATCACCTCAGCGCGTTATTTAATATAAATCCAATCAACAAAGAGACGGAAAGATCACTGCGTTTCTTAGTTGATCACGTTAGTAAAAATCTGCGTGCTCTTTCTAATTTGGGACAAGCCACTGAGCACTGGGACGTCATAATAATTCATTTAGTTGCTTCTAAGTTAGACAATCAAACCTTAACAAAATGGGAAGAATACCGTAACGCGTTATCAATTGATTCACCTACACTAAAAGAATTTCACAAATTTTTAAGCGACCGTGCAGCCGTGCTCGAGTCGTTAAACCGTGGTAAGTCAGATAACAAACTGAAACCCACTCACAACAAATGTTCAGATGTTCATTCAAAAAATAAAGAGCATACTCACCCTAAATCACATGCATACACTAGCGGTAGTAACCAGTCACAACCACAATCATCTTCATTTTCATACCTCTGTCCCTGCTGCAACGATGATCATAAAATATATGATTGCCCATCATTTATAGCCAAAGACATACGCGAACGTATAGCAGAGGCAAGTAAATTAAGATTATGTCTTAATTGTTTAAGATCTGGTCATCCTACTTTCAGATGTCGCTTAGGTCGTTGCCGCGAATGTAACAAGAGACACAATAGCATGTTGCACCTTCCTACTGGTAAGGCTGATAACACAAATAGTGGCAACAGTTCAGCAGAGACATTGGCCAACTGTAACAACCAAGGCACTAAACAAGTTCTACTTTCCACTGCCTTAATTGAAGTAGTCAATCCGAAAACTAAAAAGGCTGAAACAGTACGCGCCCTACTCGACTGTGGCAGTCAGTCCTCTTTTATAAGTCAAAATCTGAAACAAAGGTTATCATTAGAGGATTGTCCTATTAATGCTACTAAGATTATCGGTTTTGGTAACAATGATTCAGGGATTATTACTGAATATTGCATTGTCCAAATTAAATCAAAAAATTCATCATTTACTGTTATTTCTAACTTTTATGCTATGGAACAATTAACAGGTTCCATACCCGGTTCATTTATTGATATTAGATCATTTAATATTCCTAGTAATATCATTTTAGCAGATCCCAATTTCTATCAACCTGCTTTCATAGACGTGCTCATAGGGTCGGACTTGTTTTGGGATATTATAGGTTGTGAGCAGCGGTCACTAGGCTTAAATTGCCCTAAATTACACAGCTCAAAACTGGGCTGGTTGATTGGAGGCCCCTTACAACATAAACACTCCAAAACGAATATTAAATGCAATCACTTACTTATTAATATATATCATAATGAAAATATTGAACAAAATTTAAATAAATTTTGGGAATTAGAAGAAATCCCATCAAAATCTTACCTAAGCGAAAGCGAGAAGGCATGTGAATCTCATTTTCAACAACACACCTCTCGCTTGGAAAATGGAAGATTTTCCGTTAAGCTACCTCTTATAGATTCTCCTGACTGTCTCGGGGACTCCTTCAATATGGCTAAGAAAAGGTTTTATAATTTAGAAAAACGCTTTAGGAGACAACCCGAAGTTAAATCGCAATATATTAAATTCATAAGAGAGTATGCACAACTAGGCCATCTATCTGATATTACATTAAATGACTTACAATCTAAAATTTGCTATTTCTTACCTCATCATCCTGTATTTAAGCAAAATAGTGAGTCGACAAAAATTAGAGTAGTGTTCGATTCATCGGCATGCACATCCTCCGGCCTATCTGTCAACGACATCCAGATGATTGGTCCTCAAATTCAAGACTCCCTTTTTGCCATATTAATTAGAAGTCGTTTCTACAAGTACATATTAACGGGCGACATAGAAAAAATGTTCCGTCAAATATTAGTTGATGAATCAGATCGTAATTTTCAACTTATCATATGGCGAGAAGACGAACATAAGCCTCTTAAAATATTGCGTCTGAACACTGTAACTTACGGGTTTGCCAGTGCAAGCTATCTAAGCACAAGGTGCCTTTGGCAGTTAGGCGAGGAGTGCGACGATCCTCTCATTAAAACTATAATACAGCATGATATGTACGTTGATGACGTCATCACCGGTTGTAATAGTCAAAACGGCTTAAAACTTATTAAAAATTCATTGTCGGATGCCTTAAAGAAAGGCTGCTTTAACTTGAGAAAGTTTAAATCCAACTCGCCGAATGTTCTCGAATCTTGCTCGGAAAACTCTAACGATACTCTAATTATTAGTGAGTCATCAAATACTCTTGGCTTAGGGTGGAATTCCAAGACAGACCGTCTACACTATTCTTTTGAAATTTCACCTGTCAAAGAAAATATCACCAAGCGCTATATACTAGCTACTACATTTAAAATTTTTGATCCCCTCGGTTTTGTTAGCCCCTGTATCATCATACCTAAATTAATTATGCAGCAACTTTGGCTGGATAAGGTCGGATGGGACGACCCAGTTTCAAAGGATGTCGAAAGGACTTGGCAAAGGTTTTCTAACAGCCTATCTCAACTGAGCCTTATAACAATACCTAGGCAGGTTCAATGTGACTCACCTGTTTTGACCGAGCTACACACTTTCAGCGACGCCTCGCAAGGGGCATATGGTGCCTGTCTATATATAAGGTCTATTGATGACACAGGCACTGTACATGTTAAACTTTTATGCTCTAAGTCAAAGGTGGCTCCAATAAAGGCATGCACTATACCACGCTTGGAGCTGTCTGCTGCATTATTAGCCGCGAAACTCTGCAGAACTGTGGTTGATTCTCTGAGGTTCCCAATTGCACGTAAGGTGCATTGGTGTGACTCTAGTGTCGTTCTTGAATGGCTGCATACTAGTTCCAGAAAGCTTAAAACTTTCGTGGCAAACAGGGTGGCGGAAATACTTGAATTAACAAATATGTCTTGCTGGCGTTATGTACCTACCCTGGACAATCCCGCTGATCTCATCTCGCGTGGCGTATATCCTGAAGATATTAAAAATTATGACTTATGGTGGTCAGGGCCCCAATATTTAGTCCAAGACGATTCTTCTTGGCCTACATTACCTAACGAATCCCAACAGGAAATTGAAATCCCTGATATAAAATCTAACGTTGTTGCTAAAATCGATAATCATTCAATAATTGTATTTGAAAATTATAGTAAACTGCATAAAATTAAACGGATTTATGCGTACGTTTTAAGATATTTACACAATTTGCGTAAACCTACAACACTTAGACGTTTCGGTGCGCTTAGTTTAGAAGAATTAAAGGATTCATTCCAGCTGCTATGTCGTATGGCACAACAGGAATCTTTTCCTGTTGAATATGGTCTATTGTCCAAAGGCAAACCTCTTAGTTCAAGGTCAAACATTTTATCCCTAACACCTTTTATGAACACAGACAGATTAATTCGAGTAGGAGGCCGTTTGGATGCTTCAACCATCGCATTTAGTAGCAAACATCCCATCCTACTACATTCCGCTCATCATCTCACCAAACTTATCTTTGAACGAGAACATTTACATAAACTACATGCTGGCCCGCAGCTTCTCCTGGCTAGCGTCAGGCAATACATATGGCCTATCAATGGTCGACACCTGGCCAGGAGAACTGTGCACAATTGCATCAAATGTAGAAGGGTGCAAGGCAAGTCTTTATCACCTATTATGGGAAACTTGCCTTCCCAGCGCGTTACGGTGGATTGCCCTTTTAGAAGTGTTGGAATAGATTTTGCTGGACCATTTTTTGTTTTAAATAAAAGAGGTCGTGGATCTAGGATCACAAAATGTTACTTATGTATTTTCGTTTGTATGAGATATAAATGCTTGCATTTGGAGGCAGTAGGTGATCTGTCGAAGGACGCTTTCATCCTTACTTTACGCAGATTTATTGCCCGTCGTGGTAAACCTACCGAGATTTTATGCGATAACGGCCGCAACTTTGTGGCCGCTTCAAAAGAAATTAGCGAATTTTTAAAATGTAATAACAAGGCCATAACAGAGTTCTCAAACGATGAAGAAATTAAATTTCTATTTTCGCCTGCTTACGCTCCAAACTTTGGTGGTATCTGGGAGGCCGGGGTGAAATCCGCTAAGTTTCACATTAGGCGAGTAATGGGCAACACACATCTAACTTTCGAGGAAATATCCACACTTTTTGCACAAGTAGAAGCCTTGTTAAATAGTCGTCCACTTTACCCTATGTCCTCGTCTCCGAATGATCTCCTTTTTCTCACTCCGGGACACTTCCTGATCGGCCGGCCACTAACTGCGTTACCATCGGCTCGTCTAGAAGAGAGGAGAGCAAGTCCACTCAGCTGAAGCGTTATGAGCGGCTAGAACAAATCCGACAGCACTTCTGGAGAAGATGGCAGAAAGAATACTTGGCCGAACTCCAACAAAGAACGAAATGGCGCACCAATGATACTCCGTTGAAGGTTGGTGACCTAGTGCTGCTAAAGGAGGAGAACCTACCACCATTATGCTGGCGCACGGGTCGAATCACAAAACTTTTTCCTGGTCCTGACGGAGTGTGTCGCGTTGCGGACGTCAAAACTACTCATGGAACCTACCGAAGGCCTTTTACACGACTCTGCCCGCTACCAGCGACGGAGCATCTTATAGAAAGTTAAAAGTCAGAGACTTTTAACGGGGGGGATGATGTTAACGCCTACACTAAAATGTATAATTGTTCATATTAATAACTTTATTGCTATATCGATTTGTGTAGGGGCTACCGTTATGACGGTACTTAGAAATAGTTAACAATTATAATAAGGAAAAATTTCTACCTACTTTTGTATAAAAAAACTTGCTATCCTACATTCAATACGAACGCACATGAATTGTGAACATTATTGTTAATTAACAAGAAATAACATTAAATTCATCTAATACGCTACTTCATCGTCGTTTTATTGAGCGTCATAGCTCCAGTGTCTCGAGAATAGACAGGAACCCTTCCAAGGCGGCCCGAGGATTTGCCATTCAACAAAAGCTGATGAGCGATCTGATTGGCAGTGACTTGGCTGGGCGATGCGGGTTGAGTAGGTTCGCTAGTGAGTTTGCGAATAGTAGTCCAGGCCTTCTTACTGTTGTGCGTCATATCGACACTGGTCACAGTTTTGACCCATTTCTCTCTTCGGCTTTCACCAATATTCAACAGCAGCTCTTCACCTACTAAAGTGGTCTCTTCTGAGAAAGGGTCCGAGTTATACAACGACTCGTATCGTGTTAGTAGTTCGGCACAATTCGTCGATAACCCTGGAATGTAAGAGGTCCTACAACCCCTAGGAATACATCGTCGAGAAACGCTTGATACAATTTCTACGAAACGATCGTAATTTACCGGGGTTGGTAAGACATTATGGAGGGCATCATCGACGTTTGAGGCGAACAGTTTCCAGTTGCCTTTAGCGTAGTTAAATCGGCGCCTGAACGGGACACTGATGGGTCGGACAATAGGCTGTACCACGCACATGATGGGCCTGTGCTGAGTGCGAGGTATGGGTGGACACACGCTTTTGAGACATTGTGAGCTAATAGAAGATGTGACAAAGACTAAGTCTGGATTGTATCCCTTTTTCCACCGACAGCTGTTGAAAGAAGCGGGTAATTTCGGATTGTGAATCAGACTCAGGTCATTTGTTTCAGCCCACTCCTCTACTATATGTCCACTACGGTCTGTGCCTCCGTAGCCCCAGTTGGAACCCCGACTATTGAAGTCTCCGATCACAACCTTCACTGGCTGCTTGTAAAAATTTTGAGGAGGGTCAAATTGGAACAGGGTACCAGGTGGTTTGTACACAGATGTTACAACACAGTTAGCACATTCGATTGTGATGATTTCGATGCCGTTGTGGGTCGAGCGCGCAGTGGATACGATGCTTACGCCGGGAGCAGCAAACACTGCGTTACCGTGCTTTGGGTGTTCGATCTCGGCGATAAGCGTCATTCCAGCTATTTGTGGGCGGCATTGGTGCACGTCTCGGTGGGTCTCTTGAACGCAAAGAATGTCACAGCTAGCTTTGCGGCAAAGATCAGAGAGGATTTCTGACTTCTCTTGAGAGAACCCTTCGATGTTTACCGATATGACACAAAGTGCCGGCTTTGTTAGCGGACTTTTTATGTTTGGATTTGCCATCGTGGTGTAGTAATTAGTTTCACGGCTTTGCCGCTACTTACGAGGAGGGCCCGAGCATAGGTGACGCTCTACGGGAAGGCTTACTACGTCCCCCCCTACCTGTTTTGAAAACTTTTTTTTTTATTTGTGATTTTGTAAGAACAAAATTATGCAATGACGTTTTATACTAGTACATGGTATTATGGTCAGATCGATCGAAGAGATTTTATAGGTAGAATGTCAACATAAGGTAATAGGTAGTATGCTTGGTTTGGTGAGTGAGACATATTTATTTATTGATTTATTGGCTCACAAAACAAGATACAAACATAAAGAAAAACAGTAAATATATGAAATAGAAAGCTAGTTTGTAACTCTACGTATGTATGCACAGATGGTCCAAGGAATTCGGTCACCTAGGGCCACATTCCTTAAAAATATAAAATTACCTAGTTGTGATAATACAAAAATATTATATGTCCTTTATTAACCGGAATTAGAACTGCTGATACATGGAATACGTCTAATTTCACTTTTGAATTTACTGAGACTACTATTAAATATATCTAAGGTAGAATGTCGAGACACCATGTCATTGTATAATCGGCACATTCTGGTTACAGGGTTATAGAAAGAGGTATAATTCTTGTAAACTTGTAGAGCAAATAATCTTGGTAAGGGATTGCGAGGTTTATAATGGGTGATGAAGAGAGGAGTAAATCAGGGCAATCTATGTGTGAATGAATGATTTTATATAAGCAGAATAGCTCGCTATATTGACGACGAGAGTAGAGAGAGGCTAGTTTAAACTTATGCAATTTGCTATTTGCTAGCATAAGACCTGTACTGTCGACCTAGGTGTAATCTGTAAAAAAGAATATTTAAAAACTTTTTTTGTACTCTTTCGATGCTGTTTTTATGAACCTCATAAAATGGAGACTACTAAGCCGTATTCTAGTATCGATCTTACTATAGTACAGTAAAGATGAATGAAAGGACGTTGGTATTTAAAATGTTTAGTAGATCGTGTTATAAAAGCAAGAAGCTGGGTAGACTTCAAGACAAGGTAATCAAAGTGAGCGTGAAAAGTAAGCTTTTCGTCGAAGAGAACCTCCAGATCCCCTATGAAAGACTTACGTTGCAAAAAGTTGTCATTAATTGTGTAAGAAAACAAGATTTTATGTTTGATTGTTGCAAACGAAATGACAAAACATTTTTCTATATTTAAATACATTCGATTAGAGATGCATCAATTAGCGATTATGTTTAAATAGTCTTGTAGAAAAAAGCAATAATTAATGTCTTTGATAGTGGCAAATAACTTGAGGTCATCCGCATACAATAAACAAGGACAGGTAAGTTGTTCAATTAGATCATTAATAAACACGATAAAGAGCAAAGGGCCTAAGTGAGATCCCTGGGGAACTTCAGATATGATAGCAGCGGGTATAGAAAGATGACCCTTGATGCTCACTAGTTGGCCCTTGTTATCTAAATATGACTTTATCCAGCGTAAAAGGTTACCGTGAATACTATACGTTTCAAGTTTATGACCCAGAATTATATGATTGACTTTGTCCAAAGCTTTAGAAAAATCTGTGTAAATAGAGTCAACTTGCATTCTTTTGGCAAACGCGACACAAAGATAATTTTTATACACTAACAGTTTAGTTGTAGTTGATTTATTGCAGACAAAACCGTGTTGATATTTAGAGATCATTTCCTTAAAATGCCAATAAAATTATTCATAAACAACAGACTCAAACAATTTAGTGAACACGGAAAGAATACCTATTGGTATTAATCTATAACATATATATCTATAATATATATATCTATATAGACGGCCAGAGATTGTTTCTTTTCCTTCTTCCTTTTTGTTCACTCCAATCTTATGGTCGGGCACAAAAAATATTCAGTTTTCTTCTTCTAAGTTTTATTATTAACATTTACAACCCTAAGCTGAGCCGATAAAGGAACTTGAAATTAGAGCACTATAAGATTTATCGCCTAATTTAGAGTAGCAAGTAGGAATCGAATTGATGAAAGTTGGTATATCTAACAGTAGACGACGATAGGCCACCATTGCGGGGTCTGCCCGCGAAACACGGCGCTCCACACGCTCGTGGAGTGTCCGGCGTGGGCGGACCAGCGCCGCGACCTAGTTGCGGCGCTCGCGACGGCCCGGCTCTCGCTGCCGACCGTGGTTCTGTTCATGGTCCGCAGCGAGAGGGCTTGGGAGGGAGTCGCCTCCTTTTGCGAGCAGGTAATGCTCGGCGCGGAGGCGGCCGAGTGGGAGAAGGAGCTGACCACCTTGCTCCCCGCCCGTCGCGCCCGCCCCGGACGTCACCGTGGGGCGCTCCGGGATCTACAGCCACCATAGGAGTATGCCTGCGGGCGGCGATTGGGCAATCGCCGCTCGAACAGCACAGGCCCTAGAAGGCGGCGTACGTGTTCGACGAACGACTCTCGATGGAGGAAGAGGGGGCTAGGCCTACCAAATCAGACGGGGCCCGCTCACGTTGAGCGGGTCGTGGCCTGTCGGGGTCGCGAATGAATGCGCGAGCGTCTCCCGTGACCCCGACACTCTTGCCGTCTGGAGGAACACCGTGGGTTTTAGTCAGCATGCCATGCAGCTGTCTCATTGTGGCCGGAGAGTCCGACATAACCCCCGCCTCGCCCAGGTGGGCGCGTACGCGTAATGCGTTGCCCACAAAAAAAAAAAAAAAAGAAAAGACGACGATAGGCCAAACGTAAAATTAAGTTTATTGACGACTAGCTTTCCGCGACGCGGTTTCACCCGCGTCTTTGCTTACTGCTCTGCACCCGTTGGAAGTAGCGTGATGTTACATAGTTCAAACAAACAAACGAACTCCTCCGCTTTATATAATAGTATAGATAATAATACGTAACTACTATTAGTTACGTATTATTATCTATACTATTATTGCGTATTTATTGCAACGTAGCAATAAATACGCCACTAAGGTGACACATACCCATATGACCCTTGCAATCAAGCAAGGTGATATAAATACAAACTATTTTGATGATCGTTTTATTTTTGGATGCTCATGTTCTTTTGATATATTTATGTCTGTATTAATCTATGCTCAAGATATTAATATCTACAGTTAACATTTAACCAGCGCGCAGCGCTCGAATGCATAGCACGAGCTATATTCATATTCATATTCATTTATTTAATAACATAAGTTACAGGTCATCAATACACAGTTTGTCCAATAATATACATATTTTGACATGTCATGTTCATAAAGCCATTAAATTATCTAAATATTGATTAACATTAATTGTATAAGTTAATGGTAAAATATTAAATATAATATAATTTAATTAGGGATTTAAAAAAAAAAAAAAAAAAACAAATAAAATACAATAGAATTACACATAGAAGAGGCAAGGTCTTAAACTATTGGTAGTTTCATAAATTCTTCAAAATCATAAAATTCGTGCTCAATAAGCCACACCTTCAGCCTATGTTTAAAACCCGCGGTGGAAGCTGCATTTCTTAGGTTGCCTGGTAGCCGATTGTATATAGCTGGTCCCGCTACGCGAGGCGTACGGCTTGATTTAGTTAGTTTGTGAGCTACATTTGTTAAGCGGTTTTTGTGCCTGGTGGTGTAGTTGTGTTTCGATCCAACATTCTCATAGTTGTTTATGTTCTCCCTTACGTAAACAGCGACCCGGTATATATATATGGAAGTGAGTGTCATGATTTTTAGCATTTTAAAAATACCTCTTGTTGACTGATCGTCACGCAGTCCCATTATGGCACGTACTGCTCTTTTTTGCATGCGGAACACTCGCAACCTATCTGAAGCTCGAGCCCATAACTCAGTACCATATGAAAGTACCGAATGTACCGTAGCGAAGTAGCAAGCTCTGACCACATCATTAGCTGCAGTGGCTGCTAAACGACGTAGTGCGAAACATGCACTGCCTAGTTTCGCGCACATATACTCGATATGTGATTCCCATATCAAGGAGCTGTCAAGAATAAAACCCAATAGCTTTGTGGAAGATACCTGGTTAATAATGGAGGTATTACAATTAACTTGAAAAGTTTCAGCTTGACGACCTGCTAATTGAAACTTCATGACGCAAGTTTTATGTAGGTTCAGTGCCAGTCCGTTGGAATGGAACCAGAGTGCAAGCTGATTCGCGACTCGATTGAGTTGGTTTTTTAGGCCGCCCTCTGTCTTGGCTTCCACGCTATTATTGCGTATTCAGATCATAGGCTATATTGTACTAGTAGGTACTTATTTATTTATTTATTTCTGCAAATATAGGTACATTAAGATGATACATTATAATTAAAGTTCTTTTGCCATATTTTACCCTACGGTGTGCAATATTGAATTAAATTAAATTGTAATAAAAAAAAACATTAAAATAAACATGTTAACTGTCAATAAAATAAATGTAAAAGTTAAATTAAATTATAAGTGGTACGTACCTACACACAACCACTTAAAATCACTAGAGTACGACAGTACGTTTAAATCGCTAAACTGTTTACGTTAGAACAGCACTCGTATAAGATTCATAGCAACCAAACAACCTTATTTATTTTTCGTATTCATTATTAAATTTACCAATAAACCATTTCACGAATCATGCTTTTAGCTTAAATAAATACCTACACATTTGAAGTTTATGAATATTTTTGGCAATAAGCTCGCTAGTAAACACTTTTATTCAGAAATAGAATGTAAAATTATTGAACCGGAGAGTGAGAAATTTTATTTAACATAATTGTTGCTGTAATAATTTAAAATACGTTTAATCCCACCTTTGACAGTGAAATCTAAAATTTATAAAGTTAGACGGATTTCTTAGAAGGCGGCAAGCGTTTAGGAGTACTACATTTACATAATATGGCAGACGCAGTTCTATATTTAAAAACGTGTACAAGGCGCAATGCAAAGCAGGTAAAACCTTACACGTCACCGCATTTAGTGCGCGAAATTAACATGAAATAAGGCTTCGCTTTTTTGTTGAAGCCAAATTGAATCTGTTCTCATAATTTTAGTCCGTATAAACCCACCGTTGGCTATAGATTTACCTCTTACCGGTTCCTTGCTTGAGTTATCCTCGTGATCTATGAGTACTGAACTAAAATAGTGTATATCCATGACTTTAACTACAAATATGTTTCTACAAATGTACATAGATTACATAGTCTCCGCACTAGCAATTTAGAATTTAGTGGACAACAGCCGCGCGCACGCCACACAATTATTTAGAAGTAATGATTTTATGATACCTTAACTATTTTTTTGGACATGGACATAACTATCAATCATAGACATCATTCATCAAATCTCGGTACGTAAGGAGGCAAAATAAAAAAAAATATTGGTTGCTGTCATTATAGTTAGGTAGTAAAACGGGGTGAATAGGAACGATTTCAAAGTTTGGAGTCGATTTGAACTATTTTGTTCGTTATTGTATTATACGCCACTACTTTAATATCTATTCGGGTGACTAAAATAGCACTTAAATGTACTTTCACACTGGCCTAATCCTAATCACTTCGTGGTTAGGGTTAATAGAGACAGAATAGAGATGAAATGGTAATTCAGCTAGGGCTACCTCTTAATTGATTTTTATCAGACATAAAAAACAATAACACGAAGTAAGTTAGGTATTGTCATCATATAAAACAACTACTTTGCGTGATGTCCGATAATAAGTAGGTACTAACCATTTTAAAAAAATTTCGTAACCAAATTTTGGCGCTTTTCACAGCTTTATGCGGTGAAATTTTTATTAAATTTAGTTTGTAAAACTACTATTAGATTTTTATAATGATGCTTTCATATGAATTTGAGCACAAAATTTTAAAATAAAGAATGGTTTTCGAGACATAAATATGTCCAATTTAAGTTGAACTCTCATCAATATGGTAGACCATATTAATTAGGGACCATATACTGATAATAA
This sequence comes from Parascotia fuliginaria, assembly GCA_963082885.1. NCBI lineage: Eukaryota > Metazoa > Arthropoda > Insecta > Lepidoptera > Erebidae > Parascotia > Parascotia fuliginaria. The sequence goes on along the minus strand of OY720180.1, from coordinate 8,352,396 downwards.
GTGCATCTGGATGTACGTAAATCTTGAAGGTGAACAAAGGATGTACTACAACCCTGACAACATGCCGGAATGTTCAGAAAATGTAAGACGAACTACTTACTCTGTATTCTTTCAACTTTGTAAAACAGGTGCATTTGTAAAACACTTTTATTTATTTCATTATACCTATATTAAACAATAGCGTAGTTATAATCGTATAACACGTGGATCAGCTGTGAATGGTGAACCAGTTAGGTGTTTTTAAACACATTAATGACATAATTTTCACGGTACATCTAAATCACTGAAAATGTTGGTACAATGCGTCTACTTTTGTAAACTGTTCATGTTACTTATTTTTTTAAGGATGGATGATATGTACCTTACATACGGGCACTTACTAGAAGATAATCAACAGAGGAATGACGACGCTTTGTTTGAAACATGTTTATTTGAAAATCCATATCGGCTCTGTCATTTGAAATCAGTTTTGCTGGTGTATTGTGCTATTTAAAATTCAGTTCAGTGGTGGCATATATACTGACCATATTAGGTAAAGATACTGTGGAAGAAAAAAGAAAATAAAGAGGACCGAAGAGGTAATTATGCCTTCAAAGCACTGATTTTCGGACAAAACTATACATCTCCAGTCAATCCATCCCGTTTATGCTAAAAGACCTACTACCGTGAAATGTTTGCTGGCTATACAATACACAGAACGATTTATTGAAGTAATATGCTTTGGTATTTATCTATGGGTTTATGCGACCCGAAATAAATGATTTATTATTATTATTGTTATTATTATTATTATTTGCAGATAAACCGAGATTAGGCGATGGAAATAAATTGTGATTCAGTGGAATTGGTTGAAATTTTACTAACTGGTGTCTCGAGACCATTCATTGACTGCCTCTGTAGTTCGGTTGTACTGTGTAGTCAATGTACAGACCAAGGTCTTTGACAGTAGCACTCAGCTCTATAGGGTAATCACCAAAAGCTATTGTTGGAAGCGTCATAGTATCCACTTTACCTAACATAATGACCTGGCACTTTCTAGGATTTACTATCAAACCGAATCTATCTGACCAGCTGTTGATGTAGTCCAGATCATTATTCACTTTATTTATATGCTAATTTAAGAATATGCTCTATTTTATTTATTTATTAAACTTCATGCACGTAGGTACAGAGGCGGGCTTAATGCTATAAGCATTCTCTACCAGTCAACCTTAGGTGATGCAGAGATCAACAAAGTAGGTGCAGTTATTGAAGCAGAATGAAAAAAAAATAGTTGACGGTAAGCAGTCAGTGGCGTCCAGAAGTAAAAGACACTATTTTAAAAGAAATTATCTCAAACTGTTGGCGTGGTGACCTCCATTATAGCAGCTTAATGACATGTTTTTCCCTGTCCCACTTAAAAGACTCAAGATCAATATTAGAAGGACACATGCCCTAGTGAAGGATTCTAATATCTCCACGCGATCTAGGACTTTTTAAGTGAAACATTGATAACATTGTGTTCTGTAGAAAGACAAACGGAGGTAAAGATATTTTTGCCAGTGTTTTTTTAGGCATTAAACTCGACTAAGTTCTTAAAACTCCATAAGACGTCAGAAGACCCGACTAAACCCAGCGTCAAGTTCTATTAGCTTAATTTCTTTATGGATCTACGAGTAGAAGGATCAATCCAGTTGAATATTTAAAATATCTTAGCACTATATTTTTTTTTTAAGGCTACCGAAAATAATGTTAGAATATTTACACCCATACCGATCGTTAACGCGCACATAAATCATTAGTTACTGTTACATTACATTCATCATCATAAGTTAACTATTGTGACTGAAAAATAAAGATCTATTTATTGATTTTGTGGGAAAATACACATAACCACAATACATACACTTAAAAAACATTACCCTCCTTGACTTCGGCAGTCGGGCAAAAAAAACACAATTGATTAGGAATTAACTTTTACAGTAACAAAGATATTTTCTTAACATTAGGTGTATAAAAGTTTCTCCTTTGTTACAAATACAGAAATCTGACCGCCGTACATTTAAAATTTCGATGTTTGTCAAAAAACATTCCACGCTGGAGCATTGAGTAGGTATCTGGTTTTACAATCTAGTCGAAAATGTTGTAATAAATAATAATGCGCATGGCGGCATGTGTTTAAATTTGGCGCATGCGTGAATGCGTCGGCGCGGCGCGAGAGAGTGGCAGTGAGAAATCGCGCTTGACACGCAACGCCCGCCCTAACTCTGCCCAAACGCATGCGTCCGCGCCGCAACAACCATACGATAACGGCACCTGCATTCATTATATATTTCTAAGTACGTGAAACATTCAATTTATTTTTTAATTTTTTATTTTCGGTGAAGTGAAATTATTGGTTTGTTAAAAACACTGTTCGCGATTTAACAAAATGAAGTGATTTTCATCTGTCGATTATAGAGAACGTGTTTTTGTAATTAATATTGTTATTTAAATACAATGTACAGTTTTATAATAAGAAATATTAATTTACTTCTACTTTATTCTCATAACACCGTAAAAAAATCTGAACGCTCGTTACCTAATCAAACTCATGTTGACTTTCACGAAAGAAATCTGAGCAATATTTCTTGCTTTATATAATTCAACAGTTATTGTTTAAGCACAATCTTGTTACAATGCTGTCAAAGTTTTATACAATTAAATATATAAATATACCCGAAAAGTGTACACAAAACAGCTAACCCTAATTTCTTTCTGTCGAATTGCAAACAATTTCGAAACGCTGAAAACATAAAAAGAGAACTTGGATTAATTTTATTAAGCCAAACAATTTTGAAAACTTATAATAAAAGACTTTATTGTATGTACAAGTTTATGAATGTTTGAAAAGCAAAACGTGGGTAGGATTGCTACATGTACAGGTACTTCAATTTTTCCCTGAAAATACTTTCGCAATCAAGTTTGATTTAGATTTAAATTGAAACAGTAACTAAGTTTCCTTCGATGACTTCCTTTTATATGCGAGTTTTAAAGAGAACAATGTGCTTACTTATTGTAACAATTTTGATTCTAAACATTATTATAAATACTCGTAAATGTTAATGAAACAGTCGGCTGCTGCGGAATTTTTCGCTTGAATTGTGATGCCCATAACCCAAACAACTCTAACTGCGTAGAAGTATGTTTTAGTTAGATTATAAAATTAGTAGATTTTAGTACTTTAGTGAAAGTACCGCATTGGTAGCAGTAGAGATTGCGTATTCTGCTTGTGAGTACAGCAGCGTTTTCTTTTTTGCACGAAGATAATATTCTGATCAGACAGTAGCACAAAAATAGCTAATCGTGTTCTTGGTAGTTATTAGATAGATTATCTGTGGTTTCCACCTTACATCTAAAAAAGCCGCTTGTTCGGTCGCCAACTTGATAATAAAAAAAAATAATTAAAGTAAAACATTTTTTCAATCAGATTTTTCCACTTAATATACTAGTTCAAGATGAATATTTATGAATTGGGTGTGTGCCAATATTTGGTATCGATATAATAAGTTAATATATTTATTCAATATTTCTGTAAAAAATAACTCTTCGTTTTTAACCGACTTCAAAAAGGCGGCAGGTATCAATTCGGGTCGTATTTTTTTTTTTTGTTTCTTTGTTACCTCATATTTCAGTTATTTATAAACCGATTTGAATTTTTTTTAATTTGGAAGGATATACTCTGAAATTGGTCCCATATTTTTATTATTAAATATGGTTCAGTAGTTGTATGTTCGTTACAACAGAACTCGGTCATTTAAGAACCAATTTGTAAAATTCTTTTTTTATTTGAAAGAGTATACTCTGAAATCGGGACCCATATTTTTTTTTTTAAATGGTTTAGTAGTTTGGCTTTAATTTTATAGTTTTTATTTTCGTATGTAAGGAGTGAAGACGTGTAAAGCAACGCATCGATATCTTTTAGGACGAATTTTCTGGCATTGACATGTTCATGCTAAAATTGCGAACCGTTTTCCTAAATTCTTTTTTTGTTAGAAACAACGTGGCCGTGGATGGGTATCCATTTGTGTCATTTAATTTTGAGCGTCTTCATGCTTTAGAAGCAGTGGACTCTGGTTATCACTATAATTTGGTACTCGTTAAGCCAAGTTGGAGGCCTTATGGTTGTGGAAAATTCCAACAGCAGCGGGCGGCAATAAACCTGCCTTTACAGCACCACTGTTTATTTTTTGTATATCTTTTACGCGATTGCTCCGTCTTTCTTTATTCTTTATTGTTGGTAGGTCATCACTTTTTTGTTTTGGTTTGTGGTTTCCGGGATTCAGGGTTCAGCGATCAGCAAAAGTGTTGATAAGGACTTTCTATCTCTATTTACAATCTTTCCTCTCGTCACTACTTTCTTCCAAACGGCGCGGCACTGTCTCATTTGCGCAGCACGTTTAGTAGGCCTACCCATAATAAATATATTAATACACAATTAATTCCCTCTAAAAGTTTAAAAATAAAATTATTTTAAGGAAAAAAAAATTAAAACCGACTTCAAACAATATCTACATGTTCAATCTTTAACTAAAAAGTAGAAAATAATATTTTAATTACTTCATAGCTAAGAACATTAAAGGGGGATTAACGCAATCATTGATACATAAAATACTTTACTATTTACAATTTATAATCAGTTATTTTAGAGTCGGTGCCAGCCAAGAAGGATCACAATAACCTTAATAAATATAACCTACCTATTAGCAAAAATAACCTAATTGATTAATATAATTATGAATGTAAAATATAGATTTATTACATGAAATCGGACGGAATCTGATAAGTGCGCGTCAAATTTTGTATGTACCTAAACACAACTATCTATGACGTCTACCTTCACGCGTATGATCGCGTGCGAGTAGTCCACTCAGGTATACCTACCCCCCGCGCATGCCATTACCGCCCCATGCATTTCGAAAATTTGTTGCAAAGGCAGAAATAAAGATCCTTCTTGGCTGGCACCGACTCCAAAATAACTGATTATAAATTGTAAATAGTAAAGTATTACAGGTATCAATGATTGCGTTAATTCCTCTTTACTGTTCTTAGATATGCAGTAATTAAAATATTATTTTCTACTTTTTAGTTAAGGATTGAACATGTAGGTATTGTTTGAAGTCGGTTTCTTTTTCCTAAAAATATTTTTTGTAGTCACAAGATTGTACACTTTTATCAACTATTACAATTTCACTATTTTCAGTTACTTAACTGACATGAATCAATTTTAATGTTGCATCAGTGCCATCCGCCCGTGGAGGGTAATGCTATATGCCTACAGTACTGCCCTTGCAAGGTTTTTATTACATTTAAAATTGTATAGAATATTTTAGACCTTTAATCGTTATTTGTAAAATTACAAAGACACTTACTTAGATTTATTGAACACTCATAGCAATTCTGATCCCATCTCTTTACTCTAACGGGAACAACAAAGGAGTAAAATTATGGATTTATAAACCTGACCAGGGTTATTGTTAGAACATAAAGTGTTAGTATATCCGGCTAAAATAGTTTTTGTAACATTTTTTTAAACAATAGAACTGGCATATTTCGTCAGTTTATGAGGCCCGATGCGAACGTTTTGTCAACAAGATAATTGATTGTAAGGTGTCCAATTCATTTGTTAGGTAGTGAAAATTGCCTGCTGGTTTTAAAATGTTTTTTTTTTTATTGGAATCGATGCAAGTACAACAAGATCCATTGGGAATTTACTGATAACTTGAACACCTAGTGCGACTTTAGTGCTACTGTAAGATATGATGCACCTGCTGTCGTGTGCTTTGTGTCCTTCTAATTACACTAGGGATGATTTAAATGTTTCATCGAACTCTGCGTTTCGCCAATTATCAGTCCAATACTAAATACTGTCTGAGGAAAAAAAATTAAAACGAAAGAAGAAAGAAGACTGAAATCAAAATTACTTCTTATACCTATTTTAAATCTGTTTAGTTACGATTAAATATAAAACTTATAATAAAAACAGCTTTAACCCTAGAACCCTACCCATATTTTACATTGGCTTTGCTTATAGGGTACCTGAGCATCTATTATTTTAATGGATCATGATATTTACGAATGATAATAAAAAATACATTTTTTGTTTATTAATGTAGATAGTTTAATATAAGTGAATTACAAGAAAAAAAAATCTTAAATTTGTACTTTATACACATTCTTTTAGAGGTAGGGCATACCAGGATCTAAATGGATCTTGACCGAATTTCTTGACCGAAAAGCAGCCTGACTGAGGAAGTACCTCCACCTTACAGAAGACCGCAGTCATAATAACTCTATGTTGTGTTCCTGCGAGTGAGTAAGTTGTCCGGAGCTCATAGGAAGGTTGTTGGATTGACAGTGGGGGAACCGGTGAGTGGTTGAGCCGCCTTCGATGGATATAGGCACGGTATGTAGGCGCGGCGGTCAAGGAGACCCAGGGAAATGGGTGATCGCTAGCCGCCCGCAGGTTGTAGGATTCCCGAACCTGGGGATCACTTAATCTCCACCACAGGAGGCTGAATCACCGCCTGTGTAAAGCCAGGCAGTAGACGTGCGCCGCCCAGCGCAGTAGACGTGCCGCAGCAGGAGCCCGGAATGGACCCGTCTGCTGCGCTGGGACCACTCCCAGCCTCCCTTAGTCCCCACTAAGGGCCCTTTAGTGCGCCGTGCCTACAAACCGCACGATCTGTACTATCGGATGGCGGTAAACATCGCGCATCGTTCCTCATACAGTCCAGAAAACGCAAAAGAAAATGTTAAACAGCGGCTCCTCCATCCACATTAGAAGTGGCTTTTGCAAGATCATGGGTCTCCACTCTAACATCAATGTAGTTCACCACCTACTTCACCTTGAAACTGCACAGCCGACCTTGCTATTTCTCACGGAGACACAAATATCCTGCCCGGCCTTATCTTCTTTACCCCCGGTACAAACTCGAACACGTGTTTGTGCGTCGTGTCGGGGTATGCATGTACATCCGGGAGGATATTTGTTATCGTCGTTTCCAAGGCCCTGAAGACAGGGACCTGTTTATTACCTGGGTACACATGGACTATGGTGGCCACACCTACATCGATGTGTGCCTGCCTAGTTAGCGGTGACCAAGACAGGTTGTTTGAACACCTGCAACTGACGACTGACAAAGTCTTCGAACAGTACCCTTCCGCAGAGTTGGTGATTTTAGGAGACTTTAACGCTCACCACGTCGAGTGGCTCAGTTCTCGGTCCACCGACTTCGCGAGTAGGGCTGCTCATGAATTCTCCCTGGCGTATGGTCTCTCACAACTGGTACATTCTCCAACAAGAATACCTGATGTTGAGGACCATACAAGCTCTTTGCTGGACTTTCTGCTGACTTCACGCCCGGTTGGATATATCATCACTGTGGAAGCACCACTGCCTTATACGGGCCCATGTGCCCTGCGTGTTGCCTAACATACCTCGTGCAACAGAATGGCGACGCATAAGTCAGCAGACAGCAGACTATGATGGACTGCGAGAGTTCTACGCGTCATACCTGGATGGAAGCAGCTGTGTTTCAAGTCAGGCGACATTGAAACTTGCACGGCCGCTGTGACAGACACGATCCTAGCGGGCATAGAATGCTACATTCCGAACCTGCTGGTGCCTGTTGCAGGAGTTAAGAAATGACCATGGTTTAATCGGCCTTGGAAGGAAGCTAAGCTACTTATGCAAGCTACTTATGCTAAGGGAATTGCTTTCTTTAGACGTCCATAAGTCGAGTGGGCCAGACGGCATTTCCGCAGTGGTACCTAAGCAGTGTGTCCCTGAGCTGTGTCCTGTATTAACGCTTCTTTTTAAACTTTCATATTCCACTAGCCGAGTTCCGTCTTCGTGGAAATCCGCCAATGTGCATCCGATACCCAAAAAGGGCGATTATTTACCCTTCGAAGAAATTACTTTCGGTGCTCGATGATGTGACTACATAAAACGGTGATTTATAATTAATGCGAACTGTATAAACATAAATAGATAGATAAATAACTAATTCACCGTTATAGCTGTATCGGTAAATTTTGATGGTATAGTACCTACTAAACTGGTATACAAAAAAAATATCATAAGCATAGCATTTCTATGTTTCGCTATATGAGCACTTTTTAGTTTCCTTTTTTTAGTTAGTTTACTTTTTTTAGTGATCTACCGATAGATAGATCTACCCATCACTAAAAAAAGTAAACTAAAAAAAGGAAACTAAAAATTAAAAAATAAATTTAAGATCTAAATCTTACTTAGGTATTATTTTTGTACACACTTAACATTTTGGGATATTAAACAGTATGAAGTACGCCCGACATGACTGCTGTTGAGGAATTCCGTCGACTATCTATGGTCACCTGTAATGGCACTTATAACCCACATGGGAACAAAGTTCTCATTATTAGAAATTAATTAAGACCAAACACCAAGTAATTGCTGTAAATCGTTGAGATTTTCCCTCGACTATCCTTGTGCTACATCATCAGATCGACTCCAAACCTTCACTTAATAGTAGTGGCTTAAAATACTTAATGAAAAATATAACAAATGCACTAGTCGTCAGTACGATTTTGGAAAGTTCTCCACGATTTCTCTGGGAAGCCATCATCAGATCCTGGTTTACTTATCATGGTACCACCCTTGGAATATCTTCTATCCAACAAAAAAATAATCATTAAAATCGGTTCATAAACAACGAAGTTATCCGCGAACACACATAAAAAAAATTTTGACGGTTGAATTGAAAAACCTCCTCCTTTTTTTGAAGTCATTTTTGGCTGGCACCGACTCCAAAATAACTGATTAAAAACTATAAATAGTAAAATATTATAGGTATCAAGGATTGCGTTGATTCCCCTTTAATGTTCTTTGCTATGAAGTAATTAAAATATTATTTTCTACTTTTTAGTTAAGGATTGAACATGTAGGTGTTGTTTGAAGTCGGTTTTCATTTTTTTTTCTAAGAATAATTTTATTTTTAAACTTTTAGTGGGAATTAATGGTGTATAAATATATTCAATATGGGTAGACCTACTAAACGTGCTGCGCAATCGAGACAGCGCCGCGCCGTTTGAAAGAAAGTATAGACGAGAGGTAAGATTGTAAATAGAGATATAAGGTCCTTGTCAACACTTTCTCGATCTAACCCTGAATCCCAGAAACCACAAATCAAAACAAAAAAGTGATGATCTACCAACAATAAAGAATCATCGAAAATCATAATTTAACTAACCGAGCAATCGCTTAACAGATATACAAAAAATAAACAGTGGTACTGTAAAGGCAGGTTTAAGGCCGCCCGTTGCTGTTGTAATTTCTCACGACCATAAGACCCTCCAACTTGGCTTAACTACTACCAAATTATAGTGATAATCATAGTCTACTGCTTCTAAAGAATGAAGACGCTGAAAATGAAATGACGCAAATGGTCACTCATTCAGGGCCACTTCGTTTCTAACAAAAAATGAATTTTGAAAATCACTTCGCACTTGTAGCATGGACATGTCAATGTCAGATAATTCGTCGCAAAAGACATCGACGTGTTGCTTTACACGTCTTCACTTCTTGCAAACGTTTTGTTACAAAATATTAAATTGAAGCCAAACTAATAAATCATTCTTTATAAAAAAATATTTTAAAGAGTTATAAGATTTTTTTCAAATCGGTTCATAAATGACCGAGATATAAGGTAACAAACTAACAAAAAAAAAAAAACTTACGACCCGAATTGATAACCTCCTCCTTTTTGAAGTCGGTTCAAAAATAAATACTTAAATACTTTTTTTGTAAATACATACATATTATACATAGAAACACCCAGACCAATGCAAATAGACATGTTCATGCACACAAATATTTGCACTGAGCGGGAATCGAACCCGCGAGCTCTGCGTAGTAGTCCAAACACAGTACCACGTAATAAGCGTAGTAGTAATTTCGTACTCAGTAAATAATAACTATATTTAAATTTTGTAGTCAGAAATTTAATACGTGACGTTTGAAATCAACAATAACAAAATGCGTCATGTACTGTTGGCCTTCGGGAACAGTTATCACAATCGATTTTTTAATGCAACTTCTGTAAAAACTACAGTATATTTGATATGATCAAAACTACAGTATAATATAGTTTAAGTTCAGTGTAAGTCTACTGCAAGGTAGAGATCGGTTCTCAAATAGCGAAGACAATAACACAGGCTTAAAGCAAATTAACAATTTAGACTGATAGGTATAAGCTGAGGTTTCTCAAGATGTTTGTCATAACCGTTATATTGTATATTGTGTATATTGTTCATGCTTAATATATATAATATACTTTAGATAAATATTGAATATTGTGTACTTTTATTTTTTTAATGAGTTTGATTTTCAGACAACATTTACTTTTGCCAAGCTTTATATTTAACATGCATACCACACAAATCGTCAAAACAGTGCCATATCACTGAAAAGAAATTGCTAATAAAAAGCTCAACCGATTTAGGCGTCCAGTTTCCTATAAGCCGTGTTAACGGCAATGCTGTGTTACGCGTTAACATTTCGATCAGACGTTAAATTGATGACGCCCACGCAATGTTTATCAGAAATCATATAAATCTGGCACGGACACGTTTTAGGTCGCTACGGTGACCGCTTGCTTAAAAATAAACGCGCGTTCGTCCCTCCTGGCCGATCGCAACGCAATCAACAAATTCGCGACATTTACATCTGTTGCACATTCTATTTGTGACACCGCACCGGGGCTGCCTAGAGACACAATACCTATATTTATTTCCCTATTAACTACTTAAATAATAGTCCGCAACCCTTTAAGCTTTTGATAAATCTGCGTATATAAATGACAGAACGTCTACAAAAAGCAAAGTAACTTCATGAAAATAAAATCTTGGCAATTTTTACCGTGTACTAATTAGAATAAAATACACATTGTCGATAACGAGCATTTCGTCTTACGACTTTTCTTCTGGAAGTTATACACATAATGTCAATATTACACCAGCTACATTATACAATGCGTGAAAGCATTTTTCGTTGCTCTGGACGACTGACTGGAGAGAAAAATCACAAATTTTTATGTTTGTAATTAGCCTACGACTTTGTTTAATTAAGAAACTTTGGTTTATTTTCAGCTTTTTATTAAAAATGGCATTCATTTAATAAGTATCCTAGACCACACCACTGAAAGCAATAAATAGTTCAACCTTTGCAAGATACGATTATTATTATTATGAGCCATTTTTGTCCCACTCCTGAGCAAAGGCCTCCCACCATCCCTTCCACTTATCGCGATCTTGCGTTTCCTCCTTCCAATTCCTCAAAACACTGTCCAGATCGTCCTACCATCTCTTTCTCGGTCTGCCGCGCGAAGTCGCGCGACCGTCTCAGGGTACCAACTTTGAGCAATATTGGCCCACAGTTTATTCGGCATGCGGCAGACATGTCGATGGCACGCGTTACATGCGTTATTTTTAACCGACTTCAAAAAGGAGGAGGTTATCAATTCGCGTCGAATGTTTTTTTTTTTTTTTTTGTATGTTTGTTACCTCATATTTCGGTCATTTATGAACCGATTTCAAAAATTTTTTTTTTATTTGAGAGGGTATACTCTGAAATTGGTCCCATTTTTTTATTATAAGAAATGGTTCAGTGGTTGTATGTTTGTTACAACTTAACTCCGTCATTTATAAACCAATTAGGAAAATTCTTCTTTTATTTGAAAGGGTATACTCCGAAATAGGGTCCCATGTTTTTTTATAAAGAATGATTTAGTAGTTTGGCATCAATTTAATATTTTGTAACAAAACGTTTGCAAGAAGTGAAGACGTGTAAAGCAACACGTCGATGTCTTTTGCGACGAATTATCTGACATTGATATGTCCATGCTACAAGTGCGAAGTGATTTTCAAAATTCATTTTTTGTTAGAAACGAAGTGACCCTGGATGAGTGACCATATGCATTTTTTGTATATCTGAGCGATTGCTCGGTCAGTTAAATTATGATTTTTGATGATTCTTTATTGTTGGTAGATCATCACTTTTTTGTTTTGTGGTTTCTGGGATTCAGGGTTTAGCGATCGAGAAAGTGTTGACAAGGACCTTATATCTCTATTTACAATCTTGCCTCTCGTCTCTACTTTCTTTCAAACGGCGCGGCGCTGTCTCATTTAATATACCCCAAATACTAGCTCGACCCACTTGACTCCTTCCAACGGCGAGCTGTTCGAATCGTCGACGATCCCAATCTCACAGACAAATTGGAGTCACTGGAGCAGCGGAGGAACTTTGGCTCTCTATGCGTGCTCTATCGTATGTTCAACGGGGAGTGCTCTGAGGAACTGTTTGACTTGGTGCCATCGTCTCCTTTCTATCATCGCACCACTCGACATCGCAGCAAAGTTCATCCATACTACCTGGACACGATCTCGTCTAGCACGGTTCGTTTTCAGCGTTCATTTCTTCCACGTACGTGCAGGCTCTGGAACGAACTACCAGCTGCGGTGTTTCCCGAGCGCTATGACATGTCCTTCATCAAACGAGGTTTAAAGAGAGCATTAATATCACGGTAGGCAGCGGCTTCGCAGAGCCCCTGGCATTGCAGAAGTCTATGAGCGACAGTTACCACTTACCATCAGGTGGGCTGTTGGCTCGTGTGCCACTGCAGGCAATAAAAAAAAAAAAAAAAAAAATTGCGCACCACGTTTAGTAGGTCTACCCATATTGAATATATTTATACACAATTAATTCCCACTAAAAGTTTAAAAATAAAATTATTTTTAGAAAAAAAATGAAAACCGACTTCAAACAACACCTACATGTTCAATCCTTAACTTAAAAGTAGAAAATAATATTTTAATTACTTCATAGCAAAGAACATTAAAGAGGAATCAACGCAATCCTTGATACCTATAATACTTTACTATTTATAGTTTTTAATCAGTTATTTTGGAGTCGGTGCCAGCCAAGAAGGATCATAATGACCTTCATGAAAATAACCTACCTACTAGCAAAAAAAAACCTTCTTGATTAATCTATTAATATATGAATGAAAAATATAGATTTAATACAAGAAATCGAACGGAATCTGATAAGTGCGCGTCAAATTTTTTATGTATAATATCTGAACACAACTATCAATGACGTCTGCGTTCACGAGTATGACCGCGTTCGGGTAGTGGACTCAGGCATATCCCCCACGCGTGCAATTACCGCCCCGTGCATTACAAAAGTTGGTTGCAAAGACAGAATTAAAGATCCTTCTTGGCTGGCACCGACTCCAAAATAACTGATTAAAAACTATAAATAGTAAAGTATTATAGGTATCAAGGATTGCGTTGATTCCCCTTTAATGTTCTTTGCTATGAAGTAATTAAAATATTATTTTCTACTTTTTAGTTAAGGATTGAACATGTAGGTGTTTTGAAGTCGGTTATCATTTTTTTTCTAAAAATAATTTTATTTACATATTATCATCATCATCACCACTTGATCATCTAGGTACTGCTAAACACAAGTTTCTAAAATGGTAATGAATGAATAAATGAGTAATCAAGGTTCCGGCAAAAGAATCTTTTTTTTTTTTAATATTGACTGTTGTTTATAGTTTAGGTACCTACATAATTGTTGTGAAAGTTTAAAGAATAAGTGCATTATTGTTGGTGTAGGAGTGTTGAACTGATAGAGGAGCCATGGTCGCGGGTGACGTAACCCGTCGCGCCTCCATCACTGCGCCGTCAATGCATCGACGGCCGTCAGCAAGGCGCGGTTCACTCATCAAAGGATCTCAGTCCACATCACAGGTAAATTTATCGTCTCTTCAATTCCATCAGTTATCTCTAAATAGTATAAAGTCGCAGTTTTCTCGGTCTGTTTCTTAGCTAAGTTCTCCTAAGCCACGCAACGGATTATATGAGCTATTCGACTGCTGCGCTAAAATCCATATTCGCGTAAAAAAAATTGTACTCAGTATTGATCTGATATGGTAAAGAGCTGGTTTATTTTGTAAAGGATAGAGTAGCACACAATACAAGATAAATTCGCAAAACATGATAATATAATAAGAGTGCCTAAAAGATGTGAGTGAACTTTGGACTTTCTACGTAAAATAGCAAGACAGCAAAACATTTGTAATACGAACCAATATAAATATGATCCTAATGTAAAGATGTAAAATGAGACCACAATTTCTAAATATTTTACTTTATAAAAATAAACAGAAGATAAATAATTCTAAACATTTATTTTAATATTTTGTGATATACCTTTTTTATTGAAGGTGTAATCATCTAAAATGTTTTACACAATGATGAAGTTGACAATAATAGATTTATCCAAAGACCAAACCTACTGCCCGTTAAATTTACAACCATCGTAAAATTAAGTGTCACAATAAGCTGGTGACATAAAATATAAATCATTAAATATTGTGTATTTTGTTTTTTTCGCTAAAGACTACTCTCAGGGGAAGCCCCGTTACTCTACATAAATTTTACAGACAAACTACACGGGTCTCGAATGTAACGGTTTGTTACTACATAATGTACATAGATAGCTACATATTTCTTACGTCAATTCTTTACAAGAGTAAGTATGTGTTTTCTTTGTTTCTAGTCGCGTGACAAGGCTAGTCTATACTTACTCATTATAGTTCAGACCCACTATATTACACTTGCTTGCTGTAATAGTACCTAACCGGTATGGTGATTATCACTCTTAACCTCTGCTAATATAAATTATTTTAATAGATATTAAATTAATGCATCCGAGCAACTACCTAGTTTTATTTATTTATTTTTATTTATTCAGGCAAACTAACAATTGTATAACACATCATAATACTTAACATTAAATATAGAACAACTTAGGTAGTTACACAACCAACACCGTTTTCCACATGATAATTTATATTAGACACAGGTTACATCTAATTAGGTTTAAAACAAAGAGACTTTGTATTTAATTATTACAAATTTTGAATATGAAACTTAAGTTAAATACTTACAAAGAATTATAGTAATGCAATGCAAATGGGGTCGCTGACGTTTCGGACACAATATGTTCGGACACAGTGGCCGAATTGACACTTTTAAATTTTATTTTATTTTCTTTGTCGTTTCGGACACTGCCTATTCATAGTAGCTGCTTAGTACAGCCAGAAAAAAAGGTTTAAATAAAATGTGCATAAAAATCTTTTTACATTTTTTTTACATTTTTTTACCTGTATAAAATATGTCGCATGCTTTAAAATGTATTAGGCGGAAGAAAAGGATTTCAACAATAAGGTATCGCTGGATGTCTAACCGTACAAAACAGGATATTTTAATAGTGTCCGAAACGTCAGTAAAAACATTTAAAAAAAATAATTTGTCGATTGGGTCAAAGCGTCCGAACATTTTGTGTCCGAAATGTCACCCACTCTGCAAATGAATTTATACAATGTTTCCTTTTTAACTAAGTTATATTTAAATATTTTACTGTTTGTCCAACTTTTTTTTTTCTTTATTTGTTAAACTATAAATGCTTTTCTCTTGTGTGAGTGATTGTCTGTATCAAATAAATATTTTTCTTTCTTTCTTTCTTTCTAATTATTTTTAAGAAGCAATGAGTGTAGTATAATAATATAGTCGTTTCTTAAACTGATATAACGATAAACAGAATAGATCCAGTTTGGTTAAATCACTGTTATAAGATTTCATTAAATGACACAGAGGAGCACGTACGCTCGCGTTAGTTCTAGAAGAATTAAGAGCAAATAAACATTGAGAATAATTTATTATCGCGAATACATTTCAAACGACTTGGTGTACGAATATATATCTGATTTATCTATGGTGATTACAATAGAAATAATTGTGACAGATTTTATAGAGCATGATTTGGTCATGGAATAATCTTCTTAACTCTAGGGATGGCAATGAGAACTTGTCTTTAAGTGAACGATAGGAAACCTAACTCTGGCAACATCTGTAATTAATAGTTCTAAGATACTTTTCGCAGAACTGTTTCTAGTTGATCACTATATTTGTTATATAAAGGATTCCATACGGGTGTGGCATATTCTAATTGGGATCTAATCAATGATTTGTAAAGCATTAAGTATGTAATCGGTTGTTTGAAATGTATGAACGTTCTCATAACGAACCCATAAAGTTGGTAGGACTTGTTGATTATATTGTTTATATGGAAGTCTAGGTGAAACTTGCTGTCAAAATAGATACCAAGATCCAAGGTATTGCAGAGGATATAAGTATAATTAAACATATTAATATTTTAGTGAAGAAAATAGATTTACATTTAGGTAGGCTAAGTTGTAATTTATTATGAGCACAGTAAACAAATAAGCGGTCAAGATCATGTTGAAGTTTTTCACACTCCGAATTATCGTTAACGCTGCGATAGATTTTGAGATCGTCCGCAAAAAAGAGAAAGAGTGAATGTTTGAAACATGTGTGTATATCATTTTTACGGGACAATCCTACCCACATGCCCATCACTGTGACTCCTGTAAGCTAAGATTAACAGTGATATCCAAGAAGAGCTTTGACACTCGGAAGTACCGAGGACTGCTAAACCTACTGTCTTGGACCCCACAACGAATTTAATCGGAAGTAAAAGGAGGAATTGGAAATAAATTGTCTACTTCCCTCCATTGCAAAACGGGAGACAAATTTAATCTGTATAGGATTATGACTTTATTAAAAGAGAGCACCACGGACAAGTAATATTAAGGGACCTATGTGAGCTATATCTGATTTCAGTAATATGTATGGCAGAAACGCTTAAACGCACTGAAATTCATCCTAGATGACACAAGATCCTCATAATAAACTGGTCCTGATGTAACTTGTAAACTATTTAACATTATGTCGCGATCTTTACGCTAAAGACTACACTCCCAAAAAATGTGATGAGCAGACTGTTCTTGATTGGAACACTGATAACTCGGAGAATCAACTAATTTAAACGAAAATAGTTTGCCCTTAAAGTTACTATGACCCGTAAGAAATTGGGCGACACAGTGATCTACCTCTAACCATGTACTTTTCATCCGCTTTACAACTGATGGAAAAACTGGTACAGGTGGCGCCCCTTAGTAGAAGTATCCCAGTGCTGCTGCCATTCGTCTCTAAGACTCCTATAAACTTCATTTTCTTCTTTAAATAATCTAATGATTTTCTGGCGATCGCGCGATTGTAAGAAGTCACTATTCATGCCGTCATGAGTTGTATAATACATAGCCGCTCGTCTTTGAACCTCAAGATCAACCGGAAGAACACCTGCCAGCCTCAGTACTGGCAAAGCCTCAGTGCTAACTGTCCTATATGCCTTACATAGAAATATACATACTTCCTAAATAAATAGCACTATAAATAGTTTTAAGAGTACTAAAAGAAAGACCCCATGTTGTTGTTGATGTCCGAGTTAAAGCGTAAAAACTATTTTTAGATTTTTCCTCAATTGTAGTGATGTGATTAACAAATGAAAAGTTTCTTTCTAATATGAATCCTAAGTAACAAACTTAATCCCTACTTTTAATGCTAATATTACTAAATTTTATTTGAGGCGGTGTTTTTAGATTTCCTTTTAAAAGAAGCTGAAAAGTTTTATGAGGAGCGAACAATAATCGGTTACGTTTTCCCCAGTCAGAGACTAGACGTAAACATTTATTCGCTAAATCCTCTAATCCAGCCCTGGTATTAGATTGTATAAGTAACAGGCCATTGTCAGCATATCCAGTTAATGTACAGCCAGTTGGTAATGGCAATGAAAGGAAATCATCAAACTCTAAGTTCCAAAGATACGGCCCTAGCACTGATCCCTGAGGCATCCCATAGTCAGTGGCTTCGACACAGCATGGTGGCCAAGTTTTAGCTTAGCAGCTGTGCCATGCATAAAATATGTATAAATAAGCGAATATATGTTACTAAAACAACCTCGTGATTTTAATTTTATAAGTAATATTGGCCACCAAGCGTTATCGAAGGCACCAGAAATATCTTAAAAAATACCTATCACGTATTGACAAACAAATTGAGTGACAGTTTCCGTATCAGACATAACTGCATCGACTGTTTATCTACCTATTGTAAAGCCAAATTGGTTATCATTAAATTTTACCCGGAGGTAGAAGCCTAGGAACTACGAGACGTTCTAACAATTTTCCTAATGATGGTAGTAACGTAATTGGTCTATGACTTAGGCTCGTCTGGTGGCTTGTTGCCACTCTTTGGTATTATTCTAATATACCCACTACGCCAAATACACCGCCTAAACACACACAGAATTGCATCCCCAGAGATCCTACACGCATCCTTAATCATTTTATTTGAAATCTTATCATCACCTAAAGCTTTGTTAAGTGGCAGAGATCTAACAATATTAATAAACTCGTCAGTTGATGGTAGGTCTGACAAAAGTTGTTATCAACGGATTTTCTTCTAATGCTATAGAAGTGTCGTCTAGCGTGCCTCAAGGATCAATTTTAGGCCCACTCTTATTTGTACTTTTTAATTTCCTTCACTAAAATATTAATATGTTTAATTATACTTATATCCTCTGCAATACCTTGGATCTTGGTATCTATTTTGACAACAAGTTTCACCTAGACTTCCATATAAACAATATAATCAACAAGTCCTACCAACTTTATGGGTTCGTTATGAGAACGTGCATACATTTCAAACAATCGATTACATACTTAATGCTTTACAAATCATTGATTAGATCCCAATTAGAATATGCCACACCCGTATGAAATCCTTTATATAATCATTATTTGAAACCCGATTTTATGCAATGAATCGATTACAATATGTCTATCATTCACAGCGCTTCAGCGCCGAACGAAATAATAATAATAAAAATAATATGTGGACACTATCACACACTGTCGTCTAGTCCCAAGCTAAGCAGACCTTGTGTTATGGGCACTAGATAACTGAAATATAATACATATACATACTTTTTTTTTGTAAATACATACTTATAATACATAGGAAACACCCAGACTAAAGACAAATACAAATGTTCATCACACAAATATTTGCCTTCCGCGGGAATCGAACCCACGACACCCGGCGTCGCAGTCAGTTACACTAACCACTAGACCAACGGTGCAGTCGAACTAATAACTAATAATAAAACGAAATATCGGGCTTTTTTGCCACTTTTAGTGGCAATGAATGATAGCATAATTTAATCCAATTTTTAATAATTAATTTATTTTTGGTGGCAAAGATGTACGGATTCTAACAAAGAGCGGCGTATCATTTTGAGCATAGCTCTTAGCTCAATTTAAATGAAAAATCCCGCTATAAATTATTATGAGTTCTCAATAACTTCATACTAGAGACCACATCCTTGGTTCGGAAGACATACTTACAAAAAATACATCCAAACAAGGAAGAAATATAGGTATTTATGGAACACAAAAAGGTTTTGTCTCTAGTCCACAACCTTTTGCACAGTAGCCGCACGCTCTCTTATGAGTACCTAATTACCCAGTATTACTCGTATATTATACATTTACGTATAGTATTAGTAGTAGTATTCGTATATAATATATGTTTTTTAGAATTTTAAATAAGATGTAGGCCTCTCCTAAGTTTTGCTACTATGACCAGTAGATAGTGGACGTCTTACGTCTTTTATGATGAATAACGATCAAAGTATAATCATCCAGAAATCTAAATCTACAGTTAATTTTCTTTATGATTCTAAAAAAAAACATAGAGCCCTCTCCTAAATTTTGCCACTATGACCGGTAAGCCGCTCTCATTCATCGGTTACCGGTTGTTTCTTTATTACATTAACTACTTTATTACATACAAACTTTTTATTAAAGGTTCAATATCCATTTAGTGTAATTAGTGGGCTTGCAACTGCTGTGTGCTAAACATGCGCGATTTCTACACAAAACAAAACTTTTTGTGTTCCTTAATTAATATTTGCTCTCTGCCTACTTTATGTATGTTAGTTGTGTATTTATAAAGTCTCCCCTAAATTAAATAAATTTAATTACTTAAATTAAATTTATAAACACACGCATAGACGTGATTAATTTACTAAGAAATTGTATTAAATTATCTGTTCTTTTGACAATTCACTTGACAAGGTTGTATACACGCGAAATAGTATTAATAAATTATTCATACTTGCGATCCACCCTTTTGACTGGCCTGTTGGTCTAGTGGTTAGTGACCCTGACTGCTAAGCCGCAGGTCGTGGGTTCGATTCCCACCTAGGACAAACCTTTGTGTGATGAGCATGATTGTTTGTTCTGTGTCTGGGTGTAATTTATCTATAATATGTAATTATTTACAAAAAAAAAAAAAAAAGTATTTAAGTAGTATATCAGTTGTTTAGTACCCATAACACAAGCAAATATAATTGCTTAATTTGGGGCTAAATGGCGCTGTGTGAATGTGGTAGAATATTATTATTATTATTATTATTACCCAACTAAGGACATGGGTACTGATATGTTCTTTACGACATTATTACAATTCTTTGAAATTATCGTCTGTCGTCTAATAAATTTAAATCACCTGCGTAAATTACTAATATTAAAAACAAATCGAGAACACTGGAAGCTCACCCAAGATGAAAGTTATTTATAACTGTTTATTAAACCCAAACGATTTGCGTATGTAGTTAGATAATTTTCATTTCCATGTATTCTATTTGCGGCCATCATCGTAAACACGATCTCTGAAAGAAAGTATGCCAACAAAATATGTCTTTTTATACATTTTAGACGAAAATAAATGTCCGCAAGAATTAAAATGATTTTTTAATATGACCTTTGGATAAAAACATGTACTTAGTTACAATTTTGTTATTCATATCTATATTTGAAATATGTGGGTAGTATTGTTTATACAAATCTGTTTGTCTTTTTAACTCTAAAGTGGTCAATATCAAATCTATAGACTCAGGTGCATTTATAATTAGAATTTGCTTGGTTTCTTTTACGTTACTTTGCGACAATGACTATTGTCATTGTTACAAAATCAATTATATATAGAGTTACAAAATCAATTATATATAGAGCGTTAAACAACCGGTTAAGTGTAAGTCGGACTCGTGCACCGAGGGTCCTTACAAATTGTAGTCAATATAAATAACATCAACGGTCATATATCTTTGATTGAGTTGACATAAAACTTTGATTTTACAGCTTCAACAAGTTGCACACAAGAGATTAAGATGTATGTAAATTTCAGCTCGATACTTCCCCACGTTACTGAAAAAAAAGGCCTTGACAGACAGACAGTCGGTCAACAAAGTGACCCTGGTATATGGGTTGTGTTTTTCTTTTTGAGGTACGAAACCCTAAAAAATTAGTAACACTCAGCTGGAATGCAAGAAATTTTTTCCATAATATTGTAACAGTTTATATAATACATAGAAACATTTACCACAGTTCACATGTTGCCTTTACCTTTTTGTAGCAATATACAATTTGAGAGAGCCTGTAAAGCACACTTACTTTTTATTTTTCTTTACAACATAGAAAGCTGTAATCAGTTATGTGTATTGCTTGTGTCATATTGCATGGTACTTGAAATTGTAACAAATTGTTGTCTTACAAAATTTTTTATAACCTGGCGATTAAAAAGAGTGATCTGAGTTTCTTGTTAGTTCTTCTCATGCCCTATCCTACGTCAGCGAATTGGCTGTAGGTTAATTGGCTTTTTGTTATTTGAAAATCATATTTTTTAAATACGGCGATGGAAAATATCTAAGGAAACCTGAACTATTTTAAAATATAGAGCCGTGCTCAAGCTTGTTTATAGAGCCTAACAGACAATATAGGTGGATACATTATTTTTAGGACATAATACACTATTATATTCTAATATTTTACAACAAGACGTTATCTAGAATCAAAACAATTATAGGTAAATCATTTATAGGTGGTCGAACCTACACTCACCACATCCTTTACGTCATCGAGTAATGTAGATATGAATATATTATTAGACATTAAAAAGTTACAATATAATACAATGTTGATAAATTGAATTGTGTCTTATAGAAAACAATAGTTTGAAAGCATTTGTCACTACCTGCTACAATACCTGTTCTAACATTGCCATTAGGTGTTGTTTCTATTAATAATACACTCGGCAACGAAGACTGCCATATATTATTACCATGTGGACAATGGTGTGGGTTATATGCTTGATGAAATTGTAAAAAGAACTCTTCTGTAATATTTAGCATGTAACTGTTTTTTGTCCCTAATAAATAAATAAAAAAAATAAAAAATTTGACTTCAGACTTCAATGAAAGTCGTGCAGAATATCAAATGCTGCGGTCACTAATCCACCTGCACAACAACGTGACAGTGTTAAAATTTTTGGGAGAGGCGGTCTATCACTAAGAAACCTTATCTGACAATCAGTGCAACTTATAGTTTGCCGCAATGCCAGGGCTAAGTGTCCAGTATAAATAAATAAGCTTAAATTTTATTCCGTGACTAGTTTGGTATGTAATACCCGTTCAAAACGTACCAAATTAACATTTCACCTTACCTTCGTTAACAAAGGTTATTTAAAAGCTAAATTCAGAAACCGTAAAAAATCGGCACGTTTCTAGCATTGAAAATGAAACTTTGAAACAAAATGCTTCGTTCAAACATAATTCTAGAATATTGCTCGTGCCTTTGTAGAGAATTACTAAGTTTTAATTTTTGTATATGACATGTTTAGTATAGTAGAAAAATCGACTATTTCAAAAGCTTGCAATCAGGTCTTAAAAATATATTAATACCCTTGAGCGAATCCAGGGCGGGTCGTTTGTAAATAATAAAGTAAATTGTCATACGAGGAAGCAAAAAATCGTGAGTCTCTAAATGCCAATCCGCTTTGAACAAGCCTAGTGATCTACATTTATTTATGCCTTCACTGTATAAAGAGATATTTGCCCTACAGCGGAATAATAATGGCCTGGTTTAGACAATAAACGGAACTTTGTATAAATATTTTACTCTACGCCTACATTATGATGAACTTACCAAAATTATTGACTACATTATCTATTACAGTCATTGGACTGGGTGACTCTAGAGAGCGATGCGCAACATTCTTTTGATCTATTTATATCGGCCTCTTATGGTTGGAGCTGTTCTTAATAGGTCAGGGTACTTCGACCCTTGGTATACTTTGCAGTAGGTATAGATATATTTATATTTTTTTACTGTACTCTTCTTGTTGAGATACAATATTATATGCAATTAATATTCAAAACTATTTCCCTGCCTTTCATATAATTCTAATTACTAATTAATATTGAAGATAAACATATAAAGTGTAAATTGTGTGTGTGTCTTTAAATTGAAAAATCATAAAATTTGATACACATATAATAATAAGTTGCAGATACTCGCTTCCTTTACACGAGCTGATTGATGAGTGCAAAACCTGAAGTACACTTTTCAAATTCACGAAGTTATACTTTTTAGTGGACTGGTGCTTTTTAGATCCCTTAGCATAAGCAGCAGATAATGTATCAGTTAGAAACTATCAAGCATTTTAAATATATCATTGATCTCTTTTTGACCTATGTGACAAAAAATTAAAAAGTATATAATAAATGTTTTAACTTTTAGGAGGTGCCATGGGATATCATCGATCGGTGTGCACTGCCGATCGTGCTGTGTCACGCCCTAGCTGTGGTGCTGTCCACAGTGCTGAACGCCATGCACCTAAGCTCCATATCAGTCTTCACGCTGTTCCTGTGGTTCTCCATCTCAGTTACAGGATCGTTGTGGTTTTACCATAATTTGCAGGTTATTTGTTGTTTTTATTTTTCGTTATGAATTTTAAGGTCGCTGCATACGTAACGAGATAATACCTCGGACGGGACGTAAATGGGGCGAGGAGGTGATTGCCTTGTTCGCTCAGCCCCGTATGTGCCACGTGTCTCCGTGACATATGCTCTTTTATATACATTTTTTGTGAAACGATATTTCTTAAATTTTTCTGTTCCGTCCCGTCCGTATAAAAACGCACCACGTATGTCGCGACCTTTAGTCTAACACTAAGACTTTTGATATTTTTTTTATTAGAATTATCCTACAAAAGCCTTCAAATACATTTTTATTGTGATAGAAGCAAAGAACAAATAACTACAGTCAGTTAGTTTCATACTACAATACGCATCATTTACATTTTAACTGTTACAACAAACTAAATCATTAAATATATCATTATTGCTCTGTTAGTATGAAAGCACTGTTTTGAATATTCCAAAACTATGAATACGTAAAAGCTCAAAGTCAGATTTTACTGTAATAAAGATTGATCATAAATGATAGGAAAATCTTAACACAGCGATTCAGAAAATCTATGAAATCAATTAATGCCATTATAAAAGCGAAAGGTCACTCACTGGCTCACTCATCACGAAATCTCAGAAACTACAAGTGCTAAGGTGTCTCAAATTTTGCATGTAGGTTTATTTTAGTACATAGATGCTCACTGAGATTTTGCGAAGGAATACCCTCTTCAGGTTTGACAAGTTTGTATAGTAGGATTTCCAAATTACTAGGTAATTCATTAAAAGCAGTCAGTGTCCAGCTTTTGTTATGAGAAGACCACAATATATCGTTTGGTACAGGACTACCACGTACCTAGTACTTACTGTAGTAGTAACTTACATTAAAGCTTTTCGTGAAGGAACCTAGCAACAGGCGACTGCATTTAATGTGGCAACCCGAATGAAACGTTTTTTGAAGATTAACTCTGCAGTCATTATTAATATAAATATAAACTAGGCGATACATTTTGTTTATTGTCAAAACATTAAGAAGAAGTAATTATTTACATAATAATGGTAATAATTCGATGAATTCTTAGAACGTAACTCTCACAAAAAGATAGGCAATACCGTGCTATGTTGTAGGATTTTTAACTGGTGCTACATACAACAGTACAACGTGGCACGATACGCTGTAGTCTATATAAACCTTAACGTCCATATACTACACCTAAGCCCTGCACTAATATTCACAATCCTTAATTCAGGGCTCGTTCTAACTGCTTTACAAACACATGACACAAAGTTCGTTTGTGAACTGGCACGAATTAGTATTAAAACGTGCAATAAATGTTCACACAGGCTATTGCTTACTAATTTTACTGCAGCCATAAAATGGTGCAAAATCTAATGTGGCGGCTGACTCAAAAGAAATACCAATTTGAACGACCACTTGTTTTACTTTAGTTTTAATTGTTTACAAGCGGAACGGTTTCTATATTTAGTGGTTATCAAGACCTGAGTTTTATTTTAAGGTGATTTTTATTAAGACTAATATAAGATAACATAAAACAAATCCAATAAGTAGTAAACGGGACTTTAGAATGCGATAAAAATATATAAATAATAAACCATAACCATCACAAAATTGAGACAGGTTATCCACACAAGTATCTAAGAATCGAACCTAGCCACTTAACATAGACCTGGCTTGGTTATCTAGATTATATGAGCAGTGAATTTTTATTATTATGATTACTTACCTTTTCTATAAAGGAGCTATAGCGGTGTTAGTTTTTGTTATTATTAATGTAAATCTATATTATCATGTTTAGAAAATCCCAATAGTATCTACATTATTCCACAAGTGCTCCCTCACTTGTTATTTCTTAAAATAAGAAGAAGCTTTAAGCGTGTCGGTAAAGACCATATTATTTTCAGAATTTCAGTAATGCTAAGTAAAGAAAATTTCACCCATAATTATCTTAAGAGCGTTCACACAGTAGCAACGTCGCAATTTTGTGTCATATTTTTATGGTTTTAAATTTTTACCGTTTAATCGGCGCCATATATTAGAAATATTATCAGAACACGTTTTAGAATTGCGTGAAAGCTGTATAAAAAGTAAGTAACCATAATGAATAAATTATGCCAGCTAACCAAGCAATAAATACGCACGTCATTAATTCTTTTGTTAAATTTTAATTCTCATACGCTGATAAAAAGTAGGTACGAGAGCAAACTATTTAATAGTAGGTGAATTAAAATTCATAGTGCATCGAATTAAGTAAGTGATTTTTCTTATGAAAGTAGTTAACTCCTAGAGCTTTAGTTGGTAAATCGCACAATTACTCCCACTAGATAAAAGATTTAACGCCAAAACAACCTTAAGTGGGCAAAGATTACAAAGAAACTCGTGCGTCACGTTCTACTGAAGCAGAGCTAAACAAGCATAGTGCACTCTGGATATTATTAGTCCATGAATGTGTTGCCACTCGCTACGACCTAATTCAAAGTAAACGTCATTGGCATTCTATCAATAAATTTCAGAATACGGTTTTAAGAACTGAACCTTAATTCCCAATATAGAAATAATCATTTTAACCTTATAGTCGAGGACAATGTACTAGTTTTGACTTATTTGTGCTTTTATTGCCTTTTAATATTTATTTACTGTGGTTGCGATTAGAAAACTTTGCTAAATTGGTAACTGTTTTTATTAGTGAGTATAGAGTTGAAAGCCATAAAAGTTGAGTTCAACCTGCTTATCGAGTAAAGAGACTTTTTGATTTTGTATTACGAAATGCTCTGAATCTCACGGCCTATAAAATGCCCATTACCTAGAAAATGTCAATATGTAGATATTATTTATTGATTGCACGGCATTTCTGCTTATACCTTCAGTATAAAAATGTGACTCGTATTCTAGAGTGGCTTTTTATTTCATTTCCCGCTAATCGACCAACCAATTAGACTTTTTAATAAGCAAGCCATATTACACTGATTTATAGTTCCATCTGTTGGGCAGAGGAACAAACACACTTTTTTATGATATTTAGTTTAATAGCTACAAGAAATAAACAACATATTGCGATGATCGATACTAGTATTAATATTTCTGGCTATAATAACGCCATAATTGTAATATGTAAAACAATAACCTCATTCATCAAATATTCATTTGAGGTTTCCATTCATTATTTTCTTTGAGGACCAGAAGCTAGTTTGTAGATACACTTTACCTACTCGTAAATACGACAAATTTAAACTTCCATGGATCACGTTGTTTTCCGACCAAAATACAAGAGTATTTTCACTGTGTCCCAGACGTGGTTAGAATCGCAAATCTGTCTTATCCGATTAAACCTGTACCTCTGCGGCATTTTATAACTTTATTGTTACTTACGACTTTTAGTATAATATATTATGATCCCTGATAATAATATTTATTCTTCATAATATTACGACTGTTCAAGTATTTTGTTAGCTTGTTGCTGTTTATGACTAAATTGCTTAATTGCTTTTGGCGTGGGAATGGAAATATACTCTGTTATGTAATATTGGTAGATTAGATAGGTAATACATTTTCAGAATCGCTTGATCTGAAAATGTAGTCTTGAAGAATAATATTATAAAATAATAAATTTTGTACAGAATTGCATATCTAATCTACATTTTAGGTCTAGACCATATTTAACATAGATAATAATAAAGATTTACTGGACAAAAAAATGTTGAAGATTTTATTTTTAGCGTAGATAGATACACGGGATTGATAGACTTTTCGCAATTTCATCACTGTGGTGTCCCTAACATTTATACTAATTTTCAGCTTTCTGAGAATATATTAGGCAAGACTTCCTCTACATGTCGAGCCTAACTTAACCAGACTATTTAACGCATACATATAAAATAGTTTAAAATTCATATAATTAGCATTGTCTTTGAAATGTCATTGAAACAAGTAAAAATCAAGAATTTCACTCTGAATTTCAATCATCACATAATTTAGACTGGCTCAATTACTAGGAAAGTAATGCGGCGCTATTGCCCCTTGAGAGTAGGTACGCCTTTGCTTCGTTTTTTACGAATAAATATCTCAAAGGTTACCTGAGCCGAGTTGAGCATTTGAAATCAGGTCGCAAACTCCCTCGGGTAGGATACGACAACTCGATTTCTAATTGAATAAAAATCTACTAAATTGTTAAATATATGGTTGAGATGAAGTAAAAACATTTAACAATACGTTTATAGAATCTCTGATGTGGTGCCTGGGAAAAATTGTACCAAGCCTTTTAGCCTGTGGGTATCATACCCACAGGCTAAAAGACTTGGGACAATTTTTAAAACAAAGTGGCTAACTAATTATTTAAGAATATAAATTAAAACTTTGGAAATGTGCCCGGAATAAAAACAACATACTTTTATATTCATAGATGGCAAAACGTGGGTGTAACAGATCTACCTACCCCTTTGAGAATAACGGCATGACGCTATAATGCTACTACTCCTATATGCTGCCTACCTATACTATTAAAAAAAGCGAAAGACTTGGTTTGTTTGTTTGTTTGAACGCGCTAATCTCTGGAACTACCAGTCGGAATTGAAAATTCTTTTTGCGTATGATAGCACTGTTATCGAGGATGTATCGAGGCTATGTAACATCACGCTACTGGCGACGGGTGCTGAGCAGAAAGTAAAGACGCGGGTGAAATCGTGCAGCGGAAAGCTAATTTAGTATATATACCTACATACTAAAATGTAAAAAAATCTTAGAGCATTAAACCAACAAAAAAATGCATCAGCAAAGTAGTAGATTAGGAAAACTATACTAATGCTACATGTATTGTCTGTTTTCACGGCGACACTTCTCGCGTTATCGTGTGTTTTCATTTTTAAGCCCTTCATATTTAAGTCTCCCCTATCTGCTTACCAAAATAACTCCACATTGCCTAGAGATAAGCAGTCAGTAGAATCCAGTAGTTATAGACACCAGCTTTATTGCCAACAGTATCTACCCACGAAGATGGATGGTACCATCTCAATTGGCATCATGGCAAACTGACGGCATGGTGGCCTCCTTAGTCTACTACGGCTTTGTGAGATTTTGCTAGATACCTACTCATACAGGAAGATTCAAAACGCAAAAGTAGGTACCTACCATTTTCACAGCGATTAGACTTTTAAAAGCACCCAATGGCTCAGACAGTATTCCTCCGAGACTAAAAATTATTAATAGTGGTATAACTAATTCACCAGAAGTTACATTTTTAGACGAAAGCATTTCGAACCTTTGATATTTTTTTATCATATGACTCCTTATTTGGTACATGCCTGAAGTCTGGATAATAACTATTTTTGTGAAACGAGTCTACTCGTGTTAGAAAATTATTATAAGGTGCCATACCTCTTTACCCAACGTTTCAGTCGAATTACACTGACCATGGTCACGGGCTGACTGATGTAGCCAGGCGTCGTCTTCGCCTTGAAGCTCGAGATTCGGCAACTACCCTCACTTTGTCTTTTGTTACACTGTTTTGTAAAGTTGTTTCAAGTTTGCTGCGGCGGCAAGTATTTGGAATGATCTACCTCCACCATTAAGACTTAAAGTTAGTGCAGAGTACTTTAAAAGCAAGTACAAAAAAAGCCTTGTTAAATAGGCAACTTGCCGCGGAGAGCTTGAAACAGCAATCCTACATAAGAAAAGAGAGTTTAAAACATTATTTTTAGAGATTAGTATCTATGTAAGTAATGCGATCTCTTTAAAGACTAACACCCAGTTGCAAGAATAACATAATTAATGACGAATTAGATATTGGAACATTAAAATTGATGACATCATTAAATTAAATCCGTTGCAAGAACATCCATTAAATGTGCTAGTATCATTAATTAAGTAATGACGTCTCTATATGAACAATGAATGAGAAGTGACTGAATGATCGAGTGCGTTTCGTATTTGCTAGTTTCGATTAATATTTCTTAAATATTTTTACTAACTATTCTATAAAAAAACTCATAATGTTTTTTATTGTGTGTAATATTTTGTTTGTACACATTAAAAAATGTTGTAATTCATCTAATGTTTAACCGTTATGTAAATATGTAGATAAGCAACGAAACGAAACTCATCTATAGCTGTCAAGCATAAGTCAACTTGTTTAAATTAAATTTTTGACAAATAAATTTTTTTGGCATATTTTCTAGCTCATTTTGTCCCGAACAGATTAAAATAGGTTCGAGTAAGATAAGTATATATTTAACACATTCACTCATATTTGTTTAAATGTATGTCGAGCAGTATGACAATCGTCCCGAAAATGGACGGTTGCCAGTTTAGGGGTGGACCTATGAGCTGACTTCTACGATGGCGTGATGTTGTATTACCTACTTTCTTTGGAGATATTTGAAGTCACGCGTCTACTCAGATAAACCACAGACGTTTGACTATTTAGAAACCAACATTTACATACAAACATACTTTCCTCATTAAAATAATAGTATCTACCGGCAAACCATTAATGTCTGAAGTAATAAAAAATCAAAATACGTGCGCGCGATTCAACTGAGCATTCGCCCGCGAAGAATATTTTATAAAGTTGTACGTTGATTTTGTCTTTAGAAAGACCTATTAAAATAAACATAACAGCAGTGGGTGAAAAAATACCCAAAAGTCCCGAAAGTACCAGTTCCTTCAACAACTAATCCCGAAAATCTCCAGGACGCAAGAAGAGCACCGGTTCTTTATTCTCTAATAACAGTAACCACAAGTTAGTTATCAAATATACCTCAAAAAAATACTTAATGTGTACCTAATGAAACACTAATGCCACACCGACGACCAATTAAAATTTAAAGAACCAAATATCAAAACTAATGCCGCATTAGACCCTAATGACGTTTCGTGCAACAGATATTCCTTGCAGGGGAGTGTTTTCACAGATTGACAATTAAAGTATATGAATCATTAACTATCTTTCGTTAATGTCTAATCTTGCAACAGTTTAAAGGAACATTAACACTTTAATGATGTCATTAGTATTTAATGCCCTTTCTATCACCTGCGTACTCCGAAAGATGTCATCCCTCTACAAACACCTGGTGTCTACAAGGTGGATTGTAGCTGTGAAAGTTTCTGCATTGGACAAACCAAGCGCACAATAGCAGAAAGGGTCAAAGAACATATCACAGCTGTCAAGAACCGTCAAACAAATAAGTCTGCGATTGCTAAACACCTGTTAGAGTAAGGAACCAACCACTGGATTGAGTTACATAAGCCGCAAGTGCTTTCCACTGATCAGCATTACTAATCCAGGATAGCTCGAGAAGCGGTTGAAATTAAAAAATACCATAATTTCAACGGACGGACGGATACCGCTTATCTCCATCTTGGAATCCAGTAATCAGCAGGTGTAATTGTCGCAGTTATGACAAAATAGGCCAAAGTGAAGACGTCGGCGTCGTGAGTGTTGTGTGTCGAAGTACTGACTTTTTACAAAACAGTGTAGCAAAAGACAAAGTGAGGGTAGTTGCCGAATTATAGCATAATATGGCACTTTATAATAATTTTCTAACACGAGTAGACCCGTTTCACAAATATAGTTATGTGTACAAATCGTGTAAGTTTAAAATATTCAGTCTGGATAATTTCATTTGATAAATCTAACTCAATATACAATTGACCGATTTCATTCTCTGTACTTACGTCACTCTTCTAACCCTGAAAGAAGGTCACAGCGATTATATTCTAACTATAAGACGATTTACATCAAAAGGAAAAACACTAATGCTTTTCAACTATAAAAAGATATTCTATTTGTACGTAAGTATTGGATTACTATCCTTGAATTCTACGGATTTATTTCGTTTTTATATAATTGCTTTTATATAAATGTGGTTGGTAAAAAAACTAGCTAGGTAGACTCTAGGTTTGGTAACTTTCAATCGTGAGAATTGACATATCTTCTAGAATAAGGTGTCCTTCTCGCAGTAATTCTATGCGTGAGTGATAATTAAGACACACCGAAACCATTTCACGTCTTCAATAGCACATTAAGCCTTCGTTCCCTGTCGATAAACAAATCTTGTAAAGTTTGAGAAATGTGACAGCTGGTCTAATAACGTCAAGAGATTATTTTACATAGCGCGACCGATGTCTATATATCTAACTAGCTTTCCGCGGTGCGGTTTTAGCCTCATCTTTGCTTACTGCTCTGCTCCCGTCAACAGTAGCGTGATGTAACATAGCCTTCCTCGAGAACTGGGCTGTCATACGCAAAAACAAATTTTCAAATCCGACCGGTAGTTACAGAGATTAGCACTTTCAAACAAACAAACTCTTCCACTTTATACCTAATAGTATAGATATAGATTATAACCTATTAATATAATGCAGTATTGCAGTCGTGCTCACTAAAAAACTTAGGTACTTACATACAATTAAAAACATTATATTTTTTACTTGAATGTTAAATATAATGTTCAATTATACTACAAGGCAGTCTTAAAAGAAAAATAAGCACGAATAATAGCATAAGTTTTGCGTAATAATGGACATCTTCATCTTATAACATAAATATGCCGAGATATTGTGTAATATTACCCCTAAAATGTCAGTGTGAATGTGTCGCATTATAAATTGCCAAGGAGATTGCAACAATTGTACCATTGTGCCAGCCTCCATACTTACGTCATCAATCCATTCGAAAGTACGATTTAAAATAGGTCAATGGTCGTGTTTTTACTGAATAGACACTACTATATAAAATATTCATGGTGTTTTCTTAGTAACTTCAAATATTTTTATGAGGAAATTAACATTTGAACTTTCGGTTTTGTAAAAATGCAAATGTATGAAAACGGTGCCAACTGGTAACGGGTTAATATAAATAAGGTTTTGATGGTCTACGCAAAATTGGGAATGGTACATTTTTTCATTCATTCTTATTGCCTTAGTGTATGCATTAAGAGAAAAAGGCAGGGACATAATAGTATAATTTTTATACCACTCTGTCTGCTAATCATATGTAAGTAAAGCGTACCTAAGTTTCAACATAATGTGCAACTACAGTAATATATGTGTGACTTTGAATATTAATACGAATACAAAAAAGAGAGAAAAAGAGAGAGAGAAAAGGAGTGTAACAAAGTTTTCGGTACATTGCAAACACAATAACGAGGACATAACTAACGGGTGCGTGACTTCTTACATTAAGAGAACTAAAAGTAACAAAGAGAAAGAGAGAGAAAGATAAAGTAACATAATTTCTCTAACATCATCATATCAGCTATTAAGCATCCACTGCTGGACATAGGCCTTTCCCAATTTTCGCCACCGTGGCTAGTCGTTCGCCGCCCTCATCCATCGGTTGTCCGTCACCCTTATAACTTACCTAATCGGACTGTTTGTCCCAGGTATATGTACTCGTCAACGAATTCGAACATTGAGCCTCCGACCGTAATAGGCGTGGGTGTAACATGGAC
Organism: Parascotia fuliginaria; assembly: GCA_963082885.1. NCBI lineage: Eukaryota > Metazoa > Arthropoda > Insecta > Lepidoptera > Erebidae > Parascotia > Parascotia fuliginaria. The sequence goes on along the minus strand of OY720180.1, from coordinate 8,319,134 downwards.
TTGGTCGTGACTTTAGTCTTGTCCATGTTCCTTTATAGGCCCACTTGCGTTTCTGTAACATAATGATGTGCAACCACAACAACAAGTAATGCGTGCGTGTCTTTTGAAAATTGACAGGACAAAGTGAAAATGAGAGATAGAGAGATGAGAGATGTGTAACCTTAATATTTGTGGGTTTAGAACTTGAACATTGAGAGGACTAAAAGATAAAGAGGGAAAGAGACTGTCACGTGGTTTTTGAAACATTGTGATGTGCAATCACAACAAGTAATGCGTGCGTGAGTTTGAACATTGAGAGGACTACAGGATTAAGAATTAACGATTAAGCTACCCTGAAATAGTTAACCTTGGACGTCACTACTTCACGCATAAGTAGCTACTAACAAATACTTGAATAAAATATTCACTCAGCTGTTAATAAAGCGGACATCAATCAAGCTGTCGTCGTCGATTTTCGACGAAAACTGAATTTCATCGGTCGCCCTTTTTAAGTATTTGATATACCAAAACGTTTCTACTCTGATGGAATATAATTATTTTAGACGTAAAAACAATAGTAGCGTGATTTAAGCGGGTTCACGGCATCCTGATAACCCTAAATGTAAATGAAAGGAAACATGCCGTGACCTTTGATACGTAAATATTTCTGACTAAGTGTGTTAATTTTCGATTTTAGCTACGTATATATGAATTGTTTTTCATTACGAAGAAATTCAACAATAATTTTAAAATTTATTACTTACCTACACAGGAGCTACAAGAAAATTTACACTAATATAATTTATAACCCCTTTTTAAAGGTAATTATAAACATATTAGGTACCTAATATGTACCTAATTATAAAAATAAAATCAAAAAACTTCGTTTGTTGTCTGTCTTTAAGCGAAATTGTTGAAATCAAAATCTGCAGTAGGTACAGTGTGGTTTTCTTTTCAAATGTTTTCTTGCTTGCATTTCTTAGATATCTACATAATATCTTAAACTTTACCAAGAGATCTAAAATTTCGACAGCCCAGGCATTATAATTTTGGCCTATAAAATTTTGCTTAGTGTTTATCTTTATGAAGTTTGATTAAATAACTTTAGAAACTAAAATATCCTTTGAAGCTTTTGTGAATAAATATTACCGTGTAAAGAAAGAGTATTTAAATATAAAATAAAATAAAAACTTTTTAGAAAGAAACTTAATTAATTAGGTACCTACTATTACTATACTAATATTATGACTATATTACGTAGGTACTATTGACTTGACCCGGCTTCTTTTCTTGTTCTTAGTTTAGTGGCAATTTTTGGTGGGCGCCACGGAGCATCAAACCACGGCAAATCTCTCTTAGAAACCATACATGATTCTGACATATATCATCATCATAATACCAGGCCGTTGTTATCCCACTGCAGGCAAAGACCTGTTCTCATATAATATAGAGAAGGCATGAGCATTGATCGACGCGCTTGCTCAATGCTTACTGCAGTTTTTCTCACGATGCTTTTCTTCACCGTAAGTCTGTTATGTCTAAGATAGAAGAAACAGAACAGAAAGTACATATGAATCTAAAAAAGACGCCATGTAACTTACTAAGAATCGAACCCACACATCTTGCATACTAAGCGGGGCTGTGGGCCTGACCCACTAGGCCATCATGACTGTTCTATATTCTGCTTTTTCCTAATATAAAACAATGCCATAAAAAGTGTTAACTTCATGTGTGATTAACCAAAACTAAAAAAAATAAAAATTAACTTTTATGTCTTCATGATCGCCATCAAATTTGTTGAAATTGTTATTGAGGTCACAAAGTACTTTGTTATCTACTTACATACATTTATTTCGAACAATCATTTATATAATATTAACTTTGTTTTCGAACAGGTAACGGCTGCTGGTAAAGCAGTACTAGTAACTGGTTGTGACAATGTATTGGGAAACGCTCTAGCTAGACGTTTAGATGACCTGGGCTACCACGTGTTCGCTGGATTCCAAAGTAAAGCTGGAAACATTGATGCTGATATGCTAAAAGAAGACTGCTCCGGAAGACTACATACCCTTCAACTCGATATAACGTCCGAAACTCAGGTATAACTACATATATTTTTGTATTTGTGTATTACTACTGTTGTTTAAGCCTGTAAAGGCTATAAATAATCATTAACTGACTTAATAACGGCCACAATCTTTTATAAATACTTATAAAATGTAAATGTTAAATACATGGCTAACAATTAGCAGTTCCTTATAAGTAATTATGTTAGAATATTTGCAGGCTATTGAAACCTTTTAACATAACCCGTATACTACCGGTTACATAACTAAAGTCTTTGTAAATTAATTTTGTACTTGTATAGCTTCCAGCAAACCCCAATTTTGGCATGTACTTGATTATAAATTAATTCAAGTAGACAACGAAAAAGAAAATGATTACAGTAACGACGGCGTAGGTACAACGCCGACCACTTTCCTTTGACGGTAAAAACAATGTATTTACTGTTTCTAAACATTGTACTAATTTACCTAATTTGGTGCACATTCGTTAAAATTAAATTGTCTTTGTATTTTCGTTGTATCTAACAAAATCGTAAAACGTATCGGTTATCAAACAATTCTCAAACATTTACAATTCAAGAAACGTAAGAAAATAAAAAGAAAGTAAAATGCTAATATTCAGTCAAATTGGCATGAGTGTTGATAAATAAGCAGTTAATAATAAAATAATATGTAAAAAAAACCGACTTCAAACAGGAAAGCTACTAAAAAGTAAAAAAAGAAAATAAATTAAAATTTACTTAGGACATAGTAATTCGTATTTTGATTTAGTTAATCAGAAATGATTAAATAAGTATTTTATAATTTTGAAGTCGGTGCTAAGTAAATCAATAACTAGGTAAAGGTACGGGTATTATCAATCTTAATTTGCTATTGTAGTAAAATTCTTGTAGTGTTTACTGTTAAAAATTATTTTATTTTTCAATTTTATTGGTTCACATGTGCTTACTCCTTCACAGCGTACCGGCATGATGTTATGTTAAGAGCTAGTGTAAACAATAGACAGACATGAGATTTCAGCAATCCCAGTCCATTTATTATCATTAAAGAGTTGCCGTTGCCTATCTCCGAAGTTATTCATCAGATCTGCACCAAATTGAAATGGGACCTCTCCGAGAATGTACTCTTTCAAAATCTACCCAAATCGCTTCACGTATGTGCCTATAAAATTTGAAAACTTCTCTCCATATCTCCAGGTTACCATTATAAGATCCTGACTTGATGATCATGGGACCACTGGCAAAGTATGCCCTTTCAAACAAAAAAAAACCAAATCGGTCCCTATCTTCAAGTAGTTAATCGAGAAACATACATAAAAAATAAAAAAAGGTGCCGGCGAATTGAAAACCTCCTCCTTTTTGAAGTCGGTTAAAAAAGCTTATAAAGTTGTGTACTTTATGGCATTTATAAGGAAAACAAACATTTTAAATACTCTAGTTTAGAATATACATGTAATAATACAATATAATATAATATTTTCAACAACTACACACAACGCCATCTAGACCCAAAGTAAGCATATTATATGCTTGTATTATGGGTTCTAGAATGCGGATATATGTACATACTTAAATACTTTTTTTTGTAAATACATACATATTATAAATAGAAACACCCAGCCCAATGCAAATAGACATGTTCATGCACACAATTATTTGCACTATAATAAAATCACGACGTCACTTTGCGTGGGAGTCAAAGGCTATTGAGGGAATACCAGGAAACAGACAGTAGCCTTACCTGCGAACTAAATGCCCAAGCGTGGTGATTCTAAAAATGGCAGAATTGAAAGCTAGCCAGTTAAAAATAGAAGTCTAATTTTGATTATCCAATTAAGTAAATAATTCATTTTGCATTCGTACTTCAGTCAATAAAGAATTATAGAGTCCGTGAGCGAGTAACTTAGCAATTTCTTCAGAAACGTATTTAGGGTGATCAAGGACATACTAAAAGTGCCCTCTCCTAGGAGGTGAGCTGGAGGGCTGGAGGGTGTAGTATCCATTTTTCTGTTTTTTGCTAATATCTCAAAACAGTGCGTCCTAGAGAAAAATGTTCTTCTACCGAATGAAATCTAATAAAATTCTCTACAACTTTTTATTTGTGCACATTTTCCAATTTCCAATATTTTTTGAGCTACACGCTCTAGAAAAAGAGAAATAAACAAAAAACACCGCTTATGGCATAAAATGATTATACAAGGGTACTTTTAAATTCGCGGAATGGGCGGGAAGTAGGTAAAATATTAACCAAAAACATTTTTATTTTTTTAAATATTTACCTACAACACTAATACATTCATTAAAACGATTAGTTAATTTGTATACACTTCCATAAAATGATTTGTCTTTGTCTAAAAAATACGCTGAAACGGAGTTCTTCACTTCTTAGTAGGTTAAAAATTCTTACTGCAACCTTTTTCTTAAGTTTTGGTAACAGATAATAGTAGCTTTCATTTGGTAAAAGAATATTTTTCTTTAGGACGCACCGTTTTTGAGATATTAGCAAAAAACTGAAAAATGGATATTTTAAACCCGCTTTCCTCCCTCCAGCTCACCTCCTTGGAGAGGTTGAGGAGACTTTTAGTATGTTTACTCTCTGATCACTCTAAACACGTTTCTGAAGAAATTGCAAAGTTACTCGCTCACGCACTCTACACCTCCCTTTTAGCTATTCGTTGACTGGACGATCGGAACTACATTTAGGTGAATTTTTGACATGAATACTACTTAGGTATTATAAAAGTGTTGTAGTGCAGTTTACACGTATTTATTTTGTTTAAAGTCCTGTATACATTACACTTAATACGTTAAACATTAATAGAATTCAGGATGATATTTTTTATGCAATCAAATCATCGTATTTACAACTTACGAACTAAAACGAAATCTAGTGACATACTAACACATTACCACCTTCTCCTTCTGTTTAGATTCTCTCAGCGTCTTTATACATCGTGGATCACCTACCAGAGGGCGCGCAAGGTCTTTGGGCTATTGTAAACTGTGAGTCGTGGTGTGCACTTGGCGAACTAGAATGGGTGCCATTCTCCGTAATCAAACGTGCAATGGACGTCAACCTCCTTGGTAAGTAAGCTACAAACATCTCTTGAAAAGAATTTTGTCTACCAACCGGTAGATGGCAGTAGTATTATCAAAGTTATATAATTTAGTAGATAAGGCTAACATATCAAATAGGTATGCGAACAAGTTTTATTACTACGCGATTTTAAATAATACGGACAAAAATAAATAAAAGTAAAAAAAAAAATTAAAACCCTTAGTTAAATTTTAGGCTCTGAAAATGAAATTAAATTCTTGTTATATACCATAAACGTTTTATAGGGTACTTACTTGCTTTCCGCGGCACGGTTTCATCAGCGTTTTTGCTTAGGTACTGCTCTGCTCCCGAATTTTTCAAATCCGATTGGTAGTCCAGAAATTAGCGCGTTCAAACAAACTTACTCTTCCGCTTCATATAATAGTTATATTTGTCTCCTAGAGCAACTTTCCTATATCAGTTGCCAGGAGTGGCTTTCTTTTTTATCCAAGCCGAAAACTAGCTTCAGACATAGTACCTACATTTCGTATCTTGTTAAGCAGGTTCTATTTGGACCTTGCATGCTACTTCTTTTTCAATGTTGAAATAATTACCTACCCTGTTGTTATAGCTTTATTTGTTCTTGTTTGCTATTGTTTGTGATATCTAAGTAAACATTTTCTATCTTTCTTTTTATTAACAGTTTAATCGGATAGTATGTTTTATGCTGCTTGTATTTTTATTGTTCCTAAAATGATGCTTAGATACCTTCGTTCCATGTTTTAAAAGCCGAACAGTTTTAATCAATGTATTTTTAAAACCATTATAATACGAATTCAGATCTTTTTGCAGCCTTCTGATCGATTTCATATTACAAACAAAAGTGACTCATTTTTATTTTATGTCTAATTTGCCCGCAGTTTATAGCAGGACTATTTCTAGACGGCGCGGGCGTTATCCAATTTTAAACTCAAGGTCAAGAATGTCAAGAAGCTTGTCATTGATTGAGTCAGTCTCTTTTAGGAATTATTCCTGCCAGTATTTAACAGTACCTGCTTGTATTCTAGTCTTTTCTATTCGTCCTAAGGTTGTCTAAAAGAGGAATATCTAGAAAGCAATATACGGTAGTAGATCCACGCTAGTTTTAGCTTAAAAGGGCTGGATCGACCGGGGACCCTTTCATAAAAGATCGACGTAAGAAAATTATTAGTATATATGCTAAAGTGTTTCGCTCGGTGAGTGAGAGTGCCGGCAGCCCAAATACAGGGAGTATTTGGGCGCCGGGTCCTCTTACGTTTCACTTTTTCTTCGTCGTCCCCTTCTCCGTTGACGGCAACGGCTTGATTGTATTTTCTAAGCATTATTCTGCCGTGCTTGGAAAACACAGCCATCTTTATAAATTACGGTTACCACTTACCATCAGGTGGGTCGTATGTTTGTTTGCCACCAAAGTTGTATAAAAAAAAGACACTTTTCTTGTAATCGAATCTAAAAGAATGGTGACAAATAGTATTTGCTTAAATAATTTATTACAGTTCTTGACATTATTTACCTTGTTCTAAAGCTATAATATAAAAATTTGTAGATTTTACTAGATTCGACTACCTAGCCAAAAGGATTGTACTACCTAATAAGCAGTCAGTGAGATCCTGGTGGGCACTAGAGAGAATATAATATATCCCGAGATTAGGGATTTTGGGTTCTCGGCCGTTTTCTGGCCCCGACAATCCCAGGACTGTACTTGGCTAATCTCGGGATTTTCGTGATTGCCACAACCAGGTCTAGTTTGCGTTCCATAGTCCTTTATAACCTTTTACATTATTTTAATAGCATTTTTTACATAATAAAAGAAAAAAAATTACGGTCGAATTGAGAAACTTCCTTCTTTTTTTTGACGTCGGTTAATAACGACAAAAACAACCCTTAAAGTGCTAATAGATGACCGGATTTGGTACGGCTGCACCAAAGTGATGGTGCGGTGCGCTCCGCGCAACAGACGACCGGACAACTCATCGCATGGTCCAGTTTACTCTGTGGACTAGTCGTTGTTGGATGTGTAACTCGTACCATGTCTACAATTTCCAACGAAAATAAAATGGTGTTTCTTTTGGCAATAGCAGCCACTTCACCGCCGCCACTAATAAAACGAAAAAAAGGGCAGAAATATACCTGAAAACGAATTAAGATATTTAATTGCTTTAATTGCTTTTACTATTTAAATAAATATATTATGAGTATCGTAAACGATACAGAAGTAGTCGTTCGCTTTCTTTTTATATTTTTATGTGTACCTACTTAACACATTGACAATAGTATGGGTTATGTGCTTGCTACAGCTATAAGAATAACTCCACTGTAATATTTGCCATGTACTTAACTGTTTATTGTCCCCAATAAATAAACGAACTAATCTTTAATCGCCTCATATCAAATCTATAGTTTTATCCGAATGTATAATTCTAAAATTTCCTCAATTAATATTTTTCCCGTAATATTGACATCATCGCGCTCAGACGCCATAATGAAAATGGAGGAGATTAAAAAGCCTCGTGAAAATATATACGCTATAATTTAGAACAAATTACAATGATAAAACAAGAGTTGAACTGTAACAAAAAATGGACACATGCTGCACGTTCGGAAGTACATTTACGACTAAAGCGTTAAATGGTCCGGTGCATCGTCCACACGACCGAACTTGGTGTGGAGAGCACCGCGTCCGGGCGTACAAACGATCGCACCAACCACACACATAATAATAATAATAATGTCCAGTGGACTGCTCTTCACACGATCGAATATGGTCCGCTGCGCACCAAAGTGATGGTGTGGAGCACACCAAATCCGGTCGCCTGTTAAGGCTATTAGATACGCCCGTACGATACGTACTACACAGATACTGCCCTAATAATATGTTTGTTGTAGAATCACAGATTACAGAACCTAAGTAGAACTTAGAAGGAATGTCTCCGCTTGGATTGTATTTTCGAAATTCCAAATAGTTTTTGTGTTGTCTTATTGATTTTTTGCAAAAAATAATAGTTTTTTTGTTTTGTCTATTTTCTTTACTTGATAGATATATTGTATATTTTGACGTTATTAAAAACGTTTTTAAGAAATTACTCAAGCTTTTTTATATTTTATAAATTCCCAATGAAAAACAACATAATCTAATCCCGAGATAGTCCCGAAATCACGGCATTACGCATCAAAAATTCTGTATTCCCAGGATTGATAAACATGCTCGGAATTGTTTTTCTCTAGCACTATCCCCTATTGCTCACCAATTTTTTTTTATATATTAGCCTACCAAAGTGACTACACCCCGCCTGATGGTAAGCAGTCAATGGAATCCAGAATTGGTGGCCACCATACCAAAAGCCATCGTCTTAAACTTCTGGTATGGTGGCCACCACTATAGTGGCTGGGAATGGGATTAGAGGAAGAGAATGAGGGAGGTGAGGAAAGAGGATAGGGGGGAAATTGGGCCTCCGGTGCTCTCACTCATCGAACGTAACGCAGTAGTACGGATACTACTACTCTTACGTCGATCTTCTACTCGTATGAGAGGGTAGTACTTCCCCGGACGATCCGGTCCATCATGCTGAAACCAGCATGGATCTACTACCTACTAATAGTAGGTATATTAATAGTTTAAACTAATAATATTATTATGGTAGCTTTGTGAGAGGCAGTTAAAATCAAGAAACTATGTTTGTGTCGCAGAACAATTTATAAACTTTCACACATTCGAAACAAATATTTGTAGATCACTTAAATATGTAAAAAATATATAAGGTTTAAGATATTCCAGTAGCAAAGAAGTAATTAATATTAGGATTCAAATTAAGTAAAGAGTACCTAAGGGACAATTAAAATTTCACGTCGCACTGCGAAGCTCATTTAATTTAATTTAGAGTACCTACCTAAGTAATAAAATTCTTTTGTTCGGTTTCGCAGTGAGCTAGTTTATAGAATAATTAAGTCTTGAACATACCTAGCTAAGACTGTTTATTGAAAATCGTAAAGAACTGTTTTATACTTATTTTATCTGCGTTACTTACAATATCGTATGTCACAACACACGATCACGTACCTAATACCTAATCGCGCCAATTTAAAAGCAGCTTAGTCGTAGGCTATAAAATAACTGAAAATGAATATTTTATGTTATTTATATATTAGTTATTTCAAGAAAGCCCTATCTGTACCTAGCCTTATAGTCAATCAATTGAGACCATTCCAATGAAGCCTACCGTATCTATCCACTATCCGATGTGATTTATAGCATCAGATCAGAGTTATTCTGATTTTGCAATAACATTAAATCAAATATTTAAGAGATCAATGTGGAGGTTGCTCACATTACTTTCGAACTAAAAAAGAATTGATGATCTTCAAAAGGCTGAACAGATTTTCTTAAATCATAGCTAAGGACACACTCGATCAACTCACCTTGTAAACAAAAAAAACGAGATCAAAATCGGTTCATCTCTTTGGGAGCTACGTCGATGCCACAGACAGAAACACAGATCATAAGTCAAACTTATAACTCTTCTCTTTTTGCGTCAAGGGATACTAATGACTTACCTCATTTACTACCTTAAAATATGTAGTACTAGCTGTTGCCCGCAGCGCCGCTCGCTTGAATGTCGGTTATATCGTATTTTCCATACATACTTTCATACCCTTTCAAGCCCAACAAGCCATTTTTCGCGTTAAAAGATAGCCTATGTTTTTCCCCAAGGTCTATTCTATCTCTGTATCAGTTTTCATCGAAATAGGTTTAGGCATGAAAGCGTAACAGACAGACAGACAAAATTACTTTTCCATTTTTAATATTAGTATGGAAGCATCCACATTTCTCAGAAATTTATCCGCACTCTCGTGGAGAGCTAAAGTGCCGGGTGCTCTCAAATAAAAAATCAATAAGTCTAAGGTTTGCCTCTCTCCATAAATGGATTTGACTTGACTTCTTCTCTATATGTTAACTAAGAAGAAGAAAGTAAGAAACTCACGCCACTCTTTTCAATCGCCAGATAATTACAGTTTTTGTATGAGTTACAATTTTAACACCCAACGCAACCAAAGAACTATACAAAGTAAGTATTACAAATTAATCATTTTATATAATTACCAAAACTTATAATAATTTAGTTTCAATTAGTATGATAATTTGAATACGTATTTTAATAAATGGTATTTAATTGTAATTAATGGTGAATGCATCTCCTAGTCATATTGAACGACAAGGTAATACTGCACCGTCTTCGGCAACGAATCTGTCTACATACCAATTTGCATCGAAATCGGTTCAGCCGTGTAGGCGCTGGGTGGTTACAAACACATACACACACGCACACGCACGCACGCACGCACGCACACACGCACGCACACACGCACGCACGCACGCACGCACGTCAAAACATTTTTGAATCTTTTGCCCGAATGCCGAAGTCAAGGAGGGTAATGTTTTTCGAGCGTATGTGTGTATGTATGTCTGTCTATTTCTTTGGCACGCTCTACAGCCTAAGTGGCTTGATGGATTTTAACTTTTGAGTTATCATTATAATTTTATTAATTGTAGGAGTGACATAGGGCATATAAAATTTCAATGTAGCGTCAGCACGAGAAAAAAAATGGATTTCTTTCTTTTCACTTTGTTTTAGGCAGGCGGGCTTTTTGTTTTTTAATAATATATATTGCTTGTTGCCTACCAAAAATTCATACGAGTCCCATGTACGGCTAAATTTCAGTGGGAATTCCCCGATCAACAGTTGTTATGTCATCATAACCTATGACGAAAACGAGTTAGTTATTGATACTCAAATAAGCCTACTCTGTACCCTCCTATCCATTCTCTCTATCTAATAATAAACATATTATTTGTTATTTTATCATACCAGGTCCTGCCCGCCTAGTACAAGTAATGTTGCCGCTGGTACGCCGTGCTCGCGGTCGCGTGGTGCTAGCATCTTCGATCCTCACCCACGTAGCAGCACCAGTTCGTGGTGTCCATGCGGCGTCGCTTGCAGCCCTCGATGCTCTCGCCGCCTGTCTCCGCCGCGAGCTCAAACCTCGAGGAGTTGACGTCGTAAGTGGAATATTTTGTACATAGATACCGCAGACCCTATAATAGATACCGCATTAACATTTATTTATCTAACTCGAGCTCACAAAAGTAAGAGATTTGAGCAAGATGCGCGGAACGTAAAAGCTGCGCTGTGATTAGGTATTTTAAGGTCCAGAATGCACTGAAATGCACCAATCGCAGTTTCCATAGTGAGTCCGTATACTTACGAACACCGGTATAAGTTGTGCGTATTTGTTGCCCTGTTGTTATTGCGGCATCTATTAGGGTGTTTCTGATTACGAATTAGCTTTGGAACATTGACAATAAACATTACCTTGTTTATACGACTGTTTAATGGAATGGGCGTTTGTTTGATTAGTTTGTGTACGGTCTGTATGCTCGAAATATTAAGGCATTAAGGTGGCAATCTTGAAATGCTGACGTAGACAGTATGGCGATTGTGCGTGTCAATATCCACGCATACACAGATTGAATTACGTGAAACAGATATACGAGGGACAGAATAGATGTGAATAATCCAACGTAAGAATATTAGTTTTTATGCTAATGTGTTTCATTCGGTGAGTGAGAGTGCCAGCAGACCAAATACCCCCTCGGTCCTCTTCCTTTTCCCTTTTCCTTCCTCACCCAATACTCCGTGGTCAACAACAGCTTGTGTATGTTTTCTAAGTATTATTAATTCTGCAATGCTTAGAAAACACATAGGTCTATAGGTTACGGTTACCACTTACCATCAGGTCAGATCGTATGCTTGTTTGCCACTAAAGATGTAAAAAAATACACGATGTAAAGTTTCACAGAGATTTCAAATAAAAAAAACGCATTGCTAAATTGGCAGTCTTTGTAGGTACCTAGTAGTCTAGGTAGGTATATTATCGAACCGTAACTAAACCGAAAAGCGTTTACATGCCACAGTTGTTTATTTAGTGGTATTGATATAAATATAATCTTCTCAATACACAAATTATAAAAATAAACAGAGTATGATCTTAAATCAAAAAAAGATCATAAAAGTAACATTAAGTAGCATTACAATAGGGGATCGGACTACCCCACCGATCGGGGTTCTCGCCTTGTCGCGGCGGGGGGTCTTAGTAACCGTGGTTACGCAGAACCACGGTGAACCAAGAGGAACCCCAAGGAGGCGCCGCTCCTCTGGGCTTTGGTGGTAAGCCCACGATGGAGCGGCTCTGGTGGGTTGCGGTGCTGTTTGGGCGGCACCGCAACTGGGTCGGGCTGCGGTGTTGCTTCGGCGACACTGCGGCTGGGGAGTGGCGGGGCCGCGGCGGGAGAGGAGTGCCGGTATAACGGTGCGCCGCTCTCCCTACCTTCCGCGGCCTCGGCGGGGCCGCAACCGCCAGATTGCGGACGCGGTGGGGCCGCAGGGGAATAGGAGTGTCGGTATTGCGACGCGCCGTTCTCCCTATCCTCTGCGGCCGAGTTAGGAGGTGGCCTGCGGGCGGCGATCGGGCAGTCGCCGCCCGAACAGCACGGGCCCGAGACGGCAGTGCGCGTGTTCTGCACGCGCCTCTCGAAGGAGGGGGGGCTAGGCCCCTAAATCGGACGGAGCCCACTCACGGTGAGCGGGCCATGGCCCGTCGGGGTCGCGGATGAATGTGCAAGCGACTCCCGTGACCCCGACACTCAGGCCGTCCGGAGGAACACCGTGGGTTTTAGTCGGTATGCCGACCGCCCTTTGAGGGCGGGAGCGTATGCGTAATGCATTTCCCACGTAAAAAAAAAAAAAAAAGGGGATCGGACTAATTTTCAGAAAGTATTCCTATAATAAATAAAATTTTATTTATTTATAGCCTTTTAGGTAGGTACTTAAAATCATGTTTTAGTATTGTTTGTTTAAAAATCCCGCCAAAACGCCACGATATGTCGTCTGACAGCGCGTGACGTCATTTGTGGTCATAACAAAACAGCTGAACGAACATAAGTTCGCGAGAAGTTTTGTTTTGTGGAGTATATTCTTGATTTATTGTTATGGAACGAAAATCGTCAGTGTGCAGTACCTCAATGTACAAACACATCAAAAACTACTCCAAATAAAATATTCATTAATGTTCCAAGAAAAGCAGATAGGTACTTATACGAAAAAAATTGTTAGACTTAGCGAGAAAAATTCTGACGGGCGAGATGCCTGTAACTTCACCAATTTACTTTCGTGAAGATCATTTTGACGGTAATTACTTACCTACCTACTACAAATAAATAGAATGAAATTGGTTAAATTAAATCGTAGTGAATTTATACATTGTGTAGGTAATGTTAGAGGTTATATTTACAAGGACATACATAATTTTTACTTGTTTCAGCTTTCTAATGATATAAAAAATTACATGCGAATAATATATAATTATGAAGGTAGTTATAAAACCTACACAAGTTTTCACATTTCAAAGTTCAGCGTCACAAAAGTCTAAATTACTTGCAAAGAAATTGCAAATTATATTATAATGTTGGCTTTCGTAAATCCTGTTTCCATTATGAAAAACTGGAGAAACATCACGTGACAGTTTTTAAATCGATTACTGTTTCTTAGTTTAACAGTAATCTTTTAGAAACTTTTAGAATTTCAACAAAATATCTGAGTACACTAACTAGGTAGTACCCGTGCAGTCAATGATTGCCCACAAATGACGTCACACAATGTGTTTGGAGTTTCAGTACAGATTAAAAATATTGTAAATAAAAACATTTTATTTCTTCATTTAAAAATATTTAAATGAATTATATTAAATTATAATTCGATAAATAATCATAAAATAGTATATTTATTATATCTAAGTACATTTTAGATTTTAATCTGATTACTGTCCGATCCCCTATTACAAAACAATAGTTTTGTAATTTGTTATGGAAACACACGGGGAAGCATATAACCTTGCGACGCGACGTAGGTCTTATCCCTAGTGTTTCGAAGATAACAGCAAATTCCGACACGTATACGTCTCTTGGTAGTACTATCTAGGTTAGCTGCTTTCCGCTCACGTCTTTTCCCGCAGTAGATACCTATGATAATAAACGGATATGATGGTAATAAGTAGCTAAACACCAATAATCTAGCTTTCTTTCAGTGAGCAAGTGGAACAGCAAGTAATCGTTCTCATGGCCAATGGTAACCGTCTCTTATGGACTTTATTCGCATCCATCCATAAATTTCTAGAAATCACAACTACCACTAAAACACAACACTACCTGAGTAGTGATCTGTTGACTGCGATCTTTGGATAAGTAGAGGTATTTCTACCGTGCTAATCTATTTTAAATGACATATCTCCCAGGAGAAATCTAACTATGTCCTACTTGTCTTCTAAAATGTAAATACATTGTTTACCGTTACACGAACTTTATTAGTAATAGTTATTACATTACAAAGTTACCCTTTGCTACAAAGTTAAATAGTTTTAATTAACCAATGTTTAGTAACTACTAATATTATTCGTATACACCATAGCTAAGAGTTAGACGTGCATATCTAGGGCATATTATTAATTGAAAATATGCATTGCTTTGCACATGACGACACTTATATTATTTGCTTCAGAAGTAAAACAAATTGCAAAGATAAACTGACGTCGTCAGAACAGCTTTCCGTTTACGAAAAAAGTTGAGAGTTTAGTGACCGTGGTTACCCAGAACGAAGGAGGCGCAGCTCCTCTGGGCTTTGGTGGTAAGCCCACGATGGAGCGGCTCAGGAGGGTTGCGGTGCTGTATGGGCGGCACCGCAACTGGGTCGGGCTGCGGTGTTGCTTCGGCGACACTGCGGCTGAGGAGTGGTGAGGCCGCGGCGGGAGAGGAGTGGCGGTATCACGGTGCGCCGCTCTCCCTACCTTCCGCTTCCTCGGCAGGACCGTAACTGCCAGATTGCGGACGCGGTGGGGCCGCAGGGGAAGAGGAGTGTCGGTATTGCGACGCGCCGTTCTCCCTATCCTCTGCGGCCGAGTTAGGAGGTAGCCTGCGGGCGGCCATCGGGCAGTCGCCGCTCGAACAGCACGGGCCCGAAGTGGCAGTGCGCGTGTTCCGCACGCGCCTCTCGAGGGAGGGGGGCTAGGTCCCCCAAATCGGACGGAGCCCGTTCGCGTGTGGTGAGCGGACCGTGGCCCGTCGGGGTCGCGGATGAATGCGCGAGCGTCTAACGTGACCCCGACACTCTGGCCGTCTGGAGGAACATCGTGGGTTTTAGTCGGTATGCCGGCCGCGCTTTGAATGCGCCCGCCTTGGGTTATTGTAACTGACTGCGACGTGGGGTGTCGTGGGTTCGATTCCCGCGGAAGGCAAAGATTTGTGTGATGAACACTTGTATTTGTCTTTAGTTTGGGTGTTTTCTATGTATTCTAAGTATGTATTTACAAAAAAAAAAGTACGTATATGTATTATATTTCAATTATCTAGTACCCATAACACAAGCTCTGCTTAGCTTGGGACTAGATGACGATGTGTGATAGTGTCCACATATTATTTATTTATTATTTATATAGCATTATATTTTTTTGCCTACCGTCGACAAGCGAAAGAAATAACATATTCAATCATAAAGCCAATTAATGCACACAATACGAAATCGAAAATTATGTACGAAATGGAGTATGATAAAGTAATTTAAATTGAAATTCAACCTGCTCTCAATCATACTAACTGCACTTAATAAATTGCACTCGAGTTTTAATAGGGCTGCCAGTACACATTACCAGATTTTATTTGTATCGAACTCTATACATAGCTTCTATCTATATCTCTATTATTTACAGATCTATAAACAGACATTCTATAACTACTTTGAGCAACTTTGGAAATACCATGAGAAATACGTTTACTGAGAAAACCCCTATCAAATAGTTTTTAATCGACTTCAAAAAAAGGAGGAGGTTTCTCAATTCGATTGTCTATATTATATATTTTTACTTGTGTTCGTTGTGATAACTTCGTCCTTTATGAACCGATTTTGATAATACTTTTTTTGTTGTAAAGGAGATATCCTAAGGGTAGTACGTTGATAAGGAAACCAGGATCTGATGATGGCATCCCAGAGAAATCGAGGGAACCTTTAAAAAACGTAGTGGCGACTAGTGCATTTGTTATTTTTGTCCGACTGGCGCAGTCAAGAAGGGTAATGTTTTTCGAGCGTATTTATGTATTTATGTATATATATATATGTGTATGTGAGTATGTATGTCTATTTCTTTGGCACGCTCTACAGCCTAAATGGCTTGATGGGTTTTAACTTATGAGGTGTCAATAGATTTGTATTGATTGTGGGAGTATGGTATAGAAAAATTCAATGTAATGTCAGCACGAGTAAAAAAATGGGTTTCTTTCTTTTTACTTTGATTTAGGCAGGCGGGTTTTTTGTTTTTTAATAATTTATATTATATTGCTTGTTTTCATTTTGTATTTTAGGCACGATATGTCAAAATGTTTAGTTGGTTCAAAAATAATACTTTATTAAGATTTAAGTTTTACATAGGAATACCATTACCTACTAGGCATGCTGATGCGTCAATTTGACACTGAATTTAAGTTGCGTAATCGCGCCATCTCTAGTAATGCTCTTTCGTCTTATGGCCTTCTCAATAATTTGTTTTAATCTAAGTCACAAAACGCTATTCTTTCCAAGGTTTTAACACGACTCAGAGCAACGTACATCTGTCCTTTTGCGATTTTTTTCTTGCTTAAATCTATGACAGCTTTTTCTAGGTCTACCCATCACTAAAAATCATAAACTAAAATATTTTTTAACAAAAAATAACCAATTTCTTCAAACAGAAAGCTAAAAAGTAAAAAAAAAAATACTTAGTGTAAAGTAATTCGTATTTTGATTTAGTTAATCAGAAATGATTAATTAAGTATTTTATAAATTTGAAGTCGGTGCAAATGTAAACATATTAGGCCAAGCCTGGTAATGCCGTAAATAAACCTAATATAATATTATATTATTTCTTCTTACACTGGTATTTTGTATTATGAAAAAGATTATATACTCGAACTTTTGAAAGACATACCTACGCAGACTCTTAACTCAGTCCCACGCTACACGTACTTAAGTTACATCATAGCAATACTATGTAGATTCTAATAAATTTAGGCTGCGGCATTTTATTATACTAATACATCTAGGTAAACTTCTGCAGTGCCAGAGGCACTTACTTAAGCCGATGTCTATCGAAAAGTTAATGTCATTAAAATCTAATTTGAAAATAGACATATCATAGCGTTCGGGAATTCAGCAGTGGTTTGCTCATTTCAGAGGCTTCTCAAACAGAAATGAATGCTGAAAGCGAACCATTCTGCGAGAAATCGTGGTATCCGACGAGGCAAAGTGATGACATAGTAGGAAAGTGGCGAAAGGTACAATGACAAAAAGTACCTTAAACCAACCCCTTATATACTACTAAAAACAAATTTATTTGCAAAGTGCGAACTGCTGAAGTGTTTGTATGAAACCGCTACCATGTCAGTACGAATTAATGGTCAGATCGCAAGACCTATCCTATTTTGTACAGTTGCAGCGTCCTCGCTACGACAGGGAGATTTTATATAAGTGACAGTAAAATATGTATAGGATTGACATAAGCTAACGCCAACGCTAATGTCAATCCATACATTTTTTATCTATTCTATGAATAGTATAGAAATCTATGCCACTTGTCTAGGGCCTCTGTTTACGGCTGTACTGGAGGACGTGTTCAAGCCTCTGACCTAGAATGGACTTGGCATCAATATAAACGGCGGGTACATCACTCACTTTGGATTCACTGACGATATCGTGGTCATGGTTGAGACCTTGTAGAACCTCAGTGCAATGCTCGATAACCTCAGTTAGAGCCTCTCGACAAGTGGGCCTAAAAATGATCATGGACAAGACTAAAGTCATGACCAATGTCCATGTTACACCGATCCATCCTGGTCGGAAGCTCGATGCTTGAATTCTTCGACGAGACATATACCTGGAAGAAACAGTCCGATTAGGTAAGTCCGATATCGAGAAAGAGGTCACTCGTCGAATCCAACCGACTGGGCTGGTTTATAAACCCTTTGAGCATCTCTCAAACGATGATATTATAAAAGATACGGAAATATATTTTCGTATCTACTATTTATTGTTTATATGCTAATGTACGCTTATTCTTGGCACTCTTTTCCCAATAAACGTTGTTGCCCCGGATCTAGTTATATATTTGGGTTGTTCCGTATTCATCCCATGATGTCTCATTCCATTTCTTAACTCATCTCAAACTAGTATTCTCAACTCATCCTGCAGCAAATATAAAAAAATAGCATAGCGAAAAAAAAAATAAAAAGCATATTAATAATATAAGAGCATAGCAAAATTTCCTATCCTGGACTGTCTAACTAGGAAAGAAGGTCTTTTAAAGAGGCTAGTGACCAGCAGTGGAGATATTAGGCTGATAGATAACTAACCCATTAAAAATATAGTTTAGACCTATAATATATCTAATATTTTTGTAAATATTCTATTTTATCACCAATTTAAAATTCAGAAAATATACATTTAAATGTTTTATGGGCAATACCGTAATGCGATCTTATAAGTTTCATTTAAAAGTATAACACACTATACTTAAGTTCACGCACGCGATGTATATGCGAGTTTGTCAACATTAATGTTACTTTTACTTTTGAATAGCTAACCCTAACTTGTAACAGATGTTTCTCTGTTATTAACCTAACACGTTTTATGTCAGGAGGGCAACAAAGGTGTTTTAATATTTCATCCCTGCCCGCAATATCTAGTAAACTACGTGCTGCATAATTTCTGCTTCATTTGTAAAGTGCATCTTCGTGGACGAGACTTATTTCATGTATCATAATCAAAGTATCTACCTACTAAATAATCCTACATATCCTATCCCAATAGGTCTTAATCTTCATTATCTATATTATTATCTAAAGCGGAAGAGTTTGTTTGTTTGTTTGAACGCGCTAATCTCAGGAACTCCCAGTCGGATTTGAATAATTCTTTTTGCGTTTAATAGCCTAGTTTTTGAGGAAGGTTTATAGGCTATGTAACATCACTCTACTGACGGCGGGAGCAGAGCAGTAACCAAAGATGTAACATAACGCGGGTGAAACCACGCTGCGGCAAGCTAGTTAATTTATAAATACACCTGGCCTGGAATCCTCCCATCTATAATTCTACAAGTCGCGATCTATTTTAGAGTACGAGCTACTATGACGATATCTCTGGTACTTTGTCGGATTACTTCGTCACGAAGATCCTTCAATGTCTATATAAATGGAATAGCAAGGGTAGCACTTTTCTTGATATCGAAAAGAAAGTTGCGGTATAATGCCAAACATATTCTCATACGAAAAGTTCTTGGTATTTCGTACTTAGAGGATTATCGGTTCTGAGGCGCCGTTTTCCAGTCTTGAAGTCGTTTAATGTTCTAGTTTGAAACGGTTTTCAAACATTGAACTTTCTATAATTAGGTACTCAAAGTTGTTGTGACTACGGTACGTAATTTTAAACCTAATCATAAGAGCAGCAAGTTAGTTTCTGTAGGTAAAGGAACTAACATACTAGCATTGTATGTCTATCACATTTTTTTTAGTTAAGCCAGGCCTGGCCCAGTTGCTGTAAAAATTTACTAACAAACAAATTATAGACATATTCACTAGAACGACTTTCGGCAATTCACAATCGTTATTGACCAATGTAAAGGAGGTGTCGTCAACAGATATTTATGTGTTCCTCAAATATTCTTTTCTAGGCTCTAGGTGTTCCTACTTCACGTCCGTTAATTTTATATTTGTAAAGTCTCTTAAAACTTGTATAATTACTTGATTAAAAAAAGAAGTTGTATGTAAAGTATTTTGTTTCATATATAGACAATTCTATATTGTTAATTCGTAAACTAATTTATCACTTAATAAATATGTTCACGCAATTACACTGAAAATGTATAACATTGTAAATTTATTTTTTAAGTGAAAGTAACGAGCACGAAATATTATTTAGACAGCCATCTCCGTGGTAAAATTACTTCAGAGGCAATTACCAAACACAGCTCCTCACTTTGTTGAGAGGAAAAGATTTATCTACGCAATTCCTCTTTGAGAAATTGTTGGAGTTATCACGTTAATGTCTCTTTACTCATCATATTTATAGTGTATTTATGTATTTATGTATACATGTATTTATGTATATATGTATTTATATATTTACTTATTTATACTTATTTGTATTATAATATTTAAGTATTCACTGTTTATTTTCTTTATGGTTAAACTTTATTTTTACACTTTTAACTTAGATCATAACTATTTTAGATTTTTATCATTCTGCTTCAATAACTGCACCTACTTTGCTTATCTCTGCATCACATAAGGTTGACTGGTAGAGAATGCTTATAGCATTAAGTCCGCCTTTGTACCTATGTGCATGAAGTTTAATAAATAAATAAATAAATAATCTTTCTTGTTTACATAAATGTAAATAGTAATTTCATGCAAAGCGCATGGTTAAGGTGAATAACTCACGATTAAACACAACTCTGTACTGATTGTTGTAACATCGATTTTATATCGTTAACATAACACACAATAATGCAGCATTCACAGTAGCAAAATGATTGTAAACTATCGTTAATTGCAGATGAAGTTACAAGGTTTTAAATCTCTTCATCGGTTTCGGATCTTTACGCCTCGATCTCTCTGTCTAGTTGTCGTATACTACGCTTAAGCTATTTTTAAACGTTTTTAAAAGTAGCAATTTTAATTATGTTTGTTTTTAATAATAATATTTTCGACTTAAATAATGGTCTAAATCTATTTCAACATACCAGCCGTAGCCGGCCCGCAGATCCGTATCTTTAGATCCATACATCTTGTAGTGGAGCTCAGAATGCGTGACCGTTTTCTAAAATACGTCTACACTCTGTAACTCGTAGAATACTTTGAGACGTTCGTCACGTACTAGTTACTTGTAAAAGCCTTAGAAATCTAATTTCTAGTTAAACCAATGTTGGTATATGTCGATCATTTTAGTCGTGGAAATTAGTAACAGCCACTTTATAGACTTTTAGGTATTCAGTCTAGTTAGATTGGAAGCAATATACCTATAGTTGCGAAAATGTGACGCAAATGGTGATTTATATAAATTCTATATATACTAATATAATAAAGAAGAAAAGAGTTCGTTTTAAGAAAAAAATTTTGAGAAAGGTATAGTGTATTTAACTTAACGTATATACCTAGTTTATAAAGTGCGTAGTACAATATCTTCTGCCCAAGTAATAATAGTAACCTATATAATAGTATCTACTTCCTCTAAAGCTACGTGCTTTAAAAGTAAAATAAATCTTTACATTATATTCTTACCTGAAAATGAACATAATTATGTTAGTTACTTTCAAACGTTTTAAACCTTTACTCAGGTAATTCACCCTTCTAGTTCAATGAACATCTATCACAAAGAGGTACTTCGCAATACTGGTACCTTATAGTTATAATTTTTAAACAGGGCATCCAAAAGTATATAGTTCACTGATAAGGATCGTTTTATATGAACACACTCTCAAACTAACTACCTAAATGATTTTAAATAATCAAGTCATTATATTTGTAAATTTCATTGCCAAACGAAAACCATGTCTGTAGGATTCATATTATTTTCAGAGCCTGTTTTACACCGCTACACATGACCGTTTCTAGTGCAGTTTTAACGTATAATGTTGTACTTATATTTTTATGTGTTTTCACGGCAAATGTAATATTTTATTACATTCGTTACTGGAGTAATGGGCTTACAGACACAATACAGAAAATATAGAACACAGCAAACTTAAGAAAGCAAAGAGTACACAAGTACACAATATAATTTAGATCGCCATTTCCAATGTGTTTCCAATGTACCCCAGTTTCTGTTCTGAGGCCCTAGACAAGTGGCATAGATTTCTATTCTATTTATTCCAAGCTATCGTCAAGATTGTCTTTTGAAATGTAAGCCACTTGTCTAGGCCGTCTGAGGTGTCTATTAAAGCAAAGAAACGAGTGACAGCAGAGACAGATATATAGGTGGAGGTACCTTAATGACAGTGTTTGTCTCTGGGAAAGAAGTTCATCCTATTACAATTACCATATGCGTCAATCAATCAATCTTTAGCAGTCCACTGCGTTACGATAAGCTAGTAAGGAATGTTCAACTGTTCAAATACTATTATTATCTACCCTAGTATTCTTCTCTTAGGAGTGCCTAGTGCGAGTTTGTTTTACGTTAACGCGATCGATACGTTTTTGACGTTCGGTGCTTTGATAGGCCCGCTCCAAGCGCTTAACCAAAAACAGAGCCAAACGCAGTAAACATTTTAATCGCGTTAACGTCAAAACAACTCGCACTTAGCACCCTGTAGTATCGCCTTGTTAACGTATTCGAGTTGTTTATATTCGAGAGGGAAGTCTAAATGTTCCCTCCCAATTTTTTTTCCTAGAGGATATACGATACCTACACCTTATAAATTAATTCATAAAAAAACCCTCAGAACGTCGGCAACGCGCAAACCATGGCTTTTCTTTTTGTTGCAACAGTGTAGATGAGTATACACTTAGTTGTACACTGTTAGTATACTTGTTTCCTATTTTAATAAAGCATATTGATTAGCGAATAACTTTCCATTATATCCAATAATATAATACACAAACAAAGTGCCAGTGTTGCGTAACTGACTTATATGATATGAATCGCAACCAATGTAAAAGTATACCCAGATCAATACTGATCGGATGCCAATGTGATGTATTAAAACCGTATACGTGCACGTCTACAACTCTGCATACGTTACACAAATAGTTGAGTGACTTGTACGAATGTATAAACTTGTTAGATGTCAGGTTATGTGCGTACAGGTCATAAACTTTACGGTTCAGACATTGTGGGTTCTTGTACCGTCAGAGCTTTTCTGTTTATTTATTGTATCGGATGAATTTTGTATAGTCAAAGTTGATTGCGGATATGCAGTAAAACTTATGAATGATAACCACTATTATTCGTACCTAGTATTTGGTTTTAGACCAATTAAAAAACTCGTCACATCATTCACATTCATTAAATAAATCAAACACATTTTCCTTAAATTTTTTAATTTTTTTTTTATTTATTAATAGGATTACCAACAAGAGAAACACATACATAAAAAAGTAAAAAAAACATAGGTAATGCATGCCTGGTGCTCCCTCAATTATAGGCAACCACATCTAACTTAAAATATTCATATTGCTAAACTTATCACAATATAATGAGTAAAAGTAAAAACACAATAATAAAGTTCTTATGAATAATAAAATGAAACGAAATTTTAACAAAAAAAAATAGAATAAGTAGGTAATTAGAATTACAAAGGCCAATAAAATGTGAGTAGACAACAAACGTAATAAATACCACTAAGAACGCATATATTCGATAATTTTACACCTGAAATTAGTCTGAGTATTACCAAAAATTTCCAAATCTAAGGATCGGGAAAGATCGTTGTACTGTTTGCACATTCTATTTAATGTATTCATTTGATTTAATTAATCATTTACCGCCAATATAATATTTTATATACTTATTATTTAAATATATTATACATTTATTTATTAAACCCTCGGCGAACATAGAATAATGAACCGCTGAAACCAAATACATAGGTACATGATGAGTAAACCTTAGAAGGTACGTAAGTAGGAAAATAGGTATTTATGCTTGGAACTAAGTCGTTCATTGTAAAAATTTAACGTCCTGTAAGGCTTTACATTTTATTTACAAAGTTGTATTAGTTAATAAAAAAACGATATAAAGTAATAAATTATAAACTTGTTCAATTAAATTAATAGCAACAAATTGGAGGCTACCCCGAAGATTTTTTTATAAAAACTGGGTAACTTCACACTTATATGCGATCGCAGATTTAATACGGTTTAAACAGATTAAAACGGCTACATACTAAACCTAGATCTCATTATCATCTGGATAAAAAACAGTAACCGATTTCAGTATTTCTAACGAAATTTTATAGACTGTTACTGTACTAACTGAGTAGAAAATGAACAAAGGATTTATTCAGATCGCACGACAATTGTAAGTAACAAAGTTTGTATGAAAAAACGCATTATATAACACCCACAATACGTAGCCATACAACATCGTTGCTACACAAGGTTTCGTAGCATGAAAAACATAATTTATTCCTTTTACGATACTGATTATGTAGCATGGGTTTCGTAGGCAGTCGTAGAGATCACGCGTTGCTCCGCCTATCGCAGACCAAAGCGGGATGCATTTGAATTTATGCTATCCGACTTAAAGCTCTAATTTGAAGAAATATATCTGCATTAAAATTCCTTTTACTAGTCAGAAGCCTACACAATTTGTAAGCTGTTACCAATGTATAACGATTTAAAAAAGCGGTAATTATAAATATATGTGAACACCTAATTTCTTTTAATTGTTTTAATTATTTTAATTTTTAATGGACCTTACCTTATATTTAATATTGTATTCTAAATATTATAACCTCGTTCTACTGCTAGGTGGTCGTAGCGGCTGGTGAATACACGACTGGCAGCGCGTGGCTTTCGGAAGAAAAACTTCTAGAACAAGCACGCGACATGTGGCAGAGATTAAGCGATGAACAAAAAGGTGCATACGGCGAAGGCTACTTCGAACAAGCTCTACGCAGCCTCGAGAAATACACCAAAAGCGCTGTGAGTAGCTGACCTTAAACTTTATTTTGTTACATAAAAATAAGGTTTAGCAGGAGTTTTATCGCCGTTCTTCGTGATTTTAAACACTCGAAAGTGATGTGTGGAGAGGTGTACTGCAGCACTAGACCGTGATCTGACTCGTATTTTTTTTTCTAAAATGTTGCCGCACAAGTAAATAAGTAACTTTGACTTTCAGAGTTTCACTTTCAAAAAAACAATTGTGCTTGTGTTGTTTTGTCTTGAATAAGAATGGAACCATATACAACACTAGCGTAGTAAAAGTAGAGGCAACCACCTAGGCAAGGAGAACTGTTGCGATTTTCTCGTTTGTGTATTTGTAGGTATATGGTGTATATTATTAAACTCTGATCAGAGCGAGAGAACGTGACTAAGCATAAATTTACTGTATATTTACAGGTTTTCTTCTCTCGCAATGTATACTTCGTCGTTTGGTAACGATGCCTTAAAACCGCACACATAAATTAATGTACATTTTAAGAAGTTCTAAGTATTAGTATTTTTGCTATACGTTTTATGAGAAACTTCGTAAAATATAATTTATTACTGGGACATACAAGACAAGAATTTCTTTATTATTATTTGTAATTGTTATATTTGATGCTTCAGTAGATAATAAAATATTATAAATTATAGTTTATTATTGAAGTAGAAAGTTTATTAGCCACCATGTTTCCAAAATGTCCTTGGAAATAAAATGAAACAACTTATTATTTTTAAATTTTTATCAATGAGCACAAATTGCCTACCTTGTTGATTTGTGTATTTGTTATATTCCATTTAATTAATCTCTGGATACATCAATTGAAATGTATCTCACCTTTAGGAGCAAAGAGCCGTCAAGTCGATTCAAATTAGACTAATTGTCGTGAACTCTCCAGTCTAAAATATAGTATCACCTTATCTAACCTAAGATGGAAAAAGATGCGAAGAGTTGCCTTACTTAAATACTATCACCTTACTGCACTAACTCGCCTACATAGTTATGCCAAGCCAAAAACAAGACAGACTTCTCCTTGGCTATCACTGCGGCAGTTTTAAGAGGCCGAAGAAGATTTGTTTTTCGTCACTGACACTGCCTCGTGTTTTGTAAGAGACACAATGAACGGATGATTTTTTTATTGTTGGCCATGGTTAATTTAGAGAGACATGCTGTCAATCAACCCGAGTAAAGTAAATTCTTCGAAAAGAATAAAAACAAAAACAGCTTAGAATATTCTGATCTGTTTTTTAAAAACAGGTTTTCTTTTTGAATATTTTCTTACGTGTCATCTAATCATTCACTATTGATTAATAATGTTTCTTTGCATATGGTTTTCTGAGTTTTGATTGATAAACATTATTTGATTGGCCTGTTGGCCTAGTGGTTAGTGACTCTGGGTTCGATTTTCAACCAGGACAAACCTTCGTGTGATGAGCATGATTGTTTGTTCTGTGTCTGGATGTAATTTATCTAGAATATGTATGTATTTACAAAAAAAATGTATATTATGTAGTATATCAGTTGTTTAGTAACCAAAACACAAACAAATATATTTGCTTAATTTGGGACTAGATGGCGCTGCGTAAATGTGGGAAAAAAATGTAAAATACGCATATGTCCTACAAAAATTATTAAATTACATTTATATTTTTCGTAAAGAATCCGAACACATAATTGCATTTTTGAGACTTCAGAGAAATTGCTAATTGTAAGTACATTTTCATCGCACCGGTATAAATTATGCTACTTACGTAATCTATATAAACTGATATTTAATTAGTTAAATAGATACACACAAACAGTTATTTGTGCTCCTATAATTTATTTGCGGGTGTTATACAAACACTCTGGTAATTTACGTTTAGTTAAACATTATACGCCGGCATTTCAGTGACCAAAATAACGACCATTAAGATACCTCTTTAGTAAGGTCAGCAACGAACAATATCCATTAATTTTACATCAATTATTTTAATGACATTGTTGTGTTCTTTACTTTTAATTAAAAATTATCAACCCTGTGTCGTGGAGTACTTTACAAATTATTATTATGTACAATTAGATAATGGAGATGAAATGTAGGCAGACTTTTGAAACAAATATCCGTGGTTTTGACTGTAACATATGATACACCCTTATTTATCTAGAACTTGACGTGCTAGACTACGTATTAAACACGTATTATACGTACTTATATTATAGGTATACCTTTTTATTTTGATAGACGTCTTTTCAAATGAGTCTAACCTCACAGAACGTAGTGTCTTTGAGCCTCTGCCATTACAAAAGTCTAGTAACAGCGGTTTACACTTTCCATCAGCTGAACGTGTCGATGTTAGCGTTAAAAATAGTTTGTGTTAGTACGTTTGTAAAATCCTCCACGAAGCAGGGCTTGTTCCCTAGAGTAAGAGCTATCATAAAAAACTACTTAGCAGTATTGCGTTGGTGCGTTAAACGACCGTTGCTTTGCCTGCTATCAGTTACAGAACATATTTTTGTTATCTCATTTCTTTAGTAGCGGAGTATTATTTTCGTCCCAGTCTATTTTCACTGCAGAATGCCCTTTTCTCATGTAGAGAAAGTATGATCATTGATCATGAGTTAAAGGCCTATGTGACATTACAAAGTCATAGAAATGTTACTATCTAAGTTGACCTGAAACATCACTAACTGGTAAAAAAAAACATTGAGAGAGAAAACCTGACCTGAACATCAAAAAAATATAGATGCAAATCTGAAATTTCCAACCTGTTTTAGCCAAGCGTGATGTTGGTACGCTACTATTCTCAAAATTCTAAATTAAACTCTGTAAACAACGTCTTCAAAATTATTAGACAGAATAATCTTCTAGGAAAGATAAACGTATTACTTACATAATTTGATACAAACTGACTAAAACTTAAAATAAATTTACACAACGGTATTTTCAGATAAACATACATGATCGAATAAACTCATTTATTCATAGAAATCATTAAATAATGACACTGAATTCCACCACGATACAATTTATCAACTCTCAACCGATTTTCTATATCATTGACCTTTACATATTTTTTTTTGGAATCAATTATTAATTCATTACTATGCCTTTTAGAGAAATTCTGTGGTATTTTTAATTCTTCAAAAACTTTCTTGAAACAATTACACATGACATATTACATAAAACATATTACACATGACATATTATATATATTAATCTCCAATACAACGGTAAGTATACGTAGAGTTGCATTAAAATTTCCTATCTCATAAATTAGGTTTGAATATCGAGATAAACTTATAAATATTATATGAAAGAGAATGCCTTACAACGTCAATATAAACGAAAACAATTATACAAGTTAAATAGTAAAATCTCGAGAACATTCTAGTGTCGCTCGCGCAAGTCAAGTCGACTATTCGCCTCAGTAGTTTATGACTAGTCTAAGCTATTTATTTATATTACTAGCTGTTGCCCGCGACTTCGTTCGCGTGAAAATTCAGATGGGTGCCTCTATGAGTATATTGCCTGCCTGATTTTACGGCAACCGTACATTTTATCAGTAATAAATATCAGTATTATCCGTCTCTATGGCGAGTCCCATTTAAACCCGCTACCCCTAAAACTGATGAACCACTTTCACACAAACTTCAACTCTTATTTGCCCACTTAATAAAGGTAGTTTCCGAATATTAAAAAAAGAGTATTTTCTAGTAATTTGGTAATTCTACTATAAAAACTATAGAAGTTTCATACAAACTTTGTCACCCCTTTATACCCACTTAGAGGATGGATTTTGCAAAATCCCGTCTAAGTGAGCACCTATATCCTAATAGGAACGATCATGCAAAGTTTGAGATTCCTAGCACTTGTTGTTTCTGAGATTTCGTGATGAGTGAGTGAGTGACCTTTTGCTTTTATGTATATAGATAGCTTTTGCCCGCGGCCTCGCGCGCGTGAATATTGTTTTTTCCAATAGACATTTTTATATTGTTAAAATACTGTTTTCCATAGTACTTTTAATCTCCCATTCATACAAACCCTCTTTCACCTACCTAAAGATATTCCTCGTAAAAACAATATACAATACACAAAGGCAAATTTCTACTACAATAACTTTTCCCTTCCCCTACTTCCCTATCGCCCTATTTCTCCACTCTCCACAGTTTCCGCTTCTTTCCTCACCTCCCTCTTCTCCTCTTCACCTCCTTCAGCATCCCTTGCCCCTCCTCGAGCATCTCTTGCCCTTTCCTCCACTTCTCTCTACCTTGCCACCTCGCTTTCTCCTCTCTTCTCTAGCCCTTCCCCATTTCTTCTCCTTCCTTTCCCTCATTTTCTTCTCCCTTCTTATCACTTCTTATCCCTTTCCCTCCAATTTCCCTCCATTCGAGAACTCCTTCCTTTCCTTGTCCATTCCCCCTCTCTTCCTCTCCCATTTCCCTCTCTTCCCCTTTACTTTCCTCTCACTTCCTTCTCATTTACCCCACACTTTTCCCTCACTCCTCCTCACTTCCCCTCACTTCACTCTCACTTTCCCCTCAATTCCACTCACTTCTCCTCACTTCTAACTTCCCCCTCACTTCTCCCCCACTTCCACCTCACTTCTCCCTCACTTCCCTCACTTTCCTATCACTTTCCTCTCACATTCCCCTCACTTTCTCTTCACTTCTCCCTCGCTTCTCCCTGGCTTTCCCTTGACTCCCCCCTGACTTCTCCCTGACTTTTCGCTCACTTCTCCCGTACTTCCTCCTCATTTCCCCCTCACTTCCCCTACACTTCCTTCTCACTTTCCCCTCCCTTCCTTCTTTCCCTACCTCCTCCCCCTCCCTTCCCTCTCCCTGCAAATTTTAAGTCGCTAACTTCAAAAGCAAAAGATCTTTCCATTGAATATTTTATCCCTAATTTCACCCCTCTAAATCCACCCCTGTTAAAATGAAACTATGAGAATATTTTTTGTTTCAATAGAAGTATTCCAAAACAAAATTTCAAAACTGTAAGTTAAAAAATGAAGAAGTTTCATACAATCGTTTTCACCCCTTTTCACACACTTAGGGATTAAATTTTAAAAACCCTTTCTCCTCCACCTCCAGATATTAAGACAAACACACCCTCCAAATTTCAAGTCACTACGACCAGCGGTTTAGGCTGTGCGTTGTCTGTCAGTCAGTCAGGACAAAGCCTTATATAATATGTATGGATGTATGGATTAGACGAATAGCCATCGGGGATCAAAGCATACAGGCTGCTAGGAATGCTAACACGTGATAGAGCCACATAAAGCTGACCGTGCGAAAAACAGCTAATACTTAGATCCAGACCCACAACTTTTAGTGTCTGACCTTGGGCTTTATTAATTGTCATCGCGAAACATAGGCTCACTGGAAACTGGACTTATTGAAAACTAAACGGAAGATTGTTTAGAATGAGAGGAATCCGAGAAATAAAAACACTATCAACTATTCCGTAACCTGTTTAGTTTAAGTCTCTGTTTCTATCAGGTTTCGTAGTAACAAATGTTCGACGTGATTCTTTAAATTGGCATAACTTTTTTATTTATGAACCGATTGACATGAAACAAACACTAAATGTTAAGTGAAGCTTACCACAATGTAATGTAAGCCGTTTCTGAGATTAGCCTAAACAAACGCACAGACAAACAGACAAACAGACAAAAATTGTAACAATCATTGTTTTGGGTTCTATTTGCGTTGATAAAGGTCCCAATAATATTTTTTTTCAAATATCTTCCATGTACAGACAGCGATCGGTTACATTTTTATTATATGTATAGATATTTAACTATGTAATAAATAATACCAACAAGATGAAAATAAAAGTTTATGCTTCATTAGTAGCGCGATCACGTTAAAGCTAAAGGTTACGGATAACTAATGAGGTGTATTATTTTTCACTAGGACGCTGATCTCACCGCTGTTACACGTGCCCTGAGTGATGGAGTGACACGTACGTTCCCACTCACCCGCTACACCCCAGTCTCCCCCCGGGAGAAACTCAAGTCCCTGATAGCCGAGCACATGCCACGTTCTCTCTACGAAGGTCTCTACACCGATTAAACGAGAAGTCTGCTCAACAAACAAATTTACAACAACACCGCAAAAAGTTTGTATATTTTATCGACACGCTCAGAAACTTCCACTACAATTTTAAAATGTATTTTTGCTTTTGATAACTAGTTTGTTACAGAAAGTTTATAGGCTATAGCAACATGCTACGAGACAAAGGAACAACTCAGTAAGTGTAAACTTGACATGCCATTCTAGCGGTTAGTTCAAGCGAATATGCGGCCAAAAGCTATTGAAACCACAGTACCCTTTGGTTTGAAAATATTGTTGTGTTAACTGTACTCAGTTAACACAACAATAATTTTCAATTCAAAACAAAATTTTCATTTCACAACATTGCTGATCGTACCTATCGTGAAATTGCGAACTCACTTTTCACTACGAACTTTATAACCTTTGTTTACGAACTTAAACCTTTATTTACGAACGACGTCGATTTATATTCATTGTAAGCAAATATTTTATCAAATTGTTAACTTTATAAAACTTAGGCAAGTTGTTGAAGATCCTAATTCAACGCCTCATCTCTGGTTTAGTAACAACAGTAAGATAATTTAAAACCCTTTTTGTTCATCAGGCTTTCTGACTTATCCTTACAACAATAATTTAAACATGATGTTGCATGGTGTAACATCTTGATAGCCAATATAAGTTTAAAACTCCACATGAAAACACGACATATACTTTGCTGATAAAGCTAGTTTTCATCCGTGGTTCATCCTAGCGCGGTGTAACAAACAAATTAACGTCTGTATAATGTGGTGGGCAAAGTTGGTGTGTGCCAAATGAAACTCATGTTGCACGTGAGTTACGTAAGCAAATAAGTTGGAAACCTGATCATTTGGCGAGCACCGACACGCTTGAACACGTAAGCTCATAGCAATGTTTACACTCAAAATTGTAAGTTGAAGGATAACGTAAATCAATTTTGATCTTTACAATTCGTTCGCATATTTTATACAATTCTTTTATTAATTAAAGGGGAAGCTTAGTCTTAGACATACAATACTATTAATGAATATTCTTTATTATATTTTATGTACCTATCTGTCGCTATTGGTTTCTTATAACAAATTATATTTATTGTATTAATAGATAATATTTGCATTTTTATTGTCTTATATTTTGAATTGGCTATACCTACTGAATATTATACATTATATAATTTAATATTGTATAAGTACATACTTATATATATTTTGTAATATAACAATAAGACTAATTACTCGGTCACCTCGATTTTTACCGCACATCTAGTAGAAAAGGCTGTTGTAACAATATAAATACGCAAATTGCATACGACATACATAGTTACATTTATTTTCCACTGGTTGTGCAATATGTTTAAAATTAAAGAATCATACCTATACCTACGTTATATTCTTTTCTTTTTAAACGATGAATGAAAGTTTTACGAAGAAAGTGACATGCCATGGCTTTGTTTCTCATAACGTGCAAGACAACCATGACACTAGGTTAACAAAATTTACGTAAAATAATCCAGCGAGGCTAAGATAAGGTCCTTAGACCTGATAATGAGTAGAAAGTTACTATTTTAGGCATAAACTGTAATATGAAACATGTAATAGAAACTTTGGTGTTCCTTTTTAGAGAATGTTCGTTACAATCGATATTTAAACCACAATAGGTGATACATTAAGAATTCATTTAAATTCAATATCTTAATACAGCGAGCTCGTAGTTGAGGTATTGAATATCGATTCTAAGAACCTTCTCGAACACAACGGGGTTTTTGTTACACTGACCACTTGTTCGAAAATGTCATTGTATTTTTAAACTTGATGAATAGATAAGTCGCTATTATAATCTTGCACTCGGTCGGCTTGACCTAGTTATTTGTTGGCACTCGATCAAATCTGTCAGCCGCTTATGTTACTAGTTCGTTCTCGCATTTAATTTGTAGTTGGCCATCATTCACACTAAAAAATATCTAATAATAAGATTGGTAACATATGAGCGCTTTCAAAATCTCATTCATAATATTATTTTATCATTACTAGTCATTTTATTTATGTTGATTAGAAACTAGACGTATATCTTGAAATGGTTGACGCGAAAGATTATTATCAATAAATGGAAACCTGATAACTGTGTGTAAGAAGTAGCCACTAATTCTACGCTACCTGAATGAAGTATATGGTTAACTACTGTTAAATCAAAATTTGCATCTAAAATGTCAGGATTTAAAATAAATAAACATCTATTCAGAGATCATGAATCAAGACATTTCACAAAGTTAATGTCAAATAACTCCTGCTTAGTACTTACCACCAATTTTGAGAAATATATTCATTTACCAATCAATTTTAATTATAAGTGTAAATGAATTCTAAAATATTGCATTACATGTATTATATATGCTCATATATAATAATAGGATTATCTATATTTTTTGTTACACGTAGAATTTAAATATAATATAATATATAAATATAATATACGTATAAGTAAATTGGAATTCATTTTGGCTAATATAATAGTTTGCAAATTACAAAGAAAATTTTAAAATTATGAATATCATCTTTGTAATTAATAATTGAAACACCAAAGAGCTTTTTACACAAAGCCAATTTTATAAAACATTTTTTTTTTTCATGTCTTTTATATCTTGGTTTTCAGCAAGTAAAAATAAAACTCATTTGAACAAAACTTGACTCGTGAAAAAGAACGTTTGGATAAAACTTTTCAAATCTTTGTAAAACTTGTAAGACGTATAATTGAGCCTTATTATAAAAGGCAAGTTTTTTTAACACTGATCCTTGTTGCAAGACTGGATCAGCTGGAATTTTCCTCAGAAATAGTACTCGTATTTCGATATGTCATTTGTCTAAATTGAATACAACGCAACGTTAGAATTAAAAAGCGCAGAGGCCCAAGAGACAAGTGGCATAGATTTATATTCTTTAAAGAATAGAAAAATGTATGGAATTGACATAAGCTAACGACAATGTTAGCGTTAGCTTATGTCAATGCCATACACTTTTTTATCTCTTCTATGAATAGAATAGTAACCTATGCCACGCTCTCATGCTCTCAGTTTCGTGAACATAGTAACCTATGTTCACGAAACGTGAACTGAGAGCCTACCCCTCAGTTCACGTTTTGTTGTAGTTACAAAATAAGTATTTAATTTCGTGATTTATGTTACAAACAAATTGCTTTAGACGTGTATTCGTATTTTGTTAAAAATGCAGCTAGTATGTAGCAAGTCATGAATACATTTTCGTTTACTGCTTGCTGCATTTTTGAAATGCATTTAATTGCGTCATATATACAAATTAATCCGTTATTATATAGTTTAAATATAGTTTTACCGTGTGAGAGATAATTTTATAAAGTGTCTTTTTAAATAAAATTAAGAAATAAATAATTGTTTTATTTTTGCTACTATGTTTAAGAAATTTATAACAACAAACATGATTTTTATTTTATTTTGGTGTTATAAGTACCTACCAATTATTATAAAACAACTCGCTCGGCGAAATACTTAAAATTTAATTTACAGACCTACATAATGTTCTGCTGCTGTAGTAATAGTAGGTGTAGTAATTTACAGTGCTCTTAAAGAAAGTACTACATTAACAGCCAAAGACAATGTATCATTGACTGCAAGCATGCTCTGAGTAGTGCCACGTGTATTATAATGTAGCAACTACATACCTAGGGAAGCGCCAAGATACGCTGTATTCGTGAACCTACATAACACAATTAGTTATGCTATTGGTACACACTTAGAATATTGCAATAAATATCCCACTGACTCAATTATGGGTACTTGGCACAATGGGCTTTAAGCATATTCCAAGTGCATCAAAGAACCATTAAAGTCGGTAACGTGGGTAACCTTACCATCCCTCAGGCCGCCTGTTTGCCGGTCACAATTGCCAATAAAATAATATCTCAGGGGAAATTCCTATAATATTTGACAACCTATAGTAAATTCATCAACGTTGTAAACGCATCACCGATTTTAGGCATATTATGCGTAGGTAGTAAGTGATAGATTGTTTGGGTTTATTAATATCTTTCGTAAAGAAGACTTTCTTGTAAGTGACTCAACAGTTCTGCTATCATAATTACCCTATAATTATATGCGGCCATCTTATATTTTACAGTGACCTTTAAGTTATATAAATACTTTGTAGAGCTAAGGTGCAAATGGGAGATCAAGGAAGTTTTTGCGACAATTCAGAAAACAATAATAATAATGTACTGGTAGATCGCATGAGGTTCGATCACTATCCGATCGTTTCAAACAAGACTTGGAAAACCATTTGTTTAGACATTTTCTTCTCAAAACCGATTATCACATACCACCAGTAAAAAGTACAGCTTCAAAAGATATTTATCGTCATCATCCACATGATAGAATGATAGATGAAAATAGCGATGTATGTACATAAATTATCAAATATACCTAAATACCAGTATAAATACCGCCAGTATACTCTTTCTGCCATCCATTCACACGACATTCTTTATTAATTTTAATCTAAGTAAACGCACGGAGCATTTCAGAACAATAACAACGGTTCCTTACACCAGGACAATAAAAAAAACTTTCTTATAAACGGTAAAACCAAATTCATATTATAATAGAAGCGAATAAGCGAAACTTGCGGATAAAGTAATCTCATAATATGGAATACAATTTTCCCAAGGTCAGTGGAAGTTCCCGAAAGTGCAGTATCGGTCGACTTATCGCTCCACTGACTCTGCCTGTTGACCTAATTCGCTGCAATTTAATTATTTAAACATAACATATTTTTTTCTGTATACTGTGTATTGAATTTGAATTGCCTGTATATTATTTCAATTGATTGGATATTTGTTTGCTCAAGTAATTAATGCTGTTTCAATATACAAAAATTTCATAATTAATTTTAAAGCCTCAATCAACAGTAGCTCTACCATGTTTGAGTTAACGTACATTAAATTTTCTATCACCGAGCGGTGATGACAGTGTAAAATATTTGTATAAAAAATGTGTAAAATGAACATTTCTGGTATTCAATCTGAGAAGTAAACTTTTTATGGGTACAAATATTTAAGTAGTGATTGGAATGTAGAGACACAAATAAAATATGTACAGAAACTAAGTGCTTGAAACTTTTTTTGCTTGTCGTCTTAAGTCATTTTATTCCTTTTATAAGACCTCTTCTCATGCAGAGAAAGTATGGATATTGCTCAAGACGGATCGACATGCTTTTTAAACTGTGAATGGTTTAATACTTTTTTAACATATTCTGTCACAGAATTTCGAATTTCTTTACTAATCTTATGTTGACTTGCCTGAAGGCAAGCAGGTAATAATAATTAAAGATCGTATCAATTTAGGAGCCTGTGTGTTATTTTTGTAATTTGTGACAGTATACAAATTGATTTTAATAGTTTTATTGAAAGTTTATTCAATCGAGATGACTTTATGTTTGATAAAAGTCGGTTTCAAACGTATAACATCTGAATTAGTATCGGAAGTAAAAAATTACCAACCAACAAGACATAAGAAACCTTTCTTTTGTAATTTTCGTCGTAGATTATAACCTCAATTTCGTGCACAATCTTTCATTAAAGCTTTGACGTCATATCACTTACTTGTTATAAAAATAATAGATTAGACCAGGTTTTAGGCAAGTATAGAAGAATACTTCATTACTTATCTCTTCGTAATCATTACATCCGCTACATTCCTATGTAGCGGATGTTATATTAATTATCCCTTTACAGCCTAAACTGCTATGAACATAATGTGACTTTATGACTCGTAGGTACACAGATTAAGAAATATAAAGAACAAACTTTTAGTTTGACATTAAATTTGCTCGCCACTTTTATAGGTCTTTATATGCCGTGGACCCAGTTTGTCGAAAGCCTGCCTACGCTGTCATTTTCATGAAGGTCACTTCAGAACTTTGCTGTCTCAACGAGCATCACTTCTGTTAGCTACGAGTATTTGTGCCTTGTCGTTGCTACTTCAGTATTCCTATATCACACAACAAAGCATTCTCGAATATCTTATACATATTATATTGCTCAGTAATTGATTAAAAGGTAAGCGTATTTCTTTATACATATATATAATTTCTATAGTCTTAAGTGAAAAAGCGATCGTCGTTGTCAGACGATATCCACCTGTGTACTGAATTGTAATGACATTATAGTAGGTCGTTGTCGTCAAACTTCGTTCATTTATTATATCCTCGTACTCAGGGCTACCATTCCGAAGTTTCCAATTTTAGAAAAACAAATCTGGGGAGAAGTTCAAGATTTCCTCAAAAATAACCGGATATTTAAAAAAGCCAAAATTAAAAAATGGCATATGGCTGTGAGTGGAAGTACAATTTAGCTTCCCATTCAAACTGACGCTGTATAGAGAATGTGAAGGAATTTAATACATTTTTAACAATATAGCGCCGGAGGCCCAATTTCCCCCCTTTCCTCTTTCCTCACCTCCCTCATTCCCTTCCCCTAACCCCATTCCCAGCCGCCATAGTGGAGACCACCATACCAGCAGTTTAAGACGATGGTTTTTAGTATAGTGGCCGCCACTTCTGGATTCCACTGACTGCTTACCATCAGGCGGGGTGGAGTCACTTTGGTAGGCTATAATATAAAAAAAAAAAAATAAGACATTTTATTCATATGGTAAGAAACACAAAACAAAAACATATATTAGGATTAAACGCCGCAGAAAAGGTCGAAAATCCAGATAAGTAGGGCGAATTTCACGTGCATGGCACCCCTACTAATACCTAGCACAGTTATTACCTACAAGATGAAACGTGAACGATTCAGAGAATGCTCTTAAAGCTCTCTCTTTCAGAAATTTAAGTAACAGTACCCACAGTATACAGTGGTATATGTTTAAAGAGTTCTCTCAGTATCTACGTCTTAAAAAAACCGGCCGTGACTTTAATAATCCCCCAATGTTAAAACAACGGGGTGTTATAAGTTTCACGTGTCTGTGTATGTGTGTCTGTCTTTCTGTGGCATCATAGCTTCCCAACGGATGAACCGATTTTGATGTTTTTATTTGTTAGAAAGGTGAATTAGTTGGAAGTGTTGTTATCTATGTTTGATGAACTCGGTCCAAGATGGCTGACAACACAAAATGGCGAATCACATTTTTTTGTTATTTCGAATTGAATGTCGAAGGTTTTTTAAATTTTTAATTTGTGTTTTATTTCACAAAGCCAGATGAACTAAGTTGACAATAAAATAAACGAATTTTGTAATCTGTTTACTCAACAATTTTGTGGATCTAAATAATTGTCACTTAAGGCCGAAATATGAACATTACAGAATTGGAACATGAGACATGTTTGTTATTCTTATTACACTGATGGCTGTTATCTGGAAGTGAGAATATTACAGCCCACCAGCACTGTAGTATACATGTACGTGCTACCGATCAATACTGGATCCAGGGAGGAGAGGCTAAGGGGCTTAAACCTACCCCCAAACGCACCTTCATATTTAAGAAAATATACATGTACTCAAATCCTGAATCCGCTTCTGCTACCGATTATATAATAATAACTTCACTAGCGCAATCACTCAACCAATTGATTACCATCAACGACAATCTGTAAATGAGACGGCTTCGAGTCAAGTGCAATAACAATCTAAATGAGGTAGCTCGGGTTGACTAGATGTGCTAGACCGACTGGGTGCTAAAATAAAATTAGTTATAAAATATTTAGAGACATGTATGGACTAGCCTACAGTTGAGAACCGACAGTTCGTGCACCTTTGTAAAAGCCATCAAAGGCTAACAATCTACAAGACACTTAAAAAGTGAAATAGCCGTAATTGTCCGATTGATTTTTTGAAGTGAAGTAGCGTCGAAACCTAAATGAAAAGCGAATTCCCAGTAATCAAATGACGGGCTTGTTAATTCGGTCGTAAGCTTCGGCCTCACTACCTGTAGAAACTGTTTTATTTATTAAAGCGCTGTAAAGCTTAAAGCGGCTTTACGCTGAACTTAAAAACCGGTAGGTACCAAGTTTAATCAAACGTTATTAAAAACAGAATATTAGAACAGTTACGCGCTACATTGCTTCGTTTATTACACAGGCTTTATAAACAATACTCGCAACATCTTCTACAGCGAGTATATTAGGCCTAGAAAACCGAAATCTCATTCCATCCAACTTTAGTTTGTTTGAGAATTACGTTACTTATAGAACATTGTATTTCCTCGTGTTTCCACTGGCATTCATATTATGTTTTGAACTTTTTTTCTGATAACATATCCATGTTTACAATGTCATCTCCCTGTGGAAGTGAGGCAAAAGAAAAAGTATCAGTTTATAACACTTTAGACAATTATTATTTATTTACGTATCACATTAAACAGAAGTAACATTACCAGGATTATAAGTTTAAATTAGCCGGAGCATTATCTTTCACTCGTATTGTTATCCACGCTTTCTCAGGAGGATTCCTTTTGTAAAAATATTACATAGTATGCTCCGTCAGTGAAAACGCATATTCCACTAAACGCTTTTCATGTAACCGTGTTTGTTATGATACAAACACGGATACTTATTTTTTTTTTGTCTTCGTAGATAGAAGTTCTTGTGTTAATTTGTTTTTTTACGCTTACATAACATCAGCGTCTGAGCTTTTAACCGACTTTAAAAAAGAGGAGGTTCTCAATTCGTCGAAATCTTTTTTTATGTATGTTCCCCGATTATTCGAAGATAGCTGAACAGGTTTGGATTTTTTTGTTTGCTATACTTTAAATATATTTTTAGTATATTTCCTAGGTGATCCCATGATCATCAAGTCAGGATCTGATGATAGAATCCTGGAGAAATAAAGAGAACTCTTCAAATTTTATTGCGATAATATAACATTATTTTCACCACTTTTACATGTATTTTTAGCATTAAGACACCTTTGTGGAAGAGAAATAAATTATATTATTATTATTATTAAATAAAATGTCTCCAAAATGTCTGCAATAAATTAATTAATTAATATTAATTAAATTACTTACTTACTTAAATAAAAACTGTCGAAATGGTCCAGTGCATAAGGCACCCGCTTCGTAAACACAAGGTAGTGGGTTGATATGATGGTTCAAATGATATGTACTTTCTAAGTTTATCTTGGACATTTCTGACTGACGGTGAAGGAAACATCGTGAGGAAACCTGGACTTAAATGTCTGAATTTGCCAATCCGCCTTGAGCAAGCGTGGTGATACCTTCTCTATATGAGAAGAGGCCTTTGCCCTGCAGTGGGACAGTAAATAGGCTGGTATTATTATAATTAAATTAAATTGTATTATACCGTACGGTGTTATACGGTACATAACGGTATGCTGTGAAGGGGTAAGCGCATGTGAACCACTAAAGTAAAAAAAATAAAAAGGAAGGAAACTTAAAAGTAAAAAATAAATTTACTAAGCACAAAGTAATTCGTATTTTGATTTAGATAATTAGAAATGATTAAATAAGTATTTTATAATTTTGAATGGCATTCTCTACCAGTCTATCATCTAAACGATAGACTGGTAGAGAATGCCTTAGGCATTAAGTCCGCCTATATATCTACTGTATGTGTGTGAAGCTTTATGAAATAAAAATAAAAAATAAATTTAGGTCTACCCATCACTAAAAATTTTAAAATAATATACAGTCGAATTGAGAAACCTCCTCTGTTTTTTGAAGATTTTTAACAAAAAGAAAACCGACCTCAAACAGGAAGGAAACTAAAAAGTAAAAAATAAATTTACTTAGCATAAAGTAATTCGATTGATTTAGTTGATCAAAAATGATTAAATAAGTATTTAATAATTTTGAAGTTGGTGCCTGGGTGTACTTAATGTCCGTTAATTGTATGATTGTAAATTCGGGTTCGTAGTACGTCACGAAGATTGTCAAAACAAAATTTTATTAGAAAAGTAAGAATAATAAAATAATTTGAAACAAAAAAAACCGACTTCAAATTAGTTTTCTTCCCGTTTGTAGTCAGTTTTTTTTTGTTTTTATTATTTTATTTTTCGATTTTCAGTGATGGGTAGACCTAAATCTTGCTTATATTTGTACGAACTAAACATTTTGGAATATTGAACCGTATGAAGTAAACCCGACATGACTGTTGTTAAGGAATTCCATCGACTGTCTATGGTCACCTGTACTGGCACTTAAAACCCTTAATGGTGCAAAGTTCTCATCATTACAAATTAATTAAGTCCAAACACCAAGTATTTGCAGTAAAACTTTGTCGAGGTCCTTCGACTTTCCTTCGGCTCCACCATCAGATCGACTCCAAACCTTCACTAAATAGTAGTAACGTAAAATACTTTAAAAAAAAATAACAAATGCACTAGTCGCCAGTACGATTTTCGAAAGTTTCCCTCGATTTCCCTGGGATGCCATCATCAGATCCTGGTTTACTTATCATGGTACTACACTTGGAATATCTACTTTCCAACAAAAAAGGAATCATCGAAATCGGTTTATAAACGATGAAGTTATCCGCGTGCACACATAAAAAAAATATACATATATATGCGGTCGAATTGAGAAACCTCCTCCTTTTTTGAAGTCGGTTAAAAAGAAAACATAATTGCTTTATAGAGCCAAGGTCACGGTCGCGAGAGTAAACGCGCCTGAAGCAACCAATTTAAATATTTATATTTTATTTTATCTTATGGTAGAGACTGTTTTAATAGGCTAGAGTACTTTGACATTTTGTATATTTGTGGTGTATTTTGTTAAACAATATAATGTTGTCCACAGTATGGATTATTCCCATCTGTCCCTCTGGTTTGTCCCCCTAGGGTGATATGTATTGTTCAAAATCATTTTTTTAAAAGTAACGTTGATCCTTGCGGTTTACGGGAGACAAATACCGAAACCAATTTGGCCACCACTACACCATTGCCGACTTAAAAAAAAAGAAAGTATTTGTTGGGCATCCGCGTAGCAGTGTTACAAAAAAATTGTTTGTAGGGAAATAAGGTACCGAGTATTTTTCAAGGTAACTAATAATGCAAATCACAAATTAATACTATTGTTAGAACCAGTAACTAGATTTTCCGACCCTGAAGCATCACTTTAAAATGTTATCACGGACTTACTAGCTGTGCCTGCGACTCCGTCCGTGTTGACGTTCGGTAAGGGTGTAATATTTTTATTCTAACATTGTTTGCAGCCTTAATAAAATAATAGTGCTCAGAAATTTTAAATAATCAACTGGGTAGTTGATTATATAAAATTTCCTTCCTTTAAAGATCATTCTATATCCCTAATGAAATTGATGTAAAACGTCTAAAACTTGTCGCTGGGGA
Organism: Parascotia fuliginaria; assembly: GCA_963082885.1. Lineage (NCBI taxonomy): Eukaryota > Metazoa > Arthropoda > Insecta > Lepidoptera > Erebidae > Parascotia > Parascotia fuliginaria. The sequence continues at coordinate 8,276,854 of OY720180.1, read as the reverse complement.
TTGACCGGGTCTTCTGACATCACATTTCTAGATGGGGTTGTGAAAACTTGGTCGAGTTCAAGGTGATGATGGCTAGTCTGTGCGTCATGCTCGTGAACGGGTGCTACCTGGGATGACTGGTCAATCTTGGCATGGCATACATTTAATACTTAATTCAGTATTACCAGTTCAGTATGACTGGAAAATGCATTTACTTTTTTTAATTTTAATTAAAATACGTAGTCAAATTACCATACTAGATGAAACTAAATAATTGAAATCCTCTATTTTCGTTACTTTTTTCAAAAATGTTATTAAATAATTAGTTGTTTTGTAATAATTACTTTGTATGGTTCTTTGGTTGCGTTGATGTGTTTAAATTGTTAACTCATACAAAAAAATTGTAATTATCTGCCGATTGAAAAGAGTGACGTGAGTTTCTTGCCAGTTCTTCTCACAGCTCTACCTCGTCAGCGAACTGGCTGTGGGTTAATTAGCTGACTTCATGTAATTTGACTTTTCATAAGTATCATTCTTTATGATCAAAATGAAATAAATCTTTGACTTTGACTTTGACTTTGAACTTAAACTCCATCGAGTGAGCTTACTACTGGGATCTTTTAAATTTTTAAGCCAAATTAAAGGACGATGGTCGGTATATATTAAGAATTTTCGACCATATAAATACGGTCTAAAATGGTCCAAATAATTGCAAGCAATTCACGTTCTATAGTATTGTAACGAGCTTCAGTGTAACTGAGGGTACGACTAGCATACGCCACAGGTTTGTCACTGCCTATAAGTCCTTGTGACAGAACAGCACCTAATGCAATATCCAAGGCGTATGTTGTGAGAATAAATGGTTTATTATAATTGGGGTACTGTAATAACGGGGCATGTGTCAAAAGATTTTTGCATTTATTAAAAGCATCAATGTAATTTTGGTCTATTATTATTCTATTACGTTTCTTTAAGCAAGATGTTAACGGTTGAGTTATTTTCGCGAAATCCTTAATGAATCTGCGGTAATATCCCACGAGTCCCAAAAAGCTTTTGATTTCCGTGGTTGTTTTTGGAATGGGGTATTTTAGAAAAGCGTCAATTTTGTCATTATTTGGTCTTAGTCCGTCTTTAGTAATAGTATATCCAATGTAAAGCACTTCTTTTCAAAGAAATTCTGGTTTGTCAAATTGAATCTTCATGTTAGTATTTCTTAGTCTGTCGAAAATGTTAGCATAATGAAACTAAAACTGTTATTTTATTAATACATTTGTATAAAAGGTTATAAATTTGAGTAAGTGATTTGTTGTAGCGGAAGTTTTTAATAATAATCTGTAATTTTTGTATATGGTCTGTTAAACTATTTGAATAGATAATTATATCATCAAAGTATACCATGCAGTGTATACCTTGCAATCCGCGAAGTACATTATCCTTTGTCCTTTAAAATGTTGCGAGGGCAGTCTTTAGTCCAAACGGCATTCTGAGGAATTTAAAATGATCATTTTGTGTCGAAAACGCTGTCTTCTGTCTGTCTCTCTCTCTTCTACTTCAATTTGATGGTACCCGCATGCTAAGTCAATCGTACTAAAATAGACACTTTTACCTAATTTGTCAAATAGGTCAGTTGTGTTGGGCAAGGGGTATCTGTCATCTATCGTGATATCATTTAAACGTCTATAGTCAATAACCATTCTATATTTTACTTCACCAGAGGCATCAATTTTCTTGGGCACAAGGTGAACAGGTGCGCTCCAAGGAGAATGTGACTCTTGAATAACATTATCTCTTAGTAATTTACTTTCTACTTGTCTATTAATTTCGTCTTGTAGGAAAGGTGCTTGTCTGTAGGGTTTAATGTAAATCGGATCTTCGTTTTTTGTACGTATTTCATGTTTAATTTGATTTGTGAACGTCAATGGAATCTGGGCACAGTAAAATATTTCTTTGTAATCATTACAGAATTTGTAAATTCTTTCACGTTCCTCGTCGTTAGTATGGTCAAGTCTAAGTTTGGATAAGTTGTCTTCTAATAATTTGTCTGTTTCTTTGTCATTAATAATAATATCGGCGTTAAAGTTGTTCTCAACAGTTTCAAAATTAGTTACGTTAAATGGTTGCTTAATAGTCAAATGTTTAGGCTGATCTAAAGTATTTTGGATAACTGTACTTGCATAACCGTTTATGCAATTTACTAATGCACTAGGCATTTGTAATACATTTTCAAATTCCTGAAAACCAAGGATGGCTTCACCTGAATATTGGTTAATTGGTAACTTAACGCGCTGTTCTGATCGTGGTGGTATAGTAATAGTATAATTTAAATTATTATTTATAATTGGAATACACGTGGTATTTGTTTTCAAGGTTTGCGTTTTTAGATCTATTATGGCACCTGATTGTTGCAAAAGATCGTTGCCAATAAGTCCATCGTAGCGAACGTCTACATCGTATAAATAAAACTTATGCCAATCGTTACTTACGAAAGTGGGTAAAAGTGGAATTTCGATAACTTCGTCGTGTTTACTTGACGCGTGTCTCACGACTTGGAATGGTTCCTATCGAACAAAGTCACTAAAACATTCATAAGCCATTTTGGGGCTAATGAATGAACGCATGCTACCAGTATCTATCATCATTTTTGCATCTATTTTTTTCTTTCTAAGTAAATGTATGGAAGTTTTAGATTTGGATCATAATTTATTTCTAAGATATCCTGTCCGTTAAGGCCGTATCGCGAAAATCCGTTTTTTCAGGTTCGCTAGTCGGTTGATCTTCTTTAGAAGGTAAGTTAGTATATTCCGTATAATTTTCGTCCGTACAGTAGTAGTTAATGTCATAATAATTATAATAATTAGGGTCAAAATAATAGCTTTCGTCGTAATGTGGGTCGTATTCATAACTATTCGTGGACAATTAATTTAATTTAAAAGCTTGTTGAGGTACATGTGATTTTTGCAGAGCTGTCCTCATAGATGCGTTACTATCTTGAACTTTAAGCTTTTGCAAGGAACCATGTTCCTGTGACGGCTTCGAGGCAGGCTGTTGAGGTGGTTTATAACCAAATTGTTGAGGTGGCGTATAACCGAATTGTTGCCTATAGCCAACCAGTTGTGGTGGTCTATGACCAAATGATTGTGTATTGCCAAATGGTTGTAGGCCTATAGCCCAATGGTTGTGGTGGCATATAGCTAAAAGGCTGTTGTGGCCTATTGCCAAACGCAGCACCTAATCTTTGCGATTGACCTTGGCCTTGCAATTGAGGAATGTTAATTTGTGCATTAAATGAAATGCCAAAATTAAATTTCTTTTGAGTATTACTAGAATGTGGTTGAAAAGACCTTGAACCTGTAATTTGGTGACTCCCGTGAATACGATTTCGTGTGTTATATTGTTCTAGAAAATTGACTTCCTCAAGAACAACACCAAGCGCTGCTTCTAAAGTCGCCGAAGCCTTAAATCTAACAATACGCACCATATTTTCAAGAAGACTATATAAAAACACATTCAGAGCTGTATTATTATACATTATCAACTTGGCGTTCTTTAATTCGCAATCTTCTATTAAATTCACCTGCGACATTAACAAAAATTAAAATATTAATGTATTAATTTTAATATTCAATTGTCAGAGAGAACGTTTCTTAACTACTCTATGAAAATGCGATTCTCAGAATTGGTCATATTAAAATACGTACGTTATTTTCGTACTACAGTTATAATGAGCGAGGTCTTATCTCATTTATAACAAATTGTATTTACAACTAAATTAGGTAAAACCATATAGGAATAAGGGAAACAAAGGATTGGCGAAAAGTTTTACTCACCGACCGACTGCCACTCCCATATTCTTCTTCGCTCTAGTCATAAAAAATTTGTTTGGTTCGACGGATTTCACTATACTTTCGTGAGTTTCACTTCAGACGAATTTGGACGTTTAAATTATGTGAAAAACCTTTAGAAAATGTGAAAATCCGACCCGGCTGCGCCACTTTTGATGTCGGAGCGTATGTAAAGATTTTTAAAAACTATGATTTAAAAACTATAAATTAAAATTAGAGAAAATAAAAATATATGTTCACTGATTTGGAGGTGATTTAATAATGAATAATCCCAGTCATCAGGCGAGGCTCGTCTGGTGCAACAGACGGCTGAGTTCGCATTTTAAGAACTAAAGTGCAAATGCATACAAAAACTATATTCTATGTTTAGTCTAAGGCTGAGGGGTGAGGTGTATCCATAACTATCTGGACCCAAAGTAAGCATATGTTATGACAAACAAAATCTATCTTTACAGCTAGCTATAACAACGATTATAATAAGTACAATAGAAAAATGACTTTGTAGGTCACTTAACTTCTAACATAGCCCGCTTCATCGCCCTCTCAGCCATTTTGAGCCTTCTGAGAAGACTTATAGTTAACGACCACGTCTCTGCACCATAGAATATACACACCACTAAAGTTAAATAGCAGTTATTGAATTTATTGTTTTAAGATTTAAGTATTTATTTATTAAGAGATATTATAGAAATATTATTCGTTCTTGCAATAGCCTCCAGCCATTATAACTAATTAGTACCTGTAATAAATTATAATGCCTGGAGGCAAGAGCAAAAACGATAAATATTAATCTCAATGTACTAATTTGGTCTGTATCGGATTCTATAACTAATTTAACTTTGCGGTATGTTACAACAAATTGTGCCATTTTACCGGCTTCGTGCATCTGAAACCTGAGGCCAGATGTCTGACCTCGACCTGGATATAAAGGTCATGTGGGCCGCAGCCATAGGCATGTCCATACTAAATATATGTAGATTCAGACACAAAAGAGGGATTCGTTGTATTTCATTATTGAACTGTAAAAAGTTTACTACGTCAAAGAACACAGCAAATAATAGTCCAAGTATGTGTAACCTACGTCAGATAAAAACACCATTACTTCTGATTTGCGTGTATTGGCAGAGGTGCTGATGTCACATATTAAATAAACAGTACCGACTGTACGATTACGATTTCGTGTAGGCAAACTCATTTCCAATATTTCCTGCAAAAATATATAGTTGAATCATTAAAACCGTTAAGATATATTCATAAAAAATTGGGCTATTTATAAAACTAGGCATAATAGCAACAATCTTAAAAATAATGACGTAGGTATCTATTCAACGAAGAATTATTACAAATTGTTAAGGAAAAACATAGGCATAAATCAAATTGCTGTTTACTCAACCGCTAACAAACATTTTAGGCACAGGCATTCATAGTTGACCCGTCAGTAAAAGCTATTTACATTCATCTGTGTCTTACCTAAACGATACCCAATGATTTCAATTTCTTGACGTAAGCCGCGGCATCTCTCATTAATTTAGCAAATAGTACAAATTCAATGATTAAAAAAGTTCTTTGATCATGGAAATCATACGTACAAAAGACAAAAATAGTAGCGACATGAATGTTAAGTTTTACTCCGACTATGATAGTAAATCGAGGCCGAACAAAGTTAGAAAGCACACACGATTAATTTTCCCAATAATTGCATGCATTCAACCGTACAGGTGCCTTTTGGTCGAAGTATATCGATCTCTTCTTAAGCCACAATCGGAGCAGAAAATGGAATAATCCGATTTAAAAGTGAACAATTTTAAGACACGTGGAGGCAGAACTAGTGCTCTAATTTGCGTAGAATGTGCTTCATATACTACCTGTTAGCTGATTAATTTCATCATCATTATCGGCCGAAAGACGTCCACTGCTGGACATAGGCCTCTCTCAATTTTCACCATTGTCGGCAATAATAAACAACAAACCTTGGCCGGTCGTGAGCCGCTCTCGGTTGCCCGCCATTCTGTAAGGTCGTTGGTCCACCTTTTAAGGGGTCTGTCCACGCTGCGTCTTTTGTTTCGTGGTCGCCACTCTAGGACCTTTCTGTCCCAACGGTCGTCAGTTCTGCGAGCTATGTCCTGCCCATAGCCACTTCAGAGAAGCAACTCTGCGAGCAAAATCTGTTATTTTGGTTCGTCTGCGGATTTTTTCGTTTCTTAAACGATCGCGCAGGGAGACGCCTAACATGTCCCGCTCCATCGCCCTCTGAGCGACTTTGAACCTCCTGATAAGACCCATAGTTAGCGAACACATCTCTGCTCCGTATGTCTTCACTGGCAGCAGACACTGGTCAAAGACCTTGGTCTTGAGACACTGCGGTAATGCGAACGAGAAGATATGTTGTAGCTTCCCGAACGATGCCGAGCTGGATTCGACGAGTGACCTATTTCTCTAAATCGTACTTACCTAATCAGAATGTTTGTCCCAGGTATACGTACTCGTCAACAAATTGGAGCATCGAGCCTCCGACCGTAATAGGATTGGGTGTAAAATGGATATTGGTAGTTAATCATGACTTTAGTCTTGTCCATGTTCATTTTCAGGCCCACTTGTCGAGAGACTCTACTAAGGTCATCAAGCATTGCACTGAGGTCCTCCACCGTCTCAGCCATGACCATGATATCATCAGTGAATCAAAGGTAAGTGATGTACTCGCCGTTTATATAGATGCCAAGTCTATTCCAGGTCAGAAGCTTGAACACGTCCTCCAGTGCAGTGGGGAACGAAACTGTTCTGCTGTGTTGTAGTGATAATATCTCCCTGTCGTACTCCTCGCTGCAACTGGATAGGTCTTGAGCTCTGACCATTAATTCGTACTGACATGGTGACGTTTTCATACAAACACTTCACTGCTTTGATGCATCGATAGTCAATATGGAGTACATGGATAGAGACTTCAGCACGGCCCAGGTCTCAATCGAGTCAAAGGCTTTCTCATAGTCCACAAAAGCTAAGCATAGGGGCTAGTTATACTCTGCGGGCTTTTGATAACCTGCTGCAGCGTGTGTATGTGGTCTATGGTACTAAAACCTTTTCGGATACCGGCTGAAAGTCGTCAAACCTGTTTGCGAGACGATTAGTTATGGCTTTCGAGAACAGCTTGTAGACGTGACTCAAGAGTGTGATAGGTCTGTAGTTCTTCAGAAGGGTTTTGTCGTCTGATTAACTTATATCTATCTAACTGCTTAAAATTTAAATCCATACCTATTTTTTGATCGCAGTCTAATTGCTTAGCATCTTTTTTGGTCATATTAGTGACCTTAGTGCTTACATTGTCTAAATTAACAAACGACTTTGATTTAGACCTAGATCTGAAAAAATATTTATATTTACAATGCTCATATTACGTACCTATGTATATGTTTCTATTTATTTAATTTTAGTTTGGAAAGGTTTTTCATGTTTAGTCGTATGTCGCATACATTTTGGTTATGTCAGCGTGTAGCGCCAGGATTATTAATGAAAACCGGCAAGCGCTAGTCGGCTTCAGTCCATTAGGTGTCGTATTATTATAACGAGCAGTTAACGTTTATTTAATTTATGAACCAAGAATATTTCTCGTATACTTTACTAACTGCAATAATTTTTTATCGGGCATACTATGTAAAATGAAGTCGTAAATGAATTATGAATGACGCATATATAATAAACCTTTATTTTAAATTTGAATACCGAAACATTGAAAAATTAATAATGTAGGTATTTAGCCAATATTTTATACGTTCGTAATAATTTACCTACATTAAAATAACAGTTTGCAATATATAAGACCATGTTACGCATAATGATCCTCTAAAGATCACGCAAACTTTCATTGTACATCTAGAGTCACTATAAATAAATGTATTAAACTGTTCCTCTTACGCGTAGTAGATTTGAATAAAAGAACTGGAAGACATTGGTGTGACCTTTAAGTACGGGTGACCTTTCATAAAATGTTCGAAATTCTTTGATATTTTCTAAGTATCACTTTGAAATTGGTTTAGATTTTTTATCTATCTATCCTTCTTTCGGGTCGTTAGTTACTTTTCCTCTGGTGAGGTCATGACGACGCAATTTGTTTTAACATAAGTTTATAAACATATTTTGAGTACGAGTTTAATTGAGAAACTTTCTCAGAGATTTCTCTACGTTTTTACTATCTATATCTATTACTATCCTGATTTAAATAGTAGGTACTACATACATACATATCTCTCCCCTATACTAAACACGTAAACACTACATGTAGCTCAAACTTGAGGAACTTGCGTAATTGTCATTGGAAAACAAACTGCGCCTGTGGTGTTCACTCTGAGAACTAAATTTTCTCCTAATTACGCGCTGTCACTAATGATGAGGCAAAGGCGCAATGGAGCTACTGAATAGAAAGAACTGTTTCAGGTACATAGTAAATACCCTTTTTAATGTTTATAAGAGATGCGCTTTATTGACACCTAACTAGGTTATGAGCGAACAGTAAAACATTTTGCTGCATGCCTAGTACCTATTACAGAAGCTAATAGCACTTACAATCAGACGGACTGTTAGCACGTTTATATTTTACGGGTTAAAATATTCATTTACTTACATAATAAAAATGACTCCGTCACTTAGGAATTATCCTACATCATAATATTTTATCTTGCCGGAGGCTCACAAACATTATTGTGAGAGCGACCACTTAAACCCCCTACGACGGCATCTCTAAATAAAGTAGGTAATATTTTTTGTTACTCCAGCTAGGCAATAGTGTCATATTATTATAATTATTCAAAAATTAGAAAAATATCCTGGCACCTTACCTAACCTATGACTTTTACAAGATTTATACATAATTAGGTATGTATTATATAGTACGAGGTCCTCTGCGTCACTGCATTATTGAGCTGGATATAAATTAGTAGTATCCGTACATTTTATACGTACCTATTGTTCGCTAACTAAGTGCCGGTAGCCCAGTAGCTACCCGGATTGCTAAACTGCCCTAAATTCTTGAAATTGCCGCATCAGATAACTTTTAACTACTAGGTACTTGCACACAAGCAGAAAGCACAATTTCCATCTGAATTACAGTTATTTTTCGTAGTGTATACGGCCCTTAAGGATCTAAAGTTTCTAGTTTCAAATTAGGACACCCGGACATTGCTTTTCTGATGCAAGTACCGTGTCTAGTAAACTTTACATTACACCGTCGAGACCGCTGCACGCCGCATCGCTCCGCACCGCTCGCTCCCTCCACGTACAAATAGCTCTACGAGTCGGCACACTGTCAGTGAAAAATATGGCTCCGTTAAAGTTAAAGTCCCACTAAACAAAATGTATGGCTTGTGTAGCTTGGATGTTTTATATGTGTAGATGCGTTACCGGCCGACAATATATTTTTACGGCAACAAGTTATCTGAAAATGAATACCGATATTCATATCAAAACTTTCTGAACTAAAATTTGTGGATAACACAAATGCTGGTTTTTGTTTACCTAGGTAAGTACAAAAAAATCAAACTCACAAAACGCCGCATAACCAATAAGTAGGATTACAATTACACTACAAAATACCTAACTAACTTAACCACTAGACCCTGTGTTTCAGGTTAATCTTGACTGCATCTACACAGTCAAGTTTCCATTATTATAGTTTTTAGATTTTCTGTCTAGTTTTTCAGGTGTTTCATTAGGTGGTTACATTAGAAAATGACGAAACTATATATAAAACGATGTTACTCTGAAGACTTACTTTTACATACGGAGGAGACACAAACAGTATTCATGCGCCAAAAGTTATGGTGCATGAACATTTATTGTTTAAGACAGTATTGAAACAAGCATTTGTTATTGCGTAGATAGGCAGTAAGTATACCTCTAAGATATTTCGATATTTTGCAAGAAGGTATCTATTTGAATTGTCACGTAACAAAAGCAAAGTTAATTAACCGATATTTTTTAATACAAAGGCTGATTACTGAATATTGTTCGAATACGAGGGTCCGTAATCCGGTATTCGTTAAATTTTCTCTGCGGTTATACTCAACGAGACAATACGTCATCAAACGATTGTCATATTGATTGTGATTGGCTACGTGGCTATGTACATACCTACATTGTACATACTTTTTAAGGGTGGAAAATTATTATGTTTCAAACAATACAACTTTTATACCTACATAATATATATTTCTGCACCGATTATATTCCTAAAGGAAAGCTTTTTCATACAAAGGCTATTAAAGTAATGGACATAGCAGGTATTTCTTCTACGGCTTTTAAACACAATACGTTCTAAGTAAAACCTTTTTAAATTTTTGCGTAATGAAAACGCCAGGTAATAATGTCACTGTTAGATTCGCCATTATTAATGTACGTCACTTGACCTTGTATTTTTTACATAAATTATAGCTACAGTATGCCACAAGCAACCCATTTGGCAAATTGAAATTCTTACTGTAATAAAATAACGTCTCCATTAAATGTAATAACTGGGGCCTCGTCTCTATAGAAACCGTTACTATAGAATTCAATTATTGGTATAAACATTATAGATGCAGAAAGCTACGATGTAGAAATTTTGCAATTATTGTTACCGAGGAAGTAGATATAGTAACGTCACTTTACTTGCATTACATGCAATCATTCTTTTACGATATTGTTCCAAATGAGGTAGGCAGGAATATGTTACACTCCTGTTTTGGTAGATAGGTACTTTAGTCCCCTTATAATAGAATCCGAGCAAATTGCCATATGCCGGACCCAATAACAAAGGATTTAGGTACATTTAATAATATAATTATTCCTTACTCAGTGGAGTAATTTTTTAGGCAACCACCAGGCGATTTAATTACCGTAATTAATATACCTACATAATTATGTAAAGTAAGTTAAAACAATGAGTTTTGGAAAGCAGTATGTAGTTACATTAAATGCACATCAAAATAGCAATAATAAAGTTTAAGTTATGGTATATTATATTAAAAAAGGAACATCCTTCATGATATTTTACAAACATGGGTAGGTACTTGCTTGTCTGGTGTCTGAAGTCTGATAGGTAATAATGTAGACGGTATGAAAAGTGTATATGGCGTCAATTCCAAATAGTTGTGATAAGAGCAGGAAAAGTTGGCTAGGAATAAAAAGACGTATAATTAGGAAGGGATATATCTCTGAAAAGATATCTCACATAAATTCAGGCAGTTAAATTAGGGAACCTCTTTTTAACATTGGAGCGTATTATGCTATTAAGATATTAATATAGATAGGTAGTGACTGTTGTGCTCCTAATAATAATAATAACCGTTTATTTCTGACTTTACATTGCCCATAATGCACATTACATCTTTAATATAAAAATTAATAGCTGAATGTGTTGCTAACCGCAAATCTCAAGAGCAGCTGAACCGATTTCGTAAATTCTTTTAAAAAATTTAAAAAATTGACTGAAAAAAAAAATTATCTACTATTAGGCGGTACGAAGTTTGCCGGGTCAGCTAGTTAAAAATAAAAAAAATCACACAAAATTTGACAGACATTAAGACAATAATAAAATAATATGTAATTGTATCCATTTTGACATCAATGGAGGACAGTCCATGTCCATTCTAGATGCAATTAATTGCAGGAAACTGTTGGATAATGAGTGCAGTTTCTTTCTTTTGACGTTTCTAAAGGATACAATTTCCTGTTTTACATGGCGATAACGACGACAAACTTGAAGTTCATCAACAACTTTCCCTGTACTACTGATAAAGAACAATGCAACTACAAAAACAAGTTAGGTACTGGCAGTTATAGTTTGATACCAACTTTTGCCGAAGTGAAAATAAATAAAAATAAATCGTCTACTTCAATAGCCACTCCATCAATATAAGCTAACTTACCATCGTCACGGCGATTCATTTAATATTTCTACAATGTTGATATTATGGTGTTATTTATATACTCTGTACTGTTTACGTGCCTAAAGCTGATTGATTACATCCCATGATCGATTCGAGAAACAACAATGCTTTGACTATAACTAATGAACGCGATGGCCGAATTTAATTAAATGAACATGAAGAAAGAAAAGAAAAATCTAAATCACTCGCCTTTACTAAATTAACTAACTTTCCGCGGCGCGGTTTCACCTGCGCCTTTGCTTACTGCTCTGCTCCCGTTGCCAGTACCTTGATTTTACATAGCGCAAAAAGAATTTTTCAAATCCGATTGGTAATTCCAGATATAAGCGCGTTCAAACAAACAAACAAACAAACTCTTTCGCCTTATATAATAGTGTAGATTACCTATTAAGTATATTTGAAACATTCTTAATTTAAGTGAGGCCGTAAATTATAATTCTTCTTTCCTTTGTGTTAGAAATTTGCATTTAAGAAATACAATTATATTGTTTATAGCTGTTCCCCGCGACTTCGTTCGCGTGAAAATTCAGATGGGTGCCTCTATGAGAACATTGCGTGCCTGATTTTATGGCAATCGTACATTGTATTAGTATTATCCGTCTCTATGGCGAATCCAGTTTAAAACTGCTACCGCTAAAACTGACAAATCACTTTCACACAAACTTGCGACTCTTATTTGCCCATTTTATAAGGATGGTTTCTGAATAAAAAAAGAGTATTTTCTAGTAATTTGGTAATCCTACTATAAAAACTATTGAAGTTTCATACAAACTTTGCCACCCCTTTATACCCCCTTAGGGGATGGATTTCGCAAAATTCCGTCTAAGTGAGCACCTGTATTCTAATAGGAATGACAATGCAAAGTTTGAGATTCCTAGCACTTGTTGTTTCTGAGATTTCGTGATAAGTGAGTGAGTGACCTTTTGGGCTTTGCTCGCGTGAATGTCGTTTTTTCCAATAGACATTTTTATATTGTTTAAATAGTGTTTTTCATACTATTTTTAATCTCCTATTGATACAAATCCTCTTTCACCTACTACTTCTACTTCTATTAATTCTACCTAAAGATATCCCTCGTAAATCAATATACAATACACAAAGGGAAATTTTCACTACAATAACTTTCCCCTTCTTCCCTATTGCACTTTTTCTCCACTCTCCACATTTTCCTCCTTCCTCTCCTTCCCTCCCCCTTCTCCTCTTCACCTCCTTCAGCATCCCTTGCCTCTCCTCCAGCATCTCTTGCCCTTTCCTCCACTTCCCTCTACCTTGACTCCTCGCTTTCCCCTCTCTTCCGCCTTCCTTCTCCTTCTTTTTCCTCCTTTCCTCTCCCTTCCTATCGCTTCCTATCCCTTCCCCTCCCTTTTTCCACCATTCGAGAACTCCTTACTTTCCGCGTTCCTTCCCCCTCCCTTCCTCTACCGTCTCTCTCACTTCCTCCTCACTTTCCTCTCATTTTCCCCTCATTGACCCCTCACTCCCCCTCACTCCCACCCTCACTTCCGCCTCACCCCCCCTCACTTCCCTCTCAATTTCCCCTCACTGCCCCCTCACTCCCCCTCACTCCTCCACACTTCCCCTCAATTTCCCCTCACTTCCCCTCAGTTTCCCCTCACTTCTCCCTCACTTCTCCCTCACTTCTCCCTGGCTTTCCCCTTACTTCTCTCTGACTTCTCCCTGACTTTCCCTTCACTTCTCCCGCATTTCCCCCACACTTCCTCTCCACTTCCCTCTCACTTCCTCATTACTTTCCTCTCACTTCCCCATCACTTCCCTCTCACTTTCTCCTCCCTTCCTCCTTCTCCTCAATTCCTCCTTTTCCTCTCTCCTTTCCCTTCCTACCCCTCCCTGTAAATTTCAAGTCGCTAGCTTCAAAAGCTAAAGATCTTTGTATAGAATATTTCATCCCTAATTTCACCCCTTTAAATCCACCCCTGTTAAAATAAAATTATAAGGATATTTTTTATTTAAATAGAATTATTCCAAAATAAAATTTCAAAACTGTAAGTTAAAAATGAAGAAGATTCATACAATCGATTTCATCCCTTTTCACACACTTAGGAATTAAATTTTAAAAAACCTTTTTTTTAGTACAACCTCTAGACATTTAGACAAACACACCCTCCAAATTTCAAGTCAGATCAGTCAGGACAAAGCCTTATATAATATGTATGGGTGTATGCATGTATGGATTAGACGTATAGCCACCGGGGATCAAAGCATACAGGCTGCTAGGAATGCTAACACCTTGATAGAGCCACATAAAGCTGACCGTGCGAAAAACAGCTAATACTTAGATCCACGCCCACAACTTTTAGTTGTGGCTGACCTTGGGCTTTATTAATTGTCATCGCGAAACATAGGCTCACTGGAAACTGGACTTATTGAAAACTAAACGGAAGATTGTTTAGAATGAGAGGAATCTGAAAAATAAAAACGCTATCAGCTATTCCGTAACCTGTTTAAGTCTCTGTTTCTATCAGATTTCGTAGTAAATTAACAAATGTTCGACGTGATTCTTTAAATTGGCATAACTTTTTTATTTATGAACCGATTGACATGAAACAAACACTAAATGTTAAGTGAAGTATTCAATGTATTAGTGAAAACCATATCTAAATCGGATAAGCCGTTTCTGAGATTAGCGTGAACAAACGCACAGACAAACAGACAAACAGACAAAAATTGTAACAATCATTGTTTTGGGTTCTATTTGCGTTGATAAAGGCCCCAATAATTTTTTTTTCCATATATTTTTTTTTTTTTTTTTTTTTTTTATTGCCTATAGTGGCAGACGAGCCAACAGCCCACCTGATGGTAAGTGGAAACTGTCGCTCATAGACTTCTGCAATGCCAGGGGCTCTGCGAAGCCGCTGCCTACCGTGATATTAATGCTCTCTTTAAACCTCGTTTGAAGAAGGACATGTCATAGCGCTCGGGAAACACCGCAGCTGGTAGTTCGTTCCAGAGCCTGCACGTACGTGGGAGAAATGAACGCTGAAAACGAACCGTGCTAGACGAGATCGTGTCCAGGTAGTATGGATGAACTTTGCTGCGATGTCGAGTGGTGCGATGATAGAAAGGAGACGATGGCACCAAGTCAAACAGTTCCTCAGAGCACTCCCCGTTGAACATACGATAGAGCACGCATAGAGAGCCAAAGTCCCTCCGCTGCTCCAGTGACTCCAATTTGTCTGTGAGATTGGGATCATCGACGATTCGAACAGCTCGCCGTTGGAGGGAGTCAAGTGGGTCGAGCTGGTATTTGGGGGCTCCTGCCCACAGGTGAGAACAGTACTCCACGTGCGGTCGGACTTGTGCTTTGTATAGCACAAGCCGTTGAGATGACGTAAAGTACCGTCTGGCTCTGTTCAAGACGCCCAGCTTTTTGCTCGCCAGTTTGGCTTTGTCTTCCAAATGACTCCCAAATTGGACCTTGCTGGATATTTGAACGCCGAGGATCCCAATGTCATCGGAGATACGGAGAGAAACTCCTTGGAACTGAGGCGCCATAACAAAAGGGTCCTTCTTCGCAGTGAACGCGCATACTTGTGTCTTCGTGGGGTTGAAATGAACTAAGTTCTTCTCACCCCATTCGAGAGCCCGCCCGAGAGAGCCCTCAACTTCAGACACAAGTTGTAACCGTCTCTCATGCACGGAGCTCCGAGGGACATTCTGTTGGCTAGTGTACCGCGCGTCACCCGTGCTGTCATCTGCATAGCAATGCATGTTCTCAATGGTTAACATGTCATTGATATGCAGAATAAACAGCGTTGGGGAAAGCACTGAGCCTTGTGGTACGCCAGCATTAACCATCATGGTATCGGAGCAAGCACCATCAACAACGACCCTAATGCTCCGACCATCCAGGAAGCTGGCGATCCATCTGCAGAGTCCCTCGGGGATTCCATAGGATGGTAGCTTCGATAGAAGTGCTTTGTGCCAGACCCTGTCAAACGCCTTGGCAATATCAAGGCTGACAGCCAGAGCTTCACCCTTGCCCTCCAAGGCTTCTGCCCAACGGTGTGTGAGGTACACGAGAAGATCACCAGCTGACCGACCGTTACGGAAACCGTACTGGCGGTCGCTTATCAGCTGGTGCTCCTCAAGGTACCTCAGGAGTTGGGAGTTGATAACTCGTTCCAGAACCTTGGACAGCAAGGATGTTATCGCTATCGGTCTGTAGTTTGACGGGTCCGACCGGTCACCCTTTTTAGGGATCGGGTGGACGTTAGCTACCTTCCACGAAGATGGAACCCTATTAGCGGTATATGAGAGACGATAAAGGCGCGTTAAAACGGGAGTCAACTCAGGGGCGCACGTCTTCAGAACCACTGCGGGGACGCCATCTGGTCCACTCGACTTGTTGACATCTAGGAGCCTGAGCTCTCGCCTGACCGCGCGTTGAGTGATGCGGATTTCCGGCATTGAGCTTTCACACCGCGAGATGTTGGGTGGTGTGACTCCCCCGTCGTCTAGAGTCGAGTTCGAGGCAAAGAATTGGCCTAAAGTGTCAGCCTTTTCCTTTGCACTATGGACCAGTATGTCGTCTTGTTTGCGCAGTGGCGGGAGATTGGACGAGCAGAAGTTGCCTTGGGCAGCCTTGGCGAGAGACCAGAATGCACGGCTCCCTGAAGGATAGCTTTCTAGCCTCTCGCCAATTCTGGCAACGTGTTCTGCTTTGGCCTCAGCGATAACCTTCTTGTTGAATCTGGAAGCGGCATTGAACTTACGCTTCTCTTCCCTGACCCGCGGGTCCTGGCGTTGCCTAGCACTGTTCCAGGCCCTATATGCGGACTGCTTAAGGTGCGTCGCCTGCCTGCAGGTTTTGTTAAACCAGGGGCGACTGCGACCGCCGACCGGAATTTTTGCGTTGGGGATGAATAATTCCATCCCCTGAAGCACCGTATCGGTAATGCAGTCCGCACATGTGTCGGGATTTCCGGAGGAGAAGCAAAGCCGCTTCCATGGGTAGGACGCGAAAAATTCACGAAGCCCATCCCAATCTGCTGAGCTATATCGCCAGACTCTGCGAGACCCGGTTGCCGAAGAGCGATCGGGTCTCACAACAGGGGCTTTACTACGGATAAGGCAGTGGTCAGATGATCCGAGTGGAGCATCGACCACTACCCCATAGCCGTTTGGGTGAGTAGTCAGCAGAAGATCCAACAAAGAAGGTTCATGACCCTCTACGTCTGGAATGCGGGTGGGCTGCATTACCAGTTGAGAGAGGCCATAGGCCGAGGCCATATTGAAGACAGTTCTGCCCGGGAGGTCAGTGGTCCGGGACCCCAGCCATTCTTTATGGTGAACGTTGAAATCACCTAGGACCACCACCTCCGCAGACGGATGCTGTTCCAATATTTGGTCAATCCCCCCTTGGACGTTCTCGGTTATTTGGGTGACTCCCATATCACTGGCCGGAGACCTGTAAAGGCACGAGTAGATTCGGGTAAGACCCCCATGGTCTACCCGCAGCCATAATAATGATAGGTCCCGGCGTTCGAGGGCCCGAAGGCGGCGACAGCAGATATCACCCCGTACGAAAACGCACACCCCAGCCTTCCGGTGGAAAGCATGTTCCAGCTCGTAGCCGGGGTATTTAAGGTACGATATATCGTCCGGGGTACATATCTGCGTCTCCGTTAAAAAGAGCAAGGCAGGCCGCGCCGACTCAAGGTGTTGATGGACGGCGTCGAGATTACTGTGAAGACCCCTGATATTGCAGAAATCCATTGTAAATGTGGATTTGGTGTCCGCCGTAGATACGTTGCTCTTTCTCTTTCTTGTGGCCATGGTTTGTAGAGAGAGTGGGGGTGAGGTGTAATTTGGGAGGCGAAGTCAAGGTGATACCCAAAGAAAGAGCGGTGTGTTGGACCCGACCAATCCGTGAGTTGAGTGAAAAGCTGACGCGGGGCACGGAAGGGCCCCCAATGCCCCCCCGCTCACAACCGCCGGGATCCACTCCGGTCTCCCATTCCGGCACAACGGCTATGAGACGGGATTTTCGCCAGCTGGCTGGACAGCCTCCCGTGCGGGATACACACGGGTTCGGGTCCCCTACTGACTGGCAGGTGGCCGACGGATAACCATTCCCATCGGGTCTCCCTGGACCCCGCGTCAACTCGTCACGCTCAACGAACAGGCCAAGACTTTTACCACCGCACGTCTCAAGCATCACCAAAACTTCGCCACCCAATTGGGAAAGGAAATAGGAACACAGGAACGGCTGTTTCCCCCTTCGTACGAAACACAGCTGAGCTGCTATTACGGCCGAAATAGGTAGAATTGTGGTACCAACCCGTGCGGGTCTAGGTTAGACCCTACCACTATAGTCAGGAGAGGGAAGGAAAGACGGGGACTTCATATCGCGGATGTATAGGTGTACGATAATGAAGGCTCGAGGTGCCGGGGGCGCGTACCCGTATCTCCCGAAAAGCAACCGGACAGGTTGCAATCCAGTCGATTCTCTGGCAGCAATATATCTTCCATGTACAGACAGCGATCGGTTACATTTTTATTATATGTATAGATAAAAGTAAAACCGAACAATAGTAGCCATTCTTTACCTACTTTGGGAATATGTTCTTTGGCTGAATAAAATTTATCATGGGAATCAGTTGGTGAGTAGGCGACATCAGATGAAAATATTACTTACTACGAAATATTAGCTTCCTTAATTGCCATAATATTTTCTATTCGTGATGCCTTTACATCTATAGGTCATAATGTTATACAGATTATTTTTGTCACCCTTTTATTTTAACTCATCCATCTTCTTCTTCTTCTTCTTAGATAGACTTATAGAGTTCCAAAGCAATTTTATCAGTCACCAAAAAGCCTGAGCTCAGTGTTTTCAATTGAGCCTAGCTTACAGAAGACAGTGATAGATTGTGTCAACGAGGTTGTTATCTCTCCTAACTTATATTTTATTCACGCTTATCAGATGAGCTTAGATATTTCACCAGCGCTTTCCTAGCTTTTGCAGATGTAATGTGATGTGAGACTATTTACTTACTCCTGGCACAATTCCAAAAGAATTAAATTTTTCTAACATAAATATTGTTACACAGACGAAAAGGACTAAATTCATGCCTTACTATGACAGGAATTATTTTCTCATTTGAGGATCATTCAGATCGAAATTTTGAAAATCTTTTTCCATTACTTATAAAAGGCGATCAAATAAAAAATACAAAATGTACCTTTGCCTACTACGCTCTGGTTGAGGATAAATTTCAAGTTAAACCATCGTCGTCGCATCAGATATTAATATTTTCTCTCACAGATTCACTTGTTTTTTTTTCTTGATTTACTCACTAAATAGACAATTATTAGAAAAAACTACCATGAACGTCAAACAACTCTTTTTATTTACTAGGATATAAAATGTGGTCAAGCGTGGTAGCAAAAAATAAATGTAATCGAAACACCATACTTACAAAATAAAATATCAAAACGAATCTGGTACAAAAGAAATGTTGAAAATATTAGTATAACCACTGGCAAAACGTACAGCTCTATTGTATCTACTTTTACATATCAAATGTCACGTGTATAAACCGCAAACTTGTAAAGTAAAGTAGGCGCAAACTGCATTATCGCAAACTGGTTACATACAAACAATTTAACAAGCGGAGCTGCGAGCAACAGCTAGTCTACAATAATAACTTGATAGAAGAGTTGAATCGGCTAAATTTCTAGGTCTACTTATCGATAGTAAAATAAATTGGATATGTCATTGTGTCAATATTATATCAATACTTTTTGCAAGAAAATGATCAAATCTTCATAATAAACTTTACATGCGCTTCCGTCAACAATAGATGGTATCTAATATGCACTCCTAAACGGAAACTAAACCTAAAAAGACAAAAGAGTTGTTTAAACTATGAGTATGTGTTGAGTGACTATGAGTTGAGGCTATGTTTAAACTCAAAATTATAGTTGCTTGCCTTACTAACAGTATAAAATTTTTACATTATCTTGTCTTATCCTGGAGATAGCAGTGTTAATTGTTGATATAGTTATATTGTTAAAAGTTTAAGATATTTTTTTTGTATTTACTAGTGTAGTTTATTATTTTAAAGTAATTCCGTTTATTGTTATTTTTTGCTTTGTTTACCTAGTTATTAATTAAAAATTTAGTTTAAGTTAAAAAAAAATCGTGTGCCTGCTGGTAATATAATTTTTCTGAACCAAACATATGTAACATCATTTAAATTTGCAAAATAAAAGTCTTACTTTCTTTCTCGGTAGCGTAGGTATATCTATGTATAAAAGCATACGTAATAATAATAACAATGACGTTGAAGGAGACAGTGCCCAATATTATCGTATATTCATTACAACACGAAGCCAGGCGGACACAAACAGGCTAATATTAGTAAATATTAAAAATGAATGAACGGAGCTTAGTGCTTAGCTGACGCTGACAGGTAATATATTTTTAAACAATGCAGATGCGTCGTCTGTTGTGGACTGTAGCACATCTGAGCTCTTTAATAATGCAGGTATACTAACCACTTCTTGCATCTTTGTTCACATCTGTTAAGTGTACTATAATTCTACTTTCCACAGTAGTACCGAGTACTCTTGCACCTATAGCGTAGAAAAATGGTGACGAAATGACGACGAGCTTAAGACATGCGCCATTTTTAGAAAGTCCTTGCTGAAACAGGAGCAGTCGGGCTTGACTAGGGAAAAGGTAAGTACTAACTATTAGATGAAGTATTTATGAATGGATATAGCATTATATTTCTATCCATTACCATATTAGTCATTTACATTACATACCCTGGAATTTTTATTAGTATTGTGTTGGCTCACTTACCTACATGGTAGGTAAGGGTAATCATAGCATTGCTGGAATGATCTTTACGATGACATGAGAACACGGCAACAGCACAGTATTAATATGCACTTACTTAAAAGACTGTGGCAACAGTTATATATTAAAATTATATTATAAACCCCAAATATTTGTTTCGAATGTCTGTGTCTAATTTGTACATGCAAATGGTGTGTTTTTTTCTGTAGATCTTTATACGTATGTACTTGTGGCATTCATTTATTTTATATTAAAAGCTAGTCATAATATTTATTCAATACTAGCGGCCCGCCCGGCTCTGCACGGGTGGATATTTTTTTAAACATTTTGGGATAAATAAAGATACTTTTGTATGGGAATATAGAAAGTGATTTTCATAGGGAATTTTTAAATTTTTCTCTCCGTAAGAACCATCCTCGTACTTCAAGAAATATTAAAAAAGAATTAGTGAAATGGGTTCAGCTGCTCTCGAGATTTGCGCTTAGCAACACATTCAGCGATTCATTTTTAAATTATAGATTCAAGGTAGGTATAACTACCAACAAAAATTTACTAATTTGTCTACTGCCAGATGATTTGTTGATTAAAAAACTTTTGCTTATTTAGAGGCTCGAGAACAGAACTGTCAGGAGACTCATTCCATTTTAGGCAAATATCACATACCTAGTTACCTAAACTTTGAAACGAGTTACCTACAACATATTGTGAAAAACAAACGAAAACACTCAGAACACACATCATCTAAAAAAGTAATCAACAAACAAAACTGGCCGAAGAGAAAATATGAAAATACCAACAGGTACCGTTTCGTTTATACTCGCATGAAAGTAGTTAACTACTGTAGTATTTCAGTAGGTATTAAAACCGGCAGAAAAAGGGTTTAGTTAATGCAATTCGGGAACCAAACCGATATCCTATGTCCGTCTCCTGCACCGAAACTGTGCATACAAATGTTCATCGAAATCGGTTCAGCCGTTTACGCGCTGAGTGGTAACAAACACACACAAACACACACACACACACACACACACACACACACACGCACACGCACACGCACACGCACACGCACACGCACACGCACACGCACACGCACACGCACACGCACACGCACACGCACACGCACACGCACACGCACACACACAGACACAGACACACACACAGACACAGACAGACACACACAGACACACACAGACAGACACACTAGCGCGCGCGCGCGCAAACATTCGCATTTATAATATTAATAGGATATAAGAACCTCACACCATGTTATGTTGCAATTGTAGTAGTTATAGATACATCTAGGATGTAGGAAAACAGGTACCTACATCTGACATTAACAGCAAAACTTTCCGGTCCGTCTGACCGCCCACATTTATCAGCCAGAAAACAGTTCTATCTCATTTTAACGATCTGACACGATTTAATGGCCTATACCTCTCCGCTGGTAAGTGTTAACAGGGCTATGCGTAAAAATAGTAATAGATGTGAAAAGATGGATATAATATATAGGCAGGTTTAATAAATTCTTCAATGAAAGTTTGACTGCACATTATGCTTAGGCAGTTAAATAAATCGATAAATTGTATATGAGATGCGTTAGATGACCTATGAGTTTATAATCTTAAACTGGCTTTCTGCAGTGCGGTTTTACTCGCGCTAAGTTACATATTTGGTTACTGCTTCGTGCTTGTAGCATTATGCTCTATAGTCTATAACTTCCCATAAGAACTGGGCTATCATACGCAAAAATAATTATTTAAATCTGTTAGTTTCAGAGATTAGCGCGTTCAAACAAACAAACAAACTCTTACGCTTATATAGTAGTACTAGCTTTCCACAGCGCGGTTCCACTCGCATTTTTGCTTACTGCTTTGCTCCCGTCGCCATTAGCGTTATGTTACATAGCCTATATCCTTCCACAAGAACTGGGCTATCATACGCATAAAGATTTTTAAAATCCGACTGGTAGTTCCAGAAACTAGCACGTTTAAACAAACAAATAAACTCTTCCGCTTTATATAATAGTATAGATAGTGTTATGAGGGACTTGAGGTAGCCTATTATGTCTTCCAGTGGCGAAGCGTCCATATAACACGATTCCTGCCGGCTTCCCTTTTAAAATATGTCCTGACCAGCTTATACCTATCACTGCTTGCGTGTCTACTCAAAGACTAACTAGCCTTCTGAAACTCAAAATATTTTAGTCCCACCGGCTTCCCTCCTCGGAAAAGTGACTCTTCGCTACTGATGTCTTCACGATAACTGTATGTATCTGTAAAAGCAACAAATAAGTATTACCGATTCGATGGTCATAGTAGTGAGATCTACTAAAACAAATTTTATGTATTATATCAATCGGATACCAGAAAGGTTACATATGGAGTACCCCAAGGCAGTATTTTAGGCCCACTGTTATTTTTACTTTATATTAATGACATGACAATTAACATAAATGAAAAAATTACACTGTTTGCTGACGATTGCACTATACTTTTTTCTGGTCCCAATTTAACATCCCTAGAGTCCATAATTAATGAATCATTAAGCTCCATTATTCACTGGCTAAGTATTAATAATTTAAAAATAAACTTTGAAAAAACTAAATATATAAATTTCCGACAAAGACCTACAGCTACAGTAAAAAATTCAATTAATATTAATTATAAAGGCACAACAATTTCTAGTACAACAACTACAAAATTTTTAGGGTTGCATTTGGATCCAAAAATGAACTGGAAATTCCATATTGATCATGTCTGTAAAAAAATCAGTCAGTTTACATTTGGATTATATAAGCTCAAAAACATTACAAATAAAAATACTTTAATAACAGCATATCATGGGTATGTATCTTCCAATCTCCGTTATGGTATAATGTTCTGGGGAAACTCGACTGATTGGATATTTGTGTTTAAAGCACAAAAACGTTGCATACGAACAATATTTAATCTGAATCAAAGGCAGTCATGCAAACCATATTTTATAGATAATAAATTATTAACATTACCATGTATGTACATCTACGAAACAGCATTATTTAAAAAATGTGAAAGGTTACGTCATTTTAATAAACTAAGCATTGTCCCCAGTAAGACCACATTAATGCACAAAAGCGTATTTTGCAGAGCGCCAAATATTTATAACAAGTTACCAGAAAGTATTAGAAACCAGAATAATATTTCAATTTTTAAAAGACAATTACACAATTTTCTCGCAGGAAAATGTTACTATTCTTTAAACGAATTTTTACAAGATGTTTAAAAATCTTCTCTTAGTTGTCTATTTTTTACTATTAATAATTTAGATTTCAATGTTTATTATATTTTTATTTTTATATTACTTACCTTCATATACAAATGAAGAATATATTTAAGTGAATAGTTTTGTTATTTTTAATTTTAATAAGATATCTACCAATGTATAAGTAGGCAACTATTTCTATTTTTAAGTGAATTTTTGCACACCCTCTGGGTAAGATATGGCTTAAAGGTAATATTGTATCTCAACATCTACATTATTGTATACCCATATTTATGCAAATAAAAATATTTGATTTGATTTGAGAAGTGGTTTTTACCCGCCCTGTAGTGAATAATAACGAGCTGGTATTATTTATTGTGTGTCATAATAATATATGTGCTTGGTATATATTTTTGTTAAACTTCTGGATTTCTGATCCTTCACTATATTTCAGTAGTATAGGAAAAGTGTATTTATTTTTTATTTATTTATTTATTTATTCATAACAATTATAACATTGTGTTATATACATTTTATATAATATTAGCACTTACAATAATCAAAATAATAATTATTAAAATCATTAAATAAATTTCTTAAAATAACAATAATATTAATTATAATATTAATCGAAGAAGATCGACCAGCTTGGAGAGCAATGCAATCGAGGGCAACTTATGGTGGTCACGACCCTCAGCCATGAGGTTTCGACGAAGAAGAGATAATATTAATAATATTAATACAGAAATATTAATAACCAAATAACTACTAAGTACTAATAACACAATTATATAGGTATAACGAAAACTAAAATAAGTGAAGCACATATCTATGTAAGTAACGTTGAAACATCACATTGGTTAGTTTAAAGAGTCCCCGTTCGATTTCACAGGTCACGGATCCTACATTAACCAATAAGTCATAAATATTTTTTTAGTGACTATCTCGGACACTAGTAACGATTTTGGGTCGTTTGTTGCCATTACAGCGTTTTGTGGAATCCGAATACCTATTTCTTTATTAGTCCTTTTTAGTAAATAGCTAAGCCATTAACCAACGCGACGCTTGTGACTAGAGGGCTCTTTAATTACATCTTGTTCATAGAATTAGCATTGTCAGCAACGTGGCAATGCTATTGACCTTTTGAACTCATTCCAAAAGGGAGGCTGTTCGGACATTATATTGACGCCCAAAGCGGTCCAGGTCCTGTAAATATGATTTATTTGGTAAAATTATTTTTATTTAAGCTAGAAATAGTAGGTAGATATACATCATGTAGTTAGGTATACCTAGTATTGCTAACTTCTACCTACCTATTTAATACCCCACCCATTAAATTGGTATCAACGCATACCTACTATAACAAAGCAATCATAATAATAAGATAACAGTAGAAATTATTTGGTAAAATATAGATACCTAGCTAAGAATTATTGCACTTAAATTAAATTTGTTATAGAAACCATTGTAGTTGGCCCTTACATTTATAATATAATATAATAATAATATTCTACCACATTCACACAGCGCTATCTAGCCCCAAATTAAGCAATTATATTTGCTTGTGTTATGGGTACTAAACAACTGATAAACTACTTATATACTTTTTTTTTTTTGTAAATACATACATATTATAGATAAATTACACCCAGACACAGAACAAACAATCATGCTCATCACACAAAGGTTTGTCCTGGGTGGGAATCGAACCCACGACCTCCGGCTTAGCAGTCAGGGTCACTAACCACTAGACCAACAGGCCAGTCAATAATTTGAACATTTATGATAGACAAAAGCTTCGCATTCATGGGAATCGTAATTCTTAATACTTACTTTATTTTGTACTATGACCCGGGGTTTATCATGTTAAAACATCTCTGGTAATAAGAAAAATATAATTTTTTTAGAATTTGAATTAGATACATAGCCTAGAGTATAATAGAAATGACACTATTTTTTAAGAAAATTTGCTTAAAATTATTTATAAAAAAAAATGGGTATAATACCTAAGTTTCAATTTCATGGTTTACGGCGATCCACTACCCTGCCCTGCACTACGCTACTTTACAAACAACGCAAGAACACGCAAGCTTGCACGAAGAAACAAACTTTCTCACAAGGAACCAAATGTCGTTACGGAGACCTAAAATGTACATACCAAATTCACTTGGTTTAATAATGAGCAGAACTACACAATAAGTGTAATACAGTTTCGTACTATAGTAGAGAACGTCGAACGTAGGCAGTCATTCATGTTTCTAGTAATGGGGTTGATAATAAATTATCAAAGTGGCGCTAGCGTAGTTTGTATCAAAACATTGCAATTTTCTATAGAGAAAATAAAAAAAAAATTTACAGCAATTAAAATGACGCATTGTATCGTATCGAAATTTTAGTAAATCGTTTACCAAAACACAAAAAAAATAGTGAGCCTAAGTATAAGCCATTCATAGCCAAAAATTAATTTCAACAAATAGTTTGAGGTTATGTCGTAAACATTTTCTTAGAAAATGACTACCTACGAAAAAAATATAACCTAGTTAAATACACAAGTACCTATTTAACTTGTAAACTTATTTAATTATATTCACTATTGATAAAACCTTCTTGTACTAGTATTATACTAATTCATTGCGTTACCCAGGCCGGGAGAGGCAGAGTGCTGTTAAATACTATTAATAAGTATCCCAATAAGATTCACTCTTAGTAACTACGTCTCAGGTTCCTTAATTTCATCATATTAGCAATAGGCGCGACCGAAATTAAAGTTCTGATTGATCGTAAAGTAACTGAAATATGAACTGGGAATACAAGATTCTTTCATATTTTAATTATATTAAAAAAAATTGCATGTTATTATAATATTAACTAGTTATTTGTTATATTATTATATTTATAGAAGAAGAGAACTGCTTTATTGCCGCATAATTAAAAATTACGTTTTATAAGTTCACCTTTCAATTTCTTGCTCCGCCAGTGATAACACATATTACCTAATAGACAAGTAGAAGGATATAATGTTAAATAGACGTATTCAAGTCATAAATTGGCGTAAAAAACAAGTTATTTTTGTAAACAATTCAAAACGTAACAATGGCTGCCATAAAGTAGTGTACCATCTATGCTGGCGCCATCTTCGATTAGCTTTCACCGGTCAACCCCATTGATAAAGCTCTAAATCTATACATATAATAAAAATGTAACCGATCGCTGTCTGTACATGGAAAATATATGAGAAAAAAAATTATTGGGGCCTTTATCAACGCAAATAGAACCCAAAACAATGATTGTTACAATTTTTGTCTGTTTGTCTGTTTGTCTGTTTGTCTGTGCGTTTGTTCACGCTAATCTCAGAAACGGCTTATCCGATTTAGATATGGTTTTCACTAATACATTGTGGTAAGCTTCACTTAACATTTAGTGTTTGTTTTATGTCAATCGGTTCATAAATAAAAAAGTTATGCCAATTTAAAGAATCACGTCGAACATTTTCTAATAGAAACAGAGACTAACAGGTTACGGAATAGCTGATAGCGTTTTTATTTTTCGGATTCCTCTCATTCTAAACAATCTTCCGTTTAGTTTTAAATCAGTCCAGTTTTCAGTGAGCCTATGTTTCGCGATGACAATTAATAAAGCCCATGGTCAGACACAACTAAAAGTTGTGGGCGTGGATCTAAGTATTAGCTGTTTTTCGCACGGTCAGCTTTATGTGGCTCTATCACGTGTTAGCATTCCTAGCAGCCTGTATGCTTTGATCCCCGATGGCTATACGTCTAATCCATACATCCATACACCCATACATATTATACAAGGCTTTGTCCTGACTGACTGACTGACTAACAGACAACGCACAGCCTAAACTGCTGGTCGTAGTGACTTGAAATTTGGAAGGTGTGTTTGTCTAAATGTCTAGAGGTTGTACTAAAAAAGGGTTTTTAAAATTTAATTCCTAAGTGTGTGAAAAGTGATGAAATCGATTGTATGAATCTTCTTCATTTTTCAACTTACAGTTTTGAAATTTTGTTTTGGAATACTTCTATTTAAATAAAAAATATACTTATAATTTTATTTTAACAGGGGTGGATTTAGAGGGGTGAAATTAGGGATGAAATATTCTATACAATGATCTTTAGCTTTTGAAATTTACAGGGAGGGGGAGGGAGGAAAAGGAGGGAGGAAAAGGAGGGAGGAAAAGGAGGGAGGAAAAGGAGGGAGGAAAAGGAGGGAAGAAAAGGAGGGAGGAAAAGGAGGAATTGAGGAGAAGGAAGAAGGGAGGGGAAAGTGAGAGGGAAGTGATTGGGGAGTGAGAGAAAAGTGATGGGGGAGTGAGAGGAAAGTGATGGGGAAGTGAGGGGGAAGTGAGGGGGAAGTGAAGAGGAAGTGTTGGGGAAATGCGGGAGAAGTGAGTGGAAAGTCAGGAAGAAGTCAGAGGGGAGTCAGGGGAAAGCCAGGGAGAAGTGAGGGGAATGTTAGAGGAAAGTAAGAGGAAAGTGAGGGGAAGTGAGGGGAAAGTGACGGAGAAGAAACGGGGAAGTGAGGGGGAAGTGAGTTGGGTGAGGGGGCAGTGAGGGGGAAGTGAGGGGGAGTGAGGGGAAGTGAGGGGGAGTGACGGTTAAGTGAGGGGTGAATGAGGGGAAAATGAGAGGAAAGTGAGTGTGAAGTGAGGGAGACAGTAGATGAAGGGAGGGGGAAGGAACGCGGAAAGAAAGGAGTTCTCGAGTGGTGGAAAAAGGGAAAGGATAGTTAGCGATAGGAAGGGAGAGGACAGGAGGAAAAGAAAGGAGAAGGAAGGGAGAAGAGAGGGGAAAACGAGGAGGCAAGGTAGAGTGGAAGTGGAGGAAAGGGCAAGAAATGCTGGAGGAGGGGCAAGGGATGCTGAAGGAGGTGAAGAGGAAAAGGAGGAGGGGAAGAGAGGAAGGAGGAAACTGTGGAGAGTGGATAAAAAGTGCAATAGGGAAGAAGGGGAAGGGGAAAGTTATTGTAATGAAAATTTGCCTTTGTGTATTGTATATTGTTTTTACGAGAGATATCTTTAGGTAGGTGAAAGAGGATTTGTATGAATGGGAGATTAAAAATAGTATGAAAAACAGTATTTAAACAATATAAAAATGCTATCCACCTATATACATAAAAGCAAAAGGTCACTCACTCACTTATCACGAAATCTCAGAAACAAAAAGTGCTAGGAATCTCAAACTTTGCATTGTCTTTCCTATTAGGATCGCCTACTTACCTATTCACTCACTTAGACGGAATTTTGCGAAATCCATCCCCTAAGAGGGTATAAAGGGGTGGCAAAGTTTGTATGAAATTTCTATAGTTTTTATAGTAGGATTACCAAATTTCTAGAAAATACTCTTTTTTTATTATTCAGCAACCCCCCTTATTAAATGGGCAAATAAGAGTCGCAAGTTTGTGTGAAAGTGGTTTGTCAGTTTTAGCGGTAGCGGGTTTAAACTGGATTCGCCATAGAGACGGATAATACTAATACAATGTACGATTGCCATAAAATCAGGCACGCAATATTCTCATAGAGGCACCCATCTGAATTTTCACGCGAACGAAGTCGCGGGCAACAGCTATTACTAATACAATGTACGATTGCCGTAAGATTAGGTAAGAAATATTCTCATACAGGCACACATCTGAATTTTCACGCGAACGAAGTCGCGGGCAACAGCTAGTATCTAATATACAAAGACCCTTTGCCACCAAGCTGAGTGACAAGGACTATCCGAACACAAAATGAATACCAACCTGCCTTACGTAACTACATAATTGTGTACAATGATAGAAGGTTAAAATTTGTAGGAAGAAGGATTTTAGTATTGAAATTCGAAAACCTAAAATGTTTAAAATAAATTAACTCGCAACTACCCTCACGCCGCTGTGCCGGGTGTTGTAGGTAGATCCACGATAGTTATTTAGTTAACCTACCTACTCTTTACAACCCGAGATATATATTTAATTTGTGTAACCACAAACATATAAGTAATTCTGGAACTGAGATTCCAGAGTATAAACTAAATACTATCATAATGAATTTGAAACGGATTAAATAGTAGACATAAACCTAAATTTGTGAAGGCTGGTGTGAAAAAGAGTAAATTAATATATAAAATACTGTTCACAAGCGCTATTTAATATTTACTACTACTAGCTTCCCGCGGCGCGGTTTCACCCGCGTCTTTGCTTACTGCTCTGCTACCGTCGCCAGTAGCGTGATGTTATAAGATAGCCTTTAACCTTTCTCAAGAACTGGGCTATCTTAAGAAAAAGAATTATTTAAATCCAACTGGTAGTTTCAGAGATAAGCGAGTTCAAACAAACAAACTCTTCCGCTTTGTATATAGAACTAGCTTCTTGCAGTGCGGTTTCACCCGCCTCCTACGTTACCGCTCTGCTTTCGATGCCAGAAGTAATGTTAAATGCCTATAACCTTCCTTATGAGCTAGGCTATCATATGCAAAAATAATTATTCAAATCTGACTGGTGGTTTCAAAGATTAGCGCGTTCAAACAAACAAACAAATTCTTCGGCTTAATCCGTGACGGTAGATTATTCCATAGATTATACACTATAAATAGGTAAACTGAGATTATTCGTTAACTACCTACCTACTTACAATCTATATACTTACCTACAATTTGTTATTTCATTTTCTTGCTTTCATGAGACCAACGCCGGAGATAGCTATTAACTGAAAAATGGAAACTGAAAGTTGGAAATTGCACTTTAGTACAGAGTAGGTATTAGGCAGAGGGGATGAGTCGTAAGGGAGACTATTGATCCTCGCCCGTCGCGTCGCTCTGTGACCGAACGTGACCCCACGACCGCCCTTGCGTACCTGGCCCTTGGCTCTGGTCGCTCGTTCGCATTTTCACATCTGTACCCATTACAAGATTAAGTAAGTACTTACCTATTTAGGTAAGTAACTATAAGTATTTATAAAAATTTAAATGCAATCAATATAATACTTATCCAAGCAATTTCTAATCTTATACCTACATAAGTAAGTATAAACATTTTTATTGTGTTATTCCAATGTTCTTCTATTTTGAGAAAATGACGACATCATAATTATGGAGATACTACATAATACAGAAATCTATTATTGCTTAAACGATTGCCATTGATCTTCCTCATGTAAGTACATGTCTACTTCATCAATCATCATTACACAAACATATGTTTTTATTTGTACGCACTTGTACCCATCCATAAAACATTAATGCTCTAAGTTGATGGATAGGCCATCAACTTTCGAACCGTACCTACCTAATTATGTAATTTAATTATATATTAGTAAAGTGCAAAATTATTTC
Organism: Parascotia fuliginaria; assembly: GCA_963082885.1. Classification (NCBI taxonomy): domain Eukaryota; kingdom Metazoa; phylum Arthropoda; class Insecta; order Lepidoptera; family Erebidae; genus Parascotia; species Parascotia fuliginaria. The sequence continues at coordinate 8,245,719 of OY720180.1, read as the reverse complement.
TAAGAAGAATAACAATTTAAATTAAACATACTTTATATCATACTTATAATCTAAAATCGAATTGGCAGTCTATTAGACTGCCAATTAGATTTTATAGAGTAGATCTTAATTATTATCTATAATTGATTACACGCTTATTTTAAAATAAATGGGTAGGTGTCTACCCAAGTAGTAGTAATTTGGGTAAGTAGTTACATAAGTACATAATTATTATGTAGGTACGCACACGTACGGTTTTCACGGATGATAACCAGTAACTCATCATCATCATCATATCACGCTGGACGTCCACTGCTGGACATAGGCCTCCCCCAATTTTCGCAACCGTGGCCGGTCGTTTTGCCACCCTCATCCATCGATTGATGGGTGATAACTACGATAAGATAAATATTTACTTACTTAAATAAATAAAATAATTTGATATACTTAGAATACATGGATACAAATAATTATTTACTTTACTAATACAAATATAACTCTTCTTTTGGCGTTATTTTATCTTCCACAGACAGACGTTGTTGTTAATTCTTGTTATTATTATGTGTGTAGGTATAACTAGGTGTTTAGTATTGTAGATACTAAATACCTATTTGTATCATGATGGGCGCTGTGGCCTGTGGGCGGCAAAACTGGGAGTCATATTCAGGAGCTTGTAGCAGACAGTCGTTCATAGAAAACCTTGTGTTGAACAATCAAATTTTTCGTAAACATAATAAGACGTGCAACGCTTTAAACGGATTACGAGTGAATTGAACAAAAGAAATAGACAATATTTTTACTCTGGCAATTTTTATTAAACGTCAAATCGACCACTGAGAAGCCGAAACTAAACTAAACTCATCCATCAATTTTTTTACGAGTTTGCCGTCCTGCTAACTATTTCAGTAAAAAATATTAATAAATAGAAAACAAGAAGTTTCAAAAATTTTTAAGGACATAATAGTTGATACTGAGAAAATGGAACATGATATTAATAAGCCCTATAAAATTTGTGATGTAAATCGAGACAAAAAGAAAGGAATAGTCGCATCATCACTGGAAGATCTGTTAACAAAAGTGCCAGATAAACTAGGAATGCCGTCTGAGAATTTAACAGTAGTTTTGGAATCCGACGGCACCGAAGTTGACGACGAAGAATATTTCTCTACTTTGGATCCTGATACTTCTCTTATGATATTACATGGATTAGAAAAATGGGCACCAAATATGCCCAAGTGCCAAGTGTCCTTGGATCAAACCGACGATATTGCTTTAGGAGACAAAGGGCAGGTGGCGAGTTTGGTTGGTCGTTTACAACATAATTTGTGTCACATCTCTCTCTTAGGTGGTCAAGACTTGGAACTATTATCTGACATGGACCCAGACAGTCTTGCTGACATAGTAACTGATAGGGACAATAGAATAATATTGGAACACATCAAAGAAGCTTCTGGCAGGTAAATAAAAATATTATTGAAATAACACTCAAAAATTGTTTAATAATCTATAAATTTTTCATTATTTCCATTGTTTATTTATCAGTACAAATAATAAAACTTTAAAAGGTCATTGTTTAGACATGCTAATCACAAGTCTGAATTATAAACTCAGAAGTGAAAGATATATTATTTTTAAGGGATCATAAATATTTTTATACCTTAACAACTATGTAAAATTTAAACATGAAAAATTCTGTTCAACTTCTTATCATGTTCTTTGTTCTAATTTTTATGTTTCTAACATTCATTTTTATCTATGCTAAAAAACATAACATTATAATGCATTCTTATCAATTTACATTAATTTGTGTAATGTCTTTACAGAATATTATTGGAAAAACGTCAAGCACAAGATGCTATGGAGCTGCTGAAATTGTATCACCAGAGTGTAGCCAATGGAACTGAAGATATGTCACCACCAAAGCAAGAGAGAGTCAAGGAATCTGTATGAATTAATTTGGTAACCCACTATTTATCATTCATTATATCTTGATTCAAAATGTTATATGATTGAAATTTATTTAATGAATAAAATATCTACAGTCCCTAAGTATAAAGACATGTCAAAAGTTGTGGCTTACAGGAGAGTATTTTTAAGTTTCAAACTGATCTGATATTTATCTTATGTAATATCTAACTTCTATATTTTATTATTTATCTGTAGTACTTAATGTAGACTGGTTTTAAAGGTGTAACAATTATTTTGAATATCCTCAATTTTCTTGTAAAACTTGTAAGATGTCCGCTTTTACGCGAACTGTAATAGTTTCCTAAACATTTAAGCCGTATAAGTTTGTTTGTACGTAAGAAATTAAAACATTATCAATTAAAGCAAAATTGAGCTTCAAAATCATGCAATGCAGTATTCGTGGAAGTTGCAATGTCTCAAATCTATTATTATTTATACTGACTAGTTATATTGCATTATCAAGTAAATAGGTTAAGTTTGATAAATTCGTGGTCGCGCGGCAATACAGTATAAGACAAGATGTCCGCAAATAAGGCAACGAAAATATAAGAATATTGATACTTGTCTTCATATACAATTAGTGTATCTTTTGAACAACTGCTTACTAAAAAAAAAAGACATGTGAGAATATGCGTCTCAATCAAACTAAGTACATAGTAAAATAAAAAAATATACATTTCAGATATGTCCTTATTAGGGACCGTCGATATGCTTATTATGCTTTGTCAATATGGTATCTTTATATGGATATCATAAAATAGGTTTAAAAGTAAAAAAACATTATTACTTTTTTAGTTTTTATCATGGGCTGAACATAGACTTACTTTTGCTACCCAATTTATAATTCATGAAAAATTAAGAAAATATTATTTTCATTTGCATTCATTATAATATGAATCAAGATATTATGAAATTATTAAAATGTAACCCTCATTTATTTTTAGGAATGGTTCACCTCAAAAGTTTACAAAAGATATTAAGTATGTGTATTTTCTTGCTTGTATGGTGCATAGATTGGTTTAAATTTAAAGGAAATTGTAAGCATTATTACATTTAGCATTAATATGCATGATAAACAAAATATTGAGGCCTTTTTACAAAACATTATTTAGTTATATAATTTGTAAGGGGTTTTTATACTAGTTTAGCAAACGTTTAGATATATTTAGCGTTTAAATTTTATTTTATTTACACATTGAACCCTCATAATATTGTATACTTACTGCAATATATTCCACTGCTATTGAGTAATGTTAAATAATATAAGCAGGTAAACTAACATTGTAGTAAAGTAATAAACTGATAAAACAACGCTAATCTTATGAATATGAGCTGAATTCGCAAGATATAATTAAAAGTCTTAAGAATCATATTATAAGTAAATGTATTTAGATGTTTATGTACATAATTAGACTTAAATAATTGTAGTACATAACAGTCAACTATTAGAATTATCTCTTAAAGCATTAAATTTGTTGTAATTTCAATTCTTGGAACTGGTTATTCTGTTTGATGTATTTGGACGATATATATAGTCATCTTAGTGCTTAGTTTTTAAAATAAAACCTTTTAACATACTTTTAAAGAGAAAGCTGACAATAGGTATGCTAGTGCTAAACATTTACTGTCTCAATATATTATTTTTAACTAATTTTGCATATTTTGTAAACTTTTGAGAGACAAATTGCCACATGGTTGATAATCAACATCAATTTAAAAGACTGATAGTTGGTAATTTTTTTTTCACTTATATAGTTTTACCCCTAGTGTAAGATTAATTCATTTAATTCCAAATTTGCTCAAACATTATACAAAATATTAAATAAGTTTTGTTATGTTTAATTCCACTGCCATACATTATATTCCACATCAGATAGCTGGGTAGAGAAAACTTAGTAATGTGTGGAATGATAAAAAATTTATGCTAGTTACATAAATGGAATTGTAACTTATGTATCAATCAAAGAGGTAGTATGATGGAATAATATTTATGTCAAAATGTTCTTGTGATTTTAATAAAGGTGGAGAGTGAGGCCTTGTGTTTTAAATTGAATTTGTAGCCGCACTAGAATTGTAATCTCATGTACTCTTATATGACATTCCATAGTCATTATTATGTTACCCTAGTTACATAATTATTATTATTGATATGTACAATTATGAGATGAATGTTTATGTTATCATACTAAATCGCTGTGCTAGTTTAATACGTAATAAAATAATAATAGTAAGTACATATTATATTGCACACATTAAATTTACTTAAGTAAGTATATACTTAGCTGGCAAAATGTAAAAACTGACCTACTTCTGCACTTTAGTACTTACCCACATTTAAGCTTGGTTTGAAAGTAAATAGAAGGTTTAAATAATACTAACTTTCCTCTTTCTTTATTAGTAAGTACTTAATTTTCATTTCGTAATTGGAAAATGCTCATATAAAGTAAGGTATGTTACAAAGCTGACTGTTCAAAACTTATATTTCCGTAACCGTAAACCACCTCACGTATTCTTTCATAGTAGGCACTAAGTAGAGGAAAATGTTGCAAAATCATATATTGTTTTCAAACAAATATGGAATAATTCATAAGTAAGTACCTATTTATTCATCTAGGTATGTGATGAGTACTGGTAAAATTTGTGTTTGTAAAATCTAACAGATATGTGTATATAATTTTAATGTTAGTTATAACTGTGCAAAATGCCATGTAGGTACTCTTTCTTAATTCTATGTAATTAACATTATACTTAATCATAGTATGTAAAGCATTCCGGAGTTAACACCAAAAAGAACACCCTATCTTAATATTTGTTACATGATATTTATGTATATACTGTCGACATGTAATAATGCTAGTAGTAAACTGTCTAAACTTTGTGATATCTCACGTGTGTAACAGCAACAATATAATACATAATAATAATTACTCACTAATTAACTTGTGAAGTCCCTGATGTAAAATGGCAATTCAGAAGCAACAACTTATAATAATTGTCACTAGATCATCATTGTGTCAAAAATGTACCTATTGTTGATATATTTCCAACTGCCCCATCCAGCTCTCCATCCATTGATGGTGGTGATGGTCTACTGTATGGTGCAGTTACCACTTAGTAACAAGTGAGCTGTTTGTTTGTCTGTCACAATAAGGAATAAACTATAAGATATATTCGCAACTGCCCCATCAAGCTTCACATCAGTGGGGCAGACGGGAAATTTAATTCCTTTCTGCCCCATCGAAATTGTTAATGGGGCAGATAAGAATTTTAATTCTCACCTGCCGGATTCAAATTATTTTAATTATGGGACCGTTTGATTTATCCCATTGATATACATAGTTTTTCAAAGGTCCAAATCCCGAATAAAAAGGTAAAATAGAAAATAGGTAACAAAAACATTAACTTAATTTAGCTAATTAAAACTTATTTATTGACAGTTTCATAAAATAATCACTAAGATAAGAATCTAAAATTAACAATACATTACAGAGAGTTATTTTTGGGTATTTTGGGCTTTCTTGATACTATGAATAAATTATTTGTGTTAATTTTTTTGGCTTTTTATTCGTGATTTGGAACTTTGAAAAGTATATCTATCGATGGGACTAAAAGATGAGAATTGAAATTCATATCTGCCCCATTAACAATTTCGATGGATCAGAAAGGAATAAAATTTTCCGTCTGCCCCACTGATAGGAAGCTTGATGGGGCAGTTGCGTATATATCTTATGGTTTATTCCTTATTGTGGCAGACAAACAAACAGCTCGCTTGTTACTAAGTGGTAACTGCACCACACAGTTGAGTTGAGAATAATAATAATAATAATAATAATAATAATATGTGGACACTATCACACACTGTCGTCTAGTCCCAAGCTAAGCAGTGCTTGTGTTATGGGTACTAGATAACTGAAATATAATACATATACATACTTTTTTTTTGTAAATACATACTTATAATACATAGGAAACACCCAGACTAAAGACAAATACAAAATGTTCATCACACAAATATTTGCCTTCCGCGGGAATCGAACCCACGACACCCGGCGTCGCAGTCAGTTACACTAACCACTAGACCAACGGTGCAGTCAAAAAAAAAAGAATGCATCTAGTGTTCAACTGCCGTTGCTATCGTGTCATTGGAAACCTCTACTGTAATCATCAAAGTGAGCGGCATCTTTCTAAAATCTTTATAAATAACAACTTATTTAAACAAATCTTTCTATAATTTACCTCTTTTATAACAAAGGTCACACTTGTTGTGAGTCATGAGTTTTTCTTAGATTATTTTGTCCATCAGTGACTATTTACTTCTAAAAGTACTGTCATACTCCTGTTTTTGTTTAGTGGCTTGTAATATCCTTGAAGAAAATCTGTGGAGTTAGTGTACTGACTGCAATACAATATTGAGTGTAGTCTTATCCTGTAAGCAGTTTGTGGAATTGGTAGCAATCATCAAGAATACGCCCTATTATAGGAATTGGAATTCAGTTATACTGTGCACAAATAAAACATTTAAAAATATGGTGTTATATTTATTTATTGATCAAATAACACAATCTAATACTCAATTTTTCATTGTTATTTAAGTCATATTTATCAGTTTGAAATCTTTGACAATATAGGTCAAAACAAATCATAATATATAAATAAACAAAATCATAATTTAAGACATTAAGTTGTTTACACTTAATCATTATTAATGTTTGATTTTAATAACAGATAAATTCAATTCTGAAGCATTTCTTAAATATCTTAGTACAGTTACATAGTATTCGTGATTTAGAGAACGGTGCAGGAACTCTTCTCGCGAAATGGGTTCACTTTTTGACTTGAAAAGCCAACAAGAAGACAGTCTTCCTGTTCGTGTTCATTTATGTACTTAATAATGTCAATAACAGCTGTGGAAACGGGAATTCTTTTAATAGATGCCTCGCGTCGAAGTTGTTCTGTAACAGCCCGCTGCTGTTGTAATGTTGACACCATCATATCCATAACGGCAGTATCTGATAGGCCTATGTTGAAAACAAAATGATACTCCTTGAGATATAAAACAGGGCGTAGCCGCACTCCTTAGGTTGCTGTAAACAAGAAATATAATCGTTAGATTTCTTTATTACTACAATATTCACACACATTTGCTTTATCAGTAAACAATTTAGCACTCACTTGATGTAAAATAGTGAATTATTTTGACTGCTGAAGCAATTTTGCCAAGACTTCAGAAAAAAATCATAGAATCTTTTACAATGAACGAAACAAAGTCTTATTCACAGCACAGACTACAAGTTGTCTTGTTCTGTCAGTGTCAATTTAATTACACTCATTCATCGTTCATTTTGACTATGGTTTCAAGATGGTTTCAGATCTACGCGTTTTATGATTGAACCTTTTATTGCGTTCTTCACACCCTCATTGAGGGGGTTTAGGAAAATTTTCGCCAGCAGTTGGCGCCACTTTGGTAAAAGGTCTGCCATTTTGACAGCGCTATCAAAACAAATATTCTGAGGCTAGGCACTTTAGTGCTTAATCAACGTAATACCTGAATTTATTGTAGAACGATCTTTAGTAAAGCCATATTTAGTAATTTATTTGAGATAAAGTGACTTAGAAAGACAAAGTGACTTTCTAAGAAGGTCGCAAATAAAGTAAGTCACTTTATCTCAAGTAAAGTAAAGAGAAAGTCACTTTGTACGCAACGTATACACGCACATGCGTTACACCAAGTTAGTGCAAGATAGGTACCGAGAATACACAAAACCAAGAGGACGTGAAATGTTCGCGTGAGTTTTGAAGATAAACATGGTTTATTGAGGCGAATTCTTACTAGGAATGTAATTTGGTTTGATAATCAAGAACTTAATAAAGAAGAGTCTAAGTAAGACTCCATGCAGTGCCTAATGCAAAAAATGTCCTGCTTTTTCACGTAAATTTTCAAGTTTATAAGAGTCTCGTTTTATTGACTTATTGGTCTTAGATATTTTAATGTTTCCACTTTCTAGTTTGAAACTGACTCCTAGCCACTTATTATTTGAAACCAAAACTTTTTAAAAAAATATATGGGGAACAAATTTTTGACCTACGAAGAAGTGAAGAACGCCGTTTCTTTATAAGTTAATCTATTAAAATTATATAAGATATTAAAATTTAGTTTTATATTTCTTGATAATAAACACAACTTTACTGAACGAACGAAAGGCACAGCGTGGCCAGACCCCTCACATGGTGGGCCGACGATCTATATGGGTGGCGGGGAATGCAATGGATGAGCGCTACTTACGACCGGCTTGGGTTAAAAAATTTGGGGACGTTTGTCCAGCAGTTTGTCTTTCGGCTGATACTATGATGACGATGAACTTATCTGGTATTCTCGAAATATGCACAAATATGTTCATGTAGCAAGCAAGCAACATTTTTTTCATCAGCAACCAACTCGACCGAAATCTATCAAATTGTTACAGAGTAAACTTCTTTTTCTGAGACTTGAGTAAGTAAAAACAGCTTAGATGTGTATAATCTATAGTAAACACAAAGCAGAACACTGACCTCTATTGTACAAGTACGCTAGACTGGCGATTGCTACAATTATTTGTGCATAATTGAAAATCGCCATATTGGCGCTGAGAGGAGTAGTGAGTGTAATAGTAATATAATAATACCAGCCTATTTACTGTCCCACTGCAGGACAAAGGCCTCTTCTCATATAGTGAACGTATTAGCATTAATCACCACGCTTGCTCAAGGCGGATTGGCAATTTCAGACATTAAAGTCCAGGTTTCCTAATGATGATTTCCTTCACCGTCAGTCAGAAATGTCCAAGATAAACTTAGAAAGTAACTATGATTTGAAAAATCACATTGGTACTTGCCCGGATTCGAACCCACTACCTCGTAATTACAAAGCGAGTGCCTTATTCACTGGACCATTTCGACTTTTACAACTTTTCTTCTTTTTCAACCGAATAGTGCCGATCAAATTATCACATAAGAAGGTAAATAACATGGCAATCTCACAAGACGAGCAGCAACGTCCGCTTGCGGTCGACAATGCAACTAACAAGCGTGGCCTTACGACACAAAGCCTCACTTGGAGGAGACCTATGCCCTGCAATGATCTGCCTTATCCACTGCACCATTTCGCCTTCTGTAGTGTAGTGAGTGTACTTGGAACTAATACTAGTGATGTACAATTGATTTTTGTTATCGATAAAAACTTTTCCGGATATCACCATGAAAATATTACTGACCAATGATATTTACATTATTGATATTACAGACTTCCTGGGAGGTTATTTTTATATATTTTTTTATCACAGTCAATCTAGCGAATTTAAGTCATTTTTTATTAAAATCCGTTCACAATGTTTGAGCATGAGGATGTAGATATGGATGCGCGCCTTTTTATATCTAGGCGAGTCATGGACTCGCCCAGGGTGCCTGCTATAGGTAGCTGATCTAACTATCTTATTAACTCTCTAATATATATATTTAGGTCTAATAAACTGACGGACTCATAAACTGCATCAAAGTTCTGGATTACTTTGAAATGATTTTTTTTAATAAGTGTGCAAACTTTTAGATTAAATTATATAAATATGGAGAGACTGGCTCTTAATCTTAAAAAAAAGCAAAATTTAAAAATAGAACTGCAGTAAAACAAATGAATATAGCCGGGAAAAGAAAATTTACTCGTAGTATCAGATTTGCGTGTTATTTAAAGCAAAGTTTTAAATTGATTCGCATTGATTTTTTATTCTTTTGTCAATTGAATTATTGTTACCAGCAGAATTGTTGGGTTAGTTTTTTAACTCATCGAGAGTTTTTGAACCATAATATGGATACTCCGTCTGAACAAGCGGTTCAAATTGTAGCACTGGTGCGGAAGGGTTTGAACCAACGAACGATTGGTAGAAATTTAAATTTTAACCAGTCTACGGTTTCTAGAATATACAGAAGGTTTGTGGAGACAGGTTCTTACAGAAGGAGACGTGGTACAGGCAGGACTCGAGCAACCACCGGTCGTAATGACCGATTTATTGTTACAACTTCCCTGCGAAATCGTTTCCTCACGTCAGTTAACATCAAAACAGAGCTTAATGAAGCGCGTGGAGTAAATGTGAGTGCACGAACAATAAGAAGAAGGTTAAAGGAAGCGGATATCACCCCTTTTAGACCAGCAAATGGTCCAAAGTTGTCTGTAGCTCGCTTAAGATTTGCGCGTGATCACCTAAATTGGACAGAAGAGCAATGGGCTTCCGTATTGTTCACGGACGAGTGTAGGACATGTTTGTGCATGTGCAGATGGTCGCAGAAGAGTCTGTCGTCGACGTGGGGAGCGATATGGTCAAAGTTGCATTGAGGAGCGTGTTCCTTTTGGAGGCGGCTCGTGTATGGTCTGGGGTGGCATATCGATGAACGGGCGAACAGAACTTGTCTTCATAGACATGGTCCGTCAAAACGGTAATAGAGGGGGTTTGACTGCACATCGCTACATAACAGAGATCTTAGAAGATCACGTGGTGCCTTACATGAGATTCATAGGCGAAAATCTTACTTTAATGCAGGATACTGCCCGGCCGCACGCTGCTGCACAAGTTCGACAATATTGCGAAGAGGTTGGGATACGTACAATAAATTGGCCAGCACGCAGCCCGGATCTTAATCCCATTGAGCATGTTTGGGACAATTTAAAAAGAGCTGTATATGCGAGAAATCCTGTGCCCACGACAGTGGCAGCACTAAGAACAGCACTTTCAGAAGAATGGGACAATATTCCGCAAGATCTTTTAATAACCCTAATAAAATCTATGCGGAACCGATTAGAATCCGTAATAAGGGCACGTGGAGGTAATACACCTTATTAAAACATAAATAAACCCTTGCATAAAGTTTGTGTCTATTGTTAAAACCATTTTTTTTTATTAAACCAATTTTCGTTAAATTTCTGTTTTTCTTCAAAAAAGTCTTAAGGTCCTTTCCAGTACACAAACTTAAACTTAAGGTTATGACTTATGAATGACCCTACGCTGTTTTAAAGTTCACGAACCAATCTAGAGGTTTCAATTTTAATCTGTATAGAAAGTTTGCATATTTGGTTAAAATATTTATTTCAAAGTCGTGTAATACTTTGATGCAGTTTATGAGTCCGTCAGTGTATATATTATGTAGATAGGTCATTAGTCAATAAAAAAATAGTATTCCCAAATTACACATTTTATTAAAATTATTAGACGAGTTCAATTCTAAATGTCACTTAGACCCGTTTATAAAGACATTTCCGCTTATGCACTGGCCAAGGATGAATTTGTTTCTATAAAAAACTTTACTTTCTTAATTAGATAGGTTACTTAGCTAGTTATATTTCTTAGATACTAACAAACTATTGACTTATTAATTTATATTCAAGATTTTCATTCATCCATTTCATAAATTAAAAGCATTAATATACTATGGATAAATATCATCATCATCATACCAACCAAAAGACGTCCACTGTGGACATAGGCCATTTTGGAATAAATATAAAACTGGAAATATTTATAGATACCTACCTACTTAAATAAAATGAATTTAGAACATTTTAATGGATGTTATTTAGTCATATCAAGTGTTTATTATTCTTAGAGATCTTCATGTACTTTTAATAATAAAATAAAACTAACCTAACTCTTCTCATTTTTTTGGCAACAGAGCCGACAATTGTGTCAGCTATTTCTGCCAGCGTCAAGTGTAGAACAATATTCTTGAATAGAAAAAACGTGGGTGAAATTAAATGACAACCATCTTCCGTGAAAACAAAAGATAGACCTACATTACCGTCTTCTTCTTCTCCTTTTTTTGGCAACAGAGCCGACGATTGTGTCAGCTATTTCTGCCAGCGTCAAGTGTAGAATAATATTCTTGTTGATGATTTTAATGGTATATTACAATGATAAAATAGCAAAAATGTGGATGAAATTAAATGACAACCATCTTCCGTGAAAACTACATTACCGCCTGACTGACATATTTTAAGTGTTAGGTCTGTCGTGACGTCTCGTCCGCGTCGCGCCTGTCTCGGTCAGCAGTGTGACCCTATGTGGCAGGATCCTTTAATTTACTCTCTGGCGTATATGTTGGACGATTTAGAAATCTGGCACTATTTGGCAGTTTAAAGAATTTAAGCTGGCAGACTTGGCAGCACAGCCTATTAAAAAGAGTTTGGTACAGTATCGACAATATAAATAGCATTAGGGAGGAATTTTAAATGACAATGGCAACATTAGCAACAATAACAGTAAGACCTTTAGTTCGGGGATATCCCACATCTATATTTGTAGTTCATTCCATTGTGAATCTTAGTGCTTAAAAAAATATTTATTATAATTGTACCTTTGGTAAAGTTTTCAGTTTTTTTCCTAATTAGTCAGACTAGAAAAACTGTAGGAGACGCAAAATTTTCATTCGGATTTCGTGCGGTGTGAATGTTTCAATTCCTGAGTTATCATGAAACGTAAATATGAACGATTGTATCGCCTAGAGTGGGAGCAGGATTCAACACATTCGTCCTGGTCCTGATTAGCAAAAGCGAAAGAAGAAGGTATTTCATGGTGTAAAGTTTGTGCTTAGGTTGGCTAATATAAAAAAAAAACATGCAACTACTACATAATAAGCATATATAACAAGAACTTAATCGGATACAGTGGGCAGTCATCGGTAACTATACTTTTTTTTTACATTTTAACAGGAAAATTATTGTAGGAAGTATTAGTAAGTAGGTATTAATTTTTTTTATAATTTAATAATTACATAAATCGTCTTCACTAGAAGATTACTAGAAAGGCTAAAAGATTTTTAAAATTATATCGGCATTATTTCGGCATTTTCTGTAAGTATAGGAGTTTGGCAGAATTGGTCAGTTTTTATGCCTAGGCTGGGCAGGAGCAGGATCTCTAATTTAAAGTTGGTCACACTGTCGGTCGGTGTCCGCCACAGTATATTAATAAAGTACTCTGTGGTGTCCGCTGTCCGGTGTCTCATCCCGATATCTCGTGCACCTGTGAATTATTATTTTTATTATAAGTTTAATAAATAAATTCACCCTCTTCTACACTTCACCTTATGTTTAAATTTCTATAAATAAAGTTATTTTATTGACAATTTTAGGGCACAAGTCAAACTTTCTTCGTAACCACAAAATAATGGAAGGCGACAGGACAGAGACTTCGAATTTAAAATCATATTCGGGAATACCGGAGGCCGTATTTGTAGTAAGATAAATCTTAATTATAATAATTTATCTACGAAGATATATGCGCAGAGTACAAACTTACGATGGTCATAAATTGGTTACTAAACAAAATCATCTTCGCTAATAGTACACACAAGAGATAGCGACTGCATTATTCTCCAAAAATTTACCTATTGCTCTTAATAAATACTACATAAGTTTTGTGTAAACTTTTGTTGCTATAGATAAAATTAGGATAAGTCGCTAAAATTTAAAGGTTGATATTGATTTATTATAACATTCTATTAATAGGACAATGTTGATGAATTTATGAACAAGCCTGAAAATTCCGGCGGAGTTGACAAAGTATTGAGGTCTCTTGATGAACAACATGCTAAATATAAACACATGGAGCTGTCACTGGCTACAAAACGCAGACGGTTGCGACAACAAATACCTGATCTGGGACGATCATTGGATATGATTGAAAAGTTGAAAGCTCAGAAGGAAGAAACAGAATGCAAATTCCTTCTTAGTGATCAAGTATTTGTAAAGGTAAGGTTTTACTAATCTTCATTCACAGGCTTAATCCCCTGGTTGTGCTTCATTACAATAGTATTTTCCTAACAACCATCATAACACAACACTCTTCTATTTTATGCCATAGCACTGTTGTCATTCAGCAAATTTTGCTATTCTTATGTTTCTTTTTATCTTATACAAACTACAGCAGTGCAGAGGGCATCACTGAAGTGGTGAGCGCTTATTGGTCTCTAATGAAAACATCTTTTCTAATTGGTATACTTTTTGTTTACATTTATTACTTCTAGTTATGTATAATTATTATTGGTTTATCCTAAACAATATTTTTCTAATGTCATTTCAATTTAGATATCATCAGCCTACGACAGTACTTAAGGGTGATTTTCAACTCGTCAGATTTTCAAGTTGTCGTTAAATGTACAGTTGATTACACATTTTCTTATTATTCAAACAACATACAAGATACTACCTTTAAGGAAGTTCATATTTTAACAACCAATATAAACCTCATAGTTGGAAATCTACAGGTCTCATGTAAACTTTTTGCTGTATTGACATAGCCTTGTTATTTAAAAATAATATTATATTGTCTATCACAATTTTTGGTAACTATATTACCAATGAGTGGATTAATGAAATAACTTGTGACATATTTAGTTGTTACAAACAGTCATTTAGAACAACTAATAATATAGAAGGCTAACACAGACGAATAAACAAGAGAATTCCCTAAAACCCATCCATATTGCATTTTATAACATTATTTAAAAAAGAGGCATTTTAACTGAAGAACAGCGAGTACCACAATCTTACAAAAAATAAAGGAAAGCGGTAATTGAAAAAACAACCTTAAAATATACCGAATAATAGCAGATGGGTTGAAGATCAACAGCAAAGTAGATAAAATATTAGATACAATGTTTTAGATCATTAAAAATTTAAACTGTTTTATATGACTTTTCTTCTCTGTTGTACTTTTGTGACAATTCGTAACAGTACGTCGAGTTGCGAATCCGTCAAGTTGGAAATCTGTTGGGTTAAAAATGAGGGGTCCATAGTTGTTTCATTATCATCATCATATCAGTCAAAAAACATCCGCTAATGGACACAGGACTTCCCCAATTTTCGCCACGTCATTTGCCCCCTCATCCGTCAGTTGCCTGCCATCCTTCTGAGGTCGCCGGTCCACCTTGTGAGGGGTCTGCCCACGGTGCGTCTTACAGTTTGTAGTCGCCACTCTAGAACCTTTCTGCCTCAACGCCCCTCAGTTCTGTGAGCGTGTCTTTCCCTTTGCCACTTCAGTGAAGCAAGTCTGCGAGCCACGTTAGTTACTTTAGTTTGCCTGCGGATTTCTTTGTTTTGTAAATGATCTTGCAGGGAGGCGCCTAACATAGCCCTCTCTATCGCCCTCTGAGCAACTTTGAGCCTTCTGAAGTTATAGTTGTTTATTTTGAAATAAAATTTGTTACAGGCAAATATACCTCCAACAGACAAAGTATACTTGTGGCTTGGTGCAAATGTTATGTTGGAATATACCCTAGAAGATGCCCAAACGTTACTAGCTTCAAATATGGCCACAGCTAAAAAAAATCTTACTTGTGTAGAACACGATTTAGATTTTTTAAGGTATGTTTGTTTCTCATGTGTTTCATCAATATAATTATTAATTTGATCGATCAACCTAGTCATTATATAATATAAGTCTTATGAAATAATAATTTTAACTGCAATTTTATGCTGAGTTTGTCGAAACTACCAGTAAAAATAATTTTATTTAATAACTAGCTGACCATACGAATCTCTTACTGCCTAATAGCATATTGTCGTTTTTAGTACGTCTCTCACAATTTTTCATTTATCGCACCGTTTAAACCATTTCTGAACTCGGTTCAGCCATTCTCGAGTTTAGTGCGACACAAATGAACAGCAATTAATTTTTATAATTATATATTTTATCATATTACAGAGATCAATGGACAACTACAGAAGTAAATATGGCTAGAGTTTACAACTGGGATGTAAAGAGACGTCAAGCTGCTAAAGCGTCTAGTTAATTATTCTTTTATTCTGTGCTCTTCGAATTACTAATAGTATGGTCTTTATCAATTATCACATTTCATTTTTTTTATTATAAAAAGTTGAAATTTGAAACATTTACAAACAACAACTATGATGTCATTAACGTAGTTTTATAGGTTTTTAAATTACATACTAATATGAATGTTTATTTAAAAACAGTTTTTTGGCTTGTTTTGAAAAATTCAAAGTGCTTTTTAATTTTAGAACATGCCTAATTATTAAGTTATGGTTGAATGTTTCTGTTTCATTTGTTGTATTGTTTAGTTTACATGAAACATGAAAATATTTATCACTATGATTAAAAATATCAAAATTATTAAAACCCAATTTGCTTATAATGTTATAGAGTATTATTTCAAGACCAAGTCAAGGCGCAATGTGATTCCGATCGAACTTGTGTAATCCTTTTCACAAGAGGCACATTAAAATCGGTAGTTCCCATTTGTTCTATGGAACATCACGTCATTGGACTAAATAACGCATTTTTCCTATTTTGTACTATATACTTAACATGTAATTTCTCCAATTATTATTGTTCTAAAGAACAAGGAATTTGAGACCTCTTTAACCGCTCTACTGGCCACTAGAAAATAACTATTTATAGTGTCACTTCATATTATGGTGTTGGTGGTGATAGCCGTTTACTTTTTTCGTGAAGTGACACCAGAATGCTCTGAGACTGAGAATCTTGAAAATCTGGAGAGTACTCCCGCTTCTTGCCACGAATAGCCATTATTTCTGCTTTTATTATTATTTTTTTATTTACGCGAATGGAAAATACCTAAAAAAATGACATTGCTAATGTCTTATAGTATTATGTCATGGAAGATTTTGGAAAACTAATGATTCCCATTTTGTTCTATGGCGGTAGAGTCGGGCGAAGAGCTATACTAGCTCTTCGCGTTCGACTCTATTATTGGACACACATTATTGGAATCTCAATAAATCTTTATTATATCAAGACGTTATATTTAATTTTTATATGTATCAGAGGCCCGGTTGTATTTACTATACAACCGCGGAAACCGGTTGCACTACTACAAGCACGCAGGGCATGTGTGATGCCACTGGCTCTGGCTGCTTGTGCTTATCGCGTACGCGGCAGGATTGGAAAAACAGGTTTACGCTGGCACCAGCGTTACCAATAAGTGTATAATCTATGGTTCTTCTTCTTCTTCTTCTTTTCGCGGGCTCGTTTTCCGCATGTGGTCCCTTCGTAGTTGGGCCTTTTTGCGTGATGGTGTGGTTTGTGTACCCACTGCCCTACTGCAACCATCCAAGCTCCTTCCAGAAAGTGGCCAGTTTGCCGGGTCTGCTGCAGGCCTCTCGGAGTGTGCTTGGTGTTCCCAGGTGTTGCGCCCGTTGCTCCACGACCTCGCTGCAGTTCATGACTACGTGGGCCGGTGTTTCGTCAGCCCTCATGCACGCTCGGCATAGTGGGCTGTCCGTTTGACCTATAACATGCAAATGTTTGTTAAGATTACTGTGCCCTGTTATGGTCCCTACTACATACCGTAGGTCCGCCCTATTTAAGCGCAGCAGTTTTTTAGAGAGTCGTCCGTCTAGAGATGGCATTGCCTCTCTCGATTGACGACATTCCGTCGTCTTCGCCCACAGTTCGGCGTGTAGTTTATAATATTGCTTATCGATAAGTATGAAACTGTCGCCTTTTGTATTCATTCGAATTCAGTCGGTTAACCTGCCGTTGTTTACAAGTGTTGATTTTTGTTTATATCTTTTTAAATATAAAGTATTCCAAGCTGAAACTTTGCAATATATTAATTGAATAAATGCACATGCTTTTGGTATAAATCCACACCTTCTGGGTTGAGCCAGTTTCTTGTATATTGACGTCAAAGTTCTGCCACCGTCATTTTGACTTTTAGTATTATTATTCAATAGATCATGTACTTACACTTCTGAAACTTTTTGTGATTATTCTATGAGTCAAGCAGGAACGAAGACAGTTTTCAGTGAGCTTGATTATTTTTCAATTTTTTAAGAAAGCGCGATTTCTTAAAAACTATAGATATTTTCTTAAATCTAATTTTGCACAAATAGGCACAAACGAAGGGCTACTCGATGTGCGTTTATTCTACAGTCGCACATATAATGGTTTTCGAGATACGCGATTCTGCAAAACATTACTCCAGCAGGAAGTGAAATATCTCGAAAACCTAAAGACGCACAAATAATATTTTCGGCGCACATTTAAGCACAAATTTAAGCTCTCTGGCGAAGTAAAACTTTTCTCTCTCCGATCATTCGTTTAGAATTTTCCTGCTAGAAAAACATTACCCTAGCAGGAATCGTTTTTTGCGTATTATATCAAAACAACAACACGCACAAACTTTTTATGCGACGCACATTTACAGCAATTTAGGCACTAAGTATTCGTGCTACTCATATCACTCTAGGAGACACTTTCCTGCTAGGGTAATGCACACCGCTGGTTTCAGCATGAATGGGCCGGATCGTCCGGGGAAGTACTACCCTCTCATAGAAGATCGACTTAAGAGTAGTAGTATCCTTATTACTGCGTTTCGTTCGGTGAGTGAGAGTGCCGGAGGCCCAATTTCCCCCCTTTCCTCTTTCCTCACCTCCCTCATTCCCTTCCTCTAACCCCATTCCCAGCCGCCATAGTGGAGGCCACCATACCAGCAGCTTAAGACGATAGCTTTTGATATGGTGGCCACCACTTATGGATTCCACTGACTGCTTAGCATCAGGCGGGGTGAAGTCACTTTGGTAAGCTAATAAATAAAAAAAAATAAAAAAAGATCCTATCCTATTAATCTATACATATAATAAAAATGTAACCGATCGCTGTCTGTACATGGAAGATATATGAGAAAAAAATACTGGGGCCTTTATCAACGCAAATAGAACCCAAAACAATGATTGTTACAATTTTTGTCTGTTTGTCTGTTTGTCTGTTTGTCTGTGCGTTTGTTCACGCTAATCTCAGAAACGGCTTATCCGATTTAGATATTGTTTTCACTAATACATTGTGGTAAGATTCACTTAACATTTAGTGTTTGTTTCATGTCAATCGGTTCATAAATAAAAAAGTTATGCCAATTTAAAGAATCACGTCTAACATTTTCTGATAGAAACAGACTTTAACAGGTTACGGAATAGCTGATAGCGTTTTTATTTTTCGGATTCCTCTCATTCTAAACAATCTTCCGTTTAGTTTTAAATGAGTCCAGTTTCCAGTGAGCCTCTGTTTCGCGATGACAATTAATAAAGCCCAAGGTCAGACACAACTAAAAGTTGTGGGCGTGGATCTAAATAGTAGCTGTGTTTCGCACGGTCAGCTTTATGTGGCTCTATCACGTGTTAGCATTCCTAGCAGCCTGTATGCTTTGATCCCCGATGGCTATACGTCTAATCCATACATCCATACACCCATACATATTATATATGGCTTTGTCCTGACTGACTGACTGACTAACAGACAACGCACAACCTAAACTGCTGGTCGTAGTGACTTGAAATTTGGAGGGTGTGTTCGTCTAAATGTCTAGAGGTTGTACTAAAAAAGGGTTTTTTAAAATTTAATTCCTAAGTGTGAGAAAAGGGATGAAATCGATTGTATGAATCTTCTTCATTTTTTAACTCACAGTTTTGTAATTTTGTTATGGAATACTTCTATTTAAATAAAAAATATTCTTATAATTTAGAGGGGTGAAATTAGGGATGAAATATTCTATACAAAGATCTTTAGCTTTTGAAGCTAGCGACTTGAAATCTACAGAGAGGGGGAGGGAGGAAAAGGAGGAATTGAGGAGAAGGAGGAAGGGAGGGGAAAGTGAGAGGGAAGTGATGGGGAGTGAGAGGGAAATGTGAGAGAAGTGAGGGGAAAGTCGGGAAGAAGTCAGAGGGAAGTCAGGGGAAGCCAGGGAGAAGTGAGAGAAATGTTAAGGAAAGTGAGGGGAAAGTGACGGAGAAGTGAGGGGAATTTTAGAGGAAAGTGACGGAGAAGAAACGGGGAAGTGAGGTGGGTGAGAGGGCAGTAAGGGGGAAGTGAGAGGGAAGTGAGGGAGGAGTGAGGGGAAAATGAGAGGAAAGTGAGGGGGGAGTGAGGGGAAAATGAGAGGAAAGTGAGGGAGACAGTAGAGGAAGGGAGGGGGAAGGAACGCGGAAAAAAGGAGTTCTCGAATAGTGGAAAAAGGGAGGGGAAGGGATAGGAAGCGATAGGAAGGGAGAGGAGAGGAGGAAAAGAAAGGAGAAGGAAGGGAGAAGAGAGGGGAAAACGAGGAGGCAAGGTAGAGGGAAGTGGAGGAAAGGACAAGAGATGCTGGTGGAGGGGCAAGGGATGCTGAAGGAGGTGAAGAGGAGAAGGAGGAGGGGAGGAGAGGAAGGAGGAAACTGGAGAATGAAGAAAAAGTGCAATAAGGAAGAAGGGGAAGGGAAAAGTTATTGTAGTAAAAATTTGCCTTTGTGTAGGTATTGTATATTGTTTTTACGAGGGATATCTTTAGGTAGGTGAAAAAGGATTTGTATGAATGGGAGATTAAAAATAGTATGAAAAACAGTATTTAAACAATATAAAAATGCTATCTATATACATAAAAGCAAAAGGTCACTCACTCACTTATCACGAAATCTCAGAAACAACAAGTGCTAGGAATCTCAAACTTTGCATCGTCGTATTAGGATATAGATGCTCACTTAGACGGAATTTTGCGAAATCCATCCCCTAAGAGGGTATAAAAGGTTGGCAAAGTTTGTATAAAATTACTATAGTTTTTATAGTAGGATTATTTTTTATTATTCAGCAACCCCCTTATTAAATGGGCAAATAAGAGTCGCAAGTTTGTGTGAAAGTGGTTTGTCAGTTTTAGCGGTAGCGGGTTTAAACTGGATTCGCCATAGAGACGGATAATACTGATACAATGTACGATTGCCATAAAATCAGGCACGCAATATTCTCATAGAGGCACCCATCTGAATTTTCACGCGAACGAAGTCGCGGGCAACAGCTAGTTCGTATTATAAATGCGAAAGTTTGTGTGTGTGTGTTTGTTACCACTCCCCACAGCTTCGCCCGCGCATTAAATATGTTTTGCATCCCTCAGGAACCAGACCGATTTTTGGAATAGAAAGTCTATGTCTCCGGCACCGAAATTATCTACTTATGTACCTACCAATTTTCATTGAAATCGGTTCAGCTGTTTAGGCGCTGCCTGGGTGGTAACAAACACACACACACAAACTTTCGCATTTATAATATTCGTAGGATGTTACTCTTTGAGCTTTTTGTCTATCGGTCACTGGCAACACTGCCTGGCACAGCTAGTTGCATAGATAATACATATTAAATAAAGGGTAATTAGTACGGCGTGAAGCCGCTTTTAAGCAGGATCTTTATCATATTTTTCTGCATTCTAATTACGAAAATATACGAGATACACTAAACGCAATAATATACTGCGACCAAAACTTCTTGGGATATCCCTATAATGCACGAATTTTGAAACGCACTAAATAATGTAACTTACATGTACTCTCAGAACAGTTAATAACATAGATAATAAGTACATTGTTATAAACACATGGTTAAGCATGCTTTTCCGACATAAACGTTATTTTATTTATTTATTTATTATTATTTTGATCGGTGACCTCTAAAATATCTTATAGGTTTATTATAAAACTTTTACTTTTTTTAACTTTACCTTTTACTTTTTTTAAGTCGGTTTAACGTGTCTGTCACTATGTCTGTGAGTCCGTGTGATTTGAAAAGAATCGAATAACTTTTTTACCCGTCATAATCCCGCGTCATGATTTTGAGAAGCTGCCCAATTGCACGTAACCCACCGTTAAGTACAGCCAGTGCCAGCATTACAAGCGTACATCCCAGCAACAACCCGGTCTGTGAGACCAGCGCCACCGAATGGCGTAAGATAAATAATGTCCATGTTTAACAATAAAAATTTTATATAATTTGCTAATTATACTAATATACTTGACTTAGTAAAAAAACTACACATGGACAACGGCATCTTGAAGCTCTTTTATAAGATAGCAACTGCTTGTTTTATATAACGGTCGATGATATGTATGAGTGTGGGTGGTGAAAAACAGGAAAACTAAATAAAACTTGTTACAAATATTATAATAAATATTGAGAGCCTTGATTGCCTTGTTGCAGGAGCTGTTCGACTGGTCAAGAATATAAATTTTTGAGGAGCAAATTTTATTGCATTTTGTAAGAAGGATATATATTTTTGATCATTTAACAAGAGTTATTAGGAACCAAAGACCTGATAATACAGCGTACAAACGCTCGCCAAACATAAGGTATTTAGCGCTTATATCAAACCGCGAAAGAGTTTACTCTTCTTCTTCTTCTTTTTTTTGGCAACAGAGCCGACGATTGTGTCAGCTATTTCTGCCAGCGTCAAGTGTAGATTAATATTCTTGTTGATGATATTAATGGTATATTACAATGATAAAAATAGAAAAAATGTGGATGAAATTAAATGACAACCATCTTCCGTGAAAACAAAAGATCGATCCAAGAGTTTACTCATTTAGTTCCGACCAAGTGTCAGATCTGTGCGCACATGTCATACCTACTACTACATTCTTAATTTTTTTACGAAAATGCCTTCCTGCTCTGTTAAATGGTGTGGAAAATCCACTAAAACATCAAGTTATAACAAGGATGGTATAACTTTTCACCGTTAAAGTACGATTTTAGTTGTGCTAAGATAAATATATATTGTGATTGCAGGGCTCAAGTGATATTGGTTGTTTGCCGTAAATACGTCACCATCACTGATTGTCTCTCTTTCTCGCGCGAGACGATTGTCAATAGTTCTGTCTCTTTTTGTTTTTTCCTGTCACAGTAGTGCTGAGACAAATCGGAAATAAAGTTGATATTGATAATTACTATTCATGATTCAGCTAACAATATTAATTAATGATATTTTAAAATTAATTAGATATTTTAAAATTTTAGTTTTTTGAAGAGCGCAGAAATAAAAGAAAAATGGATAAATACTGTTAACAGACAAAATTGGTACCCCAACATATACAGCGTTATTTGTTTAAGGCATTTCACAGCTAATTCTTTTGAAAATTTAAAAAACCGACGGCGTTTATTTAGTTCAGCATCGCCGACAATGTTTTTACCTGTTTTAGTACGCTAATAATTAACTCCATAATAAAATATTTAAAAATTTATGTGAAATTAATAATTCTATTTTTGCTGAAATATGTAATTTTTGAAACTCTTATTATTAATAGTATTCTTAAATACTTTAATAAGAGGCTATAACCACGGTAATACTATCTATACAGTATTGTAACACGGCAGAATTTTAAAAATAAATGCCTACACCCGCGCGGTAAGTAAACATGCGATAGGGCGCCTCCAGCACTTTAATTACATTTGTCTACTTTGTTTTTCCATTTAGTTTTGTGATTGTAAATATACTTTTTTATATAAACACACAAAATACGCTGTGAATTGAATAGAAAGTGTTCAATAAAAATGCGTGTTGTTTTTTGACTGGAATTGCAAAATTTATTTTTTCTAGTATCATTTATACACACAGTACAATAAACAACTATTACTAATAACAAAATACCACGTCTTTACTTGGTATTATACAAACTAAGAATAAATAATACACTGGCCAATTTTTTTATATTTTTTTATTTATATGTATGACTATTATTATTATTATGCCCCGAGGTTTTAACACAAGCGTACCTACCGTATCATGATTCATAAACCACCTATAACTACCTATTTCACTCGTGTCAATCACTTTCCTTTACTCTATTCACTTTATTTATTAATCCAGACATCTTTTTTTTCGGGAGATAAAAGGAAATATTTATCCATTAAAAAGACACACATTATGTACCTACCTACTATTATAGTAAGTAAATTATTTTATAGTCTTACCTTTTATATATTGAAGACATTAAATCAATTGTAAAGATAAATGCAAATAAAATATTTATTTATTTATTATACCTACTCATCAATTATGAATAACTTTTATAAATTCTACAATAAACCATTTACATACAAAATATACCTGTAATGTAAATTTATTACTAAGACACAATTACCTCTTTATACAGAGTGTATACGACGGTATGACATTAAATGCAATTACGTATAGTATGTGACATTATAAAGCGAGACAAAAAGAAATCTACTAAATATCTTCAATAGTTTAGACACAGGACAAATTTTTTAATTTCTTTAATTCTAAATTAACACTATGTAAGTACGTCAAACGGTCACTGACTTAAGTCATAGTCCACGTCGAAGGATAAAATTGCCGTTCATTACAGTTCAGTGAACTTGTCATAATAAAATGGTGTATTACTTCGTTACTATTAAAATATTATTTATTTTGTTAGAAAATTTCAAATTTTTGTTTTTCGTCAAATTACTTTTGTGATTAATTAGAAATCATTATATGGGCTAGTAACACCTGCCTTTTAATTTAATGTCAAACCGTCGTATACACTCTGTATATTGTTTTCATATTGCTTAAATAATTCTGACATCCATGTATTCGGACATAGAATAAAATTGACTTTATCGATAACGATTTATTTTGGCACAATTATGTGGTACAACACTTAGTGAACTACGGGGTGATGCAATATGATTGACATTGATGCATTAACCAATCACTGTCGCGATAATTTCCTATTCTCCCGACCCGCAGTTGTGAGTCCGCGTGTGTAGTAGAAATTAGATATGAGATATACTTGCAAAATCCAATACCAGGGCTTCTAAGTACAAGTACGTAAAAATACTAGTGTCAAAAACCAGGTTTTTAAATACTTAAAAGTATTTGTCGTCCCATCCGCTAAAGGTCGGGTTCGAGTATGGCAACCCGCTACCACGTTGGACGCGAGCGCCTTATCTAAAATACTTACATAGGAATTCAACCTGTATTCCCAATTCGGTAAGGAACAAATTCGTATAAATAAAAAATACTTTGAAGATAAAAGTATTTATTATTCGCAAAGTACGAGTGTGTTTCTTATCTACATTGAAATATGAATCATTTTTCTATGCTATGCTATGGTATCGTTCGCCTTAAAGCACTTACTTTCATACTTGCAAGTATTGGACGCGAGCGTCTTACGTAAAATACTTGCATAGAAATTCAACCTGTATTCCCAGTAAATGAAGGCGCAAATTTGTATAAATAAAAAAATACTTTGAAGATCAAAGTATTTATTATTAACAAAATACAAGTGTGTTTTTTATCTCCATTGAAATATGAATCGTTTTCCTATGCTATGCTATCGCGCGTTCGCCTTATAGCACATACTTTTATACTTGCAAGTATTGTCTGCTCGTACCAGGGCGCCGTACTCCGAAGCAAAGCCCTGGTTTTAAAACCTGGTAGCGTAAATACGTCTCATCTCTACTAGAAATCATATCATTGTTTTTCTTCTTCTCCTTTTTTTTGGCAACAGAGCCGACGATTGTGTCAGCTATTTCTGCCAGCGTCAAGTGTAGAATGATATTCTTGTTGATGATATTAATGGTATATTACAATGATAAAATAGAAAAATTGTGGATGAAATTAAATTACACACTTACATAATTGTCCCGTATAGTTATTATACTCTTTGGTCATCATAAGTGTGACAAAGGCTAATTTGAGTCTTCTTTAAGATATTTGTCTTTTTTTTTAAATTAAATGAAGATTATAAAAAGTCATGTTAACTTTATCATTATCATTATATATAATAAAACTAAGTTGATAAAATGTGCGTGCCGATAAAATTTAAAAAGGAGTCCAGGCACGATAAAGGGATTTGTATAGTGTGATAGCTGATAGCCCTTTATTCCCCCTAGAACAAGAAAGTTCCCGTTTTAACCTAAAGGGCGTGTTTTTAAAGATATAAGGGCTTTTCCTTGGAAATTAAGTGTAGTGGCGCCATCTGTTGTAGAGTATTTGCACTTCATGCAGAACAACAACGATTATTTGGGTTGCATTTCGAAATGCGCTGCGAGCAATTGCAGCATGTGCAGTAGTGGCGCGAAATTTAAAATTCCAATTTCAATAAAGTCTTAAATTACATTTGTTCTGTTGTCGAGTATTTGAACTTCATTTGGGTTGCATTTCGAAATGCTACAGCTGCAGAACCTATTGTCACGGCAGACGATAATATCGATAACATTCTAGAAGATATGAGAAGAGAAATATTCTCAAACTTTCTCATATTCTAGAGCCTAGCTCTCTGAATATATAAGAGCCCAGTGTCGCTCGCCAGAGTTAGTTTGATTTGAACAGTGAAAGAAAAAGTCACATCTCTGGCCACAAGTAAAAATACTGCAATTAACAAAAAACATGAGAGTTGAATTATCAAAAGATGAAACAACAGCATATTTTGCTAAAATACTTTTACAAATGGGCGAAGGTACATATCCTACTGATCAAACGACCGGCCTCATGGAACTCAATAGTGATTTTTGTAACACTACTGAAAACGAACTAATCGATAAAATTTATCCAAATATTATTCAGAACTATACCAACGTAGAGTGGTTATTTCAAAGAGCAATTTTGGCCTCTAAAAATAATATTGTTGACGATATCAATTTTAATATTCTAAGGAAAATACCTGGTGAAGAGAAAATATATAAATCGATCGACACGATGGTATCAACTGAAATAAGGGTTAACTTCCCTACTGAATTTCTAAACTCTTTACAAGTACCAGGAATGCCATTACACTGCCTTCGTCTGAAAATTGGATCTTCAATAATCTCAACTCTCCAAAACTATGTAATGGAACGAGGATGATCGTAAAGCAGCTATCGAATAATATCATTGAAGCTGAACTTATTTCTGGAAAGTGCAAAGGACACACAGTATTTATACTTAGAATACCACTGATCTCTTCTGAATTGCCATTTCAATTTAAAAGATTGCAGTTTTCAATTAAATTAGCTTTCAGTTTTACAATTAACAAAGCGCAAGGGCAAACTTTAAAATATTGTGGCATCAACCTCAAAGAATCCTGCTTCTCTCACGGTCAGCTATATGTAGCTTGCTCAAGAGTAGGAAATTCGGAAAATTTATATATACAGAGTGTATACGACGGTATGACAATAAATGCAATTACGTATAGTATGTGACATTATAAAGCGAGACAAAAAAAATCTACTAAATATCTTCAATAGTTTAGACACAGGACAATTTTTTTAATTTCTTTAATTCTAAATTAACACTATGTAAGTACGTCAAACGGTCACTGACTTAAGACATAGTCCACGTCGAAGGATAAACGTTGCCGTTCATTACAGTTCAGTGAACTTGTCATAATAAAATGGTGTATTACTTCGTTACTATTAAAATATTATTTATTTTGTTAGAAAATTTCAAATTTTTGTTTTTCGTCAAATTACTTTTGTGATTAATTAGAAATCATTATATGGGCTAGTAACACCTGCCTTTTCATTTAATGTCAAACCGTCGTATACACTCTGTATATACCCCGGACAATAAAATGAAAAATGTTGTATATAAACAAGTAGTGTAAATAATAAGGAAATTTTTTCAATATTTTTTTTTTACTTTTTACGTCATAGTTTATTTTTTTATTTCAACTACCACGTAATCTCATATTAACTCTCGAGCGAAGCCGGGTATCATAGCTAGTGTGTTATAAATGTGAAGAAACAATGTTACCTAAATTTGAACTAATCGAACAAGAAAATTTTGTGAAATGACAACCCTACTAAAATAGGTAACAATTTTGCACTAAAATCTACATTGGGAAGCTTTGCCTCTGTATCTCAATAGCCTGACATGCATTGATCACCTAGTCTGCTCGGAGGATGAAGGTTTTAGCCTAGGGGTATGTCTACTAGGTACTATGAAGACAGCTGTTGGGTTAACAGCTGTAGTAGGTACTGCCTCTAATATACTAAGGTCAAGGTCTAGGTCAAGGACCGAGGTAGGTATGTAGGTACTGTTCCTAACAACCTGTATCATCTGATTTACTTACTAGTAGGTACTTAAGTGAAGAGGGTTTTTTCCTTTATCCCTTTCCTAACGGGCTAGTGATTTTCGAAAGATTTTTGTTTTTTTTTTACATAATATTAATGAGGTCGATAAAATAAAACATACAGATTTTTTTCAGATTTATATTATACCTAGAACTACTAATTCTAAGACCTAGACTTATAAGTACCGTCAGTCATTACGTGTATCACATTATTAGGAACTCTGGCAAAATAGTATTATAAGTAATAGTAACAAAAGTAATAGACTAAAAAATAATAAAAAGTAATAGACTCAATAATGAATAACAAGGAAATCAAACATTAACTTCGTGATATTCGACAAAACAATTTTTTTTCTCATTTACACATAAATATACATTGCAATGAGAACATTTACTGTAAGGTTTCGACTGTATTTTCTTAGTACTACAAACCTCACACCTTCTTCTTGTCTCTGTAAATACAGGCCAATGTATGCCTCTATTACCTAAACGTACATCTTTCAAAGTAGAGTAATTAGATTTGCGCCTTTTTGAGGAACCGGGACTAGAAAAATTATCAGTAGAGCCTCTCTTTCTTTGACCAGCATCTTTCATCGCCATTAGCCCTTGAGTGACAGATCGACGAAAATCTTTCACAGAGGTTTTTTCAAATAGAAGGCCATATACAACAAAAGCGTTGACGAATGCTATATCTAGCATTCCCCAGAACAATCTGTGCCACCATTTTCGAGATTTGCGGTCCACGCAATACAGTGCTCTCAGACGATCCGCCATATCCACACCACCCATAAAGGTGTTATAATCTTTGACTATCGCTGGACAACTTACTGTAGACTTAGAGCCATTTTTTTCTTTACGTGTCACAGTAGCTTCTTAATTTCCATGGAAATTCGAAACAAAATGCACGACTTTGTTATCTTTCCACTTCCAATAACCAATATCTAAATTAGAAAACCGATAATCACTATCACCTCTTTTCAATTTAGAATCTGCTACCACATTACCAGGGAGCCCTTTTCTGTTACTTCTTACAGTTCCACACGCATAGGTATTTTCAGTTTTCAATTTTTCCAGTAAAGCAACAGACGAAAAAAAAATATCAAAATAAACAATTTTGCCCTTTCCCCATTCTTGTTCTGTCAATTCTAAAACTACTCTCTCGCCTAAGGTGTAATTTGAAAATTTCGCGTTCATTTCTTCATTTTTTCCCTGGTAAATTTGAAATTTCTTTATAAAGCCTCTCTGATCAGCCAAACACCATAATTTATAGCCTCTTTTTATGGGTTTCATGGGTAGATATTGTTTCAGCACAGATCTTCCCTTGAATTTTATCATAGACTCATCCACGCTCACTTCTCGAGTGCCATGATAACATTCTTGAAATGTCTGGTTTAGTGCATCCACCATTGGTCTTATTTTGTACAGCTTATCTTTGCAGTTCTTAGGCATTTGTGTATTATCATTACCATGTAGATGTGATAGGATAGCTGCAAATCTATCTCTAGGCATTGTTTTACATATAAGTGGACTATTAAGATCTGGTGCCGTGGAGTAATGGTCTGTCCAAGCTGGTCTTGTATTATAACCCATGTAGAAATTTATACCTATAAATGTTAAAAGTTCTTCCTTTTTCAGGCTTAATATTTTGTTATTTTGTGTAGCATAAAGGTTACTTTGGTATACGATATTATCTAATATTCTGTCTATCAATACTAAAAATGTGTCAGTTGGACTAGTACAATGAGCAAAAAAGTCTTCTACTACGCCAGTATTACCATTATAATCTGGTAAATTAGAACGTAGGTCTCGCTTCTTCCACTTACGATTGGGCTCAATGGTCTTACTTTGAACAGCCCTGGGCAAGGACGTACTTGTGGATGGAATATCAATTTCGGAGATAGAAATAGGTATTGGACATGTAGATACCTGATCTGCAGGAGATACCGATCGTAATTCTTCATTATCTGGTAATACGGGTTGAGTTTCTTCGAAAATCCTTTCCAGAGCACTTTCAAATATGTCATCAAACCCACACGGTGTGGGTAGTTGAATATTGTCCTCAGTTTCACCATCCGAACAATCGACATCAGACACAGCGTCACAATCTGGCAGATCTTCCATCAATAGGGCCTCAATAAGTGCGTCATTTTTCGAAATATCCATTGCGACAATAAATGTAGTGAAACTACAACAAATAAAATAACAATTTTGTAGTATATTTCAAAGTAACTAAGTACAATTCTACCCACAATCATAGAGTAGATTCACTACTACATGCATAACATTTAGCTACTGACGGTACTTTCTAGTCCGCAACGGTTTTACTAAATTTTGAGCAAGTAATTATGTAAAAATAAACAATACAAATATCAATATATCAAATTTATTGTATAAAGTTGCTAAATAATCAAAAACAATAACACCTTACCTTTGTTATTCTATTTTTAAAACTTTTTTGAACATTCTTCACTTACGAAAGCGCGAACAGCTGACAGGTTGTGACTTGAAATTCAAATTGATTGGCTGTTTACCGCGTATCGCCGATTTGAGCGCGCTGATTGGCTGACGAAACTAATACTTAAAAAGATCGCCAGTGAATCTAATAGCGGAGAGTATCCCGATGAAATATATTTAACAAAAAAGCAACCGGTACTTAGAAGTACCCTCAGAGTGGAAAGGGTTATTCTGTATCAGCTGATTGACTAGGTACTGTGCACTTTCATCCATGCCCCCCAGATTAACACCGACGGCGACGCGGCGCGGCGTATATTAGGTATCTATGGCGTGGCGCGCTGCGATCAAAGAGGAAAGTACTATAATTACCTATTGAAATTAAGGGCGTTCCGTCACATATGACCTTGAGCGTTTCGCTTCCTCACCACCCCGCGCCTCACCCGAAAAAAACATTGCGTGCGAGTTCGCCCTCTAGCGGCAAGTAGCAGTAGCACAACTATAAGACAATGACCTTACTTGTCCGAAACCGCAGAGCTAAATTCCGATAGACGCGCCAATAATGAATTATTTTTTTAGTATCTTTTATTATTTCGTTTAGTAAGTATGTATATTTTTTAGTATATATTATTTATATAGTAACGAAAGCAAAGATAAGTGTTTAGAATCATGACGTTTGTTAAATATGTACCTAGTAGAAATAAAAATAACTACTGTGGGTTAATATTTTTTGAAGTCGCTTAAAAATTAAGTCCCAATGACAATACACCATTGTGATCAATTCCTATAATTGACAAGATGTGTATTTTTCAACTAATACTAGTACACTTTAGTTTAGTAACCCTGCCGAGTTTATACTTATTTAGTTAGATATATATATATAGGTTTTTTGTACATGAACAAACTAAAACATTTTGACTTAAAAAATGTATTAACATCCTATTAATATTATAAATGCGAAAGTTTGTGTGTGTGCACGTATGAAACGTATGCGTACTTCATCTTCATTTAAATTTTTACTATTTGCAATAGTGTCGCTAGTATCATGAAGCCGCTATGCTAGCAGTTTGAGACAATTTCTATTAAAATAGTGTCTTCCACTTCTGGACTTCATTGGCTGCTTACCGTCAGGCAGAGGAGTGCGTTACCCCAGCAAAATGTTGATAAAAATGTGCTTATAAGAGGTGAGAGTATAACAGATAATTAGTGCGTCGTAAGGAGTAATTTGTTTGCCTATAGCAAAATTTGTTTGCATTATAGTTTTAAAGTTATTCGGAAAAAAACAGATTTTGCTGGGGTAACGTTTGAAACATTACCCCAGCAAAATGTCTTTTCTTTAAATTATCTAGGCAGAGTCACGTTGGTAGACCAGTATGAATAAAATAACTGTATCAATAGTACTAGTACATGACTTTTTAAAACAATACTGAAAAATTCAATCTTTATTTATTAACTCCACTGCGTCTTCATGGACTGATGATATGAGGTCCTGCATCAATAATAAAAAAGCATCTCATAAAGACCACCTAGCCAGCAGTTTGAAACAATGACCTTTGGAATGGCGGCTACCACTTAGTCTTTTGGATCCCACTGACTGTATCATAAGGCAGAGTGAAGTCACTTCGATAGGCAATTGTACGGCACGGTTATATTGATGTATGTAAAGTAAGGTTTTGTGCAAGACAACTTTTTCTTGGTTCTGTAGATACGTACCACTACCAAACTCGAGAAACAAATCAGACTACACTTGTGCATTGTCCTTTCAATTCGGCCTCTATCATTAAATGGCAAATCTTGCGGAGTGTATAGGCTTGGAGCCTATTAAATGCAAAACAATTTTGAAGTGCTACAGGCTGTGGACCTTCTAAACACTATTTAATTTCATCAGCCTTAGTCCACGAGGTAGGAATAACAGGCACAGTCTGCCAAAAATGAACACAAAATAGTAGGACTGTGATAGCCACTCATGAGTTGGTGTTGTCTTATATCTGGTCCACTGCTTTTAGCGCTTTACAGTTTGCCATAGTAAATTCATCCTTTATAATAAGGCTTCTATCGCGCAGCCAAATCAGTAAAAGGATTATCTACTCTACGAACACGAATCTAATCGAAACAAAACGCTGTTCTGTCTCGAGCAAAGATGTATACAGAATATTATACTAAATTATTCATAATTTATTTCCATCCTGTAATCTCGCTTATTGATACATTTTGGCATAAAATGTTTTTTTTGTATTAATTATATATTACATAATGCTCGAGCCATAATTGTACAGTTAAGTACACATTTTGTATTGTTTTGTTAAAATTGTATACTTAGTATTATAAAAATTTTACATTGTGATTTGTGAAATAGAGGTGTAAATTAAGTTCATCTTACTTTATACTTATATCGAAAATTAACAGTTTATATAATACTTACATAGAAACATTTATTACAGTTCACATGTTGCCTTTACCTTTTGTAGCAATATGCAAATTGAGGCAGCCTGTAAAGCACACATTTTACTTTTTATTTTTTCTTTGCAACATAGAAAGCTGTAAGTATTTAATTACCTATAGAGTTCAGTTACACATGCTTTAAACAAAGCGTCATCATTCCTATGTTGATTATCTTCTAGTAAGTGCCCGTACGTAAGGTACACAATATCATGTACCCTTAGCAAAATAAGTAACACGAACAATTGCCAAAGTAGACGCATTGTACCCACAGTTTGAGTGATTTGGATGTACCGTGAAAATTACCTCGCTAGAGATTCATTATAAGTATAGATTACTGCAATATGTACATACAAATATATATGTACATACATATATTTGTATGTACATACAAATATATGTGTACATACATATATTTGTATGTACATACATATCGCAGTATTGTAAATCTATACTCTACATATAATAAAAACGTAACCGGTCGCTGTCTGTACATGGAAGATATATGAGAAAAAATATTATTGGGACCTTTATCAACGCAAATAGAATCCAAAACAATTATTGTTACAATTTTTGTCTGTTTGTCTGTTTGTCTGTTTATCTGTTTATCTGTTTATCTGTTTGTCTGTTTGTCTGTGCGTTTGTTCACGCTAATCACAAAAACGGCTTATCCGATTCAAATATGGTTTTCACTGATACATTGTGGTAAGCTTCACTTAACATTAAGTGTTTGTTTCATGTCAATCGGTTCATAAATAAAAAAGTTATGCCAATTTAAATAATCACGTCATACATGTGGTATGTATTTAGCTTAGTTTTGTGTGTTTTTAAGTTAGGTTAACACGTCTTATTTCTTTATCAAAATGTAAATACTTTGTCAGTTAAAATGTAAATAAAAGTTAGATGTATATTTTTCTGGACTTATTTTCTTTTTATTTTTTGTGATAAAAACATGTTTGTTAACACGTCTCATTACGGAATAGGTGGAATTAAAGTGAATTACGAAATAGTAGTAGTCGATTTACGCTGGTTTCAGCATGAAGGGATCGGATCGACCAGAGAAGTACTACCCTCACATAGAAGATCGACGTAAGAGTAGTAGTATTCGTACTACTGCGTTTCGTTTGGTGAGTGAGAGTGCCGGGGGCCCAATTTCTCCCTTTCCTCTTGAGTTTCCATCTAACTTTAATCCTGAGTCTTTTAAGCGGGGCGTGAAAAAGCATCTCACTAAGCCGCCATAGTGGATACCAGTAGTTTGGAATGGTGTCCACCACTTCTGGATTCCACTGACTGCTTACCATCAGGCAGAGTAGAGTCACTTTGGCAGGCTATTATATAAAAAAAAACCTTATAGCGTTTTTATTCCTCGGATTTCTCTCATTCCAAACAATTTCCCGTTTAGTTTAAACGAGTTCAGTTTCCAGTGAGCCTATGTTTCGCGATGACAATTAATAAAGCCTAAGGTCAGACACTAAATGTTGTGAGTGTGAATCTAAATATTAGCTGTTTTTAGCATGATCAGCTTTATGTGGATTTGTCACGTGTAGGTAATTCAAGCAGCCTGTATGGCTTTGATCCCCGATGGCTATACGTCTAATATCGTATAAAGAGAAGCATTTACTGTAAAGATTTTTCTTATTCACCTAAACGAAGATGTTTATAATTCAAAACAAACCAAAAGATATATCCAAAAAATGCTGCCCAAAATCACTACTCCACGCGGACGAAGTCGCGGGCACAGCTAGTGTATAATATAATGCAACATCGGTAAAGTAGAACTAATGTCATATTATCGCTAAGTAACGGATCCATGCGGACGACGTCACGGGGTAGTTTTACAGTACATACACTTATAATATAATATAATAAAGATACATACATACATACATAGAGTGCTAAAACATAATTCTTTTGCCTTTACCTAGTTAGGTAAAGACTGTATAAAAAAGAAGAGAATTCTTTATACTGTGCCACCGTGCCGGGTCTATTACTTTCTACATACACCTATCACTCGAAAAATACGGCATTAGTTTTGTTATGTCCAGTAGGCGCTCAACAATATATTATTTAATTTTAGGATTAAAAATTCATATAGTACGATAATAAAGGAACAGAGAGTAGGATTTTTAATTTACCTAATTGTGATAATTTCAGTCTTCAAATATTTTAGTTTGGTTAGAGACTAAGACGTTTTGTAAAGCCTTTTTTTGTTCCTTTCTTGCAATCAAATAAATAAATCAAAATAAGATGCATTGAAAGTAGAAGGGTAGGTATTTACTTTAGCCTAGTATCTTATCACTGATTTTATCAGCTCATGAAAAAAAATCTAACCAGGTAAATACTTGAATATTTTATCGGTATTACTTACCGATAGAATATTCAAGTACACACCGTATGTATAATTATATAGAATGTATAGGTATTTATGCTCGTGCAAGATAACGTAGATAGTTAGGTACCTAACAGCAGCGTGTATGGTTGTTTTGTGTAGGTACCTAACTAGGTCGCAAACCGACGCATGTCACGTATAATCATTGTAATTTGAGTTCTATGCTAGTTGTACAACCGACGTCGACGTTCGTGTTCCGACCGAAACACCTCGTAGGTACCTACGCCGGCGTCGCCGTCGTCGTCGGTCGGAATCGGAAAGCGCCCTTGCCACATGAGTAAATATCCAAGTTAGATATTTTACTCATGTGCCCACCTACCACACACCTAGTTCGAAATGATAGTAGACATAGACAATATTGTAGCAAGCTCATATTCATATCCCTAGGGTATATAACAGCAGAAATTTACTGATTCTTGAGGCCTGGTGTTGCCTTGATCTTATCACGAGCGATAATAGGCTCACCACCTGCTACCTAGTTTACGTGGAACTAAACATAATTAAAGGATATCCTAGGTAAGTATCTCAAAGAAGGTATTTTACTAAAAATATGAAGGTAGGTATATACCTACTTACAGGATATTCATGTGTTGAATCTTTTGCATTTGAATTTGTTTCAGTCGTGAAATTTTAGTCATTTTGATGAAAAACAATAATAAATATAGGTAAATACCTACGTATTTAATACACTAAAAAAATCTAAATAACTAATCTAATTTATTTGCAAAACTAAATCTATCCACACAATATTTTTTTTTTGATATTATTTATTTGCAATTATTGAATTACGTAAATATTTTTTTAAAAAACCGCATACGTCCGTCCGTCAGAAGGGCTTACGCCGCTCTGCCGCTCTGCCTCCCGTCGCCCGCGCAGAGCCCCTGCGACGCTGATTCAGCCAAATTATCAATAACTATTGAAACATTATCCTAATAAATGAAATAAATCTACAGAGTTGACATTTGGTTTATTCCGGTTGATTCAATATAACTTTTATATTTATAACTATAGTAATTACAAAGTAATATTTCGATATATGTGAAATCACGTTGTTTTAATATCGTTGGTATAAGTTATATAATCAATTATTGTAAATAATTCTTCTACTATTCTAAAGTTCATGAATCAAAGTATATTGTAGGCAAAAAGAAAAATGAATAAATAGCATTAATATAATTAATGTATAATTAATGGGTGTAATTTATCTATAATATGTATGTATTTACAAAAAAAAAAATGTATATAAGTAGTATATCAGTTGTTTAGTACCCATAACACAAGCAAATATAATTGCTTAATTTGGGGCTAGATGGCGCTGTGTGAATGTGGTAGAATATTATTATTATTATTATTATTATTTATTAAAATCTACTAAATATCGAGATGAAAGTCGCGGATTTCGGCGAAATTTCGTCGGAACCACCTTAATGGGTCAAAATTGTAACCCACATCTCTCATTTCATCTTTGGTGTAAAAGACTAGATGTTGTGCAAAAGGCAGGCCGGCGCGTGCAGCATACACCTTTTGCAATAAAATTTAAAATTTCATTTCATGACCTTTCGGCCTACCATCAGGGGCTATATATATGCTTAGAGCATTAAACCAACCGGAGAGGCCACTGACAGTCGTACCCCTCTGCCAAAGGTACCAGCCCACCGGTCATACCCGTTATATAAAACTAGTTGACGCGCGTTCCGCATCATAAATTCATAACTATTCATAAGTCACTCAGTGCATGCGTAATAGCGTCTCAATAGAAATGCCGAATTGCAGTGTATTTTGGTGTAAAAAGCGTTCAGCGACATCAAGTCTACAAAATGATAATATTACATTCCACCTGTAAGTATTATTTTGTTCTAATATTATTAAATAAGGCATTAAATTAGCAATTTAACCAAATAAAATGCTAATCAACAAGTGTTGCCAGGCTTATCATCAATACTCCAATCTGGGGTAATATTTTAAGTTGAATTAACATAAAAACTAACCTTTCCTTTTTTATATCTCGCCTTGTTGACATATCTAATAAGTTTCATTTTGGATGTACATTATTGTGTCACCGTTCCCATATTTATTTATTTTTAATTAAAACCAATGTTTTTTTTACCAAGTAATGCACAAAATAATATTAAATGAACAAGTAAAATGAGATTATAAATCCAAATATACAAGATTAGTGCACTTTATTCCGAAAGATAATTGCTCATTTCTTACAAAAATAAGCGTATTTATTTTTAAGAAACTGGTCACACTTTAACATAATTAGAGATGAGACAGTTTAATCACAAATATCGATATTGGTTTTCCAGTATTAAATTATTTTTTTTTTGTTTGTTTTAGATTTTCAAAAGAAGCAGCGCCTCGAGTCGCTTGGGTCCAATATTGTAGGAACCATATAAGTGGGTTCCTAAGCGTACAAGTATCTGACTAACAGCTTAAAAGACAAAGCCTTCTGTGCTGCCAGCACTGCTACCTCCTCCCTACCCCCCAAGCGGCGGAGAGCTCAGTTTTTAGCAAGTAAACTCGCTGTGCGCTACCTCCTCTTATTGCATTACCTAGGATTAGTTAAACTAGATTTATAAGGTTAATTTAAATTGCACAGTTTTCCAGTATTTTATTATACCTACTTAAATAAAGACTTTCTGAAATATATTCTGTTGTTTTTTTGTTATCTGAACAGATAAAATATCTCTCTAATAAAAATCTACTCATACATTCTCATGTCAGTGTCTTGTTACTATGTAATCAGAACAAAATCCTCCAATTACAAGCTCTGCTTAGTTGGAACGAAATTTAATAGCAACAGACAATTAATTCAAAGTATTATTTGGTTTGAATATACATACATACTTAGGAATAATACACGTAAAATTGACACGTAATAATTAATTACAATCTTTAATCCACACTAGAACAAATTTCAACAGGTGGTGGTTATTGAACATACATCCTTGTGCGCAGTAGTAAAATAAAAAAAAAGAGGGGGTACCCATGTACGCACGTAAGAAGTTATACTTCTTTGGCATAACAATCCAAAAATACCAAATAATAATACAACGCATACATACATAAATATTTGAATTGATATAAACGCCAATATATTTTTTATTTATTCACACAAATTATTTGTACTGATACGACACACAAAGATCCGCAACTAACTTCAGTGTGTAAAAGGTTCGCAACTAACTTCAGGGTGTTGCGTTTTTCTGTCGGTGTGCGCGCGCATCGTAAAAATTCACTCTCATCATTTTTCCCAATCGCGCCAAAAAAAGTATAACTTCAAGAAAAACCGGCTAAATGCCAGTAGGACTCGCGCGCCGAGGGTTCCGTACTATCAGGGATCGGAAGTATTGAATAAACATTAGTAAACATAGTAGGAGAGCCCGACCGCATAACCAGATTTGTTTGTCGAACAATGTTTAACAAATAAATTCAGCCCGACCGTATGACGGGCTTTTTTGATAATAATTACAAAAAAGTGTGCTAGTTAGAAACACTGTTTTATTCTTCCTGTAATATTGACATAAACATGAATTAACAGAATTACTTCTAGTTAATTCATGTTTATGAACTATTTACTTTACTTTCATCTATTTCAAAGTGCTTAAATAAAAAAAAACCTTAAAATTATAATAGATTATTATTACCTAAAACTGTTCTATATAATATAAGATAATGCTCATTTTAATAAGCAAACATAATAATCATGAAAATAATTAAATCTTTCGCGTACTTATATGAAATCCTAAACATCGATACTAAATATCGACAGAGTCAAGCTCTAACTGATTTAAAAATGCATTAGTAGTTAACATTGTAATTAGTGTGCGTTGCTCGCGTTACCCCGTCCCCCGCCGAAAGTGGCAGACTTTTGCGCAAGGGAAATAGAGCGCGTGTCCACTCCTGTTGGTTTAATGCTCTAAGGGGGTATGGCTTTGCAGTGTTCGTTCGGCTCTACTTACTCCAACAGAGATTATGGCTATTTAAAAACTCCTATTAACAAAATTCTGAAATCTGACGTATAACCACAGAGTAGTATATCCAAGTCGTGTCGTGTTAGATTTTTGTTTGTAGGTACCGCTTACCGCTGGATTGGAAATTGGAATGCAGTGTGACCATAAGTGGCAGCATCCTGCCTTTTCGGCAGGTTTAGAGTTTAGCCCTTTAATTTACTCTCTGGCATATATGTTTAATGTTTTAGAAATCTGGCAGTATTTGGCAGTATAAAGCATTAAAAGCTGGCAGACTTAGCAGCATAGCTTATATAAGGAGTTTAGTGCAGTATCAACAAAAGGAATTAGAAAGAAAGAAATTAGGGAGGAATTTTTAAATGCCAATGGCAACATTAGCAACAATAAGACTTTTAGTTCGGGGATTTCCCAATTTTCCCTTAACATCTATAATTGAATTTGTAGTTCATTCCATTGTAAACCATAAAGTGCTGAACAAAATATTTAGAATATTTGTATCTTTAGTTGTCACTTGTTTTTCTAATTAGTCAGACTAGAAAATCCGTCGGAGACACAACATTTTCATTATGATTTCGTGTGGTGTGAATGTTTTCTATTCCTGATTTATCATGAAACGTAAATATGAACAATTATATCGCCTAAAGTGGGCTGTAGGAGCAGGAACCATCTCTTTCCATGATTAGCAAAAGCGAATGATGAAGATGTTTCATTGTATGAAGCATGTAACTAAGTTGATGCTTATGTTGTCTAATAAAAAAGAACATGCGACCACTACTTACTAAGCATAAGAAGAACATGATCGGATACAGTGGGCAGTCATCGGTGAGTATACATTTTTTAACAATATAACAGGAAAATTGTAGGAAGTATTAGTAAGTAGGTATTAAAACTTCTATAAAATTTTAGGTGCAAAAGTTTTGTAAATCGTCTTTACTAGAAGATTACTAGAAAGGCTAAAAAATTTTAAAATTGTTAGGGCATTATTTTGGCGTTTTGTGCATAAAAGTTTGGCAGGATTTGTCAGTTTTCTTGCCTAGGCTGAGCAGGATCTCTAATTTAAAGTTGGTCACACTGTCGGAATGGATTTGTGATTGTGCATATTAGGAGCAGTGTTTCCACAATGAGGGGAAATTCCCCATTTGAGGAGAAATTAGGGTCCATAGGTGGAGAAAAGGGGGAAGACATTAAAAGGGGAAATTGCAGGAAACCATGGGTAAAACTTAGCTTAAAATATTGCGGTAAATTTCGGAACTTTTTTTTTATGGACTCTACTGGGACTAGCGTGTTGCCGTTTATAAGAAACAGTGACAACACGTACAGGTGGCGTATACTTACCCTTATTTCCATTCTGTTTAAGGCCTAAAATATAATTTTGTGCTAAAATGTATGTATATAAACGTGGTATGTATATAAATGTATGTATATAAACGTACGTAAAAATTGTATGTAAACTGACTTGGAATAAGAGGTGAGTCTCATCAGAAAACTATAAAACTTGGGGCTGTATGCCCCAAGTTTTATAGATTTCTGGTGAGGCTATAAATAAAATACAATTCGTTTAATTATGCTTCTTATTCCATTAAAACAAAAGCTGCAGGTCATGACAATATAACTATTGAAATGATTCAACTGTCTCTGGATGTTACGCTACCTAATAAAACTCATATAAAAAACAAGTCATTGGAAACGTTAGCCTATTCTACTTGTTGGAAACGAGCTTTAATTAGACCTATCCCTAAAAAGAATTGCATAGATCAACTCAAGGACTTACTACGCCCAATATCGATGTTGCCTGTTTTGTCTAAAGTTTTAGAAAAAATTGTTCTGATCAGGTCATTACTTTTCTGAATGAAAATAATATTATACCAAAACACCAATCCGGATTCCGCAGAGGCAAGGATCAGCACTCTTAACCATAACGGATGACCTGACTGAAGCTTCAGACAGTGGTCTAAGTAGCATAAAGATATTGCTTGACTATTCTCGCACTTTTGATTTTTTACCCTGACCTACTTTTAGACAAACTACATGAGTACGGTTTTTCAGAAAATGCTTTTCAATGGTTTCGGTCATTCTTGTCTAAAAGGGAACAAAGGTTAGTCACCGATGCTATTGATGGACAAAAGTAATATTCCGCGCTGAAACCAATCACGCGTGGGGTTCCCCAGGGATCTCTATTAAGTCCCAATTTCTTTACCATATTCACTGCAGATCTACCTAACTGTGTCCGTTTCTGTAAATACCACCTGTATGCCGACGACACGCAGTTATACTACTCATATAAAGGAAAAGACACTGCTGAAGCCATTCAAAACATAAACAAGGATCTGAAAAACATATTTGACTGGTCGACAAAAAACTCTTTGGTCCTTAATCCTTTAAAGTCACAAATGTTGGTTTTAGGCACCAAGTATCAAATAAAATCTGTATCAATATGTAGAGAAATATTATAATTAATGGCACTCCAGTGTGGCTCCCCAACAAGTCGGGGCAGCTCGTAACCTTGGTTTAATAATTGACGCACAGCAAAAATATATTGAACACATTAATAGAAAAATAGGCAATGCCTTTTTTAAACTTAAAACGCTATACAAAATCAGGAACTACGTTAAAGAAGATTTGCGTTACAAACTCGTTGATTCACTTGGTGCTTTCTGTTTTTAATTACTGTAGCACCGTCTTCATTCGAAGAATTAACATGTATATACTTAGAGCCATCTAACGTGTTTATACTTAGAGCCATCTAACGTGTTCAGAATGCTTGTATCAGGTTCTGCTATAAAGTACCCAGACGGTAGCATATAACTCCTTATTTAAACAAGAAAGGCATTCTGAACATGGAAGCAAGGATGGAGTTGCAGTACGCTTGTCTGATACAGAGGGTGCTCTGGAATAGAAGACCGGAATATCTTTTTGAGAAACTTGCCTGGGCCAGAGATGGTAGAAGAAGTGTCCGTTCGGCCACATTAAACCTTTTAAACATTCCCTCTCATTCTTCATCATGCTATCAGGGTTGTTTCAAGTATGCGGCGGCAAGTATTTAGAATGATCTACCTCCACCATTAAGACTTAAAGTTAGTGCAGAGTACTTTAAAGGCAAGTACAAAAAGCCTTGTTAAATAGGCAACTTGCCGCGGAGAGCTTGAAACAGCAATCCTACATAACAAAAGGAAGTTTAAAACATTATTTTTAGTGATTGGTATCCATGTAAGTAATGATACGATCTCTTTAAAGACTTATTAGCTCTACCACGTAATAGTATAATCACACACATGCGCACACACACACACGCGCACACACACACACACACACACACGCACGCACACGCACACGCACACGCACACGCACACGCACACGCACGCACACACACACACACACACACACACACACACACACACACACACACACACACACAAACACACACAATAATAATCTTTCTGGTATTAATATGTTTATATGTTTGTTGTTCTCAAACAATAAAAAATATAATGGCTGACCTACAGGAACATTTAATCCTTCTTCGCGCCCGCTTAACATCTCAGGAAG
Organism: Parascotia fuliginaria; assembly: GCA_963082885.1. Lineage (NCBI taxonomy): Eukaryota > Metazoa > Arthropoda > Insecta > Lepidoptera > Erebidae > Parascotia > Parascotia fuliginaria. The sequence goes on along the minus strand of OY720180.1, from coordinate 8,203,124 downwards.
CCAGGGGTTACTGAAAATCAGCGCTGCCCGATATATATATTTTATTGTATGTCTGGCAGCATCGGCTGAGTTATCCTTACCTTTTGCCATATTCACTGTTAACCTAATTTTAAATTTTTATTTAAGTAATATTTACTGTATTTTAGGCAATAAAAATTATTTGTTCATTTTTTTTTTATTTATTGTACTTTATTCTTGCTTTCTTTTTAGTTACTAGGCAAAAAGTAAAAACTACAGCAGAAAAAAATTTGAGGCGCAAAAGCCCTGAGAAGGAGAAATTTGAATTGAGGCGTGGGTAAAGGAAATCATTAAAGTGGAAACACTGATTAGAAGACAGATTGGGTTTCACTTTCATCCAGCTTTATCTACTTTATTACAATTAATTTTTAGTGTATTGTGCCATTTTGCATTAACTTTTGTATGATCTGCTAAAATGGCTCCGTCAACAGACTGGGATGAAATTAAAAGATTAGCAGCTGATTTTCAAAAAGCACAGCTAAGTTCTACTTCTCAAAGGTTAGAAAATTCATTTTCTTATAACATATGTTTACGTGTTGTGTAGGCAAATAAAGAAGATAATTTACATGTTTCATTATTACAATTGCTGTATTATTATTATTAGAAAATAGATGTCAGATGTACTACCGTAACAACTAGTGCATAGAATATTACTATCCTTTTGTAAATGTTTGAAATATCAGGCTTACCTTTTTTAATTTGATGTTATTGAAATGAAATTGTCCTTTTACAGACTCTCAGAGAGAAACTGCATAGAGATTGTAACAAAATTATTAGAATTGAAATTAGTTGATGTTATTTTTACTACTGATGGCAAAGAGTACCTCACACCACAACAATTGACTAAAGAAATCAAAGATGAACTGGATGTACATGGTGGACGCATTAATACTGTTGATCTTGCAAAAGAGCTGAATGTTGACCTCAGTCAAATCAATAACTGTGTCTCAGATATTATTAGAGGTAAAGAGGTACAACTTGTTTCAGGATACCTAATAGCTCATTATTATTTGGAAAAAGTTGCAAGAGAAATAAATGAGAAATTACAACTTCAAGGACAGATATCTGTAGGAGAGCTAACCTTACAATATGATCTACCAGCTGAATTGCTACAGCACAATGTCCTTGAAAAGTATTTAGGTAAAGTAATTATTGGAAAACAGGATCCTTCAGAACCTAGAACATTCTATACTGAAGAGTACATAACAAGGACAAAGGCCAAGATACGTGGAGCTCTGATGGGTCTGTTAAAGCCAACTCCAATAGCTGTGATAGTGAATCATTGCAATTTATCTGATCGCCTCTTTCTGTCATTGTTTGATCAAATACATGCCCCTGGAGTACTTACCGGCCGCCAAGCTGGGGCTTTGTATGTGCCATCTTGTTATACCAAATCACAGAATGATTGGGTGCTCAGTTTCTATAAGCAAAACAATTATTTAGAATATGATGCATTGTCTCGGCTTGGTTTGTCTGATCCTAAAGGTTACGTGAGACGAACATTGACAAATGAAAATTTGATGTTCCTTAGTACCTGTGTGATTGGCACGCAAATTAAAGAACAGTTGCAAAATGCTCTTGATGAATGTGCTGCATCTAAGAGTTTTTTAGATGTTGTTTCTTTGTTGCCATCAGTATTGACAGATACTGATATTGAGAATGTTCTTGAGGATTTATTAAAAAATTCAAAACTAACAACACAGTTTGATAATACAGGTATATTTATTTATATATGTAAATATATATATAGGTATAATTTTTAGTTTTCTAGATTTGTATTGGGTACTTCTCATGGCATATTATCTGTTTTATTTTTTTTGGCCTTATGAATTGTTTTAGCTTTACCAGTTAGTAAGGATTATAGTATATAAATATTGCTGGTGTACCTTAATAATCTCATTTTATATCAATAAAATTCTATTCTATTCTATGTAACTATGAGCTTCTTTTTTATATTTCAAGTTGAAAAAGAAACCTCGCATAAAACTATTTGGTCAGTTTTCAGCAATTATTACCTTGACAATTTAAAGCAAGCTTGTATGCCCATGCTTAAACAGAAAGCGGAAGGACTAGTTAAATCTGGCAAATATCAACAGTTTTATTTAGAAAAACAATTAAACAAAGCAGCAGATTTTGCCCAAACAAGTCATGTAGACCATAAAGCAGAGAGACGAGAAGAACGCAGAAGGAAAGCGGCATCAGGGAAAGGTGGAGGTGGTACTCAAGGAAGGGAAACTAAAACCAAAGCTGTTAAAAAACATGCAAGATCTAGACAAGCTGCTCATGATTCGGACTCTGATGATGGTGTATCAACGAAGAAAGCACCCGCTTATTTAGAAGTTATATCTGTTGAAGATGTTGAGAATGTTATAAAATCAAGCCTTGAAAGAGAGGGATTAGATGATTTGCAAACAAAAATTGCTGAGCATTTACAAGGGTAAGTTAAACTAAAATTTTATATGTAATATATATAAAATTTTCAAGTATATAGTGTATCAGTAAATAAATTTAATTCATATTTAGAATTTGGGTATTTCAGTGGCCTCAATGAAATTGGTCTTCAACTAGCCAAGGACACTGCAGAGAAATTGCTTCAAGACGCCAGTCAGAACAGGAAACAAACACATACATCTGCACAGGACAAAATTAATATTTTAGTCAATGACATGAAATTGTATGAGAAAGGCTTAAAATCGTTACCTTCTGAGCATCAGCCTCAGTTCATTAAATACATGTTGAAATCACTAGGCGGTGATATACTTGGGGAGTTCTGTAAATATGCGGCAAACCAATCCAACTTATCCATACAAGCTGATATATTGACCGTAGAACAGAGGAATAAAATAATTAATGATTTACCAGACGAATTTAAGAAGCCTCTGGTGTCCTTAAATGGAACACTGTCAGATCAAAACACAGATGCATTCTACCAAGCGGTAGATTTGTGTATATCTGAATTTGGTATGATTTTGAAGAAAGTTGATAAAAAGAAAGACAAGTGAGTATTACATATCAAACAGTTTTGCTCAATTGTTATACTCGCATTTATAGGTATATTTTTAGTGACAATGTCTGTGGTTTAGTGGTACTGTGTATAGACAGCCACGCAGAGGTTGCGGGTTCGATTCCCGCTCAGTGCAAATATTTGTGTACAAGAACATGGCTATTTGCATTAGTCTGGGTTTTTCTATGTATATGTTTATCCGCATTCTAGAACCCATATCACAAGCTATTATATATGTTTACTTTGGGTCAAGGTGGCGTTGTGTGGTTGTTGTGGTAATATTTATATTTATTTATGTACTGCCTTGGCGACTCATGGCGCAGCAAGTTTCGAAAGATACAATGTTTGGGGTCAAAATAAATCAAATTGCTCATGTCGAAAAACTCGTTTAGGTGCAGAATGTCTAAATTGCTAAAAGTCCAGTGGTTGCATTTTTGAGGTACGCACCTCAAAAATATTACTGATTCAAAAATTGTTAAGGAATTTTTATTTCATTTGTGTGTATTTCGTTTTGGTAGCATAAGGTATACTTCCTTTAGATCCAGAAGTTCCTATTATTACTATTTTGGGACCTGGACATTCTTCAACCTGGACATTCTGCAACCTAGACATTCTGCGACCTGGACATTTTTCAACCTGGACATTTTGCAACTTGGACATTCTGCACCTAAACGAAAAAACCTTGTGTAATTCTTGAGTGATATAAATAGGTACATATTATTATGGTCGGACTACGGTCGGCTTCTGCGGGAGAAAGAATGTGGTAGGTACTAATATTTCATAATATGAATTTCAGGCTTCTTATCCAAAATCATAGAGAAAAGTTAATATCGGAATTAGAAGGCTGTGAGGATCCAGCCTTATGCTTGCATATAGCAGTATTAGCAATATTCACGATCGTTACACAGAATATGCTTCACGCATCAGGCAGACAAGTGCCGGTAATCATTTCGTACTTGAAAACTCAATTAAAGGAAGAAGATTTTGAGTGTCTCCAATTATGGCATGGTAAGATATATTTTTTTAATTCATTTCATTTCATGTCTTATTTATTGAAATAATATAGATTGCACTTGTAGAATTGTAAAAATCCTTTATACAATAGGCAATGTCCTCATAACGCGAGGCTGTGAGTAAATATAGAGAGAATTAAATAAAAATACATTGTAAGTAGGTGTGTAAATTAATAATACTTAGGTAAGTAATTACTTATAGTCACAAACATAGGTAGGTATATAAAATTAGTTTGAATGTGGTGTTCTTTATTCGGTTATAAATATAAAAATAAAAATAAAAAATCTTAGATTTAATTCAATATGAACTGCCAAAGACTTCTATTTGTCTGCAAATACAAAGTTATGACGTCATCTTGCGTAGCTATCTACACTGACGGACTCATAAACTGCATCAAAGTAATAGACGACTTTGAAATAAATGTTTTAACCAAGTATGCAAACTTTCTATACAGATTAAAATTGAAACCTAGATTGGTTCGTGAACTTTAAAACAGCGTAGGGTCATATCCTTAAGTTTAAGTTTGTGTACTGGAAAGGACCTTAAGACTTTTTTGGAGAAAAAACAGAACGTTAAGGAAAATTAGTTTAATAAAAAAAATGGTTTTAACAATAGACACAAACTTTATGCAAGGGTTTATTTATGTTTTAATAAGGTGTATTACCTCCACGTGCCCTTATTACGGATTCTAATCGGTTCCGCATAGATTTTAATAGGGTTATTAAAAGATCTTGCGGAATATTGTCCCATTCTTCTGAAAGTGCTGTTCTTAGTGCTGCCACTGTCGTGGGCACAGGATTTCTCGCATATACAGCTCTTTTTAAATTGTCCCAAACATGCTCAATGGGATTAAGATCCGGGCTGCGTGCTGGCCAATTCATTGTACGTATCCCAACCTCTTCGCAATATTGTCGAACTTGTGCAGCAGCGTGCGGCCGGGCATTATCCTGCATTAAAGTAAAATTTTCGCCTATGAATCCCATGTAAGGCACCACGTGATCTTCTAAGATCTCTGTTATGTAGCGATGTGCAGTCAAACCCCCTCTATTACCGTTTTGACGGACCATGTCTATGAACACAAGTTCTGTTCGCCCGTTCATCGATATGCCACCCCAGACCATACACGAACTGCCTCCAAAAGGAACACGCTCCTCAATGCAACTTTGAGCATATCGCTCCCCACATTGACGATAGACTCTTCTGCGACCATCTGCACCATACAAACATGTCCTACACTCGTCCGTGAACTATACGGAGGCCCATTGCTCTTCTGTCCAATTTAGGTGATCACGCGCAAATCTTAAGCGAGCTTGTCTATGAGCTACAGACAACTTTGGACCATTTGCTGGTCTAAAAGGGGTGATATCCGCTTCCTTTAACCTTCTTCTTATTGTTCGTGCACTCACATTTACTCCACGCACTTCATTAAGCTCTGTTTTGATGTTAACTGACGCGAGGAAACTATTTCGCAGGGAAGTTGTAACAATAAATCGGTCATCACGACCGGTGGTTGCTCGAGTCCTGCCTGTACCACGTCTCCTTCTGTAAGAACCTGTCTTCACAAACCTTCTGTATATTCTAGAAACCGTAGACTGGTTTAAATTTAAATTTCTACCAATCGTTCGTTGATCCAAGCCCTCCCGCACCAGTGCTATAATTTGAGCCGCTTGTTCGGACGAAGTATCCATATTATGGTTCAAAAACTCTCATTGAGTTAAAAAACTAACCCAACAATTCTGCTGGTAACTATAATTCAATTGACAAAAGAATAAAAAATCAATGCGAATCAATTTAAAACTTTGCTTTAAATAACACGCAAATCTGATACTACGAGTAAATTTTCTTTACTGCAGTTCTATTTTTAAATTTTGCTTTTTTTTAAGATTAAGAGCCAGTCTCTCCATATTTATATAATTTAATCTAAAAAGTTTGCATACTTATTAAAAAAAATCATTTCAAAGTAATCCTGAACTTTGATGCAGTTTATGAGTCAGTCAGTTTATATATTCGTAAAAAAATAGTTTGCAATAAAATATAATAGTAAATACCTAATGCATGATCGCGTGAATTCTCGTCTATTTAGTTCTATTAAATCATGCAACGCGAAAGTTTAAAAGTAAATATTGCAATAAAATGGTCGCAAAATTTAATCATTTTGTACGATTTATAAACGAATGTTGTTATTTGACCATCATTTCATGTTATATTTATTTTTAACTTTGCCATTATAATTTTTTGTAAAGATATCGTTTTGGGTACAGAAATAATATAGTAAAATTGAGAATTTTCGTTTGTAGTTGGTTAAAATAAGTTTTTTGGTCCACAGAGTTGGTGACAAAATATTTGACATGCAGTGAAAATGAAAAGCATGATATACAGGAGAAACTTAGTCAAGAAATGACCCTTTTGAAAAACATGGTTCAAGAAATTAAAAAATACAAGTAGTAATTATTTCTATATAATCATTTAAATGGTATCTGGATTATTGTAATAATAAAGTATATTTCATAGACATGTTTTTTAATGGTTATATATATATATTAGATATTTAGATTATATCATTAAAATAGAGGTAGGTACACTAAAATAGAAAAGGACCAAGCATTGATCCCTGATCCCTGTGGGGTTCCCGTGTTTGAACCATTGTATTTAACACCATGGCACTTCTTAGGAAGCTTTGCCTCTGTATGGCTTATTTAGTTATGTGATCGAGGCGAGCGTCGAAGAGTGCCACTCGCGAGCGGCCACGAGCTGCAAGTCTGTACGAGTGTACTGTTTACACACTCGTGCTCGTCTTCAGTTCATTTAAGTTAAGTTCAGTTCACCTGATTTCGAGGTGTGGCCACACCTCGCGTAAGCTCCCGCGAGACAGTGGAAACGCGGTATATGTTACACAACTTAAAATGTTATTTTTCCGTAACTTTTAAGAGTTAAATATACAAAAAAAATAATTGCAGCATGTAAAAAATAACCGTGAAACGTAACTCACACAGCAAAGACAGTTTTCGCGCGTTGACAGAGAATGAATATTTTTTTTACCTTTAATAATGTCAATATTGTATTGTGTGAGTCAGAATAAAATAAATATTTTTCTTTCTTTCTTTTTCAATAAACGAGTAAATAATGTTACTTTTGTCTCGAAAAACTTTCTTGTGTAACTTTTGGCAATCGGTTACTGGCAACACTGCTATTTTATCAGTCAAACAATAAATCTTCGTACTGTGGTAGGCTTTATCAATTTCAGAACAGAAATCTATTTGACAGAAGTAGACAGTAAATAGACCGTGACTCCGTGACAGACGCTCTTTGATCAGACGTCTGTGCTGTAATGTTTAGTCTAGGTTGTAAGCAAATAAATTGTTGAAAGGTTTTTGTTTTGCACTCTACGTTTTACATTTTTTTTATTAATGAATTAAAATGTGGAAAGAAATTATATATATAATTATTACGCATTTTTTTTAAATGTATCTAGTGTTAAAGTGTGCGTTTTATAATGTTAAATGTATCGCCATGTGCTTGTGAGTTTTATTAAATCTACTACTTGGCAATTTATGTAACGACAAGATGGATCAAGATCCGAAAGAAAATTCAGACTTGCTCAGAAAAAGGAATTCAGGGGAAACAAATGGCAATTTAAGTCATGAAGAGCCAAAAGATCCACCCGATGGAGGATTTAGAGCATACGCAATCGTGGTTGGATCGTTCCTGACAAATGGATTGATATTTGGCGTGATAAATTCATACAGTCTGATTTATACCGTCCTGGAGGAGCAACTTCGAAAAGATAATGTTCCTAATGGAGGAAGTTCTGCTGGTGAGTTAACAACCTGATTATTTATAACACTTACTTACGGTGTAAATGCTTATTCAGAAAAATAATTCCAATGACGCTTTTCGTCATTGGATAATGTGGCTCAAATTACCATGCAGCATATGTACCTACTGTTATTTGATATGTACATACCTACATAGTTTGTGTTGTTTAGATTGCATGGTACCCATTTTTACCTATACATAAGCTGAAACCTGATCCTAGTACAAATTCATATAGGCAATAATATATTTTTTTAAATTTTCCAATAATTTTTCAGCATATCACTATGTTTAGTCTGAACACTAAAATTACATTTACTGCTAATTTACATTTAATTTAATTTATAGAATTCAGTTTTGTCCAAGTATAACTATATACTAGTACCTACCTACCAAAATAACTAACTTAAAAATTTATATTTATCCTAAGAGTGTTGAATCTAGTGTTGCCTAACTACCGATAGTATCTACCAAAGAAATTGAGTAATACTAATATTGACTAAAATTCCAATACTATTAATAGCTATATCAATATTCTGACTAGTTTCAGAGGTCACAAGAGTATTGTCATGTCATATAGGTAGCTATGGTGTAATTTCTGTAACAGTAAAATATTTTTAATCAAAATAAGAGGGCCCCTAGGAAACAGACTTCAAAAACTTTTAGAATATAGACTGAAAACTGTCCTATGTACAAAGACAATAAAATATCTACAAAATAAGACCACAATCTTTCTAATAATTCAATTTATTGTTGTAATTGACCATGCTATCAATCAATGAAACACACACACTCGCAGCAGCTATATTTCCATTATACTTATTATTGTCCTTATCAGAATAATTTATGTTTGCATGTTTGGAATACTAAGGGTTATCATAAATAGGTTGATACTGACACATACAATATTGTGTACTTTATTTAATAACATTGTTTAGATTTGAGCTTTGTTTAGTTAAGCTATGTTTAGTGTAAAAGATTAGATCTTATGGCGAGTCATTAGTATTAACAGTTTAGGATCATTAGTATGGCATATGCTGCAATAAGAAATGAAATAGCATGTAGCTAAAACAAATTGTTGGTTATAATTACTGGTACATGTACGATTGCCATAAGATCAGGCAGGCAATATTCTCATACAGGCACATGTCTGAATTTTAACGCGAACAAGGTCACGGGCAAGAGCTAGTAACTAACAGAGACAAAATATTTTATTCTATTCTCAATTTGACCACAGACTTTAAAAATAAAGAAAAAGTCATTGAAATCTAATAAAAAAGTAAAATAAATGCGCAGACGGAGGAGTATGAAATTTACACGCATAATACCTACTATTTCTTTTTTTTTAGAGTCTTTATTGTTTGATTTTATTATTATTTGTCTATAGACTTACTGAATGTCAAACAACCGTGTGTATCAAATAGGTACATGGTGGTGTGTGTAATGGTTTTTTTATTTATTTAACTATTTATTATATTACGCATAATTGTAAAAACATATTGTCATTTTGCTCCACTTCTCTAAGTCCGAAATTTCATACTCTTCTGTTCGCGCAATTTTCGTAAAAAGGGGTTAGAAGTCTTTCCTTCACGTAATTATATGTCGCAGGCAAATTGTATTAATAGGCCGTTTACAATTTGCCTCGGCATATTACATAACGCCGGATTGCCGGATATTAGGTCAGCATTGTGTATACCTAATTTTGGATGTATAAACTACAACAACAAATATAATTCGTCTATAGCAGAGGGTCACAGTTCTTTTTTTCGTGGGAAATGCATTACGCATACGCATCCGCCCGGGCAAGGCGGGACTCTCCGGCCGCACCCAAAGCGCGGTCGGCATACCGACTAAAACCCACAGTGTTCCTCCAGACGGCCAGAGTGTCGGAATCACGGGAGACGCTCGCGCATTCATCCGCGACCCCGACGGGCCACGGCCCGCTCACCACACGCGAGTGCGCCCCGTCCGATTCGGAGGACCTAGCCCCTCCTCCCTCAAGAGGCGTGTGCGGAACACGCGCACTGCCGTCTCGGGCCCGTGCTGTTCGGGCGGCGACTGCCCAATCGCCGCTCGCAGGCCACCTAACTCGGCCGCAGAGGATAGGGAGAACTGCGCATCGCAATACCGACACTCCTCTTCCCCTGCGGCCCCACCGCGTTCGCAATCTGGCGGTTGCGGCCCCGCCGAGGTCGCGGAAGGTAGGGAGAGCGGCACACCGTTATACCTCCTATCCCGCCGCGGCCTCGCCACTCCTCAGCCGCAGTGTCGCCAAAGCAACACCGCAGCCCGACCCAGTTGCGTTGCCGCCCATACAGCACCGCAACCCTCCTGAGCCGCTCCATCGTGGGCTTACCACCAAAGCCCAGAGGAGCGGTGCCTCCTTAGGGTTCCTCTTGGTTCACCGTGGTTTTGGATAACCACGGTTACTAAGCCTCCCCGACGCGACAAGGCGAGAACCCCGTTTGGGGAGGAGGCGGTCATAGTTTTAACCTAACCTAACTCAATCTGTATTCGGCATATTACATAACGCCGTTGAAGCTGAGCTTTTGCAAAGAGCCGAGAGAGTATTTAAACGGCGGATTTATACAATTTGCCTGTGGCATAAAGATAAGCACAAAATTTAATGCTTAGTTTTCGAGACATAATAATAATAATAATACTTGCACAGACATAAGCAAGTGGCCAGGATCATCCACCAGCAACTTGCTCTGCGGTACAAACTTGTGGACGCCGAAGTGCCTTACTACAGGTACAATCCTGAGCCGGTTCTCGAGAATGGTCGTGCGACATTGTACTGGGATCGATTTATCATCACTGACAGGACTGTTGTTGCCAATAAGCCTGACATAGTGGTGATAGATCGATTAGAGCGCCTTGTAATGATCGTCGACGTCACCATCCCTCATGATGATAATCTCGTGAAAGCTGAAAAAGACAAACAGATCAAGTATTTGGATTTAGCTCACGAGGTTGTTGACATGTGGGATGTGGATTCGGCGATCATTGTTCCGATAGTGGTTACAGTGAATGGACTTATTGCTAAGAGCCTCGATCAACATCTTAAGAGGCTCGCGTTAGCTGGTTGGGTCAAGGGCCAGATACAGAAGGCGGTGTTGCTTGACACGGCCCGCATTGTGAGTAGGTTCCTATCTCTGGAGCCCTAACCGCCGGTAGCTTGGTCCCTGTACCCGGTGCCGGTGGGTCTCCAATTTTTATATTCTTAAATGTATGTGTTTTTTTTATATACTTATATTTAAAAATGTAATTTTGAGAATTAATTTAAATAAAGGAAATAATAATAATAATAATAATACTTTATTGTTCCAAAGAAAAGTTTACATTTTACTTATAAATATCACTAGCCTCCACACTAGGATTCCCTGTGTCGTGGAAGCTAGTCTCTTTCTTCCAATAATAAAAAGTGTGGAAAAATAAAGTACATATGTAAGTATACCAAAGTAAAAAATAAAAGTGTGTATGTGTGACGTGTGTGTGTGTGTGTGTGTGACGTGAGTGTATGCATAAGTGAATGTGTGTATGCATGTGTGAATGTGTGTATGCATTTGTGAATGTGTGTATGCATGTGTGAATGTGTGCTTGGATGTGTGAAAACGTATGTCATTACGTGTTTGAGTATGTGATGTGTATGTAGGTGTGTGTTGTCACTGTTATTCTGCATGTTCTGTATCTGGTATAACGTATGCATATTAACATTTAGAAAGTAGTATAGGGATTTTTTACAAATTGTTCTGTGTCATTATAGTCCATAGCTGTGAGATAGTTTTTAATTAAGTTTTTGCATTTATGTCTGGTCAATTTTATTAGGTTTAGTTTATTATTAAGTTTTTGATAAATAAAAGGTCCAATATAGTAATAACATCTTTTACCGAAATCAAGTTTACATTTAGGTTTTTGCCACTTGACTTTTCTTCTTGTCCGGGCGCAGGCTTTCATGGAGTCAAAGGCAACTTTATGAAATTTTAATGCCACAGCTAAAATATATAATTGTCGCACAGGAAGGACACCTGTCTCTATATAAAGATCATTCATCGGGAATCGGCGTGGTTTTTTATACGATACCTTGAGTACAGCGCGCTGTGCACGTGGGGTGCAAATGCAATAGTTTAGGACGGATTCGCAAAGTGCATGATAGATAGTCTTCAAGGTTTTCTTAACAGCTATCTGACCCATTCTCTTGAAGATGTGCAGTAGTTTTCTCAGCCGAACAGACACATATTCAATTTGTTTAGTCCAGGTGATGTGCTGGTCGACGAAAACTCCAAGGTACTTACATACATACAAGGTACGTACTTACATAAATATGTCCAATTTAATTTGAAATCATCAATTTGGTCGACCAATTAAATAGGGACCAGCTTACTGATAATACATATGGATGTACATATTGGATCTACTACCGTGAAATGTTTGCTGGCTATACAATATGCAGTACGATTTATTGAAGGTAGTTATTTGTTAATATGCTATGCAGATGAAACGAGAAATAAATTATGATTTAGTGGAATCGGTCGAAATTTTAGTAACTGGTGTCTCAAGACCATTTATTTAGTATTGTAGTATAGTAGCTTTCCGCGGCGCGGTTTCCCTCGCGTCTTTGCTTACTGCTCTGCTCCCGTCACTACTAGCGTAATGTTATATAGCCTATAACCTTCCTCGAGAACCGGGCTATCATACGAAAAAGAAGAATTTTTCAAATACGACTGGTAGTGCCAAAGATTAGCGCGTTCAAACTAACAAACAAACTCTTCCGCTTTATAATAATATAATAGTATAGATAATGTTCTGTATACATGCTTGAGACATAACAGTGTTTTGTTTTGACTCGATTAGTGTTCGTAGCGTAGATTTCTTTAGCTTGTGCTCTGCGATTGAGGCCTAAAGGATGAATTTTGTATGGCAAACCGTAAAGCGGTAAACGCAGTAGACGAGATATTACGTGATATCAAACAACACCAAGTCATGGGTGGATATCACAGTACTACCTATTTTGTGTTGATTTTAGGCAGACTGCCTGTTATTTCGTGTATTAACGGATGATAAAAAAATTGAATAGTGTTTTAAGAGGTCCCCAATGTGTGGCACTTTAAAATTCCTTTGCATTTTATAATAGACCCCGAATTGAAAGCAACGAAAATGTGTTATCTGATCTGTTACTCGAGATTGGTTATGGTGTATCTACAGAACCCAAAAAATGTGGTCTTGCACAAAACCTTATTTTAGATGCATCAACATAAGTCAGGGGGAACCACAAGTGTTAGCCGACATTCCAAAGGTCATCGTTTCAAACTACTGGCTAGGTTGCCTCCACGATGGCGGCCTCATAACATGCTTTTCAACGTCCCTATTAAAAGATCAAAATTAGAATGAGATATGCCATGGCAAGGAATTCGAATATCTGCTCGCGGGCTGGGACCTATCAAATGAAATATTGGTAACATTGTGTTCCGTAGAAAGCCAAAAGAAGGAAGGAAGATTTTTTGGCAGAAAACGCGCACTCCTGTGTTTTCTTGACATGGAACTCGACCAAGATCTCTCAACCCCAATTTCAAATCTAGAAATGAGATGTCGGAAGACCCGTTCAAGCCCAGCGACAAGTTTTACACGTTTTATCTCAATTTCTTTATTGATCTAGAAGGATCCATAAAAAAAATACTTCACAGGGATATACCTACTATCCTGTTGATTATTCAAAATCTCTGAGCACTGTTATTTTAAGTCTGCAGAAAACAATTTTAGAATAATGACACCCTTAACAAACTTCAACGCGGACGGAGTCGCGGGCACAGCTAGTTGCTAATAAAGATATAGATACTGGTACTCATTTGTTGCATACGATTGGGTCAAGCAAGCAATATAAGCAATGAACGGTCTATTTGATGATTTACATGTTAATTAGAGCGGTCTAAAACGAGCATGGCATCATATATTATATTAATTCCACGTAGATTTTTAATTTAGAATTGGTAGCAGTTTTATATAGACTGCTTTTTACACAGTCAGCAATTTCGCAAAAATCCTAATGATTACCACTTATATCACATGGACCATAGAAAGGGCTGTAAGTAGGTGCTGATAATCGAATTCGTTTGCTCACGACTAAAAAATTTAAAGTCAGCATCATCCACGCAAAATGCTGTCAAAAAAACGTCGAAAAGAGCTCAAAACGCCTTGTTGACCGAAGTCGGTTTTGTATTGGACTCGAAATATGTCGGACTTTTAAATGTCCTTTAGTTGTATATTTATACAATTTGCATAAACAATTTGCAAATTGCTTGATGAAAATTGTCCAAATTTTGTATTTTGCCTAAGTGAACACAAAAAAGTGGCAAAGTCCAAATCATTACAGCGCATTTATGCATATGTTTAATTGCGTATTAATCGTCTTCCCTAGTCATTTCTATTCAGCGAAAATTTTGTTAACCTACTTCTTTATATTATGTTTAATTGATTTAGATTTACAAAAAATACTATTTAGGTAGCATTAAATAAATAAAATTACTTTCTGATGGCCGCAAAATACACTTAACCGATTGCTTAGTAGGGACACGTCCGTATTATATAAATTGATGCACCTACCTAAATTTCACCTGAAACATAATAATAATTTGTTCTAGTATGTTGTATGTGGCGCCAGTGACAACGCACGTGGCGGCAGACAAGCGGCGCCCGCGCCGAAGGCCACCACTTCATTACGTTCAATTTCATGATTCTCTTTGATGTAATGACGCAATTTCGCAGTTTGCCTAAATCATTATTTTATATTGTGACCTTGATAAGTACCTAACCGTAGGGTACTTCAGCGCATCGTAAATTACTCAAACACTTCCGTAATCTATTAATAATGTAGATATAAAAATACTTATATGAAAGCAATTTTGTATAAAAATAGTATCTAGGTTTGTATCGTATGAATATCATTGATCGTATGTCATTACTATAGCCCGGTACTGTCTCTCTTGCTTTTTCTTTACGTCGTTTCCACATTACTGAGGATCGCGACCTCCTTCCAGGAGTTTCTTCCTCACTCAGGTGTAGTGTTGTTAAAAAGCTCGAGCTCCCGAGCCTTAAACTCAATGAAGGCTCGAGCCCTAAAGGCTCGAGCTTTCAATCGAGCCCTATGTACAAGTCTCGAGCCGCGACTCGAGCCTTATTGTAAAGGGCTCGAGTCGCGACTCGAGCCTTGTGTAAAGAGCTCGGAGTCGCGACTCGAGCCTTGTGCATAGAGCTCGATTGAACGCCCCAGCGAGGCTCGACTCGAGCCCTATACATAAAGTTCGAACGAGCCGCGATTCGAGGCGTCTACCTCTATGCAAAGTTCAAGTCGAAGCTCGAGCTCTGTACTCACATTTGGTGTTACTCGATAGTTATACTCCAAAACGAGTAAATATGTGGAAAAACGTGTGGACCGCTAATAATTTCGCGAAGGCTCGCTACGAGTCGGCTTGATTGAATTAAATAGATGTATGTAAAGTACCTACTACATAAACAACTTACACACCTACACACACATACATAGGTCAGCCTAATGTGGTACTCAATAACTAAAGCAAACTCATGTTGATAGAAATGATTTTTTTTTATTTTTGTAATAATTTGAATGAATTTCATTTTTTACTTAGAATATGTTTTGATGAGGATGGTGTCACCTTAAAGTTACCTAAATGAATGCAACTGGAACTAGTTGACGAGTAAAACTAGGTGTGCCAAGTATGAGCTCATTTTGTTAGTTATGATGAGAGCTTATCACCCGACATGATGAAGTGACCTGAAGGTCTACTTCGGTGACTACTAATGGTACTAGTTAACGAGTAGAGCGAGGCGTACCGTGTGTGTGCTCGTTTTGTTAGTTATGGTGAGACCTTACTACCGGACATGGTGGAGTGACCTGAAGGTCTACTTCAGTGACTACTAATAATAATAATAATAATAATAATAATAATAACCATTTATTTCAGGCATTTAGAGCCCATAAAATTTCAAGACATAAATAACAAAATAAAAACTATAAACTAATACATATTTTATATAATTTAAAACTAAAAACTACTGTGTACGAGAGGTCGGCGTCGTCTTTCGCTGCGGGGTGTCAAGTAGCCGGCCGCGGAAACGGCGATATAAGACACCCTTCGGCCAGAACTCCTCCTTGAGGAAGGTCTCTAACTGTGGAGTTGGAGCCTGCACCACGAACGATGTAAAATTGGTTTTGTGGCGCGCCTCCAACTTCTCCACCCTCAAGGTCAGGTTTGTCTTCACCTTGATGTACTCCACGATCTCCTCGGCCTTCGTAGAGTGGTGTAGGCGGGACACATACAGCTGCGTCGTTGGTGTTGCAGCACGTAGCAGCATGCTGGGTCCTGTCAGACCTGTACCACACAGGTTGTGACGAGTAGGCTTCCTTTTCTTATTTTCCACCTTGATGAAACCTTCCTCGTCACACTTCGTGTTTTTTGCACCTATAGTCGTGCTAGGTACAGAGCGACTCTGCTTACCCCCTTTTACAATAACTACTTGTCGTGATGGTTGTGACACAGTAGTATTGTTTGCAGCGACAATTGCAGAGTAGGCACGTATGGGGATCGACTTACCTACTACACGCGTCGTAGCCTCGGTAGGTACGGCGCGGGCGGCAGAGCACGATGCAACGCATGCATTCTTGGCGGCAGGTGACGTAGGTGAACTCGCCGACTCAAAACTGCTGATGGATGCGTTCTGTGCCCCGCGGCGTGTGTTCACGTTCGAGGCGTCAGGTGACCTACTTGTAGAAATAGCGCTGCGTAGCAACACTACTTTGGCACGTAACTCACTTATGGTGGTGTCTGACGCCTCCAGCTTCGACTGTACTACAGCCAGGCTCGCTTTTAGAGATGTTATGTCCTTAAGCAGCCTGGTGACGTCAACGTGGTCGAACGTGACGGGAGGCAACTTATGGAGCTCCTTCGCCACGAAAGCAGGCACGTCGTTCGTTTTGTTAGTTATGATGAGACCTTACCACCTGACATGATGGAGTGACCTGAAGGTCTACTTCGGTGGCTACTACTGGTACTAGTTAACGAGTAGAGCTAGGTGTACCAAGTGTGTGCTCGTTTTGTTAGTTATGATGAGACCTTACCACCCGACATGATGTAGTGACCTGAAGGTCTACTTCAGTGACTACTAATGGTACTAGTTAACGAGTAGAGCTAGGTGTACCGAGTGTGTGCTCGTTTTGTTAGTTATGATGAGACCTTACCACCTGACATGATGGAGTGACCTGAAGGTCTACTTCGGTGGGTACTACTGGTACTAGTTAACGAGTAGAGCTAGGTGTACCGAGTGTGTGCTCGTTTTGTTAGTTATGATGAGACCTTACCACCCGACATGATGGAGTGACCTGAAGGTCTACTTCAGTGACTACTAATGGTACTAGTTAACGAGTAGAGCTAGGTGTACAGAGTGTGTGCTCGTTTTGTTAGTTATGATAAGACGTTACCACCCGACATGATGGAGTGACCTGAAGGTCTACTTCGGTGACTACTAATGGTACTAGTTAACGAATAGAGCTAGGTGTACCGAGTGTGTGCTCGTTTTGTTAGTTACGATGAGACCTTACCACCCGACATGATGGAGTGACCTGGAAGTCTACTTCGGTGACTACTAATGGTACTAGTTAACGAGTATAGCTAGGTGTACCGAGTGTGTGCTTGTTTTATTAGTTATGATGAGACCTTACCAGCCGACATGATGGAGTAACCTGAAGGTCTACTTCGGTGACTACTACTGGTACTAGTTAACGAGTAGAGCTAGGTGTACCGAGTGTGTGCTCGTTTTGTTAGTTATGATAAGACGTTACCACCCGACATGATGGAGTGACCTGAAGGTCTACTTCGGTGACTACTAATGGTACTAGTTAACTAATAGAGCTAGGTGTACCGAGTGTGTGCTCGTTTTGTTAGTTATAATGAGACCTTACCACCTGACATGATGGAGTGACCTGAAGGTCTACTTCGGTGACTACTAATGGTACTAGTTAACGAGTAGAGCTAGGTGTACCGAGTGTGTGCTCGTTTTGTTAGTTACGATGAGACCTTACCACCCGACATGATGGAGTGACCTGGAAGTCTACTTCGGTGACTACTAATGGTACTAGTTAACGAGTATAGCTAGGTGTACCGAGTGTGTGCTTGTTTTATTAGTTATGATGAGACCTTACCAGCCGACATGATGGAGTAACCTGAAGGTCTACTTCGGTGACTACTACTGGTACTAGTTAACGAGTATAGCTAGGTGTACCGAGTGTGTGCTTGTTTTATTAGTTATGATGAGACCTTACCACCTGACATGATGGAGTGACCTGAAGGTCTACTTCGGTGACTACTAATGGTACTAGTTAACGAGTAGAGCTAGGTGTACCGAGTGTGTGCTCGTTTTGTTAGTGATGATGAGACCTTACCACTCGACATGATGGAGTGACCTGAAGGTCCACTTCGGTGACTACTAATGGTACTAGTTAACGAGTATAGCTAGGTGTACCGAGTGTGTGCTTGTTTTATTAGTTATGATGAGACCTTACCAGCCGACATGATGGAGTAACCTGAAGGTCTACTTCGGTGACTACTACTGGTACTAGTTAACGAGTAGAGCTAGGTGTACCGAGTGTGTGCTCGTTTTGTTAGTTATGATGAGACCTTGTCACCCGACATGATGGAGTGACCTGGAGGTCTACTTCGGTGACTACTACTGGTACTAGTTAACGAGTAGAGCGAGGCGTACCGTGTGTGTGCTCGTTTTGTTAGTTTTGATGAGACCTTACTACTGGACATGATGAAGTGACCTGAAGGTCTGCTGTGGTGACTGCTACTGGAACTAGCTAACGAATAGAGGTAGGCCTACCAAGTGCCCCAGCACTTGCGCGAAAGACACTTCCGCGAAAGACATTTGCGCGTATGGACATTTTCGCTTAATGTCCCAGCGGTGACCAGCGACAAATCTAAAGTGAAATTTAATAAAAGCAGCCGCCATTTTGAATTTTGCTGTTATTGAACCGATTGGTTTCAAAATCAATATCTGAGTGTCCCAGCGATGACCAAACACGAATCTAAAGTCAAATTTAATAAAAAAAACCGCCATTTTGAACTTTGCTATTTATGAACATTTTGCTTGCAAAATCGATATCTAAGTGTCCCAGCGATGACCAAACACAAATCTAAAGTGAAAATTAATAACAGCAACCGCCATTTTGAATTTTGCTGTTATTGAACCGATTGGTTTCAAAATCGATATCTGAGTGTCCCAGCGATGACCAAACACAAATCTAAAGTGAAATTTAATAAAAGCAGCCGCCATTTTGAACTTTGCTATTTATGAACCTTTTGCTTGCAAAATCGATATCTAAGTGTCCCAGCGATGACCAAACACGAATCTAAAGTGAAATTTAATTAAAGCAGCCGCCATTTTGAATTTTGCTATTTATGAACATTTTGCTTGCAAAATCGATATCTAAGTGTCCCAGCGATGACCAAACACGAATCTAAAGTGAAAATTAATAACAGCAACCGCCATTTTGAATTTTGCTGTTATTGAACCGATTGGTTTCAAAATCGATATCTGAGTGTCCCAGCGATGACCAAACACAAATCTAAAGTGAAATTTAATAAAAGCAGCCGCCATTTTGAATTTTGCTGTTATTGAACCGATTTGTTTCAAAATCGATATCTGAGTAACCCAGCGATAACCAAATACGAATCTTAAGTCAAATTAAATAAAAAACGCCGCCATTTTGAACTTTGCTATTTATGAACCTTTCAACAAATCGGTTCAATAACAGCAAAATTCAAAATTGCGGCTGCTTTTATTAAATTTCACTTTAGATTAGTGTTTGGTCATCACTGGGACACTTAGATATCGATTTTGCAAGCAAAAGGTTCATAAATAGCATAGTTCAAAATGGCGGCTTCTTTTATTAAATTTGACTTAAGATTCGTATTTGGTCATCGCTGGGTTACTCAGATATCGATTTTAAAACAAATCGGTTCAATAACAGCAAAATTAAAAATGACGGCTGATTTTATTGTATTTCACTTTAGATTCGTGTTTGGTCATCGCTGGGACATTTTGATATAAAATTTTCAAGCAAAAGGTTCATAAATAGCATAGTTCAAAAAGGTGACTTTTTTAATTTAATTTGACTTAGGACTCGTATTTGGTCATCGCTGGGTTACGCAGATATCGATTTTGAAACAAATCGGTTCAATAACAGCAAAATTCAAAATGGCGGCTGCTTTTATTAAATTTCACTTTAGACTCGTGTTTGGTCATCGCTGGGACACTTAGATATCAATTTTGCAAGCAAAAGTGTTAAATTTAGGCTGTATTTCAATAAAAACAAGTTAGATTTCTAGTTGAAAAATGAAAAATTATATTTACGTTGTATTTGTACATTAGAGTTCACAGGTAAAGACAACAGCGCCACAAGTGGCAACGAAACTAAAACTTACAAAAGCATTTACAAAGCCAGTTCGAAACAAAAAATGTTTACAGAGATGCCTACAAATACTTTATAAATTTATTCTTTCAATACTCCCACTTAAATTTATAAGGTAGACAACTTTACTTTACTTAGTACTTACTTTATTTTGTAACAAAAAAAATTAAACCTCTTTCTATTAAAACACTGAATCACCCAACTCAAACCTTAAATCAAACATTTCTCAAAATATTATCTCTGTTTGAATTAAACTTATTTGCAGGCAAAGCTTTAGTTAGGAAATCAGCTAATTGATTTGAACTCTCTACATATTTAAAATCAATAATTTTATTGGTAACATTCTCTCTAATAAAATTATATCTTATATCTATGTGCTTGCTTCTTCTATGAAAAACAGGGTTATTTATTAATTTAATTGCACTCTGGTTATCAACATTTAAAGTTATTATGCCTTGTGGCTCCCCAATATCACAAAGAAATTGTCTAAGCCATAATATTTCTTTAGTAGCTTTCACTAGCAGCCATATATTCGGACTCAGTTGTGGACAATGCCACAGTATTTTGTTTACGGGTAGACCAAGTGACAGGACCTCCATTCAGTAAAAATATATAGCCTGTATTAGATTTTCTAGTGTCCAAATCACCAGCAAAGTCAGAGTCAGAGTAGCCAACTAATTCAACATTACCCTGATATACAATACACACATCTTTAGAATTAATTAAATAACGCAAGATTCTTTTTACGGCTGTAACATGTGAAGAACCTGGGTTATTGACATATCTACTAACAACGTTAACAGCATACGATATGTCAGGTCTCGATACAGATGACAAAAATAACAAAGCTCTCACTGCTTCTCTATATGGAAAATTAATAGGCTCATTAGTTGTATTCTTAGATAAATGTACATTTACATCAGCAGGGGTACTACTGCTTTTTGCATCTGACAAATTAAATTTATTTATTATTGTTTTAATATACTGTCTTTGACTTATGCTTATACAACTTTTTTCTATATTTATTTCCATACCAATAAATGAATTATTATTTAAAACCTTAATCTCAAACTTTTGCTTAAGAATACTCAATATTTCAGATAATACAACTTTACTTTTAGCCAGTAGTAACCCATCATCAACATAAAGAATTAATATTACTTTTACATCTTTAAAATATCCTACAAATACACAATTTTTTTTTTCCTTTATTATCATTTTACATAACCAACTTTAACTAAATAATTGTACTAATAGCATTGCTATAAACCACACAGGTTTGTCTACAATGCTAATATTCATCATTCTGCTAATAACAGTCTTGAAGAAATTAATTATAATACAATATTATTACATACTAGGTAACTACACAATTTCTCAAACACCATGCCATAACAGTTTTCTAGTTCTTTTATCTTTAAATAAAAGCATTTACCAATTATAACACATAGAAAAATATTACACATAGAACCAGATTAATGCATTCACTTGATATTAAGGTTTACCTACTTTTAGAAAATAATATTTTAGTTTAGCTTTTATGTTTTTTGTATTCAATTCTTTTTTTTGAGTGGAGGGTAGCTCATCATTAATTAATCGGGGAACTAAGTATTGCGCGGTCCTCTCGCCGTATACATTCCTTGCTGGCAAGATACACAATCGCCCTCGTGCGACCGACCGTGTGTATACAGGGTGTTCAATTTTTTTATGAAATTTGGAATTAAAATATTGTTCTTTAAGAATATTATATTTAAAACGAATTTGGACTGGCAAAACTTTACAGTGCTTAAATAGTCCAATCTCGTTGTCCTTAAACTGTATTTTAACTATCGGAGATACTATTTGTTTCAGTATTTTAAGCTGCAACTTATAAATACTATTTAGATACGTATTGTAAGTACGACCGTAACTACTAACACCATACTCAATGTATGCTTCAGCGAGCGAATTATACAATGCTAATTTAATTCTAAACGGGATACGATCTTTTAAGATATATATGTTAGCTAAAAACTGCCTTAATTTGTCACATACATGCTCAATATGATGCCCCCAATTAAATCTGTTATCTATTGTAAGCCCAAGATATTTATACGATTTTACTAGCTCAATAGTTGGGCAGTTGCACCTCAGCGAATTTATGGAATGGACACAGTAGTGATCGTGAGCTTTTAGCTGTTCATTGGATAAGTGTTTGAGATGGGGTGAAATAATATGCATAAGTTTTGTTTTTTTTTGCATTTATGACCAATCCAGCATCGTGGCACCACTTTACAAGATTATTGAAGTCTGATTGAAGTAGATGATACGCCTCTTGTAGTTGATTTCTACCAATCACAAGGCAAGTATCATCAGCATACTGATAACATGTGCAATTTCTTAAAACATTGCTCATGCCATTGACATACGTTAGGAAGAACAGCGGTCCGAGGACTGATCCCTGTGCTGTTCCATTCGTAATGTTAATGGTATCGCTGTGTGTATTACCTATTTTGACGTTGAATTTACGATCAGTGAAATAATTTTTACACCAATCAAGGAGTGGTCCACGTATACCACTGTCATTAAGCTTCTTCATTAGTTCAGCATGATTTAAAGTGTCAAATGCTCGAGAAAAGTCAATAAAAAGAACCAAGACATTCTTTCTATCGTTAAGGTTTGCATTAACCTCATCCGTAAATCTAGACAAAAGTTCTGTGGTTCCCTTTCCCTGTTGAAATCCAAATTGGTTATCGTAAATAATATTATGTTTTCTATAATAAGTATGTATCTGTTCACAAATACACTTCTCAAATATCTTATCAAATGCTGGGAGGAGGGTTATTGGGCGGTAGTTAAGGTAGTCGTCCTTTCTGCCTGATTTAAAAATAGGTCGCACACAACCAAAAAAACACAAACAAAAAAAACAAAAAAAAAAAAATTATCAGATGGACATTGTTTGAAACCACAAATGTCAAGAAAAGAACAAAATTTATTATTCCAACATCTAGATGACTGTTTGAGACCATATATAGATTTAATTAACTTACATACTTTTGAAGACTGTGCTTCCAATCCCTCTGGCACCTCCATGTATATTTCTTCTGAGAGCTCACCGTACAGGAAGGCCGTCTTCACATCAAATAGCTCAATCTGCAGTTCATCTCTCGCAGCAATACTAAGCAATACCCTAATGGAATCATACCTGCTAGTAGGGGAAAAGGTTTCATTGTAATCCAAGCCCTTTACTTGTGTGAACCCTCGTGCACACAGTCGTGCTTTAAATCTCACTATTTCTGCAACTTTGTTTTTCTTTATGGTGAATACCCATTTACAAGACACGGGCTTCTTCTCTGTTCGATCAGTCAGTATCCAAGTTTGATTTTCTTTATGTGAGGAAAGCTCTTCAATCACAGCTTTCTTCCATTGATGGGAATTTGGACTATTCATCGCTTCTTCATATGTATTAGGTATTTCAAATTCTGTGAAATTTAATTCCAGGTTATTATTTCGACGAGGACGCAACGTGACATTTCTTTGTTCTTCCTGTTCCAAACGGATATGTCTTGGAGGGACATAAGTTTCATCTAGTTCTTCTAAACTCTTCATACTATCATCTGAACTACTTTCTTCAGGTAAATTGTCTTGTTGATCGATAACATGTTGAAACTCAGCCTGTGGGATAGACTTCGTAGAATTATCTTCTTGTTCAGTTGTCGCTTCAATAAGACTTTGTTTTACTTCTTGTGTACCACATTCATCTTGTGTACTACATTCATCAAACTTTACATCTCGGGATATTGTAACCTTTTTGGTATTTTCGTCATACATCCTGTAATTATCATGGTTATATCCAACTAACAACATCTTTACACTTTTCTTGTCAAGTTTTCTTCGCTTTTCTTTTGGCACATGTACATAGCCAATGGATCCAAATATTCTGATATGTTGCAAGTTAGGTTTTACTCCATGCCATAGTTCAAATGATGTAACATCCCCCGTCTGACTTGATGTATTTCTATTTAACAAATATATGGCACAGTTGACAGCCTCTGCCCACATATTTAAAGGAATGTTCTTCGCATATAACATTGTTCTTGCAGTTTCCATGATGGAACGCATTTCTCTTTCTGCTCTCCCATTCTGCTGAGGGGTGTACGGGGCAGTACGTTCATGTGTTATTCCCTTATTCTCCAAAAATGATGTAAATTCATGGTTCACATATTCACAACCATTATCTGTATGCAGTATGCGCAAATCATGGTTAAATTTGTTTTTTACAATCGCATTATACTTCAGAAAATATTGAAACACTTCACTCTTATGTTTCATGAAATAAACATAACGATAACTTGTTGCTCCATCTTTGAACAAAACAAAATATTTCATACCCGACACAGAAGCCTCTTCTATAGGACCACACACATCACTGTATGCAATTTCGCCAGGCTGTGATGGATCTCGGGTAGATTTCAAGAAGTCTTGCTTGCTTCCCATATGAGCACGCTTCACAAACAAATTCCTGATTTCCACTCAATGCAACAGGAATCACACCATTCTCATTCATCATTCATTCACCATTTGACGACCTCTGTGGTTCGGTGGTACTGTGTATGGACTGCCACGCAGAGGTCGCGGGTTCGATTCCCGCACAGTGCAAATATTTGTGTGCATGAACATGTCTATTTGCATTGGTCTGGGTGTTTCTATGTATAATATGTATGTATTTACAAAAAAAAAAGTATATATGTATGTATATCCGCATTCTAAAACCCATAACACAAGCTATATAAATATGCTTACTTTGGGTCTAGATGGCGTTGTTGTAGTTGTTGTGATATTGTGATATTTTTAAGCTCCTTGACGTTCAAATGTCCTAATCTTTCATGCCAAACTTTTATATCTGTTTGCATAATATTGCAATCTTCTTGTTTGATTGTTCTGACATCTAATTCATACAAGTTATTCTCTGTTAGATGTCCACTCATGACAACGACATTAGTTTTCAAAATCATTGCTTTTTCATAACTCTTCATTATCATATATCCTCTCCTAGTGGCAGCACCTTCGGAAAACAGAGTTCTTCGCAAATCTGGTACATATAAAACATTTTCAAGTTTACATCTCTCCCATGTACCATTAACCTTTTTCTCTATCATTATAGTCCCTTTACCACATACATTGATACTCTGTTTGTTACCCAATTTAACAGAATTATTGTGCTGAGACTCATTAAACTCACAGAAGTAGTCCCGCATGAAGGTCATGTGCATTGAGGCTCCACTATCAAGAATCCATGCCTCTTCATCATGTTCATTCAACGCAGCGCTGAATGCTAACATATTGTTAGGTTTCTACTTTTTCCTTAGCATTCGGCAATCCTTAGCGAAGTGACCTCTTTTATTGCAATTGTAGCACACAAATCTGTGACTTGTTGGTCTCTGGTCATTTGAAGTGTTCTGTTTATTTCCATTACTTGATTTAAAATTACCTTTTGATGTTACTAGTGCTGTCTCACTATTACTAGCATGATTGCTAAGGCTGGCTTCTTCATCTACTAAACGAGAAGTGAGGTTTTGAATCGTTTGACTTTCTTCATCTAGTGACAACCATGCTTGTCTAAGTGAACGATATGTTGATGGTAATGTACTCAGAATCTTAGTCATTACTGCTGTGTCACTGATTTTCTCACCAGTTTCCCGTAGCTGCTTTGCTAAGCTTTCAACCTTGGACACATGCTGTGCCATGGTATCACTGGCACTGTATGAATATTGATAAAATTTTTCATGAATTAACATCTTGTTAAATTCTGATTTCTGTTCATAGATAGCTTCTAATTTTGTCATGACTTGTTTAGCAGTCTCGCAGTTTTCTATAAGAGATATTTGGTTCAAATCCATGGATGAGGTTAGGATGAACCCATGTTCATCCATGCCATCATCTTTATCCCACTGCACTTGCGAACTGGTTTCCACTGGTCTCTCTTTTTCTATGTTCAATCCTTTTGCTCTTAATGCGCATTTCACTTGAAACTACCATTGTTTGAAATTTTTTCCATCAAATTTCTCAATTTTCATTGCGTTCGTAACCTCCATTTTTACATCGATTGTAATTTTGCTCTTAACTTGAAGATTTTTATTAAAATATATTAGTAATTAGTTCTGGGCCCATAACCTGTTAAATTTAGGCTGTATTTCAATAAAAACAAGTTAGATTTCTAGTTGAAAAATGAAAAATTATATTTACGTTGTATTTGTACATTAGAGTTCACAGGTAAAGACAACAGCGCCACAAGTGGCAACGAAACTAAAACTTACAAAAGCATTTACAAAGCCAGTTCGAAACAAAAAATGTTTACAGAGATGCCTACAAATACTTTATAAATTTATTCTTTCAATAAAAAGGTTCATAAATAGCATAGTTCAAAATGGCGGCTTCTTTTATTAAATTTGACTTAAGATTCGTATTTGGTCATCGCTGGGTTACTCAGATATCGATTTTGAAACAAATCGGTTCAATAACAGCAAAATTCAAAATGGCGGCTGATTTTATTGTATTTCACTTTAGATTCGTGTTTGGTCATCGCTGGGACATTTTGATATAAATTTTCAAGCACAAGGTTCATAAATAGTATAGTTCAAAAAGGTGTCTTTTTTTACTTAATTTGACTTAGGACTCGTATTTGGTCATCGCTGGGTTACTCAGATATCGATTTTGAAACAAATCGGTTCAATAACAGCAAAATTCAAAATGGCGGCTGCTTTTATTAAAATTCACTTTAGACTCGTGTTTGGTCATCGCTGGGACACTTAGATATCAATTTTGCAAGCAAAAGGTTCATAAATAGCATAGTTCAAAATGGCGGCTTCTTTTATTAAATTTGACTTAAGATTCGTATTTGGTCATCGCTGGGTTACTCAGATATCGATTTTGAAACAAATCGGTTTAATAACAGAAAAATTCAAAATGGCGGCTGATTTTATTGCATTTCACTTTAGATTCGTGTTTGGTCATCGCTGGGACATTTTGATATAAATTTTTCAAGCAAAAGGTTCATAAATAGCATAGTTCAAAAAGGTGACTTTTTTTATTTAATTTGACTTAGGACTCGTATTTAGTCATCGCTGGGTTACTCAGATATCGATTTTGAAACAAATCGGTTCAATAACAGCAAAATTCAAAATGGCGGCTGCTTTTATTAAATTTCACTTTAGATTCTTATTTGGTCATCGCTGGGACACTCAGATATCGATTTTGAAACCCATCGGTTCAATAACAGCAAAATTCAAAATAACGGGTGCTTTTATTAAATTTCACTTTATATTCGTGTTTGGTCATCGCTGGGACACTTGGATATTGATTTTGAAAGCAAACGGTTCATAAATAGCAAAGATCAAAATGGCGCGCAGCTGCTTTAGTTATATTAGACTTAAGATTCGTGTTTCGTCATCGCTGGGCTACCTACTCAGATATCAATTACAGCAAAGTCAAGGTCACGTGACCTTGGGGGCACCTCGTAATGTTTCCCCATCCTACTACTACCTCTTGGGGGTACCTCCAAGATCACAATGGTGACCTCTGACCTTGAACTTTGACCTAATCTCAGTTTGAGACGTGGCGGGAGTAGAAGGATAGGGGAACACCACGAGGTACTCCAAGGGCACCTTCTGAAGATCATTGACTTGAGGTCAAGGTCTGACCTCAAGTCAATGATCTTCAGAAGGTTCCCCTAAGTGTGTGTCTCCTGCTACTCCCACAACCCACCGTGTCCCGGGCGTTTGATAAAGCTATGTTTTTAAGTACCTAATGTCTCATCATAACTAACAAAATGAGCCCATACACGGTACGCAGCTCTATTCGTCATTTAGTTCCAGTAGCAGTCACTGCAGTAAACCTTTTCAGGTCACTCCATCATGTCCGGTAGTAAGGTCTCATCATAACCAACAAAATAGCCCATACACGGCGAGCTTAGCTCTACTCATTAGATAGTTCCATTAGCAGTCACCGAAGTAGACCTTCAGGTAACTCCACCATGTCCACTCCATCAGTAAGGTCTCATTATAACTAACAAAACGAGCCCATAAATGCCTTAGTTAGGCTGCCTTATGTATGTGCGTGTGAAAGTTATTTATGTAGTGGTGCAATTCTATACCTACCTATAAATTTTGAAAACGTGTGCTAGATTACGAACAAATATTATATACAAACAAACATACAAAAATCTAATCTTTTCTTTTTATAATATTAGATTAGATTTAAATATAAGTACTTAGTAGTTAGCGTGACATAATTGTCATTTTAGTAAAAAAAAAATAGTTTGTAAAATGTAACATAGGTAAGGTAAGGGCAGTGCTAAATTTTAAGAGATTTGAATTTGTATACAATATTCTGATAAAACGAAATACGGTGAATTGCTAGATAACGAAGCTCGAGCTTCGTCTCGACTAGTCTCGAGCCTTCTCTTTAGGGCTCTTGAGCCTTTAAAGCTTGCGAGCCCTTAGAGCTCGAGCCTTTAAAGCTCACGAGCCCTTAGAGCTCGAGCCTTCAAGGCTCGCGAGCCCTTAGAGCTCGAGCTTTGAAGGCTCTCTAAGCTTCGACTCGGGGTTCAAGCTTCCGACTCAAAGCTCATTTCCTCAACACTACTAAGGTGTGCCATTTGTTGCAATCTTTCTCCTACGGCAGATCAAATGCTTTTGCATTTCAATCGATGCATTGATCTGATTGAAATGCAAAAGCATTATGCATTATTTGCAGCAAAAAGCTTGCTCAAGGCGGTTAGACAGTTTCGTTACGCTTACCATTTATCACCAGGTGCTCGTTTGTCACCGAAGTTGTATATAACAAAAGATTGTAAAACGAATTGATAGTCTATTTCAGGGAAATTACCCAATGTTCCGGTTTGCCTATGCAGAGCTTCTTGTAATTAAATATTTGTTAAAATCTAATCACAAGATCAGAACGGAATATTGATAAGATAGGTAAATAATAATAGTTGTAGGTACACTGGTTGATAGTGCCGCCGTACATGTTCTAGAATTTTCTGTTTTGTATTTTTACCACCATTGTTATTGTGCCTTCGCTCTTTGCGATTATCTATATTTTTATAGTTGAAGTATTAGTTGGATAGTACATAGTCGGAAACCGTAACTATTAGTATTAAGAATATCATTGTTTTGTTATGCGACTAACTGCGACCTAGTCGATCACGCGTGCATGACTCATGGACGGCACACCGACTTGATGTGCCGCTTCTCTTGTTCAACTTTTATGTATCGACTAACGTAGGTATTAGGCTGCGTTCATACGACAGGCGCCGCGCTATGCGCACGCAACGCGCTCTACCTGCGCCTAACACGCTTTTCAATTCGGTGTATAATAATTTAAGTCTTATAACACATTAACAGATCTCATCAGCACTTATAAAAGTGTATGCGCGGTGGGAGCAGCGCGATTACGACGCGTGCGCTACGCTGTTACTACGCGACCGCTGAGCGTGCGCGCGCGCATATTTTATATCGATATATTTTAAACTTTATAATACAAATGAGAAGCATTAAATTCCAATGTTCCTAAAGACGGAGCGATATGTACGCGACGAGCGCGCTATGCCGCGCTGAAAAAATTGCACTCGTGTGAACACATCCTTTTTTTTTTTATTGTAGCCTACCAAAGTGACTCCACCCCGCTATGGCGGCTGGGAATGGAGTTAGGGGAAGGGAATGAGGGAGGTAAGGAAAGGGGAAAGGGGGGAAGTTGGGCCTCCGGCGCTCTCACTCACCGAGCGAAACGCAGTAGTACGGATACTACTAATCTTACGTCGATCTTCTATGAGAGGGTAGTACTTCCCCGGACGATCCGGGCCATTCATGCTGAAACCAGCGTGGATCAACTACCGTATAAAACCCTTAAACTACCGAGATACACTATGTGTTACTTTGGAGTAGAGTATCTTTGTTATTTATTTTTCTACTGCGAGCGTAGGTACCTCTCTGATGATTATTATTTCATACCTACTTGTAGGTATGGTTTAAATTATTGTCAGTTATCTAGACTGAAAACTCTCAAAGTCGTGTGATTCAAAGTTCCGGTGTACTAATTAATTATTATCATGTTTATTTAATTACGAAAGATATATCTTAATAATTGACGACACGACAAATAAAAAAATCATGTCACAACAAGACGTAATTTATTATCTTAAATATATTTATAATATTAATTGGTTTAGTACGTATCTACATGGACGTGCGTGCCTGATAAAATTTGTAGTTGAATTATACACTAACAATGATAATGAATCTGATGTTCATTACGTCAAGGAATTCCGGTACCTACATCAGTTGATAAAACCTTGCTAATCAATTCATTGCCTTCTTCATTTTCATAAACACGGTAAAAAAAGGCTCCTATTCGCTGGGTCTGCCTGTAAGATGATGCATTTAATCATTGGCATTTTCTAACGTTTTATACGTACCTAAGTCACGTTGTTAACTCGCTAAGATAAACTATTCTGTGTCTTAGCCAGAGAAAATGTTTCTGATTTTTTCAGGCTAGATATCGATTACAATTTTTAATTCAAAATAAAAAAATCTAGCTAGTGCGAATCTAACTCTCGCACCGAGACTAACAAATTTTAATAGATTTTTTTTTCTATTTATTTAAAAAGTGCCTAATATCACTAAAATCTTTTTCTTTTTTAACCGACTTCAAAAAGAAGGATTCGGGTCGTATTTTTTTTTCTTTGTATGTTTCGTACCTCATCATAACTCGGTCATTTATGAACCGATTTGAAAATTCTTTTTTTATTTTAAAGGGTATTTTTGAAATTGGTCCCATATTTTTATTATAAAAAATGGTTCAGTAGTGGTATGTTTGTTACAACAGAACTCGGTCATTTCTGAACCAATATGGAAAATTCTTTTTTTTTATTTGAAAGGGTGTAAAAATTGGATTCAGCAGCAGCGCTAGCGAATAGTTAACCAAGTCAGCTGGGAACGGTATATGGACACATGGTCATACTTGCAAAGATTAAAAACAAACAAATGCAGTTATTAAGAAGACGGTCATATTTGTTTAGGAGATCTGCATTCAGGTCTAAATAGCATACGTCACCATAGTCGATTAAAGGGAGAACTAAAGCTTGTACAAGCATTACCTTTGTCTTGGATGGGAGAAAGTTTTTCAGGCGATAAAGAGCGCGTAGAGTACCTACCGATGACTCGTTGGCTCACGCTAGTTGCTTGAGCTTGGCAGTTGAGAGTGGAGTCAATGTATAAGCCGAGATCTTTGACACTGGCACTCAATTCTATAGCCCAACCATCTTAGATGGTTGATGGTAACTTGCTTGTATCTAACAAGCGTACCATGTGGTGACTCCCTAGCATGATGGCCTGACACTTGTTAGGATTTACCGAAAGACCAAACCTATTTGACTAATTTTTTATTTGATCTAGTTCACTATTCATTTAATTAATTGCTGTATATATACAACCTACCTTAGCCTGTGAGTAAAGTTGCAAGTCATCAGCATACAGATGATACGCGCACTGAAGATTTTGGGTTATGAGATTGATAAATATTGAGAACAAAGCGGAGAGAGAATGCCACTTTGAGACGCCAACTGGATGAGGAATCATACAGGCGCACCGACTGCTGACGCTCCTGAAGATAAGAAGAGAACCATATCGTAATAATTGTTTGTGAGCACAAGCCTCCAGTACTTTAGAAAGGAATGGGAGTATGGATATGGGACGAAAATGATGGGTAAAGGAATAAATACATATTAACTTAACATAACATATTAACTTACACTTTAATTTAGATTTGCCCAAAATTAGGTATGCAGTGTTGTTTCTTGCCAAATTGTATGGTTTGAGGTCAGCGAGCATGTCTTTAAGTTTTATTTCTTTACTAAATAAATATGCACAAAAAAATAAATTGTTTGAAAATACACCAAAAAGCATTACCTACCTCCTTCATTTTTTTGGTTGAAGAGGTTTACTTTTGTTGACGAGCGAGTGACCCACCTGATGGTAACCGTATACAGTATTTCAAAATTTAAATACCTTGACCAAGTACAAATACCGCACTACTTAGTATTTGCATTGTTGGCATAGGGTGAAAGCGAACATCTTGAGGATACCTAGACAATGATAGAAATATAGAACATAAGTTTAGGGTTTAATTAAATGTTTTAGGTTATTCAGAGCAGAGCAGCAATAAATTAACGATGATAAAAACTTGGATTGCTTGGAAGAACTTGCTTTTAGCGAATCGATCGCCAATTGGACAAATATTTAGACACACACAGACAATATTTTTGTGTACAGTATAGAGTTTTCTATTCTAGCTTCGACTACTGTCGCTCTACTGAGCGAACTAGAAATCTTGCAAGTAAGTACTTTAGTAAGGCATTTAAACAAGATTATGATCATCGGCAATATAAAATTCAGTTGATACAATGAACAGACCGAAATTACTCTCAATCTTATTATCGATTAGGTATGTATCATTCAACAGATAATCGTACGTAGCAACAACGATTCTTTAGAATTGGAGTTTAATAAAGTGCTTCAGAGTTACGTAACGTATAAAATATTATATGGTGAATATTTTTTAAACATTTACGGTTGTCACATACATGAAAACAACACACTTGTAATAGCGAAAAAGTCTTGTATCGCATATTACATTACATAAGTACATAAAACACACCCAGACCCGGCATAATTTTTTTAAGAATCTTACAATGTTTTGTCCCGTGAAGGAAAGCAGTGTCGTGGACGCTACCTAGGCAGTGACAGGCAAATTATATTTATCTTAGGAGAATTTTCTTCTTACTCAATTGGAGCCGCTTTGCCAAAGCGTGGCTATTAATTTAGTGCCTACCTCAAAAAAGCGCGCAAATTTTTTTGTGGCTTCATACTCATGAAGGACGAGTCTACATACAAATTTGTACGAAAACCACATTACATCATAGTAACAGCGCGAAGCGTCATTGATTCAGCTTTCTATCCATTCAGCTGTTAGCGCTTTCTAGCCCCATGAGCGGCAGTTCCTGCTTACCATCAAATTGTCCACTTGTACTAATCCTATCATTCGCCACTAAAAAAAATAATCATTGCCCTTGAACATGTAAAAGTAACATGCCAGATATCAGTCTTCTATTGGTGGCATTTGTCCACAATGACCGTATTGCAGAAACTGAGACTATAACACGTATATCTCGTTATTTGTCCTGCGGTTCGTGAAGTGATGACCCGATTAGATTACGAGACATTGTGTGTCACTTGTCAACTTCAACTGCTTGTTATATTTTTTTTTAGACTTCTATGTTGATTGATGAACTCGCGTGCGCGTGTATTACTTGGTATTCTGTGACCGATGCATATACACATGTTTTTTGTTATTCTTTAATTGTACTTTATGTTCATCGAGATTTCTGCTTAAGTACCTAATACAATTTGAGTGAAAGGCTGCCGCAAGTCTCCAGTAAGGTTCAAAGGTCGGTCTATCAGACATGTGACATGCACGGAGCATAGTTTATCTAATATTAGATAAACTAAACACAACATGGCGCGCGTGCGCACTAAGTTTTCTCTCGCATTTATGATTTCTGGCATATTAAGTCCTTGGCTCTCAAACAATAGATGTCCTATTGTATAGGTAATATATATATAAAAAAATGTATGAGATTGACATAAGCGCTGGCGTTAGCTTATGTCAATCCAATACATTTTTTATCTATTCTATAAATAGAATAGAAATCTTTGACACTTGTCTAAGGCCTCTGGAAGCATGTATTTGAAGAGCTTAAAGCAGTCCGAACCATGAAAAAGATAAAAGTTTCTGAGAAAACACCTTTAACGTGCTCACTGATACTAAAAGGTGTCCATTCGTAAGTTTTCCTTAGTAGTCATTTTGATTTTGACACATTAACATAGTCAATGTATACTATGTAATAGTAGTACCTACGAGTAATTATGTCAATTTATACGAAACACGGTTATTTCTCAGTTAATAAACATGGAAAGAAATAGAATAATGCCAAATAACGTCACGAAAGTGTACCTACTGTCAACTACACTAATCGAACAGGAAAAAAAGACCTGGAATCTTTTGAACAGGTTCTAATAACGCTATCTAACTTCGCAAACAGTGACACGATAAAATGTTATTGATATATGTAGGTGTGACACTCTAGTTCACTGGAATTCGGTAGAATAGTATCATGTCCCAGTTTCATGTGACACATTCGGTAGATACATTTCTAGGAAATGTGGTCGCGTTCGCCATTTCTATAGTGATGGAATAATTGAACTCTCTGTGAATGGTAGACAATTGCGTAAGTGCGTCAGTTCAAACAAGACGAATAAGATAATTATTCAGTAATTTGCGTTAGAGTGACAAAATATTAGTCACTTAACCCAGAACACTTAGAGAAATTACACCGTTTACGAAAACCATACAACTCTTACCTACACGTTAAGGTGTCATTGTAGTAAAGTAAAACGAAAATAGCTTGTAGATCTTACATTATTTTTTTCATTATTTGAATCGAAGAACGTTTACTGCTGGATTATAGCCTCCTCCAAAGATCGCCACTTTGACCAGTCGTGATCCACCTTCGTCCATAAAATTATACTTGTTTTTAATAAGCTCTAATAGAAATGTGGATAATACTTACTATATTAAATTATATTAAGCTTTTGTTTTAACTAATTAAATTAATGTGGAAAGTTTTGACCTACTAGTGCAACTGTGGAACCACGGTAACATAGATAGTATTACCGTGGTGGAACGCAACCGAAAAACGCAAAAGTGAATTCGCGGTAGGATAGTTAGTAGGATTTTAGTTTTTCCTTGATTTATACACTAAACACTAATTGTATTCTAACTTTGAAGCTTCTATGTCCGCTAGAAGTGCCTTAGTGATTTGATGATCGTTCAGTCAGTGAGTGACAAAATTAATAAACTTTGACTTGTTATAATTCGTAATCTACTGGTACAAATTGAATGAAATTTGACTGCTTGGTTACTGATAATTCAGGCTTCTAGTTTTATCCACAACGAAGTTGACCTAAAATGTTTCAAGAAATAGATGATACGACCGTGCCTCTTTTTTTCTTAATTTGGCAAGAGCACTGCCGTGCCCTGAGATCTAGGAAATTATTTAGAATAATAATAATAATAATATTCTACCACATTCACACAGCGCCATCTAGCCCCAAATTAAGCAATTATATTTGCTTGTGTTATGGGTACTAAACAACTGATAGACTACTTATATACATTTTTTTTTTTGTAAATACATACATATTATAGATAAATTACACCCAGACACAGAACAAACAATCATGCTCATCACACAAAGGTTTGTCCTGGGTGGGAATCGAACCCACGACCTCCGGCTTAGCAGTCAGGGTCACTAACCACTAGACCAACAGGCCAGTCAAATGGCTAAAAATAAATAAACTTGTTAGGTACCTACATTATGTATTCCCTAGTAGTGCTTTTTATATATGCTTAGTGCTTTCATCAAACAATGAGCGAATGACGTCAGATATTTAAGATAATGATTTATACTCAATTCTTTATTGCTGTGTTTCTTACATAAGCAGTTTCTGACATTATTTCTACCTGATTTCGGATTACTATATTTATTTTTAAAACAATGAAGGGATGTGTTATTAATTATTTTCTATGTTTAAATCTGCTTATATCATTTTCATTACTAACATTCAGAAACGTAGGGTTTCTGTTTGTGAACACATAATAGGTAAGTACCTTATTATTTAAACTTATTCGTATTATTACACGCAACTGACTGATATTATTTATATAATTAATTATTTATAATTTATATTAACTAATAGTAATTATTTAAATAATTGCTGAAATTAAATATTTGAAGAAGGCGTGTTTAAATATAGTGTTGTCTGTATAAATATTTAATTTCTTTAGACAAAACCTTCTTCTTCTTAATCGGGCACTCTTGTCAGAGTGGTCGTGGTTGATGTGTGGGTTGCACGGCGCGCGATGTCTCTCCAATTGTGGCGGCTCGCTGCATTGCGAGCACATTGCGTGATGGTGAATTGCGTGGCTTTGGTGATGGAGTCTGTCCAGCGAGTTGGTGACCGACCACGTGCTCGCTTGCCTTCTACATGACCCTGCACAACGAGTTTTTCCATCGAGTCTTCTTTCCTCGAGATGTGCCCAAAGAACTTCAGTATCCGCAGCTGCACAATCGACGAAAGTCTTTCTTGAATGTGAAGTTCTTTGAGGATAGAATTGTTAGTGCGGAACGCTGTCCATGGTATTTGTAGCAGTCGTCTCCAGCACCACATCTCTAGTGCATCGATTTTTCTGCGGTCATGCTGTTTTAGCGACCACGTTTCAGCTCCATATAGGAAGATTGGAAATACTAGACACTTCATTAGTCGAACCTTTGTTTTCTTGGTTATGCGCCTATCTTTCCAAATCTTACCCAATCGCTCCACTGCTGACCTAGTGATAGCACATCGACGTTTGATCTCGTCTTCGCATCCTCCAAAGTTGGTGATAGTAGAGCCGAGGTATACATAGCTTTGTACAACTTCGCATTTTCCTATACTCAGTACTCCTGCGGTATGGTGCCCAGCCCGATCGACTACCATTACTTTCGTCTTGTCTCGATTGAGAGTCAATCCGAACTTGAGGCTAGTTGTTTCCAGACGAGTCAAAAGTACCTCTAGATCTTCTTTAGATTGTGCAAGAAGTGTAGTATCATCAGCATATCGTAAGTTATTTATCATCCGACCACCAACTGAAATGCCTTTATCCCATCCGTCCAAGACAGTACGCATAATATATTCAGTATAGGTGTTAAAAAGTAAAGGTGACAGAATACATCCCTGTCGGACACCCGACTCAACCTTAAAAGTATCCGAAAGGAAATCGTCAACGCGGACTGATGCAGCGCCATCCTTGTAGAGTCCCTGCAACAGGAGCACTAAATGGTTCGGTACTCCCATCTTCGCTAAGACTCTCCAAAGACGGTCCCAGATTACTGTGTCGAATGCTTTCCGGAAATCTACAAAACAAATGTAAAGTGGTATGTTGAACTCCCGGGATTTTTCGATAATTTGCCGCAGTATAAGTATTTGTTCGCGAGTTCCTTTCCCCTTTACAAATCCGGCCTGTTCGGGTGCAATTTGGCGAGCTAGGTATGCTTGTAGTCGTGTGTTAAGAATGTGGAGCAACACTTTACTTGCGTGTGAGATAAGAGCTATGAGTCTGTAGTTATTACATTTCTTAGTGGAACCTTTCTTGTGTAATGGTATAAATATCGATTGACCCCAATCCTCCGGCCATATGCCAGATTCCCAAGTCCTGCAACAGATGGTATATAAAAAGTCTACTCCAGTCTCACCCATAGCCTTGAAAACCTCGATCGGAATACTGTCTACTCCAACAGCCTTGTTGCATTTCAGTTTTCGAATAGCTGCCCGTACTTCATCCCTCATTATCTCCGGTTCGCGGTCTCCGCTAATCCCAGCATACGTGATGCCTGTTGTGGAGTTATTAGAGAAGAGCGATTTGCAGTAATCTCTCCAGACATTAACTATGTCTTTTATTTCGGTGACCGTAACCCCGGTGGCGTTCTCAATCGCCCATGTCTTGGGCTTGAATTGTCGTGTAATGAGTCTAACTTTATCGTGAAGGTCCTTGGTCTGTAGTTTGTCGGCGTGCTGTTCCAGTTCTTTACATATTCTTGTTAGAGCATCATTGCGATCACGTCTGCAGGCGGACTGTATGGCAGATCTCATGGCGCTAAGCCGTGTTCCACTTACACCTCTGGCTTTCATTAATCTGCGCTCTTCCAATAGATTCCAGGTGTTAACCGTCATCCAGTGTTGACGTTTCGCCAGTGAGTGTTTGGGCTGTGATTCAGTGACAGCATCTTGTATGCATTTCTTTGCTGATGTCCACAAAGAGTTCAAATCTTTGTTTTCTATTTCAGACCGCCAAATAGAGTGTTTACTTTCGATTGCCATGTTCAGAGAGCTTGTGTCTGTTATCTGCATTCTTGTAGGCACTTTTCTTAGTCTTGCTTTTTGCAGTTTTAGTCTGAGCTTTCCGATGAGTAGCTGATGATCGGATTCACAATCTGCACCAGGTAAAGTGTGCACATTGGTAATAGAGCTTCTCCATCGTGATCTTACAAGAATGAAGTCAACCTGATTTCGGCATCTGTCACCAGGTGAAATCCAAGTGTACAAGCGTCTTGGATGGTGTTTAAAAACAGTGTTCATGATAGTTAAGTTGTTGTTGGCAGCGAACTCTATAAGGCGTTCCCCTCTCTTATTTCTTATGCCAAGACCATATTTCCCTACAATATTACGGATGCCGTCATCCATGTTGGTGGCTCCAACTTTAGCATTAAAATCTCCAATAACGAGTAATAATTCTCTTCTGAGGATCTCCGCAATGGAGGATTCAAGTTGTTTGTAGAACTCTTCCACTAATTCATCGTTTGCAGAGGAGGTGGGGGCATACACCTGGATGATATTCAGTGGCGTCGGTGATGCACTGAGTTTAATCGAAATGATTCTATCACTTATCGGATTATAGCCTAGTATTGCACTTTTCCATATCTTGGGAATTGCAATTGCCACCCCCGAGAAACTACTCTTATCACTACCAGAGAAATAGAGAGTATGTTTCTCGGCGTC
Source organism: Parascotia fuliginaria (assembly GCA_963082885.1). Classification (NCBI taxonomy): domain Eukaryota; kingdom Metazoa; phylum Arthropoda; class Insecta; order Lepidoptera; family Erebidae; genus Parascotia; species Parascotia fuliginaria. The sequence continues at coordinate 8,164,099 of OY720180.1, read as the reverse complement.
AAAATGGCCACTCCCTTTCCAATGTGTCTCGCTAAGGCCAGTAATAGTCAAACCACATCGCACTAGTTCTTTTTCTAACATGGGAAGCATGCGATCTTCAAGAAGTCCTCTTACATTCCACGTCCCAACAATGTAATTTCTTCTCAATTGTAAACTTTTTCCAGTAGTGTGCTTTCCATGGGATGCCTGGTTTCCTACATCTACATGGCCGGTAGTCCATTTTACACCCCCAGCCCCGGAAAACTGAGGGCGCCGGTCGCTACGCGGATCGCCAGGCATACTCATTCGGCATATTTGTGTGTCCATCATATCAACTCTCATGGGATAAATAATGTAGTAGTTTCCCCTTGCTTTCTACATCGCGGTATTATAGCCTCAGTGACTATAATAATCCTTAAGTGAACCGTTTCAGAAACTAGATCCTAGCGCCTCACTTAGGTACTGATGGATACCGCTGCCCTCCATCAGGATTCAGGTATAAAGCCCCTGTGGCTTGCCTCCTCCGCTAGTTCAGCCGTTCCCACAGATACTGTGTCCGCCTTTCCTACCGTTGAGGTCTTCACCCGTTACCCTGGGCAAGGATTCTACGTTGTTGTTCGTTTGGCGCCACCCGGGGGGCACGTGTAGGGTATCAAAGGGCAATCTTCCTACGGACGCGAACAACTCCAACCCCCCTATTACAAGACAAAACCTATTTAAACTTAAATAAGTATTTTATAATTTGCAAAGATTTGCCGCCAATCATTATTTATAATTCATTACCTACTTGTTGATCTGAATTGCTTGTAAAAGATGATTATTGAGTACACAACCCATTGTAATGCTATAAGTTTGAGGTCTGTGCCCTCACATGACCTGTGATATTTATTGTATCTATACATATAATAAAAATGTAACCGATCGCTGTCTGTACATGGAAGATATATGAGAAAAAAAATTATTGGGGCTTTTATCAACGCAAATAGAACCCAAAACAATGATTGTTACAATTTTTGTCTGTTTGTCTGTTTGTCTGTTTGTCTGTGCGTTTGTGCACGCTAATCTCAGAAACGGCTTATCCGATTTAAATATGGTTTTCACTAATATATTGTGGTAAGCTTCACTTAACATTTAGTGTTTGTTTCATGTCAATCGGTTCATAAATAAAAAAGTTATGCCAATTTAAAGAATCACATCCAACATTCGTTAATTTACTACGAAATCTTATAGAAGCAGATATTTTAACAGGTTGCGGAATAGCTGATAGTGTTTTTATTCCTCGGATTCCTGTCATTCTAAACAGTCTTTCATTTAGTTTTAAACGAGTCCAGTTTCCAGTGAGCCTATGTTTTGCGATGACTAATTAAAGTAATTAATTAATTAAGTAATTAAAGTAAAGGTAAGACACTAAAAGTTGTGGGTGTGGATCTAAGTATTAGCTGTTTTTCGGTCAGCTTTATGTGGCTCTATCACGTGTTAGCATTACTAGCAGCCTGCATGCTTTGATCCCTGATGGCTATACGTCTAATCCATACATCCATACACATTATATAAGGCTTTGTCCTGACTGACTGACTGACTGACAGACAACTTAAAGCCTAAACCGCTGGTCGTAGCGACTTGAAATTTGGAGGGTGTGTTTGTCTTAATGTCTAGAAGTGTACAAAGAAACCCTTTCTTAAAAATTCAACCCTTAAGTGTATGAAAAGGGATGAAATCGATTGTATGAAACGTCTTCATTTTTTAAGTTACAGCTTTGAAATTTTGTTTTGGAATACTTTTATTTAAATAAAAAATACGCTCATCATTTTTTTTTTACTGGGGTGGATTTATATGAGTGAAATAAGGGATGAAATATTGTATGGAAAGATCTTTGCTTTTGAAGTTCGCGACTTGAAATTTGGAGGGAGGGGGAAGGGAGGGGGAGGAAGAGGAAAGGAAGGGAGAAGTGAGGGGAAAGCGCGGGGGTAGTGAGGGAGAAGTCAGGGGAAAGGGAGGGGAAAGTCAGGGGGAAATCGACTGCCTCTGTATTTCGGTGGTACTGTGTATGGACTGTGAGGTCGCGGGTTCGATTCCCGCTCAGTGCAAATATTTGTAGCATGAATTCAAATAATCACGTCATAAATGTGGTATGTATATAGCTTAGCTTAGTTTGTTTTTAAGTTAGGTTAACACGTCTTATTTCTTTATTAAAATGTAAATTAAAATGTAAATACTTTATTAGTTAAAATGTAAATACAAGTTAGATTTATATTTTCTGGATTTATTTTATTTTTTATTTTTTGTGATAAAAACATGTTTGTTAACACGTTTCATTACGGAATAGGTGGAATTGAAGTGAATTACGAAATAGTAGTAGTCGATTTACGCTGGTTTCAACATGAATGGGTCGGATCGACCAGGGATGTACTACTCTCATAGTTTTCGACGTAAGAGTAATAGTATCCATATTATTGCGTTTCGTTCGGTAAGCGCGAGAGCCGGAGGCCCAACTGATGCAGAGATGACAAACCTCGCAGCATGTGTGGGACCAGCTGAGTATCCGCGGAGTCATTGTGTGGGTGGTGTGGGTCAACCCGCCGGCCAGGGAGACCCGTATAAACGGTGGTGCCGCTGGCCGCCCGCGGCATTGTACAAGGGCCCAATTAGACCTAACCAAAAAAAAGAGACTGCCCCACCAGGTTGCGCATAATCTCGGAGTGGTTCGTCGTGCAGGTTGGTGACCGGATAGTGGGACCCGGCGACCATTTTCGAGACGGTACGGGGGCCTTTTGCGAGCAGTCCGTATCATGGAAGCCCGGAGGCCTAAGACCCTTGAGCCTTTACAGCTGCGAAGAGACATCGCCTCCTCAACGGCCGTCTTCTATCGCCTTTACCACGGAGAGTCTTCTCAACAGCTCTTTAAATTAATTCTACCCTCTCTCTTTTTATCCAGAACGACACGTGCGGGACTGAAGTGCTACCCTTTCACAGTGCAATCTAAAGGGTCTCGAACCAAACGGTTCAGCACTTTATACTTTTGTCGCTCAATTAAAGCCTGGAACTCTTTACCAGCGCATGTGTTCCCACCTAACTTTCATCCTGGGACTTTTAAGCGAGGCGTGAAGAAGCATCTCACTAAGCCGCCATAGTGGAGGCCACCATACCAGTAGTTTGGCTTTTGGAATGGTGTCCACTACTTCTGAATTCCACTGACTGCTTACCATCAGCCAGAGTAGAGGCACTTTGGCAGGCTAATATAAAAAAAAAACTTATAGCGTTTTTATTCCTCGGATTCCTTTCATTCCAAACAATTTACCGTTTAGTTTTAAACGAGATCAGTTTCCAGTGAGCCTATGTTTCGCGATGACAATTAATGAGTGTGGATCTAAATATTAACTGTTTTTCGCATGGTCAGCTTTATGTGGATTTGCCACGTGTAAGTAATCCTAGCAGCCTGTATGGCTTTGATCCGCGATGGCTATACGTCTAATATTGTAGATAGAGAAGCATTTACTGTAAAGATTTTTCTTATTCACCTAAACGAAGATGTTTATAATTCAAAACAAACCAAAAGATATATCCAAAAAATGCTGCCCAAAATCACTATTCCACGCGGACGAAGTCGCGGGCACAGCTAGTCTTTAAATAAAAATTGTTCATCATTTACAAGCCGTTAGCGTTCTTACAAACAAGCGGTATGTTGCCAACGGTAGAGGTTACTACTAACTACAGCCGTCGACATGGGTCGGTGGCTGTCGTCGACGTGTCAATAGCAGCTGCCGACTGTCGTCGACCCGTGTCGACGGCAGTTGGGATGTCCACGCCTACTGTCGACCGCAGTTGAAATGTCGACGACTGCAGTGCTGTCGAGGTGTAAATAGCAACTGCCGACTGCTGACTCGAGTAGGATAGGATCATACCCAACACACTAGCACAGTAGTAGAATGTGCTGGTGTATTGATATGATCCTACTTGTACGCTAGCTGTCAATAAGGATCCCATAACTAGACTGTGACACTAGCGTAAACGTAGCACCCATAGCAACGGAAAAGATGGCTTGATGGTATATGACGTTTATATGATCAATAAGTGTAATATGTAAAAATGAAGAACGTCGTCATTTAACTATGATCATAGAATTTGACAGATATGAAATCATATTTATTATGATTTAAATATGATAATGTAATACCGGCCTTTATAATTTTCAATTGCTTATATTGAGAAGAACTGCCGGCAAATCATAATTCAATCAAATCAAAGCTAACATGAGTACCTATACAATAAAGGTGTTTGAAGTGATGATTTTAGACGTCCTACCATGTCAATACATACCTTGTAATCATTTAATCATAGAAACTCGTTGTATTAATACTTTTACTATTAAACAAACTCAAGGTATACATCTATACATATAATAAAATTGTAACCGATCGCTGTCTGTACATGGAAGATATATGAGAAAAAAAATTATTGGGGCCTTTATCAACGCAAATAGAACCCAAAACAATGATTGTTACAATTTTTGTCTGTTTGTCTGTTTGTCTGTTTGTCTGTTAGTCTGTTTGTCTGTTTGTCTGTTTGTCTGTTTGTCTGTGCGTTTGTTCACGCTAATCTCAGAAACGGCTTATCTGATTTAGATATGGTTTTCACTAATACATTGTGGTAAGCTTCACTTAACATTTAGTGTTTGTTTCATGTCAATCGGTTCATAAATAAAAAAGTTATGCCAATTTAAAGAATCACGTCAAACATTTGTTAATTTACTACGAAATCTGATAGAAACAGAGACTTTAACAGGTTACGGAATAGCTAATAGCATTTTTATTTTTTCGGATTGCGCTCATTCTAAACAATTTCCCGTTTAGTTTTAAATGAGTCCAGTTTCCAGTGAGCTTATGTTTCGCGATGACAATTAATAAAGCCCAAGGTCAGACACAACTAAAAGTTGTGGGTGTGGATCTAAGTATTAGCTGTTTTTCGCACGGTCAGCTTTATGTGGCTCATCACGTGTTAGCATTCCTAGCAGCCTGTATGCTTTGATCCTCGATGGCTATACGTCTAATCCATACATCCATACACCCATACATATTATATAAGGCTTTGTCCTGACTGACTGACTGACTAACAAACAACGCACAGCCTAAACTGCTGGTCGTAGCGACTTGAAATTTGGAGAGTGTGTTTGTCTAAATGTCTAGAGGTTGTACTAAAAAAGGGTTTTTTAAAATTTAATTCATAAGTGTGTGAAAAGGGATGAAATCGATTATATGAATCTTCTTCATTTTTTAACTTACAGTTTTGAAATTTTATTTTGGAATACTTCTATTTAAATAAAAAATATTCTTATAATTTTATTTTTGTTTTTCACGGTCAGCTTTATGTGGCTCATCACGTGTTAGCATTCCTAGCAGCCTGTATGCTTTGATCCCCGATGGCTATACGTCTAATCCATACATCCATACACCCATACATATTATATAAGGCTTTGTCCTGACTGACTGACTGACTAACAAACAACGCACAGCCTAAACTGCTGGTCGTAGCGACTTGAAATTTGGAGAGTGTGTTTGTCTAAATGTCTAGAGGTTGTACTAAAAAAGGGTTTTTTAAAATTTAATTCATAAGTGTGTGAAAAGGGATGAAATCGATTATATGAATCTTCTTCATTTTTTAACTTACAGTTTTGAAATTTTATTTTGGGATACTTCTATTTAAATAAAAAATATTCTTATAATTTTATTTTTGTTTTTCACGGTCAGCTTTATGTGGCTCATCACGTGTTAGCATTCCTAGCAGCCTGTATGCTTTGATCCCCGATGGCTATACGTCTAATCCATACATCCATACACCCATACATATTATATAAGGCTTTGTCCTGACTGACTGACTGACTAACAAACAACGCACAGCCTAAACTGCTGGTCGTAGCGACTTGAAATTTGGAGGGTGTGTTTGTCTAAATGTCGGGTTTTTTAAAATTTAATTCCTAAGTGTGTGAAAAGGGATGAAATCGAGTATATGAATCTTCTTCATTTTTTAACTTACAGTTTTGAAATTTTATTTTGGAATACTTCCATTTAAATAAAAAATATTCTTATAATTTTATTTTAACAGGGGTGGATTTAGAGGGGTGAAATTAGGGATGAAATATTCTATACAAAGATCTTTAGCTTCTGAAGCTAGTGACTCGAAATTTAAAGGGAGGGGGAGGGAGGGAAGGAGGGAGGAAAAGGAGGAACTGAGGAGAAGGAGGAAGGGAGGGGAAAGTGAGAGGGAAGTGATGGGGAAGTGAGAGAAAAGTGATGGGGAAGTGAGGGGGAAGTGAAGAGAAAGTGTGGGGGAAATGCGGGAAAAGTGAAGGGAAAGTCAGGGAGAAGTCAGAGGGAAGTAAGGGGAAAGCCAGGGAGAAGTGAGGGAGAAGTGAGGGGAAAGTGAGGAGAACTGAGAGGAAAGCGACGGAGAAGTAACGGGGAAGTGAGGGGAAGTGAGGGGGAAGTGAGGGGGTAGTGAGGGCGATATAAAAAATAGTATGAAAAACAGTATTTAAACAATACAAAAATGTCTATTGGAAAAACGCGAGCGAAGCCCAAAAGGTCACTCACTCACTTATCACGAAATCTCAGAAACAACAAGTGCTAGGAATCTCAAACTTTGCATTGTCATTCCTATTAGAATATAGGTGCTCACTTAGATGGAATTTTGCGAAATCCATCCCCTAAGGGGGTATAAAGGGGTGGCAAAGTTTGTATGAAACTTCTATAGTTTTTATAGTAGGATTACCAAATTACTAGAAAATGCTCTTTTTTTAATATTAAGAAACCACCCTTATTAAATGGGCAAATTAAGAGTCGCAAGTTTGTGTAAAAGTGGTTTGTCAGTTTTAGCGGTAGCGGGTTTAAACTGGATTCGCCATAGAGACGGATAATACTGATACAATGTACGATTGCCATAAAATCAGGCACGCAATATTCTAATAGAGGCACCCATCTGAATTTTCACGCGAACGAAGTCGCGGGCAACAGCTAGTTGTATATATATGTATATATATTTCAAGACCGTCATAGCAATTTGTCTAATTTAGGATTACGCATCTTCTTCTTTTACTCAGACATTTGTTATCGACTTGAAAGAACAGTGTATTGATTTATGATAGTCTTCTACCACGTTGAAAGTCTAAAGACGTTTTTAGTGATCGCCGTAGACCTCTTATAATTATTATAGAGACTTCAAAATTTTACCCTTCATTTATCTGTACATATTATAAAAGGCTTTGTCCTGACTGACTGACAGACAGACAACGCACAGCCTAAATCGCTGATCGTAGCAACTTGAAATTTGGGGATGTGTTTGTCTCAATGTCTAGAGGTGTACTAAGAAAGGGTTTTATAGAATTAAATCCCTATGTGTGTGAAAAGGGATGAAAACAATTGTATCAAACTTCTTTGTTTTTTAATTTATAGTTTTGCAAATTTGTAAATCACTTCTAAAATAAAAAATCCTTAAATACATATTTTTGATAGGGGTGGTTTTCGAAGGGTAAAATTAAGGATGAAAAACATTGTATGAATAGATCTTTGCTTTTGAAGTAAGCGACTTGAATTTTGGAGGGCGTGTTTTTCTTAATGTCTAAAGGTTTACTAAGGAATAGTTGTTTAAATTCGATCCCTAAGTGTGTCAAACGGATGAAAATGATTGTATAAAACTTCTTTGTTTTTTGGTTTGTATTGGGATTCAAATATTAAAATAAAAAATACTGTTATCAGTACTTTTGACAGGGGTAGGGTGGCTTTAGAAGGGTGAAGTTGGGTATGTAAGTTGTATGGCAACATCTCTGTTTTTGAAGTTATCGTCGTGCAAATTAGTATTAGGATGCTTAAAATTTTGTTTTTAATTTTATTCATGGGTTTGGGTGAGATGAACTGTGTATTATACAGACATTTTTTTGTTTTCGAAGTTATAATTGAGAAAAGTTATATTTCATGTTTCAAACAAAATGAAAAATGCTGTTTTAAATATTTTTGACAGGAATGCCTATAGGGTTATAATGGGGATGAAACATTGTGGCAAACTTTTTATTCGTTATTGTAGTGTAAATTTGTATTTGGGTACTGTAAATGTTTGGACGCGGATATCTTTAGGTAGGTGAAATGAAGGATTGTATGAATGGGGGCATAGAAATAGTATGTAAAATAAAGATTTTTATCTTATAGCGTGAAATACAGACACATACACTAACACATATCAGTGTACCCATCACGATCAAGGTTCTGCATAATTGTTTCTCGCATAGACAATTTTATGTTGCTTACTCTTGAGTAAATATACCAACTTCACGAATTATTTTAGCTGGCGGGATAGATAAACCAAAAATATCGAAGTGCTTCAAAAGTATTTTAGCCCTGGCCATAGCGTCTCTTAAATATATAAGTAACATAAAATGTATGTGGCAAAAAACGATATCCACGTGGCGAAGCCGTGGGCAAAAGCTAGTTTTATATAAGAAAAATATATCTGTTTGCTTTATTATGGATCGTGAGTGACATATTGCTTAGTTGATACGTATCATGGCTTATATAAAGTTCTTACTTAATTTATACTCGGTACTCGTAATATAAAACAAGATATAATAATAATAATAATATTCTTTATTGTACACATCATAATTTATAATAGATACAAAGAGATAACAGAAAAAAGTAGGTACATAGGCAGTCTTATCACTTAGAGCGATCTCTTCCAGACAACATTTGGATGGATTTGGTTATTAGAGAAGCAGTAGTTGATGGTGTAATCATAAACAATAAAATAATAATAAATGTCACAAACTTAGTGTATATAACTAGATTTAATATCGATTTATCAAAGTCAAAGTCAAAGTCAAAGCATTTATTTCATTTAGATCATAAAGTATGATGCTTATGAAAAGTCAACATTACATTTTGTCAGCCAATTGACCTACAGCCAGTTCGCTGACGAGGTAGAGCTGTGAGAAGAACTGGCAAGAAACTCACGCCACTCTTTTCAATCGCCAGATAATTACAGTTATTTGAATGAGTTACAATTTAAACACTCAACGCAACCAAAGAACCATACAAAGTAATTATTACAAATTAACTAATTAATATAATACTAAGATTAAAGAAAGAAAACAAGGAATTCAATTATTTAGTTTCAACTAGTATGGTAATTTGACTACGTATTTTAATTAAACTGGTAAATGCACCCCCTGGTTTCATTGAACGACAAGGTAATACTGGATTGAATATTAAATGTAAGCCATGCCAAGATTGACCAGTCATCCCAAGTAGCACCCGTTCACGAGCATGACGCACGGGCCAGCCATCATCACCCTCGCCATTCATTTATCAGCACCACAACTTTAAATCTTGTCTTAATATTAAGCAACTAATGATTATTAATTAACAAATATTTATTATAAGTTATTTTATTTCTGTTACTGTTTGTGTAATAAATAAATTTATTATTTATTTATTTAATTATATAAATATGTCTTGGAACTAGTTGCTTGTTTAATTCAGGATTAGCTAATTGTCATAGTCAGGTGACGGTTGCGATGTAATTATTTCTTTTGATATTTCAACGCAAATTTATTTTTTATTTTTTAAAGTTTCATTTACAAATAAATGTTGCATTTATTATTTTTGTAGCCATGTATAAATTAAGATGACCTAATATACCCCTATTTCTACTACTACTTCACTACTTTCTTTATCATAATTAATGACTAACTTAATCCATGAAACGCGGTGTTTTAATTGTGTCACCTACATGTAAATTCAAATTAAATGTTTTTGTAATAATTAGGCGATTAAAATAGTAGGCTTGATTTGTTAGAGTTTCTTGCTACTCTACATTATATTTCTAGTTTCAACTCTCAGTAAACTACCCTTGTATCTCCTAATAACCTAATATGTTTTTCTTTCAGCTTTGGTGGGCAGTTTAGCTGTCGGGATGACGTTCCTTTTATCGCCTGTATCAGGCGTACTGACCGGTCTTGTGGGACTCCGACTGACTTCAGTGATAGGCGGCACCATTGCTACAGCTGGCCTGTTTCTTTCATCCTTCTTTGTTACCAATGTACATGTTCTCTATTTCACGTACGGCATAATGTACGGACTGGGAGCGTCATTAGCTTACACACCATCTCTTGCCATCTTAGGTCACTACTTTAAAAAATATTTAGGAGTAGCAAACGGCATAGTCACAATTGGTAGTTCTGTCTTCACCGTATTCATGCCTTTGCTTATGGAATATGTGATCAATAAGCATGGCCTAGTATGGCTGTTTAGAGTGTTAGCAGTGTTTGCTTCAGGGTTAATTTTTTGTGGGTTATTATTTAAACCTATTCCAGTTACTGTAATAAAAGCGCCTAAGAAAAAACAAGGATGCAAAGCATTTTTGATTACTATAGTCAATGTCGAAATTTGGAAGAATCGAATGTATTTGTTTTGGGCGTTATCTATGCCTGTTGCGTTATTTGGATATTTTGTTCCGTATGTCCATATCAAATCATTCATTAAAGAGAATTTTAAGGATGTCAATCAAATTCTGCCATTGCAGTGTATAGCTACAACTTCTGGAATCGGCAGGTTATTTTTTGGTTGGTTAGCTGATAAGCCTCGTGTGAATACAATTTTAATGCAGCAGATTGCGTTTTACGTTATCGGTGTTCTAACTATTGTCCTACCTTTTGTGCAAGTTTATTGGCTGTTAGTAGCAATATCTTTAGCGATGGGATTGTGCGATGGTGCATTCATTGCCTTAATTGGTCCAATAGCTATTAAGCTTTGCGGTCCTGCAAATGCGGCACAAGCAATTGGTTGTATGTTAGGCTTAGCAGCCACTCCGTTATCAGTCGGACCTCCTATAGCTGCATACATACATGGTCTTTATAATTCGTACATGCTGCCTTTTGTTCTGGCTGGCATATCTCCGCTACTTGGTGCCACTGTAATGTTTGGTGTTCGTTTCTACCGACATAAACCTAATCTTGAAGCTAATACCAATGGCATGATATTACGAGCAGATATTGGTAAGTATACGATCATAATAATAATATATTATAAGTTGAGTATTTATAACTAGCTCATAGCAAAGTAAAATTCAAGAGGATCGACTGATGAGTATTATAGATCAATAGTCGATTTGCAAAACACTGAAATCCCCCCGTGTGTTACTAAGCATTTTAAGCTATCAATTTAGATAGTTAATTAGTTAGTTAGGGGCGTGAAGAACCTGTTGAAAGCCTAAGAGTTCCTGGCCATACCATCAAATATCTGTGTATGTAAAATAGTGATAGTCAATCGCACCTGATTTGACTGGACCGACCCTACGGCTGAGAAAAGACACTCCAAATGACAATGAAGTGTAGTATGTTTGACTAAAATTATAGGTTTCAAGAGAGAGGAGCGAGCAGTAGGTAGTAGTTGGGTGTAGGATGCAGTTGCCGAAGAGCATTTGAAACTAAATCATTTATTAATGGTGACGTCATATTATAAAGTAGATTTGCCCGCGTGTGTGTATCATGTGAATAACATTAATGCGCATCGCTTGTCCCATAGCATTTCATACAGACCTTTCCAATTATGTAGGTAGGTATACCTAATCTAAAATGACTATTCTTGTACCTGTTACATTAATGTATTATTTATTTTTCAGAGAGTTCACCTGGCTCGTTACTTAGAAATGGAAAAGCTACCAATCAGTCGGCTTTATAACAGAGATATTGAAGTTTAAAAGTAATTGGACTAATAAGTGAGTCAAAACAATGTAAGTGATGCTACTGAACTATATAACGGGTAACTTGAAAAGTGAAGTAATTGAAAAGCTTTCGATTATTGTATGAGGCTAGGTAAGAATAATGAAGACTTTTATTTTGGTACTTGAAACTGAACTTTAGAATTAAGGAATATGTTTTATTTTTAGTCGACTAAATAAATTAATTTGAGTTAATAATACGAATACAATATAATGTGTAGATAATTTCGTTGTCCACTTCGAAAGGGTTATACGAAATTTCAAGTTTATTGGGAATTAGAACAAATGACAGACTTGAATTCGTAAACTAATTTGTATATTATAATTATTGATTAATAGGAGAGGTGTGTGTTCACTCTCGCTCAATACAGACGGGATACTGGCTACTGGCTAGTAACCGAATAGTTATTTGTGATAAAAGGTTCTTTTAAAAGGACGCTAAACCACTTACGTGGGACGGATTTATTTTTGATTTATTCCAACACGCCTTAAATAGTGTGCAGCAGTGGCGTGCACTTCATATAGGTATAAAGGCACTGCCTACCTTAATAATTGCCTGAAATCACAATTTTAGCAACATAATTAAATAATGCCTACCCTGTCAAAAATCTCTGTGCACGCCACTGGTGTGCAGCATACAAAACATGACTTTGGTAGATGTTATGGCTGCAGTCTTCTGTAAGGTGGCCTGATCCAAAACGAGCTGAGAATCTCCAAAGAGAAATTTAACTGCGGCCTACCTATTCTGGTATAAATGAAAATAACTAAATAATTTTAATTAAAAATATCTTAAAATTTACGAAGAAACAATTATATAAACAATAAATTAAATTTTGAAACTAAAAATGCAATATATTTTGTATTTTCAAAATTATTTATTAATTGCAAATATTGCAATGTTATAATCGAAAATGTATAACATATTTTTCCGTAGTGGGAACCTGGCTAATGCACACTTAGAATAAAATAAATAGGTACCTAAATTTTAAATAAATGATAATAATGTTGTTGTTCTTTTACTATAACAAGTTTGAGGCCTTCTTGTTACAAATAGATTTCCTGCTATTTGCAATAATATCATAATTATGTAGATTATGAATAGCATTTTAGTATTCAATAAGAAATGTTTTTTGTTGCGCTCGATCGAAACTATAATATAGCCGAAACTGAATTTTCGCGCCTCCGCTCGGCCGAAACCAATTGGTTTATGACGAAACCGTAATATATTTACTTAAAGTATTTTATTTATTATATATCTATTACTTAAGTGCTTAAATCTAGTTTCGGTCGGATACAAATTTTAGCGTTAAAAATACATGCTTGAGAGATAATATTTATGTATATTCATGCCTCTCATAATAACTGTTCAAATACTAGTTAGCTTACAACAAATTAAAATATTATTAAACCATCGAGCTCTAGGGAGGCATTGTTATAAGTATACAGGGTATAAACATATTAAATAGGAATGCAAAAGAGTCAATTTGTATGATGAGGTCTATTGTTTTGTATAAAATTTAAGAACTTTCATTGGTGAAGAAAGATCTGTAGTATCTCATAATGACCGATTTACATTTGACACTTTATATAATATTTCATCATATTATGATTTCTTGATTTCTAGCTTTTTCGCAGCGTGGTTTCACCCGCGTCGCCAGTAGCGTGATTTTATATATCCTATAACCTTCCTCAAGAACTGGTCTATCAAACCCAAAAAGAATTATTCAAATCCGAGTAGTAGTTTCAGAGATTAGCGCGTTATATCAAACAAATAAAAAACCAAACTCTTCCGCTTTATATAATAATATAGATTACTATATCATGGTCTCCTTCTCTTTGATAAAATCAAACGAGATACAGTTTTTCCTGCATAAGCCGGTGTGAGTAAAAATTGTGCAATTGTTTGTCAAATTTTAAAATATGATGTTATTCGACGACTATCACACACAGTAGCAATTGTTTAAAGTGGCAAATAAATATTTAGTGCCTTATACCTATAGTTAGTACAGTAGTGCATTTACCTTACAAGCTCAATACTCTGCTCTCATGCAGAAACAGCTCTCTTCAGTATAGTCTAATTTTAGCTGCAGTCCTCTATAAAGGGAGGTATTCCCTTACTGGAGTAAAATGTAAATCGGCCATTAGTTCATAAAATGCCTTGAATACTAACATAATTAGACGAATTACCGTATCAGATGCAATGAGGGCCGTCCGCCTAGATGTGCGTGGTCTTAACGTGTTGGAAGCCTGCCTTATCAATATTTCGTTCCTCCGTGTACGCTTAGATATCATAAAGTTACCAAAATTACGTGCATTATGCAATTTACCTAGACATTTTAAATGAAATAGGTAATTTTCGTAGTCCTAAAGTTCCTAGTGTCGGGTTAAAGTAATATGTTTATTAGAGTTTGTTTCGTTTTAACGTAATACAAACGTATAAACGTAGGTGTAAATAGGAGGCCTTAAAAGTCTCAAAATAGTACTTGTAATATTAATAAATAGTTATTGTTTTATGATATATGTCCTAAAAATGCATATACCTATTTATATATATATATATATATTTAGAGTGTAAGTCTTTAATTAAGTTTATAAGTTATTATTATAGCGAATATAGTTGAAAGAAATAAAAGGTATGAATTATAGGTACTTACCGCCATTAAAATTATTGGCCTGTCGCTTAAATGTTTTTATTTACATATTTTAAATATTTTTAATTCGATATAGGCGTCTTATAGCCTGCACCTATGGATAACAATACCTTTCGGTATTTCGTTCCCTTTATAGAGCCTTCGTTCAATTAAGGTGCATAAAAGGAAAAAGACGAAACAAAAAAATACAATTTAGCTCTAAAATCTCTTGACGTTAAGCGATTGAATGAAAACAAAAATATGTAATTGCTTAAATACCTAGGCATATAAAAATATAGCAACTAATACAATCTAAAGTACGGGGGAATTTTCGAAACGTGAATAACTTGCTGAGGTAGGTATAGAAACCTGAGAGGTGTATCAAATTTGAAGGTAAATTGTACTTGCACAAAAAAACCATATAAAACAAACAATATAGGTATATTTTTAATAAACAAAAAGCCCGCCTGCCTAAAACCGGGAATTCCGAAAAGGAAGAAACGCATTTTTTTCTCGGTACTGTCGCTGTCGCTACATTGAAATTTTATATACCCTATGTCACTCCCACAATCAACACGAATCTAATGACACCTAGTTAAAATCCATCACGCTATTTAGGCTGTAGAGCGTGCTAAAGAAATAAGACATACATACCCTCATACATACATACGCGCGCAAAACATTATCCTCTTTGACTTCGGCAGTCGGGCAATAACCAAATTAATTAATTAATGTCAAACTCGATGGTAATATAAAAAAAAAGAAAAGCAGAAGCTCGGGTTTTTGACTTTAAAATACATACCTACTTTGTTTTAATTGATCGCAATTTGTTGTTATAATTTATTTAAAAAAAAATGTATGTAAATTAGAAATGGGACAATAAATAAGGCAAAGTGTGTAAATCCTTATGAATTTTAGTTTGCCACAATTTATTTTAGAAGACACCTTCTAAAATTAATTATTGTAGTTAGAAAATGTTATTAATTGAATGTTTGTAAAATTAGAAGATACTTATAAAATTGGGCGTATAAAAATAGCTCAAGCATGATATTAGTAAAACTTAATTCTTCCAAGATTAAAATTATAATTATAAAGGTATTTTTTTTATAATTACTGCAATAATATTTTAATAATTATTCATTTTACTAAAGAACAGTCCTTGCAAAAAAATAATAATAAGTACACACTATATGTAATTTATTTTTATTTATTTGATATATTGTTTTGCTATTTGTATGTTTACAAATGTTCTTTAATTTCTATTTTATTTTGCGTTATAAATAAATTAATGAGTGCATTTCGTAGTAAATCGTCGGTCAATAAGTTTATCGGCAAATTTAGTATTAGGTATAGTTGGGTTGCTAAAAGCATGAATAATTAGTTTTATTTGATCTTATTAGTAACTAATTACATTAATTTAACTAGTTAACCATAAAGTCCATTCCAACTCCAATTTCGTACAATGTAAACAATCCGCCATATTGCCATTGTCTATGGTTTCATGAATTTACGAGTGATGGGGAAAAGGATGATAAAAATAAAATTAATGACATCATGCATAATTAAATAATAATTTTTTATTTTTTTTTCTAACATTTTTAAATAATATTACGTTTACTAATACTCTATTTGCGTAATCGATTAATTTTATTTGATTTGTTATTATTATTACTCCAAATATTTGTATTTATGTTAAATATGGTATTGTATTTTATTGTAACCGTTGATTTATAAACATTAAGATAATAAGACAAACAATTTACCTAATGTAATAAATAAATGTAATTTAAATTAAGCGTTGACCTCTAAATACAACGATTTGACCACGGACTAAAATGGAATACTGGGATACTTTTGAATATTATCCCGCCTGATAAAAAATTGTGAAATATTGATTATATGGAATTTGTATGTATGTTACGATTTTATTATACTATAATACATTAAAACAAATGAACTCAGAACTGCGAGGACAATTAATGATAAAATACTATGTACCTATGATATGTATTGGTTAAACTTATTTCTTCTAATAAATTACAACATTGGTTTTCAAAGACAATATAGAGTACAGAAAAAATAAAACTGTTAATCATTTTGACGTCTTTATTCGACCGCAAAAAGTAATTCGTATTTTTATTAAATAATCTAGATTTGATTATTAATCATTAGTAAAAATAGTTGCAAAATGAAATATATAGTGAACAGAATAAACATAAACCCATTTGTCATCGTGTATGGAGTTTTTGATAGAAAAATATTGAAGACTTTTTGTTTACATTGACCGAAAATGGATTTGGTCGATACTATACTTTTAGCATGCTTTTAGGTACTTTATATGAAATTTACCAGGTTATTAGTTAATTTTTCATTGATCAGCCTTTCTGAAACTGAACTTTATGTCTATTAATATTACTGTTGATAAATTAATTTTAATTTTGTTTTCCATTCATTTTTTTCATTGCTTAACCTCTCTGGTCTACAAATGATTCGAATAAAAAAAAACGACTAAAAATCTGTGATAAATATTATAATCCTTATCTTTTTTAACTACATATTTATAGTTATTATTATGTAAGTATATTGTATTGATTGCTACTACAATTATGCTGTAGGTCAAAAATTCTAAATAGCCGAAAAAAAATTATTTATTATTGTACCATGCGTTATTTTTTACCTTTTACGGTAAACAAGACTTTCAATATTTTGCTGGCCCAGAAGGCGGCCACACTGACTGCGTTGCCAGAAGGAGGCCTTGAAATCCGCCTGCGTGCAGGTGTTAGATGTAAGGTGGGGTCGGATCGGCATCGATTGAGGTGCAAAACACAATAAATACAAATTGGTACCATGTGAGAAACCCACTTGATATTACAATAAATTATACATGTTTTAAGTGGTCAACTAATTAATTACTGGAACACAGTATAAAATGCTAAACGAGCACAATTAGGTACATTATAATGTAAAAATACAATTATTAGGTAGGAGTATTGATAGTGTGCTAAAGTCGCTTGAATCAACGTGGGATCAAAAGAAATTGATTTTACTGTTTTTTTATTAAGGTTTTTTCGGAATGACGTATGAATCTTTGCCTTCTATTTCTTTATAATCAAGTTATTTATTTTAAAAGATCATATCTATACCTATATTACTATGTAAATACCACAGAGTAATATCTTGTCTACGACGCAGCTAAAATAGTAAACATGTATCAATGACTAACTTTTAATGATAAATATGGTCAAATTGACGTATCCTGTAGACTGACGAGTTTTCAAAACAGATCACTTATCGAAGTTTTCCAGACTCACGAATAAGTTAACTGAAGAGCTAGGCAAACTGACCAATTAAGGTAACGAGACGATATAAAACGTAATTTTGATTATTATTTAATTTATTTGTTACAATTAAGGCAGAGTTGTATACTTGCGGCACTTCATTTCTAAAGAGAACGCCACGTTTTCAGTATTAGGTTTTGAATATCGTTTTGAATGTCATAATTGAATTCTCCAGAATCCATAACTTTTTCAAGTTTTCGATTGTTTTTATTGCACAATGATTACAAAACTAACTTTCCACGGCGCGGTTTCACCCGCGTCTTTGCTTACTGCTCTGCTACCGTCGCCAGAAGCGTGATGTTACATAGCCTATAACCTTTCTCGAGAGCTGGGCTATCATACGCAAAGAATTTTCAAATCCGACTGGTAGTTTCAGAGTTTAGCGCGTTCAAACAAGCAAACTTCCGCTTTATATACTTAATAATAAAGATTACAAAATAAAGTTTTAATTACCTTTGTTTTGTATTTATTGCATAATATTGTAATAAATAAATAATTTTGCCAAATACTATCATCTAAGTTTTGAAAAAAGCGAACAACAGGCATATCAAATAGAAACAATTAATTTAGATTATTTCACCGTTTAACTGGTTCCCTGTCCCGAAGCAATGTGCAGCGTTCTTTCGACACGTCCCCATAGTAATAATGACA
The DNA here is from genome assembly GCA_963082885.1 of Parascotia fuliginaria. NCBI lineage: Eukaryota > Metazoa > Arthropoda > Insecta > Lepidoptera > Erebidae > Parascotia > Parascotia fuliginaria. Next base: position 8,145,738 of record OY720180.1, on the reverse strand, counting down.
TAAAATGCCTATAAAGTTTCGTATAAATTAGTTAGTATTCATTTGTCAATTTATGATAATGTAGGTCTTCGTCGCCATCATTTAAATAAAACAAAAGTGTGAAATCGGGTGTTCAATAAAACAGCAGCTTGAATGATGGCGTACCTATATACTAGAACTGAGAACTAACAAAGGCCAAGACAATTGTTTGACACAATATAACTTCTTCTACGAGGGGTGATCAAAAAGTAATGAGAATGGGTATATTAAAATAACTATTACTTAAAAATAAAATTTATTTTTCTACATAGTCTCCTAATAGGTCAATACATTTTATTCCATCTCTTTTCTAAACCAACGATAACCTTCAAAAAAAAATCTTTATCTTGACTCTCCTAAAATGCCTCTACAGCGGCCATCACCATTATTCTTAAATTTCTTGCCCCGAAGGTGGAACACAGTATAAAGTTTTTTTTTTCAGTTAGTTTCGGCAACTTACTATTTAGAACTAGCCGTTTGTTTAATTATAACAATTTAACGTCATTACAATCATCTCAACTATCTCAATTTTTCACGTTGGCGTCATTGTTATGTAGTCTTTACCTGCAGTTTAAGCTCTAATAATTCACTTGTGAGAAATGAGAGTGCTAATTTTCCCCTTTCTAAAGCTTCAAGTGATTTTTGATCCTTTTATGCAATTCACAGTCACAAAAGAGTTGCTATTCTTTCTTTTTTGCGGCTAAGTATAATTATTTGTCACTTATTCATATGGTTATTGTCCTGGAGATCCGTAATCCTTATTGAAAACGTTCACTTAACTCAGAAATGCTACGCGTCTTAAGTTTTAAAACGATATCCCACATTACCTAGTGGTTTTAACTGCAATACTTGAATTTAGTTACGATATTTCTATGTAAACATGATAATAAATTTTGTTTTTAATACATAATATAATATAATATTGTCATTAGAAATAAGATCCAGTTATTTTATAGTGAAGTCTAAACATTTTAAATATTTATCTATTACTATTTTATTACAGAATGCCTTTTAAAATAGTAAAAACTTTAAATGGCAACAAGGTAGAGCTGTCAATCTGCCCTTCAGGGTGGATAGAGGGGCATTTTACGATGGCCAAACAAATAAACAAAAAAAAACTGAGAAATGAAAAATTCTGTCCCTAAACCTGAATGGACTCAAATGAAAAGCATCGTTAAGGAGGATGTTATGTCTATTGTAATACTAAAGGCAGCTCATCTTGCTTTTCTAGTGATTCAATAGATAGTCTTCAGTTCAGTTTTTTTGTAACTGAAACTTGTAGTAGTGTAATAGTGGCTACTGTAACTCTTATACAGTTGCTGCAAACAGTCTACAATTAACCCCACTTTGTAGTCAAGTAACATATAAAAGTTACAATGGAAATCACTGGACAGTTGTAGGTAGCAGAATGACCTTCGTAAATATCACATAAAGGTGTAAGCAGCAAATGAGTTCTACTGTGAACTACTGTGAAGGCTAAAGTTGTATTTGGTTAGGGTTCTAGCTTTTTTAGTAACTTCTACGAGTATACCTAAAGACGTTACCGGACGCGGTTACGCAACTTTGAACTGCTTTTTTACCCCTTAAACCGCTAGCTGTAAAACAGCTAAAAGTTACAAAAAAGGCTGCTATTTTTATTAGTGTGCTCGTTGGATAGTGATTGTTACATAGGTACATTGGTTATATCGATAACTTTAATAGTAAGGAAATGAAATATTTACTTTAAACATTTATACTTTATTTTTATATTAATTACTTTTTGTCTTTAAAACACTTTTTGTCTACAATGCCACGACAGCATAATAATAAAGTAAAAAGAAAACGTTGTAATGGGTGTTACCAGAAAAAACGCAATGAAAATTTGTCGGCGAAAGAAGCTGGAAAAAACTAAAATGGTATCAAGTGAATCCACAATTTGTTAAATTACATATTGTCTACAATGTTTTCAAGAAAAACATTAACAATTACTTGCCTCGTAATAGTACATTATTGAAATTTATGTTTTGTTGAATACGTTTAACAGAGGACTGCAAAATTTTATGTTTTTACCTCTATTACTTTTTTTTACTTCTTTATTATTTATTATTTATTATTTATTATTATACATATTTTTTTTGTATCACACCTATTTTTATCTAGCATTTCATATTTAGCTTGCTATCGCAGCCCTTCGTAATTTTATTGGTTATCTAAATGTTGTTCATAAATAAAAATAATATAATATAATACGTACCAAAATGTATTAATTAACGAAAGAACAACTGCATTATCTACATTACTGGTCATGAGGCACATGTCCAAACACGCAGGTATCATTACATTTATATTAAACCAAGAGAGCATAATAATCAGATAATCACTAATAATGGCTTTCTTTATACGACCTTTAATTCAAGATTTTTTTTATCTGATTTTATGCAATGGATCGTTTAGCGCTGAATCACTTTTACAATATTTCAATGAGGGTGTTTATGAAAATTTTCAAAACCAGTTGGCGCCACTTTTATCACGGTAATACTAGTATTACCATGCTTTTACTTTCACATTGGGCCAATCAGGGGTTAACTTTATATAAAGCGTTTGACAGCTAGAACTGACGCGTCAGTGTTGCTACCTCGTAGATACCATTTTAGAAAACCCTTGCCTTCCAGCAATTTTATTGTGTCCCTAAGCACGTGAATTATCCATTTTGTAAATTAAACAATAATATTTCAGAAATGAACACTGAAAAATTATTGTTTTTATAATGCTGTCAATGGCAGTCCTTTTACCAAAGTGGCGCCAACGGGTGGCGAAAATTTTCCTAAACACCCTCATTTGTCTAATAGTGACAGCGCTTTAGTACCGCTGCCGAACGATCAATTGCATAAAATCGGGAATTTAAAAGAATCTCGGATTTAGATAGCCACTGTAAAACTTAACTAAGAAAAGTAAGTGCTCTAGATCTTTTTTTAGTACCTACTTGCATTTATTTTTGGACTATGAATGTGAATGTTTTTAAAATATCTGTGTTGTACCTATAGTTCATAAACTTAAATAAAATTTATATTTTAACTATTTTTGTACCATTGTGTAGACACCCAAACTATTTGTTGGTCTGTAATGAATTTAAACTGTTTTAACTTAATGGGAATGTTATTTCTAAGACCAAGTTTCAAGCTTTTGGTATTAGATAAATATTGAAAACAAACAATTTTATATGTTATGATTTTTTTAAAGATTTTATTTATTTATAAATATTTGTTTTTGTTATACCTAATGAAGTTTTTATAATTACAAAATCTCCTTGTAGAGTTTAAAGATATGCTTAATCCTAATAAGGTTTATAGTGCAGCAGTAGTAGTATGCAATAAAAAAACAGTTCTTATTTTGGAATCGTTTATTATGGTGCTAATATGAAATCGGAATTATAATAATCGATTCCATACAATGAAATTTTAATGTGAATTTAAATTTCTAAGCTCAAATCAATTTTCTCATGCTTTATCCATATGAATTGTTGCAATATGTAGTAGGTTTCCTTATATTTTGGCCACTAAGTTGTGTTCTTCCTAGTATATAATATATTTTACTTAATTATTTAATGCATTTGTGATTAAAATTTGTTTTGTAAGTTATCTAACACTATTAATACCATGTGAATTTCGCAAAGTAAATATGTTTCAGTTGACAAATAAAACAAACTGCTTTGTGAAACTTGCATCGTGCCTTATGTAAGTGATTAAATGAGTTTATATTTTTAAAGAGGATTTTATCTCAATAAGTTTATGTACCTACGTATGTAAAAAATAATATTTTCATTCTTACTTCCATGTTATTTTAATGTAATAATAAAGATAATGTAACAAAAAAATTTACTATTATTTGAACCTTGACAAACTAATTCCCACTAATTCACTATTCTTACATCTGAAATAGTTACTTTTAGATGGATGGGTAGATGTTATCTGGTTTCATGATTTAGATGACTAGACTTCTTATCAGTATAAGTAGGATTAGAGTCGCAGTAATAGGTGTGTTTGATAGACTCCTTGGTGTAACTGACTCAATAAGTCCTACTGACTGAATATTTACAGTCCTGCACCTAGCATTTAAATAATAAAATTCTCACAATCGTATTTTTACCATGACGTAAATAGCCCATTATGTTTCTAAGGTTTGTTGACTTAGCAGCAGTTAACAACAACTAAGTACATCAAGGTGGAGGCAGGTTGTTCATTCGCGAGCATTAGCAACAGACAAGAAGGTAAGTACGCTTTTTCTCACAAAAAATACAGTTTCTCTAGTAGGTAGACAGGTGTTTTGAAGGGATTCGAACGCTGAGCAACAACTACAGGAAAATTATTTACCTATCAGTGAGAAAAACACTGGCCTTACCAGAATTATTAAAAGGCTAATTTAAGGACAGAAACAAACACAAAACAAAATCCTTATTAGTACATAGGTATTATTTATTAGTTAAAACTTACAATGAACATTAATCTAACTACATTTATACGTGCTTTTCACTATTTACAAAAAAGAAGAAGTAAATATACCGTCTTTGATTTTCTCATTATGTAGGAAAACCTTGATGCATTGCAGCGTAAGCAATCTATGGTCTAAGGATATCGATTCTTCTACTCATAAACTTTTGTCTTATGAAAGTGGTAAGCATATGCCATAGTCGTCTACAGCCTATATGTTGAGCAGGTAATCTGTTGTCGGAGTCAGATTGATAGCTATGTTGAGGGCTTCCAAATGAGTAAACTCTCATCTGAACTTCTTCATGAGACGGGGAGTTGGTTTTCTGTGTAACCCAACGTAGAGGTTTTGATAATCTGTAGGTACAATATAAAGAAACCGTTGTGAGTTCCTTTGTCTATTAATTAACGTGATGTTACTTGGGAGAGGATGTTACACGATAATTCACATTGTTTTACTTCACTTTATACCTACCTATCAATAAAGTATCAAAAAAAAATTAAAAAACAAGTTTACTTACTCAGAGAAGTAATCCATATCAGACAAAACGTCTGGCAGTTCTCTTTGATCAACATCAGGGAAGATAAAGCACAAGCCTGCTAGTATGAATGTGACGCCTAGTTCCAGTGTCAGGAACGTTACTTCAGTCATAGGATGAAACAGAAACAGGAGGTAACTGATTATAGAGCCTAGTTGTCCTGTAGCATGGCAACAACCGAAAATTGTTGCGCGAATGTTGATGGCGAAGAGTCGAGGCGTTATGTTGAGCATTAGTGCATGTGCTACCAGACCTGATGCCAGAGCGATTGAAGACACGAAGTTATGTGTTTTTCCCTGTAAGTAAAGTTTGTAATAATACCTAACCTTAACGCTTTTGGCTGGTAGTAAAGGCTTGTAGATTCCTACGAAGTTTAAGGTCCTACAACGAAATTTGATAGGTTGTTCCCGGCCGTCTTTTATGATTAGTCTTGAGAGCTAGTAGCTTTCCTCGGCAGTGCCCTTACGTGCGTGTACGAGTACGAGTGCGTGTACGAATTTCTCCCCTCAAAGTAAATAACATGTAGACTGCTGATTGATAAGTATCATATTATACAAGTAATTATATTCTCGCTACCTCGGACACATTGGTAGTTAAAGTGTCTTGAATGATATGTTAAGCACTGCTTGTTACCTGTAGGTAGGTACCTACGCAATGCACGCTACATCTTAATTTATGTATACATAAGTAGTTCTTACCTTTTGAATAAATATAACACTGGCAGTAAAAACGCCTGTTATAATGATATGAACCAGTAACATATAGCGAAGCGTCAATTTAAGCGATGAAAAAACTGTCAGGCACGTTAGCGCAGCGACAAACGCTAATACTTTTATTAAAACAAAATTGAGATCTTCTTGACTGTACATTCTTACGTATAGGGAGCTCCATAAAAAATAAAATAATATCCAAAATGTGGTAACCACTATAATTATAACTCTAATATTATACGTTGTTATTATTTTAACGCATGTAGTAGTCTCATCTAAGGAACTATATGCCTGAAACAAAGTTAATTCAACTTAAAATGATATACTTCCTGCCTAAAGTCGAGATGCATGGCTTCTTTACCATAACGAGCGACGCCACTGTTACGCTGTTACCTAGGTACAAGGAACTTTGTTTTTCTAACATTGACCAATGCTAATAAAAATTATTGGAACATCAAGTGTAGCGATATCCTTTTTAACATGTTATGACAATAACTTGCTCGGCTATCGTTATAAGTAATAATAATTACGAAAAAAACTTACTCTACGATTAACTGGTCTTATCTTGAAATGATCACAAAGTTTGATACCGTTTTTATTGGCGGCTTTTAGTATAATTTTTTCTGCAACAACTATTTTTCTGTTAAACAACAGCCATTGTGGTGACTCTGGACTCCATCTATAAAGCAATTTATAAAACATAGTTATCTATTTAGTAAGAGAGGTAGGGTATAGAGAGAAGGAATATGATGACACAGAAGAGGAGCACCTTGGCAGAAGACTGCAGCCCAAGAGATATATCTGGTATTGCTGACATTTATGGATTATGCTGTTAGTCTCTTACTATAGGGCAGAACATGCGCCTAAGTATTGATCAACTTACCTATAACATTGATGGCTTTAAGTACTTAGATACTTTAATTATGTAAATACGTTAAATAATCTTGCTCTGCTATTGAAAATCTTTTAGACGTAAGTAAATGAAATTTAATTACTTACTTACATTTCTACTGAAAAATCCGTAATTAATAAGTAGGTAACCTATAATAATTTTTCGGTATTGAAAGAGAGTCCAAAAATATATCTTTATAATTTTTAGAAAAGCTTCTAAAGTGCTATTAAAATTGATAAACGCTATCTAGTCTCGGCAACCTAAACTGCGGTAAGCGATTAATCTATATTAACAAAGTATCTACCTACCTGAGTAAAATCAAACAGATACAACTGTATATACAGGCGATAAAGCTGTAAGTTTCCATGTTCGGCGCACTGTTCGCCAGTGGCACCATGCAGATCATTCGAAACAGCCTCGGGAACATCACTATAAGGGACAACCAGGTTCGCCATTCGTTACTTGCTATTTCACAAACTGTAAAGACCATAATATTATAATAATAACACAACGCTACCTACCCAGAGTAAGCATTATATTATTTCTTGTGTGGTATAACCATTGGTGCCTATATTTTTTGGTTTTAGTTCAAAACTGGAGTGGTGCAAAAGGGTAGACTTGATGGTGGACATACGGCTATGCTGAAGGAGAAAAATTGAATGTGCCATTGGGAAACCTATTTCTGCGACTAGGTAGGTATGTATGAAAATGTCGTACGCTGTTTTATAATGCGCACAAGAGGGTTTTAGTCGATATCCTGGCCGCTTACTACTTCATCAGGGCGCGACATAATGTGACTGCCTCTGTGGTTCGGTGTTAGTGTTAGGTATTGTGTACGGACTGCTTTGCAGAAATCATCGCTCAGTGCAAATATTTGTGTGCGTGAGCATGTCTATTTGCATTGGTCTTATGAACTCATAAAACATTCATATTATTCAAACAAAATGACTAATGTAGGTACCTACCTACGCGATCCCTCATTATCTACTCGCCAAATATTCGTTTCTTTGCATCGTAGGTAGGTAATGAACGTAAACGAGGCCAAAATAAATGTGTGTATGTCAAGTATTTGTGTGAGGTACACGAGCACGACTTTGCTAACTGCTAACGAGCTCTGCCTGGATAATGTCAAACTAGCGGCTCGCCGCCCGACAGTTGATGATCATCAGGCAGACCAGTACTTTACTTAATGTTACTAGCTTAAAATTTTAATATTTTATAGCAACTTGTCGTGCACTGGTGGTCATTAATCACTTGAGTTCGATAATGCATTGATAATGATTGATTGTGTTTTTGTTATGGTAATAATCATGTTGTGCAGGTACTTAATAATAATAGAAATGATTTTAAATAGCAAATATCTTTCATTCAACCTTCCAAAACGTAAGTAATCTTTATATTTAGTCACTGTCAAACCATGCCTAAATAAGCTCTGTCGATGAATCCTCATTTGGTGAAGGGTTCTGTCGTCAATTCACGACGGCGAAACGTTCGTAGTGGAAAGGTTCTGTCTTTTTTTCGCTTATGACTAAATCGTTTTGTCGGCGAATCGTTCATAGTTGGAAGATTCTGTCGTTGAACAACTCATAAATTAAACATTCTGTCGGTGGCTCATTCGGCAGAGAAACGTTTCTCGGAGGTAAGTTTCAGAATCCCAAACTCAGATCCTAGATCCGCCACTGGTCATTGTATAGCAAAAAACCTATGCTTACTGCGTATACCAGTGCGGACTAATACTTAGATACATCCTTGTTTCATCCTTTATTCCAGGATTACTTTATATTATACCTATACTAAACTATATGATCGTCGTGCCGTCGTTAGTGTGTGGTTAGCTCAAGTCGAACTTTGTTGTTACGTATTACAAATTAAAATAATAATGAAATGATCACCTCAGTTTAAATCAATTACCTGATTTATAATGCAACATTGTAGACACTTAGCATTTGCATCAAAACTGGTATTAGTTTGAAACATGTTATCTTACCAAGAACAAGTCCTATGTAAAAATTGGCGCTGCCAAATAGTGATTTTAAAAATATTACTAGCCGAAACCAGCCTTCTGAATCACAGAATGTGATTATTAAACCGAATATTAGTTCGCAGAATACATCTAAGATTATTGCAGTTCTTCTTCCAAAACTGGAAAAAAAGTTAAGATATTATGTAAAAAATTGAAACAGTTTAACACCACAACAATTTAAATTAACTGAAAAATATAAAAAGCATAAAATACCTGTCCGATATCAATCCAAAAATTATGCAACCAAAAAATGAGCCAAATCTGCTAACAATGGCAGTCGAAAATACCTTCAGTTTGTCATCGCAAAACACGAGCCACTGTTAAAAAAAAGAATAGGTTATTAAAAAGAATAGAGGCAGTTACAGTTTCATATCTGAAATGTACCAAAGTTATGTACTTATACTTTGGTTTCTTTCATGGGTCGATGCTACAAACCAAATTATGTTCAATTTTACAAAATAATAAAACAAACGTAATGTAACCGTATAGTTTACTGGCTGCGAGAGTGTAAGTGTTTGTATTTATGTGTAGGTATGTAAAGTGCGTGGTCCACAACATGCACATTTTCCTTTAACTTATCGTACCTCATAACATTTTCTATAAAATACTAACGTCCTAACCAAGGTAACGGAAAGTGGGATGGCTATTTGTCCACTTGTCGATTGGTGAGGTCTATTCAGATGATAATTAACATTTTCCGAACAAATTAGAATGTGACATTATAACAATCAATTTAACCCGTGAATACATTGGCATACATTTTAATTCTATATTAACAGTCGCAGGTTAAAGATCATTAGCAAAAGGAACATCATTATGTAGTTACAGTGACGCACATTGAAAAAAATTGTGCTTTGTTTTTCTTTGTATTTATATACATAGCCGACGTTTACCACACTTCTGTCCAATCTTAATTTATTTATTGTGATCTTTTTAGGAGTGTTACGCAAAAAAATATTTTAGCTGTTTCAGATAAGTGGGGTTCTAATAATAAATATTGAAAAATAGTTCTGTTACAAGAGGCGCTGTTATTTTTCATATGAATAATATCTGAATGTGACAAATGCACGATGGTATTGATTTAGTTACCCATTAGCTGCACTGCGGCAATTATTATTTAAAATAATTTACATTTATACATAAATAATCATTTTTTAAATAAATAGATACTATCGCGTGCGTTCATACTGGTTCATACAATGAAGAGTGCATCATTTTCTTATTCCTCTATTGCAACGACTGATTAAATTCGATTAGGGGTTCTAGACTATAAGCTTTTTTAGTCGTCTGGTCTTCCGACTGACACATCTCTGTGTGTACAACGTACTCTGTATTTGCAAGTACCTAAAGGAAACGTGTTTTAATCAGTCTGAAGACTACCCCTGCCGGACATGCGAGTAAGCTTCTTCTAAAAGGGTTATTAATCGCAGTAAGGTGCGGTTATCTTGTAGAGGTAGGTATGCTCTTAATCGACCACCCACGACAAAAGATGAGTCGATTCTATGCATATATTAGACCGGAGACCACGCACGTGCGATTAGTATTATTACTATCTACTAACTCTAAATTTCTACTGTTAATACTAACATACTGTTAGTATGATACTGTATTAATTATTACTTAAATTACCGTTTTCCTCAACCAAATGAACCACAACAACTTCAACGTCCATTTGCCACATTTCACACTTTCAGTATCATTATTTTTGATAGTGACGTAACATAAACTTGAGTTTAGTGCTTCAAACTCGTTGGGTGATATACAGAATACGTCTGAAGAACGAAGGAGGAACATGTCTTCATGCTGATTGAATATCGCTGGTACCATGAGGGCGGTAGACACGAACGTAACAAGCCACTGCCAACATCCTATCTTGCCCAGAACATCCGAAGTAACATCTTCATACACAGTCCCAATTCTAAAAAAATATTAATTTATTAAAATGTTTGTTTAATTAGTAAATTTTATAATAATTTAGGTAGCTACGTACATAGACATAATTACAAATAAGTCTAAGCCTAAACTAGGCCATATAGATTTTTGACACGAAGCTTTTTAGTAGCTTTATTTTATTTATTCCTGCTTTTTACTGAAAAAGTTACCATTGTGAAATACATTTAAAATTGTATTACGATTGTACCTAAGTATATTCGTACCACTCGTGACTTGAAGACTTCTAATAAAGAACAGAAAACGTAAACACAGGCAATTGATTGCGTTTTTTTTTGAACCTATCAAGCCATTTACGGTAACAACTATCGGTACAATGACAGCTTAATCCATATTCCACATGTCGCCAATCTCACGGGTTAAATCAAGATATTTATCTGTTTGTCTTTCTCAGCCTTCGTTAGATTTTCGTCATAGGAGACGGTAATACCGACTATCATTGCAAAGCGATCGGAACGATCCACCACCATGATATCAGGCTTGTTCGAAATGATCCTGTCTGTGATAATGGAGCGATTCCAGTATGATGTTGCACGACCATTCTCGAGAACCGGTTCAGGGTTATATTTGTAGTACGGCACTTCGATGTCTACAAATTTCTTTCAATTTAGTTTAAGGTGGTTCCGACGAAATTTCGACGAAATCCGCTACTTTCATCTCGATAATTGAGTAGATTCTAATGCTATTTATTCTTTTTTTTTTTGCCAACAATATACTTTGATTCATGAACTTTAGAATAGTAGAAGAATTATTTACAATAATTGATTATATAACTTATACCAACGATATTAAAACAACGTGATTTCACTTATTTTGAAATATTACTTTGTAATTACTATAGTTATAAATATAAAAGTTATATTGAATCAACCGGAATAAACCAAATGTCAACTCTGTAGGTTTATTTCATTTATTAGGATAATGTTTCAATAGTTATTGATAATTTGGCTGAAGCAGCGTCGCAGGGGCTCTGCGCGGGCGACGGGAGGCAGAACGGCAGAGCGGCGCAAGCCCTTCTGACGGACGGACGTATGCGGTTTTTTTAAAAATTATTTACGTAATTCAATAATTGCAAATAAATAATATCAAAAAAAATATTGTGTGGATAGATTTAGTGTTGCAAATAAATTAGATTAGTTATTTAGATTTTTTTAGTGTATTAAATACGTAGGTATTTACCTACATTTATTATTATTTTTCATCAAAATGACTAAAATTTCACGACTGAAACAAATACAAATGCAAAGGATTCAATAATAGAATATCCTGTAAGTAGGTATATACCTACCTTCATATTTTTAGTAAAATACCTTCTTTGAGATACTTACCTAGGATATCCTTTAATTATGTTTAGTTCCACGTAAACTAGGTAGCAGGTGGTGAGCCTATTGTCGCTCGTGATAAGATCAAGGCAACACCAGGCCTCAAGAATCAGTAAATTCCTGCTGTTATATACCCTAGGGGTATGAATATGAGCTTGCTACAATATTGTCTATGTCTACTATCATTTCGAACTAGGTGTGTGGTAGGTGGGCACATGAGTAAAATATCTAACTTGGATATTTACTCATGTGGCAAGGGCGCTTTCCGATTCCGACCGACGCGACGCGACGACGACGACGCCGGCGTAGGTACGAGGTGCTTCGGTCGGAACACGAACGTCGGCGTCGGTCGTACAACTAGCATAGAACTCAAATTACAATGATTATACGTGACATGCGTCGGTTTGCGACCTAGTTAGGTACCTACACAAAACAACCATACACGCTGCTGTTAGCTACCTAACTATCTACGTTATCTTGTACGAGCATAAATACCTATACATTCTATATATACATACGGTGTGTACTTGAATATTCTATCGGTAAGTAATACCGATAAAATATTCAAGTATTTACCTCGTTAGATTTTTTTTCATGAGCTGATAAAATCAGTGATAAGATACTAGGCTAAAGTAAATACCTACCCTTCTACTTTCAATGCATCTTATTTTGATTTATTTATTTGATTGCAAGAAAGGAAGAAAAAAGGCTTTACAAAACGTCTTAGTCTCTAACCAAACTAAAATATTTGAAGACTGTGAAATTATCACAATTAGGTAAATTAAAAATCCTACTCTCTGTTCCTTTATTATCGTACTATATGAATTTTTAATCCTAAAATTAAATAATATATTGTTGAGTGCCTACTGGACATAACAAAACTAATACCGTATTTTTCGAGTAATAGATGTATGTAGAAAGTAATAGACCCGGCACGGTGGCACAGTATAAAGAATTCTACTCTTTTTTTGTAAAGTCTTTACCTAACTAGGTAAAGGCAAAAGAATTATGGTTTAGCACTCTATGTATGTATGTATGTATGTATCTTTATTATATTATATTATAAGTGTATGTACTGTAAAACTACCCCGTGACGTCGTCCGCATGGATCCGTTACTTAGCGATAATATTACATTAGTTCTACTTTACCGATTTTGCATTATATTATACATTTACAATACTACAATATGTACGTACATACAAATATATGTATGTACACATATATTTGTATGTACATATTGAAGTAATCTATACTTATAATGAATCTCTAGCGAGGTAATTTTCACGGTACATCCAAATCACTCAAACAGTGGGTACAATGCGTCTACTTTGGCAATTGTTCGTGTTACTTATTTTGCTAAGGGTACATGATATTGTGTACCTTACGTACGGGCACTTACTAGAAGATAATCAACATTTATTTATTTATTGAAAAAGTATTTACAATATCATTACAGATAAAAACCCAATACGATATCATAAAAAACCTAAAATTAAAAACACTAATTACTAAATAAATATATCTACTTATCCAATACTATACATTTTTGTGCAACATCCTTGAATTTTGATAGGGTACATTGAAAATATCAATTTCTATAGAAATAATGATATACACATAGGAATGATGACGCTTTGTTTAAAGCATGTGTAACTGAAAATCCTTATCAGCTCCGTCATTTGAATTCAGTTTTGCTGGTGAATGGTGCTGTTTCAAATTCAGTGCAGTGGTGGCCATACAGAGTAAAGATACTGTGGGAGAAAAAGGAAATAAAGAGGACCGAGGAGGTAACTATGCCTTCGGACCACTGACTTTCAGACAAAACTTACACTTTACGTCGTTATGTACATCTCCAGCCAAACCGCTTCACCTCCATTACCAACTTTAGGTCATCGGCAAACAAGAGAGGGGTAGAGCTATTGACGACTGCAGGCAGGTCGTTCACCATCAAAATGAAGAGCAAAGGTCCCAAGTTGCTACCTTGACTCACGCCGGATCTCGTGAAGTAAGGTTCAGAGATATACATACCCATTACAGTCCACGTACTGGCATCTGTCCCGTAAATAGCTAGCAAAGAAAGTCAGGGTATGCGGGGTGCATCCCACGCTTGCTAACTTCGTCAACAGGACATCATTATCAACGGTGTCGAAAGCCTTTTTGAAGTCGAAATATGCTACGTCCACTTGCCCCCCAGCATCCACCGCCGGCATCAGGCATGTCATCATCTGCAGCAAATTACCTGTCGTCCCTCGTCCTGGGCGGAATCCATGCTGCGCGTCAGACAGCTGACTGCTTATCTGCACGTATAGGGAGCTATGGATCGCCGCCTCGAACACCTTTGCCGGGGTACACAGGACCGCTACAGGCCTGTAATCGCTGGGCTGTTTGTGCAATTTGTGCTTAAGCTTAATATCAGCAATGATACCATGCGTATACCATACAGGGTAGTTGTACCTCGTATTTGCTCGTATTAGGTCCCGCTTATTCTAAAAGATCTACTTCCGTAAAATTTTTGCTAGCTATACAATATACAGAACGATTTACTGAAGTTATATTTGTGATATCCAGATGAACCGAAAATAAATAAGGAAAATGAAAATATCTTAATTCATATAGGTTAATTAAATTAACACTTATGAACGTCAAAGTTTACAAAATGTCAGCAAATTAACCTACAACCAGTTCGCTGACAAAGTAGAGCCATGAGAAGAACTGGCAAGAAACTCAGGCCACTCATTTTAATCGCCAGGTTATTACAATTTTTGTAAGTTACAGTTTCAAGTAGCATGCAAAGTGACACAGGCAATACACTTAACTCTATAGGTAATTAAATACTTACAGCTTTCTATGTTGCAAAGAAAAAATTAAAAGTAAAATGCGTGCTTTACAGGCTGCCTCAATTTGCATATTGCTACAAAAGTACGAAAAGTCAGGGAGAAGTCAAGGGGAGTCAAGGGAAAGCCAGGGAGAAGCGAGGGAGAAGTGAAGAGAAAGTGAGGGGAATGTGAGAGGAAAGTGAGAGGAAAGTGAGGAAAGTGACGGGGAAGTTAGGGGAAGTGAGGGAGAAGTGATGTGGAAGTGCGGGAGAAGTGAGGGGGAAGTTAGGGGAAGTTAGAAGTGAGGGGAAGTGAGTGGAAGTGAGGGGAAGTGAGTGGAAGTGAGGGGAAAGTGAGGGGGAAGTGAGGAGGAAGTGAGGAGTGAGGGAAAAGTGAGGAGTAAATGAGGAGGAAGTGAGAGGAAAGTGAAAGGGAAGTAAGGGAGATGGGAGAGGAATGGAGGGGGAAGGGGGGACAAGGCAGGAGCTCTCGAATGCAGGGAAAGAGATAAGAAGTGATAAGAAGGGAGAAGAAAATGAGGGGAACGAAGGAGAAGAAATGGGGAAGTGCTAGAGAAGAGAGGAGAAAGCGAGGAGGCAAGGTAGAGAGAAGTGGAGGAAAGAGCAAGAGATGCTCGAGGAGAGGCAAGGGATGCTGAAGGAGGTGAAGAGGAGAAGAGGGAGGTGAGGAGAGAAGCGGAAACTGTGGAGAGTGGAGAAAAAGGGCGATAGGGAATGAGGGGAAGGGAAAAGTTATTGTAGTGAATATTTGCCTTTGTGTATTGTATTTTTTTTTTACGAGGGATATCTTTAGGTAGGTGAAAGAGGGTTTGTATGAATGGGAGATTAAAAATACTATGGAAAACAGTATTTAAACAATATAAAAATGTCTATTGGAAAAATCAATATTCACGCGAGCGAAGCCGCGGGCAAAAGCTATCTATATACATAAAAGCAAAAGGTCACTCACTCACTCATCACGAAATCTCAGAAACAACAAGTGCTAGGAATCTCAAACTTTGCATGATCGTTCCTATTAGGATATAGGTGCTCACTTAGACGGGATTTTGCAAAATCCATCCTCTATGGGTGTATAAAGGGGTGACAAAGTTTGTATGAAACTTCTATAGTTTTTATAGTAGGATTACCAAATTACTAGAAAATACTCTTTTTTTAATATTCAGAAACTACCCTTATTAAGTGAGCAAATAAGAGTCGAAGTTTGTGTGAAAGTGGTTCATCAGTTTTAGCGGTAGCGGGTTTAAATGAGATTCGCCATAGAGATGGATAATACTGATATTTATTACTGATACAATGTACGGTTGCCGTAAAATCTGGCACCCATCTGAATTTTCACGCGAACGAAGTCGCGGGCAACAGCTAGTCTATAATATGTATGTATTTACAAAAAAAAAAGTATATAAGTAGTATATCAGTTGTTTAGTACCCATAACACAAGCAAATATAATTGCTTAATTTGGGGCTAAGATGGCTCTTTGTGAATGTGGTAGACTATTATTATTATATTATAGTTATAAGGTGCATTTTATGCTTTTTGTTTAATTATCTCAATATTGGCATATGTGTGGATTGGTTCCTTTTTGCATAAGTAGGTCCAATTGTTTTTTTATGCTTATTAGTTTAGAGTGTAAGTTAAACTTACTTGTGATTTTTATTATTAGTATCTACATTTGTTTTTATTATAAAGTGGTTTGTAAGTCAATTTAAATTTTATAAAAACCATGTTTTAAATTTATAATAATTGATGCGATACCTATAATCTTGTTTTAAGGGAAGTTTTGTGTTAGTTGTAAGTTTAAAAAATGAGTGTATTTTAATAACTTTTAACTTCAGTTTGATCGATAATGATCTAATACTTTATAATTCTGTTGCGTTAAAATGCCGTTAAACTATAAGGTTTTAAGTTTAACCGCGTTTAAGCGTAACAATGAATCAAGTTTTGTACTCTTATTTAAACACATTTATAGACTACCAGACTTAAAAGCAGTGAACGGACGTTAACCACGTTTAACATGAGGTAGTTCCACAAGTATTAATGATAAGCTAAATTGACATTATGTGCTATACCGACATTTTAGTTACAATTAAGTTCTTTTGTTTTTTAGGTTTTTAACAAACAATATTTTTTATGAAATAGAGACACTAAAATGCCGTTACGCTAAGCGTAGTGGCATTTTAGCCGCTGATCTATTAGATTTTTGTAACACCAATGGTATACTAAAACGCAAAAAAACGTTTTATTATAAAATTTAATTATATTTACAAACTGACAGGAGAATAAATTGAAAGTATTTCATTTGATCTATATCTTGGTACCTTTAAATCTCAAATAATTGTTGTCATTTGTAAGTGACAACGGTTTCAATTTTTGCCGCGTTTTTTGAGTGTTTACTCAAAACTCGACTTTGGCAGTTAACGGCATTTTAGTTATACCACGGTAGAGCTGGATTTTGAGTTTATTGGTTTAACCCACAGTAGTTATTTTTATTTCTACTACATATTTAACAAACGTCATGATTCTAAACACTCATCTTTGCTTTCGCTACTATATAAATAATAAATATATAAATAATATATACTAAAAAATATACATACTTACTAAACGAAATAATAAAAGATACTAAAAAAATAATTCATTATTTTCGCGTCTATCAGATTTTAGCTCTGCGGTTTCAGACAAGTAAGGTCATTGTCTTATAGTTGTGCTACTGCTACTTGACGCTAGAGGGCGGACTCGCACGCAATGTTTTTTTCGGGTGAGGCGCGGGGTGGTGAGGAAGCGAAACGCTCAAGGTCATATGTGACGGAACGCCCTTAAGAAATAAAGAGCAATTTTACTATGTACGCTAGCTTGACGATCAAGCTAGGGTACATATCAAGCTAGCGTATTATTCTATAAAACTGTGCATAAATAGTGCATAACTAGTTATGGAAATAAAAAAAATGTGCTTCTTTAGTTTAGGAAATAAAAAGTAATTTTACTATGTACTTTTCTTTGTAAAGACAAACAAAAGTAAAAAACGTAAAAGGTAAAATACATTAATCTTACAATAATAATTTTACATTTGACTTAATCACACGATTGGTTAAATACTCAGAATTTATAGGTAGATAATTATCGTGTAACCTATATTGTAAAAGCTAATATAATATATATAATACGTATAGATGGTTCCAAGTAAATGCTTAGGTAAATAAATATTTCAATTATATTATATTAATAAATAAATTCTTTTTTTTATTATCAGTAATTTTATTACGATTGCTACATATTTCTTCGGGTCGTAATCTATACATATAATAAAAATGTAACCGATCGCTGTCTGTACATGCAAGATATATGAGAAAAAATACTATTGGGACCTTTATCAACGCAAATAGAACCCAAAACAATGATTTTTAAAATTTTTGTATGTTTGTCTGTTTGTCTGTGCGTTTGTGCACGCTAATCTCAGAAACGGCTTATCCGATTTAAATATGGTTTTCACTAATATATTGTGGTAAGCTTCACTTAACATTTAGTGTATGTTTCATGTCAATCGGTTAATAAATAAAAAAGTTATGCCAATTTAAAGAATCACATCGAACATTCGTTAATTTACTACGAAATCTTATAGAAGCAGATATTTTAACAGGTTGCGGAATAGCTGATAGTATTTTTATTCCTCGGATTCCTGTCATTCTAAACAGTCTTTCTTTTAGTTTTAAACGAGTCCGGTTTCCAGTGAGCCTATGTTTTGCGATGACTAATTAAAGTAATTAATTAAGTAATTAAAGTAAAGGTAAGACACTAAAAGTTGTGGGTGTGAATCTAAGTATTAGCTGTTTTTCGGTCAGCTTTATGTGGCTCTATCACGTGTTAGCATTACTAGCAGCCTGTATGCTTTGATCCCTGATGGCTATACGTCTAATCCATACATCCATACATATTATAAAAGGCTTTGTCCTGACTGACTGACTGACTGACTGACTGACAGACAACGTAAAGCCTAAACCGCTGGTCGTAGCAACTTGAAATTTGGAGGGTGTATTTGTCTTAATGTCTAGAAGTGTACAAAGAAAGGGTTATTAAAAATTCAACCCTTAAGTGTATGAAAAGGGATGAAATCGATTGTATGAAACGTCTTCATTTTTTAAGTTACAGCTTTGAAATTTTGTTTTGGAATACTTTTATTTAAATAAAAATACGCTCATAATTTTTTTTTTACTGGGGTTGATTTATAGGAGTGAAATAAGGGATGAAATATTGTATGGAAAGATCTTTGCTTTTGAAGTTGGCGACTTGAAATTTGGAGGGAGGGGGAAGGGAGGGGGAGGAAGAGGAAAGGAAGGGAGAAGTGAGGGAAAAGTGCGGGGTTAGTGAGGGAGAAGTCAGGGGAAAGGAAGGGGAAAGTCAGGGGGAAATCGAGTTTCAAATTCACGCTAATCTCAAAAACGGCTTATCCGATTTAAATATGGTTTTCACTGATACATTGTGGTAAGCTTCACTTACACTGATTGACATGAAACAAAGTGAGTGAGTGAGTACTCACTCACTTTGTTTCATGTCAATCAGTTCATAAATAAAAAAGTTATGCCAATTTAAATAATCACGTCATACACGTGGTATGTATTTAGCTTAGGTTAGTGTGTTTTTAAGTTAGGTTAACACGTCTTATTTCTTTATTAAAATGTAAATACTTTATCAGTTAAAATGTAAATAAAAGTTAGATTTATATTTTTCTGGACTTATTTTATTTTTTATGATAAAAACATGTTAACACGTCTCATTACGGAATAGGTGGAATTAAAGTGAATTACGAAATAGTAGTAGTCGATTTACGCTGATTTCAGGATGAATGGGTCGGATCGACCAGGGAAGTACTACCCTCTCATAGAAGATCGTTGTAAGAGTAATAGTATCCATATTATTGCGTTTCGTTCGGTAAGTGCGAGAGCCGGAGGCCCAACTGATGCAGAGATGACAATCCTCGCAGCATGTGTGGTACCAGCTGAGTATCCGTGGAGTCATTGTGTGGGTGGTGTGGGTCAACCCGCGCCGGCCAGTAAGACCCGTATAAATGGTGGTGCCGCTGGACGCCCGCGACATTGTACAGGGGCCCAATTAGACCTAACCGTAGTATTAAGGTAGTAGATCCAAGCTGGTTTAAGCATGAATGGGCCGGATCGTCCGGGGAAGTACTACCCTCTCATAAAAGATCGACGTAAGAGTAGCAGTATTCGTACTACTGCGTTTCGTTCGGTGAGTGAGAGTGCCAGGAGCCCAATTTCCCCCTTTCCTTTTACCTCACTTCCCTCACTCCCCTAACCCCATTCCCAGCCACCATAGTGGAGGCCACCATACCAGCAGTTTAAAACGATGGCTTTTTGTATGGTGGCCACCACTTCTGGATTCCACTGACTGCTTACCATCAGGCGGGATGGAGTCACTTTGGCAGGCTAATATATTTTAAAAAACCTTATAGCGTTTTTATTCCTCGGATTCCTCTCATTCCAAACCATTTCCCGTTTAGTTTTAAACGAGTTCAGTTTCCAGTGAGCCTATGTTTCGCGATGACAATTAATAAAGCCTAAGGTCAGACACTAAATGTTGTGACTGTGGATCTAAATTTTAGCTGTTTTTTGCATGGTCAGCTTTATGTGGATTTGTCACGTGTAAGTAATCTTAGCAACCTGTATGGCTTTGATTCCCGATGGCTATACGTCTAAAATCGTATATAGAGAAGCATTTACTGTAAAGATTTTTCTTATTCACCTAAACGAAGATGTTTATAATTCAAAACAAACCAAAAGATATATCCAAAAAATGCTGTCCAAAATCACTATTCCACGCGGACGAAGTCGCGGGCACAGCTAGTATTTTATATAGATCAAATATTTACTAATCGTATATAGGTAGGTATAGTATAGAAATTTCATCAATAAAAATCCTTTAACCAGAAGCCAAGTTGCGCATATTGAACTCATTCAGTGCATGTTTGCCACTTATTTAAGCAGTTGTATACATTTTTAACCGACTTTAAAAAGGAGGAGGTTCTCAATTCGATTGGTACTTTTTTTTATGTATGTACACTGATTACGCTTGAGATTTATTATCCTATTTACGTGATTGTTCTTTACTTTGATGCGGAATAGTTGACATTTGGTCCCATAAAAATTTAACATAGTTTAGCTCAGTAGTTTTCATTTTAAGACCATTTTTCAATTTATGAACATTTTTATTTACGTGGACGATGTAATTTTTGTAGCTTAGTATCTTTTATGGAACTACTCTCTGAGACTACTCTTGACAAAAGTCATTGTTCGACGTCTGTTAAGTCGGCCAGTTCAGAGGCAAAGACATAACTTCCATGTTGTCCCAGTAGGCCTGAGAAGGAACTTTTCTTTTTTATGCGAGTTTAGCAACGTGAACATATGGTAATTTATCCAAAGCTACTAACTCTTGCGGAAGAAAATCGAACCGTGTTGGCACTATGACATTTGATGTTTTGGATATATAATTTTTTTACAAAATGTAGATGTAGGGTACTTTAGCGTACTGATTTATAGTGGTCAGAAAATTACGCTCAATCATTGAATGTAGTCTTTATGACGTCGCGCTGTTGCCAGCCTGTTCTCACGTTCCTGAGCAGACTCGTTGGCTAATCGGTCATAAAAAAGACCGAGTTAATAAGCCCTTTGTTTAGCAGACTCGTTGGCTAGACGGTCATAAATAAGGCTTAACCTATATATTGCTTACTGTTCAGACCTCTCTTTTGTTGTTTCTTGAATCTTACTAAGTCTAGACTCATACTGTTTAAGTGTTTCTTGGTGTGAACGCAATTTTATTTAATTTTTCATAGCAAAAAAAACGTTCTTCACGATCTTTCACTGTCTCGCAAAAACGTAAAATACAGTTTCGAACAGATTTTTTTCGGAAACGATGCCGTTTTCTTGTTCCCGTTTTCTGGGGTCTATATTATTTAAGGCAGGCGGCACCTTTCGTAGTCTTTTCTACCTATAGCTACTTAAAAAAATACTACTTAAGATATGACAATGAAAATCAACGAAATGATGTAGTCTATCTGATGTTATTTAAAATCATACTGTAGTTTACAGAAGAACCTATTACAGACGCTAAAAAGTAAAAAATAAATAAAACTACATTAAAAAAACCGACTTCAAATACTAAAAAGTTTAAAATAACTTAATAAATAATTAATTTAATACACCTCATATGCAAACCTAATACCTTAAAAAACACTAAAACCTAATATTAATAAAATACTAAGTATTATTTGTATGTGCTACCTCAATGATATTCTATTTAACAGATATGTTATGAACGCGTAATCGTGAAGACCTGAAAACGTCCTAATTGGGACGTATTGTCTTTAGTCTGCGTTACGCACAGCAACGAGTAGGTACACTATTGATGCAATTTTCAAATTTAAAAATGCCATCTTGTGTGTTCCGTAAGTGCACCAATTATGATACAAAATTAAATAAAACACAAGGAATCTCATACCATATGTAAGTACGCAATACTCTTTGATTTAATAACATGAAATTCAATTATTTTCCTAATAATTCGAATATTTGGAGGTTAGAATAAAGAAAGAAATGGAAAATACATTTTTGTGGTGCGTGTGACAAGGACGCGTGCATCCCGGACATAGAATAAAAATACAGATGCGAAAATCGTAGGCAGAAAAGTCATCGTTCTTCGCAGTTCGGTTTTCCTTTTTTCTAACCTTGTATTGTTTCATAATTTTGTTTTATGTAAAAATGCATATACTTAATTAGAAATAAATAAGTGTGTGTAAAAAATTTGAATATTACCAGATTATCAAAAATCATAAAATAAAGCTATTTCTAGTTTAACCCAACTACAGTAAAGCCCAAAAGGAGGGTTATGTGTTTGACCTGTACGTACGTCCGGTTTTTTTATTCTCTCGTAACTAATAAACGGCTGAACCGATTTCAATAAATCATACGTCGCTACATTCGTCTCAGTAGTACGAGTGTCATATTTTAAAATGAGCGAATTAAAAAAAAATTAAAAAATAAAAATTTAATTTAAAAAAGCTTGTAATTATGCCTATCACAGTTTTTATTAAAAATGTTTTAATTTTTCTGTAAATAAATATTTATTTTCTTTCACATGTTTTATTTTTCTACCTTTAGTAGTTGTTATAGGTAGAAACTGCGGTACAAATTTTGTACCTTCTCTCGCGTTATATTTGTTAGTCTATGATACAGCATGCGGTGATTGGTAACTAGAGTAATGTTTGTTCAAATTCATACGCAATTGACAACACTAGCTGTCACTTTTTTTCATATTTGTTTTCTCAAGTCATCCTTTTCTATCATTTTGACATGTAGTGAAATGTGAAATGAATGAAAAAGGTCTATGTGTAAACAACGGGAACTGTGCGGAACACTTTTTTCTGTTGTTTTGTGAGTGTATAACATATCTGTTAAATAGAATATCATTGTGCTACCTATTGATAGGTTAGGTTATAAGTCCGTGCCAAGCCAAATATAATAGTAAGTACCTACACTCGCCGCGCACGACTTTGAGCGGGATAGCTTTGTCTAGAACAAAACAACATAAAAAAAACTATATTTTTATGAATTTTACGATCTTTTGTCTCCAATGAATAAATGAATATGATATTATAATTTATGGAGCTTAAAACATAATTGTAATCAAAGAGATTATTATATGTAGAGCTATGTAGAGTGTTAAACATTCAATGCTTTATCTTTAAGATTATAAAGGAGGTTACGGTTTAATAGCTTTGGTTTTATTACAGCCTTATCAGTAATCAATTCGCGCGAACTTCCAGATGTGATAACGGAAGTGTTATGATAATATTTACATACATATATACATGTTTTATTATAGTAGTTCAGTTTATTGAATACGCATCATGTTATGAATAAAAACAATTAAAATTTAGTCTTCGTGTTTTTCCACTACTCGTTTCGCGAACTCTAATACTATTTATAGCAGAAGGTTTCTGGGTCTATCTATGGGATATTTGTAGTAAATATTTAAGTACAACGTAGGTAGCAAGTAAACATAGAGTGGGCTACTGAAGGCAGATACCTAGTCATCTATTTAAGTTTGCACAAATTAGGTATCACTGCGAAGAAGGACTCTTGTTATAGCGCCTAATTTCCAATGAGTTTCTCTTCGCGTCTCCGATGAGGTTGGGATCCTCAACGTTCAAATATCCAGCAAATTGGTAGTCATTTGGAAGACAAGGCCAAACTGGCGAGCAAAAAGGTGGGCGTCTTCAATAGAGCCAGACGGTACTTCACGTCTTTTTAACGGATTATGCTGTATAAAGCAATAGTCCGATCGCACGTGAGATGCTCTGACCTTTAGGCAGGAGCCCCTAAATACCAGCTCGATCTACTTCACTCTCTCTAACGGCGAGCTGTTCGAATCGACGGTGATCCCAATCTCACGGACAAACTGAAGTCACTACAGCAGCGGAGGGACTTTGGCTCTCTATGCGTGCTCTATCGTATGTTTCACGGAGAGTTCTCTGAGGAACTGTTTGACTTGGTGCCATCGTCTCCTGTCTACCATCGCACCACTCGACATTGCAGCAAAGTTCATCTATACTACCTGGACACGATGTCATCTAGCACGGTTCGTTTCCAGCGTTCATTCCTTCCACGTACATGCAGGCTCTGGAATGAACTGCCAGCTGCCAGCTGCGGTCTTTCCTGAGCGCTATGATATGTCCTACTTCAAACGAGATTTAAAGAGAGCATTAATATCACGTTAGACAGCGGCTTCGCAGAGTCCCTGGCATCGCAGAAGTCATGCATGAGGGCAGTTACCCCTTACCATCTACCATGTAGGCTATAAAAAAATCTTTATAAACTCACAAAGTTGGTAAATGAAACTGTATTTTTCATTATGGATTCGCAATTGGAAAACATAATTTAAGGCTTTTTACAGATTCCAAGTTAATAATTAGTAATCACCGATACCAGCAGCTACAACAGACAAAAGAACGAAAAACATAGGGGTAACTACAAGAGGGTTTCGTTCTATAATTATTTTTGTAGATTCTAAAATAAAAAGAAATCATGTTAAACTATCACAAAGGCTCTAACAGGCTCTGTCATGTGAAATTGCGTAACTAAATAATACGAAAATAAAACAAAATACGAATTAAATCAATTTGACTCGGTTTTGCGGTCTATCGGCAAATGTTCGATGTTTTCGGCTACTGTACGATTACGTGTGTGAGTGAGTATTTATTAGCTACAATGTAGTGCTGTATGTACTTAGCGTCTAGTTCTATACGACATGTCAGCTTATTTGTGTTGGTCTTTTGAATATAGTAGTAATAGTAGTAATCTAAAGCTTATTGAGCCCGTTGCTTCTAAAGCAATAACTTCCCGTCTGTAAATGATAGGCATTGCTGTAACTGGCCAAGTATCAATATGACCAAGATAAACTAATATTATTTGAAAAAGACAAAGAAACGTTATTATTATTATATACTTTTTATTTTTATACAATACCTAGAAAAATTTAATATAATATCTCAAACAACTAGGTACATAAAACCTTGGAAAGGTTTAAAGCACTGGCATTAAAAGTAATCCAAATAATAAGATATGACGAATGTATGTCAATCTTATTTAATATAATTTATGATATTATTGAATGTACTTACTGATTTAGTTACATATACTTAGTTATCTTGACCTGCTCTAAAAAAATTAAAGGTCGATTCGCTGTTACCAATTCACTGTGTAAATCTAAATCTAAACCATAACTCTTTTTTCATCAGTGACAACTGAAAATAAACACACTTGTACAACTGAAATTATACATAATTATACATATTGCTATTGAAATATGTTCTTAGCTCTTTGTATTTCTACTATTTAAAGAAATAAAGACGTTTACAAGTAATAGAGCAGATAAAACAGTATTATCATAAATGTAATAACATAAATATTCCGTGCGCACTCTTGTCGATATTTCGAGACAGACAAATTGAGTTATTCGTCAGTCACAAGACAACGAGATTTATAATTTCAGGATATCTATGAAATTGGACGCCAGCAAGGTTATTCTTGATACCGTAAACCAGGGTTACTTTGATTAATTTTGAACTTTGTCGATCTATATCTTCTAAGTTTGTTGGTGTAAAAAATACAAAAAATGACATTATTGGTTTTTTTAGTACCTACGATTCCTGTAGTAATATGTGAAAAAATAAGGTTTGATTTTGAGAAAGAAAAAATAAACTGTCTGATCAAAGATATATTGATTTTGGGGTTACTTTGATAAGTTTCATACCTTTCTGTTTTAGTACGTAATTAAAAACTAACGCTTATTATTATGCCAGTGCAATTTTAAAAATCTGAATCTGCCAATGGGAAAAGTAAATATTGTCATTTTTGTAGTATGGGGTCTTTGATCTAAATAGCAAAAATCGTAAAATAATCATAATTTTTTTTATAAAAATTATGCTAGAACATTTAAGGTTAGGTACAGTTTACAATAATTTCTTATCATAATTTTATATTTTACTTATTATATTTTTCAGAGGCACCTCTAATGCTAAGAATCCCTATCACTAATTATGACTAAGCGCTTCTTCTATGAGAGCTTGTGTATATTTTTTTCTATTCAGGGGACCTATACTTTCGCGGCGTTTTTCTGAAAACCAAAATATTTATTCATGGATCAAAAATGCATACTAAAGAAAAAATAATGTATACAATAATGTCTGGGGTTCTCCTCAATCCCACACCATCTATCCTATCAATGACACCTCATATTAAAAAAACTCAAATCATGGCGTTCACTTTGAGGTTAGAAAAATAATGATCACAGTATTGGTTAATCGTCAGTAAACTACATGATGGAGTTTATCTAGAAATTTCAATATAATTATCGGTACGTGATTAAGTACACATGAAGTTTTGCAGCACAATTATTTAACTATAAATGTATTATTATACAATATACTTACCTATTTCAGTTAAAATTGTTGTTGAATTCCCAGCGTGTCCTCAGGAAACGTTTCTTTAGTGTAGCTAATCCACAAAAGAAAGTACCAAACTGCGATTTGTTTTACGTAATTCGCAATGTCCTATGAAATGGAAGTTTCGATCAAAGTTAACCCACAGTTCAAAGTAACTCTTATGTAAGGTTTACGGTACAAAAAAAACATAACAAATGCATGATATCGGCTAGACCTAGTATCAGCCACTAAAGATTGCTTTTACATAGTTCTAGCTGGAATGATACCGACTATACCTGGTTTTATCCGAAAACAATCGGATAATACTAGATTTAACCAAGAGTAAGTAGTTACACCTAGTCCCAACCGGCTAAAACTAGGTGTAACCGCACTTCATGTTTTAAGACACAACTTATTTATTTAGGCCTTCTTGGGTCTTCTTCAAGAATATGACGTTATTAATAGTTTTATTTTTATTAAGTAAATGAAATGATCATGCTTAAGCTTAGGACGAAACAACATAATATCAGTAGACACTTCTTTATTTCGGTATTCAAACTATAATTTGCATTATGTTAATGACAATTCACCAAATTGAAAGTGGGGTCGATGGCTTGTTATGTACCTGTGTATCGCAAGAGTCACTGCTCCCGCAAATTTTATCAGTAGCGAGAAGTACTAACCCTTGCGCTCATTTTTGTTTATGAAAATGTTATCTTTACATTTAAAATATTACTTATTTTACAAAGAACAATTACCCACTTGGTTATTTTCTTTTCTATCTCCTTTTCCTTTCCCTCATTTTCTTCACTGTCGAGAACCACATTTAGGTTTATAAGTTGATTACGGCAACTATTTACTAGTTGTATATAAAACTAGCTGATCCGGCGAACTTCGTTCCGCCTAACAGTCGATTCTTTAATAGGTACTTTATTTAAAAAAAAAAAGATTTTTCTAAAATATACGTAGCCTAAGTTACTCCTTATTACATCAGCTACCTGCAAATAAAAGTCCCGTCAAAATCGGTCCAGCCATTTCAGTGATTAGTCGGTACAATAAGACAGACAAAAATTTTTAAAAATTTTGGTGTATATATATATATATATATATATGTATAAATATATATATATATATATATATATATATATATATTCATATATATTCATATACATGTAGTAAAAAACGGTTATTTTAATATTACAAACAGACACTCCAATTTTATTATATGTATAGAGTATAGATAAAAAGATAAAATTGATCTATAAAATCAAAGCTTGCAGATTGTACACGTCAGAAATTTTACACAGACTTTATACAACTCCCTAAATTCATCTGGCAAATATAGAAATTTGAGCGAAACCTAATAAGTATAAATATAAGCAATAATTTTGTTTCAAACGTGTATAAAATATACTTAAGTAAATAGTATCATGTGTATCGATTGTATCGTGGAGGAGGCCGAAGCCTTGAAGTATTAGATTACATAGGTATACACAAATGTGACTATTAAACGGTTACGTAAAGCAACGTGGTGTTGAACTGTTCGATAGTAATAATGATAACGTTAGATGTTCACTGACTTTTCTTGTGTAATAAAAAATATACAATAAATTTATTAAATAGATACTTGCCTCTGCTTTTCTTGTATGTACATATGAATACAAATCATTGAAATTATTGGCTTTTATCTAGTACATGTATTATACATAAAAACTTTAAAGAAATGCTATAGATGTAAAAATCGCATCAAAATCCATTAATTAGGTGGTGTAGAAAAAGTTAGCAGTGAAACAGTCGGTGCCTAAGCAGCGGTTTTGCTATAATTAGAGATAGGCGTAATAAATATTTGTCCCAACTCAGTTGATATTTGTAACTCTACCACTATTTAAACTAGATATCTTACTCAGTGACCGTGTAAAAAACTAAAAAATAAGTTGTTTATCATCTCTTTCACAAGAGCATGATTCCTTTGCGAGGCTGGTGTTTGTGAGGAAAATACCTGATCACTGACAAATATTTGAATAACCCAATTAAGTTCTCTGAGTAAATACCAGTGGCACTGTTAATATTTCAAACAAATATTTTTACTTTGTCACCATGAGACAAACACATGTTTACTTACAGAATTACCAGTGGTCTTGAATTACTTAGGCACTTATTAATTTTGCTGAAGAAACTCTACTTTTTGAAGAACGTTGCTTAGCAACTCTAGGTACCTAGGTATTGTCGCTCCTACTGATAAGCTCCAGGTTCAAATAATGGCCAGCGCTAAATTACCGCTGCAACTACAGCGTTTTCTTTATACATATTTACATGGTGACAAGCGGAGGCGTCAGAGGCTGCGCTTCCGCCCGGTTTCAAGATTAATGAGCTTCCTTTACCACTTGCCATATAGGTTACATTTTGATCATAACTCAATGTTCCGTCTACAGATACAAGCTTATATTAGTATACAATAAAATTTCATTTATGAAATATCAGCTATTTTATAGTCTGCCAATTTACCTTTGAGTAAGGTCAAGATCGAGGTGTCATGAGGGAGGTTTCAGTCAAGGCTGAATTAGAGTATTATATGTATCAATGACCTTAAAACTGTTAGTTTCCCTGATGCCATTGTTTCTAAACCGTCATACATTCGTGTAGTAAAATGTAGTAAGTATGCTAAAAATTCGTACTAATCTTGTGTTGTATCGATAGGTGTATGTGTAAAGGTGCTTTATCTAATAAAATATTAACAAAATTTATTTTTCAAAAAAGAGACCTATTTAAAGAATTTGTGAAAAAAAAAAAAATATTGACGAGTGTCAATTCAAAAATGAAATAAAGAAAATTTTATATTAGAGTAGATATTAGATTGCAATAACCTACACAATTAAAACAAAACATACAATATTAATAAGGATAATACAACTAATACAACTCAATTGACGTACCTACTTATCAGGACCCCGTTTCTTGCGGTTATTGTATCAAGTGTAGATTCTATTTGTAACCGTGCAGCTTTTATGCGTATGTGCAAGTAATCGATAGTTTATTCTGTTATGTTATCTATCATTTAAAGCATTCGGGTCAGGGTTACCTTTAAATTATAGTATTTCTGAAATTTTGCTAACATACTGACATTTAAGGTCAATTTTCATGAGTTGGGTTTTAGTAAACCAAAAGTTATTTTAAATTTTAATCAAAAATCTAATAAGACTAGAAATTCCGGACAAAGTGCTTCGTTTGTCAGCATATTTTTGGGATATCGTATCCAGATACATTTAATTATTTGTGAAGTAAAAAGCTTCGCTCAGTTGTTAAATAAAAATTTGCCACGACAGGAAAAACACACCAGACATATCTGAACACGTCCAAGCCAAACCTTTACCTTCATGATTCCATTGTTGTTGTATTATGAATCTTTTACTGTAACACGAAGAGTGTCAGTATTCAATGGAAAATGGTTACAGTTAAACCAATATTGAACATGTAACAATTTTGTTGTGTAGTGATTTAATAACGCGACCTTTTTGCAAAATAAGTGCAAATTGTAGTGGATAGAGTGGCTGTCGATTACGACGATCACTGACGCCAGGTATGGCCAATGCAGATAAGAGGTTAGGTTCTTTTCGCGCGATTGCGGCAACAGATCCGCGGACGGCGGCGGCGCGGCGGCGCCTCGACACTCCAATAGCCATCCATTCGCTCGTCCGCCGGCACGCACGCCTGGCGTTTCCCTGCACCACCCACGCCGTCGCGCGTTCGACAATAACTCTTTCATCAATGGTGTTTGTGAATAACGTTACAAAATTTAAACAATAAAAACCCGGTGTCACCAAACAAACCAATAACCATGGACAAGGATCATGCCTTAGAAGAAATGATGGGGAAGCTCGGTAAGTGATCAAATATATAAACATATGGATACTTACAAACTTATATCATGAAACCCTTTTAAATTTCGTAAAAGTACATTCTTTTTTTTGGTGCATACGAGCGTGGAGTGCAAGTAACGTTTATTGGCCTCGTTTTCGTTGCAACTGGTCAATCTTGTACTGAGAAATGTGATCAATGTTGTAACTTATAGCGTAAACCTTCATGTGAGTGTGACTGAGGCGTAAAGTTTAATCGGTGGCGCGCTTTCCTTTCTAATTAATCACATCCTCAACGTCAGACTTATCGATGGACAGAAATAGGAATGCGAATTATAATAGTTAAACATAACGCGTTTGCGCAGGCATCGTGCTATAGCTAGCGACAGATACCAGTTTAAAATATTTATTTTAAATATCTTGATAACATAATAATATGTATATTATATACCTATCATATTTCAAAGAGAAAATTTACTCTATAGGCAAGGTAGTTAATAAATAAATTACGTT
Source organism: Parascotia fuliginaria (assembly GCA_963082885.1). Classification (NCBI taxonomy): domain Eukaryota; kingdom Metazoa; phylum Arthropoda; class Insecta; order Lepidoptera; family Erebidae; genus Parascotia; species Parascotia fuliginaria. Next base: position 8,114,627 of record OY720180.1, on the reverse strand, counting down.
TAAGTATACTAAATAATGTAAAACCTGCAACTGTATAAGTATTACGTTTTAAGTACCTGCTGCAGCTAAACTACCGCATAAATGATTAGGCAGTTTAAGAGAGTAAATACTTGTTCCAAAAATTACTTACTTACCTAAGATTCTTGTTGTCAGTGGACGTTTTCAGGATGATAGATTACCTAATATTAAAATTTTATTCATTTAAACGCCTTAAAAGTTTATTGTTTTAAAATTTTGTACATAGTCTATAAGCATTTATTGTTCTCCTTAGCAACCAAAATATTATAATGTTCCATACACTTGAAAAGTACATACATACGACATACGTACACTAAACTTATTCGTTATTCAAATAGGTTTTGGCACAGCAAATATTATGCGCATGAGAAACAAGTACCTACCTACTTCGAGATTCCTCTTACTGCCAAAAAGATTCAGAAATTACCTTGAAAATATTTTGGTGATGCTTATTTACCCATAAATGAGGATTTAAAACAATAAACAAATAAAACAAAATTCAAAGTGTAGAATTACTTAATTGCATTTTGATAGAGTCAATATTTTATTTTTATTTTCAAAAGGTCAAAGCATTTCTTTTGATGTTTATGTGAATTAATTAATATTCTGAGTTATATTTGGCACGGAAACTCTACTAAATCGAAATAAACACACTTATTAAGGACATGAGAGTAAATAATGAATTTTATATTTTGACACATGTCTGAATCACTTAAGTGGGTAGGTATCTATTGTTTGATTTTATTACATTTTTCTATAATTAATTTAATTCATTTGTCGAAGGTGTATCATAATTTATAACAATACTAGCTTTCCGCGGCGCGGTTTCACCCGCGTCTTTGCTTACTGCTCTGCTCCCGTCGCCAGTAGCGTGATGTTACATAGCCTATATCCTTCAAATCTCACTGATAATTCCAGAGATTAGCGTGTTTAAACAAACGAACAAACAAATAATAATAATAATAATAATAATAATAATATTCTAACACATTCACACAGCGCCATTTAGCCCCAAATTAAGCAATTATAGTTGCTTGTGTTATGGGTACTAAACAACTGATATACTACTTATATACATTTTTTTTTGTAAATACATACATATTATAGATAAATTACACCCAGACACAGAACAAACAATCATGCTCATCACACAAAGGTTTGTCCTGGGTGGGAATCGAACCCACGACCTCCAGCTTAGCAGTCAGGGTCACTAACCACTAGACCAACAGGCCAGTCAAGTAAAAAATAAAAATAAAATAAAATAAAACTCTTCTGCTTTATATAATAGATATAGATGAAATATCTATACTATTATAATGTAATTAAAAGTTATTGAATTGAATATACTTGATGAAATTGAAAACTGTGTTCCTTAATAAATATGTAGGTACTCATAGATTTAATAACTGCGGGCAAATTACGAATTCAAGTACTTACATACTTATTGTTTATTCATTTAGTTACAATGTAACGTAACGCTAACTAGAGCCAGATTCGTTCGAAACAGAGAGTGATAAAGTAAAAAAATAATTTACGCTACTATTTTTAAACGGTTGATAAATATTTACAACTTGGTATACGGTATACTTAGATGTTAAATTATAATTACAATCTAATAATACCTACATATTGTCTTTATTTGATGATTATTTGTCAGTTGTCTCCTGAACCTTAGCTAGATTAGTAGTTAAAGCGAAATTATTTCCAGTGTTCTTAAGAGTAATATTGTTTTAGATGTAAAGACAATGCTTCCAGCTGCTAGTTCAGCGTTTCCCTTTTATTTACATGGGGCACGCGAAGACCCCACGGGCATAACTGTGCTTCTTGCAGTTGTGAAATCTATGACCAATGCGCCTTTGTAAACACTGGCGATGAAAAATCATATCTAGACTCGACTAGACTAAATGTACAACTAAGTAATTACAGTCAAATAAAACTAAATGTATTACTTTCCATACACTATGCAGTTTACCTCTTTTAACAATAGATGGTTAGTTTGAAAGATTCTATTTATGGACGTCTTTTCTATTATTAAACAAACTTGCATTACTCACTGCATGCATAATTAAATAATGTAGGTCTATTGTATAAGGCAGTAAATAGTAGATACGACGAGCGACGAGCGAACAAGTAAAAGTTGGTATTTAATTGCGCTACATAATTATGCAGATGCGTTGTGATATCTTTATTTGATCCCTGAAACCGAGTTAAAAGGTTCGAATTTTGATACTGTTGCGTAGGTCTGAGACAGGTTATTTGATCTCGGAATGAACTAAAAATTATGAAGTAGAATATTATCCGATTAAAAAAATCTTACTAGGATAATAAGGGTTTGGTGTTCCACGATGAACTTAGCTGAGGTTGTTAAAATGGTCTTCATTTGTAAAAAAATACATTTACCTTTACCCATTCTCTTACTGAGTCACACAGGTAGAAATTTCTTAGAAAAATCTCATTGTGTTCTACTTTTATACTGGCTGAAAAACTAGTGATAGGTGGAACTGATTCCTGGAGCAATGCAGACGGTCATTGAATACCGACTGCGGTGCACAACATACTCTTACGCACAGCTACAACGAGCGGTCACTGACTCTTAATCCTGCGAGAGAAAAATGTTAAGGAAATCTGCATTTTAAAGTCTCAAATTGCCTAACTTGAGCAAGCGTGGTGTTGATCACCACGCTTGCTCAAGATAGGCAATTTAAAACTTTGAGACTTTTGTTCATGTTCTCTTCATGCAATATCTGTATTAAAAGAGGCCTTTACCTAATTATTATTGGAATCCGGCTCCTGCTTAACACTACTACCATCTAAGTAGTGCTGAAATACTTATATGGTCATAGAGTAGCAGTGATCGCGGTCGTCTGTAGGGAGTTCCCATAGAGATCGAATTCGAGAACGTCGTACACGCTACTATTGTGTCACTGTGAATGGTTAAAGCTATAAGTATACCTAATTACTTTATTTAATGCGTTTATCTAAAACATGGCGGAAAGTAACAATGAATGAGTTTTAATACATTGTAGATTAGTTATCTAAGAAATTTTGATGTTTATCTATAACATTTACAATATCTAATTTTATTATTATTATTACGATGCCTACGTAAGTACTTACGTAATGAATGTCTGAGTGTTAAAGTACACTCCTCGCAAAATGGTGTTAAGGATGCTATCCTTAATCTAGTTGCTACCTACTTTAGCACAATATATTGTCATAAATAAACATTTACCTGCTTTTCTTTGGCAGTCGGATAAAAATAGGTCGTCACGATTATCTCTAATAAGAGGCGTCCTCCGAGGCTCAATTCCAGGTCCTTTCCTTTTTAGGTTTATAAAAATGGTGCCAACTACCTATATTTCTGATCATGCTACAGTTGCTTTTGGCCTTAAATTTAGAAAACTGTGAATACAAGTTTTTGTCTAGTAGCTGCACGATTAAGAGAGTTTTCGTGTTTTACCCAATTAGTGCAGTAGCATTTCTTGATTTTTATTGACAAATCTTCCCTTTTTTTTTTGTATGAAAATCTATTCATTGTAGTTATTATCTCAAGAACAATATGATCAATTGATCACACGACGCGTCAAACTGTCACACAAAACAAAGTGATGCTGGCCCATTAACTTTATTGTTTTATTTAGTGGTTTGTTTGCGTTCTTTTCTATTATGCCAACAAAATTACAAACCATATCCAAATGTAGTTATAAGTATAGTTTTTTTATACAAAACAGCAACAATTTCTTGGCGGTCATGTTTTTGTAGTGATTTTGACATTAATAATTGAATTTGACGTTGAGTTTGATATTTTCGTAAACTCGTTGTTATAACGTCTTTCTAAATACAAGTTTAAGTGCTATTAAATAACCAATACGAAAGACTAGAAAACCAGCAATTGGTTAATTATAATATGTACAGCTTATTATGTTATTACGAAATTATTTCATTTGATCTTACACTGAGTAAATGAGTAAATAATCTTATTATAAGATATAATTATATGTAGTTAATAACCAGTAGACAACTTAATGGTTTTAAAATTATACTATATTTTTTAAAGACGACCTTGCTATTTATTTATTTTTCTAATAAGCTAAAATGAAATTTAAGATTAGATATCATAGGTATGATATACCATTAGGATCAAAAAGGATCAGCTGACTCGTATCATTACTCATTTCAGGCATTTCATATATTCATCTAACTACTTAATTCCATTAAATATTATCTCTAATGTTCAATTTTCGATTAATAGATACCTACTTGGCCATTCAAAGAGTAGTCGAACACTAATGTATTATGAATGAATGAATGAAATAAATTTTTTTTTCCAACACAATGTTATCTTACAGTATTTAACACTGAGGTATGGCCGTGTTAATAGCTTCAACATTGTGAGGGACTAGTGCCTGAAATAGGTTTAAAATAAACCTGTGACACAGGTCACCAGTGCTCCACCCGCGGTCACACAGTACTAGACCATGAACTAAAACTACTTTACTACTTTTTTTTTTTTTTTTATTTATATAAAATATAACTAAAAACTAACAAAAAATGATAGGGATGCCAACCAGAGCAGGATCATGGTGATTGCAGGCGTAAGTTTAGAGTGTCATTATATCTCGGCACTATTAGAAAAATAAAACAGAAATCAATTCACTGACATCAACTGACATACTTTTTGTTTATTTAGTCGTTTGTGAGATAATGAATAAAAGATTGTATTAATGTTGAATAATGGATTAATGGTTAACAATTCCACAAGTTTTAATGTTTATTCTGTAAAATGCATGCCATCGCGTGACACTGTTGACCCTGTATTAAGTATGTCGAATATTACTACTGCATTGTAACTGCAACACCATTTACAGATGGGTTAACATAAAACAGTAATAGTCTGAAACGATAACGTGATTAACTGATTAGTCTATTGATAATAGTTTAATCTGTGTTATGCCACAGATAATGTAATACTATTTGATCTCTATCAGAAAATCAATAACAGATTCAATTGTTATATTTATCTATCTGATTCAACAGTACCTACAAAAGAAGGGATTAGTCGAATTAACATAAAAAAGTGAGAGAGAGAATATGTGTCCTATGTCTTTAATTTTTAAAAATAGATCTAATCATTTCTTTTTATTTTTTTAAATAAATTTAAGAGATATAGAAGCGTACGACCTGTCTGACCAGACATCGTAGTGATATTCCTTTAGGCACGATTGGTCCAATTCACGATTAGTCCAATGCCAATGTTCAAAAAAATGCCCATTTTGCGGTTGGTCCAATTCGTAGTTGGCCCAATTCGCGGTTGGTCCAATTCGCAGTTGTTTCAATTCACAGTTTCACATTTTATGAGAGGGCAAATTCTGCACAGTCGATTACACTAATTCATAAATTGTAAAAATACATTCATTCATGAAAAATCAGCAAGGATCTATTATCGTAATAATACATACTAAAGCAGAGGTCTGTTTTGTTCTGTTCGTCAACAGCGATAGAGTCACATTAGTTGGTAGACTTCTTAAGTTTTAGACTATCTCACAAAATAACTAAGTTCATGGATAAGAAAACCGTGTGGTATGGTCTTGCTCGAATTGCTTTGAAAACGGTCACCGATCTCAGTAAGTATTCAAATTCAAATTCAAATATTTATTTGCAAGCTAAGTGTACTACAGTAAAGGTCTTATGTTTATTATTAGAGCATGACTTAGCGCCCTTTTCAGGCGTTGCAAAGCGGGATCTTAAATCTATATAGCTTATCTAATACTAATACAAACATTAATACAAAACTAATATATATTTTATGAAAGTAGATCGTCTCAAAAACTTACAGACATTTATTTTTGCGCGCGAAATGTTAAAGTTCGATCGTCACAGATTAGGTACGTATTTATAGATATATATCAAAGTAATACTTGATGCATTAATGACCTACATACAAATAATCTTAGAGCATTAAACCAACAGGAGTGGACACGCGCTCTATTTCCCTTGCGCAAAAGTCTGCCACTTTCGGCGGGGGACGGGGTAACGCGAGCAACGCACACTAATTACAATGTTAACTACTAATGCATTTTTAAATCGCGTCGTTATACACGCACACAATAAAATTATTACACACTAGCTTAAACTAAACACACACAATCACACTCACACACAGGGACATCTATCAGTTTACGCTTCCTTAGCGTAAAACAGTTAGAGCTTGACTCTGTCGATATTTAGTATCGATGTTTAGGATTTCATATAAGTACGCGAAAGATTTAATTATTTTCATGATTATTATGTTTGCTTATTAAAATGAGCATTATCTTATATTATATAGAACAGTTTTAGGTAATAATAATCTATTATAATTTTAAGGTTTTTTTTTATTTAAGCACTTTGAAATAGATGAAAGTAAAGTAATTAACTAGAAGTAATTTTGTTAATTCATGTTTATGTCAATATTACAGGAAGAATAAAACAGTGTTTCTAACTAGCACACTTTTTTGCAATTATTATCAAAAAAGCCCGTCATACGGTCGGGCTAAATTTATTTGTTAAACATTGTTCGACAAACAAATCTGGTTATGCGGTCGGGCTCTCCTACTATGTTTACTAATGTTTATTCAATACTTCCGATCCCTGATAGTACGGAACCCTCGGCGCGCGAGTCCGAACTGGCATTTAGCCGTTGTTTTTTGAAGTTATACTTTTTTTGGCGCGATTGGGAAAAATGATGAGAGTGAATTTTTACGATGCGCGCGCACACCGACAGAAAAAAGCAACACCCTGAAGTTAGTTGCGAACCTTTTACACACTGAAGTTAGTTGCGGATCTTTGTGTGTCGTATCAGTACAAATAATCTGCGTCAATAAATAAAAAATATATTGGCGTTTATATCAATTCAAATATTTATGTATGTATGCGTTGTATTATTATTTGGTATTTTTGGATTGTTATGCCAAAGAAGTATAACTTCTTACGTGCGTACATGGGTACCCACTCTTTTTTTTTATTTTACTACTGCGCACAAGGATGTATGTTCAATAACCACCACCTGTTGAAATTTGTTCTAGTGTGGATTAAAGATTGTAGTTAATTATTACGTGTCAATTTTACGTGTATTATTCCTAAGTATGTATGTATATTCAAACCAAATAATACTTTGAATTAATTGTCTGTTGCTATTAAATTTCGTTCCAACTAAGCAGAGCTTGTAATTGGAGGATTTTGTTCTGATTACATAGTAACAAGACACTGACATAAGAATGTATGAGTAGGTTTTTATTAGAGAGATATTTTATCTGTTCAGATAACAAAAAAACAACAGAATATATTTCAGAAAGTCTTTATTTAAGTAGGTATAATAAAATACTGAAAAACTGTGCAATTTAAATTAACCTTATAAATCTAGTTTAACTAATCCTAGGTAATGCAATAAGAGGAGGTAGCGCACAGCGAGTTTACTTGCTAAAAACTGAGCTCTCCGCCGCTTGGGGGGTAGGGAGGAGGTAGCAGTGCTGGCAGCACAGAAGGCTTTGTCTTTTAAGCTGTTAGTCGGATACTTGTACGCTTAGGAACCCACTTATATGGTTCCTACAATATTGGACCCAAGCGACTCGAGGCGCTGCTTCTTTTGAAAATCTAAAACAAACAAAAAAAAATTAATTTAATACTGGAAAACCAATATCGATATTTGTGATTAAACTGTCTCATCTCTAATTATGTTAAAGTGTGACCAGTTTCTTAAAAATAAATACGCTTATTTTTGTAAGAAATGAGCAATTATCTTTCGGAATAAAGTGCACTAATCTTGTATATTTGGATTTATAATCTCATTTTACTTGTTCATTTAATATTATTTTGTGCATTACTTGGTAAAAAAACATTGGTTTTAATTAAAAATAAATAAATATGGGAACGGTGACACAATAATGTAAATCCAAAATGAAACTTATTAGATATGTCAACAAGGCGAGATATAAAAAAGGAAAGGTTAGTTTTTATGTTAATTCAACTTAAAATATTACCCCAGATTGGAGTATTGATGATAAGCCTGGCAACACTTGTTGATTAGCATTTTCTTGGTTAAATTGCTAATTTAATGCCTTATTTAATAATATTAGAACAAAGTAATACTTACAGGTGGAATGTAATATTATCCTTTTGTAGACTTGATGTCGCTGAACGCTTTTTACACCAAAATACACTGCAATTCGGCATTTCTATTGAGACGCTATTACACATGCACTGATAGGTGACTTATGATGCGGAACACGCGTCAACTAGTTTTATATAACGGGTATGACCGGTGGGCTGGTACCTTTGGCAGAGGGGTACGCCTGTCAGTGGCCTCTCCGGTTGGTTTAATGCTCTAAGCAAATAATCGAATTTAATTGTATAATCTTAAAGATTATCGTTTTATGGTATAATATACATGTTAATATCTGTAACCTTGGCTGAATAATGTGTATCATTCTAATAGAATATAATTAATTTAAGTATCCTTGCAAATAAGGTTACGGTCGGGGACTTACGGTATCAGTTTCATTCAAAAGGGTAGAAAGTTTTAAACCTGGCAATTACCAATGTAAGTTTTTAAAGTCCTATGTACTTGCCAAGTTTATATTAGGTAAGTATAGAAAATTATCGCTTAAAACCTACACTTTAACTTACAAAGCCTATAAAATTGGTGGATGCGCTAACGTGTTAAGCACGATCTTCACAGTTGGAAACACGCCCCCAAACCAAAGTAACAGTGCAATCTTAATACAAAGCGTGAAGATCAATAGTCATGCATTATGGCAAATATAAACAAAAAGTATATCACTGAAATAAGTATGTCAATGATAGCAAACAACTGGGTAAGTCGTCAAACGCGACGTCAAAATACATCAATCAAGAAAGAAAACAATTTAAGTAGTAAAACCTGGTGTAAATAAAAAAGAAATACTCGATTTAAGGATAGAAATAAGACTCTCAAAAGAAAGTGAAAGATGATGTGTATAGCACAAGACTACAACGTAAGTCAATATCCTTAATGCATATTCTATGCAAAAATGGTTGTGGAAACTCATTTCAGGTTACAAGTCGTGATCCGAAGATAGCCGACAATATGCGTGTAATGAGGGTGTTTAGGAAAAATTTCGCCACCACTTGGCGCCACACAACTATCACATTGGGCCAATCAGGGCATAACTTTTAAAAAGCGTTTGACAGTTAGACCTAAGGCATCAGTGCTGCCATCGCGTGGGTGCCATTTTAGAAAACCCTCCCAGCAATTTTGTTTTGTCTTTATGCACGTGAATTATCCAATTTGTAAACTAAACATTAAAATTGTTCGGCAAGAAAACTGAAAAATATTTATTTTCATAGCGCTGTCAAAATGTAAGACCTTTTACCAAAGTGGCGCCAACTGGTGGTGAAAAATTTTCTAGAGACCCTCATTAAATTGAAGAGTTCTGCGAAGTTGGTTCTCATTTCTTAGTGGTTATAAAACCTTCTTACATTTTGAATTTAAGAAATGATAAGTGGAAATACGAAGCATCTCATTATGCCCTTGATCTTTTTACAAAGTTTAGCACTCAATGCAACATCTTTCTTGGAGACACTTGCAACATTTTTAGGGCGTCTATGTGAAAACCAGTGCATTGTATTATAATGGTAGTGTATCTAATTAATACCATACCGAATATTTAAATGAAATGATTATTGCAATCGATGATGATGAGAGTGAGCAGCTTTTGATCATTTGAATCACTCACATGGTCTATAATATTTTTTGATCTGACATTAAGATCAGTAGTCTAGAGGTAAAAGTATTGACAGTAAATCAGTTTATCGTAGATACGCGAAAGCAGTTTTTTAAGTAGATCTTGTACGACCACAGATATTTCAATTTTGACTATTTTCAATTTTGATTTTTTTTTTCGGCCTTGAAGCTACCTTGATTCTCACACTTACATAATTCATTTTAAGAACTGCGTTAGTAAGAGAATTGTTGCGTTTATGATATGTTTGTCATACGATAAGAATATTATTTTATACGTAATTATAACGTGTCGCTATGCCATTATGTAATTCTTCTAAGTACTTAAGTAACTCATTTATCTACGGCTTTTACATTGCGACGACCGCGATTTATCGATTTAAATTTCACAACCTTTCGAAATATTTATATCTTTCAGACAATAATTATGCACGTACTTATTATAGCAGAGCTAGATTATTTACAACTTTAGCGATTCATGCTTGCAGGCAAATATTTATAGTTGTATGAATTAAATAGTTATTTTTCCTCCCCTCATTTCTAAGCTAATGTGAAGCTTGTATTTTAAAAAGTACAAGATAAATCTAACGTGTAGGTGTAAAACGGTGACATCTGTAATGATATGGAGGTCAATAAACACTTAAATGTATAAACATATTATTTTTTTATAACTCTCATTAGAGCGAGCCTACTTCGCACGTGGGTACCTACCTAATAATATGTATTTTACGATATGAATTAAATTCTCGGCGTTTCTCTACTGTAATAAATGTGTTTCTCTAGGAACAAAAAGGATACTTTATACAGTTTAGTGAATACGCTCTATTGTAATGACAAATGTCTTCACACACCTTCAAATGATTTAATATTTCTCGATATCTCGCTTCATCCATTTCATACTCCAATAGTTACTATGTCAATAATGTGTGCAAGAACCGTGTTCTTGAGATGTCAACGTGGATGTTATTTGAAGAATAGGTTATTTTAAAATTCGCGTGACGTTGTGGCGCGACTAGTCAGATGATCTACATTATGCTTACGTAAACTAGTTTGAAAACATTCCAAACATTCAGGAGGTGTGTCACGCCATACGCACTACGTAAACAAACATGATATATCAAAATAATGGGCAGGTTCAATATTAGCTTCCTATGATAAGTTATTAATATTGAACTTGTTTATTATGCTATTCAGGTAGACAGCTACGTAGACACATAGGCTGCACAAGACCGGTGTAATTTTTTTTATCTAAATACTTATTAAGACTATCTTATTTGCAGAAAATCTGACTGGTACCTTTCATCTTATACATAGAACAGTCCGGTGTCCAACTGCGAGTGCAATATTTGATCTTTAATTCATTATCCTCATTACATTTACTGCAGTTCATAAATAAGCCTACCTTCGTGTTACAATATTTTACGTCATATTTTACATACATATCATATCGTTGGTCCAGATGAACAGGGTATTAACTCAAAAAAGCCTATTTTTCAGGAGAGCGATTTGAAGTTTTCAAATTAATATATTTCCATTTCCGTTAATAATTGGTTAACCTCACTTATATATTTTGTAAACGTACTTTATTGATAATGTTTTTGTTCACTGCACGAGTTTGTTAATTTTGCTATTTCTGAGAAAAAAATTTAAATCTACAGACAAGAACATAATAATACCTTATTACACAAAAAATACTTCTGAACCAAAGTAGTAACTACAAAATTTTATTTTCATAAAAATGCAATTTTGAGGGTCTACGTTCGACTTTTCGATTATTTTTTTAAGACATTATTTAAACATCATGCTTAGTTTGCTATGCCATCTTATTTTTTCATGATTTGTTAATTCATTTAGTTATGTTTAAGGAGCATTCATAATACTACCATGTTCCACAAATATTAGGAATAAATTTTCAAAATAATACAAAATGAAAACAAAAATTTCACTATTAAACCTTTATTTATTTTAAAAAAATCACATTAAAAATAGTTTTAACATCAGTCTTAGTATTTATTAAACAAATTTAAATCACTAGCTACACTTTTAAGCACACTAAAGACCGTCGGCGTCGTTGGCTTTGTAGTAGGTAACTTGGTAGTAACAGTTTCTTGTTTGGTTTACTTATAATAAACTTTATTCTTAATTAAACGATGGCAGCGTTACAAAAATTTCACAGTCTATGTTATTTAGTCTCAGTTAAATTCGACTAGGATTAGAGGAACCAGAATAAAAATAATCATAGGTAATTAAATCTTAGGTAATCATCACAAAAACTTAAACAAAAGAGAAAATTAGACTTAAAAAAAAACATAAAGAGTACTTCTAAATAAAATTGAAGTATAGGTAACAATCATAAACATGTAAACAGTTTCAAAACAGTCAAATCAAAGTCAACTAGGTTTTATACACCTAAATAAAAAAAAAACAATTAAAGGTTTTCATAAAAGCTTCTATAATACTGAGGAATTAGATTTTTTTCAATTAAACTTACAAACCCGTTCTTTTTTTGTTCCGATATTTTAATTTTCTCATTATAAAGTTGTTGAAGAGCAATATTTTCTAAAACGGGTTTGCTTCGACGATTTGCAGAGAACAACTTTACCTCTTTAAAATCAGTTTTAGAGTAAGATGTTTTATAAAAAAATGAGTCTTTGTTTTCTGCTGACACTTTAATGACCTTCATTTCTGTTATTTTAACAGGCTCGTTGTCGGTATTTTTTTGTGGTAATGTCTTACCTATCTTGTTAGACATGGCTTTGATATCATAGAAACAATTAAATGCCAATTCATTTAAAGCAAAGGGCTGACCACTTACTTTGGCAGTACGAATTAAAGCATAATATTGGTCTGCTGAATAAATTGGGCCAGATTTAAGCGATGCCTTTATTTTTCATTCCTCATTTTGACTATGCCCTTTTATTAAAAATTTGTGAGTTATTGATAAAATTACAGGAAATTTAGCCAATGCATATAGATAAGTGTGTAACATAAATTTATTTTTTTGTTGTCCGCAGCAATTATCACTGTAAAATACAACATGGAACGGCTCTGATGCATTGCTAGCCAGTTTTTCTAGGTACATCCAGATACAAGTCGCAATTTCGTTCACACCTCTGTGACCATCACCTTCATGCCATGCGTAACATTCTACTTGCTTAGTTTTTAAATTGTAAATAGTAAAATTCAAAACGTTTAATTTAGATAAGTAGAAAAAGGTAGATACGTCACCGCGGGGACAAGGCATGACGGCTTGCAAATCGTATACCGCTACAATTACGTTACCCTGTCCGTTTTTGTCTACATCCTTTTCACGCCTTGATAGTTCTTTTTCAACATGATGGTTGTCGTATTCACCACGTAAATTTTCTTTTGCATCCCCTATTGCGTTATTAAAAGCCACACAAGTCTCGCATAAATCTTTTTTTGGTGAGTGGAAGCCAATATTAAATTCATTGTTAAAAATACTGTAATAGGCTAAATAGTTTCCAAATGGCTTATTATGGATTTTGCAATCATTTACATAGTCGCGATGATATTCAGCCAACGATCTCCCGCCGTCAATATAACTTTTTGTTGTAGTACTACGACAATAGTGACTTTCTATAGTAGGTATAGATCTAATGTGATTACGTATTTCTAATTTTATTGTTTCTGGAATTTTTAGGTGATTTCCGTGCTTACCCCTCAAATCTTCTGTTATCACATTACTCATATTCTGATCTTTCTTTGTCAGTGCAGTTTTAATAACTTTATCGTTAATGCATAATGTAGCCTTAAAAAATAATTTGCAAATTCGAATTCTGCTCTCGTCAACGTTGAAATGGTATGAATAATTATTTTGGCGAGGGTTCGCCGCGTTTGTATAGCGGTATTTTGGATGAACTACATCAATACTATTAACAATAAATTGACGTTGCCGATTTACATCGCATAACTTGTAATAGTTTTGGAAAATCGTTGTTCTCACCTCTTCAGATATTTTCAATGAGCATTTTTGGCGACATTTTTCTGTGCAATGTGGTCCCATTTTCTTATCTGGTTTGATTTTTTTTTGTTCTAGTGATGTAAGATTTCCCAGAATTTCTTAATCTTTTTGCATTTATACGTAACCACTTATGTTCGTTTCTTTGTCTTTTTCGAGTAAGGTTTCTTCTATTGTCGCTGCGTGAGCCTGTATTTGTAATATCAGTTAGTGAATTTGTACCTTGCACCTCATTAACTGACAGAGTTGAATGTAACTCTTCCGGAGCCGTTGTTGTTGGCATACTTGAAGATTCGGAGTCACTAGATGAAGACTCGGAGTCACTAGACGAAGAATCCGAATCGCTCGAAGTAGAAGATGGGTAGTTCGGATCTTTAACACTGTCATCCGAGTTGACTCCGGGAAAACATGGTTCTGGAAAAAAAATATATTTAAGCATTTAACTGTTTAGTAAACATTGTTTCTAGAATTATCAGATTTTGTGTACTTTCAAGAACTTTACCATGATTTTCGACTTCATGGACCGAGGACAATGATGACGAGTCAGAGTCAATCTCCTCTAATTGATTTGCTTCTGGAAAACAATCAATAATTAACACAAAACATAAATTATGAATTATATAAGTACCTACATAATTAAAACTTCACTATTTTTAGGAGACATTGCCTACAATTTTACCTGTTGTGTTGTTAGATGTGTCATTGAAAGTAGAAGTTGAAGCTATTGGTTCTTCAGGACTATCTTCGGGCACTGAGGCTGGTTCTTTTAAAAGCGTTTCTTGATTAGTCGCTACAAATAATAATGGAAATAGATTCAAATTAAACCACTATTCATAACAAGCAAATATAGTGTTGATAATCTATAAACTAAATACTTAGAGATACTTATAATATAGATATATTTATACTTTAAAAGTAATACCTTGAGTAGACATATTCAAGGTCTCATCATAAGAAACTAATGCGGATTCTCCCTCTCTTGGATCAGGTGCTTTAACAGCGTTTCTGATTAAGTTAAGTCTTTGCGAAATCATTCTGTAAAATGAAAAATTTAGGTAGTTATAGAAAGAGTTCTCTTCATAATTAATTCAAACAAATACATGACAAATTATTTTGAATATAAAACTTTTTAGTTTTAATACTATTTTTTTTAAGTTTTTCGAAACATAAAAGAATCATAACCAAAACAAACCCTAATAATCCACGTTATTTTAAATTTACATAATATTATTCACGATAAATACTTTTTCATCAAGAAAGAATTGCACTAAATTCAAAAAAACTTTTGTAAACATGGTAGTATCTCAAATTAGTTCTTTAAACTAGAAACACCCGTTACAAACCAAATACAACAATTTATTGTAAAGAAGGTATTAACTTGAAACTACTACTCTATTTCACAAAATGATAGTATTCAAACAGAACTCACCTTTTAATGAACACTGCGTTTTTCAAGGTTAAAACTGTATATCACAAACGAACGACGTCCTTTCACCACAACTCCGCGAGTAAGACTGAATACGACGGTGTTGTTCAAACCGACACGTACAGAAGTGCGAAAGAGACGAAGATACTACCCCGCACCCCCGCCAATTTGACGTAATATCGTTACGCAACCACGTTCGTTAGAAAGATTGCATGATTTGAAGTAGGACTGTATTTTTAGGTTAAAAATCGTAAATTTTGAGTTAATACCCTGTTCATCCAAACCAACGATATCATGAATAACTATAATCGTTTATTTTCAAATCAGTTGAACCGTTTTGGACTATTGGCTATCTTTCTGAAGTTTGACTACTAGATAGAGATGATCAAACTTTCTTTTTTTTTCGTGTGAAATGCATTACGCTTATACACCCGAGCGGCAAAGCAGCGATTGGTTATGTCAGACACTCCGGTCGCACATAATAAGCAACCAGCATACCGACTAAAACCCACGGTGTTCCTTCAGACAGCTTAATGTGCGAGGGCTACGGAAATCGCTCGCGCATTCATCCGCAACCCCGACGGGCCACGGTCTGATTTGGAGAATTGCACCCTTCCTCACGAGAGGCGCACGCGGATCACGTGCGCGCTACCGTCTCAAGCCTGTATAGTCAGCACAGGTCAGCTCTTGAATCGCCGTTTTCGTCTAAATAAGATTGTATGTAATGGTCTTTATTTTACAGAGGAAACCTGAAATACATATTGTCCTGTCTAGGGATTAAACTCAGTTCTACAGAAATTACTAATATAAAACGCAAACTGTCTAAGAAATGTTTTGCGTCTTGATACCCTTTGTACCGTAACACTTGGACGTTTGTAATCGACAACGCGGCAGAACCTTAGTAGAACCAGCAAGAAAGACCGTGATTTTTTATCGGCAGACAATCTTTCAGACATCAGTCAATCTTTGATGAGATTAAATAACAATTAGTATGCAAAATGACGCAGCTGAAAACAAAACACATAATAAATTCCTTACTCATTAATTATGATAAAAAAGGTACAATAAATAAAATTGCAACATGCAGATTACGATATTATTATCAAATGAAATATTAATTTCTAGTATCAACAGGTATAAAAAAAAGCTTAAAACTTAATTAACACAATGTCACGATACGTCGTCACAATTGCGAAAAAATAGGTTTAAGCAATTATGCTAGCTTAAACCCCTATGTACCTAATTAAATACTTACATTAATGGCTTTTTGTAATGAACCGGCCACACGTTTATAGATAAGAACTGAAACTTCGAAGATACAACAGGCTACCTGTAGCTTGTTGTCCTCTGTAACTTGTTTAACTATAAGTAAGCCATTGTCAACTACTATAAGCTTATGTATTTTTTGGTGCAAATACTGACTATGCTTTAATAAATAAAAAATAAAATTCATTTAATTCAGATAATTACATCCATATTAGGTAAGTAGGTACATCATTAAAATTATTATATTTCAATTATAAATTATTAAATACAAAGTAACATTAAATAAATTAACACATAACATTAACTTATTACACAATAATAAATAAAATAAAATCACATAAAAATAAAAAAAAACCGACATTTAAGACCGACATGAAAATATTGGAATCCTGGTCAAATACCTTGTTAAATTGTTGTCTACGTTAAAATAATACCTGCATATGGAGGGTAATATGAATATTATTTGAGCAATCCGAAAGATGCTTCTGTAAGTAAATAAATGTAGTATGTTTCTATATTCCTAGAGGACTATTAATTATATATAATAATTATTATATAATTATGTCTTTTCGTTGGCCATAGTGGTTATGGCGTGCAGTTTGGTAATCGCAGTAAGGCGATATTAAGTACGCATTACTCGGTAATATTATAATGTTTCATATTCTAGACCAAAGACTTATGGTCTATTTAATCCTAATTTTCGATAATTAAAGAACTCGCCAGCATTACCTATATTTTAATGTAAAGTCGTAACTCTATACAATAGCAAGAATATTTCTTAATTTACACACAAATTGAATTGTCTACATTTTGTTGCATAACGATAATGAATGCATGCTGTTACAAAGGTTTTAGTGTTCATTAGCTTGCCTGCTAATTATAGCGCACTGTTTACATTATGAACATAATGTAACTAAGTACATTTTCTTCACTTTATATATGTGTAGGTAATATGTTTACGCGTTGCAATTTTAGTTGATAATAAAAGTATGACGTCTGGTTCGTCGAATGTCTCGCACGTCAGTGAATAATTTATTGTTGTAAGCAGGTCAACTTTGCACAGCTTGTTTGCACGACACGATGCAAAACGTTGCCTGTGTGTGAATAGTATATTAAGCTTAACGATAGTCTCACCTATTTCAGTCGATTAACCATTATTTAATAAAAAAGATGGCATTTTGTATTGCGTTTGTAACTATATACAAGTGTCATAAAAACAGCTCTAAATCCATCAATCCTGCATCGGTGTGGGCATTGTTTGTTCGGTGCGAGGCGTACCTACGTATAATTGTATGTAGGTACAGGTTTATGCACATTGCATCTTCATACTATGATTTTTTTTGAAAATTTAATATTGTTGCCGGTAATTTTATTTTCAGCGGTGTCGTCGTGCATTTTGCTCTAGTATAAATAATCTAGCATAACTTCCTATTTTATTTGTGCTATAGACAGCTAGGGCAATATTACATGCTTAAATCTGTTTGTTTATTTTCAAATTAAATTCATTGTTCTCTGGAAGAATGACTTGGCATCAAAAACCAGTGGTAACTGGTAGAGTTAATGATTCATTTAGTATTGATTAAATAATTAAAATAATCTTAAATATTTTCTTATCGTACTGATCGTTATTGTTACAGAAAGAGTATTAAACATTGTAACCGTACCATTTGAAGATATTAAATGATTGATTTTTTTTGTATAATCAAGCCGTCATTCAATAATCTATGTATTGCCATCGGTACACACCTTACGCTTAATTGCAAGATAGAGGGTTGATATAATCGACATTGCAACATATGAAATTTAAATCAGTAATTACTTACTCATTACAAAAGATATAAAAAATATGCGGTGAGATGTAAGAGGCCAACGATATGTAATTATATATTACACAAATGGAACTTTGTGATGCTATTGTCTCTACAAAACGAGCATAAAAAAAGGTTTAGTGCGTCACTGTTGCGAAATACCTAGGCTAAGTACACGCATGTAATAAAATAGGAACTATATAAATAAATGTATTTTTTTTAATGCAACAAGAAAACTTATGTATGTTTTCTTTTTTACTAGTCATTGAACAGACGATTTTAATAAAAAATATAATAAACACACTACGTAGATTTTTGCCAGAATAACGTATTTTTAAGTGACAATAGTATTAAATTATTAGTAAATAATATAGTATACCTATTATTTATGTTGGTACTTTAGAAAAATCTGCAGAAAGTTTATAATTCGCTATTATTTCTAGATATTAGGCTTTGCAAACTAATCCCAATAAGTATTTATTCGTTTCTTATTTTTATTATAAACAAATAGATACCTAAACATTACAGTTGTTTACAATCTTTTGGCAATAAGAAGTAAAAAATAAAATCACGAGAAAGAATTACGCACAATAATATTGTTTTACTCTATTATTTGTTTGTAGATATTGAATATTTTTGTCTTTGCCCTACTAACATAATTAATTGTGTGTTAAAACTTTTCTATGTGTTCCGCATTTAGATGTGCCATTTTTTCATAATTTCAGGAATAAAATGTTACGTTATATTGTGCAGCTGTTCCAGTGATAGTAAGGTGTACAATAAATTAAAAATCATTGACAAGCATTCATGTAAATCAACACAATACGTTCGTTGGCAACCGCCCTTGTATTATTTCGGCATTTAATGTTTAAGATGAATAGCTCAATAATTAAGTCACGCTTTATTAAACGCATATTAAATGTATCGTAGAAAAGCGAAGACCGGCCAACTACGCAGCCTGTTTCATAATAATATAGTACCAAGTAAAACACTCTTTCCATTAGAATTTAATATTCATTTTTATATTTGTAATCGGTTCTTGAGAAGAAAGTTGAAATTAGAAATTCTCTTTTACTCTGTACTTATTTAATACTAGTCGTCTGCCCTCGCTTTGCTTCGGTATCAGAGTGTGATAAAAAAATTAAAATTCCTGAAATTCTTTACGATCTGATACTGACAACAACATCCGGCAGTATGCCCTAATTACACAGAAATACTGAACTATTACACAGATTATTAAGAAAATTATTCCGCGTTGTGATATTTATAAATGTTTATATCTTTGTTAATTAAAGATACGCGGATTAAATTGTAAGAACTTTTTTGGCATGAAAAAGTCTCTAGAAATATCTACATTATTGTTGTATGGTAGTTACAATATCAAGAAGCTTGTGGCTCTGCGTTTTTTAAAGATTACAAATGAACAATATAATAATAACTTTTCTTAAAATAAATACTACCAGCTGTTCATTTTTTACATGCAAATATTGTTTTATGTCACTAGGTACCTACGCACATGATACTCATGGCAGAGTTATTGGAGTCGGAGAGTAGGTATAGAAGCTTTTCAGTACCCACCGCAGCGACCGCTAACACAGATGACTGTGCGCATTTTGGATTATAATACCTAATATTTTTTTTTATAAAGCGGAAAAAAGGTAAATAGAAAGAAAATAAATAGATATTTAATTCATTAAAACAAATCAGTTAAAAGTGTGACATTATTTATCTTGTATTGCCTTCGCAGAATTCTTCGAAATCATTTACCACGTTTCGCGGTATCCATCCGACATCCAAGTGTGGGTACAAACCCTATTAAACCTCGTAATGAATGATTGCATTTGGACATTGAATTAGACGCTTCTCCATATTATGGTTGTTACATTTGCGACAACATTTTGATTTGAGATTTTAAACTTAAGTACATCTTTGAATTTGAAAAAATTCACTAGGTAGCCTTTTAGAAACAAGTTAGTCTTAATATAAACTATAACTAAGTAGTTTTATATTATGTAAGTATAACAAAAAGTTCAGAAGTACAAGAAGCTCCAGTAACGTACAGTATGAATGTATGTTAACATTTTCACATGTATGCTTACACATTCCCTTATTGTGTCTGGTTGGCATCGTAAAAGATATTCTACCAGCGGCCTTGCATTACAAGTTAAATGCTACTTGTATCTATGTAGTACACGCACGTTAAATGTCGTACAGGCAATTACACCAATTGCCTAAATGAGATGGACAGAAGATTAGTAATGTTCACTAGCTGATAAACTTCGTTGTTTCTTTGTTATTGATGAAACATTAATGCAACATCGTTCGGCAAATGGGCACAAAATTGTGTAACATGTAATATTTTTACATGTTTTGTCTCTCAGAAATGACAAACAGTAATCAGTTAATATTGCACAATTATGTAGCATAGCATTAATTACGCTTTCACTATACCTACTTAAAATAGCTAGCAAATAGCATGCAGCACTATGCTAAAAAGGCCACGTGCGAGTTCGGCAGAAAACGCTCAAATGCTTTGTCTACAAGAATTTAATTTATTAGCTAAAAAAAAAATACTACTTTAACTACTTACGAAGTTTACTGTAAATTTCAAAGCTAACTAAAAAACTAAAACGATCTATTTTTTAGATGCTTATTATTATAGTAGGTATAAGGTATATTTAGAAAGCAAGTATATTTTCTTCGAATATTATTTTAGCCTGCTGATATACCTAGGCATTGTATCTAGGTACATTACAAGAGTACATAAAGAGTATTGACACAGATGCAAGAGCGTTGATAACACTCGGTGACCGATAACGTAAACTACAATAATATTTATGACGATTCAGCAATAAACGGTTTAATGGATAATTATTCATATAAATATATATTAAGTAAGTGACACGATTTAACGCAACTTAGGCACTATTTATCTTATTATCGCATTAGAGAATTTCTGTTTATTTCTCCGCTAACTTCTTTTACACCACGCAATGGATTTTGCTGCGGTGTTCAATATCGTTTTGAGCGTTCCTTTAAGAAGGTTTATATCTATACACTACATATATTAGAGAGAAGCTGAGTATTAAAGTACCTACGTGAGAAGTAGAGCCGGGACGCTAGTTTAATTACATACTCTAACAAACGGTAATTTTCATTTCTCTTTTCTGACAATCGTACGGTACTACTGTCGTACTCTTGTTTTCGTTTGCTAGTGACAGATAGACATTCATTATTTTCAGTACCTATACGAAGTATAATATAAGGTACTGTTTTTTTTAAGTAACTTCAATGCATTCATTGTTGTCGGCATCAATTAGTGCCTGTCTGGCGGTAACAGGGGCTATTGTTTCTAATAAAATAAATGCTTTGTACTACCGGTGTAGGTGTATCATTAAACGGTTTGAATTAATATATTTGTAGTAAAGTCAATTTATATATCCTGAAATGATAGTAAGTACTTTATTCGATTTACGGTAATTATTTAGGTTAATTGCAGCACCGTTATTACTACAATTGAATAGTTTGTTGTATTTTTTGTTCATTATTCTAAATTTGAAATACTTATGGTTCCAAAACACTTCACGTGTTTTAAGCCACAACAGGCTGTGCTCGTACACACGGATTTCGCTATTTTCTATTTCGCGTTTTCATAAGAGCTATACAATTAATTTGGCGAAGTGAGCTGAGTTTTCGAATAATAAGCGTTTTTGTGTATTTTAGCGTAACCAATACATGTAAAATAAAACTAAACCCTTGTAGCTTTTGTAGTTAATGTTATGTATGTATACCTAAAAGTAGAATAATAATTACATTTACAATACCTATATAAATCGTCCATGGTAATGAACGGCATTAATTTCATAATACTGCATAAACTAAGTGCATATGTAATTCTTATCACTATCACTTTAGACTAGACACGTGCAGTAATTATAATTACTATTTTATCGACTTTTACTAATCAGCGTATTGTTTTTTTACCATCCGCTATGTATTTTACACGGTTGCCAAATAGATAAAAATTTTGGGTTAGTTCTGATTTCCAGCACTTTTAAGCAGATCAAGCTTAATTTATTCCTCGTCCCCATCCTTCACCCTTTTTCAGAACATATCCATGACAATATGCTACGGCAATCAGACTGATTACTAGGTAGCTATCAGATGGACTGTAAAATTTTGTTTTGGCTATTTATGTTGTAGGTATCTAATACAAAAAACACTAAATAGCTAACATTATACCGATGTAGGTTTCATTGCAATCCCCATTTTTATCCGTACACCTATCATAAACACCCAGTTCTTGTGCTAGTTTTTTCGCTTCAGTGAACAATCTTGATTTTGTAACTAAGCTGTAGGTGTCTATTCTTATCTAGGTATGGTGTAATAAGAATGTGTGTCAAGGTCACGTTTAAAATAGTGAAGAAAGTTATTACGATATTAAATATTTAGATTATTATTTATGGAACAGTGACGCATAGAGTTTTAGCTTTAATGGAAACAGTGGGCCAAAATATTTCTTTACCCTACTGAAAACTATATTAGTAAAGTTTTGGGTAGTTTTATGTCTTCTTTTTACCGGAATAGCTACTAAAAGAATGCATTTTTGATTATTATTACGGGCTTTTACGGTTGCAATAGCAGGTGATTGTCAAATATTCCCATTATGCAGTTTATCCTAGAAATATCGAGCATGGCTTATTACGAACTGTAACACTTTATAAAACTGCTCGGATAGAAACATTTACGTTTCGTTAAATTTATTAATGCTAATCAAAAATACTCTCCGGCTATACCGCATTGTTGCAAACTATACTACTGAAATATCCTTAGTTCCTACCTTTTATTATGTACGGTGTTTCTATATGAGACCTTTCTATCGTAACTTATGTAGGTATGTACCTAATAAATTCTTTATATCCGGCGATTAAAATAATACATAGGTACATACTTATCGCAGTTTCTTTAATGTCGCTTTCTTTGATAAGGAATTAGCTGCTGCTAAATAAAGATTATAATGTGATTTGAATGATTGGTGAGTTTCATTCATTCAAGATAACGAGACATTTTACACCCGTTGCTGTGATGTTACGTTGCCAGTTGGCCTAACATTAAAATAATGAATCCAATTTCAAAAAAACCTGTATTATTTTCAAAGACATTACTAAAGTACTTTCTAAGTTTATGTTGGACTTTAAATCAAAACATAGCGAGCAAGAGAACAAATATAAAAAAAATATTCTAGTAGGGATAGGAATAAGCCCTAAGTATCTCTCCTAAAAGTTCACTATACTTGGTTCATTTAATGTTCTACATAGATTGTTCAATTATTCTCGTTTTTTTTTTCTTTACATTACTACATATATATAATATTCAATGAATATTCTTATGGAATGTTCAATGAATATTCATAGCTAAATATTACATTAGTCTATAGATTCATCAATTTAAACCGTGTCATAATTATATTATGGACTTTACACGTGATAAGATATTATTTAGTTGTTGGGGGCGTGAGCTGGGCCAATCGAGTGTAGTGTGGTAAGGTTATCTCAGGGCAACGTTGATAAGAGACAATACAGTACATGTAACAACGAGTAGACTACATGAAAGAGGAACAGTCCCAAAACTCCAGATTTAATAGTCATATCATAGGTGCAACAGTTCTTATGGTATAAGTAGACAACCGCATATGGTACGGTATCAAATGGTACGACCACACCGAATGAGGTAGTACGGTCCGTCGTTTGATCACCTTTAGGAGGACTGCCTTCGTTAACTTGCCATTTTCGTAACTGCTAAGGTAATAAGAAGAACGTTGTTTTTGTTCAGTCACCGACTATAGAGCTGCAAAAGTATAGGGCGTTAATTTCGATACATCGTTGATCTTAGAGATATTTATTAAAAGGATTGATTTCGTTTAGCCGCCGTCCACAGAGGTGTAAAGGAACTTAGCAGACTCACCACATACGACAATTATCGTTCGCAATATCGTAATTTTACGGTTTCGAGAGCGATACTCTTCCACACAATATTATAAACTGTAATCATAAAATCATCACGCGCCTCTTTTATCAATTAAAATGCGGTCGACTTCCAATCTAACTGGTTGCGACTGAAAACCACTTATATTTTTAAGTTTTGTGACCTTTATAACCTAATTATATCCGATTAAGGTTAGATCGGTAGTTAGTGGTCTACTACGTAATCATCATATCGTCATATCAGCCCGTTCTTATACCAGTGCAGGGAAAGGTTCACACAGAAAATGTATGAGCATTGATTGTTACGCTTCCACAATGCGAATCGGCGGTTTCAAACTTTTTTTATAAAGTCCTGGTTTTCTTACGATCTATTCCTTCACCGAAAGTCAATAAAGTCCAAGATAAATTTAGAAAGTATATTTACATACATTTGAAAACTCATCATTGGTACTTTCCCGGCGCTACATAATAATATTATTATTAGTTGTAGAATTATAAAAAGCTTTATTGAAATTGAATCCCCATGAGTTGGATTGAATTAAAGTGTAAAAAACGTTTATAGTTGTTTATTGTAAGACAACTGTGACTGACGGCATCATGCTTGAAAAAACGGTCACCCATCCACAGGCTGACCTTGCTCAGAGCACTTAATTTTCTAGATATTAATCAGATTGACATAATGTATTTAAGACCTATGTTTTACGAGCTGGTCAACCTGGCGAACCCTGATTGATAAAACAATGTTTAAAATGGAATAATTCAGAGTTAGTTGTTATTTACATCAATAATTCAAACAGGAAGGTCTCTTGCTATGTTATACTATTTTCTTAAAATTTTTCTTATACTTAGTTACACGCCAATGTGTAAATAGACGTTTTGTAATCAAATGTTTGACTTTGAAAACCAGAATACGGCCATGATCTCGGCGTTATTTACGTATATGTACCAAATTCATTTTATTTTAAATATATTTAATTTTTGTTCTGTAGTGTAAAGGTTGTGTCTTCGAATGTGAGATCGATTCTCACATGGACATAACATCGTGTGATCCATAAAATGTTGTTTCAATTCTGGGCGTCGTTTTATGTCTATTTGCGTTATGGCTTACACGTAGCGCGGGAATTGTATTTTATAATCTAACTAGTTGCCCGCAGCGCGGTTTCACCTGCGTTTTAGGTTACTACTTTGCACCCGTTGCCAGTAGCATGATGTTATATAGCCCATAACCTTCCTCAAGAACTGGGCTATCATACGCAAAATAATAGAATTATTCAAATCCGACTGGTAGTTCCAGAGATTAGCGCATTCAAACAAACAAACAATGTCTTCTTATAGTTACTTAGTTTGTTTGTTTGTTTGAACGCGCTAATCTTTAGAACTACCACTCGGATACGTATATCGGACAAACTTTTCCGCTTTACGTAATCGTCAACCGTGATTAAACTATCACTAAGTATTGTTGTACTTTCCATTTTATCCAGGAAACGGTTTTTTTAGTTTAAGGTATCACCTTAAACTAATAACATAAACAATATAAGATCTTATATTGTTTGGCAGATTTATTGTTTCAATAAATAAAATACCTATCTAAACAAACTGATTATGTTCAACTAAATATAATATATGGCCATTAATGATGTAACTTTATAATTTTATCGACAAAAACGGGTTTAATTCAGTGATAAACTTGAATTTAATGCGAGGTTAAATGTTAGAAAATACTTTATTGAAATATTATGTTGACACTTACAACACAAAAATAAATGACATGTAGAAATCCAACCGCGATTATTCAAATTCACCTAATGTAAATTTAGCACAAAAGATGTACAGAAAATCTAAATGAATTTTACTTTTGCGCTTTAAAAAAAATCAACACAATAAAAACGCTTAATACTTATTAGTCTTAATACCTACAATTATAATTATGTCCAATCATATTATGGGCTTGGTAAAGTTGATTAAAAGGGTTGTTTACATCGTGTGAAAGTTCGTTCACTTTTGATTTATGTTGTGCGTTCGTTACATTTATAGCTTACTTTATCGTTGAAGGTATTTTCACATAGTAATCATACGCATGTAGACAGTGGCGGATCCAGGATTTGAGTTTTGGCGGCGGCTTGACCATTGACGGATTTGAATTCGGAGGGGCTTGACGCCACCGGAGTAGGGTTTTATCGAGATAAACAATTTTTAAGTTTTATATCACCTAATAAGTTAGCTCCAAACGTTATTGTTTAATTTTATCATAGGTACACTAAGTTTTCCGCGGCGCGGTTTCACCCGCGACTTTGCTTACTGCTTTGCTCTCGTCACCATTAGCGTGATGTTACATAGCCTATAATCTTAATCTAGATGGTATTTTTCAAATTTCAATTTAATAAATTTTTCAATAAGCGCGTTCAAAAAAATAAATAAACAAAGAAATTTATATACACAGCGATTCTGGTGGGGATTTCCAGCAGACTACAGAGTTCAGCATTTAATGTTGGTCTAATTTTATTTTATTGGTGGTTTTAGGTGACTTCGGGCGGTACCAATGTTTCCAGTTCATCCTTCACATCCTAGCTGCCATGACGGCTGGCATGCACATGCTGTCACTTGTAACAGTCGCGGCGGTACCTGATCATAGGTCAGTTTCAGACATCTTCAGTGTCGTATAATATCTACTAAGCGAATGCTTGTTCACGAAAATTCGCAGTATTGGTTGTGGACACAGTGGCGATACAGATGGGCACTTTTCGGTGGAAATCAATTTTTATAATGTATAAGAATATCAACATAAGTTTGATCACACGTTTGTTCAAGGCAGGTTGTTTATTTTGGATAAACAAGGATAAAACAGCTTTTTACTTAAATTCAAGGTCTGTTTATTTGGTATATACAGCTCGTTTATTAAATTCATATTACACATTAATTATACTCGTATTTTTGCTATCACTATTGAACTGCAATATTATACCACAAAAAACTTAACTTGTGGTATGCACAGTCAATTGGCGAAAAAATGAAATTTAACAATGAAGTTTTAGTTTCTCAAGGTTGATTTCTCTAGCATCATAATAAAAAATATAGTAAGAATAAAACAATAAATATATTACATATTTAGATTAGGCATTTATTGTCAACAGTTTATTGCATTCTGTTATAAAATCTATAAAATATCTGCTGCTCGATAGTTAGCCTGTGTCCCGTATGTAACTGCGATTTTTCCTTTGTAAACAAGCTCTATGGAAAAGTGATATTAAATCTGGGCAGGTGTTTGATCTGGCAAATAAAACATTGGTTTCTTTACTGATAATGTATGACGCTTCAAAATTCTTGCTGAGAACGTTTGAAAACAAAATTATATTATATATAATTTGCCTATTTGTAAAATATATATAATTCTACTTATAAGATTTCTAATGCTTAATTATCATTAATACTAGTCATTGTGAGCGAGACAAATATCATCGGCGCGACCTATTTTATTTGAACCTAAATAAAAATTCGAGACGTTCTCAGTGAATTTGGAATCGTCATAATGCGCATTATTGAATATAAGCCAAACAAATATTACCGCTTATTTAATATCGTTGGTGAACAGGAATATCAGGAGGTTGTAGTATGCATGTGCATGGGTGGATAGTGCACAGACAGAGAGAAATTAAAATTACTAGTAATCTTTTTGGACGTAAAAGTTCATAGACTGTAAAGGACTTTAATAATGGGATCGACTATAAATCAAAATCATCTTCTGCTTACTCTTGACTGGATTATATTATAGTCGAGATTAGCAGTGATTTAAAATTTGACAAGCAAGTCTGAATTGCGAATTTATTTTAGAAAAAATCCAATAAGTACTAAAAGTTATTTACATTCACAAATACTTGCGTCTTCAAAACTTTGCTTCTCATTTGCGTTTCACTCTGTGTAAAGGCCGAGGAACAAATTTCATTATTTGGTTTTCGGTGTAAGTTGAACGTTTAACGGTTTCAGTGCTCTTATATTGTTATTTATTTTATGTAAGTACGATTGGTGCGTATGGTATGGGTGAGATCAATGATATAAGAGAAAAGCTGCAGACTGCAAACTTAAACATAAAGGTCGGTCTCTATAAATCTTAATGGAAGGGCGCAAGATGAATTTATTTGCCTTGGCAATCTTCATCTTGACCTAGTAGACATCGAGCCTATTATATTATTGACAACTATTGTACTTGGTATTGTGGTCTAAATGGTTTTAACCGGCTGCTTTTGTTTTATATCATTGGTTAATATTTTACTTGCTTTGGTTATACAGTGTGTACAATTTTGCTTGACCGGGAGAGGGAAGATGGCTTTGGTGATCGTTCTTGAACAAAAACAGTGATTTTAATGGTGCTGATATTTATCGATTTATTGGACGTAAGTACATACCTACTTTTGTAACATAATTTTGTTTTGGTTGAGGTATGCTATATTCTACGCTTCTTCATGTAAATTCATCATTTCTAAATTCTGTCTATTAAAATGTTATTTTCTACTTTTTAAAATATATATCCATAATTCATAAGTTCATTTCTTTGCATTATGAGTCGTATCAAAACATTATCTTATGGATTGTGGTGTTAGCGGTATTCAGACATTATTTGATTTTTGTGATCTGTTGGTACGTATGGGATGGTTATATCTATCACTCCGTCGCGGAATATCATATTCTCCAAAAACCACATTCGTAAAACATCATATTGTCTAAATATCAAAAACCAACTTTTATCTTGTGTAAGTCGAACCAGCTGGGTAAGCACTTACTACAGGAGACAATACTGTGTTCGCCTTTATTTAATTATGACTGGTATAAATCTGTTTCTGACACTTATGAGGTTTTTAAGCAGCATCATGTGACCCGCTTGCCTATCATGACACCCACTGGTAATAGATACCTATGTAAAAAAACAGTTTACAGAATCGATAATAATCATGTCCATTCTTAATTATACCAGTAAAATCGTAATCTTAACCTACACTTGTGTTTAAATATCAAATATAATATATGCACAACCTTTGTGTTTATTACTGTTGTAATTTATGACCAAGTATTTCTAAGTACGCGATGCATACACTTAATGCATGTATGTAAAGACGTGCCTCGTTGCTACTGTTAATACTTATTACACACTGCTTTTATAAATATCAAATGAGCGCTATTTTAGCCCCGTAACAGGTTTATAAACATTAATAGGCTAGAATGAAGAATAAAACTGCAACTAACATGCACCTTGAATCTCGGGGCACAAACTACATATTATTATATCAATATGACTCAATAAAAATATATTTTAAATTTTCAGATGTTACCTGCCTGGAATAGACACGGAAAATTACACGGCTGCATGGAATTCGTCGCAAGTTATTGCTGCTATACCATTTAATGAGCACGGCAAATTGGATAACTGCAGGATGTTTGGAGCTAATCAGACTCTTGAAGACTGTCAGTCTTGGGTTTACGATACACAATATTACACATCATCTCGCGGTATTGAGTGGGAATTCGTGTGTACCCGTCGTTGGATGGGAGCAGCCGCTCAAACAGCTTACATGTTTGGAGTTATTGCAGGGTCGCTATTATTCGGACGTCTCTCTGACAAGCTAGGAAGGAAAAAAGCATTTTTATGGTCTGGAATATTTCAACTTATAATGGGCACCTCAGTGGCCTTCACTACTGACTACTATAGCTTTATGGTTCTTCGATTCCTTTACGGCATCTTCGGATCAGGGTCATACATTGCTGGGTTTGTGTTAACAATGGAATTAGTCGGACCAAGTAAGCGTACCATATGTGGTGTTACGTTTCAAATTATGTTTGCAGTTGGAATAATGCTACTGGCCGCTTGGGGATATTTTATAGATAACAGATTCTTATTACAAATAGTGTATGCATTACACGCAGCCGTGTTGATACCTCACTGGTTCCTTATGGATGAATCTCCCAGGTGGCTGTGGGCGCAAGGTCGTGCTCGTGAATCCGTCGCCATTATAGAAAAGGCTTTGAAATTTAACGGATCTTCGGATTCAGTCGATACCCCCGCTTTAGTATCGCACTGTAAGGCAACATGTGCCAAATATACAGATGAACATTCTGCTGGAACGAGTGACTTATTCAAAACACCAAAAATGCTGCAAAAAACCTTGATCATTTGTGGCTGCTGGTTTGTCAATTCCGTAGTTTATTACGGACTCTCATTAAACACTGGTAAACTAAACGGCAATCCGTATTTCCTCATGTTCTTAATGGGAGTAGTTGAATTACCGGCGTATATCATTATTGTATACTTCTTAGACCGTGTTGGTCACAGAGCATTGATCAGTACAATGATGTTACTCGGTGGAATTGCTTGTGTAGTTATTGTCGCTTTACCTCATGGTTCTACAGCCACCACTGGTGTTGTAATGATTGGAAAACTGTTCATATCTGGTTCTTATTCTATAATCTACAAATACTCAGCGGAACTATTCCCAACTGTAGTACGTAGCTCTGGTGTAGGACTCGGTAGTATGTGCGCGAGTGTATCAGGCGCTTTTACTCCACTAATTAACTTGCTTGACACACTAAATCCAAAAATACCGACCATTCTCTTTGGATTTTTGGCAATAATATCTGGCTTTTCCACCTTTTTCTTACCTGAAACTCTGGGTAGAAGTCTGCCTCAATCGTTAGAAGACGGTGAGAAGTTTGGTGTTGGTGATACATGCTTCACGAATTGTAGCGGACGACGAATGAGCACTGAATCTGTTGACTTACCTGAGACCATGGTGCCACTCGAAATTATGGAGAAGAAACCTTGATAACATTTTTAGATAAAATATTGAAGGCCATGTATCGAAAGTCAAATATGATACCTGTTAATTTAATAAAAGACTAGTAGAAATAGTGTTACACTAGTAAGACTAGTTCTGTAATACTATTATGCGTAATTCTGACTTTGTAAACTCTATACGTAAAATCTGCATTTCATAAACTTTGCTCGACTTCTTGTATTTATACAACACCTTGTCTCGGGTTATTATTAGTGTTTCTTATTTCTATATTGTTAAAATTTAAAAAAAAAATTAGTTGATAAGTAATTAGGATGGAACTATTTTTAAATTGTCTAGTCATTGGTTAACATGTGCACTTTGTGTTTAATAAGACAGTTTTGCTTTACCAGTAGACTGGACTGGACTAACCAAGTAACAAGCACTAGTTATTTATTTTATAAGTAATTTAACATGTAACAGTCACTGCTATTAATAAGCCGATGCAATATGAGTACATTATAGTGTACGATGTGTTCATCGAATTTTGTAACTGGTACAAAGATTAACAAAACGAATGACAGTTTAGACAGGCACCTTAGATTTACATACAAAACTAATCAATCAATCTATAATAATATCACAACAACTACACACACACAACGCCATCTAGACCCAACGTAAGCATATATTATAGCTTGTGTTATGGGTTCTAGAAGATATACATACTTAAATACTTTTTTTGTAAATACATACATATTAAGTATATATAGAAACTTCCATACAGACCAATGCAAATAACCATGTTCATGCACACAAATATTTGCACTGAGCGGGAATCGAACCCGTGACCTCTGCGTGGCAGTCCGTAGGTTTGGTACAGTACCGCCGAAACACAGAGGCGGTCAATGAATGTAAATAAACATTTGTAATTAATTAATGAATAATGTTTAAACGAAACAGTTTTTGATATAATTGTTCCACGGAGGGTACCTAATCAAATTCATAATTCATATAATATGGTATTATTTTATATATGAATACAAATCAATTATTTATATTAAAATCTACCAAATCTTGTCATTATTTAGAAAATAATAGAATTGCGGTACGTAATTTGTGAAAAATATTATAAATTTTAGCGTGGTGACAAAAATAAAAGGCTTACAATATACGGCCAGTAACATATGCAATGCATGCAGTTAGGCAATGTTAAGAAGCGCTATAGCGCAGTTTTTCTTGAATGCCAGTAGATTGTAGCGTACCTATGTAATTAACTTGTATTTATCTCACCAGTGATAATATTAAATATTTATATGAAAAAATTGTAGAACGTAGAGGCGTTCTACAAATTTTGTTACTTTGAAAACGAAATCAAACTAATGCATGCTTACTATGTGATTATTGTTCACTATTGCAGGCGACGATGTCAGATATTAGAAAAATAAATATAAATTAGTAGAGCGTTTAAGAATGCAACGCAAACTAATAAGCGATAATGGGAAGCTCTGTATCATCAGCAGAGAATTTATATGCATTTGTCTCACCAGTGCCAGTCTAAAACATTTGTATGAAAAATTTACGGCGCCTTTATTATTTAGGTACTCTGAGAACTAAAAAGCTAACGGTAATGAGTACATAAGTTAATATATGCCTAGTCGTTGTGTTGTGACTAATTAATTGCCAATTAATGATAAATATATGCAACTTTAAATAACTTTATTAAAGTTAATGTGACTGTTATTCGTGCTTGATACATTTTTAATGTAGGCGAGTTAAGCATAATTTATTAAAATGGCTATTTAAATTAATGTATGTTGCATGGCATTTAAAACGCATATAAGTCAATAATATTATACGTACCTATCTAGTAGCGTATTTTAATTATAGAACAAAATCGTTTTCACTGCCTTTACTTAACTAGTTGAGGGACTGAAAATTTAGTTAATGCAGTTCAGTAGTAGGTAATCCTTATATTCTTAGGAATTCTATGTAATAAAAGCTCTCTTTTTAAAAGGAGTTTAAAAAAATCCATTTAGTTACAATAATAATGAAATTCTTTCCGTTTTATTACTTTTGCGAGAAAACAAAGCTGGCGATATCTAATAGGAAAATAAAAATGTTTACGATTTATATTTAGATGCTTGGTGCATAAATACGTGGGTACCTACGTCAAGTAAAACTATTTAATCAATCGTAAGTAAGTGTTCACTTTCAAGTTTAGAAAATTATGCAAACTATAACTATGCAAATTGAGTAGATACATATATGTAACACGGCGCAATGCTGTTCGCATACCTTATACTTTTCTAATATTAGACGGATTTAAATAACTTGAGGCAGTTCCTTTACACATTAGCTAACTGCATAATGTTTGACCTGGTTAAAATAGACTGATGTTCAAAAATAACTGAAGACTTAATTTATACTCGCGAATTTACGGCTATGTACAATTTTATACATTATAGAGTTATTGCAATTTGTGCACATAACAATACTTTTTAAAATATGGTTTTACTTTTATTATTTTTTTGCATTTGTGACAGTATCTATATGCTTAATAGGTAAGCGATGCCAATATTAATTACATATATCTTTCCACGTATTTTAACATTGTTTCCTTATTATTTAGGTATATATTATAAATTCATTTTCTGTTCAGTCTCGAAGGAAAAAATCTTGTTTAACTTCAAAACTGAACAGAAAATAAATTTACGAATTTTCTTTGATTAATAAATTATACACATAGGTACAAAAATTGTGAAAAAAAACAGGGAAACTGTAAAGTTTTATATAATAGAATCGTTGAACATATAGTTCATCTTTAATTTATTATTATGAAGGTATATTAGTTGTCGTATACGACCAAATTTTGTAACCAGTAAATACTTAGTCTGTAAATAGAAATGTAAATTACGTGTAGGTTTTGTAATTTTATAAGGGCTTATTAATTTAATTACGCCTCCTCTAGGAAAGGAGAGGCCTTTCCCTGTTATAGGACAGTGTAGAATAAGAAAGTCATGATGATGATGAATATTTTAAGAACTAAATATATCTATTATTTATTATGGAAATATTCATTGTGAAATTATGGTATCCTTCCCTATACCTTATCACGACGTGAATCGTGCTATCGTTATAATTTTACTGACCTTTTGCAATGGTTACCTTATAGAAGAAGCTTTAGTGTTTACTCTAAGAGTAAGGCACTTATCATGAACAAACCACATCAATAAGTTGCAATTTCACCTACAACTTACAGCATCTCTACTTGATCTGTGAACTTATTGAATTCAATCAATTTCAGATTGGGCGTTTGGTTGACCAGTTTCATGTACAGTGGCTTAACGTCAATATAACTCTAGCAATTTTAGCAGACAGTGACTCTTGTCAATCAGGGTAACGGCCTAATATTTCTAAGAAGAAACATTTCGCAGTGTCGCCTTTTAAATTCACCACGGTACTAGGTTGCCCTGTGGTTAGTTTGCTATTCAAGAAAACTTATGATACATTTTGTAAGCAAAAAGCTGCTGCTATCGTCTTAAATGTAACGAGGTTATATTTACTTCTACTAATATATAAAGCGGCAGAGTTTGTTTGTTTGTTTGAACGCGATAATCTCTGAAACTATTAGTAAGATTTGAATAATTATTTTTGATAGCCCAGTTCTTGAGGAAAGTTATAGGCTATGTAACATCACGCTACTGGCGACGGGAGCAGAGCAGTAACCCAAGACGCGGGTGAATCCGCGCTGCGGGAAGCTAGTTTATTATAATTTATGCCTTGTTACCTACATCAAATATGATCGAAAGGTATTGATGCTTGCCATGCTTTAGAATCGTTTCAGCCACGTACGTAACTGGAATCTTGTGTAGGTAGGTACCTACTAACATTATTACACATAAGTCAATTTAATATTTCTAAATGACAAGTACCTACTTAAGCGAATTTTTGTACACGTAAATAATAAATATTTTTACAAGGGTTGTTTGTTTTAATTTGAGATACAGTGATTATTTTAACCGCCGTTATCGACGTAAAAAAAAAGGTAACATTGTACTTGTAGCTGAAGATCAGAAGAAAGAGAATTGATCCTGTTAGTTGTTACTGGTAGTACAGATATTTTAGAACTGCCGCTCTATCTTAGTACAGATAGCATCACTAGGAACTTTAGCCACGTTTTAGTGTGGTCACTACCGCACTAACTCTAAGCTACTGGTCCGATTTTCTGTCTGAAGCGCGACCTCATTTTGATCCTATGATAATCATGAAAATAAACAATGAAATAGCCTTATTAAAAAAAAAACAAGGTGTCTATTAATCGGATACACAATGCGTCGGCAGTTCAACACTAACGAGAAATTAGGTACTTAGGTACCTTCCAGTACATATTGGACAAGTGATATCTCTGTAAGTAAATATTACCTAAGGGTAGGTATACTTTTATATAACATAAACATCTGAATGTGTGGTCTCTGCCAAGAATAGATCAGCCCGTCACTTCCATCGTAAGATGTAATGATGGCGGATGTTTTGCATCCGGGTACCGGCCCGGTTATTGCAGTAGTTAAGTAATTAAAAATATTACCCACCACTCGTATACATTAGAAAAACTATTGCTTATCTACGGTCAGTAGATAGTGGCCGTGAGCTGATTAAGAAAGTTAGACATTACAGATGGAATATTAACAACGATAATAACTATGTAATTAACAATCGATGTATAACCTGTTGCCAAAAAAGGTAGGTATCTAGACTTTAAAAATGATACGTAGGTACCACATTTATGAATGAGAGTGGTTAACGACACGTCAAAATGCAGATGCTTAAGAGAAAACCTATGACCAAATAGTAAACGGCCTTTAGCAGAAATAATGATGATGTTTTTATCGCTAATGGTAGCAGACTATCAAGCTTTGTGATGTGCTTACAGATTTTAGACACACCAAAAACAAAATTAGCTGTGCGTCTTCCGTCTCTGCGTAGGTATAGCTGCCGTCTTGTAAATAACAATGGAAACACTAAACGAAATAATATGTAATAGCAACTAAATGGCACAATCTCTTTCATTGCTAATATAATAATAGACTGCTTTCTTTAGAAGCACTGAAAACCACTTTTCGTAACAGAAACCCTATGAATGCGGTCTTCTGTATGAGTAAGTACTTACATGTCCAGGTGGTACCAAATCAAGCTAGTAATCACCTGAGATCAAATAAGAATTTGGAACGAGAGAAAGGTAATAGTAGGTATGTTCTCGTAGATTTCAAGCCGGCATACATTTCAGATAGATCATAAGACTAGGTATTCAAGTACATATAAATCAGTAGTAGGTAATTAAACACTGAAACAAAAGATCTACGATTTGTTCTCGTTTCGTCTCAAGTTTTCGTCCTCGTATAATAAGCAATATTGTGATATAAGTGCCTACATTTACTTTGTAACTAAAACTCATTGTTACTTATTTTGTAATTTACAGATGCTGGGTCGATGGCGTCGATACAAATGAATCTATTGCGGCGTGGAATTCTTCAGAGATACTGGCGGCTATACCCAAAACACTTACGGGTGATCTACATAATTGTTTGATTTACGATTCAAAGAATGACACCCTGATTTGTTCTAAGTGGGTATTTGATACATCATATAGAACATCTTCACGAGCCATGGAATGGAATTTAGTTTGCGACCAAAGATGGATGGGTGCTGTAGCACAATCAGTCTACATGTTAGGAGTCTTCACTGGAGCCGTTATTCTTGGAGGCATGGCGGACAAATACGGAAGAAAAACTATATTTTGTTGGTCAGCAGTCCTACAGTTAGTGTTCGGCGTTTTGGTAGCTTTCATGCCTGAATATTGGTCATTTTTAGCTGTACGATTTTTGTATGGTATTTTTGGATCAGCCGGTTCCTATATAACCGGATTTGTTTTAACAATGGAGCTTGTAGGAGCAAGTAAGAGAACTGCGTGCGGTGTTGCTTTTCAAGCAGCCTTCGCCGGTGGCATTATGTTAGTTGCAGGTTGGGGAGCACTAATACAAGATAGACAAATACTTCAAATAATATACGGACTTCATAGTCTGCTTCTTATCCCACATATTTGGATTATGGATGAATCACCACGTTGGTTATGGGCTCAGGGGCGGTCTAAAGAGTCGGTAAGTATAGTTGAAAAAGCCTTGAAGTGCAATAAGTCTGATGATACATTAGATAGAGCAGATTTAGTATCCCAAGGAAGAGCTAAAGCTTCCAAAGGTTCCGATGAACCTTCTGCCAGCACAGGAGATTTATTTAGGACGCCCAACCTTAGGAACAAAACTCTAAACGTTTGTCTATGTTGGTTTGCTAATTCTATAGCGTATTATGGACTTACATTAAGTACTGGAAAACTTGAAGGGAATCCGTATTTAATCACAGCTATCCTGGGTTTTGTAGAACTTCCTAGTTACGCAGCTGTTATCTATTTTCTTGATATATGGGGGAGAAGGCCATTAATGTGCTCTATGATGCTTGTCGGCGGTGCAGCATGCGTGATCGCAACTTTTCTACCTGCAGGAAGTATGGTATCTACAGGTATAGTAATAGCTGGTAAATTGTTTATAGCAGGCTCATTTGCTATAATTTATAACTATTCTGCTGAATTATTTCCTACAGTTGTCCGCAATTCTGCACTTGGTTTAGGCTCCATGTGTGCTAGGCTCTCAGGGGCTTTGACACCTTTGATTACGTTACTAGATTCGTTCAATCCAAAAATTCCAGCGATTACATTTGGAGTAGTTGCTATAGTTTCTGGATTTTTATGTATGTTCCTACCTGAAACGATGAATCAACCGATGCCGCAATCATTAATTGATGGTGAACGTTTTGGTAGAGGCGATACTTGTTTTACGAGTTGTTTAGGCAAAAAACGAAGTAAAAGTTATTCTGAAGATAACAAGACTGCAACTGAATCGATGGTTCCTTTAGAAGATGCGAGTAGAAAAGTTTAGATACATAGGTAATTTAAGAAAATATGATGATGTGCCTTCAGTAAATAGGGATATGTGCAATGTGCACTAGATTTTATCTCTAGTAATTCATTTGATGAAATGAGAACTAAGTTTTGTGATAAATCTAATTCAACAAAACATATAATTTATTTTAGGTAATCTGGATCACTCAGACATATTTTGATAAAAAGGCTATCTAGGTATCTACAACAAAGATAAAGAGTCTGTTTAGCTTGTTAAGCTAAATTTTGCTATTAGCTATTAGGACTATACTATACAAATTACCCTAAATGTAGTTTGTTTGTTTATTTTCTATATTATGATTATTCCTAATTCATACTAAGCAACTTGTTTACATAAACTCACACCGCCTGTGGCACAGGCTTTATTACCTGGCATCCTAACACTGTATGCCTACATCTTTTAACATTTTTATACTACATTTTTTTATTATTAGTATTAAATAGATACTTATTAACTATTTTTGAATAAATTTAGTTTTGGTTTCGTCAAAAAGAGAACGATGATTCACTTGAACCCTACCAGGTGCACTTAATAGGTAGGTATAGGTAGCTCGAAATCAATGTGATAGAAAATTAATTATTATAGATAGGTACTTTGTATAAAATATAAAAGTGATACCTACAAATTTGAAGGCTATTTTTGTGATATTTTAAATTATCTATAGGTATTGCTGGAGGCATTGGTTTATACCTTTACTATTAAGTATCTATACTTACCTATTTATTTGTGTGAAGAGAACCCATCAAGCAAACAAAATTGCGTCCTAAGTATTTGTTAGGTAATAATATTGTTATTATATTATGTACCTACCTATTATAATGTTTTATTAGATAGGTAAGTATAATTAATCGAAATACTAATTAGTATTTTATATGATCAGTTACCACATGAGTTATTTCGAATAAATTGTAACTAGTATTATTTAGTTTTAGTTTAGCGAAAAGTTTTGTTTTTGTTAATAATATGTAATGTTTAATATAGAGATAGAAAAGGTTTATTTGTATTATTGTGCCAAATATGGCATGAGATTTCGAATTCGTCATCTAGACGATATGCTTTAGCTAAAATATGCCTATGTAAATTTTCAGAAGGTAGGTAACTGATAAGCGCCGTTCGTGGACCTAAGGAGAACCAGACGCCACTAATGTAAAAACGGTTAATAAACGGATGCGTTATTAAAAGACTTTTAAAAGTGTAACACAGAGTACCACGTCCCTGAAAATTCACTATCACGATTTACAACAACGAATGCACGTTACCACGAACACTCAATGCCGAAACCATGAGATCTCGAATAATATAAACTCTAATTTTTTACATTCGTTGTTAAGTGATTCGTGATAGTGAACTTGGGGACAGCAGGAACAATAATTACCTAAACATATTATTAATACATTGGTTTTACGTGGAGGGAGACACCTACCTACATACTAAGTCGGTACCTATTCGATTTCTAATTCGTCATTTAGCCCTCTTTCACCTATTAGCAGAGCTTCTCTTCTTTCTTACAAAAGTAGTGTATGTCTTGAGTTATCAATATTATAAAACTTCCACTATTTATGTTAGTTATTTATTCGCGATATTTGCTTAAGAGATATTTGTGTTTTATGCTATCATTTCTACTGTTACACCGAATGATTTCAATAGTATGTTACCATAACTGTGCCGATAAATATTTATATGAATATTGGTTCTTAAGAATCTCGTGATCGAATAGGTATCTATCTATTTATTGATTGTACAAAGACATTTGTATATTTTTTTAAAAATGTGTATACTTGCAATAAATATTATAGATACAATCATATGATCGTTTCATTACTTAAAGATCTAGCAAAAAGTGTCGATATATTTAGGTAGGGTAGGTAAGTGGTAACCGGCGACTAAGGACTTCGCAATGCTAAGGATTGCTTTGCTGCATACATAAAACACTGATATAAAACTCAATGTAATTTTTATTTTATATTTACACCAAACAATAATGAAAATCACAGTGAGATTAAAAAACATTAATACATGAGACATCGATGTATGAACAATGAACGTATAGTAGTTAAGCATACTAAGGTAAACATTGAAAATTCACAATGGGCAAAAACCCATTTACATCAAGTTTCTGTATAAGGAGAGGTTGTAGGACACACATAGAACATTTGATAAGATACAATTTTGACACGCCGACATACAGTGGTGCAAATACTTAGCTACTAATTTCTATTTCATGAGGTTAAGTCACTTTAGTTGATATTTTGCTACAATTATAAATTCTGGTGTCAATCAGCCCTTCAAATTACGATTCATCTTGGCTTGGTTCGGCACTTCCAGTTGACGTTGGATATTTTTTTTTTAAATAACGATCATGTCGATAAAAAGTCACTTTCAGTCTATGAACGTGAGAAACTCCTGGACTGACAAGTAAGACGATCGGATATTTGATAATATATCATTTCAATATTGCATATCTGATCAGTGACGTAGTAATGGTGTTTGATGGGGAGACAGCTCTCGTTATAGAGAGACAGGCTAATGCCGCCCTCGAACATGGTTCGGGTGTGGGTATCAGAAACAAGCTAAAGTTCGCACCGCACAACACGTGTGCGATGTTCATATCAAAAAAGTTGAAATACGATACACCACGCCTGAACATGGGAGGAGTCGACATTCTATTAATTTAATAAATAAAAACAGTTTTGTAAACAAATGCATTCTAACTTGTGTCAAAGTATTAATGCAAGAATAACATCAACAAGTGTAAGTATGCGTATACAAGGTAAGGTTTGCCGGTAAGTATTAAGGCTTGCAGTATACTCGTATTCAGATTGAACCATATCTGGTAGCAAAAAATTGCATTTTCCTATGCTTTTATCATTTTCTGTCACTTAGAATCGCCAGCAGTCAAAGCGAGAAAAAAAGCACGATCGCACGCAGCACGCTGCCAGGAGTGGTTCCACCTTTTGTGATCACAATTGTGTTTGTTTTAAATTAACAAAAGTATAGTTTCTCCAACGTTTCTGCTCCTATCAAAACCAGGTCTGCCAAATCTTAAGAATTAGATCTTACTTAGATATATAAATAAATAAGTGGCTTAAAACTATCAATTTAGCTTTAAACAAAAGTAAAGTTTGAACTTCAAGATGCATAAGTACTACTTTAATAAAGGTGGTAAGAAACTGTAACACTTGCTTTAACTGCTGTGGGTGAATTACTAGTAGCATTTCTGTCGACTCACCTGTTTAAATTACATTATTTATTCTAAATGTTTTGCTCTACTACTAAATGTATCACCTAAACTTAGGTGATCACGTAATACTTAGAAAATGCTTAGTTGGTTCATTTCAATTCTTCCCTAATATCATAATGACTTACAAATAGCGCTAGTGCAGTGCCATTTTTATTAAATAAATAGTTCTAAAAATAACAAAGGAACTTTTATAATGTTATCTTCAGCTATACGATTTACACAAGCTTGCCAAGTTTCTAGTTTTAAAATGTTTATAAAAACTACAACAATTTTAACCCTATTATTACATAACATTTAAATAACGGCTCACTTTCAGGTATAGAGTTGCTAGATAAAAAGTTATCCTGACATGTCTGACTTCTTTAAAAAACTTCCTGATTATTTACAAGTAATTTAATAACAAAACAAAATAATACAGACTACTTTTATGTCTCTGCGACATTCTGACAAAACTAAATATTGTGACATTAGGACTGATCATGACATCTGGTAATCCTAAATTTAAGACAAATATTTGTTTGTATATCTGAATGGTTCAATACAACATACATGTTCAATGTGTAACAAAAGGCGTATTTACTTAATAACAGTTACAATTATAATATTTGCAAGTTAGTTATCATTTACCAACAATTATTAAAATAAAGTAGAATTTTCGAATTATTAGTACCTACTTAACTACATTCCTTAAACTTTTAAATGACAAATTTGGTATTATCTAGCTATATTACTGCCAGCAGCAAATTATCACAACTTTTGTATTATTGTTTCAGCTTAATAATTATATAGAACTAGGACTTGTCCTGGTCGGCAAATATTCTTAGGTTTGACGACCCGTCGATGAGTCGACTCGATGAGTTTAATTAGTGAAAGAGAATCACCTAATAAGTAATAGCATTGAACCACATAAAATATTTACCCTGTCTATAAAAATAGCTATCATATCTATAAATAATATAGTTTACAGAAATTTTGAATTATAACTGCCTGTGGTTCGGTGGTACTGTGTACGGATTACCCGAGGATCGAACCCGAGACGGGATTGATCCCCGGGTCGGGGAAAGTTATATTGGGTATTTCTATATTAGTATATTTTGAAAAATTCTCTGTATTAGCCCGGACTCTGGAATTGTGCCCGATAAATGGCAACAGGCTCGCCCTCTATTATATCGGACCTAAAAATAAAAATGGTGAAAAGTGGGTGGTTAAACACCTCTAAAAGGCGTGAAGATATGTATGTATGTATTTTACAAAAATATCTAAATACTTCTTTATAGATATTTTGTCAGAGGTGGTGTAGAAGTCAGTAGGTCCTGTAGGTATATGAAAGTACACTATAAATAGACATTAAAATTCTGCAGAAACTTGACAAGGCTTTAAAAAGCCTGACATTACATGATTTGACAATCCTGATATTGAACTCCCATTCAAGTAGCATTTTGACTTAATGTAAAGTTAAGTAACTCACTTTATAAATATGAACCTAACACAGTTAGAACATGGCAAACAACCAGTGTTGCCATTTTCCAGGTCTCATTTGGCTTATGTTTTAAAAATAAATATTAATTTTCTAAAAGTTAAAATAATTTCAATGCCAAGTCTTTGTCTTCTGTTTAAGTCAAAACATTATATTACTGGATAGACTAACAAAACATAATTTTTTGTGAGATTTGCTACAGACATGACTTCATACTAATAATATAATATCTTATGTTGTATAATATCAGCATTGAACCATCCAAATTATTGTATAGGGTATATTATGTACCCACTTGAACAACAAATTTAACATTTCTTTAGACATATTATCACAAAATTTCATTTTTACTAATTTTATGTAATAAACAAGACTGTTTCATAAATATTGTTTTTAATAAGTATATTAAAATAAATATTCAGCATCAGAGATTAATATTATAGAGCGAACATAAAAATTATGAAACAGGTCTTATACAATTAAAATACAACAAGAATTACATCATAAAATAGAATTAGACCATTTTAATATTTGAAAGAGGTACAAAGTGGTGACCCTACATTATTATTGAAAAAGTAGATTTGGAAAATAATGCAGAATTATATAATATCAATTAAAAAAGAGTATATTAAACAGGACCAATAACTCTTAAAATTTGTATTAATGTACATGAAATGATCATAAGTGAAAATCTAATTATAACTCTATTAAAATGGACACAACCTCACCCTCGGTACTACATCTCTCGCTCAGCTCATTTTTTAGCTGCCAGTACTCAGTCCTGTTTATATATTACGTCCATGCATGAAAAGCTAGATAATAGATAAAATAAATTAAAAATTTTAATGACTTTGATAGGATCATTGCAAATGGTTTGTAAGTATATTAAAACAATAACAATGATGATGTTTTAATTTATACATAATTTCATGGGGCAATCACCATATATATTACATGGAGATAACATATTTAAGGGCTTGCATTTTTGATATGTTGCCAACTATTGTCAATACATTTCACTCTGCCAATTAGATAAAAATATTAATTAATTATTACAATAATATGATATTGATGAATCTCTATTATTTTGATGAATGTGATAATGAATAATGTAACTAGTGTTAATTATTTTAAGCAACTTTTAATTATCCCTCTGACAAAACATAGCACCAATTCAATTATGTGTAACTTCTGTTAAAATAAATATACATTTATACAAGCAAAACTACTATTAGTTTAACATTGTTAATGAATTTCCAAAAACTCTAAATTCTAGAGCTCATATTTTAATTTGCCAACCAACTTTCATGGCCTGTCATGGCATAAAAATTGACATGCATTCAAATAAAAGCATTCATGTTTATTAGTCTATTTCATAGTCACTAATTAAAAAGACATCAATAATCTGGACAATGAGTATGAGGTATCTTGCCTACAAGACCTTTTGAGTTCACCGACACAGTATGTACCACTATAGCAGGCTGCGTTGGAGTTGGCGCATGCAGTTCGTGACTTTCTCCTGGAGC
The DNA here is from genome assembly GCA_963082885.1 of Parascotia fuliginaria. Taxonomy (NCBI): domain Eukaryota; kingdom Metazoa; phylum Arthropoda; class Insecta; order Lepidoptera; family Erebidae; genus Parascotia; species Parascotia fuliginaria. The sequence continues at coordinate 8,070,371 of OY720180.1, read as the reverse complement.
TAAACTAGCCAATGCTGCCAATAGATCGTGGTTGACAAGTGGCTCATTCTCTTCTCGAGGTTCCCAGCCCACTGGAGGACTGGACGGCGGTGATATAAGAAATTGCTTGACAGGCGCAGGTGGTCTTAAATTTTTAAATGAAACAGGCGTCACAGGTTGTGCAAAATAACAATTGATGCACGAATTGTGAAAGCGGTATTGATGAAGTTGTACGCGAGCATTTGCCGCTGCCAGCGGAGTATCATAATTAACACGTAAACGTTTGAAACTGCGGAGCCACTGAAACGTAATATTATCTGAAAATGTGCGAAACAAATCTTCCATTTCTTTCTTTAATTTCTCGTCGGCGAACACGTCACTATGAATATTCGTGACGATCACAGATTTTGGTATGTCATCTAAATCATCAACTTCATCCTGCACATCACTTTCTTGTTCTAAATTAGCAATATTGGGGTGAATGTTAGGCATGCCATCCTCTGCATTGATGTAAACGTCGTCTTCTAGAAACGAGTCGTCGTCCTCCTTATGGGCCATAATGCGATAAAACTGATTATTAGACTATTCACGCACTTATGTTTTCATATACGTCACGCTAAAATTATTGATTCTAAAAAGAATTTGTTACGTACGAAATATTTATTTTTTATTTGATTGAGTCTTTCTAATCTTTCAGTTGTCAAATATGACAACATTGACAACTAAAACAATAGTGGCATTGACATTAGGCTAAAAACCCGGGTCAGCCAACTCGTTAACCCGAGTTGATATTCTCGCATAACGGGTTGACTCGCATCACGCACACGCACTACTGGAACCACGGGCCAGCGCGCCCTGGACGTGCGTGTAATGTTTGTTCCCAGACGGGCAAGGTAAACTCAAAATTGGGGTCAACCCGAGTTGCAACCCGGGTCAGCATTCTTTTCACTTTGACTCATCCTCCATTGTTATCATCAATATTATACCAAAACACGACAAAAGCATTCTTCTGCAAAATATTGTAATTCAATCAAATAAGGTTGGTGATTGATTATACTTTAGTTTGGAACGATTGATTAAAATTGATTTGCATAAAAGGTAAAAACACTTTTTTGTAAATTTGTAATAAATAATAAACAGCATATTTATGATATATTCCAGGCCTAGAACTACTTAAATGCAAAATTTCAGCTCAATCCGTTCAGTAGTTTTGCCAAAAAGAAGTAACAAATATCCATCCAAACTTTCGCATAGAAAGCGATAGTTTGGATAGCGGATAGTGCTAATAGCGACAATCGATTGTTTAATATCTTAGGATTAGGACGTGATTAGGACATTAACAATCTGACATCTTCGACAAGTGTTGAAAATTATTTTTTATAATTTTGTGCCGTTTGGTTTTTGTATTCGTTTTTCACGATATTAAAATATAGTTATTTTTTTAAATCGTCAGACTGTGTCCAATAATCGAGATCAGTGTTGAAGGAAGATTGCAATTCTCATTTATATTATTATTTATGACCAGTAATCGACAAAATATATTTACTTTTTCTGGGAATAGCACTATGACACCAAGGCACCTAAAAATCTAGTCTTTGACCAGTGCGTGTTGACATTGAAGAAACTTGTTCTCTACTTAGTCTGTGATTGAAGACATAATAATAAGCAGAGACGTAGTCCATTATTTATATAATATATTTTTATATAATATATTTAAATCTTCTTGGAAGGCTAAAAGTTACTTGCAGGGAGATACAAGACGATCGTATAAGAAATGAAGAAATCCGCAAAGTAACTACTTAAGTAAACTCAATAATTATAAAAGTAATTAATCGTAAGAAACACAGGATAATATTTTTCCTGTTAATAGAGAAATTATAGTCTGTCAAGAAAGTCGTGACAATAAATGAGGGCGCCACTGTTATTTAACTGGTATCACTTGTACTAGGACTAGAATAATTAAGATAATTGTAATGTTATTGTTAAATTTAACATAGGCACATAATTTATCAATCATATATAGGTAGATATTATAATCATAATTGAGCTTAAAATTAAGTACATCATAACAAATTGTGTTGTTTATGTGCCTTAAATGTAAAAACGGCAGTGGAGCTGTGAGTTCGATCCCCGCCGGCAGAAGCAATGTGAATTTCACTTTGTGGAATTTATAAGTACAAGTCAAACGATATACCATCTGCTAGCGGTGAAGGAAAACATCTTGAGGGAAGCCACATGTCCTAAAAGAAATTCTATGGGCATGTCAGATTCACCAACTCGCATGCTGTGTGATTATTTATAAGGTGAAACCCGTATAAATATTATTAAAAGACTGATTCTAATTCAAAAGTTAAAAACTATATGCTACAGTAAATGTCAGCCACTTTGAAATAATAATGATGCATTAATGATATCAACATTAGAAAGAAAATTTAGCTGAAAGTATAAAATAAACAGATTTAATCAAAATAAAACAATTTTTCTGTTCTGATTTTTATTTTTGTAAGAAATACCAATAGATGTAATAATCTGCATAAATGCTCAAGACTGCTATCATAACCCAAGTCTTCTTGACAACGGCAAGCAATTTTCTTAATGAAGGAACTTCCTTTCGTACCATATGAAAGAATTGTATCTTTTCAGCATTCAGCATTTTTTTGGATCGACCATTGCAATGTTTTCCAGGTGTGGTGAATTTGCCATTGTTGTTGAAACATTCATTTACAATACGAGGGACTTTCTGATTTGCCTGAAATCATCATTTTAACATCGTTCAGAAAAGAATATTTCATACTATATACTATAATTATATACTTATACACGTTTTTTTTTTTTTTTTTTTTTTTTATATTATAGCCTACCAAAGTGAATCCACCCCGCCTGATGGTAAGCAGTCAGTGGAATCCATAAGTGGCGGCCACTATACCAAAAGCCATCGTCTTAAACTGCTGGTATAGTGGCCTCCACTATGGCGGCTGGGAATAGGGTTAGGGGAAGGGAATGAGGAAGGTGATGAAAGAGGATAGGGGGGGAAATTGGGCCTCCGGCGCTCTCACTCACCGAACGAAACGCAGTAGTACGGATACTACTACTCTTAAGTCGATCTTCTATGAGAGGGTAGTACTTCCCCGGACGATCCGGCCCATTCATGCTGAAATCAGCGTGGATCTACTACCTAATAAGTGTAATAAAAATATCAAAACCATCAAATTGATCTATAAACTGTTGTAGATTATGTAATACTTAACCTCAAAATATCGCATTGTAAACATTATATGTATTTATCTTAAACAACGATTTTGTTTAGCATCTCTAATTACAATATGTGTAGATATAAGTAAAACACTATTACATACCAGTCATTTTATCTGTCCGTGCGTACACATCATCTAAATCCCATAAAACTCGACCGGTTTGGTGTATTCAGTAAAACATTGTTTGTATACATGGAAAATGATTTCTCTACCAGCATTTCAAATAGATTTACTCATGGTGACAGTATTTCTGTTAATTCATAGTACAAACACTACTAATTTGTAACTTTAAAAATAATTTTGTTCTTCTTCTTCTCCTTTTTTTTGGCAACAGAGCCGACGATTTGTGTCAGCTATTTCTGCCAGCGTCAAGTGTAGAATTATATTCTTGTTGATGATATTAATGGTATAATACAATGATAAAAATAGAAAATATGTGGATGAAATTGAATGACAACCATCTTCCGTGAAAACAAAAGATGGATCCAAAATAATTTTGTTGATCACAATAAAATTATCAGAGGTTGACATTTAAACTACCACCATAGACATGTAAATACTGGGTTGCCTAATTAAGAAAAATATTAATTCCGATTTTACTCTTTTCACGACTTTCTTGACAAACTGTAGTCTGTTTTATCTCATTAATATTAAATGTACTTGCTAATTTAAATAAAATTGTTGTTAGTAAGAAAGTCTTCACTTTTTTGCCCCCGTTATTTTGAATAAACCAGATAGTATATTATTGGTATAATATAGCCAAGTGCTTATTTTAAATAACATAAAACTGATACTATAATATTTTTATACCGACTGTACTTTGTACGTACTCGCGAAAAGGAAGTAATGGCTGTGATTTGAATTATTTATGCTCTGTGTATGTAATTTATAACTTTAAGGTATATATAAGACTGATTTCTGAATAAATCTCTGATTTTAATTATTTACAGAAGTTATTATAAATAAACCAGTTAATATATTTTAGTTGCATTGCTGAGTGCCTTTTTTAAATAACATTAAACTGATACAGATTTTTATACCGTCTGTACTTTATACGTACTTGCGAAAGGGAACGAGGGTGCTGCTGTTATTCCAGGAGTCGAATGGGGGGTACTCAAATCAAAAAAGTGTCAAATCTTTAGGATCGAATGGGCTCGTAGCCCTTTTTCAGCAATTTAGTGTAAATTTCGTCAGAGACACAGATCTGAATTTTCGCGAATTCGCGTTAACAAAGTTGCAGGCAACAGCTAGTGATTTTTATATAATAAAAAATGCAGGTTTTTCTAATACATAGACAACTAGCTGTTACCCGCAGCTCCGTCCGCGTGAATGTTGGTTATATCGCATTTTCCATACAAACTTTCATCCCCTATTTTAACCCCTTCAAGCTATTTTTTGCGATAAAAGATCGCCCATGTTGTTCCCCAAGGTCTATTCTATTATATATATTCTATTCTATCTCTATAGCAAATTTTATCAAAATCGCTTCAGTGGTTTAGGCGTGAAAGCGTTACAGACAGACAGATAGAAATACAGAGTTACTTCCGCATTTTTATTATTATTTAAATGGATAAAAGTAAAGAAGTGTCGGTGGTTGGTTGAATGTTAAAACACGATCTTCACAGTTGGAAAGACGCCTCTAAACCAACTTGGTTGGAAACACGTTCTTAAAATCCAAGTTTACAATTTGGTCACCTCTGCCTCTGCGCGAAGGTATGTATGTATAGTATAATTTGGCTTACAACAGTCCAAGCAAGGTCACCTTGGTTTGTGAGCGTGTTTCCAACTGTGAGGTCGTGCTTGAATGACAAAATGACATGAATGTAGATTTGACACTTTGATTAATATTTTTTTTTGAATGGTGTAATGTCACTGTAATGTAATGATTACTGTATGTAATTCATTCATTCAATTTTTACAACAATAAATTCGTAAAGTTGATAAATTGATCGCGATTATAACGTGGTCCTCATAGTACGTATATTATTAATTAATTAACATGAAAATGGCAGGACTAGAGTCCATGGTTGTTGAAGAGGTTAAGCCTGCAGAGAAGCCGGTCGATAGAGAAAAGGTAAGCTATGCTATCAGTGTTCTGAAAAATTATTTAGCGCAGTTATATTAAACTATTCCGGCCTACGATTGAACCAGTCTTTCAAATTTCAAAGTTACAATGTTTTGTGATCCGATAAACTAGTGAGTACAACAATTTATTTACGTCGTCATCATCAAATCAGCCGTTACCGTTCACTTCTCTCACTGCTGGACAGGCATAATATTTACTAACAGGTAAAATTCATATACTTACCGTATGAACTAGTAAGTATTGTAACTTAAATGTATCCCTTTTTTCAGACTTGTCCTCTGTTGCTTCGTGTTTTCTGTTCTACTGGACGTCACAACTCGCCTGGTGACTATGCTAGAGGAAATGTGCCTCAGAATGAACTCCAAATATACACATGGATGGATGCCACACTGCGGGAGCTGACAGGGTTGGTCAAAGAAGTGAATCCAGAAACAAGACGCAAAGGAACATATTTTGACTTTGCAATTGTATATCCGGATAACAGGTCACCTACCTACCGTATGAGAGAAATTGGTGTGACATGTTCTGGCCAGCGTGGAGGTGACGATAATAAGACATTAGGTCAAGTTAAGTTCCAAATTGGGAATTATTTAGACATATCTATAACACCACCAAATAGAATGCCGCCTCCAATGAGACGTCCACAAGGTTATTTAAATAATCGTCCTTATTAGGTATAATTATTTTATATATTGTACGGTAAGTAAAAGTATGATATAAGTAAAATTTTTACAATATTGCAAGAAAAAAGAGTTAGTACTGAGTAAAACTTTGCTATGGCCTTAGCTTGTCAAATAAATTCAAGTTTGTTGTAAAAGCTACAATGAGATTATATAAATTTCAATAATGCATGGACATTCATTTATTGTCTCATTTAATTCAATATTATGAGACAATATAGTTACATTATAATTTTCATAGATGCAATAGATGGGGCATTATGAATCAATAAAGTGTTGACAATTTATCTTTTATTGTAAGATTTTATTGATTGGTTTAGTAGTAATTTAAACAGAACTATTCTCAGGTAAACTCTTTCTCTCTTATAATATTAAATATCTTTAAATTAGCTCAGTACCTCTTGTATTGTTCTACTTGTTAATTATGTGGTGTATGACTTAAATGGAGTCTAGTAATAGGTATGACTTTATACCTAATTTAAAGTAGACAATAAAGCTATCTTTGACTATAAAGTGTACAAGATCATTTTCTTATAAAAAATAATTAGGTATGTAGCATTGTCTATTATTGACACTACAGGGTGCACACAAAACCGGGTCACATGAGAAATAAAGCATGCTGTTATTATGCTATAACATCATTAATTTTCAAATATAATACCTTTCCTTGTCATATTATGGTATAAAAGTTTTTTTGTTTTGCCATTTTTGTGTGCACTTTAATTAATGTCATAGAGAAAATAGGATAGCAGAAAAAAATACTAATCTTTGTTTTATATGTAAAATGTTCTGTTACTTACAAAATGGAATAAATATTATTGATCCAATAGGATTATCATAATTATAACATCTACAATTTTGAAATTATTATGGACTTGGAAAAGAATAAAACAAATTCTTATAAAAATATTCACATTTATTTCCATCTCTTACCATTCAAGGCACATGTAAAACCACCTGAAGCACATGAAATGTTATTTCCAATATAACATTTACATGACGAGACTACAAAATTGTCCTTATTATTTAGATTTTCCCTAAAATAAATATAATTATACTGTATACTTAATCCTAATGATTTACAGCTGATCTGAATGGCCTCTTGGATTTCTTACCCATGGCAGCGAGATCAATTGTGATACCATTAGGTAGAACAGCCTTATTCCCTTGGTAGTCTACGAAACCTTTCTCGTTTTGTTCATCCTTCGCTTTATCACAAGGAATACCGGTTTCGTAATTGTATTCACGTTTAAGTCCATCGGGGTCGACGTATCCGTACTTGCCTCGTGTGACACAGTCATTACCAATAATCTCTTCTTTAAAAGATCCGTCGTCATTTTCGAATCCCCACGTGATACTACCGTCCTCATTCTCCTCTCTGTATTTGCGAATAATCTGCGCCACAGGCTTCCTTTCCCTGTGGTGGGATGGTGAGTATTTTTGTTGCGGCGCAGCTTTTACTGGTGCCCGGTTAATAGGTTCCTGCTGTCTGTTATATTGTCTGACTGGTTGAATAGGTGCCTCGTCATCTTCAATGAATGGTTTCGGTTCAGGCCTGAAAACAGGTCTCTGTGGTCTGCTCGAAAGAGGTTGTAGCCGTTGTGGCTGTGGTTTGTTAATGGGTTCATTCCTGATGGGATTGAAGGATTGCGGTGACAGCAGTGGTCGGTATTGGGTTGGTTTTATGGGTTCGGGTTTAGGCACAGAAGGTGTCGACTGCGGGTAGGGGGATGGGTTGAAAGCAATTGGAGGTTTAGGTTGTGAAGTGGTTGTGATATCATAGAAGTCATTTTGGGGTTCGACTGTTGAAAATATGTTAGGTAAGAAAGCTGTCGGAGTATTTATTTCGTAATCATCTTCGGGTTCTTCAGTCACCGGTTTAGCGACGGGTTCCTCGAGGGATTGAAGGCTCGGTCTCGGAGCGGCGTCAACGGACTTAAATGAAGGCCTGGCAAGGGGCCTTCGTATTCTAGCTGGTGGTCCGGCGACGGGGGCGGCTTGGTATCGTCCCTGCCTGTAACCGCTCTGTCTTGGACCCCCTACTGGGATTGCTCCAGGAACTAATTGTAGTCGCGGTGGAGTGGGCCCATCATATTGAGCATAAACTGTGATTAAACACACCATACATATCTGAAATGAAAGAGAAAGATACTTTAGTTATCAATAAAGTGATTGTTATTGAGATAATAGTAGGTACTTAATATATAGTGTCGTGTAAATTAACGTTCAACTCGATTTAGTTCATGGAATGTAGATACTGCAACTGTACCTACAACACGGCACACTTTCCAGTGCCGTGGACCTTCGTAAATAAATCCGCTTATGTCGAACAGTCTGCTTTATCCAGCTAATGTAGGTATGTAGATAGGATCTTTGGCTTTATTCTTATTAATAACTATTCTATTGTGCTGTATATCTACAATGGCTATCTACCAATTGACAAGATTGTAAAAAAAAGAAATTTAGAAAGGAATTTCCTAAATATAACTCGTATAAGAACATGACTTTGTTAGGTGAATGGTTTAAGATTATTTAGACTTTATTGAAAGACTACTAACAAATCCGGTGAGGCTACTTATACACGTACAATTACCGACATCCAGAAAACATTTCAGTTAGTGATACAAATATTTGCTGCGTGTAAGGATCGAAAAAACAACAACAGCTTGGCGTGTTCTTGTACTTAGGTCCTAACTCTATGCCGCACCTAGCCAAACAGATAAGTGATATCTAGGTACCTAATAGATAATACCTAGCCACTGTACGTAGGTACCTACTGTGACATGGTCAACAATAAAGTAGTGGCATTATAAAAATAAGTTCAAAGTCAAAGTCAAAGCATTTATTTTATTTTGATCATAAAGTATGATGCTTATGAAAAGTCAACATTACATGAAGTCAGCCAATTGACCTACAGCCAGTTCGCTGACGAGGTAGAGCTGTGAGAAGAACTGGCAAGAAACTCGCGCCACTCTTTTCAATGGTCAGATAATTACAGTTATGAGTTACAATTTAAACATTCAACGCAACCAAAGAACCATACAAAGTAATTATTACAAATTAACCAATTAATATAATTACTAAGATTAAAGAAAAAAAAAGAGGATTTCAATTATTTAGTTTCATCTAGTATGGTAATTTGACTACGTATTTTAGTTAAACTGGTAAATGCACCTTTTGGTCACATTGCACGACAAGGTAATACTGGATTGAATATTAAATGTATGCCATGCCAAGATTGACCAGTCATCCCAAGTAACACCCGTTCACGAGCATGAGGCACGGGCCAGCCGTCATCACCCTCGCCATATTAGAGGGAAGGTGATGACCCGGCCAATACGACACCACAAGCAATGACATTTTAGTGAGCATGACAATGCAGGGCATGGGTGGTAAAAGAACCATAATGAAATGTATTATGCCTTACGAACTCATAATGATCGTGATATGCATCCACTTCACATTACACTTTTAATACAATAGTCAACATAATTACAATAATAGTCAATATAATTACTATAATAATAATCAATATACTTAATAATAATATAGTCAATATAAGTACAATAATAATAATATCAATATACCTAATGATAATAATATTCAATATAACTACAACAATAACAATCAATATAACATTAATCTTGCATTAAACGAGCAACTATACCCATGCTGCTTTATCATTTAAATAATCATTAATAGTATAATAACCCTTTATGATAAGGCGGTTTTTCAGATTGTTTGAATTTTTGTGGGGGTAGATTCATAATTCAATGGGTAATTTGTTATAGAAGCGTACACCTAGACCCGCAAATGAGTTGTTTACTTTATGTAGGCGATAATATGTACCAACTAATTTATGTTTACCTCGAGTATTCACAGAGTGCATGTCGCAGTTTCTGGAATACAAGTTTATATTTTTCTTGATAAACATAATATTGGCGAAGATATACTGAGACGCAGAATACCTATTTCTTTAAAAATCTCTCTTAGTGAAACCCTAGGGCCCAAATTGTAAATAGATCGCACTGCTCGTTTTTGAATTATAAAAATTTACTCAATATCCGCAGACTTGCCCCAGAGTAGTATACCGTATGACATCACGCTATGGAAATAGCTGAAATAGACAAGTCTAGCTGTTTCTATGTCGGTAAACTGTCTTACCTTTTTTATCGCAAAGGCTGCGGAACTGCGTTTACCAGCAAGACACGATATTTGGGTACCCCAATGAAGCTTATTATCTAAAGCTTAAGCCAAAAAAACTAGACTCAACAAAGCTTAAAGTTTAATTATTTAAATTTATATTAATAGCTAGGCTTTTGGTATTGGGCATAGTAAATTTAACACATTTAGTTTTATTTGAATTAAAGTTAAATATTTAAGAAGAAATACGAAAAGTTTTTTGTGTGATAGAAGAAGTGATAGACTCAATAGTTCACAGAAAAATTGGGATAATTCCTATTATCTAGTACCTAAGTACGAAGGTATCTACTAGAGAGTTTAAAAAAAAGACTGTAACCTACACTGTCTTCGTCAATCAATCTGTCTGCTGTAATAAATATACCTAATTGAATTGTACAACATTTTCCTACCAAGCGCGACATCAGCAACTTGCTGTATTTTAGCAAACTGTGAACATACCTATAGCCATACTGCCTTATATTTTCTATACCTAGGTATATAAGGCGTAAAAAATACCTAGGTCTCTAGAGTCTAGAGCAACTTTGTCGATTAAAGTTTAATTTAATCATAGTACATATAGGTTCTTTAATATTGTAAGTATATGTCAGATTTTATTTTGATGCATACTTTCAGTTACGTAATATTTCCTGCGGATCAACTATACTTAATTATGTCAATGAAATTCTTGTTTGAATTGTAACGTTTAGTTATAATTGCTGCTAATTCGTGTAATCTAAACTTTCACAGTTGTGTATCACTTGAGCAAGGACGAAGATTATCGATAGGCATACCTATTGTTAATTATCGTGGAAACGATTATGCCTGAAATAATCGAGTTAATGTGCATCATCCCATGGCTTTGGGTGTGGCAGATATCTATCTATATAGCAACAGATTTCTATTGCAAACGTTATGAAATTCATGTAGGTAGATACCGTGTAGACAATTAAGTGCAGCAACTACGTCGTTTCGTACTTCTTTAAAAACCTAGGCGTATGTATCAAGGAATTTTCAATAGATAGGTAGGTATATTGTAATTAGCTGATTATTACGTTCCATCCATTGTTTTTATATTAGCCTACCAAAGCGACTTCACCCCACCTGATGGTAAGCGGTCACTGGAATCCAGAAGTGGTAGCCACCATACTATAAGCCATCGTCTTAAACTGCTGGTATGGTGGCCTCCACTATGGTGACTGGGAATTATTGGGTTAGGGAAAGGGAATGAGGGAGGTGAGGAAAGAAAAAAGGGGAAAACTAGGCCTCCGTTGCTCTCACTCACCGAACGAAACGCAGTAGTACGGATACTACTACTCATAACTCGATCTTCTATGAGAGGATAATTCCCCGGTCGATCCGACCCATTCATGCTGAAACCAGCATGGATCTTACTGCTGTTAATTATTTATATTTAGACGAAAATATACTTAGTAAATTTTGCTTTTACGCCAACATTTTGTTAAATAAATACAGGACGTTTTGGACATGTTATGGATATAATACTACTACCTGTTACCCGCGACTTCGATCGCGTGAAAGTTTTGATGTATGCCTATATGAGAATATTGCCTGTCTGATCTTACGGCAATCGTACCTACATTGTATCAGTAATAATATAATCCGTCTCTATGGTAATATATACATAATCAGATCCAACTGGTTCCTCAGACCTCAGCTATGGTAGATCAGTAATAAATAAATTTCTAGGTACCTACAGTAAAAAGTAATTGGACTAATATTGAACATTTCTCGACGAATAATTTTCGATCTGGAACATAGCGCTAGCAAACTAGGTAGATGAACTTATTTTATTGTCATCTAAGGACTAGAATTATAGTAAAGATGTGATCAAAACTAATATTATAAATTCGAAAGTAACTCTGTCTGTCTGCCTGTCTGTTACGCTTTCACGCCTAAACCACTGAACCGATTTTTATGAAATTTGGTAATAAATAGATTAGACCTTGGGGAACAACATAGGCTATATATATATCTTTTATCACGAAAAAATGGCGTAAATAGCCTGAATACCAGCAGGTCGTATATTATTTAAACATGACTTCCATTTGACTCTAATACCGATACTCTACTGTCGATCGGTTAAATCGGTAGACTTCTGAAGACTTCTGACGACGCATAATTGCTTGTCTATGAATCTGTCATCGCGTTTACTAAAATATTATAAATTTTAATAAGAATAGTTCAAGAAATTATCGTTATAAACCTACAGCCAAAGATAATTTCTAATCCGATTCACACGGGATGTAGGCAGGTAATTATACCTAATTGGCTAAACGAATTTATTATCAAGAATCTATTTCCGTTTCCATGAAACACAACGTAACATCATAAAATTAAAAATACTGATAGCATTGACTCCAATTTAAATGGCTATTGGATACCGTCAAATGTATTACGTAAATATTTATGGGCTATTGATTCTGCAAGTTTATAATTTATATTATACGACCCGCCACGGTTTTTCGCACGCGGGGGTATCTACTTACTAATATATTTAAATGACATGACACTATTCTGTAGGTATTTATATAAATGTATTAAGTATACACAGGTACACCTACGCTTGCATTTTCCGGGAAAAAAATTTCTAAACGATAATGAAAACCTTATCAAAATCCGTTGAGTGGTTTAGGAAAAGTTAGCGGCGAAACGGACAGAAGTAAACAATGATTTTACTTTATGATATTTAGTAAAAATGTGTGTCAATAATCTACAATCATATCGTTGTTGTGAAATTGTCAGTACGAGGTGTAGATTCTTAGTACAGTAACTTGTTGTGAATTGTGGACTCTGACGTAACATGCAAATGGTTTGACACCCACTCAATCTGCTTTCTGTAATCTATTTTGCAATGAAAAGTTTCTTTATCGTTCACATAAACTTTTTATTTGCAAAATGTACTCTTTTTGAAGGCTAGGCGTACCTAACGTTACTTCATAATATAATTATATAAATTGTTTAAAATTACTTAAACTAAAAACGTAAAGTTGAATAAATTTAGAATTTGTTACAAACGTCACGTAATATTTTGCGGTGTATCTACTTAAACCTACAAAAAATGTAAGTATATTTCACAAAATATAAAAATTTCTACATATAGCATTATGAAATACAAACTGTCTTTGTAAAATAATCTATTTGGAGTTACTAATTCTCGCTTACACAAAAAGTATTAAATCAAATTCCAGATGTTGTCCTATTTCGTTGTCGTTTTTTACATTGCGATAACCATGTCATTGACTTACTATCTTAACGTTGACATCTGGTTTAAGTTAAATATGTATTTCTTTTTTATAATATAATTACTGAGCGCTATGAAATCATGTATTGCCAAACAGTACAAGTTTAGAAAACGCTTCCACTAAAGTAGGTACGCATTCGAATAAAACAGCCAATACTGACATAGGGTACATTATGATTTAGGGTGTCACTTTAAGATTGTATCAGTAGGTAGTGTAGTGTATAACTGTCATGTGTCTAAGAATGCCCGGCCCATCACTGGTTGGAGTAAGATCCTTAAACTCTACCTTGTCACCAAAACTAAACTTAGCTAATGTTACCTATCTTGTCGACAGCTTGTCATGTTTTTAAACTTATATTTTTTTGGCCTTATAAGTCGCTACCCTGACCACAGTGTCGAAGACATTCATAAGGTCCTCTGGACGCAGGACATGAGATCTATATATCTATAACTAAGAATCTTCTAAATTTCAGCATCTTATGTAGTGTTAGAGATTTAGTGCTTATTCAGTGAAACCTTTAGGATATATATTACTACAAGACATTCAAAAGGTCACCAATCTAAACAAGACTATAATCATTGAGCATATACAAATATATTTTAGTATCCAATTAATTTTATGTAATTAGCACATTTTGCCTGAAGCGTATTTGTAATAGAAGTTTATCAATCTGATGTGGAATGATTACAAATATATTTTATTTTTAATGTCAGCGGGGTTAGGGCAAGAGCAACAGATCTGAAAGTAGTAAGGACGCCTGGCGCTACTTGCGCTTCCGCTTGTCAAGGTGAAACATTGGAATGGCACAGTCATAATACTAAATAGTAAATACCTAATTATTACGCGTTCTATGAAATGTCAGCTTGCTCAAGATAAGGCGTAATAAAATATTAATATTAACCTAAACATTAGTTCACGTCTTACATTTATTATACTCGTACAGATTAAAATCATAATTAAGTCTAAAAACTTCCACTGTTGAACATAGGCATAAGTTTCTCAAAATCTCCTCGTTTCTCATGTTCAGTGCGTTTGGTGGGCGGGTATGAGACTCCAGTACAATGAAACTTAAGCCCGGCGCACATTAGCAGACCTGACAGTCGGAAGACTTCTGTCGTGTTGCTTTTACTCTAGGGCCAAACAGTTTTGTCTTTTGTAATGTGCAATCTTTTATACATTGTAATCATAGTCATCATATTGGCCCCATGTTAGACCACTGCAAGGAAACATTATTCTCATACAGAGATGGTATGAGTATTGATCGCCTCGCTTACTCAATGCGGATTGAGCAATTTCAGACTTCCTTACGATGTTTTCTTCAACGTCAGTCAGTAATGTCCAGATAAACTTAGAAAGAACATAAGATTTAAAAATTATATTGGCACTCGTCCGGATTCGAACCCCGACCTTCGTGTTTACGAAGCTTATTAAGCGTACCAGTGGTGAAGGCATCCGTCACCACTGGGCTATTACGACTTACATTGTAATGTCATGGAATAATAAGACAATGCTGATCGCAGACAAAAAGTTCTAATGTGCGCCCGTACATAATGCTGTTCAGTTTTGCCGATAAAGAAAATATATCGGCGGTTAGTTTCTTATATCCTAAACCACGTCACGGCCACGTAAAGAATTGCTTCATTGTAATTTCTAAATAACCTGACACAAATAGGTATATGCAAGTAATATATTTAGGCGTACGTAGCCGTAAAATCTTCATTGGTTATGCCGTACCCATCATTTGACCGGGTGTTGAAAGTTACAAAAGAAATTACCTACTAGAAAATATTTGCGATTTTATTTACATGGAACGAGACTAAAAATGTTTCACTAAACAAATATAATAATATCTTCATAGCTCAAATTTAAAGCTTTTGTTGCACAGAAGTAATTTTATAATGATGACTGCAAAATTTAATGATACACCTAATCTAATAACTCATGCCTACTCAAAGGTTTCTTTGGTATCTATCGTTTGATTTACATATATTGCCGTTGTTTTAATAGCATTATTTTGAATCTAACAAATGGGGTCAACGGTCAAGGTCACGCACCACCTGAGCGAGTGCGACAACCTGCTAATTACCTATACACTAGGTACAGTTATCGTTGTACCATACTCGTAAGTTCCGTAAACAGTGACCGTTTCGCTTTTCTAAACACAAAACAGACGCATATGCGTATGAACGCGTTGATGTCTTTTGTATGAACCAAGTTCATGAAAATAAAATTCATAAATTTTTATATTATTGTATAATAACCTGCTAATATCCAATTAGCTTGGTATGTGTATGTTAACATATAACTCTTAACGTAACCGTTATGCTTCTGAACAACAATTATAAACGCATAGTAACTAAGTGTTCGCTCCGTTTGTACTTCCATAAAGCAAAAAGTTTTATACAATCTGTGCGGAAAATGAAAGAGGATACGAAATTGTAAACTGAAAACTTTACATATTTGTTATAGCAGCAGTGCTCACAGCAGTCGTGCTGCTCTCTTATAATTAGTGAAATGGTAATGTTTTTTTAAATTATAAACTAACTTTTGGCAGCAGTTTCGCCCGTGTGGGTATTGCATCAACCAGGGGTCTAGACGAGAGATGCGTGGAATATGGCAAGAGACTAGGCTCAGTACTCAAATCTTATGCTAAAATATATAATATATGTAAAATATACTATCATGACATAATATACATGAGGTTTTTTATTGCTGATAGGAGCAGAAGCACAAACGATCTACCTGATTATAAATAATACAGCATAACCCAGATAGTTCTACTATTGCTATCAATTTCTGTAGTTAAAGGGTTTTCATATATCTAAAGTTAAACCTTACTAGTAGTACTGGTACTACGCTCTAAGAGGAAAAGTTAACAACGAAAAAGTGATAGTCTTATTCAATAGGTGTTCTGAACGTGAAAGCTGAATAAAAACTAAATCGTATTAACGATTGTTCCAAAACTCTATCCATGAAAGTGTTTGTAAACAGTTATGTTTATAGCAAATAGGTATAAGTATTAATTTTATATTTAGAAGTGATCGTGCGTGCAACAAACAAAAGTTTCGGCTTCGGTAATCATCCATCGTCAGCCTTATGACATCTATAATATTAACAACAACAGCCTGTTCCCACTGTAGGCAAAGGCTTCATCTTATATAGAGAAGACATGAGCATAGATCAGCGTCAGTCGCTTAAAAATGGCAGGTACACCATCTTTTAAGAGCTTAAGAAAAACATTCAACAGGATGACACTACTGCGATAGACAATTGTCTTGGCAAGTGGCGACTATGGCAATATTATGTCCATTATTAGAAATTTTGGAGCTGGAATAATATAAATCTCAACGATCGCAAACTTTAAGCGTGATCACAAGTCTCCATCATAATGAAGATAATATGAAGAATATATATGTGGTAGAATATATATATACTTGCAAATCTATCCATACTATTAAATAAAGCGGAAGAGCTTGTTTGTTTGTTTAACACGCTAATCTCTGGAACTACTAGTCGGATTTGAATTATTCTTTTTGCATATGACAGCCCAGTTCTTGAGGAAGGTTATAGTTATAGACTATGTAATATACTACTGGCGACGGGAGCAGAGCAATGAGAAAAGACGCGGGTGAAATCGCACCGCGGAAAGCTGGTCATGCTACAATCTTTCATTGTTAGACCAATTTGCTTAGATGCATCGGCAACCGTTACTCGCCAGAAGGAACAGGTGACCTGGATTATTGTAGTGTCATACTAATGTTGATTCTAGTCTAGTCTATTTGAACTTGGAGTTACTTCCCTAATTTGAGTGAAAAAAATACTAAGAGGAATTGTTTTGTCCTACAGTGTAGAACTGTAGACAGAGGCTCATATAATGGACTTACTCTGAGAGGAGGACATGCCATAGGGCTCGGCTAACAGCGAACATGTGACAGCATTTATGAATAATATCTACGTCTGATGAAAATACCTATTGAAGGATTTTGGTTCCCACGAACATATTGACCTGATATACATTTCGAAATATTAATTTTCTCCGAATGACTAAGACCAGTGTTTACAAATGAGTTTACAATTAGAACTTTTTGCAGTGAACGGCTATTTAATATTAGTTGCTGTTGAAATAGAATAAGTTATGCGTATCCAAGTATCTGCGTCTAGTTGTCGAGCCTGTTAATAACAGTGGGCCAGTGATGCAACATAACCACCAAGGCGTTTGTCCGTAAGAGTTGCGTGCTTTACGTAAGTTAGCAAACAAGACAAGTAACTTGCCAAATTATGTGTTATTAGTAGTTGACAATTAGTTCCGCCTTGTAAGTGATTAAGGGCGCTTTTGTCGTGTTGTATGGTTATTAAAGTGATATTGTGTATGTTGTCGAGGTAGCTTACTGCACTGACCTGTCAGCTCACGATCGCCTTCAAGGTCGCTCTGCGAAATCGATACTTCGAATGCTTACTATATGACCGACCTGGATTCGATACACTTTGATATTAATTTACTTGTATATTATTCATTGAATGCAAGAACTTGTTGTGACTAGATACTTCAGGTAACCTATAGTTAGATAATAAAATTATTCGTGTGTTCAACATGTTTCACTTTCACAAGCGCGTGTCCTTACTATATCTAGTTTATTTATAGATAGTTGAAATTGTAAGATTTATTGTCGATATATTCAAGGCTACATAGAAAGGCTAAAACTATGGTGACTTAAGAAACTTAGCCAGGATCCTATAGCACAGACATTAATTTGCTTAGAAAACGGACTAATTTAAATTGTAATTTTTGCGATAGGGAAAATTATTGGTATATTTATTTTTGTTGATAAATTCACTGAATAAAATTATGAAATATTATTTTTAATATTATTTATAAAAAATGAGGTGAGACAAGTAAATTTTGTTTATATTGAAAGATTTTAATTTATTTTCACTTTGATATTTATACTCGTAAGTTGATAAGTGCATTTTTTTATAAGGTTTCTTAGTTCTAAAAATATAATGTCTTGAAAATTATTGTTTAAATTATTAATTATTGTAGGCGCTTAATAAAATTTACATTAAATTTCATTTGCAATATGCACAATAATGCACTTACAACAAAATAATACCTATTTTAAAACATGTCTGTCACTTAAACAAATTTACACATAGCTTGATTTAGATAACTATTCGTACTATTTTTAATTATTTAACATTCACTTTAAAAATGAAAATAATTAAAAAACACTTTCAAAATGCATACTTATTTGTGCAAATAGGAAATAAATTAAACTAATTATAGCTGGTATGTAAATTATGTAACCGCCCTTGGCGAGGGCGCGGCACTGCGACTTACCAGCAAAGTTTGCATGATGTCTCCTGCGGGTAGGCTCACGTCACAGTCACACGGCGTACAAACAACAAATAAAGGAAACGCCTCCCGCGCCAGCTATATGAGGTCGCCCACTCTCGCCCTGAGCCAGACGCGACTACCATACCTTATTGCAAGGTGACCGACTGAGAACGTTACCAGGACCACACACTTCCAATCAAATATACCACTATTTAAATCGGTTGTGCTAGCCGCGAAGATACCGCTAAACGATCTAATTAATAAAAAATCTATTGTTTCAGTTTTTGTATTCATGACGTGAATTACATTATTTATGATGTAACGTTATTTGACTCAATACGATGACACACAGGAAGCCGCATAAATCTTTACGCTTAGGTTAAAGGGAAAACTTTATTGACCGAGTTATTTATGATTTATGATTATGGAATAAATTTTGTATTATCAACACATATAAATTATAACTTTTTCTAATTAGCAGCCTAACAAAATAACTTCACTCTACGTTATGGTAGGTACACAGTCAGTGGAGCCCAAGAGTTGTGGATGTAGAGTCCTTTTTATTTCTTTCTCGTCGTTTCACATCACACGAATAAATTATATCACAATAATAAAAAGCAGAAATTACAAATTGGTAAAAAAAAAATATTTTAATTTTTGTTTAAGGTGAAGTGTTTGGTCTGTTTTAATTATAAGAAACCGAATTGCAACGATTGCAGCTAAAGCTATTGAATGCCGCAAATATGTTAGATATCTAAGCATCTACGCAGGTTTTCGTCAGCACTTAGTACGATCTGATTGAGTGTTAAATATTTGTAGACGTAATAACCTTATGAGAGTACTTATTACTAGCTTATGTTTGGATAAGTTATTAATTTGTTATTTATAGTCCAGAATTTCCCAAGATATTTACTTTAACCGTATATTAGTAAATTGCCAAATAGACTTGTATTTTATTGATTTTGAGAAAATCGAAGTAAGTGTTTGGCCTAGTTTACTTTACTACTTTTTTGAGCCAGTCGAATTACTGCAATTTAAATATGATATTTCTAACATACCCTGTCTCTATTTATTAACACTTTAGGTTCAAAAACAATCAACGTCAGTTAGTTTACACTTACAGTAACATCAGGGGCTATCACCATCTCATAGCAGTATTATTTATATTACTTTGTGTTTTGTCTTTTTCTTTTGTACCATTAAAAACAAGAATGAAACAAAGTAAGGTTATAATAAGATTGCTATAAGAAGTTGCGTTAGAGCCTCAGGTCACGCTGTTTCTGCCGCTTTTTAAGTGCTTTATCATCAGAAATACTTTTAATTCTAACTTATAATAATCTGGCTTTGAGTGTTATGTATTTGGGCATTAGGTCGTTTTGTCACTAAAACCGTTTTGAAATAACCGAGAGCATGAGACAAGGGACACTTATAATGAGACTTACCCACATACTTGTAATACGTGTCAACATTTGGGTGTTTGTAATAGTTACGATTGTTATGCAAATGTGTGTGACTCCTCAAACAATAGTTTTATATATTATTACGAATATTATGTTTGCTTGCATGGCGTTCAGTGATTTGTCATGTTATTATGTAAATAAGAAATATTAAATGACATTATTATGGTAAAAAGCTAGCTAGATTACGAATATGCAGCTAGTGCTGGACAGATGCCTCTCTTAAAGAAAGGGGTTTGTTAAACAGTTAAAGTGCTTTCTTGGGTTAGTGACCGCCGTATGAAGACATTTAGTATGCAAGTAACGCTACCACTTGGATCCTGGTATTTCCGTAGTCGCTTCTTATGATACCTTCAGGAAGATATGGGGTAATTCTATATTCTAGCTGAAGACCAGAAACAGTGTTTTGTTTGCACGATCAATAAAAACTCACATATTTTCGCGTTACCTGCAAACATCTTTCGGCGAGACGTGTACCTACTTAGTTAGATATTTGTTTATTTAATTTTAATAAATAAAATTTATATTAACTTGATAATTAGAAAATTATATATTATACAACTTTGTTAAGTGTTTAAATAAATTCTAATAAAGTTTAAGTTCAAGAACGAGTCATTATAATAAGTGAGTGAGTGGTAAAGTAATGATAATAAGATGAACTTCATTTGGCAGCATAAAATATTTACATTCCTTGCATTTTTCTTAAAATACAATGGAGTATACGGAACTTTATGACAGAAATACATTTCAAGGGCTAAACTATTAATAAACTTTATATTCTGCTTAATTATTTTGTACTTTAAATCGAGAATTTGAGAAACTCGCCAAAGATTGCATTAATGACTCAGCCCTTACGTAGATATCTACTTATACTCAGCGTAGAATTCTTGTTTTATATTATCAGTCTATAATCTTACCGTATCGTAAACTTACATTATTTTCTCTTATTCAGTAATTGGTACTACAGTTTAATCTCGATTATCGCTGTATATCAAAACATACTTCCTCTCTATAGAGCCATTTCCCATAACAAATATCTCAAAATCTATGAGATCTATGAGAAAGTCTATGAGAAAAGGGATCGAAATTAATTCCCGTAATACCATAAAAGGTAATAAATTAAGCGAGGTTGATGATAACGTTTCTTAAATTTTTCTTGATTACTGAAAGTAAGATTAAATAGACAAAAAGAAGTAATGTGAATTCATCTCAACAGTCTGTCCCGAATGACAGATGTCAGTGATGTCATCTCTTTTATCTACTCGTTTGGATCTAAGTACTTTGCGAATGCAGCAAATTAAGTTTTATTTATATCATGTGTCAACGAAACTTTTGACACTGTTGAAGGTTGCATTACATCCGCTATTCTATAATATATGTACATACCTGCGTACAAAAACAAGCCTGGAATGTTATTCAAAGATAGCATATACCTACACTTGAATTACTGCTTTATAGTACGACGTAATAGACCAATGACACATTCTAATTACGTACTTATTAGTAGGACTCGTAAACCTTTTTGAAGGCTAATGACCATGTATATGTTGGTAGCTAATAGAAAATGTAATTGTATTATCAATCATATCAGCCCATTATCATCCCACTGCAGCGAAAGACGTCTTCTCATACAGAGAATGTATGAGCATTGATCGCCGCGCGTGCTCAAGGCGGATTCGCAATTTCAGACTTGTTTGGAAGTCCAGGTTTCCTTACGATGTTTTCTTTCATCGGCAGTCAGTAATGTCCAGATAAACTTGGAAAGTACATTATGATTTCAAAAATCGACCTCGTGTTTACAAAGTAGGTGCCTTTACCACTGGGTCATTACGACTTACTGTATACAGTCATATTCATATCAGTTGGAGAGATTATACACAGTCAGAGATACATGAACGGCGATAGCCATTTGCCATCTGGTGTGCTGTTTAGGCGTCTGTTATCTCTGACGATCACATAAAAGTTTTAATAAAAAAGCATATTTTTACTTCCGTAAGCTTTCTAGTGTACATCTCTAAAATCAAGGCTTTATTGCACGTTAGGTTAGGAGATAGACTAGAGGACCAAGTCAACAGTACAAACAGATTTGTGATACGTTTAAATTTTATTGTTTCACATCATCACCGTTTTAAGCTGACTATAATCAGATAGATATGTGAAGATCTCATTGTATTGGGTGTTCAAAGCTCAAAAAAAAAGTGTCCAGCTGGATGAGACTCCAGACGAGGTAAGCAAGGTAAAGTCCAACCTTGACCGAGTGACAGATATACAGATATGGAATGTGAGGAGTGGAAATATGGAGATGTGGGCTGCTGCCCACAATGCAAAGACAATGCTTAAGTTGGTGATTACAGCATTAGTGCTATGCTTAGCACTAATGCTGTAACCACCAACTTAAGCATTGTCTTTCTAAAAAGACAATACGTGTTGGTGGGTATGAATACATATTTTAGGAAGGTGGTGGTTAGTGTAGGTGTTGATGGGCTATTTTACTTGTGACTTCTTATGTACCTATACTTAACAACTTGTATCTATAAAATTACCTGTAGACGTAGATAGTTAAGAGCGATTACAAATAATTGATATAACAATTTCGATATTAATGTGTTTGTTTTACTCTTTATCATAATATCATAAGGTTTCATTAGCAGCGCGATAGTTTTAAGTAGGCTTATGTTGAACAGTAGATTAGGTACATTGGCTATTATGTTGCAGCAAAATTTACTTAATATTATATTTTAATTTTAACACATATAAATTAACCAGACTATATTAGCCTTACAATGAAAAACTGTGACCTAAACAATACCAATTTTAAATCAGTATTCATAAGGTCATACTTACATTAAAAGTTCAAACTAAAAAAACTGCACGCTTTTAAACATTGCAGGCAGTAGGTCGTAAAGATGTTAGTAATACATTTAGTTACGTTGTTTTAAATAGCTATTTTATATAATGTAGCCTAAAGCATACACAACATCTTGCTGGAGATGTGCCCAAAAAGTTTGAAAACTCAGTCCTATTTGAATGATTAAGGCGGCAGAGGTCGTAACAATTTATCTTGCAAAGATAGCATAGACATACCTAATGTAGACAATTAATAAATGCTATACTAATGAAATGTAATTAATTAATAATATAATAATAATAATATGTGGACACTATCACACACCGTCATCTAGTCCCAAGCTAAGCAGAGCTTGTGTTATGGGTACTAGATAACTGAAATATAATACATATAAATACTTTTTTTTTGTAAATACATACTTAGAATACATAGGAAACACCCAGACTGAAGACAAATACAAAGTTCATCACATAAATATTTGCCTTCCGTGAGAATCGAACCCACGACACCCGGCGTCGCAGTCAGTTACACTAACCACTAGACCAACAGTGCAGTCAAATTGAATTGTTTTCGTAATCATAGGCATTTAAACTCATTTCATTACACTGTAATTCTGTTTTGAATTCATGTTTTTTGTCTTTTATACTTACTTGTTCGATTTGGTATCACTTTAACATCCTCGACACATAGGGGAAGTCGTTGCTTGTTTATTTCTATAGTTTTATTATTACTACTTCTAACGTAATGACATACGATGTTGGTTCGCTCTCGTTACTGTTTAGGCTATTGTTTTTTGTAATCCAATCTAAATGCTACGCATGCGATATAAGATGTAGAAATAGTCAACGACTGTTACTTTTAATTTTATTGTTAATTATGTGCCATGGTACATACCATTTATGGTTCTGGTCACAGATATATCGTAAGATAAATGTGTCGTGATCGCGCAATGATTACGGTGCCCACTATTTAAGCTCGAGGTTAAGGGTGTAAAAGAGGCAAGCATCTATTAATGTGACTTTTGAAAGTCATTTGTACATATCAAATCCATCTATTTAACTATCAACAATAACATAATTTATAAATTATCTATAGAATTTTCGTATAGGTACGAAGTATACTCGTAAAAATTGTAAACGCCGCTTATCACTTTTCGGGACAGTAAGCGTATTATGGCCGTTATGACAATAAGACATCTATTGTATCTATTTACAGTAGTGTTCGTAAAAGGGTAGTCTTCTTTTCCAGAAAAAGCGAAACACATACACTTGACTAATTTATTTAGCATAACATATGAAGAAGGCTCATTTATAAGCATGTTATGTGTTGATACTGGCCGAAAATCATCTTAACAACCAAAAAATGCTCTTTCAATTTTCACAAAGGAAATAAAAATTTGTATGAACACATTATTCGTTTTGTAGGGATAATGTATTTAGGGTATTACATCAGAATGTTTCACCGCACGCGTTGTACCTCGTACTCAAGTCACGCAGGTATACAGGAAAGTGTATCGGCAGCATCACAATAAACGAGTGAGAGTTACCTAGGTACGGCCATAATAGTTCATTCCCCGCAACGATCGCGTCATCGTATGTATAACTTCATTTATTTTTTCGATGTTGGTAATATGTGAGAAAACTGAAATACACAAAAATTTTATCCTTGATATAAACATGCGTTTAATATAAGTCTTTAAACGATATACTCATAATAACACTTAATTACTGTGCAATATACGTACTCGTCCTGTACTTACACGTTTTAAAGGATTTAACTTCGTGCATTGAGGATATCATAACTATCAAGACATCACGAAACTTTAGTTCTCAATTCAGTCAGTCTAGAACTAGCTTAGGGTATATGCACAGGAATACTCTGTTACTGCAATAGACATATACATTGATTTGCGTTTTCATTCGTATATATAGATAATGATGTATACCTACCTATTTAACTAGCATTCCACGGCGCGGTTTCATCCGCATCTTTGCGTACTGCTCTGCTCCCGTCGCCAGTAGCTTGATTTTACGGCCTATAACCTTCCTCGAGAACTGGGCTATCATACGCATAAATAATTTTTCAAATCTGACTGGTAGTTCCGGAGATTAGCGCATTCAAACAAACAAACAAACTCTTCTGTTTTATATAATATGTATGTAATAAAGCAATTGAATATTTATTTAATGTACTTTGACTTTCTATTTTCACTTACGCATATGGAAATTTCTTTAATAGTACTTATAGATAACGAAATACTTATTATTCACTTTCTAAGACCTTGAGATGTAAACATAAGATTGGAGATGATGAAACCTAGGGCGCTTAATGTTGGAGTGGAAGTATTGAGCTTGGCAAAGGAATACGTATTCATAATTCACCAAGGAAAATCCACCAAAGAATTTCACATAGATCTAGACGGCTTAAAGCCTGAAAGAAATAGGCAGAAGCAAGTTGCATTTCATTACCCATATTAAATTTAATGGAGGCGAGCTCATATTACAGAAAGAGTTCAAAAGGATAATATTTTTTAAACATTCTTCACGCTTGGTGTCCACAGGCTTCAAGGTTTATGGTTACA
The DNA here is from genome assembly GCA_963082885.1 of Parascotia fuliginaria. Classification (NCBI taxonomy): domain Eukaryota; kingdom Metazoa; phylum Arthropoda; class Insecta; order Lepidoptera; family Erebidae; genus Parascotia; species Parascotia fuliginaria. The sequence continues at coordinate 8,044,706 of OY720180.1, read as the reverse complement.
GTTTTGCCTGGTATCACTGCAATTGGCAATCCACGTCCACGCGATTAGCACGTCGCACATATGGAATCTTTGGTGAAATCTTTGTTTATCTGTGGACATCCTGCGGCTGAAAATGATGACATCTTCGCACCCCAAACTTCGTAAATGGTACACTGTTCTAAATTGCGCATTCTGACTTGCTTGCTCTGAAGTTAGCGTGATGGGTGTCGCAGTAAACGTTTTATGGACTAATTTATGAATGTTTTTTAAGGACTAATTGATGATAGGGTGTGAGGAGGTTACGGGGCGATATATACGTCATGCACGGAAACTAACTTCAGAGTGATTGAGTTAAAACGTGCAATCTGTGACCAACGATTTTTTTGGCTGTAAGAGTTAGGGTTATTTATAACAATGGTTGGATCCATACTTTCTAGTTGTTTAATAATGCTTTTCCTGAGTCTATATTTAGCTATTCTTTAGACTCAGGACTTGAAATTTCCACAGGCATTATCGAGGTCGACAAGATGATTAGGATTTCAAACAATAAATACTTCTTACAGACCTGAGGATTTCTCTTTACGCAACTAGCATTATCTTCATATTATAAGGATGATGAATTACGAGTTCGTGGCCAATTAGATCTATTTGTTTATAAATGTATTATTCCGATACATTATGTAGATACCTATGTATTATTGTTAACAAATGCAGAAACTCATTTTGCTATCTTGCCGTTTCATAAAATATAAGTTATTGTATGTACCTATCGAAGAGTTGACCATTATTGTCGATGCACTTTAACACCCAGTTCTTTTTGCAAATATTCGTAGATTATATGATATCTGAATTGATTGATAATATAATCGAAATAAATCACGCTGATCACAGTACCGTAACCGCTACGCTAAAGAACCGTTAATTTGTAACATTTCTAAATTCTCTTTTAAGAAAACCTATGATAACAACAACCGACGATCGTTCGCATATGTGTCGTGATTGACACAATTTCGCTTGCAATTCCCAGCATTAGTGACTGAGTTACCTTAGTCAATGAGTGGTGTCCACGCTCCGTTATCTGTCCCGTATAGCCTTTTTCAACGGCTCGTTTCTGATTCGACACGTAGTCTATTTGTTGCCACAATAGGACCTGTTTCGGGGTCATATAATACTATGTATTTGTGTCAGTATAAGACAGGTGAATAACCGGAGAAATTAATAGCTAACTTCGATGTTACGGAGAATGACTGCAATAACAATTTTCTGAAATTATCTACTCTTAGGCAAGATTATAATAACCTTGAAAGTGCAATGAAATAAAAAGTTTAAACGTGAGGAGTTTATAATACAATGGATTAAAGATAAGATCTGCATAGGCTTATTTGTACCTGCTTACAGGTGGCGAAAGAGTTTACATTGTGTTTCATTATAATGTAAATTAACAGCACGTACTGTCACTGTGCACTTACGAAGAAACTGTAATAGAGCTCTTGCACAGTAAGTGCAAATGCACTAATGTAATTAGGGATTTCGAAAACTAATACTCGCACTGAATTTATACCTGAAAATAAAAACAACTACCAACAAATATGACAATCTGTTTATTCATTGATGGTCTGATTATAAATACATATGTCTGGTCTTTTCTCAACATTATGTTGTATTCTGCAAAAGTAGATCAATCCATTAATACGTACTACATGAAATTATCTACTTAATACGTGTTACCAATCACGACAGTGCTGTTAAGAAAAATTTTTAGAAACGTACTACGAAGAAAATTAAATTTTCAGAGTAAATATTACTGTAAATCGATATGCAAAGTATATTGCTTCCTAAGCGGGGCATCTGCATTGATTCTTTGTGAATAGAATATATTGTTCTAAATTAGAAGTGGTCGTAAATATAGCGTTCAAAATCAGGCTTTGAAATGTCAACATTAGACTGTAGTGTAGCGCATTTGCATGTTTTGTACGCATGTCACGTCTCGTGACGGTTTGAGTCCGTCACCGTTACCGATATTTTGTAATGGCGACCAAGGGACCGCCCTAGACAGGAGTCAATGTCCCGACAGACACCAGCCGATTTGAGTATGTGACCGCATGAAACCTCTATTGACTGCATACAGTACGGTCAGCCATAAAAGTAGATTCAAAATCTGTTCATTAGGTATACTGTAATAATATCTGAAGCTTGAGCCTTTACATAATCGGCACGTAATTTTGTTAAAGTAAACAAATGTAAAATTAAATTTTAAACTTAATTATATTAAAATTAATTAGTTTGGTTTCCGAACCCTGATAACTGACTGATGACTGAAAGATGCTCACTGCTATGTCATATTTATCTCTCAATGATTTCTATTTCGGTTATCGATCGATATATCCTGAGCCGCTTACGTAGTAAGTAGCTCAGGATTTATCGACTAAAGTAATAAAAATGATTTGAATAATTTGTTGAATACTGAGGTTAATAATTAGTGTTAATTAACGGTACTTATATAAAGTGACTTACTTAGATAAGCATTGAATAGTGAGATGTATTATAATAATTACTTACTAAAGATGTAAGTATTTACATAGGTATATATGTATATCTTTACGTATTTTTTAAAATCATCCTTTGTAAATAGCTATTTCTTCTACTATACAAAATATAAAAAAAAAAATGTCAACATTTATAATTATGACAACATTAACGTCTTTATTATGAGTTGATGAGTTTATCTTATTGTAAAAAATGAGGTCAGGCAAATTCTTCTAAAATACAAATAATTGTAAGTTTATGTAGAACAATAAGTTATTTTTTGTGTGACCGTACATATAAATCCGAAGAGACGATTCTTCAGTATTCTTCGATTGCGGTTGCGGTATTTCTGGCATAGATACAGTTGTTGTGTAATATGTAGACAATCCTATGTAAATGTATGTACCTACACTCAATGTATCAATACCTGTTCGGTTCACCTGATCGTATAATTGCACGTGTTTAACTATTCATTCGCCTCTTCACGATTTGTATTTGTTACGATCTATGAATAAATAGTAGATTGTTGTTTCTTATTGTACTAACTTACTTTTTAATGTTACTTATGTGTTGAATAAATTGAACATTTGTTTAGTAACTCAGTGCTTATCAAAATGAAAATTAGTAGTAGCTCAACAATTAAAACAATTTTTTTTTACTAGTGCCTTACTGATAAGTGCCTGACTACAAGTTAAAACATTGATGAAACACACGACACTCACAGACCAAATCACCTAGAGAACTTTTTCACGCAACCCTGACAAGACATTACTTTCATGCCTAAAGATAAAGAATTCGCTTCCTTCAGTAAGAAGATGATAATGAAAATACGAATTATTAAAAATAATTACTTTATTTTCAAATTGTTACAATATTTAAAATGTTTTATTGATTTAGTTAATTAAAATTAATACGAAAGTTGATTTTTTGTTTGAAATTTAAAACAATTAACATAGAATGGTATAGTAAGTACAGAAGCCAAACACTAATTTTACTAAAAAGTGTAGGTTGTGTATTTACATAGATTTTGTGTTATATTTTAAACATACCTAAAATTATTTTGTTCATATAAAATAAATATAAATCTAATTGTTACAATAGGTACTTAAATAATAAAGACAATAAATAATCTAAATGGTAAGAAATACAGGTACAATCTTCTTAAAGTATTTGATACAAATAGAACTGTACAATAAACTTAACTCTATAGCCTTATACTAATGGAATAATAAAGAAAATGCCAAATTTCTGAAGCCTGCACCACCCTATACGTTAACATCTTAGGTGGAGCTCGCACTTTAGGACCAACTTGCAGCATTTAATGATATGCAGATACGCAACCAATTTGCTTACATGCATCGACAATATTGCTGTATTGAAGTAGAATATCGTAACTGTATTAGACACGTTATCGGAAAAAACGATTCTAAGGTATCCTTAGATGCATTTTTACTAAACGTGTGCTCGGTATTCCTGTTCTTTCATAACAGAGCTACATATGTGATAGCTGTACATGTCTCCAAACACACACGTTCTTTCACCGATCAATTAATTTTATCGATATGGTAACATGAATTAGTTTTACTGACTTCGATTGAGAGTTCTATACGTTATTATTTTTATCTATTTAGAAAACTCGTCATATTTAAAAATACTTTTTTTCCGCACATATCACACAGCACATTGTACTTACTTACATTATTTTACTTATCGACACCATCCGTCATTTTTCAAATCACATTTGACTTTCCAGCTTAATCTATTGAATGTTATCGGATTTCAATTGTAATTTACACGGCTTCCTTTTTTACACCAGAAGTTGGCAGATATCATTGTTTTTATTGATATCATAAATACTCGTAACTTTATAAAACATTAAAATACAATTAACAAGCACAAAATTACCGCGTCCTTATTGGTCAAAATATTTTTGCAAGTAGGTTTAAACCAACGATTTTCAGAATGCCTGGGGCTCTAACACAATCTCTTATCGCAATCTTGTTATAACCTTAATTTTTCTCTATCCTTGTTTTTAATGGTACAAAAGAAAAAGACAAAACTCAAAGTAACATTAAAATAATACTGCTATAAGAGGTAGTGATAGGCCCCTGGTAGTGGCAAAGCACAGTCAATTTTGAATGAATTTTAACTAATACTATTTTATATATTAATATTCTATATTCTTTACATTCAGGTTTTTAACCACTGCCTGTAGGTGAATTAACAAGCGTTAAATTCTGAAGGGATTTAAACATACTAAAGTAAATACGGTCAAAATATTATGTAAGATGTGTGACCGTAACTTATGATTTCACGAAGTTAACTATTTTAACGTTTTTATTATTAAATGCGAAATGTGTAAATAAAGATTACAAAATAATTATGTTCGAAATTGCGCTGACGCTAACACGTTAGTAATCGCAATACTCTTCCAACTGTAAAGCAGTTTATTTAATCTAAACACTATCAATTAATATTTTTTATAATTATTAATTTTGGAATCATACAAGGAATTATAATTTCTAATTTGATCACTTAAACATCGCCAGTCGAAGTTGTTACTTTATTTCTGCATAAATGCACCCTATTATGTTCTACGTTTTGTTAAAGCCCAGGCCTTCACTGTCCGTCAATAATGTTGTCCGTCAAAAATTTAGGCTTAATTAAATTTCTTTACTCATTGACCTGTTTTGATTCCTCAACCTCAATTTATGGTTCTCACAATGGTATTGCAATAACTAAATAGGTGTGCGTTTTCGCCATAAAAATCATTTCTGGTCTGTAGTTTTCACTGACGAAATTTCTGCATAAAACATGGTTGAAACTTTGTGTTTTACAAACATGTTTTTCAATACATAAACAAACAGAATGTTTTAACCATATTGCATTGAAAAGGCGACGTCAAACTGTAAATACATCCTGCTTAGAAAAATAGTTTTTACTAAATACAAAGTAGATACTATTACCTATTCTATTCTGTAGTGGATTATGACAGCTTGATTGAAAATACCATATCGATAGGTTATTTTGAATAGGAGGGTAATATTGACCGACTGTCTTTTACCACTATTCTGAACGTTGATTGTGATTGAAGCTATTTTGCAAATCTCAAAATAAATGCAAAGATCTAATTTAACATTAAAATTTATTGTTAGGTATCTATATGCAAAGTTTAAAATTATTTATTAGTTTATTTTTAAAAATATTCTTTATTAGGCACTTAATAACAAAATCAAAAATTTTGTTATGAAATTGTTTTTCTTATTTTGTTTTTTATTCTTAATGACAGATGCGTGTTCATATTTTTTTAATTAAAAACATGTCTTGACATAAATACTCATTGCGTGAAATGTTATAAAAGTAATGTTATTTAAATTTAGAAAATGTTACAAAATTATGATGTAACTTTGATGTTCTTTATTTATATAACGAACGACAAAATTAAGAAAAAGTAGTACCTACCTAATTGACGTAGCTAATTGTAAGAAAGGGAAATCATTCAAATTTGTAAACCTACTCATTACTTTTTACTTACGTCATGACTACTCAATATAATCTAAAAGAGCTGTTGGAGTAAGACCGGTAAGACGAACGAGTGAAGATAGGTAAGCAAACTATGGTCGAGGCTAAACCTTTACCATAGTTTGCGTATATTTAATAAGACTATGCTACAAGTAAATCTCATGGCGAAGAATGTAACTTGAGAGCTGGGTGAAATTGAGAAAAAGCTATTTACTTTTAACAAGTTGAGAAAGAGATAGATATATAAATGGCGAGTATTGTAACCGTCGTAAATTGGCCAAGACCTAGCTCCTTCGCCAGCCGCTATCACTATGTAAAATAAAAAGGAAAACATGGTGATACTAGCAGCTGCGAGCCAAATTTCTACTACTGCAATGTTTTTTTGACATGATTTTATGCGTTACAGAAAGGGTTCAAAAATTAATCAAAGAATTTAACTTGGGCACTTTTAAGTCTATTCCAGGCGAAAACTGGATGCGTTCTAAACAACAACAAATCGGCTAAAGCCGAACAGCCGAACATATCTACTTACTTAATTTTATTTTAAAACAAATAAATTATTTACAAAACTATATGTTTAATTAACTGGTACAGGTGGCAATGATTAAAGACTATATTTGGAAAAACGTAGGTGTCTCTTGATTATTAACAGTTACTAGGTAACTATTTACATTATCTGCCTACTACGATAAAAATTCCGGTCATCGGCATCATCTAGCACCTTCAAAAATATAAACGCGCGATGAAATTTATTGAATTTTAGTATTACAAGTAACATAAATAGTATGGCCATGCCATACTTTGTAGGAATAAATGATATTTTGTGGTTGGCTGTTAACAGTTTTAAAATACTAAGCGATAATTAGATTTTATAACTTAAAATTATTAAAATATTTATGTACAAAACATTTTGTAAACTCAGGGTACTCTTTCTATCTTCTGTTAGTGATGGTAATAGAAAAAGTGTTCTGAGTTACTTGTCAGTTATTTTCGAAGCTCTACATTTTTTAGCGAATTGACCGTAGATATACAAATTGACTAATCTTATTTTAGATAATGTAATTGTTCAAAATGTCAATGAGATTACTTTTATTATTACCTAAATATTAAAATGATTTAAATTTGTCTCTCTCACGCACACATACATACACATACGATGCTTGCCGATGTGCTTAGTTTTTGTCGTAGTATTGTAGGATCCTGGTCACATGCATTCATTAATTTAAGATTCTTAAAGTAAGTTAACAAATTAATCTACTTTCGCATTAAGGTACATTATTATTATATAACTACATGCTGTCAACCTGGACAATTATAGACAGAGAAAATTGAAAATGTCATATCTCAACCTTTTATCGGAAATGGAAAACACAACTTAGAAAATTTTGGTGGAAATTCTTGTGAAAACTCAAGAAATAACACTATTATTAATTATATTTAAATATATGTGGAAAATTCGTATTTCTACACTGAGGTTACATAATGAGTATCACATGACCGCATTCAAAGATGAGATATAACGACCTTTTCCAATTACCCGCATTTTCCTAAATCTAGGATGCAGAGTTCATCTCCAGGTCCATCTCAGGTATCTCTTAGATATTATAGTCATTTTAATTTTACATGCACAGTTCATACATCTACTTATTAATACAAATTAAATTCGGATAAAAATCTCACTATTCACTGTCCGTTGTACATTACAGTTCAATGGTAACCACACTTGGTAAACTTGTTGAATGACTGTTTAGTTCACTGGGTTCACAGTATGCTGCTAATGCCCTCTGTCGTCTGTGATTGTGAACGTTCCGTTGTGCGCCGAGTTGCTAACGAACGATGGCCTGTAAACAACATTTAATGTTAGTCTTATGACAAAACGGCAGATGGCGTGAGAGGCCGTTTTACATTGTTAAATTTTTTACTAAGGATAGCTGAAGCATTAACCATCGTTTAGCTATCAGTAACTAAATGCTTGCAGTGCCAGAGGCCCTAGACAAGTAAGCGTCAAAGATTTCTATTCTATTCATAGAATAGATTAAAAAATGTATTGGATTGACATACGCTAACGCCAACGCTTATGTCAATCTCATTTTTTTTTATCTATTCTATGAATAGAATAGAAATCTTTGACACTTACTTGTCTAGGGCCTCTGTAATTTTACCTAGTAATGCTCTGAAAAAAAGATAGCCGTGGTGAACAACCTGGTAGCGCTTGTCCGAGGAGGCCCACTGCCTGTTCGAAACGGTCGGAAAAGGCCTTGCCCGAATTCGAGACAAAAGTTTACTTATTTTTAAACCTAAAATCTAAATTTTTTTAATCCTTTTCGAAGTAATTTAATTAATACTGCTGCTGATGATAGGATCTGTATCTGTTTAAATCGGTACCTAAATGGCGTTGAAATCGGCATCAAATGCGAAGCAAACACTTTTGAAATTTAGGTTGCTGATGCATATTTTCTGATGTAAAAATTTTCGGCCACTGAATTCAGTCGCTCTTTAGTATGGCTATACATCATAAACTAATGGATAAACCGACCTCGTTATACTTAGGTTTTGTAATTTGTAGTTATAAACAGGGTCAATAACCGCTTGTCAACTGCGATTTTATAATATGCATCACTAAGTAATTACCTAAGCACCGCTGCAGTTAATGACTCCGAAGAATTAGTAGTTGCATCATCAGTTTACGTTTACGAGAACGTTGTCCTTTCAGCCAGCATTAATTAATTAGACAGTATTTACGGCGCCTTAGCTTTACATCATACTTGTAGATATATGTATAAACACTGAAGGGCACAGTAGACACGACTTTTCTAATGTAGGGTAATTAACCAACACTTCTTTACAATGTCATAAAGCAGTTAGCAAGGCGCGCAATTAATAACAAATGTATATCTATTCATTTTAGCTTCAATTACAACAGGTCTCTAATGAATGAGGTGTCTTAAGTAATGTTTTTGTTAATGGGTGCAGGTCACTATGGTACTTAGCTGTTGGTCATGGATCTCAATTGTCTTTGCACCTAGTGTCTTTGTCTGTTGCTGTCACCATGTACAAAACAAGAAACCATGTACTTGAAGCTATAATACGGTTCATATGTTGCTTAAGAGCACTGATACCATTGCTCAATCGTTGGAACACAACACTCTTCAAATAGAATAGTTATGGACTGTGGCATAATGCCTAATTTGATGAATACTCGTACCTATCTGAATGAATTCATTACCAACCGAAATGTGTTCGCAAGAATATATTGTTCAAATGTTCATGAATCATGCTACCGTGAAAGGTAAGAAAAACCGCAAGGATAATGTCTGTTCTGTATCCTGCGGTGACTTCAAACAAACCGCAAGGTTCATAGTATATTCATATCTTGACATCGTTACTGATTACTAAGATATGACAGGTACCAAGTTCACTAAACAATATACTAAATGTTCTCGAACATAGCTATAGTGTAACTCGTAAAATAAGCTATCTCAGATACTATATCGGCGTATTCGTACAGGCGAAGATAACTTTCAACACAAGCAGTAATTATTTTATGGCAATAAATACACGCGGATACTCAGATAATGTGAGACCGAAAAATTTATGAGAAGAGTAAGGAGATGCTATATGAGTGTACCTAAGACAAAGGAATACGTGACACCGTGCTACTAGGATATGTCCTAAATGGAACCCCTATGCAAAATTTGAGACTTCTAGCACTTGTAGTCTCTGAGATTTCCTGAAGAGTGAGTAAGTGTGACCTTTCGCTTTTATATAAATAGATTTGAATAAGGGGTCTTCATATTTTTGTCTAACTTCTGACGCATTTTTCAGTTACGATAATATCTATCCCAATAATATACACTGACGGACTCATAAACTGCATCAAAGTAATAGACGACTTTGAAATAAATATTTTAACCAAGTATGCAAACTTTCGATACAGATTAAAATTGAAACCTCTAGATTGGTTCGTGAACTTTAAAACAGCGTCGGTCATATCCTTAAGTTTAAGTTTGTGTACTGGAAAGGACCTTAAGACTTTTTTGAAGAAAAACAGAAATTTAAGGAAAATTGGTTTAATAAAAAAAATGTTTTAACAATAGACACAAACTTTATGCAAGGGTTTATCTATGTTTGAATAAGGTGTATTACCTCCACGTGCCCTTATTACGGATTCTAATCGGTTCCGTATTAAAAGATCTTGCAGAATATTGTCCCATTCTTCTGAAAGTGCTGTTCTTAGTGCTGCCACTGTCGTGGGCACAGGATTTCTCGCATATACAGCTCTTTTTAAATTATCCCAAACATGCTCAATGGAATTAAGATCCGGGCTGCGTGCTGGCCAATTCATTGTACGTATCCCAACCTCTTCGCAATATTGTCGAACTTGTGCAGCAGCGTGCGGCCGGGCATTATCCTGCATTAAAGTAAAATTTTCGCCTATGAATCCCATGTAAGGCACCACGTGATCTTCTAAGATCTCTGTTATGTAGCGATGTGCAGTCAAACCCCCTCTATTACCGTTTTGACGGACCATGTCTATGAACACAAGTTCTGTTCGCCCGTTCATCAATATGCCACCCCAGACCATACACGAACCGCCTCCAAAAGGAACACGCTCCTCAATGCAACTTTGAGCATATCGCTCCCCACGTCGACGATAGACTCTTCTGCGACCATCTGCACCATATAAACATGTCCTACACTCGTCCGTGAACAATACGGAGGCCCATTGCTCTTCTGTCCAATTTAGGTGATCACGCGCAAATCTTAAGCGAGCTTGCCTGTGAGCTACAGACAACTTTGGACCATTTGCTGGTCTAAAAGTGGTGATATCCGCTTCCTTTAACCTTCTTCTTATTGTTCGTGCACTCACATTTACTCCACGCACTTCATTAAGCTCTGTTTTGATGTTAACTGACGTGAGGAAACGATATCACGACCGGTGGTTGCTCGAGTCCTGCCTGTACCACGTCTCCTTCTGTAAGAACCTGTCTCCACAAACCTTCTGTATATTCTAGAAACCGTAGACTGGTATAAATTTAAATTTCTACCAATCGTTCGTTGATCCAAGCCCTCCCGCACCAGTGCTACAATTTGAGCCGCTTGTTCGGACGAAGTATCCATATTATGGTTCAAAAACTCTCGATGAGTTAAAAAACTAACCCAACAATTCTGCTGGTAACAATAATTCAATTGACAAAAGAATAAAAAATCAATGCGAATCAATTTAAAACTTTGCTTTAAATAACACGCAAATCTGATTAAGAGCCAGTGTCTCCATATTTATATAATTTAATCTAAAAAGTTTGCATACTTATTAAAAAAAAATCATTTCAAAGTAATCCTGAAGTTTGATGCAGTTTATGAGTCCGTCAGTTTAGTTGAGTCTAGCTAAATATATTAATACAAGCAATGTATTATTACAGTACAAAAAAATTGTGACCTTAGAATCGTTGGCACGTTACGTTTGCAATTTTATTGTAATATTTAAACTGGGATTGCCCTGAACAATATCTTCCGTTTGATATAGTACGAACATAATATATACGTATTGTAAAGTATCGAAACATTTTCTATGTGCGTTTTATAGGTAATCTATGTAGAGGTTTTCATCCTTCAACCAGTTTCCACAACATCAGTCAATAGTTTAACAGCTTAATACAGTTAAGACCTTTTAAAAAGTTTTTGTCTTTTATCGTCACTGGGATTAATTTTATTGGCGAAACCAGGATGCGAGATGATACTAAATTACACTGCTTTAGGTTGTCTTTTGACTACCTACATAATAGCAACAAGTACTTGTCGTCATTATTACTACTTACTTTTTCGTGTCTGTGACCTGAGGTTGTTCTGTCTTTGTGGTGTCAGGCAGAAGCAGCACTATACCGCCACCAATACCTGCCAGCACCGCAATCGTCATCATCGGCAGGTGTTTGTTGAATAATGTCTAGAAATAAAGTATGACTTTGAGAAATTCAATCATTGTTAAAACTTGTAAGAATCAATTATGGCTATGATAAGACCCTTTATAAGCGGGAGATAAATGAATATGGGCACTATTGGGCAGTTTCAAAAGTAACGTCTGTAAGGAAAAGTAAATAGAGAGCGATTTGTGTTGGTATGGATGAGAGGAAACGAGAAATTGGCGTAAGAAGAGAACAAAGTAATAAATATAAAGGACTTAAGAACAGAGATAGATAGCGCTCAAAAATATGTACAGCTTAAATAAAATATGATTTAGGTAGAAAGGGAGTAAACGTAGTGATGGCATCTGATAGAAATACCGTATTATACAGTTACTAAGAAGTTTGAAAAGAGCAGGAGCATAATGAAGATGAAATGTCACAAATAAATTTCTAGTAATATTGAACTCACCAGCTTCCATAAGTACGGTATACATGCAAGAGCAAGTCCTGCTGCTATTTGACTAGCGCCAACGCCCAAATTTCTGACCACAGTAGGGTATAATTCCACAGTGAATATCGGCAACATCATATTTGTAGAACCAATCGCAAACTTTCCGATCATAAGGCAAGCAATCATGATCCAGTCCTCGCTAAATGCCAATGAAAATAGTTCGCTTGCAACACAAGCGAGTCCACATACCACCATACTAGTGAAGATCGGAATTCGTCGTCCTGCCTTCAGAAGTATGGGGATACTCATAGCAATAGCCGGTATTTCAACCACTGCAAGTATTATAGACGTGACGTGTAAATTGCCAAGTCCAAAATTACCAATGTTCAGTAATAGGCCATAGTATGCAATGGTCATAGCAAACCATGACAAGAATAAGCATATTGTTCTCTTCCTGAGAGCTCCCTTGAAAAGCATCGTAACACTAGGGCCTTCATCTGTTGCGTCAGATTTGTATAACATTAGCAATTTGTCCATATCAGCGGGCAGTTCACGTTTATTGAACTTGGCAGCTTTTTCTAAGATTATTTTAGCTTCTTGAGTCTTGCCCATACTTATTAGCCATCTCGGTGATTCTGGCAAAACAAACCTGTAATGGAAACATAACAGTGTATTAGTGTTCAAAGATTTAATAGCGGATTAATTACTGGTCGTAAATATTATTCGGTAATGAATATGTTCCTATTAAATATCATTATCCACATTAAAATTAATGACTGTTCGCCAACAAAGGGATTGGTATTCTCTAATTATTGTGCTGCAAAACAACCTTATTCTCTTATTCAATATCGTTTTTTATTTTCGTAAAAATATCTTGAGTTAACTCTAATTTTTGTTTAATATAGCCCTGACTTATAGAAAAGGGGCGATTTTTCTAATTAAAAAAGACTCGCAGGTAATGCTACCTAACATAGAGACCGTCTTTTGCTACCATGCGAAATGTCTTGCTATTTGAGATTATTTTTAAACGTGTTTGAATTGAAAAAGTGAGTCTAGCATCACTCTAAAAACATTGTTTTATATAAAACAAACTTACCATAACGCCAGCAATAAACATCCGGGAATAGACAGGCTCAGCTGCAAGTCGCGCCAGTTAGGCATGGCCAGAGACAGAAGCGATACGATGACATACGCCAGCGGTAGCCAGAAAAAGTTACACACTCCGGCAATTGTTACCCACTTTCCTCCTACCAGTTCGACAGACAACACAAAGGCTGCGTATACCACTGATACGGAGACGAAGCCCATGATCAGTCGCACGACGAGGTACTGAATGAATGAGCGAACTAAAAGAGATAGGATTGCCAGTGAGCTTTGTGCAATCATCATGCTCATTAATATCTTCTTGCGGCCAAACCTGGAATAATGAAATTTCGTTAAAATTAATATGTAACTACGTCTACAAATTGAAATTGTTTCTTATAATGTTTAAATTATTTGTTTTATAATAAAGCATATTATATTCTACTGTAACTTATTTTGAGCCAAATAGCATCTAGACGTGCTCTTGCATGAACAACGTGACCATGGTAACTAAATATAAGGTTAGTTGAATTTGGTTTCGTTTCCTAGAGGATTTTGTTCATCGGCTGACTATATACCTATTTATAAAGAACAGTAGGTACTTGTATTATTGGTTTAATTACTATAGTTTAGAAATTAGTTCTGACAGCTCTCTTGAAAAATCCTCCAAGAGGTGTTTTGGTCTCAACTCACTTGTCAGATATCCATCCACCGACGACGCCGCCAACACCAACTCCAACTAAGAACATAGACTCGGCTAAGCTTGTGAGATATTCTTTATCACACACTAAGTTCCATTCGGAAATGATGGTGTTGCCAACTTCGGACCTGTCGTAGCCCCATGCTGAACATTTAAGGAAGGTATTCAGGAGAGGTGCGGTATGGTTGAGTATGCTCTCGACAGTGACGTCGGAGGTAAGCTGGCGAACACTGCAGGCATCGATAGGTTGACTATAGTTGATCCAATTTTCTAGCGGTAGACTTGATAGATTGTCTGGCCTTTCACACCAAAATTGTGTTCCCTTTGCCTGAAATACGGAAAATATATTTTAAATGTGTTGCAAAATATTAAATTCTAATGCGTTGCCCGGTAGATAAAGATGAAAGGGGATAGGTCTAGGTAAAGTATTTCTCAGAAAAATAACATTATTTAGAAAAACAAAATGTTTGATATTTGTGAAGTAAGTAAGTCAATTATTTGCACATTTATATTAAAGTTTGTACAAAATAAAAGAGATTTTAATTTATTTTTAGTCTAGAGGCATCAACCGTATTTATTTAAGACTTTTTATTTTAATGACCTTGTATTCGAAATATATTTAGAGATAATTACTATAGGTACAATTTAATAACATTTCGTATAATAAAAATACACCTTCGAGTATTTTATTCGTGGTTGTGTCTTTGAAACCAAGCAATGTGACCTTTATCTCGGATCTTAGGTTTTGGAATATGGTAAACATCATGAGGAGCCACGACTAAAAAAAGTATAACATAATAATGTTAATGCATTAAGCGCCCTGATTTTAATTATTTGTAGGTTACCTCATTAATTTGTAGGTAATTTAAGTAAGTTTGATGGTGGTTTTTATCTAGAAAATTCGAATTCACAATCACGGCAAAATAAAAATATTGTTTTATTAGTGTGCAGACGTCCACCCTCGCTTCGCTTCAGTATCAACAGTTTCATTCGGTCTCACAACAAACGCCTACGGCAAATATCATTGCAATAGTGTCGTATTGCATCATTCAGATTTACAAACGCGCATAAAATATTGAATTTTTAAAAATGACTAAAAAAATATGTTTAACATAATAAAATATAGTCTACTAGCTAGCTGCGCCCCACGGCTTAAAATTTGTTTTGTCTCCCTCGAGAACCGAAACGATTTTCTGGATAAAAAGTAGCCTATCCGTCTGCGGCACCAAATCTGTCTACATACCAATTTTCATCTACATACCAATTTTCATCGAAATCGGTTCAGCTGCTTAGGCGCTGAGTGGTAACAAACACACATTCATACACAAACTTTCGCATTATAATATTAATAGGATACCCGCTCCATTTATTGATTTCTAAAGGTAAAAGAATTTTTCAACTCGGTAAAGAAGAATTTTAGTTAAATCGTTGCAAACAAACAAACAAACAAAAATACAAAAAGTCATATTTTTTCTCATTATAATAGTAGTTTATATATTAATAATTCATAGAAGTACCGGTACTAAAATAGATTTCATTAGCTTGCTGAAACATATTTAACATTAACTGAATCTTTAAAATTTACCATAAACCTTGAAGAGTTCTTAATGTTTTGTTTTCTTGTTTTAATAATTATGCTGTTAATTATTGTAGATAGATGAAGAAACCTACTGAATTTTATATATACCTATAGTCATCAAATACGAAATTGGCTGAAAACCCACGTGAAACGGAAAAATTCAAAGACTGCAATATTAAATAAGCTAGCATTTAGCAAAAACAACAGTTCCGAAGCAAGGCCAAGGTTAGAGGTTAAGTTTATTTCGCAAACTGTAAGTTTCGCAAAACTGGCTTTATTCAACAAAGTACTTTATGGTTTACAATGTAATCTATAATAATAGCTCAGGCTGCAATAGTCTTCGTCCATGACTCCGAAAAAGGAACAAAACACTGGCATAGTTTCCATCGTGCATTGATAATATCTTTTAGATCATTTCAATTCAATTTTCAATTCAATTTATTTCATAAATATAAATTACATTTTATTACAAATAAGTAGTTTCCCTTTGGTCCCAAACTAAGCTAGTGCTTGTATCTTGGGTACCATCGGGATTACAATTTTCAATATATATCTTACAGACTATCATACATACATTATAATATAAGTATACTACACACTATTTAAATAAAAGTTAATCAATAAATACCGTAACCTAAAATATATATTAAAAATAACTTAAATCTATGATGACACTTCTCGTTGTGCCTGTCGGTCGGTGTTAGTTCCGTTGTCTCGCAGCCTGCCCCGGAACCGCCGGAATACCACGCCCTTCGGCCAGAATTCTTCTTTGGTGAAGGTTTCAAGAGCCTTTGTCGGCACACGCGCTACGAACGACTTGAAGTTCACGCTGTGACGTGACTCCAAAGGCTCTACCCTCACGATGTAAGTGGCCTTGACCTTGATGTACTCCACGAGGTCCTGAGTCGTTGTGGAGTGATGCAGGCGCGAGACATACAGTAGCGTAGTGGGTACGGCAGGTTTCAACAGGAAGTTGGGCCCTGTGGGTGCTGTACCACACTTATTTCGGCAGGTTTGACTCCTACGTTTCTTTTGGACTTTCACAAATCCATCATCATCCGGAACACAGCTTCGAGTGGAGATGGGTGTGACGTCCTCTTCTTTATTGTTCCCCGTTTTGGCACCCTGATGTTGTACTGCGGCGAGTGGACTCACGGCGCGCGCATAGTCACGTCGAGAAGATGACGTAACGGTGACACGTGCAGCGAGCGCGGGCGCAGGCGCAGCGGGGACGGAGGAGCGCGCGGCAACGACGGGGCGCGCGGGGACAACGGGGTCACTGCGCGCAGTCGCGATGACGTGCGGCGACGTTTCAGATATCGCTGATGCGAAATTCGCTGCCGGCGAACACACGAATGCTCCGCGTTTCGTATTTACGTTTGAAGCCTCTGCTGACCTAAATACCGATGTAGTATTTCGTAACTCTTTTACTTCGTTACGTAGGTCAGCGATGGTTGTTTGTGAGGCTTCAAACTTCAGCATCACATCGGCCAGACTTGCTTTCAGCGACGTTATGTCCTTTAAGAGTCTGGTAACATCGACGTGGTCGAACGTGATAGAGGGCAGACTCCTCTGCTCCTTAGCCACGAAAGTCGGCACGTCATCGGGGTCGGTCACCTTCAGCACGTTGATTATGTCCTGAAGACTCCGCGCCCCTTTTTCATCTCTCCGACGAGATGGCATTCGGTCGCTCATGTTGAACGACGTATACAGCAGCTCCTTGGCGCTGCGGATCTCATCTTCTGTGAAATTCGAGGTGCAGATCTGCGTGACGCTGACCTCGTCCATCACATCCAGCTGACACTGCAGGAAGGCCAGCAACTTATTTGCTATGAGTTTGTCGCTCATAGTAAATGTAGGTCGGCGTGGCGATTGCCACACACAATGCTTGAACAACAATAATTCACGACGTAGTCTTAACACGTCCGCACTGTAACGCACATAATGCAAGACTCCCAACATAACACATTGCCGTAACATAGTGTGTATTTTGTCTAGAAATACCATATTTATCATTTTAACTAGTGCAACTGACATTTAAGGTTACGTTTGGGTTTAGAAAATATTGAAATCACGGATGCGAATTGAGTTTGGAGTTCGCCAAAATCGAAATTTGGAAATGGACATAATTAAGAATCTGACAAATATAAATGACTGGTTATTACTTAATAATCTCAAAATAAACTTGACCAAAACCCATGTTATGAACTTCAAACAAAGAGACAATGAGCAAAAGATTAATATTAAATTTTCTAACGTAAAAATAGCCGAAGCAGAGGTGACACGTTTCTTAGGACTTACAATTGATTCAAAATTAAAATGGAAATCGCATATTGAAATTATTTGTAAACGGCTATATCAATTTTCTTATGCTTTGAATAAATTGTCCAACGTTGCAAGTTTATCGACAGTTATGACTGCATATTACGGGCACGTGGAATCGATTTTAAGATACGGAATAATATTCTGGGGCAACTCGACTGACAAGTTGCGGGTACTGATAGCCCAAAAACGTTGCATACGATCCATTATAGGATTAAAAAAGAGAGAATCATGCAAAGAAAAATTCAGAGATTTAGGCATAATGACAGCTCCGTCTCTCTACATTTTTGAAGTAGCAGTATTTGTGAAAACCAATTTAAAACTCTTTACTGCTTTTCCTGATGGAGGTCGTCGCGAGGGCACTTTACGATCACTACCTTGCAGTACCGAACTACTTCATTCGAGTATATTCTGTATGGCGCCTCTAATATATAACAAAATACCTCAGCATATTAAGTCAGCAGCATGTATAAACATATTTAAAAATAAACTACGATCGTATTTGGTTGGAAAAGCGTACTACTCTACTGATGAGTTTATGAGGGATAAAAGATATTTGTGATTTGATGATGTTTTTAAAGATTTTTATTTCTTTTTGTTTTTTAATTGTTACTTAGTAATTACATTTGCATGTCATGTGGCAGGATATGGAAGAACTTTTTTATGTACTGTGACCTTTGTGTACCCATATTCGCAAAATAAATTATTTGATTTGATTTGATTTGATTTGAAATCAAAATGCGTCGTCGCAGCTCACATATCTTTCCAGCATAGCAACAAGCATTTAATTACAGAAATTATTTCTTATAATCAACAGGGTTATACTTCGTTAGTATTAAATAGAAATTAAAAATAAATACTTACCGTAAACGTGGGTAGGTAGATGTGGAAAGTGCACGGTAATGAGAACAGAGACAGGAGGAAGGTCATCAGCATCTGCCAGCGTCCGTAGTTGCCAATCACAGTGGACACGATGTCTCGTTCCTCACTTTCTGACGGCGATACCGTCCGACTCTTGTCTTTACCTCCTTGACTTGGAATAACTGAAAACAACAGAGCATTATAAATTACGGTATTATTCTCATAAAATAAAATTAGTAATTTTGAAATTAGTAATTACAGGCGCTTTAAGAGAACGACTTGTACGACTCTCTTAAAATACATACAGCATATGTATTTTAAGAGAGTCGTACAAGTCGTTCTCTTTTTATTTAAATTGTTTAACTTTAAATTTAAATTGTCCTAACAAAAGTTCTTTTAATAAAAACCTTTATTATATTTAAACCTTTGCATGACTTGAAAGTCATTGCATTATATTGCGATTTTTTGTGCAAATATCATTTATTATATTTAATTATCTAGATAGAAGGTCAAGATTTAAAGAGACTGTAATGCGTTAAACATAAAAAATAATTTCTTTTAATAAATAAAATAGGAAACTAGGTTTTGTGCTTAAAACTGCAAGTATAATAAATACGGTGCAACAGTTTACACATCACCAAACACATGGGTATTTTCTCCATTATAAGTATTTTCATATTTTAAATCAGGAATTTGGATAGTGAGATTTATAATGCAAGCTGTTATTGCCGCAGCGAAATCTAATCTAGAAATCTAGTATGACATTATTTAGCCACAGCTTTGGCCGCAAACATTTCAAATACTCGTAACACCTTCGTAATTTACATTCATTGCATATTTATATTATATATAAAAAATTACGAATTGCAATATTATTGCCATAATTCAGGCAATATTTAACCACATAATAATTATACTATCAGGGAAAAACCATATTTAACTCTCCGGTACTGGTTGATGTGTGACATTATATATTATGTCCTTTGAATTCAACCTAACATTACATTTCAAAGAAATAACTAAGATGATTAACTCCTATTATAAGTACAAATAAAACTCCAGGATGTATTTTATTTGTAAATCACTGCATCTTTTTTCCATTTTACTGTGAAGACAGTAGTGTAATTAAAATTGTCTGTCTCTCTAACAACATTTTTGGGGTATTTGTTCTACCGTGGAACTTTTCAGTATAACAAGCGGGTATAAATTCGCACAACTCTACGTAATTACAATAGATTAGAGCAGCTGTAGTAGTTGTGACGACACGTAAACGTTGGTAAAATATTTGTAAGAATAATGCACAGCGCCCCGAGTGTTTATACTAAGAATTAAATTTTCACGTCACTTTTACATAATGACGCTGGAAAATGTATGTATGTAAACGTGCTTCATTATTTCTTGCACAAAATACTGTAGGAAGTAATTTGTCTAATAAATATATAATATTTTTAGTAATCGACAATTTATTGATAGTTTGACAACCTGTACCTTCTATATTAATTTGCTTCTAAATATGACCCAAACTAAATTTAGCCGAGGACAGAAAAAATATAATGGATATATGATATTACTTTGTAATTAAACCATTAACTAAACGATATCCGTATTCGTAAATTGATACCTTTAAAGACTGGCATACATTAGGGCTCTTAAATATTAAAATAATAAATAAAAAATTAAATATCCGTATTCGTAAATTGATACCTTTAAAGACTGGCACACATTAGGGCTCTTAAATATTAAAATAATAAATAAAAAATTAAATATCCGTATTCGTAAATTGATACTTTTAAAGACTGGCATACATTAGGGCTCTTAAATATTAAAATAATAAATAGAAAAAATAAATGTTCTTACATTTATAACAACAACAATAACAACAACAAATCGGAATAAATTATGATGAAATATTAGTGTAATCTGCATACTAATAAATATATAATTATTTGTATAACAACGAAACTGATTCTAATAAAAATAATGATGATAACAATATTGTTTTGAATTGAGAGTTGCTTAAAACATACAAAGATTAATTACTTAATTACACGCAATATTTTTATTAGATTATTTTAATTAATACCGTGCAAAACATCGATTAATCTACGTTTTGAAATGCCGGAATTTGGGCAATATTTTAAATATTCTTTTGCTCTATGTTTTAATGACTAACTACTACGAGAACTACTATCTAATTCCTCTGGTAATATTTCAATAGTACATTCGCTTCAAGATTAAACATTTTTGAATCAATTTATGCTGATTTCTTATTCGTGCGTGCATCAACAATTGCGAGTAGGTCTCCAGTCTCTTACTAAATGCTTAGTATAGCAATTGCACAGAAGTCTGTCAAGTGAAAAATTATAAATGCAAAAGTTTGTGTGTATGTGTGTGTTAGTTACACTCAGCGCCTAAACGGCTGAACCGATTTCGATGAAAATTGGTATGTAGATAGATTCGGTGCCGGAGACGGACATAGGCTTTATACTTTTTATCCCGAAAATCGGTCTGGTTCCCGAGAGAGGCAAAACACATTTTAGGCGCAGGTGAGGCCGTGGGTCGCAGCTATTTTTAATAATAATGGACGCAACTTTACATTTAATACAGTAGACTAGTAATATTAGTATAAAATGTATGTTTCACAGTGATCGATTAACTAACATAAGTATTTGTTATGCATGTGCTATTAAGCACCTACTTTGATGAATGCGTATAGAAACTGTGGTACTTCCGACGAGTCAAGGCTTTGCGCAGTCTAATGGAAGGTAACAGTTTTCGTGATGAGGATACCTACTTATGCAACAGCTTGGTTAACTTCGTAGTTTCATTTGTTTTTTTTTTTACTTTTTATGGAGCGCTCTGATGTTTTTTTCAAATGAGGTTTGAAGAGTCTATAACTTCACGGTAGGCAGTTGCTTAGCAGAGTTCCGCATTTCAAAAATTAATTATTGATCGGTCGTGTCCACTTGTAGTAAGTAACTTAACCATTAGCTCATCTAATGATATCGTAAGCAGTACAAAAGACATCAAGAGAAAAATACACGTAGGTAGGTAGTATTATTTTTCAGTCAAAACAATGGAAAGTTTACTACTTAGCCAGTAATCCTACTCCATAAATGTGAAATTATTACCTTACTTTTTATGGCGTTAATATTAAGAGAGATAGTGCAAAGCGTGACATCTGATAAAAAAAAAATAAAACAAAGAAACCAAATTCACTTACATATCTACGTCGTCGCTCGAGGGAAGATAGTAATGACAATGACTACAATTGAAATTAATGAATGTTTGTATATGAATAAAAACGGAATATACAATTACATCGCAAATCGTTGATACAGAAGACATGCACACAAGCCTCAAGTATTTTTTGGCTGGAAGTGTACTCCTTTTTACGAAGTGACAGCGTGGTAACGGAAAACTTGTTAAACGTAACGGTAGTGAATGCTCACAATGGGGTCCCGGTCTCTCATGCTCCCGATTGATCATGATGCGTTTTGTGCTACGTATTATTTATCCTAAGGTGGACTACAAGCACATAGCCTCATTGAAAATAAAACAAGCTATAATAATAAAAAATATTCACTAAAGAATGCCTAATATTTTAAACTCTTTCGGCACGGTTTCACCCGTGTCTTTGTTTACTGCTCTGCTCCCGTCGCCAGTAGCGTGATGTTACATAGCTTTTAACCTTACTGGGTTATCATACGCATACAAGAATTATACAAATTCGTCTGGTAGTTCCAGAGATAAGCGCCTTTAAACAAACAAACAAACTCTTCCGCTTTAATATAATAGTATAAATTAATTTGTAAGTCACGAGTATCGTGCGGAGGCGCGGTTCGCCACGTGCTCGTTCGCGAATTAAGCATTTCGCGCGCGCTGCACAATTAGCGAACGACATGTGTGCCCGTGCTGGCGCCTTGACAATGATCTTCACAGTGCAACTAACAATGACCTAATGTATATTCAATGTTTATGCATTTATTTATATCTTCATTGCACCAAGCGACACTTGACTGCAATTTGAGGTTGTGAAGAGTTTATACTGATTATGCTGCGATTCTTTCATATCTTTACACGTTATAAAAAAAATAAAAATAAAATGATTTATTTGTTTTAATAATGTTTTCTTAGGGTAATGATTGGAGCCTCCTTTTAAGCAAATAAAGCCTGTGTTAGAAGGCACCTAGGCAAGGCATTAGAAGGTAATGAATTATTTCCTTTAATAACACAGCAAACAAATGATGAGAAAAATATGAATGCATGCACGACATGCGTTTATGATCATTCCACGTAGAACCACAGTCTAGATTTAATCGTCAGTTATTATGAAACAGCTGATTTTGCAGTAAACATACATACAATACAAACTAAACAAATAATAATCGAGATTAACTTTGCACTTCAATCTGCAAAGCGTATATTTAATTAAAATTTATAGCGAAATCAAGTTAGAAAATAAACGTAGGTATACCGTTTTCATTGCTGTGATGTTTTCGTGCTAGGCACATTTTATCAAAATTTTTTTCCTAACTAGCTCGTAATAATCCAAACAATGACTTTGTAGCAGAGCTACATATAGTACTTACTCTGTACCTTTTATACTTCTTATTTTAAAAATGAATTACACCCTGAATTCTGTACAATTGACAGCTCTTGTTTTTGGACTGGAATAAAAAAGACATTATAAAATAATTTTCGTAAACGACTACCACAGTGTTTTATTAATAAAATTACAACACTATTAGGCAGTACGTTACATTGGTGACCCCGACGTACCTATTGAAACATTATTATGGAAAAATCGTCGAATGTGAACGAAGACGGCGGTTCAACATCGTCGGAAGCAACGAGGTATTTTACATCATCTGATATTTTTCGTGTCGGAGTACGACTACCACCATTCTGGCCCGAGGAGCCAGCGGTTTGGTTTGCCCAAATAGAGGGCAGTTTTGCACTTTCCGGTATTAAGGATGACGACACAAAATACCATTATGTTAGCGCGCAGTTGGAACATCGTTACGCCTCGGAAGTGAAAGACATCCTTGTGAACCCGCCTGCAAAAGGAAAGTATGACCGACTGAAAAGCGAGCTCATCAAACGGCTATCAGCGTCACGAGAAAAAGAGCTAACTCAATTGCTAATGCACGAAGAACTAGGTGACAGACGACCGTCTACATTCTTACGTCATCTGCAACATTTAGCCGGACCGAACATTCCAGATGATTTTATAAAGACCGTGTGGACAAGTCGCTTGCCTGGCAATATTCAGATCGTTGTGGCATCACAACCGGAATCATCACTACAAGCGCTTGCGGATTTAGCCGACAAAATACACGATCTCGTACCACAAGCGTCCCAAGTGTCATCAGCTGAAGCTGTTTCAAGTTCTGCAGTTTGCGAGAGGCTGTCAAAGGAAATCGCCGAGCTTAGCCGTCAAGTCCAAGCTCTCTCATCAAGACCTTCGAGACCTCATTCAAGACAGCGACGCAACAGCAACAATACTAACACACGCTCTCAATCAAACTACAGGAAGTATCCCAATTGCATTTTTCATTATCGATATGGTGACAAGGCACGAAAGTGTCTGAAGCCTTGTGACTACCAGCCCGGCTCGGGAAAAGCCAGAGGCAATCATCAGTAGCGACACATGATTGCCCAAGTTCATACGGTCGCTTATTTATTACTGACAGGCGAACAAAGATACAGTTTTTAGTCGACACTGGAAGCGACCTCTGTGTTTTTCCTCGCACTGCTCTCAAACAGAGACGGCCAAGAACTACAGATTTCACTCTTTTCGCAGCCAATGGCACAACAATAGCCACGTATGGTTTACATCACATGGAGCTTGATTTAGGCCTTCGGCGTGATTATAGCTGGCGTTTTATAGTTGCTGACGTCACAAAGCCAATTATCGGTGTCGATTTTTTATCTTTTTACGGATTAATGGTAGACTGCCGAAACAAACGCTTGGTAGATAATAAAACTACTTTGTCAGCAAGCGCAACACCAGTTCCTGCTTCAGATGCGATTTCTTCAGTGAAAACGATGATGGGGGAATCAACATATCTGAATCTTCTTCGGGAGTTTCCCGAAATTACGCGACCGGCAGGCACTCATCGAGCCATTCGCCATAACACAGTTCATTATATTAGAACTACACCAGGACCTCCCGTTTACTGCTTACCAAGACGACTCGCACCGGATAAATTGAAAATAGCAAAGAAGGAGTTTACAGACATGCTGAAGAATGGAACAGCCAGACCATCAGAAAGCCCATGGTCATCTCCGCTTCATCTCACTCCCAAGAAGGACAATGGATGGCGCCCATGCGGCGATTATCGTATGCTCAACGCCAGAACGATCCCTGATCGATACCCTATTAGGCACATCCAAGACTTCACGCAAAACATAGCTGGTTCCAAGATATTTTCAACGATAGATTTGGTAAAGGCCTATAACCAGATACCGGTTCATTGTGAGGATATCCAAAAGACAGCTATCACCACACCATTCGGTATGTACGAGTTTCCGTTTATGATGTTTGGTTTACGCAACGCAGGTCAAACCTTTCAAAGATTCGTCGATGAGATGACAAGGGACCTGGATTTTTGTTACCCCTTCATTGACGATTTCCTTATTTTTTCTTCCGATAAAAAGACTCATATGGAACACCTTCGTATTATTTTCAACCGATTGAAACAATACGGAATGGTTATAAACACGTCAAAATGTGTATTTGGTGAAAAGGAAGTAACTTTTCTTGGCTGTAGAGTTTCTGCTGATGGAATCAAGCCATTGGACAGCAAGACCCAAGCCATAAAGGACTTCCCAGTTCCACAAACTGTAAAAGAACTTAGAAGATTTCTCGGTATGGTAAATTTTTACCGTAGGTTTATTCAAGATGCAGCCAAATTTCAAGCACCATTGCATAACCTGCTCTCAGGT
The DNA here is from genome assembly GCA_963082885.1 of Parascotia fuliginaria. NCBI lineage: Eukaryota > Metazoa > Arthropoda > Insecta > Lepidoptera > Erebidae > Parascotia > Parascotia fuliginaria. The sequence goes on along the minus strand of OY720180.1, from coordinate 8,018,829 downwards.
GTCACTAAAGGCTCACATCCTGTAGAAATCACTGGAGAAGCACATCAAGCATTTGAACGCTGTAAAGAAAGCTTATGCCGTGCAGCACTTTTGGCACATCCGGATATGAACGCTAAATTAGCCCTAGTTACGGATGCTTCAGACACTGCAATAGGTGGCGTATTACAACAAAAGAAGAACGGACAATGGCAACCTTTAGCATTCTTTAGTCGTAAATTGAGCCCATCACAAAAGAAATACTCTCCCTACGACAGGGAATTACTTGCGATATATGACGCAATAAAACACTTTCGCCACCTCGTGGAAGCAAGACACTTTACGGTCTATACAGATCATAAGCCGATTTGCTTCGCATTTCAAGGACATAAAGAAAAGTGTTCACCGCGGCAATTTCGCTATTTTGATTATATTGCACAATTCACGACAGATATTCACCATATATCAGGCAAGGACAATGTAGTAGCGGACACACTCTCGAGAGTTGAAGCCATTGCTCAACCCGTGGAGCTAATTAATCTGGTTAGGTCACAGAAGTCTGATCCAGAACTGAAGCTACTCCTAGAAGGAGGAACGTCATTAAAGCTCATCAAAGTAATGATACCTGGAACTAAAACGGAACTTTACTGTGATGACAGCACCGAAATTCCTCGTCCCTATGTACCAACAGATCTCAGAAGGCAAGTTTATGACAGTCTACATTCCCTCAGTCATCCAGGCGCTAATGCCTCCGCAAAGCTAGTGGCACAGCGTTATGTGTGGCCCGGTATTAATAAAGATTGTCGTGAGTGGACTAAGCTTTGCCACGCCTGCCAACGTACGAAGATCACAAGACATGTGTCATCGCCGATGGGAACCTTCAAGTTACCAAATGCAAGGTTCAGTTTTGTTCATATAGATCTAATTGGACCTCTACCTCCTTCAGATGGTTTTCGCTATTGCCTCACTGCTGTGGATAGATTTACTCGATGGCCTGAGGCAGTACCGTTGAAAGATATATGTGCAGAAACAGTCGTTAAAGCTTTTATTTCCACCTGGATAGCACGTTACGGTTGTCCTACCGAAATCGTGACAGATCGCGGCAAGCAATTCGAATCTGCAGTAATGACACAACTGTCAGAACTGGCCGGATTTCAACGCAATAGAACTACCGCTTACCATCCAGCAAGCAATGGCATGGTTGAACGCATGCACAGACAGCTGAAAAGTGCCATTATATGTCATGAAAGCGCAAGCTGGACCGAAAGTCTACCTTTTGTACTACTCGGAATGAGAAGTGCCTTCAAGGAGGATATACAGGCGTCACCCGCTGAACTTGTATATGGAGAATACCTCAGATTACCTGGTGATTTTTTACAGTCATCAGCTATTCCTAATACCACCAGCGACTTCACAGAATTCAATACAAGACTTCGTTCTGTGATGAATAAAATACGCCCACAACCAGCATCGAGACATGGCAGACGAAACATATTTGTATTTAAAGACTTACCATCAGCAACTCATGTATACGTCCGAGACGATACTGTGAGAGGATCTCTTCAGCCAGCTTACACAGGACCATATTTAGTACTTAAGCGGAACGCAAAATTTTTCAAGCTAAAGATTAAGAACAAAGAGCAAACCGTATCTTTAGATAGATTAAAGCCAGCATATATGCTAACTGCAGATATACTTCCAGAAGCTAAGCCAGATACACCTTCCATCAGAAATGATAAGGCATCAGTATATACGCCTGAAAATGGTGAGCACATAAAGACCACTCGTTCAGGCAGAAGAGTGCGATTCCCTGATCACTATCGCCCATCGTAGGATGGTCTCTGGGGAGGAGTCATGTAGCAGAGCTACATATAGTACTTACTCTGTACCTTTTATACTTCTTATTTTAAAAATGAATTACACCCTGAATTCTGTACAATTGACAGCTCTTGTTTTTGGACTGGAATAAAAAAGACATTATAAAATAATTTTCGTAAACGACTACCACAGTGTTTTATTAATAAAATTACAACACTATTAGGCAGTACGTTACAACTTATTACAATCTAAACTTGGTATTATAATTTTCATTATTTTATTTCGATATTCAAGTACCGATACCTACATTTGCATTGTTCTGAGTAGTCAGATTAAAATAAAACTTCCCAAGCATTCTGTGTTATTTTAAACTGACATGTAGGTACAAATTTAGTTTTTAATACGTTGTAACCTGTTTCGGTTAATGCTCTGTGTCTGTAAGGATACAGCAATTTCAGTGTTAGCTCTAACGTAACGTAAAATTGCGTGTGTAGTTTTATAACATACTCTAGAGACGTCATTCGTTTAAACATTATTCTTCATTTTGCAGACAGCGTTGCATTCGGGGCCAAGGCCGGAGGGCATATCGATTACGTTTAGTTTAATTTGCATGCCTGACTTAGCACAATGAGTACATTTATTACTGACTATTAGTGACTGAAAATTCCCAAGTGTGAATCCAAATAGATTATCTAAATAAAAATATAATTAAATTAAATATAATTCATAGTAGGTAAGTGAAGTAAGTACAGAAAACAGAAATTAAAAATAATAAAAGTGTGTGTGTGTGTGTGCCTGTGAGTGTGTGTGTGTGTGCGTGTGAGTGTGTGCTTTTTGTAGACTTTTTCAGTTGAGTGCTTAAAGGGTTGGTGCATTAGTACCTTTAGGACTGCACATTGGGCTCTTTCGACAAGAATAATGTGGGACTCTGCAGCGCCGCCCCATACGCAAATGTAGTAAATGATGAGGCATTCACATACGGCTTTGTAAGTCTGGATTAGGACTTGGTGACTTGCAACATCTTGTAGGTTTTTGAAGATATAGATCGTTCTTCTAATCCTTCCTACCATCTCCAATGTGTGTGCCTTTCTATCAAGCCTTTCATCCACAGTTACTCCCAGGTACTTTATTGTTGTTACGCGAGCTATCGAGGTGCAGTTACAGTCTGCAAGATTGTTTGAACGATTGCAGTGAAACATATCAATTTTTACGTCAAAATTTTGAGGAGGGGCTAGTGATTATAATAATAATAATAATAATAATAATAATAATCTTTATTTTAGCTCAAACATTGATAACATACAATAATTGAGACAGCTCCATTAAGTTACTAAAGCACTTGTGTCGGAGCTACCTCGCTACTTCCCGTAAATTAGCACATACAATGTTGAGACAGTTATATTATGTGATAATGATGACAAAGTAAATAAAACAAGTAAAAATAACAGAAAAAGCAAAAGCTCTTATAAGGGTGTTTGTGTGTGTGTGTGTGTGTGTGTGTGTGTGTGTGTGTGTGTGTGTGTGTGTGTGCGTGTGTGTGTGTGTGTGTGTGTGTGTGCGTGCGTGCGTGGGTGCGTGCGTGCGTGCGTGCGTGCGTGTGTGCTTGCGTGCGTGCATGTGTGTGTGTAATAAATATAATACCTACATTCAAGTAATTCTGACTAATATATTTTCCGTTTCTTTGTAAGTCAGGGTTTTTAACCAGTCAATTATTGTTATTTTACAATTAAATAGGATAAGGGGATATATGTTTAATTTTAAATTTAATTTATTATAAATATAGGCAGCCTGTGTCTCATACTGGCGTCTAGCAAAAGCTGTTCGAATCTTTGGGGAGTGAGCCACAATGTACCTGCGTCTTTTGTTCTGCGTGGTTTGGTCAAATGAAAGGGTTTTGTGTAGTGTCATAGTCACATTTAGGATGTAAAGTTTCCTTACCGAAAGCAAATTGCTTACTTGATATAGGTCAGTTGTAGGAAACCTAAGTGGTCTAAAGTACATCACCTTAATAATCAATCTTTGAGCTCTTTCCAACTCGAGAAGTTTAGTCTTGGTGGTTCCTCCCCAAATCGGAATGCAGTAAGTTATCACAGACTGAACCAGGGCGGTATAGATGTTGTTCAGAAGTTGTGAGGTCATAACATGGCGTAAGGTCTTAAATATCCACACAAGCTTTCTGATTCTTTTCATGAGAATCTCAATGTAGGAGTGCCATGATAGTCTCTGGTCAACAGCTATACCCAAATATTTAACGGAGCCAACTTTCTCAATGAGATCACAATTACAGGTACAAGCGAAACTGTTTCCACATACATGAATCCGGATATTGTATTCGGGATCTGGTTGTGACCTTTCACTAGGGGAGAAACAGACGAAACTGGTCTTAGAGGTGTTAAGGGTTAGGAGATTTGATTTAAGCCAGCCTGCTATTTCCGCCAAACCCTCTTCAGCAGCAATTTTAACGTTCTGCCATGAAGATCCAGAATATACGACTGCAGTATCATCTGCATGATATTTATAAAAGCACACGTATTTCGTTATGGAAGCATTGAGGGTAAGGACTAGTAAGGAGGCTGTCTTCAAGCCATTCAGTTACCTTAGTCAGACCGACATTCACTCACACCGGTATGATTCTTTATAACAAAAATATTATCAGTATCTACTCGTACTATTATACTATATATCATTTACTTTTCATACTTGCAAAAATTTTGAAGTAAAGCGGCCTTCTAAAGTTCTGTAAGTAATTTGACTGAGTTATATAGAACGTACGCTTATCATACGTGTTTTCATGATCGATGTTGACCTCGTATAAATGCGTGCAATGTATTAAATAATTGTATCATTTAGAGCTGCACGAAAGCTGTAAAAACTACATTGCGCCTAAAACGCTAATTCGTATGTCTAGGCTAGACGGCATATTTGAGCAAGGAAACCTGTCACTGTTTATATGACATGATAAGTTCTAATTAAAATTTTATGCGCTAGGTGGAATTGTACTTTTATTATAGAAAACTATTTCCCATTTAATGACTATAATGTAAACTACGACTATTAGTAAACTAGACATTACATACATATTATAATTTTCCTTATTTTCCTTACGAATGACAGATACCGTTATTTTAAAAATTTTCAATGAGACCATTTTTCTGCGACATACCTACCATTTTGTCAACACAGATAATTTCAATCAAACCGATCGATTTTCAAATTAAACTAAAGGAAGTTACAAGTTGGAGAAGCCCTCATCTACGAGTACGTAATAGCCACGTGTATCGATAGATTTGTGCGGTTAAATTGGTCTTGTCGCAGTCTATCCGTGAATGGATCACCATTTGTCAAAATATATCGGCACTCCATGCTTTAGATAGCATGATATACCGTCGACCTTAATATTTAGTTAAAAAACAATACACGGAGAATAATGATATAAGACGGTAGTAGATCCACGCTGGTTTCAGCATGAATAGGCCGGATCGTCCGGGAAAGTACTACCCTCTCATAGAAGATCGACGTAAGAGTATTAGTATCCGTACTACTGCGTTTCGCTCGGTGAGTGAGAGCGCCGGAGGCCCAATTTCCCCCCTTTCCTCTTTCCTCACCTCCCTCATTCCCTTCCACTAACCCCATTCCCAGCCGCCATAGTGGAGGCGACCATACCAGTATTTTAAGAAGATGGTACCATTAGGCGGGGTGGAGTCACTTTGGTAGGCTAATATAAATATATAAATAACGGGTGGCGCAAAAGTAAAGACCCTATTTGGTTCAGCTATAACATTTTTTCTAAATTAGAAAACTAGATTTAGATTTTTTTAAATGTATATTTGTGCCATTAAATTTCGTACCATTAGGATTTAAAGATGATGTCTTTTAAATGGTGACCTCCAGAGTTGATACACATTTGAGCCCTATTTATGACATTTTGCATAACTTGCCGTAACACTTCCTGCGTTTCCATTTCCATCTCTCAGGGCATGTCAATAAGCAGAATACTCGGTTCTGGGGCACTGATAATCCGCGCATTATTCAAGAAACACCTCTACACCCACTAAAAGTTACTGTATGGTGTGGCATCTGTGTTGACAGAGTGATCGGACCCTATTTTTTCGAAGACGCTGGAGGCAATGCGATTACTGTCACTGGAGAACGCTACAGAACCATGTTACGTGAGTTTTTGATACCCAGTTTGGACGAATTGGGGCTGGAGCACATCTGGTTTCAACAAGACGGCGCTACGGCACACACAGCGCGCGACACTATGGACTTAGTGAGGGACGCTTTTCCAGGCCGAGTTATCTCTCGTTTTGGCGATTTGCCTTGGCCTGCAAGATCACCCGATCTGACCAGTCCAGACTTCTTTCTTTGGGGTTTTTTGAAATCTCGGGTGTATGTGAACAAGCCACAGACTCTCGCAGCTCTAAAAGAAAACATTCGTCAAGAAATAACGAACATATCGCAGGAAGTGTTACGGCAAGTTATGCAAAATGTCATAAATAGGGCTCAAATGTGTATCAACTCTGGAGGTCACCATTTAAAAGACATCATCTTTAAATCCTAATGGTACGAAATTTAATGGCACAAATATACATTTAAAAAAATCTAAATCTAGTTTTCTAATTTAGAAAAAATGTTATAGCTGAACCAAATAGGGTCTTTACTTTTGCGCCACCCATTACATATATATATATATGAAAAAACAACATCTTGATCCATTTCTTTAACGACAATTTTTTTATAGGTATCATTTTCATGTAGTTTCGTAACAAAACAATGTAGTGTGATCGTGAGTGATATCAAATTGGTTAATAACGATATGCTCAACGCCATCAGTCAGTAGGTAGATACGAGTACATATTACGGCCGAGTGCCTAACACCTCTACTCTATCTGAACGGATAGAGTTCCGAGGGGTTCCTATTTCTAGTATTAATAATATTGCTATAAGTGTTCATTGCCTCGATAGTGTAGTAACATAATTGTCTGTGTAACTACATCATGAGAGAGATTATTTATTGCAATGCAGAGTGACGTTGTGTTTAGGGGTCAATAAATAAAAGTTTGAGGTCGTTGCATTCGTCTGACAGTTAAAATAAGATTAATAACAGTTGATGTAAATAGATGGGATTCTACAGTTCAAATCTTTATAGTATGCATAAGACCGTAAACAAAATAATCTCAATACTTTTTTTAAATCTAAATTTAGATTCAAGATTTAGATCACGGATCTTATAAATATTCCATTTATATGATCACTTGATATAAAAAGATATATACCGTTAGGTAAATTTTTTGTCCGTCTACATCTGAGCTTAGGCTAACTCGTTGCTGTTAATAGTGAAAAACGTATCAAAATCCTTTGCATGGTTTAGAAGAAGTACGTGGCAAAACATGTAAGGAAAATACAGCGGCTTTGCCTTATTATATTTTTATTTATATTTAGATAGATAATTCTTAGGTTAACTCTTAAGATCTAACTCGGTATTGTAGTAATCAATACACGATCGTTACACCTAGTAAGTTTTATTCTTAACCAAGACAAACGCTGTATGACTAACAAATATTTGTCACGAGAATAAAGATTGGCAAACGGGCAACAGCCACTGTGACTTTTCTGTTATAATAATGTATTTTAAAGATGTGACTAGAATACTACTAATACACGGCGAAAATAACTTGTGAGGAAAAGTTGACTAAACGTTAAAGCGAAAAACAATCCAAAATTGCCATCACAACCTGACATATTATTGAGTTTCATCAATTTTGGTTTTGTTAGAAAACTGAAATAAACATAGAACTAAACATTAATAATATGTTTGTAAAACAAACCAGAACAAGAGGGGCCAGACAGTTATTATGTGTTGACACTGACAGTTCAATGTTAACAGCGTGGAGGGTCTAAAAGTTCATGTTGTTATTGAATCGGTTAAGGGCATGCCCATTGTCAACTGTTTTAAATCTGTACATAAGGTCAATATCCTTTCCCTTCGAGTTATCAAAAACTTGTTAGTTCGGTTGCTTTATTTTCAAACTCGTTTTTATAAAGCTGATTTAAATAGCTTCTTTTACTTACAATTTAGTTCGTTTGATTAATGTTAAAGATCTCTGAAAGAGAAAATATCCAAGCCAAAGATTAAAGTGATTATTATTTTTATTACGATTTTATCTTCTCATCATAGAGAATTAAATTAGTTTCGTTACAGCATCGTTTCTTTATATATATATATGAATTTAAAATATGATCCTATGATCCCTCTCTCCCAGAAATTACATAAAAATAATAAAAAAAATATTTATTGATGCCTTATATGTCATGATATGCAGTAAGGGGTTTTAATAATATGTAAATCTTTTAGCATTCACGCATGTCGTGATTGTTATAATTACCTAACACACATTGACATAGATTGTTTACAGTTAAGACATTCATGACTCCATGCATCGATTTCTTGACTAAATAAATAAGTTATTATTTCTGTTACAAGTTTTAAAGAATCATCAAAACAAAACATTTCAAAATCAAATTAATCATCAACGAAACAAATGCAGCTATGCAGGCACGAGACATGTTGCTTTGATCATATGTGTTATATTTATCTACTATCTACTGTATACATATGGTAATATATAGTATATATATATACTACTATATACATATAGAATTATAGGGACCCTAGTATTACACAGTGTCTGCATAAGGGCTGATCTCTATGCAGCATCTCAAACGCAATCGAAATAATCGACATTATTCTGCAGCTATTGACTATGACTACAGAACTGTTGACGCAAAAGAATAATACATAATTGCTTGGAATTAATGTGACAATTGCAAACATATTATTTTAAAAATCGCCTGTTACAAATCATATAGTACTTATTTGAATCGTTCGGAAATAGTTTATATTGTATTTAAGATATTAGCGATTCGCACCTACTTCGCACTTGAGGGAAATATGTTTGAGGACATTATTACAAATCGTTAAAATTCTCTACTTTTTTTAGATTTAATATGCATGTATTTATGTACACCATTCGGAAGAAATGCTCGAAACTGCATAAAAATTCAATGCGTAGTTTTTATGTTACTGAATCAAAAGTGAACAAACAGATTATACTATTTAGAGTTCCCCAAACAAGTTCTACGTAAAGCGTATACATATGATAATCGATGTAAGTAACAGTGAATAACCAGAACAGTGACCGAGAGGCACGATCACGTCGAAACAGTTTCATTGAATACTGCTGCTTCCGGAGTAGTCCCCTAACGCAGACGAGCGTCGCCTCACCGCAGTTATGTACATATTGAATAGTATGCATATTAACACAAAGCATCGACTGTGTGTGTTTGAAAACCGTTGTTTTTAAATTTATTAAATAACTAGCTGCACTCAGCAGGCGCTGCAATGCCTCGTAACGTATCAAATAACATTGTTCAGGCTCGGGCGTCCTTAGAACACTCTCGTAACAAAGGGCGAGCCAGTTGCCATTTACCAGACAAAATGCCAGAATCCGAGCTCATACTGAAAATTTCTCAATAGAAAATACATAAATTGTACGAGAACGAACGGGAGTCGGGATTTAACCCGAGACTTCTGCGTGACAGTCCACAGCACCAGCAAACCACAGAGCCAAATAAAGTAATTAACAAATTAATGTTAAATAAAAAACACATCAAATCATTATTCATTATAAATTATGTCATTAATAATTGCATATAATCAAATGTCATTTAATGGATAGTAACATTTGAGCGTTACAGAATTAGAATATGAGTCATTTTAATAATTACGAGAAAACTTAACTTTATTTTGTTCTTTTCAATAAAGAAACAGATAAAGCTGCAAAATTATACACATTTGAAATAATTATTGTCATTTAGTTTCTCTCAATCAGCACATTTTGGGAACACCTATTGAAGAAATTGCTCTGAGTCTATTTAACAAATTTTGTTAAACTGAAATAAACTTAAACGTAATAATGCTGAATCAATTAGAACTAAGGAGAATTACTACATGTATTAAAATGCTTAACATCATTTATCATTCCACTGCAGGGAAAGGCCTGTTCTCATACAGAGGAGTTATGAGCATTGATCGTCACGCTTGCTCAATGCGGATTGGCAATTTCAGACTTTTTAAGTCCAGGTTTCTTCACAATGTTCTCCTTCACTGTCAGTAACGTCCAGATAAACTTAGAAAGTACGTATGATTTAAAAAATGCACATTGTTACTTGGCTGGACTCGAACCCATCGGGCCATCTCGACTTGTCTCTCGTACCTACGCGACGTAATAAATCTAGTACCTACCTACGTATTTACGTAATAAATATAACAATATATTTTATAGAAATTTGGTAAAGTCATAGCTTAAACTCTGTGGTTTCTTTTACTGACAATTACCAATGTTTCGTATCTTTTCAAAGTTGGGACTGTTTCTTGACTACTTTGAGTATGTCCTGTATACTTATATTCTATAATTTGGGCATAAATTGTAATCGTCCATCATTCATTCTAATTAAGATTTTCAAAACTCACATTTGCAGAAGCTCGCTTAGTTTTAATACCTGACTTGAGCTCAAGAGAGTGGATCACCGCAACCATTAGGAGATAATAATCGACATCAAGATCTTAAAAAAGACAAAGCAATAAAATCATTTTTGCAGTAACGCAACTTCCCAGTTCCAGTATGACGCAGTAGAGTATCGTATTACACATAAAATCATCTCACTTCTACGTACAATAAATTTAATTTAACAGATCACTACTTGGGTTACGACATTAGGTACGAATGGCTTCAATGAACAAAGTGGAACCGTCACAGATAACAAACAATATTTTTTTCACTCCATCAGGAAACTGGCCCATCATTGGCGATTAAATTAATTTATTTTTTACTTAGGGAGTTGATAGAAATACTTTTTGTATAGTTAATTGTCCTGTACGTTGTTTGTCGTAGAAAATTGTAATGACTATAATTTCCGTTAAAACAATTCAGTAAACATTGCAACAGCTCTTGAGAAAAATGTAAAGTTAAGCGGGTCATTGTCAGAATAGGTGTTTTACAACAGTCTCTATTCAAACATATAATTATCAAATTACGTCTTGTCTGTTTGAGAATATTTTTGGAACACTCAATTATCATAATAATAAATCTGTTAATGAACTTACATTCATATTTTAAACGTGACTGGCTCTAGCCACGTGGTCCGTTGAAAACAATAGTCTAGAAAAGACAGCCATAATAATTTTGACATAATAAATAATTATGTCACTACACATCTACGAAGTAAACAGCTTGACTAAAATATTTTAATGTTTGACTTTATGCGTGATTCAGGCACTCTATCTCAATATTGTCGAGTATTTTGTAATTTCTTCGGTTGGAATACACCTAACGGTATCAAAGGAGTCCGTAGCTATAACGGGAACTGGTTGTGGCGGGGCACCAGGCTTGAGCCCCCGCTGCGTGGTTTATCCTCAAAATATGATGAAGACAATTTAAGTTTTTGAATATTTGAATGAACATTTTTGAACACAAAGTCACTTAATAGTGTCGTCGTATAGTTTTATTTCGTGAGGTGTTACGCTGTTCGCTGACAACACAATGGTCAATGACCTTGGTTTAGAGATACTGCGACAAAATACGTATTTTAATTTTAAATTTACATGCTTATATAAATGTTTGCATGCCACTAAAGCCTTTTGAGTATGAAATATGTAATAATAAATAATTGTTAAACGCTATACAATTACTAGACTAGTAGTAAAAAGAGATATTTTTGAAAATTAATATTTTATTGATATAGACACGCTAACGTAATTGTTCGAATATTAATAAAAGCAAATTACTTTCCAGATCCATTTAATAGAAGAAATGACAATATTGGGCATCATTATGACGGAAGTGTAACGAGCGATACTTTTTAAAAAAACTTCTAAAATGTAGATAAACAGCTCATTGCAGCAGTTCACACTAGTTTTGTAAATTAATGCCGTAAAAACTACTGTTCCAATTCTAAAATTTCTTACTCTAATTTTATGCCACATTCCTCAGTGCTATAATCGATTTTTCAAGCAACTCAAGGACAGCAAAGCAATGCTTCTGAAGCTTTAAGTTTCACAAGCAGCGTTTGCCACAAAGCGTTTCAGCGTTTTTGTATTACTTCGATAGTTTCGAGTGTTACACACCATATTATGGCGAACCTTTATTTTAAACAAATAAACGTTTACTTCATTCAATCCTATTATATTATTTTGTAGGCAGTGGGTCCCACTTGTTGTAATGGCTATACAATTTGCTTGTGGTAGAATATTATTATTATTATTATTATTATTATTATTATTGTATCAAAATTGCATAAGCGATGTAGTCATTATGTATAGAGACATTATTGTACCTGTGACACAGTCACGCCAACATGATTGTGGAATAAAGTCGACATGCAAAAATTATGTTAGAATTGGGTCAGAGTTATTATATCAGTATCAGTATAGTGTTAGTATCAGTATAGTATTAGTATCAGTATTAGTATCAGTACCAGTATCAGTATTAGTATCCAGTACTCTTAATAGCCTGCATGCAAATGCATTTATTACTTCGAATCTTGTAACTGCTACAGGCTGAGTGCTGCTCTTATTACTTCCGTCTGTCACCAAAAAAGAGAACCACTATAATATCCTATCAACTAACAGAAGTTTCTGATCATAGCATGTTTTTACGGGTGTGTAGAATGCTCTAAGCAAAGTATTGGCAAGATTTTTGGGTTCTAAGAAAAGAAGCACAGTTATAAGTAGTAGGTGTGTTTCTGGTGCTTCAAAGTTTTATACAAACGGCAGAAGCAAAGGAAGTGCAACCTTTACCATCAAGAGGACTATCGGCCTCCATTGGCAATAAAAAATATTTTGATGTCAGTTAAATTGCAGTTTTGCGTAATTGAAATAAACTTCTAAACGTTAGAATAAGGTATCTAAAAACTAATTTAACTGAGCGTGAGTATAATATAAAATTCAATGCCACGTTAATCGTCATTTGTCATAAATGTATAATAATATAGACGATATACATTAAACGGAAGGTTAATATTTATCATTTTATTTTTCAATCTGAGAACAAAAAAAAATTTGAACTTTTGACATTTTAAAGTTAAATTGCACGTAATTAATTGATGTATTTATTAAACTCAAACTCAAAGCATTTATTTAGCTCGCCTTGTCTATTTTTTAAATGATGCAAACAGCAACCTATCCTATAAAAAATTTGCCCGCTAAGTTATGTCCAAAGCTAATTGACTAGCATTGATTATGAAACAACTTTGTTTATTTTTTTATCTCTCTCTCTCTACTCTTTATTACCTACGCTGCACCGCGACATTTAATTTTTACAATTATACCAAAACATGTGTATACACAAAGCTCACACAGACTTACAACCTATCTAAGGTAAGGAGCCTCCTAATTACGGCCCTGTCAAAAGATTGTACTTGACAAATTTCAATTTGATATGTTACATTTTTTAAATTCGGTTATTCAGTAACTAGATGATCATGATCATTCATCCACCTGTCGCTTATAACTTAGCTTTAGCACTTCTGTTTTCTTATAATATATAAGAATATTTGTTTTTTATTTTTTATCGATAAGAATCAATTAGGCAGCCATTATTAGTAATTATAATTAAGGACAATGCGAACAGGTTTCATAATATAAATTTATAAACATACGGGAATTAACGCGCTCATGTACTAGGTATTTACATACCCTATTTTGCTTGACGTTTCAACCATCAGGTTTCATAATGCCTTTCTTCACTGCTAGCAGTCATGTCGGTTTTACTTTAATGGCATTATGGCAACAGTTTTATTACTATCTTAGACATACTTTAAGCACTAAAGGAATAAATTACAACAAAACCACATTATGCAAGTAGCCTACACAACTTTGTATTTAAATGCCAGTTTGTTTGTTTAAACTAAATTTACGACTGTTTCTAAATAATACAAATTTGAATATTCGGATTGCACTACGAGATATTACCAGTGTGTTAATTATAATTAGAACAACTGTATTTTTTCTCATGGATGTTGTAAAAGACGACTTACTGCGATCACCAAATTATTCGGTACTTTGAGATCTGGCTAAAAGTCTAAAGTTTTGAAGCTGATGCAATTCAAAGTGGACATTGTTTAGCGCACGCTAGTAATGTGAGTAGGTATGCATTTGGCAGCGTAGTATCAAAAACTTGTTAGTTCGGTTGCTTTATTTTCAAACTCGTTTTTATAAAGCTGATTTAAATAGCTTCTTTTACTTACAATTTAGTTCGTTTGATTAATGTTAAAGATCTCTGAAAGAGAAAATATCCAAGCCAAAGATTAAAGTGATTATTATTTTTATTACGATTTTATCTTCTCATCATAGAGAATTAAATTAGTTTCGTTACAGCATCGTTTCTTTATATATATATATGAATTTAAAATATGATCCTATGATCCCTCTCTCCCAGAAATTACATAAAAATAATAAAAAAAATATTTATTGATGCCTTATATGTCATGATATGCAGTAAGGGGTTTTAATAATATGTAAATCTTTTAGCATTCACGCATGTCGTGATTGTTATAATTACCTAACACACATTGACATAGATTGTTTACAGTTAAGACATTCATGACTCCATGCATCGATTTCTTGACTAAATAAATAAGTTATTATTTCTGTTACAAGTTTTAAAGAATCATCAAAACAAAACATTTCAAAATCAAATTAATCATCAACGAAACAAATGCAGCTATGCAGGCACGAGACATGTTGCTTTGATCATATGTGTTATATTTATCTACTATCTACTGTATACATATGGTAATATATAGTATATATATATACTACTATATACATATAGAATTATAGGGACCCTAGTATTACACAGTGTCTGCATAAGGGCTGATCTCTATGCAGCATCTCAAACGCAATCGAAATAATCGACATTATTCTGCAGCTATTGACTATGACTACAGAACTGTTGACGCAAAAGAATAATACATAATTGCTTGGAATTAATGTGACAATTGCAAACATATTATTTTAAAAATCGCCTGTTACAAATCATATAGTACTTATTTGAATCGTTCGGAAATAGTTTATATTGTATTTAAGATACTAGCGATTCGCACCTACTTCGCACTTGAGGGAAATATGTTTGAGGACATTATTACAAATCGTTAAAATTCTCTACTTTTTTTAGATTTAATATGCATGTATTTATGTACACCATTCGGAAGAAATGCTCGAAACTGCATAAAAATTCAATGCGTAGTTTTTATGTTACTGAATCAAAAGTGAACAAACAGATTATACTATTTAGAGTTCCCCAAACAAGTTCTACGTAAAGCGTATACATATGATAATCGATGTAAGTAACAGTGAATAACCAGAACAGTGACCGAGAGGCACGATCACGTCGAAACAGTTTCATTGAATACTGCTGCTTCCGGAGTAGTCCCCTAACGCAGACGAGCGTCGCCTCACCGCAGTTATGTACATATTGAATAGTATGCATATTAACACAAAGCATCGACTGTGTGTGTTTGAAAACCGTTGTTTTTAAATTTATTAAATAACTAGCTGCACTCAGCAGGCGCTGCAATGCCTCGTAACGTATCAAATAACATTGTTCAGGCTCGGGCGTCCTTAGAACACTCTCGTAACAAAGGGCGAGCCAGTTGCCATTTACCAGACAAAATGCCAGAATCCGAGCTCATACTGAAAATTTCTCAATAGAAAATACATAAATTGTACGAGAACGAACGGGAGTCGGGATTTAACCCGAGACTTCTGCGTGACAGTCCACAGCACCAGCAAACCACAGAGCCAAATAAAGTAATTAACAAATTAATGTTAAATAAAAAACACATCAAATCATTATTCATTATAAATTATGTCATTAATAATTGCATATAATCAAATGTCATTTAATGGATAGTAACATTTGAGCGTTACAGAATTAGAATATGAGTCATTTTAATAATTACGAGAAAACTTAACTTTATTTTGTTCTTTTCAATAAAGAAACAGATAAAGCTGCAAAATTATACACATTTGAAATAATTATTGTCATTTAGTTTCTCTCAATCAGCACATTTTGGGAACACCTATTGAAGAAATTGCTCTGAGTCTATTTAACAAATTTTGTTAAACTGAAATAAACTTAAACGTAATAATGCTGAATCAATTAGAACTAAGGAGAATTACTACATGTATTAAAATGCTTAACATCATTTATCATTCCACTGCAGGGAAAGGCCTGTTCTCATACAGAGGAGTTATGAGCATTGATCGTCACGCTTGCTCAATGCGGATTGGCAATTTCAGACTTTTTAAGTCCAGGTTTCTTCACAATGTTCTCCTTCACTGTCAGTAACGTCCAGATAAACTTAGAAAGTACGTATGATTTAAAAAATGCACATTGTTACTTGGCTGGACTCGAACCCATCGGGCCATCTCGACTTGTCTCTCGTACCTACGCGACGTAATAAATCTAGTACCTACCTACGTATTTACGTAATAAATATAACAATATATTTTATAGAAATTTGGTAAAGTCATAGCTTAAACTCTGTGGTTTCTTTTACTGACAATTACCAATGTTTCGTATCTTTTCAAAGTTGGGACTGTTTCTTGACTACTTTGAGTATGTCCTGTATACTTATATTCTATAATTTGGGCATAAATTGTAATCGTCCATCATTCATTCTAATTAAGATTTTCAAAACTCACATTTGCAGAAGCTCGCTTAGTTTTAATACCTGACTTGAGCTCAAGAGAGTGGATCACCGCAACCATTAGGAGATAATAATCGACATCAAGATCTTAAAAAAGACAAAGCAATAAAATCATTTTTGCAGTAACGCAACTTCCCAGTTCCAGTATGACGCAGTAGAGTATCGTATTACACATAAAATCATCTCACTTCTACGTACAATAAATTTAATTTAACAGATCACTACTTGGGTTACGACATTAGGTACGAATGGCTTCAATGAACAAAGTGGAACCGTCACAGATAACAAACAATATTTTTTTCACTCCATCAGGAAACTGGCCCATCATTGGCGATTAAATTAATTTATTTTTTACTTAGGGAGTTGATAGAAATACTTTTTGTATAGTTAATTGTCCTGTACGTTGTTTGTCGTAGAAAATTGTAATGACTATAATTTCCGTTAAAACAATTCAGTAAACATTGCAACAGCTCTTGAGAAAAATGTAAAGTTAAGCGGGTCATTGTCAGAATAGGTGTTTTACAACAGTCTCTATTCAAACATATAATTATCAAATTACGTCTTGTCTGTTTGAGAATATTTTTGGAACACTCAATTATCATAATAATAAATCTGTTAATGAACTTACATTCATATTTTAAACGTGACTGGCTCTAGCCACGTGGTCCGTTGAAAACAATAGTCTAGAAAAGACAGCCATAATAATTTTGACATAATAAATAATTATGTCACTACACATCTACGAAGTAAACAGCTTGACTAAAATATTTTAATGTTTGACTTTATGCGTGATTCAGGCACTCTATCTCAATATTGTCGAGTATTTTGTAATTTCTTCGGTTGGAATACACCTAACGGTATCAAAGGAGTCCGTAGCTATAACGGGAACTGGTTGTGGCGGGGCACCAGGCTTGAGCCCCCGCTGCGTGGTTTATCCTCAAAATATGATGAAGACAATTTAAGTTTTTGAATATTTGAATGAACATTTTTGAACACAAAGTCACTTAATAGTGTCGTCGTATAGTTTTATTTCGTGAGGTGTTACGCTGTTCGCTGACAACACAATGGTCAATGACCTTGGTTTAGAGATACTGCGACAAAATACGTATTTAAATTTTAAATTTACATGCTTATATAAATGTTTGCATGCCACTAAAGCCTTTTGAGTATGAAATATGTAATAATAAATAATTGTTAAACGCTATACAATTACTAGACTAGTAGTAAAAAGAGATATTTTTGAAAATTAATATTTTATTGATATAGACACGCTAACGTAATTGTTCGAATATTAATAAAAGCAAATTACTTTCCAGATCCATTTAATAGAAGAAATGACAATATTGGGCATCATTATGACGGAAGTGTAACGAGCGATACTTTTTAAAAAAACTTCTAAAATGTAGATAAACAGCTCATTGCAGCAGTTCACACTAGTTTTGTAAATTAATGCCGTAAAAACTACTGTTCCAATTCTAAAATTTCTTACTCTAATTTTATGCCACATTCCTCAGTGCTATAATCGATTTTTCAAGCAACTCAAGGACAGCAAAGCAATGCTTCTGAAGCTTTAAGTTTCACAAGCAGCGTTTGCCACAAAGCGTTTCAGCGTTTTTGTATTACTTCGATAGTTTCGAGTGTTACACACCATATTATGGCGAACCTTTATTTTAAACAAATAAACGTTTACTTCATTCAATCCTATTATATTATTTTGTAGGCAGTGGGTCCCACTTGTTGTAATGGCTATACAATTTGCTTGTGGTAGAATATTATTATTATTATTATTATTATTATTATTATTGTATCAAAATTGCATAAGCGATGTAGTCATTATGTATAGAGACATTATTGTACCTGTGACACAGTCACGCCAACATGATTGTGGAATAAAGTCGACATGCAAAAATTATGTTAGAATTGGGTCAGAGTTATTATATCAGTATCAGTATAGTGTTAGTATCAGTATAGTATTAGTATCAGTATTAGTATCAGTACCAGTATCAGTATTAGTATCCAGTACTCTTAATAGCCTGCATGCAAATGCATTTATTACTTCGAATCTTGTAACTGCTACAGGCTGAGTGCTGCTCTTATTACTTCCGTCTGTCACCAAAAAAGAGAACCACTATAATATCCTATCAACTAACAGAAGTTTCTGATCATAGCATGTTTTTACGGGTGTGTAGAATGCTCTAAGCAAAGTATTGGCAAGATTTTTGGGTTCTAAGAAAAGAAGCACAGTTATAAGTAGTAGGTGTGTTTCTGGTGCTTCAAAGTTTTATACAAACGGCAGAAGCAAAGGAAGTGCAACCTTTACCATCAAGAGGACTATCGACCTCCATTGGCAATAAAAAATATTTTGATGTCAGTTAAATTGCAGTTTTGCGTAATTGAAATAAACTTCTAAACGTTAGAATAAGGTATCTAAAAACTAATTTAACTGAGCGTGAGTATAATATAAAATTCAATGCCACGTTAATCGTCATTTGTCATAAATGTATAATAATATAGACGATATACATTAAACGGAAGGTTAATATTTATCATTTTATTTTTCAATCTGAGAACAAAAAAAAATTTGAACTTTTGACATTTTAAAGTTAAATTGCACGTAATTAATTGATGTATTTATTAAACTCAAACTCAAAGCATTTATTTAGCTCGCCTTGTCTATTTTTTAAATGATGCAAACAGCAACCTATCCTATAAAAAATTTGCCCGCTAAGTTATGTCCAAAGCTAATTGACTAGCATTGATTATGAAACAACTTTGTTTATTTTTTTATCTCTCTCTCTCTACTCTTTATTACCTACGCTGCACCGCGACATTTAATTTTTACAATTATACCAAAACATGTGTATACACAAAGCTCACACAGACTTACAACCTATCTAAGGTAAGGAGCCTCCTAATTACGGCCCTGTCAAAAGATTGTACTTGACAAATTTCAATTTGATATGTTACATTTTTTAAATTCGGTTATTCAGTAACTAGATGATCATGATCATTCATCCACCTGTCGCTTATAACTTAGCTTTAGCACTTCTGTTTTCTTATAATATATAAGAATATTTGTTTTTTATTTTTTATCGATAAGAATCAATTAGGCAGCCATTATTAGTAATTATAATTAAGGACAATGCGAACAGGTTTCATAATATAAATTTATAAACATACGGGAATTAACGCGCTCATGTACTAGGTATTTACATACCCTATTTTGCATGACGTTTCAACCATCAGGTTTCATAATGCCTTTCTTCACTGCTAGCAGTCATGTCGGTTTTACTTTAATGGCATTATGGCAACAGTTTTATTACTATCTTAGACATACTTTAAGCACTAAAGGAATAAATTACAACAAAACCACATTATGCAAGTAGCCTACACAACTTTGTATTTAAATGCCAGTTTGTTTGTTTAAACTAAATTTACGACTGTTTCTAAATAATACAAATTTGAATATTCGGATTGCACTACGAGATATTACCAGTGTGTTAATTATAATTAGAACAACTGTATTTTTTCTCATGGATGTTGTAAAAGACGACTTACTGCGATCACCAAATTATTCGGTACTTTGAGATCTGGCTAAAAGTCTAAAGTTTTGAAGCTGATGCAATTCAAAGTGGACATTGTTTAGCGCACGCTAGTAATGTGAGTAGGTATGCATTTGGCAGCGTAATCATTTGATAAACATTTATTTTATTAAATTTTCTACAAACAAATTGCACATGGCAAACTTAATGTCTACTTTTTACCTTTCTGCCAGTCAACCATAATTTAATACGCATCGTTATTTTCAGGGACACTAGACATTTTTCATACAAATATATACGGTTTAACAGTGTTAAGAAGCGCATTGACTCATGACAGATATACAGCTATAATCAGCTAAATAATATGATCCATTGGCAAACAATACAAATACACAATTAAACAATCTATACTCACTACCTACTACTATTTGATCTATTGTGCGATTTCAAATATCTTTAAATACCAATTAAATCTTCTATTCCGACAAATATGTCTGCAATAAATAACTAATACATGTTTATTTTGGGAGAACTTCACCATTATACGCGATGGGCTTCTTCTCTGTTTGTTTAGAACTTATTTGTATGTGTTGATGCCGAGATGGATCTCTTGTATGTGGGCGGAAGCAGGTGAAGGTTGACCATCGTTTATAAACAATTTGATTATAACAAGTGCAGACGACCTAATGTCATATAATCGTATACGTTTCCGTTCACTAACGGCTTAGAAGGTCCATATATTACTTATGTGTGGCACAATATCATCATATTGTTACTTGATATCAACCACAGATAGAACTGTTAGAAATCTCGCTCAGATTGGAGCTCGTTAGTGAAAGTATTTTAAGTCTACAGAAGAAAGCAGTTATAAGAATACTACCTATTATTAAGCAATGTTGTGTTAAATAGTTATTTCTAGTATCCCTAAACATCTAACCTCAGTACATATTGCGTTAACTTTAGACCTAGGTATAGCAGCAAGCCTATTTCCTTTTGTAGAAGGCTAAAACTATGGTACGACTATAACTTTAATACAAATATGCCTATTTAACTAATTCTACATTCATCAATCTTTTCATATTTAGAAATTAATTTGGCATTAAAAGGAGATAAGTTACAGCTAATCACACGTCACAATATTAGGATTAACGTACTGACTGGGTTACAAGAACAACTATTAGTTACATTAAAATATCTTTATCAGTATAGAATCATTACAGTGTATACACAATAAATTTTATTGAGTTACATTACTAATTCATTTCACGATAGTATTAATTTATGCTTTCCAAGTATCCAAGTTTTACGTCAACGCCATTCCAATTTATATAATGTTGAAGCTATAAATCTCTATAAGTTCCTTGCTCGTACTCTTAGTGCAGTTTTCTATAGTTTTGTATTGCTTATCTTGCCATGCATTTTTAATCAGCGCACAGCGCCCCTAGTGCAAATTTTAATACTTAATCGAAGAAAAAGTGTACAGCGAAAAATTTCACTGTCAACTTACAGTATGAGTATAGTTGACAGTGAACATTGATTTATTTTTTGTTTCCTTTTTGTATAAAACCTTGGACTCTCTGTAGTGAAAATACACAGTTATCGAACACAAAGATCCGACAAATATCTGTTTTAGGTAGAAATTTAATGTAATATTCGGCTGAATGGTAGCATCACGATGCGTGTAGCGTCTGAGTTTAAGTTTCAGTCAAAGTTTTCCCTGAAATAGATATCCTATTATTTGGTTATCATGGTTATTTGAGGTTCATACTGTCTTATATTGCTATTTTTTACTAATTTGTCTAAGAACATTGAAAATGGCGAGCAGGTAGACGTAATTTACACTGACTTCGAAAAATATTTTAATCATTAAAATTATTTAGCTGTACAAATTACACAGAGACTTGGCATACGTGGTGACTTATCTCAATGGATACAGTCATCATACCGAAGTAATAGATCAGAGGCCGTTGTATTAGGGGGTTTCAAATATGGTAATATTATAATTCCGTCCGGTGTTTCACAAGGTTTACTGTACCTTTATCTAATTTAGAATTGCAAGAAATCGTAAAGTGGTTGGTTTTTCAATAACTAATAAATATTCATATAATAGAATATAATACAACTAGCATTCACCCGCGTCTTTGCTAACTGCTCTGCTCCCGACGCCAGTAGCGTGATGTTGCATAGCCCATATCATTCCTTGAGAACTGGGCTATCATAATTCATACGAAAAAGAATTTGTCAAATCCGACTGGTAGTTCCAGAGATTAGCGGTTAAAACAAACAAACAAACTGTTCCGCTTTATGTAATAGTATAGATAGATAACCGAGACTAATACTAGTTTTGGTTATAATATCAATCAGCCAGGTTATATAATTATGTGCATAATCGTTGATATAATTTCATAAGGTCACTCCAGCTTCTTTGTATAGAGCCAATTAAGAACATGTTATCCTTTGAACATTCTTAACCGGTCTAGAAATGTACTAACGAGCAATAAGAGGAAGTATATATTCTAGAAATATGACCCTTGGCTATGGGTTGATTAATGTCATAAGCTACTTCCTAAAGTTATCTAATGTTATTAATCATAAACACTTTATCATTATTACCTTAAACGTCCAAAGCGGTAGTGCTTTCGAATCTGCAAAGCATATCATCGTGGCGCCGGCATCTAGAATTATATCCAGTCTAATACATGTAGGTAGGTACCAACTATATCTCTGTCTATAACCAGTTATATTTTTTTTAAATAGCTTTATGAGTGTATTCAAAATAGGAATACTTGTCGATTCTTGATTCTGATCCACTTTTATGAATTGGTGCAATATGTGCCGTTTTCATACTAATGAAAAAATACCATCTCTTAATGATTTTTTAAATATAATAGCTATTGGGTATGCTATTTTGATTAAAAATCATTATAAATGACACATAAATATAAACATTAAGATAACTAAAAGAAAATGTCAGCTAATGTGTCTATAGCCAGTTTGGTGACTATTAATATATATGTTATTATTCGAGATTTTTAAGGTTTCCAGAATGATTAAGTTTGTATTTTAGAAACGCAGTATATTTCCCTAATGTTTGAAATTGGTAGAAATATGAGAACAGCCAGCAATAAACTCAGGTCAATGATGGACACCACTCTCGTCAATCGTCAGAGTTTATAAATCTTGTGTTTGACTTATTAGACTAGTGTACAGTGTTGCATCAAAACATTTCGTAGTGAAGTAGACCGCGAAGAATTGACTCAAAGGTCTCACATAGGAAGATTATTCAAAGCGGTCAAGATCAGAAAATCTAGTACTTATTACAGTTAGAATAAGAGATAATGGAGCTTTATTACATCACACGTAATGTACTCGTACATATAAGAAAATACATATATGTGCGACCTGACGTAAGTGGTTTACTTCCGAATGAAATACATATATATTATTAGATATGGTTTATTTCAAAAAAGATCATTTTAATTAAAATAATTAATTGGCAAGAAGATTTTAAGGACAAATCCTTGCTTTGTATGGTTGTAACTAATCTTTCGTGTTCATATATGACAATATATATTATATCATATTAGGTAATGCGTTTTCTAAAAAAAGACGAGGTCACTGCAAATACGACAGATTAAGAAAAATATTAAAAAGGCCATTCATTGACCTCTGTCAACATAATCAAAATCTAAAAATATACTATTTTGGGAACTATTGAAAGGTTATTTAAATAACAAGGATACCAATACCAATTTAGTGAAATTGTCATTAAGATATCTTTATTGTTATTTTTAATAAAAAAAACGGCCAATTAATTTTTATTGGCAAATTTGCAAATGTTTTATTATAATTAAATTATGGATCGTTGTCACTGGAAACAAACTTGACTCTACTACCTACAATCATGATACTGGTAAAGGTGAACCAACTAACATTTAACGTAATCGACAATTAATCAGTCTTTAGAAGATTAATCTAGACAAACTGTTTCGATTATATAACAGTCATTTTTATCTTCTATAACTTGTATTAAATAAAAAGTTGGTAATATTGACGTAGATATACTTCTTTAAATCCCCTAGTCCTTGAACAACTCAGCTTGTTGTGATCACTGTCAATCCTAGCGTGCTAGGTCCTACTTTGTTCTTACTGTATATTAACAGTTTATGTACCAAGACGCTACCAAACTGTAAAATTATCACTTACGCTGATGACACCGCATTAATCATCCATGGTAGGCACTGGAATGAGACTCAACTCTGTACAGAGCATGCGATTAGGGAGGTAGTGACGTGGTTAACTGATAATCTATTAACATTAAATATAGATAAAACACGTTACATTACCTTTTCTCCTCGTGCGAATACTCAGCCGCCTCCTGATTTTGTAATAACTGCACATACCTGTGAAGTACAAAATAGTTGTGGATGCCCTCAACTAACCCGTACAGCAAATATAAAATATCTAGGTCTCATAATAGATTGTTCGCTTAGTTGGCAACCTCACATAAACCTATTAATAACTCGTGTTAGGCGATTGATTCCTATTTTTAGAAAACTCAGGACCTCTGCTAACATTGAAACACTCCTATGTGTTTATCATGCTCTTGCTCAGTGTTTACTCCAATACTGTGTTGCGGTGTGGGGTGGTATTGGCAAGACCACACTACTTCCTTTGGAACGTGCTCAGAGGGCATTGTTGAAGGTGATACTGGGAAAACCACGAAGGTATAGCACTAGTCTTCTATATAACGAATGTTCTGTACTAACCGTCAGACAACTTTTTATACTATCAACTGTACTCCGAAAACATAAAAGTATTACGTATAACGCGATTACAAAGCGAAACAAAATGAAAATTTGTTCAATTACTCCCCATCGTACAACCCTAGCCAAAAATCAATTTTATGTTATTAGTAACAAATTATATAATGCAGCAAATCTAGCAAACCACATTTATGCACTACCCACCAATAAATGCAAGGATTCTCTACGTAAGTGGTTGTTAGGTTTAAACTATAGTGAAACTGAAGACCTTTTAAATTAAATTCGTATTCTTAAACCATATATTAGTAAAATATTCACCAAACGGAAACACACACACACACACACACACACACACACACACACACACACACACACACGCACACACACACGCACACACACACGCACACGCACACATCATATAAACTTACCTTTATTGATGATCAGGATCTCTCGAGTGGTAACAGTATTCTAACTAGGTATACATATTTTAAATATTTCACTTCTTATTAATAATGTACAACCAAACTCATAACAAAATTGTTTTAGATTTTAATTGTTTTTCTCTACTTTCTTGATGTGCAAAACAATGCAATTTTTTGTAACAATCTTAGGGTGGAAGGCGCTGGCGACTGTAGCACAGTTTACACTAGTACAGTCGTCATCGATTTCTCTTATCATATAAAACGCTTCATGATATAATTTACAATTATATTAAGTAGATTAAGAGAAAAATTGTTAAAACCAAATTATGATAAATAAAAAATTATTATTATTATTATTATTATTATTATTATTATAATCAGTTGAAATCAAATTAAATACACATCGGTGCATTAGATTGAGCGATTGTCTATATCAGCACCACCACCAGAAATATACTGGACGAAAAAGTTGATTTTTACGAATGATTTATCATAAAAAAACATTTTATTTTGTAGCTTTACTTTTTTTTTCTTTATCTAAACTAATATTGTAAAGAAAAAGATTTTATTTTTAGTATGTTTGTTTCTTACAGTTATACTCAAAATCTAAGTTAGCAATTCAAAAATCTTTTACATATAGAAAACTACAATATCAACGACTAACATAGGCTATATTTTTGCAGTATAACTACCCACGCATTCGAAGCTGCTGGTAACAGCTAGTCTTGTATATGATGATAGTAAGGTAAGTCAAACGGACAGCCGCCATAGTCACGAGTAACTCAGCCTAAGGCTTCTCTGAATATCTGAGCAGTCTATGAAAGACAGCGCTGAGCGACCCTGTTATTTATTCACGACCCTCTCCCTAGATACGAATGCTTAGACATGCTACTAGAAAATGTATGTGAAATAATAACAACATACATTTTGAATATGTATTGTTTATGATTGTTATATTGGATTCCATTTTAATTCTACAATCATTTGACTTAGCGTAGAACATAATATATATCTATATTATACAACAGATAACAATATGGAGATTGTATAGAAGATTCTAATTTAGGTAAATTGTGCTCTGCTAACATCGGCTTTTATTTGTAGTACTCGACTCGATATAACTCGAATTTTCATACAAATTTACTTATTTATTTATTTACTGTGACGATATTTGCAGGAACTTGTTATGATCGGTTAAAATCAACAAGAAAACACCTGTGTTGAAATTATTTCTACATAGAATTGATTATGCACTTAGATATATTAGATATGTTAACAAATAAGACTAATTAAAATTACAAATGATTACTTTATTTGTATACGTAAATAATAATTTGGGTAATAATGTGCTAACATTCTTTATATTATGATATAAACATAAAGATTAACTTTACGCATGTTAATGTAGTAATTATTATTATAAATTATTATTACTTGTAATAAATTCCAAGATTTTTGCCAGCATGCGTATGGGATCCAACCGGAATAACTCGCTTAGCATGTAGACAAGAGAATGTTATAATTATGTCAAAATAAAACTACTATATTTGCAAAAGCACTGATATAAATGGCAGCTGATCTATGTTACTCCAGTAAATAGTATAATTTTGTAATAATAAAGCCATTTTCGATGTTAAGATATTGCAATAATATCTGATCATTCTATATTTGTATTAATTTTATAATCTATGATATCAGTAACGCATCTGAAGGTGTAGGTTGGTATTAAGATAAAAATGAAGATTACTTATATATTTTTTTTAGATGATTGTTAATATTAGTTAATGAATAGACTTCATGAGTTCAATTTAAAATTATTTATGAACTCTCATATTTTTTTATTATCCCGCAGGTGTTATAATTAAATAAAAAATAGATCGGAGGACCCAAGAAGTAACCTTGAGGTACTCCTGACTATGTATATATGCTATACCCGAAATACGTTCATTTTAAACAACAATAATTGGACAATATTTTATACAAGTCATTTAATATCGTAATACGAAGACTTGGTCAAATCCTGTAAAATATGTTCTGGTTTACTCTATCGAAGGCTTTGTAATAATCATCTTGTGGTTTACCTAGCCCAAAGAAATCCATGTTTTGCCTGTGAAAGTACTGTGATATATAATATAAACCATCATACTCATTACATCAACTATTATGGTTTTATCGTCCTAATAGTAGATATTAATTGTAATATTATTAATATGTCCGTTATTATCTTTTACTACAATCGTCGATAATATATACAATCCAATCTTCCATGTACACTTAAGATATTTAATTAAATATCAAAGTTTGATAATGTTTCAAATGTATGTCAAGTTTGATTTACATTTCGTATGAAGTCGAAATGGTTTAGTGGATAAGGCACCCGCTTTGTAAACACGAGGTCGTGGGTCCAAATCCGGGCAAGTAACAATGTGACTTTACAAATCATATATACTTTATAGGTTTATCTTGAACATTTTGTGACTAACGGTGAAGAAATATATCGTGAGGAAACCTCGACTTTTGAGAAAGTCTGAAATCGTCAATCTGCCTTGAGCAAGCGTGGCGATCAATGCTCGTACCTTGTCTGTATTAGAAGAGAGTGTAGTGGGATAATAACAGGCCGATATGAATGTCATCGGAAGATCCGTCATCTTTACATAAAGTTTTTTAAATAAATGTTACTATTGTAATAACTTTACCTATACCTATACCTTTACCTCTGAGGGCCATACATTAGGTTGGCTCTGTCCTTAAACAAGTAATGACGCAGTGTATGAAAGACTATCGACAACGCTTAAATGAGTAAAATTCCTTTTCTAACTTTAGTTGCAACAAAAATTGAGACAACTAATTATCGTGATGTTAATATTCTTCGTTAAGAGGACAAATTTAGTAAAATGAGTGCCCTTTAAAATCTAACTAGTTGGCTGATGTTAATAACATAAACATGACAATGAGAAAAGTCCGATTACATCATCAGTTAGTGTACACGCTGCAGAATGTTGTATGCATAAATATTGGATATATTTATAATCTGGATTGTGAAATTATTTTAAAGTTTTAGAGCTCTTTAATAGATCTTTAAGCTTTCTAAGTAGCACAAATTGTTCTTTTAAATATAAGTAGATAGATCAAATTAGTACTAAGGATAATATAATTAAAGAAATATTAAGCAGACAAAATATTAATTTCATTTCTGGCAGTTAACTTACGAAACCGAAATTATTCACACACACAATTATTCACATCATTTACTAATAATAGATTAAGGTATCTAACTTCAGTGAATTAAAAAAGGGGTTATTCACCAACTCGACACGAGAGACTGGACATGCGTGTGTCCACTTGAAATCAAAATAAATAGATTTGGTAAGTAAGTTTAATTAGAGAACACGAAGAAGCATTGAATATATAACAGACTGCTTTATCTCTATTTTACTAGTTCTCGTAATTAATGCGACGAATCCATACACCTAAATGCAAAAAATTATAATGATACTGAATTTTATTTTAGTGTACATTTTGTAAATGTAATGTGTTATATATTTAAATTTATAGATACGAGCTCTATTTTAGTAATTAACTATTGTAATTGCAGTTTAAATTACAATTTAGAAGATTAATTTAGTAACATTTGTAGTAGGTATATAAATGTATGTAATTTTAATGTATTTTTTGCGATGTAACTTCATCCGCGTGAAGTCCAAATTACATTGTTTTGGGAAAACATTCAGATCCTTGTATGGTACCTAATTATGTTGATTTCTAATTTAAGCTGGTAATGATATTGGAAGAGCAAACAAATCAGGATAATGCTGTTTCTAAAAATATTTCCTTCAATTGTTTTTGATCGAATCAGTATTCTGAATGAAACGACTATTATTCAGAACCATTACTGAGTAACATTGATTGTCAAACTACTCATGATTTAGACTACCTGCAATTATATTATAGGTGTTCGTATGAAGCCCAAGACATAGTTTAGCATGCTCCTCAAAGCTTGAAAAGGCCTCGATGTATTTTAGAAGCTGGTCACCACAGGACATTGTAAAGTTCGCGTTACTTTCCCGATTTATTCGACCTCACAGTTTTTAGTTACGAACAGAAGTTAGTACAATTTCTGTTTTATCAGTAATATATTTAACTATAATGTTACATCATTGTACAATCTCCCGAACCTCCATTATCACCAAAGGACGCACATATGACACACGTTATGCATTTGCTTAAAATGGTTGAAATTATTTTTTTTTATTCATAACAAACGTTTCTAGAATTAAATTAATTTGTTTGCAGCCAATAATTAGAGAAACTAGTAACATAAACCGTAAAACTCAAAAAAATACTACGCCTTCTTTTGACCAAAAGGTCATTAAGATTAATAATAGCACCATCTAAGTATAAGCAAATTTTGGTAGATATAGTACATATTTTACAAAGGTAATTTTAGTTTATTGCCAATTGTAACAAACGAATCAGTGCTTCACCTGATTGGAACAGGTAAAATTTTGCATCTCTACGCTTGCCGTACATAAAATTTTAGGAAAATAACGCACTTGGATCCGAAAGCGTAATCTTTTCTGTTGCTAATAACAAGAGATAAGTTATTAAAATACTATTATCGAGTAGAATAAAACTAGGAAAAATGTAAATTCTGTTTGTAGATAGATCTTTTGCTTCTATGTGCAAATATTTATATATTATTGGCTACTATGCTTGGCGTAAGGATTGCGTCCTTAGTTGCCAACAAACATTTGCGACATTTAATACTGCCATTTTGTAATTTCTTTTTAGAAAATTTTAGAACAAATTTGACCTGTCAAATTGAATCTGAGACAGAGAGATTGCCTGTAAAATTAGTACCGAACATTGCAACTCTGCTGAAAAGAAAAACTACAAGTACTTAAAAATACTACTGACATGAATTTATAAATAAAATCAAATATTTCTGTGTTCCTTTTTTTTTCTATATTATTAGCCTACTAAAGTGATTCCACTCTGCCTAATGGTAAGCAGTCAGTGGAATCCATACTGATATTTAACTAAGGTATTATGCTGCCTACCTAAGGCAGCTTTAATATAGATAATAGTTGAACATTAACGTAATAATTTTAAGGAAATATAATTAAATGATTTAAGTAGATTACTTAAATACAATAATTTCAGACTTTTCAAGGTTCTGCAATTTTTTGTACATAAAAAAATAAAATTGCTTATCAAATAATTTTTAGATTAAATATTCACTTAAATGTGCATAATTTTAAAATATATAGGCAATATAGCAAATATCCATATTTACTTTAAAGTAGGTTTTCGGTTGAGAATTTTTTATATATATTTTTAATAAACATGTATTATAAGGTTATAAATAAATATAAACGGTTTTGTTTATTTATCACGTCAATTTTTTCAAACAAAATTACAAAATTACAAGTCTTGACAAGTAACAAAGATTATTAATCAGAATTAGTTGCTAGTACTATATTTACCTTTATTACGAATTTTGATAATATTACAAGAATGTTTACTTAAAAAGATTAATTTCTTGCTGCACGTTTCGAATCAATCTCTGTAAGTAATGTTAAACTAGATTGGACAGCGGATTAAACCTGAAAGTGATCTAGCATTCTTTTTCTTGCTGCTAGCGCACCTTTCTCCGATAGCAAAAAATAAAACCGCTCATTAAAAATGAGATTCAATTCGCTCATCAAAATGAGATTCTAAAACGGAAACTGAAATTTAAGAACTTAAATATCTAATATCTACTTTGAGCAAATTTTACGAGTTTTAATATGACACAAGGACAGAATCAAAGTATGTATGTAATAAAGGTGTAATTTAAACAAAGTAGTCGGATAGGGTACCTAATATTATTATACGGTGTTGTTTCAACAATCTTCGAGTGAAGGGCGACACCTAGAAATTGTAGGTTGCACTGCGTGACAAGTGAACGGATCTTACTTCACAATGTCGATGTACGATAATAATAAACGCATGTTTATAGGTACGTACGGTTTTCATAATCTTTAGCTGAACATATGCTACTTTCAACGTAGACTGCGTCCTGCGGTTAAGATAGATGATATTAGAAGTTTCTTATAACTATGAACATAGTTATAAGGCTCCATTGTATCATACAAAGCCATAAGTTGTTAGTCGCGGTTGTCATGCCAACATCTCCGTCAGGGGTAGTCAGAAGCATGATAAGTCTGACTGTACTGAACCATCGAACACTTAAATGTAGGAGACAACTAGTTATAGGATTGTACAATAATGTAAAACGAACGAAACGCAGTAGTACGAATACTACTACTCTTACGTCGATCTACTTCATTTTCTTTCATAATCTCATATTTTATAAAACTACGTCAAGTAGCTTATTAGCGGTCAAGGCCGCTTGTCAGCTGTTAACTTAGCCCAAACACATCACACAACACACAAGGATTTTACAAGACGAGGTAAAGAGGTCTGTAAAAATATTCACAATACAATACGAGGTTTGACAGTTTTTGAAACGAAACGGTCTAAAAATTAGTTGATTAAATATCCGCTAGAGCACTAGCAGAAACGAAATTTTATTTAGTTTTGTAGAACTATCAACGTAAGTGTCGGTACTGTACAACGACTTTTGCTTATACAACAGGTATTTATTTACTAGACAACTACTAGTAGTATTAGTAATAGACATTACCATATTGCGATATTATTCAAGGCTTGTGCCATACCGCTTTCGCTAATGTAGCAATTTCAATAAAGATTTAACTGCTATAGTTAGTTGGTATCTTCATATAGAGTAGCTTTATTGTTTCTGGTATATTAAAAAGTTTAATGGATTATTTATTTTCTTTGAAGTTTAGCCAAGGTGGCCAGTAGATTTGCATTTCAATCATGTGTAAGTAATAAAAATGATATAGGCAATTAGGTACTTAGTTTAAATAATTGTATTCACATTGTAATCGATTTTAGAAGACTGACTGATCATAGTATTGTCCTAAAGACCCATAGAATCTTTGTGAATGGACTAAGACGATCCTAATCATATGACAAAACAGTGTTTATAGTTGATCTTTCGTTTGTCATTTACTAAATCTATATCACTACTAGCTGTCTGTCCCTATGTATGCTTAGGTCTTTAAAAATACGCAATGGATTGTGATGCAGTTATTTTTAATAGATAGAGTGATTCAAGAGGAAGGTTTATATGTATAATACGTGCAAAATATAGTAGAGAAACACTGGTAATTTTAAAGGTTTCTAATGTAATGCAGGGACATAGCGGTTGCGGCAGTATATAGCGGCTGGGAGCCTCTAAAGAAAACATGTTTGTATTGTCTAATGACAAATAAGCTGTGAACGTTGTTTAAAAAGACATTCTGTAGTATATTTAGTATCAACATAATACCTGTGCGAAGCCGGGGCGGGTCGCTAGTCTATACCATTATATAAAGCGGAAGAGTTTGTTTGTTTGTTTCAACGCGCTTATCTCTGGAACTATCAGTCGGATTTGAAAAATTCTGCGTGTGATAGCCCAGCTCTCGAGGAAGGTCATAAGATATGTAACATCACGCTACTGGCGACGAGAGCAGAGCAGTAAGCAAAGACGCGGGTGAAACGTAGTTAGGTATAATCTTTATTCATTTACTGACGTTAGTAGTGTTTCGGACAGAAAATAATAACCTATTATTACCCCAGTGTAGGATAAAGACTCACTTACGACACGGACTTATATTTTAACAATCTAGTTTCCTCAGTATTTTCCCTTCACGGTAGGTCAGTACACAAGGTGACCTTAGATAATACAAATTTATAATATTAAATTAACAAAAATTTACACAATGACACCAAACTCAACTTTTTGCAAGTGTCATTGTCTGCAATGAAAAAAATGCAGGAATATGAATAAGTAAAGCATATAGTTTATAAGCTTTTCGAGTCCTTACCTTTTATAAAGTGTAGATACACAAAATATAACAATAAACTGTTGAACGGAATAATATTGACACGTTCATTCAACAAAATACATATACGGTAAAAAAGAAATGTGGGCTTGAACAACGAAAATGCACAATTGTCAAGGGCAATGCTATTTTTTACGCAAGTTAATCTTACAATTACATCTTATTACACGCGCTGAAACGCTGAGATTGTAGTATGAGATAATATTTGTTTACATTGCTTACATACTTTATGATTAACGAAAAGACGGAAAGAAAAATGTAACACATTCTCTCGATTAAATAACACTGTTTATACTTTTAATACTAGTAACATACTCGTGAATTTAACAAGTTATTTAATGTGACAAATAGTGACAACGTAGTATGATAACTTTATATTTATATTTTAGTTAAATGGTAAAAATAATATATAGTAATGTGTAGATTTATAAATTTTTCATAATTTATAAATCTACATATTATTTGGCAGAGTACGCCGTCTACGTAGTATTCTGCGTAGAATACATTTCTAACATAGTTTTCATTGTATTGTCGCCAATGGTGATTAATGGTACGAATCAAATATTGAAAAGAGGTTCTAATAAGCCGTTTAGTTTATTACCGTGTTTATCTTTACGTTAATTACTGACATAATATCATATGCAATGAGATTAATTAACACACAAAAGATTTCAAGCGATTAAAATTAAATAACGAGTTTATGACTCAACATAATCCTCCTTTTCGTGCAGTGCGTGAACTTAATGATAAAGTTTGCCGAGTCGAGCACGATTTTGATACGAGAACGAGTTATAGGGGGACCGGGCATACGAGCATAGAAACATACTATATGAAGGTCCGCACGCAAGCACATTTTCATTTTCAGTCATGAAATGTTAATTAAGAGTCTATCTGGATACTCGTTACGTCATGCAACGTACTGATAGCTCAATGTAAAACACTCAGTGAAATCGTTTCAATATCGAGTGCTTTCATCATTCAATGTAGGTTAGTATCAATGGTACTAGGCTCATTGGACGTCAAAACATGACCTTGACTTTAAAAAAATCTCTTCGGAAGTGAGTACGGAAGTCTTGTGCTTCCGTCGTGGGACAAACGAGACTTGTTTATTTGTGTTGCCTGACCGTAATTGCGACCGGTTATCGGTTAGTTGTTGCCATTGAATTTATTGTCCTCTCAGCAACACCCGGTACGTGCTGCGAACTTTGATCGAGTTAGGAGGAAATAGATATTCCGGCACCTGGCTATACCTATTTTATTACACCTATTATAAGTGATGTTGATAACTATTAATATCAGGACTCGCACCTTAATAGTAGAGCAAGGTTAGGCTGCGTTTTTAGTGATCAGTTTATGCATACTTTTCTAAACATATTGTGATCCCCCTTTTTTGTTTTGAGTAAACAAGTTAAATATTTGGTTCCAACTTTAACAGACGATTTTTTGTGATTTATTACCAAACATTTAGACTGGAAATGTACTATCTACGTGTTATTAACAGAAAAATTTAACTTATTCTTACATATTTAAATATTTTAAGGTATAACTTCCTTTATTTTGTTACCTATGTCTAATTTACTCGTTGGAATGCATTGCATGATTACCACTTATTACAACAAGAGAAAGCATGCCATATTCGCCAACAGATTCAAAGGACATCGTCCAAAAACACGACGTATTGAGTTAGCTCGTAAAAACATGTAGACAATCGGAGTGTGCGTAGGTATTTTTACGCGTAAATAAAAGTATTATTATATCTCATATATTAAAACTGAGCCCAAAGTCATATAGACAATAAAAAATAGCATATCCGCCTTTGTGGTTCGGTGGTACTTGTGTACAGACTACTGTGCAGAGGGCTTGATTCCATCCCCGAATCGGATAAAGTGATATTGGGTTTTTCTGTTGAGAAATTCTAAGTTTTAGCCCGGAGTCTGAAATTGTGCCCGGTAAATGGCAACAAGCTAGCCCTCTGTTACATGGGACCTAATATAAAAATGCCAAAATGTGGGTATTACACACCTATGTGCCTACTAGTACTAGCTTTCCGCGGCACGGTTTCACCCACGTCTTTGCTTACTGCTCTGCTCCCGTGGCCAGTAGCGTGATGTTACATAGCCTATAATCTTTCTTAAGAGCGGTATTACATTATCATATAAATATTATTTCATATCTGTCAAATTCTATGATCATAGTTCGACGACCCCCAAACTGTAGTTATTATACCGTCATATATTCTTCATTTAAACATGTTTGATCATCGTTCTATGATAGTCTAATAGCGGTCTAAGAAGAGCTATCATACGCAAAAAGAATTTTTCAAGTCCGACTGGTAGTTCCAGAGATTGGCGCGTTTAAACAAGCAAACAATCTCTTCTGCTTTATATATTGGTATAAATATACCTATATACATATATAGTATAATAGCATATATATTCCTATATAGTCATGAGACTGCCTCCGTGGCGTAGTGGGAGCGCAAGCGACTGCTGAGCTTCCACCACGCCACGTCCAAGATTGTGGGTTCGATTCCCACACGGAACAAAATTTTGTCTGATCCATAAATATTTGTTCCGAGTCTCGGTGTACTTTGTGTCCGTTGTATGTTTGTAAAGTTCCCTGCCGCACAGAGTTTGTTCTCTAGTACGAGAGTTGAATAAAAAGTTTAACTTCTTCCAATGTCATAGGTATAATCAGCGTGGAATACAAATTAAGTAATGGTTAGTAAGCAATTAAACTCGTTCTTACCGTTCTTGACATTGTGGTAAAACTTGATTTATTTATAGACTTTATTATTGTATCTGTACCTAGTTCAATGTAATTGTGGATACAAGTGTCTTTCGAATCACGTTCGTATCTTATGTCTTACTTACTGCAGAATAAAAACAGATTCTTATCAATGGAAGGTTTTATTTTAGACTAGTGTCTTGTATTGTTCTAGGTGACAATTATTAACTTTAGCAGAAAGACTAGGATTTAAAGAATTTTATAAGAAATTTCCTAAATTTATTAAACAGTTCTAGTGGTCTTTTTGCACAAAGCCTAATGTACGGCGTTGCAGTGCTGGGTGGATCAAGACCAGCTAAATAGCAAAGTTTATTCATACAATTAGCACTTTAAAACATGGCAACCTAATATGAAACTATAATTTTCAAAAGAAAAAACTTATTCAGATTTTGGAGAATTTGGCAATTGCTATTTTCATTTATAATCTGTAACTATTATATAAAGCGCAAGAGTTTATTTGTTTGAACGCCCTAATCTCTAGAACGACCTGTCGGATTTAAAAAATTATTATTGCATATGATAGCCCATTTTTCGAGGAAGGTTATAGGCAATGTAACATCACGCTACTGGCGACGGAAGCAGAGCAGTAAGCAAAGACGCGAGTGAAATCGCGCCGCAGAAAGCTAGTTAGATATAAAACAGTTGCTATGTACACGCATGTTAACTATCCAAGGCATACATCACTAAATAGTTTTGAGTCGTTTCTAAAATTAGAATTTACACGAAATTCAGAGTAGTTAATGTTATGCTCATTGTTTTAGTCTTAAAGTGTACGTATTATGTTTTAAATTAGTAGTCGGCTGTTTTACATATGTATTCGAAACAACAAGAACAAAAATAATGCAGTACCTACCTACTGAGTACTGCGTAATTTTATTCAGTATTTGAATAATTGAAGGGATGACGAAGATATGACTAATATACAAGTAAGCCTTCTACGAAATCAGTAATGATTTACATTTTACAATATTTTTCTTTTATTGTAAGTCTTCTTAGTATCAAAATTCTGAGTGCAATATAATCATTAAAGAATCATAATCTAAAGTAATAATTATTTAATCAGCATAGGCTATCGAATGATCCGGTAACGAATATATCAAAATGCATCACACCGCTTCTGACTTTAGGTCTAGCACCAGTCTCCAATGTTCTACCATACTGAAACAGTGACTACTATTATGGTCTCACACACTAAAATATTCATGAGACATCATCAATCATTAAGTGGTGGCATAAAGGAATTGAGAAACTGAGCAAATTATTAGTATCATCTCATCAATAATTCCGTTAGTAAGAATATTTATACAGATACTAGCTGCGCCCCACGGCTTCGCCCGCGCGTAAAATGAGTTTTGTCTACCTCGAGAACCAGACAGAGAGAACAAACACCCACACACACACGCACAAACACACACAAACTTTCACATTTATAATATTAATAGGATGTATGTACGTATATATTACACCTATAAATTATACACAATTTATGTATTTTATATTTATCTGATATATTATATGGCTACGAGCCCACTGCATTAAAAGTTATAGATTCGACCCTTTTTTTAGGAGCCCAATCTCTAATCATAAAATTTCTACATTTACCTTGCTTCATCTCTGCATCACCTAATAGGTTGACTGGCATAGAATGCCTTCGCCTTTATACATGTTTATGTATGACGTGTGAAATAAATAAAGAAATATATGCAAAAAATGCTGTTGTTCTAAAATGTAAGAGCTTGTGCTAGCTCTAAAACAATGTACGGATTTTAAAACACATGGACACACGCTTGTATATACTTCAAATTGGTTCTATATGTTTCTAGAATGCCAATAAATAGAACAATTTGCTAAAGAATGGGTAAGCTTTTTCATAAAAGGAGTTTCATATTATTGGTTCAGTGTTATCCGCTATGATTGGATCCAATAAGGTTTTATGACTTTTATGGATTTAGTTGTTTGCCAAGACAAATGTATGGATTTATATTTTAGACCAAACAAAACAGAACTAAGCAAATAGCCTATAACATTAAATTACTTATTACTTTACGGAATAGTGTTTTATATACATATATATGTAGATGATGCACGCAAAGCCAGGATCATTATTCGTACCTTACTTTGCACCCACTTATTCAAAAACTTTGTAGTCTTCACGTGTACATAACGAGAACATTAATTAAAGAACATACCTAGTACCCACCCTAAATCTATGTAGGTACCTAGTAATTTTAATACACTTTCGTGACAGAAAGGCTTTTCAGTGTAATTAAATTTTTTTGGTGTTACACTGAATTCTCTCAAAATGTTATACAGCAAAATAACCGATTTCGTATTATCGAATAAAAGCTCTATTCTGAAGACGTCTACTGCTGAATTAAGAGCAGTGTCAGTGTAAAAGAGGCAGCACGGGAAGAGGCATATTTGAGAGCCTAAAAGGTAGGAATTTGCTATAGTCATCATGCTGGCCTTGCGGTTTGGTGATAGCAGCAAGGATATATTTCTACCTACGTAGGTAACACAATCGAATAAATATTCTACCTTATCTTAACTGCACAGTGACATCAGCATTAGTACAGTATTTACATTATTATCACCGCAAATAGTAGAACAATTAGGCATGTTTAAAAATATATTTTCTGAAAGAATCGAGACAATTTACTACAAAGAAAACTATTGTTCATTGTTGCAATGTTGCGAAACTTCCATGGGTTAGTTTAGCTAAGAACGCACAGTCTTGACAATTGCATAGAACATAAATTGCAAAACACTAGTACGCAACTGTATTACAGCAAAACAATAAATATTATATTTAAAACTCAGCCTACACCGAAATTGTATAAAAAGTGAAAAAGACCATAAATCATAACAGACTGAGTAAAAAATGTGCTTTAAATAATGTATGGGTATTTATAAATGTTTTGCGCGTTATACCTAATAATAGGCACTTTGTACAGATGAGAATACATTGCAACAATTAAACTTAATTAATTTATTACTTGTACATAATAAAGGTATGTATATTAAGCAAAACAGAACAATTAACGTTTTTAATTATAACAATATGTAAATTAGATACATAAAATTTGCAGTTTCATCTCGAGGGTAATGCAAAAAATAAATTAAATATTGAATATAATATAAAATATGAATCACTCTTTCATTGAGGATGCGATATGCTTCACCTTAAAGATCTTGTATTTGTATCTCTACGTGAATGCAAAGGGCTAAAGATTGGAACCAATGGTGTTTTATCAAAGAGGACGTTTCCAAACTGTTGACGTTCACAGTCAGAATGATACTAAATTAAGGCCAAAATAAAAAACTTTTGCTTTTTAATCCAAAAACCAGAAGTTTTATCTCGCTAAATGTGAATTTAAGTTTATATGTGTTGTGTTTGTTTTGCATTCAAAATTTAGACTGCTTTTTGGACCTCTTAAATGATCAATAACAAAAAAGTTAAATCTTTTTGAACATGTTTTGGTTTTAAATTATGTTTTTATATTAATCGTACCTACATACATTTACATACGCGACATTTAGATATCTATACTTTTATATAAAGCGGAAGAGTTTGTTTGTTTGAACATGCTAATCTCTCGAACTACCAGTCGCATTTGAATAATTATTTTTGCGTATGATAGCCCAGTTCCTGGGGAAGGTTATAGGCTATCATACATCGCGCTATTGGCGACGGCAGCAGAGCGGTAAGCAAAGACGCGAATGAAACCGCGCCGTTAAAGGTTGTGGTCCTATATATTAATATGTATACCTATCTCGGTCCACTGCCGGCCTAAATAATAATGGTGTTTGTATGACAGCAGAATCGATAGATTAACGTGCATGAAAGTACTTTAACATAGTTTAGAAAATGGTCAAGAATCTCTAGACTCTGCAACGATTCTATTAAACGGTTGTTACCGACTATAGTATTGGATTAATAAACAGTTGCTTATAAATCGCTATAAAAATGCCGTGGGCCTTCGAATGGTATTCTACAGAAGTACTGGCAGTGTATTGTGGAATTGCGACGATGCATACGAAGCGCTCTGATTGCACTCAGCTACCACTGCGCAGTGATCAACGCACCCGCTCAACCGAATAGATTGAAATAGCCACGTTCCCTGTCTTTATTAAGTACTTTGTATCTTTACTACTTATAATGTTATTTATTATACGTTAAGTAAATACTGTATGTTGCATTTGGTACTGATAAGGCGCTATTGATCCATACTATTTTACCTTTTTAGTTATGAAGTTTACAAGATTAATACTTATTAATCCTGTAAACTTCAGAAAACTACGGGTCCTAACTTTAAGTAAGGAATAATATAAAATTGACCAAATAAAATTAATAAGCCGTTTAAAAACTAGTGAAATATTGCTGTCCATTTCGAATATTTATTTAGGTACTCAACATCCCATCATCATCTGTAGAACTCATTGCTACGGGAGAACCAAACTAAAATTCGAGGTGTTCAATGAATTTATTTATTACAATGTATATATATATATTTGCTAGATAGTACACTAAAGTAATTAACCTTATACCTTATTTGACTGGCCTGTTGGTCTAGTGGTTAGTGATCCTGACTGCTAAGCCGGAGGTCGTCGATTCGATTCCACCCAGGACAAACCTTTGTGTGATGAGCATGATTGTTTGTTCTGTGTCTGGGTGTAATTTATCTATAATATGTATGTATTTACAAAAAAAAAGTATATAAGTAGTTTATCCGTTGTTTAGTACCCATAACACAAGCAAATATAATTGCTTAATTTGGGGCTAGATGGCGCTGTGTGAATGTGGTAAAATATTATATTATATTATATTATACTTTAAATCAAAATATGAAGTTTATTTTACCACTGCTTTTATTCAATTTTATTTTCTGACACTGCCGTGTTGTTATATCGGCACATCGGCTACTCTTTTTACGGGGTTTCTAACTATCACTTCAAAGGGATCAGTAATTTATCAGGATTAATTAAAATCAGGATTAAATCTAAATAAGTTTTCATTCTAAAAAGTGTTTTTACCTAATATTAATAATTTTAATGATTTCAATCACAAATTACACCACATTTTCACGAAGTCGAAATGGTCCAGTGGATAAGGCACCCACTTCGTAAATACGAGGTAGTGGGTTCGAATCCGGGCAAGTACCAATGTGATTTTACAAATCATATGTACTTTCTAAGTTTATCTTGGACATTTCTGACTAACGGTGAAGGAAAACATCGTGAGGAAACCTGGACTTGAATGTCTGAAATTGCCAATCCGCCTTGAGCAAGCGTGGTGATTAATGCTCATACCTTCTCTATATGAGAAGAGGCCTTTGCCCTGCAGTGGGACAGTAAATAGGCTGGTATTATTATAATCACAATGCCTTACCTCCACAGCTGAATTAAGTTTATCATGCATTGCACTGATGTTTTTCCCTTGAAAATATTCTAAATTACGGATATTATTTTTAATTTCATATTATTATGTATGTGGCGTATGATATGAGTGGCTATCAGACAAGTAACAGACCTGTTGATCGAAAATCCTGCGCAATTACGCAAGGTACGTTCGTCGACTGTTTTTTTTGTTTTGTAAGCATATCGAGACTTCTTTGCGCTTCAAATTAAAGTTAATCTTCTATTAGTTACAGGTATCATACTGACATCTATGACAAATTTTACTGTTTACTTACTAAAGTCAGAAATGAAAAGAGTTTGTTTACTGGTGTAATCAGTGGTTATCGAAAATAGTAATAATCCAATATTTAGGAGTAGAGATCAGGAGATATTCAGTCGTAGGTCCAACCGGTTAAACTAGTCAATACGTAGTGGATGAAGATTTATGTAATGGTGTCTATCAAGAAAATATAAATACACGCACAAATACACACACTTACGTATATAATCCTAGTGATGGAACCAAACGAACAGACCTGAATACCTACATATTAGATAAAATTCTTTTAACTTCAAAGTAAGAAATGACCGTAAAAATATTATTTATTTTCTATCAATTTTGCGTTGGTCACGTAAAGTCGGTGTTGTGAGCATCACATAAAAATAAAATTTATTTTTATGATGCAAAAACACTAATCGCTATGAGACTGATTGATATGTGTTTTTTTGCAAAGCTTCGATTATTTTAATTTATTTCTGAAAAGGCAATTTAAAAGTAAAACTAAAAAAATAATACTATAGAGCTGATATTGCTCTTAAAATTTGCTTTGGTTTTACAACTGTAACATAAAAATTCATAATAATAATAATATCTCGACAACTAAAATGTGCGCTGAAAACGACCAACTCGTAGGTTTTAAAAGTG
This sequence comes from Parascotia fuliginaria, assembly GCA_963082885.1. Lineage (NCBI taxonomy): Eukaryota > Metazoa > Arthropoda > Insecta > Lepidoptera > Erebidae > Parascotia > Parascotia fuliginaria. Next base: position 7,976,469 of record OY720180.1, on the reverse strand, counting down.
TATTCAGGTTACCAGTTTCATTTCATGGACAACACTGTAGACTAGACACAATAGATGTTTTATTGTCATCACGGCCATAACCGTTAACTGTCCCGGAAAGTGATAAGTGAACGGACGTCTTTATTGTAAATAACTAAATTAAATTGTATGAAACATTTCTATGATATTTACTAAATTGTTTGCACCATACTATATTAGCACCATACTCTATATTATTGTAGTCGCTTGTGATTGCGCTTCGTCAAAAAACCGTATACCGACGAACATCAGATAAAATACCTACCTAGTATAAAAAAATGGAATTGGATACAATTTATGAAACGTTTTTGTTTTTTAACTCTATTAAACTTTATTGCGTCAATTATTTTTGATAAATCTTCTTTTTTGTTATGATTATAATATATTCAAATTAAAATATCCGTGAAAAATACATGTATAATAATCTGGTTTTAGTAAATTTATGCAATTTGTGTTTGGAAAATTTATAGTATTCAATATAGGTAGTAGACATTTGACTGGATAGTGAGATGCAGAATATCTACTTAATTTTCGAGCTTGATTAAACTTTAGCTTCTTAAATTGTTTATGATTATAAAGCTAAAGTTATATAACTAAAGAGTCTGAACGCTACAGTCAGCCACGTGGTTTACCTGTAATTTTCTGTATAAGGAAATGTGGAATTGAAATTATTATTAGTAAAGTTTAGAATCAATTTAAATTTCGGATTTATAACGCCTCCTTTTGGATTATGATAGCTACAATGTTGTTATATTAATATTCATATGAGAACCTGGCACAATACAAATCTGAGTTTCTACTTTGTTGTAGTTTGAAGGTAATCCAATGTAGGTACGATTAGAGTATTATTTGTACAGGATCTTTTAAAAATGAGAGTCGGACACTAAAAATATGTAGTTCACTATTATCGTAATTGTTGCTTACTGCTCTGCGCTGGCTTACTGACTTACTGATATACAATGAAGAAAAGGTCGTGAAGACGCCTGAACTTATAAAAAAATAAGTCTGAAACCATCAATCCTTGAATAAGTATAGTGATCAATTCTCGTGCCTTAGGACAGTAAGGGACTGGTGTTAAAATAAATGTATTTACCTATTACTTTAATTATGTCAGCGTTTGTTCTCGTTTACTTAAGGATTAACTAGATCTTGTGTAACAGTTTACGCAGCGATAAGATTAATAATATATGAAGTCATTAACGAGCTGTTTTGATTGTATTATTTATATATTATTATAAGTATACTGAAATATACAAATATATGTGCGTTAATTGAATGCAAACATAAAACAGTGAATTCTCGCCATTTACGACTTCTAGTCGAGTACTGTAGAGTAGATTATGGGATAACAACAAAATGTGGATAAGGTTGTTGGTTTGAAACTGAATAAGTTTTTTTATTCCCGACAGTGGTAGACGAGCAGACTAAGGTAACTGACGCTCATGGACGACTCAGAGTCTAATAAGATTTTATTAAAGTTATAATGTACTTTCTAAGTTAACCTTGCACTTTACAGATTTACGGTAAAGAAAAACATTAAGAAAAAAAAAAATTGTCTTAAATAGCTAATGCCGTGAACAAGCGTAGCCTTATTGGTAATGCATATGCCCTCTGTATGAGAAAGAGACTTTCACCTTGCAGTTCGAATGAAATATAAACTTGTAGTAAACATGTGCTTGCTGAAGTAGCAATTAAAACGATGGCGGACCAATATATCTACGAAGTTATGCATATATATATGCTTTAGTCGTGAATATTTTGTGGCAGATACCTATGACAATCGGTGTAGATAGTCCGAGAAATCTGACTTGTGGCTTAACCTGAATGTGGCTCAGTAATTGGGTAGGTCAGATGATTTATTTCATGGAAAACTGATTTAATTGTACTCGTAGTTTTATACTCGGACAAAAGTAAAACCTATGAGTAGTATAAAAAGCGTACAAATTAATAGTTTAACTTCATAGATACCAAGTTAATGAAGAAAGGAATTAATTGAGGAAACGTGTCGTCAACATTTATCAACGATTATGATACGCTTTGAGTCCAATCTGGCTACGAGGTAAACGCATTTAATCAATTATTGTCACCTAACTTTTTTACTTTAAACTCCTGTTTTATTTTTCCTGTTTTGTTAAGGTTTTACGAACATTGTAATTACTTACTACTACCAAGTAGTATTAAAATAAGGAAGTAGGTCAGCAATCTTACTTTTTCCAGTGATTTTTGATCATACTTTTTGCTGATAGAAAAGGAGTGTGTACATGTATGATGTATCGATATTGCAAAAAAAATATATGTGCATATATTTTTGGAAACATCTTGAGACTACACAGGTGCCGATAAGGTATGTGTAAGTGGATTGTGAGTGAATAGAACTGATATTTCAGGTAATTTACAAAATTGGTATGTAGGCACTTATCTCACGTCAATACACAATTTAAATGCCACAGGTGAAAGATAATGTTTAACTTTCAGTGAATTTAAAATATTCGTATTTTCATTAGGTATGTCAAACGGACACAGTATAGGACAAGGAAGTGAATATCTACTATTTATGACTGAATAGGTAGGATGTACCTATTTATGTTGAAATTTGCGTGCATTCATAAAATTTATATTTATGTCATGTCGAAAGTCTATATTGCATAATTTCGAAATATTAGATTTAAAATTAATTTCTCTTCAGGACAAAGACCCAATTACTTATGTACATTAATGCAGTTAATGTGGCCGGCTGACCGCCTTCTGAGCCACTAAATAAATTACTAAGCTTTGATTACCGTCGAAGCGCTAAGAAGAAATAATAAATCAAAATGAATTATAAAATTTTATATATACTTTACAAGCTGCACCCCTCGGCTTCGCCCGTGTTTAAAATGTGTTTTACTCCCTTGTGCACCAGACCGATTTTCGGGAAAAAAGTATCCTATGTCCGTCTCCGGATTTATCTACATACTAATTTTCATCACAATCAGTTCAGCCGTTTAGGCGCTTAGTGGTAACAAACACACACACACACACACACATACATACATAGGTACACACAAACTTTTGCATTTAGAATATTATTAGGATTATTAACTTATACCCATTTTGTATAAACTTAATTATTTTAAATGATAAAAGTTTCAAAAAATCTTATTTAAGAAAAAGAAAGTCTTATAGCTTGACGGATGAGTAAACTAATATATAATGTATGTAAAAAAAGCAATTTGTATACTAAGAATTAATTAATTACAAAGAATTATATTTTTATTTTATGTTATTTTGATAAAAGAAACGGTTACATCAACATATTAATACTGGTAATTGTGTAGCCTACCACTTTATCCATATCTTACCAAATGCCTAATACTTATTATGTTACTTATATACAAGTTAAGACTATAATAGTCTAAAGTCAATCAGGATAAAGAACCATAGTTGTTGGGATTCGGCGAAACCAACTAAGCCCATTTGCTATCTTTTAAAGTATTTTTTTCAAACTCCGGTACATTTTGCTTGCTAACATCAATAATCATACCATCATCCGGTATGTCCAAATAAACTGATTTTCTTTACTTATTGTTTTTTTATCTATTCTAATAATATACAAACCCATACGTGAATAGTCGTTCAATAAAAAACGGATAATTTTTAAAAAGTAGATGCAGAATATGTTTCTTCCATTTCTCACTTCTCATTTAGAGTGGACGTACCTGGCTTTCATATTTAACTGCACATGTGTGATCCCCTTACTCACAATTCACCTCGTGGCATACAAAGGACAATTGAATAATAAATTACATTGAAATTTTTGTCATTTATATCTAACATAATATTAGTTTAATTCAATTATTTGATTAAATTATTAAGTATATTTTATTAAATATAACATAATATTAATTTAATTCAATTGAGTATGCAAGTTACATAATGTTGAATATTTGAACTGTGAACCTACTAATTTATTAGGTGACAACTTAGTTTTTGTCCTTATTATTATTGAATAAATATGTATGACTTATTAATAAATGAAGATTATTCTGACTGTAAATAAAAACGATTTGTATATTTTTTTATTCATGAGTAGTTTAGGACTTTTAATTGTTTTCAAATTTTCGTCTGATTGATAACAATTTGTAGAAGTTTGTGTATAACATAACTCGTAGGTACCTATAAATATAAAATAAAATACAAGTATCGTTGTAGGTGAAAATGTAGATACGCATGATGACTTATTACTACCCACATTTTTTATATAATACTCGATTGCATTTCTACACTTTTTAAGTTTCTAATTAAAATGAATGTTGTTATAAATAATTATTTCATAAATCATTTTGAGAAGCATAAATTAATGGAATGGTACTCACTCTTAAACAAACCCATCTTGAAGCACTTTCTCATAATGTCTGGCAATGTATTTGCCCTGTTTGTATCGCCCATATATCACACTGATCAGTCTTTGAAATTAAGTCTCTTTTATATTGTTGGAAACAAAATACGAGTTCAGTAAACGAGCACTCGTGAAAACTGTGTAGGTATTAAACGCGAGCGCAGCCGGCTCGCTACGAACTGATACTTTATCACACTGATGGGTGAATCGACGGGCGCAGCCGAGTAACCGGCGCCCGCGCCACCCGGTCTCATTGCCACGCTCCGCATTCAATCACACAAGAGGATTAGTTTAATCTTCAAAATAATACAAACAACGATTTACTATTTATAGCTACGAATAGGTATAAACACCTACTTTTCTAATTTGTTACAAAGTAGCTTACCTAATTTAATGATGGCATTAGAATTTACTTTACGAATTCAAATAGGTTTCTAGTTCTACTAATTAACACGTTATCATGTAATAGCCATATATGGAGAAGTACACGTTTTGCGCAAAAGTAATTAAATTAAAAAATAGGTACCTACTTACCCAATTTTCTATTCTCAAACATTATTATCTAAAGAAAGTAAATAACCACTCTGCAAACTTTAAAAAACAACGAATACAAAAATGAAAAGTCGATAAATTATGAAAGATATAAAATTAACAAGAAATTTAGATAACAAAACACTGCACTGTTGTTGAAGTACCGTCTGTCTGGTAGAAGAAATAAAACGTAAACAAACAAATCTTGACCGTCAAACTGTTGCTTCTATATTAACCACAATTTGAGAAATACCCTCGATAAAATAACGACAAAAATAAAAACAAAGAAAATAAAAATAAATGAATACAAATTATACAGAAAAACTGAGAAACATGCATTGATTGATTAATGTGCAACAAACCGGTCGGACAAAATATCATTAGATATTGACTTTTTGGATCATTTGGTAGGTAGAACAAGTTTTTAATAAAAAATACTATATTATATATACAAGTTATTTTTGTAGACGAGAAACTAATGTACTTAATATATTTTATAATTAATTACATAACAGGTTTAGCTGTCATTTCTTTTGAATAAAATTTATGTCTGTTTTTGCTTTCAAAATGTAATAAACTGTATAATTTTTATTTTATGCTTGGATTACTTTTTCTTTTTCGTATTCTGGACGAAGCATATTTTGAGTTCAGGGTAATAAACTAACAGTGGCTTTCTATAAACGATTTTTTTTAACCCGATTTTATGCAATGGATCGTTCAGCGCTGAATCGTTTTTAACCGACTTCAAAAAAAAGAGAAGGTGTCTTAATTCGACCGTATATATATAATTATATATTTATTATGTGTGTTCGCGGATAACTTCGTCGTTTATGAACCGATTTTAATGATTATTTTTTTGTGAGTATTTTTTAATTTTGAAGTTGGTGCCAAGTAAATACTAAGTAACGAAATACTATAAGAACTTTATTACAATAGCAAATTAAGATTGATAAAACCTATAGGTACCTAGTTATTGTTTTAAATACTATATGACCTTACTACAATAGCAAATTAAGATTGATAATACCTGTAGGTACCTAGTTATTGTTTTACTTGGCACCAACTTCAAAATTATAAAATACTTATTTAATTATTTCTGATTAACTAAATCAAAATACGAATAAATTTGTGCTATGTAAATTTATTTTTTACTTTTTAGTTACCTTCCTGTTTGAGTCGGTTTTCTTTTTGTTAAAAATTATTTTATTAGGTTTTTAAGCACATTATATATAACATTCCGAAAGACATCTCATCCAACTGTTGGCATGGTGGTCTCCACTATGGCGCGATGGCGGCTCTAAAAGATGCATTTTCAAGGCTCGCTTATAATATCCTGGATCAAAATTCGAAAACACGCGAACATGAATGTTTATATTCATTGAATCACTAGCTACATGTCTTGTATAAAACACAGATGTATCAAGGTACTATAATCTATCATTGAAGTGTACGTTACGTTTAATCTTAATTAATTGTATCGCCACTAACAATAACGAGAGTGTATTTATTCAGCGCTTGTGCAAAGTCTACGATGTAAATAGTCTTAATCCGCTTAAATACATGCTTTATAAATAAATTTATCTGCTTATTTAAGTAAATTGAAGGGATTTGTTTCTCGAGGTGAAATTATGATAACCTTACCAAAGAAATTAGAGATGTTGTCGAAGTTTTTACAAAATTTGGCAGCAGCCAAATTGAGCTTTACGCTACAGAAACTGTAGGTAGTCATTGCTCGTCTGGTATAAATAGTCGTTAATGTCTCGCCTCTACTCTTACGCCGAGTGTTGTAAGTTCTTTTTCCATGTCAAATTATGTGTGTTACATACTTTTTGTCCTATAATAGCAAGATTGAGGTCCTAAGCACATGTGCGGACGTTCCTAATGTATACAGCTTAATAGTAATGCACAAATTGTGGACAACCTATATTATTATTGTATGTCACTTTAAGGGTTGTATATACTAGTAAAATAACTAGTCTAGACATTCACAATACTTCAGTGATGCCTCGTGTACTCTCCATAGGTTACGTACGATAGCCAATCGTCAACTTTGTCTGATTAAAAGAACTAAAAGATATTGTTACATTGTTTCTATAGGAGATTAGGGTTGCCTCATCTGCTTCGAGAAGCGTTTACGGAGAACATCGTAGATTTTCCTCTTAGACTTTGTATATTTCATATGATTGATGATGATTTTGTTATTTACTACTTTTGTTTACTGTGTCTGTTTATTCTTATTAGAATAAAACGTCACAAATACGTGGTAATTTGTATTATTGCTACTACTTGTACATTTGACTACTTGCGTTAATACGTGACTGGCCGAAGTACATCTATCTATACTCGTACTACAAAGTTAGGAATTTAACATATGTATCAGTCTGCTGCATCGTAAGTCTCAAACGATTGAACCGGCCTTGATTTAGTTTTTGTTTTGTTTGAAAGGTGTTTTGATCGAGATTGTTCTAAGTCATAATTTAAAACAGTTAAATTGTTTCAAGATTATGAGGTACTTTCTAGATGACGGAATGGGAACAGATATTATAGGCTTACTTTGGGTCTAGATGGCGTTGTGTGTAGTTGTTGAGATATTATTTTTATTTGCTACTTCAAATACATGTCATTATCTTTAATGGCAATAGGCCCTGGCCTGAACATGGTAACCTTGATCATATCAACCGCAAGATGTTCACTGCCAAATATAGACCCTCCGAAGTCTCCCTTAATATATAATATTATTATAGATAACCTTCAATCTGTAGGAATCTGCTGGATTGTCAATTCGTTACTTAGTTACAGCAGCGGCCTGCACCGTATTAGATTTTATCGAAATAGTTTGTAGAAATAAAACAAAAGGAAAGGGTTATAAGATTTTTACTTATATGGAATAGTTAGTATGAGATACTTATACTACGTATTCTATATAAAAAAAATCTCTAAAATTATATGAATACTATTTACATGAATAGTATTCATAAAATTTATCATAAAAGTATGAGGTTTTTTAATATCATGAATTATCTTGACAGTAGGTACATAAGTACTCGTACTATCATAAGTCACCTCAATTGCTTAATCTCTCACGGAATTATAGATAACAGTAAATGTATTTCTGCTGAATAATTTAAAATTCATAATATTATGGATAGCAGATTCGTCAAAATAGAGAAAGATATAAATAACGAAAGTCGTTCAAAAATATAATCATAATATATTTTTAATGAAGTTTTATCGAATGCGTGACAGTTTAGGAACAGCATTTGGTTCTGTAGTCTACCTGAACAACGATAATACTTTAAATTATTTAATTCTTTCGACAACGGTAAGCAGCTTCTTTATTTTCATTAGGCGTTTATGACCTGACTTGAGGTTCTTGGATGAAAATTACTAATGATTTTCTTACAACAGAAACGCTTATACTTAATAAATATATATACTTAATTGAAACTGTCAAGCATGTGTTGTAATTAAAACAAAATACATGTGAAGTGCTTGCCCTTAATATTTTTAACCCTTTCTAACTTTCATGATGAGTGCCAAAGATCTCTGCAGTCTGTGACATACGAACGAAAGAACAGACAGACTGAATGAAATCATTTGGATTTTGTTTTTTGCTAATTAGCGAGACTATAAAAATAAATTATTATAGTGTAATTTATTCTCCGAATTACTGATCGATCCGACATTAGTTATTTTGACTATATCTAATTTTATTAATTATAAGTTGGATTAGAATTTTTTACTTAAATTTTATGTATAAAAACTTAGTTATATTAATAAAACATTGCTTTTGCATGTGCACTTTTTATTTCTGTAAGGTTAAATTTAAAGGTCGCATGTCAAATTTAATTACGTTTATTTATTATATTCTACCTATTATTTATTATTATTATAATCTTTCTCACAATTTACAAGAATTTAACAAATAAAGGTTTATAAAAGAAAAACTTCACTATCTTTCGGTCTATAGGAGTTAGAGTAGAGTATCCAGTAACCCCCCCAACGGGGTTCTCGCCTTGTCGCGGCGGGGGGGCTTAGAAGCCGTGGTTACCAAGGACCACGGTGAACCAAGAGGAACCCCAAGGAGGCGCCGCTCCTCTGGGCCTTGCCGGTAAGCCCACGATGGAGCGGCTCTGGTGGGTTGCGGTGCTGTTTGGGCGGCACCGCAACTGGGTCGGGCTGCAGTGTTGCTTCGGCGACACTGCGGCTGAGGAGTGGCGAGGCCGCGGCGGGAGAGGAGTGCCGGTATAATGGTGCGCCGCTCTCCCTACCTTCCGCGGCCTCGGCGGGACCGCAACCGCCAGATTGCGGACACGGTGGGGCCGCAGGGGAAGAGGAGTGTCGGTATTGCGATGCGCCGTTCTCCCTATCCTCTGCGGCCGAGTTGGCCTGCGGGCGGCGGTCGGGCAATCGCCGCCCGAACAGCAGGGGCCGAGGCGGCAGTGCGCGTGTTCCGCACGCGCCTCTCGAAGGAGGGGGGCTAGGCCCCTAAATTGGACGGGGCCCGCTCGCGGTGAGCGGGCCATGGCCCGTCGGGGTCGCGGATGAATGCGCAAGCGACTCCCGTGACCCTGACACTCTGGCCGTCTGGAGGAACACCGTGGGTTTTAGTCGGTATGCTGGCCGCGCTTTGAGTGCGGTCGGAGAGTCCGACATAACGCACCCGCCTTGCCCAGGCGTATGCGTAATGCATTTCCCAAGTAAAAAAAAAAAAAAAGAGTATCCAGTAAAATATTTCTTTATGATTAATTGCGATTGCGAAAAGTCGTAATGGCACAGTGGTAAAGGCACATGCTTCGTTAACACGAGGTCGGGGGTTAGAATCTGGGCAAGTACTAATGTGATTTTGCAAATCATATGTAAAGAATATATGATTTGAAAAATCACATTGTTTAACTGAACATTACTGACTGACGGTAAAGAAAAACACAGTGAGGAAACCTAGACTTCTGTGGAAGTATAAATTCGCCAATCCGTCATATGCAAGCGTGGCGATCAATGCTCATACCTATTAGAAGAGGCCTTTCCGTGCAGTGATAATAAATTGTGATGTAAATGAGTTTGTACAAATATAAGTAAATGTAAAATTTTGAAAGTAATTCCTTATAAATATTATTTTATTTTGTGTTGACTTAGGTGAAGCAGTAGCTGATACCTAAGTTATTTATTATTAAATTTTTAAAAATCATCGTACTAGTTTCCCGCGGCGCCTTTTAACCCGCGTCTTTGCTTACTGCTCTGCTCTCGTCGCCAGTAGCGTGATGTTACATAGCCCATAACCTTCCTCAAGAACTGTGCTAACATACGAAAGAAGAACTATTCAAATCTAACAGGTAGTTTCAGAGATAAGCGCGTTCGCGATTATGGTCTACAGAACTTGGCATACATTCATTTCATACTTATATAACTTCACGCCCGTCTCCCATTACCGGGGTAAGCAGAGACTATAGAACGCCATTTACTGCAATTCAACCACACCTCCTTTGCCTATTCAACAATCATTATTCTTTTCATACACACACGTCGGTTACGGGTGCTTGTAATTGTGCCCTTTGTCAACACATCACCTATTTGGTCCGCGTATGTTCGTCTAGGGTGACCCCTACCAACTTTTCCAGTCATTTCCAATCCATAAATCTCTTTCGTTATCTTACTTCCATCCATCCTTTCCACATGTCCAAACCACCTTAACATACTTCTTTAAATTTTAGTCACTATACCATCATTTAATCCACAGTCTTCTCTTATCACGCTATTCCGTACTCTATCTGATAGATTAATTTAACACATGCTTCTCAATGCTCTCATCTCTACTGCATTTATTCTGTTTTCATGCTTTTTCTGCCATACCCAACATTCACTACCAACACGTACATAAGTTAACTTGGCACTCATTGAGATATCAAGCTTTTGTCGGTGAAGGCAATAACCACTATTAAATTTGGCTGCCATTTTTAACCGACTTCAAAAAAGAAAAGGTTCCCAATTGGGATCGTATTTTTTTGTATGTGTGTTACCGCAAAACTCGGCAATATATAAACCGATTTGAAAAATTCTTTTCTTTTCTGAAATGGGTTCCGTATTTTTTTATTATAAAAAATGGTTCAGTAGTTTGGTTCTTAGTTTTGTATTATGTAAAAACGTATACAAGGAGTAAAGAGATGTAAAACAACGCGTTGATGTCTTTTGTGACGACGTAGTAAAAGTATTCAAAAAAGAAAAGGTTAAAGAAAAGAAATATTATTATTGTTATTATTATTATTATTATAGTTATGAGGTCGGTATTTTTTTAGGTATTTTTTTAAAATCATAAACCTAGTAATAAATATTAGTGTACAGAATCAAGTGGAATTAGCGTATAAGTCATTAATTTACAATTAGTAAAAAAAAAATTGAGTGTGCGTCTGTGTGTGTGTGTTTGTGTGTGTGTGTGTGTGTGTGTGTGTGAAAAATAAAACGTAAATCTCTTTTATTCATTAAGCGTGTTAATGTTTATTTACATTAATAATCTTACTAATTAGTTATTATCATTTATACTGAAGTGGAATTTTATGTAAATAATTAGCTAAGTATGATCAATGATCATATTTAAAACAATGTTATTGATATTTTATATTTTATCTAACGTTACATTTTGATCTAATTTAATTATAGCGACCTTGTATGCATTCTGCTGCACGAAATATGATATTTTTATTGCTATCATTTTAATCTTTTTGCCCGACTGCCGAAGTCAAGGAGGGTAAAGTTTTTCGAGCTTATGTATGTATAAATAGACCCCGACAAGATACTGCAATAGTAAAGCTACCAACTCCTACTTCGCATAAATTTTAGGTTAGTTGTCTAACATTTTGTAATTTTTGACGTTCATAAGTGTTAATTTAATTAACCTATATGAATAAACTAGCTTTATCCCTCGGGAACCAGACCGATTTTCAGGATAAAAAGTAGCCTATGTCCGTCTCCGGCACCGAATCTATCTACATACCAATTTTCATTGAAATCGGTTCAGCCGTTTAGGCGCTTATTGTAACAAACACACACACACATACTAACTTTCGCATTTATAATACTAGTAGGATATTATCATTTTCATTTTCAAAAAGTTGGTTTCGTTCCTTCAATCCTGTTCGTGGTATCGATGTATTTATAAATGTGCGTAGGTTATGCACGTCTATTTTTTTATCACGCTCTACAGCCTAAATGGCTTGATGAATTTTAGCATAATATGAGGTGTAATTAGATTTGTGTTGATTTTGGGAGTAACATAGAGTAGTTAAATAAAATTTTAATGTAGCACCGGCACGGAAAACATGGGTTTCTTTATTTTAGTTTGTTTTAGGCAGACGGTCTTGTTGTTCCTTTTTTAATATTTCTTGTGGATTTATTGTTTGTTTTATATCAGTAAAATTAACAAACGAGTAAAATGCTCCTACTCTGATGGTAAGCTGTTACCGCAGTCTACTATAGACAATTAGAATACAAATGGCAGTAGTCACGCGTTGTGCAAAGTCAAATACTCTTTCAACACTCGTACCTATACTAGTTACCACTGATTTAACATCTACACTTGCTGTTGCAGGCGTTGCAGCGCCCATGCTCATAAGTTATTATGAGTTATATAATTATCAAAATAAACAGTACGTTATTGCATTTAACTTTCGTGGGAATAAGATATTTTCCACTGTAAACATCAGCCCATGTTATTCTCGAGGCTTCACTACTTAACCCAGTTTTCTTTTATCAATTCTTGGTCACCCCGATCCGCCTTGCAGAAGAAAGAAGGCTTAATAAACTCTAATACCGAATTAACACCAATTCAATTTTGTTGATTACAAATCGCAGATTTTTTCGGCTTGCGAAATCTATAATATGTAAGCATATTATAAGTAATATAAACTTTCCGAAAGTATTTCACTAGCCTTATTGAAAATCGTATAAGCTGTTTAACGGGGAAACACAGAACAGAAAAATACATTTATTTTATATTTTGCTTTATGCTCGATACCTACTCAATATTTTAATTTTATTTGCGTGCCGTAATGTTAATGCTATTTAGAAGTTTCGTTTATTTCTACTTACAAAATAATAAAACTGACAAGTACTGGTCTATAATCTATTAGTAGGTATTTAACTTATTTGGAACACGCAAAATAAAACACGTTCTAGAATATAAAGATCATGGTTGTCATAAGTAGTAATTTGTTTAACTTGGCCGAATTTGTAAGTTTGTTGACAAATTGATGCCAAGTAACTTGTAGGTTTGGTTACATACTAGGAATTTTTTTATGAACTTATTACATTATTAGTTTTTTACATATAAGGAATTTTGCGTGGTGATTAGTAAACATTCTAAATCGGCTATATGATAATTTCTTGTGCTAATAATTGTTGTAGTTATAGTATTTAGCAGATCTAGTTTGTTTCTGTCACCTACAAATATGGAGATATGTTATGCTTAAGAAAGATATTAAGAACAATTTTATTATATATTTTAGTTTTTTTTAACATAGGCTAAATTGAATAGCTATAGGAATGATTACAAACTTATAACATACCATTCACTGGTCTAGGAGTATAATACGCAGATTCGAAGCATTTATTGTTCCAAGTTTGGATGCACCTATACCCATTTAGGATTGAAGTGATTCATGTATTATTGAATTGAATGACAGAAAAGAAAAAGTTCTAAAATAGAATAAACAAAGATCGATACCATAACAAGTAAGTATTTAGGTATGTTATAGAGTGTTGTTACCAAAGTTCTAGACTCGGACCAAATAAATATTTCCGTTGTGCAATTTAAAGGAAGAAATTTCTAATTTTGATCCTGATATTGTAAGCGGGTGGTAAAAAAAACGAATCTTATGGTAGCTATAATAGTGGAAGCCGCGATTTCATGATAAACTAGCATCTCTGGTCAACTAATTGCCTGCCTACTATGAGACTGAGTACAGTAATTTTGGTCATAATTATATATCAAAATTTAAAAAAGTTTCCTCACTTTCTATAGTCTCTTTATCCGACTATTATACTATATTATTATTATTATTACTACATTGGGATTATCGAGGCTATTACAGATAACAAACATTTTTCGGTATTTAAATTAGTCGGTCCCGTTCCCTAATAGTAGCTGCTTATTAATGGGATAGTGAAGTTTTAGACTAAATCGATGTGAGTCAAAAATTGCATAATACATGGCGAAAGTCTCATTATTTAATAGAGGGATATTACGAAAAGGAATAGTTTATAGTATAAATGTCATAGTTAAGCCCTTGGTTGACACAGTCGAGTTCAAGCAGCCTGTAGTACATCTCTGTAGTCCTACAAGAAAATTGCTGATATGGAAAAAGTAAGTACTTGCATAGGCATTGTAATTTATTTTGTGTTCTTTCTATTTTATTGCAATCTAGAGGTTAATGTTAGACCAAATTATATGGTTTACAAAGCTGTTTTGTGCGTGTGAGTATTAGTGGGTATAGGTAGGTACCTAAGGTAGATACTAAATTAGGTACTTAATGCCTAATAATAAGAAAATTTGTAGTATCCCGCGACCCATTGCTTCTTCCCTAGAGAAGTTGTATGTTTCAGAAAAAGGTTGATATGGACTGTTATATAAATAATGGGGAAAATGTTGTGGTTTTTTCAATAATAAAAAGTCTCGTGGACCACCACGGTATGAAATACAAAGTATTTTAAGGCTTATGGCTGTTAAGTAGGTGTTATATGAACCGCATAATTATCATCTTTATGTAACATGATCTTCTATATTCATTATGATGTTGTTTACGTTCTATTTTTAAGGACCTTATACTTTACATAATATGTCCATATAAATATGTTGTTCTCTCATTATATCACATTTACTGATATTTCGTTTGGATTAATGTTTCACGTTGGTTTGAGTTAAATAGTCGTGATCGAACTTTTCAGGAAACAGAATTCTTTTGAATACTTTTGTAATGTTATTAGTTAAAAGTAGTCTATTCAGCTTTATTTTATTATTGGCTTAGGTATATCAATATCTCACATGAAACAAGTGCCTTCCACAAAGTGTTATATTTCTACAATTTACACAATACCTAAAAAATCGGCGTCTATTTATAGTTTTAACAAAAACGTATATCTCATTTACTTTTTACTATCTGCTACCAAATATGATGCCAACAATAAAAATAGATTGTCTTAGCAAACCGCAATCTTATTATTAGTCTATTAATATACCTATCTAATAAACAGGTTAGGTTGTTTATATTTTATATATATTTTTATATTTAACGTTTGATATTTGGTAATCTTATGTTATGGAAAAATTAACAGCTTTATGAGAAATGAGTTAACATTAGCTCTCTCGTAATTTTAATATTCTATTTATAAGGTTCTCAAACAAGATACACACATACGGTATTTTGTTGACTACGGAACCCTAAAAAAGTTAAATAGAATAGAATTATTTCATTAACGATATTTCTCGCTCAAAATAAAGCAACTTATCTATGAAAGTATTTTACTAAACATTCCAACTATAAATAAAACACTATCTGATTATTGTAATCTTGCTTGCTACGAGCAAGCTACCACTAGCAATCTTTATCTTACCTTATTTACTTATTTTCAGATGTTGAGAGGAATTCTACTTTCATTAGTGATAGTACTATCGATAAATGCTGTCTGCTCAAAAGCTGGCGTAACAAAGAACCTGACTGCTCTACATGAAGATGAATCAGTCTCAATTGAAACTCACGTACGAGAATCAAGAGAGATAGGCTCCATACTGTCATCTATTAAACAACAGTTCAGAGAAATTATCGAAGACGTCATTAATGGGATATGGAATTCTGTTAAATTGTTCAGCACGCAATTAAGGGATAGGCTGTTGAGGCAAATGGAGAGTTATACATTTTCTGATGTGTTACGTAGTGTGATAAACTCTATTTTTGAGGCATCCTTGGGACCAGAATTGGTTGTTGAAACCGTCGTGGCACCTGAACCTGTGGAAGTTGACGTTGTAGAACCCATCGAAGTGGTGTATAGACATCCTTACCCTTTAAGATCTCTGTATAAAGGACACTAAGATAATTTATATACATTGGTATAACTAATTACCTAAGAGTGAAAACGGCTAATAGCACAGCTTCTGTGTAAGCACCTTCTAATAAGAAAAAGTTGTTGTTGTTTGTAATAAACAAACACAAACCGTAGGAATAATACAAATGATTAATAAATGTTAAGTGATGTTAAACCAAATTGTTGTTTGTGCTTTTTTATCGACTTTGGTGGCAGGCGTGAGAGCGATCAGCTGCTGAATGGTAACTGAATGCCCATTGACTTCGGTATCACAGGCACTGTTAGCAATTCCCTTAGTTTAAATGCCACTATCATCGTGTTATTAAAAAGAGAAAATAATAATTTTAGTTACTCAAAATACAAATTTTCGTCAGTTCAAAGCATCTTTTAAAGAGTTAAGTACTCTTTAAAAGATGCTTTGAACTGACGAAAATACCACTATTCCCTAGCAGGAGTAGTTGTTACATAGGTACTATCGCTATGGTTGTGATAGTCATATGATCAAGATACATCTCAGATTAAAAGAAGGTAAGAAAAATAGTGCAGTGGTTCCTCATTGTACTTTTAGTAGGCATTGTTGATTCATATAAAAAAAAACATAGCTAATTGTATCAGGAAATTTACACTAATATACTCGTTTAAAGTATTCTATTTTGCTGCCCGAAATTCTTGTTATTTTAGGCAGTAATTTATGCCAGGTAATGAGGTACAGGTACTTGTGCGTAAAGAGAAAAACAATTTGTAGTAAGTACATAACTGTTTGTATTACTGTTTAAAGATCCATGAAAATCTTTTATCTCTTTCAAAAATTTATTTTACAGTTATTAGTGGAGTTGTTTATTGATGTAAGTATAAAGCAGAATATGCATAGTCTCATGGTATTGTAAACCAAACATTGTAGCAAGTCTCTAGTGGTTGTAGGTACTTGTCTTTGCGCAATATATGTTAATTTTTTCTATATTTGAAGTGCCTTATACTAGTAATTACCTAATACAAAGTATGCAAGATTTTCATTGATGATATATTTAAAGTATAGTTTCAGTTGTAATACGTGCAATACTAAATATAAAAAATAAATACAAAAATCAACTAAGCAATACATATAAGACGTCTAGGACAACGTTAACTTGCAGCCGATGACATAGTATTCTTAAATGCGCGGGAAATAGTTCTAACTTAACGGCTACCAAGTCTGGAGCCAGCATATCGTCACTTAGAGCGACTGACACTGCCGGCTATGACAGCCACTTTGATTCCACTCTGCGTAAATCAAGTATTATTATAGGTGCAGACTGTAGTTAGTTTTTTATAGTTATTCAATTATATACTAAACAGTTGACTTGCGGGGTCGACAGTCAACGACCGCTGACATTGCGAACGGTGTGTTTTGGCCTATCTGAAAATAACTACCTACACACTATCAGGTTCAGTGACTCCTTGTAGCAAGGATCAAGAACATTAGCTTCCTTTTATTTCCGTCTAGAATAAAAACATTACAAAAGAAAGATTTTACAAAATACATAGATCTGACATAATACGAGCCTGAGCAATTCAATCATTGACGTCATATGTTTAGTGTACCTAATTCTTGTATATTTACTGTTGCCAAGGATACGATATGTTTTCATTAGAAACCTAAATTAGGCCATAACGACTTAACCGATTTCGATGAAAATTATTATATAGATAGATTCGGCGCCGGAGATGGAAATAGGCTACTTTTTATCCCGTAAATATGTATAAAATTGGTCTAACTGATCAGTACCTACCTAAAGGCTATAGTCTGGTCACTATCTTAATTGCTGTTATGTCAAAATGTGGCCCAGTGGCCACCATATGGCAGTCTCATAAAAATTGTTTATTCCCAAAGATCCCAAAGATTTATTTCAAGTAGTTTATACCCACGTGGAACTATTGCTTTACCCCGCTAACCACTTTTATCACCGTGTTAGTAGCATACATAGGCAATAATAAAAATTACTGAGGCCAACCGTTTTATTTTTCTTGGTTGCAAAAACCGTTTTTCTCTTTCATTTGGAGGCACCTTCAGCTGCTATGACAAAATATAATAAATAACTAACAATTATCACTAAATACTTAGTTTTAAGCATTCAATGAAACCGGATTGCAAAACCCTACCTTGGCCGGTATAGATTATTAGAAAAAGTAGGTACTGCATAAAAAACATTATCACAAAAACTAATGGATACTTATTACCTAAGATATTATTAGATACCTATTACGCTAATTATACCGATGATACAAATTACGTGTAAAAGAATTACAGAGTTCAAATAAATAATATTAATAATATCTCTCAGCAACTACACACAACGCCAACTAGACCCAAAGTAAGCTTAAACATATTATAGCTTGTGTTATGATTATGAGTTCTAGAATGCATACATACTTAAATACTTTTTTTTGCAAATACATAGATACATATCTTAGATAGAATCACCTAGACCAATGCATGACATGTTCATTAACACAAATATTTGCACTGAGCGGGAATCGATCCCGCGACCTCTGCTTAGCACTCCGTACACAGTACCACCGAACCAGTTAAAATGAATGTCGATGATATTGTATATTTTATCTATTTTGATAAAGATATCGATTCATCTTATTTAAAGTAGTAATGACATTTATAAAAACAGGAGTATTCAAGAGGTGTTTGCTCTCCCATCTTATTAGATATAACCATATTATTACAGTTAAGAAAAATTTTATCAAACTTACCTATAACTTCTGTATGTGCTAGGTATAATAAATTTCGTATGTAGTTCTACCCTAGACTAGGCTCTCATATAGGTAGTTAGTAGAAGTCAAAAGTATGTTAGCGCAAAGCATTTTTATTAACACTAGGTAACTAAATAATGCGATTATGTGTCATTGTTTTAAAAATAATTTAGATTTAGATTTAATTTGTACCTTCATTTATCTATTAATTAAACTTCATGCACACAGGTACGTAGGCGGTTAAACAGCTAGACAAAATCATTGGTCTAAAGCTGTTTTATCGTCATACATATAAATGCCGTCGAAACGATGCTACAGTTATGATTTTAAATAAAAATAATTTAAACTCAGTAAAGATATCTAATTAGTTACCTATAGCCAGTGCAAAATAATCTTGTTAATAGGTGAAAAAGGCTAATTCAATTTCACTTAGAAGTGCTTTTAAAAAACTTCTGCACTATATAGATATAATATTATGTTCTCAAGTACGGGTGTTTAAAATAAAGAAAGAAAAAAATTACATTGTCATCATACAAATGATTGATAATCCCTGCGGTTAGGTAGGTATATGTTTTCATACATTGTTTTAAGTAGATATGTTTGCTGCGAAAATTAAACGAAGTCCAAATTGTTTGACTTTATTCTAGAACGCCTTGTAGAAATATAATAGCAAGATGTTGATCCGCCACTTGTTTTAAGTTTACATATTAAATCTCGTAAATATTGTTTATTTTTGCCTCAATTTGGTTTATACTATTGTAATTACAATTATCATGTAATAAGAAGTATGTTAGACATGTAAACATTATGTATGCTTGACTTTAAAATAAAATAACACAAAAATATTTTTCAGACACAATCTATTTACTCTTCATATACAATCTCGGTAAGCTACAAAATGACAAATAAAAATCTGAATAATATAATGCTATCCTATATTCCACAATGACTAATAAAACAGATTATTATACCACGGGTTTTACTTCAAACACTACGTCGACTACGTCAATCATAACTCTAATGTTAATGAGTAAATTACAATGAATGACTCATTGACTAAAATTTACTTAGTGCCTAGTAATACTACAATAGCAATATTTAATAGGTAATAATTTAGTACTATGGCCTGATCAATTTTATAAATAGCAGTATTTAAGAATGACAGTGCTGTTACTACACGATAAGGACTAAACAACTTATTTTCAGAGGTGAAGATAACTTGTTTGTATATTAATTTTCACCTCTGAAAATAAATTCACAAGCATAGTAATTATAGACGTGTTGGTGTTTCACTTTTTTCTATTTTTATCACGCTAATTTAGTATAAAAATCATGAACGAAAAGATTATTTAATTTTTACACTTAACGCTGGCAGAAATAGGCGACACAATCATCGGCTCTAACTATAAACTTCTTCAGAAAATACGCAGATTTTACAAAGGGTGTTGAAGAAAAAGATAAAGATTTATTTGTTATTATATTGTGTACAATATGGTGTTACAAAATATTAGTACCTACTTAGGTATCGGCAAGGTATTATTTATTATTAGTTGATCTACGACTGGTGGTAGTATGATGGCGGATGTAGCACAAAGTACAACATTAAAATTTAAAACACCTGTAGTTTTTTATATAGCAAATTGCATGAAATGATAATATCAATAAAATGTGTTCGCTCAAATAATCAAACTTCCATAAAACGCCTGTCATTTATGATATCGCAGCATGTACTTTTGTAATTAAGAAAAGTTGCTCTGCGACATCAGTATTTATTTTATATACTGATAGCTACACGTACGATAACTGTTGTCGTAACCATAAGTAGGTACTTAGTGCATTAAACTTTAAAAAAAAGATTCATCTAATATCTGTTTGACGAAAACTATCTGTTTTTGTCAAACAGATAGTTTATATTAGGTGCATGGTGCATGGTGCATGGTGCGTGCATGTGCGTGCAAGGCTTTCTTTCTACCGATCTATAATTGAAAGCCCGATTTTATGCAATGGATTGTTCAGCGCTGATTCGCTTTTACAATACATGTCTATTATTGACAGCGCTTCAGCGTCGAATGAGAAATGAGACTTTTCAAGAATCTTGTATTGAAATTTGTTTAGAGAAAGCCACTGCTGCAGTGCCTTTCTATTCGAAAGGCCTCTGTCTAACAGGGGACGTCTTTAGACTGATGATGTGACTAAATGTAGGCGCTTCATAGTCTTGTATTTTTCTCAATAATGACAATTAAATCTCTTGTGATTAATTTAAACAGCTTTTATATAACTATCAAATTAAACGATGACCGTATTTCAAAAAACAAAAGACTAACTACGCAAAAAGTATAAGCCTATTTTCAAATGTATTATAGTCTAAGATTAGGTCTTTTAAATATTAGTTAATAAATCAAGTCTAAATCGACCTTTTGTGTTGCGAATAACGAGTTTAATGGTATAACATCAGGCAGGGTGAAGACCGAATATTTGTAGGTACTTAATTATTTTTGGTGCTTTGGTTTTACGCAGTAACAAAATCGTTGCTGTGAGACAATCTAATAATAATATGAACGCCTACATACAATGCATATAAACTTAAATAAATTTTTGGTAGACTTATCTGCTCTGTTAAAACTCTTTTTCTCTGAGATCCGCTGATGTATCAAGCTATAATTAACGTTAAGTAGGTAGGTACCTACGTAGGTAAGTTTTAGATCCCTTGAAGTAGTAAAAAACTAGTGTCTGAGTCAACGCGATGCAAGATGCAAGACCTACATAGTTTCAAGTACGGTATTGCCGATTGATCTAAAACCACAAAATTTGACTTTAAACAAAATCTTACGACGTTGTTCAAGAAATTGATAAACACATCATTTTTCTTCAAACAAATTTTTGGGTTTTAAAAATCAACCCCCAGTTTCTGAAAGGCTGCAACGAAAAATTTACTAGTCACAAACTGGGGGTCAGTTTAACATACATCCATCTATTTGTCAAACTTAAATGTGAGTTTTCTATAAAGTACAAGTAACATATTAAAATTTGTACCCAGTTACCCACTGGTAAAACAAAATTGTACGAAGTTTAATTTTTATCTGATTGACAAACTGCCTACATAATACTAGTGAACGTACTTGACCAATTTTTTTTTCCTAGTAAATCACAACTAATAAAATGCATCGTTATTAATAATGACTATCAATAAAAACAAATTGGTTACCTTGCAAAATGGCAGTAATGAGCTAAATTATATGTCACAGAGTCTAAGCTCATAAATAGAATTAATTATTAATAAATATTATGTCGCAGATGTTAGCATATTTATCTTGTCATAAGAATTCTAGGCCTTTTGTAAACAATAGTATTAAAAGTGAACACTGCCATAGGTAAATTATGTAAATACACACAACTTTTTGTAGGTCAAGTATAATTATTTAACTTGTGAGAAAGAATCTACTCAAGACTGTGTTGCCAACAAAGTTGTCTTTATTTGACTTTGTTTTATAGGGCTTTGAAACTATTAGAAACCTCTTTTTGCACTCGTATTAACATCTATAGACTAGGTACTATAGGTATAAAAGTTATATATGAAATTTGTAAAAAAAAAACTTGGGACTCTACATAACTTAGGTATTGCGTATGCAGGGATGTACCTATACGAGCAGTAGCTATAACATAGTCCATACTAATATTATAAATTCGAAAGTAACTATGTCTGTCTGTCTGATACGCTTTCACGCCTCAACCACTGAACCGATTTTGATAAAATTAGTATAGAGATAGAACACAACATATAATGTTTTATTGCGAAAAAGTGGCTTGAAGGGGTTGAAATAGGGGATAAAAGTTTGTATGGAAAATGCGATACAACCGACATTCCGATTAGGTTTTGAAACAATAATAAAAGGTACATTAAAATATACGTCGTGATTTAAGTTAGCATAAATCCCAATTACATTAAGTAAGTAAATATACTAGATATTCAGTTTATTTCATTAGGTACCTAAAATACATTCTATAAATGTTGGCACCTCTTCGAAAGAAACAATGACAGTAACGAGTCACGAAAAAACTCCGTCCCGTTTATTATAAAAGGTTTCTCGAAGCTACCAGTGGGAAACTTCCTTCACAGTTTCCCATGTGACCGTTTATAATTTCTCAACCTTCACACTGGACTACATTATTGGGTGCCCTTGTTATCAATTACTTTAGATAGCATTGAATACTTTTCATTAGCATAATGTTCTATTGTGAAATTGTTTTCCAAAGGTTTCTCGTTTAGATAAATACTGGTTCATGAGTACTTTTGCACGAATTACTTGGAAGTACATTGAGCAGATCTGCTCGAGACACAATGTGAGAATAAAGGAGCTTTTTAGGTCTGTCTATATTCGGACAATATGTTATTAACAAACAATGAATTGCCACGATTATTTTTATTTTATCATAATAACTTTTTATTCAAGGGTTTGAGGAGATCTGTAATACAATACATCCACGTTTCAGAATACATTACACGTAGTAGAGAAGAGTCTTTTGCCGTGGAGAGGTACTTCAGGTATTTAAATCATTTATGTAGGTAGGTACTAACTAAATTACCAAAAATATTTAGAATTAACTAAAATAGACTAATTGCGTGTGTTCAGCTAAGACACAATCAGCTGTACAAATACCATATTCTAGCAAATAAATTTAAATGTTTTGATTTAACTAAAACAAATCAGGATCGTGCTTGGTTAGACCCAAAGATTACAAGTCCCCATGACATAGACCAATAGTTAGTCTTTGTTAATTTTTAAACTTCACCCTTGCTTGGGTTTGTACCTATAAGTTTAGACTATCTATCTATCTACATACAAGTACATTAAAACTAGGTACTTACATTTTTATCAGCATTTGGTACATCCAATTATATTAAATTTTTTTCTCCCTTATGATTATATTTTTCTTTTATAAAAATTAATTAAGTATCGCAGTGATTTAAAACCAACATTGTCACAAAAAAATAAACTCAAGTTCAAATCAAATATAGGCACAAGTTTTTACTTATCGCCGTTAACCACGACAATAATAAAGGAAAATATGAGGACACTTGAATTATAAAAAATGTATGTAGCACGGAGATCCCATAACTTTCTGGTATATTATGGATAGTCTAGATAAGACATCATTTACTTAAATTATGAGGTGATTTTTTTTCTCCTTTTCATTAATATTAGGGCTTCCGATAAACAAATAAGTATGTAAGATATTTTTACAAAAAGTGACTGCCTCGATATAACTGTGTTCTAACTGCACCTCCGTGCATTAAGCTTATTTATGAATTAAGATGTAAGCAAAGAGCGTTTGAGTAAATACAGTACGGGTTACTCGTACTGATAAAACACTTCTTCTCTAAAATCAGTTTATATTCTAGTCAGGAGACACTTAAGTTACGGACTTGATTTTATGCGTTTTGCATTCATTGCGTCGCAGGTGGTAAAGGTATTCGGTTTAGTTTAAACACGAAAATGTCTTGTCGCACAAAATGCTAATTATGTTATTTCACGGGTTAATTTGTTAGAAACGTAGTAAAGAGTACTTACAGCAGAAAACGGTTGTTACTTTTCGACGAGCTTTGAATAAATAACGCCCACTGTATGGTCTTACAAACGTAGATTACTACAACACAGCCTAAAGGCGATTAAATCTTTGCCTAATGTAATGTAGTTAATGTTTAGGATAATATTGAAAGTTGTTCTATATTGTTGTACACATAATGACTTAATGATATACCAGTAAACAATAAATTATACTTTTATTTAGGCTGCTTGCATGGCCAATAATGAGGTCCCGAGTTCTGGCCTGCGGTAAATATGTCTATCAATAAATTCTCCGTAGTAGATTAAGTAAAGCGAATTAGATTTCTCGCTTAAATCGCAATAACTCTGATTAGAAAAGCAATCCCAGACCATTGTTATATGCCAATTTCTCATAAGCATCATCTCTATTTCTCATCATGTGAGCTACAGATATTTTTGATAGTAAAGTTTACCATAAACCCAACCGACCTAAATCGACTATATCAGGTCGTTACGTTACTGTCTATCACTGTATGAAAGAGATAAACGCTGTAATTGGAGGTTAAGACATAACCTGCCTTCATGTCAGTACAATTTGTTCCATAGAAGTCAAGTATATCATAATAGTAAGACGTAGTACGTAGATTTACGTCTAATAATCTTTATCAATGAAGCATGACGTTGTAGCAAGACGTACCTATAAAGCTGACACCAATTTTACGCTGGAGATAAGATCTCGGATAGCAAGAGTAGTTAGTAATGCGCTAGGGCAGTATCCTGAGAGGCACAGGTTTTAGTTCCATTTTGACGTTCAAAACTTTCCATATTTATTTATTAAACAATGAGACCGTTTGCGACTAATTTTAAGTATAATTGATGTGTCAAATTGTATTTACAATAGGCCATGTAAATAAACGTAGTTAGTTACAACAACAACGTAACGTCATATTTGATTCATGGTTTATTACTTTGTTTGTAATGGGTGGCACACACGCTACGAGAAATCGTTACGATTTTACTGCACCGATAATCGAAACGTGTGTGATAAAAACAGTACAGTTTTAACGATTTTTTAAAACTGGTACCGTCGAACGGAATAGATTGAAAATTTGAATCGATAAATCGGAATCAGAGAAAACTGTGGCGATAATCGTAACGTGTGAGCTGAGTATTAACGGTACAGTAAAATCGTAACGATTTCTCGTAGCGTGTGTGCCACCCATAATACTATTACTGACGACATAGTATAATGCCTCTATTCTTACTGTAGGTCAGCAGTAGCTAATGCTAAAATATTATCTAATGAAATTACCTATGAACTATTAACTAAGTTCTCGAAAAATTTTCGCATGACAAATGACAAGACGACTATCTTCGAGCGTAGTTTAGAGTAAGGGGTAGCAGAGTAGAAGTGCATTTGATTTTTAAGAAAGCTAGTTTCATGTTTATGTTATATTATTATGATACTATACATACTTGTAAGTCCTCATAAAATTCTAAGCGATTACGTGCGATATTTTATATTTAAGTTAAACTTGGATGTTACTTGAATACGTTGAAGAAAATCTAGACTCTTTTAACAAAAAGGCACAAAAGATCGCAAGGAATGAAGTACTCTGGTCTATTGACATCAGGTCCAACCATAATAATATAAATAAAAAAGGTAATAGCATATTGTCTTTGTAAAATAGGTTTATTTAGTTAGCAGGTGACGTGATTGTTATACGTCGTAATAGATTTGTGCCGACTGAATTTAAAGCACATATTTTATATCTGGATAAGTTTGATTGCATTCTATAAACTTGGAAATCAGCCTATCGGTATACTTATACATCTAAATTCGAATGAATACTAACATGCATACATTTTTTAACCGACTTCAAAAAGGAGGAGGTTATCAATTCGGGTCGTATGTTTTTTTTTTTTTTTTTTGTATGTTTGTTATCTCATATCTCGGTCATTTATGAACCGATTTGAAAATTTTTTTTTTATTTGAGAGGGTATACTCTGAAATTGGTCCCATTTTTTTATTATAAGAAATGGTTCAGTGGTTGTATGTTTGTTACAACTTAACTCCGTCATTTATAAACCAATTTGGAAAATTCTTCTTTTATTTGAAAGGGTATACTCCGAAATGGGGTCCCATGTTTGCAAGAAGTGAAGACGTGTAAAGCAACATGTCGATGTCTTTTGCGACGAATTATCTGACATTGACATGTCCATGCTACAAGTGCGAAGTGATTTTCAAAATTAATTTTTTGTTAGAAACGAAGTGGCCCTGGATAAGTGACCATATGCATTTTTTGTATATCTGAGCGATTGCTCGGTTTCTATGATTCAGGGTTTAGCGATCGAGAAAGTGTTGACAAGGACCTTATATCTCTATTTACAATCTTACCTCTCGTCTCTACTTTCTTTCAAACGGCGCGGCGCTGTCTCATTTGCGCAGCACGTTTAGTAGGTCTACCCATATTGAATATATTTATACACAATTAATTCCCACTAAAAGTTTAAAAATAAAATTATTTTTAGAAAAAAAATGAAAACCGACTTCAAACAACACCATGTTCAATCCTTAACTAAAAAGTAGAAAATAATATTTTAATTACTTCATAGCAAAGAACATTAAAGGGGAATCAACGCAATCCTTGATACCTATAGTACTTTACTATTTATAGTTTTTAATCACTTATTTTGGAGTCTGTGCCAGCCAAGAAGGATCATAATGACCTTCATAAAAATAACCTACCTACTAGCAAAAAAAAACCTTCTTGATTAATCTATTAATATATGAATGAAAAATATAGATTTAATACAAGAAATCGAACGGAATCTGATAAGTGCGCGTCAAATTTTTTATGTATAATTATCTGAACACAACTATCAATGACGTCTGCGTTAAAGAGTATGACCGCGTTCTGGTAGTGCACTCAGGCATATCCCCCAAGCGTGCAATTACCGCCCCGTGCATTACAAAAGTTGGTTGCAAAGACAGAATTAAAGATCCTTCTTGGCTGGCACCGACTCCAAAATAAGTGATTAAAAACTATAAATAGTAAAGTATTATAGGTATCAAGGATTGCGTTGATTCCCCTTTAATGTTCTTTGCTATGAAGTAATTAAAATATTATTTTCTACTTTTTAGTTAAGGATTGAACATGTAGGTGTTGTTTGAAGTCGGTTTTCATTTTTTTTCTAAAAATAATTTTATTCAAAGATACAAACTTATATCAAATAATCGGAATCGATCGACGAGAGTCAGTTTTTTTGACGGATCCTCGATCAATAATGATTCATAACGTGCGATCGGCTAATATGAAATGTGATCATCTTAGTGATGATAAATAAGATTTCTATATATCTTTTTTCGAAAATTGTGCAGACACAATAGTATGAAATTTCGCACACTTATAGTTTTAGAGAAGGAGTGCAGAAAGCTAATTTTTTTTTTTAATTATGCTTAGGTATACATTTTTTTTTATAAAATACATTCAATCAATAAAAAATATTAATACACGGTTATGTTTGACATTCAGCAAGATTATTTTTTATAGCTACAGGATTTCATGGATTACATGTTATTGAAACTTTATTTTTGAATTTTTTTATTTTCTAATTCGTCATTAAAATAATCACTTCTCTAAAAATCATCATTTTGGATTTCAAGCAGCAGCATGATATTGACATTTTGTAGATGTAGTTATAGACAAATAATAATATATTAAAGACAAACAATATTTATCTATTCTCAAATGAAAGAGTATACCTCTACGCCTCTACGCGTATGTATCAAATACATGGTAGTGTGAGTAATGTTTATTTATTGATTTTATAATCTTTTATTATGCCTCGACATAAAACATTAACAGATCGGAGTGAGAGACAAAGAAGAAGGAATCTAGATATTCACGGACACATAATAATATCTAGTAATGAAAATTCAAATAATGGTAATACTATACAGAATAAAGAAGTGAATTTGAGAGATAGGTACATTGAAATGTGCACTAAATGTCATTCCAAAAGTTTTTTTTAGTTTTGATGGTGGATTAATGGATTTAGAATGCAGGAGGCAAAAAATTAACAGTGTAGTCTTGGCGAAATCTGTGATTAAAGAAGTATAATATTTGACAATAGCACATTAATAATGTTCAAACTTATAAGTTAAATTAATTACGGTCGAATTTTGACCACTGGACGACCACTATAATAGTTTTATTAGATTTTTCAAATAATTTTAATAGAATAATTGTCATTAATTGTGGGGACTTATGCCTGGAATATGTGCAACCACTCCACCTCTTTTCGTGGGTGTCCTAAGACAGTAAGGGCATAACGGGCAGCTGCATTACGTGCATTCTAAATATCACCTACCTGCTGTCACCAATACCACCTGTAAAGCTTGTTAGTCATGCAAACCCCTTTCTTTGTGATCTTATAAAATGTTGGAAAACTCAAGTTCATAGAGCTTTCCGATTACTAAATATATAAACCATATTAACTTACCATTACATTTATAGAATAAAATCATTGAATCCCATTCAAGCTAACAAGAGCTTAATGACTAACTAAGAAATTATTACACATTAAAACTATTTAAATATGTATTATACGTAGGTTTTCTTCATAATGTTTTATAGTACGTTTTTTTACCTCAACCTTAGAAAATAATGGGTAGCAAATATGTATAAATGCACTTACTGTAGAATATTGTACTGTTGATAATGCGTCAAACATTTGCTTGTAAATAAGAATCATCATATAATATTGAAATAAAATCTGGTCTTACATAACACTCGTAACAGTTTGACGAAATTCAGTAGAGTAGTCAAAATGTTTGTACGTAAAATAAACAGTACTCACTGGCACGGGGCCTACCACAACCTCTTAAAGCAATTTTATTATAATCTTACTTTGTCTCTCTCTATCCTTGTTTTTAATAGGTAGTACAAATGAAAAAGACAAAACACAAAGTAATATTAAAATAATACTGCTATAAGAGGTGTATGTAAGCCCCCTTTTATACTGGTATTTACTTTAAGGATTAAAACTCTTTCTAAAAATTCTCTTCTCGTACGTTATCTAACACCAGAGGCGGTTTTCATTACGTTAGTTTTTAGTTTTGTTACAGTTATTGCATAAGTATCCGCTACGAATATTCGCACATCCGTATCCCTAGTTATATTCTACTAAATTTATATGTTTGTTCTTCTAAATAACCATTTTATATTTTGTTCGAAAAACTACTTGCATGCTTTACTTCAACCACCACACAAATTTAACGAAGGCGACGACATGACCGCGCCAAAAACATTTTGCACCTAAATTCTGATCAAAACTACGAGTATTTAATGTCTGATTACAACCATGCTCAACTTATCATGCTTGGTGAAAGGTCGCTAACTTGCTATTCAGTAAGTATATTGGTAGAACTAGGTATCTCATTAGTCCTTCCTTGTAACACTCTAGGTAGGTAGGTGTAGGTACTATAGACCGGAATCTTTTTATTTAACTCATATTTTATTTAAGTAGCTACGTGTATGTACTTAGTTGTATTTTAATTTGTATTACATTTATATTGCATCACTTTTTATGTAACAATTATTCTTGCGAAATGCCCCAAGGTCGAGACAATAGGAGACTGGTAGTAACATAGACCAATCGATAATCGATTTTAGAAGGATCTTATTTATGTGCCGCTTTGTCGGTTTTAAAAATAATTGTCTGCCAATTAAATTGTATGGTCTAATACTCTAGACTAAAGTTTGATATTATTCAAAGTACCTGACAGTTTTTTTAGTTTATGATGTTTATACATATACTTATTTTGGTATGAGAGGTTCTTATGTATGTTAAAGTTTTACTTTACTTACTTTTACTACAATTTCAGCATTTTAATTCAGGTTTATTGACATGACTATTTGGTGCACGATATCTTTTAGTTAATTTACTGAAAAACACTCGCCCGCCGCCAGAGTTTCCTTAGGAAATTTGATTCTGAGACTTTGGTTGTCAACTCGTTACTCGACACTGACGGGTTCATTGCCTTTGGACTTACCTGTAACAAAAAAAAAGATAGTAGTATAAATAATTAAGAAACAATGCTGAGATAAAAAACCGTGAGGCAGAAAAAGAAGACGACTCTCAATCAAAATGACTCATTATCTTACTTTTGAGTAGTAGTGCGGCTATTATTATTTTAACGTGGGTAGTCTTATTTCTCAAAAATACCGAAATATATTTTTCTGTATAAAAGATGCGACATTACCTGCAACGCCTAATTTCTAAATATTTTGTTCATCTACTTACATCAATGTTCTAGTTAAAATTATGTATAATGAATATAGTGAGCTCATATGGTATTGACCAGAGGGTCGGTAACGAAATACGAGTAGACAAATTCAATGTCACGCACGTGCCTAGCAAGTCGAAGGCGCCAATTGTGCAATCGATAGAGAAGATGCACGCAATAAAGAGACCAAAGTATAAGATTTATAATAAAACATGATACAACTGTTATAAATAGCAGCGATCCAACTAGGATAACAAAATGCAAAATTATTTTTGTATTTTAGTTGTTGTATAGAAAAAGTATACCTACTCTGTATTTGGATAAAGGAAGAATATTATAATACCTACCTGCCAACACAATCTGCTCAATTTGTATTCTAAAATCATGTCTAATTTTAGTATTTCCATTTAAGTTTCTTCCGTACCGAAAGCAATAAATAAAATACAACAAGAATAAAACCGATCTCACAGGGTGGAGTTATACGTATCGTATGTAAATATCTACGCAAAACGGGTATTATGGTGGGTTTCAAGCATTTCTGCCGGTAGCAATATATGTAATGCACCCTTAATGAATTGGCTACCTAATGTTTTTAACTTTTGTCGGATGTTTATTTGTAAAAAGTCAAGAAATCAAATATAAATCTCTAAAATTACTAAACCTATGTATCAAAGCTTGTAAAATAATAAATTTAGATATGTAACGTTTGTAAAATTTCGGATGTTTTGCCAAGAGAAAACTATAAATTTTCTTAAAAAAACAGCCTTTATAACCTACTAGAAACCCGCCTTTTTATAGGGTACGTTTATATTTTTTACGACAAGATTATAAATTGTTTTAAAACACGGCTTTTCTCTACTATAATTATTATTAAACAAGTAAACCTTTCGGAAGAAATTCTCTAAACAATGGTGAAAACCGTATCAAAAGCCTTTGCGTGGCCGTGGTTTAGAAGAAGTTGGCAAATAAACAGACAGAAAAAATCACCTATTTTGCTTTATATTATTATTATGATTGATGATTCATATTACAACCATCAGTGATAAGTGATTACGCAATTAAAACTTATGATTTACGAGGGTACATTTACGATGATTTAATAGTATGGTAGGTAACAGATCGTAATTGTTACCTAGATTTATCATGAAATAACATGCGTTTGTGTCATTTGAATGAATAATTCTTGGTAAATACTAGAGGCGGTATTCTAACTCGTTTTTTTTGTAAATATTTAGAGAAAACACAGGTGTGCGCGTTCTCTGCAAAAAAATCTCCGTTCCTTCCCCTTCCCTCTCTTCAGAACACAGCGTTACCACTACAGGATAGCCTAAGTATCCTGGGTATGGACATCAGCTGAGATCTCAACCCCAAGAACTACATCGAGTGCGTCATTAAAACCGCCTCCTGTAAACTCGGTGTCCTGAACAGGGTGAGGCGGTACTTCACGCCCGAGCAGCTCTGTCTTCTTTATAAGACACAGGTTCGTTCCTGCGTGGAGTACTGCTCTCATCTTTGAGATGGCTCCGCACAGTACTTACTGGATGCACTCGATAGGTTGCAACGGCGAGCAGTCTGTATCATCGGAAGCCCGGAGGCTACTAAGACCCTTGAGCCTTTACAGCTGCGAAGAGACATCGCCTCAATGGCCGTCTTCTATCGCCTTTACCATGGAGAGTGTTCTGAAGAGCTCTTTGAATTAATCCCACCCTCTCCCTTTTTATCCAGAACAACACGTGCGGGACTAAAGTGCCACCCTTTCACAGTGGAATCTAAAGGGTCTCGAACCAAACGGTTCAGCACTTCATACTTTTGTCGCTCAATTAAAGCCTGGAACTCTTTGCCAGCGCATGTGTTCCCATCTAATTTTGATCCTGGGTCTTTTAAGCGGGGCGTGAAAAAGCATCTCGCTAAACCGCCATAGTGGAGGCCACCATACCAGTAGTTTGGCTTTTGCAATGGTGTCCGCCACTTCTGGATTCCACTTACTGCTTACCATCAGGCAAAGTGGAGTCACTTTGGTAGGCTAATATAAAAAAAAAAAAAAAAGAAATAACAACAACATTAAATTTGTTATTTAATTAAAAAAAATTATTAATTAAAAATTTTCAATGACAAGACAATTGACAGTCTTGATTTTTTACCGAAGCATCATTCAGTTCACTATCAGTAAAATCTTTTCTCTTATTTCTATTACACACATCTTATCTACTCTGTTGTTATGTAGGTAACAATATGACAGATAAATTACAAATAATATTCTATTTCGTCGATTTCACAATAACTAGGCAAAAACTTCGCAGTACACAGCTCGCTCGAATAAACTAGCTCCACTACATAATGGTGGTGCCTGTGATCATGATTATTCCTTGCCTAAATAGATAAGAGGGGCCGATGTCCAACAATAACAGTTTAATTGTGGGGCAAATTATGTACAAGTTATCATTTACATAATATGGCCTAGTAAAGACCTTAGCGCTTTACAGTAACGCGACACGTTACGCAATGCAAAAACATTCAATACAGTATTGTCGATAAATGATTGTAGTACCTTGTATAGCTATAAATATTAGGTATTATGTTGCAAAGGGAAACTCATAAGTATATATAATATTGATACAGTGTTGATCGAATGCCAACATCCAGTGGGGCTATTCTATCAATCGTCTTTACGTCGGCAGAGTTTGCATTTTACAAATGTTTGTTTTAAGAGTTGTTTAGTTATAAGTTAATTCCATGTTTATAAAATACTTCGCGTCGCAAAAATTCATATATATTAAAAAATTGGTTTAAAGTATTGTATTGATAAAAATTTGCAATTAAATTAAAATTTACCAAATTTATTACGAAGTAAAATAAAAACTTCTCATCGTGACTTATGGTTAATTGCAGTATTTATTTCACTAAACTGCTTATTTTATCTGATTCTTTATTTTCATTGTATTAAATTACCTATCTGCATGTCTTCTAAATAATGTTTTGCCAAGATTCAATATAGCACGTTAATTTACCTCAAAAAATATTTATGTAAATAAGATATTAGTAGGTATAATGTTTAAGGCTGTAGTCAGATCAGTATTTTATGCCTTCGTATCTAGTGCAATACGTTGAGGCTGGCATGGCATCTGAATTATATTTTCACAAGCGTTTTTTCCTCAGAACAAGTACTAAAGCATAGAAGTACTGTTAAGACAATAAAGCGTACACACTCAGTGACAAATAGAAGTTTAATAGTGCTACGATACCTTCTGACAGTTTATCGATATCGATAGATGAAATTTGTCTATGGGCTATGGTAAATTAACAGACATGCTAATATCAAATGAGGACCGGTTGCATAAAAGCTCTCGTAAACGAATTGAAAATTGAAATATACATGATCGATCCACACACTGCCTCGCATCACGGAGCGTAGTGCGAGCGTGCCTGTTATTGTATTGTTTGTAAGTATCTCTCTTTGTATAGAAATCAAGCGTGGTGCAACACACTGAAAACGTATTTAAGCGCTGTGTTACTGATCCCACGCTTACATGCAGAGAAACACGTACTCACGCGCGTGGGTTCGGGGCCAGAAGGTATGGACACCGAGTTCTGCAGTAACGTGCGTGATTGATGATGCAGATCAGCACTCTCGTATCTGCACGCGTGGCACCGTCGCCGCGTCGCCACGCTCCCGCAGCGTAGTGCGGGGCAGTGTGTGGATCGCCATAATACCAGTATCGGCCTTCTGTTCTTTTCTGACTTTCTTAGTATAGCATCAAAACAGATACCCCAAGGTAAAAATAAAACACAGCTGTAAGATTCATGTCACAAATGTATGATTATATTTCCAATAATATTGAAGCACATTATTACTGCCCCTTAAAATTAAAGTTTTGTTTAAGAATGTCCTGATTATTTGTGCATAAGCAGAACTTAACTTTTAGAAATTTTTCCCGATCTATTTTATCAATAAATTTCTGTAGTCATCTGTTCTCTCTTAATTTGCTTCATGGATCTTCCGGTCTGATCTTACGGAAACCTGCAAAGAACACAATGTACGAAACACTATGAAAGGTACAAAGATAGTTACCACAAAATCGTTAACTACAAATTATAGTAATATTTTTGTCATCGATAAAATATGCAGCACAAGTCACAACACTATTGAACATGACTACACAAATTGGTAAAAATGTAAAATACTTAAAAATTACTGAATCGAATGGCAAACAGACGATTATAATATGATTGCAGTATAGTAAAGTATAAATCACTTAGGTATTTTGCACGTATGTATAGGTTTTTAGTATATATTATTGGTTTGTTATCTACTCACCGATGGAAGTTGACGATTTAAACTTGATTTTCTTTGCGAAAAGAATGTAATTTACAACCTACAATAACGCAGGACATTGCTTATCCAATGGGCTTAATTTTACTTCACAATAGCACTATGTACTTATTAAATAACATACATTATTTCACAAAACAGATAAACAACAATGAAAATTACGAGCGGCGGTATAACCCGACTAAATTATCTAGAGGCATTGACAAGTTGGAACATTTGACATTAGTTCGCTTTGTATTTCGGCATCCAAAGGTAACCAAATTGACGTTTCTAATGTGTACACCAGCCGTCCTTTGCAAAATTATTTGTCTCTTTCTTTTCAATGTATCCGGCTTATTTGGAGAAATAGGACAAGTATATGAGGGCGATTAACACTCCTTCTATGCTTTAGTACTTGTTCTGTGG
Organism: Parascotia fuliginaria; assembly: GCA_963082885.1. Lineage (NCBI taxonomy): Eukaryota > Metazoa > Arthropoda > Insecta > Lepidoptera > Erebidae > Parascotia > Parascotia fuliginaria. Next base: position 7,941,157 of record OY720180.1, on the reverse strand, counting down.
TTTTTTCGTGGCAAATGTCTGTACGAGTACAGAGTAGATACTAGGGGCGCTGTCATTTCCCATGTTGTAAAAAAAGTTATTAAATGTAGTTAACATCATCCTAAGAATGAATTAGGGTAACAACTGGAACATACCTCAGAACTAAAGGTTACTTTTATGATTATTACTGCATTTTACCTCTCGACTTGTCCAAATTAAAAGATAACAAAGAAATCAAACGATATTTATTTTGTTTTTCACAAAATCACAGCAAATTCCGTGTTTATATGAACACATGCCTTATTCTCTAATAGACACTTCCAATTAAGACCATATTAATAACGTTAAAAATAAATAATCAAACTGGTGACAGTCATGGTAGTCTTCGCCATTATATTAGAAATCATTAACGTCAAATTTGGGAGCGATATCCTTCCACTTTGTATCGTGGCATACCAGTTTTTATTATCGGGAGCAATAGTCTCCCACATTGTATACCGTTTGCGCCATAAATACAAACAGCTCGCATATAACTTGCACTAGTCTGTGATCAGCCTTAATGAATCGTAAAACAGTCGTAAAACGATATTTGTAAAAGAAACATCACACCTCTCTGCAAAATACCTTAGCCTAACCAGTTTACACGCCCTTAATAAACATATCTTGCATTTTAATTTACGACCGACAGGATTACGACTTCCAATTATTAATCCATTGAATAAGTTATACTAAATTGAAGATATTGTTCCAAAGTTTTTCTAGAAAGTCGTCTATTTCAGGATAATGAATATGTGACGCCGCAATAAGTTAATTTATTTTAATAAGACTTTGTAGGGTTGTAGAGATCCTCGCTGGTTTCAGTATGAAGGGACCGAGTTGAATCAGAGACTGAGAGATGAATTGATATGAAAAGTAGGTACTTTTCTAATCAATTCACCACTCATTCTTTGATTCATTTTATCTGATCATTTTACCTATCTGCCCTCTCATAGAATTTCAACGTAAATGTTAGTAACCTTGCTATTGCGTTTTAATAAACGCGACGCAACGCAACGTTGCGATCATTGCGTGAGAGGTCACGCGGCTAAATTACCATTTCAGGACTCTTCCCTTTTCTAGCTTCTCTAACTTTGTACTTCCTCAGGGTTGGCAAGAGCTTGGTTGTATTTTCGTCGCACTGATCTGAGTCAAGAAGTAACCATCTACCATTTTAATTAGGTCTGTATGCTTAAACGACATCATTGTTGTACCAAAACCCATAAAATGATTTTTTTTTTAAAATTCATGTAAGGATATAATTATATTCGTGAGAGAGATGCAGGCCTACCAAACAACTGTCTCGCACTCAAGTCTTTAATAGTGACGACCAACCAATAATCGTGAAAATTAAATGAGGATATTTTTTTTTTATTTTTTTATTTTTTTTTTGTTTTTTTTATTTGATAAGTACTTATTTAAAATAAAATGTTGTTTTTATTACACACTATTAAAACTTTCTTTCACGATCGTAAAATCGTGCTAGATTTAAAAATCAAAACAGCATCAGTTTCGAAAATTATTTGGTTTGTAACATTTAGCTAATCATAACATTTAACTTAGGAGCTTGCCATGGCCACAACGCTTAGTAAGCAGATTGGTGACTATACAATATACAAGGCAGGTACAGCTGCTACCAGTTATCTGGTATTTCTTTGTCGCCTCTTAATACTTTCACATGAAGAGCCAATTTTTTATATTTTTTTTTATATTAGCCTACCAAAGTGACTCCACCCCGCCTGATGGTAAGCAGTCAGTGGAATCCAGAAGTGGTGGCTACCATACCATAAGCCATCGTCCTAAACTGCTGGTATGGTGGCCTCCACTATGGCGGCTGGGAATTAATGGGGCAGGGAAGGGAATGAGGGAGGTGAGGAAAGAAGAAAGGGGGGAAATTGGGCCTCCGGCGCACTCACTCACCGAACGAAACGCAGTAGTATGGATACTTCTACTCTTACGTCGATCTTCTATGAGGAATAGTACTTCCCCGGACGATCCGGCCCATTCATGCTGAAACCAGCGTGGATCTACTACCGTACATAATACATATTTTCCAAACCAATCGGTTTTATTGTGCTCTATCACTTTTACAAAACTAAGTTCAATTGGCGTCTTTTATAAACATCATTCTAGTTGAAGTTTAGTAGAAAGGTTATAAGCCTAAATCATAAAAACTATAAATTATTCGATGATATTTTGTAGTTATCACAAGATAATGATATCAAGTTTAATTAGTTATTGTTTGAAAATCATGATTAAATTGCATTGTGAATAATGTACGCTCGCGGTAAAGTTCTCATAACCTTCAATCAAGGATTTGTTGCGCTTCAGTAGTTTATTACAGACAGAAAGAAAATACTGCGACAATGTTTTGACTTTTATTTTCATTTTTTTTTAATATTTTTTAATGATCATTTACCTAAATTTCTAATGACTGCGACCCGCCCCGGCGCGGCGTCGCACGAGAGTTTTCTACGGTGATGTTGCAAATCTTTGAAATTCTCGGCTTTTGTCTACTACAACAAGCGTGTATCGTATTCTATACTTATTAATTATTATATACTTAAAGCGAAAGAGTTTGTTTGTACGCGCTAATCTCTGAAACTACCAGTCGGATTTGAGAAATTCTTTTTGCATATTATGATAGTTCAGTTCTCGAGGAAGGTTATAGGCTATGTAACATCACGCTACTGGCGACGGGAGCAGAGCAGTAAGCAAAGACGCGGGTGAAACCACACCGCGGTAAGCTAGTATTATAACGCTCGCGGGAGAACTTTCTTTCACTATTAAATTCTCTAAACGATAGTTAAAACCGCATCAATATCCGTTCCGTGGTTTAGAAGAAGTTAGCAGAGAAAGCAACTTTGCTTTTTACTATTAACTTTAAACAATTTTTCCAACTAATGGGTAAAACACATCATACTTACATTATTTTTAACTCAATAAAACCAAATAAAACATTCTAAACCAAACCAAATATATATTGTATGTAATTTATATTTATTAATTGTAATCCTGATGGTGCCCAAGATACAAGCACTGGCTTAGTTTGGGACCAAAGGGAAATACTTATATTGTATATTGTATGTAATTTATCTTTATTAATAATAAATTGATTGATTGATTGATTGATTGATTGAAATAAAAAGTCTGTATAAAAATAGCTAAACAGCAATAGAGCATGTTATTAGTCATTGTTTACTAACATAACGCTGACAGAAGCGTATCATACTGCTACCAAGTCTGTAGTCGTTACTACTATTATAATATCAACAAGATTTACATAAATAGTTTCAATATTATAATATCTAGGAAGAATGTAGCTGTTACAACGCACAATAGGCTGTATGTTGTTCAATATTTTGTTGACAGATTAACAAAGATTACTTGCGAATGAGATCTACATATCTATGTATTGTTAAGTAAACATAAATAGACTTTATGTGGCTACAAAATAGAGAACAGTCCCATTAAAATATAATAAAACAATATATATAACAATATATATCGACTGGCCTGTTGGTCTTGTGGTTAGTGACCCTGACTGCTAAGCCGGAGGTCGTGGGTTCGATTCCCACCCAGGACAAACCTTTGTGTGATGAGCATGATTGTTTGTTCTGTGTCTGGGTGTAATTTATCTATAATATGTATGTATTTACAAAAAAAAAATGTATATAAGTAGTATATCAGTTGTTTAGTACCCATAACACAAGCAAATATAATTGCTTAATTTGGGACTAGATGGCGCTGTTTTAATGTGGTAGAATATTATTATTATTATTATTATTATTATATATGTAAACTACTCGTGGCAATATCAAAAACAATATCAAATAAATGCTGATATATACACAGTCCGCAGTACACTACAGTCACGAGTATGTTTATCATTTATCAGATCCCCTCGACAAGTTAGACCTTTTATGAATACTTTGTAATACTCGTAGCCCGTGTGGCGGCCGAATAATAATTACCCTATCTGCCTATAGATTTCGCAACTAAGTATTCTGAATTTATGATTTTGGGTCAGCCCACGTCAGAATACTCTTTCGGTGGTCACTGACTTTCATAATGACAGAAAAAAAAATCATGTAATCAAAGTAATGTTCTAAAAGTCCGAACGCATCATGCGAAATAATTCAGAACGTTTATGCGTCTTATACCACAAATACCTACTTACATAATTAAGAACAGACACGAACTTTAATAAAAGTAAGTGTACATCAGAGGCCTATATCCAGTAGTGAACGTCTTTCGGCTGAAGTAAGTGTAGTCTAGTAATTTACTGTCAAAAAACGGGGTATTGGTATGTTAACATTAATATGGAACAGTTCGATCGAAATATCTTGTTACAAAATGTCTCTAAACCAAGTTATATTTATATTAATAATAATAATAATAATAATATTCTACCACATTCACACAGCGCTAGCCCCAAATTAAGCAATTATATTTGCTTGTGTTATGGGTACTAAACAACTGATATACTACATATATACATTTTTTTTGTAAATACATACATATTATAGATAAATTACACCCAGATAATAATTATTAATTAATTAATTAATTTATATTAATTTTGTATTATCGCAAAATCGAATATCGGGCTCAAAAATATCGCAATACCGCATCTGGACCATTCAAAATGACTAATGATATCCTTTGTTATGAAAGCACAATCTTTTTATTCTGAATGACGAGCTAGTAGTAACAGTTAGGTAGATTCACTATAGCTGTAGGTACATAAAATACACAAATCTAATGAGAATGTTTACTATTATATAAAGCGGAAGAGTTTGTTTGTTTGTTTGAACGCGCTAATTTTATAGAAGTACCTACCAGTCGGATTTGAATAATTCGTTTTTGATTTGGATTTGCGTATGCCTAGTTCTTGAGGAAAGTTATAGGCTATGTAACGTCACGCTACTGGCAACGGGAGCAAAGCAGTAAGCAAAGACGCGGATGAAACCGCGCCGCGAGTATCTAGTCGAATATAAAGTAATTTAAATAGGTAGTTATATATTAACAGCCAGTAATGACTGAAATTTATTTTCCAACCCTTTTCTTTCCTAAAAATATTATTCAACTAGCTTTCCGCGGCGCGGTTTTTTCCGCGTCTTTGATTACTGCTTTGCTTCCGTCGCCAGTAGCGTGATGTTACATAGCTTCGGGAATTGGGCAAATGCAAAAAGATTTTTTTAATCAGACTGGTAGTTCCAGATATTAGCGCGTTCAAACAAACAAACAAACTCCTCCGCCTTATTTTATAGTATAGATTGACCTTACCGCGAGAGTATAATATAATTTTTTACATTACCTCATAAATACCCATTGAACGTACATTTCGGTAATAATATTTCAATTTTATTAATGTACATAAAATAAACGTTAAAATACTTTTTACGATCTTTTTTAAGTGGTGCTTATGTAAAGTAAGCACTTAATAACAAGATTATAAACAATAGAACAAATTAAGAAACAATTACAGATAAAGATGCAATTAATGTGTTGCTAGAAATTTCTAATCAAGGTCGACCATTTGAAATTGATTTTATAAATAGTTAGTTAATATGCGAGCCTCACTTGGGGGCCATTTTACTCTTTTATATACAAAGGCTAATATTCTGATGTCAACCTTACATCGGTAAAATACAAATAAATAGGTAAACGTATTCCGTATTCTTTACGGTTTCTTTAAGAGGGACTTTCCCAGTCCATCGGCACTAATTTTAACGCATAGTTCCAAGAATTTTTATTAGGATACTTATGGGATTTCTTGCAACGACGGAATAGCCAGTAGAATAAACATTAACAGTAAGCCAACTAAGCTAGCAATTTCTTTGAATTGATGAGTAGCATTTTAATGATAAAAGGTATATAGATAATATGTACCCCAAATAGGTAGGTCCTAAACGTTGCTTAGCTGATGTAGGTAGGTAATTGGCGCATAAATCGTAGTAGTTTTTAGTGAAATTGTTGCACAAACAAACAAACATACAAAAAATCATATCTTTTCTCTTTGTAATATTAGTTTATATTGTGGTTTGTGTTTATTTTTTCTTATTTTTATTAAGTGGCTGCTGCGGTTTTGGGTTTTATTCATTTGAATTGAATGAATTTGAATTCTCAAATTCTTTGAATACAATTTTAAAACTTGCAATTTCCTATTTATTTTTGTCTTTAGAAGTTTGCTGTCGTTTTAAACCCAATAAGTTTACATTCAGTACTTAATCAGATAGTATTCTTACCCAGAAAGATCTTACTCACTTGAGAGTACTTATCAGTGACTGCTCTACGTCTTTGTAAAAAATGTTTTTTTTTTATATATTATATCCTACCAAAGTGACTCCACCCCGCCCGATGGTAAGCAGTCAATGGAATCCAGAAGTGGCGGCCACTAACCTAAAAGCCATCGTCTTAAACTGCTGGTATGGTGGTCTCCACTATGGCGGCTGGGAATGGGGTTAGGGAAGGGAATGAGGGAGGTGAGGAAAGAGGAAAGGGCGAGGTCGAGTCACTTTGGTAGGCTAAAAAGTAATAATATTATAATATAAAAAAAAATTATGTCCAAAAATAAATTTTATGCGGCCATTCCCATTAGACCTGTTTCATACTACACATTTTTAAATATCTATAGGTACTTACTTTAGTAATGCAGTTTTCACAGATTACGGCGTTAGAATTCAAATGTTACACAATATCTCATCTACAGTATTTATTGTTTATTGTTAGGCAGATATCGATATGAGGTAGTGTGATTTGTTTACTTGCGATGTTGCTAACATTATTTTTCTTAAACATTCTTAAAAGTTGTTTTTAGACATAATTTACATCTTTTTACATAACGGACACAAGGCAATTACATACATTTAACGGACACAAGGTACACCCAGACTCGGAACAAATATTTAAGGATTACACAAAGTTTGTCCCGGGTGGGGATCGAACCCACAACCTCGCGCACAGCAGTCTCTTGCGCTCCCATTGCACCAGGGAGGCAGTCAGACATGACAAATGACAAACATGAACATGCTAAAATTTTCTGAATGATTCAAATAAAGAATCCATAAATAAGTTATTGTCAGTACTACTACTTACGATAGTAGATGCGTGCTGGTTTCAGCATAAATGAGCCGGATCGACCAAAGAGTAGGTACTGCTCTCTAACAGAATGTCGACTTAACGTATGGTACTTTCCAAACTAATGCGTTTTGTTCGATGAGTGAGAGAACCCGAGGTCCAGTTATTTCCTTGGTTCTTCTCTTTGCTTTTTCCTTCTTTCTACTTTCATCTTCGATGTAGTAATTTAACATCAAACAATACTTCTAAGCTTTCTGAAGCTTTGGGTCTAATTACGCCTCTAACTGACATAGATGTATTGATCAATCGCATAATATATGTAAAATTGTTTAGGATGATCGATGATTGAGCCTTGAAAAATATTTCGAACAGTAGTCGATTAACCTTGAAACTCGAATAATCAATTTGATCTGTTTCTCTTTATAAAAAGCTACAGACAACAAACAATGGTAGCCTTTCTAATACCTACTTGTATAAGCTGTTCCTAAGTAACTCTTATATTATTACCGTAAAGTCCAATGTCATGAAGCCTGTTAATGAGTGGATGCTATTTTATTAAGTAATAATACGAATGGATTTCTTTTATAGGATTATCTGTAAGTATAAAATAAAAAAATAGAATTATTTTGTTTTAGAGCTGATTTTTCGCTTTTGCGTAGAACGTGTCGCAATTATTTTATTGGACGTCCTCCATCACAGGTCTGGAATGTCGCGTTGACAATCTTATTCTGTAGAGGTACAGTACTATGCCATGTACAAACGTCGTACTCTGTGAACAATCCGGTGACTATCCTTCTAGGTATAGTTTATGGCATATATTCAGCATATATTCTGTTTGCACTTAAGATTTTTTTATTTAGGAACATGTCTAAGTACCTACTATTAGGTACCTATATCGGACTTTTGTAGCTGTGCCAAAGCCTTTTTGTTATACCGTTATAACCAGTCAGATTTAAATAATTCGATTTGAATAATTTTTAAGGAAGGTTATAGGCTATGAACTGGCTGTCACGCTACTGGCGACGGGAGCAGAGCAGTAAGCAACGCGGGTGAAACCGAGCTGTAGACATATAGTCTTGTATATTGTACTAGTCCTTTACAACTACATAATGAAAAGTCGCTGTACCCGCTCCGCCCGCTGTCTGACCATAGCTTAAGTCCTTGTGTCCGCGAAATAAAAAATATAATATTATAGTTCTATGTGTACATTAGACATTACATTAAATATTAAAATGTGAACAAGACGGATCACCAACGATAAAATACAAAGGTCAAGAGATGTCGTGATCACAAGTAGTATCATAAAAATGTTTGAGTGATGGTTAACATTAAGATAATGGTAATGTGGTCAGTACTCCATACATATTTATATATTTGAATAACAGCGTACTTAGTTATGGTTTCAAAGTACCTGCGCAAATGAACTGTTTTGCATATATAGGTAAATATTTATCTAAGTTTAAAAAAAATACTTTATTTAGAACGACACGTGAATTTAAATTTATTTATTGTATATTTGTTTAGTTTATCTTGGACATCTCTGACTGAAATTTAAGGAAAATTGGTTTAATAAAAAAAATGGTTTTAACAATAGACACAAACTTTATGCAAGGGTTTATTTATGTTTTAATAAGGTGTATTACCTCCACGTGCCCTTATTACGGATTCTAATCGGTTCCGTATAGATTTTATTAGGGTTATTAAAAGATCTTGCGGAATATTGTCCCATTCTTCTGAAAGTGCTGTTCTTAGTGCTGCCACTGTCGTGGGCACAGGATTTCTCGCATATACAGCTCTTTTTAAATTATCCCAAACATGCTCAATGGAATTAAGATCCGGGCTGCGTGCTGGCCAATTCATTGTACGTATCCCAACCTCTTCGCAATATTGTCGAACTTGTGCAGCAGCGTGCGGCCGAGCATTATCCTGCATTAAAGTAAAATTTTCGCCTATGAATCCCATGTAAGGCACCACGTGATCTTCTAAGATTTCTGTTATGTAGCGATGTGCAATCAAACCCCCTCTATTACCGTTATGACGGACCATGTCTATGAACACAAGTTCTGTTCGCCCGTTCATCAATATGCCACCCCAGACCATACACGAACCGCCTCCAAAAGGAACACGCTCCTCAATGCAACTTTGAGCATATCGCTCCCCACGTCGACGATAGACTCTTCTGCGACCATCTGCACCATATAAACATGTCCTACACTCGTCCGTGAACAATACGGAGGCCCATTGCTCTTCTGTCCAATTTAGGTGATCACGCGCAAATCTTAAGCGAGCTTGTCTGTGAGCTACAGACAACTTTGGACCATTTGCTGGTCTAAAAGGGGTGATATCCGCTTCCTTTAACCTTCTTCTTATTGTTCGTGCACTCACATTTACTCCACGCACTTCATTAAGCTCTGTTTTGATGTTAACTGACGTGAGGAAACGATTTCGCAGGGAAGTTGTAACAATAAATCGGTCATCACGACCGGTGGTTGCTCGAGTCCTGCCTGTACCACGTCTCCTTCTGTAAGAACCTGTCTCCACAAACCTTCTGTATATTCTAGACTGGTTTAAATTTAAATTTCTACCTATCGTTCGTTGATCCAAGCCCTCCCGCACCAGTGCTACAATTTGAGCCGCTTGTTCGGACGAAGTATCCATATTATGGTTCAAAAATTCTCGATGAGTTAAAAAACTAACCCAACAATTCTGCTGGTAACAATAATTCAATTGACAAAAGAATAAAAAATCAATGCGAATCAATTTAAAACTTTGCTTTAAATAACACGCAAATCTTATACTACGAGTAAATTTTCTTTTCCCGGCTATATTCATTTGTTTTACTGCAGTTCTATTTTTAAATGTTGCTTTTTTTAAGATTAAGAGCCAGTCTCTCCATATTTATATAATTTAATCTAAAAAATTTGCATACTTATTAAAAAAAATCATTTCAAAGTAATCCTGAACTTTGATGCAGTTTATGAGTCCGTCAGTTTATATCTACCTACCTATAACATAATTTCCGAAGAAATATCAAATGGAACAATCAAATCTCTAACCTGGAGACGTAGGTAAATTTTCTTTGCTGATAATAATCTTGCATAAAGAAGATGCATAATTTATTCAACTGTATACAAACACGTCAGATAGTTACTATTAGTCTAAAATTTTATATACGAAAGTAAACTCGGGCTTTATTATGTCTGTGATACATTTCTAACAAAACGGGCACGAAAGTATACACAAATGCAGGTATATACGAGTAGGTACACTATAAATAATAAAAAAAAACGCGAAATTTTCTCATTGACTAGATTCTATATTTTTAAAACTACTTAGCCTATGGAGCTAAAATTTGGCAGATTAGATACGGATTTTGGGATCGAATAATTATGAAGGTGTGCATAGACAAAGTTAGGGATAAAGTTTAAAAGTTTAGGATACGTCCGTGTTTAGACTTCTAGATAATAATTTTGGAGAACACAATAAAGTAGACTCGTGGCAGACAAGGTCGCATTATCTCGCTAGTTCTAGATGAGGTAGTAGATGTTGGCAGGATTCAATTGGGCAGAATCTATTGGGAAAGGAAAAAAGAAATAAAAATATAAAATTGACAATTCGCCTTGAGTAAACGTGCTGATGATCAACGAACACCTTTCTTCTCTGTATGCTAATGGCAACCGAAGGTGCCTTACGGCTCAATTAATTTATCAAATAGTTATGCCTTGGTAGACGGGAATCAAAAGTGTCCACGACACAACCAGTTGAGCATTTTAGTTGTGCTGCGGGTCCGGAAGAGAAAAGACTATATCTGCAGTTATAATAAATGCAGAGTTAATGTACTTGGTATTTGGTTTGTTGACAGGTGATTCTTTTAATATTTAAGCCAACGCTTAACGGTTACTTTCAACTTATTTTAACATACACTTAAAGTAAACTCTGTGATTCATTCTCTAATTGTTGAATGTAAGATTGACACTTCTATATAGTCTTTTCGTCGTCGTTTTAAAATAAATATGACGAAATGTCATATTTTCAGCTGAAAATGGTACCTAGTTTAACCGCACAGTGAATGTTCTGTTTACATTAATGATTAAAAATAGACTGAAAAACTTATAAACATATTGTAGAAACGAACAATAATAATTGTAGGTAAACCTGCATAATAGAGATAATTCTAGTGTGCTAAGATGTGATGACCACAGTGGTCGGTTTTATGCGTCCACCCATCGTTAATATTGCTAGCCTTTTGGCTGAAAGGAAGGCGATTATGAGGACGACCTCTGTGGTTCGATGGTACTGTGTATGAACTGCCCCGCAGAGGGTTGGATTCCCGCTTAGTGCAAATATTTGTGTGCGAATATGATATATGTCTATTTGCATTGGTCTAAGGTGCTTCTATGTACTATGTCTAATATGTACCTATGTATTTACAAAGAAAAAGTATATAAGTATGTTTATCCGCATTCTAGAACACAAGCTATATAAATATGCTTACTTTGGGTCTAGATGGCGTTTGTGTGTAGTTGTTGTGATATTATTATATTATTATTATGTTCACACTATCTTCAACATTTCTTCGTGACAAAAATCGTCTTACATACAATACGTATTTAGAATTTTGTGCGTGATTAGCGGAATGTTTTCAAAAATGAAATTGTATACATATTGTAGTGATGGCAAAAAATTTGCATGTTCAGTTTAAAAACATTTATTGCCGATCTAGAATTTTCGGCGATGATTTGGAAAACTGCACTAAGTAATCAATTTTACCAAATTTATCACACGAAGGAGTTTTTAAATTTTTACCAGAAATATATAGACAAAGAAAAATGAGAAAAAAATGCGGCACATAATATGGAAAATTTATAACTACTTTGGAGGTTAACTTTAGTAATTCTAATAACATTCACATTAACTTTTAGATGAATTTAGAGCAACGAATGCATCAAAATCAACTCCTTGACTTGTAAATCAACATGTCTGTTTTAATATCGATAAAAAAGCTAGTAAAATCAAAGCAACAATTTTGTCAGCTACGCTATTTTTATCGTATCTTATAAATTTTAAATACCTACTAAACAAATAGATACATTCTGCTTTTATGGAGAAAACTAGTCTACGCTGCGCAATATGAAATACGTAGATATATATATATATATATATATATAGATCAAGCATTCAAACAGATAACGATTGTGTCCTAAATCAGATGCCACATCTTTTGTGGAAAAAGTGCATCTTAAGAAATGATAGCACACGACGACGTGCAGTTTGGGGTTAAAAGATGGTCGCTACACTGTTGCAAAAAAAATACCTATTCGTTTCGTTATTCTAGATGGGTGTTGGGTCCGGTAATAGTGTATCTATTTGTGAAATTTTCAGTATCAGTACGGGAGTGATCTTATATAGATGAATCTTGTGTAGATCTTGTGTTCTGTGGAAAGATGAACCCTCTAACGCCAGGAATATAACAAGAGAGAAGAGAGTTGACAAAGAAAGCTAAATTGTCAATAGTGATAATGACTTCTAATATAGAGGGAATGGACCGTGGTTGAACTCACGTGCTTACCATGGCGCCGCTGATACTCAACCGAAGCACAACCTTGACCGCTGACCCTGTCCTCGTCGCTGTAATTGCAAAGTTTGCAAAATAATGGTCAAGTAATTATAAAAGATCGTTTTCGACACGAATATTTACTAAAAATCTATAAATAATTATAATTTATAGATAATAATATTTAATATTTGTAATATACATTTTCATGTCTATAGAGATGCCAAAGACGTCAAGGTAGGACTTTGCAATATTTTTGTGTGTCAAACCGCAGATGCAGACATAAAAGAAACAACATAGGCAACATATCTACTATTAAGTATAGATGTATTACCCAGAACAATATACAAGTCTATGGTATGAAGTAAGTACCTATAGTTCAGTTAAGGAATGGCTAAAAAGGGGGTTTTAGGGCTCCCACACAAAACCGCGAATTCGCATCGCATCGCAAATATCTGCGAATTCGCACGAACGCACCGCAAGAATTTCCGATCTGCTTCGCATCGCACATTCCTGTGATATTACGTCATCCTTGGTGACGCCATTTTAGTCCGCTCTGAGACAGCTTTAGAGAAAGACGCGCGGTGCCTGCGCCGCCTTCTTTGTTTATAAAAAAATGGCGGAATATGATATAGATTTTTTAATATCTTTAATTGAGGAGCGTCCCGTCCTTTGGGACACAAGTGATGAACATTATAAAAATAAATTTATTAAGCAAGATGCGTGGAAGAGCGTCTGTGAAAGTTTGTTTCCAAATTTCCAAGACAAAGAAAACAGTGAAAAAACAAAACTTGGTAAGTACTTTTATTTCTACAACAATACAATCAATGCATATAAGTATGAATTAAATAGCGTGCGCGCGTGTAAGAGGACTTCCAGAATCTGGCGCGCTATTCGTACTTCTATGAATAAATGTAATTCAGTGGAATAAAGTGTACGACAAGGTAAATAATGAGCATCGACTAATGTCGTGTTTCTGACCTATTTTGATTTTCTTATAAATGACTGACAATTATTTTGTTTGCTTATAAAGTTGAATTATGTTTTTTTTTAATAACGTTTTAAAATTGTTATTACTTATTTCTGATGTTTTCCTATGCCCATTATTTATCTTGAAGTACCTACTGTATATCTACAGTACGTCCGAAATAACTTGGTAAGCCCAAACCACGCGCAGAAGGCTGCGCACGAACGTTTTTTTGGAACCAAATGGTGGCATACCCTTTATTCAATCAAATATCGCAATCGATTTTAATCGATTTGGAATTTATTAATTTTTGTTTATACGAGATATTGAACGAAATCGATTTACAAACATAGTTAATGTTATCGTTAGTAAACGAGATTTCGACTTTAATAAAAAAAAAAAGTAATAAAATTTTATTTTCTTGGTTGAAAAACATGATTTAGTTAAATATCAATTATTTATAAGCTTCTATACAAATAACGACTGTTTGAGAATATTTTAAACCTCCATAAAAAATTGAATATAAATATATTTTTATTACTTAATTTAAATCGATTTGAAGAAAAATCGATTAAACAACACCCTCAGACACGCGTATTGGACATCTCTCTTTAGTAACTTCGTAAAGCTTCGTGCTTATTCGGCAATGTTCGGGTCCCGGTAATATATCTCACTCACATGTTAGCATTGGTGTCATTTTCGTGTTGCTATCTCTGTCTTGAGCACAGACGGTGACAAAAGTGGTTGTTATTATTAAATTGTTAAGTTTTTTGTGTAGTGTTAGGTTTTTTCTTTAACTCAGAAGTTGTTTTTGTAGCTTTCTGTCTCAAAGTGTTTAAATATTTATTTTATTGGTACTTGGTCCCTGTATTAGTACATTTTTATTCGTATTTTGGTTTAAAAAAATAAATGTCAATAACAGTTTTTTTACGAGTGTACATGCGCTAAAGTTCGCAGAGCCTATGTTCAGGCTTGCCAAGTTATTTCGGACGTACTGTATTTAGAACTAAGCAAGTACTTCTATAATTTCAATTTTTTTTTAATTGCCACTTCAAGGCTCCAAAGACACTAGAAAAATAATTCGAAAACTTGTCTCTTATTATATTTGCACTCATTATTCTTGCATTCAACGTCTGTAGGCTTTGTAGTTCAGAATCATCTATGATCATTTCTACGGGGGATTGTAATCCATCGCGGTTCAGTACAAAGTTGTGTAATATACAACAAGCTTTGACAATATCGACTGCAAAATCAATTGAGACGTTAAGGGGTCGATGAAATACTCGCCATTTGTTGGCTAGTATGCCGAAAGCACACTCGACATATCGCCTCGCCCTACTCAAACGGTAGTTAAATATTCTTTGTTTAACGGTTAAATGCTTGCCAGAATAAGGGCGCATAACGTTATTTGAAATAGAAAAAGCTTCGTCTCCTATGAAAACAAACGGGACCGGTTCTTGAAAGCCTGGCAACGGCTTCGATATTGGTATGGGCAAGCTACCTTTCATCAGTGAGTCATAAAGTTTCGAGTTGTGGAAAATTGTGGAGTCGCTTTCCTTTCCATATGCTCCTATATCCACGTAGATGAATCTGTATTTAGAGTCAGTAATAGCCAACAAAACAATTGAATTATAACCTTTGTAATTGTAAAACAGTGATCCACTATTTGCGGGACTACGGATACGAATATGTTTGCCGTCAATGGCTCCTAAACAGTTAGGGAAATTGGCTTTCTTGTCAAAATCTGCACTAATTTCTTCAAACAGCTGTTGTGTTATTTCAGGCATGTTTTGACGTAAACAGCGATCCCATATTGCGTTACACACCAATCGTATTGTTTTCGCTATTGTACTTGCACCTCTATAATAGTTTAAATGCATATCGTTGAATTCTTCTCCGGTTGCTAAAAATCTGAAATTAAAATAGAAAATTTAACAAAAAATAGTGGAGACAATTAAAAATTTACCCTAATATGACATTAAATACACACATAAAATATTTTTAAACATATGAATGGTTTCTTTGTATTTAATTTCATAGGGATACCCCTACATTAATGATTAATTTTGTATAATTTACAGGTAATGAAGTATTAAAAAAATGGAGAGGGATCAACGATACCTTTAAAAAGTACGTAAAGAAACTTAAAGACGAAAAGCGATCTGGAACAGGAGCAAAATCTACCAAAGAATACCATCTGTACAAGCAGTTATTATTTCTTAAAAAAAATTTACAAAATGAGACAACAGATAGCATTAATGAAACGGAAATGCAAGCACCACCTGGACAAGAGAATCAAGCAAGATCTGAAAAATCTCCAAGACGATACCAGCAGAAGCCGCGAAAAAGAAAGGCAAACGAGTTTGAAGATGAAATTATTAACATTATAAAGGAACCGGAAAACAGGCACTTGTCTTTTTTTAAGGGAATTCTACCGTCTCTGGAAAAATTGGATGAGAACAAAACACTTATTTTTCAAAGTCGTGTTCTCCAAACTTTAACAGACTTACTTCAACCGGCATATCAAGGCTACCCACCTTATAGTTCCTCCTATCAGCCTAGCAACTACCAGAGCTACACAGGCTATCAAACTCAACATTTTGCAAACCAAACACCACTGACACGCCCACATTTATCACACGAACAGTCATCAAATGCAGACCAAACACCAATTCTACATTTATCACACGAACAATCATCAAACGCAGGGGAAGATCAAATTAATTCACCTAGTGATAATTATTCTACCTATAGCGCTTTGTCGACGGAAGAAGAGTTTGATTTTACATAATATTATTATATTAATTTACTATTAACTGCTGATAATCACAAATTTGATTTTTCGCAAAAAAAAAAACAATTAAAATGTCAATAAATAAATTTTGTTTTACTTTACCTGATAGTCAGTCCCAGCATTTCCAAAGGCATAACAGGAATTCTTCCCTTGTACGATCGTTTTTGAAGGCATGGTGATAATAAACTCAAAAGCTCTTCAAATGAAGATATGCTCATTCTAAGTACGGCTGACTACACTTGAAGGAATGGTCGCCCTACCAAACGGTTTGCCGCACTAAATCGTATCGCAGAAATTCGCATCGCAGGTTCCTGCGATGCGAATTCGCATCGCATCGCATCGCAGTTTTGTGTGGGAGCCCTTAGAGTGCGTGAGCGAGTAACTTAGAAATTTCTTCAGAAACGTGTTAAGGTTGATCAGGGAGTAAACATACTAAAAGTCCCATCTCCTAGGAGGTGAGAAGTACCCAATTATCGGTTTTTCGCTAATATCTCAAAAACGGTGTGTTCTAGAGAAAAAAGTTCTGAAGAAATTTCTAAGTTACTCGCTCACGCACTCTATTAGTAGATTAGTAGCCTAGGGCTGTAAGGCATCAAAATTGCAGCCCGAGATATTTAGACGCACGAGCGCAGCGAGGGCGCCTATAGTTCGAGGGTGCAATTGATGCTTACACCCGAGCTAACTTCTCTGCTTTACATCTCGATTGTGAGGTAAGTAGAAAAAAACCGGCATTACAAGAATAAAACATTTTATTAGTTAAAATTTATAGTGAAATGAGAATAATTTTCAAATTTTAGGTTCGATATTTAAAATTGATGACTATTATACTCATACGAAGACAAGGCTGAATAGCGAAGCGACCTCTTTTGTCATTGGGCTGAATGCATGATGTCTATTGCCAGTATAATGGTTAGATGTACGCGAACTTTTTGAAAGAGTAAAGTGTTTTTTTTTAATTACTTACCGCCCTAGGGCTTTTCTAGCTACCTACATTATTACCCTAGAGCGCTAATTGGTTACTTACAAGCCCCGTTTGGGGGTAACAAGGACTTACTTACCGAATATGTGAGATGTAAAATTCTTTATTGACTGGAGTACTAGTCTTTTCAATACCTATTTATTATCTACTACTTTGACTTCGTTTTAATAGATACTTACAGATCTTTAAGTAAAAAAAATCTGAAAATCTACTTTAAATAAATAATTTATTTAGTTACTTTTATTTATTATTCAGTTTTTTCCTGCAATCTTTTGATTATTATTTATTGCTGAAAAATAAATTTTCATTATTGAGAAGATCGTGTAATTTTTTAACTAGGCGCGAAAAAACGAGTACCTACTCACAGGTTCGTCTTGCTCCTCACAGTTTGAGAGAACCGAGATATGGGTTTCCCTTTATGCACGCAGTTTGGGCACGCACCGTAGCACAAAAAATGTAATAAATAATAATGTCAGTATAAATCTTACACATCATAAAAATAAGTAAGATTCCAAGCAATCACGGCCCGACAAGTGTTAGTAAGGTGGCGGTGGTGTGTGACAGCCCAGTTCTCAAGAAAGGTTATTATAGGCTATGTAACATTACGCTACTGGCGACGGGAGCAGAGCAGTAAACAAAGAAGCGAGAGAAACCGCGCCGTGAAAAGCTAGTTGTAGATTGTAGAATAAGTTTTTTGCTATGCGGGGTATTATTCGGCGTTTCCTCGTGGCCAAACTATTTCGCCAAACTAATTCGGTTACGAGGAATTCTATTTCCTTGTGGCCAAACTCGAGGGATCGTAGAGTAGTCCTCTAGTAGCAAGTGCTTTTCGATCCCCTGGAGTATGAAAAAAGGGGATCCGTGGATCAATAGTACTAGGCTAGCAGAAGATTGTAGGAGGTTTGTATGATCGAAATACTTTGTAATTTTTTTTATAAAGTTTTATTTTGGTTCCTTTCCTCCTGCGGGTTTGGAGTAGCCTCCTCAGATTGACAACCTTAGCGCGACCGCTGAGCGTAGGTATGAAAAGTAAAGTACATAAATGTAAGTTACTTCTGTACTATATTATATTCCGTAGCGTAGTGGTTTACATATGAGTAGGTACATGCAGTTAAATGTCGAGATACAGAGTTATTACATCTTAGTTTTATGTTCTATTGTTATTGCAAATTCAATAACGCGTATCAGATTAATTTCTAAGATTGGTAGTCTGCAAGGTATCGATTGTAACTATTAATTTTATATCGGCATTGACGTGAAGGCTCTTGGATCAGAATGGACTACTTGATACTTACCGTGTGGTCTACGGTATATATTGTCGTCATCAAACCGGCAAACAGGACAACTTTAGACCGACCGCGCATTGCCTTGCGGTGCGTTAATTCTACCGCACGGTAGAATAAACGCATTCACGGGACCGCGCACTGCGGTGAAACAAACGCATGTTTTTTGTCATTCGAACGCCGGCTGTGGTGCCAACACGTCGTTGCTATAGATTATCAAACAAGAGTCGCTATCTACGTATATTTATTATTGCATAAAAAAGTAAGTAGGTACAACATGAATAATTATTATTTGAACGATTATACTCAATCAAATCAGATCAATAATTCCAGAAATCTCAGGTATAATAATATACGCTAGGTAGTCTGCAAGGTAGCTAATATACGCTAGGTAACGACATTCCTATATCGTGTCTCTACCGCAACTGCGCCTCATAGATCTCTATGCGATACAAAAATATGTGCGGGATACAAAAATATGTGCGGTAGACTCACCGCAAATTTGCAGCGAGAGGCCAAAACGCATGCGTTTATTTCACCGCAGTGCGCGGACCTGTATGACATTCTATACTTCACAGATTATGCGTTTTGAAAACGCAAGGCAGTGCGCGGTCGCCCTTAATCCTTACATAAAACTTTTATTTATAATCCAATAAAAAAAATAAACTAATAGTAAACTAAAATTACTTTAATAATAGGTTAGGGAAAAAGTTTCTTCGCATTTTTAAAAAAAAATTATAACCTTTTTTTATTATAGTTTATTTACATTTAACTAAAGTATGTATGTGCCATTTTGTTCGATAACTTTTTGCCATCTTGTAGGTAGGGACATGATCCCATTGCTATAGACATTTTGGGACTTCCGATCAAATAGTTTTTGCAGTCCTCTCGTGATGTTAAACCTGACACTGCCTAAAGAATTCTGAAGAAACCGAATCAGGTGGAAATCTGAAGGACTAGGACATGATCCCATTGCTATAGAAATTTTGGAACTTCTGATCAAAATACTGCGACAAATAGTTTTGGCAGTCCTCTCGTGATGTTAAACCTGACACTGCCTAAAGAAACAGGTGGAAATCTGAAGGACTATACGACGGATGCATTAACACGTCCCAGGCAAACTCTCTTAATTTTTGCTGAGTGGCTAAAAATGTGTAAGGACTATTTTACGTTATCGTGATGAAAAGCCACACACCTTCTGTTGATTAATTCCAGCCGCTTTCTCTCAACTTCTTGCTTTAATCTCATCAGTTGTTTTCAGTAGAGTTCAGAATCGATGTTTCTGCCTGGTGGTAACAGCTCATAATGAATAATGCCCTTCCAATTCCACCTCACACACAGCATCACCTTGTTGCGGGTTCACTCGGGTTTCGCCACAGTCTGTGAAGCCTGGCCGGCCTTGACGTTCTTGTCGTACGTGATCCACTTTTCATCACCAGTTATCAGCTTCTTCAAAAATGGTTCGGTTTGGTAATAAAGAATCACAAATGAGTACACGGTTCAATAGATTTCTTTCAGTGAGCGCGTGAGGTACCCAAATAAAGAGGTTTTTTGTGCACTCAGTTTTTTTCAAATGTACCAAAACTGTTTTGTGATCAATTCCTAGTTATGCCGATCTTGCTCCACTTTTTTAAAAATAGCATCCATTTTATCCCTAATAGGGTGACCAGAGCGATGTGCATCTTTGACATCAAAACTGCCGGATTGAAAACGCTTAAACCAAATTTGTACTACTCACACAGACACTGCACTAAGTCCATAAACATTACAAATTATTGCTGCGCCATGCGTTGCATTTTTACGTTTTTTGTAGTAAAATTTTAAAATGTATCAAATTTCTTAATTAGATAGATAGGTAAGTGCTTACTTTGACAGTAAGAAAAACAAATGAAAATCGTACATTTTTCTCATTTGAATTTGGAATTATCGTCTTCAAAATTTAAACTTTTAATGATACCAAAACCAGCCAGATACAAATAGTATAACCAAAGAGCGTTTATTACAAGTTCATACATACTATAATGCGAAAAGACTTTTTCCCCAACCTAATATTTTGTTACGATTCTAAGTAAAATTTTTGAACGGTTTCTTCTAATATTGAAACCCACAACAACTTACGTCTTACATTAACTTATTCTTGGCAAACTAAATTATATAAAAAATGTTTTTTTTTTTCGAGAATACAATTGTATAAATAGTCTAAAACATTACTGTATAAGTAATTTATACACGTAATTATATTTAAAGTAGTTTAAATATTCTATTAAATGAGATAACTGTCTATTGTTTTACTATAATTTACTTCTATGTACCAATTTAAATAAATGACTTCGTCTATGATTTTATCATTGGATATTTTTAAATACTGGCAAGTGACCTCGGTACCTATTAAATTTAGAATACAGTAGAAGTCCGCTTCGTAAAGTTTCTTTACGAAGGCGCAAATATTAAAATTTTTAAAATGACTGAATAAAATTATTACACAAGGAAAGCTAGTTTCCGTGGCGCGGTTTCATCCGCGTCTTTGCTTACTACTCTGCTACCGTGATGTTACATAACCTATAGCCTTCCTTGACCCATCACCGCAAATCTACTCCGCTTGTGGATAAGATAATGGGCCGGAGAACAACACCGGATGCAGTGAGCAAGTTCTAATGACTGTAGACAGTCAAAAGAAGCTCTGCCACAACCATCGCCAAAGCTAAGTATACACTTAATCAATCCAAGAAGGGATGGCCTGCGCATAATGGTGGGCACTATCACAGACTAGTGCCCTCTTAATAAACACCTATATGTTTTAGGCATTACCAACAGTCCTCTGTGCAGAGCATGCATAGAGCACGACGAAACCGTCGCCCACGTAGTCCTGGAATGCGAGGGAGTGATGACACGTCAGGCACAAATCCTCGGCAGCTCGAGGTCTTCCCGCGAAGCCTGTGAAGATCCCAAGAAGCTTCTGCGCATCTAGGCGGAGTTGGGCTGGATGAAATAATCCAGCCAAACCGGACGCAACAAAGGACCAAGAGGTCTAAATGCGGACAACGAGCCCACCAACAAGTAACAAGTAACCTTCCTCGAGACCTTGGCTATCATACGCAAAACGGAAATCCCACTAGTAGTTCTAGAGATTAACGCGTTCAAACAAACAGACAAACAAACTCTTCCGCTTTATTTAATAATACAGATAATAAAATATAGCCTAGGTTACCTGCTCAAAAATCAAATATCGAATGGTTAATGATCAACTTAGTGTCAGGATTTGTTCAGGTCACCGATAGAGGTATCCGACTTCACCTAACGACTGTTATCTACCGGAACCGACTTTAAACGTGCCCTCCGACGGACGGAGACGCTCAGATCAAATACCATTTCTCGGTTACCCATCCATTGGCCATCCGCACTCTATGTTGCTCAACCTGCTAATCGTTTGCCGATCAGTGAATGCAACGAGCTATGAGCACCTCATAGTTCTTCGCTTCGATGTTACCCGCTGGATTTATTGATTTCTAAAGTTGAAAGATCCTACCAAGTTTTTTAGTGTCAGTATGCATTGTATACGTGTACCTAAGTGTATTTTACTACAAATCAAATAAAAAAAAGCCGAAGATACTTGAAAAAAAATTAGAACTTCTGAATACTCAAAATTTGATTTTTGATTTAAACTTCACTGCTCGTCACTTAATTTAGCAAACTGTGGCAGCATGCACCAATAATCATGATATCCATAAATTTAAGAATTAGTCTCTTGTTTGTGGATTTGATACAATTTCCATCTCTTCTTTCGGTCAAGAGCCACCTCCTTTAACTCCATATATTACACGGCATCAGCACTTTTCTTTATTTGATTTATATATCTTATCCGTGGTCTTCCCCTACGTCGCCTTCCTTCCATCTTTGCTTTCCGTCAATAATATTTTTAATAAAGCTGTCATGTCGAATATCATTGTTCGAAGAAGAGGAAAAATGATTGGCCACATGGACAATCATCTTTCCTTTTTTTCTTATTATTGTCTTGAGTAATATACGCCTTCCTTCACTTTTCTCAGTACATCCTCATTTGTGATCCTCTCTGTCCAACTTATATCCTCCATCCTCCTCCAGCACCCATCTCAAATGTCTCCAACATTATCTCTTTCTCGTTGTGTCGTTGTCTCGTTGTTGTCTACGTTTCACACCCATACAAACATAAGTTTTTATAAATTTATTATCACTTATTTTGATTTATTGGATGTAAAAATAATTCTGTTTTTATGAAATGCATGTTTTGCTATTACTATTCTGGATTTTGTGTCCTGTATTCTTTGATAAAAATAGTATTATCCAATATCCAAATAAGGTCAGAATACATTTGAATAATGCCAATTTAATGTTTACGGAACACAAACGTAAACCACTCGAGATCTAATAGAATATACAATACGTTACCATTACCCTCTTCACACCTTACACAATATCCTCATAAATAAACTGATTGACTAGTCGACAGCAATATATCACACTAGAAATAATTGTCCACTTGATTAAATTATTCAAAGTAATTAAGTGCAAATCTTTCTTATTCAATTGAAATTATATCTTAGGATTGCCCACGTCAGTCTTGTAACAACAGATCAATTAATCACGATAATAGATGATGTACATTGTAAGTACGCGAAACATTTTTGTTTGTTTTGGTAAGCGAATAATAACGTTTGGAAATTTGTATCTCATAGGCCGTGAAGTAGGTACTAATCAATTCTGTCTGTCAGTTGATACTTCGGTGTTTTAATAAACATTGTGAACTTAGGTAGGTACATTTACCTTAATTCGTATATATAAGTAAATGTATAGTTCGCAATGTTACCCTATGTTTAATTTTAGCCGAAGTTATATAATTTTAGGAATGTAAGAATAACAAAAAATATAATTTACGACTAACAATAAATTTATAAATATTAAAATATCTAGCGACGACGGCGACGCTTCAAATGAATTACAACGTAAAACGTTTAGCATGTTTTTTCTGCGTTCCTAATTTCGGTATTATTCAATAATTCGTATAGATTCTTGATTACATTTAAAATTATCAATAGATTGCACATACAATTTTGACAATATAGATGTGCTAGAATATTATATTATTTTTGTTTTTACAGTTAATGTAAGTCCACATTATTTAATATGTTAATTTCCAGTAAAAACTGAATAATAATATCACCAGCGTATCAAGATGCCGCACATTTATAGATATTGAATTTCGACATATTTATTATCTTTTTAAATAATATCAAATTTCTTTTTCCGTTAAAATACCAAAGTTTACATTTCAAATGAGATTTGCATTCTAGTCCTGTTAGTAGATTGATAAATAGATACTCGTAGATGCTAAATATCTATATGGAACATGAAGCAGTTACATTTGACCTTGAACAATAGCAATTTCCGTTAAACCTACTTGCACTTCTCAAATCTTACTCTTATTGGTAACAATTGTCATAGATAATCAGATGACAATAGGTTTTTCTTGCCGTCGTTCATCACAACAAGACGTGCTCAAGCAAAAATAAAATAAGTACTTATTAATGACAGTGACCTTCTTTAGTATATTACATGCATTTTTGTAAATTCTTAGTGTAATCAATAATCATCTATACATATAATAAAATTGCAGTGTCTGTTTGTAATATTGAAACAACCGTTTTTTACTACATGTATATTTTTATAAATATATATATACGGTACATTCACCAAAATAACATTTTTTCAATTTTTGTCTGTCTGCCTGTCTGTTTGTTTCGGCTAATCTCTGAAATGGCTGGACCGATTTTGACGGGACTTTTATTGGCAGGTAGCTGATGTAATAAGGAGTAACTTAAGCTACGTTTATTTTAGAAAATTCTTTTATTTTTGAAAAATAAAGTAATGTTTATCGACTGTTAGGCGGAACGAAGTTCGCCGGGTCAGCTAGTTTATTAATAATGAATATATTAAACAAAAAATTTTTTAGTGATAAGTGTCTCATTTCACTCATTATCAAAATGAAAAATTCACATCAGGGTGAGCCATCGCGCCAACTCGCTTCGCCTGGAAAATCGCAAATCTTAGCCCACGAGTCTAGCGGCTCTATTGAAGTAGTGACCACAGTCGAACTTAAAACATGAATGTCGGCCATTGAATCGCATTTGAATGAGGTGTGCTCCATTGCTATTGCTAATGACGGTATACTAAATTCCGACCAAAAATGAAAATTTCTAATTTGTGTCGTAACATTGGAACGTTACAAACGGCGAAATCATTTCGAGAAGCTACGCCTATCTGTGTTCACTGTGGAGAAATAGGACACTCCGTACAAGATTGCTCAAAGAAAGATAACTCGCCAAAATGCGCAACATGCTTAAGATTGAAGAATGGTCTTCTTCACACAACCTCCAAATTTCAAGCCGCTACGACCTGCCGTTGAGGCTGTACATTGTCTGTCAGTCAGTCAGTCAGTTAGACAGACAGGACAAAGCCTTTTATGTTATGTATGGATAAGCATGTTACTAGTCCCGATAAAATAGTCTCAAAGGTTTACGTAACATTACCTAAATTGACACATATTTTGTACTCCACACGCAAAATACGCGCACAGTCGTAGAGTTGCGGAAAACAGCCCGTTCATACCAATACCACATATTTTGTATTTTTGTTATTAAATTAGAGTTAACATAGTAGGTTAAATATTGTGTATGTTTCATTGTACAATAATATAAATGTCTTTTATTTAAAATCTAAACAATTAAAGGTATTTATATAATAAAATACTAGCGCTATTTTCGCCATTGATACGGGAACTACATCCTAGTACAGGCATCTAAATAGTACTACGTTACAACTGTCTTATTTTAATTTGTGTCTAAGTAAGATTATGTATATTTTTTTGATTTGATTTGATTGAATTGAATAGGCACAAGTACCCACCTCGCAGATCTATATTAAATTATATAATATGAATTATTAAGGAGTAAAGAGTACATGCTATCCGTTCTGCTCTTCTTCAGCTACGATCCCTTCTACAAGCCTGATATGAAAACTGTTTAAATGCTGCTTAATGTTAATATCTTCACTTTTTTTTCTATTTAAATATAAGCAGTTTTGGCAATACGACTTTATCCCCGAGCGTCGAGTTAGGTTAGCTTATAAAAAATTATTTGAAATATTTGTTATGTTTTTGCTCAATAGAATAAATTCACGTGTCAATATTATTGATACGCAATTTATCTCTTTTTTGTTATAATATTAACATAGAAATATCATTAATTCCGTTTACTTTAGAGTAGGCAGAAGTATTTGTTATGGAATCAGAACTTTTATATAGCAGTAATATTTTCGTATAGATATCGTATACGGTGCTTGATTTTTAGTTGATCTATTTGCCTAGGAAAATTCAATACAAACAGTAGGTGTCCAAATTGAGGTGAATTCAATACCTAAAACACTTCATATAGGTACACGGTTGTAGGTTACATAACATGATATAACATTAAGCTCTTACAATCTCCATGATATCAGCAACTATCCAAATTTTCCATTTAACTAAATATAAAATACTTGTAACAGGAAAATATTTGCGTGCATGAAGTATTTGCATTAATCTGGGTATTTCTAGGTACAAAATGTATGCATTTGCAAAAACAAGTATAGTATGTTTATCTGCATTCTAGAACCCATATCACCAACTTTTACATAATGCCTACTTTGGCTCTAGATAGTGAAGTGTAGTTGTTGTCGTATTATTATTTAATTTTTAATAAAAATTTGATTAAGCAAATTGACATTATATTGTATTGTAATAATGTTATATATGAAACCCAATCAATAATCTCTCAAAATAATATTAAAATCATTCATGTGATATACAAGAACAACAACTAAACAAATATTATAGCGCCGCTATCAAATAAAGCACTGTACAACATTATAATTTATTTTTATACAAATAAACACTTATTATTTCAACCAAATAATACCTAATTATTATCGTATTTTGCATTAGTAAGCTAGGTAAGTAGTAGCTTTTTGTAAATATTTCAATTTGCATTTTTATAGACCCATAAAAAAGATTTCAACGCGTAACTATTTTATATACAACATTTATTATCCATATCGTTTCGGTCATTTATAATGGAAAAAAGGAATACTCCTTGTCCTATTCTGGTGCAAATTTTTTGAAGTTTTATGTCACATAACAGCATCAACGTCTTTTTTTAAACGGTCACTAATCTATAAACTAACTCGAGCTTAACTTGTCTACAATCCAGTCACAAGTGTTAATTATTAGCTACGTGGCCTTTTGTGAAACATTGATAACAGCACTGAATTTCATGTCGATTAGCTACGGGTGCTACGGCTACGTCAGTCTCCAAACAAATACTGTAGACAACATCCTATTAATATTATAAATGCGAAGGTTTGTGTGTGTGTGTGTGTGTGTGTGTGTGTGTGTGTTCGTGTGTGTGTTTGTTACCACTCAGCGCCTAAATTAACACCATTATTAAATTTGTTTCAAAATTCAAAATTTACTTTGTGTTTGATATAATCAATGCATGTATAATTCTTCGTGATCCTTGGCTCGTATATAGCTGTGGGTAACAAAAAAAAATAATCTAGTGCGGGTGCTAGACCTATATACATACTGTAAAGAGCATACATAATGCAAAAAGTTCTGGTACATTTATGCCTCCTGCTGCAATTATGAATGGTTTACTTTTTGTTTAAAGATGGCAGCGGTAGGCGAAACCACCAGGGGTATAACCAACTTTGTGCCTATCAAATGGCAACTGCCACTTGTCTACAGGAAAGTCCGATAGCTCCTTTGCCATCTATCTTTTTGTGTTAATATTAATAGTATAAAATATTACTTAATAGTATAGAAGCTGCGCTACAGTCTTAGATCCTGTAATTACAATTTCCAAGAGAGATAAAAAAATAATAATATTCAAAATATGATTACTAATACCGTCTATAATATTATCTTTTAATATAGGTAGATTTACAAGTCACAACCATATATGTCATAATCGTGTCATCAAGAAATATGTTTCTCAATTAACTCTTCAATTAAACTTGTATAACATCGTCATATAAAAACGTATTCTTGCATTATTTATTTAAAAAATGTATAGCATTTATTAATTAAGTTAACATATTAGTTGTATCGCAATAAATAACGCATCATGCTATTTTCACATATGAGTTAATAACGTTAAGCAGAGGTCAATCACGTTTCTTTATGTTAAACTCTATGTAACACCTATTCTACTTTACTGTTAGAATTAACTGAGAATATTGCTAGACTACCGTCTGTTATGAAGCATATATTATCCCCAGAGGAAATTACAAATTTTTGACCAACTTATGACATATTGACTGACTTGGTAACGCTAACATCAGTCACTCTACAAACACAATCAGTGGACACAAGTTATCGAGTCCGCGAATTTGAAAGATAAGAACTAGCTTAATTATCAATTAATATTTTTATTGGTTGAATTATCATTGTTTCTTTATCATCATCATTAACAAAACACTCACCGCTGGACATAAACCTCTCCCACTTTGACATGTCGTGAATTGTTAGTGTACATAATAAAAATAGAAAATGTATATGAAATTATAAAACAGTCATCATTTGTGAAAACAAATAAATCTAAAATGTTTTGCCATATTGAAAACATGAAATAAACGTGAAAATTTTGTTCACAAAGTAAATACCAGAGGCGCTTTTCATCTATATATATAAAGTGCTTTGTCCTGACTGACTGACGGATCAACGCACAGCCTAAACTACTGATCGTAAAGACTTTAAACTTGGAGGGTGTATTCTTTGTATGACATAGGCATCCGATAAGAAGGGATTTTCCGAAATTCGACGTTTAAGGGGGTGAAAAAGGGGAGCAAAGTTTGTATGGGACAATGCGATTCCTTGGTCCAATCTACTTCAAATTTTGATAAACATTCTTTAACAGATTAGATGAAAGTCGCTGTTCATATTTTTTTTAAATTCATCCCATAACGGGATTAAAAGTTATTTTGGGGATGATTTGCTTTGAAGTTGATATCAATACTTCTTCAATCTTCTTCTTCTTCTTCTCCTTTTTTTTGGCAACAGAGCCGACGATTGTGTCAGCTATTTCTGCCAGCGTCAAGTTTAGAATAATATTCTTGTTAATGATATTAATGGTATATTACAATGATAAAAAATAGAAAAAATGTGGATGAAATTAAATGACAACCATCTTCCGTGAAAACAAAAGATACTCCCATCAATACTTCTCAGTGCTTTTCATAGAACATTTTATTTTGACACATGAAACGTCACTTCATGTTTGAAAAGTCAATCAACTTACGTCAAATGAAGTTGCTGTAGTTATTGTTGGACAGCAATTTTCTATGCAGGGTATTGTAAATTGAGAGCTATGATAACACAATCATTGCATCGAATAAGTGAAGTCCATCGCTGATCGATGCATTACAGTACCCACTTTTGTTTTGCTACGGCGAGAATGGATACTTTCGTTCTATACCCAGTGTGATCCTAAGACCACAAACAACTGCTTAAAATATGGTATCTGCTGCAATTTTTTACCGTATAATGATTAGGAAAAGAGAACATAATCATCTGCTATATTTTCAATCGTTTTTAGCCAGTTTTTAGTCGACATGTTGGTCAAAAGAAATCGAGACGGAAAGTTTGAGATAAGTTTTTTGAACAGTTATATACACTTGTAAGATGCGATAGGGACATAGGAAGTTAATGTTGATTACCTGGGTCAAAAGAGTTAACGCGCCAATTAGGTATGTTGCTGCGCAATATATAAATTCACCAAAATTATGCAATGGCACCAGATCCCAAGTGAAAAAGCAATGTATACGAGGCAACTATACGGACCGGTTGTTCTAGAGGGATATTTATTCCTAGGATTTTCATAACACCATCAAATATCCCTTCGAATTCAAGCGAGTGCAGTTTCCCATCAACTTGTACTTTGCAATGGCCATAAACAAAGCTTAAGGTCATTCTCTTATGGTAGCGGGCATAGACTTGAGGGAAAGCTGCGTCTCCCACGGCCAGTTCGGTTCTTTCCCACCGTCCGTCCACCTTCCCAGACCACCTGGGTGTATGGTGGTAATTTTTTAACGACGGTTTACCTTTCCAGTATCTCATTAATAGATATTGGTGACGGTCCACCTCATTTAATGCTGGCTTATTACCTATGAAAATAGTTTCTATAACAAGGTGTACCGTGGAAATTTAATATTTTCAATGGTGTACCATACTAGGGCTAGGTGGACAAAGGTGAACAGTAGTTAAATAAAAATTACCACCGTACACCCAGGTGGTCTGGGAAGGTGGACGGTGGGAAAGAACCGGGTCAGTTGTATGTAGCATGCTCTAGAGTAAGCACACAGAGTCCAAGTAGCCTGATAATTCTAGCACCCAATTTTTTCTAAGGAAAAACTAAATACCCAATAATAGGTAAGGACCCGTGGTCGGGCCAATTTGCCCTGCAGGTAATTTGTTTGGTGGGACTACGGTATCCCACTATGTACCCGTGGTCTTACTGAGCTAGGGGCGGATTAATATATCGATATGTGTGTGTATAAATATTAGGCTAGGGACGAGCCCAGTAGGACCACGGGTGCATGGTGATATACCATAGTCCAACCAGTACGACAAATTAGTAAGACCATGGGCTCTTACCCAAAATATTATTTACTAGACTTCCACACTCGCTTCGCTTCGGTATCAAAAATTTTATTCGGTTTCACAACGAACGCCTACGGAAAATATTACACTATAGCATTATTAATTTTTGAAAGGTGCTTAAAATATTAAAATGTTAAAAATGACTTAAAAAATATGTTAAACATAATAATGTTGAAAGAATTTTTCAAATCGGTAATGTAGATATTTAGTTAAATCTTGCAAACAAACAAACACTCAAACATACAAAAAAATACAAATCTCTTCTCTATAAAATATTAGTTTAGTCAAAGAAATACTGCGGTAAGTGTAGTATTTCGATTTCCTTGTAAAAAGATGATACTCCCATGTAACTTCTACCAGAACAAAATAATGCTGCGCTTTGTGTTCATAAAATATAACAAAATTATATTTTATTTTCATATTCGTTTAACTTTTAAATGCCAACTTAATAAAGATTGTTATAAGTATTCAAACATTTAAAAATAATAATTTATATTTTATAACAAAATTAATACCTAACGTAAAAAAACAATCAACCGTTCTATCACAACTATTTTCAACTTCTGCGCGGACGAAGTCGCGGGCAAAAGCTAGTATTTACATAAAAATATTTTATGTTGTCAACTTGTCACCGATGCGTATGGAAACACAAGTTATCTCACAGTAAAATTATGGCGCATGATGAATGAACAGTAATTTAATTAAAGTTAATGGTTTTTGTGAACTGTATCGAGCTTGACTAGCAGTACAAACGATCGTGATTCAATACATACGAGATAAATTATTTTCACTACTCTATTCCAGGACAGACTTCTCTTGATCTCTTCTCAGGTCTATGCCATCTATTTATTCACAATGATGAAAAATCTAATAATCCTTTTTTATTACATATTTTTATCACAATCCTATACACTTCATTTATCACAATACCTATACACTTTATTTATCACAATACCTATACATTTTACTTTCTCTTACACACATCTAGTTGGTCTATAGGTCTTACCCAAACGACAGGGTTGCCCATAGCCATTAGCAACTATAACTATATAGACGGGCCGGTTGAGGACGGCAATAAATTTATTATGTAGAATTATTTAGTATGAAGCTACGTGCAACAGGGTTCCATTTTAGGCCCTTTTCTTTTTCTGATTTATATCAATGATTTGCCATTCTATCTTCAGAATTTTTGCGACACTGTACTCTGTTCGCTGATGATACATCAATTTTATTTAAAGTGGATTGTAAGTAACCAAACATTGACAACGTGAATAGTTCACTAGTGAAAGTTCTGGACTGGTTTAGTGCGAATAACCAACTGCTTAATTCAAAGAAAACTAAATGCGTTAAGTTTACTATGCCCAATACTAAAAGTCTAGATGTAAATATAAGTTTAAATAATGAAACTTTAAGCTTTTGACTCTACAGTTTTTATGGGTTTAACTTTAGAGAACAAGCTTCAATGGTGACCCAAATATCATGTCTTGTTCGTAAACTCAGTTCCGCAGCCTTTGCGATAAGAAAGGTAAGACAATTTACCGACATGGAAACAGCCAGACTTGTCTATTTTAGCTATTTTCATAGTGTAATGTCATACGATATACTGCTTTGGGCCAAGGCTGCGGATATTGAGTCAATTTTTATAATTAAAAAACAAGCAGTGCGATCTATTTACAATTTGGGCCCTAGGGTTTCACCAAGAGAGATATTTAAAGAAACATGTATTCTGACGGTAGCGTAATTCTTCGCCTACATTATGTTTATTAAAAAAAATATACTCGTGTATTCCAGAAACTGTGACATGCACTCTATGAATACTCGAGATAAACATAAACTAGTTGGTATATTACATCGTCTAAATAAAGTACACAACTCATTTGCGGGTCTAGGTGTACGCTTCTTTATCAAATACCCATTGACATTATGAATCTACCCTAACAAAAATTCAAACAAACTGTTAATAACCGCCTTATCCAAAAGTTTTATTTTACTATTAATAATTATTTAAATAATAAAACAGCATGTATAGTTGCTCGTTTAATGCAAAATTAATGTTATATTGATTATTATTATTGTAATTATATTGATTACTATTGATATTATTGTTTACTGTTTTTTTTATTCTCAGCTTAATGCTGGTGAATGTGAACCTATCACGGGCTTATGCCAAGTGGGTTGATTCATTGTGTAATGTTGTGGGTGTTTGTGTAGTGGATGTGAGGAATCGCCGAACTATGGAGCATGTGTCTAAAATAATAGATTTTTGTAGTGACATGAATGCGTTTTTATTTAGACCTAATTCTTTCAATGAAGTGTGTAATGTCCTGTGGATGAAATTATAATCGGTATGATTTTTACTGTATGCTGATGCCTCATTTGCCGTATTTCGTCAGCCAGAGGTATGTATTTTTAAATCCTTTTTGTATACTTTTTCTAATGTTATCAGAGTTAGGTATTGCTATATCAATTAAATATGTTACCTTTTAAGCCTTCAATGTTAATGTGATGTCAGGTCTATTATTTGCTGTGGTTTTATCTGTAATAATTTCTCTATCCCAGTAAAGTTTGACGTTTTCGTTATTAATATATATTTTTGATTTATATTTATAGTAAGGATCTGCTTTATCTATTAACTTATATTGTCTAGTTGTGAATGTTATTATATTAATTATTATTATAGTAATTATATTATTGATATTATGTTGTAAGTAAAAGTTTTTGTTGGGAAGTGGATGCATATCATGATCATTATGAACTCGTAAGGCTTACTACATTCTATTATGGTTCTTTTACCACCCATGCTATGCATTGTCATGCTCACTAAAATATCATTTCTTGTGGTGTCTTATTGGTAATGATGGCTGGTCCGTGTGTCATGCTCGTCAACGGGTGCTACTGGGGATGACTGGAAAATTATTACCTTGTTATTTAATATGACCAAGAGATGCATTTACCATTTTAATTAGAATACGTAGTCAAATTACCATACTAGATGAAACTAAATAATTTAAATCTTCTTATTCTTTCTCATTTTTTTTATCTTTTTAATTATATTAATTGATTGATTTGTAATAATTAGTTTGTATGGTTCTTTGGTTGCGTTCAATGTTAAAATTATAACTCATACAAAATACTGTAACTATCTGGCGCATGAAAAAAGTGACCTGAGTTTCTTGCCAGTTCTTCTCACGGCTTTACCTCATCATCAAACTGGCTGTAGGTTAATTGGCTGACTTCATTAAATTTTGACTTAATACTTTGATCCAAATGAAATAAATGCTTTGAGTTTGAGTTTGGTACAGCTACCTGTTCGGTTTCTGGTATTCCTTTGCTTTTTTTTGTTGCATACTCATGAGAAGGTTATAATTCTACATTTTAAACAGAAAAGTTACTCTGCACATAAATGTATTCATTAGTCTAGTATACATGGAAAGCTACAAAAGTAAAACGGTAAATTGATATTTTGATATTTTGACACAATTTGCGGAAGTATATTGTTTGATGACGCAGAGTAAATAAATACTGGTTTTACTTATAAATATTGTTTAAATAATCGATTAAAATATGTGAATAATTAATTATAATACCGGAACTACACTCATTTTAATTTGACTACAAACGCCTCCATTATTTTAGACACATTTAAAAATGTCGCGTTTATTTAACGAATATCTATTTCAATAACTGGTTCTTAAATAATACTAAGCCAAGTATTTACGCGACAATGGTTGCGATACTTGTACAGGTACAATATTGTCAAACTAGAACCACTGCATATTTCAACTTTTGCTTTTATTTACAAGGACGGACGTGTTTGTTTTACTTCCTTTGAATCCTGATCTTCGAAGGCTTAATGAAACAAAACTGTAATCCATATCTTTACATTATGCATTGAAATTGAGTTATATTAGTTGTATTATTCCGATTTATTATAGATTTGTCAGTACTAGTAAATAGTATCGTAGTCGTGTGGTCGTCCAAGTTCATTTTATTTCCCTATTTACCTATAGAGATGTAAACGCCCGCTTAACGTACAGGTAATGTGATTCAGTCGTTGGTAAAGACGCTATGCCTTTACTTATTTTTATTAATATAAATAAAATACATTCCATTATATAAATAATTAAATAAAAAATAAAATCAATTGTTTAATGTGTAGTGTTAATTTGATTATGACGTAGGTACACTTTATGTTTCTCTCCAAAGGACACACTATTTTTCTTACAAGCGCTAAGTTGTAACCGATCATTGTTGATTGAAGGATGTATTCTCATGATTTGAATAATACTTAGCACATTTTAATTTTTAACCGATAATGTGTATGCGGGTAATGTTATGCGAGATTTACTCCAAACGTCCATTCACCGTAACGGATCTTATTCAGACGTCATTCTGTTAAAACGTTGACTGAAAGCTACGAAATTTTTACGTACTTGTTACTCTCTTGTTGTCGGCTAACAGAGACAGGCTGCGGGGCTTCTGCAGTAATTCCTGCAACTCCGGTTGAACCTCCATCGCACTGTTCTTCGACTTCATAGTGTCTAACACTTGCACTAGTTCACGACTCTATTGAGTGAAATACACTTTTGAGAAATTCGAATCCAAGTATGCTTCATCCGTGTAGCAGAGGCGCATGACTGTGGAGTGCGTGCTTTAGGATGGCTCGCTGCTTTTTGTTGCGCGGTGTCCGCCTCACGACGCGAGGGTACGAACACAGAGTCGCGCGGCGACTGAACTGAGAGCGCCGGCATCCGGTCAAGGGTATAAACACCTCGCGGACTCGGACATACGCCTTATGCTTAACACCGGATGACATACAATTTTAGACTAAGTTTAAGTAAATACAGCTCATTAAGTACTTAAAGTTAGATTACTCTATTTACAAGGTGTTTAAATATTAGCATAACTTTTAATAAGTATTTTCTATTTGATGTTCTCAAGTGTTCTGTTTAACAAATAAAGTGCAAGTTCAAGACCTACCCTAACTTTTTTTTTCTCAAAATGTAATTGATGCCTTATTTGTATATTTAAAGCAGTAATAACTGCATCATAAATATATTATTAGAATTATTATTAATATATAAATAATAAGTGTAAATAAACTGCCTAAGGTGCTAGTACTATGAACATTCGAGATAATATAAAAAACTATTGCCACAAAGGTCAATTCATATTACGTCGTATTTTGCATAAAATCAGGGGACAATTTTGCTGCGCTTGATGTAAATAACAACGGATAAAATAAAAGATGACCGTAAGTTTAGTAGTTAAGGTCGTCGCCTCGTCTCTGATGCTCGTTTACGGCGTAGGCCGTAAATTCATTTTCGAACTCTCAATGTATTATTATATTTTGTGTGGCTCATAAACACACAAAATATTACACTCACTTACACACGTATTTATGTGTGAGGCGGAAATTGTATCTTATTAAACAAAGCAATAACTTAGGCCATATAATTGACAATATTTGTCAAAGTAAGTGTTTTAGCAGAAACATCTTTTATCAGAAAAAAACTCTTTTAATTAAAAAGAAATATTTTATGGTCAAAAATATGCTAGGTTGTAATTTCGCTGTGCAACGACAATATAAAATATTAGTACGATGAACTAGCTTTTGCCCACGGTTTCGTTGGCGTGGATAACGTTTTTCTATAGACATATATTATACTTAATTTATATATTGCTTTCCCTTTAATTTATATATTGCTTTCCCTACTATTTTTCATCCCCCATTCATAGAATTATCCACTTCACCTCCCTAAAAATATTCTTTGTAAAAAAATATACAGTACCTACCTAAATGAATCTTTTACAACAATATGTTATTTTTTTTTAAATTTGCTATACAATTTTCATCCTCATATCACGCCTACAACCAACCCAGTCAATAATATTTAGAACAGCAGTTTACACTCTGGTTAAAGCATCGAAATATAACTTTACTCAACTATAATAATAATAATATAATAAGAACATTTTACCACATTTACACAGCGCCATCTAGCCCCATTAAGCAATTATTGTTACTTGTGTTATGGGTACTAAACAACTGATAAACTACTTACATACATTTTTTTTGGTAAATACATACATATTGTAGATAAATTACACCCAGACACAAAACAAACAATCATACTCATCATTCATGAGAGTATTTTTTTATTTTGATATAAGTATTCCAAAACAAATTTTCGATACTATAAATTAAAAAACAAAGAAGTTTCATACATTCGATTTCATCCCTTTTTATACACTTAGAGGTTGTATTTTAAATAACCCTTTCTTAGTATACCTCTACACATTAAGACAAACACACTCTCCAAATTTCAAGTCGCTGCGACCAGCAGTTTAGGCTGTGCATTGTCTGTCAGTCAGTCACTCAGGACAAAGCCTGTTATAATATTTGTATGGATTTTGTAGCAATATAGCTAGAGGGGTTTTGACTATTAAGTACACATTATTTGATAGAAACTAGATTAACTTTCACTACCAAAAGTATACAAACTAGTAAAGAGAATTTAGGAACAGCTGACGATTATTAGGTATTTCATCTAAGTAAATTTTTAACCTGCTATGCTTAGCTGCACTTGCGATTATTCTCAGATGGATGACTGTTTTTTTTAACACTTCAAACTGTGGTTATATCTTAAGCATCACTTTGATTTTTTGGCACTTCTTTTTACAAATTCATACATGTTCCTACGCATTACTAAGGTAAATGAGCTAAAAAGTAAAAGGATCTAGGAAGCATATAGTCACAAATAATATTCGAGGTAATAAGTCAGGTAGTAAACTCATTGGAGTTTAGGTACTCTTATATTGAAGGAAGTACAATTACTTCGACCAGTTTGTTCAAGTTCATTTCAAGTAGGTATAAGTACTTAACTATAATATATTTTGGTTACTG
Organism: Parascotia fuliginaria; assembly: GCA_963082885.1. Lineage (NCBI taxonomy): Eukaryota > Metazoa > Arthropoda > Insecta > Lepidoptera > Erebidae > Parascotia > Parascotia fuliginaria. The sequence goes on along the minus strand of OY720180.1, from coordinate 7,903,847 downwards.
TTTTTTAAACCTGACAGAGGTTTAACAGCATTTTTCCTCACAGGTGACAAGCGTAAAATTTAGTTCACAGATTGAATACTAGGTGCGCTGTTTTTATAACAATAGGATCGGCAATACGCAAGTAGTCTTTGTGTTGAAACTATCCATAGGCTCTTGGAGGCTTATAGCTGCTTGTTATCGGGCAGGCCATATGCTTTCGTCACTTATAAGAAAACTATATTAACGAAGAGTTATTAACACAAATGAAAGGTAGACTGAAAATATTAACTAGGTCTTAAATTACGAATTTATTAAAATTTCATAAGATTGCATCATCACATTCAATACTGCGTGAATTAAACGAAGCAGAACTGAAGGGAATGTACCAATTTAAATATTATATTCTGTTTGTAAAAACACTGTATCGATATAAGATGGGTAAGGTACTTTACCTGTAGAAATAAAAGAGCAGAACCTGTTCTGAATCGTTTTAAAAATTTCGAATTTGTGAATTATCATTATTGGTGATAATAGGGGGTGGCTTATCCTAGCAGTGGATGTTTTTCGGCTGATATGATGATGATGACGATCTCTATTGAAAGAAAATGTCTTAATCATGTCTTGATGGCGGTTCGTTGCTGTATCCGTCTGCCAATATAAGAAGTGCTTTAAAGCAGCGTAATGACAAATACGTGATCTACAAATATTTAAAGGAAAAAGACCGGGTCATTGAAAGAATTTTTACTCTGTCATTAATTTTATAACATATCACAAAAGACTTTATAAAAGTTTTTTGTGATATATTTTGTTTGTCCAGATTAGATTTTTAGAGTAGACTAAACTGTAGGAGTTCTTTTTTCAATAAATATCTATAAAAATATACAATTATGTTATTAATCGAACGTGTCATCAGAATGCTCTGTGACAACATGTAACGTGCTCTGACCTTGACCCAATTCCTCCTTTCTTTCTTTTCTTGCGAATATTAGGTAAATTATATTAACTGGCCTGGAGATATCATATTATAATCAGAAAATTTAAAACAATCTACATTAAAAACCCAATTGGCATACAGATATGATACAATTAATAATAATAGATAAAAAAATTGTATAAGTAAAACAAAGTGTGTGCTATAAACAAAAGACGCCAAATGTTCTTAGGACTGAGTTAAGATCAGGAAATATAAATTATGACGTCAGTATAAAAAAAAGAGTGTGTGTACTCATGTACGCACGTAAGAAGTTATACTTATTTGGCGTAACAATCCAAAAATACCAAATAATATCACAACGCATACATACATAAATATTTGAATTGATATAAACACGAATATATTTTTTATTTATTCACACTGATTATTTGTACTGATACGACACACAAAGATTCGCAACTAACTTCAGGGTGTACAAGGTTCGCAACTAACTTCAGGGTGTACAAGGTTCGCAACTAACTTCAGGGTGTTGCTTTTTTCTGTCGGTGTGCGCGCGCATCGTAAAAATTCACTCTCATCATTTTTCCCAATCGCGCAATATAACTTCACAATCGCACGGAATACTACGTCCATACAATGCTTGCTCACTGAACAATGTAGTGCATGAATCATTTGTACTAGACTCGTTTATATAAGTCGTTAGATCTTTAATAGTTACAGATTATATGACAATTTTATAGCCACATGTACAAACATCGATTAAGGAACTTGTATTCTAATGGACACTATATACACTAGGCATTTATTATTTATCTGCCATTAATTTGAACTTCGCTACACTATCATGGTCACATTGAAAACAAGAATATATTCTTAATATACATAACTAGATTAACGACATCTTGCTTGCGGCTTCGTTTGTGGCTTACGTCGTTATGAGATGTAGAGTAGTGCGGGTTTTCTTTTAGAAGACAAGTCTTGTTTAAATGAAAGCAGTATGTACTTCTATCTTCAAGTAGACTTAGGCAAAGTGACCAGTATCGGTAATGTTGTGTTGCCATTAAAAGACCGACGCGGTAGCAGCAGGAATTATATCTTCTCTTGGAAGAATCATCATTATAATTTCAGCCAGCATTTGCTGGATAACTCTCAAAGATTTCCACTTTGACCGGTTTGACCAGCAAGTTAAACGTTTTTAGTACATCTGTGGCACATGCGCTTATTAGATTATGTGTACTAGGTATATATAAATTTGTTTTCATAATTTATTTACAGTTACGAAAACAAATTTATATATAGGTACCTATAATCTATTACGCTCATAAGAAACTTTTCGTTATAGTCGTCGCTTTTACTGCGGCAATTAAATTACAGTGTTTTGTCTTTAAAAACCTACATTTAAAGCAATAATATAAAGTACGATACTATATATTGTGAAAGATTTTGGTGTGGCTAGGCCAAATCTTTCGCAATAATTGTATTTATATAAATATCGGATGTAATTAGACAAACTAAATCGTTTTGATATTATCATTAAATTGATCTTTTCTATAACTGCATTTACGAAGTCGGCTAATTAGCACTTTAAGATATATGACAATTTTAAAATATAATTTGTTGCAAAATTTGTCTGAATTTATTTATAAATCTTGCTCACAAGACACATCTTACCTCAAATCTCACGGTAGTAGATCCACGCTAGTTTCAACATGAATAAGCCCGACCAAATGAGGAAGTTATTACCCTCATATAGAAGATCGACGTAAGAGTAATAGTATCCGTACTATTGCGTTTCGTTAGGGGAGTATGAGTGCCGGTGGCCTAATTTCTCCCTTTCCTTTTTTCTCACCTCCCTCAATCCTTTCTCCTACCCCACTCCCTTCTTGCTAGACAGCGGCTTCGCAGACTTCTGCTGGCATTGCAGGAGCAATGCTAGGGACTCTTTCCACTTACCATCACGTGGGCTGTTTGCTGGTCTGCCATTGTCGGCCATAAAAAATCTCTATTTAATCCCTTTGTTATATTTATACGCCGTCTAGATGGATACCAACGCACTATCACTCTAAGCTAATAATATAATTTCTGTGCATGAGAAAAGGGTAAGTAACCAATTTATTCACAATTAGATAAAAATTGCTAACAACTACTGCCTTCATCGTATTATTCAAATGTCACGTGTATGTGTCTTATTTCATCTAATAATGTTTAACCGGATATGTATATTATGACTTCCGAAAGACATAGCAAATTTAGCAATTAAGTTCCGCTGGCGGTGTTAATTATTTAAATATTTATACTACACTTAAATACCATGTCATTGAATGGATTTATGCAAATTAAATGACGTTTTTGTTCATGACGTTCTTAAGTAACATTTATCTTAAGTATGCATTTTTAGGATTCCGTAGTCAACAAGGAACCCTTAGGCCATTCGCACACTGCCCCGCATGATGCAGTGTGGTGCGGGAGTGCGTGTTCTTTCGTTGCTTGTAAGTATCTCCGCTTGTATATAAAACACACTAGGTCCAACACACTGAAAATGCATCCACGCGCGTTCATGCAAATAACGCGCCTACATGCGCTGAAACACGCATCCTCGTGCGTGAGTGCGGGGCGAGACCTGATCCGCAGTGCTGTGAGTGATTTTGGGAAGGGTGTGTTTAAAAATGGATCTCAATATCGATCAGTTAGTATAACTGCTGCATCCTAAGGAGGTTTCACACTAATAAACATTTGAATTACAAAACTGACGCGACGCTCTGTACTGCACTGTCACCAAAGCTTATGCTTTGAATTAAATGAATGCGTGAATCCACGACACGCAACTACGCGCGTGAATGCGTGAAAAACATGCACGATGTTGCAGATCTGCACTCCCACAAGTACGCGCGTAGGTGCGTCGACACGCAACATGTAGCGTGGAGCGTAGCAGTGTGCCATCCGCCTTATCGTTTTGCCATGTTCATCTGTCTGTGGATCTAAATCGCAGTGTTCACATTTTCCTACGATAGTAAGTACTCGGGAACATTTTGAATTTTTTTTTATAAGTAATAAGTCCACTAAATCTTTATTACAGTAAGTCAAGTAGGTGTAGTGTTGAATGTGAGCGTGTTTAAATATTTTAAAAGAATTATTTTAGGAAACTCGCATCATAAAGGATACGTATATTGCGCAACTACACTACTACGGAACGCTACACTGCGCGTGTCAGGCCACGCGCAGTACAGTATTGAGTTTGATCTTGACTTTATAAATATCACATCGTTTGTTTATATCACTTGATGTGATAAAATAATGGACATAAGAATCAGATAAGAGCCATATTTTGGTTTAGGGTTTTTCGTCCTAACAATAAAAAGATCTGTTGTTATGGTTTAATCAAAGTACCTAAGTACTCGCTAAAGTACGGTACAAATCCAGATATTAGGTATATAAAAAGTATATTTAAAACAGGCTGTTTTAAATAACTGACTTGAATAACAAAGGCTAACGTTATGCTAATCGCACCATTTGAGAACCGCATATCGGACTTTCTGTGAATACAACTTAATTTTTCTGAGATTTTGCGAATGGGATGCGTCACAATAAAAAAATACTTTAAAATAGGCACTTATTATTATTTAATTCATACAAAGATACTTTGGAATATTGAATAATTAATTAGTTACCTATGTTAGCGATACCTATTAGTATTCACATTGCAAGCGGTAGGCATTCAATACTCTAAGCTGTATAATCAGGTACTTTTTTAAAATGGGTACCCAATTATGATTGTTAGTGTGCGTTGGCAGTTAGGTACCTACTGCATGAATATAAATTCTCATAAATAAAAAGACTCATCACAATGTTTATGTTTAGGTATGGTTACGTAGTTATTATATATTCATATGCGTATTTTCTTGTAATAAGCAGATAATTGCGTGTTAGGCACAAGGAAATCAATAATCATTTAAATAAATTTTAGATATACACGACACGTTTTACTTTCTTAGTTTATCTAAACATTTCTCTCCGACGGTGAAGTAAACATCGTGAGGAAACCTGGACTTCTGAGGAAGTCTGTAAACGCCAATTCGCCTTGAGCAAGCGTGGCGATCAATGCTCATGCCTTCTCTGTATGAGAAGAGACCTTAATATGAATTCTGATTAACCAACAGCTGAACTGTTCTCTTACTTTCTCTGTACCCACATCTTTGTAAAGATGTAGGCATAAATAATACAAAAGTTGTGGTAAAAACTAGGATGTTATAAATGGGTATACTGATACATTTTGTTTGCTCAGACCATAACAGTGATCTTAAATATTACCGGTAAATACTCGCATTGTTTCAACGAAAATACGTCTCAAAAATTGACCTTGCGTGCGTCACTGCTGCCTACGCGCGAGCGCAGTTTGTCGTCTGAGAGGACTGGGCTCACCAGACTGATATATCTTCTTAAAACTGTGACTTACTTTTTTAAATAGATATTTTAAACAATGTAAATTTTTTTTCGATTTGTCTTCACACGTAGGATCTCGGTTAGACGCAATTCCGGAAACAAAACAAACAAATATATAGGTACGACGTTTTCATATAGGTAGGTAAACAATTAGACGAAGTTGCAGAAAACTAGTTTCTTTTTAAAGGACTTGTAAATAAAAATCTTCCAAATTTTTCATTATAATTAAAATCATTACGATACATAAGTACTCGAACATGTCAAAAATTAACGTTAAAAATAACTAAATCAAAGCGCCAGCAAATTTACCTATAATTATTTCGCTGATCAATTAGAGCGTAGAGGCATAAGAAGAACTAACAAGTAACTCAGGCGAGTCTTCTGAGCTAATGTAGCACAGGTATTCAATTTCTAATCATTTTTTGTTTGCTCTCAAAACAATCAGATGAACAGATCTACCGTACCTAATTATACAAATACTTTCAGCTATTAATTAAAACAACAAAATGTTATAAGGACAATTACGATCTTCATTGAAGCATGTAAGTATAATTGTTTTAAAATGAAACAAGAATGCTTTGTACTCTGAGAACTGAATGCCCATGACCTGGCTCGGGATTTAGACCTAAACAATGAAGGCTTACTATAAACCGGTCATTAACATTCAAAACTAATTACCAACTTACCTTTTTAATCTTGAGATAATTTACGAGCAATATCTTTTTCTAGTTTAAGAGTATGTTCAAACATACTCGTAAACTAGAAAAAAGTTGTTATGCTATGTTGATACTCCTAATGTCAACATTACGAGTACATTATTTTATGCAACGTAGAGTTTATACTTACATTAGTGTATAGTGTTATAAATGAAAGTTCATAAATAGTGTGTTCATAAATGAAATCAATGAAATAAACAATTTGTTAGTTTTAGCTATCTTTCTTTACAGCAGAGATATTTATCTGATGTGATAATAAAAACAATTAACTATATTTTACACCGAATAGTTTATTGATTTATTTAGATAAAACATACAATGACAATGTATCGCGTACGAGAAGAAAAATGGAAGTGACAAGTAATAGTGAGGGGAACAATAAATTATAAAGCATTACTAAACTAGAGATGGGACGCATGTTCTTCTACAACATTATCTAATTTAATTTTTCTCTAATGAATATTGATACACTGCGAAAATAGTCTGTCTGTGATGTTGCCCTTTCACTGGTTGTCATCCATAATAATATTATAACTGCTAAGTAACTCTGCCTGTCTGTCTGACTGTTACGCTTTCACGCCTAACCCATTGAACCGATTTTGATGAAATTTGGTATAGAGATAGATTAGACCTCGGGAAACAACATAGGCAACATAGAGAAATAACAGTATCTTTTATCATGAGAAGTGGCTTTAATGGGTTGAAATAGTAGATGAAAGTGTGTATGAATAATCGTCAATGTAAACAACGATATAACAGAACAGAAGGTAATAAGTAGTTAGGTGAACCTCTAGGAATGAAGATAATAATATAGTTAGTTCACTGTTGAACAGAATAGAACATAGAACGTCTATTTAATAGAATCTATTTATTTCTGCATTTATCTAAAGAAAAATCACGTGAATTCATAATTTTGAATGAAAAAATAATCAGTTTCAAAGCGCCACACTTACTTTTTTTTCTATTTCTATTTTCTATATTTCTTTTGAAATATAATATTTTATTAAATTTTAAAAACTTTACACATTAAAATGCCATGTGGATCAATTCATGTACACAGAGAATTCGACAAAGTAAAAAGCATTTTGTACTCCAATATGTAGACATAACAACAAGCTATTTATTAATTACTAAACACAATAAAGAAATAACAGTGTGAGCTCGAGTTAAAATATTGTCTATTTATTTACATTTACTCCCCGTCAAATTTGTCATTTGTTTAGACATTTTCTTCACCCAAATAGGTCCTCTACGCTATCCAAGTAGACACATTAATTATATGTTACGTTGTTTTGATAATTAATCATTTTCGTCGATAAGATCATTGTAATATCTGGTTTTTCTTTTAAACATAGTTATTATAAGATCTCATGTATTAATTACAAAAAGCCTTAACAACGTACCGCTCCCTTTTATATTTTTAAAGTTTGTTTGCTTTCAATTTTTGTAAGAATGATTAAATAATAAAGTAGTTGTAAAATTATGTTAGTTTTACAATACCTACTTAAAAAGACTGCCTAGCACATAGGCTGTGGTAAACACTAATTACCAGGGAGAAGCGTGTGCTTGTTTGTCAAGGTATATAAATAACTTGGTTTTGATGCCCAGATTAAACATAAACAAAAAATGCCACATACCGAAATACAAGGCGTTTCTATTGTCTTTGTTGACAGCACGTGTAGTTAATAATATTATAGGTCTGATGCATCTGAAAGTAGTAATAGACTATTACTTGTGTGATCGAAATACATTTGTTTTGTCAATCTTTAAGTCTACTTTGATTCTTTAGAACTTTACATTTCCGTATACTGTCACTGTATATTTTATTCGCCAAGTCACAAAGTGTGTTTCCTAGTTCAGCGATAAGTTAAAAATGTATCACATGATAATTAACTTTGTTCCATGGTTTAGGTCTTTTTTTTTTTTTTTTTTTTAATTTTTTTTATTTATTAAGGATAACAAACAGCTACAAAATGGAATGAATAACATAAAAAATAACAACTATTATAGCGATAATGCAGCCCACTACGTTATCCACAAATTAACAATTTGTTATAATCATTTAAATAGAAATTAAATTATATAAATAAAAAAAAAATAGTAGAAATAGTAGACCTTGCATAATATAAATAAATTGTGTATACAAATCAAACATATTACTTAAAATCATAGAGAACATGCAATCAAGTTAATAAGGTAGTTAAAATTAATAACAAAATGATATTACATTATTCGAGCGAAACAATAGAGTTAAAATAAAATTAACATAAGTTGAATAAAATTAACATAAGTTGAAAATTCAAAACAAACAGAGAAATCAATAAAAAAAAAAAAATTATGAATTATACATTAGACAGTATTGATTTTTGATTTTCGTTTAATATTTTTTGGATATCAGACTTAAAGATAGATTTCGTGCAAGCAAAAATATCCACAGCTACAAAAAATTTATTAAAGCTATCCACTAAGCGTCGTATTGGACAACGAAGTCCTGAGTTGGTCCTACAATTACTCAAGGCAAACAATGTACCAGCGCGAACGTTTCGTCTATGCACAGTACGTGGGACAGCATAGCATAGCTGATTTGTTAGATCTATACAGTCAAAATTATTGTGAACAATATTGAATAATGTATTAGATTCTAAGTAGGTACGTCTGGATTCTAGTGTCAAAAAGCTGTATCTATCCATCAGTTGAGCATATCCCAAATATTTCCGGTGACATCTGTAGTGCATCGCACGAAGAAACTTACGCTGAACTTTCTCAACTTCTTCAATGTACTTCTGATAGTATGGATTCCAGATGGGAACAGCATATTCTAATTGTGAGCGCACTAGAGTTTTATATAGATATAGGTACGTGGAAGTCTGTTTGAACTCAGTAGATGACCGCATAACAAAACCGTACATTTTAAACGCATTATTAACAATTTTTTTTACGTGCTCGTTAAGCGATAATTTGTTATCAAGAAGGACACCCAGATCCCTTACATTCTCAGTATTACTTAGTTTATTGTTACCAAGGAGATAGTCAAACCTGACCACGTTCTTATTTTTAGTGAAATTTATATAATGACACTTCGAGACGCTTAGTTGAAGTTTGTTTTCAGTGCAGTACACTGAGAGATTGTCCAGATCTTTTTGGAATAATATGCAGTCGTCCAAACAAGTTACAGTCCTGTATATTTTCAAGTCATCAGCATACAAAAGGAATTTCGTGTTCCTAAAGCATCTCGAAATGTCATTTATATAAATGTTAAAAAGAAGAGGTCCCAATATCGAGCCTTGCGGAACGCCGGACGTAATATGGACCATTCTTGAATGAAAGCCATTTATGACCACCTTCTGGGTTCTATTTCTAACATATGAAGAAAACCATCGAAGAAGATTACCCCGTATTCCGTTGTAGCTGATTTTATTAAGGAGTATTTCGTGATCAACCTTGTCAAACGCCTTCTTGAAATCTGTATAGACAGCATCGATTTGCAAGCGTCCATCAATATTCTCAAAAAGAAAGTTACTGAAAACAAGTAAGTTGGATATTGTCGATCGACGCCTAACAAATCCATGCTGCTCAGGAATAATAGCATTGTGTAGTATTGCGTAAATTAAAGTTTGTTTGCTTTCAATTTTTGTAAGAATGATTAAATAATAAAGTAGTTGTAAAATTATGTTAGTTTTACAATACCTACTTAAAAAGACTGCCTAGCACATAGGCTGTGGTAAACACTAATTACCAGGGAGAAGCGTGTGCTTGTTTGTCAAGGTATATAAATAACTTGGTTTTGATGCCCAGATTAAACATAAACAAAAAATGCCACATACCGAAATACAAGGCGTTTCTATTGTCTTTGTTGACAGCACGTGTAGTTAATAATATTATAGGTCTGATGCATCTGAAAGTAGTAATAGACTATTACTTGTGTGATCGAAATACATTTGTTTTGTCAATCTTTAAGTCTACTTTGATTCTTTAGAACTTTACATTTCCGTATACTGTCACTGTATATTTTATTCGCCAAGTCACAAAGTGTGTTTCCTAGTTCAGCGATAAGTTAAAAATGTATCACATGATAATTAACTTTATGGTAAACCAATACCAATATGGTAATACTTTATGACTAGTTAAGTCAAACAGTCCTTACAGAGTAGGTACTGAAGTGAGGATATTTTTTTACTTGTTTGCAGAAAATACTCCTATGATGTTATTAACCGGTATGTCATTATGCCGAAACTGTTGTTATTTTCCTAGTAGGTGACTAAGCAGGTAAGAATTTACCTACTTCTTTTGATGACGCGATTTCGTGGTTAATTAAAAATACTACGAAATGTAACAAGTTATGTGATAAACGAACGCATTTTTGATTCATAGAAATTATAGCGGCAACCTTGTAGAAATGGCGTAAAAGTAAGTAAGTATAGGTATTATACTAAATTTAAAATTTTTAAATAATACATTTTAATCACTTGACTAGCGCAGTGGCGTGCAGCGCAATACTTACTTTATGTGATTCTTCCGTGTTTGGGTACCTACATACTTTGTGTCCGTGAATTTGTAAAGTCCCCATCACTAAGTACAGAGCTCAAAGAATACAAACAAGTTCCTTCACAACACAGTCCACCTACAAGATAAATTAAAATATGTAGGTGTACCTAAGCACATCTACAGTTTTGCTGTAGCGATTTCTGAGCTGGTATTGTGTAGGTGGATTTTCTGTTATCGTATCTTTCAACATCAATGTGTCAGCCAGCCCTTGACAAGGGCGTCATAGGTGGAAATAGATATCTACCTACATTTATTTTTTGTTAACCTTCGTGAGAGCACAATATAAAACCAATACCCTACACAATGTACAATTTCCTTATATGAAAAGAAATCAAGCTCAATCAGCGCAACTTCTGCTTGTCCAATCTCCCGCCACTCCACAAACTTGACGACATACTGGTCTATAATTAACTCGACCTTGACAATAGGGAGACACAACACCTAACATCCCGCGGTGTGAGACAAACGATTTGCATTATACAACGAGGGATCAAGCGAGAGCTGTGGCTTCAGATGTTTAAGTCGAACGGGTCAGATCAGTCAGCCTTGATATTGCCAAGCATCTGTCAGGGTCTGGCACAAAGCACTTCTAGCGAAGCTACTACTTAATATTAAAAAGATTAGGTATTAATCCGTTCAAAACACGCATTAGCACCTATAAATACAAACAGCAAGAACTGGCATGTAAACAATTGATTAGGAAGAATAGAATAGAATAAACACTAATAATTGTGTTAATTACTTACGATCAATATTGGTTTTGAAGGCGACAAGTTATAGGTATACCATTAATAAACAAAATATAGGCATACCTATTCTATTCTACACCTTACCGCAGAATTACCTACTAACATAAGTAGTAATAAAGACAACAACCACATATTATTTTGTTTGAGGCAAGAATAACCGTTTATGTGAAAATAGGAAAATAACCTTACTTAGAATATAATGAAAAATGACTGTTCCTACCACAATATAGGTAACTGCCTACTAAAAAACTAATCTAGGCAAAGTATCCTTGTAAACGTTGTTTACCATCGTGGGTAATACTTACCTAATGTTTATTATTAAGTAGGTTAGGTACATACTTAATTACTTACAGTCTTCTTCTTTCGTCTTCATAATCGACATGGTGCCAAAATTCCTATAGAAATAGTTATGTTGCTCTATAAAAACGAACATTTGTCTCACAGAAAGCGTAAATTTGTATAAATAATTACAGCGCCTCTGATGTTATTTATGAAAACATTTTTTTTTTATATCTACACTTAATCTGTCATCCTAGCTTTCTTTGAACAAATTTTAATCCAAGATTTTTCAGAAAAAGCCCGATTTTTCGTTCAGCACTAATATTATTAGATAATAACGACATATTGTAAAACGATTCAGCGCTGAACGATCTATTGCTTAGAATCAGGAAATTTTTTTGACAATTGTTAAAATAACTAATAATTTACAACCTACTTAAATTACAGTTATTTGGTAGTTTTACCTAAAAAGTTACCAGGGAGTTACGCAAATTTAAAATTTTATAGATTTTTATGTGCTGTACCATAAATTTATAAACATACGGGAATTAACGCGATAATGCATTAGGTATTACACCGGCCGTGGCCGTCTGCTTGTGACCACGGCCGGTGTAACCTGGTCGAAACGTCAAGCAAAATAAGGTATGTAAATACCTAATGCATGATCGCATTAATTCCCGTATGTTTATAAATTTATGGTACAGCACATCACTTGAAATTTGGAGAGAGGGAGAAGTGAAGGGAAGGTGAGGGGGAGGTGAGGAGGAGATGAGAGGAAGGTAAAGGGGGGATAAGGAGAAAGCGACGAGGAAGTGAGGAGCAAGTGAGGGAGGGTGAGGAGGAAGTGAGAGGGCAGTGAGGGGAAAGTAAGAGGAAAGTTAGAGGAAAGTTAGAGGAAGAGAAGGAGAAGGGATAGGCAAGCGAGGGGGAAGTGAAGGAAAAATGAAGGAAAGTGAAGGGAAAGGAAGGGGAAAGTTAGAGAGAAGGCAGGGAATAGGACGGATAAAACAGTATAAAATAATATAAAAATGTCTATTGAAAAAAAAACGATATTCACGCGAGCGAAGCCGTGGGCAAAAGCTAGTTATATTATATATTTTAAAATGTAGCTAATGAATCTAATCCAATGATATACAATTAAAACTGAAATGTTATAGTGCATAAGGTCATACATTCAGTCTATACATTTTTATAAAAAAAAAAATCTGTCATGTTTTTCTATTTAATATTGCCTAGAGCAGAGAACATAATTATTGAAACGCACATTGGATTCTAGTAACACTATCACTCCTTCTAGGGCCCAGCGTGTTTAGCCTCAATGCCAAATGTTTCGAAACATAGCTCGGATTTAGCGAATTGGTCTCAATAACAAACAACTATTAAATTAACTGATCTGTGTGATAAAAGGGTCTTATGACTATTTACCTACGACTTACGACGTGAAATATGACATTGATGTAGAACGGAAATTAACAATCACTTGTAGGTACATTGGAAAGGTTAACTAAATTGTAGCTTTCTTTAAATTGAGACAGTTGTTGATTCTATGATCATTAGTTTAATTTCTCAATCTGACATTTGAATCCCATCAAAAGTCTTCTTCTTCTTCTCCTTTTTTTTTAGCAACAGAACCGAGGATTGTGTCAGCTATTTCTGCCAGCGTCAAGTTTAGAATAATATTCTTGTTGATGATATTAATGGTATATTACAATGAAAAAAATTGAAAAAATGTAGATGAAATTAAATGACAACCATCTTCCGTGAAAACAAAAGATGGACTCATCAAAAGTCTTTCTATGATCATTAGTGTAATTTATCATTCTGACATTTGAATCCCATCAAAAGTCTGTGTATGATCATTACTGTAATTTCTCATTCTGACATTTGAATCCCATCAAAAGTCTTATCTTTGCCTATGATATTTCCTATCATTCTCAATTATTGCGGAGTGCAAAGAACTAAAAAACATCTACATTCATTCTTCATTCATTTCTATCAGTCTGACGCCGACTTTGATTTGACTTCTTATTTAATAGCCTGTTTTATATTTGTCTACCAGTGACTCCACTCTGCCTGATGGAAAGCAGTCAGTGAAGCCCAGAAGTGGTAGTCACTACTTATTCCAAACGCCATCGTCAATAACTGCTGGTTATCCTACCAAGTAGACTTCACTATGCCTGATCTTATGCGGTCAGTTGAGCCAATGATCACCATGATACTACCACCGAATTTGTACAGTAGCCTCCATAGGTTTCAAGTACCGCTCAAACGACACTGAAACTAAATAGAAGAGAAACAAATGTACCAGTAAGAGGTATCAGGTTTCAACTGCTTCACAAATGTACCTTTGAAGTTTAAGGTGAGGTTAAATCCCTGCCGATGTTGTAGCAAGTAAATAAGCAGACTCTCTTAACTCTGCCGTTTTTTTATTGTCTAAATGACCTTATTATACCTTTAAGAATTATCTATGTAATTAGGTATTAATTAAGTATATTAAATATCCTTAAACAATAGTAGGTAATAGGTAAGTATCTACAACAGACTTTGTAGTATTTAATATTTAATTTGAAAGCACCCTTAGCCTACTTGCACTTCATTCACTTCGTTGAACCATCGGATTTTATTTATTCACATCTGTCCTTAGATTCTTTGTTTTCAATAAGATTGGGAGATTAGGGAACCTACTTCCGAACCTATTTTAATTAAACGAGAAATAGCACTAATGCTAGACAATCATAGTTTCGTAGCGGTGAGACTAAATACAGCCTCAAACAGATCGAAAAAGAGTGAGTGATTTTTTGTAAGAAACAGAGAAAGCGGGTATGAACGACACGTGAAGAACGTTCTTTCTACAGTAATGACGTGATACCTGTTCACATTCCTATTTATTTATGTAGTACATACCTATTCCTGGTTGAAATAATGTTAATGATGTTATTCATCAATACAAAGTTATTGTACCCAGAAACTTTTGAGCAAGATATTTAATAAAAACACTGAAGTAGGCAGGTACCTACTTACCTTATAAATAAAATAAAATAACATTTAGGTAAGTATTTCAGGCAATACGAAATCCATAATTATCTTGTTAGTTATAGGTAGTTACTTAACTCTTAAAGTTATTTAGTAGGTAAGTACTTCATTTAAAAAAGCTGTGTTTTTTTTTTTTTTTTTATATTATAGCCTACCAAAGTGACTCCACCCCGCCTGATGGTAAGCAGTCAGTGGAATCCAGAAGTGGCGGCTACTATACCAAAAGCCATCGTCATAAACTGCTGGTATGGTGGCCTCCACTATGGCGGCTGGGAATGGGGTTAGGGGAAGGGAATGAGGGAGGTGAGGAAAGAGGAAAGGGGGGAAATTGGGCCTCCGGCGCTCTCACTCACCGAACGAAACGCAGTAGTACGGATACTACTACTCTTAAGTCGATCTTCTATGAGAGGGTAGTACTACCCCGGACGATCCGGCCCATTCATGCTGCAATCAGCGTGGATCTACTCACTCGCGTCTAAACAAAACTGAGGTAATGCAGCAAGCAAACAAAAAACGTTGAACCTGCGAGTTACAAGTTAAGTAAATATAATAAAAATTCAAAGGTCTAAGAATTGGCTGAAATTAGAATGAGAATAGAGATTTATCAAGCAGAAATGCCTAGGAAAATTGCATAGCTCGAAGCTGATATACATAATAGGTACCTACTTAAATTAGAAGCACCCGTAATCGACGAGTTAGACGAGCCTGTATGAAGATGGCAGAACCAAAAGAGAGGTCTATTTAAATCCGGAACCAATGGAGTTCTATGATCACGGCCCACTTCTTAAAAATAGCTATCTATAGGTAGGTACATAATAAAGAAAATGTCAATACCTTTAGATAACTGAATAAAACTATATATATATAAATTAATAGTATATTTCATTTGTTTTAATAGATGACAAAAACTGCTCTAATATTTCCATTTACTACCAAAACTGCGGGGGTATAAGAACGAAATTGCAGAGTCTCCTGCTGAATATCTTATCCTTCTCCTACGATATTATAATTATAACAGAAACCTGGCTGGTACCCGAAATATCTATCGCTGAATTCATGGACTCGCGATACATAGTATATCGATGTGACAGAAACCGAAGTGTAACAAACAAGAAGGACGGGGGTGGGGTCCTGGTGGCCGTGCTAAGGAGGCTGAAGTCATGTTTGCTTGACATTCCACAACACTTGTGCTATAGTACTATGAATAGTATAGAACATCTTATATATATAGTCGGTTTTCATAGCAGTAACGATTCTTCCAAGATGCATATTTTAAGTGCAGCATACATACCACCCTGGGCTTCTAAGGACATCTATACGGCACATCTCGATGTCCTGCATGATATGCTAACTGAGCCCGATGTTATGAATGTTTTTATCGTTGGGGACTATAATCTACCTGATATCTCATGGATGCCAGCCCATACTGGAATTAAAGGCATGACCTGTGTGGGTAGATCAGTAGCAAGCTCTCGGTTACTCCAGATGATGTCCACCCTGGACGCATATCAGTATAACAACTTGCCTAACAATGCTGGAAATATACTTGACCTTTTCATTACTAACAATTTATGTACTAACCTTAGCCCCCCTATTGACCCCTTGCTCCCAATAGATCAGCGTCACCCGCCGTTTATGATTGATACGCCTCTCACAGTATCCATACAAACTCTAAAGAGAATGCCAATAAAAAAATATGACTTCCGCAAAGCTCCTTATGATGTCATCAATAAGCAGATCGATGAGGTGGGCTGGAGTGCTCTATTTTATAACCTATCGGCGGATGAGGCTGTACAAGTATTTTATGAGGTCTTGGGTAACATAGTTAAGGTGAATGTTCCACAGATTAGGCCTCGGTCTTCCAACTTTCCAATATGGTTCTCTTCCCAATTAATAAAAATATACAAAAGAAAGCAACAACTTTGGATTAAGTGGAAAAAATTTAAGAATGTAAAGGACTACAATGCTTTCTCTGAATATAGAACCTTATTCAAAGTGACTTGTAAGGCATGCTTTGATTCCTACATTAAATCGGTCGAAAGCAATATAAAGATTAATATCAGGCACTTTTGGAGGTATATTGCTAATCGAAAAAATTCATCTAGCATCCCATCAGTGATGCTATATCAAGACCGCAAGACCGATGATCCGGCCTTAATCTGTAATATGTTTTCTGATTTTTTCCAATCCGTCTTTGAACCGACATCGTCTACTTTCTCTGCTTGGACTCCTCCATCACGATGTGACGCCGATGTCCTTATTGACAGGATTTACCTTGAGGACTATAAAATTCTAAATGAGCTTAAGAAACTTGATCCTTCCAAAGGGGCTGGTCCTGACGGTTATCCAGCTCTATTCTTCAGGAGCATTGCTCAAAGTGTGTATAGGCCACTTCACAAACTATATAATAAATGCTTAGATCAGGGTGTCTTCCCTGATGTTTGGAAAGAGGCTAATATTACACCTGTACACAAGGGGGGAGCTAGACAAGAGGTCGAACAATACAGACCCATTTCTATTCTGTCAACCTTGTCAAAACTCTTTGAAAGGCTCGTTCATAATAAAATTTACGCAATACTACACAATGCTATTATTCCTGAGCAGCATGGATTTGTTAGGCGTCGATCGACAATATCCAACTTACTTGTTTTCAGTAACTTTCTTTTTGAGAATATTGATGGACGCTTGCAAATCGATGCTGTCTATACAGATTTCAAGAAGGCGTTTGACAAGGTTGATCACGAAATACTCCTTAATAAAATCAGCTACAACGGAATACGGGGTAATCTTCTTCGATGGTTTTTTTCATATGTTAGAAATAGAACCCAGAAGGTGGTCATAAATGGCTTTCATTCAAGAATGGTCCATATTACGTCCGGCGTTCCGCAAGGCTCGATATTGGGACCTCTTCTTTTTAACATTTATATAAATGACATTTCGAGATGCTTTAGGAACACGAAATTCCTTTTGTATGCTGATGACTTGAAAATATACAGGACTGTAACTTGTTTGGACGACTGCATATTATTCCAAAAAGATCTGGACAATCTCTCAGTGTACTGCACTGAAAACAAACTTCAACTAAGCGTCTCGAAGTGTCATTATATAAATTTCACTAAAAATAAGAACGTGGTCAAGTTTGACTATCTCCTTGGTAACAATAAACTAAGTTATACTGAGAATGTAAGGGATCTGGGTGTCCTTCTTGATAACAAATTATCGCTTAACGAGCACGTAGAAAAAATTGTTAATAATGCGTTTAAAATGTACGGTTTTGTTATGCGGTCATCTACTGAGTTCAAACAGACTTCCACGTACCTATATCTATATAAAACTCTAGTGCGCTCACAATTAGAATATGCTGTTCCCATCTGGAATCCATACTATCAGAAGTACATTGAAGAAGTTGAGAAAATTCAGCGTAAGTTTCTTCGTGCGATGCACTACAGATGTCACCGGAAATATTTGGGATATGCTCAACTGATGGATAGATACAGCTTTTTGACACTAGAATCCAGACGTACCTACTTAGAATCTAATACATTATTCAATATTGTTCACAATAATTTTGACTGTATAGATCTAACAAATCAGCTATGCTATGCTGTCCCACGTACTGTGCATAGACGAAACGTTCGCGCTGGTACATTGTTTGCCCTGAGTAATTGTAGGACCAACTCAGGACTTCGTTGTCCAATACGACGCTTAGTGGATAGCTTTAATAAATTTTTGTAGCTGTGGATATTTTTGCTTGCACGAAATCTATCTTTAAGTCTGATATCCAAAAAATATTAAACGAAAATCAAAAATCAATACTGTCTAATGTATAATTCATAATTTTTTTTTCTTTTTATTGATTTCTCTGTTTGTTTTGTATTTTCAACTTATGTTAATTTTATTCAACTTATGTTAATTTTATTTTAACTCTATTGTTTCGCTCGAATAATGTAATATCATTTTGTTATTAATTTTAACTACCTTATTAACTTGATTGCATGTTCTCTATGATTTTAAGTAATATGTTTGATTTGTATACACAATTTATTTATATTATGCAAGGTCTACTATTTCTACTATTTTTTTTATTTATATAATTTAATTTCTATTTAAATGATTATAACAAATTGTTAATTTGTGGATAACGTAGTGGGCTGCATTATCGCTTTAATAGTTGTTATTTTTTATGTTACCATTCCATTTTGTAGCTGT
This sequence comes from Parascotia fuliginaria, assembly GCA_963082885.1. Lineage (NCBI taxonomy): Eukaryota > Metazoa > Arthropoda > Insecta > Lepidoptera > Erebidae > Parascotia > Parascotia fuliginaria. Next base: position 7,884,963 of record OY720180.1, on the reverse strand, counting down.
TTGTTATCCTTAATAAATAAAATAAAAAAATAAAAATAAAAATAAAAACTCAGTGGGATCGTCCCCCAACCACTTAAAAGCTAAGTGCATAAAATTGCTAGGCAGTCATCATGGCGATAAAAATCCTTATAATAAACAAATTAATGGATACACGAGTATAGATGTGTAGTCTTGCCGGTGCCTACATAGGCAGGTACATCTATGCTTCAAATTGCAACGTGCAAATTTGTATCGATATTTTTACTAGGCGCTTACACTGTTGTTTGCTGCAGCCTTATTATTTTACTACGTATTGGTTTGAAAGTTTGCTTTATCGCCTTTTCAATGATGTGACTGGTATTGTGGTGTAGGTTGTTAAGTTTGATTGAGGATAACGAGAGCAAAATCGAATTCTAGTTAGTAGGCACCTATATAATTTTACATATTATTCAAGTAGTACGCTCTGACTGCGCCACAGAAGCAGTCAGATGTCTGGATTGGTTGATGAATGATTTATGTGGCGTGTACTACGCCTTTGTCTAGTAAAAAGGTTAATTCACAAACATTACCAATAGTACGGTTTTTTTGTCTTAGCCTGTACTGTCCCACTGCAGGACAAAGGCCTAGATAAAGTATTAACTTGCTTTAAAATACCTTTAGAGTTTTGTACAATAAAAATAAAACAAAATGTACGAAAAAAGGAATTTATTTTCATTCGGCTACTGTATTCTGAGTTTGTCTTGCGGCTTGTCTTTCCTTTTTCCTTTTCATCAGCAGTGCCTTTTTCTCTTCTGGTGTTTTTTTCAAACCCTTCATCTTTCGAGTCTGTAGTCGGTTGATATCCTGTTTGCCCATATGGATACGGCCCAATTTTGATCCAAATGCATCTCTGGATATGTTCTTTGTGGGCACATTTCTGACCTCTTGGGGTATCCTGCAAGCTTCTTTGAAGAGATCATTAGATCCCAATCTTGCTCTTCTTAGCTTGAAATCTATAGATGGGCCTGGAAATTTAAAATAACAAAGGTTAAAATTGTAATCTGTTTTAGTGCTGTAGTACACCTATGACTAAAATAAATACGGTTATTTGTTAAAAAAAACCATAACATAAGGTCGAAAATCTATAAAATGGAGTAATCATCATCATTATCAGCCTAATAACGGCCAAGGGAAAAAGATTTTGCCATGGTTTCCAGGTTTGCAGGCAGGCTGTTTATTCTCATTAAAGTTAACTAATAAAATTCTAATGCTGAAACATGACTGAATAGTTTATTTTTTTAAATTCAATAGTCAGTAATTAATAATTTTAATTATTGTATTCATACCTATTTCTTCTAGTTCAATTCTAGGTGTTCGCTGCCCGCTCTTCTTCAACAATATTTTGTAGGATCTAAAATATATATTGCCACCATCAGTAGCTGTGAAACTGAGCACATGCTCCAATCCTTGTAGTCTAATAGTTTCTACCTAAAAAGAAAAAGTATTTAAAAAAAAATAAAACCTTTAATAGAAATCAATGCGAATTTTATTTGATACTAATAATAAATTCCTCACTTAGTTACAGTATTATCGATAACAATGAATGTAAGAATAATTTTGTCTCTCATTTATATGAATCGATATACCCAAAACCATTACCCTGATTCCTAAAGCCAGTACTTATTGTTATTAGAAATAATTGAAAAATTACCTTTTCTCTGTGAAAAAAATCAGTGAACAGTGATTTCAATCGTATCAAATCTTGGTTGAGCTCCCAAGCTGGACCATTAAATATGAGACAAGGTTTCATACCAGATAATACTTTAGCATTATGGAACTCCGACATTGCTTTGAAATTCTCCGCTCCTAGTTCAATCATGTCTAGTATGCCATAGTCAAATGTACGCCCTAGTATTATATTGTGAGGTCTTTTCTTAGAGTGAGAACCAACTCCAAATAATGCCGCTTCTTTTTTGTAACACAATCTGGAAATTAAAACATGAATTATGTGTTAGGTCTGAGTGCCCTGTGAGTGAACATGTGACTGAGAAACAATAGATTTGCTGTTGTCTCTGCTAACAAAACAGTGACTTATATGTAACATCTGATTTGTGCAGGATTCAGACTCCTTGTCACTGATAGAGTGACAGATACTTACTGTAGCAAATTTTTCTTTAGTATTACCCAAAGAAAAGAATCATTTGACATTAATGATCAGAGTATGGCTTTCAATAGAATTGGTAATTTATTTAAGTTTAACAAAACTGAATTAAAAATATGAACTAGGGCAGTTCTTGCTGTACTCATTCCTATAATTATTATTATAGAATTTTACTCTTTTATCAAAAATACTTTGCCATAAGTTTATGGTAAGGACTTGCAAGATTATTTGCTGATTTATAGGACTTGTTATTTTAGTCATTTATACAGAGGTCTTTGTATTTTAGTCTCATTACTACAGTTAATATCATTATGTTACAAGTGCAATACTTACTTCTCAATAAGAGTCGCATCTTCAAAGGGAACAAAGTCATTCTTGCGGCTAAGGTAAGCCGCGTCTGGCTTCTTTAAGTCGTAAATGTCTTTCAGAAGTTTCCGTGTACGCTCTGAGGGATTACGCCCCTGAAGAAATAGACATTGTTTTGGTCCTTCGATAGCTTTGGGTTCTTTAGATTGCAGTACCTTTTTACCCTTTCTTGTAGTAGGTTTCCTGAAATATAAATAAGTTAAGCACAGCGTACATTGTACTGAATTGAAAAGCAATAAGTTTTAGAGACATTATCTCACTTTACTCGCTGTATTACTCCCATGTTTCACTATTCAAAGAGAATGTAACCACAACGTTTAGCACAATTATTTTATTTTTGTAGAAACAAACACGTGGGGAAAAGTGATTTAGTTGTGCGAATGACAATGACAATGACAGATAAACAGTGTGACCAACTTTAATCTAGAGATCTGCCCAGCCTAGGCAAGAAAACTGACAAATCCTGCCAAAAAAAGGATGTAAGTGTTCGTGCTTTCTTATGCACGAACACTTCAAGCCTTTTGAGTAATCTTCTAGTGAAGACTGCAGTAAGTAGGTATTAAATACAATTTTCCTGTTATATTGTTAAAAAATGTATACTCTAGACTGCCCACTGTCTCCGATCATGTTCTTTTTATGCTTTTATACCTACTAAAGGTAGTGGTTGCATGTACTTTTATATTAGACAACTTAAGCATCAACTTAGTGTTACATGCTTTACACGATGAAACATCTTCATCTTTCGCTTTTGCTTATCAAGGCGAATTACATGGATCCTGCTCCCACAACCCACTCTAGGCGGTATAATTGTTCATATTTACGTTTCATGATAAATCAGGAATAGAAAACATTCACACCGCACGAAATCAGAATGAAAATTTTGACAGACCGACAGTTTTTCTAGTCCAATTAAGTAATTAGAAAAACAACTGACAACTAAAGATACAATTATTACAAATATTTTGTGCAGCACTTTAAGGTTTACAATGGAACGAACTACAAATTCAATTAGAGATGATATGGGAAATCCCCGAAAGAAATGCACCAAACTCCTTTTATAAGCTGTGCTCAGTGCTGCCAAGTTTTCCAATACAAATAATGGTTTAAAATTCCAAATGCTGCCAGATTTCTAAAACGTCAAACATATATGCCAGAGAGTAAATTATAGGGCTAAGCCTGCCGAAAAGGCAGGATCCTGCCACAGGTCACACTGCAGATAAATGACAACTGGCATAATCTGACAATGGATAAACTAAACGCAACAGTTTTGGTTTGTCTAAATAAAAAGAAACCATAAAATCTTTAGCAGATTATTTTTAAATAAAAATTCAATAAAAAAACAACGCAAATTAAATAATATACAGTTGTTCGATATAAAAAGTATAAAAAACTAAAAACTGATCAATGTTGTGTACCTACTGTAGGTACCTATAGCTATCAATATAATATATTCTGCCTAAAGGCGTTTTTTGGCTGTGCAAAGATTATGATGTTGTATTGTTATCATTGGCTTCAGGACCCCAGCATTGAATCTATTAAAAACAGCTTGAAATTATAAATTTATAAACATACGGGAATTAACGCGATTATGCATTAGGTATTTACATACCTTATTTTGCATGACGTTTCGACCAGGTTACACCCGGCCGTGGTCACAAGCAGACGTGTTCAGCTTGAAATTAACAAATACCTACAGGTGGTTCCGACGAAATTACGCCGAAATCCGCGACTTTCATCTCGTTATTTAGTAGATTTTAATGCTATTTATTCTTTTTTTTTTTGCCTACAATATACTTTGATTCATGAACTTTAGAATAGTAGAAGAATTATTTACAATAATTGATTATATAACATAAACCAACTATATTAAAACAACGTGATTTCACTTATATCGAAATATTACTTTGTAATTACTATAGTTATAAATATAAAAGTAATATTGAATCAACTGGAATAAACCAAATGTCAACTCTGTAGATTAATTTCATTTATTAGGACAATGTTTCAATAGTTATTTATAATTTGGCTGAATCAGCGTCGCAGGGGCTCTGCGCGGGCGACGGGAGGCAGAGCGGCAGAGCGGCGCAAGCCCTTCTGACGGACGGACGTATGCGGTTTTTTTAAAAATTATTTACGTAATTCAATAATTGCAAATAAATAATATCAAAAAAAAAAAAAATTGTGCCGATAGATTTAGTGTTGCAAATAAATTAGATTAGTTATTTAGATTTTTTTAGTGTATTAAATACGTAGGTATTTACCTACATTTCTGCTGTTATTATATATACCCTAGGGATATGAATATGAGCTTGCTACAATATTGTCTATGTCTACTATCATTTCGAACTAGGTGTGTGGTAGGTGGGCACATGAGTAAAATATCTAACTTGGATATTTACTCATGTGGCAAGGGCGCTTTCCGATTCCGACCGACGCGACGACGGCAACGCCGGCGCCGGCATAGGTACGAGGTGCTTCGGTCGGAACACGAACGTCAGCGTCGGTCGTACAACTAGCATAGAACTCAAATTACAATGATTATACGTGACATGCGTCGGTTTGCGACCTAGTTAGGTACCTACACAAAACAACCATACACGCTGCTGTTAGGTACCTAACTATCTACGTTATCTTGCACGAGCATAAATACCTATACATTCTATATATACATACGGTGTGTACTTGAATATTCTACCGGTAAGTAATGCCGATAAAATATTCAAGTATTTACCTCGTTAGATTTTTTTTCATGAGCTGATAAAATCAGTGATAAGATACTAGGCTAAAGTAAATACCTACCCTTCTACTTTCAATGCATCTTATTTTGATTTATTTATTTGATTGCAAGAAAGGAAGAAAAAAAAGGCTTTACATAACGTCTTAGTCTCTAACCAAACTAAAATATTTGAAGACTGTGAAATTATCACAAAACACATTAGGTAAATTAAAAATCCTACTCTCTCTCTGTTCCTTTATTATCGTAGTATATGAATTTTTAATCCTAAAATTAAATAGTATATTGTTGAGTGCCTACTGGACATAACAAAACTAATACCGTATTTTTCGAGTGATAGGTGTATGTAGAAAGTAATAGACCCGGCACGGTGGCACACTATAAAGAATTCTACTCTTTTTTGTACAGTCTTTACCTAACTAGGTAAAGGCAAAAGAATTATGTTTTAGCGCTCTATGTATGTATGTATCTTTATTATATTATATTATATAAGTGTATGTACTGTAAAACTACCCCGTGACGTAGTCTGCATGGATCCGTTACTTAGCGATAATATTACATTAGTTCTACTTTACCGATTTTGCATTATATTATACATTTAAAATACTGCAATATGTACGTACATACAAATATATGTATGTACTCATATATTTGTATGTACATATTGCAGTAATCTATACTTATAATGAATCTCTAGCGAGGTAATTTTCACGGTACATCCAAATCACTCAAACTGTGGGTACAATGCGTCTACTTTGGCAATTGTTCGTGTTACTTATTTTGCTAAGGGTACATGATATTGTGTACCTTACGTACGGGCACTTACTAGAAGATAATCAACATAGGAATGATGACGCTTTGTTTAAAGCATGTGTAACTGAAAATCCTTATCAGCTCTATCATTTGAATTCAGTTTTGCTGGTGTATGGTGCTGTTTCAAATTCAGTGCAGTGGTGGCCATACAGAGTAAAGATACTGTGGGAGAAAAAAGGAAATAAAGAGGACCGAGGAGGTAACTATGCCTTCGGACCACTGATTTTCAGACAAAACTTACACTTTACGTCGTTATGTACATGTTAAATGCACATCTCCAGCCAAACCGTCCCGCTTATTCTAAAAGATCTACTTCCGTAAAATGTTTACTGGCTATACAATAAACAGAACGATTTACTGAAGTTATATTTGTGATATCCAGATGAACCGAAAATAAATAAGGAAAATGAAAATATGTTAATTCATATAGGTTAATTAAATTAACACTTAACTTAACTGTAAATTTTGACGTTCATAAGTGTTAATTAAATTAACACTTATGAACGTCAAAATTTACAAAATGTCAGCAAATTAACCTACAACCAGTTCGCTGACTAAGTAGAGCCATGAGAAGAACTGGCAAGAAACTCAGGACACTCTTTTTAATCGCCAGGTTATTACAATTTTTGTAAGTTACAGTTTCAAGTAGCATGCAAAGTGACACAGGCAATACACTTAACTCTATAGGTAATTAAATACGTACAGCTTTCTATGTTGCAAAGAAAAAATAAAAAGTAAAGTGCTTTACAGGCTGCCTCAATTTGCATATTGCTACAAAAGGTAAAGGCAACATGTGAACTGTAATAAATGTTTCTATGTAAGTATTATATAAACTGTTAATATTCGATATAAGTATAAAGTAAGATGAACTTAATTTACCACAGGAGTTCACAATGTACATTGTGAACATCTATTTCATAAATCACAATGTATAATTTTAATAATACTAAGTATACAATTTTAACAAAACAATACAAAATGTGTACTTAACTGTACAATTATGGCTCGGGCATTATGTCATATATAATTAATACAAAAAAAAAACATTTTATGTCAAAATGTATCAATAAGCGAGATTACAGGATGGAAATAAATTATGAATCATTTAGTATAATATTCTGTATACATCTTTGCTCGAGACAGAACAGCGTTTTGTTTCGATTAGATTCGTGTTCGTAGAGTAGATAATCCTTCTACTGATTTGGCTGCGCGATAGAAGCCTTATTATAAAGGATGAATTTACTATGGCAAACTGTAAAGCGCTAAAAGCAGTGGACCAGATATCAGACAACACCAACTCATGAGTGGCTATCACAGTCCTACTATTTTGTGTTCATTTTCGGCAGACTGTGCCTGTTATTCCTACCTCGTGGACTAAGGCTGATGAAATTAAATAGTGTTTAGGAGGTCCACAGTCTGTAGCACTTCAAAATTGTTTTGCATTTAATAGGCTACAAGCCTGTACACTCCGCAAGATTTGCCATTTAATGATAGAGGCCGAATTGAAAGGACAATGCACAAGTGTAGTCTGATTTGTTACTCGAGTTTGGTAGCGGTACGTATCTACAGAACCAAGAAAAAGTCGTCTTGCACAAAACCTTACTTTACATACATCAATATAACCGTGCCGTACAATTGCCTATCGAAGTGACTTCACTCTGCCTTATGATACAGTCAGTGGGATCCAAAAGACTAAGTGGTAGCCGCCATTCCAAAGGTCATTGTTTCAAAGTGCTGGCTAGGTGGTCTTTATGAGATGCTTTTTTATTATTGATGCAGGACCTCATATCATCAGTCCATGAAGACGCAGTGGAGTTAGAAAGTTATGAAAACTCTTGGCTTTTGTAAGAGCTAACTTTGAACACTTAACAATCAGACGGGCATAAATAATGATTGAATTTTTCAGTATTGTTTTAAAAAGTCATGTACTAGTACTATTGATACAGTTATTTTATTCATACTGGTCTACCAACGTGTCTCTGCCTGGATAATTTAAAGAAAAGACATTTTGCTGGGGTAATGTTTCAAACGTTACCCCAGCAAAATCTGTTTTTTCCCGAATAACTTTAAAACTATAATGCAAACAAATTTTGCTATAGGCAAACAAATTACTCCTTACGACGCACTAATAATCTGTTATACTCTCACCTCTTTTAAGCACATTTTATCAACATTTTGCTGGGGTAACGCACTCCTCTGCCTGACGGTAAACAGCCAATGAAGTCCAGAAGTGGAAGACACTATTTTAATAGAAATTGTCTCAAACTGCTAGCATAGCGGCTTCATGATACTAGCGACACTATTGCAAATAGTAAAAATATAAATGAAGATGAGGTACGCATACGTTTCATACGTGCACACACACAAACTTTCGCATTTATAATATTAATAGGATGTTAATACATTTTTTAAGTCAAAATGTTTTAGTTTGTTCATGTACAAAAAACCTAGATATAACGGGTGGCGCAAAAGTAAAGACCCTATTTGGTTCAGCTATAACATTTTTTCTAAATTAGAAAACTAGATTTAGATTTTTTTAAATGTATATTTGTGCCATTAAATTTCGTACCATTAGGATTTAAAGATGATGTCTTTTAAATGGTGACCTCCAGAGTTGATACACATTTGAGCCCTATTTATGACATTTTGCATAACTTGCCGTAACACTTCCTGCGTTTCCATTTCCATCTCTCAGGGCATGTCAATAAGCAGAATACTCGGTTCTGGGGCACTGATAATCCGCGCATTATTCAAGAAACACCTCTACACCCACTAAAAGTTACTGTATGGTGTGGCATCTGTGTTGACAGAGTGATCGGACCCTATTTTTTCGAAGACGCTGGAGGCAATGCGATTACTGTCACTGGAGAACGCTACAGAACCATGTTACGTGAGTTTTTGATACCCAGTTTGGACGAATTGGGGCTGGAGCACATCTGGTTTCAACAAGACGGCGCTACGGCACACACAGCGCGCGACACTATGGACTTAGTGAGGGACGCTTTTCCAGGCCGAGTTATCTCTCGTTTTGGCGATTTGCCTTGGCCTGCAAGATCACCCGATCTGACCAGTCCAGACTTCTTTCTTTGGGGTTTTTTGAAATCTCGGGTGTATGTGAACAAGCCGAAGACTCTCGCAGCTCTAAAAGAAAACATTCGTCAAGAAATAACGAACATATCGCAGGAAGTGTTACGGCAAGTTATGCAAAATGTCATAAATAGGGCTCAAATGTGTATCAACTCTGGAGGTCACCATTTAAAAGACATCATCTTTAAATCCTAATGGTACGAAATTTAATGGCACAAATATACATTTAAAAAAATCTAAATCTAGTTTTCTAATTTAGAAAAAATGTTATAGCTGAACCAAATAGGGTCTTTACTTTTGCGCCACCCGTTATATATATATATATATATATATAAAGCTATATAACTAAATAAGTATAAACTCGGCAGGGTTACTAAACTAAAGTGTACTAGTATTAGTTGAAGAATACACATCATGTCAATTATAGGAATTTATCACAATGGTGTATTGTCATTGGGACTTAATTTTTAAGCGACTTCAAAAAATATTAATATTATATATATATTATTAAATATTTTCATTTCATTTCACAGCAGCTGGGTTTTGAGTTTATTGGTTTACCCCACAGTAGTTATTTTTATTTCTACTACATATTTAACAAACGTCATGATTCTAAACACTTATCTTTGCTTTCGCTACTATATAAATAATAAATATATAAATAATATATACTAAAAAATATACATACTTACTAAACGAAATAATAAAAGATACTAAAAAAATAATTCATTATTGGCGCGTCTATCAGATTTTAGCTCTGCGGTTTCGGACAAGTAAGGTCATTGTCTTATAGTTGTGCTACTGCTACTTGCCGCTAGAGGGCGAACTCGCACGCAATGTTTTTTTCGGGTGAGGCGCGGGGTGGTGAGGAAGCGAAACGCTCAAGGTCATATGTGACGGAACGCCCTTAAAAGGTGTTCTTTTCAAATATTATATGGTACTAGCTGTGCGGCTCTGCCCGCGCGGTGAATGGTAGGTATGGGTTTAATCACTGTAGGTAATCAAGGAATCAGACCGACTTTCGGGATAAAAAATAATCCTACGTACGGACGTAGGATTATTTTAGTATTTTGTAGGAGACGGCTCCGGCACTAAATATATGTAAGTAAATACCAATTTTCATCGAAACCGGTTCAGCCGTTTAAGTAGGCGCTGAGTGGTAACAAACATACACATACACACACACAACCATTTAGGTATAATATTAGAAGGATACCTACTTTAGTTAATTATGATCACATAATAATAGATGTACTTACCTTTACATTAAATAATTATCATATGTAATTAAAGTAGATACCTATACCTTAAATTAAAGTAGACCTACCATAAGTATCTACCGTAGAGGGGTTATTTCGTGTCTCATTTTTTGCTGATGTGCCTTTATTTTTATGGCAGTATACTTAGTTACATCTGAATTTGATTTCAGATAGTGTCTTAAAGATACCTCAATAGGTACCCACCAACGCTTGATAGTGTCATTAACCCAAATTGTGATGTGAGGTTTGCTATTTCTTTTTCTGTGTTGAAACATACCTAAATTGCAAGTTATCTCGTATCACCTTTGCCACATTATTCAACTCATTTTTCTTAACTACTACTAATCAGCGATTAAGGGCGTTCCGTCACATATGACCTTGAGCGTTTCGCTTCCTGACCACCCCGCGCCTCACCCGAAAAAAACTTTGCGTGCGAGTTCGCCCTCTAGCGGCAAGTAGCAGTAGCACAACTATAAGACAATGACCTTACTTGTCCGAAACCGCAGAGCTAAAATCTGATAGACGCGCCAATAATGAATTATTTTTTTAGTATCTTTTATTATTTCGTTTAGTAAGTATGTATATTTTTTAGTATATATTATTTATATATTTATAATTTATATAGTAGCGAAAGCAAAGATAAGTGTTTAGAATCATGACGTTTGTTAAATATGTAGTAGAAATAAAAATAACTACTGTGGGTTAAACCAATAAACTCAAACCCCGAAACCGCAGAACTAAAATCTGATAGACGCGCCAATAATGAGTTATTTTTTTAGTATCTTTTATTATTTCGTTTAGTAAGTATGTATATTTTTTAGTATATATTATTTATATATTTATTATTTATATATTATAGTAGTGAAAGCAAAGATAAGTGTTTAGAATCATGATGTTTGTTAAATATGTAGTAGAAATAAAAATAACTACTGTGGGTTAAACCAATAAACTCAAAACCCGCTGCTGTGAAATGTATTACTTGATCAAAAAAGCCGTTTAAAACGATTTTTATGAATTATTGAATACAAAAAAATATTAAATAATATATATAATATTAATATTTTTTGAAGTCGCTTAAAAATTAAGTCCCAATGACAATACACCATTGTGATAAATTCCTATAATTGACATGATGTGTATTCTTCAACTAATACTAGTACACTTTAGTTTAGTAACCCTGCAGAGTTTATACTTATTTAGTTAGTTAGGTTTTTTGTACATGAACAAACTAAAACATTTTGACTTAAAAAATGTATTAACATCCTATTAATATTATAAATGCGAAAGTTTGTGTGTGTGCACGTATGAAACGTATGCGTACCTCATCTTCATTTATATTTTTACTATTTGCAATAGTGTCGCTAGTATCATGAAGCCGCTATGCTAGCAGTTTGAGACAATTTCTATTAAAATAGTGTCTTCCACTTCTAGACTTCATTGGCTGCTTACCGTCAGGCAGAGGAGTGCGTTACCCCAGCAAAATGTTGATAAAAATGTGCTTATAAGAGGTGAGAGTATAACAGATAATTAGTGCGTCGTAAGCAGTAATTTGTTTGCCTATAGCAAAATTTGTTTGCATTATAGTTTTAAAGTTATTAGGAAAAAAACAGATTTTGCTGGGGTAACGTTTGAAACATTACCCCAGCAAAATGTCTTTTCTTTAAATTATCCAGGCAGAGTCACGTTGGTAGACCAGTATGAATAAAATAACTGTATCAATAGTACTAGTACATGACTCTTTAAAACAATACTGAAAAATTCAATCTTTATTTATGCCCGTCTGATTGTTAAGTGTTCAAAATTAGCTCCTACAAAAGCCAAGAGTTTTCATAACTTTCTAACTCCACTGCGTCTTCATGGACTGATGATATGAGGTCCTGCATCAATAATAAAAAAGCATCTCATAAAGACCACCTAGCCAGCACTTTGAAACAATGACCTTTGGAATGGCGGCTACCACTTAGTCTTTTGGATCCCACTGACTGTATCATAAGGCAGAGTGAAGTCACTTCGATAGGCAATTGTACGGCACGGTTATATTGATGTATGTAAAGTAAGGTTTTGTGCAAGACGACTTTTTCTTGGTTCTGTAGATACGTACCGCTACCAAACTCGAGTAACAAATCAGACTACACTTGTGCATTGTCCTTTCAATTCGGCCTCTATCATTAAATGGCAAATCTTGCGGAGTGTACAGGCTTGTAGCCTATTAAATGCAAAACAATTTTGAAGTGCTACAGACTGTGGACCTCCTAAACACTATTTAATTTCATCAGCCTTAGTCCACGAGGTAGGAATAACAGGCACAGTCTGCCGAAAATGAACACAAAATAGTAGGACTGTGATAGCCACTCATGAGTTGGTGTTGTCTGATATCTGGTCCACTGCTTTTAGCGCTTTACAGTTTGCCATAGTAAATTCATCCTTTATAATAAGGCTTCTATCGCGCAGCCAAATCAGTAGAAGGATTATCTACTCTACGAACACGAATCTAATCGAAACAAAACGCTGTTCTGTCTCGAGCAAAGATGTATACAGAATATTATACTAAATGATTCATAATTTATTTCCATCCTGTAATCTCGCTTATTGATACATTTTGACATAAAATGTTTTTTTTTTATATTATTTATATATGACATAATGTCCGAGCCATAATTGTACAGTTAAGTACACATTTTGTATTGTTTTGTTAAAATTGTATACTTAGTATTATTAAAATTATACATTGGGAGTTGTGAAATAGAGGTGTTCACAATGTACATTGTGAACTCCTGTGGTAAATTAAGTTCATCTTACTTTATACTTATATCGAATATTAACAGTTTATATAATACTTACATAGAAACATTTATTACAGTTCACATGCCTTTACCTTTTGTAGCAATATGCAAATTGAGGCAGCCTGTAAAGCACACATTTTACTTTTTATTTTTTCTTTGCAACATATAAAGCTGTAAGTATTTAATTACCTATAGAGTTAAGTGTATTGCCTGTGTCACTTTGCATGCTACTTGAAACTGTAACTTACAAAAATTGTTATAAACTGGCGATTAAAAAGAGTGGCCTGAGTTTCTTGCCAGTTCTTCTTATGGCTCGACTTTGTCAGCGAACTGGATGTAGGTTAATTTGCTGACATTTTGTAAATTTTGACGTTTATCAGTGTTAATTTAATTAACCTATATGAATTAACATATTTTCATTTTCCTTATTTATTTTCAGTTCATCTGGATATCACAAATATAACTTCAGTAAATCGTTCTGTATATTGTATAGCCAGCAAACATTTTACGGAAGTAGATCTTTTAGAATAAGTGGGACGGTTTGGCTGGAGATGTGCATTTAACATGTACATAACGACGTAAAGTGTAAGTTTTGTCTGAAAATCAGTGGTCCGAAGGCATAGTTACCTCCTCGGTTCTCTTTATTTCCTTTTTTCTCCCACAGTATCTTTACTCTGTATGGCCACCACTGCACTGAATTTATAACAGCACCATACACCAGCAAAACTGAATTCAAATGATGGAGCTGATAAGGATTTTCAGTTACACATGCTTTAAACAAAGCGTCATCATTCCTATGTTGATTATCTTCTAGTAAGTGCCCGTACGTAAGGTACACAATATCATGTACCCTTAGCAAAATAAGTAACACGAACAATTGCCAAAGTAGACGCATTGTACCCACAGTTTGAGTGATTTGGATGTACCGTGAAAATTACCTCGCTAGAGATTCATTATAAGTATAGATTACTGCAATATGTACATACAAATATATGTGTACATACATATATTTGTATGTACGTACATATTGCAGTATTGTAAATGTATAATATAATGCAAAATCGGTAAAGTAGAACTAATGTAATATTATCGCTAAGTAACGGATCCATGCGGACGACGTCACGGGGTAGTTTTACAGTACATACACTTATAATATAATATAATAAAGATACATACATACATACATAGAGTGCTAAAACATAATTCTTTTGCCTTTACCTAGTTAGGTAAAGACTGTACAAAAAAGAGTAGAATTCTTTATATTGTGCCACCGTGCCGGGTCTATTACTTTCTACATACACCTATCACTCGAAAAATACGGTATTAGTTTTGTTATGTCCAGTAGGCACTCAACAATTTAATTTTAGGATTAAAAATTCATATAGTACGATAATAAAGGAACAGAGAGTAGGATTTTTAATTTACCTAATTGTGATAATTTCACAGTCTTCAAATATTTTAGTTTGGTTAGAGACTAAGACGTTTTGTAAAGCCTTTTTTTTGTTCCTTTCTTGTAATCAAATAAATAAATCAAAATAAGATGCATTGAAAGTAGAAGGGTAGGTATTTACTTTAGCCTAGTATCTTATCACTGATTTTATCAGCTCATGAAAAAAAATCTAACGAGGTAAATACTTGAATATTTTATCGGCATTACTTACCGATAGAATATTCAAGTACACACCGTATGTATATATAGAATGCATAGGTATTTATGCTCGTGCAAGATAACGTAGATAGTTAGGTACCTAACAGCAGCGTGTATGGTTGTTTTGTGTAGGTACCTAACTAGGTCGCAAACCGACGCATGTCACGTATAATCATTGTAATTTGAGTTGTATGCTAGTTGTACGACCGACGCCGACGTTCGTGTTCCGACCGAAGCACCTCGTACCTACGCCGGCGTCGCCGTCGTCGCGTCGGTCGGAATCGGAAAGCGCCCTTGCCACATGAGTAAATATCCAAGTTAGATATTTTACTCATGTGCCCACCTACCACACACCTAGTTCGAAACGATAGTAGACATAGACAATATTGAAGCAAGCTCTCATTCATATCCCTAGGGTATATAACAGCAGAAATTTACTGATTCTTGAGGCCTGGTGTTGCCTTGATCTTATCACGAGCGACAATAGGCTCACCACCTGCTACCTAGTTTACGTGGAACTAAACATAATTAAAGGATATCCTAGGTAAGTATCTCAAAGAAGGTATTTTACAAAAAATCTGAAGGTATATACCTACTTAAAGGATATTCATGTGTTGAATCTTTTGCATTTGTATTTGTTTCAGTCGTGAAATTTTAGTCATTTTGATGAAAAATAATAATAAATGTAGGTAAATACCTACGTATTTACCTACACATACACTAAAAAAATCTAAATAACTAATCTAATTTATTTGCAACACTAAATCTATCCACTCAATATTTTTTTTTTGATATTATTTATTTGCAATTATTGAATTACGTAAATATTTTTTAAAAAAACCGCATACGTCCGTCCGTCAGAAGGGCTTGCGCCGCTCTGCCGCTCTGCCTCCCGTCGCCCGCGCAGAGCCCCTGTGACGCTGATTTAGCCAAATTATCAATAACTATTGAAACATTATCCTAATAGATGAAATAAATCTACAGAGTTGACATTTGGTTTATTCCGGTTGATTCAATATAACTTTTATATTTATAACTATAGTAATTACAAAGTAATATTTCGATATAAGTGAAATCACGTTGTTTTAATATCGTTGGTATAAGTTATATAATCAATTATTGTAAATAATTCTTCTACTATTCTAAAGTTCTTGAATCAAAGTATATTGTAGGCAAAAAAAAAATTAATAAATAGCATTAAAATCTACTAAATAACGAGATGAAAGTCGCGGATTTCGGCGAAATTTCGTCGGAACCACCTTAATCCAATAATTTACTTCATGCTTTCTTTGCAGTCTTAGAATTAAAAACATCTAGTTTATGCCACGATCGAGGAACAGTATGGCGGGATTATTATGTCGGTTACCTACATATCCCACTACAAAATTGTAAATAAATTCCAAAATGTTTTTAGAATTAAAAATGAAGTTATCTAAGTACGTAAATTAAACGCAAAAGTGTGTTAGCATCTTGTATTCTTCTTTATTTAAAACATTTCACAAAAGTTAATATTTTTTATACAAAAACATACATTTAAAAATATAAAAATTGGAGACCATCGGCATCGGTTACAAGGACCAAACTACCAGTGGTTAGGGATAGGTAAATAGGAACCTCCCCACAATACGTGCCGTGTCGAGCAGCACTGCCTTCTGGATCTGGCTTTTGACCCATCTAACACCTAACGCGAGCCTCTTTTGGTGTTGATCGAGGCTCTTTGCTATTAAACCATTCAAGGTAAGTAACGACTATTGATACAATGACAGCTGAATCCACATCCCACATGTCAACAATCTCATGGGCTAAATTGAGATTTTTTTTTTTTTTTTTTTTGTTTTATATATATTAGCCTACCAAAGTGACTCCACTTTGCCTGATGGTAAGCAGTAAGTGGAATCCAGAAGTGGCGGACACCATTCCAAAAGCCAAACTACTGGTATGGTGGCCTCCACTATGGCGGCTTAGTGAGATGCTTTTTCACGCCCCGCTTAAAAGACCCAGGATCAAAATTAGATGGGAACACATGCGCTGGCAAAGAGTTCCAGGCTTTAATTGAGCGACAAAAGTATGAAGTGCTGAACCGTTTGGTTCGAGACCCTTTAGATTCCACTGTGAAAGGGTGGCACTTTAGTCCCGCACGTGTCGTTCTGGATAAAAAGGGAGAGGGTGGGATTAATTCAAAGAGCTCTTCAGAACACTCTCCATGGTAAAGGCGATAGAAGACGGCCATTGAGGCGATGTCTCTTCGCAGCTGTAAAGGCTCAAGGGTCTTAGTAGCCACCGGGCTTCCGATGATACGGACTGCTCGCCGCTGCAACCTATCGAGTGCATCCAGTAAGTACTGTGCGGAGCCATCCCAAAGATGAGAGCAGTACTCCACGCAGGAACGAACCTGTGTCTTATAAAGAAGACAGAGCTGCTCGGGCGTGAAGTACCGCCTCACCCTGTTCAGGACACCGAGTTTACAGGAGGCGGTTTTAATAACGCACTCGATGTAGTTCTTGGGGTTGAGATCTCGGCTGATGTCCATACCCAGGATACTTAAGCTATCCTGTAGTGGTAACACTGTGTTCTGAAGAGAGGGAAGGGGAAGGAACGGAGATTTTTTTGCAGAGAACGCGCACACCTGTGTTTTCTTGGCATTGAACTCGACCAAATTCTCACAACCCCATTTAGAAATGCGGTATAATACTTGGTCGAGCTCAGCGACAAGTTCTAGGCGTTTTGCCTCGATGTCAGTCTGTTTAGCCGCAGGATGTCCGAGATATCGCCCATGCACTGTACTATCATCTGCATAGCAATGAATGTTGCCAAGGGACAACATGTCATTGACATGCAGAAGATACAGGGTGGGCGACAGGACGGACCCCTGAGGCACCCCAGCGTTGACCTGCAAATAATCGGAGGCCGATCCGTCACAAAGGACTCTAATGCGGCGCTCACGCAGGAATGCGGCAATCCAGTTGCACAGCTGGGGTGGCAGACCATATGCTGGAAGCTTGGACAGAAGCGAACGGTGCCAGACTCTATCGAAGGCTTTGGTTATGTCAAGGCCGATGGCCAAGGACTCTCCATGCCTGTCCATAGCTTCACCCCATTGGTGCGTGATATATGCTAGAAGGTCACCCGTAGACCGTTTTGACCTGAAGCCATATTGTCGGTCACTAATTAACGAGTGACCCTCTAGGTAGCGTACTAGTTGGGCGTTTATTATCCGCTCAAGCACCTTGCAGAGAACTGAGGTGACAGCTATGGGTCGATAGTTGCCTGGCTCGGACCTATCCCCTTTTTTGGGAATCGGTTGAACATTCGCCTCTCTCCAAGCCTCCGGCACAATTCCCGAGGAATAAGATAGGCGGTATAGGCGCGTCAATGCAGGAGACAACTCCGCTGCGCATTTCTTGAGAACCACCGCTGGAATACCATCCGGTCCGCTGGCTTTCCGAACATCGAGCGACCTTAGTTCCGCACGGACATCACGATGCCTAATACGGATATTAGGCATAACGGAGTCGCAGCCAGATATAGTCGGCGGGTGCAAGTCGCGGTCGTCGATTCGGGAGTTAGCCGCAAAGAGTTCTACAAGCAAGTTTGCTTTCTCTTGCGGCTCGTGGGCCAGCGATCCATCAGGACATTTCAAGGGGGGCAGCGAAGGCTTGCAGAAGTTGGATTGCACGGCCTTGGCTAGTCGCCAGTAGCTACGGCTACCCGTAGGATGCGAAATCAGTTCTTGCCCAATCCGTGCAATGCGCTGTGCATCCGCTCTGATGTAAGCCCTCTTGCATTCCCTAGTGGCTTTATTGTACGCTGCTTTTAGGCGATCCAAGCTAGGGTCGCGCCGTGCTCGGGCCCTGATCCAAGCGCGGTACGCCGATTCTTTTTGTTTAACAGTATCGGCGCACTCACGGTTGAACCAGGGACGCGTTTTGCCGGCACTGGTGACATCTGAGGATGGAATGTAATATTCCATACCTAACAAGATTTCACCAGCGACAGCAGTAGCACTTTGCGACGGATCCCTGTTTCTAAAGCAGCGTAATGCCCATGGGACGGAAGCAAAGTACTCCCGCATACCATCCCAGTCTGCTGACGAGTAGTGCCATAGTCGTCGCTTTACCTCCGCACGTCGTGGGGGAGCAACAAGAGGCACTGAGGCGCAGACCAAACAGTGGTCGGAATTACCCAGTGGGGCGTGGACCGAAACACTGTATTGGTCTGGGTGACTCGTCAGCAGTAGGTCTAGCAAAGAGGGCGCTTGACCTGGAATATCTGGTATCCTGGTGGGATGGATTACCAGTTGCGTCAGGTCATGCGTGAGAGCGAATGCATGGGTGGCTCGTCCCGCATGGTCTGTTCTGAGAGAACCCAACCAGGTCTCGTGGTGGGCGTTAAAGTCTCCCAGAAACACCAGTTCCGCGTTCGGAAACCGCTCCTGCGCTAAGTCTGCCGCCTGACTCAGATGGTCAAAGAGACGAGTTGTCTCCAAATCTCCGGAGTGGGAACAGTAAAGGCACGCGTAGACCCGGCTCAGAGAACCAAGATCAACGTGAAGCCAAAGGATGGGGTAGGATGGGTCCTCTAGGCAGCGCAGACGGCGAACGCAAACATCCGCCCTGACGAATGCGCATACTCCGGCCTTAGCGCGAAAGCGCTCCTCGAGCACATAGCCGGGGTAGTGCAGGTATGCCGTGTCGTCAGGGCGGCGTATTTGTGTCTCCGTTAGGAAAAGCAAAGCCGGCCGTGCCGTCTCGAGGTGTTGGTGGACGGCGTTGAGGTTTGAATGGAGTCCACGGATGTTAGTGAACTCCACCTCAAATAGCGGGTTGGTGGGGGAGGAAGATGCCGCTGTTTGACCTGCTGCTTTTTTGCGTGCTGCCATGTTAGAGGGTGAAGGAAGGGGCGTGGAAAAGATGACTGCCCTCGCAGCAAGGCTAGACAAGGTGCCGAGTATTGCTGTCATTTAACTGTGTGGCATGGTGGTAGCCGATCCGCCGGACGGAAGGGCCCCCATACCCTCTCGGAAATGGTCGCCGGGTCCCACCATCCGGTCACCAACCGGCACGACGAACCACTCCGGGATTATGCGCGACCTGGTGGGGCAGCCTCCTAGGGTGGTTAGGCCTAGTTGGGCCCCTGTACTATGCCGCGGGCGGCCAGCGGCACCACCGTTTCTACGGGTCTCCCTGGCCGGCGGGTCGACCCACACCACCCACACAATGACTCCGCGGATACTCAGCTGGTCCCACACATGCTGCGAGGATTGCCATCTTTGCATCAGTTGGGTTGGAGATATATAATTGTTTGTCTTTCTCAGCCTGCCTGCATGAGATTCTCGTCATAAGGGACGGTAATATAGACTCTCTTTGCAAGGCGTTCGGTTCGATCCACCACCACGATATCACACTTGTAAATTTTAATATTATTGTTGAAGATGAGAACGCGCTGGCTTTAACTATTAAAACAAGTATTACAATCTTTGGGAGAACGTTCTTTAACTACAAAGGTAAATTTTGCCTGCTATTAAACGTCCCTATAATTACTTAATTCCTTTTGATAGTTGCATTAGAGAAACATAAGTACAATTGCTTTAATAGGTCCACACCTACGCATTTATGACTATTAAAAAATAATGAAATAGTTTTTGTAATCAGCAAATTAGATACCTAATTTGAAATAAACTACATTGAACCAAAGCTTGTTTATTTCTTTACACTATTCACGTAATTTTTAGTATGTTTATAAACCTTAATTTTTGTGTATATCTAAAGAGCTGCTGTCGAAAATCATCTTATACGGGAGGATTATTAGACAATTAATGAATATTTAAATGATAAAAGTCTAAGACCTTGCAGGTTTATTGCAGAATTTGTTAATTAGTCTAACGATTAAATACCTAAGTAGGTAGAGGTAATTGTGACTACAGTCGAATACATTGTGACAAATTAAAATAAGAAATAAATATTATGCCAAAATTTTATCAAATCAATAATTCAATAAAAAAAGTCCACTGTATAACCACCATCATCACCTAGAAGATGGCCTACACATGCATCTTCTATTTAAAATAAACATAGCATAACAATGATAGCGTAATATAATATTTTACACTAAATACAATACCTAACATTATCCTTGTGGAAACATTTTAGCAAAGTTATCTGTAATTCCCGTTTAAGTGCAATACGTTAAGAAAACCGGTTACCATTTAAGATATACGTATTCGCCCATACATAGGTACGCTATGTAGTAATGCAGGTAGGTAAATCTAAGATATTTATATTTCGTAAGTAGGTAAAGTACATTTTGCATTTATGAGGTATCGAATTACTTAACTAAATAACTTGAAGTTTCCGACAAAATTTTCCGGTTCACACGGTGGGTGAATTGTTTGTATCAGCGATGTTCACCGATCCGCGAGATTTACAGAGCGCAACCTTCAGAAAACATGTACGAAGTTCAAAAGTACTAGCAATATGATGGAATTGGTTGAAATAAAATGACCCTTACGAGAACTGCCTATCACACCAGTAGACGTGGCAGCATAGGTACCTTTTGCTTCTTATTGATAATTTACCTACTTTGCAACTCATAGTGACTCAGACATTTACACTAACTCAGACAAACTTCCTCCCACGCTCGACTACCTGAACAAAGTGAGCTCAGAGTTAGGTATTACCCGTCTTCGAAAGCTTTACGGGATTTCTGTATTACCTACCTAAGCAACATGATTCAAACATGACTACTTCTATCGATATTATTATTATGTTAGGTGGGGGACACTGTATTTTGGATTGACATAATCTCTTGTGAGCCTACTCATTATCTAATAACATACTATGTGAATGAAGTACATTGTAGATATTCCTGTACTTGTGCATTATATGAGATTTTTTTTAATACCATAAAGTTACAACCTTCATTATATCTGATTTTCAGGTCTTCATAATTAAAAATACTTATAAGCATTGTTTGTTTAATAACAGTAGATTTTAGGATTTGATTACATTTTAGTAGGAAGTAATCTACATAATTATACACTACTTTCGACAAAAACGCAATTAAGTTGACATATTATTAGCGTTAATGACAATTTTAAGCATCTATTAAAGTAATAGACAAATTTATTATATTTATGTAGATGTGAATCATTTTATACTCTTATAGTTAGGTACATCACAGTCTTACCAATAAAAACAAAGTCGCATGGAAATCATTCAGTGTTTTTTTTTTTTTTTTCTTTATTTATTTAAGGTCGCTTTTTAACAACTAGGTCATTAACGACCACGGTAAAAATACAAATTTCTTAAACTAGATTGTACATATTTATGTTTTTCAAAAATTGTAGGGTTTTGTTACATCCATTCTTATTTAAACAATCTTTTAGGCTATCAGGTAGGTTACAAATAGATTTTTCATTATTGTAAGCTGTACATTCAATTAACAGATGTGATACAGATATGTCAAGTCCACACTTGCATTTGTTTCGGTCGGTTTTGGTAATGAGGTGAATGTGAGTCACATTAGTGTGTCCAATAAGTAATCTAGTGATTACGGATTGGTCCTTTCTACTTGTGAGAATGGGTGCTTTATCGAATATTGAATTACGTATCTCGAATAATTTTGTGGTGTTGCCAGATTTCCAGGACTCATTCCATAGATTTTTGATTTTGCGATGGATGAATTTTTGAATTTCTGCAGGGGTGGATTTAATTGTACTACAAACTATATTCTCGTTTGCAGCATTTCTAGCCTCATTGTCAGCCTTTTCATTACCTACTATGCCTTGATGACTAGGTATCCATATTATTTGAAATTGATAGTTATCTTGTGTAAGTTTAATCATCTTTTCTTTAATTTTTACTATCAATGGATTATTATTGTTACCGTTTTGTAATGCTGTCAAGGAAGATTTTGAGTCGGTATATAAAATATGACTAAGAGAATTTACCTCATCATGTATAATTTCTAGGGCTTTTAGTATGGCGATTGCTTCACAACTAAATATGGAAACAAAATCGTGAAGTCTGTATTTGTAACAACAATTATCGGTGACCACAGCGCAACCCGATCTATTGTTCATAACAGATCCATCTGTGTAGTAACTTTTACCATTTATGTACTTATAATTAATTTCGTGAAATAGGTTATTATATATGTATCGAGGTGTGTCACTTTTTAAGTTTTCAGCAAGTTCGAGATTAATTGGATAAGAGAAATTTTCCCATGGGCCAATGGTAAGTAATTTCTTAGCAAAAACTGGTGGTATTTTTATGCCACATTCAGTTAGGTATTTGGCAGCTCGGAGTCGAAATGGCAGCGGTAAGTTAGGTTTAAATTGATATTCAGCATCCACAGCTGTTGATTTAGTATAATAAACATAAATTGGGTTTTTAGGTTGGGATAAAATGTTTATAGCGTACGCAATAACAAGTTCTTTTCTTCTAAATGAAAGTGGCATTTCGCCAGCTTCAGCCAAGATACTTTGAATAGGGCTAGTCTTAAATGCTCCAATACTTAACCGAAGAGCGGTATTTTGAATGCTCTCTAGGAAATTAGATACACTTGCTTTTGCAGCATCATAAATAACAGATCCGTAATCTAATTTTTGCCTTATTAAAGCCCGATATGTATTTATTAAGCATATTCTGTCAGATCCCCATGATATTGATGATAAAACTTTAATAATATTTAATCTTTTATAACATTCTGATTTTAATTTATTTATATGTGTATTATAAGACATTTTTTTGTCGAAAGTTAAGCCTAGAATTTTAATATTATTTACTTCTTTAATGTTTCTACCGTTTAAATTTAATTGTAAGTCAAAGTCAAAGTCAAAGCATTTATTTCATTTAGATCATAAAGTATGATGCTTATGAAAAGTCAACATTACATTTTGTCAGCCAATTGACCTACAGCCAGTTCGCTGACGAGGTAGAGCTGTGAGAAGAACTGGCAAGAAACTCACGCCAATCTTTTCAATCGCCAGATAATTACAGTTATTTGAATGAGTTACAATTTAAACACTCAACGCAACCAAAGAACCATACAAAGTAATTATTACAAATTAACTAATTAATATAATACTAAGATTAAAGAAAGAAAACAAGGAATTCAATTATTTAGTTTCAACTAGTATGGTAATTTGACTACGTATTTTAATTAAACTGGTAAATGCACCCCCTGGTCACATTGAACGACAAGGTAATACTGGATTGAATATTAAATGTAAGCCATGCCAAGATTGACCAGTCATCCCAAGTAGCACCCGTTCACGAGCATGACGCACGGGCCAGCCATCATCACCCTCGCCATATTAGAGGGAAGGTGATGACCCGGCCAATACGACACCACAAGCAATGACATTTTAGTGAGCATGACAATGCAGGGCATGGGTGGTAAAAGAACCCTAATAAAATGTATTATGCCTTACGAACTCGTAATGATCATGGTATGCATCCACTTCACATTAAACTTTTACTACAATAGTCAACATAATTACAATAATAGTCAATATAATTACTATAATAATAATCAATATACTGAATGATAATAATAGTCAATATAAGTACAATAATAAAAATATCAATATACTTAATGATAATAATAGTCAATATAGCTACAACAATAATAATCAATATAACATTAATCTTGGTAAACGAGCAACTATACCCATGCTGCTTTATCATTTAAATAATCATTAATAGTATAATAACCCTTTAGAATAAGGCGGTTTTTAACAGCTTGTTTGAATTTTTGTAGGGGTAGATTCATAATGTCAATGGGTAATTTGTTATAGAAACGTACACCTAGACCCGCAAATGAGTTGTTTACTTTATGTAGGCGATAATATGTACCAACTAATTTATGTTTACCTCGAGTATTCACAGAGTGCATGTCACAGTTTCTGGAATACAAGTCTATATTTTTCTTGATAAACATAATATTGGCGAAGATATACTGAGACGCCACCGTCAGAATACCTATTTCTTTAAAAATCTCTCTTAGTGAAACCCTAGGGCCCAAATTGTAAATAGATCGCACTGCTCGTTTTTGAATTATAAAAATTGATTCAATATCCGCAGACTTGCCCCAGAGCAGTATACCGTATGACATCACGCTATGGAAATAGCTGAAATAGACAAGTCTAGCTGTTTCTATGTCGGTAAACTGTCTTACCTTTCTTATCGCAAAGGCTGCGGAACTGAGTTTACCAGCAAGACACGATATTTGGGTACCCCATTGAAGCTTGTTATCTAAAGTTAAACCCAAAAAAACTGTAGACTCAACAAAGCTCAAAGTTTCATTATTTAAACTTATATTAATAGCTAGGCTTTTAGTATTGGGCATAGTAAATTTAACACATTTAGTTTTCTTTGAATTAAGCAGTAGGTTATTCGCACTAAACCAGTCCAGAACTTTCACTAGTGAGCTATTCACTTTATCAATGTTAGTTTCCTTACGATCCACTTTAAATAAAAGTGATGTGTCATCAGCGAACAGTACAATGTCGCAAAAATTCTGAATATGGAATGGCAAATCATTGATATAAATCAGAAAAAGAAAAGGGCCTAAAATGGAACCCTGTGG
Source organism: Parascotia fuliginaria (assembly GCA_963082885.1). Classification (NCBI taxonomy): domain Eukaryota; kingdom Metazoa; phylum Arthropoda; class Insecta; order Lepidoptera; family Erebidae; genus Parascotia; species Parascotia fuliginaria. The sequence goes on along the minus strand of OY720180.1, from coordinate 7,859,564 downwards.
CACGCCCATAGCTACAGGTAATCCGGTAGACCTACTTCCGTTTATATCAACATATTGTATTCTATTGCTTAAGTAAGTGGCAACTAGATTGAGTGCAGCATCCCTAATACCATAATGACTGAGTTTTCGTAGAAGCGTATTGTGTTCGACGCAATCAAAGGCTTTTGAAAGGTCACAGAAGACACCAATAGCATCCATCGAATTTTCCCAGGCACTATAAATATGCTTAATCAATGTAATACCTGCATCTATTGTAGAACGACCTTTAGTAAAGCCATATTGCTCTTTGTGTAACAATTTATTTGAGACAAAGTGACTTTCTAATTGCTGCAAAATTATTTTCTCAAACACTTTGCTAATAGCTGGCAATATGGAAATCGGTCTAAAGTTAGTTGCGTCACTTTTTGATCCATTTTTGAATAAAGGTATTACTTTACTGTGTTTCATCAGATCAGGAAACACGCCTGTGTCCACACATCTATTAAATATTGTGGCAAGGTGTGGAGCTATACTAGATATTATATTATTAATTAGATTCGTTGAAATACCCCATAAGTCAGCAGTTCTTTTTGAGTTAAGTGACTTAAACACTTTTATCACATCATTGGGGTTAATATACTTGAAACTAAATAAAACGCTGCACTCTCCTACGCTAACCCTAGCTAAAGTTTCGGCTTTGACTGGGCAAGAATCTAAGGACCTGGTTGCATTAACAGGTATGTTTATAAAGAAATTATTAAATGTTTGTGCTACATCTAAATTATCTGAAATAATTTTATTATTTACGTTAAGTTCAAAGTTAGTATCCCGCAATGTGGTTCGTCCAGTTTCATTGTTAATGATACTCCAAGTTGTTTTGATTTTATTGTCAGATTCTTTAATTTTATTACTTATGTATAAAGATTTGGCTGTGGTACAAGCCTTTTTAAAAATTTTTGAATAATTCCTAACGTAATCTACAAAGTTCGGATTTGTATTATATTTTTTCATACCATATAGTTCAAACAGTTTAGTTCTACTTTTATAGATGCCTGTTGTTGCCCAGTCACAAAATTTAATTTTAATATTTTTATTGAAAGTCTTGGGTTTAAAAATATTTTCATATTCTACCTTAATTAAATTAAACAAAGATAGGTAGAGGCTGTCAGGATCGTCGCGACTAAGATCTATATTGGTAACTTTAGTACTAATGTTCTCGCTAAAGTGTTTCAGGCGTTCAGAGGTCACTGGCCTACATGTGATCTTATAATTAACTTTAGGTAATTTAATTACAGGCAATTCAACCTTTTGCCCATAGTGATCAGATGTTAAATCATTCAATATAGAACTATTTAAAGACTGACAGTTGCAGAAAATATTATCTAGGCATGTAGCAGAATGAGTAGTAACTCTAGTAGGTACATAGAATAAATAATGTAAGTCAAATGAGGTAAACAAGCTAATTAATCTACTACATATAGCTGATTCCTCAAGTAAGTTTACATTAAAATCACCACACACAACCACATGCCTGTTACAAATGCTCAAGCGTTTCAGTACATCTTCCATTACAGTTTCAAACAAGGTGAAGTCCTCTGTGGCGGTCTGTATACACACACAACAACATGTTGCTCAAGCTCCACACAAGATATTTCAATTGTGCGCTCAATGGAAAGCTGTACTATATCCTTACGCTCCTTATATTTTATACTATTACAAACATATACTAAAGAGCCACCATGTATAGCTTTCTTCCTAGCAAATGCACTACCAATACTGTAGTACTCATTGTTCATTATAAGTTGGTCACATTTCAGCCAATGTTCAGTGACACAGAAAATATGAATATTAAGTAATCTTAAAAATAATTCTATTTCTAGTTCCTTGCCGGATAAGTCCTGAATATTTTGGTGAACCAAGTTCAAATAAAATGACTCCTTATCCTTTGTCTCATCTACTAGTTTAAACTATTAGATGTATTGATATCAGTAGTTTCACTACTTTGTCCTACTAAATTCTTCAATACCCTACAGGTATCTGTGTCAGTAAATAAATTATATGCTAACAATTTAGCAATTTGTTTTTTGTAAAATGTTGGCAGATACATAGTATCTTTTGTCAATAAAAATTTACTAATAAATATATTTATGTCAAAAAATGTCATGAAGTCACTAAGGCGACTTGTACTATTATAAATTAATAAATTCAATTTTTCAACATGCTTATTTTGTATATCTGATAAAGCATATGAATATGGTAAAGCACAAAAAATAAATTTACACCCTAAACTATCATAAAGTGAAGTCATTACTTCAGTTAACTGCAATATGTCTTTTTTTGTAGCATATAAACTGTTACCATATAAAACTATAACTGTTGATTCTTTGTTAAATCTAGTATTTTTGATATTACTAATTATACTACTTAATTTGGCTCCTGGCGAACAGATATTTGTGATTGGATGCTCATAGTTACTATTAATTAAACTGCCTAAACCTATTCCAATCTGATCAGTGTACATAATTACATTTTTAACAGTAAGTTTTTTATGATAATAACAAGAAGAGGTGTGACAGGGGACTGAACTACTATGAGTAAGCGACTGAAGCTCTGAATCTCTATTGGCAGATTCAGTAACAGACACAAGTGACACTTTACTGATCGGTGTAGGCTGTGAACATGATGAGCACGACATAATCTTGCTAAGGGTAATGACCTGTTCATTATATTACTTATTTTCTCTTTCTTTTTTGACATTACAATGAATTCCGTTTTAGTATTCGAAAATTTAAAGCCTGTTTTCATAGACCACTCCTGAATATTGTTCAAAGTATCTTGGATTAACTTTATTGTAGGTGGCAGCGACCTACCACTACATGTTAGGGTCAGATCGTCGGCAAAAAGAAATCCTTTTACAGGTTTTCCAACATTCAACAGAACATCGTTAATAGCTAATAAAAAAAGGATCACACTGAGGACTGACCCTTGTGGGAGACCATTTTCCATTGAAACAGGATTAGATTTAGTATTGTTAATGCGTACTTTTATAAACCGGTTAGAAAGAAAATTCCTAATAAATGCAAGGGTATTTCCCGTAATATCAATAGCTTGTAGTATCTGTAAAACTCTGTGATTCCAAACCATTTCATATGCCTTCTCAATATCTAAAGATACAACTACTGTGTAATGATCATTTGCAAAACTATCAAGTATTTCACTTTCTAAACACATTAAATGATCTGTTGTAGATCTAAACTGACGGAAACCATATTGGAAGGGGGACAAATAATTTTTTGTTTCTATATACCATCTTATTCTTTTACTAATTATCTTTTCGAGGATTTTACAAAGATTACAAGACAATGAAATAGGTCTATAACTTGATTTTAAGCATGATATTTTTCCTGGTTTTAGTATAGGAATAACAATTGCTTCTTTCCAATTAATGGGAAAAACCTGCTTAACCCATATATAATTATACAGATTGAGCAAATACTCAAGTCCACTTTGTGGTAGGTGTTTTATTATTATATTTGGTATATTATCAGGGCCGGGGCTAGAATTACCTAATTGAGATAGTACCAGAAATAATTCGTGCATATTTATATCACTATTAATGGAAATTGAATTATCATACACATCAAAATTTGAATCGGCCTCCTGACTGTTTTTATGTGCAATGAATGTGTTGTCGTAGTTATTTGAACTAGAATTAGTAGCAAATGTTTCAGCTAATAGATTAGACGTTACAGTAGGGTTGTCAGTTAATGTGCCATCTTGTTTTTCAAGCACAATACTCCTAAACTGAATGTTGCGATGGTGCAGTTTTTGAATTTTTTTCCACATGTCTCCTAAGGGGGTGTTATTGTTAATAGATGATACCCAATTTACCCAATGTTGTTTCCTACAATCTTTGAAAAGTCTTCTAGCATATGCTCTCTTTCTTTTGTACTCAACTTTATATACTGAATTCGGATCGTTCCGTGCATATTTCCTAAAAAGTTTAAATGCCTTTTTTTATTCTTTAAGTGCGATTCTACATTCATCATTCCACCAAGGTAAGTTACTTTTCCTAATTATGCCAGATGTTTTTGGAATGGATATATTAGCTGCTTTAATGATGGCTTCTGTAAACTTATCGACTAGATCGTTAATTGGGTAATCCTCCATAATACTCAATTGTCGTAACTCTGAAATGTTTTTATCTATTTCCTCTCGAAATATCAACCAATCAGCCTTCTCAAACTTCCATTTCTTTGGTAAATAAATTGTGTCATTTATATCATGTGAAATTTGGTATTTAATAGAAATTGGGAAATGATCACTATCATATAAATCCTCTAAAGCATTCCATTCAAAATATGACCTTATATTTTGTGAAGCAAAAGACAAATCTATAACACTAGTGCTACCAGTGCAGGCATTAAAATGTGTGGGCTGACCATTGTTTAAAAGAAGTATATTATTCTGTGAATCAAGCCACTCAGCAATTTTATTACCTCTAGTATCACACTTTTCCGAACCCCAATAGAAATGGTGACTATTAAAATCGCCCAAGACTACAAAAGGAGTTTGAAGTTGTTTAATTAGATCATTCCATACATTTATGTTAAGGGCGTGACTGTTAGGAAGATAAACATTACAAATCGTTAGAGTAAGAGGAAATTTGATTCTTATTGCAACGGCTTCTATATTTGTATTTAAATGAATTTGTTCAACAATTGTATGAGGCTTAACAAATATGGCAACACCACCGCTAGCTCTGTTAGTAATTAATCGATTTTTGTAAAAATTAACATAACCGGCTATAGATGCACAGTAGTTGGATGAAAAATTGGTTTCTTGCACACAAATGCAAGCTGGACTTAGTTGCTTAATTAATAGTTTAATATGTTCTAAGCGTTTAAAATAACCGTTTACATTCCATTGTAAGATATCCATAGTATACTAGTATAATATAATATTTTATAATTGTTTAGATAACTTACCAAGATAAAAATGTGTATTGTATTTATTATTATTTACTTATTGTTAGCAATCTGAGAATTAGTTACTAGATTTAACATTTCGTGTAGTTTTCTGGTTAGTCTTGAACATCTGTTTTTTAGACTTTTATTCATTTTAGGGTGTAAAATGTTGCACATTTTAATTAAGTCCTGTATATTATTGGTGTATGAATATACTAGATCTTTAATGTTTTGTTGTCCACGTGAACTGTCCAGTAAACTAATAAATTGGTGTAAATTTATAGGGAATGTTGATTCATAATTTAATTCTGAACTACTGTCTTCAATTTCCTTCCAAATTTGATCATCAGTCCTAGTATCGGTCTTTTTTAATTTCTTTTTGGTTTTTAACTTAATTTCTGCATCTTCTAATGAAATATTGCTGTCGGTTTCATCAGTTTCCAGTTCCATAATATCTGAATCAGATTCTATAATTTGGGGTGTTGTAATTACATCTTTAGAACTATCGCTAATAGTAGGAGAATGGATCCGTTTTTTCCCTTTTGGTAGTGTTTTTTGTGTCAACGGTGGAGTGAATATACGGTCGTCATTACGCTCAAATGTTTCCTTTATTTCTTGCAAAGTTTGGTTGTTCATTTCTTCTGAGTTTTTTGTATTTTGGGGGCAGTTCTTAGCAAGGTGACCCATTGTGTTACATGAAAAACATTTTAAAGCACCTGTAGAAGTGTAAATCCAGTTATTAGTGTCTTCAAAAGTTAATTGAAATGATTCCGGTACGCGTTTCTCGTCGTCTGGGCTAATATACAACTGTCTTCTAAAGCTTAGTATATGCGAGAACCCCGGGTCAAACATACCTATTTTCATACAGGTGATAGGAGACATTATTTTAATATTTAAATCTTGAAATTTTTGTTCAATTACTTGGTTCGGTATGACAGGGCAGACGTTTGATAAAACTATTCTTTTATTTCTTGTTATTAGCGGTTTTATTTCAAGAATATTGTTTTGTATATTAATCTTTCCTTTTTCTTCTATTAAACTATCGGCTGTTTTTTTTGAGTCTAAGTATATGCAAATACGGGCATTTGAAATTCGAGAAATATACCGTATAGATGTCGATGATACAACTGTAGTTAATGCAATGAGATACTCCCTGAGTGATATTCCGTCTATTGAATCCAATATAATGGCTTGTTCTTTCGTTGGTAAACGAGTGGATGACGTCACATTCGCATAACTGGAGGTGTTCGTTGTCGGTTGAGACTTCATGGTAGGTTGAGACATTGGGAGGGTTTGAGACGTTGGGTTAGCAATCATTTTATTATAGAGGGGCTCCTGTTGCCAGGAGTTACCCTTTATAACAATATTATAAAATAACTCGTAATCACTCGGCGCGTGAGTAAACAACAACCGGTCGAGCGGTGAGCGGCTACAGGTAGGTACGCGCGTCCGCAGTGGCTACTCGCGCGAGACTGCATTCAGTGTTTTGTTCCTCATTAAGGTTCATAAAAGACAAAAAAGGAAAGAGATAAAACAGGAACTAGAACTAAAATAAAATAGGTTATACAGTTTCAGGTACGAAAGGTATTTACATGTTTCTAAGAACACAAAATAAAAGTTAAAGCAAAATCAGCATAAACAATTTTTTTCAGCCTGAAGGGCTGTCCCACTGCTGGGCAAAGTCCTCCATCTAAAATTTTAAATTCTCCTTATTTTTGGTGTTTTTCTGCCAGTCTTTTCGGAACGCATTCAGATCGTCCCGCCACGCCATCTCCGTCTGGGCTGTCCACGTCTTCGTTGATCATCTTGCCTCCTTTCAAAGTTATAGTTCTTACTGTAGGTACCTACTATAATTCTCGGTATTCTGATGTTGCAGCACTTCTAGTAAACCTAATATCAATAATCTCCAAAATCTTATTAATATTATTAATGCGAAAGTTTGTATGTGTGTATATGTGTGTGTGTGTTTGTTACCGCTCAGCGCCTAAACGGCTGAATCGATTACGATGAAAATTAGTATGTAGATAGATTCGATGCCGGAGACGGACATAGGCTACTTTTTATTCCGAAGAGCGGTCTGGTTCCCGAGGGGTACAGCAAACCATATTTTATGCGAGGGTGAAACCTTGCCGCGGAAAGATAGTATCTTATAAATCACATAATTATGTACACTTTTTCATCATCCAGATATCTGGATATATATATATTTCGATTATCTCAAAAGCTATGAAACACACATATTATTGTGGTTTTAGCGCCGCATACTTACATGGCCCACTAAAAGATTATGAAATCAATACCTTTAAAAATATAACTAGGTATACATAATAGTATAATACATAACTGTTTATCAGACATAATTATGCGAGCTTCAAGTAATAAAAGTAATTTAAAAATGGTTTAACACACATTAGGTTTTGGGTATACCCGCGTATGTTTGTAAACATTAGATTCTTTGAGCATTATGAATCATAAATCTTAAATAATTTATTATTAAAACCCCAAACATAATAAAATTTATGAAGTAATTGTGGAAAATTTTAACTTCTACTTCGACGCTCAATAACGGTCATGGATAAGGGCGCTCTACAATCGATCAAAGTGATGATTGTGAAGATGATTCAGGAAAATCTGATAGGTATATACCTAAAATAGTGATGATATTACATGATACATTACAGTGACGGCTTACGCGGTTTGTTATATAGGTTTAAAATCGTTTAAATAACAACTGTTATTTAAACATGTTATTAAGTATGAACAGTTAAAAAAATATTAATGACCAGGTATTTGATTTTCTTGTGGTTAATAAATTTCTACAGCATTTAGAAGTTATTTTATTCTACTAATTCAGGTTCAAAAATTATTCAAGCAGTGTATAAGATAATAATACATAATTAGTAATGAATGATCACAAACTACTGCTTGAAGATAATACTTTTGATATGGGGACAATTTAGCCGTAAAAAGTAGAATGTATTATGAAATTGGCATTAATATTTGCATATTACAGACTGCATAATTATACTCAATAAATTAATAGCGCAAATCGAAACTAGCAATCAATCAAATTAATTTTATACAAATATCCTCCATGCTTTTACACAGTCAGGTTCCAGTCTAACCGGTTTTGAGAGTTTTGTCTTGACTGAATATCACAGTATTTATCATTTTAAACACCATCCTTGATTTTAACCGAATCAATCAAACAATAACATGAGAGAAGGCTGAAATGTCCTGTCATGAAGATGCCACTACTGCGATCGCCAATCTTGTTTGTTAAGCGAGGTGATTTTAATAAAACTTCTCCAAATGTTTGGCCTGTATCCCTACAGGGACCCTACATTTTTCGACTAAAACATGTTTAAGCGCAAGCGAATTCTGTGCACGAGGTTGCGGGTTGGACAAAACTTTGTGTGATCCTTAAATACATGTTTCGAGTCTGGGTGTACTTTGTGTTGAATATATGTTTCCGCGACACAGGACTTGTTCGCTAGTGCGGCAGTGATCTTTAAAAAAAAATCGATGGCATCGCTACGTTGATTTAAATGGTGTTACGACTGTAAACAATTATTTGTACCTAATGACAATTGAATAAATGAACTAGTATTATTATTATTATTAACTACGCCTATCTATATTCTGGTGTTACTAGGCAAGCTCTTATATTAAGAAACCTGATATTGAAACAAAAATGACAATTACAGGCTGCATAAAATGTCAAACAAAAATGAAAAGTAATTTACTTAAATTGTTTGTCATTATCGTCACGAGTCTGATAAATATTAGTATGATAACTATGTCAAAAAAACTAGTAACACGGCAAACAAAAAGCTAGTAAAAAACGCAGAGAGGTAGGTAGGTATTTGCCTTTATGAATATTTATTAAATGTGTTATGTTCTATGGATATTTTTCTTTGTGGGACGCTCAGAGAAAGGCCCAGGATGTCTCAAATAACACTACAGATGTAGAACTCACAGTCCATCATAGTGAACACAATACATCGAAAACTTTGAGATCGGTTTTTGCTTCGAACGGCGCGACGCCATCGTCGGTCAAGACTGTTTTCTTCGATAGCCTTGACCCACCATTTTTTCAGGGTTCTCTCTTATACATCTTCATTTTAACTGGTGCAAAAGACTACCGTAATTACTAATCACCAGACGAGCCATGAATATTCTTGATTACCATTTTAGCTGTATAAGAGAAAAAGTGTAATGGGTAATATAGCCGGAAAGAGAGATTAAAATTTAGCCAGAAATACTATTTATAAAATTATCCAAATACCAATAAAAAAATCAAGGCCACTTTGAACAGAAATACTATGAATGGTTACTTCATCATTACGTAATTTAATCTTGACAAAACTCACATTTCAATAGAACCAGTTTAGAAAACATCGACGCCCTATGGCTATGTGAACAATAAGGAAAATCCATGAAGTTTTTTTACATCAATGTACACGTGGATTTTAACAGATCTGAACTCAAGCCAGTTAAATGAATTTTTAAAATCTAGAAACTTGTCTTAGTCTACCTTTGAAATAAATAGAAAAAGAAATAACTTCTATAACAATTTATATTTTGAGAGAAAATGTTCCTAATGTATCCCGTTTAAATGTGGTGCGGGTATACACTCGGGTATAACTTTGATTTCAATTTGTTTTTTAATTTTGATACACTACGCAGTACAGCTACACAATTCAGAGATTTTCGTAAGGTTAAGTCGAGTTCTTCGACTTGAGTGGTAGGTGGTACGCATAGCCACTAACAACAAATCCTTACTCTGCCCCTCTTATCATGTCTGCTCAATATCTGCCCAAAAACATGCCTATAGACCACCAATACAAAAAAAAGAGTGTGTGTACTCATGTACGCACGTAAGAAGTTATACTTTGGCGTCACAATCCAAAAATACCAAATAATAACACAACGCATACATACATAAATATTTGAATTGATATAAACGCCAATATGTATATTTTTTATTTATTCACACTGATTATTTGTACTGATACGACACACAAAGATTCGCAACTAACTTCAGGGTGTAAAAGGTTCGCAACTAACTTCAGGGTGTTGCGTTTTTCTGTCGGTGTGCGCGCGCATCGTAAAAATTCACTCTCATCATTTTTCCCAATCGCGCCAAAAGAAGTATAACTTCAAAAATGTCTAACGAACGTAAATTTTTAATGATTCGATCTGCATGACGGCAGACTCTGGTGCGTAATTTCATAATTATTACTATTTTTGAGGAGACTACAAGACTGATTGATTTATATCAATCAGTCTTGTAGTCTACCTAACTATTCTGAGGGTAAAACAATATGTCATTCTTCTGAGGTTAATATGTCGAACAAATTGATGTTCACACCGAAATCCTAACAATTACAGATAATGAGATATCAGCGTGCAAATTAGCGTTACGACTGCGCGGCCACGTACTTTCTGTTTTGAGCTGATTTCGTCAGTTTGACTTAACTGACATAGCATTTATTGGTTTTATTAGTTTCGACAAATTAAGACCTTTCTTTTTGTAATAGTTTTAATGTATAAAGTCTTAAGTTTTAAAGAAATAATTAACAATAAAGAATCCACAACGTTACGATGGCGCGGCCATGACTTTCAATCCTAAATATTTCGTAACATATTTATCTAGAACTTCTAATTCTTTAATTGACAAATTCAGTCTTCAATATACAAAAAGAATTAGATCTCTAAACCCAAGCAGTTGCTGAGATCTCCATGGCCGCGCAATCGTACACGCTACGTTGGCGCGGCCAACTTAAAACCCTTATAACTTCTTTATTTCTACTTCGACAAATTTTTTGTTTGTACCCTTTGATTTCGACAAATTCCGACAAAATATTGGGCAAAGTTTTCTTCTGATTTGATAACTTGGCGGAGCAATCGTAACGCACATTGTTTATTTCGCCGTTGCAACCGGTGACAGCGTATATTTTAGTTCTTCGTGGGGATACTAGAAGCGTTAGGTATTAATTTACATTTACAGTACATCAGAAAAATAAATCGACGAGTAAACCTAAATTAATTATTAAGTGGGCTTATCTAATTTATTCGTATATTTTTAACACATTATCTCGTTTTTTATGTGTTTTTATAACTTTGTACATTTTTTATAGGACTTAATGTCATGTTGTATGTTCACATGAGAAACATTTTTTATACTAAAAAATTGTAAGCATTGTAATTTATCACAAGTATCTTATGATAAAAAGGGAGTATGTAAACTTAAAAAAGGTTTTAATTCTGAAATCAACACACAATGGACCGAGTGGTCTGACTACGCACAAACGACTAGTCCACCAACTACTTGGTAAAAATTCTGAAATCACGCAGACACATGGTTAATATATATACCAATGATTGTATTGGTAATAAATTTTGCAAATTCGACCTAATATCGCTAATAAACACACATATAATTCTATAGGTACGTAAAATTTCAATATTAGGTTGTATATTAGGTATTTTATTCATTGCCTAGTGATATGAGGATTAGATCTGATCTGGAGGATCCGACCGGAATAACTTGATTATATTAATAAAAGTATTTATTTACAATAAAGTTGGCAGTTTTATTCTTAAATAGAACAACATTTACATACTTATAGTGGAAAATAAACGTATGAAAATGTAATTGCTTATCAATAACACAAGTGTTTATTATAAATTATGATCTTTAATTACGCCTGAGAGTTATGACGTATGAGCAAGAGAAAATCTAAAAACGACCTGGCATAAATTACTTTGATTAGGTACACGTGTAATTTAAAAGTAAAGGTTTAATCGTGTCACGTGGGTTCGTTTTTTATCCAATTTAAGACAAAGTCAAACTCTTTGGAATTAAGCTAAAGAAGATTTCAGTTAAAACTAAACTTGAATATCGAGAACAATGCCGACAAGAACAGGTCGTACTTTTTAATAGTTAGTCAGATATTTACATTATGAAAGAAAGAAAGAAAGAAAGAAAGAAAGAAAAACATTTGTTTTGAATTCACACAAAGGTAATTCTAATAAATGCGTACTTAAATCTAATAGGTACTTAAAGATATGTTGTTTTGTGACAATTATTGTTATTATAAAAAAATATATATATTTATCCCTACGTGGTTCCAAAAATGGTCCTTAGCTCAGCGTAATGCCGCTTCGTTTAATAATCAAAGCGGCGCTGGTATTCTGCTAAGGCCAAATATGACATCACGGACTTCAAAACTACCTCTAATAACGAAAATAATATATAATAAATAATAATATAATACTAAAATAAAATATAATACAAATTAAAATATAAAATAATAAATAAATAATAATTATTATGCAACAACTCTCAATTAATATCTACTCTATGGCAAGGATTGTAATATGAAATTTTAATTTTAATTTATTATCTGTGCACTGACAGTGACAGTTCGTCTTGGTTCAGTTCAGTGTCAATCTCGTGTCAAATTATTTAAAAAAATTTGGAAATATACATTGATAATTTTTTGTGATATGATATAACTGATTAATTTATTAAAGTTATACTTCTTTTGGAGCGATTGGGAAAAATGATGAGAGTGAATTTTTACGATGCGCGCGCACACCGACAGAAAAAAGCAACACCCTGAAGTTAGTTGCGAACCTTTTACACCCTGAAGTTAGTTGCGAACCTTTGTGTGTCGTATCAGTACAAATAATCAGTGTAAATAAATAAAAAATATATTGGCGTTTATATCAATTCAATTCTTAAATTTATGACGGTGATAGATATTTTTTATTGATCATTTATCAGTAAACATATTTATTTTGAATATTAGTGGTAAAAGTGGTTTTAATATACTGTTTTAAGTGCATTTATAGATTTGAGGTTAACTGTTATGTATGTATGCGTTGTGTTATTATTTGGTATTTTTGGATTGTTACGCTAAAGAAGTATAACTTCTTACGTGCGTACATGAGTACACACTCTCTCATTTGTTAAAATTACATAGGTATTAATACGCAGATATAATTTTTAGTAAATAATTTTCTTAATAAAAAGATAAAAAGGGATAGAAACATGAGATCTGAAATACAAATAATATTTTTTATAATGTCATATTTTATTTTCGAGGAAAAAGTTAGTAGCTATAAGTAGTTATGTATCTGTTGAAGTAGAAAAAACTAAGTTTACGTTCGTAAAAATCTACGTTTTGACATAACTTTTATCAGAGCTATTCCAGAGAGTCAAAAGCAGCATAGAAACTACCGTCACTGTCTTGTTGTCTGTTCCCACAAATTGAATAATGTTGCTGTTGGTGTAATAACTTCTAACAGTAGGCATCTCTGGTCGTATCGTTAGAGCCGTTCATATACTAGGGTTCAATTATTCTAGAGCCTTGAGAATAAGTGAAGTATTTATAAAAATATCACTCATAGAAAGCACCAGCTCAGAATCAGCAGCTTTTCTTCAATAGATAACGTATTTAAAGCGAGTTTGTTTGTAATATAGTTGATTGAGATTTTGGCTGCAATTGAGAGCCACCACGAAATTGAAAAACATGAGATTGATTTGATACAAATGTCAAAGAGTCTGTGAATCGACCGTATAGTATTGTATGCATTTATATCAGTAATAATTGCACAATCTTTGACTCCTAAAATTGTTAATGTATGCAAACGTATAAAGAAGAACGATATTGCAACCATTCTAACTTTGGCAAATTATATCGCCCAAATTGTACATATTGTCAGTATTTGTACGAATATCACGTATTGCACACTCAAATAAATTCTAGTATTACGATATATTCTATACCATTATATATAAATCTTTACCATATCTATACGAGTAGGGCAGCATGTAGCAACTAAAAAAATATATTAAATGTCAACAAATAGCTATAAAATTGCATTATGAACCTGAAGATATGTTACGAGTGTTGAGATAATTTATCATCATCATCATCATGTCCACTGCTGGACATAGGCCTCCCCCAATTTTCGCCACCTTGGCCGGTTGTTTACCGCCCCCATCCACCGGTTGCCCGCCACCCTTTTAAGGTCGTGGGTCCATCTTGTGAGGGGTCTGCCTACGCTGTGTCTTCCGGCCACTCTAGAATAAAGAACTCACGTTAAACTTTACAATATTAGTTTTTATTCTTGGTGACGAGTAAGTAAACGCTAAGCTTTATTGCAGTGATTCTGTAGAGAAGCATTCACAAACATTGACGACATTTACGCGTTCGCGTTACTTTATACATCGATACAATTGAAATCCAATCTTAATACAGCTTAGATGTAAAAAAATGAGATAAAACCGTGTTTAACATTTCATCAGTCGTTAGTATCGGAAGCAATTTAGTTTCGCGCGTGTGAACTCATGCAAACGCAATGTCATTGCCAATGTCGAAATGCAGTCAGGCGTTTGTATCGTTGTAGAAAGTCGTCGCAGTGTGTTAGCGTTATAATACATAGTAATCGCCGTTTATGGACTTTAGAAGCACCAAAACCTGTACCGTTCTGTACTACTACTTTTGTGATTAATAATATAATAATGGTTAATTATCTCTGACCACAATATACCTGCTCATAATTTACATTTAGAATTTAGGTATACAAATAGAAAAGAGAAATCTTAAAAGGAAGGGCACAACTCATTTAAAGTTTTAACGCGGTTGGGTCTTTAAAATCTATATCTATCTATAATATTTTATAAAGCGGAAGAGTTTGTTTGTTTGAAAGCGCTAATCTCTAGAACTACCAGTCGGATTTAAAAAAATCGTTTTGTGTATGATAACCTAGATTTTAGGGAAGGTTATAGTAGGCTATGTAACATCATGCTACTGGCAACGGAAGCAGAGCAGTAAGCAAAGACGCGGGTAAAACCGCGCCGCGTCAAGCTAGTACTATTATATATAGCGGTTGAGTTTGTTTGTTTGAACGTGCTAATCTCTGGAACTACCACCGGTCGGATTTAAATAATTATTTTTTCGTTTGTTAGCCCAATTCTTGAGTAAGTTACTTTCATATGTGTTAATTTAATTAACCTATATGAATAAATATATTTTCATTTTCATTTTCAACCTGTACCTAGATAGGATACCTACTATATCCACCATTAATTAATATGCATGTGTGTATATTGGAGCGTGGTGACGGCGTAAAATATAATATTCTGTATGTGTAAGAACTGCGCTCTTAGTGTTTATTCGCTCTGAGAACTAATTTTCTTTTGATATTTACATACCGTCACTGTGAAGAAAAGCACCAGCAAACTCATGGTAGATCTAGTGAATATTGAGACAGTCAATGTGCTTGATGATCTAAAGAACTTAATAAGGAGTAGGTGGTTCTAAGACCAAAGTACCTTCGTTTGGAAACCGGTTACCTACTTGTTTTTTGACTTCTTCAATTTTCATGTTTAAATCATGCTTCGTGCAGAGCCCAACTATGTAATTTGACAGCCATTTAATTCAATTCATTTTTCAACGTGTTTTCCTCATACGGTTTATAATTTTGTGCTGGTATTTATTTGGAACGCTGAAAAAAACCAGTATCCAACTTTGTATCACTTAATAGCGGCGCCACGTATTTTGCAGGAGAGGTAATATAAGCAGAGGTTATATTACTCATATTTCGTCAATTTTGTTAGACCTTTATTAGGAGAAGTTATTTTAGACCTTAGGATCTTATCGCAGCAGTCGTAATATACTTCTTAAGTTGTCCTCTTATTGAGTTGTATCACATTCAGCAATACCAAAATTCAACTGCCTACCTTCGCCGACTTTAAGTATTCGACCGAAATTATGTTCGTGACCCAGTAATCGGTTCAAGTGTCGAACACTAATTTGAGTACACTTAACATGCAGAATAGGGACTTCTTAATACTTAATTATTCGTAGTTGAGCACGAAGCAAAGGGTATATTTATGTATTTACTAGTATTTTTAATTTCTATTAATTCAGTCGTAAAAAGAAAACAGTAAATTAATTTATTAAAACATTTAAAGTTAAACGATACTATTTATTACTAGCTGACCCGGCGAACTTCGTTCCGCCTAACAGTTGATCAACATTACTTTATTTTTCTAAAATAAAAGAATTTTTCTAAAATAAACGTAGCCTAAGTTACTCCTTATTACATCAGCTACCTGCCAATAAAAGTCCCGTCAAAATCGGTCCAACCCTTTCAGAGATTAGCCGGAACAAACAGATAGACAGACAGTGAGACAAACAACAATTGTAAAAAATGTTATTTTGATGTATGTACCTTATCATATTCATATACATGTAGTAAAAACGGTTATTTCAATATTACAAACAGACACTCCAATTTTATTATATCTTCCTATAGATTGAATTGGAACGCTACTTTAATAAAGTAGACAACATAATAATCAAAACATGAATACTTAGCTGTAATTACTTACATTAATTTAGATTCTCGGCTAAACGCATCATTTACAAAATACACATATTTCAATATACAATTACAATTGTTTAAGTGCTCAAAAGTACAAACAGTAATCTTTCATATCTAAGAAATCCCAATGAACTGGTTTTAGGTTTTTCCTCAAAACATAAAGAAGTGAGCTTATAATTGATATTAGCATTTAATCTTGCATTTATGATTTACGTAAAGTTTAGATACGTCAGTGTTTCGTCAGAAGCGAGTATGGTGCGTATATACGGATTCGCACGTGAGTCTGTTTGTCAATACTTGTTGGATCGTGGCAGTGAACGCTGCAAACAGTGCCTGTGCCACTCTCGCCACTTTTGAACGCGTTTTGTTTTGTGACTTCTTTTATAAATAATCTGCTGAGGCCAATCAATTAAAAGTAAGTTAATTTAGAAATGAATTATTTAATTTATTAATAGGTTAATGATTTTCGTTTGTTTCAAATATTATGTATTTTAAAACTCGAGAGTACTTCGACTTCTTGCTTTTTAAAAGTGCGGCACTTTATTTGTGTGTCGTCAGTTTATTCAAAACATACAGATGAATTACTGATTACTGTTTTAACAAACCAATTACTACTGCTCTGCTCCCGTCGCCAGTAGCGTGATGTTACATAGTTACATTACATATAACCTCTCGGGAACTGGTTTATCATACGCATGAAGATTTTTTTAAATGCGACTAGTAGTTGCAGAGATTAGCGCGTTTAAACAAACAAAATCTTCCGCTTTATATAATAGTAAAGATATTATTATTATTGAAAGCAAACCTATATTTTTTTTTTATCTTTCTCATATAGCTGTGGCTGTTGTTAATAGGTCAGAGAACATTGACCCTTGGATCTTTTCATTACATGTTTCATTGTAGGTATGTTTAGTGGTCCGACTTTTCTCCCGATGATGTTTCCCTACGTCGCGTCGGCGTCGTATGTCAGTATCTATTTATTTTTTTAACTATACGGTTTCTAATAGGTTTTTCCTATCTATCAACTTTTGTAAAAAAATTGCCTGTATGAAGTACATTGAGGCATCGTGCTATTATGCTTAACCAAATAAGTATTTTTTTAGAAAATAAGTGAAAAAGCTAAGATATATACTTTTAGGTAAAGACACTTTTAAAGAAATATATGTATACGATATTGATTTAGATTTATATTATAGATTGGCTAATGATGTCACTACAATCATTGAATGAATTAATTTATTTTTGATATTTAATGGTGTCAAGAATTTGTTGACCCCTTAATTAGGTGATGTGCAACATTATACGTAAATTACATCATTCTAATTGACGATGCGATGTTATCATTATATACATAAACATTGAAGTTAGCTATTATTTATATGTATACAAAAATCAAAGGAATTAAGTAATCATTAACTTAGACATCTCATAATGTGCATATTATTATCTATTATATTCATGTTCTGAAAGTCATTTGTTTATAAATTCGACGCCCAAAAAATAAAAAGCTAAAAATTCAGAAAATTCTGAAATTAAGATTTAGATGCTTTATTGCCACTGTACTAGTTTCAACAAATATTATATTTTTATATAAATTTATCCTAGAATACCTTATTAAAATTGCAGTAAACTTTTTTATTGTAATTAGGGAATATTAATAAAATGATTGATTAACATCGTAACACAAATTTTAGTAATATCGTCTAATTAATTTAGCCGTACACTATTGATTTGTTATCTCATTTTTAATATAATATAAGAAATAGCATTATCTAAAAGAAACTTAAATTCCTTTTCCTAATTACCATTTATTATAGATAGGTATATATTATATGCGCATTTTTTACCTCTCGACATCAAAGATGTAATTTGTAAAATTTATAAGTTGTAATGTGTTCAAAAACTTGTATGGCTTCTTGTTCTTCATTAAAATGCATAAAAATTCTGGGAAAATATTTTTGAGATTGTCAATTGTCGGAGAAAGCAATTTGGAGCGTGATTACATATAATGACATCCTCTGATTGTGGGTTGAACGTCCTCCTTGTAGTTTTCCATCGCAGCGGACGAGTTCATTCGACACGCGGCGCGGACTTTAACAAAACATAAACAAAATAAATAATAACAGAAAAGCAAATAATAATTTCTATAGACTACAAAATGCTATGCCTGCTATTTATTCTGACCCACTTCAGGAACAACTCATTAACCGTCGTCTGTTCTTTCTCTTCTTTCCTGATATTAGGGAGTCAGTCAATCACGATGACATTTTTTTCAAAGAAAGAAATTATACACATATGTTTTAAATTGATTATTGGAATTGTTAAATTAATAATTAATTAATACTTAAATAGACAATAATCAAGCGTATGAGTAGTATATTATTGGGCATTCTGTCCCACCTGTCGCGCAGTCGAACAAGTTCGCCTACGCTCTGTTGTGACAGAATGCCCAATAATATACGATCGACTCGACTGTCTTCAGGATCTTTCACCGCTCATATCGTACCTACCACATATCGTGCCTCGTTGTCAAGCATCACTACGATGTGTCATGTTAAACACATTTTTATGACGACCAGACGGTTCTTATAAAGTCTTAAAGACGCGGAAAACTTTGCTTGCGCGATGTAGGATTTGATGTTTTTTTTTTTTTAGTTCATCCAATGTGTCATAGATGGTGCTGTAGTACTTTTTGTAGTATATACTCACTGAGGAATCAGTCACGCGCTTGAATTTTATTACCTATCTGTCCAGAGTTGACCTATGCGCTCGATAGATGGCGTTTGACGTCGAATTAGATCTCGCTATGATTTCGTTACCGCCGTTAGTATAAATATTTTCGAATATCTCATCTATCTCGATCGAAGATCGAGCAAGTTCTTCTCGCTTCGGATAAACGTACCCGAAATAGACAGTAGATAGTACTTAGTGTTAAAGTCTATAAATATTCTTGTAATAAACAGTTTTACTTATTGTTAATCAGTTTGTTAACAACAGTAATCATGAAGTTTGTTAAACAACCACAATCGCTGCATGTAAACACAATTTGCGATGATTTTTGTAAAAGTAGTTCGCATCATGGAGAATTGTTACCTAATTCAGTACGATGTATCATTTGTGGACCCTCGAATTGTGGAAAAACAAATTTACTTATTGGACTTCTTATACATGAAAACGGTTTGATGTTTCGCAATGTTTATGTCTATTCAAAAACCTTACACCAACCTAAGTACATTTTTTTAGAAAGAGTTTTACAACGGGTACCAATTATCTCACTCCAGAAATATCAAGGGAATGAGGAAGTCATAAGCGTTCAGGATGCGAAACCCAACTCTGTGATTATATTTGACGACGTTGCTTGCGAGAATCAAACTAACATGCGTGATTATTTCGCAATGGGAAGGCATAAACACATCGACTGTTTTTATCTTAATCAAACATATAGCAAAATCCCTAAACAATTAGTAAGAGATAATGCTAACTTAATTATACTATTCAAACAAGATGATATCAACTTGAGACATGTTTATGAAGAACATGTTAACACTGATATGACATGGACTGAATTTCGTGAAATGTGTTCAAAAATATGGAGTGAGCCCTTTAATTATGTTGTAATTAATAAAGATTGCCAGAAAAATAATGGATGTTATAGAAATAAATTTGATACTTTTGTAGTCTTTGATTAGAAATACAAATATTTAAGACTATGATACTTACATGATATCATTATTCTTTGACTGGCTCTTAATCGATAACTAGCTTATTCTATCGTAATGGAAAAATCACTGAAAAGACAAATCGTTGATGCTGCAGAAGCTGTAAAGAAAAAAGTACGAAGGATGCGAGATTTTGAGAGTGAAAACAAGCAAGCATTGGAATCAGTTTTTAGACCTGTAACAGAGTCTCTCAATTGCATAGCTAATAATACTAATAAACAAACTGAGCTCTTGCGAACTAAAGAAGTAGAAGAAACAAAAGTTCCGTTAAGAAACAATATTTTGCAGAAAGAACGTTCTAGTAATGACGAAGAAGACAGTGGCGCGGAAGAAAATGAATGTGATACCAACAGTGACGAGTCGTACCAATCATTAGGAGAGAACAATCAAGAGCGTGATACATCATCCTGGTCAATATCTTCAGAAGCATTGACAGATATTCCATTTGGTGTTCGAGCGGAGCGAGGGCAATTGATGTGAATTTTGTGTGAATTTTGCTAATAACCGAATTGCTTTATTATACGAACAATACACTAGATTCCAGCAGTCATATTACGGTCGTCGCGCGGAACCTTTATTAAGCGAAAAACAATTTAAAGACTTGGCACCCCTCTTTGTTATTGACTGCTCCAGGCAAGCAGATAACTTGAAGACAGGTTCGGTTGTGGATGTAAGAGTGGAAATTGAAACTGATTTGGATATACCTGATCAAACTTCTGCATACTGTCTTATATTGAATGATTGCATAATTGAGTATAAACCGCTTAGTAATACTGTGAGAAAAATATCATGAATCCGAATACTATCATAGTAGATGTTCAGGGGTTTAAAGATCTATGTAATAATTTTATAATAAAGGAATTAGCTTTTGCTAGTAGCGATTATACGCAGTCATTTTTAATAAAACCACCATATATGTTTAAATACTTAACAAGTAACGAAAAAAGGCAAGTTAAATGGTTGGAAAGGAACAGAGGCATTTATTGGAATGAGGGTTATATCGACTACAGAGAATTCCAACGTATAATCGTTCCGTATCTAGAAAATAAGGAAATCGTTGTAAACGGTTTAGAGAAAGTGAAATGGATTAAGGATCTTTGTGAGAATTGTAATGTGTCTGACCTTAGTGAAAAAAACTGTCCTAGTTTCTCTGTGTTGTATGATAAGTACTGTGATGAAAAAAATAATTTAAATTGTACTAAACATTTAAAGATGTGTGCCCTAAAAAATGTGTTGTGTATTAAAAAACATTTGAATTTGTAAAGAAATGTGTATTTCGGTTTAAAGTAAATAAAAATAATGAAATCTTAAAAATGTGTTTATTTCACTAGTTTACCTGCTACAATAAAAATAATTAAATTAAAAGAATAAAACAAAAAATAACTTTAACTGTCTAACCAAAGTTACAACATTAATTATAAATAACAATAAACACAAAACCCTGAAAAATATTAAAAATCGCTGTCAATCAAAGATTTTGATATTTTTTTAACTAACGATTCCGTATCGTCCATAACACTATCAATAGCGTCTTTAACGATGTATTGTGCATTTATTATCACGTTCTCACTATCACTATCACTATCACTGGTATTGTTATTGCAGAGATCGATAACTGATATTTTTATCAGTTTTATCCCACGTCGATGCAGTTTACTCATCACGAAAGATTTTGTAGGTTGTTTCTTAAGAGAAGGCTTTTCTCGACGTTGTCGTTTGGTTTTTTTTTCCTTCGTAAGTTGACTGCAGTGCGGGGGTTCGTTGTAAATCATCTCAGATAGTCCTTCGTAAGGATCCTGAGCGTACTGGCTGAATACAATTTCTGAATCGCAAATCTGAAAAAAAAATATAAGAAAATTATTAGCTATTAAAAAAAGAAAAATCAAATAAACAAATAAATATTAAAATAATTATTTTGCTCACCGATGACATGATTATGATGCACACTGTTAGATCAAATATCTCTTATTTTATTGTACAAGTACTCGAGACAGATAATATTTCTTAAACAGCTTAAAGGTAACTAATTTAGGCAAATAATTATATAGTTAATACCCTGACAGGAAACGAGCATTGCGACATTATAAGTTAGGGTCTGTTCACATAGACCTAATTGTTATACGGCGATGGTTTTCATTATAATGACAAAGCATATTATGCTCGTTATACATTTGATTGAAAATAACTCTTATCTATATAATAATAAAAGCGAAATACCACTGATAACAAAGCCTTTCAATTGTTGATATAAAGCGTGTATGAACTTGATCAATCAACAAATAGCAAGCTTGCATTTATAGTGTCATTGACAAGCAGTATATCATATTTCGTTATTGTAAACTAGTATCGCCCTCTGACGTTACCTGCGAATTATTGACATGAACCTAATTCGTTTATAATTTTATTGGTTAGCAATAATTAAACGGTGTATTAACAAATAAAACAATGTAAATTAATAATTTACTTCATTTAATAAACAATAATTACACTTAAGTACTTATTTATAATCTACAGATACAGAATAGTTACTATACATAATTATATTATACTAGGTTATCATTAACAATTATAATTGTTGAGTGCCAATGTTTTTATTGCTATTTGTTCTAGTTAGTATGGACTAAAATTCTCGTACGTATAATTAAAACGAAGAATTACAAACACATTTTTTTAATTAACCTATGCTGTTCTAACATACACATAAACATACATTTTTATTTTAAAAATGAGCAATGACCCCAAGCTTGGGTTGCGATTTTACAATTAGATATCGCGCGTTTATCATCATTGTTAGATAGAGCAATTTTGTTTACACTTTGTGTAAATATTTCGTGTTTAATGGATTTAAACACAATATTTTGCCTACGAATAACTTCACTATTAAATAAAACGTTTTCGTAATCTGTGATACTTAGATCACGAATAACACAAGATTTAACTCCTTTTGCTTTTTTAATTATTTTGTCCTCTGTTTTTATTGAATAAAGTTTAGATCTTAAACCGACGAAATCTGTTATAACTTTTCCTCCCATTTCATCTTTGAAAAGACCCGGAATTTTTTTATTCATTTGAGGTAACATAAATTGATTTTCTACATTATAGTTACTGGTGTCGAAGTATTGCAGTAACTGATGTTTTATATCGTGATAAAAATCGTTAGTGATTATTTCGTAAACAAAAGAATCCGTGTCTGTATAACATAATTTCACTCTTCCCTTATACATAGGTTTAATTATATTATAGTGAAAGTGGTACATGTGTGATTTAGATAGTTCTAAAACGGTGAAACCAATATATATAGGCTTGTCTAAAATTATCTGATCTGGTTTCATTTGTATCGTTACTAAGTTCTCGGAAAGAATTGATGCGCTATGAAAATAGGGGTTGTTCACGAGTCTCTCAGCGTAGGAAGACTTTTTGGTTTTGTTATTCGTATCATTCCACTGATTAACCAAATGAACAGACACTCTGTTTTCTGTGTTTTCCAAGGTTTTTCCAAAAACGCTATTATTTAACAACTTGAAGAAATCTTGTTCAAATGTACTGGTTGCCTTTTGTCGTAGTTGTGTATTTAATTCAATGTATTGCTTTAAATAGGGACTTTGTCTAAATGTGATGACTCTATGAATTTTGCGTAGTATCAAACCGTGCTCCAAACATTTTTTTAAATGCACATAATGAATCACATAGTTATATTTATTATATAGATTTGAAACCAGTTTTTTAGTTTTACCTCCAGGTGGTATGCATTTTTCAGGACAAAAAGGTAAGTCATTATGTTCGCTGTGTAAGGATTCAGGGTAAAGCAGATCGACTTCTAGTATGAAACCCCATTTCGCATTGTCATCAATACATTCAACATGTAATTGGTTTATTTCATTTTGATTTAAAAATCTAAAATCTGAATAGGGTAAATATTGACACATACTGTAACCGTAAAGGTTATTGCAGTCCAAATAAACTATAAAACATTGTGGTTTTGAAGCATCGCATTTTGATAAATACTTATTATTAGCTTTTGCATAGCGATGGGAGCACATACACAAACCACCTCTAATACCGTTTTGAATCATTCGTACGATAGCTAAGTCAGAAACGAGTTCAAGTTGAACACCTGTTTTCAATAGCATTGCGTCAAATGATAAACTAGGTGCGGTTATGTAAAACGCAGGGTCCAGTTTATAATGTTGTTTACAAGTTTTTCGAAAATTCTGGAATATATCAGTTAGTAACAGAACATCTGTTTTCAAATATAAATCAGTATATTCACCTAAATCTTTTATATTGAATTCATTCCAAACCAAACAAGCATGTTTATAATCTTCATCTGAAATAGCTTGGTTAGTTAGAACGCTGAAAAAATGTTGCCTCGATGGTAACTTGGTTTCTTCATAACATTTCCAGTTAGTCATATAATCATAAGGATACACCCCCTTCCTTGTAAGCAAATTAAATTGATCATTGTTAGGAAAATGAGAGCGTAGAGTGATGAAATCGTCATTATGCATAGTTTTCGCAAGTTTGTCTAAGCTAGCTCCTAAAAAACTAAAGGAATCTAGAAATCGTAATTGAACGTATTCATTTTCGGCGATCTGTATGAATTTGGAAAACGAAATATATTTTTCTTTAGTCTTTGGAATAATTGTTAACTTTCCAGGCATCTCTCCTAATTTCTGTATAAATAAATGACAATCGTATCCTGATAAGTTATGGAAAAATATCGGTATGAATTTAGGTATTTTATACTGTAGATTACAATGTCTATGAGCGGCGCCACGGTATCGTCCTGTTATATGACAATGATCTCTAACTTTATTAGTCCAAAGTAGGTTTTCACATATGTAACATTTATAAGCTTGTTGAAAATCTTGCGCGTCGTCTTCTGTAAATGTCATGACATGGGTTTCGGTTAATACTTTGTAAATCTTTTTAACATCAGCATAAAGAAATTCTATAAATTTTGAAACACAGTCAAAACCGCGATAACTTTTAAATACCTCCTTATTAAAAGTGTAATTTAACGAAGAAACAATGTTATAGGCGAATGCTACAGGCACGTGTCGTTGTAAAAACGATGTATTAGCAGTGTCGGGTTCACTAACGGATGTTGGTTCCAGCAATGTTTCGAAATCAGCGTATATGACGAATGGAATATTTTGTTTCCTATCATAATTTTTAAACTGTAATACAGATCCTTTTTCAGGTAAAATAGTTACGATTCCTCCACATAGATGATCATCGATTTGTTTAGGAGTAGGAAAGAACAATAAGCAACTTTCGCAAAAATATAATTTACTATGATGTTTCGTGATTTGGGTTTTAACAAGACGAGGCAAATCTTTGATGAGACAATAATGGGATGAACTATCATTTTCTAAGAACAATAGATGAATACTCTTAGATTTATCCTTACACGATTCAGGTTTGTACAGAGGACCTGTTATCAGCTTATTGTTTTTTAAACCGTATACGTATATATTTATAGATGGGTTATTTCTTTCAAAAATAACTATATCTGAAAAACTCATGGGAAAAGAAATATCCTTAACATTTAAAACATCTCGAAAGTGAGGATAAGATGTTACTCGCTCTGGATGTCGATTTGTTGGGTACAAGGCAGCCACAACGCACCACAAAAAACAATAATTATCATTATTGTGAATATTTAAACACGCCTTTTTGTTCTTTATAAACTTGGGTAAATCTATAAAATAAGATCCACCGAGTGGTTGATACTTATTAACATTGACTTCTAAATGTAAACTACTTAAAAATGACCATCCACTGTCTCTCTCCTCAAATTCTTCAATTTTTTTCAACAACGATGCGACTACCGTTTCATAAATAGTATTGAAATCATAATTAAAATGTATGACAAAATTTTTGGTGGCAAAAGATTTGATTTCTTGTAAATCATTTTTGTACAATAGAAATAAACAAAAATGTTGAAAATTAATTTTTACTGCGTTATGTTTTTTAAGTGAATCATCGATTAAAGATTTAACTTGTTCGCGAATATTACTAAAAAAGAATTCAGGAAAATTATTTGCTTCATCTTTGGATGCAATAACTCTGTAACTAATAATACGTCCTTTAAACGACGATCGTAAGATTTCAACGTTTTCAAGAATAGGTATAGTACTATTATTTTTGTGTTTATTAGTTCGTAAGTGACTGGTCCAGCAACGATTATCTACATAAACATTGCAAACCAAGCAATGAGGCATTTTGATACAATTATAAATGTATAAACATAAAAGTACTATAAGTAGTTAACTGATAAATAATTCGCTATGAGAATAATTGAAAGGTTAAAAATCTAAAGAACGATGTGTCAAAATTTTAAATGTTGAACGACAACACGATATGTGTGCCAAATCTAACAATATACAAATTACAACAAATGGTACAAAAGTGGTACTTGAATCCTTTAGATTTTCAACCTTTCAGCTGGTACAGAGCAATAAAATAGGTACCTTATATAACAATAATTAATGTACTACATGCATCTGGTATTTGTATCCAATTTCCAGCACAGCTTCATGTTCTGTATGGTCAGCTTTTCAAGTATTCTAGTGTGATCTCAGTAGAAAAAAATAACCGACAGTCAATCAGATGCTTCCTGAAAATAACATACAAAATATTTAATTAAGTCTATACCCGCTCATTCCTTTGTGAGAAAGTAAACGTTAAGTATCAAATTTACCTTTTATTTTCCTAATTATTTATGTTTATTTCCCAGCCAAACTTCTCAACGTAATGCGGTGTACCTAATATCTTGATTTGTTTGGAAACGGTTTCGCGAGATTCCAAAGTTTTTAAAAATTAATTCTGAAAATTATAAAAATTGGATAAGTACTATAAAACGTCATAATATTATTATATTACCACTGTTTAGCACTCATTAAAAATGTAAGTAGGTATACCCGTTATTTTCCACAAATTATGAATAAATATTTCGCTTTGCATTTAACTTGCGGCAGTCAGACCAAACTCCAAAACACGCTTTCCAACACAATTCGATGTAAATAACGCTTCCTGAAAGAAAACATACATATAATTTAATTAAGTAGATACTTTAAACGTAACACGCTTAACACACGTGATAAAATGTTAACATTTACCTTTATTTTCCTAAATTAATAACGTCATTTATTTCGCGTTAATAAATCAGTCAACCACTGCACCGCTGCTTTATGATAATGAAAGCCTATGTTTTAGAATATTTGGTTTTTAAGCGAAACAATTTTTTCAATATTTTAATAGGTAGGTACATAATTAGTCATATGAGCCTGTTATTAACTATAATCATACGACCTTTTTCCAATAAAGTAACCATTTCATAATTTAATATTACAAGCAATACTTATTCAACAGTTTTATTTGACTTTATTCAACCTTCATATTTTTCTGGTCAACAAAATCTATTCCCATAAATCAGCGATATTAGGTAAGGATGGCACGCATTCACATTTACCTTATTGATCTAAATATCATCGTTTGCTTTTGATAATATAGTTTATTTTGTCAGCCCTAAGTTTTTTCGCTGCATCAACAATCGATACTGTTTGCGTCGAAACTGTTTGTAATCTAATTCCTTACTCTTCATTTTTACGTTGATACACTACGTACAAGAAAAGTAGTTGATTTATTCACTATAACTTAAGGGTTTGCAACAACTTTGTAATACAGTAGGATTATCACACGATTTCGTTTTTAAACATCATGTTTTCGAAGACCTAGATACAGTCGAATTTAAGTATTCAAGTAGGGATACCGTACTCAAAGTACTCTTTCATTAGTATACAACTATCGGTTGTTGTTACTTTCGGTGTTGATTGCTGACCTGCTGCCGCTCGCTGACTTCTTCCGCTCCGCCTGCCGTCACCAACTCATCAAGCTACCTTCTCAAGAAATCGACTGTTGATTGAAAAAATGTAAGTATAATAAATAATGTAAGTGTAATAAGTTTCACTGTGTACTATCCATCTCTTTACTTGTCTAAATTGTTATGTTGTCCTTTCTAAGGTTGTCTGGTAGAAATCGCCTAGACCGTGATGAGACCGTGACCGTGATTTTTAATTAAATGTTATTACGTTTATATTTCAGGTCCGAATATGAGTGCGAGGTCTATCACCCAACTGCTGTAATTGAAAAGAAAACTACACACACACGCAAGCAGCCTGTCGCCAACAACAACAGGAAGCGCAAGTCAGGATCATCAACGAATTTATTAGAACCAAGGTACCTAATCAAAATTTGTTATAAAACAAAGTTGAGTTTTCGCCTAGATATTCAGATAAGAAGTGCGAGCGTTCAATTAATTTTAAAATTTAGCTTCGAGCACACATGATACATTTATCATAGGCGATTGATGATTTTGTGACTGGCATTGTTGTTAGGTTTATAGTGTTTAGTGACTTGTAGCGTTCGATCGCTTCGATGCTAGCTAACTGCGTTCAGTTGCTACTTCAAGCGTTCAAATGACGACATGACCGTCGCGACTAGATTTTGTATGTGTGCTGATTGAGGTGTTGGAGCTTCCGATAAGCTACTGTTGATCACTGATCAAGTCTGGTTTGACCCTAAATAAATTATTTTCAGAGACGGTTTCACAAGATGTTTCAGAAGAACTAACATTATTTTTACTCAAGTATTGTTGATATGATGAGTTGACTGCCTATGTGGTTCGGTGGTACTGCATACGGACTGCCACGCTGAGATCGCGGATTCGATTCTCGCTCAGTGTGTAGGTGTTGCTATGTATAATATTGTATGTAATACTGAGCGAGAATCAAACCCACGACCTCTGCGTGACACATCGACGTCCCTACACAGTACCACCGAACCACAGAGGCAGTCACATAGCATAACCACATAGTATAATTTCTACAACGCTTAAAATACAGTCATTTATTTTTTATTTATTTATTTATTTATATATACACAACATACGACTATCTTTACAGGTAACGCTTAACCTAATGCGATAGTGTACCACAATAACATAAAACTTAACTTAATCTAAGTTACTAACTACACTATAAGTGACCTTTGTGAATCCGTTTAATGTACACGAAAACAAATCAATTTGCCCAGCCACGATGTTGAACGTACGCAGCGCTCGCGTCAGTGGAGCGTGAAGCAATAGGTTGGTACGCGCTCGCGGCACCTCCAGCAACGGAGGTCGGCGCGTATATTGCTTGCGATAACCTCAGCTTTATGTATCTTTGTCATCGAAGGAAGAGACATTTGATTTGAGTAAGAAATAATGTAATTAACCGTTTTGTTTTCTATGTTGTTTCAGTAAGAAAACAAAGACCAGTCCTATTGATGTATTCGGGGTCAGTTGGAATAATGATACTGATACAGAGGCCAACGGTGGGTCATCGAGCAACCAACTGGTTTTATCATCGTTCTTCGTAAACCGTGTGGCTAATGGCACCGAGCAACGAACTGCAAACACCGACGGCGAATACTATGTCGATTGTAAAGTTTACAAAACAAGTGATGCGCGTGACACTGATTCCATGATGTTATGGAAGAAGGCACTTGTTCGTATTAAGTTCCAAACCGATACGGATACATTGCAGTGGCGTAAATTGCAAGATTTCGTACGTTCGGTTGACAAATTGTTTGAAGAACCTCCAAGATTTTATAAAGATAAATAAATAAAATAATTAAAAGACCTTTGTCTTGTTTTATTAAATGAAATGAGGTAAGCGTAAAAATCCGTCTTAGGAATCAATTAATCCGTAAACGATACCAAAATACACAACACTACTACTACACAACTAAACACTTTTTTGTTCAAAAGGTTTAAATGTATACAAGACAGTCGAGTCGATCGTATATTATTGGGCATTCTGTCACAACAGAGCGTAGGCGAACTTGTTCGACTGCGCGACAGGTGGGACAGAATGCCCAATAATATACTACTCGTATGAAAAGAGCAGAAAAGTATTCAACACAGAACGCCACGCTAGTTATGTTGATCACAATTATATATCAAATTGGTTTTGAGCATGTTCTGGTCAACCAGATGGACAACTCAGGTTATAAGTTCGAAAAGGCCGTTATGAAAGTAAACTTCTATTGCCGAGATTTCTACTGGTCGGGTATTTTGAAAACACAAACAAAAGTCCGTTAACCACTCGGCCTCCTTTTATCTCCATAACTATCTCCTCATAGCCATATCTTGAATATGATGACATCGAACTTAACGCAATCCCCTTCTTCGTGTTGATGCAATTGTCAAAATAATTGTTATCTGTCTGTATTTATCTTTGTATCTGTATCTAACAGAGACAAAAAATGTTTTGGTCGT
Source organism: Parascotia fuliginaria (assembly GCA_963082885.1). Classification (NCBI taxonomy): domain Eukaryota; kingdom Metazoa; phylum Arthropoda; class Insecta; order Lepidoptera; family Erebidae; genus Parascotia; species Parascotia fuliginaria. The sequence continues at coordinate 7,829,166 of OY720180.1, read as the reverse complement.
TTCTTCTTTTACCAAAATTTAATTTATATTTTGCTTACAGTATGTACAGTTACCTGTTTTAAATTGAACGAACAATCGTTGTATTGTACATCTATTTATATTTTCTACACGATTGTTTTAAAAACTGGAAGAATCGTAAATAGTTGTGTTTAAACAAATTAAATTATTCCAGTCATGTAACTTTCCAATTCAATTACTACTTATTAGTAATTTGCATTCCTCGTCCTACTTCGCCTTTGGTTTCGGATTTTTACTTCTTCGTCTTCATCTTCTCCTTTTTTTTTTGGCAACAGAGCCGACGATTGTGTCAGCTATTTCTGCCAGCGTCAAGTTTAGAATAAGATTCTTGTTGATGATATTAATGATATATTACAATGATCAAAAATAGAAAAATATGTGGATGAAATTAAATGACAACCATCTTCTGTGAAAACAATAGATGGACCCTCGGCTTCTTACTTATTATACCGACAGAATTGACATCAAGCAATGAGGTACGGTCAACGGTAATAAGCGCTTATGTAATCTATAGCTATTTACAAAACCAAAAGCGTCACTGATGCGTAACGATTGATGACATTATCAAGAATTACAAGCACCTCACTAAGTATCTATGTGAAAATACATAACAAATATTTGATCGCAAGATAGCTATGATAACTACTGTATTATGTGCAGATAATTAAGACGGTATTTATATTCGTCCCATACTTACTTCTTGTGATTCGGTTAGATTCATAAGAACTGTTAGTGTTTTGCAGTCAATGATACAGGGAATAAATGTTTGGACTCTACAGCACCACAACATCTTCCTAATGACGTTCTGCTGGATTGCTGCTGCATCTCCCAAAAGAGAGGAGTTACACATAGTCACCAGGCTTGCGACCGCAATAAAGTGAGGTTTAGTACAAAGTAACGGTGCCCGGTGCGGGTATTTCTTTAGGCGTCCCTCACGACACACAACGTGCTAAAATGGGGTGGTCCTAAGTTTATACTTAGCTAAGACTACACGGAGAAGTATTCATTATTGAGAGTATCTATATCTAATCAAAGAAAACAACTTTTTACGTGGCTGGATTAATACAAATATAAAGCAATTGTAATCTGAAGTTATAGGTATGCCTTAAATGCACAATTATGGAGTTACATAACAGAAAAAATAACTAAAACATTTGCATTAAGCATGTTCAGTCAACAATAGCAGGTGTGTTTGAGTAATTTTAGTAGAAAAGAGTTATAAAGGATCAGCATAATAGTATCACGCATATAGTAAGCAGAAAACCCTTAAAACCAGAAATACTATCAATGCAAATTAACTTTGTTCTAATTTATTTAAAACAATATGTTACACTGTTTAATGGATTTACCACGTATATTTTTCTTTAGAGGATTAGACTTTAGAAATGAGAAACTGTCAAAGATACCCTTTTGCCGTAGCGCCTCAATTCCAATTAATATGTTAGTCTTTTTATTGCCGAATTTCGCTGAAACTCTGGCATTACAGACGAGCTACAGTTAGCACTTACAAACTGCGGCTCGTCTACCACCGTTATGAAAAACCATTTATTACGTTTTTTACCTAACTTATTTATTTGTCGATCGTAATACGGAATTAAAACCACATATCAGCTATTAATTTTTAATTTTTGTCTCCAATCTGGCTTGAATTATTTTTACCTGTGAAAGTAAAACCACCAGCAAAGCATAAGTTATAATTGAAAACTAGTTTTAGTAACAGGCTTGAATATTAATTACTTGATTCAGTAGAGGAAAATGATCAAAAACGTATAATTTATGTATATACATAAATTATACGTTTTTGATCATTTTCCTCTACTGATTTAGAAACATTACCGGGGAAATATTGCTTTGCAAAGGGCAAATTCTAAGATTGCTATACCTTTTAATCAGTACATATTATTACGTATACGCTTTAGCTGATACACAGACACACACGCACACACATATACAGGTTAAATGAAATTTATTTTTCTTCCTTTTCTTCTTTCGAATTCTAAATCGGCTTTCTCACTTCGCTTACAAAATATGTAAATACACATTGGTTTGAGCACATTCTAAGGCTACAAACGGAAACAGCTTCTGCAACTCAAAGGTTTAAAGCGATAGGTCCTTGAAAGGTAATATGGGCAGGGTTTTGCAATGCCTCCCAAATTTTGTGCAAAGTAGCAAATTATAAAAGATTACTATACGAGACTCATCAGAGCGTAAGAATAGAGACCAATTTTCTTCCAAAAAATGATGTAAGAATGCAGACGTGCGTGACCGGAGTGTCATATCATTATATATTATATTATTGCAGCTGCTGTAGTACGTTTACTACTTAACAATATACTTATGCCATCGTCATTGACTTTTAAAGGGATAGGTTGCAAGCGGCCTGCATCCAGAGTGTGCTCTAAGATTTATCACATAGTATCGCTTTTGACATATTGTGCACCATGAAAAGATCAATGCAATATTTTAACCTCTGTAAGTTGTTTTTGCTAATGCATTACGATGACCTCCTAACCTACTTACTAACTTAGGTCAAAACTAGCAACAATTTATGCGAATTTCATTCAAATGCAGCAACGCAACCAGATAGAACTTAGGTTGTACTTGAAATTTTAGTCGATGGTACTTATCTGACTGAATAACGTTAATAATAATACTTTAATTACTTTATTGTTCTAAAGAAAAGTTTACATTTTACTTATAAATATCACTAGCCGCCACACTAGGATTCCCTGTGTCGTGGAAACTAGTCTCTTTCTTCGAACTTGACCATTTGACCAATATGAAAGAAGAACCACACGGTAGTAGATCCCCTCCACGCTAGTTTCAGGATGAACGGGCCGGATCGACAAGCGAAGTACTACTCTCTCATAGAAGATCAACGTAAGAGTAATAGTGATGATCCTGGTGTTGCAAGAGTCCATAGGCTACGGTAGCTGCTTACCATCAGGCGGGCCGTATGCTTGTTTTTCACCTTATGCTTATAAAAAAAATAGTATCCGTACTATTGCGTTTCGTTCGGTGAGTGAGAGTGCCGGAGGCCTAATTTCCCCCCTTTCCTTTTTACTCACCACCCTCAATCTTTTCACCTACCCCACTTACTATCACGTGGGCTGCTTGCTCGTCTGCCACTGTTGGCCAATAAAAAAACAACAACATAAATTTTAAGCAAATTATGACAAAATACTGCTTTGTAATTATAATGTTATATATGTCAACAATGATTCAGAGTTCCGTGTCAACGATAGTTATTGGTCTTGTGCGGAGGCTTGGCTCTGTTTGCTGATAATAAGATTGACGCAATTATATACGAAGTGCCGCGACGCGCAGACTCCGCCCCGGCGCGACACGTTCCGATAAAACATACAAAAGTCAAAGCAATTATTTATTCCAACTAATCGCTTTAAAATTATGGCTTTATTACAGTTATTTAATTCTAAATTATTTATCTAATTAGACCGTATGTTCTTTCGTCTAGAGTATAGAAAAAGCCATGAATACCGTAAGCAGTGTTCCTCTTAAACTATATCAGGATCGTTCAGATCAGTATCTGCAAGGGCATATTTTAGAAACAAAAACAAATAGGTAACACTAATATAAAAAAATATAAAATAAAGGTAACGGAACTGGTGTAGGTAAATATTACGAATTCTATCAGAAAGAAAATAATTTAAATAAAGACCTTAGTTTGCATGCATCTGACTCACGGCCTTGTCAGATGATCAAGTCTTGCCCCAGCTTTGACCCGTAACAGATAAGCATTACACGTTTAACACACTTCTTATTTACTGTAATTATCATTATTGTTTTTATTATTTTAATGTAATTTTACTCCGAACGTCTGGACTTTGGCTCTATGATTTCGGATAATGCAGATAATAACGTTTCTTTATTATTATCATTAATATTATTGAGGAAAGTTTATTTTAATTACTCGGCTGTTATAATTAGCCCGCGCATAAAATAAGTTTTGTTGTTTTCATTCATTTCATCAAATTTTCATCGAAATCGTTTCAGCCGTTTAGGCACTAAGTGGTAACAAACACACACAGACACACACATACACACACAAACTTTCGTATTTATAATATTAATAGGATAATTTCTCAGATATATGACAAAAGAAGACGACATATATATTCATTGTAAAAATACTTCCTTGATATGCGTCTTTAAATTAGCGACCATGGAATTAAATTTGGCGGTCAGATGTAATGTTTTTATACTTTAGTATTTGTCACCTCTTCAATATCACGTATCTGCTTCCATACGCAAATATACTGACGAATAACCGTGCCGGACATGGATCATCATCAAATCATCAGAGAGCCATATCTTTTATTTGTGACGAATATTACGATATGTGTTTTTGTAAATATTTAACATCCTTACAGCGAGACTAGATATATCTTAAAATATTAATTAAGACTGTTTTTAATCGGTCCGAGAACCTCAACTCAGCCACTATGATCTTTTGTGCTACATTTTTGCTATAGTTACATTTCCTTTTTTAGTGTTTATGTATGAGTAAACCAAACATCACTCGCTCACAGGAATTCTCTACTGTAATATTATTTTATGTCAGCAGGTCTGTATAGTAAAATAAAAACAAATGATAGCAGACGAAAAAGATTTCGACCTTAAATGACCTTAGTGTTAACGTCAGAGGTTAAATACCGAAGTTAAAAATTATATCTTCGTCCTATATTATCTTGCATACCGACTAATATTACAGGTTAGGTAAGTTTTGCGAATAGTTTAACGAACTTGAACAAAAATGACAAAATATCTATTGAATTTTATAGCTGTTAACTGAGAAAAAATTTATGTAATTATATTGCTGCTGTCACCAAACCGCTTGACAAACGTGGTGATTCTGGATATCTTTGAGAAGAGATAGTAGTGTACCGTTGTAAAAGTTAGCTGTAAAATAAAATAAAAACATTAAGTTTAACTGCTGTACAACCCCAATATAGACGAAAGAGCAACATTATAGATCTGTTAGTTTAAAGTACACTAGACTTCTTATATATCTTTCAATTTACAATTTTACATATACAGGCAACATAGTTTACTCACCTTTACTATCATATCTGTGCCTTTACATACATTCAAGAAACATGCTATGCTGTCATAAAATAATATTGAATAAGGAAGAATAATTTCAGGTCTCTATGTGCTAAACTAATCAAATCAAGCATTTTTATTATTCATGTTATTATAACAATAGAATTTGAAGGTGATCGTGTCTGACTAGTCACTGGCAACCGTGATTTGCATGGTACAACTATTTGCCATTTTTATAGAGAAGAAAGGTGCTATAACTGTTTGTTTTCAGATAGATATTATCTGCTACATAAATATCCTTCATAAATATGTTAAAATGACCGTGACCGCGTAGCCATTACATTAACACAGGTAATATAATAAATTAATTATATGATGATGGCAAAATTATGCTGTAATTTCCTGAACTAGTGGTATTTTAGTAATTCACATGACAAAATATCGTTGGTCTATTGTTCTTTGGCACAAGTCTCATAGCTTTTCCAATTTAAACTGTATAACATAACGTTGTTAGTAAATATGATCTTTGCCAATTAAACAATTATCATCATACAAGTGAATTCCTTACTTCTAAATGTTGTTCCATATTTATTTTTCAAATTGCGATTTGAAAAGAGAAAGCTTTCACGCCTTTAGGTGTACTTAAGTGTATCTTCCGTCCCAAATTCTTGTTTTCCAGTTATATATAGTTGTTCGTAATATATTCAAAGGCCTCTCGCTAATTCTTGTGCTTTTACCATATTCTAAGCACAATGACCCTATGTTGCTACCTACGGCAAATTCAGCAAATAAATATTACTACCCGATTCGTAAATCAAACTACGGTAATAATTTGCTATCGTAGAACTGATAAGGTTATCACTAATGTCATTTGGAGACCCAAATATTCTAAAAAGTCATTAGAACAAGAGATATTGCGATTCGACCTTTAAATCTTATGAACCATTTTTTTGACGGATATTGTTTAATGTGGTGATTGATAAGTTTACAAGGAGTCAACACGTATATACTATATACTGTACATATATACTGTACATGCAAACATTCTTCAATCACAGTGTACTTTTGAACGTATCTCAGAGTACTGGTTACGCCGGAGGAGAGAACGGACCTTAATATCGGATTTAGAATAACACATTTCTTTAATTTATTTTAAACAGTGAATTTGTTAAGTGAACATGTCATCTAAAGAAGAATTCAGTAAAAATAATAATAATAATAATATCTGTAAGTTTTTTTGTAATATTCTTAACCAAAAGCGGTTTAGTGCTATGGAAATTAAACATTTCTTTAGCACAAAAAAGCAAACAAGACTATAGGAGGCAAACCTACCTGTCTTTTTCAAATAATAACGTAATTTTATTTCTCCTAAGTTTTCATTTACAACTACTACTTACTAAAGTTTTGTAAGGAACTCTCTGCGCAAAACATAATACCTCCATTGTTTGCTACGTATCTTGTTACAATTGGGTGTCTTCAAAATAAGTGTGATACATATTTAAAATAAAATTTACCGTTTTTTTTTTTTTTTTTTTTTTTTTATATATTATAGCCTACCAAAGTGACTCCACCCCGCCTGATGGTAAGCAGTCAGTGGAATCCAGAAGTGGCGGCCACCATACCAAAAGCCATCGTCTTAAACTGCTGGTATGGTGGCCTCCACTATGGCGGCTGGGAATGAGGTTAGGGGAAGGGAATGAGGGAGATGAGGAAAGAGGAAAGGAGGGAAATTGGGCCTCCGGCGCTCTCACTCACCGAACGAAACGCAGTAGTACGGATACTACTACTCTTAAGTCGATCTTCTATGAGAGGGTAGTACTTCCCCGGACGATCCGGCCCATTCATGCTGAAATCAGCGTGGATCTACTACCGTACAAACCGTTTTAGTCAAATGTAAGGAAAATTCTTGTAAATTTAGTTATTAGTGTCAACTAATACAACAGTTTGGCCTTTGTCCATATTAGATACATGAAATTACAATAGGTATTTAATAGATAATTTTAAAGATTTAAGACAACTATTTAATTAAAATAAAATATTTTATTTAATTACTATTTAATTAACTCTTTCATTAAAATAAAATATTTCATTTTAATTAAATAGAATTTTAAAATTAGATCAGTAATAGTTTTTACGATCTTTGTTTTTTGTGTTATCCATAGTATAAATCTATTTATATCATCATGCTCAGAGAGGCCTCTTCTCATACAGAGAAGGCACAAGTGATGGTTGTTGGTTGGAAGATATAACTTATAAATAAAACACTGACGACTAACAAAAATATAATTTTAACATTGGTTTCAGCTACGCTATATTGCACAGTACAGTCTACCTTTTCGTTAGATAGTTCTATCACGCTACATTTAAAGTGAATAGTAATTGAAGAAAGCTATTTAGCTATGTACCTCGTGTAAATTATTCTCACAATTTTCTTTTTCAAGGTTCTTGAGCTAAACCTTGAACCTTTTGATTAGATATTTTTTGGTTCCAAATGAACATATGGGGCCGATTTCCTATTGGCCCTTTAGAAAACGTTGGGAGATGGGAGAAGACAATTATTTTTAACTAGCTGCGCCCACGACTTCGCCCACGCCTAAACTGTTTTTTGCCGTCCTCGAGAACCAGGCCGATTTTTGGGATATAAAGTAGTCCGTCCTATGTCCGCCTCCGTCATCAAATCTATCTACATACCAATTTTCATCGAAATCGGTTCAGCCGTTTAGGCGCTGTGCTGTGTGGTAACAAACACACACACATACTCACACACAAACTTTCGCATTTATAATAATTAAAGGATTTAACATATCTAAGTAAAATTGCTCGATCGTTTGAAAAACGAAGAAATCCGCAGGCGAACCAAGGTAACCGACGTAGCTCGCAGAGTTGCCTCTCTGAAGTGTCAATGGACAGGATACATAGCTCGCAGAACTGACGATCGTTGGGGCAGAAAGGTTCTAGAGTGGCGTCTACGAACCGGAAATCGCAACGTGGGCAGACCCCTCACAAGGTGGACCGACAACCTTATAAGGGTGTCGGGCAACCGATGGATGAACTACGGGCCAAGGTGGCAAAAATTCGGAAGGCCTAAGTCCAGCAGTGAAGGTGTTTTGGTTGATATGATGATGATGACGATGTAAAGTTGTAAATGTTATATTAAATTTAGTTCTATCTGTTTACAGTGATGGAGATCGAAACAAAGGACAATAAGCAAATGAACGATGACCCATTAACGAAAGCCATGGGTGCGCTTGGCAAGTGGCAGATATGGATATGCTTCGTGGTATTCCTGGTGAAATTCCCCGTAGCATGGCATCAGATGAGCATCATATTCCTTGCGCCACCTATGAACTTTACCTGTGCTGCAGAACCCGAGGAATTCGACAACACATGTCACGCCAATTGTACAGACTACACCTATGATCATTCGGTCTTCAAAGAAACCATAGTGTCGGAATGGAATCTCGTTTGTGACAGACACTGGTTAAAGAACCTTACACAGACCATCTTCATGCTCGGCATTCTCGTCGGCAATATGATGTTTGGACATTTATCTGACAGGTTGGTTCAACTTAAACATTTTTGATTTGACAGTAAATATAGATGAGAGTTACAATTTTAGAAAATCTAACTGTAATTACCGTAGGTACTACAGCCACATACAATCATAGTTTAATATAATCATTATGGTATAGAAAAATGAAGTCAACGAATCACTATTTGAGTTTCTTTAATTTTTACCTGCCTACAGTTGCATAAAATGTATTCACAAAATTTAAACAGGTGATCTGAAGCAAAATTGCTACGTCAGCATATATATAATTCACACTTCAATAATAACTTAAGCATCAAGTACTGCAATGCGACAGTCATTACCAGCCTATTGCATTTCAATGACACCACCGTCTCAGGGACACGTACGTCACTTACATAATCCGCGTCTGTGAAGTCATTAAACAACAGCCTAGCTCCCTGTCAATTGCCATTAACGATATAATCATTATTCATAATCTCATTTCAAAATAAATAATGCTGTTGAAAAATCGTCTGCGTTTGCAATTGACATAAGTAGTCCTTAGTTATCTGCAATTAGGTATTACATACAGTCACTATTTAACTCTTGGCACATTTACTACCTGCTTATCTGCATGGCTCAACAGTGACATTTGTGAACCAAGGCCTAAGACAAGTGACTTTAAACAAGTAGCATATATTCTATTCATAAAATAAATAAAAAAATGTATGGGATTGACATAAGCTAACGACAATGTTGGCGTTAGCGAATTTCAATCCCATACATTTTAAAATCTATTCTATAAATAGAATAGAAATCTATGCCACTTGTCTAAACCCTCTGATCTTCTTATTCTGTGGTTATGGTAGTTTGGATGTTAATAATAATAATAACCTACAACACTTTGAGGCTACATCCCGTTAGAACGACATTTCGTTTTGTAACCCTAATAAATAAAATTACACAAAAGTTGCGTTCGGTAAACTTTTAATCTGTCATACATTTTGGTTTCGTTTGGATAACTATTTTTTTAATAACTATTTTAGGAGGTACAGTCAAATACAACTAATTTTGGTTTATTCTTATCTTCCCCCGCATTTCTGCTCCGAATGAAGGAAAATGGGAATTTTCGTGTCATCTTCCCTGAACTTGTAATCGGGGGCAGATGGGAAGTAAAAGTTTCATTTGTCCCCGAAATAATTTTAATAATAAATTTTGTTTTGTGCACCCAAGTATGGTTTGGAAATATTAAAACAAAATTAAGATTACCAACTTTATATAAAACAATTAATACAGCATTTTTTCGTTTTACAATCAGTAATACATAAAATATACATGGTAATATTCTACTATACAAAACAAGTCTTAGATATAAAAATATTCTTCAAATCCTATTTTTTATTATTAATTTAACAATATTATCACAGTACGCAAAATCATATAATATCAATAAAAATCATAATCCTATCCAAAGGACAGGAAATATTATATTAGGCCATTTTCATAGAAATATAGGTATTTATTTCTTCGCTTTCCAAATTTTTAATGTAGTTTGGTTTAATCATATATTTTACTTCGCCGTATTTTTGTAATGGCCAAGATAAGCCTCTACCGGACCCATATATTATTATTATTAAAGATTTCAGTCATCACACTTGTTTTAAAAGTTCTTTGTCGATAACTTCGAACGTACGAATATATAGGTTAAGTGCACTTCACGCTTGGTGTCATCTTCAATAAATTGACACATCCTGCAGTTACTTCTGCACGTCATTTTAAACTAAAGTACGAGGGAATACAGGATGGAAATACTTAAATGAACTTTGTTTATGAGCTTGACACAATGTACATTGTGCATTCGTCAAATTTACTTTATTTAATTAACTAATAAAGCAGGTAGCGTCTAGTCTAGAACGACAAAGCTACTCAATTTTAAAACAATTTAATTATCGTCAAATCCCACTTTTTTTCTATAGAACATAGAAGGGGTAATAAAGGGGTGAGGGTGAGGAGATTGCGAACTTATAGCGCAAATGTACTTGACCACTAAGCCACGCTGCAATCAGTGCATTTAATCAAAACAGTCCTTTATATTGCAATTATGTCGCGCAAATGTCTTTTAAACGTTTTGATGGTCAGTACCACGTTTACTGATAACCCCGCAATATTATAGATGCCTTGAAACTTACTTCCTATATACCTCATATTGTGTCACGTAACATCACGAGATACTATCATGTTTTCTCACGGCAGTGCAAAAATGTGACGAATTATAAAACAACTAGTGTGACATATATAACACAATCATGAATTCTGCAAAAGAGGCAATAGCACGTTTGACTTCACTTTGCTATGCGATTTAGCATCGTAAATTATACTTATATGACTTCCGTATCGCTCAGCGCGCTCTCTTCAAAATCTAATCTATCGTGGACATTGAATATCGGTAATAACCCAATCTGACTTTATTTTATTTGAAAATGACATTCAAAACTTATTTCGACTCTACTTTTAATACATAGATACCTACGTATTACTTTAAATGTAAATATTGTTTTTACTATGAAAAATAATAATAAATTTTAATACTCTAAATATATAATAATATAAACAATAACAGTCCATAACCCATCACCCGTACACTTCTCCCGGCTCAAAATATATGATAATATTTTCAGCCTAGAGATAAAATGATGTGTGGTAGATCATACCTACGCAAAAGAAAACTAACAACTATTTAACTAACTGATATAAAACTATAAATTTTTTAGAAGTGCATTTTGTTTAACTAAAATCAAATATTTGAAATTCAATTTATTTTGTGTGCTTCCTACATCTAATCAGCTATTTAACGACTAAGCTGACTTTCGTTTTATTTTCACTTATCTCTATTCTAATTAATAGTAAAGTAAATTAACAGGGCAAGTACTCACAATCTCACATGTCATTATTTCTGTAAAAACACGAGGAAAAACATGCGCGTAGAGCATGCGGGTGGCTCATTGCATTTTACTAGCGCACCAATAGTAATCAACTTTGGTTCACATATGCGCTATTTTCATTAAGTCCTAAGGCGATATATACGATTTTTTATGATTTTGAAGTGAACATATCTCTAGACGAGTCGTAAACTCATTAGATAATACCTTTAAAGTACTAAGAATAAACTTTAAGAACTCCGTAACAGAAAAATCCAGCAACATTTTAAAACTCCAATGAAGTTTAAACCCTTGATCGTGTGCTCAAATCTACATACAAATTTAAGGGCTCTAACATTATCATCATTATTTCCACTGAAAGACGTTTAAGTGTTTGTTAAAACTCCATCCGTGTCAAAAGAAACTTTACAAGAATGTAAATTAACCCCACTCTCGAAACAGATGCTTTTTTTTATCTAAACTGAAACTAAACTGTTGTTTCTGTCAAGATATTGCTATTTATCATGATACAGGCGTTTTAAAAAAGTTTTTAATTTGCAGGTATGGACGGCGAGTTCCATTTTTGGCCGCAGTCTTCCTACAGCTAATATCTGGAGTTACAACAGCGTATTCCGTCAACTGGTACATGTTTACGACACTTCGATTCTTCCTCGCCGTTGCTACTGGTGGCACTATGGTCACTAGTTTTGTACTCACCATGGAACTGATCGGCGCTAAATACAGAGAAACTGTCGGTATTATATACCAGATACCATTCAACTTGGGACACTTGACGTTGCCCTTATTTGGCTATTACCTTCGAGACTGGAGCACATTCCAACTGGCGATATCTCTACCTTCAGTTCTCTTCCTGAGCTACTACTTCTTGTTGCCTGAATCACCGCGATGGCTTCTAACTTCTGGAAGAACTGAGGAAGCTGTTAAAATAATAGAAGTAGCTGCTAAAAGGTAAATCACCTCCTCGGGTCCATGTTATTCAAAAAAAAGTTTCTGTTTAACATTTTTCAATATTTTATCAGTCTTTTTGTCGATCATTCCTCAGTTTACCTGTTAAATCTACTACGTGAGAATATTCTTTTAATTGTTGTTTTACTGATTTTTTTAATCTCAAAAACCATTGAACGTGTCACACAACAAATAATCACACATTTTCCAATATAGTACCTAGATAGAATGACAGATGTGTGATCTTGTTGTGTCTATTGTAGTGATAGATAATATCAGGCAGTCTGACGATGTAAAATGTTATTTAACTACGTAGTTAATGCGTCACCACTACTAACCGCTAATATCCAGATGAACTCTCCGTATTTCTCTATCAAAAATGTTATCGAACTCAGATAATGACTTCAAAATCGGTATTAACGCAATGTACACGTTTTATGTAGTTCAACGTTTTCAATAAGGATGTGTAGATATACGGAACGATAGTACAGTGTTTAGTATTAGATTTACAAAAGAGAAAAAGGAATATATGGATTGATACTTATCTCTTTCATGATTAAGGGGTTATATAATATTCCTTAAGAGTCGAAATACATACGTCTATTTAAAAAAACTGATCAAGATATTTACCACAAAGCTTAAAATTCGTAAACTGTACTTTTATTTTCACTTTTCCACTGGGAATGTAAAAATGTCCAGAGCTCAAGTATCAGCTTAATTTATAACTGAAATGCAAAATTTAAATTGAAATTAGATGTAATACTCAACTGGTTAGCAATCATTCTAATAAATAAAATATTAAGAACAGACAAGACACAGCGATAAAGAATAGAAACTATTTAATTAATTACGTAAAGATACGACAACAAAATTTATATTTTACACTGGACATGATGTGCTCTTGTACAATGGACTTTGAATGTTTTGACTAATAAAATTGATTGTAATAAATGTAACATTAATGTTCTAAATATTCATAGAATATAGTAGCATTCGTTACGTCAGATAAAATGAATAATACATTTATAATATTTTGATCTACGCTTACTTTTTGTTGAATCTTTATCAGATTTATATATAAAATATTTATTTAAACTAAATCATGTTTATAAGTTAGGTAGGGTCTTATCTAATAGAACATGGGAGACCCCAGAGAACTTTGTGCTACATTTTAGTTTTATACTTACGTGGTTTTTAATTAGTAAAGGAAGACCTAAAAAGGAATTTAAAGACTTTGTGAAAGATGATTAATGTCAATGTGATGATATTAACTCTGATCTTCTCTTAGTCTGTCTCGACCATCCAGAGGTACAATTTCCATACTTAGGACTAATACTAAAAATTTCTCTTGACAGAAAATCCCATGTCTCAAATTTATACCTAAAGCAAAAGATTACTTCAAAAATAAATTTGTATGCTAATGCATTCAATTTTTTTAACGCAGCGTATACCAGACTAAGATTATTGGACTTTTACAAAACTAATTATTTTTGTAGTAAATGAAATGATTTATTTATTTATCATAATAACAATAATATAGGCTTACAGCCTAGAACCATTACGCTTGTATGTTGTATACTAATAAAAATCAAAAATTTCTTAATGTTGATAACATCAATATTAGTGTAAATTAAAATAATGTAATTTGAAATAATAATAATAATAATAATAATAATAATAATATGTGGACACTATCACACACTCTAGTCCCAAGCTAAGCAGAGCTTGTGTTACGAGTACTAGATAACTGAAATATAATACATATACGTACTCTTTTTTTTGTAAATACATAATTATTTAGTGTACATAGGAAACACCCAGACTGAAGGCAAATACAAATGTTCATCACACAAATATTTGCCTTCCGCGGGAATCGAACCCACGACACCCGGCGTCGCAGTCAGTACACTAACCACTAGACCAACGGTGCAGTCCGTAAATATTATAGTAATGTCAAAACTTAAACTAAAGTATAAATTAAAAAATAAAAAATTCAAAAATAATTGTAACCTCAATACAATAGAAAAACTTAAAATAATGTCGCGTACAATATTAAAATACAAATTTCTGAATATGTATTTCTCTTTTCAGAAACGGTTTACCTACGGAAAACATAGCGTCTACTGCTCAGAAGATGGGGGTCGAAGTAAATGGAAAGCATGAAGAACATGCGTCATTCTTTGCTCTGTTCCGTACGCCTAAACTTCGTGCGCGCACTATCGCCATCTGCTTCAATTGGTTCGTGTGCGGACTTTGCTTCTTCGGAGTCTCACAGTACATTGGACAAGTCTCCGGCAACATATTCACCAATGTCGCCATATCTGCTGCCATACAGGTAATTATTAATAAGCGAACAAATACAAACAAATGTTACAAGAGCATATAGAAATAATGAACTTACGTACTAGATCAGTTTTATAAGTTTAATCTATACATATAATAAAAATGTAACCTATCGCTGTCTGTACATGGAAGATATATGAGAAAAAATACTATTGGGACCTATAACAACACAAATAGAACCCAAAACAATGATTTTTAAAATTTTTGTCTGTTTGTCTGTTTGTCTGTTTGTCTGTTTGTCTGTGCGTTTGTGCACGCTAATCTCAGAAACGGCTTATCCGATTTAAATATGGTTTTCACTAATATATTGTGGTAAGCTTCACTTAACATTTAGTGTTTGTTTCATGTCAATCGGTTCATAAATAAAAAAGTTATGCTAATTTAAAGAATCACATCCAACATTCGTTAATTTACTACGAAATCTTATAGAAGCAGATATTTTAACAGGTTGCGGAATAGCTGATAGTGTTTTTATTCCTCGGATTCCTGTCATTCTAAACAGTCTTTCATTTAGTTTTAAACGAGTCCAGTTTCCAGTGAGCCTATGTTTTGCGATGACTAATTAAAGTAATTAATTAATTAAGTAATTAAAGTAAAGGTAAGACACTAAAAGTTGTGGGTGTGGATCTAAGTATTAGCTGTTTTTCGGTCAGCTTTATGTGGCTCTATCACGTGTTAGCATTACTAGCAGCCTGTATGCTTTGATCCCTGATGGCTATACGTCTAATCCATACATCCATACATATTATATAAGGCTTTGTCCTGACTGACTGACTGACTGACAGACAACGTAAAGCCTAAACCGCTGGTCGTAGCGACTTGAAATTTGGAGGGTGTGTTTGTCTTAATGTCTAGAAGTGTACAAAGAAACCCTTTCTTAAAAATTCAACCCTTAAGTGTATGAAAAGGGATGAAATCGATTGTATGAAACGTCTTCATTTTTTAAGTTACAGCTTTGAAATTTTGTTTTGGAATACTTTTATTTAAATAAAAAATACGCTCATATTTTTTTTTTTACTGGGGTGGATTTATATGAGTGAAATAAGGGATGAAATATTGTATGGAAAGATCTTTGCTTTTGAAGTTGGCGACTTGAAATTTGGAGGGAGGGGGAAGGGAGGGGGAGGAAGAGGAAAGGAAGGGAGAAGTGAGGGGAAAGCGCGGGGGTAGTGAGGGAGAAGTCAGGGGAAAGGGAGGGGAAAGTCAGGGGGAAATCGACTGCCTCTGTATTTCGGTGGTACTGTGTATGGACTGTGAGGTCGCGGGTTCGATTCCCGCTCAGTGCAAATATTTGTAGCATGAATTTAAATAATCACGTCATAAATGTGGTATGTATATAGCTTAGCTTAGTTTGTTTTTAAGTTAGGTTAACACGTCTTATTTCTTTATTAAAATGTAAATTAAAATGTAAATACTTTATTATTTAAAATGTAAATACAAGTTAGATTTATATTTTCTGGATTTATTTTAGTTTTTATTTTTTGTGATAAAAACATGTTTGTTAACACGTTTCATTACGGAATAGGTGGAATTGAAGTGAATTACGAAATAGTAGTAGTCGATTTACGCTGGTTTCAACATGAATGGGTCGGATCGACCAGGGATGTACTACTCTCATAGTTTTCGACGTAAGAGTAATAGTATCCATATTATTGCGTTTCGTTCGGTAAGCGCGAGAGCCGGAGGCCCAACTGATGCAGAGATGACAAACCTCGCAGCATGTGTGGGACCAGCTGAGTATCCGCGGAGTCATTGTGTGGGTGGTGTGGGTCAACCCGCCGGCCAGGGAGACCCGTATAAACGGTGGTGCCGCTGGCCGCCCGCGGCATTGTACAAGGGCCCAATTAGACCTAACCAAAAAAAAAGAGACTGCCCCACCAGGTTGCGCATAATCTCGGAGTGGTTCGTCGTGCAGGTTGGTGACCGGTTAGTGGGACCCGGCGACCATTTTCGAGACGGTACGGGGGCCTTTTGCGAGCAGTCCGTATCATGGAAGCCCGGAGGCCTAAGACCCTTGAGCCTTTACAGCTGCGAAGAGACATCGCCTCCTCAACGGCCGTCTTCTGTCGCCTTTACCACGGAGAGTCTTCTCAACAGTTCTTTAAATTAATTCTACCCTCTCTCTTTTTATCCAGAACGACACGTGCGGGACTGAAGTGCTACCCTTTCACAGTGCAATCTAAAGGGTCTCGAACCAAACGGTTCAGCACTTTATACTTTTGTCGCTCAATTAAAGCCTGGAACTCTTTACCAGCGCATGTGTTCCCACCTAACTTTCATCCTGGGACTTTTAAGCGAGGCGTGAAGAAGCATCTCACTAAGCCGCCATAGTGGAGGCCACCATACCAGTAGTTTGGCTGGTGTCCACTACTTCTGAATTCCACTGACTGCTTACCATCAGCCAGAGTAGAGGCACTTTGGCAGGCTAATATAAAAAAAAAAAACTTATAGCGTTTTTATTCCTCGGATTCCTTTCATTCCAAACAATTTCACTTAAACGACATCAGTTTCCAGTGAGCCTATGTTTCGCGATGACAATTAATGAGTGTGGATCTAAATATTAACTGTTTTTCGCATGGTCAGCTTTATGTAGATTTGCCACGTGTGAGTAATCCTAGCAGCCTGTATGGCTTTGATCCGCGATGGCTATACGTCTAATAATTTAGATAGAGAAGCATTTACTGTAAAGATTTTTCATATTCACCTAAACGAAGATGTTTATAATTCAAAACAAACCAAAAGATATATCCAAAAAATGCTGCCCAAAATCACTATTCCACGCGGACGAAGTCGCGGGCACAGCTAGTTTTAATATAAAACTTAATCCGTCACAATTAGCGACCGATTACAACTGGCACAAATAAATTTATGCGCCCAGATTAAAGGCCACAATTTTTCAATGACGATTTTATAGTCGATTAATTACAGTAACTATGCGTTTTTCTAAAACTGTATATTTACATGAGCGGTAGAAGTAACAATGATGGACTACTAAATAGGCTATTCTATTGCCGGTGAAAAAAAACTTACGTCTTTATTTTACAATTCATAACACTAACACTAGTACCTAATCACTGTCGTGTAGTGTTACAATATAATCTGTATACCTACGAGAGAATTTACAAAGGGCATTATCACATCGGATTGCACCCGAAACTTTATCTTTAAGACATTTTATTGTAATCTAAGGTTACTCTTATCGGACAACAACATCCGTTATCTCATAGTTACACGACGTGGTCGTAATTGTATGCACGTGTAGCGCTTATTTTTAAGACAGTACATTATAATAATAAAAAATATAATGACTTTATTACGATATTAAAATGTTGTATCTTACAAACAATGTAATCTCTAGGGATTGTCTTCATACTTATTAAATAGCTAAGTGGAGAGAATTGAGGGTTTTCTCTGTTTTTATAAAACGATTCTGATACAGAACGTCTCATTTAAAAATAAGATATCCTATACATAATTTGACATTGTAATCACCCTGAGTCCAATTTCTACTATTCGATAGAAAAGCTAATAACCAAATCAAATTCAAGATCTGATCGCGATAGCTTTAAGTGCCACTTACTCCGTCAAGCTGGTGGGTGTAAATTAATGTGTATGTAATTGTACATTAGATAGGTACATAATGTCATTTTATTAATAGCATATAATTTTATTTCTAGGTGCCCGGTACGCTGATGTCCATTTACGCGAACAAATTACTCGGAAGGAAGGTTACTTTGATCATTGCTAACTGCGTCACAGGGCTGAGCTGCCTTCTCATAATCTTCGTGCCACAGTCTGGAGCAGCCCACCTCACACTCGGCTGCATAGGTCTATGGGGAATGAGTATATCATTCGCCACTGTTTATTTATACGCAGGAGAATTGTTTCCGACTGTAGTAAGGAATTCAGGCGTAGGATTATCATCAACAGTAGCAAGGATAGGTTCAATGGCGGCTCCTTTCGTTGCCACTCTTGCGCAAACAAGCGCTTGGCTGCCACCTTTAGCCTTTGGTATAGTTCCTTTAATAGGCGCAGGTCTTTGTTTTGTACTACCTGATACTCGGGGTAGAAAACTACCAGACACTTTAGAAGAAGGTGAGCTGTAAGTTTGTGTGTAGTAGGTAATGAGGCTTATAAGTATTTTATTAGATAATAAAAGTTTATGTTGTATGAATGATAATATAATAGTTGTGTACTTTGTGCATAATTGCTTTAATTTAAAGATTAGTTTGAAGAATATTTAATTGTAGCATTTCTCTATGTACATAATAATTATGTTTACAATGCTGTCTTTTTATAAGGTTGATATTAGAGTTACGATGTCTAATTTTTTAGGCAGTGATGTTAATAAATTGTTTACAATACAATTATATAGTGGCTGTTTTATTCAAGTCAAAGTTTCAAATGTTGTCTCTTTCTCTCATATTGATCTTTGCTTATTTGGCAAAGGCAAAGGTTAGGTCCCTTACAGTAAGGTTTCAGAGAAACTTTCTCCCTCGTACGGTAAGGTTGTTGAATGCGCTCCCCGTCGAGGTTTTCCCGAGAGACTACAACAACTTCTTCAAGAAAGGAGTTAAAAGGTTTTTAACAGGGTCGGCGACGCGCTAGTGATGCTCCTGGTGTTGCAAGCGTCCATAGGCTACGGTAACTGCTTACCATCAGGCTGGCCGTATGCTTGTTTGTCACCTTAGTTGTATAAAAAAAGGCAAAGACGGTCCAGATATAATAACATTTTCCATTGATAAATTATTATACAGAATCAACTAAGCCTATTTCTGACCATACCAAAGTAAGAATCAAATGTCTTTACAAAAACCCGAAAGTCAAGGTCAAGAAGGGACAAATCACTATTATTTTTTCTATAGCTTACATTGATTTTAAGTTAATATGCAGAAAAAACAGGCATACGCCTGCTTGTCTTTTGTTGGTCCAGATGTAAAGGAAAACAGTAGATGGGCGTTTACCAAAAAATATTACCGTTGCGTAAAGGAATTCCACCCAGAAAATAAAAAATACTTTAGAGATATTAGAACCTAAATTACGTCGCAACATGAATATGACGTAGGTATGATGCCGGGTATAATCCGTATATAATCAAATCCAAAAAAAGTTGTTGTTTTAATACGTTTTCAATAAATTTCACATTGAATCTCTTTTAATATGACTTAAGCATGTAGTTTTAATAAACTGTAAGTCAAAGATATCCATACATAACAACAAAACCACTACTACATGTCTTTCTAACGCTATGCCGCCACTATACCGCTAAAAAACTAAAATGTTTTAAAGTATTAAATGTTTTCATTCATAAAAAATTACAAATTTTCCAGCAATTTGTCGTAAAAAATCATTTTACTGTCGTAGCGTTGCGGCATTTTCCACCTACTATCATTTTGAGGTACAGGATAAAACACGTATTCTTTACTATTTTGATCTCTTTATCAATGTCAGCAGGGTGTAAATGAAATATGGTTAATATAATCTTTCTAAATAATACAAAGTTCTTAACGTAGAGAGCGTTCACTTAAGAAAATCACGTACAGAAATTTGCAAAAG
Organism: Parascotia fuliginaria; assembly: GCA_963082885.1. NCBI lineage: Eukaryota > Metazoa > Arthropoda > Insecta > Lepidoptera > Erebidae > Parascotia > Parascotia fuliginaria. The sequence continues at coordinate 7,808,790 of OY720180.1, read as the reverse complement.
TAAGGTAGGACACTATAAGAATCACTAGGTACTTTCTTATTTTATTTTACCAAAATTTATGTAAAAATAGTATATTTTTGGCCTTTTAGTTTTGTTAATAACTAGATTTTTGATTGTTTTATAATGTGTTTGTTCAAAGAACCGTCTTTTGATATCAATAGCCCACAAGAAAAAAATTTAAAAACGCCTCACATAAAGTACTATTATTTTATTAGTTAACCCTTTCATTTAATACCCATACTAAGAAAGTTGTATTTTTTTTTTTTTTTATATTTTCATCATACGTAGCTAAGAACACTTCCGTCTAATTCACCTTATAACTCTCTCTCACACACACACACACACACACTTACAACACGCCGTAACAGCAGTAATTAAAACTACCACGATCGTTTTTTGATAATTCGTATCCTACATAATCAATTTGGAAAGATCTGATAGAATATACTTAGTTTACAAAAGTGGTGATAGCTCTCTCTAAAATTATCCGTAATGGCTGCAAATCGTAGGTACAAATAAACAAATGACATAATACACTTTCTTCTCAACTTAACCGTTATCTAAGCCTTTAATCCTACTAGCCTGATAAATATTGATGAGATTGCTAATCATAATATCTAATATCTATTCACACTCTATGTACGTTTGTCGTGCGTGTCTAATGTGCCACGAGAAGAATACAAACAGAGTGTATTTCAAGATTTTAAGTGGTCATAGAGCTAATTGTAGAAAGAAGTAACTGTAAGTGAGAATTTTAAATTAGTAATAAATATTTATCCTCCCATATCTAATCAGTTATCTGTAAAACTGTATACTGTTCAACATTCGTGAGCCAATGTGCTGGTGAATAATACATATTGTACGCGTAAATAGAAATAAGGTAAGTTACTTTATTTAAATATCTGACACGCATTGTTTACATATCCCTATTTACCTATATTTATAATGAAATAAATTACAAGCCTAGCGAATCAAATTAAACTTGCCTACTATTGGACATTCGTAGAGTTGGTAACAGTTCGATTAAATATTTAAAAAAAGTTGTAATATATGGTTATAAGTACTTAATAAAATAGCTAAATATTCGTATAGTTTAAAATAGGTACAAGAACCTAAAAAAAATACAGGGGTATTAAATAAAGTGAATAAGTGACCAGAAGCAATTTAAAATATATAATAATTGTCAATTATTATATTTAATAATATTTTGATATACTATTTTAAATTACGTAATGTCCAATTTAATATTTGTGTGCATGAATTATTCGCATTGGTCTGGGTGTGTCTACGTGTAAAATGTTATATATTTACAAAAAATAAAGTATTGTATTCATATATATCCACATTTTAGAACTCATAACACAAGCTATATGCTTACTTTGGGCCTAGATAGCGTTGTGTGTAGTTGTTGAGATATTATTATCTATTTATAAATACGTGAAGCAAAAACTTTATACCCCTTTTTACGGAAATTGCGCGGACCGAGGAGTATAAAATTTCGCACACTTATAGTTTAACTAGAGAAGAAGTGCAGAATGCTAATATTTTTTTAAAATAATGCATAAAAATCTTAAATTTAAAAAAAATCGATCGAATTTTGACCATTAGGCTACCACTAGCATTTATAATATGTGTAAATCCGGTACAGCATAATAATGAGTACTAACATGTGCACAGTCGTTCAATTAAGTGTCGTGTCAAAAGGCTGCTTTACTGTTCAGCCACAATAGTGTCGTTAATGTTGCTGTTTCCTTGTTGTAATAAAATAATTTTAACAAAAAGAAAACCGACTTCAAACAGAAAAGAAACTGAAAAGTAAAAATAATTTTACATAGCACAAAGTAATTCGTATTTTATTTAGTTAATCAGAAATAGTTAAATAAGTACTTAATAATTTTGAAGTTGGTGCCAAGTAAAACAATAACTAGGTACCTATAGGTATTATAATACCAGCCTGTTTACTGTCCCACTGCAAGAAAAAGGCCTCTTCTCATATAGAGAAGGCATGAGCATTAATCACCACGCTTGCTCAAGGCGGATTGACAGTTTCAGACTTTTAAGCCCAGGTTTCCTCACGATGTTTTCCTTCACCGTCAGTCAGAAATGTCCAAGATTCAAATTCTAATTCAAAGTATTTATTTCATTTTGATCATAAAGAATGATACTTATGAAAAGTCAAATTACATGAAGTCAGCTAATTAACCTACATCCAGTTCGCTGACGAGGTAGAGCTGTGAGAAGAACTGGCAAGAAACACACGCCACTCTTTTCAATCGCCAGATAATTACAATTTTTTGTATGAATTAACAATTTTAACACATCAACGCAACCAAAGAACCATACAAAGTAATTATTACAAAACAACTAATTATTTTATAACATTTTTTAAAAAAGAAAAGAAACGAAAATAGAGGATTTCAATTATTTAGTTTCATCTAGTATGGTAATTTGACTACGTATTTTAGTTGAACTGGTAAATGCACCTTTTGGTCACATTGCACGAAAAGGTAATACTGGATTAAGTATTAAATGTATGCCATGCCAAGATTGACCAGTCATCCCAAGTAGCACTCGTTCACGAGCATGACGCACAGACTAGCCATCATCACCTTGGCCATATTAGAGGGAAGGTGATAACACGGCCAATACGACACCACAATATAAGTCTACAACTCAATACAGTTTTGCTGTAATTCGCCTTGATTAATATAATGTTAGAAAATACCTAACATAGGCAGTCAAAGAAAAATGAAATATGCTGCCACGAAGTAAGCGCATATTTATGACAACGTGTTTCAGAAAAAAAATTATGTAATAATTCTAAGGATTTATCAGCCTGAAGTAATAGACGCTCCTAATCAAAATATTCTTTTTTCAGCAAACAAGATGGATGAGGATCTCATAGAAAGTGCAATAGGCCGCTTTGGAAAATATCAAACTTGGATATTATTTTTGATCACACTAGGAAGGTTCCCAACAGAATACCAACTCCACAACGTGGTGTTTATCATACCTAATGTGGATTATATATGTTTAGACAATAATTTAACAAACTTCTGTCCGTGTGATAACCCGGATTATGATAGGAGCGTCATCGCAAGTTCGATCACAACTGAATGGGACCTCATATGCAGTCGAACATCTTTAGCCAGTTTAGCTCAGTCTATTTTGCACGTTGGGATATTAGCTGGTAGTCTTACGCTGGGATATATTTCTGACAGGTAAATACAATTACATATTAAAACTTCTTGCTTCATGGCAAATATTTTATGTGCATTTTATTGCAAATAGCTATGTATAGCAAAAGTCCCTATGGCAAATGTCTAGGTGAATCATTAGCTCGTCCATTACCGTAAGCAATAGACAAACAAGAAAACATAAGACTACGTATGATACCCAAGATGGAACACAAAAATCGTTTAGGATTAATAGTCTATTGACTATAGGAGTAAAATTATCAGAGAGTATATCTATTTGCACACACGTACCACAAACCTATTCAAATAAAAGACTATTCTCCGTTGACATTCACAATCGTTATCGAATAAGGTCTTGTTTACTGCATCATTCAGTGGCCCAGTCATAGTTTGGTCACGTGCAAACCTAAATCCACTGAAATACAATCTGCTACTAATTAACCTTATATATTTTACAGATATGGCCGAAAAATTGCAGTATTGATATCCTTGACATTTGAAGTGATATTCGTTGCAATTTCGGCTACGGTACCAGAATTTTGGATGTTTTTGGTTTGCCGATTCTTTATTGGAGTTATGATTGGTGGCACTATGCTCTGTTGTTATGTGCTATTAATAGAATTGGTTGGAAAGTCATTCAGACCTTACGCTAGTGGCCTTCAGGAGATATCATTGTTAGTGGGATATCTTACATTACCTATCTTAGCATATTATGTAAGAGATTGGCGATTATTGCAGCAAGTGACGTCGCTACCATGGCTTATAGTTATTTTATATTACTGGCTAATACCTGAATCGCCAAGATGGCTCATTACTGTTGGAAAAAGAAAAGAAGCAATTGACCTACTCACGCACATCGCAAAAATGTAAGTTATACTATTATTGTTTTTTTTAAATTAAGACACTTTTTTTGTTCTAATTTCTTCATCCCGTAAGTGTTCTTATATTAATATTCCAATATTTACCCCAAATATTTGATTATTTACAGAAACAATAGACCAACAGATAATATCGAAGCTATTGTTGCAAAAGTGGAATTATCGAACAAAAATCAACAATCTACTGGTACTTACGTAGATCTGTTTAAAACACCAAAGATGCGTGTGTACATTATGATTACTGCATTCATCTGGATGTTTTGTTCTCATACGTTCTTTGGCCTGAATCAATACATCGGTCGTCTGCAAGGAAACATATACTTAAACGTGATATTATCAGCGGCGTGTCTTGTACCTGGTTTATTTATTGTTGTGATCGCGACATTGTACTTTAGAAGAAAAGTGACTATAATATCTAGTTTTTCTACAGCGGCTGTGTCATTATTGTTATTTATATTCATACCAAGTGATCTCAGAGCCGTTAGATTAGCTTTTGCTATCATAGGATTAATAGGCGCGTACACTTCTTTTGTTCAAACATATCTATTTACTTCTGAAGTATTCCCAACTGTGATTAGGAATACTGCCATAGGTTTCGCTTCGATGTTTGCAAGATTTGGAGGGTTTATTGCCCCATTCGTTGTTAATATAGGTATAGAATGGGTGTCAATTTTAATATTTAGTGGCATTGCTTTTGCTGCTGCAATACTCTGTTATTTTCTACCTGAAACTAAAGATATGACTCTTTTAAATACTATTGAGCAAAGAGAGCACGCTAAGTCGTAGTTAAGAATGGAATCGAAAAATTTTCGGAAAAAAATATCGGAAAAATAGTTTAAAATTAAGATGCATAAGTATGCCTGAGAATTTTAAATTATATTTTCAACGAGCATCTATAATATATATAAAGTATAATCGAAATAGGCTTGATATTCCTATTTCGATTATACGAATAGACAAGCAACAAGCAGTCATTTTAAAGTAGCTATTCAAAAAAACTAGTAATATTGACCTAAAGTAAATTTAATCGTTAGGGCTTGTTTTGGTCGCTACTTGTACTTACGTGGAAGAGTCCTGTAGTAGGTAGGTATATAGTACTTATACTCGTAGATAAGCTGTCGCCAATGGAACTACTGGGACCAAGCGATCTAGTTTTAGTTAGATAGTTGCTCCATGAGTGCAAGTGTTTATCTTTTGATTATAATTAATACTCCTGAATCAACGTTTATATTGCTAATATACCTATATTATGTTAATATTTTATTATTATTATTGTTCTTAACATATTAATGTTTTGATGAATTACAATTCGCCTAGGTCGCTGTGTTTAAATTGAACTGAATGATCAGGTGACTGCGTTTTCCAGGTATATTTCAAGTCTGTCGAGAGTGGGATGTCTATGGTAACTCCAGACGATAGGCAGAGGTTTAATTTCAGCAATGGACGTCCTTCGTCTTATCATCACATTATTTTAGACTGATAGTTAGAAGATTAAAGAATGCCCGTGGCATTAAGTCTACCTGTGCAAAAAGTTTATAAATAAATAAGTAAATAGAAAATAATTTGATAGTAAATTGTGTATACGGTATAAGCCAAAGTGTTATGCACTTCTGCATCTTTGGAAAACACGTGATGTTTAACTATATCCCAATATATTAAATAAATATAAGCATTTTTTTTTTGGTAAAATGTTTCATCAAGACCAAGTACTTACAATTTCAGACCGTGGTTTTCTCATAATATTTTTGTAACCGTAAACCGGTATCAAAGGTAAACAATTAATCCCAATGCTACATCATAGAACCCCATAATCCTCGTTTATAGAGGGCAAATGTCTTATTTCTTTAGGTACGTAGGTATGTTAAATTGGATTCCATATATTAGTAATGTAGGTAGTCTATTAGTCTATAACTTAATCACACAAAATGTACTTCAATGCCACTTAATAAAGAAATAAACATTTTATAATTATTTATTTCATCATTTTTCTTAAATAAAACCATACAAATTCGTCACTTACTTATTAACTAATTTATTGATAATGTATTGTTGCAACATCATTACAATCTTTGGCATTGATGAGAATTCACACATATAAAGAACTACTTACTATACCTACTCATATTATATTACTCCTATTCTAAATTTTATTCAATAGTTTATACTGAATATTATGGAAACCTCCGAAATACCAACTTATGAATATAAAAAGGAAACAGTGATACAGGACCCAAAATTGAAACATTACACTATTAAATAATGCATATAAAAATAGTATGTCTATGATAGACCAAAACAGGAACCCCATTTTTGCGACCAGTAGCGATCGAGACCGTCGATATGGAGGTGGTCTGTTGGATTCCGGATCGACGAAAGTACCTGAAAAGAATTAATAGGTACACTTATACATCCCACCGTAACCATCCCACTGCAGGAAAAGGCCGATTCTTATATAGAAGACATGAGGATTGATCGACACGCTTGCTTAAATCAGATTCAGACTTTCTTTATAAGACCAGGCTTCTACACGATGTTATCATTCACCCCAAGTCAGTAATATCCATGGTAAACTTTAGAAAGAGCTTATGAATTTGAAAAAGTTACATTGGTACATAATTAAGTATAAAATAACCTTCATTATTAAATGTCTGAAGACTGTACTCCTTTTCTTTCCAACGATTACTAAGCCAAGTTCTTAGAGCAGCGTCTTCTTGTGGTAATTTATCTATGGAGTATCTGTAAAAGATCAAACAGAAAAGCTCTTTGTTACCAAAATGTATAAGATTGTAACAAAGAAATAATTAACCCTATTTAAAATCAACGATTGTTATTTCTAGCAGCAGTAAAGCAGTACATAATACTTGTTTCAAGCCTGTCGGAAGTTTTTCTTAATAACAATACCTTTTACAATGAAAGTAGACGTGTAAAGGTATTCGCCCTTTTACCAAATCAGCTTCAGTTTGTGCCGGAGTATCATAAGCTATTGTGACATCATACACTGAGGCTAATCCAGACTGCCGCATGCTAGAACATAACGCTACCCAACCTGTAGTCCGAGGATGTAGCACGAACTCATAACGCTGGAATAATAAAGTAAATATAAGCAGGAATAAATATAAAAGTAGTGGGTTTTAGTATTATTTTTTGAGATTTTGACGACCACAAGCGACGAGCCAGTATTTCTACTATAGAATTATTTTGTTATCTACTGCGCAACTGATTTAGATCTCTTTTAACCGCGAATTATTTTTTGCATTATTTATATCGCAGGTACTACTTAGCTTGAATGTGCTATTCGTGATATAAATTTTGTGTTTCCACTAATAAGAGATAAGCTGACCAGAAATTAAATCATAAGACTACAATCGTGACTCCACCACTCTGCCTGAAGATAAGCAGTCTGTGGAATTCAAAAGTTGTAACCACCTTTCCAAAAGCCTTCATCGTCTGAAACTGCTGTTATGGTGGAATACACTATGACGGTTTTATGAGATGTTTTTCACGACCCGCCTAAAAGACCCAGGATCAAAATTAGATTGGACCAAAAGTAAAATAATTAAATTTTTTTTTCCACTAAGGTGATTAAAAAGCATACGGCTCGCCTGATGGTAAGCCGTTACCTTAGCCTATGGACGCTTGCAATACAGGAAGCATTATTAGCGCTGGGTTTTAATCTAGCTACAGCATTACATATTTTAATATCTAAATGAACATAACATCATCTTACAATAATCACAGGTTACTTAGTTAACAAACAGAAAAGCAGAAATAGAATAGAATTAGGATTAGTAGGTACCTACCGCATAATTATTAGCCGCCGCAAATTTTGCACTACGCCGGCGATTCTCATCACTCAAGTCCGTGCCTTCGGGAAATAAAATCACTCTGTACTCATAGTTAAGTTTGCGATAATACTCTACAAACTGTGAGAGACTTATCTGATCTTCCTGCCAGTTTCTTTTCACGTAAAGAAAAAAGTTTAATTGCATTATCCATCCTGTAAATACACAAATATTATTCACATGTAAGAAAATATTATGGTTAAGCGTTTTCGTTACTGTAAACATACTCTGGCATCCATGGCCCCAAAGGTTTAAATTCCTATTGGAGACAACGCTATCCTAGTTACACCGAGTGGTTGACATTCGTCGAGTTGCCTAAAGCGATATACACACCGTCCCGCATCACGCAGCGTAGGGCGTGTTCTTTCTTGCGTTATTAGTAAGTATCTCTCTTTGTACAGAAATACCAGTGGCTTTATTTTTAAAAATAACATAAGGACTTACCCATGCCCGGAATATTCTTAATTTCGTCTTTTAAAACAAATTTTATTTTTGATTTGCCTCCAATATCTAATGCAGTGAATGTAGTAGGGGACGTATCTACTGGCTGTTTACAAGTACATGGTATTTCATGCGCAGGATTTTGAGTAGCATGATACAAAGCTATCCATACGTAATTCCAATCCACTCTTGTACGGTGGTTCATTACTATTATGGTTTTCTCATCGGCATTCACGTAATCGCCAAAATGATGAAGTTCTGTTTTGTAACAACATTGAAATAAAGCCTAAAATAATAATACAAATGAATTTTTGGTTATCATTAACACCATCAGTCGCATCTTTTTGCAACTATATCTGGCTCGACTTCCAGTCTAGCCGATTGAATAGGTACCTATTACTATTTCACATAACATAGGTACTACATACAACGCCAATTTAGCAGAACGGTGGCTACTCCTTTCTCTGTCTACAGATCTAACAACCAGTTGTAGGACTTCTCAGGCTTCTGACTATTCCTAACACAAGATACAAAAGTAAGTAGACATAGAGTATGCGGAGGTAAGTCGCTTCGGCAGCTATATTAAGACCTTAAGACATGTAATAGGGAGTTAGCCTATTACCGTATTCTGGACATCTATACATATTTACAAAAGCGAAAGGTCACTCACTCACACACTTGCATCAAGATATCTTAAAAACTACAAGTGATAAGAGTGTCACATTTTGCACGGAGGTTACTGACGGGATTTTGATCTTCGGGGGTAAAAAGAAGTTTCATTCAAAATTTGCCAAACTTTGAATGAAACTTCTATAGTTTTGAAAGTAGAATTTCCAAATTACTAGAAAATTCTCATTATTTAAATAAAATGAAGTTTAGTTCATTATTTTTTAAATAATCCTTACAAAGGGGTAATAGGGGGCGTAAGTTTGTATGGAAAATCTTTTAATTTTTATTTTTTTTTTTTATTGCCGACAGTGGCAGACGAGCAAACAGCCCACGTGATGGTAAGTGATAGCTGTCGCTCATGAACGACTCAGAGTCCCTAACTTTGCGAAGCCGCTGCATACCGTGAAGGATAGATGAAAGGATCGAGCGAGGTGAGGAAAAAGGAAAGGAGAGAAATTGGGCCTCTGGCACTCTCACTCACCGAACAAAACGCAATTATATGGATACTATTACTCTTACGTCGATCTTCTATGAGAGGGTAGTACTTCCCCGGTTGATCCGGCTTATTTATGCTGAAACCAGCGTGGGTCTACTACGGTGAAAATTTTTTAAAGCTATCTACTCCAAATTTACATGATTATACTCGTTACTAAAATTAGTTAGTCACAATTTTTTATATTTAGAAACTACCCTTATTAAGTTGGAAAAAAGGAGCCGCAAGTTTGTGTGACATTTCGTCTGTTTTTGTGGTAGCGCGTAAATAGATTTAAATTGTATTCGCCATAGAGACGGATTATACTAATTATTACTAATACAATATACGATTGCTGTAAGATCAGGCAGGCAATATTAACATACAGGCGCACATCTGAATTTTCACGCGAACGTAGTCGCGGGCAACAGCTAGTAAATTATATAAACCCGCAGACCAAAAGGGTTATTTATTTTACTATTATAAAAGGTAACTTGTAAATCTCACCACAGGATACAGCTCCCATAATGCAAACAATGTGTCAGTTAACTTTCTGTACAATCTATGACTAAACACCATCAGGTACAGCACAGGACAGTAAAGAATGAAGAAACCTGAAATTAAATAATAATTAACAAAAATGGACCACCTGAGCTTAGGAAGTCACAACTGACGTCATTGAAATTTTATACAGAAAATCTAAAATTAAACCTAAAATTACTCATAGTCTACAAGTTAATAAAAAAAAACAAAAAGAAACTTAAAAAACGTTTTTTTTTTAAATATATTTACACGTACTCACCAGCGAGTATAGTATAATACCAGGCGGTGCACAACAACAATCCCGCCACCATGGCGTCACGCCGCAGTCAATCGACTACCACTAACGCTCCCGAGAAGCCAACCAAGTGTCTTGTCAGCGGTGACGTTAGATTAGAACCCTTATGTGATCCACTTAGCCCTATTACGTGACACCTCGTCTGAACCGTACCTATTCTAAGTATACTGAAGTAGATAGTGCTATAAATATGAACCTTCATAGTTACAAAACAATTGGAAAGTCTGCTATATATTAGTATTAGTGTATTAGTGGTACAGCCAGTATGCCGGCGTTACATAAACAATCAAATAAACATACAGTGCCGCTGGCTACTACGTTGATGAATACGTCTCCAGGTAGATGGCTGATATAATACACCGCAACGTAACGTAAACGTAGAGACCAATAACCGGCAACAATAACTGCATGCGAGCCAAGTGAAAGGCATTACCAAATGTTCCTGAAAACCAGTGGGTCATAAGAAGAAGGAGTTTATTTTTTAATAAGGTAGCACTACATGCTCCACAAACTTATTTTATATATCTATAAGCTAGCCCATTAAAACACAATTTTTGAATAAGCTTGTTTATATTCATAAATTCAACACACAAAGGCATAACTTTTATAGGTTACCTACTTTAACTTTATTTTTAAAGTTTAGCAAATATACAAAACCTTTAGAATCAATTGGTAATGACTTGAAACTTTATAAGTAATCTTAATGTAAAAACAGAGACAGTGCTTCAAAACCATGAGCCGATAAATGCGCAGAGTGTCCACCAACAAGATGAACAGACGATCTAATAAAATCTGCCGCAATACACTCAATCCGCTTCCAATCTGTTTTTTTAGAAAACAATTTATTAGGTCGATTGCATCTAAATATAAAACTGCGAGACAAAATAAAACTAGAAACAATTTGTAAGCGAACCGGAGTTAGTTTAAACGGTAGTAGATCCACGCTGATTTCAGCATGAATGGGCCGGATCGTCCGGGGTAGTACTACCCTCTCATAGAAGATCGACTTAAGAGTAGTAGTATCCGTACTACTGCGTTTCGTTCGGTGAGTGAGAGCGCCGGAAGCCCAATTTCCCCCCTTTCCTCTTTCCTCACCTCCCTCATTCCCTTCCCCTAACCCCATTCCCAGCCGCCATAGTGGAGGCCACCATACCAGCAGTTTATGACGATGGCTTTTGGTATGGTGGCCGCCACTTCTGGATTCCACTGACTGCTTGCCATCGGGCGGGGTGGAGTCACTTTGGTAGGCTATAATATAAAAAAAAAAAAAATAAATAAAGTGACGTATTGTATTAGAAAACTAAAATGGAAGTGGACAGGTCATATGATGAGGATCAAAAAGGAAAAATGGTCCAAGGACGTAACCGAGTGGTATCCAAGACAACACAAGAGAAAGAATAGGAGAGAATATCGTAGGTGGGAGGACGATATTAAAAGAGTAGAAGGTGTCGTGTAGAGAAGGAAGACCCATGATCGCACTCTGTGGCAAGCTTTAGGGGAGGCCTATGCTGGAACTAAAATATTTTTTTTTTGTATTTAAAACATTTATTCTTGTAAGATTGTTAAGTAAAGGCTATTATTATTACATGCAATCACAGTCCTAAACATCACTTATGGTGCTGCTTTCCAAACGCTTCACCCTCCTCTATTGTAGTCATTAGCTCACAACCTTTGGTTTCTGGTAAGCGAAGTGCTATAAGTACACCTAACGCGGGTACAATGGCAAACACAATGGAAGGGAGCCATGGTGCAACATCCTCTAACATTATTACAAAGGGGGCTACCATAGCACCAACTCTAGCTATCATCGACGAAAAGCCGATAGCAGCGCTCCTGATGACTGTTGGAAATAACTCAGAACAATACAAATACACAAGTATAAATACGATAAAGGCAGCTACAACACCAACTGAGGCACATATTATGGACGCGATACCCTCAGGTATTGCTGCTAATATAAAAAAACAAATGCCACACATCCCTTGAAATACTATCAACATTGTTTTTCTTTCCATTGTTTTTATTAAAGGTATAGATATTAAAGTTCCAAAGAATGTAACAGTCGCACTAGCTGAAACATTAATGAATATATCCCCGGTCAGGTGACTTATATACTGAGCGACACCGTAAAAGCAATAACTACATGATAACCATTGATATGCCATGGCTATTATATTCATTCTTAAATTTGGAGTCCTGAATAAATCTAATAAAGTTCCATTTTTTAACGCTTTTGAATCCATTGTTGCTTGATGAGCTAGTACATTACTTCTGATTAAGTCTGTTGGGAGCTTGTTTCTGTAACATAGCAAGTAAGTATAAAATAATAGTTGTTAAAATTCTACGCTTAATTTACGCTGTAAAGTTTAGGAATTTAATAAAATAAGATTTTGTTTCAACATGTCATCATTTTTAATCAATAAATCAAAAAGTAATCTAAATCAATGGTTGTATCCATATACTTCACTAGCGAAATCAGACAAGCGAATATTGCCGTTTATAGCACAATTTAAATGAAATGATGACAGGAACATCCAACACAAGACGGGCAGCAGCGATACGACTACCGTCTTTGAGGAAGTATTTGTTCAGCAGTATAGGTAAATAAATGTAATAATTATTACTGGTCACGAAACTCACATTTTAGCAACTCTCGTTAAGAGTTCAATAGCTTCGTCATCTCTATTCATTGCCAGTAACCATCTTGGCGTTTCAGGTAATAAGCAGTAATATGCTAATAGAATAACGACAGGTGCAGATATCGATAACTGGAAGTATCTATAATCTCTTAAATAGTAACTGAAAAGCGGTAGAGTCAAATGTCCCAGATTGAACGCCGCCTGATATAGTGAAGAAACAGTCGGTCGGTGCTGCAAGCCGGTAAATTCCATGATTTCTACAAATCCTATCACCATAGTGCCTCCCACTGACACTCCGGCAATGAATCGTAGTAGATTAAACAACCAGAATAATGGGACAAAGGCAGCACCGACTCCGGAAATCACTTGGACAAATACCGCCACTACAAAAGGAAGTCTTCTGCCGTATCTAAAAAAAAATATCACTTTGAACTAAATTCAGAGGTTATTTGCGTTTTAGTAGCGAGATTAACAAAGAGGTATCAGCAATGATTTTTCGTATCTAACACACATACGTGTTTACAATAATTGAACATTAAGAAAGCGGCGCTCTGTGGTGTATTGACCATCTATCTATCAACGACACTATACCTGCCAGCATCGCATGTATTATATTTAAAATAAGTGAAGGAGCACAACGATTTAAACTATAACTGTTGTTACATAACTATTCAGTTACATAGCTGTAATCATAGTGATAGTACAAGTAAGGGTTTAGGACTATTGGTTCCAGTGCCATATTATGTCCTAGTGTTGTGCAAGCATTTAAGCCGTGTAATAGTAAAAGTAAAAAAAAATTATACTCATATAATTTGCCTGGCGATGCGGAACTGAATATGATTTTATGGCTTTCAATGTTTTACTTTTACATTTGGCTACCTTTGCGTTTTTAAATCAAACAGCAACGTCAGCAACTGTTTTAGCTAAAATAGAATTTGACAAACAAAAAATGGAACTGACTCGCTTTGCATAATTTAATAAATATAATATTAATAGTGTCAAACTATAAAACTCAATATTTGCATATTATTATTATCTCATTTTTAGTTAGGTAATTTAAGAAAATATTCAAAAACCAATCACCTGTCAGAAGCCATTCCAAAAATGACGCTACCAACTAACGTGCCTGCTTGGAATAGCATCTGATTAAAACTGCCCAGCGGGTTATGTTCACAAATCAAATGCCATTCCGATATAATGGTTCTTGAGAATATTGTTGTATCATACACCGGGTTAGCACAAGGGCAATGGTCCGGTACATCACCACACGTAAATGATACTTTTGGACCCAAGAATATAATAGCCATTTGATGCCATGCAATTGGAAATTTCGATAGAGATACAATAAAACAGAGCCATAACTGATACCGCCCAAATGCACCGATTGAGTTCTGAATTATGTCTCCACTCGGAGGTCCTGAAAATATAGATAATATGTTAGCCTTACCTACGTAAACGAGTAAATAGTTTGACTACCTACACGTAGGTATTAGGATGCAATTGCATGTATGACGAAGGAATTACAGGGAATTACATCTTAATACAAAACCGTAATTGATAGCCAGCAACCATCAAGCATCTTACGACCGGGAAATTATGAATAGGTTTAAGGAATCAAAAAACATTAAAAAGAAACTAATTATTTTCATTTTAATAATTGAACACGTTCTATATTATCAATAATCTGTCATAGGCTCATTATGAGATTATAACACTTACATAACCCATAACACAAGCTCTGCTTAGCTTGGGACTAGATGACGGTGTGTGATAGTGTCCACATATTATTATTATTATTATTATTATTATAACAATAATAATATAGTGCTAGTGTTTTTAATAGTAGTAACCACTTATAAACCTACCGATGGTTCCATCCACCTGTTCAGATTGATGAGTCATGATCTCATAAATTTATTTTAAATCAATATATAAATCAGTCAATTATCACGATTGACTGGTTTGTATACGTCATTCTCTCTTGAAAACTGTGTGAAAATAATATATAAAATTTAATTTTACAGATATTAGTGAAATAAGAGTTCAAAACGAACGGTGAGTTTGAAGTCAGATTTTATAGCTTTGCCCGGGAACTGCCATGCTTACCTGCTGCTCTTACTCCTATCCTTTCCTTTTTATTTCTATCTAGCAAACAAATTTCAGTAACACACAATTTTACTGTTCTTCTACTAACTACTTACTCGAAAGTAATTCTTGATGTCAAATATTTTGACGCTCTAAGTACAACTTTTTGTTTGACTGAGCTCTTACTACTTTACTTAAAAGCAATTAAACTAGTTGGCTTATATAATAAACTGACAAATGCACTAGTTGGTTGCAAAGCACCAAATAAAAAATACATTAAGTAGGTACCTACTCTATATTTTCTAGAAACTAATCCAACATGTACGTACAATTAGTACCTTTGCTAGAAATAACGATTGTTATTTCTAGCAGCAGTAAAGCAGTACCTACATAATACTTCTTTCTAGCCTGACGGACACAATATTTTTTACAATGAAAATAGACGTGTAAAGGTATTCGTCCTTTTACCAAATCAGCTTCAGTTTGCGCCGGAGTATCATAGGCTATTTATACTTAGGCTATTATTAGACATCATACACTGAGGCTAATCCAGACTTGGGATATGGTCGTTTTGAAAAGTGGACCATCTGGGATGAAGTCAATCTGGGCAAGTAGTCATTATGGGAAGTGACGACTACTACATACTTTAGTATTGGTCGTTCTGGGATATGGTCGTTTTGGGAAGTGGTCATTATAGGAAGTGGATATTATGGTTCTAAACGCTACTGCCGTATGCTAGAACATAGCGCTACCTAACCTGTGGTCCGAGAATGTAGCACGATCCCTTATCGCTGGAATAATAATATAAATATAAGCAGGATTAATATAAAGTACTTAATAAGTTTTTGTATTAGTTCTTGAGATTTTGACGATCACGAGCGATGAGCCAGTACTTACTTCTACTATAGAATTCTATTGTTATCTACTACGAAAACGATTCTGGACCTTTTATACACATTAATTATTTTTTACTAATCGCAGGCCAATCCGCCTTGAGCAAGCGTGGTGATTAATGTTCATACCTTCTCTATATGAGAAGAGGCCTTTGCCCTGCAGTGGGACAGTGAACGGACTGGTATTATATATTATTATAATAGCAGGCCACTGACATCGATTATTGTACATACTTGTTTAATACAGGTTAGTATCGCAGGCCCAACATCCCACTTTTCTTTTTCCTAATTAAAATGTTGACATTAAAACCTACTTCAAAACAGAGATATAAAAAAATGCATTTTGATGTATTGCCGATAGTAGCAGACGAGCAAACAGCCCATGTGATGGTAAGTGGTAACTGTCGCTCATGGACCACTTAGAGTCCCTAGCATTGCTCCTGCTATGCCAGGGATTCTGCGAAGTCACTTCTTACGGTGAAGGGAGGAGGGTAGGTGAAAGGATTAAGGGAGGTGAGGAAAAAGGAAAGAGGGGTAAATTGGGCTTCCAGCACTCTTAATAACCGAACGAAACTATTACTCTTACGTCGATCTTTCTGATCTATGAGAGGGTAGTACTTCCCCGGTCAATGCAGCCCATTCATGCTGAAACCAAAATGGATCTACTTTTGGCTAACCATACCATGAAAAAATAGAATTCCCCGCGATCCGGTTCGTCGGACAAATCAACCGTACAAAGAGTACAATATACATACTTTGGTCCGGACAACTGTTTTAGAAATTAAAAAAAAATCCATAGTCCGGTTAACTATACTATGGATAATTTCTTTTATCCATAGTCCGGTTGATCGGACAACTGAACTGTACTATGGGCAAAAGATCTTGCTTAAATACTTTTCTTTTTTTATCATAATTGAGTTGAGGAGTGGTTGACGAGTGGTTCACGTAACTCGCTGATTTACTTTATGAGATCCACACACTGCCCCGCACGTAGTGTAGGCGTATGTGTCCTTGCGTTGTTTATAAGTATCTCTCTTTTCATAGAAATGACGCGTGGTGCAACACACTGAGAGCGCATTCACGTGCCGTGTTGCAGATCACCCGCCTACATACATTACATTGATATATTGATATATTGATACATTGTGATAACCACTGAACACACAAATGTACTACCACTTATAAAACAAAATTTTATCATAACTTGCACGGGGCAAGTTTCAACTATTACATCGTGAACGTAGCTGCAATTAACATCAATTAGTTAAATACCTATAATATAATTATGGTCTTGAAGCATGAAGCTTTTAAGTTTATAGTAAAATCATTTAGTAGTTTTACCTGGAAAGTTATAGGGAAAGTAGACCAATGGGGAAAGTAGACCGATGAGAAAAGTAGACCAATGGCGGAAGTAGACCTATAGAGAAGTAGACGGATCAGGAAAGTAGACAGATGGTTTTCCGGGAGTTTTGAACATTGGTATGTTTATAGATTTTGATACACTTTTTTCGAATCTCAATACTGCCACCTCGTATCTCTGCCGCTCGCACCGCCATATTGAAAAATGGCGCCATAAAACAGTTTTTTGATAATATGTCTTTTCAGACTCATTTCACGATAAAAAACATGTTTTACAAGATAAAACTAGAAGAAATTTCCAATTTATTTGATAACATTGTTTTCGTAAAATCAACAGTTTAGGCGTACGAGCACCGCAAAGTGTAGTAGTTCAACACTCGTTTATGTACACACTTTTATTAGTCTGCAGTACATCAGTACTGAAGACGAAGTATCACAAACTAAAATTTCTTCGGCATCATCCGCCATAAATAGAAGCAGTAGGACAACTTCTGTTTCAAATCTATCACAAGGTTCAGCAGCGGTATAGAAACGAACTAAATGCAGAGCAATGGAGATAAAAAAAACAAGAATGAGCTAATTCCAGTCACCACACTCAAACTCTCTGCTCCGAGGATATCACGATAAAAGAGCGCTGCTTACTCTACCTTAAGAGGCGTTATGCCATTAAATTATTTGGGAAAAAATGCGTGCGTGAACTACACTTTGCGGCGCTCGTATGCCAAAACTGTTGATTTTACGAAAACAATTTCAAAACATAATTTGTTGGAAATTTTCTCTAGTTTTATTTTGTAACACATGTTTTTATCGTAAAATAAGTCGGAACGGAGATATTGTCAAAAAACTGCTTTTAGGCGTCATTTTTTCAATACGGTGGCGCTATCGCCAAAAATACGAGATGTCAAAGTCGAAATTCGGAAAAAAAACTCATCGAAAATCTATAAAATCTCTAAATTTTTAAATCTCTCGGAAAACTTTCTAGGTAACCCCTACTTTTCGTACAAAATGACTGTATAGAGTAAGATCCCAGGGACCCCAGACGTTACTTATTTTCTCACAGATAATACAAATGGTATACAGTAGTGTTAGTACGATGTCCTTTTGGATACTTTTAAGGTTGAGTCAGGAAGATGGTTGTCATTTAATTTCATCCACATTTTTCTATTTTTATCATTGTATTATACCATTAATATCATCAACAAGAATATAATTCTAAACTTGATGCTGGCAGAAATAGCTGACACAATCGTCGGCTCTGTTGCCAAAAAAAAAGGAGAAGAAGAAGAGAAGGTTGAGTCAGGTGTTCGACAGGGATGTATTTTGTCACCATTACTTTTTAACACCTACACTGAATATGTTATGCGTACAGTCTTGGACGGATGGGATAAAGGCATTTCAGTTGGTGGTCGGATGATAAATAACTTACGATATATGCACAATCTAAAAAAGATCCAGAGGTACTTTTGACTCGTCTGGAAACAACTAGCCTCAGGTTCGGATTGACTCTCAATCGAGACAAGACGAAAGTAATGGTAGTCGATCGGGCTGGACACCATACCGCAGGAGTACTGAGTATAGGAAAATGCGAAGTTGTACAAAGCTATATATACCTCGGCTCTACTATCACCAACTTTGGAGGATGCGAAGACGAGATCAAACGTCGATGTGCTATCACTAGGTCGGCAGTGGAGCGATTGGGTAAGATTTCGAAAGATAGGCGCATAACCAAGAAAACAAAGGTTCGACTAATGATGTGTCTAGTATTTCCAATCTTCCTATATGGAGCTGAAACATGGTCGCTGAAACAGCAAGACCGCAGAAAAATCGACGCACTAGAGATGTGGTGCTGGAGACGGCTGCCACAAATACCATGGACAGCGTTCCGCACTAACAATTCTATTCTCAAAGAACTTCACATTCAAGAAAGACTTTCGTCGATTGTGCAGCTGCGGATACTGAAATTCTTTGGGCACATCTTGAGGAAAGAAGACTCGATAGAAAAACTCGTTGTGCAGGGTCATGTAGAAGGCAGGCGAGCACGTGGTCGGTCACCAACTCGCTGGACAGACTCCATCACCAAAGCCTCGCAATTCACCATCACGCAATGTGCGCGCAATGCAGCGAGCCGCCACAATTGGAGAGACATCGCGCGCCGTGCAACCCACACATCAACCACGACCACTCTGACAAGAGTGCCCGATTAAGAAGAAGTGTTAGTACGTACTTTAAGTGTGTGCATACCTGCTAGCTCAGAACAAGGACTAAAGCATAGAAGGAGTTATAATCACACTCTTATACTTATTCTATTTTTCAAATTGATAAGCCAGAAACATTGAAACGAAAGAGACAAACAATATTGCTAAGGACGGCTCGCGTACACTATAAAAGAAACGTCAAATTGGATACCTTGGCTACCTTTAAGATGACAAATTACGAAGCGAACTACTGTCAAATGATACAACTTGTCAAGGCACCTATATAATGTAGTCGTGTTATACCGAGATATTCAAATACCATCTTTGGATTGTAGATGAGTTATCAAACCTAGTTTGCTTGTTATTGTTAATATTGAAATAAAAATTATTCTGTAAATTTTCTCATATAATTTTTCGTATTGTAACAAGTAAATAAATTACAATTTGTCATTACGAGTTTCATTATTTTATTATTATGCTTTAATTATGCATAAAATATTACTCAATTATTACTGAAGCCTTTCATTATACCATCAATAGAATAAGTTTTATGAAGCTAATAAAACGTATACGTTATAAAACTATCTAATTGTTACGCTCGCGCTCAATCCCCCAGACGCAAATAAAGTGTCACTGTGCAAATTGAGGTTTTAATATTAAGGTCATTTTGATACACAGACATTTTCAACTGGTAATTTTTAAATAATAGGCATTTTGGTACATACTATACACATTTTAATATTTTAGACCTTATGAACCTGAAGAAAAAAGGATAGTCTTCATATTGTTACGTGAACGAAATGACTTTTTTTAGTGTTAAGTGAGCATCTGCCGACCTGTTGTCAGTAGTTTAAAACATTTTGTGAATTATTGGACACATAAAACAGGAAATGTCAAACATAATAAATCCCACCATTATGCAACTGGAATTGTAATTGTCTTGTACGACATCGCTGTATCGCACATTAGCTTGATAAGTAAGTAACTATTTACGCTTATAGCAAGGTTACACGCACAGCTTGGCGTCAGTTTGGTCCATCAGTCTGGATTGACTAGACTAAAACCAGAATGATGGGTAATTTTCACGGTTACACGGTCAATCTAGACTGACAGCATACTGATGAAAAGTATATCAGAGGCCGTTAGGCTTTAGGCCTTTTGCATTGCGTCGCTGACGGGAGTGAACTAACCATGTAACCTTGCTCTTAGGCACCTAAGACCTTTTTACGAGAAATATCATTTTTCATGTTAAACGTGAGATATCTTCTTACTTAAATCATGGTTAATGATATTAAAAACCTTTAGGTCCTCACCTAAAGGTTTTTAATATCATTAACCATGATTTCAAAAATGAAACCCCAAATAATCGAAATCGATTTGATGAGTGTATCGCTATTTTAAATCGTTTACAAATTTATTGAAACAAAACTGACATCTGGTAACATTCCTCCAAACAAATGTTGAATGGCGGATATTAATTATGATTCAGTACAAATTTATTTGGAATTTCGATGCTAGTGTAAAAAAATGGTAATAAATCATAAATAAACATAAAAAAAATAAAACTTAATTTTTTAATATATTGAATTTACAAATTGTAAGTGAAAATTAATTTTGAAGGAGTCAAATCGTATTTTATAACCTCAATTTCAACAAAATAATTGATTTCTCTTGAACCTGCATAAACAATTGAGAATTATTTGTAGAATATAAAACAGTAATTTCTTATCTATGAAATGAAATTAAAATCACTAGAAAAAGGCATAGCATTTTTTATATGGGCCCAAAGCTCATAGGATTGTGGGCATTCTCCTTTATATAAACATAACGACTGGAAAAATCAAATTGATAATACATGTAACAAAATAAATAGGGTCGTATATGTTCTAAACAAGTTACGAAAAACCTCGTCTTTAGAAACTACACTACTAGCTTACCACGGATACGTTAGCTCTGTTCTTAGATATGGCCTTCTACTATGGGGCAATAACTTCCAAACAACAAGAAGCTGTGACCTGTTCTTGCTTTCACAAATTTTCACAATTTTTTCAGTAGCATGTAGGATTTCAAACAGTAGTTATATGTTAGTGGTTTTATTTTATTTACTTTATAAACTTTGACGTGTATGAGCATTGAGGGCCCATTTTGAACGAAAATTTACGAAGTAGGACAGTGTTTTGTGATAATATTTAGTTTTCACAAATTTTGTTTGGCATTAGCTTAGATTTTGGCATAATCACTTTTACTGCAGAGGCCATACTTTATCTGGTACAGGTGGGCCCTCAATCCTATAGGTGAGAACTGATGACCCAACTTTACAGGCCATAACTCGCTTATTTGACTTTCACAAAATCTGGTTTCAATTATCACAATTCTTTGGGAATATTCACTAAATCATAAGGACATTTTTAAAGAGTTTTAACAAAGTGGCCCTCGCACCACACACAGTTTTTCTAGCACAAAAACGTTGCATCAGAGCCATAGTAGGTATTCTTTCTGATATATCTTGCAAGCCCTTAGAGCATTAAACCAACAGGAGTGGACACGCGCTCTATTTCCTTTGCGCAAAAGTCTGCCACTTTCGGCGGGGGACGGGGCAACGCGAGCAACGCACACTAATTCTCTACAAACGTCAACGTCAACTACTAATGCATTTTTAAATCGCGTCGTAATACACGCACACAATAAAATTATTACACGCTAGTTTAAACTTAACACACAATCACATTCACACACAGGGACATCTATCAGTTTACGCTTCATTAGCGTAAAGCAGTTAGAGCTTGACTCTGTCGATATTTAGTATCGATGTTTAGTATTTCATATAAGTACGCGAAAGATTTAATCATTTTCATGATTATTATGTATCCTTATTAAAATGAGCATTATCTTATATTATATAGAATAGTTTTAGGTAATAATAATCTATTATAATTTTTAAGGTTTTTTTAAGCACTTTGAAATAGATGAAACAAGTAATTCTAGTTAATTCATGTTTATTTCAATATTACAGGAAGAATAAAACAGTGTTTCTAAATAGCACACTTTTTTGTAATTATTAAAAAAAGCCCGTCATACAGTCGGGCTAAATTTATTTGTTATGTTCGACAAACAAATCTGGTTATGCGGTCGGGTTCTCTTACTATGTTTGAACTTCAATAATATTTATTCAATACTTCCGATCCCTGATAGTACGGAACCCTCGGCGCGCGAGTCCTACTGGCATTTAGCCGTTTTTTTTATTTTATTTTACTACTGCGCACAAGGATGTAGGTTCAATAACCACCACCTGCTGAAATTTGTTCTAGTGTGAATTAAAGATAGTAATTGATTATTACGTGTCAATTTTACGTGTATTATTCCTAAGTATGTATGTTTATTCAAACCAAATAATACTTTGAATTAATTATCTATTGCTATTAAATTTCATTCCAACTAAGCAGAGCTTGTATTTTGAGGATTTAGTTCTGATTACATAGCAACAAGACGGTAACATGAGAATGTATGAGTAGATTATTATTAGAGAGATATTTTATCTGTACAGATAAGAAAAAAACAACAGAATATATTTCAGAAAGTCTTTATTTCAGTAGGTATAATAAAATACTGAAAAAGACTGTGCAATTTAAATTAGCCTAATAAATCTAGTTTAACTAATCCTAGGTAATGCAATAAGAGGAGGTAGCGCACAGCGAGTTTACTTGCTAAAAACTGAGCTGCCCGCCGCTTGGGGGTAGGGAGGAGTAGCTGTGCTGGCAGCACAGAAGACTGTCTTTTAAGCTGCTAGTCTTGTCTGTTAGTACTTGTACGTTTAGGAACCCACTTATATGGTTCCCACAATATTGGACACAAGCGACTCGAGTTGCTGCTTCTTTTGGAAATCCAAAACGAACAAAAAAAATATTAATTTAATACAGGAAAACCAATATTGATATTTGTGATTAAACTGTCTCATCTCTAATTATGTTAAAGTGTGACCAGTTTCTTAAAAATAAATACGCTTATTTTTGTGGGAAATGAGCAATTATCTTTCGGAATAAAGTGCACTAATCTTGTATAATTAGAATTATAGTCTCATTTTACTTGTTCGTTTAATATTATTTTGTGCATTACTTGGTAAAAAAACATTGGGTATAATTAAAAATAAATAAATATGGGAACGGTGACACAACAATGTACATCCAAAATGAAACATAGTAGATATGTCAACAAGGCGAAATAAAAAAATATTTATGGTTAGTTTATAAGTTCATTCAACCTAAAATATTACCCCAGATTAGAGTATTGATGATAAAACTGGCAACTTGTTGATTAGTATTTTATTTGGTTAAATTGCTAATTTAATGCATTATTTAATAATATTCGAACAAAATAATACTTACAGATGGAATGTAATGTTATCCTTTTGTAGATTAAATGTTTCTGATCGCTTTAACACCAAAATACACTGCAATTCAGCATTTTTATTGAGACGTTATTACGTACGCACTGATAGATGACGTATGATGCGGAACGCGTGTTAACTAGTTTTATATAACGGCTATGACCGGTGGGCTGGTACCTTTGGCAGAGGGGTACGCCTGTAAGTGGCCTCTCCGGTTGGTTTAATGCTCTAAGTGCAAGCCTCACTTTAAAAAGTTGGGCATACTAACTCTGTCTAATATGTACATTTATGAGATAGGAGTATTTGTTAAGGGAAACCCAAATTTATATAGCACAGCAAAATATATGTATTTTCGCACCACAAGAAATTCTAATAGACTTGTGTAGTACAAGCATTTACGGCAAGAACTTCTTTATTTCAAAATAATTGTTATGCCATGTGTGTGAAAGTCTATAATAAAATACCTGAATGCCTAAAGATACTTCCTTTCCATCAATTTGGAGAAAATTCAAGAAATGGCTTTTGGAAAAAATGATTTACTCTGTAAATGATTTATTAATAATGGATTATGACTTAAGAGTAGTAGTATCCGTACTACTGCGTTTCGTTCGGTAAGTGAGAGCGCCGGAGGCCCAATTTCTCCCCTTTCCTCTTTCCTCACCTCCCTCATTCCCTTCCCCTAACCCCATTCCCAGCCGCCATAATGGAGACCACCATACCAGCAGTGACAATGGCTTTTAGTAGAGTGGCCGCCACTTGTGGATTCCACTGACTGCTTACCATCAGGCAGGGTGGAGTCACTTTGGTAGGATATAATATAAAAAAAAATATATAATTTGACTAATTGACTGGATTAATTTATCTCTATATTATGTAACTAGCTGTTACCCGCGACTTCGTTCGCGTGAAAATTCAGATGGGTGCCTCTATGCGTGCCTGATTTTATGGCAATCGTACATTGTATCAGTATTATCCGTCTCTATGGCGAATCCAGTTTAAACCCGCTACCGCTAAAACTGACAAACCACTTTCACACAAACTTGCGACTCTTATTTGCCCATTTAATAAGGGTGGTTTCTGAATATTAAAAAAAGAGTATTTTCTAGTAATTTGGTAATCCTACTATAAAAACTATAGAAGTTTCATACAAACTTTGCCACCCCTTTATACCCCCTTAGGGGATGGATTTCGCAAAATTCCGTCTAAGTGAGCACCTATATTCTAATAGGAATGACAATGCAAAGTTTGAGATTCCTAGCACTTGTTGTTTCTGAGATTTCGTGATAAGTGAGTGAGTGACCTTTTGGGCTTCGCTCGCGTGAATGTCGTTTTTTCCAATAGACATTTTTATATTGTTTAAATACTGTTTTTCATACTATTTTTTATCTCCCCCTCACTCCCCCTCACTTCCCCCTCACTTCCCTCTCACTTCTCCCTCACTTCCCCTCACTTCCCCGTTACTTCTCCGTCACTTTCCTCTCACTTCCCCTCACTTTCCCCTCACTTCTCCCTCACTTCTCCCTGGCTTTCCCCTTACTTCCCTCTGACTTCTCCCTGACTTTCCCTTCACTTCTCCCGCATTTCCTCTTCACTTCCCCTCACTTCCCCTTCACTTCCCCATCACTTGCCTCTCACTTCCCCTATCGCTTCCCTCTCACTTTCCCCTCCCTTCCTCCTTCTCATCAGTTCCTCCTTTTCCTCCCTCCTTTCCCTCCCTCCCCCTCCCTGTAAATTTCGAGTCGCTAGCTTCAGAAGCTAAAGATCTTTGTATAGAATATTTCATCCCTAATTTCACCCCTCTAAATCCATCCCTGTTAAAATAAAATTATAAGGATATTTTTTATTTAAATAGAAGTATTTCAAAATAAAATTTCAAAACTGTAAGTTAAAAAATGAAGAAGATTCATATAATCGATTTCATCCCTTTTCACACACTTAGGAATTAAATTTTAAAAAACCCTTTTTTAGTACAACCTCTAGACATTTAGACAAACACACCCTCCAAATTTCAAGTCGCTACGACCAGCAGTTTAGGCTGTGCGTTGTCTGTTAGTCAGTCAGTCAGTCAGGACAAAGCCTTATATAATATGTATGGGTGTATGGATGTATGGATTAGACGTATAGCCATCGGGGATCAAAGCATACAGGCTGCTAGGAATGCTAACACGTGATGAGCCACATAAAGCTGACCGTGCGAAAAACAGCTAATACTTAGATCCACGCCCACAACTTTTAGTTGTGTCTGACCTTGGGCTTTATTAATTGTCATCGCGAAACATAGGCTCACTGGAAAATGGGCTCATTTAAAACTAAACGGAAGATTGTTTAGAATGAGCGGAATCCGAAAAATAAAAACGCTATCAGCTAATTCCGTAACCTGTTAAAGTCTCTGTTTCTATCAGATTTCGTAGTAAATTAACAAATGTTCGACGTGATTCTTTAAATTGGCATAACTTTTTTATTTATGAACCGATTGACATGAAACAAACACTAAATGTTAAGTGAAGCTTACCACAATGTATTAGTGAAAACCATATCTAAATCGGATAAGCTGTTTCTGAGATTAGCGTGAACAAACGCACAGACAAACAGACAAACAGACAAACAGACTAACAGACAAACAGACAAACAGACAAAAATTGTAACAATCATTGTTTTAGGTTCTATTTGCGTTGATAAAGGCCCCAATAATTTTTTTCTCATATATCTTCCATGTACAGACAGCGATCGGTTACATTTTTATTATATGTATAGATTGACATTGCCTATGTAATTCATACTAATTGAGCTATTTAATAAGGTTTGTTCATATGTAGACACTTTGTTAATACCTAATTCTTTGCATAATTTTACTTATTCAATTTCACATGCCACAGTAAGGCTAAATAGACGAACTTAAAAATTGTAATAACAAAATGTATCTACTCTATTTTACGTGAAATAAATGATGATTATTATTATAACAACTTTCAACTTTAGTAGTAAGTAGGGTAATTCAATTACCGATGTTACTACTAGTAGTAAGATTGGTAGTAACAAAGGCAAAAAAGGCCATTTGTCTACCTTTAGCATCTGAAAGCTATGAATTGGCACATCGTCGACCCAAGCTAGCATATAATATATGCACACACTCGAACGAAGTACATAATATCACTTGTATTATTTGTGAAAAAATAAGTAACGTCTGGGGGGCCCTGGTATCTTGGACTAGTACTATTACTTTTGAAATTTAATTTAAACTGAAGCATCATAGATGTTCTGAAAAATTAAAAGTTGAAGTACACTTTCAAGGTGGTTGAAATTCGTGGACAGTTGGTAAATCTGTACCTACTGTAAAAAATAATAATGCCATTTTTATAATTTTCTTTAAGTATAATGATAATTAAATAAAATTTTACATTGTAAATTTTTTCACAAAGCAGCTTTTTAGAATTTATTGTTTAGCTGAATTTTTACTATTTTTAGCACAATTAATTTATTTTGCTTGCACTCGATTAACGTATAAGTATATAATAATAATAAGTATATAAGTCCTTTGTCCAAAAGTTGAATTGAAACTTTTCAATCCTATATTTTCAACTATTCAACAACAGTGACTTAAATAGCAGAATTAATTTAATTTAAGTTGTCAATTCAAAACGCACTTTCAATAGCAAAGCAACAAGTATTTATAAGTATATAATTATCCCTTTTGATTGAGTTACCTTAAAGGCAAGATGCCAAGGAAGGCGTTGTACCTAAACATGAAATTTGCCTAAAAAGCTGTTTGACCCAAAAGAAAGACGCCGATAAAGTTAGTACGCCTGAAATGTGATATTGACTAAATAGCAGATTGCCTAAAGTTGATGCCTACAAAGCAAAATGCCTAAGTGGTTAAATAGCTACAAAGCAAATTGACTAAATGGTCTTATGCCTACAAAGCAAAGTGCCTAAATTTGTGAGAAAATTTCAAATATTTGTATGTATGCCTAAGATAGCGTTTTATGCACAGCCGATTATGTACCTACATATTTAACATTTTGTAGGTATACATTGGACCACGTACACTAAGTTACCAGTGCAAGAATAACGAAGGAAAGGGACAGAGCATTTGACGTTTCGGATTTGGCGTTTTATTTCGTTTTGGCCATCCAGCATTTAAATACGTAAACATACAACGTTTAAACATAATTCATAAATATCAAATACTTATATTATTTCTTATTTGCAGTCGACTTACATTATTATATGGAACCGTGTCGTAAAAATACTCCTAAGACTTCACGCTGTTATCAAAACGCTGTAACAATGCACATATTAATCTTTTATCTTCTCAGTCATCTTTTATTTCAGGCAGACTGCTTTTGAGTCATCTTGTATTTGAGGCAAACTGCTTTATAGGTAATTTAAATTTAGGCAATCTGCTTCTCAGTCAATTTTACATTTCAGGTATACTGCTTCATCGACGTCTTTCATTTAAGACAAACAGCTTTTTAGGCAAATTTCATGTTTAGGTATAACGCCTTCATTGGCATCTTGCGTTCTAGGTAACTCGATCAAAAGGGATAATTATTACTACATACACAGACATACTATGTGGTTTACATGTGATTTAAAGAAAACCAAACAAACTAAACAATTACTAATCTAGAATGAGACAAGAAACATTCCTATAATAAGTTCACATTTTACACTATATATTAATAAATATATAAAACAATCTTTAATGAGCCTCTTAAACATTCTTAGGACCATAATAAACATTTTCATTTTTGTGAAACGGTTGCTCATACGGTAGTTTGACACTTGCATATTTCATATGAAAAATACCTTACTAGAAACCTTTCGTTGCGTCTTCGCTCGCTAGTCATCTACTCTGACTTCCACAGCAACCATCAACTTGGTATAATATTTTAGATAAAGATTGACTATTTCTATTACAATAATAACCCGTTTTGTAACTATTGTGTGAACAATAGTTACAAAACGGGTTATACATACTTCTTAACATCTATAAAAATGTTGTATTTGCTCATTATTAGGTATATCGTTCTTCATTTTCTTACAAATGGCATAGATTTTAACGATAATAAAAAATACCATTCCTTAAAATAATCGAAGTTTCTAAAGGAAAAATCTGAAAAAATTTTTAAATATTTTTTAGGCTACAAATGACTCCTTAAAATTAGAATATAGGAACATATCATTTGATAAACAATTCACATGCACATTTGGACGCTATTTGCTTTTCTATTTTTCGTTGTACATACAATGACAAGGGAAAAAAATCGCCAATATAAACAATACTTTTAGACATCACTTTACATGGCTTTGTTTGTTAAATGAATAGAAAATCCACTCCACTGCCACTTCACTCCGACTGCTGATCAGGCAGAGTGAAGTCATTTTGGTAACCTAATATTATTTACTTACGAGCTGTTTTTTACCAAAAGCTTCACCCTCTTGTATTGTTGTCATTAATTCATGACCCTTAGTTTCTGGTAAAAGACATCCTACAAGTACAGCAATTGCAGGCACTATTGCAAATATTACTGGTGGCATCCATATTGCGAAATCTTTCGTATCTATTACATATGGAGCCATCATAGAGCCAATTCTGGCAATCATTGATGCAAAACCAAGGGCAGCAGTTCGAACTACTGTTGGAAATAACTCTGAAGAATACAAGTACACGAGTATAAAGACCATAAACGCAGCTACGACACCAATTGAAGCAAACACTATTGAACCTGTACCCGATGGAATTGCAGTTAATATAAAAAAACAAAGAGAACATAGCCCTTGAAAAATTAACATCATAGGTTTTCTTTTCATAATTTGAATTAAAGGTACGGTTATAAGAGTGCCGCTCAGTATGAGAGCGGCACTAATTGCAACATTAGTAAATATATCCCCCGTCAAATGACTAATATATTGAGAAACGCCATAAAAACAAAAACTACATGTAAACCATTGATATGCCATAGCCAGTATACGTTTTCTTAAATTAGGAGTCTTGAATAAATCGAACACAGTTCCCTTTTTTAATCCACTTTGATCGGCTGCTGCTTGGTGTGCCAAGACGTTACTTCTGATGTCAGCTGTTGGGAGTTTATTTCTGTAATATTAAAATTATGATAATATATTCTTTTAACTTTATTAATGACTAGCTGACCCGGCGAACTTCGTTCCGCCTAACAGTCGATCAACATTACTTTATTATTCTAAAATAAAAGAATTTTTCTAAAATAAACGTAGTCTAAGTTACTCCTTATTACATCAGCTACCTGCCAATAAAAGTCCCGTCAAAATCGGTCCAGCCATTTCAGAGATTAGCCGGAACAAACAGAGAGACAGACAGACAAAAATTTAAAAAAAATGTTATTTTGGTGTATGTACCGTATATAATAATATACCTATTCATATACATGTAGTAAAAAACGGTTATTTCAATATTACAAACAGACACACCAATTTTATTATATGTATAGACTAGAAGTACGACCTCGCTTCGCTTCGGTTTCAAAAGGTTCATTCGGTCTCACAACAAACGCCTACGGAAAATATCATTGCAATTGCGTATTGCATCATTCGCATTTTCAAAGGCGCTTAAAATATTAAAATTCTGAAAATGACTGAAAAATATGTTGAACATAATAAAATATAGCCTATGTTACCCGCTTCATTTATTAATTTCTAAAGGTGAAAGAATTTTTCAAATCGGTTATGTAGATTTTGAGTTCATCATCATCATATCAGCCAAAAGACGTCCACTGCTGGACATAGGCCTCCCCCAATTTTCGCCACCGGACGGTCGTACGCCGCCCTCATCCATCTGTTGCCCACCACCCTTATAAGGTCGTCGGTCCACCTTGTGAGGGGTCTGCCCACGCTGCGTCTTCCGGTTCGTGGTTGCCACTTTATAAAATTTCTGCCCGAGCGGCCGTTAGTTCTGCGAGCTATGTGTCCTGCCCATTGCCACTTCAGAGAAGCAACTCTTTTGAGTTCTCTCACAACAAATGTGAGTTAAATCGTTGCAAACAAACATACAAAAAAAGCAAATATTTTCTCTTTATAATATTATAGTTTAATTAGATACCTATACCTACCTAGAAAAAACATTCTAAAAGAGTCACCAAAGAAATCACTCGTTAAATCTAATTCGGCTGTATTTAAAACAAGCTTAAAACATATTGACGCCCGTACTAGGTGCAGTGTGCTACTGTGCAAAACCAGGGTCTTTGTCTACTGTGTGTCGCCATAAATAGAGCAAAGACGTGCTCACTAAGTATGGTTTTATTGGAAAGCTCATAGTCGTTTAAAACTATATAAAGTCGATAAGGACATAGTATCATTTAATTTTGTAAAATCTTGATCATAAGCCATGTAGGCTGAAAAAATCACTATGTGGCCCGATTATATAATAAAGGTGGCAGGCAACCGATGTACACGAGCGACTCATTACCAGTCAAAGACTATATAAAAAAAAATAGGCAGGGCACATGATTACGACACGTTAAATATTTGTTATGGATAAGTAACTTACATTTTAGCAACTTTGGTTAGTATTGCAATAGCCTCTTCATTTTTCTTCACTGCCAACAGCCATCTTGGCGTTTCAGGTAATAAACAATAATATAATGATAGCAAAAGAATGGGAGCTGTGATTGCCAAATGGAATTTCCTAAAATCTCTGATATAGTAGCTTATTAATGGTAGCGTAAGATGACCGATATTCAATGGTACTTGATAAAGAGCTGAGACAGGAGGTCGGTGCTTTACACCTATAAATTCCATAAGTAATACAAATCCTGCCACCATCACTCCTCCAACAGATGCACCCACGCCGAAACGAAAAGCGTTAAAAAGCCATAATGATGGTGCAAAGGATGCTGCAATTCCTGCACCTGCTTGAAGGATTACCGCAGCTATTAATGGAGGCCTTCTTCCGTACCTAAAAAATAAATAATTGCAATTTGAATAACACACAAACCAGGACCAGAGAGCCGAAGAGTTATAACTGTTGTGGGTTTTATGTGTAACGACCAGTAAAGCCAATATCATCATCTTTATACAACAATAGTAGGAGATAAATAGGCTACCGGCACTCTCATTTACTGAGCAAAATACATTAATATGAAAACTTATATTTTACGTCGATAACTATAATTGAATCGATCCGGTCCATTCATGCTGAAACCAGCAAGGCTCTATCTACTACCGAGTAAATAAATTGTTTGTGAAGGTTGTCAAACACGTTAGTTAACAGCATGTCTACATATATACAATAGGTATCAGAAACGATGCATCACCTGTCAGAAGCCATTCCAAAAATTATGCTGCCTATTAACGTGCCTCCCTGAATTATCATTTGAGATGAAGCTGCTAGATGCTTCCTCTCACAAATCAAATTCCATTCTGTTATAATAGTACTCGTGAATATTGACTTATCATAAATTGGGTTTTTACAGGGGCAGACATTCCAAGCAGAAACGCCACCGCCTGACGGAGGAGGAAGGACATCATCATCACGAACCAAAGCATCACCACATGTATATTTCACAGGAGGTGCCAAAAATATAATGGACATTTGAATCCAACCCATGGGCAATTTATTCATAAATATTAGGAAACAGATCCATAATTGATACTTTCCCCATGCGCCGATTGAATTTTGAATTATATCTCCAGAAGGAGGCCCTGAAAATACAGCAAAGTGATGAAGGTAAGATTCTTACCACGCATACTGTAAAATTAGAAAATTCTCAAATGCAAACCTTTGTGTGATGAGCATGATTGTTTGTTCTGTGTCTGGGTGTAATTTATCTATAATATGTATATATTTAAAAAAAATGTATATAAGTAGTTTATCAGTTGTTTAGTACCCATAACACAAGCAAATATAATTGCTTAATTTGGGGCTAGATGTCGCTGTGTGAATGTGGTAGAATAAAAAAATAAAAATATATATCTGAACACACACAACGCCATCTTGGCCCAAAGTAAGTTAATACATATTATAATATTATTATGTTGTCAGATGTAAAATTGTGTATCATCCCCAGAAACAAATTCAGGTACCTATTTCTCTTAGCTTCCTCTACTAATGCTTACGGGTCTTGTTTCTGTACTACATAAGTATTGGGAATTGGAAACAAACTTAAGAGTACTTCCCCTTGTATTTTCACATTCTTTCGAGGCTATTCACTGCTGGACTAAGGCCTTACCTAAGCATCTCCACTTTACCAGGTTGTCGGTCCGCCAGGTGGATAACCAATCATTTTGCACTAATCGAATAATAAATAGTAAACCTAGAGTAATCCTAGAAAATTAAAAACGTTTTGATTGATATGCACTCCCTACCAGTAGGTTAATTTATTTGTACAGTTACCTACCTACATACGCCACATAGTTTTTTGAAAGAAACAAGTAGGTA
Source organism: Parascotia fuliginaria (assembly GCA_963082885.1). Classification (NCBI taxonomy): domain Eukaryota; kingdom Metazoa; phylum Arthropoda; class Insecta; order Lepidoptera; family Erebidae; genus Parascotia; species Parascotia fuliginaria. The sequence continues at coordinate 7,775,483 of OY720180.1, read as the reverse complement.
TATTATTTAATTGTCTTACCTTTTATATATTTGTATAGAAACATTGTCACAAACTTGCACTTAAAGCAAATTTATAAATTCAGTAATGCCTAATTCACGTATTTATTTGCTCAAATTTACACTTTTGACCTAATTAATTTAAAAAAAATTATATATTGAACTTTTTCTTTTTTTCTAATTCATAAACATAATGTATACAATATAGTATTTTTACGGAACATGATAATTATTACTTGTAATTTTTTAATAATCAAAATTATGAAAGGGTGGGTGATTTAGTCAAGCATCAAAAAAAAAACAAACAACTATCGCCCGTCAAAAATGTACTCTTCTTTTATATGGCTATGACCAAGAAGATTGTAGTATACGCTCTTTGGTACGGTAGACAAAGCGCCATATTACCACGCTGACCATTTTACTTAGTGTTTTTGAACTTCAACATCCACGCCTATTATTCTACTATTTTCAAGTTCATCAAGTTAAAATAAAGTATATAACAGTGTAACGGTGCTTTATTTAAGTCGCAAACATAGTGACTGCCAACCTAAGTACTTCGCCTTTGCATCTCAAGGATATGATATGTGATGTTGCCTATTACTGCATTAATTTCAAGATTTTTTTTTTACTGTACAATGGTTCTTGACCTGACAGATAATTATCTGAAAGGCAATAAAACATTCGCAGGAAGAAATGGTACCTAGTGGTAATGTCATTGTGATAATGATTGCTGATAATATTGAATGGGATTACCGCTAGTGGCTGGCATTTCGCTTAAGTACATCCGTCGAAGATTCTTAACACTTTTTTAGTAAATATTTTTATTAGTTAGAGTTAGTTAAGTCACCTAGAAAATTTGCAAGTAGGTACATGGTATTTCAAGCGCAGGATTTTGAGAACCATGATACAGAGCTTTCCATACGTAATTCCAACCCACTACATCCTATTTAAGAAATAACTGTTACTTGAAACAGATTACGAATAATATACGTTACATTTATTACAGCAATCTTTTAATGTTCACTTCACATACAATATATAATATATAACAACTATCAAGTTAATACCGTATTGTCCATCATGAGGTCTCCACTTCTTCGATTTTGCCGTTTTCCAATAAAATTTTCTCCTTCTTCAATAGTCATTAACAGTTCACAATCTTTTGTTTCTGGTAAGAGTAAACATAGTAATGCTGCCACAATTGGAAATATGCCAAAAGCTACAGGGGCACACCACTTTCCGTATTTTCTCATATCGGCTACAAACGGTGCAAGCATAGCGCCGAGCCGAGCCATCATGGAACAAATACCTAAAGCAGCATTTCGTACTACCGTAGGAAACATCTCCGAACAGTACAAGTACACTATAACGAACACGACGTAGCAACACATGACACCGATGCAGCCGAGAGCTACAGATGTCATACCTTCAGGCACAAGGGCGACTACGAGTATACAGAAACTGCATAACACATTCGTAATAATAACTACTGTTTTGCGAGCAGTAAATTTAATTAGTGGTACCGCAAGTATGCAGCCACATAAGCATACAGTGCCGCTGGCCACTACGTTGATGAATACGTCTCCAGGTAGATGGCTGATATAATAGGCCATACCGTAGAAACAGTAACTGCATGCGAGCCAAATAAAAGACATTACCAAAATGTTCCTTCTTAAATTTGGTGTTCGAAACAAATCCAATACTGAGCTCTTCTTTTTCACAATTCTATGCTCAATTTGATATTCTTCAATTTTAACCCTTATAATTTCCGGTGACAAATTATTTCTGAAAAATAAAACAGTATGTTACTTTTTGTTACCAAAAAAAATTTCTAAGTAGAATCAAAGTTCTTAAGCTGCAAGCTGTAAGATTGTAAGGTTTTATAATAATGATAATGTAGTTGGATCAAATTAGCTGAATGACTGCCTACTGCTGGACAGAAAGGAAATTTTAAAAATAATTATAATTTAAGTACATACGTTTTAGCTACTCGTTCCATTAAAAGAATTGCTTCTTCAGTCCTTTTCATAGCCAGTAGCCATCTAGGCGTTTCTGGCAATATACAAATGTATATTAACAGAATCACGTTTGTGAGCGATATACTAAGTTGAAAATATGAGAAATCTCTGATGAAGTAGCCGAATGCTGCCAAGAGAATGTGACCGAAAGTAAATGGTATATGAAAGATCGCTGACACTATATCCCTTTTGTTGCTGCCAACATACTCCATGATAATCACAAATGCGATGACCATCACACCACCAACTGCAAATCCCAGTGCCATTCTGACAATTGTAAAACTCCAATAATCTGGCAAAAACGAACACATGACACCCATAAAAATTTCTATTATCACTGATAATATTAACATCGGTTTCCTTCCATACCTGAAAATGATAATATAATAAATACATTTTAAGTTAAAGGATGTCCTCGTATTAATAAGAATCACAAAGAGAATGAGAATACCTACTTGTCTGATGCGATACCAAACAGTAAACTACCAGTGAGGACACCAAATTGAAAAACCGTTTGGTTTAAATCTTTCAACCAGGACTTTTCACATATCAAATGCCATTCAGTGATTATAGTTCTTGTGAAAATTGTTGTATTATAAATAGGGTTATCACAACACCTCGTATTCTCATCTGGGCAATAGTAATGTGCTGGTGGAGCCAAGAAAATAATAGCCATCTGATGAAATGCGACGCCAAATCTGCTCAAAAATACAATTACACATAACCAGAAGTGAAACGTCCCATACTCTCCTATTAACTCATTTATTAAAACCATAACTTATTTTAGAAATTTTAAAATATCTATAAAATATCTCATAGCCGAAAGCGCGACAAATATTTTTACTCGTATTTAAAATAAAGATTATGTAGTATAATCTGTAAAGATTTTTAAAGATACAAATAATAAACAATATAAAACCAGTAGGTCATGTTCATTTTAAATAGGGTAGCTTATTTAGTACGGTAATAGGTGTCTTTTCTGATATATAATAGTTTGACGCTTTGCACATCGAATCAGGCATTGCATAGTTCAGCTACATTGCAGTTAAAATTCAAATCGTAATTTGAATTACAAGTGTGGAATAGCACTAACTATTCCATACTTGTGCTCTAAGACTCAATTACTTAACTTTGTTTTCATAAAACTACGTGTTTTAAATAACATTACATAACATAACTTATTTATCAACCAACACCGAAAAGCTCTTTTTGTACTTTTTAGAAAAGTAAACCACTATATATAGTCTTTACCGTGATGTGTAAGGACGAGGTACGTACAAAATAGATATTCGTGAATTCACACCACTGGCCGAAACAACGAATTTTAAAAGGGTCATTGTAAATTTCACACCGTGGTCCGAAAAGCTCGTGGTGTGAATTGACGAAGAACCCTTACATATTTATACATTGTCATGTTAAGAGCAACTGTTCAAAACTAAACAACATTGCCTATTCTAGGTTCTAAAACACTTATTATCATATTGGCTAATTTTATTATTTTAAAGTGGTTAAATACATTTACATTTGGTGCTACTATCCAATTCAGGTCATTAGCTCACAACCTTTGGGGCCCGGGTGTACCTATAGCACTTCGGTTACCAGAAGTAACCGAAGTGCTATAGGTACACCCGGGCACAATAGCAAATACAATAGATGGTAGCCATAGTGTGACACCCTCTAACATTATTACAAAGAGAGCTACCACAGCACCAACTCCAGCTGTCATCGACGAAAAGGCGATGGCAGTGCTCCTGTTGACCTTTGGAAATCATCATCATCATCATATCAGCCGAAAGACGTCCACTGCTGGACATAGACCTTGCCCAATTTTCACCACCGTGGCCGGTCGTGAGCCTCCCTTATCCATCTGTTGTCCGCCACCCTTATAAGGTCGCGTCGGTCCACCTCGTGAGGGGTTTGCCCATGCTGCGTCTTCCGGTTTGTGGTCGCCACTCTACGAGTATAACCTTTATTTATTTATTTATTTATTTATTTACCAACTTACATTGACAGTATAAACCACACGTACAAGTTATTGGTAAGACACTAACTATTGGTTATTGTCCCAGCGGTCAGTTATGAGAGCTATGTGTCCTGCCCATTGCCACTTCAGAAAAGCAACTCTGTTAATCTCGTCACGTCGTTGAACATAACTCAGAACAAGCTATACGATCAGGTATTGTTGCGAATATAAAAAACAAATGTCACATACTATCAACATCTGCACTGCACCGTTGGTCTAGTGGTTAGTGTAACTGACTGCGACGCCAGGTGTCGTGGGTTCGATTCTCGCGGAAGGCAAATATTTGTGTGATGAATGTGTGTATTTGTCTTCAGTTTGGGTGTTTTCTATGTATTTTAAGTATGTATTTACAAAAAAAGCTCTGCTTAGCTTGGGACTAGATGACGATGTGTGATAGTGTCCACATATTATTATTATTATTATTATTATCGTTTTTCTTCAAAGATATGTTTTTGTCGAAATAATTATCTGCCGATCAAGTGCATGTCGAAGCAGTGTCTGTCGAAGTAGTGATATTTCGAAGGTGTGTGTGTTGTCGAAGTATGTGGCGTGGAAACAATGTTCGTCGAATTATGTTCTGACGAAGCAGTGACTGTCAAAATAAAGAACTGTAGAGAATCAAAGGTACACCTCCAAAAATGACGATGCTTTGAATAGCATCTGATTAAAACTGCCCAGAGAGTTTATAGATATATATTATTATAATGGTTCTTATTCATTTTCATATTCATTTATTTAATAACATAAGATAAACGTCAATACACAATTTAGTCCATTAATAATTTTGACATTATCTAAATATTGAAAAACATTGTATCTAAAATTAAATTTTCAATTGTATAGGTTATTGGTAAAATATTAAATTTTAAAAGAAAAATACAATAGAATTATACATAATAGAGTTCTTGAGAATATTATTGTATCATGCACCGGGTTATCACAAGGGCAATGGTCCGGTACATCACCACACATGAATGACACTTGTGGACCCAAGAATATAATAGCCATTTGATGCCATGCAATAGGAAATTTCGATAGAGATACAGTGAAACAGAACCATAACTGATTCAGTTCTGAATTATGTCTGTACTAAAAAGTCCTGAAAATAGAGATTATAATGATAGCCTACCTATGAAAACGAGTAGATAAATAGTTCGACTACACGTAGGTATTAGAATGCAATGTCATGTATGACGAAGGAATTGCAGGAAATACATCTCAATACAAAACCATAATTGATAGCCAGCAACCATCAAGCATCCTACGACCGGCTAACATATTTTTTATAGAAATTACGAATAGGGTTAAGGAATCAAAAAACAATAAAAATAAAACTAATTAAATTATGTCTTTTGAAATTTGTTTTAATAATCTTTTATCAATAATCTGTCATAGGCTCATTATGAGATTCTAAGACTTATTTTACCTATCAATAATAATACTATTATAATTCTAGTGTTTATAATAGTAAAAACCACGTGAAAACTTACCGGTGCTTCCACCCACCTGTTCAGCTTGATCAGACATGATCTCATATTTATTTCTTATTCATTATCTAAATCTGTCAATAACAATTGATTGGTGTGTATACACCATTCCCACTTAAAACCAGTGCGAAAATTATATAATATTTACTTTTACAGATATTAGTGAAATTGTATCCTCAAATTTTGAGTTAGAATACCTATTAAAGAACTTTTCCATCAGTGATACTTCAAATAAGAGTTCAAAACGAACGGTGGGTTTGAAATCAGATTTTATAGCTTTGCCTGGCAACTGCCATACCTACCTTTCTCCTATCCATAATACACAATTTTACTATTATTCTACTACTTACTCGAAAGTAATTCTTGGTGTCAAATAATTTGACGCTCTACGTACAACTTTTTGTTTGACTGAGCTCTCACTGCTTTACGCTTTAAGTTGGCTTAGAATAAACTGACAAATGCAGTTAGCTGCAAAGCACTAAATACATTAAGTACTTACTAAAACTTCTAGAAACTATGTATTCTTATTATACTGGATCGCCTAGCTAAAATCTATATTGATACAAGTTAAAATCCTGTTTTAAATATATAAATAGCAATTACTTAAAATAAATAGAAACATGAAACTTTTGAAAATTTTGAATTTTGCATTAAACAAAAAATTTGTGTTCTGCAAAATATTTCATCAAAATTTTTGGATTCATCTTCTTTGGTACACACCTACTAAGATGTAATAATTGAAATTACTAACAAGGTTTGTAGAACTGTATAAAAATAAAACTATTTATAAAACTCTCTTTTAAAATCATATTTTAAAATCAGGAACACCACAGGCAGAAGTTATCTAGAAGGTCGTACTCCAACTAATTGACCTAATAAGTGAATAATTTTAATTCACATAAATCTATTCTTACATGTTATGATATTCATCTCCAAACTACTTATTGGGTAAGATGCTGACACAAGATGCTGGCAAAATAATTAAAAAAGTAATCCTGATAAACACACAAAATACTAGGTATTAATTTACAATCAGCTCGTGCCACTAGGTTTAATTTTTTTTCCAAAAGATTCGCCTTCTTCTATTGTGGTAGTCAATTCACAACCTTTTGTTTCGGGTAAAACAAAAGTTACAAAAGCTGCTATTAGTGGCAGTATTGCAAATATTAATGGTGGTAACCATAATGCTGTATCTCTCATATCTATAACAAAAGGAGCTATCATAGAACCAATTCTTGCTGACATAGACGAAAAGCCAATAGCAGCGTTTCGAACAACCGTCGGGAATAACTCAGTACAATATAAATAAACAACTACAAATACTATAAAACTTGCTACAACACCAATACTGGCACACACTACAGAGCCGATTCCTTCAGGTATTATCGCCAATATGATCAAACAAACGGCACAAATTAGATGGAATATTATCACTAATAATTTCCTACCTATCAATTTCATTAGAGGTATTGATGCTAGAGTCCCTAGTAGTGTAACACCAGCACTGCACGCCACATTGATAAAAGCATTCCCACTCAGTTGCCCTACATATTGTGATACTCCATAAAAACAATAACTGCACGTCAGCCAGTTAAACGCCATAGCTAAAACATTTTTCCTGAGGTTTGGAGTCCGGAAAAGATCTAATAGATTACCCTTTTTTAATTGATGTTTTTCTATAGTTGCTTGATAAGCTTCGACATCGCCGCGAATGTTGTCTACTGAGCGGTTATTTCTGAAAATAAAAATAATCAGATAACATAAGCAAATTAAAGTGCATGTGTGATTGTTATACGTACAAACAATTTATGGAAAGGAACAAATCTCGGCAACTGGTAATTTCTAAAACAATGGCACTAATATGTACTGCTGCAGTCGTTTACTCCCTGTATTGTATTAGAAGTCACCAACACAACCACTAGTTTTCGTTTCCGAGAGCGTTTCCTTTTTGCCCAATATCACTACTTACATTTTAGCTACACGCTCCAGAAGAACAATAGCTTCCTCTGTACGTTTCATTGCAATTAACCATCTTGGTGTTTCGGGTATCAAAAGAAAGTATGATAGCAGGAGAATAACTGGTATTGATATCGAGAATTGGAAGACAGAATAATCTCTGAAATAATAGGCAAAAACAGGCAGTAACATATGTCCCAAATTAAATGGCACCTGATACAATGCCGATATCACATCTCTATACTGTGTGCCCACGAACTCCATTACGATGACAAATCCAGTAACCATGGTTCCTCCAACAGACATGCCGATTAAAAACCTCAAGAATGTAAATGTCCAGTAATCGGGTACGTAAGCTGCTGCTACTCCGGCGGATATTTGCATGACCACTGCCATTAGAAGAGGATACTTTCTACCGAACCTAAAACAACAGAAAATTAATGTACGAGTATTAATCACAACCCATCTTTTCTTCTATACGCTCACATTCGATCTAAGTCAATCAAAGCACATAAAAATTAAGTTCAATTTAGAAACGAAAGCAAGCAATTTATGCAAACATTATTACCTGTCTGATGCTACCCCGAATATAACGCTGCCAGACAATGTGCCTAATTGAAATAACGTCTGTGTAAAAGATGTGAGCCACTTTCTTTCACATATTAAGTCCCATTCCATAATTATTGTTTTAGTAAATATTGCAGTGTCATATACTGGTTCTGGACAAGGGCAAGTGCTGTTGCCCGAATCGCCACAAGTGTATGAGACTTTAGGTGCCAAAAATAGAATAGCCATTTGATGAAAGGCTATTGGAAATTTTGTTAAAAATATCAGCAAACAAAGTCCAAGATGATATTTTCCAAATGATCCAGTCACTTTTTGAATTAAATCAGTCTTTGCCTCTTTGACAGGTTGTTTAATTCCTGAAAATAAAAAAAATGTTCTATTAAAAATAAGCTCGTCTCAATTGTATTTTTTAAGACTATAGCAGTTGAAAATAGATAGGTACCTATTTATGTCATCACTTCATCAGATATTCATAGAATAAAGATACTTCATTTCATTGTGAAATTTCAGAACACATTGGATTAATAGTTATTACTCCAAAAATAGATTTCAAGCTTTTCTCTAGTATCGTATAGTTAAAAAAGTAGTAGGTATCCTACCTATTATAATTAGAAACTTTGCAAAAGAAATGAATCCTAATGCGCCACCTATTTAACCTCACAATATAAATATCTTTTATTCTACACATAAAAGAACTCTTTGTTTCTGTTACAATTTACTACTTGAATGTCCTTCTCATAACTCCAATTTCATCCACTCCTCTTTCCATATTCAATCTATACCTACTACTTTAGAATGCCCTCTCAGTGGAAATCAGGATGGCCACTAACCGTAACACATTTAAGGCCTTTACCTCAAATGTAGAGTCCGAACAGTTCGGACTCTCTTTAAGAATAAACTGGCAGAATCAGCTCCATTAATAGATAAGTAAAAGGTGAGTATATATTTATTTATGTATAAGATGTATGTTAATGTGTTTATATATTTATGTAATTATTGTTTTATGTAAGTACTGGTAAACTTTTATTTAATAAAATATATAGATAAGTATTAGCAAAAGTTAATTTTCAATATAACTATCATGTACTTACACTATGTTTTTACTCTGCATTAAATACCCGATAGGTTGACTGGTAGACTAGGCCTTTGGCATTAAATCTGCCTATATAAATTTTATATGTGTAAAAAGCTTTAAATAAAAAAAAATCCAAATGATAGTGAAAACCGTATTAATATTGCGCGTTTTAAAAACGTTAACGTTAACGACATAGGAAAAAAACACTTACCACTACTACGAGTATTTAAAGACAAACTAAGAAAAAAATAAGCGCTTCCGTCACGATCACAACTTCCATACAATTCGCAACCTCTTTGGAAAAGAAATTATGAACGAGAATTTAGTATGGCAATTTTGAACTTTGTGGTAAAGGACACAAGTCAAACATCAAACATTATTAAAAAGACATTATCTCGTCGTGCAACATTACCACTTAAGTGCAAGTCGAAAGAGGAATTAAGCAGGTAATTGTACAATCTATTTGCGTACACTGACCGTTGAGGTACGAATATACATTTTGTAGTTTGTGGCTACGAGACGGTAACCGTTAAAGAAAATCCATAAAACAGATATCTGGCACCTATACCATGGCCTGGTGGTAAATAAGACCTTACACGTATGTAGGAAAAACTAACATTAGACAATGCTAAATGATGAAATCTTAATATGAATGAACTTTTATAAGAATTCAATTATCCGCTAATGATAGAAAAGTCACAAATACAAAATTATAACAGTTTCGTCGTTATCCACGGAACAGACTAGAGAGCATGCATAAAAGCCACAACTGTGCATGAGATTGCAATCTGTTACTATTTAGGCACTTTGCTTATGGAATGGGGTTAATTACAACAAGCTGGTACCTTCAACTAGGGTTAACCAAAAGAACAAGTGAGGTTAACAGAAAACAAGTTAGTAACTTGTATTTTACAGCATAAGCCGTGCACACACTTAGAAATACAATGACGTACCGTTACACGTTCTGTTTCTATGTATTGTCACCCTAAAACGGATGCTAAATTATGCCACAGAACACTTAATAGTACTATATTAAAACATTTAGAAGAACGAGCTACAAAAACACTAAATTTAGTAAAAAAAAAATATTTTTATCAATCTTACTCACGAATATAATTTTAAGAACATCTTTAAGCATTGTAAGTACCTAACATACGATTTCGTACTGTTAAACACATTCTTTAAAACTTTGGGTTGAGATCGGGATTGGAAGGTCGTCCAAGAATTACTGGTCGGCAGATTGGATTAAGGCTTCGTAAAGTTAGGACAACCGAGGGATGAGGGCGGCTCACGATCGGAAAAGCTGACGAAAATTGGGGGAGACCTGTGTCCAGCAGTGGACGTATTTTGGCTGATATGATTATGATGAAAGTTAGGGCACATCTAGCGTTTTTATTGCAAACGAACAAGTGGCTCTTGATGGTAAATTATCACCATCGCTCATAGATCTCAAAGACGAGAGACGCCGCAATACTTACAGCTGAAGATACATAGTTACATAAGTACAATCTCTACAGCTGCCAATACAAAAATTTTATTATGAATACTGAAAGTCACAAGAGAATTTGATCTGTAATAGAAATTTCCATCTAAAAGGGATGACAGATAAACATGCTTTGGAGATTCCTATGTTGTTAGCGGCAATTTCGACAAAATAAAAGAATGTAGATGATGAAATTAATTAGTCTTTTTGTTAAATACTTATTTTTCGTTGTTACATTTTGACATATACAAATATATATTGAGATAATTAATTATTCAGTGACCTCATTCGTATAAAATTATGGCATTTGTTTAAAATGCATACGAGTCACTGCCTAGCAGCAGGATATAATAATTAGGTCAGTGATGTTATGACTGTACTCTTCTATGGGGCACAGCTTCCTACATACGGTTTATCTACCTTGTGCTACATGTGTAGATAGACGGCGCCGCTATAACATAAGGAGTACTTATTATTTAAGATATTGCTATTCTGCTAATCAAAGTCAGTAACAAGTAGGATGACTTGGACGAAACAAAAGAAAACTGCTCTACATTAGTTTGAGGTCATAGCGAAAGTCTTTTTAAAGCAATAGAATGATAGAGTCTATATTCGATATAAATAATACCTAATAAATACCAAGACAGCTAAAATTTTATCACTATGTTGTTAGTTAGTTTGTTTTTGTTTTAAATTACATATGGGTGTGAGCAAGAGTAGGTATAAATTAATAATAAACAACAGTTTGAAGCCAATAATGTGTTTAAAGCGATAGATAAAGAGAGAAAGATAAAGATTGGAGTATTCATCGCATCCGGTACAAAGATTGAATCCGTGTCAATTACCGTTTTAATTACTGTTTGTGTTGCTTTTCAAATACTTTAAAACATACTAGATATGCTTAGCTGTACTCATTGTACTTAACGATTGAAATGATTGAACACCTACTTTATTCTGCAACATAGATCACCTAACTGGTTTATGATAAAAGAATTTTGTTATCTCTCATATTTAAATGACTGGCCGTATGATTTTCGGTCCAAAACCCAGATTTGAAAATAACAAATTGAAAGTTCAGAATTCTGGCTCGTTTAAGCATTTCTGCTATTTAATTCAAACATAGCTCATGTAGGCACTTAATATCCTGTCTCAAGTCAGGCCTATAAAGATGAAATTTGTTTTCTGCTTTGTAAAGAAGAGAACTTCATCTTTAAGAAAAAGTTAAATCTAAAAGGGATGGCAGGTGAACATGGAGATTCCTATGTTCAGTTAGCGGCCATTTTGACAAAATAAATGAATACTTAAAGATGATGAAATTAATTAGTCTTTTTGTTAAATACTTATTTTTCTTTGTTACAAATACATTTTGAAGATAAATAAATACTAGTTTGAATAGTGACCATGTTTAAAAAAAGAACTAGGTAATTAATTATTCAGTGACCTCTAATTCGTATAAAATTATGGTATTTGTTTAAAATGCATAAGAGACTAAATTATTACCTACTAATAGTACTGTTATAATGTATAATAGCACATAATAATATTATTTTAATGTGTCTAATTTATACGTTATACTATCCATATTGTTTTATTTAAATGCTCAACTGGTATGGATGCCGACCCCAATATATTGAGAAAAGGAGCAAAGAATGATGTAGACAGATATTTTTTTTAACTTACATTTGAAAGAAAATAAAAAAATTGTAACAGAAATTATATTTATTTAGTATCTGTAGGTACTAAATAAATGTCTCAATTTAAATTTTTTCAAAGCCACATAAATTTGCACAAGGTAAAACAACAACTTATGAGATATACTTATCTAATTCTAAAAGAATATTGTGCGCCTTATGCTTCACGGTAAATTGGTTAAAATCTGTAGTTAGGTACCTATACCTAGGTACTTATTGGCAAAATGTACCTATACTAATATGTAGAGCGGAAAAGTTTGTGAGTTTGTTTGAACACGCTAATCTCGAGAAATACCAGTCGGATTTAAATAATTCTTCTTCGTTTAATAGTCTTGCGGAAGGTTATTATAGGCTATGTAACATCACGCTACGAGCGACGAGAGCGGAGCAGTAATTAGTAATTAATATTTTCCATTGGCACTTATCGTCTATAGGCGGCAATGCAATTAATAAAAGCCTACACTCCACCTTTTTTTTTCATGGAACCCGCCAGGGAAAGGCGGGGGGTTATGTCGGACTCTCCGACCGCACTCAAAACGCGGCCGGGCGGCGGCATATTGACTAAAACCCACGGTGTTCCTCCAGACGGCCAGTGTCGGGTTCGCGGGAGACGCTCGCTCTACCCACAGAGTACATTATAATGTATAGGAAACTCTACCTCAGAATAAACATTTGCTGACCCGCTGGATAAGGGCCTAAGTAGGTATTATTTTTATTACACATACTTTAAACGAAGATGGTCATTCCTATCTCTATCGCTATCTTAAGGAGGCGTGGCAATTTCGAACTTATTACAAATTCTTGGTTTTCTCGATGTTTTATATCAGTCAATGTCAGTAATGTCTAAGACTAACTAAGATAAACTTAGAGTAACTTATAAACCTAAGATAGATACCTACCTAATCCGTAATCAAATTAACTATAAACTGTATCTACCTATTTATTATTTTAAATGCACATGCAACGATCAATATTATAGGTCGAGCTTGAACAATCTATTATTACCATACACTAACACTAAGCTGTTAGTGTAGTGTAATTTAGATCTACCTTAACACGCAAGGAATGAGTTAAGGTACCTGCCAACAAATGTTCCGAGTTTGAATAAGTCAAGCGGTGTTATGTTTGCAAAAGTCCTTATGACACAAAAGTTTACAATGATTAGGCACCTGCTACATAACTGTCCTTTGTGGTAGACCGGTTTCCGAACTAGGTTTCGTGGTCATATAGATTACGAGACCTCTTAATGAAGGCCGCTTTGAAAGGCCTGATGATATTGCCTCCGCGGTAAACAGTAACTATACACAATAGTGTATTGAACAAAGATCAAATTAATTTGATACATACATACAAATAACACATTACACAAAAGAGACTATTACAACCCAATGTCAATGATAACTTTATAAAATATCAGGGTCGATGCTTCGTACAAAACGCGATTTCACTTTCACTGACAATAAATTCACTTACCGTTTCGATCTTGCATCTCCATTATAGTTTACAAGTATTTATTTTATCACGTGTCGATAATCACCATCACGAATTAAGTACACTGGGTTGTTGCCAATATAGCGTTCTACACGAGTGACAATATGTGACTGAGAATACAGTATTGTTAGCAACGGAACTCCATGTTTACTGCAGCGCCCGCGCAACCCTTCTCTTGACGCTATCACCATATACTTAGCTCAAGTTATGTTGTGTAGGTACATTATCATTCTGCCGTCATAAATTGCGCTATAATGTTACTTTATTATTGAACGATGTTACTCTCATCCTGCTGTCTGTCCATTCGTTCTGGTTTGCAAATTGTAGAAGGTAAGTAAATACCTTAACTCATTTTCTTTTGCTTTTCATTTGCAGATAGGTTGTGACAAATGTACCTACTTATGGTAGAGCTACAGACCTAAATTTAAAGTAGATAGGTAATTTACATAGAACATTGCACCGAAACCGAATATTATTTATTTATTCGGTGTATTGTTTATTAAAATGAATAGGGACCTCAACAAAAAACATATTTATTTTAAGATATTACGTGAAATGAATACCACAATCACCTGTAAGAACTAGGTAGGTACCTACATCGAACTAAATCGAGTGCGCGCATACCTGCTCTATTTCATTTTAAAATATAATATTACTAGCGACACGCCCCGGCTTCGTGCGGGTGCAATGCTGATACTTTATTTCGTATCAGCATTGCACCCGTGCGAAGATAAAAAGATGTGTACGATAGTTAGAGACATTCTGTAGTATATTTACTACAGAATGTCGGCTTCCGTCCGGTACCGCCGCAACTGCTATGTTCCTGGTTCCTGCATTTTAAATCTGTAATATCTTCGAAAATATTCATTTAAATTACATGCTGTAATAGTGCCATATTAAGTTACATTAAATGCACAATGTATTTAAGGTAAGTACCTTATTACCTTAATTGAATAAGGATTCGTAAATAAGCCATTATTTCTAGTAAAAAGTATAGGATAAAAAATGGTAATTGTGGGTTATCCCTACGAGATAGATATATACCATCGCAGACTTTTTTGTAGACATTTTTAAGATGTACAATATTGTAGTACATTATTTTGATCTATCTTGTAGGGTTCAGCCAGCGTTTGCAATGTAAGCGCTAAAAAATTATTATTTACGACATCACATTAGAGTCCTCTAAAATCATCAGTATTTCTCTACTACGAGTATATTATGCATGATATACATATAAACCTTCTTCTTGAATCACTCTATTTATTTAAAGAAACCCGCATCAAAATCCGTTGCGTAGCTTTAAAGATCTAAGCATACATAGGGACAGGGACAGACAGACAGCAGACAGACAGCGGGAAGCGACTTTCTTTTATACTATGTTGTGATGATAGTGATTAGAATGACTAAGAGATATGCATGAAACCATTTTTTTGAAAAACTTTTTAAACTGTATAATATGTAGGTATTTAAAGATAAACAAATAGGTACCTGACCTTATACATACCAATCTAATCGTAGTAGACAAGTCAGCTTATTACATACAATGTGTTTTGCCTATTACCAGCAAAACACATAAATAAAGCCAATTATGTAAACAATTCAACTTACAATGAATGCAATATGTGAGATGCACACGGGTGCACGAGATCAACTCTGACGTTGTGACGTTGTTCAGGTAATGATAAACAGAAATGTCACATGAATATCTACTGATAAAAAGTCAATTATTAAAACGAGTCACACTTTCTAGAAATTATACATCGTTAGAATCTCATCGTTAGAATTTCAGAGTAATGACGCGGGTTTTGCTCTTCCATTAAGAGCAACACGCCTTTTTTCCACGTAGAGGTAGATGGCGTATAACATCCGCATAGATAGCTACCTATTCCGGTTAACACGTGGGTCCCATGTGTTTACCGGGCGCAATTCCAGACACCGAACTAACATTCATTATTATGGTGGCCTATAACATTCACATAGATAGCTACGTATTCTGGTAAACACGTAGGTCCCATAAGTTTACCGGGCGCAATTCCAGATACCGAACTAATATTTATTATTATTATTATAGTTGGGCTAGAAGCCGTCAGCGGTCTCTTTGCTACCTCAACCAAAATTAATCTTTTGTAGCACCCTTGTTATTTATAGTTTCCTGCTCAGTCCTGTAGAGTCTAGAACTGGTTGCGCCTGGTGCAGTCCTAAATGGATGCTTCTTTTGTGCATGAGTAGTCCACGAGAGCAGAGGACATGCATTTCAGTCTCTTCAGACTCTTGGCAGAATCTGCACATTTTGGACCGGCTTAGAATAGAATAGAATAGAATATGCTTTATTGTACACCATAATTATGTAACTTACATTAGATATTTAAAAATATTTAACAATAAATAGTGACAATGGGCGGTCTTATCGCTAAAAGCGATCTCTTCCAGACAACCTTTGGATGGACATGAAGTTAGAAGTTAATCGGTAGTTAATGGCGCACAGGTATTTCCAAAATATATTTAAATAAATATATATATTATATATAATATATATGTGTGTATAATAAAATGAATATCTACAATATAATACATACTTATACATACATAAACATACCTACTTACCTACTAAATATTTAGTAATGAATAGAAACTTGTTTAAAATATTAGTATATAACATATTTATAGTGGTGACAAAAACATAATGAACAAAAAATAATGTTTATGATGATATTGCAATTTAGGAAAAGTACATTATCAGTAAAATTATAAAGTAAGAGTAAATTATAAATTTAAATAAAATTTTGTTACCATAGCTTTAAAAGAAGCAAGCGTTGGAGCACGTCTAATTTGTAATGGTAATGCATTCCACAAACGTGTAGCTGTTACTGTAAAGGAATTATCATAGAAGGTTGTGGCATGCGACGGCATTTTTAGCTTTAGATTTTCTGATGAACGTAAAAATCTTGAATGTGTATCATGAAGAAACTGGAAACGTTCTTTAAGATAGATAGGTGTTGACGGGCTAAACAGTATATTGTATAATAGAGAAAGGATGTGAGCATTCCGGCGAAGTCGTATCGGTAACCACTTGAGCTTTTTGCGAAATTCAGAAACATGATCATATTTGCGCAAACCAAATATAAATCTTATACAGACATTTTGAAGTCGCTCAAGTTTATTCAGTTGGTCCTCGGTGAGATCTGGATAGCTGGCGTCGGCATAATCAAGTATAGGAAGTAAGAGGAAGTTTGCTAGCGCAATTTTAGTGGCAGTTGGCAGGAAGTTACGCAATCTCCTTAAGGACCCTGCGGAGGCAAATATTTTGCGGCTCACTTCGTTTATCTGCGGGTTCCAAGATAGGTCACTGTCAATGAAGATACCAAGATTCTTCACCTTTTTACTGAAAGGCACGACTGAACCATTTAAAAGAACTTGGGGTAGTTGTGACCACACAATCTTTGATACCATTCTTGAGCTACCGACAACAATAATTTGTGTCTTCGCTGGGTTTATTTTAAGCCCATGTGAATTACTCCAATCACTTATAGTGATTAGGTCATTATTTATGTTATTTATTGCCGCTGACAAGTTACCTAATGAAGCTTGAGAGTATATCTGAAGATCATCTGCATAAAGGTGGTAGGCAGAAATAAGTTTATCAGAGATGTTATTTATAAATATTGTGAAGAGTAGGGGTGATAGAACGCCACCCTGGGGCACACCAATATGTATATTACACCATGAGGAAAGGACATCCCCTACACGTACACATTGTCGGCGGCCACACAGGTAACTGCGAAACCAATCAATTACCATTGGAGATATGTTAAGAGAGCGAAGTATCTCAATCAAAACGTCGAAATCCACGGTGTTAAATGCATTGGAGAAATCAAGAAGAGCAAGGACAGTGAGATTTCGATTCTCCATGCCAAATCTTATATCATCCGTAATATTCACCAGGGAAGTGACAGTACTGTGACCAGGACGGAAGCCAGACTGGAAAGGATTAAGGACATTATTTTTTATAAGGAAGGTACTCAGTTGTTTGTGGACCAGTCGTTCAATGACTTTGGATAAAAAGGGAAGGATAGATATTGGGCGATAATCAGGATAAGATGTCGGGTTGGATTTTTTAGGAATAGGAGTGATTTGAGCGTCTTTCCACATAGTCGGGAATGAACCACTGGATAAGGAATAATTAAGGATGTGACTGATAACGGGCAGGATTTCATCAAGGATGGGAAGGATCATATTACGGCTGACACCATCGATTCCAACAGCGTTCGTAGTGATTGACTTAATGCTATTCCTAACATCACAATCGGTAAATGGAGAGAAACTAAATGGATCATACTTGGGAGTTGGAATTGATGAAAGGGAATTTATCGTGCTAAGTTTAGTTGTCCTATCAAAGTTAGACGAAGCTGAGAAATGTTGATTGAGTAAATCAACGTTTAAAGATTTAGGAAAGTTACTGTAAGTAGTTTTTCCAACTCCCAAATTTTTCAGAAACTTCCAGATTTTAGCAGGGTTCCCGTTCTGAACCGAGTCGTGAATGTGCTGGCGTTGTGCATCTCTACACACCTTGTTGCAATGATTTCGGATTGAAATATACTTTTGTAGATTTGCTTCATTAGGTTTACACTTATATTTAAACTTTGCTGCAGCCTTTCTTGCCATGATCGTCTTGATGTTATCCGTGAGCCAAGGTGCAGGAGCATGTTTTAGTTTCACTGGGCGAATCGGCGCATGTTTGTCGTACAATAAAGTAATAGACGTTTTAAATAGATCTAATTTTCCATCAATAGATGTGTCACTAAAAAGTGGCGTCCAGTCTATGTTGCGTGCATCTTTACGAAGGTTATCGAGATTCATGCCACTAAAATTACGCTGCATGAGGAGTTTGGATTTAGCCTTCGGTGGACGAATTTTATAGGAAAGGAAAAGTAAATCATGATAAGAGAACACGTCGGCTGAGCACTGACCATGCTTACCCACGTGTTCTCTTGACGAAACCATTATAAGGTCTAAAAGTGAAGGGACAGAATGGGGAAAGTGATGAGTTGCATTGAGAGGAAGGAAATGTAGATTACAGGACTCCGCCACTGAGGAAAGGGATTTGGAGCGGTAATCATTTTTGAGTAGACAGGTATTAAAATCACCCATGACAATCGTATGGCTATAGGAAGGGATAAGGTTTTCTAATAGATTTTCAAAGGAGCGGAAGAAATCAATACGCAAGGAAGGGCAATAGTAAACACCGAGTAGGATTTTCGTATGATGGAGTTCCACCTCTATAAAAAGATGTTCGCCAGCATGTACAGGAGGCGGCTGCGATGATACATTAATGACATTGTAGGAGATGTGTGTACGGAGATAAATGGCCACACCACCGCCAACGCCAGCCGCGCGATCATTTCTTATGAGGTGGAATCCTGGGAGGGAGTACAAAGTGGACGGGAGACATGGTTTTAGCCAAGACTCAGATATAAGAATTGCGTGTAAATTCTTACAATCAAAGTTTGCCAGCATATCTGGAAAATGTGCCGGAATGCTTTGGGCATTGATATGAACAACATTAAAATTCTTAGTTACATCAGAAAACTGTAACTCCAGCGTATCAGCTAATGAAGGAATACTGATGAAGCTGTTTTCACTGCTGATGGAATAAAAACATTCATCATCACTATTTTCGCTGTTAACCATAATAAATAGTAATAATAAATATAAATTTAAAATATATATATTTATATATATATGTACTTATATTAATACGAATAAGTGTGAAGTTTAATCACAAAATATAAATTAAATTGTCCACCTGCCAGTTGTATGAATACAAAAAATAAAAATTAACAAATTAATTTTACAACAGTCAATTAATTTTTATAAACAATGTTCGGGATACAACAACAAACATATAATATAATTAAAACAATAAATGAAATAACAGATTGAAGAAAATGCCGAAGAAAGAAAAAAATAAATAAAATAATCATACAGATAAATTAATTAAGAATATAATGTTGATAGATAAAAAGCCTAATATTCAAGTGTGGAGTTGTCAATTTATATTGTCAAATTTGACTTCGACATCGTATTGGACACTACTACAAACATCGAAAAAGAAGGTTGGATAAAATTTGTGATGCCTATTTTTAGATTAGGAAAAGAAATTGAAAAGAAAGTTAAAGTGTAATAGAGGGTACATTGTTATAGACAAGGATAGAACAAGAGTTATAGAAACATGAATACCCGAACGTTGTTGTATGAAAAAGAAAGATATGGAAAGCAACATTACTTTTTAGATGCAACACGCTTCGACTTGGCTGGTTTTGACGTCGTAGGTTTCAACGTCTCCGTGTCATCTTCGGGTTTCGGGAGTTTATCTAACTCACCAAGAGTCACAATCCGGTGTCTCGATCCATCGGGGACAACGACGTGTATGATGCCTTCACGTGTCCAGCAGTTAGTTACACCAAATCGCTCTCTTGCCGCCATGAAGGTCTCATGCCGCTGTCGCGTCAGAAACTCTGATATAGTTGTCCCAGTGCCTTTTAATTTTGTTTTGGCAAACCATACCTTATCCCGGATAGTCATGCTGTCAAGCTTGACTGCAATGGCCCTGGGCTTTTTGCTACCAGTGCTTCGGCCCATCCTGTGACACCGCCTTATGTCGCTAACAGTGAAACTGGAAATCTTCAGAGACTCTGCAATGACTTCTACAACTACATCTGCAGTGTCTTCGTTCTTCTTCTCCGTTACACCATGAAGAAGTAGCATTTTTCGACGCCCGCGCATCTCTGTGTTGTCTACCTGCCTAGCAAGCATTTCAATTTGCCGCTGAAGTGTACTAAGCGACTCCTTGATGAAAAGCTTAAAGCAGGAGAATTCAGATGCTATGGTTGACACCGTAGCACCAGTGTTAGGCACTTTAGTCAGCTCTCCTTCAAACTGGGCCATCCTGGAGTGAAACGAAGCATGTAGTTCCGAGAGTGAATGTTGTAACAGCTGTAGGTCCATTGTGTGAACAAAGTGTTGTTGCTTGTGCTGTTGTTCCTGTTGTAGATAATGTTGTCCTGGCAGGTACTTTCAAAATACTAGTTTCTGATCATTAAAAACTATTTGTATTATGATTTATATATTTAAAACTAAATATTTAATATGGAGCAAAATTTTTAACACCTGCACTGTCAACTACCCACATGTGTAAAAAAAAAAAAAAAAAAAAAAAAAAAAAAAAAAAAAAAAAAAAAAAAAAAAAAAAAAAAAAAAAAAAAAAAAAAAAAAAAAAAAAAAACTTACTAAAGGCTTAGGTTGAGTTTAAACATATTTATGTTAGTTTAATTTACAGTGGCCGGTGACTATCTAATTATTATTTAGGTACCTACCTATTGAAAGTTTCCCGACGGAAAAAGTCCAACTACACTATTTGACGCGGAGATGGAACCCGAAAGGTTTCGACAGAGCACTCCGTACAGTACTATTGAATCACAGAGGCAGTTATGGTTATACTAGGGTTACAAAACGGAGTAATATGCATTACTGTCCTATACGTCCATTCTAAACAAGCAACTATGACTGCAGTGATGTTGCATTATCGTGTGCTCTTCTCTGCAGTAGGGATCTGGTTAACCTTATCACTTCGTCACTATATTCACGTCTTAGAAGTTTGATTTTTTACAGCTTCAAAGCTTCCGTGACTGTACAACTATACGCAAGCCTCTCTTAGAAGGAAAAATTTACTATAGCCGCCAGATTTAAGTCAGGCGAATGTGTGACCGCCAATAAGAAGTTGTTGCCCATTACCTGGTTCCTTAGCTTCTGGAAATATCACTTCGTATGACACTCGCGAGAACAAATGGTGTAGTTCCATATTCTAGATCTAGACTACTTAGTATTTGACGTTCGATGTGAAGTTGTATGTAGGTACTTAGCTGATTAAATACTAAATACGAGTGTCTTACTAGCTACACACAACTTCAAATGAGGAATTTTCATAGATAAGTACGAGGCTAGCATGCTCTTGACTTTGATGTTAGTATTAATTCATAGATTATTTGTGTTATTGACCTATTAAGCAGCCAAATATAGTATAACGTCACATGGCGAAATGTACGAAAAACGTCAGGACAATAGATAGGTAGGTATTCAGCTGGCGATAGAAAGCTAGCTATACTGCTGGTTACTGATTCGCTTAAGTACAGTGACATTTATCAAAGTGATTAAATTTTAAGTATTAAAATAAGTAGAAGTAGGATTCTATGTAAGTAGTTCTTTAAAGGCCTTTGCATAGATTAATGGACTCATTCTAAACTAGTATTTTTGAAATGATCTAGCGCTTGTTTGATGAAGTCTACTAAGCAGTACTTGTAGGTGCTGGTGTAAGTTCTGGAAAATACAAACAAGTTCATACTTACCAACAATTCGATAGTATCTAGGTATTTTTGACGCAGTCAAGAAGGGTAATGTTTTTCGAGTGTATCTATGTATATATGTATGTATTTGAGTATGTATATCTATTTCTTTGGCGCGCTCTACAACCTAAATGACTTGATGGATTATAACTTATTAGGTGTCAATAGATTCGTATTGATTGTGGAAGTGACATACGGTATATAAAAAAATAATGTAGCGTCAGCACAAGAAAAAAATGGGTTTCTTTCTTTTCATTTCACTTTGTTTTAGGAAGGCGGGCTTTTTGTTTTTAGTAATATACAGAGTGTATACGAGTATGATATTAAATGCAATTACGTATAGTACGTAACATTATTTAGCGAGACAAAAAAAAATCAACTAAATATCTTTAATAGTTTAGACACAGGACAACACTCTGTAAGTACGTTAAACGGTCACTGACATAAGTCATAATCCACGTCGAAGGATAAACGCACAGAACCACAGAACAAGTACTAAAGCATAGAAGGACTATTAAGAGAATAAAGCGTACACACTCAGAGACAAATAGAAGTTTAATAGTGCTACGATACCTTCTGACAGTTTATCGATATCGATAGATGAAATTTGTCTATGGGCTATGGTAAAATATCAGACATGCTAATGTCAAATGAGGTCTGGTTGCATAAAAGCTCTCGTAAACGAACTACAAGAAACAAAGGGTTTTACACCTCACCGGAATGGCATAGGACGGCAGCGGCGCCAGGAGCACTTTCAATGTGAAATAATTTGAAGTTTATATTCATGTTTCATGCTGTAAGTTCAAACACAATGTAAATTGTATATGAATAAATTAAATAAATTGAAAATTGAAATATACATGATCGATCCACACAATGCCTCGCATCACGAAGCGTAGTGCGAGCGTGCGTGTTCTTGTATTGTTTGTAAGTATCTCTCTTTGTATAGAAATCACGCGTGGTGCAACACACTGAAAACGCATTTAAGCGCTGTGTTACTGATCACACGCTTACATGCAGAGAAACACGTACTCACGCGCGTGGGTTCGGGGCCAGACGGTATGGACACCGTGTTCTGCAGTAACGTGCGTGATTGATGATGCAGACCAGCGTGGCACCGTCACCGCGTCGCCACGCTCCCGCAGCGTACTGCGGGGCAGTGTGTGGATCGCCAAAATACCAGTATCGGCCCTCTGTTCTTTTCTGACTTTCTTAGTATAGCATCAAAACAGATACCCCAAGGTAAAAATAAAACACAGCTGTAAGATTCATGTCACAAATGTATGATTATATTTCCAATAATATTGAAACACATTATTACTGCCCCTTAAAATTACAGTTTTGTTTAGGAATGTCCTGATTATTTGTGCATAAGCTAAAATATTTTTTGTTATGTTATGAATTGGTACTATTAGAAATTTTTCCCGATCAATTTTATCAATAAATTTCTGTCATCTAGAACATTTATTTATTTATTTATTGAAAAAGTATTTACAATATCATTACAGATAAAAAATCCAATACGATATCATAAAAAAACCTAAAATTTAAAACAATATAACTAATTTCTAAATAAATATACCTATTTATCCAATACTATACATTTTTGTGCAACATCCTTGAATTTTGACAGGTTACATTGAAAAATATCAATTTCTATAGAAATAATATTAATAAGTCGTATAACGCGTGACAATGGAGCAAATTTGAGTAGATTCGTCCTCGCCGCTGGAACGTTAAATGTGTGACAATATAATATATAACATAATTCTCTCTTAATTTGCTTCATGGATCTTCCGGTCTGATCTTTCGGAAACCTGCAAAAGAACACAATGTATGAAACACTATGAAAGGTACAAAGATAGTTACCACAAAATCGTTAACACAAATTATAGTAATATTTTTGTCATCGATAAAATATGCAGCACAAGTCACAACACTATTGAATATGACTACACAAATTGGTAAAAAATTAAAATACTTACTTAAAAATTACTGAATCGAATGGCAAACAGACGATTATAATATGATTGCAGTATAGTAAAGTATAAATCACTTAGGTATTTTGCACGTATATATAGGTTTTTAGTATATATTATTGGTTTGTTATCTACTCACCGATGGAAGTTGACGATTTAAACTAGATTTTCTTTGCGAAAAGAATGTAATTTACAACTTACAATAACGCACTGAAAACGCAGTAGTAGTAGATCCACGCTGGTTTCAGCATGAATGGGTCGGATCGACCGGGGAAGTACTACCCTCTCATAGAAGATCGACGTAAGAGTAATGGTATTCGTACTATTGCGTTCCGCTCGGTGAGTGAGAGTGCCGGAGGCCCAACTGATGCAAAGATGGCAATCCTCGCAGCATGTGTGGGACCAGCTGAGTATCCGCGGAGTCATTGTGTGGGTGGTGTGGGTCGACCCGCCGGCCAGGGAGACCTGTAGAAACGGTGGTGCCGCTGGCCGCCCGCGGCATAGTACAGGGGCCCAACTAGGCCTAACCACCCTAGGAGGCTGCCCCACCAGGTCGCGCATAATCCCGGAGTGGTTCGTCGTGCCGGTTGGTGACCGGATGGTGGGACCCGGCGACCATTTCCGAGAGGGTACGGGGGCCCTTCCGTCCGGCGGATCGGCTACCACCATGCCACACAGTTAAATGACGAAGCAATACTCGGCACCTTGTCTAGCCTTGCTGCGAGGGCAGTCATCTTTTCCACGCCCCTTCCTTCACCCTCCAACATGGCAGCACGCAAAAAAGCAGCAGGTCAAACAGCGGCATCTTCCTCCCCCACCAACCCGCTATTTGAGGTGGAGTTCACTAACATCCGTGGACTCCATTCAAACCTCAACGCCGTCCACCAACACCTCGAGACGGCACGGCCGGCTTTGCTTTTCCTAACGGAGACACAAATACGCCGCCCTGACGACACGGCATACCTGCACTACCCCGGCTATGTGCTCGAGGAGCGCTTTCGCGCTAAGGCCGGAGTATGCGCATTCGTCAGGGCGGATGTTTGCGTTCGCCGTCTGCGCTGCCTAGAGGACCCATCCTACCCCATCCTTTGGCTTCACGTTGATCTTGGTTCTCTGAGCCGGGTCTACGCGTGCCTTTACCGTTCCCACTCCGGAGATTTGGAGACAACTCGACTCTTTGACCATCTGAGTCAGGCGGCAGACTTAGCGCAGGAGCGGTTTCCGAACGCGGAACTGGTGTTTCTGGGAGACTTTAACGCCCACCACGAGACCTGGTTGGGTTCTCTCAGAACAGACCATGCGGGACGAGCCGCCCATGCATTCGCTCTCACGCATGACCTGACGCAACTGGTAATCCATCCCACCAGGATACCAGATATTCCAGGTCAAGCGCCCTCTTTGCTAGACCTACTGCTGACGAGTCACCCAGACCAATACAGTGTTTCGGTCCACGCCCCACTGGGTAATTCCGACCACTGTTTGGTCTGCGCCTCAGTGCCTCTTGTTGCTCCCCCACGACGTGCGGAGGTAAAGCGACGACTATGGCACTACTCGTCAGCAGACTGGGATGGTATGCGGGAGTACTTTGCTTCCGTCCCATGGGCATTACGCTGCTTTAAAAACAGGGATCCGTCGCAAAGTGCTACTGCTGTCGCTGGTGAAATCTTGTTAGGTATGGAATATTACATTCCATCCTCAGATGTCACCAGTGCCGGCAAAACGCGTCCCTGGTTCAACCGTGAGTGCGCCGATACTGTTAAACAAAAGGAATCGGCGTACCGCGCTTGGATCAGGGCCCGAGCACGGCGCGACCCTAGCTTGGATCGCCTAAAAGCAGCGTACAATAAAGCCACTAGGGAATGCAAGAGGGCTTACATCAGAGCGGATGCCCAGCGCATTGCACGGATTGGGCAAGAACTGATTTCGCATCCTACGGGTAGCCGTAGCTACTGGCGACTAGCCAAGGCCGTGCAATCCAACTTCTGCAAGCCTTCGCTGCCCCCCTTGAAATGTCCTGATGGATCGCTGGCCCACGAGCCGCAAAAGAAAGCAAACTTGCTTGTAGAACTCTTTGCGGCTAACTCCCGAATCGACGACCGTGACTTGCACCCGCCGACTATATCTGGCTGCGACTCCGTTATGCCTAATATCCGTATTAGGCATCGTGATGTCCGTGCGGAACTAAGGTCGCTCGATGTTCGGAAAGCCAGCGGACCGGATGGTATTCCAGCGGTGGTTCTCAAGAAATGCGCAGCGGAGTTGTCTCCTGCATTGACGCGCCTATACCGCCTATCTTATTCCTCGGGAATTGTGCCGGAGGCTTGGAGAGAAGCGAATGTTCAACCGATTCCCAAAAAAGGGGATAGGTCCGAGCCAGGCAACTATCGACCCATAGCTGTCACCTCAGTTCTCTGCAAGGTGCTTGAGCGGATAATAAACGCCCAACTAGTCCGCTACCTAGAGGGTCACTCGTTAATTAGTGACCGACAATATGGCTTCAGGTCAAAACGGTCTACGGGTGACCTTCTAGCATATATCACGCACCAATGGGGTGAAGCTATGGACAGGCATGGAGAGTCCTTGGCCATCAGCCTTGACATAACCAAAGCCTTCGATAGAGTCTGGCACCGTTCGCTTCTGTCCAAGCTTCCAGCATATGGTCTGCCACCCCAGCTGTGCAACTGGATTGCCGCATTCCTGCGTGAGCGCCGCATTAGAGTCCTTTGTGACGGATCGGCCTCCGATTATTTGCAGGTCAACGCTGGGGTGCCTCAGGGGTCCGTCCTGTCGCCCACCCTGTATCTTCTGCATGTCAATGACATGTTGTCCCTTGGCAACATTCATTGCTATGCAGATGATAGTACAGTGCATGGGCGATATCTCGGACATCCTGCGGCTAAACAGACTGACATCGAGGCAAAACGCCTAGAACTTGTCGCTGAGCTCGACCAAGTATTATACCGCATTTCTAAATGGGGTTGTGAGAATTTGGTCGAGTTCAATGCCAAGAAAACACAGGTGTGCGCGTTCTCTGCAAAAAAATCTCCGTTCCTTCCCCTTCCCTCTCTTCAGAACACAGTGTTACCACTACAGGATAGCCTAAGTATCCTGGGTATGGACATCAGCCGAGATCTCAACCCCAAGAACTACATCGAGTGCGTCATTAAAACCGCCTCCTGTAAACTCGGTGTCCTGAACAGGGTGAGGCGGTACTTCACGCCCGAGCAGCTCTGTCTTCTTTATAAGACACAGGTTCGTTCCTGCGTGGAGTACTGCTCTCATCTTTGGGATGGCTCCGCACAGTACTTACTGGATGCACTCGATAGGTTGCAGCGGCGAGCAGTCCGTATCATCGGAAGCCCGGAGGCTACTAAGACCCTTGAGCCTTTACAGCTGCGAAGAGACATCGCCTCAATGGCCGTCTTCTATCGCCTTTACCATGGAGAGTGTTCTGAAGAGCTCTTTGAATTAATCCCACCCTCTCCCTTTTTATCCAGAACGACACGTGCGGGACTAAAGTGCCACCCTTTCACAGTGGAATCTAAAGGGTCTCGAACCAAACGGTTCAGCACTTCATACTTTTGTCGCTCAATTAAAGCCTGGAACTCTTTGCCAGCGCATGTGTTCCCATCTAATTTTGATCCTGGGTCTTTTAAGCGGGGCGTGAAAAAGCATCTCACTAAGCCGCCATAGTGGAGGCCACCATACCAGTAGTTTGGCTTTTGGAATGGTGTCCGCCACTTCTGGATTCCACTTACTGCTTACCATCAGGCAAAGTGGAGTCACTTTGGTAGGCTAATATAAAAAAAAAAAAAAAAAAAAAAAAAAAAACGCATGACATTGCTTATCCAATGGGCTTAATTTTACTTCACAATAGCATTATGTAATTATTAAATAACATATATTATTTCACAAAACAGATAAACAACAATGAAAATTACGAGCGGCAGTTTAATCCGACTAAATTGTCTAGAGGCCTTGACAAGTTGGAACATTTGACATTAGTTCACTTTTTAATTCAAGTTTTAATTCTATCAATTTTTAATTCTAAGTGTACACCGGCCGTCCTTAGCAAAATTATTTGTCTCTTTCTTTTACACTGTAGAAACGTCAATTTGGTTACTTTTGGTTACCTTTGGATGCCGAATTAAAAAGCGAACTAATGTCAAATGTTCCAACTTGTCAAGGTCTTTAGACAATTTTGTCGGATTATACCGCCGCTCGTAATTTTCATTGTTGTTTATCTGTTTTGTGAAATAATATATGTTATTTAATAATTACATAATGCTATTGTGAAGTAAAATTAAGCCCATTGGATATGCAATGTCCTGCGTTATTGTAGGTTGTAAATTACATTCTTTTCGCAAAGAAAATCAAGTTTAAATCGTTAACTTCCATCGGTGAGTAGATAACAAACCAATAATATATACTAAAAACCTATACATAAGTGCAAAATACCTAAGTGATTTATACTTTACTATACTGCAATCATATTATAATCGTCTGTTTGCCATTCGATTCAGTAATTTTTAAGTATTTTACATTTTTACCAATTTGTGTAGTCATGTTCAATAGTGTTGTGACTTGTGCTGCATATTTTATCGACGACAAAAATATTACTATATTTTGTAGTTAACGATTTTGTGGTAACTACCTTTCATAGTGTTTCATACATTGTGTTCTTTTGCAGGTTTCCGAAAGATCAGACCGGAAGATCCATGAAGCAAATTAAGAGAGAATTATGTTATATATTATGTTGTTACACGTTTAACGTTCCAGCGGTGAGGACGAATCTACTCAAATTTGCTCCATTGTCACGCGCCATACGACTTATTAATATTATTTCTATAGAAATTGATATTTTCAATGTACCCTGTCAAAATTCAAAGATGTTGCACAAAAATGTATAGTATTGGATAAATAGGTATATTTATTAGTAATTAGTTATATTGTTTTAAATTTTAGGTTTTTTTATGATATCGTATTGGATTTTTTATCTGTAATGATATTGTAAATACTTTTTCAATAAATAATTAAATGTTCTAGATGACTACAGAAATTTATTGATAAAATTGATGAGGAAAAATTTTAAAAGTACCAATTCATAACATAACAAAAAATATTTCTGCATGCACAAATAATCAGGACATTCTTAAACAAAACTGTAATTTTAAGGGGCAGTAATAATGTGTTTTAATATTATTGGAAATATAATCATACATTTGTGACATGAATCTTACAGCTGTGTTTTATTTTTACTTTGGGGTATCTGTTTTGATGCTATACTAAGAAAGTCAGAAAAAAACAGAGGGCCGATACTGGTATTTTGGTGATCCACACACTGCCCCGCACTACGCTGCGGGAGCGTGGCGACGCAGCGACGGTGCCACGCGTGCAGATGCGATACTGGTCTGCATCATCAATCACGCACGTTACTGCAGAACTCGGCGTCCATACCGTCTGGCCCCAAACCCACGCGCGTGAGTACGTGTTTCTCTGCATGTAAGCGTGTGATCAGTAACACAGCGCTTAAATGCGTTTTCAGTGTGTTGCACCACGCGTGATTTCTATACAAAGAGAGATACTTACAAACAATACAAGAACACGCACGCTCGCACTACGATCCGTGATGCGAGGCAGTGTGTGGATCGATCATGTATATTTCAATTTTCAATTTATTTTATTTATTCATATACAGTTTACATTGTGTTTGAACTTACAGCATGAAACATGAATAAAAACTTCAAAATTATTTCACATTGAAAGTGCTCCTGGCGCCGCTGCCGGCCTATGCCATTCCGGTGAGGTGTAAAACGGCCGTTTGTTTCTTGTAGTTCGTTTACGAGAGCTTTTATGCAACCAGACTTAATTTTATTAGCATGTCTGTTAATTTACCATAGCCCATAGACAAATTTCATCTATCGATATCGATAAACTGTCAGAAGGTATCGTAGCACTATTAAACTTCTATTTGTCTCTGAGTGTGTACGCTTTATTCTCATAATAGTACTTCTATGCTTTAGTACTTGTTCTGTGGATAAACGTTACCGCTCATCATTACAGGTTAGTGAACTTGTCAAAATAAATGGTGTATAACTTTGTTTCTACTAAAATATTATTTATTTAGTTAGTTTTTTTTTTTCGTCAAATCATTATACGGACTAGTAACAGCTGCCTTTTCATTTAATATCCAACTGTCGTATACACTCTGTATACCTATTGCTTGTTTAAATCCGATAGTACGTAGAGGTAGCAGCTTAGGAACGATAAGATTCTTGCTGGTTGTAGCATGAATGAGGCGGAACGACCGCGTGCACGGTGCGAAAAGCCTTACCTGGTTGTTAGTGGTTACCGAGGGGATACGTATACCTACTTGTTTACCAGTAAAGTTGCATATAAAAAAGCATTTATACAAACTTTACCTGTCCAATATTATCGTAGCACCAAAATCAAATCGTTTTTCTTGGGATGACACGCGAAGAGTAATGGGTCTATTGTCCGGCTTTTAATAGAACATAATATTATACTTACCTAAATTCTGCAAACGTTGGTAAAGCTCTGTGGACTCATTTTACTGAAACTAGATAACATCGAAATACCACATAAATTGTATTGGTAGTGATTACCGACATTAAGAAGATACAGGTAAGGTAGGTATAACGTGAGCTATACACCTCTGCTTATAGATCCTCATTACAACATAGTAGGTACCGTAGGTACCTATACTTCACTGCCTACACTGTAGACTCTAAGTCACACTGATAATAAATTTAGTTACTGTATCTAATTGAAAAAAATTGCTTTAATTAGACCTCGTTATTATTTTGATTTAGACAATGACATGCAGGTACTCCAGTCAATAAAGAATTCTAGAGTGCGTAGGCGAGTAACTTAGCAATTCCTTCAGAAACATGTTTAGGGTAGGTACTCAAGGAGTAAACATACTAAATGTCTCTTCCCCTAGGAGCTAAACCGGAAATGGGGGAGGTGATAAAGTTGTGGTAACATCTCGAAAACAGTGCGTTCTAGAAAATAGTGTTCTTCTATCGAATGCAAGCTTACAAAATTCTCTACAACTTTTATTCGTCCACTTTTTAAATTTTCAATAATTTTTTTAGCTTCACGCTCTAGTAAAATATAAATGAACAAAAACACCGCTGGTGGCATAAGATTATACTAGGATAATTCTAAGTTCGCTGAAGCGGTGTTGAAATGACTACTACAATATTTATCGTAAAAGTAAAGAAAATAATATTAGGCGTTGCTCGTCTGAAGAAAACACTTTACGCAAAGATGTTCGGACTACCAGATACCTACAACCATTTTTAAGAATCTTCACAATCGTCTTGCCATGACAAAAGTAAGTGCAAGATAGATACCAAGTATGCGAAAACAACCTCCTTGACTTTGGCAGTCGAGCAAAAAAACCAAAAGTGGGCACTTTAATTCCCTTCCTAGGAGACAGGACTTTTAGTATGTTCACTCCCTAAACACCCTAAACATGTTTCTAATAATAATAATAATAAACGTTTATTTCAGGCAAGCCTATATGGTGTTAGTAACAATTGTCTTATGTGCTAGTGCTAGTATTATTTATTTATCCTAGTGTCCCATCCAATGTCGCATCATTGGGGACTCCCATTTGTCAACAAACACACTCTAAAGTAATTGTAAAGTTACTCGCTCACGCGCTCTACATTCCCTTTTTAGGCATTCGTTGACTGGACTAATGCCTTCGTAGACAACGTAGAGCTTGCGTAGGCGTAGACAGCGTGAACAAATTTTCGCAATGAGTACTTGATTCTTAGAGCATTAAACCAACCGGAGAGGCCACTGACAGGCGTACCCCTCTGCCAAAGGTACCAGCCCACCGGTCATACCCGTTATATAAAACTAGTTGACGCGCGTTCCGCATCATAAGTCACCTATCAGTGCATGCGTAATAGCGTCTCAATAGAAATGCCGAATTGCAGTGTATTTTGGTGTAAAAAGCGTTCAGCGACATCAAGTCTACAAAAGGATAATATTACATTCCACCTGTAAGTATTATTTTGTTCTAATATTATTAAATAAGGCATTAAATTAGCAATTTAACCAAATAAAATGCTAATCAACAAGTGTTGCCAGGCTTATCATCAATACTCCAATCTGGGGTAATATTTTAAGTTGAATTAACATAAAAACTAACCTTTCCTTTTTTATATCTCGCCTTGTTGACATATCTAATAAGTTTCATTTTGGATGTACATTATTGTGTCACCGTTCCCATATTTATTTATTTTTAATTAAGATCAATGTTTTTTTTACCAAGTAATGCACAAAATAATATTAAATGAACAAGTAAAATGAGATTATAAATCCAAATATACAAGATTAGTGCACTTTATTCCGAAAGATAATTGCTCATTTCTTACAAAAATAAGCGTATTTATTTTTAAGAAACTGGTCACACTTTAGCATAATTAGAGATGAGACAGTTTAATCACAAATATCGATATTGGTTTTCCAGTATTAAATTAATTTTTTTTTGTTTGTTTTAGATTTTCAAAAGAAGCAGCGCCTCGAGTCGCTTGAGTCCAATATTGTAGGAACTATATAAGTGGGTTCCTAAGCGTACAAGTATCTGACTAACAGCTTAAAAGACAAAGCCTTCTGTGCTGCCAGCACTGCTACCTCCTCCCTACCCCCCAAGTGGCGGAGAGCTCAGTTTTTAGCAAGTAAACTCGCTGTGCGCTACCTCCTCTTATTGCATTACCTAGGATTAGTTAAACTAGATTTATAAGGTTAATTTAAATTGCACAGTTTTTCAGTATTTTATTATACCTACTTAAATAAAGACTTTCTGAGATATATTCTGTTGTTTTTTTGTTATCTGAACAGATAAAATATCTCTCTAATAAAAATCTACTCATACATTCTCATGTCAGTGTCTTTTTATTATGTAATCAGAACAAAATCCTCCAATTACAAGCTCTGCTTAGTTGGAACGAAATTTAATAGCAACAGACAATTAATTCAAAGTATTATTTGGTTTGAATATACATACATACTTAGGAATAATACACGTAAAATTGACACGTAATAATTAATTACAATCTTTAATCCACACTAGAACAAATTTCAACAGGTGGTGGTTATTGAACATACATCCTTGTGCGCAGTAGTAAAATAAAAAAAAAGAGTGGGTACCCATGTACGCACGTAAGAAGTTATACTTCTTTGGCATAACAACCCAAAAATACCAAATAATAATACAACGCATACATACATAAATATTTGAATTGATATAAACGCCAATATATTTTTTATTTATTCACACAGATTATTTGTACTGATACGACACACAAAGATCCGCAACTAACTTCAGTGTGTAAAAGGTTCGCAACTAACTTTAGGGTGTTGCTTTTTTCTATCGGTGTGCGCGCGCATCGTAAAAATTCACTTTCATAATTTTTCCCAATCGCGCCAAAAAAAGTATAACTTCAAAAAAAACGGCTAAATGCCAGTAGGACTCGCGCGCCGAGGGTTCCGTACTATCAGGGATCGGAAGTATTGAATAAACATTAGTAAACATAGTAGGAGAGCCCGACCGCATAACCAGATTTGTTTGTCGAACAATGTTTAACAAATAAATTTAGCCCGACCGTATGACGGGCTTTTTTGATAATAATTACAAAAAAGTGTGCTAGTTAGAAACACTGTTTTATTCTTCCTGTAATATTGACATAAACATGAATTAACAGAATTACTTCTAGTTAATTCATGTTTATGAACTATTTACTTTACTTTCATCTATTTCAAAGTGCTTAAATAAAAAAAAACCTTAAAATTATAATAGATTATTATTACCTAAAACTGTTCTATATAATATAAGATAATGCTCATTTTAATAAGCAAACATAATAATCATGAAAATAATTAAATCTTTCGCGTACTTATATGAAATCCTAAACATCGATACTAAATATCGACAGAGTCAAGCTCTAACTGTTTTACGCTAAGGAAGCGTAAACTGATAGATGTCCCTGTGTGTGAATGTGATTGTGTGTGTTTAGTTTAAGCTAGTGTGTAATAATTTTATTGTGTGCGTGTATAACGACGCGATTTAAAAATGCATTAGTAGTTAACATTGTAATTAGTGTGCGTTGCTCGCGTTACCCCGTCCCCCGCCGAAAGTGGTAGACTTTTGCGCAAGGGAAATAGAGCGCGTGTC
This sequence comes from Parascotia fuliginaria, assembly GCA_963082885.1. Classification (NCBI taxonomy): domain Eukaryota; kingdom Metazoa; phylum Arthropoda; class Insecta; order Lepidoptera; family Erebidae; genus Parascotia; species Parascotia fuliginaria. The sequence continues at coordinate 7,741,104 of OY720180.1, read as the reverse complement.
CACTCCTGTTGGTTTAATGCTCTAAGACTTGATTCGATGTGTCTGTGGCGTCATCTATCTGGCCAATGGTAATGCACAGAAATCAACAAAGCGAAGACGACGACTACGAGTTTACGGCATAGAAAACATAGATGGCGCTATTAACAACGACAGCCAACTTCTATACAAAACCACCAAAAATGTCTAGAAGCCTGACTCGCGGTATCAACATTTCCACACCAACTCAATAATATAGTGACAAGTCCTGACTACCAACTAGGCACGAATACCTAGACTGGTCGGAGGATCCTCCCTTTTGGTTGGAAGTGTTATGATGTGATACCCTCCACATGTCTATAATTGTTTGTATTAAAAAAAACAATGATTGTGATTGAAAATAACACACAAACAGTTCTTAGTTCTTGACTATTAAAATAAATGTTCGAGTTTATCAAGGCAACTTATTTAAAAACTTCTTTCTTTCAATTTCTAAGCGCCATTCCTATCCGATAACCCTCTTCACCGTTTCTCATTGTAAACACAGTAAACACAAGACAGAGATAGTACCTTTCGTAAGTACACGAACCTATCTTCTCATGCACGTAACATCATGAAATAATTGTTGTTAACGACAGCAATTTCAGTAAAAAAATGTAACATTTTGTACCTACCTACTTTACTGCACGCTACCACTAAATAGGGCCATTAAATAGACTGCCGGGGACCTTACCACTGATGTAAACTAAGCTCGAGCCCATTCGATGTGGTATATTTTTAAAGGTAGGTAATTATTATATATTGTCAGAAAAATTAATTGACTATTATAATAATTTTGTAAACTCATTTGAATAAAACTAAGACTTCACTTTTGCAATTTTATTTTTACACATCTGTTTCCAATTATTCGTCTATTTATATACATATTATTATTATTAAAATTCTACAGTAATAAAATAATAAATCTATGTATGTAATGAAAACATGTTATCACGACAATTTTGTCAATTCTATACACAGAATCGTACTGTACTCCGAATAATGTATATTGTGTGTAGGTACAATCTGTACAATATATTATACTAGACAGATTATGTTGATTGTTGTATATTGCCAACTGAATAACATCAGCAACATAATCAGTTCACACAACTATTTATGTCAAGTCACTTTAAAATAAAATATATCTTCCGTATTTTCGCAATAATTATAAAATCCAACTTATGCCAAATGATTATGCCCTCCTAAAATAAAAATATTTATTATCAAGTATTTACATCAACAAAATAGGCAAATTAAATAACTACCTACATACTTCACTTAGTTATTACTTTATGTCATGTGAAAACTTAAATATAATCACGTAATTATTAGAGCAACATATTAATATTTTAATATTATTATTTATTACTATAACAGATAACATTGAAATATCACATGATGAAATGTTTTAACATTAACACTTGAAAATGGCAAAACTAAAATTAAATACCATAGCTTTACAAATAAAATACTTCAGCCATCGACAAATTAGATAAATATTTAAAAGGAACAATCAATCATGTATTATGTAAACAAACTTGAAGGTAGGAAGGGTACACTTCAACGTCTACGTCTGTTAAAAGAAAGACGATATCTCCACTGCTACATACGAGTATATATCGTCATATAAAATCACAGCTACTGTTGGTGTCCTTGAGCGCTAAATAAATTGTTATATTATTTGTGGGACAATCTTAAGTACACCTAATTGTTGAAAGGCACTAAGACCCTAATCTACAATAGAATTTCTGTACATGTCATTGGAATTCAAAGTTAATAATTAAATTTTATGTACTTATAGCGTTCAGGCAACAGTTTGACTCACGACTAGCCGATGTTTATATACATTTCAATTAATTTAATACTTAAATAGTACAGCCAGATATTAACAATTTTTAAGACTTTAATGGAATAATATGCAAGATGAGCTCTAACTACATTAAATGCAATTTTACTCAACGAAATACTTATAACTATACATGACTACACCATTGGTTAAAATTACAAAGGAAATTGTTTAGGAAGATATTTGATTCACTATATAGTGAAAACTGCACCTCGTTTTTGATAATATTTTTGTTATTTTATATTTTTATATTTTAAAATATTGACAAGATTGAATTTTAAGCAGGATAAATTTATGTACAAGCGTCAAAAAATAAAATGATTCGATTGGAAACACATAAATTGCATTTTGTTTAGAGAATCCTTCAATTGAATTGTTCGTATTTTGTTTTGTAGTGCAAAACTGTCAAATTAAGATTGTTATTACTGGGTGGTTCCTGCAATAAAATATGGCAAAACCTTAAATTTCCCTCTACACCGTAATATCGTGACGCCTATTACACTTAGTAATTTTTTTTTTAAAACAGGGTAAAAGATCATTGATGTGATAGTCTCGATATTTGTTTAAAAGCTAAGTTTTGTGAATCGTATCGTTACAAGATTTTTGGTTGAAATAATGGTTAAAATATTTATTGACTGTCGTCGCCAACCCAGACAATTATAATTTCCTTGCAATCTGCAGGTTGAAAACCTTGATTGACACAGAAATCGATACAGAGAATCTGCCTTGAGCTGCGTTCACCACGCTTGCTGAAGGTTTATATTCAAGGCTTTGCAGATTAATAATAGCCAATAATTTCAATTTCACCCTGGATTCACATTCATCATTACATTTTAAACAGTAAATTAATTGCGGTACATGATGTATTTACGATAGTAACCATATGATACGAATCTCTAGCACATAATATTTTAGTGAAAAGAGTAAGAGTATATCCATAGTTTACAAAGCTGTTTTAGATAGCGCTAGTCAACTTTAGAATATAACGTCTAAAATATCTCAATTGTCAAAAATTTTCATCATTTCAAATGAGGAAACATATTTTGTAAAAGCCATTATTAAGTAATGACTATTCATTTTCCATATTCATTAAATTTTTAACCTAAAAATTATCAAGTCTTTCAAAAAAATAGTTAATCTATACGGAAGAACTTGCTGGCTAAAGTTGACAAGCGCCATCTAGGACCAAATTAAGAAAACATTTAAGAAGAAAACCTGCCATTACAAAATATAATATTATTATATCTCAAGCTATACACATAATGATACTAACATCTTACAGTAAAGTTCTAAGGTTCTAACGCTTGTACTTTGATAAGAAGACGCAATATTCGATCAGCTAATATAACACCAGGATCAGCCTTAAAATGTTAACAAATTGATGAAAGTTATACATAAAGTATTATATCAATATTAAAAAAAAGAACAGCTGCACATATTAGGGTTCATTTAAATAATCACTTATAATCTATTTTCGGTGATATTATTATTTGTGCTGTTATCATCGAAAGAATCTACTACACAAAATAAATATTACCACCAAAATTAGACCAAAGCAATATTAAAAATTACCCATTGATTCAACAATAAAATAAACTCACAGATTAAGCTTTTGATTCAGTCTTTCTAAAGTTTTGCAGAATATTGCTTTGGTAGATGCATAATATAACTTATTAATCTTTTATCTCATAGGAACTAAACAGTATTAACACTTTAATACACGAAATTTGTTAAAATTAAAGATCTTCTAAAAAGACTTATTTATATATAAAATTGTTAACAGAAAACTTTTAATTAAGTAGCAGTAAAACATCCAAAATATGCTAATAATTTCAGTATAATTATCTGAATATTCTGCAAAACAATAGCTAGTGTTATTGTAAAAAAAAGTAATTTCCCTGAGATTCCGAGTAAAATACGAAAATTCTACTTTAATAAAATAAAACAAAATGAATTTCTTTTAAAATGCAGAAAAAACAACTTAAATTAATACAACTTAAGAAACTTATAGTTTCAAACTCTAAGAGTTATTTATTGTAATAATATTATTGAAATCACTAATTATGTGCTATAATATCGGCGATTTTTTATTTTTGATACCAAATTGCATATCTTCAAAGCAGGACCTAACTTCAAACCCATATATTTCATCATCATATCTGAATTTAACAATAATAGCGCCTTACCATCTATTTCCTGCAACAAAATAAAACACATGTAAAAATTATAATTATAATAATACAATACAAAAATATATTACAATGATTTTATTTAGCACTCACTCGAGGAAGTTTAGTAATGAACAGGAAGAGAATTTTAGCATGTGATGAGCATCTCCACATTTATAATCAGCTTGAAAACATTCACTGCCGAAGGCCTCACTTAGATTTTTGCTTTACTACTCGCTACCTTGATTATATCGTCCACAGAGGTGTAAATCGTTAAATACGCCCATACCATACATAAGGCGCACGTGTCATCGTTGGGAAGAGTGAGCTCACTCTTTCCTTCGTAGTTACTTGTTAGCAGCAGTGAACGGTGCACGTTGCTTACGTTTGTTTGTTTTTGGTAATTAAGCCACTAAGTGTATCAAATATGTGTACATGTGCTTTAAAAAATGGTCTAATATAAGAAACAGAAACAATTACAAATCCAATTACATTTCATGCGTAGTACTGAATTTGTGATAGTGTCCACATATTATTATTATTATTATTAATTATTTTCACAATTTCTCATACAACTCTACTCCATAAAACGGTGTCCGACACGTTTCTGTGTGAAAGCGAGCGGATGATTACAACTACAATATGCGGGAGCGAGACATTTCGATGTGGCATTTTTTGTCGTCTGTCGTCGGTGCGCGAGCATTGCTGATGTCGTGTGCGCGGACGTCTTATCTTCACATACACACAGACTTAAAACGTCAACCGATTTTGAAAGCTCAGGCCGCATCTAACGTTTAAATCTCTGATCGTCTATCTATTTTGTTAGCGGCCATCTTATCGGTTAAACGAGCATTAGGCTCTATCTATTGCTAAAACTAATTAATAACTATTTTATTTAATCATTTCTAAGTTATTATTATTTTAATAAATTGTGATTAAATTTTTTTCCGAGACAATGTCACACATGCCATCACTGTGACTCTTGTAAGCTAGGTTTAACAGTGAAAAACTCTTACAAAGAGCAATCATTATAGCAATTTCCACCTTAGACACCGCTGCCCTAAGCAGGGAAAACGTACATTTGCCAAGGCCAAATGTTCTATTCCACTTTGATCACCTGGGTGTTCGTAGGCGACTCGTTAGTGTTCTTTGATCAACTGCGAATATAATCACCTGGATGCTCATAGGCGACTCCAATAATACGATTATTTTAGTATCCTAAGATCACCTTCAAATAAATGTCTTATTTTTATTCTTTACAAATTTTATCCACACAGATACGCTAGCTCCATTGTACATTATCCACAATAATTATACAGTATCACTCTCTATGAATTACTAGTTTCTCGCGGCGCGGTTTCATCTGCGTTTTTGCTTACTGCTCTGCTTTCGTCGCTGGAAACGTGATGTTACATAGCCTATAACCTCTCTCAAGAACTGGGCTATCTTACGCAAAAATAATTATTCAAATCCGACTGGTAGTTCTAGAGATTAGCGCGTTCAAACAAACAAACAAACTCTTCCGCTTTATATAATAGTATAGAAGTATAGATAATATGATATACCATAATTTTGAAAGTTGCGTTAGTGATATTTGTATGAAGGTGATCTTAGGATACTAAAATAATTATTATGTTGTCGCCTTTGAGCACCTAGGTGATTATACTCGCAGGTGATTGAAGGACACTAAAGAGTTGCCAATTAACACCCAGGTGATCAAAGTTGAATAGCCAGGACAAACCACTGTCGAAGTGTTTAGAGCCACAATATCCTTCTACAGCCAGGCCCCTAAAACTTCTGCTACTTTATTGGCTGAAATGGCATATAATATTTGGTGTTACACATCACATGGCCATCTCATGTGTCCTCAGGACTACTAAACTTTGTATATAACTAGCTACAGTATACTCACATGTTTCCTAAACAAGTCAGCATGTGCGGCTAACGCTTGATCAGCGGCTGCTATGAACCCGATGACGTCCTCTACCGACCAGTCGGCGGGCGGAGCGCCTGGCGCCGGCGGGGGAGGCGCGCCCGTCGTCGACGACGCGGGCTCCGCCTGCTCTAGCTTTACCCGCGCCATCTTACCGCCTGAACATTCGCCCGAACCGTTTAAGCCTGCTGTATCTTCCTACATGACAAAAAAAATACTTATTTGGAGTGGAGTCACTTTAATAGGCTAACATAAAAAAAAAAAAATTATCAACATCTTTTTGCATTTCATTAGCTTATAACACATGCAACAGGAGACGATAAATGGCTCGTCTCCTGTTGCATGGGATTAAGCAGATTAAGCGGATTAACCAAGCAGAATAACAGAGTCCAGGCTAATACTAAAAATTTTTCCTAAATCAGCTTTAGTACAAGAAATTCTGGTTATGATGGCCTAAAGTAATTTTCTTAATGGTAAAATACTCCGATCCCTTACGATCCTTTGCATTTTATTTTTATTGTAGTTCTGATTTGCACTCTATATCTATCTTCTTCATTGTATGTAAGTAATTTGTTTTCAATTATTATATATCTAGCTGCAGTGTGAAGGCAAATTCTTATGCAGAGAAGACATGAGCCTTGATCACCACAGCTGCTCATTGTGGATAGGCAATATTTTGCTTATAATTTCCGATTCCCTCAAAATGTTTTCTTTTACAGTTAATCACTTATTAAAATTAGTCCTTGGTCATTGATATACAAAAAACCCTAGATGCACAGTCTCGAACAAAAGTAAAACTCGAAACTGACGCCAAATATATCTATGTAGTTATAGTTATGCTAAAACATATTTTATTGCACATTCAACCTTACACACATGATTTAAAGTTTATTTTACAATGCAGTGTTCAAAAAGCAATAAAATTTTACGACCGATGTTCGCTGGTAAGACAAAGCATGGAATGGAGACGAATATTTTTTTTACTTTTTGTATACGATACGATTTTTATACGATATTGAGTTAGTATTTTAAGTGTTTGTTATAGTGTGTTCTAAACATATAATTATACTTTTCTCGGACCGTGAATATGATTTTGGGTAGAAAATTTATAATTCAATAAAACAAAATATTGTTATTAAAAATATAATTGTTATAATATTGAAACATAACATTTTGTATGGGTATACTACAATCACAGTACCTGAATGAAATACTGTTGCCACTAAGTCTGAACCTACAAAAAACATTTCCGACAAAAAATCATGTTCGTGTGAATGGGGGTGACATAGGTAGTAGATAACATATTAATTTCCTTAAAATAAGTTTAGTTTATTGTAGAGTTGTCTTTTTGAATTAGATTTCAGCCTTTCTGTTGTTTTTTTTGCTATATAATATAAACGAACATCTATGTTGATGATGTTTGTTTATACTTTATCTGTAATTCTTTTTGGTAAATAAATATATATTATTATTATGTATTTTTCTATAATAGCTTTTACAAGACTAATTTTGTGATTGAATAGAGCAGGTAAGCTGATTTAAAACTATGCTATAACTCATAATATACATGATTAGCATCACTTCATAATATATTATAAAAAAAGTAGCTTCCCGCTGTCTGTCAGTCACTATGTATGCTTAGATCTTTAAAACTACGCAACGGATTTTGATGCTGTTTTTTAATACATAGTGATTCAAAAGAAAGGTTTATATGTATAATACATGCACAATATAGTAGAGAAACACTGATAGTTTTAGAGGTTTCTGATGTGATGTCGTAAATAAACACATGTTTTTGGGCTTACATTGCAAACGCTGGCTGAACCCTACGAGACAGATCAAAATAATGTTACAGTATTGCACACCTGAAAAAAAAGGCCTACAAAAAAGTCCGCAATGGTATATGTCTATCTCTTAGGGATAACCCACAATAACCATTTTTTTATTCTTTAATTTTTACGAAAAATAATGGCTTATTTACGAAACAATTTTAAGCAATACAGCTTTAATTCTTATCCATTTAAGTACATTATATAACATAGATCGAAATTGTCCTTTATAGCATGTAATTTAAATGAATATTTCAAAGATATTACAGATTTAAAATGCAGTGACATAGCAGTTGCGGCGGTATCGGCCGGGGGAGGGGGGGGGGCGGCGCGTAACCTATATTATGTAGTATATTTAGTATCAACATTGTCCGTGCAAAGTCGAGGAAGTAAATATTAGTTAAAAAATAAATACAAGTACATAAACTTATTAATAAAAAAATTAAACACAATAATAAAAAATCGACTCCATTGATTAAGAACAAGGTCATTTGTATTATGCGACTATAATATAGAAGAAGGATGTAATGCATCTTACACTGAAAATGCGACCATTGAATTTTGCTGTATTATACTTGGAACGTTGAGTGAAGTTTTTAGACAAATTAAATCAAAATCACACAATACTTACTATATATAGTCATAAAAACAACTATACAAACGACTATTTTACTTACTAAAAATACGAAATCCCTTTCTTTTTTAACGTCCTTGACGTAATATTTTTGCAATTTCTCAGCGAACACTTCGGCATTTTATACGTGTGTATATTAACGCGAGTCTAGCAAGACTATTTTGAAAAGGGCGCACAATTTGAAATTGTTATTCTTTTATGGACAGTTTTGAGAAGCTAACTGTGTATTTTGGGTTTTTGTATATCAATGTCCTTGGTAAATTTAAAATAGCCTTGACCAGATTTGATAATAAATTAATAAATAATGTTGATAATAAATTTTCAAATAACCTATATTTTAAAATATGTGATGTAAATAATATCTAAGACAAACTTAGCAGGGACATAGCCTGACATAGGACTGCCACGTAGAGGTCGCGGGTTTGATTCCCGCTCAGTGCAAATAATATTTGTGTGCATGAACATGTCTATTTGCATTGTAATATGTACGTATTTACAAAAAAAATATAGTATAGTCCATTCCAACTCCAATTTCGTGTAAACAATCCGCTATATTGCCATTGTCTACGGTTTCATGAATTTACTAGTGATGGGGACAAGGATAATAAAAATAAAATTAATGACATTGATACCTACATCGTTAAATAATAATTTTTCTTCCTTTTTCTTACATTTTTAAATAATATTACGTTTACGAATACTCTATTTGCGTAATAGATTAATTCTATTTAATTTATCACTCCAAATATTCGTATTTATGTTAAATATGGTATTGTATTTTATTGTAACCGTTGATTTATAAACATTAAGATAATAAGACAAACAATTAGTACCTAATCTGATAAATAAATGTAATTTAAATTAAGCGTTGACCTCTAAATGCAACTATTTGACCACGGACTAAAATGGAATACTGACAGAGATACTTTTGAATATTTTCCCGCCTGATGAAAATTTGTGAAATATGGACTAAATGGAATTTGTATGTATGTTACGATTTTAATATAGGTACTATATTACAATAAAACAAATGAACAGACCTGCGAGGACAAACCCAAAATAAATGATGAATTACAAAATATTATGTACCTAAGATACGTAGGTATTCGTTAAACTTATTTCTTCTAATAAATTACAACATTGGTTTTCAAAGACAATAGAGAGTACAAAAAAAATAAAACTGTTAATCAATTTGACGTCTTTATTCGACCGCAAAAAGTAATTCGTAATTTTATTAAATAATCTAGATTTGATTTTTAACCATAAGTAAAAATAGTTGCAAAATGAAGTATATAGTGAACAGAATGTGTATAAATTCATGTGTCATCGGTTACGGAGTTTTTGATAGAAAAATATTGAAAAGACTGTTTGTTTACATTGTCCGAAAATGGATGTGGACAAGACTTTATGTATATCCGCATTCTAGAACCCATAACACAAGCATATAATATGCTATCTTTGAGTCTAGATGGCGTTGTGTGTAGTTGTTGAAATATTATATTATTACTATATTATTTATGTATTGTGTAGAAATTTACTACAGATACCTATTTAAATACTTACACTATTAGACCTCTTGACTCCAGATGACACATTATTTGATGTAACATTGTTAGATGTTGACTCTCCACAGAGTGTACAAGGTCTGCCCGCAGCCTCTCCTGTGTCTATCTCAATCATGCTAATGCAGCTGCCAACACCACTGCATACCCCTTTTAACCAATTCTTCAGTTCATCTATTGTAAGCTCTGATGGGACTTTGACTGAATAATTTTTATTTCCTACCTGAAAAATATATAATTTGAAAATATACAACATGTAATAAACTAATAACAGAAAGGGAATCTGCATGAGTTTTTAACATTTTTAACTAATTTTCATAGAAAACTTTTGTTTTACAGCACCTGGATCCTATTGGCCAAAGAAATATATGTTTCAAAATTACATTTGTGATTAGTGATTACATACTTCATTTATAAATTGCATATTTATTGTTTAACTGTGTTACAGATTTATTGTTACTAATTTGAAATAATATTGATTGCCTAGTGTCTTGTTAAAAAACTTTCCTCTTTACTTTATAGGTCAATTTTATATAATTTTTAACAAAATATTAATTTTATGTTAAAGTAGAATAATACTGGGTAAAACTGATATAGAACTCTGTAAACTAACATTGAAGTAGTGCAGGGATAAAATAGAAGCACACAATATAATCTGAACATTCTTATTCCTACTGATTATAAAATGTTCGTAAGCTTATGCTTATGCTATGCTTTATTGTTTCATTTGTCAAACTCAGGAATGAACTGAAACATGTGTTGTTTCAGTTCATTCCTGAGTTTGACAAATGAAACAATAAAGCATAGCCATGGTTTACAAATAACATGTTCGTACAATTCTGCAATATACCTAGGTAGCAGTCTACCCAAAAGATTAGAAAATAAATTTTTATGCTTTCTTTTTCATACATAGAATTTGACATACCTACTATTTACTATGCAAAACTTGTATGGTAAAATTCAGCCTTTATATAAAATATTTTGATAAAAAATACTGTACCTGCACATTAGTTATATTAGAAAAGCTACTAGATGCTGTGAGAATTGCTCTTGTCAGTCTCTGTGGATCTGGATGCACACTGAGCAATTCTTTCACAAGTGCCTCAGCAGCTCCTGAAGGTCCAGGACCAGTTACTGAACTTGGTAAGGAACTACTGCCTCCTGAACAACTACTACGGATGCGCAGACAAACTGTAGGCACTGGTGTAGAGGAGGCAGAACTATTTGAATTCCCAGCACCTGTTGATCCTACTTCTGGCAATGCTGGATTAGGTATACCACTTAGCCTCAATTTAAATCTGCAACAAAATAACAAAAAACTCAATAAAATGATAACAACACTTTTAGTTGATCACAAATGTAGCAAAAAAACATGAACTAAGAAGATAATAATTAGTTCATTACCTTGATGGAGTACCAACACTTTTTTGGCCAGGAGGTTGTAGAATGTGTCCAGCCCTAGCACACCAACCAACTGGGAATATGTCTCTTGAATCATATCTACACCAATAATCAAATGCACCTCTCCAACCATCAAATGTTACATGTATTTGATCATTTTTCACCGCACCCACAGTAGCACAACAAATTAACTGGGGATGTTTCTTGTCTATTGCTTCTAATTTTTGACCAACAACAAAAAGATTAGACTTTGGAGTTGGTGGTTCAGGCTGAAAAACTTTTGCAGGTGCCTTATCTGCACCAGTGAGAGTTTTAAACATAAACATAGGCCAGCTACTGGCATTCATGCGAAATCCAAGGGGCGGTTGCAGCATTCCACCATTCTTTTCACAGTGACCAATAGGATGTATATCCCCAGCATCAACAAGACGCCAGAAATCATTTTTATTATCACTGCCATCTAGCCTTAACCTTAAACGAGGGCCTAGTACACCCACAACAGTAGCAATACACGTAGATGTAAGGTTACGTGGATCTAAAGCCTCTAGTTTCATTCCAACTTCAAAATCATTTACTGGAGGTATTGCTGCCTGTTTAAAACACTCTTGGGGCGCTGCTGAACTGTTTGTATCTTTCATATACTCAGTCCAGTCAAAGTCTTGATATATATCGTAAAAGGAACGTGTAGAATTATTATTTGCATGATTTTCGGAGCCATTTGCTCCATTGCCAGATTGTGGCGAAGTTGTTCGTTTCTCATTTTTCTTTTGATATTTATTTAGACAGTACGTAGAGCAAAAATTCTTGCTACTCGAAGGTGCATTGCCTCGAATAACATTGTCACAATGAAGACAGGCGCCTTTACTGTAAGCCTGTCTGAACTCTGACAGACACGTTTCAGAACAAAACTCTTTTTTTCCATTTTCTGTCGGCAATACATATTTTAGAGGTGTTTTACTTTCAGCACACCAAGTACAAGTACGTTTAGGAGGTCTTCCAGGTCCACGTATTTTGCCGGGAGCAGGCCCTGATGAGCCGACTGTGTTGTTTGACATCTTTCTGTGCGCAGTTTTTAACACATTATTGTTATCGGACTTATTATATACAAAACTTTACACTTACATTATACTTATTACATTCACAAAACGTTAATATAATTTCAATCGCGAAATTATTGAAATATGTATTTTCACGCAAATATAAACAACGTCAGTACGTATTTATGACGCGCATCCAACGGCCATATTTGTTCTTTTTTTTTGTTTTTACCTCTGGCAATACAAAAGATAATCTGAGTGCTAGCTATATTTTTACTACTAGCGCCATTGTCTACAACGACAGTCGATATAAAAATATAAACTCTCTAGTCTCTAGTACATCCTTGATTATAAGAAGCACGTTACGTTTTGTGATGCTGAACTATCGATAGTAACACTATCGATAGTTGACCTTGAAAATCAATTAGGATATAGATAAGATTATCGATAGTATCGATATTATCGATAGTACATAACATAATATGGTAATACTATTAATGATTTGCAACAGTATCGATAGTATCGATAGTATTAAACCTTGATAGTCGCTATGCTATCGATACTATTGATAGTAACAATACTATCGATAGTTTAGGACTATATTAAAACTTAATAAATACTATTGATAGTCCAAAACTATCAATAGTATCGATAGCATAGCGACTATCAAGGTTCAATACTATTGATACTAGCGATGAGATATACTTGCAAAATTCAATACCAGGGCTTCTAAGTACAAGTACGTAAAAATACGAGGGTCGAAAACCAGGTTTTAAGGTATTTGTCATCCCACCCGCTAAAGGTCGAGTTCAAGTATGGCAACCCGCTCTCGTCGCACCTACCACGAGCCCCGCGCCGCGCCGCACTTGCTCGAGCGACCTATCTAAAATACTTGCATAGGAATTCAACCTTTATTCCAAGTAGCGTAAGGAGCAAATTCGTATAAATTTAAAAATACTTTGAAGATCAAAGTATTTATTATTCATTAAATACGAGTGTGTTTTTTATCTACATTGAAATATGAATCGTTTTTCTATGCTATGCTATCGCGCGTTCGCCTTATAAATTAAATTAAAATTAAATTATTTTTATAGCACATACTTTCATACTTGCAAGTATAGTCTGCTCGTACCAGGGCGCCGTACTTCGAAGCGAAGCCCTGGTTTTAAAACCTGGTAGCGTAAATACGTATCATCTCTTAATCGATACTATTGATAATCTTCAATAGAATTATCGTATTTTGTACTATCGATAGTCCTATCGATATTCCCACTACCGCACTATTGATAGTCTATCGATGGTTGTCTATCGATCAGCATCACTAACTATGTTACTGTAAAATTTGAGTGTTGACGTTAGTGAACAATTTTGACATTAAGAAAGATTATAAAATTTTAGGTTATAAAATAACCTGAAAAGTCGGACTGAAGTTTATTTTCAATGATATCGTCTTTTATAAAAAGAAGTATGTCTCAAAATACAATCAATAGAATATTAAGTAACGCTGAAGCAGCAGAAACAAGGCTAATCGAACTGAAAACTAAGGTTAGTAATGAAAGGGTTTCATTGCAAAAACTACTCAAATTGTCAATATGATGCAACTGGACGGCGCAGCGCGTAAACTTAAAAAGGACAATAAATATACGAAATTGAAGCTCTCATAGAGCGAGTGTATTTCAGTCAAGCAATATCAGATAGGTACATGTTTTGTTTTAAATAATAGATCAGAATCTATATTCACGACACATACGGCCTGTCAATAAGGAGTTGCTATAGCCAATGTTTGTAATAGCGATGTGTAACTCATGAGTGAATTGAAAAAAAGATGTACATCTTTCAAAGAGATTTACTAATTCACTAAATCACCCTTGTTTAAAATACATCTTTAAATCTTTTGATTTAGTTTTACTTTTACTATTTCAAGTGTAAAGGATGTAGATTGAGACGACTGTATCAGAGTTATATTGAACAAAAATATAAAGAGAATGATAAGAATAGTTGCGCACGCATGTACTGATTCCTTTAGCCGCGCATAGGAAACTATTTCTTATGCCTTTATTACTAAGTGCATAATCAAATGAAATAAAATTCGTTATTATTTTATTAAAATGTTACTTTTTTAATGAGTGGAACATAATTCTAAGCTACTAATATTGCTTGCATTACGTTGGTTATTTTGATGTGCAATTTTTAAAAAGTATATATTTTACCAAAAAGTGGAATAAGTGGACATTAATATTAGGTCTAGTTATTTCAATTTTCAAACTTATTTTTAAATACAGGCAGTACAAAAAAAGAAAACTATCTCCATAGCAACGCAATCCAAACTAATAAAAGAAATGTAACAAACTAGATATGCTGTATCTACCTAACCTACTTAGAAGATACAATATCATACCAACCGTATCAGTAAAATCATTTTTAGATTTGCGTTCAAATACATCATGAGACCAATTGTAATTCAAAGATGTAAAAGAGTTAAAGATTTAAAAGAGGGATTTAAATCTTCAAAAGTAAAGGATGTATAAATTACAAATCTGTTAGATGATTTAGTTTGCGCATGGCTAGTTTGTAATTCAATTTCTTTTTCAACATTTTTCTTTTTTTTTTTTTTATATAATATAATATTCTACCACATTCACACAGCGCCATCTAGCCCCAAATTAAGCAATTATATTTGCTTGTGTTATGGGTACTAAACAACAAGTAAGTACTAAACATTATCTAGTACTTACTCACTTAATAGTCCACTATAATAGCAAGTCTACTATTATTGGCAAGAAAATAGCTAATAGAATACTAATACTACTGAACTAAGAACTTCTGAACGTGTGTTTTATTGAGTATCTACTTACAATAAATTAAATATGACATTTCAGTTACAAGACTTAAAAAATGTTAAAGTTGAAAAAAAAATTTCAAGCCTAACCGATGAAAATAAAACCCTTGCATCTGAAATTGCATCAGCTAAGGCAGAGTTAATTAGATTGGAAATGGCAAATGGCAAGAAACAGTACCCAATACCTGGCAAAAGCACAATTACTGCTACTGTAGATGATTCTAAACAAGTTGCAGATACCTCAGCTGTTACTGCACCAGAATCAACTAAAAAGGTTAAGAATGCTCCTAAGAAAGCTCCGGCCGAACCTGCTGCGGATTCAACTATAGACATTAGAAAACTAGATTTGAGGATTGGTAAAATTATAGATGTAAATAAACACCCTGATGCAGACACATTGTATGTTGAGAAGATTGACTGTGGTGAAACTCAAACTCGAACAGTAGTATCTGGTCTTGTAAAGCATATACCAATAGAAGAGATGCAAAACAGAATGGTTATGGTGCTCTGTAACTTAAAACCAAGCAAGGTATGTAAAATAGTTTTACAAATTTTTCAATTTACATTTTCTTTCATTTTACATTATTTCTTCATCCATTATCACCCGTTTGGCTCATCTTGCCACAGCCACCATGGCGAACTGAAAATCGAATAACATTACTAATTAGTCGAAATTAGTCACAAAATACCAGAATTAGTTGGTCCACCGTTTAAAAATTATAATGGGGTATTGGTGGGTGTGTTAACTGAGCGCTCAGGTTGGCACAGCCACCTCATATCTCGTAGCACCTAGCGAAAATCTGCGGTTTTGCGACCAATTTAGACTACTTAACAACTAATTTGTCATGTAATTAGATTTTCAGTTTGTGATATTGGCTGTGCCAAGATGAGCCATACTTATCACCCTTCCATCACTCAAGTCCATAGCATAGTTCACAGTAGGTAGAAAAGACATTGTGTATTGTGTTCCAGTATGAATTGCCTGAATGTGCATACTGTAAAATAAACCATCTGCTGGAGTGTTGCCTGAGTGCTATAATCTTGGTTTAAGCAAGACCTATTTATAGTGTGAAAAAGAATACTTATCACTGTAGGCAACTTAGAGCTCTTGATACTGCTGGTGCCACCAGACGAACTACAGGTTGTTTTTTTTTTTTTTTTTTTTTTTTTTATGTTAGCCTACCAAAGTGACTCCACTTTGCCTGATGGTAAGCAGTAAGTGGAATCCAGAAGTGGCGGACACCATTCCAAAAGCCAAACTACTGGTATGGTGGCCTCCACTATGGCGGCTTAGTGAGATGCTTTTTCACGCCCCGCTTAAAAGACCCAGGATCAAAATTAGATGGGAACACATGCGCTGGCAAAGAGTTCCAGGCTTTAATTGAGCGACAAAAGTATGAAGTGCTGAACCGTTTGGTTCGAGACCCTTTAGATTCCACTGTGAAAGGGTGGCACTTTAGTCCCGCACGTGTCGTTCTGGATATAAAGGGAGAGGGTGGGATTAATTCAAAGAGCTCTTCAGAACACTCTCCATGGTAAAGGCGATAGAAGACGGCCATTGAGGCGATGTCTCTTCGCAGCTGTAAAGGCTCAAGGGTCTTAGTAGCCTCCGGGCTTCCGATGATACGGACTGCTCGCCGCTGCAACCTATCGAGTGCATCCAGTAAGTACTGTGCGGAGCCATCCCAAAGATGAGAGCAGTGCTCCACGCAGGAACGAACCTGTGTCTTATAAAGAAGACAGAGCTGCTCGGGCGTGAAGTACCGCCCCACCCTGTTCAGGACACCGAGTTTACAGGAGGCGGTTTTAATGACGCACTCGATGTAGTTCTTGGGGTTGAGATCTCGGCTGATGTCCATACCCAGGATACTTAGGCTATCCTGTAGTGGTAACACTGTGTTCTGAAGAGAGGGAAGGGGAAGGAACGGAGATTTTTTTGCAGAGAACGCGCACACCTGTGTTTTCTTGGCATTGAACTCGACCAAATTCTCACAACCCCATTTAGAAATGCGGTATAATACTTGGTCGAGCTCAGCGACAAGTTCTAGGCGTTTTGCCTCGATGTCAGTCTGTTTAGCCGCAGGATGTCCGAGATATCGCCCATGCACTGTACTATCATCTGCATAGCAATGAATGTTGCCAAGGGACAACATGTCATTGACATGCAGAAGATACAGGGTGGGCGACAGGACGGACCCCTGAGGCACCCCAGCGTTGACCTGCAAATAATCGGAGGCCGATCCGTCACAAAGGACTCTAATGCGGCGCTCACGCAGGAATGCGGCAATCCAGTTGCACAGCTGGGGTGGCAGACCATATGCTGGAAGCTTGGACAGAAGCGAACGGTGCCAGACTCTATCGAAGGCTTTGGTTATGTCAAGGCTGATGGCCAAGGACTCTCCATGCCTGTCCATAGCTTCACCCCATTGGTGCGTGATATATGCTTGTTTACTTCCATTGAAAACTTACATTAAACATTTGATTATTTTCAGATGAGGGGAGTTACTTCTGAGGCAATGGTCATGTGTGCCTCAAGCCCAGATAAAGTGGAAGTCTTGTCACCACCTAATGGTGCGGTACCTGGTGACTTGGTGCATTGTGAAGGTTACCCTCGAGAGCCAGAACCTGTACTTAATCCAAAGAAAAAGATATTCGAAACTTGCGCCCCAGACCTCATGACAAATAGTCAGAAAGTTGCTTGTTATAAAGGAAGTCCATTAGTGGTTCTTGGTAAAGGACCTATATTGGCACAAACATTAAAAGAAGTCAGTGTTAAATAGGCCATTACAGTTTCAATGAACAGAATGTGTAAACAAAACCATTTTACTAATTTTATTAAGAGTATGATTTAAATAAATGTAATTTTTAAACAAAAATAAGTCTGGCAAAAGCTTATGTTTCTGAAACAGTTAAAAGATATTTATTACATAAAACTAATAAAAACCACCTATGGAACAGGACTTTCAATTTCATCTTTTTAGAACCCATAATGTCACTAATATAGTTAATGAATAATGAATCATTTATTTAACAAAAAATGTAGTAGTTTACACAGGTTGTTACAAAAATGTTACAGTACAATTAAAATAAGTTGTACCAGGTATCTGCTGCTGAACTAGGCTTATCACCAGCGCCTCCACACCAACTTTTCACTAACCACACTTTTCCAAAGGTCACTTCTCATGTGAGTTATTTACCTATTACTAAAAGTACACAAATGAAACTACATTGTAAGCAATATCAACAATATTTATATTACATCTCTAATATGTGATTTCTATACAACAATTTGCGATCATTAATTACTATGTAGAAATTTAATTTCTTATTCCAATAGAAAAATAGATGTGACAACATTAAGACCACAAAGATTCATTACGTCTACACTTAATGGGGCAAATGGAAAGTAATATTATTCTCTCATATATTCAATTCAATTCCTTAATTTGTGGTCTTAAGTTTTGTTTAAATCTGTATCAGTTTTAAAAACTTAACATGTGCTATTTTATTTCGTACGATAAAATAGTATTGAAAATACTACCTACTCCAATAACTACATATTTATGAGCCATTACGAAAATATGTCTTTACAATTAATTAACAAATGTGCAGGCAAGCTCGGTTTAAAGTGAATGATCGTTTTATAGGCCAGTCACCACAGTTGTGTACAATAAATAAGGTTCATTTTTATACCATACATGCTACCCACGGCGCGGTTCACCAACGTCTTTGCTCACTGCTCTGCTCCCGTCGCCATTAGCGTTATGTTAGTTAGCTTATAACCTTCCTCAAGGATTAGGCTATCATACACAAAAATAATTATTTCAATCCGATTGGTAGTTTCAGAGATTAGTGCGTTCAAACAAACCAACAACCTGTTCCGCTTTATATATTAGTACATTATAGATTTCAAAAAAGTTTTCTATATCCAACCTAAAACCCAAGCAGATTAATAACTTTATTAATTCATGTATTTTATTATCCCACTATTCTTTCCGAATAATAAAAGTTATCTAATATTTTATTGGTACATATTTACTAGAGAGTGATTCTAGCATTTTTAGCCAGAGATTTAAATCGTTAGATGCGCCCATACCATACTTACGTTAGCGTTGGGAAGAGTGAACTTACTCTTTCCGTCGTACCTAGTCACTTGTTAGCAACAGTGAACGGTACGCGCTGTGTAATTTTTTTTTTGTCAATAAAGTCACTAAGTTGTTATGCCTACCTGCGCCTTTAAAAATGTTTTATTAATATAGGAAACACAAACAAATCCAAGGGAATTACATTTCATGCGTAAGTACTGAATTACTAACTATTTTCACATTTTCTCATACATTCTACTGTATAAAATGGTGTCCGACTCGTTTCCGTGTGAAAGAGAGTGAGATTATTACAATTACACTATGCGGGAGCGAGACATTTCGCTTTATCATTTTTCGTCGTCTGTCGTCGCTGCGCAAGTCTTAACTTCACACACACAGACCTAAAACGTGGTCCGGTTTTAAAAGCGCAGGGCGCTTCTAACGTTTTTAATCTCTGTTTTTAGCACTATAATGATGATGCAGTTTGTGAACGGAACGAAATTATGAAAGTTACCTTCCAAAATGTACAAATGATTAAATATGAAGTCTAAAAACTTACTTAACAACTTTGTGAAACTAGTATAATATTTCTCTTTATAAAGTAATCTCAACCCTTTCGCACTAATATTTGCAACTTATCAAAGTCAACAAGAGGGTAGACTAGATAGACTTTGTTTATTGAGCGAAAAAGCATATTTCAGGGAACTAGCAATCGAATTTAAATAATTTCTTTTACGTATGATAGTCCAGTTATTGAGGAAGGTTAAAGCTACGTAAAATCACGCTACTAGCGGCGGAAGCAGAGCAGTAAGCAAACCGTGCTGCGGTAAGCTAGATTATAATAAACCGAGTAATTTATGACAAAATAGCACTGTGCTGTGGTATACCTACATATTTATATTATTAGGGTAAAATAACGTAATGATATTCTTGGGGACTGACCTATATTCATATTTAATCTATTGGTACGTGTCTATGTTCTAATAATATATATTAAGTACTTACTTTAAACCGCTTATTTGGTATCGGGCAGAGTCAATATGCAACTTATTATAATGGTATTTAAATGTAAGTTATTTCTGCCTAATATCCGTATGTGTGAAAATTTTTATTTAATCTTACTTAAAAATAATAGCTTCTGTAACAGTCAACAAGTACTGATTAAGTTTCAGGCTATTAATTTTGCTACTATTAACATAAATGTATTAGCAATGTATAATATTGGATGGAGTAACATATCATTTCAATTTCATGAAATAAAAAAATGTTTCATAACATAACGAAAACAGTAATTGGTAAAGGTAAATATCCTTTAATGCATTTTTATTGTTTATAAATAATAATAATATTATAATTTCTACTTATATGTACCTAGTATAATATTATGAAAGTTACCTACTCTCTATGAAATCGGACAAGTGCTTTGTAATATTATTTGTGAAAAAATCAAATTATGCATCAATGACGTCTTATAAACGCATACTTGGTAGCAGCAGCCCATGCTACGAATGTTTATCAGTAGCTAGCTTAAAAACTTCTTACATCCCTGAACAGAAATGTTAACATGGATGGCATTTTATAACAATAACTAAGGTACCATTTTCATGAAAGTGCCGTATTAACTTATTGCACTCTGTAAATGATAATCTGGTACCTACACGTTCTCATTACGTCAAAATTAACTGAATTTCCTAAGTGGTTAAAGAAAAATATAGCTAATACAAATTTATAAAAAGTATAATATTTTGAAACATTGTTTTACCTCACTCTAAATTAGAATTTAGAGAGGTAAGGGTAACGCGCTGTAATTCGATACTGAATACTGTTATAGTGGTTGAAATGGGATCAAAACAATTATGACAATTTAATTTCACTTAATTCTGCTCACATTATAGTCCTATCGAGCAATTCACTTCTTTACATTTTTGTTTTCACAACTTGTTTGGTCACAGTTTCTTAACATTTAACTACTGTTATTAATTCATTCGTGGTTACAGGATCACGTTATTTTTGTACTTATTTTATTATGTATGTGTGTGTCACAGTAAAATCGTTTCTTCACAATAAAGAATGAAATCATACAGGTAATAAAAATAAACGTTATTCCCTTTAAATTAAGTTTTCATTATTATTTATGTGTTTCCACTGAAAAATAACATTTCAACTCTCCCTAGCAGGCTAATTGCTACCTATCTACTCTTTAGAAATAAATCAATGTAGAAACTTGATAATATTGTTTCAGAGAACTAAAATGTTCAATGTGTAAAAACACTTTTCTCGATAAGCAGCCGCTAGACTAACACCCAGTTTTTGAAAGGCTGATCAACGAAAAATTAACTAATCACCTGTTTAATCTCATGTAAAGTACCTAAAAGCATTTAGCATGCTTTGCATGGATAATAATTAGTTTAAATTGATATTCATGCTTTTAGCAACTTAATTGGTACATGAGATTTAACAGGTGATTCGTTAATTTTTCGCATATTTAAAGTACTACAGCTGTATTCAGTTTTCAATCTTTTAAAGTTACTACTACTAGGGTTCTCTGAATTTTATCTATCATAGTTTTAAATGTATTTATTATTAATTATTTATTCATCAGTAGAAACACACCTAAATATAAAATAAAAACGCCATGTAAAAAAATAGCAAACTATACAAAAATAGTTGAATCTATTATGAGTATTATGACTGTAATATGTGTACATTATGAACTACAAGATAAACACTACTCAGAATTCATGAAACTTACCTACTAATTGATCGAGACGCATTGTTAACATGCCAATACATTATTCAATTAAACATTTTGCTTGTGCAGATATGTCTGATGCTAAATGTGTCACATGCAATTTTTACAAGTCTTAATATAAACTCGTACCATAATTTAGAATAACTATGCGATTTAATTTTGTTTGGCAATACTCGTGTCATAGTTCGTTTAATAGCCTTTATATACGTATCTACAGCAAGTCAATATTTATTTTCATACCAACATTCTAAATTGTAGTGTATAAAACAAAAATACGCCGGTAATACTTCAGTATGAAGATCACATACATTATGTACCTATATTATTACAATATATACTAGTATCATAGTGTTTAATGAACAATATTATGTTACTAGTATAGGTAGTAGGACTGTAGCTGTTGAGTGTAAGTACTTTGCTAAAAATCGCGCTTAAAACAAACAGGACGTTATTTTACTAACAAAATCGCATATACATATTTTAGTTAAAATATCAATTCCTTCACTTGATAAAGCTGTCGTCATTTAGAAATCTGGAATCAGTGACATACAGATGAAATTATAATTTTTATCATAACCATTTGCATCATTACAGTAATGATTCGTGCATATAAGATTTTAATAAACATTTTAACAGTGAGCACAACGAATCTTTGTCTTTAATAAATGATGTTATACGCACCTTATTTTAATAGAATAAAGATATAACTACAAATCTACGCACTTTCATTTTGTTACATTTAGAATAAAACGACCTAGTCTTTGGTAGAAAAACCATCCCCGTAACATACTGATTGCATTACATTTCTAACGTAATTATAAATTCAAATAAATTGTGTTCTAAACTAAATTAATAGTACTTAGTCCATCCGACAAGCAACAAAATATTTTTTTTTATTAATACCGCTATTTAAATCATCTGTGCTCTAGGCGAGTAAGACAAAGATAGAGCAAAACTTGTAAGTTCTCTTACCAGTACTTACCACCCATTTCTATACTACATTTTTTCTAGTTTGCATGAGACTTGTATGTTTTTGATCATCATAAAAGTTATAAAATAGTTTGGCATTGGTGGATAGTTGTTAGGTATAAAACAATCGTCATTGAGATTTTATAAACCTATTTTGAAAGCGATGATTTTAACAAAAAGAATAATCATGTAATAATACCTAGTAATAATGGAATATGAATAGGTAGAGTATAAATCTAGCACACATAATTATATTGTGTATATTATGACATGCCTTTTTAGATAGGCAGAGGTATGTAACACTCGCGTTTCGCCAATAATGTTGGGTCCCATATAGCAGAGGGCGAGCGTTTTGCCATTGTTTTACTAAAATGTCATGATTATTATCCCTAAATTTCAGACCGAGAAAGCTAGCAACATGAAGTAATACACTCACTCAATGTTGCTAACTTTCTTGAAGTTTACTTTTCTCATAACTATTCTGATGTCAATTGGGACGAATTGCAACTATAGATTAAATTTATCAATTATCATTAATTAAAAATATACAATTTTGATAAGTTACAGTATAGAATTCTTTGGCGTTACGGCAACAAATTACGTATTTATTTATATAATGATAGAATCTTGTGCGAATAGTTATAATGTTACTTATTATATAATTTTGAAACACATTGACTTGAATTTGATATTCGGGAACACTGTCCCTTCAGGACATTGTGGTCATGAGGTCATAGCTAAGGACCGAACATGTGTTCCAAACTAGTCTGGTAGCCCAAAGTTTCTTACACTAATGCCTTTTTTAAATAAAGTAATTAAATAAAATTTTTAAATTACCTAATTTGCATATTTTTGTTTGTCTTATTTAAGAAAACCTAAACCGGTTGTAGGTTAAGTAAGGAACGAGAAAAAAAATGTAATATTTATTCCTAACGTAACCCTCTTCCTAACCTGTCCCGACGCATCATTCCTAACATAACCAGAGCTGCTATATAGATAGGTTTTTCCCGTTAAGAGCCCTTGATCCCGTTGATTTGTCCTAAAATAACAAAAGAATATCATAAAAGAAAAGACAGTCGTAAAAGATAATTTAAAGGATTTGTTTAAAATTGTGCACGCGATTTTGAACCTTACAGACATACACTTTTTTGCTTGTACCTACTTATATTGTATAATGTGCTGTATTACGTTACTTTATAAAATAAAAATAAAGATTTTCTATGGGAAGGCAATAAGGTTGAAAATCGCGTGCACCCATTTTTCAACTTAAAATCATTAAATTTATCTCTTCAGACTGTCTTTGGGTTTCCGACATCATTTGTTTTTATTAAGACAAATCAACGAAATCAAGCTCTTTTAACGAGAAAAACCAATCGTTCCATAGCATAATAATAATAATAATATTCTACCACATTCACACAGCGCCATCTAGTCCCAAATTAAGCAATTATATTTACTTGTGTTACGGGTAGGTACTAACAACTGATATACTACTTAGATACATTTGTTTTTCTAAATACATACATATTATAGATAAATTACATCACACAAAAATTTATCCTCGGTGGGAATCGAACCCACGACCAGCAGTCAGGGTCACTAACCACTAGGCCGTCAGGCCAGTCAAATAACATAATGTGCAAGTCGCAAAATGTGCTGGCTACGCAAAACATTCAGGTCTATAATATATAGCAGCTCGGATTACGTTAGGAACGATGCGTCGGGTCAGGTTAGGAAGACGTTACGAATATTTTTTTTTTCCTCGTTCCTCATCTAACTCGCAACAGGGTTAGGTTTTGGGGTAAGGTCTGGAATAATCCAAATTCTTTTACGAATCAAAAAATAAATATAATCCATTATTAAAACGATTAATAGAAAGACGTAAAGCATGAGAAATGGCACAGATAAAATACAACAAAACTACAATGTTAATGATTTCAAGACACCATGCAAGTTTGGTAATTATTTTTCACAATTGTTGCATTTTAATTCGTCCAACTTCTGTTTTAAATTCATCATTGTTTCCAAAACAGTAGATTTTGGCAGTTGTCCTATAAAACGTATTGTAGACTAGCTGTTGCCCGCAGCGCCGCCCGCGTGAATGTCGGTTATATCTCTGTTTATACATTGACGATTTTTTATATAAAATTTTCATCCTCTAATTCAACCCCTTTAAGCCATTTTTACGCGATAAAAGATAGCCTATGTATAGTGTTCCCCGAGGTCTAATCTATCAGTTATCACTATTCCAAATTTCATAAAAATCGGTTTAGTGACTTTACCAGACTTTCCCCTCACTCCCCCCTGACTTTCCCTGACTTCCCCCGCACTTCCTCTTCACTTTCCCCTAACTTCCCACTCACGTAACTTTCACTGCCCATCCTTTTCCTCCTTCTTACCCCCTCCCTTGCCCCTCCCTTCCCTCTGTCCTCCTCCCTCCCCTCCCTCTAAATTTCAAGTCGCTAACTTCAAAAGCAAAGATCTTTCCATACAATATTTCATCCCTAGAAATTCCACCCCTGTGAAAAAAACTTATGGAAGTGTTTTTTATTTAAATAGAAGTATTCCAAAACAAAATTTTAAAACTGTAAGTTAAAAAATGAAGAAGTTTCATACAATCGTTTTATCCCTTTTCACTCACTTAGGGGTTGAATTCTTAAAACCCTTTTTTAATACACCTCTAAATTTTAATTAAGACAAACACACCCTCCAAATTTTAAATCGCTACGACCAGCCGTTTAGACTGTACGTTGTCTGTCAGTCAGTCAGTCAAGACAATGCCTTTTATACTATGTATGGATTAGACGTATAGCCATCGGGGATCAAAGCATACAGGCTGCTAGGAATGCTAACACGTGATAGAGCCACATAAAGCTGACCGTGAGAAAAACAGCTAATACTTAGATCCACACCCACAACTTTTAGTGTCTGACCTTGGGCTTTATTCATTGTCATCGCGAAACATAGGCTCACTGGAAACTGTTCCCGTTTAAAACGAAACGGAAGAATGATTAGAATGAGAGGAATCCGAGGAATAAAAACACTATCAGCTATTCCGCAATCTGTTAAAATCTCTGCTTCTAGTTTCGTAGTAAATTAACAAATGTTCGACGTGATTCTTTAAATTGGCACAACTTTTCTATTTATGAACCGATTGACATGAAACAAACTAAATGTTAAGTCAAGCTTACTACAATGTATTAGTGAAAACCATATCTAAATCGGATAAGCCGTTTCTGAGATTAGCGTGAACAAACGCACAGACAAACAGACAAACAGACAAAAATTGTAACAATCATTGTTTTGGGTTCTATTTGCGTCGATAAAGGTCCCAATTATATTTTTTCTCATATATCTTTCATGTACAGACAGCGATCGGTTTCTGTACGATCGATACGATATACGAGCGATTATTATATGTATAGATATAAATGTGTTTGCAGAGTCACTTCTCTTTCTAGCTTACAAAGATTTAGTGACTGGCGTGTGATTGGGACGATACACATAATGTTGATCGTCTCGAAAATTATTATTGATAGCCTATGACTTGTCTTACTAAACTTGCATGGTATAAAGGGCGATAACTCATTACATATTTTAGTTAAAATCTAAGACGAATAACGAAAACGAGAAATACAGATACAGATACTTCGACTTAACCTACATACATTTTATTATGCTTAATTATAATTTCAATAATATAATGAAGGCAATTGAAAATGTTTAGTGTTTAATGAGCAAGTTAGGCCTTATTGATATGAAGATGATTACGACTATTTCACCACATTTGAAAATACTGTTAATTATAATAAATAGTTCTCATAAAATAAAGTCCTTTATATTTAGAAAATAATTAAAATATTTAGTGGTGAAATACAGATATGGTTAAAATGAATATATTGAGGAAATGAATGACCATGCAGTGTCCTTCCAGTAACTCGAATATTCAGTATGTATAAACATTAGATAGTAAAGTTGCAAAAATATAGACAGGCATCCCATACGCTATATGTCGTTAAGATGATCAACCTGTATTTTAAAACTAGTGTCCGACAAATATTACTTACCGTTAATGTTACACTTAGTCCTAATGATACTGTCTTACAAAAATATAAACAATACTCTATCATAACATCAAAAACAAAGAAAATTTAAGATGGCTATGAGTATCTACAAAAATATTTATTAAGAAATACTTACAGAGACAATACTGTATAAAAATAAATACAATTAATAAAATATAACATTTTCATAAGGTGTACAATGAAATAAAAATATTGCACATTTATACAAGCCTTTTGGATGATGTTAATAAACAAGAATGTCAAAATCGTGTTCAAAGTATAGCACAAATGAACAATAAATAATAATAATGGCACAAGAAAGTATTATTACCAGAAATAAAATAATAGGTGGGTAAGCACAATTATTTTTCACATTGTATAACCATTTATCTGCCTATAACGGTAAATATTTGGGAGGAAGACGACTTTCATACGTCACAACTTTAAAGCTTTTTCCGCACCGCTACCATTCTGCTGATAGCACTTTTGAACAAGATTTGTTTATAGAATTTTTGGGGCGTATACGATCTTGAAATACAAACATGCATAATTGTACGTGTTTGCGTGTACTCATTAGGACACTAAAATTTCAAACATAAATATTGTGTGAAAATGTTGTAACAATAATTAAGACATCACTTAATTAACTACGTATCATAGATAGATCTGGAATGTCTTAGAAATCAAAGAATTGATAAACAGATAATTTACAAAAAAAATATACTCTTGTAGTCATATTGACTACCTAAACATTGCACATGTTTAATTTTTATCTATCAATAAAATGCATAGAGTCGTTTAAGAATTTATCTTCTTTTGGACAGATAACTAATACTTTTGTTAAAATTTCGATTTAATGACGTTAAATGTATAAAACCTTTTACGTAACATCGCATTTTCGCACCTATATAACAATATAGATTTTGTCAAGCAAATTGTTACTAAATTTAATATTAATAACATTGGCTTACATACTGTGTTACCCTCCATAACTCGCTTAAATGCCGAAAGTCGATTTGTAGTTACTTAGAGTTGTGTAGGTGGGAATCGTCGCTGGGGTTTACTGCGGCGCTGCGCAAGAGTCGACTGTGACACGGGGCCTAATACTTGCGGCGTCAAAGGAGACGACGTTAACGCCTAGAAATGGAAACAAGTTTGTTACACCTCTAACTTGAACAATTTTAAGACAAGCAAACGGGCAATAAAGAGATCCTATAAAGGAACCCTTATAGGATCATTCATATATCTGTTTTTATTTTCTCTTAAGGAACCATTCAACATAATTATTAAGTATTGATAGTCGGTTTTTCAGAGCATACAGAGGACGTTCTATTTGCCTTGTCACACCTCAGACTAAAAGATTCGGGATATAGACTCACCGAATGATCTGATGTCCACTACTGAAATATAAGTCTAGTTTGCCATCTACTCGCAGTGTTACCTGTAACGGCGTTTAGCCAAGCCTCGCGCGACAGCTCGGCGCGTCACTGCCGGGATCAACAATTTTCCAACCAAGGGCAGGAACTTAATGGTGCCCTCTCCCTCCCTTCCAACGTACAGGTAGAATAAGGGCGGGTGGCAGCATGGACGTTGATGAAGGGGGCATGGAGGGGAGGGTAGTGTGTAGTGTTACCTGGAACGTGAGGTCGACGGCGCGACGCAGGTCGTCGGGCGGCGGGTCGAGCGCGGCGGGCGGGTCGGGCTGCTCGCACGCGCGCGGCGCGGCGGCGGGCGCGCTGAGCCACGCCTCGCGCACCAGCTCGGCGGCGTGCGGGCGGCGCGCCGGCTCCAGCTGCAGCATGCGCCGCACGCACGCGCGCGCTCCCATAGACACTCCGCGCCAGATGCCGCTCGATAAGTCCACCTTTTATATTTTATATTAAATAAATGACTAACTCATTCACGTCGGCGCTGACGGTCCAATATGATTGACCTAGAAGCTTAAAGTTCTTCAAGAAAGGAGTTAAAAGGTTTTTAACAGGGTCGGAAACGCGCTAGTGATGCTCCGGTGTTGCAAGCGTACATAGGCTACGGTAACTGCTTACCATCAGGCGGGCCGTATGTTTGTTTGTCACCTTAGTCGAATAAAAAAACACCTGGAAGCATTTTAGCACAACGCGTAGCTGTTAGAGCTGACGGTGGCCAGAGCTGAATTGTCAACGGTCGTACGCATTGCGCGTAGCCGTTTACGCCGACCACCGCAAGCGCCTTTAGTAAGCGTTCTGATGTCAAGCCGGCCGAGCGGACACCGTGTGTCGGTGAGATGTTGTAGACACAAGATTAGCAAGATATTAAAACGCTAAGCGCTAACGAACTACGTTCTGAGCTGTCGGCGCTAATTATAAGCTTAATTTTAAAACTAGCCTTACACTATTACAATGTAACACAATATTATGAAACAATACTATTTTTAGCTCTTTTTTGAGGTATACATGCCTTATCTATTCTAAACTCATACATACATTTGTAATATATCAAAATGACTTTAAAATGCAATATTTACGTACTTTTCCTGATTCGATTCTTGCTAAAATCGCTTCCGGAGTATCATCACCTGTCGACGCAAACGGAGTTCTGCCAGAAAGCATTATGTAGGCTAACACACCTACAAGAACATGTAACTATATTAGCATTTTATTACAACTAATCAATTTAACAAGATTAAGATTTATTATACAAGCAACAAAATCGAGTCATTCATCTGAAAAGTTTGGCAAACAGCGTCATAAAAACAACATGAACAGTGAAAAGCTGGGGACTACAAACATTTCATCAACCCTAACAAAAATATATGTAAGCATTTAAAACTATACCTAAGCTCCAAATGTCACATGCGGCGTCGTATCCAGCTCGTTTGAGCACCTCGGGCGCGACAAAGTTAGCAGTGTAACAAGGCGTCATCAGTAGGCCGTTTTCAGCGCGCAACTGTTTAGCTAAACCAAAGTCCACTAGACGAATATCCTCAGGCCTCTTCTCAGCCGTCGCGAACAAAATATTTGAGGGTTTGATGTCTCTGAAAACGTATTACACAACGTTAAAAAACGGATAAGAACGTTGAAATGGGTGACTGATCTACGTTGCTCGACGGAAGATGTTTGGTGGTTGCCATTAACTGTGTTTGCATCTAAAGTTCATTCTTGACTCTTCCAATCGCTTCATTTTATTTTGATACAGGCAAAAAGAGTTCAAAGTCAAAGTCAAAGTCAAAGTATTTATTTCATTTTGATCACAGAATGATACTTATGAAAAGTCAAATTACATGAAGTCAGCTAATTAACCTACAGCCAGTTCGCTGACGAGGTAGAGCTGTGAGAAGAACTGGCAAGAAACTCACGCCACTCTTTTTAATCGCCAGATAATTACAATTTTTTGTATGAGTTAACAATTTTAACACATCAACGCTACCAAAGAACCATACAAAGTAATTATTACAAAATAACTAATTATTTAATAACATTTTTGAAAAAAGAAAAGTAACGAAAATAGAGGATTACAATTATTTAGTTTCATCTAGTATGGTAATTTGACTACGTATTTTAATTAAAATTAAAAAATAGTAAATGCATTTCTCAGTCATATTGAACTACAAGGTAATATTGAATTAAGTATTAAATGTATGCCATGCCAAGATTGACCAGTCATCCCAGGTAGCACCCGTTCACGAGCATGACGCACAGACCAGCCATCATCACTTTCGCCATATTAGAGGGAAGGTGATGACCCGGCCAATACGACACCACAAGCCATGACATTTTAGTGAGCATGACAATGCAAGGCATGGGTGGTAAAAAGAACCATAATAAAATGTTATGTCTTACGAGTTCATAATGATCATGATATGCATTCACTTCACATCAAACTTTTACTGCAATAGTCAATAATTTTTTTTTTTAAATTTTCCTATAATTATATAATGTTAATCAAAGTCAATATAACTACAATAATAATAATTAATCAATATAACATTAATCTTGTATTAAACGAGCAACTATACCCATGCTCTTTTATCATTTAAATAATCATTAATATTATAATAACCCTTTTGAATAAGACGGTTTTTAACAGTTTGTTTGAATTTCTCTAAGGGTAGATTCGAAACGTCAATGGGTAGTTTATTATAAAAGCGTACACCAAGACCCGCAAATGTGTTGTTTACTTTATGTAGGCGATGGTATGTACCAACTAACTTATGTTTACCTCGAGTATTCACAGAATGCATGTCACAGTTTCTTGAATACAAGTGAATATTTTTCTTGATAAACATAATGTTAGCAAAGATATATTGAGACGCCACTGTCAAAATACCTATCTCTTTAAACTTATCTCTTAATGAAACTCTAGGGCCCAAATTGTAAATAGATCGCACCGCTCGTTTTTGAAGTATAAAAATTGACTCAATATCCGCAGCCCTGCCCCACAGCAGTATACCGTATGACATCACGCTATGGAAATAGCTAAAATAAACAAGTCTGGCTGTTTCAATGTCGGTAAACTGTCTTACTTTCACCAGCACCGCACCACGGCGCAGTCCAGGACCTGCACGGCTCTTTCTCTTGGACTCCATTGTAAATAATGCATGCCAGAGAAGAGTACCGTTAGCAGTCTCCCTCCGTTTTGAGGGAGAAGTTGGCAGAGCGCCGTGGTCGGCCCTTAGTGTCGGTCTGGGGAGTGTGCACAGTGGAGGGGTAATTGTTATTCTGTTTCATTATGTGTTGGCTTCTTCTTTGTGCTGTCCCTTCGTTGTGTGCTTTGTTTCGTTGTTTCTAAGTAGGGAATTTTTCAAACTCTGCACTATAGTGCAGCAGCGGCTTCTGAACTTGCAAAGTAAGCTTGCACTTTCGCAAACACGCTCTGCACTGTAGTGCAGACTCATGGTGAAAAACTTTTTGTGCTGTATTTTAGTAAGTTAATTGTTGTTATGTTTGGCCAAAACATGTAGATTATTAAGTAGGTTAATTTTGTAAAATAAAAGTAAATATTAAAAAATGATAACTTATAAAATATTGTTAATTAAAAATAAATAGAAATATATATAATAATATTAGTAATAAATATAACATGTAAATAATTAAAGCACATTCCTAAATCCTAAATTAATAAAACATTATATTAAGCACATAATCCTCAACTAGCAAACCAGGACTCCGATTATGTTGGAGGATCATTTGGCCGGTCGCACCTAAGGTGCGGTCATTTAAAAAAAAAAAAAAAAAAAAAAACTGTCTTACTTTTCGTATTGCAAAGGCTGCTGAACTAAGTTTACCAGCAAGACACGATATTTGGGTACCCCACTGAAGCTTGTTATCTAAAGTTAAACCCAAAAATACTGTAGATTGAACAAAGCTTAAAGTTTCATTATTTAAACTTATGCTTATAGCTAGACTTTTAGTATTGGGCATAGTAAACTTAACGCATTTTGTTTTTTTGGAATTAAGCAATAGGTTATTCGCACTAAACCAGTCCAGAACCTTCACTAGTGAATTATTCACGTTGTCAATATTCGGATTCTTACGATCAACTTTAAATAAAAGTGACGTATCATCAGCAAATAGTACAATATCGCAAAAATTCTGAACATGGAATGGCAAATCATTAATATAAACCAGAAAAAGAAAAGGGCCTAAAATGGAACCTTGTGGCACGCCAATAGCTACAGGTAATCCGGTAGACCTACTTTCGTTTATATCAACATATTGTACTCTATCGCTTAAGTAAGAGGCAACTAGATTGAGTGCAGCATCCCTGATACCATAATGACTGAGTTTTCGTAGAAGCGTATTGTGTTCGACGCAGTCAAAGGCTTTTGAGAGGTCGCAGAAGACACCAATAGCATCCATCGAATTTTCCCAGGCACTATGAATATACCTAATTAATGTAACACCTGCATCTATTGTAGAACGACCTTTCCTAAAGCCATATTGCTCATTGTGTAATAAGTTATTTGAGATAAAGTGACTTTCTAATTGTTGCAATATTATTTTCTCAAACACTTTGCTTATAGCTGGCAATATGGAAATAGGCCTAAAGTTACTTGTGTCACTTTTTGATCCATTTTTAAATAAAGGAATCACTTTACTGTGTTTCATCAGATCAGGAAACACGCCTGTATCCACACATCTATTAAATATGGTAGCAAGATGTGGAGCTATACTAAATATTATATTATTGATTAGCTTGACTGAAATACCCCATAAGTCACCAGTATTTTTTGAGTTAAGTGACTTAAAGACTTTTATAATATCATTGGGGTTAATATACTGGAAACAAAAGTAAACACTGCACTCTCCCACGCTGCCCCTAGCTAAGGTTTCGGCTTTGACTGGGCAAGAATCTAAGGACTTAGTTGCATTAACCGGTATTTTTATAAAGAAATCGTTAAACGTTTGTGCTACATCTAAATTATTTGCAACAATTTTATTACTTACTTTTAGTTCAAAATTGGTATCGTGCAATTTGGTACGACCAGTTTCACTATTAATAATACTCCAAGTTGCTTTTATTTTATTGTCTGATTGTTTTATTTTATTGCTCAAATATAAGGATTTGGCTGTGCAACAAGCCTTTTTAAAAATTTTTGAATAATTTCTAACATAATCTACAAAGTTCGGATTTGTATTATATTTTTTCATACCATATAGTTCATACAATTTAGCCCTACTTTTATAGATGCCTGTTGTTGCCCAGTCACAAAATTTAATTTTAATATTTTTATTAAAAGTCTTGGGTTTGAAGATATTTTCATATTCTAATTTAATTATGTTAAACAAAGATAGGTAGAGGCTATCAGGATCGGTGCAACTAAGGTCTACATTGGTGACTTTGGTAGTAATGTTCCCGCTAAAGTGTTTCAGGCGTTCAGAAGTCACTGGCCTACATGTGATCTTATAATTTACTTTAGGTACTCTACTTACAGACAATACAATTTTTTGCCCACAGTGATCAGATGTTAAGTCACTCAATATAGAACTATCTAAAAAGTTACAATTGCAGAAGATATTATCTAGGCATGTAGCAGAATGAGCAGTGATTCTGGTTGGTTCATAGAATACATAATTTAAGTCAAATGACATGAATAAACTAATTAATCTATTACAAATGGCTGACTGTTCGAGTAAGTTCACGTTAAAATCACCACACACTACCACATGCCTGTTACCAATGCTTAAGCGCTTCAGTACATCCTCCATTACAGTTTCAAATAAGGTGAAGTCACTCTGTGGTGGCCTGTATACACACACAATAACATGTTGCTCAAGTTCCACACAAGATATTTCAATAGTGCACTCAATAGAAAGCTTAACTATATCCTTACGCTCCTTAAATTTTATACTATTACAAACATATACCAGAGAGCCACCATGAATAGCTTTCTTCCTTGCAAAAGCACTACCAATACTGTAGTATTCCTTGTCAAATATAAATTGGTCACTTTTAAGCCAATGTTCAGTGACACAAAAAATATGAATGTTATAGTTTTTTAAAAATAATTCTACTTCTAATTCCTTGCCGGATAAGCCTTGAATATTTTGGTGAACTAAGTTTAAATTAAATGTCTGCTTATCCTTTGTCTCGTCTACTAGTTTAAACTACTAGACGAAGAAATGTTAGTAGTTACACTACTCTGTCCTACCAAATTCTTCAATACCCTACAGGTACCTGTGTCATTAAATAAATTATATGCTAATAACTTAGCAAGATGTCGCTTATAAAATAATGATAGATACATAGTATCTTTTGTCAATAAAAAATTATTACTAATAAATATATTACTGTCAAAGAATTTAATGTAGTCACTATTACTACATGTACTATTATATAGAAGTAAATTTAACTTTCCTATGTGCCTATTTTGTTGTTCAGTCAGAGCATATGAATAAGGAAAGGCGCAGATAATAAACTTACAACCTACACTACTATGAAGCAATTCCATAACTTCAGTTAGTTCTAATATATTATGTTTTGTGACTGATAAACAGTCACCATACATTAAGATTACTGTAGACTGAGAGTCTAAGTTAGTATTTTTTAAATTGCTAACCAAGGTGCTGAATTTTATTCCTGGTGAACAATTATTCATAATAGGCCACTCAGTGTGGGTATTCAATAAACTACCTAATCCCAATCCAAGCTTGTCAGAAAACATTATAACATTCTTAATACTAATTTTATTAACTATATCATTATCATTAATTGGCAAGATGTGATTGTTTGGGGTGAGACAGTAGGGCAAGTTATTTGTTACTTGATCACTATATGCAAGTTGGAGCGAGTTTGATTGGCAATCTAATGACAATTTGTTGGTGACCGATGTTGATGAGCACATTGAGCACAAGTTGTTACTAGTCAGTAAGTTAACACGCTCTATGTTTTCCCTACCTACTCTAGCAACCTCATCATATTTTTTTATATACTCATATGTCTCTTGTTCATGTTGGAGACATAGTTTAGTCAGGTGAGTTTGTAGGTCTGACAATTGTAGTTCTAACTCCTGTGTATGTTGTTCATATAGTAATCTACTAGCCGTCATTTGTTCTTTATAATTCTCAAGCTCTGACTGTAAGAACTCACGGTCTCTTGCCAATTCTTTATTACTAATAGATAAATTTTTAACCTTAGGTGATCGGTCAAGACTGGACTGTAGTTTCTTAACTAATTTCTTAATTCTAGAATACCTTTTACATTGCTTAGTACTACTAATAATACTACACCTTCTTTTAGGAATGATATTGGACGTATATGACATATCGCATTTCTTTCCTAGAAGCTCAGAGTACAAGCTCTGAGTCGCCACACCACTTTGTGCCTGCATTTGATCTTGTAATGCATTTATTTCTATATGAGCATCTTTTAGGTCTGACTCCAACTCAGTGTTGCGGCTCAGTAACCTTATAAACTCATTATTACAACTACTGTAGGATTTAATTTCCAATTGCAATATGTTGAGTTGTTCCTGGTAATTTAAATTTTCAATGTGCAATACTGTTAGTTGATTCTTCAGTTCAGACACCTTGTCATTAACTTTTTCTATTTCCTCCTCACAGTCACTGCGTTCCTTTAACAGCTGCCTGTTTTCTTCTTGACATATCTTTAACTCGGCAAGAGCTATGCGGAGTTTGTTCTCTGTGTCCTTAGCCATAGCTCTGCGGGTCTTCATTTGTGTGGCCATGGTCCAAGGATTTGTATTGTCAAGCACCTGCAAAGTAAGGAAAAACAGCTGAGTAGAAGAATTAAAAATAGGAAAAGAAAATAGGTTATGAAAATTATGTTTAATAGAACAACAAAGTTAGAAAGGGAGTAAAACAAAGGTTATAAAAGAGAAAAAAAAAAAAAAAATTGTTAATTAGTTATAGGGACAGCTTAGTGATTTATGTGAGAATTCACTGATTATTAAGTAAGTAGTTGAATTTATTGTTAAAAGTATAAATTTAATATTCAACAATGAGGGTGGAAATAAAGTTATAAAAGTATTCAATTTATTTACAATAATTAGAAGAAATTTACTGAGTTATGGATGTCAGATAAGATATATACATAGCCTATTAATTAAGTTAGTAGTATAATTGTTCAGTAGTCATGTAGTCTTGCTTGTATGTGGCGAAGGTTCCAGTCGTCTATTTTTACTTCCACTAAAGTATTGTCAAGCAAAATGAGACTGAAACTATGCCTATGAGTGCTGGACGAGGCTCAAACAGTGTTGAGCTGGGTATTTGAGTGTTGTGGAGTGTTCGTTAGTATTAAATAGGTCTTATACTCCCCGGGTTTTCTTGATTATTCGAAATATGTCCGTTGCTTGTTGACACTGCAAGTGGCTAGTTGTTAAGCCAGCAAAACTTCTGTGGTGTTGTTATGGTACTTTCCACAATTACTGACACTTCTACGGTCACAACTATGCTTGTTACACGTATTATTTAACAATTTAACAATTAATAAAGTTCAAAAACTTATTTTAATTCTAAGAGCTACTTTAAATACGTCTGACATTTAGAGTTGCCAGCTTCAAAAAAAGCATTCAATGCATATGGTATGAGATTCTAGCCCGATGGAGCATGAAGACTGCAAAAAACAAACATAAATCTGTACATGTTCTATTAAATTTTTGAAGTTTTATATAATTTTTGAGAGTGCAAAAGATCTGCACCCAATCTTATACCACAACCAGAAAAAGTGTATATTTACATTATTCTGCAATTCTTTTAGTTTTACCATAAAATGCCTGTTTTAGCTACACTATTTACTCATCAAAAACAAGGTTATGTTAATGGTGAGATAAGGTGTATCTGATATGTCATATTTACAATATTTATCTAATAAATTAGCGTCACTTAAAGCCCTACTCATCGGTCGGACATGACGACAAGCCTTAAAAAATATGACGGGCTAATTTTTTTAGATGATATGGTCCGCTACCTCATAGATGAATGAATCATGTGATAGCGCATACCGGTTGTGCTCGATCGCTAAACATTAGCGCTATAACCGCCGAGTTTTGTCACATGCGTTTCAATCAAAGCAGTGCTTTTGGTGACACCAATGTCCATTTCAAGCGATTTTTATTTCACATAGAAACCCATACGTCCATACTAATATTATAATATAATAATACTAATATTATAAACGCGAAAGTAACTCTGTCTGTCTGTTACGCTTTCACGCCTAAACCACTGAACTGATTCCGATGAAATTTGGTATAGAGATAGATTAGACCTTAGGGAACAACAGGCTATCTTTTATCGCGAGAAAATGGCTTAAAGGGGAAGAAAGTTTGTATGAAAAATTGTCAATGGAAACAGAGATATAACCGACATTCACGCGGGCGGAGCTGCGGGCAACAGCCAGTTGTATTATACACAGTCCGTTTACTTCATGGGCTCGCTAGACTGAACTAGTTTTTAAAATACGTTACCTATGTACGACGGTATGTCTGTGTAGATAATGTACGGCGTGCAGAACATTCCTCAGCATGGGCGCGGCCTCGTGCTCGGGCAGGTAGCGGCGCTGTGTGATGTGTTCCAACAGTTCGCCGCCGCGACACAACTCGGTCACGGCTAATATACGCCCTCCTTCTTCGTATACACCGCGCAGTGTTATTATATGCGGGTGTTGACTGTACCTAAACCATAACACAATGCTTATAATATTTATCCACACAAACAATCCGATTCTATAACTTGACATATTCGTGACACTACCAACCATTGTCCGCGGGCAAAGCGGGACGTAAGGCCGTGGGAGTTTTACACGTGCGCGCAGAATGGGGGTCACCTGATAGATGCGACAGTTGGGAGCCGTCGCTGTTAATGTTGATGTTTTTGGTAGCATAGACTTTTTATAATATTTTGATTGCTTTCTTTCTTGCACCTACTATATTTCAACTCAGTATCACCCTGGGTTGACAGGTATTAAGTCTGCCTTACATACTGTATGTGCACAAAGTTTTAATACATAAAAATAAATAAAAAAACGTCTCAACAACCCGCGCGGACCATGGGACTTTGCAAAGCTATAGTAAAACCTTAACGCTTAAACTAAAAACTGTAATCAGTACCTGAGTAAGATTTCAATTTCCTCACGAGGATCATACTGTAATTTGTCCATGATTTTAACAGCGAATTGCGCCCGACTGGTTTTGTGTTCACAAAGGCGAACTACTGAAAATGAACCAGTGCCTAGCTCACCCATTAACCTGTAAGTAAAGTTAAAACAAACATTAATGGAATAGAAATGTATAATTTATATTAAGAAATGAAGGTTTATCTCGGTCTAAACACGGCGTTGTTGATTATAGCTTACACTATCTTGCCAGTGTCTCTGTAGTCTAATCAGACAGCCAAATCTCAGACCATGCAAACAGTTTGTCGTAACGCAAGGTTTTTTCTCACACATAAGTTTTACGATGGAGCTGAGAACATCCCAGCTAAAACGTTAACCCATAGCTTTAATAGTCAGTACCTCAATTGAAATAATAATAAGTCCAAATTTTCTCCACATGTTCCTAAAGGTATGAGGTAAGCTCTTTTTTTTGGACCTGATTTTGAACCGTTTCCCTTGTATTGAATGAGGAAAAAAGGATTTTAGTGTATTTGAAAACTTACTCAATTGGCTTTGGAAAAAAGTTTTGTAAGCTCAGCTTCTGTCAAGACTTTTTTAACCTATAGCTGAATATTTCAGCTTATTGTAACAGTTACATCGTACATTATAATGTGCTTACCTATACTCATCAAAGAAATTATTCCTATTAACAAAACCAGCCCAAAACTCTTCTGTAGATGTTTTATTATTTTGCGCTACATGATTTTCATTCTGATTAGTGACTGTTTTGTTGATGTCGTCATCCAGTAAGCACGGTGCCACAAAGCTGAATCCGCTGAAATAAAAAAATTAAAAATGGTTTATCGAAGCAATTTCTCGAATAAATCTAATCTAATCTTTATAACGCATTGTTCACATAACCGAACCTGAGCATTAATCTCAAAAAAATAAAATACGCCCTTCAACTTGTTTACGTACACGCAAATTAACACAATAACACACGGCTGTGTGTTATTGTGTTAATTTGCGTGTACGTCACACGCCTACATAATATCATACTTTCATATATTTGTTATCCATACTAATCCATACTAATATTATAAAATTAAATGCGAAATTAACTATGTCTGTCTGTTACGCTTTCACGCCTAAACCACTAAACTTATTTGTTGAAATTTGGTAAAGAGATAGAATAGACCTTGGGGAACAACATAGGCTATCCTTTATCGCAAAAAAATAGCTTGAAAGGGTTGAAATAGGGGATGAAAGTTTGTATGGAAAATGCGATATAATCGACATTCACGCGGGCGGAGCTTCGGGCAACAGCTAGTTATCAATAAGTTTTTAAAATTCTCTATTTCCTGGCGCTTATAGTCAACTATTGCAACAACCTATAAGTTACTTCGTAGCTGCGACAGGCTTGATAATTAGGGTAGGTAGTAGACAGACGGAAGCGGGAAGCGACTTTGTTTTATATAGTGATACTTCTAGATTGACAATACTGATAAGTATTTCGACTCATTTCCTTTCACAAATATAAGTTTGTTTACATAAAGTTAAACTTACAACAATCGCATTATCTTATCTAGCCGTCAATCTACTATGCTAACTACTCTACTGTGTTAAATAGTATGACGTGTAATGTAACACTATTATGCAAGTATTTACTACGCACGTTGACACAAAATCGATATAGAATGTATACTCGTGTTATTAACATCCTGCCTAAC
Source organism: Parascotia fuliginaria (assembly GCA_963082885.1). NCBI lineage: Eukaryota > Metazoa > Arthropoda > Insecta > Lepidoptera > Erebidae > Parascotia > Parascotia fuliginaria. The sequence continues at coordinate 7,700,708 of OY720180.1, read as the reverse complement.
CACACTACACATAACACATTCTTTAAATACGATATTAAAAACTTGTACTAATATAAACGTAATCTCTTATTTTCACATCAAAATTTACATTATCATTCCGCTTTTGTAGGCCTAATTAATGTGTAAGGCAATTCGAAACACATAAAGAAAAACAGTTGGACATATACACTCTAATAGATACTGCAATAATATTTATTTGTTCTGAGTCGAGTTCACAAAAATTAGAGGCAGGTACGGGATGCGCGGACCGCAAAAACTGCGCTGTGATTGTATGTGATCGTTGTATCCGTGATGAAATAAGTTTATATGCTAGTAAATGCCGCTATGAATTGTGCATGTCTGTTGCCCTGTAGTAGGAATCTATTAGGGGATTGTCTGAGGACGTGTAGGTACATAAACACTTACCGAAATAACTCGTGTGCATTAGCCGAAGCAGGCACACCGGGGGAGTCTCGAGGTGTCCGACACGTGAACTCTGAATCAAAGTAGAATGCATCGTCGGCCCTTGAAACTGCAGGTCGGAATGGAGGGATAACCTGCATAAAGATATACAAAACCTGTATAATTTTAGTAGTTAATAAAGTTTGACAACACATTATATTTATTCTATTATTATCCTATTTTAAAAACCTCTTTTTCTGTGAAATATTATTGATGATAAAAATATATATTTCATATTGTAAATGAATTACCTCTTTCTTATAGAGTGCATCCCAGTCTATGTTCGCAAAGAACTCGTGTTTTTTTATATCTTCAATGCCATTAGTACCGGCGCCTAATCTGTAGGCACAAAAAAAGTTAGCGAATGTATATGTGCGATCCGTAATATTTGTTAGCAAAGTCTAAACGTACTTGTGATTCTATGTTTGTAAAGATCCTGCGACATTAGGAATAAAGCAAGAGTAAATCGACCCTCACCCCCAGTTTCTGAAAGGCTGATCAACGAAAAATTAACTGATTATGTTTTTCACCAATTTTTCAAGGGAATGTTTACACTGTTGGTACACAGAATTTACTATTTTATTTTAATGTGATATGGACACCCCCTTATGTGTATATATATTAATTGTCTGTTAAAACTTAGATTGCAATAGAAGAGCATTCTACATTGTATGCATTACAAGCTAATGACATCAAAGCAGAATTAAATTTATCAATGAATGCACGTAAATATAATAGGCGGTCTTATCGCGAAAAGCTATGTCGTTCTTTTCTTATCTTAGGTTGGATTTACTGGCTACTTTAAACGTATTATTATAAACATTAGAGTATAATAAATAAGGGCACATGTTGTACATACAAACCAACTAATAATGTATATAATTAGTGTAGACATAGTTGGTTAAAAGATTGGCAATTTGGTGATGTATACTCACCTATTTTGTGGGTTTCTTTTAAATAAAGCTCTCAGTAAAGACTGTGCCTCTTCACTAAGATTTGAAGGCATACCAAGTTTTGCTTTTAATATTTGCGTCATTGTCTCATGCCTTGTTGAGCCATGAAAAGGCAGGTTTCCTGTTAGCATTTCAAACTGGAATAAAAAATTGGGTATGAATCACATTGACAGGATAACATCCTATTAATATTATGCAAAAGTTTGTATGTGTGTGTACATATACACACGTGTATGCTTGTTACCACTCAGCGCTTAAACGGCTGAACGAATTTTGATGAAAATTGGTAGGTATGTACATAGATTTGGTGCCGGACAAGGACATAGAACACTTTTTATTTTGAAAATCGGTCTAGTTCCTGAGTTATAATAACTAAACCATTTTCCGCGCGGGCGAAGCCGCAGGGCGCAGCTAGTTGATGAATAAAATATACGAGTAAAAATAATGACATACCATAAGTACTCCAAATGACCACCAATCAGCTGCAAATGTATGCCCTCTCCGATTAACAACTTCTGGTGCCATATATTCTACAGTACCACAAAAACTATATGCTTTATCACTGCTTGGAGGTAGCTTAGATAAACCAAAATCAGTCAATGCAATATGTCCATCAGCATCTAGTAAAATATTCTCTGGTTTGAGGTCCCTGTATATTATTCCAAGTTTATGGACATGTTCTAATGCTAATGCTAGTTCAGCTAGATAAAATTTCACATCCTCCTCAGTAAACATCACCTAAAAATGTATTATGATATAAGTATTATTATAAAAACCAGGAAGTGTAAATCATTAATTAGTGGACTGACGAAATTCTATATTGCTAAGCCAATACATTCGGCATTTTAGATAGATATTTCAATTTAGTGATGATTTCTTTCCTAGAATAATCACCATGGCATTGTTAATCTCTACTAATATTACAAGTTACTACATAAATATAATTTAAAGATGATGTTAAGCTGTTAGCATGGCATTCACTTATAGTTGCCCTTCTCAATTTATTGAAGTTGCATAAAGTATGCACATCTGTATGGCTTCTAGAGAAAACCACAATTAAATTATGTTTACATTTAAGAGTGACATTTATTTACATGTTCATAAATTATAACAAGTTTAGATTATTGAAGCTTATTAGTGCACTTCCATCATATTAACCTGTAATTTTTCATAAAACATATACATAGTACAGCATAATCAAGGCTAAACACATAAAACTGTAAAGACTAAAGTACTCCTCCAAATTCATGGATTTCCCATATTAAAATCCAGTGCCCATAAACAGATAAATAAATTACAGGATAACACCAGTTAGGGAGAGAAACATACACTAACTATAGTTGAGCTAAGTGTTTCACTCTTAAATTAAAAAGATGTAAAACAATATATTCTTACCTCTTTACTGAGTCTCGAAAATAAATCCCCACCACGAAGAAAGTCTAATATAAGATAAAGTTTCCCAGCTGTTTGAAATGCATAATGTAATTTAACAATAAATGGATGGCCCATATCAACTAGAATATTTCTTTCCATTTTTGTACGCTCCCTGTCTCTTACTTTTAATGTAGCTTTTTTAAGTACCTGTAAGATAAGATAGAAAAGTAAGATATTAATGTATCAAAATAGAATAACATACAATACAATCTTTCAACACTTTAGTTGCTTAACCTCGTCATGTAACATCTTGAATTTGTTTATTCATTGTGGTTGGCATGTGAGGCATCAGTATCACAACAGACCAAAGTTTTTCTTATTATAATAATGCCATATGGGCATTATTATAAAGCTAATAAGAAAGTCTTGTGATATAATGGAAGTAATAGGTAAATAATAATCAGTTTATTCAACTTATGACTTGACTTGAATAGAGAAATTCTAGGAATATAGGTACATCTATTTTATACAAGACTACTAACATTAAAGCACCTTACAGTAGTAGGGAAACATTTAAGTCAAAATATGTCTATTTAAAATTCTTTTTTTTATTTAGACAGAGTTAAAATTTTTTACATCTGTTTTCCATAAAGTGGTATATACAAAAAGTATAATAATTATTACCTTCATTGCATAAAGAGTGCCTGCATCAGCTCCAACCACCTTTCTCACTAAAAATACTTTGCCAAAGGAACCTTCTCCAAGCACTTTGAGTAACTCAAACTGTGATGGATCTGCTTTATCATGTCCTTCTTTGATAACATCTTGGATTTCTACTTCTCTTTCATCACTGATATCACTAGCAGTGTCTAGGCTCTCAGCTGTGGACGCTTGACGGGACTCTGCTGAGTTCTCAACCACTATTGGAAGACTGTTTGCTGACTGAACAGAAGTTGCCTATGAAAAAGTGTTTATTTATTTTATATTCTTGTAATCAGTCACTACTAAGCTATATCTACCACTACAATATTTTATGTAGTTAATTGACAGACATTTTAAATAAGTGGTTGCAAACCAATTAATTCTTTACTCAGAAATTTACTTAGTGGAATACAAGAACACTAAATAAATACCTATGAGTAATAATGGCATAATGTTGTTGATTGTATCACCGCAAATCTATTATTAAAATAATATAGAAATACTTTATTCAGTATTCTTACTAGGTACAACATATTTATTGAATATTTATTTATAAATTAATTTATGTACCATTTTTAATAACAAATGTCACAGCACTACACTATATAAATCAACAATATCACATAAACTGTTTATAACTAAAAGGGTCTTATTCAAGTCTTTATTCAAGTTATAAAAACAATTCACACTCTCAAATTTTCCTTACGTGTCTGCTAATAATATGAGTGTTTTCCTTGATTGTCTATTTATTAGCACCAATGTAAAAGTAACCTTACATGTTTGGTTATTATTGCACAGATTCAGTAAAACAATTAACTGTCAATGAAATATTTAATTGTCAATGATGGACATATATTGTGATTAAAAGTGGGCGTATTTAAATGATCTCCAGAGTAATACTTTCAGTTATTTTAAAGTAAGCCTCAATGTTTAAGAGGTAATATTGACAAACGAAATTGAGAAGAAAACGCAATAATAACTATTAAACCCAAAATGAAGACATACTGTGTTATCTCCAGCATTCTGCATTCGCCAAGGATCTGAGGTGTTGGCCAGTGGCATTGTTGCTATCTTAGATATTTAAACATTCACTGTAAAATACCATAACAATAAAATAAAACCAATATAAACTAATACACTATTCAATTCATTTCTCCTTCATTTAGAATATATTGTTCATAAAAACCACAAAACGTGAACATGGACATTGAAGAAGACAGACAATCACAAATCACTCAAATCACTGACATTACGGACGGTCGTCGGCAGTGTGACCAACTTTAACTTTGAGATCCTGCCCAGCCTAGGCATAATAAAACTGACCAATCCTGCCAAACTACTATACACAAAATGCCGAAATAATGCTGATATAATTTTTAAAATCTTTTAGCCTTTCTAGTAATCTTCTAGTGAAGACGTTTTATGTAAGTTTTGCACCTAAAATTATAAAAAAATTAATACCTACTTACTAATACTTCGTACAATTTTCCTGTTAAAATGTAAATAAAAAAAAAGTATAGTCACCGATGACTGCCCACTGTATCCGATTATGTTTTTCTTATGCTTAGTAGGTAGTAGTTGCATGTTTTTTTTTTATATTAGACAACCTAAGCACAAACTTTACACGATGAAATATTTTCAATCTGTTTCTATCGCTTTTGCTAATCAGGACCAGGACGAATGTGTTGAATTCTGCTCCCACTCTAGGCGATACAATCGTTCATATTTACGTTTCATGAATAAATCAGGAATTGAAACATTCACACCGCACGAAATCCGAATGAAAATTTTGCGTCTCCTGCAGTTTTTCTAGTCCGACTAATTAGAAAAACAACTGAAAACTGTACTAAAGGTAAAATTATTATAAATATCTTTTTCAGCACTTTAAGATTCACAATGGAATGAACTACAAATTCAATTAGAGATGATAAGGGGACATCCCCGAACTAAAGGTCTTACTCTTATTGTTGCTAATGTTGCCATTGTCATTTAAAATTCCTCCCTAATGCTATTTATTTTGTCGATACTGTACCAAACTCTTTTTAATAGGCTGTGCTGCCAAGTCAGCCAGCTTAAATTCTTTAAACTGCCAAATAGTGCCAGATTTCTAAAACGTCCAACATTTAAGCCAGAGAGTAAAATAAAGGGCTAAGCCTGCCGAAAAGGCAGGATCCTGCCACATATGGTCACACTGGACTCGTCGGGTCCGATGCTGCCATCTCTAAAAATTTTTTATCCGTAGCATGGACGTACTAAACTAAACAGGACCGAGTACATGCAGCTAAAAAAAAAAGCCGAGCGAGATATACGTGGCTAATGGCTTTAAGTCACTTTCTAATACGTGACAATAATATTTTAAATATAACAAATTTAAAATAGTCTAATGCTATAGTTTGCATTGGTCTGGGTGTTTTTAAGTATTGTATTTTATACCCGCACCCATATCACAAGCTTTAGTAATGTTAATATGCTTGTTTGAGCCTAGATAACGCTGTGTTAATATCATGTTTGATATTCTTTCACGTAAAAACTGAACTAGTACAAACTGAATGTGTTGAAATGAAAATTTATAGTAATAAATAGCTTAAACATCAGAATAAGAGAAAATACAAAATTAAATAGAATACTCACCCATCCTCATAATACTAGAATTTATGATCAACATAGTTTTCGATGTAAAATAATAATAATTTTGGCTTACGTCTAAATTGAAAATATAATGAATGAAAATGATATTTGCTTACTGTATTTTAAGAACCACGCTGGCACTGAATTATTAAAATACAAGTGTTTTAACTAAGTTTTTGGAGTTTAAATTTTTTATTGAAAATATTTTTTGTGGCTGGCAAGATGAAAGAAAGGGACACCCGGCCTTATTTGTCGAAGACTATAATAAAAGTCGAAAACTATAAATTAAAAAACAAAAAAGTTTCAATACAATCGTTTTCGACCCATTGCACGCACTTATGGGTTTTATTAAGAAAAAAGAACTCTTTTTACGATAACCTCTAGATATTATGACAAATACACCCTCCAAATTTTAATTCGCTTACCTACTTTAAAAGCAAAGATCTTTTCTTAAAATATTTCATCCCTAATTTCACTCTTAGCCACTCCTGTCAAAAATATTACTGAGAACACTTTTTATTTTAATAGTAGTACTTATTCCATAACAAAATTACAAAACTAAGTTAAAAAACGAAGAAATTTCATACAAACGTTTTCATCCCTTTAACACATTTAAATTAACAGTTAAATTTTAAAAAACCCTTTCTTAGTACACCTCTAGAAGTCTAGACAAACACACTCCCAATTTTAAATGCGCAGCGGTGACTTACTGCGTTGTCTGTCAGTCAGTCAGTCAGTCATAGTCAGTCATAGTCAGGACAAAGCCATTCTTTATCTTTAATTAAGTGTATGGATTGAGATCAATTTCGATGACATTGAAATGACTCTAGGTCGTCGAAGCGAGGTATCAATTTTATAGATTCTAGATAATTAATTTATTTATCTTAGATTCGTATTTACCTAGAAAGAAAAACCCGAGTTAAAGTTGCCTAGTTTTTGTACCATTAACACTGGCTGATGCACACAAAAAAATCTAGGATACCTATGTTTAGAAATAATTGTCAAATTATTTAATACTAGAGGACAGAGGTCTGCCCTCGCTTCGTTTCGGTATCAAAAGTTTTAATCGATCTCACAACAAACTCCTACAGAAAATAACATTGCAACAGTGCCGTATTGTATTATTTAGAAGGCGCTTAAAATATTGATTTTTGGAATGATTGAAATTAATAAGTTTATGTATGTTAAATATTAAACATAATAAAATATAGCCTCTATTACCCACTGAGTTTATTGATTGAAGGAATTTTCAAATCTGTAACGTAGATTTTTAGCAAACAAACATTAAAAAAATCAAATCTTTTCTCTATTTAATATTAGTCTAGATTAGATTATATAGGTACCGTACCTATCTATACTATGTTATGTAAGGATGGTACTGGCTACTCTTCGCGTCGCTGCCGGCCACTACGCAGCTACGGTTTGGTTGGAACGTCCCTGTGTCACCGCACACAGAGCAATCTCTCGAAATTTGCATCTTTTGTGTGCTATTGTACTACATATGTAGTTCACATCGAATGCATTATTGTAGGGAGTAATTAGGTATATTACCGAAAGAAACATTTTAAGAAGGTAAAATGTAAGTAGGTAGGTACCATAGAGTATTTTTATACATACCTACAATTTATTGTAGGTACACCTAAGTATTCTGTTTGTGTCTAATACAACGTACTTACATAATGCTCTATACTATATTTTAGTAGTAGGCATAGATTATACACTATATACTGAGATAGATACGCAACTCTATGATTGAAAATAATAAACACCATGAGGCCTTGGACGATAGATGGCGCATTTTTTTACGTCTAGAACAAAAAAATGCCGATAGATGGCACCTCTAATTCAAGATTATCTAGTAAATTAATTGGAAATACTAGATTGATTGAAATAAATATTCTAATCGACTAGCACTGAAAAGAGTCCGATTCGAAATCAACCTTTTTCATTGCTTGGCGATTAGAATATTTATTTCAATCAATCTAGTATTTCCAATAAAAAACTTAAAGAGACAGGTTTGGTTAAAAAAACGATACTTATTTATTGTGCATAGACTTTTATTGTGCTCCTTTTTTTATAATAATCATATGCCTGCTTTTGATATTTTTTTTAACAAATGTGCCATTAAAAATTCTGTACACCAATTGTGCATAATAATCAACTAAAAAATGAGATTGTAAATCATTTCAATCAAATCTTTTTTGTGCTGTACACAAATTATAACATTATAATCACATGCACAATAATATTAATCATACAGTAATTCTTTTATTTAGTAATATTTTTCTAGACAATCACGTTAACAAGATACAATAGTATAATTAATTTAATATTATTTCAGTCCTCAAATTATTGAAATTTTCACTGAGATGACTTTGTAGAATAATCAATTTCCTAAAGCATCACTCATGAAAGTTCTACAATCTAATATAAATCCACGAGTCATGAGTTGTAAAGCATCATCAACATGTAAAACCATCAAGTAGGTTTACAATCAACTGAATTGTTTTATTGAAATCACTTTCACTATTTTATTAACTCTAATAGAATGTAAATACATAAAAAAAATTATTAATCATCAAAGTTTTAAGGCATTCATGAACTGATTACAATTAATAGGATTAATATTTCGCAGATCATTGCTTCTAATACTACTAAAAAAAGCTATCTAAAGGATCTTGATTAAAATTTATGGTTACATAATAAATTTTTTATATTATAAGTTAAGTACAAATATGCCCACACTTCCATAAATGTTTTTATAGAATAGAATATATTTATTTGCGAGAAACATGGTTACAAGTTGATACAGTGTATGTATAGGTACAGCATGTTCCACCGTGGCTGGTGTGCAAATTACAGATGTCTATATAATAAGTATGTCATAATAATAGTAAAATTTCATTACAAGATTATTCAGGATGATATTACAATACAACTTAAATTACTGACTAAACACATAAGCTTATAAATTACTAATTATCATAAAAAAATTAAATTAATTACAAAACAATTCATTACTTGCAGGGTTAAATAATAGGTACAGTTTGAAAATAAAAATGAAAATATATTTTTCATATAGGTTAATTAAATTAACACTTATGAACGTCAAAGTTTACAAAATGTCAGCAAATTAACATACAGCCAGTTCACTGACGAAGTAGAGTCATTAGAAGAACTGGCGAGAAACTCAGGTCTCTCTTTTTAATCGCCAGGTTATTACAATTTCAATTAGCATGCAAAGTGACACAGGCAATACACTTAACTCTATGGATAATTAATTACAGCTATGTTGTAATGAAAAAATAAAAAGTAAAATAAGTGCTTTACAGCCTGCCTCAATTTGCATATTGCTACAAAAGGTAAAGACAACATGTGAACTGTGGTAAATTTTTCTATGTAGGTATTATATAAACTGTTAATATTTCCTATAAGTATAAAGCAAGATAAACTTAATTTACCACAGAGTTCACAATGTACCACTACTTCACAAACCACAATGTATAATTTTAACAATACTAAGTATACAATTTTAACAAAACAATAAAAAAATGAGTACATAACTATTCAATTATGGCTCGGGAATCATGTCATATAATAAATATAGTTAATAAAAAAAAAATTAAAAAAACATTTTATATATTATGTCAATACGTATCAATAAATTAATGTCAAAAAAAGCATGTCATTCTTATTAATCATAAAAAAGTAATTCATAGAATAATGAAGAAAAATATGTCTTTAAAAGTATAATGTCATTAAAATTAAGAGTCAAATTAATTTACTCTTTCGTCAAGCGAGCATCCCATGACTTTTTATCGTTTAGATACTCATCAACAGTGTAGCAACCCTTAAGTATAAATGTTTTTGACAATTTGTTTAAATTTGTGTAAGGGTTTATCCATTTTGTCGACAGGTAATTTATTATATAAACGTACACCAAGTCCTGTAAACGAGTTATGGACTTGTGTGTGAGCCAACCAGTTTATGCTTATCCCTGGTGTTAATCTTATGCACATCGCACTTCCTAGTATAACGACCAAATGTTACTCTTGACATAAACAACATTAGCTTAAATATATTGGGATGCAACTGTCAAATATACCTATCTCTTTAAATCGCTCTCTCAGGGAGACTCGAGAACCTAGGTTGTAGTTAGAACGTATAGCTTATTTTTGAATAATAAAAATAGTTTTAATGTCAGCAGTGTGAAAATAACTAAAGTAGACTAGTCTGGCGGTTTCCACATCAGTATGTTGCCTATATATTTGAATTAAATGCATATTAATAAATAATTATTATGAATTAAATTTACAATTTATTTTTCTATTCCAATATATTATTATATACCTAACCAATTTTCGATTGAAGGAATTGATTCATGCTTAATCATCACAGAATCATTTTTTCTACCTACTGATTCAAATTTAATTAAGTCTAAAAGCGATATTATGCCGCAGTTAGAAATGGTGTGAATTATCTTAGGCATTGCTTATAGTTTCTTTCCGGGATCCAACATAAAAATTAAAAGAGTCAAAAAGTTTGCCAAACAACAGTAGGATATCGGCGGTTCCTTCGCTTTCTTTTGGTAGTATTTTCTGTTCTGAAACAAAATATTAAAGAATTAGTTAATTAAATTAGCAAGAGCTGGATGAGAGGCTTATGTGCAGGACTGGGTAAATAGAGGCTGACGATGATAATGTTAATTAAACATTAATTACTTAAATTAGTTGCATTAGTACAGTGAATACTATCTCATAGATGATCGACGTAAGAATATTATTTTTCATACTAATGTGTTGCGCTCGGTGAGTGAGAGCGCTGGCAGCCCAAATACCCCCTCGGTCTTCTTCCGTTTCCCTTTTCCTTCCTCTCCCCCTTCTCCGTGGTCTGCAATGGCTTGGTTGTGAAATAAATGGTTATTATTATTATTTATTTTGTTTTATTTTATTTCTTTATGCACAAAACACTATACAAAGGCGAGCTTAATGCCAAAGGCATTCTCAACCAGCCAACCTTTGGGTGATGCAGAGATGAAACCAGGTAGGTGCTTTATGTAGTGAGTAGTTAGAGTAGGTACTTACTTATGAATACCAAAATACACAATTAAACAAATTAAATACTCAATATATACATAGATATCATACCAATATATACATACATATACAAATATATACATACATATACCAATATATACATCATGAACGCTAAGATGATTCCGCTAATAACTTACTGTACAGCTGACGAACTCTTGCCTTAAAGATGTCACGGGTAGTGGACATCCTGATCTCGAGAGGGAGTGCATTCCAAAGAAGAATGGACTGAATGTTGAAAGATGAATGTATAAGACTTGAGTCATGAAGAGGGCAAAAAGAAGATTATTAGATGAACGAAGTTTCTTGTCATGTGTGCTACAAAGGTATTGGAAATGAGAAGTTAAATAAGTGGGAGCTTTAGGGGAGTTTAGTATGGAGTAAAGAGTACTTAAAGCTCGCCAAATACTCCGCTGACGGATAGGTAGCCATTGCAGCTGGGAGCGATGTGTGGATACATGATCGTACTTACGAAGGTTAAAAATGAATCTAATGCAATTGTTGAGAAGTCGGTCAAGTTTATTGAGCAGATCTGCATTCAGGTCGAAGTAGCACACATCACCATAGTCGATAACGGGAAACACCAAAGTCTGTACCAACATAGTTTTTGTCTTAGGTGAGAGAAAGTTCTTTAAGCGATAAAGAGAGCGCAAGGTACACACTACCTTGCTGCTGACATTAGCTACTTGTGTTCGCCAATCAAGGCTAGTTCCAGGTAGAGTCCAAGGTCTTTAACACTCTGACTGTAGGGGATCACTGAGCTGTTGAATATTACTGGTGGCAGGTTTCTCAGATTTACTTTAGCCATCATTCTAGGACTTCCTATAATAATGGCTTGACATTTGGACGGATTCACCTATAGACCAAACCTTTCGCACCATTTACTCAGGACATTTAAATCTTGGTTCACCCCTTCAATCGCCCCGCTAAGATCCTCAACCCTTGACTGGGTGTAGAGCTGCAGGTCATCGCCATAAAGATGATACGCATTGAAAAGTTCGTTGGTTAGAAGATTAATAAATAATGAAAATAGAAGAGGAGAGAGTATACCGCCTTGAGGAACGCCAGAGTTAAGATCTCACCAAGTCGATAAAGTTTCATCGATCCGCACTGACTGCTGGCGCCCTCGAAGATAAGATGAGAACCATTACAGCGCCTTAGAGACCATAAAATGGGACAAGATATATAAAAGGATGTCGTGACTGACGGTGTTGAAGGCGTTCGAGAACGGAAAAGAAATTATTATTATTATTTATAAGTATTATTACTCCTGTGATGCTTGGAAAACAGCCATCTCTATAGGTTACGGTTACCACTTAACATCAGGTGGGCCGTATGCTTGTTTGCCACCAAAGTTGTATATATAAAAAAAGCTAAGCCGATAATACAAAAATTTGATCTACATATTTAGGCTCAGTTTTAAATGAATAAAAAGAAATAACAGAGTTGGGCCGAGACTGGTATCACATTCACATTATTACCATGGAGTATGGATTTTATAGGTACTTGTTACATAATGAACATTAAATTTACTTACTAATAAGCTGTTTTGGTTTGATTGATGCTGAAGACTGAGAAGTAACAATGGTTTTAATTGATTGCTATTGGTGATCTGAAAAGTTGTAAATGATACAGTTTATTTTTTTGATACAGTCATTTGAAGTATCTCCGTAATTCCCTAAAACAATCTACAGACCTTAGAAGTTTGTGTCAATTAATTTACTTAAAAAATCCTTATATTTATATATCAGTATGTGTGTGTATCAGTGTTGGCAAAAATTTGATTAACGATTAACGATTACGATTAGAAATTCAATCGTAGCTTTTTCGATTAAAATTAACTTAATCATAATCAGAATTTTTCTGGTTATGACAATCGTAATCGTAATCGTTAATCACGATTGAAAATTTTTGATAAATACGCGTCTCGCACATGCTGAAGTGATCTGAAGGTCTACTTCAGTGACTATTATTGGGACTTGCTGACTAGTAGAACTTGGGTACACCGCGTATATATGTAGTAGCTGATTAGAAGAGCTGGGTGTACCGAGTATGGGCCCGTTTTATCAGTTATGATGAGACCTTACCACGGACAAGATGAAGTGACCTGTCTAATCAGCTAGTTCCAGTAGAAATCACCGAAGTGGTATCAGGACACTTGCGCGAAAGGCATTTGCGTGAATGGACATTTGCACGTTGCGCGAAAGACTTTTGCGAGAAGACATTCGCGCGAAAGACTTTTCGTGAAACTTCTGGATGCCACCACTTCTAGATTCCACTGACTGCTTACCATCAGGCGGGGTGGAGTCACTTTGGTAGGCTAATATAAGTATAAAAAATAAAACTTAAGATTCTAAGAAATTAGACTTAAGATTCCGGTTCGGTCTTCGCTGGCACACTCAGATATCGATTTTGAAACCAATCGGTTCAAAAATAGCAAAGTTCAAAATGGCAGCTGCTTTTATAAAATTTAACTTAAGATTCGTGTTTGGTCTTCGCTGGGACACTCAGATATCGATTTTGAAAGCAATAGGTTCAAAAACAGCCAATTTCAAAATGGCGGCTGCTTTATACAAATTTCACTTAAGATTCGTGTTTGGTATTCGCTGGGACACTCAGATATCGATTTTGAAAGCAATCGGTTCAAGAACAGCCAATTTTAAAATGGCGGCTGCTTTATACAAATTTCACTTAAGATTCGTGTTTGGTCTTCGCTGGGACACTCAGATATCGATTTTAAAAGCAATAGGTTCATTATTAGCAAAATTCAAAATGGCGGCTGCTTTATATAAATTTGACTTAAGATTCATGTTTGGTCTTCGCTGGGACACTCAGATATCGATTTTGAAAGCAATCGGTTCATTATTAGCAAAATTCAAAATGGCGGCTGCTTTATATAAATTTGACTTAAGATTCGTGTTCGGTCTTCGCTGGGACACTCAGATATCGATTTTGAAGGCAATCGGTTCAAAAATAACAAAGTTCAAAATGGCGGCTTTTTTAATTAAATTTATCTTCGGATTCGTATTTGGTCATCGATGGTACCAGACCATCAGATGTCGATATTGAAATCAATAGGTACAAAAACAGCAAAGTTTCGCGCACATCTCCACTTGCGCAAGTATCTTTCTCGCAAGTGTCTTTCACGCAAGTATTCCGGATTCCACCGAAGTAGACCTTCAGGTCACTCATTATGTTCGGTGGTAAGGCCTTATCATAACTAACCAAACGACCCCATACTATGTACCCTCAGCTCTACTGATCAGCTACTTCCAGGAGCAGACACCGAAGTAGACCTTCAGGTCATTCCATAGTGCCAGGTGGTAAGGTCGCGTCGTAACTAAAAATAGTTTAATCGGCTTAATTTGATTAACGATTATTTCAATCACGATTACGATTGTTATTTTAATCACAATTAATTTTAATTGCGACTAATTTTAATCCGATTAAAACTAATCAAATTAACTAATCGATTAAAAAATTAATCGATTAATGCCAACACTGGTGTGTATGTGTTTGAATTAATAACAATCTATATGTACTATTTGATTTACAAAATAATTGCGTAAGGCTGGTTTAATAATATAGGTATGTATACAAGTATCAATTATGTTTTGATAATAATACAAATGTATAACTGCATATTATGATCTAGGGCAGCTAAGATGTTCACTGGCAGATAGATGACATTTGAAGGTGTAATTTAGGCAACATTAAACTAATATTTTACAGTCTATTATTATTACAGGTATTATAATTATACTAATATTTTGTACATAATTATTATAATATAATAAAATAATAATAATAATATTCTACCACATGCACACAGCGCCATTTAGCCCCAAATTAAGCAATTTAATTTGCTTGTGTTATGGGTACTAAACAACTGATATACTACTTATATACATTTTTTTTTTGTAACTACATACATATTATAGATAAATTACACCCAGACTCAGAACAAACAATCATGCTCATCAAACAAAGGTTTATCCTGGGTGGGAATCGAACCCACGACCTCCGGCTTAGCAGCCAGGGTCACTAAAAACTAGACCAACAGGCCAGTCTAAATTATTAAAAAAAAAGATAAATGAAATTTGGAAACAAAAACATTCTATTAAAACTATATATCATTCCATTCGCTGTCCAATATGAATCATATTATTATGATGCGTGACATAGGACAGAAAACCTATAGCATACACATCATTTTATAAAAAAAATACTACTATTCTTGTTAATCCCGCCAACTAAGCTTGGGCTAACACACTTATGGGGTGGTTTTAGATTAGTAGTGCATAAAGTGTGGTTCGAATCCGTGATCCCTTGATCTCAACACCACTACCTTAAACCATTGGCTACCAGCCAATCATATTCTATTTAACAAATATGTTATGAGCGCGTAATCGTGAAGACCCAAAAACTTCTTAATTGGGATGTATTGGCTTTAGTCTGTGTTACACATATTATTCTTTATTCATACATGAATGAAGATACATCCTACATGATGAATGAAGAATGTGTACAACATATGTTGTATGTGTGCAACGGCTGCTATGCAGAACACTTTTTTTGGTTGTTTTGTGAGTGTATAACATATCTGTTCAATAGAATATCATTGCTGCCAGCTCTTAAAATTTTTAAAGTTACTTACCAATCTGTTGAGAAATACTAAATTTTAATGATTGCTCATGTACGTGTTCTGGTGGCAAGATTTCTGTTTGTTTCCTGAAATTATCAATTCAAAATAAGTTTTATTAACAGAAATTAAAAATTATGTTTACAGTAGGTATACAGTAGTATAATAGGTAGGTAGACATGTTTAACATAAGTTAAAAGTCACTTAAGTACTTATAATAACAACATAAATTATGAATATGACAAATTAGAGATTATAATAGCAGATAATTTGTGATTATTACCTAGGTTTATGGTAGAAATGGCATTTCTTGTTAGACAATAGCTGGGTAGCTGATGACATTCAATGCATTGCTTATTGCACAATTGTTTGTTGTTATTAAATAAGTATGTCCTTGGATTTGCGTTGCTATATCTAGTACAACTTTCCATTATGAAAATCTTTCAATTACGTCCGGGTTGCAGTTTGTTGTGTATTTTTTTTTTTTTTTTTTATATTAGCCTACCAAAGTGACTCCACTTTGCCTGATGGTAAGCAGTAAGTGGAATCCAGAAGTGGCGGACACCATTCCAAAAGCCAAAATGGAAATGGTGTAGTAGGGCCTGAAAACAATCAATATAAAGGTGAGATGACAACACATAATGAACTAACAAATTATAAAGAGTAAATGAGCTGTGTCAGATAAATGTTATATTCTAGATACCTATTTGGTCCAAACTCAGTAAATAAATCATTAAATTTTAAAATTTTAATTTTAAAAGATTAAATGAATGTTTAATACATAAAGAGTAGAATATAGCATACAAATTTTATTATAATTTCTTTGCAAATTAACCTTGAACTGATAGGTAATAAATATAGGTTAGGAAGTATTGTTATTTCATTATCAATGTAATTTTTAATGTTTATATAAATTTACTTTACTTACCATCACTGACACACATATAACACAAGACGCGAGATTTAGGCATGGTTTCAGGTCCAAAATCGTAGCCAGCCAGAAGTTCAGGTTTCTTGCCGCGATGGCTCGTAAAAGAGATAAACGGTATCTAAATTGAAAGCCAGGGCCAGGCTACAGGTAAGCAAGATCCACAGTAATCCGTTTAAAGACATTCATGTCGTTATAAAATCCAATTCAAAACACAAACTTGTTTACGCCGCTGTTAAAAAATTTAATCCGGAAAACAAACGGAAGTTTGAAAGAAAAGTTTTACTTATTACTTATATTACTCCTGCCATCTACTGGCACAAAGATGTAAATAAATCAGAAGTTTACGTCCCTTGTTTGATAGGTGACGCTAGTTTCTTAGAAAATTTTCGAATACGATAATTGTATGGAAGTTTCACCCCCCTGGTAGTAGGTATTTTTCTTAACTTCATAGGACTACACTAACGTTACTGACGTTAGTGTCATCATCACTTACCTACGTAACAAAGGTGCTTGAGTAGTCTCAGCTCGGACCCATTTAGTTTTACTCGTTTTCTGAGTAGGTAGATAGTTACTACTTTTTGCCACCGACGCAAAGTTCAACTGTCTAAATATCACGGTTTAAGAAATAAGTGCAGCCTGGTGTTTTTTTATCAAGCAAAAGCGAGGAAAAATAATCACGTGTGTTTTATGATTATGAGCCCCCTTAAATATTTATTGTTTTTAGTAGGTACCTATTTGTTGTTACAGCGGCAACAATTTCAACTGCCTAACTATTATGGTTCATGACTTACCACAGCCCGGTGACAGACGGACAGCGGAGGAATCTTAGTTATAGGTTCCCGTTTTACCCTTTTGGGTACGGAACCCTAAAAATACTACTAAGTATTACAAATGCGAAAGTTGTGTGTGTATGTGTTTGTTACCACACTCAGCGCCTAAACGGCTGAACCGTATTCGATGAAAATTGGTAAGTGTGTAGATAGAATCGGTGTCGGAGACGGACGTAAGCTACTTATTATCTCGAAAATCAGTCTGGTTCTCGAAGGAGACAAAACACATTTTAGGCTTGTGCGAATCCGTGAGGCGCATCTAGTGAAAAATAACTTAAATAATAAAAAATAATACCTATGTATAGAACAATGTCGAAATATTACTCCAGTCAATAAAGAATTATAGAGTGCGTGAACGAGTAACTTAGCAATTTCTTCAGAAACGTGTTTAGGGTGATCAGGGAGTAAACAGACCAAAAGTCTCCTCTCCTAGGAGATGAGCTAGAGGAGAGGGAGGGGTTTAAAGTACCCAGTTTTCAAATTTTCGCTAATATCTCAAAAACTGTGCGTCCAAGAGATAAAGATTTTCTCCCAAATGAAAGCTTAAGTATAAAATTCTCAATAACTTTCATTTCATGCATATTTTCCAATTTCTAATAGTTTTTAAATTCGCAGAATGGCGGGAAGGAGGTAAAATATAAATCCAAATTCATTTTTATTTTTTTTTAATATTTACTTATAGCTCTAATACATTCATCAGAATTATTAATTAATTTATATACCTACACAACCGTAGAAAAATGATTTGTCTTTGTCTAAAAAGTATGTTAAAATGGTGTTCTTTACTTCTTCGTAGATCTAAATTTTTTTCCCTCAAACATTTTTCTTAAGTTTGGTAATATAAAAGAAAAATAATAGTTTGCAAGTGGCATAGTCTCTTTGAGCGAGCATGGTCGATAATCACTTATAGAGAACCTTCGACTATGGCGATCTGTTTAAGTGACTACTCCAAAATCATCGAAAAAGTAAAGAAAATAATATTAGACGATGCTCGTCTAAAGAAAACACATTACGCAAAGGTGTTTGGAGAACAAGATACAACCATTTTTAAGGTTGTTTATAATCACTATGCCATAATAAAAGTCAGTGTAAGATAGGTACTGAGAATGCACAAACCAACAGCGCGTGAAATGTTCGCCTGAGTTTTTGAGCTTCAGTAATGAAAATAAACATGGTTTATTGAGGCAAATTCTTACTAGGAATGTAAGAATTTGCCTGAATCAATAACCTGAGTCTACTTAAGACTCCATGCAGTGACATAAAAAAGGTAGGTACACCAAGCCATATTGCAAAGGATATCTTGCTTTTTCACGTAAAGTGTCAAGTTTATAATAGTATCGTTTTATTGGCTGCTTTGCATAAATTGGTCTCATATATTTATTTTTCTATTATATAGTTTGGACCTAGCTCCAAGCTACTTTTATCTGTTACGAAAACTTGAGAAAAAACGTTCGTGCAATGTCTTTTTTGATCTAGAAGTAAAGAATACCGTTTGAGCGTATTTTTAGATAAAGACAAATCATTTTTTACTGTAGTGTATACGAATTAATTAATCATTCTGATGAATATATTAGTGTAGGTGTATATTTTTAAATATACTAATTAGCGGTGTTTTTGTTCATTTGTATTTTGAAAGAGCGTGTAGCTTAAAAATTATTGGAAGTTGGAAAAAGTGCTTAAACTAAAAGTTGTAGAGAATTTCATAAGCTTTCATTTGGTAGAACATTTTTTTCTAGGACACCGTTTTTGAGATGAAAACTGAAAACTGGGTACTTTAAACCCCTCCCCCCCCCCAAGCTCACCTAGGAGAAGGGACTTTTAGTATGTTCACTCCCTGATCAGATCACCCCCAAACACGTTTCTGAAGTAATTGCTAAGTTACACGCTCACACACTCTTTAGACATTCATTGACTGGACTATAATGTACTTAAGCCTTTGTGCAGCTTAAACAGCTGGATGAAATATAAGTTTCAAAAAATAAAACGACTACTAGAATGTAAAAATATTTATTAAAAGAACTACTTATGACAGACATACTTAATTATGCTGCTTTATATGCTTAAACATTGATTACTATACTAGCAGCTAGTGTTTTGTAGACATTTAGTATCATTTCAAATAATACACATAAATGCTTGGTAAAATCTCTGGTAAGCTTCTTACTACTACAAATTTGGGGTATTTTACTGTTTAGCACACATTTACCCATATACTTGCACTGTATGTACTGGTCTTTTAAAACCTTGCAAAATTATTGTGAGATTTAAAAATAAGATCTCTGCATGTAAACAGAATTAATATATCTCTTTATAAAATCAAACTGCCACAGACACCCAATGTGAATAAAGTGTGAAGCAACCAAAGCAAAAAGTATAGACTAGAATATCTACAAACATTAATTAATAATAATTATGAAAATAATATTTTAGTTGGACTTTATGAAACGGGGCAATGACGAAAAGTTTTTCTTAATTTAGTTTTTTTTTATTATTGTATTGTTATAATATGGCCAAAACTAAATCATTTTTATATGGGACTCTTTTACTCTCTGATGCACCTTTTCAGAGATATGAGCAATCCGATTTGTTTTTTTTGTTTGGTTAGCCTTAAATAATAATAAACACCCAGAAATAGGAGCCCTGCATAGCAGACCTCTGTCAAGCTACCGTTTTCATAGTGCCCCGTTTTGTGTGGTCTGACCAATATTTTACTTGTACTGAATGTATTACAAAATTGTACATAGTACTATACTATACTATATAAATAAATTACAAAATTAATCTTCTTTTTGACTTGCTACTTGTTGTTTTATGTTTTCAATCCTATGTAATAATGTAGGATGGGAATGATACCAAGCGGAATACAATTTGTCATAAATAGGATAGTCCAAGTTGTCTTTACCAAGCTTTATAAGAGCAGATCTTAACTCATTAGGGTATGATAAAGAGAGTGCAAAGTTATCAGCTTCAAATTCAAACTTTCTAGAAAGTGCTGTAGCAAAGAAGGATAAAATTGAGTTATAGGGTGCTAAAATCATCTGTAGTACAACAATTAAACCAATGATTATAGGTTCTTGCCCAGCAGGGAAACCTAGTGAGGTATACAACATGGAATATTTGAAAAGTAATCCAAATGCAGTAAATAACAGAAGTAAATTTACTTCTGTTAGAGCTATTGACTTGTAAATATGGCTACATTTCCAATGACCAAGCTCATGAGCTAAAACTCCCAATATTTCACTTTCTGTACATCCAGTTGTAACCTTTTTCTCTTCATCATACTTCTCCAACAATGTGTCAAACAATACAATTCTCTTAGCACCAAACAATCCACTAAAGTATGCATTACTGTGTGCTGACCTCTTTGATCCCTCTACGATATAAACTTGCGAGAGTGGAAACCGTAGCTTTGATGCCAAACTCTCAATACCAGTCCTAAGAGAACCTTCAGGTAATGGTACAAACTTGTCAAAGAGAGGTGCTATTACTGTTGGGTACAGTGTTAGCAGTAAAAGTGTTGCCACAGTTGTGAACAACCAAAGCCAAACCACAAACATATTACCTCCAAGCATGATAATATAAATAGCTATAGATATAAGAGGTAGTGTGATAACAAGACTCAGAACTAAAGATTTGATCTGGTCTTTAATAAAGAATCCTACAGTCTGCTTGTTAAAACCATGCTTTTGTTCAAGTACAAATGTACCATAAATTGTAAATGGCATATTGATAACAAAATTAAATAAAGTCACAAAAGTCATAAATACACAGCTAATTAAAATTTCTCTGTCTGGAGATATATTAATTACAGCTGCAATATTTTCAGACTTGTGCCATGCTATGTATATCCAACGATTATACAAAATTACAGATGTTAAAGCTATACTATAAAACTCTTTAATAATCTTAAATTTTGACTTGTCAATACCGTAGACGCGTGCCTTTTTAAATGATTCTTCATTTAGCATTTCCTTCAAATCATCTGGTATAGTGTTGTTGGTTTTATATATCTTCAACTGTAACAAAACGTAAGTTATTACAAAGCTATTCAACTACTTTAATGATTTCAAATTGCTCGGTTTTAGAATAAATAACTTAACAGTTACTTAAATTTAACTAAATATTAAATAAAAAAAGGTACAAAAAATATTGCATTGGCAGCAAGTGAACTGCAATAATATCAGGTAAATGTATTACATGGATCTTGAATAAATTTTGCTGTTACTAAGACTACTAATTATTTTGAGTATTCAAAGCAAGAAAACGTGAACAATAGCTTATCTATTGTAAGTAGGTAACTAGAAAACTGCATTCAAATTAATCACTCATTACCTGTCGTAAAGACAAATATAACTCCCATAAATATTCAAACCATGAAAAAATTAGAATGAGGGTTACGATAACATCTTCGTTAAATTCCATCTTGAAAAGTACTTATCTACAATTCGTTAATAGAACAATTTAACGCCGAATTGCCGACTCAACTTGACGACAGAACAGACACAGAGAACAAGAACAGTCAGTTTAATTCATTTAGCATCAATGTCACACTGACATTTATTGACATCAGTGTGAGCGTTTTAAATTAATAAACCTACTAAAGATATCTAGGAAATCTACTAAAAGTACTAATAAGAAAATTCCATTAATACTAAAATTCTACTAAAATTTTAATATTGCTAATAAAGCACATATTTTTTATTTTAACTATTTATTCTAATCAATAATATAATCATTATTACTAAATTTATTTAAGTATTTTATACATGTCTGTCGTCAGAACCAATGAATTACAACCGTCAGTCAAATCTGGTTTAAGCATGTATACATTAACAAATCTCATTTAATTTTAAACTAGTCAGATACTAGCTAGTACCAAATAAATAATGCATTTTAATGCAAAAAAACTTTGTACACCTAAGACAAGTAAATTGAAGCGCATATTCCACCTGACTAAATTCAGACGTCTAAATGATTCAGTAACTAAATTCAGTCAAGTGAAAATAGCATTTAGGAACAGAGAAGTCCTCTGAAATGAAACCGACAATATATTCAATCAATTTCATTCAATCGGTGAGAAAAAGAGAAAGATTGTCACAAATAACTCAGTGCGCGACAAAGACAGCCTAAATAGAAAACGACCTTGACATAAGTATTTCTACCAATTCAGGGTTGTATAACATTTATAAGGATTATACAAAAAAATACCCTGATAGATGAAATTGTACCAATTCTAAACTGATATTTAGTAACATACTAAAAATATACTATCGTTATTCTTCGGAGCCTCAAATGTACCAATTTAGTACTAAAAATACCAAAAACGGTCACACTGATTAACATTCTTTTGTCATGCATGAGCTACGTCATTACAAAACAACGATTCGATTGGTCCTTTCAATACAGCTAATACGATATTTAAAAATAAAACCGAATTCAAACAGGAAGGAACTAAAAAGTAAAAAATAAATTTACCTATCACAAAGTAATTTGTATTTTGATTTAGTTAATCAGAAATAATTAAATAAGTATTTTATAATTTTGAGGTTGGTGCCAAGTAAAACAATAACTAGGTACCTATAGGTATTATCAATCTTAATTTGCTACTTTATTTAGTTATTTGGTTATTTACGCGTAGTATTTACTTGGCATCAACTTCAAAATTATTATATTCTTATTCTTATTCACTGTCAGCGAGAATATTTTGCCGGGGCCGATACGCTTCGGTGTAGTCAGTGTAGTGGGCAGACTTTAGCGTTTACTCGATTTACGTGATGGTTATGGTTAAGTCATTTAATTGACGTTTAAAAACTCGCACTCGGCACCCAGATCTGAACAACGCATTGTGGTCACTGTGTGTATGATCTATGCTGTTCCCAAATGCTCTAAACCACAGAGTACATTTTACATACATACCTACTGAGGAGAAAATATTAAAGTTGTTTATTTTTCGCATATAGTTTCTTGACCGTTAGCCTAGCCTAAAACATTAGTTTGTGTCATCCTAGGTACTTGCTTATGTAGAAATTTAGGTATTTTGTCTTTCCGCTCAGTATTGGACGTAAAGAAAATTAAAGATAAAAATTTTACTTCCATGATAATAACAAAGTAGTAACTGATGTACATAGGCTTTTTATGTCATCTTTGTCCACGAGAGTCGTGATATTTAACCAGTACCTAATACGTCGCCCAACTAGCTCTAAAAAAAATAGAATTTGTTATATAGGTGTTACATGTTTTAGAGTTCGGTTATATGTTGATTAAAATATTTTGTGTCGAATTTATCCACGGCATTTATAGATATTTTATTCTTTTATTAGAACAGCCTGTAAAAGCCACAAAAAAATGCAAGGTATTAGAGATTACGTGTTTTTGATTATTATGGTGTAACAAAATCCTATTCATAATTTGTGTTGTCTTATCCACGAAATCTTAATATTTGTAAAAAAAAACGATTTCTTAGCAAGAAGGGCGATCGCGGGGAAGACCGCGGGCGCAGGCGGCGGGCGCCCCGGTTAGCCAGATGCGCAGACGGGTGCGTGTAACGTGTTGTTTGTTTACATTCGGTACACAAAGTACATTTTACATAATTCGGTATTCGGTACAAGCTGCGACAAGTGCGTGCGTTATTCGATTTGATTGATTTATTAAGCACGATCTTCAGGGTTGGAAACCAACCTTATTACAAAGTTCACCTTGGCGGGTGCTTCAATCCGCGGTTTCTGTTCCGTCTAGTCTAAATAGCTATAAACCACGCGCCAACACGCTCGCGAGTCAGTACCGAGCGATTCGTCTCCAGCGTGAGATTACTAGGGTTGTCACCTCAGTGGCGTAGCGTGGGTATCGGCTGCCCGGGGCAGAAGACAATTTTGCCGCCCTTTTAATTAGGTATTTCACTTTAATGTACCTATACTACACATTTTATATACATTAATTCTAGAGAACTTTTTGGCAAGAACAGTCATCATTATTTTGCATTATACAAATTAGATTTACGATCACGTTTATTAATACAAAGTTCTTACTTCAACCATTGATGTAACAGGTACATAAGTATTATCATGTCGATCGTCGTAATTTTAAGTAGGTAATTGTACCTTCTACTTAAAATTAGGGTTCACCTCGACCATTGACATGATTAAATAATTAGCGAATAGAAGGAAATCAATTTTTTATTAGAATTAGGATGATACTATTAAGTAATATTTATATCTTTATTGAAAAATAATATAAGTAGGTACTTTTTAGAGTTAAAAAAATTTAGAATCTGACGTCTCAGGAACAACACTTTTCACCTAATTTAAGTAAAGCCCCTTCATTTGCTCTAATATTTTCCAAATTAGTTTTTCTCTTATTACGGTAAGCTGCCCCACTTTCTTTATTACTCTTTTCATTTTTTATACTAAAATAAATAAATATTGTATGATAAAAGTTAGAGTTACAAAATAAACTATCGAACAATTCAAAAACTAGGTATATTTTATAGCACATCTATAATCTATGATAGGCAAAAATCTGAAAACCGAAAACTTAAAAATAATTGTTCGGAATCCTGGGTATGCGAGGGTAAAACTCGGACATGGCCGGATTTTCATAATTTAAAGCTTGAACAACGTATCAGACTGTACAACATGCAATTATATATATAAAATATTTAATACTCACACAGTTGAACACACGTAGCGGAAAATTAAAATTTTCACAAAGTTATCCAATAATTTCATTATTCATTCATTTAACATTCATTTACTACACGTACTTACTTATTTGCACAAAAATCACAGTTACGAAACAGTGTGAACTAAACAACTGAAGATCCATGGTTAAAATTTCTTTGTATTTTATTGTCAAAGCATCACGTTTATTTATATTTCATTACTTTCTTAGAGGGACGTAATAAACAATATTGAACATAATACTTCTATAGTAATATGTAATAAACTAATAAAATAGAAGTCATTCTTGCCGATCTTAAGCCATAAACAATCCAAGCACAAAATCAAATACGAGAAATCCCCGCAAGTCAGTAATAGGCGATGTTGTCACTCGCTACAAAATATTATTCAAAGAAAGCGGATTCCCCGAATTCGTCACAGAATAAGTAAAAAAAATTTCGTGCACTTTTCAATCGGTCCGAATTTATAGTTGCGTAAATAATATGAAATGGTTTAAATATTTACTAAATATATTTTATTATCTACTGTGAAATTTTGCCGACCCTAAAAAGTGCTACGCTACGCCACTGTGTCACCTTTTTCCGACGGAAATCTAAACTAATCTTATAGAGAAAAAATGATTCGATTTTTTGTATATTTGTTTGTTATGGATACATTAAAAATCTACATAAACAATTTAAAAAAAATCTTTGCATTATAAAATTACAATATAAGCGAGTAACTTGGGATAAAATAACTTTTTAGTTATGAATTTTAATATTTGTAAAAGAAAATAAATGTGCATTATTTATTTTCATTTAAAAATATTAAAATTATACGTATAATTATACTATTGAAGAAGTTTTGCAATTATATTTTATGTAGGCGTTTGTTGTGGGACCAAAAAGAGGTTACATTATTTTGAAGTTTATACGGCGTGGAAAATAATATAATACATATACTCGCGCAGGCAAAGCCGCTTGCAATAGCTGTATATATTTTTGAAGAAAAATATATATGTACAGTTTTGGATCAATAGTTTGCAACTTCCGACGCAGAACTCGATGCAGTTTTCAAATTATCCCTAGTGCTAGAGGGACACGATGAACATGCAGGTACTAAATATTATAGGAAAAATAGTGGGTATGCAAAATATTATTTTTGTCGCTAATTCAAATGTTATGTCTTTTCATAAAGTCACTAAGAGAGCCGCTGCTAAAAAGCACCTCCCTCTCGACCTCGTCGCTAAGACCTCAATGTTCCCTATATCATATTTTCCTCAAAAATACTATATTATTTGCTGATTTTAACCGACTTCAAAAAGGAGGAGGTTCTTAAATATGTTTTACGTTTGTTGAACCGAATTGGATAATATTTTTTTTATTTGCAGGGTATACTCTAAAATTGGTCCTATATCTTTTTTTTTTATAAAAAATTGCTTATTAGTTTGGTTTAGTTTTATATTTAGTAATAAAACTTATACAAGGAGTAAAGAGGTGGGATGTAAAGCAACGAGTCGATGTCTTTTGTAATGAGTTTTCTGACCTGGAGATGGATATGTTCATGCTACAATAATTATGAACTCATTTTCATAATTCTTATTTTTTTGTTAAATACAACGTGTCCGTGGATGGGTGACTATTTATAGTATTTCATTTTGAGCGTCTTCATGCTTTAGAAGCAGTGAATATTGATTATCACTATAATGTGGTAGGCGTTAAGCCAAGTTGCAAGCCATAAATTCTTTTGAAATTCCAACAGCGGGCGGCCATATACTTGCCTTTACAGCAACACTGAGACTGAGACAGCGCCGTTTGGCGCAGAAAGTAGTGACGAGGAGGAAGATCGTAAAGTTTGAAAGTTCTTATCAAAACTTTTGCTGATTTCTAAACCCTGAACCACAAACCTTAACAAAAAAGTGATGACCTACCAACAAAAAAGAATCATCAAAAATCATAATTTCACTCACGGAGTAATCGCGTAACAAATATAGAAAAAAATAAACAGTGTTGCTGTTGTACCCGCTGCTGTTTGAATTTCTCACGCCTCTAACTTGGCTTATAGTGATAAGAGCCCACCGCTACTAAAGCATGAAGACGCTCAAAATGAAATGCCACAATTGTTCACCCATCCATGGACACGTTGTTTCTAACAAATAAAGAATTTCGGAAATCGGTTCACAATTGTAAAATGGACATGACCATGTTACAATTGTGAACCGATCATTCAAATCGGTTATAAATGACCAAGTTATGTGGTAACAAACATACAAAAAAACGTACGTCCCGAATTGATAACCTTCCTCCTCTTTGAAGTCGGTTAAAAGTTTAAAAATAAAATTCATTTTTAGAAAAATTAAGCATAACCGACTTCAAAACTATACCTACTATGTACAATCTTAAACTAAAAAGAAGAAAAATAATATTTTAATTACTTCAAAGCAAAGGGGAACATTAAAGGGGAATCAACGAAATTATTGGTACTTATAAAGTATTACTATTTATATTATATTTATTACTATTTATAATTAGTTATTTTTGGAGTTGGTGCTAGCTGAAACGAACATGACATTAATAAATATAGCCTACTAGCAAAAATAATCTTATTGATTAATCTATTAATTTATGAATGTAAAATAAAGATTTAATAAAAGACATCAAACCAAACCTAATCTGAACTGCGTATCGATTTTTTTATGTATTTAGACACAACTGTCAACGACGTCTTCTCTCATATGTCTGACCGAGTCCGACCGCGACTCAAGCACATCCCACGCATCCCGTCCTGCGCTACCAAGCTATCGCGATGCGCCCCCGCCCGTGCGTACTATTGCCGCCCCGTGCAGTTCAAGTTTGTTGCAAAGGCAAAATTAAAATCCTGTTGGCTGGCACCGATTCCAAAAATAACTGATTATAAATAGTAAATAGTACAGATATAAGTATCAATAATTTCGCTATATATAATATAGTTATTCCAAGCGGCTTTGCCCCCACGGGTATATGGATAATTTTAACATATTATATAATAGTTCAATACCATATAAACTTCAAAATAATGTAAACGGTTTATTTGGCCTCACAACAAACGCCTATATAAAATATAATTGCAACACTTCTTCAATGGTATTGCATCATTTATTTTCATTTACAAAAATATTCAAATTGATATCTAAAAAGTCATACAAGTATAGTACAAAACAAAAATAAAAAATTTAATACAAAATATGGTTAGTTACAATTTATAACTAAATAACAGCAATTAAAAAAAAATTATACCAAGTTACTCGCTATATTGTAATTTTTAGTTTAGATTTCCGTCGTAAGAAGGTGGCAGCCCTAGTTGATCTCATGCCAGAAGAGGAGACGACTCGCCCGGTTCAGACTCGCGAGCGTGTTAGTGCGTGGTTAGTGCGTGGTTTGTGCGTGGTTTGTGCGTGGTTTGCATCCATCTAGACGCAACACAAACCGCGGATTGAAACCAAGCACCCGCCAAGATGACCTTTGTAGGAAGGCTGGTTTCCAACCGTAAAGAGACAAACAGTTTTGTGAATAAACATACAGTTTGTTTTGAGTCTAGGAGTTTCTTAAATAATAATTTATTGTATGTACTTACTTATATTCTACTAATATTATAAATGTTATGTTATAGTTTGTTACCACTCAGCGTCTAAACGGCTGAACCGATTTTGATGAAAATTTTTATTACATAGCTCATAGGATACTTTTTATTTTTTATCCCAAAACTTGGTCTGGTTCCCGAGTTACATAATTAAATATAATACCATATACCACGCGGTCGAAGCCGCAGGTAGCAGCTAGTGCTTATAAAATAAGTATGTATTTGTATTATGCCTTGTTTATTTTGGGACCAGATAGCGTAGTGTAAAAACGCTTCGCTTAGAAGAAATCGTAGGTACCGAATGAATTTGGTGTGCGTGCGTAAGAGGAGGCGGCGCCGCGCCGCCGCGCGTCCACTCGCGAGTCTGCTTGGACCGCAACCATTATATTTTTAAAGTAGGTATCATCAGTAAGTTTATCGTGCATGAAAATGACACAAATTTACAATGTCGATTTTTCATACATTTATGTTATTATTTATGCGAACTCTAATGATTGTAATATTTTTTTGAAGCGTTTGTAGCTTGGAAAAACAAAATAATTAAAAATCTTAAAATTGCATGCTCTAATTGGGCACAAATTTATTTAATGGGTGTATGTAAGTGATCTAAAATAGGAGATAGTTATTTAATCAATTATAATTTTTTTTAGCACCGTTTTTTGTTCCTGATTCTTTATCAGATTGCACTGGACGAAGATGACACAAACTAGGCTTGCACACTTCGTAGGCTATCCTAGACATGATACCATAATTACTTTTAACTTTAACTTAATATTGCCAGTTTTGATTTAAATTAAAATAATCAATCACAAATCATCGAATTGCTCAAAATGCAAATGGCAGATGTCACACAAAACGTATTAGGCTTCTTATGTATGACTGTATTACACAGGCAAAAAATAAGCAACTTTAAAATGTTTGTACCTTATGACCCCAAAATAGCCTAGCGCTATCGGTATACTAGGGCTAAGTAGTTTTAGTTCTCTGTCTGAAACATTCCTGCCTTACTCAATAATATTATATTTTGTTTCCCAAGCCTTAGCAACAACTTTATTATGACACTTATTTAGTAAGTATATCAAAACGCAGCTTTAAAAAATATAATATTAGTTTTCTAAGATTGGTGGGCTCCCTACTTACATTACAAGACTTTTCGATTATCCTCAGATTACCCGCTGATAACTTGCCGACAAATTCATCTCATACCCTTACACAATGGCAGTTCGGATACATATAAAAGGAAGGCTGAACCGAGGCAATATACATTACAGCTTCATCCGTAGTCTAAAGTATTTTACCGAATTCTAAAATATAAATTATGTCTTTCACTTCATCAAAGTTATTGACAAGTTTTGCTGTCATATCGTCTTTAGTATTAATTTATAGCTGTGCTGCGGAAGAATCTTGTGAAACTATTCCAACGGAAATACACGTTACAAAAGGTAAGTACTTATACGTATTAAGTAGGTGTAAGTATTTCACAGTTTCACACATCACATGATAGTGAAACTGAAGGTACAAACTCAGGCTAACACAGGTATTTTTTTTATTTTTAGAAGAATATGATGAAATGGGCAGACTAGTAAGATCTTGCAGCGGCGAAGTTAGTGTCAACAAATGTGAAGGGATGTGTAGCAGCCAGGTTCGGCCTTCAATTTCAGCGCCTACGGGGTTTTCGAAGGTATTTTAACGATTAAGTAGTCATGTAACTATGTAAAACTGCAATTTTCCTATTGGACGGTTAACTGTATATACGAGTACATCACTAATTCTTTGTTCGTTTATTCTACAGGAATGTTTCTGCTGCCGAGAGAACTTTTTGCGTGAACGATTGGTCACCTTGACTCATTGTTACGATCCTGATGGTGTGAGACTCGAAGATGAAGATAGTGCTATTATGGAGATTCGTCTTCGTGAGCCTGATGACTGCAAGTGTTACAAGTGTGGAGATTATAGCCGTTGAATTAATAAAGTACCTATAGCTTGTTGATAAACTGAAAATGAATAATTGTATGAATAACGGCTTTGTAACTTAGGTAAACCTAGAATATTGGTCAAGGGTTTTTATGTAAGAAAAATAAAATGTTGGTGAATGTTATGATTATGAATATAATAATGTGGTCGAAATCGTCAGTTGTTGATAATGATAATATACATATTTTACGAAGTTACTTTTGATTTAATTTATGTAACCTGCGTAAATAAGACTTACTTATAGAAGTTAACGGGTAGGTATACTGTGTGTGGTAATTTGGTTTAATAAGTAATAATGGTTTCATTAAAATAATATCAAACTCCTACCACATACAAAAAATAATTAGGTATGCTAAATCTTACAGACGATGAGCATAATATATATAAAATAGGAGTTTAAGTTTCTTCATAATATAGATAATTGAAAATAATTGAAATTTTTTTCACCTCAAGACAACAAATTAGGCAGGTAGGTAATTAGAATTTGCTGACAAAGTTAGAACCTTTTCTGGTTTTGTTTATCAGTAACCAGTACCAAGATTGTAGCAGCATCTGTATGACGCAATGACCTGCCAAGTAGAGGACCTAGAATGGAGTCCTGTGGTACACCCTGTATTTCATTAGAAACACAAAAACACATTTGCGTCAACACATTTAGTTTATTTAAAATAGCTGCATAAATATAGCAAAAAAAGCGGTTCTATTTTAATTTATTTCATAAGAAATAAAATTTAAATATAAAATTTCAACTCGGAGCGGCACTCGAACCCGTGCTTCACGGCATACAAAATAAGCTATTCGAGTTCTATCTCAAGCTACAGATAATAATATAATAATTACTTCGTAATCAAGGTTCGTAGTCAGGCGTACTACCAAGATACGACTCATGCGCACTCTGGTCTTTTCTATATTCCTGTATGCAGCGGAAACTTAGACATTGAAAGCTCGGACGAAAGCTCAGATAGACGCGTTCGAGATATGGTGCTGGCGCAAAATGGTGGGTATCTCATGGACAGCGCATCGCATCAATGAGTCTATCCTTAAAGAGCTCGGGAGAATCCTCGGCTTCTTTGGTCACTTGGCTCGGCGAGAGCCTGATAGTTTAGAAAAGCTAATCTTCATCGGCCAAGTAGAGGGCAGGTGTAGCAGAGGCAGAAAACCCACTCGCTGGTTCGATGCAATCCAAAAGGTCACACACGCTAAACTTCAAGTCTCTTTAAGGAAGGCAGAAGATCGACCAGCTTGGAGAGCACTGCAATCGAGGGCAATTTATGGTGGTCACGACCCTCAGTCATGAGGTTTCGACGAATAAGAATAAGAAAAATCAAGGTCGAAATAGTCCCCTGATTTCTTTCCCGTTATACTTGCGTTTAGGGGATCAAAAGGGGGGAAAACATCGGATTGTGCATTTTTATTTAAAATTGTTGGATTTGCATGCTAATAACAAAAGTTCAAAATGTGTTATGTACTGTACCTAAAAAAATTTAACCATCTTTTACTTGTAGCACAATTTATGCAAACAAATTATTAAGTATTCTATTCTATTGTAAAAAACCTTAACTTTACTACAAAACTATCAATTTGTTTCTATTGCAATATTGTACGACTGTCGATTTTCAAATATTGCTAAAAGCTAGAAAAGGTTTAAACGTAACGCAATGGTCTAAAATTGTGTTTGATGGAAAAATTCTTAGGAATAGTATTTTTGGTTGGTAAACTAACGTTCGTATGATTCCTCGCCTTAAGACTAGAGGTCGGTTATCTCATAACTAAACCTACTCCGGCACCGTGTCGGTCTACATTCGATATATTTCTGTGGTCTACATGTTCTAAGACCATTTTCTAATCCAATGTTACCTTTATTTTTGGTTCTCGACAAAATGGAACCAAATCTAATATTATCTCAAACGAACTTGTAACTGTATGAAAGCCACGACGCGACGGTCGCTTTGTCTGATGAGTTAGCCGGCGTGTCATCATGTTAGTTGCGTCGGTTGCCTGTTCATAGATGCGAAGCGAAGCTGGCGGAGCGAAGTGATGGAATAATGCGGAATAGAGTTGTGAACTGTATTATATATAGATGCGGAGCTAGGTAGCAGAGCGGAGTGAGAAAGTGATGTGGAGTGGCGTTGCGGACTATGTTTTTTTATCCGTGAAGCTAGGTCGTCAGACTACTGTGGCACACTGCAGCAGCTAGCCGCGTCTACGATCGTTTCTACGCTTTGCCGTTTCGCGGCTTAACCCCACGTTCTGGCTACGCTCACCGGTTTGAATTTTTTACTCGCAACTTTTATATTCTATGATTCATCAGTACCTACAGTACTATCTAGACCAGAGACTTTGCATAAAACCTACGGCTAATCTAGAACCATTCAAAGTAAGCATTGGGTATAGTGTGCGTCAAGATGAAGGGACTAAGTCTTGGATGTCTGTCATACATATACAAAAGATTAATACCATTAATCTACTATTGGCTACCTTTGCTATAATTTTAGCTACCTCTTCATTAGGCATATTATTTAACAAAATCTTTGGTCTCTCCATTATGACTTCAAGTTGGAGGGACCAAAAGATAGACTGCTGATATACCTACTGCTCCCTGGATTGTTCTACCTAGTTAGTGTTTTAATACCTTAATCCTACCTTAATAATATTGATTTGGATTGAGCGTTATATACATAGTTTTGAAAATATCGACTAATACAAGTTGATCGTATGGCTCATCTTGGCACAGCCACCATCGTAAACCAAAAATCTAATTACATGACGAATTAGTCGGTAATTAGTAGACCTTAAACACAAAATTTCAGGATTCTATGGCCCTCCGTTCAATAGTTATAGGGGATATTGGTAGCTATGCCAAACTGAGCGCTTAGGTTACCACAACCATAGGTTTAGCGAATATCTGATTATGCCCAGAGTTAATCGGCAATTAGTCTAAATTAGTCTCAAAATTCCAGAATTGGTCAGTCCTTCTGAAGCAAGATATTTGAAATTCTTTTTTTCCATTCCTTTAGCAATCCAAGTACAGTCGGCGCTATTGATTAATTGAATGAACAAAATAAATGAAAATACAACATGTAACTGTATATTTTGAGTGACTAATATCATTTTTTAGAATGACCTAATGTAGAAAATGATGAAATGGGCGTATAACTTCGATACTATTACTTTTATTCAATACGTAAATCTGACTGTTGGTATACCTACTTTATTTCCAGCAGAAATAAAGTAGTAGTAAGTAAGTAAAATTTAATTATGGCAGTAGGAACATAATTTTTAATGAAAAGTATAGATTTTTAATCGATCAACAAAAAGTTAATCCATATATATCAAGATCAAAAATATGAAACAGAACATAATCTCCTCCTTTATGGAAATCTATACATATAATAAAAATGTAACCGATCGCTGTCTGTACATGGAAGATATATGAGGAAAAATACTATTGGGACCTATATCAACGCAAATAGAACCCAAAACAATGATTTTAAAATTTTTGTCTGTTTGTCTGTTTGTCTGTTTGTCTGTTTGTCTGTGCGTTTGTGCACGCTAATCTCAGAAACGGCTTATCCGATTTAAATATGGTTTTCACTAATATATTGTGGTAAGCTTCACTTAACATTTAGTGTTTGTTTCATGTCAATCGGTTCATAAATAAAAAAGTTATGCCAATTTAAAGAATCACATCGAACATTCGTTAATTTACTACGAAATCTTATAGAAGCAGATATTTTAACAGGTTGCGGAATAGCTGATAGTGTTTTTATTCCTCGGATTCCTGTCATTCTAAACAGTCTTTCATTTAGTTTTAAACGAGTCCAGTTTCCAGTGAGCCTATGTTTTGCGATGACTAATTAAAGTAATTAATTAATTAAGTAATTAAAGTAAAGGTAAGACACTAAAAGTTGTGGGTGTGGATCTAAGTATTAGCTGTTTTTCGGTCAGCTTTATGTGGCTCTATCACGTGTTAGCATTACTAGCAGCCTGTATGCTTTGATCCTTGATGGCTATACGTCTAATCCATACATCCATACATATTATAAAAGGCTTTGTCCTGACTGACTGACTGACAGACAACGTAAAGCCTAAACTGCTGGTCGTAGCGACTTGAAATTTGGAGGGTGTGTTTGTCTTAATGTCTAGAAGTGTACAAAGAAAGGGTTATTAAAATTCAACCCTTAAGTGTATAAAGAAGGGTGAAATCGATTGTATGAAACGTCTTCATTTTTTAAGTTACAGCTTTGAAATTTTGTTTTGGAATACTTTTATTTAAATAAAAAATACGCTCATAATTTTTTTTTTACTGGGGTGGATTTATAGGAGCGAAATAAGGGATGAAATATTGTATGGAAAGATCTTTGATTTTGAAGTTGGCGACTTGAAATTTGGAGGGAGGGGGAAGGGAGGGGAAGGAAGAGGAAAGGAAGGGAGAAGTGAGGGGAAAGTGCGGGGGTAGTGAGGGAGAAGTCAGGGGAAAGGGAGGGGAAAGTCAGTGGAAATCGACTGCCTCTGTATTTCGGTGGTACTGTGCATGGACTGTGAGGTCGCGGGTTCGATTCCCGCTCAGTGCAAATATTTGTAGCATGAACATGTCTATTTGCATTGGTCTGGGTGTTTATATGTATAATATGTATCTATTTACAAAAATAAAAGTATTTAAGTATGTTTATCCGTATTCTAGAACCCATAATACAAGCATATAATATGCTTACTTTGGGTCTAGATGGCGTTGTGTAAAAATAAAAAAGGAAGAGGGAACTTAGGGGGTGTGAGGAGGCAGTGAAGGGCAAGTGAGGGGCAAGTGAAGGGCAAGTGAAGGGGACGTAAGGGAAAGTATGGGAAGTGAGGGAAAGTGAGGAGTCAGAAGTGGTGGTGAGTGAGTGGGAAGTGAGGGAAAGTGAGGGAGATGGGAGGGAGACGGGAGGGGAAGGAAGGGGAGGGGAGGGGAAGGGGAAAGTTATTGTAGTGAAAATTTGCCTTTGTGTATTGTATGTTGTTTTACGGGGGATATCTTTAGGTAGGTGAAAGAGGGTTTTTACGAATGGTGATGTTGATGAGATTAGAAATAGTATGCAAAATAGTATTTAAATAATATAAAAATGTCTATTGAAAAACGATATTCATGCGAGCGAAGCCGCGGGCAAAAGCTATACATATATAAAAACGAAAGGTCACTCACTCACTCACTCATCTCATCACGAAATCTCAAAAACTACAAGTGCTTGGAGTTTCAAATTTTGGAAATAGGTGCTCTCTAAGACGGGATTTTGCTAAATTTATTTCCCTGGAGTACAAAGGGGAACCAAATTTGTATGAAGCTTCTATAGTTTTTGAAAATAGGAGTGCCAAGTTTCGTTAAATATCGCAAAATTTCGTCTGTTTTAGGGGTAGCGGGTGAATAGATTTAAATCGGATTCGCCTAAGAGACGGATTATACTGATATTTATTACTAATATATAATGTACGATTGCCGTAAGATTAGGTAAGAAATATTCTCATACAGGCACACATCTGAATTTTCACGCGAACGAAGTCGCGGGCAACAGCTATCTATACATATAATAAAAATGTAACCAATCGCTGTCTGTACATGGAAGATATAATGAGTAAAAAATTATTGGGACCTTTATCAACGCAAATGTATGGATGTACTACCCTCGCATAGTTTTCGACGTAAGAGTAATAGTATCCATATTATTGCGTTTCATTCGGTAAGCGCGAGAGCCGGAGGCCCAACTGATGCAGAGATGACAAACCTCGCAGCATGTGTGGGACCAGCTGAGTATCCGCGGAGTCATTGTGTGGGTGGTGTGGGTCAACCCGCCGGTCAGGGAGACCCGTATAAACGGTGGTGCCGCTGGCCGCCCGCGGCATTGTACAAGGGCCCAATTAGACCTAACCAAAAAAAAAGAGACTGCCCCACCAGGTTGCGCATAATCTCGGAGTAGTTCGTCGTGCAGGTTGGTGACCGGATAGTGGGAACCGGCGACCATTTTCGACACGGTAAGGGGGCCTTTTGCGAGCAGTCCGTATCATGGAAGCCCGGAGGCCTAAGACCCTTGAGCCTTTACAGCTGCGAAGAGACATCGCCTCCTCAACGGCCGTCTTCTATCGCCTTTACCACGGAGAGTCTTCTCAACAGCTCTTTAAATTAATTCTACCCTCTCCCTTTTTATCCAGAACGACACGTGCGGGACTGAAGTGCTACCCTTTCACAGTGCAATCTAAAGGGTCTCGAACCAAACGGTTCAGCACTTTATACTTTTGTCGCTCAATTAAAGCCTGGAACTCTTTACCAGCGCATGTGTTCCCACCTAACTTTCATCCTGGGACTTTTAAGCGAGGCGTGAAGAAGCATCTCACTAAGCCGCCATAGTGGAGGCCACTATACCAGTAGTTTGGCTTTTGGAATGGTGTCCACTACTTCTAAATTCCACTGACTGCTTACAATCAGCCAGAGTAGAGGCACTTTGGCAGGCTAATATAAAAAAAAAACTTATAGCGTTTTTATTCCTCGGATTCCTTTCATTCCAAACAATTTCCCGTTTAGTTTTAAACGAGTTCAGTTTCCAGTGAGCCTATGTTTCGCGATGACAATTAATGAGTGTGAATATTAACTGTTTTTCGCATGGTCAGCTTTATGTGGATTTGCCACGTGTAAGTAATCCTAGCAGCCTGTATGGCTTTGATCCGCGGTGGCTATACGTCTAATATCGTAGATAGAGAAGCATTTACTGTAAAGATTTTTCTTATTCACCTAAACGAAGATGTTTATAATTCAAAACAAACCAAAAGATATATCCAAAAAATGCTGCCCAAAATCACTATTCCACGCGGACGAAGTCGCGGGCACAGCTAGTCGGTAATAAGATTCTTTTCTATAATTCCATGATTTTTTATTTATTCTATAACTCTATTGTTCAATAGTTTTTAATATCGATATAACAGATATCAATATGTATAATAAATATTATTCATTCATTCATACATCTCTCCGACTGTACATAACCTAATTGTATAAAAAAAAACTATTTCAAATATCTTGCTTTAGAAAGACCGACCAATTCTGGAATTTTGCGAGTAATATCGACTAATTACCGACTAATTCGTCATGTATTTAGATTTTCAGTTCGCGATGGTGGCTGTGTCAAGATGAGCTATACGACCAACTTGTAATAGTCGATATTTTTGTAACTATAAATGTGTCGGTCAATCTAAATCAATATTATTAAGGTAGGATTAAGGTATTAAAACACTAACTAGGTAGAACAATCCAGGGAGCAGTAGGTATTGATATACCTACTGCTCCCTGAAGAACCAAAGTTCCAAAGAACCAAAGTTGGAGGGACCAAAATGATAGACTGCTGATGCAGTCTATCATTTTGGTCCCTCCAACTTGACGTCATAATGGAGGGACCAAAGATTTTGTTAAATAATATGCCTAATGAAAAGGTAGCTAAAATTATAGCAAAGGTAGCAAATTATTTTTTTTTTTTTTTTATATATTAGCCTACCAAAGTGACTCCACCCCGCCTGATGGTAAGCAGTCAGTGGAATCCAGAAGTGGTGGCCACCATACCAAAAGCTATCGTCTTAAACTGCTGGTATGGTGGCCTCCACTATGGCGGCTGGGAATGGGGTTAGAGGAAGGGAATAAGGGAGGTGTGAAAAGAGGAAAGGGGGGAAATTGGGCCTCCGGCACTCTCACTCACCGAACGAAACGCAGTAGTAAGGATACTACTACTCTTAAGTCGATCTTCTATGAGAGGGTAGTACTTCCCCGGACGATCCGGCCCATTCATGCTGAAGCCAGCGTGGATCTACTACCGTCAATATAGTAGATTAATGGTATTAATCTTTTGTATATGTATGACAGACATCCAAGACTTGGTCTCTTCATCTTGACGCACACTTGGGTATGTTACTCATGATATGGGTTCTCGTTCTAGAATCTGAATAAACATATATTTACTTAAATATATTTTATATAAGTATGTTACCCCCTCGGTCCTCTTCTTTTTCTTTGCTTATCCTTTTATCCATAAACAGGCTTGGTTGTGTTTTCTTAGCATTGTTTTCAGGATGCTTTGAGAACAGAAGCACATCCATAGATTACGGTTACCACTTACCATCAAGTGGACTGTAGGCTTGTCTGCCACCTAAAATAAAAATCAAGTTTTACAAATAGAAACACCGAGATCACTGCCAATAGTTTCTTGTTTATGCGCATATATATATTTGCAGTGAGAATCGGGAATCGAACCCGCGACCAATAACTTATTGGTCGTGGTAGTGGATGCATTCAAGCAGTCGATCACTTTACCGCGTCAATTGTTTAGCTTACTTGATTGACTTGGTTTTTTTACAAGTTGTTTTTGATGGCATCTCATTTCTTTTGGTAGGTAGTGCAAATGTTAGTTAGAATTACTAAGTTATCTAAGCGATTGGTGTATGTAGAAAAATATATGTAGAAAATCGTACCGAAATTCGTTTCTTCTATTTTTAAAGTTCATTCCGGCCCGAGGGTCGGGATGAATTTGTATCAGTTTTTCCCTCCCTGTGAAAGGAAAGCAGCATCTTCCACCCAATAATCAAATCAAAACAAAACACGTACACGTACAGTATGAGAAATGAAAAATAGTATTTAATATCAAAGGTTAAACATGTATTCAATTTTAAGGTATAATTATGTAGCTGGATATTTGAATAAGGACAGTAAGTGTAATGAAAAATAGAGTCAAACAAAAATAATAATCTGTAGTATTATAATATCTTTAACAGCTCCATTTTATTGCGTGTAAAATCAGTACCCAGTAGCAAAATCTTCATTAGTAATTACCGCTTGACACCGATGTGGCATAGAGATTATCAGTTTCTGACATGTTTCGACAAGAATGTTTGCTCATGCCTCACAAAAAGCTTCATTAAGTTGATAAGTTCATCTAAAGTTGTGGTACGAAATCAGTGGCAACATTTTCTTGATTTCGTGGCAAAGGTGCTCGATTGGGTTGAGGTCCGGGCTGGCCAATCTAGCACCGATACCTACTGACTGACTGGTAAGAAACGACTTGACTGAACGGGCGGCATGTTTCGGGTCGTTATCATGCTGAAACGTCCATATAATAGGGAGATGCTCCTCAGCATAAGGAAACATAGTTTCCTCCAATATTGCCTTGTATTGATGTTGGTCTAAGTTACCCTGAACCTTCCTCACAGGTCCCACTCCACGTCCAGAAAATGAACCCCGCATTTTATTGTTTCCACCGCTATGTTTCACGTGCTTTTTTGTGAATTATGAATTCATTTCCGCTTTTACAGGATGCCGTACGTATTGCCTTCCATCTAAAGAAATCAAATTAACCTTGGTCTCGTCAGAGAATAATACATGTTGCCATTGGGCGTAGGTCTAATATACATATTTACGTGCAAATGCCAAACAAGCATTTCTATGTTCTTTCTTCAACAACGGTACTTTGCGAGCCACTCTTCTGAACAACCCTGCTTCTACCAGACATCGTCGAACGGTCCTCGCTAATACACCGGCTGTTTCGTCTGTCCCAAACTCTTCGTGTTTAATTAAAATAGAGACTAGAAACGGATCTTTCTTAGCTAACCTCGTTATACTTTTTATCTTCTTGCGGAGTTGTTTTTCTCGATCTTTTTGTTCTGGGCACATTTAAAGCTGTGTTACTGAAATGTTGCACTGCATTGCATACCATAGTTTTTATACAGTTTAAATGTTCTGCTATCCTTTGGTATGACCAACCACGCTCGACAAAATTCATGATAATTTTTCCTATTTTTTTTTTAAATTTGCCCATCTTTCTTTAAAATAATTCTTAAAACTTAAAATTAAAATCTGGATTGCCATCAAAATTACCACGCAACAATAAGAGAGGAAATAAAAAAGTATTCAGATATAAATTTTGAAAATAGAACGCAATATCACAGTGTCCCTAATTAAATGGTCAGCCAGCATTCTTTGAACAAATAGCACTATGATAATCTATCAGCTATATTGTATACAGGTTTAATGTTTAAGAAGTTTAATATTTGTATAATCGGGCACATCAATGACTAATTTATATTTACATGTAGAAGATATGGAATATAGTCTGTTAAGACTTGTTGGATTATAAAAAAATTTAA
Source organism: Parascotia fuliginaria (assembly GCA_963082885.1). Lineage (NCBI taxonomy): Eukaryota > Metazoa > Arthropoda > Insecta > Lepidoptera > Erebidae > Parascotia > Parascotia fuliginaria. The sequence goes on along the minus strand of OY720180.1, from coordinate 7,659,715 downwards.
TTAAAAAAAAATAAAGTCTCAATTTGGCTTATCTAGAGATTGACCCTAATTAGTTGACCACGACTGTATTTATATATTTTCTTTTATGTGTTTTTATGAACCGATTTTGCTAATTCTTTTTTGTTGGAAAAAGCTATATTAAGGATAGTACCATGATAAGGAAACCAGGATCTGATGATGGCATCCTAGAGAAATCGAGGGAACCTTTGAAAATGGTAGTGGCGACTAGTGCATTTGTGATGTTTTTCATTAGGTATTTTAAGGCACTACTATTTAGTGAAGATTTGGAGTCGATCTGATGATGCAGCCGAAAGACAGTCGAAGGAACTCCTGAATGATTTGTTGGTGTTTGGATTTAATTCATTTCTAGTGATGAGAACTTTGCACCCTTAAGGGTTTTATGTGCCATTACAGGTGACTATAGTCAGTCGAGGGAAAACAGCAGTCATGTCCGGCTTACTTCATACAGTTCAATTTGGCAAAATGTTTTGTTATTACTACCTAAGTAAGATTTAGGTCTACCTACCCATCACTAAAAGGCGTAAAATAAAATATTTTTTAACAAAAATAAAACTGACTTCAAACAGGAAAGAAATTAAAAAGTATAAATAAATTAACTTAGCACAAAGTAATTTGTATTTTGATTTAGATAATCAGATATGATTAAATAAGTATTTTAAAATTTTGAAGTTGGTGCCAAGAAAATACTTTAAGAACCTTACTACAATAGCAAATTAAGATTGCTAGGTACTTAGTTATTGTTTTACTTGGCACCAACTAAAGATAATAAATTTCTCTGAAAAATTTTAACTTTTACGGCTATTGTATCAATATGAAAATGTTATACATACTTAAATATATAATTATATGTTATATTCATACACGAAACTCAACACGCCTGCTGTGAACCCATTAAAAGATCGATTGAACCATGTTGACATAGTCACGAGGAGTTGTTCAACTAAAATGGCTTTTATGTTTAGCTAAATTCCAAGTTTTTGCAGTTGCACTAAACCCTTTATAAGCCAACACGCTTCGGAATTTCGATATAATAGTTTCAGCATCCGTAGAACACGGACCATTTCGGTTAACTTAATTTTAAAGATATTTAGTTTGAAAATGTTTCGCTTTGATAATATGATTTTAAGTTTGGTAATGATGTCTGCTTGTCTAATACAAGAGAAACCAGTTAAAGCACAGTCTGTCGAAGTGCCGATGTCTCCAGGTAGGTACCCTATTGTACTCACCAAAAAATTAAATTAGAGAACATAGCCTAATGAGTCATTAGGCTATGTTCTCTAATTTAATTTTTTACTAATGACATAAATAACTTCTATTCTTTTTAGGTCAAGAATGCCAGATGACACCCGTTATTCACGTCCTGAAATATCCAGGTTGTATACCAAAAGCTATACCTTCATTTGCATGCATTGGAAAATGCTCCAGTTATGTACAGGTAAAGTAAAATATAAATATCTAGTTACGGCTCGCGACCGGCCAAGGTGGCGAACATTGGGGGAGGACTATATCCAGTAGTGGACATCTTTCGGCTGATATGCTGATGATGAAAGTAAAATACTTAGTAGATATCTAAAGCAGGTATTTAAAAAAAAATAATTGACTCCATAATATCTTCTCTTTATTTACAGGTATCTGGCAGTAAAATTTGGCAAATGGAACGTACCTGCAACTGCTGCCAAGAGTCCGGTGAGAGAGAGGCTACAGTAGTTCTGCTATGTCCGAAAGCTAAAAGCGAAGATAAAAAGTTCAGGAGGGTGAGTGTATTTACATAAAGATGACGAAACTTTATACAAAATTTAAATACTTATTTGGTCAAATGAAGCGCCATTATGTACCCACCCAAGTACCTACCTATTTACAACATGGCGCACATATTATTGCGTCTTTAATCTATACACCGAGAAATTTTGTGGTTTTATAGACTTTTTCTGGGTAATAGTAATCAGTTAAACTACACATAGTTATGTCCAGGTTAAACACTAAAAAAATAAATTAAATTGTGCCAATACTCGCAATAAAACTACAAAGAGTGAAAATTCGTAGTATGAACCAGCGTACGCAACATCAATAAATCGATGATGTGTCGTGCGTGCGACCACAGAGTAGCCGTACAGAGGCAAAGCTTCCTAAGAAAGTGCAAAATTGTTACCTATTCTGGTAGGGTTGTCACAATAGGTTAAGACAAACAAAACATTTGTTAAATATGGAGTTATTCCGGTCCGATCCCCCAGATCTCATCCCCTAGGGTTATAATTATTCCTTAATTCCGTTCTGATTCTCTGCAAATTCAGTAATACCGGCCTGATCCCCTCAGAGTTTTGATAGGTAAGTACATTCAAGAGAAAAGCAGTTTATGTAACAATGAATTAAAAACATAAAAATAATAAACACACTTTTATACTCTCTGCTTACCCATTAATGGAAGGCAGGCGTGAAGTTATTGTACGTATTTTCTCGAAAATCTGTCAAAGATAACTAGGGGATACGACTACTGGAATAAAATATTTAAATATATTTAGGTTTTGTTTGTTTTACGCGACAAGCGGCCAGTGGACACGCACACATGCCCCGCGTGCTTGTAGTAGTGCCATGCCACCGATTTGCGCGTTTGTAGAAAGCTTTCTCTCTGTACGTATCTACTTTGTGGTGCGACTGACAGGACAGGTGTTTAGACAAGCCGGCCGCTCGGCCGCCGTTGCCCTACTGCAATAATTCGATAGTACTCAGCGTTTATTCGAGTTTTGTCTAGTTCTTTAATTTTTGGTTTTGTAGATCTAGGATATTGATATACACTTAGTAATACCCTGTTATAAGAAAAGTACGAAGTTTGTAAAACCATTAAAAATTCAGCCAGCATATGTACTAAATAATTGTGACTTGTAGCAATTCTTGGTATCACCACAGTCTTATTATCATACTAATACTGTGGTATTACCTACCTGAATCTGTCAATGACCCCTTAGTTAAAATGATATTTTTTTTATGTACAAAAGTAAGTGCGGTTCAAGAGTAGGTACCCACCATGTAACTGTGACTTTTAATTTATGTGTTTGATTATTTGTTTCAGTTAACTACTAAAGCTCCTCTAGAATGCATGTGCCGACCATGCGGAGGAATAGAAGAAAGCGCTATTGTTCCTCAAGAAGTAGCTGGATATGCCGATGAAGGACCATTGTACAATCATTTCAGGAAAACGTTTTAAAGGTTCAGAATGTACCTACTTTGAAATGTTAGTGACTGATAGGCTAGAAAATTAATAATATTGTATTTAAAATATAGTCGTTTTCTAAAAAATAAAAACCTTTGACCAATGAATTCATGCGTGTTTTTATTGGATAACTGTATATCCTAATCCTTACTAATCCATAGTAATATTATAAAAGTAAAAGTAACTCTGTCTGTCTGTCTGTCTGTTACGCTTTCACGCCTAAACCACTAAACCGATTGTAATGAAATTTGGTATAGTATTAGATTAGACCTCGGGGAACATCATAGGCTATCTTTTATCGCGAAAAATGGTATGAAAGGGTTGAAATAGGTGATGCAAGTTAGTATAAATGCAAAAGTTGTATGTGTGTGTGTGTGTATGCGCGTGTGCGGACATGAGTGCGTGCGTGCGTGCGTGTGTGTGTGTGTATTTGTGTGTATGTGTGTATTTGTGTCCACTCAGCGCTAAAACGGCTTAACCGATTTCGATGAAAAATGGTATGTACATAGTTTTAGCCGGAGACGGACCTAGGCTACTTTTTATCCCAAAAATCGCTCTGGTTCCCGAGGGAGACGCAGCTAGTAAATTATTTAAGTAATGTATATAATATGCGATGCAACTGTGATATTATTATTAGGTACGGCCGGCCAATCAAAGTTTATATTCTAGGAGAAAGCCTTTGTCAAGCGGTAGACATCTACTAGCTGAAAAGAAGACGTTGGATTAAAATAAGTATCTCTGTATCTACCTATATAATTGTGTTTTGAATTAATTATTTAGTTATAGGTTTAGTGCGTAACTTAGGTAGTTGTCCCACCGCCGCCGCCCGGTGAGTATACGGGTAACTAACGGCTACTTTCTCATCTAAGAAACGTACAATAAATAATAACGTTCCGTGTAAACAAAGGGCCGGCAGGTTTTTGTACGTCAGATGGCAATCGGTACATTAGTAATAACCCCAAAACTAACCAAATAATGTGAAAGAAAATGGTAAGGTTACATAATGAATTGAGGATAACCGATAGGGCGTCGCCGCATAACGACGCGCAGACACATCGCCCTGCATCTGCGAATAGTCTGCTAGGGCTACCGAGTCAAGGACGGGCTCGGCTAAAGACGCTAGTCCCAAATCGTAACCTTAAAGTCCGCTTCGCCACATTAAATGTAGGTTCACTAACAGGGAGGACGAAGGAGCTTGCATCGCTCTTTAAACGTAGAAGGATAGATTTTGTCTGCATGGAAGAAACACGGTGGACTGGAGCAAAAGCCCGTAACATCGGAGAAGGGTACAATCTTATGTACGTAGGAGCAAAACATGGTAAAAATGGCGTGGCAATAGCTGTTAAATCACAACATCAACAGAACATACTAGAGGTTAATCGTGTAAACGACAGAGTAATGTCTGTAAAAGTACTGGTGGAGGGAGAAGTACTTAATATCTTTTCTGCATACGCTCCCCAAGTAGGTTGTAGCCAATGCGAAAAAGATATTTTCTGAAGTACTCTAGAAAGCAAACTTTAGCAAATACCACCAAAAGAAACGATTATGTTGGGAGGGGACTTGAATGGTCACATCGGCGCAACCAACACCACTTTTAAGAGAGTGCATGTAGGATACGCGTACGGCACGTTAAACGACGCTGGTAAAACCATTCTTACCACCGCAGCAGTACAAGATCTTGCCATAGTCAATTCCTTTTTCTCTAAGAAGCCAGAACACCTTATTACGTACAAGAGTGGACAGTCACAAACACAAGTGGACTACATCCTTACCAACAGAGCTCATATTGGAGGCATTACTATCTGCAAGGTTATTCCGGGAGAATGCGCAATAACTCAACATCGAGTTGTTGTGATGGACATGTTATTTAAAGAAACACCAAAGGAGGTACCAACTCAATCTATCTAAAAGGTGAGAAAATCACAGAATTCAGCAACCATCTCGCCGACCTAGAGGTAGATGTTGATGCAGATGTAGACACCATATGGGAACAATTACGCAGGTCCATCATAACTGCTGCAAATAAAACTCTTGGGCGTACAAAGGGGTGTAAAAGAGCAGACAGAGAAACTTGGTGGTGGACAGACGCGGTGCAGGACGCTGTTAAAAGCAAGAAAAATGCCTTTAAAACCTGGCAAACCACCCAGACACCCGAGGATAGAGCAGAATATAACAGAGTAAAGAAGCACACCAAAAGAACAATAGCCATAGAAAGAGCAAACTCCCAGAAAACCTTATACAAAATCTTAGACAGTAAAGAGGGCCAAAAACACATATATAAGCTCGCAAAACAGCGCAATCGGAGCACAAAAGATCCAGCAAGGTGTAAAACCATCAAGAATTCTAGTGGTGAATTATTATACAGGGACAAGGACGTCAAAACAGCCTGGCATCAGTATTATGAACAGCTTCTGAACCCTACTCCTGCAATTACACAATTGCCAGAAATAGAGAAGAACGAGGGCTTATTCCACCAATACACTCTGGCGAGGTGAAAGTAGTGCTACAGAAAATGTCCAACAAGAAAGCTACAGGTCCCGATGGTATCCCTGTTGAAGCTTGGAAATGCTTACATGAGCGAGGAATCATACTACTGTCAATCTGTACAATCTGTACAATCTTTTTAACTGTATGATGCTCTCTTCAAAAATGCCAGAGGTATGGAGATTGAGTACTATAGTTCCGATTTACAAAGGAAAGGGAAGTAAGTATGAATGTAACAACTACCGCGGCATTAAGCTTTTAAGCCATACCATGAAGTTATATGAGAGGGTGATCGACAGCCGGATAAGATCTGAGTGTTCGCTGTCGAAAAACCACTTTGGCTTCGTGCCTAGCTTATCGACCACCGATCCGATGTTTGCCCTTAGCACGATTGCAGAAGAATATCGCACCAAAAACCGTCCCTTGTTCGTAGCATTCCTAGACATGGAAAAGGCATTTGTTCGGGTACCAAGAAGCACAATCTGGTGGAGCCTTCGTAAGAAGAACGTCCCTGAACATTACATCACCATTATAGCCGACATGTATAGGGGTGCACGATCAATGGTGCGGACAGTGGTGGGAGAAACCAAACCTATAGCGGTCACAGAAGGCGTCCATCAAGGCTCTGTTCTGAGCCCCTTCTTGTTCTGTTTGATTTTGGACTCGCTTACTGAGGTCGCGCAAAACTCTGCAACGTGGACTTTTATCTACGCTGATGATGTGGCCATCTGTACAGAGAGCCGTGAAGAGATGGAGCAGGCCCTTTTGTTGTGGAAGTACCAGTTGCAAACCGGTGGCCTAGTGTTGAGTGTAGCGAAGACCCAGTTCATGTGTTATAACGACCCAGATACCAATAGCAGCAATCCGATTGACATAGATGGACAAGCAGTTACCTTGTGTGACCAATAAAACTATCTGGGAACGATAATGCATTGTTCTGGGGACATAGAAAACAACATTCAACACCGAATAGCCGCAGCGTGGCTTAAATGGCGTGAAGTAACTGGTGTTATATGCGACAAAAGGATGCCTGTCAAACTCAAAGGCCTTATATATAAGACCATCATAAGGCCAGTTTTAATGTATGGCAGCGAAACCTGAGCCATGACCCAGAAAAACGTCCATACCATCCAAGTCGCTGAAATGAAAATGCTGCGGTGGATGTGCGGTGTAACCAGACTTGATAAAATCCGCAACGAGCACGTGCGAGGAAGTCTTGGTGTGCGCGACATCACCGACAAGATGCAGGAGAGTAGGCTGCGATGGTATGGTCACGTTAAGCGAAGACCAGCAGACTACGTCGGGAACTTGGCACTGCAGCTTTCCACGTCTGGTCAAAGATCCAGAGGCAGACCCAAGACAACGTGGAGGAATGTTGTGCTGAGGGACATGAGAGAGTGCGAGCTTTCCGATGACGACGTCCCAGATAGAGCGAAGTGGAGGAGAAAAAGTAGGAAGGCTGACCCCACCACCATGTGGGATGAATAGCCGGGAAGAGAGAGAGAGAGAGAGTTCCGTGTAAACAAAAGAGATGCACATATTAATAGTTGATCGCTAACAGTTCATTCACACTGTCGGCGGGGGCTCGTTCCATTAGTTTGTCACTGAGCTACAAGAGCTATCAAAGTTAATTCTCACTCAGTCATGCTCGCTTGGCTGTCAGAATTCACGCCGAGAAACCAACTAGCAGTCATTTCTCTACAGTGAGGCTTTAAAAGTAATAAGTATGTACTTAATGAGCGAGTGGCGCGAGTAATCGCCCGTCGCACTCACACACTTGCTTATAGCCCAGCGACCATAGATCATACACTTTAAACTGAGCCAGCGACAAAACTATCGACAATACACACTCGCTTCCCGCTGCCCTCCAACTCGTTTCTATATGCTAGTTTTACTCGTTACTCGTTCATCGTCAGTGATCGGACAACTACCTTAGAGACTAAGTACCTTTATACAACAATTATTTTTGAACGTAAAAAATATTCTATATGCATCTCAACTCAATGGCTATAATCAGCTATTATGTTATTTATTAGCCGATTATAGCCGTTGAGTCAGACAGCCAAAACCACTGGCCCCGTTTCTGAAATGCTGATCAACGAAAAATTAACTAATCACCTGTTAAATTTCATGTTATGTACCTAAAGCAAGCTAAAAGCATGGATAATAAGTTTAATTTAATCTAGTTTTAACAGGTTATTAGTTAATTTTTCGTTGATCAGCCTTTCATAAACTGGAGGTAAGTCTAGAAAGCTAAAATTTTGAACTTAATTATTTTTATTTTTTAGTACTTCTACGCTAAGAAAAGATTTTGGAAAATTTCCTTAAGGGTTGAAAAAGGGTTAAAACAATTACATGGATCATTTTAGTTTTGCAGTTGAATTAACTTGAAATTTGGTTTTAATTTTTTATATCAATAATTTTTTTTTAATTAGTGTGTGAAATGGGCAAAATGAGATTGTATGTTTTCTTGGATAAATTTGTAGTCCAAGCGAGCGAAGACGCAGGCGAAAAGCTAGTCATAGCTAATAAAAAAACTGTTTTGAACACTCTTCAATGATCATTGCTTTGTCAAAATTGACACTGTCACTTCTCAACTTCTCGCTTTTGTCAGTGTCAGTTTGTTTTGTTTACTGTCTCTGCAATACCCTACCTTTTCCTTTCTACATTGTTAATTAAATTTCTTTTGCCGGAAAATGAGTCGCCGAAAGCGTGCAAGGGTATGAACTTAACGTTGTGACTGTTGATGTGTAAATTATAAATATTTTGTTTGTTGTGTCTAATAGGTTATGTTTATTGATCGTAGGTTGAGACCCGGGAATTAGATGAAAAGTTGAAACAGCAAGATGATTCTGAGTCTGATCAGTCAGAGAGAAGTAAAGTTACATCGTCCAGTCCGACTTCAGTTGGAGGACGACGAGAGTCTTCTTCGAGTCGCACCGCCGACGTTAAAGATGTTAAAAAAGAAGAGAAGGTTGAGATAGAGACTAAGCCGGATGATATTGAGGAAATTAATTATAAAGAAATGCTTAACAGGTATAAACAATTAGGACTACTAAAGAATAAGTTCAACTGAACTTATCAGTTTTATAAATAAGAATATAATTTGTTCAAAATACTTATATGATTTCGGTAACTATGTAAGTTTTCTATGGCTACTAAACGGTTTTAAAATAAATTTCCAGCTTAGAGGGAGCTGCATTCCAGTCCAGATTACCCTTTGACAAGATGTCATCCCTCGAATCTGAGTGTTTCTCAGACCTGCAAGGTGCTTCAAGCCATGCATTTGTACAAATTAGAAACCGCATATTAAAACTGTGGTTTGAAGATCCTAAGAAACAGTTAACTCAAGAATATTCTGTTCAGAAAATGGAAGTAAGTTTTTGTCTAGTAAGGAAAAAGAGTAACAATAGTTCTGCCTTATAAAAAAAGAAGACTACTCAATATAACCTACTAGCTGTTGCCTGCAGCTCCGCCTTCGTGAATGTCAGTTATTGCATAATATATTATTATTAATCATGAACATGTCTCTGTTTATACATTGACAATTTTTCATACAATACTTTCATCCCCTATTTCAACCCCTTTGAGCCATTTTTTTGCGATAAAAGATAGCCTATGTTGTTTCCCAAGGTCTAGTCTATCTCTATCCTAATTTTCATTAAAATCGGTTTAGTGGTTTAGGTGTAGAAGCATAACAGACAGAGTTTCTTTAGCATTTTTTATATTAGTATGGATGTGAAAATGTTCCTAAGATTTGTCTTAAAAGAATGAAGTCATGCATTCGCTCTGGTCTGTGATAGTAGGGCAGAATTATTGTGTTTACAAAATAGAAATAGTCAGCATGTTGTAGTAGTGCATACTTATAAAAAACTGGTAATGTAGCTTGGTATATACAAGGTTACAACTGTCTCATTTTCAACTATCTTTTATTAACGATGACAAATCTCTAATTGTTTACAAATGCTATTCAAATGCCTATTAACTAATGTTTGATAATAGACACAACCCATAAGAAAGTGAATAATGCAATGCAAAATCTATTTCACTCCATGCTGACGATTTGACAATTGATAGAAAATTCATACAGATGGCAACTTCATGTTTAAAATGCCTACTCTTATGAGAAGAGGCTTTCACGAATATTATGTACAGGAAGAAATTAACTTGAACCATAAATTTAACCATCAAAAAATTAACCAACCATAGTTCTACTTTAGAAATCTTCTCTAGAATTGCTAATTAAGTACATATGTCAGTATTGTTTAAGATGAAATGGAGATTTGTGTGATCTCCAGTATTTAGTATAGGACAAACCTATTCAAGTAATGGTATTTACACAGAGTTAAAAAGGTTTAATTCCAAGACAATATACCATATTACATTTATTCTTTCAGGCTCCATATAATGGAGACCCTGCTTTAGTAATGAGAACTCATGCATTCTTGGAGAGACATGGTTTCATCAACTATGGTATCTATGAGCGTACTACACCTATCCCAGCTCCGTTCAAAGGGAAACAACGACCAAAAGTTATTATCATAGGAGCAGGTAAGCACAACAATTCATAAAAAAATTTATAGACTGACATTCAAATACAGTGAGTGAAATAGATATAATTATAAACATTGTTCTATTAAACTTTAAAAAAAAATATTACAAAAGAGACTCACTAGATATTGGAGTAAATGAAATGCTCATGAGACAATTTCTGTTAGAAATAAAAATAGCTCAAAAACAACATTAACCTCAGAAAAAGCATGGATGTGATTTGTTGATTTCAAAAGCGGAATGTTTGACACTATCATAATATATGAGTGTGAGCATTTGAAACTAATTACAGCAGTGCTTTTTTTGCGATGATAGTGCTATCGTTTGGCAAAAACACGAAAAACCGAAAACAGAGCCTCATGCATACATACTCGTACTAGTATTTGCATCGGGAAACTAACCCGCGACCTCTGCGTGGCAGTCCATAAAAATACTATCGAACCACAAAGGTTGTTTAATATTAATATTTTCGTCTTTTCAGGAGTCTCAGGCTTGGCTGCAGCTCGACAACTGCAATCATTTGGTTGTGAAGTTGTTATATTAGAGGGTAGAGACCGAGTGGGCGGCCGAATTGTTACATATAGAAAAGGCCCATATGTTGCTGACCTAGGTAATTGTATAATTTATTAGATAAAACTTATTATTAAGCATGTAACATCACAGTAGGTACTTAAATAGAAAGAAGATAATAATTATATTATATAATTTTATTATAGGATGGCTTTCGTTTTCTTGTATCTGCATTATGCTCGCGTAATACGAGCCTCCATTAAATTTGTTGTTTTCACTTTTTGTTATAAAAACCACTTGTTGCCCCAGGTGTTAGGCTTTGCATGTGGAGACAAATTTTAATATAGAAAACCTGAAAAATGAAATTAGATCCATCACACCATAGAATTATTTGTCCAATAAGAAGTGAGTTAGATAATTGGTGAATACATTGTATATAAACCTCTACATTTACATCAAGTATATGGTAAATTTTATTTACACGCATACACACTCACACTCATACTCACACTCACACTCACACTCACACGCACCCGCAACGCACACGCACACGCACACGCACACGCACACGCACACGCACACGCACACGCACACGCACACGCACACGCACACGCACACGCACACGCACACGCACACGCATACGCATACGCACACGCACACGCACACGCACACGCACACGCATACGCACACGCACACGCACACGCACACGCACACTCACTCTCACATTCACAATTACACTCACACTCGCACTGACGCCCCACATTTACATTTCTACTCACACTCTCACATGAGTGTGAGAGTGTGAGTAGAAATTCACAACTCTTTTCAAATATTAATCAGTTTTGTTGTTTTGTTTAACTTTTGTCCTCTTGAGACACTTACATTTTCCATGTTTGTTGTTATTGGAAGAAAGAGAGTAGCTTTCACGACACAAGGATGCCTAGTGTGGAGGCTAGTGAAATTTAGAAGTGAAATGTAAACTTTTCTAAACAATAAAAAGTATTATTATTATTTATTTTTATTATTTCAAAAGAGTAGCTAAAACAGTATCTCTGCTAGAGAATCCGGTATCCATCTTACTGGCAAAAATAGTTTTATTTTCTATAAGGCTGCCAGTATTAGCCCATTTTTAAGTTGTTAAAGTAAAAAAATCATGCGCGTTCCTGACATTGCAAGCACTTAGAGGCTCTGGTAAAATTTCTTCCAAGGGCATACAATGTTTTAAAAACCTTTAGGTATAATAGGTACTTAGCTAGCATGTATATCATTTCTATGTATTTTTATTAAATTATATTTTAATGTTTCAGGCGCTATGGTAGTGACAGGATTGGGTGGTAATCCAGTAACTACATTATCAGTTCAAATGAACATGGAATTACATAAAATTAAGCAAAAGTGTCCTCTTTACGAAGCAACTGGTAATCAAGTACCTAAGCATAAGGATGAAATGGTAGGCAATTAAGCAATTTGTTATATTTATTTATTATTTAAATTAGTAATAAGTGCTATCGTGCACTGTGAATCTAAAAGAGATACTCAAACCGAATTGCCACCATCTAAAATATAATTATGCAACTTCTTTTTTCTATATCTTTCTGTTTCAATAATTAAAATAAATAAATAAGTAAGTACCTACCTATAATTCTTTGGTTGTTTAGGTGGAACGTGAATTTAACAGACTTCTGGACGCTACGTCTTATCTGTCACATCAAGTAGATTTCAACTATTACAACGACACACCCGTTTCTCTCGGCCAAGCATTGGAATGGGTTATCAAACTACAACAAAAAAATGTTAAACATAAACAGGTAAAATGTCTATGTCCGTATCTTTCGTTTATTGGCTTTTACGGAATTTAATTATAATGTATGATTTACGATATACCCGTTTAAATATGGGCTATGTGTATGACAGTATAAAATCGTAGCATTGGCATGCCAATATTGTAGCGATTAAAGTATTCTATGGTTTGTGTACCTACATCTATTCAAAAGTGAAGTATTTCCATTATTATCCCACTGTAAAACAAATGCTCTCCTACTAAAAATGAGCAGGGCATGAGTAATAAATACTTTCTTATAGGAATCGTTTCTATTTAATCTCCTTATATAAAAGTCCGAATGAAACTTACTATGTAGTCTTATTTTCAGATTCAACACTTAAAAGCGGTTATAACTTTACAAGAACGACTTAAAACTAATATAAATAAGTGAGTGAATTTGATATATAACCTATTTAGAAAACCAATAGGCAAATGAATAAGTTAAGAAAAATGTATTGTGTTGAAAGAGAACACAGTTCTCGACTCTGAATCAATAGAACATGCATATTAGAAGAAAGAATTACATTCATTGTTTTATAATAATTATAATAATAATAATATTCTACCACATTCACACAGCGCCATCTAGCCCCAAATTAAGCAATTATATTTGCTTGTGTTATGGGTACTAAACAACTGATATACTACTTATATACATTTTTTTTTTTGTAAATACATACATATTATAGATAAATTACACCCAGACACAGAACAAACAATCATGCTCATCACACAAAGGTTTGTCCTGGGTGGGAATCCACGACCTCCGGCTTAGCAGTCAGGGTCACTAACCACTAGACCAACAGGCCAGTCAGTTTTATATAAGTACCTACCTAATATATCTCTCGTATCATACAGACTAGCTTTCCGCGGTTTCGCCCGCGTCTTTGCTTACTGCTCTGCTCCCGTCGCCAGACGGGTGATGTTACATATCCTATAACCTTTCTCAGGAACTGGGCTGTCATACGCAAAAATAATTATTCACATCCGACTTTTAGTTCCAGAGATAAGCACGTTCAAAAAAACAAACAAACGCTTTATATAATAAGTATAGATATGATTTGCGTACGAAATGGTGGCTTGGATACCCATACACGATAAAACTTTGTAGATTCCATAAATGTTTGTTAATATTTGTACAGTCTGTGTGTACTTTGCGTCCATTAATTGTAAAATACAAATTTTAAGTTTCCAGTGACACAGGGCTTGGTCACTACTGCGGGACTTAGCTTTGAAAAAAATAAAACATTTCTATTACTCTCTATATAATATGTTATGAGAGTAGAATCTTGAATGGCATAGAAAAAAAATCTTATCCCGAAACATGTTTTCAGAATGTCTGACATTAAAGAACTGTTAAATTCAATGAAATCTGAGAAAGATGCTTTGCAAGTAGAGAAAGATAAAGGTATGACGGGAGACGCAAGTGTTTTGAACGATTTTAATGTACGTCGACTGAATAGAGAAATGAAACTGTTGTGTGACGAATACGAAGGATTGGTCACACATAATACTAGTATTGAGGAGAAATTGGCGCAGTTGGAAACTAATCCTCCAAGGTATGTACCTTTTTGTCATAGTTTTTAATTAATAAATAATGGTAGGGACAACATTATCAGCTAAGCAGATAGATGCCGCTTAAAGGGCAATAGACATGCACAACTCATAACGGCATTCGCTACGATAAGAACTCACTACGGACTCTACGATTGGTGCATTTCTGTGCATTCGAATGTATATTTGAATACTGACCTTGAAATAGTCAATCACACCCACTTTGTTATTATTTTTTGCTATTATTTTTGTGAGCTCGATACAAAACAAGTAAATATTAATACGGTACCTCATAAAAGGGTAATCTATGATTAGGTGCCGGCTTAGCGCCATCAGATGCAGAATTATGAAGCATTAAGAGTACACCTAAGTTTATCAGGCTGGAAATGTTCACTGGCCGACATAAACCTCACTCAAAGGCAGTCTTTACTAGTAGCAGTTTACCACCCTTAAGCAGGTGGGTTGTGACCGCGGTAATATTTAGGTATAGGTATGCAGTGCAGGTAATGTTGTTGCCCATTGCCCGTAGGTATACCTGTTTTATCGAAAGCTTTATCTTCGAAATATTGCTGGAACATAAATATTTTTAAATTTACTTAATAATTATAGTTAAATGACGCTCGGTGAGTTGTTAGGCCGCTATTAGACTATCATAGAAATATGGTCATAGATGTGTAAGTCATTTTTATATGAAGAACATATGACGGTATAATAACTACATGTGATTCATATTCTCTATGATCATAGTTAGGGAATCCTTTTTGACAGCTAGCGTACAAGTAGAATCATATTCAACACACTAGCACAGTCTGTATGTAAATAGACGGTGCTAGTGTGTTGATTTAAAGGGAAGGGAAAGGATCCCATAGCATCGGAAAACACGGCTTGATGGTATATGACATTTCTATGATCAATAAGTGTAATATATTAATATGAATTCACCGGTAGTAGATCCACGCTGGTTTCAGCATGAATGGGCCGGATCGTCCGGGGAAGTGCTACCCTCTCATAGAAGATCGACGTAAGAGTAGTAGTATCCGTACTATTCTCGGTGAGTGAGAACGCCAGAAGCCCAATTTCCCCTCTTTCCTCACCTCCCTCATTCCCTTCCCCTAACCTCATTCCCAGGCGCCATAGTGGAGGCCACCATGCCAGCAGTTTAAGAAGATGGTATGGTGGCTACCAGTTCTAGATTCCACTGACTGCTTACCATCAGGTGGGGTGCAGTCACTTTGGTAGACTAATATAAAAAAAAAATATATGAAGAACGTCATATAGCTATGATCATTGAATTTGACAGATATGAAATCACATTTATCTGATTTAAATATGATAATGCAATACCGGCCTTAGGCCGCTATTAGACTATCATAGAAATATGATCAAAGATGTGTAAGTCATTCTTAAATGAAGAACATATGACGGTATAATAACTACATGTGATTATCTATGATCATAGTTTGAGGGTTCTAGATACGGATATACATACTTAAATACTTTTTTTTTGTAAATACATTCATATTAAACATAGAAACACCTAGACAAATGCAAATGGACATGTTCATGCACACAAATATTTGCACTGAGCGAGAATCGAACCCGCGACCTCTGCGTGGCAGTCCATACACAGTACCACCGAACCACAGAGGTCGGCAATTTGTTCAAGTCCAAAAATGTAACAAAAAAAGAGCGGCCTGAGTTTCTTGCCAGGTCTTCTCATGGCCCTAAGCTCACGTCAGCGAACTGGCTGTAGGGTACTTGGCTGACATTTTGTAATTTTTAACGTTCATAAGTGTAAATTTAAATAACCTGAATGGAAAAAAAATGTTCTGTAAGCGAAATACAGACGCCTGATATTATTGCATACCTATAACTAAAGGTAAATTCACTTATCTCGCTTAAAAACTAATTCTCAATTCATTCGTTACGCACTTGAACTAATACGCACTAAAACTATTTCTCAATTTTCCTTCTTCGCTCATGAACTAATACGCAATAGGTCTAAATATCAATATTCCTATTTCTCGTTAGATCTAGGCATAACGCGAAATGGTCAGACTGCGTTTTTGGTACTCAGCGACTAAAGGATACTTATGACGTACATAAGTACTATTTTTATGATCTACATCGGTTTTAAAGTCCAGAGCTCTCTTATTGTGGTGAATAACAAATGCCGCAAAAAAAACTTTGTCAAATATTTTTACCATTTATTATTTGACTCTTATACTACACCTACCAATGTCCGAAATTATGAACGAGAGAATATTTAAATAAATACTTTTTCTTGTCACTGAAATAGTACAAGTCACATTGATGTATGATCCAAATTCTTTATATTCGTATTTTTTTAGATACCTACAGTATTCTATAGACCAAATAATAGTAAAGTATGTAAAACTTCATAGCAGCTAACAGTGACAGCACATAATAATATGCATATCATCTAGTATTACGAGTACTAATCTAGCGACGGCATTTGCAATCTAAAAGGCCTGTCATCTGAATATTACGTTTAATGTGTTCGAATTGCATTATTATCATATTGTAACAAGTAAATTATATTTTAGTTCCGTGTATTTGTCGGTACGGGACAGACAAATACTCGACTGGCACTTCGCTAATTTGGAGTTCGCGAACGCAACGCCTCTGGGCAACCTGTCGCTGAAGCATTGGGACCAAGACGATGACTTCGAGTTTACTGGGAACCATTTAACAGGTATGTTGTTTATAAAGCTTTATTACGATTTGTGAGAGAATAAAAAAAAAAATAGAACTTAACTATTAGTTAATAAAAATGTATATTATAAACGATTATTTGGCCATGTATTAGACTATGATATAGAAATAGGTTTCGGACCTAACATTGGTCTCGTGAAATTGGTAAGTGATCCAAAATGCGATTGCTTGTCATGAACATGTATATTAATGGTATGGTGTGAATGACTTGAATAAGAAAATGCTAATAATACGAATAGGTAAATATGAAACAATAATATTTGTTTGAGTCATAATCATAAGTATTAATATCATAGGTATTAAGTCACAATACGAAGTTAAATTTTAAGTCCATATATTGGAAAACGTTTATGAAACTTTTCATGTTTTTAATTGTACTCCATAATGCGCTGTAAGAATTAATCAATAAATTTAATTATTTTATTTTCCTGGTTTAGTCTCGTCGATAAGCTTCCAATTTAATAAACATTATAATAATAATAAATATATTATAAACCATCTACTTACTGTATTCCATATTTATTTGTGTATTACGCAAATGTTTATGTTGTTTGTATATAGTAGAAGTTCGATTACCTTGCTAGACCACATGTGCAGTAGCTCGAGTTGATCGAAGAAGTGACAAGAAATGTCTTTACTCTGACACTAAACATGTCATTAGATCGGTTTCCGTGGCTAATCACCTGGACATTCGTATCTTAGATGCCTAGGGCGTCGGGCCTAGGTAATAAGTTCAATTAGCCGATGTTGCGGTACTCGTTAGCGTTTTCCCGAACGTTTCCGTGCAATCCAACACGATCGATGCTCCATTGTATCACACACAAAAGATGCTACCGAATAGCAATAGCTGCCCTTATAAGGGTTGTTTTACCTCGGTGTGTTATTTGTTTCCACTTAAGACCTTGCTATCTGTACAACGGGGACTGTGCTCGTTTATGGTTTGTGCGCTATACAATATTTTGACAATACTGCCGTTACGTATGTGCATCAATGTTTCTACTGCATGATGTTTTGTATGACAAAATAATATAGATAGCATAGAATATGAAATATTAATTTAGTTTAACGGTTACTCAGTCTTTTTAGTTTTTAGCGGAGTTTTAAGACATCCTAGTTTTGCAAAATACGTGCCGTGTAATAAGAGGTGAGGATCTTTGAATGTTATTTATTTTAACATTCGCTCTACATTGATAACTAGATGAACGTTTTACGCGAGGGAAACATTGGCAGAAACAAATTCTATATAGAATTTATACGAAATATTATAGAGCTTTATATAAAAAGTTTTTCAGTATTGTCCATCACGTCATTTAGTTGTGAACATGGATTGTTATTGGCGAGTGGTTGCGCAGTGGCTCTGTTCGTGCCCAAGGGCTCGGTCCGTTATGAATGTGGAATTTTTGAGTTAGTGGCCGGTTGTGATCTTTAGTAGCGCATGGCGGATTTTTGCCGCGAGCATTGGTTCGTGTCAATAATTACTATCATTTCTTAACACCAGTTTCCATCTTCTGCAGTCGATAAATTACCGACTGCCTTCTGTGAATTGTTATAATGAGCGTTGAAGAAAACGCAAGCTATGTATTTAGCTACTTCGCACATGCGTACCTACAACTGACAGTCTATAAAATGTACTCTGTGCAACTGACAATTAAGACGTGTCCTGTTTAGGTAACGATGTGATTGGTAGGTACTCCATGTATGATTTTTATATAATAAAAAACCATTATCTAAAAAAAATAAACAACTACTTACAACTAGAGGTTCAAACTTAACAGCCGAAACACAACGTAGTTAGTGTTGCTATGACTAATCTTATACTGGGTAAAAGTAGAACAGAATAACGTTTATTTCATTTAGATCACATCGGTGACACGTCTTATGAACGTCAAAATAACAATAATATGACAGCTAATTATGCTACAGCTAGTTCACTAACGAAATCGAGCGGTACGTAGAACTAGCAAGAAACTCAGGCCACTCTTTTTAATTGCCAGATTGTTACAATTTTTATAAGTTACATTACAATTCTTCTCACATTGTATCTAAGAAATCTAGCTCTTACCTCTCTATAAGTATGTAAAATTTTAAGACTCGTTAGAAACTCAGCTCAGTTACCTGTCTGTATAAATTGCAGTTTTATTACTCTTCTAATTGTGTTTGTTTTATTAAAAAGACATGGTTATTTACACCAGACTATCCTGTGTACTCTCGCTTCTTGCTGATCTCCAACCACATCATAAATAACTAATTTTATTTAGTATT
This sequence comes from Parascotia fuliginaria, assembly GCA_963082885.1. Taxonomy (NCBI): domain Eukaryota; kingdom Metazoa; phylum Arthropoda; class Insecta; order Lepidoptera; family Erebidae; genus Parascotia; species Parascotia fuliginaria. The sequence goes on along the minus strand of OY720180.1, from coordinate 7,640,567 downwards.
ACACGTTCTATTAGCATAATGTATTGTTGTGAGTTCGCCGTCTTGTTAGCCGTCATTTTCTGAGCAGAAATGCATTTGTTAACTTTTCATTTATGTTCGTCGATTACGCGTATAATATAATAAAAAGCTAAGGAGTGAAACTGTTGCGTCTGTTGTTCAGTCAAAAGATATGTATCGCGACATCCCCAGACGCCTCCTTTGTACGTCGGCTGTGCGTGTGTTGTCGGCCATATTTCTCGCTGTTCTCTCGCTCCGGTGTTCGCGGCGTGGGTAGTTGAAAAATGACATCTTGATTGTTGTGCGTTATTCTACTCATGAGAATGTTGAGTCGAAGTGGTCGCGTGCATCGCCATTGTCGAGCTTCTAAGCCGCGGGCTCAACAAATTGAACGATTGTTAACAGTTCTAAGGAAACACTCTTATCGTGGCATGTCACGGCATTATTACATTTGCCGAGATAACATTAAGTCATGACATTTACTGTAGTTGCAATTGTCTTTAACATCTAAACACATTTACTTAATTATTGTTTTCTATTGTCTTGCTATGCTGCTCTCAGCACCCGATAGAAATATAATGTTTTTGCAAAGATAGAAATATAATGTTTTTGCCAATATAGTACAAACGACTAACATTGTAACAGTTAGTTAAAAAACAATTTCTGACAATCTATAGCGGTTCGGGACTTCTTGTTATTTTATATGGGCATCTCTTGCGTCTATCCATATCTACTTAGTCTCTATTTACAATGTTAAAATGAAATTTACTACAGGTGCATATTGATATAACTTATCCTGACACATTGAATTTTTATGAAATACATAAATAAACTCATATTCAAGATGAGTTATTCACTGTTCGCGGTTGACCAATGACAAATTGCAATAGAACCGAGTCACAGAGGCTAAATGATTGTGGTATAGACGGCGTAACAAGTTTTGAACTATACGTGGCATGATGCTAGCCACTACGAGCCGGTAATGAATGTGATACAAACGCAGTTCTCCTCATTTATCACTCGCTCTATGAATAAAATATCTCGACGGTACCTTTCGGATAGTGTCTGGTCGTGCCGGGACGCTTACGGCTCAGGACGCGTCGCGATCACAATCTTCAGCCTAGTACCTAATAGTCCTGGGCTCTCTGGAGAAATCCACACCGTCCGCTCTTATTATGTACCTTTGTTTGGTGCAAAACTGCCAATAGGGAATTCTTTGTTCGTATTTCTAGTTTAGCGCTCGCATTTTCTAATATCGCTAGTGCGTAAGACGTTTAGCTTTTATTTTGTCTTATGCTGTTGTGTATATAAGGGTTATATTAGATTTAAATGATATTACTGATTTTTATATGAGTAAATTGTAATGTTAATTTTTAAGGTTTCGTTCTAAAATAGGCAAACTAGGTGTGATTGCGTCCGTTCACGTTGTCATTGTCCACAAACTAATTGACGTTAATACTTTGAAGTTTGGAATGCATGCTCAACTTGAAGTGAACAAGTTGAAATGGAAATATCTGAAATATCAATTTAAAATACTTAAATTATGCAGATAAATTGGAACACTTGGAATACTGGAGGATGTTAAAATTACCTATGTTTATGATGGATAAACAAAAAAAGATAATTGTTTTGTCTTTAAAGTTTGCAGACCGATACCTCTAAAATTTAATTACATTTCATAACTAGATAGGTCATGTATGAATAACTAGCTTCACCCTGTGGCTTCGTCCGTGCGGAAATTGGTATGTGTTTAATTAATGTAATTCGGAAACCAGAACGGTTTTCGGCATAAAAAGTATCGTTTGTCCGGCGCCGGCACCAAATCTATCGAACCACCAATCATGACCCATTTTGCTAATATTTCGTTTAAAACTGTCAAACTTGTAAGATCTACCGTGTCTAATGCACTTAGGACGTTTTTAATACCAAAATAAACAACAGTGTACTCAGTAAAATGTCAATGTCTAATAAAATGACAACAAGCTCGTTGCCAAGGAAATCTATCTTCAGGCGAATTTCGACCCACTTGATTGACAAAATGAGCTTATGGTGGGTCATGAATAGTCATGATTCATTTGGTTCGTCACCAATATATATATATAATAATAATAATACCAGCCTATTTACAGTCCCACTGCAGGGCAAAGGCCTCTTCTCATATAGAGAAGGTATGAGCATTAATCACAACGCTTGCTCAAGGCGGATTGGCAATTTCAGACATTTAAGTCCAGGTTTCCTCACGATGTTTTCCTTCACCGTTAGTCAGAAATGTCCAAGATGAACTTAGAAAATACATATGATTTGAAAAATCACATTGGTACTTGCCCGGATTCGAACCCACTACCTCGTGTTTACGAATCCACTGGACTATTTCAACTTATATATATATATACCTACCTAATATATACCTACCAATTTTCATCGAGATTACAATGTGAGTTAAATATCAATTTATCTATTTGTTATACATGCAGAACAAAGATAAGCAATAAATACCTGAACCACCTAGGCTGAGGCAACCATGCGGACAGCATTAAATCCAATCTCAAAATAATCATATAATTGGATTATACAATATTACAAACTGATGATAAACTTTATTTAGACTACTTATTTGTAAGAAAGATAAAATCTTTATGTCCATGTTGACGCTAATCCCTTGTTTCCGCTCATCAGAAGATAGTTCTGTAGTTTAATATATTCACGACACGTCTACGATTTCTATTCAAGAACTGACGGAAGAAGCAGGCTCTACCTGAGGGTACCACAATTTATTCATCACATAACTAGCACACACATTATGTATGTGTAATAGTTTATAGTACACATGCCTTTCAATTATCTTGTTGGTCAATAAATAGAGCGTATGAGAGATGTTTTTGTTCTTATTGCTGGCTATCAATAAGGTATGCATTCTCGATAGTGTTTGACTCACGAGGATATCAATCGAGATGGTGGTGTTGCTTGCAGAGGCGTCAGGGGCGTGGATGAATAAGCAATGAACCGACGAATGGCTCTATTAGCCCGCCATTGTTGCCTTGTGATGGCTCGAGTTGCGCAAGCGACACGTATTGTTCGCGATTCGTAGCTTTCACTACGAGTTAGTGACGTCACAGCGCTTGCGACCTAAATGCTTTGCCGTGTTAGATGTAGTGCAATTTCCATTTATCGAGCCTTATATAGCACGGAATGCAGACAATACGACTCTAACCCGTAATCTCAACGACAATGTATTAAATGTTACAAGTTAAATCTCTAAAGAAAAGGTTTTACAGTACTTATATTAGATTGTTTTGAAGTTCTTTTGACTTTTATTCCCTCCACATAAATTTATGTTGAATCATTGTACTGCCACAGACAACAATAAATAGTTGCCAGCTGTAGAACATTATTGGAGATGTAGTCCATCGCGATAGTTCCGCATGACACGGTTTCTGTAGTGGACGTCAGCTTTGAGGATTTATGTGGTGCGATGTTACCACGGGGCGGCACTTTGTGCGTCTAATTGACAAGTGTCCGGAAGCGAACGCGTCACACCTGTCTAACGAGCACACGGTGCACTTGATTGTGCCCACTGTAACGCCGCTTCATCGGCCTAACAAGCTGCTCATCTTTGCATGTATCAAATTCCTGTTTCTGACATATTTATTGACATTTTGAAATGCCGTAAGATTGATTACGAGTAATGAAACCTGTTGTCTTTACGATTTTCACAACTAGTTTACATCGATTTAAACACTCAGAATATTTAATTGGAGATAGCAAAGATTATCCTCGATTAATCACAGTAGTTATTCATTGCATATAAATAAATCCGTTGCAAAAAAGTTCACTGTGAATTTCATATCTTTAATTGTTTTTTTAGTATTATACTCTTAGTACCTATTGGTACTTGTATAATCGACCCAAAAATGTTTCACTGGACGCGTATTTTTAACTACAATGTAAAACACTACAATGAAAAATTTAAAACATATATATTGGAATAATTATGGATATTGGAATAATTGGAATATAATTAGTTTAGTGTTGTTAATACGATAGCTGTTAGCTTTCGTGATTTCTCCAAATGATTTCTGAAGAGTCTGATTTTATAGGGTTCTGTCTATCAAAAGAAAAACGATACCCTTATAAGATCACTTTGTTGTCTGTCCGTCTGTCTGTCTATCAAGACCCTTTATTCCCAAAATAAAGGTTGGAAACGCGTGTAGGTATCGAGTTAAAATTAAAACTATATACGTATGTCTTCAGTTTCTTGAAACTGTGAAAAAATCAAACTTCTAAGTTAACTTAAAAAAAAGACACGGCCGTTTATGCCGCACAAAACGTATATTTCGACACTCTCAAGGGAATCAAAATGTATAGGGTTTTTCCGTTGACCTAGAACTATGAAATTTGGTAAGTAATACCGTTTTATACTATAAATATAAGGCAAAATTTGCAAAGTATACATTTGTAATTAAATCATTAAAAACAGGAACTTTATGCCAGGAACGGCGGTCTATTTGGTTTTTCTTAAGCACGAGTTCGCACACCTACTCATACGTTTCGGTGCTACAGACTTTTCGTTCACAGTTGCATAATTAAACAAAATCTACAGAAATTAGATTGCAAGTACATACTCAGTCTAATAAAGTTAGCCACCAGATAACTTGTTTTTAATAATTGTGCTAATATGGCTGAATGCAGTAGAGTAGAACCCTCTGGGCGACTTCAGCCTGTAATATAATTTGCATCGTGTACGGTAGGTAGGTAGTAGTTTTATTGCCAACAATTGGCCATTATCTGAGCGCATTTGCACGCCTGGCCGTCATACGGTTTAATATATTGTTTCTCGGCGTCCACTTCTAGCTATCTAAATTTTACTGTAGATTTGCCTACGATTGTATTATTTGTCAAATGCTATGTGAATGCCACTAATGGAACCTGTCATATTTTGTGTATCTATTGAAAAATTTTTGTAAATGTTAGTAGTGTAAACTATATGTAGTAGTATATATAGTATATATGTAATGGATTAACAAAATTCATCCTATGATATCAATGAATAATTCTGATTTGAAGATATCTGAAATTGTATTTGTAAAATCAGCTACAGCAGACATTAGTTTACGATACTAACGATAGATGATTTCATACTACGGAAACTTACTTTGATTTAAGAAGTGACAACATTTCAATTTAAATTCATCTCACTGAGTTACCTACTTACTCATTCAAAATTTTGATTATTTCACGTTAGTTTAAAACGGGTCCCCGTATAAACTTTCCATTCATTGTAAAAGTTGTAATCCTCTTTGTGAACCCTAATTTAATTCACTGTTATGCTAATACTGTGATTTCCCATCTTATTTCGTTAATAGAGGTCCGTGGTAAACCAATTAAAGGTACATTTGTGGATTACTCAACTTTTAGTAGGTACATGGATAGTTTGTGGATTGTGCATGCATGAGAAATTAAATTCGTATCTAATTCTCTAGAACTGCTAGATCATGTAGAGTTGTAGAGCTTTTCTGGTAATCAGAAATGGCATTTGGAAACAAACTGAGGGTAGCGTTAATTAAATGTGATACAATAGTACTAGATAAAATAAATTATTCTAACATTTGGTCTATAAACGGTTATAAGTAAAATACCTATGTGATATTGAGTATATTACCGAGCTGTCGTATATACTTAACTAGAGTAGTCAACCAAATGATGTCGGTCGTACCATCACATGAAAAAGCGCCAGAAAAATCACAGAACGGGCTAGAATTCTGGGAAATCGCTCGTTAAGCGTGGTCATTATGGCGAAAATCCTGCGAATGTAATACTTGGAGAAGGCTTTTGAGCTGTGAATGTCTTTCGGCTGAAATAATGATGATGATGATTGAAAAAATCTTAATGCACTGTTAACTAAGTAATTGCACTATTTAAAATATGCAAACGGATATTGTATATCACAAGGTCCTTAGTATACCTACTTGCCTACATATCTCATACTTAAAAAAATCTTAGTTCTTGTTTATGTCTCTATGTGTTGCATTATGCTCCTTTATTGCGTATTTCGGAAGGCTTAACATTCCGCTTGTGGACTCGGTCGTCTCTAACGCTGGCGTATTGCGGTTATATTAACGTTGTTACGTTTAGTATTACATTCCTTTGCGTCTTATCCTTCCACGTAAACATCTTGCATACTTTCTTTTAGTTACCTGCAATTTATTTTAAAATAGAGATAGAGAAATATTGCGCTTTTTCTAAAAATAGAAGTCAAGTTTTTATTTAATCTTATTGGTAGTGATCCCAATATATTTTATCATTTGCTAGCTCTTATTCGAAATACTTAGAGCACTTGTGCTTTTCTTTCATAAATCTTCTAATTTTAAGAAGACGTCATCTACGTATGTATCTCTTTCTAGTCGTATTTTTTTGTGTAATCTGTACAGATTTTATTATATATCATTAAACTATAGGACGCCTGTTTCCAGTTTAGTACCAGCTAAAACACGAAATTGGGTGTTCAAAACCTGAGAAGTAAAAATATGACTGTCTAAAATTATATGTACCTACATATAATTTCAGACAGTCATATTTTTACACTTTAAAAGTTTATGTTGCGCCATATTGAATTGACACACAATAAAAAAAAACAGAATCATTGCAAAAATATAGCACAACAAAGTGCCAGTAAAGTACAAGTAGTCTATGAAGAAGAGCCACAACACAGGATACACAAGTATCATAACAAATATTGTTATATTCTAAATTGGTAAACTATTACGTCTATACGTATATCAAGTGTTCATAGAAGCGTTGCGAAGGGTGGTGTCACTCCGTGCGGTCCAGTGCACTGGCAGTCAGTGCAGCGTGAATTGCGGACGCCCGTTTCAGTCTCGGTCATGGGTAGCCCCAGCTCGGCTTGAAAATACAAAAAACAAATAGTGCTATTTAAGTTAAATCCGCTTAAACCTTACTCACATACAGTGAGTGTTTGGGAAGCAAATTGTTTAAAAAAAATCTAAAGCGGCTAACATATTGCGATGTTGAGATATATATTCGATGTAGTTCTTCTTCTTCTCCTTTATTTTTGGCAACAGAGCCGACGATTTGTGTCAGCTATTTCTGCCAGCGTCAAGTGTGGAATAATATTCTTGTTGATGATAATAATGGTATATTACAATGATAAAATAGAAAAAAATGTGGATGAAATTAAACGACATCCATCTTCGGTGAAAACAAAACATGGCTTCGATGTAGTTAGGTCATACTGTTCATGGCTTGCGCTGAAAACGCCCCAGATGTCGACTAGAAGCGCAAAATAGTAATATTAAAATGAAACACGTTAACGCTTCGGGTGACATCAGTTCTCTTTTTTTTTGTCGCGCCGCCTGTGGAACACCATTTATCAACTTTTTATGGAAACGCTTGTTTTAATTTATGCTTACACTAACTTGCGAGCTCGTAGCTATCTCCGACCTCATTTGCAACCGCAGCTTTGTTGCTAGTTACGTGACTACTGAAAGAGTAAACTTGAAAATGTACTTGCATCATTAAATACTGCTAAATGAATGTGTACAACTGTGTGATATAATATATATTAAGTATATGGTATATAGTTTAATAAATTGTATTATTAATTTAATTAATTTTTAATTTATACTTAAATCATGATTTCCATGGGAAATGACTCGCGATTTGAGAGTCAGGCTAACACTTACCTGGCTTTTTTAAATTCTCTTGCTTTGTTCGCGATTTCATCTTTTATGTTTTTGTAATCAAGAATGTGAGTCATGTTATTTATTAATTATGCCTCATTTTAAATTAAAATTGAAATAGAATGTTTTTATTTCATTGACAAAAAAACTATTAATATTTCGAACACTTTAAACATAAATAAAGTCAATCAATGATAAGCTTCTGGACGTTATGGTAAACGACGGCAAAACTTCCAATAAATAGAAGCATATGTACGCGATGTTCTTATTTTTATCCTTTTTATATTACTTTGTCCAAATGTAGAGAGGGGTTTGCAAGTAACTCATTATATTCTCATGGGTTGCAGATAGACGGTCAAGTAATATGTCTGTCCAGCGGCACATTTTAAAGCTTTGCTCGATGCAATTACTTCTGATGGTTGTCTGAACGCGCATCTGATAACGCATCTAAAACGCATTTTGAAATTACGTTAATTAAATACATTTTTTTACTGTATTTATACTAGCGATCTTTTGATAAAGTTAAATATAAGACGCAAAAAGAACTGTAAAAGATTCCAATTTTAATTAGAAGTTACATAAAAATGCTTATTTGCATTGATAGTCGTACAAACTTGACACATTTTACGTAGAGAAGACTGTGTAAAAACTAATTCAGGTGTCAGCTTGAACTAAGAGTTAGTTAACAGTGAAGGTCTAACTTGTAGTGGGCACCCTCACAAAACGCCCGCCACAGGACAAATTTCGCTTATTAACTTTTGCTTCGAGTAAATTTCTCTTCAACTGTGCGACCACTGCACTTTCAAGTGGGAAAGTTTTAATCTCTTCGCCGGGTTGTGGCTATACTTTATGTGTCTCTCATTGCGATACTGTTCGTTTTTCTACCTTATTTGTGCCCGTTAATGTGGAGTTTCAGTCGCTCAGGTTAGACTTTTTTGATAAACTCTTTTAAGTTTATATTCATGTTTGTAAATGCTCATACCTTCTCTGTATGAGAAAGAGGACTTTTTAACCGACTTCAAAAAGGAGGAGGTTATCAATTCGGGTCGTATGTTTTTTTTTTTTTTGTATGTTTGTTACCTCATATCTCGGTCATTTATGAACCGATCTGAATTTTTTTTTTTTTTTTGAGAGGGTATACTCTGAAATTGGTCCCATTTTTTTATTATAATAAATGGTTCAGTGGTTGTATGTTTGTTACAACAGAACTCGGTCATTTATAAACCAATTTTGAAAATTCTTCTTTTATTTGAAAGGGTATACTCTGAAATGGAGTCCCATGTTTTTTTTATAAAGGATGGTGTAGTGGTTTGGCTTCAATTTTATATTTTGTAACAAAACGTATGCAAGAAGTGAAGATGTGTAAAGCAACACGTCGATGTCTTTTGCGACGAATTATCTGACATTGACATGTCCATGCTACAAGTGCAAAGTGCTTTTTTTTTCATTTTTTGTTAAAAACGAAGTGGCCCTGGATGAGTGACCATTTGTGTCATTTCATTCCTCATTCTTTAGAAGCAGTAGACTATGGTTATCACTATAATTAGGTAGTCGTTAAGCCAAGTTGGAGGTCTTATGGTGGTGAGAAATTACAACAGCAACGGGCGGCCTTGAACCTGCCTTTACAGCACCACTGTTTATTTTTTGTATATCTGTTAAGCGATTGCTCGGTCAGTTAAATTATGATTTTTAATGATTCTTTATTGTTGGTAGATCATCACTATTTTGTTTTGATTTGTGGTTTCTGGGATTCAGGGTTTAGCGATCAAGAAAGTGTTGACAAGGACCTTATATATCTATTTACAATCTTACCTCTCGTCTCTACTTTCTTTCAAACGGCGCGGCGCTGTCTCATTTGCGCAGCACGTTTAGTAGGTCTACCCATATTGAATATATTTATACACAATTAAATCCCACTAAAAGTTTAAAAATAAAATTATTTTTAGAAAAAAAATGAAAACCGACTTCAAACAACACCTACATGTTCAATCCTTAACTAAAAAGTAGAAAATAATATTTTAATTACTTCATAGCAAAGAACATTAAAGGGGACTCAACGCAATCCTTGATACCTATAATACTTTACTATTTATAGTTTTTAATCAGTTATTTTGGAGTCGGTGCCAGCCAAGAAGGATCTTTAATTCTGCCTTTGCAACAAACTTTTGAAATGCACGGGGCGGTAATGGCACGCGTGGGGGATATGCCTGAGTGCATTACCCGAACGCGGTCATACTCGTGAAGGCAGACGTCATTGATAGTTGTGTTTAGATATACATAAAAAATTTTAGAAATTAAGAGAATTTTTTAAAAATTAAGAGGCTATCTCCAGCATTGGACGTTTTAAGGCTAATGATGGATTGGAAAGAAGAAACGTTTTAGTATAGTAGTGCCAAATCTATATTAATAAAAAAAGCGGGAGCGTTTGTTTGTTTTTCGCTAATCTTTGGAACTACCGGCCGAATTTGTGATCCAACTTCAACTGACACTTTTACCAAAAAATATCGCACTACCCGCATAATACTTATAGGTATATTTGACTAGTTTAATGATGAAGAAAAATAAAAAGGCAGGATACCGTAAATTATTTTAAATATATTATCTAGATTTAAAAATATGCTTGTACTTTATAAAGTACGGTGACCTCTAATGGGTTAACGCTAATCTTAGTTACTTCAATGTCGAGAGTAAGATGGTTGCGATGCTTAGAACCCTAAATATAGTACAATGGTATCAAAAGATCACGGACTTTCAATGTATGCATCGTCATTCCAGCGTGGTCTTCTAAAAGCGAGCACTTAACCACAGCGTAATTCCGGTAAAAGGTTCGGCGAGCACTCCGTCCATTCTCTTCATAATGTTTATTTAAGCGTAAAAGTTCGAAGCTCATTAACCAGATTGTTGGTTAATAAAACGCATATGCCTTTGAATATTATACGTCGGTCCTGCTACTATTCTGATAATATCACACATTATTTACACATCTCATTGAAGATTACTTTCTCATTAACCTGTTTTTCAAGTTGAAGTGTTATATGATGGTTGAGCCGATAAAGTCGAAATTTTAGTAACTCGTACGTTCGATGTGGTGACATTTATGACTGTCGTCATATTTAATTAAAGAACCATAGCGCTCATAGCGAGTTGCACTCACTGATCGGTAAACGATCAGCGGTTTAAGCAACTAAGAGTGCGGCTGGCCCATTGATGGGTGACTGCATGGTGGAATTTGATCTGAGCGTCTCCGTGCTTGGGAGGGCCCGGCGTCGGTCGATTCCGGTTGATACCATGTTGATAACAGTTGTTAGATCAAGTCAGATGCCTGTATAATAAATTATGAACGATCTGAACAAATCCTGACATTAGGTTGATCACTAATCCCTAGATAAGAAGAAAAAAAAGTACCGAAAAAAAGAACGTTCCTCGAGAACTGCGCTATAATAATAATTTTCAAATGGGACTGGTAGTTAGTAGTCAGAGATCACAAGTTTCAAACAAACAAACACGCTATATAACATCACGCTACTGGCAGAGCAGTAAGAAAACACCGCGCCGCGGAATGCTAGTAATAGTATAGATAGATTACATGTTTTTGAGCAATGCATTTGAAGCTGGACCTAAACATTATTCTAGTTTTCATACACGCATTGAATGAAGTAATGAATCTAATGAGGGCCGTAATTAAGGGCCTTTTTCATTCTGCACCAAAGCTGGGTGCGGTTTTCCTGTGCTATTGAATTGTGCTCCAGCCGGTTACTTCCGCAACGAGCTTCGCCACCCTCAGGGCTCTGCCGTTTTTGCATTTTAACACCTCGGATAATGAGGTCTTGAGGCACGTACGAAGTAAACTGTTTCGTAAATATGAACGAGAAAGATCCATCATAAATTAATAATAGGAAGGTACATTTAGACATTAGAATTGAATTGAAATTGTGTGTCCATTTACGTGTGTGTTTGTGTAAAATGCAGTTATACGCAAAGCATTATCTGTGCAAAACAATCTTGATATAGGGTAACTTTTAAGCTAAGTAGGTAGGTACAGACTAGGTGTTATCCAATTCGTATTAAGACGGCAAACTTTTATTATAATCTAAACTATTAATCTAAACTAAATTTAGTTTAGATCAAGTCAAGAAGTCACTTTGGTAGGCTATAATATAAAAAAAAGAAAAGATCTATTTTTTTTGTATGTTTGTTTGTTCATTTGTTTGCAACGATTTAACTAAAATCTACATTACCGATTTGAGAAATTCTTCCACTTTTAGAAATCAATAAATTCAACGGATAACATAGGCTATATTTTATTGTGTTTAACATTATTTTCAGTTATTTGCAGAATTGAAAAAGTTTTTAAGCGCCTTCGTAAATCTAAATAATGCAAAACGACGCTATTGCTATAATATTTTCCGTAGGAGTTTGTTTTGAGATCGAATAAAATATTTGATACCGAAGCGATGCGAGGGCGGACCTCTAGTCAGTTTTACTTTATGAAAGACATGATTTCAATTATTACTTAGCCTAGAGCCGCTGTTTGATAGCTATATATGTACCTAAAATAGTTTATCTAAATTAATATAAGTTGGCACCCTCCACACTGTCACATGTCAGATCCTGTCAGACACAGGCGACGAACAGTATGCTATGTACATAGTACATGCAGGAGAGACGTCGTCTATTAATTTGCAATTTAAAATAATTAATTATGTAAGTACGTATATCGCAATATTATTTCAAGTTATCTGTGATATATGGTAGGATGACGATGTGTATATTTGATATGATACATACAACCTTACCACCACTCGAGGTTACAATGTGCATAAACCGTTACACGTTTAAGCGGAAGGCTCGTCGTCACTTCTTCCATGAATTGTTTTTGGCAACATCATTTTTTATTATTTAGTTTAGTACTTCGTTTTTACGTTGCACTTATTTCGTTTTCTCTAAATAAACCGTGATACTTATGTGCATTAAGTTTCACAAATAAAATAAAATAAAACCGCACTTGTATATAATCATTGAGCAGATACAGCTATTAAATGCTATTATATCGCACATATTACAAGTAGACAAAAGAACATCCTGCTGTCGTGTAGCATCGAAGTGCTGAAGTGTTTGTATGAAAACGCCACCATGTCAGTACGAATTAATGGTTAGAGCTCATGGCCTATCCACTTGCAGCGAGGAGTACGACAGGGAGATGTTATATCTCCGAAACTGTTCAGAGCTGCACTGGAGGACGTGTTCAAACTTCTGACCTGGAATGGACTTGGCATCAACATAAACGGCGAGTACATCATTCACCTTCGATTCGTGGACGATATCGTGGTCATGGCTGAGACCGTGGAGAACCTCAGTGCTACTCCTATTACGGTCGGAGGCTCGATGCTCGAATTCGTTGACGAGTACATATACTTGGGACAACAGTCCGATTAGATACATCCGATTTCGAGAAACAGGTCCTCCAACTTGGCTGGGCAGCGTTCGGAGAGCAACACTGACGAGACGATAAGATATGCGGGCGAGAAGATACGTTTGTACATATCTTCTCGTCCGCACTAACGCACTGTCTCAAGACTAAGGTCTTTGACTAGTGTGTGTTGCCAGTGATGACATGCGGAACAGACACGTGGTCGCTAACTATAGGTCTTATTCGAAGGCTTAAAGTTGCTCAAAGGGCGATAGAGCCCATGTTAGGCGTCTCCCTGCGCGATCGTTTCGAGAAACGAAGAAATCCGCAGGCGAACCAAAGAAGCTGACGTAGCTCGCAGAGTTGCTTCTCTAAATTGGACGTCATTTGGCTGATATGATGAAAAGAACATCCTGATGGGAATTCATTCCTATCCTATACCTCCTTGCGGTAATCGTTGTGCTTGCTGACTCGTGAAGTAGTAGTTGTGATACGGAGGTAGTGGCTAAGGCGATTATTAACTAGTGCGATTACTTAATTAAACAGATGCAGTGTAAAATAAAATTTATGAAATGTAGGTACCTATTGGTAAATAAGGGCAAAGATCAGATATGGGTATAAGTATTACACTTTCGGTGTGTATCTAGGTGAATAATGCATTTTCTCAAAACAGATAGCATTGTTACAAGAAATGTCAAATTGTATAAGAGTAGCGCAAAACTGCTATGGGCTGGCGGTATTTGCTCGCGTTTGAAATATCTAAGCAATAAAAGCGGTTTAGACATGTCCGGTCGTGTTAGATTCCATTTATTGTTCGATATACACACTTATTGTGGTTAGACTTTTGTACATCACATTGTGTTTCTGCTAAGCAGAAAATCTTAATAATATTATAAATGCGAAAGTTTGTATATGCGTGTGTGCGTGCGTGTGTGCCTGCTTGCGTTTTTATCCCGAAAATCGGTCTGATTCTCGAGGGATCCAACAAACTATATTTTACGCGCGGGTGAAACCGCGCTACGGAAAGTTAGTATACCTACTAATTTATTTTAGATATTATTATTTAGAAAATTGGGTAATAATTGTGTTTCCCGTACGCATATAAATTCTTTTTAATAATGGATTTAGTTTAAAAGTTGTCGTGTCTCTGGGTAAGGCTAACACATAAGTTAATGATTTTAGACGGAACCTTTTGTCTAGTTGATAAAAGCTGTCTGACTTAAGATGTTAAAGGAAAAATAGACGCGTAGGGGTTGGAAGCAACGTGTAACCCATTTGTACTTATTTATCAAGGAGATAAGTGTGGAGAAGAGTGTGCGGCGTCGTCCACTCGCCGTCTCAACTCATTAGTTCGGAGAATAGATAGCGAGCCGGTCGGATTCCTCCTCTAATTGCTAAACTATCCGGAAACTGATTTACTCACTTTATTGTACATCCACAACAGATGCTTACGCTAACGTTTGAGGTATAGAACATGTTACAAGTCTCTCATCATATACTTACTGAATGGCAATTATAACTTAGTTCTGAGTATTTATCTAACACGTGACTGTAAGTTTAGTGCGTTGGTGTAAGGCTCTTCTGACTAAATTGAAAATATTCTGCGTTAGAATGTGTGGTTTCTCCTTATTCCCAGTGACTATACTCCGGCTCATAACATATTTGTTTAGTACTTACCTTATAAAATACTTAAATAACTATCTCCAAGAAAAGAAAACATTTCACTGACTATAAAATCTGTCTTTAATAAACCTCTCACCTTCCTAATTCTATTGTGAACGCACAAGATAATATGTTACCTTTTCTATTGTACCTAAATAAAGTGTTTGGTACCAACACGGGTTTCGACTTAGAGCTACAAGTCATAGTATACAAAGAATGGTATTATGAGGGTATCTAACCATGGAGTGCCGTAAGCGCATTATTACCAAGCGTGTTGGTAGGGCGGCGCGGTGGTGGCGGGTGGTGGTAAAGCGACGCTTCTCGAATCTACAATGTGCCCTAAGCTCCGGGTGGACGTATTCACAGTATAAGTGCTTTGCTAGTCAAAATGTACATCGCTTCTTGAGCCTTTTTTGATAAAAGGGACACAGTTTTCCTGTAGTGAAATTACCATACAGCGAAGTTGTTACTGTATTATTTAGTTTGCGGAAGTGCTTTGCTTTGTTTCCGTACTGAATGTTACAAAATCTTGCAGATGTTTAAGTATTAATGTATTGTGTTTATTTTTTACATTTAACATTTTTTCCGAAGGGTTCGGCAGACGTGTACATAATAACTCCCACGTTTTGTCAACCATGCTAAGCTCCATAGTGGGCGAGCCTGCAGCTGCCGGGCACGATTTCAGACTCCGTGCTGGTACTGTAAATTTCTCGATAGAAAATCCGGCTATCGATACCCGAGAGACTTTGGATTCTGTATACAGTATTACTGAACAATCGTGGCAGTCCAAGCTCTTAACCTGTGTAGATAGTTTGATCTTAAAATAATCCTACCTTAAATGTAATAGTTGGTACATCTGTATCGATGTGGAATAGGTGATAAATACATGTAATAGTCATTACTGTGGCAAATCAGCATGCATTACCAAAGCCTTTAAACGGCGGCGTCGTACATTTATTCAATGTATTAATTGTACGAACGACGAGCGTATAATGAAACTATTTCGCATTCGTTATCGTTCTTCGGATTAGTTAATGTGAATGTTCTGGTTGACAGTTAGGAACGCCCAACTATGCAAATGTCATTGTCTATAATGCGTGTCTAACCGCGCCCTGGAGTATGAGGCTGCCTACGCAGTGTACAAACTTCGACAATCTCACCCAATGAATATTAACATCGCGATTTAATATGCCTATTGCTTACTGACAACGAACTATATTATCATCTTGAAAGTTTTTGTACGCATATAATCATGTTCCACGTGTTACTATTTATGTAATACATTTAAAACAGCTTACGAAGCATAACATGGCACCTATATTTGCATTTCTTTGGAGAAGTGTTTCATTGCGTTAGTAATATTGCTTATAGTGAAACGCGTTGCACATGAACCAAAAGAAGAGTTGGCTTATCCTTCGGCATCTTCGCCTGACTTCTGACTGCTTCAATTTGAGCATTAATTCTCATAATAAATAATTACCTCTCATAATACTTTGATTTTGTACCTTTTATGATTCTGTAGCTGTACCTAGATTTCATTGTCTCTATATTTTGAATATTCGCTATTAATTTACAAATTATATTCGGTAGAACAAAAGTCGCGTCTGTGACCTTTGAAGTCGCTATTCAGACACACAGACAAAGGCATTTCAATGAAATAATAATATAGTGGAAGGAGACGGACCTTCTATCGATCTTTGAATAATTTATTAGTATGGTATTCACGGCTTGAGGTAGATGGGGAGAGGTAGAACTTACCGAGATCTCAAATAGAGAGGTCTTAACTTGGTAGCAGCGTAGGTAGAAAAAAAGGCTAAAGAAAGTCATAGTTATACCATTAGGCGGTGAGAAGTTATTGCTGGTGAATAGTGCTATCCAGTGCTCCTAAAGAAAGCAATGTATTCAGAATAGAAGCGATTGTCTTCGGCTGTAACTACGTACAGCGATTATTTTTAGGATTTAGACAAACAAATTCGATGGATCTCAGAAGCATCAGAAGCATTATAGATTATAAAATTTATAAATATTATGCTTCTCATGCTTCTGAACACCTATGAGCGCCGGCCGCTTTCTCATTTCATCTATAATTGGCAATAAAATATGTAAAACCACCACCACCCAGGTGGGATCATCACTTCTTAGATTTAACTATAAAATTTTGCCAATAACGACTTCTTAAAATGTTCAGTTAAAACCACAACGATTTTAACTGATCATTATTGTATATAACGTATGTTTCATTCAATACGTTGCTGATACATTCAACATTTTGCAGAAATAGTTAAATTTTATTGTGTAACTACTTATAAAGATGGACTAGATGATTACAATAAATATAGGTATTGTCATAAAGGTACCACGGACGTGACATTTAGAGTGCACGCTCAGCTTTCTCTGTTATGTAAGTGGTGATTGACACGTAGTGCGCTCGCGCAACTATTCCCTATCGGTTTGAAAGCTCCAATAAAGCTTTTCCTTGATAAAAGATCGCGAGATTGAGACATCACGATTGACGTTTGTGTCACATTCTCACATTAACCTGTTACAACACACGCTACTATTATCACGGCACTCAAATCAAATCAAATCAAATCAAATCAAATCATATCATTTATTATTTGTAAAACATAGGTAAACAAAAAAAAAGCAGATCTTATAAATAGGTTAAAGTGCGCTATGTTTTGTCTATGTAAAGACATACAAATATGGCTAATTTATAAGTCTACAATGAAATTTAAAAAAAACAATATTACTATCTCACATTAATTATTACAAATAAATAATTATAATGTCACATTAATTATAACAAATAAATTACCTATTATTATTACAATGTCCATGGCACTCTACATGTTCTTTTTTTTTTCTTATATATTAAGCTACCAATATGACTCTGCCTGATGGCAAGCAGTCAGTGGAATCTAGAAGTGGTAGACACCATTCCAAAAGCCATCTACTGGTATGGTGGCCTCCACCATGGCGACTTAGTGAGATGCTTTTTTACGCCCCGCTTAAAACACCCAGGATCAAAGTTAGATTTCTGATATATATGCGGTTGAAAACCTCGAACAATAGAATTAGTTGAAGGAAATGTGTCGCGATTGGCTATGTGCTTTTGCAGTTATGTTAATTCGAATCGTATTCAATTACCGACTATAATATGATTTTAATAATATGTAAAACTAGTGATTGGTTTGTTATATTGTTGACTGCTAGGTTGATCCAGTAGTAGCGTTTGTTGGATAGAGCTTCCGACGAACAATGCCTATTTGTTTTTTGCTAGAATGTTCTATTTTATATATTTACCAGCTTACCACAGCGCAGTTTCGACCGCGTTTTTTCCACTACTCTGCTTCCGTCGCCAGTAGCGTGATGGCTAACTAGGTTATAATACGAATAAAGAATTATTTAAATCCGACTGGTAGTTCTAGAGATTAGCGCAATACAAACAAACGAACAAACAAACTCTTCCGCTTATTATATAATAGTATAGAGTATAAATTTTAACACTCTTTTCATAAAACCTTGCGTCGTTAAACTCTGTTCAAACTGTTGCGTACACTTTATAAATTAACGTTTATAAAGTGCACCCCGACTCAATACAAACACTGTAGGCTCGAGCGGGAATCGAACCAATGAAACTCAGGATAGTTAACAAATGTATAATATCGGCCGCCTGTAATCTGAGCCTATGGTTAAAAGTTTACATTCGTATGAACATTTTAAAATAGACTTGGAAGTTTTCTTTATGTTTTAACTTACTCATTATAATATTGAATAATTTAGTATGTCATATGTGTACTGCTATAAGTTTGTATAATTTATTAATTAGTCACTTCGTTAACATACAACTCTACCATGAAATATTCGTGTCGTTTTCGACCATAGAAAACCAAATCAAGTTCATTAGTTTGTTGCAATTAACCGTCAAAAATATTAAAAAATATAATGATAAATTATGGGTATCGATCACTATAACTTTTCGTTATGTAAATAACATTTAGATGTTAATTGAAATACAATTTGTTTTCTACAATGTTCCCAATTTGTGGGCTCAACACGTATAAATAAAAAGCTAATTTTAGTTTTTTTTATGTCGTAGGTGATGGGCGTCTATGTTCCTGATACAAATAAAAATAAAATTCAAAATAACCTCATCGAAATTAAGTTGTAAATTGTCCTGCCCTGGTATCAAAAGGGACGATCATAAATCGGTATTGTAGTGAGTCATAAGCGTTGTAGGTCGGTTGTAGCCTTACGTACATCTGCTTGACATGTATATGATTATTAGCAGTCTAACCAGCGTCGTCTATACACGGAGACGGAGAGTGTCTAACTTATAAATTTCCTTTTGAAACTACTTCGAAGATTCTTATCTGGATACCAACGACACGAACCTGACTGGCTCGAAGTAGCCAGCGTCAGCTCATATTATTGTCAACACACACTGTATTATTTTATTATCACCTATTTGCCATTCGAAGCTGATTTAGGAGTGTCGTTTGCATAAAACAAGGTTGGTCCATTCGATTAAATCACCTAATTTAATGAATTGAATGCTAATCGAGTTTTCGCGTTCGCTACATAACATGACAGTTAACAAGATCGTTGATCGTAGATTGCTAGATTAATATCTCTCGAATTATGATAAATTCGAATAGAGAATGTTTTTTTTAGAATGATCCGGTTCAGATTTAATTTAGCGAAGCTAATAAACTGTTCTTAATATCTTACGGCCATCTTTTTCTTGTAATAATATTTACATAATGCTTTACCGTATAGAACGACTTTAGTGGTTCCAAAGCGACTTTTCAATTATTACTATTTGTGACAACCACCCACAGACTGCCTAATAGAAGCTATAACTGTAAATGTAATCTCATTACCACATTGCGAAATTGCATTTCCTTTACAATATAACGAGAATTTATTTGTTCTCCGTTTTCATGAAGTTATGCTGCACTTGAGAACTCGATACTAATGTCTATTTGCCTTGTTGTGTCCTCGTTGGAGAAATGTAATTGTGAAATGTTTGCTTGACTCCTGATTACTCAGATCGTGCTGGAACTTTAGTATGAAAATTGCTTTTGAGTGCAACTACAAGATTTGTAACGAGATGAGACTTATTATGTATTTAAAAAGTTACCTGCGTATCCGGTGTGTGTTTTGCATAATGGCGAGGAACACGCATACGTATTTGTGAAGGATTCGCCGCGGGCATTCGGACTGACTTGAATTCAGTATAGTGTACCTACCTACAACCGCTTCTAGTGATCGAGGATTAATACCCCTGAGTTACTAATATCGTGCAACTATATTTCAATTCTAAATTGGTCTCTTTGTGTATTTTTGATCGAACATTTATAAAAACCCAGGAGCCTGTTCTGAGTAACTATTTTTAACCACTTCGAAGGTTAACTTCTAGATAATATTTTTACTTGTAATTTTATATGTATTTAAAAATATAAGAATTAGAACCATGCATTACAGTTATCCGAGCCCGCGTGCGAGTAGGTACCGGCTATCTTGTGTGTGCAACCACTGATTATTAATAACCCTAATATTTCTCTAGCTGCACCGACCCGACGACACGAAATATGCTTTGACGTTTGGATTAATAACTCCATGAATGTTTAAAAAGATACGCGTTAGTATTACGACACTGAATTTTTAACACATCAATGTTAAATGAAAAATATAGATACATGATGTTTTTTTTAGCTTATGAGGTGCATGGAACGCCTGATGTATTTAGGAATATTATATTGAATAAAACTTCTACTTATGCATAATAACGTTATGTAAAAATTGGTATAATTGAATATCTTTTATGACAAACACCAGGTCACGATATGAATCGACCTTCACTTACAAAAGGTAAAATGCTTATTGATTTTAGATTGGTAATCATATACTTGACATGGAATTCTGATAAGCTAACTATTTTTAAGAATTCTCATTTAATTTAATGCCCAGAAAATGACTTTTGTAATAACATGTATTTAAACGCATTCCTACACATTGTACGACAATGTGTAAGAATGATTATTTGAGTATACTTTATAATGATAATGTTTAATTAAGTACTGCTCTAAATACGATACAAAGCTCTCTCCTTACTAATATAATTTTCATCGGAATCAGAGCACTAAAATCATTCTTAGCTACTGTACTGCTAATGTAAATCGCTTGGCATAATCACAATAATTCAGTCGTGTGGTCTCCGGTCAGATAGGTTGGCTAAATAGAACAGATTGGCGGCTAAAGAAACACTAGAAAATAGCAGCGGCTTTTCCTACGCACTACATATTAACCAACTGTGGTCAACTTGTAGGTACAGATGATGGTTATGACAAACGGCTCTTTTTGGGAACTGCATATGACCAATAGCTAATCTTTACGTTAATGATGTGGTGATGTTTGTCATGGTCGTCTGTTGAATTTACCGATTGGCTATATCAAATAACTAGCTTTCCTACTAGTTCCCGTCGCCAGTAGCGTGATGTTACATAGCCAATAACCTTCCTCGAGAATCATACGCAAAAAAAAATTTTCTTATCCGACTGGTAGTTCCACAGATTAGCGCGTTCAAACAAACAAACAAACAATCAAACAAACTAACAAACAAACTCTTCCGCTTTATATAATAGTATAGATTTCTACTAAGGGTTAAAGACAAATAAAGAAATGGACACCAACTACCAAAAGGATTTTACCATCCATTGCATTTATTAAAAGTTTATACTGATGTGCATTCATATTCTGAGTTATCCTATGGTGGTCTAATCACCATGTGACGGCACCTGCGACGGCTGCTTGGACAGTGTCACGCGCCTATACGTAGTCCCTCCGATAATGAATACGAGTTAATTAAAACAACATTGGCTCGAACATCGGTGCCTCCACACGACGCGAGATCGGCTGCCGATTGCTTCGTGAACAGCAACATCGTTAGATTGTTAACGATATTTAGAGTAGTGATGACCTATATTTTTGAAATGGTTTTAACTGTACGTTCAGAAGGCTATTCCAAGTGACTGATATGCATATTCTTATTTGATAAAAGAAAAAAGTAGATCAAATAATATTGAACATTATCCTGCGACTCTATACTAGGCAAGCTCGTCTGAATGTTATTATTACAAATTATAGTTTTTATATTTTGCCAATCGACGTCATTTAGATAACTCTGGTTTATTAAAATAAATTAAGTTATAAATTTGTTGTTGACTTCTTATGGTACCAAAACCGTAATGAGGATAATGCATTAAAAATTATGTATGTACTCACATCGTTAGTGTAAGTCCATATGTGAAAATACGATGATATTATTTCATTGCCATTATAATAATGTCTCTATCATATAAATTGTCAAAAGTACGAACTATGTAGTTACAAATTCAATTCAAATTTGTTATATTGGCTTTGTTTAAAAAAATCTTCACAGAGAATGTCAAAATCTGTATTTTATTGAATATCCTTTCTGTCTTCATTTAGCTTGTTACTATTACAAATGTAGATTATTCCAAAAAAGATTATAGCATGACGCGTTTCTTTTAGTACCTATCCTTTTCTATAGATAGTAAACAAAATGATAAGCTAAATGAAATATGCATACAACACATAAATATAAAGTCTTGGAGATACGTAAGTCTTAGTAAAAACATAGCTATGAGGAGAAACATAAAGGTGCGCAAAAGCTACCATTGCGAGAAAAGCCGTCGATAAGCCACCGCGAATGCAAATGTTTTCTATATAAAATTTTATCGGAATGGCGTGCGTGCTATCAGTGCGCTGTGTCTTGTACTTCAAACAGAACTTATAATCAAAATACTACTATAGACGAAAGCGAGTATAGCTGCATAGTTGCGTAACGTATTAAGTTTTTTATTATTGACTATAATTTAGTAGTAGTGTTAGTTTTCGATGAGAGCAGAGCAATAAGCAAAAACGCGGGTGAGACTGCGCCGCGGTAAGCTAGTAAATATATAGGTAATGTAGTAAATACTAACAAAAAAAAAATAGGCATTGTTCGTCGGCAACTCTATCTAACAAACGCAGTCATGTGTGTGACTACTGGGCCAACCTAGCAGTCAACAATATAAAAAACAAATCATTAGTTTTACATATTATTTTTTTATACACTTCTATAAATATTGTGTTTAAAAAAACTAAATGTAACAATAAATATTTACCCAAAAATATTTATGTATATTAAAATAATTTTTCTAAACTATAAATGGAAAAATAAATTAGTTTCATTCGATCGTTTTCATCCCTTGTAACATCCTTAATGAATGACTTTTTGAAACCCTGTTTTTGTACACGTCTAGACATTAAGACAAACACACCGTTTAAATTTAAGTCGCTAACTTCTAAAACAAAGATCTTTCAATACGACGTTTCATCCCTAATTTTTTACCCTTCTAAAGCCACTCCTGTCAAAAATATTGCTGAGAGTAATTTTTATTTTGATAGTAGTATCCCAATATAAATTTACAAAACTATAAATTAAAAAACAAAGAAGTTTCATACAGTCGGTTTCATTCCTTCTCACACACTGAGGGGTTGAATAAAAAAAAACCGTTTCTAAACAAACCTCTAGACGCCCTCCAAATTTCAAATCGCTAACTTCAATCTTTCTATACAATATTTCATCCCTAATTTCACCCTTCGAATACCACCCCTGCCAAAAATATTGATGAGGACATTTTTTATTTAAACAGAAGTATTCCAAAATCAAAATAAAAATGTTAGTTAAAAAATAAAGAAGTTTTATACAATCGTTTTCATCCTTTTTATCACATCTAGGGGTTGAATTTTAAGAAACCCTTTCTTAGTACACCTCTACACATTAAGACAAACACACCTCCAAATTTCAAGTCGCTACGACCAGTGGTTTAGGCTGTTTAAGTTAAGTACCTACCAAAAGTCTAGAAACAAATATTGCGGATTAGAATCTAGTTATAACAAAAACTACCCTACATAGTCTAAAACACGAACATTCTCGTCAAACTCGTCACCTTCAATCTGATTTGCCCCAGGAAATACGTGTTTGACACGCCTAATCTAGACCACCTTAATCTTAGTCTGTAAGTGTCGCAACTAAGAGCAATACTATTATCGGCTGGCAGTGTTATAATTATTCGTAGTGTGATAGTCCGGAATGGTATTTCTACGTTGACCGAAGTCAGCATTCAAATGTCTCATGATTACAGCTCTCCCACTGTGTAGCAAGCAGAGCACAGCAGGTGGTTGTCGACGACATGTCCACCGTCGGAAGTAACCAACATCGTCGAAAGTAATTCTACCACCGATAATGTTGAAATTTTATTAAATGCCGATATCGATTTCGTTGTTTAAATTAATAAATTAAAATTAAATTCATTCACATTCTAGTACATTGTAAAATTTACATAAGTATCAAATGAGTTTTGTAGGGAACAAGATTATCTTCTCACCTAACATCGTCTTACAAGAGTAAGTATAATTTAAAGAAGAAAATGTTCTCATGTTAGCTTAGCGCTGACTTTTAACATTATTTCAGGTATCAAGTATTTTGTTCGTTAAAGACCGATAGAAACACCATTTACCAAATTCTCAAGCAATATATATTATTAAAAAACAAAATGCCCGCCTGCCTAACGCAAAAGAAAAACATTACCCTCTTTGACAGCGTCAGCCAGGCAAAAATTATGAACTTTCGGTTAACTATGATAATTAATAATTTATTCATTTATTCTCTCAAAAAGGTTAGTTCATAGTTAAGGTCTTAAAATAAAGGCTTGAATTAAGATCATACTGTTAATTCTTGGATACTGCTTTTGCAGACAAATTTTAGTTAACTGCTAATGATAAATTTTGCCGTGTTTATATCTTTCGACAAATAATTGAAGCAATTACTATGTAGTTAGTTTATGAAAATTGTTCGTTAATAATATAATATTTGGGGAATTCATGAATATTTCAGGATATTCATAAGTAACACACACATAACAAAGAGAATAGCTATCGAAATCATGTTGCATTTGTAGAAAAATATACAATAATGAAAGAAATGTTCAGACTACAGTTAATAAAGATGCAAGTGGTAGCTTTAAACAATTGGTACCGCACCGCAGTGCAAGTTATAATGAAGTTTCAAGTATCGTTGCTCACCGTAGGTGTCACATCTTTAAATTCATGGCTCACTTCGCAGTTAGTGATATTGTAATGATGTATTGTTTCAGGTAAGTGGGCGGTGCTGCTTAAGCAACCAAGCGATGAGACGGCTGATACATTTTTGAGACACCATGAAGCAATACTCGTATCAATATCTGACGTGGGAATACTCATTTGAAAGTCAAGCTCCTTCGTAAAGGTTATTAAAATATGTTTTATAAATTACTTTTTTATATAATCTTTACTCTGTCGAAGGTTTTGGAAATCGAGTGTTTACACAGGCGCTAAAATTTCATCAGCAACAGGGGATCACTCGAGAGAATATCCTCCTTAGTTGAATTATGTAAGCTCGTGCTTTGATATGATAAGGCGAGGGAGCGATCGGAGCCAGTGCTCTCATTGTGTTGGCCATAATCTTGCGTATCGCGTAGGACTCGTGTCGGAATGCGAGTTTATTTTAATATTTAATAACTCCCGGGCGGGCGAAGATACCGTCTGCTCAGAGGCGATTCACTGCTCGTTTTCCCTCTGTTATCGCATTGCTTTTGTGTCACGCTTTCGCTCTTATTCGTTTTACTTAATCACGCCACTGATCAGCTCGAGTGGCTGGCCGCGTTCACAAATCAGATCGATAATTGTACTACTTTGTCTTGCTTAAAAAGATTGATAAAACGTGTACCTGCATAAACTTCATCGGCTTAAAAAATATTGTGCAAATACACTATGTGAATGCATTACAAATAAGGCGTCTATTGTTCGCGAAGATATAAATTGTGAACATAATTACAGGGCATCACGAGTGCGCGCCAAAGCCTAGGAGAGCGCCATCAGTTTCTTTGAGCTGTTAAATTTGACGCCTCCCTACATAAATTGTTAGAAAGAGCGCCGAGCGCACGTGACGCGCAAATAAAAATACTAATTCAAGTGGGAATTTATCGTCTAATTGTTTCGTATTTATGAGCTCGCCGCCACATTGTTGTGAGGCGATAGCTGCTTGCAACCACCTAACATAAAGTAGAATAACTAACGCAAGTAGGTACTGCAAGCGGCTTCGGTTATCGTCGTGATTCTGAATATTAACCTGATGCAACTGAGTTCAGATTACGTTTTATTGTAAAGATTGTGACAATAATAATAATAATAATAACCGCATTGTGAGGCGGTTCCTATCTCTGGAGCCCTAACCACCGGTAGCTTGGTCCCTGTACCCGATATCGGTGGGTCTCCATATTTTTATATTTTTAAATGTATATTTCTATTATTTTTTATATATATTTAAAAATGTAATTTTGTGTGTATATAGTTAAATAAAGAGAATAATAATAATAATAATATTCTACCACATTCACACAGCGTCATCTGGCCCCAAATTAAGCAATTATATTTGCTTGTGTTATGGGTACTAAACAACTGATATACTACTTATATACATTTTTTTTTTGTACATACATACATATTATAGATAAATTACACCCAGACACAGAACAAACAATCATGCTCATCACACAAAGGTTTGTCCTGGGTGGGAATCGAACCCACGACCTCCGGCTTAGCAGTCAGGGTCACTAACCACTAGACCAACAGGCCAGTCAATAGTGTATATGTATAGGCTATACTGAAGGTGCACATTAATTTATCAGGCAGGCTTTTATCGTACAGATGGTCGCTGTTAAAAATAGGTCAGGCAAGCCAGCCGTTAAACCATAAACCACCAAATACTTTTTTCGGTCTTACACGAATGCACACACAATTTTGCTTTTTCGGACTTTAAATTTTAATCATATAATTTTTACTATCATTCCCCTTAAATTGTATTACGAGAAGTCTGATAGACATAACAGATAAAAGGCGTGGCGGTAAAGTCGACCCCGTCAGTTTAGGTGGTTTTTGAAACTGAGCCAAAGATTTATTTGTTGTACTTTATACTCTGTGGCATCGTCGATACCGAAGGAAACACTTTACTTTGATATTTTTGAGTATCGGCCTCCGAAATTGATTAAACGTGAAGAATTGAATGTGTCACAACGCCGATCGCCGATCCCGAAGTCGATTGCGAAACGGGCGCGGGAAAACGACTGTATTGAGTATTTATGGATGTTAAACATTTCGGGAATCTTGTTTATTGGCTCCTATCGATTGTCAATCCTAATTTCACAATACCTATGTAATCAGTATAGATCGGGCTACTGTATTTTGCTTTGTTGTAATGGCCCAAATATAACAAGAGCTTATCTTTGAAATTTCGTTTTTGTTTTATACCTAGCATTGATTAATGAATTATTGATGTTAAATAGATAAAACATATTTACCAGACTATTCAGAATGAAAGTTGCTAGTAGTCATTGTTAATCTTTCCCTTTTCTATTAAGTTTCATAAACATAAACCTAAATACAGTAGAATGGCAGTACAAAGGTGTTAACCGTAATTTAATCGTTCATTATGCAACGCTGCGGGAGCCACGTAACAAGATGTCAATTGATTGCAGTTAAGTTCATGATTGCTAGAGTCAATGATGAACTTATCGTACGGTTCTGAGCTTCAGTTTACTTAGCGAACGACTCTGTAGACTTCTCGATTAACAGGATTCTGATTTGTGCTGTATGCTCAGCTGTTAAACAGGTTATGTACACAGAGAAGCATGAGAATGCTTACGTTTAGCATTTATTTATGTTAGCAATCTTATTCATAGTTATTTAATACTCTCTACACTTCATATATATTATTATTTATCTTTTATATGTATATTATAAACCTATAGCCGTTCCCTAAATTTGTATTATTTAAAATGTCCTACAGATTCAAAGAAAGCAAAAGCTGCCTAAGCCATTGTATACAAAAGATTTCAAACTGTATTTAAGGAAAAACGGGCAGTTGTAATGCAAATGAATGCGTCTTTCACTCAAGGACAATACCATTAAAAGAAATGTTTCCTTTTCAATTTTCTCACGCACCGGTCGTCAGACGTCCGCGATCTTAGATCCGCTCGATCATGAAAATATATAGCTTCATTCGAGCGATCAGTATCGGAAAAGCTCCTTAATCGGTTTTCTTTTATATGAAAATGGACTTTTAGATTTATTATACCATTTTGGTTCCGTAAACGTGATATACGTCTAGTTGGGTTCAAAATTGCATATTAAACAAAAATTCAACAACGTGCCGCTACATATTTTAGAATGAGCTCCTTTGAGCGCTCCTGAAAATATTGGCTATGAAAAAAGAAAATTGCTTAGGAAAAGTGCGGTTGGGTTGATTTCTATTATTTCGTATTCATTGTGTGTTGTAATGGATCATACCTCTTGAGTTGGAATGTCTCTTCAAAGAAAATGTAGAAATGGTGTGATTTATGTTCGTGTCATTCTTTTATTTTATGTTTCCTGACTGGGCGATTCTGGTGGCTTAAACCAAATAAAGACCATATATGTAATGATAAATATTAGTGTCCATAAATCTGACTTGAGCCTTGTATTTGCATTCATAAGGTGAGTTAATTTGGGAGACTCGGCATTTGCGATAACGTGACACGCACGCGAACCGTCTCTTGTGTCTCAGTGCGTGTTCAATGCGCGCGCGCATCGTTAATCTTTGTATACAAATACCGATGATCGATTTTAGGAGTGCAGAGCGCTACGTGCGTGCTTTTACTGAAGCCAGTATGGGCATGGCTGCGGCCACAATACGTTGAATGTCATACGTGTACTAAACATGTAAATATTTAGTACCTATATATTTATAAAGGATCTCTAATAATTAACTATAATATACGAATCGTAGTTTTGATTGAAACATTTGTGTTATTTTGTGGCGGAAGTCATTCAACAATTTCATTAATTCAATGACTCAGTATCTAAAGAGATACCATAAAATTGCAATGTTCATCACTTTCAATATAGCGATATATTTTATGTTAATTAAATTACCCGTAAAGATTTGACGTAATGGGGCAGCTTCGCCGAGTTGCATCAATATTCGTACTCGCCCACGCATCCAGCGGGCGGCGTGGGACGATCGCGCGCCGAACACGTTTCTCAAAATTTTCACTTGCCACCTTTCATGTAATCCTTGCCTTACACTCGCCTTATCTTTTCGAACACGTCCGTATTAAGTTTCGAGAATTTGTGTTTTATCCGTTTCTACTCGAGTTTTAAACTTAAGCATAATTTTGTACAAGGTACGTAAGATTTTGCCCCTAATTATTTCGGTTATACATTTAATAAGGGATTTTAAATTTGAATTACACTCGACTTATGTAGAGGCATGTTTTAAATCTTTTCACCCTGGGTTTCTGTTTAGCTAATATTATGAAGGGGCAACGCCGGTGACCGCTGTAAAAATGCCTAACCCAGCAGTTAATTTGTGCACTGGGCTCATATTTTTTTATAAAATGTCTGAACTTTATTAAGGCAAATATTAGCGTATGCGTCCCATCATTTTATGTGCGGGTGTTAGCAGCATGTTGATATTTTATATACTTTATCGTTGGCTGAGGCACGAGGCCATTGTGTTCATAATGAAGCTCAACTCTTTCCGAGATTTTGTCGGGTCAGTAATTAAACACATCTGCTATACGTACAATTGTATTTCTGTGAGTGTTTTCATATTTTCAGTTAAACAATTCAGAGAGATTTTTGCGATACTTATGAGACCTTTTATTTTGTTATGTTGGTAGTTTGGTTTAACGTTATTGTTTTGGACCTATTGTGTCCATTATGTAAATAAGTTTGAACTTTCTCAAGTTTATTTTTATGATTATTTTCTTATTATTGTTAAATATCTCCGTTAACAGTTCCTTTTATTCACGTTGTTACTGAGCTGCAAATAATTTCATTTAACTAAGCACTAATATTGTAAAGAAAATATTCCTACTCGGTAGGACAACGCTTAGTTGTTACTGGTAATTCTGTTTCTATTGTGAATATTCTCGCCTTGAGTCTTATTTAATGCAGGAATTTATTCGTTCCACTTTTAATACAAACAGGGATATCGCATTGTAAAGGGAAGAGCATTTTGAATACGGGCGTTCCTCCGCTCTCGAGCACCGCGGAGTAGGTGCTATTATACATATTCTGCACCTATTGTGAATTGTTTCTTTACAATTCGTTTCGATTTCCGCTATCTACTATTTTAATAAAATATCACAGTTAAATTTTATTTGCACATCAAAATTAATTGCAAGCTGAGGATTACGAATATCATCGAGATTAATTGGTGTTCTGTAGTCACATTCTTCCTTTTATGGTGTTTGTATAAATAAAAATGTGGAATGAGTTTTGTGCTCGGTGGTCTTCGGATCAGTGTCCATAGTCCCGCGAGCCTAGCAACTTCTCTAATAACTGTAATTAACTACAGGGCATACAGTTTGTCCCTGCGATTAGTTACGTACATGGATTGTAAAGTGTCGATGTCGATTCACATTTACCTACCTTCACCCACAACATTGGTAGTAAAAAATACTCTTAACTGTTATAGCGCTTAAATCTCGTTTTAATAATGTTTTATTATTTACGTTCCATAACTAAGTGATCATAAAAATAAAAAGTGTAATCTTATTTCATATAACGTCCTATTGTTACAAATATTTACAATAGTGTTTATTTCATAAAATGTGAGAAGATTAAACACAAATATATTTTTTAAACTACGCCATATGCTTTGAATAACAGTCGTTCGTACATGCAATATGGTTACTGTTCCATTTTATTACTTTAAATTGATATTGTAGTAGATTTTGTTTTGTAACGCATGTTAAAATACTATTATGACTTTCCTGCATATAGAACTCTAAGTTTAATGTTAGAAATCTATTTAATAGCTTAACATGAAATATGAGTAATTTTATTGATCCGTACGATAGCTTCGTACTCATAAAATTATAAGTATGATGGATATCTGTTAAGGTGGTTCCGACGAAATTTCGACGAAATCCGCTACTTTCATCTCGATAATTGAGTAGATTCTAATGCTATTTATTCTTTTTTTTTTTGCCAACAATATACTTTGATTCATGAACTTTAGAATAGTAGAAGAATTATTTACAATAATTGATTATATAACTTATACCAACGATATTAAAACAACGTGATTTCACTTATTTTGAAATATTACTTTGTAATTACTATAGTTATAAATATAAAAGTTATATTGAATCAACCGGAATAAACCAAATGTCAACTCTGTAGGTTTATTTCATTTATTAGGATAATGTTTCAATAGTTATTGATAATTTGGCTGAATCAGCGTCGCAGGGGCTCTGCGCGGGCGACGGGAGGCAGAACGGCAGAGCGGCGCAAGCCCTTCTGACGGACGGACGTATGCGGTTTTTTTAAAAATTAATTACGTAATTCAATAATTGCAAATAAATAATATCAAAAAAAATATTGTGTGGATAGATTTAGTGTTGCAAATAAATTAGATTAGTTATTTAGATTTTTTAGTGTATTAAATACGTAGGTATTTACCTACATTTATTATTATTTTTCATCAAAATGACTAAAATTTCACGACTGAAACAAATACAAATGCAAAGGATTCAATAATAGAATATCCTGTAAGTAGGTATATACCTACCTTCATATTTTTAGTAAAATACCTTCTTTGAGATACTTACCTAGGATATCCTTTAATTATGTTTAGTTCCACGTAAACTAGGTAGCAGGTGGTGAGCCTATTGTCGCTCGTGATAAGATCAAGGCAACACCAGGCCTCAAGAATCAGTAAATTCCTGCTGTTATATACCCTAGGGGTATGAATATGAGCTTGCTACAATATTGTCTATGTCTACTATCATTTCGAACTAGGTGTGTGGTAGGTGGGCACATGAGTAAAATATCTAACTTGGATATTTACTCATGTGGCAAGGGCGCTTTCCGATTCCGACCGACGCGACGCGACGACGACGACGCCGGCGTAGGTACGAGGTGCTTCGGTCGGAACACGAACGTCGGCGTCGGTCGTACAACTAGCATAGAACTCAAATTACAATGATTATACGTGACATGCGTCGGTTTGCGACCTAGTTAGGTACCTACACAAAACAACCATACACGCTGCTGTTAGCTACCTAACTATCTACGTTATCTTGTACGAGCATAAATACCTATACATTCTATATATACATACGGTGTGTACTTGAATATTCTATCGGTAAGTAATACCGATAAAATATTCAAGTATTTACCTCGTTAGATTTTTTTTCATGAGCTGATAAAATCAGTGATAAGATACTAGGCTAAAGTAAATACCTACCCTTCTACTTTCAATGCATCTTATTTTGATTTATTTATTTGATTGCAAGAAAGGAAGAAAAAAGGCTTTACAAAACGTCTTAGTCTCTAACCAAACTAAAATATTTGAAGACTGTGAAATTATCACAATTAGGTAAATTAAAAATCCTACTCTCTGTTCCTTTATTATCGTACTATATGAATTTTTAATCCTAAAATTAAATAATATATTGTTGAGTGCCTACTGGACATAACAAAACTAATACCGTATTTTTCGAGTAATAGGTGTATGTAGAAAGTAATAGACCCGGCACGGTGGCACAGTATAAAGAATTCTACTCTTTTTTTGTACAGTCTTTACCTAACTAGGTAAAGGCAAAAGAATTATGGTTTAGCACTCTATGTATGTATGTATGTATGTATCTTTATTATATTATATTATAAGCGTATGTACTGTAAAACTACCCCGTGACGTCGTCCGCATGGATCCGTTACTTAGCGATAATATTACATTAGTTCTACTTTACCGATTTTGCATTATATTATACATTTACAATACTACAATATGTACGTACATACAAATATATGTATGTACACATATATTTGTATGTACATATTGAAGTAATCTATACTTATAATGAATCTCTAGCGAGGTAATTTTCACGGTACATCCAAATCACTCAAACAGTGGGTACAATGCGTCTACTTTGGCAATTGTTCGTGTTACTTATTTTGCTAAGGGTACATGATATTGTGTACCTTACGTACGGGCACTTACTAGAAGATAATCAACATTTATTTATTTATTGAAAAAGTATTTACAATATCATTACAGATAAAAACCCAATACGATATCATAAAAAACCTAAAATTAAAAACACTAATTACTAAATAAATATATCTACTTATCCAATACTATACATTTTTGTGCAACATCCTTGAATTTTGATAGGGTACATTGAAAATATCAATTTCTATAGAAATAATGATATACACATAGGAATGATGACGCTTTGTTTAAAGCATGTGTAACTGAAAATCCTTATCAGCTCCGTCATTTGAATTCAGTTTTGCTGGTGAATGGTGCTGTTTCAAATTCAGTGCAGTGGTGGCCATACAGAGTAAAGATACTGTGGGAGAAAAAGGAAATAAAGAGGACCGAGGAGGTAACTATGCCTTCGGACCACTGACTTTCAGACAAAACTTACACTTTACGTCGTTATGTACATCTCCAGCCAAACCGCTTCACCTCCATTACCAACTTTAGGTCATCGGCAAACAAGAGAGGGGTAGAGCTATTGACGACTGCAGGCAGGTCGTTCACCATCAAAATGAAGAGCAAAGGTCCCAAGTTGCTACCTTGACTCACGCCGGATCTCGTGAAGTAAGGTTCAGAGATATACCCATTACAGTCCACGTACTGGCATCTGTCCCGTAAATAGCTAGCAAAGAAAGTCAGGGTATGCGGGGTGCATCCCACGCTTGCTAACTTCGTCAACAGGATATCATTATCAACGGTGTCGAAAGCCTTTTTGAAGTCGAAATATGCTACGTCCACTTGCCCCCCAGCATCCACCGCCGGCATCAGGCATGTCATCATCTGCAGCAAATTACCTGTCGTCCCTCGTCCTGGGCGGAATCCATGCTGCGCGTCAGACAGCTGACTGCTTATCTGCACGTATAGGGAGCTATGGATCGCCGCCTCGAACACCTTTGCCGGGGTACACAGGACCGCTACAGGCCTGTAATCGCTGGGCTCTGAGCCTCCCTTACCGGGGTACCGGCACAACACGGGTCAGTTTCCAACTATCAGGAAACACAGCGGTCTCGATACATACGTTAAACAGATGTAGCAACGGTTCGGCTAGTACCTCGCGACAGTCCCTAAATAGGTAGGAGGGTATACCATCCGGGCCCACCGAGCGCTTGGGCTGCAGGCGGGCGAGCGCTCGCCGCACGTCGACGAGGCTGAGCGGCGCGAGGTGCACCCGCAAGCCGGGCGCCGGCGACGGCGCCGCGCTGGCCGCTGCTACGCTTAGCACGGCGGGTTCCGGATTATACACAGACTGAAAAAAAGTCGCAAACGCCCGCGCACTTTCAGAATCCGATAACTCTCGTTCGTTTATTATTAACTTACGCTGTCTCGAGTTACCTTTCTTTGATCTTACATAGTCCCAGAACGCACGCGGCTCCTTTGCTAGGTGACTTTGTACGAAGTCACAGTACTGGTCATGTGCTCGTTCGATCTCCGCCTTCACTCTCGCGCGGCACTCAGAGAACGCCTCATAATCACTATGCCTTTTACTAGTTTTGTACTGTTTGTGCAATTTGTGCTTAAGCTTAATATCAGCAATGATACCATGCGTATACCATACAGGGTAGTTGTATCTCGTATTTGCTCGTATTAGGTCCCGCTTATTCTAAAAGATCTACTTCCGTAAAATTTTTGCTAGCTATACAATATACAGAACGATTTACTGAAGTTATATTTGTGATATCCAGATGAACCGAAAATAAATAAGGAAAATGAAAATATGTTAATTCATATAGGTTAATTAAATTAACACTTATGAACGTCAAAGTTTACAAAATGTCAGCAAATTAACCTACAACCAGTTCGCTGACAAAGTAGAGCCATGAGAAGAACTGGCAAGAAACTCAGGCCACTCATTTTAATCGCCAGGTTATTACAATTTTTGT
The DNA here is from genome assembly GCA_963082885.1 of Parascotia fuliginaria. Taxonomy (NCBI): domain Eukaryota; kingdom Metazoa; phylum Arthropoda; class Insecta; order Lepidoptera; family Erebidae; genus Parascotia; species Parascotia fuliginaria. The sequence goes on along the minus strand of OY720180.1, from coordinate 7,605,716 downwards.
AAGTTACAGTTTCAAGTAGCATGCAAAGTGACACAGGCAATACACTTAACTCTATAGGTAATTAAATACTTACAGCTTTCTATGTTGCAAAGAAAAAATTAAAAGTAAAATGCGTGCTTTACAGGCTGCCTCAATTTGCATATTGCTACAAAAGTACGAAAAGTCAGGGAGAAGTCAAGGGGAGTCAAGGGAAAGCCAGGGAGAAGCGAGGGAGAAGTGAAGAGAAAGTGAGGGGAATGTGAGAGGAAAGTGAGAGGAAAGTGAGAGGAAAGTGAGGAAAGTGACGGGGAAGTTAGGGGAAGTGAGGGAGAAGTGATGTGGAAGTGCGGGAGAAGTGAGGGGGAAGTTAGGGGAAGTTAGAAGTGAGGGGAAGTGAGTGGAAGTGAGGGGAAGTGAGTGGAAGTGAGGGGAAAGTGAGGGGGAAGTGAGGAGGAAGTGAGGAGTGAGGGAAAAGTGAGGAGTAAATGAGGAGGAAGTGAGAGGAAAGTGAAGGGGAAGTAAGGGAGATGGGAGAGGAATGGAGGGGGAAGGGGGGACAAGGCAGGAGCTCTCGAATGCAGGGAAAGGGATAAGAAGTGATAAGAAGGGAGAAGAAAATGAGGGGAACGAAGGAGAAGAAATGGGGAAGTGCTAGAGAAGAGAGGAGAAAGCGAGGAGGCAAGGTAGAGAGAAGTGGAGGAAAGAGCAAGAGATGCTCGAGGAGAGGCAAGGGATGCTGAAGGAGGTGAAGAGGAGAAGAGGGAGGTGAGGAGAGAAGCGGAAACTGTGGAGAGTGGAGAAAAAGGGCGATAGGGAATGAGGGGAAGGGAAAAGTTATTGTAGTGAATATTTGCCTTTGTGTATTGTATTTTTTTTTTACGAGGGATATCTTTAGGTAGGTGAAAGAGGGTTTGTATGAATGGGAGATTAAAAATACTATGGAAAACAGTATTTAAACAATATAAAAATGTCTATTGGAAAAATCAATATTCACGCGAGCGAAGCCGCGGGCAAAAGCTATCTATATACATAAAAGCAAAAGGTCACTCACTCACTCATCACGAAATCTCAGAAACAACAAGTGCTAGGAATCTCAAACTTTGCATGATCGTTCCTATTAGGATATAGGTGCTCACTTAGACGGGATTTTGCAAAATCCATCCTCTATGGGTGTATAAAGGGGTGACAAAGTTTGTATGAAACTTCTATAGTTTTTATAGTAGGATTACCAAATTACTAGAAAATACTCTTTTTAGCGGTAGCGGGTTTAAATGAGATTCGCCATAGAGATGGATAATACTGATATTTATTACTGATACAATGTACGGTTGCCGTAAAATCTGGCACCCATCTGAATTTTCACGCGAACGAAGTCGCGGGCAACAGCTAGTCTATAATATGTATGTATTTACAAAAAAAAAAGTATATAAGTAGTATATCAGTTGTTTAGTACCCATAACACAAGCAAATATAATTGCTTAATTTGGGGCTAAGATGGCTCTTTGTGAATGTGGTAGAATATTATTATTATATTATAGTTATAAGGTGCATTTTATGCTTTTTGTTTAATTATCTCAATTTTGGCATATGTGTGGATTGGTTCCTTTTTGCATAAGTAGGTCCAATTATTTTTTTATGCTTATTAGTTTAAAGTGTAAGTTAAACTTACTTGTGATTTTTATTATTAGTATCTACATTTGTTTTTATTATAAAGTGGTTTGTAAGTCAATTTAAATTTTATAAAAACCATGTTTTAAATTTATAATAATTGATGCGATACCTATAATCTTGTTTTAAGGGAAGTTTTGTGTTAGTTGTAAGTTTAAAAAATGAGTGTATTTTAATAACTTTTAACTTCAGTTTGATCGATAATGATCTAATACTTTATAATTCTGTTGCGTTAAAATGCCGTTAAACTATAAGGTTTTAAGTTTAACCGCGTTTAAGCGTAACAATGAATCAAGTTTTGTACTCTTATTTAAACACATTTATAGACTACCAGACTTAAAAGCAGTGAACGGACGTTAACCACGTTTAACATGAGGTAGTTCCACAAGTATTAATGATAAGCTAAATTGACATTATGTGCTATACCGACATTTTAGTTACAATTAAGTTCTTTTGTTTTTTAGGTTTTTAACAAACAATATTTTTTATGAAATAGAGACACTAAAATGCCGTTACGCTAAGCGTAGTGGCATTTTAGCCGCTGATCTATTAGATTTTTGTAACACCAATGGTATACTAAAACGCAAAAAAACGTTTTATTGTAAAATTTAATTATATTTACAAACTGACAGGAGAATAAATTGAAAGTATTTCATTTGATCTATATCTTGGTACCTTTAAATCTCAAATAATTGTTGTCATTTGTAAGTGACAACGGTTTCAATTTTTGCCGCGTTTTTTGAGTGTTTACTCAAAACTCGACTTTGGCAGTTAACGGCATTTTAGTTATACCACGGTAGAGCTGGATTTTGAGTTTATTGGTTTAACCCACAGTAGTTATTTTTATTTCTACTACATATTTAACAAACGTCATGATTCTAAACACTCATCTTTGCTTTCGCTACTATATAAATAATAAATATATAAATAATATATACTAAAAAATATACATACTTACTAAACGAAATAATAAAAGATACTAAAAAAATAATTCATTATTTTCGCGTCTATCAGATTTTAGCTCTGCGGTTTCAGACAAGTAAGGTCATTGTCTTATAGTTGTGCTACTGCTACTTGACGCTAGAGGGCGGACTCGCACGCAATGTTTTTTTCGGGTGAGGCGCGGGGTGGTGAGGAAGCGAAACGCTCAAGGTCATATGTGACGGAACGCCCTTAAGGCATAGAATTTGCGATCAATGGTATTGAATTCCATCTATTCTTGAGTCTTAGGTGTAATCTATCTATGGTAAATATTATCAACTAGTCGTTCTAAGAGATGCGTTTGCTATTGTTCAAATGATTAGATGTACTTAACAAGGTACAAGCTGTTTCACTTTTATTTACTTAATACAAAATTAAAAAAAAAAAACAATTTATACAAAAGCTCCATAAATTCACATAATTGTATGAAACGTAAGTAAATACATACTTGTACTTACATAATGTATTTTATGGGTTGCGTTCCGTGAAAAGTCAAGTTTCGTTATGAGTAGGTCAGTTTGTAATTGGCAGTGTTGGCGACGGTGTTCCGCTTTTAATTCTGCCCTATTTTATAATGATATGTTTAAATAAAAAAAAAAAAAAATTCTCCGATCCACAATATTACTATAAGAATCCATACTCAAAACCAATGTTAATATTATGAATGCGAAAGTAACTCTGTCTGACTGTGTGTCTGTGTGTTACGCTTTCTTGTCTAAACCACCAAACCGATTTGATGAAATTTGGTATAGAGATAGAATAGACCTTGGAGAATAACATAGGCTATCTTTTATTGAAATAATGGCTTGAAGGCGTTGAAATCGGGGATGAAAGTTTGCATAAAAATCGCGATAATCGACATTCACGCGGGCGAAAATGCGGGCAACAACTAGTAAGAAAATACAGAAGACACTTGTGTTTGCGCTCATACTTGTATAGACCATACAAAGGTATGTCTCCCACGCAGGAGACTAGTTACCGAATGAAACTTGTTTATTTAAAAATAATATAAAGTATCGTTATCGACAACCGAGCGTGGTCGCGTTACTAAAATTGAAGGGTGTTTGCGATGTGTTCGTATCAACTTGTCGTTGTGGCGCGAACTAGCCGATCGCAATCTGCGCTTGTTAGCTACCATTATGAATGCAAATTAAACAATTATATACGTAGCCTCATAGTAGGGTATACAGGTAAATGCATCTGTTACGTTGATCGCATGACTCTCACGCGACACTTGCGGAAATTGTTCGTCAAATATGACTGACTATCAGCATGCTTTACTTAGTGTTAAAACTTAAGAAATTTCCTTTCTTTTTGGCAATATTGTATGCAAGAACAAAATATATTATAAACAGTTTTAATGGCGATGTTAGAAGTGGGTCAACAATGGAATTTAAATCAACTATCTGACTGGAGCAAGTTAAAATTGTGATAATATCGATTGGATATCATAGAAATGTCAAAAAAACACTTAGTTACTTTTCGCTGTTTTGAGAATGTTAACATTTTCATTGATACCATTTTTTGTATAATCTAAAATCACAATTATAGATACAATTTTGACGTTACTACTTTCCCAATTTGATTTATAGTTATGTAGCTATTCATAGGTATACCATAATTTAACATTGTCTTTAGTTTAAACAAAAATGATTAAATATAAAAGATGATGTCAGCACCATTTCTAAAATGTTTTATGAAGCTAACTATCTACAATTACTAGGAATTTCTATAATGTAACCGAGTGATATTGCGGTTCGTTTGCGGAGTGTCATCACAACACCAGCTCGACTCCTAATAGAGCTTAATCAACCTCCCGCCTTTCATCCAATCTCGTTAACGAACTAAATTGACTTTCTTATTGCGCGCAGTTTCTCTCGTACACTACACGATTTAAGTTTATAAACCTCTTAATCCGACGTTATAGTTGCAGGCAGCGCAACTAAAAGCCGTAACAACTACATTTGCTTTTAAACAAACACTGTTACCAAGTGTATTATCTACCGAGTACTACACATTGGAATGAGTTGAACTACTTAGCAAGTAGGCGATGTGCTGGCAGTAAATAAGTGGGTTCGCGCTTCGGTGATGGCCTTCTGATGGTAGCCTCCGAAGCTAGTTGGTCTTGTATTTCTCATTAGGTTGCTAATAACATGGCATGAAATTGTCTAGTACTGAAAGTCTTCCTATCGCGGTATGCAGTTTATATTTTATGATTATGAAACCACATAATAATAAATGGTTTTTAGTTAGGTATAAAGGTGTGTAACAGTGTATCCGCTTCCTTACATCGGTAGACGACTATTAAAATGTTATAGCGACAAAATGTGGTAAGCTTAAACAATAACGGCTTATTGAACATTGTTATCTAGAAATAAAATAGTGTTATTTTTAAAAAACAAGTTAAATACCGAATAAGACTAACCTGTATATTGCAAATTTGCCTGAGGTACCTACTATTTAATTATGTTTTGTTAACACAAGCATTTAGTTTAGTTTATAGGATTACAACTATAATTTTAAACTTAATAACAGTACAATTAGTTACGAAATTCGTTAGTTGCCTATTGCGTGTCACGTGCCTAACATGCGGCCGGTATTGCTACGAATATAACCAATGTAAACCAGACATTTAGAGACATGTTAAAATTTCTAATACATGTCTTGTAGGTGACCGTTGTTCGTGAGTACTTAACTGATTAACCACTTTATCATAATTAAATGTGAACTTTAATTTGAACATATTATCAAACTTTTATTGGCCCACAATTAATTTACTATTCCAATCACATTAACACTTATAATTATTAAATCTTGTATTTCCTCAATTCAATTAACTATGTTCGTTAGTCTATAATATACCTATTTTTATATTATTTTACAAGCGCTTGGTCATAAACACGTTTACGACAGCTTCTTAACAAGCAATGTGTTCGCAAATTTAAACTTACCGCATTCGTTTAATTTATCGAAACACAAACTTTTATCTTTTACCTCATATTTCTGAGGCTATGGTTTTGTCTCATGAATCAGTCGGGGGTAGTACTACTGGAGTCTGATAAGATTTAATATTTCCTCCGACATGAAAACTTGCAAATATTTATTATAATTAGTGATTGAATCAGTAAATATTATTTTAGTGCTTCCTGTTCGACGGTGTGTCGCGTCAGATAAGTGAGGATAGTTAGTATTCACGCGAATCTTTGAATTATGGACATTGTACACACCGCAGTAGGGCCCCCGCTGGGACCACCCGCGTCTGTTCGTCCGAGGAAGCGCGGGTAACACTGCACAACTACCACGGTTTTGTTGTCTACAAACACCACGCTATTGTCAACTTCTTTACGCTTAATTTTAATTTACCCAAGATTTATTGAACATAAAACCTTCACAAACACTCGAGTTGTTTAAGTTTAAGTGTATTATAGATTTACGGCTTGTAAATATATAAGGTTTATCTGTTTGGGTGCAATTGTTGTCATATTCTAATACAGTGTAAACATAGCATTGTAGATAACAATATGTCACGTAATGTTGACTTAATCTCGTTAACGTTGGGCGTGTTGCAGCTTGTATCGCCGTACGAGCTTTTACGCTAATATGCAAATTGAATTTTGATACGCTTTCTGAGTTTGCGACTTTGTTACCACTTTAGCAAGTGTTTCTTGTAAGAAAGGCAAGTAATGTAAACGTAATAACTAATTTACCTTAGACGTAAGATGTATATTCCTAACATTACTTTTAAATTTCTATTTAACTGTGCCTTTCCTGCAAAGCTAAAATAAATAAATAAATAAAGCTACTTAGCTTTGAAGTCACGCTGTTTAGCGGAACTGGTAAGATATGCTTAACGAAGGAATGCACTGCAAAGCAACAACCCATGTGAGAGTTACCTTCCTAACACTCATCCCTCATTTCCTTATTATACTTTTTCCTTTTAAGACTAGGTAAATAATAATAATAATAATACCACAACAACTACACAACGCCATCTAGACCCAAAGTAAGCATTTATTAATAGCTTGTGATATGGATTCTAGAATGCGGATAAACATACTATATACTTTTTTTTGTAAATACATACATATCATACATAAATAATAAATGTGTACAATTTGATTTCATTCTTATGATCAGTCATGGCTAAAACGTGTTAGTAAGTGTTACAGATGACTCAGTTGTTTAAATGTTCTACCAACCTCTATTGGACCATTTAAAAGCTGACAGAAAAACGCAATCACGGCTCGACGACATCAACTATTTGTCACCGTGTGCGAAAAAGCAGGTGCGTTGACGCTTATTTATTACGTCAGTGAAAAATGTCGTGTGCACGCTGCGACTGGATAAACGAGCGGCCACCGATGCGACATACACAGCCATTGACATATCCCCACCTAATGAGAGAACGAACAACCATCGCTACGGTAATGAGAAAGAATATCCTCTATTCGCTTGTCGTAGTGTAATTAACTAACTGGATTCCTTGGCCAGTCCGTTTGTGTTACTATCTAAATAGACTTCGGGGCTTGTGGGTTTTACATTATTCTGCTGGTCGCTCTACGAGATTTATAAGTACTTGTGTTATTTCATACTAATATTATAAATTCGAAAGTAACTCTGTCTGTCTGTCTGTTACGCTTTCACGTCTAAACCACTAAACCGACTTTATGTAGATAGTATTGTATAGAGATAAATAGACCTTAGAGATCAACATAGGCTATCTTTTATTGTAAAAAATAGCTTGAAAGGGTTGAAATAGAAAATGAAAGTTTCCATGAAAAATGCGTCCAACATTTACATGTGCAGAGCTGCGGACAACAGCTTGTGTTTTATATAATGGTTAAACCTGCTTATCTATTGTAATGGAAATGTGATATCATATATTGTAGTTTATCATTTTATTTGCTTGTTAGTTGAATAGTCTATTATAATTTGTAGAAAAAAATTACAAGTTTGAATATACGACTACTTTAAAAGATCTCTTTTAAAAATAAGCATTGATATGATTATGTCATTTAAAGTTCAGTATTATATTATTACTAGCTTTCCGCGGCGCGGTTTGACCCGCGTCTTTACTTACTACTCTGCTCCCGTCGCCAGTAGCGTGATGTTACAGATTTTCAAGATTTTTCAAATCCAAATGGTAGTTGCAGAGATAAGCGCGTTCAAACAAACGAACAAGCTCTTATCTATACTATATAATAGTGTAGTCATTAATGGTATCTTATGATTCTGGTTTAGTCGGTGGTTTAAATAAGCTCAAAACATTAAATAAAAATTCGGTTTGTTATTGCTTATTAAATGTTACCGTCTTATTTTTTCTGATATTCGAAAATTACTTCACCCGTGTCGTAACCTGCTGGGGTGTTCGTGTGGCATCGTTAAATAAACTTCAAAGTTAAACTATTGTCTGTTGAAGAGGGTGATTTTTTTAAACGCTATAATCTATAAAATTAAAGACTTATCGACTCCAAAATTATTAAATTTCTTTTACAAAACAGATCTTATTCTTGTCGAAGTAATGACGCAGGCATATGGCGGGCTTTCAATAGACCTGTGGATCGGTAATTATTTTAGGAATGAAATTGAATGCATATGCACATGTATGAATGCATATGTACGGTAGTAGATCCACGCTGAATTCAGCATGAATGGGCCGGATCGTCCGGGGAAGTACTACCCTCTCATAGAAGATCGACTTAAGAGTAGTAGTATCTGTACTACTGCGTTTCGTTCGGTGAGTGAGAGCGCCGGAGGCCCGATTTCCCCCCTTTCCTCTTTCCTCACCTCCCTCATTCCCTTCCCCTAACCCCATTCCCAGCCGCCATAGTGGCGGCCACCATACCAGCAGTTTAAGACCATGGCTTTTGGTATAGTGGCCGCCACTTCTGGATTCCACTGACTGCTTACCATCAGGCGGGGTGGAGTCACTTTGGTAGGCTATAATAAAAAAAAAAAAAAAAAAAAAAAAAACATGCATGTCATGGGTATAATTTTAAAATTGATGGGCATATTTTTTTACTTTGTAAAAACGGAAACATAACCCCAAAATATTCTTCTATTATCTGGCACTCTCATTTTTTTCTAACCACTATACAACTGTATGATGATCATTGATCATTATAATTGTACCTAGTCTAAATATTTAAAGAAGATATTTTAATTGTAATGGGAATAGTAAGAATATTTATATATTAATACGTGAAGCATAAACTTTGTAAGTACCCCTTTTTAGAGAAGGAGTGCAAAATGCTAATATTTTTTAAATTAAGCATAAATATACAATAAATCAATAAAAAAATCATTACACACAACATTGACATTCAGTAAGACTATGTAGGCAAATAATATTAAAGACAAACAATATAAATCTATTCTCAATTTGACCACAGACTAACAATAAACAAAAGATTATATTATTATGTATTATGTGTTTGTGAAATACTTGGTAGTGTGTGATTGATTTTTTCTACTTCTATTATGTCTCGATATAGAACACTAGCTTGTCGCGGCGCGGTTTCACCCGCGTCTTTGCTTACTGCTCTGCTCTCGTCGCCAGTAGCGTAATGTTACCTTCCTCGAGAACTGAGCTATCATAAGCAAAAATATTTATTCAAATCCGTCTGGTAGTTAAAGAGATTAGCGTGTTCAAACAAACAAACAAACTCTTCCGCTTTATATAATATTATAGATTAACGGGTCGGAGTGAGAGACAAAGTAGGAGTCTATATTCACGGACACATAATAATAGTAACGAAAATTCAAGTAGTGTTATACAGAATGAATGGAATTTGAAAGATACATTTAAATGTGCACGAAATGGCATTCCAGAAGTTTTTTATGGTTATGCTTGTGGATTAGGGGATTTAGAATGCAGGTTTTGGAATGCGAAACATTTTAAAGCAGAAGTCACAGTCTTAAACAATAGAACTTTCATAATATTCAAACTTAAATTAACTATGACCACTTAGCGAACGCTAGTAAAAGAGAACATCTACCATTATTTTGATTTCCTATATCTGTTATGTGCGTTCTGACACATAAATTTTGTCTCGAATATGACCTAAACGTCTTAAACCTATGAGTCGGCGTAAGAGTAGTAGAGAAGCGCTTGGGCACACGTGCAATCGTTTTGTAGAACCAATAGTTCTGTAGAATATGTCGGAGCGCGTTTCAAGATGAGCCTACTTTATAAAGTCAATCCTTATTTGTATAAAAATTATTACATAATTATGTTGATAGTAGCTAATTGGCTCGAAACTGTCATTAAAATGCACCACAAAGCAACAATGTTGTGACGTTGTCTTAACGCGTAAATTAGAGGTTGGTTTCGTTATTTCATCAGCATCATCGCATATTATTGGAGTTGGACTGTGCGCAGTGATTGTAAATGGCCGCGGCATCTGAGCTCGTTAGCGTTTTTGATAGATGACGGCCGGTCGTTTGTTGAATTTGTTGTAACACTCGCTGCTTGTGTAAAAACACATGGTTCGACAACGAGATATAAATGGATACTCCCCTCGGCGATCTAAGTTAACGAGCCACCATATAAATAAGGAGATGTTAATATTTTATAATTCTGACGCTCGCTTTACTAGTAAGTGTTCGAAACTATGAAATATAGTGAGCAAAATGATTCTTATTACGTGGCGTCCTAGTGAATTCATACATAATCTTTATATTGTTACTTAAGACCTAACTAAAGTTAAACGAGTCACACCTTTACGTAAAAATAAAAACCAACATAATTATTTCGAAACATGACAGTAGTGTGTGCTATAATAAATAATTTAGGTAATACGCGTTGACGCTGATAATTTGTAAAGTCATTATTCAATATTCGTGACGTGAAGCTTATAAATTTCACTACAGCATTTTACACTTTAGCACTTCGACTGATGTAAAGCGCCGCCCAATAAGACAACGGCCGACTATTTTGACGAAGGCCGGTCACGTTTCGTCGATACTCGCCATGAGAATATTTGTTTTTTATTGTGCGCCCGCCGTCGAGTAAAAATTGAAGTGTAATTTTACGTTTTAACTGGTGCCTGCCCCCTTTCGTTCCGCTCGCCTTGAGTGATGGTTATCATAATTGGAGAGAGGGTAGGTGAACAGTGCGCGCCGCCAGGATGATGACGGTGGGCGGGCACGCGACGGCTGTTTCCAACTAAACTCTATCACTCCGCGCCCTTACAACTTTATCAAGTAGGTTACTATGTAGGTATAGTACTTACTATGTGCATAAACACCTACATATCAATTTACAGGCGACAGTCTGAATAAGGTGGGAGGGTGTCAGATAACTGTAATCGAAGTTATTGATTGCATTAAACAACCGGGTTTATCATTACTGTTATCAATGCGCACATGTTGTGAGATGTTCTTGGCTAATACAATGGTAAGATTAATAATGCGGACGTATCGGCCGGGACCGTTATGTCGGCGACACGAGTGATCGCGGACCAACAAGGGCGGAAGAGATGGACCGGATAATAAAGCATCAGCTCGCTGCATCGTAACTCAATACCGTCGACATAGAAATTGTTGGTTGCAGCGCTGTGCTAAACTCTCCACAATACCTTATGGATGGTAATTGGCCAGTCTCTAATCGACATGTTTCAATAATAATACACGTATACTTAAGGTTTATGCTGACAGTTTTAAAGATTGACTCTCATTCTAATATTCTATCTAGCTTTTGAACTTTTAGGACAATAACCTATGTATATAGTTATTTACGTTTACATACGCCTAAATAATTATGAATGTGCTATAAAATAGGAATGGAATATTAAGCTGACACGGTTAATTTTTTGGTATGGTTACTTTTTACTATGCAATAAAGTTACTAGTGGACACCTATGTTACATTATACATGTTTCTATTAATACCAAACAACAAAATGGTAAAGACCAATGTATGGTGACACATCCAGTGTTGACTTGTATTGTTTTAGTATACAATATTAATAGAAGATGTTACGTCTTCGCCGTGACCTGCACGCACGAAGTAATGTTTCACGCGACGTGACGGAAGTTATCTATTGATATATCCTAGAATTGACTTTTCATGTTCTTAATAGCTGTTAGTGTGGTAACGATTTCGAAATTGTCATTGTTTCTGCGTCATTATTGATAGGTCGTGATGAATTTTAAATAAACTAAGGTAGAATCTAAAACAGGATTTTACATTATTTACGAAATGTTTACGTTTTGTAGGCTATGTATTATGGTTTGTACTTGTATGTAAATGGTTTGCTAGTCATGGGAATAGGGTATTTTACTCTTTATGAGTAAAAATCTAAAAATATATTATTAAGATAGCTTAGGCAAAAAGCAGTCGGGAAAACTTTCCTTTTAGTTCATGAAATAGCAAACTAAATTTTAAAATTAATAATAATAATAATAATAATAATAATAATAATAATATCCTTTATTTATCACCATAGTAAAATACAGGTTTACACAATATAGGTTTAAGGTAGGTAAACATATAAATTGTTTTACAATAAAAATATACTATGGCGGGTTGTTACCTGAACTAGGATAGTTCCTGTGTCTCAGGTTAACAACCCTCTACCCCATACAAATGGTCTTATGTCTAAAATAAGTGCCAAAATAAAAAGAATAAAAATAATACATTTCATTTCACACATCGCAATAAAATTAATTAGTGGGTAGTTTCTAACGACAGCGACGCTAACGCTAACATCGGTTAAAACAAAATGTTTAGTCGACGACTTTAAACTAGTGATGGAGTGTGGTACAAGTTACATGTTGACAGCGGTGACATTCGGTATAGCAGTAAATAAGAGATATTTTTGTAAACCATCTGGAAATATGCACTTAATAATAGTATTTCGTTTTTAACGAAGCATTAAAGTAACTTATTTATTAATTTATAATATATAACATATATTTTTACTTTAAAAGGAAATGTGTGTGAAAGCAATGTGTGTGTGTGTGTGTGTGTGTGTTTGTGTGTGTGTGTGTATGTGTGTGTGTGTATATGAGAGTGTTAATGTTTAGCTCATTTAGATAGTAACTCTTAGAACATTCTCCGTTTCACGGTAACTCAGCACTTTCAAAATATTTTTCAAGGTTTTTTTTAGGTTTGCTCTGCTCATTTTGAAAATTTGTTTTAAGTCGTTGATGTATCTGTATAAAAATGGTCCAGTATAAGGCAGTTGTCTTTGCGCAAAAGTGGAGCCGAAGGAAGGGACATGTGTGCGTATTCTTCTTTTATGTAGGGGTAGTTGGGAAGGGACAATTGACTTGTGGTGACGTAGAACCGAGTGAAATATAAATAGTTGCCTCACTGTCAGAAGGTTGGCGTCCTGATATAAGGCATCAGTTGGGTATTTTCTGGGTTTACGCAGCATAACTTTGATAACAGCCCTTTGGGCTCTCTCTAGCTCTAAGAGGTGTGTTGCAGCAGCTCCCCCCCACACGGGTATGCAATATGTTAAGATTCAATTCAATTCAAAGTTTTCAGCTTTTTTAATCTGTTTCATAAGTCGCCATATTATTACGTCATACCGCTATGTAGGTATGGGCTTAGTAACTCCCGTAAAAGATTGGATATGTAGTATATCCTTCCAAGTTAGGATATATATCCGATTAAAATATTCATTTTTAACATATCCATAACTCCGCGGTCTCATTCTCACTCAGTCAGTATGTAATAATAATATACGGACAATAGGTACCTATCTCTGCACATAATTTACAGTTCCAATAAGTAAACAATTTTTGCATGCTTTTTCACAAAAAATCTTATTTAAATATATTATTACGCTAATATGTATTTGTATATACCCACTTTTTATGCAAATTATGGGTAGTAAACTGCTTGTTATATTTCATAAATCATTTGAAATGAAATAGAGATTTAGCCGTTTTACCGCTTAAGTTCTCTCTGCTGCTTACAATTTTTTTTAAAACGTTATTAGTGCGCGCGACAGGCATAGGAACACAACACATACTGGTATTCTTGCTGCGCGTGCTCGCTTTTTCGCTTTTTGCTTTTGCTTCGCTCATTTCGGAGTTACGTAGATATATGGATATATCGGACATAATAATAATAATATTTTAGATAGGGAAGGAGTGGTCTGTCGCAGGCAAATTGAATATTCCGCCGATAACATCGAACATTTACAAAATGCTATGGCAGTGGAAACGGCGAAATATTCAATATGCCAAAGGCAGATTGGGTTAGCTTAGGTTAGAACTGTGACCCCCTGTGCACGAGCCGAGCGAGCGAAGCGAGCATGCCGCGGCAGCGAATTATATTTGTTGTCAAACTGGTTTAAACATCCCAAATTAGGTAAACAGTGTAAACACTTTGCTGGTAACATATCCGACGTTATGTAATAAATTAATTGTAAACGGCCGATTAATACAATTTGCCTGCGACGTAACCATTCTGGGATATATATCCGAGGATATAGATGTGTCTCTTGGGTTACTCATGCCAAACTGGCGTCATGACCACAGAGCAATATGGCATCCACTGCGTCCAGCAGTTTCGTCAAATTACGCGCGAAATTTGAAAATGCATAATTTTAATGCATTTTTACGCCACTTTAGTTGTTTATTAGCACTATAGAATCTAATTGAGACACTTTTCAAAAATAGGTGTATTACCCTATTCGGCCTGAAAGACCTAAATTTTTTCTGAGAACGGACATAACTCTATTAAAAAGTTTGATAAGATAGACAGACTTAACTTTCCAGCTGATAAGATTGCTTTGCATGCATCAATCCCATCATTTGATATACTTGCAAACGTAAAATTACTGTATATTTTGTTATGTTCGGCATAGAAGATAAAAGTTACTTGGGCCCTGTTTCACCACTAGCTGCTAAAGTATCTGATATATAACTAACAGATAAAACATCTTCTAGTTAAATCTGACTAATAATTTTAAAGATTTTATTTGTCAGTGAAGATTATCAGGCACTTGTGGAACTGATTTTTGAGTACTATCTGTCAATTAAGTATCCAATAGGTTATCACGCACCTTATCAGCAAGTGGTGAAACAGGGTCTTACGACTATTTAGGTATTAATTTAAACTCGATTCTTTCACGCATTCTTCAGAAAAGATACTTTGTATTCAGAAAAGAAACCTTAAAAGTAGGTGGACTGTGTGATAAAAATAATGTATTTTTTTTTGTGCAGATTGTATTTGGTAAAAAGTATGGCAAAATAAATAATATCAAATGGGTGTACCACGGAGAATACATGAGATATAGTCATTATAGCACTATGCATAACTAAAAATTGTAAAAAATCTACTCACAAGCATTCACATACCAATTATATATAGACCAATTATATATATAGACCCTGCTTAAGTAGAACAATCTTCCAATTTATACATTTACCTTGCTTCATCTCTGCATCACCCAATAGGTTGGCAGAGAATGCCTTAGGCATTAAGTCCGCCTTTATACATGTTTCTGTATAAAAGTGTGAGATAAATAAATAAGTAAAAAAACACAAAGTAACTTAAAAAAGTAGTCAACATTTGTATTCAAAACCTTTTAGCTCTAGAGATAGTACAGTACTACGAATATGCCTAGACTTATTTGACTTCAGCCTTCTTACTCGATTACTTTCGTTTGTAGTCAAAATTCGTTAAGCCATAAAGAACATATTCTAAAAATCCAATACTCATAATTTTGCGAGTAAGGCTAGAAGTAGCTTATATTGATATTAAAATCTTATTTCCACTAACAGTTTACAATATTTATTGAGATTAAGAAAATATCTTAAATGTTTTAGACTCAACTGAGCTTTTAAGTTGTCAGAAAATCAAACATAAGTACATTATATTAATGTTTTAATCACTTATACAGCTACATAATAACAAATTGTCTATAAATTGATAGTAAAGTAATAAGCCGTATGCCCTTACTAGTTAGCTGTCCACAGCGCGGTTTCGCTCGCCTTAAGATACGTCTTTAGGTACTGCTCAGCTCCTGTGGGTTGTAACGCGATGTTGATGTTAAACATGAACATAGCCTTTATCCTTCCTCCAGAATTTGGCTATGAAATCCAAAAAGACTTTTCAAATCTGATTGATAGTGCTAGAGATTAGCGCAGTAAAAGTAACTCTTCAGCTCTACATATTAATCTAGATATATCTAGTTAATGGAAAACCTTGTTACGTGGTTAACTACAAAATTAAATCAGCCTTGAACTAGCAGATAACGTTACTTCACAGCTTATTTAAAACAGTTAAGCACATAACAAGCCGTTAACGCTATCTATTTATATGCATTCAACTGAATGTGTTTTAACTTCCTAGTGTATTGTTTCAAGCAATATGTTCGCGACTCGTTTATAAACAATAGCAATTTGCCTTTTGGCGTTAGGTCGCGCCTGCCCATTGAATCTTTGTAAGGCTCTCAAAGGTTTTATTATCTTATCTATTGGATAATATACGGGTTTTATATCTCGTACGCATCTAGGCAACAACAGTTTATAATTTATGTTGATTAATGTGATTAAAGTATTGTAAAAAAAAATAAAAAAATATAAAAATAAAATTAAAATAAAAATCTACTCGAATACATACCTACTTTATCATACATAAATAATTTTTTATCTTTCTTTCTTTCTTACATATGAAATATGTATGATGAAGTAGGTATGTATTCGAGTAGATTTTTTTTATGTCCCATGACCTGATCTTTACAAGGCACTTTTCTTTATACAACCCAAGTCTGCTCTCGTTCCCTGATGATTCGGATTTTTAACACAAAACTGTTAATTTTATAAGAATATTTAAAACTGCAGAAAACGCACTGAACTTAGTACTTACTTTCTCAAATAAAAATACTAGACAATATCAGTACAATGGTTGGAGTTTAATCGCATGTGTAACCGTTGTATAGAATGCATGCGGTCATTGTGAGTGGGGTGTAACTGTTTACAGCTAGGAGGCGCGGCAATTAGCGGCGCAGGTGGTGAATGCGACCCCCTGGCCTCAGCTCGCCAGGCCTCGCGTTGCGGCCCCGTGGGAGGAACTCGTGTATCGCTATTTGCATGTTTATTGCTGATACGCTTCCGTAACTGGTACGAATTAGCCGCTTGCGTTTATGACAAATGTGGACCGCATTAAACGTCACGATAATTGTTTTGTTGACGTTTTTATGACATGTGGGATATTTTAAGTTTATGTGCGTGTGAAGGTAACAGAAAGCGGTTCAAACGTTTTTACGTTTTCATTGCACCATTGTCGTGTATGTATAGTAGGTATAGTTTTATATTTGGTTTAATTGACATGATTTTGTCACAGAAATGTACATTAGGCTTTGTAGATTTTTCGTGTAATAATTTTATGATTACATTTCAAAGTACAATTTGATTTATGTTTTTGTTTTGTAGTTTTATTAAACTAAAAATGCTGTATTGTATTGCTACTGTACCTTATCACTACCTGTACATTTTTTACGGAACGCGTGTCATATTATTTTTCCAACATATTGAATGCGAGCATACCGTTATTAGTTTTTCAATCAAACTTTTTAGATTAACTTTTTATATGATCATGAGGACATGAGGTGTGAGCATGTGCTGGACGCCTCGCGACATACGCGTGTCGATCATGTTTATCACCTGTCATTAATTGACACGAGCCCACACTCATTTAATGTGTAAAATGGCTTAGTAAAAAATGTTCAGTTACTTTTCGACAGATTGGTAATTAACTACTTTAAGCTGATTTAAGTGCTGTCTGCCATAAAAAAACTGCTTGAAAGTTTCGTCTAGGTACATGTCAAAATGCTAAGTGCAATTACTAGTATTATCCGTTATTGTTAGAAAGAGAAATTCTGTATATAAGGCAGTTCCTCTCGCACACCAATTATTGTGCTGTAAGCTAGGATTGATGATCTCTTAAACATCAAGACATATCCTGAGGGTTGCTAAACTTACCAACTTGAATACCGTGCCGTATGTCAGTAATTAAAAGTAAGAGCTGGCATTAGTAAAAAAGTTAAGTACAGGTTTATACTCTTTAGAAACATCACGCCGTACAATAATTCTGTTTATATGAAACTTAGGCTCAAATATCTCAGGGTCGGCGAGGCGCAAAGACGATAGATCCAGTTATATACTCATTGGCGAGGCGTGAGGTATACTTTTGGTATTGTGAGCTGCCATAGATTACGGAAACCACTTACCAAAAATTAGACCGTACAATTACGTACGAACCAAGCTTGACGGTGAAGAGATATTTTAAGATTCATAGAACCAAAACCAATTGACATAATCATATTTTAAATATATTATTGTCGAACCTTTAATTCAGCTATTGTTCATGCTGATGAACTCGATATAATAATATGACCTCGTACTTTATCTGTCTACCCTTTTAGCTAAATCCATGATATGTACTAGCAGTTGAGAGCAAACTATTACAATTTTTAATTTAAATCGATCTTCAATGTAACACCACTTTGTTCGAAATAGCTGCATGTATAATTATAATTATCAAAATAATACAAAGGAAGAAGCTCTAGAAAAACGTCTGCATATTTTGTATTCGCCGCGTGAAAAACTAGCGTACAACTATGTTTCAAGCGTCAAGTGTAGTTTGCATTAACGACCGTTGATTTTACATTCAAGTTGTCAGACAATCTCCTCCCTATACAACTTATCTCCTCATTTGCTTAGTGAAGTGGCGTAGACAATGTTTTTGTATCTTTTCCAAGCATACTAGTATTTTTTACTACGGGAATACGTACACCTGTATCCACATAAAAAAATAAGTTTACGTTTCCTGTTTTGCTCCTCATTTCTTAAACAAATATATACGGACAATTCTCAAGAAACTTTGTTTGGTAGTTCTCACATAGTCGGTGAGGATTGCTGAAACAGCCAGTGAGCAGCGATGGCTTTTCTACTTACATTTACATAGGCCATTGCACCAAAATATAAAACAGAGTAATGTTTTTGAATATTGCATGTGCTGTAACCATGACTTTCCTTTATAGAGGTATAGGAACGGAAAGCAGACCGTGCATGCGTTACCAATTTATTTTTTATAAGTTAGGTACGTGTTATCGAACTTATCTCGTCTTGGTAGCTTGTTATTCTACTGTTGTCTTGTGACTTTTTCGGGGTACCTATATGTTCGTCAAGTTTTTCTTGGATATTATTGATATACCCTGAAGGAAAACATCGCGACAATACTTAGATTATGACAGGAGTTTAACACAGACCTCACCAAGAGTCGAATTTGAGGCTTTTAAAACAACTGCCCTAATAATAACATAACGATAAATTAAAAAGATAAGGAGTCATCTGATGGTAAATAGCTGTCGTCGCCTTTTGTGATACAAATATTAAAAATAATTCTGTTGTAAGTCGAGGGAACAAAGTGCGTTTTAGTGCTAGAACAGCGTTTCATCAAGAGTTCTGGGAAAAGTGGAAACCCACCAGCTGGGACATAACAATATCTAGGCAGTGTGATTAAGGTTGCGGTCTTTTGTAGATTAAAAGATTTCAGCAGTTTGACTATCTAATTGAAATGAGAATTACCTACCATATCTTTCTCGCACAACTTTTCATTTAAAACGATATTTCATGTGAGACATTTCGTAGTATAACTTCAGTATAGTAGCACGTTTTCCGAGGGTGAGACGCACAGGTATAACAATATTTCTGAACACTGAAGTATTATGATGCATTTATTGTTTGAAATGTTTTTCTATCCAAACTTACGAGCATATAACTGTAATGAATCGGGAACATTACGGTCCCCTCGACCGCTTTGAAAGAAATGAAATCATTTCTTTTATTATTTTGATTCGGTGACTGTACGGCCACTTTTCTGAGTTCCTACGAACTACTTTTCTGATTTTGAAAATATTGATATCCTCACCGTCAAAACTTTCAGAAAAGTTAAATTTTTGCGTCATTGTTGTCACACATATTCAAGTAAATTGAGCACCAGATCGAAGTACTGGTAAACACATGACTTTCTGTAATTCCTTTCTTACAGACCTGCCTTATAAGTGAAAGATTCTTGCTTCTGGATCTATCATAACGCAAAATAATGAAACACGTATAAAAAGTTCTGCACTTCAACTTTCAGGGTTAGTTTATAATGTTACTAGCTTTCCACGCGCGGTTCCATCCGCGTCTTTGCGTACCGCTCTGATCCCGTCCCACTAGCGTGATTTTACATAACCTGCTTTGAGAGCTGTGCTATCATACGCAAAAACAATTTTCAAATCCGACTGATAATTCTAGAGATTAGCGCGTCCAAATAAACAAATAAATATATAATAGTATAGATGTGTGTAACTTTGCCAGACATAAATAATTCTTTTATTGCCAACCTATAATAATTGCTTGTCTTTTAATATCTATTCCTTAGCATCTTTTGCCGATTAACGGCTTTACTATTCAAGTTTATTTGTATGATACATGAAAGATTAATTATCGGTATAAACAGTTACTAATTAACAGTTTATTTCCTTGCAGAAATCGTACCATCGTATCTTGTCAATAAAGTGTGCCTCTTGTCAATAAAGATACTATAGAGACAGTTTTATAGTTCTTTCAGTTAAATATTATAACTTTAATTGTGGAAACCAAATGTGAATATTGAATTTTAAAGTAACTTGATGCTTTTGCCAATGAAAACCGTTGGAAGAATAAGGTGCGCTATTGTCAAGCGTTAAATAAAAGTAAATTTTCTTTCAATGGGAATGTTGTTCTGTGTTCGTTGAACATTGTCGCCTCTCGTTGGCCGTCGCAGGGTGCCGGTACATGCCGAGACAGACCTATTCAAATGTCAGTGTGAAGACCGCGCCGCGCTCCCCGCGCACACCTCGCAGTCGCCTCTTCACAGATACTGAAATGTCACTCGCCACACGAAGCAATCAATTTCGTATTTGTATGCTCTGCCTAGATAGTGGTAGCAATAGATTTATCGAATCGAGGAGCTTGTATTATCTTTCAATGGTTTGTTGGATTTTATATTACATTTCTTCAAGAAGGTAGTATCGCCACGATTTACATTCTGTTATATTTATGGTACTTTCAATGTTAACCGTTTGAATTTAAAATTTAAAACTGGTAGCACTGTAGAATACAGGCCTTTGGTGAGAGGAGAATAACGTCATAAACATGTTACTGGCTATAACTTAAAATATTTTTCTTTTATAATGCCTCGTTAATTGTTATAATTTATTTGTAACTAGCTGACCCGGCGAACTTCGTTCCGCCTAACAGTCGATCAACATTACATTATTTTTCTAACATAAAAGAATTTTTCTAAAATAAACGTAGCCTAAGTTACTTCTTATTACATCAGCTACCTATAATAATAATAATAATAATGTGCTCCTTGATACGGCCCGCATTGTGAGGCGGTTCCTATCTCTGGAGCCCTAACCACCGGTAGCTTGGTCCCTGTACCCGATATCGGTGGGTCTCAATATTTTTATATTTTTAAATGTATATTTCTATTATTTTTTATATATATTTAAAAATGTAATTTTGTGTGTACATAATTAAATAAAGAGAATAATAATAATAATATTCTACTACATGTACATAGCGCCATTTAGCCCTAAATTAAGCAATTATATTTGCTTGTGTTATGGGTACTAAAGAACTGATATACTACATATTTATATACATTTTTTTTTGTAAATACATACATATTATAGATAAATTACACCCAGACACAGAACAAACAATCATGCTCATCACACAAAGGTTTGTCCTGGCTGGGAATTGAACCCACGACCTCCGACTTAGCAGTCAGGGTCACTAACCACTAGACCAACAGGCCAGTCAAATAAATAAGCTACTTGCCAATAAAAGGCCCGTCAAAATCGGTCCAGCCATTTCAAAGATTAGCCAGAACAAACAGACAGACAGACAGACAAAAATTGTAAAAAATGTTAATTTGGTGTATGTACCGTATATATATATTCATATACATGTAGTAAAAAACGGTTATTTCAATATTACAAACAGACACTAAAATTTTATTATATGTATAGATACATATAATATTGCAAAGATTCTTGGATTTAAATTACCAAATAAGAAATCTCTATATCGTGCAACTAAAACTACAGGATTAAAATTTTATTGCCATTAACTTTAAATACTAAGCGTTTTGTCAGCGAATATAATATCTAATAGATGCTCATCTATATCTAACATTTAGTTCGATCCTAGACATTGCCAGTCAGTGCCAAATGTCGCACTAATTGCTTTGCGTAACTTCAAGACATTCACGACTTCGACCCGTTCGTTTGTTTAAAGTTTATTAGCAGGAAATTGACGTAAGCACCTAACGAACTGCGTAACTTTACCTATTTGTACTCCACTCACTTCATTTAACATTGTAATCATTTCACCGTATGATATATCTACTTATTTTTGCTTATGAGACAAAAATCTACATTTTCAATTTAATTCAGAACACAGTAGCACAATTTCTTGGCCGTGCCCAAAGTTAGAAAGCGATTAATCAATGTCTAACAACATTCTTATTCCCGTCTACGAAGTAGCGCAAGAAATACAGCCTTTAAATGACTTAAAGATAGCTTCACAGTTGCAGCCAACAATTGTCTCTTTTAACCGGTCGGCCTCATTAGCATGGTTTGATCGCTCTGGCCTATCAACCTCCACAGATTGATACATTGACGGTAAAGGTCTTTTTAGTAGTTGCTCTAACTTCAATCGTAATTAGGACTGTACGGCTGACTTACCTTTTACTTTTGATCGATTGTACGACTTTATACATTGAACGAGTGTGTATAAATTGTACGGTTCAAATACGTACACGTTACAATGTTATATAATATGAATAGGCTGTCGTGTATACTTCAATGTATAGAGAATTCAATAGGTAGGGGTTTAAGGTAAGGAACTCGATGCGGACAATCGGGTACTCGCTATCGCAATTTAACGAGCCACGATTGTTTTTCTCAGTTCTGAATAATATTGAACTTGAACGTCCCTCGGTATCTGATGGCGATACTTTCGTTGGCCGCACTGTACTGTTAGCTGGCTGGCTTACAAATGAACGGTGTGATTATGGGCGCGCGGATCTAACTTCACGATAATTTAAATGTTCTCGCAACCAGCACCACAACGGCCCCGTGAGATGGCAACGATTACACCCGTGACTTCCTCTTATGGCTGCAGTATATCTGAAAATTTTGAATAGAGTTATGGCCATACCGGTCTCGATTAATATATTTATTCAATGATTAATTTCTTGGTTATCTAATTAATCTAAAGTTTTAATTTGTGTTGTAAATTTTTTGCGCTGCAAAATGTTTTGTGCACTAAGATAAACGAACAGTTAGGTAAAAAAGCAATTACGCTTATATGTGTTGAATATTTCAAATTGATCTCTCGGTATAAACTAAATTTTTTGGGTCTTACAAGCGCATATCTTAATTTCGACTCTTATTATTCTATACTCTTAATAATACGACATCACGAAACACTGCGTTTCACCGTGTTAAATTTAACAGTTTTTACATCTCTTGTTTATCATCATAACACTTATGTATTCAAATAATGGTGTTAGTAAAATAGATATTATCTTTGTAAAGTAAATAATTAACTAAACTAGGTAAATTGTCGTTCGTGTATGTAATCCGAGTGGCCCGCCTGCTGCGAATTCGATGCGCGCCTCTAAAGCCAACTTAAACTGCAGAATACGCGATATGAATCTCACGTTTACCGTCGACTAAATAGCGGATAAATTAGCTAACCGAGTTAAATTAGTTTAGCCAGCCAGCTGCACTGAGATCAGCTAATTTTGTACTATTTTTACACTGAATATTTTCATAGAATGTCTATAAAATATTCTAGGTGTTAGCGTTCTCACACACGAGTGGCATGATGTCAACGGCAGCCGCATATTTTTAGGTATTAACGATGGGTCCTATTTGGTATTTCCATTAAATGCTATCTTATAACCACAGGTGTACTTTTCTAAACAAAAGTGGTTTCCAACCTTTATCACACACTAGCCGCCCGACCTCGCTTCACTTCGGTATCAAAAGTATCTTTTGTTAACGGACGCTAACATTATGAACACACCTACATTAAACATGATTGCAATACTGTCTGCGAAATATTATTGCATTACTGCAAATTTACGCTGTGTACTGTATTGCAAATTTAGAAATATTAAAATTCTGTTAATTGCTAAAAAATAATGTTAAACGTAATAAATATAGCCTATGCTACTCGCTACACCTCAAGCTTTCTAAAGTTGTAAGATTTTTTCTGCAATCACTTTATGCAATGGCTACGAGTTTAAATATGTAGATAGACGCAATGACAAAGTGGACTTCATTTTAATATAAATAATTTTGTTGTTGAAAGTACCCGCATTATGATTTTGAAGCATTTGGGATCCAACGGAAATAGTATTTGGAATTCTATAACAATAAAATGTGAATCCTTGCATTTTTTAAATTTGGGATCTAACGGAAATACATAATAATTTTTTGTGGGTTCCAACGCCAAAAATATTTAACTGGAATTTTAATGGGAAAGGATCAATGTATTGGAAAAGAAAATGATTGATTAAAATGAAAACACCATAATTTAATTTTTTTTATCAATAGCAAAAACTTAAATACATGTTGGTTACTTCATTAACATTAATGTTAATTATAATAAAGGAAAAACATTTGTTTTTAACCGACTTCAAAAATAAAGAGGAGGTTTCTTAATTCGACCGTATATATTTTTTTTTATGTGTGTTCGCGGATAACTTCGTCGTTTATGAAAAGGAGATATCTTTCTTTATCATGGCACCAACTTTAAAATTATAAAATACTTATTTTATTATTTTTGATTAACTAAATCAAAATACGAATTACTTTGTGGTATGTACATTTATTTTTTAATTTTATTTCCTTCCTATTTGAAGTCGGTTTTCTTTTTGTTAATAAATTTTTATTTCGTGGTAGTTTTCTTGTTTTCGAAAAAAAGTGCTGTGTCGACAGCTGCCGCCGACGCGTCGACGCCTGCTGTCGACCCGACTGCCGACATGCCGTTCATGTGTTTGAGCGCTTATGATCAGCGGTAATTATATCCCAAAACTTTATTTATTCCTGATATTTGTTATACAGATTTAAATTGCCAAAACTAGTTAAGTTTTAGTTTAACCATTCTGTTGTACATTTAATTAATTAATTTATTATGATTATACATACATACATAGCTTCACGCCTTTTATCATCGAAGGGGTAGGCAGAGATGTTTAATCACCCACTTATCGCAATTTTTTTATTTTACGTTCCATGTAACAGGGGGCTAGCCTGTTGCCATTTATGGGACACAATTCTAATTATTATAATTATAATCTTAGTTATTTATGCTAATTTTATGTAGCTGACTCTGAGTCCGAGTAAATTGTATTCAATGCAAATGATGAAGCGACGCGATAACTGCAGTATTGAGTGAATGTTAAAACAGAACCATCCGGTGTCGAACGTTTCACGAGTTTTCCTCGCAGCTAAGTTTCCTGCTTGCATAAGTGAATCGTAGATTCAGTGAGTGCCGACCTCTGCTCCGATCCGTAGCTACCTATCGACACTGTTAGAAAAGGAAGTTGTGCCTACTTAAAGCCACTTTACAATGCCACGTTCCGACGCCCTTTGTGCACTTGTCGTGCGTTTGACTGGTTTGTAATAGTGGCTGCCGCTCTTTGCGGAAGCGAGATCGAATTGGCCGATTCGTGAAGACATGCTGGCTGAGCGCTCAATCTCATGTGAGATCGCTTATTGCCACTGTACCGCACCTGCGCACAATTATTTAAAAGTCGTTATCTTTATTTAATACCTAACTAACTAAACGAACACCGTTTGAGACTAGAATGTTACGATAAAAGCTGTTTTATATTCGCAAACGCAATTGTTGCACGCTAGCTTTTTATTAGAAGACGCTATAATTTTGAGTAGACACGCATAAGCCTCCTCGGAGAGCGACGTATCGAATTATTATAACATGGTTATTTTTTCATTGAAAATTCATGATGGATCGTCGCAAAATCTATGATTGATTCGTGGTATATTATTCGTTGCTTTCATAAGAGTGCCTCCGTCGGTTCTCGCGTCTGCGGCTTTCCGCGCCCCTTCAGTTGCTATGATTGATTGCGTCTTGGCAAACTTCATATGTTTGGAAGATAATTTTGTATTTCAGGCATAAACAGATTATGTGTGAAAAGAATCATCACTTTCGTACGCTCCTACCGCCGTACAATTCGCCATTCATTGTGACTGCGCAATTTTGCCGCATGATTGCTTTAATGTCTTGTCAAATATCTAAATTTAGTTGCTATATAATGTCGCAGTTGGAGATCTCAATCTATCATATATTAGTAATGAATTACAATAGTTTGTTATGTGTTCTTGGATTTTTTAGTGTTCGGGCATGACTTAATCGTTTGAAGTATTTGAAAACAGCGTCAACTCTATGAATTATAGTTATTTGAATATAATTTAAATCTCTCTTTATTGGCACACCTTCGCGCTCCGAAATTGTGTAAGTCATACGATTAAGGCGCCACTCAAAGAGAACTGATACTATTCACGCGAGAAATGAAAGTTAGTGGCAGCTGTATCCCACCACGTTTGCTGTTAATCGAAAATTTGTCGCCTATGACATTTGAGATATCGAATTCTAGACTTATGCCATGCCTTGAACGCCGTAAGGCAAGTCTTATCTAAGTACTAATGGGCCACATAAAGTAAGTAGGTAGGTAAATGTGACTGAACTCCAATTAACTTAAAGAAATGATGGAAAATATGCATAGGTAATGTAATAGTTACCTACACCTAAGTAGTTGTTATATTATAGATAATATGTCACAATATTAAAATAGAGTTTAAAAAATAAATAGTTTTTAATTTATTTTTATATTCTGATACAAACACATAAATCAAAACGTATCTATATTCCATACATCAAGGTTATGGTTATATATTATGAATTAGGATTAAAACGTGTAGAGAGCAAAGTAAGTAGTGAGAAGGTACTCGATTCGTCGGTAGCTCGTTAGAGATTGACTATCTCACGCTATCGAGATCGCGAGCAAATTGATCTGCGCACGCGCACCTCGAGCTATCGGTTGACAATGCCGACTCTGATTGAATAGCTAGAATGCATGCTAAAACAGAATAATTTTGTCCACTCGACTAGGCGTGCAAATCACTTGAATTGCAAATGATGATAAATGACGCCGTTACGTTCATCTGACAATTTTAAGGTTGAATTCTGTGACCAATACCAATTTAGTATAATTTAACGTATATTATACGAATCATGAATGAATACTCAAAATAATAAATTGAAGAGACTTACATGCCTTTCTATTATTTAATCTAACCTCGATGCGAAGCGCTTAGCAATAAATTACGTCAAGCTTGTCGCATTGTTGAGGCTATATCTTAATTCAAAACATTTGATGTCATAAAGCGCAATTACTGTGCGCAATCACTTCCCACGGCAACGTTGGCGTGTCGGTAAAACTGGAGCAAGAGGTGACACATAGAACACTCTTGGGGAACGTAATGCTAGTAATATAACAATACTCTTGCCGCAACCAATTTATGAAGACCTCTATTACATCCCGTCCGATTCTCGATACTAAAGGGCGAAAAAGGAGCACGAGTTGTACTCAACAGCTCTATGAGTTATGGTGTTTCGGTGTAGGGCTTCAACCTCGCAGCGGTTTCATAACGTTGGCATTTGCGTGAGAGCGCAGTCGTCGCGACGTTGTCGTACAGCCTCCGGGCTTGTACAACACACGGATAATTGTACCGAGAACAAATATATAACCATATTGTTAAAACATGATATAAAATCATGTCTAAGTATAAAATATACAATATGAATTACATGTTGAAAGTTAACTTTCATAGGATTACTATGATGTTATAATACAATAAATTCTAATGTACCTAGTCTGCTACATTTTCTATAAATATAATTCATAAACTAGTTCGAGCTAGATTATTTTGCCTAGTACAGCATCTTTCTTTGATGTCTTATTGTCAATACGTAGCAATGCTGCATAGAAAGGCTAGAAGTGAGTCATCAAATCACAACAATTTTAGTGGTTAGGAAGTGAGCACAGTTTTCTGGGAAAGAGTAATTTGAGGTATTTTGCTATTTCAATAGCTTGTGTAACATACACTTTGGTGACGATTTCGTATAATTATGAGCCGTGTTTTGTTTAAATAACGCTTATGTTGCTATTATATGCGGTTTGTCATAGCTAAATCTGTTTATAATAGCGTTGTTTCTTCTAAAAATTTAATATTGGCATCATTTGCGATATAATTGCGGTGTCATTCTCTGATAGATATAATTTGACTCATTACTTGATTTCACTGACTCAATAGCAGTTAGTTGTAGACGACTTATAATTTAGGTCGAACCGTGACTTGATTTGCATGTAGGGCGGTTAGCTAAAGTTCATAGGTATTCTATGTGTCTACTCATAGACTTTACGTATTTTTTTTTAATCATGAACCGACATTTGATTTGGCTACACTGTAGATAGTAGTGTAGGTTGTATTGTAATTGTATTAAAAACGTAATTGTTATAATTGTTTTACGTAGGAACAAGCATGTAAATTGCAAAACTACGGCGGTGACGCTTCCATTACTAGCGATGACTAAGCGTTTATTGCGCCATCAGAGGCTGCGTCGACTCTCTGATAGTAAGGAGTGATTCTGCACGTCAAAATATGCAATTGACAGCGATACATTAGGAACTATCGAGCGATCGCATTGCCGACTCCAGTCGTAATTTTTCACTGTCAGCGCTGAGACTAAACGTCCTCGTCATCGCTTCGACTAGTGACTGTCAAAAAATGTTAATGCAATTTTCGCTTGCACGACGAGGGTGCCGGTAAAATATTGCCGTTAGTAAAACCTTTCCACTTACTAGTTCCGAAGGGCATCGTGTTTACTTTAATACTATTTGTTTTGTTAGGCATCTATCAATCTTTGTCACTATTTTATTTAGACCGGCGTTGTCGCTGTCATGTTTTACAAGAATTATGATTTTAGAATAATGCAACAATACCAGTTGCAAGCAACCGCATTTCGATAAGCTAGTGGATGATTGTTGCAACTTGCAAGTTTCCGGTTGGAAATTGTCGAAAATGCGTTATGGGCGTGCAGTTTGTTGATCTAGTTTGTTCTGCGTATCGGTCATGGCGTAGGAATCTGTTTACGTGTATTGTTGTTATAGCGGGGGCATGCCGGCGATCTTGCGATAAAGCTGGATATAATCGGTTTAGGCACGCTGTCGCTCACGGGACTATGTACTAATTGCCATGGTTATGTGTTACGTAGACCGGTTAATGGCCGATAAAATATAGCGTGCATTTGCGCAACACTTAGGTATCTATAGGTAATTGCATGATCGGTAGATTGAAGCGGAGATAACATTGTCCGCTCTGTCGTTTTGCTACCCTTTTAGTAGTTGCGTAGATGATTATTTCACGTACATAATATCAGATTTTTGTGCCAAGCATGATGTAAATTTGACCTCTGTTACCCTAGGTGCTAGATCAAGGATGTTGTAAGTTTAGAGAGTTTTTCTGTCTGTCGATGTCCAACTAGAACCGAATATGTCTGTTTCTATGCGCCTGACTTGAATATTTGTGAAATTCGTGTTGACAAAAGCTAGTTTTCGCGTATAATTGAAAATTAATTTAAAGACACAGATAAGAACAACAAGATAGACTGACGCTGTAAGGAAAAGGCTAAGGTCATAAAACACTACATTGTTGCAGTTTTGTTGTTATTAATACTTTATATGTCAAGATATTGTTGAAATGTCCTTCAAATACTTTCCTCTGAACGTGATCTACATAAAATTACGTAGGTACACATTCTAGTTATTCCATTATCTCGAAGTTTGATCTATAGTTAGTGCCAATGCTTGATCAGAGCCTAGGGCCACTGTAAAATTTACATTTACATTACGTTTGCTCCAGATTCTACTAAAGTTGCGACACTACTAGCTCGTAACATTTATTGACAATTTATATATCCATTCCGCCGTATGTTGAGGAAAGGAATGTCTGTCTTTCTAAATTATGTGTGTGTACATTTGATTTGCATTGTTTTTGTCGAAGAACGTCATTTTGTACACATATGACATGATGTTGTGTTGATGTGTAAGAGTTACTACATGCACGAACGTTGTAACTCACGCGCATAACCAATGTTTGAAAATGAAATTGAAATTTTGTTCTGCATGACATTTTACTCATGCGCTTGTACCACAAAATCGATTTCCTTAGCTCTTTCTCATCTCATGATGCTAAAAGCCGCGGCATGTTAAAAAGGGACATCGCGAATTTTGTGAATTTCCACTCCGAGCTGCGGGTCGGGTCACTCGTGCTATGTAAATCTGAGACCTTTTATTTTCTCGTGCGGCAGCATGTTATAATGGAATTGTGGGGCGATGTTTGTGTTGGCAATGCTTCTGCCGCACGCGTGCATGCTTTGTAAATGCTATCGATACCGGGGCTTTAATATCGATTAATTTTCGAAACAATGTTTTCAATTTTAAAGTTCACTGGTGCTGGAGTCACGAGTTGTGGGTTTGCATTTGTTGTGTTTAAAATTTCAACAAGTTAAGTATTGGTATTGCCTCTCATGTATTTATGATTTATGTAAAATTTACTGCACATTGTGTTTGTAATATAAATTAATTTGCAAACACTAATGTTTGTATGATACTATTTGCAATAACCATATGTGTAGTCTTAGCGTGCAAGCGTAATTTTATATTCTCAAAGAAAAAATAAACATTCAATCTGATACATTAATGTAGCCTCCATTAAACGATTAAACGTTGTTCGCTCATCTGCATGCATGCAACGCAGTAGCCGTCTTCAAAGCTCAGCCGCTCGAATAAATTCGGATTTGTAGCCTTACTGTGGATCCATTTCCAAAACACTCGTATTTACTATACAACAGTATGGAATGTCTATGTAATATGTTATGTACATATTTTTAGTGAAACTATAAATGATAATGACACCCGTGAAATTCTGTGAGAGTATTAGTTTGAGATAAACTACTGATTAATAATTATAATGTGGGCAGATTTTCCGGTTCCTAATTGCTTGATTTAAATAAGGTGTAAACGGCATTCAAAGTTAAAATATTTAAGGAATGTTATGGATTGAGTTAAGTGTTCGTTTTGTATTATCTATTGTGGCAAACAATAGTGCGGTCCACCTGATGTTAAGTGGTGAGCGGTGACTATCGATTTCATAAGTGTCTGACACACAGTTGACAGTTCCACTGATGTCTCAGCGAGCCCCAGCCACCATGTAAAAAAAAGAAAATCACAACACTATTTAGATGATGTTGCTTTGATTGTGGTCTTCAGCAGGATGAAGAAATTTCTCCAATTAGACTTTCATTTTTTAACGAAAAGGCAACTAAGACATCGCTTTATTACCATCCTCCCGCGTTCTAGAAATATCTTTTTTTTTATGAAAGTAAATAGGCAGGATAAGTCACGTCTGTTCGAACCAAGTCTTTTTATTAACTTTGATGAGATGACATGCTAAAGGAAAATCGATAATAATATAGATACAGTATAGAGCCGCGTATGTCGTACGAGGAAGGGACGGCGGCTTGGCGGGACTGTGAGTAGGCACACAACTTATTAAGGCTCACAATCAGGTCTGTAGTTCGGCAGAGCCTGCTCTTTGAATTTACGATGTGCCTGACCGACGTTTATCGCATGCGAATGATCTGCCCACGGCGCACGGACCGCTACACACACATATTTTATTTTATTCGCGCTACTGTGATGTAATGAGCTGATAAATGGGAGAAAACCACCAATTAGTGTCGATGAATTTATTGTTTCTACTTAAAACGTTGGAGGGCCACGTACTTAATCTTAAATTGCATTTTAAAATTGGTTGCTTTCGAATTTAACTCTACATTTAGATAGATTGCCAATTATATGTTCTGTCATGTAAGCATAATCTCTTCTTAATTTTGGTGTTATTACTGTTATTAATAATCACCGGATATATCTCAATAGCTATTACGCGTTCCATCGAGGTGAATTTATCGTATTAACAGCTTCAAAGACAATATTTTATCGAAATCATTCAAGTTTATTTTTCTTCTCACTTTTTAGTTTGTTTTATTCCGTACGGTTTAATGTTGTTCACTACTGTTTTTTGTCACTACAGTGTGTTAATGAAATTTCCTGTCTGTTAGTGTATCTAAAATAAATACCTAAATATGAGAAATCCCAAACAAAATTCACTTTTGAGTTGAGCTCTTCTTTTTACACCATTAATTTACCTATGTGTATTGTGTTTGTGTGTTTCCAATGAAATCAGTCGCATAATAATGTGGTTGGTACGACAGATTGATATGCACTTTAATATAACCTCGTGATAGAACATTTGCAACTCAGGAGTAATAATTACAATTAATTGTACCTACTATATCGTCATGTCAACATATGAAGTCAAGTTATTAAGTCGTAAGTCGTAAAGATGGTTAACATCTTTGTAGCTTAAATTATAAACATTTAGTAAAATTTAAAATCTAAATTATTACCTATAATATAAAGCGGAAGAGTTTGTTTGTCTTTTTGTTCGAACGCGCTATTCTCTGGAACTAACAGTCAGATTTAAACAATCATTTTTGCGTATGATAGCTCACTTCTCGAGGAAGGTTATAGGCTATGTAACATCACGCTACTAGCGACGGGAGCAGAGCAGTAAGCAAAGACGCAGGTGAAACCGCGTCGCGGTAAGCTAGTTACCTATAGTTGTGAAAATTTTGCTGCTATAAAGGTTATTACAGTTATTTTTATATAAATACTTACACATATTTATGCTATTATATAGTATATCATAAATATGGATTACCGTATTGGAATGTGAAATGCCTCGTAGTAAGCCAGTAGTTCCATGACACATGCATATTCAATACTGTGGGCAGAAATTTAATATGTCGTATTTCATAACAGAGGTAGCCTAGGAATGATATATCATCCTGAGATATTAGAGCAATAATTCTCTCATAATCGATTTACAAATCGATTATATAGATTTTAATCGAATGGCAGGAGCTATTTAAGGACCGATTAAAGTGAAGTGAGATGTTTGAGAATGGTGAGGAAATATATCGTGTTGGTCACACGATAGCCGATAAAAGACAGATGAAGATATATCAAGACTACGTTTCGCTAACTATAATTATGTCTACCTACATTAGGTATACCGGGCTCTTACAGTTTTATACGATGAAAAGAAAATCAAAAGATTCAGAATAGGTGTCAAGAAAGGGAACTCCAAACTATTGAAAACCCAAGGCACAATGTTTTATACAATTGCTCTTTAAGTGATTGTCTAAATCTCTTTACAGTACAGATAAAAGCTAATTTATTGTCTATAAATTAGCTAATCATAATAACTATGTATATCTTAATTAAACACGTATATTTTAGAATGTGTTGTATGTTTGTAAAATTATTAAAATGTCTGGTGTTGCCAGTAGGTATCAGAAAACTGGATCCCCGCGAATTTGAAATTAAACGCGAACATTTCAATCTGTACTATTATATAAAGTGCGCAAGAGTTTGTTTGTTGTTATTTGTTTGTTTGTTTGAACGCGCTTATCTCTAAAACCACCAGTCGGATTTGAATGATTCTTTTTGCGTATGATAGCCCAGTTCTTGAGGCAGGTTATTGGCTATGTAACATCACGCTACTGGCGGCGGGAGCAGAGCAGTAACCAAAGACGCGGGTGTAACCGCGCTGCGGGAAGGTAGTCTATACTATTACCTATATAAAGTGGAAGAGTTTGTTTGTTTGTTTGTTTGAATGCGCTAATCTCTAGAAACACCAGTCGGATTTATAAAATCTTTTTGCGTATGATAGTCCAGTTCTTGAGGAAGGTTATTGGCTATGTAACATCACGCTACTGACGACGGGAGCAGAGCAGTAAGCCAAGACGCGGATGAAACCGTGCCGCGGAAAGCTACTATTATATAAAGCGAACAAGTTTATTTATTTGTTTTATTGTTTGTTTGAACGCGCCAATCTCTGGAACTACCAGTCGATTTTAATAATTATTTTCGCGTATGATAGCCAAATTCTTGAAGAAGGTTATAGGCTATGTAACATCGAGCTACTGCGATGGAAGCAAAGTAGTAAGCAAAGAAGTGGGTGAAACCGCTTCGAGAGAAGCTAGTACTTAAATCTATGTATATAAAATATTTTTTAACAAAACGAAAACCGACTTCAACCAGGAAGGAAACTAAAAAGTAAAACATAATTTTACTTAGCAAAAAGTAAGTTGTTTTTTGATTTAGTCAATCAGAAATGATTAATAAGTATTTTATAATTGAAGTTAGTTCCAAGTAAAACGATAACTATAAGTATCATCAATCTTAATTTGCTATTGTAGTAAAGTTCTTATAGTATTGCTTCGAATTATTGGTCGAATTGAGAATGAGGGAATTGAGGGTATACAACCGTACAATACAATAGGTAACTTAAGCTCAATTGTAATTAAACAAAGTACTAGTTACGCTTTCTTACATGATTTATCCAATAAATATAAATAGTGAATATTACGAGGCATACTGTGATAACATTATTACCCTTATTGTATTTTCTATATTTCGCGATTCAGATATTGTACCATTGAACTCTATTTATTGACCAATTTCACTAAGTGATAAGTTTCTCCAATGATAGTAACATATTAATACTATTATTATTTCTAAATAACTGTAATTAATGACCGCACAATGCATTACAGGATATCATATTTTCACTCAACTATTGTCGGTCTGTCTCCGTGTGCCACAAAGGCTAAATGTTAAATGTTAAACCTATTGTACTACTTGCACGCCATGTGCTTATAATAATCGTGATCTACAAAATTATAATTATTAAATACTAGCTTTCCACTGCGTGATTTCATCCGCGTCTTTGTTAACTGATCTGCACGAATCAACAGTAGAGTAATGTTACATAGCCTATAACTTTCTCGAGAACTGGGCTATCATACGCAAAAATAATTTTTCAAATCCGACTGGTAGTTACAGAGATTAGCGCGTTCAAACAAACAAACTTTTCCGCTTTATATTATAGTATAAATATATTTTTGTTATATAATATAATCTGCATGATCCGCATAATCTGAATGGCGCTACGCTTAAGTAAATGATGACCGCGATAGGTCACCATGTAAGATAAAAGTCTGTATTTGCACTACGGATACAATGTTTATAGTTATTATACACAACATTTTTAGTTGTATTAGAAACTATTAGTTCCAGGTAGTACCAGGAGTACAAGCACAAGAGTTTATAAGAGTAGGTAATGTTGTTATGATTGCGAACTTTTGTGGTGGAAATAATTCGATCAGGCTGCTCTAATTAAAACAAGTCATCTCGCTGTTAGAGTTAAGTTTGCGTGGGTTTGGGTTGTAGTCTGGATACGTGGTACACTGACGGGCAACCGATGGATAAGGGTCACGCTAGTAGATCCACGCTGGTTTCAGCATGAATGGGCCGGATCGACCGGGAAAGTAGTACCATCTCATAGAAGAAAGTAGTATCCGTACTACTGCGTTTCGTTCGGTGAGTGAAAGCGCCGGAGGCCTAATTTCCCCCCTTTCCTCTTTCCTCACTTCCCTCATTCCCTTTCCCTACCACATTCCCAGCCGTCATAATGGAGGCCACCATACCAGCAGTTTAAGACGATGACTTTTGGTATGGTGGCCACCACTTCTGGATTCCACTGTCTGCTTACCATCAGGCGGGGTGGAGTCACTATGGTAGGATAATATATACATATAAAAAAAACTCACGAATGGTCAAAGTGGCGATGCTTGAGGGAGTCCTATAATAATAAATAATAATAATAATAAACGTTTATTTCAGGCAAGCCTATATGGTGCTAGTAACAATTGTCGTAAGTGCTAGTGTTAGTAATACATTATTTATTTATCCTAGTGTGGAGTCCCATCCAATGTCGCATCATTGGGGACTCCCATTTGTCAACAAACACACTCACACACACCTATGTCCGCGGTGGAAATCTTTATGCTGTCATGGTGATAAATGATGAGACTAACTGAAGCTAAGACATACAGCAATATCTCGTCGTCTTAGCTAATTACTACTAGCTAAGATGACGAGAACTACTGAAATTGACTTGCATCAGTAGCAATGATTGCGAATGAAATGACAGAGTGTGCAAATAGGGTCATGAGTCATGGGAGCGAGTGCGTGTGATGCCGTTGATTTATCTCGCTTCATTACACGAACCGCTCGAGTATTTAATCGGACCGCGGGAGGCGCCCGCGCATAAGTGTTCACCGCTTTTCTACTGTCAACGAGTCAAGTGTTCATTAATATTTGATTATATAAAAATATTTCAGAAACATCATCAGGATATGCTAAAATGGTCTATATTTTTAGTAAATAACTCAGTACGAGTATCATGTAACACGTAACAAAAAGAAAACCGACTTCAACCAGGAAGGAAACTAAAAAGTAAAAAAATTATTTTTTCTTAGCACAAAGTTATTAGTATTTTGATTTAGTTAATCAAAAATGATTAAATAAGTATTATATAACTTTGAAGTTGGTGCCAAGCAAATACTATTAAGTAAGAACCTTATTACAATAGCAAATTAAGATTGATAATACCTATAGGTACCTAGTTATTGTTTTCATCATCATCATCATCATATCAGCCAAAAGACGTCCACTGCTGGACATAGGCCTCCCCCAATTTTCGCCATCGTAGCCGGTCGTTCGCCGCCCTCATCCATCGGTTGCCCGCCACCCTTATAAGGTCGTCGGTCCACCTTGTGAGGGGTCTGCCCACGCTGCTTCTTCCGGTTCGTGGTCGCCACTCTAGAACCTTTCTGCCCCAGCGGCCGTCAGTAAATTATTAGTTATTGTTTTACTTGGCAAAAATTCTTATTTAATTATTTCTGATTAACTAAATCAAAATACGAATTACTTTGTGCTAAGTAAATTTATTTTTTAATTTTTAGTTTCCGTCCTGGTTGAAGTCGGTTTTCTTTTGTTAAAAATTATATCCTTATAGGTACGTGACATTTTATAACATTGTAAAACAAAACTACAATTTAAAAAAATATTAAAACTTATAAAGATGCTTTCACATTTTTAACATTTTTGAAACCTTTTTTACATTTGCTCGAAGTGAATGGAGATTGTGTCGCGAGTAACTTTGTATCACAAAAAATGGAAATTAAAAATTTCGTAATTTCAAGACTATTATGATTACCACCGCACATATGCTGTTTGTCGGTCGTTTACTGAAACTGCCAAAATAATAACCAGTTAAATAACACTACTCATCAATTATTACCATATTAATTTACTTGACAGCTTAAATACCTTTTATGTATGAATGACTCAGTTTTGTTTTCATTATAAAACAATTTCTATAATGATGGTTACTTTGTTGCCAACAAGTTTGCGCCTGACTGTATTCAGAAGTCAGCCTCTTTTAAGATCGTCCCTTTTGTCCATGTCACGCAAGTGGTGCTGCGTTGATCAGAATCGACAATAATTAAATATCTCATGCACCCTTTAATACACCAATTTATTCACTCCCCGACTTTCGCATGTATTAATTAAGATTGATACGAAATGTTCGCTGTTTAACTCTGGGCTTGTTTATTTAACTACATGTATAAATTATTGCCATTTTGCCAGAGTGAACGACCTCGGATAAAAAAATATTGCATCGAATTTGTTTTATACAGTTACTATACAAAAGACATCAACGCGTTCGGCCGTTTACGATAGATGCTATTTTCACGCGAATTTTCTTGTAGATAAATGATAGCTGTTATACACCGTATAGCTGTTAATACACCGTACTGATTTTTGACTACACCCTGAGAAATTTAGACTGATTTATTTCTCAAATCAAGAAGTATTTACTTTTTAACCGACTTCAAAAAAAGGAGGAGGTTTCTCACGTATATATATTTTACAGTTATAGAATTTAGCTATAAGTTCAGGGTTCATACATATGCGAATGAACCATGCATGAAAAAAATTGTACAGATATGCATAGTTCATTTTAATATTGATATTATACGGTATGTGGCCTTGTTAAGTGTTCGACTAGAATTTACACAATGACAAGCGATCAAAGCTACGTTATTAGAAGAAAGAAGGAAACACGTTAACTTGTAAAACTAAGATTACCAGTATATTATCATGCAAATCTCAATTAGTGTACAGAGACACTAGTTAGTCTGAAAGGACAATGCCATAATTAGTTCCCACGTTGTGATTTTAGTGTTTATTACACAAATTCTCAGAACCTTTTATTAAAGCGGTACAGTAGACAAAGCGAGAGTTAAAGTGCCACTGTGGCGCAGTGGGAGCGCAAGCGACTGCTGTGCACGAGATTGTGGGTTCGATCCCCACTCGGGACGAAACTTTGTGTGACTCATAAATATTTAGGTAATTTTGTTCTGAGTCTGGGTGTACTTTGTGTCCGTTAATTGTATGTTTGTAAAATCCCCCCGATACAGGACTTGCTTCTTACTAAAATTGTATTATAAAAAGTAGTAGAAAGTAATTAGTCTTCATAATAGACGATTTGTTGATATTAGACTAACACCCAGTTTCTGAAAGACTTATCAACGAAAAATTAACTAGTCACCTGTTAAATCTCATGTGAAGTGCCAATTGGGTTGCTAAAAGGCTGAATAATTATCCATGCTTTTGTATGCTTTTAAGTTTTTCGTTGATCAGCCTTTCAGAAACTGGGGGTAAGTGGATGGATACATTACTCGTATATCTTTACCTTACAGAAGACCATAGCAACGCTGTCTGGGTAGTGTTGTGTCTCTGCTAGCGAATAGCTATTGCAATTGCTACTAAGGTAACGGTAGTGCTGAACGGCCTTACAAGTACATTTACCTGTTTTTACATTGCTGCAGCGTCAGGCGTGGGTGCCATGGGTAACTAAGTCTCTTGTTTCCGTGGTCTATGAGCGATGATTACCATTTGCTATCAGTTGTATCGCTAGTACCTTTTGTGGGAAGGACGTAAAGATATTAATAATATTCTTGTGATAATTTATAATATAGTATCTTCAAAGTAAAAAGGGCACGAGGTGAGAAATACCATAAAGCAATATCTACCTTAGGGCGATTCTTAAAAGATTCCAATTGACAAATACGTATTTCGTGTTACGATTGGTTTCCATTGAGAGTGCGATATGTTAATAGTTTATCCTTCTAAGCCTGTCATCATTGCTTCTGTACTATCGAGGATCTATCTAGTACATTGCTTATAGAACAGAATCTAGAATAAAATAAATACACATTGTCTCTTCTTGGTATTACCAATGCAGAAAATGCAGTTGGCCTGCAAGTTTCGTGTACACAATCTCGCTTCATTTACCATCTATTTATATATATTTTTAAATATTATATTACCTAGTGTTTATGTCGCTGTTAATTATAATGCGATTATATAAAGGATGGTATTTAAATTGCTAATAAATTATATG
The DNA here is from genome assembly GCA_963082885.1 of Parascotia fuliginaria. Classification (NCBI taxonomy): domain Eukaryota; kingdom Metazoa; phylum Arthropoda; class Insecta; order Lepidoptera; family Erebidae; genus Parascotia; species Parascotia fuliginaria. Next base: position 7,566,481 of record OY720180.1, on the reverse strand, counting down.
TACAGTAAGGCTTAAAATAGAAAAATATAATGAAATAAATAGTTTGACGATTAATATGAATTCTCAGAAAAATAAAAAGTTAATACTGTTGTATTTTAATTTCCATCTGACATCGATTAATATCTATTAAATGAAATAAATTACAGAGAGCTAGTTAATAGAGGACAGTGATTAAAATAAAGGTATCTGTATTACTGTTGTGGGGTGTTAACAGGGCTGGCATTACAGGCAAAAATAATTATATCTATAAATAATGTATGCAGTTTTTTGAACAGTAAATTAATTTTACAAATATGATAAAGATAATATTATACACCTATTATGATTAATGATATAATTTCTAAGTAGTAAGGACGTGTTATTTAGCTTAGAGAAGTGTCCCACTGCCAGCCCTACTCTCTTCAAGGGTTTAACTTTCTTAGCTTAGTTATAATTACCCGCCCAGTAATTTCTTACTAAAATAGCTTTCTTTTATTAATAATATTTCTTCAATTGAGATCTTATTAATTCTCCTTTTGGGTGTCTATTTCCAAAATGTCAAGTAACGCCATCAGCTAATTCACCTTGACTAACTATAAAATGCTGTCTATGCCTAAGTAATCATGCATGTCAAAAATGCGGTATCTGCCTTACAAGTTAAACGGTAAACAGCGTCAGTGGCACTTGCGGCCGTTCTTGATTATCCACGCCAACTTAGGATGTGTATCGAGCCTACCAGTACCAACTACCAACATGTTAAAGCATTGATAAATTAAATATTGATTGTTAACGTGTAAGATATAAGGTTGAGATTAGAACGGTTGGCTTAAAGAAGTCTAGCTTTTTATACAACTTGAAGTTTTAATAAGGGCATGTCACACGTCCGCGACGAACCTTTTTAAATTTATAACGCACCTATTAATCCAATTGTGATAGTCGTTTTTTTCTTTAATGCCCGTCGTACGAGTAACTGTACGCTAATACGATTGAAAGTGATCTCAAATAAAACCTTCTATAAATGTAGTTATGAGTTATATAATTTTGTTGATGCTTAATTTGACAAATCAGGCTTGTTATTTAATAATCTTGTTTCATGAGGTGCAAGCTTGTGACACTTGTGATGTGAAATATGATAAGACGTATGTTTTTGAAAATGTTATGAAAATTGCCATAGAAGGCCATAATATATTTTACTTATCTATTCTAATGAGAACGAAAGAAAATAAGACTTTTAAAAGTTAGTGTTGTAATGTTTTTAAATAAATAAGAAAAAAATATTTATTGAAGCAATGCTTCCCACGTAGGTAGTAATTAGGAGAAAATTTGTTAGGGATAGCTTATACAATTATTACAACATTGCAATGTAAAAAGAAGTAATTATACGTTATTTTAATTACTAAGTATTTGAAAGCATTTAAATAAATACAAAAGAAAATTTCCAAGTTCCATTCAGTTATCCTGACTTGTAAATATTAAAGTGGTGACTTCCGCGGGTTGATAAATGAATTTAATTGTAACGTCGGCAGCCATTTTGTTAGCGGGTGGGGTCAACACGACCCCGCCTCGTATTTCCGCCACGGAATAATTAAATATTACCCTACCACAAGACTTCCTCTCAAGAAATGTGATTCGCTATACATCTGTTTACTTATTCCTTTTACACGGCGCTTTGATAGTGATTGAATCTCTCATAAGAATCCTTAAGTAATGGGCTTTTAAATTAAATATATTTTCAAAGGTGTTCGAAATTGTATTTACATATTGTATTATATTATATTGTATAGTAGTTCAATCACAAAAGAAATGAATATACAAAAGTACTTATTTAAAGTCCTGCACACACTAAGTAGGTAATGTAAAACATTTTTCATAACTCTGTCGCTTTTTATGTATGTAAATATGCATATTTTGAAATACCATCGGCCTGCTAAATTTTTTTTAGATTTTTCTTAATCAGTAGTGGTATGTACCACACAGTCGGGGTTCGAATGGTTTATAATATCAGTAATCTTCCATAAACACAAATATTTCAAGATCAAAATTAGCCAAATCGGTTAAGCCATTCTCGAGTTTTAACGATAAATATGAACAGCAATAATTCATCCTACTAAAATATCAATGCGAAAGTTTGCTTGTATGTGTGTGTATGTTTGTTACTGTTCAGCATCTAATGGATTTTAATGAAAATTTAGTATGTAGATAGATTCGGTGCTGGAGACGGACGTAGGCTACTTTTTATTTTTATTCTGGAAGTCGGTCTGTTCCCGAGGGGAACAAAACACATTTTAGGCGCGGGCGAAGCTGTAAGATGCAGCTAGTTTATATATATAGATTATCTTAATACCGTTATTTAGAAACTAAGAACTCTATGTTTATTTATTTATGTTATACTAGCCTCTCAATGCCTGTACTTTTCCTACGACTCAAACTGTTATGAATTTTATATATACCTATTCTTTATTATTTTTGCCGAACTGCCGAAGTTAAGGAGGGAAATGTTTTTAAAATAGATAGTACGCAGTAGCGAGATAAAAATACTCTTACAATTAACGGGTACAAAGTACTTAATGTGTTCTGCTGTCTATTGCGACAAATCAGCAAACAGACAGACAGATAGATACTTACAATGACATTTAGATAGACAACATTTAGATTATTTTATTTAGTAGAGAATTACAAGAATGTAGTGTGTTGCAATATTAGTGGTTCAAAGAAATGTTTATTTTTATAACGGTTTTGCTCCATTGTCTGAAGAAAGCATTTCGTTTGCCACAACTCAAACATTTTCGCTTTGAAGCTGATATTTTGTGCGTTCAATTGTAATAATCGTCTTTAAAAATTCTCTCTTGCTTTCTAATCAAGCTTGAAAACATCATCACATCACATCGGGTGCATGCTGAGTTACTTGATGAACTGTGCGGTGGTTAAATTAAAAAAGATAACTGAAGCAATAAACCGTGCCTAGCTTCAAAATTTCAGATTTTGTATCTGAGCTTTATAAATTAATCACTCTTTCAATCAAATAAAGTGCAACTTTAATTGCAGTAGGTTGACGTCGCTTCGCCGATGTTCGTGTAAAATTCGTTAATATCATCAATAATTAACAATTGATCGATGAGAATCTACTACGAATGAATGACCGATCCGCCTTCGAATGATGTAAACGATTGTTATTAGTAAGTATGCAGGCAGTTTTTATTCATTTGATTAATTGTACTGGTTTTACACCAATGATAAGTATCGACTAATTCTGTCAATACCTGTTGTTGTTTATACGTAACGATCGGTGTTATTATTTAACGATCAGTGAGCAAAATGAATTGATCCAACAAAGCCCTAATTAAAAACCTTAAATTCTTAAAAGTTTATATAAATTACAATGTCTATAAACGCCTAATTTTATTTAATTGTTTTAGCAATGTAAACGATGACGTTTTTAATGTTGCTGATCTACCTATTAGTTAATTTAATTGATATCATCTTATCAGAATTATTATTGTGTTAGGAATATACATATTATTAATCACACCATAAATGCTGGATATTTTTCACGTCGTCATCAAATATCGTTTATAATTATGTGTTAAAAATTATAAGTAATATAATTACATAACTTCGAGATGCGCTGCAGGAGGCGAAGCGCGTATGTCGCTGATTTAAAGCAAATTGAACAGAGAGATTGGCTTGAGAGAACATCTCATTTGACGGTGAAACGCTTCCAATTGTCTCAAGGCTTCGACTCGCTCTATTGTGTCTAGAATTATCAACTCTACGTTTTAATACGAACCTTCAGTTTACACCCCACTCACTTTATTGTGTTCCATGTCACATTGTGTACAATTATCATTCGATAATGGCTTAGTTTTGTAATAGAACCTATGATGAAATGTTTCACTATTATGGTTGTGATCGTTCATCTTCATTATAATGGTTGGTATACATACAGATTATTTGAAGTATAGAAATACGTTAAAACAGCTAAAAATCATCTAAAATCTAAAAATCAACAATCAGTTTTATCAATGATTTACGAGCATAAGTTATGTGAAAGCTACTTTCGAGTAATTAACAACACGTGATGTTAGCAATTATTCACCTATGAGTTAAACTTATTTTAATCAATACATCTTTTATGTACACAACAATAAAAATTATGAGTTTGTTAAAGACCTGTTGTGCCACAGACCATTCATTTAGTTAGTTTGGTTTATTGTGTAGAGCAAATTTTGAAATTGGATAATCATTGTAAGTGTTGACGCAGATTATATCCTACAGCCCTGTGTCGGACTGGTTTTTAATTGCGGCCTGGGCGTGCGTCAGCCGCGCTGATTTATTTCAAATTGAATGCTTCAAGCCTTTCGCGTCCCGCAACCGACATCTCATTCGTCCACAGACCGCCACCTATCAATTAACTAGCACTCGAATTGACTATGTGCTGCGTTGCTTTCAAACTACACCCGCGTTTACCCACCTTGTTATTATGCAGAGAATTCGTTCACATGCTCATTTTAACTAAAACATAATTAAACAGGTATGAATATTCGTGATTCGCCTAGTCTGATAACTACGCTACTGACGTGGACTGTGAAATGTAAGCAATTGAAATAAATGATAATAGCCATTATGACTTTGATCTAATGTGGAAACGTTGCGGTTGGAGTGTGAATTAAATTAATTGTGCTCTATGTCGGATGTGAGATGATGGTATTGTCGTAACGGCAGCTTTTCGCAAGTAATTGTATTTATGAATATTTAATGAATAGCAGATTATTTGGTGTACTGTCAGTTAATATGATGACAGCACAATGAGAAATATTCGGTTGGCTGTCAGCTGACGTCTTCTGAGGCCGCTCTCTGTATAAAAGCCGTTGTCAAAAGATTTACAATACATCTAGTAATAACATATTATTATGGCAATCTCAATATTCAGTATGTCTTGGGAATATACATTTTCAGCATATATCAAAGAAATATCTACTTATAGATTTCGTAGGTATATAAGAATGGCAAAATTAATATTTTGTTAAGTAACAAACAATGTAAACCTTTGTATATCTGCTGAGTTCAGTTTAACTTAGTCTCTTTTTTACCTAACATATTTATTTCTACTACGATTATCTGAAATAGGAGTTCGTTGGTCTTTGTCTATTATTGTACTAAACCAAGTTAACAAAAAATATGTCTTTATGGTGCTTATACGGATATCAAAATACAATATCACCTTAAGTGAATATAATTCGCCACGAATTAGAGCATTACGTGATTTTATAGCGAATCGAAGGGTCGCACGAGGTTATTGACACTTGAATAGACCAGACAAAATTTTAACAAAAATAAAAACTTACAGTAGTTAACAAGGACACGTAATATCGACATCTCGTCACGGTCGGTCGGGTTTTTAAACTTACAAATTGCAGTCGGCTTGTTAATTGGTCAGAATTGGAAGGCGGATGACTAGTGTTTTTGGTAGTGCGAAGTGCGCGCGCGACGTAATGATAAGCTGCGAGGTAATAGCGGGCTGTGCGCGGGAGTGCGCGCCCTGCTGAGTCAGCGAACTTGAACGGTGCTGGCGCCTTCAGGTAGCCACACGCTCTTCCTCATGCTTCGCGCCTAATGCACAGTTTGGCGTGAAAATTACCCATACACACTCATTCATTTAGACCTAACATTTTGTTTTAATTTTTCGTAGAATATAATGTTGTCGCTACACACATCAAGTAATTTTTATATGTATGTGATTGTATAAATACAGTACCCGCATAACTTATGAACATGTTGTGTTCTATAAATATTACAGAGACAGCAGTAAAAAAACATCATCAAGGAGTTGCCGGTTGTGAAAAAGAAGGGAGTGAAATAAGATATGATATGGACTTATCGATAGAAAGAAAAATAATTAATACCTATTTTACGTTACGTGGATATTCTATGAAAGGGTAGATACTTACCCGGTCGATCTAGCTGCTATTGCTAAAATCCGTAACAATCTATTAACAAAACAATATAATAACACTAAACAGTCAGAAACTCTAAATTAACTGTAAATAAGTCAGTGACTCTAAATTAATTTGACCTCCAAGTATTGTTTGTACAAAAATATATATAAACAGTAAACACCCTTTACACATATCGACATAATATCTTATCGCGATCACCTCCAATGCTACTTTAAATTCCTAACACGTACGCCTCCTTGTTTGATTGTATTTCACTTAATCCGTCCGTTCCGCTAATTTTCTATGGTAATTCATCGGTGGTATTGTTTTATTCTGTTACAGTCGCCGACATAGCTAGCAAGTTATGTAAAATATGTACATGCTACAATAGCCTTTACACAAAGGGTGCAGTGTCTATAGTCCTATATGGATACATGTATGTATTTAATATCAAATGCGACTAGTTCGGGTGCCGACCCTACGCATCCGGTCAAACCACTCTCGTTTGCACCTTGTCAGCGCTACTGATTCTATCTGTGGCCCTAATTGCTGATATTCCATTAAAGTAATAAATACGCTTCGCCTTCTCACCTTCATATTAGAGTTGATTACTGCACTCTTCTGTTTCTATTATGTCATGAGTTGTTAATGTTTGACGAGCGATTGTTCGGCTACTTTCGTTGTGTTAACAATATTCGTGAGATTTCTTGTTTACTTTCACAGGTGTATTAAGGTATCATCAGAATTGAATGAATAATTAGACGTAGACGGTTGTTAAAGTATGTTTTATTCGAGCTCTTAATGGATCTTAGTGTTTTATAATATGTAACAGGCTGCGGGGTGATAAAAGCGTTGTTTCACAACTCATCTACGTGTATGCGTGACACGTATCTCAATGATGTGTTATAATAAGATAGTATTTCTTCTAAACAGGGAAGTTCACACCGTAGTTAGTCATATACACATTTTTGTGTGTTTGCGCGTAAGTTCTCACACACGCATCAGATTGTCAGCGAGTGGGATAACAGTTTTGTACTTACGTCGAAATTTGTTTGGGATGGTAAAAAGAAATGCGATAAGCGGAATAGAGGGATTGAAGTTTTGAATAGACAGATTAAAGTTTTGCGTTTTAATATATAATATGAACGTACTTATAATAGGCATTTAAAAGCACTTAAAGAAGTCGTTAATAAATTTTAATTATACATTTATTACGTAGCGTTAATGATGTCAATCGGATTCATATATGAAATTAATTTTCTTGCGACATTTACATGTTATTATAATTAATAATAATAATTGTAGTGTGAAGCCACATTCTTAATATTTTTTTTGGCTTTTTGTAATAAAGTGTAACTAAACAATGAATGACAATTTGCCTGATAGGATGCAGATATTGTAGATACTGTAAATCGGTGTAAAATAATGCGGTAAAAGTATAGTAATGCGCGCGGAATAAAGACGTCCAAGCCATGGAATACCGATAGTAAGTACTATAATAGTAATTGAAGCATGAATTACGCTAAATGTCAGAGAAAATGTTGTTGATCACATTAAAATCGCGTAAAGTATAAGCCTTGTGTGTTAAATAATACAGCATCTCCATCTAGCGCACGCCCATGTTCAGACTACGTGTAATGACACGATCACTTCATGCTGATAACAATAGATAACCGAGTAAGTCATGCTCTGAATAAAACATTGCTTGTTTAGGCGCAAATTTTGTCCCAAGCTGCTTTATCGTTCTTAACATACTATATAAAATAATTAAAAATATTTACATGTTTCTGACCGTAGGTAATTATTGTAAACTTAATAGCTTTGGCTACTTGTATTCTGTAGGGGTACCAATGCCACAAACTTCTGGAATAGTCGTGTGAATTGTAGGATTTGTAAGTTAATAATGACATTCCAAATTACATTCCACGACTAGACACTATATTCTGGGGACCTAAATCACAAACAATGAGACGGCTTACGTGACTGAACTAAGGAATTAATTTATGTGAACTCATTCCAAAAAATCACAGATGTTTTTAAAGAAAATCAATATAAAAGCGTTGCAGACAACGATGACGCGATAAGAATGTGAATTCACACTATAATCTATATTCTAAAGACGTGCTGCAATGCAATTGTATGTTTGTAGTGTGTGAAGCATTTAGTATTTAAACAAAGGACTATTTTAGGCAAGATTAGTCTCCTGAGTTACTCATATTCAGGCGTCTTACGTAAATACTAATAGTGAGGCAGTACAAAATAGTATCTATGAAATGCAGCAAATATCTGAGCGATTACGATGTTACAATTGAAATGTTTAGCTGGCGCTATTTATCTACAAACTGCAACAGAATTTTTCGTAGCATTGTTTTGCTAAACAAATCGTACAATTTTGATGATTCTTTTGTAGTTTGTCATTATTTGTGTCACTTATTTACGAACTATTGTTAAGATTCTAGATAAACGTATTTAAAACAAACTCGATCTTCGCCAGTCACTGCAGCTAACTAGGTTTACGTCGCCCCTCCACATTTACAATTCCTTAACTGAATAATCAAGAGCTATGCTTGGCGTTCATCTAATCGACAAAATCCGTAACGAGAAGAGATTCGACGGCGAACCAAAATTACCGATATAGCTCGCCGAATTAGCACTCTGAAATGGCAATGGGCTGGTCATATTTGTAGCAGATCCAACAATCGCTGGAGCCGCAAGATTCTGGAGTGGAGGCCGCGTACAGAAAAACGTAGAGTAGGACGCTTCACCGCTAAATGTAACGGCGATTTACAACGGGCAGCTGGCAGAAACTGCGTATGCAAACAGCCGTCAATCGGGCAGGATGGCAATGGGAGAGGCCTATGTCCAGCAGTGGAATGCCGTAGACTGATGATGATGATGAACTAAATAGTTTAAAAACACAGCTATACTCGTATCGCCAAGTCGAGCAAAAAAAGCGGCACGGCCGTACCATCCTTGTCTCGAAGCAGTTCGGGCTATTTTTGACCCCCTATAACTTCGTTGTGGATGAAAGTAGAAGCCTGAATTTAAAGCGGACATTGTATAAACACGGTGTATTTCAAATTTCATTCAATTTGAACCAGTAGTTTAAGAGTAATAACTAGCCAAAATTCGTATAATTTTGTCACTCACTGACTGACCGATGATCAAAACTCTAAGGCACTTCTAGCAAACGTAGAAGCTTCAAATTGAGAATACAAATATTGTTTAGTTTGAAAATCAAGAAAAAACAAAAATACTTTGCAATTTCGTTCCAGTTTTCTAGATACAATAACTTTGTAATCCTATATAAATATATAGGATTACAAAGTTATATTTACAGCTACAAAAAGAAAGATATATATATTGTATAATTTTACTATTTTAAAGCGATTGTCAGCTTATCTCGCACAGCAATATACAGTGCTTTTAAGAAATAGGAAATTGATGATACATACATTAAAGTGCTCTAAAAATAGGTTTCATATCATAGCACTAACATACAACTTAGACAGTTGTATGTTAGTGAGCCTTCCTCTTCAATGTAAAAGGAGGATTTAAAGGAGATTTAAATCTCCACTTTGCATTTTACGTAAAGGAAATTATTATATCTATTATTTTTTTAAGTGCTTAGTCTCATAAAAGTTTATCTAGTAGTGATTAGCTTTTAACTAGATTATGAGCATGCATATCACACGCACTGAGAAAATAAATATTTGTCGTGTAAACGATTAGATTTGCCCAAGGTTTATTTAAAACAGTCCATTCGCTAAAACGAAATTTAGGGATATATTAAGTTGTGAACAAAAATAAAATTATATACATGTAATTCAAATGCATCGCATCGCACTACAGCGAACCGGAGATGTGCGGAATCTACTCCGGAGGCACTTAATGTGGGCCTCGTTTAAGTAAACAAGGTACACGTCGGCGAGTAGGCTCCATGTCTTGTTTTTATCCGTCTTAGTCCGCCGCTGCACGCTTGTTATCTTGTTATCCTATCTTGACGAGATTGTGCCTTTTTGTGCAGCTGATGCACTTAATGTATGCATATATTCCTCTCATTTTGAAAACCGCCACATTGCTACACATTTTACTATATAGTTGTACAATCAATCTCATTGTTGCTACCGTTTTTCAATACTATTTACTTAATATATGTGCTGCTTCTATGTGGATGTTTTTAAAGCAAAATATAGAAGATATTCAGAGTCCAATTCAAGAGTAATGTAATTTTAACAACTTGTAATATGATAGACCTTGGTTGGTTCTTATATAATTAAGTTTTGGCGTATGGTCTTCACAGGGGAACATAGTTTTGACTTCACAGAAAATCATTAAAATCGATCGCCAAAGATGAAATGTCAATTATTGTACTTTGTTTAAGTTGCTTAGATATAATACGAGTACGTGCTCCAACTGGATTTTCATCGATATCTTTCGTAGTCTTGTCTTAGTATTTTAAGTAACAATAAACAGTAAACAAGGTTAAAAGAAAGTCACGTTTTTCCTGAGCACCATTCGTGGCAACAATGCTGTCAACGTATATGGCGTTAACGATGCTAAAGGTCTCCTTGGTTGCGACCTGCTATGAACCTCTTATTATGTCTAAATTAAGATTAAACATGTGCTTGTTATCTACCATACTTCATCTAAAGCCTTAGTAGCAAAATCAAAAAGGAAATATTCCTGCCGAGTTTATTTCTCATTAGTTAAATTTCCATTTTATTTCAGAACTTCTGTTAGTTGTATAATTATTTGGCCCTTTACTTTTATGTTAATTAGGCACGTAAAGCATAATTTTCTTTGACCTAGCGACCCGCGGTGGTTATAAAGTAGAATTAAACCGTTGCTATTCTGCGTTAAGTTTATAATAGAGAGGCGGGCGAGAGCGACGCCGCTGCAACCTTTGTGAGGGTGCTTTGTACGAGGAGCATCGCGGCTCTCTGCTTACCGTCGCGAATAACGTAAAAAAAATTTTCTCTCCATCATCGCTTACGAAACGAGAGCCCCGCCGACCATTTTCCGCTGAGTTAAATTCTCATTACTTTTCTTTGAAAAAGAAGTTAGCTTTTATATTTTATAACCGCGCTGCGGTCGAGAAAGAAAACTGTATTACAAAGATAGCTTTGACGGGGACTTTTCGTATGCTGAAATCTTTTAGCAGGCAACTTTTTATTCGCAAACAATTATAGGGTATTATGGGACATTATGAAATCGGAGCACAGGCGAAGTATCGTGAACATTTAATGATAAAGCAGACGTCGGCGGCGCGGTGGCTTTGGATCGCAAATCTGGCTTTAAGTCGACGTGCGAGCAATGGCTTCGATAATAAAATTAATTATAAAATTTATAGCACCGGCCTCTGCTGCGGCGATCGTTTCTGACGCGAGAGCTTTTGTCGTTCAAATGTGTACCGTCTTAATCGACAATTTACGAGGGCCGTTTAGCGAGACAGAAACGATTCCAATGTCCTTTCCGGTCATAAAAGCTGCCTCAAATCAAATTATAATCGCAAGATACATTATTATTTAAAGATTGTAAGGTTAAACCTTTTGTCGCCATTAAGTTATAACGCATAAGCTTTTTAGCAGTGTTACAGAAGTTAATCATTGACAATTAAAGGATTTTTTAATAATTGTAAATTTTATATTTAACTAGCTCGAGCAGCGTCGTGGGATCCCAGTGTCCAGAGGGTCCGTGGCGCGGTTTCATCCGCATCTTTGCTTATTGCTCAGCTCCCGTCGCCAGTAGCGTGATGCTATATAGCCTATAACCTTCTTCGAGATCTGGGCTATCATACGCAAAAATAATTTTTCAAATCCGACTGATAATTATAGAGATAAGCGCGTTCAAATAAACAAACAAACAAACTCTTTCGCTTTATTTAATAGTATTTAATATAGCATTGTGGTTATAGAACTAAGCTATTAAACTATGTTGAGGGCAACGGTATTTCATGTATGGTCGTTATTTGAGAATAGCATTGTGGCAGGGTCGCGGGCGTGTTTGCCTACGGCGTGTCCGTGGGCCGCGCTCACAGGTCATCTATACGTCGCGAGACCGTCGCATAATGAGCACAAGTTTGTGCTGACCCACGACTACATTGACGTCGACTAACTTTATATGATTTATTGTAAACGTTATCGCTTTATAATATACTTGTAAAACAAACTCAATATGTAGACACGACGTACTTTTAGTATCTAGTGTAATTGCATAAATAAACGGGTGCTTGTACTTGTATGTTAAATAATTAAGAACTCAAACGAAAGTAATAGCTCATTTTCGGTTTTAAGTATAATATAAGTTCGTGTTTCAAGCTTGCGGTATCATGATCGAAGACAGTCACAAAGTTAATTATTTCGCTAAAACTGCGCTTACTTAATAAGTTCTAAAAAGCCTATTATATTAAACTAGCTTTCACCTGTCTTTGCTCACTGCTTTGCTCTCATCGCCAGTTGTGTGAAGTTACATAGTCTATAACCTTCCTTGAGAACTGAGCTATTATACGCAAAAAGAATTTTACAAATCCGACTGGTAGTTCTAGAGATTAGCGCGTTCAATCAAACAAACAAATTTCCGCTTTGTATAATAGTATAGATTAGGTTGTGTTATTTCATTATTGATTATCACCGTTGACTGCAGCACAAAAACCTTTTTCATGCTCATGTTGGAGCGGCTAGTTCACTCACCTGCAATGAATTAATTTAATCGATACTCAACGTTATCAATATAGTTAATAGCTTAATTGATATCATTGATCAAAGAAATGTGGTCTTGAGACGAAAACCACTCGTAGTCATAATTTACGTCAAACTCTCAATACGCCCTTTAATAGGCTCATTAGTTTAAAAGTCAATTGGTTGTTGTAACTGTTAATTGTTTAAAATGACACGCATTATACTTGATCACAAGTATTTGCCTATAACGACTTTTACCATTCAGATAATGTAGTAAACATACAAAATTATGTTCATTATAAAAGTCACAAATAATTTTAAGATTTTATACCAGTAAATTAAAGCAATTAAGTTTAAAATTGAGTGTGTCAGTAGTCCTGTTCAAAGCAATCATCGCATTAACATGAGTAGTTGTCGAGAATTGACTGATTGCTTGTTCAATATACCCGTTCGTATTTAATCACCCTCAAATTGACGCAATTAATGACTCATAAACGGTAGGAGTTATATAATTGTTTATATGAATTGTTTCTCTATTGACTCGTTAAACTGTGTTACTTTAAGCGATGTTTGGAACTTAATCGAAATTTTATAATCTTATTTTTATTATTTAATCATCCATTTTGTCGAGTTAATAAACGAATCTTCGGTTTTAACTCGAATGTATTAATGAAACACTGGTAGTAACACAAAGTGCTGCTAGTAGTTTTAATGTATTAGTATAACGCATTCACTAACAAGACACGTTCGTGTACAATTGCGTTCGCGAAAGAACCCTACTCAAACAACCCATTTCTATTTTAGGTCGCAACCGCTTGTTTAATGTTCGGTCCGTACAACCGCGTCGGCTAACACTTAACGCTTTTTGCATACGAAAGCGTCCAACGTTTACTTCAGTGTCTCTTGTTATTACGCTACTCTGTATTCAGGTCGAGCTAAGTTGAAGGTCGCCTTTCTGCTATAGATAACGAACAACTAGTTCCTTTTATTCGTTTATTTACAGACAACTCGCCTCACGAGATTGTATTCCTAAAACACTCGCTATGCTATTGTAATGCATTATAATGCAATTCCTGAGGAAGAGATATGAAAACTGTCTGATCACTTTCGATGAAGTATTGCTGTCCATATGACCGGCGATGCATTGGAGTTACAAATCTATTTCCCTGTTGTTATATAAACTGACCCGAGCAACTCAAATAAAACGTTACGCGTTGCCACAAAATAGCCCATAAAAGAGTAACTACATAGGACGTAAATGCTTAGATAAACGACTGCACTTAATCCGGGAGTTAGAATGTTGACAAGGAATGAAGACGATCAAATATAAAAAGAGCCGGGTATTTTATTCCATTAATCCACGTCATGTTGAATGTATTTATAACAAAGCTAGCACTTAATAACTCAGGTCGGGCCACGATCGAGGCGCAGCGCATCTAGTGAAACGTCTAATCATTGTGTGGGTTGCCGTAATTGAAGTAGAGGATCGTCCCTTTGCTTTTATCTTAATTTTATTCATTCCCAGAACAGTAATGGTTAATATTGCTGTGACCACTTGTCACTTTCAATAACTGGTTGACTGTTCTTGAGATTGTGCACCTGTTGCTAAGGAATTATGACAAATTAAGAAAAGATCTATTTTGGTTGGGTTTTGTTTTACTTTTCCATTAAGTCTGCGTCAGAACAACCTTGTCAGTTTTTTCTTTAATTGTTTCAAGGGTAGAAAATTTTGTTGAGTGATTGTTGCGTGACTAGACCCACGAGAAGGATAGCGTGCCTAAGATACAATCGGTAGGTGCTGCCGACTTTCATGAGAATCTTATTTACTAGCCGAAGGCGCTCGCGCTAGATTCATTGTTGTAAATTATCGAATTATACCGAACCCGCTAGAGCATGCTCGTGCGTGTTTATTTAATTTTGGAAATGTTTTGTTCCTATTAACGTTGCGTTTTATACCGTCCGGTGAATCGCAGGCGTGTGGGAACTCTGACCATAATACTATCCAGTCATATGCAGCTCCACACTTGAAATCGTTTGTGGTCACGAAGTTAATTTATAGGTGTCAAGTTGTTAATGTTCAATTACCAAACATTTTTATCTGTACGTGTATCGTAAAAGTTGATTTACAATTAATTAGCATTGTATCCTGTTAATAGTGAAAGTAATATAAATAGATACTTCTGAAACATATTTCTGGACCCTTAAATTTCGTATATTTTTATAGTTTGGCGTAGTCATAATAAGCTAATGTTTAGCTTCGTGCTGTCCAATAATTTCTACATGAAAAATATAGCAAAAATATATTCGCGTGTCAGAAAAGACTGAATCAGTTCCTTCAAAATATTTTAAAAGTGTATTTAAATGTACTTCCTGCACTATGCCTCCTACTAAAAACAAAATTTATTTATAAATCATCATCGATATAAGAATTAGGTATATTTTAAATTCTATTGGGGTTTAAGTACAAGCTTTCTATTTTATAGAGTTTGGCGCTGTTTCAGGAGGATTGCCTAATACCTTTACCTAGCGCTACTATTGGAGTTCAAAGTGCATCAGAATCCAGGTTTTACATACAGAATTATGTGTCACCGTGAACTCTTCTTCTTAATCGGGCACTCTTGTCAGAGTGGTCGTGGTTGATGTGTGGGTTGCACGGCGCGTGAACTAGATTGGTACAAGTTCACTGCAGTATTTGAGTTTGTATGCATGATGTTTGACTTAATTAAACTTTTTTTGTAAACTTATTCCGGTGCAACATTTTGAGAAAATACCGGTTTTGAAAAAATGCTTGTGGATTATGTGAAATCGATGTCAACGTTTGCGCTGTCGTCTGATGCAATATGACACTATTGATATGATATTTTCCGTAAACGTGTGTTGTGAGACTGAATGAATGGACATTCTGAGAATTGGACGAAATATACAGATTGGACATTAGGGTATTGGACCTAGGTAATCAAACTTTTGAAATCGCAGCGAAGCGAGAGCGAACGTCTAGTACAAAATATAATCATCATTATTCACATGAGATAGTCTATCTATATCTATAAAAGCAAAAGGTCACTCACTCATTCACTCACTCATCACGAAATTTCAGAAACTAGAACGAGTGCTAGGGGTCTCAAATTTAGCATCGTATCGTCCTTTTAGGACGTAGGTGCTCACAAGATTAGGCAGGCAATATTCTCATACATGTACACATCGGAATTTTCACGCGAACGAAGTCGCGTTCAACAGCTAGTTAAACTATAAATGTTTTAAGGAATTACAGAAGTGGTTATATTATGATGATAAAACATTAGTAGTGGTACACTAAAAACGGTACGACAAGGTCATAAATAAGAAAAATATTATTTTCATTAAACATTTAATTACTTACATTGTACATGAAATTGCTTAAATTTAAGGTATTAATTACATTTTTAGCAAGAGCACCTTTTTACGAGTTTAGAATACTGTGCGTATTGCAACCGGACCTTCAAAACAAAGCTTGACTTTGCAAGCCATTCCCGTTACCACAGTCGACAATAAGTTTTGCCAGGTTCGCCGTTGACGGACACATCAAGAAGGACTATTTAGCAAGTAGGTAATATCAATTTTGTCTAATTTGTTTTTGACCTGTTTCATACATTGTCTTTATCATTTATGTATCCATCTTGCTCAATTTAAGAGATATTGTTTCGGTTTCTTATAAATCAAACACAATGGGCCAAAACAATTGTGGAACAAGGTCTTTTATATGTCAAAGATGCCGAATTATGTATTGACCTCATGTTGGTCACGAATTTCACCATATCAGATAATTGCAACGATATAATATATTTTCTTGTTAACAATGTGTTTGCGTTAGCCTTGGTGTTAATTATTGAAATATTAAGCTCCTTAATCTTTTCAGGTAAAGTTAAATAGGAGTGACTGCTGGCGAATAAAATCTTAGAATTTTCAGACTTGTCGCATTCTGCTAAATCTTAAGTGTTTAAAATATTTAATAATATTTTACATCAGTTGCATTTATTGTTACACCTAATATATTATATGAAGAAGTATTGCATCATTTAATGCAACTTGTATCACTGTTCCTTCACTGGTCTAGCTATTATGCTGCTTGATATACTTGCTTCAAGAAAACTAAATGTAAAACAAAATTTCAAAAGTTTATTGTTATATTTATTTTCTTTTTATTAACATTTAGATGTAGGTCAAAAATTATGACCACTAGTGGATATACCTACACGGATATTATTATCTTGTTAAGCGATCACCGCAAACCGTGAATAGTTTTTGCTGTTTGTACACAAACCTAAGTTATGGCGCGTCATGTAGCCAGCGACTCGATGGATTTAGAAAAGAATTATTGCAAGTCGCTGGGTGCATCTCCCGTTTCGCACGCCCGCCTCACATTGTTATTAAGTTCAGAGGTCGCTTTGTTTATGAGTCAACGCTTTCGAAAGGTAACACGGCGGGCGCGCGAGTGAAAACATCGTTTCGAAGACGCTGATGACATACAATTGATAATGTAAATATTACGCTTAACCTGTGCCCGACAACACACTTTTCAACAAGATTTAGGTCTCGAACAAGCGATCAACATTGATATAAAATTTAATTTATTACTGTCGTAGTCATTGAGTGCTAGATTGGTATATCTTCACTTAAAAGGTTACAATATTATGTTTTCTGGTCTTTCGTCGCAACTTTATCTATTACGATATGCATTAAAGGAAGTAAGAATGTAAAGGCGGCTTTTAATGTCGAAGTCGTCGATCGGTAACCGTAAGGTCATTTATGATTGTATACTTAATGTCTGATTGCGCGAAAGTCTAGTCACGGCGCATTACAAGCAAATGTTGGGCGACATGTTTGTAGGGGGCACGACAATTCACTTTCGATAGTGGTCGTGCGCCTCTCGGCCTACGGTCACAAATGCTTGCCATAGTTGGTGCACTATCAGGATTATGATCAACAGCCACAATTGTGGGGCGGGTTACCTATTGCACATCGGGCCAGCTGTTTGTTCATTGTCTTGCGTAACTCGGTGAAGCCAACTGGATGATAATTTGCTCGCTCGCCTCGGCTTTCATTATCGTCGGGGCTACTTCGTGCGTGTTTAATTTAATTTTCTTGGCGGTGTCACATTCTTATTAGGTAACTGTAATTAGTAATTTACCTAAAAGATCTTGCATTTATTAAGATCTTACAAAATCTAGAGGTAAAGTTTCATTTAAGGTTTTTTTTAAATGTTACCGCGACAGCCTTTACTGGCTTCACTGCTGTATCTACTGTTCCATTTCTTAGTCTTAGGTTTACTTAAATTTTTTGAGATGGATAAACAATGTTTGAGAAATTGCGTGTTTTCATATCTATAAAGCTTCTTGTGTTCCAATTCTGCTACTCGTGTTAGAACAAAAATCGTAAGTTAATAAATTTACGGTGCAACATTGTAACGAAATGGTAACAAAAATGTTTTATTTTAATGAATGATCTAAATAAACTACTTTGGGAACACCCACGCTGTTCGTAAAGGTAGGTCGTCACACTCGGAAATCTTTTTATAGTATTTGCGGTAGCGAGACATTTGATTACATTACACCGAATTTAATTATGTTTCTATGCCTAAGTGTATAATTGCTATCTAAATGTGTATGTAAAAAAGGTCAAATTAAGTTCTGATTATCTTAACGTAACAACAGTACTAAATATTAGTAGCTGTTTATTGTTTTTGAAGATCATTTGTGTTTTTAAATTTTAAAAATGCATATAGGAATACTTACAAGTCATTTACCTGACTCGCAAGAGACAGTGAGAGTGATGGCAACTAGCAACAAGGCAGGGCATGCGATCCGTTGACGCAACGGTCTAATAAAGCTTCGTCCTCACGTTGGAATGTCGGGGTAAGCCGATCCTGTAAATGAGTGAGGAGGAATCCCGCTCGTTCGTGGTCACGCGATCCACCTGACACTGACACTATCCTTTGTTGTGTTTAGTGCGTCTTTATACCCGTACTAAGATCGTGACTTATACAGATTGTTGTTTCGATATCGATATTTTTTATTATAAAGTGAAAATTATTCACTACTGTTGAAATAAATAAAAATAAATTGTTTTGTAAAAATACGCAGTTTTATCTTTGAGAGAATTTTCACAAAGACAAAAAGGAAACGTTGACAAATTTCTTTTTAAAAAGGTAGGGTTCAATTTTCAAATTTCAACACTCTCACCAAATTTGAACCCTTTGACTAAAATTAAATACATACATGTTTTAGAACATAAACAACAGCCTGAACTTTAAAAAATACAAAATCCAGACTTAAAACACAACTAAGTTAGCAAACTCTGACCAAAATTAATAAAAAGTATTAACAAACTATTTTATTTTCCTAATACCAACTTTACTTCTAAGGCAGAGCTTTAGTAAATATATCAGCATATTGTTCTTTGGTACAAACATAATTTAAATCTATTTGTTTTTCATTATACTTTTCTTTCATGAAATTATACTTAACATCAATGTGCTTACAAGGTTTGTGATAGTCAACATTTTTAATTAAACAGATTGCACTTTGACTGTCAATATTTAAGCAAATAGAATTCTGATTAAATTCACCAATATCTAGCAGCATTTTCTTTAACCACAAAGCTTTTGTCGCAGAACAGGCAGCCATAAATTCTGCCTCTGTGGTGGATAAAGCAACACTTTGCTGACGTTGTGTTGCCCATGTTATGGCGGCTCCATTTTTAATAAATACATACCCAGTTAATGACTTTCGAGTGGCAGTGTCTTTAGCAAAATCTGCATCACTAAAAGCTTCAATTTTATTTTGCTGAGATGATGTATAACACAGGCCATAGTCTTTGGTTTCTTTCAAATATTTCATTATTTTCTTGACTACGTTCCAGTGAGTGTGATCAAAACAATTGAGATATCTACTCACCAGACTAACTCCATACATGATGTCAGGTCTGCTTACCACAGCCAGATGCATAAGTGATCCAACTGCCTCTCGGTATGGGATATTCTTGTCCACAAATTCAGTACTCTTCTCTAGTGTGGTGTGTGGATCTACTGGAATATTATTGCAGTTAGCATCTTGCATGTTATATTTATACAATAGTCTCTCAATATATTTTGACTGGTGAATAAAGATACATCCTTCAGATTTTTCAATTTGTAATCCTACAAAGTTCTTTGGATCACACTGTTTTATTTCAAAATTTTGCTTTAATTCGTGCATAATTACAGTTATGCATTTAATGAATCCTTTGACTTAGAAAGTAGAAGCCCATCATCAACATACAATAATAAATAAACCTTGTTGTTGTTAACATTTCCAATATACAAACACATATCTGCATGACTGTTATTGAAACCAAATTTCTTCAGTGATGTGTCAAACTTTTGGTTCCAACACCGTGGTGCTTGCTTGAGGCCATAAAGAGAACGATTGAGTTTACATACCATATTTGAATTAGCATTCAAACCTTCAGGCGGTGACATATATGTCTTCTTTAACATCACCATATAAGAATGCAGTTTTGACATCAATATTCAAATTGTGTTGCGCTGCTTCTGAAAGTAAAACTCGAACTGAGTCATACCTCACTGTAGGAGAGTATATCTCTTTATAATCAATGCCTTGTTTCTGACTACATCCTTTAGCACATAATCTTGACTTATAAAGCGGACCAGATGGCTCATCTTTTATTCTGAAGACCCATTTACAGCCAATCACTCGCACTCCTTCAGGTTTCTCAATCAATTGCCAAGTTCTATTCTTTGCATGTGCCTGTAGTTCTTCCTCAATTGATTGCTTCCATTTGGCAGCTTCAACATTTTCAATAGATATAGCTTCATCATATGTTTGTGGGACATTTTCCTGTCCTGCAATTTCTTCTATACACATATAGGTATTTTCTTGCATTTTACACAATTTTGTTTTAGATCTTGTAGTTATATTTGGCATTAATTCCAGGTTGTCTATATTTATCTCTGGTTCATACAAAGATCCTTCATCTGAAAAATAATCATCACTGGATACATCTTTAGTATCTTCAATGCTTTTAGATACATTCAGTAAAGTTGTATTACTATCAGAAATACTTTTAGTTACAGAAGTATCTTCACAAGTATTTGGGGCTGACTCTGATAATGGTACCACAGCATAATTTCTTTTTATGGAGCTTTCTAGAAAAATCACGTCTCTGCTTATAATGACTTTTCTTGTTTTGGGATCTAAAATCCTGTATCCTTTGGTTTGTTCACTGTATCCAATGAATATCATTTTATTTGCCTTTGAGTCCCACTTCTTAGCTTTTTCTTTTGGAACATGTACCATTGCTTCACAGCCAAAGATTTTCATATGTTTGATATCTGGCTTTTTACCACTCCACATCTCTTCCGGTGTTAAAAAGCCTAAAGCCCTTGTTGGACATCTGTTTGTGATGTAAGCTGCAGTTGAAACTGCTTCTGCCCAATAATGTTTCTGTAGCTTTGCATTTAAGAGCATACATCTGGCTCTTTCTAACAATGTGCGATTCATTCTTTCCGCTAAACCATTTTGTTGTGGCGTGTACGGAGTGGAGGTTTGATGTACAATTCCAGATTTCTTGAGAAAAGCTTGAAATTCATTGCTTAAGTACTCAGTCCCATTATCTTTGCGGAGAGTTTTTATTGTCAAATCAAGTTGATTTTCAAGTAATACTTTAAATTCTTGAAATTTTTGAAATACTTCAGATCTGCTTTTTATTAAATATACAAATACTTTCCTGGTAAAATCATCAATGAAAGTAAGAAAGTAGCGAGCTTCTCCAAGAGATGGTATTTCCATTGGACCACAGACATCTGAGTGAATAAGTTCTAGCTTTGCTTGTGTTCTGGAACCTTCTGAAGGGAATGGAAATCTTGTCTGCTTTCCTTCCAAACATGAGATACATATCACTTTGTCTGTATTTTCTAGTTTGACTCCTGCACTTTCTGACAGTTTATTCAAGTCTTCAAAATTTAAATGTGCCGTTCTCTGATGCCATAAATAAAAATCATTCTCTGTTGAAGCAGATATGTATGCTGAAATACTATGTGTAACTAGCCTGTACATATTATTTATCATTTTAGCAACTGCAACTTGCTTGTTTGTTTTATTCAAGATTTTACAACCTTGTTTGTCAAATTGAACTTGACAGCCACTATTTATTATTTGACTGACAGACAGAAGGTTGGTAGCCAACTCAGGAACATAGAGAACATTCTGTACCTTGATAGTTTCCAACTGACCTCGCATATTAACTACATTAAGATTTACCTTTCCACAGGCCTCCACAACTAGCTTCTTGTCATTAGCTACTCTTATTGTGGAAATTGACGGTGTGATTTCATCATAAAGCAATTTACGGTTCATTGTCATATGCATTGACTCTCCAGAATCAATGTACCAATTTTTGTCGTTTATTGTTGCAGATAACACAGCAACATAACTAGAATCTGTGTTCTCATTAGACTTCTGTTCCTTTTTCTTATTTCGGCAATATTTGCTTATGTGCCCATATTTATTGCACACATAGCACCTTGGACCTTTACCAGTTTTATTTTTACCTTGAGCTTGTTTGACAAACTGATTCCCCTTGCTTTTAACATACAATGCACTAGACTCAGAGTTTCTCACATCTTGCAGAAGCTTAGTCTTCACAGAATCAGCTGTTATTGTCACACCGGAGCTTTCAAGTGCCATGAAGATTTTTGCCGATGAAGAATGTTGAAAACGCGTACCGAGTTTTGGGGTTATACTGAACTACGTTACTTTTTGTACAGATTTTTAGCAATTTTTTCCACTTTTTACTTTTACTGCTTTACTTTTATGCAAAAACAGGTGGCCTGGGCCCATAACCTGTTGAAATAAATAAAAATAAATTGTTTTGCTAAAAATACGCAGTTTTATTTTTGAGAGAATTTTCACAAAGACAAAAAGGAAACGTTGACAAATTTCTTTTTAAAAGGTAGGGTTCAATTTTCAAATTTCAACAACTACGTATCTATGTGTTAGTACTGAAATCGTAGTGGATTTCGCAGAATCAGGTATGCCGTTAAAGCGTGCGTGTGTGGCAGTGTTTTGGTTTTTATATAGGTGTATAACTATTTATCATACCTTTTTAATCGATGAACTTAATTTTTTTTAATACGTTATGTACCTTAACTTTACTTTGGTATTATTAAATTTTAAAAACCTGTAACATTAAAATCTTTATTTTTATGATAACTTGCAAGAGCTAGTTTTATGTTCTGTAAAGTGACTAAGCGATGGAGCGGGCCATGTTAGGCGCCTCCCTGCGCGATCGTTTAAGAAACGAAGAAATCCGCAGGGAAACCAAAATAACCGATGTGGATCGCAGAGTTGCTTCTCTGAAGTGGCAGTGGGCAGGACACATATCTCGAAGAAATGACGGCCGTTAGGGCAGAAAGCTTCTAGAGTGGCGACCACGAACTGGAAGATGCAGCGTGGGCAGACTCCTCACAGGGTGGACCGACGACCTTATAAGGGAGGTGAGCATCCGATGGCTGAGGGTGGTCAGGGTAGTGAAAATTGGGGAAGGTTTATGTCCAGCAGTGGACGTCTTTCGTCTGATATGATGATGATGATGATGAAAGTGACTAATAGCTTTACATGTCTATTCATATGATGTCAAAGCCCTTGATCAAACAAACAATAAACCAAAGTGGCATGAAAAATATAAAGCTTATAAGTTTTAAATAGCGATGCTTATCTAAATAAAATTTTAAACACCGATAACATGTTTTGCATATTTAATATTTTGATGTATAAAATAATTTTTAACAAAAAGACAACCGACGTCAATCTGGAAGGAAACTAAAAAGTATAAAATAAATTTACTTAGCACAAAGAAATTCGTATTTTGATTTAGTTAATCAGAAATGATTAAATAAGTATTTTATAATTTTGAAGTTAGTGCCAAGTAACAATATCTAGGTACATAAAGGTGTTACCTATCTTAATTTGCTATTGTACTAAGGTTCTTATAGTATTTACTTGGCTTGGCTTAAAAATCTCAAAATTATGATTAGCCAAGATATCTTTGTCTTCTTACTTAACTTCAGATAGTCTACATGCTGACTGACATACGGCGAAAGAAAATCTGAAGAACAAAAGTTAGAGCGGCTATAACAGTAGCCTTAGAACATAATTTAAAAAATATCTAGTTTCTTTTAGTATTATCTACAAAACTTCTAAGTCGAGTTGTGATGTGATTTAATTAATATTTTATCTATGTAGATAATTTTAAATGACAATAAAAATGTATCAACAAAAAGATTAATGTACGCTTGATTCTGACACAATACATTGACTCATGCCATATTTATAGTAGAAGCACTGTTCTACAAAACGGTGGCAAACTCTTTTAACTACACCTATACGTGTATCATGATCATCATTATATCGCTACCTTGACTGGTCGTTAGCCGCCCTCAGCCATCGGTATACTAAAATAAACATGTATATTCAAATCTATTTCAGTGACATTGCAAACTTTACCCTAGAGAGAGATTACGATGAAGTATAAAGGTTAGTGCTCGCGCCACTTGTGTTATCTGATGGTTTTATTACCTCTAAGCCATAGTAATAGTAATAGTAAGGGTAGAGCCTTTGGAGTCACGTCACAGCGTGAACTTCAAGCCGTTCGTAGCGCGTGTGCCGACAAAGGCTCTTGAAACCTTCACCAAAGAAGAATTCTGGCCGAAGGGCGTGGTGTTTTGGCGGTTCCGGGGCAGGCTGCGAGACAACGGAACTAACACCGACCGACAGGCACAACGAGAAGTGTCATCATAGATTTAAGTTATTTTTAATATATATTTTAGGTTACGGTATTTATTGATTAACTTTTATTTAAATAGTGTGTAGTATACTTATATTATAATGTATGTATGATAGTCTGTAAGATATATATTGAAAATTGTAATCCCGATGGTACCCAAGATACAAGCACTAGCTTAGTTTGGGACCAAAGGGAAACTACTTATTTGTAATAAAATGTAATTTATACTTATGAAATAAATTGAATTGAATTGAATTGAATTGAATTGAATAGTGACAGTCTTGTGATTTGTGAGTTTGGCGTTAATTTTGATGATTTCTGTTCTGTCTATGTGCTGCATAGTTGTAGATTTTCTGTTTCGCTTTATGAATATACGAGTATTATCTTATGTAATTTTAACTAATACTTTTATTGTTAACTCTACCGTGTGAGAAAACTTATGAGGAAGCGTACTGACTGAATGAAGACTGCTTCCAAGTCTGCGAGTTGTAATTTGCTTACTATAACAAAATGCTTGTGCTCAGGAGCAAGATAAATGATCGAAAGGAAGTCTTCTTAGTAATTTCATTTGATATTTAAATCAGATTATCTTAATCGTTTTCACGACAAATCGGCGTGCAATTATTAATTAATAAAACCACTTGAGTATCCGTATCAAGTTTGTGTGATTATTAATTAATATTAGTTCCTGGTCTGAACTTAGCTCACATGTAATTGGCTTGAGAAATACACGCGATATAAGGCTCGTTTGTACTACTTAATGCGGAAGGTTTATGTAAAAACAATACAAATATAAATTTAACGACTTGTAACAAAAGTTTAAAAATTGGTCATTGAATATGAAATTTAAAATTGTTGCCAACTTTCTTTAAAATATATTATAATGAATACAATTGTTCAAAACATGGTGACAGACAAGCTATCAGCCCATCTGTCAGTAGGGGGTAACCGTCCCCCATGGTTTTTGACAGTGCCAGGTGCAAGTTGAGAGGATTATCGCAAACAAATAGTTAAGTTTACGTCGACTTTAGACCTACATTAATTTTATATAGATACTTATCTACGATACGTACAAAAATTCAAGACAGGACAAAACGCTAGATGAATGAATGCTGGATAAAAAAAAATTGTTATTAAAACATTGTTTATGCCAGTCGTTCAACAAAGCTGTTTTATTGTACTGCTTTGGCACTCAACGCACAAAAGAAAAGCTGTGGAATAGTTAGAAACACTAAAATACGTGAGAACACAATTTCTGTCTGCATTATGTTCGCCTTGCAAACTGTGTAAGACTTGGTTACAGTGATTGAAAAGCCCGTGTGTGCTTACAAGTTTATTGGTTTGTTTCATATTATAGAACAGCGCTTGAGGTTGTTAAACTGCCTAGCAACGAGGTTTAGCCCACATCTAGAATGTCCGAATCTGAAAGTGTAATAATATCTATTTCTATATTATAAACAACTCTATCAACTCGACATATCTGATGATCGTAAGGGTTCTCTACATATCAATGCAAGTAACATTTAATACGAATTCGAACTCTACACTAGTTCTGATTCCCTGCCAAACGAGCACAGCTGAAGCGACCCATATAGCCGCATAGAAGCGCGCTATTTGGCAACAGAATGTTCCTCGTACTGTGTTCCGAGTCCTAAAGCGCTCACTAGATATGCAAGTTAAAATTTAAAGACGAACTATACTGAATACCAACACTGAACAAACGGTTAGGTGCTACGCTCACTGCAGTTGCATACCGTCTGTCCGTTGCATCATATTATGACTTGTCATAATTAGATGATAGATATAGTTACGCATTACCGATTTACCAGTGATTAAAATTGTCTACAATAGTGTAGCAGGAATGCAGGAACCGCCGGTCGTAAATCATTTTTGATTAGCTACAATATTAGTTTGATTTATACTTAAATGACTAAATGACAAACAACCATACGGCTCACTTTGTAAAGACATAGAAACAATTGCTGCTAGCATAAAAACAAAGTTCTTGATGCAAACGGAACAACGGTTCGCAAAGGTACTGTAGAACGAACATACGCGTAGGAATGCAAGATTCAGTATTTACTTACGTAGTATTAATTGTGGAGTTCTACAGAAGTCTTCTTGAAGTGTATGTTCAACTTCGATTGCAAACGAAAAATGTCGTATTAAGTTATTCTTAGTTAATATTCTCCAATAATTTATTGCAAACACACAAAAGTTCAAGTACAAGTGAAATATCGAAAATAATAAAAAAAATAGGTATTCGAATTTAATTGAAGTCTATTTAAGACTGACGTAGCCTTACATTCTTTTACACATTCGTTTACGAAATAACTGAATCAATCTTGGAATATATTTGAATTCAGAGGCGGTTACTGGTCTAGGATACCGTGCAATGTCTTCATTAACATATCAACCTTCTTTATTTATTCAAAATTAATTTTCAAGAACGTCATTATAAGGTTAAAAATTCAAAAATATATCGTTTTATTACTTTAGTACAACAATACTGGTATAATTGTTAATTGTAATTACAGCTTTTGTCTTTGTGTTCACCTCTCAACTACTGACGCAGGCTTTATTATCACCGAGGGCTCCGCAGCATTATACATAGTACTCGCGTTGGATACGATACGGGATACGGATACGGATAATAAAGAATTCTTAATATAATATAATAGTGCCTTTGTGTAGATACGGTCTGTATTTCTGATTCGATTTATTTATTGTTGAAGTAAATGATGTTTGCAAATATTTGTTATTTTTTTTGAATAATGTAACAATCGAGTACTTAAAATTTATTTGTTCAGACAATGAATCGGAACAATATTATGTTTCCTCGATTGTGTTGTGTGTAGCTCGTTACATATGATTTTAAATCGATCCACAGTTTAGATTACAAATACAGAATTGGATCGAAAAAAAGAACAGGCCAGGCCCAAGTAAAACTCAACGCGCTATTTATCTTAAACTTATCAGAATACCGCAGCATGTTCGTTTTTCTCTCCCGTCCCGTATATACTTTGAAATGGGTGTCGTTTTATTCTCGTTTCAAAAACAATGATTACCGCGTTGTCTGGAGCGCGCGTCGTGTGAGAGAGACGCTATGATCGTTTTGCATGAAACGAGGTGAAACCATCAATTTGCGCCGAGTCGAGCCAAAGGTAAACGCGTCGATCTCGCTTGAAAGAGGCGAAACTGAGCTTACTTGTGAGGCTGCACCATCACTTTGTAGTACCTTGCAGTGCAGGTGCCTGCCGCCTTGTAAACCCGTGTTGCGTTCACGGAACAACCACCCTGGATCGAACCACTTTTATTTGATTATATGTTGCACATTTCACATGTAATGCAAACTTAAACATACCCGTTTTACATTTTTTAAATTTTATTAAAGTATCATAATATTGCTTTTTTATTAGAAGTTTAAGAATAATTTAGTATTGTTTTACGAAAAAAATAATAAATTGTGTAAGTTAGATTTGCAATTACAGGCGTTGGGTTAAGGGAGCGGCAAAGGATCTCGCTGAGGTGCGAGTCTCTCAGCGGGCGGTAAATGCAACACTTCGGCTCCTTTTTACAGCTTGCTTGTGTTTTTGCATGTGGAGCGATCGAGCCAGTTTCGAATAAGAGGGCGTAGTTGCAAGAAAATTGCTATTTTTACAAACAAGCTCTTTATGGTGTAAAAAATGTGTGCAGCGGCGCCGCAACTCAGTAATCGATTCAAACGAGCTTCATTGTTTCAAGAAAGAGTAAGGGCTCGAATATGTCGATATCGACCTCAACCGTGAGCTGCACCAAGCTCTGATGTAGGCCTTTATCGGATCGAGCGACTGTTGCTAGCAGTTTATGTTCACCCGCAATGGTCATTTCTGCTACATCTAATATTCACCTTATGTTAACTTCCTTGTCTGCTCGCGCCTTTGCTTTATTGTGTTGTAACATTAGTAGTTACAAAGTGTATTATAATTAGATTCCTTATACTTGAATCAGGACAGCCAATGAATACTTAGTCGGCACGTCAACTCATAATAATTTGTTTAGTTAACAGGTTTAGGTAGTAGCGCGACAGAACGAGCGTATCGGGCCGGCGCCGCATCGCCTCCTAATGAGCAACATCTGCGAATCAATGAGGACGGTGCGCGTTTTATTAAGCGTCGCGATAAATTTGCATCGTCAAACAGCGACCGCGGCGGCGAGGCACGTTCGGTAAATAGAATAAATACGTAGTAGCTCCTCGTTTCCTCGCCAGCCTTTCAACCGTCCCTCGCGCCCCTACTACAAACACAATTTGGACCTATTTATGTGCCGCTACTGCTGAGCGCCAGCGCCCCTTTACAATTATCTTAAACAAGAGAGAATTGAAATATTGTGATGATATGCGTGCTTCTGTAGGTACTTGTTTTACTTTTCACTTTACATTTTATCGCGTGCACAAACCGGTAAAACCTCTACTGCCAGCTTCATTAATCTTTCAACAGTGATTTGATAATGATCTATATTAATGAATTATCAACCGACATGGTCGTGATTTGCTTCTCCTTATTGTATCTGTAAATGTTAAGATATTTGACAGAATATGTGACGGATATATCTATGGATATCAGACTTGTAATAAAGACTGTTTTAAGTTAAATAAACCTGTAAGGGCAACCGATGGATAGGAGCGGCTCACCACCGGTCCAATTAATAATGCCTGAAGTCCTAGGTCCAGCAGTGGGCATCTTTCGGCTGGCATTACGATGATGATGATGAATTCTGAAGGTTTATTTCACAAAATACTTGCCACCGTCAAAATAAATTACGTCATCTACATATGAAAGACTTTGTCATCACTTACCAAATTTTAAATTTGTGTATCCTATACGGTGTGAAAAAATGATTCATCGTTTTCGATCCTTTGGCTTTAGTTCCTTATAACCTAAGTGTTAGATGATTTGCCGTAAAAAGAGCTTCTAGAAAATCACTTAATGGTCGTCGGCACTTACTAGATCTTAATTATATACGTCAATTACCTACCTTCACTATAATTGCAGACAGCCTTTAAAGCGTGTTACGCGGGTCAGTAGTCATCGTAAAATTTCACGACCACTCGAACCCCTACGACGACGCTGAAAGCAATCTATAGGGTAGGGCGATCACATATAAATGCCGGAGCCTTCATCGTAAACTATCAGTCCTTCTTAAAAACCTGATTTGATAAAGTCTTGCCTAACACACTCGTTATATAGGTAAGGTGTAGCTTGTTATTCGATATAAAAGTGGGCCAATAAACTGAGACGATAATATTGAAATTACAAGCACCTGTCAAAACATTGCAGTCAATAATATGCTGATGTTCTAACTGATTTCATTAAACACTGGTCTACGTGAATGTACAGTGACCTTAAAGCAAAGATTTGGGAAAGATAACTGGTGCGATAGTGTAGGCTGGGGGCGAGAGGCTCGATGAACTCGGAACGTGTTAGGTTGATCAGAATCCCTTGAAGAGTTCAATAAGCTGGGCTTAGCATTGATCTTCGATCCAGCGATTACGACTGGCGGCGTTGACGGATGCCAGCTTAAGTTGTCTGTCACCTGGACGGCACGGACACCTACCATATTAGTCTCTATTCTCGCCGAGCAACACGTAGATTTGTACATACTTAGACGAAAGTAATTTATATGCAAATCATTTCA
This sequence comes from Parascotia fuliginaria, assembly GCA_963082885.1. Taxonomy (NCBI): domain Eukaryota; kingdom Metazoa; phylum Arthropoda; class Insecta; order Lepidoptera; family Erebidae; genus Parascotia; species Parascotia fuliginaria. Next base: position 7,536,390 of record OY720180.1, on the reverse strand, counting down.
ACCTTGACGATTTCGTGACTCTAATACGTCTGACATAATGTAGTCTTGAGCTGTAAAGCCTTCGAATTTGTATTATAACGGTAGTTATTACATAATAAATATTATTTTTTAGATAATAAACAAAAACCGACTACTACACTAACTTTTCAGAAACGACATCAACGCGCTGTTCAACAAAATCTAAATTTAAAACCAAACCAATGAACCATTTTTTATAAAAAAATATAGCACCAATTTCAGAGATTAAACTACCTTTACAAATAAAAAAAGAAACTCACAAAAAAAATAAGATCCGAATTGAGAACTTCCTCCTTTTTGAAGTCGGTTAAAAAGGTGTGAATTAATTATTATTAAACAACATTATATAAACTGTGTTAACACGTCCCTGTCGTAAGTTTTACCACCTCTTTGATTCTGTGTAGTTTCTAAATGTTCTTACTGTGAAACAACAATAGTTTTCATTTATTCATTTAGACGTGGGACAGATGTCTAATGGTAGACCCATTTTTGTTTATAATTTCAATTAATATTTCACTAGTACCGATGTCGCCTGTCACGAAACAAAGAGCTCCTCGTTTTATCGGCGTCGCTAGCGAGCTAGCTCTTTGTGTGCGCCACAACAATATTACTGGCGTCTTGATAAATAGGAACAACTGTTGGTCCAACAATGCGGCTCGTAAGGCGATACGCGCGCTATCGACCATTCGATTAATGACCGTCTCGCCTAAAAGAATGGACCATAATATTTATTATCAGATAAGCGGCCGCTACTGGGTAATTCGTGTGTCTCTGACTATTATACAACACTCTGTGAATCGTCTATGCATTAGTCACCTCGTGGCGTCCGATATCAATTTATAGATTTATGCTTTTGTATTATTGAGGTTTTATATTTCTCAGAAGTATTCACATAAGTAGCGTGGTAGGTGTTCTTCATCTCGTACTATACTATTGCTCTTGTTTAATTAAAGTTAACAAGTATAGAAAGCTGTAACGTTATACAAACCTTGCAACCCTTGGAACACGTTTAAAAAAATTATATAAATATCGATTAAAGCATAAAAAGCGTTAGACGTTCAAGGAACTAATCAGCTTGGACTGCTTTTATATTATAATAGTTAATGAAACGGTCCGCCCACGGCTCAAAAGCCAATTGATCTCCGGCGCGTTAATGGCCGCGTCGAAAGATGTGTGCATGCGCACCCAGACATGTATCGACCGTCACCACTCTTCACGATTATACATTTAAATACGGATATTTATAGATTTTTTATTGCTGCACGTAATCAGTATTTGATAATCATTGATGCATTGATTATGACGCGGTTGGTGATGAGAACATGTTAACGTAATTTATAGCTAACCTATGACGTGAATTGACGTTTCAAACTTAATAGTGGAACAATTTTAAAAAAAATGATGATTTGGAAATACAATCCTACATATATTAACATTCTTTTAATTTTTAATATACACTCATAAGAAAGGGGCTGTAACCGTTACCATGTTGATAGGTATTTTTGTTTCAGCTTCATTTATCGATACAATATGATCATAATCATCATTATTTCAGCTGTAAGATATCAACTGATGTTTATAGGTCTTCTCCAAGTATCTTAATCGGTCCTGAAACGCCCACTAACATCGATTGCTGTCCATCTTTTCCAGCTCTTCCTTGAGCACTTAACAATACCTACAACTAGCCTTAAAACATAATTGCATATATATGTGTAGCTCTTTTATTATAGATGATCTCTTGTTAACAATGTTATAATGCCCGTTTTTTGTTTCACTGTTAATTAAAGCCACGAAAAATCGCCGAAAATTACCACTGTGAACACCATTCAAAAAGTTAAAGTATGTAGTAAATTGTGGTGCAACAGTGTCCGTCAAAATAACCGCAACGAAGCATCTCGTCACTTGTAACGGAACTAAAGCTCTAAGTTGTAAAATAATACATCGTATCCACTGGTTGTTATGAAATATAATAACTAGTGAGGCCGTCGGTATGTCTCACTTACAAAGGCATATATTTGCCGATAAAATTTACAATCCCTTGTTGAGTTACGACATGTGACTCACATTAAATAAGTAAATAATTAGTTAACCATATAAATTATTTTGCTCGCAAGTTACGCTAGTTACAAACATATTTAAGAAGAAACCGGTCATATGATATTACTGGTTTTGTTTTCGATTTCTGTGATAACGGTTTTGTATTTCATAATTCTGACAAGGACAAGACAAGACAAAGGCATTTGTTGCAGTGCATACAATATTTGATAATGTTTAAGTTTTAAATATGTTGTTTTAAACAATTTAGTGGAGAGTATTTCAGGACAACACTCACGTCCATTTTCTGAAAGGTTCGTCAAAATATTGTTCAACAAACACAACACTTAAATTAACAGTGCTTTGAAATCGATTACAGTTTGTTGTTTTTAACAAATATTTACGAACACAAAATGACATTTCTAAAATAACAATAATTTGACCAAACTTGAGATCATATTATAATAGTCTATCATAGTCATTCTACAACCCATATCGCAAGCTTAATTACAGCTTACTTTAGGTCTAGATGGCGATGGTTGTGTGTAGTTGTTGTGATATTATATATTATTTAAAGATTTCCAATAAAATGAAGGCAACATTCATCTTTTTTGAATCAGGTTCTTAGATAGATTAAAAAAGAGCAAATATCTCCCTTTTTTATTGCAGCAGGATTAGTCCAAGAGTAAACATATATTAGGTACTTACATACATAGGTATATGCCATTATTAAATGGCATTCAGTGTTATGTTATGGTAAGGTTCAATGTTATGGTATTCAGTTCTAAGGAAAGCTACCAGCTAGCCAGCTGCAGAAGTGGTTGTATATTGTACAGAAGGCCAGAAAGCAAACAGATTCTTTTTTTTTTGCAGTGACATCGGCAGGCTAAAACATTAGGAGCACAGCTGACGGTGTCCTCAGCGTTTTTGACTATCATTACTGCTAATAAAAAAGAAATCGAACATAACAAAAGAAGAAATCGAACAATGTAATATTACCCGAAAGAATAATATATGGTTTTGGAATGGTACGCCCACATAGATATGGCTTCTGAAGAGTAGATTCTTTTCACCGTCCATCACCACTATACTATATTTATTATATTCAAGTTGAGTGTTAAATAAAGAAACATACTGTGTAGGTCTTATATATTATTAATCTAAAATTTCTATACATTGTTAGTAAACAATTTTTTATTTTAAAGATAATCTTCTCAGGAATTAGGTATAGTATTAACAATGTGGTTCGTCGACTGTGTAAATCAATCTGCTCCCAATTTCGAGATAATCAAATAGGAATAGTTTTTTTACTGTCATTGCTGCTTGTCTTCGGATGCCACTTTGATATTGTGATATTAATCTATCACGGTACATGATCATCGATATGGTATTCAATAGGAGCTAGTTTTTTATAGCTACACGAATTTTAGTCCTTCGTTTATCTTGAATTGATCAAGTTATGTAATTGTTTTGTACTCATTGGTCATCTTGTGAAAAAGAAATTTTGTATTGATTGATGATTGAAAATTTGTAGAACATTAAAATCAAGACATATAAAATAATAAAGAAAGTTTTGGCATAATCAAAATAATGACAGAAATTGTACAAAGGTCTATTATTTGCGTTACGAGAAAATTGCTATGACAATTGAGGTAAATGATTAAAGTAGGACATCTTAAATGAAGTGGCACAGATTCGAAGAACTCGAATCCATTAAGTCAGTCATCAGTTGAAAAGAAGATGACGGACAACAATGTCGAATTTGGCTGGAACCCTAATGTGTCACACAAAAAGTACAAACAGTTTAGAATGTTTCAATTATGCAGTCCACGTAGTGCGCGTGAATGTTCTTAATTTATCTTATGCTACCGGTGCATGTAGGACAATGTAAGCTATTTTTTTGTTAAGCGTCGTAGTTACAAAACGCCGAACATTCAATTATAAACGTTATTGACACACTTAAATTTGCGAAGTTTATACCTTGCGAACGCGGAAATTTGTGCCATTCATTTTGACTTTTTACATTATTCAGACAGTTAGTATTATTGATTACAAAGTTGTTGGAATTATAACTTGACTGCACGATATTCTTTGAATATTATAGTGATGGCTACCGTTATGACCTATACTAGCATACATTATTCCTTTCAAGAGTCTGTAGTTACATGACACCCAGACTTACGTACACGACAGTTAATTGGTAAGTTGGTAAAGTCGTCTGTGATACAGGACTTGTTTAGTAGTGCGTGAATTGCGCGTAACGTCTTTTACCTAGAAGCTATATGTATGCTGGCCAAGATTTTCATCTCAACATATGTACGAAATCGTACATATGTTGAGTCAGTAAGTAACATTTTATCTTTATTCATTTTTCAACAACTTACCTATTTATGTTAGGTTATGTTAGGGTATATAATCGATTCTCTTTTGCTTTAGCCAATATTTAAAATACGTCATTGTTATTGCAAGAGTAAACTTCATAACCTTTCAGTTAACAATTTTTGGGGTACCTTCAGTGTCAATAGATGCTGTGTCAGTGGTCGCTTGTTGGCAGCGCTACAATTAGCGGCAATTGGTCGCGGTGCGAGCTCGACGCGCACGGCCGCGCTTCCCATAGCCACCTGCGGCTCTTCGCACTGTCACCGTCAACGGCTTTAATTAACTTTTTGTCTTGTCCAACTCGCACAATCGACTGACATTCCAACCGCTTGTACTATACAGAAACACGAGCTTTTTCTCTTCATTCACTATTATAGTTTATGGGAAGTGCACTGTCCACTGAACTGTTACGGTATCAAATGAAGGCGATTTGCTTCAAATCGATTAAAAACTTTGGAGCATTAAAAAGTATAAATAATTAAATTTTATATTATTTTAACTTGAATTTTTTTGTGAAATGCAACTTACTAAACGTAGATCTATACGTTTGCTTTGATGTTTATCATCAAAAACTTATTTATAGTGAAAACACAGTGGTGTGTTGATGAAGTGACGCAGTTACCAATAGTTTTTGGTTAACATTAAATTTATTAATTTATAATTAGATTTGGTCAGAAAGTCTCGCCACTAGAGCTGATTTATATAAGTAGTGCTCCACCCATTTTTTTTAAATAATAACAGGTTTTCACAGTATTCTGGATTTATGGTTACGACAAACGACATAGAGGATTTCCTCTTTAAATTGTGAATGTTGCTAATTATAACCGTTATTTTGCTACGATTTCCTTAAACATTTTAAGTTAGAACTTTCACTCTTGTAACTTACTGTATCATATATTTAAAATCAACATTGTGATTTGAATACCATTAAATAGAAAACACAATATTCATGTGTTTATTTAATAAGTTACTAGAAAGAAAAAAAGAAAACATTTATTACCACAAGTACAGCCACAATAACAAACAAATTATATTAAATTAAGAATTACAGTTACAAGACAAATGAAACAATTATAATATTATAAACATGATAATAGTTCAGTTCAGTCCAGTTCAGCATGTGCCAGGTCATAGAGACCTGGCGCTGGTTTTCAACTGGAGCCTGTTGCAGTGAGAGCTCGAAAGCTCGAAAGAAAGAAATAAAATTACATCACCACGACTGTAAAAACACAAACATAAACTACCACTACGTGTTCATCAATGAATGAATTGTACTAATAGACTATGATAAAACATGCAAACTTAAAGAGCTTGTTAAGGAATGGTAACATTGCGCTTGACCGCATGCGAGTTCAAGTTCGCACGGGCAAGCGACTCGCAAGTTGCGCAAATGCACCGGTTCTTCTAAACACCGACGTAGACGCATGACTTGCGTCATGACTCATCAGCAGTGTCAGCGCGTCAATGTCTCGTTTATATAAATACGTTGCATTCTTCACAATGTTTATTATACACTTTACTATAAGGGTTTCAATGAAAATCCTTGACCATTGATTGAGTAGGTACATATTTATTCTCTCTTGTCTACTGATAGGCCATCAAACATAATTGAATACTTTTCCAATTTCGTATTTTTCTTATGCAAATAAATGCCAGGCTTTTTCATCAGTACATCAGCGACGCAGACATTCTTATGCAAATGAAAAAGATTGGATTAAAACAAAAAAAAAGATTAATCAAAGTTAAAAGTAAGTCGAGCGATCGGGCGCGGCGCAGCGTTCCTTGGTTAGCGTACTGTCTCTTTAATTGCTCTTTGATAACCAGTAATAGTAGTATAAATGCAACCATTATAGTTTCTTCTATTTATATTGACCGCATTAATGCCGATCGCGTTTAAAATTTAAATGGTCTTTGTGTAGCCATCGCACGGTGTCTCCGTCTCGGTACGAATAAACTTGGCTATAAATGGTTTCACACGCAACTCTCTCAATCGTAATGTTAGACAGAGATGAGAGGTTTAATATTAATTTCGCGTATAACATAGTCACTTTTTCATTGCTTTAAAACGTTAGACCTTTTGAATAAGGTAGGTATATCTACATCATTCTACATAATTACGTAAAAAGAAGTAGATAGATAAATAAAAAAATGAAATTACCCTTTACAAATTCTTCTTTCTTGTATTAAAATACATCGCTACGTTAAATACCAATTTCATAGTAGCCTCTTGATAAAGCTGAGGGTTTTATTTTCTGATTCACAGAGTTTACAGCTAAGCAACATCAATCAGGAGCATTTGAGTTAGTTGATAAGTCAATATTGTGGATACTTTTAGTACTAAATATTAAATTTAATTTTACCTTTATCAAATGACACGGTCTGTAACGTGTTTCAAACAAAACTAAATTTAGTGGTTAGTCTAAAAGAGAAATTTGTATTTTAGTTAAGACTAGACGTCCGCCCTCGCTTCGCTCCGGTATCAAAAGCTTCATTCGGTCTCACAACAAACTTTTATGCAAAATATCGTAGTAATAGTGACGTATTGCATTATTCAGATTTACAAAGGCGCTTAAAATAACAAAATTTTCAAAATGACTAAAAAAATATGTTAAACATAATAAAATATAGCCTATGTTACCCGTCCTATTTGTAGCTTTCTAAAGATGAAATTTTTTTTTTAATCGGTAACTTATTTTTAGTTAAATCGGAACAAACAAAAAAACAAACAAAAAAGTGTAATCTTTTTTACCGACTTAAAAAAGGAAGAGGTTCTCAATTCGGAACTTATTTTTTTTTGTATGTATTACCGCAGAACTCGATCATTTATAAACCGACTAGCTTTACGCGGCGCGGTTTCACCCGCGTCTTTATTTACTGCTCTGCTTTCGTCCCCAGTAAGATAATGTTACATAGCCTATTATAACCTTCCTCGACAACTGGGCTATCATACGCAAAAAGATTTTAATAGTATTTGAAAGGGTCTGAAATTAGTCCCATATTTTTGCATAAAACGGTTCAGTAGTTTGGTTTAGTTCTATATATTGTAAAAAAATCTTAACTATAAAAACCGCCTTCAAACAATAAGGAAACTAAAAAAATATATATGTATTTATTTAGCACAAAGTAATTCGTGTTTTAATTTAGTTACTCAGAAATTATTAAACAAGTATTTTATAATTTTTACCTCCTCCTTTTTGAAGTCGGTTAAAAAACGTATACAAGGAATACAGAGATGTAAAACAACGCGTTGATGTCTTATGTGACCAGATAGTTTTAAAGTAGGTTTTTGTTTTTTGTCTAAGGATTAATTATAAAAAATAAAATTAGATGAAAACAAAAGAATTGGCACCAATCAAAATTCTAAAAACTTACTGAATTTCAATTGTTATTCAATTTTGTTTGTGTACCTATATATATCTAATTTATTTATTGCAAAAATGACGTAAAGTTTTGACTACCTACTTATACTTTCAAATAATGAATTTTAAAACGAGTTGTGTTCACATCTCAGGTAAGTAAAGACTGGGCAACTTACCTTAAAAGGTACCTATATATAGTTCTGTTAGTACCTATCAGTATTGTTTGTCAGGTTTAATTTAACTTGATATAGGCTCGAACATTTACGACGCACGGTTACTTGTACGTTTGTACGTTTTATGAGCCACTGTTAAATAATGCGTACTCTTTGCGTATTGTCAGGATAGCGAACCTTGTCGTTCTGTACTCTTTTTATGAGTTGTAGGGACGTGTCTCATTTTATCCGATTGCTGGGGAAAGTTTTTATGATTTTGTTTAGTAGGATATGTTCAAAGTATTTGTAGGTAAGTACATTGTAATTTTGTGAATACGTAAACTGAACATCACTTTATTATGGATGAACTCAACAAATAAATGAATTTCACATTAGCTTGATTGAATAATTCTGCTATCAAATTTATAGGTTCTAGTCATATAGCGACGAGGCAGATACCTATTAGTTTATGTATTATATTTACGTAAATGTCATAGTTTGGTGCCTATTTTTAAAAGTGGCGTGAAAACAGTAAGCTCTTGTCTTTTAAGCTTGAAATACTTTTTCTACAAGGTAACTATATGGACATGATGTTCTGAGATGGCTCGTCCCATGTACCTAATGTACGCCTCCCAGGCTATGTTCGCTTTTTGAAATCAGTGTATGTGCTGTTTTCTGAAGCCATGTCGCAGAGAGCACGTTAAACCAAGTTGACCATGCGAATATTATTTGGCATTTTAAGAGTCGTAAAAGAGTTGGAATCCTGAGAAATTGAGTCGGAAGAAATGAGGAAACCTCTGACTAGTAGTTAACTTCTTTCGGCTAAAATGACAATGATGATTTGTTAAATATGGCCGAATATCTCAGCCGCATAATTGCCGCCGCCGGACATAATGATCACTCTTACTTATTTATATTACAAAATAAAAATATTTAATTATTTGTCGTAATTAAGTTGTCTAAAAAGTGTCTACACAAAATAAATGTTTCCTTTCCAAAAATAAAATAATGTTACACCTTGTTAGTTATGTTTATGTTGTAAAAGAACTGAATTACTTTCGAAATATAATACAAAACTGTGAATATCTCATCGTCCTTGCATTACAACTCATAAATTGTGATTGCTTTCTCTAAACCCGTTGTCTGCGAGGCATTCCAATCAGTCGGAACACATCTCAAGACGAACTAGAGGGGAACCGTTAACTAGATCCGATGCCTTATTCGTGTCGTACGTACTTCATATTCCTCACGGCAAACATCTTACAGATGCTGCAGAAATGCGCGATGCAGTATAAGGTCTTACTTGATTGACTCGTTAATTAGTATTGATTTGTTTTAGTTACTGCGCTGGATGAAACAACATTTAACTCGTTATACTTACACATAATCTTTTAGCAAATGGTAATAGTAACTGTTACGCTGAGAGACAACCAGGCTCTGTTGCTATAGTTCAGAAAAATCAAATTGAAACTCAATTGATATTATAGTAGCATTATTAACTATTTATGGTAATTGATGAGTAATATCGTATAAAATCAAATAAATGTTTACTAATTCATGCATATATACCTACTTAGTTAAAATTGACGTAATAAACAGTGTACGATTCGCATCAGCAGGTATTGACATGTGGGATGTCACTTGAGCCCGATGCAGTGCACAGTTTAATAGCACAGATAAGATTTTCCAACCAATTTGCCATCGAGCACAGACTTTGCAACACCTGCTTGTTTTTTACGATAAATCTGCTTTAAAACGCACTTAACATGGCGCGAGCCCACATGATCTGTTGCTTTTTAAAACAGATGTTCTACACATAAGTTAACATAAGCTGCAATAAGGACTTCTCTTCGCCATTCTATCGTATGCACGGTTTTGTGCCGCACGGAACATCTGAAAAATGTAGTACGTATTTTAATATTAGATTGCAGCGAGATGCTCTCCCCATTCTGTCAGACACGAGGATACATCTCGGCACATTGCAGCAACATTTCCTCAAATCGTGTGCCCGCGGAGTTTTGAACTCGGTTAAGCTTGGCGACATAGCTATTCTGAAATTTTAGCAACGCATATGCAAATGTCAGCTCTCGACACTGATTGTACGAGTGGCATGGAGAAAATTCATGCATTTACATTAAATTTTACCGAAATTGAATCTCGACTTCGTAGTTTATATATGAGCTAATGTGTGACACGAGCACTCGTGTCGATATTTATTTTCTGTCACATCTGTTGTGACAACCATATGTTTGTATAGATCGGGAATGCGAGTGTTGTTATTAGTTCAATGAACTCGATATTAATCGTTAGGAAAGTGTCGAAGAGATTTTACTATTAGGTATTTATGTATGAACTGCATTATTTTCTTACCATCAGGCAGACAGGACTTAGTGTAAATATAGAAATAAATAAGGTAGTGCCAGGACGTCCCACGAATTATCTAGAATTGTGATCAGAATTTTTAGTGCTAACTGTCGTGCTATTACGGTCTAATTTGCTCTCAGACGAATGTTTCTGTCTGTGTTATATGTATAGTCGACTACTTCAAAATTCAATAAGACTCATTATGACAGTAATAACTCAGATAACTGTCACTGTACTGAGGTAACTTGCAAGCAAAAATAGACATTATTATGTTGTGATATGCAAACGACATTTCATATAAGGGTGGTGCAATTTGATGGTCGTCTATACGGCTTATTCCAGAAATCCTCCCTGAGTAAATCCCCTTAGGGGGGAAAACTGAACTTTAATGTAAAGTTAGTCCAAAAATCTCCCTTGTCATTTTCGATTATTCCATTTATCCCCCCTGACCGAATTCCGCTAAGGGGGAAAACTGAACTCTAATATAAAATTAATCCAGAATTCCCCCTTATCATTTTTGAATCATTCCATTTATCCCCCCTGTAAGAGAATAAATGTACCTACGCATTTGCTGTTAAATAACAGAAAATATTTAGGTAAAGTATGTTGGTTACGTAATAAACTGAACTGAATATGGTGTAGCTATAAAAAACTAAATATATCTAAGTATAATCAGAGTTTATTTTTAACAGATTTCAAAGGCAATAGTGATACAGATTTGGAAATAAATCCAATTGAATACTAATGTAAATTACTTGTATTTTTTTACACAGTAAATATTTAACTAAAACATTGAATTTGGTACAAAAAACATTTATGATGTATCATTATCTAGTTATTGGAACGTTTACTAATTAATTAATTTCAGCAGTTTGCGCGAAAACTAAAAATCAAGTATAGATACAAGTAAAAATTAAAAAAAAAATTATAAAATAAAACAATACATTTTGTTCAGCAATTGACGAGGTTGATCATTTAGTTAAAATTCAGCAAATTAAAGTTCAAAGTTAAATTAAGTATAAAATATAACAAAAACAATCACTTTTATACAACAAATCAAGTTCAACAATTTTCTGAAAGTTAAATTCTAGTATGTTTATATGAAGCTTATGAAATCACTACATAGCATAAATTAAAGTCGCTTACCGCTGTCTGTCTGTCCCTATGTCTGCTTAGATTTTAAAACTACGCAATGAATTTTGATGCGGGTTTTTTTAGTAGATAGGGTGATTTATGAGAACGGTTTATATCTATATAACATGCACAATATAGTAGAGAAATACTGATAATTTTAGAGGTTTCTAAAATGATGTCGTAAATAAACACTTTTTTTGCGCTTACATTGTAAACGCAGGCTGAACCCTACAAGATAGATCAAAATAATGTATAATGTAATTAGCTTAAAAAGGTCTACAAAAAAGTCCGCGATCGTATATGTCTATCTCTTAAGGATAAGCCACAATAAATATTTTTATCCTTTACTTTTTACGAGAAATAATGGCTTATTTACGCATGAATTTTAAGCAATACAGCATTAATCCTTATTCAATTAAGTACATTACTTAAATAGATGAAGCACTTAATATATAATATAATATAACCGTAAACGAATAGGTACCATACACACATAAAGAAGCAGTTGAGGTTTTTAGAGTTGGCAAGTTATTTCTTAAATGAATAGGATCACGGAACTCTCAAAAGGTGCTGTGGTCCAATTATTTTGAAAGTTGGACAACTGCCCCTAGTAAAGATTCATGGTCCAACTAGTTGGACAGAGCAGTTGGACCACTGCCCCGGACTCAAATAAGTATACTACAGAATGTATATAGACAATGTGCAACGTTCACCGCTTTTTTCTTCGCACGGGTGCATTGCTAATGCTTTATTTAGTACTAGCTGTTGCCCGCAGTTCCGCCCGCGTAAATTTCGGTTACATCGCATATTATTATTATTTATAATAAATTATTCTAAAATAAACGTAACCTAAGTTACTCCTTATTACATCAGCAACCTGCCAATAAGAGTCCTGTCAAAATCGGTCCAGCCATTTCAGAGATTAGCTGGAACATACAGACAGACAGACAGACAGACAAAAATTGAAAAAAATGTTATTTTGGTGTATGTGCCGTATATATATTCATATACATGTAGTAAAAAACGGTTTTTCAATATTACAAACAGACACTCCAATTTTATTATACCTATGTATAAATCAGCATTGCACCCGTGCGAAGCCGGGGCGGGTCGCTAGTATAATATAAGACAAAACACAATCATATAAATACAACGATTGACTAGTATTTGGCATTTGACTAAAAGGTATCTTAAAAATGAGGTGATCGATTTAACCCGTTCTTACTTTATTAGTACAAAATATAAGAATAATACATTCATATAAGTTAAGTACTTTTAATATTGGTGAATTGGTTTAGCAGTGATAGTGGAACAAACTCTTTCAACATCATCATCATCATCAGCTAAAAGACGTCCACTGCTGGATATAGGCCTACCCTAATTTTGGCCACCTTGGTCGAACTAACTCTTTGCTTTTATAAAAATCGTATGATACTTATCTAAGAAATAAGCAACATGACACCATTCAAGCCCAAAAAACACTTCGGCTTATGTGTTTATTACCTGAAGGGGGATTTTTGAACGTTTACTTTTTAGAATCCAGTTTTCCCTCCTAAGGGGGATTATCTAGGGGGATTTCTAGACTCTTATTTTTTTCATTCCATTTAAATAAGTGGAATAGTAAATTTTTCAATTCCAGTATTCGCCCTTAAGGGGGATTCCTAAGGGGGATTTCTAGACTCTTGCAATTGGATTCCAGTTTTCCCCCTTAGGGGGGATTTTCAGGGGGGATTTGTGGAATAAGCCGTCTATACCTACGCTAGCCTCTAAATATTAGTTGACCATCGCAATAAAATCTTAGGAAATATATTGTGACCGCGTAAGAAGACTGTATCGAAATGTAATTGATGATTCTCTTACTTTTAGTTGTATTAATTTGGTACCCATTAACTACTTGATCATTATTCGGCTCTAGGATAACGGTTTGATACAGGATATACACAATGTTTTTATAATATTTCTAATTGGCGTTATATTTATTTACTTATTTAAACTTCCGGCGCTAAATTGTACAAAGCAGATGTAATGCCTTAGGCAATTTGTTTGACAAAATTGTAAAAATCTTATGACAAAGTAAAAGAATTTTTGCGGGTCACTCACATGTAAACGCTTGACGTTCACGCTTGACGGTAATGGAAATCCATTGTTTGTATAGCTCGTACAACTTTTCACTTCCTTCTTATAAAGTTTTTAATCAAAGCTGTACTATAAAAACGTTTGCGTCGCTACCAGATTAACTAATCGGATGATTGTTTACATTCGTTCGGTTGGCAAGTATCAAGCTTTGCGTATAATGAACGTTGGTTAGGTACATTAATTACTGTTTTAGTGCCAGTTTTATGCGTTTGCCTTTATCGGCGCGTGTGAGATTATGTGTTTAACCTTATTACTTTTCCTTTTCTATTTTTGATGACTCAATTCCTTTTTATTATTGCCGTTTCGAACAACTATTAAAACAACAATGTTGAGTGACTTAATTAAAGTACTCTTTTATTTAATACCACTTATTATTACACTATCTGTTAACACATAGTTGTGGAATGTGAAAAAATAATATCATTCTAAAGTTATGGCCGTAGACTTAGCCATATCTGTTGTTTTATTATTGCATTATGGAAGTAGCGATTTCATATGAATTGTCGTCCAAAAGTTGTATTTTTGATCTTGATAATGTGTAAATTAACTAGTTTTATAAATATCATGTTCTATCGGACGTTAAAACTACGATGCTATTTCCTTCTAATTTAAATAAATTCCTTGAATGAAATTATTTACATATTTGTATACTGAATAATTGGATATAATAACTGTTAACAAATAGAGTTGTAGAACAAACTAATACTATCAGTGAAGTAAACAAGTGGGGCGACCGTTCTCTCTAATTTGCGGGTAATGGTGTCCGGTGCGCTTGAGAGCCTAGGAAAGGTAATAAATTGGCGCTAGCGATCGATCGCCGCGCTCGCGCACAAATCAACCGGCACGTCAAAACAATGGCGGCTAGGCTGCGGGGGCGATCGTGCAACCACCCGACGCTTATCGTCAAAACCAACTTATTTATACCTCGGGACCAACATACACAAGCGCTAGAAAACATTTAACTAATAGCTTACTTGATCCCATCTTAAAATACAGCTTGCGGTTTCTCGAATATGATTAAACATGTTATCAGATTGGCACGCTCTAGGTGTGGCTTACTTTATATATATACTAGCGAATGTCACGCGGTCTCACCCGCGTGGTTCACGTTCCCTTGGGAGTACGAGGATAAAATATAGCCTATTTTGCCCAGTGATAATGTAGATTTCTAATGGTAAAAGATTTTTTTAAATCGGTCCAGTAGTTTTTAGTTTATTTGTTGCATACAAAAATACAAATATTTCCTCTTTATAATATTAGTGTAGATGTAGATATACACATATTTTTATATTAGCCTACCAAAGTGACTCCACCCCGCCCGATGGTAAGAAGTCAGTGGAATCCAGAAGTGGTGGCCACCATACTAAAAGCTATCGTTTTAAACTGCCGATATGGTGGCCTCCACTATGGCGGTTGGGAATGGAATAGGGGAAGGGAATAAGGGAAGTGAAGAAATAGGAGAAATTGGGTCTCCGGCGCTTTCACACACCGAACCAAACGCGCAGTAGTAAGGATACTACTACTGTTACCTCGATCTTCTATGAGAGGATAGTACTTCCCCGGTCGATCCGACCCGTTTATGCTGAAACCAGCGTGGATCCACTGCCGTATATATGTCTTAGTCCAGTTTCTCTGAGCAAGCAATTTCTATAATCTACATTTGATTTTCTTTTTAGGTAAATGCTGCTTAATGATGGATAGCTCTCGAATTCACACACGCATATAAACTGGGTAAGCACACGCATATAAAAGTATTTTTTATTTTACAATTACCATAGAAAGCAACACACATTGTATGTTAGTTAAACCTCTTAGTTTGCATGCATGCCAATTCTGAGTGTAATACTGTAACAGTTTGCCTTATTTTACACAATTTTCAATTAAAATTTGCGATATTTAACTCCAATTTTATTGTTTGTTTTAGCTTGTTTCAATCTTTGTTTCAGTGTATTTTGTTCAATCGAGTTGAGGACCATTAAGAACGCATCGATATAGTTTGGTTAGATAGTTACAGATTTAATAGCGTGATGTTCGTATTAGCTATCGTGAACTTGTTCGTCTGTTGTATGCTGGGAAAAAAAACCATGAATGAATGTTAGTCAGTTTTTGTTCACTTGTCACTGCGTTTCCGGCGGCCAGTCGGTCGCACGATGGACTCGCGCGTGGAGAATCGCCGTACGCGTCGGACCGTCGCGTCGCACACTTGATCCTCACTAGGGTTACCATAATCCCTTTTTTAACACTTTCTTATTAATTATCTGAGGTGGTTTTCAAATATTATCTTACTTCTGAAGTATATTATGATCCGGTATTTCATTTGGCGCGATTGTTGTAGTCTTATAAATATTGCGCACGTAAGGAATGCATAGTCGTGTCTTAGACTTTCTTTTTGCCAACCCTACACTCATCAGGCGATGGACATGCTTCACCAGGTTTTAGTGATTGAAAAACAACCCAAAATAACCGATCATCACGGAACCGTACTGTAACCTGTCGGTGCCGTTGTTTGTAGGATAGTTGCCCACATTTTCTGATTATAATAAATTCTTGGTATCTTCTTCCTACCAACAATTTATATTGAAGATCAAGTTTGTCTCGTAAAAATGAAACGATTTAATCATTTAGTGAAAATCGAAATATGTTGTGTATTGCTCACAAACATAATTTTGTTAATTTACAACAACAAATAAAGTAGTGATGTATCGTAGATATTCCCAGAAGTGCGTTTTCATAAAATGTCATAAATTTTGTAATACTGCTGACATTCTCGAGAAACACGATCTGAAAGAATAATCGCAAAACAACATCAAGAGAAAAATTACGTAGGTACTGGTGTATTAAGAAACGGTTTACGTGGAGTGCTCATCGCGAAGTGTATTCGCTCGGGAACTGAAAAAAAACAGTAAGGCGAAGCAACAGGTAGACGTCCAATTAGAGGGGGCCGCACTTGAGTGGCCGACGTGCCGCGCGACACCGAGCTTTGACGGCCTCCACAAAAATCGTGCCCCGTTTCGCCTCCCGCCATTACACTAGCACTTTTTGCACCACAAACTTGTCGCGCTTCACTTTGACTTTCACGACCTCCATGTGCATACATATGTTGGTATTATTCACCATGAAACTAATGTGTTTTGAAATGCTTTCCGAAGCTTACGTAGAATCCATGTTGCTGTAGTTATTGAATGAGATAGCTACCTGTACAGTTGCAATTAGATATCTTTACGAAAGCAGGTTACTTTGCGAAAAACATACTCGTAGCTAAGATGCCTTTATAGGATTTTTAAACATGCTTCGATGTGTTTAGCTTAGGTCGGCTTTTTACTTAGTACATATGTAGGTACTTACTTAACTTCTTAGTTCACGGTGACAGCAGCATTATGTTCCACCGCTTATTTATTGTATCGTTAATTTGCTCTGATAAAGCATGGACATAATTTAAGACAAATTCACTTGTTCAGTTTATCGATTAATCTGCTGTGAATTCTTATTTACATTTTCAATTTGACTGGAAATATTATTCGGCTACGATAAATCAAGGGTCTCCACGGCTTCTCGCGACAATTTCGGTATAAGCTTTAATTCTTAATTATAGCCTTGGTCGCTCTGTCGTATTTATTTTACTTTGTGAAATTGTCTCTCGGCAGTCCAGCAATAAATTTGCTCACGCGATCAATAATTAAGATGTTAATGTGCATGAGCCGAGTTCAAAATTCTTGACATTGTGCTCTTGATATAAGCCGGTTATAACATGATCTGTAGCATACATTATTTTATTTGTTACGTTTGGAAGAAGACGTGTAGTCGGTGCGTACCTATAAATTTATTGTAAGTACACCATATTATTTAGGTAACTTACAGAAGTGTACAAAATAATAAGTTAATTCAAAACATAATTAAACTTAAATTTAAATTTCAAGTCCAGCTTTTGTATAAATAACTAGCTTTCCGCGCCGCGGTTGACCCGCACTAAGTTACATCTTGGTTACTGCTCTACTCTGGTCGCCAGTAGCGTGATGTTACTTAGCATAATTAGCCTTTCTCAAGAATTGGGCTATCAAACGCAAAAGAAAATATTAAATTCCGACTGGTAGTTCTAGAGTTCGAGCGCGTTCAAACAAACAAACTTACGCTTTATATAATACTATAGATATTGATTGTATCGTTTAATTTGCTTGTATTACAAACATAAAATATATATTTTTTGGTTTGTTTACTCAACTCTCCTGCTCAGATTATCTATACATATAATAAAAATGTAACCTATCGCTGTCTGTACATGGAAGATATATGAGAAAAAAGATTATTGGGACCTTTATCAACGCAAATAGAACCCAAAACAATGATTGTTACAATTTTTGTCTGTTTGTCTGTTTGTCTGTTAGTCTGTTTGTCTGTTTGTCTGTTTGTCTGTGCGTTTGTTCACGCTAATCTCAGAAACGGCTTATCCGATTTAAATATGGTTTTCACTAATATATTGTGGCAAGGTTCACTTAACATTTAGTGTTTGTTTCATGTCAATCGGTTCATAAATAAAAAAGTTATGCCAATTTAAAGAGTCACATCGAACATTCGTTAATTTACTACGTAATCTTATAGAAGCAGTGATTTTAACAGGTTGCGGAATAGCTGATAGTGTTTTTATTCCTCGGATTCCTGTCATTCTAAACAATCTTCCGTTTAGTTTTAAATGAGTCCAGTTTCCAGTGAGCCTATGTTTCGCGATGACAATTAATAAAGCCCAAGGTCAGACAACTAAAAGTTGTGGGTGTGGATCTAAGTATTAGCTGTTTTTCGCACGGTCAGCTATATGTGGATCTATCACGTGTTAGCATTCCTAGCAGCCTGTATGCTTTGATCCCCGATGGCTATACGTCTAATCCATACATCCATACACCCATACATATTATATAAGACTTTGTCCTGACTGACTGACTGACTAACAGACAACGCACGGCCTTAACTGCTGGTCGTAGTGACTTCAAATTTGGAGGGTGTGTTTGTCTAAATGTCTAGAGGTTGTACTAAGAAAGGGTTTTTTAAAATTAAATTCCTAAGTGTGTGAAAAGGGATGAAAACGATTGTGAATCTTCTTCATTTTTAAACTTACAGTTTTAAAATTTAGTTTTGGAATACTTCTATTTAAATAAAAAATATCCTTATAATTTTTTATTTTAACAGGAGTGGATTTAGAGGGGTGAAATTAGGGATGAAATATTCTATACAAAGATCTTTAGCTTTTGAAGCTAGCGACTTGAAATTTGCAGGGAGGGGGAGGGAGGGAAAGAAGGGAGGAAAAGGAGGAATTGAGGGGAAGAAGGAAGGGAGGGGAAAGTGAGAGAGAAGTGATGGGGAAGTGAGAGGTAAGTGATGGGGAAGTGAGGGGGAAGTGAAGAGGAAGTGTAGGGGAAATGCGGGAGAAGTCTGGGGGAAATCAGGGGAAAGCCAGGGAGAAGTGAGGGAAATGTTAGAAGAAAGTGAGAGGAAAGTGAGGGGAAGTGAGAGGAAACTGACTGAGAAGTGACGGGGAAGTGATGGGGAAGTAGGGGAAAGTGAGGGGGAAGTGAGGAGAAAGTGAGGGGAAAGTGAGGGGGAAGTGAGAGGGAAGTTAGGAGGGAGTGAGGGGGTAGTGACGGGGAAGTGAGAGGGAAGTGAGGGGGAAGTGACGCGGAGTGAGGGGAAGGTGAGGGGGAAGTGAGGGAGACGGGAGAGGAAGGGAGGGGGAAGGGACGAGGAAAGTAAGGAGTACTCGAATGGTGGAAAATGGGAGGGGAAGGGATAGGAAGCGATAGGAATTGAGAGGAAAGGAGGAAAAGGAAGGAGAGGGAAGGGGGAAGAGAGGGCAAAGCGAGGAGGCAAGGTAGAGGGAAGTTGAGGAAAGGGCAAGAGATGCTGGAGGAGGGGCAAGGGATGCAGAAGGAGGTGAAGAGGAGAAGGGGGAGGGGAGGGGAGAAAGGAGGTAACTGTGGAGAGTGGAGAAAAAGAGCGGTAGGGAAGAAGGAGAAGCGGAAAGTTATTGTAGTGAAAATTTGCTTTTGTGTATTGTATATTGTTTTTACGAGGGATATCTTTAGGTAGGTGAAAGAGGATTTGTATGAATGGGAGATTATAAATAGTATGAAAAACAGTATTTAAACAATATAAAAATGTCTATTGGAAAAAAGTTGCGGTCAAAGACTATCTATATACATAAAAGCACAAGGTCACTCACTCACTCATCACGAAATCTCAGAAACAACAAGTGCTAGGAATCTCAAACTTTGCATGGTCGTTCCTATTAGGATATAGGTGCTCACTTAGACGGAATTTTGCGAAATCCATCCCCTAAGAGGGTATAAGGGGTGGCAAAGTTTGTATGTTTTTATAGTAGGATTACCAAATTACTAGAAAATACTCTTTTTTTAATATTCAGAAGCCACCCTTATTAAGTGGGCAAATAACAGTCGCAAGTTTGTGTGAAAGTGGTTTGTCAGTTTTAGCGGTAGCGGGTTTAAACGGATGATGTTAAGACGGATGATACTGATATTTATTATTCATACAATGTACGATTGCCATAAAATCAGGCACGCAATATTTTCATAGAGGCACACCCATCTGAATTTTTCACGCGAACGAAGTCGCGGGCAACAGCTAGTAATAAATAGATTTAATTTTTCCATACTTATATTATAAATGCGAAAGTAACTCTGTCTGTCTGTCTGTCTGTCTGTCCGTTACGCTTTCACGCCTAAACTACTCAACCGATTTTAATGAAATTTGGTACAGAGATAGAATAGACCTCGAAGAACAACATAGGTTATCTTTTATCGCAAAAATAGCTTAAAGGGGTTGAAATAGGGGATGAAAGTTTGTACAAAAAATCGTTCATGTATAAACAGAGATATAACTGACACTCACGCGGGTGGAGCTACGGGTAATGGCTAGTACGCTATAAAATAAAGGTCTTATCTAGTAGAATACCTAAGTAAATGAAATCTATTTGCTCTATTTTAGTATATTTATGCTTTATTATCCAGAAACTGGTTTCGTGCATACTTTTCAGTGGTTAACACAATGTAGTAACCTATCCGATAAATTCCACCGATGGCATTTTAATTCACAAATTTGTCTCCCAATTTCTGGGGTTTGCTTGGAACGTGAGCTGTAATGGGAAGGCATGCCACGCGGCAGTCGCACGCTATCTTCGAATATGCTACCATAAAAATAATCTGGATGAAATCGTCGGTGTCGTTTGTTTACGCAATAAATAAAATAACTCTTCGTAATCTATAAGATTGCCTATGTCGTTGGTGAATCGTCTTTAGAGTCCAGTTAGTCGAGTGAACGAGCGTATGATGCTGTTTTAATGACATAATCCTATTACCGCTGACTACTACCATCCCCTCTTAATACTCATCTTCACGTGTTTCCGTACTTCGCCAACTATCTATCTAGTGCCGTATTGGTTATTACCTGTCAGATCTAGAGCAGCGAGAGCACTGTCCAACTGATTTACCGCGCTTCTCGTTATTGATCATTTACTCTGATTATGCGTTCTCGCGTACCTATATGAAACACCGGATGATATTTTATAAAACGTTGCATAATTGAAGCAATTATTCTTATTCAAAGGCAATATCGATTTTTAATTGGAAGTGTAATACAAATAATTAGTTGAGTTTTGTTACATTTTAACTGTGAAGTGGTGCGTGGTTAATTGTTATAATATGACGTTTTTAATATCGAGTGTGTAGAGACAAGTTGCTGGCGGCGTCTAGTCTTGTTGAGCTCATAGCGGGCTGCTTGAAGTAGAAGCTCATCAGATAAGCACGCGTGACTTCACACAGCGACAAGCCTGCGCGCACGTTTACAGCGATAGGTACATTCAAACTTTTATTACAACGCAGTTGATGTGCCGTAATAAAAAAAAAACATTTCATTGCACAATATTAACCAATTCTTTTACCGAAGCTATACTAACAAAGTTCGTAATAGGCTTTAACTATTTATCATGTACGTGGGCAGATGTTAAAAAAGTCATCGTATATGTCACATGCATGTTGTTTGATATTTAAGTATCACTAAAATTAGTACATACCTTCTTCAGTAGCCGAATGAAGAAATAGAAGCTATTAAACGTGTAAGACACATTTATACCTATAATAATTCAAGATTTTTTATTTTATAGTTACCAGATTTACTGTCTCTGAAGCTTAATTTATATGTATTTTTATTTCAAGATTTGCATAATATATGGACCAAATAAAACATCTGATTTTATTTTCGTAAAAGTAACCCATATCATTCAACTATCAACCAATGCCTGTTTAACATTGTTGGAGATCTTAATTGCCGTTGATACTTTAACTAATTTAGGTATCTACTCGTAAATCACAGAGATTGCATGTATTTGCATATAATTTTAATAGATCATTTAATTCTTCCAAGTCAATGTAATAAAGATACCTGACTGTATTAGACTAGTCAAATTAGATCTTAAATCATTGCGTTTTTTAGAATATCCGGAGCATAATATCATATAATATATTATCACTCTATTTAAATCACAACTGACCCAATTGTAATGGTCGAACTTAAATGCCTGTTGGCGTGAGTGGGTATTGTACGTATACTACTTATCCCGTCATTCCCTTTTTTGTCGTTTTACATTTCAAATTCTATACAAAATTATAATCATTTCATATATCAACATGTCATATTACACTTAAGAACAGCTTGATTTTAAAGTTAACGTACGGGAGCTTATAAAGTTTGCATTTCATAGTGTGTCATATTGTGTTAGAGTAGTACGAAGCGCGATTACTATCAATATTATACGGTATCTTACAGTACATTACAAAGCGGATTGGAATGAGCGTGTTAACGAGCCAGAAACAAGTGAGAAGAGAGCATGCATGACCTCAAGATCAAGCGCGTGCCTCGCAACATCACTGACAAAATATGTAGGTGACAAATCCGATCTAGAACAATCTTTGAAATACGGGCAACTGTAAACCTTTAAAGAAAATTCGGTAGGTACAAGTTTTTTGTATATAAAACTTGTTGATGAACGTCAATTTACAACAATCACAACTGGATGTACGTTCACAGAAGATAAATATGTTTTTGTGGGTGATTGGGAACGGTATTTGGCAAACAAGAATTTAAAAATGAGCTTGATTTACAAACTATTTGAAACGCCACTAATAAGTGTATGTAGCAAATTGTGAAGTGTTAATGGTGCATGGATTTCACGGCGTACACATAATGGATCTGCCATAATGACTGTTGCTTTACTACTAATTCAGCCTGCCATAATTGCTCTCTTGAACGAATCGTTTATCATATTAGAAGATTGAAATTGCTTGAAGCGAAAACTTATAGGATTCTAATATAGGCTTTGTGACATTAATATGTAAGGCAGATTTTTATGTCCACAAAATAATTTATTGAGCACACTGTAGACATTATTAATTGTGGTCTTAAAATGCTTCAATTTATTGAGTCAAGAACATACATACACACATAGCTTCACGCCTTTTATCCCCGAAGGGGTAGGCAGAGGTATTTAACCATCCACTTTTCTTTATTTACTTTTGGTCCCATGTAACAGGGGTCGAGCCTGTTGCCATATATCCGGGCACAATTCCAGACTCCGGGCTAATACTGAGAATTTAGAACAGAAAAACCCAATATCGAACCCGGGACCTTTGCGTGGTAATCCGTACACAGTACCACTGAACCACAGAGGCAGTCTGAGTCAAGAAATTATGTATTTTTACACCTAAAAGTACGTAACTATTTTATTGTATATTGTCACACTTTTATGAAAATCTGGGGAGATGACGAGGTCACCACAACTAACACTACATCTTCTATACATATAATAAAAATGTAACCGGTTGCTGTCTGTACATTGAAGATATATTAGAAAAAATGTTATTGGGACCTTTATCAACGCAAATAGCATCCAAAACAATGATTGTTACAATTAATTTTTGTCTGTTTGTCTATTTGTCTGTGCGTTTGTTCACGCTAATCTCAGAAACGGCTTATCCGATTTAGATATGGTTTCACTAATACATTGTGGTAAGCTTCACTTAACATTTAGTGTTTGTTTCATGTCAATCGGTTCATAATTATAAAAGTTATGCCAATTTAAAGAAACACGTCATACACATTGTATGTAGGTATTTAGTTTAGGTCAATTTGTTTTCAAGTTAGGTTACCACGACTTATTTCTATATTAGTTAAAATGTAAATACAAGTTAGATTTATATTTTTCTGGATTTATTTAATTTTTTAATTTTTGTGATTAATACCTGTTTGTTAGCTTACGGTTTTGTTTTCAGGTTATGTTAACACGTCTCATTACGGAATAGGTGAAATTGAATCGAATTACGAAATAGTAGTTTAAAGTAGTAATAAATAATAGTAGTAATAAATAGTAATTTAGTTAGAGTTACACTGGTTTCAGCATGAATAGGTCGGATCGACCGGGAAATTACTACCCTTTCATAGAAGATCGACGTAAGAGTAATAATATCCATACTATTTTCGTTCGGTGAGTGAGAGTGCCGGAGGCCCAACTGATGCAGAGATGACAATCCTCGCAGTATGTGTGCTGCTGAGTATCCGCGGAGTCATTTTGTGGATGGCGTGGCTTGACCCTCGGGCCAGGGAGACCCGTAGAAACGATGGTGCCGCTGGCGGCTCGCGGCATAGTACAAGGGCCCAACTAGGCCTAACCACCCTAGGAGGCTGCCCCATAAAGTC
Source organism: Parascotia fuliginaria (assembly GCA_963082885.1). Lineage (NCBI taxonomy): Eukaryota > Metazoa > Arthropoda > Insecta > Lepidoptera > Erebidae > Parascotia > Parascotia fuliginaria. Next base: position 7,512,062 of record OY720180.1, on the reverse strand, counting down.
GCACATAATCCCGGAGCGGTTCGTCGTTTGGTGTCCGGATTGTGAGACACCATTTTTGAGAGGGTACGGGGATTCATTGCGAGCAGTCCGTATCATCGGAAGCCCGGTGGCCACTAAGACCCTTAAGCCATTACAGCTGCGAAGAGACATCGCCTTAATGGCTGTCTTCTATCGTCTTTACCACGAAGAGTGTTCTGAAGAGTTTTTTGAATTAATCCTATCCCCTCCCTTTTTATCCAGAACGACACGCGCGGGACTGTAGTGCTATCCTTTCACAATGCAATCTAAAGGGTCTCGAACCAAACGGTTCATCACTTAATACTTTTGTCGCTCAATCAAAGCCTGGAACTCTTTACCAGCGCATGTGTTCCCATCTAACTTTGAAATGGGGCGCGAAAAAGCATCTCACTAAGCCGCCATAGTGGAGGTCACCATACCAGTAGTTTGGCTTTTGGAATGGTGTCCACCACTTCTGGATTCCACTGACTGCTTACCATCAGGCAGAGTAGAGTCACTTTGGTAGGCTAATCTAAAGAAAAAAAACGTGATAGCGTATTTATTCCTCGGATTCCTCTCATTCTCATGAGCCTATGTTTCGCGATGACAATTAATAAAGACCAAGGTCAGACACAAAATGTTGTGAGTTTGCATCTAAGTATATATTAGCTGTTTTTCGCACGGTTAGCCTTATGTGAATCTGTCACGTGTAAGCAATCCTAACAGCTTATACGCTTTAATCCCCGATGGTTATACGTCTAATATCGTATAATAATATAGAGAGGCATTACTGTAAAGTATTTTTTTTTTTAAATACCTAAACGACGATGTTTATAATCCTAAATAAACCAAAAGATATATCCAAAAAATGCTGCCCAAAGTCACTATTCCACGCGGACGAAGTCGCGGGCACAGCTATCTATACATATAATAACAAACATGGAAGATATATGAGAAAAAAAATTATTAGGGCCTTTATCAACGCAAATAGAACCCAAAACAATGATTGTTACAATTTTTGTCTGTTTGTCTGTTTGTCTGTTAGTCTGTTTGTCTGTTTGTCTGTTTTTCTGTTTGTCTGTTTGTCTGTGCGTTTGTTCACGCTAATCTCAGAAACGGCTTATCCGATTTAGATATGGTTTTCACTAATACATTGTGGTAAGCTTCACTTAACATTTAGTGTTTGTTTCATGTCAATCGGTTCATAAATAAAAAAGTTATGCCAATTTAAAGAATCACGTCGAACATTTGTTAATTTACTACGAAATCTGATAGAAACAGAGACTTTAACAGGTTACGGAATTAGCTGATAGCGTTTTTATTTTTCGGATTCCGCTCATTCTAAACAATCTTCCGTTTAGTTTTAAATGAGTCCAGTTTCCAGTGAGCCTATGTTTTGCGATAACAATTAATAAAGCCCAAGGTCAGACACAACTAAAAGTTGTGGGCGTGGATCTAAGTATTAGCTGTTTTTCGCACGGTCAGCTTTATGTGGCTCTATCACGTGTTAGCATTCCTAGCAGCCTGTATGCTTTGATCCCCGATGGCTATACGTCTAATCCATACATCCATACACCCATACATATTATATAAGGCTTTGTCCTGACTGACTGACTGACTAACAGACAACGCACAGCCTAAACTGCTGGTCGTAGCGACTTGAAATTTGGAGGGTGTGTTTGTCTAAATGTCTAGAGGTTGTACTAAAAAAGGGTTTTTTAAAATTTAATTCCTAAGTGTGTGAAAAGGGATGAAATCGATTATATGAATCTTCTTCATTTTTTAACTTACAGTTTTGAAATTTTATTTTGGAATACTTCTATTTAAATAAAAAATATCCTTATAATTTTATTTTAACAGGGGTGGATTTAGAGGGGTGAAATTAGAGATGAAATATTCTATACAAAGATCTTTAGCTTCTGAAGCTAGCGACTCGAAATTTACAGGGAGGGGGAGGAAGGGAAAGGAGGGAGGAAAAGGAGGAACTGATGAGAAGGAGGAAGGGAGGGGAAAGTGAGAGGGAAGTGATGGGGAAGTGAGAGGAAAGTGATGGGGAAGTGAGGGGGAAGTGAAGAGGAAATGCGAGAGAAGTGAAGGGAAAGTCAGGGAGAAGTCAGAGGGAAGTAAGGGGAAAGCCAGGGAGAAGTGAGGGAGAAGTGAGGGGAAAGTGAGGGGAAGTGAGAGGAAAGTGACGGAGAAGTAACGGGGAAGTGAGGGGAAGTGAGGGGGAAGTGAGAGGGAAGTGAGGGGGAGTGAGGGGGAGATAAAAAATAGTATGAAAAACATTATTTAAACAATATTAAAATGTCTATTGGAAAAAACGACATTCACGCGAGCGAAGCCCAAAAGGTCACTCACTCACTTATCACGAAATCTCAGAAACAACAAGTGCTAGGAATCTCAAACTTTGCATTGTCATTCCTATTAGAATATAGGTGCTCACTTAGACGGAATTTTGCGAAATCCATCCCTAAGGGGGTATAAAGGGGTGGCAAAGTTTGTATGAAACTTCTATAGTTTTTATAGTAGGATTACCAAATTACTAGAAAATACTCTTTTTTTAATATTCAGAAACCACCCTTATTAAATGGGCAAATAAGAGTCGCAAGTTTGTGTGAAAGTGGTTTGTCAGTTTTAGCGGTAGCGGGTTTAAACTGGATTCGCCATAGAGACGGATAATACTGATACAATGTACGATTGCCATAAAATCAGGCACGCAATATTCTCATAGAGGCACCCATCTGAATTTTCACGCGAACGAAGTCGCGGGCAACAGCTAGTACCTAATATATAACAACTAATACAGATCATAATATAATTAAGACAAAACAACACAAAGTTTTATATATCAACACCTTAATAAACTACAAACGGACAGCTAAAAAAATACTAATAATGTGTAAATTATTTTACAGACATCTCTTATTAAATTTGCACACTAACGGATATACAACTCAAAATGTATATTATTATACTGTTATTTATTGATTAATTTGTTAATCAAGCGTCGATTGTACAAAATCACTCAACAATGTTATTGTAGAGGGTATCAATATATAAATGTAGCTTCTTGAAAAACTAAATATAACTATTGGATTTGGTTGTTAGTTTATGAACAACTATAATTCAAGTATGTTTTTACTCTCGCGTAGTCAAGAAGACGAATGTTGAGAATGTCTTTTCATTAACTGTACATTAAGTACGTACGTACAAGTTGTAGGATGTGTTGTGTGGTGAGGCGATGAAACGCAGGCCAGTGTTCAATAAATCAACGCGGTAAGACTGTATTTCTTTCGTAATCAGCTCATATCGGTTCTCGCGGTAGTGCTCGCCTAATTATTGTCGACTTTTACGATCGACCTAACGAGTTTTCACTTGGAGTTGGAGCCAATCACGATTTTACGGGGCACATATTTTGAGATTTAATTATTATAAAAATATTCTTGGACGTATGCGTAAAAAGTTTGTTTGTAATTGTACCTATAAAGCTGCGATGAATCAGAGTGAATATCTAGAATTATAATGCAATATAAATTCTTTTACACGTTATAATGACTGCATGCTGGTTATTTAATATTAGCATCAAGCGAGACACTTTTAATTTAAGCATTGTATCACCAGATCATTCTGTTATAGTTTAAACTTAATTTTATTTATAGATCTGCGAATGCAAAATAAAAATATGTATATTACATATTAAAAACCAGTTTTACAACTCGTTAAAATAATATTTGATTATTGCGCTCATAACTCGTTGCGCATACTGATCGGTAAACGATTAGCGGGTTAAGCAACATAGGAGTGCGGCTGGCCCATGGATGGGTAATTGCAATTGGTATTTGATCTGAGCGTCTCTGTGCTTCGGAGGGCACGTTAAAAGTCGGTCCCGGTTGTTATTAGGTTCATAACAGTCTAACGCCTAACGACCTAACGGTCAAGTCGGATGCCTCTATAATAATTAATAAATTATGGGCGTTCTAAACAAATCCTGACACTAGGTTGACCACTAACCACTCGATATTATATTTTTGATTGCCAATATGCTGTGTTAAGGCATTTATGTTATCTATTATTAGTTTTTTAAATACTATTTGCATACTATTGAGATAACAACGAGGAAACTTCATCAGATTGTCTTTACACCGGTTACATGATTGCCATATTTGTGATAGCATCGAACAAGAATGTTGATAACTCTTATTCCACATCGGTGACTATATATTTCATGTTTAAGAATCTGACTGTATTATCTAAGATATTAACATATTGATTGTGCTCACCGCATTGATGTGTGCCAGAGGTCTCTATGAGCCTGGCACGTTCGACACTCTGAACTAGTTTGTTCAGAATAGTGCTGCACCTTAATGTGCTCAATAAAAATAAGTTACAACACCGTAAATACACCTTTACGATAGCTCGTATCCATTAGACACCGCCTGTATATGGCAACATACTCTGTTCCTGGACTTTATTATAAATTATTTGATCGTGAAACACCACGCCATGTAATATATCCGTTTATGGCGTTCGAAAATTAATAAAGAAATTCGTTTAGTGGTGGTGACTCAGTGTCAAGTAAACCAAATTATAAATGTTTTAGTTACGCGAGCGAGGCGTCGGTTAGTACAACACTAGTGGTGAGTTGCGCGCCGCTCCCTGCATCAACTATATCAAGTTATCTCAGAATCTAAACATAGTGTAGATGTAAGAGGTGATAAAGACTCCTATCTGCTCAGAGGCAGAGGTGTCTGAATATTAGGAGCGTAAGCAATTTGTCAAGTTCGTTGTACGTTTTGTAACGGTATTTTATAAAACACATCCAATACACCGATTTCTGTAAAGTTTGGATAGCCGGCGGCTATCATTATTACACTGTCTATAACTATCTGATAAAAACTTGCTTTGTAATTCGAACTTTTCCTTGTTTGTATTTTATTACAATATAAATATATTATATAATAGGTATTCGTTATATGCAAACAACTTTAATTTGTAGCTATTGCTTTCGCGAAAGGTGATAATTACGAGTATATCTGTTTTATCTTCATCTGCACGTGACGATATTTTGTACTTTGAACGTATCTTCAAGACTAACCTAAGTTATCTTATAGACAAAGACACTATGCTTTTGATTGTAGGTAGTCTTTTATGCTGCCTGTAAAGTGATTTATTTAGGTATATTCGAAAAGACTAATAAACAACTGCAGTTTTCTATAAAACACAGGTACTGACTCTTAGCCAAAATTCTTACTATGATAGAGTTAAACTCAATCAAATTCATTGAAAGTGCATTAATTAAAAGTCACTTATATATCTCAATTGGTTTCGCCATCAGAATATCTGAAATGGATACAAAAACCGCTTATATTTATTTGCCAATTTGCCTGATGTTATTCATTATTCGGACCGAAATCGATCGGCGAATCTCATTGGCATATGGCAACATTTTGACAATTTATGAAGCAATCAGTGTTTCTTTCCCGTGTTTATTTGGAGAGAATTATTTATTTTATCTTGGGATGGTGCTGGAAATTGTTTCGGAGGTTGCTTAATATTCATTGATCTCGTCTCACGATTTGTTTACGTCGGTGCGCGTAGGCGCCGAGGTAGAGAGTGGTCAAATTAAAAGCATCTTACGTTGATCTCGGCCGGTGTCGGGCCAACAAGCCGGCTAGCCGGTTTTACTCCCCGGAGCTTCATGAAGTGTGAATATGCGGACCAATGCACTTGTAACGATCCACGCATTATGACAATTTTATGCGAATGATTTAGTAATTGGTGTTAGGTGTACTTGTTATGAAAATAAATACCACCTCACACTCCAATAACATCAGGCTATGCAAAATAACTTTCTCACACGTGCCTTCTTAAATCAAAAGAGATGTACCTAAGTCACCATGACGTTTTCGATACGTTCCATGATTAGTTTTAAAGTGCCTATACTCGTCAATAATTTTATATTTAGACATGCATGATTCGATAAAACTCAATAGCAGTAGCTGTCAAATATTGTCATGGATCTGTACACGCAGGCTAACGCCGTGAAATTTATAATTTTAAACTTATCAAATCGGTACACCAGCAATTTAAATTTGTAATCATTTTTTGGTATGCTGTATCTAATACTTTGATTATTTCGATTTCTTTGTTAGTGAATTAAAGCTCAGTCGGCCAAACGTGTGGAACAAATTGCAGTGATGATATTTGATTTTTAATCAGGTGACGGTTTACATAAAACCGGTATCCACTAAAACGTCTAATAGAAAAAATTTAAATTAATTTAAATTAGTTTAGACAAGTTAATGCACAAAAGTATTGCTGGAAGAAGGCGAACTAATTAAAAGTTTGCTTCTGTACTAATAATTCGTTTGACTGTCAAAGTTTTGCGTCGTTAATTTTAATTAAAGAAACGCGGAGCTGAGTTTGTAACAATATTAAAGCATTGAAATTGGTGATCCGCTAAACTTCGACATTCTGCTCGCGGATGACCGTCCATTCGTTTTAATTAACCCTTCTGTTGGTCTCATCTGCTTCGCTATTAGAAAAGTTTAAATTTTTTTTTGCGTAATTGCCGCGACCGCGCGATAAATCAATTATGAGTTGGAGTTACAGCAGCTCTTGCTTGGATATCTTACACTGTTTCGACCTACTTTAGACCAACAAAGTTAAGAAGAGTTTCTCAAATATTTTTAGAAAATGTCTATCTTATTATTAATATTTAGTGGCAGACAAGTAGTATTAATTAATATAGCAGTGGATGGGAACAGACTCAATTCTTGTACACGTTGACTGAAAACTATGTTGCTCCCTAATTTGATCAGCATAATTGGCCTTTTACGATACCTCTACTTATTAGAACTAATTAAATTATCGCTAGTCGTAACGGTTAAAGAAAATGGAAACTAGCATAGTCAACAGTTGTTCTTGTGTTCTCAAAGATGTGTGAACTGTGTTATTTGGTCAGCGTACTTTTCGCAATTAGGAGAGCGTTAACTTGAAAGGAACAGTACATCTGTGAAAGACATAACGTTATGTTCATGTAGCTTACAAACGGGCTGATTTATTTCCTAAAAATAATGATTCGCTTACTAGAATACCTAAAGCTAAATATATTTTCTCTGGAACTTGGCACGTTATTATTTTTCTTCGCTGCCTTCTTCATTTGTACGTTCAGCTTGTACTTGTATGTATCTAATTCCCAATTCTGTACGTTGCTCCCCTCCGTCCACATATTAATCTTGGCCGGTTTCTTCGCGTCTTTGATTAAGGTTCGCTGTGATGTATTTCTTGCGCGCTAACCTAATGGAAAGGCATACGTCAAGTGTCCACCATATTGGCTAGCGGATTGGCTTAATGGTGTCAATGTCTGGCACACACTAAATTTCGACACTTTAATGTAGGTATTCTGTAGACAGGTTGAATTGAGTTCTATGCGGTAATCGACTCATAATATTGCTATAAAGCATGGGTTTGTCAAGTGTTTTATTATTGATACAATTATATTACTTTTTATCGAAGGTATGACTACTGATATAGTTTGGCTACAAAAGAGGTTTTAGTAATGTAAGGGTTTTCTTAGGTCTTTATTTTCTTGCTCGAATTAGAGATGCTTTATTGGGGATGTCGTTTATTCTACAGAAGTTGCAGGCCGAAAGTCAAAACATGGCACATAGACAAGGTAGGTAGAGTTGTCTACCTGCTGATGATTACTGTTTTCTAATGCTCCTAAAAATGCTATAGCGCAGCGGCAGCAGAAGAGATTGTTACTGTCACCAGTTAAGATAAAATATTGTTATTTTCATTTTATTTCAATTTGTGTGTAATCTATTGCTATAGAGTATTTTCGTACCCAATATTTAAAATGAACAATTTTACTTAATTACTAGCTTACCGCGGCGCGGTTTTATCCGCATCTTTGCTTACTACTCTGCTCCGATCGCCAGTAGCGTGATGTTACATAGCCTTAACCTTCCTCAAGAACTGGGCTATCATACACAAAAAGAATTTTTAAATCCGACTGGTAGTTTTAGAGATCAGCGCGTTTAACAAAACAAACAAACTCTTATGCTTTATATAAAATTATATAGATTACATACCTATGTAAAGGCCAAAGCAAATTGAAACAAACTCAACGGTCTAACTTTGAAATAACGTTGGTTTATTTGATTCCACATATTTGCTGTGGATTGCTTCGCTTCAGACCGGATTTGTCACGGCAATAAAACGTTCAAAATTGAAATCCATAATTAATTTAAACCTTTGTAAATTTTGTTCAATTGGTTAAATTAAACAGTCATGAACTGTAATTGCAATAAACAATTAAGAAATACATGTCTACTGAATCAGTAGCGTCTTAAACTTGATTGATTTAAACTTTCCCTTGCTTGTTAAGATAAAGATAGTCACCGTTATCGTGATTAATTGTAATGTCGTTTTGTTAACTAGCTAACGGTCTAGATGCTTTATTTCTTCTCAATACATCTATGATACGTTACTTTTTAAGGTACAAAATCTAAATAGTTAAGAGTCAACGTCGTATGTATGTCTGTCTATACTCTTGTATTGAATTACTTGCCAAGTATAAGTCTTAATTTATCGAGCGATAAAAAAGCGAGTAATCATTTAATTCTCGAATAAATACCTAATATCTTTTTGATGCTAGATGAAAATAGTAACATAAAGTAAGGTACAGTGTAGTCTAGCTCAGCTAAAACAGAGTACCTATTATCTTATAATAATAAAACTGATTAATCTGTCAATCAGGCTAAAAAAACTTTATAAACTGTATTACGATATTAGTTCATCATTATTGAGAAGGGAGGCGTTTATTCAAAAAATATGTTAAAAATGGTAACTGTAAACGGTTAAATAATCGGGATATTCTTTGCGTTATACGTGTATACTTTCTGCGGAACTGTATATTGCACGTGGTGTAACATACACTTGGCCAGTTTATTTACATGTGTACTCTACCTACATAGCTCAAAACATACGAGCTTGGTTTGGCATGCCGTACCGTACAGCTACCTCGTGTCAGTGTGCTAAACAAACGTGTGTCATAGCATAGTTCACTATTTTAACAACAATTTGTATGTTGTGTGTAACTTGTATGTTACTGTTAAATACCGTTAGAATGTATGTTATATTTTGTAAATCAAATTTTGCTCTCCTACATGTAAGTTGATGTGAGACAAGTAAATACTATAAGAACCTTACTACAATAGCAAATTAAGATTGATAATACCTATAGGTACCTATGGGTATTATCAATCCCTAGTACCTAGTTATCTTTTATTTGGCACCAACTTCAAAATTATAAAAAACTTATTTAATTATTTCTGATTAAATAAATCAAAATACGAATTACTTTGTGTTATGTAAATTTATTTTTTACTTTATAGTTTCCTTCCAGATTGAAATCGGTTTTCTTTTTGTTGAAAAATATTTTATTTCTCATTCAGTTCTCTATTAAGCTCATATAATGTTTCGCAAGACCATTTTTTTTCTCATCTTATGTGATAGAAAAAAAATGTTAACATGAATATCTAGCCTACGGTATATCTTTACGATCTTTTCCTAAACAATATTTCGTAAATTAGCTCTTACTTGCTGACCAAAATAAAAAATGATCTGACATTTGCATTGCTATATTTGTACGCTGTAAATTATAGGTACTTCTTTTATCTTTAAAGAGTAAGAAAAACATAGATATCATATTGCAAAATATATATATTATATTGTCTGAAGGAGACTTTAATCTCAAAAATCAAATCGAAATGAGGCAGTTAAAACCTAAGGATTCATAATCATGAAACACTCGTGTATGTGGGTGCTTTCCTACAAACATAAACCATTATAAGCTTTAATTAACCACTGACGACGATATTATGTTATACTTTTTCAAAAGTTTACAGCATTATATTATATTTTTGTACCTGATTAATATGCATAGACGATGTTAATTTATGCTAAAAACCAAAAAAAATATTGTGTCTCATTTTTATCCTATTAGTTGATTGGACGGCGCCGCTCATTTTAAATCGATTCTAATATATATGTCTCATTAAATTTTATCTACGTATTTAACTGGTCGGTTTAAAGAATGTTTAGTATCGCATTGTGTTTGTTACGTGATCCCTTCGTTATGAGAGATTGCGTGCTAGAGTCGATTATGGCCATACCATAACTCTCGTTTGTGCTAGCCTTTATATGTGTCTGCTTTAAAATTTGTATTTTATGCTTTTTGAAATTCAACGGTGTCAGTCAATTCTTCAATGGAATGTAATGCTGTGTATGTTTTACGTTATTATGTTTGTGTGGGTATTGTTTCATTGGAGACCAGTGCTATTATTTACAGTTTCCCAATGCTTTTGTTGCGCTATAATGTTGATAGGTTGTCATTTAGTTCGTAATAATAAATATCTATATAAATGACATAACTTTTATAGTTATGTACTTCTTTTCGGTCTAAGTCAGTTAAAAGTTACGGCCGAGCAATGTGCTAAAAGTTAAATAGATTATACAAAATTAATTAAACGTAAAATAGTTTTTTATACTTTACCTCCGTTTATCTTACGGGTTTTGGATATAGTAAAAAAACATAATAATTGCCTTCTAAAACTTCAGAAGTGTAAAATTTCGTTTCATTCATAAGATCATAACTCGTGAACACAAGAAACTGAATTTTTGCAATTAGCATTCATCTGTAAAATAGATGTTTGCGTGGACTCGCTTTTTCATTTTTAATCTACGTATTTGCCAGTTTAATGTAAGTTAAACAACAAAAAATCTCTAAATACCAAGTTGCTAACTTGTTTTGAAAAACATATTAATTTAATATCTGTACATAAAATCTAAACGAGGTTTTTGCGGCACTTTTTATTGTTGGATCTATTTATACGTGCGACTTAAGTGATTAATGTAACGAGATAAGTTCATAGTCCATACAATACACAATATCATACCGGCTGAACACCGATCAACCGTTTTGATATCTGTTCTAATTTGCATTGTTAGATATCTAGATGTGCCCGCGCGGCTGCGTGTGGGCAATTATACTTATTCATAAACGAACATGTATTATTCATGCATTTTTGACACTTCTTCACTGAATTTATTATATCAGGAGTATCGTTAGCTATCAATATCTCCTCCGTAATATATTTTATATGAAAAAAGTTTATATAGGTCTAACTGTATCATTTAAATAAAAATAAATTTCGATATCAGAGAAATAACTACAGAATAAACTTAAAATGAGTGTAATAAAACCGTTCGATTTTAGTACGTTCACGCATTGCCGTGGTGTTTCGGTTGTGTGGAAAAATCGCCGGTAGCGACCGCAGTTCTCATTATATCGAATGAATTGCCGAAGAGCATAATAGTGGGCTGCGCGCATGGCAAATTACATGCCATTGGATGTCATTGTGATAAATAATTCACCCGCTCACCCGCTCGCACCCCTCTCAGAATATGCCCCGTGGCTCTGTTCACACTGCCGCGGCATTGTTTGATCTGTAATTAAAAATGTATTAACTACTGCTTAATTAGTTGCCTTAAATTACTACACGCACGCCTACTTTACATATTATAGTATTATGTCTAGAGTACTGTGAGCGGAACGTATGAGTGTGATTTTAATATAATTTCTTTAATTCAGTTCACGTAGTCATTTTAATTAAAGTAAATAAATATGCGAGATGGAAAGATCCGGCATTGCGCGTGTCAGACTACGTACCTACAGCAAAGAGTTAGAGAGCATTATATTTTAGTTTTGAACATTCATCGGATTTTAATTAATTAAAAAAATGAGATAAAAAAGAACAGTACTATCGGCAAAATATTGCTAATTTTATAATATGTACAATTTAGGTATTCTTGGACGAGCCTGGCATCTACCGCCACTGGTGCAAAACATTTTGAATTTGGCTATCAGAGTTCAACAAAGTTATTTAAATATTAGACGCAGTAATGTAATATAAACGGAAGCGGTTAGTAATAGAGTCTCGTTGACTCATTTTAGGTACCTACACTGCTGTTAAAATGTACTTGCATATGTAGTAAGATATAAAGATGGTTTTATCATCGGCGTATTTCAAAATAATACATTTTGTAACGACACATATTTCGGTAGATGCCAATATGCACATAATTATGTAGTAAAAAGCACCTCTGCCTTTATAAGGCAGAGGTGCTTTAGTTTGTTATATAATAAAGTTGACCAGTTGTTAAGTTGCAGAGTAAAAGAATAAAATTATCTAAAAATGTGCATGCACTTCGCATTTCTAATGTCACCAATCATCAATTACACATGGTTAACTTTGCAAAGCTTTTAACGATACTTTAATAAAATAAAAACAGCATAAAATTTACTGTGTTTATGGTATTAGTTCCAATTATATATTAAAATAAAGTGTTAGATCTATATAAATTACAAACCTATAAAAGCGAATGATATCATTCGCCACGGCGTGGGTTTAATATTTTATTATGATGATAAAAATTATTACTTACATATTAATATTTACCCTAAGTAGTGTGATTTAATTTTACTCCCCAGTCATCTTTGCGTTAATTCGACTAACACAATGTTTAACATTAAACATGCAGTAAAGTAACGATACACCTATTTACAACACACCTATAAACTAAATAATAACATTTGATGTGACTTTTTGAGACATATAATTATAATACACATTAACTTGCACTGTGCTTCCTGCGGTATTATAGTTCTCTTCTTGGCCAGAAGGCTTTTAGAGATACCAAATAGCCTCTACTTGCTTAGTCGTCATGACTTTCCACCTCCCATTCGTATCTCGCTATTGCAGTATATTAGTAAACTTTAAGTATCAAGGTCGTTTGTTATTCACAAAATGTAGCAATGAACAGAACATGTTAGCAGTTATATAAAAATCTCACAATATAAATTTATAGGTAACATTTATTTACCCGTACTATCAATAAACGAAACAGATAGTTAGCATTAGTTTTGGCTATCGGTGTTACACTAGTAGAGAATCGCAATTGACTCGCTCAAAATACTGACTCCTAACAATATTTGTTGATAAATGGAAAGATAAGTCGGATATTTTACTCTTGCGATGCTACATATTGATACCGGCTGTACACTCGACTATTTTATTGTTGATATCGCCAATGTGTGCGTGTATTAAAACCTCTATCTAACACGTTTATACAGATGCAGTATCACGACGCGCACCGATCGTAAATGTCATCTGAAAATTTATATTCATTACGATTAGATAGTACAGAACAGCCAGTCCATTGTTGGCCCTACCTCCTGATCGATGTATGATATTGCATTTTTATAGATGACGCGAGGACCAGAGGACTTGGATTTTTATAGATTTCAGACTAAACAACTAACGGATATTGTTGCTTTGTATTTTTACATTAAAGCTTTTATGACAAGCTAATTTATACACCACCCACATACAAGCTATTCATATCAAATGTATAAGGTTACATGACTGTCAAATATTATATTGCGTTATTTATTCATACTCAGAGCTTGGAAAGAACCATAGGTATTACTTAAAAACAATAAAGTAGTCAGTAGATTATACTTATATTGTAAACGTTGACAAATAATTACTTCCATAGTTTTATCTTGAAATGTGTGTTTTGTGTTAACGTTTATGAAGTTACAACAACTTGTCCACAAAAGTAATTTAATTTACTTGAATAACAGTAAAGACTATATAGTCAATTAGAAGATTGCAATCTCATACAATATTATATTTATTGTTCATTGAATCAGCGTTTACGAGTTTTCCTTAAAACAGTGCATACGAGTATAGGCGTCTGAACCTCAGTCTGATCAAGAACCCAAATGCGCGGCCGCGTACGCGCAGCTATTTGCGACTCGGCTCAATATCGCCGATTTACGAGGATCCATTTCCAATTTTACGAGCTGACTGACGCGCCCATTTATACGAGAACTCTGATCCCTCGCTGCAAAAGTCTAGCAGCAAAGTTGTTACATGTACAAACGGTAGGTCATGTTACAGCGGCGGCATCCTGTCCACACGTTTAGTTCCTATTCGTTGCTACACCACTAAGGTGCTTGGAGGTTTACTTCAATTTATATGACTACGAACAGGCCTCGGGCTCTTCTAACACCAACACCACGAACGCACAACTTTACACTTAAAATTAATTCCTGTCTTTCGTATAAGAAAATTACTGCAACTATTAACAATTACATTAAGAAAATAATTATTCCAGTGCAGTTGGTCTTGGCACATAAACTGTGTGTGTTTTATAGTTGTGCGGTGCATCTGAAACCGGTATTTAGAGCTTTATTTTGAACAACACGTGGGGGTACATTTCATGCCGCACTTAGTCTAACACATGCAATGCGCTTTCGCGGAAAGCTAGCTGCGTTGTGGTTTTGCGATGAATAATCGCATACAAAACCGTCTCACAATGGCCAATGCGAGTGTTTAAATGCCCTATTAAATCTTACAGCCTGCGTAGGATTCTGTGGGATTCAATTACGCTTTATGTGCGATGAAAGGCGCCGGAGTTGTACGTGTAAACTGAGCCGCGAGCCGCAGGAACACATCCCGACACCTCGCCCTCAATGAGCCCTGTCACAAAAGGTGCAAACGAAATAAGAACACGGCACATAACACGTATCTCGTCGGGGGCAGATTGAATAAATGCTAAATTAAATAAGAGCAAATAAAACCACCCTTTAATGAGTAAAAGCGTCTTGGATAATTCGAGTGGCGTGACATTCACGACAATAGGTTGGCTGGGTCGCAACCGTGAGCTGCGTCGCCACCGCTGTCGGCTTGCTTGCCCGGGTTAAGCGATCCTCTAATTGAAACAGCTAGTTTGTCAGTTAAGCTGTTAATAAGTGTCTCTTCTTACCTATAAGCATTTTACTGGTAATAGTAAAGTGCAAGAGTACAAGTTTATGTTTCATTTTGGGTTTACTGCAACTCAGAAAAGTCCTACATCTGTAAGATTTAAAGTAGCTGAGTGGCATCTCAAGTATTTGAAGTATTCGTAGAATAAAGCAACCACTGTGTTAATACAGTTGTGATAAAAAATAATTGTCCGCTCTTACTTATACATAAATAATCCAAGTAGCATGGTTGCGACATTCTTGATTACGTGTGATTCATTACACATTTTTTTCGTTACCGTGTAACGTGTTGACATTATAACATCATAAACAAACAAATAAAAATATTAACATAATCTTATCACATAATTACAGCCAGAGTGTTCGGTATGGGCGTATTAAAATTATTATCGACACTTGCTCTCCGAACGTTCGTGGCAACATAAACAGAACGTTTTCTATTCGGGAACCAATTATCATTTACATATCATAGACAAGGTACCGACACTCGCGGCACGCAGCCGGGGTCAATACATTTACACAACCACCATTTTATGATGACACGTCATTCCGCTCGCTCTCCATCAACCGTCGGACGTCGAAGAGAAATTTATTCAAGAATTACGGGTCAAGCTCGTCTGGTTGTGAATATGCTTGATCAGTATATAGATGCATATATGTGGTATGTGAGTACCAAAACAAGACGGCTAACCAAATCGCTTTTGTTAAGATTTTATCTCACCGTTAAATACTTCTAACCATTATAGTATATCGAGCGACTCGTTTAAACCCGCAGCAACCAATTATTATGCTTGTTACCATTGGGGATACTGTGATTTGGTAAGGTGTTGAGTCTGGGAAGTTGCACTATCTAGTTTTATGTTTTATTAAGTTATGTTTTTTATATTTATTGACTATTTAACAGTCCATATATTTGATTATTTGCTTTAGTTAGTTTGACTGTCTATTAAGTATAATTTTGATGGCCAGATACTGTCCATGTCCATAAGTATCTCTTTAATCCGTGTGTAAGTTTTAATTTACATTACATTATAAAAAATAATAGTAGCATAAACACTTAAAATCAGTAGGCTAAGATAGACATAAATATTTAATGTAGGGCAAAGGTTGGCTATATGGTGATAATAAGGAATAAATTGTGCAAAATATACTAAAAGTAACATTTATTAGAAAATCACTTTGTTTATTACTAAAATCGAACTTTTCTTTCCTTAAATTATTAATCACACTAACATTAAGTCTTGTATGTTAAGAGAAAAATCAAATAAAAAAAATCTTTTTGAGGTTGACAATATGGAGATACGAAATCATCAAATTCATAAGGTCGTTACTTAAACAAATTAAATTCAAACCATAATTTTCAGAATCAGTAAGACGCAAAGTTTATTGCTTAACCCATCCTACAAAACGCACTCAAAGAGTGCTAAAAAATAAAATATAACGAAAGTTATGTGTTTAATATTATGGTAATATTTTCGTACCGATGAGCGATGATTCTCCATTTTTCAATTATTTGCGCGTGAAACGTGCGAGCGGTGTCTAACAGCGACAACAGCTCGCGACTCGATGAATGGGCGGGGCACGTAGCTAACGTCAGTTCATTCGAAATACGTAACAATCGAGCTGGACTATTAGCAAAAGTAAAACCAAAATTGTCACCATATTGCCATATATCACCAAATAGCCAACCTTTACTATATATATTACATTCAGTAGACAGCTGTATGTTGTGTTGTTTTAATATATGGAAGGAAAACGCTCCCGAAAATTAAAACTGATGGTAGTGTTAGCTATTCCTGGTAGAATGCGTGAAATCATTGACTGCTGTGGTGTACTTAGTAAGTAGACCGAGACCTAGCTCAGTTAAGTAATTATCAGAAATCACCTAAACTACCACTGATTGTTTCAGAATTTATTTTCAGTAAAGTTCAAACTCTATTAACAATTTAAATCTTACTGCATTTAAAGAGTCCGCACTATAGCATTTCACGGTCGTATAAATTTGAAAGATTACAAGATTCAAGTCTCATAAATTTGATGAAAACTGACTAAAACGTCCGTCTCCGATTAAACACAATCAAAGCTGGACAAAGAGAAAATAATGTGTTTTGACGTGACAACGTCTCACTTCACTGGCTTAGCCCAGTGTTCAATAAATAACGTTACGAAATCTATTTCGTTTATCGTATTATATAGTTGTCTCTCGCAAACTGCAAGTGATACATATTTATAGCTCAATTTTCAAACTAAACAGTTAATTCCATGCATTTATTTAGCACTTATTTATAGTCACGGTCTTATTTTTAATGGTGCCGATATATCAATAGGTGAGCGAGTGACCCTATAAGAGATCGATACATATTTTAGTGCTCAGGAAACACCACAGTATAATAATATAGTTTACTAGCTTTCCGCACCGCGGTTTCACACGCGTCTTGGCTCCCGTCGCCAGTAACGTGATGCTACATGGCCTATAACCTTCCTCAAGAATTGGACCATCATACGCAAATAGAATTATTTAAATCGGACTAGTAGTCCCAGAGATTAGCGCGTTCAAACAAGCAAACAAACTCTTCCGCTTTATATAATAGTATAGATTCTAGAGATTACGTGTTGGTAAAGAACTTTATATGCGAACAATGTGGAATGAAGTCTTATTTAAGTAGAGGGTAAACCATTTATTGTAGGTGTCGGTATCTGCACTGGTGGTACTTACGTTTCAAAAAGGTGAGGAGGTGCCAAACACCAAACATTATCTGATGTCGCGTCACTATGAGCATCGATCTGAATTAACTTAATACTACGTTAACGTATATTAACGCTTAGATAACACCTTTTGGGCTTTGAGATAAAATGAACAAATGCGTTCTTAAGAATTCGTAACAAAGTTGTGGGAATTTCGTCCATCAGTCATGTGCATTCTTCATTATTATTATCATCATTTCACCAGAAAGATGTCTACTTCTGGACGACATACATGGGCCTCCTTCAGGCTTCTTTGAAGTTGACTTGAAGAGTGGATTACGAATGAGGGTTATTGCACAAAAGCCATTTTTAACCGACGATAAAACGGAGAAGGTTCTCAAGTCAACGCGTATTTATATAATGTATATTATGTATGATAACTCTTTACATAGTGATCCGATTTTGATAATTCTTTATCAGAACGAGTATACCTCGAAGTTGATCCCACATAAATTTGGAAAAATTGTATAACCCTAAGGGTAGGAAAACAGGGGATTATTGTTAATTATTAGTTAAAGTAGGTAATTTTAAAAGTAATCAGAAATTAAGCATGTAGTAATTAATAGTTTATAGCCACAAAAAAATGTAAAACAAAATCTTTTTAATAAAAATTTTAACCGCCGAAAAAACTGAAAAGGAAAAATTTATAAACCTTTATTTTATTAACCTTAAAAAGTAGGTAAGTTCTTTAACTAATGTATATAAGTACCTATACCTAAGTAATTTTGAGTTGCGCGGCGTGTGGCACAGAGTAGATAAGCCGTACAGAGGCAAAGCTTATAAATCGAGTGTTAGGCGGAACGAAGTTCGCCGGGTCAGTTAGTATTATAATATAATAGCTATATTTTACGGCATATTACGGACAATGTTTAGAACTCAATTTATTTGTTGCTTAACAGAAGATAACACCGATAACATGCCCATAATAAAATTACACTTATAATTAATTTTGCACATGATCGATTCACAATAGCACATTCTCCAAAATCTATGGAATATTCGGAGCGCAATTCTAACACACACTTAGCCAGTTATTCTTTAAATTATAACTACTTTGTAACGATAGCCTGATACTGTTATACGGCTGG
Organism: Parascotia fuliginaria; assembly: GCA_963082885.1. NCBI lineage: Eukaryota > Metazoa > Arthropoda > Insecta > Lepidoptera > Erebidae > Parascotia > Parascotia fuliginaria. The sequence continues at coordinate 7,493,333 of OY720180.1, read as the reverse complement.
AACTTGTTTCTCGTCGATAGCCTGTTAATATTCCTCTTACGGTCTCGAGTGGATATCAATAAGTAATTAAAGTAACCACTCGGACTACTCAACAACAAACAAAGCGTTTCGATTGGTCGGTTTGCCCTCGTCCATTGCATTTGCTTAGGCGAGAATATTCGGTCTATTATAACGAGGTGTGACGAATCCATGTATCAAGCTGTTCATGTTTCAATTGAGTAAGTTTTTTTAATCACAGATTATAAATAGAAATGTTAGTGGTAATGTGACACTGCGGCGATTTATTCACAGTACTTGAGGTGTCAAAATGTATTTATTATTCGTTTTGTAGTCTTGGTGTTAAATCAATATATTTTTTGTTATAGATACTTTTTATGTGATCATGACTGTATTGATCTTGTTAGTACTTAATGAAATAAATAAAAAAATACGCAGTGAACATTATATAAAAACACTTCAACATACGAAACACTTACCAATTTATTTGCAGATAATACCTTTTCCGTTTGCGTGTGCATACTATTATTTTAATATTGTACCGAAACAGGAGGAAAGTAACTATGCTTCAAGCTTATGAAAATGCTATGTTTGGCTTTAAAAGGTAATTTTCTAAAAAAAAAATTACGAGCGTACAGTGAACATTACTGCTGATAGGGTCTATATTACCTTTTAAAACATAAGCATACAGTGATTAATATTTATTACACAGTCTTTATGTACGCCGCAACTATTGCACCTCAGCATAGACAGTATACAATAGTATACATGTCATATTACTCAAATATCTGTTTAGTAAATTAAAACCGCGATACAGTTACACCAGCACACGTGATAGGTCTCCGGCAATTTTCATAATTGTATTTAGATTTACGTTGAAAAGAGGTTAATGTAAACTACATCGCTCTCACGACGTGACCAAGATTATTATCCGTTAATTTCATGATGCATAGTTAAAACAAATAGGTTCGCCGTACTAATAACTACTTGTGAACATAATTGAAATAAGAATTTTGATAATCAAATTAATCTCGTACTTGGCCACTTAATTAACGTCGTTGCTTACAACAGCGTATAATTTGCGTTAAAATTGTTTCGCGTTCAATGAAGATAGTTAGTTGGGTGAGTCACATCAGAACATATTAAACAGAGCACGTGATATTGTTTGGCTTCGTAATAGCACTACAAAATAACAGGTTGCGTCTCATAACGTTAACGAGAGAGATTAACACTCATATTTATAGTTGGTATCGGCCGCAGTCGCTTGCTCCATGTCGGTCGCTCGAAATTTGCCAACTCTTGGACCGTTACTTTGTAACAGTATCATTTTAACGGCTAATGAGAAAAAAGGCAATTTCGAATACTTGAGGTAAAATTAATTTAATTACATATTTTAGCCGTAATCGACAGGTGTTTAAATATTTTACATATACATTGGTCATTGTGAAATTAAATAAGTTTTTAAATCCATTCTCATTATAAACACAAGGCATGGTAATTCTGACCTTTCTGGATTTGCTCAGCTATTTTAAATAGGTTTTAATGACTAAATGAAAATGAATTTCATAATTGTACTATAAGAAGACTAGTAGTAGTAGTAGTCCAACTTCGAGTCGAACATAGTGGAATAGATGAAAACACTTACACCCAGTTTCTGAAAGGCTGATCAACGAAAAATTAACTAATCACCTGTTACATCTTATCTGAAGTACTTAAAAGTATTTGTACTTCATTGGTACTTCAGATGAGATAATTAACAGATGATTAGTTAATTTTTCGTTGATCAGCCTTTCAGAAACAGGGTGTAAGTGTTGCGTTTTTCGTAAACACATAACAATAATTTTAAACAAAAAAAACCGACTTCAAACGGGAAGGAAACTAAAAAGTTAAAAATAAGCTTACTTAGCAGAAAGTAATTCGTATTTTGATTTAGTTAATAAGAATTTTGAAGTTGGTGCCAAGCATATACTATAAGAACCTTACTACAATAGCAAATTAGGATTGATTATACCTATAGGTACCTAGTAATTATTTTACTTGGCACCAACTTCAATATTCTGATTAACTAAATCAAAATACGAATTACTTTCTGCTAAGTAAACTTATTTTTAACTTTTTAGTTTCCTTCCCGTTTGAAGCCGGTTTTTTTTTTGTTTAAAATTATTTTATTTTACGTTTTTCAGTGATGGGTAGACCTAAATCTTGCTTAGGTTTTATTTTTGTATATAAATGTAATATTGAACCGTATGAACTAAGCCCAACATGACTGCTGTTAAGGAATTCCCTCGACTGTCTATGGTCACCTGTAATGGCACTTAAAACCCATATGAGTGCAAAGTTCTCATCATTAGAAATGATTAAAGTCCAAACACCAAGTAATTGCTGTAAATCGTTGTCGAGTTCTGTCGACTGTCTTTCGGCTCTATCATCAGATCGACTCCAAACCTTTACTAAATAGTAGTGCCTTAAAATACTTAATGAAAAAAGTAACAAATGCACTAGTCTTCAGTACGATTTTCGAAAGTTCCCTTCGATTTACCTGGGATGCCATCATCAGATCCTGGTTTCCTTATCATGGTACCACACTTGGGATATCTACTTTCCAACAAAAAAGAATCATCGAAATCGGTTCATAAACGACGACGTTATCGACATACACACATAAAAAAAAAAATATTTACGGTCGAATTGAGAAACCCCCTCCTTTTTTTGAAGACGGTTAAAAATAGACGTTTGTTATTTTTTAATATCTTAGAGATACATATTTCGGAAAAACATTTTTGTGGAGAATGTAGCGTTTGAAGTAGAAATTATGAGTTGCAAACAAAACAAACATGCAGGTATGGTTACGATCACAGCAATATATGGCGTGGCACGATGGCGCACGGCGGCGGCACCTCGTTGAACTCTTTCGTACGGCTGTGGCTGGCGCGGGCGGACTCGACGCCCGTTTTTCTCCCCGCGCATCTAATGAGATTTAAGTCCAAACACCAAGAACGGTTATGGCGGAACATTACACGCTCTAGGATATTAAAATGAGACAAATTTATTGCCGCTCTCCGATTATACTTTCGATAAACGCGCAGACCGGTGATTATGATATCTCGTGGTTTAATCGTACGATCGATACGGAGTCGCGTTCCGTTCTACACTAAACCAGTACTAATAAAAAAGAAACTAGTTACGGGCGGGTCGTATCCGACAGTTTACGTTAGAAAATCAACAAGGTGCTATAGTGGGTCTATAAGTCGGAACCGCGGTGCGTTATCGAGTCAATCGGGCTTGAACAATGCATCGAATGTTTCAATATAGCTCCAACAGCATTTTTAACGTTTCATCGGTGCTGTAACAATCGTAAAATAAATTCTCTACGCCTTCTCAGAGCTCTGATTAATGTTGTACACAGTGTGGCGTCGCGTTCTTAGCTTTTTTAACCTGTGTGTTATTCTTTAGCTTAATTTATGGAAGCTGGCGATTGAGATCGCGACTTGTACTTAACGGTGCGATTTATCAATATTTGTCGTTTTAAGTTGCTATTTTTTGACATAATAGAAAGACAAGAAACATTTGATTAAATAATTTACTAAGATTTTGTCATTTTTATCTGACTACCATAATAGATTAATATTTTTCTGGTGTGTGCACTTCCAATGACTCTAAGAATTTTGAATTCTTAAACAAGTTGACATCGGAATTGTATTATCTATACATATAATAAAATTGGAGTGTCTTTTTGAAATATTGAAATACTTAACCCGTTTTTTACTACATGTATATGAATATATATACACCAAAATAACATTTTTAAAATTTATGTCTGTGTGTCTGTCTGTTTATTCCGGCTAATCTCTGAAATGGCTAGACCGATTTTAACGGGACTTTTATTGGCAGGTAGCTGATATAATAAGGAGTAACTAAGGCTACGTTTATTTTAGAAAAATTCTTTTATTTTAGAAAAATAATGTAATGTTGATCGACTGTTAGGCGGAACGAAGTTCGCCGGGTCAGCTAGTTTGTACATAAATTATTTCGCAAACGTATCTTATATGGTACCAAATGAAATTTAAAATATATCTAAGAGTTTTAACGGTCACTATGTACTTTGATGTGTAAGTAGATAATAATTATGCTACATTCGCCAAATTAAGCAGCTGTTTCGGCGCTAACATGAAAACCAATATTATGTAGTTCATTTGAAATAGTTAGTAAGTATGTTTTACATTGTTTTACTTGTAGGTGTAAATGTTCATGGGATGTTATTAGTATGGTTGGAAGGTAGTTGGTCATCGTCGACCGCAGTATGCGTTTGTTCGATGTCTGCGGCCGCAGAGAACGTTACCCCCAAGACAGACAGTTGCAATGAGCTACGAAACTTTTCTTCAACATTATTTGCAATAGTGGTATATTCTATTTCTATATTCTACAAAATTCTTATAAATTTTGTCATTAAAATGTAAAACCAATTTCATATAAATGTATGAGTTCGGAGAATCGATTCAGGAAAACCATTTTCTATTTACTTTATTCTGATTGTTACGCAGTGAGGTGCATTGCAATTCACATATAAACATAAATTCAACGTGTCGCCTCTTTAAATAGACCTTTTGTATTCTCCGGTGATGCTTTTCTCCGTATTTTCAATTATAACGAGTGAGAAGCACGTAAATGTTTTCATGTTTTATTCGACTAGTATGAAAATTCATTAGAGTTTATGATAATATAATTTATGACATAGTATTGTGTATAGGAATTTATACTACGACACATTAATTATGCAACCAGAAATAAAACATTTTGAATACTTTAATCACATAAATCAGAACAACTTACTTTTGTAAAGAAATCTCGCCGTTTCTAATATTGGTAGTAAGATAATTGGACGCTATCTTTTTATGACTTTGATTTAGGCTTATAAAAAAATATCACTCAACAACATATATAAGTATCCATAGACTATACAAATTTAAAATTAGTGTTAATTCATTATGTTTAAAACAGACAGGACGTAGTTGGTAATAATATCCTTAAAAAGGCATTGTCGTTAAATTAGAATGTCTGCTATGAATTTAATTTTGTAGTCAATTGATAGACAAATACCTTTCTGATTGGCGTAAATGTAACATATAAGGTGAATTTACATTTTTATATTTATAAAAAATGTATCACTCTAAACCGTTTTACTCTAACTTGTAATACTGCATTATTTTTGAAATGATCATAACTACATCAGTTGTCATCTTTATTAATAAGTTGTATTCATATGCATACGAGTATAAATGCATGTAAATCATATTAGATTACGAGGTGTAAACGCGTTATCCTTTTGTTCGCGCCTCCAGTTGTTTCGCACCTACTTATGTGTATGGCGCGCAGAGGCATGGCGTGAGGGCTCGTTACCTCAGATTGAAGGGCCGCGGTCGACGGCCGACGCACGGACCCTCACGGATCCTATGGCAAAAAACTTCGCATACCCACGCCTACCCACTTACGTATGGCCACGAAGATTTGTTCTCATTCCTATGGAATGTTACCCACAGAGGCAACTATCATAAGTACATTTAAACTTGTTATTGATAGTGGCCGCTTTCATATATTTCTGTTGTGTGACAGCGTAGCGTTGTTTATTGTTCATAAATTAATTAAATTACATTCATGGTTTAGATAAAAATTATACCATAGTAGCTAAATACTGTGATTTATTAATAGATTAATTTAAAGATTTGAATATAGTTTAGGGTAATTTAACACACAGTTACTTTGAAATGTGAAGAAAATAATTTAGGAAATGAAATTATTCATATTAATTTGGTAGATTTGAATATATGTAATTTCGGTTAATTTAAAAGTAGCTTTGTTAATTTTAAAAGTGGGAAGAAAATAAGTAAATTATTTTAGCACATTAATTATGCAATAATTTAATAATAAAATAAAATTATTAGTCTATTAATATAATTGATCTCAATTCTTGTTCAGTGATTCTTATATGGAGAACGTTATAATTGACCGGTTTGTTGGTATATTTACACATTTTCTCATAAAGAACTTTACGAGTTCAAACATAAAATTAGCGGATAAAAAGTACACGTGAACAAATATTTGGATATCATCATTTGTATTATATTTCGGCAGAAACCAAATTCGACACTTGGCGGCGACGATATTGGTGTGAAAACCACAAAGCAATAATTTATATTGAACTGATTAGTAGTGCATTTAAGGCGTGTGTATGTACACTGTTACAATTATATTAATACTAGCGGCCCGCTTCGGCTTCGCACTGATGGACATTTTTTTAAGCATTTTGGTATAAATAAAAGTATTTTTGTATGGGATTATAGAAAGGTGTTTTTTTTTTCAGGACACTTTAAATTTTCATTATCACACTCATTTAAACATTAGGATTAATTAACTATGTATATGGTTTCTATCATATACGTAGTTATTTATGTGTAATGAATGTTTCACAAGATAGGTGAATGTAAATTGTGTAATGCGTAGGTTTCTAGTAACAAGACACATTGTGCTAATTGTTGTTTGTAGTTTTGTACTATGTTAATATTGGCCTACATTATAGCAGCGAGGCTATCTTTAAATAAATAAATCTATTATAATATTTGTTAAGTTTCGTAATGTCTAGGTACTCTCGTTAACGTAATGGAGTTAATATATTTTTTTTAATAATTTGACTGTAGGATTACTGTAAAATTAAGAATCGTATTATGTTAAGTAAACTATCAGTCTATCCCCAAGTTTCTAAAATGCTGTTCAATGAAAAATTAACTAATCGCCTGTTAAATCTCAGGTCAAGTACCAAATGAGTTCATGACCAATTCAATTGAGCCTTTCAGAAACGGGGGGGTATAAGTCCATTATTGTATCTCTGTAGAAAACTGTGTATATTTATCACCATTATTGCTCAAGTCGTATTATCAATACCTACTTCATAAATCGTGACACCACATTTGAATACATAACCTGTAAGTAACTATTAGGGCACTAAAACTTGAGTATTTAAAACGGCTATATTAGACATACATAACATAACTTCACGGTTGTCTGATATTATATATATTGTAGGTAATAAGTCTAAGGAATGTTATCTGTGATAAAAAGTACATTGACAATTAAAAAAATATCATGTAAATTTGCCTGTTTCAAATGGCCTAAAAAGGTTCAGAAATTATTATATTCAATAAATAAGAAATATATAGAAATTGGCCGGTCTCATATTCCGTAAAATGAAGCTTATAATGACTACCTATATTAAATATGTATATTACATATAGGTTATATAATAAATAAAAAAGAACGCAATTTTCCTGTTTCATATTCCGTTATAACAGGCTCAGAAATTCAATTGTAAAGAATGAAATTCTACATAATTGTCTCAATAAAGAGTGACGATATGTTCGGTTGTATCAGATAACATTTATAACATATGAATAAATAAATAAACTAGTTATATTAAATTTCTATATGTATACAGGTTGTGATATAAATGCATAACGACTTTATAACTAGTAGAAGAGATATTTTTGTTCTTAATTTTTTTATTGTAGAGGAAACATTCATTTCAATGATAGGTATTAAATGGTTCGTATAATGTTTTATTGTGTCTGTGTCAGTAAATTTCCAAGTACTATGACCAAGTTGTGTAGAATTGTGTTTCATTATGCTATATATGACAATATTAGCTGTACCTACATATTAAATGCGTTCTTGGTTTAATATTTATTGACTTGTTTATAGTTAAAAACAAGAACTAGGATTTACCTATTTTGCTATAATAATGCTTACTTTAGGTTTACATGGCGTTGTGTGTAGTTGTTGGGATATTATTATTCTTATTTGTATTTTAAACCTTTAAATGTTTAATTAAATTGTAGTTTATTAGAATCTAGGTACCTACTCCGTACCATATGATAGTGTTGGCAAAGTTAAATGATTTATGTAATAGAAAACCTTTGTCGCACAGTTGACTAAAATACTAGGATTCTGACAGAAACTTAGTTGCTACTCGTATAAGAATAAAAAAAGAATAGAAACGTAATCCAGCAGATTCTGATCAGAAACATGTATTGGTATTTTTATTTATTATTTCATTTTAACATATTTTAAAAGTTTAAAATTAAACTTGAACAGACATTATGCAAAATAGAGAATAGGTAATTGAACACAATTATAGTACTTTTCAGCTATCAAAACAATTATTTATTACATTCTTTTAGATTCGATTTTTCATTACATTTTATTAGAATTTAAAATATTGAATGAACATTCGTGTTGGATATTCTAACAAGAACGAATCAATTTTGATTTAAACAATACCTATTTATATGCAAATTATAACCTTTGTAGTGGAATTTTAAAAGGTGCAAATGAAATGAAGTGACAAAAAATCAGAGAGATAAATGATTTTAAATAAGTACCTAACTACCTATACGTTTTAATAATACAACGACTTGTTTTACAAGTAGCGTTGTATCAGACAGCCAAATTCTTTTAGAATTTAATTTTCTTTGGAATCAATGATTTTAATCATCCATAATGTCAAAATAATTTAATTATTTAGAAAAGAGATAAATTGATTCTGTATTTAAGAAGGAAACAAAATCTGCTATATGTGTAATGTGTATAAAATGTGATAAAATATGTACCTATCATTTAAAAAATCATTCAATTCATATTCGTTATACTTACTTAAACTCTTTTTGTAATCCTAAAAATGTATAAAACCCAAGACTTAGACTTACATGTAAACTATTTAGTGCTTAGTTTATGCTAATATTTAAGATTTTTGTATACAATTCCCCTAATATTTAATAAAATTCTTTGTTTTGAATTTACTTACAAATTTGCCTACGGTATGTGTCTAATTCTTTCATGTTTCTATTGAGTATAATGTAATACAATTACAATTTAGTCTGTATGTATACAATCAATATTTAATGGCCTGGGTGTATTTGGAATGGAAAGATAAAAGAAACTTTGTTTTATAAATTGCATTTTATTTTTCATTTATATTTTTTCCAATTTTATGATTTCCAATTGGGTATTTACCACAATAAATATTCTTTTACTGCAGACTACGATACAAAATATACATTGATGTAATATAAAACGAACGATAACTATATCTAATTTTATCACAGATTGCCATATTAATTAATAGTAGTTGGCAAGTTTTGCTCAACAACACAGCCTAAATAGGCCTAACTCATATATATCTACACGTTCATACATCGATTCAGTTAAGCTCAGATCACATTAAGATGATTGACATTGTAATTACAACCAAGTCGCTACAACAGATCTTTGAAAACCTAATATTGTAACACATTAATTTTGTCGAAACTGTTCATTAAACATATTATACAAAAGTAGGCGTATTTACACTACTATGACTATAAGTATTTTTAATTATGTACAGTACATAAACGCTAACCGACTAGCCATCACAATTATGAAACAATTCGTTCACTTCGTTTTATGTCTTAAGATCACTTCTTTCATGTTTTATCACTAAATTCACTGACAATTAGTTTTGAACAGTCTGACACTACACATGGACGGACATGGTACGAGGTGACGCTCGTGGCGGCACTTGATGACTCGTATGAGAAGGATGTGGAGGAAGCACAGGGTGCGTGCCGTGCACCGGCGGCTGTGGGAGCATACCCAAGTGGTTCCTGGCGTGGTGGTGTCTATGCATGGGCAAGCCACCACCAGTCACTGGGCTCGGCACACCGCGACACCGTTGATTACTTCGCACATCTGGCAAAGCAAATTTCAACTTTTCCCAAAACAGTCTATCGTTCGCGTGTAGACACTTATTCGTTTTCAAATAAAGTCTTATATCAGGATCGAGATCCTTATGAGGCACTTGACCTAGTAACACTACAATCAGTCTTTTTCGCCGATCTCTTAACACTTGATGAAGAGCCGACTTTAATTCGTAACGCACCCACTCACATCTTAAAAAGTTTTCACTAAGAACCATGACTGTACGACGTGAAGATTCAACAGCTTGTCTTATCTTTTCCGGCACGTGGGCGGCTAAATCGCGGTAATGTAAGCAAAGCTTATATGAAGGATCACCGCGCTCTAACATAGGCGCTAGTTCTTCGGTAACCCATACTTCATCTTTTGAGCTGTAGCACAAAAATGCGTCATACATTTTTTCCGAATCCTCTCTGTCACTCGCTCTGTAGAACAGTCTTACGCCGAATTTGGAATGAAACCACACTCGAATTTCCTGTCTGAATACAAATATAATCACGCTTACTAGAGCCACGAACAAAAAGCATCCTAGAGTGGCAACAAGCAATGGTATATAATCCTGTACTTCTTCATTAGTTATTATTGTTCTTGTTGCAGTCAAATTACCATTTATACTGTTGTTTATGCTTGGCATTCCAGTGCATAAAGTTCCATTCTCACTTGCCATTTTAAAACCGGACTCCTGGTCGTCAAATATACTTTCATCGTAAATAGTCACTTCTGTTGTGTTTCCTTTAGAATATATACATTTAATATCTGATAGATCTGTTATTGAACTCACTCTCTTTGTCCATTCGCGGAACATTTCTGTGTACTCACAGTCGCATGACCATGGGTTATATGAAAGTGTTATTTCGGTAATAGCAGAATTGATTTGCCAAACTGACAACGTAATAAGCCTGTTATGATGAAGGTGTAATATCTGGAGACGGGCCATATGATTGAACATTTCTTTGCTTATATGCTTTATCTTGTTATTGTTTATAAATAACTCTCGCAAGTTATCTAAGCCATCAAATTCTTGTCCTTCTATGGTTGTCAAACTATTGTAATCCAAATGCAGCACTTCTAATTCTTTTAAACCGTTAAAAGTTCTATTATGGATAGTTTCAATATTTGATGCGTTCAAATATAAAATTTTCAACTTTCTTCGGCCGATGAATGCATGGCTTGGCAGTACTTTAATTTCGTTTCCATCTAGATAAAGTTGTGTAGCTTCCATCGGTATTTTTTCTGGCAACATATTAACATATCCTGAATTTGCGCAGTCAACCACGTTAGCCGACCATGATGGGTCGTGATAACAAGTGCAATTGTTAGGGCATGTCATTTCACAATCACAGGCGTCGAAATCACAGCAGTGACATAATGCGTGACAATGCGTCTCATACTTGCACAAAAATTGATGTGGCGCAGCTTCAATCAACGCCACTTGTGCATTGCCACGACTATATAATAACTTGCAGTTTATACTGTCTAAATCCATTAATTTTGGCTGTGTTCTGGCTCTGTTACCGGTGTTAATTTTTTGTAACCAATCCATTGTGCAATCACACTCTAATGGATTACCACCGATAAAGAATTCTGGCACTGATTTTTCCTGCGGCACAGCTGATATCCTCAAAGAATTCGGATCTAGGCTTGTTATTTTATTGCCATACAAATCAACTCTAGTTAAATTAGGTTTTTTGAAAAATGTGTACGACTGCACTTTAGATATCAGATTGTCGTTCAAATACAACATTTCTACTGAGTTAGGTATAGCACTTCCAGTTATTTCCGTTAACTTATTAGAACTGGCGTCGAAAGTACTGAGTGATAGTTGCGATTCAATCTCAAAGTAATTTCCAAGTTCTGCTATCCTGTTAGCATGAATATCCAGCCACTGCAATCCAGTTGGTATCATTGCGTAGTCAAACCATTCAAGGCGATTATCTGATATATTTAACCACACCAAATTAGGCAATTTTGCGAAAAGTCCACCAATGTCTGACAAGTAATTTCCATCTAGTCGTATTGCTTGCAAATTAATGTTTGCATCAAATGAACCGGCTTCAATCTTGTGAATTTTATTTCGTGATAAATTCAGAATTTTCAAAGAAGTCATTTTATCAAATACACCTTTACTGATATTTCCAATATTATTTTCTGTTAATCTGAGGCCATACATCTGCTCCATTGTCATAAACGAAGCATTTTCTATGCTTACTATCAAATTTTCACCCAAATCTAAGGTCTTTAATTGAGGTATTTCCTTCAAAGCCGAAGGAACTTCATCCAACCTGTTGCCGTTAATGTGTAAGTCTTGTAAGGATGAACAGTTGCGTAACGAATGTGGGTGTATTTTGGATATACGATTGCTGTCTATTGACAAAACCGATAGCACTTGCAAACCCATAAATGCATAGCTCTCTATATTGGTTAGCCTATTGTTCGATAATGTTAATGTGTGCAGATTACTTAATGAACTGAATACATTTTCTGGTATGTGTTCAATAAAATTGTCTTGCATTTTTAGTATTTGCAGATTATGCAAATCACGGAAAAGTGCTATTTCCATTTTTGACACTCGGTTGTGAGAAAAATCCAAATATACTAATCTCTTCAGCCCGGAGAAAGTAGAAGTATTGATCCAGTCAGATGTAAGTTCATTGAATGACAAATCTAATACTAACAATTGCGTTAGATCGCTAAATAATCCCGGTGCGAGTACTGTAATCGTGTTATTGTTTAAATATATCTCTTTTAGTTCTTTTGTGTCGCTAAAGAGTTCAGGAGGCAAACTAGTTAGCTGATTGTCTGAAAATCTAATCGTAGTCAATGATATAAGTCCTTCTAAAGCTCTATCTGCAATCGAATTAAGTCCATTGCCTTGGAAGTACAACTTTTGCAGTCTTCTCAATCCTGACATAAGATTTGGTGGTAAAGTATCTATGATATTTCTTGAGAGATCTAAAATCAATAGGTTATCTCCACACTTTTCCGACGGGTGTCTATGTGCACTTGAAAATTGAAAATGACTAATATCTCTCATTCTGTTGCCAGTCATATTCAAGTATTCCAGATTTCTTAAGGTGCATAGAGCTCCTTCGGGGAATACTAGCATATTGTTTTCGCTTAAATCCAATCGCTCTAAATTTTGTACATCTCTAGAAAAAGCACTGGGCGTTATTTCCAGAGACATAGTAGACCAATCTGTATTGTGAGTTCTAATCGTCAAATTTCTTAGTTCACGCAAGCCAGTAAATGCGCTATCAGACAGGTTTCCAATTTTACAGTATTCTATAGTAAGTTCGCGCAGTTCGACTAACTGCCTGAAACTGCCCGGAGCGAGTGAGCTTTGAAAGAAGAGGGCATCGCTACATTCGAGACGTAATCTAACTGTTGGATGTGGTTGAATCGCACTGAAGTTCGTGTTTTCCAATTCGCTGTTTATGGTTCTCAGTCTGCACTGTAATGCTACTCCTGAGCCGTCGTACTCAGTCATCCAGCCGCACTCATCGGGAGCTTGGTACCTCGTACCCGCCGACAAGGATGCACCTCTCACAGTTAATGTGGTGCTTAGCACCAACACGGTGCACGTAAACTGTTTAAGGTACATTGTTTTGTTTTCACTGATATCACTTAATATTACATAGTTTTATTTATCATCTTTTCGCACTAAATTCACTTAACATCGTATCAGCACACTAGTCTATTTTATTTCGCACCGCAGACGAGTACTTCACTAGTCGAACCGGCCACTTAACTCGTTTCTCGCGAGAACACTAATTGGACGGAATCGTGCGTCCGCAACCTACTAAGTCGTGGTGCACGTGACGCGAGCGACCACGCAGAGGTCTGGGGTGGAACTGAGTTGGAGTCGAACCTGCGGTGCGCTCGCGCACAAGGCCGCGTCGCCGGTTCACGCGTTCCAACAGGTAAATTCACGTGCAGGTCTAAAACGCATTAAGCGCCTTAAACGTTTGTTCGCGTTAGGCTCTATCGGTATAGCCGCAAGCCTTGTCAGAAAAATACACTCAACGCACACAGGTACACGCGGCACACAACACTATAGAGCCAAACCGCTTTTTGTAACATTCAAGCAAGCTTTTATGCTATGCGTGTGAGCAGGACAGAGGGATAGTTGCGGGGTAAGGCGCACATAGCTTGGTGGGGGCTTAAGGCAGCTGGCCAGGTAGTGCGCAGGCGCACTGCTACAGTCGTCGCTTGTTAACACTCCCGTTGATAGAATTGTATTGCAGACATTTGAATGACTGTTGACATTTTGTTTACTCACTTTTGCTAATGAAATTAATGGTAGGTGTTACTGTTCTATACTATTCAACTTCATTATACATAAGTTATTCCTCTTGTCTCTGTCACTATCAATAGTAAATTAAGATGCAATTCAGACATAGGTAGGTACTTGAATTTATTTAAACATGATCAAGAGTGATTTAATATTTTTCATTCGATAATATTATTGTAGAACCCTTTTGTCATTTTAAAGTTCTGTCGGCGATTTACAAATCCGAGAGATTGTATTAAAATTAACTGCAACAACTTTAAAGATGCAATTAATCCTAATGTAGTTTCAGAACTGTTTTTAATAGTATGTAATCATCAAAAATATAATTTAATATGATGTAGAGACTTAAATATTTTCTGTGTTTACGCACGCAAACTGTCTAATTTCCTAGCTCAACACCATTACCGACCAAATTTTTCTCTTTCCAAGTATTTTTGATTTAATCAACCATTATTTGGGTTAAATGATTTTGCTATAATTCCCGCCGTTCAGCTACAAACCTTTAATCAAATTAAATATCTGCACATTATGCATTTTGTGTAGCCACCAATTTGGTAAACGGCGTTTGATTTAACAAATTGCGTCGAGTCTCGAGACTAATGTTATATTAGTTCGTATGATTTATACTAACTGCCTAAACGGTTTTCTCATAAGTGTATATTAGATGCCTTTTTGCAAATTCCGAATATTTCCTTTACATGAAATGAGAAATACATTAACGAAATCGACCATAGAAGACGTGATTCATCTGTTTATTGTGCTATTTCAAATGGTTAATTTTTATCCATTTTTGCATAATTATTCGATAGTGCATCTATCTTCGCCTTCGTCTAGCTAGAGCATGTAAAGACTTATTCTTATCTGTTCCGAAATAAATATAGGAAAAAAGTTTTTCACATTGTTTTTAATTTAATTATTTTTAGTGCATTTTGAAATATTGTTCTTTGTTTTTGAAACAAAAATATTTTTTAGTCAAAATCACAAAGTATAAAAATGTGTAAGTATTAAAAAAAAAATTGTGGTAAACCACAGTTGCTAAATAAAAACAAAACTTCTACAAAAATATAAGTGTAAGGTTTTGTTGATATAAAAAAGCGCATATACTCGTATTGTGTCCTTGTTACGGGTATAACCCTCAAACAACTACAAACACTACAATTCATACTACGAGTTTAATTTATGCCATTAAAAACAAATTGTAATAATTTTAAACAAAAAAAACCGACTTCAAACGGGAAGGAAACTAAAAAGTTAAAAATAAGTTTACTTAGCAGAAAGTAATTCGTATTTTGATTTAGTTAATCAGAATTTTGAAGTTGGTGCCAAGCAAATACTATAAGAACCTTACTACAATAGCAAATTAGGATGATTATACCTATAGGTACCTAGTAATTATTTTACTTGGCACCAATTTCAAAATTCTGATTAACTAAATCAAAATACGAATTACTTTCTGCTAAGTAAACTTATTTTTAACTTTTTAGTTTCCTTCCCGTTTGAAGTCGGTTTTTTTTTGTTTAAAATTATTTTATTTTACGTTTTTCAGTGATAGTTATCTTGCTTAGGTTTTATTTTTCTGCGAACAAATATTTTGGAATATTGAACCGTATGAAGTAAGCCCGACATGACTGCTGTTAAGGAATTCCCTCGACTGTCTATGGTCACCTGTAATAGCACTTAAAACCCATATGGGTGCAAAGTTCTCATCATTAGAAATGATTTAAGTCCAAACACAAAATAATTGCTGTAAATCGTTGTCGAGTTCCCTCGACTTTCTTTCGGCTCCATCATCAGATCGACTCCAAACCTTTACTAAATAGTAGTGCCTTAAAATGCTTAATGAAAAAAGTAACAAATACACTAGTCTTCAGTACTATTTTCGAAAGTTTCCTTCGATTTCCCTGGGATTCCATCATCAGATCCTGGTTTCCTTATCGTGGTACCACACTTGAGATATCTACTTTCCAACAAAAAAAGAATCATCGAAATCGGTTCATAAACGACGACGTTATCGACAAACACACATAAAAAAAAAATATATATATTTATACGGTCGAATTGAGAAACCACCTCCTTTTTATGAAGTCGGTTAAAAAGAACCAAGTCTCGCAAATCATTTCTTCTACCGTAAAAAGTTGTGAGATCCTACACTGTGCTACCCAAGAGAGGGAATAAAAAGAAAGGAAAAAAATATCAGACGATGGGGAGACGAATTGGTCAAGTCAGCTGGCAAAACCTGGACTAGAACGGTACTTACAGGATAGACAAGACTGGAGAGTGTTGGGAGAGGCCTTTGCCAAAGGGACAGATTAAAATAAAAGTGTAATTTTTACCACCAACAAACCGGCACCAACTTCAAAAATTATAAAATATTTATTAATTCATTTCTAATTAACTAAATCAAAATACGAATAACTTTGTGTAAGTAAATTTATATTTTACTTTTTAGTATCCTTCCTGTTTGAAGTCGGTTTTTTTTTTAAATTATTTTATAAATGAATTAAAATATAGTTACTAGGGCCGTAAATATTCTTAATCTGGTGTAATAAATGTTCATGATCATAATTTTATTTGGTGTCGGGATGATAGGAGGACGTGGCGCGTTGGTCGCGGCGCACTATTTATGCGAGATGTTGTGGCCTTGATCCATAGGCGTCTGTTATATCTCAATTGCAATAAATTATCTCCTTTGACACACGAGAAGCAGCAAATTTGCAAAAGCCCCAGTCGAGACCATGTCATTCGCTTCTTACCTCCTTTATGTACACAGCGTAAATGGCTTTGTAATAAGAATCGCGGCCGTCTCACTATGACACTGTCTCTATATTTCACACCGGGTCCCACGGGTCGTTTGTCCAGATCACGCCCAGCGACGTTTATCACAAAAGGCCAGCGGGATGCCTCTCCTTCGACTTTTTGTCATAAGTACCGAGGCGTTTCTTGTCCTACCTTTATAAAAGAATAGATTGGCGGTAAATTATTGGATATTGTGGCGCTATTTAATGTATATTTGGAGGGCTGCATCGGCCGTTATAACAAAATATCGGTATTAAATTTACTATAGCGCATGTCGACGCGCAACTGTCCGGGTAGTCGGATTGTTTGCGTGGGCACGCGATGCGTTGATGTGGGTCACTAGCTTTTATGTTTCATCTGGAATAATATTCTACCTAAACTTAAACCTTATTGTTATTGTACTGAATACAATAAAATTTATTTTCTTCGTACCTACTTCTACAGGTTTAAGTATCCACTTCTTATTACATCAAAAACGTCAATTCATTTATTTTATCTGCTGAGTTCATCGCCGTATAAAATTATTCTGTATAGTCGATTTCCATTATGTTATTAATTTTTGTAATTTCGGTGCCTAATCTTCGGCGACAGGTCCGATACCGACGCGACACTTATCTCGGTGTCGGCGGACACATATAATCCATTAAGTCGTCATTTCCACGCGGTTGATCATTCCTCAACCACGCGTCAAACCCGCCCCCAGCCCGACGCACGCCGTATTGTTCGCTACCGCTTTTATCTTGCCTCCAATGCACCAAGGGCTTTTCAATCAAACTGTCAAATTTAAAATGGACCCTAAAACAATAGCTTTAGCTTCTACAACCCTACGGTTCCGGGTTCCTAAAAACTTTATCCTTGTCAACTAATGGACTAGTTTGTTATCTAATCGGGTACACGGCGGACCTATTAATAATTTCTCACATAATTTTCTAATTAACGTCCTGTCTGGCGAACGGTCGAGCCTCTGGATATACGAAAACGGAAATGATGTAGGAATTAGGGTTAAGTACTTACACTGAGTGTTTATCAAAGTAATTTGTTCGTACGCAATATGAAGAGTTCGTATTCGTATTAACATTAATGACTTATGACATTTGTTTTTGTTACAGGTAATTACTATTAGGTATTAATTTCATACGGTGGTGTGTAAGTATTAAGCTAAAATAAACTGAATAATGTTTACAAATAATTATGTACTAAAAGTAAACAATTCTCACTCAATTGATGGATTGTTAACAAGAATGTGCGAGAGTCTTAATCCTATTTACAAGTAATGTATTAAAAAAGTTAAATGCGCACATTTAACATTAGGAGTGTTATGTTACCGGGTGCTAACCCCTGACGGGTTAAATTGTAGCGTATAAATTGAAGTGATTTTACACGTGAACGGAACCCTTAGTAGTGCGTCAGATCGCGACACGGGCAATTTGGCGCGAGAGAGGCAACGTAGGTTTATTTGTTCGCTGCGGCACCTGGCGATTCAGGACCCACGGGGTGTGGAACATAAATGTTATGGAGACGCATTTTTAATAGCTACTTTACTGGCAGCACAATAGAGCCGTTGTCATTATCATTATCTCTGATTACCATATTTAAAATGGTAATTTTATAAAATAGTTGTAAAACTAGCTAAAAAGCTCTATCGTGGCTTTAATCGTGCATCGTCTTATTTTATTATGTTATATCACAGCTTTTGAAAATAATCAGTTATTTTACAATTAAGTCTGTTAAAAGTTCATAGTTCATACATATCAAATTGCTATTGCAGCAGAAAGTGATTTACGGAGACAGTTTAACAGTTTGCGTATAATTTTAAGATAGATAAGTACCCTTGTTTTAATTTTGATATTTAGAAACACGGCTTTTCATTAGGCACAGCATTTCTTCTCGTGGCTGTGGTAAGAGAGCGACCCACAAAATACCAAGTTACGGGCATTGTACTACATGAAACCATAATTCGATCCTTTACAATAAAATACCGGATTGATAAAGTTTACATTTTCTGGCTCAGTTTGTAATATATTCTAATTTAATTAGGAATCAATTGTGAAGTGTTTCTCAAGCAATCGACTTTAAACTCAAATTCCTTTATTAATTTTGGTCATATAAATTGACACTTATAAACGTCAAAATAACAAAAACAAAATCTTAGTCGAATAACCTACAACCAGTTCGATGACTGGGTAGAACCATTAGAAGAACTAGCAAAAAAACTCAAGTCACTGAGCAAGAAATTGAATGTCTGCCTGATAGCTGTGAAATACAACCTTAACAATCTGAGATTTTTCTATTTAACTTATGCAGTGCAAGCATTCACTAAAGAAATGTTATGATAAAAATGCTATTCCACATCATCTGTGTCCTACCTCAGAGAAGCACGACGTGCCGTCGAATGCGACCGGTTAGATTACGCATTGTCGTGGCACAATTAGAAACTGTTGCGGAACCATGAGCTCACTTTGTTATTTGCAAACAATCGCCGGTGACATCTGCGCCCCTCACTATAGCCTCTACACTACACCGTACAGCTCTACACCATGTCACCGCTGACTAATGGTCGACCCAAAGCATCTGCTAATTGCGACCCATTCAATTTGCGCGACAAGAAAGAGGTTATATTTATTTAGATCACATTTTATGGAGGCAAGTTGAGTACCAATTGTATTAACGATCTAACAAAAATTCCTTTTTATATTTAAAGGTTATGTAACAGTGCGTCGCGCGTCGTGCTAGTGTTTACTAAATATCGTTTTGCAACTAGTCTAGAATATAGTTTGATAATTTTTGTAAAAAGTTATTAGTGTTATAAGTTTGTGAGGTGATGTCGTAAACTAGGTCACACACGCAAATTAGAGATTTATTGACAAGCATAAATAGATTGTTAAACTTTCAATCACTTTATTTATTATGTCTGACATCAAAACTATTGATTGAACGTAACGATCTATCAGGTTTGTACTGGTAACAAGTTTTTGATATTATTTGCCATTGTCTACTATACGCACTCTCCTCGCTGTATATTTATTTGCTGACTAATGATTGATGAATGAATGAATGACTCATTGATAAACTGACGTTCAATAGTTATCGCTATGTGATACATGCTTCACTGTTCTATTGTCTAAAATAAATTTGGGTAAAAACTTTCTTCACGTATCAACGTTTATCTTCTGGTGCTACAAATTCGTAAAAATATCTTATCTTTTGACTTATGGTTTCCTATGTAAGTTATTGTAGCAAAAATATATAATTTATGAATTGTGAGTCACGTTCATTGCCGATACCGCATCATTTGTGATACAATTATGTAGAAGGTGTGAAAAACATTTTTGCGTCCCCTACGTATTAAAGTCCCGGGTTGCGTGACATTCCCTGCAGAGAAATACGTGCTCTCACTAAGAAAAATGTTAGTAGGCATCTTAGAAATTTCAATTGTAACATTTGTTACGTTCGCACACAATCTTTTCAATTTGTTCGGTTTATGTGCCGCCAATGAACGGCTCTAGATATCATCGGCATACCGACCACTATGTTGACTCATGTGATTAAATTCTTCGACCTGAAAAATGGCGCAGGCCTCGCTGGCCGCTACCTGCTTTTACAACACTTTATCTTTTTTCGACTCTCTCCAATATAGTACCTATTACTAAATTTAATATATTCCTGATTATTAGCTTTATTTTATATTACTAAAATTTTTGATACGCCATTAAAATAACAATTTTAGAAGGACAAAATAGTTAAAGTGTAATTTAAGACAAAATTATGCGAAATTCATTAAAATGGAAGCAGTGAATATAATTTGATTGTTAGAAAACACATTTCTATATCAATTTTATGTGCAATTTATTCAAAAGACACGCAAATTATATTATTATTTAAATTAATGCAAACGACGTAATGGTGTTTGATATTGTTATTTATGGCGTACAAACAGAACGGTGACAAATTTTGCAATGCTATGAGCCGCGAAGGGACACTCGCGCCTACTCCTTTTATAAACACAATAAATATCAAGTGTACAAGGGACACAATGATGCAAACGCAGTAACTTGGGAGATTAATATAATATTTTTGCGAGCGTACTGAGCGGACCGTTGCCGTTGGCCTAATGAAATATGGCAACATGTTCCTTCATTCCTGATAAAACCTTCGGTGTCGCAGTTTTATTACGACTCGAGTACGATAATTCAAGTTGGCCGGCCAGTGAAATAATTTACATGGTGGTCCCTTTACGTTTTTTAGGCCCGGCTACCGCATTTTTTCCATTCGCATGTGTAATGGTAGGGCTTGTCGGCATAACCCCGAAACCTTATCATTGTGCATTCACGCTTTAGTGAACCTCGCACAAATATCTTACCTGCATATGTAAATAGTTGTATTATTTGATTACGACTTTCAATAATTTATCTTTAACTTTCGGTATTCGCGCTTAAGATGTTTTTATTGTTTATAATCTACTTTTATTGCCTAAATAAGTTAAGAGTCATGTGGTTATAGCGTTAAAAACCTCATTTTTAATTCGATTGAATTAATAAACTGTCAAAATTATTAAGCTCTATAAAATATAGGCAACAATAACAATAGAACAATCATTATTATTAAGTTGGGTTATAAAAAGTGCACAATCGTACAAAAGCATTGTGATATTAACTCTCTATAAAATATTTTCCGCCTTGCTGAGGACTAATCTTTATGCCCACAATAGGGCAATAAAATGTTTTATATAAAAAAATAAACGAAGCTATTTATCAATTATGGTTCTGTACAGTTATAGTGGTATTTTAAACAGATAAGAATTATCTAAAAGAAGCTTTACGATTTGTTTTATTTAAATAGGTAAATTAATACTCGAATTTATGTCCTATCTATCTATATCCGTCGTCCTATAATACTTTACCTACTACATCGTATTTTAGTAAAGTCAAAACAAGGTACGACAACGTATTAACACAAACATATGATAACGAAATTATTACCTATTTCTAAGATGATTTTGTGCCAGAAATACAAGTCATGTTTCCAGCAAACGAATATGCTTCAGTGTTAGCTTTTACTATTCGTTATGGTATTGTGATTATGTGACATCGAATAATTCATTGTTTATAACGCAACAATTTTAAGTCTAGTCAATACAGAAGGGTTTTTATATTTAGTGGAACCCTAAAATTTTACGAAATTGAATAAGCTATTCATCTACGGCACTCGGCTCACGTGTCAATCATGGCTTGCTTTAGCCGCAATGGATCGTGTTATTCTATTTAAACGCTATGTTATTCATTGGCCCTATCGCTGCTCCCCACTTTTGGCAGGCCCACAATAGCCTGCTCCATATTGTACCATGATCCCAGGTAATAATATAAAATGATTATTAAGTGCGTTCGTTTGCATAAATTATTAATGTAAATTTAAATCACTTTTGCGTGGGATAAACATACAATATACTTACACTTTGCATAATATTCTGAGATCAAGGTTCACGAATATACATTCAGAGATGCACAAAAGTGAATAATATGAAGAACGAGTAATGAAATTCAATTGGAGTTGACCAGAAAATAATGTACCTTAAAGTAATGATGATGATGAGAGAAATTAAGTTTCAGCTGATGAATGTTGGATAATTTTTTTTAGTAGTATTGATCGAAGTACTTTTTACGAGACTGTGCCAGAAGAAGGGTTATGTTGTTTTGATATTGTGTCTAAAACCTGAATGAGAACACCAAAAGTGTAGAGTACCTATTATAATGGGTGATGGCAATGAATACCAAATATGCAGGACAAAAGTCTGCTAAAAATTTCTTCCAAATGCACATTTGTAGAAATTTTTAAGAACTCCCGACTCCCGCTTTCGACATCCCATGCAGAGCAAAACTCTCTGAACCGTAGCAAATCTAGTCGAGATCCTTAAATCAAATTTAATAATATCATAATTTTTCTATACATGATTTATCCACAAAAGGGTAATCGTGTTTGTAATACAACCGTAGGGGAATAGGGTAAAAAACTAGTGTATTGTTACATCAATTTACGTACGTATAGATGTTCCCCAGCTCCCAGCTCATACGCATTGGGTGCTGGTATTGTATTACCATGCAACACGCATTCATTGAAACCTGAGCTACGAGATGGAACTCTTTTGTTGTGACTCGATTTGAATATTACTTTAATATGATGTGTTCTTGCTGTTAATAATAACTTAGTATACGACATCGCCCATATTATTTGATGCGTTCACATTTTTTATTCAGCTAGCAAACAATAGATTGTGGTTGGAAATTATATTTATGCTTTGTTTAATTTCGTACGTAATTATTACTGTGTGACTTTATACTGTGGGCATGTCGATAACGGTACATTACAGCGATTTTGGAGACAATTTTGATTGTTATGATGTGTTGTTGTGCGAACACGAGTTATTTTTCTAAATAATAATAAGTAAAAATTATCATATTGTCTACATCTTCTACTACTATTTATTTATTATTTTAGTAAAAACAGACACAACTATGGCGCCGGCGTCACTACTTGGATATCGCAAAATATCAGTGTTGCGGTTTATCATAAAAATCGCAACATAACTGAGCGATATCCAAATTTTTGACACTAATCGGACACACACTTTCACACATTACATACTTTATTTAAATTATTTTTATTTTTATTTTTTTTTCTCATTTAAAATTTAAATTGTAATCTGCTCGCTGACAAACTGACTTTTTGTTTTGTAAACATACACTAATTGGAAGATGTGGTGTTGCCAGTGAGCATTTTTATTTTTACATTATTTTCTGATTTTAGTTTTATTTTTTCTTTGTAATAATTTTAGTGTGTTTCGTTTGGTGTACAAAAATAAATCTTTTTCTTTCTTTCTTTCTTTCTTTGCTAAAATATTGTTATTTTTTCCTGGCTAACTGAAAGAAACTGTTTATGAATAAAGAAACTGTATTTTATGGCAAGTAGTACCTAAACAAACGGTGCAGCGGTACAACAACCAAATTTGTAAAAAAATTAGGGAACCTTACCAAGACCTAATGTATTGTGCTGGCTGTACACGTTATCACTTACTTAATAGACCTAAAACCGTTACTTATTTACCATTCAGCAGCACTGGTAATGTTACTATACCTGATGCAGGCTGCTAATCTTTTGCGCGGCGGTGAAATCTATTCTAAAAAAACTCACCAGCCTAAACATCTAACTCAAAGTTAAAGTCAAAATCATTTATTTTTTATTTATTCATATAGGTTAATTTAATTAACACTTATGAACGTTCAAAATGACAAAATGTCAGACAATCCACCTACAACCAGTCTACAAAACAATTAAAGTGATTTTATAGATATTTGTAAACCGGCGCGAAGAAAAGAATAACCATAATTCTCATTCAAAAGGGACACACGGCCACGCGAACAAATTCGCGTACAAATAAAAGCTTAACACGTTGTACAACACACAGGACATTGTTAACATGCTACTGTTGCGAGATACATATTATGTACTTAATATGTAGTATACATTGAAGCTTCACATCGAACGAACTGACACAAACTTTCCCGTATATTGTGACAGTAAACGTTGCGGGGACTAAGAGGAGAGTGAACGTAATTGCCACGTATGTTTGTTATTAGATTGTAGGTCGATCGTTGTTGAGGTCGTAGTTAGACTAAAACTATAAACTTAATACCAAATGAGTAGTTAACTCGTATTTTTAACCGACTTCAAAAAAAGGAGTAGGTTTCTCAATTCGACCAAATTTTTTTTTTGTGTGTGTACGCGGATAACATCGTCGTTTATGAACCGATTTCGATGATTCTTTTTTGTTGGAAAGTAGATATCCTAAGTATGGTACCATGATAAGGAAACCCGGATCTGATGATGGCATCCCAGGGAAACTTTCAAAAATCGTACTAGCGAGTGCATTTGTTTTTTTTCATTAAGTACTTTAAGGCACTACTATGTAGTACCGGTTTGGAGTCGATTTGATGATGGAGCCAAAAGACAGTCCGGAGAGAAAGAGGGAACTCGACAACGATTTACAGCAATTACGTGGTGTTTGGACTTAAATCATTTCTAATGATGAGAACTTTGCACCCATATGGGTTTTAAGTGCTATTACAGGTGACCATAGACAGTCGAGGGAATTCCTTAACAGCAGTCATGTCGGGCTTACTTCATACGGTTCAATATTCCAAAATGTTTAGTTCGTACAAAAATAATACCTAAGCAAGATTTAGGTATACCCATCACTGAAAATACTTGTTCTTATAGTATATGCTTGGCACCAACTTTAAAATTATAAAATACTTATTTAATCATTTCTTATTAACTAAATCAAAATACGAGTTACTTTCTGCTAAGTAAACTTATTTTAAGTTTTTAGTTTCCTTCCCGTTTGAAGTCGGTTTTTTTTTTGTTTAAAATTATGTATTTTTGATTTGGATATTAAATGAACTTATGAATATTTTGAACCGTGCTACTACCTGTTTTAATGAGCAACTGGCTAGTAAGTACTCGTATAATATTACACTTCTTTGCAGTAAGTAAGCATAGTCCTATTACTTAACTTTATAATGTTTTAGTTATATAAGATACCTAATGCTGTGTTTGCGTGCAAATAAATATCTTAACATTTTAAAATAAGCTCATCATGTAAAAATTATAAAACTGTTATTTTGTTATTGTGTGAACCTTTTGTTTCAAAACAAATTACAGCTATTGTATTTGTATTCCATTTACCTGTACAATATGGATTTCAACCAAAGAATAAGCAACTGTGCAAGCTCGCGCGTGCCAATATTTTACTATATTGTCTGTTCCCTGTAAATCCCTTGTAAGACCATTGTAAAACAATGCTTATAAAGTATCTCTGGTACGAACTGCTACTACAGGCGTAATACTAAAGCCTTTACAGAACTCATAAATTTTAGACAACAAAGGAATCAAGAAAACGTTTAAGGTTTACCCGAAGATTCGGGCGCATTATATTAGTGATATGGTAATGTTATTGTTCGCGATAAATTAAATTGGGGAGACCTGAAGCCGGGTCGCGCACAGCGGGACATCGAAGACGCCCGCGCCCGCGCATCTTACTCGTATATTCGCCAATGTGAGGTGAAGAACCTCACAATTTTTGACAACAATGCTCACACTTTTATAAGGGGCACAATATACCTACGAAAGTTTGTGTGTATGTGTGAGTGTTTGTTACACTCAGCGCCTAAACGGCTGAACCGATTTTGATAAAATTGGTATGTAGATTATTTCGGTGCCGGAGACGGACATAGGCTACTTTTTATCCCAAAAATCGGTCTAGTTGTGTTTTGGCGAAGCCGTTGGCGCTGCTAGTACTTTTATAAATGCCACAACCAGTTCGCCATACAGAATTCTTAAATGTGTAATATTAAATAAGGCTCGTCAATTTTTAAGATTTTATTGACATATGTCGTAGATATTTGATTGTGTCTCTTTTGGCAATCGATTTCTTGTTATATTAGCTTTGAAATATTTTTGTGCTGGCTCTGTACCAAAAATAAACTAAGCCTCCATAATCAAAGAGCAATCTCATTTTTTTATACAGAAGTGTATTTGTGTAATATCAACAGAATATAAACTCTTTTATGTAAATACCAGAAGGTCCAATAACATCATATTAATGACTCATAATAAGTATATCATCATATAATACGATTTATAAAATCTTAGCGCTTATAAGGAAGACACGAGAATAATACAGACAGAAAATACAATGTTATAAAAAAGCAATAAAATATTTACATCAGACTAACCCACCCAGTATAGTATGGCGTGGGATGATGACATTACAGCTTACAACCGAGAATACCGGAACCTTGCCAGTATATTTTGAAATATAATTGAAAATTATAGCGCTCATGAAATAAACTGTCAACATCATCGAAGTACAGACACGAACTTCGTGTTCTGTCGACTCCTTTAATTGGCCACACTCATTGTTCTAGCCTATCCTTTTAAGAAAACGACAGATTGTACAGTTTTCGTGAATATTCCTAACTTTAAACTATTACCTTTTGTATAGATTCGCGGTTTAACTTATTGTTCATATTTGTTGGTTTCTAGTATACTCAACAAATCACGTACCCAACTGGGGGCGCGATGATGCGAAACTTAGTTAAGTTTATGACCGCAAACTCAATATTTATTGGTTAAGAAGCAAAGGACCAATTGGTAGGGGGCAACAGCAGCTCATGGTTTTCTGCGACTCTTAGTGCCCTCATTAGTGTTATATGTGTAGAGCTTCGAAAATATTGCAGCAAATACATAGTTTATTTCAAAGCTAACAAAACTGGCGTCAAACATGCTCTTAGAGAATAAACGCGTTTACTTGTGTCTTCTTGGAGTTGAGATGAAATAAATATAGTTCAAAACAGCCATTGCTAGAGTCCGCTTGTGAGAGCCCACCACCCCTTGCATCAAACACGCCCTTCGAGCATAAAAGCGTTTACTTGTGTCTTCTTGGATTTGAGATGAAATTAATAAAGTTCAAAACAGCTATTGCTAGAGTCGGCTTGAGGGAGCTCACCACCCTTTCCGTTACCCGTATAGCTATACATGCTATCAAACTTCCTAATCTTCTTAATATCGCAACAGGCAACGTCGAAGACGACATTAATGTTCGCGAAAGCTTGTCATTCATCTACAAAGTTTGTTCGGGATTCCAATTGCTGAGCACTACGTATGTTAGTGATTCTTTTTGTACTGAGAGGAGATGAAGAGAAGGATAGAAACATTAATACCACGGAGAGAATTAGCTGTAGCAACGAGAAGTCAGACCCAGGTAACTCACCCGACGAAACTTATTTAAATTGGAAGATATATATATATAGGGGGATAAATTTATTAATCATGCATCTTATAGGCTGCGGCCGTCATCATGACCTTGTACCCTCGACACTATCAGTTTTTTTATTAAATAACAAATGTTATCTAATGTCACTTCGATAACACAATTTATTTTTAACTTCATTACATTACTTACTTAACTCGCTTTTTTGTAATCGTTCGTATCCTTCTAAAAGATCGCCTATCACAAATAAATTTGTTGTCCGAATTGCGACTCAGCCCATTTATATAAATTACGGGTTAATTAACTGCTTTGTTGTTGGTCGAGCGCGTGAATTCGTTGAAACGACGCAGTTTGAGGGAATAAAGTCAGATGTTAACAATAAAATATTATCCCCTTTATTTGGAAGTCTTACTTGAAATCTTAGTCAATTTATTTTCTCGTGTTCCCATAGTGTGTGTTTTTAAATAGATTGTAATAATACTTTTCAAGAAATAGTGCTGGTTTTATATCCTCTGTCTGTGTCTGTGTAATAGTTAATACCTCATGTCCTCTTAACAATTTAAGTAGGTACGGATCGAGTCAAGTTCGTTTAAACCTAGCGAAGAATTGCATCTCACAGCGAGCTAGCGCACTTAACTTTATTGTTTTATTGCCCGATAATAATATTGGCGTGGCAAAGCTTTACTCAGGTCAGCGCGCATCCGATTGTTTTCTCACACAAATCGATTTACTAGCACCTCTATAGAATGAAAATACCTAATGCTTTTGCTCTGTGGGACACACTTTTGCTTACTTTTGGTTCTGTAGGCCTAGATATTATAGACTTATAGAGTAATTGTGCATATCTACTATGGATATAACTGGTTAAACATTCCCATTTAATATTACAACAGTCTTATTTCGGGAGGACAAATAATAAACGTAAAGGAAAACAAAATTTTTATGACATACTCGCTTTGGTTATCGCCAATTTGTGTCAACTGAAGCGTTCGTTTAATATTAATAAAACTGCTAGCCCCTCAACCCTCTGTGTGCTTTTACGGTCGGGTTGATGGCGACTTATTTGAATAAATATTTTTTAGTGTGGCCGAGTTGGAGCATTCCTTAAATTTATTTATTTTGTAATTTTTTAGTAATGCTGTGTATAAACAGGATAGTGTTTGTGACGGCGTCGTATGACGTGACGCCCTGCCAGGGGGCGCATTACTAATGTGGATGACGTGACACTATTACAACCCATCCTTTATTCTTCACAATATGTCCTTTATTATAAAACTAAAATTAAATGTCCGACCTCTTTCGAAGTTATTTGATCGCTGCGGGAGTCCATCACATTTGTTATGGGCAACGGCTAGTAAGTGTTTATTGGTTTATGAGCTATTTTTTACTTTCCTCGTGGGATTTGAAAAGGATTGATTTGTTATTTATGTAAATATTAAACAAGAATTCACTTACAAGAATATTAGTCTTTTTTACAAACCAGTACGTCAAATTGCTATAAGTAATTGTTATAATCAAAAATGCATCCGTTCATGTAGTTTTTGATAATCAAATTACGCTTAATTAATTGTAGCTATGAATAACTTGGGAATAAAATAAATCTTTCTATTACCGTCTTATTTTTCTTCATTGTTACTCGATGTTAAATAGGCCTGTTAAATTAATAGGTGGAATTTAAACGTCAGAGTGGTAGAGAGTCGTAGTCGTTAAGGAGATGTTCAACGAAGCTCAATTCGTAATTACCATTGGCCTAACCGAGCGGTTGAGTCCAACACCCGTGTCAGCGCGCGGAAGTTAATCGCACCCGATGGCCGGCAAATGATGCGTGCTTCTACCGCGAGCCTACTTATGTCGCTTGCGATTATCGCGCACCCTAACACAATGACGGATTGCTTAATATCACGATTAATAAATACTATTGATAACGAATAACATCTACGATAATATCAATGCGATGCATTGTCGGAATATATGGGTCATTATGTCAACTTTGTCATGTTCTGTCAGAATATATATATATATATATATTAGAAAATTTTGAAAGAATTTCTCTTGTAGATAGTATGCTACCTGTTTAATATATCCGCATTCTAAAACTCATAACACAAGCTATAATATTTATCGAAATGGAAATGCTTAGCGAAAGCATCGTGTGCTGGATGATACCAAGGTGGTTGGAGTACCAGATACAATTTTTAAGATCCTTTATAATCATTTTGCGATGATAAAAGTCAGTGCAAGATAGGTAACGAGAATGCACAAACCAACAGCGCGTAATATTTTCGCGTGAGTTTTTTAAGCCTTTGTAATAAAGATAAATATGGTTCAATAAGGTGAATTCTTATTAGGAATGTCATTTGGTTTCATAATCATGAACCTGAGTCTAAGTAAGACTCCATGCCAGTGACACAAAAGTACAACAAACCATATTGCGAAGGGTGTCCTGCCCTTTTTACGTGAATTTTCATGTTTATAAGAGTCTTGTTTCATTGGCTGCCCTGCGTAAATATGACTTAGATATTTTAATGTTCCACCCTATAGTTTGGATCTGGCTCCAAGCTGTTTTTATCTGTTAAAAAAACTTAAGAAAAGGATTAGGAGAAAGAAATTTTTGACCTACGAAGAAGTGATGAACTCAGTCTTTGCGTATTTTTTAGACAAATCATTTTTCATGATACACAAATTATTTAATCGTTCTGATGAATGTATTAGTGTTGTAGGTGACTGTAAATTTGGGTTAATATTTTACCTCCATCCCGCCCATTCTGCGAATTCAAAAGCACCCTTGTTTAATCTTATGCTACAAGCGGGGTTTTCTACTTCCACAGCGTGTACCTCAAAAACTATTGGAAATTGGAAAATGCACAAAACAAAAGTTGTGGACAATTTTACAAGCTTTCATTAGGTAACAGAACATTTTTCTCTAGAACGCACCGTTTTTGAGATATTAACGAAAAACCAAAAAATTGATACTTCAAACCCCTTCTCCCTATTCAGCTCACCTCCTAGGAGAGGGGACTTTTAGTATGTTCACTTCCTGATCACCATAAACACGTTTCTGAAGAAATTACTAAGTTACTCGCTCACGCACTCTATAATTCTTTATTGATTGGAGTACCTGTCTTTTAAGTAATTTAGACATGTGTACTGTGTGTCCAACGTACACTTAATGTAATACTGTTTATCGTGTTTAATATGAAACATGACTGAGAAGCTCGCCATTATTATAAATTGTATGCTCATTTAAAGAAGCTAAGAGAACAATGTTTCTTTATTATTTCGAGCACATGTTGTGTTGTTTGTCTTATTTTCGACAATATATTCGATTTCGTGTAATACAAGAACGAATTCATATTCCACGCGGACTAAAAGAGTCGTCATACGGTAAATCGTTTATGGTAATACAGGCTGGTCGTACACGTATTTCGATCATGGTGTTCGATCGTGAGGCTGAGTTCGTGCGCCGGCGCAGTGGACTCGCGAAAGTCCTGCGGCCCGCAGACATGAGTTACTTGTTTGATGTGACGTTATCTCTGTTTGTTATACGATACTACGTTTGTTTGTATAGCTTAAAACTATGTCATGTCAAACGTAGAATGTGGTCTTCATTTTTAAAGGCACTTTGCCAACGTGAGATTTACGATGTATCTGTATTGATACTTCGTAACTGCGGTGTACTAATTGGTGTAAAATAAATAAAGACTGCAATTATATGTATACTTAAGAAAGCATTTGATTGATAGATTTTTCATACAAGTAAGAACCAATATGAACAATATGCCAAACAGATCAAAATACAATAGAGTAAATAACACAAGGTCAGTGTTATGAAGCAAAAAATGCAATACAATCATCATAACAATTAGATTAATACATCAGCTGTAATAGAATATGATCATTCCGGGGTTGATTTTGATTTAGCTGTACAGTAAAATCCCGGAACAGAATGAAAAGGGGTAATAATAGACTCGACCAGATTTATCTGGTGGAGCCCATCTCTTGTTTGATAAATAGATTTTTTCTCAATGGTTTCAAATCAAGCCCCCAACAGAAGACGGTGTGTTTCCATTGTGATATAAAATAGCTCTTATTTATTTGTGAAACATGACAGATAATTCAAGACGGCTACCGATAGAAATGTTTTTGTTGGGACAACGCTTGTTTGGTTTTGTAAATACACAAATATAGTCTCTCATTGTTGTGCCGTGTTTTGGTTATGAAAATTATTATTGTGACAAATTGTTAGGTCGAAGTTAAGCCTTTCGTTTGTATACCATCTGTCTGGCTTGAGATATCGTCCATGTCATATTTCTTTGAATTGTTGAGGCATTTTGATGAATTTGCACTTCGGTGGAATTTATTTGTAGCAGGTGTTAATTAAAAGTATTCTGGAAATCATGTACATATTTTTAAATATTTTAGTTGTAATTACATTGCAGGGATATTCATACAAATATCAAATTTATATACTTACACGTTTTTTACATTCCTTTGACATTTAAACATAGGTGTCAATTTTTAGGATTCCGTCCCCAAAGAGTAAAACGGGATCCTATTACTAGACATCGCTGTCTGTCTGTCTCTTCGTCTGTCACCACGCTGTATCTCATGAAACGTGATAGACAGTAGAAATTTTCACAGATGATGTATTTCTGTTGCCACTGTAACAACAAATATTATAAAACAAAATAAAATAAATATTTAGGGGGCATACAACAAACGATTTTCATTGTATGTTGAAGGCAGAAGAGGGAAGCTGCACATCTGATGAACTGTATTAATGACACTTATGAATTTCTATGTGTCTCTAAGACCTCCGCCTGCCGCTGTCTGTCCGCTGAAGGTACACATTGTTCTTGCAATCAAAATCTCTATTTCTACTACTATCAATGCAGAACTTTCTTGAGCACGGTAACTACCTAATATTGGTTTACAGAAACACAAGAGTACCTAGGCAGTCTGGCTATGATTGCGGTCTTATGTAGTGTGAACGTACTTTCTTGACAAGGTTCAACCTTGTTAACAAATCAGTCTTACTGTTCTTATAAATATCTCACGATATCTTATTCTTCGTAAAACTGACAATTAAATTAATAGATCATTAACACATTGCCATAACGTACTTCGTTTCTTTGAATGATACTTGTTTTGAAGTCACACATTACTTCTATTATTTGTTTAGTTCTGTATCCGTACATAAATGATTTTAATAATGTAAACGATGTACTCGTGTAATAAAACTGCTTTTGCTATGTGCTGTTGCATAAATATGAAGAATGATTACGAGATTCAAATCTGCTATGTAGGCCCGGTTAGTTTTTGAAGTGAAAAATATACAAGTGCAAGTCTCATTGATCTCAAGTGCTTTTCCTTATTTGAGAAAATATACTTTGAAATTCGCAATAGAATGTCAGTCGCAGGGGACCGACGCCGACGCCGCGGCCGAGTAAAGAGCATTTTATAAATGTGTTTTGAGAATAGCGAGCAAGACGTAGTAGTTGGACCGCGAAACGCACGACGATGCACCAAGTTTAATGGAAAAGAATTGAAAAGTAGCGCGTCTATATGGTAATAGAAATTGTCCGGAAGAAAGGAACACAAACGACAGAGTGCAGAGCTTTAAGTTATGGTTGTTTTGTTGAAAATTGAGCGTTATTGCGTACGTTTTACTGAAGTATTGGCGCGTTCGGCGTCTCGGTTTGCGGAGTGTACCCGCATCGTGCATCTGAGTTTTATTGGTACCGGAAAATTTACAAATGTAAACTGAGATCATTCACCTAACTTTTCTCTGTACAGTTCCAAATTGATTTGTGTTGGAATATCTACTTTCTGATGTATTCCCCTTTTATATCTTATGGACTATCTCAAAACTTTCATGAATTTTAAGTATTTGTTGATAGATTTTGAATTATAAATTTTAAAACTAAAATATATAAGCATGGTATGCTCATTGTTAAGTACCTAACAGGCTATGAATTCACAATGTTTGCAGTTTATGTTTCCGCAGCTCTTAATGAAATATGAATAAGTATTTTGTCACGTTGCTTGTGGGTGTGTGGTAACATGGTCATCCGGTTTGTTCTCAATGATTATTTGTAAACAAAGCTCTATGAGTCGGAATTTTGTACTAATATTTATGTAAAGAGCATAAGAGGACACTTAGCGAGATGTCAGCATTGTTACCTTTGCCAAGTGCCAAAGTGTGTAAAGGGTAGAACTAATTTTAACCTTTGCTTACTTGGGCGTGACACTAGTCTGACTAAACCTTGTTTTAGAAATTTCCAGTCTCCTCTTAAATTTAAAGATTAAAGTCAAGAGATACTCATTTATTTTGTTGAAATAAAACTGTTATCGCGGCGCCATCATAGTGATGGACTTAAGAATTTATTTCGGATTATTACTGACCTATTGACAGCTCATCACCTTTAAGCGTCGATACTTTACAGTTTTAAGAATCTACTGGAAACTCGTTATTATAGAGCTGACAAGTTATTACTCGTATTATTAACAAGATCTCAATTATGAATTTTAGATTAAATCTTGAGATAATCATTAGTATTGGAGTGTGAATTAACTAAATGAGTCTTTTTTTGATAAGGTCATTATAGTTAGCAGGTACCTATCTATTAAATGAGCTAAAGCGTACTTAGTTATTTTCATCGCAATATTTTATATGAATGTGTCAAAATGATAAATTAAATACTTTATAACCAAAATCTTATCTATTTGTATCTAATCTGGTTATATCTATAAAACAAGATTTTCTTGTTTTATGTTAGCTTGCAAAACAGTCTCTTCATGAACTCAATTATATTTTTATCAGTTTTTAATTTTCATATAATATTTAATTAAGTATCAATATAGTCAAGTTTTTGATAAAATATGTCTAACCTATCAACTCTGTAGAAACTATTAACTTTTATTTTATTCTTCTTTGGAACGTAGGTATAATAATATCATTATCGGCGAAGTTAGTTTTCAATTTTCAACATTAAAAATATTTTTTGTTTGTCAGTTGATTAAACAGCAAATGACCCACTCTCTGTGACATGAAACCTAAGATAGCTGTAAAAACACGAACGTGACACATCTTTCTCTCAAATCGTGAAGCTGTCGTGAATAAATTATGTTAATACTATTAACTTTTAGTTAAGGAGTGATTACGAACAGTCATTTTGGCCGTCCAACGAATCTTACCAGACCAGCAACTACCTACTCTTAAAGGTCAGGAGACACATTCATTATTTAAAATATGTATCACAAGTCTTAAAGTAATATCTATTAACAACAATTTTATTATTTAATCTGTCACATCTAATTTTGCTAGCGGTTCTTTTTATCATCTTAAACCATAAATATAATGACTTTATATTATAATTTATATATAAATCAGGTTTATTACGTATAACTATCCTTAATGAAAAGTAATGTAGTTGTTTGGAGGCTAAATGTATGTTTCGTGGTTCCGTTAGTAATACGTTGTCTAATTGTAAGTTGTTTATAAATGTCGTCACTCTCACACTCCTATCAATATTCATGTCCAGATTATACTCATCTAATTGCTTTTTATAAATCTAAACGCATCGATGACATCTTTATTTCCAAAGTAACAAATCACCTATAATATATAAAAATATTTGGCAGTATAAAAGTATGTTGATAAATTATTAAGAGAATAGTCAAGATCCGGAGTTTGTGGGAAGACCCGTAGATATAATATATTTTCTCTAGACGCCATTATACTGGTTAATGGAGGCTATTTGGAAACCAAGGGCTAATTAAAATTCAGGAGAGAAACTATGTAATGGTTTTCGTGGCTGATTTAAACTTGGCAGACAGGATCGCAAGTGCTTATTTTTTATTTTTCTGTCTCGTGGTTACCAAAATTCTCAATTTAGGTTTCATGTTTATTGTATTTCCTTTTTCTTAATGCAAATATTAGTGTTCTTAGACTGTTGAATACTCCAAAGTTATATACCAAAACATTTATTATTTACTGTGCAAAAAAACACTAATTACTATTCATTATGTTGTCGTAAAAGATCTCATATTATTACTGTAATAATTATGTTCTTGGGCAAATTAGATAGTAAATGTCGTGTTAAAGTATGTACATTTTTTGTATTCTTACTTTACCACGGAACTCTAAAATATTTAACATAATCTGCATAAAATTTTACTGTTACATTTGGTTATCTGAATTCCTGCTGGGATTTTCTAAACATTTGCTTTTAGTTAATTAATGTGGATGCATTTGTTTACGTCGTAAGTTTAAAATATTTCTTGTTTCGCAACAAATTGAGTCGGCTTGTTTATAGTCTGGTGTCAGTCACGAGTAATTGGCGATTGAGATTTACCATCACGTCTTACTAATGGCATCGTAAATTGTTTATAAGTAGAGCACTAACAATGTAAACAATGATTATATTACCTTTTACGAACAATGATTAATCTATGACCATAAGAGTGCGTTTCCATTGACGCGGAGCTGGGTGGAGTGGAGAGGAGCGGACCGTGAATTGGTCACAGTCACAGTCACAGTGTTTAAACTCTCCGCTCCGCATCAGTGGAAAGAAGATACAACCAACTTCTTATAGCTTATAGCAAATTGTAGATTGACTTTCTATTGATTTGCTTCTTCGGGTGATTTTAGATTTTCTTCAATTGTTTTTAATAGCTGGAGTTTTTGAGAAAACAATCTTGAACTAGTAAAAGTAAATGTTGGTGTGTCTAAATTAACATCATCATCATCAATCATACCATTCCGTTATTATCCCTGTATGTTTGTGCTACGTGTGGTGTTCAGTACATAACACTTTACTGTTCACCGGCTTGACCCTACACGATATAGCCAGCTACGTATAAGATATAAGTGCGCCCGCGCATCAATACTTGTTACTCGGTCAACGGTCAGATAAAGGCCTCTTCTTATATTAGAGAAGTCATGATCATCGATCTTTTTAACTTTTTCCAGATTTCCTCAGGATGTTTTCCACACATAAGACAGTAATATCCAAGATAAACTTGTAAATTTAAAAAAGTCACATTCCAGTACTTGCTCGGTTTCGAACCTATGACTTCGTTTACGAAGCGGGTGCCTTAACCACTGGGCCATCACAGTATGTCTTTAACTTTTTTACTGCTGCTGTAAAATTTAATTTCTTATAATTATACCGTTTTGTTTGCTAGTCCTCAAGTACACTATTTCTGAGTACTCGCTGACACACAACCTAGTCAGTAGTTCTCTAACATCTCATTCACCAGCAACACCGTTCATTAGCAGCTATAAATCAGATAGTGTTTATCATCGACGGCTTAATTATGAATAATCATACTATTTTATGGTCCACAAGTCACATCGTGTCATAATATTTAAACATAAAGACTGTAGATGTTAACGTCTTGTTGTAAAAAGCAGTTATTATAACGTATTAACTCTGTCCACTTTGTTCACCCAGGTAAAGAAAAATCTATTTTAAGATTGGTTATAGGTTGGTATTGGTTATATATATAATATACTAGCGGACCCGACAGACGTTGTCCTCTCTTAATTATTATCTAATTTTTCGCAGAACCTTCTCCTGACAATAACAAACACAATAAAAAAAGAATTAACGGAATCGTCTCCCATTCTACACACAACCCTCTTTTACCTACCTACAGATATCCCCCGTAAACTTTTCACTACTTTCCCCTATTCCCCTCTCCCTTCTTCCCCACTCCTCCCATTCCGCTTCTTCCCTCCCTCCCCCCTCCCCCTACCTCCCCTCTCCTTTCCCCGTCATTTCACTCTCCCTTTCCCTGGCTTCTCCCTCGTTTCCCCCTTGCTTACCCCTCACTTACATCTCCCTTCCCCTACCTTGTCCCATACTTCCCACTCACTTCCTTCTCATCTTACTCTCATTTTCCCCTCACTACACCCTCACTTCCCCTCGCTGTACCCTCACTTCCCCCTCATTTCCTCCGCACTTCCCCTTACCTTCCCCAAACGGGAAGGAAACTAAAAATAATTAAATAAGTATTTTATATTTTATTTATGTATATATTTTTCTTTTTATGTATGTATGTAAATATTTAGCATAAGTTTAGATTAAAGGTATACATTAAGGTACTTAATAATATTATTATTCAGTTGTACACTTCATTTACTCTTACACAATCACTAAGTATTTCCTCTACCACTCTGAGGTTTGCTGGGAGAAAACTCATTTATGAGTTAAGCTCGCCTTTGTACTTGCTCTATTTTCTGTCATTGTTTATATGTTTATTATGTGTACAATAAGGTATTAAATAAATAAATAAAGTATAATTTTAAAGTTGGTGCCAAGCAAATACTTTAGGAACCTTATTACAATAGCAAATTTGGATTGATAAAACCTACCTAGTTATTGTTTTACTTGGCACCAACTTTAAAATTATAAAATACTTATTTAATTATTTTTAGTTTCCTTCCCTTTTGAAGTCGGTTTTTTTTGTTTAAAATTATTTCTACATATCTTTCATATTTATCTTTTAATAATATATCTGTTTTCTAATGAGCCCATATAGCAACAAAGTGAACACTTGATCTATATAGGCTCATTAGAATCGTCGTCGCCAGAAGCCGTACGAAAAGCAAAGAAAAGCAAGAAAATTTAATTTAACTAAACGAATGTTACGCTATTATTGAGTGACATAGGACCTTTTTAAATATATAGGTACTACCCGGAACTAAGCAGGCGAACGGATTTAAATTTATAGCCAGTAAGCGTAATTTTCAATACAGTAGGTAATACTACTCAAAGTACATTGCGCAAAATATTTTCACGTGACCAATAACTGTCGCTTTCAAAGTAATTTTGTATCGTTTATCGATAACATAGTGACGTTGCAAAAACAGCCTATGATACGATACTAAAATACGTTATTATTGTAAAGAATTTCTGTCATATCTTTATCTATAGAGATAGCGATTTAACCTTGATGGGTCTTATCATTTTGATACAGATTTATAATGTTCGATGTGCTGTATAATTACTAACACATATGGCTTTATCATGGTTATTTCAGTCTCTAACTATTTGTCAAGTCATTGTGAATTCGTTTTAAAATTGTTATAATAGCGTCACGTATAGGATAATTAGTATGACTGTCTCTTTTTGCACTCGCCACCAGAATTATAATAAGTTTTTTTTTTATATAAGCGTACCAAAGTGACTTCACCCCGCCTGATGGTAAGCAGTCAGTGGAATCCAGAAGTGGTGGTCACCTTACCAAAAGCTATCGTCTTAAACTGCTGGTATGGTGGCCTCCACTATGGCGGCTGGGAATGGGGTTAGGAGAAGGGAATGAGAGATGCGAGGAAAGAGGCAAGGGGAGAAATTGGGCCTCCGGCGCTCTCACTCACCGAACGAAACGCAGTAGTACGGATACTACTACTCGTACTCTTACGTCGATCTTCTATGAGAGGATAGTACTTCTCCGAACGATCCGGCCCATTCATGTTGAAACCAGCGTGGATCTACAACCTACAAATCAAGGTAAAAAAAGGTAATAGTTATTTATGTGTTAGAGCTTTATGTATATGTCGATCAATGAAAACCCTGGAACTGTTTACTAACACATGTGTTTCTTGCTAATTTCACTTACTTTGAGTATTAGTAAGGTTGCCGCGTCGTATAAATTAATGTCGACTTTAATACCGATTGCTGAACCGACAAATTTGAAAAACACTTTTAACAGATCCTTTCGAAAACTCTATAAAATTTCGAATTCGTATTTCGCTTCGAGTAGAATGGTTATAAGTTTTGATTTCGGGTTTATGGATGTACATTTTTTAAAGATACGGTAAGCGTAGTTATTTTAAGAATACAACAGCACATCTTTAATCATGAAAAAGGTACTTATTTGCCATAATAGCAATTAAGATGATGACCACTAATATTTACCTATACCTCAGTGGGACAAACATTAAAATAATAAGAAAAGCCGTTTAAGAGGGAAAAAACTAATAGGTAATGAATCGCAAATGGTCAAAAAAATATTAACAGTGCTCTATTTGTGCCATAACCAGAGTATAACATAAAATTGCACTACCATGTACCGAGATGACTTCACAGCATGTCAATTACTAATAAACTTGGACGTAATGACTTACAGAATTACGTCATACGTTTCGTCCTTAGTAAGTTATTAAGTACTGGCTAGTAGTAAGCTACCAAATCTGACAGTTCGGTAGAAGCTGCCGGCAACGAAATCCTGCTAATTGGGTTGCAGTTGCGAGGCACTATTGAACATTTTATAAAGCTGGAACGGAAATAGAGCAGTGCCTTTATGATATATTATTATAGTGACTAGATTGAGCCTACGCTGGAATATCAGCGAACATAAACTGTGTACACCCAATTCCTGATTGTGCTCATTATAAATACATTTTTTACAACATAATTACATCATCTTAACATTCTCGGCTTTTCTCTACATCATAAAACGTTTTGAAGAAATTATCTAAACGATAGTTAGAACTGTACTTGCATGAAAGCCGTTGCATGATTAGGATGAAGTTAGCAGAGAAACATAATATATTTAGAGACTTCGTGCTAGGCAAGAATTAAAATATTAATAGATACTATGTTTCTGCATAAAAAACAGGTTATATAGTTTATAATATCAAGACAATATCCTGTTTTTTTTTTCAGATATTATTTTTATCTTCATAGTTATAGATATAATTTATGAGGTGCATGCACGATGAACGAGCGGGTGGCCTGAGTTACCAACACGGTCGGCTGTATACGTTTATGGCTCATTATATCTGTGGACATTCGACAGGCCAACGTTTATGGTGTTAAATTAACACTTGATATGAACCATAATATTATTCACGCCTTAAGAAATGTATGTCGATAGATAAACTATAATTTATTTAGATTTGAACATAAGTATTATCAATAGATTATTTGGTTTTCTGATAGAAAGGCGAATATTAGTTCGAATTTTGGTACAACAAAGGCAAGTTTACTACATCATTAATAGAAATGCAGATTTCATCATTCTTTCTGCATTTTTAAACTTATTTATCTGTTATGTAATATACTATCTTTCAGCGGCGCGTATCCACCCGCGATTATGCTGATTGTTTTGCACCCGTCGCCAGTAGCGTGATGTTACATACCTAGCCTATAACCTTCCTCGAGAACTGGGCTGTCATACGCAAAAAGAGTTATTGAAATTCGACTCATTGTTCCAGAGATTATCGCCTTCAAACAGACAAACAAACAAACTGATCCGCTTTATATAATACTACAGATATGTCA
Source organism: Parascotia fuliginaria (assembly GCA_963082885.1). NCBI lineage: Eukaryota > Metazoa > Arthropoda > Insecta > Lepidoptera > Erebidae > Parascotia > Parascotia fuliginaria. The sequence goes on along the minus strand of OY720180.1, from coordinate 7,452,349 downwards.
ACCGAAAATCTATGTCTTTTTACTCGTATATAATTCTTAGATTATGTTATTCTAAAGCAACCAGTCGCGGTCTATGTTTAATCATAGTCAGCTAAGCTGCGGTGCAGTTGAGTTGTTTAAGCTGACTGTTATTTTATATATGGATATATTATTTTTTATCAGAAAGTATCTAAGTAATTCATTTTCATATATAACAACTTGAGTAATATTAATTTCCTTTAAAAATTTATGACAGATCAGTCAGATCAGCAATGAAAAATGTTAATTTATTCATAATCTTGTCAAATATATTTAGGTCAAATCATAATTTCCCACACTAATTATACTTCGTCCAATTAGTAAAAAAGTTCAAGTTTCGCTTATAAGCCTATTTATTGTATGTACTTTTGCTTCCATTTAACATAATACGGACATTGTTGGTACATTATTTCTCGTTAATACATTATTTATTGAATTTTTGTGTATGAAATATAGCCGTGGTGCGACACAAATAATTTACCTACTAAACAAAACTGGCTTATTCCATATTGATTTCGAATATAATTTTTTTGTTATATTTATTTCGGATGTCAAGATTGTAATTATGTAAATTGATCTGAGAAAGGTCGATAGCCTGTTGTGTCTACAACGGTATTCGATTTTCCCAAGTGGTGAGGTTGACCGTTAACGAAATGATTCATTACTGGTACTAGAATAAACTAAGGAGATGTTTGTTCAAATATTCTCACGCGTGGCTGACGCAGCGTGTCAATTGCTTGGCCCAACTTTTGACACCTCTCATAGGTCAACATCGATAGTTTTGCGCGCTCCACCAATATTTGTCCAATACCATCTTCAACTTTACTATGATTGCTCTCGAGTTGAACGGCATTGTTCCGCTTGTCATAAATACTTGACTATTTACGTTATCTTTAGTAAATATAACAGTTAGGTATGTACTCAGATAACTCGGTCGAGACAGCTCGTTTTTAACTTGACCCTCGTTTGACTCAATGTAATAATGTTACATTTTTATTACTCAAATACAATGATATCAACTGGAAATGAGAGTAAAATACTAAGAACTTTGGTTATCTATTTTTATTGTAACAGAAAAAAATCAAACCATAAAAAAATAACTCCTTGATTTGAACGTAGATATAAACTCATCCTTTGGAAGGATTCTCACATTGGGTGCCGGCCCTTCTCATTAAAAGGTGTCTTTATATTTCCAACTCAGCTATCGCCTTATCGCTACTATGAAACAGTTTCGATCTAAGACTTGATATGATAATTGTAATCCAATACATCACCATTAAATACATTTATGTCTACCTGTATCGTGTTCGTACAAGACATATTTTAAATTGTACGAAACTTTAATGACACTTGCTGATTTCATTTATTGATGTATAAAATTACTTTGAATTATTTATTCGCTTTTAATACACAATAAAGTTTTGTAAGAAAATTAATTAAATGACACGCAGACTTTGGTAACATATTGCTCATCCTACACATGTTATAGACCTGTCTGCCGCCCACTTTATAATAATAGTAAATAGTAAAATTTCATTCATCGTCACAACAATAGGTTCTCTATTGTTCTGACGACGAATGAAAGTTTCCATCATGGGCAAATTAGTCGTTAACAGTGATGGATCTGTAAAACGCTTTCGAACTCTTGGACGCTTGACACGCAAATCGATTATGTTTGACAGTTGACTCTTTGATTGTAGCGCGTAAGGTTCATGAGACTAATTACTGCAACCAATTCGATGCGAACGATTTCACATGACATACTGTTAATGAATTCTGTCCATGTTGACGCGACACAAACATGTGAGAAATTAGTGTTATTTTAATTACTTCCAACTGTCTATCACAGCTGATTCTCCTTGTCCGGACTCGTAACAGACGCTTTCGATTTCGATAATTTATGGTTTTTATAATAAATCTGTGTTTCGGTATGTTCTTTGTGTTTTAAAAAATATATGAGAGTTGCGTCAGTCGTTATTAGCAATATACATATATGTATCTTTTTTTGTATTTAATAATATTGTTGTGTGACTCATAAAGTTTTAACCTTAAAAAGTCATTTTTTTTTGCATTTTGGATATAATTTTGGTTAAAAATGCAAAGTGAAAATAATTTTGATTTTATTCACGATGGAAATTTGAGAGCAAATTAAAACCAAATGACACTTAATATAAAAGCCGAATGAGATGGTGGCGGTATCATTTAAGTGTATTTACGTGTCAACTCATCTGCAAAGCCTCTAAAAGGAAAGTCGTTTATTCCTAATTTTATCACGGTAAGCTCCATTTTGTCAAGAGTGTGGTATATTAGTTTTAATTAAGTATACTTGAAAATTAACACTGAATTTGCACCGGCTACAATACTACTTTTCACTGGCGAAATGGACCCAATTTAAGTAAAGAAATAAATCAAAACTCAACCGTAATTCTTATTCTATTACAATGCACGTCGCACATGTATCGTATATTCATTGGTTCTCATTAACTATAACAATTATCTTAACAAGGTGAATCGCAAGGTGTTTTGTATCTTAATCGGCGAGTGGTCGGTCCAATCTAGGCTCGTTGGCGCATTATCGATTGTCGCACAGCGGGGCGTACGACAAAAGAATTTCATTTTAAATAAATCGCGCGAGACCGCGTCGCGCCGAGAAATTAGGCGCGGTATCCCCCGCCGCGAAAACTCATCGTAAATAAGTGTCGTGGTCGGCTTTTACAGCGCTTCGCTGCGTCTACGCTTAAAAACACATTCTTGTTATACACTCGTTTAAGGATTTAATTACTTGCATCGTTGATGGGACCTCATCGCACATCCCCCGTCGCCCGCTTGCACCTCGCACGTGATCGTAAATCCTCCGTTCGTTAATGATCTTAACGTTGCAGCGTCTGCGATGAATTACCGCTTAGCTTTGTTGATTTTTTGCACGAAATATTTTTCCGTTTTTAGTAAGTGTGGGTTTTGTATAATGGACAGTAACTCTTTAAGTGGTTTTTCAAGTTCATCACGATTTACGTTTTAATAAATATGCAAGATTGTATTCGTATCGCACTTTTATCTTCATACGCATCATATAAAATTCAGGGATGTAGCTCCTGTCAAAAGTGTAAGATAAAACGTTGACGTGTATAGCACATAAAACATAATTAATTGTGTTCGTTGTTTCTCTACCTACTTAATTTACTAAATGTATTATTGCCTGACTGCCGAAGTCAAGGAGGGAAATATTATTGGAGCGTATGTATGTATGTATATATATGTATGTGGTACCTATGTATATATCTTCGACTCGCTCTACAGCCTAAATGGCTTAATAATAATATAATTATTCCAATAGTCATATCAGTTAATGAACTGATTCCTAAGAGCCTCCATCAACATCTAAAGAGGCTCGCGTTAGATGGCTGGATCGTGGACCTGATGCAGACGGCTGTGCTTCTTGACATGGCTCGCAGTGTGAGGGGGTTCCTATCCTTAGAGTCTTAACCACCGGTAGCTTGGTCCCTATACCCGATATCGGTGGGTCTCCATATTTTTATATTTTTAAATGTATATGTCTGTTATTGTTATATATATTTAAAAATGTAAGTTTGTGAATATGTAAGACAATAAAGAGAATAACAATATAATAATAATATTCTACCACATTTACACGCCATCTAGTCCCAAATTAAGCAATTATATTTGCTTGTGTTATGGGTACTAAACAACTGATGTACTACTTACATAATTTTTTTTTTACATATTATAGATAAATTACACCCAGATACAGAACAAACAATCGTGCATCACACAAAGGTTTGTCCTGGGTGGGAATCGAACCCACGACCTCCGGCTTAGCAGTCAGAGTTAGTTAGTTTTCTGTTAATGGATTTTAACACATGAAATGTCATTAGATTTGTATTAATTGTGGGAGTGACATAAGGCACATAATATTTCAATGTCCTTTGTCTTCATTAATGATTCAATTCAACTCTTGTCTTGCAACTGCTTGTATATTGTGTGTATATGCCGATGATTTAAAAATATTTTCACAGATTTCTAACGCAGATGACTGCCTGGCCCTTCAGAATATATAATATAATATAATTTTTTTAATTTATATAAATTTTATTAAAGTGGTGCAAGACAAACTACATGTATTTAAAGGTCGATTCTCGACGCACTTATCTCGACTTAGTTTGTTTCTACAAAATTATACATTCCTTCATAGATTCACCTAAACTGCTATCTAAAATTAGTTTGAATATCAAATTTAGTGCCCGTAGATCTAATCAGAAGAACTTATCTGCACTTCAAAGTTTTAAAAATAAAATGTCGTATTATAATCCATTAACAAGGATGGCACGTCAATATAACGACCTTGCTAAGAAGCTTGGAAACTTCACTTTAATAATCAAATAAAATAAAAGTAATATAGTAAAAATATCTGATGTTATCCCAGGTCAAAGATACGGATTGGTGCTTGTAATCTCTCTTTCAGTTAATCATAAGGGCAGTACCTTCACAGCTTTGTTCCTGTACATCTGACACATTTCATGGGAAGGCTCTTTGTGATACATTATATTTTGTGCACCTAATATCTATGTGAATGGCGGTGTTCCGCGGCCGCCTTCTTTATTCACTTAAACGTATCTCTGTCGTCGTTTTCAATTTATGACGGCGTGGTGTCAAGTATCGCAAACAAGTGAACATCGAGGTCCCAGTATCCGGCTTCAATTGCCTTCGACTAGGAGTCTTCCCCAAACTGGCGGCTGCTGCTTTTTCACAATGCAGTCGGTGCGCTGTTTGTAAACGCGATACTTCCTCAGTCACAAAACCTCTTCGCATGTGATTGCGGCTCCTTTACTTTAATCAAATAGCTTTGACAAAGGATTGAAAGGAACGCTCCTCGATTTCGTACAAGCGATCAGTATTGGCTAAGAAATTCCTTTACGAATTGCCGGCATTTTTTACCGGTGCCTCAGTGAAATAAGGTTTTTTTAATATTGTCAAGTTTTCGTACTCGCGCTTCAAGAGCTCTTTGCATTGAAAGTTCCCACGAACTGTTAAAAGTTAACTTTGTTATCACTACCAACTTATAACGTGACATCGTAAGTGGCTACTATGCTATGATTCGAACAAACACGCATAAGCTATTTTAACTGGTACGCTAAAGTAAGCGGTTCTAAATTTCGTTAAGTTATTGTATGGAATAATGGGCTTCAATTTGAACTAAATCGCTTATCATTAAATTCTCGAATTGAAGGGTTTGTAATTGCTCCATATTCTTCGGTTTTAATCATCTTTCTCCTGTTTACCCTTCGGCAAAATTATGACGTTTAAATGTTTGTATTTGTATCATGACATCTGATGATTAATTTTAAATTTGATTTTGATTACATAATTTGAGGGTCGTAGAAATAAAACGATATCATATTATTTCCTTAATTATAGACATGTAACAATCACAAGAAGAAAAACAATCATAGATTAGTTTAAATATTCTGATCCATTCATTTGATAGGACTAGTAAGTAATTTCTAACAAAATTTAACCGTAATCTGTAGAGTGAATATTATGTTCTATTTATCATTACATTGCAATTTGTTACTATCTGCATTGCTGTTATTCATAATTAGATAGATAATAATATCGGAGTGCTTGAAATGATAATGTATTGATTTTTGTTACTACATTATTGACTTTAGTGGGCAACAGTTGTTTTTGATATAAATAAAAATGAGTTTCATAAATAAGGTGATTTTGGTGACCGGTGCTGGCTCCGGTATAGGTGAAACTATATCGTTACATTTTGCTAAATTATCGGCAAGATTGTCTATTGTGGATATTAATGCTGAAACTCTAAAAAAAACTGCAGATAATTGTGAGAAAATAAGTCGAACTAAAGTTCTTCATACGGTGGCTGATTTGCGTAATGATGTCCAGGTGAAAAAAGCAGTAGAAGCGACGGTCAAGCAATACGGAAGAATTGATATCGTGATTAGCTGTGCTGGAATCTATAAAACTGGCAGTGTACTGGACTCTAATTTGATTGAAGTATTTGACAATGTTATGACAACAAATCTAAGGTCTGTTGTGAGTCTTACTCATTGCGTTGCTCCGGTATTGGCAGAGAGTAGTGGATGTATCGTGATTATTTCAAGTAGTACATCCACCGTGGATGGTGCACAAAGTGTTCCCTATCGTACAGCAATTGCGGGCTTAAATCATTTTACTACAAATATTGCATTAGAATTATCTTCTCATGGAGTTCGTGTCAACACCATTTTGCCCGGTTCAGTTAAGACAAACATACTGGCAGATTCTGGTTTGAATGGAGAACAAATCGAACAATATTGGAAAAATGCTTCCTCTACACCATTGAACCGATTAGTCAAACGTGAGGAAATTGCTGAATTTGCGGCTTTTTTAGCAAGTGACAAAGCAAAAGCCATGACTGGCTGCAGTTATCCTATTGACGCCGGAACAGGTTTATTATAAAGCCTGTTATGTATATTTTTTGTAACTTTATTTATATTATATAATTTAATATTGCCATGACCTTGATTTTTTTACTACCGTAAGTGTAATAATTTATTCCTTGTTATCAGCAACTGTTATGATAAAATCACGAAACATTGTACGTGATATCAGTCTCCTTGAAATGTATTGTTCTTTAAAAACCATATTTATTTAAGAAATAACAAACGAATGTAACACGAGCCTTCGATTTAAATGGTGCGGTTATTTAATAAAACACAATGTAAGAAGAACCGTTGGCTTCAACCTCGCTCTTTATGAGATTTTTTTATGAAGCGTGAAATGCAGGTATAGAAATTAAAGAACTGTATATATGGCTTTGTAATAGTGTCTTAAATTCACTTAAACCTTGCCTTATGTTAACCAAATGTATTATTTATACACTTACCATTTTATACGCTTGTACTAGTTCGATCTTACGGGATTTTTATCATTCATGAATATTAACATTTTAAAAAATAATAGTGGTATTGTATGTTCCTGTTTGCTTCTAAGCAATCCTACACCTGGTTTTTTTTTTCAAAGATTAATTACCACAAAAACTAACTAATTACATAAATCACCTGCTCCTGCGTGATTTGAGTTGCTAAAAGTCTGTTCTTCAGATCGACATTTTAAATTTCATTTTATGTTAGTGATGTTGCTGTTGAAAATGATCAACTTTTATATGAACTTTATGAATACAAACATACATTCTCTAATTTAGAGTAGGCAAAATCTATATAATAATTTAATGTTTTTAAATTCATATCATATAATTAAAATACATTCGGTTCGGTGTAATTAGTTCTGTCGAGAAAAGCAGAAGTCTGCGGGGATTCGGTCACCTAGGGCCACTTACTCCAACGACCACCGACTAAATTCCTTGTTCGGCCATTTCCTATTAGGTGCTTTTCCTGGTAAGGCCTGCGGTTATACCCGGTATAAGCTCACTCTCTGGAAGATTGAACTTGAGCTTAGCTAGCAAAGCATTTAAAAAATGCACAATACAATGCTATGGTATAAATGTTTATTTAACATATCATAAAAACATTACTCAGATACGATGAGAGTATTAATTTACTAAGAAGATATTAGGTAATAGTTTTTCAGTTACATTCTTCTTAGGGCAAGTATATTCTCAGTCGGAGACCAAGCTGGTGATTTCTCGTAACTACTTACACTTATTAAATCAAAAAGCCACGATATTAAATCGCTCTATCACAAACGTCATGTCAATAAACAACTACTGCACATAGTGTTATGCATCAAATCTAAATAATACAAGTAGTTGGGACTAAGTGCCATAAACTTATGTATGCAGAATGGATGTTGCTCGGCTTGGGCACAGACAATTTCACGCGCGCTTAGCTAATGTTTGCCAAGCGATTTGCCGGAGGCATCACGATGAACCTCCGTTTTTCCCTGCCCAAGCATAAGAGAGAGATACCCTGTCATACCCCCAAACTAGACGCTGCTATATGCTAGGTAATCTGATGTATACATGAACAATGAACGAGGCTTTAAAATAACAAATAAGGCTTTGTCTTCCTTTCTGAATGAACTTAGAAATTATCTAATTTGTTAAATGGTACATTAGAATGTATATAATACACTTCAGCCCTTGGCTTTTGTTTTTATAATGTGAAAGAAAATTGTAGCATTGGCATTGAGCATCCGTAGCAGATATCACATTATTTTTATCAAATACTTAATAATTCCGCGGCGTTGTTTCACCTGCGTCTTTTCTTACTGCTCTGCTCCCGTCGCCAGTAGCGTGTTACAATTATTGTGAATTATTCAAATTCGACCAGTAGTTACAGAGTTTAGCGCGTTCAAACAAACAAACACTTCCACTTTATATAATAGTGTAGATTATTTTTATATGTATGTATGTCGTTCGGAATATATTTTTTATGTAACACTATCTGCCCCTTAATTATAGCTAAGATTTAAGCCCACAACCCACATCAAGTGGATGACAGTCGTCAGCACCGCGCCACTAAGTAGAACTCTAAATTGAATCTCTATCTGAAAGTGGGTAAGGTTTTTGAATTCGGATATAGTTCTAGTTACTGACTTATTTCAGAACTGCAAGTTCTATATTTATTCTTACCTCTTTCAAAGAACTTGTACTAAAGAACAACTTGAACTTGTAATTATTTGTTCAAGAAATGACTGCACCGTTGGTCTAGTGGTTAGTGTAACTGACTGCGACGCCGAGTGTCGTGGGTTCGATTCCCGCGGAAGGCAAATGTTTGTGTGATGAACATTTGTATTTGTCTTTAGTCTGGGTGTTTCCTATGTATTATAAGTATGTATTTACAAAAAAAAAGTATGTATATGTATTATATTTCAGTTATCTAGTACCCATAACACAAGCTCTGCTTAGCTTGGGACTAGACGACAGTGTGTGATTGTGTCCACATATTATTATTATTATTATTATTATTAAATGTAATTGTTACCCACAGAGAGCAGCATATTGATTAGAGTATTAAACAGTTCCAACGCGGGCCTTTATTACTTAATTATTTACATTTATTTTCTTTCTCGTGTTTGAATTGCCACTAAAAATTAAAGACTCTCAACACTTGCATACATATGTGTAGATACGTATAAAATTCAGATAAGATCAGTGACAAGGCTCAACTGTTTACATTAAGACTAGCTTGTAACAATTACAGTGCTAACCTATTTCATGTCTAATTTAAATGTGAAATAGATTAATCAAACGATACTAACTTTCCCAACCAACAATAAAATATTTAACAATAGCCTCATCCTGTGTTTTACAACGGTGTCCTCTTTTTGGGTTGGGCGTTTGAAATTAAACTAGTTTGTATTTCACTGACGTTAAGACCTTATCGGTCGATCGGTTTCTGAACCCTTTAATGTATGCATCACCGTTCCAAGTTTAACGAATATTTCTATGTAACGCGCCGCGTACTCGTAGTAGTAAAGTTAAATACAACACAATGCGGCTAACTAAAGCGAAGTTCGTATTTTCAGAGCGCTGGAGCAATAAAGTAAGCAGTTTTACAAGTGAGTGCTCCCAGAACGAACGCGCGGGTTAGCATACGCCCGATATTCTTATTTTATGAGTGAAAAATCTCACAAGGAATATTTTTCGAGACAGAGCGTCGAGAGCAGCCCCGCTTTACCTTAACAGAAACGTCTTGTAACGTTTACGAGATCTCCTTCGATTGCTTTTATACGAGCACGTTGTAGTATTGCGGCGCATTGATTCTGTGACGACGCGACTGTCAAAAGTTCCCATCGTCATTAGCTCGGTTGATTCGTGTGTATTCAGTCCGGCAATACGAAGAATGCTCGTTCGGCAACAAAGAGTCCACATTATGTTGTCGCACGGCGCGGCGCGTTCCAATTAAGAGAGATTTATTCATCCCCTCGCCGTCATACGACTTCTCCAAAGACATTATCAGAGATTTAACTCGGCAGGACGATTGTTCCCCAATTTTCTAAACACCTCGACAATGCTCTCGTAATTTGTTCCATCCTCTTGGATGTTTGATTGTTTGCTCTGGGAAAACACGAAGCGTCATCGCAGCTTCACTCTTGTTGCTTTGTTCTTGAAGCTGTTCGCATTCGATATTCATTTGCTCGAGCGCTTTGTAATCATTCGTAATTTGAATAAGCTGAGGGAATTCAAAGGATTTTGTCATTATTTTGTCAATGTTCACTTAAATTGAGGGCTAGAGTTTCATTAGTACGAAAATAATTGTTTTAATTTCGTAACACTTACTTGCCTCGTGTAGGTACGCAATTGATGGGTAGGTACCTAAACTATTGTTTAAATTGTCAACAGTAGATACACACAATATTAAGACTAAATTCCTTTCTTTATTGACTTATTTACTCCAGTTTCTATATACGTGAGTTTCGTATTCAGTATTATCTGGTTTGTTAATTGGGCTACTGAAGACCACGTCTTTTGTTATGAATAAACCACACCCCCCTGTTTATCTAAGCAGTAGCTTATTTAAAATGATAAACGAGCTCTCAATCGATTTGAATAACAAGTAGGCAGATGCTCTTAATCCTTTTGATTTCATTAAATGCATGCGCCCCTCGGCTCTTGTCGGAAATATCACTCGAGTGTATGCCTCCAACCTACTACGGGTTGTTCATAATAAGACCCGTCGGATCTTATAACGATATTTATAAAAAAACTAATCATTTATATTATATTCGTTATCTTAAGATTCCGTACAATTACTTTTGCAACAGTTTTTATGATAGTTAATTACCAATGTGATCTTCTGTTCAGTTTTCGTGAAATAATGCGATCACGCTTCGCTTCTTACTTTTTATAATAAGTAATGAGACGCTCCCACGATAACACACATACAAAATATATCGTTAAAAATTAAGTACATACTTAAGTATGAGATATAATAATTTTAACTGTTTCGATCTTCCAGTGTGTTTTACTGGTAGAAATTCCTTTAAAACATTCTATTAACATTTATTTATAGGTTTAATAGTAACTATACATATCTACACATATTCTAAAAAATTATTACTAATCATAATGTGGATGATTATTTACTTAATTTAAAGGCAAATACACCATAACAGCATACCAATTTCGTTACGGATCACTAAATTAACCTCTGGAGTTTCATTTAAATAGAAAAAATCGCAATTCATTCAGTTTGTCTTAGGTATTAAATACGTGACTGAACCATATTTTGACGGATTTGTCATTGTCTCCTAAAACTCCACCTCAGCTTTTTATTCTTATAACGAAAAAAATCTAATGCTTCATACATTGCAACATATTTCTATCACAATGGAACTCTGTATGCCGAGGAAATCAAGTTATCCTTTTTCGTTCGGTGGCTGATTTTAATAAATTCCCTTAAGACAGTTCAGAGTTTTACCAATCACAAAGTCATTTGTTTGATCGTTTCGTTAGAGTGAGGCCAAGTGAAAAATCTGTCAACATTAATCACATCGATGCTGAAATATAATTTCGAAAGGTCGAAAAAATTTACATAAATAATTTATACCCAAGAGACGTTGCTTGCGCGGTTGGGTTTTTCTAATCCGGCTGTCTTGTTGTGAGGATTGCGCAGTACCGATCTCGTGATATGTGCTTGCTTTGTTTTGTTGATAATATGACCTTACCTATATAATATTACATTGATAAAGGTATAAACAGATGACCGCACAGTATGCATATATTGCAAACGCACCAAACACTAAAATTTGCAAATCCAAGCCAAACAGTAACCACACGATTAGTGATCGCCTGTTTATACCTTACTTAATACATAATACAATATTTTGCACTAAATTTCTACGCCGATTTATATTGCTTTTTTTTGTTTATCATTATCATACATAAGAGTTACCATAAGAGTTTACTTAAAATTCTAACATAAATTTTAAATGCGAATAATACACGAAGAGTGCGCAGACTACTAAATAAAATAACTTTTTATTCGCGCACATCACACGCATATTTTACAGTCGCGAACGAATTAAATATTTGATTGTGTATCGTCAGTTAGCTCGATTCGCTGCGGGACGCCGTGAGGGTGTTGGCTGGCGGTCCTCTCATCTCCATAAGAAGTGGCTCTGCGCCTTCAAGGCCCATACTGCGCTTCGCTTGACGGAGCATTATTTTAGGCATGTGACTGTGATCGATTCGATCGAATCTTTCTTCGGACAGAACGTTTTTTTACTAATGTCTGACACCGCATTACAGCCATAAAATACACAGATGAAGATGATGTAGTATCCGCAGTTTACACGTGTTTTATGATGAATTATCGACGTTGTGACCCATGTTTTGGCATGTATTATTTATTTAAGGTACAACTCTACCCACTACTGATGGTACCAACATTTTATTTGGAACTTTAATCATAACAGTTGTTAATATTTGACAAGAAAATTTAGATACGACTGCCCACATTTGCAAAATAGCAAGATCAAAGATCACGCTGCACACCAGCTGAGCAATAATGACAACCTAAAGTCGAAGCGATATTCGTAAAACTACTAAATTCTTGAAATAAAAATTAAGTACGTATGTAGGACCTTAAACAGACCTTAACAAATTAAAAATCTATTTTCCGTTATATAAAATCACCGAGCACCTGAGGTCCAATCCGTGACGTAAAAAAAATATTACAAAAGAAACCAATTACTATTCAAAACCTTTTTTATAATTATAGTAATAATAACTTAAATATAATTTCAAAATACAATATGAGAAGTGCCAGTGGTGTCGTTAACAGCATCGGCTCAAACAATTAACCTTCGTTAGCGGCCAATAAATAGTATTCTCGCTAAACAGCTTTACGACTAGATAATAATTAACTGGCCCTTGGTCCGTTACGGTAGCAAGTACTTCGTCCATGCCAGGGGTGGCGAACCTGAGGTATCAAGCACCTAGTTCCAGCAATCATATTTATTGAGCTTTAATATCGGTATTTTATTAACTGTCAACAAACCAGTCAATAGTTTATACGGTCACCGATAATCGTAATTAGGTCCGTTGACCCTGAAAACCTGACTTCGTTTGCCAAGAGTAGAAAAAGTATATTTTATAGAGCGGCTGAAACTTCTACAACAAATTTTCACTTTTAATTTATAACAGTTACACTCGTATTGAGAAAAGTATTGTTGTAGTTATACCTATGACGGTATTAGGTAAAACTGATCTGAGTGAACACAGGGGACCAGAGTTAGCCTCAATGAACAATGAATCTTATTATGAGAGCCATCTATCTACAAAGGTGTCATAGCGATACCTACCTATTATGTATTATCTGGCCAATTAATTTCGGAATATGTTTCGAACGGAAAGAACTATACAAATAGCAAAATTTAAAACTTAATGTTTTAGAAAAAATAACTGCCAAAGTGATGTTTGCCAGCATTATAGGCTTGCGAAGCTAAGCATTATTTTTTTGCAGATTTATACAGGTGCAAAAAATTTGTGCCTACAATTGAAATCGTTTCTAGTGAGGTAAAGTGTTTGCGGTTATGTCACACACATTATATTTTATTTCATGAAAGTAACATTTTAATTACTTAATATTTGAAGTGTTTTTATATTTGTCTTTACATTTGATTATTAGCCGTGATATAAATGGTTTGCCAGCCCTGATCTAGGCTATACGCCATTTAGTACGTTCGGCACCCGATAAATCAATAACACGATGATCTTATAACGCTTGCATTGTAGGATGGTCTTGTTCAAATGTAAATAGAACTTCTATTGCATGTGTTACAAAAAAAGTGTTACCAAACATTTGTATGTGTGAAATTTATTGGTTATTTATCATATTATAGTAACGCGAAGTTTCTTAATAATCGTGTCTACAGCACATTCAGTGCATTTATTATGCATAGCTAAGCCTGTTGCCTTTTTCTCGCCATATAATCTTAGACAATAGAAACAGAAATATGTAGTACTTACATAATGTATTTATGTTGCAGTAACTAGCATAGTAATACAATAACTCATAAAATCGGTTATAAATTGCCCTCCAGTTCACGTGTAAAAATAAATTAAGTAAAACCATGTAAATTTACGTATCTCTAAGTGTAACCAGCCTTTTAATTCTTGTGGACAGTTATTTAGTACTAGTTATATACTGTTAATTGCTTCTCTACTATTATACCTTATCAAATTAAATTACTATCGTATTATTCGTAGAACTGCAAGTTTCATATAAACGGTTTATTGTATAATGCGTTGTCTTATAAGCAAAATTGCATTAACCTACATGGTACATCTATTGTCTGCATTAAACGAACAGTGTCCTTCGCCATCGAATTTAATAACACCACATGAATTAATAAGGCTTAGCTCCGCCCCGTAGGCGTCAACTCTATGATTAATATAGCCATTGCAAGCGACGCGACTACCGGATCGTGAAGAGCCGCTTCTTTCGCCCACTAAATGTGTACCACGCCTTACTAACAAAGCTAAATTCACACGTCTCGATTATTTATATCGATTACGTATACTCATAAACCGTATATCAATCCGAGTGTTAATATTTAAATAATAATGTCAGAATATAAATCGTCAGTCGTTTCTTATACTTGATACTTCAAGTCTCGTTTATAACGCATGATCTTGGTTGCCCGATGTTATTTCTACTATAGTCTGGTCGTTCAACTGTGATTGGGTTCGGATCATTGTCGATTGTATTTGCGTAGCGGTTTTAAAAGAAATCAAGGTGGATTTACTCTTAGTGTCTGCTATTTTATTGTTTTGCTGTGTACTTCGTTAGTTTAATGAGCTTCAATAAAGACTGTATGTTTAGAAAGTGAAATAGCTAACACTAGGTAAAGAAAACTGCTTTAAGCGATCTGATCTTTTAGTGCTTTAAATTATCCTTACAACACATAGGTTATTCATGAGTCAGAAGTTAATTAAGTAGTATAGCTTTATTCATCTAGTGAACTAGTAGTTCGAACTTACCTATAGAAAATTAGTTTTAACTTTTTAGATTTATAATATTACGGTTTAAGGTGAAGACATCACATTCTTAACATTTTTATATAGGTAGTTTAGAGTTTAGTACATGCTATAAATCTACATTGGTTTCAATATTATTTGCTGCAATGGATCCCATTGTACTCTCCGTTAACCAGCGAAGCGTGCACAGCTGTCTTTGTTACCTCTAGAAATTATCACGGGGAAACGTTTACGTCCGTAATTAGTATCTTTGCGTTCTCAAGACATAGCAATCCGTAAATGTACATTAAAAACAATTATTGCTCATTGTCCTTTTGTTTGTTATTATCTCGCAACCGTTCCAAAGAATAGCCTCTTTACCTCTCAAAAGGTTTAAGTAGCATAATCCTTTATTCTTGAAGAAAAGGGTTTAAAATCATTCCCGTTTAAAAGATGTTTTTAAATTTATTCATAGTAGCGAAAAGAAAGCCCATTTTTTATGGTTTTAAAAAAGGAGATATTTTTAATCAGCTTTTTAAGACATTGTTAACAAGGTTGCTAAGCTATCGCATTAGCTTGGGGTTTCTTGTTTCGTATTCTCAATGTTTTCCGTAAATAAAGCTCGAAGTACCTTTATTAGGTAATCACGAAACTCTCCATTACCGTCCATTTTGTAATAAAAGATTCAACATCAGAAGTTTGGTAGTCCGTGCGTCTGGCCTTAGCGGTCAAAATGCCAGGCGCAATGGATGCTAAATTATTCCGCAAACATCAATAATGAAAGTAGTTTGAAGAGAATTTCCATCGATAACTAGGCTGGTTTTCTAGCTAGCTAATAGTTTGATCGGTTTGTCCAAAAATGTAGAGCCATTAAGTCGCGACCGCACGTGACCGAGGGCACCTGGTATCGGTAGGTCGTGCCGACATGCCTTAACAGCCAGCTGTGAGTATCTTTAACCTGCACGCTATTTTGTAACTTATACTTACCACACTTTTACTTCAAAGAGAAATTTCATGACAATAATGAGAAAGCCGCAGGAAAACATCCAACACGAGATAAGCAGCGTCCTGTGATGAAATTGGCACAACTGCGGTCTACAATCCTCCTAGCAAGCGTGTCCATTGTGGCATAGCAGCCTTAGTCTCTTCTTTAACTGGAACGAGAGTGACCATATATGTATATTATACAAAGTATAATGTATATTATAAGAAGCTATTTTCTTGGCTCTCATCTATGCTTTCACTAAAAATCAGTTCAAAATATTCTTGTATCTTCTTATCGATAACCTTACGAGTGGCATAATAGAGGCCGCAGTACTTGACCCCCTTTCTCTAAACATTCTTCGACTTATTTCCTTCGTTATAGCCCATTGAGGACGTTTATCCAGAATCAATTGGATCTCAACAAACATATCTAGAAGCGATCGATTTGTTTTGTTTTAATGACACTATCTTGTATAGCATCATCTAAGCATAAAAAATCTTATTTTTCCCTAACCTTGTTTGTTTTAGGTCTGTCTACATTGTATTTGACACGGAAATAAAAATGAGAATAAATTGATTTTGTTTTAAAACAGGATTGTGGACTAATAACAACAAAGTGAATTTCCATGTTCGTTTACCTGAACTTTTTTGCTGCGAACTTGGTAATATTCTGTTACCCCTGAGAGTTCAATGCGATGTTCTGATTAATTAACATGATATGCATCGGGAAAAAACTGTAAGTATTCTTCTCTAGATGAATGTTATTTCGTTCTAGTTTCATAGCGTGTGGAATTTGGTCCTTAGAGAATTATTAAAATAAGTTGAATAAATCAAAGTTTATTGAAAACTATTCCACTTGTACTTACGGTTAGTGCGGTGTCACTCTCCGTGTAGGCGGCTACACACCGTGGGATGAACCGAACGCTTTCATATTATTGTTAACAAATTCGAATCTTAACAATCCACATTTTGGTTGCATTATGTTATCTTTTCATTGCGTTATAGTTGCTGACCTCATGAAAATTTAAATTGTTATTGTTAAGTAAATATTACTTGTAGGTATAATAATTTAAGATCATACTTAATACATGTTTTTAAATGATTATACGAGTACTTATATTTTATTTATTATATGTGGATAACTACCTACCTACGTTGGTAAATCAACTTTCATTGTAAGAGTTGTTTCCACGAGAGGGGTATCTATCAGTATCAATAATTTAAAAACTTACCTTTTACCTATTCCTTTAGATCATAATAGTTATTCTGAATGTCGATCAGGGATATACGCATAATTTTATCCAATTCCTCTTTTACCTGATCAAAGTTCTTACAAACTCTTTTTTCAAATAGGTAATTAAATAGACAAGACACATGTTTTAACAACATGACGCGTCATGCGTCATAGGTTTTAATCCATTCTCCATACTAATGTTATACCTAAATGCGAAAGTAGCTCTGTCTGTTATGCTTTCGCACCTAAACCACAGAGTAGCCGTACAGAGGCAAAGCTTCCTAAGAAAGTGCAAAATTGTTACCTATTCTGGTAGGGTTGTCACAATAGGTTAAGACAAACAAAACATTTGTTAAATAGTTTATATATGGAGTTATTCCGGTCCGATCCCCCAGATCTCATCCCCAAGGGTTATAACTTATAATTATTCTTTAATTCCGTTCTGATTCTCTGCAAATTTAGTAATACCGGCCTGATCCCCTCAGAGTTTTTGATAGGTAAGTACATTCAAGAGAAAAGCAGTTTATGTAACAATGAATTAAAAACATAAAAATAATAAACACACTTGTATAGTCTCTGCTTACCCCATTAATGGAAGGCAGGCGTGAAGTTATTGTATGTATTTTCTCGAAAATCTGTCAAAGATAACTAGGGGATACGACTGGAATAAAATATTTAAATATATTTAGGTTTTGTTTCTGATCTCCTACGCGATCAGAACTGAATAGAAAATAACAAAAAGTAAAGCAATCCCCAGTGTATGAGATTCAGGGGATCAGACCGGAATAACTCTATAATGTACCTACTGATTTTGATAATCTCATTAAAACAAATAGGATTAACATAGTGAATAGGAAAACATCTGTCGTTTTGCCTTGAATTTAGCTACTTATAGCTAAATTCAATATATTTTAGTGTTTTAAGCTGATAATATTAAAAAAGTTTTGTTGCCAATGTGATTTTTCATTCGTGACTGTTGAACATTGTCATGCGTGTATATTTCAATTAAGTAGGTACAAATCTAAACCTACCTACAAACTTCGAAAGAATTTGATGAACCTGTTAAATATGAAGGTAAGTTCACAGAGGTAAACTTATAACGCGTTAAAATAAACAATCACTCTTATTAAATATCATTAACTATTATTTTTATTCTATTACTACTTATTTAATTTTAATCAAACTTTTCATGAATATAAATATTAACATATTTATTATAGTTAAAACGATTAAAATTAACCGATAAAATAATACAATAAAATGGCAATTAACTTTAACGTGCGTCGTACTGACCCTGAGATTGTCAACTGGCTGTGCCGGCGTCAACCGGTTTTTTCCAGTCTCGCCGTGTACGCGACAAGCGGCCAGTGGACACGCACACATGCCCCACGTGCTTGTAGTAGTGCCACCGATTTGCGCGTTTGTAGGAAGCTTTCTCTCTGTACGTATATCTACTTTGTGCCTAAACCACTGAACCGATTTGATTAAATTTGGTATAGAGAAATATTCTAGACCTTGGGGAACAACATAGGTTATATTTTGTCGCGGAAAAATTACTTGAAGGGGTTGAAATAGGGAATTAATTTTTAAATTCAATTAATAAATATTATATGATGCGATATATATAACGTTAACTATATGTAGTGTTTCAATGAATTTTAATTTCAGTTACAACAAGTGAATTCTTGTTAAGTTTGCTACATACTCGTATCATTAATTCAAGTGAAATTCATACTAATATTTAATGTCATAAATGCGAAAGCAACTCTGTCTGTTTGTCTGTCTATCTGTCTGTCTGTCTGTCTCTTATGCTTTTACGCTTAAGTCACTTAACCGATTTTGATGAAATTTGGTATAGAAATAGATTAGACCTCGGGGAACAATATAGGCTATTTTTTATCTTAGACTTAAAGGGGATGAAATAGGGAATGAAAGTTTGTATTAAAAATCATAAATGTATAAACAGAGATATAACCGACTTTCACGCGGGCGGAGCTGCGGGTGACAGCTAGTATATTATAAAGTTGTGTTAATATTGTAAAACTTATCCACTACATTTTGCAGTAGACAACTTAACAATAAAATAGAAAATGCCAAACGTACACAAAAGAACACATAATATTGAATATATTTTACTTACCGTAAAGTTGCATAGTAGGTATGAGTATTGAAATGTATCGTCATACGTATTATAACCAAAACGATCTCCGTCAGCTTTCAAGTAGTCCTAAGTAAACTTAAGTTGCATAATACTCTATTCGCAAAGAAATATGATCCGTGACGTATATCTTTTCTAAATATTGACTTTCGATGATAGCATTGAATCTCACACCTGAATAAACAGTTATTATTGTACGATCTTTAGAGATGTCCATGTAAAGATTTAATTAAAGGAGGAGACACGTTTTTATGTATGAGCTAAGGATATATCTGTTGTGGCGAAGAAGTATTTGTTACTTGTTCATATTGTGATGGTAGAAACAATTTGCAACTCCGTATGTGTGGTCTGTGAAACTTCAAACGACTCAACCGCCTGTTTTAAACTTAAGGAGTCGGATGTCGTACGCGGAATTCTTCATTATGCTAACTCCTTGGTGAATAGCTTAGATGTCCAAATTTTATTTTCGATCGTACTAACAAAGTGCTTTCATAGCGCATCGCTTCTTATTCTCGAAACTCGTCTGCGTGGTCACTGTTTATCTTTGTAAGACTTACTATTGTGCTCCCGGGAACGATAATTGTAGTCGAACATGTTTTTTGTATATTTTTTGTGGTGCATTATCGGGGCTGATGATAGTTTAAATGTTTATGTTTCTGCTCAATGTGACGGTCACTGACGTGTAGGGCCGGGCTCTATTGTACCTGTAATCGTTCGGTCTGCAGGGCCCGTTTGCTCTGGTGCCTTCTCCGTTATGCCCTCTGTGTGTTTACGCTTTGATTTCGATCTGATTAGTTAAAGCAATCTTGATACTTTGATGTTTAAAATTAATTAAACATTTATAAAGATATCATGATAAAATATAATTTTAACAAATTAATTCAGAATACGAATTCTATGTTAGTTTTCATTCAACAACTATAAAATATTTTATGAATATGTCAGACGTTAAGAAAAATAAAGTTATTTTATCGTTTAATTATAATATTTGGTCTTTTTGAACATAAAATATTATTTAAAATAGTAATCTCTTTTTATTTTGTTTTCAATGACCATGTTGACAAAATGAAACTAAAATTAATTTACTGTATTATATTATTTAAATATACAAATTATAATTATATTTGCATATAAAGTGTGACATAAAGTATATTGATATGTGCATTATCTATTTTACGCCAATCTTATATAATCTTCTGTAAGTATGTTATTAAAAATATTATTATAATGTTTTTTATGTTACGAATATTTTATTTACTTATTATAAACATATTTTCACGAAGGTAATATGTTACGAATAATTTGTAATATGTAAGTATAATGTTATGATTTATATATATTCGTATATAATTACATATTTTAACATTTTTTTAACTAAAGCACATTTTGTAATGTCAAAACTGAAGATATACATTTAATTCTAATGTCATTATTATACCTGACTGTGTGTAAAATAAAACTTGTTAATTGCTGCAGGTATATGCGGAGTCATAATATTTTCAAATACATTACATTATTTTAAATATTTGAAATATCAAGATCGTTCCAGTAAACTATTAAATAAAATCGTAGCTCCTACGCACATTGTTCAAAGTAAACATGCAAGAAATCGTTCTTTTTGTTCGTTACCAACAATTGATCTGCCGTCACTATGGAGCTGAGACATACCGTACGTCTTACTACAGCGTCTACAGCTAATACAATCATGCATTTTTGGTACAAATATGCTTTGTTGTTGGCCGTCGTCCATCCATTGTAATGTATTTTAATATCCATAGGAAGTGTGGGCTTTCAATCGGAATATAACATTCAGATTATTGTGTTGTCAGTCTTTCAAAGAAGCAAGCCGCTTACCTACTCAATAATTTCAATAATTATCACAGTAAACTATTATTTCAATAGAAATTATTATTTCCATTAGGCTTTTAAAATTGCCGAGTTTACATCATTATTTGAGTTATTGTGGCTCATTAAAGGTTTAATGTCCATACATAACCGCAGTTCAGGCGTTTGAACACTGATTACAGGACGTATAAAATTCACTATAAATTCTTTATTTATGTGACAAAAAGGAAACAGTGGAGACGCTCTTAGAATTAAATATATGCTCGCGATCATAAAATAAAGAATTTATAGGCGTCCTTTGAAATTACCGTGGTTCGGTTTTATGACTTCACGGGGCGTTTATTTAGCGTTGCGTTGCGTGCTCGTATCACAGGCATACCAGATAGCGAGCTGCCGTCCTCATTGTACAAGAACAATTGCTTCTTCACATTGCTTGTTATGTGTGCTCCGCTCGATATTACGTTTTGACTTTTACGAATCTGAGTCAAATGTTATCGCTTCTCACAAATGATTGGGATACGTTTACTAGCGTTTGTTACTCATATATTTTGTTTGCTTGCCATGATTTATTGAGCGTATGTGTTAAACAAAAAGAAGAGATGTATTTTATTTTCAGAATTACACTGCACAGAAGTACGTACCTATGATGGGTCTTGGGGCGTTTCGCACCACGAGTTATTCGAACCGCGGTCCGAATCGCCCAAGTACTATTTTTGAATAGGGCGATTCACACCACAGTGGTTGCAGCGGTGCGAATAACCCAAGGTATCTTTTGGAATGGGTCGATTCGGACCACTGAGCGAAAGTACTTAATAATCATATCGTGTATCTTGATTTCAACTCATAGAAATAATTAAAGATTTCTAATCATTTGGACAGACGATTAGAAAAGTGGTAAGTGTAAAAAAATATGCGATTTAGAAATCATGTTTAATATACAGTCAGTTTCATCAACATTTAACAGTTTCATGATTTACATTGTAATTTACTTATAACTACTTAGTTAAATATGTACAATCAAATGGTATAACAAGTGTATATTAATATTAGCTATATTTTTTTTTTGTTAGACGGTAATGGTTTAAAATCACAGTTTGATCAACATCATACATTTAACTTAAAACTAACTCTCATTAATCAGAGATTTACATTACAATTTACTTATAATTAGTTAAATAAGGGCAATCACAGGTGTAACAAGTGCTAATTCACAAAAAAAGAATCGGCCAAAACTGACCTAATCCGTATGTATTAATACTGGTTACATTTTTGTAGTAAGACGGTAATGGTTTAAAATCACAGTTTAATCAACATTATAACTTAATTCTAACTCTTGCTAATCACAGATTATGATATTCATTATAATTTACTTATCAAAAATCAACAAAGATAAAGAAACTTGTAAAATCAATAAAAAGAAAAAAAAAGTATAACTACTTAAACTAAAATCTTAATTTTTCTAAGCAATGGCCCACAGTTATACTACCAGATAACAACTGTTGTATGATATTATGAATTCTTTGGTTCATTTCTATGGTGTCTATTTTTCTTTTTGAAATTTGTATGTCACCTGGTCTGTTTGATTTACTAAAGTAAAAGTTGGCGTCTTTTTTTATTCCATTAAGGAATTGTGCAATATTGGGTTTTTCTGGAATGATTTTCTTTATTTTTGCATTCCATGACTCCACCATATTATTGGTTCTGTCACATTGTTTATATATATTCCATGTCTTTGAGAGTACCTCATGTTCAAGCCATGTTTGAACAAAATAATCATTGAACTTAGTGACTTCCATATTGTTTGGACTTTCACTCATCACATATAGCCACCCTTCATCCAAAAAGTCTGGGGGTAGATGTGCCAATTGTGTGCATAGTTTCACATGGATTACCACCAATTTTGATTTGACTACTCCCAACTGCTTAGCTTTACGCCATAAACAGCGGTTAAAGTGAAAATAACAACCAAGTATTTTCACTTCTGGAAATAAATCTTTTATTGCCAATATCGCAGTCACTTCAAAGTCCATTGAAATTTCTGTAGGCTGCCATTCTTTAACTTGGCTTTTTATCATTTGAAATAAAATTTCATATGTAGCCCTTGTTTTGTCGGGAAGCAACGCATATAGCACGGGAACTACATTGGCATATTCTTGGTTGCTGCCGATATCTGCATGAATAGTGTATACCTGACAGAAACACTTTGGACAAATTTTGAATGTACCATCAATGAGATATTTTGTCGATTTTTTCAAATATTTGACCATTTCTTTCTTTGCGAAAATAAGGATTCGCTTCTGTTTTTCTTTATATTCCGCAAACAATAAATCTTCGTACCGTTTTGGCACCTCGAGTTCACAGGCTTTATGGAAGTTAAGTTTCTTAGCACCTTGCGATTCATTTCTGAGTTTGTAAAGTTTTTTCTTGATATTATCAAACTGAGGTAAAGGATTTAATAAATCTATTCCTTTATTGATAAGATTTTGTACAGCGTCCCCGTAAATTTGCGTTACTGGTTTATTAATGTCCTTTGCAATGTTTCAGTACATAAATACATCTCTCGATCTATTTCCATGTCTGCTTCTCCTCTAGGTGGATGGTTATGGGAAGTCTCATGTAGTATTATAAATGGATTTGGTTTCGCTTTGAGTGTTGCATTGCACTTACTAGAGTCTTTATTAGTACACCTCCATAAGTCAGACCCATCCTTGTTTGTTCTCTTCAACACATAGTTATATCCAGCGCGACAGAGCATTTGCCTCCCTCTCTTTGTTTTTTGAAAGACGACAGTGCTAGGCTCACCATGTGAAGCTGAAGGGTGACCAGACATTTTTACAGAACTGAAACAGCGACCTAAAAAAAAATAATAGTTTTGATGTACTTAACAATTATTTTACAATACAACTATTATTTCTTATTTTACAACTATTATTTCTTATGTTACAACTATTATTTCTTATTTATTTATTATCTTTACAATTATTATTTACAATTTAACGGTGAAATGTGCATGTCATCATCATCATGCATTAAATAAAAGAAACAAATTATAGTTTATACATTTTAAAGATAAATTTAAAGAAACGGAACAATAGCCTTAATGTATATCAATTGATTTAGCAATTGATCAATACTTGGTAGGCTTTGGGAAGTAATATCAAGTTCAGGCAGCTTTTTGGTTATTTCATTATACAAACTTCGATAGATTATAATCTAAGAAAAAAACGTGTTTAAATTTTACTTTATAGCGATCACTTGTTTCATATATACATCCAAAAGATACATCCAAAAGATCTATTAAAAACAAAACATTTTATTTATTTCTAGTTATTTTTTAAATAAAAAATTGCTATTTAAACACATTTTTTCTTCCAATACCATGTCTTTTAAATGAATTTGTTTTACATTGTACTATATAGGTGCAAATTTGATATTAAATAAAAAACATAGAAAAATGGAAATGCTATATTGTTATGTATATAAATTATCATGGTTTCTATTACCTACTTAATAATGAATTTGCAATAAATGTAGTTGTACTTACCATATAAAATCAACACATCACAACATTTGAATAACAAATTATTCAGTCACATCACCACTCTCAAAGTTGATAAGACACTGTGACGTCTTCAATGACCAAAGTGCAAGCAAAATGACACTAGAAGCATCTACCAATCAGAAACAAGTGTTCCTGCTGTAGGGTTGTTCTATTGTTTATGTGACCGGTAAGTCAACTTTTTACCAAAGGGATAATAAATTTTACCTGAGATTCTTGGAATGTACTTGCGTGTGCACACCATCACCTTTTTTCATGTATTTGATGTATGTTTACTACATTTTAAGCCAATCAATATATTTAGTAAGTAAAAAAAATGTAAAATGCAATTGCATCAATACTTAATATGTAGCGGGCCTACGATATCTTTTATCATTTTGTGCCTGGTTGTACTGTACGAAATGTACAATAAAAACTACATCTCTTCTGTCAGACTTCACCTATCCAAAATTAGAAATGATAATGAATATCATAATCTGTGATTAGCAAGAGTTAGAATTAAGTTATAATGTTGATTAAACTGTGATTTTAAACCATTACCGTCTTACTACAAAAATGTAACCAGTATTAATACATACGGATTAGGTCAGTTTTGGTCGATTCTTTTTTTGTGAATTAGCACTTGTTACACCTGTGATTGCCCTTATTTAACTAATTATAAGTAAATTGTAATGTAAATCTCTGATTAATGAGAGTTAGTTTTAAGTTAAATGTATGATGTTGATCAAACTGTGATTTTAAACCATTACCGTCTAACAAAAAAAAAATATAGCTAATATTAATATACACTTGTTATACCATTTGATTGTACATATTTAACTAAGTAGTTATAAGTAAATTACAATGTAAATCATGAAACTGTTAAATGTTGATGAAACTGACTGTATATTAAACATGATTTCTAAATCGCATATTTTTTTACACTTACCACTTTTCTAATCGTCTGTCCAAATGATTAGAAATCTTTAATTATTTCTATGAGTTGAAATCAAGATACACGATATGATTATTAAGTACTTTCGCTCAGTGGTCCGAATCGACCCATTCCAAAAGATACCTTGGGTTATTCGCACCGCTGCAACCACTGTGGTGTGAATCGCCCTATTCAAAAATAGTACTTGGGCGATTCGGACCGCGGTTCGAATAACTCGTGGTGCGAAACGCCCCAAGACCCCCTATGATATATTATCGTCTAGTAGTCAGCAACTGCTGTAAACTTTTTGCAATTCTAAACTACATATCAAGAAGTCCCGCTAATGAAGTTTAATCAAGGAATTTAATTATACTATCATTTTTATTACAGCACTATAATATAGATATGCCTACTATAAGTATATATACAAATGTATATTGTAACAGACACATTATACAGTTACAAGCCGTATATTGGTTTCGTAGGAACCATGCGAATCGAATACACGAGTTTCTCATAATAGCTATCAATGAGCAAATCTATAAACGTGTAAGACAATTTTATGGTCATTATAATTAAAGGAACATCACCGGATATCGTTTGAGCTAAAATGAAGTTTATTGTTTTATAGTTCCTGGTTTGTCTAAGTTATGAGTGATTAATAATTGATTGAATATAAGATAGAAGATTTAAAGAAGCCGTGTGTTCCGGGGTAATATACATGATTTTCGATCTGCGTAACATTAACGTACTGAATTTTTTAGCATCTAAAGTAGAATCTAAAGGGTTTTTATTATACTAAACTGTTCAGTTCAGTACGTCATACATAATACTAGTTTCAATAAAATCTGAAGCTATAGTGTAGTTCACTATAGGTATAGTCACTACAGTATATTATGGCATGTGTTATTAGAAATTTTTTATCGTGGATCTTCTCAACGTGAAAAAGCATCAGTTCAGTTTGCTGTAGTGACTTCTTCCTTAGTACATTTACCGCGATAGCAATTGGGATAGTAACCTCTGCAACTGTACTCAACTAACTTAGGTATATTTTCAGACACTAGTATCAAAATGTTAATATAGCACGATGACATTTGCCATATTTATTGTTTTTACACATTTTTTGTAATATAAAGAAAGATGCAGTATAAGAGACATGACTATGTAAGAAGCTTATTAAGCGCTAAAACACATTACGACAAGTGTACACAAAAAGTACTCCGTGACCAACAGTTTAACATGTTTGTACTGTCTATAAGTACGCGTGAAATTGTGATTATGAACACAAACGAGTCTTTCAATCTTGTGAGGTGCACGTGAAGAGTTCCATTTTTCTCAGCATGCGCACTAATAGACTTTTATTATGTGAATTCATGTTGACAGTTGTATCGTAGAAATTGTACAAGTAGTATTTGTAGTTATTTAAGTGCCCGAACATTCCAGTACCCAAGTAGTTATAAGGAGTGGTGCGTTTCCCTCACACAGGGCAAGGTACGAAAAGTGGCACTTATTCTGCAGTAAAATAACTGCAAGTACCAGAATTTTAGTATTAGTTTCTTCACGGTACTTTCTTCAATGCACGTCAGTAAGGTCTTTACACAAGATAAGAAAACGAATTTGAAGAAGTCATGTTGATCTTCAGTTTCGAACGTTTACTTAATTGTTCAAAAGACTAGCATGAACAAGTGAAATATATTATTAAAAAACAAAAAGCCCTCCTGCCTAAAACAAACTGAAAAGATACAAAACCATTTTGTTGTGTGCCAACACGACATTGCAAAATTATATCGGTACTCAATGTCACTCCCACAATGAATACCAATTAAATGACACCTCATATGTTAAAATTTAGGCATTTTAGGCATAAAGCTTGCCAAATAAGTAGAACTATATACATACATACATATGCTCGAATAACATTACCCTCCTTGACTTCGGCAGTCGGGCAAAAATATCTATTTAACATAACTCCACGTCTAAAATGTGCTAGTAAGTCAACCTGCCGAAGTTTCTTAACGGTGTGTCGATATGTGCATCTTACGGGCGGTATCGTGAGTCTGCATTGTGGCCGATTTGATACGGTTTTTGTACTGTGGCACGGACGCCGCGTCATTATGACGCTGCTCTGCGGGTTAGGTTAGGTCATGTTAGCCAACTATACGGTTACTGTTATTGTTATATCATACTTTAGAATAAGATTTCGTAACATACCAATTTTATTGCCAACTTTTTGAAACTTTGGATGCAAGGAAGGTTGAAAACTTTCTTCTACAGTCAACATTATTCGGTAGGCAAAATGAAATAAAAAAGGAAAAGAAAAGCACATTAGCGCTACTTTTCATCGAAAGTTACTGTTGTACAGTTTTTTTTACCACGTTTTGACGGTATATGTGTTTGCTTGATGCTAAGTGGCAATATTTTAATAAATTCGAATTACTGAACAATTATAAACGCATAGTTATTTACGGGAACTCTGAATATATTGATCTCTGTGATCAGCTTTTGATGATTGTTTTATAATTCTGTAAAAACAGCACCATCAGTACATAACAAAGTATCCTCAATGCTGCATAATGCAAAGCTAGGTATACACACTTTTTATTATTCACACTATTTCACAGCGCGATAACTTTTTGAATTGACCATTATCTTTTATTGGCACGCGAATCAATTTCAAATCTCATTTAGTGGACATTATTTATTAATATTGCTGATCATGGCCATGCTATCGGCTTGGAACTGGAACCTGGCTCTGTTATTACGATGGATTTTATAGTTAAGGGGCGCTAACCTGTTTCGAACAGTCATTATTTGTATTATATTTTCGCAATCATACTGTAACGATCATACAACAGTAGTTAGAAATATTGTCCTTGACCCGCCGCTTAACCAAATGGGATCCACAATGATGTGATCACATGACTCACATACTTACCCCATATGTTGCCCTGTCTACCGAGCGTGAGTCGCGAGCCTTATTATAATCACAGATCAGATGTTTGTTGGCCCATAAAATGTATAATTTATAAAAGCAGAACGAGGAATAAACCTGAAGACGCATGTTTTTTTTTTTGTGCAACGACTTAGCAACGTGTTACATTTTAGTTTTTACAGAATCAAATTAGACCGATTCAGTGTAACGGCTGACCAATACTTTTTGTTCTATACAAACGTCTTAGAACATGATTAACGATAACGCGACTCTGGCTATAAATTGGTATATTATTTTAATTAAACCAATAACATTGACTACTTATTATACTTATGATATTGTTGAGGGCTACAATTATGACATAATAAAGCAAGATTCCGTACAAATTTTTATTTAATAAGATTATATCTCTGTACTTTAGCCAATTTCAGAAATAGGATTTGTAATTAATTTTAATGGGGATCGTAAATAAAGCGTAGGAGACGAGAAGGTTAATCTTGATTGTTAGTAAAGCCATAGACGATTTTGGTGTGTGACGGTGAGACATTGCTTGTTGTGATTTTATGGCTACCATAAAGCGGCCATTACTATTCACACTGATCTAATACGATTTTTATATCCAGTATCTATTAATTGTGGTAGTTGTTCGACTAGGTAGTAAAATTGAAAGGTTTATCTATAATAAATTAGATATACCTTGTTTTGGATCTACAATGTATAAAATTAACATAGTCCGACCGTTTTGTTTTCATTATATACATAGTAATTGATATAAATCTGATAACACTTACAATTTCAACGAGTTACACTAAAACGAAATAAAGTTGCACACAGCGGGGTGCAAATGCAAATACGCTGTTTATAGAAAGTTCAATGTTTTAATCTTATCATTTTCTTTGATGACACAATATTCAAAAAAATATTGGTGATCAACTATAGAAAAAATAAAATGTTTAAAACGTTTTTAGGTTTAGTTGTTTATAATTCTTTTGTTTAATATTTACATTACGTCTTTTATATGTTTTTTTTATAAAACATGTTTCTCAATATAGTAATCTCACAAATCCTCTGGTCTTCTGTAATATACGTTTAATGGACTGATACGTGTCAATGTGTTATAATAGTATGTGCGTGTTATATGCGCTTGTCGTAAGACAGTCTATGACTAGCACAGCACGAGAAGTAAGGGACTTTTTCTACGTATACCGTCACTTGACACTTTTTAAGTATCTTTTTAAAATGAAATGTGTTTAAATTTGAGCTGGTATACTGTACTACTTTATATACGAAATAAATATTCTATTCTATTCTATGTAATTGGGATAATATATACCATATTTAAGCAAGTTCTAATTATACCATAAGTCAGTCATGACAATCAGTTTACATTATTATTGATCAAGAGATTTGTACCCTTATAAATGGCAAGTCAAATTTGTACAGTATGCATCTTCATACTTCGATACCTCGAAAATTAAACGCAATGACAACCATCCATAGCTTCTTTGAGTCTCAGAAAATATGCTTAAACGCTGCGTTATAAAAGCAAGCTTTCCTGATGCAGTAAAAGCTTAGGTGCGATTAAGCACTATCAAAGACTGCTTAGATGGCAATGCATGCAACTGTTATGGATTCGAGTTTTACGCTGGGCTAAATTTTGTATGATTTTCAAGTTTTTTTTAGAGTACCTATGTGAAGACACGGGACACGAGACTTGTTCTCTAATGCAAGAGTTGTATTCTTTAAAAACCTCATGTTACTGAGAGTTCTATGGTTTTAATGCACACCTGAGGCAAGCAAGGCACAGCAAGATACCTCTTAATACTCTCTATATAAGGCAGTAGATATTTATACTAATGAATTGTTTTCCAATATTTTAAAAGGTTATTAGAGTTGTTATGAAGTGGTAATATGAACGTCACTGCCTTATAAATACTTCTCGCTCTAATAAAATCAGCATGACTCAAGAAGTGGCTCTACCTTACGGAGTATGAATTTTTATATAGAGCTTACATCTTGCGACTGTAAGTAAAATATACCTATTATTTTAGGCATAGTAATAACGATAGAGGCAGCCAACTGTAACTGTGGTTCTGGTGCTTTTCAAATCTATGTGCGAAAGTCACCACTTAACATCATGTAAGCCCGTAGGCTTGCTCGTTTAATAACACTAGTGACTTTAGAAGAAAAAAAAATTTTAATAATACAATGATTGTTTTCAATTACTTCACATTTGCGTCAAAGAAGCTCATAAACATTAGCGTAATAGTGAAAATTTATCACAACTGTTCCGTCACATAAAAAAGTTTACCTGCGTTGACCGTTCATTCTTCGATATGAGAAATTCGAGTTGCAATTTAGCGTCTATTGTGTCTGAACAAAGGCGTGCGATGCGTTAATAACACAGGTGCATCGTTTACAAAGTTTGGACGACGCGCTTGCGGGACCCTAATACTACGTGACCGGTTTTATTTTATGCCATTCTCGGCATGATAGCGTCCATTCTGTGTAATTTGCCGTTAAACTCGAAAACTATTTTTCAGTGTTTGGCCCTTTTTGTGCCATTGTTCGGGGATGTTAGATTAGTCGCTCGTCCGCCCACGTTTCATTAATGCGAATCTAATTTGTGTTGTGGGCCGGCTGTCGGTTTTCGGATTTTTGGCTCAGTTTTTGTTCGACAGCTGAATTATTTGCGAATATTTTAATCAGATGTTAACAGTTTCATTAGTCGAATGTAGCGTAGTTAGATTTTGTCTTTTGTCAAATTTAATACAAATACAGATCTAGTAATATACCTAATATCGGTTTATGCATATTGTTTTAAACGAATGTGATTAACACAACCCTAGTCCCTTTAGCAAAATATGCAAAACTGAAAAATAGTATTAATTTCACTAGCGCAATCACGTACAAATCCTAAAATATCACTCAGTTTTAAGTGACCTTAAAAGACTCATGTTATGTATCTCTTTCATTTTCATTCTGAATTTTTATGACTAAAATATTTAACTATCATAAGTATAACTTTAACTTAAGTGTGAGTATTTCGGTATCAGTCAATTGAATAATAGCAGCATCCTGTAATGAGACTGCCGCCAGTGCGATCTGTAATCTGCTGCCAACCAGAGCATTCATAATAAAACCCGCCAATAATCTTTGAAGGACGCCAATGCTCAGCTTTGGACGTCTTTTGGCTGAAATAATTAAGTGCACGGAGACATTTCTTATTGTTATTATTTTTCACCCAATGATGTTTAGATCCCTCAGTTAAAATCTGGGACTCCTATTTTGGCGAGAACTTATCGACCTTTAGTGAATGTCTGACATTTTAACCTTGTTGTTTTCTAAATAACAAGTTAGGGTTAGGTTCTGTACACCAATTTCGATCAAGTTTTGGAAAATTTCACAGCAATTACCACTGTGAGTAGGCGCCAACAACAGCAGTAGGTACCTATACAGTATCCGTTATTGAGCCAAATAGAGATGTAGATACCATCTATCTGTCGTCTGTCTGTTGAAGCGGTGAATTCGTCTAACAGATAACAAAGATCACAAAAACATGAACCATTACAGATCGTGTGCCCAAAAGATAAACTAAAATGTTTTTGTTATTCTGGAATTTCAGAAAAACAATTTACGTCCATTGCATATCCATGCGTTTTTGTCAAGTATTTGAATAGTAAATACAGTTGACTCATGGCATGGCACGGCTACTTAACATATTTGTTTGATTGGCATGCACTGTAATAAAATCATTATACTTTTAAAGAAGTACAATTACAGTTGTAACAACTTCATAATGCGGCATACCTTTATATTTAAAGGTGGAGAAAATATTATAAACGTTACTTAGAGCTCACATATCAGTAAGTACCTATACTCGTACTTACAAAAGTATTTTGTTTGTTATCTGATCTGTGAGGGCCGCCAAGTAATTTTTTTTACGAACGCTACCAATATACTACCCTATAAAAGCCATCACGATAGTATATTCAAGCTTGTTTTATGGGAAACTTAATAACATAATTGCACATTTATTGCAGCAATGCTATTAAAGTCATACGGTTATAATTAGCCGCTATTTAATTACGTTTAAGTGTTTATAAGAGAAATATTAACAGTTTTTATCATGTACGATCAATACGCGGCGGCGGCAGGTTGGCATTCCGGTAGTAGTGAGGGAGAGACGTGTAACGCAAACAAAAGTAGTGCAAAACTAAGGGTAATAAAGAGCGGCTAGAGAGAACCATCCCCGGGCACGTACGGCAATTCGTTCTAATAGTCACAGCCGACAATGGCGCTATTCTGACATTGTTTTGTTAGGACGGAATGTTCGCCGATGCAAAACCCGCCCCGCCACCGAATGTGACCATTGAAGGCGCCTAGTGTGTTTTTTATTCGTCGTCGTAACGTGGGGGGCGAACTGAAGTGGTCCCGCTTCAGTAATTAATGACGGATTGACGTAGAGGGTTGTTTAACGTCACACTGTTTTGGTAACAAAATGTAATAAATCGCTCAGCGGGACCTCACACTTGGAAATTGGAATATCGTCTAAATTACGTCATCGGCATAACTGCTTACTGCATACTCAAATAAGTATACATTGATTTAAGTGTGAGACTGTGGGTAAATAATATGAATACGCTTACAAATAAACGGTATTGTTGACGCAACAGCTAATGGGAACTATTGTGCTAAGATAAATATGTTCTAGATATTTTATTTTAGCTCGTCTGCGTGTTAATGACAATGTTATATGGAGAACAAAGCGGCTCTGAGTGTTGTTACTGAAATTCGTGTCGCATTAATTATATCGTATGTTACTTGTTTTACGTTCTGTATCGGTGGGAACAACGTTCAGTAATCCACCTATTCAAAAGTTCTTTACAAAATTTAAAGAGATAAAATTAGGCGTCAAACTTTTACCTATAAATACGAGTAACTATGCGTAGCACAATTTAAAAAGTATAGCTCACCATATAGACACTATCATGCACGTGTTAAATAGAAAACCACAGCAAACACACCAACAATGTCTATAACTACAAAAACATAAAAATCTGGACTAGTTATATCATAGATGTAAATTTCGATAAGTAGCTGCGATATGAAGACATTTCCTGCCCAAACGTAGTATCTGATGCAAAGTACTCACTAACACTGACCCACGAAACAATTTGTAACTATCACTTTTTAATGGAGCCATTAAAATAGTTTTGCGGTTGAGGCCGAGTCATAACATTTTGGCGCCTGTTACTGTCTTGGATAACAAATATCATGCGGTTGATAGGATTGCACTCTTATTTCTGAGCTTAGTTTGAAATATAGCGTCTCATTATTTTCTATAACTCAATGTCACTTTTGTTGAATCACGAAATCAAATTTCCATCAGCAGGTGACTAAACCAAAATCCAAGTATGTCGTCTGAAAAGGTCAATAGTACGTAATCTTGCATTTGAATTAGAACGATGTTGTTTGTCCAGGATAAGGCGGCGACGGCGAAATTGAGAATTTGTTAAAGTATAATTTTTCTATTGTCTTCATAAAAGCTTGTTTCCTTTCACTCTCTGCCACTCTTTTGTTTACTTTTCTTATTTTTATCTCCTGTTTTGTATGTTAAATGTGATTTTTATTAGCTGACGTCCATAAATTCTTTTCTTTTCTTCTGTTGTTTAAAAGTAAGTGTCAATACAAGATTTCAAAATAATTTAAATATTCTACGAACGAAATAAAGAAAATATTTTTATGTTTACATCAAACTTACCATAGTACTACCTATTTATTATTTTGTGCTTATAGTCTTTACTTGGTCATACCACAGTATTATTATGTGATAATAAGACTGTGGTCATACTAAATATAAATATTTAAGTATATCTGTATTAATTATTTTTGTATATATATATATTTCCCTAAAAATAATTAGTATCTACGCTAATAATAAAAGTCTTAGAAATAATCTTGGTAAAGATAACGCTTTTATTTTATCTGGTGCAATTTTTCCCCTATCTACACCAAAACATAACTATGACATTAGTCTCATGTTCCTTTAGTCACGTGTGGCCTTTTTTGTTCCAAATAGACAGAGTGTATCATCTGTCTTAATTGTTTAACAGCTTATTGTTTACACGAAAAACTTTTAGTCGAGAAGAGATATCTATCGACTTTTAGTCTTTGCTCAATGTTCATAATAAATGCGTACAGTTAGTTCGGGGTAGCATTTTGGATAGTTGACTGCACGTGCTATTTGTCTTTTGTATTATGTTCAGAAGTTGACGTCTGGTATTTAGAGCACATTATTGTCTTTGTCATTTCCACGTCGTCTATACCTTTTGTTTCGCCATGACTCACAACTGGACAACTTGTAATTTGTGTTCGACGTACTAATAATATAAATATCATTGATTTTAATTGCTAGTCCCATTTTAGTTACAACAAACAAACATGAGCTGTGCTGTGGCATGTTATTTAAGCATTATTAATAGTTCAATAAATATTATTGTTATAGGTATCTGTACCTATTGTCTAATATTTGATTTGCTATCGTTTCGTTACACTTTGGACGTATTCATAACACTGCTTGTTAATTGTTACATGTATACTAAAGCAACTATATTTATCTTTTTAATACGAACTGCGACTACACATAATTATGGTATAATGGTATAATTATGGTGGTCGCGTCGAAACTACCGTTACGCTGAGTGGTACGTGGTATCGTGACAACGGACATTACGCAAATATTTACTTGTATATTTGTAAAGTCCGCGGCGACACAGAATTGTATCCTAGTGCAGGAGTTAGTTTTTTAAAAGCTAACCACACAGTTGCAGCTGCATAAAGCCAACGGAGCCCGCATCGTATTACAAATAGCAATAGGCGTTTTGAATCTGTCTGCCCACATTAACATTGTCACTACAAAAATGCGTGTTATCGGCCATCGCATATTATTATACCTGTTTATCGATTTACTTACAGGCTGTATTTATATCATTACAGTCGGTTACAGATACAGCCTGTAAATAGGTACTCAGGTACAGTGTGTGATGTATATTATGTAGCGATTCCGTCCCGTTATGTAGACATGCCTATAATAAGTAAAAATGTAAGTTTAAAAATAATCATTTCTTGTTATTCTAAGAAAACACAAAGAGATCAACCTACTCAGTTGTTTTTTGTAACTAATCCAAAGTTTGTGAAAAACACCTTTTTAAGAACCTTTGTGTTTTAATATAATAATAACAATAGGGAAGATTAGAGAGTACATTGTTTGTATATTTTGAAACGTAAAAAAGAAAGTGAAACCTCCATTTGTTCATTTTTGCGGTTGCGTCTCACCAATCTCGGACGGGCGTTATTTAGAATTTTTCATTTATTTTATTACTGTATGCGCCGTCGCCCATTGTCTAGTTGCCTTTAAAATATTTTTTCAGCATCCGTGAACCCTTTTCGTTTTGGTTGTTCGCTCGTTTATTGTTTCTTTATTGCAGACCCTTGCCGACAACCAAGTTTGCATAACGTTTACCTAATACGATTTAACGCACGCTCGGCACCCGTAGTATATTTCATATTATTTAAAAGGGTTATACGTGGATGTTTTAATTGTGGCAAGTAATTATCTAGGGTATCTAATAAGTAATAAGCGATGGTATTAGTATTACTTATCTAAAGTTTACATCTTATAATAAAATAATGTAAGATAAAAAAATATTATGTTAGTTTTTCCTCACGTCCGTTGTTAGACTGCGTAGCCTTTGGGCTGTTTGCTCTAATAATAGGCTTACAAAAACAATTAGTCGGGATTCTTTGTTAAAGAATTTTATCGTCTAGATTTATTATATTTGTAGAGAATTTTATCGTTCGATTGCCCGTGCATTGGACCATCCTATAGGATATTGGCTTACGGAGCCAGGTAGACCCGAACATTTATCAGCCGTTTTAGTTTTTTGTTGTTACTTTTGTTATTATTCGTATCCCTCGAATGTATTAATCTCGCGTGGGTCCGCCAGAACCGGTCATTACCGAAAACTTGGGGGCGTATTGCGTCCGGGTGCCTAGTTATTACGGCTATTCTAATAAAATAACCCCATATCATTTACGTAATTAGATACATCGCTAAATATTTTATAATGACGGATTGAAATTAAGCTGGCTT
This sequence comes from Parascotia fuliginaria, assembly GCA_963082885.1. Lineage (NCBI taxonomy): Eukaryota > Metazoa > Arthropoda > Insecta > Lepidoptera > Erebidae > Parascotia > Parascotia fuliginaria. Next base: position 7,415,604 of record OY720180.1, on the reverse strand, counting down.
GGCAGTGTTTAAGTCAATGGTTGTGGAATAAGAGTACGGCGGCCGAGGGAGTGTATAATGACACCATTTTAAATGTTTTCATATTATATGGGAGGATCGCATTTGTTCGTTTTGCCATTCACCTGTTCCAGAGATGTCATACCTGTTATTATCAGGTTAACTGAATATAATGCTTATAATTTGTTATATTTTTTACATTTTCTACAGTAGGTTTATGTCGTAGCTACTATTGAAACATATACTTATTAAGTAGTATAACCGCTACGCTACACTTAACATTTCCGATGAGTAGGTAACTAGGTACTCTATCAACATGCTATTTACGTTGTTTATGTTTTTTGTTTATGAATAAGAAAACTTGTCAATCTGGTCTGTAGCGATGCCTGATATTTTGCATCGATATAATATCGTATTGAAATGTGTCTCTTGGTACACAATATTATTATTATCGCATGCCTTGGTATCGATATTGTTAATTTAAATATCATATATTTTTAGGGTGCCCTACCTCAAGAGGCAAACAGAACCCATAAAGGTTCACTTTGATGACCTTTTTCTCAGTAAAGCGTGGAGTTAACCAAGCTGATATTTATAGGTAAGTATGAAGACGCAACCTCTTGAAGCTGTAAAAATGAAAGTTCTATGTATAATATGTATGTGTTTACAAAAAAAAAAAGTATATAAGTATGTATATCCGCATTCTAGAACCCATAACACAAGCATATAATATGCTTACTTTGGGTCTAGATGGCGTTGTGTGTAGTTGTTGAAATATTATTATTATTATTATTATTATATGTCAACGCAATCAATAGATATAATGGGCCGTTGATGTTATTTATATTAAGTAACTACAAGTTTGTACGGAACCCTCAGCACGCGAGTTGGAGCCGCACTTGACCGGTTTTTTTTTAAATCACATACAATGATATAATATCATATAGGAACACAATGGAACACTCCTATACACATCATATCATGCTATTACGAGTAATCATCAATTTTGGTGAAACTTTTTCTTTTCTTTTTCTTTATTTTCGATTGTTTTTTGATTTTTACCAAAAAAGGAATTATCAGTACGCCAAAATGTATGATGGATTTTAGACTTTTTACTTCATTTCATGAACTTGGATAAATAATAATAATAATAATAATAATAATATGTGGACACTATCACACACTGTCGTCTAGTCCCAAGCTAAGCAGAGCTTGTGTTATGGGTACTAGATAACTGAAATATAATACATATACATACTTTTTTTGTAAATACATACTTAGAATACATAGGAAACACCCAGACTAAAGACAAATACAAATGTTCATCACACAAATATTTGCCTTCCGCGGGAATCGAACCCACGACACCCGGCGTCGCAGTCAGTACTAACCACTAACCACTAGACCAACGGTGCAGTAAAATGTAGTCAATGATAAAAAGTGTTGCGCCAATTATGCCTTGTAAGGGTGACAGCGCGTTGAAATGCGTAGCTGAGTGACAAGTAGATTGATATACCTACATACAAGTGGTAATATGTTTTTTGATGAAAATGGTAACATACCCAATACGAACAGAACGCATTTTTTGGATACCTTGATTTTAATACCTATTCAGTTCATTATTGTCATACTACAAGCCATAAGAGTAGTGCATTTGAGTAAGGCGTAAGTACTTTCTACAACAGCCGGCCATGCTGACGGGTGTATACATTCACAGTAAAATAGGCATTAGCTAGGAGTTATCAGTGGCAATCTTCGGATCCTTGAAATAGTTCATACATTTTATAAAAAGGCCGTGAATATAGTTACAATTTATTGTAGGAAAAGACACATGTATCTACGATATGAAAATTATAAAATGCCTTTTTGGAAAATGATTTCACTACAACTGTAAGTAAAATATTTTCACAGCAAATTTGTCGCCGTAGCTTCACATTATGATCTCGACATATTGTCATAACATCCCATTTCATTTCACTTTGGCGAGTTGTCGCGAACATTGATGTCGTGTGAAGTTTCGTTTAGAGACGGAAATGAGGAGAAATTTCCCAAAGAGAGCTCTCTACCAGAAGTAAGACATTTTGTTGTAGACATAATAATAATATGTTGGATGTTCACAATAGACGGCCGGTCGCCGTCGCCGCCCCGCCTCCGGAAAGAATCAATTATACAAACCCCTAGTTCAGACTTTGGTGACATGTCGCCGAATGGGCGAATTGTTTGTTTAATAACACTTTGGCGTTTACAAAAGTCACAGTTAAATATTTGCCGCCTTTGTCCAGTGACGATTTGAACGTAAATTAAGCGATAGACATCTTTCATTATTACGTTATGTTGTGTCATGTCTCTATCCAAAACGGATGTATTCACAGTTTTTGTATGGGAACGCTTCCTGCCATTGCTTTTTTAAAACATTTATATTTATTATAAAAAAGACTATAAATTTTACTTCTGGATAATACAATGGTAAAAAATGTTGTTCTTTGAAATATGAAAAAATTTAGTATATTTTCGTATTAAGATTTTTATAGATATGAGAATCTTTATGTTCTTTAAAGTTTTGCAAAGACGGCTGTTGGGAGTTTAAGCCTAAACACGTCCACTGCTGAACAAAAGATTGCCTAAAGATTACAATTAAAGAGGTTTTTGTCATAATCATCACGTTATCTTTAGGCAGACGAGTTTTTGATTTTAGTTTGACAGTCTTATCACAGTATGCTTTTACAGATCCTGTGTTGAACTACTTTCCTACCTTTTCCTGTGATGTTTTGACTGCCATAATCTTATTTTTTTCAAAATAGTATGGAAGAAATATTTCGAGAACATCCAAAAAACTATGTTTTCCAATTGGTCATTTAAAAGGCCGTGAAACGATATAAAAGAGTATGGTTTTTTGTAATGTCGTACGTGACACTTTTCTCAAACATTCTGGACGAACGGTAGCAGTTCAAAGTCTTGATCACTTCATTTCTATGCCACCCCTATAGAATTGCGTGATTAGAATAATTCTGTCAAACATGTTGTAACATAGTAATTATGGAAATTCAAAAATGTATTTTTTATTATTATTATAGTCTTTTCGCTTTTAACTGTTTGCTACGTGGATACCATCTTTGATACGTATATTCTTATTCGTTCTCTAATTACTGATACAGCCTGTGTAAGATTGCCTGTGTAATGCTTGAAAGAATATTTGAGATATGTATGTTTGTATATAACGGGTGGCGCAAAAGTAAAGACCCTATTTGGTTCAGCTATAAAATTTTTTCTAAATTAGAAAACTAGATTTAGATTTTTTTAAATGTATATTTGTGCCATTAAATTTCGTACCATTAGGATTTAAAGATGATGTCTTTTAAATGGTGACCTCCAGAGTTGATACACATTTGAGCCCTATTTATGAGATTTTCCTTCAAAATTGGTTATGAGTGACGAAGCGCATTTCCATCTCTCAGGGCATGTCAATAAGCAGAATACTCGGTTCTGGGGCACTGATAATCCGCGCATTATTCAAGAAACACCTCTACACCCACTAAAAGTTACTGTATGGTGTGGCATCTGTGTTGACAGAGTGATCGGACCCTATTTTTTCGAAGACGCTGGAGGCAATGCGATTACTGTCACTGGAGAACGCTACAGAACCATGTTACGTGAGTTTTTGATACCCAGTTTGGACGAATTGGGGCTGGAGCACATCTGGTTTCAACAAGACGGCGCTACGGCACACACAGCGCGCGACACTATGGACTTAGTGAGGGACGCTTTTCCAGGCCGAGTTATCTCTCGTTTTGGCGATTTGCCTTGGCCTGCAAGATCACCCGATCTGACCAGTCCAGACTTCTTTCTTTGGGGTTTTTTGAAATCTCGGGTGTATGTGAACAAGCCACAGACTCTCGCAGCTCTAAAAGAAAACATTCGTCAAGAAATAACGAACATATCGCAGGAAGTGTTACGGCAAGTTATGCAAAATGTCATAAATAGGGCTCAAATGTGTATCAACTCTGGAGGTCACCATTTAAAAGACATCATCTTTAAATCCTAATGGTACGAAATTTAATGGCACAAATATACATTTAAAAAAATCTAAATCTAGTTTTCTAATTTAGAAAAAATGTTATAGCTGAACCAAATAGGGTCTTTACTTTTGCGCCACCCGTTATTTAAATGACTGCCTCTGGTTCGGTGGTACTGTGTATGGACTGTCACGCGGAGGTCGCGGGTTTGATTCCCGGTGAGTGCAAATATTTGTGTGCATGAACTTTCTATGTATATTATGTATATATTAAAAAAAAGTATATAAGTATATCCGCATTTCTAGAACCCATAAGACAAGCTATATATATGCTTACTTTGTGTCTAGATAGCGTTGTGTATAGTTGGTGTAATATTATATATTTATACATATCTAAACTTATATTTTATAGAGAAAAATGTTTGTTCCGATCTACCTCAAGATATACGTAACCGATTTAAAAATTCTTTCACCTTCGAAAGCTACAAATAGGACATAGGCTATATTTTATTATGTTTAGCATATTTTCCAGTCATTTTCAATATTTCAATATTCTAATCGCCTTTGAAAAATCTAAATGATGCAATACATGACTATTGCTATGATATTTTCCATAGGCGTTTGTTGTAAGACCGAATAAAACTTTTGATACCGAAGCGAGGGCTAACGTCTAGGACTCATAAATAATTGATTTAAAGCGTAACAAACAGTTGCAGTCCTCCACAACTAAGGTTCTACACTCACTAGACAGACGAAGAGCGGATCTTTTCAAAATCTATGGAGACTAATTTAAAACATCAGATTACGGTTTAGGCCGAAAAACTGGTAAAATAAGTTATAAAACACTCAGTTCTTAATTTTTGTGATCAACAAGATGTTCTAGAAGTCAAAAGATATTTTGATTCTAAGTTTCGCATTACCTTGGAAACTTCATCACCCAAATGTTTTACGAAACAAATTTCTCTCTTTTGTTGTAAATATTGTGGTTTTATTAATTTGCCGAACTTACAGTAGCGCATTATAGTAACAATTCATTTCTGTGTATCGTTCCCGTACACGTGCTATTTTTTCCGTGAATGCAAGTATTTCATCGGTAATAATTATAGTGTTTAGTTGGGAATATACAAATATTTGGTTTGTGTTCAACATAATACCGTTTGTTTTTGAGTACGTTATGTTAATACAGTGATTTTATCTGCAAAGTCAATGAATCCTTGTATATTATTATTAATGAAATTCGTGGCAAAGGACACAGGTAAATTGTATTTATTATATATTTTGTAAGTTATGAATTTTATAGCAATCTGTGTTGTTTATAGGCAAATAGACACTGGTTAAAGGCCTTCCGTTCCGCTCTCAAACTGCCATTAACCCAAATAAATTTAAAAATATTACGCGTTTAATATAAAATTTATTACTCAGGCTCGTAGCCAATTTGCAACTTTTATGGGGTGGTATAACAGGCCTTACACCAAATAAATTTAGGACGTAATAACATTAAACCACTCGATAATCATAACGTATTCTAACGACGCGCTTACTCAGAGAGACTCGATATCGATATAATAATAGCTGATGAGACCCAATGAAGTTAATATACAACTAATTACTATGCTTTTGGTGTATCGGCCGTCCCTCTAGTTACACCGATGAATGAGCCTACAATAAAACCCTATTTTATTGCTGTTTCCTCTCTCGCTTCGTTGGCATTCATCCCGAGAACTACCAAATCATTAAAGCTTGTGTTTGTTGATTTTTTCCTACCTCTTTGTTTGCTTTATGATAATAGGTGTTCGTTTCGTCGCGCTCAGACCGCGGGAGCAATGCGGTGTGAAACTTAACGCCTTCATTCACGCTCCTTTTTATAGAGGCACTTGATTTAGCGAGCCAATGTCGTTTTTAATAGACTCCGTTGAATTTCGCTTTTACAACCGCGTAACTCTGTCTGCGCATCCAATTTCGTTCTGGTGTTATGTTAATAAATGCAACATGTTTTCGGTTTCAGGTGTCGAGTAGTTTAGTATTTTATCATATAAGGACCCACAAGAATGATTATTTTTATTACTTTATCGATTGTATGCTACACTTGTGCCTTAAATATAAAAAGGACTTTCTACTTGATTCTTGAGAAATAAGACAAACATTTTTATTTTCTAAGGACGATGAAGATTCTGAATTTGCTTAATTAACGTAAATATGTAAAGCTAGAGTCTTAATGGGACTTAAATCTAAAAGTTAAATGTCAAATATTTTGCTTTTATAGTGAAGTGTTGTGGTTTGTTTTAAGTTTCACTTAATCGTCCGCTCACAAGTATCACTCAACGCCTGCTCATTTTACACCAACTATTACAAGGCGTTCTTTGAAACCGAACTAACTGCACTCATTAAAAGTTATACGCGACCGCGAGAACCCTCGAAACTCACTGAAGGACTGTGGAATTTATCAGCTAACTCAAAAGTGCTCCAAGGGAAGCCGTTATTCGCCGTTGTCCCTTACAATAAGATTAAACTAACATCGGCCAACTGTATAGATAGTGCTTTGACCAATTCGCCGGCGAACTGCTCACGTAATAGTTTTGTTGTTATCTGTCGTAACCACTCTTCAGTTGCTTCTTGGACGATATTAAAAAGATTTTGGCAACGAGCCACTCTGATATTGATCTTTATGCTTGGCCAGACGGCCATAGGAGTTTTCTAAGTGCCACGCCAGTTGCTTTAATGACTTCCCATGTTTGTAAGTTTTGGTTAATATTTTATGTATTCGACTGTATCTAGTGACATTTACTACTGTTTTGATTGTCGTGTGAAAATTTACAAGTTATGCTTTTGAATATTATTATGTAATAGATATGCCGCTCTTTATTTAGAGCTGTAATCTTCTATTTTGTTACGCATTTCATCGAATGTGTCAAGTTATTTTCGTTTACCATTAAAAAGAATGACGGGGTCTTAAATATGATGTTATCAAAGTTTGGCTAATACGGGCCAGCTGCGAGCTTATCGCGAATTGGAATATATACTTAAAAACGTGTGTAATTAAGTTGGTATGTGTGAAGGGTAACACCTGCGTCGCCTATCAGAGATCGGGCCGTTACGGTTTATGGGGTTCCTACCAAAAACAATGGAAATGGCAAAAAGTCGTAATGCGGGCCAGGTACCAGGGCGCAGGGCGCAGGGGTGCCGGGAAGGGTAGGCGTGCAGGTCGCGACGGGGCACCACAATTTATGATTGTGCCGTGTCAGAGTGCTAATGAAGGCACTCTGTTGGTCTTTATTGAGATAACGCTTGCAATCGATGGCTGCGGCGGTATCGAGTCATTACTTATTGCGTCGCCCGATCTCGCGTGTCCCTTTATATATGTACCTATATACTTTTTGCTTAGGTACTATTCATACATTCGTGCGAAGATACTATTATTAATCGTCGTCTGCATCCATAGGCGCAAGATATACTAACTTGAGTCGTGTAATAAGAAACAGGTACCCATCTATTCATATTTGTAACTAGCAGCCCGCCCCGGCTTCGCACGGGTGGAATTTTTTTTTAACATTTTGGGATAAATAAAGATACTTTTGTATGGAAATATAGAAAAGTGTTTTTTTTTTCAGGCAATTTTTTAAATTTTTCTGTCCGTAGGAACCATCCGCGTACTCCAAGAAATATTATTAAAAAGGATTAGCCAAACCGGGTCAGCTGCTCTCGAGATATGCGCTTAGCAACACATTTAGCGTTTCATTTTTATAATAATAATAATATTTCATAATATAGATATAATAGCAATATATTAATATTATTACTATTATATAAAGCGAAACAGTTTGTTTGTTTGAACGCGCTAATCTCTGGCACTACCAGTCGGATTTGAAAATTCTTTTTGCGTATGATAGCCCAGTTCTCAAGGGAGGTTAGCAGTAGGAACAGAGCAGTAAGCAAAGACGCGGGCAAAACCGCGCCGCAGAAAGCTAGTATATTATAAGGTAATATTATGCCTAAACAACTTACATTAAAGTTTAATCATCCATAATTAATTAACTAAATGTTAGCAATTATTTTCCACCTATTATCTCGTCAATAAATATTTATGACCTGTAAGATTGCGATAATTGTAATTCAATTTAATCTTAGTTTAATTGATAACTGTAGTACCTATTTTGATTTAAAATTATATACATACTTACCTACATACTGAGAAGTAAGTATATTAAAATATGCATGGAGTTTTATATCATATTCAATCTACATACATACATCTCAATACAAGAATCTATCTAAAAAACTAAATCAGATAAATATCAGTATACTATCCGGATATCATATCAATAAAATTGACGTATGACTTATCGAATAAATTTTTGTATGAATTGTGTATTAAGATGTTGTCCACTGCATCGCGACGACTGACCACTTATCGACGATCCAATCGCGCGGTAGCGAGAATGATATCATCATTGGTTCTGAGTGTACGCGACCACTGGATACTAGTGGATACTAGTTATCGGCATTGTAAACTTACTTTATAGTATGCGACGACGCCACGCGCGAAGTTATGAGACAGTTCCATTGTCGTTAGAAACGCACGCACTATAACATATTGCTACCCCTAATGCAATCTCAATTTATTGATGCAAATGCCCATGTTAATCCCGCGCACCCAACTCTGTAGACATTATAAAGTAAATTGTTGCTATGGCTTCATCCTTGCATGCAAGATACTCATAACTTTAAGTTTGATCAACATGTTATAGCTAAAATTAGAAGTAAACGTTTTAGAACGTCTTTCTAGATTTATGACTTGTTGTGACAAACGTGATTGATAATTAGCGTTTCGCTGTCATATTTAGCAAATTTATGTATAACACATCCGATAATTATGAATTTTATTTTTATCTAATATGTGTAATGGTTCTTAATTACGGACTAATGTTTATTTTATTAACAAGTATAAAAATGTTTCATTTGAATTGGGTAAGACGCTGTTCTGGCTTCTGCAACACAATATCATTAGTGCAAGTCTTAAAATATGTGTACCTATGTTAATTAAATTTTATTTTCATAATAAAGAGTTCAAATTTAGGTCTGTGTGATACATTTTTCAAGTACTAACATACAAGGTTTCTTTAGACCATATACTAAATAGTATTAATATTGAAATTAAATAGTTTTATTTATATCATTGTTATTCTTATATCATGACATGCCTTGATCTCTCGTTGAGTTTCCTGACAATTGTATGACATGACATGGCGTTCAAGGGAGCTTCCACAAAACGCCAGCGCATGCGCAGCCGCAGTCCATCGGTTATCAACGATCCTATCGATCGATAGCCATTGTTCACAGTCATCGGTTCGCCATTTAACTGTTGTTAAACTTAACGTACAAAGTGATGAATAACTCGCCGATCCGGGGATATGTTTATCTGCGGACTGTCTTATAAGATATGTCATTTACAACAGGTTATCTTATTTGATATCTTTTTGTTGCATGTCGAGTTATTATTAGTAGGTACTAAGACCAGTTTCCTCACTTTCTGATTAGTTTATGATAAGATAAATATTCATCTATTTTATTTCTGTTTGCTACCATACAGCTATTAGTTTTTTTTTCAACTAGTTTCTTAGATAAAATTGTACATTAGATAATATTAAATAGTCGGCGCAACTTTCAAGTTTTTTAATTTTTTTATAAAGTAATTAAAAATCCTTTAGCACATTAATTTACTTGTCCTAATTTGTTTCAGGTAAACATCTTTTATCGATAAACTCAAAAATATCCATAAATCGGACGAATCGGTAAGTAGAATTTTACTGTTTTGATCACCAACAACCATAATACACCAATACCGTATTACGGTGAAACTTATAAGAACAAGCTATCCGTCGACAATAATATTCAAACAAGATATCTCCATAACAATTGACCGTAACGAAAGATCCTACAAAGCGTCTCAGCGACTAGTGTAACGGACTCGCGTGTAAGGTTTGTCATCCACAAATCGAACGCTGCGCCTATTGGTAAACTACTGTACCCTATAATATTTCGGGTTTTCGAAGTTACCAAGTTTAATATGGAATTCTTACGCAGAATATTCACGCATTTCTGAGATGTTGGAAAAACGAAATCGGAGTCAATCAGAACGTGTTTTTTTAATCTTAAGAGTATATAATACCTATGGTAATAGTGGTAGACAAGTCAGCAGCACCACGTGTTTGCAGGTGGTAACCGAAGTTCATAGATCAGGCTCCACACCATCGTCATGGCCACAATATAAAAAATAACAAGAGTTACACTGAACGAGTACTTTTATCCTGTTACTGCTACGGTACGCTCCACTGAAACCGCTACTAACTACAGTAATAATGTAATACCCCGGGGTGTTGGTATGACAGCAGCCTTCTGTAGGTCTAGTTACTCCAATTTGATCTAGAAATTTTATTATACTCCTACATTTCTAATTAAAGTGGACGACGGAGGAATAAAACTGCCTTAGTAGAGTTACATCAGGTGTGCAAAATTGTAGAATTGTTAATAGCGCCTGAATTAAGTCCTACTAAAATAAAGGTCTTAAAGCGTCTTGGCATCTAAAACATTCTCACAGCCAGACACGTCAGTCGTCTCCCCTCGGTCATTATGCAGGTCGTAAAAGTATATATTTTGGGTAACAACTTGTACTGAAGCAGTATATTTAGTTTAACGCCATAGACACAAGCTCACATATGCTCACATATGCACACAGGGGGTTCTCAATATTATAAAAACAGCCGTTTATATAATTGTAACGATGAAAATGATACTAAAATCGGCTCGGCTTATGGAAAACAAAATAGTGCCTAGATACTTTTTATTTCGAAACTAATGAATAATTGACGTAGTACAAAGTCTTCAAAGTTTTTCTAAAGAGCTTTTAAATAAGAAGAGATGAGGATGAAAGTATAGGTAATGTATGTTAAATTTTGAGTACAAATTTGATTTATTGCATTGTGCTTGCCTACCTAGTTAAATGCCAGCGCGCCATCTTTTTTATTGTTAAGTATACGTATTAGGCACGTTAGTAAATGAATGTGCACAGTTTCTACATTTGGCAAGCTTTATTTTCACGTTAGTATATCCTGTTAAGGAATAAAAAGTAAGCGATGCCTATACATATTATTATTGCTATAATCTATGGACGGTTGTCCTTAGATATGCACGCATTACGGTTTCATAAATCGGCCAGGAGACAGCGCCAAATGAGACATCTGAGCTTGTGTGGTGATGCCGACTAACATAACCTGGTCTACGGTTTGTGTCCACTTAGGGTTGTCATGAGACGATATTTTCTAGTCATCAGATCCGATGAATTAATCTATATTTTTTATGAATTATCATAATAGAAGAGCTTGTAAGTATCTTTCAAGAAATTCGAATAAGATAACTATATTCACAAGTGGAGACAAGACAGATTGAAGGCCATGTAAAATTTATTTTGTTGAGAACCTCATGTTTGCTATTGTATTATTATACCTTTGTCTTTTTAGTGAGACTTATGGAGTATTGTGTTTTAAATACGTATTTTTACAATATAAATAGAAGAATTAGCAAAATCAATGCATGCCTTGCTTCTCTTGCGCCACAAAGGGATAAATACAATGTATAACCATTTTCCATGATGGTAGGCAGACATGTACGACTTTATGAGATGCTTTTTAACTCTCCTTTTAAAAGACCTGAGATTGAAGTTTGAAAAAAACATATACGCTGGTAAAACGTTGTATGTATGTATGAAGTGCTACATTGTTTCATCCGAGACCCTTCAGATGTCACTCGAATTGTAGCACAAGTAGATTTTCCTTTTCTAGATAAGTTCAGAAAAATTCTCAAGTCGTTAATTCTACTTGGCAACCTTGCTTACACCATTGAACGTTTAACTCGTTCGGACTTGTGTCAATGTAATGATACGTCGTTATGACTTGCGACCAGTTATGATAAAGAAAATCTATATTTTTGTTAGCTTGTTTTATAAGTCTTTCTGAACTTAGGTTACAATTTATGGAAGCTAAAATAGAAAAGTAATCGTGTCATCGAGTTCACAAACAGTATTTTGGGTTTGAGGTCGTGGATCAGGATCTACCTACGTTTAATTATTTTGTTGAATACCTTCTTCTTCTGTTGTAACCTTTGAATACGGATTAAAAAGCTGTGTTAAATTTAGCTGTGTTGGCAGATATAAAAGTGAAATGCGTTAAATTTTTTAAGATCTGTGCTACATGTGAAACCAAAAGAAAGACTCAGTGTTGTTTAGAGAAACGGTTTAACTTGTAGACCCTTCTAAGAGCTTAATCTTTCTTTAATCCTGATCACCTAACTTTTGTTTCATTCAAGTAACTTTATGTTATTCCACAAGTAGTAGCAAGGAACTTCACAAAGCAATATACTTTTTGTATGTTCTGTTTACGAAAGAACGAACGTTTTTGATTCTTTCGGCCATGTTTTTAAACGTCAAGTACACTCTAAGCATTTTATAGTTGCACAGAGTGAGGGGTGATTGTAGGGTATCTCTCGTAATATAAAAATACGAACATTCACAAAACTTTCTTCGAACGGCTAATAATTATAGCCTCTATTATATATTTTGCGGCATATGCTGGCTCCTGATTACTACTGTGGTAAACAACACCTTTGTAAATAGTTGCGTCGTTAATGCAGCTTCTAAAAGCATGTTAAACTCCTTGGGGATTGGATTACTTAATAAATCTTTGTGTCAGGAAACAAAGATAATATTTCAAATTTCAGCTTTCTAGATTTTGGCTTAGTATTTTAGCATCCTATCAATTTAGAAAAGCTATTTATAGTTGTTTAGTAGTTTATAAAATCTCAATTTTCCAAATTCCATTGAAGTGAAGTCGCAGGCGGTCGCCAAGTTCTTACATAAAATAACAACCTCTATAGGACGATACGAACTAACGAGTAAATTACACGGCTCGGAAGTGTTTGCGGGACCGCCCATCGCCCCGTCTGGCCGATTTGAAATTCTGCACTGAGAAAACAAGACTAGGCAACTAGGTATGTTCCTTGTCAGTTATCGATGATAAAACGTTATAAAAACTAACATTTAATTAAATAAACCATTATTAAAAACCGGTTCCTTCTATCATGTTTACATATTTTATACCTTGTGAAAAGACTAACACGATTGTTTCTATTACTATAAATAGAAATACTCGTGCAAACTGACGTCATAGCGTCTGATAGGTTTGTGCAATAGAAACACTTTTTCAAAGCTTTCTGTACAAGCCCGGCTAGCTCAGTCGGTAGAGCATGAGACTCTTAATCTCAGGGTCGTGGGTTCGAGCCCCACGTTGGGCGTATCTTTTTGTGCTTTCAAAAATTTTCTATTAGTTTTCTATTTAATTTTTGAATGATTTCTTTTTTAGTAAGTAAAAATCTAACTAGTCATTGTACCGTTAAAGGGCTATCGGATGGTTAATCCACGATATAAGTATAAATATTTCCCACGTTCCGTAGTCATAATCTACTCAGTCGGTGTTGATTCTGGTGACGTCTCATATCATTCGATTTATTTTGACTAGTAACATGCCACTTATTGGGTGTCGTGGCACCTCATCTATAACTTGATAATACACTAGAGGTCCGCCCTCGCTTCGCTTCGGTATTGAAGGTTTCATACGATCTCACAACAAACTCCTACGGAAAATATAGCAATAGTGTCGTATTGCATCAATTATATTTACGTAGACGCCAAAAATATTGGAATTCTGAAAATGAGTGAAAATAATAGTGAAACAATAAATTATAGCCTGTGTTACACACTAAATTTATTAATTTCTAAAGATGAAAGATTTTTTCAAATCGGTAACGTAAATTTTTAGTCAAATCATTGCTAACAAATAAACATACAAAAAAACAATTTTTCTCTTTTAATATTAGTTTAGATTTATATATTGTTTATACTGGTACGCTTGTAAGAGTATTTATATTGCACGACGACACGTTGAAATGATTTTGTATATATTATTCAATTCGATAAGTGGCGTTACATTCTTTGAAAAACGTGATAAGGTGCTTTAATATTATATGTAGAAAGCTGATATGGTAAATAAGAAATTAAAGTTCTTGTTTTCATCATTGAAGAAAAAGAGAATTTAAATAGCTGAAAGACGTTAATGACTCGTTTTTTAAGTTCCATGTTATGATGAAACCAGATTAGTACTTATACATAGAACATAATATTGGCCCTAATAGGCAAATATGCAATGAGCATTGATCGCTACGCTTTCTCAAGACGGATTGCCGATTTCAGACTACCTGAGAAGTCCAGGGGGCCCCTGGACTTCTGAGGTAGTCTGAAATCGGCACCACAACCTTTTATAGCAATCTTATTATAATCTTACTTTGTGTCTATCTCTGTATTTAATGTTACAAAAGAACAAGACGAAACACAAAGTAAGGTTAAAATAATACTGATTTATGAGGTTGTGGTAGGCCTCCAGGTTTCCGCACTATGTTTTCCTTCACCGTCAGTAATGTCCAGATAAACTTAAAAAGTACATATGATTTAAAAATCACGTTGGTACTTGCATGGATTCGAACTCCCGACCTCGTGTGTACGAAGCGTGTGTCTTTAACACTGGGCCATTACGACTTAGATAAAGACTCGATTAGTACTAATAGGACCTTTTTAAATTCATATGTCAGTATCTTCTTACTAAATTTATTTTTGCCCGACAACTGCCGAATTCAAAAGGAGAAAGTTTTTCGAGCTTATACATATACTCGTAATGTATGTACTTATGTGAGATACCTATGTCTATTTCTTTGGCACGCTCCTGTTTTTTAAGTTTTCTAGTAACATAGTTACCTGTACATGACAACCCATAAATTTCATGTTTTACTGTTAAAACAATTAACCCAAGTGTAACTGTAACAGTAATACGGCTTAGATTATTAATAAAGATTAAAAAATAAACGAGACACACATATTAATAGTTTACCGAGAAATACGTGGTTAATTAAGTAGTTGGTACTTAAGTAAACTGTTTTACTGACATTACTCGAATGTAGTATTTAATATGCAAAAATGTTTAAGCCATTTTGTCATTCAACTTTTTCATCAGTTATCTATTTTATAAGCTTATTAATGTTACTAACTTAACGTGTTTAAGTATTTAGTAGATTAGTAGCCAAGGGCTGTAAGGTATCTATTTTTAATTAATTAAATTATCTATTTTATAAGCTTATTAATGTTACTAACTTAACGTGTTTAAGTATTTAGTAGATTAGTAGCCAAGGGCTGTAAGGCATCAATTGCAGCCCGAGATATTTATTTTTTATTATAGTTCGAGGGTGCAATTGATGCTTACACGGTTACGGTAGTAGATTCACGCTGATTTTAGCATGAATGAGCCGGATCGTCCGGGGAAGTACTACCCTCTCATAGAAGATCGACTTAAGAGTAGTAGTATCCGTACTACTGCGTTTCGTTCGGTGAGTGAGAGCGCCGGAGGCCCAATTTCCCCCCTATACTCTTTCCTCACCTCCCTCATTCCCTTCCCCTAATCCCATTCCCAGCCGCCATAGTGGAGGCCACTATACCAGCAGTTTAAGACGATGGCTTTTGGTATAGTGGCCGCCACTTCTGGATTCCACTGACTGCTTACCATCAGGCGGGGTAGAGTCACTTTGGTAGGCTATAATATATAAAAAAAAAAAAAAACACCCGAGCTAACTACTATGCTTTACATCTCGATTGTGAGGTAAGTAGAAAAAAAACCAGCATTACAAGAATAAAACATTTTATTAGTTGAAATTTATAGTGAAATGAGAACAATTTTAAAATTTTAGAGACAGGTGTTTTTTGGGTATGTTAATATTTTGATATTGTAATATTTGTTGGTCATGGACAAAATCTGACGGGATGAAGCTTTCTTCAGCAGAAGTTGATGGTTGCGGGTCATCTCTTGAGAAAGATGTTTCATTTTTTGAAAGCTGAATAGTTTTCGTTATTTGGTTGGTAATTTTACTTTTATTTTGTATGGAATTTTCAATGTAACCTTCAGCCACCTTGCTGGATTTCCACCCACCGTGCCTTTTTATAGTGGTTAAGTTAGCCGGTTTGCTAACTTTAAATAACTTGCGATTTGCTTCGGCATACTTCTGATGGTATTTTTTCCAATAACTTGTTTGTAGCACTTGCCTTAGTGGTACTTCAAAAAAAAATCGGTTGGTGTTTACATTTTCAGGACGAAGATTTCTGTATTTTTGTACGAATTCAGAGAATTCTTGAGGAACTACAAATGTTCGGTCAATTCTAGTTTTTGTGTTCGGTAGTTTAATTACTAATAACTGATCCTGTTGTTCTATATTCTCTATTGTTATATTTGTCAATTTAATACCTCTGCATGCGCCAGTTATACCGAAGATAAGAACTATCTAAAACAAGCGAAATATAAAAATAAGTATGTTTTATAGGATTGTAAGAATTTAAAAGATAAATGATGAAATATTTCCATTATGTGATTTGTTATTTTACGTACCTTAACAGCTAAATATATGTCATCAAGGGCTTCATTTATGAATGTCTTGCGCTGTAAAAACCTTTGGCTTTTTGCTTTTGTGCCCAACTGATTGTCTTTTTAGAAAAGATGATAATATTGAAAAGTTCTTGATATTGATGTCGTGTTTAGTACTCATAGTTGCTTTTAACATTGAATAAATGCACCACAAACTAGATGGCTGCAGCTTTTTTGATAGCTCACTAAAGTATGTTAAGAATACAGTCTCAGATAAAGACTTTACTCGTTTTTCTTTTCGCCACTTCATGAACTCGTCATAACTTTTCAAATATCTCTCTTTAGAACTTTCAGGCAAAATATTGTTAATTGCTGCTTCAGCTTTTTTTTTTTTCAAGAACGAAATTGAGCTTCGCCTTTCGATATTTAAAATTGATGACTATTATACTCATACGAAGACAAGGCTGAATAGCGAAGCGACCTCTTTTGTCATTGGGCTGAATGCATGATGTCTATTGCCAGTATGATGGTTAGATGTACGCGAACTTTTTGAAAGAGTGAAGTGTTTTTTTTTTAATTATTTACCGCCCTAGGGCTTTTCTAGCGCTTATTGGTTACCTAGAAGCCCCATTTGGGGGTAATAAGGACCTACTTACCGAATATGAGAGATGTAAAAGAATTTTAAAGACTTTAGAAAGCTTGTCGTGATCCTTATTTTTGGTAATTAATGTATTGATTGTTTAATTTTATTATTCTTTAATAATAACGTAGGTATTATAATTTACTCAAATTGATTTATTAAACAAGTATCGCGATCAAAAATTTTTTTGACTTTCTTTCTTTATTCTTTATTGTACACAAGATAATTTCATTTCCTGCAAGTCGTCCTAAACGGGCCGTAAACATGTAGGACGCGTTGATGAATTACTCAACAGAAATACAATAAAATTAACATAGTTCTTTTTTACAAACAAAAGCTATATTATTTTTTTTGTTATCGCAAATGTTTAATTTTACTTTAGTTTAAAAGCTCCGTAAAAATATAATATCACAGTGCAGTAATCCAAAGACTTGGACTATTTGTATGCAAAGTTTGATCCTGATCAAATCAGGCTATTACTAACCACGATTTTAAGTGTACACGAACTATAACGTTAAGAAGTTTATGCAGTACAAACCGAGCAAAAGGTTTATGTTTCTCGTTAATGACACTTCGTTCTTTACTTAGAACGGAATAAGCAGGTATAGTACATGTGATTGTTATTTTATTGTCTATAAACGTAGGTATTCCTTACGTCTGAGCAGGATATTCCAATGTCTTTAAGTATGATTGAAAAGAAAACAGCATTACAATACTAAGCGCTAGACTTTACAAACAGATTCCTTCTAAATTTCAGGCACCAAATTTTTTGCTGCGCTCATAAATAGACGCCATATATATTATCAATTTATAAGTGGTTGTAGCAGTCTGTGAACCACACATTTAATTTTTCGCCATCGCTATATAGAAATTGATTTGTAATTTATATATAGAGTTATGTGTATCGCCTGTACACAAGCTACACAAGCTTACTTTGTGTCTAGAAGTCGCGAACGTCATGTGGGTGTTGTGGTATTATTATTTTTAATTTTGTTGTGTCACTTTGCATGCTACTTTAAAATTATAACTTAATTTTTTTTTAACAATCTGGCGTTAAAAAAGATTTGCTTGAGTTTCTTGTCATTGTCAGTTCTTCTTATGACAATACCTTTTCAGCGCGCTAGCTGTAGGTTAATTGGCTGACATTGTTATTTAGACGTATATTTTACGTACGTATAGGTACATATTTTACGGAGGTATTCGACGCTTAAAATTTTTTATAATAGGTTCTTATATATTCTAAAGTATTCTGTGTAATAGTAAGTAAAGTAAGCTTATTAAATTATGGCTTTGTTTTCAATCGCAAGGCCACTTTATCGGCAGAATATATACCTGTGATAAACGTTATCAGATGATTGAAACCAGGGCTTATAGACTGTTTAATTTTAAAATACGTTTGATAGTACACTTTTGAATAACAATTTATTATTAGTAGAACGGCGTCTTTTATTTATTGCTGTTTGAAGTCTTATCCTCTAGGTAAAGCGTAGCTTCGCGTTTGACCAAAATATCCTTTGTGAAGTCGGTATATTACATTTTTGTTTTCCAGTTTAAAGCAAGTATTTGCTGGGGAATTGATCTTATACGAACAAAACTACACAAAGGTTTGTGTTAAGGGGGGTTTGTTACATTCTCTAAGTATACGATGGCGATGGTTGGCTACCTCAATAGGTAAGTCGAACATTCTCTAGATCACCCACGCATTGTATTGTGTATTATAATGTACCCTATTTGTGTCAACTTATTGTCTTTGAATGTCAACATATCATTGTTAATGTGGATGTTAGACTTTGTGTTGTTGTGCCAAGATACGTGAAACGTGTACCAGCCCTGATAAAATTTATCCGGTGTGTGAATGGTTCTATGTCAGGCAACGACCTGATTCCTCAGACGTCTTAAATCAGACAGATCTTTTATACTTATATTAACTGTTAAGCAGAGGTATTTAGTATAGAAAAATATGTTTACATGGCCTAGTATGAGTTCATTAACATGTAAGGAAACTACTGATCATGACGTTTCTTTCCTAAGTCTTTTCAAAAAGTCACCAACAAGAATACAATTTAGTATTATTGACACACTCATGCTGGAGGAGCGTTACCAGCAAACAAAAGTGTCGAAAATTTTAGAAAAGAAGAAAATAGTAAATTTAGAAGACTTTCTCTTCTAAAATTAAAAACATTTTAACCACGTCGTGTCTAGTCTTTTATCTTTAAAAATATGTTGTAAATGATAGATTGAATAATTCGTTCACAATTTTATGTAAGCGAATATTTTGATTACACGTTCGGTGGCTTGAAAAATGGCCGACTGCGTTGGCTGACTGTTGCAAGCAACAAAGTTGAAACAGAAAGCGTAAATTAAAACTGGACTCAGAGTAATTAAAGACTTTTAGCATCCGTAATAACTTTTTCAGTTGGGTTTTGTGTCTTTTATTTTACATTTGTCCATGACATGTGCTTAAAATATACATAGATAATGTTCTATAAAACCGTCTGAAATATTAATATAAGCGCGCAAAATTCTGGATTAGTTTAACAAGAAGTGAATACGTGGTTTTTGTTCGATGACCCCCAGTACACACATGATATACCTACTTAGTATGAAGATGTTGGCATATCCACATAATTATCAGTGTTTAATTCGAAGTGTAAAACGCTTCACGAACTGGAACATAATTTATTACGATAGATTATCAGTTAAGTAAGGTTGAGTGGATGTAAATGCTTAGCACCGCCGTAGGTCAGAGTGCTGGTTTCAACATAAAATTACATTTCAATCTCAACAACGATGATTGCTATAAACCGTTAGTTAAAAGGCAGTAGTATGCAGAAACATTCGCTAGATGAGTTAAATTTAATAATTTGTTATCTGTAGGTATATGTTTTGTTAGCTTGTTAAATATTAGATATATAATTCGGTAAATATTTCATAATTGTTACATGTTTAGAATCATGTGAAAAATATTTTTAAGAAAAGAAAAACGAATTTATATTATTCTTGAGAAAGAAATCACCTAGCGTTTTATTGTAACCGGCGACTTGTGACGATTACCAACTTCGACAGTACTGGATGCAGCCTGCACTTAAAATTCTATAATAGATATAATAAAAAAATAGCCATAACATAATATTATACAATTAATTAGTATACGATGCCTTAAATAAAATGTAACATAATTCAGTGGATCTCGTTAAATTGAAACTGATTATACATATTAAACTGTTCTTCCTTCGTAACTTTTGATGTCTGGTTCAGTTATTGTTATAACCGCATTAGACTGCATCTTGTTAGAATGTATGAATTAACGTATGAACTTCTAGAAATATAATAATAATATTTTACTGTTCATTTACTTTATGATTTTACCGTTGCAGTGATTTGTATTTATATTTTTTACACAAGTAGTAAAATCTATAATTGCACCTTACTTCACACCTAATTATATTTTAAATACTTTTTTTCAATGTTAGTGAGCTACTCTTTTTAAAACCGAACAACTATTTATGGGAGAAACTATAGTTAAAATGATAAAGATTGCAATTTTCTTGATCCTTAGTGCATGACGACAAAACAGGTATTGCAATTGAAATTTCTCGCTCGAATTAGAGCAGCTCTACCGGAGAAGTATGTCCTCTTTACAGGAGAGATTCTACTTAGATAGTATTTGCTTTGCTGGTGAGTAACGTTATCCGGAAAGCGCAGTGTTACGCAGCAAGTACAGTTTGTGTTTAGTTGCAAATAGACAAACTGGCAGCTGACTACACATTTAAAGCACGTTATAGGCTATAGGCTAGCTATCAATTTATCCCCAAAAATTTCTCATTACGTAGTTTCGAGACCATGTCAATCTGAATTGACCCGAAGTGAAACTATGTTAACGTCAATTATGTTATAAAATCTACAAATAAAATATATACTAAAATAATGGTACAAGCCATATCAAAATTGTATCAGACTCTTATTTTAATTTTAATATTAATATGAACGACGAGGAAAAAGGTAAAAGAATGGAATCTCCAACAGTGTAGAAACATCAAGCCGTGCAATCGCTCCACAAGTGAAGTGAGCGACTCATAACAAGCGAAAGATTGAAATAAGTTGATAAGGAAAGAATCAAAATCTTGCCGAAAATACGAGTACGTACATACCTATTATGAAGCGGCGCGGTAATTTAACATGGGATTCCTCGGTTCGATATGGGACCAATCATTAACCAGAGCCAAATTCACTCTCAGTAGACCGCAGCGGCTTTTGGCGAGATCTACGAAAGATATCTTTGAGCTTAAATATGCGAACAGCTCTGTGAACGGATCAATGTGCGCACTGGCATTCAGAAAATTCAGAAATCTCTCGTATTATTATATAATTCTTAAAATTTTGTTCTGTCTCAATTTATCACTCCCAAAAGTCTTCAACGTTTGCTAAATTGAATGTTGTTTATCCTCATGTGTTTTATATTCACGAGTGTTCAGTAAAATTGTACTTTATTGTTCCGTGCGTCTCGCGTCGGGGCGGCTCGTTAACGCGACCTTTCGGATATTTATTGTATCCTTTCCAGAAAATACAATTTCCAACTTGAGTGTCAATAAATATTAAGCTGTGCATACTCATGTATTTAAAATTAGTTTTGTTTTAGGGGTTTGATCAATCAAGTTCTTATCCTTTAAAATTCTAGCACCGAAATCTGTAAAATTATCCTGTTTAATCAAACTAAATGGTTACATGTGAATTACTTAAAATATAATGTACGTTTCTTGTGTGTGTGAATTGTTGTCAACATTAATTTGAGAACAGTTTTAATGCGAGCGCACAAAACATCTCGCATATAATTCACCCATGACTCAAGTATAAACACAACGAGTCGCGATTGTTACGGAAAGAACAATTCAACAGATACAAGATAAAAGCGAAGGCGTAAAATAAATTTATTTACAACTGGCGACCAAATGGTATTTAATTGGAGTGTCACCGGAAAGGTGTTATTGTTTTATTTGTACATATTTTCAAAAAGTAGAAAGTTGCCTCGATTCGTATGTATTGATTCATGCTACGAAATATATTCACACATCATTTGCTGAGAATGCACAGCGAAAACGATTTATAGTGTTCATACTCGCGAAAAAAAACTCAAGTAGTGAGCGATAAATCACACACTTACAACTTAGTAAAAAGTAGTAGAAGAGTTCGCTTTGCGCTCAACAAATAGTCGTCCACGAGATCCATGTCTGCTAGTCGATCATTTTGTACCGTTGCTTTACATATTGTTTCGCCCATAAGCGTCCAGTGTAAGATGTAAACGTAGGATTGAATTTGCGTCACTTTAGTACAACTATCGTAAAGCTACCATAACTTATTTTATAAAATTGTATGCGTCGCGTACATAACTATAAAGCTCTTTAGTATTAACTGGTTAGCTTTTTAGCCAGTTCGTGTAAAGCTAAGCTAGCAAATTGCATAAATTTAAACTAACCTCTCTCTCCTCTCGTCGTCAATATAGCGAGCTATTGTGCTTATATAAAATCATTCACTCATAGACTGCCCTGACTTACTCTCCTGTCTTAAATTCATAAGTAACCCATTATAAACCTCACAATCCCTTCCCAAAATTATTTTCTCTGCAAGTTTACAAGAATAAAACCTCTTTCTATAACCCTGTAACCAGAATGTGCCGATTATTTAACGACTTGGTGTCTCGACATTCTACCTTAGACATATTTAATATTAGTCTCAGTAAATTCAAAAGTGAAATAAGACGGCTTCCATTTATTAACAGTTTTAATTCCGGTTATTATACATATACTTTTGTATTGTCACAACAAACTTAATATTTGGAGCATCTGTGCACACATACGTAGGGTTACAACCTAGCTTTCTATTTTATATATTTACTTTGTTTCTTTACGTTTGTATCTTGTTTTGTGAGCCAATAAATAAATAAAGCGCCTTTTGCTAAATGAAAACTCTTAGAATATACATTACACGAGTACATATTCCTAATTGACTAGTGATTACTCAAAATTATTGAACACTTGAATTTACAGTCCTTTAAATGGTAGTAGGTATGTATATTTTAACCAGCATATCTTCTTATGTATGTGGTAAATATTTAGAGTTGCTACAGTGGCATTGTTAATTCGTCAGTATTTATAGATTTGTCTACTTGTTGAAGTTTTGGTTGTATACATCTAGGTTTTGACAGTTTTCAGTCACGAACCGTACTGCTATATTTTAAGGGAGAATTCAACCCTGTAACCGCCGATTTACGTTGTCAATTAAAATAAGTATAGTGAATTCACTCAATTTACTAATAGGTCAAGTCATAATGTTGTGAGCCAACCACATTAGCAATTCATATTTAAGAAAAGGATGACATACTGTAATAAACTACATGTTCCCACGAATTCTAATCTGCTTGCATTTTCTTTGTTGACAAATATACATTTACCTTAAGAAATATGCTAGTTTACTGCTTTATTAAAACGATACATGCACGAAAAGGGTGCTTTTACTTTAATAGGATGATTGGTTGAATATTTCTCATTCAATATCGATATTGGCTAGGTGGCTTTGTCCGCGAATAGACGCGGGCATCGCGTGTGGTGAGCCGCTATCGTTTGATATACGACCGTCTTAATCACCACCTCGTTTGTATAAGATTTATATATCATCTGTTGCGCCAATTATTTACATTCGGAAGTAATTTTGTTCGGTTTCAATGCGATTTTGAACATTTTCAACTTAAAACAAATAAACGAACTACGAGTAACGAGTTTTGGTAGAGCTCTAGTGTTGCAACGATCCTGTGTTTGCTTTATATAGTTTTTACTAAAATTATGAAATATTGCACACTTTGTTTATATTGTTTCATAGCATAATCGAAGACACGAAGTTGGCATTAAAAGGATAGAATTGCTTTTTGGCATTTACAAAATTATCTAGTTGCCTCATGAAGGTGTCATCAATAAGGATTATGGATATTCGAATTAGTCTAGTTGAAAAACAATATAAATGAACCATGTCATATTAAATGATAAAAAATATTAACTATAAACATATTTCTCGACGAACATAAATTATGCTGGACTATGGATGATTTAAAGTGTAAACCGGTTCTGCCACTTTGTATTTACACTAGTTTCGCGATGCTTGTATTAAATAGCGTAGATATTTTTAAGTCAGACGTAAACCTTGAAACCCACTATTAAGACAAGTATCAAGTTGTAGGTAACTATAATTTGATAATTGCGAGTGTCATAGTCCGTCGCGCCTTTAGCGGCCAATTGCGAATTTTTTGTTTTATACAAGGGCAAGTCTCGTTATTCGTGTCATTTCAGCAAATTTTCTTAGGTTTATGTTTGATGAAGAGTATAATTGAATTTCTTAGGACCTGTTTGTTTAACAGTTTCTTTAAATATTTTTGTGTTGATCAAACGATAACGATTTTTCGCACAAAAATACCTTCTTTGGACAGGTTTTTATATCTTATTTATAGGTGTTAATTGGAGTTATTGTACTGCCACGTGAAGTCGACGTCGGAAGTAATCGCTTGTATGTTTTAGAGTGTTTTATGTGAATATCGACTGAGTGATAATTGGTACGTGTTGAAAATCAGTCGGATCGCTCCACGAACTTAACACCTTTACGCTTGTGTTTACCTTGTATGTTTGCAATAACGCCGTTTTGTTAAAGTGCAAATGTTGTGTTTATTTTACTTAAGACAGGTGCATGAAAAATCCATTAGGGATTTCGCTTTATTTGACATCGAACTAAGCTTTACTTTCTGTACCTATAGGTACCTTGAATCAGAATATATACTTGTTGATTACGCACTTAGTTAACAATTTTTAGCGCATATTCAAAATATCATTCTTTATAAAATGCCATTCATTCAGTTTAGAGTTCCATTCAATTAAAATTTTCTAGAATTGAATGTAACTCTCGATAAAACAATAGTGGAACACATTGAAAGTTGAAGAGTAGTATCTAAATCAACTCGTAGATTGAATACTATTAATATGTAGATAGCTTCGCACATCATCACATTTCTCATTCGTAACACTTACACTACTACACACGGGCCGTTTGGACCGCTGCGCCGCCAGTCTCCGTGATTTATCTGCCTGCATCTTCGACCTGCGAACAGCTCGTTTATTGCCCGCTTGTTATTTATAATTTATTTTTAACGGTCACCGATTTGTATCCGTATGTATGCTATACACAGGTATTCATCGCCCCATGGCCCGTTTCTACCATAACGTACCTACACAGTTAGATACGTGTTAATTATTATCGATCAAAATTGTGTAAGTTTATCGGTTACAACCTATTATTGAGAACGATTGGAATTACAGCATATTTTGTTGTGTGTTCTTATTTGTTTTTACGTTTTGTAAGTTCAATTGATGCATTTTGTGACGTATTTGGATACATAGGTACTTGTACATCAATAAGAAGCGTCCTACCTACTTACTGGGTATAACATAAATCTTTGTTAACTTGGTCTTTTAAGGGTTGGCTTTATTTGCTGTTCTATTGCAAAATTATTAGAATGTCATCCTCGTGTCGCGTGATACGGATTGCCTGTACGCAGCTCGATAGTGTTTTATTTGTGCTGGTTTCCACTAAGTAAAAAATTTCCACTAAGTTCATTTATAATAAAATATTTGAGTACTAGCGGCCGAATAAACCTTGCTTTAGACTGCATTTTCATTTTTACACTATGGCTTCGAGAGGCAGATGCTACAAGTGATCAGCACACAGCTTACTACTATTCAGGCTTTTTACTGGTGATAACCTTATGACTGATGATACCTATTTACTTTATAGATACCCATAGAAAAAAATATAAATATTATACCAACACTTTTAGTCAAGAAGAAATACCTACTTAGTATAAAATAAAATACAGTCATGATTTACAGAACTTTTAAATAAATATATCAGTATCAAGTCGGCATTCCTAAAGAGTATACAATAGATATTAATTACTAATATACGATACCTTTGTGCCGGCACCAATGTGTCTTTATACAAAGACAGACTTTAACAGGTCTTTGTCTTTGTACAAGTCAAACGGAGATTTCTATACCGCATCGAGCTCATCAAGGCTAACTATACTTCGGCCAGTGATTTGACCATAGATACTCGCCAGATTTACAATACTAACAGATAATTTATAGCGTTGTTCGATCTAGATGTAATTTAATGTCGTTGGCGCACATAAATCAGTCTCATCCACCGCGCCGATATCCACAGGTACTTAGGTATACCTGGATAACGTACCTCCACTTATCCTTGTGAATATTCACCCTTATAATTAGGTTGAAAATTTAATATATTGTTATTATCTTTAAAGTTAAAATAAAAAAGTGGATTAGCTTTGTATTTTTCTGAGCTTCAGAATATCGTCTTATTTCGGTATGTCAGATTTGAGACACCCACACGATGCATTTACCTGCCCAAATTTAATATGAACATATTATATGCATGTATTAACATATTTAAATACATATATTGATTTGCATTTGTATGTGTACGGTAGAAGCATTTCTTGAAGTGATTTCACACGATTCAACTGTGATTACTAGTTGAATCCGTGAACGTATCTCATTATAGTTGACTCTTTAAGTCAAGTTATTTAAATGTGGATTTTTTTATTTAGATATTTCGAATAGTTTTAGTGAGAATGCCATTTACTGAACGGTAAGTGCTCGGGCAATTATTTTTCCAAGTGACCTTTGGTGCATTCAAGTTCTCACTGGTTGACTTGGACATCGAGGAGGCATAGCGTCAATAAACACGAGCAACTAAGTCAATAGATGCGCTATTCAATTCAAGGAATTTGTATATAATTTACATTAAAATCTAGCGTATTTTGTATCGAGTTTACTAGTTATGTAATCATAATTTATTTAGCTAGTGAACCTATTTTAATTAGAGATCAAACGAGGTTGTGTTGTAGTTTAAAGAGCATACTTCACACATAAACTTGTAAACTAAAAAAAATATGACATGCTGTTTTTTTAGTTACATTATTTTTATATTACTTTTAGAATATATCTATATCTATACATATAATAAAAATGTAACCGATCGCTGTCTGTACATGGAAGATATATGAGAAAAAATTATTGGAGCCTTACGCAAATAGAACCCAAAACAATGATTGTTACAATTTTTGTCTGTTTGTCTGTTTGTCTGTTAGTCTGTTTGTCTGTTTGTCTGTTTCTGTTTGTCTGTGCGTTTGTTCACGCTAATCTCAGAAACGGCTTATCCGATTTAGATATAGTTTTCACTAATACATTGTGGTAAGCTTCACTTAACATTTAGTGTTTGTTTCATGTCAATCGGTTCATAAATAAAAAAGTTATGCCAATTTAAAGAATCACGTCGAACATTTGTTAATTTACTACGAAATCTGATAGAAACAGAGACTTTTACAGGTTACGGAATAGCTGATAGCGTTTTTCGGATTCCTCTCATTCTAAACAATCTTCCGTTTAGTTTTAAATAAGTCCAGTTTCCAGTGAGCCTATGTTTCGCGATGACAATTAATAAAGCCCAAGGTCAGACACAACTAAAAGTTGTGGGCGTGGATCTAAGTATTAGCTGTTTTTCGCACGGTCAGCTTTATGTGGCTCATCACGTGTTAGCATTCCTAGCAGCCTGTATGCTTTGATCCCCGATGGCTATACGTCTAATCCATACACCCATACATATTATATACGGCTTTGTCCTGACTGACTGACTGACTAACAGACAACGCACAGCCTAAACTGCTGGTCGTAGCGACTTGAAATTTGGAGGGTGTGTTTGTCTAAATGTCTAGAGGTTGTACTAAAAAAGGGTTTTTAAAATTTAATTCCTAAGTGTGTGAAAAGGGATGAAATCGATTATATGAATCTTCTTCATTTTGTAACTTACAGTTTTGAAATTTTATTTTGGAATACTTCTATTTAAATAAAAAATATCCTTATAATTTTATTTTAACAGGGGTGGATTTAGAGGGGTGAAATTAGGGATGAAATATTCTATACAAAGATCTTTAGCTTCTGAAGCTAGCGACTCGAAATTTACAGGGAGGGGGAGGGAGGGAATGGAGGGAGGAAAAGGAGGAACTGAGGAGAAGGAGGAAGGGAGGGGAAAGTGAGAGGGAAGTAATGGGGAAGTGAGAGGAAAGTGATGGGGAAGTGAGGGGAAAGTGAAGAGGAAGTGTGGGGGAAATGCGGGAGAAGTGAAGGGAAAGTCAGGGAGAAGTCAGAGGGAAGTCAGGGGAAAGCCAGGGAGAAGTGAGGGGAAAGTGACGGAGAAGTAACGGGAAAGTGAGGGGAAGTGAGGGGGAAGTGAGGGGGAAGTGAGGGGAGTGAGGGGGAGATAAAAAATAGTATGAAAAACAGTATTTAAACAATATAAAAATGTCTATTGGAAAAAACGAAATTCACGCGAGCGAAGCCCAAACGGTCACTCACTCACTTATCACGAAATCGCAGAAACAACAAGTGCTAGGAATCTCAAACTTTGCATTGTCATTCCTATTAGAATATAGGTGCTCACTTAGACGGAATTTTGCGAAATCCATCCCCTAAGGGGGTATAAAGGGGTGGCAAAGTTTGTATGAAACTTCTATAGTTTTTATAGTAGGATTACCAAATTATTAGAAAATACTCTTTTTTTAATATTCAGAAACCACCCTTATTAAATGGGCAAATAAGAGTCGCAAGTTTGTGTGAAAGTGGTTTGTCAGTTTTAGCGGTAGCGGGTTTAAACTGGATTCGCCATAGAGACGGATAATACTGATACAATGTACGATTGTCATAAAATCAGGCACGCAATATTCTCATAGAGGCACCCATCTGAATTTTCACGCGAACGAAGTCGCGGGCAACAGCTAGTGTTGTATAAAAGTGTACCTCACCATTCATCGCCCGTGGCGAGAATTTTTCGAACCCGACCGGTAGTTACAGAGATTAACGCGTTCAAACAAACAAACTCTTCTGCTTTATATAATACTATAGATTTTAGCCGAAAGATCTAGCAGGGACATAGGCCAAACATTGTCTTTATTCGTTTGTGAGCCCAACCGTAGCTTTTAGTAACATAAAAATTCTAACAGTTAGCAATAATATTTGCGGAACACCATTTTAAAAAGTGGTACTGGTTAGGAATACAAAACAATTAAATTAAAAAGAAAGAAGATAGAAAGAAGAAAAGAAAGAAATATCAAATGGTATTAGAATGTGGTACTGGTTGGGAATAGATCCCCTTTTCGCATTCTTGACTTGAGTTTATAGTAATAATAGCTAGCTACCGCTCTTACGTCCAACCACGTGTCCTAACTTTAAATATTAGCTTTCGGCATACTTACATAGAACTTGTCGTGTGGTCCTCCCTTAAATTAGCATTTAACTGAACGTCTCTGTTAAAATAGGAGATGCCATATAGGTAATAGGCAATTGTAGAGTATTTTTAATAAGTATCCTTCTGAAAAAATAATTGTAATACATTTCGCAACCATTATAATTATAACAAAAGTTCGTTACTTTTGTAATAAATATTTATAAATGTACAAGGAAACATCATCTTATTAGTTCTTCCATGGTTGCTAACGACTAATCGAGCGAGCGGCAGCATATCGAGGAGCTAAGAATAGTCGATCGAAAAGTTTTTGTCGTCTCATTCCATTCGTTAGGAGGGAACACTGCGCTGTAAACTTGGCGGAATTTTCACCATATTTGCCTACAACGGTTACACAATGAAATTACCTATATCTGGCTCTATAGCGACCAATTGTTTAGCGGTTATTAGACTAATATAGAATTAAGGAAAAAAGCATTAGCGTGAATATTATAAACTTCGTTTAAATTGAAATGTTTTTTTTTTGTCTTGAGTAGGTATGTCTTTCATCATTAAGTCCACCAATGTAGGCATATACTGACTGCTCTGTGGTCCGGTGGTACTATGTATGGATTACCACGCAGAGGTCTCGGGTTCGATTTCCGAGTCGGGTAAAGTAATATTGGGTTTTTCTGTCGAGAAATTTGCAGTATTAGCCCGGAGTCTTTAATTGTACCTGATATATGGCAACAGGCTCTCCCCCTGTTACATGAGGCCTAAAATACTTAAATAATAGCGAAAAGTGGGTGGTTAAACACCTCTGCCTATCCCTTCGGGGATAAAAGGCGTGAAGCTATCTATGTATGTATATATGCATATACAATAACAAAAAACCTGTAGCACTCAGTGACTGCCACTTATGCAATTATAATTATTTATTTAGTTTTTATTTATGCAGGATTTTTTTTTCTATGATATTCATTCAAGTTAAACTTTTGGTTACCGATAAGAAAACAACTTTTTTCTTTTATTTAATACATGAGAAGTTATTATCGTTTAAAATATGTTTATTATCTTACAATACATGTCGGTTATTCAGGAATTTTTATCATCCTACAAAGTATTTTTACTCCGAAAAAGAATAAAACTGAGACATTACATTACATTGATGCTTTAGTACACGTTATTAAAATCTTAGTTTCATTTCTATAATTCTACCAGATAAAATTTATTGCAAATGTGACAAAATATTTAGTTTATGTTTGGTAAAAATTAGCGTCACTAGTGTTTGTCCTGAGAAATAAATTTTATGGTAGGCGGAGTGGGAGGTGTTAGGTTTTATTTTACTGAGTTACGGAATTTCTTGATTCGGTCGCCGCGCTTAAAAGCCCGCGATAAAAGCTATGCAATAGCTTAATAATATACATGGTTTAAGACGATTCCTGATATGATATGAAGTGGGCCAAAATGGTGCTAAATAATAAAAGAAGATAATCTTACTAACAAAGCCATTTCATGAAGGCACACGTAATTTTGTTACTTGGTTTTGCATAGTAATTCCTTCTTTTATTAACGCACTAGCTATGCCCTGCTGCTTTGCCCGCGCTCAATATAGTATGTGTTTAATTATTGTAACTCGGGAACCAGGCTGATTTTCGAAATAAAAAGTATCTTATGTCCGTCTCCGGCACCGAATTTATGTACTTACATACCATTTTTCATCGAAATCGGTTCAGCTGCTTAGGCACTGAGTGGTAACAAAAACATACATACACACACAGAAACTTACTTTATAATATTAATAGGATTATGGAAATTTAAAAACAGATTGATAGATGGTGGTAATTAAGATAGTTGTTATTGTTTCTTACTCGTAACCACAGTACTCATAACACAATCCTTCGGACCACGCGGCGAAGCATGAATCCGCCGAGGTACACAGCAGAAAAGTGCCAGACAACCACCGACATGTGGTTTAAGTGCATGGTATCATGCGAATTTTCATGTACACTAAACATCTTGCGTTACAACGTTTAAATACTACATTAGCACACGTTTTAGTCTGTACCATAGCAAATCAAAAGGCCTACTGACTTGTATGAAACAAAGGTAAGGTTTATTTGTTTTATAAATAATGTAATTGTTGTTAGTAGGTACCTACTTCATTATTAAACGAATAATGAACATCAACAAAAACTAGATAAGCCGTTTATATGAATTAAATATCTTAACGGTGGTTATTAATGAAGTAGACTTTTATAAAAAGGTCTAGTGTCTATCAACGGCACAGAGACAGCTACTTGGTACATACCTCACACCGTATATGGAAAGTTAATAATTTGTTTGCGCACCAACTATTTCCTTCAAGAATACGACCAAGTGGGTTGACTCAATTCATATCGTGATAAACAGGTTGGGCTCGTACAATGCAGATTAAGCGTTTCTTACTTACGAGAGAAATTATTATTGAGTATGCCTCAACGAATATTATTTTTCTCAGAAAAGATAGATCGCTTAAGCGATTTTACGGGAAATTAATTTTGGCAGTGAGCGACAAGGCGCGTCGGGCGCACCGCTGCGCGGTCGCGGCCGCCTCGTCGCGATGATTTGTTGCGATTCAACCGCGCTCGTTTCACTTCCAGATAATGACGTGTACCATTTACTTAAAGGCGAGAGCTAACGTTGTAATTCAAGCGTCTTATCAATATTACCCGGTAACCATCGCGGCTCCAGCTACCATACAAAATTCGAAAGAAAACTCTAAACGAAGTTATTTGGATATACGAGTAGGTTCAAAACGCTTTACACAATCGTGTAATATGCGCTCGCGCAAGCACCGCCCTAGTTGTCGTCACAGTCGGCTCAGCCGCAATTAATCCACTGTAATGCGATACGGGCCTCCTGTCGTCGGCGACGTAATGCATCGTGATTTACGCGCAACGAACAAGCCGTTAATCTTATTACCACTTTCAATAACTTTATTATCGAGTGTTCGATACAAATGCCACACGAACCAATATACACCTTCAACCAACTGCACAAAGATCATTTGCATTTACTATAGTATAATCGGTAGGAGTTAGGAAGCTTCCCACGAAATTTATTTTAGTCGACTTAACGTTTGTGTCCGCTTTACCAAAAACGGAAAGTTAATGCGCCCGTTGCTTAGCTTCGATTAAACGGTATTCTCACAATTTGATTCTGACTTAGGTTTCCAGTATAAAACACGCTTTAAGCTTAATTTTGTGCTTTACGTGCATTGATTAAAAACGAAGTTTAGTTTTTGTTGAGATTGCGTTTTGAATAATAATAGATTCACCCCCGAACAGAAGCGTGTTCGTGTCGTTTGAAATCATTTCTTATTCAACTCGCTGAGCCTCGAGGCGGCGGTAAACGCGATTCCAATTCGGCATGTTATCCCCTAAAACATAGCAATAATAAGATGCAAATGATGAGTCCAGCGGCTCAGCAACACTGAAAAAGGGATTCCAATGAGTTAGTAATTTGCATATATTTTCGTAATAACAACTTCCGTTTGGTGCCCCGACGGACGTGTCACGAGTTTGAGGGTGTAACTACAGTAGCTCGCACCTAATCGAGCTCTGTTAAGTCCCTCCCGACTCTTTGACACTTTCATATGGTTTAAATGATTTCCTTTGCCTGGCGCAGATTCGATTTTTCAATATATAAGATCGTCTCCGGAGAGGCATGTCGTTGGGTTCACGTACGAAGCGCATCTTCAATATTCGGCGATAATGAGATGTTGCCTGCTCGTTTTCATAATGCGTTGTAATGAGCCGACGAATTTAATGCTTCATCAATAATTCATTCGTGATTGTTATTAGTTAAAAGAGTTTAAATATCTCCAAGATATTATTAATCTTTAACCGTTTCTTTT
Organism: Parascotia fuliginaria; assembly: GCA_963082885.1. Classification (NCBI taxonomy): domain Eukaryota; kingdom Metazoa; phylum Arthropoda; class Insecta; order Lepidoptera; family Erebidae; genus Parascotia; species Parascotia fuliginaria. Next base: position 7,382,215 of record OY720180.1, on the reverse strand, counting down.
TTGACATTTTGTCAAAGTCATGTTTTGAAACTTGGTAGGTACCTATATGTTTTTACTTTTGGTTTAAGTCGTTTCAAATAATGTAATAATTCAGATTATGGCTTGCTTGTCAATTTATTCCTTTTTAAATAGCTTCAAACTGCCGATAGAATTCTCAGCATCTCGCGTCTCTGTATAGAATTTTTAAAATATACTTACCGAAACTTAATTTGAAATAGCTTTGTAATGTTTTGAGATAAGAGTATGGTCCATATAAATACATAGAACATTGTGCGAGCTTAGTGGCGCCAAGCTGTCCCATGACAATTTCACGTTGACTCACGTACTCGTATATCAAAAAACATTTGTATTCATTCATTGTTTCTTCCAGTACCCTACATAATGAATAAAATTTATACAACTTGTGTTGACAATGAATTATTTATTTCAATTTTAATTGAGAGTTAAGAACTGTTCACGGTGTCTGTTATATTTGTAATTGCTATTCATTGCTCGCTTCCAAGTACTTACAACATTTTGAGTGTCATGAATAACAGAAAACATCACGGGTAGTCTCGCCCAGATTATAATGTTATGGAATAGATAACGTTGACTTTTTACTTTTGCCTTTGTGTCTCACCACAATTTTGAAACAAATTAAACTTGTAGGTAGGATGGTGGTTACATTTTCCTCGCTGCTTCTACCAAATTTCACACTTCCTGATGAAAGTTTTAACACAATTACCCGGTCCACGACCATTTCCCCCGGCCCTCGACAACTGGACAGGAAAAAACTTGGCAAAGAACAAACTAACCAACAGTCCAATTTAGCGACATCCGTATAAAGTTTAATGTACCCAATCTGAAATGTTGCAGTATTTTCGCATTTTAACTAGGCACGCGGGAAACGTATTCTGTTTTCCTTTATTTTTGCGTAGGTATTTGAAGCAGGTGTGTTAAATATCTCAATTTACCTGTGTGAATACTTATTTTAGTCTGCATTGATGTGCGGGATAATATTCGAATCAACAAACTTTCTATTTGTTTAAAATTGGCAAAGCCCTGGCCGCTTTGCCAATTTTAAACAATCAGAAAGTATCAGATAGATAGGATGACATAGCCGGTACGCTGACAAACATTCGAATTATCTATCTCGAACTTGCTCCTTTGATCGGAGCATCCGGTGATCGTCGGACGGTGTCAGTCTTCCTGACCAATGACTAATTCGGAAACGTATCCCAATCACCATTTTCGTCACTCCTTTTAGTATTATTTTAGGTTGAAAGTTATTAAAGCTCTTTATTTTATCAGGTAATTTTACCATACGCAATTTGTTGCAAACAACAAAAAAAACTGCATTATAATAGTCTGTCGAGAATCAAGTTCAAATAATAATATATAATTTGGTTTTATCATATTTAAGAAAGTTATACGTAGCCAAAGCCTTTTTTATTTAAGTCGCGTGCACGCCCGTCATTGATCTAATCAAAATTTTGGCAAATTTGTTTACTTGTTGTGGCGGAGGCGGTGGTATAACGTGGTGTATCACGATATTCTCTACACGTAAACAGAGCCACGATAGCGATGACACCGCCTAAGTAGGTACGGGACATGTTTGGCTTATAAAAGAAAATTTGATTTTGGTATGATTTCATATTCCAAATCCAAATTTATTACACATCTCGATGTGTTTCAGCTAACTTGCCGGGTGTAGAGGTAAAAGCGTGCTCATAACAGATTTTTTACATTCAACGTATTTACTGAAATATCATTGCCTTATTTTAAAAAATACTGTTATTATTTAGTTTTCACGTACACTATGTGTGTTGGCAAATGTTTCAGAATGAATAAGCATAATTATCGTTGCAAGTTAACTACTTTATTATTTTTATTACGTAAGTACTTTAATATATATTATTATACAAAACAAATCACTATAAAATGCTCGTCGGCAAATTAGTTAACAACAATGTTAAAATTTAAGTACCTAAATCAAATTCTTTATTTATTTCTTTGGTTCCGAACGGTCTTTCAAACTAAAAGAAGAGTATCTTAAACACTTACCAAGCCACGTTCAGTGTAGCAATATTCCTTTTCAGTTACAAATTACTCATGATTTATTTTTGTCTTTTTTAGAACAAATTGAAGTTCTTTGTGCGTAAAGTAGGTCTAAGATAGATGCTGACATGTTGCCGCTATCGGTATAAATTAGCTCCGGTGTTGTATCGCCAAGAACAATACCGCTGTCACACTAGCTGCCGTATCGGTTGTCTCTGGCCGTCCATTCTGTAGAGTAATAGGGTTGGTATAAGAAAGTTCTACGGTCGTTTTTAATAGAAAAGTAGACTGGCAGTTTTAGAACTCCACCATACGGCTTGACTTATAGCTTGATTTAGCAATTGCATAGCAATAAGTCTAATGTTATTCCCTGTCTCATAAATCTTTGAAGACTTATGGAGATGAAATAGGTACTTTACGAAACGGATATTTGGCTTTTTATTCTTATTACATCGTGACCTAGCTATGAGTATGTAGATAAATTGTTACTGGTATTGTATTATCTAACTCTTAATTAATCAATTAGTCATGTTACTTCTATAATATTCATAGTCAACCTTATAGCTTAACTTTCTTTAAAATATGATTGTGGATCTTGTTTCGTCTGCAATAGGTTCCAAATTTGGTCACAGGAAGATATATTGTTTACAAAGCAGCTATGGTGTTGCGGTTGGCAGGTGACACGAGGCTCTATAAATCTGTGCCACACGGCCTACGACGTAAACACGACCGAAGCACAATCCCTCGATCTGAACTGCGACTGTTTCAATAACTCGCTATTATTTCAATAAATTAAAAGTTGCACTAGTATTTCGCTTGCTCTTTGTACCATGGAACTTGATTGTGGCAATTGCAACTGTTAAACTGCTTGTTATTGGGTTAAAGGGTTCCGTTTTTGCCCGACTGCCGAAGTCAAGGAGGATAATGTTTCTCGAGCGTATGTATGTAGGTATATATGTATTATGCCTATTTCTTTGGCACACTCTACAGCCTAAATGGCTTAATGGATTTTAACATAATGAGGTGTCATTAGATTCGTATTAATTGTGGGCGTGACATAGGGTATATAATATTGCAAGGTAGCGTCGTCGGCACGAAAAAAATGTGTTTCTTTCTTGTCAGTTTGTTTAGGCAGGCGGACTTTTTGTTTTTAATCATATATTTCGCTTGTTGTGCGTTTAGAAAAGTATGCACATTATAGTTTTATATTATAGCAGATATAATTAAATTTCCTAATTAAAATATATTTATTTTTGTAATTATGAAAAAGATTACAGATTATGATATAAATATATTCAAATAATTAAATTTAACATTATAACAATCTGTAGCGTTATAGCGTAGCTTGCGGCGATGAGTGTTTTCAGATGCTTATCAATTCGAGTTTTTACTGAAGAAACGAACTCTTGTAACCACAGACGTGCGATTAGTGTACAACAAGTTAGAAACACGTTGTAGTGCAGGTATAACTTTCACCTATAGATAGACAATTTATTGGGCAGTATCTCTAGTTGCTAAGTAGCTTCGCACCAAGATGTACTCAGAGGCAGGTCCGTGCCGCGGGCTGTTAAGATTTACGAGGTGGCGCGCTCGTGCTTTGCCCCACCCTCCCCTTTGCATCCACCGCTCTCCCCTGGACTCGCTGCAAAGAATGCGGCTCCCTCGGTCACTCATTGTAACGGCTCTCAGTTAGTTATGAACTAGAAGCAAGTCCGGACCTCTTACTGTTTCAATTGTACAAATCTTTGCAGATAGCTGTTAATTGTTTTAGCTTGCTATAAATTATTAAGCTGTTTCGAATACGCCTTCTGGATAATCTTTAAGTGTACATCTGGAATGCGAACGCTAGGAAAATAAGCTTTACCGCTGATCGTAAAAGAAGAGGCAGATTTAACTCAGATTTAGTAGGGACGATAATCTCTAGAATTTATTTTACAACTGATAGCTGTACTCAGATTCACTAGCTTGTGTGAATAGCTGACTGTGATTACTACTACAAGAATTCTTGTAGCGTCATTACACTTGTAGGTTTATAACTGAAGAATGAGAATTGACGTCGTAAAAACAACTCAAGCAGTTGACTAATACAAATTTAATTTATTTGTATAAATATTTATGTACATGGTGTTACATGTGTTGGGAGCAGACTTCGTCTAAAAAGTTGTTGGACTAGTCTGCGCGCCCGAGCAAACTCTTATTTGACGTCACACATCGTAACCAACATACTTCGCATTAAAACCTCGGTTCAGTATTTAACCAGTTACATGTTTCTTTATACCTACATATCGTATTAAAGGCTTTTTACATAGTACGCAGGCAAAACTTTAACTTAGATAGTGACACATCATTCAGTAATATTTGTATTTCGGATAATTTTTATCTGACAACGGCGATGCCAAACGATGGGTTATTAATTTGATGAGTTACGTATGTATGTATTTATGTTTATCTGTTTCCTCGTATCTTCTAAGCTGGCCATCATAATTTGACAAATGAGGCATCATTGAAAACGTCTTGACTGGCCTCTGGTTATAGGCTATGTTACGTCTCGCTAAATTCAATATGGCGCCGTCTGGAGGCAATACAGTACTTGATTAAAAATAATGTTTGAAATATATCGTGATGGATATCTATTAATAGTTTTTATTTCGCTGATTTTAAGTTTTTTTAAGTAATTAGCGTTCAATTGTCACATACTACTTCATGTACCTACCTTACCTATACATAGCAATGATCTACTTGCGAGACTGAAGGAAGAGGTAATGCGTGGCAAGACATGCGACAACGTCTTTCCCCCGACCACCACGAACATATCTATGTTAGAGAAGAATATTTTCTGGTTTTGTACATATATGAGCACATTCCTTGCCGGAGTTGGGTTTTAGTTTTTAAACTTATTTTTTTTATGACAAAAGCACACAAGATTTTTTTTTAATTGAAGGACAAAGTTAACATTGTAGCTGATAAAATTAAGCTATTCTAGCTGCAGTTATAAGATTACAAAAATCTGACGTTTTTTTGTTTTTTCTCTTTACCTTACACTGTATTAAAGAATAATAATAATCTTAGGGGATCAGATCTGGGGGATCAGACCGGAACAACTCATAAGATCTTACTTTTTGCCTAATTTGTAACAAATGCTTATTACTGTTTATTTTTTAAGTGAACATTATTGATACAAGAATGCAAACCACTTCCTATCATTTATAGAAATTCAACTATAGCCGTGATTAAATCTTTGTAAAGATATTGACATCGAGGCCTCAGTTAGTTACTTGTGTCTGTAAGCAATTTATTAATGCTTGATGCATCCCCGTGATACTAATATTTTATGTTTATTGTAGCAAGCGTCGTCGCTCACAGGTCAATACACCTTAAAACTAATGGCATGTACCTTTGCCATACCAACAATGGTATGTACTATTAAACACAAATTGTATTGCCTCGTTTTGAAGAACTTAAATAGCTATAAAACAATTTTTGTTATGTTAATTTTCTGAAAATATCTGAAGATGTAAGAAAGACTTTGATTATTATATTTTAAGATTTTATGTGAAGTGTAAAGTGGACGTTTAGTTAAATACCGACACGTTAAGTTTAGAGGCAGTGAACTATGTCTCAGGAATTATATTTTAAATTATCTCATACAGTATCGGTAAATGATTTTAAAATAAACAGGTGTCTATTCAAATTACATCTCGCGCTCGTTGGCAGGTATGAGTTTTAGCGACATGATGCTTTTATGTTTATGAAGTTGTTAAGTAATTGGGGAATAGTGCAGTCGGTTTGATGCATCGGATTATGATAAATACCTGTAAGCTGTCAGCATTTTGTTGACGCCTATGGCTTTATAATTAAATATTTTAGATTTGTATCATTCTGCTTCAAACTGCACCTTTTTTTTTATCTCTGCAACACCTAAGGTTGACTGGTAGAGAATGCTTATAGTATTAACGCCACCTCTGTATCTATGTGCATGAAGTTTAATAAATGAATAAATTTTTGTAAGCTATTGCATAGCTTTTATCGCGGGCTTTGAGCGTAAAAATTAAACCTAACACCTCCCACTCCGCCTACCATAAAATTTATTTCTCAGGATAAACACTAGTGGCGCTAATTTTTACCACACCTAAACCAAATATTTTGTCACATTTGCGATAAATTTTATCTGGTAGAACTATAGAAATGAAGCTAAGATTTTAATAACGTCTAATAATGCATCAATGTAATGTAATGTCCCAGTTTTATTCTTTTTCGGAGTAAAAATACTTAGTAAGATGATAAAAAATCCTGAATAAACCTATAAGTATTGTAAGATAATAAAAATATTTTAAACGATATTGTACTTGTTTTCTTATTGGTCACCACGCTCAAAAAGTGATACTTGAATTAATATCAAAAAATACTGCATATAAAAAATAAATAAATAATTATAATTGCTTATGTTCCCGTCCCCGAGTGCCACAGGTTTTTTTTATAGAAATCTGTTATAAGTTGAAATACACGTTGAGTGTTTTGTGGAAGCATTACAGAAACAATGCTAATAAAAGAAATCCGAGCTTGGTATGGGAGGAGGGAATTTCAGAGGAGAAGAATATCGAGGCAGTATTTGGCCTCCGACGTTCTCACCTATAACAAATCGCAAAAATATACCTGCTCCTTTACGTCTATATTCTAAGGTGATACAAGTGGCAAATAATGATAATACTTGAGGTGACCTATTTCCAGCAGTTCTACGGATGAAACGATGTTAACAATAATGACGTTTTAGTAGGTACTAATAAAGCACGTATTCCACCTAATTAAATACAGACGTCTACATGATTCAGTAACTAAATGCAGTCAAGTGAAATAGCTTTTAGGAAGTTCCTAAATTCCTAAAAATTCCAGATGGAATACTCGATTTAAATAGTTCATCATATCCAACTGAGGTAAGTACTATTGACAAATATTACAAAGTTAAACTAATTGACACTAAGATTTGAAGATTATTATAATCTCGGAGGAAGTGCGTTCATAATATACAATAAATTCTTATTAAGCTAGCACCAGTATCGTTACGCCTTACGTTCGTCGACAAGGACTATTGTTATTTTATAATCTAGTCATATTTTTGTGTCGAAACTTATTTACCTCACGAGTACCTACGTGCAAAATATCTGTGGTACAAAATTTAATGGTAATTATTATTAAAATATACGATACAATATTAAAACTCGACAGTTTACGAATTGGACAAAATAGTGGTTCGATGACCGTGCCTCTTTTTCATTATAACAAGACGACGAGATAATTATACGTCACAGGGGGTATTCTCTCCAGTAAATTCTTAAGTTTTATTGTGCGGCCTTTTAACATCATCGCATAAAATTGTCGCAAATGAAATGAGAAGTCCCATTTAATTAGGTATGAATACGACCGCTTACACCATCAGCTGCATCACGAATATACCACGGCTCTCCATCGCCGCTGCGAGTGCTTCCCTCATACTCCGCACTCGTTTATTTCGAAACTACCCGCAAAGGATTTTAACTAGATTACTTTCAGCAGATTTTATAGGTCATCTCAGGAGATTTATTTAACTGTGATTTGTAAGGCATTTCTCATCTGGGCAGATTAAAAGAAATTCCGTCATTAAAAGTAATGGTGCTTGGTATGTGTTTAAGATTTATATCAGACTAGCTGTTGCCCGCAGCTTCGCTCGCGTGAATGTCGGTTATATCATCATCATTTTCCATACAAACTCTCATGCCCTATTTCAATCGCTTGAAGGCATTTTTCACGATAAATGATAACCTATATTGTTTCCCAAGGTCTATTCTATTTCTATACCAAATTTCATCATAATCGATTCAGTGGTTAAAGCGTGAAGGTGTAACAGACCGACAGAGTTGCTTTCGCAGTTATAATATTAGTATAAAATTAGTATGGATTATCAAATGCAATGTTTGAGCACGTCTTAATGAATTGAGGTATAGTTAGTGCCCATATCTCATGAAATTTTGAGATTATTTGTTAAAAAGCATGTTAAGAATACAAATATTTTCATTATACCAACAAAGGTTTGTACTGAGGTCGTATTAATTTGCATTAGGTGCTACTGGTACCTATAACAGGGCTATTACTCGTAGATATTCTCTAGTATTACTGTACATTATGTGTCAATAAAAACATTTTCCTTCTTCCTGTATATTATAATTAAGTTTCTGCATGCTGACATAATAGTGTACCATAACTATATATAATGATATACGATACTGTTATGTATAGAGAGTCAGATCGACAATTAAGATACTAATATAGAAATGATAGTACCATAATATCCAAAAATACATTTACATGCGTGCGCCGTTAAGCGTACGTTACGACCTAGCGCACTTTCCACGATGTTGTTATTGCTCGCCCCTCGGGAACCACTAGACGCTAAGAGCGCGAAACCGAACATCAAAGACCGTATAAAACGCACTTCATTCCATAAAGTTCCATAACAGAGGCGTTGGTAGTGAAGCGGCCAACTTAACGAGAGCCCTCTACACCCTTTCATATTCCTCCACTTTCAACTCGATGTTAGCTTTAGTAGAGGATAAAGGGTTCAGGTATAACTGGTGGTTCACATGACCGACGCAGCCGCACGCGGTATCGACGCGCTTCCCATCTAAATGGAGAGCGGCTCACGAACTACCCGCAGCTATTGTAAACAAGCAGCGTTCTCTATTCAAACTATCGTTACGCCTTCTATTCGCCGTTTCGTGCCGTATTGACGATCCGGGAAAAGGTCTTACCGTTTGCCCGCTCCTTGATAAGAATACTTTTATCGGTTGGCACAGATTTTCATACAAGTCGGAAGTGTTAAGGTATTATTGCTTCATCCTTTTCTATTAAAGCTCTAAATTTTCACATGGTACAGCCAAGTTTATTTGTATTGGATACATTTAAATCAAACAATGAAAATGCAAATCAACTAGAAGTAAACGTTGACCGCAATAAATTGCGGCTCTAAAAACTTTGTGCAAATTAAACTCTTACAAACCCAGTAGCCAGTTAAATTGCTTAAAAGAATAGGGCATCGTTAAACTAACCTGTACCTATCGAATTCTCTTACTGAGTCATATATTCTCCAATATTATACCAAACTGTGATATTTTTATTTTAAAAGCTACAAAAAAAGCTTCTCATGGTAAACAGAACTTACGCCTTTCTGTGACAGTTAATAAGACAGCCAACACGAAATAACGAAGCACTCATTCTCCTTGCTTTTTACACGAGCGGAAAGGCAGTTACCCAAAATGTTATTGTAAAATAAGTAGTGTTCTATTTCACAGGAAAATTCGTTTGCTACATAATAATATAGTATCAAAACATAACTCTTAGAAATTATAATTTGATTTAAATTAACGCACAAGAAGGTTACATATATTCTTTTTGTTTTTTTTTTCATGTGAAGTGTTCAGATTTATATATGCGGTAAGTAACGCGGCGCTCACGAATTGGCTATCGACGCGTGGATCCACGTGCGACCGAGGCGTGACCTCGCTGTAAGAATTCGCACATTTTTACGGCATAATAAAAATCGTAAATAATGCCAAGTGAGGCAGACGAAGTCAGGTCACGATATGCCTCGGGCCCCGGGCCGTCATCGAGACTGGTGAATTTACGAGTGGTCCGCGAATATCGCTCCATCCCACTACGCAAACGTTGATTTGAAATTAGCCTCGATCTGTTTATTTAAATAACTTCACAAATTGCGTCAACATTGCACTCAGACAACTCGACAACCATATCATTATTAGAATAGGTCAGGTCAAATCAGGTACACGTCCAAGCAATTTGACAGAGGGTCCTGAATATTATTATCACCGTCTCGTGACTTCTTTGTCTCATTTATAGGTGCGAAACCTTACCACCGAATTTATAGGAATGAAAACCTTTGTCATTGTGTTAAATATCCATGTTTACTAACGCTGAAACAGTGTGTATACACAATCCTTTGAAATGCAGTCGCCAAATAGTTGTAAATTCCAAAACGCAAAATGAATCAAATATTTCACATTCTATAAAGTTCCAAACATATTCGGCATAATTTTAATTTCTCAAAAAGTTCAAAGGTCTGTTGTAATAAGTACAGTTTCATCAGAGCAGTGGTTTAATTTAAAGGCAATAGAGCGAACCAACTTAATTTTCAGGCTCACCGCAGTTTCCTTTGTATGTAACCTCAGCGGATTAACGAACTTTTGTATCAGTTAAACTGAAGACCATACACGATGAAATGAATATTTACGTTCAATTATCGCCATAGGTACCAGTGTAGCTACACCACACATTATGTAGATTAAGCTTAGATTTTAGATTTGGTTGCACGATGGAAGTGCGATAGACTGCTGTGTAAGAGGTTTTGGTTTAATTCCCAAATGGAATAAATCTTGTGTGACCAATAAAAAATTGTTTTGTTTTGATTTTTAACTGACTCCGTCGCCGCGTCATCTGATATTTGCATTTTTAAAGTACCAAGCGACACTAAACCCCTTTTTCCTAGGACGAGACTTGTCTTTAAGAAAATCGTCCCATCAATCAAATCATCCCATTTTGCGACAAGTCTAGGATAACTCCTTTTTTAACCGACTTCATAAAAAGGAGGAGGTTTCTCAATTCGACCGTATATATATATTTTTTATGTGTTTGCGGATAACTCCGTCGTTTATAAACCGATTTTGATGATTCTTTTTGTTTTGGAAAGGAGATATTCTAAGGGTGGTACCATGATAAGAAAACCAGGATCTGATGATGGCATCCCAGAGAAATCGAACGAAACTTTCGAAAATGTACTGACGACTAGTGCCTTTGTTATGTTTTTCAAGTTTTCAAGTATTTTAAGGCACTACTATTTAGTGAAAGTTTGGAGTCGATCTGATGATGCACAAAGACAGTCGAGGAACTCCTCAACGATTTATATCAATTACTTGGTTGGACTTAATTCATTTCTAATGATGAGAACTTTGCTCCCATATGGGTTATAAGTGCCATTACAGGTGACCATAGACAGTCGAGGGAATCCCTCAGTAGCAGTCATGTTGGGCTTACTTCATACGTTTCAATATGCCAAAATGTTTAGTGTATACAAAAATAATATCTAAGTAAGATTTAGGTCTACCCATTAATAAAAATGGTAAAATAAAATAATTTTTAACAAAAAGAAAACCGACTTCAAACAGAAAGGCAACTAAAAAGTAAACAATAAATTTACATAGCACAAAGTAATTCGTATTTTGATTTAGTTAATTAGAAATAATTAAATAAGTATTTTATAATTTTGAAGTTGCTTGAATGTTTGTATTTGCTTGGCACCAACTTCATTGGTTTTTTTTTGTTTAAAATTATGACTGCTAGCGTACAAGTAGGATCATATCAACACACTAGCGCATTCTCTATTTACATACATACTGTGCTACTGTGTTGAGTATGATCCTATTTGTACGCTAGCTGTCAAAAAGGATTCCCTAACTATGATCATAGACAATATGAATCACATGTTATTATTATACCGTCATATGTTCTTCATTTAAAAATGACACACAGCTATGATCATATTTATATGATAGTGTAATAGCGGCTGTCACGGTGGCCTATAAAGAAATATTAAAAAAATGAAAGTATAGTGTAAACAGAGTTAGACCTAGAAGCATCTTTATGGAACAGATAGAAAAAGGGGTTAATGTCTCGTATCAAGAAGTCCACAATAAAACTAATGAAGTTATACAAACGATCCCTAACTCTGACTTCTGTCGAAATAAAAAAAATAATGAGGTAATGAAGTGCATGAAGAATGCAAAAATAATTTTAAGTAAGTATGTATATTTTCTATTGTACTTTTATTGCTATGGTATCATTAGCACTGCCGCCAGTTCTCCATTTCAAAAGTGTTACCTCGTCATATTAGATATTAAATTTTAGATAAGTAAATTGGAAATTACAAAAAAAAAATGTTAGTTCTAGTTAGGTTAACAGAAAAATTCATGTTATGTAGGTATGATGTTATTCAAGTAGATATTTTTCTTTCACTCACGTACCGATATTTACCGCCACGTACAAACTGAGATAATAACATAGGGATTTAAATGTAGTAGAGAGTAAAGATTACGCTAGTTATCTTAATTAGGTAGTATGTACATTAATACGACTTGAGAATCCGGTTCGTATATCTCTAAATATAGATTTACAGATGTAAACCAACTCGAAAGGAGTAACTATTTATCGCCTCTTATTTTTATTCTTAGTTTGCGATTCAATTTACTCGTGTAAATGTTTTTTGACAAAGCTAGTTAGTGTGCAATAATGTTGGAACCTTATAGATAACACTGGACTATGAAGCTCCTGCTTGGCGTCCAAACGTCTCGACGCCACGGCATTGTACGGAAACTGACCCGTTTAAGCCTGATTAATGGGCAAGGCCTTAGTCTTCGAATATCAGTCTGTTTTTCCCTAAACGACAATCCCGGTTTTTGAATTTTTGAAAACACGATAGGCCACTTAGCGCCCCGTGTCGCACCCGATCGTAACTTAGCACCGTTCGATACGGCTGCCATATTGGCTCGTTCTTTTCGGTGCAATTTACTGCGCGGCGCCGCCGGGGGCCTACTGACATCGTCCGACTGAAAAGATGCGCACCGATTTATTTACCGTCGATTGCATTCGGGAGCGTGCCCACTGTGTCCGATATTTATGTTACGCACCGTATGCCTGCGCAAATTGCCAACAATGCGAAAATACATTTAAAGTAACGCCTTCAATACTGCGGCAGTCTCGTATTTTTTTCAAAGTCCCATGTCCCGTGGTGTGTCAGATTTACTTTTGGCATTTATTCTACCTATAGCCTCCTCTGAATAATCTAGTTAGTTTATTTAAAATTAATATCACAAGGAAGATAAATGAGGTTATAAGGTTAGCCTTTCCTTTGTATTATTACCAACGGTCGATCATTCTTATACATATCTTAATTTGTCACCTCGCAAACGACCATAAATTAGCGTTAAGGTGGTTCCGACGAAATTTCGACGAAATCCGCTACTTTCATCTCGATAATTGAGTAGATTCTAATGCTATTTATTCTTTTTTTTTTTGCCAACAATATACTTTGATTCATGAACTTTAGAATAGTAGAAGAATTATTTACAATAATTGATTATATAACTTATACCAACGATATTAAAACAACGTGATTTCACTTATTTCGAAATATTACTTTGTAATTACTATAGTTATAAATATAAAAGTTATATTGAATCAACCGGAATAAACCAAATGTCAACTCTGTAGGTTTATTTCATTTATTAGGATAATGTTTCAATAGTTATTGATAATTTGGCTGAATCAGCGTCGCAGGGGCTCTGCGCGGGCGACGGGAGGCAGAACGGCAGAGCGGCGCAAGCCCTTCTGACGGACGGACGTATGCGGTTTTTTTAAAAATTATTTACGTAATTCAATAATTGCAAATAAATAATATCAAAAAAAATATTGTGTGGATAGATTTAGTGTTGCAAATAAATTAGATTAGTTATTTAGATTTTTTTAGTGTATTAAATACGTAGGTATTTACCTACATTTATTATTATTTTTCATCAAAATGACTAAAATTTCACGACTGAAACAAATACAAATGCAAAGGATTCAATAATAGAATATCCTGTAAGTAGGTATATACCTACCTTCATATTTTTAGTAAAATACCTTCTTTGAGATACTTACCTAGGATATCCTTTAATTATGTTTAGTTCCACGTAAACTAGGTAGCAGGTGGTGAGCCTATTGTCGCTCGTGATAAGATCAAGGCAACACCAGGCCTCAAGAATCAGTAAATTCCTGCTGTTATATACCCTAGGGGTATGAATATGAGCTTGCTACAATATTGTCTATGTCTACTATCATTTCGAACTAGGTGTGTGGTAGGTGGGCACATGAGTAAAATATCTAACTTGGATATTTACTCATGTGGCAAGGGCGCTTTCCGATTCCGACCGACGCGACGCGACGACGGCGACGCCGGCGTAGGTACGAGGTGCTTCGGTCGGAACACGAACGTCGGCGTCGGTCGTACAACTAGCATAGAACTCAAATTACAATGATTATACGTGACATGCGTCGGTTTGCGACCTAGTTAGGTACCTACACAAAACAACCATACACGCTGCTGTTAGCTACCTAACTATCTACGTTATCTTGCACGAGCATAAATACCTATACATTCTATATATACATACGGTGTGTACTTGAATATTCTATCGGTAAGTAATACCGATAAAATATTCAAGTATTTACCTCGTTAGATTTTTTTTCATGAGCTGATAAAATCAGTGATAAGATACTAGGCTAAAGTAAATACCTACCCTTCTACTTTCAATGCATCTTATTTTGATTTATTTATTTGATTGCAAGAAAGGAAGAAAAAAGGCTTTACAAAACGTCTTAGTCTCTAACCAAACTAAAATATTTGAAGACTGTGAAATTATCACAATTAGGTAAATTAAAAATCCTACTCTCTGTTCCTTTATTATCGTACTATATGAATTTTTAATCCTAAAATTAAATAATATATTGTTGAGTGCCTACTGGACATAACAAAACTAATACCGTATTTTTCGAGTAATAGGTGTATGTAGAAAGTAATAGACCCGGCACGGTGGCACAGTATAAAGAATTCTACTCTTTTTTGTACAGTCTTTACCTAACTAGGTAAAGGCAAAAGAATTATGGTTTAGCACTCTATGTATGTATGTATGTATCTTTATTATATTATATTATAAGTCTATGTACTGTAAAACTACCCCGTGACGTCGTCCGCATGGATCCGTTACTTAGCGATAATATTACATTAGTTCTACTTTACCGATTTTGCATTATATTATACATTTACAATACTACAATATGTACGTACATACAAATAATTATGTATGTACACATATATTTGTATGTACATATTGAAGTAATCTATACTTATAATGAATCTCTAGCGAGGTAATTTTCACGGTACATCCAAATCACTCAAACAGTGGGTACAATGCGTCTACTTTGGCAATTGTTCGTGTTACTTATTTTGCTAAGGGTACATGATATTGTGTACCTTACGTACGGGCACTTACTAGAAGATAATCAACATTTATTTATTTATTGAAAAAGTATTTACAATATCATTACTTCATTACAGATAAAAACCCAATACGATATCATAAAAAACCTAAAATTAAAAACACTAATTACTAAATAAATATATCTACTTATCCAATACTATACATTTTTGTGCAACATCCTTGAATTTTGATAGGGTACATTGAAAAATATCAATTTCTATAGAAATAATGATATACACATAGGAATGATGACGCTTTGTTTAAAGCATGTGTAACTGAAAATCCTTATCAGCTCCGTCATTTGAATTCAGTTTTGCTGGTGAATGGTGCTGTTTCAAATTCAGTGCAGTGGTGGCCATACAGAGTAAAGATACTGTGGGAGAAAAAGGAAATAAAGAGGACCGAGGAGGTAACTATGCCTTCGGACCACTGACTTTCAGACAAAACTTACACTTTACGTCGTTATGTACATCTCCAGCCAAACCGTCCTTATTCTTATTCTTGCTTATTCTAAAAGATCTACTTCCGTAAAATTTTTGCTAGCTATACAATATACAGAACGATTTACTGAAGTTATATTTGTGATATCCAGATGAACCGAAAATAAATAAGCAAAATGAAAATATGTTAATTCATATAGGTTAATTAAATTAACACTTATGAACGTCAAAGTTTACAAAATGTCAGCAAATTAACCTACAACCAGTTCGCTGACAAAGTAGAGCCATGAGAAGAACTGGCAAGAAACTCAAGCCACTCATTTTAATCGCCAGGTTATTACAATTTTTGTAAGTTACAGTTTCAAGTAGCATGCAAAGTGACACAGGCAATACACTTAACTCTATAGGTAATTAAATACTTACAGCTTTCTATGTTGCAAAGAAAAAATAAAAAGTAAAATGCGTGCTTTACAGGCTGCCTCAATTTGCATATTGCTACAAAAGTACGAAAAGTCAGGGAGAAGTCAAGGGGAGTCAAGGGAAAGCCAGGGAGAAGCGAGGGAGAAGTGAAGAGAAAGTGAGGGCAATGTGAGAGGAAAGTGAGAGGAAAGTGAGAGGAAAGTGAGGAAAGTGACGGGGAAGTTAGGGGAAGTGAGGGAGAAGTGAGGTGGAAGTGCGGGAGAAGTGAGGGGGAAGTTAGGGGAAGTTAGAAGTGAGGGGAAGTGAGTGGAAGTGAGTGGAAGTGAGGGGAAAGTGAGGGGGAAGTGAGGAGGAAGTGAGGAGTGAGGGAAAAGTGAGGAGTAAATGAGGAGGAAGTGAGAGGAAAGTGAAGGGGAAGTAAGGAGATGGGAGAGGAAGGGAGGGGGAAGGGACAAGGCAGGAGCTCTCGAATGCAGGGAAAGGGATAAGAAGTGATAAGAAGGGAGAAGAAAATGAGGGGAACGAAGGAGAAGAAATGGGGAAGTGCTAGAGAAGAGAGGAGAAAGCGAGGAGGCAAGGTAGAGAGAAGTGGAGGAAAGGGCAAGAGATGCTCGAGGAGAGGCAAGGGATGCTGAAGGAGGTGAAGAGGAGAAGAGGGAGGTGAGGAGAGAAGCGGAAACTGTGGAGAGTGGAGAAAAAGGGCGATAGGGAATGAGGGGAAGGGAAAAGTTATTGTAGTGAATATTTGCCTTTGTGTATTGTATTTTTTTTTTACGAGGGATATCTTTAGGTAGGTGAAAGAGGGTTTGTATGAATGGGAGATTAAAAATACTATGGAAAACAGTATTTAAACAATATAAAAATGTCTATTGGAAAAATCAATATTCACGCGAGCGAAGCCGCGGGCAAAAGCTATCTATATACATAAAAGCAAAAGGTCACTCACTTACTCATCACGAAATCTCAGAA
Organism: Parascotia fuliginaria; assembly: GCA_963082885.1. Classification (NCBI taxonomy): domain Eukaryota; kingdom Metazoa; phylum Arthropoda; class Insecta; order Lepidoptera; family Erebidae; genus Parascotia; species Parascotia fuliginaria. The sequence goes on along the minus strand of OY720180.1, from coordinate 7,365,231 downwards.
ACAACAAGTGCTAGGAATCTCAAACTTTGCATGATCGTTCCTATTAGGATATAGGCGCTCACTTAGACGGGATTTTGCAAAATCCATCCTCTATGGGTGTATAAAGGGGTGACAAAGTTTGTATGAAACTTCTATAGTTTTTATAGTAGGATTACCAAATTACTAGAAAATACTCTTTTTTTAATATTCAGAAACTACCCTTATTAAGTGAGCAAATAAGAGTCGAAGTTTGTGTGAAAGTGGTTCATCAGTTTTAGCGGTAGCGGGTTTAAATGAGATTCGCCATAGAGATGGATAATACTGATATTTATTTATTTATTTATTTATTTATTTAAGCTTCTTACACACAGAATGTATAACGGCGGACTTAATGCCAACGGCATTCTCTACCAGTCAACCGGGTAATGCAGAGTTGAACCACAGTAGGTGCATGATAGCAGATAGTAAATGTAGTAAAATTGTTAATACTAATGTTGAATATTTTACTAAATAAGACCATAACAATACACATACGTACGTATAAATATAATGATAAACATACATAAAAATCATACATATAGTACTAGTACTACATTATTACACATAAATATATATGTATATATATATATATAAAACAATAAATGTAAACTATTGGATTGATTTTGCCAATTTATCTATGAGAAGTGTCCGAACCTTTATCTTAAACGTGCTTCGGTTAGTTGCCATCCTGATTTCCAGAGGGAGGGCATTCCAGAGTAATATTGATTGGACAGGAAAAGAGGAGTGGATGAAACCGGATTTATGAGAAGGACAGGCAAGGAGGAGATTGTTGGAGGAGCGAAGAGGCCTTTCGTGTAAAGAGCAGAGGTATTTAAATTGGGAGGTCAAATATGTGGGAGCATTAGGATTAGCAAGGATGGAATAAAGTGTAGAGAGTGCGCGCAGACTACGACGCTGACGAATGGGAAGCCAGTTCAATTGGGATCTATAGGTAGACACATGGTCATACTTGCGAAGACAAAAAACGAATCGAATGCAGTTATTGAGAAGACGGTCCAATTTGTTGAGAAGATCTGCATTCAGGTCAAAATAACACACGTCACCATAGTCAATCAAAGGAAAGACTAAAGTCTGCACAAGCATTGCCTTAGTCTCACAAGGTAGAAAATTCTTTAGCCTATACAGAGTACGCAGGGTACCGGTGACTTTCTGGCTGACTTGCGTAACTTGGGCTCTCCAATTCAATGTAGTGTCGATGTGTAGCCCTAGATCTTTAATACTTGGACACAAATCTATGATAGCCCCGTTAAATATGATTGACGGAAGAGTAGTCCAGTTTAGTCTGCTTATAAGGCGTTGGCTGCCAACGATGGTGGCTTGGCACTTTGAAGGGTTTATAATCAAACCAAATCTGTCAGACCAGTTTTTAATGTGCTCCAGATCCCGGTTCACCATGTCAACCGCAGTTGAGATGCAGTCAACACTTGCTTGAGAATAAATCTGCAAGTCATCAGCATACAGATGATACGCACACTGAAGATTAGGTGTTAAAAGATTAATAAAAATTGAAAATAACAAAGGAGATAAAATACCGCCTTGAGGGACGCCAGAGTCAATGTCACCCCAACTTGAAGATGAATCTTCGAAGCGGACAGACTGCTGACGACCTCGAATGTAACTTGAGAACCATTTCAGAGCTTCAGAGGAGACCTTATAGTGGGAAAGGATGGACAGAAGGATATCGTGACTGACGGTATTGAAGGCATTCGAGAAATCGACCAGAGCCAGGACTGTGACTTTGGTACTCTCCATGCCCTCCCTAATATCGCCAGTCACTTTAAGGAGCGCGGATACAGTGCTATGTCCGGGTCTAAACCCAGACTGCATGGGACTAAGTAGCTGATTGCGGTACACAAAATGGGAGAGTTGCTTGTGCACGCAGGCCTCAAGCACTTTGGATAAGAAGGGAAGAATGGATATAGGACGGAAATGATTGGGTAGTGTGGGATTTTGAGTTTTGGGTAATGGGATAACGTATGCGTTACGCCACGAGGATGGAAAGATTCCAGAGAAAAGGGAAAAATTAATAATATGGGTAATAGGAAAAAGGAGGTGCTCAAGGATTGCCATGACCATGCGACGACTGACATCATCACAGCCCACGGCATTCGATTTAATGGAAAGGATGACTTTTTTGATCTCATCCGATGCTACTGGAGAAAAATGAAAGGATTCAATATTTGGATGAGGTAGACCAGCTAAGTAATCAACAGTTTGGCACTTGGTTTGGTGATCTAGCGGAGTAGTAGTGATGAAATAACGATTAATATCCTCCAAACCAAGTGTCATCTGCAAATCAACACGACGCTGTCTGCCGATACCTAGAGTCCCAAGAAACTTCCAAATATCGACAGGGGACGAGGAATCTATGTTACTAAGAATATGTCGGCGTTTGGCGTTACGTATCATCTGATTGCAGCGATTTCTTGCAGACTTGAAAAGTGACCAGTTTTCGTCACTACGGTCCCTTTTGTATCTCCGAAAAGCCCGATTTCTACGCCTCATGGCCATTTGAACTCCTGCTGTAATCCAAGGTGCAGGTAGGCGCTTTTGTCTCACTTTCTTTATCGGAGCATGCTTATCGAAAAGCTCTATAATTTTGTTTTTCAGATGATCAACTTTCGCATCCACTGAGGCAGCCGAGTATAAATCGTCCCAGTTGATCTTTGAGGCGTCCTTACTTAGCGCCTCACTATCTATACGACTAAAACAGCGCCTGCGCAGAACTTTAGGTTGGAGTTTCGGAGGTTTTAGGGTGTAGGAAAGGAAAATAAGGTCGTGGTGAGAAAATCCAGAAGCAAGGAGTTGGCCATGGGACGAGACTAGATTAGGAGAGGAAGTGAGAATGAGGTCAAGCCATGTGTCCTGCCCCTGAACATTGTGATGAGTAGCTTGTAGCGGTAGCACACGGAGGCAGACAGACTCAACAATCTCAAGAAGTTTACAGGATCGATGGGAACGAGGACAAAGGAGAGGATATTTATTACTGATACAATGTACGGTTGCCGTAAAATCTGGCACCCATCTGAATTTTCACGCGAACGAAGTCGCGGGCAACAGCTAGTCTATAATATGTATGTATTTACAAAAAAAAAAGTATATAAGTAGTATATCAGTTGTTTAGTACCCATAACACAAGCAAATATAATTGCTTAATTTGGGGCTAAGATGGCTCTGTGTGAATGTGGTAGAATATTATTATTATATTATAGTTATAAGGTGCATTTTATGCTTTTTGTTTCATTATCTCAATTTTGGCATATGTGTGGATTGGTTCCTTTTTGCATAAGTAGGTCCAATTGTTTTTTTATGCTTATTAGTTTAAAGTGTAAGTTAAACTTACTTGTGATTTTTATTATTAGTATCTACATTTGTTTTTATTATAAAGTGGTTTGTAAGTCAATTTAAATTTTATAAAAACCATGTTTTAAATTTATAATAATTGATGCGATACCTATAATCTTGTTTTAAGGGAAGTTTTGTGTTAGTTGTAAGTTTAAAAAATGAGTGTATTTTAATAACTTTTAACTTCAGTTTGATCGATAATGATCTAATACTTTATAATTCTGTTGCGTTAAAATGCCGTTAAACTATAAGGTTTTAAGTTTAACCGCGTTTAAGCGTAACAATGAATCAAGTTTTGTACTCTTATTTAAACACATTTATAGACTACCAGACTTAAAAGCAGTGAACGGACGTTAACCACGTTTAACATGAGGTAGTTCCACAAGTATTAATGATAAGCTAAATTGACATTATGTGCTATACCGACATTTTAGTTACAATTAAGTTCTTTTGTTTTTTAGGTTTTTAACAAATAATATTTTTTATGAAATAGAGACACTAAAATGCCGTTACGCTAAGCGTAGTGGCATTTTAGCCGCTGACTTATTAGATTTTTGTAACACCAATGGTATACTAAAACGCAAAAAAACGTTTTATTATAAAATTTAATTATATTTACAAACTGACAGGAGAATAAATTGAAAGTATTTCATTTGATCTATATCTTGGTACCTTTAAATCTCAAATAATTGTTGTCATTTGTAAGTGACAACGGTTTCAATTTTTGCCGCGTTTTTTGAGTGTTTACTCAAAACTCGACTTTGGCAGTTAACGGCATTTTAGTTATACCACGGTAGAGCTGGATTTTGAGTTTATTGGTTTAACCCACAGTAGTTATTTTTATTTCTACTACATATTTAACAAACGTCATGATTCTAAACACTCATCTTTGCTTTCGCTACTATATAAATAATAAATATATAAATAATATATACTAAAAAATATACATACTTACTAAACGAAATAATAAAAGATACTAAAAAAATAATTCATTATTTTCGCGTCTATCAGATTTTAGCTCTGCGGTTTCGGACAAGTAAGGTCATTGTCTTATAGTTGTGCTACTGCTACTTGACGCTAGAGGGCGGACTCGCACGCAATGTTTTTTTCGGGTGAGGCGCGGGGTGGTGAGGAAGCGAAACGCTCAAGGTCATATGTGACGGAACGCCCTTAAGTGCCTTCTTAATAAATAGCGTTGGAATGATCCTCTGTTATATATAATTTAAATTAATTTAAAAGAAACTGCTGATAAAATTACATTTCGATTGGATTTTAATGTCTCTCCGGCGCTGTAACTCGGGTCGCGGCATTATGGTGTATGCTTAAATTATTTAAAGTAATTTAGTAGATAAGGAGGATATCTCGTGACGCTAATGTACCTACAATAAATCGTATTTTAGAACGTTTGAGTCATTTGTAATGTAAATTTAAAAACCTTGTCCTGGCAATGTAATGCAACTTAAAGAGAGTGCATTCATATTTTCGATTTCGGTAATGTTTAAATCTTAAAATCTTTTTTGATATGTTTGCAAAATAAAAACTATTGTAAATAATTTAACAAAAAAAGGTTTGTCTTTTGATTTAAAGTCTGTTCACGGATTTTGCAATTAGAAATCGGAACAGTAAAATTGTTTTTTATTGTTTTTCTGACTACTGCAACAAACTGGTAATTGTATTGTAACTTGTACATCTTGTACTCGTACTTCTGTGTACTTTCGGCAGTACTTTTGTGTTTCAGACTTGCTCCGCCCGTACATGACAAAGTGAAAATACTAAAAGCGCTAGCAGTTTGTTTTACAGTTTAACATTGTTTTCTTTTCGATCAGCAGGTAGAGACAAACATCTACTTTGTGCCCTCCCACCCAAGCCGCTCAAGTTATTCGCCTTTGTGATAGTTTAGACTAGAGAGGAAAAGCTGTAAAAAACTACGAGTTACCTCTATTTTACCGAAAAATATTCAATCCGCTTTATATGCGTAGGCAAGTTGTACAATAGTTTTATGGCGTGTATTCTAAAATAAAACTACGAGTACCGCTACGTTGTTAGTAGGTAAATAATTTCTTCATATCAGAATGAATTATATTTTCACCACCGTAATCATCATCCATCTATCCATCCATCCATCCATTCATCCATCCGTCCATTGTCTTCAACGGTCTTCACAAAGGTCTGCCCCCAAATATTATATTTGGAGGTTTTGTTGTAATCGTCACGCTTTGCAGGCGGGTTGGCGATCGCAGCTGCCCCTTTTATTGTATGATTATCAATTATCATCATGTTTGACCAGCATTAGTTGTTTGTTGATTTCGGTAAGGGTTGCGGTGGGTCATTATGTCTTGAAGCATATTTTAGAGTCGTCATTTTTATATAATTTAGCTTCATCGTGCAAAATTAATAATAACTAATAATTTAAATTTTGTGTGTTTGTACCTTCTTAACAATAAAATGAAAATACACATCCAATCACTTCGGAGTAACTAGATACATTAGTAGTTAAAGTAACGTTGGATACATAAATAGTAATTGCCGACAGAACTCCTTACTACCGCCTTTCCTTCCATGAATTTCGCCGGCTCCCGTATAGTCTCAGTTCCAATTACTCTTTGGAATCGGTGTCCACTGTAATTGGATTGGGCTGGCAACCGGACTTGTTGGCATTTTAATTGTGCTATTGTGACACCGGACATCGTCTGCCGCTCGCTCGAACACCGTCAGCGCTAGAAAAAGCTTTTTGTATCAAATTTACACATCTGAATTCGATAATACGTCAATAAATGTTAGTTGCAATTGACACTTCTGATTTACAGCTATAGACACAATTAATTAGAGCAAAAAGTTACGCTGTTCCCACGATTTAGTCCTAAAAACAAAAACACGTGAGAAAACATCTCTGTCACAGGCGCGTCAAATATTTCTTCAGAGGCCATCAGTTGCGTAGTTTTAGGAAACCAAGACATTAATGGAATGGCTGACACGTATTGTCGATCGGTGTTCGAAGAATCGTAATGTGTTAAAATGTGAGGAATTACGGATTAATTCGATTCTTGGTAGGCTAAACGCCTACCGTATGTGCAATCCTGCAATTTGTGATTTTCTGTAATGGGCTATTGACCATTTTAGCTTACCTTTACATTTAAGAGGTTATTCTGAGGTTCTGTTTGGTTTAAATATTTGTTATATACGAATATGATTAAAATGATCTCTGTGATAGCTTTTATAAATCTTAGACAATTTTCATTCTATACTCTTGTAAATATTAAAATCTTCTATTTAACCAAAAGTGTAGCGATAAATTCTTAATACTACCATCTTAACCGTTTCGAATAAAATCATATTTTCTGATAAAGAATTATGGTTTTATGTTACCGATGGTTTGTTATTAGATAAACGTTGGATTTTAATTCAAATATCATTTTGTTTGGAGCCGTTTTGTGTTGTTTATTTTGTATTACTCTTATTATTCGCCACAGAAACCATTGTCGGCGGCGCTGCCACTTCAGAATATTTTATACAAATTTTAGAAACAAGAACAAGGACCGAGTGACAGGTACACTTATTCGTGTTGCTTATTTTTGCTTAGTGAAGTTTTATCGGATACCAATCGTGGAGGCGCGGCATGTTGTAGATGAATAAAATATAAATTTCTGCGTTGAGCGCGCCTGCTCGCCCCCGAATGGGAAGTTTGGATGCCGCTTTAATGGAGTTCTGAAGTTTGGCATTCGTTTCTATTATTGCCACGGAATTGTTTGTTGTCGTTGATTTAAATTTCACGCTCTAGTTAGTGACTATCAAATCTTATTTGTCAATTATCTGCATTTTGAATCAAACTCGCGCTTGTCTTTATGCGCCATCGCTTTTGTATTTGTCCGATGGTTATTGCTATAATTGGCTTTGCCGCTTTGAACTTGCCGGGGGTAGACCCCGGCAAGTTCTATTGATAAGTCTTGGCTTGCTGGGACACAAATATATCAGAAATCTCACGAATTTTCTCTATAACACCGACATAGCGCTGTTGCTGATCTCTGTCGTCCTTCTTTTTTATTTTGGCGAATTTTTAGCGTCCCAAAGTCACTTTTAAATTTGAATTCTTTCCTCGTCTTCTACGAAAAGGTATCGAATGCTTCGCCTTTGTATCACTTTTTGTGCTATCTCGTACACAGTTGAGGTTCAGACATTATTTATGATTTTGGAAAATAAAATAATATTCTTGTTACTAAATCAAAGTTTTTCGTTCGTTTGTTACAATATTGTTACTATTTATTGACTACACATGTGCATTCGAAAAAAGCAAATTGAAATAATAATTATTATTATTTCAACAACTACACACAACGGCATCTAGACCTAAAGTAAGCTTATATTATAGCTTGCGTTATGGGTTCTAGAATGCGGATATATATACTTAAATACTTTTTTGTAAATAGATACATATTATTATACATAGAAACACTTAGACTAATGCAAATATACATGTTCATTTTCTCCTTTGTTGAAGCGAAATCTGTCGTTAGGGTAATAACTGGTATAAAATAAGTTAATATATAGAAAATTAATATAATAAAGAAAATTAAACTGCATTCATACCATTTTGAAAGTTCCATGCATCAGGAATAAGACCGCCATAAATACGATCATAATAATAACCGACCCTAAAGACCTCAAACCCAATTTCCATTATTTTGATTTGATACATAAATATTTTTAAGTAGGGTACTTAGTTTGTCTAATCGCCTCCTAATCTAGCCTGAAAGGCACACTTTAGCATGAGCATTACTTTACCCGCTTTCTTGTTACCCTCTTCCATATTAAGTACTAATATTTCCTCTAAATTTACAAACTAGTAGAACGTTTTAAAATTTTCTTTTTACAAATAAAGATAGCATTAAATTTACGACATCCGATAAAATGCTATAAATGAAGATACAGATATATTTGTCTATATAACAATTTGACTGGACAGTAGTAGGTTTATATAGATAATTAATACTTAGACCTTTATGTTACAATATAATTTATTAGCGTCTTAAAATACTGTAGGAACAATATTTTAAGCAATTTGCATATTCTATAAATTATCTGTAATAATTTATTGGCGTATTAAGATCCGTAGATTTCTAAATAATAGAGGTGGAGACATAAATCAGTAGTGCTTCCGGTGTTAGCTAGTGTCTAGTTGACCAGGCCTGTTTATCAAAGCGCATGGGTACGACCTGGGCATTTTGACATTCATCGTATGTATTATGGTTATTAAGATTATTGATATACACCTCGTGGTAGGTTTTTAATCCACTTCAAAGGCAATTAGATTTGCCAAAAGTCGAATATATATGACTACGAGCAAGTAAGTGAGAACGAATGGTACCTACCTTTCAGAGAAACGAGCAATCGTGTTAGGCAGGAGAGAGAAAGAGCACGGCTTCTAATGTCGCTTTTATTAAATTGCTACTTATTATTTTTATTAAAACATTTCTTTAACTACCCTAATAAAGAAACATTTTGTTCCATGTCCGCCTCTTTGCTCACGTAATTTAATTTAGCGAATGTGCTTTCTTGTTTATTGATCCGTGAAATGACTTTCGTGAAAAAAGAAATAATATCTATTCGTACGGAAAAGTTTCTAAATTGTACCGTCGGGAAATAATACCGTTTATAGTTTATATTGCGGCGAAAATATTGTACCACAGCAAATACAAAACGAATACCGCACTTACTGTTCGATAATAATTTTAGAAAGTGAATTTTGTATAACAGTTTTTGTTCGTGGCTAATATAAGTACGCGGTAGAATTACTCAGGGTCATTACGTGCACCTGATCTGGTATGCTCGTATAAATGTTGTAGTGGAACAATTGTGACACTAATAGATCTTACTCTAATAACTAACTCATGAGCTTTGTTCCCGCAATTACCCGTCGCACGTCATCATATATTTTTTTTATTTTTGACGCGACATGTGATTGTGACTGTACAATATAGACATGTGAACTTCTTTCTAAATGAGAGTCGATAATAAAATACGAGTATGAAACGCGCGCATAATTGCGGGTGTTTAGGCATCTCGCACCGCTCGCGACTCGCACCGCGGTGCGACTTGCCTAATAGCTCCTCTTGAATGGGTCACATCGCACCATATTGTTAGAGCGGTGCGAGTGGCCTAAGGTACTATTTGAATGGGTCATGTCGCACCACTGTTTGAAACAATGGGTTTGGTTTCATATCAACACTTTAGATGATTATAATTTTGTTGGTACCGACATGTAGAAAAGTGGTTATTAGGAAAATAAACAGTTGCGATATTTATATCGTATCGTAATATTTATATTCAAAAATTATAAAGATCACAGATTAATAATAATAATAATAATATTCTACCACATTCACACAGCGCCATTTAGCCCCAAATTAAGCAATTATATTTGCTTGGGTTATAGGTACTAAACAACTGATATACTACTTATATACATTTTTTTTTTGTAAATACATACATATTATAGATAAATTACACCCAGACACAGAACAAACAATCATGCTCATCACACAAAGGTTTGTCCTGGGTGGGAATCGAACCCACGACCTCCGGCTTAGCAGTCAGGGTCACTAACCACTAGACCAACAGGCCAGTCAAAAGATTGAATAGGTACTAATTGTTTTAACTATAACATTACACATTTTAACTTAAGACTAATATTGTAAATTACAGGTTATGTTTTAGATTTTGATTCTTAAACTGTGATTTATAATTACTTTTAAAACAAAATTATTTTTACAATTGTTAATTTTCAAAGATTTATGTTGCAAAACTGCAATTTATAATAGCTTTTAATTAAAATATTACGTAATTTAGGTTTGAAACAATATTGTTCCTATTGATTTATAAGATTAGTAATGTTGCATCGTAGTTTAAAGTAAAAATATGTAGGTAATATTTTTTTACATTCTTATTTTCGTTAATTTGTTAAATTTTACGTTTATCCATCTCAATAGTAAAGAAACCAAAATTTGACTTCTGTGATTTTATTGTGTCATTTACAATATTAGTCTTAAGTTAAAATGTGTAATGTTATAGTTAAAACAATTAGTACCTATTCAGTCTGTAATCTTTATATTTTTTGAATATAAATATTACGAATTATATCGCAACTGTTTATTTTCCTAATAACCACTTTTCTACATGTCGGTACTAACAAAATTATAATCCCCTATAGTGTTGATATGAAACCAAACCCATTGTTTCAAACAGTGGTGCGACATGACCCATTCAAATAGTACGTTAGGCCACTCGCACCGCTCTAACAATATGGTGCGATGTGACCCATTCAAAAGGAGCTATTAGGCAAGTCGCACCGCGGTGCGAGTCGCGAGCGGTGCGAGATGCCTAAACACCCATAATTGCATCATAGTAAGTAAATACATTATAATTAGTATCATTCAAACAATATCGTCTTGTATTTGTATTAAAATACAAGAGTATATTGTATTAAAACTACTAAGTACCACTTGTATTAAAATAGTAATAACAACGCTGTATTACATAGGTGAAAACAAGAAAGTGAAACGAAAAGAAAGCAAAGTTTTAATTCGTATAAGTTTCATAATAGAGCAGATTAGTTATGTAACGGCTATAATTGAAATGACAGTTCCGCATCAATCTTTATCATACATGAACCGAACTATAATAAAATGGTAAAAACACGCCGCCAGAGCGAATAACGAAATACGTATGCCATATACCTATGTACATCGGTTTATATCGTTCAATTAATTTAATCAACCGTATTGATTAAATGTCAGGTACCCAATTAAATTATCGGCGGCATATCGTGGATGCAACGCGAGCGCATTCTCAAGGCGTACCAAACGGGAGAGCGGGAGAGCCGCGGGCGATATAATTCGCGCTTTGCTTTCGTATCTCGTTCCAATTCGATTGCTGTGCCAACATTTGATGTTACTATATTTGGCCGCAGATTATAAGTCCGCCGTACCTGTTTGCTCACGAAAATAATCCGAGAACCTTTTCATAGATACAACTACAACTTATTTTATGAACCTATTGGAATAATCGAATATCCAAACAAAACAAATGTTCTTAAAAGTGAGGAGGTGAATAATATTTTGAAAGTTGTTATCAATATGAACAGTGCTTACCTTTAGTAAATGTCTGATCTAACCTACTTATGACTTGGATTCTTAATGTCATCATTTTGGTTCTTGGGATCTTTTGTTCTTTGTCTGTTATAGCTGAGGTTTCTTCACAATATTTTCTTCATTGTACTTATTTAGGTGATTTTCAAGATGAACTTATTTAGTACCAACGGCATACTGTTTTAAATGTAAAGTACTGGCTCGTTATCAAACCCTCAAACCTAATCATCAGAACGACATCATAGTTATTTTAATTAGACAAGATTCCAATTCCATATTTCTTTTGTGTCCATCATTCCATCATTCTTAATAATAAGCATATAAATAGACTTTATCTTGTTTCAGGTCCATGCTATTATCTTTATTACTAGTGGCATTTCCAATTGCACCATATACAGACTTGAGGCATTCTATCCTTTTTACTACTGTTTCTTGTACACTATAAAAGTGTTCTGTTTAATAAATAAAAGATATAATTTTCGTTTATTCATGACTCAGCTTTCAAGCGTCTAAAAATTATAGCTTCAGGGAGTAATATAGTGATTAGCGTAGTAAAATAAGGGCTATCGCCATAGTGACAGGATAATTCACCCACACGCTATCTGTTTGTTTACTTTCATCTGACAGTTCAATTGTACCACTATTACCACTATTACCGCACTATTAAATAGACCGCCTGTAGGAAGTTAACTATATTTTCGTCAGCGCTGTCACTTTCTTAGCATTCATATTAATATTCATACCTCGCTTAAGGGTGTAGCAAGACCTTTAAGTATTCAAAATTACACGAGCACAAATATTTGTCTTAGTATACAGTTAAGTATGACGTTTCATTTGCCATCAACTATAATATTTATCGCAAGATACACTTCAAGCGAAACACAGCTCGTAATTGTAGTTATTAATATTTTATATACGCATCAAAATGTGTGGATCAGGCAATAAATATACTTATAATCACATCATTGAACCGAAAGCAATTTAGTTATTTAACTATCAAGTCGAACGAAATTATAGCATAATTATTATAGGTCATAAACAAGGCAGTAATAAAATATTTCGTTAGTTTTACTATGAGTAAAGGTGTTCTCAGACTAAATGTATTCTATATAAAATATTGTGGTGTTTAGTTAATACACACCTCACTTATTAACTGCGTCTTTAACTACTAGTTGTTATGGCACAGCACTGTCTTTCTATATTTTTCTTCTTATGCACAAGGTAGTGGGTATGAAACTAGGCAAGGACCATAGATATGTTTTTGACATGTTATGACGAGGACTAATATGGCTTTGTCCAAGTCATACGCACTTTTTAAGTATATCTTAGACTTAATTGATACACAATGAAAGAAACAAATCGTAAAGACTTTTAACAAATATAAATCGGTCCGAGTGCCTTTTATGTACGAGATGAGCCCTTAGCACTGTAGTAGTGTATTATGGTTTAATGTTTTTACTTATTTAGGCTATTATATATATAAACTATTATTATAAAGAGAAAAAAAAAATCCTTGTATGTTTGTATGTTTGTACGATTTAACTAAAAACCTACGTTACCGATTTGAAAAATTCTGAAGTTAACATAAGGCTATATTTAATTATATTTAACATATTATTTTCAGTCATTTTCAGAATTTCAATATTTTAGGCGCCATCGTAAATCTGAGTTATGCAATACGTCACTATTGCTATGATATTTTCCGTAGGAGTTGTTGTGAGATCGAATGAAACTTGATGTCGAAGCTAAGCAAGGGCGGACCTCTAGTAATGTAGTACCAAGGCTTCAAAATTGAATAGATAATGTAGTAAGCTTAATAAAACTACCTAGCGCAATAATTATGATTACACATACAGACATTAATAATACTCCATAATGGCAATTGACGTCGCTGTAAAGAGTTCAGTTTTACGACGATTGTACTAATCATCATAATTATTCGCAATTTGCGTGAACCATAAATATTCTTAAACTATACTTACAATGACATCACAATTCATTTCATAAAAATAGCTATAAAGTCTTAGAATTTACGCAAGTTTATCCTTATTTGCTCAAAACATGCCAGTCAATGTCGGAAATAGAACGAAATTTTGGCGTTTAACCAAACGCTTTAAGTTCAACTTGAAGTTTGACTAGTCGATCGAATTGGTTCGACAGCGATCAGGCTTTGACTATATCGTCGAAATCCAGTTCAATTTAATTTATTATACCTAATGCTTTTTTGACAAATATTTATTAATATATCTGCGAATATAATCTCGGAAGCTATATGACCCATGCCTTTAACAAAAAATATATTATTATTTTGTTTTAATACTTGAACGGACCTGTAATGTGGAGACTTTCTAGAATACAAAAACGGGAAAGTTAAGCACTAAGTAATTTAACATTTTTTGCTCTTGCCAAAAACTTCCTGTTTTGATGTTACGCCCTCTGTATAAGAAAGGGTCGATATATAATTACAATCAAATAATGTAAATGCCAGTGTAGTCGTACTTTCGACATTCGCTGCGAGCCCGCAGATTGCTTTTGAGCGTACCTTCGTCTTGAATGCTTTCCGAGAGCATCTCGTTACCTCAATTTAACTGTCTTGACACATACAAATTTTATTTACCTTTTTATCTTGTAGCTTTTGTGAGCAAATTTTATTTTCGGAAAATTAGTCGGCAGGGGCTTATTGTGAGCGAAATCCAATTACGTTTGAACGTTTTAAGAATTTTGGTTCGGAGACAGATTTTTCAACATGTCTTAAGAAATGCTTGCTTTATTCTTAAACGTCTTAATAATTTTATTTTCTACATAATTTGTGTTTTATCATTTTATCTAAAATAATATTATAAAGAGAAAAGATTTGATTTTTTGTATGTTTGTTTGGCAATAATTTAACTAAAAATCTACGTTACCGATTTGAAAAATTCTTTCACCTTTAGAAATCAAAAAATTAAGCGGGTGAAATCGGCTATATAATACTATTATGTTTACAATTCTTTAGCAATTTTCAGAATTTCAATATTTGCAAATTTTCAGTACAGCAGACACCAAAAGTAAATTTGCAATAGAGCAATAATATTTCGCAAACAGTATTGCTTATGTATTGTATCTTGACGTTGTTATAAAAGATTCTTTTGATACAGAAGCGAAGCCAGGGCGGACGTATAGTGTTCTATATTTTGTTTGTTTCCTAAAAACTAGAATTCTTAATATTATATCCGTAAATGCCTGTGTGTCTTTGTTTTTGTGTACCTACTTATCTAAAGCCTCGGCTCTGGAATATTATGTTGTAAATATAAATAAATTCAGAGATATGGCGGACCTACTTATAAGTACACTAACTTTCCGCAGTGCGGTTTTACCTGCGTCTATGGTTACTGCTCTCCTCCCGTCGCCAGTAGCGTGATGTTACATAGCCTATAACCTTCCTTAAAAATTGGGCTATCATACGTAAAAATAAATATTCGAATCCGTTTGTTAGTTCCAGAGATTAGCGCGTTTAAAGAAACAAATGAACAAACTCTTCCGCTTTATATAATAGTATAGATATAATGATGACACGATTAGCGCGTCGCAAATTAGTCATGTTATCTGTGATGCACAAGCGACGGATCGAGCATACAATTACTGGATCCTACGTCACCTGTCTCGAAGCATCGAAACCGGCTCTGTTTGCCGAGACAAAGTGGTAGTAGATATGCCATTGCGTATTAAGATTGTTTTGCAAAGGAAATAATTTAAATGACGTCGTGTATATTTTACGCTACCAACGTTCCTTTTACTTGTAAAGTACACCTTACCATTTTATTTTTTATTGACTTTCGTACTTACGTAGAGGTGTAATGTATATCTTCAGTACAAGCAAGCTGTCGCGTTTTATTCTATATTTACTAATCCAAGCGCTAAAAAAGTATGCATGCTTTTTTTTGTTTTTACAGCACCCTTAAAAATGATTCCTACTTACACCAAGAGTAATGAAATGCCTGAATAGCACATTCAAACAGTGAAAAACAAAACAAAAGTTAGTGCTTGCCACTTCGCTTGAGTATACTACTCTCGTGGTAGGAATGCTTCCGTTGCATATGAGGCTTTTTCAACATTACGGCTGCATTATTCTTTCAAATTCAAATTCGTTATTTCCGAAAATAAAAAGTTATACAGAAATCTGTAAAAGTAAAGTTAGTGTATACGTAAATAAATATATTATTAAATAAAACTACTTGCTAGTCATAAAAGACTTTACGATTGACTGAATCACCAAGCAGCTGACATGTAATAAGCAGATATAAACGCTGGACACATCCAATTTGGTTAGCATCTTTCTCGGTACGATAATTATACCCAGTAAGGAAAGGATTTGTAAATCTTAACTTATAAAACTGTGAACTGTTTGACATGTTTTTAGATTATATAAAATAAAAATAATTATGATTATTTCAGTTATCTTATTACAAACAAATTTCTGAGGCTTCCTAGTGAGTAATCATAAGACACCTACTCGTGTTGGGAAGAGATATATAATGGTCTAAACATTAATATGTTTTACTACTAATCAAGGTGGCGCAACGGCGGAAAGTCTTTTGTCCAGCAGTGAAGTGGAGAGTGTCTATCGGCTGCTGATGATGATAATTATATGAGCCGGTTTATTTAAAATTTTGTATATGTATATTGAAAGTATTTTTAGTAAAATATTAATTATGTTTGCCCTGGCTACACGGCTACAGTTACAGGCTCTATAAAAGGCCGCTTGTAAAGTCTTGTTTTTCCCATCACGAGGCGTAAACGTCCTTATTCTGTTCTTGTCAATCACTTGTTACCAATCGTTAAGGCATAGAACTTCGTTAGCGATAGCCTTTCTGAACTTGCTATAACTTTTTATTTATTTACATTGCTAGTTATGTTAGATAAATAATGACGCAAGGGATGAATATAATATTTATTGTCTTTGATTTCAGTGGTTGCTATTTTTAGGAATTCATATCCAAAGATGCAAATATAATCCTATTATTCTGACTACAGTATGTCTGTTCTACCTTTAAAAGATTCATACGCAAATTTCTTATCAAATAATAGCAAATTAAAGAAGAAAATATAAAAAAAAATAACCTCATACTCTTACCTACACTTCTTACCAAGTGAAGAAGCAGCTTGCTAAGAGGCTACGATTGTTACAAACAAAGTGAGCAATCACTGTAAGAATGAATAACGACGGTCTGAAACTGAACACACTCTAATAACACAAAACATTAAATTTAATAAAAAGAAACCTCGTGAAACTCGCCATAAAATAGAAGAATGGTTGTTTTTTCCTATCTGTGGGAACAGAGGCACAAAAGTGGAGGAATTATTGACTAGCTACTACACTAAGACGACTTTTGGACAATTTTCATTCAAATTTGCAACAAGATGCAAATAATCTTTAACCATTCCTGATTGCTAGACGGATATTAAATCACTGACCAAGTAAATAGTGCGTGCTTTACTTCTATGTTATACTTTGTATATATTATTGAATATCTTCTTAAAATACTAACACAATTTGCTATCTATGCTATTGTCATTTTCATTATGTAATTAATGAAAATGACAATAGCAAATAAATGAAAATTATGTATATACGTACTTACATCAATTTTAGGATTATTATTATTTTTAAAATTTACATGCTTAGGAGGACTTATAACAAAACCGTTCAAATTATCGCGGCGGGTAATCATCGACCAGTAATTACATTCTTATTTGTAAATATATTTACGAAGAGCAAGACCGATTTATGAGGAGTACTATAGCACTTCGTAGAGCAATTTTTACGTCACTGCACACTTTGTCATTATGCATCAGGATCGTGACGCCCCGAGACAACTCGCAATTATTATGTATGTAAAAGAAATTCTTTCTGGCGTCGAACAAAGAATACTATCCAGTCGGCATCTATATTTATTAACTTAACTAATTAAAAATTTAAACATTATTAAATTTTGTATTTTGTCCGTATAATATCTTTCCACGATATCGAAGGACAACATGAGACATAAATATTATCTTATCAGCGTATTACAAAATTTCTGGTGCAATTACTTAGATTTATTGGGTTAATTTTATTTAATAGATCGATTTTATTAAGGCATTCCCCAAAAATGTTAAATATTTTATCGGCTCTACTCCGAAGAAGTCGCAATTCCCGAAGTTCACATTATTATAACGAGGTAGCGGCACTAGCAGCGCGTCGGCGCTCTGCAAAGCAAACTGTGCCCACGGCCGCTCGAATAACCGATACTTTGGCGTAATAGCCACGATCGAGGCATGCGATAACAAGCCGCCGATAGCTGAACCCGTATTTTATTTATATATCAGCTCGCCACTTTTTCAATAACGCCTTTTCCCTCTTGCAGCGGAAATTTTGCTCTTTTATGGCATGAGGCTATGCTCGTTATTTACTAAGGTAATTATACGCCTATAATACTGCATATTCAAGAAACAAATTGCCAATCTTTGTGACAATTCCTACCGATCTGAAGATTAACACTTTTGACTCGACAAATGGATCGACTGTCTCATGCGAGCGGGCGAGTTATTCCAGATTTTATGAATGGAATATATTGCTTTAATTTGTTTCTACTCGTATTTTTTTTTTTTCTTTTTTTATATTATAGCCTACCAAAGTGACTCCACCCCGCCTGATGGTAAGCAGTCAGTGGAATCCAGAAGTGGCGGCCACTATACTAAAAGCCATCGTCTTAAACTGCTGGTATGGTGGTCTCCACTATGGCGGCTGGGAATGGGGTTAGGGGAAGGGAATGAGGGAGGTGAGGAAAGAGGAAAGGGGGGAAATTGGGCCTCCGGCGCTCTCACTCACCGAACGAAACGCAGTAGTACGGATACTACTACTCTTAAGTCGATCTTCTATGAGAGGGTAGTACTTCCCCGGACGATCCGGCCCATTCATGCTGAAATCAGCGTGGATCTACTACCGTTAAATGTAATTGTTGTATGTAATTTCTTTAGTTATTTACTAACCTTCAGTAAAGAGTCTCCCTGAGAGAGTGATTCAAAGAGATAGGTATATTGACAGTTGCATCCCAATATATATATGCTAATGTTGTTTATGTTAAGAGTAACATTGGTCTATATACTAGGAATTGCGATGTGCATGAGATTAACACCAGGGGTAAACATAAACTGGTTGGCTCACACTATCGCTTACATAAAGTCCATAACTCGTTTACGGGACTTGGTGTACGTTTATATAATAAATTACCTATTGACATAATGGATAAACCTTTAGACAACTTTAAACAAATTGTCAAAAAACATTTAATACTTAAGGGTTACTACACTGTTAATGAGTATCTGAACGATAAAAAGTCATGGGATGCTCGCTTGACCTTGGAGTAAATTAATTTTACTCTTAATTTTAATGACATTATACTTTTAAGGACATTTTTTTATTAATTATTCTATGAATGACATTTTTTATGATTAATAAGAATGACATGCTTTATCAAATAATTTTGTTGACATTAATTTATTGATACATTTTGACATAATATATAAAATGTTTCTTTTTTTGTATTAATTTTAAATGACATGATGCCCGAGCCATATTTGAACAGTTCAGTACACATTTTGTATTGTTTTGTTAAAATTGTATACTTAGTATTGTTAAAATTATACATTGTGATTTGTGAAATAGAGGTACATTGTGAACTCCTGTGGTAAATTAAGTTCATCTTACTTTATACTTATACCAAAAGTTAACAGTTTATATAATACCTACATAGAAACATTTATCACAGTTCACATGTTGCCTTTACCTTTCGTAGCAATATGCAAATTGAGGCAGCCTGTAAAGCACACATTTTACTTTTTAATTTTTCTTTACAACATAGAAAGCTGTAAGTAATTAAGTATCTATAGAGTTAAGTGTATTGCCTGTGTCACTTTGCATGCTACTTGAAACTGTAACTTACAAAAATTCTAATAACCTGGCGATTAAAAAGAGTGGCCTGAGTTTCTTGCCAGTTCTTCTTATGGCTCTACTTCGTCAGCGAACCAGTTGTAGGTTAATTTGCTGACATTTTGTAAACTTTGACGTTCATAAGTGTTAATTTAATTAACCTATATGAATAAACATATTTCATTTTCCTATTTCAGAAGGTTAAATTGGTAAATAGGATTGCGAATTTTACATACTTATAGATATCTTTCTTTTATGTGAATTGTGGATCGGGCTTAGAAGAAGGTACAGTAGTAATGTGGAGGCGGCGGCGTCGGTGTCGCCCCGGGCGCGAGTTCATTAAGGAGCAAGCCGCGATGGCATTGTTAACGGATTTAATTCACGTGTCCAGTGCACGCGCCGCCTTTCCCCGTGCCCGGAGACTGCTGGGAAATCTCGCTGGAAAATTAACGCCACGATTTTTATACCTTTTTTCTCGTTTGCGAGGCGCTTCCATTTTATTTATTTCACGCTTCGATCGCGCCGCGGCGTTTAGTTAGCGCTTTTATTTTTATTTTGTTAGAAACTTTTGTAATTTCCGTTCGTTGTTTTATCACCGTTTTCATGTGATTACATCGACTAAGTAATGTGAAAATATTATAATGTCAATGAATTGTCTACAAATATTGTAAAGAGGTAACCACAAATCTTATGGATAGGTTATTGAACGAGCTAAAAACTTGCTTACATCCGTTTTGTTTAGATAGAGGTGAACATGGCAAAAAGTTAATTGTTTTGATTGCCTATACACAAACACGTCCGACCGTCTGTCTGTTGCAAGTTATCGCCTTAGAAAAGCGTCCGATCTTAATTAGTTTTCACGTCTTTGAAGGCGTCTAGCATGATACAATCTCACCCTTGCTACAATTTGTTTTCCTTTGGCACTCTGTTCATGACACAAAAACACGTACCTTTTTGTTTCACTGAGTTTTGTTTGGATGTTTCCTGGTGATGTATGGTGATTGGCTCCCTTGTCCCAGCGCTCGTGTATCTTATTTATCATCGTGATAATTCCCCCGGCGTTCTCTCGAGAAACAATATTTGAATGGCTAACGCGTTTTTGTGTTTGACGTTTTGAATGTTTATTGATTAGATTTGTTTTAAAACAAATTAAAACAGTGCGCCGCCGGCGAATTTAATTAAAGCTGTCAGTACGTTCCGGCGTGGGGCTGTAGTTGGAGGCGCGATATCTATGCATTATCTATTTTTTGTCGTACCTCATACAATGCTATGAAAAATATTCTATTGTTAAAATATTGAGATAACACGTCCTTACCTTGTAAGTTTAACAGGGTTACGATGAGTCGCCATTTCATCCGCGGGCCCGTTCTCTCATGATTGTCAGCCGGCATTCCGTCGGTTTTTTGTTGTGACCACGATCCTTTCGTTCAATTTAATATTTACTGCTTGTCAAATATTATTCAGTCGGTTACGCCTTCTCCAGACGATACTTGTAATTTTATTTACATATCTCTTGTCGAAATACATTTTGACCCACTCGTAGCAATTATATAATAATGATTCCTCGGAGCTCCACTAATAGTTTTTTATTTCAATAAATTGTGTCAAAATGAATAATCTATACTAAAGCCGAAGAGTTTGTTTGTTTTTTTGTTTGTTTGAACGCGCTAATCTCTGAAACTACCAGTCGGATTTGAAAAATTCTTTTTGCGTATGATAGCCCAGTTCTCAAGGAAAGTTAGAAGCTATGTAACATCAAGCTTCTGGCGACGGAAGCAGAGCAGTAAGCAAAGACGCGGATGAAATCGCGCCGCGGCAAGCTAGTCGGATATAATATCTTATTTTACTTTTCTATTCCTTTCATTGTATTTATTAACAAAAAACAACAAATATTAACTTTTAAAGTGGCCTACCTATATTCAAATTTGTAATTTTTTCTGTGAAAAACATCAAATTTGAATAACATTGTGACGAATCGCAGAATTCCTACATTGTGTTAAAAAGTAGGACGTACATCGATAAACAAAAACACAGTCCGCGGCAAATTGAAACCCGACCGAGTGTGAAATGACTCCAGTCCGACTTCCTGTCACTATAAAGACACATCTAATACTCTGCTCCTTTGAATTGTGTATGCGAAATGATGAAATGTAAATACAATAAATTTAATGCTACTCAACTCATTTTTACCGCAATCGAAAAGTCGGTCACAGGACCTTAACAAATGAAGCTCTAATAACACCGTCAATATTGAACGAACTGTGAAATCGTAGTGAACTTTACTCGAATGTCGTAATGAGAGTGACAATTTGTTTTTCCTTACAAATGGTAACAGTTTTCACCTGACGGGCGCAACAGATGAAGTTTGGTCGAAGTTACAAGCGAGACCATTGTTTTGTCCGAACTTTGTGACAGCAGCCCTATTTGTTAACAAATTAAATCTTAGCATGAAACTTGAGGCAGAGTAAAGCTAATTTTATTAATTATTCTTTTAGCGATAAATTGTTATTTTACTGATTAGTTTCAGATATCATGCCGTACATAGAGTGAATAACTTGCTTACTTGAACCATACAACAGGTTCTTATTCTGAAGCGGGCCCTATAGTAGGACACTTCAGCTCAACGACCATTGTCGTCGCGCCGAGGTGGAACCCCACGCGACATTGGGCTTCACCACTTAATTATCTCAATGACAGACGCTCACTGCCACGTTCACCCTAGAGGCATTCACTTTCCCCTTCATTGTCGACAAACGCTCATTTTATATCTCTCGCCAAACATAAAAGGGTTACTGTCCTAATTGTTTCCATAAAAAACATTGCTGTCATTTAGATAAGATGTAGGTCATTCGAAATAACGCCTTAATTTGGAGTCATTTGATGGATCACATTTTCCATTTACGCTGGGGACATCTTAATTTCCACGTAGTCCTCTAAGTGGTATGCAGGTCGATTATATCAATCAATGACTAGCGGCGAGCGGTGACAGGGCAAGTTATCATTACAAAGTGGCACCGATTGATCGCGTTCCACCGCCACCTCTTATCGTACTAATTACTGTCTATTAGAGAGCTATTTTGTGGGAATCATAATAAAAATGTCAAACAAAATGGAATATTGCAGCTTGTTAATGTTTTTGTCGTAATTCAGATACTATAAAACTACTTTGTTTTGGTTTAATGTATGCATCTCAACTAGTTTTATTTTATGATGTAGACTTTGTTTACGATTTAGTTATTTTTCGTTTGGTTAATTTTACTTGGCAATTCTGTATGCTTTATACTAGTTTTTCTAAGCTGTACCATTGCAATCCCATTTTGATTGGTCCTTAGCCTTCATCAATCAGCTACATTGAGAAAGTAATAAGATTTAATAAAGTAAGTCTTACTGATTGCTCATTGAGTCAATAAGCAATCGGTGAGACAAGATTGCGGTTAGTGACCTAGATTGACATCGGCTCTTTCAAAACCTGACTCTTTCACACACACCCTCCCCTATACAATTTAAATCAGTACGTAGTCAACTACGTGTTCAATATACAGATTAGCCCTGGCTATTCTGTGGATAGATTATAGCTAAAGGACTTAGTGTAAATTAATTCACATTGCTAGCTCCAGTTGCTTCATTTGAGTTGCATCACGCAGTTTGCAAGTTACCTTTATATAGAGATAACGGTTTTTGGAAAGATCGCAATAAAGTTAATCAAACGACAGCTTTTTAAACGAACCCGTATGTAGTTAAAAATGTAATTAAAACGAGTTACAGCGGCATCAATCGTTTGTCCGTAATGTTACTTTGTTTGCATCTTGTCGTAAAACGTAATTTCTTCAGAATTAACCCGCAGTATCCTTGATGTGTTGTGTACAATTCATATTTATGTTATTTTTATGATATACTTTAATGAAAACATCCTTTCCAAAATTTTATTTGCCCTCTGCATAAACGATATAAAGAAGTGCCTTCCATTACAGGTGTAATAAAGTACTTGAAAAGGCAGGCGAAGTTTATTATTTGATGAATTTTTATACTTTAATTTTATACCTTGGATTACGGTTATGTTATGTGTATTCAGTATAAAATATTGCAGTTCAATTCAAACCTTTTTTTAGATGTTATTAAGATTTAAACGTCTACTTAACGCAGTTGATTTATCGTTTCAACATTTTTACTCTGATTTTGGAATTTCTAATTTAACCCGAAGAAGATAAAAATAATATTGAGGCGTAAAATTGTAGAGCAAGACTGGATGATTTTCGCGTCATCCAGTCATAAAGGGCGTAATTGTTGCGCATCGACTGGAACTAATACGGGAGAAATGGAACGAGATAGGAGCTAAGAAGGATCGTAGAAAATAATTTATCCGCGACGCTAGAACAAAGAGCGGGCCACAATGGAACAAAAGAAGCTCCGGAACGGGCCGGATTTGTTTTCTGACGGAAGCCTAATATAGGGAATCGATTGGTCGTAGAACCGACCAAGGGTACGCTCGTTTCCGTTACGTGACGAAAATTGTACGATGATCTGTATAATTTGGCCTTAATTGTTTTTTTTTTACTGGTCGTGGGTATTCGAGATAATAATGTTTTATTACAAAATAGCTTGTTTACATTTCTAAACTAGAAAGAAAGAAACAAAGAAAACAACAATACGTTTGCGCAGTAGAATGACAAATACAAATATGTATACCTATGTTTTAAACACATACTGCGCGCCTGCTTGCGACAATGAGGTCAGCATTCAGCTTTGTGCTGGTCGTGAAACTAGCCACTACACAGCGCTGATCTTCCGTGTTGGGCTCAGGTGACGCACAGAGCGAAAAAACCACAAGTCTGCCTAAACTAAAACTAATAAGTATTATACTTATAGAGAAAAGATTATGTTTTTTTATTCATATTTTAAAGACAACTCCCGCACTAGGGAAAAACACTGTGTCGCAGTATTTCGCCTTTACAAACATACAAATAACGTACACAAGTACACCCAGCCTTGACAAAATATTTATGGATCAGACAAAGTTTTGTCACGTGTAGGGATTGAACCCACAACCTCGTGCACAGCAGTCGCTTGCACGAGAATGAGAGACAATGAGAATGTAAAATTTCAATATTTTAAGCGCATTCGTAAATCTGAAAGATGCAATACGACACTATTGCAATGATATTTTCCGTAGGCGTTTGTTCTAAAACCGAATTAAACTTTTAATACCGAAGCGTAGCGAGGGCGGACGTCTAGTTATAAATAAATATTATGTTCGCGCTAATAATTTACACTATTACCTATATAAAGCGGAAGAGTTTGTTTGTTTGATCGCGCTAATCTCTGGAACTAAGTCGGATTTGAAAAATTATTTTTGCGTATGATAGCCCAGTTTTCGAGGTAGGTTATAGGCTATGTAACATTTCGCTACTGGCGACGGGAGCAATACAGTAAGCAAAGACGCGGTTGAAACCGCTCCACGGGAAGCTAGTAACTTATAAAGGTACTAGAATCATAAGAATAACCCATCTTCATTTCACCTTTTTAAAGTTAAAGTATATCTTACTCACGTATCCCAACTACACTAAGTTCCGTATAGGAATCAGCTTATTGTCATACATTATACTTGGCATATTTCAGAAACCGAGCTAATACCTACTAGCAACAGAATTTCACGATACCCGAACCGGAGATCGAACCAAGTTTTCATGCATAGCCCTTGTCACTATCGCAGCATCGAGGCAATAACAATTGTCATATTATTTTCATGACAGACAATTCATATGTGATTTCTTGGGCTTAAGCAATAGAGGTAATCTACTTATTTGCTCTATGACGTTACTGAAAGTTTCCAGCCAAGCAATTTCTATTTTGCTGTTACGACTCAACGGTTTGATCCGTATAATAATATTGGTATCAATACTAACTGTGATGTTTATTTTTGCAGGTAAACGTTAGCACAACAATAAATCACTACGTAAGTCATAGGGTGCGTTTCCATTGACGTGGAGCTGGGAGGAGTAAAGAGGAGAGGACTGTGAGTTGGCCAATCATAATGCTCGAAATCTCCACTCCGCTTCAGTGGAAACAGACTTTCAAACAAAATAATTTTATATAAGTTCGTTTGACTTCGTTCTATACGAAGCGGAGAGTAGCGTGACGGTGCGGCATTGAATTTGACTGTTCGGAACGCAGCTAAATCCAGCTTTGGTCTGCTTAGATCAGCTCCACTTAGCTACAATGGAAACGCTTAGCACTTTTAAATGCTCTTCTCCTCTTAAAAAAAACGGGTTTCATTTTTTACTTTGTTTTAGGCAGGCGAGCTTTTTGTTTTATAATAATATATATTGCTTGTTTAATGATACATTTCGCTTGTGTTGAAGAGCTTTTATTTTTTTTATTCTATTTTTTTTTTATAACGGTTGTCTATGTAATGCTCGCGACAAGTGAGCCTAACCTCGCCGATCTATCGATCCTCGCTAGTGTAACTTAGCAACGAATGCTTCCCTAGCTACATGTCCCTTTATGATCTCTGGGGGTTTTCAATATTATGCTGAATATTTATTTTTTGTTATTGTAATACACGGGTATGTATTCGTATTTCCTTGGTGGTGGAATAGTAGTCTACAAGACTGTATGAATGTATCCCGGCACTTAGATTCTACTCAATATCCTAGGAGGTTTTTTTAATTGGAAAGATTTCTCTAAAATTAGAAACTGTGTCTGGTTTACGACTATAAGTTTGTTTCTGTTTCATGTACCTAACTATAGATGAAGTAGGTATATTACATTAGTAGATTCATCTCTGCTTTTTTCTTTTTTTTTTGTTATATTAGCCTACCAAAGTGACTCCACTCTGCCTGATGGTACGCAGCAAGTGGAATCCAGAAGTGGCGGACACCATTCCTTATCTTATCATTAGTAAAATGTGTACATGTATCATTATTTTAAATTTATGAAGTAAAGTAAAGTAAGCTAGTGTAGAACTTCTAAAAGTTTTTATTAACATATATTATTTTGCGAATAATCTCCTACTGGAAATTGCAATGAATTTAGTGCTTACACTTGGATTTATCGAAATAAACTGATAGGGGCTGTCAGTTGTTTAAATCACGGTATCCGTTCAATAATTTGTGAGTCATAATATAGCAGTTGTCGTTTTATTATTTTTACTGAAAATCCTTAAGCTTTTTAGCCAGAAAGGCGGCTCTAATTAATCCACCGTTAGATATTACCACGTAAGTACCGGCTTTACTAAACGCGTAATATTGCAGAAATGTGTCGATTACCTATCTCACAAATAGCTACTATATAATTTGAATAGAGATTAATTTTGTGCGTGTCGTGGTCGGGAAAGAATTGTATAAAATTTCTCAAGTCTACGGCTCTCGTACAAAGTAACTAAGGATACAATAAATTAGGTATATCAGCGAAAATACATGGATCATTTGGAATTAAAAATTACGTGATTCACGCACAATTTTAAGGAATTATTACGTGGCATCTAATATAACCAAAAGTGCACGAAAGATGTCTTTGCTTATCCCTTCAAAGTCAAAGTATTTATTTCATTTTGATCATAAAGTATGATGCTTATGAAAAGTCAACATTACATGAAGTCAGCCAATTGACCTACAGCCAGTTCGCTGACGAGGTAAAGCTGTGAGAAGAACTGGCAAGAAACTCACACCACTCTTTTCAATCGCCAGATAATTACAGTTATTCGTATGAGTTACAATTTAAACATTCAACGCAACCAAAGAACCATACAAAATAATTATAACAAATTAACCAATTAATATAATTACTAAGATTAAAGAAAGAAATGAGAGGATTTCAATTATTTAGTTTCATCTAATATGGTATGTTGACTACGTATTTTAGTTAAACTGGTAAATGCACGTCCTGGTCACATTGCACGACAAGGTAATACTGGATTAAATATTAAATGTGAAATGTATGCCATGCCAAGATTGACCAGTCATCCCAAGTAGCACCCGTTCACGAGCATCACGCACGGGCCAGCCATCATCACCCTCGCCATATTAGAGGGAAGGTGATGACCCGGCATAATACGACACCACAAGCAATGACATTTTAGTGAGCATGACAATGCAGGGCATGCGTGGTAAAAGAACCATAATAAAATGTATTATGCCTTACGAACTCATAATGATCATGATATGCATCCACTTCACATTAAACTTTTACTACAATAGTCAACATAATTACAATAATAGTCAATATAACGACAACAATAACAATCAATATAACATTAATCTTGCATTAAACGAGCAACTATACCCATGCTGCTTTATCCTTTAAATGATCATTAATAGTATAATATAATTAATATAATAATTAATATAATTCAAATGTATGCAACGCTATCTATGTATCTACGTAAGCTTAATTCTGATCCTTTAATCTATAATACATGAAAGACGCAGCCCTAAGCACAGATAACTGTCTGTATAAAGTGTCGAGGTCTGTGTCGGCAGTGTTAGACGTCAATTTTCTGTAAATCGTTGGATAGGTGAAAACGAGCCGGGACGTGCGCTTCTGCATGTCCCTCCAACTGCGAGTTGTTACAGCGCCCCTTCAATTTTTACATTCAGACGCTGATTTCACGTTTTCGAATTTCATACTTAAATACGTGATAAGAGTGCAAATTTTTGTATTGCGCGAACACTCCGTTTAATGAGCTGGTATGAAAAGGGAGCTTTAATGTTTTTCAGCTTTAAATGTTAATGTAGTGTTGGTAGTTTTGCATTGATAACGCGGGATAGCACAACCTTTGCCTATCCAGTTCTATAATCTATCTATACTATTTATTATATGTATAAAACGGAAGAGTTTGTATGTTTGTTTATTTGAACGGTTTAATCTCTGGAACTACAAGTCGGATTCGAATAATTATTCTTGAGTATGATAGCCCAGTTCTTGAGGAAGGTTTTAGGCTATGTAATATCAAGCTACTGACGACGGGAGCAGAGCAGTAAGCAAAGACGTAGGTGAAACTCCGCCCCAGAAAGCTAGTTATGCTATAATAATATGTGGTAATCTTTGTCTTGCGGTTGAAGCTGTTCTTGATACGCGGGCGTACTTTGACCTCTGGTATCCTAGTTTCCTCACGATATTTTTCTTCCAACAAAAGTATTATGTCTGTAATATTATTATAATAAAGAGTTTCGAGTACACACACAGTATCTACAGTAAGCAGTAGTATGTAGCTAGTAAGCACATGCTTGTTGTTGCACATGTTGTTCATTAAATATTTTAAAATTAAAATCAAATTAATTTCCACCCTATTTAAGACCGGTCGTAACTCGACAATTTATAACTTCTGCAGTTCAACGTCTTAACGACATTCGGATTATTGTTTAGTAATAAGAACTTTATTATTATTTCAGCTACACTAAAGTGAATTGTTTATTAATTGTGCCATAAACGATTCGGCGAGTTAGTTGTTAACTAAAGCCTCTTGAAATTATAATTATGTATACTTCATTTATTCGAATACTCCGATTACTTTGAATGAAAAAGGAATACCATTTTTAGGGTTCCGTACCCAAAGGATAAAACTCAAAGTAATAGGGTACTATTACTAAGACTCCGCTGTCCGTTCGTCTGTCTTCCGTTTGTCACCAGACTGTATATGATGAACCGTGATAGTTATATAAGTAGTTGAAATTCACAGATGATGTACCTATTTCTATTGCCCCTGTAACAGCAAATACTAAAAAACAAAATAAATATTTATTATAGATAATGGTACGGAACCCTTCGTGCACAAATCCGACTCGCACTTGAACGGGTTTTTTTTCCTTCAAATCGAAAAGACTGACGTAACCTACGTCGTACGCATAAAAAGTCAAAGGCCAGTCATAGACCCGCGTTTAGAATTTTGAAACTGACAAAACAATAATTTGATCAAATTTTGTAGCAAAAGAGTACCTACATTTTGTGGATTGTTATTTGATTGAAAGCAGAATATTAGATGCTTATCAATTTAATATTGATCACGGAAATTCTATTAATTATTATAAATGTGCAAGTTTGTGTGTGTGTGTTTGTTATCACTCAACGCGTAAACGGCTGAACCTATTTCAATGAAAATTGGTATATAGATAGATTCGGTGCCGGAGACGGACATAGACTACTTTTTATCCTAAAAATCGGTCTGGTTTCCGAGAGATACAACAAAACATTTTTTATGCGCAGGGGAAACCATGGGGCGCAACTAGTAACGAATATGTGCTAATACTTCTACTGCAGGACATAAGCAAATCTATATTTAATAAAATGTCTTCTGTAAACTTCATTAAAGCCTTTGCTGTAGAAATCGACTATAGAACGGGCTTCGACGAGCTTTTTGAGAGCGCTTGTCACCGCCTCATTGAGCTTTTTAATCGTTTCAATTGGCGTGAATGAATCAGTCGTTTTTGTCACTTACATTAAAGGCTTGTTCTAGTTCTGACGTGGTTTGAATCTGCTTCCATTATAGCTTGGAATTCATTGTTCTACTTTAGTATTTCGTCGAATTTGAAATTGAGCTTAAAATTGACAGAACGCCATTCTGAAAATGTTGTAAATGCTCACGTTTACTTGTGGTACCTATACTTATAGTATACTTATAAATGTTCGTGAAATTGCATGATGTGTGTACTGAGTTGAAGCCATAAAAGAACACATACCCTTAAATAACGCATGGTTACAAAAACAACCATATCAAAACGAATCGAACGGTGATAACCAGTGATCGGAGTAGGTAGATTGATTTTTGGTACTTGTATCATAAATGCACACAGAAAGAATAACATGGATAAGCCATTTTCCCGGAAAGTAATTCCGGTATTTCCGGATTCAATTAAATATTGTTAATGTTGGTAGTGATATTATTCCTACTCAATTCAAAATTTAAAGGAAGGTATCAAAACTAAATTAATTCATTATTTATCTGTTGAATAATAAAAACAATCGAATTCTGATCGAAGCTTTAATTTTTATTTTTTTATTTTTAGCCTTTTATGGCTAGAACTTTTATAGATAGACATAAATTGTTGCACTTAAATTTAAATATTTTCATAGGGGTCATGGTAATTTGCATTAAGGGTAGAATAAATGACGGGGCCCCATAGAAGGCCAATGCCTGCTGGGGTCGTGAAACTGTTCTAAGGATGCACCACGACTCTGAAACGTAAAGGGCATACGAAGGAACAGGTTGATTTTAGTCAGATTTTAGGACCAAAAAAAAGGGGTAGAATAAAGAAAAAAGATAAAAATCAACATTGTTTATTGTTAAATATGTACATTTTACATTTATTCACATTTTTAATCTTCATCGATTACAATGTCAGCATCCTGGTAATCCTGATCTTTACAATTAAAATATATAACTATGAGTTTCTCTATATTTTCTATTTTCAAACTATTTCTTTTAACATCTAAAGTCCATTTATAAATGGAAAAAGACCGTTTTACATCTGACGATGTCAAAGGAGCAAATTTTAAAAAAGGTATTAAATTATGTGCTTCATTTTTTTCAATGGCCTCACTATATTCTCTAAGTGTGTCTAAATCTGGGTTTCGTTCCATAACACGTTGTGCTTCATTTTTTTCAATGCCCTTACTATATTCTCTAAGTGTGTCTAAATCTGGGTTTCGTTCCATAACACGTTCTATTTTATTTTTTATATTTTCTGAATTGCACTGATTTATAGCATCTCTGACGTTGTCAAATGCTAAAAGTGAATCTGTCAACGATAAATTATGCTTTTGCAATTCTTTTAAAGACAAATGAATTATAAAATAATTGTCTTTAATGTAATTTAAATCTTCTTTTAAATTTTCTTTTTCTATAATATTTTTTGCCTCTCGAATAGATACCGCATCAGAGCTGCTTAAACAAGATAATACTTCTTTTATTTTTTCAAAGTTTTGAGCGTAATAAAATGCTGCCTCTAACCAAGTGCCCCATCTTGTAACAACTGGTTGGGGAGGTAGCGGCAAATCTGGATATTTTTCTTTTAAAATTTTGACTCTACTTGGGGCTTTCAAAAATACCTTTTTAACATTTGCTATTAAAATGTTAACATCGTGATATTCTAACCTAATTTGCTCAGATACGCGATGAAGAGAGTGCGCCAAACATGTTACGTGCTTCATTTCAGATAAGTATTGTTTTAAATTTCGTCCTGCTAACAGCATATATGCAACGCTATCAGTGCAGAGGACAAGAATGTTACCTACCCTCGATTCAAAAGAATCTTCCCAAAAGTTTTCCAAACATACTAACACAAATTGCGTAATTGTTTGTCCATTAACTACAGTTAGCATTTTACATGCTACCGAATAAGGTCTAGTCAAATTGCTAGGATGTAATGGTTTTATTAAAAAATGGACTATATAGCGACCTAAAAAGTCTGTCGTTTCATCTAATGATATCCATAGTTTCTCATTTTTATAATTTTGCCGAATCGATTTGATTTTATTCTTAAAAAACTTGTCCAAGTAAAGTTTCCGTAACTGTGATTCATCTGGCAGAGTACGATTAGTACACGTACAACAACAGGTACTACACATATATTTTTTAAAGAAATCTTGAAAAGTAGTATTTTTCATCTATTATTTCGATCTTATAAAATTTCTCATTTTGTGCAATATTCCGTGGTCTCCACGGAATATTGCACAAAATGAGAAATTTTATAAGATCGAAATAAAATTCCTCTTCAGGCCGCTTAAACTTTCCCTGGTGTACTGCTCCTTCGATATGTCTTTTAACGTTTCCTTTATTTATGGTTTTCAAATGGCTTTCACATTTTGAACAGTATATTGTACCACTAGCGTGATCGTAAAGTAGTTCGGGATGACCGGATATCCATTTTTCTACAGTTTCAGCCTTGACGTTTGCCATATCTGAACTTTGTTTTAGAGATGGAACCTCGTATATATCACCTAAAACAAAGACATGAAAAAATTACATTTTATTTAGTTTATTTAGCTTACTCCGTTTGTTTTATTTTTCGTGGATCAAATTTAGTCATTGAAATTTCACCCTCTTCCTGTCAACCGATTGATCTAAAATTTGGTATTCGCCTTTGATTCTGGTGACAATACAATTATGTATATTCAATATTATTGTCAATCCAAAATGGCTGCCGCTACAAGATGGCGGACAACTTATTTTTTTTTTCAATTCCATCAATATGGGTATCAAATGAAAGGGCTTGTTACGTAGAATATTTTGTAGAGAAGTAGATAAGGCCTATAGTAATTTATTTTACCAATACATTGCAAGAGGACACAGGGCATTGAAATTATATACGGATTCCAGTAAAATGTCGGTTAATAGTGGAGTTAGCTGAATTGCGACTACATTACTAGAATATCATAATTTTGTTTCGCACTAAGCTCACTGGTTCATACTCTATTAAAGATTTAACAATATTAAGACTCATGGTATGTTCAGCAGGTTAAGCGAACAAACACAATACTAAAAATATTCTTATAGTACATCCAAACATGCTTTATACTCCTTGTAACTAGTAAAATATTACTTACCAAAGCTTGGTTTAAATATGTAGATCCAATTCAATAGTGAAAAATCTGAGTCCGTATATTCGAGCCAAATCGTGGTTTAGAGCAGATTCCAGAAGTCAGTATGTACACAAGCCAGGGTCAAGTAACTTTTTCACAACACAGTAACAAACAAAGATGCGCACTCTACGAACCGAAGTAAACGAGTGAGCTACCTGGCATGTCGTCGGCGGGCGTACGCATTGTTCTGATAACCGGTTATTGTACCACCCATGATCCTTTGTTCTGATTGGTCGTTGGGTTTTGTCAAATCGTGACTGTGTGCCGTTAAAAAAAATATGAAGAATAATATTGCTCATTTTATTACAATTCCTACCTTTTTTTGAAGATGGCAAATCATCAAATGACTCCTTCCACTCTGGCAGAATAAAATTCCTACATAAGTTCCGGTTTTTTTTTAATAATCCACCAATTCCGGAGGAATGTCCATATTAATATATACGTTTCGGATCAATTACCCCATTTCAATCTACCTACTCCGATCACTGGTGATAACTGACAATAATAAAATACTTGTTAAATTTTGAAAATAATTTTTAGGTATTGGTCAGGACTTCTATTCTAGTTAAATTAAATAAGTTTGTCCGTATATCCTCGTTTGTGTTTGATTTGTTTGTTGTTTAGTCAAGTTATTTTGCCACGATACCCTAGGGAACCATCGGCTTTCGCGATAAAGTCGGTCGGACAGCGCGTGACGCCACGGCCGAATTATGTCCTGCGATAAAACCCCTCGTGCCTCCAGTTACGGGCAAGTTGCAACTGGGCCACGATGCCTGTATATTTTCTATTCATTATTATCGGATTACAGGCGTACCGATACGGCCGGCCGTCGTGGCGTGCACGAACTCTCAGCCGATACGCGAGCAAAACCATTCGGACCAGCCCCGACCTCTATCTATCAAGATAATCCTCTAAGACATACCCACTCAGTGTGTTCTCAAATTCAGAAGGTTTCATGACTCAAAATAAAGTTATTATTCAGCTTTTTTATTGCCAAAATGTTTGTGTAAAGGAAAGAAACGGCCTGCTCAAAACTATGTGAAAAGGTAGAAGATCACATCTTGAAAACGTTGCAAAAATAGTTTTTCCCATTTATCCGGATGAGTTATAAAATGTTCGTGCCATTCGGAAATTGTTAATTTAAAATCATCTGGATGAATTGGGCATAAACAAGAAAGTAGACAATTGGTGTGAATACGATAGAAGTATTAATCACTTGGTGTAATATATTAGTGGGTAACTGAACTGTCTATACGCTTTATGTCAGTGTGACAATAATGCATTCGTAAACATTCTCCTTCCGTCATATTTTATATCTAATTGCTAAACCTGTTTTAAATAATGTCACATTTCCCGTATTTATTTATTAGGTAATGTCCAACATAATAATAAAATGATTTGATTTATGTCGACCACATTCATTTGCAGCGCCCGTCGTCTCTTAAATATTGTTTAAAATAAAATAATTCTTGTTTACGGTGTTTACGGCAGATATTTTATATGTATCACCTTTTCACGTTGACGATGATAGTTTACCAAGTATCGACTGCATTTACATTACATAGGATACTCTCCTTCACATGACAACAGAATATACAAATTAGCACAATGTTAAAACATGTTGTTGAATCATCTCCACGTATGCCCTTAGTCCTTAAAGATCAGCATATAAAGATTTTCCAATATTGACCTTTATTTTACTTTAGAGATTTTAATTATAAAAGTCACAGTACCATAAGGCACAGCGGATACTGTATCTTGCCAATCTGGTTGTCGTAAATAACGCATCGGGGCGCACGATGTCGTCTGAACGTCTCCTTTCTGTTCATAAATCTTGTTAATGAGCGACGCTGATCGTACACTGGATTAGATCACGGATTAAGCCGATAGTGGTTCCTGTTTTCCAAACTTTGCGCGGGAAATAGAAATGTTTCCCCTTGTTTTCCGGAAAAAGTGAATTAGGTAACTACACTAATGTATTTTGCTGCGTTGACACTATTTAGTTATTTAATAATACTGTATTTGTTAGGCTCTATAAAAACAGTAATAAACCGTTTGTTTCTAATCAATAAATCTCAATTGTACGGGAAAATATATATATTTTTTTTTATTTATTTGGTTAGGGATTTTTATACAAAATACATGTACATATCATATTAAACGGATGAAATATAAAATGATAGTAATATGTACTGACAGTAAAAGTGCCTTACAACACATAGCTCGGTGCGCCTCTGGAGACAGAGGTATTCCGATAGCTTACAAAATTTTAGCAGAAATTGATGCATTATGTTGTAGTGGTGTTAAATTGGCATTGCAATGGGTTCCATCACATATTGGGTTGCAGAACAATGAGAA
This sequence comes from Parascotia fuliginaria, assembly GCA_963082885.1. Classification (NCBI taxonomy): domain Eukaryota; kingdom Metazoa; phylum Arthropoda; class Insecta; order Lepidoptera; family Erebidae; genus Parascotia; species Parascotia fuliginaria. The sequence goes on along the minus strand of OY720180.1, from coordinate 7,329,822 downwards.
GGCTGACACATTATCAAAGCAAGGGATATGTCAAGGAATGGAAATTAAAGTAAAACCATGTTACTCGGAATTATTACCTAAGTATAGAAAGAGATGTCATAGTTTGTGGAAAGAACACTTTAACGAAATTTCATTAGTAAAAGGGATATGGTATAAATCGCTAATGTGTGAGCCTCCTCATGTGCCCTGGTTTCAAGATACTCTATTAAACAAAACTTTTGTTACCACAGCTTTCCGGTTCAGATCAGGTCACGTTCCACTTGGTAAATTTAAACACCTAATGAAGTTAACCAGTTCTCCGAATTGCGAGACTTGTGGGAGAGTGGAAGATGCATACCATGTTTTAGTAGAGTGTGCTCGGTTCGAATTGGAAAGACAGTTGTTAATAGGAAACCTAAACATCAACAAATTTGATGTTGATATGTTTAATGGAATTTTAACTTCACCTAACTCAAAACCTGCGAAGGAACTATTTTTATTTATTAATCGATGTTTATCTTGATGTTAACTTTAGGAACTATTTAGGTAGGTAACAACGTTAAAATGTACTACGGGAAAATATTTTCCTAAAGTCTAATTGAATTGACCTCCATTATTCCGCGGAATTTACGCCTGCGGCTAGGTTTGTTAAAAATGTATCGTTTTGTAAAATAACGAGCACAGCTGTTCACATTCAAGCACATACGTAACGGGAAAATGTCGGATTTAATGTAAAATTATAGTGCTTTTATTGAATCGCAATATTTCAATTACCACAGTCGTAAAAAATTTAATAATAAAAAGTTATTTGTAAATTACAAATAACTTTTTATTATTAATTTTTTTGTTCTGTTTAAGTTGTAATGTTTTGTGACAAAAAAAATACACCATTTATGTAAAACATTAAATTTGCAATTTTAATAAATCATGAATTTTATTTACATTCAAAAAAACTAAGCACTAAATACATATTAATCTTAATGCTAGTGAATACTTATCCTAATTGAAGGTCTAACAAGACGTTAACGATACGATCTCCAATTAATAATAGGTGAAGTATCCCACCCACTACAGCTCAACTAAGCCCTAGGTGGATGTATAAATCTAACTAACATGCGGTGAATATCGGGACCCCAAAGACGGTGTCAACCGAACTGAAGGAGCTTAATACAAAGGATAGGTAGGCCAGGTAATCCAGCTTAGGAGGGAAGGATTACATGTAAAAGCCTAATGCTTCGTACACCGCGAACACCACCGTTATTTGATCCTTTCGCGTCTTAGTCGAGGTTCAGTTGCAAATTATTGTTCACGCCACAATAGACGACGTGGTACAGACTCTAACAATGCGTACTCGGGTCGCTTGCCTTAAAAGACGAAGTGCCTTTATTAATGGGGAAGCCGATAAGAACATCGGTATGCGGCAACATTAGCTATCAAAGAAAATTTTGTTGCGACTATTAGGGTAGTTAACTTCTTATTACTTACTTAGGCTGGTACGTGTATATATTTAAATACTTCCTTCAGTAACATAGTGCTGGAGTGTACAGCTGTATTAAAGCCCCGAGTTAATACACGGTCAAAACGTGGTAATGGATATATTAATCTGGTCTCTGGCATTGCTCAATGTATATTTATGGCACAGGCTTCTCTATTACGTCGGAAAACTAATAGTGTATTAATTGTATATAGTGTGTTTTTTTATTAAGCCTTGCTTTAAAGTATAAATAAAGTTAATACTAATAAAGCCTTTGTCGTACCTATACAATAAGCCACGTGTACCCGTGGCCTTTTACGTATTATTCAGGTTAATTTTTAACACCACTTGACATGCCTGCCCTATATATTCGTAATACAAAATGTTCACAATGCTTGTGACCTTTTAGTCTGTCATTATTTCTTTTCATCTAAAGCCAACCGAAGCAGTGTAAACATAATTTGTTTAAGTCAAGAAGCAATTTATTTTTATACATCCTCATTTGCTGAAGCGATATGTAAAACCTGTTCGTGTTAATTTAAAAAAACAGCAGATTATGCAAATCCTAACATCCAAAGCTTATTATCTGAATGTTACTCGAGCGAACAAAATGTGCTCATGAAAAGTTGCGGAATACGTACAATGCGTATATTTTGTAAGGTTATTTTTAGAACAGAATAAAACTAAAACTACTTTGATGGTATTAGGAAAACAAGCGTCTTTCTATAAAATTACTCGTAGATCTACTTTCTATTTGAAATTTCAATTGATTACCGAATAAAAGGAAATCGTAATTTGCCAGCAAATTTAAAACGCTGACAAATAAAATTTTATGTGTAAACCTATGTTAAAATTTATATATAAATATATATATATATATATATATATATATACACTCTTAATAAGTAAGTAGGATGTGTGATATTGGGCGTCCAGAGATCTAATGTTAAAGTCAGAAGTAAAGAAGAAATACCTATACAAATAATAGGCACAGTACTCTTAAAACAAATCAAGACCACACGCACCGTCAAAATAATAAGAAAATTATATAAATTATAAAAAAATCTAAAAACCAATAAAGACAATGTTGTTTTTGCATAAGTTCCGAGCTGTTTCATAAATGAACATAGTATGCGGTACCAGTGTTTAATTTAACGCCAGTTTCTTCGGCACCTTAGATGTGTGCAGACAGCGACAAGGCGGGCTACATGCCATTGTTTGCAAATAGCAACAACGAACGTGCACTTATCCCGTCTGCTACTATCGACAGAGATGGCGAATACCAAAACTGGTTAGTGAGAAAAAGCACGCCGATGTTTCTTCGTGAAAACCCCTTATTTGTGCTACGTAATGTACGGCTAGACGACAAATTTTATAATACATTGAAATTAAACATCGCCATCTTAACTTTTATACAGAAGCTGCAACTTGTGTTGGTAATAGTGTTTACTTTATGATGGCGGCAAATTTTTTGCCGCAGTGTTGTAGGTGTAAAGAAAATAAAGAAAAAATGTGAAAATACAGATAATCGCATTTCAATATTAAATGCAGAATATAAATAAAGTAGAAAATATACAATTATACCAGTTTTAACTAAATGTCGAATGTATGATGGTCTCAGTGTCTGAACGCTGACGTTGAGCAGATTTAGATGCAGTTTTACTCATATTGATATCCTCGAATAGTACTTACCTAAGCACTTTGTAATCCTGTGTTATCCTGTATCGCTTACCCATAATTTCCCATTCTTTAAACAGTTGGTCATTAAGTCACAATATAAACGCCTGTAACATTTTCTTTTCAAAAAAGTATCTGTTAATTATTTTTCACAACATTCGGTGTTGCTACAATATAAACGCACATATCTGCAGCGTCCATTGTCACAGGAAATCAGCGTCGACAATCTTCCCGGGATCGGGATCTTATCCCCGAGTCCCGGATCGGATCCCGTCGCGCCGCCATCCTCCGGATGTCCCGCAACGTCTGCCAGGATTATCAACACGTTGCGATACACTACAGAAAACACACTTTTCTTTGTTATTAAGAGCCGTCCGAACAAACGAGACTTTCTAGTTTCTTTCTTTCTATTTCGAAGCTGCACAGTAATGAACAACTTTGCCAACAAATACTTATTATCCGATTAATCTTTGCAAATTGTATAAACCTTGTTTTATATCCAGTCTATCTGTTCGTTGCAAACACATTTCATCAGCAATTTATTAATTACTCATTTCTATTAGCCTATTAAATTAATATAATTGCACATTTACGATAGCTATAAAATCCTTACTTCCTGATAACCACTTTAACACAATGAATTCGATCAACTAAATATGTTCATGATATAATAAACTGTAGGTATACCGTTTAAGTAATTAAATACTTAATAGTCGTAAAAAACACCCTCAGCGCATCATTGATTGCAACATAAATTTTATTGTAACCGGAGGACAAAATTAATTGAATGTTCGACAAAATCTTTTATATACGTACACATAGAACCACAATAATAATTTATTCTTTTAACAGATTTCAAACATTTCAATAAGTACATAAATTTTCTCTCCTGCATTAGTTTTTGAACGAGTTTTCATTTTAACAATGGCCTGTTTAGTATACAATAGGTCCTAAAAGCCTAAAATTAACTTAGCTCAAGTTACCTATGCTTTCTGCCCAACTGACGTAAGTAAGTTAAATTTAAACGAATTACGTACCTATAAATGTTGCTAGATTTTAGATTTGCTATTATAATATGGTATTATTGTTGGACTGTACCGATTTATTTCACCATCTAAGACAAGTGTAATTTCCAACTTTGAAATTAAACTTCGTTTATTTGCCGTCGCGGTTATTCCGCTTTAATCCAAAGTACTTACTTCCTAACTTATACTAAAACTCGTTCTCAACTCAATTCATTAAAGCTACTAGAAGTAATTTTAGGTAGGCTTGCAAGTAGCGGTTGATGATAGGTATACCAGAAAGTAATAGCTTGCCTCCTTCCGTGAACACTTACATACGAGCATAAGTACGTATACGTAATCAGTTTCAGGAATAATAGTTATTCCTCCTGCTAATAATAAGCTATAACTCGAGCTTATAGTTTAATCATAGCGTTGTGTTGCCACTCCACGTGTACTTAATGAAGACTCGCTTGTAAAATATAATACAGTAACTAAACTGTTGTTTATGTTGTACTAATATTGAAGAAAACTCTGCAACATTATTGTTAAATGCACTTTGCAGTTTCTATGAAGCCATTATAATGTCCTCACGGATGAGATTGCTTTAGCTTACACGCTGATTGTTTCCTGGCATGAACCTTTGATGTATGAGTAGATTATTTCAACTCTAGCAAAATACCCATAAATCTATAAATTGTGGTGGCTGTACATTGGAACTAGAGTAGGCCCTTACACATAATGAGCTTAAGTACGTTAAAATAACCGACATTATGTCTAAAGCCATTGTCCCAAATGTTATCCTTAATTGATTTGACATGTCCGCCGCGCTGTGGGGCACGGTTCGCGCTAACAAAAACATGGCTCTCGATGGAATTCCATATGATTGCTACTGATCCCTATTGTTTGTTCTGCTAAGTACCGTGGTCGGTGATACGGTTTGTACGTGCTTTTGCCAGCCGCTTTGTCACTTAGTGGAGCGCTCGAGAGCTGCTCAGTTGTTTTTGTAGCGCACCATGAAATGTACACAACTGCACAGTCGTCAGTCGGAATGACGACGGATGCCCGGATGATAAGAATTAAACGTGTACCAGCTTAAGTGTCTTGCGAGCGGAATCGTTACGACTTAATTTCAAATTACACCATTAAGATAATTCTAAAGCTCGCTTTATTATTGTACTTTTAACATTATAATAAGGTACGTAGTTTTGGTTTTTAGATGATTAAATTATCTGTTAATCTAGATTGTTGTTGCATCTGACTCTGATGTATGAAGATGGAATACATTCCGTTAGAATATAACAAAATGCTCATATCTTTCTACATAAAGATTAACTGCATTTAAAGTTCCATACCCTCAACCTACCAATCGTGCCGAGCAGTTATTGAAACTTGTTATGAACCTCATGATTGAATTATGATCCATTCATACTTAGAGCTTAGTATGTATTAATACGCAAGTAACTAAAGCTTAAAATTTCTTTTTTAGTTTAGACTTGAAATTACCGCTTTTAATTAAACTTTTAATGAAAAATATGTATATCTACATTAGGATTGTTATAACATACTTTGGTTTTTAGGAGAGTCGGATGGCAAAGTCTTGGTTTCAACATAATTTAATTCAACATAGTTTATCAAAAGAACTGATATATTTTACAGGGAATAATTGTCTTTTAAATTATTGGATAATGAGTTTGAATAGCCTAATACTAATAGTCGTTTATGTTACGTATGATTTATAGGTATTTTAAATCTGATCGAATTTACTTAACTTGTTACTTACTTTACTAAACTTCTTAACATTTATGTTATATAAACAATTTTAATACTATTATAGTATATTAACAATATACCAAAATTATGAACAGGTACCTATTAATAATGTCGGTATATTGTAGTTATAGTACTTTGTAGTTTGAGTCAAAGTTACCCTAGAATTATCGTCTCGTAAATGTCTTGAACCGAACGCCGCCCATCCCATAGTTTCCTAGATTACAAGGAGCGATTATGTGGGACATTCGATCGCTACATATTGTTGTTCTGTAGACTTAGGTCACATAGTTTACGATTAACAAACATCAGTACAATGAACTATTTGCGTGTTTGCTGATGTGGTTTCACATACCTAAGAACAATTTGATATTTGAACGCATGTGTGGTTTAGTCGTTATTGTAGCCGCTTCGTCGTTAATCGTCGATTAGTTACACATTTAGGTAAAATATTTGTTTAATGCACAAAAATTCGTTTCTCAATACTGGGTGATAGTATAAGTTCTAGCTCTCTATCCTGAAAAACGAAAACAAATTATATTAGGTATTTATCTAAAAATAGCATATTGATCGGGGACTATACGGGGATGGTGTCGAGTGGAGTTTAGACGACTCACTATTATGAGATTAGACCGCGTGGGAGGTCATCCATGCGATGGACCGACCAGATAAATTCCGTTGTGGGCAGCTCCTTGAACGAATGCAACAGGATGACCTCCAACAGAGAAAGCTGGCGAGACATCATGAGACGAATGTCTTCTGCCTCCTTCAATAATACGAAATGACGACCACGACTGCTCTGCTAAGAGCTTAAAGACGAAGAAAAAGAAGAATTATGACTTAGTTCTTAGTAATTTTTTTACAATATTTATTTAATTCGAATCGCCATGATTTATGTTTCTGAGATACATATTCTTCAAAATAAACCCATGAAGTAGGCAAATATTTAAATAATTATACTAAATTACTGACTTTGCAAAAACATCTACATAGCTTATTAATAAGTCTAAGCTAACTTTCACTTCAATACCATAAAACAATAAACCTTTGTACAACTCTTCCCTAAAGACTACTAACAGTAACTTGAATATCTACTGCATCGTTATTAAAAAACACAATAGCTTTCTCTTAATAAGAGAGCTAACAAATACAGACTTACTTACGATACCACATAAAGAATAAGTTCTCACGCATTTATAAAAAGAAATAATAAGGCGAGAAGTAATCAGCAGTAAGATAAAAATACAAACAGACACTAAGCACTCTCAATGAGCTAGATGAGGGGAATTTACTTTGGTAATTTTAATTAAACCGATGATAAGTTTAAGATAGACCTTATTATACACTATCTATGAATTACTTACACAATCAACTGTTCTCAGTTGGCTAACTGTATGTGAGAAACTGTTTGCTGTGCAGGGAAATTATTTATTTCTGTAGACTTTGGTTTACGCAGTAATTTTCTTTGCAATTAAACGACGCCTTGTGACTTTTTCCATGTTTATAGTTATGAAAGACGATGTTAAACAAAATAAGCTTGAAGCTTTGGACTGTTCTAAAGCCTGCATTTCGATCCTTGAAATTGTTGCTTTTTTATGTTACAGTCCAGGTTTCCTTACGCTTCCAGCTTATCCTCTAGCTTATGTCAGGAAAGTTCAAGATGAAAGTCAAAGTGAGTCACTTTGGTATTTACCCAATACCTAGCCCGGTACCGAAATCTCATCCTTGTGCGTAAGAAATCATTAGGTTGTAGTGTATTCTAAAGATTATTAAGACGTAAGTTGGGTTTACCTACACATATTTACAGAAGTAGCTAATGACTATTCATCTTCATTTTTATACTGATAATATTGACAAATCATTATAATTAGCGGTAATTAAGTAAAATCTGGACCTTTGCAAAGACAGAGGCATAGTTAGCAGTTTCTGGTCTTGACGCATTTGTTTTTAAGCGTCACATACACTGACAAGAATTTCAAAGGAGAAACCTATTAGTATACGGTTTGTACGGCGATAATCGGCAATATGTACCTATGCTACTACTTATAGGCCGCGTAGCCTACAGTTATGCGCAAACTGTTTGCTATCTGTTGCCTAGACCGGGAGCGAGCTATAAATAAATCATCCAGTGACTGGGTAATCGCGTCCAGACTTCAGAAGTTGTCGGATGGCCGTCGTAGAGTTGGCGCAAATTAGCGAGTGTGCGCTGAGATAGCGATGTTTGTATAAACAGGTATGGTCCAAGTAATGAACTGATTATGTTGACCAACTCATAATGCAGATAAAGGGAGTAAATACATTATCGAATGCTCGTACAGACTTTGTTTAAATGAATCGTGAAGCTCGTTCCCAGAGGTGCCAGCGGAATAAATGTAGATCGAACACAATATAATAATAGTACTACTAACAAGTTCACTTAGAATGATAGTACACCTATACTCCATGTAAAGCTTTCTTTATAAAGCCCAAGTCAAACAGAGCGTACATCATTCGCGTTCGCGCAATTTGCGTAATTTGACGTCGTGATAAGACCTTGTTCTGTTGTAGGTTCTGTGACAGAATCATAAGCCTACAAATAAAGCACGACCTCAGTATCTTGTTAGTAAATGCCCAACTGTAATTATTTCAAGAAAATTGTATGGTAGTAGATCCACGCTGGTTTCAGCATGAATGGGTCGGATCGACCGGGGAAGTACTACCCTCTTACAGAAGATTGACGTAAGTGTAGTAGTATCCGTACTTTCGTTTCGTTCGGTGAGTAAGAACACCGGAGGCCCAATTTCCCCCTTTCCTCTTTCCTCAACTCCCTAATTCCCTTCCCCTACGCCAATAATTTGCAGCAGCCGTAATGGAGGCCACCATACAAGTAGTTTAAAACGATGGTTTATGGTATGGTGGCCACCACTTCTGGATTCCACTGACTGCTTACCATCAGGCGGGGTGAAGTCACTTTGGTAGGCTAATATTAAAAAAATCCAGCGTTACGTTAGCTAAGATGTTTACTGGCGGAAAGGGCTTCGCTTTATAAAGATGGTATCATGGTGCTGCTTGATTGGTTTTGCCACGATTGCAGTCTTATACCTTGTTACTTCTGCCCGTTTGGTATTAATAATTTGTCTGCCTCTCATCCTAAATGTTTACAGTGCCTATGATATTAACCTTTCAAAAATGTTTATATAGATGTGAGTAGGAATTTGTCATCGTTTGTATAGTCGTGATTCTCTATGAATTGTGTTAATGCAATCTTCATAGCTTTTTATCAGATTCCACACTAATGACACAGGCATTTTTCATTTGTTAAGTAACTTACAGTTTTTTACTTAATAAATAATATCGTCATGGGTTACAAAAACAAACAAGTTTTATAGTGACTTATTCCCAACAGTATGTATATTTCGTATTTTCAAAATTTATTTTGGACAGGGCCTAGTGATATGTGGTAAACAAAGACATTGTGAGTAAACTTGAACAATATCAAATATAGCATTCCAAAAGTCGAAGTTCCGATCTATTAGGAACAAACAGTTCTAACCATAAAATAAAGATATATGTTTGTTTATATATATTTTGTAATATTATTTAAACAATAAATTATGAGACACCTATAAATTTTATTTTTAATATCGATTTGTCTGTAAGTAGCTGCTTAATTTTATTTGTTAGTAGTAGGATACAATAATTTATTTTTCAAATGAAAAGAATTTATTTATTAATGAAAGTGGCAAATTAAATGCCAAATACTTAAATTCTTTAATAAAAATCTAAGGACGGTATACTTACTTCCTTTCTTCTTTACTCCCTCTCCTAGAATATACATTGTAACAACAATTCTACGGATGTACACAAATTATTCAGATTCCCAAAAGACAATTATCCCGTGTGCAAACGAAAGTGTCTGTACATCATACCAACGTTAACTATGTACCGACATATGTATATGTAAACATTTCGTAGATGAACGTGATGAATATTTTCTGTACACAAAATAATTCTATTAAACTTCTCATAGTTTAAACCACTGATTACGGTTCGAGTCGCGTGGCTGCGCATCTTTCGTTCTAATTATCAGCACCCGATCCGCAAAGCCTGTGGATGTAATATAAACTCCTCTAGTCGTGCAGCTTAAGACTAAAGAGCGAGACCACCCTATACAAATCCACCAAAGCTATCTCTTTCACTCTGATTCGCGCTACCCGCTGCAATGTTTGATAGTAATTATCCACCCCGGATAGCTATTATTGCCCTTTCAACCCTTCTTTGCACATTTAATATTCAGGGAAACAACAGTAAATTGCTTACAAAATGTAGATATAGATTATTCATGCTTTAGATAACTCAGAGGTGGTTATTAATTTTAACTGTAAAGCGCAAGCGGTAATACGTGACTGATAAGAACGCGGCGTTACTACAGTAACAACCTTACGATGTAAAATACTCATTGTCTTTGTCACTGTGTTCCAGTTCTCCACATAGCGTTTCTCGAATGCTATCATTTCCTACCATTATCAGTTTAGTAAGCAGCGAAACTAGCCCCTTAAGTAATGTCTCCTTTTGTGACCGCAGGCCCCGGTTTAATCAGTTGTTTATATTATTGCTAGCAACTCCGCGATTTAATCGTTCGTTTACCGTTTCTCATTGTGCCTATCTGGCTGAATGGTAGCGGCTTTTTCACGGCCCTGTGCCATGCGGCTGATAGAAAATTTATAGGGGAAATGTGCAGGCAGCAAGCGATATTTGTTTAGGATTAAGAGATTCAGCTGTGCGTCGAGTTAAACGATATACAAAAGCTGTGTCACCGCAAACTGCTGTTTGTTTAATTGTACATGCATGATAACGCTCTGTCGACCCTCGACTTTTGAAATTTAGAGTTTCGGTAGAAGGCTTAATATATGGTGTCAGTTTGTGCGTACGAGGGAAGAAAGTTGCATTGTAAGCTTACAGGATTCAACCTAAACAACAATTAGGACAGCCTTTAAATTTAATTAGTTCTGAGTTAGTTTGTTGACATAATATGTATACCTATGCCTTTAATAAGCGCTTTCCGTTTTCTACATATCTTACTTACTGATAGTAGTACAAGGAATAATTATAATTTAAACATAGCTATTAAAATTCACAGAGCTTACCCGAAACATATTCTCTTTGCATGCACTATGTGTGCACAGGTAAATAAATAGAGCTTCCGTGGGTATTAAAAAGTGCAATAAAATACGGGTAAATTGCTATCAATCGATAAGCTGACAATATTGTGTTCCAATTGTCGACTCTGAGGCGTACTTTGCTTATCGTAATTGAGCTCAGTGGGACACAGTGTTGCGTGTGTGTGACAGTTGGAAAAGTGGTGAGTGTCGTCGCATCGATGTCCGCTGTCCGCGCGCTGGGGTGGAACGTCTGCGACTCGCCCGACGCATCCACATTAAGATAATCGAATGTCCGTCCATTCGTTAGTTAATTAAACACGATACGCTTCTCGTCGCGATCGTTGCGATTAATGACCTCAATTAAGCTAATCAACTCCTCGCAGATTTATGTTCACCGGTGAGACAACTATGACCACAAATAAAGGTGCACATACATTTATGTTGTTTTACTTAATGTAAAAGTGTCAGAAACAGCAGTTTAATATTATAAAACATTTGCGCAAATCATTTTACCTAATAGCCTGTTTTTTTTTTTATTGCCTACAGTGGCAGACGAGCCAACAGCCCACCTGATGGTAAGTGGTAACTGTCGCTCATAGACTTCTGCAATGCCAGGGGCTCTGCGAAGCCGCTGCCTACCGTGATATTAATGCTCTCTTTAAACCTCGTTTGAAGAAGGACATGTCATAGCGCTCGGGAAACACCGCAGCTGGTAGTTCGTTCCAGAGCCTGTACGTACGTGGGAGAAATGAACGCTGAAAACGAACCGTGCTAGACGAGATCGTGTCCAGGTAGTATGGATGAACTTTGCTGCGATGTCGAGTGGTGCGATGATAGAAAGGAGACGATGGCACCAAGTCAAACAGTTCCTTAGAGCACTCCCCGTTGAACTTACGATAGAGCACGCATAGAGAGCCAAAGTCCCTCCGCTATAAACTATAATAGTAAACGAAATTTAGGGACACATTCTATTCACAAGAGAAATAAATAATAAGTATCTCATTTATTGAATAGAACTTGCAACTTTTAGGACAATGGCCACTTCACTGGTATCCACCATTATATCTGTAATTATTTACGTTATTACTTTAAAAATTACTGGCGCATAATTCTTTGAACTTGTTAGGCGGCGTCAAGGTGTAAAAACCATTATATCCGTCAAGGCCTTGAGCTTGTGAGTCATTTAAGTAGCCCGTGTAAACGCGCCTTAACATACAGCTTGATGTGTGGCGATAAATGTCTATTTATTCTGACATATAGGTGATAATTTAAGCGGAACTACAAAGTTGGATTAACAAAATTACAAAACACCTGTTTGTAGGCTAATGTTGTAATGTCAGCAAATGAAGTTATCTCACACGTTAATCAGTAGATTGATTGGACGACTGTACTTAGAAAATATGTATACTGTACGAGTACCTATATCTAAAAATCTAATTTAAAAGTACAGCTAGTTTATTTACATTTATATCAGATAAAAGCTCCGTAGAAAATATGCCTACAATGGTTTAATCATACGAGTTTTAAAATATTTTTGTCAAAGGTATTCATAATTGGTTTGTTAGATGGATTTCTTGATAATTAAATTACACCTTACTTTTACCTTGGTTTGAAAAGTACTGAACTATCTTAAACACCGATAAAGTTAGTTTATCAATACAATAATTATGCTCTTTCTGAATATCAATACGGAGCCTAGCGATAGCATAAAGGCATCAACTTCACAGTTGTGTTTTGGAAACCACTGCTCACCATCAGGAACAAAATACTTTATTGCTTTGACTTCTTCGATCTTGTATACCATAATTATAGTAAGTAGTATTTACTGAAGAAATCATGTTGTCCATCATGTCTTAATTGTCGTTATGCAAACACAACGTGACTAAGATCTAGAAACCAGAAAGTTTTATCACATACAGTTTACACTGTATTATGGAGCGATTGCGAACCAATGCGTTCTGCGAGCTTTTAGGCCACCACAGACTTTAGATTCACCCACATTGGTCCCCTTAATACCGTCCATTGAATTTAAATTGAAGAGTAAAATGCTTGCGCATTGGATACTGGCCGGCCGTATATTGGAACCGAGCGTTTTAGCTAATAACTTAATTCCTCTGGGAGAGAGCATCTGTGCCACGCGATGTGACCTGTGTTTTGAGCAGCAAAAACATTACTTGTTGTGTACAAGTATGACTTGTATAAAAGTGCATACATTTGTGATATATGAATGCTGGATAGGTAAAGAATAGCATGTCAAATAGGTTCACAGCTGAACCATATTTGTTGAAGTCGTTATTTCTACAGGACCTGTTGAGTTGCTCATTGAGCATACAAATAGTGAGTGCTAGGATTGGCATTTCACTGTATCATAATATTTAATTGTTTATTTGTATTTTGTTGTAATTTCATAGCATAAGTCTATCTTATGGTAATCTATCGGCAGAAACGCAATAGTATGAACTTCTAATTCACCTTGATCCCGCTGAAATGTTGTCACAATATTTTCTGTGAAAAATTGTTAAGTAATGTACCTACCTTACGGAACATCCTGTCCGTTTACCATTGAAGTATTGTAATGAATGTGTCAAACCATTAACGGTAGGTACGTACGAGTATCTCCACAGTAATAGATGTAAGCATGAAGTAGTATCGCCCCTATAATAGATATCACCTAATAGGTTAAGTACGGGTACATGATAACACTTTTCGTACATCTGCCGTTGTTAGTGTGAATGGTAGCTTTAACAGTGTAGTATCATTACCTAAACATTTGTCGATTCAGTCGTCTATAATATATTATTTTATTAATTACTAGACGTCCGCAATCGCTTCGTTTTGGTACATTTGGTCTCAACAACAAACGCCTACGGAAAGTATCATAGCAATACGTGACGTATTGCATCATTAGGATTTACAAAGGCATTTATATATATTGAAATTTTGAAAATTACTGACATAATATGTTAGACATAATAATATATAGCTTATGTTACCCTCTTATTTGTAGCTTTCTAAACATGATATTTTTTTTCAAATCGGTCGAGATTGAGTTAAATTGGAACAAACAAACGAACAAATGTACAAAAAATCTAATCTTTACTCTGTATAACATTAGTTTAGATGAGTTGGTGTTCTCACAAGGCACAAGGCTCGACCCAACTCAACGTACCTACTTTGAGAAACATTGAGAAGAATGTTCAATTATATAATTTTTCTAATAGGTGCCAAAAAGGAAGAGATGTGCTAAAATAAACTAACAGATTCACATTGAACTTTCTGGTTTTTATTGAGCCGACAAAAAAGATCATCATAGATTGTGTTACAAAAATTAAAAAGTTAAAGCGAGTACATCCAAGAGCATGTTTACCTATGTATTTTGTGGTTTGTGTTTTGCTATTGCTAAAAATAAGATAATATATTTACAATCTGCAAACTTACAGCAAAATAAAATAGAACTAAATTAAAATATCTTATAACTATTTTTATTATATTTATAAGTTTTTATAAGCACTTACACTTGTTTAAGCGTGAGCCTTGAGCTATGGTAAAAAGTAGTTCACCGTAATTGCGATAGATGGCCCTTAACATAGGTAATAAGTATGTTGTAGTTGTTGTGTTTGTAGATTGAGCTATAATACTTTTCATTTAGTGCAATGGACAAAATTAAATGTTATTCATTGTCAACCGCAGGGTTCCTCTACATTGCCTATTGTCTAATATGCACTTGGTCGATTTATTTTATCCTACGAAAATTTACGACACTAATCTGTGATAGTTACAAAGTTGCTATAAGAGGTTAGGTATAAGTTTAGTTGTGCTTTAGTTTTAACTAGTCAGACTTAGATACTTATTAGATATTGCAATTTTTTTTAATGTATGCCATTTATGGGTTCCCAATCTGTAGAAGTCCTACGTTGTTTTCCTCCTAGTGATTAGTGGTTTTAGTGCTCATAAAGAAATTACTGTACTACTTCAGCAGAAGTGATGCTGTCTTCAGCTGCATAGACTGTGCTTCGGAAGGAGACACTCTTAACATCAAGTGGCCCCTTAACGCGTCTACGACATAAGCGAATAATACTACATTTTAACTTCATCTTAGAAATAGAAATTCTCATTTCATAAATATGAATATTATAATCTTGTATGTGTATTCTTGTCTTAAACATGTATGTATAATATGTTCCAGTAAAGAGCTATTCTATGCGCTCCGAAGTACACTTCCATTTAGTTGAAAAGTGCCTCAAGTCACGCGTTATTGAATTGGCCCAGCTATTCCATTTACCGGCCGAGTCATGAATATTCCTCATGTGCAACATACTCGTACGGTCATGGGTTTCGTTTTACGCTATTTAGCTGTTTAGAGCAACAGCAATTCTCTGCGAATTGAAACGCGGTAATGACCATTGTAGGCGCCTAGCGTAAACGCTCTTATTTGCATCAAAACGTGTTCTAGTGCATTGCTTTCCTCGTCCCGTATTGCATCAACTAGGAATGCGGCCAGTTTACTACTTCGTTGATTGCTAACGTTTTAGTGAGAAAGAAACTGCGATTTAATATGTAAAAAGCAAACTAGAGCGTCGACAAATTCGCTTTGCGATTAGAATCCGCAGCGAATACTAGTCGAAAGCCAAATTGCTCCTTTGTCTCCTCAATTGGCAATTAGAATATCAAACGCTTGGCTTTTCACATCCGAATGATTAGTGCTTCCATAATTACTTTTATCGATGCCGTTTAGCTTTTGTGATTACTGAATTGGCTTTAAAGCAAATGTCTGTAGTTCATCAAAATGTTGCTCCATACATTGGCACCTTATCTTTACACGTCCGAATGCACTAAACATTACCGCCAGGAGGGTATAACGGTTGAATCATCAACTCGTTCCGTGCTCAAAGGGATCCATCATATTCTTCGGCCACCGTAAATTGAGCTGCTTTTTCCCGCTCATGTACCACTTCAGAGGAAGCTAATGATGGTTGTATCTGAAGTGTAAGAGCTCCCGTTTCTTTGGTTCTTTATATCGTACAGTTGGAGCCCATCGCGTTCGACAGTGATTAATCTACCGCCTCGTCTGAAGGTCGTATTAGCTATAACGGCATCCGGAAAATTGCTCGATTTTTCTACTCATTCCCCCTTGTTGTTGCCACGTCATATATTGACAATGAGACGGACGCAATGATATACGTCGACTGAAAACCTTAGATATCTAAATCTAAATCGAAACTATAATATTATAAAGAGAAATTATTTGATCTTTTTTTTGTTTGTTTGTTTGCAAAGATTAAACTAAAAATCTATGTTACCGATTTGAAAAATTCCTTTACCTTTAGAAATCAATAAATGAAACGAGTAACATAGGCTATATTCTATTAAGTTATAATAACATATTTTTTTGTAATTTTCAGAATTTCAATATTTACAGTATGGAAATAAAATTTCGCAGACGTAGATAATATAGCACTCATTTATATAGGCGTTTGTTGTAAGACGAAATGAAACTTTTGATACCGAAGCGAAGCAAGGGCTGACTTCTATAATATAATAATACCAGCCTGTTTACTGTCCCACTGCAGGGCAAAGGCCTCTTCTCATATAGAAAAAGTATAAGCATTAATCACCACGCTTGCTGAAGGCGGATTGGCAATATCAACCCTTTTTTTTGTTTTTAAGTGTCACATACATTTTTTTTGTTTTTTTATGTGCTGACGTCTAGTAAGCTATAAATCTCAAGTCGTAACGTAACCTAGGTTAGAAAGTTTACTGACATAATGTACGTATCTATGAGGCTTACTCAAACTGTAGAATAATATTGTCCATTCGTGCTACTTTTAGCAACTCACTGCCGTAACAAAGTTTTACTTTGAAATCAAGCTTTAGTTCAAAATCAAATTTCCTAACAACAAAATTCAAGTAGATAAATAACATTATTAGCGTTTGTAATTCACTATCAATGCTACCCTTCTGGCCATTTCCTAGAATAAACCCTCAGTTTCCTAAATTTTCATCGAGCGACGTTTACGACACCATGACCATGACTATTAGTTACGCTTATATTTAGAGTTCTGTAGCACAATATGATTACTAAGGTAGTTATGGAGTACCCAATAGTATTTTTAATCAAATTTATGGCTTGACTTGAAATGACTAATTATACTCTAATTATACTCCAAAAGATTCATTAGATGTAGGATTAAAATCAAAGTATTATTGAATAAATAAACACGAGGTAGTGGGTTCGAATCCGGGCAAGTACCAATGTGATTTTTCAAATCATATGTACTTTCTAAGTTTATCTTGGACATTTCTGACTGACGGTGAAGGAAAACATCGTGATGAAACCTGGGCTTAAAAGTCTGAAATTACCAATCCGCCTTGAGCAAGGGTGGTGATTAATGCTCATACCTTCTCTATATGAGAAGAGGCCTTTGCCCTGCAGTGGGACAGTAAACAGGCTGGTATTATTATTGTTATTATTATTATTATTGAATTAGTAAGATTTAAGTAGGCAAGTTATTATTAACTCTACATAACAAAGCTAATTATTTTATTACATTTTTTTTTATTTTTAAGGATCTAAGGTCACTGACAAAAGCAGAAATGCGAGGAACCTTAATTGTACAGCACGAGCCGTTCTTGCCATGTTTTAAAACATACTTTTATTACTTATAAATATACATAATGTGTCGCAAATTGTAAATTATGAACGATTAAACGCCTGATTTACTCAGCTCGTTGCGAGTTGCATTACTATACAGCAGCGATAGAGGCACGCGGATTGACTCAAATACCTTCTACCAAGAAATGATAAACCTTGGCAAACCTTATTATAATTCTCTGAGTGAATGTATGCGTTAAAGCACAGGTTTATGTGAAATGATGCTGGCACTAGTTATTACATAAACGATAGTGTATATTTAATATTTGTTTCTTAATACATATCAAAGAAGAAACTGCAGCTCAACAGCTGTAACATTGCATTATGGCATCGTTATTAAGATTGACCACCCACTGATGTAAAATAGTTTTAAAAACAATTTATTTTACTTTATCAAAACTAGTTTAGGATTCACAAAAAAGAATTTCCTTCTATGTAAAGGAAAAAAATATATCGAAAATAATCGAGAAATGCCAATGTGAATTCATTTTATGCAGTTATTCGAAGCTCTTAGCTGTAATCGTACCTTCAAAGCGAATATCTTTAGACGATACATTTACGGCAGATCATTTCACTTCTCTTGAAACCCTAAAGTGGAGCATTTAAGTTAGCGAACGCAACTAGCGATGTTTCCTCGAACTGTAAAATAACAAAACAGTTAGAGACTTGGTACAATTATATGTATGTACGTATTTAGATATGTGGAATGAAGCCAAATGGAAATGTCAGCGGAGAATACACTAGACAAGATATACACTGACCATATTGGTTACGTTCCAAGAATATCAGGTGTGTGCTAGCTATTCGATACGAAAAAATAAACATATAATAAAACTACTTCTTCGTATGCATTGACTCATAAAATAATTTAAATTGGTTCTATGGCACTATAGTGGTTTATATAACTCGATAAAGTTAACTCTGACATATAAGTTATAATTAGTTTCTATAATGCAGACACGAACATATTTCCATATCATAACAGACAAAATTTAAAGAAATAATTGATGCACCTACAAATGCGAAAATGAAATCAAACAGTAACAATAAATTAGCTTAACTTTAGTAAATTAGCTCGTGCCTTTGTTAATTAGTTGTGCGTTGTATGAAGATAGAGAACAACATTAACGTAGCGAAACTGAATTGCCGTAAGGACTAGTTATACTATGTGTCCGTATTCTGTTAACGAATGTCGCCGATGTTATGGCTTTAGTTTTATTATTCACTGAACGTTTCTTCTTTTGTGTCTAGAGCGATATCAATCTGCGGTCGTCGGCGGGTAGTGACGCCTAGGGCTTTAGTCTTCACCTATCTTCTTGTAATTGCAATACCCTATAGGGTGAGACTGGTTTTACCGCTACACATACCTAATGCCCATATTAAGAACGTGTAACTTGGTTCGTCAGCCAATTAATAGCCAGCTTCAGTGACCAGTACAAAAGCCGAAACTATAAATTTTACTTCGTGATGATGACCGTGCGATATATCTTTATCCAGAACATGTTATCAGCAGCTTTATTTTTTAAACACAGCTTCGACGTTTTTATTCACCTTTTACAATACACGACCAATTCACTAACACGCTTAACAAACGTATATATTTCTTGTTTATATTATAATCGTTTTATTAATCCAAGTTTAAATTGGAATATAGATGTTATAGGGTTAATAATAACAAAACCACACGATTTTAATCTTTGTTTATGATAAAATAAATTCATTTTCATTACTTTCATTGGCCAAAAAGAATTTCCTGTGATCGTGTCCAAGAGATCTTTTAATGGTGCTATAAAACTGAGAATTCTCATCGCTTTATATCGCTATATATCTGGTAGTATTTTATGCATTCACTAGTCGACACATAGCGAAGACTTGCAAAGGAGTATCACGTTTCCCATATATTTATTCGGAGCTGATGATTTTGAGTGGTTTGCTAGCGAAAAACCTCGCGCATATCGGACTTGTGACGTATGCATTTACATACAAAACCATGGCCCTGACCGGTTCAAAGATAGCGTGGCATATCTAATCGGCAGACGGCTGTCAATCAGGTCTTGTCAAGCCTTTCGAAGTAACATGTTCTGGACCACTGGTTACTTGATCCAGATTAATGTTTAGATGTAATTTTGTAACGGTTATTCCGCTCATAGATAGATTTGTCTTGTTTTTTTTACCCTGGTTATATTATCATACAAAAAAGAACATACGTGATCTGTATGACATCAGCACTGCAAAGCTGTATCATAGTCATGTAGTGGCATCAGATGCCTTATCTACTAGGTCACGATATTTTTCATCAATTTATGTTTAAACAAATTGCTAAGAGGAAAATAGTTAAACTTTGTCAACTATTTCTAACTGTAGTTTGATTCACCTTATCGCTATACTAATAACATTAGTTATCCGTATTTAAAATAGCAGCCATAACGCCCATAACTTGTACTGTAAATGCAAAGGTTCTAGAATCTAATGTTAATTATTTGATAGATAAAGTTAATGCTACAGGTTGATGTCCGAGATGGCGCTCACTGCCCCAGCACGACTGCTATCGGGGATAGTGTTTGAAAATGGCAAGTCATAAACTGAGAGTCCACTTTCCCATATTAAAGTTTTGACGACTGAGTCCGATTGTTTGATTTGAAGCGTGCTATAGGTAATAAACGAGCTTTCGAAAAATTGAAATACTGTAAAATTGTTTTAGGAAAGTGGAACCAAGAATAATATTTATTTTATTAGAATTGTTTTAGGTGGATAGTTATAAAATTTTCAATGCTGTTTTAACTTGCTGTTGCAACTCAATGATAAAATGCGAGTAAACGTCAAGCCTGATCTGAATCAGTCGTGTTTCATCATCCTCAGCACGTATGTACTCTTTGATCTGTATTCGAGCGTATGGATAGAGATTTTATATAACAGATTCAAAGTACGATTTAGCATTGATAAACACTCGGCTACAAATTTGGTTAAAATACAAATGTAAAATTGTACCGGAGCCACAAATTCACAACGGTCAGACAATTTGTCGTGCTGACGTTACCGGGACATAACTCTCTGGAGGCTATTTTGCAACCCGTTAAAATAGTGCATGAATGTACGTTTGTAAAATTATGACTTGCATTCGATCGTTAAGATGTACTTTATGTCACGTATTCAAAAAGACCAGCATGTATTCATATAAACTCTGTGTAAGTAACCGCACAAATATACAATGCCACTCGCAGTATACTTCCGACATGTTTCTAATAAATGATTAATACTTACAACAGCAATGCTACACAAGAGAAGTTGTTTAAAAATATTCAACTGGAAAGGCAATAAATTGAAAGCACGCGATAGTCTATCGACATTTCACAAATAAGCGCCCGCTGCATATTTCGCGGACAGTGCCACAGTAGAGCTCGCAGTACTAGAACGGGACGCCTCGGTCGCGTAAAACGATAAACCCTGTGATTTATGATTTATAAACGCAACACTTCCGCAGGCTTAGTATGC
This sequence comes from Parascotia fuliginaria, assembly GCA_963082885.1. Lineage (NCBI taxonomy): Eukaryota > Metazoa > Arthropoda > Insecta > Lepidoptera > Erebidae > Parascotia > Parascotia fuliginaria. The sequence continues at coordinate 7,308,636 of OY720180.1, read as the reverse complement.
TAGATTTACACAACAATACGACACTATCCTGCAGTGTACTACAAAAGGTTGCTTGCCGGTCTGACGTTCCTTGTTCGTTCGTTCTCTGCAAATCCATTCATTCATTCATTCGTTAATTCTATTTAAGAATGTCATAAAATCCATCGGCTAGCTTCGGTAGTAGCAATCTGTGGCGACGCGCAGTGTGACATGTTTATATGTAATTGTACCTAAAATACGTAATGGTAGAGTGGATCTACGATTTATCACGTTTTCTGAAGATGGTCTAGTTTATAATCCTCTTTATTTATGTATATAAAACAATTACGTTTATAATAAGAGTAAACATACATGTATGACAAACACCGACGGGAGTTTGGCTTAGTCCTTAATTAACTTATGCGTGCGCAACGACAATACGACAGAACAAATAGCTCATCGTATAAAATAAACAGTAAGCATGTATGAATACACAAATAATAAGCTAAATAATATTATTTTATTATTTGTTTGTATACCGTAGTAATGGTAGGCAACTGTTTGCGGTATGTAATAATAATACTGTTGGTACGACGCCGGATTGATGGTAATGAACAGAGTAGTTTCAGTTTTATTGACAATAAAAGATAATAGAAATACTAGTTTCCTACTTGACCTCTTTGTTTTTTATAACTGTGTTAAATTTATGAAGTCATTGTCGTAAATGAGAATACAAATATGAAACTTAACATAGTATTGCATGTTTGCTTCAAGGGCGTAAGCTGCGGTATAGTACAATACAACTTTGCCAAACGTGTTACTGATATAATGGAGAGCTTATTGTCATATTGCTCACAATTCCAGGTTTTTACAAATATTAGATTTTTTGAATTAATACTTTATAATTAATACCGCTTTATCCCCGGGAATCGGAATGGATATTGGCAAGCTTTATCCAAACGCAGACCAAGTTAATAAAAAACTTAAGTCCTTATTTTCACATCTATGTTAGAATCGGTTTAAATTTTGCAAGGTTTTAAAATTGATATTTTTCAAAATAGAGCAAAGACCTTTTTGTCTAAAATAATCATAGTCATAAAATAAAATCTGAAATTGTTATATTTTTCGATGGTCGTGGGTTCGATTCCCACCCAGGACAAATCTTTGTGTGATGAGCATGATTGTTTGTTCTGTGTCTGGGTGTAATTTATCTATAATTTATAATTTATATATATGTATGTATTTACAACAAAAAAAAAAGTATAAAAGTAATATATCAGTCGTTTAGTACCCATAACACAAGCAAATATAATTGCTTAATTTGGGGCTAGATGGTGCTGTGTGAGTGTGGTAGAATATTATTATTATTATTATTATTATTATTTTATTCATGAAAATATTGACTCTTTGCAAAGGCTATAACACTCCTCGATGGTTTGCGAATATCGGGATACCGGCCGTTAAGATCGTGCCAAACATGAACACGGCCGATTTAACTCATTGTGCAGTTACAAAGTTGTAAACAGTTTGCTAACTATTACCTACGTATTGGCTTGGGAAAATTCTATGGATGCATATCACGAGAAATAGCTACAAATTACATAACAACAGATCGATGCATATATATACCTATCTGAGCATCTTCAGTAGAAATAAAGCGCAAGATGTAATGTGTTAATTTAGCAGTTTTTATCATCTTGTTTTTATTTAACTTACGAGCTAAAATCTTTTTTTAATCCTGGGTGTTTTGTGTGGAGCGTAAAATGGAACTCACATTGGAGGTCACTTACCAGCAGTTTGAAATTATGTATTTTGGAATGATGGCCACAACTTTTGGATCCCACTAAATGTTTACCTTCAGGCAATTTGGTAGCTAAATATAAAAGAAATGGTTTAGCAATAGGTATATTTAATAAAGGAGATATATAATGCAACTATTTTGCATCACAGAACAAGTACATACATAGAAGGAGTGTTAATCGCCCTCATATACTTGTCCTATTTTTCCAAATAAGCCGGATACATTGAAAAGAAAGAGACAAATAATTTTGCTAAGGACGCCCGGTGTACACTGTAGAAACGTCAATTTGGTTACCTTTGGTTACCTTTGGATGCCGAATTAAAAAGTGAACTAATGTCAAATGTTCCAACTTGTCAAGGCCTCTAGACAATTTAGTCGGATTAAACCGCCGCTCGTAATTTTCATTGTTGTTTATCTGTTTTGTGAAATAATCTTTTAATAATTACATAGTTCTATTGTGAAGTAAAATTCAGCCCATTGGATAAGCAAAGTCCTGCGTTATTGTAGGTTGTAAATTACATTCTTTTCGCAAAGAAAATCAAGTTTAAATCGTCAACTTCCATCGGTGAGTAGATAACAAACCAATAATATATACTAAAAACCTATATATACGTGCAAAATACCTAAGTGATTTATACTTTACTATACTGCAATCATATTATAATCGTCTGTTTGCCATTCGATTCAGTAATTTTTAAGTATTTTACATTTTTACCAATTTGTGTAGTCATGTTCAATAGTGTTGTGACTTGTGCTGCATATTTTATCGATAACAAAACTATTACTATAATTTGTGTTAACGATTTTGTGGTAACTATCTTTGTACCTTTCATAGTGTTTCATACATTGTGTTCTTTTGCAGGTTTCCGAAAGATCAGACCGGAAGATCCATGAAGCAAATTAAGAGAGAATTATGTTATATATATTATATTGTTACACGTTTAACGTTCCAGCGGTGAGGACGAATCTACTCAAATTTGCTCCATTGTCACGCGCCATACGACTTATTAATATTATTTCTATAGAAATTAATATTTTCAATGTACCCTGTCAAAATTCAAAGATGTTGCACAAAAATGTATAGTATTGGATAAATAGGTATATTTATTTAGTAATTTTTTTAGGTTTTTTTATGGTATCGTATTGGATTTTTTATCTGTAATGATATTGTAAATACTTTTTCAATAAATAAATAAATAAATGTTCTAGATGACTACAGAAATTTATTGATAAAATTGATCGGGAAAAATTTCTAATAGTACCAATTCATAACATAACAAAGAATATTTTAGCTTATGCTCAAATAATCAGGACATTCCTAAACAAAACTGTAATTTTAATGGGCAGTAGTAATGTGTTTCAATATTATTGGAAATATAATCATACATTTGTGACATGAATCTTACAGCTGTGTTTTATTTTTACCTTGGGGTATCTGCTATACTAAGAAAGTCAGAAAAGAACAGAGGGCCGATACCGGTATTTTGGCGATCCACACACTGCCCCGCACTACGCTGCGGGAGCGTGGCGACGCGGTGACGGTGCCACGCGTGCAGATGCGAGAGTGCTGGTCTGCATCATCAATCACGCACATTACTGCAGAACACGGTGTCCATACCGTCTGGCCCCGAACCCACGCGCGTGAGTACGTGTTTCTCTGCATGTAAGCGTGTGATCAGTAACACAGCGCTTAAATGCGTTTTCAGTGTGTTGCACCACGCGTGATTTCTATACAAAGAGAGATACTTACAAACAATACAAGAACACGCACGCTCGCACTACGCTCCGTGATGCGAGGTAGTGTGTGGATCGATCATGTATATTTCAATTTTCAATTTATTTAATTTATTCATATACAATTTACATTGTGTTTGAACTTACAGCATGAAACATGAATATAAACTTCAAATTATTTCACATTGAAAATGCTCCTGGCGCCGCTGCCGGCCTATGCCACTCCGGTGAGGTGTAAAACGGCCGTTTGTTTCTTGTAGTTCGTTTACGAGAGCTTTTATGGAACCAGACCTCATTTTATTAGCATGTCTGTTAATTTACCATAGCCCATAGACAAATTTCATCTATCGATATCGATAAACTGTCAGAAGGTATCGTAGCACTATTAAACTTCTATTTGTCTCTGAGTGTGTACGCTTTATTCTCCTAATAGTCCTTCTATGCTTTAGTACTTGTTCTGTGATTTTGCATAGATAAAACAAATGCATTGACAAACTTAATCTCAAGTGACACTTATAAATGTCAGTCTATTTGCCTGGAGCCAGTTTGATAATCAATACATAGCCCGAAAGTCAGGACTTTCAAACAATAAAATGACATTCAATTTGTAATCTACATTAGATCTAAATTCGATTTGATAAAGCATTATATAGCTTCAAGCCTTTTATCTTCGAAGGTATAGGCAAAGGTGTTCAGAGATGTTGAAGCACCCACTTTTCGCCATTTTTTTATCTTAGGTCCCATGTAACAGGGAGCGAACCTGTTGCCATTTATCGGTCACAATTTTAGACTCCAGGCTGAGATTTTTTTGACAGTAAAACCCAATATCACTTTCTCGACACGGAGATCGAACCCGAGACCACTGCGAGGTAATCCGTAAACAGTACTACCGAACCACAGAGGCAGTCAAATAAATAATTATAATTTCGGTACTATTCAAAGAATACAAACAACCAATAATCTAAACATAATCATACTTGTAATTATAATATCTTAGCCGGGAATATTTTAAACAAAATATTATTATAGTTGTCTTTAACATATTTTAGCGCGATTTGTCAAATTTTGACAAAGAAACAAACAGATTAATCCTTTTCCTCACAGTGTTTATTAATTGGAAATAAGTGGGTATCTATGGACAAATCTTTCAGAGCACTGGTTTACTTGTTAGATAAAGGCTGCCCGCATTATACGACCGGACATAAGCGATCGTAGGCGTCTTTGCTCTTTATCAAACGTCCAAGGTAGCCAATCTTTCTTTCGCAAAAGATTACCTCCATCGAATCTTAACTACGGTTGTATCGGATAAATATAGATTTACAATACATATCGTAACCATATTCAGTAACTATGTATTATGTTTAAATCATTGAACTACGCGGTACGGGTAAGTACCGCGTAGTTCAATGATTCTTTAGTGTGGCATCTAAATATCTGGAAAATAAATTGCACTATTTTATATTCAAAGTAAGTCCTATTTTTTGCAACTTTTCTATTAATTTATAATAGTATTGTATCTATAACGGTATAAAAATCCATAGTAAAGATAACTATTCTCGTCAGTATTTTATAGCTAGTTTCAATTGTATCTAATCCAATTTACACACTGTACAAGAAACGTGATTCTATTTGCGACACATTTCCTATAAGATGTTTGAGGTACAAATATGTTAAATCACATTTGCTACAAAATAGAAGCTGAATATTCAACGTTGCAGTTTCAGCTCTACGGAACAAAATCGTCAAGCCCGATTGCCGAGCCTGGAAATTCTGTCAATTGAGTCGTTTTTGGTGCCGCACATTTAGAAGCAGAATATTTGAAAGGTCCGCTATCGGTGTTTTATTTTTCAAATGCACATGTGGTGTAGTAGTCAAGGTGCTAGTAACCACTTACACCGCAACCAATTCACAAAAAGGGGTTCAATCTTAAACCGGAACTAAATTTATGCAACCCACAACTAGTTTATTTTATTGTTTTGTTAAATAAAAACTGTTAAAAACTCCTCATAGTTTTTTTAAAAGAATATTTACCTCATTTAAAAAGCAATCAAGAATCTACTACATGACAAAGCCTGTGCTCATATGAAGAAACATGAGCATTGATTAAACACCACGCTAGCTAAACGCAAATTGGCAATTTCAGGTTTATCAATTACTAGACGCGAGCCCTCGCTTCGCTTCGGTATCATAAGTTTTATTCGGTCTCACAACAAACGCCTACAGATAATATCATAGCAATAGTGACGTATTGCATCATTCAATTTACAAGACGTATTAACTAAATATTAAAATTTTAAAACTGACTGAAAAATATGTAAACAGAAAAATATAGCCTATGTTAAAATATAGATATTTGTAGCTTTCTAGAGGTGAAAGAATTTTTTTCGAATTTCAGATAAATCGGAACAAACATACAAAAAATCAAATCTTTTCTCTTTATAATATTAGTTTAGATAAATCTAGGTTACATGGACATGTTTTCCTTCACCGTAAATCATTCATGTCCAAGATAAACCTAAAAGGTATAAATAGGATAAACCCGATAAATTGGTGTTTGAACGACTGCCAAATGACGATACTATGATATTTATAGAATAATTATAATTTTATTTGTCTTTGCAAGATATTGCCGTCACAGTAAATCTTTACCCTAGAATCGACACCTACGCAAAGAGAACTTATGTTTTACACTGTAAACTTGTTTTTGGGAATTTAATATTTTCACCACCTGTCGACGGATAAACAAGATTATTTTCTGAAATACAGGAACGGGAAAAGCCGTGTTAATTAATTCTTATTTACAACGTGAAGTTTAACATAAATATCACTTTACTGTCGAAAGGCTAACAAATGCTATTTATTATTTTACAGTTGTTATAACAGATTACAGCAATCATGAAAGCCTGTTTGCAGATCTTATACCAGGTGTGTCATAAATTATCCACAGTTGTATCTACCAAAGATTGTTTATTACTGAGTAGTTGTTATTTGATTGTACAATTAAATTGTTCAAAGATATAACTAGAGCTGTGAGTCCGTTGACCTAGAAAGTATCTCAATAATAAAATTAGATGAATTTACTTCTGATAAAATTGAGCTTTGAATATACCGGAATTTGTATAATGTAAAATGTTATAAGTATTTAGAAAATTGTGGTGCAAGAAATTACATATGCCTAAGGACATTATTATGATCAACATAATCCTTAGAAAGACTAATCACAAACCGAAAAATAATACCTATACATTTTAAAATATTACTAGATATTTACTAAAATAAAATTTTCGATACCGTCTAATCATATCTAAAGCCTCTTTTACTCTTCAAATATTTGCTGATCTCCTTAAAGGAGCGCAAGTAAAAAGCTGCTTAATATGATTAACTAGTTGCCCAATGTAATGGAAAATACTTCAAAAGACGCACGCTATTTTATACCTTTATCGTTATGTACTAAGCTATTTAGCTCGCGGAGATTCGCCCATTCATCGCAAAACCGTAGGCGCAGTTATCGGAAAACACTTTAAATTTATTTTTGCTAAGGCGTTAACTATTTTTATATAATTAGGTAGTATAAATACCGATGTTCAGTAGGCGTATACAACAAAGATGTCTAATTATAAAAATTATATATTATATAAAAGACACAAAAGATTAATAGAATAGTGTTGATTGATGCTCATCCCTTGTCTATCTGAGAAGGGGTAGACACAGCGGCGAGGTAATAACGGGCTAGTATATTATTAATAATGATAATTTTATTCCAAAATTGTATCATATACCCGTAAATGCGATACATTAAGCTGAATTAACTCCTCGTGACGGATCAGTGCTTCAAATTTAGATGCAACTTCATTTATATTTATTCAAACAATACTAGAATATTCTTATATTCATAGCATAATAGATAAAACAAATGAACAAAAGCACAAACAAAACGTTTATTATCTGCTTCGTTAAACAATGTGTGTTAAATACAAGATATTATATTTGTTCTCAAAGTATTAAAGTAAGTAATAATCGCGTCTTCCTTGTTAGCTCTGTTGGCTGGCGTCCCTTACCCATAGAGTAGCAAATATTTGCTAAGATTCCGTATATTGAAATGCGCTGTCTGTTAAAGTTTAATAACGTACGAGTGCCTTAATCAAACATACTATATATTAATTTGCATATTAATGTCTGCCCGTGATCTGTAATTAATACCGTAGTCGCAGATAGAACACACTGTTCTAAAGTCAATTTATTGGTTAACTCATGATATTATACGTTTTAGCCGGAAAACGTCCATTACTGGACGTTTGCCGGCTAAAACGTAGGGCCAAATGTCAGCCCACGGACCTACGCAAAAACCTGTGTGCACACCTATATATTTAAAAGGCTCATCTTCAATATAAACACAATACACACACAATTTACATTTTAGTTGCTTAGGACTAGTGATTATATCAGTTACACATGTGCACAACATTTAAAAATTTGTGAACACAACAAACAATCTTAAAGAATATAATAATATAATATAAATAAACTAATTAATATTAAGTAGGTACCTATGCATTTGTGTTGCAATACTATTATGAAATATAAATATTAACATTGGACAAATAATAATATTATACTATTATTAAAAAATTCGCCGTCCAAAATCAAACCATCCAACTACGGGCCTTAAAATATGTGACCGATTTTATTTTGCGCATTATAACGGGTGGCGCAAAAGTAAAGACCCTATTTGGTTCAGCTATAACATTTTTTCTAAATTAGAAAACTAGATTTAGATTTTTTTAAATGTATATTTGTGCCATTAAATTTCGTACCATTAGGATTTAAAGATGATGTCTTTTAAATGGTGACCTCCAGAGTTGATACACATTTGAGCCCTATTTATGACATTTTGCATAACTTGCCGTAACACTTCCTGCGTTTCCATTTCCATCTCTCAGGGCATGTCAATAAGCAGAATACTCGGTTCTGGGGCACTGATAATCCGCGCATTATTCAAGAAACACCTCTACACCCACTAAAAGTTACTGTATGGTGTGGCATCTGTGTTGACAGAGTGATCGGACCCTATTTTTTCGAAGACGCTGGAGGCAATGCGATTACTGTCACTGGAGAACGCTACAGAACCATGTTACGTGAGTTTTTGATACCCAGTTTGGACGAATTGGGGCTGGAGCACATCTGGTTTCAACAAGACGGCGCTACGGCACACACAGCGCGCGACACTATGGACTTAGTGAGGGACGCTTTTCCAGGCCGAGTTATCTCTCGTTTTGGCGATTTGCCTTGGCCTGCAAGATCACCCGATCTGACCAGTCCAGACTTCTTTCTTTGGGGTTTTTTGAAATCTCGGGTGTATGTGAACAAGCCACAGACTCTCGCAGCTCTAAAAGAAAATATTCGTCAAGAAATAACGAACATATCGCAGGAAGTGTTATGGCAAGTTATGCAAAATGTCATAAATAGGGCTCAAATGTGTATCAACTCTGGAGGTCACCATTTAAAAGACATCATCTTTAAATCCTAATGGTACGAAATTTAATGGCACAAATATACGTTTAAAAAAATCTAAATCTAGTTTTCTAATTTAGAAAAAATGTTATAGCTGAACCAAATAGGGTCTTTACTTTTGCGCCACCCGTTATAAACAATGTCAATGGCAACCCTATTATGTGAAAGGACCCTTTATCACCACAGCTTTATTGGTGTAGTATCAGATCTTCGATTTGCGTGCGAGAAGCAATCCGGTCGCTTACACTTGACGTCCGACTGACGCGCTGATTTATAAGACAAAAACCTTTTTTTGTCTTTCATGACATCCGTCACACGATGGAGACGTCCGAAGCGATGCGACCATCTGATTTCGGCATCTTTTTAAACCTTTCGTCCATCCTTTTGCACGTCATGAATCCACATGTAAGAGGCAGGACAAAAGAATAGTAGCAATGTTAAAATAGAATCTATTCTGTTGAAGTACATATTTAAGTTATATTAGAAACCTAACTGCAGTTTTAATAAGGTTGAAGTCTCCTTGTTTGAATCTAGGTTTTCACCTTGATTATTTGAAATAGAAGTTAAATTTCACTACAAATCAACTACTATAAGTTCACAAATCTACTTAGTTCTATTGTTCAAGTGCAGTCAGTCAATTGAACAATAAGCTGTTTAAGCTGCTAGAATATTCAGTAAAGGGTTTTTAATGTGATTTTTTTAGATCGAGTGGATTTTGGTAGGATTATTGTTTGCATTGGTATAGACAAATAATCTACGCTTATGAATATAAACACCTTGCCAAATTGGTACTGGTATGTAATTAATTTATAGTCAAGTGGAGACTGAACTGATTAAGTGAACAATGTCTACGATGCAGTGTTAATTGTAGAGAGTTCGATTATCAGATTGAGATACAATGGTAATTGCTTAGTTGGTACCCATTTACCTACGCGAATGTCCATTCCTTACATTTAATTAGGTACTGTTTCATTCTCTATTTTATATTTACTTTGTATTAGATATTTGAATTGACCTTGTTACAAAGTTGGTCTTATTAAAAAAAAATTTAGGTAAGGTAAATTGGTATTTACAATATTGTATGGTTGTAAAAGTCTATTTAAAATTGTGAGTATTTTTATATGAACGGTAAGTTTGTAAACATAATTAATTATACATAAGTAGTAGCATAGTGACGGTGGTCACTTTCGCTTAAAAAGCGCCATGTAATTATGAGGCCAAAACTAAAGTATCAGTCTTAAAATTACTTATCTTCACAATAATATAGGTACAGAGTAGTATAGTACAATGGCCGCATCATCACTAAAAGCGATCGCTACCACGCAATTCTTAAGTGTATTTTATGGTTTACTTATAGATGTTAGTTCAGCATGGTTGTCTAATAAAGCTACCGAATTGCGGAGTGTGATTTCAATTTATACTTTAGACAAATAAATAATTGTGATATATGTGTCCAAATGTGTTCGTTGAGTATGTGTTTAGTAAGTCTCTCATGATGACACAGAACTTGTTCCTCAGTGCAAGAATTGCCTTTAAAATAAAAAAGGACCGAGTACGAGTCTGATTCCCGTTTCTGCCTATGTTATAATTCGTCCATGTATGCGTACATACCGAGTATAATCTATCTAATGAATTTCGTTGTTCTTAATGCACACAACCCTTTGGATCTTTTATGATTTATTTGGTAAGTCCAGGGCTTCTAACGAATGTTTTCATTTAGCTTAAGATGGCTGTAACTTGGCAAGTACATACAAAATAGTCAAAATGACTAAAATGCCACATTAGTACCACGAACCTCGTGGGAATAAACTCTATAAGGCGAATTAAAGGGCAATTTAACTTTTCTTTTAGTTGATATAATCTCAATTAATCAATCTCGGATCATATTGTGGACACCGATATTTTTCCTTGAATTTGTCCTTTTAATTTTGGAACCCTAAAAACAGCTCAAAATTAAAAGTTGCTCAATTAAGTAAGTAAAATACCATTACCTTTTTATGTAACCTTACAGTTAACTGAACGATTCTGTCAGCAAGAAAAATATAGTCCCAACATTTTTACCCGGTAAGCAGACCAATTAAATAGTAACGTTACGAGAGTGCGGTTACTTTGAGCGCTAAATGGCATCAAGATGTGTGTTTGCGGCCCGTTTATTATCTGATATCTCTTAAGTAGTGTCACGTTGAATAAAATCATTGGTATGTTGCCGCGGGTCGCGGATGAGTGATCTACTTATAAATGGCTACTTATGCCGACCGCAAACAAATTACTAAAAGAAGCTCTGGTTTCGACTCGATGCGTCCAGCTAACTATGCATCATGTAAAGTGCAAATTATTTAAGGGGTGTTGCACAATGGTTCCAGGCTTTATGTTTATGGTCAGCGCATGTGCTACTGACAGATTTGATTCAATTTTCATGTGAATGAATTTAAGCATTTATTCTGTTCACAAAAAAATCTGTGAAGCATTTTTGAATTGTCATTTTTTTTTTTTTTTTACGATTACGGGTTAAAGATATGCGGGCAGCGATGTTTGCTCTATGCTCTTGGAAAGATAAACTTGTGGTAATTCTGGTTATTAAAAATAACGACAACTGGAGAAAGTCCCATCATCACTAATTTGAGGGAGATCTCTAGTGACTTCTTATTAAACTTTATCTGAATTAAATAATCACAATTCACCAGTCACTGTATCAGCATGTGTCATTACTTGTTATTTGTTTTAAAATTTATTTATTTATAGCTCACACAACAAGATTCAAACGTAAAGAATCAAAGTAAATATATAAAATAGAAAGCTAGGTATGTAAATCTTATGAAGATCGAAACAACACGAAACTTATTACAAATATGTATGTGTTCATTATGAAATGTTGGATACAGCCATCCAAGTGGCATCTTCGCTCAAGTTTTTGCCTGGTAGCGATAACAGCACGCTATTCTGGCTTTAGAAGTGGGTTGGGTTACGACTAGGCGTTTTTCAAAATACCCTTCGCAATTGCTCCTTTGACGTAAAAGGAAAAAGTTAAACACTTGTATATTTAAGTGAACATGTGGCTACAAGTGCCGATAATTGAGTTGATTTTATATTGAATTCAATTTGTATCGATAGTATTAAAGGAGGTAGGAAGTACAACAGGCTTTCAACCCCAAATTAAGCAGTAAGGAAAAAACAACTTTTAGAAAACTACCCGTTTAATGGATATGAACATTCACCGCGTATAAATAAAGCGCCTGTTCTGGCAGCAAAAGTCATCTTAAATACTGCTAGTAAAGTGACTTGTGATTATTTACTAATCGGCTAACTCGGCTCCGATAACTGCTTACCTTTAGGCGGATCACATGCTTGTTTGCCTTTTAAATGATGATATATAAACCAACATTTTTCAAGAAAGGAGTTAAAAGGCTTATCTCAGGGTCGGCAACGCGCTAGTGATGCTCCTGGTGTTGCAAGCGTCCATAGTCTACGGTAACTGCTTACCATCAGGCGGGCCGTATGCTTGTTTGTCACCTTAGTCGTATAAAAAAAAAATATAAGCCAACTTGATTAAATTTAAATCTATCCAAGCTTAAATAGAAATCCTTTAAATTTTGGGCTCACCGTTACTACTTGTTAAGGGCGTCCGTAATCCATAAGAATTCTTCGGTAACTTGTTTTTTATCTCAAGATCACAAATGCAAACTGTCAAATGGTATATTCTTGATATGATAGATACGATATCTCCATTAGCTCGCATACCGTCGTCACGAGACAAATAAAACGTCCCTGATAACATATCGAATTTGAAACACATACTTACGTATATAGGTATAGGGTCTGAGGTTCGTGTACGGCGAGTTATAACTTCGCGGGCCAGACAGACGCGCTCATAAATTAAAGGCCATCATATTTGTTTTTCGAACGAGCAAGTAAATAAAATTCCGATCGACGGAGCGTAACTTTGCGCGGTACGTAATCAACAGTTTTATTCGTCGATTCCGCTGCCTTGATTTCGGGCTTAATCCTTGTCGCGGACCGAACTCGTTCTTTATTTGAATATCTTTCATCTCGAATCCTCTGTTGATGCTGATTAAATCTAACACGTCTGAGATATTACTTCAATGGTTTTATTGCCATTTATATATATTATAGCGTTTGTAACGTCTTAATTGTCAATAGCCGCGCGCAGACAGGTTAGTTAAATGTTAAAATGGAGGTCAGTAATTAACATAGAGATCAACAAGCCGTTGAATGCTAATAAGGTCTTTCCACGTCAAAGGGCTAAAAGGCGTCAGAGCGCGTCTGTCCGAATAATGAGTGCGAGTTGTAAATCGTTCCGGCGACCGGCAGCCGGCAGTGCAGGGCCACGGTGCGACCTCAGCCGACCCTCGTCAAATGCTCGATTAGCCTAACGTATGTACACTAATTACATTTTTTACGATTTATTCATCGTTTCTCAATCGCAGGTCAAGTCAATTGACGACTCGAGCCGAGCACCTCTCGCATCTCGCTCAAAATAAAATTTAGATTATATTACAATAAATGTCTAATTATGTATTGTACTCATTAAAAGACATGCTCGTTCATTTTATGTTCTTGATCGCAAATGTCCGTGATAGAATTGCGGTTCAAGTTGTAATTGTCGATAATGTAATCTTAAGCAAAGGCCTAACTCAAACTGATCTTGACAGTGGAACATGACGTTTGGGTCCCTTAGTATTATGAAGCGCTAATTAATACGTTACAATGGAAATGATATCGAAATGGCTGCTGGACGGTTTACTCACCCATATTATGATACTGGTGACATATTCATTAATCAAATTTGACTTATTACTATTACACAGCATTTATACTTGGTACTTACACTAATGCAAATTGATATAGTACTCCAAATTTATCTGGAATATAAACCTTTGTCAGTATATAGGTAAAAACAATCTATCTAAAGCCAAAAAAAACATCAAGAAATGAATTTCTGATATGAGCAACTGCTTAAATCATAGGATAACAGTAATAACATATACTACACCACACTTTATATGACAGAGTTTCGCATGTTCTCTAAGTTAGCGTTATTCGATTTAGCTCACTCGAAGTAAAACTTTATGGCTTCTACGATCGAAACAAGCATTTAGTTATTCAGACGATTTAAATTGTCGTATTTGTGGCCTGTTGCCAGAAAGTATAATTATTGTTAGAATGTTCAATGTCATAACTCTCATCTAATTAATGACGACTGCATTTAAAGCAACGAAATCTTGTCCTTACCATTAATCTCAATATTATTAAGCTCAACGTTCTATTACTGCAAAACAGATAATGCAGTAGAATATTGCTGTGTAATGGAATGAATAATGATCCACCTATACACTAATAGTCCCGACTAATAGTGCACATTAACCTTAATAGGATAATATTAAACCAACAATAGGAAATATGGCTTCATAAAGTCAAATGTATAAATCCTGGTAGCTATTAAAAATCCAAGTCTTGGAAAGGCTTTACGACATCACTCTGTTGGTATTTCAATGTAATCTCATTTGATAAAGTTGCTATAAAGTCTAATAATAAAATTTTAGACCTAATTCGTTTTTGTGAAAATAAAATTTATTACAGCGGGCGTACGAGAGACCCGAAAAACAGACCGCCTGTTATTAAGTGACAAATCGCCGGATTTTGTCGCAGTCGCAGTCATAAAGTCGCAATAATGGACAAATTATACACTGAAAAGAACTGTTTACTCGACATTTTATTTTAAACTGTCGCCTCTACTATTTTCGACTATGATCCGTGGTACTATTTATTGCACTGACTAACATTTGCTTCGTGAACATTGGTGTTTCAACATATTTGTTAGTTCAAGTTATAATCCTAAATAAAGGTTTATGTTTAACTTTTATATAATGTACACTCGTAAGCTCTTTAAAGAATCTTCAATGGTCAATAGGTCATGGTAGGTATACCGGAATATTTTAAAACACAGACGTCAGAAAACCAAATAATTAATATTTAAATAGTAAATTTACTCACTGTTTGTTGATGAGAAACAAACCAATCAGATGAACGACGGCCCAATTCAATTGTTATGTTTGTCAATTCAATTGTTAATTTATCATTCGTATGTCATGCCATCAATTGTTTCCAATATATCCGTTTGCACCTTAAAATTGCGATCAAACTATTTTAATTAGAATGATTAACCAGACATTTCTGTTTTAGTGTTTTGTTAGCGTCAGTAATTGTGTGCTGTCAGGATTGTTGTATGTACACTTTATTGCGGTAATATTCACCTATATTTATTTCGAATCATTACGGTGTGTGGCTGCTTATTTAATTATATTCGTTCACATCGATGGTACTCACTAAGCGTTCCAACTGTACCTCTTGTGTACTTTGTTTTCAATTTGGCACAATTCTCGAAATATCCGCGTACCTTTAATTACAGCTATTTGTGTTCACCGCCACGTAAAATTATTCAAATTACGTTTAATTTAATGTTCTTAAAGCAACGAATTGCTACGTATTTTTTCACGGTGTCGTGTTAATGGGGCGATTTCCGAATTAAAATCGACAATCGTAAATTCAACAGTATACACAATGCTGCATAAACAAAACTTATCTTCAACCGTTACGGGCAGCGTTGAATTATAATTTCATTTCGTGCAAATACCACGTCACACATTAATTTCTTATCTCCTGGTTTAAATTTGGTCCGTAAAACGAAATATTTACCTATCTTTACGCCACTGCTCAACAAAGCCTGAATTTATTTTATTTTATACAGCAGTTTACCTTCCTAATAATTCAGTCCAAATAGACAAATATAAAATGCGTGTTAAGCCAAAGTTTGCAGAAAACTAGAACTGGTCATATACGTCATAAGTCATCGCGCATATAGTATTCATAAATCTTAAGTCATTACATCTGATTATCAGGCTAAAAACGTCTTTTGCTGGATATTGGCCTTCCTAAAGTGGAGTTGTTATCACTCTTGAAGAACGGATTGGCGACCATAGTAGTGTTGTTATTTTTTTAATACGCAGGTAACGCTAATTCCTAATATTTGTTTAGTCGCTTCCTATATCATATTTTATCGTGGGTGTACACTACTGTCCACGTTCGGTAAGAGATGAGATGAGATCTCTATATTCTAGACCCCACAATAAAACATACGAAATCTTAAATATCAGTATAAGTATTTACCTTAGGTATTTTTTTTTTACAAATCACTAATTTTCAACAATATGCGCGTTTTGCCTGACTATTATTTTATCTATATCTTATTTAAACTATATAATAGGTATATTGTTTGGTTCAAAACTTAAAAGCAAGTATTTGAAGTTTAGACCATAAAGCAAAAATTCCACATAAGGCTTCAAAGCCAAATTGCTAAAGCGGTTCTAAAACTGTCGACAATGAGAAGTTTCATAGAGGTGCATGTACGTACTAACAACATAACATGCATAACGTGGTTCCGTCCACAGATGCCAAATATGGTCCCTGTAACTGGAAGAGCTTTCTAGAATATTGTTGCAGAAAATATGCAGCTGTCGTTTAGAGATTCTTAGCTATTACTTCATTTTTTAAAATATCGTTCTCTCGTATCTCATTTCCAGCCTTCTCAAAATGTAGCCGCAGCGTCCGGCTGGTCGGTTGCCCGAGGGCAGCGATTTTCAGTGTATTTTTCCATGTAACTCTCGGCATCGCTATCGCCAATTTTAATTCAACGCCCACCCCTCGATTGCCGGCGATGCGGCATCATGCTACAATCCACTATACAGTTTTACATTCAAGCAATGAGCTGAGTTGAACTTTCGCCATTTAACTCGCCGGATACCGTACGCTTTTGATATTTCACAAAGTTGCGCACTCGTTAATACGATACACGCGAACTTGTGTGGGATGTATTTATAATGTTTCAATTGTAACTTCTTCATTTTGTGTGTGTAACTGATGTTAATACTCCATTCTGAATGCGAACTATTGAAGTTAACATTTCGCGAGTACAGAATTCCGTGGGGTCGTAACAGTATTATGTTATGTTGTACAAATATTCAAGAATTTATACCTACACGGTACCAGCTACATTTATAATGTTTTGTGTACTTTGTGATGCTTTAAAAATATCAATAGATTTTATTATGAACAAACAAGATTTATGTTCAAACCGCCTTTAAGATAGTTTCATAAATTTCCTTGTTCATGTGAAATGTCTTGTAAGAAATATAGACATCTATTTTTCACGAGTTCTTACGCCTAAGGGTGCGCCTTATAGGTGATGAATCGCGCACTCGGTACGTTACTTATTGTATTCTTCATTATTTTTACCCGACTACGGCGAAGCCAAACAGAGGGTTATGAATTTGATGGGCTTTAAATGTATGAGTGTATGTATGTTCATCTGGTCCCCCGTATCTTCTAAACTAGCCATCATAATTTGAAAAATGAGGTATCATTAAAAACGTTTTGACCGTCCTCTGGTTATAGGCTATGTTACGTCTCGCTAAATTCAATATGGCGCCCTCGACAACGGCTTTTTTTTGAACACCACGAATATATATCTAGTAAATTCTAGAGTATAGCTCGTATAAACAAACAAAGAAACAAACTCTTCCGCTTTATTATATATATATAGGTATATAAAGTATAAAAATCCTAAATGTAGAAGTATCATAAAAAGAACCACTAACATTGTCAATGACAAAGATAATAAAAGTTATAAATCAGCTTGGATCTTTTAAAATAAAATGTAGGTTAAAGTTAGGTTAAGGGTTTCTCCCAAACTTTGAAGCGATATGTACCCGTATAATACCTATCAAAAAGTGAAATTTCACAGGTACATTGAATATTTAACAAGTATGGAATATAAATTTATCGGTGTATATCTATAGCTGCTTTGTTAGAGGTTGCTCGTTGTTCTGTGTAGCCAACAAATCACGTTGACTGCTAGCGGGCCGTGATCGAGATTCACGCCGCTGACATAGATCAACTTGATGCGACAAATACTAGCATTGCACTGTGGAGATAGTCTCAATGGATGTTTATGGGCAAAATGAAAATATTTACACTGTTTATACTGTTGCTAGTCTCGCGTTACATTTTAATCCTTAAGGTACACATTGTGTTAGCATGAGAATTATGTTGGATTTTTAGGGTTATGTACCCAAAGGGTGAAACGGGACCCTATTACTAAGACTTCGCCGTCTGTCATCAGGCTTTATCTCATAACCGTGATAGTTAAACAGTTGAAATTTTCACAGATGATGTATTTCTGTTGCCACTATGACAATAAATAACTGATAAATAAAATAAAATAAATATTTAAGAGGGTTCCCATACAACAAACGTGATGTTTTTGCTCGTTTTTGCTCGATATTGTTAACGGCAAGACGCTTGAAATATTCACAGAATATCTTATCTAATATTATAAAGAGAAAAGATTTGATTTTTTGTATGTTTGTTTGTTTGCACGATTGTCGTTTTCGATTTGAAAATTCTTTCACGTTTAGAAATAAAAAAATAAGCAACAACGTGACAAACCTTCAACATAAAACGTTAGTGAGGAGAACCTTAGTCAATAACTCCAGTCATAAAACACGAGTGTGCAGAACAGATTTTGGAACCAGGGTACCATAATCTGTACATTTCACGTTGAGTTTGTCGCCGTGTCCATGTTTGATATGCGCACCGAACCGTGATAATAGCATTAAAAGCTACAATGTCGTTGACGTACCTCCAGGTGAAAGTTAAATTGGGCTCTTTTGGTGCAACCGAGTGAAATCCCCTTGTTGGCTTTATGCGCATGTTAGGGCTCAACCCTATCTGTATTATCAGTGATTTGATTATAGAACTTGTATAAATATAATGCTATCTACTACACAATTAACGCAGCAATATTGAAATGTAGTTTCGATTATTGCTAAGGTAACTTAAGTACTGTGCCTCAACTATGTACTTACTTGTAATTTAGGTACCTACTTACCTGCTAAGTTAAAAGATTTTACGAAGATGAAATTACGTACTCGTCACTGTAATTATCTTCTGTTATTTTTTCTCAGTACCTAATACGCGACGAAGGGCATTTCTTCAGTAAATACCTTCTGGGTTTCAAATGTGTACTTAAAGATTAATGTATTATATTTTGCGGGGTTATTGTAAGACACACGCGTAGTCTTACTATAAACATTTGTTGAAGACCATAGCTTATGCACTTATATTATTGTAGGTCACATTATAATAAGCAGTAGTTTGCAAAAGTCAACAACGCCGGTAATCATTTACATTCAAACCTTTAAAAAAAAATAAAAGAAATCTCACTCACTTCCATGCAACATGTATGAACTAACTTGCAACATACTCATGTACTGAAGTAAATTGGCGGCGTAATGGGTAGCGGTTAGTCCAGTTAGCAGCTAACAATGTTATTGAAATATTTTTTGTTGCCTTTAAACCTTTAGATCTTTTGAACCCACATTAACACATAATAAAATTGGTAATAAATTACGTTCGGTCTTGTTTCGCGGTAAAGAAAAATGTTGTATCAATTACATTTCTCTGGATATATATATTGCTTGTTTGTAACAAAAAAGAGCTAACTTTTAAAACTAATTGCAAAAATAGAAGTAAACTTATGGCAACATTATGGGTAATTTACAATGTCATGATTGATATTGATTGATAAAAAATATTTCTAACTTCTTTATTATTCTCCCCAGTAGAAAAGTTCACGGTAAAACCGGATTGTCCATCGCTGTGATCGCAGTTTTATCCGTGTTAAATGATTGTCATGTTTTCTCGATTTTTAGCTCATTGCACTAGTCAATTTTATACGATCTCTAAGTTACTGTATACTGTCTAATTCACTAGTGGGCGGTGGGATTGTTACTACTCAGTGCCAAAATATAGTTCTAGTTAGAATTAATTTAGTTAATTCATTTTTATGCTTACTTTGAGTCTAGATGGCGTTGTGTGTAGTTGTTGTTATTATTTCTATTAATTAGAAACTAAATAAACTACTTATGACACTTATATTTTTCATGTGGTATTTTTATAGAACGTAACAAAGTAGGTGGATCATTTCTGTAGGTAATCTAAGTCTCTTGTACGCGTGTAGGTATGTACGCAAAAAGCAGTAACATAGAGGTTAATTCTATTCAGTTTTCTGCGTGCACGTAATCGTATACGATAGCCAGCTACATATACGTATATTTTACTATAACAATAATTTAATGATCGATGTGTAAAAACTTTGTAATTAATTTCACGTCATTAGTCGATTGACATATAACTCGACAATAATTACAAATTACTTAATTCTAAATTCCATTTAAAGCTTTAAAGCTATAAAATCCACAATATCTCAACGTTATTGAAATTTTAATTTGTGTAATTAATAATATTATAAATCGATAAATTTCGCTGAGCCAACTTGTTATCGGCAAATAACGTAGCAAATTAAACTGCCTATCTCTATATATTTACATTAACTTTCGTAAACTCGTAGTTACATTGTTTTCGAAGCAACACTGTGTAGTCTATTATACAATGTTGTTTTGAAATACACAAAAATATTACGTTTATTTTCTTTAAATGGAATAGTTCTCATCATTTTAAAATAAAGGTTACAAAAAGTTCTCATCATTCTAGCCCGTTTTTACCCTACTGCAGAAAAATGCCTCATCTCTTAAAGTTCTTATTTCATGTTCAGATTAAATTTAATCTAAATATAATTTCAGCGGTTGGACGTCTACGATACTGGAGACAGGCTTTACTTTTGGAAGTATTGAGAAGTTTTGGCCATAATCGATACGTACATGATGTTGCACCCCGTCCTTTGTCCTTTGTGACCTTTCTGTCACCTTCAATAATGATGGTTTGACAGCCTTCATTCAGTTAGCAGATATACGATCGCTAGGTTGTATATATTATGTTCTATACAATTTCCAGCACAAAATTATCATTAAATAAATAGGCTAGCTGACGTATAACTACATCTAATTATTTATTCGAGGTTGACGAATCATGTTTTGCGTTTTTATCAGACACCACATCTGCAGAAACTTCCGTTCAGGTCAGGAACATCTTTCACACTGTCCATTCATACTTTCTCCTAAATCTGTTCACATTTTAATCATTATCTACCTACCATTTCACTGACTAGAAATATATTTTAAAATACAAACTTTTATTCTTACTTCGTGACTTAGTTCACTTGCATAGTTAACCTATCTTAGAAATACCTGCATTTATCTACAAACGTAATGACATGAACAAAATGAACGTTTAATCTAAACTGCATTAACATCTATTGAAGTTGCAATGACACTATTGTTGGCTTAGTATTCCTGTCGGTACACGTTTCGTGGTTTCCTTTTATGGTACTTTAGTTTCGGGCAGTTTGCTCGTGCAACATGGCCGGTGACAACGAACCGGGCTAATATCGTTAAATGCTACACTGTTGCAAATGTATACTAGTATACTAGCCTCCAGTGGCTTCAAACTAAGGTTGGTTTTAAGAACCGAATTTAGTTTAAGAAAGTAACAAGGTTTTATTTTTAGCGCTGCTATCAACTTACGTGAAACAAGTATGCCTTCAAATACAACTTGTAAAAAAACCAAGTCTCGCCACTTATTTCTTCTACCGTAAAAAGTTGTGAGATCTATTAATACCAAGTCTGTTAAATATTTAAGAGAGGTCCCCTACTTAAGGGACTTTCTCTCTTAAGTCATTACGTAGCTAACTAAGCTAACTAAGCTAAGAGACCAAATCAATATTAAACATCATTTATGCTTTAAAAGAATAGATTGACCCATATAATAGAGAGCCGAAGGGTCTACTGTCACTTTCAAGGGATTGATGTATTAACTCAACATAATTACCATTAGTCGCCATATACAACAGCTACAGATAGTTGGATCTAATTGTTACCCCGTCACGACACAGGCTCTATATAAGTCTTATAAGTAGTCCTGTGTTACGAACTAATAGAATTGTGTAAGAAATCCACTTAAAGTTATTAAAGCCCAATAGTACGATACAGGCGCCATACTATCAATTTAATTGGAAAGTACATTGTGATCACATCGTGTGTGATGGTTTATCGGCCATCTTTAAATACAACTAAGTAAACCACGCTCTCGAGACAAAGCAAAGTTAAGCCAAAAAGTGCCAAAGTGTCAAAATGTATTAAGCTCTCCAATTACAAAAAACAAAAAAACGCAGACAGTTGAAACATTCCGAAATGAATCATATTCGTCTATAATGTCCACTAAATTGACAATAAAACAAAAAAATAAATTATGTGTAATATGCAGCGGCTGCACAAAAGGTACTCTCCCATTAATTGAAGAAATATTTTCAACTGATTTTGAATACTGCCATTATATTTTATCAAATACTGCAACAGAGGACTGGATAAGCAATATTATACATAAAATAAAAAAAATTACGATAAATGATTACTGTTTGATTTTTATAGGCGAAAATGATATCAGGAACAACGAATACATAAATATATTGGACAACTTGTATAAATCGTTGATAAATGCAACTCATACAAATAACATTGTATGTACACCAACTTACATAAATGGTGCACTCATACACAATTACAAAGTCGAACTATTCAATAATTTCCTGTGCTTAGATGTGAAAAATCGAGAATATGCTTATTTTTTCGACAGCAATTACTCCCTAACACGTGAAATGTTATCATATAAGACTGGAATAATAAATACAAACGGATGGAGAAATATCTATAAGAAAATTATGTCTAACATAATGATAGATTATGAATTATTTTCCGCACAAAACTATCAAGCAACTACCACGGCCACGCCGAACCAATCGAGTAGAATCAAAAAATGCACATCACAGGAAATAAATCTAGAAACTTTTTTTCGTGACCACTAAATACCTGCATGTTTTACATCAGAATATTGCAGGATTATTAAATAAGTCTGATGCAATCTCGGTGAGCCTTGATGAACTATTAGATGAAAATATTTGTGTAGACATCTTATGTTTTACTGAACATTTTATCACGTCAGGTTATGAGTCGTTGTTAAGCATTCCGAATTATCAACTAGCAGCATGTTTTGCCCGGAAGGAAAGCAAGAGAGGAGGATCATGCATACTTGTCAAACATGGCCATCGCTATGAGGAATTAAAACAAATTGCTAAATTATCTGTGACTGGAGTGTTTGAATGCTGTGCAATAGAACTAACTGACTATAAAATAGTGTTGGTATGTGTATACAGGATTCCTAAACTTAGTAATTTTTATGTGTGTATAGAGAAAATACAAATATTATTACAATCAATTTGTAAAAATCGTTATGTAAATATTATAATAGCAGGTGATTTTAATGTAGATATATTGAAACAAAATCAACAGACTTTTAACTTTGAGTGTATATTTGTGAATTTTAATTTAAACCTAATCAACCCACTCGCTTAAAATCTCAAACGTGCATTGACAATATTGCTCATAACTTCACTAAGAAAACTGTTACTCAAGTGCGTGAACTAGGTTTATCAGACCACACAGCACAAATTTTCAAATTTCCTGTTGAAACAATTTTTAACAATAAATACTGGCTAGTCACAAAAAGAGACTATAGTAATGAAAACATAAATAAATTCAAAGCTTGTTTAAAAAGGCTACCATTTACGAATATATACGAAACTGTTAATCCTAACATAGCTTATAATTGTTTTTTAGAAACTTTCACTTTATACTACAAATTATGTTTTCCTGAGGTAACTAAAGTTATTAATATTATCAAAAAACCTAAGTGGATATCTCGTGGTATAAAACTATGTAGCAAAAAGAAACGCCAATTACTATGGCGTTATAGACATAAACCAGATGAAATAAATAAATAAATCTTTACTGATTATTCTAAAAGAATTAAGCTTACTCGGAAAGCGCAAAACAACTACACAATTAAAGCTTCTGCATGTAAGTCTAAAGCAACATGGAAGATAATTAATAATTCAAAATTTAATTTACCAAGAGCTAACATTAGGAAAGTTAAAGTTAACAATAATATAATCACCAAACCTAAAGACATAGCAAATGCATTTAATGCATACTTTGTTGAAAAAATTATCCCCATGAATAAAACTTACGAAAATATTACATCATTAATAGAAAATAAATTAAACTCTTTTTTTTTGGCCCCATGTATCCCTATAGAAATATACAAAATCATAAATTCATTAAAAAACACTAACAGTGTGGGTTATGATGGTCTTTCAACTAAAGTCATCAAGGCTGTTGCTGGTGAAATCTGTGCTCACTTAAGTTATATTATTAATCTAAGCATTGATGCAGGCATTTATCCAGAGGCTCTGAAAGTATCCATTGTCAAACCGTTGTTTAAAAAAGAAGATAAGGAGCAAATGCAATACTACCGACCTATCTCTCTCATAAGCATTATCTCTAAAGTATTTGAGAAACATATTTATACGCAATTATACACCTACCTTGAGAAGAATAAGATACTTGCTCAAGAACAAAAAGGCTTTCGTAGTAATAAGACTATAAATATGGCTATCTTTGACTTTTTATACAAAGTAATAATAAATGTAGATAAAAACATTCCTGTAAGCACCATATTTTGCGATATGACGCAGGCGTTCGACTACGTCTCTCATGATATTTTGATAAAAAAATTAGAAGCTTATGGCATCCGGGGTAACGTTTTGCGTCTCATAGAATCTTATATAGCGAAGAGAGTAAAATATACAGAAATAACTTCAATAAACACAAAAACTAAACATGAAGAAACTTACTTATCATCTGGTCGAGTAGTCAAATACGGTGTGCCTCAAGGTAGTGTTTTAGGACCGCTATTGTTCATTATTTATATAAACGATCTACCCAAAAGCATCAGTCAACCCGTGACTCTATTTGCTGATGATAGTACAATAACTATACCATGTAAAAATAAATGTACCTATAATGATGACATTAATGATTCCTTGACTTTGATGATACAATGGCTAGAAAATAATAATTTGAAAATCAATTTAGAGAAAACTAATATTATGCACTTTACACAAAGAGGAAGCACTATGCCTAAACTACACACACACTACAACAATAAAACTATTAATGAAGTTGACAATGCGAAGTTTCTTGGTGTAACTATTGACAA
Organism: Parascotia fuliginaria; assembly: GCA_963082885.1. Lineage (NCBI taxonomy): Eukaryota > Metazoa > Arthropoda > Insecta > Lepidoptera > Erebidae > Parascotia > Parascotia fuliginaria. The sequence goes on along the minus strand of OY720180.1, from coordinate 7,283,486 downwards.
AAAACTAAATTGGAAAACACACACAGAATCCTTAATAAAAAAAATAAGCAAATCATCTTACGCAATATATAAGTTAGTACCAATGGTCAATATTGACGCTCTCCTTACAGCGTACCATGGTTTAATTTCGTCCCATCTTAGATATGGCATTATCTTTTGGGGTAACTCAACAAATAAAGAACGTGTCTTCAAAGCCCAGAAGCAATGCATAAGGACCATCTTTAAACTAAAGGTCCCGGATAGTTGTAAACCATTTTTCGTGAAATACAAAATATTGACACTACCATCTCTTTATATTTTAGAAAGCGCAATGTAAAAAAAAAAAAAAAAAATGTTTTGTTCAGAAGTTACGATCTTTTGAAGTACGGATTGAGTAGTATTTCAAATAAAACGAGTTACCTTATGTATGCTTTGTAATTACGATGAGTGGAGTTTAATGTTCTTTAAGTAATCTTTCACATTTGTTTCTATGCAGTTTTGTAGCTTCTTTGAATCGATTTTCTAAGGTATCTTGATTTAATTCAATTTCATTTGTGATGAAATTCCCAATGTGTGTTCGTATATGTCGACCACCAAATCTGCACCAAGTGCAACAAAACGCTTTGATGATTGTTATTTGTGCATTGCTCACTACAGAGAACATTTACGGGCCATTCTGATTTATGAAAACGTTTACAACGCCTTTTTTGTTTCAGTTCGCAATGGCTACTCTTGCGTGCCGGTGGCCCTTGCTGATGGTTTGGATATCAGGCTGGGGACCGCCGTCACCGATATTCAATATGGAGGCCCAGGAGTCACTGTGAAAGCTGTTAGCACCAGAAATCCCAGTCAACCGCAGACATTTAAAGGTAAAATTAATTATATATAAATAAATTACGAAGTGTTGTATTAAATTACCATAAAGTAGTTCAGTTTCTTTTGCTTCATAGTGGCCGAAGAGGTTTGTAGTAATCATCATTGAAAAACGTTCTCTTCTGAACATCTGACAAAAGATTGTGAGTTATCCAATACTTATACGGGAAACACTTCCTATTATTTAGATCTACCTATGTATTTTGAGTCTGAATCTACTTTGAGTCCGTTAATAAATTGTAAGATTGCAAAGTCTCTCGCAAAAGAGGCTTATTTTCTAGACGGGAAGATAAAATCCCAGAGTTTGTGTTGCCTGATGACTGAACTACGTGTCTCATGACTATCGTGCAAGTTAATAAAAAACAATTACTGACTGGAAACAAAATCTCAAATCTACTTAGTAAATGATTCTAAAATTTCGTAGATATGTATGTTTAGGTTTTAGACGTCATTTAAGATCGGAGTTTGCGACAGGATTGAAATACCAGGTCTAACTGAGCGAAACCTAAGTCGAGGCTTAATGATATACAATAGTAGCATAATCGTATGATTATTGACCCAAAGCTTTAATTTTATTTGTCTGCGTTTACGTCTTGAAATATTCGCTGAAAATAGGTTACACATTGAAAACATATAGAAAACTAGACTAGACACTTTTTTACTTTATCATTTGGACTGTTCTCATTGCCAAAACTTTGCTTTAGTTCAGGTTTTCTCACAGTGTATTTCTATCTATACTATTATATAAAGAGGGAGAGTTGGTTTGTTTGTTTAAACGCGTAATCTCTGGAACTACCAGTCGGATTTAAAACATTTTTTTTTGCGTTTGGTAGCCCAGTTCTTGAGGAAGGTGATATGCTATGTAACATCACGCTACTGGCATTAGGAGCAGAGCAGTAAGGAAAGACGAGAGTGACACCGCGGCGCGGCAAGCTAGATTGTTATTAAAACTGAATATAAACTTGGGAAATTCATGTGACCTTAAAATAGCATTGGTACTTATGAAAGTAAACTGCAATAACAGACACTTGCTAACTAAAAACCATCCCTACAAGCCATTCTTATATATTATAACAAAGGTAAACATATACTACTAATAGATTTAACCTTAAGTAAGGCAATACCTATTCGTGGCTTTATTTACGATTATCTTGTTATAATGTTGATTTTTTTTTAAACTACATAAAAGCTCCCAAGCGAGTTTGACGTACATTTATAGTTACTCAATTCCACACGTACTGTAAAATTGAGTGCCGTAACGAGGGAACAACGGAAAAAAAAGCATTCGTTATCGATTTTAGCCAACGGCGCATATCCATATTGTGTTAGCGTTGGCATTTTCCGTTTCGAATATAAAAATTTGATTCATGAGGCTTTAATATTAAGGAAACAGCATAAAAAAACAAAAACGAGATAATAGGCGCTATGAGAAAAATCTACAAGGCTGTCGTCGCGATTCTTTGTAATTTCTTTGTCGTGAATGATTTGCAATTCTAACGCGTTAATTTTACTTTGACGAGCCACAAAAATACGGTCGGGCTTGTGTTGACCCGGCGGTCTGTTGCCTCCCTTTTCACCCAGAGCCTCGCCGGAGGCTCTTCCGCCACATTTGCATACGGGTGGAGTTTATCGTAGACGAGGCAGTCAGATGTGTACTGGGCTCTATCCAACTCCCAGGTAGGCATAGTAGGTATGACAAGTCAGAAATCTACTATGTTTGTTTTACTCTAACAATAGAACTGCCGTACAAATACATGGAATACCTATTGATACTGATGTCATTCACACATGACCAATTTATAATGCTTTGTGGAAAATATCCACTACATAAGTGCTAAAATTAGCACATCATTGTGATTGTCTTTTGTTCTATTATCTCTGTATTTGGTTTGTATTACATTGTTAGCGGTCAATACACCGACTTAAGAAATTATGTGTATAATGGTCCTATATTTTAGAAAGAAAAACCAAGATAATATCAGCTGCTTACCGCTTGCGAAGGAAGTCGTGAGCTCGACTTAAAGAGAGAAACACTTGTTTTTACTATCCTGTTGTTAGCCGTTGATAGTTCTCTAACAACTTTGTCATATTACGATGTCCTTGATTTATGCTAAACATGGTTCTAAAATACTAGAAATATACAAAGTCACTAGCTGCGTCCCACGGCTTTGCCCGTGCGTAATATGTGTTTTGTTGTATCCGTAGGGCACTTGATCCAATTTTGAAATAAAAGGTAGCCTATGTCCGTCTCCGAATCTATCTGCATACAAATTTTCATCGAAATCGGTTAAGCCGTTTAGGCGCTAAGTGGTAACAAACACACACACACACACAAACTATCGCATTTATAATATTAATAGGATTAGACAAAGCCCTAAACTTAACATAATTAAAAATATGTTATATTAAAAACAAATTGAGCCGAACGCTCAGCGGATTACAGACCCAAAATAAAATTAGATGTTGGTAACATTTTTATATGACCGAATTACTTTTAATTTTCTTTTCCGGTTAAGGCTACGTAGGAAGTATATTATGTTCAAACAGATTACATAGAAATCAAACACTGCCTTTGATATGTTTTCCCGGAACTTGTGTATCGTTTACAGAAATGATTGTAGAAAGAGTCGGTGGTCCGGCTCGATGTTAGTCCCTCAGGCCTTCGGAAACTTTATCGTAAAAGCTTTTGTGTTGAGTATGTACACGTATATTGAGGAAATATGTTACATTACTTGTAAACAGATCACACTCGTCCTCGTTTACACAATTGCATTACATTGAAACTTTTTGTTTTTACTTACGTCACTAATACAATGAATTAGTCTCCTTGCATGTTTATTATTGTTTGTGCGTATTATTCGGTAACTCTGTTCAAACGATGTTTATGTTGTGGAAACCCGGGTTGGCTTTTGTTATCTCTTCCCGCAAAGTTTTATTGGCTTTTGCTAACGTGACTGAGTTACCCTACGTCCATAAATATAAATAACTAGTAACATAAATACTATAAGTGATTAGCGTAACGATTTAGTTTTTCATTTTTATTACTTTATGTTAATTTAGGTTTGTTGGAAACCTTAAAATCTATAGTAGGTACATTGTTTGAACGTTAGGAAATCACAAGTTAAATAGGTAATATCAAAGGAATGAAACGGATATTTTCCATAGGTATTATACTGTAATGTTATTACCCGTTTGCCGCGTTGATTCGAGACCACAATCTGTGCCACAATCCTTTTATCCTACATAAAGATTCAATGCTAGACCTTTTCTCGTTAAGTAAAATCTTGGTGAAATAGATATACCACGTGTGTTCGATCTAAAGAAATCCTTATTTAGCATTTAACAGGCTTTGTTTGGGTCAGACCTTAGCTTTCACCCTGATTGCTTACTCCTGGCGACCCCTTTCATTTGACTGAAATCTAATATCGGATAATGCTGTGAACTGTTTATGTTTTTACGTAATGGCATTTCAGATTTAATCAGGAGTAAGAGTTTTCATTCATATAAAAACCAAGTAACTAACACTTGGTTTGTGTGAATATTTTATGTAAATACTAATTTTTTTTACATTGATATTCACTTTTACATTTAGACCGAGATACGCTATGTCAAAGTTTTTTACAACTTTCACAATTTAGTCTCAAAAAAATTATTTGAATGTAGGTATGTAAAGAATTTCAGGTAGTATTTATTATTGCAAAATTCTAAGCTTAAATTAAATGGGATTATTTGCGGTTCTTTCTCTTGATTTATATCTTTGTATAGTGTATAATTAATTATTATGTTTATATTTAAACTGGTAGATAAATTACCTATATTTAATTTTACACGTAAACTTACTGGGTAGATGAAAATAGTATTATTTTTATTATTTGCAATCTGGGGCTGATCTTCTATAGCCAATATAAAAAAATACTTAAGCAACTAGGTTCAACCATGTGGACTTTGCAGATCCAAATGGTCGATGTGGTGGATTAGTTAACCAATCGGGCAGCAGACCTTATGGTATAAGAGACTAGTCCCACAAAACTGTACATAAACAGTTTGGCTGTGAGATCGCTATTTTGCATCGAAATAAATCTTAATCTATGTAATGAATTATTATAATACAAATTCTTTAGAAATAATGGAGTATTTTCGGTAAATCGTAAAAATAAAAAAGTAAAAAAATATACACAATAAACCATATTATATTTATGGTAAGGTAAGTTTAAGTATCTTTTTAGTTTAGTTCTAAATTTTACATTGTCAGGCTCTTTACCAATTTTTATTGGTAAACTATTTAATTTAATTGGGATTCGCTTCAATGTTTCCTTCATATACATTGATAACTTTCGGTAGTACATATTTGCCCGAGGTCATCGCCCTCGTGTTGTAGTCGTTTCCTACTTTCGTCAATGATGGATCATGCCTACTATGGTTGTGTCGAACTAGGCATAACTCAAAAATTTACAAAAGAATTATTTAATCATTAAGTGCCATAAAATGCATTTAAATTTTGCATTTTCTAATTTTGCTCGTAATTAATACGCTTATAAGTTTACATATTAATAATATATAGCCGTATGACGTAATAATATGGCGACTAATATTTAATAGTGCTATGAAACAGAAAAGCTAAAACCTTTAAATTGAATTTCAAAATTTAGTTTGCTATTTTATGAACTAAACCTAAATTTTTCCGACTGCTTTTTGCAAGCTATCTATCAATAAAACATTTTTAGATTTTCTCATATAGACTAAAATACCTTAAATAAACTCCTTAAATAGAAATAACAGAATAAGCTACTCAGAAATTATAAAAAATATACGCGTCGACGTTACTTATAAAACTGAGTAAACGTAGAAATGTAGGTACTTCGTTGATTAACAATTTCATACATAAATAACCTTGTCCAGATTGCCCATTAACGAGGTAAGCAGGGACTATAGAACACCGTTTGCTACGATACAAGCATACCTATTCCTCTTCTTTAACATTCATAAATCTCTTCATACAGGCTCGTCGATTACGGGTGCTTCTAATTTGGCCCTTCGCCAACATATCACCTATTTGGTCGACGTATGTCCGTCTAGGGACAAATAAGATGCGTTTGAAAGACTTCCACTGACGAATAAATACGGACAAAATTAATTATGCCTCATCCATTGTCAGATAGCAAAGAGTATACACATGTTTATTTTCATTTAGCTTCGGAACTAGAGAACAATCTGTACTCGTATGTCGTGAAAGGCTTTGCAAACATACGAACTCAATGTATATTCAGAATTTTGGCACAATTTTTGTGAATCAGTCAAATATTCCATGGAATATGAACCCGTTTAACTGTCAACGATAGTAGTATGGTAACCGCTAGATGTGCAGTAACATTTTTAAACTGTATAACATTATTTCACTTTTTTGTTTTACGAAATACTAAACAATGTACCGATACACAAACGTAGTACAAATTAAATTGTAAGAGAAACTCTTGTACAATGTTGCTAACATTATGTAAGACTTTTGCGACTAACATTTCCATAGGCAAAATAGTATCAAGGAGAACACCATGATAAAATATCTATCTATCTATACATATAGGTAATAAAAATGTAACAGATCGCTGTCTGTACATTGAAGATATTTTAGAAAAAATGTTATTGGGACCTTTATCAACGCAAATGGAACCCAAAACAATGATTGTTACAATTTTTGTCTGTTTGTCTGTTTGTCTGTGCGTTTGTTCACGCTAATCTCAGAAACGGCTTATCCGATTTAGATATGGTTTTCACAAATACATTGTGGTAAGCTTCACTAAACATTTAGTGTGTGTTTCATGTCAATCGGTTCATAAATAAAAAGTTATGCCAATTTAAAGAATCACGTCGAACATTTGTTAATTAACTACGAAACCTGATAGACACAGAGACTTTAACAGGTTACGGAATAGCTGATAGCGTTTTTATTTTTCGGATTCCTATCATTCTAAACAATCTTCCGTTTAGTTTTAAATGAGTCCAGTTTCCAGTGAGCCTATGTTTCGCGATGACAATTAATAAAGCCCAAGGTCAGACACAACTAAAGGTTGTGGGTGTGGATTAGCTGTTTTTCGCACGGTCAGCTTTATGTGGCACTCTCACGTGTTAGCATTCCTATATATATTCCTATACGTCTAATCCATACATCCATACACCCATACATATTATATAAGGCTTTGTCCCAACTGACTGACTGACTAACAGACAACGCACAGCCTAAACTGCTGGTCGTAGTGACTTGAAATTTTATAGGGTGTGTTTGTCTAAATGTCTAGAGGTTGTACTAAGAAAGGGTTTTTTTAAAATTTAATTCCTAAGTAGGTGAAAAGGGATGAAAACGATTGTATGAATCTTCTTCATTTTTTAACTTACAGTTTTGAAATTTTGTATTGGAATACTTCTATTTAAATAAAAAATATCCTTATAATTTTATTTTAACAGGGGTGGATTTAGAGGGTTGAAATTAAAAATCATTAGCTTTTGAAGCCAGTCACTTGAAATTTGCAGGGAGGGGGAGGGAGGAAAAGGAGGAATTGAGGGAAAGGAGGAAGGGAGGGGAAAGTGAGAGGGAAGTGATGGCGAAGTGACAGGAAACTGATGGGGAAGTGAGGGGGAAGTGAAGAGGAAGTGTGGGGGAAATGCGGGAGAAGTAAAGGGAAAGTCAGGGAGAAGTCAGGGGGAAGTCAGGGGAAAGCCAGGGAGTAGTGAGGGAGAAGTGAGGGGAAAGTGAGTGGAATGTTAGAGGAAAATGAGAGGAAAGTGAGGGGAAGTGAAGGGAAAGTGAGGGGGAAGTGTGAGGGAAGTGACGGGGAAGTGAGGGGGAAGTGAAGGGAAAGTGAGGGGGAAGTGTGAGGGAAGTGACGGGGAAGTGAGGGGGAAGTGAGAGGGGAGTGAGGGGGAAGTGAAAGGGGAGGTAGGGGGAAGTAAGGGGTGGATGAGGAGAATGTGAGAGGAAAGTGAATGGGAAGTGAGGGAGACGGGAGAGGAAGGGCGCGGGAAGGGACGAGGAAAGAAAGGAGTTCTCGAATGGTGGAAAAGGGGGGAGGAGGGATAGGAAGCGATAAGAAGGGAGAGGAAAGGAGGAAAAGGAAGGAGAAAAAAGGGGGAGGGAGGGGAAAGCCCTCGCTTTTCCCTCTCTTCCCCCTTCCTTGGTAGAGGGAAGTGGAGGAAAGGGCAAGAGATGCTGAATGAGGGGCAAGGGATGCTGAAGGAGGTGAAGAGGAGAAGGGGGAGGGAAGGAGAGGAAGGAGGAAACTGTGGAGAGTGGAGAAAAAGGGCGATAGGGAAAAAGGGGAAGGGGAAAGTTATTGTAGTGAAAATTTGTCTTTGTGTATTGCATATTGTTTTTACGAGGGATATCTTTAGGTAGGTGAAAGAGGATTTGTATGAATGGGAGATTAAAAATAGTATGAAAAACATTATTTAAACAATATAAAAATTTCTATTGGAAAAAACGATATTCACGCGAGCGAAGCCGCGGGCAAAAGCTATCTATATACATAAAAGCAAAAGGTCACTCACTCACTCATCACGAAATCTCAAAAATAAAAAGTGGTAGGAATCTCAAATTTTGCATGGTCGTTCCTGTTAGGATATAGGTGCTCACTTAGACGGAATTTTGCGAAATCCATCCCCTAAGGGGGTATAAAGGGGTGGCAAAGTTTGTATGAAACTTCTATAGTTTTTATAGTAGGATTACCAAATTACTAGAAAATACTCTTTTTTTTTATTATCAGTAACCACCCTTATTAAGTGGGCAAATAAGAGTCGCAAGTTTGTGTGAAAGTGGTTTGTCAGTTTTAGCGGTAGCGGGTTTAAACTGGATTCGCCATAGAGACGGATAATACTGATATTTATTACTGATACAATGTACGATTGCCATAAAATCAGGCACGCAATATTCTCAAGGCACCCATCTGAATTTTCACGCGAACGAAGTCGCGGGCAACAGCTAGTACATATAATAAAAATGTAACCGATCGCTGTCTGTACATGGAAGATGTATGAGAAAAAAAACTATTGGGACCTTTATCAACGCAAATAGAACCCAAAACTATGATTGTTACAATTTTTGTCTGTTTGTCTGTTTGTTCACGCTAATCTCAGAAACAGCTTATCCGATTTAGATATGGTTTTCACTAATACATTGTGATAAGCTTCACTTAACATGTAGTGTTTTTTTCATGTCAATCGGTTCATAAATAAAAAAGTTATGCCAATTTAAAGAATCACGTCGAACATTTGTTAATTTACTACGAAACCTGATAGAAACAGAGACTTTAACAGGTTACGGAATAGCTGATAGCGTTTTTATTTTTCGGATTTCTCTCATTCTAAACAATCCGTTTAGTTTTAAATGAGTCCAGTTTCCAGTGAGCCTATGTTTCGCGATGATAATTAATAAAGCCCAAGGTCAGACACAACTAAAAGTTGTGGGTGTGGATGTATTAGCTAGATGTATTATTATTATTAGTTGTGGGTGTATTAGCTGTTTTTCGCACGGTCAGCTTTATGTGGCTCTATCAAGTGTTAGCATTCCTAGCAGCCTGTATGCTTTGATCCCCGATGGCTAAACGTCTAATCCATACATCCATACACCCATACATATTATATAAGGCTTTGTCCTGACTGACTGACTGACTAACAGACAACGCATAGCCTAAACTGCTGGTCGTAGCGACTTAAAATTTGCAGGGAGGGGGAGGGAGGGAAAGGAGGGAGGGAAAGGAGGAATTGAGGGGACGGAGGAAGGGAAGGGAAAGTGAGAGGGATGTGATGGGGAAGTGAGAGGAAAGTGATGGGGAAGTGACGGGGAAGTGACCGGAAAGTGAGGGGGAAGTGAGGGGAAGTGAGGGGTAGTGAGGGGGAAGTGAGAGGAAAGTGAGGAGGGGAGTGTGGGGGAAGTGAGGGGGAGTGAGGGAAAAGTGAGGGATGAACGGGGGAAAGTGAGAGGAAAGTGATGGGGTAGTGAGGGAGACGGGAGAGGAAAGGAGGAGGAAGGGAAGAGGAAAGAAAGGAATTCTCGCATGGTGGAAAAAGGGAGAGGAAGGGATAGGAAGCGATAGGATGGGAGAGGAAAGGAAGAAAAGGAAGGAGAAGGAAGGGGGAAGAGAAGGGAAGCGAGGAGGCAAGGTAGAGGGAAGTGGAGGAAAGGGCAAGAGATGCTGGAGGAGGGGCAAGGGATGCTGAAGGAGGTGAAGAGGAGAAGGGGGAGGGGAGGAGAGGAAGGAGGAAACTGTGGAGAGTGGAGAAAAAGGGCGATAGGGAAGAAGGGGAAAGGGAAAGTTATTGTAGTAAAAATTTGCCTTTGTGTATTGTATATTGTTTTACGAGGGATATCTTTAGGTAGGTGAAAGAGGATTTGTATGAATGGGAGATTTAAAATAGTATGAAAAACAGTATTTAAACAATATAAAAATTTCTATTGGAAATTCTATTCATTTATTCTATTAAAATCTATTCACGCGAGCGAAGCCGCGGGCAAAAGCTATCTATATAAATAAAAGCAAAAGGTCACTCCACTCACTCATCACGAAATCTCAGAAACTACAAGTGCTAGGAATCTCAAACTTTGCATGGTCATTCCTATTAGGATATAGGTGCTCACTTAGACGGAATTTTGCGAAATCCATCCCCTAAGGGATGTAATTTGGTAATCCTACTATAAAAAGTAAGTAAGTTTCATACAAACTTTGCCACCCCTTTATACCCCCTTAGGGGATGGATTTCGCAAAATTCCGTCTAAGTGAGCACCTATATCCTAACAGGAACGACCATGCAAAATTTGAGATTCCTACCACTTTTTATTTTTGAGATTTCGTGATGAGTGAGTGAGTGACCTTTTGCTTTTATGTATATAGATAGCTTTTGCCCGCGGCTTCGCTCGCGTGAATATTGATTGCCGTAAAATCAGGCACGCAATATTCTCATAGAGGCACCCATATGAATTTTCGCGGGCAACAGCTAGTTCTAAACTATACATTGTATAACAGGAAGTCACTAGAATGCGTCTGCTGTATAAAATCGCTAATCTCGATAACCGCGTAATGGATACGGTTTTCGCTATTAGGTATGTGCGTTTTTTGAGGAAGGTTATGATACATTAACCTATCACCGGTATAATAATTAAAATTTTTGATACTTATGTAAAGCGAGGGCAGGTCCCTATTAGTTTTTAATATAATCAAATCAATATGTTCACAGGAGACGTGGTACTTTGCACATTGCCCCTGGGCGTGCTGAAAGTAGCGGTAGCGAACACAGGACAGAACCAGCAGAACTACGTCAAGTTCGATCCACCGTTACCCGATTGGAAGGTATGCTTTTATTTTAACCAGTATTTACCGTTGACCAACTTTACTTATTATAACTTCGCCTACCCAAAATTATTGCATTTCGTTATTAAGTGTTCTTAATTATCCTTCATCATGAAATCAGTTGAAAATTTATAAATGACATAATTGGACACTTTGATATACTATTACATATTTAAATTACTTAGTAGTTACCCCATTTTAAAGACCTAATTTTTTTATAAAATTCGTATATGAATATAGTAAGAGAAAGCTACGTAATCAACTTGATTGAAATAATTGTATTACAAAATCAAGTTCATTTGAAAATTTGTTAACTTTTACCTAATAATATGACTCTGTACTGATTTAACATAAACTGACATTTGTTTTGTTTTAGGTGGCAGCCATCAAAAGACTCGGCTATGGAAACTTGAACAAAGTGGTTCTATGTTTCGAACGCACGTTCTGGGATCCGAGTGCGAATCTCTTTGGCCACGTTGGAACGACCACAGCTAGCCGAGGTTTGATATTAACAAGTTAATTCAATTTCACCACGTTGGTATACTGAATATTATATCATGGAGCACGTTTTATATAGATCGACGCACACAGTCATGAGTTCATGACGCATAGAATCGAACCATTTGGATGTTCAGTCATGCATTGCTGCGTTATAAATATCTTTAGAGATTGTTAAATTAGGGCCAATAAAAATTCGAAGTAAAACATTTGACGAAAAAAATTTTTTTCGACCCTGTCATACTTTTCAAGTCTCCAAAGTAGGGATAATTCAAACTAAATTGCGCACTTTTAAATAAAAATATTGACATTGAATTTGATATTCTGGCCACGGACATGGCCGCCATAATGCACCTACCCAAGTTACTCAAGTATAAGTAATAATAGTTATATTTATCTAGTTCGGTATCTACGTAACAGTTAATGGGCCTTGAGGTAATAGAAAAGCGACCGAGCAATTGGTATTTGCTCTATCGCTTAATATTAAAATTACGTATTGACTTGACAAGTAGTTAAGACATTATATGTAAAAATAATATTTGGAACAACATTGACTAATTTAATTAAGCTTATGTATTTTGTAATGTGTGTCATGTTTGTTTAATGCCAAATAAGCCATCACTCGTTGCAGGTTTAGTTGATAATATGCGTAGGCTCTAAAGCTAGTATGTTCACTTTACATGAATTTCCAACGTCGGCTCATATTTCAGAGCGGCCTGCAGTTTATTCCATCAATATTAATAAACGGCTGCACTAGATCAACGCCAATCAATTGAATGATGCCTGGTTTTAGTACCAATATCTTCAATAAAAATTAAATTATTAATAGTTGTGGGTTTTTAGATCAGATAGTTTAAGTTTGAATTATTTAATATACTATATAGGTACCTGTGTTATAAATGGAGTACCAGCACATCAGTGTGGCAAATTTTGTGTGAAAAATAAATTCGTTTAGAAAAATTACTTAACTTTAAAGAAAATAAAAGGCAAAAAGAAAGGGTTCGTGTCAGGGTGTCCTAAAAGCGAATTGCCAAGTAAGTAAGACGTCCTAAACGATAGAATAGAATAGAATTTTTGATAAAATCTCGCACTGGTGGATGGTTGAGTTAATAATAGTGATGACGTTGAAAACAATCTATACCTATGGCATGTGAAATATCAATTTGTAATTTTTTGGAGACGATAGTTATAATGATGACGCCCATTCAATCACATTTTATTACATTCCTGTGCTTGTAACATCTGTCCGTATTTATTACCAAATATTTTCATCACCTGTTGTTTATAAAAGATAAAAAAATTATACAATCTCTCTGTTATCCGTGGACCGAATAACAAAATCATGAATTATGTACAGGTGTAAATAGTGTAGAACGTAGTAACGTCGGTGGCGGCGATAACGAATTAAAAGCTGAATAATTTAACGCTACTGAGGAACCCTGAGGGGCGACGGTTGTAATAAATCACAGCAAAGAGCCGAGACAAGCTTTTTTACGTTATTCACCTCCTTAGCTTTGTTGTGTGTTCAGCTAACTTCATTAAGGCCCCCACATTTGCTCTGGGAATGCCGGAACAATGTACAGGCTCGTGATTTTTTTTAAATCGTGGCCAATTTAACGTTTTCGGCCCGCGTTTCAAGGAGGCAAGCTATCTGATGTGCATGTATCTTCGGGAGACGCCGAAGAGTTATGTGAGAACTCGCGCCCACCTCTGTTTTTTCATATGTATCAGGGAATCTAAGAATTAATTCTATACTTATGTACCTAGTTGCGATTACAATCTACAAATGTACGGGTATGCGACTATAGAAATTGACTTGTTTAACATTTACCTGCGCCGGTTGAATTCAATGAGCGTTTGACGTTCCAAGAACTTCCAAACTCAGTTTTACATTTACTAATATTATAGAGCCCGCGAGTTATAGCCGCAAGAATGTTTTACGTTCATAATAATATTATGAAATGTACCCTGTGCTTAAACTACGCTTGCTTGTTAGTATTAATTTGTCCTCAAGGCTTAAACTAAAGGCTTTTGAACGTATATTATCGTAACCTAAAACAACTTTAAATAGTACGTATTGAATTAGAAATACAATAAAGGCTAGGTATTTAGTTACTATTATTTTACTTAGTCGCATTGTGCTAACTATTTGTTACTGAATTTATGCTATTATTTTGTATGTATTAATGTACCGACATATTGAAGTGTAGGAATGTTTCTAAAATCTTTAACGGAGATCACATTCAAACTTATTTTTCGTTAGTCATTTTAATATTTATAACTCGTTAATATGTGCAGCTAATTTTGATATTTAAATTAAATTTTATTGGTATCGTGTATTACTCATTATGCAGTGGGACGTTTTCTTTTTGATCGTTTTGTTGCATTTGCATAGATATCGTCTATCAAGTTTGACAACATCTATAAGGTTAACAACGTCAGGCACCTCGTCATTAATTAAGTATATTTCACTACAAGAAGTTTTCGTCATTTTGGTTGAAATATGTGTGTGGAATGTAAGAGATGAAAATAAGCAGTCATTTTATTTATATACTTAGTTGTAAACTTCTCTGAAAAGGTATATAAATTTTCTCAAACAAAATTATGAATATTTCTTAGAAAAAAATATATTTTAAATAATCAATATAACTAATTGAGTATTTGACTAGTCTAGACTGTTAGATAGTATCTAATAGCTTTCTAGTTTAGCTGATTGTTGTTTTTTATTTTTATTGATTCATAAATTTTGTAAAGACAAATCAACAGCCTATCGCATACACAATTTTTGTCCTCCAGCCAATTTGTTCATGCAAATTTATATTTAATTGAATTACTGTTTGTTCTACTTCTATATCACTTGAATTCTAATAAAGATTTCAATTTTAAATGAAATTAGTTGATTTGCACACTGTTAGTATCGGAAACATAGACGCTTTTCTTAAGGTCATCATATCAGGCTAAAGACGTTTATTACAGGACATAGGCTTGCCTCAAGTTTTGCCACTCTCATCCATCGGTTACCCGCCATCCTTATCAAGTCGTCGGTTCACCTTGCGAGGCGTCCACGCTGCGTCTTCCAGTTCGTGGTCGCCACTCTAAAACCTTTCTGCCCCAACGGCCATCAATTCTGAAAACTATGTGTCCTGCCTTACTACCACTTCAGTAAATTAACTCGAACGACCGTCCGGTGCCGAAAATGGGAGTGGCCTATGTCTAGCAGTGGACGTCTTTTGGCTGATATTATGATGATGATGGAATCAACTCTGCGAACTGTATCGGTTACTTTGGTTCTCTTGTGGCTTTTATCAATTAGGTAATTGTTATCTTATTGTGCTTTTCTTTAGGTGAGTTGTTCCTGTTCTGGAATTTGTACAGTGCTCCGGTGCTCCTGGCGCTGGTGGCTGGTGAGGCTGCTGCTGTAATGGAAAACGTCACGGATGACGTCATAGTTGGCCGATGTATAGCGGTTCTGAAGAGTATCTTCGGACATGCTGCCGTACCGCAACCTAAGGAATGTGTTGTGACCAGGTACTGAAATTTTAAATCATATTAGCAGCCATGCTGCTTTTCATTACCCTATTTTGACAGCCAATAGAATTAAGATTAGAATCCAAAAAATAAGTAAATAAAAATGGAAATATCATGTTGCCAAAAACATTCAAAAAAAAAACTAAAGGTTTAAGAATAATACCTACAGTCCATTTCTATTGACTCTATGTATCTTTCATCAAACCTTTAATTTTTAATATAGATGGCGTGCAGATCCGTTTGCTCGAGGTTCATACAGCTTCGTGGCTGTAGGGTCCTCAGGCACCGACTATGACCTTTTAGCAGCACCAGTTCCAGGTTCTCCAAGCGAAAACAGGCTGTTCTTTGCTGGTAAGGTTATACAAATTCACTAATTTGGTCTTTCTGTTCATTCATCAGATATATTTGGAACAATCGCTAGCTAGTATTGTAGAAGAATAAGTTTGTAAGTGGCGTAACAGGTTTAAAGAGAGCTTTAATTTTACTGTAGCGTAGACGGCGACTTCGTTATGTTCCTAGCTTTGCAGAAGCCGCAGTTAGACACTTACCATTATGTTAACTCGTCTGTCATTAGATGCAATAAAAAAAAAGCTTGAATATAGGCAGAGCATAATACATATAGTACCTAGGTACCGACAAGTAAACAAAAATGTGAGAGTTTCTTTTCCCGTTGAATTCTAATTCAGTTCTTAGAGGTACAGGTCATAAATCACGCTTTTCCCACTTGTCGTGTGGTCTTGACTCAGAATACACTTCAACTACGTGCTTTCCATAAAATATTTTAAGCGTGCTCTTATAGCCTACCGTGTATTTGTTATTTATATTTCAATTTACTATGTCATTTATTATATTGTATGAATAGTGTACACGCAAACAAACGGGTTCATGAACAACTAATATAACGTTTCGTATGATATTGCTAGGCTATATATTTAGGATGCGCTTAATTTATGCACATTGCCCTGTTTTGCTTATTTTTATTGAAGATGTTAATATGTAGAGTTGGCCAGTATTTAAAATGACGTTCATTACACAGTATTGCGCTATTTTCGTATTAAAAAATATATTTAGAATTTCTTTCAATATCTTTTTAATATATAGGTGTATCGAACTAAAGTTTTGTTGAAGTGTAGAGCTGACTATATTTTGTCAGTACCCTTATCTGTATTCTTTAACATTCCATAGAATTATGTAATTTTAAAGACCTTTACATAAAACCTACTACCTACCTACTTATTCCTTGTTTACATACAAATAGTCAAGATGTTATCTCGTTATTTAAATACTATGATTGTAAAAATTATACACATGTTATAAAAATGTGAATTTAAAAAACTTGTTTTTCATGATTTGCATTTATTTATTCTAAATGCAGGTGCGAATCTAATCCTTTTCTGTTCTGTACAATTACACAATTCTAGAAGCACCTACTTTCATTCAATACGGTATATACTTTGTGCAGGTGAACATACAATGCGCAACTATCCTGCAACGGTTCATGGTGCGTTCTTATCAGGACTTCGTGAGGCTGGACGCTTAGCAGATCTTCTCATTCCGCAACCACCAATCACGAACGCCAGCGTAGCTGCAGCCACTGCAGCAGCCAATCAGGCGTCTTAGCTACACTTAATATTTTGACTTGATGCTACACTTAGTATTTAAGCAAATTGTGACTTGCTTATTCATATTGTTCCAAAATTGAGAGTTTACTTAAAAATTTTAGGTTTCGACTGTATCGATTTTATCTAGATTAATAAATACTTAGGTTATGTTATAGAAAATAATTTCTCAGAAACATTATCCTGCAGTTAATAGGAATTTCCTAAGAAAAATAATTGTGTTACAAGGGTCAATTATGTTCTACCAATTTTGTCGTCACATTGGTTTGGTCACTCTATGGTTATACATACGAAATCATTTATAAACATGTCATTAGTTACAATTAATGATTGAGCTATAGTTACAATTCTCTTTGTTTTTTGCTAGTAATAAGAATTTAGAATAGTGATAATAAGTAGCTTAGTGTTTACAGCTGTTTTAACTCATTACAATAATAGCATTGATATTATCATGTCATTGGACTCACAAAATGAACCAACAACGCATGGACAAATAAAAAACATAATATGTAGCTAGTACTGATATTATATTATTAGTTTTTTTTGTATTACCAATACCTATAGCTCAATTCCAGGTCAAACTAGTTTTGCCTAGTGTAAATTAGTTTAAGTAACGATCAAGGTACCTGGTAAACACAACGAATATCAATAATAAACAATAATAGTAAAATCTTGTTTGACCTGAAATTGGGCTTTACCTAGGCAAATCTAGTTTGTCCTGTAAGTAAATAATTATAAGATTAGTGTAGTGAATAACTTTTCATTCTTAGTTTGATTTGAATGTATTGTTTTGTATTTCGTAAATATGAGACTGAAGGTTTAAAAACTTGGACGATTTCAACTGATGATTCCTAATGTGAAGCAATACATTTACAGATAAATAATAAGTAAAATACCAATAATAATAATTGTGTTGCTGAAGTATTTTTTGGTCGTTTTGGATTACTTACAAATCTCATTGTACGGGGTATTATATGTAATTATTTCATAATAACTCTCCAATGTTCAAATAAAGCGAAACAATGATATTAAAATATTTAAAAACGTAAATAGAGCATGAGATAATTTCAAAACTACATAATATATATCATCGGCAAAACGTACACTGAACGAGTGAGTATTAGGATAAGAATAGTGTTTTAAAAGGTGTATCGATCGATTGAGGGATATAAATCTGTTGATTTCTGCTTTATTACTATGAACGCAAATAAGTTATAGGTACCTCAAGTATGTAGTAGGCAGATATGGTGACTCTTAACTGTGAAAAAATTACACCTTTGAATATACAACTTAATAGTTTTTTCCGGATTCGGCAAATTTATATTTATTATTACCAGTGTAAAAATTGTAAAGATGCCATATTTTTTGTAAGAATAAAAATGTAGAGTTGAAATACCTGAGGTTGCTACCATTTTAATAATCAGACATAAAATGTTCTGTACTTTAAATATTAAATAATCGTGCAATTCTGCTGTAATCATTTTTATCCACTATGAAAACTATGGACATCTAATTTACAAGTTCAAATATTTAAATATCACCCGTTTGATTATTAAAACGAACAGTTGTCCCGTGTGTCTTATTTTGTATTGTAACGTTTGAATAATTTTGTAACAATAAAAGGTTTTCAAAGTTTTTGTTGTCTTTCGATTCCACTTTAATAGCCCATTGATTGGTCAATTTATATCACAAAAAGACACACAATATACTCCAAAATTATCTACTCGATACAAAAGGTCTTTCATAAACGTATTAATTGGACGATCTGATACTTTAAACAAATACACCTGCCCCAATAAAAAAGCGTCGGAGCACCTGTTTGACTTTGTTCCTAGTACAGATAGACATCTCTTTCACACCTTGGAATTAAACAGAGACAGGGAATTGCCGTGGGAATAAATTTTGATTGGTACGGCTATATTTTATTTATAGTACTCATTCGCGAGTTGACTGGATTATTACACCAAACGTGCTTCGCGAAATAATTATGCTGTACTAATTAACTAAGGTAGTGAGCTGTTTTTGCTGAGATAATAGTCTATTAAATAATATAATATACGGTAACTAGATATAATTTATAGCCTTAAATATGTTTTTCATGAAAGAAAATTAATATATAAAAAATAGTAATAGGTACCTACTTGCCTAAATCTTGCGAGTCTACAACTTATCAGTAAATCTTCGAGTGTTAAATACGATATTATATTTTGGAAACGAATTCCATAATTTGATACTAGAAAACGTATTTGCTGTAAGTAGCCAAAATCCAACTTTTCACAAGAGCCACAAAACTTAAAAAAAAGTTGAGAAAAACATATCTTTTGAATTATCAGCGACAGAAGGATAATTTTTGGAACACAGATTACAAAATTATATAACTAAAAAAATACTGACACCATTTTTTCACAAGTTACTTTTATTCTTTAAGAATGCTGTAAGTTATAACAGATGTTTAATAATAAACCACACTTTTGCTGTAAGTAAGAATACCGTTTTGGATGGTAAGTGATGTGATAATTGCCGCACATAGAACTCGTCAATGTCAGTTGATTGGTAGACAGTTGATCATGGCCTTAGCGCCTTTGCTACTGCTAATGTAAAACTAAACGAAAGCGGTGTTCGTATTTGCAAACACAGCAGATACATAAACCTTCTTAGAACAGTTGAAAGCCTAGTGGTTTTTCTTCTATTGTAGACTGTAGTGTTACACAATTTTGATAAATTAAACTACTATCAATAATCGTATTGGTTGCTTCCAAAGAAATTGTTTCAGAAATTAAAAGTGTTAACCGCATGAAACACGTTAACTGGTGTCTAGTGGTGTACAGGACACTAAGATCATTATAATTTACGTAGGTAGCTTTACCAAAACTTTAAGCGCACAAATAAAATAAAATATTTTCCAAATTGGCTTATAAATGACCGAGATTGAGGTAACAAATATACAAAAAAAAAACACGACCTGAATGAATAACCTCCTCCTTTTTGAAGTCGGTTAAAAATGAAAACCTATTTAGAAATAGTTGAGTGATTCCATATTCAACTGCGTGTGACTGTGTCAACGAGACAATAACATTAAACGAAATCCAGAAGCTTCGATATACGATTACACTAAAACAACATACCTAGCAACGTATTTATTTATAGTTTGGTTTTAATTTCTGTTTGTTTACACGCTAGGCGGGCCGGCTGATGGATTTATGGTGAATATTAATTGCATTTTTAATTATTTTTCAACAAGTGCTTGCCGGCAAATTGAATACAAACTTGCGATCTTATCTACTTCGCCTAGTTATATCTAAAACAATGTCCCGAATATTTTGTCGGATATTATTTAAATAATTTATGAGACTATTAAAATTAATATGAATAATACGGGTCGTTGGTTTAGTAAGTTTTAATGTCTAGTTTTAAGACTCTTCGACTTTCAGGACTTTCTTTTGCTCGTATCTAAGTACAGGTAGGGTACATACTCGAGCTACATACTCGTAATATTTCATACATACACCTTCTCATACATCAGCTACTAATTAGCATTTATAAAATAACAATAAAACAACATCATCACAGTTTTACGGTGATACAGGCGTTTCTTAACTCATTTGTGACTATTATTATACACGTCTAGTAGATTTAGAATGGGCCTTAAATCAGTTGGTTTCTAAATAAGTTTTGTAATCATATTTCATAAAAAGCTATCAAATTTTTATTGGTCGTACATTATATTGATCAATTGGTCACTCATGCCAAAGTTATTGGTATTTCTGAGTATCAATATTGAATGGACCGTCCGGCATTCGAGAGCTATGTGGTTACTTACCTACTATTCAACGACGATCACTGAATCACTCAATTCCAACATCTTAATACGGAATTAACCAAGTTAGAATGTTCCTACAAATCTAACGTCGTTATTACAAAACTCCAGTTTGCTTAAACTGCCGTTTTGTTTTTAACTGCCTAAGTGTTCTATGTTAATCTTTAAACTAAAGAAAACTTTAAAATAAAAGCATAAGGTGTATTATGAAGTAATATTTGGTCGATATATTCCATTTTTCTATTCCACTATCAGATTTTACTAGCCCACGCCCATTGATTAACACGGTAGATAAAAGTTAGTTTAATGAAGTATTTTTATACTTAGCATTTTTTCACATTGTTAGCTGACAGCAGTTTTGGAACAGAGGATTGTAGAGCCGCAGATAATTTAAAAAAAAATAAGACTCATAGTATGTGCTAGGTAGGTATTTATTTGTTGTTTATAATAAAATCTTATCTTAAACGCTACGGAAACACATAGAATAGGTACTTTAATTAGTTCTTATTATGTAATGCAATATCAGATTGGAAAATTTAAAATATCGACTATGAATGGTGTGTTGTTTTAAATGGTCATTTCTGGATCATTCCACATAGAACGTTTGAAATAAAAAATATAAGTGATTGTCCTTGTTTTAATTTTTTGTTAAACCTCCTATATGTATAGTTCTTATAAACTAGTTCCAAGCTAAAAAAAAATATCGTGAAAGATTATATTAAGTAAGTATCGTATTTCTTACCGCTTTAGTACGGAGTTTTTAATACTTACTTAATTTAGAACCACGATTTAAAAACCTGAAAATATAAAATGAAAATATAAAAAAGGACATAATATATTGTAATCACGTAAAAATATCTTAACCGAAAAGATGCTCCAAACATCTTCCTGTCCAAAACTTGGATGTGTAACAATTAACCCTACCTATCTTTAAAAAAGTAACCTGCATAGCGGGTCCGACAAACGAGGAATTAATATCGTAGTCCGCAGCCATTTATTTTGAGTTCCCACTTACCACTTTGTTCTTACATCGGCCCTTTATCTCCCTGTAATTATGCATCAGCACTGTATTGTTTGCTTAAGATTTGTTCGGCCGATGAATAATTACTTATGCTTTTGCTGCTACCGCGCTTGTTTTATTACGATTACTTTGTAGTGTAATGCGGTTGCATGTATGAGTTTCTTTGTTTTCTGATAATATGTAAAAATTGTATTTTATTCGAGTACCTATTTCCCCTTAACTTCGAAACTGTATGTTTAGTACTTACCTACTTATTTAAAGGAGGGTTAATTTAGTTAACGGTTTGAAAGGTAGGTTTTACAAATAGGATGTAATATATTAATAAGTAGGTATAGGCAGTTTATTAGGAGGTTATTAGATTACTAGTTACAAAATAATGTATGTATTTAAAGTTGTTATTTTTTAATTTAGAAGAAACTACCTAGGTAGCTATTACTAGCTATATTAATCAACCTGTTGATATGTTGTATATTCATCAAAAGTGGTTATAGCACCTTTACCTATATACCTACCTACCTATTTATAAATTACTGCCTAAATTTTTTTTAGTTTAATTAGATAATTTAACAAAAAAGAAATAGGCAAAGTTATTATAACTTAAAAAAGCGGAAAAGTTTATTTGTTTGACCACGCTAATCTCTGGATCGGTAGATCCATCGGTAGATCCAGAATTTTCAATTCCGACTGGTAAGTCGGATTTGAAAATTCTTTTTGCTTAATAGCCCAGTTCTCGCGAAAGGTTATAGACTATGTAACATCACGCAACTGGCGACGGGAGCAGAGCAGTAAGCAAAGACTCAGGAAAAACTGCGCCGCGGAAAGCTAGTACCCTATTTTGTAGCTATTTAAGTATTTTAAATGGGAACATAATCTTTTGATATGAATCCCCGACCTCGTGTTTACCAAGCGGGTGCCTTCACCACTGGGCCATTACGTATTTTGAATACGAAACTAAGACATGGTACACCATTTTTTTAAAGGAAGGGGACGCACATTTATTAACCAATGTTACGACATCTTGTAAAGTCAAAAGTAAGCTTACAGAAAGCTTTTCCAACCTGCTACTCGTTAATGTGCATTTCGAAAAACAGATGTCATTAGTGGTTAGCGTGTGCGCATATACGTCAGTGACCTCTACATTTCAATCTGATAAACTTAAACTGACTCGCGCAGAACAGACTGTTCTGCGCGAGTAGTTCGTAGCTGTGCTAGTAGAGGGCAATGTTTCAAATTTTCGTTTTGAAGTTTCGAATTATTTTTGTTGCTCTAAAAGACTAAAATAATTGTTTGTTCAATACAGAATAAAATAATCGTTAGTATTATTATTTAACTTTATTTAATTAAATTCAAGTTTTGAAAACCATTGAATAACTTGAACTTGTAAAACTGTTTTAAAATCATTTCGCGAATTTTTGACCTGTCTTTTAATCATTGTTTGTGATTTATGGTGTTGTATTTATACCCGGGTCTTCACCTACCCGCCAATATGGCTGATGTCTGGTCTGTCTGTGTCATGCTCGTGAACGTGTGATACTTGGGGTGGCTGGTCAATCTCGACGTGGTTTAGGCACATCTGAAACATAATTAATAAATTATAATAATTATATTACTTACTTACTAAAGTATATGTTTATATTCAATCAAAAGCAAAATAAAAATAAGTAGGTAATTTATACTTCTATACTAATATTATAAATGCGAAAGGAACTCTGTCTGCCAGTCTGTCTGTCTGTTACGATTTTACGCTTAAACCACTGAACCGATTTTGATGAAATTTGATGTAGAGATAGATTTGACCTCGGGGAACAACATAGGCTATCACTTATCGCGAAAAAATGGCGAGGGGATGAAAGTTTCTATGAAAAATTGTCAATGTAAACAGAGATATAGGTAGGTACCCGACATACTCGCGGGCAGAGCTGCGGCACATGAGTAGATAAGCCGTACATTTATCATATGGCTGCGGGCATCAGCTAATTATCTTTATAAGAATAACTTTTACTGGACATCAGTTATCTGTAAAAAAAAAAACAATAATATTTATGTGGGGATATGACATGACGTGATTCCTGTTCATAGAATTCTGTCTCGAATAATTTTATTAGGTCAGACCGGCTTTGGGTTATTACAACCACAGAAACTGTAATCATAACTTTACTACACTTTTATTTTACAATAAGATACCTACCACAGAACTTATACCTACTAAAGTGATTCTGTGATACCTATACAACGCTATCTAGACCCAAAGTAAGCATGTTAGGTATAGGGGTTCTGAAAAGTACCTAAGTACCTAACTATAATGCTTACAGTTCTATATAACATTAATATTATAATAATAATAATATTATGCAAATAATACATTGGAAAATTGCATGGCGTTGTATTTACAGTAAAATAACTGTAAGCATTAAGGTTAAGTGCTTACTTTTTATACTTACAGTTTCCACGTAATTATAATAATAATAATAATAATATTTTTTTTTATTTCAACAAAGTGGTTACAGATTACAGGTTGATACAATATTCGTTTTCCTTAGTCTATTATCTATGTAACATAAAAAAGAAAAATAAATAATAATAATTGGTAGACGAGGCGTCTTGAACAACTAAAGAATCTGTATACATAATTTATTAACCCTGTCTCTTAAACTAAGGTAAACCTGTATCTTAAGAGACAGTGTTAGGCTATTGATTCAAAGTCAAAGTCAAAGTCAAAGCATTTATTTCATTTAGATCATAAAGTATGATGCTTATGAAAAGTCAACATTACATTTTGTCAGCCAATTGACCTACAGCCAGTTCGCTGACGAGGTAGAGCTGTGAGAAGAACTGGCAAGAAACTCACGCCACTCTTTTCAATCGCCAGATAATTACAGTTATTTGAATGAGTTACAATTTAAACACTCAACGCAACCAAAGAACCATACAAAGTAATTATTACAAATTAACTAATTAATATAATACTAAGATTAAAGAAAGAAAACAAGGAATTCAATTATTTAGTTTCAACTAGTATGGTAATTTGACTACGTATTTTAATTAAACTGGTAAATGCACCCCCTGGTCACATTGAACGACAAGGTAATACTGGATTGAATATTAAATGTAAGCCATGCCAAGATTGACCAGTCATCCCAAGTAGCACCCGTTCACGAGCATGACGCACGGGCCAGCCATCATCACCCTCGCCATATTAGAGGGAAGGTGATGACCCGGCCAATACGACACCACAAGCAATGACATTTTAGTGAGCATGACAATGCAGGGCATGGGTGGTAAAAGAACCCTAATAAAATGTATTATGCCTTACGAACTCGTAATGATCATGATATGCATCCACTTCACATTAAACTTTTACTACAATAGTCAACATAATTACAATAATAGTCAATATAATTACTATAATAATAATCAATATACTGAATGATAATAATATTCAATATAAGTACAATAATAAAAATATCAATATACTTAAAGATAATAATAGTCAATAAAGCTACAACAATAATAATCAATATAACATTAATCTTGCATTAAACGAGCAACTATACCCATGCTGCTTTATCATTTAAATAATCATTAATAGTATAATAACCCTTTAGAATAAGGCGGTTTTTAACAGTTTGTTTGAATTTTTGTAGGGGTAGATTCATAATGTCAATGGGTAATTTGTTATAGAAACGTACACCTAGACCCGCAAATGAGTTGTTTACTTTATGTAGGCGATAATATGTACCAACTAATTTATGTTTACCTCGAGTATTCACAGAGTGCATGTCACAGTTTCTGGAATACAAGTCTATATTTTTCTTGATAAACATAATATTGGCGAAGATATACTGAGACGCCACCGTCAGAATACCTATTTCTTTAAAAATCTCTCTTAGTGAAACCCTAGGGCCCAAATTGTAAATAGATCGCACTGCTCGTTTTTGAATTATAAAAATTGACTCAATATCCGCAGACTTGCCCCAGAGCAGTATACCGTATGACATCACGCTATGGAAATAGCTGAAATAGACAAGTCTAGCTGTTTCTATGTCGGTAAACTGTCTTACCTTTCTTATCGCAAAGGCTGCGGAACTGAGTTTACCAGCAAGACACGATATTTGGGTACCCCATTGAAGCTTGTTATCTAAAGTTAAACCCAAAAAAACTGTAGACTCAACAAAGCTCAAAGTTTCATTATTTAAACTTATATTAATAGCTAGGCTTTTAGTATTGGGCATAGTAAATTTAACACATTTAGTTTTCTTTGAATTAAGCAGTAGGTTATTCGCACTAAACCAGTCCAGAACTTTCACTAGTGAGCTATTCACTTTATCAATGTTAGTTTCCTTACGATCCACTTTAAATAAAAGTGATGTGTCATCAGCGAACAGTACAATGTCGCAAAAATTCTGAATATGAAATGGCAAATCATTGATATAAATCAGAAAAAGAAAAGGGCCTAAAATGGAACCCTGTGGCACGCCCATAGCTACAGGTAATCCGGTAGACCTACTTCCGTTTATATCAACATATTGTATTCTATTGCTTAAGTAAGTGGCAACTAGATTGAGTGCAGCATCCATAATACCATAATGACTGAGTTTTCGTAGAAGCGTATTGTGTTCGACGCAATCAAAGGCTTTTGAAAGGTCACAGAAGACACCAATAGCATCCATCGAATTTTCCCAGGCACTATAAATATGCTTAATCAATGTAATACCTGCATCTATTGTAGAACGACCTTTAGTAAAGCCATATTGCTCTTTGTGTAACAATTTATTTGAGACAAAGTGACTTTCTAATTGCTGCAAAATTATTTTCTCAAACACTTTGCTAATAGCTGGCAATATGGAAATCGGTCTAAAGGTATTACTTTACTGTGTTTCATCAGATCAGGAAACACGCCTGTGTCCACACATCTATTAAATATTGTGGCAAGGTGTGGAGCTATACTAGATATTATATTATTAATTAGATTCGTTGAAATACCCCATAAGTCAGCAGTTCTTTTTGAGTTAAGTGACTTAAACACTTTTATCACATTATTGGGGTTAATATACTTGAAACTAAATAAAACGCTGCACTCTCCCACGCTAACCCTAGCTAAAGTTTCAGCTTTGACTGGGCAAGAATCTAAGGACCTGGTTGCATTAACAGGTATGTTTATAAAGAAATTATTAAATGTTTGTGCTACATCTAAATTATCTGAAATAATTTTATTATTTACGTTAAGTTCAAAGTTAGTATCCCGCAATGTGGTTCGTCCAGTTTCATTGTTAATGATACTCCAAGTTGTTTTGATTTTATTGTCAGATTCTTTAATTTTATTACTTATGTATAAAGATTTGGCTGTGGTACAAGCCTTTTTAAAAAATTTTGAATAATTCCTAACGTAATCTACAAAGTTCGGATTTGTATTATATTTTTTCATACCATATAGTTCAAACAGTTTAGTTCTACTTTTATAGATGCCTGTTGTTGCCCAGTCACAAAATTTAATTTTAATAGTTTTATTGAAAGTCTTGGGTTTAAAAATATTTTCATATTCTACCTTAATTAAATTAAACAAAGATAGGTAGAGGCTGTCAGGATCGTCGCGACTAAGATCTATATTGGTAACTTTAGTACTAATGTTCTCGCTAAAGTGTTTCAGGCGTTCAGAGGTCACTGGCCTACATGTGATCTTATAATTAACTTTAGGTATTTTAATTACAGGCAATTCAACCTTTTGCCCATAGTGATCAGATGTTAAATCATTCAATATAGAACTATTTAAAGACTGACAGTTGCAGAAAATATTATCTAGGCATGTAGCAGAATGAGTAGTAACTCTAGTAGGTTCATAGAATAAATAATGTAAGTCAAATGAGGTAAACAAGCTAATTAATCTACTACATATAGCTGATTCCTCAAGTAAGTTTAAATTAAAATCACCACACACAACCACATGCCTGTTACAAATGCTCAAGCGTTTCAGTACATCTTCCATTACAGTTTCAAACAAGGTGAAGTCACTCTGTGGCGGTCTGTATACACACACAACAATATGTTGCTCAAGCTCCACACAAGATATTTCAATTGTGCGCTCAATGGAAAGCTGTACTATATCCTTACGCTCCTTATATTTTATACTATTACAAACATATACTAAAGAGCCACCATGTATAGCTTTCTTCCTAGCAAATGCACTACCAATACTGTAGTACTCATTGTTCATTATAAGTTGGTCACATTTCAGCCAATGTTCAGTGACACAGAAAATATGAATATTAAGTAATCTTAAAAATAATTCTATTTCTAGTTCCTTGCCGGATAAGCCCTGAATATTTTGGTGAACCAAGTTCAAATAAAATGACTCCTTATCCTTTGTCTCATCTACTAGTTTAAACTATTAGATGTATTGATATCAGTAGTTTCACTACTTTGTCCTACTAAATTCTTCAATACCCTACAGGTATCTGTGTCAGTAAATAAATTGTATGCTAACAATTTAGCAATTTGTTTTTTGTAAAATGTTGGCAGATACATAGTATCTTTTGTCAATAAAAATTTACTAATAAATATATTTATGTCAAAAAATGTCATGAAGTCACTAAGGCGACTTGTAGTATTATAAATTGACCTAGGTAGATCTTACATCTTAAGTGAACTTTGTATCGTTCTACCATTTGATTGAATACGAAAGAAATGTGATGTCAATGGCACTATGCTGATTTAAAAGATTTAAATATGTTGAAGACATGCTTACTTACACAACTAGGATATGAGCTTAATTTTAAAGTGCGTGTATGTGTGTATGTGTGTGTGTGTTTGTGTGTTTGTGTGCGTGTATAAGTGTGTTGTGCATGCGAGTGTGAGTGTGTTTGTTTGTAAAGGATGAAGGGTGAGATTTAATTGGGTTGATGAGTGTAATTTAGGCGATGTACGTAAGGAGAGATTCAGTTTTTGGGTAATCCTGTTGGAGAAGCCATTCTGACGTTTTAGTTTTGAGATCATATGAATTTAATTCTAGAAAGTGTTCTACTAATATTTTTAAAATATAGCTCCGATTAAATGATAATTTATTGAAAACCACAAAAATATGACACTAAATTGCGACGTTGCCACTCTTACGTGTGAACGCTCATTATGATTATTTTATAGCAAGATAGGTCATGTTTCAGACGTGGTCCCATAATATAAATTTAATGGCAATTGGGACAGCGCTTTTTGAAAAATTTAACAAAATACATTGATGATGGTATTGTTTTGAGTTGTTCAAGTTATATTGAGGAGTTTTTCTTTTAGTTTTTATTCAAGTTTGTACAAATAGGTATAGTTTTAAGGTCAGTTTTTGTTTTTTTCTTAATATTAATTATCCGTAAATACAAAGGTACATGTACCTATATGTACCTACTAAAACTTAGAAACAAAATATTGTAATCAGAAGCGATGTGGCCTGAGAAGTGGACACGACATGACAATCTGCGCTTTTGTGCCTACTGTACCTTAACTGTAACTTATGTACTGCACTAACCCTCAGATGAGCACAATGAGTATAAAACCATCTATCGTCTTTGGATGAGCAGCACGCTCGACTGATACTAATAGTAGGTAATAAGAAATGGCTTTTGGTAAATTAATAAAGAATTCAAATGAGTAGGTAATTGTGTTAAACTTGGATACGCTCCAAAGACAAGAAACGAGGCTGTGTCGTTCGGAGCTTCATTACATTGTCGCATAGTAAATAATATAATATATTGTCTTTAGCGCAACTTTCTTTGTTCCACGTGACATGTTACAAATTAACCTTTCTTACATTTGCCTAACAATGAGAAATAACTGCGATTAGTCGTATGATGTCAAGGTAAAAGGTGAAACATTGAATCCACGGATATGCGACAGATTATTATTTAACCCAGCCGACCTTAAACTTGGAGCAATATAAAAAGTTTCACATAATTTTTTCTTTATTTCATCTTTGCTTTTGAAGTTAAGTGAATGTCTTATAAAATAATAAAAGTGGCGGTAACAATGTCGATTTTGTCTGTAGCACTGTTTTTATTAATACTCATGTTGACTACAGCTAGAGCTGATCTGCAACGTAAAACACCTCAACCATCATCATCAGTTCAAAACTTCAAAGAATTTGTTGCGAACATGATAAAGGAACAAAGCTCGAAAATACAGACGTTGCTCAGGAAAATTCAAACTAACGCACAATCCGTATTGGAGAAAATAGAAAATAATAAACAGGATTCCAAAATGAATAAGAGAAAACTCGATTTAAAAAGTTACATCGGGAAGGAAAGTCATCAAATTGAATCACCGGTATTAAAGAATAATGAAGTTGTCGATACGGCGTTAGAGGCGATTTCAGAAGCGAGAAGTTTTAACAATCGTTTTAGTTCGACTGGATATGGAACGAGCGGTGGCGGTGGTGCAAGTTATGGGACACCACACAGTTATGGTCCTACGCACAACTATGGAACTCCGACATATCATCACCATTCAATTGGGTTCGATCCTATTAACATAGTAGTGTCAATGTCTCTACTATCATTTTTGCTGCAAGCATTACAAGGATTGCTCGGCAGAACAAGATTACCAACACCAGTTGTAGAAGCTCGAGGTTTGCAAGCAACCCAAGATTGGGCCAAGAAAATTGAAGACAATCTAACTGTGAAAGACCAAGATAAATATTACTTGAAGAAAAAATTTTACAAAAAATATTTTCCTAATTCATGAATGTGAGTTGACTGTCAAATATATATATAAAGAGTAGCTACTTAATTTAATTATAAATTATCATATTTGCATAATTTAAGTGTCATTAGATTATTATAATTTGGACTTTGAGTTGCAAGTTGCAACTTTCAGTCTACAATTTACATAATTTTGTGTGTTCTAGTAAAAATTACAGTAGTAATTTATTTTCTTTGTAGCTGTGCATTGTTCGTATCTTTAATACAATTTATTATCACATACAGAATTTAGACTTTGCACGTACAATAAGAATAAATAAGTATTGTTGTGTTGTGCTTATTTTAATTTCATTAAAAACCAGTAAGTAGTCTACACTTAGTAATCCGATTAAAATAAGATGATTTTAGTACTATTATCTATTTTGTGGTTTTAGTACTTTCAAAATCCCAACAACTTTAAGTATGCCTACTTACTCATATTAACGTGCTTCAAACACCGTATATCGTACGTAAATCCACTGTTTGGTGAAAAAAAATTTCTATGTATTTGCCCTAGTTCCACCCACTTATCCTAATTGCAGTTAATGTACCGCGCCTTAATTCCCATTTCATTTAGTATTTTTTACGAGTCATAAAACCAAATTAAAACGCAAGTAAATTGCTCTTAAAATGTCTATAGGTTGTTACTTTGTATAACTTAAATAAATTAGATTTGATGTAGGCCATGTAGACCAAGAACAATCCACAAGATACTCCTAGTTTTTATGTCCACAAAAATAAGGTTCTAGCACTTCACGAACAAAAACTCGTGTTTTTCTTTTAATTATAGCAACGGAGCCGGCAAATATGGCAGTTATTTTTCCAACATTGAGTGTAAATTAATTTGCCGGCTAATGAAAATTTACTGTGAGAAAAATAGAAAAAATGTAAATGAAATTAATTTCACCAGAACAGCCATTTCTGTAGAAAACCAAAGATAGAGTTGACACACATAAATTCAGCTTGTCAAGGACTACTCATTTTATGCTGCAATACATCGTCTATTCCGCTATTAAGCAGCTATCTTCTGTGCAAATTCAAATGCAACTTTTTTAAACGTAACTACTGACCTATCCGAAAATCGATCATGAACTTGAGTACGAGTTCGCGTGATACACATCACAAAAGAGTCAAGTGGCATAATTAAATGTGGTTAAGTGTCTCACCAACCAATCTGCAAAATCATACGGTAAATTATAAATTGAATCCCTTTGGTAGTATTGTTTTAGACTTCTAGTCTAATTATGTGGTTTAGAATGTGTTTCAAGTCTCACTCACATTCTAAGCCACATCATTAGACTAGAAGTTTTACCTAAGTACCTACCTATGTACGCGTTAATTGTCATAAAGGTCGTAAAGGTAATGAAATAACATAGTAGCGAAATAATATGTGTAAGGTTATTAAGTGGCTACCTATACTTACCTAACACATCTCTATGAAACCTTTTTTTTATTAAGAATTCTCGGCTGGCATACTAAATTACTTGCTAGCACATATGGATCATCGGAGATGAACGTCAGTATATGACACTAGTTTAACCTTTCTACACAAATGTATATGATAAGGTCATTGCGGTGAACCTGTTGTAGAATTCTCACGGTATCGGGTGCCCAGTCTGAGTGGATATCGTTTACAAGCTACTCAACTTTGTTTGAACAACTCTGGCCAAGATAGATTATATCGTCGATGTTTTACCTATCGTGCTATTGTTTGTTTTGTATACTTTGCCGAAAATGTAATAAAATATAAACATTTATAATGGATACATTTTGGATTAATTTATAACGATGCCTGTTTTTATTATTATTGGGGGTAGATAATACTGTGTAAGGTTTAATATAATAATATCGAGATTGAGCCCTTAACATCTGTTCAAAGTACGATTATTTGTTGTCATCTCTCTATACCTATGGATGTTTAGAGAGTATGAGTGTGCCTACTTTGTTTCTGTTATTTGTGGGTTAGAAAAAGTGCAAAAAAGTTTTCATGCAAAAGTAGGACACAATGTTTATGATAATCAGATAACTTTTCTCAAGACCTTTTGTTTTTCAAGGTGTATTGTCATTTTCCTTTGCGCCTTTTTTCCATTACAAAGGCGGCTCTTAACTAGATGGTTTCTATTTTGAATATATAAGACTCATTTTCTTACCTGCATATTTCCTAGTGTGAGTCATAAAATGTTAGCCAAAGGGCTAACGTTGCATAATACAACTGAGGCTATAAGTACTACCCTAATTTCAGGTTAATCTGTCAGTTATGATTATGAATGACTTGTGAAGGCTTAACAAAGACGTTACAAGGCCCCTGAATAAGAAAAAAACTAGTCAAACTAAACCTCTTTTGCCTCTTCAAAATTTACATGATCGAATATGTGTGACTGACCTTGAAGTTTAGTTTACGATCATGAGCTGAGAAGATGACGAGATCAATAGTAGGTACCTACATAGGTAGAGATCGCATCCTTGTTTGAAATTCAAGAACGTGTAATAATATTATGTATAAAAGAAAACAACACAGAATTGAGGCAGTAGGCTTTATGCTTGGCTTGTGAATTATGAGGTCGAGGGAAAATGGTTCCGTCATATCTGTTCTGTATTTATGGCTCCCAGTTTGTCTCACGGTATTTGTATTAATGCGAATATGTTATGTAGGCCTGTAACGAGTGCAATGTTTACCTACCAAATGAAAATGGATGAAATAAAACACCGCAAAGCCGTAATAGATTGCGCGCCATAATATTCAATGCTTTGTCTAAATAAAACTTAATTTATTTTACTTTCTTACAATGTGAAAGACAAAGCTTATTTTTCATCCTGTACAAGGCAGTATCTAGTACATACCTGCAAGTACCTACGTATGTGGTACAACTCTGCAACAAATTTTCAGTCTGTATGACGTATTGTTAATATTTTATTAATTAGAAAGTCCGAAATTAAAATATTTTTTCACATATCAACAATTCGGTTCTTTTCCATTGCAAAATTTTTGCAATGTAAAACCCATTTCATATTCTCAAACGAAATTGCCCGATGCATTGCTACGAAGCTAGGATCAGATTCTATACCTTCAAAATAAATAATTTAGCTAACTTAAAATTTTAAGTAGATGTGACGAGACAGGCGTAAACGTGTCTATACTTTGTCCAGCCGTTTATTTTCTTTTTGACAGCTCATGCCTATGATTTATCATTTTTTTTGTTTGGAATAATGTACTATAGTAATATACTACTTTATTGACGGTAAACGCCCACTTAGTAAAGTGCCCTGTGCTTAACAAACAACTACAGACTATATCGATTACTACCTACATATTTATTGAACAAATTTTTAATATTTCTATGTTTATTTATTTCATATAATATAATTTAAAAAAACTAATAAACGAATAATAAAAATTGTATCTAATAATATATTTCGATACATTAAATCGATTGAAAGTTCTTCTAAAATAAAATCGATTATTATTATATATCGAATTGGTAACGCGTAAGAGAATCACTAATTTCGAACTGTCAAATAGAAAATAAACGAATGGACAGAGTATACCTGTGGAGATAACTGCTAAAAAAACCTACCTTCATAAATTTCCTTTCGACCTGAGAGTGGGTAGGTATCACTATTTTAAATTCACTTGCCTAAGTACCTACATTTTGGCGATTCTCGATTCGATATACCTCGATACACCTTTAGAACTTTATCAATTGCTGTAGTTCGGTAGGCATCTAATTTGTAGTGGCCGACCGTTGAACGTTGACCAACACAAGTTATTTCGTAGATATTTATTACGTACCTGCCTACTTAATGGTATTTGGCGTAATAATCACCTAGAATATCCGAATATCCAATAGTTATCCGAAAGTAGGTCATTATTCATTGTTTTTATGTTTAATCTGAACTTAAAAACTATTTGCGCCTAAATATATCTACTTAAGCTTCGTTTTCGTTTTTAGGGTTCCGTGAAAAGTAGTAAGAACCTATAACAAAAAAAAAATTAAAAAAATTACTTGGATGGGGATGTTATTTTTTTTCCCCATCGTATTATGAAGTCAGTGGATAGGTTTTTGAAAAATATTGAGGGTTTGAGTGAAAACCGTTTTGAGATTTAGGGATCGAAATATTTAGATTTAAGGAGCCCGTTTTTGTTTAGAGTCAAGTGTCGCGCCCCCCCCCCCCCCCACAACTGCAACCGTTGTATTTGCACGGGTAAGTAGGCTTTACAGATTATTAACGAGTTATAGTCAGTCAACTTATAAAATGTACTTGTAAATCAGACCAGTACGAATTTAGTTCCGATCGCACCAATAGATGGCATTGATCGATTTTATCGTATTTCTGAATCGCGCTGTTAGGATTTTCCTACGATGGTATAAGTACTCGGAAACATTTTAAACATTTATTATTAATAGCTGTGCCCGCGACTTCGTCCGCGTGGAATAGTGATTTTGGACAGCATTTTTTGGATATATCTTTTGGTTTGTTTTGAATTATAAACATCTTCGTTTAGGTGAATACGAAAAATCTTTACAGTAAATGCTTCTCTATATACGATTTTAGACGTATAGCCATCGAGGATCTAAGCCATACAGGTTGCTAGGATTACTTACACGTGACAAATCCACATAAAGCTGACCATGCAAAAAACAGCTAATATTTAGATCCACAGTCACAACATTTAGTGTCTGACCTTAGGCTTTATTAATTGTCATCGCGAAACATAGGCTCACTGGAAACTGAACTCGTTTAAAACTAAACGGGAAATGGTTTGGAATGAGAGGAATCCGAGGAATAAAAACGCTATAAGGTTTTTTAAAATATATTAGCCTGCCAAAGTGACCCCATCCCGCCTGATGGTAAGCAGTCAGTGGAATCCAGAAGTGGTGGCCACCATACAAAAAGCCATCGTTTTAAACTGCTGGTATGGTGGCCTCCACTATGGTGTCTGGGAATGGGATTAGGGGCGTGAGGGAAGTGAGGAAAAAGGAAAGGGGGAAATTGGGCTCCTGGCACTCTCACTCACCGAACGAAACGCAGTAGTACGAATACTGCTACTCTTACGTCGATCTTTTATGAGAGGGTAGTACTTCCCCGCATTCATGCTGAAACCAGCTTGGATCTACTACCGTAATACTACGGTTAGGTCTAATTGGGCCCCTGTACAATGCCGCGGGCGTCCAGCGGCACCACCATTTATACGGGTCTTACTGGCCGGCGGGTTGACCCACACCACCCACACAATTACTCCACGGATACTCAGCTGGTCCCACACATGCTGCGAGGATTGTCATCTCTGCATCAGTTGGGCCTCCGGCTCTCGCACTTACCGAACGAAACGCAATAATATGGATACTATTACTCTTACAACGATCTTCTATGAGAGGGTAGTACTTCCCTGGTCGATCCGACCCATTCATGCTGAAATCAGCGTAAATCGACTACTACTACTTCGTAATTCACTGTAATTCCACCTATTCCGTAATGAGACGTGTTAACATGTTTTTATCATAAAAAATAAAATAAGTCCAGAAAAATATAAATCTAACTTTTATTTACATTTTAACTGATAAAGTATTTACATTTTAATGAAGAAGTAAGACGTGTTAACCTAACTTAAAAACACACTAACCAAAGCTAAATACATACCACATGTATGACGTGATTATTTAAATTGGCATAACTTTTTTATTTATAAACCGATTGACATGAAACAAACACTAAATGTTAAGTGAAGCTTACCACAATGTATCAGTGAAAACCATATTTAAATCGGATAAACCGTTTTTGAGATTAGCGTGAATTTGAAACTCGATTTCCCCTTGACTTTCCCCTCCCTTTCCCCTGACTTCTCCCTCACTACCCCCGCACTTTCCCCTCACTTCTCCCTTCCTTTCTTCTTCTTCCCCCTCCCTTCCCCCTCCCTCCAAATTTCAAGTCGCCAACTTCAAAAGCAAAGATCTTTCCATACAATATTTCATCCCTTATTTCACTCCTATAAATCCACCCCAGTAAAAAAAAAATTATGAGCGTATTTTTTATTTAAATAAAAGTATTCCAAAACAAAATTTCAAAGCTGTAACTTAAAAAATGAAGACGTTTCATACAATCGATTTCATCCCTTTTCATACACTTAAGGGTTGAATTTTTAATAACCCTTTCTTTGTACACTTCTAGACATTAAGACAAACACACCCTCCAAATTTCAAGTCGCTACGACCAGCGGTTTAGGCTTTACGTTGTCTGTCAATCAGTCAGTCAGTCAGGACAAAACCTTTTATAATATGTATGGATGTATGGATTAGACGTATAGCCATCAGGGATCAAAACATACAGGCTGCTAGTAATGCTAACACGTGATAGAGCCACATAAAGCTGACCGAAAAACAGCTAATACTTAGATCCACACCCACAACTTTTAGTGTCTTACCTTTACTTTAATTACTTAATTAATTAATTACTTTAATTAGTCATCGCAAAACATAGGCACACTGGAAACTGGACTCGTTTAAAACTAAATGAAAGACTGTTTAGAATGACAGGAATCCGAGGAATAAAAACACTATCAGCTATTCCGCAACCTGTTAAAACATCTGCTTCTATAAGATTTCGTAGTAAATTAACGAATGTTCGATGTGATTCTTTAAATTGGCATAACTTTTTTATTTATGAACCGATTGACATGAAACAAACACTAAATGTTAAGTGAAGCTTACCACAATATATTAGTGAAAACCATATTTAAATCGGATAAGCCGTTTCTGAGATTAGCGTGCACAAACGCACAGACAAACAGACAAACAGACAAACAGACAAACAGACAAAAATTTTAAAAATCATTGTTTTGGGTTCTATTTGCGTTGATATAGGTCCCAATAGTATTTTTTCTCATATATCTTCCATGTACAGACAGCGATCGGTTACATTTTTATTATATGTATAGATAAATCAGCAAAATCTTTATAGTGCAAGCCTTGAAGGTGTACCTGGTGCCTTAAGATGGGCGGTGTGCCCCGACACGCAGTTGGCCGGTTTGTTTATTTTTGATTCTACTTTGCTTCATTGCATACTTACTTATTACTACTTTGTAGTAAATTTAAAATAAAATTTATAAACGCTACAGAAATACAAAACAATAATTGCATACCCAAACAACTACTTCACTGACGATAATTTACCTAAAATAATGCATTTAGTTCGAAGCGCCTGTTCTATTTTAGTTAGCAACCAAGTGCTTTTGCGTGCGGACCGCACCACTAAATAGACCACAGTCAGGCGTCTTGCTTAAAATCGTGCAGCGTAATGTAATTAAATGTTGTGTTTATTACAATTTGTGTATGCTATTTTCTATGTGGTATAAACATACCTACATTAAATTTTATAATGTGTTATTTAATATTTTTTATACTTTATTCTAGTTATACTTTTAACCATATTCATATGCGACTTATATTTTAATAAGAGCATTTGTTTCGATGCGATTTTATTTCGGTTTATCAAAGAACATAGGTAATAATTAAAAGTGTTTCATATCAAAATATGAAGTAATTTGGGCTCTATGCCTCTATAATTTTGCCCTTACACACAGGTAGATCTCCGCATTATAATTTTATATCCCTCCTTTCAATATAGGGTCCTAAGTATTACTTAACTGTGAGTTCCCTCCCTTACATGTGTGTCACAATGATTTGTCATTTTGACGGGCGGTGCTGCCGTCAGCACGGCGGCATTCTGCTTACACGCCGAATTGCTTGAAATTGACAGAAGGTTGCTCAACCCTTTACCGTTATCTTAAACTAATATAGAAAGCGACAGAGTTTGTTTGTTTTTTGTTTAAACGCGCTAATCTCTGGAACTACCGGTTGGATTTCAATAATTCTTTTTGTGTATGATAGCCCAGTTCTCGAGGAAGGTTATAGGCTATGTAACATCACGCTACTGGCGATGGGAGTAGAGCTGTAAGGAAAGCTAGTATATAACTGTAGAAGAATAGGATACAATTTAACAGTGTAGTCATGAATTGAAATTATAATAGTAGGTATCTGTCATGTATTGCTAACTTAAAAGAGTCATATCGTAATGAAGTCCTGAATCTATCCTATTGCACTTCGTTTAATAGATGATATTTTCTCTACTTCTCTCTTATTCCCTTTTACACAGTTTGTTTCGGCAATGATTAATCTTTCATCATCTCTAATTAGAGAACACAGCTATGTCTGTCATTAACCGTTTACAGTAAGCCTATGGTGGTTTGCCACGGACGTAGTTATACAAATATTCTAGCCTCAAAAAAAATATTGTTCAATCAGAAACTGTTTGAACTGAACCATTATATCTCAAAAATCATAGGCCAACCCTTTAAACGTCCAATCCAAAACGGTTACAATGACTGACAGCTCATTGTCACTTCTTGTCAAGCACAACATCAGACCGTTTCACTTTTAAATTTTTAATCCATATTTTGTATTGTTACAATATGTCTGTCAAAAAAATCAACACCCTGCAAAATGGAACCCTTTATCCGTCATCTCTGAGACTTCTTAATTTAATATTCAGCTGTGTTTTCTTTGAGTAAATCCATTTTGTGCTAATGTGACACTTGGTTGACAGATGCAGAGAAAGTCATTGACTATTGTTGCTTTAATCGCTGCCTATGAATGTGTCCCGTCTATTATGGATTAAAGGGTTACATTCAGGTAATAAGGACTCCCAACGATGTTAGCTTGAAATCAGATTGAATGTTTATTATGTATTGCTATATTTGGCAGCAAAAAGTAGATAGCACACTATGCCGATTATTATAGAACCTAATAACTACGCTACGGGGCAGTAAACAATGTCGATGTTCAGCACCCACCAAAAACATGTGCACGCTGCGCCGTTCGTGTACGAGCAGAAGCATTTTCTTGTTATGAACAGTGGTAATGAAACGCATTCGAAAAAAAAGTTTTATCATGATACAAAGGCACTAATTAATAATAATAATAATATATCATTTATTTCAGGCATTACATTAAATACATAACGTAGATCCATAGTCAAATAAATAACTTATAAAATAACATACATATACATATATATATATATATAATTATAACACTTAGCTAAGTACTATTTTTGTGTTGGCGTCGTATAACGCTGTACTGTGTTGCCTAATCTACCACGAAAACGACGATAAACAACACCTTTCGGCCAAATAATAATTAAAGTACCTACCTACCTATATTAGAAAATTTACTTACGTAATTGCAACTCCGCTCTACCTCTATTGTATTCCAATATAATTTTTATTCCACTCGTGAATTCGTTCACAGGGTTCTACGAATCGTTGGGCCCACACGTTAAGTTCGCGAACTGTTGATTGACAATAGACTACGACGATCTGCCGTTAGAATAATTTGTCTATTTAGATTTTCCACGAAGTCGGCAATATCTTACAAACGTTTGTATGTATCGTGTGTTTCTCTTGGCATTGCTAGCGTCTATAAATCTCGGTAATCGCTTACCATCAAGCGGGTTAATTTCTAGAGTCCATTTGTTTGTATTTGTGACAGTTTTTCGTCTAGCTTCTCGTTGGTTATAGCATAAAATAACCGGTCGAACCAAGTATTATCCTCATATTCATTATAGTATATCGACGTAGAGTACCTAACCGTACTTTAGCGATTCGTTCGGTTAATAGTGTGAGTGACGAAAGTCTAGCTAGGTGCTTTTTTGATCATCTTCCTTTTCCTCCGTCTCGCTCCATCGCTTCTCAGCGACTGTTTTGGCAACAGTCAGCTTGGTTTTCTTTCCTTAACATTGTTTTTGTAATTCCTAGAGAACATAGTTATGTGCATTGGCGACGGTAATTACTTGTTCCCTATCTAAGTTGTATAAACTTCCAATCAGTATCAGTAAAAGCAGCTACCCACCTTAGTATCTATTAATTGTAGATTAAGCATTTCTGTCGTCTCAACTTTCAAGTAAGCTTTTAATTCTCTTTACGTTAGGGCCACCGGCACCACTACCACGTTTAATATCTGCTTGCCATCTCCATATTCATCAAAGAACATTGATTATTGCTCTCAAAGGAATGAACTAAAACATTTACTTAAAGTTCCATTATTTGGACACATGTCACCAGTATTAAGCGTACAACCCTTGCATTTAATCTAAATTCAAATACGTCACGATGAAATTTGTATGTTCAATCTAAACATTCATTACAACTTTAAAAAATTCTGTTCAAATAAAGCCCCCTCGTTAAACCTCTTAAGCTAATTATATAAAACATCGGTAAAAGGAGGTACGTACGAAGCTTATATTCCTGTTATTACGTCCCTTCTATATGCACATAATAAGAGCTCATTCTGCTCCCCTTTGAATGAAATATTTGTTTGATCTTTCGCCAAACGGGAAGGGCAGGTTGGATGTGCAACATAGTTAACATCTACTTTATTGGTTATTTACACTACCTCTGATCTTATCTTTATCTTTAAACAATACATTGTTATTATAAATTTTCTGTATTTTTATTTATTTATTTATGCCACTCCAACGGAGCATTCACAAATACAACAATGCTTACATTTTATTATTATTATCTAAAGTGAAATTGGTGTGCACAGCACTTACAAATAAAAAAGTTAAATTAAATTATAAATAGAATTTCATTACACCAATAAATTAAATAAAATAAATAACATTATAAGTATATATATAAAATATAAAACAAATTCAATCAAAATAAATTAAATTACATTAAATAAAAAACAAAATATTATAAGTAAAATATATGTATTTAATAATAAAATTAATAATTAGGTTAAATTAAAATTAAAATTAAATTATTCAAAATAAATCAATGCATTGTTTTAAAATCTTTGCCGTTTGAAGAGGTGGCACTTGGTGCATGGACATCTTGTTCTTTAATAAACTTATTGAGCTCGCAATACGTGGCGGTGGCGACGAAGTCCTTTATTCATTAGGATTATTGTATTTATATTTATAAGGAGGCACTAACACTAGCGCAACACATCGAATACGTTTCGAGGCAGGAGTGGTTACAGGTGCTGTCTTTGTAGATCTGTCTGCAGCCTACGACACTGTCAACCTGAGACGACTGCTGTGGAAGGCAGAATCACTCACTAACGACAGTAAATTTGTCAGTGTACTCTGCAAACAGGTCCATCACCTGTCTGACAAAAGTCGTTGAAGAATCCAAAAGAATGGCTTGCCCCAAGGCAGCGTCTTAGCCCCCATTTTATTTCACATCTACACCAAGGACCAACCGTCAAGTCCCCACACGTTTCACTTTTTGTATGCTAATGACCTCGCTCTGACCTTACAGGGTTTTAGTTTTGAACAGGTTAAAGCAGATTTAGACATAGAGAATACTATGACGCCCACTCATTAAAGCCAAACCCGAGCAAAACTCAAACATGCGCATTTACTTTCGCAAGAAAGAAGCGGGTCACAAACTAAATATATAATGGCGTTGGGTTCCTATTGAACATAGCAACTGCCCAAATTATGTGTATACCTGTGCAGCTCGTACACTCCAGAAATAGTCTGTTGCGCCGATTGGTCTCTTTGAAGTAGGAAGCTTCGCCTAGCGTTTTGCTTTTCTGCAGGGGAATATACGAGTACAGTTTGGAACCGCTCAGCCCATACAAAGCTAGTGGACACAGCATTAAACAAAATTTGTCAGATTCTTACTGGCTGTTTACAACTGATCCCGATACAAATGCTGTACCCACTATGTGGAATAGCGCCGCCGCAGGTTAGCAGGACTGTGACAGACTCTGCCAAAACGACTTATATATTAAACGACACAAGGCACCTACTTTACAATAACAACCCAGTGTTACAAAGGCTGAATAGCCGGAAAAACTTTATTATATGTGTGCGTCGAGTATCCGCTTCAAGGCGAAAGTTCAAAAGAGAGATGCAGGTTGTGGCGATATCATGTTGATCTCCCAAAACCTTTTGTCCAACCGTCGAAACCTTTTGTCCAACCGTCAAAGAATCGTCCACCTGGTCTTTAAATAGACTTCGGACACAGGTTGGCCGAACTACAGAAAATTTGTCCAGGTGGAGATCCTCTGATAGTTTCGAGCTAGAGTGCAAGTGTGTGTGAATCCTCAAACGATGGGTACGTACCCGAACAACTGCACGCAGG
Source organism: Parascotia fuliginaria (assembly GCA_963082885.1). Classification (NCBI taxonomy): domain Eukaryota; kingdom Metazoa; phylum Arthropoda; class Insecta; order Lepidoptera; family Erebidae; genus Parascotia; species Parascotia fuliginaria. Next base: position 7,240,946 of record OY720180.1, on the reverse strand, counting down.
CGGATCTAATGGCTGCTGACAATGCAGTAGTCGTAGCTGAAGTTTGGGCTGACACCGTATAAAAAGATTTGTTGTCGACACGAATCAGTCAGAATATTAGGATTTAAAATAAATGTTAGGAACTGCACTTAGCTATATTAGGTTATCAAGAGAGCGGGCATAATTCCTATCAGAGAAGATAATTTAAAAATAACTGAAAATTCAAAACAGGTACTACCTAAATCCGTTATAAAACGACTCATAAATTTCTCGGCATTTTCTACCGTTTCTACCTCTGTCTGTAGTTGTAACAGATTAATTAACATTCACTAGACTAGAAAATTGAGCAGTAGTTTCTACTAATATAAACAAATTAGCATATTAAATTGAAACTGTTTACTTCAAAGTTTGAACTTGTATTAGTCAGGATAATATAATAATAGTCAATTACCTATACAAGTTTATTGGCATAATTTTATATTAAAATATTATGTGAATTCACCCTCTGCGTGGTTGGGGAAGGGAGTATCTATGTCGGTATTCGATAATAATTGTATACTGTAATTCTCTGAAGACTTTACTGCTGACAGTCTGCTGGACTTTAAGCCTTTCCTAGAGGGTAAAGATTGCCAGTTGTCTGTTTATTTTAGAACGCAGGCGTTACATCTAACTTCTGTTATAGGTAGATAACAAAATAAAATATATATGGATATGGACGTGGATAATATTAAATTAATTATATAAAGTGAATGGTAACTGTCATCTACGATTACACTAGGCACATAATTTATTAATTACCGTGTCGTTTAAAGTAATGTTTAATATCAAGGCACTTTACAAATTATCTTAAATTATAAATTGTACCTACGTTACCAAGTTTTACGTCTTCAAAAGCAAAACATCCAAACATATTGAGCGACTAAGTTAAGTAAATCTGCATTAACTGGGTATAAAATTTCCAAGGGCGACATCAATCAAAGACTAACGAAACATCAGAGGGATGCTTGAAAAGGGCACGTGCAAATATAAAATTCATTACTATCGCCTCTTCGGCTAATTCATCGCCATCTCTCTTGGCGAGGGGACCTAATATCCTTTAAACCGTGAAGACGTCAAAGGCGATACTCGAGACGCTACTTGTCTATTTGTAATTGAATATGAAAATCTTTAGTGCCGCCGTGCAAATGATTCCCATAACCGTTGATATAAAATGCCTTGAATATTTCCTTTAGTGATTTACAATTGACATTTTGATCCTGAAATTTAATAAAGCGAATTTTGTTTTAGATTTGTACTGGGGCCCTACCTTGTGGTAGGGCCACTTGGCCACTTATAGCAATCTTATTTAAACCTTACTAATGGTAAATACCTTTTTAATGGTTCAGAAGAAAAAGACAAAACACAAAGTAAGATGAAAATAATACTGCTAGAGGTGGTGGTAGGTCTCCTGGGTAGTTGTATTGTCTTGTTCATAGATTGGAGTTTATAGACTGAATGCGTACGTGTCGTAATTTAAAGTGTGGAAAGTGATGCGGCAGGCCACAGTGAGATTTCTCCATGATGATCTCTTGGCCTTGTGTTATTTCTGACGTATACAGTGTTACAACTTCATTACTCCTAAGAGACGTGCCGTACTAGCAGGCGGCAAGTACGTACAGCATTTGAAATTATTTACGACGCAGTAGCTCTTGGTCTAAATGTAATGTAGGTACTATCTGCCCGACTTGCCATCATACTTGGCTTTTACATAGCTTTTACTTAGCAGTAACAAAAAGGTGCACATTACTTACTATGTTATTTTTATTTATATTTGAAATTTTACCAATGGCATAATTGCACTAATATTTATAGTTACATTTATTATTGATTGTATTCATTTTGTAATACAATAAATAATTAATGTAAGGCATATAGGCTATAGCAGGATGACACTGGAGACAGATCGTACGAATTCAATCCCACAATCTCTTCCTATACTATATTTATTATCTAATGGATTACACGATTCATAATAAAGTACTCATATTCTATTGCTACTAATCTTAGTTGTTTATGAGGCAATAAGCCATCTAATAAACCGAGAAATCCATAACACATCTAGGTTGAAAGAATCCAAAATGAGATTATTTCACTATTAAATAATTAAGCGTGGTGGATATCATTTTAGTTGATTATATTTTAGAACCTGTTTCAACTTTTTAACCCAGCTTGCAAATCCATTTCTAGAATTGATTTTATTTCAAATTTCAGTATCCAACTGAATTTATTTACAAAAATATCTGGCACTAACGTTGTTTTGAATTTGCGGAGTTTTCATAACATATCTAGGAGTATTTTATGCTCATAACCTCTTACTTTAGAAAAACCTGCAGTGAGCATCGGCTCTCGTTCATGTCTCAAGAGCCAGAGCAACTTTGAATAAAATGTTAGGTGCCCTTTAAAAGAAATTTATAATTCATCATAGAGATTTTGCTTTATTAAATTTGGTATAAACTGATTCTTTTTCGGTCGGTTATGTTTGAATTATTCATAAGGATCAGATCAAATCCACCATTTAATATTTGATCAATTTCAAAAAACAAAGTAAAAGAAGATCATTTAAATAATATTGTAATTTATATTAAAGTTATAAATCAACGTCAGTTTGCAAATATTGTAATATTTTGTTTAGTATTGTACTCAATTTATAGATAAAACATTTAATGTGTATGACTGAATCGTTCTTCATCAATTTTCTCTCTCAGGACAAATTAACTTGAATTCAATTATGTCCTTTTTACTTTCAAGATGTTGCTCTTTCAGTTACGCTTACATTGCACCTTTGATGTTTTTGCCTTGACTTTATACGATTTTCAACTTGAGTTGCTCAACGTCCATGTTTTCATTAGAGGCGGAAAAAAGGAAAATTGGATTTAAACATGAAAGATCGAAGGTCTTCGTATAGACAGCGTACTTTGAGCTCAATTTAATTACCTAAAAACTTCAGGAAAATGACGTGAAGTGATTTTAACATCGCGGAGTGTACGAAGATTGATGGTCGTTGGATCACATCAATTATACCAATTTTCCTCACATCTTGTGGAAACCGTGGGTAACAGTTCTTTGAGAGCTTCTTATAGAAAAGAAAAACAAAATGCGAAATAAGATTGTAATCTAATTTTCTGTCAAATACTCTTTGATAAAGGTCCACCATTTTTACAGTCAATGAGTTGCGTTTTTGTTATATACATACATTTTGTGCGCTTTTTATTTTATATCATGTCATTTAAATGTTTAAATAAAAATAGTAGGTATTGCACCTAACCTAGTAATCTAGCTATCGTAAAACTGTGATTGCAAAAATTGACATTTTTACAATTGAAATGTTTGGTACCTTGATCGTATCATTAGGCTTAATAAAGTGATGTCATTCGAAATTTGTAGCCCAACAGAGCGCGCGTATTAATTTGCTATTAGAGTGCGTAAGTACATTATTACATCTTGTTTCACTAAATGGAATCAAGTCGTATTGGCTGTTTGATTTTCTATAAAGTTTGATTTTATTATAAAAAGTACGTAACATCTTAAGTGTTTGGTAAATAATAAAGTAATCAGACGAGATGTGTAGAAGTAGTAGGTATACTGTAGTAGAAACAAATCACGTGGGAGTCTTAAAATAAATTGTATGAGTTCCTTTTATTTATACCAACATAAGTCTTTATTTTATTTTATTGTTTTGACAATTACGTAGGTATGTTTATATTATTTAATGAAAGATTTTTGTTTGAATATGAGATTTTGCTTTGATAGAATTAAATAATGCTTTGTTATCAGTTATCACTTTGGCAAAATAAGTCGTTGTTCTTTTATAATTTTGTTATATTGCGCCGGCTGCCAAATAGTGGCTGCTATTAATATTATGGAGAGTACCCAAGTAGGTTACTGAACTCTATGTTAACGATCTATGAAAATAATTTGATAATAAAACTTGCGGTCTGCAACAAAAGTATGCATTAATAAAGCATGGAAAATGAAAACATGAAATAAATGATCAAATAGTGCGAGATATTATTTTGCGTCTTTGCAAAAACCGACTACTACTATTACTTTATCTCGTCTCGAAGTCAGAACAAAAAATCACAATTTAAAAATACAGCCATTTATTTCGCTCTAAGCTACCACAACTGTTTTGCAAATCGGATAAAAGACCGGCATTGTATAAGTTCTGCTTGTAAATACTGATACCTATCTAATTTCACATTTACTGGGCGATTTGTAACTGAGGCATAAAAGTTCCAGTAATTGTTATCTCAGCGATTTACCGTCCACAAAGGCTCGGTGTCCCACAGACTTTATTTACTCTCAACCGATTCCCAGGTTTATGTCTATTTCGGAGCTTCGAATAAATGCTGTACAATAACAGTAAAGTAGGATTTTCCACAGATTGCAGACATTTTCCTCAAGGCGTAGGTACGATATAAAATGGTTATATTATTAAAAAAACTTTGCATACAACGGTCAGGCTGGATAAGGGTAAATACAAAAGATAAATGAATATGGGTGATAGTAAACAGGGAACCGTGCTTTCTTACTTTCATAAATATATATTACCTATTATTTTCAGCTTCATATGAAACGCAAATAAAGTTTGAAACGAATTTTGCTGCTGTTAAGCATTATGTGGTTGGTTGTCTATTTCGTTTGTTTGGTCATGCTATTTGCTAAATTGTTCTGAACTATAACAGTTTGTTTTGTAGTTTGTTATAGGGTTGAGGCAAACTAAACTATAAAGCCTCATTTAAATATAAGCGGTATTCGCTGCCGCTATGAGTAGAGGATTTCGCTTAAGTATTTAGTATGAAGTTCCGCGGCTAGAGCGAAATACCTCATACCCACTCGAACTGGCGAAAAGTTCATACCTTCGTGAGCAAAACTCACGCTATATTCTACCCACAAGGATAGCGAAATCCACTTTGAGGTGAACAGTAGTATTACCGCATACTCAGTCGAATTTCTCTACCGCAGGCGGTAGTGAATACCGCTCTGAGGCCCCAGACAAGTGGCAAAGATTTCTATTCTATTCATAGAAAAAATTTATTGAATTGACATAAGCTAACGCCAGCAATTATGTCAATCTCATAAATTTTTTTATCTATTCTATGAATAGAATAGAAATCTTTGACACTTGTCTAGGGCCTCAGGTTTGAATAGACCTTAAGATAGACAGCTATAACACAAACATATAATAACAATAATAATTCAAGCCTGTTTATTGTTCCACTGCAGGGCAAAAGCCAGGTTTCCTTACGATGTTTTCCTTTACCGTCAGTCAGAAACGTCCAAGATAAACTTAGAAATTACATATGATTTGAAAAATCACATTGGTACTTGCACGGGTTTGGACCCACTACCTCGTGTTTACGAAGCGGGTGCCTCAACTGAGCCATTTCGACTCATCTCTGTATTCTGTACCCTCTGCGCTGTAGTGGAATTATGATAAAATGGGATAATAGATCATACCAGTTTAAAAATGTACCCTGTAGTTGCCGTGTTAACTACAAGGTGGATTTTTGAACAAATATATATTAATCTTCATAATTATACTAACTTAGCGTTAGGTACTAATTAGGTGAATAACAGTCCCCATATTTATTAGTTTCTTTGACGTACGAGGGTACTAATCATAGTCTAGACGAACTTATTATTATATAGGTAAATTATGCAGAATTCTCTAAAAATCTCAAAATAATTAAACTAACATATTTTATAAATATGTTAGTTTAATTATTTTGAGATTTACTTTCAAGTTTCGATTTATTTTATAGCTCGGTTAAAAAACGAACGTAGGTACTAGTAGTAAACTCTGAATATATTTCTCTAGAGTACTCTAGACCAATAAAAACTCAATTTAGACTTTTTACTCGATTTTTATTCACGAAGCTATTTCTTCTATTGACAGATACCAGATGTTTCAAGTTTAATCAAAGTTCTGGACGACAATCTGTAGTTTTGATTGTACTTTTATCGATAAGTCCTTTGGTATTGTCTTGAGTCTTTTGTTTGTAATTTCCAATGACATTTTTATTATTGAAAACTCAAAAGTCAAAGCACATTATGATTTATTCCACGATATTTTACTATTTGTAATTACGAGTTTCATTTTAATTCAATTTAAAATTCTATTTTTACTTTTGTCTGATGTTTGTTTGCAATTTCAAAGGAATGGTTTTTATTTCAAATTAAGCGTTGGTAATGATATTCTTTGTTGTTATACAATTATTCATTTTCTTTCATTATAGTTCTTAAACAGGGTTTATATATAATCTTGTATAAAAGGCATCGTAATCTTGCATACGAAAAGACTTTATTTATGTCGATGTTGATAGCAAACTTTATATTTTATTGACGTCTTTAGCTGGTACCTTATGATGGTCATATTCGTTTATTAGACATGATAATTGACATTTTTTAAAAATTAATTTCCTCTTTTCCTATTTATAAATATTATGGCAACTTAGTCGACGTGGTTCGTCTTATTTAATCGAAGACATCAGCGATCAGCATGTTGACAACAACTTACTTTGTCTTCAAACGTAAAGCATGGTGCGTTTCTCAGTTGAAAACGCCAACATCATCAAATTAAGAATTATAAAATTTGAAAAAGGACACAGTGAGATCTTTCTTTCAAATTGCAGCAACCTTTTAGGGAAACCTTCGCTCTTCAGACGACATTAAAGGGTACCAAAATTTTCTCATTAAGTTGTGTAACTCAGAATGAGTTGTCAAATCCAGTTGGTTCTCTGTCTACAAGTTTGAGTGACAGTTCAGAGACGAGCTTGAGCATCTGAAGCTCGCGACATCAACAGGCAGTTCGTGTAGAAGATCAGAACTTTTCAGACGCTTCGATACAAATTAGAACTTCTTCTGTACATATGTGATATTAGTCGGCAAACTTTGTTTAACTTTTGAACATCTTTTCGACTTTAGATGTTTACGTAAATACGTATTAATGACTAAGCTTTTTTAATTTGTCATTTCATTATAAGTAAAGATAAGTAGGTACTTATTTTGAGACTGCTTAAGTAGGTATTTTACTTTGAGATATGTTCGACCAAAAGTTTGAGTAAAGTTAGCAATGTTTATTTATATATTGCAGGGGTTTAACGTAACTTAAAATCATTTCCTTTTAACACACAACTGGCTAGAATCATGCGTTTATGCGGGTTTTCATATGATGACACAAATATTCGTGAATCACAATCGCAAATATGATCCCCAGGTGTAATTCGTTTCGTGCCTAATTCACTGAATGTATGGTAAGCCTAGCTTCTACGACTACCTTAGTCCTACAAGCAAGGTGCGTCATTTTATTTTGAAATAAATCATATTCAAGTTTGGTGTCTACCAATTCAAACCACTGCAGCTCCAGTTAAAACGTAAACTTTGCTTCTTCTTTAATTCTAAACGACACCTGTGTCTTAGGATAATGCACGGCATGACCATGGATATGACCATGGCAACAATAGATTAGCATCACTATAAATTTTAGACCTACCTACCTAGCTTTTACGACAAATCTGACATAGTTTGCAAATAGGATGTCGTGTGTAATGGAAGTCTCAATAAAAGTCGTAACTTTATGATAAGTTTATGGGTATCCATTAAGTACTTATAACTAAAATGTCTGAAATCTATGATGACTATAAATCACTTATTTAAGGCTACAGAATAACTAATAAAACTAATATAAGGCGAATTTTATACTGGAAAGAACACAGGAGCGTTACCTACAACATTACCGTACATTACCGTACGACACTGTTACTTCATAACTCGCTCCTTCTTGCAGGTCTAAGCGGAGTATCCAGTGTGACATGCACTTTATTTAAATCGTATTTGTAATAAGTCCCCTTTGTTATTTACGTAATTGTATTCCAGATGATTCCGCATAAATAAATGGGTAGCATGCTTATATTCCTATAGTGTTGTACAAATAAATTTAATTACAATTTAATAGGAACCTGATTGAGAATTAGGTAGGTAATATTAATAAGATAAATTAGTTTCGCTCGTAATTTGTAGGCTGTTCAGGAAATGGATTATTATAGTAATAGTTTGTAATATCAGAGATAGTAACGTGTTAATACATTAATAATAATATATGATAAATTGTATTGTATATCAAAAACAATATGTCTTCTAAAATTATGTGACTATTATCATCACTTTATTCCCGTTGAATCACACCAGAGGCCCTAGACAAGTGTCAAACACTTCTATTCTATATATAGATGGATAAAAAAAAGTATGTGTCAATCTCATACTTTTGCGTTTACTTTTAAACGTTCGCGTTAGCTTATGTCAATCCAATACATTTTTTAATCTATTCTATGAACAGAATAGAAATCTTTGCCACTTGTCTAGGCCTCAAGTCATGTAACACCGTTCCAGCCGAAAGATATCCACAGCTGGACTATGAGTCTATTCCACTTTGATCACCTGGGTATTCATAGGCGACTCTTTAGTGTCCTTTGATCACTCGCGAATATAATCATCTAGGTGATCATAGTCGACCTTAATAATATTCTTGTTAATAATATCTTTGTTTATTCTTCGAAAATTTTATCCACCCAGATACGCCCATCGAATCTATAAATATACAGTTTTAAATACCATTCTATATGAATTATAATACGATAAACCATAAACCTTATTAAATTTTTAAAAGTTGCGTTAGTGATATGCTACTATGTATGTAATAGTCAGTTAATTTTACTTACGTTCAAGGCGAGTAGATACTTACATAGGTAGTACCTAGCACCACGTCATTGCTCCGTTATCCCTTAACAGTTGTGTAAAGGTGTTTTCTGCCCTGCTTTTCAAAAACTCCGTAACTGCAAAGCTGAAGTTTTGGAAAAACACACCTAATAATAACGCTTTTATTTACCTCGTCGCCAAACTATTTCGCCAAACTGATTTTGCTACGAAGAGTTCCATTTCCTTGTGGCCAAACTCGTTTCGAAATAGGCAAAGTGAGTACAGTTAAATATATCATCTATAAGAGATTGAGCACTCAAGGTCTGACTAATAAAATATTACATCTAAGTTTTTCTAGAAAATATCCAATGCTAATTTCATTGTGTAAAAGTTGCAATTTTTTACAAGCACTATCGATGTCTGATCACTGATCACTTGCACTACTGAAACATTTTTTCTGTAACTTCTTTAATGCATAATATTATATACTCGTTCTTCCTTAGTAGCCTATAGGCAGTGTTATACTCACGTTTCGCCAGCCACACTAGGTTCCATCTGGGGACGAGCCTATTTCCATATTCTAGACACAATTCCAATGTTTGATGCATTTTTGCTATAAATATCCTTAGTCGACATGTACCTACGTAACCCATAGAATGAAAGGCTTGCGGCAATTCTGATTGGCTGCTACTAATTAAACAATTATATATTATCTTGATAATATAAATAAAGGTGTACATTAAAAAGTTTTCCATTTTGTCCGCCAGTTGAAGTATTACAACTGGTTAAACCAAAACTATTGGTAGGTGCCCAACGTGGGCTAGGGTAGGTGCTCAACACGCAGGTGCACTTTGGACGGGTGCTCTGGGTGGACTACGTCGGCTAAATGTGGATGCAATACGCATCTACCTCTCGGAGAACACAGCGTGCCTCATTGTAGGTATGTGGTAAAGAAATAAATGATTTATTATTACTTTAAACTAGATCAGGTTTTAAACACTATTAAAATTTAAATTGACTTTTTCTGTGTTTAATACTGCATGTATGACCAAATCATGCTCTAAAATATAGTCTATATTGATAATAATTGGCAAGTAGATATGTATCTATAGGTACAATTTATACTCACCAGTGGATAATACGCACTTGATTTAAGCTAAAGGTTTACCCATTAAACCAATAAATTTAAACTCACCAGAGGCCCTAGACAAGTGTTAAAAATTTCTATTCTATTCATAGAATAGATAAAAAAATGTATGAGATTGACATAAGCTCTGGCGTTAGTTTATGTCAATCCAATACATTTTCTAATCTATTCTATGAATAGAATAGAAATCTTTGCCACTTGTCTAGGGCCTCAGTATACGCTAGGTAATTGAAGTTAAAGGTTTCGGGTTTAACTGTGTCGGTATGAAATGATTATAATCTAGTAAGTGTTTTTGGCTTTTAAACTGTTTCACTTTTGTTTAATCCAGATCTATTTAAGTTATAACAATAGTTAATCATCATGCATAAGTTATCTTATCATATGGTGTAGTGTAGCCATCGAGGTGGCTTTTCTCGAAGTTAAAACAAGTCAAATTTTTGATCAAGTCACCATAAAGGAGCTACGATGACATAAATGCACTATAATATAAACAACTTATAACACTCCTCTTTTTGCATCCGGGGTTAAAAAACATGTCTATTTAGGGCAAGATGTCAACAATTAATATTCTATCCGAGGTTAATTTTAACATTTAAGCATTAATTATCACTATTAACTTAATAAACAGTTAATAATGTGTCGAGAAAGAATCGTTCGCTAATGGTCGGTTTTTTGTTCCACTCAAAGCTTCACGACAGCATAATAACATGCTAAAACACCTTACTTATCAATGATTCGGATATACCCACAGGCACCATTATTGGTTGTGGCATCGACTTTTTAAACGTAATAGGTTGTCTAGCTATGTAGTTTGTTTGTTTTCTGATATTTGGCTTAGGCTTATTAGTAAAAGTTATGGCTGGTTCATCGGTCCTAAACTTCTATGATTTAGTATCATGATTATGAGGTCGCAGGCTCGATCGGAAATTCTGAATTTAAATGTGCAAAGCGCAACTTAAAGATACATCCTACTTCATTTGTACTGCCACTATAGCTACTATTCGATATCCTTCTTCACATTTTGAATACACTAGCTACCTATCACCTATGCCTACTAATTGAAGATTTTACTTCGAGTTTTGAATATAATATTAGCAACTACACTGTTTGGGAATGATTTGAGATTCTACTTTGAGTTTAATGTTTCACCATTACTATGCTGCTCATTTACACTTTTTATGAAGAACTGAATTAAACGACATGAGCATTGTGCCATTGTCTCATTTCTCTGACAAAGTGGTATCAGCTGCACCTGTAGCCATTCATATCAAGTATGCATAATAGGCATAATAGCATAATGAAACGCGTTCATAATTTTTCATAAACTATATTAATATATCAGTTTTAACGACACGAACAATCTTCACTCTTATTTTATTTGAGTCAACTCTTCAAGTTTGTTGAAACTTGTGTAAAATTCAATGTTCGTATTCTCAGCTTTCGTGTGAAGCGTGTTTACAAAACACTGCGCCATTGATTGACATGGGGTACTTTTAAAATAACAGTAATTAAATGCCCGCTAACGATCGGTCATCGTGCCGCGCCGTCAGTGCTCGAGTCTCGACGGACGTTTTAAGCGAACGCCTTTTGCTGTGCCTCTACAGTCTAAACCGCCGACACCTCGTCACGAACTCAAACATTACTTTGTGACCTAAATTCTTGAGCAATTTTTTAATTAGTTTAATTACCGTTCCATTTACGGAATTAATGTGACGTTTGACAAGTCATCACTTGTGTGCTCAGTCTTAAAGACTTTGTTAGTTTTGTAGCCTGAGAATGATACCTAATATTAAAAATAGTACCTACTTAATAAAAAATATTTTACTGCGGTTGGAAGACAGTTGGTAATACAAAGGCGTTACTAATTTACCATTTATAAAGATAACTTCTCAACCATTCATAGGAATATTTTTTTTACAAAAGGTCTAATATTATACTGTCTTACTATTAAACTAGCTGTTGCCAGCGGCTTCACCCGCGTGGGCAGATATACCACAAACCTAATTTGACTGTCCCTACGTACCTATCTATAGACATGTTAAAAGACATGGTTTACAAGAGAGCGGTTTTAAGTTTCAAATTGATCTGAAATTTATCATAATAACTTCTATATTTTATTATTGATCTGTAATACTCAATGTAGGCCGGTTATAAAACTGTAACAATTATTTTGAATATCCTTAATTTTCCTGTAAAATTTGTAAGTAGACTGTGAATGTTTCCTAAACGTTTTAGTCTTAGGTATTTGTTTGTTTGTACATAGGAAAATTAAAACATCATTTTGATTAAAACATCATCAATTAAAGCAATCTTGAGCTTTACAAACATGTAAGTAATGCAGTATTCGTGGCACTTGCAATGTCTTAGGTCTATATTATTATACATATTACAATGTGTTATCAAGTAAATGAGTTAAGTTTGACAAGTCCGTGTTCGTACGGCATGGCGCGCTCTTTTTAAACACGATGTACGACATTAAGTATTAGATGGCCGCAAATACGACAACGAAACCATTACATTGTTGATACTTGTCTTCATAAAAAATTGTGTATCTTTTGAACAACTGCTTACAAAAAAAAAACAACAATATATGCGTATCAATGAACCAAAGTAAATAGTGCAATAAAAAAAAGACATTTCGGTCATGTCCTTATATACGTAGGGACCGTCGCCGTCGCTATGTTACTCACTGATATTGTAGCTTGCTGTATGTAAAAGAATTTTTCAAATTGAATATATAGATTTTGAGTTTATCTTTAATAAACATACGTATGTATGTATATACAAAATATTTAATCTTTTCTCTTTATAATGTTAGGTAAACTAAAAGTATCGTCCCATCACAGAACAAAGAAATACGTTTTCCTTTCCCATGTGGCCCCAATGCAGAGCAAAGATGCTCCAACTCTATGAGAATATATTCTATTTCGTATATAAAAATATTTTGATAATAATTGATTCAGTAGTAATTGTATTTATAAGCTCCATAATTGGTACGTTAACATATTTTCGAAAATATTTATTATAATTATAAGTGTGTTTTTCAAATTCATTTTGTATACAACGCTATCTAAGATATAAAAATGCAAAACAATGTTTGCAGGCTTTTGTAACCGTTTAATTTTATAAGACAAGAATAAAAATCTGAAAATGTGTTCAATTTTCCCAAATACCCCATATATTTTTTAGACGAAGCCTTTATGTAATAAGGGTATCATTAAATGTGTCACTACGACAACAGTGCAAGTCATTTATACAGAATGTTGCCTGTTACGTCATTTCCATACCCGTTTTCCCTTTATCACAGTTAAGCCTACGTAATGCCTTGCACAAAAACCCGGACCGATGTTACATACGTTTAGCCCTTAACTATGCTTAAAATATCGGAAATTTATCCTAAATGTGTGGAAAATTTGCATGTACTGTGCTGAACATATAACGCTGTTATTCATTAAGATGTTCTTTTTAATAATAATGTGTTTGTAAAAGCTGTTGTTGTTACACGTACTTATTCAAGACAGCAGTACTTATTTTTGATTTATATAGATATTTAATTTTGTGGTGGTGTTTCAAGTGTTTCAAGTACCTACCAAAGATTTATTTGAGAAGAATTTATTTAAGAATATACAAACGTCACGGTAAGCAGGTATACAGCAGCTACACGAGCTTAAGGCGTTGTTGCAAAACTTAGAGTAGCTGTTACCACTTAGCATCAGGTGGCAAAATATCTATTACTAGCTTTCTGCGGCGCGGTTTCACCGGCGTCTTTGCTTACTGCTCTGCTCCCGTCGCCAGTAGCGTGATATTACATAACCTTCCTTAGAAACTGGACTATTGCACACAAAAAGAGTTATTCAAATCAGACTGGTAGTTCCAAAGATTAGCGCGTTCAAACAAAAAAACTCCCACGCTTTATATACTTAGGGGGAATGTGAAAGAGTGTGATGTCCCTTTTAATTTTAATTATGTTAACCCTAACGACATAATAAAAGTGTTCAAGTCACTACATTCAAAAAACACTGCTGACTTGTGGGGTTTTTCAGTTAAATTAGTTGATAGTATAATTATTAATATAGCACCATATCTAGCTGCTATCTTTAATAAAAGTGTCGATGTAGGAGTATTTCCTGATTTAATGAAACATAGTAAAGTAGTACCTCTGTTTAAAAACGGCTCTAAGAGTGACCCTAGTAATATTAGACCAATATCTATACTGCCAGCTATTAGTAAAATTTTTGAGAAAATTATATTGCAGCAATTAGAGAGCCATTTTAACTTTCATAAATTACTACATAACGAACAGTATGGTTTTACGAAAGGTCGCTCAACTACAGATGCAGGCGTTACACTAATAAAACATATTTTAACGAATGGGAAAATAAAATGGATGCTATTTGTGTTTTTTGTGATCTCTCTAAAGCATTTGATTGCGTCGAGCACAATACGCTCTTGAGAAAACTCAGTCACTATGGGATCAGGGATGTTGCACTTATTCTAGTTTCCACCTATTTAAGTGATAGAGTGCAATACGTTGATGTAAATGGAAATAGGTCCTTAGGGTTACCTGTTGCTATGGGCGTCCCACAGGGCTCCATTCTTGGTCTTTTTCTATTTTTGGTGCATGTAAATGATTTGCTGTACTTTGTACAGGATTTCTGCGATATAGTGCTATTTGTAGACGATACGTCTCTTATTTTTAAAGTTAACCGTAAAGACCCTAATTTCGACTTTGTGTATGGTTCGCTCGCGCAAGTCCTGAACTGGTTCACGGTAAACAATCTTCTACTTAATTCCAAGAAGACAAAATGTATAAAATTTTCTATGCCAAATGTCAAAAGTGCAGGTACAAACCTGGTTTTAAATAATGAGTCAGTTTCAATCGTAGAGTCCACAGTTTTCATGGGCTTAACTTTAGATTGCAAACTTCAGTGGGAAGCCCATAATTCGTGTCTCGCAGGTAAACTCAGCTCAGCGGCTTTTGCTATCAGGAAAGTTAGGCAACTTACTGATGTGGAAACCGCCAGACTAGTCTACTTTAGTTATTTTCACAGCGTTATGTCTTACGGCATATTGTTGTGGGGTAGGGCTGCTGACATTGAAACCGTTTTATTATTCAAAAACGGGTTATACGTTCTATCTACAACCTAGGTTAACGAGACTCACTGAGAGAGCGATTCAAAGAAATAGGTATATTGACAGTTGCATCCCAATATATATATGCTAATGTTGTTTATGTTAAGAGTAACATTAGTCTATATACTAGGAATTGCGATGTGCATGAGATTAACACCAGGGGTAAGTATAAACTGGTTGGCTCACACTATCGCTTACATAAAGTCCATAACTCGTTTACGGGACTTGGTGTACGTTTATTTAATAAATTACCTATCGACCTAATGGATAAACCCTTAGACAAATTTAAACAAATTGTCAAAAAACATTTAATACTTAAGGGTAACTACACTGTTAATGAGTATCTGAACGATAAAAAGTCATGGGATGCTCGCTTGACGAAGGAGTAAATTAATTTTACTCTTAATTTTAATGACATTATACTTTTAAGGACATATTTTTGTTAATTATTCTATGAATGACATTTTTTATGATTAATAAGAATGACATGCTTTATCAAATAATTTTTTAACATTAATTTATTGATACATTTTGACATAATATATAAAATGATTTTTTTTTGTATTAATTTTTAATGACATGATGCCCGAGCCATATTTGAACAGTTAAGTACACATTTTGTATTGTTTTGTTGAAATTGTATACTTAGTATTGTTAAAATTATACATTGTGATTTGTGAAATAGAGGTACATTGTGAACTCCTGTGGTAAATTAAGTTCATCTTACTTTATACTTATACCAAAAATTAACAGTTTATATAATACCTACATAGAAACATTTATCACAGTTCACATGTTGCCTTTACCTTTTTGCAGCAATATGCAAATTGAGGCAGCCTGTAAAGCACACATTTTACTTTTTAATTTTTCTTTACAACATAGAAAGCTGTAATTAATTAAGTATCTATAGAGTTAAGTGTATTGCCTGCACCACTTTGCATGCTACTTGAAACTGTAACTTACAAAAATTGTAATAACCTGGCGAATAAAAAGAGTGGCCTGAGTTTCTTGCCAGTTCTTCTCATGGCTCTACTTCGTTAGCGAACTGGCTGTAGGTTAATTTGCTGACATTTTGTAAGCTTTGACGTTCATAAGTGTTAATTTAATTAACCTATATGAATAAATATATATTTCATTTCATTTATATTTCATTTCATTTCATTTCATTTCATTTCATTATAATAGTATAGATTACCATTAATATCTAGTTTTTACTTTAGTAAGAAGTGGACAGTACTGGCGTGGGAAAGTGACGTACCCGCCCGCCGCATTACAAACTTGGCAGTCGTTATCTTGTATCATTCAAATTGTTGTACTCGATGGTGTCGCAAAACGGTGAAATCACTAGTCTGTACCAGTTTATTTGCATATAATAAGAGCTAGGCGATATTGCCTGATCAATGTGAGCAGGATTCTTTACTACATATCTCATCTTGACTTTGCCATCCCCGATGATGTTAAATGCAGTAATTATATCCAATAATGCATAAAAATAATGAATAGATACATAAAGTTAAATTACCCCATTCCGTCTATGTCAACAATAAATACAGCCCTCTTCGTACATTTTATTTGCAAATATCATAAAACTCTTTTACAAAGGCCCGCATTAAAATTCTCAATGTTAATTTGTTAATTATAAGTGGGTATGGAGAGTTATGGTATACGGTGTACCTGTTCGGACATAAAACTGCAGTTATTATAAATCAATAAGTGCTTACATATGCCGGTAGATATCCATAATTCAGGAACGATGAAACCCTTTACGCGTCGTGTATGGGATCGCAGAATAACTCTGCACTGTAGGTACATTATTAAAATCGTAATATTATTTTTTGTCCCTCGAGTGGTATTTTGTGGCACGCGAGCCAACTTTCACGGTGGATGTACTTATAATATTTAATACCACGTAAACATAATTATGCTGCAGGTTCGAAATACCATATTTTGTATTTTTGTAACTTTGAGGCGTAACTTTGTTATTACGGTAATTCGGTAAATGTAGGTTCGCGATGAGTGTGAAAGAAAGAGAGAAAAGAAGAGAAGAAAGAGACACTCAAGGTATTGTTCTGATTGAAAGTATAGCTGGTAAGGTTCTCATTATCGTGTCATACTATTGTTATTGTTTGTTAGCGCTTCATGACCTTGTAGGTAAGTTTTTTTTGTAGTTATCTGCTTTGTCTGGTATAGTGAGATTGTGATCACTTGAAGCTTGGCTGTTGTGGCGAAAATACCTCAAAGGGTTATTAAGCCGCGAACACCTTTCGGCTGAAATGATGACGATGGTGAAGCATTGTCTACTATTTACTTACGACTCTTGCTTATTTTTTATTCTTTTCTTTTAACAAATACATGAAATCCCAAGAAAACTGCATTTAAATTATTCATTCTTCAAATTTGTGAAGTATGTTAACTATGTATAAAATTTAATAAATAAATAGATAAATAAAACTAGTCAATTTCAGGGTTAAGATTACTATTGTACTATTTAATAACAAATAAATACGATGTTATCGTTCCCTGTAACGTTCTACATGTATTAAGTCTATATCGGCAATTAAAGTAATTCTGGCTATTCATTAACCAACGCTCGCTCATCACTTAGGCTCCATAGGGGACTTATACCCGTTACAGTGGGCAGATCAACCAGTACAAGAACAGTTTATCACCCGAGAACCGACCTCGAATAAATCAAAATAAACCACGTACATTGCAATTAAGAAGGGGCGAATCCTCCTAGTGTACGCAATAAGTTTGTACTGAAATAATAACATTTTATCTCTGATCTGGGCACATTTATAATAATTACATCATACTATTGACAGCCTCATTAATTTCTGGCCCATACTGCGATGTGTTTGGCCTTAGCTGCTATGGAGTCGCTTATGTTTTTTTGCAAAACGATGTAATAGTAAATTAACAATTTTGACTTTATCTGCATGTATTACCTGTTGGTAAGCATTTGTTATGAAAGAACTATATTATATTTTAAATAATTTGTATATTATTGATTGTATTTTTCCTACCTTGTACGTAACACATTTTGAATCAAATTATACAATACTTACTATTTTAAAAACTACACACAGTGGTCGATAGAATACACCACTTCAAAAATCTTATGATGACTTGTCAAAATTTAAAATTCATTTCTCATGTCCCACTTTAGTTGAGATTATACGTGCTATGATGTTAAAGGATGTGGGCGATATAGTGTGTGTTGACTTCAGAAGGGTCATGAATGAAGTAGATACATTGTCGGTAATAATCATATAAAAATACGACTGTATCCAATTGTTATATAGTTAGGCAGGTATGGATTAAATACTAAATATTATAATTTTCAACTCAACTCTTTAACGTGTTTAAAATTCTTGAAGAGAACAAATACAACAAAACTAAATCAATTATTTGTGCGTATATTTTTAGAATAAATAGTTACTCGACGCCATTTCTGTTTTCTGATTGTAACTAATATAGCAGTAATCGCGATGCTCTTTTAATTAAAGCTTAAGAAGTTTCTTTGCGGCTTTACGCTCTCAGTACAGTACCTCATTTTGTCTCTTGTTTCATCAGGGACAAATGGTAATGAATCTTAGATTCCCTACATTAAAGTTTAAATTAGTGAAAACGTAAAGTATTTTTAAAACACCTATTTTCCTATTTACATTCCTTTAATTAACACCGCCTAATTTGAATCCTTTGTAACTACAATTGCGTCGTGTTTTTTATGTTTTACGGGAACTATCTGAGTTTGTAATCTCTATTTCGCATCTCCTAATTCTAAATTTGGTTTTAACTAACTTGGCTTACTCTTTTGAACATTTTAAGTATGTGCTAATAATAAATTATATGAGTTAATCGACGATTAACTTAAGATAGCTTTAACATTTCTTTCTTATTGTCGAATCTTAATATCCAATCTGTTTGCATGAATAGCGCTGTGGTCGCTTTGTCTTTTAATGTTGGAATTCGGCTGACGTCGCAATTTAATCACCACATGGAATAATGTGTGATCGCAGATAATTGGTTCTAGAATTAAACAATGACAAAAACATAAAGGAAAACTGTCTTTTGAAGTTTTTATCCATACTGAGTATTCATTACTGAGTACTCATTTAAAAATATTTTTTTAATAAAAGTTCTTTAAGTCTGTACATAACTTACGCATTTTTTAATGGTGTCCAGCCTTTATGAGGTTACTTGAGTTAGCATGTGGTAACTGTCGATCACTGAGGGATTTCAGAAACGCTAGGTCCAATATCTAAATGACTGCTTAGGTAATATAACGCTGTTGGGTTAGGAATTATCAGTGTTTATTTTTGATACTGTTTACCTTCCATTCAGGTTTAAGTATGCAACGGATGCGAGAAACCTATTTCTTGTAAAATACTATTCTATTAAAAGCTGCATAAACGACCCTGCTGTACAAGTACGATAACAATAAAACTGAGAGAAATTTGATCTTGTGGAAACATTTGTGCGTCGTATATTTACAACTACAAAACAAACAGAAGGACATTAAATGATGTTACATACTTATAATCGATATAGTTACGTAGACGGGTAACAGAACACCGATTTGCAATAAAAAGTAAAAGCTTATGGCCGTGTTAGGTTTTATCTGGTCCTCATAAATAGTAAACGAGGGAGCTATGCGCAAACAATTTCGCCTTTGTTAACATTGCCGGGACATTATTAAACAACCATATTAAGTAGTTAATTATCGACTGTCACACACTTACGTTCGACGTGCTTCGCTGCATGCTTCCAGAGATAAACAACTATAGTCATTATTTTCAAGTACTAAATATGTATTTGTATCTTTTTTATTACTGATCGTTTATTTAATGTGATTTTAATCTCGTGAATATTGAACGTATTGTTACATCTTTAGGGATATTGTGGATATATGTATTAAAACACTTAGGGCAGGTATACATTTCTACAATTAGTTGTATTTAAAAATAAGCACACAATCGTCATTACCTTCATTTACTTTTTAAAAACAAGCTTGATGAATTTTCACTAACATAATTGTGACAATATATTATTGGAAGCGTTGCTCTCCAGAGAGAACCTCAAAGAGATAGAGAGTATCTTACGACCCACGAGGGAGCGAGGTTATAGAGTCTTAGCCTTCACTACACATACGAGTTCTATTGTTTTGTTGTTTTGTTTAATGTTTATATCAATAAGGATATAATAATATGTGATGTATTTTTGCATTACAAATAGAGTACAAAATCGGGTAGGTAAGTAATTTAAAGCTAACATATTAGTTTATATAAGTGATATTACCAGAAGTATGTATGTAAACGCAACATTTTTTACCCAGAATCAAAATTGGACACATGCTCTGGTAAAGGTTTATTAAGCGGCAGAAGTATGAAGTAATGAATCATTTTGTTCGAGATTCTTTACATATTCGTACGTATTTTAAGTACAATATTATTTTGTGAATAGGCTGCAAATGGATGTATCCATCGTTCCATCGTGAACTTTTCCGGTTTTGTTAGGATGAAAAGAAAAACAAACTTGATCTAAATTAACTTTTCATTGAAATCCAAATTATTTTATTTGACAACAAATTTGTGCCCGGCAACAAGCAACGCCTCTTGTTATAATAGCTATCGAAACGTAGGAGGAGATATACCTCTGTCTACCTTTTGGGCAAAAAAGGCGTGAATATATGTCATGTTACAACATTTTTGTGTTTAGTTGAAATTATAGCAACGAGTTATAGATAAGTAATTATAAAAACAAATAGTTGTGTCGTACAAAATGTTTGCGATACGCTCCAAGATTTGTGCGTAAGTATGAGCGTACACAGCGCGTGAAATATATGGCTGCGGGCGGACCGCGTCGTTGCACTAACTCCGCTTGATTGGAATCTACCGCAGGGCACACCGATAAATGAGTGCTGGTAGGAACAAGGCCTAAGGGCACAGACTATGTTGTCTAGAAGTGCTCGTTTTTCTTTTTTTATTATCCTTGTACTTCAAACTGTAAGTGAAGTTGCCACTAAGTATTTAGCCCTGAAGCTTTTTAATAGGTAATTAAGTAGTACTTAAAATTAAAAATGAATTTAAGTTACAAAATAGTTAATTAGTTTTTAAAACATGTATTCTTTGCTACGATACTTTGAAAACTTGAATTTACAAAACATTTATATTTTTCGAATAATAATAATTTATTATAATATGAAACCAATTTTAAAAAAAGTAAGTATTGTTTACATTATTATATCCGATATATCCTATTAATATTATGTGCGAAAGTTTGTGTGTGTGTGTTTGTAACAACTCAGCGCGTAAACGGCTTAAACGATTTCGATGAAAATTGGTGTGTAGATAGAATCGGTGCCGGAAACGGACTTATGCTACTTTTTACCTCGAAAATCGGTCTGGTTCCCGAGGGAGACATAACTCTTTTTACGCGCGGGCGATGCCGTGGGGCGCAGCTAGTAAAAATATAATAGGTACTATTGTAGACCCAATTTATACGACATTGCCTAGGACTTCCGTTCTGTCGATGTTAAATTCTATTAGTTTTGACAAATTTGACACTTCAGGGTATAAACAACTATGAGGCGAATACTGCAAGAATATGAAAGCTTGTGATCTATTATTATTTCTTTTAAATTAATAAAGTTAGAATTTATGGATAGTTTGGAAGAGGCAATCTATTAGTAATTTCGATCGATGGGTGCATCTGATATCTGGTAACCTATCGATGAAATCTGAATTATGTATGGTAGATATCAAAGTGTGCATCACTTTGGAATGTATGGACTTTATTAGAAGTGGAAATATACATAACTACCGACTTCTATTTACGATTAGTCGTGTTCCTAAAATATGAGATCAGTTTAAATAAGTAAATAAAAATAGTTAATGTTCATTTTCTTACGAGCTTGTTTACGTTATTTATACTTCTTATAGGTACCAAAATACTTGTGTTAAAAGACCTTGCTCTTCTCATTAAATGGGATATATAATAATATAAAATTATTTAATTTTGTGCTATAATATGATTCGAACTCATTATTAACAGGACAATGCAAATTTTAAGTATAATATATAATATAGATAACATGCAAGTTAATCACTTTAGACCCAGAATAATAGATAGAATAGATAAGGTGAAAATCGCTTGCGTCTGCAAGTTCGATTGCATATCCATACCAGTTTTATTTGAACGGAAAGTGCACGCGATTTTATACTTTACCTTATGATCATTAACCACAAAATGATCGTAAGAAGATTTTTATGTGTATATTTCGTATATTGCTTCCAACATCTTCGTAAAATGTCTGTTAAGTAGTTGATAAATTTGCTGCACTTATAGCAATTTAATTACTTTTTGTTCAATTACATGCGCCTTAATTTAAACTACGTTAGAGGTCACTACGCATTACTTGGTGACGAATTTACTGGACAACATAATTTTAATTATATTTCATGTTTAGACCGTTAGTTACATACAATGGACGAAAATTTTTACAACCCGAGGTAACTCTGCGAAGCCTGTGGAGCTCCCAGGTAACTTAGAAATACTCAAACAATTTTAGTTAATTATTACATAAACAGCTTTTCCTTTGGCTGTATTTACCTGTCAAAAAGACTGAGAGGATCAGACCGGAACGACTAAATATGCAGGGGATCAGAACGGAATTAAAGAATAATAATAACCTTAGGGGATCAGATCTGGGGGATCGGACCGGAATGACTAGTAACTTGAGATTTTGCATGATGTTTTTATATATTTGTGTGATACCTTTAAACAAATACCCATCGAATCTCTGCGATAAATATATCTCTGAGTATAATCTTGCCGCTCTATCGATTCACGCAGAATACGTAGATTAAAAAGCATTTCTAATATGCACTATCCAGTATAATTGTTTCTAAGTACTGAACTAGAGGCCACAATTAAAGCCGTAGCCAACAAGGGCTAGATGTCGTCGCCTATTCTCGTAGAGTCGTAGTCGCGAAACTTCGCAGTGTGTGATTATTCACTTGCGTAAATTACGACTATCTCACCCACCGTCTTTTAACTTAATCTTTATAACAATTTACCTAGCTGTTTGTTCAGAAATATAGTAAGTAAGATTATGTGTTTTTACTTTTACGTCTAAAACCCTTAACTATTTTCTTCAAATTGTATGCCATCTCTAGTTAATTTTTCATTTTAAACTGAAAATAGTTATGTATTACTATGCTACTAATAACATATTAACTTGAAAAAGTCACATTATTGATTTTGATCTAACAACCTCGATGCCCTTTTTTTTATCACCGACAGTGATAGTCTAGCAAACAGCCCACGTGATGGTAAGTGGTAACTGTCGCTCACAGAACAAGTACTAAAGCATAGAAGGACTATTAGGAGAATAAAGCGTACACACTCAGAGACAAATAGAAGTTTAATAGTGCTACGATACCTTCTGACAGTTTATCGATATCGATAGATGAAATTTGTCTATGGGCTATGGTAAATTAACAGACATGCTAATAAAATGAGGTCTGGTTCCATAAAAGCTCTCGTAAACGAACTACAAGAAACAAACGGCCGTTTTACACCTCACCGGAATGGCATAGGCCGGCAGCGGCGCCAGGAGCATTTTCAATGTGAAATAATTTGAAGTTTATATTCATGTTTCATGCTGTAAGTTCAAACACAATGTAAATTGTATATGAATAAATTAAATAAATTGAAAATTGAAATATACATGATCGATCCACACACTACCTCGCATCACGGAGCGTAGTGCGAGCGTGCGTGTTCTTGTATTGTTTGTAAGTATCTCTCTTTGTATAGAAATCACGCGTGGTGCAACACACTAAAAAAGGAATTTAAGCGCTGTGTTACTGATCACACGCTTACATGCAGAGAAACACGTACTCACGCGCGTGGGTTCGGGGCCAGACGGTATGGACACCGTGTTCTGCAGTAACCTGCGTGATTGATGATGCAGACCAGCACTCTCGCATCTGCACGCGTGGCACCGTCACCGCGTCGCCACGCTCCCGCAGCGTAGTGCGGGGCAGTGTGTGGATCGCCAAAATACCGGTATCGGCCCTCTGTTCTTTTCTGACTTTCTTAGTATAGCAGATACCCCAAGGTAAAAATAAAACACAGCTGTAAGATTCATGTCACAAATGTATGATTATATTTCCAATAATATTGAAACACATTATTACTGCCCCTTAAAATTACAGTTTTGTTTAGGAATGTCCTGATTATTTGTGCATAAGCTAAAATATTTTTTGTTATGTTATGAATTGGTACTATTAGAAATTTTTCCCGATCAATTTTATCAATAAATTTCTGTAGTCATCTAGAACATTTATTTATTTATTTATTGAAAAAGTATTATTTTTATTATTACAGATAAAAAATCCAATACGATATCATAAAAAAACCTAAAAAAATTACTAAATAAATATACCTATTTATCCAATACTATACATTTTTGTGCAACATCTTTGAATTTTGACAGGGTACATTGAAAATATTAATTTCTATAGAAATAATATTAATAAGTCGTATGGCGCGTGACAATGGAGCAAATTTGAGTAGATTCGTCCTCACCGCTGGAACGTTAAACGTGTAACAATATAATATATAACATAATTCTCTCTTAATTTGCTTCATGGATCTTCCGGTCTGATCTTTCGGAAACCTGCAAAAGAACACAATGTATGAAACACTATGAAAGGTACAAAGATAGTTACCACAAAATCGTTAACACAAATTATAGTAATATTTTTGTCATCGATAAAATATGCAGCACAAGTCACAACACTATTGAACATGACTACACAAATTGGTAAAAATGTAAAATACTTAAAAATTACTGAATCGAATGGCAAACAGACGATTATAATATGATTGCAGTATAGTAAAGTATAAATCACTTAGGTATTTTGCACGTATATATAGGTTTTTAGTATATATTATTGGTTTGTTATCTACTCACCGATGGAAGTTGACGATTTAAACTTGATTTTCTTTGCGAAAAGAATGTAATTTACAACCTACAATAACGCAGGACTTTGCTTATCCAATGGGCTGAATTTTACTTCACAATAGCACTATGTAATTATTAAATAACTTAGATTATTTCACAAAACAGATAAACAACAATGAAAATTACGAGCGGCGGTTTAATCCGACTAAATTGTCTAGAGGCCTTGACAAGTTGGAACATTTGACATTAGTTCACTTTTTAATTCGGCATCCAAAGGTAACCAAATTGACGTTTCTACAGTGTACACCGGGCGTCCTTAGCAAAATTATTTGTCTCTTTCTTTTCAATGTATCCGGCTTATTTGGAAAAATAGGACAAGTATATGAGGGCGATTAACACTCCTTCTATGTATGTACTTGTTCTGTGCTGTCGCTCATGAACGATCCAGAGCATTGGTGCTGCAATGCCAGGGATGAAGCCGCTGCCTACCGTGAGGGAGTGAAAGGATTGAGGGAGGTGAAGAAAAAGGAAAGGGAGGAAATTAGGCCTTCGGCACTCTCACTAACCGAACGAAACTCAATAGTACGAGTACTATTACTCTTATGTCGATCTTCTATGAAAGGGTAGTAAACTTCTCCGGTCAATCTTGCTTATTCATGCTGAAACCAGCGTGGATCATCACATGAGATTTACGGTCGTACCGTACAAAATGTTAAATCTCATGTGAAGTACCAATTGGGTTGCTAAAAGTATCAATAATCATAGCATACTTTTAGCATGCTTTTAGGTACTTCAGATAAGATTTAACAGGTGATTAGCAAATTTTTCGTTGATCAGCCTTTTAGAAACTAGGGGTAGTTCTGACATATTTCATTCTAAAGCTTTGTAAGCGTTTTATTTCAGACAGAATGTAAATATTTAACGTCAATAATACTATTAACTACGTACTAAGGAGAAAAAAATAATAATTAGGACTTCAATTACCGAAGCAATTCCCTTACCAACTGATATTTTACTAGAAGTCAGAAAATAATATGTATTTTTTATTTAAATTTGAGCCACGCAACAAATAAGTACGTAGAGTAAGTTTTAAGTTATGGGTGGTCACGATAGGTTAGCCAGAAACAATTTTACAAATCATAGGTTGGTTTAAACAAACTATTTAACTATAGTTAAACACGCCAAGCCTATTTACAATGGTCATTGTACCGAAACGGAAAAAAAAGTATTATTAGTGTGTACTTGAAACAATACTGCCATTTCTCAACATACATTAAACTACTGTTTTATTAATTTCTTTAAAATAATTTGTTAATATTTCACTGCGTAATTATGCATTCTCTACCTGCTATCAACCTCCAGATTCCGATAAGAGCTTATTTGATATTCGTTTTTCTAGACTAGAAGATGGCTAAATACCAGTGCCTTATGCCAAGTACCGATAATTATATAATATGTTTATTGGTTTACTGTGAATACTGTACAAGTGTACACATACTTACGGGTCGTGTACAGGCAATATAGGTCGTAATACCGGCATTTCAAGTAATTGCCATTTTTCCAATTTATTTTTAAAAGCAGCGACATCAAATGAGAGATCCGGTAATATTTTAAATTCCTGCCAAAACCGACACACGTTTTATCGGAGCGAGCGCTTGGAATTAAAAATACTATGTTTCAGTAACACTTAATTGGACTGATTGTGGGAAAATGCCACTCGTACCGACCGTGCCGTTTTGTGTACCGCTATTTACTTTTTTTTTTAAGTTTTACGCAATTTAACGATACTTTTTTTTAAGTTTTACTCAATTTAACGAGACATATTTTTTTTCTATACGTGATGTATGTATTGGAATATGTAAAAAAAAATCCATTTTTTATTTACAATTTAATATAATAAGTACCTAGTTAATTTAATGATTTTCAACATAACAAGATAGCTTTTATAAATAATTTGGTACGAAAATTAAAAAGTAAATTGCAATTAAAAATGACGTTAAATATTTTAAGCCAAAATATTTAAATATTTTATTTCATTTTATGTAAAACACGATTAAACGTATTGGTACGCGGCCCACGCAATTAAAATGTAGTAAAATAATAAAATATAAGATTTCAATCCTTTCAACCCTAGTGCAAAAATATATACTCATTACTAAGTCAAAACCTCGCTTGTCTTACAAATCAACATTTTATGAAGTTGAGTTGAGTACAAGCGTTTGCAACAATTTTCTGCTTTACAACCTCGGCTGCCTTGCCCCTTAAAAATTTCAAAGCATTGAACTAACAAGCGAAGAAAAAGAAAACGCTGGAAAGATCCGTAAGAAATCCAACATGTTACTCCTTTTCCCGCTAAATACTTTAGTTCTAGTCGTCCAGTAAATATTTTATGTGCCCACCTGACTTACTTGCGTTGTTAAATCGTTTACTTTGAACAAAACAAGATTTATGTCTGAGTAGGGTAGCTCTGATTTTCTTTAGTATATTATTGTAGAGTGGAAATTGTCTTGAGAAACGACTGTACTTTCTTTACTACTATTTTTATAGATCTGATCTTTTGTTTATCTAAATATTTTAAATCGTGACAATGTATTATGTACACTCACAATCACTTTACAGTGATTTTTACAAGTATTAAATTTCTGTTTGTTTTATTTAAACTAATGGCGGATTTTTAGGTTTAGACTTTATTGCGGTTCTTCTATCGAGCGGGATACCTCTATGACAATTTATTTATCTTTAAGTATTCCTTTTACTGAAATTCTTACCTTGCTTATTTTATCGACCTTTCCTTTAAGTAACAAGGACCTACACTATATATTTTAATGGTGTTTCAATTGCAAAAAACTTACTAAAAGCAATGAGTAAGCTTCAAAATTCATTAAAACTATTGAGCCTTGAATTGTATTAACTACGTGTAGGTAGTGAGTTTATGACGAACACTATTTTATTCAAAGCGGTTTAATTCCTGTTTAATTGAGTTTATCCTCCAGCCGTAAATGCACAACTCACTTTTATTACGCGAAAACATTTTAAGCAAATACATTTTATTGTCCCTTAAACTTTGACAAAAGAACTTTTGAACGCCGCCTGACGCTAATTAAACGACAGAGTTGATTAATAAGTCGCTTTTAACTATTTAACAAGCGCAGACCATTGTCTTCTCATAAAAAGAGCTCTCGCAAAAAAAGGACAATAAGTAGCGAAGAATCGCCGGATTAAAAGTACCGAGTCATTCATTCTCAAGCTTTAATTATCCTCTGTTTAAACAAATCGCAATAAAGAGCCAGTGTCAGTACTTCGAAGGATCTACGGCAAAAAGATGTCGTAAAAAATACCGGAACACCGATGGTAACGTCAAACAAATTCCTGGAATAGTCTACTGTTTTCTGCTTGTGTTAGTTGGAGAATCCCATTCACGGACGTCCGATAAAAGGTATTAGGTCCAACTCAACACAATGAAATTTATAACGTAGTTGGCCATGAATAAGGTTGAATTCGGTTCGGTATTTTCAATGATATATAAACGTTTAGTCCTGTAGATAAGTCCGTCGTACGCGTGTGGTAGGTGCTGAAGAGATATTTGAGTGAGCATTTGCAAAGACACGAACGATGCGACGTTATAGCCGGTACCACTTCCGGATGGAAATGCGTTTTCAATGGACTAGTAGCGTCATTTGTGCGATCTAAAGTTACATTTAAGTTCGCTTTTCACAGTTTTGTGTTCTTGTAGTCTGCGGTTTCTTTTAAGGTGGTTTTAATAGGTCCTTTTTATTGTGTCGTGTCGTCGCTTCTATTAATTTCTGATGGTTTAAAAACTTATAAACCAAAAGACAAAATTCGCAAACCCTTCTGGACAACAGTAATTAGTAATTATTTAGCATAATGTACTATACTTGCGCTACTTTGTTATGTTAAATAATAAGGTATTTAGTTTCAACATCAACATTAATGATCCTGTCAGCTATTTGTTGTTCATATAACCATGAAATTGCTTGAACATTTTCAGAATTGGAGCGAATTGATTGGCGCATCCTATTCAATAATACTTAACTCACGTCTCCAAGCATTTATTTAAAGCCTTACAATCATGAACTAAAACGCGATAGGCATACTTGGGGCATTTAATTAAACGAACCAGCTACAAATAACTTAAGCTACAATAAACTGCAATTGCACCTGCTAATTTTAGTGACAGGCAAATTACGATACATTTATTTTATATCGTGGGCAATAATAGGTGCACGGCTGACCTAATGAAGGGCAAGTATCCATAAAAGTCCGCCGACGGGAGCAAAAACAACGGCACGATGTGCGACGTGGCGGCGTCCACGGATGTTAATGTGGCTTCAACGAGCCTGCATATCGAGGAGCTAGACGAATAATTGCTCATTGATTGAGTTTGTTACATCTATAGAGTTGACTAGAAAAGTTCTTCTCAATTTCGACTCATATTAATGAATTTAGTTACCGTTATCATTAGTGTATCTTTTACGATACTATGAATTTTAATATGATGACCTATTACATATTGAGCAACCTCACTATGTCGTAACGAGCATGTGCGGGTTTTTCGATTAATGCTTGGCAAAGCTTGTGGACGTGCTAGGTCATCATGCGAGCTTATTTAGTAAGCTAGCATAAAATGTCTCGTCTACTTTTGGAGTAGGTTAAAATTTTATTAAACTCTACATGTAGTAATTTTTATGTTGATGAATATAAGAGTGAAATATAAATATTAATTTTATCTAAAATTTGGCCGTCACACTCAATGCACAAAGTATTCTATCTTGCAAAGTTATGAATTTTAACTTTTCTGTTTTCAAATTATGAAGAATTTTTCCTTTGCTGATGCCATCGCCTACTCCTCTATATTTTTCTGTAATGGTAGACTAAATGCGTTAATTGTAGCAAACAACTGTAGGATTATTACGAGCGAGGTGTATCGGCATCTTGGGTACTTGAAGCATCTCTTTGTGTTTGCCGCTCATTCAGCAGCGTGTCTTTTAATGTCTATTCATTAGATGCTTCAGTAATTGTCTCTTGTTTATGTATCCAGTGTTTATCGTGCAAGTTCCCATCTTTTTGTCGTGTATGTGGCTAGATTATTAATTTTATTAATTGCTATTATAAAATTTACAGAACCTTTTGCATGCATAAATGCATATTTTTCTGAATAGTTTCGGTTTTCATAAAATGGCATAAATAGTCGTTATTGCTAGGCCGACAAATGACTCAACACATATTATTTTTGGTAGGTTTAAGTGTTTAATACTTTTAAGAGCAATAAAGTATTGATCAGACATCCTAGATCTCGAAAAACTATAGACGAATATTTCATTACAGCAATTTCAAAGTCAAAAGACTGCACATTGAAAATCTTGTCTCAATGGAATTAAAGTCAATACCTTATAGTATTAGAAAAGACGCAGTCCAAAATTATTAATCCCTCGGAAAATGTATTTTCTCACAGATCTGTTTGAATATTCTTTTCAACGTTGGATATAAGAGTGACATGGAGCGTCCACCGCGTCCCTGCCCCATGGGAAATCTTCACAAAAAGGTTCCGTGGACAAACAATGTAGACGACCAGTTTGTTTGAACTTAAAGAGTACTACCCTCTCTAGACGAAAATCGTTGTGGTTGCGACGTTGAGTTAGAAAACATTACGGTCGAATTACAGTTATTGTTTGATTTGAATCTCATTATTGTCCAGGACTATTTCAATTTGATATTTACGTTTGCGATCATAATGAAGAGAAAATTAATTAATTAATAATAAAGATAAATAAGTTGGCTTTGTACGCCCAATTGCAATTTATGAAATTCAATAAATAAAGTAAATGAATGAAAGCTTCATTCATTGATCAATGATACCGCAAATGAAGTCACATTAATCTGGTAATTATTGACATTATTATTTATAATCAATCAGGGCGTCAATCAAGAAGGATTTTCGATTCCTTTTTAATTAGTTACTGGACCACCGGCAGTCATTATCTCAAGACTCGCTTCATTTAGAGTCATTACGGTAGCAGTAAAAACGATCGCTGCGGTCACGTCCGCTCGTCTGAAATACCTTAAACATTTGAACTCACTGTGATTGTCGTCACTGACTACGTTGTCTGGGAAGATAAGAAATTCTAAATTACACCAAGTTAATACTATTTTGCATTTAGGTAAGACGAGAAATTTTTTTTTTGAATATATTTAGACGTAGGAGATTTTGTAGTCGAATTATAAAGTATGTTGTCGTATGATGGTAATGCATTCTAGTAAAAGAATTATACGTTCGTATGTTATAACGTACATAAGACATTTAAAGGTGCTGAAACGTGACTATCTAGTCGGTCTAACTATTACACTATCAAGGAATTTAAAATCTAACGGTCGTATATACTTCAATAGCGCAATAATTTAACCAAATTATGTCGGTCGAACTATCACATGAAAAATTGGTAAAAAAATTATTCAACACAGCACGAACAGTGTTTCAATTATAGCAAGATGCTCCAAATGTAATATTTCGGGTTGGCCTTTGTCCAATTACATCCTTCTTGCGGCTTTTATTTCAACAGAAATAATGATGAGGATGATCTCCTGCCCGTTTTATAACAATTATTATTAATTTTGTTTCTAATGATAGACACAAAGGGTTGGTCTTGCAAAGTTTCAATCTAAATTAATACTCATAGATACCGGACATTTAGTTTATCTAGACGCTTTTGGAGGCTCAGTTTTAAAAATTCACGATAACGTAATTTAAACAAGGAAAAACTTAGTAGCCAACTGATAAAACTTTTCCATCGTCAAGCATTTTCAAAATTATCTCGTTTACGAATGAAATATTTTTCAAAATAAAGTGTAGATCGTAATTCATAAAAAAGAGTTAATCTCATTATAGAATGATCATTGAATCTTGTTGGTTCAAATTAAGAGTTTCAATTTAATCACGGCAAAACATTAACAAACTGAAAAGGAAAGTAAACAAGAAGACTTAAAAAGTCCGTAACTCAGATTTGTCGCAGGTACGCACTCGAGAGCTGTTGAGTTCGGATAAGAAAGTTCTCAACTAGGCGGATTTTGTAAGATTTCAAAATACAACTTTTACGTTGTGAGTTAAGAAAATATATCGGATAAAATTATTTAAAAGCAAAACCAGGTCACTAAGCTTAAAATGTATTTTGCTGATGTTTATTCTGTGTGTTTTGTTGGTCAGAAAGCAGTGAATTCAGATTTAACTGCAGACTTTTTTCAGACTTGCGATCCCCAGGCGGGAAAAGGAGTGATTGAGTTATAAACGCCATTAAAGAGTCTCAGCTATAGTGGGCTGTTGGAATCATGCCAGATAAAATTTGCGACAGGCCTGCTGACTATTACATTGGCAATTAATATCATCGTCGGCGAGCTGACGGTGAAAGCTGTGAAAAATTCCTTTAGAATTTCTTTTGTAAGATTTTAAGCTCTTTGGTGGATTGCATTTATTTTTGATTGTACTAAAAATTAGAAAAAAATAAGCTTGTACTATTTTGCAATACTATTAGAATTTAAAAATATTCTGATTCGGAGCTTATTTTGTTAATGTATTTATAATAATTATATTTATTTCTTTAGTTTTCAATTTATGTTGTGTTGTGTACAGAGTAAAGTTTACATTTTTATTAACTTTTCACATATTTGGTGGTTTATTTTTCTAATATAATCCGCCTAATTTCACTATTTGAATAAAATTCAATAATCACGTTAGCCTAGCGAGTTGTTTCGGTAAATTAAAATTCATTTTACCAAAAATGTTTGGTAACATTTAGCACAAGCGGCTAATGAACCGATCATAATTAGTTAATATTAAATTTGAAATTTACATAGATTTGACGAGAATTATTTATCTGCAATGCATTATTATTAATTTATTTATTACTAGCTATTGCTCTCAGCTCCTCCCGTGTGAATGTCGGTTAAATCGCATAATATTATATTGACGATTTTTAATACAAACTTTCATCTCCTATTTTAACCCTTTCAAGTCATTTTTTGCGATAAAATATAGTCTTGGTTGTATGTTTTCCTAATGTCTAGTATATCTCTATACCTACCAAATTTCATCAAAATCGGTTTAGCGGTTTAGACGTGAAAGCGTAACAGACAGACAGAAAGATAGATAGAGGACAGAGTTACTTTCGCATTAGTAATTAGTATTAGTATGGATATTCGAGTGTTTCCGATATTTGAAATATTGCATATTTAATGGTTGAAATAAGTACGTAATAAACTAATATTCTATCTGGTACGTCACTACATATGCTCATTTGCCACGTAAAATGCGATGGCTATGTTATAATAATAATAATAATAATAATAAACGTTTATTTCAGGCAAGCCTATATGGTGTTAGTAACAATTGTCTTAAGTGCTAGTGTTAGTAATACATTATTTATTTATTCTAGTGTGTAGTCCCATCCAATGTCGCATCATTGGGGACTCCCATTTGTCAACAAACACACTCAGGGTACCGTTAGTACTGACCCGCATGCGCGCGAGTAGGGAGGCGCACCTTTTACGTATGATTGCCGAGAAACCATCTATATGTCTCTCGGCAAGCATGCTCGACGCACTACAACGCCACGGCAGCCCCAACAATACCCTGAGCGCATTATTGTACTGGACGCGTAGATCGCTGTACACGCGCAGACTATAACTGGTCCACAGACTGCACGTGTAAAATGTTTGGCAGAATGCCTTGAACAGTGTTATTTTTACTGGTTCCGTGCACCGCGCAAATCTGCGGGCCAGCATATTACAGCGCACAGACAGCGACCTACGTTCCCTGTCTATGTCCTTGTTGTCCTTAAGATCTTCGGTGACCCAGTGACCCAAGTATTTAAAACTGGTAACTCTGAGAAGAGGCGCTCCGCAGAGTAATACCTCGGGTATACTCTGGTATCCCTTGGCACCTGCTTTAAATATATCCCGCAATGCTTTCAATTTATAGTTTAACTTTTGACTGACAATTTAATAATTCTAATAAAAAAATAATTCGTTATTATTAAACTTATAATAACTACTGTTTCTGAGAATTGACAGCACCATTGGTCTAGTGGTTAGTGTATCTGACTGCGACGCCGGGTGTCGTGGGTTCGATTCCCGCGGAAGGCAAATATTTGTGTGATGGACATTTGCATTTGCATTCAGTCTGGGTGTTTCCTATGTATTCTAAGTATGTATTTACAAAAAAAAGTATGTATATGTATTATATTTCAGTTATCTAGTACCCATAACATAAACTCTGCTTAGCTTGGGACTAGATGACTAGTATTGATACACTTAAGTGAAACAATGACTGTCAATAAGCATGCAAATGTAGCATTTTCTAAATTGCAATGAACATGTTTGTTAAACAGTCAGTTATAAATAGATTTTCGTTTAAATAAAATCACAAAGTGCTACGTAGACCGGAAAATTCGGGCGTACTTTTACATGCGGGCGGGGCAAACATTCGTACACGAGTGTGTGCTGTGTGTATAGTTAATTGTAGGCTTATGAAACTCCTTCTGAGTACTAAATAAACAGTTTCTAGCCAATGATAGATGTTTGGGCTGTATCCTTGTAAATTATATTTAGGTTTAACTTCATGTGGTTAGATGTGGGTTTGTGTTGTGAGGGCTGTAGATAATGATCTTTTCTGTTTAATTCAGTAGTCCTTTCATTGTCTGTCTAATATTTCTTTTATAGAATTCGAATGCAAACGAAGTATAATTAATGAGTTGTTTTTCCTTCGTGTGCTTAAGAACAGATCTACACGGAACAATGTTATTTCTATTGTGTCTGATATTATAGCATACAAAAGTTAAAAAAATCTTCATCTGATCAGTGGAGCCTTTTGGTCAATCGGCTATTCAATTTCTTTCTCTCCAACTTTTTCATGTGCCCAGTATTCCGACATATGTATAAATATTTTTGTACATACAAACAAATATTAAATATATTGATAATAAACAATAAAATAAAAATAGTAACAAACACCCGGAACTTACCCGGGAGTTCTCAACTTCACTATATTTTTATTGTGTTTTCATATGCTAGTTATTTCCAATATCATAACCATTAAATTCTAAAATTAAATCCATTCCTTAGGAAGTCGTAAGCGTAACGTAAGCGAAATAGAAAATTTGTTGCCGCCTGCTATAGTTATTTCTAAAGGCTATAAAACTGGTGCATCGTCCGGAGGGGCAATATAAACAAACAGATAGATATACGGGTGGTCGGGTACAAAACATTGTGCGTGCGATTTGTTGACATGACCGCCACCCTTGTCCCGACGTTCATTTGTATGTGATACCCGACGGATGAAGGTTTTCGTTTAATAACCGGTACGTGGGTGATATAGATAGTGACTTATTCAATCTGAAGATAATTGTCATATCGATATTAAAACTATTGTATTTGTTTATAGCTTACTGAAAAGTAACTTATGTTTTATGTTAGTGATAAATTTAGAGTTTACGTGACGGTAAAATAAGCAGTATTTTAAACGTACAGTCGTAGAGTCCCAACAGCTGGCAAGCCAGTTTAATTTTCTACAGCTAAGCAATTTCAAATGAAATACTAGTGCTCGTATATAATTTACTAGCGCAATCAGTTAACCAAATGTTGACGGTTAAATCAATACATGAGAAGGCAGCAGAAAAATTGCCCGTTACAGGATTTTTGTCATGACTGACTGTCTTCAACATTGCGAATGCCAATCCGCCTGCTAAGTGTAGTGATTAGGTATGGTAAACTCTTTTTAAATGTACCTATTTCTTGGAGTCAAGAATTCTGATATATTTTAAACAAGTAATATACTATATGTATTCTTCCTATAATTTCATTTTATGTTTTCTTTTTTTTTTCTTACTTGTCTGTCGTAATTTAACACAATTACGCCGTATTACTGCTACTTTATTATTTTAGCAAAATCTGTCTAACATAAGTTTGCTTGGAATAAATTGCTTTTAGTGGGAAGGCCGCCCATTGTATTTCATTAATTAAAATAATGGAATAAAAGATAAAGAAACTGATATTGCTAAGCATTTTTAGTATTCTGTCTGTCTTCAGTCTGTCCTAAAGAGATTGTGGAAGGATATTTGGCTTAGTCAGCACGGTTGGCAAGCAAGTTGGTAACCACTGTAATTAATAAACAGGCAACACTGCTGTGCATTACCTGGTATTGCTTTAATTGTCTCTTATGAAACTCAGAGAAGAGGTAAAGTTAATACTCTACACCGAAATCAAATAGGTACATTTTCTTAAGTTTACTTATATTACGATTTTAATGCATGTGCATATTTAGACGGCGTTTTAGAAACCAAACTGTGAGATCTTATGAAAAAGCTTTAAGTACTCTTAATGCTCGTACTATTAACATTTTTATAAGAAATCCTGAAATGGCTATATTAATATTATTAGTAAATTATTATGTTAGCTAATTTTCTCATCGTGCTCAAAAATTATAATAACCACGCGCAAACAAGGGAATGAAAAATAAAAATATTTTCTTAATTAAACCTAACGAGCCTTAAAATTTCCATTTTGTTCTAGAAATGAAAGAAAAACATCGAATAATTTTGTACACAAGGTTCGATTATTAAAACTTTTTGGAATATGAATTAGTAGATCAAACATTTAGCTACCAATTAATTATTTTTATCACGGTTAAATATTTAAGAAAAATGACCTGTGAATTTTCCTTCGTTCGTTTTTAAATAAGATCCGACCAATTTCCCGCAGTTAATTTTAAAATATGCAAAATATTACTGACAAAGGTATTATTACGAGATTAAATAAATACGATGTGTAATTTTATAAATAAACATAATTTGGGAACCCGTAGGCATTGTGTACTAGTCCACCACTGTTATACATACTATGTTTATACTCATAAATATATGTATGTTTATCAGTAAATTATTTATTTATTTTAAAATATAAATTATTAATTAACGCTTTTCTGTCACGCAATGAGAGATAATTAAACGGTTGCAAAAGAGAATTGGGTACAAAGCTGTCCCTGATGAACATTAGTCAGTAAATAAGATATATTTAGCTATTTATTATCCAAAGACGCTAAGCTACGCTTCTCTTGAGCTTTTAATGAACTATTGTAGTATTCAAATTATAATAATAATAATTATAATTCAGATACTATTATTAGGTTAGTGAGTGTATTATTTCTTTTCAAAATTATTATTTAAAAGCAGCCCGCCTTGAAATAATCCACATAAGAAACAGATTTTTTATGTAGATAGAATATATTGCTTACCACATATAAACTGATAAAATTCGCACTTTCACTTTCTGAATCATTCCTCTAAATTTGGATAGCATTTTGTTTATAATAATAATTATACAGCAGTAGATCCACGCTGGTTTGAGCATGAATAGGCCGCATGGACCGGGGAAGTACTACCCTCTCATAGAAGATCGACGTAAGAGTAGCAGTATCCGTACTACTGCTTTTTGTTTGGTGAGTTAGAGCGCCGGAGGCCTAATCCTCCTTTTCCTCTTTCCTCACCTCCCTCATTTCACCATACCAGCAGTTTAAGACGATGGCTTTTGGTATGGTGGCCACCACTTCTGGTTTCTTCTGGCTGCTTACCATCAGGTGCAGGCGGGGTGGAGTCACTTCGGTAGGCTAATATACATAAAAAAAATATTTGATCAACACTTTTTACTCGTTTATGCAGACTTGTTTAACATAGTATAACTAACACTGAATAGCAGTAGTAGCAGGTTCTGACTTTAAATTTCGATTAGTGAAACTGAAATCATTAATAAGACCTCCAATGAAGAAAAAGTTCTAATAGTCAGTCGCATTTACTACTATGTCCTACTTCTTAAGTGCTGAAATATTTCAATGTCCGCTTTTGTATCGTGCAATGTTTACCTTTGTTCCTTTAGGCGAAATATATAAATTATTCACCTTTCAATTAAAACTAAAGTTGATTTTTGTTTCGTTTCTAAAACATTTCTAGAAGTAACCATTAAAAACTCGCTGAAAGAGGAAAAATTGTAAATTACAACAATTTTCTAATTACGTAATGAAAAAATATTTTTATGATGTTCAGTACTCGGGGGTAATAATGAAGCTCGTAAATTTAATTTTATAAATGTTATACTAACAAACGTTTTAATATGCAATTAATTTTTATTACGTGGGTATCGTTTTGGGACCTTTAAAGAAAGTTAACAGACTTCTAACGAATTAAGTCTTACTAAATTAGTAGTCGAAGAAATCCGCAGGCGAACTAAGATAACCGATAGAACTAAGTTGCTCGCAGAGTTGTTTCTCTGAAGTAGCAGTGGGCAGTACATAGCTCACAGTACAGACGGCCGTTGGGGCAGAAAGTTTATAGAGTGGCGACCACGAACTGGAAGACGCAGCGTGGGCAGACCCCTCACAAGGTGGACCGACGACCTTATTAGGGTGGCGGGCAACCGATGGATAAGGGCGGCTCACGACTAGCCAACGTGACAAAAATTGGAGGCCTATGTCCAGCAGTGGACGTCTTTCGGCTTATATGATGAAATTGGTAGTAGACAAAATTTTATCTATAAGACATTTTTGGTTATCTATAAGACATGTTTGGTCTTTTCTTGGCCATGTCCGTCGGTTGTAATTGTGGTTATGGTAACCACAGACCATGCCTGTTTAACTCATATGTTGTAAAAATGGAGCAAATGTGATTACCTACTAACTCTTGCAAAGAACTTGTACGAGTATGTAAACAGGTTGCACATCTAACTTTAAATAGAAATACCTAGTACTAAAGTCTAAACTGTAAAAGTTTCATAGATATACAGACATAGATTAACTATAATGTTCTAAAACGTCTATATTATCTTTGAAGCGTTGGCATATTAATGTCAAGATTGACGAAATCCAAAAAGCTTAAAAAATTCGGCTAATTGTAGGTATGCCACCGGGCTTAGAGAAACAGTTTCCTAAAATAGCTCAATAAAAAATCATTTTAATAACGGTACCCACCAATTTAAATTTAATTTATTCCATTAACTTTAAGTCATTATTTTTCCCCCCATCTCTAAATAGGGCGGTGTAACTTAACATACAAATTGTTGCTCAGCAATATCAACAAACAAACATTGTTAATAACTTGCGAAGTAAAAATATTTACTCTGCGCTTAATAAGAGAAAATTAGGTTTAATACCATTACGTAATAAAGGATTATCGTTGCTTACATAACAGTAAATCCAAAGTAATTTGGTAGACTTATATTTTGAGAACATGTAGTAGTAAGTAAAATTTTTGATGAGAGGGATATATATCACAAAGCAAGTAGAGAGATTGATATAGATAATTATCACCTCAACTTGTTATAAGGATGCAACTAGAGCAACATAATCTAAGAAGTGCACTGTATTTGCAAGAGAATATTTAATGCGTATACGCAAGCAGAGATCCTAGGGTAGGGATAGAGTAGAAAAATAATGATATAAGTGATATGAATAGAGCAATATTAATAACCTAATTAGCCATAGTACTAGGATTGTAGTTGAAAATCACCTACACACCACCTGCACGTGTATTTGTAACACCGTTTTCCATGGATAATCCTTTACACGCACAGAGTAGTCTTTTTTTATCCAAGCACATCAAAAGTAAAATAGATTTCCATCAAAATCCTGCTTTCATGAAAATTTCGAAAGAAAGCTTTTATACCTTTATTGACAACCCTGATCTTAAATCTTGATGCAGCTAAGTGCAAAAGGATATAAATATAAAGCGAGATTTATTCAAAGTTTTGGTATCAGGCAATAAATAAGGGTGAAGTCACATTTACACCAAGTAAAGCGTCGTCATGATTGGCCGAGACAATGATTACTAGTCGGTAATCTGAAACGAACGCATCGGATTTCGTATCACGTCGCGTTGATTGTCGAACGACAAACCGGGTGCCCGCCGGCGTTCCAATTACTAGCGACATAGAAACCCTGGCTGCAATACTCTATACATAGATTAAAATCATTATTGACCAGAAGGAATATTACTTAATTTTTATACTTTTCAGAATTGCACCAATCGTAACCAAATCAATTTCAGTGATATAAAAACAATTTTCAAGTTTGAAACAAAAAATATTAAAGATTTTTTGCTTCTTACAATTCATTATTTTAAATTCTAACCTGCACCTAATACTAGATTTATGTCAAAATTGCGTCTGAAAAATATGAGACATTTAAATATTATATTTTAAAGACATGAACGTACTGAGCTTTTGATAATTTAATGCCCGTTCTCCTAAGCTTTCTAAGAATATCAAACAACACGCACGCTTAATTTCAATGTTTAACGTTCCGAGAAACCGTTACTCGCACATACATTATGCTATAAATATAACCCGCTATAAAATTACATGCGAGTCGATTCTTTTCCTGTCGTTGATCTATGACATTTGCCGCAAAACCCCCGACTCTCACTTATCAGGA
The DNA here is from genome assembly GCA_963082885.1 of Parascotia fuliginaria. Lineage (NCBI taxonomy): Eukaryota > Metazoa > Arthropoda > Insecta > Lepidoptera > Erebidae > Parascotia > Parascotia fuliginaria. The sequence continues at coordinate 7,200,491 of OY720180.1, read as the reverse complement.
CTCACGGGCTAATACCAAGCGAAGGGCGCCGCCCAATCTGCCTCGCCGCTTATCTCAATTTAATGGCTTCCGTATTAATACCGCCTTTGTCTAATTTGAGGATGCTTCGCCTTGGCTATTGTTTAATCGACCGGTAAAAATTTATGCCTCTCGGTATTAACATTATCCTTCCATGGCGGGTTTGTTTTGTCAATTGTTTTGTGTTTACGTGACCTTATGTGCTCGTACGCGTTATACTTCTTTTGTGAATTGTAAGCATGAATACATGCTTATAAAGGTTTATCTTTCTTACAAACGTCTTTATGACTTAATAAAATACGGTAATAACCATAGTATATGTAGGCATAATAAATAAATTATCTGTATTGTTCCAATCTCTTCAGTCGGTTAGAGTCGTAGAGTAAAAATAATTAGATTGTGAAAAATAGGTACATTGATGCTTTGAAATTGTGACCAGAATTTGTAAATAGGTTCCCTCTCTATTACATCGTTTCTGAATAAGCCGTTATAACTTGTTATGTAATACGTCTCTGTTTATACCTTATAATATAGTATCGGTGTAACGTTAAGTAAGTAAGTGTATAATGATAAACTCGAAAAACAGCTAGTAAAACAAACTAAAAATTTATTATAAGAAGTTTTAAGTAAGAAAAGCCTCTTTAAAAATAGTGAGAAAATGGGATTTTGTGAAAGTTGTATACTTATACTTCCAACGAGTTTTTACACAAAAGTTAATAAATAATCAAAAGCACTCGAGCGGGGGTGGCTCATTTGAAACGATATCACGTTTACCCTCAAATCAAAAGAACGATATAATCCCAACCGTTTCCGTCGCTGGCTCGCCTGCGACAGAAAAATTGTAAGTCAAAGCCATTGTTTCCAATATCGACGAAGGGAGGAAAACTTTTATTGGGCACAAAGTGGGTATTATTCACGGGTCGAACGCAATCAACCACGGACGGTGAAAAGGAGGACGCCGGACGCAACGCCTCTGAATGCAAAGATATTTTTTGCCAAATGCGGGTCATTTTCAAAGGGTTCGTCTTATGAGGGAAAAATCGACAGACCCTTTTCGATTACCGGAGTCATGGATCAAAAACCGAGCCGCAATTAAGAGAGATTATTTCTTTTTCAATACACAACCGTCCCCTTTGTGTCTGCGCTTTTTGGCTACATCATCTGTCTCGCAATTTTGTGAAAACTATTTGAACATTATTAATATGAAATTCTTATAAGTCCACGCTCGTAATAATAAGAAAATATTTCTAATATTTTTTTCATATAAAAAGGTTCGCCTGTTTTCACAATATAAAAGAGAATAGTAATAATAATAATGACAATAATACCACAATAACCACACAACACCATCTAGACCCAAAGTAAGCATATATTAATACTTAGCTACAAGCTTGTGATATGGGTTCTAGAATGCGCATAAACATACTTATACACTTTTTTTGTAAATACCTACATATTATACATAGAAAAATAATAAAATGAAAAGAAGTAGCAAAACAATAGGTATTTATTGTTTTGCTATATTTATTACTGGCTTGTTACTGTTTGTTTTTATTACTGACTTGTCATAATAATTATCCGTTAAAATATGTACACTGTACAGCTGTAAGACACTTTAGGTAAGACTTTATTACTAGGTATAATGCCTATTGAGCTTAAGGTCCTAAATCTAAAAGTAAAATATTAAAATAAACAAGGTGTTAAGTAGTCAAACCAATTTTATAAAAAATATTATGATAGTTACCTCGAGAACCGTTTAAAAGATAAACCAAAAGTATTGCCAAAAAATTTCTCAAAATAACACAGCAAGTGCGAAAAGCTAAATGTTTTCCAAAGACTTCATGGACAAAGGCGACTATCTAAAATGGTCGCATAACTTCTCATAACGACCGTCCACTATTCTGCCGCTGTATTGCTTATTGCTTGCTGAGCCAATATTTTCAAGCCTCGAGACCACAACGCGTTTAGAATCTAAATGATTTCAACTTCGACAATTTCAAAATGAACTCAAAATATTGGATATTTTCAATAACGTTCTATTGTTTCATTTATTTGGTTTTGAAGTTGTAATTCTCTTTAGGAGCTGGTGCTTCTTATTTTATTATATTATTCGGTGCCTTATGTAAAATAAAGTTATATTTGAATTGTGTATGAGTGTAATCGCTGAATAAAGACTAAAACTTTTATTTGCCCGCTTCAGTAGGTAGTATGTTACTTGAAATAGTTAAGCAGTTTCTAACGTAACTTGATAAGTTTAGGAGTTAATATTTTTATTGCTATTTTATTGTATACTGCCATTATATTTTATTGATAATTTATAAAATGTTTTAAATTAGGTACTTAGTTTTTAAAATACTCACACTGAAGATCGGACCCTGTGAAGCACAATCACAAAACGATGATAAGATGAGACTGCTTAACACTGCTTAACAACTATCGTTTATAATACACAAATATTTCATATTTCTTGATGATTGAGAGTGAAAAATAGTTTAGTAATATCTGTGTTCAATGATATAAAATAATGTTTAACACGTTAGCTATATCACTCTAACCTTTGGTTTTTATGATTTTGTTTTATTTAAGATGTATATCATGTACAAAATATAAACTCGGGATCAGAACACTACTTTTTAGACCTATCGTACTCGTAGTTTGATAGTTGGTGTTTCTCATATAGTTTTCTGTTGCCAAATCGTACGTACTTTGTATGTATTGTCGCTGATTCTAGGGAAATGTGATTCTCGTAACACTTGGCAAACAACTACAAGTTCTACAACTGTATAGGGAGAAAATACATTGAGTGCAAAGACATTTCGAACTAACAAATAATACGATTTTATGTCTTTACATATCTGCAACGTGAACAAGGTGTATCTGTCAGGTATGTTGCACTTTATGGACTTGTGTTCAAACATTACACTCTAAGCAAACATTCGGAGTGCGATGAACTATACAAGAACATTGTGCTTAGTTTATTTTTCTCCAAGCAAATCGTTTTTAGATATGTGTGCAATAAGTAACGGGTTACGGTTATGTTCTAATTCATCATCATCATCATCATATCAGCCAAAAGACGTCCACTGCTGGACATAGGCCTCCCCCAATTTTCGCCATCGTAGCCGGTTGTTCGCCGCCCTCATCCATCGGTTGCCCGCCACCCTTATAAGGTCGTCGGTCCACCTTGTGAGGGGTCTGCCCACGCTGCGTCTTCCGGTTCGCGGTCGCCACTCTAGAACCTTTCTGCCCCAGCGGCCGTCAGTTCTGCGAGCTATGTGTCCTGCCCATTGCCACTTCAGAGAAGCAACTCTGCGAGCCACGTCAGTCACTTTGGTTCGCCTGCGGATTTCTTCGTTTCTCAAACGATCGCGCAGGGAGACGCCTAACATAGCCCGCTCCATCGGCCTCTGAGCGACTTTGAGCCTTCGGATAAGACCCATAGTTAGCGACCACGTCTCTGCTCCGTATGTCATCACTGGCAACACACACTGGTCAAAGACCTTGGTCTTAAGACACTGCGGTAGTGCGGACGAGAAGATATGTTGTAGCTTCCCGAACGCTGCCCAGCCGAGCTGGATTCGACGAGTGACCTCTTTCTCGAAATCGGACTTACCTAATCGGACTGTTTGTCCCAGGTATATGTACTCGTCAACGAATTCGAGCATCGAGCCTCCGACCGTAATAGGAGTGGGTGTAATATGGACATTGGTCATGACTTTAGTCTTGTCCATGTTCATTTTTAGGCCCACTTGTCGAGAGACTCTACTGAGGTCATCGAGCATTGCACTGAGCTCCTCCACGGTCTCAGCCATGACCACGATATCGTCCGCGAATCGAAGGTGAGTGATGTACTCGCCGTTTATGTTGATGCCAAGTCCATTCTAGGTCAGAAGCTTGAACACGTCCTCCAGTGCAGCGGTGAACAGTTTCGGAGATATGACATCTCCCTGTCGTACTCCTCGCTGCAACTGGATAGGCCTTGAGCTCTGACCATTAATTCGTACTGACATGGTGGCGTTTTCATACAAACACTTCATGTTCTAATTACTACATCAAAATGTATCTTATATTTGTGCTCATGTATTTTTATAAATATTGTAACCAATATACTAATGATATCACACACCTATCAACAATTAGAAAAGAATTTGCCTTCATTGCTTTTAAAAGAAATTAGACGGTTTCATAACATACAATAAGTTACAATACAATCTACCCAGAACTGAATCCGTGGTTCCAATATAATTTATCACAACGCAAATACAAATAATACAGAGTTCTAAATCAACAACAATAAATATCAGAATCTAAACCTAAATGTTTGATTACCGGCGGATATGATGTAGATGTAGGGCATGCTAACCTTAGCCAAGAAGTTACAGTAGACAAATAATTGTTGTAAAGTTAGCTTCATATTCCTAAACATACGCCAACAAATTATACTATAACTACGAACAATTTAATTTCATCATAATGTTAGGATACCGTTACTTAAACAACAGAATATTTAGTAATACAACTACCAAATGCGAAATTGCTAGAATCAAATCTTTAGGGATCGCTAACATATTCAATCAAATTCACAAATTATGTATTAGTTAAAGTAGTGAGATCGTGTTACATGGTAATGTGGCGGCTGAGTGAAATATCACAAAATCGTATGATTTATTCCTCTGGTCCGCTTACTTTGGGCACTCAAAATATTCTGTGCTTACACTCGCCTTTGACTTGACTCCGTCTAGGATTCTACGTTTTGCTTTTCGATCTTCCATAGTCAACATTCACATAGTCAAATTTAAATCTTAATCTACACAGCATAAGAACTATTTTTGTGTTCAGATTATCTACTTTAGTTACTTTTCGCAACACTAATTCGTAGAAGCTCCAGAATTTTTATGAAGTTTAAACTCAACTCGTTTCTATTGCGAATCAAACTTTATTACTTGTGAATAGGGTTTAGTTTATGCTCAAAACTTTTAGGATGTTGTTAGGTGACTTTCCGGATCGCCCCTCTCAGCCAGCGGGAGTCCCCAGAGGCATGATCCCGAACTCCTCATTTATCATGCTTGTCACGTGTTGACCATCTCTCGCGTATACTGTACCATACAAGTATATTAAGTACCTATATAGATAAATCTATATCTCTGTTGAACCTTGATGTTTCGACGCCTTTGGCTTTAGAATCACAAAATTTTGTCTGTGTGAAGTGACATGTTTCCATTATTTGAAAAAGTCAATACTATGGTAAAGAGCTTTTAAATTTTCCAGTAGGTACAATAATAAATAAAATATTCAATGGAAATTGGAATGTAGAGGAGACGGGGTTTTCTGTTAATGTAATGAAATGAAATATGGCTTAAAAAAATGGTTATATTTTTTAAAATAATATCTTCAAAAATCAGCTCAATTTACAATCTGGAAATTAAGATATCTTAAAAAACTCGATATGTTGACTAATTTGAGGTCAACGCGAATAATTCTGATGTATCGATTACAATATCGATTACCAAGTTATGGTAATTGAGATATAAAATGTATGAAAGAGTATGTCTCTTTTTGCTACTAGTATGAGTATTTTCTTTGCTAATGTTAAATAAGTTGAGCATTAACCTTCTAAGCTAAGCTTAATTGCTGGTACTTGATATGTGTTTTCTTATTTCACAAAGTTTATAAAAAGCTTGCGTCTGAGTTCGTGAGTTTATAAACTTCTTCAGTTCTACCTTTGCAGTTACAGTAGGTACACCATCAGCGCGTATGCAAGTGTATCAATCGAGCAAAATCGATCCAGTAAAAGTAACTGTTTCTTAAGCTTACCTTGTTTTGATAAAATCTCTACAAGGAACATCATTGCTTCTAGTCTCTTAAACAAACCTAGAATGTCTCGTTAAAATTACTAATTATCTTCGTCTGTAAGTCATAATCCTTAAACCAACACTAATTACAATAATTATATTTCTTACTGCAGTATAATTTATATTACCGACTATCTTGATACTTAGCTTAATTAATTAAAAGCACTCAACGTTTCACATAACATTTCCAATTGCGAATTGGAATGTTGACACGCATTTAGGTAATAACTGTCTAGTCAGCAAAATGCAAACACAGATCATGGAACCGATAGCTGATGGGTAAAATCTAACATGAAGTTACCAAGTTAAAGCAAACATTGTTTGTAATGGAGAGCCTATGATTAATGCATCTCGCAAGTATCTCGGTAGATGGCGTTGATATTAATGTGTCGATTGCGCGAGCGCTCCAAGTTTCGTAGAACAGTAGTTGTCGTGTGAATGTGACTATGATTTATAACATCAGACGTGAACTTGCATAATTAGTATTTCTTATTTTGGTTTCGCTGAACTAAAAGTGTCGTGTATATAACATGTTAATCCTATAGTTTGTAGCCTTTCTTTTGTGTAAGGTTAGTATATAAGATAAGTAAAGTCTCCTAATACGACATTTAATGCAAGATATATTATTTTTCAGATTGAAAGCAGTGTTGTTGTTTAAAAAAAGGGTTCGTTTTTTGTAATGAATGACTGCTTTTATGCGTAAAACGTTGAGAGCAAAATAAATAAAGTAAAATAAACTTAGTTGCATGTACTTATTTTGTAAAATTTTTACACAATGTACATTTAGTTAATATGTAAGTACCTATATTGTTTGTATCAATTATACATTATATCAATAGATATTATATAGATGTAGAAAACAGACTTGGGAAACTATTTGTATGGTTAGACATATATTAATTTTATTTATAATAGATATTATTTATATTCAGATAGTTTATTTTACATTGTGTTAACGAATCAGTGAACCACTCATAGATTCAGATTGAAAACCGATTTTTCATTATTTCCTGTTCAGTCCTGAGAAGTGTTGATATAAAGCGTAAAATAACAACTGAAGTAACCATAATAGCAAAACGAAACCAAATTAAGAATTTCGCAAGGAATATCTTCTTGTGAAAAAGGCGGTTGGAATTACGGTGGGCTGTGATTTGAATTTATTACCCTAAGGCTAATTTTATTTCGGCGGGATCCGGAATATGGCTGGGAAAGCATCTTGCCCATTATCAAGACAATATTGTGAACGATGCCCCAGCTCTACTGAAACTTTGTACAATCAAAAACAGAATAATTTGATTGTTTAACTAGGGGAGTAAGAAAAGATCTTGTGCTCTTTTTGGAGCGTAAAATGAATCTGAATGTTACTTTGTTTTTTATTTAAATCACAGTTTTAGCCTTGAATAATTTGCTGAATTTAAAACAGATTATCATTATACAATTATAATTTTCTTATTTACTCATATGTTAAAAGAATGCTAATAAAAAATAAAAGACGCTACTTATAACAGTATTAAATAACATACATAGGTACCTAACTTCACACATGTCTAAATACGCTCTGTCATTTATAAATCTCTTCTGAAAATATGTTCGGATACGGATGCTTCTAATTTGGTCTTTTTCCAACGTGTCTCCGATCTGAATGTCGCAATTTTCATTTTCGATTATGCTAGAGCTGTCTAGTCATGTATGGTCTGTAGTTACCACTTACAATGAAGTGGTAGCACCATTCTAAGACCATTTGCAATAAAAAAACAAATACTCGCAGACGATTGTCTTGCTTGTCTTTGTAGACGTTCGAGCACATTGCGAGGTATCTATGTGGACACTATTTTGTATTAGGAATAACGAGCACCAGTATTTGTGTCCCAAAGCATCGCCCTTACCGTCAGTATTATACCTAAGATTTTTTTAAGTATTGCCTTAAATAATGTATACGTAATAACAAACAATACAAAAGAACCTCAGAATAAAAAAGAATACCTATTACAAATTCCACCGTTACAGTTAATTGAACAGATAAAATAAATGACAAGAAAAACGTAATAATATCTTACTTTCATACATTGAACTTAGTCATAAAAATTACGTAAAGAACAACTTGTAGAAGGAACAGGTATTTTTTGTGATACCGACTGTACAAAACTTACATCCGCAGGTAAATTCGGCCTCTTAATAATAAAATAGCGGGAAAAGGGAAAACTCGGGGAAAACGAGCACTGTTTATCGAGAAACAAAAGCAAGTGAGGCGTAGAATATGCAAAATGATTGTACTAAATTAGAACAACAACAGTCTCTTTTACGTTGACTCAAATTGCTTATGGTGGCCCGTTTTCTTCTCACAACGTTGAACGTAACCTGTGGCATTAATGATTTACCGCTAACGTGCATATGAAACTAACGAGAATATCAAATTTTATAGCTTTTAAATTACTTTACTCGCGCAAAAATATTCATTTCTCATGTAGATCATTTATAATATTAATTTTGTAACTTTACACGTATGTGAATAGTGAACATAATGGAGTTATTTTATAACTTTAACAAATTTTTGTCTCATGTTACTGTCTCTATTAAATTGCGTTTTAGACCTAACTAACCCAACTACTAGAACGTCTTTCTGAATGTATCGTCTATACTTAGAAAATTAAGTAAATGTAAGTTAGCAGAAACAATACAGCGATATTTTAAGCAGTTCAGCTACATGGCCAACAGAAACAAATTTATTGAATAAAGTGTGTCACACTAAAAAGTGCATTAGATGTTCGTTTAAAAGTTATAGGGAGCACAATGTATTCGTATTAGCTTTTCGTGTAAAGTAGGATTATATAACCTCGGCAATAAGCACTAAATATGACTCAGTAAATGTGTATCAAACCACTCCATTGGAGTAAGGCTCACAGAGCAGTATGTTTTGACAGCCGAAGTAAAATTTACGATCGCTCACCGGCCACGATAAAACCGCCTTTGTCACAAGCCAACCTGGTAACTCGCTCGTTTTATGAGCAAATAAATTTCAAACACTATTATGATTCAAATCGGGACCGGACCCACAAAATATAAACACCCCTCTTTATCTGGCCCTCATTGAAGTATTCACGGAATATTTTTACAAAAACATATCTGATTAAAATGAAAAGAACTCTTTACGACGATAACGACGTTCGATGTTTTATGTGTTTTATTTAGTCACGTTTATACCCAACACTTGTGATTAATAAATTATAACTAAACTGTTATGATTTCTGCTTTCAGGCCGGATTAGTTAGATACATAATAAGTTTTTATAATTTTTACGATGCTGTTAGAGTATTTTATCATTTTATGCTGCATCTGTTATAATTATTCAACACGTGAACATTTTAACGTGAATAAATTGTGCTTACTATATATTATACTGCCATGTATTTTATTTATTACAACCATTGCGGACCTAATCTAAATATACTGAATTAGAACTGGAAAAATATAATACACTGATAATATTTATTACAGTAATTAAGAACGCCCGTAATCTTATTTTCGCCGTATATAACCATACAGGCTTGGTTACTAATCTAGGCCATAGCGAGTTTAGCCGGCTTACGTAAGACGTTTCAAGCTACTATCGTATATTGTGTGCATGGAGAGATAAAGTAAACATCGCCCTTATAGTCGCGCTCAAGTGGAAGCTAAAGTGTCTAGTCTGCGAAAGACCAGGGCACTCAAGGAAGACAGGTGAGGGCTTGGATCAAAGGGCTCCATTGACCCGTTTGCGGTCGGCCTGTTAGCATTCATAGCTCCTACTATAGGTTTTGATGAAGTGAATTCGAAGTGATAAAGAGAATTTACAAACTTTTGATCTCTTACTTACGAATGGGTTGTAGATTCTGCGTTGATATGTGATCGCGATCGGTCGGTATGTCTCAAGTGTGACACAAAGTTGACGTTCCTATTCCTACGTAACCATTTTATAACCACCATTTTATATAAAATGGTTACGTAGGAATAGGAACGTCAACTTTGTGTCACACTTGACACTGATACTGCAATAAATAAACCTATTATGTATGTGTAAACTTACAGAAGTTTACACATACATAATAGGTTTATTTATTGCAGTAGTAAACATTTTATTGAATAGAAAAAAAAACATCTTATTAAATTATATATACATCATATATATATACATCATAAAACATTTTATTATATATACGAGTATATTAAAATATTCTTCAGTAGATTTTAATTGATTCGGCTTACTTATATAACTTGGTTTCGTGTTTAGCTAATCTTAGTTTAGGTAGCGTTGCCAAGTATTTTATTATGATTTATTATATTGAAAGTAAATGATATTTAAATATATTTAAGACATCGAAATATGCTGCTAGCATTGATGTGCAAGTTTTCAACTAGAAAATAAAGATATCGCTGACTAATGGGTAAATATTTGGATTCTCACACGGGGCAAACCTTTTTGTGATTCTTTTTTTTTTTTTATTTCGGCTTCGAGTAAAATTTGTGTCCGATAATTGTTTGTTTCTGACTTTAGTCTTGTTAATATTATATTTTTCTACACATGATTTTGTTACGGATACTTGCTTCTTTTATGTTGCATAAAAAATCAAATTGCTATTATGATAAATTGAAAATATGGAAGTAACTTTTAGTAATACCTATTAAGTAACTGGTTTGCGTCAAAGGTATTAAGAGAGGTAGACAGAGCTTTAAGCGAGGTAAGACTTGCTTGTTTGCTTTGTAGTTAAATTTCTCTCAGAGCAATTTTCGCTCAAATTGTAGCAGGAAAGTTTGATGAATGTATTGGATTCCTGTGTAAGTACCTTTCCTTTATAGAAGACTACAGAAATGGTAAAACACAGGTAGTACTATATGTATGAGTTAAATAGTATTTTTAGTACCGCCTCTGTGGTTAGGTGCTACTAAGTACGGAAATCGAAAATACCACGCAGAGGTCTCTGGTTCGATCCCTGGGTAGGGTAATGTAATATTAGGTTTTTCTGTCGAAAAATTCTCAGTGTTAGCCAGCAGTCTGAAATTGTACACGATATATGGCAACAGACTCGCCCCCTGTTACATGGGACCTAAAATAAATAATGGCGAAAAGAGGGTGGTTAAAAACCTCTGCCTACCCCTTCACATAAAAAGCGTGAAGCTATGTATGTATGTATGTATGTACCTACTCTTTCCGATCGTAGAGGCGACAGCCTTATCACAAGACGCTGCTGTCCGTCTTTTTTAGATAACATTACTGTCAACTTTCTATATGATGATTTGACTGCTACTACTCGTATACGGTTGACTGATTGCCCTAGTGATATACGACCGCTAAATTGTATACCTATTTGCTAGTGGGCGGTGAGGTCGTCACTGCCCGACGCCTAACATAAATATCTAATAGTAGTAAAAACAAAATGATTATACCATCCATTGAATTTCTCCATCAAAATTATAAAGCATGTTAAACGTTCTTATTATAAAATTACATGCGTATGAGAACATTTCAAAAATTTTGTCACCAAACTGTTACCAAACGACGTAAAGACAATGTTTAGAAAGTGCTTGCACAACTGTTATCACATAAAGCAAATTCTCACAATAGTATCAACTTTCGTTAGAAACCTACCATGTTTGGTTACAAGTTGAACAGTAAAGAGCTTGATTAATTGTAGCTTCACCGTATAGCGGTGTTGTTGTTCAAAGTAACAAGTGACACGGTTCATGCGTCAAATGTTTGGATATACGCCCACCGCTGGAGCTGCGTCCATTCCAGTAATAAAATTCCTAAATCAGATAATAAAAAATTTACATTATTGACAATGTTACGTTGGATGTGTAGATAATGTGTAGTATATGTGGTGTTTTCGAAATTAGTGTATAAAGAATTATTATAGTTTTATCCTTCGGTTTTGTGAGAAAGAACTTTATTTCTTGTGTAATTTCTAAATATTTATTTTAATTTTAAAAGACGTTTTCTTTTTCTAATTTGTCATCAATGTAGGTAAATGATAAATTTACGTAATATAAAATTGAGTTACGACTGAATACTTTCTTTAAAATGGATATTTTTCTTGTTACTTAAAACAAATTTGGTTAAAACAACTACCACGTGAATGGTTCTTATGCATTGGTTGTCTATTATCTTTAGAAGATATGCAAAAGTTTTAAGACTCAAGAGTCATCAATTTTTTAGATAACTTTGTGACCTGCTCACATTTATTTCAGTAAAACAACTATGCAGTTAATGGTAGCCACTTTAATCCATTTGTTCTTTGTTTCAAAATGGACATAGGAAAGATCATTGTTGACGAAATAAATTGAGACTTTAAAATAAATATCTTTGGTTTAACTTCTACATTCTTTAAATATACTTATCGACATCACTTGCACCTATTCGAATACTACAATCGACGAATCAAATACTCCTAATGGTGAGAATATTGTAATTTTATTTATTAAACACCAGCGTGTAGCTTCAAATGATTATCTACTTAGGGATTTAATTGAAGCATTCTTTTTATACAAATTTGTGTTACCCAGTTCGTTGATAAATTTATGTGAATGGTAATTATAAGATACAGTAATAAAATTCGAATTGTCAAGCGTAAATTATATATCACAAAAATGCATTTTCATATATAATTTACTGAAGAAATTAACTAAAAATGTATACATAATAAGAGTTGCTAGAACTCAACTTTAGAGATTAGTGATGCTACTAGAAGAGTAGAATTAAGAAAAGCAGGAACGATACAAAATAAAATATCATATGGCGAAGTTGACAAACTAGTGTAAGGCATCACACTTCATGGCAACCTGTACATTACCTTTACAACCCTATATATATCATTCACTCATTCGTGACCTTGAATGCATGAATTTTGTTCCTAAGCCTGATATTTTCTGTAGGTATTTTGGCACGTTCTTTGTTTGGTTATATTGAGATACGAATGTAACACAACGCGACATTACCCACGTATTTTTGGAAATAGAACACTCGTGGGTGTCACTGGTTATGGGATTTTCCTACGGAAAAAGTAGAATTCGCACACACATGGTTCTACCTATATCTATCAGTATGTGTGAGAATAAGACGAGTTTACCTAGTAACCTGCATTTATTTTTATAAAATATTTATTGTTAGATTAAATTACTATTTATTTAATAACCTTACTATAGATTTATATATTTAAATATTATTACTTGTTTAATTTATTTTGTAATGTAATAGTAATGGAGGTATGTAATCAGATCAGTATTCTGCGATCACTGATCAATCTGTGTTAAATGTGGGTGTCATAGCAGAATACAATCCTGGCTCGAACAGAATATCAGTGCTGCTTTGTGTTTCAAAAGACAAGAAGCTGAGTTAGGACTTTTTGTCTCTCTAAGTATACTCTTTTATATAACTCGAGAGCCCTAAACACAAAAAAGGAATAGAATGTTGCTAACACTTCTAGTTATTGAGATATATCAATGTGCTAGTTTCCTTAAATTACAATAAAACACTTCATTAAAATAACATACATTTTAAATTACGCTTCTTACAAAAGTTCTTTTATATGATTTTAGAGCGTGAAATGCCTGGCTGATCTCGTCACTAGCTCCAACAATAGTCAGCCATACCTTGATATTGCTCCTCCATAGTCTTAATGTCTTGGTGGAATCTCTCGCCCTGCTCTTCACTTACATCGCCAAGATTTTTCGGAAATCGGTCAAAATGAGATTGCAGATAATGAATTTTGAGGCTCATGTTGCATTTTAGCTACTGAGAGCAGGTGGAAATCCTGTCCTGAAGGTCCTTCAGAGGCTCTCTAGTGCCGTCCTCGGTGAGGGCAAAACGCCGCTGGCATGGCACAGGGGTGTGGTAGAGCTGTTCTTCAAGAAGGGTGATAAAACTCTTCTGAAGAATTACAGACCTATCAGTCTTTAGTCACGTCTACAAGCTGTTCTTGAGAGTCATCACTAATCTTCTCGCAAACAGGTTTGACGACTTCGAGCCTCCCGAGCAAGTTGGTTTCCGAAAAGGTTTTAGTACCAATGTACTTGTAACAGGTCGTGTAGCTGATCGTATAATAGCACTTCTGTTACCTTTTGACCATTGACGTAAACACACTACGCAATTCTGGCACATAGTATGAGGCTTCATTTTTTATTTATTGCATAATTTTATTTTAAAGTATCTAGTTGAAATACGCTGGCTTTACAAAGTCCGATAAGAGTTTTCGGTATTTATCGAAAACATATTCACCACAGACGTAACAAAAACCATTTGGATTATGCACATAATATAACAAGCCAAACCGAAAACAACAGATAAAACTCTTAGTAATTCATTCAATTGCGATAATCGTAATCAAAATGACTGGTTTTTTTTATTGCCGATAGTGGCAGACGAGCATACAGTACACCTGATGGTAAGTGGTAACTGACGCTCATAGACGACTCAGAGTCCCTGGCACTGCTCTAAAATGCCAGGGACTCTGTGAAGCCGCTGCCTACCTTGAAGGGAGTGGGGTAATTGGGCCTCCGGCGCTCTCACTCATCGAAGGAAAAGCAATAGTATGGATACTATTACTCTTACGTCGATCTTAGTAGGGTAGTATCTCTCCGGTCGATCCAGCCCATTCATGCTAAAACTAGTGTGAATCTACTACCGTATCTATGATTCGTAGTTCTCTAAAACTAAAAAACAGCTTTTACGAAAAAACAAGAGGCATATTGAAAATCTGCGTACAAAACTAAATAAATTAAAAAAAAAGTCCGAGGAAAAAAACAAAAGTGTCACTTTTTGCCCGACTGACGCAGTTAAGGATGGTAATGTTTTTCGAGTGTATGTATGTATGTATGTATGGAAGTATATTATTACTATTTCTTTGGCACGCTCTACAGCCTAAATGGTTTGATGGATTTTAACATATGAGGTGTTATTAGATTTGTATTGATTGTGGGAATGACATAGAGTATATAAAATTTCAATGTAGCGTCAGTATGAGAAAATGGGTTTCTTTCTTTTCACTTTGTTTTAGGCAGGCGGGCTTTTTGTTTTTTAATAATATATATTGCTTGTGTACTCCCGATTCAATAAGTTAGGTTAAGCTAGTTAGCTAGTTAGCTAGTTATATAAGAACAAATAAATGTTTTTCTTTCTTTGTTTCTTTGTATAATTTTAATATCATAATTAACATCTAACCAAAGAGGCTTTACAAAAAGTTAACCGTTATTTATTATACACAATAATGTGCCCTATCTGTCTGCCCTATCCCTATCTTATGTGACCAGACCACCTATATGACCAGTTTGAAAAATAAAAGGTATTTGTTACACTTCAGTCATCGAACGTCACTACCTTCGTAATTTAGGCAGTGACCATTACGGATATTTTTAAGATTTTATAAATTGAACTCGTAAATATCAAAAGCGTCTTCATCGCAATAAATTTAAGATTATGGGAACGATAACTATGTAAGAGAGTCAAGTGGGCGAAAGGAGCTTGAAATGACGTCAGTGCCCTGTCAATCCTTACATCAGATAAGTTTTTGCTCATCCAGATAAATTGTCAAAGCCCAAATATAATTATACAATATTTCATTGAGTTTTTCCATCAATTATTGCATTTCGTCGCTGGGACAGAAGGCGTTTTGGACATTCTTCTGTAACGAGCATGCCGCATGCCGAGGCGTGGTATTTACAAACTTATTTTTGCGAATATAGTGACCGTAATGTTATCACAATAAAGCTTATAATATTCATAACTTCATAAAGTAAACGTTGGTAACGTTAATATCTGCTTAGACTTTAAGTAAAAGATGATATGTAGTATTTTTTTATTAAAGATTTTAAGATACTTGTATTTAGATAATGATAATGGGCAAAACCCTATTTTTAGTTACATGTTTACTCATACAACATTTTGGGCGTAAATACTAGTTTTAACAAAACCTTTAATAACCTAAAACAAATACCTATATAAGATTAGTTCGATAACAGATATTCTAAATTTGTACAATGAGATGTAATAAAAATCAGACAGCCACGAACCTATTTGAGACAAAAACTAAAAGTAATAACAAAACTGTAGAAGCAAAGTAGCAATATTTTTTTAAATACGTAGTAGCTAACATAAATTATACTTTTTGTATGGTGCTTATCCTCTTTGGCTCAGGCCGCTGGCATATCAAAGCGGGGCCGAACGTCACAGCGCATCAGACTGACACATCGACGTTGGACGGACTGTCGCGAAAATTAAGCCTTTTTTTAAAAAAAGAAGTCGGCAGTCCAATGCGCGTACGTGGATAATTAGTGCAAGCAAACTTGATTTATATAGAATCTTTGTGTTCTATATCTGCCGGTTGGTTACACATTACCGGTTAGGTATGCCCATTGATTTAATCGTGTATATTCAATCATTGGATTGTTTTGTGTTTTTTTTTTGTATATTAGCGTACCAAAGTGACTCCACCCCTCCTGATAATAAGCAGTCAGTGGAATCCAGAAGTGGTGGCCACCATACCAAAAGCCTTCGTCCTTAACTGCTGGTATAGTGGCCTCCATTATGGCGGCTGGGAATGGGGTTAGGGGAAGGGAATGAGGGAGGTCAGGAAGGAAGAAAGGGAGGAAGTTGGGCATCCGGCGCTCTCACTGACCGAACGAAACGCAGTAGTACGGCCACTACTACTCTTACGTCGATCTTCTATGATTCTATTAATAACATTACAAATCTTAAACTATGTTGTATTCTCTATAATGTTCACATTAATTTCGCACTTTTATTTTAATTAAAATAGGTTTATGTTAACACACGCTTGTCCGAAAATATTTATTTTATGTTAAAACTTACAAACTTAAAATTGTCAAGTCTCATTATTAATCAGTAGTCTGGTGAGCGATTTGTGAAAATAGTTACCATGCTATTTCTTTATGATTCTACAGATGTCTATGCCATGGCACTAAAAACAATCTGCGAGTGTTAAAATGTGTTAAAATTAAACTATGTTAAAAGCGTTAAAACATTATTTACAATTACAACAAAACAATCGCGAATTGCAAAGTAGATTGTAGATATTGAAATCTGTATTCACACATACGTATCTAGCAAGCACGTAACTATCATGTGAGAACAATTATTAGTAAACAAAGTAACCATAGCAACTGTAAGTAAATACATCGGAGAACATTGTGGATTTACTACGAGCTCGTCTTAATAACAACGTTGTATAAAATAAGGGAGCTTTCTTTGTGGTCAGGAGAGCGGTAGTATACCCGTACATGAAGGTTCCGAAATATTTCGGAAATCGCTTGTATTAAAATTTTACTATCGTTTAGACGTAAAACATAAACAGAATACTCAGCAAGTCATTTAGTGAGACATAAATCTGCGACTAAAACATATTAGCTATCGGTGCTTATTATTTTTTGTAAGCATTAGAATTTACCACGTACTGAATCACCTCTGTAATTTGACATATTAATATTTTGTAGTTTATAATAAAAAGCATATCCTCAACCGTCAAAAGCGACCATTTCCTAGTCCTAGAAGAATGTTTACTGATCATCCAAAACGATAATATTGTAAGGTTCCGATAGATGTAAAACTATTTTCGAATCTGTGTCATCGGCAATTAGCATGAAATCACTGCAACTTTGCGACCGATCGAGAAGAAAGTAGCTGAATTAATTTTAAATGAATTTCATTTACGAGAATTCGCTAAAACAACAACAGTACACGTACCGCCATCAGCTAACACAAAGCTAAAGGCAAAAAATTGCAAATCCGCTTTTCAACACTATGGTAGCCCTCTAAACTTTGATCCACATACGTAATGCACTTTATATCCCTATTTGCACACACTCTGAGGGAATAATAAACACACTAAATTGTGCAAACATTCACTCTCGTACAACCGAAGACCCAACAAAGACCGGTGTCTCAAAAAATATTCTGTGAACAACATAAACAAATAATAAACTCAAAGGCCCTGTAACATCAAATAGTTTTACTTTAACATCCCTCCTCAGTTTTGTTTACAAACGACGCGTTCCCTAATAAATTTTAATATGCTCTTTTTATCTATAGTCTCAGTAAATATTAGGGGTATTACGATTATAGTTTTATGTTGTTTTACAGTAATAAATCCTATGCAAAACTTAATTTATTAATGACGTAGAAGAGAGTAACTGTATTTATTGTTAAAATAGTCGCCGTGTGATCTTAGTTCTATCTAGAATATGGAAATACCTCATCTTTTCCCGTAAAAGTCGTAAGAGGTCACTTCTTGCAGTTTGGACACTATAAATTATCTCACTGCGTCCACCAATGCCTGCCAAACGTAATGACTGAGGCATATATCTACAACTTCCAGTGATGGAATCCTGTACTGAATTTCTTTAAGCTGTGGTGTTGTAATGACATACCTACTGTAGGTTCACATTCTAAAAATAGTTACCACACATTATTCTAGTTTAGTTACATAGTAAAGGCATGTATGTTAAGAGCGTAAACATATTTATCCGATCAGATATCGGTATAGGCAAAATCCCACATAATCTATGGAATTTGTCGTAAACCTGCTTTCATGTAACCACATCGGCTTCGATTTGTTTTACTTTGTTATATTTAATTTGAAATAAGTCTTACTACTTTTTATGTTTCTAAAATAAGTTTTATATTAACAGTGTTCAATATAAATAATGTATCTCTGGAGTCGTTTAGAAGAATCCAATTTATTAATACTAACTTTGATTAAGTAAATTTAATTCAGGTGTTGTATTACTAATCAAAAATTTTAATCCACCATGTATGGCTGCATGTTTCCCTTGAGTAATTATATCTGGATGATATTCGTCTAAAATTAGAGCAATAGCTTTAATATTTGAACTGTGAAAATTTACTTTTGACAGTTAAATTTATTTGACTTCGCAAGTAATAAAAACACCTCTCTACAGGCAGTGTAGGCAGTCATTTCTAGATCGTGGCATAAGTATATCCCAAGGTCTGGTGCACTCTTAAGCGTTAAACTAAAGAAATGTGGGTTAATCACCAACTAAATTAGTGAGTAAAATTCTTGGCGTCTCCAGGTGCCGAAATAATAATTGATACGAATTTTGAATTTGTGTCAAGTCTCACTTGTCGAGTTGGTGAATAAACCAGAAATGCTAATGTTTGATGCGAAGAAATTTGTCTGCGCATTTGCTGAGGAGTATTTACCTCACTCCTCTCACTCACTGTCACTAACATAAAATCACAGTTCACGAGAACACTGTCACTAACATAAAATCACTCATACTAAGAAAGAACACTAGACACAAATTTTAAATACTTTAGCAAGAAAATTGCAGAAATTTCAGAAAATGCTCTAAGGGTGAATTAACAAATTATTGATTAACTACAAGCAAGACAATCTTATTTAACTATTCTTCCAGCTTTGAAAATTTAACATGGTAAGTTTTATCACAAAATTCAACGTTACTTTAAGTTTACTATGTTTCTCGTTGTTTATACAAACTAGATTTTGGAACTACGTGACTAATTAGTTTACTCTTAGAGGATCTCGTTTCTCGTACTGGAAGAAACTTGTATAATTTGTACACATAAAAGCTTGTTACCGTGTGAGGGTGCGGGCATTACAGTCGGTTTGTGGTGAACCTAATATTATACAGAGCCTAGCAAGAAAAAATAGTTATATTTTTTTTACTTATTTCTTAACTCTGTATAATAATATTAATAATAGTTGTATCTTCGTGCCTATACAATAAAACACAAAAAAAAGATCGGCTCCATTTTCAAACTTTAGTCCTGGACTACCGATTTTTACAACAAGCCCTGTGTCGCGGGCGACTTTACAAACATAGAATTAACAGACAACGTACCCCGAGTCGGAACAAATATTTATGGATCACTCAAAGTTTGGTCCCGTGTGATGCTCGAACCCACAACCTCGTGCATAGCAATCGGTTGCGCTCCCACTGCGCTACAGAGGCAGTCGTTGTACTTAGCAGTTACGTGTATAGGTATTTGCTTAGTTTATTTTATTTAAACTGTTTTTTTTTATATTATAGCCTACCAAAGTGACTCTACTCTGCCTGATGGTAAGCAGTCAGTGGAATCCAGAAGTGGCGGCCACTATACCAAAAGCCATCGTCTCGAACTGCTGGTATGGTGGCCTCCACTATGGCGGCTGGGAATGGGGTTAGGGGAAGGGAATGAGGGAGGTGTGGAAAGATGAAAGGGGGGAAATTGGGCCTCCGGCGCTCTCACTCACCGAACGAAACACAGTAGTACGGATACCACTACTCTTAAGTCGATCTTCTATGAGAGGGTAGTACTTCCCCGGACCATCCGGCCAATTCATGCTGAAATCAGCATGGATCTACTACCGTAACCGTAACCGTAACCGTTATTGCAAGTACACCATTGTCATTACGCCTGGTTCACGGATTAATGATAGGAAGTAAGGTAATATTTAATATGCATGTAACGCAGTTGACAGTTACCTGGTATTTGGTTAGTCGCCTTTTATGAGACCCACGGAAAGAAATTGTGGTTTTGTATTCTATAAAATCATTTATGAGGCATTTCTAAAGATGCAATTTGGACATTCATTTATCAATACTTACTAGTCCCACTTGCATGGAACTACAATGTAAGTAGAATTCTCAAGCCGGTAATACATGCCTCATTGCAATCTTCAAAGATTGCTGACTGCATGCATCAACATTATTAAATAACGTCAGTGAATTACGTATGTACAATCACTCTAACGTTCACCCATGTCCTATAGATAATTCTAACAATTCATAGTCAGATAAGACCGTATCTATAGGCTAACCTCAGTATGCGTTTGATGAATTTTAGCCTGTATATATCATAGACTACTATTCAACTCAGCCTGTATTCCTTAAGCTCTTGTAGTCTAATCTTAATTAAAAATACCTACTGTTTAACAAAAATACGTAATAAATAAAAATATAAATGTCACACCCTCAGTAGAAAACAGTCGTAAGTCATAAGCTTCAATGTTCAATTTTTAACTTTATGTCAGATTAATTTAAGACAAGATAAATGTTTTCGAATCAAAGTATTATGCTATACCTATAAAGTTGTTGCACTGAGGGTGCGATGTGTATAAAAACGTAATGTTAATCTGCTTTTATCTATCTGTTGTTATTTTTACAACTGTCCTTGTACTGACTTAAATTTTTCAAATACAATATTTGCTTTTGATGTATATTTCTTTTTGAAGTAAATACTAATTTACGTAAACAATATATTTTCTAAACGTTTTGCTGCTAAGGCAAAACGCCCAACGTATATGTATACGTAATAAAAACAATTATTGTTATCATTTAAAACATAAATAGTCCAATGTGTACGCTCAACGAAATTTATACGATATTCTTTTACTGAATTAGGTAAAGACGCAATTTGTTCTATAAATCGTGTTACATAACAATCACGAGGTCCAGACCCCAATATATCAGGCACTTTATTATATCGATGCCAGGTCTCTTACTATGCAAGTCTGAAGTTGCCGTAAATATACAACAACAAACGCCTCATTGGTAACGTTTAGGGGCAATTCCGACCAATAAAGCAGTGTGCGTGGGTTGAATAACACGTCCACTAATGTCTGACCTCTAGCTGTTCACGATTCTTCGATTCATCTCTTTATTTTTTCGATATCCTCAAGGATGTGTAGATCATTTTGCAGTGGTTACTTGTTATCGGCGGCGATTGAGCCGCAAATGCTCGAATACGTGGGAGTTATTATTTTAATAATATAAGTCCGTTTCTGGAGTGCTGTTGTCGTGTCCATTGTTACATGCGGAACACTTTAAATATCTCGAGTTGTGCAACAAGGTTGTGAAAATGTCTTAAAAAGGATAAAATATGTGTGTAAATGTACTCTTTATGGAGTAAATGCGCAGGTAATCCTATAGAGATTTTCCCTTTGCAAATACTTGTTTATTCATCTGTATTTTTACTGCCAATAACAAAATAAGATCTGTTTGACGCTGTAATAGCTGCCACCGAAATCTCAGCTACTCCTGTTGACAAAACAGTACTGTTTTTAATACTTACGCTACGTGATACCACTTGGCAGCAATTAGCTGCTAGCATTTACTTGGGCATCGGCCCTTATACACAATGTTTTTAAGATTGGTTTTTAAAAATTGTTAGTGTAAGCCTGGAGTCATGAATTGCGCTAAGTAAATAGTAACACGCTTCCTGTAACATTGGACCATAATAGTTGGAGAAATGTAGGTTTCAAACTCCCGTCTAGCCCTTAGGCGACAAAAGGCTATGTGTTTTTATATTTTAAGTATAAATTGTTTGTATATACTGTAAAACACATGTCCCTAGTATTAAGTTGCTATATCTAAACGTCTGATTTACGTTACACCAATATATTAACGTGATCTACCGCAAAAAATAACAACGTTTGTTGATTGAAAACGGGCGTATTCAATAATCCATTAGAGCATAACGCTAGAGTTTTGACAGATGACGCACGATACTGCCATCGCATGACTGATGGGTGACCTGGGGCCGCCATTTAACTATTGTACGAATTACTCATGGGTGACTCGAATATGATATGCGGAAATCACTTGTACAGGAATATTAATATTTAAGTAAGCTGTTTATTCTAACTGATGCTTAGATGAACTACTTCCCTAGTGTTGAAAGTTAAGTTTGCTCGATTCTACAAGTAAATTTTAGGAATGTGATCTACTTTGGCTCCGTGAACTATATTAAGTTGTGAGTTTGGATCTAAATATTAGCTGTTTTTCGCATGGTCAGCTTTATGCGGATTTGTCACGTGTAAGTAATCTTAGCAGCCTGTATGGCATTGATCCCCGATGGCTATACGTCTAATATCGTATATACAGAAGCATTTACTGTAAAGATTTTTCTTATTCACCTAAACGAAGATGTTTATAATTCAAAACAAACCAAAAGATATATCCAAAAAATGCTGCCCAAAATCACTATTCCACGCGGACGAAGTCGCGGGCACAGCAAGTAGTATAATAATATTGAATAAGTTAGATTTACTGATAAAAATCTTTCATGTAGGTAATATATATGAGATAAAAAATATTTCTTCAACATTTTTGGGATAATCCAAAATATTGGGATGAGTGAAAATTCTCTGGATGTCAATTGAATTTCATCAATCAATTGAGCTCAGATTTTTAATCATAGTCTTTTGTCAAAGTGTTCCTTTGATTATTCGTCATGGCAGCTGTGACAAAAGTAAATTTATTCAAAGAAATAAAAGTAATGATTTCATTATTTTACATAAGTAATTGCCACGTTGCCTCTAGATCGGCGTCGAAGGTATTTCTTAATAACGATAAGTACCTTATAAACGCTGCTAAACATTCTCACAAGAGGATAACACTGTCTGGTTACCTATTACTTACGTAGGTACCTTTATGTAGGTATGCATTATTACACCGTGATTCATTCCATACTAAGCTTCTGCTGAATGTAGTTTTACTTATATGCTGTAACTATGCCAGCATGCCTATGTTTGTCTATTAGTAGCAACCAAAATGTTAACTTATCCCAAATGAAATAGAAGTAGTTTGTTCCTTAATTACAGTAGTAAGGGACTGTACATTAATGTGACCGAAATCTGTCACTCGCGCACAAACTTGTATGCAAATCTCACACCCGCTCTGTACCATGTTATGCAAATGTATGCATTACTTGCGTCAATGAATATTAGCCTTCATCTCAACAATACAGCCTTAGAAAGAGACGGCATATGTAGCGTTTTTAAGTTTAGAAGAATTTGATATGGTAATAATAGTGCTGTTCGAAAGGTGTTTACGTATGCACGAAGTTCACCTTTGACACAGTTGAGAGCTGTGTTTGTCATGTTAGTATCTTTCTGATACGGTTGTATCGTGTGCCTATATTGTCGTAAGAGAATTTATAGATGAAGGTGTTGGGTTTACTCTAACTAGACGCATTGCATGTTGCCTCTATTGATTTCAAAGGCCTCCGTTTTAGTTAGATGTAATGTTTGTGCTGAGGGCTTAGAAATTTTATTCTGATATTACTTTCATCCCTGCGTGATTG
The DNA here is from genome assembly GCA_963082885.1 of Parascotia fuliginaria. Taxonomy (NCBI): domain Eukaryota; kingdom Metazoa; phylum Arthropoda; class Insecta; order Lepidoptera; family Erebidae; genus Parascotia; species Parascotia fuliginaria. The sequence goes on along the minus strand of OY720180.1, from coordinate 7,176,530 downwards.
AACTTTGCATTTGCATTGCATTACATTATGGTTGGTACTTATAATATACATCGGCCTAGACAGACAGACCACGCATCGCCTTTACAGAAATGTATTATTCAGTGACATGCAGTGCATTCAATATTAATTTAAAAAATCACTTCAATGACTTCGTCGGTCATTCACTGTCAATTAAAATGTAATTTATTAGGCATTTGTTTTAGCACGCTATCGGTCGGTAAGTATTGTCCTATACAGTCAACGACTTAACTCTAATAGGTGTGTGGCGTGAATCGCGATATCAACATTCTCACACCAACTAACTATATATACAAGTTCCCGACTACCAACTGTCGGGCAGTAGCCCGCCAGGCACGATCACCTAGCCTGGTCGGAGGATCCTCCCTTTGGTTGGAGGTATTTGGTGTGCTACCTCCTCATTGGTGACCCCTGTCTGCAAGCAACCTTCACGGAGCAGATCAGCATCATCGTTATCGTCAGTTCCTACTTCGCCTTACCCCTCTAGCAGCAGCAGATGAGTACCAGTAATCAAGTCGCAGCCAGCCAGCATCTTCGGCCATCATCAGGGATACTCCATACGCCTGCGGTCGCGCACGCCTGGTCTACCCTACGGCCTATCCTGTTCGTGGCACTATCACTGCACTTCTACGGTTCCCGTAAGCAGAGCAGCTCTCCTCTCACCGTCTACGCAGTCAGCCACCACGCAGCACACCCCGACTCACTGGGGAAGTTCTCACCGCTATTCGTCCGACTCACTGGACTTACGCGGCATCAACAGTTCCGACTCACTGGAACTCTGGCACTGGCAACGCTCTACAGAAGCACCGACAGCTGACTCATCAACAGGACAAGTCATGATCGACCTCCGGTCTCGAGGGGGAGTACTGTGGCGTCATCTATCTGGCCAATGATGACACACAGAGAAAAATCTAAGTGAAGACGACTGACTACGAGTTTACAGCATAGAAGTCAAAGATGGCGCTATCAACAAATATAGACCTCACCATAGAAGCCTGAATCGCGATATCAACATTCTCACACCAACTAACTATATATACAAGTTCCCGACTACCAACTGTCGGGCAGTAGCCCGCCAGGCACGATCACCTAGCCTGGTCGGAGGATCCTCCCTTTGGTTGGAGGTATTTGGTGTGCTACCTCCACAATGGTGACCCCTGTCTGCAAGCAACCTTCACGGAGCAGATCATCAGCATCGTCACCTCCACAGGTGTATATAAAAATTGCAACTCATAACTGCAGTGAGTGGCAATTTATGAAGTGAAACTAAAGTTTTGTTTCACTTTACATTTAAATTATCTAGTAAGCTGCATACTTTCTTTATCATAGCAATATCAAACGCCATATTGGAAACTGTCAGAACTAATTTATAGCAACCAAGAAAATGTATTCTAAACTATCTCATGTTTGTATGGAGTACAATACATTGTATGATATATCGCCTGTTTATAGCACACTGCATCCATATACTAAAGAATAACACTATTTTATACTTGCCTTATTCGGTAAGTGTCCATTGACGCAACATCATGAATGTTACTGGAATGTCACCGTTTCTTCCATGCGACATTAATTTTATGTGGTCCGCACCCTAAAATAATTGGGACAGAGCATTTTAGTATAATAACATTATAGTTGTATCCACGAAACATGTTTTTGTACAGAATATTGAAAGTGCAAACGATTAGTGAATTTCAATTTTTATGAAAACTTTTGTTAAAAGTGGTAAAAGCAAATTTGTGTTCGTCTATACACTCGAATTAAAATGATGTCTGCATTTTTTTTTTAAATATTCAGATTCATCAAAGTTATTAAATAAACTCACGTTCAGGATGTTATGTTTAGTAAAATTTTATTAAACTATGAGTCATTTAAATTCAATAAATGTCACAGTTTTATAAAGTAAGCAAAAGTTTTAATATATAAGATAAGATTGAATATTCTTATCGCTGTAGCTACTTAGATTGTCGTAGTCTGCACGTCACGAAGAATAAAGAACAAGGAATATGAAGCATGTTCTGGGTGCAAGCCCTAAGTGCTTCGGTTCTCAACGATCTCAACTTTGCTATTGCTAACTTTAAACATTCAAAACGCCACCAACTTATGTTAAGTGATAAAGAAGTAACATCTATTGCTTTTAAAAGTAAGTGTAAGTAGAAAAGCGAGGTAAACTGAGATAAGCTTTTATCATTCGCCTGCATTACAAGTTTTCGAAGTTAATGTATAAGTTCCTCTCAAGCAGATGAAAGAATGTTGAAGGACAAAGCTGATGTGCTCAATGTACTCACTCCGCTCTGCGCAGACACACCGCAACCAAGCAGAATCTTTCGGATTGGCAAACCCACCTCAGGGAAAGCTCGAAGTATTAAGGTATGTTTTGAAACAAAGAGTCCTGCTAAGAAACTACTTCGAAACAAACTTATGCTTCCTAGAGAAATTAAGATGTACTCTGATCAGACTCCAGCCCAACAAATTTTTCTTAAACACCTAAAAAATGAACTGAAATCTCGTGAAAACAATGGTGAGGATGGTCTTTCTATCAAATACATCAATGGAACCCCTACAATCATAAAGACTTCTCCAAAAAACTAAATACAAGAATCTCAGCAACTATTGCCATTTCTACAAACACCCATGAAATACTAGATAACTATGAAAGTTTCCCTAGTAATAAATCACGATTAACATTTCTTTATCTAAATATTCGAAGTATACGCAAAATTGGAAAGTTTGATGAACTTAAATACATAATAAGGGCCATCCCAAACATCGTAAATGTTATTTTATTAACAGAGACATGGATACGCACAGAGACTGAAGCTACCCAGTTCGATATACCTAACTATACACATTACTTTAACCTCAGAACTGATTCTGCTGGAGGTGGTGTTTCTGCCTACGTTCATAATGACTTGGAACATAGCTTGTCAGAGAGCAAGTATGATGGGGGGAATAACTACCTATGGATACAGTTACATAAATTCGCACTTGAAGTAGGGGTTGTATATAACCCTGGACACACAGATTTCGGCAACTTCCTTGATGTATATGAATCCCAGTACTGACCAAAGACAAAAAGACAAAACAATATAAAGATCTTCTGAATGGCGTCGGACATAAAATTATCAACAAATTAGACAAGATTCACTGTACCAGAGCAGGAACCACAAAGGAATCCATACTAGATCATGTAAGCACTAACCTATCTAGGGATAACTTCCACATGGCTATAATCAATTCCTCACTATCAGACCACAAACATATTTACCTAGAAATAAAAAAATTCAAACCACCACCAAGAGTATACTCTCAATATGAAGCCATAGATTACATCAAACTGCATGACTTAGTCCAAAACACATTAATTGAAGTAAGTGACAATGACTACACAAAACTAGAAGAACATATAAAAAAGTGCACAACAAACAGTAAAGTAATGAAGACAAAGATCCTAAATCCACCACAAAAGGACTGGATAAATAATAAAGTGATCTCAGAAATTAATGAAAGAAATATTTTGTGGAAAGAGTTTATTAAAAATAGAGATGATGATACATTAAGAGAAGAGTTTAAAAAGAAAAGGCAATATGTCGCTAAACTTATACAAGACACAAAGAAAACATACCATCACGAAGAATTTAACAAGTGTAAGAATAAACCTAAGAAAATGTGGAATCTTATTAATACCTTAGCTGCAAACAGAATCACCCAAAATTTTGTTCCTTCCAAATTAATACTTAATTCGCAAGAAGTCACAGATCCAACTCACATATGTCAAGTATTTAAAGAATATTTTTCAAATATCGGGCCATTATTGGCAAGCGAAATACAGAAACATAAACACGATAACTTTACACTAGCACTACCTCACTCCATTTCACTAAATTCTGCATTATCGAGTTTTGAACCATGTACCGAAACGGAAATTATAACTATTATTAACAAACTAGATATAAATTGCAGTGTAGGGCTAGATGGAATTAGTACTAAAGTAGTAAAAAGCATAAGTCATCTTATAGCTGGGAAATTGTCGCAATGTTATAACAAATTATTTCAAGATGGTATATTTCCTGATACATTAAAGTTCGCAAAAATTGCTCCCATATATAAATCAGGATCAAAGACTGATCCTGGCAATTATCGGCCTATCTCTGTATTGCCAGTGTTATCAAAGATTCTAGAAAAGCTTATATACAACAAACTGGCAAAATATTTAGATACTATTAACTACATCTCTGATCAACAGTACGGGTTTAGGCCTAAAAGTAATACACTCACAGCTACCATAGATCTTGTTACCAAAATAAAACAAAATATAGACCAGAAGAATATAGCTCTAGGTATATTTATAGATCTTAAAAAAGCCTTCGATACTGTCATTCACAAACTTCTATTGAAAAAACTAGAATGCATTGGTCTCACGGGCAAAGCTTTGAAAATGTTTGAATCATATCTTTCAAATAGATCACAGATAGTCAGAACTAGTAACAACAGTGACAGTAGTGCGTTGCCCATCGTTTGTGGTGTGCCCCAGGGCTCAATTTTAGGCCCTCTGCTATTTATCACTTATATAAATAATATAAATGACCTGGGTCTACACGGACATATTACTTTATATGCAGATGACACGTGTCTCTTTTATTTTGGCTCATCAATACACGACTTAGTCTCACAAGCTCAAGAAGATCTTAACATACTGCATAATTGGTTCCAAGATAATTTATTAACTATTAATATTTCTAAAACATCGTACATTTTATTTAAATCAAAAAACAAACCAATACCACCCCACTCTGCTTTAACCATTAACAATCGACCACTGCAACTTAAAACACATGAAAAATATCTCGGTTTATACTTGGACAATCAGTTGACTTGGCATACACACATTGATTATATAAAGAATAAATTAATAACACTTCGCGGTAAACTTAGAAAATTTGTGCGATGCATACCCCGTAAATTACAATTTACAATCTATAATGCCTTAGTAAAACCGCATCTATCGTACTTAATAGAAATATGGGGGTCTGCATCAAATACTAGGGTAGCCAATCTACAGCGACAACAAAATAAAACTATCAAGCTACTTTTTAATTTCGATTATTTTACTCCGACTAAACAAATTTACGATAAAACTAAATTAATGGATATCAAAAAATTGTATAAATATAATAGTTGCATTTTTATTAGAAAATCATTAAACAGGAACATCCATACTAATATAACGTTCACTAAACGCAAACAAGTTATTGGCCGTCGCACTCGGCGAGCGAGCTACCTAGTTATACCTAAACATCGAACAAACTATGGAAAGACTATGATAACCACAGATGGAGCGCGACTTTATAACCAAATACCCTCTAGTTTAAGAAACGCGAAATCTTTTTACATCTTTAAAAAACAGCTAGCCCAACATATTTTAACAGTAACATAATGACTACTTTATTCTTTTACAAAATTATATATTTTTATAATCATTGCTCAAAATTATTTACTTTTTGCAACAGTAACGAATCTTACTTTAATTATATATTATACCTAATGTAGGTAGCTCAAATAAATTTACTTTCTTGCTAAATGTAAGATACAGTTTAGTTATGGATTGTGTATCGAAACGAAATGTGCCATGTAATTACGATGGTGATAAGTTGGACTGTTTTATTATGTTATTTCGCTATCAAACAGTAATTTTGCTGAGTGAATGTGTACGGTATATTGCCACCTACAAACGAACAAGTACATACTAAGTTTGTGAAATATGTGAAATGGATCTTGAATGATCAAGATCCATTTCACATATACAATGGTAATGATACCATTGTGTTGTTATTGGAATAATAATGTAAGTACTTAACCTAATCCTTTTATCTTATATAATGCGTAGTGTACGTAACCCTATAATAATGTTCCTAATTCATATTAATTATGCTATTGTGAATGTGACGACGGACACCACAATTTTTCTTTGTACGAATAATGTTATCACGTAAGTGACGATTTGTTTTGTCTTAAGTGATAATAAAGATCTTTAAACCTTTAAACCTTAAGTTTCCGTGTAGTACGGATGGGAAAGAATTTTATATCTATATAATGTCACAATCACTATCGATCTTTAAATTAACAAGAACTTTGAATTTAAATTGTGCGGTACTCAACACAAGTAAATGGCATTGTTAAAAACGAAACAATAATATTTTTTGTTAAAGTTGTCACATCGCTCGATAGATGGCGTGCGAGTCGAATTAGATCGCGATATGGTTTGGTTACACGGCTTAGTATATAAGGTCAATGAACTTTAAATAAATGTTCGATTTTTAGATCAGAATACAGTCGTGGTTTTATTTACATAACCCTTCTAGTAGTTCACAAATAGTTCAAGGTTCGAACCCAGAACACGCTAGGTGTTCAACATTGGTCCTTCGAGCCGGATTGTTTCGGTGTTTTTTGAAGTGGTCTACTTTGACGGCCACACCACCGCGTACTCGCAGTGTTAACTGCAAAGACAGTACGTGTGACGTCTCCAGAAGGAGACAGTGCAAGCGCAGCGCCGCCAACCGGAGGATAGCAGCATTAGTTCACGGTGCCTGATAGAGGGCGCCCCAGTGTCTTGGACAAAGACGCATGTAGCAATCACCACGAAAGTGAGTCAGTGAAGTGCAACTGTAAGTACAATTTTATATTCATAAAGAAGCAAGTGCTAGTGAATTTTGAGCCTTTTAATAATCAAGATTTTAACTTATACATCTTAGTGAAGAAATTTGGACTTAGTAAATTTTAATGACTTTTGAGAAGAGTTAATTAAGTTAGTTGTTAGTTCTTATGTATTATGTGCATGTTAGACTTAGAATAGTTTAGGAAAAACGGGGGAACGGGGAATCCATGCCCGATTTCCGCCGACAGTAATCTAATTCTAAACACTTGTAAAATTTTCAACAAATTTTTAGACTTAGAAAAATTTTATGTCTTGGTGTTTTCTCTTTTAAAGTTTTATTTTGCGTATATATTTTGTTTAGATTGATTTATATTTTCATTAAGTTTCATAAATAATTTATTGCGAACATTTCTGAGTGTAATAAATATTTATATTTACATAAATTATTTACAATGGAGGGTCTAGTCAACGTCCTAAAAAACCTTCAAAGTGTTATCCAAAGAGGGTTTATTAACTTTAAAAAGAGTCCCAAGGATAGACTTACGGTAGAATATATGGAAACACGATTGGATTTATTAGAGAAGGATTGGGCCTTGTTTAAAGAAAACCATACAAAACTTCATAAAAATTATGAAGCTGAAGAAGTTGAAACACTCGTAGATCTTTATGATACTACTGAAGATGCTTATGTCACTTATAAATGTGCAATAAAAACATTGTTAAATAGGAGTAAATCAAGTAATGAATCTGAAAAGACTAGTGATAAAACCGCATCAAAGTCAAGTTCAGTTAAGTTGCCTAGAATCGCCATTCCTACTTTTAGTGGTAAATATAACGAATGGACGACATTTCGAGATTTGTTTTCATCTCTTATTGATAAAAATGAAAATTTAGATAATGTGGAAAAGATGCATTATTTAAAATTACACCTTACAGGTGAAGCTGAGCAATTTGTTAGGCATAAGGAAATTTCCGATTTAAATTACACCCAGTGTTGGGATAAATTAGAACAACGTTATAGCAATAAAAAATATCTTTCAAATTGTATTTTAAAAAGATTGTTTAGTCAAAAACGCATGTCAGTTGAGTCAGCTATCGGTCTTAAAGAGTTACTGGATACAACTAATGATTGTTTGAGTGCACTCACCAATTTAATGGTTGATGTTACTACATGGGACATTATCATTATACACATAGTTGCCTTTAAACTTGATCCCGAAACTCGTAAACAATGGGAGTTAAGCATAAATTGTCATGACATTAATAAGTTACCTACCTATGAACAATTTGCCACCTTTTTAGAAAATCGTTTTCGGGCTCTTGAATGTATAGAGCCAAAAAAGGCTTATCAGGGTACTAGTTCGCATGTTTCTAAAGCACTGGTTGCGGTAGGTTCAGGCAGTATGCGTTGCGAATACTGCACCGAGTCGCACAAACTCTGTTTCTGTAAAAAGTTTGCTAAACAAACAGTTGATTCCAGACGGGATTTTGTACGAAAACATAACATATGTTTCAACTGTTTAGGCAGTAATCACTCTGTGTATAATTGCAAAAAACAAACGACGTGTAAACTATGTCAAAAACGGCATCATTCTTTACTGCATTCCAGCGGAGAATCTGTGAAACAAGATCATGAGGTTGAAGCAAATTTGACGAATGTTAATACTAGCTCTTCAACTAGTACCAGTCATGTAGTCTCCTGCTTATCCACAGAAAATACGCCCATGGCGCGACAGGTTTTACTAGCTACTGCTCTAGTAAAAGCCGAGTCCAAGGTGGGTGACTTTCAGTTGGTTAGAGCTTTGCTCGACCAAGGCTCTCAAGCGTGTTTGATTACAGAGGCCACAGTTCAATACCTGAGACTAACGAAAATCCCGATTCAAGGAATCGTGTCAGGATTAGGTAATAGATCAACCATTGCAAAGTACATGGTACATTTAAAAATTCAATCGCGGCTAAATCCAAAGTTCAAATTACAATTACCAGCGTATGTGTTGAATAAAATTACGTCATACTTACCTGAGCAGACTATAAATAAAGATGGTTTTCAATGGTTCGACATTTCAAACTATAAATTAGCCGATCCTGAGTTCAATAAACCTAACAAAATTGATATTTTGTTAGGCGCAGATGCCTACTGTTGCATCTTAGAGGAAGGTATAATGAGAAGTCCATCTAGTACGTTGATCGCGCAGAACACTAAATTAGGCTGGATCATCTCAGGCGCTGTAAATAGATCAAAAATTAGTTCAAATCATACAAATAATATAACTGTAATGCATACACAAATTAAAGAAGACGACGTTCTCAAGCGATTCTGGGAAATAGAAGAACAAATTAATAATAAAAAGATACTTACCCCAGATGAGCAGAGATGTGAAGAGTTGTATCGAGCTACTACCTCAAGACAAGGAGATGGAAGATATATTGTAAAATTACCATTTCGCGTCGAGGATCCTCTCTTTGAAAACACTCGTTCTGTAGCTGAAATTAGATTCAAATCATTAGAAAAAAGATTGGAAAAGAACCAAGAGCTCAAGGAACAGTATAGTATGGTCATCAATGAATACTTGCAGCTGAACCATATGAGGCCTGTGAAAGAAGATGACAATAAAACAGAAGTAGCTGTTTACTTACCCCATCACGCGGTGATTCGAAATGACAAGACTACTACCAGGGTACGGGTAGTGTTTAATGCCTCTGAAAGGTACAACAAAGGTCTTTCGCTTAATGATACTTTAATGGCAGGTCCGACTTTGCAGGCTGATTTGAGACATACCGTGCTGCGATGGAGAGTTTATCCTATTGGTCTTGTGGCTGATATTATAAAAATGTATCGTCAAGTCAAAATAGCGGATGAAGACACTATGTACCAGCGAATACTCTGGCGAGACAGTCCTATTGAACCAATTAAGGATTACGAATTACTAACAGTTACGTTTGGTACAGCCTCGGCACCATACCAGGCAGTCAGAACCTTGCATCAAATCGTATACGATGAGGGTGAGAAATACCCGCTAGCTGCTGAAAGGGTTTTAAAATGCTTTTACATGGACGATTATATGACTGGATGCTTTAACGTCGATGAGGGAGTAGCAATATATAAAGAAACTACAGAATTATTGAAAAAGGGTGGCTTTTTAATGCAAAAATGGAATAGTAATAATCAAGAAGTCCTGAACAAAATAAGATCGTTAGAAGAAAATACAGATAAGATACAAACAGGTCAACCGAAAAAGCAGATTATAGAGGACAAAAATATAGACATCAAAATAGATAGCATTATTAAGATTTTAGGACTGTCTTGGAACCGCAGTGAAGACTCCTTCCAGTACACGGTGAATCTTCCACAGCCAACGAGTGAACCTGTAACAAAAAGAGCAGTTATTTCTGACATAGCACGATTGTTTGATCCCCTTGGATGGTTAGCGCCAAGTGTTGTGCTAGCAAAGATATTCATCCAAAAGCTATGGCTCGCAGGGATCGGATGGGATGAGCTATTAAACACTGAATTAGTACAGGAATGGTTTACTTACCGCCAAGAATTGTCTCTTCTTACTAAAGTGATGATTCCACGTTGGCTTGGCACTAACTCGGCAGACGATCTTGAACTCCATGGCTTTTGTGATGCTTCAAAGGCAGCCTACTCTGCAGTTATATATCTGCGTATAATTGATGTCGCAGGCAAGGTCAAGGTATCTTTGTTGGTTGCAAAAACTCGAGTTGCTCCCATAAAGCAGGTAAGCATTCCTCGATTGGAGTTATGTGGAGCAGTTCTGCTGTCAAAACTATTAATAGAAACAGCAGAGGTGTTGAAAATCTCATCTGACAAGATTATCGCATGGACGGATTCTACTGTTGTGCTAGCCTGGTTAAATAGTCACCCAAGCAGGTGGAAGACGTTTGTGGCTAATCGCACGTCGGAAATATTGACATACCTACAAGCATCACAATGGTTTCATGTGCCAACCACAGAAAACCCAGCAGACTGTGCTTCGAGAGGAGTCCTACCCAGCCTCTTACTTGAAAATTCTCTCTGGTTTTCTGGACCAACATTTCTGAGAGCAAATAAAGTCTTAAAATATAAGAAACCAGACGATTTAAGAACAGATTTAGAACAATCTATTCAAGTACATATTGCTGTTACTTCAAAAATAAATAGTGATATTTTTCAAAGATTTTCTTCTCTAACAAAACTTCTTCGAGTAATCGCGTATTGTCGTCGATTTCTAAACAAGCGAGGCAACAATACAGACTATTTACAGAAGAAGGAGATTGAAAAAGCATTAGAATGCTGTATAAAAAGAACTCAGAAAGATACATTTGAAGTTGAGTATGAACAATTACAGGACAAGGGAAACTTACAAATCAAAAAAAGTAAATTAAAGTCGTTGTGTCCTTATTTAGATGATAAGGGCTTGATAAGAGTTCAAGGTAGATTAGAGAAATCCACATTAGATGAGGGGATAAAACACCCAATAGTACTGCCAAACAAGGCTCATTTTACTCACCTTATAGTAGCGGAAGCACATAACAAGACACTGCACGGAGGTCCTCAGCTCATGCTGAACTATATCAGAACTGCTTATTGGATCATTGGAGCAAGGAATTTGGTCAAGCAACATGTTCAAAAATGCGTAACTTGTGCAAAACAAAGAGCCAGTATCAAAAGTCAATTCATGGGTGACCTTCCATCAGTTAGGTGTATGCCATCCCGACCGTTCTTACATAGTGGTGTCGATTATGCAGGCCCTATCAATGTGAGGACAACAAAAGGTCGTGGCCAACATTCGTATAAGGGTTATATAAGTTTATTTGTGTGTATGGCCACTCGCGCTATACACCTCGAGGTAGTTAGTGATATGAGCACACAGGCATTTCTTGCAGCCTTTCGACGATTTGTCTCCAAAAGAGGTCATTGTGCTAAATTATATAGTGACAACGGCACCACATTTGTAGGTGCATCAAGAGAGTTGCAGCAGTTATCACATTGCCAATCATCTATAGCAAAGCATCTGGAAGCAAACAATACAGAATGGCATTTCATTCCTCCCCATGCACCTAATTTCGGAGGTTTATGGGAAGCTGGTGTGAAATCTACCAAATTTCACCTAAAAAGGGTAATCGGTGATGTATTTTGCCCATTGCTGATCAGTGAAATATTTATTTGTTAAAACTGTCATGTTTTTATGTGTAAGTACAGCACAGTAGTGTTTTACAGAACTATGCTTAATATTTTAATCAATAAAAATGTATATTTTATTATTTTTCACTGTTTAACTGGACTTGTTTGTTTACTTTAAAAACTATTTTTATTTAACTTTATTAAGCTGTTTCGTTTTTGTTGATGATGATTGTTGTTTAAGAAGGACATTCTTTCAATAAATGTCCTTGGTGGGCGCTATGTTAAAAACGAAACAATAATATTTTTTGTTAAAGTTGTCACATCGCTCGATAGATGGCGTGCGAGTCGAATTAGATCGCGATATGGTTTGGTTACACGGCTTAGTATATAAGGTCAATGAACTTTAAATAAATGTTCGATTTTTAGATCAGAATACAGTCGTGGTTTTATTTACATAACCCTTCTAGTAGTTCACAAATAGTTCAAGGTTCGAACCCAGAACACGCTAGGTGTTCAACAGGCATAAACTGTTATTAATAACTAGACAATTTAACTACGCTAAAAACTCTTAACAGTAAATATATCTTTATTTCATTATTTCCTCTATACGTATGATCTAGGTGTATACTAATTATATCTGGTAAATCACTGAACCGATTTTTGATGAAATTTGGTGTGAAGTAAGCTTGACGCAGCGTGGGTAACCAGACCAACGTCATGGTAAAGATGGCGGCCAACTGATATGAGGGCGGCTTTCTATGGATCAAAGTGGCGATACTCGAGTAGGTCTATTACCAGCCATGGAAATCTTTCTGAATTGATGAAGATATAGAAGAGAATTTTATTTTTGTATATGTTGAAAAACTGAATTACACACGGAAGAAATTTATATAAATTTTAATGATAAATCGTATCTACTCATTATGTAAAAGCTTCAAATATTTTTTATTGATAGTCTGTGACGACGCCATTTTATTCTTTACGATATAACCTACACAACATCTCGTTTTATATCACTTTAATCAAACATAAATCAGAAAGTAATTAATTAAAATAATCATTTAATCGTGATTATAGTGTCATGTTTAGACTTTCCACAGTTAAAACCTATTATTTTTATCTAAAATTGCCTTCCAAAACAGTAAATAAAAATGGAGATGATCATTTTATTTGGGATGAAATAGATAACCTCGCATTAACTTTTCAAAATCAATAAAATCGTTGTAGCACCTGAATATTTTTATAGAAATTGGTATCGATATATTATTATTTATCGATTGATTGACATTTACAATCAAACAATATACGAAATAGGGTAACATAGGAGTTCAACAGATGGTTATAAATATGTTCTATTGAATTGACCGCCAGACTGCATTTATAAAAATAAATATAATATATACGAAGTCGGTTAAAAAGCAAAATCATATTGTGGCTTGCTTCTATGGAATAGTTTGTCTTGTCTATGTAATTATGTACTATAAAGCATAATAATCTACTTCTATTATATATTTCTTGAATCCTATATTGTTAATAAATCGTTGTTATGTTTTTGTGTATCGTTGTTGTTAGCCACAATTAGACTAGACTACTCTTTAGTAGTTTTTGTTATTTTCTCCTTTTTTATGTGACAAGTGGCTATACTAGAACAGTTTTTATTAATAGGTACATAAATTTCCTGTTTATGAACGTTGATGTGATGATCCTTTTGTAGATATTGAATTCTAATAGACTCAAAAATTATGCTCACATATTATATTTTTCGTTTCACAGGCAACACAAAAAATCAAGTTAGTAAAAAAATCTCTTCGTCATTCCATTTCTTAGAACACCGCGTTTGAATAACACTGAATTTAAAGAAAGCTTGTCATATAAAGTATTGTTTGAAAACATTGAATCAATGAACAGCCTTACCTAAAACGGTACGTCCCAGGCCATGTAAGCGAGTTTAAGTTACAACTTGCAACTTACATACACAATTTAACATACAATGAGTTGTGGGCGGGACGTACAACACTAGCGTTTAGCTAAGACTAGTCTTTGGTCAAGGATATGCTCGACCTGTTTTTTGAACGATAAATTTACAACGGAATATAAAAAAAAAACAATTTAAAACTGCATTATATAGGTACTTAATCATGTTTAAGATTGCGCGTGAAACGATTATGATTGTGTTCAGATCTCAGCTAAAAACGGAAGAGAAAAACACGTTGCGCCGATTCTTAGTAATATAAATTACTTACCAGTAGGTACTTCGAAATAGGTTGTTAAATATCTGTTCTATAACGTAGAAGTTAGTAGTCTGTGCCAATTTGAGCACAAAATCTCTTATTATAAATCTTCTTCTTATTACCCCGGGAATGAACATTTAGGGAGACCTCAAATGTCAATATTTATCACTATTCGCCTAAACTATCATATACCAACAAACAAATATACTTTCGTTTATCTACATCGATATCTCCGAAGTGATTTATCTGTGATTATTCTAGTGAATGCCGGCGCCGGTAATGGCACGCATTTAACGACTATCAGCGTCAGGTGGCAATGGAACCTGTGACGTGTGCTCTGAGGTTGTTAGTATTGCTTGTTGCTAGCCTCCTTAAGTGGACCTTTATGCCCCTTTTATAGAGGAGTTCAAATACATTCGTTAGTGCATATAAAATGAGCAATAAGTATATATTTTTGTGTGGTGGTACTTGGCAAAGAATGATATCATTGAGGCGTAAAATAAATTCGGTTATATTAAATTGTCTTTTTTATGAAAAGGAGTATTTAATATTTCTATGATAAAAAAATTAAAAATTAAATACGCCTTTCTGAATATAGCCTAAATCTGAAATACTACCTAAATCTGAATATAGCTTTTGCTCAAATGAAAAGTCTCTCGTACCTCATAGGGTTTCACATGATTTACCTAGTTACTTCCGGCAGCAGACAGAAAGAATATCCCGGACGTGGCGCGAGAATGCAGTAAGTACCTTTGTAGACAGAGTTCAATACAAATTAACATAATCTATATAATTATTACATTGACAATAAGTACTTAAATTGTCCAGATATTGCTATGAAATTCTTATACAAGTTAAGACAGTTTATGTAAGGTTCTATCTTTTATCATAAAAGATTGATTTTATTGAACATATTTAAAAAATGTGTAAATTCAAAAAACATTACCATGTATGACGCAAGCGAAAATGCATTTAGTGTGGGTCGATCTAAATCGTTTTGTCACTCCCAAGTGCGGTTTTAGATTTACGAAATTGCAGGATATTTGAATTTAGAACGACAACACCTTTGTGCTAAAAGCAGCGACTGTATGGATATGACTATTCTACATATGTAACGGAGGTATTTGCACAAATTTTTGATAAGAATTCGTTCATAAAATGCAAGAGAATATTTCTACAAGATAAAATGTATACTTAGGTTGAAGGAAACGTGTATATGGTATAAATAATATGACTTGTAAAAGGTATATTTACTGCTTTACTTATCCTAAATGCCTTTTCATAAGCAGTCTCTTAAAATTTCATAAAATGTTTACCGTGGGCGTGTGTCTTGAGTATAAAAACTGGATTAACGTCTTATGCGCTGATAATCCGGACGTATATCAGGGATTTGCAGAATTAATATTCAGTTTATCGTTTATATACGAGTACAGTCATTTTATTTGAACTAAAATAGCGGCACAAAAATGTAACAGAATAATTTTGTTTTATTATTTGGATGGTCTTATTTATGTTCTACAAAACTACACAACATAGAATTATGCAGACTAGACAAGTCTGACTAAATAAAAAGAATTGTCGTTGTAGGTACCTATGTGACCTAAAAACTGGGTACATCATTAGCAGATTTCGTTTCGATTACAAACCTATATAACGTTATTCCATATCCTTTCTATTATGAAGAACTTCAATTACCAACTTCAATTATGACTCGGTTTCCAAAATGTTCAAATATTAGTAAAACGTGAACATCAACATGATCAAACGAGGATGTAAGAATTAAAAATGCCTCCCCCAGACATTCTACTAACAAAATTAACATATTCACTGTTTCATCTCAACTGGTTCCCACTTTTGAATTTCCTATTAGTGTTTACAAAGGCAAAGTCAATACGATGTGGTAGCCAGAAATTTCAACGTCTTGTTTGCTTTTCAACACTCTTATTGCAAAGTGCTAAGTTTGAAAATCCCTTGCAGTTAAATCGATTATGTAATGAAGATCCACACGCTGCTCTATTGTTGAAATTTGTTTACAAAATTTTCGAGTTATTGACTTTGGCGTGAGAATTGGTTTCTAACGTCCGTAACCCTGGTAGGTCTGATCGATCATCTAACATACTACTGTTAAGCATTTTAGAAGCGCATAAGTATGTAAATAAGACAAGTTCAGTAGCTTACTTTTATTGTGTGACATTACAAATGGTTTCCTATGCTTTAAATACTTCAATGCTATTAACAGAAATGTCTCACGTTCTTCAAATGTGATGAGGAATTTTATCTTTCTGTATCCACTCTTTGGTTACAAGAAACATATTACAGTACAATTTTTTTATTTTTGGATATTTTTGTGTTATTAATAAATATTGTTTATCACTGTCATGCATGCCCGAAATCATCGATGTAATTAAAAAGATTTATATTTGTTAACTAGCTGTGCCCGCGACTTCGTCCGCGTGGAATAGTGATTTTGGACAGCATTTTTTGGATATATCTTTTGGTTTGTTTTGAATTATAAACATCTTCGTTTAGGTGAATAAGAAAAATCTTTACAGTAAATGCTTCTCTATATACGATTTTAGACGTATAGCCATCGAGGATCTAAGCCATACAGGTTGCTAGGATTACTTACACGTGACAAATCCACATAAAGCTGACCATGCAAAAAACAGCTAATATTTAGATCCACAGTCACAACATTTACAACATAACGTGTCTGACCTTAGGCTTTATTAATTGTCATCGCAAAACATAGGCTCACTGGAAACTGAACTCGTTAAAACTAAACGGGAAATGGTTTGGAATGAGAGGAATTCGAGGAATAAAAACGCTATAAGGTTTTTTAAAATATATTAGCCTGCCAAAGTGACTCCATCCCGCCTGATGGTAAGCAGTCAGTGGAATCCAGAAGTGGTGGCCACCATACAAAAAGCCATCGTTTTAAACTGCTGGTATGGTGGCCTCCATTATGGTGGCTGGGAATGGTGTTAGGGGAGTGAGGGAAGTGAGGAAAAAGGAAAGGGGGAAATTGGGCTCCTGGCACTCTCACTCACCGAACGAAACGCAGTAGTACGAATACTGCTACTCTTACGTCGATCTTTTATGAGAGGGTAGTACTTCCCCGGACGATCCGGCCCATTCATGCTGAAACCAGCTTGGATCTACTACCGTAATACTACGGTTAGGTCTAATAGGGCCCCTGTACAATGCCGCGGGCGTCCAGCGGCATCACCATTTATTTATACGGGTCTTACTAGCCGGCGGGTTGACCCACACCACCCACACAATGACTCCACGGATACTCAGCTGGTCCCACACATGCTGCGAGGATTGTCATCTCTGCATCAGTTGGGCCTCCGGCTCTCGCACTTACCGAACGAAACGCAATAATATGAATACTATTACTCTTACAACGATCTTCTATGAGAGGGTAGTACTTCCCTGGTCGATCCGACCCATTCATGCTGAAATCAGCGTAAATCGACTACTACTATTTCGTAATTCACTTTAATTCCACCTATTTCGTAATGAGACGTGTTAACATGTTTTTATCATAAAAAATAAAATAAGTCCAGAAAAATATAAATCTAACTTTTATTTACATTTTAACTGATAAAGTATTTACATTTTAATAAAGAAATAAGACGTGTTAACCTAACTTAAAAACACACTAACCTAAGCTAAATACATACCACATGTATGACGTGATTATTTAAATTGGCATAACTTTTTTATTTATAAACCGATTTACATGAAACAACACTAAATGTTAAGTGAAGCTTACCACAATGTATCAGTGAAAACCATATTTAAATCGGATAAGCCGTTTTTGAGATTAGCGTGAATTTATTAATATCGACCAAAACGTAAAGAATAAAGGTCTTCTTTGGGCAGTTTCGCTCACCAAGCTTAGCGCTTGACAGTTGGATTGACGATCGCACTAACGGCAGTATTAACACAGAACGATGTTGCCTCTTAAGCTTTAATAAAGCCCCTACCTGGGCAGCAGACTGACCTGGTAAGTTCGACCTTCTAATAGAACATTGAAGATCGATGAATAAGGGTGCCGAAAATCATTCTCATTTGGTCACTGTTTTTGTAATACTTAGAGAACAGTCATGATCATAGGTGATGCCAACGTAATATCAGGTGAATTGTACGTTAATTTGCTACCAAAATGCTTTAACCATCAACGTCCAAACTATAAAGTGCCGCACTACATTGCTTACCGACACGTTGCATAAACCATTTCAGTAGTAAGCGTCATGGTCACGAAGCGTATTGAAAAGTTCCACCTGAGTTTATTTGAGTTATTCGATTACAGCATGGTCCGACTCAGGAAGTCGAAGGTGGCATTTATCCTGAAGATTTCGTTTGGACACAGGACTTACATATGTGATTCGGTGTGACCTGATTTTGGAACGATTGTTACCAAGCAATGCCAGTTTTATGTTAAAAATTATACCGTGTATGAAAATAAAATGTTACTGTTCAAGCTGATTTGATATTATACTATAAAATGTTAGTGTTCACAGCACTAACCGCCAGGGTATCAGATTCAGGGGATCAGTCCGGCATAATTCATAAATTTCTTCTAATAATATTTTATGGAGCTTCTGAAAGCTCCATAAAATATTATTAAAGGTAGGTAACGATCATAAATACGATACAACTAATTATAATTATCCATTTACTTTATCTCAATGGACGTAATTTGAAGCAATCAAAATGTCAACCAGTAGCCGATAGCAGCTTTTAATCGTATATACATAGTACGAATTGACCTACGGACTCAAATATAATACAGTAGGTACTAGCTTTCCGGGACGTGGTTTCACCCGCATCTTTGCTTACTGCTCTGCCCCCGTTGCCAGTAGCGTGATGTTACATAGCCTATAACCTTCCTCGAGAACTGAGCTAGCATACGCAAAAAGAAATTTTCAAATCCGACTGGTTGTTCCAGACATTAGCGCGTTCAAACAAACTTTTCCGCTTTATATAATAGTATAGATTATACTTTATCCTATAAAATTGTTTCGTTGTCAGTAATAGCAGATGAGCTAGCATTGTTTATTCATAATAATGGTCATGAACCGCAGAAGAATAGTAATCTTTCTATAGCACATTCACTTGCCGCTATTACATAAAAAAATAACTTATTACACAGCCGAATATTTTATTTGAATCTGAAACTTCTACTAACCAGATGTAGCAGTGCCAGCCTTGAAACTGCAGTATAATAGGTAAGTAGGTAAGTTTATCTGTGTTGTGGTTAGCTGTGGTGTGAAGGTCTAGAGCAGCCAGGCACTTCAATTCGATGAACCTCGTTAGCATTATTTTTGACGGGCCATCGTCTCAGTTGTTTTAAAATGATATTTACAAATATTTGATAACGTAAGGTAAAGGATAAGATACATTAATAAAATCTGTAAAGGTATTAGCTTTAGGTAGGTATAATTAATTTTAAAATTAAATTAAATACCGCTATTCACAAATTTAATGTTATTTTATACAAAGCCTAATGAAGAAGTAAAATCTGTACCCTCAAATATCTTTTGCATAATTTCAGAAACTCAAAAATATGTAGGAAATAGATCGAAGCGTTTATCAGTAAATTTATAAAACGTCATAACAACATTTCTTGTGCTAATAATACTACATTGTAATATTAATTTCAATACCGTTCAACGACAGTTAATCAATAGTTTTATTACTTGACGACAAGTTTATTACTCATCAGTTATCACTTCCGTCCCAACAAGATACTGCTAAACATAATCTATATATACGTATACTTAATACAGTAGCAACTAATAAGTATGGTAAACACTTGAATGTCGATGACACTAAGAATATAATTACCTCTCCGGAAATGATTCGAAAGTTCCCAATAACAAGTAATTATCAATTTCCTATGTGATATTGCTTAGAAACTTGTGAAGTCTTTCACTTTAGAACTCGATGATTCTTCAAAATTAAATATAAGTGTTAGAAAAGTTAACAAAACTTTAACTATATAAACATTCGTGTCAATGATATAGGCGAAATGAATTTGTTAACTTTGAAATTCATAATGATATACCTATGAATTTGAAGAGACAACTAAATGTAATCAAATAAAAGCCTATTTATAAGACAATTAATACCAAAAATTACATTACATGACAATTAATATACAACATTACATTCTTTGAACCTATTTATAGGAGGCAAGACATGTATGCGCAGTTGGTAAATTTAGAATAATAGGTACAGAAATAGTATTCACATCGTAATGCCAATACAGAGTACATTAATATTATAAATGCGAAAGTTTGTAAGTGTGTATGTGTATTTTAAACGCCAGCGAAGCCGTGGGGCACAGCTAGTACAGGTATAAAGTAACATTTTCTTGAGATCATTTCTGTCAAATAATTCACATACAGAAATGACTAACCATTAATTACCTGTTATCTGTATTTATTTTATCTATACATATAATAAAAATGTAACCGATCGCTGTCTGTACATGGAAGATATATGAGAAAAAATACTATTGGGACCTATATCAACGCAAATAGAACCCAAAACAATGATTTTTAAAATTTTTGTCTGTTTGTCTGTTTGTCTGTTTGTCTGTGCGTTTGTGCACGCTAATCTCAGAAACGGCTTATCCGATTTAAATATGGTTTTCAGTAATATATTGTGGTAAGCTTCACTTAACATTTAGTGTTTGTTTCATGTCAATCGGTTCATAAATAAAAAAGTTATGCCAATTTAAAGAATCACATCGAACATTCGTTAATTTACTACGAAATCTTATAGAAGCAGATATTTTAACAGGTTGCGGAATAGCTGATAGTGTTTTTATTCCTCGGATTCCTGTCATTCTAAACAGTCTTTCATTTAGTTTTAAACGAGTCCAGTTTCCAGTGTGCCTATGTTTTGCGATGACTAATTAAAGTAATTAATTAATTAAGTAATTAAAGTAAAGGTAAGACACTAAAAGTTGTGGGTGTGGATCTAAGTATTAGCTGTTTTTCGGTCAGCTTTATGTGGCTCTATCACGTGTTAGCATTACTAGCAGCCTGTATGCTTTGATCCCTGATGGCTATACGTCTAATCCATACATCCATACATATTATAAAAGGCTTTGTCCTGACTGACTGACTGACTGACAGACAACGTAAAGCCTAAACCGCTGGTCGTAGCGACTTGAAAATTGGAGGGTGTGTTTGTCTTAATGTCTAGAAGTGTACAAAGAAAGGGTTTATTAAAAATTCAACCCTTAAGTGTATGAAAAGGGATGAAATCGATTGTATGAAACGTCTTCATTTTTTAAGTTACAGCTTTGAAATTTTGTTTTGGAATACTTTTATTTAAATAAAAAATACGCTCATAATTTTTTTTTTACTGGGTTGGATTTATAGGAGTGAAATAAGGGATGAAATATTGTATGGAAAGATCTTTGCTTTTGAAGTTGGCGACTTGAAATTTGGAGGGAGGGGGAAGGGAGGGGGAGGAAGATGAAAGGAAGGGCGAAGTCAGGGGAAAGGGAGGGGAAAGTCAGGGGGAAATCGAGTTTCAAATTCACGCTAATCTCAAAAACGGCTTATCCGATTTAAATATGGTTTTCACTGATACATTGTGGTAAGCTTCACTTAACATTTAGTGTTGTTTCATGTAAATCGGTTTATAAATAAAAAAGTTATGCCAATTTAAATAATCACGTCATACATGTGGTATGTATTTAGCTTAGGTTAGTGTGTTTTTAAGTTAGGTTAACACGTCTTATTTCTTTATTAAAATGTAAATACTTTATCAGTTAAAATGTAAATAAAAGTTAGATTTTAACTGATAAAGTATTTACATTTTAATAAAGAAATAAGACGTGTTAACCTAACTTAAAAACACACTAACCTAAGCTAAATACATACCACATGTATGACGTGATTATTTAAATTGGCATAACTTTTTTATTTATAAACCGATTTACATGAAACAACACTAAATGTTAAGTGAAGCTTACCACAATGTATCAGTGAAAACCATATTTAAATCGGATAAGCCGTTTTTGAGATTAGCGTGAATTTGAAACTCGATTTCCCCCTGACTTTCCCCTCCCTTTCCCCTGACTTCGCCCTTCCTTTCATCTTCCTCCCCCTCCCTTCCCCCTCCCTCCAAATTTCAAGTCGCCAACTTCAAAAGCAAAGATCTTTCCATACAATATTTCATCCCTTATTTCACTCCTATAAATCCAACCCAGTAAAAAAAAAATTATGAGCGTATTTTTTATTTAAATAAAAGTATTCCAAAACAAAATTTCAAAGCTGTAACTTAAAAAATGAAGACGTTTCATACAATCGATTTCATCCCTTTTCATACACTTAAGGGTTGAATTTTTAATAAACCCTTTCTTTGTACACTTCTAGACATTAAGACAAACACACCCTCCAATTTTCAAGTCGCTACGACCAGCGGTTTAGGCTTTACGTTGTCTGTCAGTCAGTCAGTCAGTCAGGACAAAGCCTTTTATAATATGTATGGATGTATGGATTAGACGTATAGCCATCAGGGATCAAAGCATACAGGCTGCTAGTAATGCTAACACGTGATAGAGCCACATAAAGCTGACCGAAAAACAGCTAATACTTAGATCCACACCCACAACTTTTAGTGTCTTACCTTTACTTTAATTACTTAATTAATTAATTACTTTAATTAGTCATCGCAAAACATAGGCACACTGGAAACTGGACTCGTTTAAAACTAAATGAAAGACTGTTTAGAATGACAGGAATCCGAGGAATAAAAACACTATCAGCTATTCCGCAACCTGTTAAAATATCTGCTTCTATAAGATTTCGTAGTAAATTAACGAATGTTCGATGTGATTCTTTAAATTGGCATAACTTTTTTATTTATGAACCGATTGACATGAAACAAACACTAAATGTTAAGTGAAGCTTACCACAATATATTACTGAAAACCATATTTAAATCGGATAAGCCGTTTCTGAGATTAGCGTGCACAAACGCACAGACAAACAGACAAACAGACAAACAGACAAAAATTTTAAAAATCATTGTTTTGGGTTCTATTTGCGTTGATATAGGTCCCAATAGTATTTTTTCTCATATATCTTCCATGTACAGACAGCGATCGGTTACATTTTTATTATATGTATAGATAAAATAAATACAGATAACAGGTAATTAATGGTTAGTCATTTCTGTATGTGAATTATTTGACAGAAATGATCTCAAGAAAATGTTACTTTATACCTGTACTAGCTGTGCCCCACGGCTTCGCTGGCGTTTAAAATACACATACACACTTACAAACTTTCGCATTTATAATATTAATGTACTCTGTATTGGCATTACGATGTGAATACTATTTCTGTACCTATTATTCTAAATTTACCAACTGCGCATACATGTCTTGCCTCCTATAAATAGGTTCAAAGAATGTAATGTTGTATATTAATTGTCATGTAATGTAATTTTTGGTATTAATTGTCTTATAAATAGGCTTTTATTTGATTACATTTAGTTGTCTCTTCAAATTCATAGGTATATCATTATGAATTTCAAAGTTAACAAATTCATTTCGCCTATATCATTGACACGAATGTTTATATAGTTAAAGTTTTGTTAACTTTTCTAACACTTATATTTAATTTTGAAGAATCATCGAGTTCTAAAGTGAAAGACTTCACAAGTTTCTAAGCAATATCACATAGGAAATTGATAATTACTTGTTATTGGGAACTTTCGAATCATTTCCGGAGAGGTAATTATATTCTTAGTGTCATCGACATTCAAGTGTTTACCATACTTATTAGTTGCTACTGTATTAAGTATACGTATATATAGATTATGTTTAGCAGTATCTTGTTGGGACGGAAGTGATAACTGATGAGTAATAAACTTGTCGTCAAGTAATAAAACTATTGATTAACTGTCGTTGAACGGTATTGAAATTAATATTACAATGTAGTATTATTAGCACAAGAAATGTTGTTATGACGTTTTATAAATTTACTGATAAACGCTTCGATCTATTTCCTACATATTTTTGAGTTTCTGAAATTATGCAAAAGATATTTGAGGGTACAGATTTTACTTCTTCATTAGGCTTTGTATAAAATAACATTAAA
This sequence comes from Parascotia fuliginaria, assembly GCA_963082885.1. NCBI lineage: Eukaryota > Metazoa > Arthropoda > Insecta > Lepidoptera > Erebidae > Parascotia > Parascotia fuliginaria. The sequence continues at coordinate 7,152,362 of OY720180.1, read as the reverse complement.
TTTGTGAATAGCGGTATTTAATTTAATTTTAAAATTAATTATACCTACCTAAAGCTAATACCTTTACAGATTTTATTAATGTATCTTATCCTTTACCTTACGTTATCAAATATTTGTAAATATCATTTTAAAACAACTGAGACGATGGCCCGTCAAAAATAATGCTAACGAGGTTCATCGAATTGAAGTGCCTGGCTGCTCTAGACCTTCACACCACAGCTAACCACAACACAGATAAACTTACCTACTTACCTATTATACTGCAGTTTCAAGGCTGGCACTGCTACATCTGGTTAGTAGAAGTTTCAGATTCAAATAAAATATTCGGCTGTGTAATAAGTTATTTTTTTATGTAATAGCGGCAAGTGAATGTGCTATAGAAAGATTACTATTCTTCTGCGGTTCATGACCATTATTATGAATAAACAATGCTAGCTCATCTGCTATTACTGACAACGAAACAATTTTATAGGATAAAGTATAATCTATACTATTATATAAAGCGGAAAAGTTTGTTTGAACGCGCTAATGTCTGGAACAACCAGTCGGATTTGAAAATTTCTTTTTGCGTATGCTAGCTCAGTTCTCGAGGAAGGTTATAGGCTATGTAACATCACGCTACTGGCAACGGGGGCAGAGCAGTAAGCAAAGATGCGGGTGAAACCACGTCCCGGAAAGCTAGTACCTACTGTATTATATTTGAGTCCGTAGGTCAATTCGTACTATGTATATACGATTAAAAGCTGCTATCGGCTACTGGTTGACATTTTGATTGCTTCAAATTACGTCCATTGAGATAAAGTAAATGGATAATTATAATTAGTTGTATCGTATTTATGATCGTTACCTACCTTTAATAATATTTTATGGAGCTTTCAGAAGCTCCATAAAATATTATTAGAAGAAATTTATGAATTATGCCGGACTGATCCCCTGAATCTGATACCCTGGCGGTTAGTGCTGTGAACACTAACATTTTATAGTATAATATCAAATCAGCTTGAACAGTAACATTTTATTTTCATACACGGTATAATTTTTAACATAAAACTGGCATTGCTTGGTAACAATCGTTCCAAAATCAGGTCACACCGAATCACATATGTAAGTCCTGTGTCCAAACGAAATCTTCAGGATAAATGCCACCTTCGACTTCCTGAGTCGGACCATGCTGTAATCGAATAACTCAAATAAACTCAGGTGGAACTTTTCAATACGCTTCGTGACCATGACGCTTACTACTGAAATGGTTTATGCAACGTGTCGGTAAGCAATGTAGTGCGGCACTTTATAGTTTGGACGTTGATGGTTAAAGCATTTTGGTAGCAAATTAACGTACAATTCACCTGATATTACGTTGGCATCACCTATGATCATGACTGTTCTCTAAGTATTACAAAAACAGTGACCAAATGAGAATGATTTTCGGCACCCTTATTCATCGATCTTCAATGTTCTATTAGAAGGTCGAACTTACCAGGTCAGTCTGCTGCCCAGGTAGGGGCTTTATTAAAGCTTAAGAGGCAACATCGTTCTGTGTTAATACTGCTGTTAGTGCGATCGTCAATCCAACTGTCAAGCGCTAAGCTTGGTGAGCGAAACTGCCCAAAGAAGACCTTTATTCTTTACGTTTTGGTCGATATTAATAATATGGTATATCAATTAATAAAAAATATTTAATACTATCATTAATCAATGCTTTTAAAACAACAGTTATCACATTAATATAATATTATTTGCGATTAATTTATCTAAAATTATGCTCAGAATGTCGTTAATGGATCCCACCATTTAAACTATCTACTTTTATTGCTCGTACATTGTACACATTATAAAAGTAATGCTAATTTAATTCATGACTTGTTATATCATAACTTTATTCTACTTTTACATTACCGCATCAGGGGGTAAAAGCCTGGTGACATTTTATATCACATTTATAATCTGATGACTTTTCACTTAATATTTTGTTCTTTCGCTTAGTATATATAACGAATATGACAAAGTTTAATGCAGAATCTGTCGTTTAGTATAATTTATACTAAGGCGACTTAGCTAGTACAATATGCACGTATACGTCTCGGCGTTTATTATGAATTTATGATAATGCAAATTAACGTATATACTTTGTTTATTGATGCAACTTATTGCATATTTTTATTTTTATTCTACGTTCAAACTATGTAAGCCGACTTGTTTAAAGTTAGTACTAAATTTACTAGTATTTTTCTTTATATCGTCGATACTAGTCATCTAAGCCAAAAGACATTCTATGCACTTAAGCTGTGACTTAGATGTCTCTCAACAATTTTTACTTTAACTGGTCCGATTCACCAATGTTACATAAACTTAAATTTCCATTGTGCATTATGGCTTAGGAGTGCATGAACCCGTCCAATTCACCGGATCAAAGCTTCTGTAATACGAAACACGTAGATCGATTCGTTCCGAACTTACGCCTTGTATGGCCACATCACAAAAACTTCTCCGATTCCGGCTTAAATCGCCGGCGACTCTGTGCTTATCACAATAAAACCACATTTAAAAAGTAAGAATAAATTGACACAGTGTTTAATTACGGGGCTCAGTTGGAAAACGCTTACTGCCTTTATTCATCTAGTTAAGCACAGGAAAGATTAACGAGGTCTGCGTTTCGAATGAAACAGAATTGCAAAGGAAGTCACGGTAATTAATATTGTAATCCTATGCTCGATGGTTGGTCATAAACTTATACCACACTTGATTAGTTTTCTTTAGAATGTACAGCTTTTTTATTTAACGAAGCAAATCCAATTAATGTAACTGTTCGGCTAAAAAGGGCATGCAGTGTGAACTGTGAATCTCTATTTGGGAGCAATAAATGAAACACTTAAAGGTAATGATACTCATTTATGTTCAGGGTATAATTATCAGATTTTATTTTAAAATGATACGACTTGAATACAGCGTTTCATTATGAAATTATTGAGTACAAATTAACAGATCAGTAATATGAGGTAAAAATAATTATTACGAATACATGAATATATATAGGTATAATTTGTGTGCTTTTATAGACAATAATTATGGAGATTTCCGCGACAATATCAAAAGATTTTATGTACGTCTTTGGATATTATATCTAAATGATTGTTGACTAGAATAGAAACAAAGCCTACCATGCCGGTTCTATTTGCCAAAATTCTCTGCACTGTTATAAAATTGACTTTAAATGTCGTTTCATAATAGATTTTATATCAACGTTTTGCTTAACATTGTTATCTTATGTGCATTCTGCATTGGTAGTACTAGCTATAAATGTATTTGATTTTGCAAATAACAATCTTACATCTACGTTATTAGATTTGATTTTGTCGCGTAACAACTAAATTGATGAGTATGTAGGTCTTATAGTATAACAATTAGTGTAGTTAGACAGATTTAGAGCTAGTAATGTTGAGAAGGTAAGATACAGTTATCGATATAAAAATATAACAATGACTTACCACAAGGACGTATACAGAGGACGAGAGAAATGGTAACAAAAAAAAACACTCGGAGGTCTTTGTAAAATATAAATGAAGCTTCAAGAATTGAAACGTGCCTGAAAACTAAAGCCGTATACATCCTTGTTCATATAAAAAATAAACTCCCAAGAAACTAATTTATAATTCACCAACAATTTTTATTCTTTGTTCTTCCATTCTTAATTTCCAACCCATTTTTTATCATTCCATGATATAATACAACTTACGAATTATGTAAAACAAGACTTGAAAGCCAAATTTTATTTCTAATTTAGAATATTTACATAGTAAGGAATAATTAATTTGTACAAATATTTAATACGTTGAATCGTGTATTATGAACCCTCAGGTCTATACATTATAAAAATACATATTACCGTTAACGTTTTATACTTAATTAGTTGCTAGCTAACGCAATGAAATCAATTGAAATGCGTAACAAAATAATAATCACAGCAAATGTCAATTACCTATCTACTTATACATCATAATTTTTACCTATGTTAACAATCGATGGTGTCATATCTTACATAAGTTTTACATGAAATTGTACTTTAATTATACATTTATGAAAATTCGTATTTTATAGATATTATATGAATAATTTAATAGTAATTAGTACGTTATTAATAATTTATTAGAGACTCGCCGAGAAAATTGAGTTTAGGTATAGCTTAACATGATAATGAAAATTAATTTACATAGTCGTATAAACCTTTTTACATAATTTTCTTTAAACGTTATTGCAAAGCTGAGGGTAAAAGCTTTTACTGTAAGACAGAAAGTGTCTCAAATATAAATGGCGTCTAGCTCAATTTCAGTTCCGGCTTCTAATATTTGTAATTTCTCAGACCGTGTGTTCTAAAATAAAGAACACACCACCACACCATCGCTTTCTTAATACCTATATGCAATCACCGGCTCGCTTGCCAAGCGAGGTGACTATGATAACCCAGTGACCTTGAGAAGACGCTTATGTTCAACAGTATATCATCAAGCTGATAATGTGTAATTTCATGATTCAGTTACGTTCGACAAGTAGACGAAATTCCAACTTTGTCCATAAATGGCGCATTACTCGTTGCCGTCATAAATATTCATTTTCGGTAAGCAAGAGAAAGTTTTCACGGTTTCTCATCGAGCTCCGAGTCAAGTCGAAGTAGACGCGGTTATATTAGCAAATTTATGAGCAAAAATATTTTACACTCTGCAAAGATTCCGTCGAGCAAACTTTGTAAAATTGTTATCAGCTGCTCATCCAATCTCATTGTTGTTTGCAATAGTGGCTTTAGTTTTAACTAATATTGAAGTTAACTTTATACCTATTTGATTTAATATTGTTTATTTTGTTTAATATCTCGCATTTTGTTAAACATTATAATTTAAGATGCAAAAATGGCTTAATCATTAAAAAACTTACATCACTGTTCAAATCTAATTACATAATGGATGGCATAAAAATTGTTATCAAGACAATTTTACATAAAAAGGAATAACTATATACAATAATCAAATCTATTCATAACACAATAACATATGAAGTGGTTTATAGGAAAAACGGCGTACAATGTCAAATTTGAAATAATATTATTTTTCACTTCACTAAAATGTTTCATAATACAGGGTTTCGCACTTTAAGTGTCCGAGATCAAAGCAAAGCTTCTTCGAGTTGGTCGAAGCCTTCGTACCATCAGTCACTTTCGTAGACGGTAGAATTGGAGCTCTTACGTCGGCTGTACGGTGAGCAAAACTCGATCCTGGTGTCTGGCAACCAGGTGTACGCAGTGCGCTCCGAAGACGCACTGAAAACAGAGAAAAAGAAATATTAAGAAAAATCATAACTATTTTATTAAAAACAAGGTAGAGGCTACTATTGCTAAGGATAAGATAGGTATTCTCTCGATACATGTAGGATGAAGATCTTACATTAATTTAAGTTAACACAACACTTAGTTTAAGTTTATGATCACAAATTACAAGCAACAACTGGCATAAATATTGTTTTTGTTAAAAATAAATCTATAATTTGACCATAATTTGCTTCTACCACACTGTTCACTAGCAAAATATATGCAGCATAGTGGTCGTATATGCTTTACTAGCAGGTTATCATCTGATTGATGACGATTATTTTCAAATAGGTGTCAGGAAGTAGCTGAGGTCTTGCGATAAGACTGCCAGTACTGCGATCGCCAATACGACAAACGTGGCGATTTCGGTTGGAGCCATAAGAAAAAATTTAAGTGCAATTATTTGAAGTAAATATAATCATTTTATCAATCATCAGTTACCTAGAAGAAAAATATCTACATATCCGTAGGTGTATGACAATTATTAAGTCCATTGAAGTTGTGTCTTGGTTTATGTTCAATTAACGTTTACAGTATTCGGGGTTGACATTCAACATACTTGTAGTTATTGTAACTGTGCGTGCTTTTAATGGTAATCGAGACCAACATTTACATGCAGTAACAATTGAAATATGTTAAGACAAAACAAAGGCGTAGCCAGACTTAGAAACGCATTGTAACAATCCACTTGTATATCTTGCAGTAGTCAATTTAGTTGGCCATAGTTAAACAAACGCTAAGCAACCTCCGCCTGAAGAAGAAGAATAATTTATTGTCAAATGCAATGAAAAGTTAATGTATTCGCTCCTTCAAGTGCCACCTACGAGCACTTGAATAAACAGAAGCACTATTTATCTTTACCTTTCGTATAGGTAAAGCATGTTGTTTTAAAGAGGAACCCTATAGAACTGAGGTCAACGCTCTTGACATACTTTATGGAGAAGAGCCTACGAACAACATACCTTTGATATTTTGTTGTCTCAGCAAGCAAGTATAATATCATATTTCTATTCACATTTGATATGTTTCTCTAAAAGCTAAACTATAAAAATGTTTTTGATATTCCGTACCTTTGGCTACTGGCATGTATTATGTGAGCTGTATAAAGTAGGGTAGACACATTATTACTTCGTGATAGATTGGGATAGAACCGTATCTTTTGACCGATTACCCTTCACGCCCTTGGCTATAGTCGACCATTGCGGCTCAATAGCCACAGACATAAGATTAACCGATGTTCATATCACTCAACAATTTAGTGTTAACCGAATGGACGACTTTGATGTTATGATACAAATACGTTTTTTTAATTTATAATACATTTATATAATGTGTGAGATATAAATGTTATTTAGGTAGTAGAAACACACCAAAATATAAATTCAGTTTGTGCTGTTAAAGTTTTCAGTATTCGTCGTTAAAAAATAATAATGTAATAAATATTGATAGCTATGAGACGTTCTGTGTCAATCAATTGAGATATAATGGACATCAAAGGAGACCAATAGATAGAACAAGTCGGACACTATTAAAAGGAAATGAACGCGACGCGAGGCAGACGCCAAAGTCGCGGGCTCGAGCGAAATCCAATTTGAAATAAGTGCCTTCTGAATTAATCCGGCCACTTTGAACGGACCGGATGAAATTTCTGGTATTTTTCACGTCTAGCAATAAAAACGAGCCCTCGACGCGGGAAAAAGATGAGTAATAGCTCCGCTCTAAGTTCTGAGGAACTGTGAGGAATAATAATATTATGCTCGCATGATGGAAACCTTTTTTAACCCGTCTGCGTAAATATCAATGTAAGAAGAGTGATATTGGAGATTACAAGAAAGTGCTGACACGTCTTATTATATGACGTGCGTAGTGAATGTTATTGAAATCATTAGTGAATCTCAGGTATACTGTGTGTGGCGGATATACTCGTGAAGTTTTCTTTATTATAGTAAGAAGTATTTTACTGTACATACATAAGTACTATTTTTATTTTGTGTTACTTCTTTGCATAAAGTTTTTATTTATTTGGCTTTAGCTTTTAAAATCGTTAAACATTAAAAATCCATTGTTTTTAAATTTATATGAACACTGTTTCGCATTTTCGCCGAACCTTTTAGGATTATCATTATTTTTATTTTCTGTGTCTTTAACTTGATAAAGTCAAAGTCAAAAACATTTATTTATTTAAGTTAATTGAATTTACACATATGAACGTTAAAATAAAAAATTACAGCCAATTAACCTACAGCCAGTTCGCTGATGTAGGGGTAGGGCCATGAGAAGAACTGGCAAGAAACTCAGGCCACTCTCTTACGATTTTCCTATGAATAAAAAATGTTTTGCGTCTAGATCTTATTAGTAAAACGAAGCTTATAATATATTTTGTCAAAGTAGGTCGTCAAACTCGTCAAAATTAAATAACTTCATATTTTGATCATATTCTCGTAATTCGTAAAATATATTTTTCTAATTATGACGCATTTTATTATTTCTGTCTTAATTAATATATAAGTTTAAAATCAAAGCTGTAATAATTGAATAGCATTAATAAAATGTTAAGATACAGCTAATCAAAAACCAAAGAAAATGCGCATGTTCCACTTATTTACAAACAAAAACGTACTAACTTCTTTACAGCCGATAACAAAACGGTAAGTTTTAATATTCATAAATTATGAACCAATTAGAATGCAGCTAAGCAAAGTGGCACTACTGCAGTTTGATTACTTGTACCAACAACTTTACTTTGCACCACCTGCTTTAGAACTTCAAACTAGATCAGTTAACACCTCATCTTTAAGCTCGCGTGAACGTTTATGACTTTGGATTATTAAGTTACATTTTGTTCGGTTAGTTACTAATAGTTGTTAGTTATGTTGCTTTGTGTTCATTATTATGTCTTTGTTATATTAAGTTTCAATCCTATTGACATATAATCGGTTGTTTTTGATAGTTTAATACTTGTAGAAATTTCATCACTGTGTTTACGTTGGTACCTATTGTTTTTATTCTTATATTGAAGATAAATACACAGTTATATTCGCATTTAAGTATTGATTTGAGTGATGAATGATTTCAATACATTTTCAAATAATTCGTTGTAACTACATAACTGAAAATTATACAAAATAAAAGATATCTATCTATATATATAAAAATGAATCCCTATATCCCTTGGTTATGGCATCACGCGTGAACGGCTAGATCAATTTCGCTAACTCTTTTTTTGTTGTGTTTGTTATTGTCAAGAGAAGGTTTTTATAAAAGAAAAGCCAAAAGTTTAAGAATACTTAACCACCATATTAAATTTAAACCGCTAAACCGATTTCGATAAAAATTGGTATGTAGATAGATTTGGTTTCGGGCAATAGGCTATATTTTATCCCGAAAATCGCTCTGATTCCCGAGTTACATTAATTAAACACATAGCAATTTTCGCGCGGGCAAAGCCGCAGGGCGCAGCTATTTTATATAATTTTCAGTTATGTAGTTAATATTATGATTGTAATATTATTATACTATAGCTGTTGCCCGCGACTTCGTTCGCGTGAAAATTCGGATGTGTGCCTGTATGAGAATATTTCTTACCTAATCTTACGGCAATCGTACATTGTTTTAGTAATAAATATCAGTATAATCCGTCTCTAAGGCGAACCCGATTTAAATCTATTCACCCGCTACCACTAAAACAGACGAAATATTGCGATATTTAACGAAACTTGCCACTCCTATTTTCCCACTTAATAAGAAGTTTCTAGTTTGGAAATCGTATTGTCAAAACTCCCGTTTAAAAACTATAGAAGCTTTATACAAATTTTATTCCCCTTTATACTCCAGGGAAATGAATTTCGCAAAATCCCGTCTTTGAAAGCACCTATTTCCAAAGTTTGAAACTCCTAGCACTTGTAGTTTCTGAGATTTCGTAATGAGTGAGTGAGTGAGTGACCTTTCGTTTTTATATATGTATAGCTTCTGCCCGCGGCTTCGCTCGCATGAATATAGTTTCTCCAATGGACATTTTTATATTGTTTAAATACTGTTTTGCATACTATTTTTAATCTAACTCTCTAACCTAAAGATATCCCCCGTAAAACAATATACAATACACAAAGGCAAATTTTCACTACAATAACTTTCTCCTTTCCCTCATTTCCTCTCCTTTTTTCCTCTCTTCCCTTATACATAGAAACACCCAGACCAATGCAAATAGACATGTTCATGCTACAAACATTTGCACTGAGCGGAAATCGAACCCGCAACCTCTGCGTGGCAGTCCATACACAGCACCACCGAAATACAGAGGCAGTCGATTTCCCCCCTCCCTTTGCCCTGACTTCCCCCTCACTACCCCCGCACTTTCTCCTCACTTCTCCCTTCCTTTCCTCTTCCTCCCCCACCCTTCCCCCTCCCTCCAATATTCAAGTCGCCAACTTCAAAAGCAAAGATCTTTCCATACAATATTTCATCCCTTATTTCACCCATATAAATCCACCCCAGTTAAAAAAAAACTGAGAGTATTTTTTATTTAAATAAAATTATTCCAAAACAAAATTTTAAAGCTGTAAGTTAAAAAATGAAGACGTTTCATACAATCGTTTTCATCCCTTTTCATACACTTAAGGGTTGAATTTTTAAAAACCCTTTCTTAGTACACTTCTAGACATTAATACAAACACACCCTCCAAATTTCAAGTCGCTACGACCAGCGGTTTAGGCTGTACGTTGTCTGTCAGTCAGTCAGTCAGTCAGTCAGGACAAAGCCTTTTATAATATGTATGGATGTATGGGTTAGACGTATAGCCATCAGGGATCAAAGCATACAGGCTGCTAGGAATGCTAACACGTGATAGAGCCACCTAAAGCTGACCGTGCGAAAAACAGCTAATATTTAGATCCACACCCACAACTTTTAGTGTCTTACCTTGGGCTTTATTAATTAGTCATCGCAAAACATAGGCTTACTGGAAACTGGACTCGTTTAAAACTAAACAAAATATTGTTTAGAGAGGAATAAAACACTATCAGCTATTTCGCAACCTGTTAAAATCTCTGCTGCTATAAGATTTCGTAGTAAATTAACGAATGTTCGATATAATTCTTTAAATTGGCATAACTTTTTTATTTATGAACCGATTGACATGAAACAAACACTAAATGTTAAGTGAAGCTTACCACAATGTATCAGTGAAAACCATATTTAAATCGGATAAGCCGTTTTTGAGATTAGCGTGAACAAACGCACAGACAAACAGACAAACAGACAAACAGACTAACAGACAAACAGACAAACAGACAAAAATTTTAACAATCATTGTTTTGGGTTCTATTTGCGTTTATAAAGGTCCCAATAATATTTTTTCTCATACATCTTCCATGTACAGACAGCGACCGGTTACATTTTTATTATATGTATAGATTTATCGTACCTACTTTAATTGGTTCCTTTGGTACAAGTGTGCGATATGTTTGTGAACTATTTCGAGTTTTCCTAAAGTCGCAGATATCAAGATCGATGGAAATTGTTAGTAATAGCGCTGAAGGCTGGTAATTGAGTTTTCAACCCCATGCTTCTTTGCATATACTGGTCAGGCGTCTGAGCTTTCCCGGTGTGGGACTGCTGTCTCATTGAATTATAAAGTAAACAAACAGTGCACCTGTGCAATGCATATTCAATTATATCTATGCTATTATACATATAAAGCGGATAAGTTCGTTTGTTTGTTTCAACGCCCTAAACTCTGAAGGTACCAGTCGGATTTGAAAATTCCTTTTGGGTATGATAGCCCAGTTCTCGAGGAAGGATATAGGCTACCTAAGATCACGCTACTGGCAACGGAAGCAGAGCAGTAAGCAAAGACGCGGGTGTACCGCGCAGTGGAAAGCTAGCTCATTATAAAATGTCCTACATAGTCGCTGGTAAGATCATAGAAGTCTGTACTTTCATACACGATTAAACCTTAAAATTAATTAAATAATTACTTAACGTCTAATTTTATTATAAACTCTTTTAATTTACTTTTTTATACAACATTATTTTCAAATGTAAATCGGGCCGTTACTTTCTTAGAATGAAACGTGTTTAGTTAAACTAGGACCATATTCAAACGCATTAATGTAGTTATGTTACAATTAATTGGCTATACTGTCCGTTGGATGGTTCATTGATATATGATTACTGACTCGAATGAGGTCCAAAGACGCATTAATCTGTCACTTTATCGCTAGATGGTACTAGTGGTAAGTTTACTGTCGAGCTCAGTACACCACCAAGGGATAGGTACACAAACAAGGCACGCATGTATTTATTAGAGGCAATACAAGTTATGTTTTGTTAAGCACAGCTTTAACGGTACGAGGATAGCATAAAATAAAGAAACTACGACCGCATTAATACTTCGGTGGTATAAGCCAGTGAAGCGAGAATTGTCTGTGCAAACATAAACGCAGCGGTCAAAATGGAAGCCCTATTGTGTCAGAATGTATTCATTTGTATGGCAAGACTAATATTGACTGTACAGAACTCGTTTCGTGTATGTAAATATTAAACCGAAGCGAGTTATGGACCCAAATCTATCTCGTGATTCAAATTAACCATGCATTAGTAATATTTAAAATCTCTAGTTCCAATTATGTTTTTGAAATAGTGCTGGTTGAACTTTAGTCAACTTGGTCATAATTTATCTACATATATTATTAAATGTTTTTTTTTACAATTTGAGTACCTACCCTTGACTTCTGGATTTATAAATAATAATAATGTCTGGATATTTACTGAACTTTTTGTTAAACAAAATGCCTCCGCTCTGCAATATAGTAAGCAGACAGTAGGTTCTAAGAATGGCGGAAACATATTAAGGATTTAGGGTATGAATGGTCAAGGCTGAAAATTGTAATAATAGTGAATACCCTAACTCAATTGTGAAGGAGTTCATCATTTGAATTTCTGGTCTGATTTAACGATATTTACTTAACTAATGCAATAATTCATCAACAATCTAGCCGTTATGCTAATCTAGAACCTAAGTAAACTAACCTAAGCCAAAAAGGACCTCGCTTCACATTTCAAAGTCAGTTTTATTTTTTTGTGACAGCATCTACATAAAGCCACAGTGCCTAATTGGTTAGGGCTTTCAGAGCTTGAAAATAAATGAAGTTAAGTTACACTTGATTTAAAACAAATATTTATTAAGCCATAAAAGGTTTGAAATAATGTATACTACACAATAAAAAGTTGTGGTTTTTATATCTCTCGCATAAGGTAAGAAGACTCGTCGCGTGGTAGGTTCTTCTTACATTACAAATATATAATTAATGGACACAAAGTACACGCAGAATCGAAAAAAGAAATGGAATAAATACATATATTAAGAAAATTGGTACCAGAGTAAGAGCGCAGTAGAAATGTGTACCTACGCTTAGAGTTTCTTTAGTTTCTGTTTCGATTTTCATATAAGACGAAACCTATTCCATTTCTTTGTGTCCGTTAATATTTATTTGTAAAGTAGGTACCTATAACCTGCGCCACCCAGGCACCGAAACTCAATACAGCTATCGCGCTATATTCCGAAATTTTACCATACAAAAAAACAAAAGATTTACAAAACACGACTATTTACATAATATTATAGCCATTTTATTTGGGTTACATAACGAGGTGTTGTTCAAACGGTATGTAGTCCTCGATACGACCAGATTGTAATTAAGCAATCGAAGAAATTATGATTTCTCAATAATGAGAAAGGGTTATCTTTGCTATAGTAGGTTATAAAATCTTGAACCTCTTAGATCACCAGCATTCAATGAAAACCACCCATTGGCTTATTCAACTCCATTGTGTAGTTAATAACTGCGTTTACTACTTTTGGTTATTAAAATATGTATTTATCAAATAATTTTGAATTGACATAAACTGACTGCTGATCTCTACTATCGAACATTTACTTCATAAACGACATTCTTAATCTGTGTTCAACGAAAAGCCAAGTTATACTTGATCGTTAAAAAGATATAAAACTTACTACTTTATTGAAAACTGCAGCTACGCTTTAACTAGTGACATTAAATATAATATATGTACGTTGATTTTGTTATTATCACATAATTTGTACAGACTACCTAAGCTGGCTTATTTCTTTACTTCAAGTATATGTAGTTCTATTAAATTGAAATTTAAATTCATTCAATAGCACCTGCTTCTAATTTATGAGCATGGACAGATTTTACACGTTTACTTTTTATTATTACCTCAGTTTGATTGATGAAACTTTTATTGTCAACTATTCTGTCCAGAAAATGAATTACGCCTGATGTGCTTTGAAGTCAGTAATTTGATGTTTCAAAAAGAAAACATAAAATGTCAATTTTAAACTCTACATCAGGCACCAGTATCTTTATTTATTTATTTATTTATTTATTTATTTATTACTCTTAAACTTACATCTATCTTTACAGGCAAGCCTAATGCGACAGAGAAGTTGAGCTTTTTATCTTATGATATGCCTCTATGTATATCGTGCTACATCAGTTTATAATCTGTATATAATATTTAAACGGAACCAGAACACAAAATGATAACAAAAAATTCTATCTACCGCTCCGAAGACTACCACTGCTTAATAAACATAAGTATCTCTCAAAGATTGGAGTTTGCCATTGTCATCACGCGTGGCATTCTAAATGATAACCGCAATAGGGTGATATTTAGATAACGCTGCTACCTGTTACCTGGTTTTCCCTGAGTTTTTTTATTGCCGACAGTGACAGACGAGCAAACAGCCCACGTGATGGTAAGTGGTATCTGTCGCTCATGGACGACTCAGATTCTCTAGCAATGCTCTTGCAATGCCAGGGACTCTGCAAAGCCGCCGTGAAGGGAGTGGGGTAGATGAAAGGATTGAGGGAGGTGAAGAAAAAGAAAAGGGGGAAATTAGGCCTTCGGCACTCCCACTCTAAAATGCCAGGGACTCTGTGAAGCCGCTGCCTACCGTGAAGGGATTAGGGTAATTGGGCCTCCGGCGCTCTCACTCACCGAACGAAACGCAATAGTATGGATACTATTACTCTTACGTCGATCTTTTATGAAAGGGTAGTACCTTCCCGGTCGATCCTAGCCATTCATGCTGAAACCAGCGTGGATCTACTATCGTAAAAAAGTCGCCACACGATACTCAGAGGAAGAGCCGTAGGTATCTAATATAAATTTTATTAGGTATTATGTATTATACTCGTATTTAAGTAGGCGCCATATTAAGCTATCGTACGACTTACTACGCAATTCGACGGTCAAATAAAAAAATAGCTTATTCGAAGTTAAAATGAAATTATAGCAGAAAAAGTGTTTAAATCATTTATTTTATTCTGAACCGCCATTATAAAAAAAAATTCGTTTAATTACAAACCTTTCATTGTATTTATATGAATCAAGTAATGTAACTATCATGTCAAAATTAAATTAATTACCATTTCGACAAATGTATCGACGTTTAAAAAATCTTAATGTCTTTTAATGTCATACAAATTCATGTGAACTCAATTTGGATATGAGAAGAACGTCTTTGGTGGTCTCTGTCATTCCAATTAGCATCCAACGCCTCATACACTCTTAAACGATGAACCCATAAAACGGGTCTACAAATTTTATGATCGTCCGAATCCACCTTCTTATGATTTCTACATCCTACATTGTTATACATACGTTATAAACTTCATTAATTATCAAAGCGTATTTTATAGGCCATAAAGTTGGATTTAAGGCCATTCAAACATCTGAATTAATTCCTTATTATCGTACAAATGTTATATCTTATTATGGAACAAGTTATTAGTCCAGTAAGTTATAGCTAACTATATTATTATAATTTAAATACGTATTTAAAAGGTGGCAGATGATAGGTTTACAATTTAGTTAATGTACTTTTATTAAGACATACATAATAGAGGTTATGGGATTAGTAACATCGCTGGAAACTATTTACTTTGTGTTAAGAAATGCCTTGTATTTATGTTAAATACTTTATAGATAGAAGATGACTAAAAATAACATTTTTCTAAAAAAAAACAGAATAAGCTGTTATAAAAACTCTTAAAGCATAAGTTATCTCTGACATTAAATACTACTTTTAAAATATTCTTATTTTGTGTCTTGAATATATTTAATTACAGAAAGTAACAAACATGGCACTTCCAACAGCGCATGAAAGGAATCCCATAGGAGTCCAGTCTTCCTCCATTTAATAATTTTTGTTCGCTCCCAGACGTAGTGTAATGAAGTAAACTCACTCCATTTTTCAAGACTGAGGATAATGCAACCCACAGTAGAAGTTATTACTCCAACAATGATAATTTTCATTGTCACAGTGCATATTAAATTCTAGCTGTTTTCACATAATTGTATTCATGATTCCGGACAGTGCCGTGTTTCATTAGTGTACCATTAGTATTTGTTATTCTTTCTGTTCCCATTTCATTTGTGTCCAAATGCTGAGATGTTTCAAATCACATTTTCTTGTTTCTTTTATTTATTTAAGTCTTTTTTCTCCAACTAGATAACCTTTGGTTGGCGTCTTTTGACATTTTTGACCTTAACATCCTGTAGTGTAGAACGTCATAGGAGAATAAAAAAGCCAAAAAATATATAATTTCACCTCACATTCCATTCAATTAATTGACTGCACCGTTGGTCTAGTGGTTAGTGTAACTGACTGCGACGCCGGGTGTCGTGGGTTCGATTCCCGCGGAAGGCAAATATTTGTGTGATGAACATTTGTATTTGTCTTCAGTTTGGGTGTTTTCTATGTATATTAAGTATGTATTTACAAAAAAAAAAGTAGGTATATGTATTATATTTCAATTATCTAGTACCCATAACACAAGCTCTGCTTAGCTTGGGACTAGATGACGATGTGTGATAGTGTCCACATATTATTATTATTATTATTATTATTAATTAATATGTAAGCTGAATAAAGAGTAGCTCAATTGCATTGAGCTGACAGTACAGAACAGACACGAAAAATCATTAGGCGAAATCGTAATAATGTATTAAACGCGTCGAGCGATGCGTAATCCTCGCACGGTCGAAATAGGATTGTCAAAGGGGAATGAATAGCTTTCCAACCAGCCCATACTAATCAAACGGCATGGGAACACAATTTTAAACAATTCCCGAAATCTGTATGGAAACCAATTTGTGAATAGATAAACGTATTGTAGACAACCCTCACTTTTGATCGTAATACGCAAGAACGGGTACGTCACTGATATAGGGATGATAATGTTGTTTGGGCGGGTGTAATCGCCATGGTTACTCAGGTTTTGGCCGACGTTATGACTATTGTTTTCAACCCTAATATTTAAAATTTGATTAATGTAGATTGTAAAAAACACGCTGACAGTAATCTATATCTTTTTGTTGTCGATTTTAAATGTCACTATTGAGGTTAACGTTTTGATGGTACATCTGTATGTAAAAAAAGTGGTTGTATATCAAGTATTTTTAATTTTTATGTGTGCACGTGTGCAGCCGTTTGCAAAAATTTTACATACTTTAATCTAGCTTCAATTTACAGCTATATTCTTTATTATTTATTTTCTTTATTGATTATCTGAACTAACCTTATTCACTTTTGTAAATTCATTTAAATTGTTTAATTACCCTACCAAAATCTCTCTATTTTTCTGACGGCATACTGCTATATTACTGCCTCGTGATGCTATGCTTACCATCAGGCAAAAATATTACAGACTTCTGTCAGTGGTCCAGAAGCAATGCAAACTTACCTAAAGGCTATCGTAAGAAATAACCGGCGTAGTGTCTATACTGTGGCAGCTAAATTTAATCAAAAGTGATCAGTTAACAATGTATGAAAGTATAACTTGAAATAAAGCATTATTAGACATCCAGAGTAGACACACAATATGACAAGTATTTGCAAAATAAACTAGTTAAAACAGATTTGATTTGATTGTATCGTACGTGGATAATCAACGCTCCCGCGGTCAATCCTTGAATACCCCTTTGTGCCTCGGCGAGCACTTTAATCAATCGGCCTCGATTGTCATGTGCAATTCTGACAGCTCAACTCTACGATTCAAAGTTTTATAAGTACTAATTCTACTGTTATAGGCCAACAAAATTGGAAGCTGAAGTGATAAAGCTTATTCTAACGATACTTTACGTCGATCATACTTTATTTTAAATTATGAATCAAATGGTTTCTGGATTACCCGCTCATTACAATCCTTATTGTCTAGACAAAAGATAGAGACTTTTTAGATGCCCGCATTAGATACGATTGTATACAAAGATGCAATACTTTTGGCAAAGTTCTAAACTTAGCCAAAAGTATTACATCTTTGTATATTTACTAGTTTTTGGCACTGATTTGGATCCTGTGTATTATCAAGAAATACAACAATCTTCTTTTAAAATGTTTAAATCACTTAAACAGAACAACAGAGTTGTTTGTATTTCCGTAATTTAACTTTGTATAGAATTTGTAACATTACATTAAAATTAGGAATAGTGAAAATGAATTAACGGTTTGTTAAGAAGATCGTAATTTATTCGACTTAATTAGAACCGTTTTGTGTATAAAACAATGAAATATTTTAGGTGGATTTACTTAATGAAATTCCAATAGAAGACGTTCCGGTTTCCTATACAAACATTAAACAAAGATCATAGGTATACGGAACGGAAAGAAATAGACAATAACGATATTGAAATGATTTAAAAAACAAACTTTTTACTTTTTCCTTTATATCCAAGAATAATTTCGGTTTTGGTGTGTTTGTTGTGATTTCCTATTTCATTTTTTCTTTTAACAGTAGGCAATTTTATTACTTACCAATTACCTTTTCAATACTATGAAAAACATTAATTGCGATATTACGAGTATGAGTAGTAGACACAAGTCAAACGTCCAAAAATTTTAGAATGAATCCCACGTGGAATTAGACCTTTCGTTATAACCCCCTCATACATTTACTGTATATAACTTTGACGTTTGATTTTCATTAACAAAGTTGGTCGAAACGAATTAACTGCGACGGTAAGTAAATGTTTTGAGCCAATAATATTACCATTCTGTGGATTTGATTGAATCCGCAAATAGCTTCCCATGGTTATACGTGAGGGAAGCGTACAAAGTTTAATCGATTTAAAATGTATCGATACATCGTTATACGGTCAAGTTTATTTCTATTGAAATTTAATTAAACTTGGTCAGTACAATTTCAAGTTGTACTCTAGAGATTGGCGTTCTCTGTTTAAAAGGATTTGTGATAAGCGAGTAAGAGGTTTGTTATTAATGTTATTTCGAGTTATTTGATCGATTGAGTGTTTAGGCTTGTGAAAGTTTAATTTCATGATCGTGTACTATTGTATTTTTTTTGTATTTATATTAAATATTTACCTACTTATATTAAATAGTTAGTTATATATAAGTTTTAATAGTGTTACCTACATCTATACATTTAATAAAATTGGAGTGCCTGTTTGTAATATTGAAATAACACCGTTTTTTACTACATGTATATGAATATATACACGGTACATACACCAAAATAACATTTTTTACAATTTTTGTCTGTCTGTTTGTCTGTCGGTCTTTTTGTTCCGACTAATCTCTGAAATGGCTGGACCAATTTTGAAGGGACTTTTATTGGCAGGTAGCTGATGTAATATGGAGTAACTTAGACTACGTTTATTTTAGAAAAAATATTTTATAAATAATAATAATATGCGATGTAACCGACATTTACGCAGGCGGAGCTGCGGGCAACAGCTAGCTAGCAATAATAAAATAATACTCGTGCAGTTTTTTATTTACTAAAGGTACCTCTTCTAATAAGTACTTGTCTTTTCGTTTTAAACTTTATCAATTGCCAGAGTTTAAGTTTAAACTCTGCAATCCCTACTGATAATAACCTTAAACAGATTTTAATTCTACACTAGAAACATAAAATACTATTTGAACACCGTTAGCTAATCTACGCTCAATAACTATCAAAACCTTAAGGATTTGAAAGAAAATATGACCTTCCTTGATAAGCTATCTTATGATTTAGGCTGTACTTTACTTTTATTTACACTCCAACCCTATAATATACAATTATTGACCAGAGATTTTCATAATATTTTTCTTTTCTTTTCTGTCCTTTTGTAAGTAATATTCAAAAAACAAAATATGACTATGAAAACTGTTATGGATACTTGCACGGTATCGAATTTTCAACTTCGTGTAAGGTAATCAATTGTAACAACATCTTTATAAAGCTAAATAATAGAAAATATTATGTCATCACACATTAGTCTTAGATTCAGTTCATCGATATCGATATACCGACTTACACGTGCCTACAAAAGGAAATGACATAGTGTGTGATATGCGGAAACGTATTTAATGAAACGAGAGGGGTGCGCGTTGTGCGTGGGTCTACACTATTACGCACACAACGCATTGATGTAATCACGTACAATGTGTGTGTAACTGCAAAACTGAGGTTTAATGAAATGCTCCAATTGAGATATTTCGAAGGAAGTAAGACATTACAGTAAGCGGAGATAATAGGCGTAGTACATGTTTTGCATGTATTGTATAAGACGTTTACACAATTTTATACTCTATTTCTACGACAGAACTATTATTACAATTTATCAAAAGGTAGGTGTGTTATAACCTTTTGGTATGTACTGATATTTTTGACAGTACGAAGACTTTTGAAATCAGTTTTTTTATTCAGTAACGTATTATTTACTATAATCGTTGTTCGTAAATAAGTTACACGAATAAATACAAATGATAGCAATTTAAGAACATTGCGTGTATCCATTACCAAAAACGATTGAGTACATTCAAGTAGCACGATTTAGAACAACTCAAAAGTTTCTCAATTTATAATTACTGCCAGTTTAAGGAAGTCGTTACCAACAGTTACAGCAGACGATATTAATACTCCTCTAAATAAACTTTGAATTAAACGTTCTGTAGGATCCCGCTGGGTACCCATTCTGAACATATGTCAAAATCTACTGTGAGAACGTAATTCGACAATTGACACGACTTATTAGCGAATAGTTACTATTATACTTAAATAGCTTCGGGGCAAACCTATAATTTAAGGGCTGACCCCGAGAGACGTTTCTGTTATTCGAAATATTTCGATAGTATCGACTTGCGTGCTGTGATATTTCCCCTTGCTATAGAAACTGTGGTAATTTTAGACTGGTAATTTAGCTACGTGATGTTGTTCAACCAATTTACTGTTACATTATTGAGTGCGATTAAGGCAGGGGTTTGTGATCGTTAGTTAATTAGGTACTGCTTACTGGGACTGGTTGCCGCTTGTATACGGCATTATAATTTATTATAGGATTCAGTACATGTGTACGCAAAACAACAGCTGTTACTTTAACTGATAATACGGAAATAGGTATGTAGTTTTGTGGAATAAATTATTCTCTGATAGTACCTACTTACTAAATTAAAATTAAAAAAAATAACCGTTTTATCACTTCTTTGTTTCTTACTTTATGAAAATGGGGTGGATCCTTATAAAATCCGCTTCTCATTCAATTATAATTATGAGAAAATTCTCGTTTATTTGTATAATTATAAGCTCGCGAAAAATGTGAGAATCAGCACTAAATACGACAATAATTCACTTAAATTGTTCTCATAAAATAAACATGGCCGTGAGAATAACAAACAGTTGTAATGAATTACGTACAACCCCATCATTTCAATGCTATATAATGACCCGTTATGGCCGTTAATAAAAAATAATTCATAAAAATAACATTTTATAAATGGTGGACTGCAACAAAATATTATACTGTAATAAATAATGGTACACCCCGAATTTTAGTCATCGTTGCGCACACGGCACACGCTTAACTAAGTTTGGTACAACCCTACGTTTAAACTTGACATTCAATTCATTATGAGGCTAAAATGTTCTCGCTACAGTACCGCACTTATTATTTATTATGACCCCGCATGTGTCTCCGTACGGTTAAAAAACACAATGAAACATTCGAGATTATTACATCTTTCCAC
Organism: Parascotia fuliginaria; assembly: GCA_963082885.1. Taxonomy (NCBI): domain Eukaryota; kingdom Metazoa; phylum Arthropoda; class Insecta; order Lepidoptera; family Erebidae; genus Parascotia; species Parascotia fuliginaria. The sequence continues at coordinate 7,130,948 of OY720180.1, read as the reverse complement.
GTTTAATTGTACACAATGGGTAAACAACAAAAGCCGAGTTCTACATTTGTAACAGTTGCACTTGAATTCATTATAATAGCAGCGACACATACAACGAGAATGGACACATTTGTTTCGGCTTCGATTTTGTATGAATCGTGTTCAGTCAAATTTGAATGATAAAAGTTTGATAAGTTCAGCTCGTCGCGTTCGAGAATGTGAATAAATGAAGATATATTAATCTAGTTGGGGTTAAATTGTTATTAAAACTATGATTAATGGTTCCTGTTAATGGAGCACAGATTAAGGAGCGGGCTACACGCAACCACGTTTAAAATAAGCGTCGGTTAGCCCGTGACATAAGTGTAAATTTATCTTCATCATTACGACGTTAGTTTTGATACAAATTTCAAGTTCGGCCTTTACAAACCTCAAATTACTGCAGTTAATAAAGAAATAATGTTACTGGTAAACTATATTTAGTATAATTGAAAGCATTTTGAAAAAACAGACACGAATATTTTCTAAAGACCGAAATGGTAGCGGTCAGGTTACTTATGATTAACGCACAAGGAATGTAGATAATTTCCAACTACTTCTTAGACTTTCATTATAGTTAAACAAAGAGAAATCACTCGTGAGAAACTAAGGGCGTAATGAATATCAAACATTGACGCAAAAGTCCTATGTTTTATTAACTCATTACTAACAAAAATTCATTTTACGTTCAAGTTTAATCGCCTGCTGGTGTTCAAACAAAATTATCCGCTTTCATTGCCTTGGGATGCACGATTCCCTTCGATTTTCTATGATAAACAAACTTACATCCGCTTAAGGTAAACATGATCGTAAATTTTACTACAGCGTTCGCGGTAACGGAAATTCTACATCAAATCTAAATTTCGCTACTTTCCTCGCAATATGTTCACTCTCTTGTTTCAATCTTGTTTTATTTTCGTCATGACATTGAAGCTAAAGCTGTCTTCACATAGACTCATACGCCAGTTTTCAAACTTTGTTCAAACTAAGTAACTCGTAAGCAAAGCCGCAGCTAATGGGCGGAATTGGTTTTATTGACTTCCAGTATGTTAATATTGGCACTTTACTATTGAATTGTTCGAAAAAAAGAGTTCGAAACAAGCGTGACGAATGAAATTTCGATAATAAAATTAGCATAATCAATACAGGGGAGTCATCGATGCACCCCAGTAATGCACGCTGCTGGTGGAACCGTAACGATCTGTATCGAAGTTTATTGGCAGTGCTCCATACAAGTTTACATGTACTTAATGCATACGGAATTGAAATTAAGCATTATTTCATGCAAACGATCGCGTATAACGACAATTACTGTGATACAATCTATGTAGTAGCGTGAGTTCGCTTCCGAGTTGATTATTGAAACTTGCTCGTTTGTTTTCCTTGGAACGGTTATTTTTATTTTTTGAACAGCAGCGTTATTTTTTTGCCAGCGTATGCGATTTTATGGTATAACTTTTACTGCTCGTATGGCGTAGTTGTTGAGGTAGTATACAACCCTCTCGAACACGCTGAATGTTGTTCGCTCTATCTGTTGTATAGAGTTTTGTATGAGTGCCATTTGCCCGTGTCTGGGTGGGGCTATTGTCCTTTCTGTTATACCTTTCACGGTAGTTGTTCATAATAACTTACTAGCTGTCAAGCAAACTAAATGCAATAGATAATCTTTGTAGCTCAGTCTTATACTTGTAGCATCTGCAACAGTGTTCAAGAAGTAAATTCTGCTCTTTATTTCGGACTAGAAAATTATGATTAACCTCGTTAGATTTACAAAAATGCCTGATTTTATGGCAATCGTACATTGTATCAGTATTATCCGTCTCTATGGCGAATCCAGTTTAAACCCGCTACCGCTAAAACTGACAAACCACTTTCACACTAACTTGCGACTCTTATTTGCCCATTTAATATGGGTGGTTTCTGAATATTAAAAAAAGAGTATTTTCGAGTAATTTGGTAATCCTACTATAAGAACTATAGAAGTTTCATACAAACTTTGCCACCCCTTTATACCCTCTTAGGGGAGGGATTTCGCAAAATTCCGTCTAAGTGAGCACCTATATTCTAATAGGAATGACAATGCAAAGTTTGAGATTCCTAGCACTTGTTGTTTCTGAGATTTCGTGATAAGTGAGTGAGTGACCTTTTGGACTTCGCTCGCGTGAATGTCGTTTTCTCCAATAGACATTTTTATATTGTTTAAATACTGTTTTTCATACTATTTTTAATCTCCTATTCATACAAATCCTCTTTCACCTACCTAAAGATATCCCTCGTAAATCAATATACAATACACAAAGGCAAATTTTCACTACAATAACTTTCCCCTTCCCCTTCTTCCCTATTGCACTTTTTCTCCACTCTCCATAGTTTCCTCCTTCCTCTCCTCCCCTCCCCCTTTTCCTCTTCACCTCCTTCAGCATACCTTGCCCCTCCTCCAGCATCTCTTGCCCTTTCCTCCACTTCCCTCTACCTTGCCTCCTCGCTTTCCCCTCTCTTCCCTCTTCCTTCTCCTTCATTTTCCTCCTTTCCTCTCCCTTCCTATCGCTTCTTATTCCTTCCCCTCCCCTTTTCCACCATTCGAGAACTCCTTTCTTTCCGCGTTCCTTCCCCCTCCCTTCCTCTACTTTCTCCCTCACTTTCCTCTCATTTTCCCCTCATTAAACCCTCACTTCCCCCTCACTCCCCCTCACTTCCCCTCACTCCCTCCCTCACTTCTGCCTCACTCCCCCTCACTTCCCCTCACTCCCCCCTCACTCCCCTCTCACTTCCTCCTCACTGCCCCCTCACTCCCCCTCACTTCCCCTTCAATTTCCCCTCACTTCCCCTTCACTTCCCCGTTACTTCTCCGTCATTTTCCCCTCACTTCCCCTCACTTTCCTCTTACTTTCCTCTAACATTCCCCTCAATTTCTCCTCACTTCTCCCTCACTTCTCTCTGGCTTTCCCCTTACTTCCCTCTGACTTCTCCCTAACTTTCCCTTCACTTCTCCCGCATTTCCCCCAAGCTTCCTCTTCACTTCCTCCTCACTTCCCTACCACTTTCCTCTCACTTTCCCATCATTTCCCTCTCCCTTCCTCCTTCCCCTCAATTCCTCCTTTTACTCCCTCCTTTCCCTCCCTCCCCCTCCCAATTTCAAGTCGCTTGCTTCAAAAGCTAAAGATCTTTGTATAGAATAATTCCTGTCAAAATAAAATTATAATGATATTTTTTAACCGACTTCAAAAAAAGGAGGAGGTTTCTCAATTCGACCGTATATATAATTATATATTTTTTTTATGTGTGTTCGCGGATAAGTCCGTCATTTATGAACCGATTTGATGATTCTTTTTTTGTTAGAAAGGAGATATCCCAAGGGTGGTACCATGATAAGGAAACCAGGATCTGATGATGGCATCCTAGAGAAATCGAGAGGAACTTTCGAAAATCGCACTGACGTCTAGTGCATTTGTTATGTTTTTCATTATGTATTATAACTATTATAAGGCACTACTATTTAGTGAAGGTTTGGAGTCGATCTGATGATGGACCATAAAGACAGTCGAGGGAACTCCTCAACGATTTAAAGCAATTACTTGGTGTTTTGACTTAATTAATTTCTAATGATGAGAACTTTGCTCTCATATGGGTTATAAGTGCCATTACAGGTGACCATAGACAGTCGAGGGAATTCCTCAACAGCAGTCATGTCGGGCTTACTTCATACGGTTCAATATGCCAAAATAAAAAAATAAAAAAAATCGTGTTTACAAAAATAATACCTAAGTAAAAAAACCCATCACTAAAAATTGTAAAATAAATTAATTTTTAACAAAAAGAAAACCGACTTCAACCAGTAAGGAAACTAAACAGTAAAAAATAAATTTACATAGCACATAGTAATTCGTATTTTGATTCAATTAATCAAAAATATTTAAATAAGTATTTTATAATTTTGAAGTTGGTGCCAAGTAAATACTCAATAACTAAATACTATAAAAATCTTACTACAATAGCAAATTAAGATTGATAATACCTAAAAGTACCTAGTTATTGTTTTACTTGGCACCAACTTCAAAATTATAAAATAAAATAATTTTTAGAAAAAAAATGTAAACCGACTTCAAACAACACCTACATGTTCAATCCTTAACTAAAAAGTAGAAAATAATATTTTAATTACTTCATAGCAAAGAACATTAAAGGGGACTCAACGCAATCCTTGATACCTATAATACTTTACTATTTATAGTTTTTAATTAGTTATTTTGAAGTCGGTGCCAGCCAAGAAGGATCATAATGACCTTTATAAAAATAACCTACCTACTAGCAAAAAAAAAACTTAAAATTTTGCTTTATTGGCCAAAAATACTTTGACTTTGAGGCGTAATATGGCATTTTGTTTATTTGTGTGTTTTATGAATAATATAATTTCATACTTAAACTGCTTTATTATCACACTAATAACTCGACTTGCAAGTTAAGTTGCTTAATATAGTTTCCATTCAGAATAGTACAACCTCAGATGACTTTAAAATGTGTACATAATAGTCATTTTCGAAACTCAGTTGATCCAAGAAAACTCTGGATCCGTAGGTATACGTCACTGGTTGTAAATTGATGGGGTATTACCTGTTATTACTCTGTGTCTATATTGTGAGACAATATTCGAGATAGTCAGTTGGCTTAGTTTGAATCCTTCGATACAGGCTCGCTGTAATATCTCAACATAGTTAAGATATTATTGTGAATATAATAATATTATCTGTTTGTAATATCTGTTTTAAGAAGATATAATATAGGACTTTGACAGTCTGTCTAGTGGATGCAAATTAATACATTTACTGTGTTTGAGATGGCTGGATTATAGATAGACTGATTGTATTGTACGACGTGTTGAACCAATAGTTTAGTATCGAGGTTGATATAGAGTGTGTGTATTTGAGAGTACGAAAACTTTTTTATTTGATTTGCTTCCGAAATAGATTCAACGCTGCCTGATGGTAAAAAGCATTACTTAATTATTCTGTACTCAAAAAGCTAGTTATAAATGTTGAGTTCCTAACTAGCCTACGAAACACGTGTTGGAGTGTTTGAAAAACGTCTTCAAAATCATTCCAAAATCAGTCTTGTCGCATGTCGTTGGTAGTTACATTTAATATACGAACGACAGCCGAACGTATTACTGATATTACGCCTCAATAAGGGTGTGAAATTCGCTATTGTATTTTCTCTAATCTGTTGTAATACCAATAAAATTCTTTTATAGTCCGTTTTTTAATAGAAAAGGGCAACTTTCACACTAGGGAACGAGCTTCGTATAACGTGGGACTTTATAAACACACACGACTACAATTAACAAATACAAATTATACCCAGACAGTCTAAGCTAATAAAAGTTGATTTCATAAATGTCTCAGATGGGAACGTAACGGTAGTGACGTGCGACCAACTTACTCTAGACCTCGTTGAGTCCACTTATAAAGTGATGTTATTTATTAAAAAAGTCAAAGACATACAGAAAGATGTGTCCCTTTCATAGACAGAAAGAAAATTTGAATAGTACGTATAATATTCTGTATTATTATTAATATTTAGACAAAAAATTACCAATTTCGCCTGTAAAACAAAAAGTTATCCGAGTATAAAAACCCTCTTATCAAACTGAACAAAGTTAAGTAACGGCTAATAACGGCAAAAACAATATCTGATTGGGTCAAGGATCATCCAATTTGTTCGAGACGGTATTGATTTTACAACATTTCTAATTAAATGGAAACGTGGTCCGAAATATTTTTCCTTAAATAGCAGAGGTTATCCTTATATAACATGCTTAAACTTTGATTTTAGTCAAACGATTCATAGCAAAATATAATACTTATTACTAGCTTATACCCGCGCGTTGTCGCCTGTGTAGAATTTGGCCTATTTACGTTGTGTAAATATATAATAGCCTATGTGTTATTCTGATGTATGAGCTATATTATTGTAAAGTTTTAATAAAATCCATTCAGTCACACATCCATTCAAAGAAACTTTCGAGTTTATAGTATTAGTACTGTGCGGCAGCGTACTCATGCGTATGTGAGATACTGATATACATCAAAGCAAAGATCATGTATTCGTATTTGCACGTATTCCATGAAACACTCATACTTACTCGTACATAAATAGTTTAATTTCGAGGTTTATATGTGTATCCTATTAAATATGAAAAAATAATATGATCTTTTCATTATTCCAATACAATTGTCGGTTAATAAAATGAAATAATAAAAAGTTTTCGATTAAAATATAGGCTTTTGTCCCCACAGATATAAAGCTATGAAGAAACAACGTTGATAATGCTGCAGTGGCTTTGTATGGCCGTAATCCAGGATTGAGTGCTTAAACATACACCCACTCATTCATGGCTCTACCTATGTATATTATGCACACAAATTAAATATGTATAGACCGTGGAGGCAATCGATCTGTGAAACAATGCACATTGGGTGGCTGCTATATACATTATTTATTTATTACAAAGCGCCTTTGCTAATCACTAAAACTATTATAGAAAATTAAATTGAACTGACGATACTCGTCACGTGACGATACTTTATGCTAATAAGCTTTAACGATAATAGGATTCATCTTTTCTCTCTCAGCGTTTGAAATCCAACAGAGTTCATAATACGCGCATTTTTATTTATATTTTCTAACTTTATGTGTGCAATATTGAGTATATTAAGTACCAAGTAAAAATGTTAAAAAATAAATTACAAGTATCTACCATAAAAAGTATTAGTAGCTTTAAGATTTTTATTTGTTTCTATTGCAAAGTTTTTAAAGACTTTGCGTACAATTTATGTAGTAGTTAGTAGATACAATTAACTGACCTAGAATGAAACATTAAATTAAAGCTATAAACTTATCTTTCCGTGCCACATAATACTTTAATAATGTTATTTTTATAAAATAATCTTCATTTAATTATAACTGTTAATCCGAAACAATAGTTATACAGTAATGAAAGAATTCCAAAGCACTTCCATTATTAAAAGTGCAAGGTTTCACTCTATTGTCTCCAAGCAGGATTCGCACCATTTCCCTTGTACACTTTGATTGTATTGTGTTGCTATGGCTATTGCATAAACTGAGACAATGCAGTAATCTACTAAACAGAATGTAGTACACCTTCCCATGTATTGGATTATATGAACACTGAGTTTCCATTCTCTTAAGTTAATCTTGAAGTATTCTGATTAAACAAGCCATCATTTTTGTAGGTAACAATATTTAAGGAAATTATGCAGTATTTTTTTATTGTTGAAAACTTTTTTAGTTAGGTTTTTAGTTCATAGATTTTAGCTTCTGGATTCAAGCAGCTTCTAATTCGTCCATTTGCAAATGGATAGATCTTTGTTCAAGAGTATGATCTACTCCTATAATTATATTCTGCTATAGGTATTCTATAAGAGTTTCGTATGTTTAGATTAAAGCATCTGTTTCTTATATAAATAAGAAAATATATAAAAAATATATATTTAATAAGAAAATATATAATATATATAATTCTCGTGTCACGGTGTACGTTATTGAACTCCTCCGAAACGGCTCATTAGGGATTAGGGATAAAATATTATATGGAAAGATCTTTGCTTTTGAAGTTAGCAACTTGAAAATTGAAGAGAGGGGGAGGGGAGGGGAGCGAGAGAGAAGTGAGGGGGAAGGAAGAGGAAGTGAGAGGGAAGGGAGAGGGAAATGAGGGAGAAGCCAGGGAAAGGGAGAGTGAAATAACGGGAAAAGGAGAGTGGAGGGAGGGGAGGGGGAGGGAGGGGGAGGGAGGGGAGAAGCGGAATGGGGCGAGTGGGGAGGGAGGAGGAGAGGAAGGGAGGGGAGGAGTGGGGGAGAGGGGAATAGGGGAAAGTAGTTAAAAGTTTACGGAGGATATCTGTAGGTAGGTGAAAGAGGGTTTGTAGAATGGGAGATTAGAAATATCTATTTATATAAAAATAAATCCCTATTTCCCTTGGTCACGGCATCACGCGTGAACGACTGGACCGATTCCGTTAATTCTTTTTTGTTGTGTTTGTTATTGTCAGGAGAAGGTTCTGCGAAAAATTAGATAATAATTAAGACAGGACAACGGCTGTCGGGTCCGCTAGTATATATATATCAGCCAAAGGACGTCCCCTGCTGGACGTAACTGTTCTATATCTTATGCGATGATATTATGAGCTCATGGTGATCAATGCATAAGTAGCTAACTTTACTGTTTCTATTTCATAAGTAGTTCGACCCAATACGATACCTGTTTCATTTTATTAAAACATACATAATTTCGACTGGAATATATGCATAGTAAACTTTATTTAAATTGAATGTCATCATAGTAATAGTCCATAAAATAGCGATATCAAAGTACAAGTATTACAAATTCAAGTTAACTGACCTAACAAATTTATTGTGCTATGAATAGCTGTATTGCTAAGTTAAACTCGACTAGTTTGTGAGCGTTTACATAGTCGTGTTATACGAAAATGATGTAAGTAAGGTACTATGATAAAAGTAGGAATTTAGACGTTCGGTTGTAGAATATAAGGGGTACTTTTTATTGTCAATTGTGGTAGAGAAGAACGACTCCTAATGGTGATTGGTGACTGCCGCTTGAGGGTCTCAGAAGAGCTCGAAGCAAAGTATTAAGTTGGCACCTAACCTGACGCCGTCACTATGTAATTATTACAAAAAATTAGTCTATTTCTAATAAAAAGCGCAACCTTTTCTGCTATAATATTAAAAAAAAAAGAGTAACATTTGCTGGTGCAGCAGGTATACTGATTGGTTCTACACACCACCAAATATTTAATTTATACCTAGTGTACGTCACCTTTATTGTCTCTTTTACCTTAAGTATTTTCCTAACTAAGTATACTTACCTATTGTTTTTGATAAATCAGTGTCTTTATTATGGCGATGGCGTGACATTATGGCAACATAAGATATCGTCTAAGAAATGGTAAATTAATATCCACTTAATAAAATTACACGGAGATCTGAAGACAATAATCTATTATTTATTAATAATGAAATGATACATTATTAAAATTAATAAAAATATAATTTAATATAATGTCGTATCGTCTAACCACGGGAACGGGCATAACAGGAACCATTCTCGAGACATCATTTTGATGAAGATTTATGTCGCATACGCTAAATCACACACAGCACATCATTCAAAACACTGGTATGGCGTTAGCAAGTTAAACTTTATTCTATTTTCGTTTCTAATAAATATGTTCGTGAGCGTCTCTGCAACTTTTCAGTGTAAAGTTTCGGAATACTGTCGACAGGGCCATATTTTTGTTGGCTAACTAGCTGGAAGAAAAACATTCTGTCTGTCAAAAATTAATTTCGTGAAAACATTTCAGTTTTGAGTCGCATCTAATTTGGAGTAACGAAAATAGTGTAGCTTTTTCGAGTTAATATTACTTCGTCATATTATTATTAATGAGAGCGAAACTGTTTGTTATGTTATAGATAGGGACTGAAAACATAAGTTTAGTATTTCTGATATTATATTAAAGAAACTTACGTTTTTGAAACTTTTTACTAAAATAACTTGAATTAAAATAATAGCAATTTTTTTTTAAATTTGCTTTGTATTTAGGTTAAGTTACTATGTAGGTCGGTATTTAAAAAAAAAACGCAAGTAAGTAGCTACTAGGTAAAGTTAGCCATCGTTTGTTTATTTATTTATATAATTGGAATTTTTATCAAAGTCGACACGTAGGTATAGGTATAGGACATAATGTGCGTATAGTGTACACAAGCTGCATTCTATCATAGAAGGTTTTTTCAAAATGCTAGCTGCATGACTTGCTAAAAAAAGGGACAAAGCACACATACATCACACAAAAAACAATAATAGCATGTCGTGTCGTTTAAATACGTCGAATCAAAGCGGCCCCCCAATCATTAAACAAAACACATAAATAAATAAATAGCACCACCAGCGAGTGTAAATACATGGGGATGTGCCACCAAGTTAGGACACGTGCAAAAACTAATGCGTGGCCGTAAAAAGCTGTCACTAGATGCGGTTCAAAAATCAGTTTAAAAATTAATTGCATTTATTACTAGTTTTTATGTTTTTTATATCCATTTTTTTCATTTAGAAAAATCACAAATAGGCTTTTTTACGACAACGTCGAATTACGTTTTTATTTTAATTTAGATGATTATCTAATGAAGTGGACGTAAAAATTATAATTATTAGTTTCATAAAAACAACTGTTCTGACTGCGTATTTTTCGGCGGTCAACTCGAGACACTCACAATAGAAAAAGTCATCGAATTTCAAACAGATACACAATGCCTACTAGATAAGATATAACTTATGCTTCTTGTTTGGCAATGAATGTAGTGATACGCGCTTGGGCGCCTTCCAGTGAAATTATTAATGGCATTGGCAAGCACGTACCACATTGCACTGTACGACGTACTGTCGAGCACAACACTTCATAGCGCCATAAATTGCGTCTCGTAAACTCCGCTTCGAGCGACGCCGAGATCACTAAAATTAAACATTTAATGAGAAAATGAATTACCAGCAGTTATGAAACGTTACGACCACTACATAAGTTACATATATTTTTATTATCACAACCGTGTGCTGCAGCGGCATGTTTCAACGGCTATTTATTTATTAGAACTGACAGAGAATTGTTCATAAATAGTAAAATAATATTTGCAGAATCAAATTTGCAAACGAGCGTACCTCGCGTTTTGCGCACACATAGGCAACTCCGCGGGCTTTATAGTGTGCGGGTTGGAAACTTTTGATCCCCTGACATAAATCTCCATCAGAAAATAGGGAGGGACGTAACCGGCTTAAGCTTAACAGTGACTAGTGGCCCCGAACCTTAGTTTAAATATATTGTAATAATGATAAAATATACTAGTTAATTTAGACCATTATTTATTTTACTGTAAAGAGCTTTTTGTCATAACAACCCACTGTTTGTATGAGGAACGTGCGAGGCTCGCAAATATTGTTTCATATTTCGGCTCTTGTTTGGAGTTTATTTTGGCAAATAGATTTGTATTATCGGAGCTGGTAATCTTATTCCGTTACTTAGCTAATCACTGTTTAGTGTCGTCGTGTATTTGTATGTAGGTATAGAGAAATACAAATACTACATTAGTCACGTTATCAAGTATGTTGGTAATCTTTGTCATTTTGTTTACATTTATTCTGAACATCAGTAGTATTATTAATTTGAGAATTTCTACACAAAATAGTAAGCACGGTTTATGTTCACAAATAAATAAAGGAAATAATGATGATCACGTATTTAGTTTAGTGAAGAAGTAAAGATGTGTATTTTTCACTACTAAACTACAATCAATATATCTTTAAATTGCGATATAATTAAACAACATAAAAGTTATTCGAAGGAGAGTTCTCCTAAACTTTTATTTGCGCGTACGAGTTATTAATTTTACAATTCTTTCAGTTGACTGAATACCTACTAACTAGCAAAGGACTCTATAACTTATCAAAATTTATCGATGTGTAAAACTGTTTTATCTTTTTTTGCAAAGTTTTTTAATAAATAATACAATTCAATGGTTTTATGACTAGATATACGTAATTGATATATTGTATTGGATAGGTAATAAGTTGACATTTAAACTTATACAACCTTACACTTTTATGAATATTCTCTGTAAATACTTATTAATAATTTATATTATATTTTGATAGACAAGTCAAGTAGGTACTTGATTCTGTCCTACCTATAATATTTTATGTAGACAATGTCAAAAATAGATACTTAACTTTTGAAATAACTAGGTTTTGAACAAAATTCAAGCTACTATTAAGTATACTATAAATTAACTTCAAATTAATTTAATCATAGTCTCGAATTTAATATGAGTACTACGTTACTTTACCGATAACAAGCCTCAGAGGGTTTTGAACGAAAAATTATTCTTGAAAATATTATATTTATTTCACATAATCCTATAAGTCGCAATCAGATATACGAGTAGCCATTGATATTTTAATTAAAGTAAACTGTGGGCGATGTTTTTAATAAAATGAAAATGAAAGAGGTTATTACGCTGAATGAATTCTTAAAGGACTCTAGGGCTAAAAATATCCTAAAATAAATCAAGTTATCTCACTCTTATGCCATAATGAAAATCCTCACACTTCTAGTCGGTAGTCTGGCTCTTTCACTGTACAGGTGGTAAGGCTATGGAATTCTCTTTCTTATGAACAACAACATTGAGAACATTTTTTATCTATCGTTTATAAGTAAACTTATAATGTATGTATTTATGTACCTATATGTATACATGTATTTTTATATGTATGTATATTTATGTATCATTAATTATATAGTTAATGTATTTAATATACAATGTTGTATGCGTACTATAGCTAGCTATGTTATCTTCCAGGTTAAGTCTTACTCTGTTATTTTCTTCATATTTGTGCACTTAATTATATACTCACTAATATTACTTCCTCTACCACTACAATTTCTATGTGCTATTTTTCTATGTGCAATAAATAAATAAAATATAGAATAGTTTTATCATGTAGTCAAAAGAATTGTTGAACCATTTTAATTGAAATATTTTTTTTTTAAATCTTTTATTTTTATAGAGGCTTTTACCTTACAAAGGTATGTCAGCCTCATCGTAGTCTAATGTTATGAGTACTACAACAACAATAATAATGTTAAAATTACAGTATGTCCGCAAAATGCTATACAATAGACAAATACTCGTACAATATAGGTAGTTAGGAAGGGGAGGTCATCGCTGCCGCCGCTACCATTTTATATATTAGTTTGGCTTTTTTGGCACCAGGTTCTGCTAATATGTTTGTGAAAGCGCCCATATTATATCTATTAATTTTCAGGTTAGTTAGCAATGATGCCCTCTCTCTTTGGTTCTTTTCACATTCCATTAGCAAGTGTTGGACATCATCAATTTTAGCACAAACTACACAATTGGGTGAATCAACTTTTTTCATGAGATATCCAAACTTGGCAGATGGAAAGTGACCAGACCGCAACCTATGAGCCATAACTACATCTGCTCTACTTACAGATTCCATTTCTGCAAACCAAGGAATCCGAAGAGGTTCACTTTGCAAAGTCTTATACCATATCCCCTTTTCGGTACTACGTTGATCAAAATATTCTTTATACTTAAAGTAAAGAGTGTTTTTAAAGAGACTTATCACTTCTGTGTAACAGGATCAACATGAATACACTGTACGTTTTTAATTCTGTTGTGGTCGTATTGTGAATACAACGTTCTATATTATTACTTATTGTTATTAATTGAATGCATTTTAATAGTCCTATTTCATTATTGTTTGGCAGTGAATGGTATTGCAAGAGCTACGTAAATAGTTAATAGGTTCTGGTTCGAGAGTAGTGTGAAGTCAAATTCATGCTACATGATGAATAACTGTCTCGGAGCGGACCTAATTGGTAATGATTAATTACTAGTAGATCTATTTAATATGTCATATCATGGCTGTTATGCAATGTCATATCATGTTATATTGTGTTATATTTTTATACAACGTTTAAATTGCAAGCAATGCGAACTGACATTACTCAGTTTACTAACACAGACGGCCGTACTTTTGCTTGTTCAAACAAGCAAAAGAACGTCGTATACCACTTCATAAAAAATACTATAAACATCAACAACATCAATTAACTTATTGTCTATAACTGATATTATTTAACGCCTAGGCACAGTTAAGTTTGTAATACAAATAATATCACACACATACAGAAAATTTAAAAAAAGTAAACATGTGTGCCCACAAAATGAGTAAAGTAGTAAACGATATAGGGGACAATCCCCCACAAATCTTTCGTATCTACCAACATTGTGGTCCCTAGCGGTATATTATTGAACTTAATGGTATCATTTAACGTATTTCAATATTCAATACACATCGTAACGTGCTTGTCGCGTACTTTTGGGGTTCTATAGTAAAATAAAAAAAAGTTTAGAAGTCAGTATAATTAACAATTTTATGACCCAACTGCAGTATTAGCAGAAATTAAATACGAGATGTAGTATGTACCTGTACTAATAAACATGGATTTTGACTAGGCATCGTCTTTAAAGCAGTAAATATTCAGTATCAAACATTTTTATGGACTGAACCGATTTTATTTATGTAAGTATTTTCTAGTTTTCAGTTAACTACATGTTCATTTGTATTAATTTTTTATTAATTATAATAAATTAATAAATAAATTTTATTTGTATTAATTACAACGTTCATTTAAATTTCTTTTTTATTTAAATAATTATAGAAATTGTTTTTGTAGTTTTACTATATTAAAAATATAACAATTGTATACAAAAACCTTGTCGAACCTCAAATTCAAAATTAATTTATAGTTTGATTTGTATTCATAAAAATAAAATAATAAATTCAGATACTGATATGAAATACTGGTTGGAATAATAATATATGTACAAATGTACGGAACTCGATAGTTGATTATATTTAGTACGCTTTTTTCTATATTTCCCGTCCATTTGACAAATATTGATGCGGTTATAATGGTCTGAGCATTACTTGCAACTGTCATGGCAGGTCCATACTAAATGTGAAGCGTAAAATGGTTTCTATGTTTCAATTATCGGTAAAGTGAGATATATTGTTATTTTTTATGGTTCAACCATATCTGGTTGAATGAATTATGTTTCATTTATGCCAATATTACATTGTTTGAAATTTGATTTGTACATTGTATTTATGTAGAGTATTAAATACGAACGTGTGATTAATCTATTGGCGTGTTTGTTATTTACCGCCTTTGTCAATGTAAATAATAATATTAATATAAATAATAATGGACTCATTGACTGTCCGTGAATTTTTCGTTTTAAAATACCTATAGAACCTAGATATTTTTACCCGTGAGTGTAGGCGACTAATGCTAAATGCCAGGTAACGAGCAACAGTGTTAAGTGTACTACATAACCACAATACAGTAATCACCAGTTTGGCAAGTACGTACCTTTGAAAAAGGCGTATGCCCGTCTTGGTTCGCATAACTCTAGCCAAGATCAGTGTTACTTATAAGAAGATAGTGACTTCGATCTGGTATTAAACATTGGCAATAATACTTTATTATTCAGCACCAAAAATATAAATTAAATTACAAAAGTTGTTAAGGATATCGATAATGGGATTCAGTTACACACGCGCACACAAATTGCTGCAAAGCGCATTGTTCATATTTAATTTTCAATAGTACTCATAATTTAAGCATGCTCCGTCGAATTTGGTAGACGGGTGGGCAATTTAAATTAATATAACATGTAAATTAGTGTGGTATATTACAGTTTAATTGTTGCGGGACAATGACCGCTGGGCCGTACGGTAGATACTATGCGGGGAAAGGTACGCCACTATCAACCTATAAAACAGAGAAATACGACAGTAGCGAAAATTTTGTACAAAATACAAAGGGAATAGATAAAGTGTATTTGAGATTTTAATAAAACTAGAACTTCAGACATACGAGAATATCAAAATCGACATTACCATTAATTCTTTGGAATTTAAACAACCACGCGTCAATGAGTGGAAAGAAAAGCTTTTACAGTCAATTTAATTCATTTATTTATAAATTATCGAATTTTCACTATGCTTTTCGATCAAAACTAAAATTCTGTAATTTAGTAAGTATATCCATAATATTCTTTATCATTTCACTATATTATTTTAACTAGCTAACTGATTCGTTCATTTGGACGTTTATATAAAATATAATGTTAGAAGAAAATAAAACTATTGATCATAAAGTAATGGAACTGTATCAATCACAGAAAAATGAGAAATGCATAGCCACATATGGCGCATTGGGTGAAACTAAAGTGAATCGTGTTCGTGATCAATCAACCATTGATTATATTTTCTTCTACGCTTACGCATAGACATAGCTAAAATTCTATCGACTCCTTAATATATTAGTTATTGAAATAAATTATATATATATGACTGGCCTGTTGGTCTAGTAGTTAGTGACCCTGACTGCTAAGCCGGAGGTCGTGGGTTCGATTCCCACCCAGGACAAACCTTTGTGTGATGAGCATGATTGTTTGTTCTGTGTCTGGGTGTAATTTATCTATAATATGTATGTATTTACAAAAAAAAAAGTATATAAGTAGTATATCAGTTGTTTAGTACCCATAACACAAGCAAATATATTTGCTTAATTTGGGGCTAGATGGCGCCGTGTGAATGTGGTAGAATATTATTATTATTATTATTATTATTATTATTATTATCTACAGAAATTTATTTGGCGCTATTGCTTATATTTTCAATTGTAATGACATTACAATAGGAAAATTATCGCCGTTAGCTTGGGCGTAGTCGGAGCGCGCCGCATTAAAAATTCCGTTAAGTATTATAGTAGTAGTCGTAGTGTAGCAATGCGTTGTGATGTGATCCGTTGCGACTCGCCTGTAATGTGCGATAGATTATATAAAATGTAATAAATTGATGTAGTAGGATTTTGTTACATATATGCGATGCGATGCGGTGCGGCCTGCCGTAATTTGCACGCGCCTTATAGGAACAATTAAATAGTAGGGATAAACCAGTAAGTACAAGAACAAAAACTTCTTCTTGTGTCATACTGGACTGAGGTAGTGTAGAATCACTAATTAATAAGTAATATCATAAACGTATTATAAAGCTACTACATCTTGACATACATAAATATATTTGTTCAAAAATGTTACAACAAATGTTGTATCACAAAATAAAGGTTTACATGTACGTATGTGTTTCAGTAAACGTCCTTTTTGCCTACTGTGTTCATAAATAAACAGGATCACGGACAATCTGAAGTCGAATCAAGAATCCCGTAAAGTTTGCAAGGGTCAAAGAGGAAAATGGGGTCACTGGGAGTTGTGAACGTGGGATTAGTAAACTAACTGTACTGCACCATTGTGGGCCCGAACTTAATTCGATAACGAAATCTGTTCAGCAGTTACAGTTGTTTGGTCTTAGGTATTGAGTTACATCTATCCATTTACTCATTGGTACACCGACCAATATCATAAATGTATTAAGTGTATCCTCATTTGTTTGTTTTTCCGTACTCTTTTGTAAATATTCGGAGTAGAACTGACAGAACGAGGTTTCGAGGTTACATACGACTTGACAAACAACTTACCATGAGACGGGTAGTATGCATGTTTGAAATAAGTATACAACCCGCCTCATTGTAAGTGGTGACCATAGACTTTGGACTTAGGTGTGTTCCCTCAGCATTCTATGAACAAACATAAACATAATCAAGCTGTAGCCAATTTCCTGCGAAGGAGGAAAAGGATAAGAATAGGGTTGACGGGTAATTGGGCCTGCGGCGTTCTCACTCATGAAATGAAAAGTATGAATCTATTTTACGTCGATTTTCTATTAGGCTAGAAACGTCCGGTCTATAGGATGTCTGTTATTTGGGCTATCTAAACTAGAGCGCCGAATTTTACAGAGGTGACTAATTTTATGGTAGACACTTGTAGACCTAGACAAGCGGCATAAATGCTAATAGAATATAATAGATTAAAGAATGTATTGGATTGACATAAGCTAACGACATTGTTGGCGTTAGCTTCTATCTATCCTGAGGCCCTAGACAAGTGTCAAACATTTCTATTCTATTCATAGAATAGATAAAAAATGTATGGGATTGACATTAGAGCTGGCGTTAGCTTATGTCAATGCAATACATTTTTTAATCTATTCTATGAATAGAATAGAAATCTTTGCCACTTGTCTAGGGCCTCTGTTCTATTAGCATTTACGCCACATGTCTGGGCCCTGTCTTTACATGAACATGACTTTTTGCCCGACTGTCGCAGTCAAGGAAGGTAATGTTTTTTTAATAATATATATAGCAATATATATTATTAAAAAACATATAATATAAAATGAATTTTCATCATTTATTTATTTTATTATAGTGATTTAAACAAGCATGTTTAAATCACTATAATAAAATAAACAAATGATGAAAATTAATTTTAACCTAAAATCGTTCTCTGTCAAAGGAACACACACAGCTTCAAGCCTTTTTTTACTGAAGGTATAAGGTATGACACCTACTTTTCGCCAGGTATGTTGGGTCCTATTTAATAAATAGGGGGTGAGATTAATGGCGTTTACGCCGATGAGACTTTATAGACAGAAAAACCCAATATCACTTTATCCGACTCGGGAATTAACTCCGAGTCCTCTGCGTTGTAGTCCGTAATACCGGGCCACCGAACCACAGATGCAGTCGACGCTGTAAACTTTGGGGTTAATAAAACCAACGTCGAACAAACGTTACTAATTGATATTTAATTAGTTACCGAAATTCGCTTTTTTAAAATTCCTAGATAACCTAAGAAAATTGCACCTAATATACAAACAACAGTTGTTGTTTGAATAAAAGAGTTTATATCGAACATATATAACGACAATATGATTCATTTTATTTAACATGCTTTGCATAATAAATGGTAGAGGCTATAAATAACACGAGTCTAACTCACATAAACTACTTCGGTATGACACTCGATAGAAATAAAATGTTTTATAGTTATAACAGAGCATCTTGTTTCGGTGTACACTTGGTTGTCTTGCCGTAAAAGCTTTAATGTGTTGCGTCGCGATCATTTTGGACATTCCAAAATAGAACAGTAGTTTCTTTTCTGTTTATTTAGAGGAGAATTTGCTATTACCTGAGGGCCTAGACAAGTGGCATAAATGTTAATAGAATAGAAAGAAAAATAGTTTAGAATAGATCAAAAAATGAATCTATTCTATTCTATTAGCTTTATGCTACTTGTCCAGGCCCACAGATACGATGCTTATGAATAAAATGAAACAATGGTGTTTAGCCATCCAATCGGTATTCTGAATGTCCTGTAGCTATTATAACTAGGCCTTCATTTTTTTTTAATTACCCACTTTATAGATAACATTAATTAACAGTATCAACAGATAACATTACAAAAAAAAAATCTGTTATCAGAAACAACAGACCATAACTAAGCATATTTTTTGGTCCATTAAAATCTTAATATCCTTATTCCATGCTTTCACGAATACCACTTATACGGGCAGTAATTAAATAATAACAACGAAGCGATTGCGTTTTCCAATGGATTCATTAAAATTTTATTACACGCAACAATTAATGTTGAAAGTTGTCACAGTGCTGTGTTTTTAAAATTAATAACAGGTTATAAAAATGTAAAATTTAACCGTCAAAAATTGTGTTAGTCTGTGATGGTATAAAGCAATGTACCTTAGTTGTTTTAAAATTCTTATTAATAAAAACTTACTTTTCAGTTTACTTTGGATATTGCTGGTGAACGAAGTCGTGAGGACGACTGGACGAAATACAATCTCTCAAGTCGTTTCTTAGTTCATGAAGTAGCTGAATTTCGAATCAGAATTTTAACCAACTTTTAACACGTGCAGTAATTATAAGCTTATAGAAAGTTATAAAATATCTAACCTTTCGTTGTTTTTTATAGAGGTTAATACTTCGTAAACCTTTAACACTTATGACATTATAAAACTGACATCATCAAACAATCATTCACGACTTGGCAATATTTAATCTTCACCTTCTTAATCTTTAATTGTATTATTTAAGCCACATTCAAGTCTTGTCAAAATAATATTGCAATTAATTCCAGTTATTATTTAAATCAAAATTTAAAGTGATATTGCTGACAGATGGTGTGCCCATCTTATGAAATAACCCATTTACTTGAAGTTTGCAGACTGGTTTATGTTAGGGGAATCATGCACTTTATGTTCTTTTATATTAAACACCATATGTATGAAAAGTAAAAGCTATCCGAAATCGTGAACGCATGGCAAACAGTTGTCAATAAAATTTATTTGTTCGTCCATGTTGTTTTTGTTTTTTCAAAACCTTATAGACTTGTGTCGAGAATGGTGTTGTCAAGATAATGTTTTCTATAGCATGTCTTTCGGATTTTGATATTTCTCTTATTTATAACATTTTTTATATGCACAAGTGTTGGTGCTAAGCCATTGATCTTGGACAATGCGTAAATTGATCAGAGTACTAATCTAATATTGAACTATGTGAATTGATTTACGGAAAATGTTATAAAATGCTACTAGTTTTACGGGTATTTATTTTACTTACAGACTTTTACGGTTAATGAATCTAACCTCTTATCTAAAACACCATTACGCAATGCTGAACGATAAAGCGTTCTTTTTCTCTTTTATTTTTATATTATGAACAAAAAAAAAGAAATACATCCCTTATCTGGATAAAATCTCTTTGAAAGAAACTCAAACAATTCGAAACACCTCAAGACATTACCGTGGGGCTCCTAAATTTGCGTGTACAAGCAAAACGCGTAATGTCGGGGTGAGTTTGCCAAAATCGTATTTAAATTCACCGATCTCGACACGAGATAAGCAAAATCATGAGTTAGGTAGGAAGGGTTATAGAATCCTGCTGCGTGAGGCCGCATAATTCCGTTTCCAGTAGGGTGTCCACGCCTATGGTGTTGACGCAAATTTCTCGATCTCGAATGGATGCCTCTTTAGTGTTTGGCTGAGAAAATTTTCTTTAAAACGTTTGCAAACAAAGGTTTTATCACAAAATCTATTTGTTTACTTTTAAGGATGAATGTACAATAATAGACATTGAATTTGAGAAGTCATCGTTTTAGGAGTGTAATTTTTTGTCACTGCAATCGTAGAATTAATTTTCTTATCTACTAATTTTAAATTAAAATTTAGGTAATCCTAAATTGTATGTTGCGTTTTATTTATTTTGTTGCATAATTATTATGAATACCTCGCTTTTAACGAGCTATAATCTTACTATAATCTTGATCATCGTTGCATTGTAAAATTAACTAAAGAACTAAACTTCACGCTAGAATTCAGATTTTTACTGTAGGTAGCAGATTATGTGATGAGCAGCCAGTATTGCAACTAATTACCAAAGTCGGTTATCAACTCATTTATTAAATTTTTATTACTTGGTAAGAAGATGTACGCTTTTACATCTTCTTATGGTTTTATAGCTTCAATTTTAACCCTATTCCGTTGCGATTACAGAAACGGGCATTTTAAAACCCTAAAACGGCTGTACCAAATGTTTTCAGGTAAGAGGATTCTCAACCATACTTAGCGCCAACAATTAAGTATCCCCTAATTTAATTAAACAACCAACAATTTATTTCTGTCAGATTTTATTTTCCTTTTTTATCCGGTGGCTCGACCGTAATTTAGGTACCCTAATCCCCGCTACTGGGTACCAAAAGGGGTGAGAGGGAAAAAGAAAAGGGTGATTAAAGATAAACAACGGTTTGGACCAAACGTGAGGCCAAACACTGTTACGATAATTTGCAATTGTATAATTATCTTTGGTGGTAAATTAAACAAGAGTTTCATGCGTTTCGGAGATGATGACTGAGATTTATGTCCGTAAGATATTATCTTGGTAACAGTAATTTATTGATTTGCACCAGTTTCTTAAGCCATTTATGCCTATTTTACTGAAGAAATGAAGGTAATAGGTAGATAAATTACAAAGAAAAATTTCAGGATAATAATAATAATAAGTCGTTCTAGTTATCCGTTTCTTGAAATCTTCATAGGTTTTTGTGTAACATTACTTTATGAGGATTTGATTTGAAATGATTTCATTTGTTGTAAGGTAACAACAAAAGTACTCGTATGTTGTGATAAGTAAGAAGTATTTATGTTTTCACTTAGGTAGATATTTAATTCATTGTAGGTAGGTTTTAACTTCAGCGTGTGGTGTAGTGGTCCCCGACCTAGAATATGGGACGACTCTATCTTCTCTCGTGGGTGTCGTAAGAGGCAACTAAAGGTCAGTAGAGTTATTTATACGGCTTGTTTTGTATACTTTAGGAACCAGACCGATTTTCGGGATAAAAAGTAGCTGGTGTCTCCGACACTGAATATATTTACATACCAATTTTCATCTAAATCGGTTTAGCCGTTTAGGCGCTGAGTGGTAACAAACACACAAAATTTCGCATTGATAATATAAGTAGGACTGTGGTCACTTGTTGACTAAACCAAAGGTCTAAACTGTCTAAAGTCATACTCTTCCTTGCACTAGATTCTTGTCTAATCCAAGACAAATACAGTATTTTGTTAAGTTTTTAAATTTATCTCCAGTACCTACCGTTTATACTTAATACACTAAACATTAAAAAACCATTCTAATTTAAATAGGGTAGAGTCTTACGTAACCTTAAAATAACGCCATTTGGCTACGACGGCAAATCGCTTAATTTCCCGTAATGCGAAATTTATTTTATCTTCTACCCACATAAACTATGCCGTCCATAAAAAATGCCGAAGATAATTCAGAGCAACATAAAAAATCCTTTCAATATTTACAACATCGGAAGAAGACGTGAATTATGTATTCGTACAGTCTGATCCTGACGGTCCTGACCTCCGGATCACCGGACGTTTGACCTACTACCCGACCCACCGCAAGACAAAATTATTTTTATGAGAAGCAATTTTCTTTTAAAATTGTGCTATTTTTCAGTTCTATTTTGCTATGATATTATTAATAAACAGTTTGCATCGTTTGATATTCTGGCAAAGAATGAGCACTAATAAAGTTTCTAAGATAGAGCATTAGCAACAACTACGCCAATAAAGAAAGGAATGATATTCTGTTACCGATTAATTGAGTGTCGCGTTTTTTCAATTCCTGTACGCCACACTAAAGAAGACAAAACCAATAAATATCTCTTCGTGAACATTTTATAAAGGCACACCGATTCCTCAAGAGAATTAGCTCTATGAATATTTTGAGTTAGAAGAATTTATATTGTAATCACTGTAGATATTTATCCTATAGGTACAGTTTCAGAGGTATTTTTCAATATAAAGACCATACAACATTATGTATAGTTTTGATATCTAACGATCGTTATAAGTTGCAGTTATTTAAAAGTAACCTATTTAAAGTACAACAGAATAGAATCGATACACGGTTTGATGTAAATCATAATTAACTACAAATCATCAACATATCAGGCGAAAGACGTCCACTGCTGGACATGGGCCTGCCCTAATTTAACCACTTTGGCCGGTCTTCAGCCGCCCTTATACCACGTCTCCCTGCGCGATCGTTTAAGAAACGAAGAAATCCGCAGGCAACCAAAGTAACTGATTACCTATATATTCTTAACTTTAATTTAAATACATAATATTCCAAGTATTATCTAAGAATAAGCTGAAAGAAGAACGAATTTCCTACGAAGTATAATGCTTTACATCTAACCTAGCCCAATAATATTCGCTGTTGCATTATTTTTGTAAAGACTCTGGATTACCGCAGCGCGCCCTCTCTGAGGTTTCGTCTTTGTTCTTGTTAGAAAGGATTTATTCGAGTATTAGAAGCCGGAGGTTCTATTTTTAAGTAGAGATTTTGTATATTTATTTTTTGGTTTATTGTAAGTTTGCTATTTCATTTTTAAATTAAGTTGTGTTTTGGGTATTGAATCTTTTGTATTGGCGTCATTGGTGGCCTAAGATACCTGACAATGTTGAGGGTTTGAAATGAAATTAGAAGTCAAGTTTATTTTGTACCTGACAGGACTAAAATAAAGCGAAACGCGACTTCCATGGCCAGTACGTTATGGAGATAGAGTTTCTACCCTATGGTTGCTGTGAGGTTGGTTACCGATAGCAACAGAATAAAAATATGGGCACCCAAATGTGTGTGTGTTAATATAAAAATCCTTTCTGTTTATTTTCTACACATATCACTTTTCACCAGGTGGATAACAAGAACAACTGCCGTACAATATAAAGCTTAAATACGAAAGAATACTTGCCGTATTTTCTAACTAAACAATAACATTGCCACTATATGTTACTCTATCCTAATTACAGTTCAATTAATTAAACTGATTTAATGCTATTTACTTAATTACTTTGTGATCAAATTAACACTCATTGGGCTTTAATTTAGCTAAATACGTCTGACCTGACCCCTCACAAGATGGACCAACGACCTGATGAGGGTGGCAGGCAACCGATGGATGAGGGCGGTTGACGACCGGTCGAGGTGGCGAAAATTGGGGGAGACCTTTTCAGTAGTGGACGTCTTACGGTTAATTTTGATGGTGATTATCATAGGCATATAGTAAAACTGGTCTCCAAACACTGTTATGAATCGCTTGGACAGCAGCAGCTATGGGCAGGAATAGGTAAGGTAATTATGAATCGCATAATTGGTGTAGCTATAGCGGGCTCCCGAATACTATTACTGTTTAGCATATGGTAGGTACACATTGCTATAGTATAAATATAAGTGTGGTACTTAGTTGTCCTTGTTTTGCGTCCGGCATGAAGGTGTCTATAAAATAATATCTATTTCTTATACGAACGGTTCTAACGTATGATATACACAATATACGTAATATTAAAGATTTTTTATTTCGACTGTTATATAGATAGACAACCATTAGTTTAAATAAATACCTATCAGAATAATAAATATACCTGATTGAGAAACTGGATTAATTAATATTACCGACATTTATTAAATGTTTTAAAGCTACTCGTAATATTGGACATATTATTATATTTATAAAAACTAGTTTCATACAAATACCATATTTTGTGAGTGTCACCGGCCAAAACGGAATTTACACAACATCCTTACTATAACGTTAATGGTTTATTAATATTTTATAATCTTAGTAAATCTAATAAAATAAAATTAATAGCCTTATTATTTATCCACTAAAACTGTAAATACACATATATTATATTTTTATTATTAATGGGTTAGTTTTACTAATTGGACGGTGTTAATTCTTTTTGAATGTTGACATTATTAGTATATAAAAAAAGCTTGTATTGCGAAATGTATGTAAGAAGGATCTTGTTAGAAGATTTAATAGACACGCCTCTATTCAAGAAAACGTTTGAATCTCAACACTGTAAGTTATGTCTTGGTGTAATCTAATCATTTATAAGACTGCTTCTGTGGTTCGGTGGTACTGTGTACGGACTGCTATGCAGAGATTGCGGATTCGATGCCCGCTGTCTGGGTGTTTATATTATAACATGCATGTATTTATAAAAAAAAAGTAAGTATGTATATCCGCATTCTAGAAATCATAACACAAGTTATAATTGCTTACTTTGTATTACTGGCATTGTGTGTAGTTGTTGAGATAATATATAACGGTAAATAATATGACCGTGTGCATCTAGAACCACCTTATCTCTTCCCGTTATCAAGAGACACCTAAAAGAATGCCAGAACGCGCTGCAATGTCACCTGCTTACTAAATATCATTTTACTGCTTACCTAAGCGCCTTGCGAAGCGTAATGACTAATTGAACACCGCTATTTAGTAAAGTGTTATTTAGTGGGGGTATAGGATACCCCACTGCATACAAGTTGATAGAGTGACGAAGTGTTGTAGTGGGAATGTATGATATGCTTAACCTAACCAAATGTAAAAATCCAGTAGTACTCAAGTACTATATTTACCTTAGGTATTTCTATATTGCAGCCTGTCTAAAAGCGAAGCGCAATTATTTAGTACGATAAATTGATGTTCTATTAATAAGGATAATCCCATTCACACACCTATCAATGACTTCTGTAAGCCAGGATTAACAGCTATACTGGCAAATACTGAACTAGGACACTTGGAGGGATAAACAATAACTCTATTGTTTTGTATAGAGACAAATAATAACGATACTAACGTTTTATGGGACTATTAATAAAAATATTAAAGTAATAGTTTCCTTTAAAGCAGACAATAACGGATACTTTTATAATCTTTATACAAGAAAAGGTATCCGCTATATATCAACACATAACCATCAGGAAGTAGGTATCCTAGGAGTGTAATAAAATTAACAAAAATGCTCCTGTTTGTGTTCTTTATATAATGTTAACTAAGGACCGGATGAGATCGGTACTTTGCTCAGAGGAAACTTGCGTCACGGAAAGGACATAGGCAATTTTAATCTCGATTGGAGTTGGTCCCCTATCATATAGATTGATTAATATCTGCCTCTTTAAACAGAATGTTTCTATCAAAAGTAAGGTTTTGAGTATCGTCTCTTATTAGAAAAAACCAGGGAGCCTACCACCATCTCTTAAAGCAGTATTATTTTAATTTTACTTTGTGTTTTGTCTTTTTCTTTTCTACCATTAAAACAAGGATAGAGACAAGGTCAGAGGCCCTAGACAAGTGTCAAACATTTCTATTCTATTCATAGAATAGATAAAAAAATGTATGAGATTGACATAAGCGTTGGCGTTAGCTTATGTCAATCCAATACATTTATTAATCTATTCTATGAATAGAATAGAAATCTTTGCCACTTGTCTAGGGCCTCGGTTATAAAAAGATTGCTATATGAGGCTGTAGTTGGGCCCCAGGTACACTATGTGAGTAGTATCTTTAGGTCTCCTATTCACAACCCCTCTCAATTTAAGAACCTTAATTGATTTAATTAAAACTAGACGTCATATTTTTTGCCCTACCTTACATTTGAAGTTTTATTTTAGATTTTATTACATGCAGCAAAATATCGTGAGGGATATAACTCTAGGTAAGTATCACAAAAAATGTGAAAAGTTGACGAAACATAAATAACGAACTGCATTTGTTTCTTTATCTGCCAACCGCTATTTTATATTTTTCACTAAAGACAATTCTGTTATTATTAAAACTTTCTATAAGCTACGGTAATTGCTTACCACTAGATGACCTTGTTAGTAACTTCTGTGGTGTAAAAAATCCTAAAGTTAGTTAAATAATAAACAATGTTGTGTAATATCCTATATAGATGATCATCTATTATTATAACAACTTTGTACGTCATTTAAATTCGAGTACGAGCCGTGTCCGGTTGAATTTATATCGTAAAAAATGATTTTTTGATTGGACCTGCTATAATGGAGTTTGGAAGGAAGGTTGAATTGTATAGAGCGGTAAATCCACCTAATGCTACTATCGTATTTATAATTCATTTAAATATTATCTAATATTAAAAATATTCTAAAATAAAGTTATTTGTGAATATTAAAATAACGCGTATTTAAATATTAAGACTTCATAGTTTAAAATTTTCAAATTACCTCATTATGAAAAAGAGGTGCTAAATAATTCTAAAACGTTAGTTTACTCATAAATCTATTATGTAGGTACTTTATATTGAGTTCGGATAATAATTTTATTCATGTTTAAATTATATATTTTCATTTAAAAATAAATAACTTAAATATAGGTCATCTGCTGTTAGTCTTTTATTTAAATACATCTTTTTACTTGTGAGCAAGAACCGTTCAAAGCGTAAACACAGTTAGGAATCTTGACTATTTTGATGCTACCCCTGAATCCAGAATCCACGCTTATGTCGACATTTTACAGTTTGAGGAACTTTCTCTTACTCAAGACAAAAACAAAACATTCAATTGGACTCCTCCTTGTTATCTACATAATAATATTATATTTGTCTTGCCCAAATATTTAGTGCAAGAAAATATTAAAACTTTTTATTTATACTTTAAATAAAAATATTAAATTATTTATCTTATTATCACCCATATATTTCATCAATCAGATTAATATACCATAGCCAAAGCATTTTTACCAGTAAATCACACTTAAAATATAGCATCAGCAGCACAACAGCTCTATACAATACAAATGACCGAACGTTAGGTCATCGCAAGCAAGTGGGACGTCCCACTGTCGGGATGCTTACACATGTTATTGACCTTCCCTATTGTTAACGCCATATGGCAACCGACATTACCTCGTGTCCTCACACAAATTGGCGAAAATACCCTTAAAAACATACTGGCTGGTGTTGAATATTCGAAATACAATTTTCAAGTTATCGATGTATTTTCATAGTTGCTTTTCTTTTATAACCGACTTCAAAAAAAAGAGGTTTCTCAATTCGACCGTATATATATTTTTTTTGTTACTGTCGTGACTCTGTTACTCGTATTATTATGGTGTTTAAACAGAGTGTGTTAAGGTTTTGAGTTCTTTTACGATTTCAAAACAAGTTTTTTTTACATGTGTACCTACATACTGTTAAATTTATCTATCACTTAGATCTACGTAATATTTAACGTTAAATAAGTGAAATTAGTCTATCGGAACGAAGGGGATTACTTTAGGCTAAACAACACTCATACGTACCTATTAGAATCATCAAAAAGAATATCGTAGATTGTATTAACACAGTAAAACGCTTCTAAACATAATAATTCTGCTAGTAAAATATTCTTTATGTTTATATATGCTATGCTTATCAGTAGCTTACCCCTCACGGGAATCGAATGGGAAATAAATCACGCGCAACGTTTATACGGGACTGAGCAATAAAAATTGTTGTCCAATTTCGGAATGCCAAAGAAACGTGACTGAAGAGGTTGATGTATGCGTGTGTGTATGTTTCTATTCAACTCATTATTTGCTGTTTTTCACAAAATTACTTTGAATATCTTTAGATACAGCGTACTTGAACCTATTAAAGTCCATCACTTTGTACTGCTATTAGATCAAGAAAATCGGTGATTCCTAGCGTACCAGTTTTTCTGTTTTAATTTTGTCATGCATTACTTTCGCCTTTCTTTGGTCTTATTTTATACTATAAACCTATTAAATAATAATAATTACTTTATTGACAATAAAATCACTTACATATTATTTGTCTAAATATCTCGCACTACTCTATTAATGTCCCACTACCATTTATAGGGCTTTTCTTTTCAGAAGACTTGAGCACTGATTACCACGCTTGCTCAGGGCGGACTATCAATATAAGCACATTGTTACTTGTCCATTTTGAACAACCTCATGTATAGAAGAAGACGATGGAATTACTGCTACCACAAGTTATTAATTCAAAATGAATCATGTGTCTCAAGTTTCTCAACCCGTACCATGTGTAGTCTTTTACTGTAACAAGGCCATCACACCCATAAAATCGTAAACATAGCACAAAACAGCAAAAAACTTAATTTTTGTTCAACGACATATGGTAACATGGTTTAAAACTAGTTCTTCGTAATTGTGCGGAATTACATCCAAAACAAGAGCTCAATTATCATTCGATAGACAAGGGTGGACGTGATAAAAACAGATCTCCTAACACATAATTACATAATTGTGTGCCCTCGCCGCGCCTCGGGTAACGACGCCTCACGAATATTGCTTAGCCAGAGACCAAAAAATAAAATTACATACTACGTTGAACGCAGTATGGATGTGACGTTTGAGTTTTAGTTTATTTAAAAGAAGTGTTTGTGAACATGGAAATATCATGTTATTGTTTCCGAAACTGTTTATGCTATTTTTATTTTATGTTTGTCTACTAAAGTAATTGTCTTAAAATTAATAGGTTCTCAAAATATTAAGACAGTAGTAAATATGTCATATTTATTAAGTGTTCGACTTGCGTATATAACTGTAACTAAACAATTCTAGTTTACTACTGTACATTTATCATAAAAACAAAATATTAGTAGCAATAAAATGCTTGTGTTGAAAATTACAAAATTCATAATTAATTTTATGAATGACATTGTATATAAATGGTGCATGCCTTAAATTTTATTAAAGAAATCAGCTTAATTAACATCTGAAGTGTGATTTAATATGAGATATAACAATGAGGTGTCAAATAAAAATTAATAGGTGCGTGAAATCACTTTACCACACCTGTGCTCAACAAAGATATGGACAAATAACCAAATAAATCAATTTTATGACTGTGATTTTGTAAATCCTACTATATAATTATAGAAATAGTGTCAATGTTTGTTTAATAGATTCAAAAGTGCTTTAGAACTTAAAATATTCTATTCTATTCAATTTTCAAATTTAGTGTTATACCTACGTATAATAAAAAAGTAACAAACGAACATACTCAAAGTAACTATGAAATATGTAAATTATAATGTACAGCAATAAAATGCGATGGACATAATTTTTTGTACAACTAAGTAGAGAAACAAGCACATGTATAGTACAAGTGATAGTAAGCCGTTTATTTTGCAAGGCTATTTTCTTTAATAATTGCCTAAACAACGCTGAGAAAACATGAATTATTTTACTTTGCCTCTCCAGGGCGCCCTACTAGTGAGACAAAAAGGCGCAAGTCATGGCGAACATTGAGAGTAAAATTGGATGAGAACTTCAAAGACAAGGAAAGGAATCAGGAGGATATTTACTGCAACGCTCTCATTCACACTTAAACACTTAAAAGAACCATAACTATTACGCACAGATACTATCACTCAACATCGATAAGTCAGTAACACCGCATTTTTATTCTGTATATCATCACTAGCAACACACACTCGTCAAAAACCGTGTTCATGACTCAGGGCAGTAGTGCGGATGTAAAATGTGTTTTCTAGCTTCTCAAAAGCCTCCCAACCAAGTTGAATTCGTTTCTTTTTTAAACGTAAATCAATGAAGTTAGTTCAACAAAGTGAAGTTTTAGTAAAATAATATATTTACTGCTCGTTGTGACTATTCTTCTAACGCTATTGTCGCATCCACATTAATTCCGCACCGATCCGTTAAGGGCCGAAAAACAAGTTTTATATGAACATGGAAGTGAAATATTTTCTGTACCGGAATCGTTAATAACTGTACGTTGCGGTCGGAGTCAGCCGGGCCGAACTGACAATTCCCTTTTAATTTGAAAGCCTGACCAGGATCGGGGCTAACAAGACACCGCCTAATTATAGCTTAGGTAAAGAACAAACAAGTTTCGAGCCGATTTAGAATTGTTATAGCGCCATGTGTTTTAGAAATATTGGAAATAGAATTTGGTTTGGCATTTGATTGAAAATTTATAATCTATCATTAATTTGTGGTTATTGTTTAGAGTGAAGATGTACCTAATACGGTGTGTTCTCTTTATGTCAAGCCCCTGTACGTCGACTCTTAGAATTTATAGCTCTGGAACAATAGATTCTATTATATATCATACTCGACACAAAAACTCGACTTACGTAATAGAAATTAAATCGAATATTCACATAAGTTTTATCCTATCGAACAAGATGTTTGTTTCTACATTCACTGCATGGAGCTATTCATCATTAGTCTAAAGATGTTGACATGGTCCTCTCTCAAAGGGCTGCTTGTTACTAGGTATTCTGTAAGTAAGCGTTTTACGATACCCGTGGAGAGCTGTTAACAATATCAAATTTTTACTAATTGGCCTGAGTTCAGAAAAGTAATCATAATAAATATCAAAATTCTTTTTAATAAACATAAATCTGAAGATTCTACGAAGCTAAATATAGCTAAACTTTGTAACAAGAAAATCTGAACATTATTTACGTTATCGCGTTATTTTGGCCTTAATGTGCCTGATAACGATGACAAAAGTTATATTCTTTACTTTATGGCTTGATATCTTTCTAGACTTGAAGTAATCTTACAATATATTTTTAGATATGACGTAAAAGTATTCCAGCTCTATATTTATTTTTGTTATTTATGTAGGCAGTGAAAATGATATATATGTCTGTTAAAATTACCTATCATATCAGTTATTCTGACAAAAACCAAACGTTTTTATGGTTTGGAATTGTTGTAATTGTAATGATCTTTCTATTTTTTTTTTACAGATGTGATGACAAACAACACAGTTGTTCACCTAATGGTAAGTGCTTTTGGTATGCTCAGTTGTAACATTTTTAGATATTAAATAAAATCTAAATGTTAATTCTTTAAATAACAAAAAAAACATCAAATATTGATGACCCATTTGATTTCTTAAATTCTTTAATTCTAGTACCTCATTTACTCAAATATTGCTTAAAATAAAGTTCACGATTAGTAGTTCTAACAAGAACCAATTTTTGTAACTTCGTACAAATGAACTACATGACCCGCTGAGCTACAATAAACTCTGCATAGATTTTGAATTTATTACTTAGTCATAGTTTGAAACTTAAATTACCCTCGTCTCTATTGGCGATAGTGAGCTCGAATCTATCCTTATGTTATGCATATTAATAAGCTTGCATGTTATCAAGGAGATGTGTTACAAACCTTGGTAGGACGTCGGTCCTTCTAGGAAAGCGGAGCATCATAAATTAATCTGCTTGATATAGGCACTGTTTATGATCGTTCAATATTAATGATTGCTTTTGTGAATACAGTCCCGCAGGATCAAACGAACGCCACAAATGGAGACTAGGTAGAAATATGTTACGATATTCGTTTTAATATTTATTATATTAGATATATCAGGTCTGCACAGAGTTATTTTAGTGTACCTAGAGAATGGAGTGAAGGGTAGCGGGCAATGACCAGGTTAGGTGAAGATATTTACGGGAGGCCTTTTTCCAACAGAGGTCGTTATTTGGCTAGTGCTCAAAACTGCCAATTAACCAAAACATTACAGATTCGTCTTTGACTAAATTAATTTATATTATGTTCAAGCCTACAACTTATATTTTCACTTGCATAAATTACTCTAAACCAATAAACATCCTCGACGTTAATTGTTTTTAAAACGCCTTGAAGTAGATCAAAACAATGATCAACCTTTACAGTACATGTCTATTGATCGAGAAAACGAATTGTATATTTATTATCAATCTATATTTATGAGTTCCAATAAATTTATCATAAAATAATTTCAATTTCTATCAACTGTACACATAACATAAGTCTCATGTCTTCTTCGCAGATTTAATACATTTTTAACATCTATATATTTTACGAAATTTCATTGCACTTATATTTATTAATCTTTTAAGTAGAGACTAATAAAGACCCGTTAACATTAGGAATATGCTTCAGAATAATATTAGTAATATTCTTGTAATAACAAGTAAAACTGTACACTAACCCAAGACTTTCTACTTCAAAGAAAGTGCCTTCTTAAAAACGTTTTGCGTGTTTCTATTTAAGCACTTATCTAATGTATACAGAGCGATATAATAATAACATTATGATGAGCGTTGATTGGTAGAGTTTCCTTAAATTGTTCCAATATATGTGTTAACGTTCATTACGACAGTACGGTGTCTGGTCTGCTCGTGCGGTCGCAAGAGACGAATAAGGAAATACTAGGAACACAGCACGATTACAAGCACCAGTAGCCGACGTGTGTGTATGAAAAGATTAATGAATGTTGAAGAGACAAAGGAGGTATGTTTGGATCGTAGCAAATGGCGTTCTAGTCTCTGCTTACCCCATTAATGGGAAACAGGCGTGAAGTTATATATGTTTGTATGTATGAACAACAGTTTAACCAGTGTACAAAATTTCGCCTAATTGAAGTCACCAATCCACTTAGGCTATTCACTTCTCGCCTTGTGGATGAGACGTAATATATGTCGAGCACTTATCGCCTTCAACTAGATTTGTCATTTCTAATCTGATAAACAATAACTAAATATTGTAAATTATAGCAATAATACGTCCCATTCACAAAAAAGGCGACTATAAGACATACTCCAATTATAGACCTATAGCAATATTATCTAGCGTAGATAAAATCATAGAAAAATGTATAACAAATCAACTAGCTGCTAAAATATTATTAGTCTGTAGGTAGTTTACCTACAGACTAATAATATTTTAGCAGAATGTCAACATGGCTTTCAAAAGGGTAAAAGTACTAATACCCTTTTATCAAAATTTACAGATGAAATAAATACCCATTTAAATAATAAAAAATTCGTTGTAGCTATATTTTACGACTTTAAAAAAGCTTTTGATACTTTAGAAACAAATACATTGTTAAACGCATTGGAAGAGTGCGGAGTTAGGAAACCTCTGAATGACTGGTTCAGAGACTACCTCACTTCACGCTCTTACCGTGTGAAGGTCGGAGACACGCTCAGTGACGAGAGGACGGTAGGCTGTGGAGTGGCTCAGGGTTCAGGATGTGGCCCCGTCTGCTATTTGATGCACGTAAACAGTCTCTGTGGAGTACTACAACACTGTTCTGCGCATATGTTTGCTGACGACCTGTGCACACTGCGCGCTGGCACAGACCTAGCCGAGACGTGTACACTTGTCCAGCAAGACGTAGATGCTGTTGTCAGGTGGTCACACGACAACGGTATAGTACTAAATACTGACAAAACGAAACTGTTAATTATACATTCTCCCTATTTACCATTAGATGAAACTAGTGGACCATTATTTACCCATTCGTTCGATTGTTTCCATGACAGCCATGTTAATTGTAGTTGCAAACCAATAGAGAGAGTAAAGTGTGTCACATATTTAGGTATGAAGGTAGATGAGCATTTTTCTTGGAATGAACATGTAGATCTCATATGTAATAAGCTTAGAGTAATACTTAGTAAATTTTATCATCTTAGTTATCGAGTTCCCACTAGTACCTTGAAACTCTTGTACAACTGTTTGGTTGAATCTATTTTGGACTATGCTCTAGATTGCTATGGACTTACATTTAAAACCTATATTGATAAGTTGGAGAATATTCAAATTAGATTCCTAAAATTACTAGTGGATAAGGAAAGTAAAAGGAAATGCAAAAACGATTAAAACAAGCTGTTCAAAATTTGTAAAATTTTACCGGTCAGTTTAAAACACAAATATCTTCTTGCAACTAACACCCATGGCATTCGAGAGCATAATAATTCCTTGTTAATAAATGTAAATAATAATTATAATACTAGAGCGATGATCTCTAGTAAAATTTGTTGTACCTAAAGTGACTAATGCGTACGGAGATAGGACACTAGCAAAACGTATACCTTATTTATATAACAGTTTACCAGCGGTCATCACAGACGAAAATGTCAAAAATAAATTTAAAACTGAATTAAAGAAATACCTCATAAGCACGTTACCATAAAGATCCTTTACTAGTTACTATATATATAAAACAGCACTTACTTAATATACATTTTGAATAGATTTTAGTACAACCTACATATATCTACATATACCTAGTTACATAAATTGATCCTACAGTCAAACTGTTTATACAGTTTTGTGGGACTTTGTATTATCTTATAAGTTTATTATGTACTCTTTATTATAATAAATAAATAATAAATAAGCAAATTAATTTGCATTACAAATAACGTTAATAACTATTTAAATGAATTTACCAAGAGGAAAATTTCACAAACATTAATTAGACTATCAAAGATCTGTAGCAGACCGCCGAAAATTTGAGTTGCGTAGCGTTTTAATTATGTTTTAACGTCACATTTTAGTCGAATAATTAACGCGACCTCGAGCTATAAAATTACAACAAAAGGTAAAACTAATATTTATTTTATTATAATGTCTCAGTTACATTGCCCCGGACGTGAACGACGGATTACATAAATTCAATGTCTTCT
Source organism: Parascotia fuliginaria (assembly GCA_963082885.1). Classification (NCBI taxonomy): domain Eukaryota; kingdom Metazoa; phylum Arthropoda; class Insecta; order Lepidoptera; family Erebidae; genus Parascotia; species Parascotia fuliginaria. The sequence goes on along the minus strand of OY720180.1, from coordinate 7,095,486 downwards.
ACGAAATGAATAACAATTATGTATGATAATTATCACGCGTTCACGACACTGCTCTTCAACACAGCTATAACAATAATTAAGACTGTAAAAAATGTTATCTCCAAAACCAGTAATGTTCAAACAAAAACACTGTCGCTGTCAAGCTCTTGATTTCGATTTACGACTGGACAACAGCGGCCAAATTACATTTACTGCTTATCAACTACAATATGAACACAATTTATTTAAAGTTGAGGCACAATTTTGAACGCTTCGTATACAGGCATTGAAGGTTCTACATTTTATCAAAGTTAGAGTCAACTTTTCGAGATAAAGTATCAAATTCTCACAGACCCATTACCGTATCAGAATGAAGAAGCGATTACGCGTTTCTTCTAAATTTAAATGAGTTATAATTATAAACAATTACTGACTGATTTATTGAATGGATGAAATACAGTAGAATTTATTAGAGAGAGATGCGGTATTCAGATTTTGAGAGGTAAGATAAAGAGGTGAAATAGACAACGCCTACGTGGTTTCTTTGAATGTATGATTCGGCGACCGATAAAAATCGCCGGTCTTATTCGTCAGACTTTTTTAATTAGTGAGGGGTCTGTCATGTGAACCGAGGTGGCGGCCATTGTATGGAGAATAAATACGGACATTTACAAATGACTATACCACTAAGACATGGATATTGAGAAGGACATGATATAAAAGGAACGTCGGAAGGAGAAAGCATTGTTTTTGTCGTATTTTAAAATCCAATATATGCATTACACATTCCATTCGTATCTGATAAAGAATTTTACATTCAATTATTTGTTTTTATTACTATTGTTTCGAATATACTATACACATACTAAAAAAAAGCTAAGTAATTTAGCAGAGGCTGGTAAAGTAGCTTTTTACACCGCTTGAGACCGACATAATAATTTTCGTAAATAATTGTTACGTAGTATGAGTGTAAATTTAATCGCGATGAATGATGGATAGATAGTAAATTAGCTATAAGTATCTGACTCTGTGGCCGAGTTTAAAGTTGTTCGAAAACTATCAAAGGATACTACTACATTACTTTCACACATACATTATTAAATGATGTATCCATGCGTTTCTCATCCTCCTTAATAAAATAGATAGTAATTTTCATTTTGCAATAAAACAGCCTAAGTACGTGTACCCCTCTTATAATTTGCATAAATTAAATAAAGATTAACACCGTATAATTCATCCGTCCGTCGAATCAACGATTCGTAGTTACAGAGCAAACAAAATGATTAGTAATGCTAATCGAGCTGTAATTATAGACCATTTAGGTTATTTTCTCCTTTGAAAATTGTATGTTTGAAGGTTTTGTATATGCTTGCGTATGCGTATTATTTGCAGAAAATGATAGCGAATGGTCAGACACTGCTGGTTTCATGTGATTCATTATTTCATAAATTTAAGTCGATTTTTCGTTTAGATTGTAACATGTGAAAGACACTTATGAACTTTAAGATCACATATGAACTCAAATCTAAGATGAACTGTAAAATCACTGGCAGGAGTATCTTTATCCACCGATTTTTTATAATTATGTTTTTAGTTAAGGTTTATTATACCAAATCTCACATGAATTCAACAATGTATGACAATGCGGTAAGTACGACATTTTTATTCACTAGATTTATTTAACTATTACGTAGTATACTCCCAAAATACAGTTTTGTAAGTTTTTTGATTTTTTAAACTATTCACACGTAGTACTGAATACTAATAGGTATGTATATCGGTACCTAGTGGCTTTTCGCACAAGATCCTCCGGCCAAATCAACAAAGTTTTTTTTTCAAATTAAAATAAACATCAAGGACTGTTCTTATAAGTTTCCTAAAGATTATAAGATAATTTAACTTAAATTGGTTACTAAAACTTTTAAGCCTTGAGTGAACAAATGGATTTCAAGAACAAATTGTTCTATTTTGTTGTTTATAGTAAAAATGGGATTTGAACTCAGTGAGTTTACGAGTACATCTACATAAATGTATGCGCGTAAGTTTCAACTACAAGTCAGACTCGGATGTTGATTTTAAATTGTTTTTGTTGTTTTGTTGACTTTAAGAGAACAAAACTCATTAATCTTTTAACATCGTGACTTAATTCGCGTAAAATATTTAATGTTAATTATGTCTTACTGACAGATTTCCACGAAATTTTCCTAATTATAAGTCTACGCACTACTTCATTATATGTTTAGATTAATTAAAGTCGACTAAGTAGTTTCGAAGTTATAACTACTGAAGACTGAGTTACAAGCACCCAGTCTATTATACATTCTCGTATAAGCTCCATTTTATATGTATAATTCTAGGTAAACACTACTGGGTATAAAGCAGGTGTATACAGAACTCTTTGATAGGGAACAATTATAAAAAATATGGATTCAAAACTATTGAACTAAAATCACAATAGGTAGGATATGTGACAGACTAGAGGACCAATATACAAAGCTTTTTGAGTGTGGACACAACTGATTTTTTCTGTTACAATCAACAGCCAGTATTCTTATTGGCTTAGTTTTTAGGTTCAAAATTAAAAAGCAAAATGTTTTCAAATTATAGATTAAGTCGGTACACTGTGAATGACATGTTCAAAAATGTCTCCGAGATTTTTTTGACAATACCCGGTAATTGGTGGGTTGGGTACCTGGGTATATTGGTTTTGTTATAGTACAATGCAGTTGGTTTACAAAGAGACATACGGAATAGAATATCAAAGTAATTTGCTCATTGAATTTCTAGTGTAATGAATATAGTATTTAAATGGATTTGATTGCGTGTCATTATATTTTTAAGCTAGTTATTTGATTGTTTCTTTTTATAAGCTCCTTCTTACAGTCACATTATTAAATACTTCTGGCCTAGTCAATAAGGTTGATCATTTGTTATTAATGACCGTTGTTACCTTTATGTCGTGAGTTGAATGGGTGTCCACTCGATGGCATTTAATTTGTGTGATTTACAAATAATAGCTTTGGGATTCTAGGTGAATTCTTAACTTGTGGCCATAATTGTATGTTAATAAAATTCCCGTAGTACAAAGCTTATTTCCCTAGCAGATATTAGAGTTATTGTTTAATAAAAAGTAATTAGGTACTCAACAATAAAAAAATAAAAATTAACTATTCTAAGAATAACATTGCGTTAGTCAAATTTTGGTTAACTCTTGATAAAATTTGAATTGAAATGCAAAGCAGAAAATATATTTAAATAAACAGTACAAAGTAAAAGCTTCTTAAATAAAAACGATAAGCAGTTCTAGTAAAGACAAAAAATCATTTTAAAAGTCCGTTAAGTGGCAAAATTCACAAAACAAAACATTCATAAAACAAATTAAAATAAAATAAAAGCTTGATATTTCCTCAAAAGTCTAAAAATACCTTTTAAGTATTACTATGAATGGAAAATGTTTTACTGACCTGTTTTTGGATGGTAGAGGCGTCCGAAGTAGACATGAAAAGAAAATAACAGAACGTTAGCTACGAATGCCAGGAACGTGCAATAATAAGTATCCGGAAAATAATAGTACGGATTCCTTTTCTAACGACTACCAGTTGACATGACCCAATCTATAAAACATAACTGTAATAATGCTATTACTTTTCTATCGAACAGCGTAGTTTTATTTTACCTTAAGCTTGACTTTGTCGGACGGTCACTAACTTAGTGTATATAATTAGTATTTTGTTTATTACAGTAACGTCTGAACTTAAGTAAGAGTTAATCCATCATTTAAAAAACTACTATAAACAGTACAAATATTCAAGCTATTAAAAATATTTTGTTCCTATTTCTTTAGAGTTGCAGTAAACTAATAATTATCTTTACGGTTTGTATCTACCAGAGTGAAGAAATATATTGCTAAATATATTATACTAGTGGACGTCACGCGGTTTTACCCGCGTGGTTCATTTTCCCGTGTGAGTACGAGAATAAAATATAGCCTATGTTACTCAGTGATAATGTAGTTTTCTAATGGTAAAAGAATTTTTGAAATCGGTCCAGTAGTTTTTGAGTTTATTCGTTGCATACAAAAATACAAATCTTTCCTCTTTATAATATTAATGTAAATATTATCCTTTTCTAATATTAACCATAATATCTAAATACGTATTTTATATGAGAGTATAGCAAACCCCTTAACTCGGAGCGAAGCTTTTAGTTACGTTCGAAATTTGCAGACCGCAACATCTGGCGTGTACCTCTACCAGAATACTCGTAGATTGCATTTTGTCTACTTTTGTTAACGAATGCGACATTTGCACACAAATAGCAACTTTATAATCAATACGTAAGGATCTCTTTTGCCTGATATGGCGTGCTAAAATTTGCCGGCGTTTCTTACGTTTCAGAACTGAGTACAGGTTTCAATCTGTTGTCTCCTGTTTCGGTACTATCGAGCTATTCTGTACAGATGTGGATTGCGGGTAGAAGAGACGCAAACTCGATTTCCTTGGGACCAATTTCGTGAAAATGAAAACGCAAAAATTACTATGAGATGTAGAATAATGGATGCCTATGAATGTGGACCGGTATTTGGGGATCGCATTGTTCTTTATATTACAGTTAGATCAAATTTTGTCTAGCCAAATCTCATCATCTGAAACATAAGATGAAAAGTGTGAAATGTTATTAGTTTTGTCACTTTGTGTACTGGCAACTGACTTTATGAAAGGATATAAGAACATCTTTCTCAATGACGTTATGTTCTTTGTTACATTTGATTGATATTGATATATTTATATAGTGGCAGACGAGCAAACAGCCCACGTGATGATAAGTGGTAACTGTCGCTCAGGGACGACTTAGAGTCCTTAGTTTTGCTCCTGAAATGCGTGCGATTGCGAAACCGCTGCCTACAGCGGAGGGAGTGAAGTAGGTGAAAAGATTGAGGAAGGTTAGATACTACACGAGACTGTTATTCCTAAAACTTTAAAATATGTAGTTACTGCTAATGTTTCGAATCTGAGCATACAATTTAGTTGTAAATTGTGTTTAATGTATGCCAACAAGATAAAATAGAGAATTAATAGTCATTTAAAACGAAAAGTAATATTAAATCATATCGATTTATAAAAAAAATACATTTTAATCAAACAATTCAATCCTAGTTATCCTGATGACATTAAATCGAAATCGACCTAAATCTTGAGAAAATTTCACTAGTATAATATTACCCAAATAAGTCTAGCTTTTCATATTCTCATTATAATGCTATCCCATATCCTTAATAACGTTCTAAAGAGGTACTTATATTGCATTAAGCAAAGTTAGCGTAAAAGGATTGTGCGGCGCCGCTAAGAGATCGAATAAAGAAACTTTTAATATTTTCTCCTTTTGTTTCCTTTTGCTCTTATTCGAACCGCACGTCTGGAAAGTAGGTAGAGCCTCTTTTATTGAAATGGGTAGGAATACTTCCAATAGTATTAAATATTACTATAGTATTATTTATTAATCGACCTTTTAGTTCTATTAACTTCATAAGAAATAAAATGCACGACTTATTATAGCAGTATTGACATATACTGAATTAAGTAATTCTAATCTAGTAATTAGTTTAAATTTGCTAGTTATACTAGCAAATTTTGACGGCTTACATATAGTAATAAATTAAGACATTAAATTTTATGCAATTCAATAGTGAACTTAGCCAACCCCCTACCGTGTGCACTTACTATTAAAATAGGAGTAGGTATTCTTGTTGTTACTCGGGATATAGATAATAAAAATAGCTTACAAATTGCCACCTCATTATAACTCTAATGACCTCGTAATGGAGTTTAAAATTAGTAATACCTAGCTATGTCCGTTAAAGGGTAATCATTAATCAAAGATGAAATAAGTACTTCTCTCATTTCATAACATACATAGAATCGTTTTCGCAGTCGTGCAAATGTATGAAGCAAAGCCGCTATTTTTCTGTCTGTGTCACGCGAAGTTCTCAAATCGCAGAACCAATTTTGATAAGGTAAGGTACCGTTTTGAGCACATCTTTCGAGAGGTTTATGCAAAAGCAAGCATATTATGGTAAGCAAAGCCGAGAAGTTTAACGATTTGTAGGAAATCAACATAATTGCTAATCGATACAATTTTCATCAATAACATATAAGTACCCATTATCCGCATTAAAAGCATGGACGGGTTGCTAGTGTATATAATAAAAGACAATAGCTCAACGCATATCATAAATACATTAAAACAATAACAATGATACGCCCATCAAATTCAACGGTACCGATACCTATCGGTAGCCGCGAGCATCGTTTAATAAATCAAACACATTAACCAATGATTGCTGTATGTATTGTCTCACATCAATAAACTACCTTTATTTACATTGTGGGTATGTAGGCGTATGATAATACGGCACGCAGAGCCGAATTTTGTACTGCCATTATTATACGTGTAAAACAAAATGTAGGTATACGAGTAGGTATGTATCTACTACCGTGTGGTAGATGGTGACTTAGAGCATACCATGTAACGTGAAACACTAAATCACTTACTATTGGTGAATATGATAAACAACTCTTTTGAAAGAGGTTTATATCCCGCTGTGGACGTCTATATGCAGATAATGTAATACTGATAACACTAAAACTATGTAATAAAAAGCTTCTACGTGTTATTATTGATCTGAAAGAGTCACATTGAACTCTGCCCGGTTTCAATGACACAACCTTATCAATACTTCTACGATTATTTATACTTCGTCGAATTTATTAATTTTCTATGTAGAGTTCACTGTGAAAAATCCTTTCTTCACGTAATCGAGTATCTGTCAATTGCTTCCATTTCGCCGGTTTAGATGGTAAGCCTCTGCACAGTATAGATTTATAGTTTAATTCTTCCTTATTTCTCCTGTCTTTTTTTTTTCAGAGAGGGTTTTAGCGACGAATAGATAAATTAACTATCATTTATTACTACATTTTAAACATCGTTTTTACCGTATACGTTAAAAATAAAATATAAATCAAAAGCTAAAAAATACCCTTTATGTATACATAAACTTTCTTGCAATGGAAAGAGTTTCTAACAACGGCATCTTATAACATTCTTTATATGGTATTCTTAGAACATTCTATCAATCATGTATAATATTGTTTGATATTTTATCGTCATCTTTCTTCTGTTATCTCGCCTATGAATAAACTGAGCTCCTGGTATTTTAGAAGTTCACGAATCAACATTTAGATCAGGCGCCTGATACTGACGACTATGACGAAAAAAAAGTAATATATACGGACAATAAGAATAGGATATTATTGGTAGCTATATACATCCTATATCTTTGTTTAACCGACAAAATGAAGGCACCCATATCTCAACGTCGACCAAATGAAGTCCGTAGTGTGCAAAGGTTCTTATCCTTAGGAATACTTCAAACATATCGGCACGCATGGAGGCACTCCAATTTCTTAGTCCTAAGCAAACATGTTACGACGGTAGTAATTGCTCAGTGTGTTTACAATCTTTTATTGTGTATCGTCGTTCAAATATTGTTCTTGGATGCATCAGCTGTCTTACCTACAGGAGCGATTGTTATTCGAGACGAATTTTCAAAAGTTAATTTAGCGTTGATTTGATTTTTATTTTGTTTGCAATGTAAACTGCGAACAAATTCCTTCCTTTTCATTGCACATGAAGGATGTAGTCTAACAGGGTTATAGTTTAAACTTATTTGAGATCTTGTCTTATTTTTTTGCTTTATAATTTGTAGATCATCAGAATACATTATAAATCATATGCTGCCACCACACAATTTCTAAGAAACAAATATTTAACTACCGTACTGCAGCATAATAGGAAGGAACAATGTTTAACAAAATTAAATACAGCAACCAACGTCAAGTAGTACGTACCTACTAGACAATATTAAGTCTTGTTTAGTGAAATTTATAGCTTTTAACTTAAAACACCACAAACTTGACTTACACCCGCCCAGGGCTACACCCACTGACAACTACTAAGTAGCCAGTTCTACAACTGAATAAAAAAAGTGATGGTAAATCGATATGAATAAACGGCACCTACCGTTCGGCTCTGTAAAGATACAACACTACAAAGAACGCTACCGTGTAATTTGAGAGTCTAAAGGAAACTAAGGCGACAGTCGACAGGCACACTAAAAAAACACTCAATCGAGCGCAAAAGAAATTCAATATGGCACTGCGGCGCGGATTAAATTTTGCGCAATCTAAGATGAGATCGGCAGCTGTTGCCAGAAATTTAGCCAACCATTGATGTGATGAGATTCAATGAAAGACATGATAAACTTCAACAGTTTCGCTGAAATAATTGAGATAAAGTAAGAACTTTACAAAGTCAGAAACTTTGGTGAATGCTACGACATTAATGCACAAATCTAAACAATTCATAATATATGTGGGTCTAAAATAGTAACGTTTAGATATATTACTAAATTGTTTTCTTTCTAAATGTGTACAACGATTTTTATTTATAGGGTACTTTGGACATTCTTATAGTAACTACAAAATTATAAAGAGGAAAGTGCTCTATAAAATGTCCATTACCAAAATCTGACAACTTGTCTTGATGTTTTGTGTTTATCTCAGATACCTTGAATACCAGGTTTTACGACATCAGTTTTAAATAAAATCTGGGTGTCAAAGTTGTGTATAAAATAACAATGCAGTAGTTCGACATTACCATATCCATTATAAATATAAAACGATTTTATGCGCGACATTTAAAAGATCTTTCATGTGAGATTATGGTACTGTTTTATGATAGCTTTTAGTTTTAACTGACGTTATCGTTAGAATGTTATCTTATATTTACTTCATTTAAATTGATTACAGCGAGACAAATACAAGGAAATATTATAAAAAGCATTGCCTTAGAAAGTTTAATTAAGCAATTTTTGTATAACGAGATATTGTAAATGTTTATGATCGAATATACTTATTAATAGTGTAAGTGGTATTCAAAGTGATAGACAAATTTTTGTTTGCTAAGCTTTCTGTATTCAGTAATCCGAGAATTTCAAGCCACTAAAGGGAAAACATCGGAGTGTGTAAATAAAGCGAGCAATGTGGTACGACAAACAATCAACTAGCCTTGCGGACGTGTAATCGGATACAAAATGGTCCTTGGTACCACTCAAGAGCTCGCAAACTCAACACAGTAGCCGCTCTTCAAAGAAAATTACATCGAATTACAACGATTTCCCGGTAGGACGATAAAAGTGGACATGCAATAGAAAAGTCAGGACTTTCTTCTCATCGTTAAAATACAAGAGAAAACCTTGAATTTTATATGAGCTTCGGTAAATGATGAGATTCTATTTAGAACAGAATATTACCTAGGAATTAACTTGTTCTATTTAGAGAATCGTGAATAAACACACCTGTGTTTGTTGTCAGTGATCAGTCTAAAATAAAGATAAAAGAAAATACTTAAAGTACATCGTAAAGTAATGATTAAGTACATAAGCCCACTTCCATTTTTATGAAGCTATAAGATAGAAATATAACAACGTTGATCGTACTGAACATAACGTAAGTGGAATTTAAAAATATTTACGATAATTTTATCATTACAAACCATTGGATAGCAAATCCTTCAAATAAAATCCGAATCTGTGCGGAACGGGTAAATAGTATTAGCCCTGAGTCCATTGTTCTGACAACTCAGCAGTTTTTGATACTTTTCAAATAAGAAATCTCAGAAAAACTGTAGTCATAAAACGTACATACACATGCCTTTTATTATTTCTCTTTGTAAAGTTCGCTTTTATTGCAAACGCTATCGCCGTAACGACATTGAGTACCAATCTTTTGTCTTGAATATAAGAGCAATTTTCATCCTGCCGATGAAAAATATCCGAGGTATACGCAAATGATTTAACAGTGTAGTGAATGTTTCTGCACTGCTTGCTTCGAATCTATCTTTGCATGTTGCTGAATATGCAATTTTATGGTTATTCGTGTGAATGGTTCGATTTGTAGCATAATCTGGAATGATTGATTGTCGACTCTTGCAATATCGAATGAATGACTCTTCGAAGGGATGCCAATTTACTCAGATAAGACATTGTCTTTTTCATAAAAATACACCAAGAGATTTATGAAATACGATTAGAGTTTGATATATTCACTGCCTTGCCTTCGTTCACATTGACGTTAATTTACAGTAAATGGTTCTCACGATGTATTTTTTATTACAATCTACTGAAAAGGTTACTCCTTTTAATAAATAAAAAATCAGAACAAACTTCGTTGACATATCAGAGATCTTATCCGAACTAAACCTTCGCACAATGCGCAATAATAATGGGCGCACAAAAAATGATCGGTATCAAAAAGCAGCACCAAAGGGGACAAAAATATCTACAAAACACATACACATGGCCAGATCTGGTGACAAAAAGATCGGTTGTTTACTAGTGTGCGTTACTCAACCAAAGGGTTTGGACTTAAAGTTCTTTATATGCTTCCTGAATAGAAACAGAAAAAACGGACACAACAGAAAAATATTTATTTAAAATGTTTAATAATAGAGCTGCTCGTAAAACTAGCTCCATTTTTCTTGACTGTTGTCAATCTGATCTTTAGATGTGATATGGTCGTCGCCTCTTGGGCACTCTCGTTAATAGGGTACCTATGAGGCCGAACCCGTATTGTATATACACAGGCGATTTGTATACCGGCGACGACCCTACGTGACAAAACTTTGTCCCTCCCTACATTCAAATTTCTGAAGGAGCAATTGAAATTGGAGATGGTAAAGAGAATTAGAGCGGGGTCTTTTTCGAGCGCCCGTTTTGTTTCATACGCGTTCAAAGCGGGGTTTCTTTTGAATCTCGATCAACCATCGAAGTGGAAGTGGGGGAAGCGTTTATTAGGATTCCCTACGGTCTACCAATCGGTCGTTGCGACATCACGTAATCTAATAGCTTATTAATGAGGGGAAACCTTCGATCAACCCTATTTCTATCCTAGTCACTTTTAAAATAATGAATAGCATCTCTCTCATTGATATTATTTATCGATGGTTTATTGCGCGGTATCGCCGTCTTGTTCTTGCGGATGAGAACGCATCGCAAAGTGGGAAGGCCGGTGGCGCGGGCGATAGCTCCTCCCACTAAATTTATAATACAATAAATGAGTGAGGCCGCGGCGTGGAACCGGCCGTGGAGATAACACGTAATGTGAGGTTATTGCGTAAAAACAAACGGCAAAAAACTCATCCGTAGAGAGATATTACGGTTTCGCATAGCAAACCTTTATGATCCGAGCCAGAGCTAATGTACGAGTGGTATATCCGCGCTCCATGGCTTATATGAGTAATAAAGAGAATAATTTAAAATTACGTTTGCCACAACGTTGCTATTAACCATGATTGTTGAAAAATTCAGCTTAGCGCACACGTTTTACACGATGTTACATAATATCGTTAAACGTACATTGGAGTCCTTGCTGCCTGCCAAACTTTACAGGTTACAAATGATTCAATTTATTTTTATCGTACGAGAAAAATACGATATGAAAGAAGTTGTAAAGATGAAGTGCCTTTTGAATATTAGTATGGGACAAAACTTGATTCGAAATTAGTAAATTGAATTTTCAAGCATCTTTGAAATTAGAGATTCGTTCTAGCTTTTGCCTTAATCTGTTCAATGAAGTATTTTTTTACAGGTATTTTGAAAAAGTGGTTTGTCTTAACTCGTATTCGTTACGGTAGCGCCGAGCTCAAAGGAAGGAAATGACTCTGTCTTTGTTTCGATTAGCGTGTAATTACTGATCAGTTTCTTGTTGTTTCAAGTTTAAGTTGTGAACTAATTTAAATTCAGTACATAAAAAGGACCACCCTTAAAGAGATAGATTAAAATCCAATACAAATTTTATTACTACTACCTTAAAAGAAAATGGTGAGATGTATTCTGTTCACTGTAATAAAATTCTATAATATTTTTCAATTTATAGGCTTTATGAGATTAATTAAAGATGATGCTCAGAACATAATTGCACCAAAATTAGTTTTGATGCAATTTATTGGATAATTCCGTTTGAAATTATTATTATAAAAATTAATACCGTACACGCATTTTACAAATCAAAAGATAAGTTAATATTTTTATAATTACCATTTGATAACCACGAAGGTGAGATGAAGAGGGAAGTAAATATCCATTAGTATGGGGGAGACAAAGAACGGTGTAAAATTATATGAAAACAACATGAATTAAGAAGTGCCTAGATCTTGTTTTAATGTTCGACGTTTTGTTTTAATTATCCTCAAACCTGACATAAGTAAAATAAAAAACGTATAAAATATAATATTCGATAGTTTATCATTTTGTTTTGATCTTCAAAACGTTTACAAGCAGACTTACAAGCAAGTACGACATCGCTCTATAAAAAAGTTACATTATGATGTGACAAGTACCTACTTAAATAAGTAACTAATTACTAAAGTCTTATCTCCAAGATCAAAATTCGACGACGCGCGTCAAGTATAACAAATTTTGAAGCGATGAGTCGACGATTACGACGAAGGTTCTAACACAGGCTGACGTCATGAATAATATTACATAGAAATACGTTTTACTCAGTTATTTCATACATGTCCACCACGCCTTAATGGACTTGTCATGTTATGGTAATAACCAACAACCTGATAAGGCCGTATATCATTTTATTAGTGTATAGGAACTACCGAGGCTATACCTATATTTTGATATCTTATCCGGATTTTTTGATTAATGTTCGACTACGCCTCTAGTGGAGCAAGTGAAGGTTGTGTTCATGATCATAGAGATTACAATGAAAAATATTGTGATCGTAACTCGTGTGATGTATATTCTTGTACTTTATCAACGTGGGACCGGTTCCGTATCGTTTGGCTACCGGGCTGCAAGTGTTTTGATATCGATGCGCGATGTGGGAATGCCAAGGAAATTATGCGTATTGGTTGTTTATCTGTTGAGAGAAAATAGTTTGAAGTTTGAAGTCATAATTTAATTTATCAAGTACGTTTGCCATCCTGAGTCTAGATCTCAAGATCTCGTATAGTATCAAGTTTTCTGTCGAGAAACATTTCACGACCTATAAACTGAAGTTGTGCTCGGTATTGCAATAAACTCTCCCAAGCTTTATAATATCATTACCTCAGTAAAAATGCCTGAAGTCTTCCCTGCGCAACCATTTTGATGCTCGCTATCATATGATACGTGAAAACGACACGTGTGAGAAGGGGAGTATATTATTATCAGTAAAAATATTGCTTAGACACGCTAGTAGTCGCTACTTTCGCAGAGAACTTTTAAAACGCTAGAGATAAAACAACTAGGATTTTATTGCAGTATTAACGTTAAACGTAATTAAACGTAATATTTATTAACGTTATCATTTATTAGCAGAACACCTAGACCTAATACTTTGAATGTTGGCTTTGACAAGTTATTCACTAATTTCTTCTTCATATTCTCACACAACTCTGCATATATTATATTATACGCTTTTATTATCAGTGTTAATACTATCACTATTTGACGGGTAAATCTAGCACGTTTGATCTCAATACTCTGACTGAAATATTAAATAGGTACAATTAAATACTGGTTTTCTCAACATAAGACCAAAATAACTTTACCATTCCAATGTTAATGACCTGAAATTTTTGTGTTATCAAAAAAGCAGGCAATAAATAGGTCAATTTATTGTTTTGACTAGTTAAATTATGTGTTGGGTCTGTCGTTACAAGTGCCGTGAACTATGTGATTTTAGATAAACTAATACATAAGTTGATAAGAAAGTTCACGCACTGTGCGTCTGGTGTTACGATGGTTAAAATCTGTTTTCCAGCAATCGGTTTTGCATGGAATATTTTCACTTTTCTGTACATACGAGTATTAACTTCTTTCTATTTATCGATCTTAGTCTGTCAACTTTATCTAAAACTGGCGAAGAATTAAGTTTATTGCAAGTATTCATTAATTTGTAAAGTAGGACTAAACATAAAAACACAAATTTTGTATTTGCTTTTCCAGTGTTTAGAAATAATAGACATTCTTCTTGCTCTGTTGAAGCAGTGCGATACTCGTATTAGGTACACATTTATGATTCATTTGGATTTTCTCTCTTCACTCATGTAAGATTTGATAAATCCTAATGAAATATAGGAAATGGTGTAAATGTTATATTTAGGAAAGACATACCTACGCCTATGTTATACTTTTTCCGGCTTTTCCTGTTATACACACTCTGTATAATACTCTACCTCTACCGTGGTGCGATGTGAACGGCACAGCGTAATGCGCGGGAATACTTACAATGTTTGATTAAAATAATGTATGTGGCTGTTAGAGTAGTACTATTAGTTAGAAACTATAAGATAAGATTGTAATTAATAGGTATATGTCTAAAGCCGTGGGTCGCTATGAAATATTAACGTAATTTAATAAAATGTTAATGTGAGATATTTTATAATGAAATTAGTTAAAATAAATTCAGTTTTGTAGACTTTAGAAACAAATTGAAATTTCTATGGAAGCAATAGATTTATATAAAGTGCTCAGTATTATAAGATTTCTGAATTTCTATTTATACATTGAAGTTAAAGTGATATTTGGGTCACCTAACTTGCTATTAATTCTACTGTGTTTTGTGTTTAATATTTGTTTCAGCAGCTAGACTAATCCCAGCGTATATTTTACGTTCGTTGTCTGGCCTAACGCCGGCAACGCTTAATGGAAGGCATCGGAAACTTGCCCCTTGTTTCAACTATTGTAGCCTGGCCCAGTACGCCGTCAACTCCTGCTTTTTGGCCAGTTACGGCACTTCCTATGTATCTGTTATTTAATTTAATCATACACCGACCTAGAACTGACGCTTTTAAGAACGTAATCTTTTAGACCGCTTATGTAGTGTTTTAAACTTCGAACTGACTAACTGGGTAACTAAAATTTCACATCTTTTCGTATTTAACACGACAATAATAACGATTGTATTACATTTTCTAAATTGTAATACGTACATCTATTTATCTATCAACAAATAATTTTTAAAAATTGTTTACTTATTTTTACTGTTATAAATGACCAACGAGCACAGCCTTTTTAATGCAAATATCCGAAAAATAAATTATTACAGGTCCATAACCGAAAGAGGTACGTACCTACGCAACAAAACCGTTTTGTATTCCGTTTTCGAATATCTGTCCGCATAATTTTAGAATATGGAATGAAACTGTATTCATGAAGAGAGTACCTGTTTCAATGTTTTCTAAGTGCCTGAGTGCGCCTTTGACAAATACGTTACCATTGTTGAATTACTGAGCAATACACAAGACAAAAGAGACACGTAGTACAAGCCTTAACGTTGAGCTTTTATTTATTATACACACGTGAAAGAGTAAAGAAACCTCGTGACCTGGTAGGAATATTAAATGTCAAATCGATTTTGTACCAATGTAACAAGTAGAGATGGCTTTTTTGAAAATTAATTTCTATTAAACGAATACCAGTAAATTATCTTGCACAATAATATTTGTAGTCTATTCGGTCAATAAAGGTCAGCAGGAAATATTAATTTGTTAAATGAGTACAATCACCCTCTCTTTAGCACAGAAGACATGTTTCCAACACTAACTTATTTAAATATCTCCATGGTACATCGGAAAGCTATATTTTTCCATATTTTAGTGTAGTAACATGTCAAAATCTTAATATTTACTGCTCAATAAATCAAATATATTAGCAAAACCTGTTTATTGGCTGATTTAATATTAAGAATTCATAATGTTACCTACATTGGCGTCAAGAGAAAAATCTATTCAATAATATATCATACGAACATGGATTTTGTGTTGCTTTTTATTACACACCACAAAGAAATTGATCGTAAAATGTAAAGAAAATAAAACGGCTTTAATATGTAGAGAAATCATTTTGTGAATAATATACAGTATCACTGTACAAATAGAAGGCTTTCTGAATAACTACGAGTTATTTCAAAGCTTCAAAAGTTACCTATACATTACAGTTCTATTTTGGAAACTTTGCTTTTACTAAAGAAGCCGTGTACGCACGCTTAGAATTTTATAAGCGTGGAAGGAAGATATGGTACAGAATAGACAATTGACGAGGGTAGAGGAGACATAAAGAAACTTTGATGTGAGCTATTGAAGTACAAGAAAATTCGCGACTCGTGATCGGAATTTTACTTAGTTTGATTTGTGACTGATATCTTTGAAGATACTCCTTAGAGAATTTAGGCCAACAACAGTTCTCAATGCTAAATTAGTTTTGACAGCATAAGTGCTTAGATGTAAGAACAAAGAATAAAATAAAATGGTCTAGAGTAACGAAACAAAGTTTGAAAGCAATTCGTTTTTGGCAGTTGTATAAAAATTTACATAATTAGGTTACCTTTGTATCTATAGTTTAAGTAAACACATTTTTTTTTAATTAGAATAATATAGATTACTCGTGGCCAGGACAAGTACAATAACCACAAAAAATTAAGATATCGATGCCATAAGAAATACCGATTATTGCCTCGGATTCGAAACACTCAATATAAGTGGATTTTCGACGTACCTACTATTACTGAATAAAAAATACGCACGCACTGTAGCGACAATTCATACGTTTCGATAACCATAAGCTTACTCATTCATACGCCGCTCGTATCGCAAGATAAATTGCTCCGGCACACAAATAAACGCTCTCTACGAGAGAAAAAGGAACAAAAACTCAACGTATACGTATACCTAACTATCTGGTACGCATCTTGGAGCATAGGCGTTGTAATTTATTATATTCAGTTCGCTCCGATCCATTGACTTTTGTGGCCGACCAGAGACCATCTTTTGTCACCCCGTCAAGAGTTCTAAACGGCCGTGTAATATGAATTAATAAGCACAAAGAATCATTATAATGCGTTTATTTGTCGCCACGAGAGAATTCCTCGAGAGGTTTTATTGTGAAATGTTCGCCCGTCGCTGCCTTTGTATATGTCCGGAACAAATTTTGGTGTATCGCGTGCGCGAGATCACGCTTGTTGAGGCGTTTGATAGCAAAGACTAAGAACACTTTACGAGCATCGATACACTATTCAAACCATAATATCAAGCCTGCGGTTACATAAAAAAATATTAGTCACGGTTTCTTTTATTGGCAAACATACTACTACTTTATTATTATGTACCGATTTGTATTTATGCGACTGAAATATACGCGTTAATTTTATTGCTTCTGTCTTTTACATTTTATTGTAATTAGTTTAATTAAGTAGTATTGTAACTAATATAAACTTGTTTACAACCTATTCAGAAAGTTTAGAATTCCAGTTGGGAACTCAATTAACGTGTTTTGTTTCTGAGGAGTTAGGCAGAAATTGGTAGCTTGATAGAGTTGTCGTATCTGCGGATAATGACTTGTTAGCTGTTGCTAGAAATGAAAGGGTCGCCGAAGATCGGCACTGTTCAAACTTATGTAAGGAATGGTTAGAGGTTATCGAACTAGCACGATGTTTCGATAGCACTCGTCACCAAGAATGTTTGTTTAAACTTTTTATTGAGGGGAATTAAAAGTTGTTATTTATTCGGTGATGATATGCAATTGGCTTGTGTAAATTTGTTAGTTTTATTACAAACTATGCATATTTAGATGCTCGGTTAATTTATACACCTACGTGGTGAATGTATGTGGAATTATTACGATGTTAGCAATTATGTATATGAGAGGCGTATATATGTTTATGAGCTAAAGGTATCAGAGGACGCAGATGACATGTTGACTTTAAATAAGAAACTTGTAACTAGTCTTAATTGATGACAAATAGGTAGGTAGGTACTTTTTGTGACTTGTATAGCCGGGTCGTCCGAGCTTATTATCATCATTATGATCGTCATCATTAGCTCCACCCCGTCCACAGCTGAACAATAGGTCGCCTCTAAGACTTACACAAAGTTCCCTTCGGCGCATCGAACGTTGACGAGTTTTCTCGCACGTTAATTACGTCCTCTGTTCATCATGTAGGACGTTATTCTGCGTTTTTCTGTGAATGGAGAACTTTCCGTATGCATAAATAATCGGTTTCCTGCGCAATGTGGTGATTAGTGATTACGTTATGTATTATATAGGTAATATTATTCCTGCCTCTATGTATACATATCTAATAATTACATTCTAATATTACATTAATAGAACGAGGTACAAGCTTTGGGGGCAAGGGACATCTCTACCTGACCCTATTGTAACACCCAAAGAGAATTTCAACGAACTGAAGTCGGTCGTAGTAAGGAAATTATGTTCAGATGGGGTTTTACCGACGGTACCAATCTGGAGTGTTTGTGCGGTGTACCTCAAACGATGTCCCACCTCAGATCGTGCCCTGCGTGCCCTAACACCTGACGCAACAACACAGAAGGACTTGATGTCTGTTTCTGACAATGCAGTCATTGTGGCTGCAATCTGGGCTAGCACAGTTTAAATTTGCCCATAGATTTTTTGTTCACCGTTGAAACGCTAAGAAGAGGAAGAAAAATTACTTAAGAACTCTTTACATGAAATCACAGATAATCAAAAATGCATAATAATATCTGATACTCTTCTTACTATAATATAACTTTGTTGAGACGTAGTCTTAATAGCTATACGAGTATGATTAAACAAATGAAGTAATACCTATTTAGTAATATTGTCATAAAATAATTGCTTGGGACATTAATATAATAATTGAATGCTTTATTAACTTTTCAGTTGGTACCTAAAAACAACTCTGTTTGTAATATTACAGACTTATCAAATTACGTCAAAATTTCACCAAAATTTGTATGACAAAGACCTTGTCAATACAGATAGATCACATCATCGATGACATAAGCAAGCTATTAGTGAAGTTTTTATATTGCTAAATATGGATGTGGATAATTTGTTAGGGTAATTATTATAAACTACAGGCGTAGGCGTTTATAATTCCAAGAATTTGTCAATTGTTTTACAAATAGTTACGAAAACCCTGTACGTTATTAAATTTGTTAATTTTATTGTAGCAATTATATTATTAACGACTAATATTTACCGACAATAGCTTAACAAAGCCAGTTTCTAACTTATTTATTTCCTTACTATAGCGATATTATATCGATATTTTTGAATGAAGATTTACAACCACTCATAACTAAGCATAAAATAATGATGTAGAAAGAAGATAATAAAATGAATTTACAAGCAGTTGTAGAAATTTAAAACAAGAAATCATCACCTGAGTCTAACAGGCTGGTTCGCTTTATGCCAACCGTACAGTCAGACAGTCGTCACTGATTTTTGCGCTGAAATGTTTACTAGATAATAATAGATACTTTAGAGTACAAAACGACTCTTTAATGGCCAGTTTCATTCTTTTAAGAGTTTGTTATACTTTATATCTTGACTTGTTTATTTTCTATGTGTATGCGAATTTCTTGGGATTATTTCATGATTTGTATGTATTTAGTTGTGTAGTACTTTACCAAGTGAAGTTACTAAAATCATGTTTATTAGGTAGGTATATTTTAAAGAATTTTTATTTGTTCAATACCGAAACGTTGATTGGTTAAAACACCAACATCAGCTCTCAAAAAAGGGGCCGAGTCTACAACTTTTAATGCAAGGTCGAATATTTAGTGTCGAATGGACTCGTAGCCCATTTAAATCATTAAATTGGATTAAATTACTGATACCAAAATTAAGATCATAACTTTAAATAATAAATTAAAAACAGTTGATATACAGCATTTCATTATCAAAAATATGATTGGCCGAATTGAGAACCCCACGTCATCCTTACGACAAATAAAAATTGAAATATTTTTTTTTTCTTAATTACAATATAATATTATGTACTTAAATTAAACATGGTCTTTATTGTAATGACGATAATAATAAACCTTCAGAGCTTACCTGTTGAATCTTCTGTAATATTGCAAGTAAGTATCTATCCACTCCATATGTTATACCTAACAATAATAACTTCTCGCAATCAGGTAAACATTAAAAACTTCTTACATTGTCAGAAGTAGAATATCTTAAATTTGAAACCAACAGACATTTAAATTGTAAGACAATGAATAGTATCAACTACAATTTACAAAACAACAACAATTTGTGACAGAAAACTTATTCTACAAAATTAAATGTTCCCGTACTAAGTAGTCGTTACTGCTAGCTTAACAGTGGAGTATTCTCACGACTATCCGGAATGATGGTATCTAATCAATTGCACTAACGACAACTGACATTGGACTTGAACTCGAAAAGAAACAAAATTTTACGATGACAGTAAAACAAATAGCACGCATTCCTAAAAAAACATCTAAAAATGTTGTCACCCGTCTGTTCGGATTTATTAGGAGATTAGGACTTGTAATAAAAAAAGTAATTTGACAGTAGCTTTGTCACATGTGTGAAGTATAAAAATAAGCTGTCTAAGGGGCTAATTTAAAACCACATGTCCTTTAGGCTTTTCGTCTTGTAACCCTTCAATCAAATCGAGATAATCATCATTAAATATATTCAACCATATTCGAGATACGAAATCACTCTTGTGGTACTCAAAAAATGTGTAAAATATATTTACATTGATATGAGGCGTAAGTAGTACCTACGTAAAGGGAAAATACCGTAGATACGTAGTATCTACTAGAACTAGGTATTATTTATTCACCAGGATCTAATGTTTCTGCAATCTGCTACAATAAATCTGTATCTTCTGCATTTCAGGTATACTTGTATACAATACTATAGAATGTCATTGACATTGAAATAATAGATTAAAATCTAGGCTTTAACTAGTCAATGACAAATAATAAGTACATAAAAACCAATTACAATCAAAACATTTTTTTGTGATTTACAAAATATTCTTGCTAGCCCTATTGAATCATTTACCATTGCGAGCATAAAGTTAATTTGCGTGTAGTCTGTTAAACTATATCCAGCAGTTACTAAAAGTATACCATTACGGTATACTTTTAGTAACTGCTGGATATAGTTATAGCAAATTTATTGTTATAACATGGTAAACGACAAAAGCATGCGTGTTTATACGTTTTCTAATTGCAACTGGAGAATCGTAGCCATGTAAGAGTAAAGTTAATTAGATGACGTTTAATACACAATAAATTGAAGCAGATTTGGTCAAATAAACTTTATAATATTGTGCAACGTTTATTGCACTATAAAGGTAAACTTACTCCGGAGAACATTCAAGAACAAACGAAATTGCACAGATGTTACAATTTCTAACGTGACTTCTGACAATATCTGTAAAGTAGGTTCCACATTTTAAAGCAAAGTAAGCTTGCTAATTGAAAACTTTCATTATTCTTCTAATGCTGTTTTTAACGTTGTTACATTGACCATTCATCAAACAGGCTCTTCAACCTAAATAAGTATTCTAAAGAGTGCTTTTAAATTTACAAATATTTCCGACATTTGTAAATTTATGACAAAATCGATTCAACATGGGTAATCTGTAAGCATGTCTTTCTTTAAAAAAATTGTAATAGAGAAAAAAAAAGAATTTTGAGTTGGTGGGCTAAATTAACGCTAAGTATGAACAAGTCCTGAAACTGTACGTGTAATACTTGCGTACCTCTGTACTACACCTACGTGACAGGATGTACCTACATACAGTTCTATATTTGGAACACAGCTCGATAAGACTTCGCTCCCCGAGGTCAATTCGTTCTAATACTCAACAATCTTGCTAACTTACAAGGGTGTAACCTTGTACAAGAAATCCATTCATAGGATACGCTTTATACATACAGAATATATCGACCTAATATCAATTGTCTAAAAGAATTAATTTTTTTGCGTTAATAACGTTGCTACTACTCTCTGATTTCTATTTCGAATTGAAAAAGTGACTCCATCCCGCCTGAGGATAAGCAGTCAGTGGAATCCAGAAGTGGGGACCACAATATCACTACTCTTACGTCGATCTTCCATGAGAGGGTAGTACTTCCCGGACGATCCGGCCCATTCATGCTGAAACCAGCGTGGATCTACTGCCAACATTTTATAATGTAATGATATTAAATAAATCTATGATATTATAATTTTGTGATGAGAGCACACGACAATTGTGTGTGAATTTTCACAACAATGAAATGATGAGAATAATTGCATATCGTTACAATTTGTGACACGCGAAACTATTTGGAACGTTTCACTTTCATTGTTTTAATGAGATGAAAGTTATGCATATCTTTTTATTATGTTAATGTATCATTAAAAGCATTGAAATACTTTGTGGCTTACACACCTATTTAATAATGAATAATGCGTAAAACAAACGATAAATTCAAAAGATATAGTGACAAAGAGGCGAGGTTACGCTGCGAAATTAGGAACATGCTTTAGGAAACCACCGGCATTGCAAAACTACCTAGATGTTGTGATCCAGCATATGAGTAAATGTGCAAACTAAAGCACTGCACACACCGAAAAGATTGCATCATTAGTTGTTCAGTTCAGAAAAAAAACGTATTGTCCTTAATTCTCAGTTATTACTATATTCATAACATACCTCGCATTTTCTAAAATGGCAGCACAAGATGCTATATTTAAAATAATTAATCTTATTAGATACCATTAACGTTACCCATTGAAATAGACATTAAAACGGAGGATGGAACCAATTAAAAGAATATAGGAGAAAGTAAACAATCACAAAATGCACTCAATATTATTACTACCAAACCAATTAGCCAACTGATTTAGCCCAGCTCCAGGTATCATGCCGTCAATTAAGGAGCGAATTAGTGTTAAGGCTAATAATCTCTAACACGACTTAGTACTAAAATAAACCCTCGTGGTTCAGGTCCTAAGATTAGGTAGGTATAATTTACAGTAAGAAGAATAACAGATTGTATGCAAACTTTCAATAAAACTGTTTGGAACAATTTAATGAATAAATGATGATATTCTGTCACGTGAAACTTGAAAAATTTACGTTTAGCCTACCTACCTATAATGTTCTGGATATTAAGTGGAATTTGCTAATCGCCACAAAAAGCTGGTATTTATTTGAAAAGCAGTTATAAATAACAGCATATCGGCTATTCGACTACTTGGTGTCATTGATGTTACCTATATAATGTTTATAAAGGTAACCTTACGATTTTTATTTACAGTTTGTCAGTAAGTAGGTAATATGCAAGAAATTTAAGAAAATAATTATGACTTACAAAAGTAACATTGACATTTGCTTGAATTCGAACACTGGTGTATAGCATGAGGCGGGTAACATGCCGCTTATGATTTGTTATTAACTACACAACCGCCTAATTTCAATATTATATATTGATTTTATAATCATGATAAACATCAATGTTGAGCGTAGGAGTGAACGCTGTTAAAGGTATGCCTTAATCCACGAGGTTGTTAGCGAAACGCGTGTTTAAAGATTTCACACAACCTTACAAGTACAAAGGAATTTTGTCAGGAACAGTCTTCAAATTGTAAAGTACCGGACAGACTCTGTTTATTCTAAGATAGCGCACAGAAATTTAAATTTCTATCACATTATTAAACTGGTTTACCTAAAATAGCTCTAAAATTACTTAAAATTACGAGCGCGTAATATTGACAAGTTTCCTAAATTTCTAGCTTCGGTGAAATATAAGGTTAATTATTATCTTGTACTTAATTAAATCGATACTAATGTTTCTTGTGTTGCAAAAAATATATGTTAATGAAACAATTTTGACGACAGTTTTAGTTTATAACAACATACTGCTACTAATATGCTAATTATGTAATTTAAAACCACCTTAATTTTGATGTTTATGAATTGAAAATACATTCGTTTCTCGATGAATGGCCTTGCAAAATTTGTTAGTTTTATAAACAACTGAAACTAGATTATATTTGAAACTAACACATTTACAATGGTATACAACGATATTATATTAAATAAACACTATAAAATTATCATATCGAATCGACTCATACTATTGGTATCGATTTACTTACCGCTAATATTCCATCGCAAAAGGCATTTACAAACGTTTCTAAATTTATTGTTTCTAAAATATTAACCCTAGGTGGAACAATTAGTTAAGTAACTTTTAGTATAATATTAATCATTATATTGCATTTGTAGTTAATCTAATAAATAGGCTTTGAGGGCAGACAGGGCAAAAAGGCGGTCATTGATCAATAGAAAACGAATGCTCGTATTTAAGTAATCGCATTAGAAAAGTTTGCCCAAGACAATGAGAAGAAATAATTATAGAAGAATGTATTGAATAACTTTACTGTAATATTTTGTAGTTCATCGTGAATTAATACTAAGCATTCACATGTTAATTTATTACGATTTTACAACCGATGGAAAATATTTATCATGGGAAAACTATGTGTTTTGAATTAGTTTAGGTTTTATTGAGACTTTATTGCGGTGACCCATAAGACCGTAATATGTTTATATTTTCTTGTACAAACAACTAGTTTTTAATTTACATGATCAGTATTTTTTAAGTATAAAGACGAACGCATCTGACGTATTTACATTTGTATGGAAATATAATATTAGAATCGTGATACTATAATTGAATGCTGATTAAGTCTATTGCTTGTTTTACGATATCAGCTTCCGTAAGACGAGGAAAAACAATTTACATCATTATCGTGTTAGCCAGTAATGTCAAAGCACCAATCAAAGCATGGAGATTTACGAACACATTCCAATCAAACTAACGAACCGAGATTTAATTAAAAACGTATCGTTCGAACTTGACCGACGTTAACTGAACGTAATTTACGACGCCGCTAAAACAGAGACCACGGTTCCTATAAATTTTACTCATTTCTAATAAGAAAATTATGTAAAACGATCCTATTATAATTAATAATTCAGTTTCAAACGAGGAATATATTAACGCATATCTAAACGAATGATGACGAGAGCTTTTTGTAACATTCGAGTTTGTTACTTTAATGTAGATAATATTGATTGGACCAACAATTAATGAATATCCTAACAAATTTTAGTATAATTACAAAGCCGAATGTTTAGTCGTAAAGCTATTGAATACAAAGCGTGTATTAAATAAAATAAATTGGAAAATTATATCGTGATAATACGTGAAAGTGACAGCAAATTTATAATATCGTTAATTCGTAATAATCGTCGTAATTTTAGATCTGAATTGACTTTTCGAAATGTTAGTTTTATTTTAATAATAAGATAAAATACTGCGCGAAGTTTAAAAGAAAACTCCTGTTTTTAACAATTTGCGTCAGCATTGTATCGGATTTAGACCTGTCTCACTGTTAAAAAACCTATTAATAATATATTATAAATGCGAAAATATGTATTTGTGTGTGTTTGTTACCACTCAGCGCCTAAACGGTGAACCGATTTTGATGAAAATAGGATATAAGCCGCAGGGCGCAGCTGGATCTTAATATTTATTTTGCATATTCCTTTGTAATTTGGATAGTTAATTATTTTATTATTAGTTTCTAATATGAATACCAATGAAAATGGCATGCAACATACTGTAACTTGTCGACACAAATATATGGTAGCCCGTTGCAAAATTGTTTTTGGTCTATTAAGTACAGTCTCTGATTTCTGAAATCCATAAGATTGCAGTCTTAGCATCACTACCTGGGTGGTATTGTGTTTCAGTTGCTGAGTGGTAATTTCCAGCACTTATTGGCAATTACTATTGGCAACTAGCAATAGAAGATAGTGTCTTGAGCTGTGTCTATCGCGATTTTTATTTTTTACGTAGTGGCCAACTGCGGCTATAATATTTTTGAAGCCTAATGGCTCTATCACCGTTACCATTAGATGGGCCACTCAGTTATTTATTACTGATATTCGTACTGTAAAGAAACAAAGCTCTATAAAACTGTATATTAGCCTAATATTTAATGTAGATACACTTTATTTGTTACTGTTACATACATTTACGATATGTTTATGTATAGTTGACAAATAATATGTTGACCGCATGGTAATTACGTATGTACCAAACGACTATTTGATTACGGACATGAATTATGTAATGATCAAACAACAATTGCTCATAACTATTCATGAAGCCGAATAAAATATTGATATCTAACGTAATAATACTTTTTGTTTTTAGATATATTCTACTTCTTGTTTGCTAAAATAAACAATATCTAGTTGGATTCTGTATCGCAATGCTAATTGAGGATGACAACGATCTGATTTACGACTTAATTACGATACTGCTTTAATGTAAACTTCCAATAAAAATATTTTCGCGAATCATAGCATGATTTATTATTTAGTTAAAAATTATTACTTTTGTGTTCAATAATAGTAAAACGAATTTGATTTTATTTTAAATAAAAAAAAAGAAAAGTAACCATAACAAAGAAAAAACACTTCAAAAGCTCCCTGACGGTCGCCATCTTGAATCACCGACCGTTATGCGCGCGCGCATTTGTTTGCGTCCAGGTGTTGCGCTGACAAAACAATCAAGAGCGAGCGAGAAAGGGGCGGAGAAGCCATTCATAAAATTTTATAAAATTCTACAAAATAAAAAGCGAAACTTCGAAAAAATCGAAAGCTCAACCCGAGTGGTGTCGATTTGGTAGCCGGCTAATATTTCATAATATTAACTACTTAGGGACGAGAAGAATGGGTGGGATTATGAAAAATATTTAATTGATTAGGTTCACTGAATGGCTTTCTTTATTGGGTAAGGGAACCTCCCTTTTATAAACGTTTGTGACTCTCAAAATACTTTACTGTTTTACATAGTTCTGTTATGATGAAGTACTACTAAATCACATATCTAGCTCCATTTTGTCATTTATAGACATCATTAACATTTTATGTGTTTAAGATTGCTATCACGACCGGTATGATACCATATTCAAAGTATTTATTCCATTTTTATTTCGATATACTTTTTAAATTCTACTGAAGCACACCTATCAAAGAGAAGTTCGTCCATATGATAGCAAATAATGCAGCCACCTATCACAATAGAACTCCACTGGATACTTATTGTTGTTGCCATGTTTTCATAAGCCTTAAGCACCGCCTCGTCGGATCGAAGATCTTATCGCATCGATGCACTTCAATGCAAATAATTAGGTGTATATTTTACAATTTGCCAAAGATCTCTATTGTACCTTTTGTAGTATAAGTGGATTTGTTCCCTACAAAGGGCTTGCCGCATGACACTGCTATCTTGGCCTTGTACGTGTGTATATAATGTTATTATTTGGAGCCGCATCTGTCACAAAGACCGCTGCGTCTGTAATTTTACAGTTTAATCAGCGTTAAATGCTCACAGAGTTACCGCAGTCGAACAAAAAAGACTCGCACACTCAGCGATGGAACACTAAGGAATTTCGAGACCATAAATCATTTCGGATGTCGATGACGTTGGCAATAAAATAAAACGTCTGGAGATAACTATTCATGAAGCTCGGTGGCTACCGCAAAATGTTACAAAGAATTCCGCAAAAACTGTGGACGGCAAAAATAAAGAAGTAACATTAAAATAATAGACTGCCACTATTTGTATCAAAAACTGAACATTGGTTTTTATTAATCGATGTTTTTAAAAAAAGAACCAAGAAAACGTCTTCAGCCAGTTAATCTTCATAACCAAGAAACGTGTTATTGAGTTTGAAAGTGTTATAAGCAAATTTAAGCAAATCGCAACAACGTTTTTGTGGGGAACGTGACAAATTGTTATATTATACAAAATGGAATAACAAGTCTCGGAATATTATAACATGAATATTATTATACATTTTCTTATATCAAACGACTAGAACATAGGGGCCAAGAACAATTATAATGATGAATATAAACTGTGAGCTTCAAAGGATATCAAGCAGCTACTTACAGAAATAACACGAGGCGACAAGCTGGTAGTTCATTGAGTAAAAGAGATATGTCATCTATTATGTCTTATTGCACATTGAACACTTAGCGTAGAAAGGAAATAATTTATTCAAAACCCACAACGTTCTATCAACTTATTGGGCTGCTAGGAACTGACCGACGACATGCCATCGTTATTAAGAATATTGTTCTGCTGTATGCAACCTTTACTTTAAAATTCTGAGAGATGAACAAAGCAAAGGAAACAAAAACATTTTTCATATGAATTAATCCACAAATCTTTTTTCTTATTTCCCGAGAGTTTATACAAAAAAAATAAGAAACACACAGCACTCAAAAGAACAAAAATATTTAGATTGATTAATATCCACATCCTTAGCGAAAGTAGATTGTCTTAACGGCCTTCGGTACTAATTGATACGTTATTACTCTAATATTAGTATGAAGAATCAATTAACAGCTTACTGTGTGGTAGCCGAAATTAATTAGCCAGCTTCCCTGGTAGAGTTCACAAAAACAGCAGATGTGATCGTCGGCATACAAGCTGCATTATAAGTCGTTCAGTACTGTTTAGTTTTTATTATTTTTTGCTAACCATCCGCACTAAAACACCATCTGGGTTTGGACACGGTGTAATGTAGTGATACATACGGAGGCAATAACTGTGGACTAACTTTGAAATAATAAAAGAGACTTAATTTTGAAACTACATAAACGACACACTGCGAACACTGAATAACGTAGTAGTAGTGGCAAAATTGACAAAAATGGATAATGTTTACCTATTTATCCATTGTATCCTTGGAAGAATTTAGCAAAAATTTGCATCTAGTTATTTAGAAAAATGCTGGTTGATATATTTCTCTTTATGTCTTGATATATAAAATTGAAAAAAACTAAACTCAAGTTGATATTGACTTCTTTAGACATACATTTAACTTGTATATACATTACATAAAACAAATTTTCAACACACATTGTAAGATCACAATGAAAAATATAGTTAAATTTAAAAGCAATATGTAAGTACGTCGACTTTAACTTAATTATAACATTGTCTATAGGAACCGACGTGATTGTATGACTGTAGGAGAAGGGGGAAGATTTATTGCGATCTTGCCGGCTCGGTTAGTAAGTGTTGCCTGACTTTTTGTTTCATTCCCTCCACGCTTAATCACTGGATGATCTCGGGCTAATGCGTTTTCGGTATCGACTGTAGTCGGCTTAATAATTGCATCAAATTTATTTTCTTATTCTTTTTTGTCAGCTGCACCTCTACCGTCTATAAGACCGATTATATTAAAAATACACTATATTTTTAAATAGTCATTTCTAAAATGAAATCTATCATTAACACACCGATTACTAATATCGGAACTTTACTAATTAACAGCCAGTTTTATAGAACTGGTTCCCAAAACATAATATTTATCATGGAAACTATAACAAGGCGCTCCAAGTTTTTATTTAAACCTCAACTTGTATTAACTGGAGGCAATAAATTTATTTTAATTGATTACCGTTAATTCACAAAGATACAGACCGCCTCCAGTCTTTAATTACATTTATGATGATTACAATCCGTTTTAAGCTGTTTTGCCTTGCGTGGTCAGCGGACAACGTAAGTAATCTACCTGCTTTGGTCAAACTAAGTAATTGATTATACACCATCAAAATTTATATCTCAAACATTTAACCTAAAACCGATACTATATTTTTTTTGTTCTTTTTAAAAGATTACTCTCGTCTAAGGAACTAGGCCACGCAGAGGACTTTACAAATATACAGTTAATTAACACAAAGTCATGGAATCAATATAGGTTTATGGATCACACGAATTAAGGATTTAAGCTACAACAGTTGCACGCACTTCCACTGTGTCGGTGACGTAAAGCCACTATTATTAACATGATGTATGAAATCGTCATGCTTATAATAAGGTCAAATATTGTATCAATTCGTACAATCGTTATAGTGAATAGTGACACAATATGATACCAGAGCCAGACCTTTTTAAAATTACACTTGTTATAATAAAAGATAATTATATCGGTTTGTATATACAATTACAAACAGTGACTTGTGCTATTTCCGACAGTAATAATATAGATTTAGAAAGGAGAAAGTAATGCTGCTCTCTTATGTGTTTGATTTGTAGTTAAATGTTAACTATTTCACTATTTATATTCACAGGAAGCATAAACAATAACAAGGCAGTTTCTAATGAGTAATAAAAATTTGTAAATAGCTGCCATAGTTCATACTAATAAAACCCCAACTCTATAAATTATTCAGCTTGACAAAATGATATTTAATGTCCCTTCATTCTATCACGTGTGAGAGTTACGTCATTACCGAAAAACTCATTTAGGGACGAATACTCTTAAGGAATCCATCCATAATTTTAAGGACACGTTTTTTCAACGCTCGTCTATCATCAATCTGTTGGTCTTGAATACTACTTATTTCTTTGTTATTTCTTTCGTCCTGCTCTTTAGTAGCAAGGCAGAGGGTAACAAATAGAGAATGTATTATCTATTTTGTCTTACCCGTGACAATAATTAATGACTGGATTTAAACGCTTCCTCACGCCCGTGACATTAACATAAATAGAATGATCTTCATTTGCTCACTTCTCCCTTTGATTCCAGTATTTTTAGGCTGAACCAGGTTTTGTACATTAATCTGTTGACTGTAGATAGATCAGGGATTTCAGTACTTTGATGTTGTGCTTAATAAGGTGCTCTGGCAATTGTCAGCTTATGAATGCTAAGGACTGAGTGTAAACTTTGGCAAGTGTGAAATGTTTATTTAAACCATTTAAGCTTGTCACTACTTTATAATGTCTTCTGGAAAATATCAAACTTTGTTTGGTGTACGTTTCTCTTCATTTAAGTACTTTGTTTTAAAAAGTATTTTAGGCAAATTCATTTGTTAACATTCACTCAACTGAACAGGGTTTGTCTTTCGCAGAATTATGACAATGATATTATAATAAACTCAAAATGCAAAACAGAAGGCCTTTATTTTAGAAAATGATTATTTCTTTATTGAGTCAGTTGCAAGCCACCTTGCATGACAAAGCCATTCAAATTTATTGCGTCAGATGATGATCATAAAGTTAACGATTAATGAAATGGTATTTGAGTAGCATCCGAAAAAGAAACAATAGTGTTTGCGAGTGATGTACGAGACGCTTATTATTATTAGACTTCGAGACTCCAAGTCTCATTGAGTTAGTGCAATCAGCTGCACTCTTGTTTCAAGATTTTATTAATATTTTTCAACTGCTTGTTTTAATCTTTATTTCAATAATATAAAATTCACAGACAGTTTTAGATTTATACTTCATACTTTGACCACAAAAGCAGTCGAATAAATGTCGGCAAATAAAATAGAAACAGTAAAATAAAATCATTCGCAGCAACTTTGGTTTCAACAATTTTACGAGCGATATTAAGATCGTTATATCTTTATTACTTATAATATTTTTGGTATAAAAACATTCCAACTCATAATTTTTAAAGAATACTGCGCCTGATCAGATGGTGCTGATTATGACGACGATAGTGTAAATTAAGATAGGTACCTACATTTATATAAAAAGTTCTATATTGACTAACTTAATATAGGTACGGTAAGCGAAATAGATACACAGATGTATGAATAAATCCTTTAGTAACAAAACTATAAACTTGGATCTAAAACTGGAGAGATTGTCTTCTAATTTCTCGAACAGATCCGTTGAGTTGGATTTATTTAAACGGATTTATGCGGTACCACTGGCCATTATTGTTAAGTTAGTAATAAGCTGTAGGATTTTATTGCTTTGATAATTAGGTTTAAATATATTACGATGGCTAACAATATAGTGAACTAATGAAATACATTACAATACTGAGACTTTTGTTACAGACAGCTCTTTAGAACATTTGAATAGTTCATTACGAGTTGGTTTTATATATATTTTTTTCTGTATTACCAAATAATCCTATTTAATGTCTTTGTCTTCATTGAATGATGATGAATTTCATTTTAATGCTGAGCATAAGATTCTTTAAGTGCATGTAAGATATTTTGTATCTTCGCATCCAGCTACACCTAAACATTGTGCAAAGTTCGTTTTCTCTTGTCTTGTCCAAAAATTTTAGCACTAATACATACCTATATCCAAATAATGAAAAATAAGTTATGAATGAATTTATTTTTTGATTTGTTTAAAGATTAAATTTGTTTGAAATTCTTCACTATGTGTTTTTTTATAATTATAGTAAGTCAGAAAATTGCACATAACATAATAAATTAATAACTGTTGTTTCCCGTACGTGAAACATTGTCAAAGAGATAATAAGTAATGCTACATTCAAACTACGTGTAAAACATGCAAGTTTCGTTCGCAGAAACATTAATTAGCGAAACTAGACACACGCGACACAGTAGATCTATATCAGAGAGTTCACAATAAAGTAACAGGTCTCTCATATTTCACGACAAGATTGCACGATTGCAGTGACCGTTACTTCACCATCTCTATATAGGGCTGTCATCGAGAATCTCCGTAAGAACAATAGACGACAAGCAAAATATATTTTTAAAAAACAAAAAAGCTCGCCTGCCTAAAACAAACTGATAAGTAATACATTTTTTTTCGTGTCGACGCTGTTACTATAATTTATTATACCTCTCGCATTTATAATATTAATTAATAGAATACCCTACTCACTCTCACAAATAATAGGTACGAACCTAATGACGAGAGTGCCTAGTCTGTAGAGCGTGCCAAAGAAATTGACATACATACCACATACGTTGCCGTATTTCTACATGGAATTCATTTCTATTATTATTTATCTAATATTTTTGCAAAAAGGCACATTTCTGTTAAATATATAGTGCAGACAACAAAGGTATTATCATATTTATTTATTCTAGAGCACATAAAAGTACCAAACGAGCAGGTAACGAGTATTTGCCCACGATATATTATGAGGACAGGTAATGACCGTAAATAATAATTTGGCCGGTTAACGTGTAAAAAATATAAAGTAAGTGTCATAGTATTTTTTTAAATTCACATTATTCATGCTTCGAAACACTTCTTATTTTACTCAATCGGATCTTATTTAATAATTCGTATAAATCGATGATAATCTACTTTTCCGTTACCTACTAAACAAGTTTGGGCGACAAAAAACATGAAACAAGCTTTGCTCAATGAAGCGGTAAATATTTAGAGAGAGTGTTGCTTCATTGAGCAGTCTAATATTTACTAGTCCAAAGATATTGTAGACATAAGTACTTATCAGGACTAAAATACAAGAACACAATTGAAGTGGGAGGTATCCTTTTGAGGATACACAAGAGCTTTCATGCCCAAAAATGGTTATAGCAGATGAGAATGACTTACAACCCTGTGTTCTTGTACGTAGCGCTAACTAGCAGGATTTACATCGTCAGTGTTTACGTGATTCCTCGTTGATTATAAAAGTATATAATACTGTAAGTACATTGTGTAGTTTGAAATCACTATCTGGTGCCATTTAATTGTTGTTGTTCGAAAAAACTTTTCGTTAATTTCAGATGAACTAACAACAATTCTGAATCAATGCTTTAAGCTGCTTTAATTAAAACGTGAATACTTTTATAGTAGTAGTAACAAATTAAATTAGTTTTATGACATGTTAGTTAGTAATTATCATAATTTATAACTTTATGCCAGCTGTTGAAAATGTTTTCAGTTTTATTAGAAATAAGTTCAATACTAACATTATTTATACTAAACACTTCACAGCTGTGTCAAGAGTTTTAGAATGCGTTACTTTAATTTTTCCAAATTATTAAAAAATGAAGTCTGAAAATATCAATCTGTCTTGAGCAAACGTAGTCAGTGGTCGACAATGTCTTGCAAGTAATGTGTAAAAATGAGCCATTACCCTGTAGTGAAATTATAATAGGATAAGACAATAAATTAATACTAGTTTAAAATAAAAAAATATAAATGTTCTGTTACAACTATTAATATCACACTGCTTCATTTACTGCACCTATTTCGAATGTATCTTCACCACCTTGGGTTGACTGGTGGAGAATGCTTTTAGCATTAACCGTTGTACGTTCGTGCATAAAGTTCAACAAAACATTCTGTACAAAATACAACTGACCCAGCAAGGTAGAGATATACAAAACGATATGAAAGGAATTAAAATAAATGCCTTCGAATGATTACTATTTCAAGAGTATAATTACAAACAAAACCTTAGAGAAGATATCTTTAAATTATGAATTCGTTACATTTTGCATCCATTCGTCATAATTATCTCACGTTCTCGTGTTGTTCACACGTCACGAGGTCCGTGGTTTAGTATTTATTTTACTTTTACAGTTTCTTTGTAAAGACGCTGTTTGTTTTGTGCTTGTACTTGATAGTTTTATTTAAATTACGTTAGTAAGAAGTTCGAATAGTGGCATGATTGGCGTAAATTCACTTTAAACCCAGTTCAGTATAACGTTGCAATTGTGAGGAGACGATTGCTAAAACTAGTAGGTCATGCATGACTTTAAAACATCTTAGACTTGTTAGGTATCATATTTTTATAATGTAAATTATAATTTTAATCTAGCTACTACAGCCATGGCAACAAGAATTGTGTAAATTAGTTTTGTTATATTTATCAAACAATAAAATATTATTATGCCTGTTTAAAAATTTAAACGATGTAGCATTTCCCATATCAATAAATTTAATTTATCAGTATGTTTAAATTGGCTTCACTATTTTTGCTTAATGACCATTAGATATACGCAGACACCTTTTAATTACAATATTTATTTATTTATTTAAAAACACATTTGTTTTAAAAAGAAACGTAGTCACTACCTAAAATAATGTAATGTGATATTTGGATTGATAAAATACTTAAATACCGGTTAAATACTTGCCTGTATAAAGAATTAAATATATACTAATGTCATAAATTAATTAATGTTATCGACGGTTTTTAAAATATGTGGATGTTTTGATTTACCATACCTATTAGCATGTTTATTTTGAGATCCGCGCTATATTTCGAGGCTACCTATATTGCTAGATTTTTTTACGATACATTTATTTTGCCAGATGGCAGTAATATCTAAAATAAACTTTCCAAATCATCTGTAATTGCCCGGTTTTGAAACGTCAACTTCGTACACAAGAGTAGGTATAGTATAAAATTCATGGGTATCTTCGGTTCAATACGGAGTTACGGTACCTTACGTTGTATGTTATGTCATGTCATTATGATTTAATTGTATGATTAATAAAAAAGTTTACCTATTACAGTAACATATATTTTAATAACAATAAATAGAACAATGAAAACAATAAATACCATTGCAATCGTTGTTCTATAAATTTTGTCACTAAAATTAACTCTTTGTATAAATAATTTTGGCTTAGCCACAAACATTGTTTAAATTATGTTGCTCATTTTGTTACTTAGTATATTCCGATACTTACTACGAAACTTTAAGAAACTTTTCTTTTCATAAACTTTTCACTTATCAAATGAATAAAACAAAATGAATTAATAACTTCTAAATTCACTTCTAGAATTTTAAGTTAAATGCTAAAGTCACTTATTATGACTGTTTTATTTTCGTTATTAAACGTTGCCAAAATAAAAGCAACAACATAACCTAACATTAATTATGTCTGTACTTATGCTATAAAGTTTAATAGTTTAATAAATTCGTGACTAATAAAACTGACATCCTAGAATAGGTACTCACTTTGATGTTTAGTTCGTCCATAACGAACTTCCTGTGGGAATAACTGTCAACTATTGTCTCTAATTAAATAGTTAAACAGTAATAAGGCTTTAGACCTCAACTTGTAATTAACGCGATGCTGCATAAATGACAAATACTTTTTGTCATTAATGCTCTCTAATAACCAATAAGGTAATAAGTAAAAGTAATTACGATATCTTGCATGGTAAAGCTTTAGAAACTCTCTACTTGAAAATGTTGATAGTAAAATAATAAATAAGTAAGCTGACTAATTCACCACAATTGTTCAAAGCAGTACCTACCTATGCCAAACTGATAGTTTAGCGAAATTAAAAGCTTCCCTAATTATATTCATGATACATATTTTTTTTTTATTACAAATGGCCCGAACGATACGTGAATAGGATTATATCTAGACGAGCTTGTAGCTTGAGATATTCTAGAGCCGGCTATACGTACTTTATACTAATATTTATCCATTTTTATAATTATAATTATTATAGAAACAATATTACTATTTTAAACGTTTAAAAGGTTATATTTCCAGTCAATTATTATCGTCATAATTACACAAATTGTTTATATTTATTGCCCATCAGATATCTACAAAACTGAAACAAAATTAAGTTGCAGTCGACCTCGCAGACATTAGAATGTCTTGGGGCATTATTTTCCTCAAACGTTTGAGGTGCCCATTCGTCCCACTTATCTATACAGGACGTAATATTTTAGTACTATTCTAATTTGTGACCTGTAAAAATGCAAGCACAATATCAAATACTGTAATAAAATTGAACACGAGTTGCAAGTGCAAGTAGCACTTTTACTTCTTTGAACGGATTCGGTCACCTAGGGCCACTTACTCCAACGACCACCGACTAAATTCCTTGTTCGGCCATTTCCTATTAGTTGCTTTTCCTGGTAAGGCCATTCCTCGAATGACCTCTATGTGAATTCCTAATTGAGCCACCTCCTCTAATGACCACACTGTGTATTCCTAGTTTGGCTATTTCCTTGAATGACCACTATAGTGCAATCGAGGTCAAAATATATTTACACTTTGGGACCTTAACGTCTTTGACACAAGGCCCAAAATTATAAAGATATGTAACTTCGACTGTACCTTAATTCAAGGCTATACCTACTGTACGGGTAAGTTGGGTTTACACCCTACCAAGCCACCTCTACTGGGGTATACAGGCATTTCTATAGGATGTCTCTACCCCTGTGACCATCAATCCCGAAATTACTCAAAATAGAAAAAATTTAAATGGGTTTAATTACAAATTAGGTTTCAAGTATTTTAACTATATGTTACATGTAATTAATGTTATTTGTTTTACTCTTTTATTTATTATTGATCTATTCATCTTAATCTTAGTGTTTGAGTGAACATAATTATATCATGGTTTAAAATCGGGGGCGGTGTTTAGGCTTTTAACATAGGAAAATAATTAATAAAAGTATGACGTTATAATTAATATGTATTGCAAAAATAACAACATACCAAAAAAAAAACAAAAATATTGCCTAAACGTTAAACTTATTATTTTGGATTCTACGAACGGCCTATCGATTGGATATTAATTGACATCAAGACAAGGAAGTTGGCCCTTCAGGGATTTACCCTTAAAGAGAAATGTGGCCATTTGAGGAAGTGACCGTACAAAGAAGTCGCCACTAGGAACGTGGCCATTTGGGGATTGAGCCGTTAGGGGAAATGTGATCGTGGCCCTTTTAGCGAAGTGGCCGTTAGGAGAATATGCCATCAAAGGGAAAAGGCCGTTTAAGGAATGTGGCCCTAGGTGACCGAATCCCTTTGAACTTTAACTAAGTTTATAAATGGTAGATACTTGGAACAGTTTTTTTTTATATTTTTATGAAAGAATACTCTCAGTTTACTTGTGAAACGTATCGAAGAAGATTAATTGTTACCTTATTTCAAAAAAAACCGGTACACATTTCACTAGCATCTTGATATTTAATAATGTCTTTAATTTTGAATCTAATTTAATTTTGAAATAATATTGAAAATGTAAAAATGTGTCGTTTGCTTTCAATTTGTCGTGCGCTACATGTCCTTAAAATTTAAATTAAATATGTCTCTTCAACACATTATATTACAATGAAATTTTACGCAGAGAATTTAAAAGAATTTGATAAAAGGGTAATAACAAAATCATCTGAAATCAGACCCAATGCGCTTATATTAACCGGAGCCCCAAGGGAGATACACAAAATATACCAATTTGTTTTTCTCATAGCCCGAAGACAAACGCTCCAATTATTAAATTCTTAGTCGAATATCATGCATCTAAATGGAATGTCCACGAAACAATAGCGATGTAAGAAATATTAATCATAAGGATTGAGACGTATTCGTACTAATATAAAAAGACTATTTCTCTTACATAATTCAACCGGTCACTTCAGTATTAATTAATAAAAAAACATATATATGAATTATTTATTCTACGAATCGATCTTTGAGAATGCTATAGATTGTTACATATTAATTTATTGATCTCTTTGGACGCCATAAATACTTGGAGCAATAATTCTTCTAAATGACCTGAACGATTGATAAATGATTGAAATAGAGTTAAAACATTTGTAAATTGGGTATTGAGGCATTGGCTGCTGCTCCTTAAAAATTGTTTAATCAATCCCTATGCTCAGCTTTTAGACGTATGAGATGGCGATGATCAAATATTAGTTACATTAACATAACCAAGTATACATAATGACCACAATAGATTGTTTCAAGCAAAACAACACTGGTTTACATGGTTCACAAAAATGCGTTAAAAATAATGCTAATTATATCGCATGTAGGCAGATAATAATGAATGTAAATCAACTCAATCGCCGAATTTATCGCAATTTACATAATGGCAGGTGAAAAATTTGAATTATTTAAATAATTAAATATTCGTTTTATTAAAAAGCAATTTGAATATTTTGTGCCGAAGCAAATCGTTTAGAATAAAACACCGGTGGAATTTATAGTAATGTAAATAATTTGTTTTATATAGACTTTTATATCTTAAAACATAAAAGTTAAGCACGAAGTTAAATGCTGACACCACAGCCTAATAAACGGTATTACTTAATAATTTCCTAATAACATGCCGCACCTAGACAGCTACATCGATTTGAAATTGCAAATTCGTTATTTATGACATCCTTGTAGCTAGAGATAGACTGAAAAGTATACAAGCATGTAATGTACGACTAAAAATAAATAACAAAAATTTTAAATCACTTTGAGGTAAAAGCCAGCGTTGTATAAAATTAAAAACATACTCCTGTACATTTATTTAGCTGACGCGGTAAGTTGGTTGTAGCCAACACTAAAATGCTGTACAGATATTCCACAACATTTTTTGCTGGCATGTGATGGATGATAAATTACTTCACGACTCAGCTTGAATGCAAATCTCTGTAAGTGGGTCAGCCTGTAGATATTATTTTTCACATCTACCCGCAACTGGAGAGGACCTTGTCTTAAATGATTGATCTCTTATTGTACAACGACATTTTTACGAGTTCACGTTGTAATAGAAAAATTTTACAACTGTTGGAGTGGTTCATTGTATTTTTGAATACATTGTGTTCGTTCTGAGTCGAGCTCCATTGAATTTCGAGCAGTTCCGGCCACTGATGGATGGAATTGACTGTTTAACTATTGACAGTCGAAAAAGTGAGTTATGAATGATTAAAGTATTGTCAACCTTAGAGTGTCATTCAAACATTTTATGACACTTATCCGTTCATAAACCTATGTTATATGTACACATATGTGTAATTTACGTTGTGTGTAGGTGGCAAATCATTTCCAAACCACAAATAAATTAATGAAATATTCAAAATTTACATTCAATGCGCATGAATATGAATTTATTTCATTCAGACTCCCAAATAATTAAATGAAGGCCGTGCAAGATGTGCATTGCCATATTCGGTGCTTTATGTGGACATAATGATGATGATGTTAATACTCTTCGTAAACGTAGTAATTTTGTTGAAGATTTTATATAGGTACAGAAACGCTTTGCCTCAACAACAGATTATTATGATATTTAGGGTATGCAGAAATACCGCAGGTATGGTACACAAAAGGGAAGAGCAAACTAATAAAGCGCTCAGTGCAATTATTGGAGTTTAACCGCACGGGATCTCGCTTCTCTTGTACCAATCACGCCATTAGTTTACTAAATTGTATGCTATAAAATGCAAAAAACTTTAGGATCCGAGTTAAAAGTTAAAGTTCTGTAATCATCGCTGCTGTAGACTCTGAGTAAGTCCTTTTTAATATGTATTGCCTGGGGGAATATGCAGCTTTCCAGATTTGTAATGAAATGTGCAGAGAAGAGCATCGATAATAACGGACAATGAATTTTATTTCTTTTGCTTTTATTTTGCAGACTTCTGCTAAAATTAAGAGCTGAGGCTAGGTACACTTTTTCGTAGCATTTGTTTTGCTCAAATTTGTATACAGTTCGACTCCACCCTAAAAAAACCGCAACCATGACAACACTGCCTGGTTTCTGCTATACTCGTATTTCCTCTGACAAATACCGGTTTCTGTGGTCCTAAAAGAATCGTTGCACTGCATATATTGTGTCTTGGATTGTAATGGTATTGTAGAAGTTGTATCTTATTTCTCTTTATCTATAATATACAGTACAAATAATACATTCGTAGCAACGATATGCTACTTAATAAACAACACACCCTTTCACGTTTGTGCGGGAAGTGTTGCACCTGTTACATCAACGCCATCGTCAGTGTGGTGTTTTGCAAAGCAAAATTATCATATCTTCTAATATTAATTAATATAAACAATGATTAACGTTTAGTAGGTATTTAGCAAAGTAGTTGAAAATCAATTTTAATTCTGAGATACCCTTAAAAGAAATGTAGGATACAACAGTATTGCCTTGAACTATGTAAAAATTGTTGATATTAATACTTTCTTTCCTCTGTTACAGAATTAGTGCAGTTTAGCAGTTTTGTTGATGAGTACCTACTACTACTACTAATACTAACTATTACTAGTACTAATTTTAAACATTAAAATATTTCTATTATATACTGTTATTTATTTTGCAGCAGTAACGTCTCTGTTAACCGTGATAATCTGACTCCATCCTAGAATAAGTAATGCTATCAAAAACATCTTGTAAAAAGAAACCAAGTCTCGCGACTTATTTCTTCTACCGTAAAAAGTTGTAAGATCCATGTAATACCAAGTTAGTTCATTTATTTAGCCCCTACTTAAGGGACCTCCTGTCTTAAGTCATTATCTACGTAATTAGCTAACCTAACAAGATCTTAAAGTGACCATTATCAATATTAAAGTTTATATTTTTTAAATAAATAGATTGTACTAATTATGAGATACATTGTATTTTCATGCAATGGCCAAGTTCTAATGACTCTACTTTGTCGCTATTCAGCAACATGCAATTGAATTTCGAATGTATGCAAATTGATTATTTTTCTTCAAATAGATTGTAAATAAATGTTATTACTGGCATGTAGTTGCCGTACCTACATAATGTTTTAGACCGTGTATGAAGATAATATTCCTTTATAATATAAGTAACTATTATTTAATGTTTTTATTTAGTTCAGCTACTTTTTATATTGTGTATCAAGCTGCAGACTTTAATGTTTAAACAATAGATACAAATCAGTGAATAGACTTCACCTCGGTGTTCATAGTAGGCAGTTTGCAGTATCAAATTACCCATAGGGCATTTTCGACTTGCTTATACTTCAGCAACTCATTAAACGACTATAACTAACTAAGCGAAGTTCTAATTTTAGTTACATTATGGCGTGCCTTAGTCGTCGACAGAACATCAATCATGACTCACTTGGAATAGATCGAAACTAGTTTACGAAGAAATTTGTTCAGTAAGAAAAGGTTCTGCCTTCGTTTTTATAGTATTGAAAGCAATTTGGAAGATAGTGTGATATATTTTACTGTATTCAGTGGATAAAACCTCAAGTTTCCGGCAACTTGTAAAATAAATTATGGAATAGTCGCAAATTGATTGAATATGTGTAACATAAAATAAAAGAATTAGAAGGGCCAGGAAGAAGAAAGAAAGCTGATCCGATGATCTGTTTTATAAGTAAATATGGCGAAAAACTATAAATAGAGGAAGTACAGAAAACCTAGTGTGAGTTTGTTTTACGTTAACGCGATTGACACGTTTATGATGTTAGGTGCTCCGATTGGCCTGCTCCAAACTCTTCACCAATCAGAGAGCCAAACACGGTAAACATTTAGATCGCGTTAACGTAAAATCAACTCGCACTAGGCACCCAGAACTTGTCAAAGTGAAGATAGAAGGCGTATGTCCTGCAGTCGTTCGTCGTACGTCTTTCGACTAGTACTCGTACTATGATTATCATGCTGGGTACCGTAGTACGTGGGTCAGTTAGATAAGAAAGATCTTCGAATAATTATCATCCCCGTGGTATATGAATTAATTATCATCTCCATGGTTTATGAATTAATTATCATCCCCGTAGTTTATGAATTAATTATTTTATTAGTTTACACTTGACATTGCAAGTTTCAAGTGTCAAAAAAATTAATGTTAAAGTTAAAAAATGTGATAAAATTCGATTTCACGAAAACCATAATAAATTTTATTTCTATTAGAATATTATTATCTCTCAATATTCGATTAACGATTTAAACACTATACTAGCCGATACAATAGAAAATCTTTGGTTTTGCGGGTCTTTCAAAGGTTTAATTAAATGTTCATAAAATCTTCTTTAAAGTTTCTATTACTCGCAACGGTATTGTTTTACAAAGGTTCAACGTTATTTCTTTAACAATTACAGAACCCTAATAACAGCACGGTTCCCTTTACGACAGATTCTCAAAATTTGATGATGATGATGACTTATGTAACGCAATCATGTATGACTCTTGACGCGGGCATTGGCCGAGGTAGCGTCAGCAAGGTAGTACACGCACAATTATTTACGGTCTTTAAAAATAATTTGTTCTCCAGTTTAATATCAAAAATGTTGCTAATAGAATAAGTGTCTATTTAATATTTTCACGTAATATCAAATCAAACTTATTTAAGGATAATCATTTTTATTTTGTAGCCACATTCCGCCTTTTCGCATGCGATATTTACATTGTTAAAATTTGGCTGCGTTCTATTTTTATTAAATTACTAGCTGCGTCCCACGGCTTTGCTCGTGCGTAAAATATGTTTTGTTGTATCCCTCAGGAACCAGGCCGATTATAGAGTAAAGTATCCTATGTCCGTCTCCAGTACCAAATCTATGTACAAACCAATTTTTATCGAAATCGGTTCAGCCGTTTCGGCGCTGAGTGGTAACAAACAAACACACACACACACACACACACACACACACACACACACACACACACACACAAATAATATCAGTAGGATTTATAATATAAGTGGGATTAATAGTTTTGGATTTTATATTGTTACATATTACATAACATAAATTTGCAAAGATCTATAATAAAAGTAAAAACGCTACAGAGAAAAACTAAAAGAAATTATAAAGAAAGTATAACAATAAAAAAGCAAAAATTTAAAATAGGCAATTGTTTTTGTTAACGCTCCTCGTGTTGATGACGATTAAAGTAATACAGCGTAACATCCACCAGCCATTACCTACTACACCACTAACATATTATGTGTATGTATGCGTATGAGCAGACCGCGTACGAACTTTCGAAGGTAGTCGTTGGTATTCAACACGCTCATGTAATCAGATGTTTTCAAAACAATACATAGTATTTGCAAAATGATATTATGTTTAACAGTTCATTTTATTTATTACATTATTTTCATATGAAGTAAGTTGTTAGACGAAAATGTTTTATTGTCAAAAACTTCACAAAATATGTTTAGAAAGTGATTTATAATTTTACTATAATATATTGTGTTCTGTTTGTGAAAGAAAATTTTGAATAAATATTCTGCTTTTTAGTAAACAATGAAAGCTTTCAAAAATCTCCTGAAATATAAATGCATAATGCATATGTTTTTCGTAAACATTCAACTATTTATAATGTTTTCGAATCCTTGAAACAAAAACACAATGATGCTTTCGAAAATTACGGGTACAAGTGGCCAGAAGCGTTCGGATCAACAACCGTAAGCAATAATCATTACTCTCGTCTCATCAGCCTTGAAAGATGGTTTATTGTCTCGATTCGGCTTGTTGTCGACTTGTTACGACTACAAAATAAAAATAAAAAGATATCATCAAACTCGTATTATAATACCTCACGCAATCGTACGCGCAGGCAAGAAAATAATATCTGGCCTCAAATGGAGTTGGATGCTTGTAGATAGACTACGTACTCATATGTCAGTTTTGTATTTAATGTATTATTGTTTGTATGTTCTGTTGTAATAACCTCAGGAATAGTCGTTTCGCCTAGTGGTTTAGGTATATGGCTCTTATACGAGGTCGTAGGTTCGAAATAAGTCATGTACCGAATCAGACTTTTTCAAATTGCTTTTTATGTTTATCTTAAACACTTCAACTGCCGGTGAAGTAAAACATTGTAATGAAACCTAGTCAGAAGTCTGAAATCACTAATCTATCTTGAGCAAGCGTAGTATCAATGCTCATCCTCGTGCATTATCTTTATAAGAAGAAATGTACTGGAACAAACGAAGTTTGTAACACTAAACACTAAATGCAAATTTAATGCCTCCTGTAGCATGTCTTTAATGATAAATTTAGCTAGCAATGTAACATTATACGCAAGTTTATATTTTACCTTTACATTATGTGAAGTATACTCCAACCTCTGGTTCACATACCTATCTGTTTACATTACATGGCTTCTTGCGGAGTTTCTCGCTCCCGGACTTCAGATTTATATACGGGGGCTCGTACACTATCATA
The DNA here is from genome assembly GCA_963082885.1 of Parascotia fuliginaria. Taxonomy (NCBI): domain Eukaryota; kingdom Metazoa; phylum Arthropoda; class Insecta; order Lepidoptera; family Erebidae; genus Parascotia; species Parascotia fuliginaria. Next base: position 7,050,886 of record OY720180.1, on the reverse strand, counting down.
CAAAGGTGTTTTCCACGAATCGCGCGGGTTTCGTACTGAATAAACGTTACCACACGAAACTGTTATTTCTTTATTGTTATAGCATTCTAAATCCCTGTTTGTAGACAAGGCGAATACAAGATAAAGTCTATAGAAAGTATATTTACCAGTGAAAGCGGCAATAACTTTTTAGGGCCACCATGAAAGTAACTTTTACGATTGTTAGGAATTAATATCTGAAAAATGGTTTTGGACCCTCATATCTTACCGATAAAGTTCGAATATCGCGGAGAATTATTGTCGATATTCATTTTGTAACATGCCAATTTTTGCACTTTAGCAAGAAATCCAATGTATTTTTTTTCTTAATATTATAGGCGGTAATTAGGTATTTTTAGAAAAAAAACTGCTTTAAAGGTACGAGTAGTTGTTACCTATGTAGCACATTTCTGAAGTACCGATTTTTGTAACGCAATAAGAAAGCATATGTTTTAGCTCAGCAAAACATACTATTTACTTTTGTATTCTAAAGACAGCCGGCCTTAGCTATCCAATCTTGCTTTGGGTTCTTTTTCCTTTACTTAAATCACAATCACATCAAGAGCTGAGTTCGACAAGAGACACTAGTTATAAGAAAATGCAATGACATTTTCTTTCACGCGATCCACTCCAAGTAATATCTCAAAACACATTTTCGGTTTGCTGGGATATATAAAAACATCTATTCCTCTCACCCCAAATAGGGATATCCAATTGGACCTAATGTTTTTATCACATAAATATGAAAAGTGGATATCGTACGTACGCAATATTTTTATATTTAGGTCTACATGTTCGAGCAGCGAGTGGTGTATAAAAAAAGAGGTTGTTAGAGTTTAAGTAGGTATATGTACAATGTTTAGAAGCTATTTAAATAATATGGGAACATTATACTTGGGACCGTGGCCCGCCTGGCAAAATCTCCTATTATCCGAGAGCTGTCTTTAAGTCGTAGAAATATCGTACTTTATTCCTTGTACTGATTTTGTAAGTGTGTGAAATCATAAGTTATCAGTATTATTAGCACATCTATCCTACTAACCTACTAATATTAAAAATGCGAAAGTTTATGTGTGTGTGTGTGTGTTTGTTAAAAGCCTAAACGGCCTTATCGATTTCATTGAAATTTGGTATGTAGATAGATTCGGTGCCGGAGACAAACATAGGATACTTTTTATCTCGAAAGTGTGATTCCTGGGTTACATTAATTAAACACATACCATTTTCTGAGTGAAAGAAGCCGCAGGGCGCAGCTAGTTTATTATAATTCTTAAAACACTTACATTTTAGCGAGACCTTCGTACGGAAATTTATGCTTTCCCTTTAAATATTATAATTCAACTTAATTAAACTAGCTGCATTAAGCAGACAGTTATAATTACTGACAAATTGTCGTATTATATAGGTCCTTATTATATTGTGCAGTTCTTCCTTTATTAAAATTTCGTCTAAACAAACAAGCAGTCTTAAAGTTTGCAAGTTATATCCACCAAAACAGGTGCCACCCCATAAGGAGCTAACCACAGAGTTACAAAATGAATTTGACTTTTCTCATATCTACGAACGTAATTGTACAACTCGGCCGAACTCAGCAGCAGAAATAACATCGAAATAAAAGTTCTTTTTGTTATTTTAACCCACCGCCACCGCCTAAAAAGGTCGCCTAATTTGTCGGACGGAATTCGACATTATTTCACTCTGCCATTGTTTGTGTTCCAATTACCGGCAGGGTTAAATAGCGCGTTTAAACGTCGACTTTTTCGTTAAAGTTCTACGTTGTTTAAGGGGAGTGAACGAAGGGTTAAGCTGCTGGCCTTAATCGTAAACTGCTTGCGCTCGCTCTTTGTTTTAGATTTGAAGGGCATTTTTGAATTCTGTCAGATGGTGCTTGCGTAATGGAAATTTCGTCGTTTTTAAAATTATTTTGGTGCCGATCTGGGAATCACAGTACGTTTTAGAATATATCTTTCTCATTTCCTACTTAATAACAGTCTCTTAGAGCACTTTGAAATTAGAAACGGAGCTGTTATCGTTTAGGTTATTAATTGCGCAATTAATAATTCAAACGATAACAGCTTTGGTTGCCTGAAGTTTTAGTATTTTTCTTAAAATTGTTTTGATCATGATCTGAAAATATACTAACAAAACTTACGAAAAATTTTTGTATTCTAACTACTAAGTCAATATTATTACGGTGGCATCTTAGGAGTGATAAACGTTTTAGTATCAGGCAGTTGGCAGTCGCAGTATGTATAACAATATTTGATGTGTGAGATCTACCGCTAACAAAGCCTATTTAAGTAATACAAGTCGGTACAAGAAGCACAGTACGTCACCGCGCTGTCTATGTTGTGCCTCGAAAAACTCATCTCATACATTGTTATTACAATAAAGCCTTACTGTTTATTCGAAAACAAATGATTATCACCAGTTTATTGGGTCAATGTCAAGTAAACGATACAATTATTTTAAAGCGTTGATTATTCGATAGCGTGATTGAATGTACTCGTATAAAAATAATGAACGCACTTTAAATTGACCATATCATGACATAATTGGATTTCTAAAATACAGGCCTAGGCTTAGTTTAGACTCCAGATCTCCCACAAATTACAAACAGTTCTAATTATTTTGACTAAAATGTTTTGTATTGCAATTAAGTGCCTATGTAATTAGTGGAGATAAATATATTTATTATTAAAAATATCTTTATTAATAATTATTAAGCTTGAGTTATTATCTTTAATTAATAATAACATCGTGATGACCTATCACCTAGTCTGACCGTCTGGAGTCGCTCAGCCCACGTAAAGCTAGTGGATACGGCTTTGAATGGAACGTCATCACTGAATGTTTGAAACTGACCCCGGTATCGACGCTGTGTCCACTAGCAGGAATCGTACCTCCAAGAGCGATGGCAAAGGAACCAAAATAGAAAAAGAAATCCGACACCCGATGCACGCTTACAACCCTGTGCCGCAAAGACTAAAAAGTAGCAACAGTTTCGCCAATCGTGATCTCCCACTTACCGGTAAGCGGTCACAGGCCAGACACAGACTTGACGATGGAACGTCATAAGTCGTGTCGTGCGTACCCAAACACCTGCACCCTGCAGGAATTGTTCGCCGCTACAGATAACGAAATATCTGTAGCCAAGTTCTGGTTTGACAAAATCTAATTGCCATCGATACGCTAAGAAGAAGAAGATCACCTAGTGATTTAAATACTTTGTACACAGGAGCGCTTGGGTTCTTATCCTAGAGAACTACCACTACTAAACTATTACTAGCTGACTTTTTCAGTCATAATTTTATATTTATCTTGACTTAGGTTAATAGAAAAATATCCTACAAAGTTTTTAGTATTACTATGATAATTTTACTTTAACAAACAATTATTTCTTATTTACGTATAGCAAATTAGATCATATAGCTATTAGGCTTTATAGAATAATACTCCATAGTAAAGAAATTCTGTATTGTGTGGCGAATTGTTTTATTCTGTCCAATGTCTACTCAATCAGTGGCCAAACAATTTGTTGTTAAATGACTGCCTTATCCTGCTTAGTGATGACGTAATCTGAAAATTTAGTGTTTCAAATAAATCGCCTTCATTATAAGGACCTTAATACACATGAGTATTAGTGTTGAAAGAATTAAGAAGCTAAAGTAGCCTAGGTAACAAATTAAAAGTATTAATCTGCATAATGTGATAGTATAGCAGTAGAAAGTCTTAAGTCTTGTTGTAAAACGATCTAAATAAACGTTTACGATATAAACACTAAGATCCACATAAAGGTAATCATTGAAGTAGTTAATGCCAGATGAAAGGAATTAATAAATTGTCTACTATTCCATGCCTTAAACAGCTATGATCTCATCAGAATAATTCTAGTTAGTGACCATATACCTGGCTGGCAACGGAGCAGTAAGCAAAGACGCAGGTGAAACACGGAAAGGTAGTTCAATTTATAAATTTTAAACAAAGGACACCGTTAACAATATTCGTTAACTAATAAGTAATAATAACAATGACTCAAAGGTGTTAAGCCTCTTGCAGTGCCGAGTATTATCTCAAATCGAGAGCTGACTATCGACTCGATTTGCGCTTATCAACCATCGGTCCTCTTAATTGTTGCTCAGCGCATGTTGGGCCTTAATTAATGAAAATACCCACAACCTATCTGAGCGAACATCTTTGATTTTGAATGCAATTATTGTTCTCTTGATAAAAGAAAAGTGTTCATCGAAATGGTGCTAGTAAATGTTAATGTTAATTTATAATTAATTGAATAAGAAATACTATGTTTTAGTACTTATCTGTTGACAACAATATGTGGTATCGTTTTATTGAATAATAACATAAAAATGAAGTAGGTATATGAAAATAAATTCGTTACAGTGGATGAAATGTTCATTAGACCCTTTATTATTCGGAACAGGTACGAGTATTACGTATGTTTGGTATAAAAAAGAACCAGCAGAAACAGAAGTAACGAAATGAGCCAGTACTTAATTAGGTGGTAAATGAACCACTGAAAATGAAAAATGCTTGTTAAAAAGGCTTATGGAAATGAATATGATCATTCTAAATGAACAATAACAAAGAGATATCTAGTAATAAAATGTTCTATGTAAAAGGAGATTTCGATTAGTTTTAGCACAAAATATTACAGACACTGAACATACTATTTATTAAATTTCCTAGAATAATGCACCAGCGCGTTACCATCTTACATGCTGTAGATAATTTTATATTTTCTGAACTAGTTTGTACAGTTATTTTGTTGAAAATGTTTTCTAACTGTTATAGTTAAAATAAGTCTACTAGAATTTTTTGTCTTTCGCCATTTAAAATAAAATGCTCGTACTAAAATTAGAAGTGTATTTTAGAAATATACTTATACCTACTTCTATAAAAATAAATTAACAAATCTCATACGAATCGTCTCGAGCGTAAAAATTTTGCTCTTATAAATTTATAGCCTTATAACAAAAATTTCAATGTTCTTTTTCATTGTAATTATGTCTACACGATACATTAGTAACATGAAACAGGCATTATCAAGTTAGAAAGAGCTATATTTTGTATCAAATACACGTGACCAAAAATTTAATTTTAATTCGTTCATACCGCATAAGCCCATTCAAATTATCTAACACGGTTGATCTTTAGTTGCTCACTGAAATGTGTGCTTGCAGCCCTTTATTCTCCGACAGCCGAGTAGGGAGAACTGAAAAGCTTAATTTTTAATTAATTTTTCACTCTACAGACTTCTTTAATAATACCGGTGGCTTAATTGCCAAAATATTTTACAATCCTTTTAATACCTATCTACCTACGAAACATTAAGACGTGTTTAATTAGCAACGTTAAGCCATTTATCAGTTGTAGGCGTCTTATCAAAACGATCTCGATTTGTTTACACTTTAAAATTGCACTGAACTGGGTGAGACGTTGTTTATAAACATTCGTTGTGGAAATAACGCTGTGAAATACAAATTGTACCTTTTTAAAAAAACTAGCAACTCAGTGACAAATCGAACTAATTTACTATCGTATTGGAGGACTAGAGATAGTGTGAAGGTTGTCTGATGGTTATGGTACCTGGCTGAGGCTGAGGTTTTCAAACCAGACAAGTAACAATAAGAATTTTTCAAAATCGTGAATACTTTCTACTTTCTAAGTTTATCTTGAACATTACACCGACATGAAAAAAAAAATTTACCGAATGAAAAATATCGTACCACCATCGAATCTCTTAAGAGCAACCCTAACTAAAAAAGCTATTAAGATAATATTGTTTAGGTTTGGTATTATGCATTAAACTCGTATTTAGTACCAATAAGTAGGTAAATTTATCTTAATATTATGTATTAAAAATGCTACCACGTATACGTTATGACGAACACAAGCAGCCTCCATTAATTTTTATCATCACGCCCACACCTAATAGTACACATAATTCAGAGCCTATTAAAATTCAGCCACACGATATTATGTTAAAATTACACGAGCTCAAAACATTTTACTTTTTATATCACAATGTTAAATACGTTACCGAACAAAGGTCTTCCAATTCATTTGCTTATCTATTTAAAAGAGCGGGTTGGGGTAAGCGTACAACGCATTCAGATTCAATGAAGCCTAATGTCACAAAATGTCGACGTACGCTCATCCATCCACCAAACATGTCGAGCAATGAATTGAGAAAAAAATGTAAATATGCCTCTCATGTTCGACCATGCACGAGTTTGGAGGCTTCACAATATTGATATCTATACCTTTAACGTTTATTGGATGAAGATAAGGATTAAGGTGGTCCGTTTGAGGGCCGGGTATTCCACCTAACTTTTTCTCCTGTTGTTGTCGTAGATGACGCGGGATAGTTATGTTAAGAAAGTATGCATTCTTTGGCATTGTTACCGGAAATATAGGCAGCAATAGGCCTCTTTGCTTGTATTGTGAAATACCTATGGGTGTAACACAAATATTTTTAACCGACTTCAAAAGGAGGAGGTTATCAATTCGGGTCGTATGTTTTTTTTGTATGTTTGTTACCTCATACTCATAATCATGAACCGATTTGAATTTTTTTTTATTTGAGAGGGTACACTCTGAAATTGGTACCATTTTTTTATTATAAGAAATAGTTCAGTGGTTGTATATTTGTTACAACAGAACTCGGTCATTTATAAACCAATTTGGAAAATTCTTCTTTTATCCTCCTAAAAACTATAAATAGTAAAATATTATATAAGACTGCACCGTTGGTCTAGTGACTGCACCGTTGGTCTAGTAGTTAGTGTAACTGACTGCGACGCCGGGTGTCGTGGGTTCGATTCCCGCGGAAGGCAAAATACTTGTGTGATGAACATTTGTATTTGCCTTCAGTTTGGGTGTTTTCTATGTATTATAAGTATGTATTTACAAAAAAAAAGTATTTAAGTATGTATATCCGCATTCTAGAACTCGTAACACAAGCTATAATATACGCTTACTTTGGGTCTAGATGGCGTTGTGCGTAGTTGTTGTGATATTATTATTATTATTATTATTATTATTATAGGTGTCAAGGATTGCGTTGATTCCCCTTTAATGTTCTTTGCAAGTAATTATAATATTATTTTCTACTTTTTAGTTAAGAATTGAACATGTAGGTGTTGTTTGAAGTCGGTTTTTATTCTTTTTATCTAAAAATAATTTTATTAACATTTACATTTTAGCATTTACTTATTGCTGTTGAGACTTTTACATCTCATGAGGCAACGCTATTGTTATTCTTTCGTCAGTTCATTCGCTAACTAATAGGAGAAGATTATTTATTTCTATATTCCAAAGCATTTGCGAATTCAAAGGCTGACACAACTAAATAACTGTAAATAGGTACATAAATAGATATATTATGTCATTTTCTTTCCCTTATTATTTTCATGAAACCGGAAAAACATTATCGTGACAATAACTAAACTACAACAAACTGATAAACTCAAATAAGTTACGGAGACAATACGCATTGTATCAAAAAGTTTTTTACCCTTGATAGAAAAGAAACCTCCATACTTTAAATTCGATACGGAACTCGCAGGCCTTTTCGTAAACAAAATTTATAAGAGTTCAAAATCTTATTATTCCTTTGCCAATTTTTGCAGGAATACTCGAGTAGTGTTGACAAAATAGGAAACTTTTTATTCAGTTACACATCTCTTTATATTTAAATGTGCGGTTGTTGCCAAATGGTGTGCTTTAATATTGGTTGAGTTGGTGGTAAATTGGCAATGGTAATGTCGAAACCTTCGTCTATGACGGAAACATAAAGACCGCCGTACTTCTTGTATTCTAGAATTGCCATTTTTTTCGCGTTCAGTACACAAAATATGTGAGCATTATTCAATATTTATTTGGTAGTAGCGCCATCGAATAGTTTTTCTTGGTATCTAAATTATCTATTATCTATCTTATGTTGAGGTATTTGGGCCTTTGAACGGTATTGATAGCCGGGATATGTAAAGGACTGTCTTACATTAAGTATTTCATTTTTAGTTTGATGTGATAGAATTTCTTTACGTGTTGAGGCATTTTCTGTATACCTAAGTTATACAAGTACACTACATTATAAAATATCTTAATTATTAAAAATGATAGTGCAATTTCAGGTGCTGTAATGTTGCAATTTTGAAAATAGCATTTAAATCGAATACCTATATTTAGAAAATATATCCTTAAACATAAAGCTACTTTATTTATCATGTTTGTTTACAAAATGAAATGTTTTGTAAAGTAAGTTAAATAATATAATCAGGGCAAATAGCTGTCATAAATATTCATCGGTATGAAGAACAATGTTCCACCGGAGTTTGTAAGAGCTCAGCAAGGAGCGCGTAAAATATTTTATTGTGCATAAAATACACAATAAAAGCAATAAACAATGAAAGTTACTTCATAAAAATATTCGATAAGGAGATACAATGTGACAGTATCAACAATAAAAATCTACGCGCGATTCGAACGAAAATAGGTGTTAAATGGACACCAGTCCATCTTATCAGTAGCTCGTCAGGTATCTAGACAGAGGAGCGTTCGTGCCAGTTTAAGTAGACCTTCAATCACCGATTGACAATCCGCTGCTGCGAAGTCTTTATAAAGAAACGAGGAGACGGAGGAGGTCTTTTGTAAATGGCGACATCACTCACGCGTGTACGTGGGAGGTACATTTGGAAGAAATCAAGATCGTTGCACAACGGAAGCCAGGTGATGCATTGCCAAGTCCGCTCCCTCAATCGCCAGATCAGAGATTAGATCGCGTTCGTTTTCTAGCGCAAACTGCTTTAACGTACTTGGATTTGTTTGCTCTTGTGATTCATCTTGTACGTACTAGATACGTTTATTTTCTTTTCCGATTGGAAAAAGTAAATTAAGATTTAGTTCCTTTCTATTGCCTCTCTGGCGTTGTTTGCGCAATCGTTTGTCAATACAATTGTATTTTATTTACCTTCTTTGTATAGTTGAAGTGTTAAAATTTCGCAGAACTCTTTTGTTACAACTGTTAGCTGCGTACAGGTTGTAAAAATACTTAAATGTTTTAATCACAATGTTTAGCGGGTTCTATTGTAAGTTTCATAGTGATAGAGTGAGATTTTTATTACTAATATACTGTTTGCTATCATACTTTCATCATATTACATAAACTTATACTTTCATTGCGTTATGGGCTTACGACATACCGATATGCATAAAGGATTCTGCCTACTACAACGTATCATACTATTACCGTAATAGTAAAGTGTCAGGAAAAAAATATTTTTTTGTGTTGAAAGGTATAGACTATGTTCACTAGACCGTTCCGTCATCGACTAGCCCCGTAGCGTGCCATGAACGGAGAGTCCCTAATTATCGGCGACAATATTAGGCGATGCTGATATGTTCAAAGCACAGTCATGATATGGTACTGTATAGTGGGCAGACTCCTTAAACCTAACTGTAATTAACATCTTCACTCTGACCGTTAAACACTAATTCTAATTACAATAATAGATCAGTAGTGGTCTATGTCCGTATCACTTAGCAACGTTTAATGCGAGAAATCCCCCATTGATTCTACACATGAAAATGTTCTGTGAACGACGACATAATAGAAACCTCATGTCACCTCATGGTAATTTGAAAGTTTCAGTAGAATAGTAGAATAGTAGAATAGTAGAATTTATTAAGCTGCTGGTGTATACAATTATGAGCTTTCTTTGTGATATTCAATATGTTTTATCACCTTGAAACCTGGAGGTAAAATTAATTGAGTTGTAAATTCGAATGTGGAAGAAAAGTAACCTTGCAGAAAAATAATAATTACAATTAGTACAGATCAATGGACACTTATCTATATTAAAAAAAACCAAATTGATTTGATTAAATAATATATTTTTATTTTTATTTAAATCTTACGGAATTTAACTAGATATATTGTTTTAAATATCAAGCTATTTCATAGAAACTTATGCAAACTTAATATATTAAATTTTGTTAAAATCCTAAGATTCGTCCTGAGATGTAAAAGTTATGATATAAAATAAATAGGACAATTCCAAACACTAATGATCTTGAATCATGCTTTCAATCAACAAAGCTACATTTTCTTTGTCTTAACAAACGTACATGTAGCTCAAATTGCCCAGTGGGTCGGTTGTACTCATATTGTAGCAATCCATGAATGATTAAGTTTATTTACCTGTCCGCCAACGCTGTACAAGATTTTACTAACATATCACTATATACATTAAATGTAGGTACGTGAATGTGGGTGTTTATATTTCATCTCAGAAACTACTCTGTTCATCTCGATTGCTATTCTTTAATTGCAAGCATTTAAACTTAAACTATCATTGATTGATTGGTATATTCATGATTTGTCATTTCTATTTAAAAATTTTCTTTATATGCTAATTGGTCTTGCGTAATTTTCGTAGCGGATATAGTTTGACTAGTACTTTTAATTGATATTTGTAACGATAATGATTTAAATATAAATTATTTTGTTTATTAAAATTTGGACATCCTTTCGATTACACAGCTTCTAATGACTCGGGTCCTTTAATTAAATCTACGTTATTATGATGCTGATGTAAATATCAAATTACCGTCGTTAAATATTACAGCGATATAAAGTAAACAAAGGCGGAGAATCCAAATAAATATTAAATTCGTAATGAATTGATAAATTACAAATAAGATGTTAATTTAAACATTTCATAATTATAATCCTTCTCGTTTGACGAGAATCACCAGGTAATGAAGTGTCTTCTACAAAGTTTCAAAACTCAATCTCAATTCGAGTACTTAATAATCCAATCCATATTTTGACCTTAAACAACTCAAAGTTGTTATCTGAAGTAACACAAGATAAATCTTTGGTTTTAAAGTTTATGCTGCGCGAATAATATAAATTGCGAATCCTACGTACTTCCTAGGTGCGTTAAAATATACGAGATTAAGCTATAATCTAAGATAAGAAATTAATGTCTCCTTGAAAAGGCGTACACAACATCTTTCTTATATACCTACTATATCCAAACTCATTATCTTTTAACACGCCGCAAAACTTATGCCTCTCCGACGTTGTTCCCTATCGCGCCTTTTAACCACAATTTTACCGTCTTTTCTGCGTCCCGGCCTCTCATCTGATATGAACACGGACCAAGCTTACACACTTATTTTATTTACCGAGCTAAGACGATTATTTACGATGTAAAGCGTGTAATAGCTTGCAGTATCTTGTTTTTCTGTACAAGAGCCAGCTTCCACAACATGCATCATTTGAGTCGAAGATTCGACCATCTCGAACGCCTACATGCCGTTTCTTTTTTCTTTGGGAATATATTCGCAACACGGCGCAGATTAGCATAGGAAAGTAATTTAAACAAATTGCCTAAACGATTTTTGTGAGAAACGCGACGCCATTTGTTTAGATAAAGTAGGTAGGCCTATATTTTTAAGGGGTATAGGTTTGTTTGACCAACTTTTCACTTCGTATGCGGCCCGTGTTAGTCTGTTTACAGGAAATTTTTAGAACGCGAAAGTTTTGTCATCCAAGCGTTGTCACAAATTCCTCTGTTGAGATTACATAACTCGTAAACTTCGCCGAAATAATGCCGCAATAAATCTAGCAATGTGTACGGTATTCTCGTCAAACTTTTTTTGTTTATTTTTCTTTCTTAAAAACGATGGTCGCGAAATGTTTTATAATTCTTCAAAATTACTTTATGTACTTTTGGTGATAGCGCAGAAAAAGACCATCACAATAAAGGCCTCAGTTAATTGTTGGCCGATAACGTTTTGTTGAAAAATACATTAAAATGTACATAAAGATAAGTCGTGGTGCGCTTTCCTAAAATTTTACTCGTATTCGCACAAAAACGGTTTTCGGATAATGTGCTCCCATTAGAGGTTCGGAAATGATTTTTTGTTAGCATTTTTGCTCTAAACTGCTTTTAAATTTACACAGCAAATCACATTTTAAGATAATTTGAGTCGTAGAGAAAATATTTGGTCGATAAATCGGGCGTAAATGATTATGGAAAGTACTTGAACGTGTTACTTTACGGCCACCCTGTGTTAGTAAAATTGTATCCTATTCGAAATGGCCATTAAATTATGTAGTAGCGACACAGCTGTTATTAATTGGAAAATTAATATTTACAGCGGCAGCCTTAAAACGTGCGCAGAGGCAAACAAACTTTGGTTACTACCAATAATATTAGCCGTAAACGATCGAATGTGGCGCCTGACCAGACTAGCTCAGGGTCGTAAAATTTCTCCTTTTTTGTTATATTGTTTGACGGGTGGCCGACATAAAATAAAGACTATTTATACCCTGGTAAAGAAAGTGTTTCGTATAACATTAAAGGCAATAAATATTAATATCGGGCGTCCAAACTTTCGTTTATAACCGATCTTCGCCGAAGTAAAATACGACAATAGGAGTTTCGTTCCCTTTAAAACTAATTTACCCTTTAGGGATAAGAACGAAAGTTGTTATTTTAACTACCATAATATTGCTTCATAAAGTTAGTTGTTTACTATTTTTGGTTTATTATTAAAATATGATTAGCTGTAACATTGGGTGAATTTGCAATGCCCGTATAAGCAGAGCCGTTAGTTGCGCTAGTGAATGCAGACACTATATCCCAATGATGTAACTTATCAATGTTCAAAAGGCACTCACTGTTGACGTTGGGTCGCCGTTAATCATTAACCCCACGAACTAGGTGATTTGTTATTATATTACTTAATACTGAATATATATAATTTATTAAAAGAAACAAAATAAAGTTGTAGAACGGAGAAGTAAAGTCTATTTTAAAATATCTACATTGTCTGTAACATATTGTAAAATTTTATAGCCATATTTTAAACAAAAAATATGTTTCACAGCACATTGTCACTAGGATCGCATCCTTCGATTCAATTCAAAACTAAGCCATTAAAGCAGAACAGTGTAGAAAAAATCACTTTGAATTGAATCGTATCGAACGGAGGACCTTTACTTGTTCTTCTTAACTGTTTCCTGTATGCAAATTCTTTAGCTTTCGATTTTGTTTACTACCGAAGTCGTAAAATTACAATTCACTTTCAGAAATAGTTATAAATATGAATAATTTCACAGACAGTAGTAAAATAAATGTTCCTTTTAACCTAAAATAAAAAGAATATTCTTACAGACGTGTTGTTGCTTACAAATATAAATAATAAATATAAAAAATAATTGTATCGTAAATTTGAGTTCGAGAGGTCGTCATAGTGAGGTGCTACGAGCGCGGGGAGGGGGGGGGGGTGCTATCGGAGCGATCGGTCGGCGCTAACAGTGAGCTGCCGGTTTTATAAATTCCTTTTAGTTATGGTAACTACTGGCATAAGAAGAAATATTAACTAATAACAATTATTTTATATATTTTATTATTTTATCGATTTGACTCTAAACATAAATTAATTTTAAAAATAATATAAACATAGCGCATAACTTAGTCGTACCCATACCATAAAGAGCCACTGTTATAGAGTAGATATAAGGCCTTAATTTGTGTCAGAAAGTGAGGTTCATTGTTTTCTTGCTTTTCTTCTTTCTTTGCATAGCGTAGATCCTTATTTTTTTATTTATAAACTAAAATTCGTTTTTTAAAATTTTAATGTTGTCATATTTTACTTTATCTTGTTATTTTTGCGTACGAAGAACGTATCTCTTTTAAACTTCGATAATGTTCTCGTACCCAAAATTTAATTACTTGGTTCATTCTACTATACCATAATGGCAGCATCAAGTAAACCAATGTAGTATACGCTGTTAATCAATAGGCCATAGGTCACGTAATTATTATAGTTAATGCGAAATGTATTGACAACCATTAAGCGTTTGATATAGTCATATATTAATAATACTTGATACTAATTAAAACATAACAGATTGTAATTTGATGTATACTAGTATAAATTTGTGGACACGCCTCTCACAAGATAGAGCGGCATCTTAGTAAAGAAACGGCAAACGATATAAATGAGGTTTGGAACCGGTCTAGTTTAGCATTTAAACTCGAAGGAGGCTGGCTGCCTAAGAATAAATGTTTTCGGCTGATACGAAAAGTATATTTTGTGTTTAAACTTTTAAGGACTAATGTATAAAAAAGCATCTCATAAAACATGGGGTCACCATGCCAGTTCGACATGGCTTTTAGACTGGTATCTATAACTTCAAAACCCCATTGAATGCTACCACCAGAGAGGCAGAGAGCAAAAACTTTACTACGCTAATATAAAAAATCAAGCTGCCGATTACTTATATTATGAAGAACTAGTACAATACAAAAAGTGCACATAAAGTTTACAAATACGTCCAAAAGGTATTTGTATGTAAAAACGACTCATACTAATCAAATTACGAACAAAACAGACCAGGAATCAACTAACTAATACAAAGCTGTCTAACAATGCATCCTAGTAAACTTAGTGGCTCAATAAATTGGTGAACGTAACACAAATAAATCCCATTAGCTGCGACGACTGATCCACGACTTACATAAAACAAAGTTAATTATAAATGACGTGTTGTTCTTGTATCTTGTTAGGGATTCATCGCGGATTTTGAACGATATGCAACAAATGTAGGTTTGGCAAATACGAGTGTGGATGTAAAACAAATCAAGGTTAATATAAATTATTATGAAAAAGAAAAATATTGTTAAAGATGGTCTAAAATAAAATGTACATTTAATTAATAGTAAATTGTTTTTAGTTATAAAACAATATTTAATGTGATTTACATTTTTGAACATGTCAAATTATAATTTTTAAATTAAAATAAATTATATTTTATAAATTATTAAAAATAGTTAGGTATTTAAATATATAATATGAAATTTATGGTAAAGTAGTTGGTTACCGAAACTTCTACTCAATAATAAAATTTATTTAAAATTTTATTTCAATTTAGTATTATTCCTATAATATTTTCAAAAAATAATACTTTGATAAATGGTAATCGATTATTAAATCGTCCTAACTTGGCCTTATTAACAAAGTCGTTCCGTAGTTGTTAAAAATTGAGCGCATTATTGTCAAAGAGAATGGCTTTTTTGATGCATAAACTAAGATTAAGGTAAACTAGCTTTCCGCCGCGCGGTTCCACCCGTGTTTTTGCTTACAACTCTGCTCTCGTCGCCAGTAGCGTGATGTTACATAGCCTATAACTTTTCTCGAGAACGGGGCTATCAAAAAGATTTTTTAAATCCGACTGGTAGTTAGTTTAGATTAAAAAACCTAACAAAGACGTACATTTTCATGTATTGATATGACATGTTGAAAGATTTGTTGTTACTATCATATAAATACCTTAATATGGTACCAATATTAAACGTGCATGTACAATAGTAAACTTCATCATAATTAATGTAGAAAGGCTATTTATTATCTTTTGTTCTGATTTAGATCTGCCAACAATACAAGCAGCAGACTAACATTACCTAATGTGTAATTGCTTTACTGACTTATGCTGAACGAGCAGTTGTTTATAGCATTCATGAGAGCTAATTAAAGAACTATTTCCTTAAGAGCAACACATCACGTTTCTATTCTTCAGCATCTGTTTTACGATCAAAAGTTACATTTCACGACGTATGTAATGTCCCAATAAAATGTTTGTTATTATACTTAATGATATTAGGGTGTGTGTTGAAAATAAAAGGTAAGGCTTAGTATACATCTTAATTTACGATAAAAATGTTGATAAAGTTTATTCACAAATGTATAGAAAATTGTAGATTGGTCACGTTATTAGTAGAGGAAGTCCTAAAAAGTCTACCTATGTTGTATGTAGGAGAGTTCAAGAAAAAGGTCAATGCTACGTCTAATAACGATGTTAAATGAAAATCAGAATGTAGATCAAGTTGACGTTTAAACCACCGACAATCCATCTCCTAAAATAAAAAGGAAATGTTACATTCGAATGCTATGCAAATATCTCATAATAATTGTAGTACATTTTCCGTAATTCACTGCATATCATCGATTACTAGTGGTTGGTTCGCCGGGCGTGTGTTTTGCTATCGATTTTCTGCATTTTGTTTATTTTTGTTTCTGTATCGCAGTCTCAGATCGTAAAAAGTCGAAATGGTCCAGTGAATGACACCCGCTTCGTAAACACGAGGTAGTGAGTTCGAATTCGGGCAAGTACCAATGTGATTTTTCAAATCATATGTACTTTCTAAGTTTATCTTGGACATTTCTGACTGACGGTGAAGGAAAACATCGTGAGGAAACCTGGACTTAAATGTCTGAAATTGCCAATCCGCCTTGAGCAAGCGTGGTGATTAATGCTCATACCTTCTCTATATGAGAAGAGGCTTTTGCCCTGCAGTGGGACAGTAAATAGGCTGGTATTATTATTATTATTATTATCGCAGTCTCAGGTGTATTTTGCATGCAACAATAACATATCTACAAGTTCAAGCTTAAGTTAAACTAACACACAATCAAGGAATTCAAGAGGCAGTGATTTTGAAATGCGCAATTGTAAATGGAAATGCGAATGCGGGCAGGCATCAGAGTATTTTTATCTCAAGTACGATGCTTGGCACAAGGTCGCTAACGCACACGGAGGCGGGCAGATATTGGACCTACTACGTCCAGTTATGTTGACAAGTTAGAAAATGCAATTGATATATATTTTGACAAAGTTTTGTTTACATTGTGGTCAAAATATCCAAGGAATAGGTTTCTTTATCATAAAAAAGTCGTGATAGTCTAGAGGTTTAGCCATCCAAGGCAATTTTATAAATTCATATTTTCGAATAAAATCACCAAAACGTCTTGAGAAAGCATGATGATCATTGTTCATTCCTTCTCTGTATGATGCCTTCACCTTGCAGTGGAAATAAAATCAGCTAGGACAATCTTTAGCAAGAATAAACAGTCATACAAATATACATACATAGTTTTAACATTACAGTACGTGTGACCACCAAGTTTCAGTACT
Organism: Parascotia fuliginaria; assembly: GCA_963082885.1. Lineage (NCBI taxonomy): Eukaryota > Metazoa > Arthropoda > Insecta > Lepidoptera > Erebidae > Parascotia > Parascotia fuliginaria. Next base: position 7,033,854 of record OY720180.1, on the reverse strand, counting down.
TCGTATAATAACGTTCAAAATGAGATTCAATTAACGATGGAACACGACGTGCTTGTTAAAAATGAGTGTCTATTTGCTACGAGTTTGTAAAGTCCATTTAATTATCAGTTGATGAAATAAACAAATTTGGAAACAGCGGTATTCTTAGGGACGTGTGAACGGTTTTATTAATTTGAACTTGTCTGCTTTCGATTTTAATTAATGGTGTTTGTTTTTGATGTAGATTGGAGAGATGTTGCCTACATCATTTTTAGAATCGGAAAATTGGAGACGATATTTTACTATGTAGCTTGCGTGACCACGAAAAGTAGCATTGGTTGCAACATTGTACAGTTATCTTATAGTGCTTGGACACGATATAAGCATCTGTAAAGGTGCAGGTCACTGACGCGTGTGCTTCGTGTAACCTGTATCTCAAAATATGAATATACGGTAGTTTGCCGATGTGAATAACCTACGCAAGTTCCTTAGAATATATAATACAGATACTACTAGACATCAAGAGTGTTATAAAATTAATTAATAAGTACTAACCCTTTTATACGACGTCGTTTCATGTCGCTGTTGGTAGGTACTGGCTTTACTTGTACGGCTAATGTCTCCCTCTAAACTTCATTCCTCTCTATTCACTCCGGTCTTGCTAATTTGACTACAACCCTAACATATCAGTAAAGTACTGGCTAAATTTAGTACAAGAAACAAGTCCACTATTGCACATGACGGCATACAAGTTGGCTTACGTTATAAGACTGCTTATGGAACTCGTACTCGGCACAGTTTGTTGTGCCCCAGGCGCTTTATAAAAAACAGAAGAAATAAAAAAGGCATCACAAGCGCCTCAAGACATAAAAATAATATCTAGTGCTTTCCATAGTATGTAAGCTAGAGTAACTGCTAGTCACCAGTAATAATTGGTACTACTGTCATGAATAAGGTCTTCTATAAGTAGAAGTTAAGTACATCCAGTACAAGAATGCCAATTTGAACGAGAAATCTTATCGACTTAAAATAGATATATACTAGTTTCCCACAGCACGGTTTCAGCCACGTCTTTGGTTACTGCTCTGCTCCCATCACCAGTAGCGTGATGTTACATAACTTATAACCTTCCTCAAGAACTGGGCTATCATACGCACAAAGAATTATTCAGATCCTACCAGTAGTTCTAGAGATTAGCGCGTTCAAAACAAAGAAACAAATTCTGACGCTCTATTGTAGATAAGATGAAAAATGATATAAAATGTGTAAGTATAATATTATTATAATTTATATTAATAACATTTGTTTTAACGTATCTAATAAAATTAAGTAAGTGTATTAATTGAAAACACCATTTGAATTCATGTCTTCGCGATACAAATGACAAGAGATTACAGAGTTTCCTAAACGCCATTTTCATAATTACTACACATAAAGGTAGGTACCGGTGGAACATTAAGCGCATGTATTTTATAAGACATATAGTACGCGTAATGCACAATAAAGGTAGATTAAACTTAAAAGTCTTACATAATTACATTAAACGTTCGAGCATCTAACATTTCCGTTTCGGTACAAGCATACGAGTTTTGCTCACTGTGTGGTAGAGAAAACAATTCTCAATTTTCCCCGCCTTCCCCTTTAAGCAAATCCGCACGAATTCCTAATCCTTATACGGTTGGAGTCCCGGAGGATAAAAGCGTTGATGCAAACTTACTGGATACGCTCAAACTTCAACTGAACTTACTTGTTTTGTTTGTGATTGCATTTGTTCGTAATTGTTTGCTTGAGCGGCAGAAATTAACGGTTTGTTTTAATTAAGTTTGCGAAAGTTTTAGTAGTAAGTATTTTTTATTAAAATAAATACCTTCCTAAGGGTAATAATACAGTATATTTGACAATCGCGTGAATAAAGTTGGTTAAATGAATATTGTAAGTAAAATTTTACATTAGTTTAATATAATAAACCGTTTTAACGTCCCTTCGAGTTTTTATTGCTGCATCCTAACTTGTATCTCTTTAGCTCGTCACTTGAAAACTACACAGTATATTAACTTTATTGTTTATGTTCTACGTAAGTACGTACTTCGAAATCGTATTTAAAATCTAGTCAACCGTAATTTCTTATTCATTAACAAAGCTTATAAAATATACGCAATATTACATATAAAACACGTACAAAGAAATATATAATTATTTAAATACAAAAAACTTTTCACGCCAGTGCGCCTAAGTTCGTTAACCCGTTTTTTAGAAGACGCATCTAGGAATTTTGTATCTCATTGGATCACAGTACTATTTCCTTTGCTTTAATGTCAGTCGGGACTACGTTTAGGAGCCACTACGTTGGAACTAACAGACCTCTTCTTAATTACCATGCCTTACTGGAGAAATAAAAAGGGTAAAACCATCGCTAGCTTTTTTGTGGGTCTTTTAAAAACAAAACTTCGTATTAAATTTTTTGTGACTATCATTTGGATAACTTTTTTTTACACTAGAGTATATATTGTACACAAACATACGGCTTGTTTCGTGATAAGTATTTAGGATAACTAGTAAGGAGAATAACTGGCTCTCAGTGGGGTTCAGGAATATTTTAAGGTATTTTAATTTATATGTGTTAATCTTTACGCATAAGATTAAAATAAAGATTTAGATTCTCTCTTTTAACCTAAATGTGAGCTTTATAATAAAATGCGGGTTTTGTTTTATAAAATATTTTTATAAAACGAAACCTGCATCAATTTATCTTGCTTTAGTTTATAAGAACGCCGATTTTGTCACGTTTCCTTTTTGTTCCTATTTTTTAGTGTTCAACAGTGTTAAGAGTAAAAACTTTAATTCTTGTTTCGGAAGATTTTAGGTAATACACATTTATCAACGAATTTTTTTACCCAAAAATTGATAAGTTTTTTTTATAATGAGGAATTAAAATTTTGAGTTTTCTTTTGTGCTTTTCGATTGAAGCTATATCGTTTCGTGTTCTAACATAAATATGATCACTGCAACCATAGGTGCTTTAAAAATTGGTCTCTGTTGAAAATATAACCGATCGACTGTCTACTGTTAAAGACACATGGTAACGACAATTTTATGAGGTTCATATACCGATAAATAGATCGAGTCTACGACCTTAATTCCGTGAACAAATTAACTAAAAGTTTAATAACAAATATGAATGTTCCTCCTTCTTGGAAGTCGATTAAGAAGAATATCAGCTTTGAGCTGATATGATAGATGCTTACATTAATATTATATCATACCTGTATCTATTACAAAATATGTCGATTTTGTCCCATTTTATGGTAATTTAGCCTGACCATCATATTTAAATTTATATTATATCAGTATAGTTAATAATCGTAGTAAATTTGACTTTGAATAAGTTTAAGCGTAACCCTCAAACCATCAACCTCGTGCAATGAGGCGGGTACCGTAACCACTAGGCCATCACGACTTTCAGACACCTAGTCGTGACCACTAACAGTTTATGCATACCACTTATACTCGGCATAAGCCTACACAGCTCATCATAGAGAAACAAGTGACATTGATGGTATTAAACTCTAGCTGGTTTTAACAGGAATACTACCCTCTTAAAGAATATCGACGTAAAGTATTAGTTTTTATATTAATGCGTATTGGCCAGTGGATGAGAGCGCAGCAGGTCCAATTTTCTGTGCCAATCTTCTCCTTCGTTCCTCTTCTTTTTCCTTTTCCCTCTTAATTTCCATCAGCCTACACAGTCAGCAATGGCTTGGTTGAGTTTTTGCAATGCATAGATAATACAGCCATATCCTCGCCATGTTACGTATATTAATTGCCATCTGAATCAGGTAAAACTAAATTGTAAAAAAAATCCATATGTGTAATAGAAATATTCAGGACATCGGAGATACTAAATGAGTGCAACTATCCAGCGATGCGTGCTTATACGTGCGGACTCGTAAATGATAACCATTAAACAGTATTCCACTGCAGTCTGTCATGTTGTATGCGAAAATATGCTTCAATATTACTTCAAAAAGGAAGAGTAGAATGCTACTTTTATTTGGTATGCGATTAATAAAATACGAATAGTAATCTTGCACCTTAAGTTTTAACTGTAACTTTTCTTTATAAATATATTAAGTTTAAAAAGCAATTGTTTTTTTTTGCGACCTCAGGCTGTAGACACCATATTGTATTTTGCAAAATCTAAACGCAATTTCGTAATATCATTGAACAGCATAATCATGAAAAATATTTAAAGTACAGATGAATAAATATTTCAGCAATTTTTAAGACCGGTGCAAATGAACAAAATGTGTCTAAAAGTCTAATATTTTTTTATAATATAGCTTTAGATGTGGCATATTGCTAGGACAAAATATTACTAAGGAGATGGATATGAACATGCTAGTCTAGCTTCTTTTGACTTATTTTTATGCTATACCTTCGTCAAGAAATGGATCGTAGCTATAATAAATAGGTATTGTATTCTTCTTTTAAACATTAAAGTACGAAAGATATGATACTTTATAGAAGTTAATATGGCGTATACATATAAACATTTTCTAATTCAACGATAGTCACGTCTGTTGTCTTAATAAAATCGTGTAAGATATGCTTGCAATAAAAGACAATAATAGTTTTCACTCGGTTGAAAAGGGTAACACAACCAACTTAGTTTTATTAAACAGTGGATATCAACATTCCTGATATTTTTAGATTTTGTTTTCATTAATCAATTATTTTTGTCTTTTAAGTATTTTATTAAGTAAGGATTTGTATAAATCTAATTTTAAGATTGTAAGAATCGATTTGAAAAATATGTTTAAAATTGAGTTGGCACAAAATCAACACATTCAAGATATACCTACTTCTTATAGGTAACGAATATCTATTAATTATTTAATTGATTTATTGTCTCAATTAATGATGATGAGTTCGACGTTAGTTTTTGCTTGCTATGTTATATTAAAAACATGTCTAGAATAACCTTAATCTCTCGAATATTATTAATGTCGACTTTGTATAGATTTAATAATTCAAAATAAATACTCTACATGCACACAGTCTAATGCTACGGACGCAATTTATTCATAACAGATGAGCTGTCATCTAAATCATATGTAATAGCAGCCTCTAATTTATTCATTGATTTATTTAAAATGTTCCTAAATAATTATTCTTGAACATCGACACCATTATTTTAACTATTGTTTAAGTTGCCGTTGAAATATGGCAGCGTTACGAACTTGATTTATACAATTCTGTGGGTGTCATATACAAATGTATAAGAATATTCGTCGAATACATGATAATTAAATTTGACCTCGGGCGATAGAATACAACTTTTGCTTCATATTTATGACTGTGGAGAACTTTATTTGACACATTGCTGTATCAGGTGCTAACACATTTCCAGCTTTAGCTGTAAATATTTTTAACACTGCATAATGAGGTTCAAAAGATTATTTCATTATTATGTGGGTAAGAACACCTCAGAGAAAGTTGGGTACTTTATATAAACTGCTGTCTTTACCCGGAGGCTACGTTCGTTTTATTATTAACTGGACTCTTAGTGGCATTTCGATAAATTATTGATATTATACTTTGTTGTTTTTACATTGGTTTGGAAACTTCCTCTCATTTATACTTGCGTTTGTTAGATATTAATTTGAATTAAAAAGTACTACTGAATATTATACAAGGTCCGTATCTGTTAGCTTTAATTGAAACTTTGTTTTAAATCACTCTCTAAATATAAATTGATTTCCGATATTCCAATATTTCAGTAAATTAATAAAATAATTTGAAGTTGCTTTCTTATTAAAAACTTTATTGGAGGTTAAAGAAAACTTGAACTTAATCAAAGAATACATTAACAATTTGTAGATATAATCTATTATTACTAGAATCATATTATTATCTGTTTGAGATTAAGTTCAACGATATAAACTTTATGTGGGATGGAAAATGTATCGCTTTCCAGGGAGATTTTATTGCCTTCTAGCTTCCTGCAGCGCTGTTCCTTTCGCCAGTAGCGTGATATTACATAGCTTATAATCTTCTTCGAGGACTGGGCTATCACACGCAATTTTTTTTTTAATCCGTCTGGTAGTCCAGAGATTAGCGCGTTTAAACAAATAAACAAACTCTTCCACTTTATATAAAAGATAGATAGATCATATTTTCGTTATCCAATTAAGCTGTATCATTAGATTTCATGATACTTTTAATGAAAGACTGTTTCGCGTCACCTATGTATGTGAGCCTAGCCTAGTGAGTATCTAAAGCCGCTTTTGATAATATAAACGGTCAACGGTCAGTTATCATCTAAAAAATTCTATAGTAAAGCCTCAGCCTCTGTGTTAAATGTACTTAATTTATTATATAACCAGCAGCAGCTACAGAATGTAAAATTATTTGAAACTAGTGGAAAGATAGTTCACTGATATCGGATAGGATAGAACGAAATAGATCGGATGTTCGTTACAATTTTATCGTTGGTGACAATCTCGGGTATTGGTCGGGCAGAACTCGTTTGTCCTGAGGTTTATCAAACGCGTTTATGCCTATTATACCGTATGGAGTAAGCAGATAGCGATATCAACAGATCTTGAAACTTTTTGAGAAATGTTTAGAATAGACAAACACAATGGATGATATATAGATCTTAGCGCTTTATTGAAGGCCTTACCCAAATTGTAACACAATAGTATTAGGTTGTGTTGGGCGATAACTGTGTGATTAAATATCCTATACGATCCGATGGAGTAGTAATCCAATTACATTATTTTTAGTTGTGTCTCTATACTTGCAATAAGAATGGCTTAAATACTAAATCAAACTTATATTATGTAGTAGCATAATATTTTAGTATGCTTAATGAGAAAATCCATTTGAACAAGAACTAAGTAGGTCATGTGTTAAAAATCAAATTAAAAATACTCTGCACTGTGCCGAGTGCCGACGTCCATGAGAATCGAAGCAAAAATTATACAAAAAAAATCTGTAAAATTTTAAGAATATTTTATAAAGCTTGGTTGTTTCTATAACAAAATGTGACGTGAAGTGACGTAGTGTTCGTTAGTATTAACTCGAAAATTTGTTCTGATATAGATCTATCTATCGGTTTATTGAAAGAAAAATATTCAATGGATTTATTACATTTCATTTATTAGGTTTTGGTGTATTAAATAATAGATACCTAATATTCGAATGTGACGTAGATATACCTATGTTAAATCATTTGAATAAAGCTGAGTCAATAAAAAAAAAATCCTTATTAAAACGACTTCTGAAGTATTAACTTCGTCTACATTTATATGACTTATTTAAACTAAGCCTTTGAAATCATCAAGTTTTTTATTTGAAGAAGCAGATTGAAATTTAAGTTTAAAATTGATTGCTAAGATTTTTAACATAGGTACACTTTACACACACACTAGCTACACTTTAGGTACCTAAAGTTTAGAAATGTGTCGAAACGTCTTGAACAATCTTAAAGAAAGTTAAAACATGTATTATTAACAATTCTGGTAAGTTGATCTCGCAAGTATCTGTTTCGTACAATTGAATGAGATCACGTACATATATAATATAGGGCAGCTTAGAAGAAGCAGTAGAAATAAGCGGAGCTTAACACAGTACAGATAAACGGATATAGTTCTTTGCTATTGCCTATCTAGGTATTTACCTATATAGTTTCAAGCTACATTATACGAGTAAATAACGTCTTCAATAATAGACTGTCATGTCACTTCATTAAGTCGGGTTTACATGTTGTGCCATTGATGACATAATACTTTTTTGGTTAATTGTTACCATGGCAAACTAAAACACTTTAAGATTTGTAAGATAGCAGGAAATTTGTGTTTTCTAATAACAACTATTTTGCCAATACGGATAAGTCAAAAAATATTGAGAAATGTCATAATTATTTCAATTAAGTGAAATGAAATTCCAACTCCAATTAAACAATGTATAAATATTAAAAAAAATCTTCTACTTTAATGTTGATATCTAATTTGACAGTTATTAATTATAGTAGACCATTAGATTATACAAAATTAGAAGATCTGAAATTAGTGAGACCACACCCGAAGTTACGTGTTTCGTATGTAACATAAATTATAATAAAATGTTTTGACTTTACACTGATGATTCTCCAAATGTTATTGGTGTTAAATGACACATAAATACGTCTTCTACGTGCGTATGCGCCAAAACTCAAAGACTTTTAATATTTCAGTTATGTGTTCCCGGATACAAAGCCATTAGAGTCCAGTAGTAAATTTTACAAATTAGTGGTCTATGACAAACTAAAATTAATGAATGTTAGCTCGAGGCATTTTTTAGAAGTCGTCTCCTTACTCTAATGATGGGGCAGATGTCAGCCTATGCTCAGTTTTGAATGTTGAATGTTGCTACTTATGATTTTGTCCTTTTAGAATAGTCAGGTCATTGTACTCGTGTCCTTTTGTGATTCATAATTAGTTTATAATTATACAGTAAATATTGTACAGCTAGTAACGAAAGATAATGCTCCAAATATAATTGATCATGATTAGTATAATTCATAACTAAGTCAGTAAAACAGAACATCAAAAAAAACATAACAAGTCAATAACAAGCGAAATAATGATTATAAAACTTAAAATTTGCCTGAAAACATTCAACTCTAATACAGTTGTTTCGAAAAAAGCGCCGATGGCGTTGTATATTCAAATCAAATAGCAATGTAACAAAACTTTTGTGATCAAAACAAGTTTGCGATGCTAATAACTGGCGTAGAAACGCTACGGAACCCATTAAACTGTATCCGTACCGATACACTTGGGGCTGCAAACTTTGATTAAAATTTCATAACGTGAAGCTTAAGCAATACGGACTCATTGTAAATTATAGCATCATCCTCAATATTTAATGAACGAGCCCCGTGTTAACACGTGTTACGTACCGATTGTACAAATGTGAACTTATACACTTGAATATTTTATGGTATGTCTAATGAATGTTGTGATTTGAGGTTTGTTTGTGGAATTTATTTACTATTTAAGCTGTGCGACAGAAACAGATTTTATTAATCATTTTGAGCTTAGTGCTAATGCATAATTTGTATTGCTCGTATAATATAAACATAACAAGGACTAAAGTTGTGATTAGTAAACGCCGACTAAAGGAGCAGGACTTTTACGAAACTTAACAAAATGCCTCACGTTCCCTCAGGACCAAGACCGACTATAACTCATCCAACTATCGCCGTCAAGCCGCCGAGAAAGCTATATATCAAGTTTGATAGTCAATTATTGGCACTCGGTTCTAGAAACCGCCATCTCTGGGTTATCTAAACCATATACTCTCGCTTGGAATAGGCTTTCAGTAATATGCTATTCATAAGCCGACTACTACGCAAATAAAGGTCAGATACACTAGGGGTATTTTGATTCATAGTCTAATTTAATAATACCCGCGTTGTGTAAATTTAATAGAGTATCAGTTCATTTGGTAGGTAAGGCAATTAATATTGTTGAAATTATTATAAGAATCATCTTTTGAGTATGGTAGTGTGAACACCGTATTCAATCATGCAAATTCTAAGTACCTAGTTGTAAAATATAAGAGGTCATAACTAAATAAATCATCATCAAAGATATGTCAAAATTAAAGAGCCTTATAAACTATGTTACTGTCCCTGTATTAAAGCTAAAGTTTAATGATCGACGCTAAATTTTAAAGGATATTTTGCGGACATTTTTATTTTAATAGCAACCATAGAGCACTCTCAAGATTTACTGTCGTAAGGATAGTAAATTGTCATCTAGCTTTAATGTTGTGAACTCGAAATGAGCTCACCATAATGACGGTCTCACTGTACAGCTATTTACTGAACACCGAATTTTCTCATGGCCGACACTCTATTCACATTCTTTACCAAGTTCCAGATTGAATTAATGACACTAAAAAGTACATGGAACCACGGCATTCTCAATTAAATTAACAGTACCAAAGATCTATTGTATTACCAAGCGCGTCCCAAACATTCTTTGAAACGAGACAAAATTAGAACAAGACACTGAACCGTTTACAATCCAACGCGAAGTTTTAACATTTTGACAACAAATTCTACTCTTGAATATGTTGTAAGCCGGTTGTAAATGCATAAATAGATGTACCAAAATAGATTTGTGAACAAATGAGATTGCTATGAACTACCAAATATGTTTTTTTGAAGTCAACGGTGCATGTGATTAAGGGATGGCATATTATCTGATGCTTTTTGTCCACGTTTGTCCTCGTTTTGCGGTCTGTGGTTGTCGTTTCATCTACAGCCAATAATAAACCTTATTAAATAGACTGTAGGGCATGTTTCTGGTTTTTAATTGTAATTATTTAAAATGTATTGAGTTACGCAAACCCACCGCTGGTTGAACGAAAGCTGATCTCTGATGGTGACATCTCTAGTGCGTAAAGGATTATCGAATGACAACGTACATTTTTTTCCATACTTGTGTATTTAGACGATATTCAAAAGGATTCGTTGCTTTTACTAGGACGCTATTAAATTGCGCATGCGTCTTTTGTCATACCATATGGCATTTTCCAGCAGATGGCTCTTTTGTTGAGCCTACATGTTAAAGTAAGATAATATCTTAAAGCATTTAGATTTCCAGTTTACTTTGAATGACATTGACGTACTTGAAAGGAATGTAAATTAAGAACATCAATACCGAAACTTGGATTTAATAAGTATTGTCTTTGCTTATTTTCTTCCTTAGAGACTTATTCATGTTATGTCCATCATATACATTTTCCATTAATTAAAAAGAAATGTATTAAAAATATTGGATACAGTATAAATTTACAGTGTAATATAACTATTGCAGATTTCACGAAACGAAGTCACAGACAGTTTAAATCTATCTAATTAAAAGCTGGCTAGTAAATTTGTCGTAAGCTACGACATTCAAAATTACATTTCCAGGTCAAAATCTAACACAAATGTACATAACGAACTGTATGTGTAATCTCCATTTGCGTGGTTGTGCCATCCCTTAATACATATAATGTTCGGTCATATTTATGTCTAATACCGTATGTCTGTACCGCAAACAGATTAAACCTTCGTCCCTCTTAACTTTAGTAAATACTGCTGTGGTTCTGTAATTTCCATTTCAACATACAACCATATGGAACTTGAATTTTCAGGACAGATAGTACTGAGGATCCCCTTTTAACGATAAAGTAAGTTAATTACGAAACTAATTCCATTATGGTGGCGGTGTCCGGTGCCGGACCCAAAATATTGGATTAAATTATTATTATACACACGTTTATTGTTTAGTTTAAACTTTCCGACGTGTATTGATGCCCTCGTCCATTTATACAAGCCTCCACTGAAATATTAATAAATAGGGAACCTGATAACTAATTAAATTTGCATTCCAAACTATACATTTATGTTTTAGTTTTGAGAAAGGTTTGTTTCCCTTTTGTTAATGCGTTATCATTATGTAAATTTCGCCTTTATAGATACCTGTGTGAATTATAATATTTTAAACTGTAGATGTAGTTTAATATGATATAATGTCAACGTATCTACTCGGAGGTATCTATTTACCTAGAATTCTCTTACCAACGCCTTAACTGGGTCCTACCGCAATTTCATTATTCACTGCTGTGTTTTGATAAAAGCTAGCTGAGTGAGAGTAAACTAGTGAAACATCTCAGGGTCTACTACTATTGCAAACGTCTGTTATTTACATCATACATAACATGACAGCATGTCGTAAGATTTTATAAATACTTTAAAATAGCAGTAGTTGGAGTTTTCGTATGCATGCTCCAGCATGGTGGCTATTTTTAACTGCTTTAATCCATTGAAAATGACAAGGTTGAAAAATGTAAACATTTCTTTCTTTTACTTAGCGATCAAAGGATTGGATTCTACTGACTGTTTACCATCAGGCAAAATCGACTTTGACACGTATCCTTATTTTATCAATACCATTGTAAAAAAATAGCAAATAATGTTTTATATTTTCCTTGCCTGAAGATAGCAAAGCAAAAAAATAATTTTCTTGCAAAACTTGATAATCGTAAAAATCTAATGATCATAGTTAGTTAGTTATATATTTTCCTAACTCTAGTAGGAAAATGACTAGCCTAATAGCAGAGAAACAATAAATTAGCAACTATTATAACATAGTGGCATGCTAGGATTAAAATAGCCTAATAATATATCGTAAACTTAAAGAAAATCAAACAAATATCAACAATTGCGACCCTCTACAAAAGGTTGCTCACATAAACCTGTCATAAGGACTTCTACGTATCATAAATTTGCTCGGCACATTGGTCACAGTAGCAAACAAGTTTTCCCATTACTTCTACTCTGACTAGCTTCACCAGATTTTGTTGACGCGATAGACTGACATTGAGAACAAAATGAACTTTGCTGTCGCGATGAATTAACTTCAAGCTGGATTAGACTAATAGTTTGGCTTCAGTTAAGACTAGATTAGGCTGCAAAGTTTGAATATCTATGTATCTATATCTTTTAATACTAAATCATGAACGACACAATTTTAACAAGAGTTTATTTTTATACCTAACAAAATCGGTTTCCGTCACAGTTGACTTCCCAGTTTATATTTATCTTTAATTTTGCCCGAACTATTTCCCGCGTGGTTCTCTGAAATACTAACTCAAATTCTACTAAACTCTCTGGATACGAAAGCTCTAGCTAGCTTTGACATTGACAAAATATTAAAATAAGGTACTACTTATTTTATATTTATATCACATCAAAATGATGACAAATCTACAATTGGACCATTCAGCTATCAATGTTGAAAATTCTAAATATCTACAATGCCTCGAACAACCATTATCGTTTGTTTGATAAGGGTGGGAGAAACAAAAATAACTGATGTTGATTTCGTTTTGATCCGTCCACAAAGAGATAGATAATAGGAGTTTCATGAGTTGACGACGACATAGTGTTAGCTGGTATAAGTTAGAGGTCTGGGGTGGAAAATATATGAATTTATTGCTTTGTGTGTTCGTAATGGGAAGTGAATGGACTGAGGAGCTATTAAACATTGCTACTTGTACTTATATTGTACGATAATGACCTTGGCCTTGGCATGAAATGTTTTCAATAAAGATGTTTATACGAGAAGAAAATTGATAAGTAGATTATGTTACAAATATCAACTGAAATGGGCTTTCTTCTATTTTTAGATAATGAAAGGTAGGTACATACTGTAAGAATATTACTGTTTGTGGAAAAAGTATAAACAAAATAAACGGTTTTTTACATCTCCAAGTTAGAAATATTTAGCAACACTTGGTTAAGCTATTTTATACCTCATATATTTGTGAGTAGACAGGTAAGTACCTACCATTTCTGTTGAACATGTAAAAGCGAGAGTAAAATTAATAAACATGGAGATACTGATCAAATTATTTTACGAATATGTGATAGAGCATACTTAAAAATCAATTAATACTACTATCAATAATTTTATCTAAAATTTTAGTACTTGGCACATAATTTTAAGTGAACTTTTATTTAACTAACCCCCAGTTTCTGAAAGGCTGATCAACGCAAAATAAATAATCACCTGTTAAATCTCATGTGAAGTACCAATCGGGTTGCTAAAAGCATAAATAATTAGTTTAATTTGATCTAATTATTAACTAATTAGATCAAATTAAACTAATTATTTATGTTGTTAGATACTTCACATGAGATTTAACAGCTGATTAGTTAATTTTTCGTTGATCAGCCTTTCAAAAACTGGGGGTTAGTATGATAATTATAACCTGTATCAAAGTGTACATTACTATATTTGGTTAACACTCGTAATGATAAAAACACCACTTGTGCATTGACGACTAGTAAGAGAAGTCAGTGTGAGAGTTAGTGTACTAACAAAAGCAAGGTCCTACCTAATGTTGTTAGAACAAGACTTCATTAGAGCACAGGGCTTTGAATATGGACTCATTAGTAATACAGCATTAACTAAACATGTATGTAAACACCTAGTACATTCAATGAATTACCTTTTAGATATACGTTATTGTAGATATTTCATTCACGTTTTGTTTATCAGAAATATTGTAAGCTTACGATACCAGAACTACTACAGTTTAAACATGTGCAGCTGTATATAGTAAAACTATAGTTCTAGCCAGTATGTCTTAAATTGATAATAGTGTATTTATTGGCATATTAACAGCCAGTACTTTGATGATATCTGCTTCTGTATTGTACTATATATCTTAATCATGAGCACTTAGATGCTTAAACTACTAAACAGTTTATGTTGGTACTTGGAGGCTTATACCCTGTATGTTTTTGGTTTGTAACATTAGTACCTAACTACCTAACATAATTCTACATATTATTGCCTACATATTATTATGCTTGTCGTTAAATTTGATATTAACAGCATCTTTCTCAGAGCAAAGAGGCAGTGAATACTATTATTTTTCTACAATTACGTTCTGCATATTGTACGGTTCACTTCTTGATTAACATAATCAAATTAATGTTCAAAATTAGTTTTTACTTACATGTTTTATATAAATTTCTCTTCTTTACCAATTAATCCAATAAATTCGACGTGCTCGGCTTTTTCCTTTTTATCTGGTAAGATCGTAATTGAATTAGATAAGGTAGGTAGTTCCGAAATAATTGCTATCTGCTTTTAAGGTTCTTTCATCTTATTTTACTCAAGTTTATTTTCTGTTTGTGAAACAAACAATTTCTTACCTTTGAATCAAAACATTTTTACTCTGAAAATATTTGAAGCTGCATATTATATAGAATAGGGCCCAGTCAAGTTTGGCATTGTATTCTATTTTGCAGTGATTTCTTAACGTTTGAATCAAGTTATAAGAGCCATATCTAGTTAATAATATTGTTTAATTACTTTGTGTGTACAATTGTCAATATAAAGTTTGAATCTTCAATATAAAACTTTATTGCTTCAAATTTAATTTTGTACTGCCATTCATTAGTCACTATTCGTTCTAATGTTAATAGTACCGAATTGTGTTAAAGTATTTATACTAGAACTCACTGTACCATTACCTGTGCTAAACTTTGTCAAAGTGACTTTAAATTTTCAATATGTTTGCATAATGGCTGAGTTAGAGTTCGAACCTACTTCCATTTTAACATGGATGGCGAAGGGAATCCAGAAGTTTGTAAGAGTGTGTTATAACTTTGCGAGTATGTTGAAGTTACTACATAATAATGTAATTATACAGTACGTTGTTTGACTAGGAAATCATAAAAATTAAATGTGTAAATAAAATAAGGTAACACAAGAAATGAAACAAAAGGAAATAAAATTTTAAAAATGTGTATTTATCGTTTTCGTTTTTTTTTCATATAGATATTTGATTTGGGTATTTACAGTTTATATACAAAATGGTTATATTTACAAACTCTAATGACAATATTTTTAACAAACTATAATATAAATGCATCTGTACATAATAGCTAGGTATAAGTTTTAAACTTTGGCATTATATAATATTTAAGCGATCCAAATTTTTATAGTCACTGAAATATTTTAACAAATATTTATTTACATTGGAATTACCGTAGTCTATAAATTACTATCGCAGAAATCAGGAAAATTATTCCGTAAAAACTTAAAATAAAATCTAGCTGCCTAGTCTATACAAATAAATGCGAATTCGTGTCAGGCATCGTAAGTCTTAATTTATACAATAAATATAGCGTTGAACAACCTAAAATTAATTATCACCATTTTATTGGACTAACACGCTTAAGCGTTGCAAGTAAATTCAGTATCTGTTTACCTGCGTTGAAGCATACGCTACGCCCAAAGCTGCGCTTGCGGCGGCATGCGGTGGGGGTGCGCGTCGCGCGTGTGCACACCGGCCGGCAGGGCCAGCCCGTCACCGAGCAGAGGAGGGAGCTTGCCCGGTGGCGGCGGAGGGGGCGGCGCCGGCGCCCGTCCGGCCCCCACTGGAGACACCGAAGCGTAAATATTCACTGTCGACCGGTGATACTGACACTTCCTCAAGTCCGGCATTGCAAATCTCAACTTTTGCCAAAACTGTCTATCGCCCCACTCTATACACGTGTTCGCCTTCAAACACAACCTGAGCTCCGGATCGATGTCTCTGTTTGGTAGCTCACCCAGCAATATTATTATCAGTCTTCTTCGTCTCTCTTTCAGTACCTCGTGGAGTGCCGTCTTAAACTCGAACCGACACCATTCGTTGTTGATGAAATTTTTAGATAGGACAATGATAGTCCTTTTAGATGATTCTACAGCCTCTATTATTGTATCGGCCACGTATGCCGAAGCATTAAAATCTCTGTAGTGTAGACAAAGCCGGAAACTTGGATCAGTAGATTCTAGGCCAGGTGCTAACATTTGAGCAACAAACGCCTCATCTTTTACGCTATAACTTATGTAGGCGTCGAAAAGGCGATCTTTGTCGGCTTCATCGTCAAAAGCTGTACTTTTGTAGCACATTCTGAAGCCACAATGATAGTATATCCACACTCGAAGTTCGCGTCGCCAATAAAACATACCACAGATTAATGCAGAGCTTGTAATAAAAACGCACAGAGATATCAAAAGTAGTGGAAGATAGTCGTTTATAACTTGGTTTTCTATTATAGATGAGCTACCACCCACATTACTCGTGCATATTGTAGAGTTAAAATCTGCCATAAGCGGTCCCACTGCGTTTGTTACATTGTCGAATACACATGCAATCTTATTAGCGTCTTCTACCTTTCCTAGGTTATTTTTAAACCAATTTCGAAATTTATGCATGTACTGACAATCGCATGACCAAAGGTTCCGAGAGAGACTTATCTCTACCAAATATGGGTTCATCGTGAATTGCCACACTGCAAAGCCGTAAATGTTATTTCCTTCCAAGCGTAGCACTTCTAAATGCCTCAACTCCATGAAGGTTCGGTTATCGATGTAATGTATTTTATTGTCTTGTAGATGCAACTCGCGTAAATTCTCCAGAGGCGACAATTCGAAACCTAGCAATTCTTTTATATTGTTCTTTTCTAAATGCAATGTTGTTAAGCGTTTTAGTCCACTAAATGTATTATTATACAGAGCGTCAATGTTAGAATTATTAGCGTACAATATTTTTAAGTTCTTACGTCCGATAAAAGCATGACTCGTTAAACCACCAAAATTATTGCCGTCTAAATAGAGTTCAGTAGCGTCCATAGGTATGCTGTTTGGTATTTCAGAATACCCAGCGGCCGAACAGTCCACAATATTTGCAGACCATGGTTGGTCATGATAACACGTACAATTCGACGGGCACGTCATTTCACAATCACAAGCGTCAAAATCACAACAATGACACAGCGTAAAACAGTGAGTTTTATATGTACACAAAAACTGCGATGATTCCGCTTCAATAAGCGGAATGTATGTCCTTTCACGATTGTATAATAATTTACAATATATGCTTTCCAAGTCCATAACACGAGGGTGTTGCCTCAGATGATCCAGTTTATTGATACGTTGTAGCCACTCCATAGTACAATCGCACTGGAACGGGTTTCCACCAATATAAAATTCGGGTAACGGCCGACCCGGATCGACCGGCGTTAGACGAAGCGCATTGAGATCCATACTAGTTATCTGATTTGCATACAAATCGACTCTCGTTAAATTGGTTTTTCCAACAAAAGTTTGAGCTTCAACTTGTGTAATTTGATTATCATTCAGGAATAACAACTCCACACTGCTGGGAATAGAGAAAGCTGATATTTTTGTCATTTTGTTGAAACTGGCATCTAATGTTTGTAGACGTAGTTCCTTATCCAAGCGGTAATTATTCCCCAACTCTTTGATATTATTACTATGAAGATCCAACCACTGAAGTCCCGAAGGTATTACTGTATAATCGAACCATTCTATTTGATTATCGGATACATTCAACCACAATAGAGAGGGGATATTTACAAACAAGCCTTGAATTTCGGTAAGTCGGTTGGCATCTAATCTTATAGCCTGTAAGTTAGTCAATGTTTCGAAAGCGTTCATGTCAATGTGTTTTAATTTATTGCGAGCAAGATTTAAAATTTGCAGAGATGGTAAATCGGAAAACACATCCTTGCTGATGTTTTCTATTTTATTTCCGATAAGGCGAAGGCCATATACGTTATGCAAACCAACGAAGCCGGGTTCCTCCAATGACGTTATCTGATTTTCTCCAAGATCAAGAGTCCTCAGTAATCGCATATTTCTAAGCGCTATGGGTACTTTCTTTAAACGATTGCCATTTAAATTCAAATCTTGCAAAGAGGATGTATTTCTGAATGCTTCGGGATGAAGTTCTTCGAGATGATTATTGTCGATAGATAGCAAAGACAATACGTACAGACCATTTAAAGCATAAGCATCGATTTGAGATATCTTATTGTAAGATAAAATAAGGGTATGTAGATTATTCATTGGTGCAAACGTATCGGCAGCTATACTTTCTAGCATGTTATGTTGAACGTTCAATATTTGTAGTGTGTACAAGTCTTTAAAAATTTTTGGATCCAATTTTGTTAATCTGTTATTCGACAAGTTCAACAATACCATTCTTATGAGACCGGTGAAAGTATTCTCATTAATCCAAGTACTTGTTAGATGATTATTAGATAAATCCAACGCCAACAACTGATCCAAGTTAGCGAAAAGGCTTGGTGAAAGCACACTTATAGAATTGTTTTGTAAGTATATTTCTTTGATGACTGGTCTACAATCTTTAAAAAGATCTTGTGGCAAAGCTACAATCTTGTTGTTCGACAGATCAATTATTTGCAGCTGTTTTAAGCCAGTCAGCGCTTTGTCAGCAACCATTGATATTTCATTATCATGTATATGGAGTTCTTTTAATCTTCGAAGTGCCATGAATCCATTTTCTGGCATTAACACAAAGTGGTTACTTGAGGCATCCAGCACTTCAATATCTAATGAACAAGTTGCGTGTGACATAGACGATGCTGAGGGAGGTGGCCCATCTTGTTCACTAATCAGAGCTTGATGCATAGCTCTCTCTCTAAAACCCAAGTCACTAACATCTTGAAGGCGATTCGACGACACATTTAAATACACTAAATTAGTTAACGGGCAAAACAAGTTTTCGGGAAACGACCAGATATTATTAAAACTAAGGTCCAACTTTTCTAACTGTCGAACAGCCGTAAAGCTTTCTGATGCTATCTCTAAACTCATAGCGGCCCACTCCGTATTTTTCGTTCGAATCGTTAAATTTCGAAGGTCTCTTAAGCCGGAGAGTACACCAGGCGGCCATCTTCCAATTTTACAGTTATCTAAAACAAGTTCACGTAGCTTCACTAGATGTGCAAAACTTCGGTCGTCCAAGGAACTCTTGTACATCATTTCTTCATTGCATTCTATTCTTAATGATGTAGTATGTTCTGAAGGGATGACACTGAAGTTTGTTGTATCAAAC
This sequence comes from Parascotia fuliginaria, assembly GCA_963082885.1. Lineage (NCBI taxonomy): Eukaryota > Metazoa > Arthropoda > Insecta > Lepidoptera > Erebidae > Parascotia > Parascotia fuliginaria. The sequence continues at coordinate 7,014,384 of OY720180.1, read as the reverse complement.
TCACTGTTTATGGTGCGAAGTTTGCAAGTAAGAGAAACTTCATGTGCATCGTTTGGCCCTCTCAACCACCACTGGCAATCATCAGGAGCTTCATATTTTAGTGGTAGGGAGCTCTGATCTGCTACGTTTAAGCCGATGACAAACCAAAACAGGATTTGGAAGAAACGGTTTCTTGAGGTAGTTTGTTGAAAAGCCATCATGGGGAAAATCAAATATTAAGGAAGAAAGAAAACAAGACACGAAAGGCTCAGTGTCATGTTTTTTCCGTCGGAGTTCGCGTATTACGTCCCCTTGCCGGATGTGTAGTATCCATCAATTTATGAACTCTATTTCGGCGTCGATTTAATTCACATTCCTTGTCAGAACATTGCTCATGACGAGATGATTTCAATTCACAATCCACTAATTTACAGCGTTCTGGGTAACATAAACAATTTTTCACATAAACTGTCCACATCAAATTTTGCCGGAATGTTCAAAATTCACTGTTGATGTATTAAAACTGTTTACTTTAAACCATAAAACGTTTGTATTTAGTTGTAGTTCGTAAATAAACGTTGTATCGCGAGGTGATAAGCGTGTTTCCACCGTAACGTAATTCCGTTCAAAGCGTCGTGTGGCGCGACCGTGCCCCAACGCTGCTACCAGTCGACTGAATAATGTTAGTAGAGGCATTGCAGTCGAGTTGAGTATACGCTCGGGCGAGGGGTGCGGAGCAGGGAGAGATGAGCCGAGCGGTGGCGAATGTTCACGACGACTTATTACAATAAATTATTTTTTTCGGAGCTTTAACCGATCGACTCTCTGTTTATAAGACCACAAATTTTGAATGAAGCCAGGCATCATAGGTATTAGCGGCTTTTTAAAGTCAACAACATTTTAGTTTTAGAATAACTTTTGAAAATCCCACGTTATTAAAAATGCATAGCTTTTCTTGGTACGTTTCCAAAATTGGTGCGCTTCAAGGAATACCTATTTAACATTATTTATAAATATTTTGTTATATTTATAAACAGGAATTTAAAAAAAAAATAACCTAAAAATTTTAAGAGATTACTTTTTACGGATTGCGGTTTTTGCGAGAAATTGGTTGCGTCAACGGACGAAACCATCTAAGCTATGGGACATTTTGCATACTTCATTGCGATCGATTTAACACCCTTCTAAGATTTCTCATAAGTAATATGGGAAAACTTATTTTTAGGATATTGTGGCTTACTTAGCGGGCTTCATTATACATAATTTATCGTATTCCGTAATAAATTTGAGTTTATATTTTACATAGCAATACGCTTTATTGAAATAAAATAATCCCTCTACTTCTTTCCGAATCAAAAATCTTTATAGGATTTCGTAGGCCTACGTTATTTTTAATGCCATTATAAATATAAAACTGTTAAAGAAATTTAAATTAACTTACCGCAATATGAATAGAAACTAATAATTCAACAAAAGACATCCAAAACGATTTCAAAGTACACGTAATAGGGATTTAAGGCAACCCTTTTATAAATGCTAAAATTAAAAAGCATTGGCATAAAGGTATTAAAAGCTTAAGGTAACAAAATTTTATAACAAAGGAGGTTTTCTGTTAACGCTTGGAAGACCACACTGGCTGTCAGACGACGGAAGATATCATTTTAATCCTTTTAGTTAAGTTGACTATGAAAAGACAGATGCCTTGCCGGCATCCGTGTTTTTCTTTTGTCACTTAGCTCACTCTTAATAGTTGACGTGAGATAAATTAATAGTTTGTTATTAATTTTGATAGCTAAGGTGGTTTATACGTTTTTTATTTTAAGATAAAGTGTAGGAAGTAGTGGGTTTATAGAATGTATTTTTCTTCTTTTATTTTCACTTTCATTCAATAGATATCAAATTGTTTAAACGTGTTGATACTTAAACTTTGAAATCGTGTCATCTTTCTATCGTTTCCATTGTATCTAGTACTTCAAATTATAAATAAGTAGATTGGCATTGGCATTCATTTCAGTTTTTTATATTAATTTAATATTGGTATATCTATGTCATAAATATATTACTTATTAATAAATCACTACTATATCTACTATTATGTACTACTATCGAGATAATTTGAGGCATTAATACGCAATGCAAGCAGATATATGTAAACAGCATATTGATTTATATAAAAAGGAGTACACCGTAATATAGTTTAACACCATATAAGCTGTTACTCGTATATTAATGCTTACTGAATGCGTACTGTAAACTGAAAAACGAACTCAATCGTTGTTTTCAAAAGCATTTTTATCTATAACATATGGTACTCTCATAATAGAATAATTTATGATTAAATTAAAACGATACCTTTGTAATGAACACTTTACGAGTTGTTACGTAAATTCATAAAATATGTATGTTTGTTCGTTGCTGTCACAACATCTATATCATTCATCACGATCTGAGACAAAAGCTTATTCTTGGCAGCGATGACGTAATTACCGTCGTATTCTATTCTAAAAAAACACATGTTAACGTTTCGTTATTTTACAAAACATCTATCAAGGAGACGCCGATGCGTGTTAAAGTTATTACGCCGAAGTGTTTCACATCACAATCTGTCAGCTGAAGGAATGAATAATGATCAATCGTTTTCGCTTATATTCGCCGTAGGGGTATCTTCTTACCCACGCTTAGGTATTTATGTTTTGATGAATGCGCACGTCGGTGTTGCGATGAAAATTGTTTGTGCCGATCAATTTTACCAACGGCCGAACGGTCCAGTATCTATTTTTCTTATAAATAGGTAGGCAACCAATCTTTATTTACCTGTATCCCTTGTTCTGGTTTTGTTACTTTATGAAGGGACTATCAATTCTATCGCGGCGGCATTCTTGTTACTTTTGTTTTATTCTTTTGTTACACTGACAGAATTTTAAAATTGAATTTATGTTTTTATCATTCTATATGCCGACGCTATAATGAGAGTGTTCTAAATTTAAAATTTCCGTAGGAGCAAATTAATTTGCGTATTATATTGCAACGAAATCAATATTATTTTATTTAAAATCGTTTTTAATCGGTCTTCAAAGAAACGTGTCATTAAAATTGCTGTAATTTCATTGCAGAAGAATTGTATATAATTCAGTAAGCTCTGTATATCATTTTAACTATTTACTCAAAACTATTAATAATACTCAAAATAAAACAATTTGCCATACATTAGGAAAGGTCCACTGGCCTTTTACCATCGGCTGAACCCGAGTCTTGTAGACAATATATGAAAAAAAAAACCTCATTTCAAAAATGTTTTATTTCATAAAATTTAAGTATATTACATAGAGATAAAAGACGATACGATAAGACGAAATGTAAACTTACGACAATATAAAGAAACATTTCCTTGTATGTAGTATCTTTGAGACTTTATAGAATTTAAATGCTTTATATTATGAGGCCGATAACGAATAACATTGTGAATATAAATTTGTTATCGAGAGACTGTGTATGGATAAGATAAAGAGAAAAGTTATAAGAGCTGTATTACTAAGCTAGTAACGAAGAAATAATCTGGATCTGTAAAATATTCTTATTTATATGTGAGACCGAAAACAACAAGTTGCTGATTCATTAAATGACTAATATAAATCGATATTTCTGACCATGTGTGTGGTCTTCCGAATTGGAATATGGATCCACGTCATACCAATGTTCGGCACCTCGATTTTCCCTGAGTGTGGTATCTTTTGCTGGACTAAAAATCTTGATAATGACTTCAGAAAATTGTCTCTAAAATAAGTTGGAGCTCATAATTCAGTAATTGTCTCGGGTTCAACATACCTACTTAGTGCTCATGAAAGTCATCATAATAACAATAACATATCACAAGGTAGAAATGGCTCAGTGGATAAGGCACCCGCTTCATAAATACTAGGTAGTGGGTTCGAATCCGGGCAAAGTACCTATGTGATTTTTCAAATCATATGTACTTTCTAAGTTTATTTTGAACATTTCTGACTGATGGTGAAGGAAAGCATCGTGAGTAAATCTGGATTTAAAAGTCTTAAATTGCCAATCCGCCTTGAGTAAGCGTGGTGAATAATACTCAAGGCTTCTCTATTATGAGAATAGGTCTTTGCCCTGCAGTAGGACAATAAACAGGCTATTATTATTATTTATTATTATTATATCATAACCACTACTCACAACGCCATCAAGACCCAAAGAAAGCATAATACCTATTATAGCTTGTAATAGGGGTCAAAGTTTTCAAGGTTTTCTAATGCTCAAACTTTATGAAATAGTAGGACAACTCTTTGCATGATACTTCATTTCATTTTTGCTGCGCTATATTTTTTTATATTTGCTTTAAAAACGTTTTCGAAAAGCTTTGTAATTATTTCTATACATTTTTCAGGTCAGGGCAGTGCTGCAGCATGGAGTAAGTGTGTACATGTCTTTCAATATTTTTAATTACAATTTATTTTAAATTTAACATACAACTGAAACCCCATTTGAAATATAATAATATATTACACAAGCTGCGCCCCATGCACCTAAAATGTGTTTTGTCTCCCTCGAGAACTAGACCGATTTTTAGGATAAAAAGTAAGCCTATATTTTGACGACCTCTGTGGTTTCGTGGTACTGTGTATGGATTGCTACGCAAAGGTCGTGGGTTCGATTCCCGCTCAGTGCAAATATTTGTGTGCATGAACATGACTATTTGCATTGGTCTGGGTGTTTCTATACATGATATGTATGTATTTACAAAAAAAAAGTATTTAAGCATGTATATCCGCATTCTAGAACCCATAACACAAGCTGCTTAAATAAGCTTACTTTGGGTCTAGATGGCGTTGTGTGTAGTTGTTGTGATATATCCTCCTCTAGCACGGAATCTATCTACATACCAATTTTCATCGAAATCCGTTCAGCCGTTTAGGAGCAGAGTGGTAACAAACACATACACTTTGTGTGATGAGCATGATTGTTTGTTCTGTGTCTGGGTGTAATTTATCTATAATATGTATGTATTTACTAAAAAAAAAAATGTAAGTAGTATATCAGTTGTTTAGTACCCATAACACAAGCAAATATAATTGCTTAGATTGGGGCTAGATGGCGCAGTAAAAAAAAAAAAAACAGACATACACACAAACTTTTGCATTTATAATATTAATAGGATTATTAGTGTACATTGATATATTTTTAAGACTTATAGAATTTCGTTGTCTGGGCTAATTTTCAAGGATAGACTCAATACTTACCATATCGACGGCGATATTAGTAACTGCAGCAAGTTGGTATTTGTAATATGCAAGTAATGCCGTTGTCTGATTTCTGGTATGCCTTTGGTACCCTCTTATGATCCCCTCGGGATGTTATGGGATGCCTCAGCCTCTATATTCTGGGCTGAAGATCATACGATACTTGTTTTTGTTTTGTTAAAATATACCTAGTTTATCACAATATAGGAATTAAAAACAAAACTTCGATTCGCAAGACACTTAATCTCAACCGGAGACTGTAAAACGAGTATTTGTTTTCCTAAACAAGTGTTCAGAACTAGTTCTTTGTCAACATCACTATTTGTGTCTGTAGCGTGTTCACTCCCATTGCTAACATTATTGGTTTATTCTTAAAGTGGGTCAAGTTTGCGACCATTGAAGTGAATGCTCACTAGAAAAGTCCACAAGACAATATTTAGTTCGAATTATTGACTTTTTGTCTTAGTAAACTTTTTACAAATGTATTTTTAGCCATTAGGTCAGATCTATTGTTTTGTATAGTCATTATATGGTCCGGTTCTTATCTATACTATCTATAAGTACTATTATATACAGCGGAAGAGTTTTTTTGTTTGAACGCGCTAATCTCGGATACTACCAGTCGGATTTAAAAACATATTTTTACGTATGATAGCCCAGTTCTCGAGGAAAGTTAAAGACTATGTAACATCGCGCTACTGGCGACGGGAGCAGAGCAGTAAGCAAAGACGCGGGTGATACCGTGCCGTGGAAAACAATGTATGTGTACGTGTTGTATGTCGACTGGTCGATTAGTGTCATCTGTATTATAAGCAAAAAGTACAGTTATTTAGTCGCTCTTTAGACATACCAAGACAACACACTTATTGGCAGAAAGTTCTTAACGAATAACTAATGAGCATATTCGTATCTCCAAAACATGTTTTGTACTAGGTATCTGTTTCTTTATCACAGCCCCATAACGACTGTAAAACCAAAGCCCAAGAGGCTTGTTAGTGCACTCGAAACAGTCAAGTGGTTTACGCACTTTCGTCACTTTGCACAAAAACACATAGCAAATAAAAATCTCCAGGAAATGTTTATTTAACGTAAATATGTAGAGACGTAAAACAAAATGTATAAAATATTCACCCCGTGTGTTTTGCACCAAGATACGGTACAAATACGATAACGCGCGTATCCTTGTTAGCATAGAAATTGCGTTTGAGTTACATATATGTATTATGGGTATTTACTATATTATAGTTAATGTAATCTGTTTGATCTTATTTCGGATGGGGAGTGACGAATGTTGATACTGATAGGCCAATCTGGTTCAATGACATTTGGTAATGAAGTTATTTTGTACTGATGGATGTATTCGGGATAAAATTATGTATGTGTGTTTTAGTTTTTTGACTTGTGTTTTCAATTAAAACTATTTTGAACTTACAAATCAAATAGAAAAAAGCGCACAATCGTCAATGCAGTGATCATGTTTCTTCGAATAGAACAATTAAATACTTCTGATATGGGAGATAATTATAGGCACGTCTTTGTTATAGAATTATCTGTCAATTAAAATGCACATAACATAACCTTAAGACTGCCTATGGGCCCTGTAAGAATGGGGTGAGCTTGCCTGTTTAGATATAAATAAGCGGCATCCCTTCAAAACATTGCGTACGAAGCTTAGAAACAGGAAACCATATTTTAAAATACAAAATCCACAAATTGTTATCCTTATCAAATCGATTTAGATTGTAATAAATTTACGGTAGCTAAAAATTCCTCTTAATACCACACATGAATGCACAAAAAAATAACATATACGACATTAAAAAGTGGCAAAGTAAACTTCCTTCAGGAAGTGTGTTAGGTGCGAAATATTTCCTTCTTAACATTTTTTATGTGACCTCTGTGTTGACAGTCATGGCTACTAACAATACTACGTCGACTATATCTCACAATGACCCAAACCCGAGAAGGGTAAACACGACTATTGAACAAGAAAAACATTATTTCATAAAACCGGCACCGTACCAAATCAAAATATATTATGAGACTTGACAAAGCGCGTGAATCACTAAATTAATATCCTTGAAATCTAATCAAAGCAATTAACAACGCTTTTTTATTTGTACGAGATACATTCTTCTTTTTCACCCCCCAGCTTATTTGGTATACTGCATCCTTTTCTAAGGAATATTTTTTTAGTTTATTAAACAGATATGTGACAAGGGATGGGCAGCAATATTTCACGTGCCGGGATCTAAAATGCACCCACGCTCAGGTAGCAAACATTATCACTATAAGCGTTGTTCATAACTAAAAATGGAGCTTTAAAAAAAATATACGAGGCTATGGAGCTGAACATGTCGTTCATTATTTATTATAGAACGCTGTGTCGAAAAAGTAAAACGAGTAGACATCGTTAGGTATAAAATAAGCTTTTTATAATAAAAAGCTCTTAAATTATTTGATCAGATTTTTATCTAGGTCGAATGAGTCTTTGAAATAGCAGTGATATGTACCTATTCATATAAACTAAAACATATCTGAAACAAATTGTCTTTAATAACCTCGAATCTAAAGTAGGTATGTTATTATTTCAGTAGATGAAATCCTAAAGGTTCGAAAACGGCATCGTTCAATCGCAATAAACATTAATACTTATATTATTTTAAATAAAATAAATTTAAAAGTAACTGAATCTCAATTCACTTCTCTAGTCCAAATTCTCAACGAAACTACGAAAGATAAAAAAAGTAATCTCGAACTGCGAATAAAAAACGACTAATAAAAAATTAATCTAAAAAAAGATAAAGAGCTTTCTGTTCGGACGATCTTTTCTGCGATATACGATCTTTTGTGCCAATTATGAAGCAGTATTTGATCTTTTTCTGCTTTTTAAAATGTCAACAGTCGGTGGGTGGGAATTTGTGGACAAGTCTAGTTACAAGTCTTTCTTTATGACCATAGGCAACTTTTTGTTCTTTTATTTACTTAAAAAAGAATAACAGCCGGTCTTTTAAAAAATCTAATGTCACAAATAAAAATATAATCCAAGTAATTATAATCTTATAATCTGTTTGAGAAGTTAGGATTACGATAAGTTTAACCTTTTGTAAATAAAAATAACTTCTACAATGGTGATTATAATGTTTAACAAAACAAAAACTTTTACAATACTCAGGGTTTTTTCTTAACTGTAATAATAATATTATATATTATTGTACCTATACTTCTATACTCTTATAGGTATATACATAGCGAAAGAGTATGTTTGTTTCAGCGCGCTAATCTCTGAAACTACCAGTTGGATTTAAATAATTCTTTGTGAATATTGATAGCCCAGTTCTTGAGGAAGGTTATAGCTATGTAACATTACGCTACTAAGACGCGGGTGAAACCGTGCTGCGGGAAACTAGTTCATTATAATTATTATAACGCTAATGGACAAGTCACAAGCTAAGGTCTCTGTTGTTTTATGAATCTGTGTCAGTACCTATTGATAAATTGTGAATTGATAGTAATGATTAGCGTTTAAGTGATTTTCCTTCAAAGTTAAATACACTTTTAAAACAAAAGTTTTTTATTATGTTACTAAAAACAAATGGTAAGCCAGACTCGTAACAACTTTATTAAAAAATTCATTTTAAACTTTGAACTAACAATTGTAAAATTCTAGACTAAATCTTCAATTTTATGTAAATCCTTTGGCGCTGACATTCAAAAAATTTGTGCCTACACATGATTTGAATAATTTAAGAGTGCTACTCTCAAACAGCTGTTGTTACTTACTTGTTTTAATAAAAAAAACCTTTTTTTACTAACTAATACTTCTAAAGTAAAGGTTCACCGAACAAGATAATTTATAACGCATAATCAAAACAATCTATTGTCAAGTATTTATGCATACACATGAAAGTGAAAAATACAATAGTAACATTTAAAAAAATTATTATACCATTTTTAAAATGAATAAATAGAATATTCTTCTTCTCCTTTTTTTAGGCATCAGAGCCGACGATTGTGTCAGCTATTTCTGCCAGCGTCAAGTTTAGAATAATATATTCTTGTTGATGATATTAATGGCATATTACAATGATAAAAATATAAAAAATGTGGATGAAATTAAATGACAACCATCTTCCGTGAAAACAAAAGATGGACCATGTAGAATATTAAAATATGTAAAAATATTACGCAAGTCATTGATATCGTAAAATGCTAACGCTAACGATGACTGACATAATGTGATGACTATTTAAATGCAAATTTTTCTTTATATTTTACAGAGCGATACGAAAACGTATAAACGTCAAATAAAGTATCACAATTTTTATTAGTTTTGGACTGAACTGGAAATATATATTCTGTGTGCCATTCACGGTTTTTACTGAGTTACGGGAATGTCAAGTGGCTACAAGTAGATTTTTCCCTATACTTGAAATTAAAGTCACAGATTGGTTACGACATAAACACAGTTCGTAAAAAATGTAAAAGATTGAGTCTACCTGTAATAAACTACGCTATAATTTATGATGGATACATCGTAATTATCCTTTTCACGAGTTTCGTCGTGGTTTGTAGACGATCTATTTCTCTTTAGGTATATTAACATTCCAGCAACGTGGTGATAGCTTGTAGGCTTGACATAAAACTTCGATAGCTATTTTTGCGACGTGTTTAAATTTTACTATTCATATGCCAGAAAATGTTAGATTCGCGTCAGAAAGAAAATATTTTAAGCACGTCGAAGTTTGAGCTTTAGGATAGATCACAGCCATTGCAACACAAGCTCTAATTGTGTAGTGCTGTTTTTTCCCGACTCCCGAAGTCAAGGAAGGTAATGTTTGTCGAGCGTTGTATGTATGTATTTGGGCATGTATGACAATTTCTTTGGCACGCTCTACAGCCTAAATGGCTTGATGGATTTTAACATATGAGGTGTCATTAGATTTGTGTTAATTGTGGGAGTGGCAAAGGGTATATAAAATTCCAATGTAGAGTGGCAGAATAAAATGGGATTCTTTTCAGTTTGTTTTAGGCAGACGAGCATGTTGTTTTTCAATAATATATTTTGCTTGTTTTACTAAAATTTAGCTGTTTGCAGTCATTAATAATAATATAAGTTATTTATAAGTACATTTGCTAATGATGATGATGTTTAATAATATAAAGAGATAATTATGGTTGATGAAACTGGTCCAATTAACGCTAATGTACTCGAATTTCAGCTCAGTACATCCTGTTACTGTCAGCGGCATTCGCAAATTATTGCACTTTTAAATTTTTTACCTTTCATTATTTTTTATTTTAACAACATCTTCTGCAAAAAAAACCCTGTGTCACAGGACATTTGAAAATCATAAATATTGAACACAAAGTACATTCAGAATCTATATATTTTTTATGGATTACACTAGTTTTCTTAGGCCGTTCGCTGATTCACACCACGAGCTGTTTGGACCACGATGTGAGTCGCACAGGAACTTTTTGAATTCCTTGTTTCGGCCCAAATGACCCGGTGTGAATCGTAAAATATTATTTTGTACTTCATAATTGCTCACCACGGTATGAAACACCGAAGATCTCTTTTTAGCTCAGGAAAGTAAACCTTTATAATAATATATCACTACGAATTCACTATGAAGAATTAAAGTACAGACTCCTGTTTACAATATTAACGTACTAAACATTTTACAATTAATCTAAAATTATTAGACACACTATATTACTAATATTAAAGTGTTGATAGGCTCTTAACTTGTGGTTGTATACACCGGTGTAACCTGTTTGCCGTAGTCAGTGCAGATGTTTTCTCATGATAAAATTAATACTATGTTCAAGTCATAGTACTAAAATTTAAAAACAAAGTAGGCATCACGACTTTATACCTAGAAGGGTTAGGCAGAAGAGTATAACGCCCACATTTCGCCAACTATGCTGTTTTCCATGTGACAGGTGGAGTGCATGTTGTCATTTAGAGAACACAATACCAAACTTCTGGCTACTAAGAATTTCTTGACAGTAAAACCTAATGTAAAAAAATAATACAGTTTAAAAATTAACAATTTATTTATTTGGGTACGTTTTTATGATCAGCTTATCAGACGAATGACATTCACTACTAGATTTAGGCCTACCCCAATTTTCGCCACCTTGTCCGGTTCGTTACGTTTTCATACTCATCATTTTTATTGTGATTCTCAAGTGACAGCATTGCTCTGTCTAATCGGTCCCTCATGTCTGAGGATCGTGATCAGCATCGGGGTAACATCTGGAGCGGATGATCTTCCTCCACCGGTCTCGATCCAGCACATCTCTTACGACCGCGTGGAATTTGTAGGACGATGAGTCTTACATTTGATAGGTCCATCTGGACAGCATTTCAGGTGACTTAAAAGGCTATAAATTTCAATTAATGTTGGTACAAAAACTTATAACTTTTAAAATCTACTCAAAAAAATTCAGATCCAACAGAGTCCTTAAAAAAGTTCTTAATTTCGCATAAAATGGAGTGTAAAAACATAAGGGACTACGGTTCTTTAAACCTAGCGCTTAATTTATTTGAAAAACATCTTTAAGACCGGCTCCACATGTTGGTTTTAACGTTAGCTTCAACGGCACTCGTCCAACGTGTGGATCTAGAAAATAGCATTGGCCCCAACGTTCGGGATGCGTTGGCAGTACTATTTTCTGGATCCACACAATGGACGAGCGTCATTGGGACCAACGTGTAGAGCCCGGGTAAAACGAGTGTGGTAGACAACTGTTTAACATAACACAAGATAAGCTTACATCTCTCTAAAAAGTAAAGAACAGATAATATATTTACGCTAGATATACCTATCTGGCATTAAAGCAAATTTATTGTTTGATAAAAACCCTTAAACAAGATGCAAATAGTTTTCTAAATTTCTAAATAATACCTATTAAGCAAATCTGGTTTTTTATTCTGTCTGGTTCTAACTAGCTAACTTCTTCTTAATTACACAATGGATTTTGATATGGTTTTTACAATTTAATTGTATAGAGATTTAGAGTAAAATACTTAAATATTGTAGTACAAGTTGAGAACTTCAAAGATTTGTAATTATGTTATAAAGTAAAACATAACCAGGGCAGATCGCTATTTGTTCGTTACATGTAATGTAGATGTAATAAATTACGTAATAATCTCAAGAAGCTTATACACCATAAATAGTATTAAATTTAAATTGCTTGTATTGCGTTATTTAATCCGAAAATCTAATTTTACAATTCCAGTTGTTAAAACTTTCGAGTTCTTTTCAAGTAAAATACGAGCAAAGTTATATCTAGAGAATTTCAGTAGCGAGGTAAACTAACAACAAAGTTACGCAGGTTTATTATAAGGTAACATACAACATTATATTGAATTTGAGACAAAGGCATTTTTCAATTGCACCATCCCTTTGCTTTTGTCTATCTTGCGTGCGACGCGCGCCGGGCGATGGAATTTCATTTAGTACACGTTTGCCCTACCCTTAAGCGGGACTAAAAGTACATACGAGTAGTTAAATACCAATGCATAACTATGTAAACATAAACTTTTGTATTCGTGTTTTTATTTACCATCCAGTGCATTTTTAGCCGCTCGTTTCTTATACAATGTTGTAAAAATATCATTGTAAAGTTAAATCGATTTCGCGTTTTAGTAGCGTCCATTTGTTTGGAGATGTGTCGTATACAGCTTGCAGCTAATAGTTCGAACTCAATTAGAAAAAAAGTATGTCTCTTACACATACTAGCTCACATATTTTACACGACGATTTATGTGTGTTGGTAATACTAAAAGTAAATATGTATGCCTACAAATCAGATAAAAATTGAGTCACATTATATAATAGATACCTAAGGCTATACGTTAAATATTGTAAGACTTTAATTTTACGATACCAAAGAGATGAGAGTTGTGATAACATATTCTAACATCCAAGATTCTTAGTGACTTCTCTTTTGCATTTAGGTTAAGATAGTAACAACATGTTTCCGTTTAGTTGGGTGTAAGTTCAAATATTTGTATTAATTAAGTAGCTATACGTATAATAGTTTCTCAAGATAACACACCTAAACATTTTACGACATTTTTATTGTGGAATGTATTATGTAGCTGCTTGTAGAGTCGGATTGATAATACATACCTGTACGACTGTCACGCAATAGTCGGGCCAAAGGTGGTACTGGGGTTTTGTAGAGAGAACTGTAAGATCGTTTCGGAATCTGATATCGAGTCACATGGCAATAGGACCTGGTTTCCAACATAACTGGTGAAGCATGCGTGTCGTCACCGCCCCTTCGTACCGAAGTGGTAGAGGTATGTCTACCTATTCGGGTAGAATGAAATATGACATAGGGATAAAAATTATAATAAGGTACCATAATTTGGTTTAAATTAAGTATCTACGTCCAATAATTTTGTCAAGGTAACACGCTCAGAAATAATTACAAACTTTTTATGAAAGAATGAGTCTTGCGTCTTTATAACGGGTGGCGCAAAAGTAAAGACCCTATTTGGTTCAGCTATAACATTTTTTCTAAATTAGAAAACTAGATTTAGATTTTTTTAAATGTATATTTGTGCCATTAAATTTCGTACCATTAGGATTTAAAGATGATGTCTTTTAAATGGTGACCTCCAGAGTTGATACACATTTGAGCCCTATTTATGACATTTTGCATAACTTGCCGTAACACTTCCTGCGATATGTTCGTTATTTCTTGACGAATGTTTTCTTTTAGAGCTGCGAGAGTCTGTGGCTTGTTCACATACACCCGAGATTTCAAAAAACCCCAAAGAAAGAAGTCTGGACTGGTCAGATCGGGTGATCTTGCAGGCCAAGGCAAATCGCCAAAACGAGAGATAACTCGGCCTGGAAAAGCGTCCCTCACTAAGTCCATAGTGTCGCGCGCTGTGTGTGCCGTAGCGCCGTCTTGTTGAAACCAGATGTGCTCCAGCCCCAATTCGTCCAAACTGGGTATCAAAAACTCACGTAACATGGTTCTGTAGCGTTCTCCAGTGACAGTAATCGCATTGCCTCCAGCGTCTTCGAAAAAATAGGGTCCGATCACTCTGTCAACACAGATGCCACACCATACAGTAACTTTTAGTGGGTGTAGAGGTGTTTCTTGAATAATGCGCGGATTATCAGTGCCCCAGAACCGAGTATTCTGCTTATTGACATGCCCTGAGAGATGGAAATGGAAACGCAGGAAGTGTTACGGCAAGTTATGCAAAATGTCATAAATAGGGCTCAAATGTGTATCAACTCTGGAGGTCACCATTTAAAAGACATCATCTTTAAATCCTAATGGTACGAAATTTAATGGCACAAATATACATTTAAAAAAATCTAAATCTAGTTTTCTAATTTAGAAAAAATGTTATAGCTGAACCAAATAGGGTCTTTACTTTTGCGCCACCCGTTATAAGCTATCTTAAATTGTAACTAAAATTTTTTGCAAGTTTAAGTGGAGACCCCACGCAATGTAAAACATGCAAATATTTAATTATATATCTAATCTTAACTTTGATGACAAATTTTATTCGGCGATTATAATCAAAGCTTCAAAAACATGCCATTAATATCTAATTAACTAAGAGAAATATTTAATCATATTAGTAAATTTACATTTTATGTACATTTGTTGACCATCTTTATTAGAAATTTAATGTTATAGAAGATATTTAAAAATGTAGGTTATAGATTTTACCTATATAACTTTAATTATCTACCTACAATATTTAATACTTTATGATAATACTGACGAAATAGATTGTTCAGATTAGAGCAACCGTTATTCTTCAGAAGGCCAGAGATAAAAATACGAATACCTAGGCAACGTTGTGCAACTCAATAAGCATAGGTACAGATATAAAAACAATTACCAAACAAATTCGGTGTCGGCGACTGACATAGGATACTTTTTATCCCGAAAATCGGTCTGGTTCCCGAGTTACGTTAATTAAACACATACCATTTGACGCGAGGGCGAAGCTAGTCGATAATAACATTAAATAAACTGTAGACATTAAAGAAAATTAAAATAAAAAATTAACGTATAAAAATATATTAGCGAACATAGGCGGTATTGACAGTTAAGGCGAAGTTAATTCAAATGTCTTTCTAAACACAAACTCATTAAAGTAACAAAGAACACTGTCAACAGGTAATACATGGAACCAATGTTGCGAAAGAGATTATCTTAGTTGAGATATAATGCCGAATGGATGACAGTAACGGAATTAGCATTACGGGATTACAAAAGCATTGTAGGTTAAGGAGCTTAAGTAAAACTATTCTATGTGATAATGCATTGATTCTTATGCGTAAAGATGCCTTTGTTGGCATTTTAGTAAAATGACTGTACACTGTTCTAAAACGGCAACTGCTAAAGGAATATAATAAATACGACGAAATTGTGTGAAAAATTACGAACTTAGCGAAGGTTACAATGTTTCATAGTCTGCGATTACTGCTTACTATCGCATCAGGGTAATTATATGCTTGTTCTGCAACTTATTTGTATAAAAAATTGAGCAGTTCTAAAATAAATGCCGTTTATATTTTTGTCTATTAAAACGAAATAGATAAAATAATTTAAAGTTTAGTTAGTGTCTGAATTTTAAATATTTCTAAGTTAATTGAGTTTGTATTTGTAATTATGAATTTTCTTAAATGTGTCTGACATTTCATCGTAGGCTTTACATAATTAAAGCCTTTTCATTTATGAATCATATTACTGCACGATAATATAATCTTTACATTTTATAAGACCACAAACTTTCTAGACATGTAAAACTTCAGCTTATTGAATATTAATTTTCAAAGAGTACTACCGTGGTTTCAGCCCATAATTAAAAAACTTCAGGCGTTGACTTAAAACTTCTAAATTGCAGTAACAAAATACTTAATCCTAATCTCCTTTTAGACTTCGCATAAATAGTTAATAAATTTTAATGAAGACATAAATTTAATTATAATAAATATCGAGTGATTCTGAAATCTTATAAAATACTTCGACGCTGCGAAGCTTTTACAATAATTAGATTTAATATACTTATAGATTTTGAATGGATAAAACAGATTCAGAATATAAACATGTAGGTACCTATGTATTTTATGTTGGCTGATTTACATTGATTCAGTACCTAGCGCCAGCAACACTGGATTTAAAACGTTTACATTGATAAGTACACAGGATGCTGGACTGGACTTAACGATTACATTGATACAGTGCTGATCAAGTCCAGAATTCAGTGGTGACACCAGCTACTGTATCAATGCTAATTAGGCTTTAACTCCGTTTTTGCAAAATTGCCTATATATTGCCCTAAAATGAAACAGCTTCCTGACATAATTATCAAATCCAGTCAAAAACATAAGAAACAAGGTTATTATAGAATTTATACCATTTAAAAATAAGATATTGTTACAAATATTAGAAACATTTTTATCACGATTATTTAAATAATAATTATTCATAACAATAGAATTAAAATGATGCAAATGTAAGTGACCGTATGAGTATTATCTGCGTCGACGCTACCATCAGTTATAACGTTATAAGGGTTCCTAAACAATAGGGTAACTTAATCAAAATAACATATTAACATCTAAGTTAATAGTTATTATGTTACAAACTAAATATTAACGTACTAGCCGTTTGCATAATCGTACCCTTAGCATTTAACAGGTCTTCTAATGGTTACAAGTTATGGATCAGTTGTGAGAAAGTTGGGGCAAGTGGTCGCTATGAAGCGTCCTTCGTTGGCTACGAACACACTAGTTGTGACCGCATACACCGCTTATACTAGAATATATTTGCTAAACTGTGCCGTCTAGCAGTTGTTAATTGCAGAAGTCTGTTAGTTGGTGAGTGAATATATTATGTTTGATAACACAGTGCCCGCAAACGGTTATGATGTGTTAGCGGCAAGAAGTTTTATTATTTAGTGTTATGTTAACGTTGCTTGGGAAGATGGAAATTATCTTTCATCATAAGACTGTGAATTGAGACATGAAAATATTGTTATCAATGTCATAGATTATACTCAAGATGATTTGAGTTATACGTTACATTGATAGGTTTTGTAGAGCCAAAGTAGTCTTTAAACGAAATAGAGTAGAATCATTAAACATACTACACTAACTAAAAATGATAAGCAATATGATTAAAATATGGCGATTTTATAAGCACTAAAAGCTGTAGTTTAATTATTAAATACCAATTAAAGAGGATTTCATCCAACAATTTCGACAAACATAATCTAATCTTAACGTAAAACAATTACACTAATCCACTTATATAATTATCTACGACACGAGTCCAAACTTTTTATATTGGCCTTTGACGACGGCCAATGTCATTAGATCAATACGCTTTACTTTTTTCCTATTCTTTGGACATTTTTTGCTTCCATAGCGGTATTAGTTTAACCATCGGTTGATGGAATGTTACGAAAGAATTCGAATACAAATAGTAAGTCGATATTGTTGATACAATAGCTAACAGTTTGATTCGATACAGACCTTTTGTAGAATCGTAGGCGGATACTAGTGGTCACTCGTCAACGGAAGAATCGGTCAGTCACTTCTATAAATTATTTGAGGAAGCTTAGAATTTTTAACCAAGTTCGTTCATGTAAGTATGCTCTATTTGAATATATAGTTAAAGCTTGAGATTGAGCGTTCTGCGTATATCTTATCCAGAGCCAGACTGCAGGCAAATTCACAATAAGCCTATATTAGCATTCGTAGGCGTTATGCTAAAGAGGCTAAGACTAGTGAATGAAACTGCTAGGCCGGTAAGAATAGCTCCAGCCTTAAGAATAAGATAAGATTTAAAAAGCTCGATACCAATTTAAGTGGCATACTATTTTACCTTATTATCAGAAAGTCGCAGCATGTGAGCCCTTGACATAAATCTCTATTGATGTATCGCAATTTTATTGCTTTGAATGAGGACAACGATCACGAAATCAGTTCAAAAACATCTAATAATAATTCTTCTGTTTATGGTTTTATTGACTCAAATAACAAGTATCTTCTTTTTTATTTAGATTGACATACGTTAACACAAAAACAAGGATAGATATGAAGTAGGGTTTGGTCAAGAAAATATTTTTTCAGTAACCTAAGTTACAGCAAGTCACAGCAAGACTGTATATTTAGAAGTAAAATCGTATTTTAAACACAAACATTAAAGTAGTCTGCAGTGAATATAATGGCTTGAGATTGACTGACGTTGAAGTAAACAAAAAAGGAAAATTTATTTTGAAATACCATAACTGTAATATATAATAATATTGTCAAGTTTAATATGATATTTATTGCCGTACCAAACATAATAATAATAACGCATATACAAGTTGAAGTACACATGTTATTACATTTATATTATCTGTATTTGATATTTCGTTGTATAACTTTATATTCACAATCTACTTGACAGTAAATTGTGAATATAAAGTTGTTTTGTTGTTTGTTTTGATTCTGTCTTAAATTAAACTTAAGAAAATTAATCATAGTACTTCACTGAACGATAAATAAAAGATTTAAGTAAGTATTATAGTATCCCTTTGTCACACAAAAATTTAAATTGAAGTTTCCTTTTCAAAATTACTAGATTTAAAATGACTGTATAAGCTTACGTTAAAGTCAATTGTCAACATTTGCTAGTTTTAACGACCCAAATTTATAAAATGACCTTTTCTGGAATGTAGCGTTTCTCTCTACTCGTCAAAACCTACGCCAGACTTTCATTTACGAGCGACACTACTGCATGAATCTTGAAAGTACTAAATTTTTCTGTATCAAAGCACATTATTTTCTGTTTGTGTACGTGACTCTAGTTCAAGTATCAGTCATAAAAACAAAATGCTTAAATATTGTATGCATCAAGGAATACCTTCCTACTACAGAATTGTACAAACAACACAATATCTGCAGAATGTAGAACTGTATGTTAAACTCACATAAATATTTCACCTCGGCACGCACTAGGGAAAAGGGTCAACGTTGCATTTTAGATTGATAAACAAAGACCCCCTTTCAACCCTTTTAGCGCTTCGAAGCACACACACAGCTGCTTTATAATATGTCGCTATTATCTATACATAATTGTTTAACTACCGCTTGTGATTGAAAGAACAGGCTAGGCAAAAACGGTTCTAAGCTTCTAAATATTAGATGCTTTTTTCCAAATTATGTGGTAGTGACAGCGTTAATAAGCAAGGCAGCATAGTCCCTTTACTTGTGAGTTCGTTCCTATGAAAACAAGAGACTTTCATAAAATCTGATGATCACCGTTTTACCTAGTAGATCTTTTTTATAATACAATTTCTTAGCACGTATCTGATACTACCTGCCACGGTTGTCGACTTTATGTTCAAGAACTTTAGTTTTTATCGATTTGGAGATTGCCTACTCAATCTTTAGTATGTAATATTATAATACCTATAAATTGTAGTGTTTAGTTTCTTCTATTCGCATACAATCAACATATTGTTGATACAACTTACAAACAAAAATTAAATGTATCTGAATACGTGCGTGCTTTTATTCGTCAAAATGAAAACTTTTTTAAATTCTTTCTTAAAAAAAACTGCATTGTTTAAGTTACAAGTAATTACGATTAATATGATGTTTAGAATAATACATGACATATAAGTCTGTGCTTTTATTTTCTTCTACATTTTAATGAATTTGAATATTTTCACGCTTCGTGTAACGTACAAAAAATATCTTTTACACATCTACAGTACAATAATGTTTATTGTTATATTTACAGAAAATACTTATTTAATTATTTCTGATTAACTAAATCAAAATACGAATTACTTTGTGCTATGTAAATTTATTTTTCACTTTTTAGTTTCGTTCTTGTTTAAAGTTGATTTTCTTTTCGTTAAAAATTATGTACATTTCTAGTCATCTGGCCAATATTGCAACTTTGTAAGTATGAAATGACAATAACATTATCTACAGCAGGTTGTAAGTTTTACCTCTGAATAGGCCGACATTAATTAAGGAACCTCCAATTTTATTGCTTTGTCTGATGCCATTAAAGATGTTGTGCCTTCTGGTTAAAACTAAAACTTGTACCTACTTTACTAGGAAAATGGTCAGCTTTGTCAAAACTTTCAGATTTCAATTAAAGATTTTAAGCTAAAATTTCACTGAACATGTTTGAAGCAAAGCTTTCTATGTCGAATAAAACAATGAAATCTACAGATCCTTAGCTTAAAGTCGGAGATAGCGTGCGACTATAAATCAGATATGACGATATTATTACTGGTTTACAATAAGTTTTGTATAGCCGTACGTAGAAGTCTTAATTAACAACAAAGCAGACAAGTTATCTGGCTACCGATGAAAATATTTCATCAATCATAAATCGGTTGATTGATAATGCAACGTGAATTACTGATAGATCGTGCTGCCAACTACGAGAATGCTCATCTCAATTTATTTACATGTGTTAGTATCACTTGTTGATGTTGCCAACGGTAAAAGATAGTTTTAACAACTCGAAGTTATAAAATGTTGGATGAGGAGTACTAAGTTATATTACCAAATATTTTGAGTTAACATACCTAGTACCTACTTGCCAAATACTACAGTATTTGCTTGACAAGTGATGTTTTATATAGCCTAGCAATCGCTCTAGTGCAATAAGTCAGCCAAATGATTGCGGCCAAACATTAACGTAAGAAGATGGCAGGAAAATCACCTAAGGCAAGACGAGCATATCACTGAAATCGACGATACTATCATTTCGCAAAGATAGATATGATGCTATTATAATATTTTGATATGTATCTAATTGTTGTTAAATATGGACTCGCAAAACAAATGAAAACATTAATTGAATACTCAGAATTCATTAAGAATTCACATTCAATTTGCACCCTGCTGCTGTATTCAAATTGGGACATATAAATGAATGCTTCATAGTCTGTTCATAAATGTTAACCAATTAGCCTTGATTGCTTGTCTTCGATAGCAAACAGAGTCTCTGTAAAATATCACGGTGAAATGGCAAAAATACACGAGCAATTTTATCGAGAGCAGAATAATCAAAAGTACCTCATCCATCAAGTTTTCTCGACGCACAGCCGAATACAACCGATCGTAGATACGAGCGCTAACGAACCGTCCGATGTGATTGAAAATCATCGTAGAGGAATGATGTCCTAGACGGAAGCCATTATAAATCATTGGTGGACGGTAGCTCATACATCAATAAGGTCGATTATTTGATAACTTCACACAAAACAAGACGAACGCTTGTTTTAAATGTGAAACCGGATTCATACGTAATTAAAATAAAGTTTCTATTAAATATTTTCTATTAGTTAACCGTTTTCAATGGGAATGAAAGTTGTGAAGGTATTTTGATTGGCAGCACGACCTTTGATGGGTTTATAGACCTGGTGTGATATGTGAATTCTTACCAATGAACGAGTTACCCAAGTTGCATGTTACTATTTTAAATTCTTAATTTTACACAAAACCTTATCATGCATTTTTTCTCTTCGAAAGCTATACAGCCACAAATAGCTAGTTGTGTAAGGGCTGCTGTACATAAGTATATGTAAGTGAGGAAAGCTTATTGTAATACAAATATATCTGGCACAATTATAAACTATCAACTGATACAAAGCAAAGATAATTAGGTAACCTACTTTACCTACATTTCATCCAAGTCATAACTCAGTACAGTAATCGTACGTATTACTACTGGGTCATCAAAGACGGTATTTAATTAATAAAATAAAAAATTATACATTATTTTGTGTTTGTGTAGGTAGGAGTCTTTAGATACAAACACAAATGACAGATTCGACAATATTATGCATTTATGCGTCATTCAGATTAAGTGAGACTAGTGACTTCTTTTATCGTAGCGGTATATACAATTTTGATATCATTCTAAAACCAAATTTAAACTACAGAAATTTTTAAAGAGTTAGAAAATAATAAAAAAATAACGAAGAAACTTTACTAATAAGCAATAATGCGATTAACAATAACAACATTATATCCTCACATGGCAAAAAACCTCAATACTTAAAAGTCACAATTACTTAATTAGATATTTAGATGATAACAGGCAGGTGTAACCATCAAAGATCACGACTACGGACATCAATTCGTTACAAATATACCTTTAGTTACACCTCGTTGAGTCAAGGACTCTAAAACTCATTCCATACACAATGCAATAAAAAAATGATACAAATTAACTGATTGAACCTGTTCGGTGAGGACCCCTAAAGAGCGGGTTTCTGTTAAGTGAACTAATTTATACACCTGTATCATAAATAAGAATGAAATGGGTCCAATGTGAATCATCCCACGCTTTTGAAGTTCCGTAGCCTTTTTGAACTCTTGTGTAAGTAAATTTCAACTCTTGTATTCAAATTATATACCTTAAGATAAGATAAACAAATTAAGTATATTCTAAATATTATATAGATGACTCAAAAGCTATTGTATAACATGCACGTTTAATATAGTCGTAGGTATGTACTTATTCAGCGAACTGTAAAGCTCTTTTAAAAACAATTTTGTCTGGTTCGCACTGAATTATATAAATGATGACGAATATAAAATAGAAATAAAAAATTATATGTCAGTTTGTATAGCGTATATTAAACGTATGAACTAACAAGAGAACTTATTTTGTTAGATATTAAATAACTATGTCGGCAATGTTGACACGAGTTGCAGTTCAAACTAAAGCAAATACACGGGTAGCTTCACAAAATAAAGCTAGAACAGGGCATTCGAGTACTGAATATTCTAAACCTATACGAATAAACATTAGAAAACAAATTGATGACTTGACGCTTTTGCCAGAGTTCTAAATTGAACCCTAACTTTAAAAGACAACGCAGCATTTATTTTATAAAACACAAGGTACCGCGCGGTTAAGAAGATGTTAGCATGACAAATAAAATTCGTACCTGCCAAATCAGTTCTTGATTGTTAGAATTCAGGCTGAGATGATATTATTTTGCATGTGTCAATTTCGTTCATTTCATTTATATATTTTAAACTGTTACGGTGAATTAAGGTGAGTTCTGCAGATTGATCGGGAAAGATCCCTCTCATAGAATATGGACATAAAGTAATAGTAGTTGTCTTACGTTCGGTGAGCGACAGCATTGGAGCAACGACGGCTCGATTATCCTCTTCAAGGTCGGCGACGGCTTGGATTTATTTTCATATCAATGTTTCTACAACACTTAAAGAACACTATCATGTCCGTAGGCTACACTCACCACTTACTATCAGGTGAAACTGTTCATGTTTACTACCAACTTAAAATCATCAAGGAAATTTTAATTTTATTCATAGGTATGTATGTTGTAATGTTTTATTTTAATGGCCAACTACTTAATAACTATGATGAGGATGATCGGAACAAAGTTGATAGAGAAAGACGAATAAAACTGTACCGACAAGAACTCAGACTTTAAATGAATATACCTAGAAGATTCAAACAACCTTAACTAGGTAGTTATTGTTGGGCTAACATTGAAAGCTTTCAGATTCTAGATTTTGCTACGTAATAATTACTGCTATTTTTTTCCTACAGTAAATTCATATTTTATTCTCACTTAGCATTACGTAATCATTTACATGTAACTGTTATGCTAAAGTACGTACGCACCGCCACATAAATTAGTTTCTGTTTGGCGCCCGTTATTAAAAAGATCCTCCTATTCGGCTCACAATATTCCATTTCGTCTGCCAGTGGGGGGTTAGACCGTTTCAATCGTTGCGACAATTAATCACAGTACAGCAGTGTCATCCGGCACACCGGTCAGACCGAAAACACGCCAGACGTATTTATTGTACCTTTTTTGCTTTCTTTTATTCGCGCGGTAAAACGTATGGTAGGGTGGCGAGATTGTGTGCCTGCGCCGACTATAGGCACCTATATTACCTATAATGTCCCGTTTGCATAATAGGTGTTTCAATTTTAGTACGCATTAAGTATTCAATGTTCATTCTTTTACATTTAATATGTTTGTTACATAATTTTGAATTCAAACTTGAATATTATTTATGTAATAAATGTTATTGCTGACTAATTGTTCGTTACATTTAAATATTTATTTGCTTATTATATTAGTAGCTACCTATATAAAAATAGAATAAGTTTTGTTTGAACATTAACTTTATAATATACAATCAAATTTAAATTGAAGAATGTTAACTCTGAAAGTTAAAACACGTTGATAATTTTTTATAATAAAAAGCAACTAACGGTATAATTTGATTATAAGATGAACAGATGTTTATTATGATTAGAATAAAAAAGTTTAAGGTCTACGAAGGCACGTTAGAGTGATAGCAGTAATAACGACCATATTAAAGCTTGCTAAATTGATAATAGTATTAACAAAAGGCGGTGTTAGATTGTTCCGGAATATTTTCAGATCATTTGTTATAACTGTTGTGAGACGTCAAGTGTAGGAGTGAAACGAATTACATGAAATCATTTGGTCGGTTACACTTTTTAAAAAATAACAGCTTTTCGTGTGTTAGGTTTAGTTTGAGACATTTAAAGTAATTTATAAAACGGTTACTGAGGTTTCAGTAGACATTATGTTCGTTATTTGAACAAGTGTTAGTGGATTTCAACGAGCTTGAAACACAGCTATTACAGTGACAAGTACTTGCAAACATTATTGTCTTTTATATTTACTGTTATGTATATTGTATATTTATTTAGATTGCTGATTGATCTAATAGATAGTACTTACTTGACCAGAATGTTTAAAATGCTATTTCCGATGTTACACCCAATTTCTGTCGTAGGTGTTTATAATATCAGAGATAAGTGCGTGGTAGTTTTTACATCTAGAACTACGGTATTCATTAAAAAGTCGAGTACATTGTAATGATATATGTATGTATCTAGAAGTTTTATGAATGCAATTGGACAATCATACGGATCACTTGAGGAAATTGGAATGTTTGATACTCATAGTAGGTATATCACAATAAAAAAATGTATAGTACTGGTTAATTAAGTATATTTAAATTAGTTATCTATATTGTTTTTAATTTTAGGTTTTTATAACATCGTATTTCGTTTTTTATTCGTAATAATAATATTGTAAATACTTTCTAAATAAATAAATAAATAAATAATACAAAATATCTATGTGCGTTTTAATGACGATTTTACGAATGACTTAATTAAGTTTATTTTGTCTCTCTTCATACATAATAAGTAATAACATCATTAATACTATAACTAAACACTTACACTAAGCATCTACTAGTAAACATCCATTATACAAACAAATACACTTAACCACAACATTTTAGTAAACAGTACTATTTATTCAAAAGCCCGCAAACAAATCGCAACAAACATGTGCTTAAAAGGGTGGTCTAACATTATGTTAAGCGTTTGCGAGTAAAGTCTTTCTACCGTATGAATACAGGGTCATGAAGTAACTCGAGCTCGGGCTAATCAAAGACGTTAAACAGAAATTTATTGTGTGCAGTGTACCTTAGTAAGTTTATTGTGCATTACTATGACGGTACCAATTACTCAACTCACATTATACTGGGTAAAGTTGTGGCCAGTATAATGTTGTGTATGCGTATGCGTTCGTTAGCTTTTGTTACGATAAGATGTTTATACTTAGGTTTCAATTTAACTTTTATATTACTTGCTTTTGATTTTTGTCTTGGGCTCGTATGGATGTGTTCTTGAAGTATTAGTAATTTATTTTTTACATGGACACAGGATATGATTTTATCGTTTCTAAATAGAGCGAACGTAACGAACTGATAATTATTAAATACTTTTGGATCATTTAAGATTTGTCTTTCATAAAATTTTGGTAATAGAGCAACGAATACTGTGAGCTTTAACAAGAAACAAAGAGTAATCAAATAAGCAAAT
Source organism: Parascotia fuliginaria (assembly GCA_963082885.1). Lineage (NCBI taxonomy): Eukaryota > Metazoa > Arthropoda > Insecta > Lepidoptera > Erebidae > Parascotia > Parascotia fuliginaria. The sequence continues at coordinate 6,988,204 of OY720180.1, read as the reverse complement.
ACATTTATATAAAATAATATCATTCCTTTGACTTGTTATAAAATAATGTAAAATTTTGTTCAAAGCTTTATTTCATTTGTATTTTCAATTCAAAATCGTATTACGAAATACATCACTCAATTAGGCTTTTAAAACAGTTCTACAACTAAAACTGTCTAGCATTGTATTCATAAAATGATATATTTGTCTTCACTAGTAATCCTAATTCAACAATCATTTTACTTCAATAGAATTTCTGCAATTTATTTGTACTTAGGCCTATTCGAAACTCGCATAATCTAATTTATTTCATTTAATATTTCATATTTAATGTTTACTAAATCCATTTTGAATATTAAACATCAATGAATATTTGTTTTTCATAGAAAATTTGTTCATTTATTTTCCAAGTGAATGACAATAAGATCACGCAATGACAAACGAAATATGAAATTCTGCAATATTTTATCAAAAAGTAACCTTTGCGTTATTACTAACGACAAATAAATTACAAAATCACAATTGATGGAATAAATAAAATAATAATTATGTAGTCTCTTAATATTAAATTTATTGAGTCAAAATTAGCTATTTATCTAAAAGTCTATAAATTGTACACAAACCTTGCTATAACATTGTATTTAAGGCCCCTTATTAATTAATCTAATTTTCATATTGTTAGCTTGTTTTTGATTTTATTCCAACAATTTAACCGTTGCCTTTGTTATTTTCAATCTTTCCTATTCCACATTATCCATAATCACCCTTAAGGCCTAAAAAGGGTGACGATAATTCAAACGGTATAAGCTAGAGGTCTGACCAAAACTTCGGTAAAAAGTACAATTGGGGCAGGGTAGAGCCTCATTGAAGATTACAAGATAACGGAATCCGTCAAAAAACGAGAGGGTGGTATTTAACAGTTTAAATTTTAAAGTTTCCGCTTAGCCGTGGTTTGCAACGTTTAATTTCCGCCGTAGAAATTATTAGGAAGGACTAAGTCAGTCTTTGAATTGCGTCGGCTGTTGCAGTCGCTAGCCGGTGAACGCGTCAAATACTTGATTACTTTTTAAATAATACTTGAGAAATGTTTAAAGGTGTTTTGAAATAACGTTGCTTTGCTTTTAAATCTTTCCTTTTTTATTTTATAGTTTTATATAGGTTCTAAGATCTGCCGTAGACATTCGTAAGTACCTTTTTTTTTTTCGTGGGAAACGCATTACGCGTACGCACCCGCTTGAGCGAGGCGGGGGATAAATCGGACTCTCCGGCCACAATGAGACAGCCGCCGGCATACCGACTAAAACCCACGGTGTTCCTCCTGACGGCCAGAGTGTCGGGGTCACGGGAGACGCTCGCGCATTCATCCGCGACCCCGACGGGCCACGGCCCGCTCAACGTGAGCGGGCTCCGTCTGATTTGGGGGCCTAGCCCCCCTTCCTCCATCGAGAGGCGTTCGTGGAACACGTACGCCGCCTTCTCGGGCCTGTGCTGTTCGAGCGGCGATTGCCCAATCGCCGCCCGCAGGCATCCTCCTACGGTGGCTGGAGATCCCGGAGCGCCCCACGGCGACTTCCAGGGCGGATGCGACGGGCGGGGAGCAAGGTGGTCAGCTCCCTCTTCCGCTCGGCCGCCTCCTTGGCGAGCATTACCTGCTCGCAAAAGAAGGCGACCCCCTCCCAAGCCCTCTCGCTGCGGACCATGGACAGAACCACGGCCGACAGCGAGAGTTGGGCCGTCGCGAGCGCCGCAACCAAGTCGCGGCGCTGGTCCGCCCAGCCGGACACTCCACGAGCGTGTGGAGCGCCGTGTCGCGCGGGCAGACCCCGCAATGGTGGCAGACGGACGTCTGCTCCCGGCCTATGAGACACAGGTACGTGCCGAAGCACCCGTGACCGGTGAGTACCTGTGTCAGCCGGAACGTAAGGACGCCGTGCCTCCTCTCCAGCCACTCCTCGAGGATGCGACTTACCGCCACCAACGTGGCGTGCCCTGCTGTTGGTCGCGCAAGTCGCGGCTTCCACTCCGCCACTAGGACTGTGCGGAGCTGGGACCGCTGCGCCTCGATTTCTCGAGGCAGAGGTCGCAGGTCCCGCTCCGCCGCCTCCTCACGCCATCGGAATAACGACTCGAGGACTTCCAGGTCCCAGGGCAGAGATCCGGCCAATAGGGTCGCAGCCTCGAAGGAGATCGTGCGGTAGCCGCGCACCATGCGCACGGCCATGGCCCTTTGCGGCCTCCGTAGGACGGCAACGTTCCGGGCCGCCAGGTTGGCAGCCCATACGAGCGCTCCGTACAGGGCCATGGACCGCACGATCCCTCCTTAAGAGACATTCGTAAGTACCTACCCAAACGTCAGTTAACTTTAAGTGAGACTTTAAAATAATTATGACGCCTAAACTTACACTGGTAACAGACATAGCATGGAACGTTAAGGGTTCACCTAAAATAGAGTATTGTATAAGTATTTGGGAGTTAGTCTCACTGATTCTGGAGTAAATTGGTTGGTGGCAAGTTAGACAGCAGTCTGAAAATCTATGATCACTACATTTTACACTGTCACCACATACGCAAGTTTACTCATAGTAGCTACTGATGAGTGCAATAAAATAAAAATCGATTTAAAAATTCTTACTTCAGTAGAGTGAACATTTTCTTGATCAATTTTATTTTCAAGCCAAACTCTTAACTCTCACTCAATAATACTAAATTCAGAGCTAGTTAAATAAGTAGTAAAAATTTATATTTCTAAAATGAATATTTTAAACCTTCTGCAAGTCTGATCAGCATTACTATGTACCTATCTACGTATTTTTTTTTATTCTAATAATATCACAACAACTACACGCAACGCCATCTAGACTCAAAATAAGCATATTTATATAGCTTGTGTTATGGGTTCTAGAATGCGGATACATACATAAATACATATTCTTTTTTTGTAAATACATACATATTATACATAGAAACACCCAGACCAATGCAAATAGACATATTCTTGCACACAAATATTTGCACTGAGTGGAAATCGAACCCGCGACCTCTGCGTGGCAATCCATACACAGTACCACCGAACCACAGAGGTCGTCAATCAAATAACGTATTAGGTAAGTATTTCGAGAAACATTAAATAGTCAAGTACGACATTAATACTATTTGTTGTATAATCATCTATCCGTCAGTGTAATCTCTACAAAATTAATAACATGTTACTGCGGTACCTATTCAAAGGTATTATACCTGTAGATCTTTAGAAATTTTACAACGTAATTGACAATAATCAGGGCCTTATTTGAACTATATGCTGATTTACTTAAATAAAAAAATTGTTAACACGATATCATTATTCCAAACAAAAATCAGTCTACCGCCTATAGAAATAAGTATGAGTCGTAAAAACGCAGACGTAACAGGAAATGGATATATGGATTCAAATAAGCAATTTTCTCGAACAAGCTCTCATCTTATGCACAGTAAACCGCGATCCTAAAGTTACCGCAAGATCTATTCAGATTTGTGCTCGTGAGAAGAAAAAACAAAATTACAGACAATTTGATGCGATATCCTTATTGAGAGGTAAGAGTTATGTGTTATGAGCTGAGGGCTACATCACGTGCCCTTTGAATATCAGTTACGGTTTGAATGCTAACAAAGAACACGTATTTTCATGGTATGGCACTGATGTAGGTATGTGAATATCATTGTACTTTAAGCTACCGGTATATTTACCATAACTATACTTTTATAAGCGTAACTTATCTTATTAAATGACGTACCACATAAACTTGTAATTAACTTTATAGCTTTAAAGTTATGCTCTTTCATTACACGCTAATTAGGGTTAATTTAGAATATATAGTAGCCTTTAACATAATGAAAAATGAATTTACCAGAATGAAAAAATTAAGAATGGTGTAAAATAGTAGCGATATATTAGTTTAAATTATATGTATTCGGGGATCAATTTCTATATATCAACGAAACATTTACGTAAATACTTAGAAAGTCATAAATTCTAGTAATTAAAAGTCTGCTAACACTCAAATACAATATTATTGTTATGCAATCAGTTGATTTTAAGATAACATTAAATAAAACATTATAAATATTATGTTAAGAAAGATGGAGAATGAATGCAGGAACGTATCCAACCATGAAACGAGCATTACGGTCGGCTAATGACAACCTTGTAGAGAGCAAAAGTTTCGCCTCCGACTGCAGGCCTCCGGACGCTTAGTCTTAATACGATAGTTTCAAATGACGCGAACGTAGGCAACGAACAAAAACGTATAAAATCTATTATTTACAAAGGTATTTGCGTTTCGCTCATGGCTTTAACTAAATTCATTTATTCAAATATTTTGAATCCAATTTTGTTTGTTTGTGATTTAAATTAGTAGAAAAATATATAACATTAATTACAAATTTTCACCTCTCGGTTACAGTTGTTTGAGTAAGTATCTAGTCAACTTTATTAAAATCATTTTAAAATCTGTTGCATATAGCTATTTGCCCATTAGGTCTTATATATTTACGTAGACAGATTACAGTTAACAGTAACTTAACTCTATTATTTGACAAATTAACAACACAAACCGCAATGAAAACTGATGTTTGCACTAGTTCGCATGATGAGGTTAATCGATTGGTTTACCTCCTGATGTAGAACAAAGAATTCACTACGTACACATTAAACCTATCTCAACCAATTAAACGTTCCAATTCTAAAGGATTCGATTAAGAAAAGACAATTTGTACTTGACCGTATTTCTCCTAGGCACGACCATCATCGCTTCTCCTATTACGTAACTCGCAACCGCTTCTAATTGCACAATTAACTTATATTGTAGTTGACAGAGAAGGTTCAATTACCCTCATTTGGGATGTAACCTATCTCTCAACAATAATACTCACTTGAATTATAAGACCGTCGTGATGTCATTGCAATATCTTCTATTTCTTGGTTGGTTGCTCTGATTTCGTGTGTAATTAAATCAGATTGTTTATATTGTACGTGTCATTTACAAAAAGTCTGGAACATATATTGCTGTATTGCATTAACAAGATGGAGCACTTAGAGTCTGGTAAGTAATACAATCTCGAATTCTTAAATAAAAATAATAAAGTAAAAAGCAAACGCTAAGATAAACACATCCAAAACTTTTTTTGCTATTAACAAAAAGCATTGTCTAAACATCCTTAGAAAATCTTTCAATTATTTTCTTTACATAAATATATAAGTCCATATTTGTCTAGAATATCTTCAAAAACAAATCAGTCACACCCCCATAACTCACGCGGTAGGTCCTTATTTAGGTCTAAGAAATCAGAATGAGCAAACATAACAGAAACTAGATTAAGGCTCACATAAAGCGTAGGACATGAATGCTGTAACCTGAGACTTGGCAGACAATGCTGGCTCCCTTATTGCTCAGCTCTTAAATTGTAGTGCGGTTTCAATGCAAGTGCCGTTGACGTTAAATTATTGTCGCCATGCAACGTTACACCGCCTGCAGCACACGTGTACACTAGGTTTAAGGCATGTTAACTGAATGTAGGTCTATTATAGTCATTCAGTATGAAGCTATTTTTAATGCACTAGGGTTTTTTTACAACAAAATTATTGAAGTTACATACACTAAAGTACACTCAAGCACTTTTTTTTTGGTTTTGATTGGTATTAAAAATAATGTCGCATAGTTTTATAAATCGCGAGTTCTTACATAAACGACAAAAACTTTCCTAATTCATTCTTAAATCTGAACTAGTCAATCAAATCAATAAAATCAGCCTATCACAGTCCATTGCTAGACATAGGCTTCTCCCAATCTGCGCCACAAAACTCGGTCCTCTGCCTTCCGCATCCAGTCCCTCCCAGCTACCTTATTTAGGTCGTGGGTCCACCTGGCTGGGGGTCGTCCTACCTTACGTTTACCGAGTCGCGGTCTCCACTCTAGGACTCGTTTGCTCCATTCAAAATGAATCCATGTTACTTGAATTCGATGTCGTCCCACGCAGTTTACTTTCAGCTTTCATTCCATAATGTATAAGCACTGAGTGCTTGTTCAAGCAAGGTTTAAATACTATACGACTATAGCCTATACCATTGCAGAAGTTCACAAGCAATCTTTACTACATATCGTCGGGTATCATCACAATCACTGTACTGAATTAGGCGTATTTTCGGAATTGTACGATTTTCTCTGAACGCTACTCACTAGCAGATATTTTATATTCATGTTCAAAACTGATCTAAATCTTATATTCTGTAATTCAAAAGAATAAAAGTAAAGGTCATCCGTACATATTGGTTTAACTCCAGTAACTCTTTCACTATTCTTATAACTGTCGTAAAACCTTTGGATTCCGATTTCAAGAATTGAATTCAGTACCTATAGAAAATGGTAATCCGTGAAAGATGCAGTGTTAACTATGTATTCACAGATACGAAGTGTTGTTGCAAGTTATGATCGTTGGGAGCATGAGAATAACCTGTTTCCTTCATTCGACCTACAATGTAAGTACTAGACACTTGATATACGAGAGTCTATGCTTTTCACATCAACAGGCGAATAAAATATTCAAAGACATTGTTGCTTGAAGGTTTTCAATTGAACGTTATCTTGTAACTTGTATTATTTAATCTGTTACAGAATACCTTTGTTGAAATACGACGTAGTCATAACACGTTTAAAAATTTAAAGGTTGTTATTTTCGAGAACGATTAATTAAATGCATAATTGAGTAATCTAAATGTATCATCGGTGTGATCGTTGGGATGGCAGTAAAAGTTTGTTTGAACAGATTTAAAAATGGTTTCGTTGAGCATCATTAGTATCTTTTGAATAATAATGAACTTATTTATTATTTACTTGGAATTTCAAACGAAGCACTAAATTATTTCTTGCCGTCGTGATTCTGAGGAGAAGAAAATCAAAGCTTTTATAAACATTAAAAAAAACTAATAGTGAGCTGCATGAATATTCATATAATCTTAGCCTGATGGCCGGCTATGAAATGACTCGTGGTTTAAGCCACAGTCGCCACATTGGAAAATTATGTTATGCCCCGAAGACACCATTACCACCTAATACTATAAACAGTGAGTGTTGAAAATGCCTAAAGGCTGACAACGGAAACTCCATATAATGTAATTTACAACATACAAACACAATTATATTCATTTCATTGGTACAGTAACTTATATTAGAAGTTGGCCGAAATTCAAGATCAAAGGTCCCTACAATTACTGTCGTGTCTGTGCCAGAAATTTGTACATTATCGTACTATTTTGGCATATGATTTCGGTTATAATGGGGTATTATTTTCGTAGACGCGAGAGCAAGTGCATACGTATACACTTATTACATTACGTCAATAATAACCACATTATTATTACCGTCGTCTATTGAGGCTATGGGATCGGCTACATTATTGCAAGGTATTAAGGTATATTATTGCTTGACCTTTATATTTGATATGTGTATGCTGTTTTGTCTAAATCAAAACTTAATACGCGATCGTGGATCATTCAAACATTTGCATGTTATATTCGACTGTCATTATATTCTGTGTTATTGTGAAAAGCAAAGTTAATAACACTTTCTAATTCCATTTCATATGTTTATAATTTGTGTAGGTATTATACGGGTCAATTGTGTAATATGGATGATTCATTTCTTGGTAGGTATTAAGACTGAAGTTTCTCTGTCAGCTTTTTAAGGTAATAAAATAATTTTAAACAAAAAAAACGACTTCAAACGGGAAGGAAACTAAAAAGGTAAAAATAAGTTTACTTAGCGTATTTTGATTTAGTTAATCAGAAATGATTAAATACCTAAGTATTTTATCTAGTTGGTGCCAAGTAAAACAATAACTAGGTACCTATAGGTATTATCAATCCTAATTTGCTATTGTAGTAAGGTTCTTATAGTATTTGCTTGGCACCAAATTCAAAATAATTATAAAATATTTATTTAAACTATAAATATACCTCAATTGCTGCTCAGTGGACATCCACTAAAAAGAGTTTTCAGTTTCAAATATCTGGGTCATATTTTAACTCCGAGCCTCAAAGACGATGACGACATTGAAAGAGAGCGGAAGGCGTTGTCGGTGAGAGCGAACATGCTAGCTCGCAGGTTTGCACGATGCTCAAAAAATGTTAAAATTACACTTTTTACAGCCTATTGTACATCATTTTATACGTGCAGCCTGTGGACTAGATATACTCAAAAAGCTTACAATTCCCTCCGTATCCAATTCAATAACGCGTTCAGAGTGCTGTTGGGACTACCCCACTTCTGCAGTGCGTCGGGGATGTTCGCGGAGGCGAGGGTGGATTGTTTCGCTACCATAATGCGCAAACGTCGTGCATCTCTGGTTCGCAGGGTGCGGGCTGGTTCAAACAGCATACTGGCTATGATTGCGAGTAGGTAGGACTGTCGATACATCGGTCACTGCTATGCTGTCTCTCATGGAACGCAGCCGTGATTTTGATGTGCCAACAGTACCGTACCTATTTTGTAACTGTGATTGTGAATTACTAACATAGGATAAGATTGTATGTATCACTAACAAAATGAGTCTTGCAACTTGAATAAATGATTATTATTATTATTATTATTATTAATCATTTCTGATTAACTAAATCAAAATACTAATTACTTTTTGCTAGGTAAACTTATTTTTACCTTTTTAGTTTCCTTCCCGTTTGAAGTCGTTTTTTTTGTTTAAAATTATTTTATTTTACGGTTTTCAGTGATGGAGCAAGATTAAGGTCTATCTTAATCTTGCTTAGGTATTATTTTTGTACGAACTAAACATTTTGAAATGTTGAACCGTATGAAGTAAGCCCGACATGACTGCTGTTAAAGAATTCCCTCGACTGTCTATGTTCACCTGTATGTAATGGCAAGTGCCATTACATACAGGTGAACATAACCAAAACCCATATGGGTACAAAGTTCTCACCATTACAAATGAATTAAGTCCACACACCAAGTAATTGCTGTAAATCGTTGTCGAGTTCCCTCAATTGTCTTTAGCCTTCATCATAAGATCGACTCCAAACCTTCACTAAATAGTAGTGCCTTAAAATACTTAATTAAAAAAATAACAAATGCACTAGTCACCAGTACGATTTTCGAAAATTCTCCTCGATTTTCCTAGGATGCCGTCATCAGATCCTGATTTCATTATTATGGTACCACACTTGGGATATCTACTTTACAACAAAAAAAGAATCATCAAAATCGGTTCATTAACGACGAAGTTATCAGCGTACACACATAAAATATATACATATACGATCGAATTGAAAAAACCTCCTCCTTTTTTTGAAGTCGGTTAAAAAAGCTTTATTATTTTTTTATATAGAAATCATTCCTACAGTTAAGACTGAAGTGTTTACAATAATTACATAACAGATTTTGCATAGACATTTAATATTAGGAAATGAGAATGAAATTATGGCAAACGTTGATAAATAATTTTAATTCAATATTTCAAGAATAAACAAATATTAACACACAAGAACGACTGTACTATAATCAAATAAAACAGCGTCTACAATAAAAATATCACAAAGTAAAATAAATAAAGAACACAGCAGTTAGTTAATTTACGAAGTTAAGAATGACAAAGGGACTTCTGTTGGGCTATTAAGCTTTCGACTATCACGCAAGTTTGTAAACTTTCAGCTCTCTTAACTATACTGCAACAGCAGTTGAAAATAAAATTACGTCTTCATAAATGGTGGGATTACGTATGTTGAGAAAAGCACAAGACTTAAAAGATCCATAAGATTTTAATATATTTATCCAAACTAAAAGTATTAGTAGCTTTATCTATTAATGAATATTATTTTACGTCAAGATACTCACACATGTTACACGCAACATAGGCGCTAAGCCAAAAATAACTTTGAAAACAATCGAGTTATCGAATCAAACAACCACAAACGAATTAAACTATCGATTTAATCGTTCACTTAATTACATAATTAATGGCTGAGCGTAGCATGCCCACAGTGCCTGTTTAATGCATTGCATTCACCGCTGTACCAGAATACGGAACAAAACATGAAGTATTATAGCTACAGTTTGGGTTTTAATGATCAGATTCGATATCTGAGTCGATTCAATTTTAAATCTAATTAAAATTTACCATCGATTACAATGACTAAAAGGTACAATTAATATAAATGATATTGTTCCATATTGCAGATTTAAGATTGCACATTGAGCATTTAAGACTTCGTTTCTGAATATTCTTAAGATATTTTGAAGATAAACTAAATATCAATGTTAACTATTTAGAATGTATGTCATTAAATAAAATACATAGAAGATTTAATCGATGCTCTATTCAAATAACCATAATAAATTCTAGTACCTAACTGTTAACCTTTCAAAATAAAGCTGCACATCACTGTTTTAAGGGTAACCTATAATTAAGTTTAAAGTTAATTGCTTATAAGTAGATCATACATCAAAATATTACCGTTAGCTTTCCTTAATGGCATTACAAGTCACGTACTAAATTATACCTACATCAAATATCAGTCGGTATTAGTATTCTTAAATTACGCGACACTTCGACTGACAGGTAAAACATAATTTAAATTTTAAAGCAAAAATTTACACCTGCGTAAAGACGTGATATGAAGTTTATACAGTACGGAAATTCTTCGAACAGACTAAGTAGTTTAACATGTACCCCTCGTAGGTTTTTTTTTTTTTTTTATATTATAGCTTACCAAAGTGACTCCACCCCGCCTGATGGTAATCAGTCAGTGGAATCCAGAAGTGGCGGCCACTATACCAAAAGCCATCGTCTTAAACTGCTGGTATGGTGGCCTCCACTATGGGGTCAGTAGGAAAGTGACTAGAACGCAAAATATCCACTTGTGATAAACGAGGACATCGTCGAATGCACTCTGATCGATTTGTAAAATGACGAGGTCGTCAAAAGCCTTACTCGCAAAATGACTACATCGCGAAAATACAATGATTAATATGTTTGATATACATATTCTTACATTCTGGGAATGGGGTTAGGGGAAGGGAATGAGGTAGGTGAGGAAAGAGGAAAGGGGGAAATTGGGCCTCCGGTGCTCTCACTCACCGAACGAAACGCAGTAGTACGGATACTACTACTCTTAAGTCGATCTTCTATGAGAGGGTAGTACTTCCCTGGACGATCCGGCCCATTCATGCTGAAATCAGCGTGGATCTACTACCGTACAAAGTTTTATAATGAACTAGCTTTCTGCGGCACGGTTTCACCCGCGTTTTTGCTTACTGCTCTGCTCCCGTCGCCAGTAACGTGATGTTACATAGTCTATAACCTTCCTCAAAAACTGGGCTATCATACGTAAAAATAAAAATTAAAATCCGACTGGTAATTCCAGACATTAGCGCGTTCAAACAAACAAACAAACTCTTCTGCTTTATAAAATAGTATAGATGGGTCGATTCGGCCAGGAAACTACTACGCTCATAGAAAATCGCCGCCGGCGTCAGTATTAGTTTTAATGTTAATGCGTTGTGTCCTCGGTCCTCTTCCTTTTCCTCGTTCATTCCTTTCTCTTTATTGACACAAACATGCTGCTTCGATTAAATGTAATCTGAATAAAGTTTCATTTCTTAAGTTTGTCCGCTGTATTTATTTTGTTCTAGACCTCTCTAATAATCATTGTTATCCTAAGTTATAATAGCCTATATACGGTTTAAAAGAATGTCAGACTTTACGCCTTTAATTTTCAATGTATCTCGGATCTTTCGCATGGTTTGTAGATAAATGGGAAACTCAAGTCTCAGAGTACTTCATATAGTTGCCGCGCAGTAATTGAAGCACATTCTTCCGAGTTTCGGTTCCAAAGCTCTTAAACGCAACAAATGAACGTAGACATTTCAATTACATTCTTGTGCAACTATTGTCGTTGTGTCTCGCGTCGCGCAAACAGTACATAGAAGTAGTATAGGATACATTCTAGTAATTAAGATCGAACCTTTCACTCCAATAAATGTTTGGAGCGTAAAATGTTCTGGGTCCTTCGACCGAACAGCGTCGTAACTCTTGCAATTAAGTCGAATTAAAAATAAAGTCGAAAGAGTCGGAACAGTACAGGCTGTTGATTAAACGCCATCTCGCGGGCTCCCCATCAATAAGAACACTTTAATTACACACTTTTATTCGCGCTTGAATGGCCGGGACGCTAGTCTCGGCGTTTAATTTGCTTTTTTATTTCTTTTTGTATATTTTTTTTAATAGAGTTGACAGTGTGCCCCGTCAGGCTTCTGTTGCTTTATAAAGGGCTAAACAAAGGTTTGAGTGGGTCCTCGGTTCCATAATAGCGATGAAATTGTTTTCATAACATCACAAATGACATCTAGAGTGTTTAAAGCTACAGGAGTTACAATAGAATATTATGTCCCGAGGAAGAATACATTATTAAAATTATGACAATATATTTAAAACACATTATTCTTTTATCGCATTATTTTGTATGAAAATGAAACACTGTATTCAGCTTCCAACAAAGAGCGATCATAATACAACATGTAATAAAATTTAAATTTTTAATACAAAGTTATTTAAAATTATACTTTATTATGTTTACAATGCAATAGTGAAGCAGCTTTGAATAGGCTTATACTCAACAATGTGAACATGTTTCTACTGAACCGATGATAATGATAAATTTATGTCAACTTATTTGATAGTAGGTACCTGATTCATAGTGACTAAAAATAATTGTTCTAAATATTCGTAATGTTATATGTTTCCAGCGCTAGCAAACAGGTCCTAACCACAAACATACAATCAACGGATATAAAGTTCACCTCTAAATTTGCTCCGTGTGAATATCGAACACACAACCCCTTGCACTGCCATAGCACGCACTTCCAGCACAAAGTAGATACGTACAGAGACAAAGCTTCATACAACCGCGCAAATCGGTTGCACTACTACTCTGCCAGTGGAGCACGCGGCGCATGTGCGTGTCCACTGGCCGCTTGTCACGTACGCGGCGAGACTGGAAAAAACCGGTTGACGCTAGCACAGCCAGTTGACAAACTCAGGGTCGGTGCAACGCACGTTAAAGTTAATTGTTAATTATAAATATGTTAATATTGATATTCAATAAGAAAAGTTTAATTAAAGATAAATAATGTTAATGATATTTAATAAGTATGATTGTTTATTTTAACGCGTTATCTCAGTGAAATTACATAAACTGCTTTTCTCTTGAATGTACTTACCTGTCAAAAAGACTGAGGAGATCAGACCGGAATGACTAAACTGGCAGGGAATCAGACCGGAATTAAAGAATAATTATAACCCTAGGGGATCAGATCTGGGGGATCGGACCGGAATAACTCCATAAATAAACTATTTAACAAATGTTTTGTTTGTCTTAACCCATTGTGACAACCCTACCAAAATAGGTAACAATTTTGCACTTTCTTAGGAAGCTTTGTCTCTGGAAGCACAGAGTAAGCCTCTGTGCTTCCAGAGCCGTCAAGACAATTCAATTGCGCTGAACTTTTATAATATTATCATAAAAACCACATTATGGCCAGCTCTAATTTTGATAACATAATGTTATCTTCACGCCTTGATAACGATGAAATTTATTATGGTTTTAGACAATACTCGCATAAAAGTAGAAATCGTGGGTAGAAATTAATGAATTTAATTACCAAATATACAATTAAATGTCTTTTAATGAGGTGTAATTTGTTGCTATTTACATATCAGTTGGCTGGTTAAAAGGGTGAATACGGGAACATTTTAGAGACACATTATTCAATTTCACACATTGTAAAATGGATCTAGCTACTAGTAAATAAAGTTAATAATGGCGTGCATAAACTTAACAGTAATTTGACCATTAGCTGCGATTAATACTGAACAATATCCTGTTGAAATTAAATTAAGGTTGAAACGACAATAAATTTATTGTAAATGCAATTAAAATGCATTGGCGAACACCTGTATGTACTCGTAAAATGTATAATACTTGCCACGTATACGGATTTTTATACTGATAATAAATCCGCCGCTATTTTATTGGTATTGGAAGAGATAAAAGTTTCTTAATACATATATCTCGATAACCAGTAATCGAATAAAATTTGAGGTAGTTTTACTGTGGGAAAGGGAAGTATAGATTATCTTCGATTTTCTGTTTTGACGTTTGATGTATTTTATATTATTGCTACGTTTTTATCGCCGTCAAAGACAAGTTCTCATTGTAAATATAAAATACAAATATTGTAGTCTTAGTAGTAAAAGTTGTTATTATGATTTTAATTTAAATTCCAGAAGCCATTAATGAAACAAAATAACTAGTAATAAACATTAGGTACTTTCCAGTGTTATATTATATGCGTCGCAATACATTATTTTCTACACAAACTATTAAATTAAACACAACTTGGGATCACTACAAGTGTCTTTTAAAAAGAATGAAGAAATTATTATCTGTCTGTCAAAATTGGCTTCCTTAAAAAATAGTTATCACAATTCTACAGGATTAAATAGAATACCTTGCTTATACTGTAGAAATTAAGGTTGATATGATGAAAGAAAATATTGCTTCTTGATGATGTAGGTACCCAAGACAGACACGACGCTATCACGCTCTGCTTAGAAGATCCAAAATTAAATTTTTAATGGAACCATTATGCTCTGTAACTGTAACGTAAAACGACGGGGTGTTTAAGTTTGACGTGCGTGAGCGTGTGCGTGTGCGTGAGCATGTGCGTGAGCGTGTGCGTGTGCGTGTGCGTGTTCGTGTGCGTGTGCGTGTGCGTGTGCGTGTGCGTGTGCGTGTGCGTGTGCGTGTGCGTGTGCGTGTGCGTGTGCGTGTGCGTGTGCGTGTGCGTGTTTTTTACAACTTCCTTCATATAGGTATCAAATGAAAGGACTTGAGTAGAATAATGTACGCTATATCGGAGATTTCTTAAATTTTCAATTTATATGTTATTATTTACCGACTTATCAAACATACCCGCAAATTACCCTAAAAGTGTATAAATATTGAAAAAATAGAAATGCTACACCAAAATCCTGCGTGCAAACCAACTACACACAAACTTTAAAAAAAAAGCAAAACAAAATTATTTTTAGTTTCACGTCATAAAACTTCGAACTATCATACACGTTACGAGTACGACACAGTGTCAACTAAACTGCCAAATAAAATCGTCACTGTGGGACACCGCGCTTTTAGCTGGCAATATGCCAATTTTATAGCGGCTAACTTAGTTATTTTTACGTAAATATTTTACTTATATTGTTAGTCATACATACATTATGAAAGATTGTTGTGATTGTAGAAATTAAAATAGTGAAATCTGATAAACATTAAGTATGCATAAATAATATAAGTGATAACTATAACTATAACATACCGACCGATGACCGATAACTATAGACTAGCATTCCGCGGCGCGGTTTTACCCGTGTCTTTGCTTACTGCTCTGCTCCCGTCGCCAGTAGCGTGATGTTACATAGCCTATAACCTTTCACGAGAACTAAGCTATCATACCCAAAAGAAGATTTCTTTTTAATCCGACTGGTAGTTCCAGAGATTAGCGCGTTCAAACAAATAAACATACAAACTATTCTGCTTTATATAATAGTATAGATTTCGTTAATTTCAATTATTGGCCATTTAGGGACTAACAAATTTAGAGAGATGGTAAATTTATATAAAAGTGATCAAGCTTTACCTCAGTGGTCATAGGTAATTTTTCACTTAAAGAAATATCTGTTTTTACAAGTAATTACAGCACAAAGATAGTTTAGGGGACTCCTCAACGATTTACAGCAATTACTTGGTGTTTGGACTTAATTCATTTCTAATCATGAGAACTTTGCACCCATATGGTATCGTATAAGTGCCATTACAGGTGACCATAGACAATCAAGGGAATTCCTCAACAGCAGTCATATCAGGCTTACTTGATACGGTTCAATATGCCAAAATGTTTAGTGTGTACAAAAATAATACCTAAGTAAGATTTAGGTCTACCAATCACTAAAACTTGCAGAATAAAATATTTTTTTTCAACCGAATTTAAACAGGAAGGACACTAAAAAGTAAAAATTAATTTATAAGTAATTCCTATTTTGATTTAGTTAATCAGAAATAATTAAATTAGTATTTTAAAATTTTGAAGTTGGTGCCAAGTTAATACTACAAGAACCTTACTACAATAGCAAATTAAGATTGATAATACCTATAGGTATTTTAAATTTTAAAATACTTATTCAATTATTTCTGATTAACAAAATCAAAATACGCATTACTTTGTGCTGTGTAAATTTATTTTTTACTTTTTAGTTTCCCTCCTATTTAAAGTCGGTTTTCTTTTTGATAAAAATATTTTATTAAAGAGAGCTTTCCAAAAATATTAAGTATAGTAACGTTTTCTTTACGATTTACCAACACGCAAAGGACAAACCAAAAGTTTTGTCTGTTGTCTATATTAGGCTTGTTCATTTTCGATGTATTAAAATTATATGACAGGCATCTAAAAATATGATTTTAGATTATTCAAAACCTGTGCACATTTTAATACTAGTCATATCATTTCTAAGTCCTTTGTTCAAAGAACACAGCCACAAAAAACAATAAAAATGTTATCACAGTTTTTCAGTGCCGCTTGAAACAGACACAAACGTTTACGTGAATGAGTTTTCAGTGTTTTTCAATTGAAATAAAACTTTACGAGCTACGTTGCGTAGATAATGTAGGCAAAACTGTATTTTATATATCTTGTAGTATCGGGGCTTTTAATAATGTAATTTTTAAATGTGATTGTATTTGACAAATTTTTTTTATAAATATTTATTGAATAAAAGTAAATTGGTTTTTTTATATCCTAAAATACAAGTATATTTAGATCGGTAGACAGTAGTAATAACAACGGTTACTAGCCTTGTGCTCGCCGAAAATCCACGTACAGTTGTGAAAACCATCAGTCTAAAAACCCACACAACGCACAAAAAAAGTAAAATATGTATGTAAGTTATTTCAAATAAAGATCTTCGCAATTAATATACTAAGTTTTTTCCAAGAATAAATCAGTAGCCAATACGATGTTGTTTTGACGTGTCAAAACTTTGATTAATTAAATGCTTCTACTGGTTTTTTACTTCGGTTATAACGAGCTTCAAATTGGACGTTTCGTACATTTATAATCGTTGTAAAGTAATTACTTGGATATAGGTATTTGTCGATATACATGTACTCGTAAATGATATCTACTCACAAATTTATAGTTGGTATTTATACAACGTAACGTAGTCGAGTAAAATTGTACTATTAGTAAGTAAAGGCTTCTTGATAGAGTAATATTTATTATTAGTGCTACTACTAGATTTAGGATAAATTTCAGACTTACTTACTGCTTACTTACCTATAACTACTAAGTAGATACTAGAATTTTTCTACTTAGTAGGTTCTAGGTATACATGTTTTTATTGAAGACTACTTCATCTTTTAACATCGAACGCAATAGTGACCAAACGCAAGCCAATTTAAAATAAGTTAGACATTTCTTGCATTTAGTCCAATAATATGACTATACATTTTAAGATGACGTTTTAGAATAATAATTCATTAAATATTCCTCAGACATAATTTATAGACAAACTATGATAGATCTCCTATTATTCGCCTTATAAGTTTTTGTACAAATTTGGTTCCTAAATAACACAGATGTATATCTATTTTAATCATTAGGTATGTTGTGTCCTGTTTAGCTAGATACATTGGTACCTAGCTAAACACTAACACATAAGGACTTGTCCCTATGTTTGAAATTAGAATGACTGTCTTCTAAATTCAAAATAATATACTAACAAAATAATTGCCAATACAAAAATAACTGATTTCAAATATTGAAATATCCACCTTTACCATGTTATTTAAAGAACATGAGCGTATTACCGTTACAATCAATGGTTTAGGGAGGAGCAATGACATACTCAACACGCCTCGTGGGCTACATAATATATTTATCGCGCAATGCAAAGCATACATTCATTAGATTTTATACTAAAGCTGAACAGGCTAAACGTAAAGTAACATTTACTTACACTTTTACGTATATGTTTTTTATTTGGCGAATATATTCATAGGTAACGGAAAGCGGAGCGAAACTCAGAGGTGGCCTATGGTCCAACAGTAGATAACTTTCAGCTGATTTGATTAAGAGGCACTTACTAACCGATGGTAATCCGGATTGTGCGCCTAAGATGCAAGCCGACCGTATTTCATAAACCAACAATCGGTTGAAACGTAAGTGAACGAAAGGAAAAGTCTATTTGTAATTGCATTGTTCAAGAAAATATTGTTCTTGTTATTCTAGTGACGCCAAGTTGGCTTACTATGAGGAATTGTCAAATATACAAAGATCTTATTGACAAACCTTAAAAATATATTTTATTCATGAATGGCTGATGACAGCACTAACATGCACTACTAGGCTCAAAATCGTTTACGGACTTAGAAAATAATTTTATTAATAAATGACTGTAACACCTCGGGCTTGTAAGCCAAACTACAAAAAAAATCATAATTCTTGATTTATGTATCAATAAATCATAATAAATTAGCTCATACGTGATTTTTAAAGTATTTATAGGTACCGCGAATGACGCTGCCATCACTAACTAGTTTACACGACTATTCCATTCCACCTACGCCTCAATAAAGAACTATTTTAATAACACTATAACAAGCTTGTAAAATAGCTTGTTTTATATAACAAGAAGTGTTTATAAAAGGCCACTCTGACACTTAATTATACAGCGAAATTTAAAAAATAAAGTTAGATTTATACAGATAACGTCGCTTTCATCTGTCAATATTAATTTTATCACGCGAAATATCTGTTTATAACATGTTTTAGCAAAATACTCACATCTTTATTATATTTAAAATATTATCTAATTTTAATAATGTCAGTATTATTAAGTGTTTTAATTATAAATATTCATTTGATCATATTATGTTCAAAGCGTTTTATAATTTTATAAGCATGAAGATATTTATAGGTATAAAATGGTATGAAACAAGTAAGTAGAATACATAACACAACAAAGTGTTAGTGATGGAGATGTTGTCTACTAGTTTGTTAGTTTATGACTGAGAAAAGTTTACATCACTTTGATATACGAGTATATTGAGGCTATCAAACTTTCTTACTATAAACAACGAAGCTGGATAGGTCATGCCTCGTAAAAAGCTGATGGTAAGCAGTCAGTGGAATCCAAAAGTGGTGGCCACCATAACAAAATCCATCGTCTTAAACTGCTATTATGGTGGCCTCCACTATGGCGGCTGGGAATAGGGTTAGGGGAAGGAAATTAGGGCGGTAAGGAAAGAGGAAAGGGGGGAAATTAGGACTCCGGCGCTCTCACTCACCGAATGAAACGCAGTGGTACGGATACTACTATTCTTACGTCGATCTTCTATGAGAGGGTAGTACTTCACCGGTCAATCCGGCCCATTCATGCTGAAACCAGCGTGGATCTACTACCGTATAAGAAAAAGAAGGTTATATTTGGCTTTAAATGACTTTGTGATTCTTCTTCTACTGTTCTATAAATAACTAGCATTCCGCGGCGCGGTTTCACCCGCGTCTTTGCTTACTGCTCTGCTTTTATTGCCAGTGGCGTGATGTTACATAGCCTATAACCTTCCTAGAGAACTCGGCTATCATACCCAAAAAGAATTTTCAAATCCGACTGATCGTTCCAGACATTAGCGCGTTCAAACAAACAAACTCTTCTGTTTTATATATCAGTATAGATTATGATACGATATACCCTATTAAATGATATTTTCATTTAATTAAAATAAATTAAAGCTAGAAAGATTACGTAATCTATTATTTAAAGAATATAAATTATACTAATAAATTGTAGTTAAAATATTTCTACTGTTTTTCTTATCTTTATTATCATTCGCTTGTAGGATCCTAAAATGGCAGCAAAACACTAAAACATAAGAATTGAATCATTATAAAGACTAGGTTAGTGAGGCAATAATTTAGTACTCCATATAAATATAGCCTGTCGCTATAACAAATTGTAGTTCGAACTTCGCCTAATAAACCATTTGTCGTAGAAACAGTAAACTTTGACTAAATTAAACATAAGTCTGCGCAATTCATTACAACGTATGAAGTTTAGTTATTATTATGAACATACTCGTACAGAGATACTACTAACAACTTTTGAATCGTTATTCCTCTGAAATTATGGAAAATTTACAAAGCTAACATGAGAAAATGGTTTCAATTAGGAATCGGATATACGAGAAGTGTTTTTAAGAATTTTATTATTATTTTAAGTAGGTATTAAAATTGGTATAATCTGAGTAAAGAACAGTTTATAAAGGCTACTAGCTAGCACCCGCTTTATTGCTTACTGCTCTGCTCCTGTCGCCAGAGCGTGATGTTACATAGCCTGTAACCTTCCTCGAGAACTGGGCTATCATACGCAAAACAAAATTTTCAAATCTGACTGATAGTTTTAGAGATTACCGCGTTCAAACAAACAAACGAGCTCTTTTGCTTTGTATAAATAAGAGTATAGATTGAAAACTATTTATCGGTGAGATCTAATAATGTAGCGTTGACAATACATGACTGCAGTCTTTTAGAAAAATCTTCAAGAAAATCTTATTGTACTCTTTCTCTGAAATACTGTAACAAAACCTCTCAAATAATTTCATTTATAAACAACTTGATAATTAAAATTCATCATAACCATAGCAACAAATATAAATTAAGCAATTCCAAGCAACACGTGTATTTCGTGAACTCATAGTAAAACAGTGCACGTATAAAATTACGTTCACCATAATAATTCTAACAAGGTACAGTACTTTCTCTTAATTGCTTCTTACATACATGGTATGGAAAAGTTAAGGTTCAGAGATAAAATTAAGTTCTTAATACAAGTCGCGCGAGAATTATCATTATACGTTTTGTTTGTGAACCTTAATATCTGTTGTGGTAATTTTATTCCAAGTATTTCCAGTGTTCTGCTTTTTTATACTGACAGTATGACAGTGCAAATATGAAACTATACAGCCTGGTTGCAATCCGTAAAACATTTTTTAACCGACTTCAAAAAGGAGGAGGATATCAATTCGGGTCGTATGTTTTTTTTGTATGTTTGTTACCTCATATCTCGGTCATTTATGAACCGATTTGAAAAATCCTTTTTTTTTCAAGAAGACGGAGTCGGTGCCAGCCAAGAAGAATCATAATGGTTTTAATAAATATAACCTACCTACTAGCAAAAATAACCTACTTGATTAATCTATTAATATATGAATGTAAAATATGGATTTAATATAAGAAATCGAACGGTTTTTTATAAGTACGCGTCAAATTTTGTATGTATCTAAACACAACTATCAATGACGTCTGCCTTCACGCGTATGACCGCTTTCGGGAAGTCCACTCAGACTTAACCCCCGCGCGTGCCATTACCGCCCCGTGCATTTCGAAAATTCATTGCAAAGGAAGAATTAAAGATCCTTCTTGGCTGGCATCGACTCTAAAATAACTGATTATAAATAGTAAAGTATTATAGGTACTTATTAATGATTGCGTTGATTCCCCTTTAATGTTCTTAGTTTGTAGTTAAGGATTGAACACGTAGGCACTATTTTGAAGTCGATTTTCGTTTTTTTTTTAAAAGATAATTTTATTTCATGTCTATGATGATTTTTTGTAATTTTTTCTCAAAAATAAAAGCGGCAAGTTATAGTGGTTTTCATTAGTGCTTAAGCTCGTAAGACAATGTATTTAGTTTGTTAATATTTGTATTCATAATCCTTCGTGGATAAAACCTTTATTCTTAAGAAAATGTTGTCTTTAAGACCTGAAAACTTACCCTCAAGAGACAAAAAAAAGTGAAAAGCTTTTCAACATAATAGGTATGTTTCTGATCAGGATATATACGAGTACATAACTAGCTTCCTACAGCGCGGTTTCATCCGCGTCTTTGGTTACTGCTCTGCTCCCATCGCCAGTAGCCTGATAGTTCATAGCGTATATTCTGCTTCAAGAACTGGGCTATCAAACACAAAAATAATTATTCAAATCCAACTGGTAGTTCCAGAGATTAGCGCGTTTAAACAAACAAACTGTTCCGCTTTATGTAACAGATTATATAGATTATATAAGCATCATTACAAATTATTATGATATACATTACTAACGGATAAAATCAACCGTAACAATGTTGCGTAACTGTTTTGATCAAGACAAGTGTATTACTTTGTTACGTAACGAGCAAAAACGTCTTCGAAGTACGAATATGCGAATATACTTCAAATAAGTGACTGACTTGACTTAATATGTGCTACTCAGTCCATCACTTGAAAATTTATCGCTGTTATAAAGTGCTACAGAACTTAATCACTAACAGGCCTAACAGCAAACCCTGTTCATTATCAAACAGAGTCATTTTAGTTAACAATTAATATAAAAAAACTTTTTATTTAATTTGCCATATTTGATATAATTTTTATTATTTTTAATAAAATACGGTAATAAAAGTTATAAAACAGCAGATTCACACTTCGTAAGTGTCTGCAAATTAACAATTTTATAACACTTCAATAAATTAGTAACACCTATAGTAACACGAGATAAATATTATGTATATTTTACTGGTGAGTTATAATGTTAATTATAAAAGTAAAATTTAAAAAAGATGCGTGACGACTCGTCGCATAAATTTCAATAGCATAGCGTAATCGATCACTAATCAGTCAGTCGACGAATGGCGGTCAAACCATCTCTTATGAAAGTAGTAAATATGAGACAATGGCAAAATTTCCTATTTGCCAGGATTGCTTTTAGGATGGTGTCTACCAACTACAGGACGCCACTGACTGCTAACCATATTATAACAGCGCATAAAACATAAAAATACATTTGTTTTTTACTTGAAATATTAATTAGCAAAATCATATGAAGTCATAACATAGTATAAAAAAAATACAAGCGTGCAAAAAATGAACATAATAATTATTAGGCGTACAAACCAAAAACGTGGTTAGTAAACCGAATAGAACACCTATTATTTTATTCGAATACATGTGTGATACAGGTTATAAATTTGACACCTAATAATGGTTTTTTCCTTTTCCTATATACACTTACAACCAGTTCAAGATAACGTGATATTAATATACAACATCATTTACCTTTTAGAAAGGAACTAAAAAAATACTCGATCACACCAATCACTACTTGACTCAAGTAACATTGTTATTCAAGAAGCATCAATTACTCGAATAGTATTTAAATCGTATCTTTAATATCGAATACAAAATATCGAATTACAGTAATGTTGTTTCTAGTAATCAAATAGAACGATTCGGAAAAACGAGTTCATTATAACAGGTTGTATTGAAGTATTTTTCGAATGTTTGTTTGTAAATATTAAAGGAGGTAATAAATTTCTATTGTGCGAGTTATAAAATTGTAATTGGTAGACTAAATCATGTCTGGGTGTGTATTTAAATGTGACTCGTATATCGTCTATTGATGATCATTAAAGTATTTTTTGTGTTTAATTAACATTGTCTAAAATTTATTTAAAAAAATAAATTACGTCACTGTTTTACATCGATGAAATAAAATAAAAAATATATTAAAATTTAACTTTCGAGCTTTTGTATACATAATATTTATTTTGTTTATGGTAGTAAACATCAGTGTTACAAAATATTAATATTATTATTTTTTTTGACATTGATATATTATTATATTTTTTAACATTGATATATTATTATATTTTGTAACATTGATGTTCGTAATTCAAATTAAATCGTAACGATTTTTTATAGGTGTCAATTTCGAATTAGTAGTTTTATATATTTTTGAGATTGCAAGCTATCTTCTCATCTGATCATTGTACTAGTAGATCATCAGATACTCAACTGTAAGGTAAGTTCTGTGGTTTGTAACGTGTGTCAAAGGTATGAATGTAGACGCTCCCATGCAGCGCCCTTCAAGTGGTTTAGCAAACGAGAAAAGTCATACACCACTCCTGTCAAACTATATATTTTGTTGTGGTTATTTAAGATGGTTCATTTAATATACAAATAATACTATTATCTACTATTAACAAATCTCGTGTCAATTAAATAATAATAATAATCAATAATCAATTCAATTCAATGTCAATGGTCTTTTAAGTAGGGCGTCAAAAAGCATCTCACTAAGCCGCCATAGTGGAGACCACCATATCAGTAGTTTGGCTTTTGGAATGGTGTCCGCCACTTCTGGATTCCACTGACTGCTTACCATCAGGCAGAGTGGAGTCACTTTGGTAATATAAAATATATATATTATATATATATTCTTTGTATCTAAATCTTCTTACAATTTGATTGTTGTTATCAACTAAGAAATTATGAGCATCGTGTATTTTACGTAAGTGTCAATAATCAAAGAGCACTGCAATTTCAAAATGTAACTGTACTTCTTGATTTGTAATTAAACGGATAAGTAAATGTGATTTATTGAAATATGTAGTAGTAAATTACTACATAGTAGTTATAGCAAAGTATTTACATTATTGACTGACACTTAGTTCGAGTTGGTTGACACTGCACGATTTAAAACGGCAATAAAATCCGAATTTCTTTGTAGTGTTATAAATTTTGCTCGGTTGGTATTTATACAACACTTTAGTACGGGTTTTGATGTAAACAAAACCTGAGATATTTTTATTCGTAAAATGTATTAGTTTTAGTGTAAATTTGTTTTTGTAGTGCAAATAAACTTCAGTCATTTATTTATTTGTAAAGAATATTGATTGATATTACTTCTATTCGGTTGAGAGAAATTAAAGTGTGTGTTTTAGGAAGCTTTTTACAGCTCTGTATTGATTTTAATGAGTATCTTTATTTAAAGTTCTTCTAGAATTTTATCATCGTTGTCATAATTTGGTGCTTATATTTGTTAAATATTTTGTTTTCATAGTACTTTTATTAACCATGCCAAATTACTCTTATTATTTTGGCTGTTGAATATTGACGCATCAAACCAAAAAAAATAAATGTCAGTGCCAGATAAATCTGACCTTCAACACGTAGGGGCGTATTAAAAACAGTAAAAGCATAGAACAAAAGTCAGTCACACGAACATCTATAATGTATAAAATATAGATGATAGATCTTCTAAATTAACAGTTAGAGTAGATTAACATGAAGTTCTGTGCTTGGTAATTTAGAATAACATCTTAAACACAAATGATGTATATGTGAACGCCCATAGACGTACATGGTAATTATCGACTGAGCACGTTAATGTGATAATCTCTAAATGTTCTGCTTTGATGAGTTCATCGTAACTAAATGAACAACTTCCACGATGTTAGTTTGACTTTTTACTGTAATTTGTCATTTCGTAATACCAATTAATATGGGTAAATATTCGAATAGTTTCAAATATTCGTAAGCTTTATAAAACCATTCAAAATCATACATAGCTGATTGTAATTTAAAAGCAAGCCTGTTACGTTTTATCTAATTCAATTCAAAAATTGGACAACACTTTTAACTTAAGTACTGTAACTGTAACTGAATGTAATTTAATAATGTCTTAGCTTTCTATTTTATATATTTACTTTGTATCTTGTTTTGTGAGCCAATAAATAAAAAAATATCAAAGAAATGTTACTATTGGTATCGCTTCATATCCAAACACAAGCTTTTGCTAGAATGTAAAGAGAAATAAAGTGAAATGAAAATAAGGTAAGATTATAAAAGCTGTTGAAATAGATATTTACTTAATTTTGCAAAAAATTACCATTATCTAGGAATAATAAATAATTATTTTTTATTTTTATTAGGATTAATATAATATAATATAATAATAATAATAATAATATAATAATAATAATCATTTATTCAAGTTGCAAGACTCATTTTGTTAGTGATCTTATCCTATGTTAGTAATTGACAATCACACAGTTACAAAATAGGTACAGTACGGCACATCAAAATCACGGCTGCACTCCATGAGAGACAGCACAGCAGTGACCGATGTATCGACAGTCCAACCTACTCGCAATCATAGCCAGTATGCTGTTTGAACCAGCCCGCACCCTGCGAACCAGAGATGCACGACGTTTGCGCATTATGGTAGCGAAACAATCCACCCTCGCCTCCGCGAACATCCCCGACGCACTGCAGAAGTGGGGTAGTCCCAACAGCACTCTGAACGCGTTATTGAATTGGATACGGAGGGAATTGTAAGCTTTTTGAGTATATCTAGCCCACAGGCTGCACGTATAAAATGATGTACAATAGGCTGTAAAAAGTGTAATTTTAACATTTTTTTTAATTAAAAAGGCAAGATGTCAACTTATTTCTATGAAACCTATAATAAAAATAAAATTGTTTGTTAAAAAGAGAATTCACTTATTTACCTTATATTCTTCCTTAGATATATAGTTAAACTGTATAATAGTAGTGACGAAACGAACGTTAAAATACAGTTTCAATTTATTTAAGACACATAATTATAAAATGTCTGTTATATATCATGTTGCTGCGTTGGTGAGACTACAGACGGAGACTAATAAACTACAACTTAGTAAAATATGCATCAAATAAATATTACCTAGTATATATTCTGCTTAAAGTTTCGAAACTGTGAACTAATGAAGAGAGAGTCTGTCTACCTTTGAACACCATTTCCAACAATTAACCGAGTACGATAGCACTCAAGTTTGCGTTGTACCACTAACCTTTAGCTTCGTAGCGTCAATATAAAAACACATTGTAACAATTTTAGAATACTGTTAATTAAGTAGGATACATAAATAAGGTAATATTGATACAAATTGGCAGTATCTGTATTATTATATAAGGCGAAAGAGTTTGTTTATTTATTTGAACGCAATAATCTCAGAAACTACCAGTCGGTTTTGAAATTTTCTTTTTGCATAAGATAGCCCAAAACTTAAGGAAGGTTGTAGGCTATGAATATCACGATACTGGCGACGAGAGGAGAGCATTAAGCAAAGACGCGGGTGACAATGCGCCGCGGAATGCTAGTATTTAATAAAACAACACGGTTTATAACGACTGTAACCGGCCTCTGAGGTTGAGAGTTCATAACCTGACCAGTACTGATGTCATTTTTAGGTTTTATACTTTGTACGTTTATTTTGAATATTGCTGACGTACGGTAAAGGAAAACATTGTGAGGAAACTTAAACTATAACAAAAATATAGCGTATTGAGATCTCCCAAGGGTTGACGCTCGGGCCTATTTAGAACAGCTTTAGGATAAAAGATCGATAACCAAACCATTTTTATAGTTGTTTTTTAAACAACGAACTATATACTGTATTGAATTACATTATTCATTATGTAGTTGGTAAGTAACTCTTGTTTCCTACAATTATTGTGTCGATAATCCGAGATTGTATTAAATAAATATATACTTTTTTTTTTTTTTATAATATGTGGACACCATTACACACCGTCATCTAGTCCCAAGCTAAGCAGAGCTTGTGTTATGGGTACTAGATTGCTGAAATATAATACATATACATATTTTTTTTTTGTAAATACATATTATAATACATAGAATAGAAAACACCCAAACTGAAGACAAATACAAATGTTCATCACACAAATATTTGCCTTCCGCGGGAATCGAACCCACAACACCCGGCGTCGCAGTCAGTTACACTAACCACTAGACCAACGGTGCAGTCAAATTTAAATAATAACAAAATATTCTATGTATCTCATACCAATTTTTCTCCTAATCAACTCACTCCGAAACTTAATCTACTTTGGAACACTGATGCGAGTCACATTGAAACTATATACAACTTTTATTAGTTCTAGTACTCAAGAAGCTTTTCAATATTGATGCTAAATTACACGTAGTACCTTAGGTAATTGGGTAACAGTATTTCTTAACTTGTCTAACTTGAGATAGTCATGGGAGCTTTTCTTAAAAGGAGTCCGCCATTAACGTACGGAGTAATTACGGTGTTTGAATTATATCGCGGCTTGGATGCGCGAACGGCGGTAACAAGACAACATAATGATACGAACCGCCTTTTGTCTGGCTGTTTCGCCACCTGCCCAAACATCACAAGTGATGGACTTTAATATCGATACTCGATGACTTAGCATTTTGTTGATGATTTTTTTGTTTTATTCTGCCTTGTCTTGTTATAAATTTATTTTCTATTTGCATATTTACGTTTTAACTTGTCAGATAGCGTAGATAATAAATGTTTTTTGTAATTATAATTTAGATACACGCGGTCTTTAGGACTTGTTTGAGTTCGGTTTAACAGTGAATTAGTTGCTAAATTTTAATTTAATAGCAGTCATTACTATGGTTTCAATTTATAAGGTGTGGCTGCAAGTAGATTAACCATTTAAAACTATTCTTATCGTTCTTAAAATATCATATTGTATCAACGTGAATAAAAAACTATAAGCAAAAAACTATCGATACGAAAGATTGTGAGGTCGACATCCTTATAATGATACCTTGTTAGCGTCTGTTAGTCATTCCTTACCGCTGTGGTGAGCGTCGTAGGGGAAACGAAACTCTTAATTTGAACTTCAAAGGTGTGATTTCTGTAGCGTCAATGTGTTAAAGTAATTATTTAAAATCGGCTGTTCGGTAGATTAAAGTTTTAACGAGCCCTCTGTTTTTCTTGGAGACGTCGTCGTCGTCACTTATTGCCCGTATCACGTAATCACTTGGCACTCGTAATGATGGACATTGGTTTTAATAAAATTGCTTTGATGGCCCTAATGTGCGCTTGGCCTCCGAATCGAGATCGCTGAATGAGAGACGATAAAAAATTATTACCCAATAGAAATATCGGGTAAATACGTAATTGATACTAAATAATGGTATCATGTGGATTGAAAGCCAATACCGAAGTATTATTTAATAATTAATGAACTTAGTATTAACTAATAAATTTATTGAAACTGTGGGCGGAGTGAGGGAGTATTATAATTGTTGAATTGAGTTGAAATTCTGGAACATATTGTCAATTTAGTAAATAACACACGCCAATGAGCAGTAAGATCATTCATTTTCATAGGATCGGTAGTAATGTTTTTTGTCAATTTTTCTGCAATCACTATCGCTAATCCGCCAAACGTTTTTTAAAAGTAATGCTTGAGAAAGGCAGTTTGTGACAGTGGACGTTTCTCAACTAAAATGATGCTGATGATGATTTATATAATTAAAAACAATCATTTTTTAGTCTACTCTCTAAATGGACAGATACTTTGTCATGAATATTTTGTTTTGACAGCACATCATGTTATTTAATCTTTTTTAATAAAAACATTTATATCATTGGTTATCTATTTGACATTGAGAACTGTAAATCTATTAACCAATAATCTGTTATTAAATTGTATCGATGTATAAAACTTTAAGTTATGTGGTTTGAACAGTTCATTTCCGACTTAAGCCCATTATAGATCACCGTTATTATATATTTATTAGTGATGTTTTGGTTTAACTAGTTTTTATGATATTTTAATAGAAGAGATATTGCTGTTGATTATGCTGTAATTCTATTAACTGCATGTTCTGTTTGTATCTTATAAATGGACTCGGAAATAATACTGGTTTTAAAATATTTGAAGATTTAAAATGTTTTATTTAATAGATAACTACTTCTGTTTATTTTTTTTATTGATATTGTTTTGTTTGATTGTTGGTTTTGTATCCTGATTAAATTTAATATTATCTTTGTTCTGTTATTAATCGAATCTCGATCTTCATACACTCAAGCAGACATACGCTCTAGAAAACGTAAACTATTTGTTATAGGTAATACAATGCACCGCTTTCAAAATCTTCAAGGAGTTAAATATTAAAAGTGATACTTATTACAATTATAACAAAACTAAACTAATTAGTAATCGTAATAATAAGCGAGCAATAAACATTATTTATGTATCAGGAACAGCCTTAAAGAATATGACTTATTGTTATGTTCTGAATAAAATATTTTCTGAAGACTGTACTGTTAATTTCATACCTACCTAATTACAACTTAGATACCTTGGCAAAATTTTTCATATTCTGTTAGAAGTTCTCGCTTGTCTGGATAACTTGTCTGAAAGAGCACCTTCACCCTAAAGAAATCAAATGTATGTTTACTCTTATCTATTAGGTACAACTAATAAAAAATCGATATCTCACCTGGAACTCTTCAAGCATGTGTTTCCTTCTAATTTTGCTGTCGGCACTAATAAGTGGGGCGTGAAAATACATCGCTCAAAGCCGCTATAGTATAAGCAACTAATAACCAATTTGCTATGATAGAAATTGGGCAAGTTATTTATCACACTTAATTCGTTACAAAAAATAAAAAATTCTAGCTACCCACTTACTCTGACCATTCTAGTTTTCAATAAAAAACACATTTAAATAACTAGTTTAGAAACACATAAATTGCCTAGCTAATGAAATGTCCAACTATTCCGTCCAACACCGTAACAATGTAAGGACAGTTTAAACTGTCCTTACATTGTTACAAAGAATAAAATACTGCAAATGAAAGTACTAAGAACAATTTATGAGTATGCAACGTAATCTGTCGCATCGGCAGCATGTTTAACATGATAACGATCTCGCATATACACCAGACAATCAAGGAGACATCGCAAACGCTCGCCGATTGTTATATAAAACTGGCGGTAGGACGTTATAAACGGCATAAATCTTTTTAATTTATATACCAAACATAATAAGAGGAAAATGTTATTCACGGCACTAGTGTCCAGCGATCGCACCATAGTCAGACATAATTTATTACATAGACTTTTACGTCTATAAAAGTAAATAAAGCTCATGAACTAGCTATAAATCGCCTTACAAAGAACGCCTGTACATACTGTGTGTCCCGGTAAAGTCTCTTTTGGTGAGATACGTTCAGCCACGGCCTTTGAATTATGTGTTGTTACGGCGATGTAGTGCTAAACGGTTACATAAATTACTTCAATGATTTGTGGTTGCCCGACTCTGTATATCTAGACGTGCACCTCATAAAATGAAGATTTAACTTAAATATTTAAAAGTATGGAGAGAATTGAGACGGTAATAACATTTCTTGAAGATTCATCGTCACTTATCCCGTGTAAGTTATGGTGTTCTCGCTTGCTAGTAAATCTTAGTATCTAGCATCAGTATTAGTACATATCAGCCTGATGACGGCCGCCATTGAATATAAGCCTCTCCCAAAAGATTTAATTTTTAGTCACACTACTACCCGTCGCGTCGCTACTAATCGTCTCTTACAATAAAGCCTATGATAAACAACATTACATTTTATTCAGGACTTCTATATAATAATTATAATGAAATTTATAATGTGATTGCTACCTATACCTACTAATCGAGAAATTAAAACCTTACCTAAATGCGTAAGATTTACTAGTAAATAAAATAGACATGAGATTACAAAAAGACAAAAACCTATGTAGTTAAACATCAAAATGTAGTTCTTAAGAAATTTAAAAAAAGCGACGCGTAATACGGTGTCATCATCGTGTCATAAACAAGAATTATAATAGTATTAGAAGTCTCCAATATTCGATATTATTTGTCATAATACTCATAATGCCAATTCAACTTTGGCAAACAGTAGCTATAGATTTGGATTTACTCATAGTACCACCCACGGCGATGTCCTACGAAAACGTTTAAGATATTATTGCCGTTTAGTTATTGAGATTTTCAAATATTATCATAGGATGATTGATATATTTTTCCTTAAATAACTACGGCAAATAGCCTGTGGACAAACTCTTTAGTATGAATGTTCGTGAAGTTCGTTTTATTAAATGCGTGTCTGGGTTCGTGAGAAAACTATTCCATAATTAAAAAATTATGTATGTGTATTTATTTGATTACTTTATGTCGTTTTGAATTGTTTCACTGTATTCTAATTGAAATGAAATTGGAAATCCTACTGTAAAGTTTCGTGTCATGATGTAGGTAACTAATCATAATCACGTCGGCCGCAGAGCCGAAAGTCGTCTATATTCTTTATATTATTATGCTAAATCGACCAAGAAAATGCTTACCATTCTTGGTTCCTTTTCTTTTTTCTTCTATCTCAATCTCTCTTCCTTCAAACCCTAATAAAATAATACTTTTATACGCCAATCTAGAATTTGTACCCTAAATAAAGCGAGTTCTTCTTTTAGTTAAAACTTGTAAACATTATTTGCATAAGTGGCATAAGTAAGTATTTCTGTAGGTAAATTCACAAAGCAAGTAGGTACTTAACAGTAATTTTACGTCTACTCCGGTTCTGTTGGAACCTCATAAATTACAGTCACATCGAATAAAGTTCACGACACCACATTGTTCCAAGTTAAGCCACAAACCTCACGACTCTTAATCGTGTAAGAACAAAATTGAACAACCATTTAGAGGTTGGCATATTGCAATAATTCATTACACTTCAAAAGGTAAAATACGAGTAATTATTCTAGACTTAATTACAATCGAGTAAGATAATTTACTTACATTTGGCAATTATGTGCCCGTACCTACTTGGTACAATCTCACCCACAAGGCCATTATGTTAACGAGGATTGCCTGTGAAAAATCCTAAACAGCACACAAATTATTTTGCAACTACATGGAGTGGTAAATCTACTGTCTTAGACTACCCAACGAATTTAAACAGGAGTAAAATGATAGAGTTCGAAGCTATGTATCCTGTCACTACTTCATTGCAAAAGCCTATGTTGAGCAGTTGTGCCGGACGGGCGGTAATCGAACCCAACACAAATGTGTTGTGTAGATCTATGAACGACCCGCTGTCGTCCTACACCTATAGGTTCCGGATACAGCGCTGATCTTCGAAGACGTCGCGTAGGGCTTCACTATAGGGGCATACTGAAGTAAAACAAACGATCTTGGTTCAATGCTTGAGGTGTTCTGCTTAGGCCATTAGGTGTTGAGGCTTGAAGAGTCTTCTATGGGTTACTGATTAACAGTGAACGTTCTGTGTCCGCGCGCGCGCGCTTATATACCATTCGCCTCGGTTAGTGCCGTGTGCAAAACACCTCGTACAAACTTTATTTTCATTATCAATACATTACATTTCTGGTTATAACTACGTCATTTTTAACAATACAACAATCATCTAGGTACCGTTAGATAGGTATCGATGTTACCTAACATGAAATATCTATACTATGATTCTAAACTTTACGATTACCTAGATATCGTAGTATAAACCTAGAATTTTAGTGCCTCCTAGACGTACTTTGAACTTTATCTGCTTATATTTTCTAAACTATTGAATCTATTTTAATAAGATTTCACGTACATCTAGGGGACACCATTCTCTAAAATAAAACACCAAAGTAACTATTTTTTATTGATTGAAACCTAAGTTACAGACCAAATTATGACCTAAACATAAAAATAACTTTGTTTCTGCTATAACTTATAAACTATTTGTTTTATCTAAAAGGCAAATACATATTCGTGAATAGAACACTAAGGAGCACAATAAAAAGTGATTCTAAACATTATAAATCTAGATTTTAGATTAACACTAAATGGTTTCACCATAAGGTAAACAAAAAATAGTTCGCTATTAACTTTTACTAATGGCGGTAGACGAACGACGTTTTCGTTCTCGCTCTCATATATAAACGTGTGGCACTCAAAATCACTGTTCATTAAATGTTATGCTAGCACACGCGTGCGATGATTTTTAGTTTTTTGGTCTATCTAGGTTCTGTCTATCACTGTATGCACTATTTTAACACTATTTAACACTGTTTTCACAGGTGTCGCGAACATTTCTCCCGCCGTGCAGCAACGCGTGGACACGTCGTGTTGGAGCGGTGCTGCAGTCCATCCGGTGAGCGACGTTACTTCGGCAGAGGCACCAGTTTCTTGGTGGGCCTCTTGAGCACTCCAGCTGATGTGCGCACCTCCGCTGTCCTGATCTGCCCGTCGGCGCCTGGGTAGACGGCCACGATCCTGCCTCGCGGCCAAGTGTTGCGAGGTAGTTGGCCGTCGGCTATGAGGACGGGGTCGCCGACTTCGAAGAGGGGGCCCTTCCCATGAGGCTCCCGCCGGTTTTGTAGCTCGGGCAGATACTCGCGCACCCAGCGACGCCAAAATTCG
This sequence comes from Parascotia fuliginaria, assembly GCA_963082885.1. Lineage (NCBI taxonomy): Eukaryota > Metazoa > Arthropoda > Insecta > Lepidoptera > Erebidae > Parascotia > Parascotia fuliginaria. The sequence goes on along the minus strand of OY720180.1, from coordinate 6,953,996 downwards.
TCGGCTAGGTACTGCGCGCGTCTCCAGTGCTTCTTGCTGATGCTGTCGGTCTCGCTGAACTCACCCAGAGAAGGCAAGCGGGCGGAGCCCCCAAACAGTATGTGGTTTGGGGTGATCGCCTCGGTGTCACCTACGTCTACAGAGACGTGGGTGAGGGGTCGACTGTTGACTGTGTACTCGACCTCGCACAGTAGCGTGGCAAGTACTTCTTCGTGCGGATACTTGTCGTGGAGAACGGTGTAAAGAGTGGTCTTTACACACCTGACTAGGCGCTCCCAGGCGCCCCCCATGAAAGGCGCTGAGGGCGTGATGAAACGCCAGGCGATGCCACGGCGTCCTGCTTCGTGTTGCACTGCTTCCCGCATCTCTTTGTCGGCACCGTGCATGTTAGTGCCGTTGTCAGAGTATATTTCAGACGGGCAACCTCGCCGCGCGGCGAATCTGCGCAGCGCCAGGATCGCTGAGTCAGCGCTGAGATTGGCGGCGACCTCCAGGTGCACTGCCCTAGAGGTAAGGCAGGTAAACAGCGCCACATATCTTTTCTGATGTTGTCTTCCCACTGTCACGAAGAGTGGCCCGAAGTAATCAAGGCCGGTGAAAGTAAACGGTCTCTGGTGATGAGCGAGGCGTGCTTTAGGGTGGTCTCCGGTGCTCGGCTGCGGCGGTATCGCTTTACGAATCTTACACTGCACTATTTTCTTAGTGGTCGGTCGTAAGCGCAATATCCAATAGTGTTGGCGTATTTCATTAATCACCAACTCTGTTCCACTGTGATGTAGGCTTCTATGAGTCCAATCTATATATAACTGTACTATACGATGATCACCGTCCAACACAGGCGGCCTCTTTGTTTTCTCTGTAATATCTCGTACGGCGGCTATACGACTGCGCAGTGTAATCACGCCGTTATTCAGTTCTATGGGCAGTACACTTAAGCGGCTTCCCCTGGCGCCACTCCCACCTCGCCGCAGCTCGCGGAGGTCGGCGCTGAAGGAGGCTTCTTGTACCGCCTTCACAAGGAGGTCCTCAGCGCCGCGGGTGTGTTCTGCTGTGAGAAGCACGTACTTTGTCGAGTCAGCGGCGAGGCGGGACGTGTCGCCAGGCGCTGACTTGTTTTTATGCTTCTGCTGTACGCGGCGCCAATCTGGATCCTCCAGAGTATTTTTCTGTGTTCTCTTGCTTCTTAGTTTTCTTGCATAATTCTATAAACTGTAGAACTCTCGCTGTAGTTCGTAGAAGTCGTTCCCACTTAGAAAATCTGTTTACATCTGGTATGACTTCTGACACTTTCTGTGTCTCGCTATATGAATCTATAACTGTTGTGGTACGTTCCTCCCCTGTGTCTGTGCAAATATTAGTCTTCTCCGTGGGCCATAACGACGGATCTTCGTATAAAAACGCAGGTCCATAATACCATTCATCTAACTGTTTCGATAGCGCCTGCGAAAAAGTTAATAATATGCCGCGCGTAGCGATGTCCGAGCTGTTGCATTTAGTAGGCACCCAGCGCCATTGTTCCACTTTACTGTGCTCTTCTATCTCAGCAAGGCGATGTGCGACGAATGGTTTATATGATCTTGAGCCTTTCCTTATCCAGGATAATACTGTTCTGCTGTCCGTCCAGTATATAACGGCCTCTGGCTTGATACGATGTTCTTGTATGACGCTTGAAACAACGCGAGTTCCCAACACAGCGGCTTGAAGTTCAAGACGTGGAATAGACACTATTTTCAGCGGTGCTACTCTCGCCTTTGCTGAGACTAGTGTCACATACACTCGGCCATCTGGTGTAGTTGTTCTCCAATACACAGCTGTCGCGTAGGCTGTCTCACTGGCGTCTGTAAACACGTGTACTTGTATTGAAGCTGCGTCGCTGTAGCCGGGATAGCACCGCGGTATGCTGACTGTTTTCAACTGTTGTAATTGTCGCTTCCACGATGTCCACTGTTGGGATAAGTCTTCATTTAGCTTATCATCCCAGTCTGTACCAAGTCGCCACGCTTCTTGCAGTATTTGTTTGGCTCTAATCGTGATAGGTGAGGCGAGTCCCAGAGGGTCATTAAGAGACATAACGATGCGTAACGCTTCTCGTTTGGTAGGCGTTTCCTTTTCTAATAAGTTGCAGGGGAGTCGAGCAAGCTTTAGGTTAAAACTCAGCTCGTCAGTACTCGGATTCCACATTAAGCCGAGTATCTTCTCTTCTGATCTATCGCTGGCGAGACTAACTGTTTCTATAGGGCTTGAACTTGGCTGTAACTTTTCTATAACTTCCTCTGAGTTTGACACCCATCTTCGTAATTCAAAACAAGCTTTTCTATGTATATCGCGGACTTCTGTTGCTATGCGCGCCGCTTCGTGCTCATCCCTGAAGCTGTCCAAGTAGTCATCCATATAATGGTTCTCTATTATCGCTTCTGCCGCTTCAGGATGTAAGCACGCGTGTTTACGCGCGTTCCAATTCTTTGCGAATATCGCTGTACACGGTGAGCTTGCTGCGCCGATTATTAGTGACTTTATACGGTATTCTGTTGGTGGGCCCTCCCGCCGGTCACCTCTCCACAGGTATCTAAGTGCATCTCTGTCCTCTGTTCTTACTTGCACTTGCATGAACATTTCTGCTATGTCGGCAGAGACGGCAACACGGTGGCGGCGAAACCTCATGAGCACACCAGGTAACGATTGCAGCAGGTCTGGTCCCGTAAGGAGGTAATCATTGAGCGACGCTCCCTTTGTTCGCGCGGCGGCGTCATGTACAATTCGTAGCTTCTCTGGCTTCGAGGGGTTGTATACGTCGAAGTGGGGTAAGTACCAAGTCCTCCCAGGAGTTCTATATGATGGGGCCTCTTCAGCATAGCCCTTTTCTATTAATAAATTCATCTGTTCTATATATTTCTTTTTCAGTTCAACGTTCCTGTCAAGTTTCTTCTCTATTGAAGTAAGTCTGTTGATTGCTATTTCATAACTGTCAGGCATCTCGAACTCTTCTTTTTTCCACAGAAGAGCTTTTTCTATATGCCCATTTTCTATCTGTTTCGTGTGCTTTTCTAATATATCTTCTGCTTGCTTTTCAGGGTCGGAGCGCGGACGACGTGGGGTGATCATTAGCGATTCAAGTGCAAAATGTTCCTTCAACTGTGCGTCTATGTTTTCATTAACAGATGACATCTGATTTACGAAGTGTACGGTGTGTCCCAGTGTTCTAGTGGACGTGCCGTGTAGTACCCATCCTAACGGCGTCAGCGAGGCGACTGGCTGGTGGCTGGGTCCTCTTCTGGTGGCGCTAGCGACGAGGAGATGCCAGTTATCTTGTCCGATAAGTATCTTTGGTACGCCCGTGTTGTATACTAGCTTCTCCTTTATGTCTTCTAAGTGTTTGCAGTCCAACAGGTCACGTTCACTGACTGTTTGTGGTAACAGGTGCAAGCTTGGGTACGTGCGTGCACACAGCGGCGTCTCTCTGTTTTCTATGCTCTTCAAAGTAATATTTATTCTTCTAGCACTTGATATAACCATTGCCGTATCGCCAATCGTTCGAATCGTGAGTGGATCAGATGTGCCTTCTGCACCTATTTCTTTCGCTATATCTTCGTCTATAAGTGACACGGTGGATCCATCGTCTAGCAGCGCGAACGTAGACGCTTCTCCCGCCGGTCCAACTACGTGCACGGGAACTATCTTCAAAAAGGCTTGCGTCTTCTCACAGACGCTTGAGCTGGCAACTGTCTCCTGTTTTGCTTCTACTTGCACGTTTCTCTTCTCGTAGTGCAGAAGATGATGATGGCGAGCGGTGCATTCTCCTATATTGCACTTCTTTGACTTGCATATGTGTCCCATGTAGCGCGGGCGAAGGCAAGCGAAACATAGGCGATGTGTCTTCGCTAGTTCCCACCTTCTGTTCACGTCGGCAGACTTGAAAGCGTTGCATTCTGATGCGTGGTGACCATCTTTTTCGCATACTCTGCACTTCTGCGAGGAGGCGCGATCAGACGTACGCTTCTCTGTCGCTGTATGCGTTCGCTGTACTGTTCGCCGCGTTGGTTGCTGTTCATTAATATTCTCCGCTGGGGCGAAAGCACTGCAGAACCTTGCGTATTCTGTCACAAATTCACTGAAGCGGCTGAGATCCGGCAGAGATTCGTACTTTTCTGTGTACGTCCGGTACCACGTCACACGCAGAGAGTTCGGCAGCTTTTCAGTAAGCACTCGCAGTAATTCAGGGTTCACTAAATAATGTTCTTTCTTGAGTGCTTGCAGTGTAATAACGCTACTTCTTATCTTGCTGGCGAAAGCGCAAATATCCTTAGGTGCTTCTGTGCAGCGTGGCAATGTCTTCAGCTTGTCTGTCTCTGCCTGCGCTATGGAGTCTGGCCTTCCAAATTGCAATTCTAGTTCCTTCATAATTTCGTCCGGTCTTGCATTTCCTATTAACTCTGAGCTGACTGCTTCCAGAGCTCGACCCTTTAAGCTTCTTCTTAGTCTTGCTGTATTTTCTATATCGTTGAAGTATCTTCTTGTGGTGTCGTACAGCGCGCGAAACGATAGCCATTCTGTATGTGCGCCGCTGAACGTTGGTAAAGTCATGATGACTTTAGAAACCGCTGGATGTGGAGACACTATCGATGTATCCAGAGGCTTCCTGTCGGCGAGTGCCGTTATAGCGGAGGTAAGTCCCGTGATGAGTGGTGTCATCAGGTCCCCTCCCTGGTGATGAGTTTCCTTCTTCTGAGGAGCTTCATCTTCTGTACTGTTTTCTATTCTATTCTGTTGATGAATATCCTTCCTTGGAGGCGCTTCATCTTGTTCTATTCTGTTCTGTGGATGAATATCCTTCCTTGGAGGCGCTTCATCCTGTTCTATTCTGTTCTGTGGATGAATTCCCTTTCTTGTAGGTCCTTCATCATGTTCTATTCTATTCTGTGGACGAATTTCCTTTCTTGCAGGTCCTTCATCATGTTCTATTCTATTCTGTGGACGAATTCCCTTTCTTGCAGGTTCTTCATCATGTTCTATTCTGTTCTGTGGATGAATTCCCTTTCTTGTAGGTCCTTCATCATGTTCTATTCTATTCTGTGGACGAATTCCCTTTCTTGCAGGTTCTTCATCATTTTCTATACTGTGTGCCATCCTAAATAACGGCTCTGGTGCCTCTTCAAGCCACGACTTGACGTATTCTATTTTGGAGTGTCCGTCTTCTTCATAGACAGAGTCGGAGTCCTCCTTGAGCCCTCTGAAGAGCTAACTGCGCTAACTGTAATTTTATCTTCAAAATTTCTTCCCGGGCCTTCAGCACCTTCCTTTTCGAGCGGCTGGTAATAGCGGAGCGTCTGTCTTGATCTTTCGCCGCACCACCCTCCTGGCTGGCTGTTCTCGATCGTGTCTGTTGCGATGGGCGTACTGTATCACTAGAGCCCTCTTCCGTAGCTGCGTGCATCGTAACAGGCGGTGTTTCCCCCCGCGCGGGACGCGGGGAGAGGGGCGGCGGCGGCGGCGGCGGCGGCGCGTTGTCGCTTGTAGACGGCGAGCGTGGCTGCGTCTGGTGTCGAAGTACAGGCGTACTTGTAGATGCACCCGCGTCAGTGTCCCGCTTCCAGGTTTCAGGAGCTCTTCCCTTTGAACGTGTGACCGGCATCTTCAGTTCTTCAGTATTATGTCTTCAATTTTCAGCTCTGCGATCCGGCTCGAAGGACCAGCAAATGTGCCGGACGGGCGGTAATCGAACCCAACACAAATGTGTTGTGTAGATCTATGAACGACCCGCTGTCGTCCTACACCTATAGGTTCCGGATACAGCGCTGATCTTCGAAGACGTCGCGTAGGGCTTCACTATAGGGGCATACTGAAGTAAAACAAACGATCTTGGTTCAATGCTTGAGGTGTTCTGCTTAGGCCATTAGGTGTTGAGGCTTGAAGAGTCTTCTATGGGTTACTGATTAACAGTGAACGTTCTGTGTCCGCGCGCGCGCGCTTATATACCATTCGCCTCGGTTAGTGCCGTGTGCAAAACACCTCGTACAAACTTTATTTTCATTATCAATACATTACATTTCTGGTTATAACTACGTCATTTTTAACAATACAACAATCATCTAGGTACCGTTAGATAGGTATCGATGTTACCTAACATGAAATATCTATACTATGATTCTAAACTTTACGATTACCTAGATATCGTAGTATAAACCTAGAATTTTAGTGCCTCCTAGACGTACTTTGAACTTTATCTGCTTATATTTTCTAAACTATTGAATCTATTTTAATAAGATTTCACGTACATCTAGGGGACACCATTCTCTAAAATAAAACACCAAAGTAACTATTTTTTATTGATTGAAACCTAAGTTACAGACCAAATTATGACCTAAACATAAAAATAACTTTGTTTCTGCTATAACTTATAAACTATTTGTTTTATCTAAAAGGCAAATACATATTCGTGAATAGAACACTAAGGAGCACAATAAAAAGTGATTCTAAACATTATAAATCTAGATTTTAGATTAACACTAAATGGTTTCACCATAAGGTAAACAAAAAATAGTTCGCTATTAACTTTTACTAATGGCGGTAGACGAACGACGTTTTCGTTCTCGCTCTCATATATAAACGTGTGGCACTCAAAATCACTGTTCATTAAATGTTATGCTAGCACACGCGTGCGATGATTTTTAGTTTTTTGGTCTATCTAGGTTCTGTCTATCACTGTATGCACTATTTTAACACTATTTAACACTGTTTTCACAGGTGTCGCGAACAGCAGTATAGGTTTACCTAAATGATGGTGATGGTGATTACCATGTAGATAGGCTACATTACGAATCTCTACACGTAATAGATTTTCATCAAAATTTAATCAAAAATTACACTACATATTATTAACTACCAGCGGAATAAAGGTGATATTATTTTGTAAATTCATGCCGTGTGTGCCTACGTGCCTTCAATAGGTACTACAGGTTTAATGAAAAAATATTACAAATAACATTTTGTTACATTTTCCCCGTCCTGGATAAAAACGCGGAATATAAATAGAAAACTTTTCTAATAACAATATTACATACCTTGCGAGTTTTCTTGGTAGTTTTGTTATATTGTATCAGCTACATATTTGTTTCGTTGGAGGCCATTGTCAATAAAGCTGCAAGCACGCCAACTTTATAATGGCTCTAGAAACTGGTGCACATAATTAATAGGCCATGCTGTTGAGAGCCATTCTACAATTTATTGTTTTACAGCGCGTTCTGACTATAAATTTCTTAATTGGCCCCCACTTTACGCTTAACGGACTCGGACCCTTAATTTACAAGGGCGAGCACGGACAGTATCAAGACTTTTTCACTATGCGTACACCGCCTTAACAAGCCGACGATCATATAATTTTGGAAGGGAATTTAACATTGTTAAAGCAGCTGAGAGAACGGCGCGAACTTGTGAGCAACACACCAATTTTCACATTAAAATAACAGACTTGGACGTCTTTTTTTTTAATCTATTTTGTCGGAACTTACTAACAAGGTATATCGTATTATATTGATACCGTAATTTGTAAGTTAAAACGGGTCTGACAACGTAAATGTTTTGAAATTGATCTTTCATTACTTGTTAGTGTTCTTTACAATTTAAAAGAACACTTAAGTTATATTAATTCATGATTGTAATATATCTCGTTATTGTGATTACAGTTTATACAAATTAGATAATAAAGTCTGTTTTTCAATTAAATGTATTCTGATTATATAGTTATGTTTAACATGGAGGTCATCAATAAAAGAGTTAAATGGTTTTTATCAATGTTGGCGTCCATAGGCTACTGCTTACCATCAGGCGGGCTGTAAGCTTGTTTGTAAAAAAAATGTTTGCGCTAACATAAAGTAGATTTTATAAGAGTTTATAAACTAAAACTTACATTTCTGATTTGAATTAAGTAGGTAAGTACATAATATTTAGGTTATGCTTCAAGTACACACGGTCACGTCACGATTCTTATAAATTGACTCTACCTACTCTTCAAATTTGAGCAACTTACTATCATTGATTTATGTAGTCAGAAGTGTTTATTAGCAAACTACCGACTAAATTCGAGTTTTAATCTTAACTAGGGAATATTCCGTTAGGATATCTAGATACTAGGAAATTAATTGTTCTCTAAGTAGTTGCAAGAATATCGCTTCTTCTAGTTTAATTTTTACACATAGAATTAAAATACTTAATAATATTTATTCAGGTTAATTCCAAAATCTTCGAAATTCGTCTTTTTGCTCAGCTCTACTAAAACAATCTCACGTAGCCGTGATTTATTCAAGATTATAATAGCTAAAAAGGTATATACAAAATGTTAGTAAAACTATGAGTTCTTTTCTCATAGTACAACGATGTCAGCGTTTTTAGACATGAGTCTCGTATGAGCCGGCGCCGGCAGGCACACCAAGTAAAATATTCAGGGCAAAAGTCAGTCACGACACCGATGCTCCTCCGACTTTTAAGACCTTACTCCCTCAGTTGTGTTTTATACTTAGCTGGGATTTTGAAAATAACTACCGCTTTAAAATGTTTTGAAAAATATGTAAAAATGATACCTACACAATGTAACATACCTAGTAGGCAATTAATAACATTAATTAAATACCGCATTTGACTGCGTACTGCTTACTGCTATGCTACCGTCGCCTGTAGCGTGATGTTATGTCGAGAACTGGGCTATAATACGCAAAAAGATTTTTTTAAATCCGACTGGTATTTCCAGAGATTACCGCGTTCAAACAAACAAACAAACTCTTCCGCTATATATACCTATAGATTTATATGTGGTATACTATACTTACTAAACTTTTGAGTTAAATATATTATATTCCCCTCATTGCTCCTCATTGCTTGATGGTACAGACTATTAAAGAAAATATAAATGCAATTGGTGACGATATTTTCTAGCAGTAAATATAAAAAAGATTTATAAGATGAAATAATCGTAAGGTTGTGTTGATACTGTAGATATATTAGACAAACGTCTACTCGTAAATAGTCCCTCACAGGTAAAGCTGGCATTTACTAGTGTCAATTACTGATGCGGGTGTTCACCACTCGTATCTGTCATATCAATTCCCATTTTATTTCTCCGTAAAAGCATTCAATACATTTTATAAAAAGTGTAAAGTGTGATACATATTTTATGATATCTTATAGTAGGTACCTACTTATCTTCATAGCTGATACAAATTGCTTAACGATACAAATTACTGCAATATAATTTTACTGCATTTCGTGATGTCATTCACCCAATAACATACTTGTCGGTAGCTTTGAGTCACCAAACAAATTTCACTTTTAAACAATCCGCTATACAACATTTAATTTTATTATACCAAAATATTTTAAAAGCGAAACAACATTGTTAAATCGTAAACGAAAGCAAAATCATTTGTAACCAATCAACAAATGAACTACTAAAAGTGAAACTTTACTCGTGGGTACAAAACAAAATTGTTCAAACAATAATTTTAGAGAATAGTGTCGCAATGAAAAACTAAGATAAAACAAGTGGACCATAAAGTTACTGTTGTAAACATTGCTTATAAAACATTTCGGTTGACTGAGACGCAAACAAAAGTTTTCGTAGAAATTCCTCGCCACCCTTTCGGCTTCCTTAAATTGTTATTGTGGTAATAAGCCCCCGGCGAACATGTGACTTTTATGGCCAACCAGTTCTCTAGAGTTTTTGGCAGAGCACATTTTGTCACTGACACAATTACCGAGCCCAGTACACCAGAAGAACAATGATGGCTATTTTTGACATATTGTGCGAAGGACATTCATGCAATACATTTACTTTTTATGTTGTCCACACCCGAGTTTCGTGTCGTAATGAAGAAGGGAACAATTATTACTTCACCGAATTGTTTTTACGGAATGTGTTTGCGCGTTATCAGGCTTTCCTAAACTAGTTGTGACGCATAAAACAGTTTTTGTAGGAGTTGTGCACTTTTATAGCCATTTCAGTTTAGTTCCCAGCAAATTAGACATAAAAGATGTAGGTAAATATATATTTTTAACTGCGTCTTTGCTTACTGCTCTGCTCCCGTCATCAGTGGCGTGATGTTCATAGCCTATAAACTTCCTGGAGAACTGGGCTATCATTCGCAAAAAGAATTTTCAAATCCGACTTTACGTAGTTTCAGAGATTAGCGCGTTCAAACAAACAAACTCTTCCGCTTTATATAATAATATTTTTATTACAATCGTTGGCTTGTTGCTGCACTAATCATGATTACGCACGCGCACTAAGGGTCCCAAGTGTTACTCTTTACAAATGATGGTATATATATATTTTTTTAAATAAAAATATATGGGACTATGTTGTGGCTACTTATTTTTTAAGTAATAATATATGTGCATTTACATACCTGCAATAGTATTAAAAATGTAATGAAGTACGCGTTATTTTATTTTATTATTCACGTTAGCAATGTGTAACACAAGTACATAATATCATAAGAAACTTCTACCAAGGCCTTATCCGAAATATATTTCAAACGAATTTTAACAACAAAATTGACTGACAATGTAATACAAACTCGAAATTCTTCGCTTAATACCTGTCTTTATTACACAAAGTACTCAGCTGAGAGTTCCTTCAAAATTGTCGTTAAGCCGTGTTACGTGTAATTAATTACCATCGTCGAAGAATCCGGCGCTCTCGGGACAATAAAACGCTTTCGGATTATGATATGAAATGCTGAAAGCTAATTCAACTCGTAATAAATCTGAGACTTGATAATTACCAGCCGTCTTAAGAAGCGTCGTAAAGCGGGCCAACTCTTTGTATAAAGGAATAACTTTCATCTACTTCAAAAGATGCCAACTTAGCAGTTATAAATAAAAGGACTCGAGACGTATTATTGTAAACATTCAGAAAACTGCATGAAGCTAAGTGCCTTGAATATAAAGTGCTTATAAAAATGCTACAACGGTCTTTCTCGTTTCTCGTTTATTTCATTAGAGGGTGCTCAAAGGAAAATATGACAATTTTGTTACGAGAATTAAAAAGTTACCTGTTCTTAGGGTAATATAGTAACAAGTTTAATTTTCTTCGTTTCTGGTCCGGCATTAGGCAGGCCCAAACGTAACTTCAGTGTAAAATATTTAAATTGACTTTATGAGCGAATAAGATATTCAGTTTGATCGTTTTACTGTCGATTTGCATTCAAGTACGGTTATAATGCTAAGTTAATTTAATACTTATTGCTTCCTATATTGGTAAGCGCTGTATTTGTCATAATATGTCAATTGTACTTTTAGCGATTTATAGCGATATATATATATTTTTATCTATATATATATATATAAATTAAAATCCATCGTAACATTAATTGAATTTTGAAATTATATGCTCTTATATGGGGCTCTAGCGTTTTCTTTTAGTCTTTGTTAGTTACCTATAGTGTTTGGTCAATATCATCGCGAAATCATAATAGTAATTCTCCTGTCAATCATATAAGCTCAGTATAATATCACATTTAATTTTATAGCCCCGTTATAGGTTTTCTTGATACGTGGCCGGTCGGCCGCCGAACTCTAACTCTACTCGAGAATAGTGATTACAGTAGTTTAGGTAAATGTAGTACAGGAAATCACAATGGATAGCTTGATTTAGTATTGTTAGAAGAGGTTTTTAAAACCCGAAATTACAGATTAGTATTATTTGCTCTTAATATCATGAAGCTTTTTTTATGTAAGTAGGTATTTCAAATTAATTATAATTTTTTCTAGCGTTTTCAATTTTATTTACAATTATTTTAATTAAATAAATAAGCTAAGTAAATAATATAAAAAAATATCTTATAAAATATCTGTGAGTAGAAAAAATTTAAACGAGCTGCCCAAAACCTCAGGTTTGAAACGTAAGAGCTGTTTGAACATACGTCCGGGTTACACAAGGCCAGTCTTTCAAGCCTGGTTAGCAAGCCAGTGTTAGTTAATCTACCGCGATAGAATAAACGCGTGGTATTTCTACTCGATTCGAGATACATAACATTATTTGATGCGAGAACGCCTCCTTTTATGATACAAAATATGCTAAAATAAAACCAACCAACAATCCTCCACTGGTCAACACATAGCCTCCTCCAATTTGTATTTGCTCGGTTCTTCACAGTCCGCATCCAGTTAGTTGCAGCTAAAAAGATAACTCGCATAAAAAATATTCATGACCTTGGTCTACCTGTATACCAAGTTTCATCCAAATAAGTTCAACAAATTATAATATATAATATAATAATACCACAACAACCACACAATGCCATCTAGACCCAAAGTAAGCATATATTAATAGCTTGTGATATGGGTTCTAGAATGCGGATAAACATACTTATATACTTTTTTTTTGTAAATACACATATTATACTAGAAAACACCCCGACCAATGCAAATAGCCATGTTCATGTACAAAAATAATTGCACTGAGCGGGAATCGAATCCGCGACCTCTGCGTGGCAGTCCATACACAGTACCACCGAACCACAGAGGTTGTCAAAATTACGCTTAACAGAGCAATAAATATCCAAACATTTTTGCAAAGTTAAATATGAGTAAGCCAATTCACTTTTCTATTTCTATTAAAGGAGAGAACAGTTGGCTTAAGTTAACTCAAGTTAAAAACATTTCTTCATTACCCAAAGCTCGTTATATGTAAACCATTATACAAAGATTACCGAGCGTGAGACTATATTGGGTAGTATTACATCCTCTATATATCGTTAAATAGGCGGTCTCTACATGGTAGGGGCCGGTGTAAGCGAAGCATAACCTATGCCGTTTTTATTCTATAACGAGCATACAAACTATTATTACTACGTCACCGTGTCAAGCCCACATCACTTGTACATCCGCCCTAAATCCATACCAACTCACAATCTGATATCGTTTGTTTTACATCACTCAATTTGACAAGGTCCTAATTGCTGCCATCACAATATTAAATACGACCTTGTACAAGTAAGTTAGAATAACTAAGGTTATAAATGATAGTTAAATGATTTCTTGACAATTTAATGCAGTATCTTATCGTGTGTTGAAATTCGTTAATAACAATTATGTAGGAATGAAGATAAGTATTGGGAGTATACTAAAGTACCTGTGGGGTCAACATTTCATATATTTAAGTAAGTTACTAATGTGGTTTTAAGTAGATAACCCCATCTTGATTGATGAATTGGTTCTTCCAGTGTTTTGCCCGGCAGTAGATAGGCGGTAACAAAAACTGATTTAAATTTGTTTATCTTAATAGAGATTAATGTAAGGGCTGGCAACAGATGATTTATTTTACATGTATATCAAGAAAGTTTGCTACTTACACAATCACTAATTTTGAAAATTATACGTAATCTGTATAGGTACCTACTTACTTAGATAAATAACTAAGTAATGTATTGCATATTATAGAGTAAGCAAGGGCTCACCTATATAATCGTTTAAATGCCAACAACAACCTAACTAACACATTTTCATAGTTTATCAATTATTCATAATGATCAACAAATATACCCGTTGAACTATTATTATTTTTGCATAAATTACAGCCATTGAATCAATCAACCAAATCAACCTGTAAATGGTAACTAACAATAACAAATGTTGCAGAGGAAATTATCGATGCGATGCATACAGATCGATATTTGTAACTTATTCCTTCGAAAACAATAATAGAGTCCTACACTCCAATTATGTAATTCTTTCTTTTTCTTTTTCTTTTTGTGTCGACAAAGACCGGCGCCAGTACAGGAAAAATAGATAACATTTTCAATCCTTCAAAATTGTCTGCCATGATATAAATGTTTGTATGTTTAATTACATTACATACTAGTAGTAACATTTGTATCATAGTCGATAATTATACACTTTTTAATACCTTACACTGCTCAGCTACTTACTTGAAGAACAGAAAAAAGGCGTGTACGTTAAAATCTGTCAATAAATTATGTAACTTCTGCTTATTATGCACTGCATTTTAACACTTCAACTAATGTCCTAACTATAAAATTTGATAACAGATTTGAAAAGATCAACAAACATTTGAAAACAAAGCACTAATTTCCATCTCAGTCATACCCTCCAATACAAATAGTTCTTTCCAACTTATCTTCCTTACACATTACGTGATCTGAATACGAAGTAGGATCCTCGGCGCGCTTAAGATACACCATTATATTCGAACAGGATTATCGTAATCCGTTTCACGTTTGAATCACCCAAAGTGCCCATTTTTAGAAACTTCCACACCGAAAGGTCCATTTCATAGTAGGATTACTTCGTATCCGCAGAATGCTCGCTATACCACTCAGACTTCATTAAAAGCAATAACGGGAACGCAGCCTACCAACGCAATCCAGAAACTAATCTCTTCTGTTTGCATTTTGTACGAGAGCCAAATCTAACTCGTAACTCGCACTGAGTGTACCACGAAGGAACAGGATCAAAAGTTCGTTCCATGTTCGTCATACATAGCATAGTTTGAAACACATTTTGTTACAATTGTCTTTATTACTACGAAATGGAATACTAATAATATGATCTGCAATTTTGTACTTTAATTGGAGTACAATATTATATTGTGCTGTGGATAAAGAATCTTCCAATTCATGAAAATTACTGTTTTAAATTTTGACTTTATACTTCCATTTCAAAGAAGAATATTTGAACTTTGTTGACTTTTTCAACAGTGTCCATAACAAAGGTCCTTTTATTTATTAATATTGCTTACTGTTGTTTGTTTTTGCGACTAGACTTGCACACAAAAATACAGGAAGCCTAGTTAATAAGCAGTGGACATTTTAATTCCTAGTTCAGACAAATCTTCGTTGATTCTTGATTATTCTTTCAGGTTACAGTATAAAATAATCTACTATAAATAAAAAAAAAAAAAAAAAAAAAATACAATCATCTCTATACTTTAAAATTATCGAAAAGTAATCTTTGAATTCTATGTCTTAAAGCCAGATAATTTTGTTATATATTATTACAAAAACCAATAATATAAGAAAAATACTACAACAACCACACAACGCCATCTAGACCCAAAGTAAGCATTATATTAATAGCTTGTGATATGGGTTCTAGAGTGGCGACCACGAACCGGAAGACGCAGCGTGGGCAGGTGGACCGACGACCTTATAAGGGTGGCGGGCAACCGATGGATGAGGGCGGCGAACGACCGGCCACGGTGGCGAAAATTGGGGGAGGCCTATGTCCAGCAGTGGACGTCTTTTGGCTGATATGATGATGATGATGATGATATGGGTTCTAGAATGCGGATGAATACTTATACTTATACTTTTTTTTGTAAATACATACATATTTATTAAACACAGAAAACCCAGACCAATGCAAATAGCCATGTTTGCCATGCACACAAATATTTGCATTGTGCGTATATTAAAAATGAATTCTTAAATAAAAACTGCACTGTTGGTCTAGTGGTTAGTGTAACTGACTGCGACGCCGGGTGTCGTGGGTTCGATTCCCGCGGAAGGCAAATATTTGTGTGATGAACATTTGTATTTGTCTTTAGTCTGGGTGTTTTCTATGTATTATAAGTATGTATTTACAAAAAAAAAGTATGTATATGTATTATATTTCAGTTATCTAGTACCCATAACACAAGCTCTGCTTAGCTTGGGACTAGACGACAGTGTGTGATAGTGTCCACATATTATTATTATTATTATTATTAAAGCAAACTTACCCAAGTGATTAAAAGAAACTTCAAGACGCTTCGTCTAAAGGATAATAAAAAACCGCTACTACCTCTGCCGACATAAACCCACGTAAAACATCGAAGCACTGACGATAAATAAAAATAGCGTCCGTAACATATTGCCATATACGAAGAAGCCCTCTTGTCACTTGGCACGGTACTTAAATCAGCTGCCAATGCGCCGATGCACCTGTGGAAATGTCGATTATGCAAATGGTAGGGGCTCTTTCAACTAAACACCGCGGCACCGTCAGTGTGGAGAAACGTTCGATTCAAAAATTCTTTCGCATTTTTTCCTTATTTTTCACCTTTGTACTTTTTACGACAAAGTTGCAAAATGCGTCAATTAAATTAGCATACGGTTACATTATTTTAATGGTTGTTTTAGTTTCTTTTCAAGACAGTATTATGTATAGATAAATTTACTATAATTTTACCTTTTTACGAAAATATACAGTACTAGCTGTTGCCCGCGACTTCGTTCGCGTGAAAATGTGAATGTGCGCCTATATGAGTAAATTGCCTGCTTGATCTTACGGCAATCGTACATTTTATCAGTAACAATCAGTAAATAATTTATATCTCTACAGCGAATCCCATTTAAATCCGTTTACCCATTTTGACATTACAAAAACCATACCTACTTACATCAATTCATACGTCTATGTACCTAGCTTTAGTTTAGCAATCTGACCTTTTAACCCCGTAGAGGTTTACTTTCCAAAAAGAAAAAAAATTAAACAATCTATTGTTTTAATCATGGACTTGACTCTGCATCGAATTTGTAATCCTTCGAAGACGACTGTTACAATTCACATTTTCCAAACAAACGTAAGTTTAGATCCTACTAATATTATAAATGCGAAAGATTGTCTGTGTGTATGTTGTGTTTGTTGCCACTCAGCGCCTAAACGGCTGAATCGATTTCGATGAATATTCGTATGTAGATATAATAGGTGCCGGCGACGGACATAAGCTACTTTTTATCCTGAAATTTGGTCTGGTTCCCGAGGGAGAAAAACACATTTTAAGCGCGGGCGAAGCTGTGGGATGCCGCTTACAGTATCTAGAACAGAATCAGCTCAGCGACTAAATAATAAAACAAAATTTACTAAGTAATTGACATGAAAGTTTGAAATAAATTTGAAAGTAAGCAAAAGTACCTACATAATTAAATAAGTTTATTTAATATCTATTTGGTGTCAGAATTTCTAAATTAAAATCAAATGAATATTTAAGCGCGCAGAAATTAAATAATCAGAGAAACTGAACTTCAATGAAGTAGTATAAAGCAGACAAAATTCGTAAATTCAATACATGCGACAACGACGCCTACCGTCGCGTTACAGCTCGTTTGGGTAGCCGACCTAACCTAGTGACAACGGCGCGTCCTTTGCGTTCCAAGCTTCAATTTTCAAATTGAAATTCTTTTGAAACAAATAGTAATTCGACGGTGGAAAAGAAAAAACTCTTAAGCGCCAAATAGCAAAGTGTGGGAAATGAGGTTTACTTTTTTATTATTGGTTGGAAGATATTGGTGTCTTTGGAGAATAATTATGTTTAAAATTTTATCTAAATTATCAAATAGGTATAAAGCAAATACCTAACTTAACTCTATCTATCGCAAGAAAGTTGGCGTTTAAGAAAAATAATCTTAAAACTTGTCAGCAAAAATATTATCTCCTGTAAATCATGTAAAATAATAAATAGAAATAGTCTTATTAGAAACTATTACCTCATATTTGGAAAGTAAAAAATGTTGAACAGATCATAATATAAAAACCTTGTAATGAATAATTGTTTAAAGAAATCGTAATGTTCACAATGCTGTTCAGAAGAAATACTTCTAATGCGTCTGTCTCATGCTGTCTTCGGACTAAATTTCTTAAGAATAGTTATGACTTAATAAAAAATATAATATATAAAGGATATTTTTAAAAATCTATAAACAAAACTTTTTATCCAAAATATCCAGATGAAGAAAAGAAAAATGCTTATATATTTACTAAAAAGAGATTGTTTAAAAAAAATCTTTAACAGACTTCTATTACAAAATCACCAGAAACACGTCATTTAGGAGGCTGAAAATTAGATGCTGCACGTACTGGGGACGGTAAAGGAAAACTTAAAACGGCAAAAATATGCTCCGATGGCTACAAAAGTTCTACCAGTCGACGCAGAAAAAAAAACCCTATCTAAATATCTAGATAACTCATTTTGGCCAAAATGGCACTTTAGAAGTTTTTCTTTTCCACTGACGGTGTCCTTTTTCGTGTTTTATGCTGGATTCACACGCTTGCCAAAAAAAGACGCGTGTTGATTGTTTTTATTGTAAGTGTACATATTGAAGTCATATTAACAGAGTTTAGGTATACATATAGTATATCAGTTAACATCCACATCTTCTTTGTCGAATTATTCGTTTCCTTTTATTTTCTCTCTTTTCATTTTGTTTTTTTTTTTGTAATAAAAGTACCTAAGTTAAACTAAATGTTAAAGCTTACAACAGTTGGACTTTCAACATGCTTGTTTCTTCAAAACACACAACACATTACACTCGAAAACGTGTGGATATCGCTGTTTGGACCACCTAATATATTCAAGCGTTTGTTTCTGTTTATAGTTTGTGCCAAGTGGCAAGCGTGTGGATCCGGAATTAAATCTGAGATGTCATTTATTTTATTCTTTAAAAATAAGCATTCTATAGAAGTTTCATACAAACTCTGCCACCCCTTTTTACACCCTTAGAGGATGAATTTCACAAAATCCCGCCTTAGTGAGCACCTACATCCTAAAAGGAATCCCCATGCAAAATTTGAGACCCGTAGTACTTGTAGTTTCTGAGATTTCGTGATATGTGAGTCAGTAAGTGACCTTTCGCTTTTATATATATAGACGTAAGCATAACTAAAAGCTAAGCCTAAAAGCTAGCCCTGTTTATTCGATCATATTAAGAATCAATCTAGTAGTGAAACACCGATACAAAAATTATTAATTACGAGACGGTAAATAAATTATTTAAAAATCATTTTCTTGTAAGGTAATAGTTTTGCATCATCAAATTAATGAATTAAAAAACAATAACAATTCAGAAATTTAAGTTAATTTAATTTAATGGCAATACTGAATAACGTTTGGAAATCGAACATGCCAATTGAATGACAATCGGTCTCGGAGGAACTCCTCCGAATTGTGGTACTATTCGAATTCATTTTCGCGGACTTTCATTAGGTTCGCATCTAATAAATCTATACTATTATATAAAGCGGAAGAGTTTGTTTGTTTGTTTTAACGCTCTAATCTCTGAAACTACCACTCAGTCAAGGAAGGTTATAGACTATGTAACGCTACGCTAATCAGAATTTTGAATGATTATAATTTTTATTTTTATTTACTGGCGCTGTTAGCCTAAATCAACTCACATGTTAGGCTAAGGCCTCTCTCCATGATCTACGATGATACTCTTCAGTCCGTAGCCAATGTGGAGCAAAAAGCATTTCAGATTCGTTTCGTCGACGATGATTAGCTTGAGTGGTAATAATTAAATTGGTTGATATCGCAAGTTGCATTTAGAACATAAATGCAACTTGCGATATCACTAATTAACCTCATTTGGGTACTTAACCTGTCTTCGATTATTCAACACTTCTAAAACAAACTTATAGAGTCTTAACTCAGTCAAGTGAACTAAAATCGTTGTCAAAAGTTATAAACTTCGTAACAGGACAGCGCTCGGTTTCTGAATTGATTTCAGTTCAGTTGGAAAAGTGCATGATAGATGCTCTTTACCTAGTGTAGCAAGAAACTGATAGTATAAAGTTATCTTAAAGATTTTCTAACTTATAAAGTCGATCAAATGTTGAACGCGTGAGAGTTGTTTTCTGTTTATGATGGCATTATAATATAGAAAAACCGGTTACAATAGGCTCCGTACCCAATCATAGCCCGCAGTGACAGGTTTTCATACGGACGGGAAGGAAATTTTGGAAATATAAAATACTAAATGTATATGAAAGATAATGGGAACGTGGCACTCACGGGACCGAGCGAACAAAACAGTCACGTTTTCGTCACGTTCACGTTCCGTCCAAGGTATTATATCGTTACGTATGCAGCGGCCTTAATATAAAGGTTTTACGCTTAGTATGAAAAACTTGTTAATTTTCATTTTTATTTTGTTATCTGTTGTAATAGCGGCAGAAATACACGCTCTGACAGGCGGATATACAGCGGAAAGTTAGTACTGAGGTTCCATTAGCACTTTCTATGACGGAACCCTAGAGTGAATGCTTTAACAATAACATTTTATTTAACAACAAGCATCCCATAGATAGATAAACAAATTGTATATTTTTATGCAATTTACTTTATCTCCAACGAAATTACTATTCTATTATATCAGATTTTATTTTATTTCCTTGATAAAGATTGTTGTAAAGATTCTAATTTTGTTATTGGCCTTATTTAACGCAATGCGGGGATATAAAGCCTCTACTATTATCGAATGCATTTGTTTTACAACCCATTCCAGTAATTCAGTGCATACGTTTAATACTGCTATTAGAGAAAAAGAATAGCAGTAGTATGGCAGTAAATTGCAAAGCATTTCGTTTAAAATTTAACTTGAAATGCACTTTGTTTTATATCACCTATTAGCACATTAGAATGATAACATGGTATAAAGAGTGCGGGTTCTTTTACGGCCTATCATTTAATTTATAGACGAGCATCATTAACGAACCAGCTTTTCTATAGATTTGATTATTTTTTTATAGTTAGTATAAACTTAAATAAAAGTTCAGATTATTATAGGCATAATAGAAACGTTAAGTTACCAATGGCTTTTATAGATTCAAAGATATCTCCTTATCAAATTAAGATAAAGAAGATATCTGATTAGAATATTTTTAGTAAATATTAGGTTTATGATGTAAGCTTTCGGTATGTGTAAAGGCTTCGTATATACGTGGCTGTGATTTCGGAACCAGAAAGTATTAAAATGACTTTCAAAATTGTGACCTTACTAAGTTTATCTTGGACATTACTAAGTTACGGTGAAGAAAACTTTAAAGAAGTAAAAAAATGTGTCAAACTACCAATTTGTGCAGATCATGTATACTGTGTGTGAGACGAGGCCTTTAGTCTCCAGTGGTATAATATATTATAAGCTTTATTACATTTTATAGAAAACACTATCCTATCTTTCTAAAATAACGGAATGTTCGTTTTGAATAAAGAAAAATAAAGAGTTGAACTTTTCACATGTTCTGGCCTCTTAACTATGAGTCGGATGTCCCGATAATGGCATAACAGATATAACATATTATTGTGCTTTAGAATTTAGGTTAGTTTAGTGCGTATTTGTTCTTTTTTATAAACTTTTTTTCAATCAGCTTACGACACACCCGATGCGAAATAAGTAGGTATAGGTACGTCTGGTTTATTCAGCCAGAAACTGAAAATAAACATCAAACCAATAACTAATGGGCACAAAATATGCACTTTACTACCATCGATGACCATCGGTGGAGCTACAAAGACTGCACTAGAGAGGCTAGTCAGTAGTCTCGGTCAAATCTGATAATATCTACTTATTACTGATCATATCAAATCATACAAAATTCAGTAGCAGTATAGCTATAATATTCGTAAAAGGCGCTAGGTGTTAAAAGTACATTCGATGTTGTTTGAGGCTAGCCTCCCACGTCGCGCGATCTTTACCTGCGATGTACTCATTCCTCCTTTTATGTAAAAGACTACGGCTTACTGGATGTGCCTACCCTTTACATGTTAAGAATTTACACGACTTGGCTTATGACCTATTGATAGATGAAGGATTGTTTGAAATAACCATTCATGACCACATATACGTCACTAATACATTTAAATAATATAAATCGAAGAAGCTTAGAGTCATCGCCACGCAAAATCTCACCGTTAGAGCATTGAACCGAAATATCTAGTTATAATTTATTTTTTTATTAGTAAACAATTTCTGAAAGTATCTATCGGTATGCTTTTTGGCTCTTAAAAAAAAAATTAAAATTATGACTATTAGACATTGTCAACTATTTGATAAATTTGGTGTCGCAAGGATTCTTATACTACAATAACTGCTTACCATTAGATGTAATAATAGACGTAATGCGATCCAGCAAAGATTTTAAAAGGACTAGTACTTATATTCATTTGTACAAAGCACTCATCAGGTCCCAATTAGAGTATGCTGTTATGATTTGGAATCCTCTGTATAAGAAATACATAGATAACTTAGAAAGGATACAGTGTAAATTCGTCAAGGCATTGCAATACCGCTGCCGCAATAATTTCATAGCCGAAACAAATATTATGAGTAACACTAAATTACCTGATTTACAAGCCAGACGCCTTTTTCTAGAGACAATGTTCATATATGACTTATGTAATAACCGATACGATTGCTTAGATTTGACGAGTAAATTATGTTATATTGTGCCGAGAACTGTGATGAGACGTGAAGTGCGCGGACATAATCTTTTTGCTGTTACATCTTGTCGCACAAATGCTGGCGTCCGCGCACCTCTGCGTCGCATTACAAAAAACTACAACGAACATTTTACCGATTTGGATTTATTCCACTTATCTGCTGGTCAGTTCCGAATACTTTTAATTAATGAAATTAATAACTTGTAGTCTACTGTAACTTTATTTGTTTTCATGTTTACTTAGATTGTAATTTTCTTATTTATAAAGACAGTAATGATTCACTCAAGCTCAGTTCTTGCTTTTACAAATCAATTATGTAAAATACGTGGAAAACGTTGTGGGTTTCACATATACCAAAATATTGTTAACTATACCTACTTTTATCAATGTGTGTGTGTAACTGTTTGTTTTTCCTGAAATAAATAAATAAATAAATAAATAAATAAATATTAGATATGCCGTCTGCTTGTTTGCCACCAAGCCCGCCTGACCGAAACACACTCATATTATTACTCAACAAATATAGGCATGGGGTTCCATATTGGGCCTCAATATCTTTACAAAAATAAGCAAAAACCCGGCACCAAAGTTTTGAAACGTCAGGCACATTGGAAAAGTGGTCGCCTCGCTACTCTCGAAGTACATGCAATGTCCAGAATAAAACAAAAAATATCTGATCCACAAACAGTTACTGAGTTCATCACTACAAATTCTGTAGTGCTTTTACGCTTCAGATGTACCTATAAATAATTTAGTTCAGATGTAGTGATTTACACTAGAAGATTTTTTTGTGCAACTTTGATGTCAAACCAGCATAAATATGGCCCACTTAGTGGTAAGTGATAACTGATAAGCGTGATCTATGAATAATATGAACATGTACAACCATGTACATGGTTGTGCTCTTGAAGCATTACTGAAAACACAACCAAACCGCTGCCAAATGACAAAGGAAAAGAAAGAGAATCGATAGAATAGAAGGGTCTCGAGCGCTCTTGCTCTCTAGGCAATTAGTAAGTATGGCATTGGTACTAAAACTAATACTTTACCACGGTATTCTATGAGAGATCAATAGTTAAACAGAGAAATTACCGTTCAACTAAATGTAAAGTGCTTCTAGTATTTAAAACTTACATAAATCACAAACCTATATTCCGTGCTGTACACACCTGCAAATACCCTGCCACTTTTGAGACATAACGAAATCCAATTAAATACATCTAGATATTTCACCAACTGATCATTAGGGTGTACACCGCTTGTTAGAGGCCCTGTTTAAACGTGCCTCCAGAAGCCAGTCATGATTTCTGACTTATTTCGTTCTACGAAGAAGCGATGTTTCTAAGAAATTTGTGTTGAGTGAGAATTTACTTATGATGTAAAATGATAAATCTTTTTATGTAAATTAATAATGTTAGGTGGATAAATTTGATCGTCCAAGGTATAACAACATTTTCTAGTTTTTCAGAATAAAAAAGCACTAGTAACATTATATTATATTTATAACACATAAAATTTTTTCAAACTTACGAGGAATAGGAAGATGCCTAATTGTGGAAATATTTATATAAAAACACCTTACTATATTATCAAACAATGTTTCTACTTAATACAAATAATGATAATAAATATTTATATTTTAAGAGAACTTACTATAAATATTATTTTAAAAGTTGGAGCGATTTTTTTGATTAAATATTTATACAGTACTAAAATAAACTTAGGTAATATTAAAAATGTGCTAGAACTATATTAAACAGCAAATACTTACTTGCTACGTATTTCAAAGCATCGTATTATAAAATTAGTTCTCAGTGTATCCTGTCGGCTTCGTAAAATAGCCCGTGGCGATCTCTTGTTACTTTACTTGATCTTTACTTAGCGAGTATTCAAACATTGGAAGTTATGTTCCAGATAACTCAGTTCGTTATTAGTTTTGTTTTGTTAGGCGTAAACGACATACTAATATGTGGCTATGGCTATACAAAATAGGATAGGGTTATGAAAGATATTATAGCTGCTGCCAGGGAGGTTACCCGTGTAAACAGGGTATTGATTAGTAGAACTAGTTCAGTTGAGGTTTTCCCCCCCAACGGGGTTCTCGCCTTGTCGCGGCGGTGGGGCTTAGTAGCCGTGGTTACCAAGGACCACGGTGAACCAAGAGGAACCCCAAGGAGGCGCCGCTCCTCTGGGCTTTGCCGGTAAACCCACGATGGAGCGGCTCTGGTGGGTTGCGGTGCTGTTTGGGCGGCACCGCAACTGGGTCGGGCTGCAGTGTTGCTTCGGCGACACTGCGGCTGAAGAGTGGCGGGGCCGCGGCGGGAGAGGAGTGCCGGTATAACGGTGCGCCGTTCTCCCTATCCTCTGCGGCCGAGTTGGCCTGCGGGCGGCGATCGGGCAGTCGCCGCCCGAACAGCACGGGCCCGAGACGGCAGTGCTCGTGTTCCGCACGCGCCTCTCGAAGGAGGGGGGGGCTAGGCCCCTAAATCGGACGGGGCCCACTCGCGGTGAGCGGGCCATGGCCCGTCGGGGTCGCGGATGAATGCGCAAGCGACTCCCGTGACCCCGACACTCTGGGCGTCTGGAGGAACACCGTGGGTTTTAGTCGGTATGCTGGCCGCTCTTTGAGTGCAGTCGGAGAGTCCGACATAACCTCCTCCGCCTTGCCCGGGCGGGTGCGTATGCGTAATGCATTTCCCACGTAAAAAAAAAAAAAGTTCAGTTGAGGTGTTGTAAAATAAAATTAGTTTATAAGTCTCCAAGACACGTTCTAGATAACTGAATGTACTATATGGTCTATTTGCTTGACTGATTTTAACAAATCATTGAATTAAAAACTTTTCAATATTTTCACAAGGTTATATATATATATAAAATATTTTAGTAGAATATATCCGTGATTAATAGTACTTACATAGAAAAAATATTTGCTATGTTGCAAAAAAAACACGTATTTTAATATGAACACTACTGTTAATGAGTCGAAATGGCTTAGTGGATCGCTTCGTAAACGCGAGGTCGTGGGTTTGAATCCGGGCAAGTACCAATGTGACTTTTCAAATTATATCTACTTTCTTAGTTTATCTTAGATATTTCTGACTAACGGTGAAGGAAAACATCGTTAGGAAACCTGGACTTCTGAGCAAGCGTGGCGATTAATGCTCATGCCTTCTCTGAAGGAGAAGAGGGTTCTTCCTGCGGATAGTAACGGGCCGATATGATGATGATGATGACTACTAATTACGCAGTAGGCAAAAATGTAGCCTGACTGTGATTACAGTTTCTTTATTTATAACAATAAAATAGCAATTAGGCAGCCAACCAATTAATATATCACGACAGAAAAACCCGAGCAGTCACACACGGTACGAACAATATTAAACTATCATCCGTACAAGAAACAGTAGTGTTCATTAATTAAACGTTCACCCTCGTTATTATCAACACCTGTTCTTGAAAAGCCTTTAATAATGACGTCATGGCAACAGCTGTGAGTGGTTGTGGGCAAAACGTTAGTTTTCCGCAGCACTGCCTGTAGGAAAATTAAAACTAAATTAACTGTATCGAGGTTACTGTTGAAATTAATTTTCCTTCATTACGGCTTGTAAATGACGTCTCTTGTACTTTGGTTTATTACGATTTTGAATGTATTTTTCTGTATATTTAATTTTATATTCATATACGTTAATTATTATTCTATTTATGATTCAATTAAATAATAACTACGTTATACTTACTAAATAGTGTACCTAATGTGAAAATACATGTCCGCCTACTGCAAAATGTTATTGAACTCTGTCCGATTGGGCTGTGGTATGAACGACTATCTACCGACGTTATTGTTCAGCCTATGCTGAGATGGTGACCTTTTCCGGCGGGTTTTTATTTTGCTGACAGTGATAGACGAGCAAACAGCCCACGTGATGGTAAGTGGTAACTGTCGCTCATGGACGACCCACAGTCTCTAGCATTGCTCCTGCAACGTCAGGGACTCTACGAAGCCGCTGCCTACCGTGAAACGAGTGGGGTAGGTGAGGAAATCAGTTCAGCCGCTCTCGAGATTTGCGCTTTCACACATTCAGCGATTCATTTTTATATTATGGACTGGCTTCCCGCGGCCCGGTTTCATCCGCGTCATTGCTTACTGCTCTGCTCCCGTCGCCAGTAGCGTGATGTTACATAGCCTTAACCTTCCTGATAACGGGGCTGTCATATGCAAAAAGATTTTTTCTAATCCGACTGGTAGTTTCAGAGATCAATCAAACAAACTAACAAACTCTTTCGATTTATATAATTTAGTATTTAAAATTCTATTTTTATTTTTTATGTACCTACCTTATTTTTTGTAAGTTTTTATTGTACG
Source organism: Parascotia fuliginaria (assembly GCA_963082885.1). Classification (NCBI taxonomy): domain Eukaryota; kingdom Metazoa; phylum Arthropoda; class Insecta; order Lepidoptera; family Erebidae; genus Parascotia; species Parascotia fuliginaria. The sequence goes on along the minus strand of OY720180.1, from coordinate 6,927,426 downwards.
GCAAATGGCTGGAATTAAGATTGTTTTCTTTCTTTTCTTTTTTTCTAAATCGGATGGTAATTTCTGACTTTGATATATAAAGTTAAATGAATAAAATTAAAATCAAAATAATTCTATGAACGTGCAAGCGAAAGTCGAATTGTCTTCTGGTTCGAATCGAAAAATACAATTTATTACGAAATAATTGAATATTTTAGTAAAGTCTTTTAAGTCCTAATGGTTGCAAACAAGTAGTGGCCTATCTGATGGTAATGGTATTCATGGACTTCAGCAATACCAAGAGCAATGCAAAGTTACTACCGACTAGATGGCGCTGTGTGAATGTGGTAGAATATTATTATTATTATTATTACTATAAATCACTTTGCCGGCAATCCCAAAGACAAAAAGTCTGCTGCCAGACCCATTGATTTACTGGGTTTAAGGGTTGTATTGTACCTATATAATATAGGCTAGGTTTTCGCCTATATTGTCCTTAATTTTTGTAGGTAGGTACGAGTAAGAGAATACAGTAGGTTTGGCAGTCCCCGGGACTCGAGTATCAAAACTCGGTGTTTCGTATTGTTTATCACTGTTAATCCTGGTTTACAGTGATGGGCATGTGGGCGGGATTGTCCCGAAATGGTAGATATAAGTACTCGCGATGACGGATGTCAAATCAGTGTATATCTGTCCTGTAAGAACTTCAAGCTGTCTAAATCTAAACTGACGGACTCATAAACTGCATCAAAGTTCAGGAATACTTTGTAATGATTTTTTTAATAAGTATGCAAACTTTTTAGATTAAATTATATAAATATGGAGAGACTGGCACTTAATCTTAAAAAAAAGCAAAATTTAAAAATAGAACTGCAGTAAAACAAATGAATATAGCCGGGAAAAGAAAATTTACTCGTAGTATCAGATTTGCGTGTTATTTAAAGCAAAGTTTTAAATTGATTCTCATTGATTTTTTAATCTTTTGTCAATTGAATTATTGTTACCAGCAGAATTGTTGGGTTAGTTTTTCAACTCATCGAGAGTTTTTGAACCATAATATGGATACTTCGTCCGAACAAGCGGCTCAAATTGTAGCACTGGTGCGGGAGGGCTTGGATCAACGAACGATTGGTAGAAATTTAAATTTAAACCAGTCTACGGTTTCTAGAATATACAGAAGGTTTGTGGAGACGGGTTCTTACAGAAGGAGACGTGGTACAGGCAGGACTCGAGCAACCACCGGTCGTGATGACCGATTTATTGTTACAATTTCCCTGCGAAATCGTTTCCTCACGTCAGTTAACATCAAAACAGAGCTTAATGAAGTGCGTGGAGTAAATGTGAGTGCACGAACAATAAGAAGAAGGTGAAAGGACGCTTCCTTTCACCTTCTTCTTATTGTTCGTGCACTCACAGATCCGCTGATATCACCCCTTTTAGACCAGCAAATGGTCCAAAGTTGTCTGTAGCTCACAGACAAGCTCGCTTAAGATTTGCTCGTGATCACCTAAATTGGACAGAAGAGCAATGGGCCCCCGTATTGTTCACGGACGAGTGTAGGACATGTTTATATGTTGCAGATGGTCGCAGAAGAGTCTATCGTCGACGTGGGGAGCGATATGCTCAAAGTTGCATTGAGGAGCGTGTTCCTTTTGGAGGCGGTTCGTGTATGGTCTAAGTGTTCATAGACATGGTCCGTCAAAACGGTAATAGAGGAGGTTTGACTGCACATCGCTACATAACAGAGATCTTAGAAGATCACGTGGTACCTTACATGGGATTCATAGGCGAAAATTTTACTTCAATGCAGGATAATACCCGGCCCACGCTGCTGCACAAGTTCGACAATATTGCGAAGAGGTTGTGATACGTACAATGAATTGGCCAGCACGCAGCCCGGATCTTAATCTCATTGAGCATGTTTGGGATAATGTAAAAAGAGCTGTATATGCGAGAAATCCTGTGCCCACGACAGTGGCAGCACTAAGAACAGCACTTTCAGAAGAATGGGACAATATTCCTCAAGATCTTTTAATAACCCTAATAAAATCTATGCGGAACCGATTAGAATCCGTAATAAGGGCACGTGGAGGTAATACACCTTATTAAAACATAAATAAACCCTTGCATAAAGTTTGTGTCTATTGTTAAAACCATTTTTTTTTATTAAACCAATTTTCCTTAAATTTCTGTTTTTCTTCAAAAAAGTCTTAAGGTCCTTTCCAGTACACAAACTTAAACTTAAGGATATGACCCTACGCTGTTTTAAAGTTCACGAACCAATCTAGAGGTTTCAATTTTAATCTGTATAGAAAGTTTGCATACTTGGTATAAAATATTTATTTCAAAGTCGTCTATTACTTTGATGCAGTTTATGAGTCCGTCAGTGTACATTCTGGCATTATATTGCAATTAGTTATGCATACTTAGATTTATATAACATTAGTTATGCCTTTACACTGTTGATAAAATGCTAATAAGTCACAAAGAGGGTTCCCATTGACGTGGGTATCAAACCTAATTAATCTAAACCAACTGTTTCAAATTTAACTAATGTAAATTGCTCGCTTCTAATTATATTCGGATTCAAATCAAACGCGCTCGGAATTTTTAGAATCCAACTGCGTAAAATGTGTGAAACATAATAGGTATGATGTGGATGGTAAAAGTACAACAATAAAAGGTTTCTAAAGAAAGCGTATGGTTTTCTGAAGAAACTAATTATAGAGGTAGTCAGAATCGATCCATTTATTCGATTGCACAAGCATCGAGTAGCGTACTCGATTACAAAATGACGTATCATCGAATCGGTACTGCGTTACATTACGAACGGCTGATTCTTTAATTAGTAACTTATCAAGATCGATACTTGGAGAGTAATCAATGCGATGTAATCAAATGCTAATGCAATGTTATGCGTGTATCTAATTGGATCAAAGCTTTTGCTTTATGTTCCATTTAAAATTGTATTACTATCTAAGATAGTGAGGATAAACTATCACTTTTTATACGTAACAATAACAATACTATTACACAACAGCTATAACTAAAAGGTAAAATCAAATCAGTTTTGTGTTCATATCTTTTCACTTGTCTCTCAATACGTGGATGTCAAAAAACTAAAACAAACGCAACGAGCAAGCAACGAAACAGTTCTTTAAGCTTGGTCTGTTTATCATAAACCAAAATTATTACGTTTATTTCATTCCCATACCACGAGAGACAAATTTATTTTATTGAAATAGTCTCGATTAAGACAAAGATAACAAAACGTTTCTCTTAAATTTACTTCATTATCTCCAAGATCATTATATTCAAGATCTCAGTCTTTAACTTTCGAAAATAGGAATTAAAAATACATGTCCCTCTGTTTCCATTTGACTAACACCAACTCTCATTACCGGAGCTACTGATAACATCTGAAAACCTGCAGCTCTCTGCCACATCACAAAATAACCATTGATTTATAAAAAGTTTATGTTTTACTGAATATACATTCAATTTCAAATCTTATTCCCCTAGCAAAAAGGTGCAAAATAGAGTGTTAGGTTATATTTTATAATTCGACGTGAGTTCGGTAAGTCAGTGACATAGAAAGTAATCACGCACATGTGGATAAACTAAGAAAACACAAATCTCGTAGAATTATGAATTACCCTCATTTTTATCTATTTCTACGACTTTCTCTATGTATAAAATGTACTTACAGCAAACCTATTCGTGTTTCCAAGGGAATTGTGTAAAATTGTTTAAATTGCAAAAAGAAATCGAATAAAATATGGCATTGAAATACAATATCCGGCACTTGAATATAGTGAGCCTTCTCAATGGGGATTTAAATACAACTGTAACCAGAACGAGCTGCGATAAAATTGGAATATTGCCTTTGAACAATGTCAAAGTAAATCTATCGTAAAACAGTTACAGCCATTTAAACTGTTGCCGATCAATATAGTACATTACGACCGGTAGAACGTCGCTTAGGTCATTAAACTTGGCGATAAATTAATAGCAGTTTGCATTAACACACATCAATCGAACAGAACATCTGTCAATCTCAAGTGGTAAAGATAAATCCGATATAAATACTTGGTTTTATAGTTCGATTATTGTACGTCAAAAGCGCCGGTGGTGTACCTCGAGCCAAGTTTGATTACACGACGTTTATTTAAATGGAAACTGATTTCATTAATTACAAATATGGCCTCTAATCTTTATTATGTCAAATGCGTTATAAACGTCTTGTGTGGGTCCGAAGCCCGGATGTTGATTTTTATTTTATTCTCATTAAGCTTTGGTGCTTTAGCGTTTAAGGTTTCTTTTGGCGCGTCGTCGTTTAAGTTTTTATTACAGCTTGTTATCAATATCTAAATCACAGAGCGCATTAATACGACTGTCATATTACTTTCTTGGCTTCCTAGACGTTGGGAGTTGGGGTTGAGTTACAATTTATTTTATTGTCGACTAAGGAATGAAGTATTGGATGAACGTCTCTTAAATTAATGATGTTACAAACGTAACACGAATATTTATTCAACGTTTTATTTATCACCTTCACAAGTCTTATTTACAATCTAAGATTTTATAATAATAGTTTTTATTTTTTGTGGTAGACTAGTGAACCTACCTTCGGTATTTTTTTTCAATATTACATTTCTAAAGTAAATTTGTGTCTATATGTATAGTCCTAAATAACGGTAAAAGACGAAGTTCGTAGTAGTTTCACTATCAATGTTGAGTATCTAAAGATTTAAGCTTTCACCATTTAGCAATTTTCATCTATATATACTCAATATTGTCCAACCATGACCTACATTGGGCTACACGAGAAATATCTGACAGCTGACGATTATAATACAATCATATTTTAACGTTGTAAAAAGAACCATCAATAACTAAAAGATGCAAACGTTTTTACACAACATGAAGTATTCACACAACGTGTACTTACTTAAAAGCAATATTTCAAACTTGGCTTCCTTCTTGCCCTATGTATCATGTTGCCTTATTATGAATAATAGTGAGGATACACCGTTATTATGAACATTTTTCTCTGTTTATGCACCGTAACATGATGAAATTTTGGTTGTATGTGCATTTTGTATAAGGTTAGATATTTTATTCTGAAAACAATGTTTTCTGCCTATACGAAAATAATAGACAAAGCAATAAACCTATAAGCCTTTTTAGCCTTTACCTATAAGCTTTTTAATTTCTTTATCTGTTCAATAGGTAGCTATATCACGGTATCACTTTAAATTGAATGATAGTATCAACACAGAAGCATACCGTATATCCTAAACCGAGTTTTAAAGTAAAAACCTTATCTCCACATATTCAATGTTGCAAACAGGAAGTGGGTATTCAGTTGCGTACTAGCTTCGTGATGAGCTAGTACGCAACTGAATACCCACTTCCTGGGGATTCGCCTCAATCCACGAAACTTCCTCCTCGCAACATGTTAACCGAGAATTTCAAAACTTTACAGACTTAGAGAGATAATCTCTTGTGAATTAACACGGAAATTGTGACTTTGATATGCCTAACAAACTTTATCATCATTGCTTACTCAAAATCTTTACAAAATTTTACCAATTTCTACTTCTTAATGTGACCAAATGCGGTCTTAAAAACAAACGGCGTAGTGAAAGCCGATGTTGTAATAAAATTTCTGCACAAGAAAGAGCAAATTAGCTTGTAATTAAAATGCCGGGAGTAAGATAATTAGTGTATACACAGAAAATTAATAAAGCCAACTGTAATGGCGGAGCTTGCCAATTTTGTTACGAAAACAGTATAAAACCTTCAAAAATAAAGTCATTAAACAAAGCCTCTAAATAATTGAACCAAATACCAAAATCCTCAAATAATCGCATTAATAAAATAAATTTTGCGAATACTAAATAATAATTAACTTCCGATATATTTTAATAATTATTACTTTATAGTGCTTCAATTAATTTGATATAATTTAATGCCGATATAATTGCATAAAAATTAAACAAATAGGTTCATTAATAATATCCGTAATGTGGATACAAATTGCATCATATTGCATTTTAATGGGCGTCTTCCTCGTAAATCTATAACTTAAGATTGGCATGCAATACCGCTCTCATTAAAGATTCGTGTTCATAGAGCGATTGGAGTTTGTTTACTATCCGTATGTAATACTAGACGAAAATGGTAATGAAGGCCGAGGGGATCCCGCAAGACGGTAGATAACAAGCTGCGGAGCCGAAGTGAAGGATCACTATGTAGTACAAATAGCAAGTGAAAGCGATTTAAATGCTAAGTTTTGATCAAATATCATACTTTTTTAGCTAAAAAATAAATAGAGTAAATATTGTATTCTATTTTTGGACAAGTATCGTACCATATAATTTTGCACTTGATCTAATTGGGGCTTATTTTTTGTGATAATTTAATACCATGTTTATTTTCAGGTAACCAGTTTTACGGAGCTACAAACGCAGGTATGTTGAATGGTCATTCATTTTATTATTTGTATCTTATTTATGAAAATAAAAAAACTCGGTCGTGTAACCCATCCGTTTTCCACTTACAGTCATTATAACTTAGTACCTACCAGTATTGCATTGCATTATATCGCTAATGATAGGTCATTGTAGTTAGTCGGCTAGGTCTATATCAAATATCGTAGAAATCGTATCTGTATATCCATTACATCCTTACATCATCGGCTAAAAGAGTAATCAGTAGTGACTTGAAATCGCTCTGCTCTTTTAAGTTATAAGTTATAAATTCTCAGTTCGGGGTTGATTTATGCCCACCAAAGACATAGATAGATATATACTCATTGATGCCCACATATAGTTCATATAATGTTCTACGTACGTTATAAAACTGTTTTAGACCTCAGAATCTCATCAGCATGAGTTAATCCTACAAGCTCTGTGATCGCACTCTTAGATTAATCATAAAATGTTAGAAGTGATTTATGTGATGAGTAAAAGAAAAATGAAATATATCTTTGCCTGATACACCACCAATTCATCCATCACAGTGTATCACACTCCGTTTTAGATTTAATGTCAAGATCGAATGCTCTATAGCAACAGCACAACGTACTCTAGAAGCCTGTATTCAGTCCAATATCTTAACCAGTTAAATTTTAATTTAGAAGTTTATCAGACATGCAATATCAACAAGTAATATATATATTATTATTAAATAACAGAAAGCCCGCATACCTAAAAAAGTGAAAAGAAAGAAACGCATTTTTTTTCTCGTGCTGACGTTACATTGAAATTTTTTATGTCCTATGTCACTCCCACAATCAATACGAATCTAAAGACACCTAATACGTTAAAATCCATCAAGCCATTCAGGCTGTAGAGCGTGCCAATAAAATAGACATACTTACATACATACATACATTTTATACATACATACATACGCTCGAAAAACATTACCCTCCTTGATTGCGTCAGTCGGGCAAAAATATTACTTACTAGCTTGCCGCGGCGCGGTTTCACCCGCATCTTTGCTTACTGCTCTGCTCCCGTCGCCAGTAGCGTGATGTTACATAGCTTATAACCTTCTTTGAGAACTGGGTGGTCAAACGCAAAAAGAATTTTCAAATCCGACTGGTAGTTCTACAGATTAGCGCGTTCAAACAAACAAACAAACTCTTCCGCTTTATTGAATATTACAAAAAAATTATATATGAAACAAGGTTTACCTATAGTTAATAAGGTTTCTATCTATAGTAGAAACAAACCACGATTTTCTGTAGTGAGTATTTGAATTCTTTATATATACTTTGTTGAAAACGTAGAATATGTTCAAAGCTACATGAATCACGATAATCCATTTCCGAGAATACATGAAAATACTGTATTTTGATCTTTCAATTTTATGCCGGCTTTGGATTACAATTTATTGTATTTATGTATATATTTATTTTAATATTATGGCAGCAGTGTTTATTCTGGTAGTGGTTTAAGTGGTTTAAAATATATTATGTATATCATTGATTTCTGGCATATTCTGGACTGACAGTTGAAGTTAGTGCTAGCAAAATATATATTTATACTATGTTGTGTTTAGCGTCCAAATACTATAACAAATCAGAGGCCCTAGACAAGTGTCAAAGATTTCTATTCTATTCATAGAATAGATTAAACAATGTATTGGATTGACATAAGCTAACGCCAACGCTTATGTCAATCTCATACATTTTTAAGTATTCTATGAATAGAATAGAAATCTTTTACACTTGTCTAGGGCCTCAGGTATAATTACGTGAGGTATTTAAATAGTATAGAATGTTTTAAAACATTATACTTAGTGAAATACTACATCATACTAAATTCTCACCCTCTGGAATTGATTGAATCAAGCGAACATCTGTTTCCTGGAGTGCAATGGCAAATTTGGAAGTTTCTTATCCAAGCAAAGTTGGACGCGGTAAAGACAATCTGGGTAAGTGGGTTAAGATCGAGCCAACCAAATCTCGACATGAATACTATATTCATCATGAAAACTTTGCCTATATACAAGAAAACTGAACAGAGACCCTAGACAAGTGGCATAGATTTCTATTTTATTCATAGAATATATTAAAAAATGTATGGCATTGACATAAGCCAACGCCAACATTGTCGTTAGGTTATGTCAATCCCATCCATTTTTTAATACATTCTATAAATAGAATAGAAATCAATGCCACTTGTGGCTCTCTAGGGCCTCTGTGTTGATAAAAAAGTCACTGTGTTAGACAATGTGTAATGACCTAAACCATTTACAAGTGCTAACCTAAGCTCTTTCGTTTTACGCTATTGACGCGTAAAAATATTGGTTCATTACCCACTATGGTGTTTTTTCTATGGGTTTTTACCTAGAACGTTCGATTGTTTATTTTTAAGACTGATTTCATTCCCACTTGTTCCCACCTTATATAATATACTTAATTTCAATATAGGTAACTTATCAAAGTTTCCGATAAAATTCTTAAAACTACTCTGAAAATAACCCGAAACTGTAACCTTTGCAACAGAATTTCGGATAAAATGAGCTAAATCTTAGAAATCTCACGAGAGTTAACTTTCGAGATGTGTTAGTGTATTAAAGAAAACGTTCTTCACTCTAGTCCCGGAGCGTTTCATTTAGGTGATCAATCTTTACAAAATAAAACACAACGAATGTTGGCGTAAACGTCGACGTATAAAGGTTCGAACTATATTATTTTTATTTATAGAGAGAGGAATTACATGCAAGCAAAGTATAATATCTTGCTAGAAAAATATTTTGTGCTTTAATATCTAATCTGCTCATTATATCGTATTTACATAGCCTTTATTTATTGAGACAAAAACAATATAATATTAAGCTAGCAGTAAAAAAGACATATCACACATTTAAATGGAATGGGATGATTTCTTCTAAACTGGTACGTATGTGCTTTATCTAGGCAATACACGGCCATAGTTGATCCGAAACTAGGTGCAGTTTATGGCAATTTTTATGTTCGTAAAATCGGCAAAAAGTAAAATTAAGCGACTTAGACATGTAGCACATTTATTTCTTTTCTGTAAACCATTTGTGTTGGCGTCATTATAAAATGTTTTTGCAATAAGTATTTATTTACTCAGTATTGGGTTTTAATGTTAATGTGGAATATAAGAAAAGACAAACTGATTGATGAATTTAACGTTTAGAACTTTTAACTCCAATATTGCTATTGGAGTTAAAAGTTCTAAACGTTAAACTGACGTTTTGTTTTTGAGTTCATACCTTTGTATTATGTATTAGATACAATTAGTTAAAATTTGGAAAGAGTGTGTTGCAGTGAGTTATAATTAAGCGTTGTATTGACTATTATTGTCGTATGTTTACGACCACTTTAAAGTAAGTTACCGTATCTGTTTTATACAAGTACAACAATTTTTATTTGATAACATGAGTCCAGTTTTACACCACTACACAGATAAAGGCATCAATACTGAGAGGACACGAAAATAGATCACCATCGTTGCTCAAGGCGAATGGGCAATATCAGACTCTTTTTGCAGCGCTTAAACTATTATTTTTCTGACAAATTTTTAAACAAATAACAACAATCATGCCTGTTTATTGATCCCGAAGTTCATAATTGTGTATTAAACTGTATTTCTGTAGCTATATAACTAATGTCAAATGTCTCTACATTGTGCATATTCCATACATAATAGTTTATCCAAGGAATCCAAATGCATCACATTAGCAGTGTTTATGAATACACATGTTCGTTAAGATCAAAATATTTATTACAGTTGAAATAAACAGAATTGTCGTCACGGGAAATGAATGAACGCAAATTGGATAGGATCCGATTTGATAACAGTACATCAAAGTCAACAACGGCATCGGAGCTCACTGTAACAAATGTTCTAAGTCGGGAACCAAATGAGGTTAAAAGCTAGTGAGCAACAATGTTTTGTGCACACGTCGATCATTATGTCAATCAGCTTGCAGCTACGCATAAAAGTAAAACAGGACATAGGCCCTGTTTCACCACTAGCTGCTAAAGTATCTGATAATATAAAACAGATAATCTTCTAGTTAAATCTGTCTTGTATTTTTAAAGAGTTTATTTGTCAGTTAAGGTTATCAGGCACTTGTGGAACTGATGTTAGGGTACTATCTATCAGTTAAGTTTCGAGTAGGTTATCACGCACTTTATCAGCCAGTAGTGAAACAGGGCCTTTTATTCTCGTACCTACATCGCTAAAAGTTAGATAAATGAACAAGACTGCGGCTCGAACAATCTCACGTGAAATTGTCGTATCGACAGGTGCTGCCACCTGTCTCCACAAAGACACGAACTACCGGCAATAGTGATGTATTCGTAGGAACAAATTCATACCTTGACGGTGACAAACACATTGACATAATCCCCGTCAATGCAAGGAAAATGTCCGTTCGAAAACATTTCAGTTCTCTTTTCTTCCATTTCTCAATAAAAACAAGGTTTTTGAATTATTTATGCTCATGAAGAACTTTTACATCGGTTATCCATTAGTAGGTATATTGGAGTTCTTAAATAAACTGAAAGTTCATAACAACAACCAGTAATCATAAACTGTGTAATAATATTCAAACTTAGTTCAGCGCTTTTGCCTTTGCTGAGAATACGAATTCATTATAATTTATACATTATTTAAATAAGTATATTTCAGCATTTGTATAAGAAGTTTATTTTATTTATTTATTTTATTTGATACTTCATATACATACAGGAGTTTATTGGCGGACTTAATGCCTGAGGCATTATCTACCAGTCAACCAGTATAGGTGATGCAGAGAAAAACAAAGTAGGTGCATCTGAAGAACAGTAGAGACAACTTTACAGAACAAAATATATAAATATGCATACAATATAAAAATAAACATACATACAAAGCCTACAATACATATGCATATATAAATACTTATATAACCATACATACATACATAAACATAACATAATATACGTAAATGATCGATATCATTGTGGTGTATCTGCCTGCCTACTCACGAGGAGTTCCTTTACCTTGAACTTAAACGCCAAACGATTGGTTGAAATCCTGATTCCGAGAGGGAGCGCATTCCAAAGACGTACAGATTGGACAGAGAAGGAAGACCCTACAAAATTAGAACTATGGAAGGACATTGAAGAAGTAGGTTATTTAAGAAGTTCATTCTTAAATAAAACTAAAATTATCTTAGTATCATGTTGGCGCATTAATCTACGGTACATGAATGAACAAACAGTAAACATGCCGTGAACTTAATAAATTTCCTTAGTTACGCACTGTGTAGTTCTTGCTAAAACGCATAGTAAATTTACTTCAAAAGTAACCTACATCAGAAATGAGGTTTCAAAACCAAGGTCTTTGAGCATCTGAAGAAAACACGTAACTTATTACCCGTCGTTAATGTCACCATAAAACCGATGTAATTTTTACGGCACAGGAAACATTTATATTGTTTATCAATATTTGAATTTATAACATCAAAGATTTAGCTCAAATAACATTCCATTTTCGTGTTTTATTGAAATATACCCAGGAAATAAATGATTTATTAACAATATTTGATTATGGTATAAATATGTCGATGATTTCGTAAAATATAACTTCGAAAGCAACGCAAACAAAAACAATAATGTTCTGTCATCCCGTCCCTAAATTACCACTTTGGCACAAATCGTCCTAAATAGGACGCATTATAACAAAATCAATTCGCTTACCCTATCACGTAGGCCACATTACCACATTTCGACATGAGTGCAGTTGGGCCGGGGTGTTTTGAAGTTTCTCGGATAAGTCGTGAGCGAATGTGCCTGTTAACACGTAACGAGGTGTGGAGTATAAACTCACAAGTCATGATCATGTCTTAGCGAGTTATTGGCCGACCACTGACCTTAACCCTGAAATGAGAAAGTCTTTAATAACTAACCTCAAAACGTTTATTATCAACCTTGATCGCTCATTAATAAGATTCACTTTTGCACTTCTATGCTTATTCACACTCGCCGATTTTGAGTTTGAGGCGTCAGACGTCGGCACAAGCGATAATTTGTATGCCTCATTGTAGTATTATCTGTACGTGAGCTACATATAACAAGTGTAAAAGAAGGAATACAAGTATAAATAAGTAAATAAATGGGTTTGAATTATAAAGTCGAGGATGGTTATGAATCGGGTCTAATTATAGTTTTGATGTGAGGATGTACAAGATTAAACTGTTTTCCACAGATAAAGAACATGTGTGCGTATGTAACGCAAAGTAGAGTATGAGTGTCCGATTTTGTTTAAGGTTTTAGTACAATATTTGTCAGGATTCAAATATTTACTTTTATTTATTACATCATATTTTATCTATAGCTAAAATGTGCCGCATGTATTACGGAAATAATACCTACATTAAATTGCTAGCACTATATGTCTTACAATAATTCAAACTCCGAACTCAGCTATTTAGTTTAGTTACATGCCAACTTGTTAGCAATAACATAATTTACAAATATCATCAACTTCACAAATACACAAACATCAATTAGGCACTCGAATTATAATTAATTGTCGGCTAGATACGGATGTTAACTGGGTGGCTGCACACACACGAAAGGGTGTCAACATAATGATATATTATAAATAATTAAATGTCGTAGCAAATTACATTATCTTTCCACCAATAAATCGTACGTATTACGTAATTTGTTCCATATTTACTGAAATTCAACAAACCACAGAACTACAACAATTGGTATCTTTTTATAGCTTACTGCTCTCCTTACTTTTATTTTATTTAGAGTGAGAGAATACATTTAAGTGGCGTTGTTCGTCCAGATTTTTTGCGCTATAATTTTCTATTTTGCTTCAAGAATTTATTTTTCAATGAAAATAATTTTATCTAGCAAAGAACTGAGTTAGCTCCTTCTTAAAGAACGATTCTATGTCACAATCATTTACCAGTGTTACCTATGATAATGAATCTTCAGCTTTTCCATGCAAATTATAAAACGAAAGATCTTGTGGCAACGGCATTCAAATTCATCTCTTGAATATTACCAACAAGCACAACTACTAGAATGACTAATGAAATAAATATTCTAAATGTTTGCTAGCCGCTCCACTCAACTCATTTACAATGAAAAGGCGCGTCCAAAGCAAACATAACGTAAAGTCGACAAAGCGTATTCTAACGCTCAGTGTATCCTTTAACACAGCCTTTGTTGCGAATCTCCTCTGGTGTTGATGGAACATTTGCAGTTAACTACATGTTGTAAGCTATAAGAGGTTAACGTTTGATTTTATATCTAAAAGAGTTTTATGTACATCTAGTGTTAGTCGTCTTGGGTACTAGTCTAGTACAGTGGTATAAAAATGATCATCTCTCCAGAACATCTTTCTAAGTGCATGTGATAGGAATGTGTGGATTTCATGACCAATGGCGTTATTGTGACAATTTGATATGGACCGCGTAGTGTAACACAGAACTGCGAATTCCAGCTGTAAATATGCAGTTTGAACTACTTCAAACACTATGTATGGTACCGCACACATTGCGTGTCGGCAAAGGCGCTGAGAGCATTTTGACTTTGAGAAGCGCAACCAACGCGTATAAGAGATAGAATTGATTATGGAAAGCTGTTATAACTATGAAGGTTATTAATTCGTTTCACTCTTTAACATGGCCCAATCAGCTCTCTGTTTACATAACATAACGTAAGACCGCTTGCACCCAACCACCAGCACACTGCTTGTCCTCTTTCCCTCTCTAGAGTAAACTTAGTCCCACAATAATGTACGGGAGATAATGCACTTTCAGCTAATGCCGGGACACTTGAGCCTTGATGAATTGTTTAATCTTCACTTTGCGGGAAGACTGAAGATAGCGACGACGGTCTTGCATAACGACATCCTTATTAGGGTTAGTGAAGCGTTTCAAGATCATTACATTGCGATTTGCATATTTAGTGAACAAATTTATAATTTAGTGGGTGCTATTTCAACAAGTATTTGAAATTTTATTCTATATATATTACAGTAGGCCCTACTGTAATATATACCTATAGAATAATATTTAATTTAATTTTAAAAGTAACTGAGATTTAAATATGACGTCGCTAATAACTATTCGTTACTAAGTATAGTATTATTTTCAAATAAAATATTTAGTGGAATATAATACCGCTGACCACAGTTCTCACGAAAAATCCATGCCCTAAAACATATTGAGTGTGACTGTTTACGATATATTACTACAGCGATTTAAATGTTATAATGACCATATTTGAAACGTATTACTACTATATTCTTATTCAAGTTACGATAATATGCCTGCAATATAATAAACTCAATACAAAAAGAATATTGAACGTAACATTGGTAAACACAATATCTAATACACAGTATAAATGTTCAGTGTTATGCACAGGTAAGGCAGTTAATTTTTACGATAATCGCGCCGGCATGCAGTGGGCGGGATCTTTGTTGGTGTAAGGTGTAACACATAGACTTATGCGCAGCTAAAGTAAGCAGATCCCAAGCAAATAGGCTCATCTAAGGCTAGGCGCGGCTAATGAGTTAGCTATCCGGTTAAGGTGCTCGAATAAAACCTTACGTCAGAATTGAGATCGAATATAAAGACTTTATAGAGGCATAACACCTAATGTCGGATTACAATAACTATTTCTTTATAATGATGCTATTTCAAGATGTTAAGTTGTAAGTTGTTTTATTTCAAGTAGATTTAAAAATGTAAAAAGTTTATGAAATTGGTGATACCTACTTAGGCGTAAATTGGTTTGCTTTTTTTAAAGACAATATCTAAAGTGTTTTCGACAAAACGATAGTAGTGTATTCCATTCGGAGCACGCGAGTACTGATTTTAAACGGTCCGAATGATATAATACTAAAATCAGTCAAGAATAATAGTTCTAGTTGAAGGCAGAATAGTAGAAATGCAACACTGTCAATAGTAGCAATAATAGGCTGATTTAGAAGGCTTACTATGCACCTAGCAACCCGCATTAGACCAGCGCGTTGAGTTAATCGACAAACATTTGTTAATGGGTAACTCCCCAACAAATGTTTACCTCGGGTGTACTGGCGAGTTCAACTAACCGCTACACCGCAAGTATAGTCAAATTATACAGAAACAGAGTCCATTAATTATGTTTACGGTACTAGATCCTTGCTATTTTAGCGATACGTTCGTCATTCGATCAATCGGCTTTAGAATATCGACGTAAAGTAGAAGTTTCCATAATAATGTCTGTTGGAGATGGAGATAATAATGCTTTTTGCCCCTTGGTCCTTCGTTTTCCTTCATCATCACTTTCTTCCTTTACGATTAACAAGGGCTTAGCTATGTTTTATTAATATTTTTCCTGTAATGTTTAGTGTCCTTTAAGCAACCCTCTCCATTGTTCGCTGTTACCACACATCATTAGGTGAACCGCATGGTTTTTTTCCACCGAAAATATAAAAATAACTACTTTTTGCCATGCATCCACAAGTTAAGCAAACTTAAACTATTCTTTCTTAATCTCAAACTGTTCACCGATCAGTAAGAGCAAGCGACTACAGTACCGGATTCCTGATTCAATCTGTTCAATCAAAATGAAACAATTTTGATTTGAAAGATAACTTAAAGAGAACTCGTCATCTGATAAGATATTCGTTAGGAAGTTGACGTTTGAAAGTGATGAAATGGCTTGACGAATTTTATACAAAAGCCAGCGGTTCTTTTTATCATTCTTAGTTGGATGATGCTGTTCAAGAAATAATACTTGTATGCATGTACGAACTACGTGAACTCAACAGGACTGTGTCTGTCTGTAGGTATACGAATAGTTTGCCAAACATTGAAGGAAAACAAGAATCTCCAAACATTGTAGCGTTTCTATAAGTTAATATAGAAGAATAAGTAAATTTTTAGATCAAATGATAATCGTGCTAAAGAGTGAGTAATCTTTATCGTAGTAATAAAACGTAGACAGTTGTTGTTTTGTGGATTGTCTTTATTTAGGCTGTTAATCCCGTTGATGTCCCTGTCCCGTTAGCAGCGAGTTTATAACCATAGTCCACAACAATGCCCATTGAGAATTGTGAGAATAAAAGTAAACGGTGTAGTAAATTGAGCCTTGCAGTGCTATAGTTTGTACTTATCGCCGTCGCTTACATTCTTGCTTGTTTCAAAGCCCCACGAAAAGCTTAAATGAAACAGCACCTTCACACGCGCTGTCGTGGCCTGTTTGAAATTTAAATAAACAGTACTATGCTTATTTACCACGTGAGCTATGGAAACACAATATTTAAAAGCAATTATAATGAGGGAACCGGCATAGGTATTTATATACTTTCATGGACTTCTGAAATGCAAATAACTCTTTGAAATTGCAACCTTTTTGAATTTGGTATTCGATAATTAATTTAATGGTAAAAATTACGTTACTTACCTGCATTAGGTACTTACGTATTGGCATTTCATAAAAATAATAATTAAAAACCCTTCTCGACAGAGATTATTTGAAAAGACAAAAACAATATAGTACCGGATCCTATAACCCTTGGGTTGGTCCCATAACAATTGGAAGTATCCCTTTACAATGAAGTTAATGTGTCCCGAATGCTACAGTTAAAGATAACTGACACGGAACTACTATTATAATTAACCATAGCTACGTGCAGAATCTGTTAAAATATAGTTAATAAATGCAATCAGCTTTCTTAGACCCATGGGTTGGTTCTTAATACTACTTCAAATAATGTAAAGTAAATATTCTGAATTTATTACAGAAACGTCTTAGGAAAATTACGTTGCTAAGTGTGCAACTGAATTTCAATTATGCCAATCTCTTAAATTTCGATCACCACCAGGCCTTGCTAAAAACTCCTGGGAACAATCTGTCCACAGAGTAAATGTGCGTACCCAGCCAAAATGAGTAACGGTGCTCACCCTTTTCATTCATTAATTAATCCCAAACGTTTCGGATTCAAAATAATAGACTCTTAAATCGATTACTCACGTGGAAGCGTCAATCGTACTCGTAACATATGTCAATTAACCTCGATTCGAACGCGAACACGGTGAAATGCGATTGATCGAATTCTCGGTTTGTAGTTGGACCATACATTACTTTACTTGGCTAATAAACCTGAAACTGCATCGAAATGAAGATTAATTTTCACGATTTTAAAAGGTTGATCGAGATTCAGAATTGTTTATTTTCGACATTAATTCAGTATCCGCAAATTAAATAAAAGGACCAGAGACTTAATAGTTGACTCTATCTATGTATATCCACGTATTTGTATTCGAATTGTACTTACACGTAACGCAAACAAAAATAAATTCTCCCAAGTAGGTACGCACTTTTATGAGTTGCTATTTCCTATGACAACAGGAAATCTTGTGCGTTAAATTTCTATTCGTACAGGAGCTAATGTTGTCAATTCCATTGTCCCATGATAACATTTCCGTTGAAAGTCATCAATATATTGTATTATTAACTTTGACCGGTGCTTTTTCCTTATACTAACATTGTTTTGTTGCTACCTTGACAAGTGTTGGCTAGTCACTTCTTTGTAGTTAATTGTCGTCTGACAACAAGAAAGGACTTGTGATTTATTATTGATTCACGCTCAAATCAAATCAAATCAAATCAAATCAAATAATTTATTTTGCTGAAATCACTGTTTACAAGGTGTTGTTATTATGTCTACGTATGTGTCAAGTGTTTCTACCATTTTGGTGGCATGCAAAAACAATGTAAGTTTATAAAATTAATCTACGTGAACATGTCAAAAAAATAATAAATTAATAATGAAGTCAACAGAATAACAATCGAGCAATGTCAATGAATATACATATAGCTAATCTAAAAACATGTCAAAAATAAATATCTATGGGCAAATAAAACTATGTCAATATAAACTACAAGCTAATAAACATGTCAAATATATTATTGTGTAAGTAATATGAATTAGTAATTTAAGTTACAGTAAACTTTTCATTTAAAAAATTTTTATGTTATAGTAGCATTTATTTGCCAATAGACACTTCAAGCTTTTCTTAAACAGGTTCAAGTTCAATCCTTTTATATCTTTTGGTAGTTTATTGTATATAATTGGTGCCATATGATCCATCTAAATAAGTATAGTTTGAATTTGTTACACACCTAATATCAAACAACTTTTAATTATTATACTCTCTATAAAGTTTTATCGCCAAGGAAAAAATGTCATAATCGATAACATTATTTCAACTAATAGATAATTTCAAATGATAAGTAACTTTTTATTGTAAATCTATTGGTTTCATCACGTCATTCACAGCAGTCAGTATCTACTAAATTCGCTATACGACACTCATAACTAAGTAATATACACTTTGCTCGCTAATTTAATATAGTCCATCCTTACACTATTACAATAATAGCCCAGACACTAACATATATTACACATAACATACTATTTACTGATTGGCAATTTCGTCTGGTTAGCGAACCTCGGACGTGGTTAATTGCGTCGGTACATTCACATAGACAATAAAATTAGTAAAGCACTGTCCACATGAATTTATTTGTTAATATAATTTTGTAGGTTATTATTTACAAAAGCTCTTTTTCTGAAGCAAATTTTTATAGTAGATATTTTTTATATAGATTAAATATATACAATAGCTATCTTTGCTGGTTTTATTATATACGTAGATACATAATGTAAAAGTAACTGCACCTTAACACATCGTAAAAATCTATCTTCATTCCTAAAATGTGCTCAAATTTTAATTTAAGTAAAAATTAATTAACTAGTAATTTTTAATACACATAAACATAAGCAGTTTTATACCATATTCTGATGAATAAGTATATCTTTATCTTTTTGCCCGACTGCCGAAGTCAAAGAGGGTAATGTTATAAGAGCGTTAGTATGTATGTATGTATATAATTATGTATTCATGTAAGTATGTACGCTTGAGGTGTCATTAGATTCGTATTGATTGTGGGAGTGACATAGGGTATATACAATTTCCATGTAGCGTCAGCACGAGAAAAAAAATGGTTTTCATTCTTTTCACTTTGTTATAAGCAGGCTAGCTTTTTGTTATTTTAATAATATATTGCTTGTTGAAATGTTTCTCTCTGACCGAATTGGTATATTATTTTTAAGAAATTTTGATTGAATAACATTTGGTGTATTCTGACAGATGTAAAATACATTGAATGTGTGTGTGTGTGGTCTAAAACATTGGCTTTACTTATTTTCAAGATTTATATCCTATGGTAATTACGAACAGCAAAAACATAATATCCAGAGTTCGGTGATGGTATGGTTGCATCGAAAGCACTTTAGTGAACATTTTACAAAAAATTAACAAAAACTGTTAGGTACATAAAGCTTCACAATTCTTAAGAGTTGCCTGTCCGCCAGTTATAATACCTGTTTTATCAGAAAGAGGATCAGGATAACATACGAAGACCCTGTAGCTACATTAATATATGTGAACTTCCAGTAAACCATAGCAACTTTGTTGCAATCTAGTCTTGAATGAATAACCTATCGATTATCGTGACTACGGGCAACGCCGCCCTCAATTTCTATCACAATGATATCTATCTATCCACTCAGGAGTTTTAACATTACCTTTTGTGGAAAAAGGACACTAAATTTAATAAGCCTCTACAGAAATTTCTAATTTGTGTCAATTGATAGAATTATAATTGCTATGAGAGACTTTTTTAACCTACATATGTTTAACCTGCAAGAAATTCGTCTCGTTCTATTGTGTATAATAATATATCTATTTATATTATTTTTATCACCGTGTAACATTTAGACCGTTGGGTGAGTTTTAATAATTACTTTATTAGTTCGTATACTTTATCGGTTCATATTGATGATTGATGTTAAGAAATTATCGCGGATGGATACTCAAAGGCACTCGTAAAACGTGCACATAAATTATTTGTACGATTTTAAATGCAAGTGATTTTGCAAAGCTTTCGTTATGTTATTGCAAAAATAATTCTTTATTCGCTCAATTAGCAGATTAACTATATTTCAGCGCATGGTTCATGGCGCAGTTGGTCCTTCAAATAATAGTCGGTAAGACGTCAGACGGCGACGGACCATTTTTGTACCATTGAAAAATACTATTGATGGTAAAATTGGTACTGATTTAATTTGATGGATATGGATATGGACATGGATAGTATTGACACCTCGAATCGAAAAAAAAGTTTTCTCAAAATTACAAAATATTTTGACCGCTTAAGTCTTTTTTGATGAGTTGCGAATTGAAATTGTAGATCTTCATTTTGCTAACTATATAATACTTATAGTCATATCTTGCATGGGAAACTGGACCGTCTGGAAATCAATAGGTTGCGGCTGTCCATGGCAGTATTGGGTTACTCGCTCAATCAACTGGTAAAAAATTACATGGCAAATGGTTTTCCGTAATGGAGAAGGCATTTCATTCACCTAAAAATAAATAATACGAAATAACTATACAATGGTCAATGCCTAGCAGAAAACTACAAACTATTTGATTGTATGAAGTAGTTGAGAAATGTCTTCCCGATTTGCAACATTGTAGAATTTAAAAAGAAATTGATTTATATGATGACTAGCTATCCGCGGCGCGGTTTCACCCTCGTCTTTGCTTACTGATCTGCTCTCGTCGGCAGTAGCGTGATGTTACATAGCTTATAACCTTCCTCGAGAACTGGGCTATCATACGCAAAAATAATTTTTAAATCCGACTGGTAGTTTCAGAGATTAGTGCGTCCAAACAAACAAACAAACAAACTCTTCCGCTTTATATAACAGTATAGATAGATGGCCTAAACATAAGCAGTTTGAGTTGAAATAAATTGTAGCTTTTATTACAATTCAATAGAAATACACTACGAAATGTTACAGCTTTATTTATTTATTTATTTAGGGAAAACAAACAGTTACACATTCAACTTATCAACTAGCATAAAAAATATATAATATTATGTAAATCTGTAGCTCACAACGGTATCCACGTATTAACCTTACGAAAAAAATAATACAGATAATACAAAATAAAGCAACACAAGAAACATCTTTAACCAAAATTTAATTTATCATTAATTACTTGAATAACTTTTTTTTGCCTTTACTAAAACTGCTGAGCATAAGAATCTTCTATGCATTTCCATTTTTCTTTCAGCCCAGGAATACTGTTTATCCTAAAAATAATTACTTATATAATTAACTTCCTTTTCGTAACTCCATGTGGTGCAAAGTAATCTCACACTGTAATGTGTAACCCTATAACTGCCGTATGTCCACGGTGGCGATCTCTTTGACCGGTGTTCACTGATCAACCTCACTGACTCAGGAATTCAGTGACGTAACGCGACTAATACTGACTAATGATTCTCTTTATTGTTAGGATAAAGAGTTATGTGAGTCAATGTAGGTTAAAATTTATTTTTATTTTTTAAAAGATATAAAGCATTAAGTGAGTGACTAATAATGAAATATGTACGGTAGATACAAATTATGGAAACGAATGAAACAAAAAATGCTCGTACTTCGTGGCTATATATAAAATAAATATAATGTAATTTTATAAAATGATTTAAAAAGCCAACACATCTACGACAAATTATTACGAGGCAGAAAAAGATCTTATGTTCCTTACTGAGAGAAATTACCGAAATTCAGCAAAGGTTGCTATGTCAGTTAATATCATCTCTTAACTTCTTCATATATATTTTATGTCTAAATTGATTATATGTAAAGCACTCCGAGTATGCATCTACTGATCCCGTTTGCACAGGTCTCAAGGCATCAATACTATGGTGTATTTGACGAAAGTATTATCGTCTTATAATGGGTGGCGCAAAAGTAAAGACCCTATTTGGTTCAGCTATAACATTTTTTCTAAATTAGAAAACTAGATTTAGATTTTTTTAAATGTATATTTGTGCCATTAAATTTCGTACCATTAGGATTTAAAGATGATGTCTTTTAAATGGTGACCTCCAGAGTTGATACACATTTGAGCCCTATTTATGACATTTTGCATAACTTGCCGTAACACTTCCTGCGTTTCCATTTCCATCTCTCAGGGCATGTCAATAAGCAGAATACTCGGTTCTGGGGCACTGATAATCCGCGCATTATTCAAGAAACACCTCTACACCCACTAAAAGTTACTGTATGGTGTGGCATCTGTGTTGACAGAGTGATCGGACCCTATTTTTTCGAAGACGCTGGAGGCAATGCGATTACTGTCACTGGAGAACGCTACAGAACCATGTTACGTGAGTTTTTGATACCCAGTTTGGACGAATTGGGGCTGGAGCACATCTGGTTTCAACAAGACGGCGCTACGGCACACACAGCGCGCGACACTATGGACTTAGTGAGGGACGCTTTTCCAGGCCGAGTTATCTCTCGTTTTGGCGATTTGCCTTGGCCTGCAAGATCACCCGATCTGACCAGTCCAGACTTCTTTCTTTGGGGTTTTTTGAAATCTCGGGTGTATGTGAACAAGCCACAGACTCTCGCAGCTCTAAAAGAAAACATTCGTCAAGAAATAACGAACATATCGCAGGAAGTGTTACGGCAAGTTATGCAAAATGTCATAAATAGGGCTCAAATGTGTATCAACTCTGGAGGTCACCATTTAAAAGACATCATCTTTAAATCCTAATGGTACGAAATTTAATGGCAAAATTTACATTTAAAAAAATCTAAATCTAGTTTTCTAATTTAGAAAAAATGTTATAGCTGAACCAAATAGGGTCTTTACTTTTGCGCCACCCGTTATAAGACTCTAAACGGAGCTTTAATCTTTATATAATCAATGTATTTAATCAGATTAAGATCAGAAATTTGGATAGCTATTCATCTATGTACAATCAATTTAATTGAGTATTCAACCGTCTGTGTATTAAGGATTGTAAATCAAGAGCTGATGTAATAATAAGGACATTGAATTAATTACCTTACGTTTGTGGATATTATTGTAGTATTAGGTTTCATATTCAATCTATATCTATACTATAATATAAAGCAGCAGAATTTGTTTGTTTTCTTTGGCACTATCATTTGGATTTAAATAATTCTTTTTACGTATGATAGCACAGTTTTTGACGAAGGTTATAAGCGGCGGGAGTAGAGCAGGAAGCAAAGACGCGGGTAAAACCGCACCGCGTGAATTGATTTAATAGTTATAGCTAATTTAAGTTATAGTTAATTGATTTAATAGTTATATCTAAGTGCTAGAATTATGATAAACACTGAACATGGATATCTGCGTATATGTGTCATTTGCCATATTAGATAATAATAAAAATCCAAAACAATTGAATCTGAGTACTTTTCTACAGAACAATACACTTTTAATATTATTATCATTTATGATTGACCGATTTTAATTAGGAAACCTAGTTAAAAACATATATCGTAACGTAAATAGAGTATGAAAAAAGATCGATCTTAATATTATGATTCAATACCTAGGATTCCGCTCAGAACCGCATCAGCTATAATAATATCTGGCAGACGATCAGTGTCTCGTGTATTAGTCGGTAATGCCACACCGTCAAAGGGAAATATTAATATCCTATTCAACCAGAGATATTGATTATTAAGTGTACTGTCTATTGTAATTATATGGGTGTGTGAGTCCATGTTTCCTTGTTGTGTTATTATATCGAACAACTATTAACAATAATTATAGTACAGAATTTGGTTCATTTTGAGAATACGAAGAATTAGATATAAACTAAAAATAATTAAAATCGACTGCCTTAGCTGTTACTGCTAGCCTATCTATTCATCCCACTGCTGGGCAGTACCAAAGTAGCACAGTGGAAATCTAATATATAAAATTCTCGTGTCACGGTGTACGTTATTGAACTCCTCCGAAACGGCTCGACCGATTTTCGTTAAATTTTGTATGCATATCGGCTAGGGTTGAGAATCGGACAACATCTATTTTTCATTCCCCTAAATGTTAAGGGTGGTCTGAAAAGGGATGAAAACAATTGTATGAAACTTCTTCATAGTTTTGAAATTTTGTTTTGGATTACTTCCAATTTTTTTTTTATTGTGGTGGATTTAAAGGGACGGAATTAGGGATGAAATATTTTATGGAAAGATATTTACTTTTGAAGTTAGCGACTTGAAAATTGAAAAGAGGGGGAAGGGAGGGGGGGTGAAAGAGGAGTGAGGGGTAGGGAAGAAGAAGTGAGGGGAAGTGGGGAGGAAGTGAGGGTAAAGCGAGGGGAAGTGAGGGGGTAGTGAGGGGAAAATGAGAGAATATATATATATATTCTCTCATTAAATCATAAATAAATAAATATAAATATATAAATAAAGAAAGAAAGAAGAAAGATGAGAAGGCAGTGAGTGGGAAGTATGGGGTAAGATAGGGCAAGGGAGAAGTAAGTGAGGGAGAAGCCAGGGAAAGGGAGAGTGAAATGACGGGGAAAGGAGAGGGGAGGTAGGGGGAGGGGGAGGGAGGGAAGAAGCGAAATGGGCGGAGTGGGGAAGAAGGGAGAGGGGAATAGGGGAAAGTAGTAAAAAGTTTACGGGGGATATCTGTAGGTAGGTGAAAGAGGGTTTGTAGAATGGGAGATTAGAAATATCTATATCTATACATATAATAAAAATGTAACCGATCGCTGTCTGTACATGGAAGATATATGAGAAAAAAATTATTGAGGCCTTTATCAACGCAAATAGAACCCAAAACAATGATTGTTACAATTTTTGTCTGTTTGTTTGTCTGTGCGTTTGTTCACGCTAATCTCAGAACCGGCTTATCCGATTCAGATATGGTTTTCACTAATACATCGTGGTAAGCTTCACTTAACATTTAATGTTTGTTTCATGTCAATCGGTTCATAAATAAAAAAGTTATGCCAATTTAAAGAATCACGTCGAACATTTTCTGATAGAAACTGAGACTAACAGGTTACGGAATAGCTGATAGCGTTTTTACTTTTCGGATTCCTCTCATTCTAAACAATCTTCCGTTTAGTTTTAAATGAGTCCAGTTTCCAGTGAGCCTATGTTTCGCGATGACAATTAATAAAGCCCAAGGTCGGACACAACTAAAAGTTGTGGGTGTGGATCTAAGTATTAGCTGTTTTTCGCACGGTCAGCTTTATGTGGCTCTATCACGTGTTAGCATTCCTAGCAGCTTGTATGCTTTGATCCCCGATGGATATACGTCTAATCCATACATCCATACACCTCTACATATTATATAAGGCTTTGTCCTGACTGACTGACTGACTAACAGACAACGCACAGCCTAAACTGCTGGTCGTAGTGACTTGAAATTTGGAGGGTGTGTTTGTCTAAATGTCTAGAGGTTGTACTAAAAAAGGGTTTTTAAAATTTAACTCCTAAGTGTGTGAAAAGGGATGAAATCGATTGTATGAATCTTCTTCATTTTTTAATTTACAGTTTTGGAATACTTCTATTTAAATAAAAAATATACTTATAATTTTATTTTAACAGGGGTGGATTTAGAGGGGTGAAATTAGGGATGAAATATTCTATACAAAGATCTTTAGCTTTTGAAATTTAAAGGGAGGGGGAGGGAGGGAAAGGAGGAAGGAAAAGGATGGAGGAAAAGGAGGAAAGAAAAGGAGGGAGGAAAAGGAAACGGGGAAGTGAGGGGAATTAAGGGGGCGGTGAGGTGGGAGAGGGGGCAGTGAGGGGAAAGTGGGAGGGAAGTGAGGGGGGAGTGAGGGGAAATGAGGGGGAGTGAGGGTTAAGTGAGGGGTGAATGAGGGAAAAATGAGAGGAAAGTGAGGGGAAAGTGAGGGAGACAGTAGAAGGGAGGGGGAAGGAACGCGGAAAAATGGAGTTTTCGAATGGTGGAAAAAGGGAGAGGAAGGGATAGTAAGCGATAGGAAGGGAGAGGACAGGAGGAAAAGAAAGGAGAAGGAAGAGAGAAGAGAGGGGAAAATGAGGAGGCAAGGTAGAGGGAAATGGAGGAAAGGGCAAGAGATGCTGGAGAAGGAGCAAGGGATGCTGAAGCAGGTGAAGAGGAGAAGGGGGAGGGGAAGAGAGGAAGGAGGAAACTGTGGAGAATGGAGAAAAAGTTCAATAGGGAAGAAGGGGAAGGGGAAAGTTATTGTAGTGAAAATTTGCCTTTGTGTATTGTATATTGTTTTTACGAGGGATATCTTTAGGTAGGTGAAAGAGGATTTGTATGAATGGGAGATTAAAAATAGTATGAAAAACAGTATTTAAACAATATAAAAATGCTATCTATATACATAAAAGCAAAAGGTCACTCACTCACTTATCACGAAATCTCAGAAACAACAAGTGCTAGGAATCTCAAACTTTGCATTGTCGTTCCTATTAGGATGTAGGTGCTCACTTAGACGGAATTTTGGTAGTCCATCCCCTAAGGGGTATAAAGGGATGGCAAAGTTTGTATGAAATTTCTATAGTTTTTATAGGAGGATTACCAAATTACTAGAAAATACTCTTTTTTTATTATTTAGCAACCCCCCTTATTAAATGGGCAAATAAGAGTCGCAAGTTTGTGTGAAAGTGGTTTGTCAGTTTTAGCGGTAGCGGCCTTAAACTGGATTCGCCATAGAGACGGATAATACTGATACTATGTACGATTGCTATAAAATCAGGCACGCAATATTCTCATAGAGGCACCCATCTGAATTTTCACGCGAACGAAGTCACGGGCAACAACTAGTCTAATTATATAAAAATAAATCCCTATTTCCCTTGGTCACGGCATCACGCGTGAACGACTGGACCGATTCCGTTAATTCTTTTTTTGTTGTGTTTGTCATTGTCAGAAGAAGGTTCTGCGAAAAATTAGATAATAATTAAGACAGGACAACGTCTGTCGGGTCCGCTAGTATAAGTATGTAAGACTCCAGTGCAGACGTCGTGGGTTCGATTTCTACATGGGGCAAAATGTTTTATGATCTGTAAAAAATATTTTGAGTTAGTTACTTTGTGTCCGTTTATATTTTTTTTGATAAGCTCTCCGTAAAACAGGACTTTTTCCGTAATACGGGACTCGTCTTAATGTAAAAAATTTCCTGCAACTTGCAAACAGATGCTAAAGTAACACAAAAAAGTTTAGGTAAAGTTACGGTTCAGAAAACTTGGTTTGGAGCACTAACATACGGTAATTTGATTAGTACCTAACTGCAATGACCAATATATTATGTTCAAGATTATTTTATGTTTTATAATGTATCATTTATAAGAGTTGAAGCGAAAAATAATACTAACAAAACCAGCGAACCAAATAAAGTTATTCCAAAATAATAAACAGGATGGCAATAATAATGGCATAAAATAAGGGCAAAACTGACCAAAAGGACGAAAACACTGTATTTTTTAACTTCCAAAAAATATAAATTGTATCATTAGTTCTGGGATCATTCCCTAAAGTATAATTTCACGAGGATTGTTTGCGAACAGCACTATAATTTACTTTTGCCTAATATAACAAAGAGCCTTTTATAAGCTCAATATTTTTCTAATTTTGAATAAGGTTCTTTAATTTTGGAAGAAATAATAGTATGTTGATATTTAAGCATATTTAAGTACTAATGATGAGATACGTCGTTTCAATATTGAAATTTAAATATCATATAATTATTTAGATTTTGTATACGTTACATTCAAATTTGTATAATTTTAAAAAAAGCAAGTAGGATAGAAAAATATTGGTCAAGCAAATATTTATTGCACTTTTATATTTGTCATAATTTTTACTAATGCTTAGTAATTTGCGATGCTAATTTTCATTATCTCTTACCTATGTCCTTAGTTACAATCAAATCAATACTACCACCACACGCCTATCTATATTACCTTAAAACATGTAATGAACGAAAGCCTTTACATTATATTAGATACAAATTAAATGAAACATAAGACCCAAGTGATAAAAGCCAAAATGAAGATGACAGTGATGTAATTTTAAGCTCAATCAGATATTGCTAAGTGGCTTTTAAAGGCAATAGTTACATCACAAACTCGCTACATAGAACATATTATACACAACGTAATGCCTTTGTTTAGAACCCATATTATACTAAAGCAGTTCACAAATCATATTAAACCGTTAGTATCACTAAATTTAAACTGATTTCACGTGCAAAATACAGTGTATCTTGGCTAATAAATTCATGTATGTAACGTGAAGTTGTTAAATGTTATTGGCAATATCATCGCTATAATACGCAAAAAATCAATTCCTTTTGATATACATCTTACCTAAAAATAAGCCACCTAAAATTCCTTGACATGTATTCTTATAACAAATACATATGCTTCACCTCTTAGCTAAAATGAAAACTTGCCGGTTTATATACGAAATCTCACGTGTATTCCACTAGAGTACTTCAGAGACGCTCGCGTCATTACTTTCCTCGTAGAAACAACTCCACAAAAGAAAGTAAATTCAAAATTAAATTTAACTCGAGCAACTCATATGTTATTTCATGTAACACTACTATTTTTCTGTAGAAGAACATCTGTAATAACGAAGTCCGAAGTCCTTTCACAATATTAGCTCTGCCAACAATTTGGTATAATGATGTTTGTTGGCATTTCACCGACACAAAACACAAAAAGACATTACACAAGTACTTCATTATAAAAAAGCTTCACCTCACAAAAAATACCTAAATCTGGCGAGCAGAAGATTTACATTTTTAAACAACGGATTAAGTAATAAAAAATGAACCTGGATTAAACAGGTGTACTTTATATCCGCACTTACTACCGTTAGGTAGTCATTACGGTGTTATAGCAAAATTTTTGATGTTTCAAGAATATGACTAAAAAAATGTAACATAAATTCATGCGCAACACGATTTGATGCGCACTTGAGCATGCAAAACAGTGCGATGTATGAACCCATAAACTGCTCTACAGTGTACTGCACAATGATTCAGTAAAGTATATTAAATTACAGGTAATAAAAAACTTTACAATGGGTGGTAAAAAGGTAGACACTGGCGGTACACTGCGGGCCCTGTGAGGGATGGACGGTGGCCTGTGCCGCCCTGTGATTTTATGCGACATTAAATTAAGAAACGAGAATTTATGCAACGCCTTTGCCATTGACCAAAGGAATTGCGAAGTTAAAATTATTATAGAAGACAGCTAATATTTTATTATAGCTCGTATTTTGTATTAAGTTATTATTTTATTTTTTAAGTAAAAGAAAAGGCATGGAATGAAATTGCGTACTTACATAATATTTTTTACAATGATATATATATAAAATGTTTCTTATATAAGATTTTATTTTACTTCTATTTACTACTCTAACTTATTATGTCTTTTTTTTGTGTGTAATGCTTTGTAATCATAAAATATGTTACCTACAACATGTTTTTTTCATTTTTGATGAAATTTCTATGACCTTGAATTTCTTTGAAAACTCGGAAGCAATATTACTCTCTAAATAAATCACAGATGTAAAAATATAGTAATATAAATAATAAAGCTTTTACGCGATGTTTTCGTGTAAAAGCTTTCTACTAGAGTCCCTGATACCTTAAGGATCTAATTTAATTTCTGTATGTCTTTAAAAATATATATGCACCAATGCTAGGCGAAAAACTAGTCACTGCAGTGCTACCCATCTAAACAGCAATTAAAGGCTCTTAATCCTTATATAGCCTACTTGTACTATTTGCGAGTCATTTATTTTATGATACTCAAAGTTATTTTATGTCACGTTCTTTACCTAAATTAATTATAGCTATTAGTCCTTAGACACTGATTATTTAAATGCTGAGAACGAAACTCTTTTAATTATAAAAGTTTTAAAATACTACCAAATTGTACATTTCAACTCGGATTCTTTAACAGTTTAGTGTTTCCACAGAAGCAATAAATTCATTGAGAACAAATAACTTGAGTTACAAAATTATCCTCGACTAAATTGTTGAAATGGGATTTGAAACTCACTTTGAAAGACTCTCCAAATGTTTTTTGTACAAAAATTAGGTGAATTTGGACCCTGTCAGATTGTATTGAAAAATAATGCATGGTATTATAAATACACAGTTTTGATAAACCAAAAGGTAGGCATTTGTCATACACATGCCACCACTTCACAGGCGTTTTAGTGACTGCAGTTAGGTAATTTAACACGCAGATCACACTGCTGCCAGATTGCTTGTTTACTTTAGTCGCCATTTACAACACCCGCGAGAAAGACTCGGGGTCGTGTCATATTCTAGGACGCAAAACTCATAGGCAACAGATTGGTTTAAAGATTAAATACAATAACTGAGTCACTAAAGCAGAACAATCTTTAGAATATTTTAAACTTAGACTGCGCTCGGTAATTTTCTATCTGGCTGCGATTGACAGTCATTCACGCTAGACACGATTATTTTTTATTACTTCTAGTTTATGCATAAAGTCATTACGAATCTCACAGGATGTAATTTCCATATTGCTGCGCTATGCACTATCTTCATAAGAGTAGCACAACCGTCGCACAAGGACTTTAATAACTGAAACGTTCATATAGTTGACAATTTTACTCCAAGTAAGGAAACTAAGTGAAATAAAGGTAAATGTATTCTAACATATAAGACATTATTATTTTTCTCGGTGAAGCACATCCTACTTATTTCATGAAGGTAGTTTCACTTC
Organism: Parascotia fuliginaria; assembly: GCA_963082885.1. Lineage (NCBI taxonomy): Eukaryota > Metazoa > Arthropoda > Insecta > Lepidoptera > Erebidae > Parascotia > Parascotia fuliginaria. The sequence goes on along the minus strand of OY720180.1, from coordinate 6,896,272 downwards.
TTTATTATAATATGAGTATGACAAGTCAGTTACGTATACAATTTTATTTATATCATCATATCGGCCCGTTACTATACCACTGTAGGGAAAGGCCTCTTTTCACACAAATAAGGGATGAGTATTGATCGCAACGCTTGCTCAAGGTGGATTAGTGATTTCAAACTTCCTCAGAAGCCAGATTTCCTCACGATGTTTGCCTTCACCGTCAGTCAGATATGTCCATATAAACTTAGAACATACATATGATTTGATAAATCACATTAGTACTTGCCCTGATTCGAACTCACGACCTCCTGTTTACTAAGCGGATGTCTTCACCACTGGGCCATCACGACTTCTCGTTTCGTCGTCGAGGTAAATTAATGTGATTTGATAATAACTCATCACTACTTGCGAAACTTATTATGATTAAACAGCGTGTGACCTTTGGAAATTTAGAAACTCCTTTATTTTTTAAAAAGAGGATAATCGTGGCCTTATGTGCGTGACCGAAAGAAATAAGTCTGAAGTAAATTATACTATTAAAGTAGTTTTACCTAATTAAATTAACACTGTTAAACTCACGGCATGAACAGTCAACGACCGCTTGTTAGCTATACATTATGGTGTGTTGTTATGGTAAGTAGGTAGTACCAATTACAGTGGTAGCAACTTGTCCGTTTTCGATTCTGAGATCATTTTTCTTACCAACGATTATGTCGAGTCCGATGGTCCTTATAGTGGGCCACGAGGCCGTTAGGCTTCCTATGCCATGGTTCCGACCGACCATGGACTAAAAAAGCTACTCTAAATTGAAACGGTGTGTGCAAACCCGATCTGTATATGTATAAAAATAACAGATAATTCTTGATCAAGCGTGGAGATCAATGCTCAGACCTTGTCTGAAAATAGGCCTTTACCCTGCTGTGGGATATCGGACCAGTATTATATACAAAGTCTAAGTCATAAGAGCCATTGAATGTGTATCAATCAGTAAAGGAACAAAATGAGAATGACAGAACAGTTAGTCTGGGACGTCGACAACACACCAATCATAATAATACATGAATTAGGAAATCTTGGCTCTTTCGAACTTTATTTAAAACTAATTATCCGCCTCTGCTACGCACAAGGTCGTTTTTATGCTTATTACGGCATGATTATAAGTCATTGAAATTCTCGGATTTTTACTAACTACTGTAATATGGTATTAGGCTCATCAACTTTTCAACAGAAATGCTCTAAACGAAAGTGGAAACTTTATTAAAATTCTTTGCATGGTTTAAAAAGAGATAGCGAAGAATCAGACAAGAAAAATAGCAACTTTATTTTATACTTTTAGAGATAATTTAGGTTTAAGTTGCATTAGATGTTTACTCGTAGCTGTGAGAAATGTAAGACTAAATAAAACACATTAAACATCTGTGCATTTTTTTTCATCTCAAAAGTTAGCTGTGGTCGTTAATGATAAATAGTCATCTGTAAGATTACCGTACAATATTGCGCACAAAAATTCTGGTAGTTAACTGGTTTTTCTAATTACATACCTACATGTTTTTTTATTATTTAACCTATCATGTCATAGCATAGTCAATAGTAGCAGATGCCATCCCCATTTCACTAGCTATGTTCGGTCCTTCTCTGTAAGCACGCCTAATGTCAACTAATAGGCATAATTATTATCAGACTCCGGGTTAATATTGAGTAATTATCGGCAGAAAAAACTATCACGTTACTCAAACCGGGGATTCAACCCAAGACTTCAATGTGTTAGTCCGTACCCAGCAACCCTGAGCTACCGAGACAATCATACTTATACTTATTAATATGATTGTATAGTCTGATTTTAGTGCCAAACTTCCGATCTCAACTCATATTATTTTAAATTAAGTTTCATATTCGCTTGAATCATACCGTAAATGCATCAGTTTACTACATTTTTCTTTTAAACGTCATTTCCTTGCAATGACCGGCTATGTAAGTGGGTGCTTCAATAGGCGAAACTTAATCATAACGGTAAAAACTGAATGACACGCTCTACTAGTGTAGTAACAAAACATTTTGTTTTTGTCGATAATATGCTGCTTTGTTTTGAGCTAGCAAGTTACAATAACAATAAATGAAATGATAATTATTAGCTGTCTATTATACAAAAGAATTTTTTAATAGAAAATGAAGAACGATTTATTTTTTATCTTTAAATATCATAATTAAAAAAATAATATTTATATATTTGATTACGTAGAATTCATGTACACAGCTTCGAATTAAATTAAATTTGTTTTCTAAAATTCCTTTGAGTTTTATCTATATCATATATGTAAGTACCTAAGTGCTTTCACATGAACGTGAAATGACAGAATCACGTTCTATATAAAAATACATACACGTCGGCATGCGTTCAAATTGTATCTATCGATACAGATCACATACGTGTTCGCGCCACTATGTAATCCGCTCGCGGCGTGTACTTGCGCAAATTATACACTACATTGCTCACTCTTATAGTTTGCACCTCTCGGTCGTTTCGAAAATTTATATGAATCATTATTGGGTTGAATTATAGTATCGCATCGTGCTGAACAACCGCCGACTTGCATGGACGTGAGAATGCCATCTTAAAGGTGATATGTCATTATTGAACGGTTCATATTAGCCTCTGACATCTATATCTTGGACATTTGACGTACTGTATAGTATTATTATGGGATCGTAAAGCTTGGACTGTAACAAATAAAAAACACAAGGATTTTAAGAGTTAAAAACAAATGAGAAATACCTCTTTAAATATCCTAATACTGCATACCTTACTAATTATTCAACTCAAATTTCAAAGTTGGAAATAAAAATCATTAAATTTTAAAATTTCCAGTTTCGTGCTATTTTTGTACCTTTGCTATAGATTGACTCATCTCGTAGACATTTCGGCCTCTTATTTTATTCTGTGGTGGTATTTGTTCGTCGCATAAAACACTCCAGTGAGTATAAATAGTTCGTCTGCCTGCTACTGCACTGAATTGTACGTCCAGCTTTTTCTATATTACTCAGTATTAAAACTGCCATGTTATACAAGGCGTAAAATGCTGATTTTTTTAATTCATTATATTTCCACTACAGGGTGCCAGTCTCTTCTCATAATTATAGAGAAGTCATGAGCGTATATATATCCGTCTTCAGCAAGCGTAAACTCCTCTTTAGATATGAGAAGAGACTGTCACCCTGTTCAAATTAGGGCAAGTGCCAGTGTAACTTTAACTACATTTAGGTTTCTTCGTGGTATTTTCGTCACTTTGCAAGTACACAATGACAGAAAAAATTACATTGGGACTTGTCCTAATTTGAACTTACAGACTTATAACAACAGCATTTACGAAACAGTATAACTCAGATGAAACCATATCCATATTTCATCGCTCCACGTCCCAAGCCCATCAATAACGCATAGAGGTGTTATCAAGTTTCCTTTAACACCGGCTAGTCCTTACATCGTGCTTGACCGCATATTGTAGTAACATTTGGATCCTTATGACCATATAAAGAGTACCTACAGATTTCAGTAATAGTTCTAAAGTAGACAGCCTATTCGCCTATTCTAGCAGACTGTCACATTACGCTGTGATGTCTATATTATTTGAAGGACAAAATTAGGTTATAATGGTTTGCTATTTTGTTATTGCTGTATTGTAATAATGGAATTACGGTGTATTCGTAATGATGATCGCTTTGAGTTAGTAATTTTGAGCCTCGAATCAGGTATGTATTATGTTATTAAGTAATTTATTCGTTTCTCATCGTAGATATGCAATTAAAAGCTATTTACAGACAGTTTGCTTTTTGCACAACCGGCAGTTACCTAATGTTATTTATTTTCTACTCTAATTAAAGAACCTAAATGCCTGATCTAAAACACAATAGGCAGACCAACCAGATAATATAAAAAGGCTAGAGGCAAGTACGATTTTCTGTTGCTCGTGGCCCCACCAGTGGGTTCCCGGTGGTAGGACCACCAGGAACGACCCACTTTTTACTCTGCTTCAAGTAATTAAAGTTAACAAGCATTACGAAACAAAATAAAATTAATAAGTAAATTCTATATTTATTTAAGCACTATCAAAATAAAATGACATGAAAATATAATTTTAAATTAATAACAAAGTTAACTCAAATTATTAAAAATAAGTTTATTTGTTATTATTTCATGAAAATCCTAATAGAAATCGTATAAAGACATAATACGATCGCTATTGCACAAATCTTCGGTACATAACGTCCACCAGTAGTTATAAAGTGGAGCCTTCACACAGCCCCGCCAGATATAACCGTCGGCTTGCAGTGCTCTGACTGCACAAACTTCATTTTCATCGCACACTTCTGCTGGTAATTCAGCACTAAAACAAAATAATAGTTTTATTATAATTACATTTTAACATACTCAAAACAACTTTACATTATCAGTTATACGACCAGTGCTGGATATACCCGCACATACTATATGAATACTACTACTCTTAAGTTGATCTTCTATGAGAAACGAGGTTTTATTTTTTATTTTTTTTTTTTTATATTAGCCTACCAAAGTGACTCCGCCCTGCCTGATGGTAAGCAGTCTGTGGAATCCAGAAGTGGTGGCCACCATACCAAAAGCCATAGTCTTAAACTGCTGGTATGGTGGCCTCCACTATGGCGGCTAGGAAAGGGGGTTAGGGGAAGGGAATGAGGGAGGTAAGGAAAGGGGAAAGGGAGGAAGTTGGGCCTCCGGCGCTCTCACTCACCGAGCGAAACGCAGTAGTACGGATACTACTACTCTTACGTCGATCTTCTATGAGAGGGTACTACTTGCCCGGTCGATCTGGCCCATTCATGCTGAAACCAGTGAGAATCTACTTACTACCTGGTACTCATACTCTAACACTACACTATGTGGAAAAGTATGACTATTAGTTTGTAAGTGTTCCTTAATACACCTGACAAAATGCGGATATAATCCGAATGTCTATGCTTATATGTCATGGATTTTTATTTAGGTTTCATAAACATTCATTTAACTTGTATCGAGTTAGCAATCTTTCGGGCTTACCAAGGATCAAGAACAACAATATTGAATATATCATAACTGCTTAGAAATTTCATTCAAATTTAGTTAGTAATTAATTCATAAAACTTACATCTTTCCATCTAGGCATCTAGTTCGATCAACATCATTTCTAACTTCATCCGTTGCATTGGCTTCGCATCTCAAACAAGACATGCCTCTACCTACAGATTTTCTTAAACTCCTTTTGCGTGAGATATCAACAACATTATCGATCCACTCGTGTGTCGTTTTAAAAGTATGTGGCATTTCAGAAAAAGGCACGGTGTTACAATGATTGCAGGAACATACGTAGGTTGTTAGGTCGAAATTTTTGTTAAAACACCCGCGGTCAACTATTCCAAAAGGTGTGTGCATTGAGTAACACACATCATCGTCCCGTTCACACTTCTTTGTCGATACTCTGAAAATTTAGAGTAATTGAGATTTAGTACTTGCACGGATTCCACCAAACGATCTCGTGTATACGAAGCGGTGGCCCTACCCATTAGGCCATCACGACATACCTACTTATAGATATCATAATCAAAACAGGTGCATATTGATCATATTTTTAGAATTTGAACTATAAAATGTTAAAAAAAAAGTATTAGATGAACGGCGAGAACGACTCACGCCAGCCAAGGTGGCGAAATTGGGGGAGACATATACTTAACTTTCGGCTGATAAGATGATGATTCATTGAACGCTGGTTTCAGCATGAATGGGCTGGATCGACCGGGGAAGTACTACCCTCTCATAGAAGGTCGACGTAAGAGTAGTAGTATCCGTACTACTGCGTTTCGTTCGGTCAGTGAGTGCACCGGAGGCCCAATTTCTCCCTTTCGTCTTTCCTGACTTCCCCTACCCTATTCCCAGCCGCCATAGTGGAGGCCACCATACCATCAGTTTAAGACTGACACTGACTGCTTACAGGCGGGTGGAGTTACTTTGGCAGGCTAATATAAAAAAAAACATTAACATATAAATTAAACTATCATACCAGCCTCTTAACGCTTACACAAATGCTTTAAACCTAACTCGTGTGACATAATGACTGATATTGCCGACAGTGGCAGACGAGCCTACAGCCCACCTGATGGTAAGTGGTAACTGTCGCTCATGAACTTCTGCAATACCAAGGGCTCCGCGAAGCCGCTTCCTACCGTGCTTTATATGCTCTCTTTAAACCTCGTTTGAAGATGATCATGTCATAGCGCTCGGGAAACACCGCAGCTGGCAATAAGTTCCAGAGCCTGCACGTACGTGGGAGAAATGAACGCTGGAAACTACAATTCTATGAATACTTACGCGTGACCTTTGGGACTGTTACATTCCTCTGATGCGAAATTATTACATATTATACAAAATCTTTTAGAAGTATTTTCAGTATCTTTGTCCAAAGGGCTAATAGCAGAATTTATATTCTGATTATTTTGAGACTTAGTTATGTAAGCTAATGACAATTTATTATTCTTTCTTGGAGTATTAGTTAAGTTGTTATAAAATGTATCACTAACATCTGCAGTCAAAGGACGATGATTTGTTGCAGCAGCTATCTTACTCTCTTTCTCGGGCATTTTTGTATCAATATCATTTGTATTTGAATCAGGTGTAAACATAGGTGTAGTTTTCTTTAACGCGGCCGTACGTGGTGGTGTTTCATATACTTTACTACTACTACCACGATTTATTGGTTCAGATTTATGTTTTACAATTTCATTCCTTCCAATTAAGTCATCCATAAAATCATCGAAGAGTTCTTTCGGATTATTTACCATGATTGATACAAATTTAAGATCAGGGTCGTTTACATCGGTAGTCCGTGCAAAAAGTCGATCTTCATCAACTTCTTCTGCCTGTTTTCTAAAGTAAGGCAGGTAAATTTTACTGTCTCTCTGTGCGTTACATTCAGAATTTATTTTATTTAAAAACATATTAATATACAAAAATATTAGTAAAATTGTTATTTTATTCATTCTGCTGTGAAAATAAATGTTCTCCTTTTTTATTTCTAGTAACCTGTTTATTGTGTGAAGTAAAATTTTTTGACACATTTTGGTATAGTATTATTATAAAGGTCAATATATATCCTCAAATCTGTCCTCTATAATAAATCCTTGTTATAGCTTAAACATTAACGTGATCACAATGAAATCGATTTTTACTTGATCGTATTTATTTTGCATTTATCGCAAATATTTATTTCGCAAGCAAAATCATATTGTTTATATATGTAGTCTTTGCGCGAACTACTCGTAAAAGTACACTCAAGATAAAATAAATTCTTACTATGACAGTGCATGGGAACCGTTTGATAGACAATTTAATAATATGTTGGTGGCTAGTTTTAAATCCACGAAAAAAAATGGGGGAGGTTATCTTTATTCAAAACGTCTTAATTTCAGGTATTGATATAAGAAGAAACTAGTGACCATTGAATAATTAAACAAATTTAATAATAACAGAGAGACCTTTGCACTTCTACTTTAATAAATCGATGCCCCTGGCCTAAAATTGGTAATTCTCTAAACGAACTTGTTTGATTTATGCAATGAAAGTACTACCTTTATCTTATTTTTGTACGGAGAAGCAAAATAAACAAAGTGACTCTCACAATAACAAATAATAGAATAATAAGTCTACCGAAAATTACTCTGTAGCAGATTTTTTATTCTATGACATTGAGTAAAAACAAGTTTTATTTTTATTTCATTTATCTTGTAAAATTTAAATGTAACTATGCAAAATATGTTTAGGATTATTTTATTAGCCTCATTGTTTCAGGGTATCAGAAATTATGAGAATTATATTAACAATTATAGAGAAACTAAATCTGATATAGAAATTTCTACGCATGCCACAAAGAACGGTAGGTAATTTAATAAATATTAACAATAAAATTATTTTGTCAAAACTTATTATGTTTCAAAGGTCATACAGAAACAGGAGTGGTAATTGGGCCGACGCAAATAACGACTGAAGCGCATAAAGCTAGACGTCAAGTTGAAGACTCAGGAGTTACCGACGACATTGAATGTTATACGTGCTATGCAAATGCATCTACATCTACAAATAACAATGAAAAGTGTTACCAAGCTTATGGGTAAGTTAAATACTTATTCAACCCTCAGTCCGTTGTTAGAGGTTTCAAAGTCAACACCCATTCTTCTTTTCTTTCTTCTGCTCCATAGTCGGCAACGGCTTGATTGTGTTTTCTAAACCTTATTTCTACAATAATTAGAAATCATAGCTATAGGTTATGATTACCACATGTCATCAACTGAGCCATATTTTATTTGCCGCCAAAGTTGTATAAAAGAAATCTACCTGACTATATACGTGGTTCTGAGTTTTCAGCCAGTTCTTCTCATAGTTTTATCATGTCAGTAAACTGGCCGTAGACAAATTGACTAACGGTTTTATTTCGTTAATCCCGATGTTCATAAGTATCATGATCAAGATTAAATGAATAAATAAGTTTAATTTTAAGCTTGATATAAAGACATGATAGGTCTTTTCCACATGCATCGGGTTGAGAGATCGGATTAAAATCTTAGATGCCATTGATACCGCATGATGAAGCAATCTAGAACTAAAAGACAATCATATATTTATTTTAAATATTGATTAATGAACTTACAATTTTCATAACCTTTATTGTTTTTAGAATACCAAGCAAAAGATGTGCCCCCTTTGAACAATGTTTCACAGAAATGCATCCCTTGTACCTAAAAAGGGGTTGTGTAACACCTAGTAAAATAAATAGAACATTTGTATGTAATTGTCATTACTGTAATGATAAACTTGCTGACGAACCTTCCTACTATGAATACTTGAAAATCAGTGATTGGGCATATGACAATGGCCGATTTGCAAAAATTACACCGCGTACGAACGTATTGTGCAAATTTTGCAGTACCAAAGGATTAGATCCTAATTTAGACAATAATTGCCGACTTGGACAAAAGTAAGTTAATTTATTAATTACTTTCTGTTTAAATATATTAAAATAAAAATTTTGCTATAAGTTTTACGTAATCATTTACAGCTTGGTTGACGTAACCTGCGGTAGGAATCAAATGTGTTATACCAATATTAACGACGAGACTAATTTTGTATCAAGAGGATGTGCTTCTATGCCAGTTTTTAATTCAATGTTTTTCTATTGTAATACTACTTTATGCAACGGAGAGAAAACCTTAAATCCAAAACTAATAATTTTGCAAGAACAAGTTCAATACAAATATAGCCCTCAATTATCATTGAGATCGTTTAATTTTGGTCCTGAACCAGTGAAAAAAGGACACGCATCAAAGAAAAACATCGATCTGACTGTGTTAATATTACTCATCATTCATTTCTGAACAATCATAAATATTATCTATGAAAACGTTCTATGGTTGTTTAAAAGGAAAGTCTCAGAGTAAAGTCACAAAATCAAAATCTTTCTGACACGTATTTTTGACATTTCGAAAAAATTACAAATGTTTAGTTTCTATTTTAGTGTCACGATGAAAGTAATAAAAATTTTACAACTATTTTTATATGCTTTTTTTATTAAAGTGAATTTTGCGATTAAAACTAATGCAAATAATAGGAAATCGTTACCTCAATTCTGGCGACACGTAGAGGAAATCGAAGATCTCGAATTATTCAAAGAAACAACGGCAAAAGATGTGATAAAAGACGACCTGTATGACAATTTTGTTTCAATATTAGTAAATAATGCAAAAGAAATTTTCAGTAATGAAATTGACAAAACTGAACCACCACGAACAGAATTAATAACGATGACAGAATCTTTAATAACAACCACACCGATAAGTTTAATTGAAATATCGGATTCTAGTAGTACCGAAAAATTTACACCGACTGTTACTGCAGAAGGTCTGTCTGAAGAAACAGTTGCTCATGAGACTGCTTCAGTTACTAGTACTGCCACAGTTTCTACAACTTGTACTGAAGTGACAGATTACAAAAACATAACTTTGATTGATGACAATGAAAAACACGTCAGTAATCAACTATACTATGAAAATATGCCTTTTGAAGTATCCACAAAAGAACAGCAAATATCAACATATGAAGTAGATAAAAATGGTAACGATACAGAAGATCGTCCAGTTAATATATTGCCACGAGCGTATGCCAACATAGAACCTGCACAAGAGGAATTTTTGAAAAGATCTTGTATTGTGTGTAACAATGTTGATTCTGAAGAATGCAATGAACCTCGAAATAAATTGTAAGTGTGAATATTTGATTCACGAGCAGTATGCATTACCTATGGTGTTTGTACGATGCTGGACATAAGCCTCATCTTTATATTTATCATATTAGGCTCATGATTATCCCATTGCAGAGAAAGGTCTTCTCATACAGAGAAGGCAAGAGCATTGATCGTTATGCTTGCTCAAAGCGCATTGCTGATTTCAGACTTCTACAGAAGTTCAGGTTTACTCATGATTATTGCCTTTACCTTCAGTCTTGATAAACTTAGAAAATACACATTAAGATTTGAAAAATCACTTTGGCACTCTACTTACCCGGATTCGAATTTCCGACCTCGTGTTTACGTTACACGGGTGCCCTCACTACTGGGCCATCACGACTACAATTATTACCTTTACTAATCCACTTTTGCCTTGTCTTGTGAAATACCGGACACTTTACATGTTTTATTATATTTATGGTGTTCTAATTTCATCATCAGCCTACGACAGTCCACTACTGGACATAGGCCTCTCCCAAAGCGCGCCATCTTGCCCGATTCACGGCTGTTTGCATCCAGTTTTTGCCAGCCAACCGTTGTAAATCGTCGCTCCATCTAGCTGTGGGGCGTCCCACTCTACGTTTCCTGTACGCGGTCTCCACTCCAGAACCTTGCGGCTCCAGCGATTGTCGGATCTGCGACAAATATGACCAACCCATTGCCACTTCAGAGTGCTAATTCGGGGAGCTATATCGGTAACTTTAGTTTGCCGTCGTCCTCGGTGTTTTAATTTGCTAATTTTAAATTTTTAGGAAGTTTTCAAGAAAGTGTGAACGAGACGATGACATGTGTTATTCAATGCACACACCTTTCGGAATAGTTGATCGTGGATGTTTTAACCCAAATAAAAATATTACCACATATGTATGTGCATGCAATCTTTGCAACCGTATATCTATCTCTGATATGCCCGTTATGTTCAATGATAAGCACCAATGGATCAATAATATTATTGAGATATCACGCACTAGGCATTTTAGAAAGTCTGTGTATAAGAATATGTCTTGTTTGAGATGTGAAGTTAATGTAACAACGGAAGAAAATTTACAGGAAAGTGCGAATTGTTTAGAAGGCAATGTGTACGTATTATTTATTGTATTGTGTTTTTTTTTGGTTGAACACCACCTTTAGAAATAAAAAATTTATTGTTTGCACATGAATCGCAGTGGCCATTGTGATCTACATTTAAATACGTGGTAATGATTACAGTGTAAATTAATGTTAGGATCACAGGTATTACAAGGCGTTTGTTGGCTTTAATACGAAAACAATATGTGCTTGGTTTCAGTGCGAACCTACCCGCGGAACGTTGCGATGAGAATGAAGTTTGTGCGGTTAAAGCATTGCGATCTGAGGGTTACATTTGGCGAGGCTGTGTCAAGGCTCCACTTTATAACTATTGGTGGGGTTTATGTAACTATGATCTATGTAATAGCGAGCCTATTTTGTCGCTTTATGATTTTGTTGAATGAAAGTTTATGTTTATAAAATACTGTACTTTTTTATTATATTTTTCTATTTTTGCAGTAATCAATTGTTTTATTCTTTAAAAAATGAGGAGCTTAAGTTTTAATTATCGTTAATAACATAAAATAGCACGAATTAAGAGAGGTCTATGCCCAGTAGTTGGTATATTGTGGATAATGATGATGATATAAATAGAGAAGTGAGATGTTGCATTTGATACTACTACTATTATTTATTTGATTTTGTTCAAAATTCAGACGATAGCTTGAGGATACTTTGAAGGAAGTAGTTCAGACCAGATGAGAAATCCCTAGAGTCTGTAGGTAGCCATAATCTAATTGAATTTCACGGTGGTGGATGCACCCCTTTGCAGGATTTTCATCTGGTGGAAACATTTGTGAGCATGTCTGTACTAAAATTCTGAACCACTGATCCGGATATATATACCGCAGTTCGATTTTACAATCGGTTGCATCTCGATTTGAATCGTATCCTTAGGATTTTTTGTTATTGTGTTTTGTTATGTAAAAGTATAATAATTCTTATACTTCACTTAATTATGTACCTATATCCTTCTGTGCGGGTAATGATGTTTGACGAAGAAGTAGAAAGTTAGCGTTCGATTGCCTGGCTTATGCACCTTGACCATCGTATGTGACGTCAGTCGTTGATCGAATGTTACGCACCGTATTTATAGTACTTCATTATAACCTAAAGTACTGTGTAAAGATTTCTACGATTCACGAATAATGAAAACATAATCGGTTTATTACTGCATACAAAACGATTGCTAATTGAAATACCGATGAGAGTTCAGCTCGACTTGAGAGAACATTATCACTATCTTCTCATCGTCGATAAAGTCTGGCTGAAGACACAGTTATTATAATTATAAACAAAATGAATTACCTACGTCTATGTTATTTTATGAAACGAAAATCTCTTTACATTTGTAAATGACCATTTAACCTTATACTTTACAAATGAGTGAACTTTTTACAAGTCGGAAGATTATATTGATCCCTTTTTCCTCCTGTCCAAACTGATTTGCCAAACTGGTTTGACTTGATTGCCATATACCCGTACATCACATACAGAAGGATCTTACAGTCTGCTGCTGTTAGCAAGGTTTGCCCATTAAAGTATAATTTAAAAAGGTGTTCGAATAAAGTCGGGATTAACCAGCTCATGTACTAACCGAATTAGAATTTGTTTCTATACTGGGAAGCCCTCTTGTTGTCATTGAAATGCTGATTATTGTAAATGTTAAAGGCGGACTAATGATGTAAAGCATAGAGTACATTATATACATAGAAAGGTTTAGTGTGGCAAATAAGGAGTAAATTATCAAAAAATAAACAAGATGTAATCGTTCTTATTAATGTATATGTTATGTAAATATGCATGTACTTAATTATAAAATTACAATAAAACTCTCATTATCATCACCACGTCAGCCTAAAAATTACTATAGCTGGTCATAGGGCTAATACTTTGATCGGCCTTGAGCTTCCTAAACCCTAACTAACACTAGCTCTATACTTTACGTCAATACATAAAATAAAATTTGAACACAAACTTATATAATTATTTTAATCCCATCATTTTAACATAAATTTAAATAAAATACGGAAACTGAAAAGTCTTTTTAAAACTAACGTATCATCTCGTCTGTCTAACAAGTCAAGTGGTTGGCAGTTTTCTTTCTTACACTTGGAGCCCACAAGGAATACTCGGCAAACGCTGAAGTCTGTACAACGTTGTTTTTAAATATTTTATTATAAAAGGAAGCTGCATCGGATATTTTTTGTGCACAAGTCGAGTATAATGCATTACCATTTTGTTTAAAACTTTAGAAGTGAATTTTAAATTTTAAGACTGTGGTATTAATTTTTATGATAGTAGGTATGGGTACGTAGATAGAACGGTAAATCTTTAAGTGATGGCAAAAACTTTGATATGTGAATTAGTAGAAAATAATAGAATTATAATTCAAATGATATTATTATGTATAAAATTTAATTATGTATGTTTTACTTCAATAACTGTTTTTATAAAATTTATTTTTCTCATACATTTCAGTATCTATTTTCTACAGATTTTGGCAGCTGCCCCAAGCACTGCCACTTTGACAAAAGATACTCAATAACGTACCTAATTAATAAGAACAATAACATAATAGTGATAGTATAGAGAATAGTAAACCAAATTAGAAACAAAAAAGCTATGCAAAAAAATATAAAAAAAATATATCGTCATGATTATAACTGATAATAGTAATATTATGGACTTTGTTTTCTTTCAAACGGGGCTCGATTAAAAACTTTAAGAAAGGGGCCGGTTGCCAGATGCAATTGATTAAACTTTTATGCATTTTGAGAATAATAAACATCAAATACATTTCAAAACTCCTAAACCTGTCGCGCAATGTAATAAATTTTATTTTATACCATTTAGAAGTAGTATTTGCGTTGATATATAATAATCCGATAAGTTAGTACGAGCGGGTATTACCGTGATACGCAGTCTGAATGTCGTCGTAATGACCGCATATATCTTTTTAATGAACTAGTGGCCTGCTTTCGTTATGCGAGTACGGGCGTTCCTGACAGTTTTCTCAAATATATAGTTAGTTTTACAAATACCGACGAAGTTGCTTTTAAATACGCGAAGTTTTGCGAATAAAACTATATTCTTTAGTGGGAATTCTGATGACTTGTTTATTTGTTTGAAATATGATTGTTGTTCGTAAATAGTTAGGTTAGATGTTCAGATTACGATTATTTACTTAATTTGTGTGTGTGTCGTATCTACTTAGACAATAACATTACTTAACTATATAAAGAGTAAAATGAACTTTTCAAGCCGGTTAGTAGTTCCAAAGATTACCTATAGCGTTGAAACGATGAATTTATTTCTAATAAAACTCCAATGCACAAGCAAGACAGGCAGTTGTATGTAGCTATACAAAAAACATTTTAATCACATCGCACGCAATCATTGCTCACCCATATCTGTTTATAATAACAATGTTTTAACTCCTAACGTATAGAACGGTAATAAGTGGTGTAGAGTACTAGTGAGGTGCCCTAAGGCGTTCCCAGTTTCTTTCAACACGTACAACTGTAGGTACAACTTTAATTCCTAAGATCACTGGTTCTATCAAAGCTTCTGCACAAGGATTCGCGAATCGCAATTGCGTTGCCGTAAACGAGATACATACATTTTAGCCAAGGGCGAACACACGGTATATTGTTTGGTAGACAAACGGTATCTATAAAGCTTTTGAATAGAAAGGGAAAATTACAGCAACTGGGTTTAAAGCCTTGAGTTTTAAACCGTTTTTCACAATCGCATTCCTTTTATGTAGAAGGAAAATGGCAATGTTTGTGTGAATTGAATTTTGTTATTGTTATGAAAAGCTTAGATAAGATCCTTCTTGACAATTGTTGCAGTTCAGTAATAAGTATTATAATGTACAATAATAACGAGGTACATAATTAATCAACATTGAAACAAAATGGAAATTAAACATTTATAACAAAAATGAAATGAAAATTTTAAATTGAAAAATAAATTCAAATATTTAAAATAGTTAACAATTAGTATAAAATAAAAAGAAAATGCTATTCAGTTTAAAACGTGATCATTAATGCAATCGGGTCTTAAGTTAAAATTTTACAAAAAATACCAGTAGAGATGTGAATGCGACTTAAACCCCTTTTAATTCTGATTTCATGAGGTCTTTACTACATAAACTTAACTATATAAAACAAAACAAAAACCTATTTGTACTTACACGAGTCTGCATTAATTATACGTTAAAAACAAAAACAAATTAAAGCCCACTAGCTGAAGTGTTAACGATATATATTCGTTTTTAACATTCAAAACACCGCAGGAGCTGTAGAGTACAATGATAAAAAATTGTCTCACTAATGAGCGTTCAACCCTTACTGGACAACAATAAATAGCTCTACGCTGAACGATTTAACTTTAGCAATGAAAAATTAAACGATGTATCTTCGCAATTCGTATAAATAGCATGGATGTCTCGTTTATTTTTCGTCTGCATTTTTATTATAAGAGATTGAGGTTAAAAAAAAGATATTGCAATTTTACGTATGAACTATAATCTTATACTGCAATCGCTTGACCTATCGCTTATGACAGACAAATATTAATATTCATAATTAATAAATTGTGTTATCCATCTTTTATCTTTTATCTTGTAATGTATACTTGTAGTTATTTTTCATGCGTCTCACATGCAAATTAATAGGCTCAGAATAGAATAGATCATTATGGATGCATCGCGAGTCGTTTAAGAAACAATTAATCGAGTATTGACCCACGAATAGATGTCTTGAGTTTAGGGAACTATAACTAATGTTCGAAATGTTGGTGAAGTCCTAATAGATAATGAATATAATTATCATGCTATATCTGTTGTGAATCAATCAATAATTATGTTAAAAAAGTATAAATCAAAGTCACTGTTTTCTTCATTTTATTTTCTGCTAAATTCTTATAAGCCGCACAACGCCTTTTGATAAGAGTATTCACTATTATTTAAAAATTTGCTTGGAAGGCTTATAGGCCCTCGCTTCGCTTCGGTATTAAAAGTTTCTTTTGATCTCGAAAATACTGTAGCAATAGTGTCGTATTGCATAATTTAGATTTACGAAGGCGCTTAGAATTGTGAAATTCTAAAAATGATACGGGTAAAATAAATAAATTTATATATTTAAATAGTTATTTAGTATTTACTTGGTACCAACTTCAAAATTATAAAAAACTTATTTAATTATTTCTGATTAACTAAATCAAAATACGAATTACTTTGTGCTATGTATTTTTATTTTTTGTTTTAGTTTCCTTCCTGTTTTAAAAATTATTTTATCTCTTTATAATATTAGTTTTGACATACATTGCATAAATTGTTCACTCGCGCAATGTTCTGGCGAATCGAAATATTTTATTATAACATCCATAATCAAATGAAATATTCACTATGATCAAAATGTCTCAAAAACAACTCTGTTAATACTAATATTAATTTAGATCAGAACGTCTAAACATGACACACAGTATTCAACAAACAACTTCAACTCATAATCAACTTAATAACTACCGTTTAAGCTTTATTGATTTATGTATTTCAAGTCACCAATTTGCAAATGTTTGTACTTTAATTAAGTGGAGTTATGAAGTCTGAGAAGACCTATAATTTATTACTTTCCTTTTATTGCGAAAGACGTGTTTCTGTTGTCTACCATTGGCATGTTGGGTTTGCTCTAAATTAGTGAATGCCTTTTCGCCGCTACAAATAAATATTTGTCGGTTGTAAATTAATGGTAGGTGTGCAGGTTATTGTTAATTCGATGCTGTTTATACTGATTGGTGTAATTGGTTATTTCGGTCCAGAGCATTTCACCAGATTCTCAATTCTGTTTCAAAAATTATAGGGCTTAGTTTAACTGAAGAGTTTAACTACGAGAAGATTGATTGATTTATGGTTTTGCTGTGCTTCTTTTTCTTCCAAGTCGCATGCGGCTCTTTACAAAATTGTACTTATTAAGTAAGCTTTAATTGTTACATTTTAACCGGTTTTTTGAATGAATCTGATTAATTGGGAAACAAAGAATACTTTAAGCATCAATATATCAGAAATGGTTTAGCCTGTCTCTGAGAAAAAAAAATTTAAAGAGCATCATGTCATATCATGACTCTACGGGAATGTAACACTAACTATAGATGGTTATTTAGCCTTACTTTTTATTACTTTTTATTATTCTGTGGAATTCAACAAGTAATTTGAAAGAATATTTTTATTACTCTCTACTACTTCTGCTACCTTACTCCCACTATACCGACTATCCTGTGCCCGACAGGGTCCATGATTGTTACATAGCTATAAGATTATTTACCATCTGTTAATACACTGTGGAAGCAATAAACGATTGAGTATTATAGTATATATAGTACTATTCGAATATATAATTTAAGCTAAAATGTATCGGCTATGTAACTTACTGACATTTGACAGACTGCAAAATATGTATTAGTACAGTTGGGCCAGTAACCCAAAAGCTACGTTTTTGATATTGAAGAATGATTCGACAAGAATTTGTAGCATGGTTTAAAAATCTCTAAACATAATGACAGCAACACGTTAAGTACAAAACGAAGTCACAATTTTAGTATTTATTTAGTACATTCTATGGTAATGTTGTAAATATTTCAATAGTACTAGCGTACAAGATAATGGAATGATGAAACGAATGCCGATCAATATCACATGTAATTAAGGTAATATTTAAGAAATCTCACCGTATTATCGGGAATGTGGTTCTGTCAGCCGCGACAGTAATATATTACTGACATAAAATGTTGAGATTTGGGTAGATAGTACTTACCTGAATAGTTGGTTTCCGCTCGTTTACCGATCCTTCTATCGGCTTCACAAATATGTGAAAAATTGGTATGATAACGTTTGTGTCGGATCTATCACTGTCCAATTTAAGGCCGTTTTTATTACGTATTTAGTACCTCAGGAGTACAATCTTTGTTTTATTTAAAAAAATAAAACTTATGGTTCTAAATGATGAGAGGATTGAATTAATTATTAATGCAACAGAAAACTTAAATTTAAAATTAAATATTTCAGAAAACTTACTTGATTTAAATCAACCGAAAATATTATAAAAATATATAATGAAGAATGATTTTTATTTTATTACACCATGGATTTAGATTTTTAACCTAATATACGGTATTTTTAAATTCAGTTTATAAGCTTTTACGACTTTGTTCTTGCTAATATTTTGATCTTAAAATGTATACAATCTTACAAGTATCGTTGATGTTATCATTTTTCCACCTACAATCACCGTTTGCCTTTATCATGGTAAGTTACCAAGTCATAAATTATTTAACGCAAATGTCTTGTCAAATAATATTTTAATCAATTAATTTTAATTTATCTCTCTGAACTTAAATGGTTTCATATTCGTCAACGCCGTAGCATGCGTGCTCTCACTACCCTATTTTCCATCCTCAACTCTCCCTTTTCTCCCAACTATTTAACGTTTTTCTTTCAATACTTGTGCTCTCTTCATAATAGAAATCTTCGTTCTTCAAATAATCGCTTACTTGTCTGTCCCTCTCATACTTCCGGTTTTGTACACTCTTCCTTTGTAGTCCAGGTTATTTCTGCTTTGGAATGCGCTTCCAAGGTCAGGGTGTCCACAAACCGATTTACATTTAAGCGAAAGGTTCGTACTCTTCTGTTTGACGGATTGTCGGCAATATCACGTTGACTTTATTTATTTATTATATATAGGTATATATGTGTGTACCTATATCAATGTGTATAATATATATTGTATAGTATATTAGTATTTTTTTTAAGTAGACTATTTAATGTATTATTCATTTTGTACTTATTATTACTTTCGTGATATGATTTAAACCTCTTTTTTTTTCATATCATTAATTCATTATATATAACTTCATTGCACCTACTTCGCTTGTCTCTGCATTACCTTGGTTGACTAGTAGAGAATGCCTTTGGCATTAAGTCCGCCATTGTACGTTAAGTGCATTAAGTTTTAAATCAATAAATAAATATTTGTTAAATTCTTCGACCTACAGGAAATGCTTCTAAAAGTGTATTTTATCTGTACAACAACGAGATAAGATTGTTAGGTTTTATGAGCACATCAGGGAAAATAACATGTGTCAATAAGCCATAGATGGAGTTTACCATCCATCAGGTATACTATCCAAATTTTATTGCAAACAGTGGATTATTATTGCATGAACTCTTTGAGTTTTGTAGCAAAGAATGTGTTATGCAAAGAGCCCGGTATTCGTAATACTTTGTCGATCAAATACCCAAAATGCCTAAAACCCAATGTTTTAAAGTGATAGAAATTATCATTTGTCTTAAGACTGATTTAAATTAGCTGGCCCTGAATCAGCACTGTATGAATGTAAACGTTTTCAGTCCAGTCCAGCATCCAGTAATCAAATGTTTACATTGATATACTGTTGATCCAGTGCCGAAATCCAGTGATGCTGGCGCCAGCTACTGGAACAATGTAATATAACCTTTACTTTGTCCATCCTTCTGACCTTATAAACTACTGTTTGAGTACGCAAATAATCATAAATACAATATTTAATTATGTTCTGCACATAATGTTAACTCTAATGAGAGTAAAACCATCTGATAATCCAAGAAATATCGGTATGTCTATGATATATTAATTTTCCTTACTCAATAATTGACTTAACAAGGCTCTAACTCATTAAATTGAATTGATCCGTGTATAATCCCAGCCAAAATTTCATTGGAGTTTGAGCAAATTACACCGATAATAATAATAGGTTACGGACCTGTTACTATTATCACCGTAATTTATAATCTAGGTACTTGTACTACGTTAAAATTACTGAGATATATGGTGAATAAGAAGGATTAGGTACTTTGTTACTTCACATTAAGGTAAATTTAAGTTACTTTAATTAAGTAGGAGTATATTGCCAGGACCCTTTTTGTTAAGGAGCAGTAACATATAAAAAATTACGTTTATTTTATGATAAGGATAATCAGACTTACATTGTAAAATCACACTTATCTATCCTTATGTAATAAAATGAGTATTTTTTAAAGTAATCAGGACAATATGGTACAAATTTATGTGAATATAAGAAGACATACATTATGGTGTACATTTATTTCATTAATATATCCAATATATAAAGTATTAATACCTGTATTCCGGTACGTAAAATCAAAACGTACAAAGTTTTCACCTCTGTCATTTTTACATGCCCCGACGTGTTCGAATAAACGCAATATCTTGTTCGGGAGAGGTATTTTTAGAAAAGTTTGCGGCAATGGTGTGCTTGTACTTTTATTCAAAAAAATGCTTACATGAAAATAAAACTAAGCTGAATCTATGTAAGTACATTATTATGTGCCTATACAGCTACATCAAATGTATGTAGGTATGTGATAAATGTATTTCTGAGTATATTTTGTCATTCCTATTAATATTATAAATGCGAAAATTTGTGTGTATGTGTGTGTGGTGATTCGGTGTCGGAGACGAACATAGCATACTTTATGACCCGAAAATCGCTTTAGATTCTGAGTTATTATAACCCGCGCGGGCAAATCTGTAGGGCGCAGCTAGTATTATTATATTTCAATGTGGTTCGAACTTCCTTCGATGCGTTCATTAGGCGTTCTTAGAAGTCAGTCTATTGTCTCGTTGACTTTATAACTATGTGTATTTAAAAGCACATCATCTTCTTAAAAGCAATTTATTGAACTTCATTAAACTTAGGTATATAATGTAGTACACATAACTTAAAAAACAAATCAATATTGTATGTACGAAAAATTTCTCAGTTCCCAGTCAGTTCATGAATGAGCGACTGTTTTTCATTTTACATAAAGGCGCCTCCGTTTCTCTAAGGGCAAGTTAAGTTATCGAGTTCTAGTTTTCATACAAACATTTGTGAAAACCGTTACCAAGAATCAGAAGCCAGAGAAATCTGACTATTGGTTTACGACCTTGAAATCAGAGGTCGGATTACAGTCGCTCTAATAAAATTCAGTAACAATTGTTTAGCTTAGAAGCCGACTACAATATAGTTTGGAAAACACACATGTTGATGATTAAATATGCGTATTTATTTGTTTCCAGATACAATAAAAATAATTGGACTTTCGACACCATATTGACTATTTGCCTTACTAATGATAAATCACAAATAACTTTCTCAAGTCAGTTGTATTCAATTGAAGTTCGATAACCGGTCGGCAGAAGTAGGTGTTAATTGATTGCCCTATAGCCAGACTATAACGGTCACAGATACCTCATTATTTTCAATGAGGTATCATCGAATTGTGACTTATCCGTTATCGTTAATCTGGAGGTCATTTCGATCGATGTATTGATGTTTCGAAGTTTCGTATGCATTGTTTTGGATGTCGAGAGAACCATTAATCTTGTGTACAGTTAGAACAGTTGCTGTACTGTGATCTGTAAGCCTATTAGAATATTTAGGTTGTTGCATTGTAGTTCATTTTGAGGTGTGTCAACGATTTAGCTTTGGCTTTACTATATTCATTAGGATTAGTGTAATGTTATGTATGGTTTTTACGCTCTGTTGATGTACGGTCGGATAAGTTTTGCTATAGGCTCTATTCATTTTGATAGATACATTAAGAACTGTCTGTTTTAGCAGACCGCTCGTAGCTAATTAAACAAATATTGGTGCGATACTTTCGTACACACTAATATCACGAGCACTGAGACTGAAGCCAATATTATAGCCATGGTTAATAAATACCGATTGTATTTTTTCAATGAATTTAACAAAATATTAGTAGTTACGACTACTTTTGCTGTGTTATTTTGATATATTACGTCATCGATGCAACCGTCTACATTTTCATTAATTCTAATGATCTGTAGCTGTTACCGACGTGCAATAATAGTTATATTCAAACACAGTAACAACGCAATCAAAAATTCTATATGATTGATATTAAAAAAGCAATTTATTGATTGCATACATTGACTATACAAACACATTCGACTACCACATTCTCACTCCCACTTTCTCACCTATTTACATGCCAATTACTTTCACCAAAGTAATCGATGCTCCATTGTATGTAGAGAGCTCTCGAGCACACGTAAGTGCATACTGTTCAATCTTCCGATTGTATATCGATTGCATACAATTGGACAGTCTTGTTTAGGGTGCTGTTACACTTGCACTGAATCCTTCAGAGCGGACAATGCGAAGACAAGCGAGTTATTAATGGTGCCGCCTGAGCCTCTGCTGCTTAAAATGTTAAAGTTGATGTGCAGGCATTGAAATATGTTACACACGTTCGTATTTTTTGAAACCAATGTACGAAAATATCCAGTTTAAGGTTTAGACCCAGTTGGATTACTATTCGAATTAGAACAGATCGATTTAGGACTAACACGTTACAGACGACTGAAGTTGTATCGAAACTGCTTAGCAATCGTTGTTTCTGTTAGTGAGTAGGGTTAATATAAATATATTATAATCAATGACAGGACAAAATCGGTCTTGAACTTCAAGTACAATGATGTCATTATTTTTATGCAGTAGCAGTACAAATGAACTATATAGGAACAACAAATTGTGCTCTGCTATTAGACACATATACTTTCAAATTGGCGACTAACTCACTCCAGCGACTGTGCAGCATCGTTGGCAATTGGATCAAACCCAAATAGATTTTATTAAACCAGCTACTTATTATTGGACATTAACCTAGAGAGATTAAACGCACATTATTTTTAGCTAAGAGTAACTGATTGTTAGAAAAAACTAGCTGCTGAATCTATGACCGAATTAAAAATCGACAAACATTTATCAATTACATTTTAATGTATCACAAATAATATAAGGAATAACATCTCTATAAAGCTGTAGTGATATCAGTGTCCATTCAGTAACAATCACTTGGACACCACGCCTCGGGTGTAACAGTACCAAAAGTTCAGACAATTATGTGTGTCGCCGCTTCGCGCAAATTTTGTTTTTCTTTAACATCGCTCTTCACAAAACTACAGCTTTTTGTTGGTGATTTATAAATGTAGGAGACAAAGTAAAAGATACTATTTATTTTTCATCACTATCTAGAAATATATGAAGTAACATAACGAAGAGAGTCAAGGACCTATATGTAGAAGAATGGAGAGAGAGAAGACGACCAAATAAGATGATGATTGCGTGAAGCATAAGATGAAGGAAATGGAGGAGTGTGTTTTAAGAGGCAAGCTTATAGCAGAGAATGCAAGGAAAAAATGTGCCGACCCTAAATATGAGGTAAATGCAAGCAATAGAAGAAGAAGATAGGCACTTTAACAATAATATGTATCAACTTGGTCAATAAACGCATAACATGATTGATAAGCGTATAATTTTTTAAATATGTACCTACTTAGGTTAAAATTAATTAAGAGTTTTTTAAGAGAGGTAGCTATGTTATTTACTAATGGAAGCTAATAAAATAACTGCAACTGTGTGTGTTCTTTTTTTGATTTTGTTGATTAATGTCAAAATGTAGCTACCAGGTAAGAAACTTGTTTTTAGAAAAACCAGGTTAAAGTATTAAAAAAAATTCAGACTACATTATATCGTAAATAATAGACTGTTTATTTATTTCTTTTAAGGATTAACGATAATCGTAAAAACAAAAAACTAATACAGTCTTAACTGCTAGACCAATTTATATCAATGATAGAGTTTTATCTCTAAAGTGAACAACCAACAGCTTTGCATTTCGGTTTAAATCTAAATAAAATAGCCAACAAGTACAAATAAGTGTTAGGTATAAAAAAACAAAAGGATCGCTCACGTTACATACGCTACTTAACATTATTCTTATACGTTTTGTCGTAGCGACGTAATCCGGAGTGTGGCTGCTTCGATTCGCATCGGCGGCTTTTATTAAAATTCTCCTTATTTGTTGGCGTTGGTTTTTTGTAGGAAATGTCAGACTAACGTCTGGCTACACGTCTGCCTCCTAGGGTTCCGCATCTTAAAAAGGAATATTTTTTTCTTAAAGTGTCGTCTCACCTTCTTTGTAGTCTTCTCTGATACTTTTTGATTTTTTTAAGAATCATAGATTACTGCGTGGTAACTTTAATGAAGCTCTGTTATACCGATACGATACATACTATTGAACTTTCTTTCAAGGAAACTGAGAAGGTGCTCTAAAGATTATACAATAAAAATCGTGCAATGCGTCTAGGGTGAAGGTTTTGAATTTATTCTACTCTGATCATTGAATTTATTCTACTCTGATCATTCTGTGCGTAACAGCTTAGAGCTAAGCATTGTACACGAGAAAATAATGGCTTAACAGAGTAATTATATCGCGTTACCATTATCTTAATTGAGTGTCGTTGTTAAATAGTAAAGGCAAACTTAAATAAGGACATAATCTAGTCTTACTTTAGTAGTAATTGTATTGTATTTATTTTGTGGGTTCATATCATCTTCTAGTTCGTTGTTATTAAATTTATTCTTAGATACACGTGAATCACCAACATGTAAAAGAAAACCCTACATAGTATGTATGTCTACTTACTGCATTACAACATATCAACATTCGTAAAAATATGTAACCATTTCCCGCCCTTTAGACACTTATATTTTGGCGTCATTTTAGAATATGCTTTTACCGTCTCGTTAGAGATCTCTGCACGTCTGGAGTGGTATGCACAATGCATATACTAACACGTCGCAAAATATTCGCAGACATCT
The DNA here is from genome assembly GCA_963082885.1 of Parascotia fuliginaria. Lineage (NCBI taxonomy): Eukaryota > Metazoa > Arthropoda > Insecta > Lepidoptera > Erebidae > Parascotia > Parascotia fuliginaria. The sequence goes on along the minus strand of OY720180.1, from coordinate 6,871,145 downwards.
CTGGAAACCACTAGAACTCTGTTAATGCTTTTTATAACAGAGGCATGCCGCCGTCGTGTTAACAAACGCTTTTAGCAAATACTTTAGTTGGACATTCCTCACGGCTGACGGAATTAGGTAACATTTTCAAGTCGCCATCGAATTTTTTATCAGTTTAGAATTTTGGAACGTGATTTTGACAAAATGTTTTGACCGTCTAAAGTCACACATATTACATGACTAAGTCGGAGACGTGAATAACTCTTGTAATTTTTCTAGAAATATGTCTTTAAGATTCCTGTTAGACAATTTCTGTTATAAGTGTAAGCTATGTAGCTAATAGCTACATAGCTTACACGCTGTAGCTATAATTAGTTGAAGTATCAAAATTTCGTTAAATTTATCTTAAATTTTTCTTTTCTGCTTGCTGAAAATCTTAGGTCATTATAGTTCTCATTTGCACTTTTAATATTCCTTTAGTATCTATCAAATTTTAAGTTAGTAATAATTTTATTGTTATTCGAAACTTAATGTGAAAATTATATTTCATTCCATAATCAAATCTCACTCAAAAATCCTATTTCAACATTCAAAGTTACAGTTAACGTAATGTTTGTATTGTTTCTATTCGTATCTATCCAAACGGGATTAATGGCGAATCCTCGAGTGCTAAATCACTGGGAGGTCGTAAAAAACACCTGTCGCTACTGTGAATTCCAAGTATCAAACTTGATCGGAAACATCATTGTTTTGTCCACTGTTTTTATTGCATGTTTCGATGTTTTGATTTTTGTATTGGAAATTTGATTAAATTCAAACAAACTGTCGCAAACGTATTAGTTTGTTTATGAATAGAGACCGTTGGTGTTTGGTTTGCATTTATTTGTTCAAGATATTGAAAGCTTTTTTAACGTTACCTACCTATGTATTTAACTAGCTTATTGTAGCTTAATAATTACTCTATTATTATAAAAAAGACTGCTTTTTTTCTCTCTTATATTCTTTTAAATAATATACTGTATCAGGAAGTAGGTACATTGATCTGAAATGTATATTATGTTATTACCAAAGGAACGTAAGAGCTAAGTGAACTACTAAAGGGAGGATATTGCAGGATGTACAAAATATATTTACAAGATCTTCAAATCTGTTTTAATCTATTTCTCATCACACAAATTCTATTTATTCTAAAACTAGCTAATTGCCAGCGGCTTCGCCCGCGTGGGTAGGCATACCAAAATATTTAGCCTATGTTACTCGCTGATATTGTATCTATATTATGTGAAGATTTTTTTAAATTGGTTACTTAGATTTTGAGTTTATCTATAACAAACAAACAAACATACAAAAAATCAAATCTTTTCTCTTTACTATATTAGTTTAGAAGAGCATTGAAGACTTTTATATTCCACAGAGTTTCAATCCCTAAGGAAGCAGTTTGTTTATTGTTTAGATTTCATGGTACACTTACACTGAATACTTGCCAAAAGTCGTTAACACTGCACAGACGCACTTTGTGAATATCTGGGTTGTGTTTGTGATATATGTTAAGGCTGGCACAAGTTATGGCGGGCCGCTCCGCATCGCATCGCAAAACAAAAATCTTCCTACAAGACTTTCGAACATTTTATATAATATGAACTATCGCACACTACAGGTGGGCCGCATTGCAACGCACAGCTACACTATGAGTACTATGCAATAATTATGCTTTTGCAATGCGGCGCAATGCGACCGTAGTATGCGTTAGCTTTTACCGTTCGTTTATCGACTGTAGTTGTATAAAAAAGAGGTTACGTAAAATTATTGCTGCCATTCATATGGAAATATTAGAATGCTCCAGTTTCAGTACTTACACAAGTAAAATTCAACTCAAATAAAATGGTTTTGCCAGTAAAATTTAGGCATGGTTGAAAGTCAAGATAAAAATAGTGTAAAAATGTCCATTGTCAAGCCCTACGTATTGCATTGAATCCATTATTGAATGCATTTAGTGCAATTTTCGCTATTGCAATAGATTGCTATTGACTTTATTTGAATGAATCTCTAGCGTTTTGTTGTCAATTTTGTTAAAGAGATCTGTGACAATTGTGTTAATTGTAGATAGACCTATTGCATTAACTCAAAGTCTTGCTTTAATATTTCCGTGTAAAGCTATATGAGACAGTTAGCACCGAAGCTTTGCCAGTACTGGCAGGTGTTCTTTCGGTCGATCTTGAGGTTCAGAGACGAGCGGCTATGTACTATACAACTCACGTCAGCATGAATAGTAACTTCTTAAAATCACGCGATCGCCAATTATTTAAAGAAGAAAATGAAGTTTATAGGAGTCTCATAGATGAATGTCAGCAGCGCTGGGATACTTTAACTAAGGGGCGCCACCTGTACCAGTTTTATCCATCAGTTGTAAAGCGGTTGGATAGAATTTCCATGTGTTTAAGCGTTTTTACCATACATACCTATTAATGGAATCAGATTTAGCTTACATAAGTCCCTTAATTTCGTGTCCGTGGTGCTCTCTTTTTATAGGTCATAATCCTACACAGATTAAATTTGTCTTTCTCATTGCAATGCAGGAAAGTCGACATTTTTATTTCCAACTCCTCTTTTTTACTTCTGATTAAATTCGTTGCGGGGTCCAATAGACAGACAGACAGTAGGCTTAGCAGTCCTTGGGACACCCGAGTGTCAAAGCTCAGTGTTTCGTATTGGTTATCACTGTTAATTCTGGCTTACAGGAGTAACAGTGATGGGCATGTGGGTGGGATTGTCCCGAAAAAGACCTATTTCATATATTGCAAAAACGCCTGGTTTAGTTTTATACCTCTTTCATTGATGTTTTATAAAGGATGGCATGGACAAAAATATAAAATTGAACTTTCCAGAACATTTATAAAGTAACTTAACAAAACGTATCAAAGTGGCATTCTTTTCGCTTGGTCTCATAAATACCATTGTCGCCAAAACGGATAAAGGATGGTGTACAATTATCCAAAGCACGCAAAATATTTCGAGCAAAATTAATTATTTTAATACACTACGTGTTGTTATGTGAAATATACTATGCGGTCACTGACCACAGGTTGTAAATATGAATAACGTTCCTAAGATATTTATATGAAGGTAGTAAATTAAACATGTGTGTTACAATGGTTATGGAGTACAAGATGTTGGAAGCTAGCCCGACCTTAATGCGACCTTAAAGCCTACAACCGATGTGCTAAGACCGTGATCTTAGTAATGACAGAGTAGCGTGTGCGAGTTTGAGGGAATAACTGCTTTTTACGAGAAAAACTTATTTTTCTCGTAAAAAGCTGTTATTGCCTCAAACTCTTATTCTTTGTCTCTCATTTTATTGTAAACGCTACTCTTAAGTAGCGTTTACAATAAAATGTCTTTTATAGTAGGTTCAACTCCTACTATCGAATGAGTACTCAAACCAAGAAAGGGTCAAATCTTTAGGGTCGAATGGGCTCGTAGCCATCTAACCTAATAATGTTATAAAATATTATATAAAATATTTTTTTTTTCGATTTGACTAAAAATCTACGCTACCGATTTGGAAAATTCTTTTACCATTATTAATCAATAAATGAATAGGATAACATAGGCTATATTTTAATGTTTAACTTTCAAATTTTCAATATTTTAAGCGCCTTTTATCAAATGATTGATGCAATACGACACTATTATAATGATATTTTACGTAGACATTAAACCGAATGAAACTTTTGATACCAAATCGATGCGAAGGCGGACTCTAGTATGGGGTATTCCTCGAAGCGCAATAAGGAATGTGGTGCGCTTCAGGAATACCCCACTAATATGAAAAGATATCGCTATCGCTACATCGTGTATAATAAAACTCAGTCTTAATCATGTTATGAAGTTTGGAGCCAGAGTCGCAGAATAATGGTGGTTAAGTTTCCACCACGCTCTAATTCTCTCTTGTGTTAATAATTAAATACTAGCAGTTTCCTTGTCTCCATTCTTAGCAATATTGACCCGAGATTTAATAATGATTGACTTGGTTTATTTGATACCATGCAGTTATAATCCTAATTTCGCTTTGGTATATAAATATTAAATTTTGACATCATGTAATGCAACTTTAAATAACTTAGAAGATGCTGTGTTATTGATAAACCCAAGAATTTGTGTTCCTGTTGGTTTAGAAAATATTTGTTTTTTCTATTATAGTATACTCCTTGTACATAATTATCACTTGTTAGTTAGGTGCAGTTATATTTGAAGCTCAATAGCCTTTTTTAGACAGCAGCATATTCATAAATATCCATAATTAAATTGAATATTCCACATATAATTTTAAATTATAAATAAAGAAATATAATAAAAATAAACTTCGAGAACACCTTCAAAACTATATGTTTCTCTTAAATAAAAACAAAATGACAACATATTGATTACATTTATACTAAAAGTCCGCTCAACGAACCGAAACTAGGATATTTTAAAATAAATTTTCTTAGGCGAGCTCAAGATAATGATAGTTGAGAGGTTTGAACTTAACATCCACCTATAAAAGCTTTTCAGGAAAATGAGCTGTAATGACAGCGAAAACCACTTTCGGGACTGATCTTTCTTTTGCTCAATGCGTTTAAGGTAAAAGTTAAAGTTGGACTATGAAGTGCTTTGGACGGAGTAAAATTGAAGCCACTTTTATCTTGCTTACATGCAATTTTAATAACTTTATAATGATCCACCCTATTTTTGATGTTTGCCTTAGAGGTTGCTTTTATGCATCAAGACTGCTACAGTATAAGAAAGTTCTTTTGGAAGTAGCTTTGTTATCTATTATAGAAGAAATTTTTAATACAATACTGTTGAGATTACATTAAATTGCATGTGAATTATGTATTATTTCTCTTGACCTGTTGTGCTACATTCATCAATAAATTTTTATATTGACTGTCATATTAATGAAAAAGAGCTATAAAATTAGTTAACGACAGTGGCAATGTACACTTGACGTCATCTTTCTTCGCCTGTAGTAAGTACGATGAGTTTAAAAATGAATGTAAGTACTTTAATGTAGGCTACTTCTGTTTTAAATAAATATATCATTTTAAGCTGCAAATCTATTTATAATACAACTAATCCGAGAACTAAATATCTTGTTAAAATGAAGTATATATAAACTGAAGCTTAGTAGCGTCTTATCGACGATAAACCGTCACTCGTGGCCACAAAGTTTAAGTTTTCCGCTTCGCTCGCTCGAACACTGAAACTTGGTGTCTGTTTAGTTTAAGAGAGCCAGTTTATGTCAGATGACTTTGAAAAGTACATATTTCTTGCAACGCAAGCCTCTTGCAAGATAAAATAAAATTACCCATGACATAGAATTGTGTAGGAGATGAGACGTTTTGACAACGGCTTTCAATATCTTACGATCTGTTGGTAAATTGTGTGATATAACTTGTTTTCATATTTATAGTTACATTACAGAAGTTGATAAATTAATAGTAAATAAAATAATATTGAGTAAGTATAATAATTTTAGCTCATAGATGTCCTCTGCTGAATATAGGCCTATCTCAAGGATCGGTGACGACTGGTCGTGAATCGTCCTTACCCCCTTCCAGCACCCTTATTAGGTCGTCACCCTGTAAGTGGTCTTCTATGATGTGTATACGCTTCACTTTGTGGACTTTGCTTTTCAGAATTTTGAAACATTTGTCGTATTTTTTGCATTTTAATTCCATCTCATACGTTAAAAAGGTGAAAATCTTTTTTCCAATTGCTTATTGCTTTTTCCGTTTTGAACTTTAAAATATATTTTCAGATTTTATTTTACTTTGCGCATTCAGCTGCAGCTACGGTATGGGTGCTTTTACATATTTTATTTTTGCTATAATTTCAACGATCGTTGGCACTACCACGTGTGATGACAATTTTAGGGTCTTTCTATTCTATTCAATTAATTTTTAAAGTATCTGGAAGAACGGTTTATTAGAATCTAGGTGAACGGCACACTTAATGAATTAAAATATCTATTGATCAATGTATTATATATTGATCACCGTATTTGGCACTTCTACTTACTGATGATACAAGAATAATTACACCTACTACGTTAATAAAATCAAACGCCAAAACTAACTTTAAGTATTTATACAGTCAGACAACCAATTAGCAGCTACTCGTATTTTAGACCTAATAGTAAGGTCACGAGGTATCGACTTCAAAGCATAATATTTTTCTCTTTTTTGTTTTTCAAATGAATATGAAAAATACACAATGCTATTTATTCTAACGTATATTGTAAGCAAACATTGTTCCCAACAACGACTGTCAGACTAATTATATCAAAGCTCAGAGGAAAATAAAAATACATTTGGAGTTACAGACGTCTTACATTTAAGAACACTTAAATCGTAAAATTCTACTTTATAAATGTCTTTCTTTCATTTTTAATTCAAGTCATGTATGTGTTTTAGCAATTTAATTTTTTTTAGGAATCCGTATTACGCTATTTTTACCATTCAACTACCTAGATAACATAGCCTTAATTATTCCTTATTCTTATATTATATTAATGGCCTTATTCTTTGAATCTTTAATCGTCTATACGTACGCCAAAAATAAACAAGCAAATTTATGGTACTTCTTGAACGCAATTCTTAGTCTTTAGAAGCAAAACATACATAAAAAAGTATTTAAGTATGTATATATTATATCATTCTAGAACTCATAACACAAGCTATGATATATTTATTTATTTCAACTTAATGCAAAAATATGTAATGGCGGACTCAATGCCCGAGGCATTTCTACCAGTCTACCATAGGATAAACTGGTAGAGTAGTAGAGATGACGTTGTGCGTAGTAGAGATGCCGTTGTGTGTAGTTGTTGTGATATTGTAATATTATTAATTATTATTATACATATAATTTTTAACAAAAGTTTTTATTACGTAATTATACCTATGAAGGTGATGATTGTATGTTTTCGATTTGCTTTTAGCTTCTACTATTAAGTCGACACATTTACAACATTTCAATTTTCTTAGTTTGTACGGAATACTTACTTGTCTTGAACTCGTCATTGACCAGTTTTTTTCTAAATTTGGCGAAAATGCCACTAGTCATCTCACGTCTTCATCATATCAGTATAATGCTTCTTACTTACCATTAAGGGGCTTAGCTTCACTTAAGGCTACTGCAACATTAAAAAGTTGTGAAAATATCTCGCAAAGTATGTTTTATCACTGTTTGAAGTTAGAAGTTTTCCACACGTAAGCTTGCGGTCGTCTGAGAACTCACTAACGACGTAAAATGCCGCTTGGGTAACAAAATGTGTCTTGTTACCTTAGGGTTTACGCACGACACGTATATCTTGATTGAATGTTATAAGCTTCAGTACTTTGTTATGAATTTTAACATTTTTCACTTTATCTATGCTATTGTGACAGTAACAAGGGTTTTGTAAACAAAATATTTTGTATACGTTGTAAATACTCGATGGATCGTTTAAATTTTGAAGTCCACCAAAATCCAAATTCACAAACAAGTCCAAATTTCAAATTTACCAAATAATTTTATAAGAAAATACGTGTAGATATTTTGTACAAACTTATAGCACATTTCGCTGCTATACACTTTCTTCTCTTAGGGAGCTACCCTACGCATCCATAAATTAATAAACACAGAACTTATGATATTACTTTGTTCAATATTTTTTTACAAAGTGCACAGGTGGATAAAAACTTCCCCTAGAAGCGCAAGTCCCCTATACAACATTCATGGGAAAATATGACTACTTTCCTCTTAGTTGAAACCATCCCACATTATTAAGAATTCGTCAGTGCGTATTATTAGAATGTGCTTCTTTATTCACAGAAATATTCTCTCTCACATCAAAATAAAATACTTTTCTCAACATCGTTTTAATTGGAGTTCCATAGTTACTAAGGAAAAATGAAAATAAAAATTGAATTCGTTAATTTGTTAAACATTACGTTATCATCCTGAATATGGGTGAATTTTTTTGAAATTCCAAGTTAAATTTGAAAATAAAGCTATAATGTTATGTAACTATGTGTTACAGCTACTTTCTGAACACTTACACAACACACAACACGTTACAGCTTTTATCTGAATTTTGACTTTAGTAAATAATAAAACTTTTCGCAAATTAACTCAATTTAATTGTTAAAACTGCTTAGATTTGTTGACTGGCATTTCCATTTTTAATGTGATAGCTCCTTTCAAACTAAATCAGTAAGAACTTGAAATAGTGTCAATAGATGCGCTCTTTATAAAGTAGAGGTAGCCGGAATAGACTTGCGGCTCGTTTGAGGTCTAGATTAACTAGTAATTACTAGTTACTGTATTTAATATTTTTATTAAATTCAGCTACGAACCATTTTCAAAATGTTATTTCTACGTGCTATAAATATAAGTGACGGACATTTAATTTAGCTTTTCCTGCAACAGTCTAACGTCAACATTTTCTTTCTCTTTGTTGTAATTACGAGAACAATTTCAAGCCGGCTGCATAAACAGTCACAGTTTTAATTTTTTCATAAAATATTTGTATTCTGTAGATGTTTGTAACTCCTTTATTTTGAGAAATTTACTAAGTATTATTGGTAGATACGAGTAAGTATATATGGTAAGTCAAATAGGAAATTAAAAATATTGAAATTGTATTCATAAGTGGCGGTGTCTGTTTACGGTAAGTGGGCTTTATAATTTATTATTTTGCGATTTCTGGTGTTTTAAGATAATATTTTTCAAAATATTATAATAATATGTGTATAGTAAAATGTATAGTAGCGACCTTGCTACAAGGCGACATTCTGGTAAAAGACAAGACAGATTCTTCTCAAACATACAAGTACAAAAAACATTATTACTAAATTATACTTGAAGCATTTTTAAAGTCGAAACGCAACTAAATTATGCTGAAGTATACCAGTGGAATATTAAAGAGTTGGCCAAATTAAAAGTATTAAAACAGTCTGTTATAAGTCGTTTCATTACAAATGTACAGACGGACAGACACTGACGTGGAAATAAGTTTTCTCGAGTTAAGTCTCATGAATATTTATCTTACTTCCTGCGGGTAAGTAAGTATAAACTTTTGAACGTTTCCTACTTGATCAAACTTTACTCTTAAGACAGCCTGGAGTGGGGACTTGATCCCGAAGTCTTTAAAATCGCACTAAAAATACAAAAGCATACAAAGTCTCTCAGTCTTTTTATCGTCGTTTGCTGTCAAGGATTTCCGTAATTAACATTTACTTATGAATAGCATAATGTATCTACAAAGAATTCTAAAATTCATTAGCGTAGTTATTGCATACTCGTATTGCTAGCTACAATATAATACTTATGTCATTCGCATGGATCTTTTTTATAATCAGAAATGTCGTGTAAAGTGCAAAATAACGTTCTGCATATTCAAAAATATTTCATTCTCTGAAATTGTGACACTAATCATATTGCAAATATCTAGATGCAAAATTAATACTAATTCTAGACTAAGCCTGGTCCTACCCATAAATCCATGAATCGAAGATCTGCATCAGTATTGTGCAATTTAAATGGTGGCCACCAAACTAAAAGCCATCGTTTTATACTGCTGGTATGGTAGCCTCCACTATCCGCTGGGAATGGGGTTAGGGGAAGGGAGTGAGGGAGGTGAGGAAATAGGAAAGGAGGACATTGGGCCTCCGGCACTCTCACTCACCGAACGAAACCCAGTAGTACTAATACTACTACTCTTACGTCGATCTTCTATGAGAGGGTAGTACTTCCCCGGACGATCCGGCCCATTCATGCCGAAACCAGCTTGGATCTACTACCGTATGACGTTCACTAATTTCAAATATTTATTAAATTAAATGATGTCCACTTAAATATTTGCAGAATTATCGAGTAATACATTAACACCCAGTTTCTGAAAGGCCTGTCATGTCAAATCATTGTTCAACTAACACGACTGTTAATTTAACATGGCTGTTAAATCAATTCGAGTTTCTGAAACGTTAATCAGTGCAAAATTAACTAATCTACGATTATTTTGATTTCACATTAGGTTTGTATAAAAACAAACCAAATGTCAAATCAATTGGCACATGACGTATGATTGTTAAGTTAATTTTTGTGTTGATCAGCCTTTCAGAAACTGGATATCATTCTCGTCGTAAAAGTTCGCGTCCTTTGATCATCATCATCGCTAAATGTTTGACACTCATGCTAATATCCGAAACGGACATGATTGTGATCCAAACAGGAACAATGTTCATTTATCAAGATTTGCAAAATATACACTTTTTTTAAAGAAAATCAAATATTATAAATAATATTGCATTAGAAATATGTTTTGACATACCCTAATAAGATAAATTCGAAGAAAAAACTGAGTTTCACATAAAAAATCAATGGTATTCACAAGTTAATTTGTCGACGAGCACCGATTAGTTGACAAAGCTTTTGACCGACGTATGATCTATGAATAATACATAACTAGCGTTTCAGAAACCCAATAAGGAGGTTAACATACGATTCTCGAGCCAAATTTAAAAGCTATGTCAACTGACAGGATGATCAAATTAAACTAAAAAACCATTCTTTTAGCAACCCAATTGGCACTTGACATGAGATTTAACAGGCTATTAGTTAATTTTTGCGTTGATCAGCCTTTCAGAAACTGGGTGTAATTGTATTATACTTTACACATTTCTTATCGTATGGTCCGCGATCATATTAGGCTCGAGCTCACATTTGGCGTCTTAAGTACTATAGTTTTCTTCACAATATTTTATTTCATAGTAAATCCGCATGTCTTAGATATACTTGAAAATATTATATGAATAAAAAACACATAATTACCTGGTCTAACACGGATATCAGGACGGATATATTTGCCCGCAGTGGGACACGACGGGCTCATAATAAAAAATAATAATGAATTGAAATTGATGATAAAATTAAAATGATCATAATTTGTAGGTATGATCAAAAGTTCTTAAATCGCATTAATCAAGTGAAAAGCTTTTAGATATATATCAGCAAAGTTTAATGTTTTGCGTAAATATCAGATAGATGTATTTGATTTACGGTACGACACAACGGCACTTAAGGACGAAAACAGATTAACCCGTAGTTTGACCCTAAATTGCATATCTTGCTTAAATATTATCGAAAGGACAACAACAATATTCTTTAATTAATTTATATAAAAACCGGTCAAGTGCGAGTCGGACTCGCGCACACATGAACGGCTCTAATAATTATGTCTTTTGATTTCGTCGATATAAAAATTCGATTTTTCACATCTTCAAGAAAATTTCACCTTGATACTGCCCACACGTTACTGAGAAAAAGATCTTGACAGACAGACAGATAACAAATTGATACTAGAAGGCTTCTGTTTGCTCCTTTAGGTACGGAAACCTAAAAAAATAACCAAAATGAACATTAAGTTATTGTTATGATGGTCAATTCTCTAATCACATTTTTTTGTTGTCCACAGTGGTACACATGCCATCAGCACCAACAAAAGGTAAGTGAAAACCGATTCTCTACTTTTCCAATATTGCTTTACTGCTTTCCAATCGAGTTTGTTGCCTATATTAGGTAATAATTATGTAAATAAATAAAATCATTCATGAAAAATAAAAGGTTTCGCTCTGTATTGGTATAGCTACGGGTCAGACAAAAATCACTGTCTATAAACATTCCCTAAAATGTGGGCCAAGTACGGTCAGTACTTGTTTCTGTTTCCATGAACTACGTGAAATCCTTACGAGGGTCTAATAAGCAGTCCTTCAGTTTTTTTGCTTTTGTGAAGATTCAAATCCGTCAGTAAAAACGACAGCAGGCAAGAAAAAGTATGTTCAAACAATGTCGAGCCGTGAGCGCAACTTTTGTTTGGAATTAGAGGTAAACACATTAGGTAGCGTGTTTGTGTAGGAACCGTATTACTGGACTTGTTTGATCTCAGATAAAACATACAGGGACTAATCAGGGACAAGTTCGCGATTTTATTTTTAAATAGTCGTTTTATATGTTTCAGAATACCGTTATGTTAAATGCAAATGTTGTTGTTTGGGTATTGTTTGACGTGTTGGATACAATACGACGTGATCAAAGTAATTGAGCTTTTAGCTGAGCATTAATTTTACGACCCACATCTAGTTTACCATATAAATATTTTCACGATGATGATGATGCATTTGTAACAAAAAAGTAAGTCTCCATTATCTTAATATAGCAAAATGTTTATACCGAGGAATGCGAATAAAATTAAATCGATAATGTAATCTTGCGTGGCATGTGCAGACTTTTCTTTGAATGAAAGAGATTTAATTGTCAAATAATTTAGAGAAATTCTATTTAGAAACGGCTAAGGATATAGACTTTAGAACAAGAGAGCGTCGGGCGTTACTAAAAGAAATTATTTTTAGTTTACTACAGCAGTATAATTATTACTGAAACAAAATTAAGCACTAAATCGATCCAATAATACGTTATCAGCATTATTACTCACGATATTAACAGCTCTGCTGATAACTCATTCGTACTGAACACGCATACGAACAACGACCAACCCGGTGGAACATGCAAAATGGACAGTACAACCGTATCGCTATCACCACCGTAAATTATTTGACAAGATGGCATTAATCTTTATCTCGCAATACCTGACTTATGCCCCACCGGCCCTTCCTTTATAAAGGGATTTAATTAGAGGTGGATACGATAAATGTGTGGTCCAGTCCTGTTATCTTTCGACAAGAGTTAAGTAATCTTGGACGCATTCGTAATGCCCAGAGAATTAAGTACGCTGATTATGATGATTTTCTGCTACTATTTGTTCGTATTTACATATAAATATATATGGCTACATTTTGTTGAACTATTTTTTCTTGATATGTGTATATTACCATAGTAATTTGTACAAACATTGAACGTTATTGCGGGATTTGAACAAGACATTTGTGAAATTCACTTGAAAATTGTTTGTAATAAATTTGCAAACATGCATTCAATTTGAATACTGGAACAATATTTTGAACATTATTTCGTATTAAAGCTTTTTATGTTTCATTGTGACGTCTCTCAATTAATTCTCTCAAATCTCAAATAATGAATTTACTGATGCAGTAATTAAAAAGTTAATGGTAATGTATGTTTTTTTATACAACTTTGGTGCCAAACAATTACGACGTAAAAGAAAAAAAACCAAACCATTGTCGACCGTATTATAGGGCGAAAAGAATAAAGAAGAAAAAGCAAGAGGTTCGATGAGGGTAATTGAGCCTCCACCGCTCTCTAAAATAACAACGTAATAGTAAATTTATTTCACAAAATTTAAGTATTGTGTCATCAAATTGACTGACACACTGCCTCTGTGGTCTAGTGGTACTGTGAACGGACCACCAGAGGTCGCGTCGTTCGATTCCCGCTCAGTGTAAATATTTGTGTACATGAACATGGCTATTTGCATTGTTCTGGGTGTCTCTATGAAAAATATGTACATATTTACAAAAAAAAAAAAGTATGTATATTCTAGACCCCATAACACAAGCTATGCTGTGCTTACTTTGGGTCTAGATGGCGTTGTGTGTAGTTGTTGTGATATTATTATATTATTTTGACTGATATTATTATGAATTTTATTTTTAGTGACCTTCCCAAACTTTGATTTAAGAAATCTTCATTTTCTTTATTGTTGCCTATTAAAACTGATAACTTTTTTATGGTTTATGATTCAACTTTGAATAAAAATATTAGAAGGTTTCTGTGTTTTCGATTTAAAAATGATGTTACAAAAGCATGGTACTTAATGAATGAGCAAAATTCTTTTTGCGTCAGTTGTAAAAGTAAAACTTTATTGTTGTTTCTTAACTAATTTATTAAATTAATTTCCTAAGGAATTCGCTTGAAACTCTTTGGAATTATACTTGTTTCTCAAATAAGATCCACGTGAACAAACAATGCTCTTGCAAACTGTCTTTATTTAACTTGTATTTAATATTACAGACGTGTTTTCTGGAAACTTCCATACGCATCAAGCGGTAAACTTGTGCCGAGTTTAGAATTTGAAATTGCTTTCATTAAGATTATGTTTGAATTTATTCCTTTAACATGTTATAATAAGTCGCTACACATCTTCCTTTTTACAAAGTATACATATGTATTCACCATTTAATGTAGCAGATTCTTGTTATCGAGTTTGAAGATTTAGCCCGGGCTAATAAAAATAAGATTAGTCATTAAATTTGTACATTTCCTAACAAATAAGCTTCGGAATGGACTGCTTGCTGCAATGTTTTCCGAGCACTATCACTATTCCATCTCCTTTATGATATAAGGTTCAAACGGCTTCCCTGAGCTTTTGACAAGTTCACGATCAGCAGTTACCATTTGTCATCAGGCTGTTAACTCATCTATAGACAATAAAAATATAATACTAATCGTAATTTTGTATCAATCTTAATCACTGTAAACAAAACAACTTCTCAAATAGAAATCGTTACACGCACATCCAAACGTTCACAATCTGTAACTAAACGTTCACAACGTCGTAAATTATTCACAGAGTTTATCACTAGTAAATATTTATTACAGACATAATTAGGTTCGTGCCTTCAGCTTTGCGTAACGGAGATTATCTAAATAAATTAAACAGTCCTCCGGAGAGAGTGTATGCATGAGAGGGTGTCGTTTTGGATTTTCGACTAATGTCAAAGAGAAATAGGAAAACACTTAGCGCTGTTTACACGGATCTAGTGAAAGCTTGAAGTTAGACGCCTCTAAATGTTTGATGTATACAAGTAGTTAGTGACAAAAGTGCTAATGCTGTTTGATGTTAATCTAGGTCTAGTGACGTTGCGTTGCAACTACTTAATTTTATAATGTAAAGATTTTATTGTTACAACACTTTTGGTTTTGTTTCGGCCCGTATGATGTGTAGCAATAAGATTTTTAGTCATTTAGTAGTTATACTGTACACGAATTATTTTCCATTTTTATCCAGAATATGACAATCTGCTACATAACTATACTAATACATACGACTGGCCTGTTGGTCTAGTGGTTAGTGACCCTGACTGCTAAGCTGGAGGTCGTGGGTTCGATTCCCACCCAGGACAAACCTTTGTGTGATGATCATGATTGTTTGTTCTGTGTCTGGGTGTAATTTATCTATAATATGTATGTATTTACAAAAAAAAATGTATATAAGTAGTTTATCAGTTGTTTAGTAACCCATAACACAAGCAAATATAATTGCTTAATCTGGGGCTAGATAGCGCTGTGTGAATGTGGTAGAATATTATTATTATTATTATTATTATACATAAAGTTTGTTTGTTTGTTTCGACGCGCCAATCTCTGGAACTAACAGTCGAATTTGATCATTCGGATTGAATATATATTTTTGCGTTTGGTGGCCCAGTTCATGAGGAAGGCTATGGGCTATATTATATCACGCCACTGGCGATGGATGGGAGCAAAACAGTACAGAAAGATGTAATTTACGTGTTAACAGCTGTCAAAATGTGAAATAATACACTTTTGTCTATCTATCCTGATAAAACGGTGTTGAGGTGTCAAAAAGAAAGTTTAATCGCAGGATCGCATTTAAGGAAAGCATGTAATAATCATTCTAAATTGAGTGTACTTCTAAACTTAAATCAGCCTGTCTTGTCTCCTAGTGAAGACTGATTACAATTTAAATTATATTAGGGTAAGAGAATGTGACACAATCTGTCTATTAAGTATTCAAAACTGAATTAGAGAATCGTTTTTGATTAAACTGTCATGAAGACACATTAAATTCTGCGGTAGGATAAACTCGTAGGTTATTTATACGGAAAAACAATGCAACCTAAATTATACATGTTAGAATATTTTTGTAGCAAATTTTATACACTTACTTTCTACAAAATAGCACAAAAAATACTACGAGTATATTGAGAAAAAGTTTATTTTTCAGATTTTAATTTTTTTTCGCTTATTGGTAGACAGTTTACGATAGTCTATAGACGCTTGCGACACCAGGAATATAAATTGCGCGTTGCAGACACTGTTAACTTGTTTTTTGATGAATCTCACTCAGCCTCTCACAGTTAAACAAGCTCTAATATTAACATTTTGTTCGTAATCAAAGGTACACTTTCCTTTCATTAATAAATCGTCTGGCTTGCTAAATAATAACATGTACGAAGAAATTAAGTCTTGTTGCTCGGGATAGTTTCGTATCACATAGTTGCCTATTTAGGTACGCGCTCTTGTTTCACTATAATGAGATAGCTGGTCTCAGCGCCAAGATAGCTTCATAAATAAAGACTAAGTATTCTAGTATTCTAGTACATAAATAGGTAACTGTTTGTAAGAAACTCTAGCAGATGTGTATATGTTTTATAATCATGTTTTATGTACATGTTATCATTGAGATTACTTTCCACCGGGTTATTGCGAGCGAATATTTAATTTAAATACAAATTAAAGTTATTTTTCAATTTTTTTTTATGTATTTCAAAATCTGTATACACAATAACAAAATGTATAAGTCAGCCAAGCTGCTAACAGTTTATCCCCTTTTAGATTTGTAAACCGGTATCATATTTTTTTTATAATAAACCTACTTACTATCATTACGGAAATAATATTTCATAAAATGAATTTAAATCGAAAGATGTTTCCGCTTGTCTGGCAAAGTAATATTGAAACATAATATTTCGATTAGAAGGATCACAGTGCTTCAGCTAAATTGAAAGGCGCTGACCCGCCTCAAGCAATATTCTTCATTAACTCTTTCGAGTTCATTCGAGAAAAATAATTTTCAATATTCTCAATTCTAAAAAAAAAACAAAGTAATAAGTAAGTATAGTAAACTAAAGTATACTAAAACAATGAACTCGATCGTTTCATTTTATTGGAGAAAGATTCAGGCCTAAGTATTTTTAAAACTTAACTTTAAAAATCGTTATATCAGAAAAATAATCATCACCATCACCGGAAAACGTTTACTAATTGACATGGGCCTCCCCTAAGTATCTCCACATTAACTGATCCCGAATTGCTCCCAATTATCGGTTGTTTGACAAGAAAAACAAAAAATAAATAACTAAAAATATTTAGTCATTCATGTTAGTAAGTAGAAATAAACACAATAGGCGGTAGAGTAATGACGAGGGATTTGGGCTTTACTATAAATTTTAACAAATTTTTTATTCACATCATTTTGAACAACTCTTAAACTTACTAATCAAATGTGATAGTGTAATCATAATGTAAATGTGATATAAAATGTGATAATGTAATGAATCACATAATTAAAACAAATGAAATATATTTTTTTGTCATTTTCAAAATTTCAATATTTTAAGCGCCTTCGTAAATCTGAATGACAGTACGACACTATTGCATTGATATTTTTTATGGGCGTTAATTGTGAGACCAAATGAACTTTTGATACCGAAGCGATTTTTTTTAGAAAGAAATTTTAAGGTATAAACGTCAAATAAATTATTTTGAATTTATAACATGGAAATTGGAAATAATGAAACACAAATTATGAAATACTGAAATTATTTCTGAAATAAATGGTTATACCTAATATTATTATTAAATCAAGTAAAAATAAATCATAGATATTTAGATATAATATATAGGCGATTGTATGAGTTCATAAAACTGCGTAATATCTTTCTAGAGAGTGTGGTCAATGCTCTTTAAGGTTTCTTTCAATTATAAAGGTTGATAACTGCCGAGTACCTACGGCTTCCTCGTGTGTCCACTAATTTTTACTCTTAAAATTCTTTGCAAAATGAATAATATTCAACTCGTTTTGATAGAATATCATTTAATTATAACGTTATCCAGTGGCCTATGTCCAGCAGTAGTCTTATGGCTGATATGGTGATGATTTATTCTAAATTCTCTCGTTCCACAATATAAGCTGTCTAACCACTATTTAATGCAGATTTTCTTATATTTTCATAAGCAGTAAGACGGCCTTGTCCTCATTGTCTACAACATTGCAGTAAGAACTAAAAATAGTATTATATGATAGTTTTATCGCGAAAGAAATAAAATGGAATGTCTACATTACTTACTACGTAACTATTTCTTGCATAAAGTTCAAACTACGAGTTAATGGCCGTCTAACTGTGTTTATAGTCAGAAATAGACGACATAAAGTATAATAACAGATTATCTTACTTTAATGTGTAATATCGTGTTTCGAACTAATGAGATTGATAGCTATATAGCTCAGAGAACAAAAGGTAACCCAGTAACAATTGACAGCAACTCGCGGGTATGGTTAGGTCGGACTTGCCGGTCTGAAGTAATACCGATCTAAGTTCCCCAGTGAACCTAACCTACAATCTAGCCAGCAGTATCCCAAACTGAGCAAGCACTATCTTCTATGAGAAGTGTCTGGGTGATACTTACCTAAACGTAGTATTTTTTTTTATATTAGCCTACCAAAGTGACTCCACTCTGCCTGATGGTAAGCAGTCAGTGGAATCCAGAAGTGGTGGATACCATTCCAAAAGCCAGACTACTGGTATGGTAGCCTCCACTATGGCGGCTTAGTGAGATGCTTTTTCACGCCCCACTTAAAAGACCCAGGATCATAATTAGATGGGAATAATTAGATTGGTAAATCAACCAAGTTGACCATTTGGCCTTATTGACTCTGTGATCGGACTCATGACTTTTTGAGCATCTTCGCAGATAGAGAGAGCCGCTTGTCTGCACGAATCCTAGTGTCAGGTGAGCCCTCGGCTACCTTCCATATTTGATATTACTTCAACTTAAACCCTAGTCATAGTCATAGCTCTAACAGCTTACTAGCCATGATTGCGGAGAGGCTAGATTGTAGGTACATTGGCCACTGCAGCGCCATCTCCCATGGAGTGGTGAGGCGGTGAGTACAATGCGCCCACTCGCCACAGTGTATTTGCAAATGTTTTGTAAAATGTGTCAATACTAACATAGGATAAGTTTTTATGTATTACTAATAAATATGAGTCATGGTTACTATAATAAATGAATTTAATTATTATTATATAGTCGTCATAGGTCCGGCGATACATGTCTCGAACGCTAGTTTCCGCAGTCATTATAATGACTAATATTGATATCACTCTACACCACGCTATAGATTGACTGGCAGGAATGCCTTTGGAATGAATTATTGTAGGTACATACTTTGTGTGGCAAAAGATTAATAATAAAAATAATATAAAGCCAATATACACAGTCAGTTAAAAGTCAGTTTTTGTATAAAAACAATGCTAGTTATAGTTATAAGTAATCATATTATGACATCTTCTATACATATTCTTAAATTGGAGTGTCTGTTTGTAATATTGAAATAACCGTTTTTTACTACATGTATATGAATATATATACGGTACATACACCAAAATAACATTATTTACAATTTTTGTCTGTCTGTCTGTCTGTCTGTCTGTTTGTTCCGACTAATCTCTGAAATGGCTGGACCGATTTTGACGGGACTTTTATTGGCAGGTAGCTGATGTAATAAGGAGTAACTTAGGCTACGTTTATTTTAGAAAAATTCTTATATAAATAATAATAATATGCGATGTAACCGAAATTTAAACAAATATGCCGTGCGATACAATGCGGAAATAAATAATTACAATTGTTTTTATTTCCCTTCAGATAAATGAAAATCCATTTTGAACTGTACAAATTAAATTCTGTCATTTTCAAATTTGGTAAGCGTTTTTATAAAATCGGCCCCTCCCTTTTGAATCAATTTGCAGTAAATAATTATTTCTTTTGGTTTTTATTTGTAATCAAATTGAAATTTCTAAATTTAAAATAATATGGACAGGCAAAATCCAAATCATGAAAGGTCCTTTTTATATTTTTAACATATTTCGTAGTTTACTCTTGGCAGTACCGTATATTATCTTGATGGTAAATAGAGGTAATTATTCCTATAGTTTAGAGTAAGAAAAGATCTTTTTTATGACACTCCAAGTAAATATTTTCGAAGCAATAATTAGTAGTTTATTCTTCGCGCCAACTGTCACTGATGGTATCACTTTTATTACTTTTTATCGCGTCGTCGACCATATGGTGACATTCTTTTAAAAACACATTATGTCGCCCGATATTTGTTTATTGTCTTTAAGTTTTTTTTACAGTGAAACAATAAAAAAGTAATACTGGAATTAAATGCACATTTGTCTACTTTTTTGTCGTCAACATATCTGATTTTTACCATAAGGCGCTGTAGGTAACCATATAGCCAAGTGTGTCACGATAAATATGCAAATTTTTAATACCTTGGTATAATTTCATAAAATTACTTATTAAGGATTTTATTCAAGCCTTTAAGCGCCACGTCGGTCACCGGTGACCGCAAACACTACGTTTTGTAATGTGTCTGGTTGCATTGCGTTTAAAGTGTAAATATATCTATCTTCTCTCTTAGAACATATTATTTTGGTAATTTTATTATTTACGACAGATAAGAGATGAGAAAATGTGTGATTCACTAATACTTGCTTCAAGAGCCATAAAACGTTTTGAAGTGAAATCAGTAAATTATCGAGCCCAATTTACTTACTAAATTCTCTATGAGAAGACAAACAAGAGAAAGAAGATCGCCAATGGCTTATGCTCTCACTTTTTAACAAACAAACAATAGTATCTCACGAAATACGTAAAAGAAAATTGACTTCAAACAAAAGAACAAATAATAACCTTGTCACAAAAAACACGAATCATCTGTCCTTGACAGCTAATAATATTAATTATGGCCTGTTATGTCATTGGGGACCTTTGTTCCATCAGTACGACCTCACTGACCTTTACAGTTTTTATGTTAGTAGCGAGTTAGGCATCTGTTTTTGTGGTCACGCGCGACGAACCGTCGGAATGACTGATGTCCATGTGTCAGCTACTTTTGTGCTCATAGATTATGAATGCTTTACTTTTCATTGTTCTATTAAGAATTACAGTCACACTGTAAAATTTTTGAATGTAGGCTAAATTCTAGACACGCTGTTCTTTCTCTCTTACTAATATATATCGCTGTCGTTGTCGCCGGGATTACGTAGTACCTTTATAAAATTGTAATGATCTGAATTACCTATTTGAAAATACATTACGTCACATATTTTTTTAAAGTGTTACTGCAGAGAATAACAGCTACCTATTGTATTTGTAGGTATCAAACATAATGGTGTGTAATAATTTATATTATTATGCTGTAATTTAGGTATAAATATTGACAACACGTGCTGGAGTATCATTGATTTAAGTATGACAAATATAATATGTGATATTTTTGATACTTTAAAAAATATTTAAAACTGCGACGCTGCTCACCAATGACATAAAAACATAGGCACAAAACTCATAGGTAAACTTTCTACAATAAGATGTTTAATCTATGTTGATCTATGTATGGAGGAAAGACCGACAAAGGCGATGTCACAGGGCGTGCGAAACGCTTCACACATTTCAACTATCCCCACATGTGAAGTAAAAAGTTATGCGAATCATATTTCCTTCTCTGATTACCGGCTTTGATCTCATCCGTCACGTTTGTCACTTATAAGTTGCACATATATTTGAAGAACCAAGTAAAATATGAATATGTTGCCTTGAGTTTCTTACCAATTCTTCTCACGGCTCTGCGAATCAATTTCAGATTCTGACCTTCTTTTCATTTAGAAATATCAGCGGAGTGGCCGTAATGAGGCTGATAAGTTTAATGTTATGATCAATGAATGAGTTTGACTTTGACAAAAAAAATCATACGACCCGAATTGATAACCTCCTCCTTTTTGAAGTCGGTTAATAAAATACTTTATTATACGAGTATATCGATACAGAGTTACTAACAATCTCAAAACATGTTAGAACTTTACTCTAACCCCAAAACTTTACCAGTTTTTGTGAAGTAATTTACAACAATAAGATAATTTATTTTAAAATTCAATTAAGTCTTAATTAACTATTCATTCTAAACAAAGTGGAAACTCCTTGGAGCATGCTGAATACTTTCCTCTAACATAGTTAAAGGATTAAGGAGTAAAGCAACTTGCAAAGACTTTGCTACGCAGCTAACTTAAAATATACATGAAATGTGAGGCGTCTTGAACAATAAGGGTACTCTTGAAGTTAGCGGCGATATAGAGGGTAAGAAAGTATGTCGGCATGTTCTTCTCGAACGGGGAACTAATTAATCCAATGAGCGGCGTCTTTGCGCTAACGAGGTTCGTCGTTTACGCTCCTTCCATTCTATGCCACTGAGAAATTGTATTTCGGAAATCGATCTCGACAAGCTTTATAGGAGTATAAAATTGTTATCTCACTTAGTTAACGATCAACACAATATTTAGAAAATCAGAGGTGCATAATTATTAGATCTCAGAAGCAGCTATTTTATCTTTACAGAGTAAACATACATGTAAATTTAAAAACATAAAGATTTATGAGAGGTTATTAGACTCAAATTGAATTTAGTTTGAGTCTTGTAGAAGACTCAAACTAAATTTAATTTGAAAAAAGTAGTAGTAAAATAATTATTTGTAAAATAGTCTGTTAATTTATTAAAATTTATTATTGTAATTTATTAATCATTTATTTTCACGTGAACTATAAAAAGTATTATTCCAATCCTTTCTTTTTACAGCAAATAATAAATTAAATTCAAAAACACAACATTATATCCAACAGTGGGCGTCTTTTGGCTGATATGCTACATGATGTATATTTTTTTAATTAAAACGAACACTACCTACAATAGTTTCAGTTTATTTGAAAAGTAAGGTACGATCGACACAATATCGTATAAAGTAAGGCATTACAGTTACTAGTCTATAAATAAAGTGCGATTGAGTTTTGATGAATGACCGAGCGCAATATGATTTATTTATTTGGCAAGTTCCTTACAAATATACACCGATAACGCTTACAATTGATATAGATGACCGGCTGCCGTCACTTTAACTAAGTTGATTGATTGTCGAACAAGGGACGCTTCATCCTTCATTCGTCAGTCCCAAATATGGAGAAGTCATTTTTTTCAATTCATGTATTTTTAAATCAGTATTGTAAAAACAAGATAGTTTTATGTCATTTAAGTTCTTGAAATTGCCGACAGCATATTTTTTAAATTATTTTATGACCATAAGAGAGCCAATAGAGGAAGAACATTGTGAAGAAACCTAAATTTTATATACCTAAGTCTGAAACTATCAACCCGCCTTCACAAGACGAAGCCTTCACCTTGAAGTAGGAATACGATAAGCTGGGGCCAAAGAAGTCCTGATTCGTGAATTATAGTGATCTATAATCCACAAATCAGGGCTTCTTTGTTCCAGCCCATTTATATCAGCCGAAAGACATCCACTGCATATGATGCTTCATATCAGCGGAAAAATGTGCACTGATGGACACGATCACCCCCATTTTCGAGGTTTTTTTCCATCTTGTGAGGGGTCTGCCCACCCTGTGCTTGTTGGTTTATGGTCGCCACTTTAGAACCTTTATGTCCCAACGGCTATCAGTTCTGAGAGCTATGTGTCCTGCCCATTGCCATTTCAGTGAAGCAACTCTGCGAGCCACATCAGTTACCTTGGTTTGCCTGCGGATTATAGACTAGCTTCCCACAGTGCGGTTTCACCCGCGTCTTTGATTATTGTTCTGCTCCCGTCGCTTGTAATGTGATGTTACATAGCCTATGACCTTTCTTAAGAACTGAGCTATCATACGCAAAAATAATTATTCAAATCCGGCTGTCAGTTTTAGAGATTAGCACGTTCGAACAAACAAACTCTTCCGCTTGCTATAATAGTATAGATATACAATTAAAACACAAATACATCATAAGGGTACAGCGAGAAGATCCACCTTCCTCGCTAAATCACGCTTGCAGTCAAATATCTTTATTTAAACTATTATCCTAACATAACAAAAATACTACGTTTTTGTCCTACATATATTATAAAAAAAAACCAAGTTAACAAAGAAAACTGTCGTCTAAATCAAGTTATCGAAACTCAGAACTTTTAGCAACATATTTTACCGTAA
The DNA here is from genome assembly GCA_963082885.1 of Parascotia fuliginaria. Taxonomy (NCBI): domain Eukaryota; kingdom Metazoa; phylum Arthropoda; class Insecta; order Lepidoptera; family Erebidae; genus Parascotia; species Parascotia fuliginaria. Next base: position 6,847,094 of record OY720180.1, on the reverse strand, counting down.
AAAATGTAACAAGCTTACGTCACGTACTACGTATTGAACAGCAGAGCGTTCAATTCGTTCAAATTAGACTCATTTTCGGCACTTCAGGCTTGAGTAAAATCTGTACCAGTGAAAAGCTACGATCGAGCCGTTCTCCTGATATCGTAGATAATGGACATCGTTAGTCGGACCGCGATCGTCGTTTTGGGCGTTACTTTTTCAAGTCATTGCGTCAATCGTTTATCACGGGCCTGTTGTGTTAACTTTTGCATCGGCTGGCAAGTTAGGTGGGGTGGAGCGGTCATATTGAACGAGTTATATTTGTTTTTTCGTTTATATTCATTTATATTGATTACCTTAGAGAACAAAAATTCATGGAATTTAGTTTGAGCCAAAAATGTATGTGTTACTAAGTATGTTCGATCAAACGTGGCACAGGTTCATATATTTTTTTTTAAACTTTCGTTTTGTCGTTTTTCAGTTAGCCCAGTAGGTGTTCTAAATGTATATATTATTATAATATATTATAATATCCAAAATATTACTGCGGAACCTTACCAATAAGGAAAGTTACCCTTTGACTATATGCACACACTCATATAAACACACAGTCATGTAAGTATTTTTTTACATACCCACATTTTTTCATTTCATTTTATACGTTGCAAATAAGTTAGATCAACAAAAATATAAGGAAAACGGGATTATATTTTTCTATTCCACACCTTTTCTATTCTTGTTTAGGGTAGTCATGGTGGACGTTAGCCTCATTAGTTAACTGTTAAGGTAATTGCCCCAAATTTCACTAAAGTCATTTCCTAAACATTTTCCTCCCAAAGATTTGTACCGAATTTTCCTCAGCACTATATTAGTACAATAGAATTTACCCTTAAATGTTTATTTTAGTTTTCACGTCTATCGTTTAAAATTTATTGATGAAAATGGAAAAATATTTCTTGAAAAGGTACGTCGAAAGGACAACATGAACACCTAAATATTTTTCCAATGATATTCGACTTTAGCTATTAGCCTCAACATCAATTAAAGGGACAGCTACAGATTTTACCAATTACCTTGCAACTAACCTTTACATGATAGCATTAAAATTAATGACAATGAATAAAATGTCAAAATATTTAATACTAGCTGCGTCCTACGGCTACGCCCGCGCGGAAATTAGTATAACCCGGGAACTAGCGCGATTTTCGGAATAAAAAGTACTCACACACTCATACACACATACTAACATACACACAAACTTTCGCATTTATAATATTAATAGGATTGAACTCATTCAATTTCAAATATTCAAGGACTACTTAAATATTTTATATTGAATTTTTTATTCCATTTTCGTTTACACGCAACAAAATAAAATGTACAGATTTTTTGCGTATTATGTAGTACAACAAAAACTATTACGTTTCGTGGTTACTTGGCACATTACGTGTACATACTTGGCAAATTACTGCATGTACAGAGGTAGCCCACGTTCGTTCGTTACCCGTGGTACTACCAGTAGTAAGACATAAAGTAAGTAAGTAAAAGTGGCAGTAGTAATATGGGAAATAAAAATTTTCCCGTGTTACTATTAAAGCAGTAAGTTGTAACACGGGCAAAAAAAATACTGGTAGTACGACTGGTAGTACCACGGGTAACGAACGCCCACGTTAGAGTTTCTAAACAATTTTTTAAACATGTAATTGGACAATCAACATACACCAAATATGTAGTCGTGACAAATTTGGATGTTAGTATATGCGAACAAAAACAGACATGTTACATAACATTAAAAATAAATTTTGTAATAATACATCACAGATGTATTTCCTTACGCTCCTTTCGAGATAGACGTCATCTGATACTAGATTAAGGCACACTATAAGTCCTATTTTATACCTTCTCAGGTCAGTAATGGGAAAGAGAACTCAATACAATCATATTACTGAAAGTACTCGTTTTCTTAAACAAATATTTCAATCACAAAAAACCTGTATGTCCTCACAAGGTTTATTCAATTTTTATAATAACCTCATATTATTTAAACGTTAATCCTTTTAGAATTACGAAAGTAGTATTTAAAAGAGTTGCCATAAATGGAAGATATTCTCAAAAGAACTTCGCGTATCAAAACAATACGCATAGGATGACGTAAAAGTACGTAAGTAGGACATTTAATTAAAATTCGCTTACATTGGCTTAAAACTTAATTAAATTTGTGAACCATACTTTTCATACGGAAATCCCCGATCCCTAAATTTGTCTTTTAAACGAATTGTAAAGCGATGTATTATGATGGAAATTAATTATTATATTTAGGTACGCCAAAAGCTTAAATACATAAACTTTTGATAGCTATAACTTTCTAACATTTCTTATGTTGAGTTTTCTTAAGTAATGTTATTTAATTAATTAAGGTCCTGTTTATTAATTAGAAATATAGGTAAATACATCAATTGAAAAAGAACATTGCTGCTTGAAAATAAGGTACATTTTAGATATATTTTTCACAAATTTGTATTTTGTGTGGCTTAAACATTTTTTTTTCTTTTGATTTGTTGGAGGCACTTGAGGTAAAGCGTTGAATTAGAGAATAGTACATTTTCAAGACGCGAAACTTATCTTACATAATTAAGCCGAATTAAACACAAGCCACAATATGAGTGCATTAATACACTTATACCACCATTTTAAATATCTCGATTTTTGTTATGATCGGCATAGCCTATGGGCGTGGCTCTGTCTTATGAGCATAATAAAAACAATGCTACTCGTGAAAGAATTCAAACAATACTACAACCCGTATCATAAGGAATATGGGCTTTAATTATAAAAAAAAACCTAATAGGTACTTTTTATTAAAAACTCACGGACGATAAAAGCGCCCATAGTACGATTTTACAGTGAAATTCATATTCCATCACTAAACTCATACGTTTTATCCTCAACATACAAACAATAAAAACAAACCTAAATTTACACACCATTAACCTAAAAATCTAATTATAGACCCCTGAGCGCACGCCCCGTGCCAAAAATCATTAAACTTGGTTACCTGACACCCAACTACTGTTTCGTATTAGCTTACATTAATAATGAGCTAAAGGAGTCGAAAAAAGGCGTGTCTTGTATTCATTACTTAAAGGAGCATTAGTCAGTTGGATATAGTAATAATGACAAGACAAGACGGTAACGAACGAATAATCGTATAAGTTGAGTATATTTACGTTTTCAGAAATGGCATTTTTGAAGCTTACTTGGCTTAGAATTTTTCGTAAATTATATGCTACTTTTAAATAAACTAATATTATAGGTAGGTTATATTTACTCTAAATGAATGTGGCTCAGAAAGCACTACTACAAGTAATCAATTTTATTATAAAAGAGACAATTAATGAAGGCACAATGAAGTAGAATTGCAATATTCAAAATTCTGCGTTCTTGTATGATAATTTATAACATTATTGTCTGTAAGTTTTATTTGCAAATAAGATAAATTTCAATGTATTATGTATAATTAAATATATAATTTAACCATATTATCTGTCACAGCTATGAACGAAACTTTTCCCCGCTCATTAATCGAATATACGGGTAAAAGGGTACACGGATAAAATATAATTATTATACTTTGAATGACTGGTTTAATTACTTCAATGTTTTACTAATATGGGACGACGGCTCGTACCCACCCCTAACAAACAAAACAGTTCCCCCGATCCCCTAAAATTTTCCTTTACAATCTCTTTCAAAATTTTGATGAGTTTCTCCTACAGAAATATCAATACAAATGCCAATTAACAATTCAGCAACAATTTCATGTTTTAGAACAACGTAACTAGTAGGTACGAATTACCAAAGTGTATATTCGGCCCAGTCAGGTCGACACGTAGACAGTCCCAATGATTAATGGCCCAAGGGGCAGAGGGGCGGGACGTCCCGAATCAGATGCACGTGACGTCACAGAATAACGTTCAAATAATATTTCGCTACAGCCAAGCGCAAAATGGGTTAAAAATTATTGGAGACAAGTACTAATGTTGAAAATCCGTATACGAGAATTGAAAAGTTTAAAATGAAAATGGAACATTCAGTTTTTCGGTTTAGCATTGTTCTTTGTTCAAATTCTGTTTGCACGTATATTAAATTATGGCAACACTATGTAACAGTGTTGCTATTCTGTTAAGCTGTACGAGATGGTAAGTAATGAAACTTGTGATGTCGTAAAGTTTTATCTTATTACGATACCGCTTGAAATCTTTCATGCCAAACTACAAGCTATCCAAACTAATATTAAAACCTAAACCACTGTCCTGTTTTTCATTAAATTTGGTATAGAGATATACTAGACTTTGGGGAACAACATAGGCTATATATTTTGTCGCGAAAAAATGGCTTGAACGGGTTCAGATAGGGAATGACAGTTTAAATAAAAAATCGTCAGTAAATAATATATTATGCGATATAACCGACATTCACGCGGGCAGACAAGAGCTAGTATGATATACAATTTAAAATAAAGTTATAGCTCAAAGGTTGGATTAATTCCAAAAATGATGGATGTGACGACTGCTACGTTTTGCAAGCTATGACATTTAAATAAATTTTGTTGCGTGTCACATCAATTAGGTATTGCTATATTCTATAAAAATAATATAACTAAAGAATATGAACTTTAGATGTAATTATAATAAAAATTTAGATGTAATTTTATAATTTTGAAGTTGGTGCCAAGGAAATACTACATGAACCTTTCTACAATAGCAAATTAAGATTGATAATGCCTATACCTAGTTATTGTTTTACTTGCCACCGATTTCAAAATTATAATAATTATTTCTGATTAACTAATTCAAAATACGAATTACTTTGAACTGTTATTGTAAATGTTTTTTTTTACTTTTTTGTTTTCTTCCTGTTCGAAGGTGAATTTTTATTTAAAAATATTAAAAACAAGTTTTTTTTATATATTTTGAGCATAGTCTCAAAGAATAGATGTATTTTCGAAAAACAGCACAGAATACTATATAAATAAATTCAATACGACCTGTACGTTAAACCAGGCAATCATAAAATTATTCAATTGTATATTAACTTACAAGTCCACCACAGTTTATCCTTCAATATCCGGCCAAAGGCGTTGCTTTCAAACACCGTTGCACCCATTTCTTTGAAGTTTTGAAAGGCAAATTCAACATTCTTTAGAATTGACCGCCACTGCTGCTACTGAATACGAACAGGTCTGAATGAAGCTTTATATGTTGGGTATTAGAAGGGTGAGTTATTTTATTTAAGTGCTTATATAAAGGATAACTAGTGCATTTTGCATCATGAAATTAGGTGTTAACTTTTATTAAATGTAGTATAATGTAATGAGTTTTAAATTGCGTGTATCTACGTTGTTATTTATTATTCCCATAATGATGTCACACCCATTTTCAGTAGTTATTTGAGGGAACTCGAATGGTTTGTCCCATTTTCGAATTCTGTGATTGTCTGACAAGTTTGTGATTATTTTGGTTTCACTGGTATGGCAAACTTGTAATGTCTATGTACATTAAATTATATTGCAAAACTAACGTACGAATGGCTAGCTCATGAAGTCGTTAACTTCTAAATGTGTAACTGTTTTCCAAAAAGAGGCAGATTTTTTTCTCTCACACAAGAGTAAGCTTTTATACAACCAGCATGATAATCTTAGAAGCCTATTGAACTAGTTTTTTTTTTATACGACTAAGGTGAAGCCCAAACAAGCATACGGCCCGCCTGATGGTAAGCACCTACCGTAAGCCTATGAACGTTTGCAACACCAGGAGCGTCACAAGCGCGTTGCCGACCCTTTTAAAAACCTTTTAACTCCTTTCTTGAAGAACTCCATGTTGTAGTCTCTCGGGAGAACCAGTTTTATGAGGACATATGACAGTCGATTCATGCAAAATACTTAAATATTCAGTCGCAATCAATTTAGCTAAAAGCCGCATATAGATAGTTGGTCAAATATTATTTGGGAATGGATGATAATTGGTACAAATGCTTTGCGATACAAAGTCGTTTAATAATAAAATCATCAAATATGAGATAAGTACACAGATTACTAAACACTATGCGTACATGTTAAACCCGTGAAACCAGCGAAGTAATAATATAAAATAAAATCTATAATATTGGTAACTGCAACACGCGACAGATGCGACGGACGGGCGGTTGTGGCCGGAAACTACGAGGCTAGCGGATATTGGACAGTAAACTGCCTGTATCAGTTTGAACGTTTAGCTGAGCTTGCAGTTACATGTTTTACTTGCTGATAAGCTTGATAGATGATAAAATTATGTTGGTTAAATACTAGCTGTGTAGCTTTTGTTGGTTGCCGATAAGAAACTATCGTAAGCTATGTGAGATCCGTTTAAGCGTAATGTTCTATGGTTCACTTATCTACAAATCTACTGTAATTTTATGTAAATATATTTAAGTGTTTAAGTACACATACATATTAGTTCGTATAATTTTTAATCTGCAATCAATCATTTTAACTCGCATGTCCCCATTGTCAAACAACGTTAGGTGTTTTATGAGGCTCTGATCTGTACCTTTTGATTGTATTTAGAAATGTATTAGTAGTAAATAAATAAAGAAATACGTCAATTAGAAACTATGTTGTCGTAAGAGTCGTCTAACACAGGGCAGATTAAAATAGCAATATTTTAAATGACGGTGCTGATATTAACATGTGTACGGTACGTAGCATTTTATCTTTGGTTTTTTACAAACAACTATAAATTGACATTTGAATAAACCCATGTTTTATTGAAATTACAAATACAGCAATGCGCGTAAATATTTTTTATAAACATTACAATTAAAATTTGTAAATTTGTAAATGTAATAGTCCGATAATAAAATATTTAAATTTATGTATGAGATTGCTCAGTGGTACGAATAACTCAAAAGGTGTTACCTAAAATAAACACGAAATCGCGACTATTTTCCGCCTCGGGGCTGTGGAAATGCGGACAGCGCAGCCTGTCCGCTCGGTGACACGTCCGACCAGGAATATCTGTGCTATTCACAATAAATAGCTTTCATAAAAGTAATATACGCTTCAATTGTCCATTTGTTTGAAAATTAACCCCAATATATTGACTTCTGTTATGATATTTACTTTTAAACTTTCGCGTTGCATGATTTAATAGAACTAAATATACGGGAATTCACGCGATCATCAGCCGTGACATCGCCACATCAGTCTGCTTGTGACCACGGCCGGTGTAACCTGGTCGAAACGTCAAGCAAAATAAGGTATGTAAATATGTAATGCATGATCGCGTGAATTCCCGTATATTTAGTTCTGTTATGATGGGTTATATTATACACTGAATGCGGTACTTTATTTGATATTCAATTTTATAATAAACTATGAGTTACCGTGTACATTTCTCACGGCTGCCAGTGTAGAATAATTGTATGTATATAAAAGTAAATAGAATCTGACTTTTCGCTCAAATTAAAGTAGCAAAGTTAAGCTATAGCTGTAGCTAGTGTTCGAGATGATGAGATATTTTTTTTTATACCACAGATAATATACTTTTATAGTTCAGATACCTTTCAAGCAACGTTTCTATTACTAGGTACAATATATTCATATGAAATGGGTTACAGTTATTCTTGTATCGCAATTTTGTATAACAAAAGTGTGAGCTTTGCCAAGTTTTAGTAATGTTATTACTATAATACAAGTTTAACTGAAACTGACGAGCGATGTATTTATTTTAACAATGTTTTCGTTCAAAATAGCAAAATGGAAATAATAACATGATACATAAAATTGTTTGAAGTGTTTTATAATTGCAATCGCTATATTTTTTGAAAATATTAGAATAATTATGCACACAAAAAATACTAGTGTTATTCTCTGGCAGCCCCATACCTACAATTCGGTGATACTAAGTAATACCACATTATTTTTTGTTTTGGACATAAAAAGTTTGAAAATGAGCAAGCACCAATGTAAACTTTTAAAGCCTATACAACCAATAGCATAAAATATACTAATCAAAGCATTGTAGGACAACTTGATCTATATGACTTAAATAATATGTAGGTACTTTTTTATTTAAAATTACGTATATTTTACATAGACAAAGCTAAAATGACATAACACCAAGAACGCGGCATAGATGGTAAAATTAGTATATAAATTCTAACCGATTTCGTAGTTAGAATTTATGTAGGTACTAATTTTACCATCTATGCACTTCTGGACACAATTTTGTCAGATATGGTTCGGATTTGGCACACTGTGCTAACCCACTGCGGTTGCGGTCACTGTCTATAAATTATACCACATTGTGATATTCTCAGCTTTGATCAATATTACTTAATATTTTAAGGTGTTTTATTTAGATTAGCGAATCGAATTAGATTATATCAGTGTGATTTTATTAGTTTCAGGCTAATAATGTCATTATTTGATTTTTTATTCAAATAATGGGTGGTCTTACCACAGTCTTATAGTACGTCTGTGGGTCTAACCTTTGAATGGACTTAAAAAAAAGATTATATGGCAGCTGTCTGTGTAGCACTTTAATAAACTTATGGTAGGTAACATAATACAATTAAATAGGTATCTAATAGTTTACATGGTCCAGTGGATTAGGCACCCGCTTCGTAAACACGAGGTAGTGGGTTCGAATCCGGGCAAGTAATGTGATTTTTCAAAACATATGTACTTTCTAAGTTTATCTTGGACATTTCTGACTGACGGTGAAGGAAAACATCGTGAGGAAACCTGGACTTAAATGTCTGAAATTGCCAATCCGCCTTGAGCAAGCGTGGTGATTAATGCTCATACCTTCTCTATATGAGAAGAGGCCTTTGCCCTGCAGTGGGACAGTAAATAGGGATATTATTAATAGTTTACAATTTATTGCTGCTATTTTATTGCTCTCGCTAATTACGGTGGGCAGCACAGCTTCGTATCGCAAAACAAAAATATTCCTAAATCACTTTAGTACATTTTAATATACTATCACACCCTATAGGCGGATCGCACCGGGCGGCATCACAACGCAATGCTACACTACGACTACTTTGTGCTTTGTCACATATTTGCAGCGCGTCGCATTAGGGTCCTTTATGAGTAATGATAAAGAAATCACCAGCACTTATCAGAAGTTTATGTTTTGGGAGTGTTTTCCTTCCACACTCGCGTATAATTGTCAATCTATATTATTATATAAAGCAGAATAGTTTATTTGTTTGTTTGAACGCGCTAATCTCTGAAACAACCAGTAGGATTTGAATTTTTTTTTTGTTTATGATAGCCTAGTTCTCGAGGAAGGTTATAGGCTATGTAACATCACGATACTGGCGACGGGAGCAGAGCAGTAAGCAAAGACGCGGTTGAAACCGCGCCGCGCGGGTAGCTCGTAAATTTATAAAGTTGGTTTACAATTTTATATAGATCGTAAAAATTACAAAATAGTCTAGACGATATAACCTTTTATGACAACGAGTTTTGATTTTAATCTAGGTTTTATTACTGCAAAACAACAAGCGTATATTACTTAGACTAGACAATATTAGGACTTATTTTGCACTGCTTTGTGGACTTAATGAACACCTAAAGCGGTTTATACCGTTTCTAACTTAATGTACCTATTAACTTTATGCACGACGACAGTAAAAGAAAGGAAGGTAATTTTTAGCCTGTGTTTTTTATTAACTACAGCAATGAAAATTTTGTTATAATAATTAGGTACTCAATTAAAATGAAATTTAAGTTAACATAAATAAATCATAACAGTGACGAATATAAAAATATTCTTTATAAAAGTTTTTACTCACTCACTCATCACGAAATTTCAGAAACTACAAATAGTAGGATGTCCCAAATTTTGCATGGGGGTACCTTTTACGACACTCACTAAGACGAGATTTTGCAAGAGTCATCTCCTAAGGAAGTAAAAAGGGGTGACAAAGTTTGTATGAAACTTCTATAGTTTTGATAGTAAGATTTTCAATTTCCGGATTACCTACTAGAAAATACTAATTACCTATATATAGAAATTGAAAACCAGTTATTTTTTTAAACAACCCTGATGACACGTCATACGTTAAAATCCATCAAGGCATTTAGGCTGTAGAGCGTGCCAAAGAAATAGACATACATACTCACATACATACATACGCTCGAAAAACATTACCCACCTTGACTGTGTCAGACGGGCATTTAGCTAGGCACCATTTTTTATATTTAAAAACTACCCATATTAAAAGTAAGAAAATAGGAGTCGCGTAAAATTTCTTCAGTTTTAATGGTAGCGAGTAAAAGAGAGAGTAGAGTTGAAATGGGATTACCAATACTGAGGACCTACGACCACCTCTTATAGCAGTATTATTTTAATGTTACTTTGTGTTTTGTTTTTTTCTTTTGCACCATTAAAAACAAGGATTGAGACAAATTAAGGTTATAATATAATTGCTATATGAGATGGTAGGCCCCCTAATTATCTATTACTGATTTATTGTACGATTGCCGTAAGATCAGGCAGGCAATATTCTTATACAGGCCCACATCTGAATTTTCACGCTAACGAAGTTGCGGGCAACAGCTAGTAATAGTATAAATACGAGTACTGTGCGCGCTACACACCAAAAAAACTCATTTGGGTTAATTAATAAAATTAAATACATATAATCGTAAACGGGTACGTTACACGACTTCTGGGTATGAGGAAACATGTTTTTGTCTTCTTTGAGACCACTACTTTGAAACAATTACAATATATTAATCAAAATCCCGATTAAATAAAATATCCATCAAGAGCTAAAAACGGTAAATTATCGGACCTTACTTTTTAAAATGTTTCTGTTTCACACTGTTCGTCACAACAACATAATTCGAGCGAGTTTGATTATAAAAATAAATAAATAATTTGAAGAAGTTAAAAGTACAGTACAGAAGTTCTGAAGTTAAAATTTTAATGCGTCCCATAGCTGCAATGCAAACGTTTCAAGCTAAAAGTGTGCCCAAGGGTGGTACTACGGAACCATTATAAGAATAATGTCGTAAATAAAGTCGATTCCCCTGAACAACGTCTATTTGTAAAAAAAGCAATTGCGACGTGAAGTTGAAGTGCTTATTACCCCACGTTATATTCCCATTTATATGAAAACTAATGCTTCCATTTCATCCTGTTTACCGTTTATTGCGAAGTTTCTATTTGCGGTATTTTAGGAAAAATATTTGTTTGATAGATGGAGAAATGGAACCTACCATGGCGTAACGAAATGAAAATCCCAAATTCTTATGTTTATTAATCGTTTATTTACAATAATAGGCGAGAACATAATATGTATTTAAAGTTAAAACATAACAGAAATATATTTTTGGCGTTTCAAAAATCATTAGTCGTGCGTTGATAGATCTAATTTTGCCAATTTTGTTGAGAGAGAGAGTAAGAGAGGAAGGCCACAGAGCTTTTCCTTACAAAAATTATACTGTAAGATAATAATTTTACTTTAAGTTACAATATTGTGTACAGCCTTTGTTAGAGATCTTTAAGTTTATATAATAAATAAATCCTGTTACTTCCAATTCTAATTTATCGAATCTTGTGTGATCCAATATTTGTTGCGCCTACGCTTTGTAATTTTGTAAAACTTACGCAATACAGGATTGTTTCGTAGTGCAAGTGACGTTTATAAAAAAGTAAAACAATTATGAATATTAGAAAAATAATGGCAAAATTTGATTTGGATTTCCGATGATTTCTGAATTCGAGTGATTTCTTGAATGTTACATCAGTTAGTGGTGTCGGATAGTAAGTAAATTGTTGCGAATAGAAACAAAGAAGTTTTGATTAACAGATCAAAAACATAACTGTGATTAGTTCATGCAAAATGTTGACGATAATAGCCCTAGATTATTTTCATAATTGCAGACAATACACAGAATTGTCTCTGGTTCATGTATCCATATATTATTCGATTTCGCTATTCCCAGGTCTCAGCTGTCGATTAGACTGGACTCAAGCTATATCAAAAGAAGGTTAAAATTGATTTGTATTACTTCCAAGTAGTACCTACTCATCTCCATTTCATCAATATTCAGTGAAAAGTTACAAATATTAAGAATTTATTGGAAACAACGCTAAAGTTATTCAGCTTATCCTTTATTAAAGGTCCCGTTATAGGTTTTCCAATATCTTACATTCTTTAGAGGGATCGGTTGTCTAGGGGCCGTGAATATTTGAAATATCCTACTGAATCTTGCACTGTATTATTATAATATACTGCGGAACCCTTATTGCTCGTCAAAATTTGTAACAACTATTTCATATTTGATATTGATGAAAAATATTGGATTATTTTCAAAAAACCTCTAGTTGTTGAAAAGATATTCACAATAAAAATCAAACACCAGTAATGCTTCAAAACTTGGATAAAATATCATTTCAACTCCAAGACATCGGGTGTGGGAGCCACTGTTCCCTCCCTGCATTAGCTTAGGTCACGTACGTGACAGAAATAAGCGCTGGAAACTAACGAGCCTTTGCTAAGATTTCGAGTGCTGTGACAATTGAACCAAAATACAATGTCTAACTAGTTTTATTTTGCTCGCAAGCTAATTATAGACATTCGTACAGCTTTTAGCTTTCCAAAGGCCGAGTTAGTCAAGAGAATCGAAATAATATTAATTTTTTCCTGCCATCGACGCCTTAAAAATTTCTATAACAAGGATTCCCTTCTGGGTTCTGAATAAACGAACAGTAAGTCCTAAAAACTTAGGCGCATAGACAAAAGGGCCTTACTTTGTTTCTTTGTTATAAAAAATCCAATTGTTAGTTAAAAATATACTTTTATACGGTCTACTACGTTGTGAGTGCCAGCTGATAACCTACGCTATTTAAAAAATATACTCTAAACTCTTTCATATCATAAATAATATGCATTAAAAAGTTTCATAAAACCTAATTTATAGCCAACAGGCACTCTTTTAAATTAGCCATTAGAGTAAGATTATAAACCCTTAGAAAATTAATTAAAGCTTAAAGAAGTTGGGTCAAGCTTATTGCAACTAGGTATGAGTTGGAAAATAACAAAGTTTCACCTAAAGTAACCAAACTTTGTAAACTCAAACGGTAGAAAAAAGCAGCTTAATTGAAACTTTTTCTCCATTTAATCTACACGTCAAAAACATTTTGTGAAAAAGAAATGCTACTGTTATTTATTTTATTTATTTAACCCATTATTGTTATACAAGTAGCAAAGCCTAGTTCTAACGAAGTCAAGGCAAGAGTATTGATCTGTATAAACAAATTGTCAATTTTAGACTAACCTATAGTTTTCATAACTTTGTCCATTTCATGCTAAATTAGTGATAACATGTCATGAGTTTGATGTCGAATTTAACTGCATCCAAACTAAATAAGATTAGTAACTTTATTGTAATACATTTATGATAAATTTATAATAGATCGTCTAGCGGCTCTATTCACGTCTAGTGTCAGATAGAGGGATATACTCCTGAGGCCCTAGACAAATGGCAAAGATTTCTATTCTATTCATAGAATAGATTAAAAAATGTATAGGAATGACATAAGCTAACGCCAACGCATATGTCAATCTCATACATTTTTTATTTATTCTATGAATAGAATAGAAAACTTTGACACTTGTCTAGGGCCTCAGGAAGTGTATTGCTAATATATGAACGATGAAGAAAACCATCCGAAAATCTGTTCTATAATAATTAAAATAAAGTATTAGACCCTAAGGATCAAGTAAAGACTACGAGTACAATATTAAAGATAAAAACGTTCATTTATTTAGCGATGGAACAGAAATGTAATTTAAGTACGAATATCTATAGGAATATTGCCAGAATGTCACATAAACCGTATTTCAAATTACAACAATGACAAAACAAATAAGTATGTCAGCCATATTTGCCCAATATTGCTCTTAGACAGTTCATTATATTTCACATCGGATAAGGTTTCATATAAGCAATTATTTTATATACCACTAGTGACTCGTCCTGGTTTCACACGAAGATAATAATAATTATGTTTTTACGACAGATTTACAAATCAACTCACTTCTATGCTTTATTCTACTACTAGCTTTTGCCCACAGCTTTGCTCGCGTGCATATCGTGTACCCATAGAAATTTTATATTGTTTAGATATTTAAGAGACCTTAACAAACACTTCATTTATTTGTAAACGATATTTTTTTGCTTCTATCCAGGGCAGCATATATATATTTACTCAAGATAGACTTACTCCTATAGCCAACCCTGTCAAAAATATTTAGAACTTCCATTTTTAAGAACCTATCTCAATACTAATTTGCACAATGATAACTTCAAAAATAAAGATCTTCATTCAACGTTTCATCCTCAATTTCACGCTTCTAAAGCCACCCCTGTCAAAAACATTTAAAAGAGTATTTTTGTTTAGAGAGCAGTAACCGAAAACAAATTACACTTAGGGGTTAAATTTTCAAAAACCCTTTCTTAGTACATATAAATATAAATTTCAAGTCGCTACGACCAGCCGTTTAGGCTGTAAATTGTCTGTCAGTCAGGACAAAGCCTTTTATAATATGTATAAATAATATACATGTATACATAATACTTGCGGAAGAAACTCTCTGAATGGTAGTAAACACTGTATCAAAATCTGTTGCGTGGTGTAGAAGTATTTAGCCGAGAAGTAACAGCGACTTTATAGTACACTAGCCACCTGCGGCGCGATTTCATCCGCCTCTTTGCTTACTGAACTGCTCCCGTCGCCATTATCATGACGTTAGTATAGTAGTATATATTATTACCTTCCTCAAGAACTGGGCTATCAAACGCAGAAATAATTATTCAAATTCGACGGGTAATCCAGAGATATGGGCGTTCAAACAAACAATCATAGAAACTCTTACGCTTTAGATAGTATAGAAAGAGATATTTTCATTACAACGTCATATTGCCATATGTATGCATAATTCTTAAACCATCAAAAATTATGATATCTAGAATTGCACATGACCGTTCAATAAAATTATAAATATAGGGCGTCGTGTACAAGCTATTCATTCGATAAACGCGGTTGTGGTTAGTTCGCCTACATAGTCAGGCCATAGATTGCCTTGTTAAGGTGTAAGCTAAATTGTTAGGTCACACTTGGAATCAAAATGATTCGACCCTTTTAAAATCCCTTTTAAAATGAAAATAGGTTTTAACTAACTATGTTTACGATAAATATGAGTATATTTTGTATGTTTATACTCTGTAATTAAACTACTACATAAGTTATCTTTACTTAACTTAATGCGTAGTATCTTATCCGTATAAGGCGCAGCTCCTTTTGGATCTCTTGTACTATACACCTTTTATTTATCTCCTAGACCTCTTAGTATTACATAGAATCTCAGTATATCTTTGATAGGGCTGTGTCTGTATGCTTTTGTGGTTCTAGATATGCAAGTTCTAAAGGTTAAATTTTTTTGCAGCCAACCGTACGCACTTATAGTTATTAATCCGCATTAAATAAATCTACTTCTTTGCACTTTTGTAAAACAGTTTCAGGGCGATAATATGTAAAGTCAAGTCTCAAGGTCTAGACCTTTTAGAGAGACCAGAATATACTTACCTAAACTTAAATTCTTTTGAGAACTATAAAGCCACCAACATTTTTTTCATTTTCATCAAAATGTCTAATCGTTGAATTTGTTTAAATTATAAAATATTAGGTAGTTATTCAAAAATAGTATTTTTTTTAGATTCGTTACCGACTAATGTAATAAAATTTAAAATAATTTTTGACTAAAGCAATAGATTAGTTATGTTTTACCAACAGAAGCTACGCTGTTCTATGACTCGTAAAAACCAACTTCTTGTGCTTTGTGTTGCGTGTTTTTATTAAACCTACTTCATCATCCTTATCATCTACAGCCCGAATCTACCCACTGTTGGGTATAGGCCTCTCTTCGTTTGTGCGTCGACCCACGCTCTTGTGCCGTCTCATCCATGTCCGGATTACGACGGCTGTGATATAATTTGGCCGTCTCGCTGCTGGACAGCCGACACTTCTTGATCGATTTCTTGGACGCAACACGTACTTATTACTGCTCATATACAGTCGTGGTCAACTAATTAGGGACATTCGAAATAGTGAAAAGCAATAACTGGTTATGTACATATAAATATAAAACCCTATTGATTTCTCAGCACCTATTACTTGCATAATTTGGTCCGATTGTTATGCTCTAAAAGGCTGTAAATAAAAGATTAAATAAATAGGAAAAAGTATTTAATATCAAAGGTTAAATTTATTCAATTTTATGGTATAATTCTGTAGCTGAACATTTAATTATCACATTGACAGTAAAGTTTAATGAAAAATAGAGTTAAACAAAACTAATAATCTGCAGTATTAGTAGGTCCAATGTCCAGATTTACGTTACGTTTTACAAACGCCAAACGAGCATTTTTATGTTCTTTCTTCAACAACGATACTTTGCGAGCCACTCTTCCGAACAACCCTGCTTCTACCAGACGTCGTCGAACGGTCCTCGCTGATACACCCGCTACTTCATCTGCCCCAAACACATCATGTGTAATTAAAATAGAGCCTAAAAACGGATCTTTCTTAGCTAATCTGGTTATCATTCTATCTTCTTGAGGAGTTGTTTTTCTCGATCTTCGATCTCGATTTAAAGCTGTGTTATTGCGCCTGAAATGTTGCACTACATTGCATACCATAGTTTTTGAACAATTTAAATGTTTTGCTATCCTTCGGTATGGCATTCATGATATATCCAACACTACGAAAAATTATCATATGAACTTCATGATAATTTTTCGTAGTGTTGGATCGCACCTTTTATTTTTGTCAAAATAATTCTTAAAACTTAAAATTAAAAATCTCGATTGCCACCAAAACTACCACGAAACAATAAGAGAAGAAATAAAAAAGTATTGAGATTCAAATTTTGTAAATAGAACGCAATATCTCGAGTGTCCCTAATTAAATGGCCAGCCAGCATTCTTTGAACAAATAGCACTATGATAATCTATCAGCTATACTGTAAAGAGGTTTAATGTTTAAGAAGTTGTTATTGTTTGTATAATCGGGCTCATCAATGACTATTTATACTTACATGTAAAAGATATGGAATATTGTTAAGACTCGTTGGAAAATAAAAAATAAAGTCTCAATTTTGCTTAACTAGAGATTGTCCCTAATTAGTTGACCACGACTGTATATATTTACTTCTGAACGCTTAATTGAACCCCGTCGCAAATTCGTTTTCAGCTGATGTTTCGTAACTGGTACATACCTACCTAAAAATTTCAGCTGAGGTTGAATAGTTTTTGTAATATTCAGGAAGGAATCTTTCGCATTTATATATTATCATACATACAGATGTAGAATTCAACCTTATGCGAAATTAAAAAGTCAATTATCTTGGAATTCCAACATTTTGCGCTTTCAACTTACGCTTAACGGTGGTTAAAGAAAGTATACAAAAGTTACACATTATTCTTTTTGAAACGATTCTTTACGAAGAAATTTGAGATAAGTTTATCGTATTCCTAGGATTGAATCTTAATGTTAAATATACAACAGCAGAAAAGTATGTCTATTCTAAATTAAATTTCTTTTGCAAATATTGCTTCGTCCTGGTAAAATAAAAACATACCTACGTTTCAGAGAATAAAATAATATTGAATCATTTCTAAACTTGTAATTAGGATAAACTAATACTGTTAAATAATGAGGCACAGTTTCATGAACGATATTTTTTTCTACTTATATCTTGTTTTTAAATGATATTAGCAATACAAGATCTAAAACAAATTACAATAATTTAATAAGGCACCATTACAAGTTCGCTTAATAAGAATTATTTTTGAAGGTCATTTGATCTCCAAATCAAATGATACTTACGAAGGTAGTATAGACACAGGGGGTAAGTTACACTGTAACGGTTGTTTCTATGACTATTATGTGAAGAATTTTTTTACTAAATAAACATAAAAATCTCATTCCTCAATACTGTTGCCTAAAATAATTTGTTTTTAAGAAACTCCCTATCACGCAAACGATTTGTTCCACTCGTGCGCAGTAGGGCACTGGCACTTTCTATTAAAATTATCATATCAATAAATAAAGACCTTGTTTTTTAATATTATAATATAAATTGGTTACTAGGATGCCCAAACTATTAACATTGTAATGGAATGTTTATTATTGGAATAAGTACCTATGACATTTGAAATGCTATGTATTTCCTCCTTTCTATTATGGATTTAAAAATTAATTATGTAATTAATTAAGCCAATATCGAAGTTAGTTGTTTTTATAAACGCCATTATTGGAGTTATTTTTATATAAATTAAAACCAGTTTTAGTTTCCCAATAGAATGTTGTCATTAAATTGTTGTTTGTACCAATTCTCGTAACAACATTTAGACACTGTCCCGTTTATATTAATCCGAGAGGCGCCCTACTTGCGGTTTGCACCTGTAATCATTTTGGGTGCCGTTGACGTGAAAAACTAAACCGAAAAGGACAGGTGCGAAATCCTTGCACAGCGGGGGTCCACCGGCGGCCCGTTGACTCGACCCATAACCTTAATTGATAGGAATCGTTAACCTTTAAACGCGCGCCTTCGTCGTTTCCTCAACATAAATACTCTGATTCTAATCTCCAAACTTTTTCTGTTACTTTATCCGTCGTTTTATTTTCGGGTGCCTTCGTCTATAGCCGCCGATAGATCGTTATTTCGTAATAAACAGTCCATTCTTTGTCATCCGATATTTTTGAGATAGTTGGTACCAGATAATATGATATCGTCTTGGCGCCGTCATTTCGGTTATAGGTTATAATGTCCAGTGTCAAATTAGGGAAGGCCGAGTGCCGGTGGAATTATTGCTCGTTTAATGTTAATTATTTTCTCCTGAGGAAATTAGACGTGTGTAATTAATTCGGTGGTTCGGTTCGTTTTATTCGGTAAGACATGAACCATGTACAAAGATTAAGTATCGCTTCTACCTATTAGTTATTATTACTTTTATAGCTAAATGTATATTACTTAACACATTAACTTCCACACCGATAATGAGGCAGCAATTAAATAAATCCATACTAAAATCCGGTCTTTGATTATTTACGTGCGACATCAAATGATGTTTCCCAAAAACAAAGATTATAAATTAGTTAAATAATTTGGCATTCTATTTTAATCAAGATGAAGAAGCAATAAAAAATCTCTGCAGTTTGAACATCAGATAAAGTATGAGCAACATAAAAAAAATTAACATCTTTATGTTAATTTTTTTTATGTTGCTCATACTTTATCTTCCTTGCCTTCATTAATTTGCCACAAGTGAACAGGGTGTTGATAAATCTCGAACATTAAATCAATTAAATTTATAACTTACGACGTCAGCGATCTCCAAATTGTAATCAATATCTCGGGTTGTCGACTTGACATAAATTTGGTAGAACCCACATCACTAACACCCGCCCGTCTGATGTTTGTCGTCAAATCAGTGATCAGCTAAAAGTGATCGTAGTTTATTTGAGTTTTGAGACTGGTGAAAGAAAAACGTCAATGTTATATAACGTGTTGGATATTTTGTTTTGTTTGGACGTCAGATACTAACCCACATGCATCTCAAGAGTCAATATATATAATGAAATAATACCTACACTAATTTTAAAAACAGAGATATTAGCAAAGTCTGTAGGTAATCTTTTTTGCTTATTCGTCTATGTATCTCGTGGACGATGATGTAGATGAAATATAGGTACCTTCTTTACAAGATTATAATGTAACACGAAAATTGTAACTGTAGCTAAACATAATATGAAAAAACCATAATCAGAGGACATGTTAAAAATACACAATTAATTAATAAATACTAAAAAGGTTATTTTTAAGATACCCGCGAGTAGAACAATCTACCATTATCGCGGGAGGTGGTCGTTCCACTACTGCTTCTAAGGGTTCTTAACGAAGACGTTCCTAAAACGAATTTTATATTTTATTGCCCATCTTATGCGTCACGCTATCTTCTTAATAGAAGACATTTGTTTTATTCTATCAATTAGATGTCAAACTTGAGCTGACAATGATGTTTAGTTCATAAAAAAAGAAATTTGTTATTTTTTACGCAATGTTAAAAACTGTATATTATAGTCCATATTTTACGCGGTAATGTAGCCTGTAACGATGTAATATTAACTGTAAAGAAAAGAAAAGTAATGCAGTAAAGTCCTGTTTGGTACGCAGCTAATATAGTTACTATAAATTATTATAAAATTGCCAACAGTACTTTCATTTTGATTGCCCATAATTCCCTTGCATTACTAACATGGAGGCCATATTCCTCCATCACCCAAATACTTTCTGCCAAGATAAGTGACGTCGTTAGACAACATGAATACTTTTTATCTTCAACTTAAAGTCGGTCATCTCTGCTAAATGGAATGAACAGGTGCATTCAAGTTTTTATAAAGTCCTTCCCGATCGTAAATCCTCTTAAGTAACAAGGGTAAGCTTTAAGTTTTTTAGAGTACGCTTAATAAAGAATAAACTAGAACTCGAAAACTTTGTTAGACCACTGTCTAGTTTGAAAAGGGTTTGATACCATTATAAGCTATAAATCATTAGTTAATTATATTTTTTATCACTGACTTTGGTTCGTTGAAGTTAATCGAAGCAAAGTTTTAAATCTTTTATAAATTGGCTCAAGGCGGTAATTGGTGCTATATTTTGACAGGTGAATCACTCCATGCTGAGATCGGTGCCTAATCATATATCCGTTCAAGCTTGATAGAATAATTGGCGAGCCGCATTTACTCGTTTTCTTTTGATGTTGAATTGTATGCAAATGTTTAAACGATGATGTGTAAAAAAACTTTTTTGCAGCAAATTAAATTAAAGATGAAAATAATCTCTAATATTTATTCTATCATTGTGTTACAAAAATTCGGGCAGTATATAAAACTTATTACAATGTGAGAGCTTCGTAGTACCTCGATACAAAAAAGGTTAAAGCCTGGGTGTGTGCATGTTGTCGGTAGCCCTTTAATGTCATGTTGGGCCATGTAGATGTCTAGATAAAGGGAAAAGACATTGTGACGCAACCTGGAGGGTCGCCCCTCATGTATTTCTAAGTATACAAACGCACAAGCTATGTCGAAGTGTACGTGTATTAATTGACCACTATACTTACTCTGTAGTTGTAATTATTAATGTTGGCACTCTCTTATAAGCTATCGTGTAAAACAATCCATTTATAATTAACTACTTTTTGTTTAAAAATGACGAATGATGACAGTAGCAATCTATCTTTTATATTGTAAAATATTTTTTTATTTATTGTTTTTAATGTTATGTTTTACGTTCTAAAAGTGTCCATACATAAGTAATCATTAAGAAAAATAATAAAACAATGTTTAATATTATTAATAAAATAATTGCTTTGTAAAACATATTTTAACTGAATTCAAACTAACAAAAACGAAATTCTAAGCCGCACCGATCTTTATTCTAAATTTTAATCGTCAGTAAAAGTAACGATAAGGGTTTGATGTATTTGCTTTAAGTACTACCTACATTTGCTTTTGTTGTTGACATGCGGGTTCTTTTAATGTTTTTAAGGGACTTAGACTACAGGGACAGGGTTCAATAGGGTCCAATGTGATGTGTACGTCCTTCAAGTGTCACTTTAGAAGATTAAAATTTCAAAGAAACCTCCTTTCTGCTAAAGACCGCTTTGTGATCTTTGTGTAGAGTCCGTAGTTATTTTAAGTTCAAGGAATACTCATCTATCTCAAAAGTCATCATCTATGTATAGGTGCTAGCCATTAGTCGTGTGGGTTGAACCCCAATGTGTTACATTACTATGTCACTTACCTAATAGCCGTGTGAAAATTGTTGTCAATTTGAAATGTGAAAATCCTACGCATGGAAAACAGCACTGTGTAAGTCTGTGCACAACACAACAAGCGTCTACAGTACAAACACAGATTACAATACATAGGTACCTGATTAATAGAAATGTGAAAATCCTACGCATAGGAAACAGCACTGTGTGAGTCTGTGCACAATATAACAAGCGTGTACAGCACAGACACAGATTACAATACTTATGTACCTGATTATAGGTACGTAGTAGGTATCTGTACACCTACTACTCTAAGGCTCATCAAGAGAGCCTTTTGAATTTCTGTATGCCAGCCAGTCCTCTTATCGCCATATGACGCAATTGGCTTACATCTTCGTGTAATTTTGAGGTTCACACATGTCATTCACATGATATTGGCCAGTATTGGGAGTATTATACATACTTATAAACTAACACAAATTACACTTGATTCTACATTATTTATTTTATTTGCTAGTTACAAATTCACGCAGCATGCAAAGTATATTTTATGTAATAATAAAGTAAGAGATTAATTATTATCAAAAGAAATAATAAATGCGTCAGTGTGCTTTAAAGCCCGGTTTTTATATAGCTACATTACGATACAAAACGATCAAAGCTAAATGTCAGTAGTACCTCATAATTATTTTGGGCAAATGAAACACAAAAAAAAATCGTATTAATTTAATAAAAAAATCTTATGTAAATCTTCGTCGTTTATGAACCGATTTTGATGATTCTTTACTTTCATTTCTTTACTTTTCTTTTACTATAAAAACCTTACTACAATAGCAAATTAAGATTGATAATACCTATAGATACCTACCTATTGTTTTACTTGGCACCAAGTTCAAAATTATAAAATAATTATTTAATCATATCTGATTAACTAGATAAATCAAAATACGAATTACTTTGTGCTATGTAAATTTATTTTTACTTTAGTTTATTTCTTGTTTGAAATCGGTTTTCTTTATGTTAAAAATTATTTTATTTTTGCTCCCTCTTTGACCAACTGTCAAAATCACTTTGTATATCAAAATTTCTATTCTCCTAACTTGAATTCGTCTCACTCAACTTCATCATGCCAAAAAGAACTCATTGGTTTTACTGTTAAACTGTGCAGTGTACTACTGCATAATAATAAAGTATAAATTATAATTTATTTCTCTTTATTAAAACATAATTTATTATAAGTAACTACATTTAGTACATTGTACGAACAAGTAATAACAACATCCTCACAAGCCTCACACATTGTTCCGTACATGAACTCATTATAATAGCTCAGTACTAACAGCCTTTTAAATATATTAGACTGACATTGATGAGCAGATAAGATCGTAGTGTCCAATTCATTACGCATAATGTTAAGGTTCGTTAATCTAGAACAATCGGCTATACAACCTATGGTTATTTGCTCCTAAATAGATTTATTGACGTCCGGTAAAATTGATAAAATTGTCCCGAGAAAGCATTTCATGATAGACATTCAACTGGAATTTATTGCCCCTAATGACGTTCATGTTAGATTAAAATTTGAATTATTCAATGTTTAATTTGTATGTAATTGAATAATAACATTGATTCAAAGGTTTTTGAAGAATGGAGTCGAGGAATTACATAAATGCCAGCCATTGAAGTCATACAGAGAATTAATTACTTAATTTCTACAGCTACTTATCCAAAAGTAAGATTGTTGTAGTTTAAGTACCTACTTCAACAGTTGTAAGTTGTATTTTCATACCTAATCTGCTATATACTTACTACACGAGTACTTACAAGAAAACGATATTTTATTAACATATGATACATATCCCGAACTACTAAAAAAAACTTTAAGATATCACTTTAACTTCTATTATTCACTGAAACGACGTAAGATGTCATCTTCATCTTTCTAGTAATATGCAAATCTGAGCTACGTGCTGAGAGTTGTTTATTGCTTTGTATATGCGCGTTGGCATTAGTTATAAAATTAAGATTTACATTCAATGTTGGTTTTAAATTTCGTCATATTAAATTACATGTAGAATAATCATACTTAAATACATTACAACAGCAATCAGATATGTGTGAATTTGTCATAAAGAATATGGACCTTGGAATTTTACACATATGTATTTTGATTTATAAGGCGTTTAACTTCACATCGTCAGTCATAACATGTGATGTGTAATTAAAAATATCACATGTTGTTCAACACCATGAAGGAATATTGGTAATGCCGCATTATATAAGCAGACGGTTTGGTTTCCGTAGTAAGGTGTTTGTAGTCGGTACGCAGATAGTGCTGCTGCTTATTTCCTATAGTTTCCGTGGTCGCCCATGACGACACCAGGACGGGAAGAAAGAGAATATTGTTTTTTAGAGATCGGAAACCACATGACCTCTACAGCACTTAAGTATAATAGGTAGATATTAATTTTAAATCACAGCCATAATATAAATAAACTTAATTGCTCTCTGGTAACCTAAGATAAAATAGAATAGGTATTGTCATGAAGTAGCACAAAATTGAACGAATGTAATTAAAATAAATTATAGGTGTAGATATCGTGCCATTTTTTGCGACATTAGCGCGTTGTCAAAACCACTTAGTTGATTCATATTCAAAGTTTTTGCTCCGTTTCTTACTAACTTAATTAATTAACAATGACTAACGATTAACTAAAGATTGACTTCAATTGAATCGACATTGAACTTGAAAAATTTATTAGCAAGAGCACTGAACAAACCAGTTTTTTATGACCCTTAAAGTTGTGTAAAGCATCCGATGAGAATAGTTCTTGATGAAATGGATGGTTCGTCGTGACTCAGAGACGATGGTTTGTTACAATTTTATGTTCTCGGTACCACGGACCGTCAAGTATGACGAGTCATATTAATCTTTATGAAATAATCAATTAAATAGTGGGGGAAATCTGGATTAGATGGTATCAGTGCTCTGTCGGCACATGTACTCGTGAGTTCCGTAACAAGCTTATTTGGGTAAAACAGTCAAGATCGTTTCAAAAGTTAACCAGTTTATTAATATTAACAACATTGCGTATACAGCGTATATAATAATATTTGTTATTGGTCCACATCAGTATTGAATTACTAACCACATTCAACATCGGTGGTATGCGAAATAATAAAATACATCGTGAATACTAAATACGCTTGTATTGCGTTGAAATTGTATTTCAATTGAATTATCTACAAAACATACATAATGTGTTACGCAAATGAAACATCTATTCATCATGACATAATTTTCCAATTGATTGAAAACGTTAAATAGGTATACCTAATGTAGTGGTACATTGCGTTTGAAGGATAAAATATGAAATTGTATGATGGTTTAAGATAGCATTGCATTATCATTATCACGATTAACACATCAATGGCATACTCGTAGGTATAACCAGCAGCGGACGATTTTCGTCTAATAATAATAATTATGATAATGATTAACCAATTACAATAGAAGTTAACGGATCCCGTACGTAATTTCGAATGACATTTTAGCGACAGGTCGTTGTGGCGAAAACATTTAGCGTGGTACGCTAGAGCGAAAAGCCTTTGAAGCGAATTCCACCAGGGCGAATGACACTGTGGCGAAAAATGTTTGAAGTTACATAGAAGCTACTTTAAAACTATAAAGATGAAATAAAAGACAGAAAGTAAAAGTTTTAGTTAAATCAACAAAAAATAACAGTTAAATTCTGATTACTAAATCTTTGATTGTCAGTTTTTAACTAAATTAAATTGTTATTAAATAATTACATATTAATAAGTCGATATGGTCCAGTCGATAAGGCGGGTGCCTTATCGACTGGACCATATCGACTTATAATATAGCTTCGTAAACACGAGGTAGTGGGTTCGAATCCGGGCAAGTACCAATGTGATTTTTCAAATCATATGTACTTTCTAAGTTTATCTTGGACATTTCTGACTGATGGTGAAGGAAATCATCGTGAGGAAACCTGGACTTAAAAGTCTGAAATTGCCAATCCGCCTTGAGCAAGCGTGGTGATTAATGCTCATACCTTCTCTATATGAGAAGAGGCCTTTGCCCTGCAGTGGGACAGTAGTTGAAAAATTATTAAATTATAATTATATTTCTTATATTATATTTAATAACTCTAATATAATTTCAATAAAAGTAAGTAAATGTAACAGAAACTAATGCGATCAAAACTACTAAGTCCAATCACAATGACGACCAAAAGCGGTATGTTTTGGTATCGACTGGTCAGGTATTCGAAGTATTGTCAGTGATTTAATTGAAACAGCAGGGGCCTCGGACCGGGTCAACACCACTAGTGGCCTACGGGAAACAATGTTTTGTATGAAAAATTTCATCTAGTACATTTTAATTGCCTCCATATAGTTTAATTAGACGTTCGTGTAGTGATTAATGTTGTAAAACATGTTTGATGACTATAAAATATGCGTCTACGTTCCATTTCTTGTAGGTAATTTGGTTTCTCTATTTTGATAAATGAGTTTGTATGGATAAATAGGTTAGGCCTTTTTTGTTGAATTGTTGATATTAAACAAATGTGATGTATGTATTTGGGCTCATTTGAATATGTTATTTGAAAGATATAAATTGAAACGAAATTGAATTTTTTGTTCGACGATCGTTTTATGTGAATTTTATGTAGGTATTTATTTATTTTTTGTCATAATATGGTATAAAAAATCAATCATTCAATGTTATGTCTCTAGTTAATAATAGTTAGTAATCACATACATTTCATCTTCTTTCTTTCTTTCTTCAAGTCTCGCAACTCAGGTTGCGAGACTTGTGTTTTTTTACAAGTTATTTTTCATAGCATAGATTTCATTAAATAGATCGAAAGAACTTTACCACATTTTATTTTTTTTCATTATTTATAGATAAACTTACATAAACCCAAGGCACAGCTATTTGTTAAAAACAATAAAGTACTTACCTATGTTAACTACGAGATTATTATTACAGCACGAATATGCATTTCGAACAATTGTTGACACACTTTTAAAGCACAATGTAGGTACAATGTTTTTCATTAAAACATTTCTCTTTTATAATTTAAATAATTATTCTCATAACTGTTTTTGAACAATTGTTATTCCTGGAAATTTGTTTTACATAAAAGTTCATGACCCAATAATTACACGCGCTACCGTGGGTGGGTACTGTTACACATGCGTGGGTGTATGTCTATGTAAAATCCAACAAAATATGCAGTGCAAACATACCTACATACAGATACTAGTAATTGACCTATTCATTATATCAAACGCTTTATTTTCTAGGACTTTTTGACACATGTTTTGATTATTATATTTTGGTATTCATTTCAGAAAATTACGTACTTTTTTTAATAGAAAATTTAAGCAATTTTACATTTAATTGCAGTAAATATAAGATGAACTTATATTGAACATACAAAAAGCATATTTGAGTACGGTAGTAGATCCACGCTGGTTTCAGCGTGAACGGGCCGGATCGACTAAGGAAGTACTACCCTTTCATAGAAGAGCGACGTAAGAGTAGTAGTATCGGTACTACTGCGTTTTGTTCGGTGAGTGAGAACGCCGGAGGCCCAATTTCCCTCCTTTTCTCTTTCCTCACCTCCCCCATTCCCTTCTCCTACCCCATTCCCAGCCGCCATAGTGGAGGCCCACATTCCAGCAGTTTAAGACGATGGCTTTTGGTATGGTGGCCACCACTTCTGGATTCCACTGACTGCTAACCATCAGGTGGGATGGAGTCACTTTGGTAGGATAATATAAAAAATTGTCTTATTATGTCCTTTTGCCCTTATATTTCTGACCACGAGTTCATTTGTGAATTAGATTGTGTAATATAATCATCTTATTTTTATACTTGTACTTAAATAAAAATAACAATTGTACTAAAAATAACGATGTTTATATAACTGCAATTTTAAATAATAGGTAGGTTCTATCTCGATTAAAAACGTTAAAACGATTTTAAAAAATAAATTTCTAGGACCATGTCAGAACAAAATAAGTTGCAAATTGCAATACAAATAATGCGTTGCAATTATTAAGAATGATAAAAACTATAACCTCTTTGATGAATGGAATACTCAACTAATCTCAACTTTGACAGAGGATTAAAGGAAATGTTCTTAAATACTTGAGTTTAATATTGACGTCTAGAAACTTCGACCGCTAGTTATCTAAGATTTCGAACAATAGTCTTACTTCCTGATTTAAGTTCGCCTCAGTCCTTACTGTGACGAAACGAGACAATGGAAGCTGTGCTCTGGCTAGATATCTTATAATTACATCGCTATTAACAATAGAAGTAAATTATTTTGTTAAACAGACAGATAGAACTTAAGGATGTTTTATCATGTTTAGATTAATACTTAAAAGGGTAAATTATTGATCAATACTAATTAATACTGGTCAAATTTAAAAGATTCATAATTAAAAATTTACATTGAAAGAAATATTTGTAATAATAATACTATTTTTAAGTCTATAGCTGTAAAAAATATAGCACTACAGCTTAGATAGAATTAATCCAAAAAACATTTTTTTGAATTTACGGCTCCTGCATATCAATTCGTTTCCTATTTCGGGTGGTAGTACTTAAAAAAGAAACTTGTTTTATTATTATATGCTCTAAGTGATAGTTATTTCATATTATTCTGTACCTATCAATCTTTCTTAATTTTTTTCTACACGTAAATTTGTACTAAGTATACCGATTCATTACAGCAATAAAATTTTTACTTTTAGATAAAATCATAGTGACATTACTAGAATTAACAATAAATAAATGTCCTACAATTTTCCTTTGATCTAAACTTAATTATAGAAATCTCACAAATTTCTACAATGCAGTGAAACATCTTCACAGTCCGTTTACTGCCCTCTACTTGACAACTTTATTACACCATCTTACAGCGGTCATTGGGTTTAAAATTTTAATTAGTTCCCTTGTTGCCTTGTTAAGAATATTGGCCGGATTTTATTGTGGCCCGTTGTACTTCTCGGTAAACATACGGTTTTATCTGATGGTAATGAAGAGGATTTATATAAACACTCATAAAACCAAGTACCTATCTAATAATAGAATATAAACAAGTGCGACCTATGAAAACTTAACAACGGATCTTAACAACCAAGTTTTAGTAACTATACAAAAAAACTTTTGAAATAAAAGAGATTAGAAATACTTATTAAATTTACGTTTTAGTTAGATACGATTAATTTCATATAAATTTTTCAATATTAAACGTACTCAAAAGTAAAATATTTTCATCAAGCTAAATTTTTACACTCAGATGGCTTTTATCTCTCTGTGTAATAAAACTTTATGAAAAAATATTATTATAACTCATAAGCAGATGTCACTGATAGCGACGGTAATTATTATCCTAAAAGCCACAGTTTCAATGTCGGCATAACAAAGCAATTGTCTCAAAATAAAACTGGTTCACTAAAAAAACAAGGCCAGCAAATAAAACAATAAAGAGGACGAACACAAAACAAAGAGAAATACAATAAATCAGCTGTTGTGGAAGTATCCCGCTTTTTAAAAGTATGGATAGAGGCAGACGGCAGACATCGGGCTGTTAACTGGTAATTTATTGTTAATCACGCCCGAAGAAGTCTCATTCTCGTAAATTTTTGTGTAATACGAGTGGATTGATGCAAGATGCGATCCGATAACTATGGAGTGGAAATAATTGGAAGGTTTTATAGAGAGGACTGACTCGAAAAGTAGCTGGAACAGCACGAGAGCGGTATGTTTAGCTTCCAGTATCCTAATAGCTGCTTTGTAAAGTTCAAATTTGTATAGAAATTTAATTCGTTATATATAACTCTTGCCGTAACGGTGCAATCGGTTCTGGTCGTTGAGCATGTTTTAAAATAAGAGCTTGTTTGTGAGCAAGTGTGGGATTATGTGAACATCATTGCAATGTATCTGCTTAATTAATTGCTTTTGTTTGGTAATTGACTTGTCTAATTTCTTTAAACTTATTGTTATATGCAATTAGCTTTAATTTGTTGCTTATCTTTATCATTTGAATTCAAAAGTTGATTATATAATTCTCTAAATCGTTTACTTGTTTGTAAGTTTAGCTAGCTATAAACAAACTGTAAAGTGTAGATGGTGAAAATAAACAGATTATCCTAATCCAAACAGTGTCAACCACAACCAAAAATCTTTTGTAAATCTTATGCCACTAGTATCCAAGTTACACCGAAATCAATTCGAGAATGTTTCCCGTAATAAAATGGTTTTACTATCTCAATGTGCTTCTCATCAACGTGACCTTAAAAGTATCTTATGCATCTAATTTATTAAGACATTTACTATCTAATTTTAATGTTCAAAAATACATAAAAAGATGCCTTCTGGTATGCTAGGAAAATAAGGTTACAGCTTAATAAATTTGAATTGCAAGAAATTGCCGCTCATCGGAATAGAAAATTATAACGTTAAATCAAGTTATGGAACCAGTAGCAACTTCAGAAGAAATATATTTATATATTTTAGCTTAAACTTAAATATGAAAATTATTTTTAATAAAATACTACTTATTTGCTGAAATGTATTTTATTTCAAGCATAACATATCTATTCAATTTCGTAGGTTCCTCTCAAAACAATTTCTCTCTATTCCAATTCCAATTTCTATAGAGAATATTACAGCCAATAATCTTGGTTGTAATATTTAAATCTACGCTCCTGTTATGACAGCTCCCTCTAGTTATTGCTTTACGTTATCGCTACTGTAATAAAAATAAAAATATTCCACACTTAAGCCTAACTAGCTAACTGTGAAATCGCACTGCACAGCCTTGGTTGCAGTTGCAAATAAGTATTCACACCTTTTCTGCCACTATTTTGAAAGACCTATGTGCTCCCATCTTGCAAAACAAATTCAACTTTATGTTTTATAAGATAGCATACAAAGTTGATTGCTAATAATATTCCATTTGCTAACCACGCATATTGCCTGCTCAATATGAGCGAACGCTTTGACGTGCAAGGAGCAAAAAGTCAAGAAAAGTGCAGCGTCGGTTGTGACGAGCCTGTTATAAATATTTATTACCTAATTATCGAAGGCTGGTTTAACACTTCCAATGACTTTTTAGCCAGAGGCGGGCATCCAACTTCGAGACAACACCACAATTTGTATTTTAATCCCGAATAGCAGGCTCGATATTTTTTTTTTTCAAACTTGTTAACACTGTAATAAACTTGTCCATTACGTATCACTCTGTCAAGTTAAAGGAAACGTTCGCTTTGCTAAAGTTCCTATATAACAAAGTGTTAAAATAGCATTTTACAGTGTTATAGAGTTGTTTCGTTATCTGTTTGTCGAAATAATCGTAATTTGTAATTTATATTATTTTTATTAGACACATGTGAGCTTTAATATAACATACATTTTTGTTGTTTATTCTATCAGCGTATTACATCACACATCTAGACTACATCTTGGTTTAACAACAATTTTGAATTCACTTAAAACGTTCATTCTATTCTATTTTGTGTCCAAAAGTATGAAAATATAAGGTTGAAATTGGAAGTGTTTTTTTCTAGCCAAGTGTAAATTTATGTATGTATTTTTGTATACAATTTTAGTATAATGTCGAAGTAAACCTGTTTTCCGGACGCGTCTCGTGCTAAATTATCAAAATGTGACGTGTTATCACGAAGTTACAGCAGTTTACACTTAAACAAGTGTCGGAGACACTATCTCGCTCAAGTTATGCGTTTAGTCACCTTATTAAATAAAGGTTTATCAACACTGAGCCAACGCGGTCCACGGCACTCACGTTAATGTAAAGAATTGTATGGATTTTTAGTTCAGATTTTCAATCACTTCACTTGCAAAAAGAATATAGTAGATAAATGCACACAAACAATCTAGAAATTCTGTACAAATAAATGTAAATAATGATTTTTTGTTTAGTATTTTTAGTAAAAGAATGTTCTAAAGTTTCAAGCCTATATATTTTTATGATATTAGGTGATTTATATTCAAAATTATTGTCAAATTTATATGAACGACAAAACTGGAAAATATAAATTACAAGTGTTGCATAAATATTTAAATTTCTGAGCTTACATTTTATAGTAAGCACATAATAAAATATTACTTAAAACTGACACGCAAAAAAAAATTCACTCTTATACTCCTTAATAAGAAAGAAATATATTCTACAGTAAAGAAAAATCCCTTTACTAAGCCTTCCTTTGAACTAACACACCGGAGAAAGATAAAACAATTTACATCCCAGAGATTACTAGTTTATACAAAGAGGTTGCAACAAAATTACGAGTATATAAAGCCTCTACACCACGGATATGATAAATATTTAAATTACAATTTCATTTTATTAAATTTAAAATTTTAATTCGAGCTTTGAAATTTCACTTTACAAATAAATGTATTTTAAAAAGCAGCGATAGTTTATCAGTTGAATTTAATTTATTTCTTAATCTTCGGAACGTCTTCGTACTTTAATCTAATTACATTAAGTCAAATATTCCGTTTCGCTTATCTATGTAAAGGCGCTTTGGTCCGAAATAGGCAGTAAGTGCCTATGTATATTATCTGTACAACAGACTAAAGATACTTTGATTAACCTAATCTTTGAAAGCACATTTATTTTGGTTTTAAACACATTAACGTAGCTATTAAAGATGTCGTTACAAGAAAACAATAGGAATATTAAATTTGCCTTAGACTTTGATTACTGTAAGTAGCAAAATAGTCAGATTTGTTGTTTTAATTTTTCATACATAGAGAAAAAATAGCAATCAAGTGTGTGCAATTAATGATTATGATTTATTTACACTCAAGTGATACTAATTTCGAGTTTCTCTAAGTGGACACACGCGTGTCCAGTCTCTCGTGTCGAGTTGTTGAATAACCTCAAATAATCATGTTTATTTTGAAATTTGGGGTAGGAATTCGAATTCTCAATTTACGGCAAATGCCTTCCGATAATAACAAGTAACAAAAGCAATACTTACGCAATAGTAACTAAAGTATTCACAACAAAGCCAATGCAATACATTTCAAATAAACAAATAACTATAATCTTCTTTCACTAAGTAAACATATAAGACGAGCAACCTACGATTTTAGCCTAAGGCCTATCCGTCCGTCCGACTACGAACGTACAATCAATCAAACGGACAGGATAAATATTAGTTTTGATTTAACAGTCATTAAAATAAACAAACATTTTTGTACGTGCACATCACTACGAGTAATTAACGTCATGGCTTCATATTTCTTCGAGTGTGGACGTGTATTTTGGGACTCGGAAGAAATGAAACGATTTTTCATACGTTTTGACAAGTTTCTTGACACCCTTTTTGGTTTTGTATTCGTCACCAGTCATACTCATATCTCAAAAACCATGTCGAAATTGAGTACAACGAAAATAATTAAGTTGTGTAAAAATAACTCTAATTAGGTACAAATGAAAGAATTATTGTTGCGGGTATGTAAATGTTAATCAGGAGAGTACTGTTTTGCTTACCAGAAATAGCTCATTAAATTTAATACAGGTACATAGTTATGGCTATAGCTTATTTTGGGTCTAGATAGCGTTGTGTAGTTGTTGTTTTATTATTATTTTTTGTTATAATCAAAATTTTGATGAGCTCTAAATTTTTATACCTGATTTTAAACATGCTCTTAATTGTGGACGCATATTAAATTATTACTACTTTAAGAAATATAAATGAATAGAACCAATTTACGTATTGTCATATTTGATGACATGAGAAGAGAGATGATATCACATACCAAACTGTATTAACAGTTCTATAGTAAATAAAATATCTATGAGAAAAATACTTGGCTATCATTCACTAACTCATAAAAATTTGAAACCTTATGTTACTATCGTAATAAAATAATAAAGAGCTTAATAAATTCTATTAGAGTTTTAAAGCACTCGATCAATAAAACTCTTCTTACGATATTGAAGATTTAATTATGAGAAATTGTAATACAGTTCGGATTTAATAATGTCTGTGTTATTTCATAAATCGTTAATATTTTCGATATTGTTTTGTTGTATGTGATGATTGACTCTGCTTGAAGGTGTACTAAACGAAATAGAACACGTATTTTTAATTAATATGGGTAGCGTAAGCAAGTTTTTTACTTGTCGCTGTTGTTGTTGCATACGTACCTACCTAAATGTTAATAAAATTTCGTCATTTCGTGTTTTCTTTTAAAAATGTTGTTATTCGAAACACACAAACACAAAATATGATTATGGATTTTTATTAAAAAAAAAAACTACGTAACTTCGTTTACTTTGGCATTTAAATCTTGACGCATGTTACCGACTTTCAGCAAAAACATTTCCAAATTCATGTCTAATAGGCAGAACATAAACACACAAACACTGATGCGATGTCAATATACGACGTTTCTGAAATATTTTCATCTAATCTGGCTTGACAGAATAAAAACAAATAAACGATTAATGCAAACAGGAAAACATACAACGGCACAATCCATAATAGTAACACGTGCCAAGAGAATAGAGTACACCATCAAACTAATGATGCACAAAAATATTTTCCGTGTAGCTTTATAACCATCGATTAATCTAGAGTCCGTTTTTTATTCTCTTTAAAAGCATCAGCAAACGCGTTCCTATGTTTGTACATCCAACGTCCACCACACATCGTCCATTAAGCTTTATTAAGAGTTTAGTCAATATTGATAAATGTTTGATGGCAACTCATGGACGTAACGATGCAATTAAATTTCGCCTCCCATAATGGAAAGCTCGCTCGTTTATGTACTAAATGCTGGTGCATCAAATTATTGTGTTAATAATTGATTTCATTGGACCGCCCGTTTTTATCAATCAGTTTTCTGCAAATATTGGAGGGGCATCAGACTTTGTTCATACATTGTAATTAATGAAATGGGAAACGTCATTATTGCCTCAGAATTTTGATTTAATAGATTAACGGTTATTAGCGACTCGGGCCAGCTTTACAATATTAATAATATCAAAGGTATAAACTGCACGTCAGCTGAGTGAGTTCGAGATCCTGATAAATAAGTATAAACTTCTTACTATCGCTGTCGGTAACATTTCGCATTGTAGCACTTGGAAACGTTTCTCTTACACTTAATAAACATATTTATTTATAAGTAGATTCGCAACGCCTTCAAATAGTACGAATTCACTGGAAGATATATTAGTAGCCAGTGAAGTAATACACCACGCATTATGAACACACGCCCCGAGACTAATAACACCATTAGTCAAAACGTATTTGGTGCTGCGAGGTTAATTTGAGACGAGAAATTCGTGAGAAACCATAGTATCTAATTTGATTATACAGTGTATTACAAATGAGATAATTTTAATACAAACTTATTTTACTTCTCATTTATTTACTTTTAACGTGAATTAACTATGCCAAGTATAGAATACATAAGGCTTTTTAGAATTCCGTATCCAAAGGGTAAAACGGAATCCTATTACTAAGACTTTGCTGTCTGTCTGTCCGTCTGTCACCAGGCTTAATAGTCAGACAGTTGAAATTTTCATAGATGATGTATTACTGTTGCCACTATAACAACAAATACTAATAAACATTATACACGATAGCCGAGATCTCAACCCCAAGAACTACATCGAGTGCATCATTAAAACCGCCTCCTGTAAACTCGGTGTCCTGAACAGGGTAAGGCGGTACTTCACGCCCGAGCAGCTCTGTCTTCTTTATAAGACACAGGTTCGTTCTTGCGTGGAGTACTGCTCTCATCTTTGGGATGGCTCCGCACAGTACTTACTGGATGCACTCGATAGGTTGCAGCGGCGAGCAGTCCGTATCATCGGAAGCCCGGAGGCTACTAAGACCCTTGAGCCTTTACGGCTGCGAAGAAACATCGCCTCAATGGCCGTCTTCTATCGCCTTTACCATGGAGAGTGTCGTGAAGAGCTCTTTGAATTAATCCCACCCTCTCCCTTTTTATCCAGAACAACACGTGCGGGACTAAAGTGCCACCCTTTCACAGTGGAATCTAAAGGGTCTCGAACCAAACGGTTCAGCACTTCATACTTTTGTCGCTCAATTAAAGCCTGGAACCCTTTGCCAGCGCATGTGTTCCCATCTAATTTTGATCCTGGGTCTTTTAAGCGGGGCGTGAAAAAGCATCTCACTAAGCCGCCATAGTGGAGGCCACCATACCAGTAGTTTGGCTTTTGGAATGGTGTCCGCCACTTCTGGATACCACTTACTGCTTACCATCAGGCAGAGTGTAGTCACTTTGGTAGGCTAATATAAAAAAAAAATAAAAAAAAAAAAAAAACACAACAACAGGGCTCGTATACAACAAACGTTATGTTTGCTCGTTTTTGCTCGATATTGATACACGATAATTTTTGTTTTCACCTACTAAAAATATCCTTGACAGAAATATACTGAAGGTACTCAAACGCAATTTTTTTACTATAATAACTTAAGAGAAAGGTATTTCCATACTGTGTTTTATCCCCATCATATCACTTCTATAGCCATTTCTGTCAAAAATATTTAAACCAGTATTTTTTTTTTTACCTAAAGCATTGCAACATAACTTTTTGCAACTATAACTTCAAAAAAGAAAAAACTGTCTATTTAATATTTCAACCCCTAAACCCAAACCTATGAAAAACATTAAAAACAGCATTTTAAGTATCCCAACACTAATTTGCTCAATAAAATTATTTCTCAAACTCAAACTGTATCAGCCATTGCATTGAAAGTGAACCGTCTTGTATATTACAGTGCAAATAAAAACTGAAATGTTATACGATGTCATTGGATTTGTCTCCGCGCTTTAAAAGCCACAAACTCAACGCAAGAGCAACTATTGATTCGTAATAAAACTGTCATGAGGTTAGTGCATCCTGAAAATAGTTCTCGTTGAAATTCGACGGCTACGTGGTGCTATACTAGTTCTATGTAACCAAACTCGGTCATAGTCCAATTTTGGGTTTGGAACTAGGCAAAAAGTTGGTGTGGACAGGTAACGCGTTCACTGTGACGACGACGCCGATGGAGGCAAATTTGCATTGTAATGGATATTCCGGCTTTCAACGTCCGTTGTTTATACGTTCATCTTTACATATGCACTAGTACTCGTTTATAGTCTCGGTAAATTCTCGAGTCACCAGCAATAATGTGATTTTTATTTTCAGTGCAATGCGGAAATTATTTATTTATTATTATATTATGTAGTACGAATTATAAAATTTAAAGTCTTTGAAAAAAGGTAAAAGAATTGCAATCCTACACAAAACGACAACGATTGCGCATCTGGAATATCACAGCAATAAAACGATATATTTGTATTCAAAAGGAGCTTTATTGTGTAATATCAAAACTGTCAAAACATAAATTTGCGGTCAACTCACATTTAACGTCATTCAATTGTCCCTGACCCGAAGTACACAATCGTGAAGCAAAATAAGACCTCAGAAGTCAATATGTCATATCGTCAACATCGTTCGTCTAACAATGAGGTTGTACGACCGAGATCCTATTATTTGCGGGTGGCCTACGTACAAGACAAGGTCTTTGTATCATTTGCGAAATAGATTCATCAGTCTATACTCGCTATAGTTTAGATGAATTATAGTTGCAATTGTATCGTAAACGGTTTTTTATTACATTAGCTTATGATGTCAAAATAAATCACACTTTTTTTGGCTTTTTTGTTTATTTAAATTTAAAACCACTTATTATTTTTTTAACCTAATTAAAAAAAGGATTCGGTTTCTCAACTCGACTGTATATATTTTTCAGATTTCAGTAAACTGAATGTGTTGGTCAAATAATTATAGTTACAAATAATGAACACTTCAATTAAAAATTACCAATCTAGTTATTTCATTAAGTTCTAATTGAGGTAAATTTAGTTGTTCTGATAGTCTAAAACTGTATAAAAAGTAATATGATTGTAAAGGCCAGTGCTCATTTAGTCTCGTATGGACATTGCCTGTCCACAATCGAAATGAACCAAAGGCATCTACCGTCGGCCGCATTGTTCCTTTGTTGTTCGCATCTGACCAGAACCTTTGTCCGAGAATTGTTTTATACTGAATGTAAGTCACGAATACCATGTAGTGTCTAACTGAATAAGGCCGGGTCTTTCTATGTTGTACTCTCTACCTCTACCGTAGGTTGCCTATATCCGATCTCACATACAACTCTATTCACTGTTTCTTCTTTGAATAATCGACTGTCGAGAAGCTTCATCATAACGTCTTGCTTCGTGAGAGTTGCTTTGAGTTATGAAATTAATAAATTACTTACGTTACGAAAACGATATGCTACCTAAATGTATTTATATCTTCCGTGTGTGATCGTTTAGTGACTGTATTTAAATATATGTTACTTGCGTACATACTTCTATTTATTACATACATATTTGTTACAGTTTAATACAATACATATAGAAATATATTAAAAAAGTAATAATTATATTATTAATATTCAAATTATCGAGTACATATTTGTATTAAATTAATATTACAGTCAGGTGCTGTAATAAAAAGCTGGCGACAAAAACACAAAATTTTTACAAGGGTGCAATGTGGCAGACAGTAGGTATTCTAAAAGTCAAAATCATACGCATGAATCAAGGTATTTATAGACAAAAGCATATTTATAGAAAATAAGTAGGTAATGGTTTCAAAAATAGGTTTACCCGCACCAATGATAGGGTCCAAATATGATCCATACATTCTAGAAGCCTTGCTGACCAGAGACGGCGGTAAAGAAAAGTGCAGTCGATGCGGTTTTTATTATGATACGTGGAATACTTACGTATTTCTTACACCATTTGAACAATATTGGAAGGAAATTGTACTCGTAATATTTGCGAAATGCAATAGCAAAGAAATGCTTATGTATTCATGTCAGTTAAAAGTCAAATATATCTTGAATATTATTATATTTCTCAAAGCATTCTTTGAAATGCGACTATAAGCCAATTGGTTTAGTTTTACTACTGAAAATTTGTATTTTTCGTTTGTTTTAATTTTATGTTGCAAACCTATAACGTGTTATTTTATATATTCTGTTTACCACTAACCACAGTTAAAATAATATTTCGTCGCAAGAATTCAGAAATTATAAAAAAAGAATTTTACGCAAGAAAGCTACAATAACTGCCTTATTTCTTCAAGTACACTTCAATTAAACAGCACATCAAAAATTCTATCTTCCAAAAGTGCACTAACTTCCATACCATACTCGTCAACTAGTGTAACTGGCCGTATTTGCTCGCGTGCCGAACTTGACCTCCGTGCTATCTCAATCTGATGTGGAGATAACCGCCAACATTGTTCCCAGCGGGACACTGAGAATTTACAAACATAGCCACCTTATTCTTAAGAACATAAGGTTCTAAATTACTTGGCAGTATTATTAAGATAGATTCGTCATAGAGGGCTACATGACTGGGTAACACGTTCTTTGTCGTGATTCTGTGTATACTTGTATGAAGAGATAAAAGTATGTCGATGTTGGTGTACAAACAAGCGATTTATGTGGGTACGCATTACCATGAGATCTCGGGGATTGATAGCGATAACAATGTTTAAGCGAAAAACTGAGCACAATCTACGTTGTTATTGTAGGTATGCTGGTAGCGTTGAGGCCACAGTCATGCGAAATCAACAACAGGATCTTTATATTCCAACTTACCTACATTTTCTTTAACAAACTTTGGCGATAATGATAAAAAATCATACATTTTTGTTTATAATATAAAATACGACGATATTACTTTTTTGAACTGTTTCAATTCATAAATTTCTTTTTCATAACAATGTTCACGAAAAGTTTACTTCAAGTATAATATTCCTTGCTCATAAACTAGTATCAAATTACCAAGACGAATTGTTATAGTAGGTACAATGTAGTTTTTGTTTAATTGTACTCTTGAGTATGTAGAGATGTTACAATAAA
Organism: Parascotia fuliginaria; assembly: GCA_963082885.1. NCBI lineage: Eukaryota > Metazoa > Arthropoda > Insecta > Lepidoptera > Erebidae > Parascotia > Parascotia fuliginaria. The sequence goes on along the minus strand of OY720180.1, from coordinate 6,807,184 downwards.
TTATTATGTTACTTAATATTGCGATTCTGCAATCCCAATACTAAGTAACATAATAATAAATTGTTGTTGTCGTTGTAGGTAATGAGCTCCAACTGTTGCGGGTAAACGTCTTGTTTGCCTTTTTTGATAAAAATGTTGATTCATTTTGAATAATCATAGGGACCATTATACATTATAATATTTTATTTTATAATTCGCTTGAAATCTAAATGTTTTTTAATGTTTATTTGGTAACTCGATATATTGCTTATTGTAAGTATAGTACCTATCCACTATTGACAGCTTCTAGCCGTCTTTTTGTACGATTAGAGATAGAAAAAGTAATAATCATTCAATCAATCAATTTGGCACATTAGTCGATAGCAAAGTGTCTGCAAAATTATAGGTAAATCATAATAGAAGCACACTCCACTCGTCTGACTATAGGTACTTTAAGTAGTACCTACTTATGAAAACCCTTTACTTCTATCCAATAAAAATGTGCAACCTGTGCTATTGGATATAAAACTCTATGCAATTGTGCTAAGATTGATATTATATTTTTAAACATGAACAATAACTATTCTGAATACTGGGTAATATACGAGTGAGTTTGGGTTGTATTAAGAAATGAAGAGTAAGTTTCTTGTCGAAAAAAAACCTAAAATGGCTGTCTATTCAAGTGGGATGGGCTGATCGTTGTGGCGCCACAACGCTCTCAAAACGCTATCAAACTTTCGCTTTTCTAATGAAACTTGAGATCGCGGAAATTGCATGGAAATAAATACGAAAGCACTAGTTCGCTTAACAACTTTTAAATACGCTCGCTGTTGAACAATATGCCTTTGTTAATTTAAAAGCTTGCCCGATCCGACTACTAACGCTTAAAAAATAAACTCAATTCAGCTTCGAACACAAATTGGAGTTTCATATTGACTTTTGTATGCTGTCCTGACATCATTGTATAGGAGTTTGATTAAATACTCTGGATTTATAAACTAAGTTTGTTTTGTATGAGTCTATTCTAAATGGTACTGTATTTTGAATGGCTTCCATGACAAATATTTTGTGAACAATATTTGCGTAAAGGAAGAGCAATAAAAGTCTTCACGTTTTAGTATGGTCATCGCAAAGTATGCTACAATGGCGGAAAAAATTCAACAATCGGTACTCCGTACAAGCGGAATACATACCTACACGAATGAAATATTAAAGTTATAAAGGACTCTGCTTCAGAGAAAAGTAATAAAGTAGTCAAGGGTGAGCACAGTGAGAAATCATGTGCCGACTTTATTGCAAATTATATTTCGGAGTCCCCTTCACGCTTTTCAATGGGTTATTCTCAATGGAACTAATTTCGGTTGCCACGAATTTCATTACCATCTACTTCCATATTCAATTTGTCTGCTAAAATAAAATCTCGTACGTAATGTACATACACCCACGGGTCACGTTACGAACGGCTGCCCTGATTAAAATATTCACTTTTTTGGTAAGTCAATTAGGTCACTCGATTTAATTCTGAAACGGACTGAAGTCACAATTTGTTAGGATAATTGCCACTTAAACGATAGAATATTTCACTGAAGATTTATGTTGTCTATTACACGTTCTTACATGACTGTCCAAGGTAAGATTTACATAATTTATATTCTTCATAAGTTATACATAATAACTGGGCAGATAAATAGTTACGGTTTTTTGCTATTAAAGTCAAATTCAAAATAGACTAAGTAGGTTTTAAGACATCCATGATAAGTAATTAGTTTAAATTGTAAGTAATTTATAAAAAAAAAACACTTAAAACCTCAAATAAGTCGTATAAAGTAAAACCTATTCCTCTGAAAGGATTATACTGTGTACATGTATTTCTCGCAGTAAATTCAAAAGAGAATCCCATCTGAAATAAGTGAGAATAGCCGCTTTAAAGCTCTTTTATGCTGATGTCATGTGAGCAGACGCATTCGAAATTTCAAATAGCGTGTACGTCATTTGTGTCAAAGTGCGAGATTTTTATCTCTGTAAGGATTACTGTATTGTCTGCGTTTTGGACATTTAAGCATTAGAATGCAAATAAGCAAATTTATATAGCTAAGGTGGCAATTTAAACCTACTCATATACACATTAAATTAAATTAATATAGAATAAAATAGAATAGAATAGATTCATTTATTTGCAAAGAATGTAGGTATGAGTTACAATGAGGTGTTACATAATTAGGAATCCTTGTACATTCTACCTGTGAGGCATGCAAAAATTGTTTATATAACAGTTTAAAACAAATTACTTAATGGCTAAATTGACTTATCAGCTAAAAAATCAGTAACAGAGTAATAACATTTATCAATTAGAAAATTTGTGAGTAGTCTTTTGAAAATTCTGAAAGATTGGTTTTTAATATCATTAGGTAGCTTATTATAAACAGTCGGTGCCATACAAATAACACTTTTTCGTAACAATGCTGTATTATGCGAACCCGTACATAGAAGTGTCTGATATTGAGATCTCAAGCTTGTGTTTCTTTTTCTGGTGTCATTTAGAGAAGGAAATAGGTTATTATTTGTTTTAACAAATATAGCTAATTCTAAAATGTACAAACATGGAAACGTTAGTAACTTATAACTTTTAAAGATAGGTACACAACTGTCTGTGATAGCTAGACCAAACATACTTCTAAGGCATCGTTTTTGAGCTTTAAAAATTATTTCTCGTTCACTACAATTACCCCAAAATATGATGCCAAATCTTAAATGAGACATAACCATGCCATGATAAGCAACAAGTAGTGTTTGTGTATTAACCTTTTTAGCTAAGTTGTATAGGGCGAATGCAGATGTACTTATTAACGTTGCTTTAACCACAAGACATTCACTGGAAGTCATTACCCTTTTTTAAACTAAATAATAACTTAGACTTATCTGAAAATAGATAGTGAGAAAACAGAGGTATCCTTCTTTCAGTCGAGTAATGTTTCTCATAGGCTTTCAAAATTCAAGTATCTTTAGTTTTGTGTAAATTATGTCAGTGTTGTATGCTGATATCATAAAATAAATATTAGAGTCATAAACTGCAAAAAGGTAATTGCTTCAAGTTCATAATTTTGGAAATATATTGTGAAGGTATAAGATGTGAACACTTGTGAGAGTGAACGAATTTATCTACGTATTAAATATGAAAATATACATAATGAAAAATGTTATTACTTTTAGTAAAGGCTAAAGATTTAAGGTGTTAGATGAAGTTTCAAATCTAATACTGGAGACATTATGAGACATTGGAAGGTTTTATGATATAGGTGTATTTAAAATTTTCCAATTTGCAGTCTCCAGTCGATACTTTCTTTATTATTTTATAATATAAGACTGCATCGTTGGTCTAGTGGTTAATGTGACTACGACGCTAAGTGTCGTGGGTTCGATTCCCGCGGAAGGCAAATATGTGTGTGATGAACATTTGTATTTGTCCTTAGTCTGGGTGTTTCCTATGTATTTTAAGTATGTATTTACAAAAAAGTTTAGAGTTATCTAGTACCCATGACACAAGCTCTGCTTAGCTTGGGACTAGATGACGGTGTGTGATAGTGTCCACATACTATTATTATTATTATATTTATTATTATTATAATTACTTTACGCGGGAACAATAATACAACGCAGGGCTAAGTGAAGTAGGATATGCGACTTAACAATGATTCTAGGAACTGAATACGAAGGGTGTCTATAAAGCCTGTTTTAAGTAAATCACTTCATATTTTAAATGGTAAATCAAGTACGTTAAGTGAGTAGATATTTATAAAGAAAGTGCACGGATAAACATAATGTAAGTGCTTTGTTGAAATTTATTTACAAGATCATTATATCAAACAAACAAGACTGAGGTTAATGATGTTAGTTTTATTTGTCGAGACATCATAGTTTTATATCGTACATAATATGTAGGTTACAGTGACACATTGCGTGCAAGTATGTCTAGCATTAAGATTATATTTTACTAGCTGCGCCCTATAGCGTCACCTGCACTTAAGATATGTTTTGTGTCCTTCGGGAACCAGACCGATTTTCGAGATAAAAAGTAACCTATGTCCCGTCTCTGGCACCGAATCTATCTACATACCAATTTTCATCGAAATCAGTTCAGCCGTTTATGAGTTGTAACAAACACACACATACATACACACACAAACTTTCTGTTTTATAATATTAATAGGATATTAACGAAATATTTACGCTGGACAGCACGCAATAAACTTAATATTACTTATAATTCGTACTAGCTTTCCGTGGCGCAGTTTCACCCGCGTCTTTGCTTACTACTCTGTTCCTTTTGCCAGTAGCGTGATGTTAAATAACCTATATCCTTCCTCAGGAACTGGGCTATCATACGCAAAGAGAATTTTTCAAATCAGACTGGTAGTTCCAGAGATTAGTGCGTTGAAACAAACAAACAAACTCTTCCACTTTATATATAATATTGTAGATTATTACGAGTATAAATATATATTATAAATTTGATGATTCTTAATGGACCAAAGCTCGAATCTTATCAATTTTGATTTTTAATATTTGACTTGACATTAAAATGAATACTACAGAACTTTATAATCATCATTAAGCCGAAAGACGTCCACTGCTGGACATAACTCCCGAAACTAATTCTCGTTACCTTGGCCCGTCGCGAGCCGCTCTCATCCATTTACAACACTTATTTTATGTTAAATAAACAAATAGTAATAAATATGTGTAAGCGTTTTGGTGTAATACAATAAGCTTGTAATGTTTATAAATAAATATAAGTAAAAGTATGTTGGATTGAAAAGCATGGTAACAAAAACATTAGTTGGCGAAACTAAATAGCCGTGTATCACGGAATAGTCGCGATTTCTAAATAAACAATTTGTATTTGTACTACGTAGTCAGACAATTTTATTCAAAGCACTATTCACTAAAGACCAAAAAATTGTTTACCTACTAAAACACCACAAGGTTTTTCAAATACTCAATGAACTATTTTAGGCAGTAAAGAGCTAAGAGACTTATTACTATTATTAGTACAAAAAAGAAACTGTAAAACCTATTAGAGGTAAAGGAGCTTTCTCTACTCCTGTCTAGACGGACAGAAGTGGCAGAAATTACATTAGACAAGTCTAACTATTAAGTTTATGATGATTCTAAAGCTATTATCATTATGATATAGTCGTACTTTAATACCCGGCTTTCAGCCTTTCCTACATCGGTCCAGCAGGCGTGAAGTTATTGTATGTATTTTGTTGATAACTGTCACAAAAATCTGTCAGACATCTAGGGGATCAGACCGGAATAAAATATTTATATAAATTTCTCTTTTGTTTCTGATCCTCTGCGCGGGGGATCAGACCGGAATAGAAAAAAAAATTAAAATAAACCGATCCCCAGTGGATCAGATATGGGGGATCAGACCGGAATAACTCGTCCAATTGCCGGAAGTCCGCCTTGATTTACACACCATTCCGAAGAGTACTTATTTAAATGTATATTTATTTTAATTCAACTTTTTTATTTTCAATTAATTCTGTAAACCACAAGACGTTATATATTATTATAATAAGTAATGCAGTTTTTGGCTGATAATCTTCAACAGGATTGTACGCTGATAATTTATTTATATCTACCATTATCGAATAAAATAAAACTTTAACAATTTCAATTTAACTTTGATTCAACATTTTTCATACGGTTTGAAACGCTCTACGGTTTAGCTCATACGAAAACGTTTTTAATAGAAACCTATCGATTTCCTAGAAACCAGCTTTGGTAGCGAAGTTATATTATTATAGCGGATTCGCGCCTGAGTAAGCTTGGATAAACGGGCCAATCGATTTTTAAGTAAAAAGTGGGACTAGCTTTGAGACTTTAAAGTATAGTTACTTAGGGACTTTGCGCGACACTTCCTTTACTGTACTGTAGTTAAAGTTTTTATAGCTGATAATAAAATCCTGTCTTATAGCGGATTCTTGCTTCGAAAAATATAGTTTTCTGTCGAATATAACTTGTATTATTTTAAAAAGACGACTTCTGCATTAGGGAACAAATTCCCTGTATATGTGACTTTAAATACAATTCACGAACACAAAGAATACAAATTCTGTGTTATGTGTTCTGACTCGCGGCGAAACCACAATATCCACAGTATCAGTGTTGAGGTGACCATTTCATCCTCTACGCTTACACAGGCATATAAATAAATATAAGAACAACACTTTTTCACGAACATTAAAATTTGGCGTAAACCAAAAGAAATTAGAATGTTTGTTATCTTGTACAAGTTTTTCCTGAATGAATAATCCTTTGGACTTTTTTGATTGACATTGATAATTTCTTTACAGAAGCTTCCCGCGACGTGGTTTTACCCGCGTATTTGCTTACTGCTCTGCTTCTGTCGCCAATAGCGCGATGTTACATAGCCTATACCTGCCTCAATAACTAGGCCTCAATACGTAAAAATAATTATTAAAATCCAACATGTACTTCCAGAGATTAGCGTGTTCAAACAAACAAACAAACTCTTCCGCTTTATATAATAGTAAGGATAAGAAACATAATTAAGTGTTTGCCAATTCAAAGTAATAATAATACTAATTCTGGGTGTAATTTATGTATAATATGTATGTATTTACAAAAAAAAAATGTATATAAGTAGTATATCAGTTGTTTAGTACCCATAACACAAGCAAATATAATTGCTTAATTTGGGGCTAGATGGCGCTGTGTGAATGTGAAAAAAAAAAAAAAAAAAAGTGACCTCGCCCCAACGACCAAGAAAGTAACAAGTTCAAAAAATATTAATGAGTCCATATGTAAAGTAGTAATATGATCTGCTGACACATGCTACTTTAATCACATTAAATAAATAAGTTTAAAACCTTAAGTTAACAACTCCTTTAGTTCATGATTCCTAACCAAAATACGGCAGACTCTCCTAACCTAAGGTAAACTCGTAAGCGAAGTTAAGATAGTTAAACATACATGATTGGGGGGTGTTTCTATTGGTAGCAAATACTACTATGTGTGTATACATTGTATGCACAGTTGCACAACGATAAAAGTAAAGTAAATTATCAGACTATACTCTGGTTGCAAAGATCTCAAGAGAGTTCACTGCGGATAGATAATTTAGACTTCTACTTCAATATTTATTACGCGTATTCAAGGCCAACTTCTTGACGTATTCAATGGCGGTGCAGTATCATAGTCAACTCGATGTTTTCCAAAGCATCTTTACTATACTTAGACTGAGAGTGAAACCTTTTTTATAGACATTCTACACAATACAGGCAAAGCCGAGTCAACTGAGTTATTCTATATATCATCCTGAAGGACAGATATATATGTATGTCAGTTCCTGAGACGCGTTTCCTTGTCGTCAAAAAAACCATTTATATAGATCAAAATTCACTATACCGGGGGTGTTGTATTTGTGGCTAAGAAATGTAGCAATATTCTCAAAGTAACTCGACAACTAGTCGACTCTCGAATACAGAGTAGTTTTGATACAAACCGTGAAGGTATTAAGTGTGGTGATAGACATTTAACGAAAGTCAAACTTTTCATATTACCTTTTGTTTAGATCTGATAATGATATTACTGATTGTAAACATAAAACTGTAATCTCTTTTTTGTTAGTTTTAGTAGGTCTTATCTACATTAATTTCATCTACCCAATTTGCATTTAACAAAAGACGTATCATATAATTCGTACATAGAAATCTTCGTGGACCTCTCACAAAGACCTATCCTTAAAGTCTACATTAAATAGCTTTTGGCAACCTAAATGTATATATATAATCTTCGGTAAATAGTGTACTAGAAAATTGTACACTGCATTTTTCAATTCGTGATCAACATTCGTTATATTACAATGTTATAAAAGAAATACTATTAACGAAACAAACATTAAAATAAATTGGCATTCAATCGGCACCCTTCCAGCTTTCATGTTACTTGCAATGACTCGCAATATTTACCCTTCCAAATTTACACAATTTGCTTCCAAAATAAGCAACAAAAATTTTTCTTTAACTGGCTTATACATTTATGGTTATGTTTATGTCACCAGAAATGTGCATAAAAAATCAACGTAGGTGGGTACAACAATGTATACTAAATGCAAAACATGTGTATAATGTAGTTAGTAGGCGTCAAAATCCAAATACACTTGTGTAAAGTGTTATATTAGTTACGGTTCTAATCTAAAGTAGTCTTCAAACCGGCTACGTAGGCTGTATACCATACCAAGTAATCGCTATCATCACACGTAATAGAACAAATATCAGATGTTATTTATGTCTCCTGAGTTAGCTTATGAATGCTAATTTTAGTGATAGATATCTTTCATTTAGGAACATCAATCAACGACTGTCCGTTACTAATAAATTGCGAATTCGTATGAGAATCACCCATTAGTGAGTTTGCCTATTCAGATTGAGCAATAATATTCATTCTGTTTGATAAATTATTTCATTTATTATTAGAATTTTGTCTTCAAAATATGCTTAGTTGGATTTTTATATTTGATTATGTTGAAGCAAATCACAGCGTGAAATACATAAAATAAGTTGTTAGTATCGAAAATCGAGAATGAATAGCAATAGCAATTGTATGTAATAATAAATAAATGTAACTTGTCAAATATACATTTTATTTCCTAAAACACGAAAAATAATCAAATCAAAACTTCACTACTTCAAAGAATTCGAAACTGTTTTACTTGAAAAACAATTCAAAAGTACAATTTATCTGTCTGCTATTTCTCTACACGTCCTAGAAAAAAGTGAAGTAATATATCGACCATTTATTTCAGAGGCAGAAGCCAAATCTCCATAGGCAAGTTCTGTAAATATATTTTAAGTGAATATTCCCGCTGTATATTAAAGAAACACTAAGCGACGTACTAAGATATTTTTATTAAATTCCACGGGAGGCCGTTTCGTCGCATTCAGTTCCAATGCAAATGGTCTGCACTCAGTACGCGCGAGACAGATATTGCACCACCCCCTTTATTTATTGTTAAAACGAGCCCAGTGTGTTGTTATAAGACATTTAAACAACGGTTATGTGTGCTGTTTTGAAAACCTTTATTTACTATAAATATTCAAAGTTATAGCCTTGCCAAAATTATATTGTACTGTTAGATATTATAACAATCATAAGAAAATAATTTCATTAACATAATTTCGATTTTGATAAACAAATTTTAAAAATACATTATACCTACTATGTCTATTGTTTAACACGTGTAGTGTTTTGAAAAAACGGAATTATTGTTTTCTTAACATTTTTGCAATACTTGGAGAACACACTCATGTGTATGATAAGCTATGGCTGTAAGTTATCATCAGAAGAACTGTATGCTGGTTTGCTTGAAACTTTTTATTTTATAAACAACAAACTGCCGCGGCGCGGTTAAGAATTCGGTTTCTACTCGACTTCCGTCGCTCGTAAAGTGATGTTACATAGCCTATAACCTTCCTCAAGAACGCACTGGGTTCTCAATCCCAAAATGAGTTTTCGAAATCGATTCAGTAGATCCAGAGATTACCCTCTACAACCTCACAAACTTTTCCTTTTTATAATACTAGTATAGATAAATTGGATATAATTAGTATTTAATTTGGTCTAAAAAAATTGACTTGTTCAGATGTTTTAAACAGTAGAATAATACCCATCGAAATATATTGTATTTAAAGAATTAAGACACAAGTTAATCACGGGTGATAAATATTACATCAAATGTGCAATGTGCAACCATAGCAAATACCATTATACAAACAAATAATTTGCTCGTGTTGTTCAACAATACAATGGCTCCCGATTTTCTGGCTAGTTGAACAAATATCTATTTCAAGTCGCCAGGTATTGTCTCAGAAAAAAAGGGCAGATGTTGACATCAGGACGAGACACCGAACAAAATGGAAGACTGCCCATCTTTTGTTAAGTAAACTAAGCATTCAAGATCTTCCCCGAATTACAAAATGTTTAGCTATTTGTTAAAGTCCTATTAAGTTCTGTCACTTCGGCACTGGTATAACAAACTTACTTTTTCATTCATTTTAGACATTGCAAACCTTATTCCTTAGACCTTAATGCTCACAAGGAGTGTATGCACAGATTGTGAATCAGTAATTGTTGTTAGACGCAACTGAGACGTCTTTGAATGAGATGTCGATAAATTAAATTTGCTTCTGCCGTGTGAATTCTAAAGTTGTCTCAATTTGTTATTCGTTATGCAGGGGAGGCTTTTTTATGTGATTTCTTAATGGTTGTCGTATTATATTTTAATGACGCGTACACAATTCAAATTCTTATAACTTCGAAATAAAAAAGACGAAAAAAATCTGAGTGATTTAATTTTTACTAAGGTTGAAGTGATTGAATTCATTATTCTTCTCGGATAAATTTTAAAGAATAGAACAGCCAATAGCTGATAATAGACGGCGTAGGTAGGCAAGTGTTAAGGGTCAGGGAGCTATAACAGCTTTCAAGTGAGCAAGAATGCACCATCATTATGCACACTCAACTGACCGTTCTTAAGACAATAACGAATATTTTCTCATTTGTGAAGAGCCACCAAGAATAAAAAAACACTCAGTGGGCATTCGGTAGACGGCAACTGAACACTGAGTAAATAATGATAAAAGTATTTGCTTTCTCGAGACGTACAAAGATCAAAGTAAACACTCGGATACGCCCACCGAGATGCGTGTTGATACACCAATAGTTATGAACTTAAGAGTTTGTATTGTGATTGTTAAAGGGAAGGCAACCACGCCTTAGGTCAATTTAGAAACCGATTTACTTGAATCTCTCTTTACAAGTATTAGAGGAATTGCTTAATTTGTAGTTTCGGTTAAAAAGACAAATAATGTTTAAAATCATTTTGAAGACAGCCTGAGCCTGCAGCAAACAACTAACAAACTGAAAATTATGGTAGTTGGTAATATTTAAAATGTAATGAAAACAAGCATTAATTGTAAGTAAGTATATTTTTGTTAAGTAAATACTTTGTACGTTTAAAGAATGCAATGGTAAATAATTTGCATGATTGAGAACTCAAACGGTATATAGTCAAACCGAATATTTATAATGTACTAAAAAAATATGAATTCAGAGGTACCCCTGAATCCATTTTTTTTTTCTTATCGCATAAACGTGATTTTGCATAGCATGCAATAAATTGAAATTTTTAATACTGAGTTAGTAAATCGATTCAAACAAAGAAAAAAATAATGAAAGTTTAGCATTATAGCTGTATTATAGGTAATTCTGAAATATATGAGTAAGGTTCACTAACAAAGCCTCGTAAAATAACAAGGATCACATAAAGTAAAAGCAAACATTTGCGGAGACCTAAATAACAGCCCACTATCGTCAAACTAATCCAAGTACTCTAAGCACGATATCAGGCTCCTGATTCTCGCGACCCAAAATTGTTGCTGTCGAATTTCACGTACAATTTACGTTCAAAAGCCTTTGAGCCGTAGCTAATGTTTTCGCTAAGCGATTCGTTCAAAATGTAAGACAGTGTGCGTTTGTTTTTAGTAAATTGCTGCCGTTACCGCCTTGAGGCTGAAATGCCATTAAATACATTGCGGGTGTTATGTTCTGTAATAGATGTATTATTAAAACGTAATGTTGCGTTACTCCTTCCGACTTAAAATTTGCTGTAATTATTTTAATTTATCCATAATTGATTATTTTATTATACGTATTTAAATAAGATCGACACTAATATTTTAGAAACCTAACCATTAAAAATAAGGAACAGTATTTTCATATTAAATAAATCTTATTTACAGTATGTAAAGTAAACAAAACATTTATATACTATACTGACTAATCTATCAACACATAACTAAAACTTCTAAGTCTCGAATACTGAAATTTAGAACATAGGTAAACTTCTTAACGTAAACATCCACTAAGAATCGATTTCTAGGAAATTTTAACTTATGATACCGATGCAAAGCGAGATCGGACCGCTGCTAGTGATATTTAAAATATTGTGCTAACAGAAACAATATTACACAACTATTTAAATATTATCAATAGAACAAACGTTACCATCTCACTTAAAGCCTTTATTCCCAAAAGTATCGAAAGGTAAAACAAAATATAGGTACCTATATTTTGTATCGTCAGATAAACTGCCAACAGGATTGTATTACTATTCAATCAGCAAGTCTTTGTTCGATTGATGTGAAAGATGTTTAGCTAAAAGAAATGACTAAACATCGATATATTTACTTACAGATCAGTTACAAGCCACATAACAGGATTTAGTTTACTGACAAATTAACGGATGAACAATATTTGCTTTTATTATTGTGACGTTGTAAGATAACACGATCGTGGTAATGTTTTCTCTCTAGTTTTTGGCTTTTAACTGCTTCTGTATTAAGTATAGTATGTGTATTAAAGAGTTTTATAAATGTAACGTTTCTAATGAGTATCAAATTTACACGCCATGCAGTTGTAAATGATGGGCGCACAAACCATCACGCCATGAGTATTAACAATCACAAATAATAGTGGGTTAATTGTGATATTGGAAATTTTATACCCAGTTCTAATAGGTATTGGATATTTTTGGCATGAAATTTCCAATTAGAGTTTTAACTCCCGAACTACAACCAGATATAGCCGCTTAATAGTTGATGAATGTTACTCTAATGTTTTTTGGAGATACACAAATATTTTGATTAAATAAATTAACATTATTTATTTCAATTTCCTGTCTGCGCTTTTTGTACTTAAACATTATATTTAAAAATCCTGCTCCGTTATGCTGTATTGGAGTCTTATTTTTCATGTGCAGCTGTAAGAATCATGGCTGTCACGTGAAATGATTTACGGCATCTCTCGCTGAGACCATTTTTACTCCACACCAACAAATCATACACTGGATTGGTACAGCACGCCGCGGAATGATTCACGAGGAACCCCACTAAAATGCTTCTTTATGACTCAAAAAGAAATTGATTTGAAATTTTACTGCATATTAAAATAACCTTTATATTTGATTGCCACTTATTTTTAAAGAATTTTAAAGGTAGCTTCCATGTTTTGAATGCAAGTGCGAAGCGAGAGGCGCCCCACTGATTCTCGATCATGAATCAACATAAACATCAATTCGATTAATTGAAAATAACTCTAGACGTTAGTGATAATACGAATTTGCCGAATACAAATTTCGGTTTATTTTGTATGCGATGCTGCACCGAAAATTAATTTTGATTTGTGGCGACAAATAAAGTTATTTTGTTATTATAAATTCATCGTATGCCCGTAGAATTTTAACCCACCATTGATAATTTAATAATCATGCAATAATTTACGAGGAATTTGTATAACAATAGTAGGACAAATTAGGTCAATTTATCATCCATAATACAGAATAATAATGTAGTGTCAATGACAACAGCAAGCGGTTTATTATTTATACAAAAAGTTCATGTTTTTATGATCATGCAATTTCGATATTAACACAGATTTGGTCCATGTAACTCACAACTTGTAACTTACAAACCTAGTCGAGGAGTCAGATCTTTAACGTAAGCACGTAGCAGCTATTTAGTTTTTTTTATGTATCTTGTCATAATATATGAAAGTTATGTAGTGTTTAATTAATTGTGAAAGACAGTCAGAAGGTTTCTGATAGAAAAGTTTAATAAACTAGTAAGTTAAGTGCAATATAATTACAAATTAATAATTAAAATATTCATAAATGTATTTACGCAATAGAGATTGTAATTGCATTTAGTACTGTAATGTAGTTTTATTGTTTACGCGTTTATTTAAATATATTACTAGTAGTAACGATACCAAGACCAAGTTCTAGTCGCGCTTGAAGATCATTCAATTTAAGGTTATCAGATGCTTATTAAATGTTTTTTTTTCAGTCCACAGCGTCTCAGAGCAGGCCAAAGACCTCCCTTTTAATGTGCCTAGTGTCTCTGTTTTGTGTCAATACGAATTAATGTGGATTAAAAAATAAGAGTAAAAAAATCTTAGAAAATATAGTATTTATGTAGTTCAATTTAAAATTGTTTATTACTTTCATGGTATTTTAAATCCCTATTCAGATATTTCTGCTTTGAAATTCATTGCAATGAATTCATAATATTTTCGTGTGCAACTTTCTACTCTTTGGATTACCATTAGCTCTAAATACAGTCTATTAAAAGCTGCGATTGATTAAACGGACAGATGGAGGAAATATTAATCGGTATTGAAAAATCTAACCCAAAAATATTATTCAAGGATTGATGAGGATTGGCAGCACTAAAAAATGTGAAATGTGTTAATAAGATGACGAAGGAACATAATTTGACGTGTGTTATACACATGATATCCAATAGCTTTAGATAAATTATTACATGAAGATTTATTGGAAGAAGAAAAATTTCGCACATATAAACAACTGTCGCATATCATCTTAACCTTCAACATGTCTATTAAGAAAACTATAACAATAAACAATAGCTACACTTGTAAGATTCTTTGAACAGTTTACGAAAGTGATTAAGTTGAGGTTTATCATCTTCATCTGATGATTTAGGCTGATGTTTAAAGCCACTGACCTTTTACAAAGGGAGATATGAGACAAAGTCCTCAAGCTTGGCAAGAGGATTAGTGACCACAAGTTAACACTGCTCATTACCATTATTATAAATATAGTGTCCATTATTTTATATCGGAGACCACGCGGAGTTGATTAGCCAATTTGACAGCAAAAAAGTACAAAGAAAGTATCTTAAAAATAAAAAGCGAAGAAAACATTAATTTAAATAGTAGTGGTGCTTTTCACAATAAGCAGATAATAAATACACGATACAACAACAATGCCATCGTTATTAAAAACGTTACCCGACGTTGTTCCAGGAATGCAATTTGCAATGATTTGCACCCATTAAGCGTCCGAGTCTAGACAGTACATTCCTTTTGCATTGTATCACTCATTAGGGTACAATTTCACTGTTTGTCTTTATCATCACAATCAAGTCTCAAATAACTAAAAATTTTGTTTAAACATTTAACAAAAAGCTTAAAAAAATGGTATTCATTATGAACAGCAAACCATTCAGTGAAATTAAATGCAGTGAATGTTATTTGTTGGTTCTTTTTGAGTGTTTAATTGTTTGAAACAAATGCCAAAAATACTAAATATCAAAATTAAGAAATATATTATATTACTGTATCCGAATTAAAGCAAAAGCTGCAAAATAACCGCTTGAAGCATGATTTGTCCGTTTAAAGAAAAACGTTTTTTTTCATTTACAAGGGGTTGAATACTTGATGGATTATTAAAACGTTCGTGTTGACGTTAATAGATTTCTTGTATGGGGTGTACATTGACGACGTTATTAAATACGTGAAATGCAGTTTTTCTAATGATCGGCGACTGCGTCAACAGAGAAGTCGAATGGGTTCTGTAAGGGGGGCGTACTGACACCCTCAGTGCTAATGTGTGCCAAATGACTTGAAATATCAGCACGCGGCGTTGTGTAAACGGTGGATTTTTGCCATGACCATTGATTTTGCAGTGGTTATCAAAGGATAGCCATCTGTTAGATAAAGTCTTAGCATCATTTGTTTTTAGCTTGTGGTTTTCATTGTCCTTCTTATTTTTTCATTGTAATGAAGGATTTTTTGTTCTCCGTTTATAGGGTACCATAAAAATTCTAAATTCATAGATAAATACATTGCTTTATAGTATGCAAAGTGTCTGATCTGACTACCGCATCTATTCGTAACGAGGGTACGTATTAACGGTTGTAACTTGTTTTTTCCTAACACCTCAGTAGCCGAGAGAACAAAAAACAAAAGACAGCCGTAATTGAAGACCAGTTGCAGTGAGTTGTTATAAGCATTCTAGTTCGCATTAAAAGCTCCGGCACTCTTACGTTATCTCGTTGATCAATCCGCCCACAGCTGTCAAACGAACAAAATAAATATGTTATTACTAATGCGCGCGCTACATCCAATCTGATAACTGCTAATCTCCATTACAATTAAAAATTTTGAGTTCAAGCACTGGCGGAACATTTAAGGTCGGTTGGTACTTAAGAAGTGATTCATCACAATTATTGTGCTTGATGTTGATGTTGAACATGTTTTGAATGTTTGTGATTTGCAGAGGTTGGATATAAGGATGTCGTTGCATTAAATTATACACTATACATCAGATTATTAGGATTCATTGATAGTCAGATTTGTCTCTGTTTTTAAACATATTGGAACATCATATATGAGTTACTTAATTGCATTAGTTGTAACAAATTTTCTAATTGTACTAGATATAAAAAATGTATACCTACCTATTAAGAACAACCCAAATTTTGTTTTCATTTAAAAATTGCAGTTATTCTTTTAAAATAATAAATTGCTTCAGCATCGAGAACAATTTTCACTTTCGCGCTTCATAAACGGGACAATAGACAAACAATAATGGAGAAAATTTGCATTCACTACGAGCATTTTTGTACCATCTTCCGCCGGAGACGACGCAGCAGACTCGCTTCATTAAACGCCAAATTATCAACATACTTCACTCTTTATGTGCACGCTAAAGTAACCATTAAATACATTAAAGTGAAATCGAAAATGCCTTGCGAAACAGCTAAACAGCTATTATGAATACATAAGGCCTATTTTTGTAAGCGTTCTAGCTGTGAAGTTCATCAGATCCATAACTCATGAGGACGGTAGAAAACTGATCATACCTTCTCTCAGTTAGTGACAAAGTAGGGAAAATTGAGTTTTACTGCTTATAAGATAAGTGCTGAATTAAGATTTTCAGGGGGAAGAAAACATATTTTGCACATTTCAAGTAAAGAACCCTCTGAATTGTACCTAACCCTCGTCCAGTGTATTTAATTGTTTTGATTTTAAATTGTGAAACGAGAAATGCAAAACCGGGGTGCATTTTAAATCGCAGTTGGTTTTGCGTTTGAATTTGATATTGCGTTCATTTTTCTACAATTGTTTATTTTGTTTTCATAGTATTTTTCATCGCACCAATTTTAAGGAATCACACAAAATGTTTCCAATAAATATGCAGATATTCGACTAACATATTGTGTGAACTAATTGCGATGTCCGTTTCTCTGAAGCGCTGCGCAGATTGCAAATTGGCGCACGATTTATAACATAAAAAATACACAGTAAAACAAGTTTGCGTGCAACCATGTGTACAGATTCTAATATTTTTTTTAGTAGGTATCATTGAACTATTAAACTCGAAGGCTTAAGCAGAGGTTTACCCACTTTACACTAGCTATGTTGTGTTCCAAGTAACGTGAAGTGAGGCCAATATTTACCGGGCACAATTTTAGACTGCAGGTTAACTCTGAAAGTTTTTCGACAGGAATACGCAGTAACCAATTTTATCATACTTAATTCATGAAAATTTCAATAATAAAATTGTAGGTACTAGTTTCACAGATGGAGAGGACAAGAAGGATCTTATGCTGTTTAAGATCCTGACTCTATAAATTACAATTGTAGCGTCGTCTTTAGGTATGTGTAATAACAATTACTGCTAAATGGCCTCTTATATTTTGAGGTATATATTTCAAACAATAAACCCATTTGAATAGGCTTGTGCTACGATCCTATGACGAAATTGATGTGACATCTATATTTTACGTAACTTTTATTTACATTGGTATAAAGTTGAAATTCGAATAACTGACGCGCGTTCGTAAATTAAACGAGCCATATATCTCAAAACGTCACATAAAGTAGTAACATATAGGAACGCAATATGCGTAACTGCATTTTGTGGATGTTTGTCCTAATTTGCTACACACACAGAATACTTAATAGAACTTTATTTTTGTTATGTAGGTACTTATACTGACCAGTTAACAATTGAGACAGAAGAAACTTGTGCAAAATTGATAGACATTATGTGATAAATTTTCAAAAAATAAGTCCGGATATTTATCTCGTCACGCTATTCGAATGAATAAGCACGTGAAAATACGAGAACAAAGGACAAAAACAGGCATCAGTTAAAACTAAAAACGTTCGGCAATCTACACCGCGTGCCGCTTGCGATAGACTGCAATGGTTCTCTTTCTAACCACCCCTTTAACAATTTTAACTTTTTTTTTACGTATTTCCTCTACCCGTAATACAATATTCATTGAAAGCTTGTCTGGGTGTGGATTCCGAACGACGACTACCCACAACGGAACGAGGAAACGCAAATAGTATTATACTGACACATTTTGACAAATTGAAGTGTGATAGAGGCCTCTCACTATTGTTTCAATCATTTTTATTTGTAACTCAATTTCAATGTTTGAACAGTGTTCGTTAGCGAGATTGTCTCTCTTTGATTTATGATTTATGTATCCTTTGGGGACTGTGGCGAATCTAAGTGTGTGGAATGTTGTTATTATAATGGATAAGTGTTGCGACTTGCAAATGTAATTTTATCCAGTTAGGAACACATTTGTGCGTTAGATAGGCTTTAATAATTTATCCGGTGTTCAATCAAAAAGTCTCAATAAAATCACATGCCTGATAAAGTTTTACATTCCAATTTCTTGGAAATTTTAGTAATGGTTTATTAAAGTAATGTAAGCTTATAATGGTTGATGAAGTTTAGTTTAGTTTTAGACGAAATGTTTTTGGAAAATCAGTCCCATAGCTAGCAAATTTTATTAGCATTTGTCATTCCTGTTATTAATCCCGATCCTCCCAAAGTCACGTTACAATAAAAGTAATCAAATTGTTGCTATTTATTGTCATATCACCCATTATACGTCCACTGCAGACCTCCTAGACCTTTATCCTTTGGTTAGAATCGTTGTTGCTATCCTGTTGGATTCTTGCCATCTTCTTTGCGATAGTAGACTACCAATAATTTGGGTGATCGATCGTTCTAGTGAAGAATGTAATCGCTAGCTTGTGTATGTACGATTTTATTTAACAAATAAATAAAACGTTAAACCCCACGCATCAAGATTCTAAAAATAAATACAAATATTTCGCTGAATTATTATTAAACTAGATTAATAAACTTGTGTTACATGTAAATAGAGTAAATCATAAATGGTTAAAAAGGTGGGCACAGACGGCGTCGAGCGTGTCCCTTTCAAATATGGAATTAAAAAGGGGACGTTTTAAACGCTAAATCACACGAGGGCAACCGTTCTAATTACTCAAAAATCATATTTACATGCGCACAAACAGACGCAAACGCTACGGACAGGTATTGCTCATTAAACCTCTACATAGAGTATAATACTAGCGTTGAAAATTTTCCCAATAAATATGGGAGATTTTTGTTTACAGTTTAGCTTGTTTTCTGATATTTTATGCTGGTATTTTTATCGACCACTTGCTGTCAACGACCAAATGAGTCAATAAGTAATTGCCTACTCTCCTAGTATGTGTAGTATTTACTATGCTGACCTCAAGTGCTATGGTTTTGTACTACAGTAGCAAACACGCATAATTTCAGTCTGACGACTACATATTACCAAACTCTTGCAATGTCAAGATCATCATTTGCATGTTGAAGTATTGTTAAAAAATAAAATTGCAGTGTCAGCTTTCTAAGAAACAAAATATCTTGTGTTTTAATGAACTTTGATTAGTTAAGGTCCTTTATTTAAATAGTATTTAGAATTATTTGTGTAAAGTAAGAACAAGGATTGTTGTTTTCCAGAAACAGAGTCATTAATCCATTTCTTTTGATGATATGGTATTACAGTGGATAGTTTGGCACAAACTTAGTTTTTAGATACCATAACCGTTACGCCTCTAAATATTTCCCAAGAGAGTGTTTATAAGAGGCGCTATAGACGCCACATAACCGTAAATGTTGGAACTAGTAATTTCAAAGTCATACTATGTAACTACACTTCATAACTGAATTTCTTGTCGGTAAACAATATCTTCTATAATGTAATAAATACTATTCGATTTTTTTTTCGATTTTTTATTGTAAAATTTGTAGTTATGTTTTATAACTAGTTACTCGTATAAATTTTTATTTTTATATGTATCTAGATTAAATGATTAAAATGTCCTGATTTTTATACTTTATTCTTAGTGTTGCAAGCGAAAAAGTTACTAAATAAACTGATCTTTAAAAAAATTTAACTATGATTTTTCTACTTTATATCTGTGTTATCTAAAGCAATTATCGTCTGATTCAATATTAAAAAAAAAAATAACAATATCACTCTGCTTTTAAAATTACGCAAATTCGGGTACCTTTAAATTGGTGTCTGGCAAGCGCAAATGAGGTAGATTCAACGCAAATTGTGAAAAGCGACTCCATCGTGGGCTTTCATTTATGCATTACGTGTCGGTAAAAATAAGAGGTAAAATACGGTTGGCAATTAAAATTTACTTTTCAGTTAACGATGAACATATGAAGTTGACCATTATGCTGTTTTTGTAGTAGATTAAAACCACGTCAATGCTGCATGCAGTGTTTCATAAAGTAATATTGTTTAAGAATAAATTATGTATAAAATAAGAATCCTAAAACTTAATCGAAAATGTTAATTTGAAAATACAGAATTTAAGTGTTTTCTGTCTTTTGAAATTTTTTAGTAGAAAATGTTTTACGTTTTTACTGTACTGTGTGTTGACTCAAGGTTACTTTTGAGTAAAATTAAATAAAAAGTATAACTAATTATTGTGGCTACCTAATTTCGATATTTCTGTACATATATTAGGTAGGTGGCAATGTTGAAAATATTAAAGGTGGTAAACTCTAAGGATCTAGCGCAGTCGTCGTAACATTACCAATCGATAGAATTATTATGTTAGTTCCATATCGAAATCAATGTTATCTAAATATAGTAAGTAGGTACATTTTTACATTAGGTAGTAAAACCAATACATTTTCTATATTTGATTCACATTCTCTATACTCGCTACAATTTGTACATGAACTACAATTTGTATTTTATATTTTAATAAACTTACTGAACCATACGTCCAGGCATTAATCGCATAAGTTAAAAGTCATCTATCTACATTTTCCAATAAGCGTTTTACAGCTTTTTACCCCAAAGTTCACTGCTCCGATGTAACCAACCCCTATTTATTTTGGCCTATTAATCTTGCGGTCTACCTTCGGCTTTCATCAAAGCACTTTGCTACCTGTTTACGACAAAAATAAAGCTGAATATTTTGTTCAGTAACTTCATAAAATGTGTGGTATCACTGACCTTATTTTTGGGATAAAGTGTCACGTATCCAATTAAAACTCGGATAAAAGCGGATTAAAATGACATGCTTATGCGTGTTACATATTTTAACAAATTCAAAACAAGCTATTTATTATATCAAAACATGAAAGCATAATACTATAAACAGAGTCTGCTAAACTTCTATATAATACTGATGGTCTATCTATTTAATACTGATGATGATAATTTTCCTGACGTATCCATCAACGGTGACACTCTGCCACTTATCGGCATTCTTATATCGCTCGACTCGTGTGCTTGGATGTGGCTTGCAAAGCCGAATTATGATTTAAAGACTCTGTTATGCACCGCAGTGCATAAAATATGCAGCTTAGCCGCCCTAATATTCACGAAATCAAACGTCAGCACCGCAAACTCTCATATAATTAACTTATTACTAAACCGTGAGCGATAGGACATAGACAGACTTTAGACCTCAAAAGGAACAATTAGTAGGGTTCCCGCTTCTGAATAGTAGTTTAATGCTACCAAGGAATGCGTTATATTAACGCAATTATATTTCTAAGGTCAGCATTATTCTCGTAAATATTAACGATATAATAGGTAAAATAGACTGTTGGTCAGGCTAAAATACCGTGGGTTATTTAGTTCCCATTAAATATTAAAATATTTTCCATATCATTTTGGGTAACACAACAAGTTGTATTTTAATTTATATTTGGGAACCAGCCCTGCCATAATTTTTCACGTTTCAGCATCATGGTATGAATGACTGCTTCCAGAATTTGGTTTTTGAGTATTGCAGCAAAAGCGAACCTTAACCGCATCATTTTCATCATGTTGTACTTTTTCTTAAAGTTAAATGTTTTGGCTTAAATAGGTACACTAGGCATAGCCTGGGCAGGCAACTTCCTAGATAGATTTGATGGCCTGGTAAACCAATGCAAAGGCAGGCAACCAATGAAAAGTAACTCAAGACCGGTCAAAGTATACCTTTAGATGCTTGAACGTCTTCCGACTGAGATGATGATGATTAAAAACAGAATCGATCCTGACACGAACTACACACTGCCTTACAAACATCTCAGCATTACCGTGTATTCATATGTCAATCAATCCGGCATCATTGCAGAGTATGTAAATCTTTCAAGTTTCGTAAAGGACAAAAGCTGTGCCGTAGTTCACAATGACCGCTAGGAGTTATTTTTGTTTCAATTTTTTGGATGGACTGATTGATTTCATATTGCAAATCTATAAACATTAGTATCCAGGATGTTTTTGCTATCGATCAGCTAAAAGCATTACTTACAGCTAAAAACTGTACTGCACCTGCCTAAAAGAACATAATGCCAAATAAACTGCACATACGAGTACCTACTTCTAAAACTGTAGCAGTATCATATAATTTGTAAATAACAAACTAAACATGCAAATGGACACAGTTGCCCTAAAGTCAACGTTTTGATAAAGATACACAAGTTAGCTGTGCCATCAATAACGTTTTAATAAAGCGGAGGTTATCGCCAGTACACATGCGAGTTTCCAGTTAAAGGCGACAACTACCACAATATGCAAATCATTTTTGACTAACATACAAGAAAATTTATAATACTAACGGAGCTTTACGGTTCCTTGTCGTGACATATGACAATAAAGTGCCCAGGCATTCTAAACAACGTGTTTATTGTACATAAAAATAACTATCTTATCAGAATGCACGTTGAATAAGCAATGTTTTGAATATTATTAGCGTACATCATTTTTATATTCGGTTTTATTAAATTTTTATCATGTACGAACACGGTTTTGGTAATGTTTTATCTTAGAATTGTTAACAACTAGATTTAATGGGATACAGAAATAAAGATATCGGGCATATTAATATCTTTATCTACATTTCTGATGTCAACACATTATTCAGATTTTGAAAAGTAAGCGGCATCATGTGCAACCTTTACGAATAGAACAACGCGGCGACGATTAAATAATTCTGTTTTATCTTATTTTCAGATGGTGACAAAAATTTCATTACTTTCCTACTGTTTTATGTATGCATTTTATTAGAATTATGAATTTAGCTTACAGTGCTTTTTCTTATTTTGACCTCTTGAATACTTTTCGACAACGGTCAAATTACATTTAGGTATATTGCTTCATTCAATGATACTTTTGAAATAGGGACAATTATGTTAATTTTTTGTATATCACCAAATATATAATTAGTTATAACATTATTCTTAAAGATGTATGTGTATTCCGTGAGGAGAAGACAAAGTGAATTGTATTGTATCCATTATTCACTAGCCGTGTCAGGTTCTAAACAATGAAAAGGTATCAAAATGACCGTGCATATTTAAATAATGTCCAACTTCTTTGCCTATGATCAAAGGGATCGAAGTATTCTGGAGATTTTATGGAAGAGATTGCTTTTAGCGATAAGACAGCCCATTGTCACTGGACATAATTGTCAATGGACTCTTTTTTTTTTTTTTTTTTTATATTATAGCCTACCAAAGTGACTCCACCCCGCCTGATGGTAAGCAGTCAGTGGAATCCAGAAGTGGCGGCCACTATACCAAAAGCCATCGTCTTAAACTGCTGGTATAGTGGCCTCCACTATGGCGGCTGGGAATAGGGTTAGGGGAAGGGAATGAGGGAGGTGAGGAAAGAGGATAGGGGGGAAATTGGGCCTCCGGCGCTCTCACTCACCGAACGAAACGCAGTAGTACGGATACTACTACTCTTAAGTCGATCTTCTATGAGAGGGTAGTACTTCCCCGGACGATCCGGCCCATTCATGCTGAAATCAGCGTGGATCTACTACCGTAAACTCGACTCGATCACACATGTCCGTGCCCGTGTCGGCAATGGAGCTTCTTTCTCTGTTTGACGGCTGGGTCACGTCCCGAGCACGGCCCTGGTGTAGATAGACATTAAGAGTCCCATGTTCGTTCACTGGATTCAGAAAAGTTGATATTATTTTTTATCAAGAGGCGATGGTCAATGTCATATCGTAGTTCATAATAATCAATATAGCCACTACTAGTTAGATAGTACTCTCCTTCGAATAAAAAGGTAACTTCACATTGTGTCATGATTTCATGAAACATGCAAATTTAAAATCTATGTATCTACCAATACCGTCCATACAAGATTAAATACACCTCTCAATGTTATATAACGCATAACATAATTCAAAAATGCATCTAGTGGTATAAACGATCGAATCTCGAGAAATGACCAGACTACAGATAAGAATCGCGAGGCACTCGGGACACACAAAGGCATATTAGTATTAGTGGAAAATAGCTATTACTGTGCTTTAGCCCTGAGTATAGCCTTAATGCCTTGATTTAGATATATTATTATTGGGTTTGCAGTCTGGAAACTTAGTCTTCGTTTATTGAACAAGACTGAGAGAGAAAATAATTGGTAAAGGCAATGCAGAAAGGGTAAGTCGTAATGGACTAGTGGTTATGGCACCCGCCTCGAATAGACGAGGGTGGAGTTTAAAAAACAGGCAAGAACTAGTAAATTTATGAAAGTCATATGTTCTATCTAAGGTTACCTTGTTTATTACTTACTCACGGTGAAGGAACGTCATAAGAATACCTTGTGATCAATTCTCATGCCTGAAGAGATCTTTGCCATGTAGTGTTTTAATAAGAAAGTGATATTATAATAATCATTTATTTTTTGTAAAATGTTAAAAGAATATAGTGTTCTGCATATTAAACGAACTTAAAAAACGTAATATTAGCGTCATAAACTTATAACATTTTACTGCATATCTTTAAATGTAATAAACTACAAGCATTTGCTATGTCGAAATGGTCCAGTGGATAAGGCACTCGCTTCGTAAACACGAGGTAGTGGGTTCGAATCCGGGCAAGTACCAATATGATTTTTCAAATGATATGTACTTTTAAAGTTTATCTTGGACATTTCTGACTGACGGTGAAGGAAAAACATCGTGAGGAAACCTGGACTTAAAAGTCTGAAATTGCCAATCCGCCTTGCGTGGTGATTAATGCTCAATCCTTCTCTATATGAGAAGAGGCCTTTGCCCTGCAGTGGGACAGTAAACAGGCTGGTATTATTATTATTATTATTATTATATTTGCCATGTAAGGATTTGTATTAAAAAATGTTCTCAATTATTTATTATTTAAATCACGGCGTTATTTAAAAATATTGCGTATAGATATTACTTTTAATTTCAATCCGATACAATATTATATAATTTATTTTGCAAAAATATAAAAACTTATTCGAATACAGCTGTAGGTACATAAAGAGGCCATAAATTTTCTAGAATGAAATATCAGCTAAAACTATCTAAGGGCAAATGGGACCGTATATTTAGTTAATGGCTGAAACATTATTTTATTTTGAAGCTTATTTAGCGATGACTGTAAGTTCACAACTAGAGATTGAAAAGGGAAATTACAGATAAGTTAAATTCAAATGTTATTTATATCACGCGATGTGCTTAATAAGTGGGCTGTTTGTTTAAGAATAATTAGCTTTTTGAGTGCACATGAATCAAGCACATGAGTTCACATAAACATGAAAGTAAACTTCACTCAAGAAAGACTATTACTTCGTACTACAAGTTACAATCTGCTTTATATCCCATCTCATCGGAATAATAGAGGCTACATTTCATATCGATAAATATTTCATCGATAAGTTCAATGCTTGGGAATAAGATAAGACATGATATTCAAATTAAATACCTTTGACATTTCAAGATTACAAACATCGCCGGTACAATGTTGAGAAGTGGTTGTGAAGGCCAAACGAAAGTTTCATATAGATCTTCATTTTATATCTTTTAATAATACATTTAATAAATACAAATGTTTAATAATATATGATTTATCTAACTAAAGTATTTAATAGATATCTGATGAACAAAGTAATTATACAAATTAGCTAAAATGGCAATGAAAACCTTTTTGTAAAGTCTTAAGTTATAAAAATGATCAGATTAATAGACCATTGAATATAACAAAAGTGGCGCAGGGATACTTACTTACTGTCACAAAAATGATGACAGTATGTCATGTTGCAGTTGTACATAAAATGGACTTTTCTTCAAATAAAATATTAGCTAATTATTAAAATATTAGTCTTTGTTCTAGAATATGGAACCACTCTATCTCCCGTAAGTGGCGTAAGAGGCGCCTAAAGTTCTAGGTAACGATCAGCACCCTACTGCCAGTCATCATCATCATCATATCAGCCGAAAGACATGAACTGCTGGACATAGGCCTCCCCCAATTTTCGCCACTTTGGCCGGTCGTGAGCCGCTCTCATTCATCGGTTGCCCACCACCCTTATACGGTCTACGGTCCACCCCTTGTGAGGGGTCTGCCCACGTTGTGTCTTCCGGTTCGTGGTTGCGACTCTAGAACCTTTCTGCCTCAACAGCTGTCAGTTCTACGAACTATGTGTCCTGCCCACTGCCACTTCAGAGAAGCAACTTTGCGAGCCACATCGGTTATCTTAGTTCGCCTGCGGATTTCTTCGTTTCTTAATCGATCGCGCAGGGAGACGTCTAACATTGCCTACGACCTGTGCGCGCTAAATATCTACGATTAATAAGTTTACCGATTGGTATCTGTAGAATTATTAATAAAGAAGATAAATAAACAGTCGATAAATTTATTGCATACGTGATGGTTAGTAGTATAAACTGGCTGAAATTTGACTTAAGTACCAAAATTTGATGCAAGCGTACGAGGATTATAGCAATGTGTAGTCCATTATTGCGGTCAATAGAAGTGTGTTCAGCAGTGAACAATTGTGGTCCGTTTTGATAACTGTTAAATATTTAATTAAAAGCGATTTGTGTGGTCAAATTTTATTACTAAACGTGTGGACCTAACCACAACGCTTGTCACTAATTACTTTTAATCTAGATATGTGGTGACGTTATTTTAAATTAAATTAGTCATACATTTGTATTCTATTTTATGAAATATTCGTCATGATTACATTGAAATTTCATTATGTAAAGAATTTTCATCTAACATTGTCTGCAATCTATCTATATAAATAAAAGCGAATGGTCACTCACTCACTCATCATGAAATCTCAGAAACTACAAGTGCATCTCAAATTTTGCATGGGTGTTCTTTTTAGGACGTAAGTGCTCTCTAAGACGGGATTTTGCGATATTCGACTCCTAAGGTGGTGATAAAGGTGCAAAGTTTGTAAGGGACAATGTGATTCCTTGGCCCAATCTACTTCAAATTTGGCATAAACATTCTTTTACAGAATTGATGGAAGCAGTGTTTAGTATTTTATTGAAATTCATTCTTAAACAGGGTTAAAAAGGGAAAAGAAAGCAAAGCGCCAATTAGGTATGTAAGAGTGTATAAAGGGGTGACAAAGTTTGTATAAATCTTCTATAGTTTTTAAAGTAGGATTTCCAAATTACTAGAAAATACTAATTTTATATATTTAGAAACTACTCTTATTAAGTGGGCAAATAGAAGTCGCAAGTATAAGTTAAATTTCTTCAGTTTTAGTGGTAGCGGGTTAATAGATTTAAATGGGATTCGCCATAGAGACGGATTATACCGACATTTTAATATTATTGATATTAATTTCATAAACCGTCATCTTGTTCCAAGCAAAGCATAGCTTGTGCTATGAGTACTCGATAACCGAAATATAATACGTATACATACTTTTTTTTTGTAAATACATGCTTAGAATATATAGGAAACACCAGCACTGAAGACAAATACAAATGTTCATCATATAAATTTAAATTGCTATATATGTAAATATATAATATAAATTGCCTTCCGCGAGAATCGAACCCACGACACCCGGCGTCGCAGTCAGTTACACTAACCACTAGACCAACAGTGCAGTCATTTATTACTGATACAATGTACGATTGCCGGAACATCAGGCAGGCAATATTCTCATACTTGCATACATAATAATTTTCAAGCGAACGAAGTCGCGGGCAACAGTTAGTTTAGTATAATTGACATAACAATAACTTAATTCGTTGGTAATTTGTAATTTTGCATTACCTGCTATGGGTTGCATATGAAACAAAAGGAACGCTAGGAAATGGTAGAGTACTACTGAGTCTTAACTTATTTCAAAAGCAGCCTGTACTTATAAATTGAGCTCAGTAAATGACCATACATTCGTCCTCTACTATTATGGTCTCAGAAGATCATTCACAAAATATGAATGTAATAAACCGCTGTCTAACCCTCAGGGATATGTAGCTGTGATGTTCTATGACATTATCATATTATTTCACGTCACCATAATATTTAACTTGCTCATAATTAAACGGAAAGGTCCACCTAAATCCAATGTTATCACACATGAGTTATCACGGCAATGCACTTACGATCTCTCTGTCTCCGACGGTCCTGCTATCTTTATCCAATTTGTTACCCTTATCAAGAATTAAATGCGTTTTAGGGCCATCGCTCGACAGTTTTTATTTTTTATTAATTACGACGATATAAAGCGGCGGACTGTACCGCTGAGACAGGTGATAGCTTTTTATGATCCACCATTTATCGGATATTCATTTGTTACTCAATGAATTTTCGATATTCGGTTTTTGTTTTAGACCTTTTTTATTCACAACTCAAAGTGAAACTAAGATTACGATTGACTATTATTTATCATTAAAAAAAGATGATTTAAAATAGAAAGGACTTTATTTTAATTATGAATTTTATGAGTTGATGCTTACATCCGCCTCTTATATATATGTTGAATCCTCTGTTAAGTAGGGGTAATAAGTTTTCAACCGGGCAAATTTGCCAATGTGTCTTTTCTAATGGTATCATGGACATTACAGACATACTAATGGTATCATGGACATTACAGACATACAGTAAAGCAAAACAAACCTGAATTACCAAAATAAAGCAGAAAAGATTCAAAAAACAAAAGACAATAAATAGGTCGAAGTTAAGAACTGTTGAATCAAAAAAGATACTACGAAATATTTATCTTCAATAGTGATGTTTTACCTATCAGTATTGACGAAAATTTTCACAAAGCAAGTGTGACTTATCACGGATTGTATTTTTATCATGTTTTTGTGGCAATACTATCTTAAACCTTGTTTATACCACCACTCAGAAGATAACACAAGTTGTTTATATAATTAATGTGATGTGTTTGACATTTATTCTATTTTCAACTAAATTCACGCGTAATTAAAAGCGTATTTCGAATGAAAGAGTATAAAGGGGCAATCATTAGACAGCTTTACTGAAATTTACATTGACAGTTGTTTTCTGTTTTCCTCCAAATGATACTTGTTTTCCCTCGTATTGCTCAACATATATATATTTCTTTTAATCAAGTCACAGAAACTAAACCGAGAGAATTCAAAACAAACATCGTAAAAATAAATGTCTGATGAGATGAGGTTGTGTGTCAAACTGTCTGCAGAATTGTGGATATGATGGGAACACGCAACTTCTCTTACGACTTTCGTTTCGTATAAAATGAAAAAAGTTATTTTTAGATGTGTGATTTTAGCCTTATGTTTTGCTATAAAATGTTATGCCTTTCGAATGCGTTGTCGAGTTTATAGCACACTACAGTCAAGGATATGATAGTTACAAGAATGCGTTTAGAGTTCAATCTCCGTACAACTTACAAGGGTACTACTTACTTATATAGATAGTTCTTAAATCTTTCTTTACTACATATATTAACTAGTAACGATCTAGTATTAACACCGTCCCGTTAACCCACTGTAAGACAAGGGCCTTTTCATATATAGAGGAGGTAGGAATCTGAGATGAAAGCCTTGATGAATAAGAAGTTTCCGATTTTTTCAGTCCAGGTTTCAAATCAAATCAAATCAAATCAAATCAAATAATTTATTTTGCTAATATGGGTATACAAAGGTCACAGTAGGTACATAAAAAGTTCTTCCATATTCTGCCACATGACATGCAAATGTAATTACTATAGTAACAATTAAAAAAACAAAAAAAAAACATTAAAAACATCAGTTTCTTCACGTTTTTCTACACCGTTTATGTCTCCCTGAGCTCTTTCTAGTTTTAAGTATTTATGTGAAAGTTTGTGTAATATAATTTACTAATGCAGACAGTTTGCACAGATTAACTCTTATTTGCTTGCAACAGCAAAAAGTAATATGAATGAGTTATTTAAACAAATAAATATTCATGTACTTGCTTTTCATTCTCAAATGTCTCTTCAGTAATATTGTTAACGGAAATTCATTGCGCAAAAAACGCTACCATTTCATTCCCGGTTTCCAACATAATTTCTAAGCGACGAAACTTCGGAATTGCGATTTTATGACCGGTTCTAAATTTTTCATTGAAGTTTGATACTTTAACAAAGTTTATTATTATATTAAGTCAGCCGACTGTATGATTTAACAACACGAAACTTTGGCTACTGCTTTTTGAGTCCAAAAGTCCAAAATACTTCTAAATTAACATATTTATTTCATTCTGCGTCAATAGTATAAATATTTATAGAGTTACATATGTTCGGGATGTTGTTTATTGTATTTTTACTATTTGGGTCGAATGCAAATGTCGTTGATAGGCCCACACAAACAGACTCAAATCAAAATACCAGAAAACGCGTAAATAAAAGTTTTACAAGAGTATTGTCGTATGTAGGTACCATGGCATTGTATATAAAGTAATAACATGGCTGGCACCATGATTTATGTGTTCAAACTATTAAAAATTGGATTTACTTATTTTATTTATTTATTTGGTACACCAACAGCACACATATTTTACATTTTATAGAAAATGTAGGTACAAAGAATAAGGTCTTATATATATCTTATATATATGCCAATTATAGATATACACAACATTTACCATCGAAGCAGACTTTAGCAGCCAAATGATAATAATATTAATACAAATTAAAATACTAAATAAAGAACGAAAAAAATAACACGCCTAAAAAAATAAAATGAAACAATAAATAATAAAACACACATGTAAATTGTTGGAAATCGCTCATTGACTGTCTTCTATCGCCTTTACCACGAAGAGTGTTTTAAGAAGCTCTTTGAATTCATCCCACTCTCTCCCTTTTTATCTAGAACGACACGTGCGGGACTGAAGTGCCATTCTTTCACAGTGGAATCTAAAGGATCTCGAACCAAACGGTACAGCACTTCATACTTATTTCGCTCAATTAAAGCCTGGAACTCTGTAACAGCGCATGTGTTTCCATCTAATTATGATCCTGGGTCTTTTAAACGGGGCGTGGAAACGCATCTTACTAAGCCGCTATTAGTAGAGGCCACCATAACTGACAGTAGTATGGCGTTTTGGAATAGTGTCAACCACTTCTGGATTCTACTAACAGTTTACCATCAGGCAGAGTAACTTTGGTAGGCTAATATATAAAAAAAAAAAGCATTTTAAAAAGAATTTTTTATGTTTTTCCGAATCCAAATTGCATATTTTTCGATTATGAGTGAATGTCTCTTGGCTGATATGATTACACATTGACATAGATCTCTCTCCAATTTCTCCAACATAACCAGTCTTTGTGGTCTCCACTCCATAGACCCCAGACAAAAACTGTATAGGATTGACATAAGCTAACAACAATGTTGGCGTTAGCTTATGTCAATCCCATACATTTTTTAAATTATTCTATGAATGGAATAGATATTTATATAACTTCAGAAAGGCAATTCTGAGATCAGTTCCGACGCGTGTGTAATTCCTTTATATATTTATATTGAGCTAAAACAATTATTTTACAGTCGAATCCAACAAAAACAGTGATGAGTAATTAATACGAACGCACGCCATAATCGAATGTACAGTAATTATTAACTTTATTATTTCGTACTTAATCGGTCCTGACATCTGACATCCGCAACTAACTAGCATTTTACAAGCATGATAATTTATACTCATGTCTGGTAATAAAACATCATTTTCTATAACATTGCACTAAACTTTATTGATGTTTTAAAATACGTGTATAAAAATTAAATGACGTATTCGTACTAAAAAGGAACCGCAATTTATACTTTAGCATAATATTTATGAGTATATAACATGCGGGACAGCTTAATGGTCGTATATGAATATTGCGGACGAGATAAACATAGGTAGTATATAGACATATAAAATACCTTTAAGTAATGGCCGGTCGGTGCCTACCTAACAATTACGAGTATTTTTGATGCAGATACTTCTCTTTACCGACAAAAACATACACTACTCCTGATTGTGAACGTTTGTCCTAAATTCGAAGGGTTCTACTGGCTTCTCTTCTAATACAGTTTTATGTATTTATAGTGGGATTATCCTCTGAAGCGACTTCACCTATAAAGTTTCGAAGATATATAGAAGCAAGGAGAACATTCATTTAAAACATTTTTTCTTCTGATTTAAACAATTATTTATATTACATGATCATTATATTAAAAATTTATATGATCATCATCATTCATCATCATAATAGTCGAGAGACCTCCAATGCAAAACATAGGTCTTCCCAAAACATCACCACTTTTAACAGTCATGAGCTGTCCTCATGCATCGGTTGGTCGCCACCCTTATTAGGTCGTTGGCATTTATAAGCATTATTATAATTAACAGTAAGTATACTGCATCAAAATTTATTAGTCAAAACACTGTATTACAACATATTTTCTCATATATTACAAACACATTATAGCTACATATTTTGGCACGATCTCCATAATCCGCCCACACGTAAGCTAACGAGCCACGTCTATCATACATTACACGCATAATTATGAAACATGTTACAACCGAATTAACAAAATAGCACATTTTGTAAACGTTATTAGGCAATACCCATAAAGATAAGCCCTCGAAAAGCAAACACACCCAGTATCATAAAACGTCGTACTTTATAACGACAATTATCCTATTATGAATTAATGTATTCAATTATGCACCCTCTTTATGAAATTGCATATGAATTAATATATTATACGCTGATAAAGAAATGACAGGTACATCACTAAATAGTTATTAAGTTATATCGAATTTGTTTCGGTCAACACCCCTGAGTTTTGTATTACCTATTAAATAATAAGATGACATATAAATGTGTGCAATAAAAGCGTTTTTTTGTGACAGAATTATGTCTTATTGCGAAGGTTTTCAGGTTGTACAAGGTAACATTTTCCATATGCGGGCGTAATATATCTTATTTAATTTATTACATAATATTTTTCAAATAATGGTTAAAACAGAACATAGTTTAAAAAGTCCCCCACGACTGTTTTAAAAATTACTTTAAGTAAGTGTCTATACAAAAACGTCATCAGGGACAACAGGATATTTCTATCAACACGTCAAACTGTCAATTTATACCTTAATGGATACCGTTCAATCGGCAAAAGACAGTTTCTGCGTCACTTAACTTTACTTCCGAAGTAAATGATATCGTTTTACTTAAAAAATAAAGTGTCACTGCGATATTTGATAATCTCATATTAGTTGGGTGTGGACGAAGCCTTAGTACGTTATATAATGAACCACTTTTTGTAAATAGTGGTTTATCAGGTTACCAAAAACATGGCCGTATTTGTAGAATGAAAGAACCAAAAATGGTGTGCTAAACTGTAGGACTTTCAAAATATTTAAGATATTATTAGATGAATACAATTTTTTTAACAAACAATATAAATTTTACACAGGGTTTGGATTAAAATGTATTTATCAAGACGATATGTTTACATTGACATAAAATATTATAATAATTACCAATTAGGATAATTAGTAAATAATAAGCATGTATTGTGTTAAATAACGTCTTTGTTTTCTCTCTTGTTTGTTCAAAACGAGATCTAAGGTAAATCTAATGCGTGTATACTGCGTATAATTTTCTATGTAAATATAAAATGTTTACATCATATTACTCATTCTATAATACCACATACCTATACGCTGTTTACTCCGTATCATGTTCCATATTCGCATCATCTTCTGTCCCTTAATATTACTTGTCCGTAGTGTTCTCTTAGGTCATAATTCTATACAGATTAAATTTGTCTCCCGCTTTGCAATGAAAGAAAAGTGAACATTTTATTTCAAACTCCTACTTTAATTCTGATTAAATTCGTTGTGGTGTCCAAGACAGTAGGTTTAGCAGTACCTGGGTCTCCCGAGTGTCAAAGCTTGGTGTTTCTTATTAGATATCACTGTTAATCCTGGCTTACATGAGTCACAGTGATGGGCATGTGGGTGGGATTGTCCCGATATATCTTCTTCTGTTTAACTCATACCAATTACTAGGTAGGTACCTATATCTTAAACCCATGCAGTAGAGTACGTCACGTTTCCAAATTCTAAATGAAATCTATCCTTAAGTTCACATTAATATTCTAAGTGCATAATATGAACATTGAGAACAAATCCTCTTTTTAGGCTAGCCTAATGTTTTTGCCTCGGCTAGGCTTTTCGTTCAAAGTAATTTATCTTCCACGCCATGGTTCATGCGGGTGCGTAGCCGCGTACGTACTAGCACAGTATAGGTATTGGACTGGAGCATTAACTAAAAATCACTATTCGAAGCACAATCAGTGAGCTTAATTCAGTTCTGATAGAAACACTGATAGGCTTGTTTTTGCCGATATTGAATTTTAGAAAAAATCCTTGTTGTTCTGTCTGTCTTTTTGTTAGCAGTGATTTTTGTTAAAACTAATTTAAATGCTGATTAATTAATTCTATAGTTCTAGATAACTCTAGGACACGTGGCTTACTCCGAAAATCGAACGTCGAAGTATCGAATCGAAACGTAGTAGCACCGAACGTCGAACGACAACCCTACTACCAAGTTACTTCGGATACGAAAATTGCATTCGGCCGTCGTTTCGAATCCATAGACAACCAATTGAATGAACATAGTTTGAAACACTATTGAATGTCCAATTGGGTCTTTTAATAAAGGCAAGTAAAAAACCGGTAAAATCCGACAAATCAATAATAGTACGTTTTTTTTTAAAAAAAGCTATCTGTGTATCTTAAATTAAATGTTTTGTTATTATTCAAATAATTTATACGTAAAACTAATTAATCTGCTTGAAAATGAGACTTATTTTGAAGTGATGACATTTAAAAAACCTTACATCGTGCTGTTGCTTTCTTATTAATCTGTGGCAGTATTTTGAAATCGTGGATTCGCGGCTTGCGGTACTTTTGAATTTCAAAAAGGATATAATTTTATTTCGTAAGTATAAAGATCTTTAATGTTTTAGCCCTTGTATCTTTTGTATAATATATTCGTCATGTATTTAATTTGTAGTTTGTTTCGTATTCTTGATATGAAATTGATACAATCTGTAATTTTACGATTTCTGAATATTGCAATATTGCTTTCTCATAGTAAAATGACGGCCACGAGTACACAAGTAGAGGCTCTTTTAGAATTTCTGTCTGAGCATCCAGACCTAGCCCGTGGCCTCATACACGACATAGAGGGGCGGGCAAAAGCAAAACGGCGCTATGTTTGTGGAAACTCTACATACTCAGATATTTATTTTTATATCACTGCTTACCTTAGTTGTAGGATCAACACCTCTTACATTTTTCTTTTGAGGAAGTAAGGGTATTAGATCCTTACAAAGGTCAGCGTGGCATTTAATCTATAGTGAGAGACAAATTCCAGATCGGGAATTTGTTTCTGAAAAAACTCTTCGCGAGGTCGAAGACGCCTCCGACTGCGCTCTTGTCTTTCTTCGGCTAAGGTCTCCTCATAGAGCACAAAACGTGCCATTTTCGTTCATAAAATTAAACGTAAAATTGTTTTACGATAGTGAAACGAAAGCTAAGTTGTTATCGTAAAATTAGAGGTTAAATTTACGATCAAAGTATTGTCAAACAACGATAGTTAAACGTCAAAAATCATTTCGGAGTAGCGTCAACGAAAGCCAAAACGTCAATTCGCGATCTTCGGATTCGAAACATTTCGTGGTAGGTAGGTGTACGATCCGTCAGTCAAAAGTTCGACGTTCGATTTTCGGAGTAAGCCCCGATTATAAATAAAAGACTTAAAAAATGACGTTAAAATTTCTTTTGTGGCAAGTTATTGGAGAAAGTAAGAGTAGCTTAGGCAATGTATAAGAAACTCTTACATGTGTCTTACTGAGATACGATGTAAGAAAATAAAGTAAAGAACTTGAACGACATAACGACAAATTTATACTATTATTATAAAGCGGAAAAGTTTGTTTGTTTGTTTGAACGCGCTATTCTCTGGAATTACCAGTTGGATTTGAATAATTCTTATTGCGTATCATAGCCCAGTTCTTGAGAAAGGTTATAGGCTATGTAACATCACGCCACTGGCGACGGGAGCAAAACAGTAACCAAAGACGCGCGTGAAACCGCGCTGCGGGAAGCTAGTATAGTATAAAATATCATAAGGGCATCAATGATGGAAGAGTGGACGAAGAAAGAACATATCCAACAATAAAAATCTGTCTTTCTTACAAAAATACCACGAAAATCTAGCCGCGGTTAAAAAACTACATTCGTCGTATAAACGAGTATGTTAGCTATACTAAATTATTATCCAAGATTTACACAATGAGGTGGTTGCCTGATCTGCTCTAAATTCAATCGCTTGTGTCTAATGTATGCTATGTACTGTCCATCAATCTTTGGGAAGCAACGACCCGTGTTATCGGTTTGCACTGGACTAGAAACAGTACGTGATGATGGCATATACCAATTGAAGCTGTCAATGTACACGTGATACAACAGCATTCGTAAACGGAGCTGTAATATTAGACATTCTTGTTTGAAAACAATTCAAAATGTATTTTCATCAACATTTTGATGAAAAGTTATTTGTCGTTATCACATTTGACATTTATGAAAGACAATAGAAGTATCTATAAATAAAATAGAAGAGAAAACAGAGTTCATCAATGTAGTTTCCCTAATATTAAAACTTAAGTAATATCACATGTGAAATTATGAACACCATTGGCGCGTAACGTTAGTATTATTCCCATTTATATAATTTGGGTACATTATTTTAATGTTCACTACTACTTTTCCATTTGGATACATTGTCAACACACAGCCACAACGGCAATAGCTCCCCAGATGTCCAAGAACAGGTTTTATCATTGCCCTTGGTATGTCCCTAACTCTATCAATTAAAAATAGGTATTTAATTAGACAATAATAAATTTCTAATTAGCCTATTAAAGAGCCCTTAGACCTATTGTCTAAAATAAAATATTTTGAGAAAACGCTCTAGACTAAACACTACTTCATAAAATAATAGTCTTATTCATCTTGTTTTTGCTGTACAGTTAACTATCTTTTAATTTTCGTTGTATAACAGATAAACATAATTTGCTCTGTATTTTAATTAGTCTAGACTTAAATTTAGGCCAAGCTTTACTACCTACGAGTGGCAACGTAAAACTTGAAGTAAATTTATTAGGAAAATTATACCAAAACGACCACAATTTATTTTTGAATAGACCGGTAATATATCGCTATTAAAAAAAATATATATTATATATAATTCCTCTGAATGTGGTCAGCCACAGCGTGAGCAGGCCTTTAACATGAACTTTGACATCAATAGAAGTTTAAACATTCTTCCATATATTATTGAATTGAATTCTTGTTGAACAATCCGTTATCCTTTTAATGGGCGTTACTATTGTGTCAAACAGGTGGAGTCCAAAAAGCCACACCTTTTATTTATTATTCGTTCATATAAATTATTCGAAAGCGTAACGACATTATGCGATGTGAACCACGATAGTAACTAATTTGAATTAATTTGATGCGGCCCATTTTTTTCAAAGGAAATATAAAAGTTTTTATGTGAAAAATTGTGTGAGACAAGTTTGTCCATATATTTTATCTTATTGTGTAACTGTTTATATAAAGCACGCAAACACAGAGCAGATGTTTCCTGCGTCTTTGATTTATAATTTATAAAGTAAAGTATCTTTGATAAAAACGAAATAAGTGGGAAATTACAACACAAGACGTAATAAATCATAAGACGAATTGTGGAATAGACGTTAACAACAAAATATGTTTTCCTTTCTAGTTATTAGTTTGGTTAGCGATTTGAATTATAAAAATGTTTCGATATGTTAAATAATTTATGATTTCTGATATAGTCTCAGGTATAATCTTTATTTATGTCTGTCCTCGCTCGTTCGCCTAGTTTCATTGCATATAATAAAGATACCTTGCATTTTAATAGGCATTTAATTTGTATAGGTCCTCATGCAACGTATTAGCTTTTAGATTTCAATTTCATCAGTCATTTAATTTAAAACAAAACTATTATATATTATCACGCATAGTTTTATTTAAACAAAATCAGAAATAGTAGCTACTCGTATCTTAAAATAAAATGAATCTAACAAATTTTGTAAAATTATGCTAACAATTCAAACCTAAATAATCGTAATTAATAACTGTAAGCAAGTGATACTACTGAAAACAAAAATTAAAGCTGAAAGACAAGTCACATCAGTACATTTATCGTAAAGACTAATTTCACTTAGTTCTGTCTTTCAAGGTAAACGAATCAGGCTATACAGGTACAAAGCAATTAGCTGGTATGTATCTTAAGGCAATTGCCGAGGCACTCAGTTACGGTAGTTATCTGGAGTGTAACGATTATTGGTGGACATTAGCTACTGTTCTTAGTCTGTTACCAGAGGATTGGTGATGTTGCTCTGAATACTAAGTGCTGGGTTTTTATTTTAGCTTTTCGTCTTTAGTATCGTGGACTTTATAATAATGCAGTTTTAGCAATAATGAGGTTTATATATTTTAGTACCTAATTAATTAAGCTTATGCAAAATTTGATATAAATCTGAATATAATTGAAATTAAAATGTTTGACCTGGACACTATTTTATTTATTTATTGCATTTGAAAGTTTGAAAATAAAAGCTTTGTCTTTTAAAACGATATATAAAAACAAGTGTTACATTGTACACAGTATTAGACCGTATTATCATAATATACTAATGGTAGGTAAACATTGTACATCCATTAAATGAACTTGAATCAACTGCATTAAACAGAAGCATTAGACAAAACTTAATAAAATTTTGTTTTAATGTTTTAGTTTTGCCATTTGTGGCACATAGTATGGCAGATAGTAAGAGTTGTTCCGATTCGATCTCCCAGATATGATCCCCTCTGGTTTTATAATTATTTAATTCCATTCTGATCCCCTACAAATTTTGTTATTATAGTCTGATCCTCTTAGTCTGTTTGACAGGTAAGTACAGTTAAGAGAAAAACAGTTTATGTAATAATTAACTAAAAATTAAGAATAATAATCGCAGTTGTATAGGTCTCTGCTTACTCCATTAATGGGAGACAGGCATATTAAGACTCAGTATATCCAAAACCTGAAATAGAAAACACTCGATCATTCAAAAACAAACATGTTTAAAACCTTATATGAAGCACAGTCATTAAAATTTAAATTCGATTAGCATAAACTAATTAACATAAGTGTCACTGCTTCTGGTATTACAAGTAAATTTCTATCCATTGTCAGCGATTGAATCACACTTTGCTGTCATACAATTGATAAGAGGTAACAAACTACCTTGTCTCGGTTGTGTCTTATTAACTAGAAATAAGAGCTTTGTTTCATGAATTCATTTAGTTAAGAAACAAGTTGACAGGTTTGTAAATATAGAAAAATTTGTGACAATTAGTCCTCAGATATATTTAATTTGAATCATCATCAATGAAATATTTTTGAAGGATCCAAAATTCAAATTCTAAGAAATATTCAATGATGAAGCCATAAATCAGATATCTCGAAACTAACATCAGTTTTTGGATTCATTTTCATTATTTTGGCTGATACGTATTCAAATACTTCTTACATAGTTAAAGTTTAACATTTCTAACGGATTATCATATCATCGCTGCATTGGTTTCATATACCTACTCAGATAGTTGTTAATTTTACTATTGCTCACGTAATCTATTGTTACAATGTTCAATAAGATTACAAACTTATTTGTCTTATTAAGAACAGTCAAATATGCTACTCTAAATCAAACTCAAGAGACAAAAATCATCGTAGCCCCTAATGCATACTATTATAAAAATCGGAAGACTTTGTTTGTTTGTTTTTTGAACGCGCTAATTTCTGGAACTACCAATCAGCTTTGAAAAATCGTTTTGTGTATGATAGCCCAGTTCTCGATGAAGGTTATAGGCTTTGTAACATCACGCTATTGTGGACGAGAGCAGAACAGTAAGCAAAAACGCGGGTTAAACCGCGCCGCGGCAAGCTAGTTCATTCATACAAGGCGGATAAAGAATTCTAATAAACAAACAAGCGATAATCGATTTTGCTCGGATCTCATCTGATTACGCGTAACCATTTCATTGCTTGTCACATACAAAACTAGGATAACTTTGCCGTCGGTATTTTTCCTTGTTGATGAATAAGAATAAGCTATGAGTACGATATCCAGTTAGCACGAGTAGATACAAGCTATTTGTTTTTCAAGTCCACGTCGCTTGTTAACCAAAGTTTTGACATGTACCAGACCGTAGGTGTCTTTTGTATGTGGGTTTAGCCCACGTGTCCATAATTCTTTTGTACGCTTTCTAGTAGGTACGATTATGAATGAGTTGAAAGGTGTGTATGCAAAAATGTGTTTTGTTTTGAAAGGGAAATCAGGGTGGAGTTTAAAGTTATCTTGACGTCTTCTTTTAGATGTGTGAATATTGGTATTTTTTTTGTCGTTGTTTTTCTTTATTTTTACTTGTTTGTTGTTCACTATTTTATTTGGCTTCAGAATATAAATCGTAACCTGACGTTACCTCACAGCGTTACCAAACCTAAATGGCAATTTATAATAATTATATTCATTAATCTAAGAAGATTTTTTTTATATTTACCTGTCATTATTATTATTCTCAAATTAAAATGATAATAATGATAAGTAAATAACCTATCATTATTATTATACTCAAAATTAAAATCCAATTTGGATTCGTGCGCCCTAAATTGTACATATGGCACATAAAACGGTGGATACTAAATTTAAATTAAAGAAAGAAACATAATTTATCCCTAAGCACTGCATAGTCTGACTCTATTTTGACAGTGTCTACAAACAAAGCTGTATATGACACATCAGGTATACTAACAGTATGTAGACAAACCAATGGCTTAACGAACTTAAGCTAAATAATCCTCGACTTCACTCTAGCCTAGTTCGTGGTTCAGAGCTTCAAAGCAAAGATACTTCGGAAACTGTTGTTGGCAGAAGATTCAAATGTATTTGCCTTACCTACGATTCACCTTGATTGTTTGGCGCGAGCTTGTTTGCAACTAATTTATGCAACGGTTTTGTGAGCATATTTTGTATTTAATTTAATATCTTACTGCAGTAACAGTATGAGCTTTCATATTGTTTTCAAAGGTATGCAACTATATTAGAAAAAGCTTCGTCTAACTACGGCTGGACAGTATACAAAAAACAACACTATTTAATTTTGAAAAGTTTTATGTTTTGTTCTAGCTACTGTCAATATGAAAGAATAAATTAGCTTGCCTAACAGAATAGGTAATATATTTCACTCTCATTTGCTTCCATACTTTTATTTAAGTAGTAATCTATTATATAACACTTAAAATAATTCATCATTAAATTCTGACTTTTAATTTCAAAGTACTCGAGAAGCTAATGCATTTAATAAATCTTCTACCAATATTGATCAAAAGTAAGCCTTCGTTTGCGATCTACTCCTCTGTTGTATCTAGTTTATTTTTAAATTTTTATTCCGATAGTTAGTTTTATCACAGTATTTATTTTGAATAAAATATTCCAGTTCGTGTTGTTGATGTATAGTGCGTTTGTTGACTTGACAAATGCTGTGGACACAATGTCCAGTTAAATCCCGTACAATACCGTTAACAGTATTTAAATTGAATTGAAAAAACGACTTTTTCATAGACTCAGGCGATACCTGCATAAAAAGCTAGTACGGACGAAATGAGTCACCAGTGATTTGAAAACGAATAAGATACGAATGCCAATTTATTTTTAGTCTCAGTTTATAGAACAGTGAGTACTATTCTTTTTCTACAAAGGTTTAAAATCGAATGTGGGAACTGTAAATGTATTAAATGATTTTGTCGAGGGTCGAGCGACCTTTCTTCGGTGATCGGTATCAGACGCACTCGATGGTTCATCGTCGCGACAGCATCGATACATCGATATGCTAATGTACCGATGCATTCCATACCTTTGTGTACCTACTTATGACGACGAGGTGGGCGAAACCCTATTGATATACATTGTATGTCATTGTTAATATTATAGGGTGGACTCGATTTTAAAAGGCAATTTATTCTGTCACTCGATGGGACATTAGATAATGCTTAGTCACATCGATTTGTTGTATTTTTTTATAGGTAGGTATTGTTGGGTGTTTTGGTGTCAAATTTGTATACGATACTTGTGACCTCTATTGAATCAGTACACATTGGTCCTAGTTAGTTTTAAAATGTGTATGTAAATGTATTTAAAGAT
The DNA here is from genome assembly GCA_963082885.1 of Parascotia fuliginaria. Classification (NCBI taxonomy): domain Eukaryota; kingdom Metazoa; phylum Arthropoda; class Insecta; order Lepidoptera; family Erebidae; genus Parascotia; species Parascotia fuliginaria. The sequence goes on along the minus strand of OY720180.1, from coordinate 6,764,410 downwards.
TGAACTAAATAAAAAAAAGTTGTATTTATTACTTAGTTAGCTAGCAGCTGCGAATTTTTGTGATAATATTGATTGTTGACATATATCTGTGACTATTAATCTGCGTAGAGATCACTGCTAAAACTGATTTGTGACTGGATTTATTAAACCAAAATAATTTCTTGAGTCAAAATTGGCTAGAACGTCTAGAGCGCTTGCGGTTATTTGATAATTGCAAGTACAAACCGGTACAATTAAGAAGATGTATCGTCACTACAAATGGATAAAACCAGATAAAACAGTAGGTATTGTTGCTCACATAAACTGCTCATTTTTGGGAAAGCTAAATAACAAAACAAATAACTAAGAAGTCAACTAAAAATAATATTAGAAAAATAAATAGAATTCAGCTTCAACAAATAATAACTACATAAATGTCTGACTACACTATTAATTAAAACAATATTTACTAAGAAAGTGACTCTAAAAATATACTAATTATGAAACGTTCTGGACCATTGACCTATATGTCAAATATAAACCGAGAATAATCTCGGTTAATGATTAATTATAAAAAGAAATGATTGCGAATGAAAATTCACAGGTAGGTTATTTTAGTTAGGTATAATAAAAAATAATATCAATGATACTCTAGCTATATAAATTTAAGAAGTAACGAGACACTAATTCTCTAAAAAGTTAAGTAATAGTTAAATAATACCTACCTATCTGATTAAACTGCTTTATTTTCTTTCTAACCTAAATAAATAGTTTGAAGATATTCAATATTTAAAAAATAAAAATTTTGATTAGCTCTAGGGACAGAGATTTTTATTAATAAAATTTTCTTTTTTCATGTAATGGTAGCAAGATCTCCAAAGTGAATGACAAATTGCCGATATGCATTGTTTAATCCCTACTTCAAAACTAAATAATGAAGTGTTCGAAGTTCACATTGATTATTGAGATCAAAGACCATCATGTACTTGGCTAGATGTGAATTTGACAGGTCATAATTTTGCAATAAATATTAATATACGACGAGATTTGAATCGTAAAACAATAAAATCTTCAAAGTCATTGCTTCATAAAATAGTAATATGATTAGTCGTCAAAAAACTTGAATAGAAAAATCATTTCATATTCAAGATTTTTATAAAACCTACATCAACTAAATCTGCTGAAAAATAAAATTACCCTAATACCTATTGAAATTTTTCGACGCATCACACTATTACTTAATATTTTTATCCATCTAACGGTGTAATAAAAATGAATATTGCAATCTCTCAAATGATTTATTATAAAGGTATTTCAGGCATGATGTAAGTATCTATTAGTAAATATCTATCAATAACATTTTCAGAATACCTTAGTCATGTAAAGTGACTTCTTCAAATATTTTTCCAACTTTCAAGGCAATATTACGTCAGTAGGATCACTGGGTAACGCAGACAGTGGTGAAGCCTAAATGTACGTTATATATGCAATGTTAGTTAGTCTAACTACTCCACAAAAAGTAGATACTATTAATAAAATTAATTTATGTTTATTTTATTAAATAATTAATTATTTTTGTTGCAGGTACCTACCTACAATATTCGTCAGCCATTATAGTACTGAAATCAGTGTAAGTAGTTTAATGTCTTGGTTGGTTATGGCCAAAATACAGAATTGCTATACTTTTGAAGTATTCTTAAAAGCTTTAAAACTAACAGCTAGAAATTTAAGCAAATATTGTGGTAATGTAATCGAAGCCACAAGATGCCAGTCCGCAATACAATTAAAACTCATATAAAACAAATTACATCTGTATTCGTTAAGAGCGTCGATACAATTTACTATTTTCATCAAAAGGTCAATGAATGCTCTGTTAATTTAAAACCATCCTATGAAATTTCAAGAACCCTTTGATACCCCTGTACCACAATAATCTTCAATGCCCATAAAATTGGTATTTACCCAAATTAAACGTTGGTCGTAATTGATATAAATGGATGTTTCTAGTTAAAGGTAATTGAAGAGGAGCAAGTGCAACAAACCTTGGACAAGCTTTGAGCTATTGTTTTTTGAGAGACTCCAATTAACGTTTTATTACATTAGTTAAATTTTATGTTACACATTCAATTTTAATATCAAGTTTTTGTAATCGAATCTTTTAATTTACTATTAATTTAAATAACAACAGTGCTTAAATTAAAATTAAGGTTAATTTGTGAAATATTATACCTATTTTATTCAACGCATGTCATTTATGACATTACTTAAAATAATATTAACGTGATTTAAATTCGCTGTTATCTATTATAATTGCCAATAAAATATGAATAAAAATTGATTACTATCGCAGATGAGAAATGATAAATTGGATCATTTTTTTAATTAACGCGAATTACACTCGTGGACATAAAATAAGCTTGTAATGTCACTCGCCGTTAGTTTATTACTTTTCGATTGATATTTGTTATGCGTCTATAAAAACCGTATAAAGTCGTATAATAACGAAATTTAAGCGTAAATGTCATTGTTTTGTGTCATCAAAAACGTTGTAAATTTTACAAATCGACCATCATTTCAATGTCTGATCGATATTGAATTTTAACTTCTAAGATTCCTGCTGCGTCACTGTCCATCGAAACAGCCGTAATATGGACACGATTGTAACTTTTGTCACATTAAATAACTATTAAGTTAGCCAATGTGAGCTTTCCCTGCACTAAAATACACATTTACTTTAATTTATTATACAATTTCAAAACGCAATTCGACTGGGGATTTGTATAAAATGTAGAATGTTCTCTAAACATGTATTGAAGAAGTAATTGAAACCTTATCTGCATTTAAATAGGGACGTCATGTGGGGCCGCGCCGTCACAATATTAACCGCAATTACAATAAGTTTACTATATTATTAGGTAGGTAGGTAAGTAATTTTAAATTATTTAACTATTGTTTGAGATACCTATTCGTCAAAAATGGTGTCATTTCGTTGAATTTCTGAAGTATACTGAATCTTTTGTCAACATCAAAATAATGGAGAGACTATGACCATAAAGACCTGAACTGCCTAACGGTTGATTTATTTACTCGAGTTGATTGTTTTCAGTACATAGTACAGAAATTTTGTAAGTACCTGAAACTATACGCGGTTTTGATTTTAATATTTATGTGAAATTCCCTTAGAACAACCTTTTGAATATATAATTATTTAGAATTTGACCGTTAGGATAGGACCGATAGGTGAAAATAGTAACTAATCTGAACCTAAAACTAATCTTCATTTGCGTACCGTCTGCAATAATAACTGCTTGTGAGTTTATCTACGAATATACGTTTATGCTTTCACTATAGGAAGGTAAACAGTGCATTAAGCGCCATAAACGAGAATGTCCTAGTGCAACGTGAGTTTGCATACTCACCCTACTGTTTAAAGTCCGTATGTTATGTGCCCGTGAGCTTACTGTGTATAGCGGCAATAGCGGCTAATAACCTTTAATTAAATTAAAGCGGAAGACAAAACAAACAAACAAACTGTTGTTTGTTTGTTTGAACGCGCTAATCTCTGGAACTACCAGTCGAATTTGAAAAAATCTTGCGTATGATAGCCCAGTTCTTGAGGAAGGTTATAGGCTATGTAACATCACGCTACTGGCGACCGGTACAGGGCAGTATGCAAAGACGCATATGAAACCGCGCCGCGGATAGCTAGTATCAGAATAAATGGGACTAAAGAAACAGTTTGTTATGTCTTCACTAATAATCTACCGCTAAAGGGTCACCACCAGCGTTACGTTAAATTTTACTTGAAATATTATTTGTGTGTGTCAAAAATATTATGATCCAAAAGTTTTAGTGTTGTGTATTTGTTGTATGTTGGCAAGGCTTAGCTATAGCCACGTAATATTGAGTAAATCAAATTTAATATGCAAGTATTTTGCTAGTTAAATTTCACAGGTAGCAATAAACCTCGCTGTTCTCTACTTAACTCATTATCTTTTATGGTATAACAAATGATGTAAATAAATAATATAATAAAAAGCATACCAGCTTGCCTTTTAGCATTAACTCTTAAATAGCTTTTTGTATCGCTTACTTTGTCAAGTTAAATTATTATTAAACAACTTATAATAACTTCCAAACTAACTCGGGACTTCTTAATTGATAACAGCACCGAAATTTGTCAGACATTCATTAATATTCATACAATACTGTCCTGTGTAAACATTTCAAACCTTTTACACTCCGCTGAACGCTCGACACAATCCATCTAACTTTTTATCATATTAATGTCAAACAAAATTGTGGACAAATATTATCATTTTTGTGTCACAGATATCCCCATTCTCAGTTTCGTGATCATATTAGTTGTCCTTTTCAGGACATGTTGTTGATTTACTGTTGCCAGTTAGAAACTTTTGTAATAAATAAACCTTATTCGCTCCGATGTCAAACTCTATGGTCCACAAGTATCTACGGCGTTGGACGGTTGGTTTTTGTCGTCGGTACATAAATTTGTCCTTTGTTCCGCATACGTGTACTAGAACATTATGAGTAGGGTACTCCTGGCGGAGGTTATTTAACAATTTATCTCTTTTAATTTCAGTTTAATGATATTAGTTAACTGAATAGCCGCGGTTATGTTTATTTTGTTATCTTAAATCTGTTATTTTTTTTATAAATCTAGAAGAAACACGCTTAATATCGTTGCAAAACATCATGACAAATTTTCGGGAATAGTTTTCAGACCGTGTTCATTCATGAATTTTATGCTTCTAGAATTTCTTTGTATACAAAGAAATATGGAAAAATTTACATCATCACTTCAACCGAAAGACACCAACTCAGCTGGACATAGGCCTTCCCCAATTTTTGTCACCTTAGCCGGTCGTGAGCCGCACTCATCTATCGGTTGCCCGCCACCCTTATAAATTTACATGTAATAGGAATACTATAACTCAATTTGAACTATTTAACATAGCAGTAAATAGTCTAGTGGTGTCTATGTTGCCCTGTAAGTTAGTGTCAAAGCGTAACTTAGAAACCTATTATGCTTAAGATGGAAGCTGGCTACATCTATGTCTCCAGTTTACCAAGTTAGGCGAGTTAAGGAGCTTGTTTTACTACGAGTAGATCGGTTACGGCTACAGCGGACATCAGTGGCCAAACATACGAATTAAATCAATTCACATAATATGAAACATTTGTCACAGTCAAAAACGGTTGACGTATTATACTACACAAGTAAGTTTCTAGTAAATTTCTAGACGATTCCTAAAAAAGAAAGGTTGAAATAAGTGGTATTTGAACTAAAATATGAAAGTACGATCACCTCAACTCTTTAGATAAGTATCATTAGGGTGATTAATGATAATGGATAATAGGCAGCAAAGTCACTTACATACTATATGGCCCTCAGAATAAGGACTAAAGCAATATGGCATTTCTTCTGTCACAAACCCGTTTGACAGGCACAGTGACTACAACTAACTAGCAACTACTTTAAATAACTATCTTACTAACAAAATGATTCCACATAACATCAAAAATAAACAGGTCTAATAACTAAAATTCAACAAAAAGATATTTAGCTTATATCTAACAATGTTTTTAAAATGGCATCCAAAATGTAGGAAGAAAATTTAATATTAAAACAAACTTATTTGTGTTATTCACAGTCATATTCCAAATGTATAGAACAGTTATTCATTTTTAAATAGAGGGCTAACGTTTCGTGCCAACTATGTCTAACATAACTCTTAAGTGGAATTAAATTGTCCGATGTCCACAAACTGATCTGCAAAATCATTCTAAAATGTATTTTATAAAAATTTAAAATTTCTTCGACTTGCCAATAAAATTGTAGATGAATAAATAGATGTAGTATACTGAAACAACTATGTAATTTTAGGTTAAGTTGTTTTCTTCTTTATTTTTCCCTGTTATTTTCCATCCTAATTGTACATTTTATATACTCTCATATGTTACTTCCTCTACCACACTAAGGTTTGCTGTTAGAGGACTCAGATTTGAGTGAAGCTCGCCTTTGTACATAAATTCTATTTATATATTTTCTGTGTGAAATTAATAAATAGATCTGTAATATGGTAAAAAATGTGTAGGTTGGTATTGCACATTGCAGACTATGTGTTGGACACGGTCCAATTTTAAAGTGCTCTAGCCAAATTATAATGGACGCTAGTGGTCATTCGTTTTTATACTCATTAGATATAGGTACAATATAAAATGAACATAATTATAGAAAGCGGAAGATGCTTATATTTAAATGTTGTTATCAATACCGTATTGAAATGCAACAGATATAATAGTACGAAAAATAGTAGATAGCATTTGCGCTTGATAAATATACCCTATAGTCGCTGAGTATCTAAAACGCAGTTTGCCAATTTTGCGTTATGCCTACACCTAGCAAGGGATAGGCATATTGAATTTTAGACCTATTGCGTATTAGTTGATAAGCAAAAATTGAAAATTGTACTATATACTAAGTCTTAAACCGCCAATCCGCCTTTAACGAGCGCGATGTTTTCACGTACTGAGTTTCTATCGGAACAACTAGTTGATCAGTTTAGTTATAGTCAGTGTGGAATAAGTGATTTTGTCGGCTCAGTATGAGAAGAGAACTTTACCTTACAGTGGAATAATTATGTGCTTACTCTCCTTTCTGCTCATAGTTCTATTATTACATATTTGACGAGTAATCGTCTCACCTCGTAAAAGACTCACCGTCGCACATTTTTCTCAAAAAAGCTCAAGCCTCTCTACCAAGCAGTTATATAAAAAAAATGCAGCCGCACACACAAGTTTTACACTTTTAATTACTGTGTTTTCTTACGGAGCGCAGAACATCACTAGTAACGTACCTTTTTTTAGCGGAAAGACAATAATACCTTGTTCATATTGCTATGACTACGTTCAGTTCAGATCATTTCTCAGTTTGTTCAAGTATGTACTTTAAATAGCAACAATTGACGTTTATTTTTTTAAACTTTGATCTTAGGTGTCGTTTGCTCATGTTTATTTATAACCATTATAAAATTTAAATCATTAAATGTATTACAAACGCAGAAGCACTTAGGAAGTTGTATCAATTTATTTCTAAACACATACATAACAAGTTAAAACGAAGCGACGTGCTTCTAAATCCACTTTCGTATCGTTCGTAGGTGTCGCGTTAAGGATTTGTACAAATATGAAGGTCAGACTATACCTACTGTTATGTCTATTGTGTGGTCTCTGAATACAGAACCAGTTCATTTTAGTTATTCGTTTTCGAAAAATCATGCCAAACGTCAGTGATAAAAACGGGTGGTTTTTGGGAGAGGTCTATTTTATATATTCGTATTTTCAAGCTGATAATGCATATGATATGAATATGTTGTTACTTTAAAAAGTACGGAGAGGTTAGTTATCCGGTGTGGCTTTTAAGAAGGGTATCACTTTTAATTTCAACCCCATGTATGAAGGACAACCATGACTAAGTTTGACATACAGGAGGGTTCTTTAAATGAACTATCTGTCATCTAAATGAAATCCACCGTAAGTATCATTATTTTTAAATGTATCTAGTAATTGACATAACTAAATAGGGTTTCCTTAACTTTTATGGTCCAACCCTTAATCAAAAATTTTGTCATTATTTTCTTTACAAACCTCAAACCAAAAATAGACGATTATTTACTGAAATGACACCATTTTATTTTGGCCAATTGCCTAACTCTTCTAAATAACCAGTTTCAAATAGGTAATTTTCATCCTTTAGCTGTATCATCAATCATTAGCCAAAAAATCGTATTTTATTAGAACATTTTATCATCGGATATGTTTATGGGGAATTGTCAGTTCAAGATTCAGCAAGTCTAAGTCTAATTCTCGTTTTACGCAGAGCCCCATTTGCTGTTCTATAGGTGGAACAATGGAAATGATCACGTCTTGTGAACATCTACATACTTGTATATATCTGCTATTGTGATAATTTTATTTTTATTTGCGCTTGTGTACCTACCAAGAATTTGTGTGTCTTTTTGTTTGTGTCAAATAAATGTATTTTCTTTCTTCTTCTTTCTTTCCACCCAACTTATTTCCTAACCAAATTATATTAAATTGTTTATATTTACAAAGACAAAACGTATCATACAGTTCAGCCCTAATACAGAAAGCCGCGAGCGTTTTCGCAAATCTTTCAAGTCGAAAGTTTGTATCGCAGAGTTTCGTGCGACGGTACTTTATTTAGTTAGTTAGGCTCGTATGTGTACGTTCATGAACAACTTGGTACTCGAGTGGGAGTTGCAAACTGGTGGTTAGGTGTTTAGAAAACGTTATGTAAGCTTTCAAATGAGTATGTTCGATTAAACTTCATAGGAATGCAATGTTATGACTATCTTTAATGTAGAAGGTAGTTATTTTCTTTGGAGAGATATGCAAGTTTCCTAACTCAAAAATAATATCTTGGCAGATAACAAAGTTGTACTTACATTACCATGGATACGATAGCAGCAGTGACTTCACATTGGTCATATGTCATAGGTTCCTACTTAGAGTAACAGGTTTATTAATTTGACTTTTATACCTCCACATGTAAATATCAAAAAGCGGATATACTGTTTCAGTTTTTGAGTAAGTAATTACTTTTTTGATCAAAATTACCTACAGTATTTCAACGTTAATGTCTATTAAAAGCTAGATGCATCAAATTGTAATAGGTAATTTATTAAATAAACTGATAAACGTTTGCGATAATACTAACACATAATCACAAAATCAAACGAAGCGAAGATCGAACAGGTATTCTTCAAATTTAATGTGGTACAGGTTAATTCTAATAGTGAGAGAGAATTTAATGAAAATCATAAGTTTGTATCACTGAAAGTTTAGCTTAACGCTCTGAAGTTGTGTCTCCACGGGCCGTACAACTTAGACTATAATTTGCTGACGAGCCACTTGCAAACTTTGCTCACCCCCATTTTGACGTCGTTCTCCTTTTTAATTCACTCACAGCTATCAGCTTTTTCTTCCTGTTTTCTATAGAAGTTTTGTCTTTGTCAATGTTATTGTGTTAGAGAAAATCGTTGACATAAATATTAAAACAATACTTATCTTATTATACAATCGAACGTTTACATCTTTATGGGAATATAAAATTACCTATGTATAAATAAATCTATTATACCTATACTGCAATGTTGGTCTAGCAATTAGTGTAACTGACTGCGATGCCGGGTGTCGTGGGTTCGATTCTCGCGGAGAGCAAATATTTGTGAGATGATGAACATTTGTATTTGCCTTCAGTCAGTTTTCTATGTATTCTTATGTATAATTACAAAAAAAGTATGTACTATATATATTTCTTATATTTCAGTTATCCAGTTACCATAACACAAGCTCTGCTTAGCTTGGGACTAGATGACGGTGTGTGATAGTGTTCACATATTATTAATCTATCTATATAACGAGGGTCTGTGTCAACTCGTTATCAGCGGTAAGGATTTTCTTAGAATAATAATGCAGTCATTCAAGTTAGCTATGTATTTTCAATATGCAATCACAGATTGAGCACGATCCAGTTAGTAACGCAGTGAGTTCAGGGAACCCAGAAACATTGACGTTTCCACGTTTCCCGAATCCTTCAACTGATATGATGTTTTTACGAATGACATTAACAAGTGACAGTTTGAATGCTGGCCGTCAGCCTAGGTAACATCTTACTATGTAGGTGGTATGTTGCGACACGGCCATCCTACGCTTTACACGTCCTCGTGTAAGTGTTCTGGAACAAGTTATATCTGGGTACATATTTTAGTTCGACCATGCCTGACCATGTTAATCGTAGGTCAGGTAACATAATCATGAGACATCGCTAAGACAGCGGCTTCACTTAACCAGTGGCTTCCCTTCACCAGGGGCTTACCTTAACCAGGGGCATCACTTAACCAGCGGCATCCCTTCACCAGGGGCTTCCCTTAACCAGGGGCATCACTTAACCAGCGGCATCCCTTAACCAGGGGCATCACTTCACCAGCGGCATCCCTTAACCAGGGGCTTTAACTAACTAGTAACTGACACGAATCTACTTAGCCAAGGGCTCTAACTAACTAGGAATGCAAATCTAATCTATCAACATCAAAGGTTTAATCTGTCAGGCTAAAAGTTAAATAGTCTGAGGATAGTCAAATCAATATCGTTGTCAAGATCAGTTTCGTCAGACTCGGGATATCGCTAAGAGGTATCATAGGTAGTCTGTCGTTAGCATATTTCTAAGTCCGGTTGCTATTAAACGCTCTAAGCACCTGTTGTCCTCTAAAAACTCTATGATACGAGAGGGACCCTGTATATTTAGGATCCGGCTTAGTCTGATACCTTTCCTCATTTTAGAGCATCATAAAATTGTGTGTCTTTTGTCTGTGTCAAACAAGGTGTATTTTCTTTCTTTCTTTTCTTTTTACCGATTTAGTTCGGCCTTTGTACTATCAAATCGCGTCTTATCATAAACGTCACCAACATCAACCAGCTCATGACCAGGCGATTCGAAACAATATTTCGAAACCACTTTGTTTCTACTAAACTACTAAAGGGAGTGCCTTTAGTGACCTTTTAGTCAATTAGATCTCATTGAGAAAATAAAATAAACCACTCTAATAATTAAATTAGATGACCACTAATGAAGTCATTACAAATTAAATCAATTTCGAAAACAATCAAAAGAAAACTTAATAAAACTTATCTTTGGCCACACTTAGTGCTGAAATTCTGATCAACAATTAAGGACCACACTGCTATTCTGATGTTCACCCGCCCTCGAGTGTAGGCTCTGAAGAAACCGATGTTTACCCATCCTCAGGTGTAGGATCTACGAAGGAAAGAAAACACGGCAAAGTAAACCGTTCGGCTTTCCTGCATAGCAAATCCAAAAACTAACGCAATCAACTAACAACAATCACAATGATAGTGATAATATTTTAACTCGACCTTTAAGTTCCCAAACAACAATTTAAATTTGATCATTTACAGAACACAATTAATTACATAGCCACCTCTAACGAAACTCAGTTAACAATTAGTCACGTGTTCAGTTCATCGAATCCGGTATTTAGTCCAACTATAGCATACTCTATCAGCCATCTTGATCATTATCATACAGTCAGTAAGTATCTAGTCCGTCAGATACTCCATGGCACAGTCCATCGGCCATTATCCATTATTACACAGTATCTAAGCTATAAGATACTCCACGGCACAATACATTAAATGCAACTAAGTTCATCGAATGCACTTCTAACAGTCAATCATAGTTGGCATTTGCGTCACTATGGTCATAATTTGATTACAAAATGCAATGTAAAACTCTTTGGGAACTTGATGATCAAACCTTATTTACACAATCATGAGGATACTTTTAAGTTCTACTCGAATTCAAAACTTTGAAAAGATACCTCTCATCCTCCAAAACTACCATTACTTTAAATAAACCTAGTAATTTTGCGTCTCTTAAAATAAAGATCCTTTCGTTCTTACCGCTTACCTTATCATAGCTTGAAGCATAGATGTGGACTGTATGCCACCATTATTAATTGCTGACCATCATAAAGCACGCGGAAGTAAGGGCAGATACCATGTACACCCGTTACACTAGTTCACACAATGTAACATTATTTCATTCGTGAATCGTTACCTATTATTGTTACTTCAAATAAAATTTGCATTGTACTACTCATTAATGCCGATCCTATACCAGTAACAATACCTACATTACGACACCCTTTGCCCGAAAATTTAAAAGAAAGATTTTCCTTCATGTTGAAACATTCGGCCCTGGAATCGCAATAAAACAGAAGCGACTCACCCTTATGCAACAACTGTCTTTGGAGGATTACTCACAAAGCGAACATTGACTCGCCTCTGGCTCGCTATTCCAGCTGGTGCTGTACATCCACTGCCTGAAGTACCCTGGTCAGTACTATTGCCACACTGTGTGGACACCTTGCAGTGTAGTGGACATTGACTCCGGTTACGTCCAAGTTGATTTGTTCAGATGTATCAACGGTAGTCACTTGCACAAAGGATTATTAGGACTTGCATGTATATCAGAGAAACTTGTTTATTTGTTAAACAGCATCCTGAATATTTCAAGAGGGTCAAAGAATGATGTCACCTTTATAATCAACTACATTTTTGCAAATAAAGAATTTCATTTCATTTCATTACTCGATAACCAGTTCAGTTTACGACGTTTGTGACAGTCAACTGCTTGATGTCCAACTATCCTTGTCCACAGTAGTGGCATCGCACCGTTCGTGGCATGTGTGAGTTTGGTCACTTACTGTCACTTTAACTACTAAAAGTGTTCGCTTCAGTTCTCGTTAAATTTTGTTACGTATCAAAATCAAAATCTTCATATTGAAAGCTAGACATAAGTCTTCCATCGAACTACGCCAGAAAAACATTACCTTCTTAACTTCGGTAGTCGGTAAAAGTAGGTTTTAGGCTCAGTACTTAAAAGTTTCAATACTTCATAGTCTATTACTGTATCTAAGCAACGACTTGTTTTTTTTTGACATTGAATTTTACTTTCGTCTGTCACATTAACTTTTCCAAATGTCACACTATAGCTAATGTGAAACACTCACGAAACCCTTTATTATTCTCAAGGCTTACACTAATGTTAACACCACAGCTATGGCGATCCGCTTCGCAGTCATCTGCTATTAGTGTGAGGAAAGCATGGCCATAAAGCGAGACGCGTATGTCGCTAAACATTTACCTTTCTTTGGTCGACTGCATTAATCACCTGCACTCGCACCAATCAAAGTGGTAATTATTCTCGTAGCTAACTGCTAGCTGCCAATGTATCCACACCATCATATCAGGCTTAGAAAAGCTTCTTAAGTTTGGGCCGAATAATTCCTCCATACGATATTTTCTGATGGCCAACGCGCTGCACGCTCCTTTAGTGCTTCATTTATCACCATGAATAGTCTACCGCCACTGAGGTTACGTTTTGATAAACAAAGGTCAAAACAATATCGCATCAAGCATGTGGATTGTTGCCGTACTTGAACCACTTTCGGACAGGCATAAGGTTCGGGCGTTACTTGCCGATGACTTGTTTCTCACACGTGCGGTTTTCTTTATTTTGGGGCGTAGAAGGCGTCCTTTATCCCACTTCTGATAACGAGGGTCTGTGTCAACTCGTTATCAGCGGTAAGGATTTTCTTAGAATAATAATGCAGTCATTCAAGTTAGCTATGTATTTTCAATATGCAATCACAGATTGAGCACGATCCAGTTGGTAACGCAGTGAGTTCAGGGAACCCAGGAACATTGACGTTTCCACGTTTCCCGAATCCTTCAACTGATATGATGTTTTTACGAATGTTTTTACGTCAGCCTAGGTAACATCTTACTATGTAGGTGGTATGTTGCGACATATATATATAAAAATGAATCCCTATTTCCCTTGGTCATGGCATCACGCGTGAACGGCTAGATCAATTTCTTTAATTCTTTTTTTGTTGTGTTTGTTATTGTCAGGAGCAGGTTCTTATGCAAGAAAAACTAAGAAAATTGCGCAGTGATTTAGAAAGTTTAAGATACTTAACCACCATATCATCACTACATAGTATAAAACAAAGTCGGTTCCCGCTGTCTGTCCCTATATATGCTTAGATCTTTAAAACTACGCGACGGATTTTGATGCGGGTTTTTTAATAGATAGAATGATTCAAGAGGAAGGTTTATATGTATATAACGTGCATAACATAGTAGAGAAACATTGATAAATTTAGATGTTTTTAATGTGATGTCGTAAATAAACAAATTTTTTGCTCTTACATTGCAACGCTGGCTAAACCCTACAAGATAGATCAAAATAATGTACTACAGTATTGTACACCTTAAAATAGTCTACAAAAGAGTCTGTAATAGTGTATGTCTATCTCTAATGGATAACCCACAATAACCATTTTCATCATTTACATTTTATGAGAAATAATGGCTTATTTTCGAAGCGATTTTAAGCAATACAGCATTTATCCTTATTAAATTAAGTACCTTAAATACATTGTGCATTTAATATAAATCAATAATGCCCTTTGGAGCATATATTTTAAATAAATATTTTCAAAGATATTACAGATTAAAAATGCAGGGAGGGATATAGTGGCAGGGGGCCGGCATTCTGTAGTAAAATTAAATATACTACAGAATGTGTAAATACAAAATAAATGTGTAAACAAATGCTGTGAACGTTTCACAGCATTTGTTTTCTTCGCACGGGCAATGCTGTTACTAAATCTAATATATAAAATTCTCGTGTCACGATGTACGTTATTGAACTCCTCCGAAACGGCTCGACCGATTTTCGTGAAATTTTGTATGCATATCAGCTAGGGTTGAGAATCGGACAACATCTATTTTTCATCCCCCTAAATGTTAAGGGTGGTCTGAAAAGGGATGAAAACGATTGTATGAAACTTCTTCATAGTTTTGAAATTTTGTTTTGGAATACTTCTATTAAAATAAAAAAACCTCATAATTTTTTTTAATTGGGTTGGATTTAGAGGGATGAAATTAGTGATCAAATATTATATGGCAAGATCTTTGCTTTTGAAGAAAGAGAGAGGGACGAGAGAGAAGTGAGGGGAAGGAAGGGGAAGTGAGAGGGAAGGTAGGGGGAAGGGAGGGGGAACGGAAGGTGAAGGGAAGGGGAAGGGAAGGGGAGGAAGGAAGCAGCGAGAGGGAAATGAGGGGGAACTGAGGGGAAGTGAAGAGGAAGTAAGCGGGAAGCGAGGTGGAAATGAGGGAGAAACCAGGGAAAGGGAGAGTGAAATGACGGGAAAAGGAGAGGGGAGGGAGGGGGAGAGGGAGGGAGGGGAGAAGCGGAATAGGAGGTGTGGGGAAGAAGGGAGAGGGGAATAGGGGAAAGTAGTGAAAAGTTTACGGGGGATATCTGTACGTAGGTGAAAGAGGGTTTGTAGAATGGGAGATTAGAAATATCTATTTATATAAAAATAAATCCTTGTTTCCCTTGACATCACGCGTGAACAACTGGACCGATTCCGTTAATTCTTTTTTTGTTGTGTTTGTTATTGTCAGGAGAAGGTTCTGCGAAAAATTAGATAATAATTAAGACAGGACAACGTCTGTCGGGTCCGCTAGTACTTATATATTATATACAAACATTACCAATTTGCTCACTAATTGTGTGACATTATACCTCAAAAGAAGGATAAACACATAATATTACGTAAATATTACTTTTACGTAATGTTATTTTGTTTCGTATCCACAGTAATGAATTTTATAGCGAGTCATCATTTGTATTTTTTAAGATTTGCAGTAAGCCCCGCTAGGGTTTGTATCGCACGCGCTCAGCCGTAGGCACGATCCTCAAACAGTCAATTGTTTGCAAATTTTATTTGCACTGCACTGATAACTGCGTAATACATATAAAAAGTAAGCTTATTTTATTAACAATCGTCACAAACGAACCCAAACATTTTATTTTATTTTTTGTATAATATTTACAAGTTTGTACCTACGTACTCGTTCGCTTAATATAATTTGTCTATAAAACAATAATTTGTCTGGTATCAAACTTTCGGTTACATATAAGACCAAACTTAATGGATAAACATTTATCTAAACAAAACAAAAGTATTATGAGGAATAACAAAAACTAGACAGCACTATTACAGAGCAAATCGAAGAAAAGTTCCGTAATACAAATAATTGATTCGGTGCCCCGTCGTCAAGGAAGTCTCAGTTCTATTTAAGTTTCCTAAAAGGAAATGAAAGGAAATCAGAACCCGCGCCTTCGTAGCCTTTATCGAAACTTATCGGAATATTTCTTAGAAGAAAACTGTACTAGAGCATTTTATTAAAACGTCTCGAAGATAAAAAGCTACTGTTTCTTTTTGATTTATTTAAGGTCTTTCTTTGCCTCACGAAATCTCGAGTAAATGGCAGTAAAGTGACTTGCCGATATGTTCGTGATATATTGTTTTAAATCGGATGAGCAAGTAACATTGTCACTCACTTTCACGTCAAAGTTTTGACTAGAATAGATTTAAAAAACTTATTTTATGACAAAATAATAATTTTTGAACATTGTCCTCTATTCCAGCAATATAATTTTGTTTTATAAAACTTTCATTTCATTATCCATTGCATTGACCAATTTCAGTGCAGTGAGGGTGTGAGCTATTATCCTGTCATGAACACTCATGGTGTCTTGCACAGAACACTGGTAATGTGAAGTATGTATGGGGCTATACAGGCAGGATTTGGGTACAATTTCAATGTCACAATGAGCTTATCAACGATTAGGGGAAATATTTCCATTGTTAAATACGAGTATAATGTGTTGAAATTGGAGTCTTTTGTTTGCAATCATGTAGAATAATATTTGCTGTGATTTTGGTGAAAATAACAGCTACTTATTTTAGGTAAGTTCAAATTTTGTAATAACTATATCGTAATAATAATATTCGTTTTCCAACATACCTAATTAATTTGTTCATGATTTTCCTAACGTAATAAATAATATACAACTATTTTATTTAGTAACCGTTGTCCCTATTAGTTATTTTGTTATTTATATAACTAGATATGCAGCAATTAAATGTAAGATGCTTCGCTAAAACTAAAATGCAAGTTTTATGTTTTGGTATGTAGGTACCTAAAGTATTACTAAATGGCTACTACTGTCACTTAATTACTTACTAACCATATTAATTGTAGCAATATCCTTCCCGGAATGTTAGTTTCAGTAGTCTGCGGGAACGCATTATGTATTAGTCAATAACATATGGTGTTGATAGTGAAGCAATTTCGGAACTATATATTACTACTAACTTAACTATTAAATCGGTTCATCGATTGTCTGGAAGAGATTGTTATTATTGATAAAAGCGCTCATTGTAGAGCTACTCTTTCAAACTGTTTCTTGTGATAGTATTATATGTGTGCACCAGAAATTATTTTATTCTATTTTAATGCGTTTTACAGTTTACGGTCTGCTACGTTTTGTTGTTTTAGCCCTTTCAGTGTTAGCTCTTTGTTGTCAGAGTATCACGACAGCGAGGCCGTGTAGTTCTGATCCAGAATTGCTGCAGGACGATAGCAGTTCCACTTTCGTATAAACTAAAAGCGGTTTAATTGTTTGGCAAAGACTATCATCTTGAACATTCTTTGGAATTTTATTGTAGGTATGTTTTTGAAAGACTAAACTCGAAAACTCTCGCATAATAAAGGAACAATGTCTCACAAAGATATTCATAAAACAGTAACAACTTTTTTATCACAAATTTATGCTGAGAAACGTTTGCGTAACAATTAATAGAATGTACTCTTAATTATAGCAAACCCTCAAACCCGTTGGCCTTAAACGCCAACACAAGAACGTAAAGGCCAGCAAAAGACATAATTGCATGAGCCCCTAATTAATTAATCACCATTGTCTGAGAACGGCGGGGACATAATTGATATTTGAAAGGCCCTTCTGGACGGACCGGGGTTATGTTAATAAAGTGCTACCGTATAATTGGTTGGTTTTGACAGTATGTAGCTGAAAATAGTTTTGGTAAGCTTATATGTTTCAATTGTCTGCTTTGACTATTTTTAATTAAGTGTAGCTATGAGTAGAAATTTTATTGACATAGCTACGTCTGTTAATCTAGTATTTCTCTAATTAATTTATGAAAATAGTTATAAGCTTGTATATTAACTTGTAACAATCATTTGCACTTGACCGATCCTCAATCATTACATTATATGATAATTTTAAAAACTGTTAGTAATTAAAAAAAATCGACTTTAAATATTATTACAATTAAAGCACTCAATTTGCCTAATCGCAAATTAATTGTGTTTTATATAGTAAGCCCACTTCAACAGAAAATGTGTTTATTTCGCTTGAATAAAACACAATACTTTTTAATGGGCTATTTCAATCTGTAGACTTAGCGTCTAACTTCATAACGCTATACAAATTTTGCACACTTTATACAAATTGTACAATAAAGTTATTAATTGTAGGAGGAATGAATATAACAAAGGTCATATTGATATCAGTAAATTAAGAAGCAAGGACTACCCAATTATTACTAAGAAAAGAAAGACAATCTGGCGATATATTATAATAGGTAAGCAACGTTCAGTTGCGACACAAAGCATCAACATTCAAAGAAATTTTCGCAATAAACTGCATTAATAGTATTTCTAAAAGTGTTGGTAAAAGCAAACCTCCTTAAATTTGAATATAGCTATCCTTATCTTGGGCCGGGTCGGTCTCCAGACGCTAATTTGAGTGATGGCTTTTAGACGCAAAATAAAGTTGGCAAAAAAATTAAACCTCGCTTCCTAAAGCTTTTATAATATTCTTATTTTAATTTTTTATTGGAAAAAGATTTTGTAGAAACACGGTTAATGTATAGGGTGAATATTATGATGAAAGGATGACGTCAATAGCATCCAACCGAGTGCTAATAAGCTCATACTGTGATTAATAAAGCCATTTGTGTTGATGAGATAAATGCAGTACTTTCCCAGGGTTTTATTTCTATACATTAAATTTCTATTACTACTATTACGAAATCTACGCGTCGACAATGTTTTTAAACGATTTTGGAATTCAAAAATCATTTAAAACTTTGTCGTATGTGTTAAATAATTACAGACAGGCAGCACTACAGCATAAAATAGACTTGGTATAAATTCCAGCCGATTCGAACCTATTTGCCCAGACTAGTCTTGATTTATTAATTAGTGATCGGCAATTTCACCCCTTTGTCTACCTACGCTGTAACGGTCGGACAGCCATGGAGCAAACTTATTTTAATTGATACATTTATTGATATTTTTAGAATTATTGGGCTATTGAATGTTTTATTAGGTACTAAAAAGTTATTTATATCTTTTAATAGGTGCTCTCTGAAAAACAAACTACATGGAGTATCTACAGAGATTTGTGTAGATAACTTTTCTTGTAGCTTTTTGATCTTTTTATTTTCCGAATACCTAATGTATTACTTTTTTAATTGTCTTCGGTCAGCAACAGTCCTTGCTTACATTCCATCACAGACTGCCTATAAGTGTTCAGCAATGGATGTCTTTTTACGCACATCTTTTACTAATCATCTTTTTAAGTCTAGTCAAAGTTACCTTTATTTAGTTTTAAGTCTCTCAAAATCAGTTCTCAGTTCTCAAATTGAAAAACATTAACGTTTCATCAAATTGGATACACTATTTATTACGCAGAATAATTATGTATTTAATAAAATTCAGTTTGTCTCTGCTAAACGTTCAGTAAATTCAATCGATGAACTATATAGTAAAGGTAAAATAGTCTCTTCGCTAACAAAATTTCTCTCTCTAATTAGAGATGCTCCCTAGCTAATTGAGTTCGGTAGTGCATCACAAACTAACGTGGGACGATGAGCAGCTTTATACCTATAGTATAGGTAGGTATCTTTATTTTATGTTGTCCTAGTATTTCAAATACTAAGACTAAATAAGTAATGATAATAAGGAAAGAGATATGTTTGAGAGCCTGTTTTTTAATCTGTATTAGTCCAGCCATCACAGATCTAATTATGAAATATAGTTTAGATGATAGCATTGTGGTAATATTAAATTGTATTGAATATATATACTAAATCTTTGCAGCTTTTTTGAAAATTATATATATTGAAAATATTTATAGTTTTCCAGTAAATTGTTACCTGGACATATACGTATCAAAACTGATAAAACCCTTCAATCAACACAGTACTACATCAATATCATGAATTATATTAAAAAAAAACACTGTTAACATTTAAAATTTCCCCTTGATACAAATGGAAAATATTAAAACTGTCAGCTGTCAACACCTAGTAGAGTCTACCATCTCCATCCAAGTTTCTATCATGGCAAACCGGAAAAAACTGTGACCGACAATTTTGTAAGCTCTTTATATATCTTAGCAAAGCAATCGGCGGCCTCTCGGACCAATTGGATCGTAAATAAGTATAGATTTCAAAAAGATCATTACCAATAAATCCTTCTTAACAAATAAACGCTCTATCTCATTTCGCGATCTATTCTCAAACCGACACATTAATTTACGGGCTATTCTCGTACTCATCACATCATTGGACGGCTTTAGTGGACTGTATACGTAATGGATTAGCCATTTGTCTGATTAGCAACATCAATAAATAACAAACTAACATACAGGAGGGTCAAAGCAAATCATTGATTCATTAAACTTTAGGGGTAATGTACAAATAGTATGGTGTTTGTGCCGCAGACTCTGAGTACACTAATTAACCTGAGTAAATATTTGAAAGTGCAATTGTCGTACTGTACAAATGTTGGTGAAGTTATAAGCTAACATTGTATCTGTGCAGTATTGGCGCATTTGTAATTTGCACCAAGAAGTTTTGCTGTTAAAAACTTAGCTGTTTATAGTTAGGTAATTACATTTAAATGGTTATTAGAGTGCAGGTGCAGTGTTTCCTTATAGTATTCGTTTATATGTTTGTAATATTTGTTAATTAAAATGTGTTTTTTTTAGCATCGCCTTAAGATAATTGCTACAACTTAATGGTGTTGTACGATCAATATCTAACTTAAGAGATTCTTCGTATTTTTATTAAATAAATGGCACTAGTCCAACAAAATTAACAGTAATGACACAAATTGCCTTTCAGTCGAAACACATAAATGTTGCTGTCACAGAAATAGACAGAAGAGTTAAGTACATGTAAGTAGAACAAGCCAAAGGTTACACGCAAAAGCAATTTCGTACAAAAATTACAGCAATCATAAATTGTTTGAAGCCTCGAGAGCCTTCCGAAGACTTTTGTGGACGTGGCTATCCCCAAACGCAAAACTTAATCAAAATTCAAATCCTCTTTGTAAGTTGACGGCACTTAATTAGGCTAACAAGAAAACATTCTAAGGACAAAATTAAAGTTCAAAGAGGCATGTGTTCGTGTTAAGCAACAAATGAGAACTGACAAAATGTTAACTTGGCATGAATTATGAGCTCCACTCTCCAACTACCCTGGGGAAATTAAAGTGTCTTGCTGCAACTTTAAGACGAACAGGTAGAATACGCGTTTCCTCGGATACTAGAATAATAAATTTAATGCCTCCCCTTTTTGAGATTGGTTGGTTGGAGTGTGCGCTCTGTGCATATTGAAACTTGCTAAAGACAGCTGTTAAGTTTCATATTTGTTGTGTTCTTGCTACAGTAAACGTTGCAGAAAATAATTTTACTTACAGTTGTTGTTCTGATAATAGTAGTTTTAATTTCATCATACAGTTGTTAAATTTTTCTTTATAAATTTTAAAGAAATGTGTAAAGTAATGTAATCTAAATGTCACACATTTGTTTGCGTTAGTCTTACCTAAGGTATATCAACTTGAAAACAAAGTCAAAGTATCTAAGTACAAGAAATCAAAAGAAAAAATATTTATCATTTTACACAGACAATTATTTTGATTGGCAAAATATGCTACGTCCTAGAGTGAGTGCACACCTGAGTGAGACTACATGTAACAATTTTCCCAGATGTGCGTACTACAATCGAGATACGAGAGCGAATGTGAAACTCTCCAAGGCACGCCAAACTTCCACTGCTTGTATGTCTTTTACAAAACCGTAATCCCTAACTACAACCACCACGAGTTAACTGTTGTTATAAGCGAGGTTAACCTCGTAGATCTAGAAACAAGTAGGTTACTACTTAGTTACGTTAAAGTTATTGTTCAAAACATTATATTTGTATATACTCTTTGAAGTGTGGTCACTATTTTGACACAGAGTCTATAAAATTCAATTGTTTTTATCAAACGTTATACAAATCGAGCTAGCGGTTTATACGTAAAAGATACTTTGTGCATTAATAAGATAGTGAAAAATAAAATCCAAAAATTTTCTTGGGAATTTCCTGCGTGCTAAAATGAATTCAGCTCATAAATAATAAAAGTAGAACAAAAAACATTTCATAATAAAGACAAACACAGAAAGTTGTTATTATATACTAATACAATATATACTGTAACAAACACTAGTTGTAGAATAATAGAAGCGGTTATTTTCCTATTTATTTTTAAAGACGTACTTCCCAAGAGAGCCAACGAAGATGCACTTTCGCATTGTTCCGTAAAATAACCTCGTCTTGAAAGCAACGACCATAAAAATCCTGAAGCGGAGACTAGAAATCGGGTCAAAAGTACCCCACCAAGTAAATTTACTGAAATGAATGGTTAGGAAATAAGGAGAATCAAAAACTAGTTGGAAAACATCCAAAACGATTCAGATAAGGAAATTTGTTGAACTTCACTTGACCGTCAAAGGTAAACAAACGAAATGGGAACAGTAGGATGTTTATTTTGTTGCCAGATTCATATCGCAGTGATCAACTTTTAATGAGTATTTTTGTGTACAATAAAAGCAAGATCACGAGTACCTACGTAAATCATGTCCTTGGTTGATATATTTACTAAAGTTACTGGATCATAAAACAAAACATTTTAATACAATGTATACTAGTAGACGACGTAATAAAAGTTGACAGGCAAACAAATATTCGCATCCACTAGCATGTAATAATAATATTTTCTATGGAAAATTCTAATTAAATTGCCATATAAGTCCACTTTTTTACTTAGATTAAGTAAGCAGATGCCAAGAATGTACTTCTTTAACATCAGACTACGGTCCAGTCAGAACCTGTCACTTTGTTTTGTCTTCTTTTGTACCATTAAAAACAAGGATTCAGACAAAGTAAGGTTGTAATAAGATTGATAAAAGAGGTTGTGGTTGGGCCTCTGGATTGCTTTTCGGTATAATAATAATGAGGAGAGATAGGCAAAACACGGACAACGCTTTTCACCCCACCAGTGACTATAGCCAATGCTGTACTTACTTATGTATGAAGGTATGAATTACTAGTTCGTACAAACCCGCATATGAAGTTATTATTATTTAAATAACCCTTGTCACTATGTTTTGCGGGCTGTTAGTCTTTTAGTTTCATACACTATCTACATCTTTCTCTAAATGCACGTAATGCGAAATGACAGGTAGATCTTCTAGAAAATTTTATTTATAGCCTATATTCAAACAAATGATAAATAATTGACTGTCTTGTTTTATTATTAGTATTTTAATTAATTCTTGGTTGACGATTAATATTTTAAAAACAGTAAAACATATTGATGTTTTATACAGGTATATACTTTTTTAATTAACCTAAACGTAACTTAAATGGACACAAAAGTTAGTACATACAATTTGTAGTAACGTTTCCTGCATGTTTGCCGGCTACCTCTTGGATTAGTCCTGGGGCTCATCAACTGAACAAATAGGGCGTGTCTAAACACAGAGTCAGCACATATGTACCGACACTCAAGGGAAATAAATTGTTTGCGCCGACCTGATTGCAGCCTTATAAGATTTTTTCGTAAACCCTATTTAAATAATGGATGACAATAAAAAACTAAGATTAGTTCCATAAATAACTTAATTTACTGTTTATTTCAAATATAATTTGCATTTTCTTTTTAAACTTGTCTTTATCAAGCATTTTCGTGCATGTCCTTACAAACAAAACCAGTTCTAATATTGAGAACTCTATTGAATTTTATTTCAATTTTGAATTTGATACTATTTAATGCTATTTGCCACATGTAGATGTGGCAAATAGCATGTATTCAAACAATAGTTTTTGCATCTAGACTACAAGGATTGAATGAAATTGAAATACATTGCATTGCTGTTGAGATTAGGAAAATATCAAATTAAAGTCGGGCATATAAATGTGCGCCACTCACACATTACAATACACTTACATATACCAAATGCGATGCTGCGAATAGGTATGTCTTTAGTTAATTTAAAATTACTTACTTAGTATTAAAAATTTTGTCATGGCAAGAAAATATAAATGATTAACCCATTGCGAATTGGCAGGAAGAAGAAAATAATGTAAGAGAAAAGAAAGGACAAAGACCAAGAGGTTAACAAAACCTTAGAATTAACTCGATTTACCTAACAGGTAGGTACTAAAGTCATGAAATTATGTCCCCTATTGTTTAAACTATAAAAAAAGTCGAACAGTATCTCAGTTGTCATAACATAATAGCTGTGTATTATTAGAAATATTTACATGTCGAAAAAGACATAGTGACCCAAATGTGCGTGTTCTTTATCTCATTTTAATGTCTGATACAGAAATGGAGTAAGTCAGTCGGTAATGCAAGAAATAACTTCCTACTAGGTGTCCAACTGTCCGGCACACGGCTAATAGCTCAAGATAAAAGTTGCAGCGGGAGAAAAATATAAAATCTTTAGGTATGTTAACAATAAAGGTTAGTATATATATGAGAGAATGCCATATAAGTGACAACATACACACACATTAATACTGACGAATACGAACGAATTCACTTGAAGTCTGTATGTTTAAGGCAACTGCTGCACTAAGACATTACAAACACTGAGCTCCGCATGCTTACAAAAACGAACAGCACAAGCTACACTCAGGCATTCAAAATAATTCGAACGAACGACTCACAGCACTAGACGTGACAGTAGGAACAAGTCTAGGCTTCAACCAATAGTAAGTATGCATGATAATTTTAATACTGCCTAATGGAATAGGTCCTTGTCTCGTTTAAGACACTGCACGGATTTATATAGTTACGTTTAGTCGTAGGTCTAACGTAACTATATAAATCCATTGATTGAGATATTGAAAGCGATTGAGATACAGAATACTCCGTTCACAACAACTTCAAGTCATGTATTCCTTAAGTAATAAAAGAGATGCAGTACTCAAGTACTTATGTCATCAGTATTGCTTTGAACAAGAAGACCGTGGCGAGTATGCATAAGAAAATCAATTGGTTTTATATTATGGCGTATTTTTCATTACTTGTACCATAGTTCTATCGTCCAGTGATCGGAACTGTAATCTGTGTACACGTCGATTTTCATTTCGAACTGAATACTTTTTGTGTGTAGCCTAGAGCGCCTAGCAGCTTTGTTTTAAATAACTATTTCCCTTTTATAAAAGTTCTGCAAGCTGCAAACTAATGCTTTTAGCAGCTAGAAATACCTTTTACATGTTAACATCCATACGTATTATAAAAGGCTTTGTCCAGACTGACTGACAAACAATGCACAGCCTAAAGTGCTGGTCGTAGCGACCTCAAATTTGGTGGTGTGTTTATCTAATGCTTAGAGGTGTACTAAGAAAGGATTTTTTTAACTCAATGCCTAAGTGTGTAAAAAGGGATGAAAGCGATTGTATGAAACTTCAAAATTTTTATGTTACAGTTTTTAAATTTTGTTTTGAAATACAACTATTAAAAAAAAAATAACTTGTGAAATTAGGGATAAAACATTGTATGAAAAGATCTTTGATTTTGAAGTTAGCGACTTCAAATTAAGGCGTGTGTTTGTCTTAATGTCTAGACATGTACTTAAAAGGTTTTTTTTTTATTTAATCCATAATGTGTTAAAAGAGATAAAAAACATTGTATGAAACTTCTTTGTTTTTTAATTTATAGTTTTGCATATTTTTATTGGGTTATAAAACCCAATATACATTATATGCATATGATATTAATATATCAAAATAGAAAATACTCATGTCATTATTTTTTACAGAAGCGTTTTTAGAAGGGTGAAATTGCGGATGGAACAAAGTAAAAAAATTTTTTTTAGTTATTGTACTTAATATTTGCATTTGGGCATTGTATATTTTTGGATGCGTATATATTTTAGGTAGGTGAAATGGAGGATTGTATGAAATTGTATGAATGGGGGCATAGAAATCGTATGAAAATAATGGTTTTTAAATTATAGCGTGAAATACAGACGCATACTCAAACACATATCATGTAGCCATCACGAACAGGTTCTACATAATTCTTTTCTCGCATAGACAATTTTATTTTGCTAACTCTTGAGTATATAGGTACATTATTTTAGTTTACAATGAAGCCTTGAATAAATTTGCCCTGCCCATAGCGTCTCTTAAATGTCTAAATAACATAAAATGTCAAAAAACGATATTCACGCGAGCGAAGCCGTGTGCAAAAGCTAGATTTTTATATAAAAAGCCAACCATAATATTACTTTTTCAAATAAAATTTTTATACCAAAATTGTTGCTCAAGAACTACTTTTACGCAAATATTTGATGTACAGTACATCCGACATGAAAGTTTAATATAGTCAAAGTGCGGAGCGGAGCCTCTTGGATCCAATATTCAAATTAAAGAAACACAACCACAGGCAACCCGTCGGCAACATTAATATGATTTAGTTTCATTTTTGCCGAATAGTCCTCGCGAAGTTTGGCCACGGCTCGCCCACGCGGGCCTAAAACTTTCCTAAAAGTTATTACTCAGGTAAATACAGTTAGGGAAAAATTGCGAGGCCACCCGACTTCTCCTAGCGCGTCTTTTGTATAACTTCCAAACTCGGCCGCTTATCAATTTCCGTAAATGAAAGGATTTCTATGTTCGTGTCCAAAGAATTGTACCAGTAATGAAGTTAATACATTTATCGGATTTATTTCGCTATTTATTTTATTGTGTTAATGATAGTACAAAAATTTTCAAATGTGAAATAATGTCATTATTGGCATGCCAGGCTTCAGTCTTGCGTGCGTTACGTGAACTAAGTTGAACATAAAATAAAATAGTAAATTGACGGTTCCATGAAAATTTTGATGTTATCGTATGTGCTAAGTCACGTGATAAAATTCCAACAAAGCGATCAAGCTACTTTAATTTAAATTTTGTGTGGGCCTAAAATTATCGGGATTCTAAACTGTTGCTTATTACTTTACCTACATAATAAGATGTATATAATTACTTTTTAGGGTGAATTTATACATGCCATGGCCATGGGTATGATTTGGTAATTTTTTACGTAATTAATATAGGTTTAATTAAGGTCGCAAAACTCAATCAGTTTTGCGACCTTACAGGGATATCAAAGGTTATGTATGTATGTAGTATTTAGAACTGTTTTTAAATCTATTTACAAAAATAATTGTAATAGTAGTCTATTAGCGTAGATTTGCGTAGATATTATTTTAGTTTAAGTAATTTAAGTACTTATTGTATTGAATACCTATATTGTGATATGATTGAAACCTCCCTTTTTCTCCTTCATATAACCATAGATGAAAACTTCATTGCACCTACTTCGCATATCTCTGCATTACCTTGGTTGACTGGCAGAGAATGCATATGGCATTAAGTCAGCTATTGTACCTACATTAGTGCAATAAGTTTTACAAATATTCCCTTTTTCTGTATAAGATACTGATTTATTATAATTAATACATCAAGGCCTCGAAGCCGCATTCTATTCTATTAGCATTTATGCCTCTTGCCTAGGCCTTCAGGAGCTATACGAGGATTTTCAACGGTAAAAAGGAAAGTAACTCACATCAAGTGATCGTTAAAAACGTATTGTTTTATGCAACGAACATATAACAGCAAAAATTCTTGAATGTAAAGAGAACTCTTTGAGTGCCTTAAATTTTAAAACCGTACAAAGCCTTATAAATATACCAAAGCAAACAGATTTAAGCTAGGAAACAACGGCTGCGCTCACGCCGTCTTTGAGGAGGATTTCATAAATAATTTTACGTATGTATTAAGATTCTTCACTCTCATGTATAGGGGTGCTTCAATAATGCAAGCTTGGGCCGTAAAACGTAGCGGGCCGCGAGTTCGACACGAGTCCGCTAAATGGCCCACCGCAAGAATTTACTGTTAAAACGTGCTTCAATATCAGAACGATGTGGTAAAAAGGCACCGCACCAATGCAATATATAAGACCTTACAAAATGACGCTTTCGCTTATCCGACAGCGATTATATTAAAGACTAATCTTGGCTATAAAATACCTAAGTATACGAAAATCTATACGTGGTGTAATTTTATTGAAACAATATCGCATTATATATTTTTTTTTTAAGTTATACTTCTTTTGGCGCGGTTGGAAAAAATGATGAGAGTGAATTTTTACGATGCGCGCGCACACCGACAGAAAAAAGCAACAACCTGAAGTTAGTTGCGAATCTTTGTGTGTCGTATCAGTACAAATAATCAGTGTGAATAAATAAAAAATATTTTGGCGTTTATATCAATTCAAATATTTATGTATGTATGCGTTGTGTCATTATTTGGTATTTTTGGATTGTTACGCCAAAGAAGTATAACTTCTTACGTGCGTACATGAGTACATACACTCTTTTTTTTTATTATTAATTTATGTATACCTAAATAACCTTATACATACCATTACATATTATAATCACGAAATTCTACTAATATAATGAATGCGAAAGATTGTGTGAGTGTATGTATGTTTGTCGGTATGTGTGTTACTATCACTAAGTGCCTAAACGGCTAAACCAATTTCGATGAAAATTGGTATGTAGATAGATTCGGTGCCGGAGACCTATGCTACTTTTTATCGCGATAATCAGTCTAGTTCCCGAGGGAGAAAAACACATTTAAGGCACGGGCAAAGCTTTGGGCCGCAGCCAGTTACAATAAATAATTATTACAATTATTATATACTAGATATATTAATTTTAATAATTATTTATTGTACAAATAAACACAATAAAGACAAAACGTTTTGTGCAGATATATTTTTTACCAGGTTTATATTCCTTAGAACTTGAATTAGTCTAAGTTCATGATATATTCGAACAGAAAATAGACACACATTGATACAAATAAAAAATTTGATCAGTACTTTCCTATCACCTCGAGAATTCACATCAATAAACACAAACTATTAAGTATGCTTTTACATCTCAGTATATAATTTCCCGTGAGATTGTCCCGTGAAACTATAGCCTCTTTGAATAAACAATAAATTTCCAATTCACAGTTTTACGGTGATAGTAACTCTGAATATTATCGAAATGCTATGTAATGATTACCCAAAGGAAAACACTTGAAACACAATGTGTAATAGAAACACGTCATAGAAAAATCATTTATCAAAGTTTCATACAATTCTGAATATACTAATACGTTAAAACATTTTGAAATTGCTTTGCGAAACGTTTTGCTCTCAAAATTGCAATATTAATAGCAAAGTCACGACATCCATTTCAGTGTATTGGATGCAGTGATAAACTTACTAAATACGTATCTACTCGTATTTAGCCAACTACAAAAATATGTGTAAAATTTTATTCTTAAAGCCAATACCAAAACGCTGTTGGGTATTCTTTTTAAACTGCCATACATGTCAATATATTATCTGTGAGACATACGCACGTTATCTTAGGAATCATCATACCAATAGAGCTGGATATACGAGTACTTATAATATAAATAGGCATGTAAATGTTTTTTAAGTTATATAAAAGAGTTTTTTTATAAATATCGGTAAAGAACAAAGGAAAAAAATAGCAACAGTATATTAGGTATACAAATAAATAAGCTTCACAATATATCAATTTGTTTTTCCACCTCTTTCCTTTTTACTAAACTAAAATATTTACCGAACGTATTCATAATTTCAAACAGGCAACCTCAAAGTCCAATAACGTAAATGGCCAATAAATAGGAAGAAAAAAATGCAGAGAGGTAATAACAAAATGGGCAATCCATTAAAGTTAATGTATGAAATTAAATGTACCGATAGGGGAGATGCATTACCAGTCGATGTAGTCCAACGGTGCATGAAGAGCTTTGCCATATTGGTGCATTTGCTATATTAGTTAGTAGGCTTTAACTGAGGAGGTCATCGCAACATATCTTTTTATATAGAAATATAAATAAATGTGTACTACCATTTATTGAAAGGACGAGTATCAATTTCGTGTATGGTTTGTTCACAGGAATTGAGTAAAAATTCCTACATAATATTACCTATCGTCTCAGCTGGTAAATCTGGTAAGTAGTTTACGGTAGTAAATCAACGCTGCTTCAGCATGAATGGGCCGGATCGACTGGGGAAGTACTACCCTCTCATAAAAGATCGACGTAAGAATATTAGTGTTCATGCTAATGTGTTTCGTTCGGTGAGTGAGAGCTACTGCAGCCCAAATACCTCCTCGGTCCTCTTCCTTTTCCCTTTTCCTTCCTCATCCCCTTCTCCGTGTGCGGCAACGGCTTGCTTGTGTTTTATAAGCATTATTACTACTGCGATGCTTGGAAAACATAGCCATCTCTATAGGTTACGGTTACCACTCACTATCAGGTAGGCCGTGTGCTTGTTAGCCATTAAAGTTGTATAAAAAAAACTAGTTAATTAATAATAATCTCTCACTTTTGAGAATCACTGGCAGCGGTGTTATTTAGAGGCAAATAGATCATAAAGGAAGCAATAGAGTAGTTATAGTCATGCTAAATAGGAACTTACTTATTTTTTTTTGAGTCACAGATTACCTACTATTAGCAAAGTAATATCTTAATATTGTTTAAAACAAAAGTAATTTAAAAATAGACCGTATGATATTTAAAATATTACCCACAGAACATTTTATAACGAGTATCAAAGTATATTGGCAGAAGGCATGGAACATGAAAGTACATTACGCTACCTACACTTCATTAGATCAACAAAACTTTGTACGGTAGACATGAGTCGGGAAAATGAAAATTAACTGAGAAACTTGACGAAACAGGTAAGTAACTTTGTTTATGAAAATATATTCGTTTTATATAGGGGTAAATTAATGAAACTCGTAATAAAATGTTTACTATGTCTTTTATGGATTCAACACATTAAAACAAAACCAACCTTCCTAAAATTACTAAGTACGCTAAATAATGTTTGTTGGAGGTGTATGATCTAAGTTTGTCTACCATAAACATAATTGAAATTAAGCAAGTTAAAGTAGCAATAGGCTTGCCGTCATGCAATATCTACTGTACAAACTAGTACCACAGAGTTCATGGTTCATGACTATGGAACGGGCACTGGGCACCAGGTATACTGAGAAGACGTGAAACTGAGGATTAAAGCTAGGAGATACACTGTATGCGGAAAGAGGAAGATCAGGTATCATAGTGTATATCGAGAGATTGATTGGTTAATATGCACGATTACGAATATTTCATTGTATTTCGATAGACAACGCTAAACTGCAATTAAAATTGAGTTTGATACGTCCGGGTAATTAGCACAAGATTATTAAAATGACAGATGTTTTATTCTAAGAATAATTTTCACCATTATCACTTTAAGACCACAATAATGGCAAATATAGGTACATAGTATAACGTTAAGTTATGTTATAATTCAACAGCAGCGTGTATGGTTTTATGGTATACAGTAAACATGGCACTTTGTACATCTGAAACTTAATTATTAACACCCAACAGGCCGAATGAAAATGTGGAAATTCTTATTTCCTTGAAAAACTTTAATTTAAAGTTTGTTGCCAGTCGGCATTCCTAGGCGGTATTCGTGCAAGCAAACTGCACTTTCTTATAAGCTTATTTTCTTCACAGGGACTCGAAAATTTTCTTTAGATTAGTTTCTCTTGTTGAGAAAAATAGGATGGAATAAGGAATAATAAGTTCCCGTCTCCTCTTAAATTAGACTTCGCTTCTTTTGTACGACAATTTTTGTTGGTTTACCCGGACTGAGAAAATGGCATTGCTTTAGTTATTAAGAACTTATTTGTGTAGTTAAAAGTTGGAAATAAATTTCAACTTCGTTTGCTAACAGTTTTCTGAAGTTGCGTTTAAAAATATTTCCTCATACATTGTTAAATAGAAGACTGGAGAAAAGGTTTTCCACATTAATTGCACGGGACTAGTGAACCGCAAAAAGGGAAGAATTTGCAGAGATATTTTTAATGCATCTAAAGTACGGTAATTAGATCGCTAATGGCAAACTTTTGTCTTTTATTTTGCATTATATTTATAACTGTATAGAGGTTAGATAGACCACTATTCACGGTAAATGTTAAACGTATCAAATATAGTAAAGTTACGATTGCAATTATAATATCATACTTAGTTTGATAATAATATGTCATGCACAAGCATTGAATTTTTTTCTATATAAATCTACCTAAGTTCAACGACCAAATAAAAATCAAACCGCATTACTTGTAGAAAATCCATTCGTATTTACATAGATCTGTGGACACATCTGCGGCATAACCTAAGTTGACTCTTCAAGTCTGCACTGATAACACAAATTTGCATCTAGAAAGAGCAATTCGCGAAAATGACGTCTAGGGAGTTGAAATTTATCTTCGTACTCAGATTGACCGCACGGATTTTAAATTAAATCAAGAATTTTTCTAATAAAATTTATTTATCAAATCTTAATTGTGAATTTTTAAAATTAGTGTCCGTGTTATTTCTACTTTTTAAGTACATAGGTACGAGGTTATCAATGTACTGATGTTACTTTTTCAAATTCATACCTGTAAGTACACAAGTTTTGTTCGCATTACATGCAATACAGGAAATAATTGTAAGGAAAATCAAAATTACTAATCCGCCTGTAGCAAGTGTAGTAATCAATGTTCATGCCCATTATCTGCGAAATAGTTTTTGATAAACTCTTTGACACCGCAATAAGCGGTTCGATTTTGGAACATTTTTCTGCAGCATATATTTTTATGTTACCCTAAATTCTTTATTGAAATTATAAAAATGGAAGCCCGTACACCAAATTGGGACACAGCAGTTTTATAACATTGAACGTAGGCTTAAATCGGCTCGCTAACTTCCAGCATCCACACTGTCCCGCAGTTTCACGGTTCATTAGATATAAAAAGAAAACACAGCTTTAAAGGGGATCGACTTCAGGGCCTTACAACGTTTTTTGTCCTTTTTTCAAGCGGAACTGTTCGTGTTTATGCATCTATCAGCAAACAGTAATTTGAAGTTTGTTTCATATAAATTGCCAATTCTGCTGTTTGTTTGGTAAGACAATAACAATACAAGAACATTAGATTGCTCTTCTCAAACTGGGCAAATGATGAAGTATTTATACGACAGTTAAATTCTTCATCATTTCAAACAAAGACATCCTTTCCTAGGCCTCCGTAAAATTTCGCTGTTTTTAACCGGTCGTGGGCCACCTTCACCCAATGGTGACCTTTTTAGTCTTCAAATATTATAATCAATGACTAGAAGACTACTAAACTATTTAAGTTACTTTTTGATTAATAAAATATACAAAATAATTATTTTTAGCTCAGCAGCATTTGCAGCTACTAATTAATCTGTTCTAAACAATGCCTCGTAGTTTACTTACCATTTAATAAAGTTATGGGTCTCTTTCAATATCATCTATCAAAGCGATGTAAATTTTTTTAAATTTCTGAACAAGATTAATTGCACCTGCCAATATCCATTTGATGGCAAAATTACTTGAAATTTTGTTGAAACTACAATATTTTGATTGATGAGTAATGCTGATATTAAAACAAAGATATTTTTAGTTATTTAATGAATTATAAAATCGTAAATTGATGTAGTACAAAGTACTTTCATAGCTCGTAGCTATTAAAGACAAGTATAGCGAGATTTCTCGATCGAATTAAAGTATCTGGAAAGTAATGGAGAAGGACTTACGATCTACGAACGACCTCATATATTGTAGTATTAAAGGCCCAATTTCGCCACCCGCCTTTCCTATTCCTCATTTCCCTCAATTCCTTCACGTACTCCACTCCCTTTACGGCAGGCAGCGACTTCGTAGTCTCTGGCATTGCTCCTGCAATGCCAGAGACTAGAGAATAGCGAATTATAGCTACTGTTGATTACCTGGTATTTCTATAGTTGGCTCTTACGACATCCATGTGAAGATATGGGGTGGGATGGGGTAGGAAGGTATTCTAGACCAGACTGGAACCGTCGCCATTGTTCCTGGTTCCTAATAATAAAAATAATTCGTGCTGTTCTCAATTGGTTAAAGCACTTGAACCATGGGTATACTTTCTACCAAATATTGTATGCTCTAAGTTATATTAAGATATTCTAATTCACAGTAGGTTTGTATAAGTGGTTATTATACTATAAAACATATTTATTTAAAACATATCTAATATTAAACACTACTATATATACTAGCATCAAAGTTCTGTACAACTAAAGTATAATTAATAGTACTATACTAAGATATCAATCAGAGCAAGTATTAAGATTAATTTACTTATATTATTCACATCCCTTATTTATAAACTCTAAATTCTTATCTCGAGAAGTAAGAGCTTACGTCGATAACCTTATTTCTTCATGTCACGGCAATACTTTTAAATTCTTCGCCGGTGACTCCGCACTTTAGTTGCTAAGTCATTGCTTCAGATATCTCTGATTTTATCGCCTTGGTTCAGGACATGTATTACGTAAGTAAATGTGTTTGATCCTGTTAAGCAAACAAGGGGAGGAATTTAATTACTACGTTGTCAATAACAAAACAGGTTTAAGAGTCTATTTTTATGTTATTGTAATTATACGTTTAACTATTACCTTAGTTTTATGAATATCTTATTTTAATACTGAGGCTTTTCCCATAAAAAGTATGAGTTATTTTATGGTGCATTCTTCTTGCATTAATTTAACTCTTATTCCTTCCAACAGTTCTTGCATATCGGGCGGTTCGGTTAATTTTCTAGTACACACTTTTATAAATTCGTTCGTACAATTTTATATATGATGCCTGTTTCTAGTCTTCTTGCTTCTTTAAACACTATATGTACTTCATTCTATAACACCAGGCTCGTATATTGTAGATTTCAGACAACACGCACTCACATCGTAGTATGCAATGTGTTCAAAGACGAGATCAAACCAAAGAGTAGGAAATCTCCATTCTCTATTGCAAGCCCTCTCCCTGCAGGTCAAAATGTTATTATGTTTACATGGCGGTGAAAGATTGGACAGGACAGGTTGTATTTAGGGCACCCCAAAGATCAAAAGCATAGCTACCAGACCTCCTAAGAATGAGCCCATACTGGTTACGTTCTCAGCTTTTACCTCAGTGATAACTCTTGTGTTCAATATAATTAAATCATTGTAACAAAATAAATAATAAATAAAACATTTTTTACATTTTCTGTAACAGTCACGATCGACGTAATAATGATTAAGCAAAATTGGATGCGTCCATATTATTATCGTTTATAGTTTATTTTCTAGGCGTGGTTCGATTCATCAAAATGATGTGACGTTTTTTTAACCTCAAATTTGTGGTAATGCGATTTGGGTGGAGACGCTTTTATTTCAAATGCAAATTTCTTAAAGACACGCTTAATGCCTTTAGTCACGATCTTGAACTGTCGATGTTTTTTTTTTGTCCTTAGTTCTTACTCTTTTATCTCTATAGTATTGGAATGATTAAATAAAAGTGTCTAAGACAATATACTGCTAAAATAAACTAACTAAATACCGCAACAAAAAACCTACCTACCCCACCCAGACACGGCACATATATTATATTTTTGTAAAATACAGATTTTTTTTTCGTGTAAAAATCGAAAACACATCTTCTTGCTCAACAGTCATTACTTTCTCGCCACCCCATCGGGATCAAGATAGTCTCTCAATGAAAATCATATGGTCAAATATTTTTGTGTATAAAAGTCTGCAATTTTTTATTTTTTTATAAAAATGTATATAAATACAAGTAATGAAAGTGTACATGCAGCGGACTTAAAATTGTTTTAATTCAGTATTAATTATGGAACATTTATGTGGACGCATAGTACTGCATACGTTAGGTTATTAGGTACCTACTCGTATTCTGAATCATAAATTTTGGCGCAATGTATAAAATCAATTTATTAGCAAGAGCAACTACTATTTAAATGATGATTTGAAGAACTTTAAAGCTTAAGTCGTTACTTACCTACCTGAAACAAAAGCTTAAAATTCTAAAGTGTGGATCCGCAAATGTCGTAAAATACTGCAAAATAATTTAATATTGGAAAAATAGGACTGAAAGATACGTGCATGGTGCAAACCACGTTCAAGTTTTATTATTCAACTATTTTTTTTTGTTTTTGTTTCCGACTGATAACAATAAACACGTTAAGTAAACATTTAGCAATCTATTTCTCAAAGATATACTTAGAAAGTACATATGAATTAGAAAAAAGCCACATTAGCAAATACATTTGCATAGTTTCGATCCCACAACTTCATGCTGAAGAAGCGAAGGTCTGAACCACTAGGATATCATGACTATACATGATGTAATATAAATAATAGCTAATATCTATCGACTAATTTATGATTACAATGTACTAATATTGTACAATGTCTAAGTGATTAAATTAATTAGCTAATCTAATTTAGAAATCATCCTGCAATCAATCACTGTTCATTAATAATGCTTTTTAATCAAAAATAAACTGTAAACAATGGGTTTGATCGCGCATATTTATTTAAAATACACTATGAATTCAGTTCGCTTGTATGAATTCCTGTTAGTTTACTGAATTGGCTAAACAAATAAACGAAACTAGCGCTAAACCTGTATAGGTTCAAACAAAACGTTCACAGACGACGAACTTTTAAAATTAATAAAATTGTTTCATTATAACAAACGATAAAAAACTTCATCCGTGCGAATAAACAAATGGAATTTAATTGAAATAACTTTTGTTTTTGCTTGTTGTTACAGTTTAATCAAACTGTGTAGACATACCAAGAATATTTTACTTCAATCGCAGATCGTTGTCATTCGAATGTACATAATTTGTAAAGCTTTTGATTAGACTATTTTGCTTGCTTTGTATTTCATAGAGCAACTACAAATGACGTTATTGGTAATAGTTCAATTGATTAGTAAATGAAAGATTTTATTATTGGTAACGCCGATGTTGTGAACAAAAAAAATAATGTTTAGTTAAAATGCCAAGTATAATGTAGATATGACTTATTCGTTATTCTTGACATTGTTTTTAGCTGATCAGTCTTTGTCTTTCTTAGTAGACTAAACGAATTTCAAGATTCAAATCAAATCAAATATTGAGTGGTTAGCGGTCAACCTAGTGTCAGGATTTGTTTAGGTTGCCTATAATTTAATAGAGACAAAGGAACATGGTATTAACCGGGACTAACTTTTAACCTGCCCCTAGAAGCACGGAAACTCTCAGATCAAATACCACTATGCGCTCACCCATCCATGGGTCAGCCGCACTCTATGTTGCTTAACTCGCTAATCGTTTACCGATAAGTGAGCGCAACGAGCTATGAACATCTAATAATACTAATAATATTAAAGTAAATTAATAAAATGTGACAAAATTAAATTCTCGTTAAAATAAATTATAAAGGCTGATACCCTTTTAAAATTTCATGTAATTTGTATTACGATATTTAAATTTGAAATATTTAAAACTGCTTTCTATGCACAAAAGCATCTAAAAACAAACTTTAAAACTATTAATATCTATAATAAGTCAGAAGTGTTGACTCAACACGAAACACTAACGAGTTTTTCAAACACTTTGCAATCACGCGCGTAATCACTATTGGCTTAGTAAAATTAAAATAGAACATTTAAATATTTGTACTTTGAAGATTTATCTGATTACGTTTTAACTTTCATTAAACGAGTGTCAGTCAACTGCGTGAATAAATTTTTAATTTCGGATAATTTGATTCAAACGCAAGAAACTTAATGCCGAAGGACTTTGTGGAATAAAAGTGTCACGTAGAGAATAGGTGCGATTTTCGCAAATGAGCTGCTCAATATTCAAGAGGCAAACGCCTTACCGTAACAACAGAACAAATTCGAAAGACGAAGTATCGGCAACGGACGGCCCTTAATGTAATTATCATAATGGCGACCAATAAAAGAGAGGTTCGGAATTCGTGACACAGCTTTAAAAAGTACTATCAAAGGTGCCCGAGGCGGAAAACGTCGCATCTTATTTAGCGCCCTCAAGGAAGAGGGTACCACGATTGGAGCCGTACCTAATCACATTACGACAATGAAAGAGCTCCGTCTAAAAAGGAACGAAACAGATTTGCATGAAAGTCAGCGTCAATTTTGTCTCGTGGCTCGGTTTTAAAACATGTAGATATTAATAAATCGTAAACAGAGTTTGGTTTAGAAAGTTTTGCCAAATTGTGAATACATGTAAATTTTAATATGAATCTGGTTTTATCAGAATACACATGAACAGATTCAAATCACCCTCTTAATATTATACAATAAGGGCAATTCCATTCACATCTATATCGGAGAGTTGATCAGGCGTGAAGTCTTTTATATTTGGAGTCACGTGTCGACCAACGTCCAGGAAACCGAGAGTGCTGAATGTGTTTGAGCGAGTCTAATGCACTCAAAACCATGCGACATTGGGACGAGGGGTGGATCTGGGGTGACATTGGAAACAATGAAGAACGAAACGAAATTTAGAGACTGTATTATTTGCGGAAAATCAATGGTGAAATGTTTCCGATGGTAGCAGCCGGAGCGGCGACAGGAAGGCTGATCATTATTATTACTGTCCATACCGTCAATAGAAGCGTGCCGGCTTGCTTCCGTGTATAACGTTTCCTTGTATTGCAACTGATGGCTATAGAAAAGCTGTTATTTTGTCGTTAGTCTGTCAGCCCTTTTAATTTTTATTGTGTGTGTCAATTAGTATAATGATATAGGGAATATTTGTCATATTAATGCATTAGCATTAGCCTTTCAGAGCGAAATTATAGCATGTTTTTATGACAACTCCTTTTC
The DNA here is from genome assembly GCA_963082885.1 of Parascotia fuliginaria. Lineage (NCBI taxonomy): Eukaryota > Metazoa > Arthropoda > Insecta > Lepidoptera > Erebidae > Parascotia > Parascotia fuliginaria. Next base: position 6,725,707 of record OY720180.1, on the reverse strand, counting down.
TAGGCTAAAAACTATTTTCTATAGGTATAATGAAAAAATAGCTATGCCATGCTAAAAATAAAACAGTTTATAATGGTGACTTAAAAGTTTTAAAGTCTGTAAAAGCCATGGTAGGATTATTTCATGAGTTTTATGCATCAATAAACGCATAGTTTTTTATGTTAGTCAACGCATAAACATGGAATATCCATTCACTTTATTAAAATAATCTGGAATAACACTTTGTTAATGCGCTTCTAGCTCAGCTATTGTAATCAATATCGCACAGTGAATAACATGTTATACGGACCTATATGAATAGGTTCGTGTTATTGGTACAAAAATGATGCGCATAAAAACAATTTAAATCAATTTTAAGATTGTGCAAATTTTTCTTTAACAGCTGCAGTCAATCAAAGTTATGCTTTTGTTTTTTATTTATTTCTTTAGATGTATTTGAGTAGACTATGGGTCTATTATATCTCTATAAATCTATAATTAAGTATACGATTTACGTCCGTGACCACCTCATAGGTCCAGTTGAAAACCAGCGTCAGACACTAGCGGTCTGGCATACTGCTGAACTGGGCCTATTTGGCGCAGCCGTGAGACACATAATAATTTTAACTTAACTTTTTTTTTTTAATTGTGTTATTATAAGTATTTATTTGTATTTGTGTTGACTTTGTAAGAACTTGTGTCTCTTCTTGTCTGTGTCAAATAAATATATTTTCTTTCTTTCTTTCTTTCTTTCTTTTTTCTTGAGACTCCTTCATGTTTTAATGTCTTTCAATGTACTATTTTTCGTTGTACAATTGTCTTAGAGTTGTAAAAATTAAATAAAGTTGGTTTTCAAACATTATGTTAAAAATACCTTTCGCGGTCTGAACGTAATCAAACAACTTTTTCATGATTGAACAATTTCAAGTGATTTTTGTTAAAACTTTGCAAAAGTTTTAATTATTCACAATTCGTTAATTTTGTTCCTTTGCCGAGCATTTTCATTATGGTGTGAAAATGTTAAATAATATAACTGCATTTCAGCTGTATACATAAGTCCACAGAGTATAACCGGCCCCTATGCTTAGCGTTTGTGGACTATGAGAAAGCCTTTGATTCGATCGAGACCTGGGCCGTGCTGCATTCTCTCCAACGGTGCCATATTGACTATCGATATATCGAAGTGCTGAAGTGTTTGTATGAAAACGCCACCATGTCAGTACGAATTAATGGTCAGAGCTCAAGGCCTATCCAGTTGCAGCGAGGAGTATGACAGGGAGATGTCATATCTCCGAAACTGTTCACCGCTGCACTGGAGGACGTGTTCAAGCTTCTGACCTGGAATGGACTTGGCATCAACATAAACGGCGAGTACATCACTCACCTTCGATTCGCGGACGATATCGTGGTCATGGATCAAGACCGTGGAGGAGCTCAGTGCAATGCTCGATGACCTTAGTAGAGTCTCTCGACAAGTGGGCCTAAAAATGAACATGGACAAGACTAAAGTCATGACCAATGTCCATGTTACACCCACTCCTATTACCGTCGGAGGCTCGATGCTCGAATTCGTTGACGAGTACACATACCTGGGACAAACAGTCCGATTAGGTAAGTCCGATTTCGAGAAAGAGGTCACTCGTCGAATCCAGCTCAGCTGGGCAGCGTTCGGGAAGCTACAACATATCTTCTCGTCCGCACTACCGCAGTGTCTTAAGACCAAGGTCTTTGACCAGTGTGTGTTGCCAGTGATGACATACGGAGCAGAGACGTGGTCGCTAACTATGGGTCTTATCCGAAGGCTCAAAGACGCTCAGAGGGCGATGGAGCGGGCTATGTTAGGCGTCTCCCTGCGCGATCGTTTGAGAAACGAAGAAATCCGCAGGCGAACCAAAGTGACTGACGTGGCTCGCAGAGTTGCTTCTCTGAAGTGGCAATGGGCAGGACACATAGCTCGCAGAACTGACGGCCGCTGGGGCAGAAAGGTTCTAGAGTGGCGACCACGAACCGGAAGACGCAGTGTGGGCAGACCCCTCACAAGGTGGACCGACGACCTTATAAGGGTGGCGGGCAACCGATGAATGAGGGCGGCGAACGACCGACTACGATGGCGAAAATTGGGGGAGGCCTATGTCCAGCAGTGGACGTCTTTTGGCTGATATGATGATGATGATGATGATTTCAGCTGTCGTTCAGGTTGTTGTGTAATCAAAGACCTCTTTATGTACCAAAGTGTTACTGAATCTATGAAAATATAAAATTGAATATAGTGTGTATAATTGTCACAATTATCATGATGACTTAAAAAAAATTACCGGCGGAGGCCGACTTGCCCTCTCTAGCCTCTTTCCTCACCTGACCATTCCCTTCCCCTACCCATTCCCAGCCGCAAGGTGGAAGCCACCACACCAGCAGTTTAAGACGATGGCCTTTGGTATGGTGGCCACCACTTCTGGATTCCACTGACTGCAATCAAGTAGGGTGGAGTCACTTTGGTAGGCTAATATATTTCATCCATTCATTATTGAATTGAGTATTTTATTCCAAAATAGCTAAATACTCATCAAATAACTCCTATTTTAAGTCAAGTTTAATAATTCACACGACTTGATATACTGCCAATATTTTCTACCATTCAGTTATCCATCAATCGAAACGTCACATAAAATCAAGCGCATGCACGTCAAATCACAAAACTTTATAGTTCTAAATTCAAAAAAGCCCTCCAATTCGTGATCGAGTTGCACCAGGGGAAAACAAAGGACCCTCTCTTTATATTATTGACGTGTCGTGAACTAAATTGGTACCTTTTGGGGAGAAAATCTTGTTTCATTTGATGGATTAGATATATTTTACTTCTCGAGCACCTTATGTGCCAAGAGACAGGTGTATTGGCAGATTTAAACTCCCTTGGGCCCGCATCGAATAACCTTACGGGTACCGTAAGGTTTTTTCTTTTATGACATTTTAAAGTTACTAAGATTGACTTTAATACCTAAATATGTGTGGCAGTAATAAAGAATTAAATACGCTATAGGAATACGAAATAATAAGTAACAATTTCTTAATGAAACTTAAAAATGTTAAAGATCCTAACGAATAAAAGCATAATTGTGTATTTATAGCGGATATACGCACAATATGCTTTTGTCCGAATTTAAATTGCTTGAAAGTAATACTTTTTATGTTTCCTAACCTATGGCTTATAAAAAATCTGTCCAATTTGATGAATTAAGTAAATAATTTTTGACATTTAATTTATTAAAATACTAGCAGCGTCCTGCAGCTTCGCTCGCACGAAAAATTGAACGTACTTACATAATATAACTCAGGAACCAGACCGATTTTTGGAATAAATAGTATCCTATGTCCGTCTCTGGCATCAAATTTATGTATATACAAATTTTCATCGAAATCGGTTCAGTCGTTTAGGCGCTGAGTGGTTATAAACATACACATACAAACTTTTTTATTTACAATATTAATAGAATGCAATGGCCACCTTTCCTTATAAACTAAATAGCAAAAAAAAAACAGACAAATAACTAATTTCTTACGATTATTTTTATTTTCTGAAAGTTGAGTTTATCTAAATTCAGTAGGTAGATCTAAATTCGTGGATAATTTTTTGTACAATTCAATTACTTTGAGAAAAAAACATCATTACTTAGAAATTATGAAAAATCTAAGGTTTACTTAATGAAGATTATTTGATTATTCAATTTTTTGTAATCGTTAACAATAACAAAAACAAAATCAATAACAAGTATATAAAACGCAAAAAAAATTCGTGCCATTCAAACAAAGTAAATGATATTTTTCTAAATTTGAATAGATGTTGTCACAATCTTGTATTAAAGACACCACGTGCCTTCTGTATTACCAAATTTTGGTAATAATCTTATTAGGATACCTATGGCATATTATCATTTACATTATATTGACTCCTTTGAGTCAAACATACAAGTAAACGGCGAACACACATATCAACAATTTTACCCATGCTAATAATTTTGGTATGTAACCGCCTTTGACATCCATTCCATGCGTCATTAGCTCTTTGACAAACCCCATTAGTTTGTGCATATAATCAGAATAATTACTCTCAGTTTAATTACCATCTGTAGTTTATTCTCCCCTTTCAGAGAGCGTCAAACTCATACCATTGGCTGAACAATAGTAACTGTTGTTGCAAAATGTATGACTTGAGATAACGATGTTATTATGTACCGGTCAGTCGGCATTATTACGTGTGGTCGTTGTGATTTATGTCGATGTTATCTATTTTTATCATTTAGTTGTTCTTGTAGGCCAGAGCAGTTTAATTTGAGATCTCTTTGATTATTTTTATATATGATTTTTTATCTTACGGATGTGGCTGTTTAGCACTTGCTCTTTTGGGATCTTTGTGCTATTTGTTTTAGAGTACTGGTTTCTCGTATTTTTCACTGCCTGTAAATACTTTCTAGATACTACTAACTTGTTGCCAACGTGGTTGTAAAGAGCAACAAAAGACCTTATCTATTTTTGTTCACGTATGTAAGTAACATACTGATCAAAATGAAGGTTTTTGACCGTATCTACTTATTCCACCGTACATCAAAATTCTTACCAAATCTAGATTGGTAGAAAGTCTAATATTACAGTTGTACCAAAATATATCTACTTAGCATTGTAGTATGTGTAGCCTTTGTTCCTAGTGTCGCATTAAACAAACATAATTTATCAGTCACAATACATATGCCGCGGCAAAATATTGTATAGGGGTCTCAATTATATAGAAAAGCCTCGCGGTATAATTTCAATGGAGTATTTTAATTTTTAAATGTATTTAAAGATAGGACGTAAGGCAACCCACACAAAATAAAATTCGCCGCGTATCGCCATCAGGCATACGTAACGATATCGTCCGATACGTCCCCTACTGAATGTTTGATAACGATTGCAGATAGGTTTGAGTACTCCCGCATCCCAGCCTCGGTTAATTTCGTATATTATATCGGTTAATAAATGTTTTGATTATCCTTAAAGGAAATTGTGATGGGAATATCATGTTTTTACAGTGCAGCAGTAATGTTATATTTATGCTTAACTAGGTTCCAGCGGCGCGGTTTTACCCGCGTCTTTGCTTACTGCTCGGCTCCCGTCGCCAGTAGCGTGATGTTTCATAGCCTATAACCCTTCTCAAGAACTTGGCTATCATACGCATAAAGAATTAGCGAGTTCATATAGATGATTTCATTTTGTTTCTGTTTATATTTTTTCCACCTAGAGCAAAATTTTATGCAAGAAAATTAGAATTCTATCAATTTGTTTTTGTTAAATTCTTAAATAAATATAGGTTTTACTTTTGCTAAGTACTTACTTTTTATGTCTTAAAATCCACCAAAATCTTGTTCCAAAATTAGCCACCCTAAGAAGATACTGAGTACAAATCCGTGGTATCGATCAGTCACTGCCCCACCCCACGGGTTAAGACCCCATTACCAGATAAATATATGCAATTTATTACATTTACCAATTTACATACACTTTGTGACGACATGTCTCTTGACTTAAACGTCGTTACGAAGGGCGACAGAATGACGTGACAATTTTTAAAATACACGACAAGAACATAAAGTGTTTGAAGTGAAACATTTATCAGGGTTATTACTTAACGAAATGGAGTAATTACGGTAAATAAGTGGTTATCATAGAGCCCGCAGAGCTAGGCACTACCAGAATATCATTTAAATATAATAATTGCGCCCTAAATTTTTCTTAATGTAATAAGTATTTCATCTGGGACATAGTAAAGGCAATATTTACTGGCGTAGAGGAGTTAAAATAGTAACTTTACAAAGTTCAAGCTCGACTCAACGGCTACTACCTTTGAGTAAGAACACCTGGATACTAGCTGACTTTTGACTTTATACATAGACAAGTTGTAAAGATTTCCCTCCTTTCCTTTTTCCTCACCTCCTTCAAGCCCTTCACCTACCCCACTCCCTTCACGATAGGCAGCGGCTTCGCAGAGTCCCTGATGTTTTAGAGCAATGCCAGGGATTCTGAGTCGTTCATGAGCGACAGTTACCACTTACCATTAGGTGTACTGTTTGCTCGTCTGCCACAGTCGGTAATAAAAAAAAATTAAGAGAACGTTCGATTAAGTAAATATTACAAGACCTTCTTCAAGACCGAACGTTCTCTAAATAACAAAAGCCCGGCTGTAACCATGTTGATAACAGTAGTTATGTCAAGTTAGATGCCTCTTTCATAATTTATGGGCGCCCTAAACAAATCCTGATACCAGAATGACCACTAACCACTTGATAAGAATAGAAGAATAACGAAGTAAGATAAATGAATCAGATAAACATCACTTAAAATTACCTTACATAATGTAACCAACTTTAATACAGGCAGTTTTATTAATCACATTTAACCTCAATAATAATTAGATACTATGAAAGGTTTAGGTGGCGACCATCCAGATTACAAAATTATTTAAAGAGACCATGACAAAATAAATGGAAAAACCTTTTTACAGTCACGCAACCGTAACTGTCAGGCTCCTTAATTAGTGTACATTATTAGCATAGATATTAGAGATCGGAAGACCCAAACTTTGGTGAAAAAGAAATATTACCGAGCCTAGTCCTCCAAAAATAATTATTCAATTAGAAGTTTCTTCGTTCTTGTCATAATTAGTCAAAAAGATAATTAAGGTGCTTTCTGATGTGTATAATGGGACCGTTATTCAGATGTTTTTTCTATATTTCTAGGGTCTCTTGTAATTATATTTATACTACGTCGACGTATTTTATTTACAAAATCTAAAGAAAACTGGTCAAGATTTTATATGTTTTTATGAATGTCCAGTTACGATATTTATAAATGTACGATATAAATCCTTATTTATTTCATCAATTTGGTTAAAGTTTTCAATATAAATTCAATTTTATGACGGACTTTATAAGTAACATGATGAATTGATTGCCTCATAAAGTGCATTCGCGACGTTAAAAATGTGCAATAAACTCTCTCCCTCAGGGTTTCAAACTAACTTTTTAAATGGAATTTCTCTATTAGTTGGGACGGTCTACAAATGGACAGACGGAGTTGTGCATTAAAGGACTTTTGGAGTATTGCCTTAGGCAACGCATGGCACGAGCAGAACGAATCCAATGTACTTATTGATCGGAATAAAAAATAATTCGATTGTGGAACGTATAGTGTCTGATTTTTGACTATAGCTCCAGGCGGTCTTGTTACTGTACCAGTTAAAATATTTTAACAACACATATGTGTGCATGTCTGTAACAAATTGGACTAATAAATTCCCTTTAAATATTTGATAAAATCGTATAAAATGACAGTGCAAGTTCTAAACTACTCAACAAATTACAGAAACGCTCAAAATGAATCGATGAATTCGTATGATTCCATCAATGTATAAATTTGATTTTTACAAAACCTATGGGACTTCCAGATATTTTTGTTCTTATTCAACCTGCGTCTGTTAATTTTATGTTTATTTAATGTAGTCATCACTGCGTTTTATAATTTTGACTTGTGGTAGAGAATAAAAACTCACAGATAGTAGGTAAATTTATTTATTTATTGGCTTACTCATCAAGATACAATCAGAAATAATAGATGCGTATATGTGCACAGGATGCTCCAGATATCAGGTTAGTTGTGACAATACAAAAATATTATATGTACTTTGACCGGATTTGGAACTACTGAACTCCGTCTAATTTCACTTTTGAATTTACCGAGACTAAATAAATAAATAGTAGCATACCTAGTTTACGTTAAACATAAATAATGATCATTGTTAAAAATAATATAGAACGAAACTAGAGTACAAATTACACTAAACTATGCTATTGTAGAAAAACCTAGCATTTGCTATTTAAAATTCTGGACCGTCTTGCGAAAACAAATGTATAAGAATTTCCTTCATTAAATTTAGCTTAAAAAAGGTTCTGGTAGTCCGTCCGGAACAAGTTGATAAATTAAACGACTCTCATGTTCCAGTTACCAAGACTTCTAATACGCTTGGGGTCAACACGGAATCAGTCGTGCAATCTTTATCACTAACATCTGGAGAGAGATAGCCAACTGTTTGATCTAGATAAACTTTGCCATTATTGTTGTCGTGATAGCTGATGTTTTATTAGAAAAGTTTGTTTGAATACAAATGTAATATTGCCTATATTGTATTTGGAATCTGCAGATGTGTAAGAGCTGTGAGATTTGATTACCTATTGTGAATGAGTTTTAGAATAAAATAAGAACTACTTCGGTTACTTGTATTGAATACGGTATTTGTGTATGAATTAAATGTGTTTCCACATTTTTATGATTCAATAAAAGGTAAAAGTTTCCGAGCAATCTATTACATTTAAAATAAAACGTACGCGCTACAACTACGAACGAGATAGCTAGTGCTAAATGTAGTCAAATATTCTAAATCTTAGCGTTAATTATTGGATATCACATCGACTTGAAATACCTATTAGAGCTTCTGTGACTTATTGAAGTAGTTAGTGCAATACAATTCGCAATAATTTAGCAAGTTAAACTGAGCTTGTTTTAATTTAGTACACTTCGAGTAAACCGAGTAATTAAATTGAAATTGTTACCTTCATAATAAAACATTCAAAATTTGTGCGAAGAAACAATTTTCCCCGTGACTCTTTTATTCAGAATTTATTAAGGGTCACCCTACTGTAAGTAACTGCTAGAAGAGCGGGACGTTTAAATTCTAAGAGAAGTGTCGTCGTATATCACACGAACATAATTTCTGGTTCCCCTTATAAAAAGTGGAGTTCCAGTATCCAGTGCACCGAGCGTCTGTTTCTTATTTCTATCCACACTATAACTGATTGTTTTTATAGCGAAGGGTGGCAGCCTTAAACTTTGAATCTATGAAACACGTGTAGGAAACTACGCTAAGGTAGGGTGCCCCTCGTGTACAACGTTGTTTAGTTTGGTCATCTAATAACAGAACAATATTTACTTTCAAAGTTTTGTTCAGTTTGCCGATGTTGCTACTGAAAATGTGCTGTATTTTGCACTGTTTATTACCGTAAGTCTAAGTAAGTTTTATTGTTATCCGATATTGCTATCAATTAGTAGATATTATCGATTGCTATCGATTAAATAAGTAGGTACCAAAGGTTCATTACTATGTCATTTAAATTCGTAGTGTATAATAATCTATGATTGTTCGAATAGTCGTTATAAATCGAATTTCACTGGTATCCAAAGTGATACGAAGTCAGTGAATGTAAGTAATTAAAAATGCAACCAACTCATTTAATAACATTTTATTTTTTTATTCAGCCAAATAATTTGCAGGCGATCACAGTGGCAGTTTTATCACAGAACGCGTTTACCCGTCTCGTCTTGAATCATTTTCCTCATGTGATAGTTTTACTACCGCAAATTAGTTGAATAATTGCACTAATCACCACTCGATTGTATGTGACTGCTCGGTTGTATGTGACGACACACTCGCGACTCAAAAGTAACGTCAGCAAGGCGACGATTTATCTATTAGCCTAGATTATTATAGCTCTATTATTTATTTATTAGCCTAGCTATCAAAGACGGTGGTTATATACTCATTGCTAGCTATCAATTATTTACATGAAGTAGAACTACGCTTTATTTGATAGTTAGACAAAACTTCGAGTTCCCGTAAATATTGCTATTGATATTAGCATAACAACCGGGACCTTAAACGGCTGTGCAGATTTAAATTTGTTTTTGAAATCGGGCATTCATCTAAAGGTTGCAACAAATGTTGAAACAAATTTGACATTAATTTATTGATACATTTTGACATAATTTATAAAATGTTTTTTTTTTTTTTTTTTTTTTTTTGTATTAGTTATAAATGACATGATGCCCGAGCCATATTTGAACAGTTAAGTACACATTTTGTATTGTTTTGTTAAAATTGTATACTCAGTATTGTTAAATTTTTTTTTTTTTTTTACATTGTGATTTGTGAAATAGAGGTACATTGTGAACTCCTGTGGTAAATTAAGTTCATCTTACTTTATACTTATACCAAAAATTAACAGTTTATATAATATCTACATAGAAACATTTATCACAGTTCACATGTTGCCTTTACCTTTTGTAGCAATATGCAAATTGAGGCAACCTGTAAAGCACACATTTTACTTTTTAATTTTCTTTACAACATAGAAAGCTGTAAGTAATTAAGTATCTATAGAGTTAAGTGTATTGCCTGCGTCACTTTGCATGCTACTTGAAACTGTAACTTACAAAAATTGTAATAACCTGGCGATTAAAAAGAGTGGCCTGAGTTTCTTGCCAGTTCTTCTCATGGCTCTACTTCGTCAGCGAACTGGCTGTAGGTTAATTTGCTGACATTTTGTAAACTTTGACGTTCATAAGTGTTAATTTAATTAACCTAAATGAATAAACATATATTTCATTTCATTTCAAATGCCCTTAACGTTAAAAATATATCGATAAATACAGCTGTTATTTAGATGCATGCAGCCCCTTGATTGTATTATAATATATGGCTCTATTATTAATTAACAATTCATATTTTTGAGTACCTTCTTTGTAGAATCAAAGCCGAATTTAGAAACTGATTAAACTCAAATGAATCCAAAATTTAAAAGCAAAATAATGTCAATGGCACCAAACAATTTGCAAAACTAGAACCCGATCCTTTATCTCGGGTCAATACACTCGTAATATTGATGAAACTTGATACCACTCGAATTTCTGACAGCAACTGTAATACAAATCCCTGTGCTATCCGAATAATCTCAACCACAATTCGCCGCGAACCCCTCTCGCTCACCCTAAATCAAAGCGTTCGTGTCACAACTCAACAATAAAAAAGGGAATATTTATACGTTATTTGTTGTCGGTTCGTATTAAAATAAAGCGGCTATCTAGGCCTCACCACCCTCCTCTGCCTTATCTAAGATCAGGATTGCATAAAATTCTCATCTCTCTTTCGAATGTGACAGTCGCCGGCCGGGAAGCACGCATCCCATTTTGGAGACCACCCGTTGTATATAGTAAGCTATATTTATGTAACAAACGCCCGCATTAGGCAACGTATTAGTCCAATATTAGCCAGTGATCGGAGTAAATAAGGAAAACTTTTATTATACGGGAGTGCTTGGCTTTGATGTGAAATATCTTATGTGATATTGGCATGCGGATATCCGACTCGTGTCGTTATTAACTGTAGTAAAATAATCAATGATATTGTTTGCTTATACGACGTTATTACAATTACTGTTCTTTATCTATACACAAATATGATATACAAATTTATGGTAGTAGGTACAGATTTTTACTGAAACAAAAGTAGCTACATTGGTCAAAAGCTCCTAAAAAAAGCTTAACTACCTGGAGAGTGTAGCAATTTCAAGCCTTCAAAGAGACGTACTATTTTTAGAACAGATTATGTCTTCATCTATATGGACTTTTCTTTAGTTTTTTGGCAACCATTTGCTGAAAATGCGTTTTCTAGGACCATATGCGTCAATTACCATTTACATACTGTCAGGTAGATTGCTTTATAGCTTTGGTATCATATTTAAAATATGTTTATACCTTACTTTGTCTCTATCCTTGTTTTTAATGGTACAAAAGAAAAAGACAAAACACAAAGTGACATGTAATTAATACTGATACAAGAGGTAGTGGTAGGCCCCAGTTCTGACTGGACCGTAGTCTGATGTTAAAGAAGTACATTCTTGGCATCTACTTACTTAATCTAAGTAAAAAAGTGGACTTGTATGGCAATTTAATTGGAATTTTAATATTATTATCAAATAGTATTATTACTTATGATTTAAGTATGTTAGTGGATGCGAACATTTGTTTACCCTTTTAAAGATCCCCTACGCAGATTACTGCGATGTCAATCTCCATTGCTATAAAGCTTCTAATCATAATGAACATACTGCGTGAAAGTCAAATTAGTTTTTATTCTTCAGTGTCTTATATGTGAACATTTGTGCAGATCTATGTCTGTTATAGGGAATAAATTGGATAAAATTTTAGACACAAAGTATAGGTAACCGCAGACTTATATAGGGAAAAGGGAGTATATCATAATATATCTGAACATTATGTAATATTTAAATTAACTAAGATTATTCAGTAATTGCTTAATTTAGTTTATTTTTTGGTTTTGTTTTCATCAGTTAAAAGAGCTAGGGTATCTAAAGTTATTTCAAATTTAGAACAAATAAGTAAGATTTTTTTTACTCGATTACTCGAAAATTTTTACTATCGAATCACATTTTTATAACGGAAGCAATTTTAGTATTTGAAGTTTGATTATTTTGCTTTTCTGCGTCGCCAGCTTAGTCCGGTCAGAAGTGATTTTAAAGTACAAAAATGTAATAACTTGAGAGGGAATTAAAATCTTGAATGGTTTTTAGTTTTTTAGTAACTAAATCAATTAAAGGATTTCTTATATACTAGATGGCAGCCCTCGCTTTGCTTCGGTATCGAACATTTCATTCGGTCTCATCACAAACTCTCACGGAAAATATATACCATGGCAATAGTATCGTATTACATTATTCGGATTTACAAAGGCGCTTAAAATATTTAAATTTTGTAAATGACTGAAAAATATGTTAAACATAATAAAATATAGCCTATGCTACCCGCTTAATTTATTGATTTCTAAGATGAAAGGATTTTTCAAATCGGTAACGTAGATTTTTAGTTAAATCGTTGCAAACAAACAAACGTTATAATCAAATCTTTTCTCTTTATAATATTAGTTTAGAATAAGAGTTTTATAGATTAAAAAATATATATTATTTGGAGTACCTACATATAAAAATAAAGAATAATTAAATACTCATTTGTTATTATTAATAAATATTGCAAATAAAATTAAATGTATTATTTAATTGTTTTTTTTGATATTTGTATTAATTTCGCATGATTTTGAACTTCGAAATGAGACGATCGACCGTAATATGTAAGTACATACCTAAATTTAATTCAAACCTTCCGTGACGAACTAACATGAGCTGCGTGCTATTAATCCAGCGATAGTAGGCAACCGCCTACTAAGGCAAAGGACTCTACACTTGCAGCCCTGTCTTTTTATGTAGTGAACGAAGTCACGAGCAAAATTCACCTTTGTACAGTGTAATGTGGAATGCCGCTGTTGCCAAAACTTTAGGAACACCTGTGTTATAACAGATCCCCTCAAAAGAAGGTATTTCCCATATTCCGTTTGGCAGAAAAGCTACATCTAGATTTAAAAATGTCAAACTATAAAAGCGTATATGAAAGGACAAACGGCAAAATACTTTTACAAAGTATAGTTGAGAGTGGGTAGAATATTTAATGAAAGTGCATTTCGATCTGAAACACTTTTAACGTCAAACTAACGCAATAAAAGCAAGGGTGTTTACGGCACGTGCTTGCTCGAGGCGGGATCTACTCCCCGTTAATGCAGTCTGTGAATTATCAATTCAATTAAATTTCAAATGGTAGATGCACCGTTGCGACATTGCCTCGGGTTAGAGTGCCGTTGTCATTTGACAGAAGTTAAGGGCTTGGTGATCCAGTTCCCTGAGAGCAAAATTTAATAACGATTATGGACACTGAAACAATAAACCATACTATACTTCACTACATAGTTTAAAACAAAGTCGCTTCCCGCTGTCTGTCCCTATTTATGCTTAGATCTTTAAAACTACGCAACAGATTTTGATGCGGGTTTTTTTAATAGATAGAGTAATTCAAGAGGAAGGTTTATATGTATATAACATGCATAATATAGTAGAGAAACACTGATAAATTTTGATGTTTTTAATGTGTAGTCGTAAATAAACAAATTATTTGCGCTTACATTGCAACGCTGGCTAAACCCTACAAGATAGATCAAAATAATGTACTACAGTATTGTACATCTTAAAAAGGTCTACAAAAAATTCCGTAATAGTATATGTCTATCTCTAAGGGATAACCCACAATAACAAGCGGGCCGGCATTCTGTAGTAAAATTAAATATACTATAGAATGTGTAAATACAACGTTCACAGCATTTTGTTTTTCTTCGCATGGGCAATGCTGATACTAAATATAGTATCAGCATTACACCCGTGCGAAGCCGGGGCGGGTCGTTAATGTTAAACAAATGCATAAAAAGTATAATTTGAAACAGTTAATGCAATCATGCGTCCCTGATACTGTCCCTGAGCACTACAGACTATGCTAATTATTCAACGTCTTATTTTGTGTTTTATATCTCCTTTTATTTCTAATTTGGTGATTGGCTGTTGGTAGCTACTTCAACAGTTCTTATTCTTTGTAGAATAACATCAAGATTGTGTACTAGTTTATTACGTTAATTGTTGTTCTTAAAACTAGTGTACCCATGAGAAAGTTCGAGGCCGTGTTATTATTATTGGCTATAATATTATAATTAGGGTGTTTGCTTGCTAGGCGGGTCAGTAAGTTGATATATTAAATATCTACAAAGTAAAGCTGCCGCTCGTTTCTGGTGTTCCCTTAATCGCTTATTACGATATCTATATTAAGAGCTGCTTTGTTGTGAGATATATTCAACCATAAATTTGCTTTAGCACACTTAGAGTAAATGTTGTTTGCATATTACAAAACAATAATGTCGATTTTTGCTTGCAATTTACCTCAGTAAAGTGCCAGTTGTCACTGTCATAATGAGTCTTATTGAATTTTAATTTAGATGGAAATTTTTGTAAATAGTTGTAAAGCAATTAAATATGTGGTCGACTATACCGTCATCTAAACTGCAGACCACTAGTCGTACAGTTTATTTGTATGATACAGCATAATATTTTAGTAAAATAATTTTGCGATAATTCCAAATATTAACTCGTGCGATGTCTGGGTGGGTCACTAGTTTATATTAATTCTCAATCGTGCCGTTAATTAATTAAAAAAATAAAATTAAGTGCTCAAGTGCCTCGAACTTCCCGTAAGTATATCTCACGGTATCACATTCGTATACGACATGGCGACAGTTAGCGCAGCCTCCCTTATTAATTGGTCTATTGCAGTAAGTAATTACCCACTACAAACTAACTGGGACTATTACTGGGTAGATGCAACTACAGGCATAACTTTATTAATTGCTAAGCTATGTACCTACCAAATCTACATTGTTAATAGTTGTTTCAGTATTATATTTTGACCTGTTGCCCGCAGCTTCGCCCGCGTGAATGTCGGTTATACCTGTCTTTACATTGACGATTTTTCATACAAACTTTCATCCCATATTTTAACCCCTTCAAGCCATTTTGCGCGATAAAAGATATATTGCTTATATTGTTCCCCGAGGCTTAATCTATCTGTATACCAAATTTCATCAAAATTGGTTCTGTGGTTTAGGCGTGAAAGCTTAAAAGACAGACAGAGTTACTTTCGCATTTGTAATATTAGTATGGATTATCTGTTTGTTAAATTGTGGCAAATCTAAAGTAATACAATAAAATAATATTAAAAGCCAACTAATTTTATACAACTTCAGTGGAAAATATGCATACTAACGTATGGTAAGACGATCGAGGGGGTTGGGAGGGAGTCTCCAGCGCTTTCTTAATGTAGGTAATGTGTAAAATAAGTGTTATTTGTTAGTAGGTATGGTTTTTATTTATTGGGTGTTATTAATGCCAATACCTTTTGATTATTTTGCGCTTATTCGTCTTCATTATGTCAGTACAAGATAGACTTGTAAAGTACGTTTAACTTTGGAAAAGACATATTGGAGCTTGCCTACTCTCAATTTGACATTGAGTATACAAGCAGGCAATATATACTCAATATATACCCTATAAATACTCATACAATATCACTTATAAGTTAGTCACATTTTAAACCAGAAAGCAGTAATTAGTTTTATGTAGCAATGTATATTTTAGTTACATAATAATATTTTATTATATTAACTTAATTGCCGTATTTTATCCTTTGTAAACTGTGTTTTGTTACAAACAACTATTAATATCACACTGCTTCATTTATTGCACTACTTTGAATTTCTCTTCACCACCTTGGGTTGACTGGTAGAGAATACTTTTAGCATTAAGGTGGTTCCGACGAAATTTCGACGAAATTTCGACGAAATCCGCGACTTTAATCTCGATAATTGAGTAGATTCTAATGCTATTTATTCTTTTTTTTTTTGCCAACAATATACTTTAATTCATGAACTTTAGAATAGTAGAAGAATTATTTACAATAATTGATTATATAACTTATACCAACGATATTAAAACAACGTGATTTCACTTATTTCGAAATATTACTTTTTAATTACTATAGTTATAAATATAAAAGTTATACTGAATCAACCGGAATAAACCAAATGTCAACTCTGTAGGTTTATTTCATTTATTAGGATAATGTTTCAATAGTTATTGATAATTTGGCTGAATCAGCGTCGCAGGGGCTCTGCGCGGGCGACGGGAGGCAGAACGGCAGAGCGGCGCAAGCCCTTCTGACGGACGGACGTGTGCGGTTTTTTTTTAAATTATTTACGTAATTCAATAATTGCAAATAAATAATATCAAAAAAAAATATTGTGTGGATAGATTTACCCCCAGTTTCTGAAAGGCTGATCAACGAAAAATTTACTAATCATCTGTTAAATCTCATGTGAAGTACCTAAAAGCATGCTAAAATCATGTATAATTAGTTTAATTTGATCTAGTTAGTTACTTATTAGATCAAATTAAACTAAATATTCATGCTTTTAGCAACCCCATTGGTACTTCACATGGGATTTAACAGGTGATTAGTTAATTTTTCGTTGATCAGCCTTTCAGAAACTGGAGGTTAGTGTTGCAAATAAATTAGATTAGTTATTTAGATTTTTTTAGTGTATTAAATACGTAGGTATTTACCTACATTTATTATTATTTTTCATCAAAATGACTAAAATTTCACGACTGAAACAAATACAAATGCAAAAGATTCAACACAAGAATATCCTGTAAGTAGGTATATACCTATCTTCATATTTTTAGTAAAATACCTTCTTTGAGATACTGACCTAGGATATCCTTTAATTATGTTTAGTTCCACATAAACTAGGTAACAGGTGGTGAGCCTATTGTCGCTCGTGATAAGATCAAGGCAACACCAGGCCTCAAGAATCAGTAAATTCCTGCTGTTATATACCCTAGGGGTATGAATATGAGCTTGCTACAATATTGTCTATGTCTACTATCATTTCGAACTAGGTGTGTGGTAGGTGGGCACATGAGTAAAATATCTAACTTGGATATTTACTCATGTGGCAAGGGCGCTTTCCGATTCCGACCGACGACGACGGCGACGCCGGCGTAGGTACGAGGTGCTTCGGTCGGAACACGAACGTCGGCGTCGGTCGTACAACTAGCATAGAACTCAAATTACAATGATTATACGTGACATGCGTCGGTTTGCGACCTAGTTAGGTACCTACACAAAACAACCATACACGCTGCTGTTAGCTACCTAACTATCTACGTTATCTTGCACGAGCATAAATACCTATACATTCTATATATACATACGGTGTGTACTTGAATATTCTATCGGTAAGTAATACCGATAAAATAATTAAGTATTTACCTCGTTAGATTTTTTTTCATGAGCTGATAAAATCAGTGATATAAGATACTAGGCTAAAGTAAATACCTACCCTTCTACTTTCAATGCATCTTATTTTGATTTATTTATTTGATTGCAGGAAAGGAAGAAAAAGGCTTTACAAAACGTCTTAGTCTCTAACCAAACTAAAATATTTGAAGACTGTGAAATTATCACAATTAGGTAAATTAAAAATCCTACTCTCTGTTCCTTTATTATCGTACTATATGAATTTTTAATCCTAAAATTAAATAATATATTGTTGAGTGCCTACTGGACATAACAAAACTAATACCGTATTTTTCGAGTGATAGGTGTATGTAGAAAGTAATAGACCCGGCACGGTGGCACAGTATAAAGAATTCTACTCTTTTTTGTACAGTCTTTACCTAACTAGGTAAAGGCAAAAGAATTATGTTTTAGCACTCTATGTATGTATGTATGTATCTTTATTATATTATATTATAAGTGTATGTACTGTAAAACTACCCCGTGACGTCATCCGCATGGATCCGTTACTTAGCGATAATATTACATTAGTTCTACTTTACCGATTTTGCATTATATTATACATTTAGAATACTACAATATGTACGTACATACAAATATATGTATGTACACATATATTTGTATGTACATATTGAAGTAATCTATACTTATAATGAATCTCTAGCGAGGTAATTTTCACGGTACATCGAAATGACTCAAACAGTGGGTACTATGCGTCTACTTTGGCAATTGTTCGTGTTACTTATTTTTTTGTACCTTACGTACGGGCACTTACTAGAAGATTTATTTATTGAAAAAGTATTTACAATATCATTACAGATAAAAACCCAATACGATATCATAAAAAACCTAAAATTAAAAACACTAATTACTAAATAAATATATCTACTTATCCAATACTATACATTTTTGTGCAACATCCTTGAATTTTGATAGGGTACATTGAAAAATATCAAAGTCAAAGTCAAAGTCAAAGCATTTATTTCATTTAGATCATAAAGTATGATGCTTATGAAAAGTCAACATTACATTTTGTCAGCCAATTGACCTACAGCCAGTTCGCTGACGAGGTAGAGCTGTGAGAAGAACTGGCAAGAAACTCACGCCACTCTTTTCAATCGCCAGATAATTACAGTTATTTGAATGAGTTACAATTTAAACACTCAACGCAACCAAAGAACCATACAAAGTAATTATTACAAATTAACTAATTAATATAATACTAAGATTAAAGAAAGAAAACAAGGAATTCAATTATTTAGTTTCAACTAGTATGGTAATTTGACTACGTATTTTAATTAAACTGGTAAATGCACCCCCTGGTCACATTGAACGACAAGGTAATACTGGATTGAATATTAAATGTAAGCCATGCCAAGATTGACCAGTCATCCCAAGTATCAATTTCTATAGATATAATGATATACACATAGGAATGATGACGCTTTGTTTAAAGCATGTGTAACTGAAAATCCTTATCAGCTCCATCATTTGAATTCAGTTTTGCTGGTGAATGGTGCTGTTTCAAATTCAGTGCAGTGGTGGCCATACAGAGTAAAGATACTGTGGAAGAAAAAGGAAATAAAGAGGACCGAGGAGGTAACTATGCCTTCGGACCACTGACTTTCAGACAAAACTTACACTTTACGTCGTTATGTACATCTCCAGCCAAACCGTCCCGCTTATTCTAAAAGATCTACTTCCGTAAAATTTTTGCTGGCTATACAATATACAAAACGATTTACTGAAGTTATATTTGTGATATCCAGATGAACCGAAAATAAATAAGGAAAATGAAAATATGTTAATTCATATAGGTTAATTAAATTAACACTTATGAACGTCAAAGTTTACAAAATGTCAGCAAATTAACCTACAACCAGTTCGCTGACAAAGTAGAGCCATGAGAACAACTGGCAAGAAACGCAGGCCACTCATTTTAATCGCCAGGTTATTACAATTTTTGTAAGTTACAGTTTCAAGTAGCATGCAAAGTGACACAGGCAATACACTTAACTCTATAGGTAATTAAATACTTACAGCTTTCTATGTTGCAAAGAAAAATAAAAAGTAAAATGCGTGCTTTTTACGAGGGATATCTTTAGGTAGGTGAAAGAGGGTTTGTATGAATGGGAGATTAAAAATACTATGGAAAACAGTATAAAAATGTCTATTGGAAAAATCAATATCCACGCGAATGAAGTCGCGGGCAACAGCTAGTCTATAATATGTATGTATTTACAAAAAAAAGAAGTATATAAGTAGTATATCAGTTGTTTAGTACCCATAACACAAGCAAATATAATTGCTTAATTTGGGGCTAAGATGGCTCTGTGTGAATGTGGTAGAATATTATTATTATATTATAGTTATAAGGTGCATTTTATGCTTTTTGTTTAATTATCTCAATTTTGGCATATGTGTGGATTGGTTCCTTTTTGCATAAGTAGGTCCAATTGTTTTTTTATGCTTATTAGTTTAAAGTGTAAGTTAAACTTACTTGTGATTTTTATTATTAGTATCTACATTTGTTTTTCTTATAAAGTGGTTTGTAAGTCAATTAAAATTTTATAAAAACCATGTTTTAAATTTATAATAATTGATGTGATACCTATAATCTTGTTTTAAGGAAAGTTTTGTGTTAGTTTTAAGTTTAAAAAATGAGTGTATTTTAATAACTTTTAACTTCAGTTTGATCGATAATGATCTAATACTTTATAATTCTGTTGCGTTAAAATGCCGTTAAACTATAAGGTTTTAAGTTTAACCGCGTTTAAGCGTAACAATGAATCAAGTTTTGTACTCTTATTTAAACACATTTATAGACTACCAGACTTAAAAGCAGTGAACGGACGTTAACCACACGAAAGTTTAACATAAGGTAGTTCCACAAGTATTAATGATAAGCTAAATTGACATTATGTGCTATACCGACATTTTAGTTACAATTAAGTTCTTTTGTTTTTTAGGTTTTTAACAAACAATATTTTTTATGAAATAGAGACACTAAAATGCCGTTACGCTAAGCGTAGTGGCATTTTAGCCGCTGATCTATTAGATTTTTGTAACACCAATGGTATACTAAAACGCAAAAAAACGTTTTATTATAAAATTTAATTATATTTACAAACTGACAGGAGAATAAATTGAAAGTATTTCATTTGATCTATATCTTGGAACCTTTAAATCTCAAATAATTGTTGTCATTTGTAAGTGACAACGGTTTCAATTTTTGCCGCGTTTTTTGAGTGTTTACTCAAAACTCGACTTTGGCAGTTAACGGCATTTTAGTTATACTACGGCAGAGCTGGGTTTTGAGTTTATTGGTTTAACCCACAGTAGTTATTTTTATTTCTACTACATATTTAACAAACGTCATGATTCTAAACACTCATCTTTGCTTTCGCTACTATATAAATAATAAATATATAAATAATATATACTAAAAAATATACATACTTACTAAACGAAATAATAAAAGATACTAAAAAAATAATTCATTATTTTCGCGTCTATCAGATTTTAGCTCTGCGGTTTCGGACAAGTAAGGTCATTGTCTTATAGTTGTGCTACTGCTACTTGCCGCTAGAGGGCGGACTCGCACGCAATGTTTTTTTCGGGTGAGGCGCGGGGTGGTGAGGAAGCGAAACGCTCAAGGTCATATGTGACGGGACGCCCTTAAGTCCGCCGTTGTACTTTCGTGCGTAAAGTTCAATTTTAAAAAAAACTTCGGACACCATGATTTTCATTATTATTTAGAATGGAACTGTACATTTGGTTGTCCATTTCTCTTGTCTATTTTGAACAACTAAAAATTGTTATTGTCGTACTTTGTTGTAAGTATATTCTTTTTTAACCTTTATAAATTAGATTAATAGAAATAAAACCATACAAGGTAAGCTTTACCATGTTAGAGACAGTCAAAATACAAAAGGTAAACATTTCTAATTCGTCACAGACAGGGGAGAGACTCATTGACTTGGGGTAACTTTCATTAACTTTTCCAATGAATACAAGCATTTGTCTCCAATTTGCTTGCATTAGTAACAAACCTTTTGTCTGAATACATAATCAAACAAATATTATACTTTTTGACTAGTTGAACTCGAATGACTAAAAGGCAAGTGAATGTTTTGTGTATTAAGATTTATGTAGCCTTATTATGATTTTATTCAGTAAAATCGACCGATAATCTAAGCATAAAGGCTTACAGATTTAGTTCAAACCAATATTACGATTATATTTTTTAAGAATGATGTATTTTCTTATATTATGCTCTATCTGAAGATAAATTTTTATACAAAGAATTTATCAAAATGTTTCGTACCTCTGTCTCAAAGACAATCTCTAATCGCAACAAGTTGGGCTCGTTTACGTTACGGCCTCATAATTACATTAACTACGCAATGCATGTGTTACATTGGGAACGCACAGGATGATACCATTCATGTCTTAATATAAACAGGCCATACTTTTTTTAACTGCTGGTGAAAGAGCCAACGGCCTAACCATTGATAAGCAATCTATACTATTATATTACCTATATGAAATGAAAGAGTTGTTTGTTTATTTGTTTCAACGTGCTAAACTCTAGAACTACCAGTCGGATTTGAACTAATTTCATCACCTACTTTTATTTTCCTTTTTTTTAACGAAAATACAGTTACATACATATAGTGATATTTATATGTAAAATGTAAACTTTTCTTTGGAACAATAAAGTATTATTATTATACATACAAAGCGATCTGCATTTCTACACAGTAGAACAACAAGGACAAAGACAAAAATGAAAAATAAACATCACAAAACAACACGCCGTATATACAGATTTACCCGTACCCTAGCGAGCCGGTCCAGACAAATTGTCGCACCCCATGTTCGCATTATTGACGATATTTAATTGTTTGCGTAATTTATTTCTACAAAGCAGGGTGCGCAGTACTGTGTTCAGAGTTGTATACTCAGTTAAAGCTGTTTTGGAATTAGCAAACTTTTGTCGCTTGTACTTCGTAGACTTATTGTAAAGAGGTTTTGAAGTATAATGGTCAGTACCTACTATTACAGTGTACTGTTATTCTAGTAACAATTTCATCAACGCATAGCTTTTTTGACACGATCTGGGTCTAGATCTCTGGATGTTATAAACAGCTACAAAATAAAATAGAGCATATATATTATAAAGTATCAAAAACAATATATTAAGTACTTTACATAAATAAAATTACTTAACAAAATGTTGTGCCAGCCTACACATTTGACATTGAATTTAAACTCAAAAATAATTGTAAGTATTTGACCAAACTATGCACTGGGCAGTATTCAAGTACGTACACGAACTGCAGATACAGTTAACGCACATAACCAGAGGGCACCGAGCAGAACTAAACGTCAGTACAATTTAGCCTGCCATCACATTCACTGCGCGACAGTTGCATATTTCAATGTTAGTCACGCGCGCTTCGTAGGGTTACAATTTAAATTGTACTAAATACTATGCATGCCGATGTGTATAGAAATAATTATACTAAGTAACAGAAAAATTTTGAAACGAAAACTGTTCGTTGTTATTTTTAATGGCACTAAAATTGCAATAGAAAATAAGTACCTAGGTATTAACTATTATTTTACGGCGTATAAGAGATAACCATAGCCCATGTGCAGTATATTTGGTTATGGCATATAAATTATTCGTTAGCGTATTCAATCCCTTGAATGATAGCATTTAAACTATCACGTTATGACAATGCGACAAGAAAATCGGGTAATAGCGTTCTAAATGCCACCGCAATGATGGTTCATATGTAATGTTTGGAGGCCAATAATGAAAGTCTTCAAGCTAAAATTTGGATTTTATTTACTTTTATTAAATTTAATAAGGTCTATCTATTCTATTTACTCCAAGATGCATTGTTTTTTGCTTAGCGTGAGCCGATCAGTAATTTTCATCATTGCGACATGCTAGTTCACCTATTCCTAAATAATATTAACTACATAACTAGAGTCAGTATATATCTTTTAAAGATCATATTCTGATATTAATTTACAATATAAAGTCAACTGCCGATTCTGTCCCTGTAGGATTAACTTGAACTTAGACTATTTAAAAATTAACGAAGGTAAAGCCCGGGTTTTACCTTTGTCAATGTTTAGCTTATGTCGAGATAAACTTGAAACAGCGGACTATTGTCTATCATAAATAATATTATTATTTAATATAACATCATCGTCATGTATGTATTTATTATTTTGATCACGATTTTTCTGAGTCTGACAAAGTCTACAAATACTTTTTTCTTGTGGGTAAGATTTCAATTTTATCTAATAAAGCTATTATAAATAACTCGTGCCCAATAGTACGCACATACTATTTATGTCATGATGAACTTTGATGTTATAGACAGAATACTGTGGTCATCTTTTACAAAAATGTAGAACTCTCGATATATTATAAAAACTTTCAAACTTTATACTTTTTCAGCTGTCGATTTGAATTTATCTTCACAAATTCGAAATGGACGTAGGTAACCTACGTCCATTTCGAATTTGTACCTTCCTAATTACAACATATTGGATCTGTACACCATCTAATTCCGTTAACAGGATTACTCATAATCTAGGGTTGTCCATCAAGTTTCGATAACACAGCTAGTCATTTATCCATTTGGGGCAATAAGAAAAATGACCCCTATCAGTGACGGGCTTATCTTAATAAGTTTCCGTAGATAATTGTGCGTGAGCGTTATCTCGAAATAATGCGTTCAGTGCAATTATATCATAGTTAATTCGGTTGCGTGGGTTTTTGGGTTACGTGCGCATGATGTTTCTAAGGTAACAACAGTTTTAAGTCTCAATCAATCATTTGTCTAAATACACAGTTATTTCGTTTGTAACATAAGTAACTTGTGTCTTATTTGTATGTATATGAGACTTCAAATGATTTGATAGCTTCGTCTTTTATTCTTAGACTGCGAGATCTTCTGGTTTAAAAGTTTCTGCTATAAAAATATTCTTCTATCTTTGTTTCGTGCAAACTATCTTTGTGTCATACCATGCTAGCATTGGTATATTGTCCACTATTCTTGAACAACACTGTTCCCATACCATGACCATGCTATGAACGTATGGATCGGCGAGCAACACGATACGCTCTACTATACCTACTGAAGAGTATAAATATATTTTCATCGACAATTCGACCTATCCGCAGAATAAAGTTATATTTGCAAAATCTCAACTTTACAGGAGAGCGATTTGAATTTAATCAGACACAAAATTAGATGTAACTTTTTTAGTTTTTGTTGTATACAATTGATTCTTGCACCAAACACGGGAAACTGTTTAAGGCTTCATTTTTTATGAAAATATTTAATTAAAACCCAGTAATTTTAAATTTAGTAGTATTTATATGCACAAGTGATGATTTATTGCGGACATCTTAATGTTATATAGACATTTGTAACATTGTTTTAGGGAAAAGTGTTAGTATTATGTGTAAATATAACTTTATTTTTTGTATATACTATAGTTTTTAGACAGTTGTATGTGTAAACAGTATATTTTAATGCATTAAACCATGTTTTTTTTTTGTATTTTTAACCAGAATATATAGGTTAAACATATTTGGTCACATTATAATAATTAATAATTACCTTCTCTATAAGTATAATTTTTTTTTTATATATAATCCTCCCAAAATGACTCCAACCCGCCTGATGGTAAGCAGTCAGTGAAATCCAGAAGTGGTGGCCACCATACTAAAAGCCATAGTCTTAAACTGCTGGTATGGTGGCCTTCACTATGTTAGCTGGGAATGGGGTTAGGAGAATGGAATGAGGGAGGTAAGGCAAGGGGAAAGGGGGGAAGTTGGGCCTCCGGCGCTCTCACTCACCGAGCGAAACGCAGTAGTACGGAGACTACTACTCTTACGTCGATCTTCTATGAGAGGGTAGTACTTCCCTGGACGATCCGGCCCATTCATGCTAAAATAACTTAATTGGGTACAAAGTTACATCAAAAATATCAATTCAAAGTTTTTATCATTCTTGTTTACTATCAATATCCATCTTATTATTATTGTCAGTACTTGAGCAAAGGAGAGATTTAAAATAATCCGCTTGTTCAGAAGGTATTATTCCTAAATTTAATTAGACTAAAATGAGATCCTTATGTTATTTTTTGATAAATTCTCTTCTTCTTCTCTTTATTGGCGCGATTTGCTTGAATAAATAGAGTTGTCAAACCAAGCCTTGTACAACTGGAACATTGAAATAAAATGAAATGAAATGAAAATATGTTTATTCATATAGGTTAATTAAATTAACACTTATGAGAAAATTAACCTACAGCCAGTTCGCTGACGAAGTAGAGCAATGAGAAGATCTGGCAAAAAATCAGGCCACTCTTTTTAATCGTCAGGTTATTACAATTTTTGTAAGTTGCAGTTTCAAGTAGCATGCAAAGTGACATTGAAATGCTAAGACTGCCGTCTAGGTAAAGTTTTGTCGAAGATTTACGAATGTAGTGTGACTAGACAGGAACGAAGGTTCGGACATGGTCACATACACTTTTATCAGTATCAGGCTGGATTACTTGATGGTGGTTTGTGTGGCGTCCTCACATATCCTCGTCTATAATGGTGCTCCCATCGTACTTTTCCTAAGCTGTTGAAATAATTTCGCCACTGACAGACAGAGTATATGAACATTGTCTTACAGACATTAACTATTTTAGAATGGCGTTCCTTTTCATCCAAATCAGATTTTACGGGTAAAAAATATTTAAATGTATATGTACGATTGTTATTAACTTCGCGATTCAAACACCAATTTTTTTGTTGCTTTTTAGAGTATTTGTCACATAAGCCCAATGCTTTTCTCGACTACCCAAACACCAGAACTTTTGAAAACAGTCAATTCTTTGGTTATGCGGTAATTTTTCAAAGCATCGGTATCTACAGCAACAAGGAGGGCCTAAAGTTTTGTCATCAACTACCACAACCCAACCCTTCTTAGTAACATATTTCTTGTCACAATTTTCAAGACATTTTCTTTTCACATCAGACCACTCAGATATACGATGTAACCGTTTCTTGATTCTTTTCTTGGACGAGGTAGGACTTTTATCATCACTAGTGTTATAAGGTGCGCTGCAAATGTTAACCGTTGAAGGTGATGCAGTCCAGTGATCATCACTATGTATTGAACAGAAGGTATCATGGCAAGGTATCATTTAAAGAAGAAGGCATAGGGGTGGAATCATACATTGGTATAGAAATTGAAGGCAAATCGTTATAGCTAATTGCGGGTAAATTTTCAAAGTTGGACGGTACTTCGAGTACTAGCGGTGTTAGTACGTTATTTTCTGGTGTTCGTGACAACAATAGATTTTTTCTATACAAGTTTCAGCATGGAGCGGTAGCGGCATTGTATTAGGTGTGTTTGTATCATGAATCGGAATCGCATTATTATTTTCAGACTGGACTGGCTGTAAGCCGGATGGTTGAATTTCTGAAGCTGATGTACCAAGAACGTCTTTCCGTACCTCAGACATTACTAGATGAATGTTTTCAGCACCTTGTGGTAGTGACGATTGCATACAAGCTTTACGATAGGTAATCATACTCTGAAAATAGAAATCAGTGTAACTAATACATTACACAATTCAATAAAATAATAATGATCCAAACAGTTCCTAATTATTTTATATAATGAATAAATATTGAAATAAAATAATTTTGTTTAAGTTTTCATAGACATTTTCAGTCGGAAGAAAGATATATCTTAATATCAACCGAAGAATAAGGTAACATCTTCATATAAACTTCATAATTTAGAAATAACTTCCACTGAACAAGGTTACATGTGCATATGGAATCAAATATTTTACGTAATTCACTAGTAATAAAGTAATATATGAAGAAGTGTATATACAATTTTAGTAGTAATTATACTGTTTTAATTAATGTTTTATGCATCGAATAAACTAGTATTTTACTATTTTATTATTTATTTAAGGTAAACTGATGTGTTCGAGAGAAAAAAGATTTATATGAATGTGAAACCTTATTATTACATTTTCTGATTAAAAAAAAATTTTCTACTGGAAAGCTGCCAAAAAGATAATAAAATCAATTAAATTGAATAATGACAAATAAAATAAGTAAAAATATATTGATTTACCTGAAGAAATATCAGAATCTGTATTTTTTTCATTATTCATCACAGAGGATTATGTTCATGTTTTAGAGAATTTTGACACTTTTCGGTTTGATAACATGTCCAACATTATGTTCAGAGCGTGTACTTTCATCTTGATTACTTAAATTAATGTTAATTCAAAAAACAACAGATTTGCATTCACAGAGTGAGGTATAGAAAGCGCGCGCTTGACGCGGCCTACGAACGACGAATATGAATACAAGTGTCGGTGTAACCGCGCGCGCGGTATGAGGGCGCACCGCAGCCGACGGCGTCTAATGGTACTTGTGCGCTCGAGTTCTTACTCGGTGGAACAAGAAATTACATGTATCTTTATTCAATTGCTATCTTCGTAACTACAAAAGTTTTGATTTTTTTTATTAATTTAGTGTAATATATAGACATGTCTAACCTTATAAAACCATTAAAAATAGTTTTGTTTTATAGTCATGTGTACCCTTATTCTATGTACAGGTCGAATTGTTGACGCTCCGTGCATGGCACACGACGGTGGTGCAGGTCGGTGACGGAGCGGCCTAGTGGCCATAGACTCTTAAAGTTGTGTCGAACTAGACAAATATAAAAAAAATATTAATTTAGTTGAAATTCTAATGTCACTAGATTTACAGGCACTAGACGCGTGATGCTTTTTATGCAATTTATTTAAAAAGTAATGATTACAAACAAATCAGCATAGACAATAAAGTTCCACAGCTGTGCTAACTAGGCCCAAGTAGGTCAATACAGACTGTCTTGATAAAAAGGGATATCGAAACTTCGCAACTTGTGCTCAGCAAGTATCAACGACTTTTTGCGTTCAGCAAAAACTAAACAGGGTTTGACCCATTTGACCCTGTTTCAATTGAAGTTCACGTTTGTGTTGATTTTTTTTTCAAGGAAAAATGTGCGATAATTTTCGTAATAGTAGCAGTATATTCGGAAATTGACAGCATCAGCTGTTGCTCAACTTTCTTTACCTATAAACTTCTTATTTTTATACAATATATGTTTGGCTGACTCCAATTACTGAAACTACATTGCGGTCATGTCGTATGTTCAAATATTTCAGTTTTTTGTCGAATGAAATTACGAAATAATAAGTATTATTTTTATTTATAATTTGACATTTTCATTTAATAATAGACAGCTTTTATAATATTTCTGAAACTAAACTTCCTGTTACAGATTTTACTATTCAACAATCTGTAGGATGATTGATGATAGCAAATTTACTTATAACAGAAATCCTGCAACGTTAACAACATTCAATAATACTTCATCATTTTAACAAAGGCTACAAAAATATGTAAAACAAATAAAATGGGCGACAAATTTCAAGCTGTTCATATTGGTCCGGATGAATTCACTGGACCATAAAAGCGACCTAACAAAGCAGCGATGACTGATTGACGACAAGTCATGATAAGGCACATCATATATGCAAAATATTTACACGGTTTTTGTTATACTCAATTAATTATAACCCTTTAACTCTTTGTAACAAAATTCATTTTGACGCCGTGATTTGGGGCAAAATATCAAACTGCAATATTGAGCGGTATTCGGTAATAAAGCAACTTTACTAATTTTAAGCATTAAACAAAATGATCTTTCAAGAATACATCCCTTTATTTAAGCCCATCGAGCTTTGATAGAGGTATAAACGTACATATTTCATCATGGCCACCGAATAAAGGTGTATCCAACCGTGTAAGTAGAAGTTTATTTAGTGTCTTATTTCTTTTTATGCGGCTCCGGCAGCTCGGGAAGAAATGAGATGTTTTATGAAATTGTTTTTCCGGGACATTAGCCAGTCCTAATTATGGCTGCGCTCGCTTGAACTGGGGACCAATTTCCCTGGACGTTATCACGTTGACGGTGACAAAGTGTGTACGGCGGGCGAAAACAATTTCACTCAGACGCCCAGCTTATTAGACAGCTGAAAGTAATGTGAATTTAGTACTCCTTGTTATGTATATTATGGTCGGAATTAATTAACAGCAATAAGCCCTCCTAGGCCTTCAAACAAATGTTGAGGACGTTAAACAAAATTTTGTCACGAACAATGTGAATGAACTCGTCTAAGCAACGTTTTAAAGTTTATTATTTTAGTTAGAAACGCTTGTTTCTTAATATGTACATAACATATTATACTTTTTTATGGTGTTAGATAAAAATTTAAATTTATAATCATACGGGAATTAACGCGATCATGCATTAGGTATTTACATACCTTATTTTGCTTGACGTTTCGACCAGGTAACAACGGCCGTGTACCACGGCCGGCGTTATTTCCCGTATGATTATAAATTTATATCATGCAACGCGAAAGTTTAAAAGTAAATATTAGATAAAGATTTCCAATACATTATAAATGCGGTAATGCTTCTTCAAAAGTGTATTTTATTAAAAGAGCGCTCATACCTTATCCCAGTTAAGCTAGCAAAATATGAGTGGTGACATTGCGGTTCTGAATATTGCTGAGAATAGCCTCAGGGTCTCGTATCAAGAATGCCCTTATTGCAGGACTCTCAATTCTGTCTTACATTAATCGGCTAGTCGGAGGGATTTCCTTAGTTGTGTATCTGTACTAGCGACCCACGCCTACTTCGCATGTGGATATTTTACGCTTTTGACGAGATGATTGCAAAACGTCGAGATCCTCGGCTTTTCTTTACACCAATATGCAAATATTATAGTTATTTACCTTGCGGGAAAATGCTCCCAACGATAATTAAAACTATCAAAATCGTGTGGTTTAGAAGAAATTAGCGAAGAAACAAACAAAACGACTTTATATTATTTAGAAATAGGTCAGGGTTGAAACAATCACTTCTAAGGCGCTAAATAACTACTCATAAATTCGCTCTGGTTCTCTGTTAGAGACCTATTAGTTTGATGCTGCATCGGTCGGGATCACTAGAGATACATTAAGATGCTGCCTTGTTGAACAGCACAGGCCCGAGAAGGCGGCGTACGTGTTCCACGAACGCCACTCGATGGAGGAAGGGGGCTAGGCCCCCCAAATCAGACGGGGCCCGCTCACGTTGAGTGGGCCGTGGCTTGTCGGGGTCGCGGATGAATGCGCGAGCGTCTCCCGTGACCCCGACACTGGCCGTCTAGAGGAACACCGTGGGTTTTAGTCGGTATGCCGGCCGCTGTCTCATTGTGACCGGAGAGTCCGACATAACCCCCGCCACGCCCAGGCGGGTGCGTGCGCGTAATGCGTTTCCGACAAAAAAAAAAAGAGCATACTGCCTTGTTACTTTGGAACTATTATAGACGATTATATATAAGTTGGTAACTTATGAGATGCCTTGTATATAGGCAAGCCAAGTATGTAAAATTTTTGTTAAAATATTGTTGTCAACTTAGAACCCGTATATTTTTGTGACTGGATGTAAAATTGCGCGGTTATTTCAGAACTAAATTTAAAAGTTTGTTTTAATATTTACGGGACACAGATTTATTATAGGCTACTCTTTTCTTAGAAGAAGCCTGTTTTATTGTCTGTCTAGACAATAATAGAACCACTTACTTTTTGAGTAAGTGCGCGTAAAGTTTAATATTCATAGAGAAAGCCCTAAAACAACATTTTTACGTATATTAAAACGTTTTTGCCGATAAACTTTTGTATTTATACGCCTTTTAGGGTTGTATGTAAATAAAGGGATGGTTAAACATTTTCTTATAACATTATTATTTTTCACATAGCCCTTATTGCTATAAATTCCCTCGTGAAAAGTCCCTTGTGATTGACTGACAGGACTGAATTCTATATATTTGGATATTAGGGGGTCGCGTTACGTGACTGGCTACGATGTGCTGCGTGAAATAAATTTTACTGAGTCAATTATCAATATGATTATATCGTATAATAAACAAAAATCACGCATTATCTTAGATTCTGTAAAACTTCATTTTCCGTTTCTATACTCTTGCGTAAAAGATATTAATATGTTCTACCAGCGTCTAACTATAAGAGTTTTTTTGAATCTACAGAAAATCGTAAGTCGTCAGTACAATTTTATTTAGGCAGCACTGTGTTCATGCTACAAGTTACGTCTTTGAAGGGTTGCGATGTAACTGGTTATATAGAAAGTGTCTAGGATTGTCAATTTTAGATAGATTAATATTTATTTTTTATATTTATTAATTATTTTAATATATTTTTTTCTACTAGCAAAAGCTCTTAGAGCACTGTTGTAGGTATATCTGGCCTTTGCTAGGGTTTTTTAGCGGCTATTACAACTTACCATCAGTTCCTACCAATGATAATAAATAGAAATATTTTCTCTCTCTGGCGAGTGGCTAATAACAATCAATGGTTGCAGGCAGTCTAACATTAGCTTAAAAGCTGCGATAGTAGCTGATTCAAATACTAAATTCTAAACATAAAACGACTAAGCAACACGTAGTTATCAAAGCTATTAACAAGTTAAAGCACTAAAAAGCATAGCACCTTAGACAACCACCATTATATTAGCATCATTAAAGTAAATCGGGGTGCTCTATCTCTCATACTTTTGACGGAAGCTTGCAGTCACGTCGAGTCCCTTTAGGCGGGGAAATGAAATAATTTGTCTTAGTGAGGGTGCATTTCATATTTATACGGCATATGAGGGGTGAACGAACTACTGGGGCGTACCACGTGTAGCAAAACGGTACATACAAAGTTTTGAAGAAAGTATAGTCAGTAGTAGAGGTGGCTCATTTATGTTGACGTTTTAAAGGGGTTATCTGTGTAAGTTTTTAGAAGTACTGTAGCTGAAATAGTGATTACGTGACTGTGGAATTAATTGGTCATAAGAATTCAAGGTGTCAAAAATTGGCTGAGATAGGTTCAGCAATGGATGACTTTCGACTGATATGATGTTAATGATGATAAAGACTTTAAAATGGTACGCAAAGAAAATAAATGCCTATGCAAATACAAAATTCAATTCTCAAAAAAAAAAAAAAAATAGGTACCTACGTAAACCAATATTTTGCGAACCATAGTCACGTGCAATAGAGAGCGAGCCTTTGCTATAGGTATTCCGGACACAATTACAAAGGAATGCTAATATTTCATAAGATACATAGTTATAAGAAGCTTTATAGGACTCGTTACGTTTTTTTTTTGATCAGCAGCCTGAAGACGTTTACCGCCAGATAATATTGTAATTGCAAAATTTTGAAGGATGAATGTTTTGTCTTTCCCAACTTAATTATTCTTAGTCGCCAGACTTTGTAACTAAATTCTTTTCAACACTACAAAGATTGTAAATAAGTTATTTATTCTATCTTATGAGGTCTTTGTCAAAATACAATAGCTAATCCTTTTGTGTATTAGTTTT
This sequence comes from Parascotia fuliginaria, assembly GCA_963082885.1. Lineage (NCBI taxonomy): Eukaryota > Metazoa > Arthropoda > Insecta > Lepidoptera > Erebidae > Parascotia > Parascotia fuliginaria. The sequence continues at coordinate 6,692,529 of OY720180.1, read as the reverse complement.
ACATCTCTAGTCTATACGTTATTAACATACACAACAGTATTTTTAAAGGTAGCATAAGTACGAAGTTTGTAAATTTTCTTCAATAATCTGCGCATGTAGGAGTTTTCATATCACAAGTTTGAAGATTAGTTCAGCCTTTTATTTTTCTTTATTCGTTCATAGAATTTTGCTCGTCGCCCTTCTCAAGGTGAACCGACGGCGACGACCTAACAAAGAGCAACCGATGGATGAGTGCGGCCTGTGACCGGCTAAAGAATTTGATAAAATGATGATGATGTTAATATAATATTATTTTACTAAGAGACATTGTTATCTATACGGTGTCAAAAGGCCACCTAATAATATCAATAATATCTGTGACCTGGTAGATGGTGGGTGTCCAATGGGTGAGATTGAGTGAAACTGCTCATGATCAGCTAAATATGAGATACTTTCCTGTAAATAACTTATTATCTGATGATAGAAAGCACAAAAGTTAATTGACAAGTAATAAAATATACCTACTACAGCAGCAGGACGCACATCGAATTTTGAGTTGGCGTCATACCATAAAGCAAGGTGATTACATAAAATAAATGAAAATCTTTTTCCATTTGTTTCGTATAATTTAACCACGAGAAATGGCTGTCAAAATGACGCCCAACAATTTGACATTATAAATTTCAAAGAAGACTGTCCCAATTTAAAAGAAATGATGAGGTCGTTTTCCTTACACTTTACGTACAAATGAAAAGAGCTCTTGATTTATAACTCAATCCTGTGACGACATGAAATAAGACACACATGAAAATTGCCAATTTTTCATAATAAGCTCAGTTATAAATACATATTATTTTTGAACTAAATAATTTGAATTTAGAGTTTAATATTTATAAGGTAATATCCACAGATCTCTAACTACTCAAAAAAAAGTTTAAAATAATGTCTATTGTCATTGTACATAATTCGTTTTTTGTGTCATGATAATAACATAACCCTTTCGGGATCAAAAGTAATCTAATGACAGCTTACTCGTAGAATATAGTATAGATTGATCAAGTTATAAAACTATAAAATAATACGTAGATGTGACTACTAACAACTGGAAATCTATAAAGAGATGTCAAAAAACACCAAGTTAAAAAAGAAATTGCACTTGGTATCAATAGTGCGATTCATTCTACAAACAATGCGTAGAATCTTTCGTAGAAGCGTAGAACGCTTAAGACGAAAAATTATTACTTGCAAAGCTGGGCTGGTCTGACTTAAGTAAAAAATAACTTAAGAAAAACATTACTGTACTTATTGCTCTCATTTCTTTTAATGTCAAAGTGGACATCCTTGATAGAGATCTATATAATAGTATAGATTCTCCATCATTGACATTAGACGTAAGTACCTACCAACGAAAGCATTAACTATTCGCCTCGCTACTATACAGTAGATCTCTATAGTTGTGAAACAATTAGTACCTAAATCGTTACATATTTTTTCTTCACAAAATTTGTTCCGGGCCATTTGTTTAACAAAATTATTCAATATTCGTGTAGTTTCAATGGCTGGGCACACAATACAATAAATCTTGATATCGAGTGTCCTGTCAACGCAAACCCTTGCTGACTAATATCCCGTTTAATTTTATTTATGACTACCAACTCCATTCACTAAGCCGATCACGATATACAATAGCTATGTTAATAACTTCGATACATTAACTAACTTATATTATGTAATCGATACTAATATATTAATATCACTCTTATTTACATATTCATTGAATGATCAACGTCAGGAATAAAGGAATGATATGCTAATTGAGAATGTAACTGCTTTTATAGAAAAGATAAACTGATAAAAGAATGGTATTAACACGTATTTGTGATGGCGTAGTATGGCTTTCGTAGCATAGTAGCGAACTACGTAATTTTATTATGGACTAACGGTGAAGAAAATAGTGAAACCCTGGATTTCAAATAAATCCTAAATGATCAATCCGATATGGACAAACGTGTTGGTCAAGCTCAAGCTCTTCTCTGTGTGAGAAAAGGGTTTCATCCTGCATTGGAATCATTGTACCGAGCACAGACATTAATCCAGATATTTAGGTTGTAATTAAGCCTTCAAATGTCATGTCGATTATCTTGTGGCCTTTGATAGTCTCTCATATTATGTATCTGTTTTTTTAACTGTTTTAGTACCATAGAACTAAATCTGTAACCTGTAATAATGACCAACAGCTACTAAACGCCTACTTAACAATACTGCAGTAACAGGCTTGTAACATTTTTTAAATGAAATGGTTTCCTTAATGACCTTTACTATTGACTAAGCTGCTATCCGGATACGAGTTTGATTGAGTACTATATGTGGCATACAAACCTGCAACATGCCTTACGTGACCTATGCAATAGCCACTGGGCATTCACTGCTTATCTTTGTAATCAATCTTGCTTTAAGCCATCACAACCTAATCTAAGAAAATCGAAAACAGTAATCCATCATCACATCGGCTTCAATAATATATCTCATACATCTTAAAAAGAATCCAAGATAAGTTGGCGCTATACATCTTTAAATCTAGTTCGACAACAAATATACGATCATAAACTTAGTTTTTTCCAATACCTGTTCAGTGGAAGAATATAAAACGTCTTGAACAAATCTCAAGCAGATTGAATTCAGTTAAAGTTTTCTACTAGTGCGTCAAAAAACTTATAATTCCGTTTGGCGCCCGGCTATTGAATTCACTCGTTATTTATTGTTAGCGATAAAATAATATTAATCTCGCGGGGATTACACTTGGATTTTATTCTTCTGCCCGCAACTCGGAACTTTCAGAATAACCCCAGATTATACGCAACGTATATATTAATGTGGATGGGCAATCCACTAATGAAAGTATAACGATTGTTTTATGGTGAACATTTGGCTTTAACGGGTGTAAAAGTTGTGCGATAAAACGTGATCTGCTTAAGGCTTTTTACTTACAGTGCTCTTGGAAATTAGGTACTAAACACTTCTCAATGTTTCCGTCGCGGCTTGAATATATTTAGTAGCGCTTGCAAGTTTTTGCATAAATGCGTATTTATCTCCTTGTAAAGGTGTTAACAGATTTTCATTACAGAAGCTTTTGTTTTTCTAACAAGGTAAAGGTGGAACGTAAATTAAAATCACCTCTTAAGTTTAAGCTACCTATTAACTTGCAGGAAGTCTAGATAGCGTTAGTACTTCGTTAGTAGAGATAATGTAGTAATAAAGTAGGTAATTTATTGCGTCGACACTTCAAGATACTTTTGTTTAATACTACAACAAGAATTTACCGTACTCCTATTTTTTTACTACTTATTTCTGTTATTATTATTGTGTTTATTTCTTTACATTTTATTTTTATCATTTATTAAACAAATGTCTGGAATTTCACAGACCCCCACGATATTTTAACGCAGGTACTCGTATCTCTGATCTCTAAGACCCGAATAGCAATACTCTAGCAATACAGCTATATTTAACATAATCCAAATATAATAAACGTCGTTTAAAATTTTCAGTTGTCTATGTTTCTATATTTTTACTATCTTAATCTATTCATTCTGTAATTTTTATTTAAACCACTTAAACAATAATAGTTAGAATATTGTGTTAATTAACAAGTCGTATCCACATTCATACAATGTGACGTTATCTGGACCAAGTAGTAATCAGCTGTGGAAGTTTCCGTGCGTAAGAGGGATTATATTTTCGATAACTTAGCTTAGGGTGGAGAGCAATAAATAGAGAAAAAGACAGAGATAGTGAGGGGACTATCCTGTACGTAAGTAATCTGGAAATTTGTTATGGTTTTAAGAGAAAAATGGAAGGAATCCCGCGGGACCGATTCAATATTTTCCAAAACTTACGCGATACCATTACTTTTGTGTGAAGGCACGCCGGGTATTTATTAATACGAATTTATTATACGTCGCCGAAATATTTATTTTATTAGAATTTTTTCTGGAAACAACTCGTAGAAGACTAAGTAATTAATTATCTATAACAAAATGTCGCCGTGTGGTGGTTCGGTAAAAATTGCCTCAACGCGTTATGTCCTGAATGCCAAACAAAGTGACTACAGATAATTATTTTGAAAAAATATATGAAACTGTTGGAATTGTGCCTGGAATATGGTAATAGGCTTGTCCTTATTACATGGCACCCAATATAAAGTGGCACAACGAGGATGCTACACATCTCTGTCTACCCCTTCTGAAAGATGAAAACGGCGTGACTGTGTATCTATATACTCGTATAAATATACACCTGACTACACCTGGATATAGATACAGAAATTTAGAGAACCCAAATAACTCCGTTTTAATCGATTTTGAGCCGCTTTTACCGTTACAAATAGTTGGTTTATTTTATAGGATGTTTAATACCCTGCTGCTGCTGAAGAATTTTACTAACCCAGCGGTCCTTAATTCTGTGAAGTATGTATTGCCATTATTGACAGACAATTTTGTGAGCTGCATGAACTGTCGTGTTGATTTTCAATGTCAGCATTTTATCAGTGTTTTTTAAGGTTTAAAATTACTATATATAATTTTATACTACCAAGTAAACTGGGAACTTTCTTTTGACTTCGGTCTATTTTTATTTCATTCGATGATCAGAGTAAGTACATCCACAAACAGTAATTGCCCTGGAAGAGTAAGCGTCTTATGCAAAGTAAATGCGAAACAAATACGTTTAAATAAATAAATTCTAGAGCCACAGGCACCGCGTGCTTTGCTAAAAATACAACAAAAAAGTCAACCAGATTTCCGACACACATTTTTATTTTCCTTAACATTTTTACACGTAAAGTATTTTCGTGACAACATAAAACGATAGCTCCACATACTTACGCCCCCTTCACTGTGGTTTAGAAAAAACGCAATATCGCATGAGTTTCAAGGGAGGTAAGTGTGCCCTGTGGATTTACAGCATTAAATTGGTTCAGGCAGGGCTGTCAACTCGCTAAAAGTTTTTAAGTCGAGCTTGCGTGACGAACGGTATAAAAGTTTGAGTAGCTAAGTAACTTTTATGTGGGAAAACTACCAAGTTTGTTATTCAGTGTGCTTTAAAATTGTAGACTTGTTTGTATTATCAGTGACAGGGTTGTTCGTTCAGTGTTATCTTCTTAGCTGTTTCTCACCCCTCTTCCTTTCTAATAAAACAATTAAGATACGAATGTACTCGCCTCGCATATTGTAGTATAACTTTGAGAATCTTTAAGTAAACTTATGAGTTTATTTGTACTTTATTTTTGGATTACACAATAGATTTAAAATTCACTCGCGTTGTTTCTAGCGAACGTATTAAATAATTATTTGAAGTAATATTATTTTAACTATAATTTTTTTTTTAAATGAGTAACGTGTATCTTTAAAAAAAAAACAAAAATTGTAAGACTTGAATACCTACAATATTTCTTCAAATTTCATTCGAGTAACAACCCTAGACTAGTCTAGTGGGAACCCGCTGCCCAGTAGACATCCTTTGTCCCATGACAGCAGAGTCTCGACTAAGTTTATCACCGCACTGGTTATTGCATCCTACTCGTGCACACACCCCTAGTAATAACTGTCTTCAAGACATGAAAAGTCCAATCGTACAAACGAAATAATTTATTGCTCCAAATGAACATACCATGAATTCGGTACTTTAGTTATATTTCTTATTGTACGCTTTTGGGTTAATTTACTAACTAAAGCGTACAGTATGCGAGTTCTGTCACTAAATCCCGTATAATAATATCTAAACTATAATATTATATGGAGAAAAGATTAGATTTTTAGGTTTGCAACGATTTAGCTAAAAATATACGTTACCTATTTGAAAAATTCTTTCACCTTTATAAATCAATAAATTCAGCGGGTAACATAGGCTATAATTTATTACGTTAAACATATTATTTTCAGTAATTTTCATAATTTTAATATTTTAAGCGCCTTCCTAAATGTAAATGATGCAATACTACACTATTGCTATGATATTTTCAGTAGGAGTTTGTTGTGAGATTGAATGAAACTTTTAATACCTTTTGGACCTTTTTACCTTTGAGGAAGCGAAGCGAAGCGGACCTTTAGTTTAAAATATTTTGTAAAATTGTGACGTCAAAAACAGAAAATTAATAAACCCAACCCTTGGGATGAGACGTCATAGGATAAATACGGAACAACCCAACGGGAAAGAAACCTTCAACACGTGTCAATAATAATGCGTATTTTATGATGGAATTGCAAGAAAAATCCACATTAGGTCATGGTAGAGCTCTTGATCTTGATAATGTATATGCTACAAGTGACAACCGTGGGACTAAAAATATTCTTTGCACTTTTACCGTTAAAATGATGTAAATTTTAACTATTACGTTCAAGTTCATTGTACTTTTTGATAAACCGTTTTCCTCATACATTAAAAACTTATATTTTCAGAATAAATTACCAGAATTTATAAATTTGCTACTTATTGCTATATTCACGACAGCATACGATTTACGATTGTACGTGACTCGTAGTAAGTAAACAGAATATAACTTAATAACTAACTTCTGTCGCTTATAAAAACGGTACATAAACTTTGTTGCTTTGTTGATCTACAAGGGAAAGATTTATTTATTTAGGATTGTTATGGATATATTAGTATTTTATTATCTCCGTGATGTAATAAAATATTTGTGTTAACGAGTAATCATATTATATTTTATGAATATACGTATTTACTAGTGTGCTACTTAGATTTTGTCTATTTTAGTTACTGTAGATAGTAAACGAATAAATAGAGTCGATCTTTCGATCACATCCAGATCTATGTGGTGCAAATAAACGTAAGCTAAAGGCAAGCTACTAATATGCTTCTGCTCTCATTCTTCTCTGTCATCCTTTGCTTAGAACCACATACTAGAATCACATTCCCCGTAAAATAGTTAACTTCTTTGAACCTCAAATTATTAGTTCTAAAATGTCAATGATCGTTTTATCAAAAAGAAGGCAGAAGACGGAGAACATTTAGAGGACGCATTACTGACAAGAGCTGAGCTCTTAAATAAAAGAATAATCGTCTATGTCTTATGTTAATCATATGAAAACGATGAATAAAAGTAGGAGTAACCCCGAATTTTCACCGGGTAGATACCTCTTTTCACCTGGCATTTTTCCGTGCCTCATGCTGTCTCACTACTGGACAAAGACATGCCCCAGATTCTTTCATAAACTAAATATTTTCACGACATGTCTTTGGTTGTCTGTATTTGTTTCGGTAAGGTAGACCACGCAACTCATTGAATATTAAATTGGTATGATAAGTTGTCTTGTATTTTTAGGTTTTTCATACCACACATACGTGATTCGAATAATTCTCATTTCAATAGAAAGAAAGTCAGTACATTGTTTGTGCAAAAGATATAAAGCAATTACTTTCTGTTGACCACGAAATCAAATGCATTTTAAGTCGTTTTGGAGTTTCGCTCCACTAGTAATCATATACTGATTCTGCCACATCAAAGTACAGAGCCAAGACGACACGTGCATCTTCCAATTGAGACCCGTAGGCACTCCCTAGGGGTATTACATTTACCCGCATATTGCAAACCTCTGCTACAAACCGTCTGTTTGTAAATAGGGTTAATACCGTTGTATCGTTAATTTTACTTGTCTTGCTCTCATGTTTCATTGTTGCAAATTGGGTAGATACGTAAGACTCAAAAGACTGTATATTTTTGGCTGTATCGCTCTGTTGTATTAACCAGATATTACATATAATCTTAGATACTGCGCTCTATTGGTATGACGGGAGCGCTTCAAAGTTGATTCAGACTAGATGTATGGCCTAATGATTACGATGGTAACGTCACTACTAACTTTGTTTTAAGTACTTTGATCACAATGTGATACTTACGTACTAATATTTGGGAGTGGTCACCCAATTTGTTCTTCTGATGAGAAATAAAATTTAATAGATAAGTAGGTACTTAAACATAATTTATTTTTATAAAGTCTACCACACAACACATAAGCACCAATGAGGCTGTCATCTTAAGTTTAGTCGTTGTTTATGAAGTAGCTATTATTCGGTCTTAATAATATACTTTAGATTAATTAACCCCAGTGAGCAGTAAAAACGATTCTTTGTCATCTGCAGCAAAGAGCTAATTAAATTTTCTTAATCGTAAGAGACAATTCTAATTAGTTTATCAAAGCACGCGTAGCTGCATTTTATAACCTTTTCAATGTACCTAGGTCTATTTTGTTTCTAAGAATACAAGTTACCTTATACAAAATAATGTGAAAGTAAAATGTTAATTTTGAATATTAAAACGTTTTGTTCAATATGTTTCAACATATTTAAAGATTATATTCTTAAATGTAAATTGTATTCTGCGGCAACATTTGCTAAAATTCATTAAGTTCAAATATTTACGACAACCCGAGCGTGGCATTGCCCAAGGCTCTCAAGGAACTCTCAAGATATGTTCCTAATTTGCCTTTCAAATACTTTGAAACACAGAAGTATTCTGGAGAGCGGCTTTGGCTGTGAAAATACGCAAAGAGGATAGTGTTACGTGCAAACTATCTCACCAAGAAGGCAACTTACTGTTGAGAAATTCTGGCCGCGTAATCGCCGAAACACACTCCCCGAGGGACCCGTCGGTATTACCCTCCCTATCTTCAACATTCTTACAGTTTAATGTATGCAAACGCATTTTGTTTCAAAGCCTAGCTCCCTCAAGGATGGTGTTACTTGAGAGCCCTCAAGCGTTGTTCACCTTACCACCGCCGACCGAAGTTTTCCTTGCCCGTGTGTCACAACATGCTCTTTGATCTTCACAAATGCGAATATAATGTCGGAACCAGTTAAGAACGTTTCTTTTTCCCCTTTATCTGTTTCTACACTCGCGAGCTTTTTCTACCTCTATTCTCTAATATTTTCGCATATATTCCTCTAGGGCTTTTTTACGAAAAGAAACAAAATAAAACTGTTTTGTCTTCCCTATTCTGACTATTGAATATATTTGTTTGTGAAATGAAATACAGATTGAGGCGTTATATTTTGAAATACCGACCCTTTGCTATAAGACTGCTCCAATAAATTTTTCATCGTAAGTATTTGTATGAAAGACGTTTCATAAAGTCTGCAGAAGGAATAATTTATAAAAGGAATTCGTTTCAATGTGTCAGTTTTGTTACAACGTTCAATATATCACGAGCATATTAAAGTCAAGTTAAGCTCCTGAACTTCGTCAGGCGTCATCAATCGGGGAAGTGCCAAAAATAGATATGGCCGACGAGGAGGGATTATTTGACGACAAAGTATCAACAGAGAACCATGTGCCGTCACCTCAGAAATAGAATTCGTCGCCATCTCAGTGTCACACGTGGCGGTCTCAAAAACAGATCGTTTCCTTTAAAAAGTTAATTTGGCGCTTTTTGTCGCGGGACAGATACAAAAAAGTGTCATTTTTTAGAAGTCGTTAAGGGGCATATGTTGGTCTAATAATGTTATGATGGTGTGGCGCGCCAGTAATGCGACTCCTATTTTCCGATACGGGGGTGTTTTGTAGTGAAATATCATCGGAAATGGAGGACATTCCGAAGTATAATATTCATATTACGATACTTTTAAACTATGAATGTTATGTAGTCATGTGATATTTTGGGTTTTTTGCATTTTTCTGTCATATTTTGTAAAATACTTTTTTTATGCTATACATACTGACGATGCTTGGCGCCGCCGCCGGTCTGTGTTTGTTCAAGCAGTGAAGAACTTTCGATTCATACCACTAAATTATTTTGCAGCGTTTTCAGTTGACACTTGTTCATTCAATAAAAAGAACGATCTACAAATATTGATTGTCATGATCACTAAGCTAATTACAGCAGCACTTATTGTATATCTACACCATATCATAAAAATAAAGACAAAACCAAAGTTTGTAAGGAAAACATAATTAAAGATAAAAATTTTAAAGTCTTACTTTACTTTAGGCTCTAAACTTGTAATAACTAGTAGTAGTATTTTTCGGTTTAGTATTCGCACAGTCATGATTTTTACAACCATTGATTACCACAGATTATCTTTGGTTACTAATGGTAGTAATTGACGATTATGCAATCATGTACAGGGTAGAATGCTATGCTCAGTAAAAAAGAAGGACGAAAAAAAAAGGCTTTAATAGTGTCCTTAATTTCTTTCAGTATTTGCGTCAGTCTATCTAAGTAGGACAGTAAATATTTATAGGATAGTCTTACTAGTAACAAAACACAAGTAATAAAATAAAATGGATGAAAACTCATTCCTTGTATATCTCATCTCGATCCCTAGAATCGATTCGGTGATTCAATTAGGATAATATTTTTATAAGACCCCTAGAAGGATATTTTACCCAATTAGTATTTGGTCGAATGGAATCGCCTAATTAAGGTCGTATTTAGTATAATTCACAAGTGATTCAGAAGGTGGAGTGATATTGATAAGCGATAGCGGCGGCGTAATTCAAGATTTATAATTTTGTTAATGAAATTTTACTTAAGAAATAATTTTCAAATGAAAAAGTGTATTCATGTATTTCCATGGGACTGACAGCAAAAAACCAGCACGCATGGCTGTTACTAGGTATGATCCTCATTTGCCTTGCTTGATGACAAAACTATGCCAATAACTTGTAATATAAAATAGATGATATTTTGATCACCGAAATGATGTCGACTGTATAGGACATAGTCCTTCGCCAAGTAAGAGGTAATTACAATAACCACACATTTGGCAGAATGATTAATTCTGCGTCAATTGGTTGCTATGTTTCTTTACGATTGTATCTCGTTCCGTGAGCCAATAAATAAATAAGTTGTATCACAGGAAAATGCTACCACTCTCATGTGATGATTATGATCATATGAATACCATCATTCGATTCTTATTTAATACCTTCTAAAAACAATTCTTTGAAAATCAAATCTTTATTGATTTTGTTTAAATAATTGCAGAAATGATTTTACTGAAAGTAAGTCAAGTCTCTAAGTAATTCGCATTGAGCAACCATGGCTATCAATGCTCATGCCTTCTCTGTTAGAGGCCTTTCTCTGCATTGGGAAGACGATGGGATGGTATGGTGATGATTACTTTTACTTCACAACAGAGAAATACTGTATACCTACGCGTAAAGCTCTGAGTAGACTACTAGAGTTAGTACGTTTATATAGGAAGCTTTTTAACTCATAAGCATATTCTTGCGTGCTTTCTCTCGTGGCCACAAAACATACATTCATTATCAAAGAATTTTAACAATACTTCCGCCAGTGGTACTTTATACTGAGGCTTGACCATTCGTCACCAGTTCACCTGAAACACGCGACGGCTTCACACGTTACATTACCATTCTTTATTTAAAAAATGCTCATTAAAATACTTCGTCTATTACGTAGAATTCCGTGGACATATTTTCTTTTTTTACGGTGACTGACTTTTGTGGAACAAAAAAATATTTTGGATCATATAACACTGTTATACGAAGCACATTGCTAAACAAAAATATGTTTTATATGATAACTATTTAAGTCCAATTTTGTTGGAGGGTATTTTAAAGGTGTATAATGAATGGAGTGACATTTAGATCTCTGCGTCAATAATGCGACATTTTGCTACAAAAAACGCTTTACCAAGAAGCTTTTATCAAGATCAAAGAGGGAGTATTCGAAACAATTAAACTTATCATCGGGGACCATTCATTAATATTGTGGGGTAAAAAGTAAAACGTTTTGTTTACATTTATTAGGCAAGTGGCGAGGTCTCATCCATCAACGGGAACGAAGACGAATTGGGATAAGTGTTGGTTATACAAAGACACTGTATTACTTGATGTTCATTTATTTAGATACCTCATCATGTTTCCGAACTTTTGACTGATATAGCAGTGTTTTTAGAAGAGTGATGTATTGGTATCAGAAGTTATTGGTGTCAAAAATTTATTTGGAAAATTGTTTATCAATTTATTAATTATGAGTTTCGTACGTAAGTGTTACAAATTGCAATTCTCAGAGGATTTTTCTTCTAACTGGAGTTGATTGACTGCAGCTATAGTAGCTTAATTAGATACTATTATAATCTTGACATTGAGGAGTGTTTTGTTTGGAAAGCGTCGTATGAGCGGTAGTAAATATTAAAAATACGACTGAAAAGAAGAATAGTATCTTTTTTTATACGGCGCGCGGTGGCGGCAGGTAGAGATGCCAAAGGGGACAGTCACTCTGCTTCTGATGTTTACGAGGTAGATAATTGTCAATTACCACTCCACTGCTTTGTAGGTACTTAATAAATATTTTTTTATACTTTATTCACTACAAGAAAAATAATAAGTATATGTATTGGTTTAGTAAGAATGTTTATCGATGTAGTCTTACAAATAAGAGTCTCTATGCATCACTTACGCGTTGCCCAGCGACATTTTGTTCTTTAGTAAATTAAAAGTATATAAATCACTCTAATGGCAAAAGCCAGAAGTAATTACAAACGAGCTGCATTGGTAATTTCAGACTAAAATTAACTGGAAGTTTAAGAAGATGTCTCTAGACAGAAAGAAATGACGGGAATTGCATCAGTTCCTCCAACATGAGTCTAACTGTGTGCAAAGAATACTCTTTCTATCTTTGTTATACTCCCTTGAAATTGTCAAAGTGATACTCGCCCTTTCGATAATCTTGTTAATCTTTATGCGGCGCGGTTTCGCCCACGTTAAGTTACATCGTTGGTTACTGCTCGGCTCCCGTCGCCAATACCGTGACTATACATAGCCTATAACCTTCCTCAAGAACTATGCTATAATTAAATTCATTTATTATAGTAACCATCACTCATATTTATTAGTAATACATAAAAACTTATCCTGTGTTAGTATTGACACATTTTACAAAACATTTACAAATACACTATGGCGAGTGGGCGCATTGTACTCACCGTCTCACCACTCCATGGGAGATGGCGCTGCAGTGGCCAATGTACCTACAATCTACCCTCTCCGCAATCATGGCTAGTAAGCTATTAGAGCTAGCCCGCACCCTGCTTACCAGGGATGCACACCGTTTTCGCATGGTGGTGTAAAAGCAATCCACTCTTGCCTCAGCGAACATCCCCGAAGCACTACAGAAGCGGGGTAGCCCCAACAGCACTCTAAACGCATTGTTGTATTGGATACGGAGGGAGTTGTAAGCTTTTCGAGAACATGTAGCCCACAGGCTGCATGTATAAAAAGACGTGGCAGTAGGCTTTGAAAAGCGTAATTTTTACACTTGTGGAGCAATGAGCAAACCTGCGAGCCAGCATGTTAGCTCTCACCGACAACGCCCCCCGTTCCTTTTCCACGTCTTCGTCGTCTTTGAGACTGGGAGTCAATATGTGCCCTAGATATTTAAATTTGTATACCCTTTTTAATGGACACCCATTTAATGGTATCTGCGGCATATCCTTAGGGCCCTTGCCCCCTGCCTCAAAAACCATGACTTCGCTTTTGTTGACATTGTACACCAGCCCATGACTTTCTCTTTTTCTTTTAGCTATCAAACGCAAAAAGAATTATTCAAATCCGACTGGTAGTTTTAAAAATTAGCGCGTCGACACAAATAAACAAACAAACAAACTCTTTCGTTTTATATAATAGTATAGATTACACGTCTAACACATCAATTTAATTCATTAAAACGCATATTAAAGGATCATGAGTAAATAACAATAAAAAGACTAAAGATATGTGCTAAGCGGTATAATTTGACAAGAATTTACTTTGTTATCTGCTTCCCATCACCGATACCACTAAATCCATTAGTACAGGAAATCCTAATTTGAGGGTAGATTGTCATAAACGAGAATGACGTCATCAAGTGCACTTTTAGTGTCAATATCGGTTTATCTACCGACGACATCCGGGTGTAATTATAGTCATTTAGCTCTTTGGGTATACCTATAACACCTGTATGGTGTGAAACTTAGAATGAAGTTTTATTATTATGTGGGCTGGTACCTAAGTCGTGTAGGTATATTGTTATGTTTTTTCTAGGCATATAGAATACTAGCACCCGCGTCTTTGCTTACTGCTGTGCGCCTGTCGCCAGTAGCGTGATGTTACATAGCCTATAACCTTCCTTAAGAAATTGGCTATTAAACGCAAAAATCATTATTCAAATCCGACTGGTATTTTCAAAGATTAGCGCGTTTAAACCAACATACAAACTGTTCCGCTTTATAAGTATAATAGTTTAAGATATTGTGCAGTAGAGTAGACGTTTCTTTATCAGATAGAGAAGAGAGAAATTAATTTTCCCCTCAGCTTTCTCCTTCTACACTTTTTTACATATATCATGTGCTAAACTCGCCGTTTCCACGAAGAATTTTTTACTACAACTACTACAAGAGATAAGGCAATAACTTTATGATCTAGAATATTTTTACATAACGTACGTAATATTTAATGTGAGCCACATTAAACAATATTCAGTAATACCTGAACATCTACTTGAATATTCTCTTAAAAAGAGCCATAATAAGATACACCTAATAAAATAAACGCGATAATACAAATGAGTCCGTCTCCTTATAAAGAAGAAAACTTAGCGTCTTAGGATACTACAAATGAAATTAAACTCTAAAGTTCGACGAATACGGTTCAGATTATGGCGTCAGCGTTAGTTAGCTCTGTAAAATTTGCATATCATAAATGTAATATTTAGCTCTCAACTTGCTAATTAGAAGTCGTCTTTAGTAGGTACCGTCGGCAAAAAGACGTGTAAAAAACCTTTTTTTTGTTGTCTTATAAAAGCTGTAATATAATTTTTGTACTTAGCCGAAGAAAGCAACGCTCTTTTCTATATTTTTGTTACATTACGCTATTGGCAACGGGAGCAGAGTAGTAAGCAAAGACGCGGGTAAAACCGCGCTATAAGGAAGCTAGTGCTGGATATGGAACATATCAATCGTGAATTTCTTTCGGCTGATGGTGATGATCATGTGATGTTGAGATATTTTACCCTTAATGCACGTTATGTTAAACGCGAAGTCCTCGAAACACAACAGTATATACCAAGTATTTAACCTAAACTCTTATTTACATTCTGAATAATATAATTATGAAATGTACATATTTTTTTATAATAATTAAGTTTTCTTTTTGTTAAAGGTTTTTGCTGACCACACTTTATCAAGGTAAGGAAGCTCCACCCAGCCAGTTCGTGTCCCGCTTTTAATTAGTTGCCAGTTGTTATTATTGTTACGGCAAATGTACCTATAAAAATTACTCAGCACCTTATCACTTTGTGAGAACATCTCGCTTCGCTTCGTATTTAAACTTAACGTACCTGCTTCAGCAAGTATTAGCTTAACTTTTATTCGAAATGTTGTGGAATATTGTTGTAATTAGTAGCTCTGTAGGTATGACTGAAGATTGTATAGAGGCAGTGAAAATAGAGTAAAATAGAGTTTTGGCAGCATAATAATATTATTGTGATACATAGGTCGGTACCTACTTAAATAGATAGGTACTTAACAAAAATTACAAAACTTGAACTGACATAGATATTAAAATAAACAGAAGAAGACTAGAACAGAGCTAGGTAAGTAAAGAACTGATAATCTGAAGTCGTTATTTTTTTTTTATACAACTTTGGTGGGTTCCCTGTACGTCGAGTTTTAGAATTTATTATTCTAGAACAATAGACTCTATTATATGACATTTTCGACACATAGGCTCGACGTAAGGGGACTCTGCATAAAGGGAACATTTCCTTTGGTGACAAACAAGCATACGGCCTCCCACCTGATGATATGTGGTAAACGAAACCTAGAGATGACTATGTTTGCCAAGCATTGCAGAAATAATGCTTGGAAATTACAACCAAGCCGTTCGGCAACACGGAGAAGTGGATGAGGAAGGAATAGGGAAATGGAAGAGCTCCGAGGGGGTATTAGGGCCTCTAGCGCTCTCACTCAGCGAACGAAACGCATTAGTATGGATATTATTATTCTTACGTCGATCTTCTATAAAAGTTTAGTACCTACTTACTTCCCTGGTTGTTTCGACCGATTAATGCTGAAACAGGGCAGGTACCTAAATATTATTATTTTAGTGAATTACAAAATGCATCATTTTCCGTTCCCGCTATATTGGAAGATATCACGATACACATGTCAGGTATAGCAACATCTATATCGCAGTGAGACACGTCAGTGTTACATAATGCGTACCTATTTTCATACAAACTTTGGTACTTACTTACAAGAAAAGCTAAAAGCACAGCTCCACATCACGTCCCGAGATGAGTTTCTGTGTGATATCTGCTTTAATAGCCGGTACGAGTTCTTAGTGTGTTGGTCTATTAATTTTTTCTACTAACTGAAACTTTTATACAACGTTAGAATTTCTGGCTATGCGGTTCATCTCATTTCGAAAAATAAGATTATTTTGTGTCTAATATTATAAACATTGACTTAGCAAAAATTGTGGCTTTCAAGATTAAGGATTTTGTGCTAAACCAACATCAGCTTATAATCTCTGAGTCGCATTGCAGTGGCTTTAAAATCAGGAATATCAACACAAAATATAGGCACTCAAAACAAGAAAGAAACCTGCACCCGTACACAAGACAAGTCTCGTTGGCTTACAATCACATTCACCGTGGTCTAGAGTAAATGGAATTTTGTTATTATTATACAAATGTCTAAGGAAAATTACGTACGCAGATAAACTTATCCCGTCTTATGTTTGAGCTTCTCTTGTAAATATGCTGAAGAATTATTTGTAGTTATAAACGAAAATATTGGCACGAAAACTAAATGACATATAGGGCTCGCAAAATTACTTAACTGGTGTAACCTCAGAACAAAAAAAGCATCTTTCTTTGTTATAAGGGTGTTACGATGAGCAATTTTTAGAACTAAAATATATTGTAGCAAAAACGTTCTGAAATGACGATGACAAATCTGGATACAGCATGGACATAGGTCTCTCTCGCCAGGGAGACCGACGAACTGGCAAAGGTACCTAAAGGTTGTGCGCAGCCGATAATTATAGCGAAGTTAGGAGGACTACGTTCAGGAGACGGCTTGAATAATAATAATAATAATATAATAATTTATTTTTTATTTTCCTTCACAAATTGTCTGGCTTATGCTAAAATAGGTACAGGAAGTAGAACTAGGATAATTTGCAAAGGACTGGTGCCTGAAATGGGTTTGTTAAACCTGTGCTACAGGTCACCAGGCCCCCGAAGTGACGACACAATTGCTAATGCGAAAGTGGTAACATGGTTGATCTCTAGTTTCAGTTACAACAGTATTATCAGCAATCTAAAAAAAAAGAAACTAAAACTAAATAAAATAAAAACTTAAATAACTAGGAA
Organism: Parascotia fuliginaria; assembly: GCA_963082885.1. Lineage (NCBI taxonomy): Eukaryota > Metazoa > Arthropoda > Insecta > Lepidoptera > Erebidae > Parascotia > Parascotia fuliginaria. The sequence continues at coordinate 6,675,151 of OY720180.1, read as the reverse complement.
AATGTAAATGTAAAATAACTTGTATACTTTTAAGCAGGTAGTGATAAGTTGCGAGAGTAGTGAATGTTTGAGTGTGGAGTGTGTGTGTGTGTGTGTGTGTGTGAATGATGAATAATAATTAAAAAATGTACAACGAGTATTAAAAGACACCTACATAGGAATACCTACCTACTCATCACTTAATCCCATTACTCTGCAAGGCACAGTAACTAGTTTCACGTTCAACTTTGAACCTTACTCATTGAACTCTGTAATTAAGTATTGATCCGGGAAGGATGTACCTGTTATTACCATGTTTCATGCTCGACAGGGAAGTTCCTATCAACACATGACTTCGACAAAAACTCAGTTACAAAGTTACAAGCATTCAAGCGTACCTACTTCATTTAAAATCAATGGTTATAAGTTAATCTTTACTTTTGATCACGAAGATGCTACGAATTGAACAGTCATCGTAATTATCAGTTAGTTAACTTTATTATTAGTTCTCTCTCTACATAAAGTCTACATTATTAGTGGTCATGGTAACGGTAAATAACTTACAACTTCGCGTCTGTAACAGTTCAAAATTATACTCTGCAAACATGCTAGGTACCATACCTAACTATACTCCAGTGACTAAAAATTTAAGAGTGCGTGAGCGAGTAACTTAGCAATTCTTCAGAAACTATTCTCTAAAATTGGGCACTTTAAATCCCTTCTACCCTCCAGCTCACCTCCACTTTTAGGACCTATGTTTACTCACTAACCACCCTAAACATGTTTCTCAAGAAATTTCTAAGCTCTCTACACCCTCTTTTTACCCATTCGTTGACTGCACCCACTAAATCTATAAGAAATTCATTGAAATTTTGCAAGGTTATGATCATTTATTATTGATTCACTTCAATTTAGGTATGTAAGATAAAAGTGGATACTACTTAATATTAGGTCAGTAATTTTATCATCAATCAGCTTAACCAGACATACCAGCTTATCGCTTTACAAATTTTGAACTTTTACACACATCGAAGTTTTGTTGCTATTATATTTCATGCAGGCACTATAATTTAGAACATTTATTTTTAATCCCATGTACCTAAACAATTATAGTTGAATAATGTTCAACTCATCTAAGTATACTATTTTAAAAAGCAGAAGAGTTTGTTTGTTTAAACGCGCTAATCTCTGAAACTACCAGTCAGATTTGTAAATTTCTTTTTGCGTATGATAGCCCAGTTCTCGAGGAGGGTTGTTAGGCTATGTAACATCACGCTACTGGCAACGGGAGCAGAGCAGTAAGCAAAGACGCGGATGAAACCGCGTCGTGGAAAGCTAGTAGTTAATAATTTGAATTACTTGGTGGTAATTTGACGGCAAACCAAACTACGTACCTTCCTATTTATTTATCATCTGACAATCTACCCTTAACAACAGAGAACTTCCTCAAACTATTATCTAATAGGCATCGCATTAACAATTCTCGTTTGGCAACCTCAAGGGGCACCGTCTTGGTTTAGATAGACCATCTAATCCTTATGTGGGTAGTCGACTATTAATTAATCAAAAGTATGTATGTAGGGTCCGTCACGTTCCAATGAGGCTCAAACTTTGAACCCTTTGTGGCCAGCCTTAATATTGTTTACATTGTCGTTAATTAAATGGGGCCCGGCAGTGCAATTAGCTCTTTACAGGCTCACAAAGACAAAAACACTAACGAAATAAAGTTGAAGGAAAACATGATTATGTAAGTCAATGACATTTTTTGTACTAAGTAACAGGGGAGTGTTACTGCAAATGCAGAATATTCACATTACTTAATTTAGACATCTACATCTGCATTCGCTTCCAGAAAATGTTAATTTTTATTACGGATGCGGATTTATACATTGCCCCGCATTACCCTGTCCTTCAATCTCGTAAGTAGGTATATTATTGCCATGTATAGGTAACATCCTGATTTCGAGAGGGAGCATGTTCCACAGAAGAACAATTTGTGTAAAGTCCTTAGCAACAATGGGCGAGCCTGTTGCCATTTACCGGTCCCAGTTAACAGAAAAACCTAATAGGTACCACGAACTAGCCCGGGGATCAAACCCGAGACCTCTGCTTGGCAGCTCGTGCCTACATTGTGCCACTGAACCACATAATAGCAGACATATATTAAGTACCTAAGTAATTTGTTCTTAAATGATTTTTATTATTGCCAATGATTGTCAACGATAAAGCGGTTCAACTTAGATAAAGTGAATCTGAAAGAAGAGTCGTAAAAATACTTACAATGCTACTAATATTCCTACATTTGGCAGTAGTTGAAAACTACTTAGGTTACTTATTAGACCGTAACGGCCGTAACCGTAGGTACTACTCGTATTCGATCCGTGCGTTCCATGATGTTAATTTTTTTAATTAACAAATTTTTTGGATGGCTTTTTGAAAATAATTATAATATATTATGTACATAAGACTTTATGGAATATTAATTACAGATAAGTAAGTCGACGAAAATTATCCATTCGACATTAAAATTATTTCGTTTGCAAAAAACTAAATTACACAGTAATTTATGCTACAAAAGTCGTATTCGAGTCATCTATTTAAATTTATAACAACTAACTTGCGCTGCACAAGCAAAACTTGAAGCACTGCAGTAGAGTTGATACCAAAAATATCAAATAGATGGCGTTTATTAAATAATTCAAAAACTTTATTAATTATTTACTTTTATTTTAATAGTATTATGTACTTTTATCTGATTTAGCTCTGTTAAAATTTTTATACTTAGCTCGGTACAAAATAAAAATGATTAGATTCTTTATTTATGGCGCTTGTATCTGTATTTATATTATAGTGAAGTACTGCCATCTATCATTGAACTTTTTAACTACTTACCCACGCGCAACACAAGTTGACATAATTTACAAATGTATTTGATAGATGGCGCTGTACTTCAATTTTTTATCATTGATTGTAGTACAGCATGGCAATAAAAGATGGTGCTATTTTAAACTATTACTTTATTAAATTAAAATACTCTTGCTATTTTAAAATTTAGTTGTGAATTAATTAAAATTTGATAAAGGCGTTTAAATAAATGGTCTTTTTAAAAATACAAAGGTTGTTGGTTGCTTTCGACGGCCTGGTGTATAGCCTGGTAGAAACGTGAAGCAAAATACCTATGGAATGTAAAATACTTACCTAATTCGATCGCGTGAATTTTTGTTTTTATTTATCACCCGCGTTAAGTTACATCTTTGGTTACTGCTCCGCTCACTTCCACAAGAACTGGGCTGTCAAACGCAAAAAGAATTAATGAATTCCAACTGGTAGTTCTGGAGATTAGCGCGTTCAATCAAACAAACAAACTAACTTCTACGCTTTACCTAATAATACTATAGAAGTATAGATTTTGCAGTTTTCTTCCGCGATGAAAGCCAACCCCTTAACCCTTTGCACAGCAGCAGTCGCACGCACTCTCACTGCTCCACAGAGGCAGTCAAATTATTTGTTCATTGGTTTGGTACATAATCTATCTATATATACGTAAAGCGGAAGAGTTTGTTTGTTTGTTCGTTTGTTTGAACGCGCTAATCTCTAGAACTACGAGTCGGATTTGAATAATTCTTTTTGCGTATGATAGCATAGTTCTCGAGGAAGGTTTTTATGTTATGTATCATCACGCTACTGGCGACGCGCGATGGGAGTAAAGCAGTAACCAAAGACGCGGATAAAATCCGCCGGGAAGCTAGTAGGTACTATCTACAATTAATAATGATACAGTATCTACTGATGTACAAGTCTGTTCATTTCAGATTGTCAGACTTTAATTAGTAGGTACTCACTAAAGCAAATAGGTATTTTTTCGAGAAAAAACTTTGTTTTGAGGGTAATTTTTAACTTAATTAGGTATATCAACCTACATATGTACTTACATACATTATCAAATTCACCGCGTTCTCAGCAAGCCGTTTCATTACAAACTAAATTTATACCTTGACAGATCGGATTTACCGTGACGATATTTTGTTTGTCGACGACTAAACGAATGTGCCATAATATAACGCAGCTACCCCTTGGTGGCCGACAGTTAACGCTTCGCCAAAACATCATTGGTGATCCGTTACGGAAGTGCAGGGATGTATTTTAATAAATAACTTTAGGATTATGACTTATTTTATTTTAGGCAAAATTTTCATTTTGGTATAAGGTTAACTTAAACTAAGGCTAAGTTAGGTCACAAAATAGAAAGAATAACAAAAAAATGTTAGCGCTAATTGTTTGGATTTGTATGTGTGTGGAAGCCGGAATAGGTATCATAAGGGTAAGAATTACCTTACCTACTTACCTATTTAGTAGTGATCTTTGATACACAATAACATTGCATTATTCTTTTGGGTTCAAGACGCAATTAAGTAGTTTTTGGTGTACCAAGTTTTTAGTACAAAAGAGAGAGTAAAAATATAAATTATGCCACCACGAGAGACAGTATAAAGTGAAAATGTGACAATTTGCGAGCTAGTTCTAATGCAGTTAAGCTCAGTTTCAGTAGGGAGACAGCTGCCATCAATAAATGAAAACAAATAAGTAAGTAATTAATATTATCATACAGATGAACAACAGTGTCATTCATGTGTTTGTATCAGGTAAGAGCAAAACTTTTCACAATAAGTTCTATTTGCGAGTTTACGACCTTTGTTAATACTTAATAAAGTTGGTTAATAAATAACTACATTTAATAACGATAAGGACTATTTTGATGACTAATTATTAACTTTACTTCTTAATCAAATAAATGACAATAAAATTAATAGTAATTATTAATTATAAATATTTCATGTAATATTTAACTTGACTACGTGTGTGGCGTATTTGCAATTAATTTCACATAGTCCTGATAGATTGCCACTAACCACAGAACTCGTAAAGGCATAAAGCTTTCTCACAAAACAAAATTAAATATTTTTATGTTTTTTTTCCTTGATAGTTTCGACTATGAGTTGCTTGCATGTTTTATTGCAATTGTTTTGCACTGAGTAAACTTATGAAATAGGAAACCATACTACAGGGGACCGCTATTCCAGCTATTTCGGCTCTAGAGGACTAGGATAGCATAGTTGTCATGGGGTCGGGACGCACAGTATCGCGGTGAAATTTTTCCACCTTTATTTTCTCAAATTTACAAAAGCATACGTTTACATAATACAGGTAGTTTAAATTTACAAAGTCATCGTCAATGTAACGGTCTTTAACAATAGCTAATTAACTACACGCACACAAATCCGTCCCTGTTTCGTCTGGCGTGCCGTCCGCAACCCTTTGTAATCTTATTACATTAGTTATAGGGTAAAAGCCGATATATAAGCGTACATCGATACTATTATATTGGCATGCAGCCAGGAGGGTGATCGCTTTACTGTAGCATGCTTTGTCAACCCTATTGTTAAGAACAGTGGTACTTAGGCAGTTCTAATTGGGAAATTTATCAGTTCAGGTAGGTTTGAATGTTGAAACTTACGACGAATACACGTTTATTTATTATGTTTTGAGTTCAAAACAGTGTTTGTAACTACTTACTACTATTATTATAATCATAATTATGTTAATGTTTCAAAAATATCAAATATGTAATACACAAATAATAACATGCTTGTTAGATCAGAATATTAGGTAATATTGAATTAGTAGATAATATGTAAATTATTCTCAGAAAACGTACAACATAACACATCTCATATCATGTTGAATGTAGTTTTAACCCGTAAATATTGAACATAAGGCTCTACTAAAGGGATTGCCATGCTACGCATAGTTTCACCAGTGATGAAACACCACAAGCCTTGGCGGATTGATAATATCAGTAAGAGATGACATAAGTGTTAATGGTGATTTTGTTTTTAACAACACCCAGAAGAAGACAGTACTCTAGTTAGACCCAAGTCCACACGGCCAATAATATTATGTATGTAAGTACTCAAGATTTTTTTTAAACCTGATAGGCTATTAATAGACGATCAATTACAATTTACCCCAATGCAATTGACTGTAGCGTTACCTATCATAAATAGAACGCTTCTAAATTAGTGTAACGTGACACAAAAGAGAATTTCTCCGGTAGCCCGCAGCTAATCACCTCATCAAACAAAAACATCTTACTCCTTTATTTACAATAGGAAAACAATCAAAGTGAATTATTATTTTCGGAAGCTCGCAGTAGTTTTTACAGTGATTCGTTCGGATAGATAACACTAATATTTTACGAGAAGGGACTGCGCAAATGAATGACAGCGACGATGGATGGTGCCTCACTTGTTATTTGAAAAAGCGAAGGGCCATTTTCACCATTCCACTGAAGAGATATATCATTGGAAACGTCAACAGAGTAGAAAATTAAAGTCAATAAGACACCGTCGCTCGGTAATAAGCTCTCAACGTCTGACTGTTATGAAACGCCTTTATCTTGCGAGGGTGAAAAAAAGATTGGTCAATTTGTCAACTGATAAACTGGCAACGCTAAGTGCCGTTTCATTGGTTCCCACCTTCATCTTTTGAAGATTTCTCTTACCTTGTATTTTATTAAAATTTTCTCTGAAAAATTGTTTATTTTTAAGACCTTAGTCTGTATTCAAAGTAAAGGTGCCTGTGTCGGACGTTTTATTTACATACCTGATACTTTTCTGTTTGAAACACGTTTCAAGCATTAAATCTTTTATAACTCAAAAGGTTGCTTTTAAAATTTATAATTCGCTAAACTGACTCATGTGTTTAATTTATTTTCGTTGGATCCTAGCTTTTCTTAATTATCTATTCTATCAGAAAATTTATGTATGTATTATTATTTATCAACATTGTCTTTCATCAAAATCTTCAAATAATTATTTCATATAAATAATTATGTAAGTAAGTACCTATAGTAGTTACTTTTCAAATGGAATGTTCATGAGCTTAAAATATATCTTGTCCTTTGTAGTTTCAAAGTAATGATGTTCTTAAAAAATTATTACTTTTTTGAATTTAAAAAAAGAATAACACATGGCAATACTTAGCAGTCACGGTTTTTTGTGTTTTCCTTACCTTGTATGTTGAGTTTAGTATGATTTAGATAAACTTAGAGACAGCAAATTCGTTTGAAGCAAAACCTCGTTTACCCAATATAACTCAGGTAATTAATTAGGTATCTATTACAATGTTTATTGTAAGTATATGTGACTTTATAAAAAATTAACCACAGAATTATAAATATGATCTGAAATAAAGGATTAGCATTTATTACAAGGTATGTCTGCTAACGTTGTAAATCACAATAGGTAGGTAATATACGTTATCAATTTATCTCCGCTTACATAGGAATATTAAGTAAAAATGTAAAATAATTTTCACTATCGTCATATTTGCTGTCGTTTTTATTATACACAGAGCAATAAAGAACCGCCGACGTTTAAAACAAAGTACGTGAATGTGCATAAAATGGTTAAACTATGTATTATTTATACACATCGTGATAGCAATATCTCGGTACCGCAAACTGGGATCGCAATAAACATGAGAGACGTTTAATATTTTTCTTTGGTTGTTTTTCTACTTTTTATCTGTTATTGCATCCTAGGGCGAAGTTATGGTGTGGCCATGACGGATGTTTATAGAGAAATATCATCGCACGTGCGATAAATGCTGTTGTTACTTTTCGGAGCTTTTTTCTGCTATTAAATCACCCTTAGGCGTAATATCAGCAACTGCGATGGACGGTAAATAATGAACTTTTCTTTATTACAATTTGTATCTGTTTTTTATTTGAAAATAAAAGATTATTAATAATTTTAGAATTTTCTAGAGATGCAGCGAGATTTTCTTTTAGTAGACCTATCGTTTGATTTGGTATCCAGTTAGAACACTGATTTATATTCTAGTATTTATTTATAAAGAAATCACTTTAAGGTCAGTGAAAGACGTTGTACCTACCTTCAGCTGTAGGTTTTAGGTATATATTTTTGAAGAACAATGGACTCTGGTTCTAGTACTCTCAAACTTCATGAGCGGCGACTAATACAACTTACTCTATATTAAGTGGCTTTCATACTCATCTCCATATGCAATAAAATAAATTAGAACTACTTGATAAATAGACCCTCAATATATTTCGTTACCCCAACATTAGCTAGTGCTTCCCTACGTACGTACACCATTTTCATTTTAAAACGGCAATATCTACACCGACTTTCAATATTCAAACATACTTTTCTCAATACTTAATAAAAGAACATGAGTGTTAGAATTTTTAAAGCTTCCTAGGGCAGTACGAGAGGTAAGGATGTGTATTCTGTTATCCCTTTTAATAAAAAAAGAAAAGATCTAAGAATGAAAATAAGCAAATTATTTGCTATTTAGTTTGGTACAATTTTATACTTCACAAATAAACTAACAAATTCATGAATTTTTTTTTTAGAAGAACTTATAATTGCCTGTAACGTCGGTCGGTCGGGAAGTACGGACTTCTTCGCCTTCAAAGGGTTGGTAAAAATGTAAATGTTCATTAGTTTAAGCTTTTAAATCTCGGGGAAGTACTTCAACGATGTGTTTGAAATTTTAACACAACGTTGCATTTAAATCCACGAAACGTGGTCAGAGTAGAACGAAAGAAGAAAGTCCTAACTAACTTAGGACTAGTAAGTAATTAGTTTTAAATGTGTTCTTCGTAATAAACCTATTGTTAGATTTTTAAAATTGTTATCTTTATCTGTAGTTTTACAGATCCTGTTGATCGTATTTGAATAAATTTTCTGAATTTGCCTAATCACAATTCTGACGACTTCGGAATCTGTCCATTATAGAGAAATAGAAATTCTTATTTAATTCCATATTATAGTAAATAATTTTAAACTTAATACTTTACCTAATTCTAAAATGTATATTTTCTTTTTATTAGAATACATAAGAACGAGATGTATAAAATTTTTTAGAATAACAAGCACTACCAGAATCGGCGCCATCGATAGGCAAAATCTTTTAACAAAATTAATCTATAGGGAGGTCCGTTGACAGGGACTGTTGTGTTTGGGAACTATAAATACGTACAAATGGCTCTTGGCTTTTTAATAAAGCCGAGGGTAAGCTGAATATTAGTCTAATATCAGGGAGTGCAAACCGATGTAGCCCTCACAGTGTGCAGTCGTGGTGCATGAAACTTTTTATGATATAAATATGGACGGATGGTTGTCATAATGTAGATGAGCACTTCAAACATTGTTTATAATCTTTAAATAGTGTAAATTCGCTGTATTTATCTCTTTGTTTTGCCGCTAACTTCTTCATATCCACGCAATTTTGATACCTACGACTTTAACCAATATGTCGATAATTTCTTTGGCAATGTTTATAAGTTTAATACGTGCATATATAACAATAGTGAAAAGATGAGAATTTCAAAGATTTGTAATAATTTAGAAATTGCATAATAGTACTTTTGTGAAAAGCAAGCCCCTTCAAGCGCGGTGTTTATGACCTATGTCCTCCAGTAGGCGTCCATCATCACTGTTAACGAATAGCCTTTACCAAAGTGAGTATGATCTGTTAGCCAATGCAAGAAAGAGCCATTGCAATTTAGGTAATATAATTTCGGAATTTTAACATCCCACACGTATTTAATTTCCATAATTTTAAATCAAGTAAACAAATCTTTCTATTTTCAAAAGCTCACAGATAATGTTCTCATTTATCTTATGCCTTACCTACACTAATCCTTACATACTTTAGCGGACCAGAGAATGCACTGCACCCTATAACACGGTTAATATTAAAATATTGCAATGAACCCATGCATTTTTTTACGAAAGCGTATCGGGGCAAAACATTGGCTATTTCCTACCCCAAGAATCACCCCCACAAAAATAATACAAGTATTTGTACTCTCATTTTTTTTATGCCGTAGGGTGAATGCTCATTTAAATATGTCATAATACGCGTTACATTTATACGTATCTCATGAAATATTATTTTACCTATTGTATGTTTAAGATAAAGACATACCATTTACCTATACAAACTGTAAGTAATTTTTTATACAATATATGCATTAACATCTAACGTAATAATGCTAATAATACATATATATTAGACGATACGACGATATTTTGGTACCTATTATTAATCTACGTAAGCAGACTCCAGTAAAGTGGCCTTAATTAAGTATAAATAAGCACGCCTTTTTTAAGAAATTTTGTATGTTTCTAAAGTAAGTTGTTCCCTAGTGCGGCAATTGCCTTTTAACAAAAAAAAAAGAATTAAGTAATTCAGAAAACTTCTTTCATTAACAAAGAATTCATAACTTTGTTGACTGAAGTATATTTTATTAAAATTGCATAAGTATTGTAATTAAGTCGGTTCGTGTTATGGCCACTATTTGACTTAGCCATTAGTTGATTGTCCCCTAACAGGGACGTTTTATTACGAAACTAAAAATAAAAGTTATTAAAGGAAGAAACGGTCGTTTGATAGAGAAATCTCTGCTTGTGATCTATTTGTTTAGCCGTGTTTATTGCATTTTGATACACTAGTATAACTGCGAGATTTTATGTGTATGTTTGCTGTTTTCACTCTTTCAACATTATTTATTTAGGTTTAGGAATTACTCACAAAATTATATTAATATCATGAGTTCATGACTCATTCTTCTGCCATTGTCACAATCACTTGAGTCAATGCAATACTTCAGTAACTTTATTCAAAAAAAAATCAGACGTCGTTATACTTTTACATTATTTCTTAGTAATATCATCCTCTATGAAGACCATCCTTCTTATAAGGTCTTTGTTTTTATGACTTATTTTAGAAAAGGCGTGGGGAGGCATTCCACATTTATTTATTAACTGGATACCTACATATTATTGTCTATTGCGACAAAAATTACGACAGTTTCAATTTAAAATAAGACTAATGAAAAAATATCTTAGCAGCAGTCTTATCAGGAACAACATAGTAAGTAATACACAAAATTTTTCCACCCCAGGGATATTTCTACAAAATCTCAGTACGTTTCCCTCAGTGTAGATAAAAGGGCGCGATCGTATGACACATTATTCATATCGAGGGGCGTCACACTAAAGATATTGTGGAAAGGGCACTAAGATTGCCAACTGCAATACATTGTTCCCCAGCTCCTTGTTTTGACGTGACAGAACAGCCCTAGACATTCGCAAACCATTTTATATTTATCGTAATCTATCAAGTTATTATTCGAATATAGTCTCTATGCCTTCACATTTAGATAGTTTTATATTTTCGTTAGGTGTATAATATTATTGGTAGATGATAGCGTAATAAATGTTGCGTATCGATGCGTTTGAAGATAAGTAATGAAGAACTTATAGATTGCGTTTAGAATACGAATGTGTGTAGATAATTTTGCAAAATGTGTGGTCCTGTTTTTTTTTAATTTATTGTTTAAATTTGGAAGTTTACGTAACGATAAGCAGCTTTTCCGATAGTACCTACTATGTTTTAGTATCTACCCTCAATTTATTTTTATTGCGTATTTTCTTTGTGTCATAAAGCCATCTAGTTTTGTCTTACATTGAATTTATTGGCGAAAATATGTATGTCTTTTCTTATTTTTGTAATTTAGGTAATTTAGTATAAAAAAGAACTCTTAATTGCAAACTACTAGAAAATAAAAATGTGAACTTTAAAATTCTTTAGTTAAGTGCACAAGCTTGTTGTTTTATTTCTATTTTTTAAAGACTGCAGTTTTTACTAAAACGTGTGTACGATGAACATATTTACAATTAAATAAATCTTTATTTCTGAGTAATGATTCATGTTATGTCAGAAATTAAACTAGTGAAAGACTAGTGCCAATCATGGTGTTTATAGAATGAACCAAAAGAAATTTATTTCAATAAATAAGAACTGTATTCTCTACGTCATCAGTTGCAATACTCTCTGTCAACGCCCAAAATCTTCACAAATTCCAGCCTCAACAAATTGGCATGATCAATTATTCCAAAACCAGCGGATGCATCCTTCCAGGGGTGACCAAAACAAGACAACACACCACATACATCACAATCTAATTTATTAACATAGCTTTATTGACGAAACATCTCTTTCACATAACTCTTACTTATGCACGAGTTTCTTTCAGATCCCCTCTTCAACCAACGTGGGGATTGAGCCCTCAATTGTGTTATATCTTTGTTTTTCGCAACTTATTGCAATAAGTGTAGTCTTGAGGTATTTTCATCCCATTACCTGGCTGACAGACGCCATAAATATGTCGATACAATATCATATATTTTGTGGCTTACGCTGCTCTAAAATATTACATTGTTTTGTCCAGTTTTTGGGTCTCTTGAGTAATGTTCAACATTATGTTGCTATAGCAACGTTTAACTTTATCACGTAATGTTATAACATTGAGTATGAGTGTATTAACCGTCTGCTTCAAGTATTATGCTTAAAGCATTTCCAAGCATTCTATTGCTCGTCATCTTTACCTGTTTTAAATAATCAGCTTATAAAAATTAAAAATGAAATAAAATTGTTACGGCTAAATGTTAGTTTGTCAAGCCCCGTATGATGTCATGTGTTGCAAAACGCATCAGTTAAAGCGAGAACAATTTATTCACATATAGTAAATAGACTGTGTAATGTGCTTTTGTTTCACAGACGATAGAATACTTAATATCTAATTCTAAAAGTCTATACTTGATGAAAACCTCGATGTGCTTGATAAAGTAATAAATAACTGAAAATTAATTTGATCGTTTAGAGAATATTGTAATATAGTCACAGCAAGTAGGAATATACTCACCATACATATAATTTATTTATATAAAATAAAAATATTTAGAGATTAACACTAAGAACCTTTATATACTGCCGTTGCCTCAGTGTTTCCGTTAAACGTTTTAAAAGTTTTGCAAAATATTTTGTCAATAGGACTTCTGTTAGGGAAGGATCATTTTAACCAATTCATTAAAATTGTTCTTTTCTCGTAATGTAATTTCCTTATATAAATAATCGTGAACATTCTAAAGCAAGATGCCATCATGACAAATTCCAAAACGAGCAAACGGGTCGAAATCCAATAGAATAAGAGCTATTAATGTAATTTAATTTAATTTTAAACTGTTCAAATTTAAAAGTCGTAAATTAAACATTTTAAATGTGACCAGTGACCAAGTCTCGGTTTGTATTGAAGACGTTGACTAATCAAATTAAATCAACCGTTTGATGACAAAGGGTCGCCGATACGATTAGAGATGGGCACATGTACGAAAATAATTTGTCGATAACATTATCAAGCTAACAGTAGAAAAGAGAGAAAATTATTAGAAGTTCTGCTATATTCTCTCTCTACTATGCTCTGTATGCATTTCAATAGTTGGACGTTTTGCTATAAAAAAGATTTGCTAATTAGACGTATTGACAAATAGACGTTCTGGGTACTTAGACTTTTGCTACTTGAACGTATTGATCTAAAAGCGTTAGTTTCTTAAACTTATCAAAGCCAAGGTGCAAACAGTACCTATGCAGAAAAGCTTTTCCGTCACAGGTTTCTTTAAAATATATGTAAAGTTAGTATATGTATAGCTCACTATATAATATTTTGAAAAAACCTGTAGAAATTAGTAAATTCGAACACAGCACTATAGAACCAAATTACACACAGAAATATATTCCAAAATGTTATATCGACAGTTTTAAAAAATTATTGTCGCCTACAAAGCATGTCGACAGTGTCCACCCTTACCAATAATATAAAACAACAGATTTCATTGCCTGCGATCCGTGACGGATTCGTTTGAGATCGTAGACTTGTGACATTTCGGGTGCGGGTAGAGGCCAAGGATCATCTATTACAGTTAAAATTTAATGCCTCATTTTTCCTGAATGTTAAATTTTCATACGTTAGCACCAGCTTAGATAAACTTTTTTGTAACTAGGCTATTGATGTAAATTTCTAAAATCGTGATATGAAATTCCTGTTTCGACCGGATCAACGATTCCGCGGCCGAAATGCCTACTAAGCCGATTTACCTAAAATGTCGCTGACAAATAGTGAAAGAAAACGTCTGAAGATACGTACTGTGTCGGTTAGTAAACGCTAAGAGCATAGTTAGCTATAACATCTTAAGATACTGGGAATAATAAAAATATACTTGCAGCTGTTTACATAGCGGCAGTTGTAAGCAGAAGTACTAAGGGTAAAGTTAACTACGCTAGAGTTGAGCGGCGAAAAAATATATAGTATCTAAATTTTAAAGAATCTAAACTCTAGAAACTAACAGACGATAAACACTAAATAAAACATTAACGCTGATATCGACAAGTATATATACATAATAAATACATCTCTATAAATCTAGCACGGAATTGTAACTCGAGACACAATATCAATATCTCAGACATAGTGGTTTATGTACAGCTCTTAGACTCAAGTACATGTGAGTGCGAAATAAGTACATCCGACACCAATATTGGAATGGTGCCAAACGATAGTTCTTATACATTCAGTTTTATATGCACCGATCACGATTCGATCAAGACCTTACTGGACTTGTGGACTAGTTAGAATCGCTCTGTTGTTAATAAATTTTTGAAAGGCTTTACAGTACGGCTTGCATAACTATTTATGCAAGCCATACTGTAAGGCTTTTATGAAATTGTACTTTAAAATTGGACCGATATTTCATTATATCGGCCCATTATTATCCCACTGCAGGGAAAGATCTCTTCTCATACAGAGAAGGTATGAGCATTGATCGCCATGCTTGCTCAAGGCGGATTGGCGATTTCAAACTTACTCAGAAGTCCAGTTTTCCTCATGATGTTTTCCTTCACCGTCACTCAGTAATGTCTAGATATACTTAGAAAGTACGTACATCTGATTTGTCGGATTTGAATCCCTGAACTCGTTTTTACGAAGGGGGGTGCCTTCACCACTGGGCTCTTACGACTACAATCGATATTTACTTACAAATCATAATAGCCATAGAAACATGAAACAAATGAATGTTGAAGAGGTAAAGGAAGTATGTATGATTAGATCGCAGCAAATGGCGTTCTATAGTCCCTGCTTACTTCATTTCTTCTTTTATTTTTCTTTCTTTTTTCATTAATACAAGACAGGCGTGAAGTTATTATGTATGTACCTACATTATACAAATTATAAGTGCTTGCTAAGTTGCATGGTCATGTTGTTGATTACCTACACATGAGATAAATATCACATTTTTACGTTTCTAACATTACTAGTTAAGTATTTAGACCAATATCTTTTTATTTTCTAAATTGTAGAAATGTAAATATTACTTTCACTAATAGTATCGTGATATCTAAAGACAAGAAATGCTGAACATATTGAATCACCTAAAGAAATACCGAACGCCCGCGTGAACTGTACGCATAATAAATTTCATTGAAAACCAACTAACTGTTAACAATGATTTACAATCGTATTAAACGACCCAATACTTATTTAAACAGATATTAGCACTGTCAATAAAAGCCCGCATGTTTACCATTGTTTGCATAAGAAATTAAATGTAAAATACATGCGGTATGTAAATCAATCGTGTAACATTTATAGCTTTTACATTATATATGTACATATGAATGTTTGTTATGAAATTGAAGGAAAATATGAAGTGTATACTTTGGGTAATAAGTTCTTGTTCAGAATATATTATGAAAATCAAAGCAAAACAAGAATTGAATTATATTTATATGGAAAGGCTTTATTAGGTGAGTGAAAGTTTCCTGCTTATGAATGACTATTAATAATTATTGTACCTAATGATTCATTTTCCTCTAATAATAATGAGTCTATACAAAACACTACGTATGTACGTTGTGCCTATCAAAGAGCGCGATACCTATATAATTATATATATTGTTATGAGGGCGAAAAGACAAAATTATTAGACAAAATTCCAGACTATATTCGCAAACCATATTCTGTCTACGAACCCCAGTCCCACCGCAAAAAAAAGAAGAATTAAATAGTTGAATTTTTCATAATAATATCTCAAGTGTTTCCAGCCAGACATATAAATCAAAGGAATGCGTTTTGCAAATCACTGCCGTTTTGCTACAATACCGCACCTACCAACGTATTGGCGTTACCTAGAGATTGATGTAGCGTGCCCGTTCCAACACTAAACAATTTTATACGGAGATAGCCGGCAAAAGTTAAGATTTACGAACTATATCCGACAGTATGAGGATGTGGGAAGAGTGGATACGGTGAAAATAAATTGAAATTACCTAAATTACTGTAGTTCTATAAAATTCTCACATGAGTGACAATAGGTGAACATCAAGATAATAGCCAGTTTATTGACCAGTTAGAACTGAGATAAGAATACTAAGACTTTGCCTTTCTTTTTAAATGTCTGATTGTTATTTTATTCAGGCATCAAATTATTTAAAGAAATTTACAAAATATTGCAATTTTTTCCGTTAGAAAACCGTGCAAAATATTATAAAATCAAGTCGTGTGTCGTGAAAGACTAAATTAAATACTAATACAAATTAATTCTTGAATATAATAAATATAAACAATAATATATTAAATTTAATTTTAAGAGTGAAGTAGACGAGAAGCGGTATCTGTAACGCGTGATTTATCTTTAAAAATGAACGTAAGTAAACGCATCCACTCCGTACTACCTAATTTTTTTAACTTTGCAACATTTTGCGTTGAAAACAAACAATTGGCGTCGAATTTACGAGCTGCGTTGAGAGCCAAGCCGCTTAGTGAGATGGCTTTGCGATGCTCAATTTGAATTCAGATTCCTAGGACTATCAGTTGCCTTGCAGATGTTTATGAATTGAAAGGATTTCAAGTTCAAAACCATCATTTTGAATTTGGATTGGTTTTCTTTATAACTGAATTCACTTACCTACTAATTAATACGAAAAGAACTATGCCATAATATTTATTTAAGCTTAGACGTCATTAAAAGAGCTGCAGAGAATAAAACATGAGCTATTTGATCCCTGGTAAAGCAAAGTCCATTATAAGTAGGGTTATTAAAACTCGAAATTTAGAGCTTCTTTTTCTCATCGGACGTTTTTGACATGGCGACGATGTTAGCACGTTCGTCCCCTCAGACTGTTATCGACACTAATTTATCTTAATTACTATTTAATGCTGTAATTTGGATTCTAAACAGGACTGCACCGAAGCGCCTTGCGATGCCACCGTCGGTGCCAAATACCACAGACCAAATACTTTCTAAACGCGATGGGTGCCGAACGCTAATCGAACAAAGGGTATAACATACCTTAACCGCAACATAATACTAATAAATTCTTTTGTTGTCAGACAAAAACACGAATGTGGTAACAGAGGGTGACACAGTTGAAGCGCGACGACAATGCTAAACGGAATATCAATATCAGAGCATCACTTTTCATATGCCGACTCAATTGCCATAATGCAACATGAAACAAACTTTATGACGAACGTTGCAAAGTTTAAAATTGAGAATTGATGTCATGAAAAAATGTGACGGCATTCGTGCTTGCGCTTGCACCAGATATTGGATTTTCAACTCTTTTTCAAGTAATTTTTGAAAATGCAATCCGTGTATATGTTAGCAAGCAGACGGCTGCCATTTGTCTTCGCAAACGAACCGATTTGTGCGTCGGCGAATGGGTAACGGATGTTGCAGGGAGGCACGTGTCCGAGCAGCCTGACTTATTGTTACACTGACTTATTGGAACGTTCATTGAAGTCTATTAACGAATTACACTGTAATAGAACATTGTTATTAATGATTCTGCAAATGCTTCAAAATGTCCACGAGATGCGTTTGTTATTTCAACAAATGAGTTTTACATTGTGTCGCAATGTAAAACTAGGGATGTCGATGATAAAGGTACATTGTAGATTATTGTACTTGCGTCCAATGACATACATTTGCATATTTCCCTTGCGATCTACACAAAGTTTCTATGAATAGATTTCGAAAACATTGAAGACAACAACAGCAAATAATAATAAAAAGTAGGTACCTGCCTATATCATAGGTACCTACTTTTTTTCGCAAATTTTTTTTTTTTAATTTTCCTTTAAGATACAATAGGTACTTACGTGATGAAGTTATAACATAGGACATGGACATCCATGTCCTATGTTATAACTTCATCGTAGGATGACTGATGCAGAATATCATATTATACTACAGTGAATACCCCTGTATGATGTGATAAATAAAACTGAAATTTCTGCACAAAATGCAGTATAAACTAAAACTGCAGCAAAAGAGGAAATAAAATTTCATAAACTATAAAACAAAGCAATGTTCAATAGGGTATCTTGGTAAACTTTTGGGGTACGAATGAATAATTCAAGATGCGAATCGGCAGTCCGTCAAGCTCCCAGAACGTTGCATTTTGTACGTAAATCTGCAGTAATGTGAGGATATCGTATGCGATGTTCACAAGCTATATTCTTCATCTTTCTGTTTTGCATTCGTGTGATGATGTCGGACACATGTCTAGATTTCTGTCTACTCCGATTATTCGCTCGTTTTTAAATCGTTGCCATTTTGTCACCTGTTTTGTTTTGTTTATTTTTGAAATTCATGTTGGCTTTTTGGTATTGCAATTGATATAAAAATGTTAAGTTTTTAGTAGTTATGTTTTAGTGTTGTTTTGTCAAGGCCGAAAACTGCTGGTAGATATTAATTGTGCATATCAAAAAAAAATCTATGAAAATTGGTATGTAGATAGATTCGCTGCTGAAGACGGCATATACACATAGGCTTCCTGAAAATCGGTATGTTTCCGAGGTATACAACAAAACATATTTTACGCACGGGCTAAGCCGTGGGCGCAACTAGTAATGAATGAAAGCTTTTGAGTAGTATAACACAAGTGAAACATGACTAGTAAGCATTAAAATTATCGTTATTAATTTCGTCAAGAATAGTAATTAGAATGTAAAAATGTATTTTTATTTTAATACTAAACAATTAAAGGGCCAAAGAAAATAAAAATCAATACAAATACAATAATCTCACAGATTTCAACAAGCTCTTACATTAAATCTATAAAATAAACCTCCATAAGCTCTTCTTACCTTGCCATAATGTTAAGAACGAATTTATCGATATAATTTTAACAGAACGGTTAAAGAAAAAGGTTTTCTCTTTAAAAATCCACCTTCACGTATTCAGTTTTCCATAAAAATCTAATAGAGAAAGCATTTCGCTCGAGTCCCGCCATCACTCTCCATTTTAATGAATAAGTAAACAAAATTAGTGGGGTCCAATATCGAAATAAGTGAAACGAGGAGGTCAAACCTACGGGACCAGCATATAAAGTATCCATTTGAACAAAATAATTTTAAGTAACGTCGTTCCGCCTGTTTTATTCTCAATCTAAAGAATTAAAAGCGTTAATAGAAGTACATTAGCGCTCATCAAATTTGCCATCAAATTTATTATACTCATTGCTAATATTAAGCTTTACATGTTCGATACATGAAATCCAACACTTTCATATAGGTCTGCAATACAGACTAGCTTTTATTGCCGAGATGAATTGACTAGGCTAGATAAAAATATGTTGTTTGTAGTCTTTCAATTTTTTTTTTATATATAGGTACATAGATACCGTACTTAATTTTATAATTAGTAACCCAACTCTTACGTCGTATTTAGATACGTTTCAGTATGCATGGCCATAAACAGACCTTCTTAGGGATGCTTTAGAATATGTAAACAGATGAGGATATTGTATGAGTTAATCAAATTAAGTAATAGACGAAAACGCAGAGGCAGGGTAAAACGAGATATCTGATTAATATAGATAAACTATTGGACTTACTGTTTTTGGATTAAATTTTTTTATAGTAACTTAGGTTTAGTATTAGCTGAACCTAGGTCGGACGCTGCAAGAGGAGTTTGTGGTCTTAAGAAGCGTGAAGTACGTTTCATGTGCTATTTCTTAAACTCTTCTATTTCTGTTTTTATTTGTATTTTAAAACGTTATAGTTAAGATAAAGTTATCTTTTTGGTACAATAGGACTGACATGTTTGTAAAATAAAAGTCCTTAAATAAAACAAAAAAAAAATCAGTAACACTGGTAATTAATCTACGGCAATTTTGTTAGTAGAGGTTGGAATGTCTCTGAATCTCTGTACTAAAATGTGTTTTACACATGTTTCGAGGGATATTATTGAACAGTGTATTTTTTTAAATCGTGACAATGGCAAACGACGAAACTAAAGACATATAGAATTGTGCTACTAGTCATTCTGAAATTTTAACAGTGGGTGGAACCGATTGCTGGCGTGGTACTAGTACTATTGATACTAAGAAACTGAAAACGTGTTTTAAGAGGGTTTACGCGTCATGAGTGGCAATGTCGCAATTTAGTGTCATATATATATATATATATATATATTTTTTATATGTATTATAGCCCACCAAAGTGACTCCACCCCGCCTGATGGTAAGCCGTCAGTGGAATCCAGAAGTGGCGGCCTCCACTATGGCGGCTTGGGAATGGGGTTAGGGGAAGAAAATGAGGGAGGTGAGGAAAGAGGAAAGGGGGGCAATTGGGCCTCCGGCGCTATCGAGCCCACCGAACGAAACGCAGTAGTACGGATACTACTACTCTTAAGTCGATCTTTTATGAGAGGGTAGTACTTCCCCTGACGATCCGCCCCATTCATGCTGAAATCAGCGTGGATCTACTACCGTATAATTTTTATCATTTAATCGGGCCTAAATTTTAAAAATATATTTATAAAGTAAGTAACCACAATGCTTACAGTTATTTTACTATAAAGACAACGGAAATTAAGTTTCAAATGTATTATTTGCATATAAATAGAACAGTAAACGCAATGATTTCTCATTCTTTATACAGCTTTCACCTAATTTTAGCATTTGTACAAAAAATATTTTTTAAATATAGCTTCAAATAAACGAAAAAAATTAAAAGCACAATATTATGACACTAAATTGCGACGTCGCCACTCATGACGCTTAAACGCTCTTAATATCAATATTTCTCTGTTTATTTCTGCTAGAATAGCTACCAAAGCTCTCATGTGGATAAAAATTCTGTACCACATACAGAATCCTAGGTCCATATCGAAACTGTAATGTTATTGAAATAAAAATAACTCCACATTTAACCTCACTACCACACTTGAAAATATCTTGAGTGCATCGTTGAAAGTAAATGCTGGTATAATTCCTGGTTCCACTGCGTTTGGATTGCATTTAGAGACGTTAGGGGATGAAGCCGGATAAACTTTATGTTAACTGTAAGCAATAAAAATAGCCTTTATGACGATACGTGGAATAGTTACGTTTGTTTGCGTCATTTGGCTGTTTGGACTCAAACTAGGTTTTATTGAAATTGACGACGTTATTAAGATATATAGGTATACATCGCGCTGAATTCTAGACGTATACGATGTTGGGTTAAGTAACGGACTAAGCTTTTATTAAATTTATAGCTGCAATTCTTTTTCTTACCTTTATAAAACTAGCCAATGATACTGAACCGATTGAACTGAATAATGATTAACTGAATCTAATCACATTTACTGAATCAGCTACAAATGTAACTAATCTCTATTGGAATTTTTAGCGATTAAATAAAACATAGTATTTCAATTAGTCAGCCATTTGGGATTCTCTACTTGAAGTACACTTGCTCATACACCTTCTGCATATCGTACAGTCTACTCCAAGGTCATAACTCTAACTGATCGCTCATCATTCCAATTTAGGTTTGCAAAATCTTCAGGACGCCTACCACCACCTCATATAGCAGTATTATTTTTATGTTACTTTATGTTATGGCTTTTTCTTTTGTACCATTAAAAAGAAGAATAGAGACAAAGTAAGGTTATAATAAGATTGCTATAGGAGGTCGTGGTAGGACTCCAGGACTCATTTGGTCATCCTACAAGATCAGGAATGTCGATTGCTTGTTAGATAACCTCGTTGCTAATTGTACTTTTTTAATAAATGCCAAACATTCACAGCACCACAGCTTCCTAAATTTGTGAACCAGCTTTTGTAGTCACATCTGTAACTGTGTATCTTTTAACAATAGATACCAAATTGTATCTAAATAAAGTAAGAATCCTGAGCTCATGGGTGTGATCCCTGAGTTGATACAAACTGAGCTTTTCTCTCGAAATATTTCATATCCACCTGAAGGGAAATGAGTAGTGTCGACACCTCACCCCACGTTAAGCAAGTAAATCTATCATTCCTACGCCTGATTCCACTCCAGTCGTACTGGTTTACCATTCTGTCCGATTTCGATATTTGGTAAAATGACAGACGTCAAAGAAAAATAGTTTTAGGTAAGAGAATGGAAATATTTTTGGGTGAAATAATTTAGATAGAAATATTTTTTATTCTCTTTTAAATATCTCTAAAATAGAGTTTTGTCTATTCCAGTGCGTCTATGACTTATTAGGCACACGCTTGCTTAATATAATGTCTCAGGTGCATTTGGCTAGTAGGTATATGTACCTACGTTGCGTCTTGCCGTTGCTAACTGAATTCTGGTTGGAAGGACATTATTATTATTAATTATAAAATTTATAATTATTGAAATTTCAATTAAGGGAATATTAATATGACGTCATGTTATTCGTTTGTTATTGTTAAAACAGGCAATACCCACAGCGTTGGTTGGACCAATTAAATTGATTGATTCGACGCAAGTTGTTAATCAAAATGTTTGTTTGGCCTGCGGAAAGTGCATCGAAAAGACCGTTTAATTTGTGCCAGGGCCTGTCAGATTTTTAATTAATTTCGTTGTTGCAGCTTACGGGTTTAAAACTTTTGGACGTAGGTATTAATGTAACTTAAATGGGAATTTTAGCTGTAATATTTACATTGCATACTGTCGATTGCTCGTGTAATAAAAACAGAAAGTCAATATCACTGTTCAATGTTATTTTTGATCATTTTATCTTTATGTACATGTAAACAATGTGTGAAGAATGGTTTATAAAGTGCTCACGCACAAAATATTGTTCTATAGATTGGAGCAAGCAATCTATAGAACAATCTTCAATAGCTCCTAAAGTTGTTGCTGGGCCACAATAAGACAATTTGGTTAATGCAGTTGAATTCCAAATAAATGCTTGGCATCTTTATTTAGGATTCAAAATGGAACAAATCTGACAATTTTAATAATCTGACGCAAGACTAAAAAACCGGAGAAATGCGAGTCGGACTAGCTCACCGAGGGTTCCTGTTACCTACCTACCTACCAATACTTATAAAAAAGGAAAGAGATTTTTTTCACATTCTTTGTCATAAATGGAATACTATACCTACATCAAATAATTAAAAATCTGTGTTAGGTTGTGCTAATGAAGCCCTTTCATACGATACCCCATATAATATATGACACGGTTAACTCAATTCAAAATTTGGACCGCCGTTTCTGTTTTTTAATAATTTACAAATTTCCCTATACTTGTAGTTTAAGACGGCATTACTTGCCAAGTTTCATAGTTCTAGGTCAACGGAAAATACCCTCTAAGATTTGATTCCCTTAAGAGTATCGAAATATACATTTTTTTACGTTAACTTAGAAGTTTGATTTTTTCACAGCTTCAAAAGACTGTAGACCTGAGTAAGTATATCGTTTTAATTTCAACTTGATACCTCCCTACACGCTTTTGCGAGATAAAGGATTATTGATAGACAGACGGACGGACAACAAAATGATCCTATCTTAAAGACCTTTTTTTTAATGATTTATTTACAAATGTATATTTTTCAGATTTTCCCCTATACTTGTAATGTAAAACGGTATTACTTACCAAATTTCATAGTACTAGATCAACGGAAAATGCCCTACTAATTTTGATTCCCTTGAGAGTTTGCGCCATAAACAACCGTGTCTTTTTAACCGACTTCAAAAAGGAGGAGGTTATCAATTCGGGCCGTATGTTTTTTTTTTTGTATGTTTGTTACCTCATATCTCGGTCATTTATGAACCGATTTGAATTTTTTTTTTTATTTGAGAGGGTGTACTCTGAAATTGGTCCCATTTTTTTATTATAAGAAATGGTTTAGTGGTTGTATGTTTGTTACAACAGAACTTGGTCATTTATAAACCAATTCGGAAAAATCTTCTTTTATTTGAAAGGGTATACTCCGAAATGGGGTCCCATGTTTTTTTTATAAAGAATGATTTAGTGGTTTGGCTTCAATTTTATATTTTGTAACAAAACGTATGCAAGAAGTGAAGACGTGTAAAGCAACACGTCGATGTCTTTTGCGACGAATTATCTGACATTGACATGTCTATGCTACAAGTGCGAAATGATTTTCAAAATTCATTTTTTGTCAGAATCGAAGTGGCCCTGGATGAGTGACCATTTGTGTCTTTATTTTTTCAGCGTCTTCATTCTTTAGAAGCAGTAGACTATGATTATCACTATAATTTGGTAGTCGTTAAGCCAAATTGGAGGTCTTATGGTCGTGAGAAATTACAACAGCAACGGGCGGCCTTAAACCTGCCTTTACAGCACCACTGTTTATTTTTTGTATATCTGTTAAGCGATTGCTCGGTCAGTTAAATTATGATTTTCGATAATTCTTTATTGTTGGTAGATCATCACTTTTTTGTTTTGATTTGTGGTTTCTGGGATTCAGGGTTTAGCGATCGAGAAAGTGTTGACAAAGACCTTATATCTCTATTTACAATCTTACCTCTCGTCTCTACTTTCTTTCAAACGGCGCGGCGCTGTCTCATTTGCGAAGCACGTTTAGTAGGTCTACCCATATTGAATATATTTATACCACCATATGCCAGTCAAGAAGGGTGCCAGTCACCGACTCCAAAATAACTGATTAAAAACCATAAATAGTAAAGTATTATAGGTATCAAGGATTGCGTTGATTCCCCTTTAATGTTCTTTGATTTGAAGTAATTAAAATATTATTTTCTACTTTTTAGTTAAGGATTGAACATGTAGGTGTTGTTTGAAGTCGGTTTTTATTTTTTTTTCTAAAAATAATTTTATTGTTACGTTAACTTAGGAGTTCGATTTTCTCACAGCTTGAAGATACTCTACGTGCTCCCAAGGTAAAGGGTCTTGACAGACAGACGGACGGACAACAAACTGATGCTATAAGGGTTTAGTTTTTTCCTTTTGAGGTACAGAATCCTAAAAAATGCGAGTACTATAATAAAGTGTGAACTTATTTGCATAATGAATGAATTAGAAGATGTTCTAATGCTTTTATTAACATACGAAATTCATTAAAATTCTCATATATGAATTCTTAATAACCGATTGTCCGGCTCGTAGCCACATAGAACGCTGCATGCCCTTTATGCAATACCTCTGTACAGGATAGCTACGTGATAACACCATGGAATAATATCTATCTAAGTTTTCTAGATGTGTCCAGTATCTCTTCTATATACCAGTGACAGACTAAACTAGTTTTTTAAAATTAATAACGCCTCTGGTATTTATTTTGAGAACTAAACTTAACGTCGTTGTCACCGTGAGAAGAAGGTGCAGCGCAGACGCCGCACTTTTTAACCGACTTCAAAAAAGGAGGAGGTTTCTCAATTCGACCGTATATCTTTTTTTATTGTTTTTTATGTATGTTCGCGGTTAACTCCGTCGTTTATGAACCAATTAATCAGTAGAAATAATGTAAAGTAAAATAGAAATTATTAAATAAGTATTTTATAATTTTGAAGTTGGTGCCGAGTAAATACTCAATAACTACATACTATAAGAACTTTACTACAGTAGCAAATTACGATTGATAATACCTATAAGTATCTAGTTATTGTTTTACTTGGCACCTACGTACACAAAATATATTATTTATATAAAGAAAACTTAAATAGATATAGATAGATAGATATATTAAAAGCTCCTACGTACACAAAACGTGGTACATCTAGCTTAATATCCTCCTACATCTGAACACGTACATTCGCCAAACCGCGGCGACAGGCTGCCGCCATTATGCGTGCGTCCATTGGCGTTCAAATTAAATACATAAAGAAGCAGTGTTTACATACAACTAGCCTGCAGACCGTTACACAAGCGTCACATGGTTCAACCGAGTATGCGAGCCAGGGCCTACAAATAAATAATTATATTGTATGCGGACTAGACCACAATTTTATGATTTTGCATTTTGTCTGTTGCATCTAATATATTTTTAATTGTTGAGCTTAATTTTTTTTAATTTTAGCATTTTATATAACTGACTTGTCTGAAACTGAGATTTTGAAGAGTGACATCAACTTTAAATTGTTACACGTGAATTAGGGTGACAAGACAAGTCACAAGAGTATGGGATTGAATAATCAGAGGCCCTAGACAAGTGACATAGATTTCTATTATATTCAAAGAATAGATTAAAAAATGTATGGGAATGGCTAATGCATACATTGTAGTTAGCTAATCCCATACTATGAATAGAATAGAAATCTATGCCACTTGTCTAGGCCCTCTTTACAATTGGCTATTCAATAAAACTGATTCGATGAACAAAAGATACATTTAGTAAATGTGTCTAACGTTTGTGTCATTGAAAGTAGGTATAGAAGACTTTAAAATTAGAATATAGTAAAGTATAGTTAGGCAATTGACTATGTCATGAATATTCAAGTTACATTTTAATACGTAAACATAATAACAGTCACTTGACGAACTTTATTTTGCTAGTTTAATTAGTAGTGTCAAGCAACATTATAATGTATATTTTAGTATCCACTTAGTCCGTCTCTCTAAAAAAGGTTTAAATCCTATAATCGCTGTCCGCTCGAAATTGGTTGCTGTCACACTTAAAATAAATTACTGGCCCTGCAATTTCACACCCCATACCCTCCCACTAATTGAACCAAAATACACTTAAATTTTCTTTGTGTCTAGTGTAATTTTAGCTCAGATGGGGTCACACAGATCACCCCATGGCAATTTAACGGGTTGAACATTCTCTCGCTGATGTCAATTTCGAGTTTCTTAAGTAAAATGAAGTGAATATTTGAAGTAAACTTGTGTAGATTAATTTAAATTTCGGTATAATCATCTTTGTTCGTCACTGTAAACATTCAGATGTTTTGAATTGAGTGATCCGATCTTGTGATAGAATACTTGGAATTAAATGGAAATAGAGATCAGTTTGATAAGTATTTTGAATAAAAATATTAACTAAAAGGTTTTTAATGAAGATGTATCGTGGTACGACCAAGATCTTACTTGATTTACAGGCATTCATATTGCGATATGCGTAATTAATAAGAATACCCATTGATTCTAATATGAGAGTTTGATCGCCATCATTTGGTGGACTGATGCCTCTGGGTTGTGCAAACTTTGCTTCAGCGGTGACAATGTAGTGTACACCTGTAATTAAACATTTTTTTTAAGTAAACTACAATACTTTATCAATTCATCATATTAATTACTAACTCTATATAGAGGACAGTGGGTCTATTAATTCTGTTGAGGGAACACTAATCATTACATCAAAACGTGATGACGAATGAAATACGGGACATGAATAACTGAATCGCGGTATAATTCGCTGAAACGTTGATGCCGCATACCACATGCGTTTTGTCCAAGCCCCGGCTGCATAAATTCGTATCACGACAATTATTCGGTACATTATCTCTGCACTCATTGTGTTTCGTTTTTTGTGGCATTTAATTTGTGTAGAATTCAATTTGCGTAATTTAATTCATATATGCGATACGCGGTGTTTTGCTTATCGAACTTTGTGCGAGTGAGTGACTTTTAGTGCTTTTAATTTTAACATTATTACATTTTTATTTTTTATTTTTCGATATAATTGCGGGTTTCTGACAGTATACAGTATACATTACAATTAATTTGAATGCTGCCAGATTATTATAATAGGTATGTACTTAGGCAGCGAAGAATATTTTCTCTCTCAAATCGTACATCGACTGGTAAACGTTTAGGAAAATATGTTTAAGAAATATAGGTAAAGTAACTATTATTCCTTTATCAGTAACTGATAAATCCATTTCTTGATTACAATCTAGCCTAATTTGAATGTTTTTATTCTGCAATATGCAAATTAAAGTAAGTCGTAAAGAAACCGTAGGGTTTTTCAATTGATTAGCGAGTTAGCTTTTGCCCGCAGCTTTTAATTTCTACATTTTACTTAATTACAAATGTTTTTCGTTTTATTGAAGTGATTTATTATATTGCAGATGTACGAGGCATACTTAATGCTGTTCTCCATGTAGAGCGGAAAAGTTAGAGCTCATAAGAAAGTAAAAAAGGTATCTCTACTTAAACAGGCCCCGGGCAAAACATACCCACAGTTAATCTAGAACAGAAAATTTCGTTAATAAACACAAACTAACAGTCAGTTTTCTGACTCTGTAATTACAGGTTGTTCCACCTTTCAGATGTGACACACGGATAAAAGAGTGATATTTACGAGAGCGGTCTACCACGATAACGTATCCTTATGAAACCAAAAACTCACTGAATCTAAAGAAGCAATTCATATAATTTTCATATGCTTATTTGGTTTCCCTTGTAACAAACACTGGAGGTTCTGAGGCGGCAATCAAGCGAAGAACGAAGATCCGCCTCGTAAAATCATTGGTGTTCTCCATCTTCTTATACGGAGCTGAAACATGGACTGTGAGAGAAAGGGAGAGTCAGCGAATTGACGCTTTGGAGATGTGGTGCTGGAGAAGGCTCTTACGTATATCCTGGATGCAACATCGTACCAATGAGTCCATTCTAAAAGAACTCCACATCAAGGAACGACTGTCAACCCATGTTCGATCCCGTATACTACAGTTCTTTGGGCATGTGACGCGAAGAGGAAGTGATTCCGTAGAGCGCCTAGTGGTACAGGGCCGAGTCGATGGCTGCAGATTCAGAGGACGATCTCCTTTGTGTTGGACCGATCAAATCAAGGCTCTAACTCAAAAATCTTTCAATGAATGCGCAAGACAAGCTTCCACCAGAGACAGATGGAGAACGGTAGTGGGACGCTACTGGGAAACACGCGTGACCACGACTACTTTGTCAAGAGTAAACTACTGAGAAGAAGAATAATTTTCATAAATCGGCATACTTACTTCAAGCATAATGAATCAGGTCAATTTGGGTTTTATCTCAAAATGATGTGCTTTAGACGTTCTTTTTTACAATTTGTCTTTTAAGTCAGAAATATCCATAATAATTAAAACAACTATGCCCAAAATATAATATATGATGCAAAATATTGATAGAGGTGTAAAACGACAGTTACCAGCAGACACACAACAGAGGCCCTATTGTCGTTAGCTTATGTCAACCCCATACATTTTTTAATCTATTCTTTGAATAGAATAGAAATCTATGACACTTGTCTAGGCCCTCAGTATTGACATAGAGCTGTCATAGGTACAGTCTTTTGTTTTAACCTGTGCTACCATAATACATAACCCTCCTTCAGTATTGGATTGGCTTTTCACAAGACTCTTCTGTGTTTTTATGCCGCCTTCTTATGTATAAGTTAATTACCTTCATTCAGTTGGATGTAGGTTGTATTGAATATTTAATCAATATTACGCGGCCAGTTGTTATCGACACTTCACGTTGCAAGACTTTTATAGTTATTACCCAGCCCCTCATCTTTTGAAACGCCATATTATGGTCGTGTAAACTGGGCGAGAATATTTTAGGCAAGAAATTTCCAAAGAGAAATATCGTATGCCCAACATCTCTTAAAATTATATTATTCCCTAAAAATAAAACACTTAGCAATTGAAATTACCTATGTGAATGTGCGGAACTGTAGCCGGACAAACAAAATTATACTAGAGAAATAGGCGATGGAGCACATAAATTCCTGTATTACACGGTAATCAACATAGATACTGTAATTCGAATATTGGCTACACAATTACAATACATTTACATACAGATTTGGTTGGATTCAATTTATATGGTTACATCCAGCTTGTTAATTTGCCTAAAAGGAAAGTAATTGCTTAGATGGAATTTATATCCCATAAGAGCTCTATGTGAAATAACTGGAACGGTTTAACGAGATGTCTATGAAAAACCTTCTTCAAGTTGGTATTTTCTTACAAATTTCTTCAATATTGTCTTCATTAGCAATCGAATTGTCGATTAGTACTACAAATTTCTTTCCTTTTATTGTTATTTCATTCTTCTAGTTTACTGTTTGTTCAGTATTTGTTAGTTTCAATTATTACAGTAAATATATTTTCTGAGGTTTATTATTTGCTAGTCAGTTCCCTAATATCTCTATCTGAAGTCTGCAGAATGATCTATAACTTAATAAGTTTTCTAAATAGTTATGATATACTATTTATATTGCAATGTTACTTAAAACCTCTTCTTATGAAATAATGTTGACAACAGCGCCTTAAAATTAGATTATAAATCAAACTGGTTTCTACAATTCATGGCCGCTGATCGTGATACAGAATAAAATTTAGAATTATCAAAACCTACGTGATGCATACAAAACTTAACTGGCCAGATTTATATAATATTTTGGCCAACGTCAGCTATTCGTCGCTATAAAAGCTATTTCACGAACGTACCGTGTAATCGTTTCATTCACCATGATTGCACCCGGTGAATAAATATTTCTTTTTTTCGCACCCGCAGCCCCACAGTTTCCGCAGTGCGAATAATTGTGACCACTCGGTCAATTGTACCGGCACGCGTCATCCGAAGTGTTTTGCTGCACTTCTCTGTAAAGAAAAGTGACGCAATTTTAGGACATTATGAATGGAAAGAATATATGCAATATGGATGTGAATATTGTAAATGATAAAATCGTATGTATGACTAACTTGAGTGAGCAATGTATTAGGGTCAAATAACACTGTGAGAAGATTTCTTATTGATATATACCTATATCCATAAAATATTAATGAATTTTATAATTCCCAAGTCAGAATCAAAATCACAACTGCAATGTAATAACTATGTGTGTTACGCTGGAATGTAGACACCAGCTCTAAAAAATATAACTTAGTATTTTTATTGCTAGAAGAGTGTGTTTGCTTGTTTGAGTGTCGATTTTATAATTTTAGCTAAAAGACGACCACTTACCACATAGGCCTTTCTCATTTCTATTAATTCAAATATTTTAAATTCAATGTAGGCACGTTACAAAAACACTCATATTAAAACACAAAAATGAATCCCATAAACAACAATAATCATTTATTAAAAGTATGATTAAAATTTGTAAGCGCATATATTATCATAAAACGCATTGTCAAGAGAGATCTGCACAATATCATTATTATTTCTCCCTTACCCTCTTTTATGTGCGATGCACCTCATAAGAAAATGTCTTTTAAAACATACGCCAGTCGCCATGTGGCCCTTAATATATATTTTAAACTGACTCTATTTGCCTAAATTTGATGCAGTTTAAAGGGTGCATAATTTACTTTGGACTAATTATTTTGCGATAGGGCTGTGCAGATGGTGTCCTAAATTAGGGGCAAAGAAAATTTTCAGTGACAAAGTTTGTTACAAAATTTTAATTAAATTGCTGCACTGTGAGCCGTGAGTGCTAAATATTGATTGTCTTCGTTTTATGAAGTTACGTACTGATATTTAGTTTATTGTAGACTCCGTTTATTTTACGAATTCTACGTCAAAGAAGAAGAAATCAGTTCATTTCGTTTTTTTTTTGGATTGCGTTTCACTACTGTTCTCCTCATGGTAATTCATTCAACACATCATAATAAATTGTTAGAAACTGAATTAATAAATAGTGTTGTGCTTAGCTACATTATAAACCATACCTCACCGCATTGTTAAGTACTTTCGAAATACAAAATCAGAATGTTTAAGCCTGACCTATGAAGTGACCGTAGTCTCTAGAGCTTGTAAGCTTTACTAATACGTTGGGATCATATTTGAATAATAGTGATGCAGACGAATACTAGAAGTTATAAATAGCATTAGAAATTCTCTAATAATGAGTATAAATAAATAAACGGAAATAAACAAAGAAATGTGCTAAGGACATTCGTATTTGAACGACAATTGAAGCAAAAAATCAAATCAGTATTTGAAGCTTAATCCACGATCAATTTTCCTCAAACACTGACATGCAAAAAATCTACTACTAGCAAATGAGATTCGTTAATAGGAAAATGTAAACGCAAATTTTGGAGCATCCACGTCCAACTCCCAGTCGAATTTCCAATTTTCTATACGTGACCTTTTTCACTCCAAATGTCACATGTTCAACAAACGAGGTGTCTTTGAAAACGTAATTAGAAAATTCCCCAACGACGTCGACGATGGCGACGTACTGATTCCACTCTCAGTACCGTTTCACTGTACCACTATGAAAGCTCACAAATTAGTTTTGTTCACGATCTGTTAACATACGTACTTGTAGCTTTTGTGGGTGCAATTGTAGATATAACTGCAAAATCGATAATGTGAAACTTTTGAAAAGTGGCGGAAAAATTACGTCAAACTTCTTAGATTTTATGCAAGACAGTTCAAGATAAAAGTTCAAGCATTTTAAACACATACGTTCAGAAATTTATCAAAGCCATTTATGTCAATGACAAATTAGTCAGGTCCACCTTAGATAAAATTATTATAACCAAAGCAGCGATGGGAGTAGTTCAAATAGTGTTCTACATATGAACAGTAGACACATTGTTTATTACGATGAACTCCTTCCTATGATGTGTTATTTGGATTTACTATAGAGTTACATTTTTAGTATTTAATTATATGGTTTTGAGCTTTACCAATACCAACGTTTCAAAACGTAATTTCGTTTTTCAGTTGAGCAGTACAGCTGTACAGCTGTGAGTATCTATATAAAAAATATTTAATTGTTAAATAGGTATTTAACGAAAACGCAAGACTCTAAAGTGTTATTGTTTCCATTGTCTACTTATGTACGTTTTTAGTTATGCATAAAATAATAGAATTGCCATACCGATGGTGCGCCACAACACTTGTGTAATTGGTTTAGATAACGAAGTAGTTTCAAAGAGTGATATCCCCGGGGACACAATATAATTGTATACGGTCCCGCCCTTTGTTTCAACGATTCTCGATTTGATAATGACTTTTTATGATTATTCTTTAACATTGTTGTTTTTAATTACTTGTAACACTTTTAGTTTAAACGGTGCTTCGTGAACAAAGGATTCTTTTTAACTGGGTTGGCCCTGTTGGGTGCGACTGTACCCCTGAGAAGGCAGGGGCTTAAGAAGGGTTCTGACCTCTATGATTATTAATGCAAGTTTGATGAGGGGTGTCGGGGTTTGTACCTTATAATCATTACGTATTTCTTACTTTCCTAGTCATCTACTTTTCCTTAATTTTATGCCTTAGTGAGAAATACATTGCAGATATTTTGCATGGTATCATACATAATTTTATACACGGAATAAAGTTCTATTATTTTATAATAAATTCAATTAAACAAACTAAAAACTGTACCTAAATGTTAGCGTAACGATTGTTTCTAAAGACTGCCTCCTAATATAATTTATGTCGCAGGCAAATTGAATAATCCCTTTACATACTGCCTTGGCATTTTGTAAACGCTCGTTGTCATCGGCGTTATGTAATATGCTGAAGGCAGATTAGGTTAGGTTAGGTTAGGTTAGAACTATGACCCCCCCAAACGGGGTTCACGCCCCCCCTATCGGGGTTCTCGCCTTGTCGCGGCGGGGGGGCTTAGTAGCCGTGGTTACCAAGAACCACGGTGAACCAAGAGGAACCCCAAGGAGGCGCCGCTCCTCTGGGCTTTGGAGGTAAGCCCACAATGGAGCGGCTCAAGGGGGTTGCGGTGTTGTATGGGAGGCACCGCAACTGGGTTGGGCTGCGGTGTTGCTTCGACGACACTGCGGCTGGGGAGTGGCGAGGCCGTGTCGGGAGAGTAGTGCCGGTAGAACGGTGCGCCGCTCTCCCTACCTTCCGCGGCCTCGGCGGCCGCAGGGGAAGAGTAGTGTCGGTATTGCGACGCGCCGTTCTCCCTATACTTTGCGGCCGAGTTAGGAGGTGGACCGCGGGCGGCGATCGGGCAGTCGCCTCCCGAACAGCATGGGCCCGAAATGGCAGTGCGCGTGTTTCGCACACGCATCTCTAGGGAGGGGGGGCTAGGTCCCCCAAATCGGATGGGGCCCGCTCCCGTGTGGTGAGCAGGCCGTGGCCCGTCGGGGTCGCGGATGAATGCGCGAACGTCTCCCGTGACCCCGACACTCTGGCCGTCTGGAGGAACACCGTGGGTTTTAGTCGGTATGCCGGCCGTGCTTTGAGTGCGGTCGGAGAGTCCGACATAACCCCCGCCTTGCCCGGGCGGGTGTGTATGCGTAATGCATTTCCCACGAAAAAAAAAAAGGTTAGAACTATGACCCTGCTGTAAACGAATTATATTTGTTGTTAAACTAGTTTAAAAATCCCAAATTAGGTATAGACATTGCTGACCTATCCGGCGTTATGTAATATGGCAAGGCAGATTGTAAATGGCCGATTAATACATTTTCCTTGCGACATATACATAAATAAACAAATGTTCGTCTCTCCAACTTCAAAAGTGACGTCTATTCAATCTTTTTGCCTCCATTTTCAGTCTCTTAGGTCATGAATTTCGAAATACTTTTGTCATAGTTTGCATAAGTTGTAAAAATAATTGAGTTACGAAAGTTTGCGTCTTTATAGCGACCGACCATCTACGCTGCTAACCTCTACATTGATGGTCGCTATTTTAGTAAGTTAGAACATGTCGATATAGTGGTAGGACAATAATTGATATATGATCTAGGCTATTTTACATAAAACTGGGCAAAACTATATTTATGAGTAGACTAACAATATAATATATGTTGATAGACTGCTCGCTAACATCGGGCATGTCTTCGACATTAACGGAGTCTGTGTAGGCGCTTATTCGAAATTGGTGAATAGTCAATATTATAAAATCTAGTTCATAGATAAAAAAATTTTGTCACGTCTATGACGGACGATATCATAAATAAGACTTTACCGAATTTACTAATTTATTTTTGGTAATTGTACGCCAATGAAAGGACAATTTTTGCAAAAATAAATTTGGAAAAATTCACCTAGGAAATCACCTGGGCAAAAACAGCTAGTAATTAATGAAACATTAAATCAAAGTAAAGCCAAATAGGTAATCTTAAAAACAATATGCAAACAATTGTTACGCCACTTTAAACTATCTTTACCCTATTATATTCCATGTTCACATTAGAATCGTACGTTATCGACAAGCGCGAAGATATGGAGCGTGTTCTAACTGTTCAAACGGACCGTGAGATAAGCTCCACTTGCATAAATCTACATACACAAACAGACGTCCTGGCACTGACAGAACGACAAAAACACAAGTTAAAGGAGTCTACACACTTAAGATTTGCAAGGACCTTTAATCATCCGGCAGTTGCAAATTCGCGTCCGTTGTACAACGATTGTCAACAATTTTTATTGTTATGTTTGGGAAGGAAAACGTATTATTTTATTATAATTATTAGATACCTACTATTTTTGATTTAATCAATTATTAGTCAATTGAAGTCAGCTGAATTTGTTGGCCGTGTAGCCTACGCTCTAGAATAACAACCCCATATCTTCCTATTATAGTTATGTACTAAAATCACACTAAGAAAGCTATATAAATGAGCAAATACAATACAAATGAACGCAGTACTATTTGGGAAGTGTACAATAAATTGACAATACACTTAATGTTGGCGTAATTTTAACCTAAAACCGGATCACTACCGGATTTAGGGTCTCTGTGGACACCCTAACATAAACGTAGTCATCTGCATCGTAAAGCAAGAATAAACGCTCCTAGCAAAAATTAAACCGAAAATTGATCCTTTTATGAATGTGCATTACATAGAGTTATCTGTCTATTCGTAAGCATGGCGTAAAATGGTACTTACCCCATTTGCCCCAAGCCTTTCCCACCCCAATTTTTTGCCATTGCAAATTGCATTGCCGTGGAACCATATCGAATATTTAAGATTGATGCGATTTGTGGTTTTAGAATAAATATAGGTATAAAATAAATCCTAAAGAAGATTCTTGCTTGTTTTCGTATGAATGGACCGAATTAGTGTCAACCCTTCTCATCATATCGACGTGAACTAGTAGTAAGTATCTGTACTTCTACGTTTTGGTCAAATCATCGATATCTTTTAGACTACTAAGTGTACAACAAATTTTAAAGAAGAATTTCGGACCTTACTTGGTCACAGAGTGGTTTCTACTCATATCTACATAATTATGTCGCTCGAAGATATTTAGTTTTCTATTAGAGGCAGAATAATGTTTAAGTCAATTCAATAGTTCTACAAATTAAGTGCTCGTGTAAATTAAGTACCTACTAAACTACAACTATTTTTGCTTTTTGTGGATATATCAAAACATTCTTTGGTTCAGATTTTTGAAGGCCCATGTAAGAGCGTAAAGGTTATCGTAACTTAAAGTAGAGCGTAGATAGAACTGAAATTCTTCGTCAAATAATAATAGGTATAATAATAATTAATATTCTTTATAGATGTTAAATCTCTAAAAACAATTACAATGAAGGAGTTATTATGCGTTCACTAAAGTTGCTATTTTTGCAAAGAGTTTTCATTATTTTACAAAAACTCGTCGATATGCAGCAATTGTACGGTATTCTAACAATATAAATTAAAACAGTCAGTCTCACTTTAGTAGGTACAATGAAGCGCCTACGGCGCGTCGACGTTTAGAAGCGGAACTAAGTTGTTAGCAAAAAGCGAGCCTGCAACATATGCATCTGCTACACAGATACTCACATAAATGAGTATATTTCAACATTATATTGTAACAATTCGTCGATCACTAACTAAGCAATATTTACCACTTTCTTTTTATCAAGCCATCAATGTAACGACGACATAGCGTTTAAATTAGTACAACGTATCCAAATGTATGTAGTATGCCTTAATTGGGGTGAATACGCTTTATCAGCGAGAGATTTGCAACTTAACACAGATAAAGGGACCTTTGAAGGGATGTCGATGCTAACAGTTTAACCCGTCAGTAGTTGATGCCATATTTAGAAATGTTTCATTTGCATCATAAAGCCTTGTTTTGAATATAGAGGAGAAAGTTTCTCAAGATTAAATAGATGAATGAATAAATTGGTGTACAAAACACACAGTTTAAAGACGGTACTGGATTATGTCTTACCTTTGGAC
This sequence comes from Parascotia fuliginaria, assembly GCA_963082885.1. Lineage (NCBI taxonomy): Eukaryota > Metazoa > Arthropoda > Insecta > Lepidoptera > Erebidae > Parascotia > Parascotia fuliginaria. The sequence continues at coordinate 6,637,929 of OY720180.1, read as the reverse complement.
ATCTTTTGGAAATTACTTGTTTGTAAGACTATGATAGAAGATTTTTAGCTGTCTAAGAATAATAATTTATATTTTAAGATGTTATTTAATAATGTTTTAGTTACAAACAAATCTGTTTATTTCCGTACAATAAGAGTGTTTGTAACGTGGATACAATGCGTGTAAGAGATAAATATATTGTAATGTTAAAACAATTCGTATATTGATAATTTGTTTTTAGATATAAAAAATAATAACAACCAGAAATAGGTATGTAACCTATCAGCCTATCAATACGTGAACGCACTTAACAAGGCAGCGTTGAAAACTTCACGTCCATCTTCAGTTTATTAAAAATATCCCTCATTTATTATCTTAAAACTGACTGCTTTGAAACTGATGTCCATTGTTTAGCAGTGCACGTAGTACAGAAACGGCTCCGTAACATTAATTAAAATTAACAATTAATCTGCTGTTTTTAGTTAACTGCTTGAATTTATACCAATTTTTGACAAACATACAGTTTCGCTGGCCAGACATATTCCGTTGTATTCTTTAAGCCTTTTTCACGTTCACTACGTAAATCTTTTCTAAATCATGAGAAAGAGTGAAAAATGTGTAAGTACCTGCTTAGGTTAAATAACGATTATTTGTATCTGATTATTTTTTATTTAATACAATAAACTTGCTACGCAGAAAATTGGTTACTCTTTTTTGTTATATTATTACACAACAAAGAAAAAATTAAGACAAAAAATATATTGGGGCCGTAAATATCGAGCAAATCGTTAACCACCAATCATGGTCTCTCAAACTCAAACAAGATCCGCAATATTGAGGCGGTTCATTGACCTTTAGCTTGATCTTCCACGTTCGACTGGTCACTGTGATTGCTTTTCAACATCTGCCTGACCACCTGGACTTACAGTTCTTAGATATAGACAACAGACACGGTTGGCTAGCTAACCCCCATAAAATATTTTCCAAACGAAACGGTAAAATGGTTCATTGATCGTTTCGCGATGAAACTTTAGTATAAGTACCTTGGACTAATAGCCGAAACGTGACTCGAGTTAGGAGGTAATTTTGTAGGAGGACCTTAAGAATATCATACACCAACAATGTGGATGGTTTTATGTGCTAATAAATATTAAAAAGTGCAGAGGCCCTAGACAAGTGGCAAAGATTTCTATTCTACTCATAGAATAGATTATAAAATGTATTGGATTGACATAAGGTAACGCCAACGCTTGTCAATCTCATAATTTTTTTAATCTATTCTATGAATAGAATAGAAAGTTTTGACACTTGTCTAGGGCCTCTGGTCAGTTAATGGTTTAGGCATAATTAAGTTTTAGTTGTGACTTGATTCTGTAGGGTGCGTTGAGTTTTGTTTGATTGTCACATTTTAGATTCTGTTTATTAAACTTAGAATATATAATGTACTTAGAGTGCTTGGTTGTCACCTATACGTAATATGGAGTTTTCTAGTGTGTTGTTTACTACTTACACTCAGTTACTACGTTGCTCTTTGTTTGGAAGACTGGTGATGCTCGTAACTCCACATGTTCTATGCCAGTTGGCGGAACATATTATTATTATTAGAAAATGTATAGTTTATTTTAATAAATGTCTCATTTAGCTTGTCAATGTAGAAGTGATAAAATGGTTTTTGTTAGCTACTTCAATATCATTTTACTTTTTATTTTATACTCCATTAAATGTATGTTATATTACACACAATTTTACATTGACCCCTATGACATTCAGTATAATTCACTCGTTTAATTCATTGGCATGACAATATTACAACAGAAAACTTCATAACTCGCTGAACATTTACGCTATTAGCATCTTAACTTTTTTGAAACTGAATTGCTCAGTTTAGCACAACTCTATCCAATTTATTCCCCCTTACAAAGGTCTTATCTTGAATGAGAGAAGCTTGTTTTAATGTCGTTAATTTAAGACTCCGTAGTCGGTAACGATTTCATTCTGTTGTTGTTATACCTATAGGCTAACATTTCAATAGGTATTGAAGGTAGATTAGATGGTAGTCTGCTTTGTACGAGTGTTCCACTACTTGAAGTTGAAGGAAAGGAAGATATCGTAAACCGGCCTGAGGAAAATAGCGGAGTGCCTTTATATCTCATTTATATATTCATTGTATTTGTTTGTTATCGTGACTGAGGTATTACTTAATGGTTTTTGAACTAGTGTCTAATTATTTTGGTGTCATGTAAGGCAACAATTTTTGGTATGATTGTACAGTATTGGATCATGATTGGGTTTAAAAGTAATCAGTTTCCGTTTTGTTATTCATTCAATTTGGCTTTCAACTGTTTGCTTATTGAACAAATACAATTATGTACCTAGGTATTGTATAAAATACAACATGAATACATTATTTACAGTATTTTGCAGATCAATACGATAAAAAAGACCATCGAACCGATTATGATTCTATCCCGATCAGTTTTTTACAAAGTAAAATTATTCCATACATTGTCGAAAATATACTGTATGTTCAACTTGTTCAAATTATAGTCATAGACCTCGTAGGGGTGAACGACATCTAATAATGTTTTATAAGAGTTTTATATGGCTACGTATATGGAAATCTGATTGAGTTTACTGCTTCAGAATAAAGTTTTTTTTATATTACCTTTTGAATGTACTGCTTTTATGGTTAACTATAAAATTAAACAGACAGATAAGGAACATCGGGAGATCATAATTGTTTGATAGTTTTTTGTATCTAATTTATTTAGTATTTTAATACACATCGTTACGCTGTTTATGACTTTATAGAGGCATTTGTAATTATGAACACTCAAGATGAGCTGATATCGCTAGTTCATCTCACGTATTCCCTGCATTGTAATGAGTTTCGAATTGATAACGATATACAAAACTATTATAGCTGTGATAATAAAAATAAGGCTAATGTTAATGACTTGAGTAGGTTAGTGGTACCCAATCGTTCTTAGTGTATTATAACGAGATTTTTAGAGACTCTTGTCTCAAATTAGAACCTTCGAGGAAAGGTAAAGGTAGTAAGTATTGTTACTGCTTAAAGCTGGATGTGTCTTGATACATTTTTGTTTTAAACAAAAGGTTGTGTAATTGTGTTCAATTACAACGCAAGATAAACCTTTGGGTGTTCTGCAAATACAACTTGTCTCGTTTCTTACTTTCTGTTCGTTAACAAACATACAGTTTGTAAAAAAATATCACAAGATAAATATTTTTCTTTAGCACATGCATTGTATTCTAGAAAACGGTAAACAAAAATAATTAGTTAATATGACTAGCTTTCCGCGTCGCGTTTTCAACTGCGTCTTTGCTTACTGCTCTGCTTCCGTTACCAGTAGCGTGGTGTTACATAGCTGATAACCTTCCTCAAGAACTGGGCTATCATACGCAAACAGAATTATTCAAATCCAACTAGTAGTTCCAGAGATTAGAGCGAACAAACAAACTCATCTTCTATAATAGTATAGATCCGATGATTGATGGAAGAACAACAACGATGTTTTTTTTTGGTTATTTCAAACGCAAGGCCATTACATAGTTTAACAGTACAGTTCACTTAATAGGTATGTACAACAAACATATATACAATATAATATACAATGTCCAATATTAATATTTAGACATTGTTGAAGTGCAGTTACTTCTTCATTACATCACCACCTCTTTAGTAGCTCTACTTAATCATATAGAAATTAACCTATTTGGCTTCAGAGCCAGTTGAATGACTTCCACGTAGGTCAGGAAAAGTTATATTCCGCAGGGAGCTTTCATCCAGTTGAATGTAGTTGGCGTTCACTGACAGTCATGAATGTGCAGTAAGTGTGAGTATACCTACTTAACATAAAATAGCATGATTTCTTTTTTAAAAAAGAATAGGCTAAAGAACGAGTGCTATTTATCCACGCTTTGGCGATTGGTGACTATATAAAGTCATACTGCTTACCTACTCATCAAGACTTAAGCGTAAAATAATAGCACAAATAAAAAAGAGACCGCTTGCAAATTTTAATTGTCTATAGTGACATATTAGCGAAGTATCTTTTGGTAAGTGGTGATGAATGGCTCATCCTGCATGCCGAGGCTTGCATTTTGGGACCCTTTCACGAACTGATTTTAACAAACGTTCATAACCTTGCTGTTACTAAATTTACGGATGAAAAACATGGCTTAAAAACTTTTTTTTTTTAATATATATTAGCCTACCAAAGTGACTTCACCCCGCCTGATGGTAAGCAATCAGTGGAATCCAGAAGTGGTGGCCACCATACCAAAAGCTATCGTCTTAAACTGCTCGTATGGTGGCCTCCACTATGGCGGCTGTGAATGGGGTTAGGGGAAGGGAATGAGGGAGGTAAGGAAAGAGGAAAGGGGGGAAATTGAGCCTCCGGCACTCTCACTCACCGAACGAAACGCAGTAGTAAGGATACTACTACTCTTAAGTCGATCTTCTATGAGAGGGTAGTACTTCCCCGGACGACCCGGCCCATTCATGCTGAAACCAGCGTGGATCTACTACCGTCAAAAACCAATATAAACTTAATAACCAATGTTAAACATTTTATAATATCAGCATCGAAACAATATGTTCGGTAACAATATAATGGCTACGTTACAACCCATTGTAGAAATAACAGTAAAAATGCAATAGTATCAACAAACATACATTTTTACGTACTTTCATACGGATATTAAACACAATGCAGCCAATTTGTTGTATTAAAATTCACGTGTTCCCAATAGTCGATACATTTACGATAAGCTTTCGGCTCACAGTAATCGGACTTTATCTGTAACCTGTTTGTTCTGCAGTTTTGTATTTGCAAAGGCAAAATAAATACTGTTTTGGTCTTCGTGCTTCAACAACTTTTTGCAGCAGTTCATACTAACAATACATGCTAATGTAGGTACTAAATTCTCTATTAATTTTGCATGAATTAAGACATAACTGCGCTGTTCATTATACCTGTATTTTTAGATGAAAGATCCATATAAATATTACTAAGATCGCTTGTCTAAGTTTCTAGAATATAACTAACTAAAGAGGCGTTGTAGATACAATTAACAAAATATATTATTATTTTTATAATGATATTTTCAAAAATCTTAATATTCGACAAAACCAACAATCCAATAGAAAAGATTTACAAGGATGTATGACATACGGCTGTTATTCGAAGATTATCGCTTGAACATGACTAATGACATGTCGCTTCCTACACGTCTCTTCTATATGTTAATTGTACCGAATGCTCCCAACACTAATTTACACTGTGTTTATTTTACTGAACACAATTTTACATGTGCTTTTCTCAAAATACATACTGAACAAATTTAGACATTAGGACATAAGATATAGAAATCACTATGAAAGTAGCTGTTGAAGAATTATAGTGGTGAAAGTTCAGATGATTCACACGCGTTACGTTGTCATTTCAGACGTTCGATTCAATTTTTCATTTAGATGAGCACTGTGTAAACACAGACGTAATGGAGGGGAAAGTTTCTATTTTAAAACGTTTTTATTTGGGTCCCCTCGGATTCTTTTATGGTGCTGTTAAATAGAATTCACAAGTTTGCACCCGGAAACTTTTCTTGTTTGTTGATTCGAAAACAAAGTATGGATTTCAAGTAAAAAATTGGATCTGTCTATAAAGTGTATTGCTTTGTTCAATGGTATATAATATAAAAAGTTTTTCATCAAATCAGAACCTACATTGAAAACTTAACAAATGTAAACTGATCTTAAAATTTATTCACCTTTAGAAAGCTACATATAAAAGGGTAACATTATTATTTTGATACCGAAGCGAAGCGAGAGCGGGCGTCTAGTTTTAAAAAATCTTGTACCGTAGCATCTACTATTTTAATAATAAATTATTCTTTTTACTAAAGGAGTGCGAACTAAAGTCGTTTTTAAAGTGATTATTAAGTACTTTTAGTGCAGAATCGACTTTTTTTATTACTGTCTAAACGTTTAACTATAAAATAAGATTGCTTAATGTTTTATGACTATTTGATAACATTTTTTCATACATTTATTAAACCACTACGCAGGTACTAAGCTACGAGCATTACTAGTCTTTTGGCTATTCAGTCTATACAGTTGAACATCAGATAATATTTCTAATTTTAGCCTGTAAAGAGCTATTCATCGTAATCTGCAAATACTGAAGCCAGCCATGATAACAATAGCAGTATGCACCTTTTACACGTAATAGAGCCAGTGGGTAGGGCTATTACGTGTCGTGCTGATTTTAATTGATTAATAGATAGGTACACCCTCCTGATCATGAAATACGCAGGCATTTACCGTTCACGTCCACAGACACAACGTTCTTAGACAATGTTAGGTAAGATATATCTATAGCTTCAATATAAACTTATTGTTAAACTCAGAGCGGGAGATACTCTGCCAACAATATGCATTTTTAAAGACAACATCCAACTTTTAACACACGCAACTCCGGTTTTCTTAAGTAAACAGTTTTTTTAAATCCAGTTTTCTTGTGAAACTTGAAGAATTTAATGGCGGCTGTATTTTAACTAGATAGATATGTTTTTAACAAAGTTTTTCTATGAATTATAAAGGCCTCGAATATTGAACTGAATCAAAAAAATTCGTATTTTTAATTAAAATTTACTTTTGATAATACATTATGTGGTGTATAAACTCCTTAGAACTCTGTCTATATACTAAACAAGATATAAATGAATGTCATGTAAATGTTCTGTCACAATGAATAAATGATTTTACTAATTAACAATATTTTATACATTACAATATAACTTTGAGAGTAATTAAAGTATGTAGTATGAATTGGTAAAGTTCCAATGAAGACTGTTTGCGTTTAAATCAGTTTCATTCGCCATTAGGCCCATTTGAAAACCAGCGCCGTGCACCCGTGCTCGGCATTATGCTGAAATGGTGCCTATTTGGTACAGTCATGACTCATGAGACTGCTTTTTATTTGTATCTTGTTACTTGTCCTGTCTATACCTATAATTGTTAATTAGTATGTCTCGTGTTATGTACCAAATAAACGTTTTCTTTCTTTCTTTTCTTTTACATTTTTCTGTCAATAATAATATAAATAGATTTTTTTTTAATTTTACTTTGCTACACAATTTACAATTTACGTACCTTAGTAAGCTCTACTTATCACCGCCCTACTTTCCGGCTCAAACAAAAAGTATAGGTAGATATATTGTTTGAGCACGCGAATCAAATTTAATATGCATACCGTTTAGGTCGTGTTAAAATATAGTGTTGCGTGAACCGTTGATACCGATATAAATAAATTTATTTGCTTATGTGAAATTGTTGTAGTCTAAGTTACGAGTATGATCGTTTTATGGTTTGACAAAAAATATCGGTAATTATTTATTTATATTTAATGTGTAGTTTAAGGTCATGTGAATGTTATTATTTTTACTCATACATAGAAATATAAATAGATTTTGGGTATATATATTAATGATAAGATTTATTGTAGACGTGACCTTTTCTAACAGTAAAAATATATACCTAATTATAATCTATATATATAAAAATGAATCCCTATTTCCCTTGGTCATGGCATCACGCGTGAACGGCTAGATCAATTTCGTTAATTCTTTTTTTGTTGTGTTTGTTATTGTCAGGAGAAGGTTCTTATGAAAGAAAAACTAAGAAAATTGCGCGGTGATTTAGAAAGTTTAAGAATACTTAACCACCATATTAAATTTAAACCGCTAAACCGATTTCAATGAAAATTGGTATGTAGATAAATTTGATTTCGGGAAATAGGCTACTTTTTATCCCGAAAATCGCTCTGATTTCCGAGTTACATTAATTAAACACATATAAATTTTCGCGCGGGCAAAGCCGCAGGGCGCAGCTAGTTAAGTATAAATATGAATAACATGTAATAATATATGAATTATGCGCAAGTAGGCACTTTACTTAATATTGTGCTTTTATCGTAGTAGGCTGTCCTCATTATTATATCCTTTTCTTTGACTTTTCATCGTATGTGCTTTATTTGCTATAGTTGAGGTTATAAGTATATTATTATAAAGAAAAGTTTTAAGTAAGTTTGAAATCTGAAAGTTAATTCGCCTTGAGCAATGCTGCATATGTATATGTATAAGCAGAAATTTTCATTCTGGAAATATGGCATAAATACCTAGTGATTAAAACGAATATTATTATGATTCATAAAAATATGATTTAGGAAATTTTCTATTTCAAAATTATAGAAATATTTTATCGATATCCGAATGATAGTGAACACCACTAAGCAGCGCTAACAAGGTGATTATCGCTAGGGGCGGGACGAGCTCACTCGATAACCGCTCTTTACAGTCATCTAGCGGTGAATATAGTTATCTTAAAACCAACTCATGGGAAAATAAATCAAATATTTTAGAAACAAAGCACTTTAGGTCCAAACGCAGAAATATTTTGTAAGCTTTAAGTTTATCGATGTAAATGCACATTAGACTCATGGAACAAAGTTAATAAAAAAGACAACGATATTAAAACATAATAGCTTAACTAATAGTACTGACACTTAATAATATTATTGTAGATACCTATTTAGTTTACTTAGTCTAAACATATTATAGTTTATGGATCTGGTCCGAAATAAATGAATTGTATTTAATTCAAGTGCAATCATTCTATACTATACTGTAAAGCATTGGAATTGTAAATGTTTGCTGTCATTTAAAGTTTAAAGATGACAAATTGAGAATTTTTCATGGTAATTACAAAAGATTTCATTTGAAAATAAGAATACTTAAAAACAAAGACTGTTTAATACAGTTATGTTATCATAAATTAATTTAAACAGGTTCAATCCACAGATAAAACACAAGAAACGGTTCAGTATCGATATTTAAACTTAACATCACTTGAAATAACGACTACAATTGAATGCAATTACTTAATGTTGTGTTCTATGTATATTGTGCAATGTAATAGCTACTAGAAATTGTTTTTATCCTATAAGTAAACGTAACCTTTGATTAACAAACAAGTTAATCTAATTAATAATGAACTAATTATATTTGTTATAAGATAAATCGAGGTGTAAGTACTTATTAGGCGTAATAACTTTAACCCATATTTCTGTCTAATACTCATATCATGACTTGTTTCATAGTATACTTTATAATAATTAGGAACGTTTAAAGTAAATATATGTATACATTGTAGCAGCTAATAGGAGCATATAAGGTATAGTTACAGCTTTGAATTCTTAAAATTTTAGGCTTAAAAAATCAAGAAGGAAATTGTTAGCGATTATGATAAAGGCTCTGTGCTTGGCTCAAAGAAATGAAACTGTTAAATAAAAGTTTTCATAATCTGTATTCTTTAGCTACTGGTAAGAATTTCTGTATCTATATTACGTACGTAACGTACGTACGTAAGTACAGACATTCTTCTCATTAAACCCATAAATCCATTAAGTCAATCTTGCTCAGATCCCACATTTTGCCAGATGTCGATTAATAATTTAGTGTCAATTTTTCGCCTTAAAATTCACATTTTACTCTGACTATTAGCATCAGTTAATATGCATAAATATAACAATTCGTATTAAGTATCATAACTTGTATATCAATTAACGTTTTAACGCACTAACATTTTATACAGTTTCTTTTACGAACATGAAGAATTTTCACTCTGAACATAGAAAAATCTAGTAGAAAATATATAAAATGTAAATTTTGTGGTCTACGGAAACCCATTTTATTGTTCAGTAGCAGTAAAAGACTTATGCAACCTAACTCTTTAGTTTTTAACATGTTTAAAATGGAACAACCTATGTATGTATAAATACAAAAAATGTGACCAGCTATTTTCAATTATTTTTGCATCTTTTAACAATTATATCGACCAAAAACTTCGTGTTAATAAGAAACAGTACGTTTCAAAGTTTTCCGAATGTATTGCTATGTTGACTACGGTGAGTATTCCCACAAAAGGGGATTGAACATTCAAATTAAATAAAATCACGTCCTTTAAAACCCTTGAACAGAAATAAAACGACCTCGTTGATTCTATAGTCTCTAGCATATCTAGTGGGTGGTCCATTCATAGTATCACGAACTACAAATTGCCTTATGCTTGTTTGTGCATTCGGGCCTACGTAGCTCAATTACGCACTGGTCAATTATTACACGAACTCTTCCCATGTGGCTAAGCGTTCCTGGCTCGCTCTAGTTATGCACTTCAACTTCAAACTAAGTAATTACCTGTTTTGAACTACTTCTGACTTTTTTGGGGTTATTTGGGTTAGACAAAACTTTTTGTCTGTCACTATAGTGTGAATAGAAACATATTTTTTCCAAATAAAATTAAAATTTTAAGATAAGATAAGTACTACTTCATAATTTTTAACTGTGTAAAGTACACAGTTAAAAATTATAGTTAAGTTAAGCTAAGCAGTCGGTAAAAGTACATGCTTTCTAATTCCGAAGATACATATGACCGTCAGATGATAGTATGCGATACCACGGCACCTAATGCTACCTACCACCAACACGTGGGACCTTCTTTTGGAACAACAATATAGAATTAGAACTACAATACCATTAAAAACACGATTAACGTCTTTATTAGCCTACCAAGATCATAGCACTCTGCCTGATAGAATGCAGTCAGTGACGTCCAGAAGTGGAGGACACCATCTCATTGTTTTTTTATTAAGGTTTACTCACAGCACATCCATACATGTTACATTAAATATTTTAGAATAGGTACATATTATTATCCCTATGCATACCATGCAGTAAATATAAGAATGTTGTGTTCACTCGTAATAATTGACGAGTGAACACAACATTCTTATATTTACTTCTCATTAAGACATGCCATTTAATTGAGATAAACTAAGTAGATATAATATCACAAAATAGAACTACTTAAAACTAAATTAGAGATAAATTTCGAAAAATATAAAGTATTTTTCTTTTTTTTACAATAAACCTAAACTTATTTAGGTTTACAATTGTTTTATGGAGATGTACTTAGGGCTTTTAAAACTTTAGATTTGAATTTTTCTTTGCTCTCATGAAATAATATGTCCACTTCGGATTGTGTGTACGATTGAGTTAAAATCTTTACAAATTCGTATTATTGGAGAATTGCAGCCGACGCCATATTGGAGACAGGCAGTTCTAATACTCTCATTATTGGATGACGAGGAATCTTGGTCGGGACACTTAGAGATACATGTATCAGAAAATTACAGTCCATTAATCCATTGACTAATTTATACACAACATGAGATAAACGGCGCTCACGTAAGTATAACATTTTAAAAGCACTAAGACGTTGGTGGTAACTACTGCAAGGTGTTAAGGTTAACCCTGTTTTGTATATTATTATGGTAAATGTCTGGTAAAGGCTTGTAGCAATTTTTTTATCTGTTGAGAGTGAACAGCATATCATAGATTCCACATTACACAATCATATTCCAGTCGGTCAGTCATTATCATAAAAACAGACAAATTTGTACAGAACCGTTACTGCTATTTGACACTGTCTCCTAAAAAGTTAAGCTATTGAATTATTTATAGGTAAAACTAATGTTAGTTACGTAAAATAATAACCTCATGTATCCGGTTTTTGAATCTCGATAAAAATAGTTGGATCATCTTTTTTTCTTTGCTTACATAGTTAAGGCGTACCTACTCTATTATTACAAGGATATTATTATTGAGTGTTTGGTCAGACTATGTTTTTTATGGCTTTTTGATCTAGATTAGAAAAGGCATGGTTAACTATGAAACTGGTTCTGTGTAAATGTTTTATGTATAAGATAATGTGTTATGAGCTACGCAAATTATCAGTTTCGGTGTACATAACTGTTTATTTGATTATAGCGAGCTGCTAGGTTAAAGGTTAATATCGTATGAGTATGAATTGAGAAGAGATGGAACTAGTGTATAAAGAAATATCTTTTGTATGAATGTACGATTTCAGAATTAAGATGATATAGACTGAAAGGACAAGGTCAATTTACCTTCACATAAGTGACATGGGGACGCCAACGACTTGGTTGTATTTTCATTGTTTCTACGATATTTAGACAACATAGAATGTTTATAACCTATGGGTAAACACCTACCACCAGGTGGAACGTATGCTAGTTTGCCTCCAAAAAATACAAAACATATAAAAAAGTTAGTTTGTCTGAAAATGTCGTTTAAAAGAAAAGTATGGAAAAGAACCAGATCATTGAAATAAATGCAAAGAAATGATGATACAAATCCAATATATCGACTATTATACAAACACATTGATAAAAAATACAACAACGCACTAATCATTAAAAAAAACAATAAAAGAAAAGAATGAAAAATATTTTAAACTAAAGAAAAATATTTAAAACTAAAGTAAGTTACCTAATTAAAAATTTTTTTCTTGAGTATTTTTCTTTTACTCAATACATATTGAATACCAGTCAGTCAATCCAAATTTTAAATTGTACAAGTTAAAAGAATCGTGAGAAATAGAACACGTTCACTAATTAATTCTAATCGTGTTAAGCCATGAGAAGGGCTGGTGAGACACCTGATGTGAGAGGGTAGAACCTCGTACCTACATGTGCATCAATACGATACAGAAGAGTGACAGATGCGTTACACTGATTAACTCGTACTCATCTAATATTAAAATCTGACAGATAGATTTGTAGAAGGCTATGCTATCCTCTAGTTTTTCGCAATAAAACAAATAATTTATTAACAGTAACGTTCAAACCATTCCAGTAGTATTATTATTTTATTGTTATTAGGCTTGTATTTTTAAGCACTTAATATCTATGTCTTCAAAAGTCTTCGCAGATAGATTATATCAAAAAGTAGATGTCTACTACTTTGTATCCTATTCACACTGAATAATTAATAGGTATTATGTACAAAGGATTCTCCAAAGATGAGTTTGAGACTCAAGTTTGTTCATAAGCGCAAAAACCAGAAGTATGAGATATTCATGTACATTAAAACAAAATTCAAGATAAGTAAGAAATTCTTAAAAACTTGGCTTCATTTTAAGAGGTTTTCATCGACCACAATATAAGAGGATACGTTAACTTCAGAAACATGTGGTGTCCCAGAAAACTATTTTGCAAGTCCTTTATCCCATTTTCACGAGAACGAGCTCGAGTAAAAAGTTTACCGAAGTTGTTTAAGACACAACAGGTGTTCGTAATATAACGGTATTAGCCCCTTTTTTAAAAGAGTATTGTTTTGAAAAAGCTAACTTTGTACTATTCAATGAACAAAAGTTTTAGAGTGTAGCGTTTATCTTTTAATGTGTTTTTATACAAAGCACACCCAAGAGAAACTTTTACCTTAGAATTTATTCTTTTGCAAGATACTATAAAAACTTATGCGAATCTTATGATAAGTTGGATACGGTTATTGTGTCCCATTAGAATTAAACAAGAATCCCCAATGCATTAGAAAATTAGGAATATAATAAGGATTATGCTGCGCTACGAAACTAGATCTTAGTTTGTTTATAATTAATGCTCGATACACCCGCACGGGAATAATTCAACGGTTTATGCACCCTTGATAATATGAGATGAAGTTTCTTTAGACTCCGGGGCGGCGCGGCAGTGCGGGGCGTTCGACATCGTGGGGCGGAGTCACGAAGCGCCGCTCAGTCGGTGGGCAGCCGCCGTCCGCGTCAGACGCCTGCCGCGAACGTGTCACACGCTGTCATGCCACGCGATTCGCGATGTCGCTTCGAACGCGTAAATATTTATGACGTGATCGACCAATTCGCTCCCTCATAAATGGCACTGCCGACATCGATGCCTTATCGCAGCTCGCATATAAACGTAAAATGCTAATAAAACAAATTGTCGCGAAAAGACTCGAGCGCCGAACTTTTAATCAAATCATAGTGTACGTGTTGTTCTACTGCCATGTCATCGAGAAGAGCTTCGCGGTCGAAATGCCCCACGAGTGCGCGTACCGTAGCTTCGAGGCGGAAACGTCGACAAACGCGGTGCTATTCTGCAAGATCCGAACCATAAGTAGTTTGGACCACCTGTTACAAAATATCAGTAGGACCCAATTTGACGATGTGATATCGTTACACGTACAGTGTAGTGAAATTTTATTTTTTGAAAGCACTCTGACTGCTCAAACAGAAAAACCGCCAGGAAAACATACAAGTCTATCAAAACTACGAGATCTCGCAATCGACAAGTGTAAAATACGACAGATACCGGCGCGTGCTTTTGAAAATTTCAAAGACCTGAAACGTCTGCACGTGACGACTCACAACAGCGAGTGGTCTGCGATGACAATGGAGTTACACGAACAAGCCTTTGCCGGTTTGAACGAGTTAATCGAACTCGATCTAAGTGACAACAACATTTGGAGCACTAAGACAGAAACTTTCTGTACGCTGTACAGTTTGAAAACTTTGAATCTAACTAACAATCATTTGCAAAACATAAAGACTATTGGATTCTCTGATTCGTTGAGAGAACAGAATCTTAGCGTAAGAAGTTGTAATTTAGTCATAGAAGTTCTTGATATGTCTTATAATGACTTGATAGTTTTAACCGACAATAGTTTGTCAAAGTTACGTTCGTTGTCGAAATTGTTGTTGCAGAACAATGCTATATCTACCCTAGAAGATGGTGCCTTGGAAGGATTGCTCAGTCTACAGGTTTTAAATTTATCAAGTAACTTTTTGAATACTGTTCCACCCGATTTATTTTCTGACTCAAAGTCTTTAAAAGATATAAATTTTAGTAACAACACTATTAATACCGTACCTCCTGGTTTGTTTGAAGGATTAGATCAATTACAAATATTAGATTTGTCACATAATGAACTAACTAGTCAGTGGATAAATGAGGGCACATTTGTAGGGTTACTTCGTATGGTTATACTAAATTTATCTTATAACAGGATAAGTAGAATAGACCGTCATATGTTTCAAGATTTATATAGTTTACAGAAATTAAATTTAGAACATAATGAAATCACTTCGATAGATGAGCATGCATTCGGAGAGTTACGAAACTTGCACTCCCTCACACTCTCTAACAATAAACTTCTACACATTCACAGTTACCTGTTTACAGATTTACACGTCTTGCATGAATTGTTTATTGATAACAATAAAATAAAACGTATCGAAGATAATGCTTTTGATAACATGACAGCTATTGAGGATTTGGGATTAAACGATAATTTTTTGTCGGTTATTCCCTCTGCCATTCGCAAACTTCGATCTCTGAGGTCTCTGGATATAGGTAACAACAATATAACACATTTGAACCGAGAAAATTTTCGAGGGCTTACCGAACTTTTCGGTTTACGTTTAGTGGATAACAAAGTTACATATTTGAATGAAGACACTTTCGAACATTTACCGCAACTTCAGGTACTTAATTTAGCCTCCAATAAAATAAAACACGTCGCACCAGGTTGTTTTCGTAAGAATATCAATCTAAAGTTATTAAGGGTGGACGGTAATGAAATACTAAAATTCGATGGAATTTTCAACACCTTAAATAGTTTGGTGTGGCTCAATATGTCAGCTAATAAAATATCGTACTTTGACTTCGCAAATTTCCCTAACAGCTTAGAATGGCTAGACTTACATATGAATTACATAGAAAATTTTGTCAATGATGACATGTACTCCAATGTAAATATAAAATTATTAGATTTAAGTTTTAATAATATCAGTCAAATAGCTGTAACTTCACTACCAAAATCGGTCGAAAAACTTTATTTAAACAACAATCACATACAGAATATTCAAGTCGGTTCATTCTCCAAACTACAAAGGCTATCAACTGTGACATTAAATAATAACAAACTAGTACAACTTGACATGAATGCATTTAGGTTAGATCAAATAGATGAAGATAGTGACTTACCAGAATTCTTTATAAGCGGCAACCCATTTGTCTGTGACTGTTCAATGGAATGGATTCAACGCATTAATTATTTGAGTCACAGTCGACAATACCCGCGCGTGTTAGATTTAGATAAAGCCTCATGTACATTGGTCCATTCTCGCGCCAAAGAAAAAAGGATGGTAATAGACATGGCACCTTCCGACTTTCTCTGCCCTTACGAGAGCCATTGTTTCGCTTTGTGTCATTGTTGTGATTTTGTTGCATGTGACTGTGAAATGATTTGTCCAAACAACTGTAGATGCTATCACGACATAACTTGGAATGCGAACGTTGTAGATTGTTCGAACGCGGGCTACACAGAAGTACCCGAAAGAATTCCGATGGACGCTACCGAAATATATTTAGATGGAAATCACATAAGCCATCTGGGAAATCATGTTTTTATAGGCAAAAAGAAACTTCAAGTTTTGTATCTGAACAATACCAAGTTGAAAGAAGTAAATAATCAAACTTTCAAAGGTGTTGATTCGCTGAGAGTTTTGCATTTGGAAAATAATAAGTTGGTTGAGTTAAAAGGTGACGAGTTTTTGCATTTAAACAATTTAAATGAGTTGTATTTGGATCATAACGCTATAGTACATGTTGCCAATAATACTTTTGCCTCGCTGAAATCTCTTTCAGTTCTTAGAATTGATGACAACAAACTGGTCAACTTTTTTCCTTGGAAATTATTAGCTTCGTCTTCCAAAAGTTTAGCCCACGTATCTATTGAAGGCAACCAATATTCTTGTGACTGTAAGAGTATAGCTGAATTAGATTCTTGGCTTAGGAGGGATCCGGGAGACCCAGAGAAAATGTTGTGTACAGATACCGAAGGAAAACCAACTAAAATAACTATTGCCTCGGTATTGAGCCATTGTAAAGAATATATGGGATCAATAGGCGACCCGACTGTATCTAGAGATGAAATTGTATCCAAGTCAATGTTTCTACCCGATAATTACTTCGCTGTTATATGTGGAGTAATTATTATTGTCGTGGTAATTTGTTTGATCGGTGCTATATTCTATGCGTTCAGATACGAAGTTAGTGACTGGTTCTACACTAAATACGGCGTGCCTCTGTTCAAAGAACAGTCTTGTCCTAACGTCGATCACGTTCTGGAAGGCAATCCAAATCACATGTATGATTATTACGTGATATGTAATACCAAAGATACAAATTTCGTGTATCATAATATTATGTCCGAGATAGAATTTAGAAAAATGACATCAAAAAAATTTTCAGTAAATGAAGCTTCTTTGAATATTCTTACATTAGACAACTTTTCGAAATCTTCTAAATTATCTAAAAGGCTTATTATAGTTTTAACAACGAATTTCCTTTGCAACGACCTTTGTGATATTCATTTCAAGAATATATTTTTTAGTTATTTAAAATCTCTAAATCGCAGTGATTTGAATAAAATATTATTTATCAAAATTATAGAAAACAATCAATTAAGTGACGAGCTGAGTTTTGTATTAGATAAATTCAAGAATATATCCTGGAACGACCCGCGTTTCTGGGACAGATTCATCGCGTTACTTAATTCGACCGACACTATTATTACAGTAAAAGGCTCGGAGAGGAGCGTATTCAAGAAGTCGTTACGTCAGACTCCAACGTTGAGATACACTACAATGCCCGTCTCAAACGATAGTTGCTCAAAGCAGAATGTCACGAATTCCTTACAATATTGTAAGAGGAACGATGGAGAATCGTCTCAGAATGAAAGTTCTCCGTCGTCGGACAACAACACGTACGGGGAAGGGAATAATTCGAACAATAGCTACATGTCGATCGACAACAGGACTTGTCCTCGGTTTAATTATGACCTGAGGCTGTCCCCTAGCACTGGTCACGTATATTCTAGGGTAGATGATATTTCGCCGACAGTACCACGCTCTATAACCGGGAGTGCTTCTAATAAGGGGCGCACATACTTTGTTTAAATGTTATTGTCGGCATTCGAGATTCCAATTAAGTACTGTTAGTTTTAATTTCTCTTTCTTTGCACTAGTACTTACACTTTAAAATATTTATTACACATTACATAATACTTTATTTCCTTGTTGTAAATATTGTTACTTATTGTCGTACATGTCAATTTTCAGATACGTAATATAAGCATTATTACGGGATTCGAGTCGTTTTACAAGAATACGAGTATTTTAATGAAACAATATTTGTACAAAGTTCGTGTGAAAATGTTGAGTCTGATTGTGGTAACATTTTTCAAATATTAAAATATTATTAATTGTACTTATAATATACTTTATTGAAACTGTGTAAAGTAATTCACAGATCAGTCACTGTAACACAACACCAAATAGCTTAAGATGTTTAAAATAGTTCCCATAATCACATGTTTTAATATTAATATCAATAGTACATAGAATTTACACTTTAAGTTTTTCCAAGTCTTGTCTGAAATTAGGTATATATGTGATTTAATTTACATTTTCTATTATAATTATTTCAGAGGACAGTATATTATATTGTTGGCATGTTATGTCATAGCTAAATTGAATATTTTATCAATTTTCGTTATGTTTTGAAATTATTTTGTACTAATTTATAAGTCCTATTAAGACGAAGACGTATAAAGATATGTTACACTTATTAATGTGCTTAATCATAATAATTGCAATGAGAATGTATATAACGATATAATTATGTTTGCAACGTTATCATTTCATATAATGCTATACTTAGATGTATTGCTTGAGTACCTATATTAAATTAATTAAGCTAAATCGTGATATTAGATTTAATAATTATAAACTTGAAAATAAATGTAATTTTTGGATTGTAATTATTAGTCATAATGAAAATTATTGTTTTGTATAAAAATGTACAAAGATATCTTGAAAACGTAATAAATTATACCGACGTTTTGATACTTAATATGATTTTTATTTCCTAAAGGTCCTTAAATTATCATTTCAATACAAAGAATAAATGCCTATTAATAATTATGGCTTTTAATTATTATATTTCTAAGTGATGTTTCTTAGAATGTGATTTCTATTTTATGGTATAAAGTCATTTTTAATTGAAACTTATTAACGGTTTTTTTGATGTTCTTAATTTGATTAATATATAGCATAAAGTAATAGGAGTACTTTTAGAGGTCAAGATGAAGTTTGTTTTTCATTTCTTAGAAAATTTATTTAGACTGACCTGAAGAACATCATATTTCATTAAATTTTACTCAGCACTTGTTGGTGGTTTCGATTTGAATTGAAACTAGTAATGTAGCGTTGTTATTCTTGAGAAGTGGTTTTATCGTCGTCTCCTGGTGTGATATCACTAAGGTTGGCACCATTTTCCTTTTCTTTTTATCTTATAAACAGAAACAATTTAATGTTTTGTATGTTTGTTTGTGTATTTGTTTGTGAATATATTCCAAATCTAAGTAACCAATTTAAAAAAAATATTCGCGTTTATAAAAACTACAATGTAAGCAGGTAATTGGGGTAAAATAACTTTTTAGTTATGAAATATTAAATAATATTTGTAGCTAAATGAAATGAAGCTATACGATTGAAGAGGTGTTGCAATTATATTTTATATAGGCGTTTGTTGTGATAGCAAATAAAATGTTTCCACATTATATTAAATTTTATAATATAGATGCATATACCCACGCGGGCGAAGCTGTTAGCAATAGCTAGTATAGTGTTTTTGAAGAACAGCAAATTATATAGTAATTTTGGGATATGAAAGAAAATAGTATATGGACATCTTAGCGACGGGGGCAGGTGAGACGAGGGTGCTTTCTAGCAATGGTATGAAAAGGCGTAAATTTGAATTAGCGACAAAAATATAGTATTTTGCGCTTCCACTATATTATTTTCTATATTATTTAGTACCTACTGTATCTAGTGTACGCGGGCGGAGAGGGGGTATACACTCTCTGTCCGGTGCGTGCAATCATAAAAGAGCCAGTCGCTCCCTGACCGTTGACGGAGTAACACGTGGTGATGCGTGGCTCACCAATTTCTTATACTTAGTACTATATCGTGTAGTGTCAAACCAAAGAACAGTGAAGTATTATATAATGAACACCTCACGCAGCACATATACTACACCTACCTGCTGTCATGTTCATCATGTTCCTCTACTTGAACTAGGGATAGTTAAAATGCTGCATCAGACTCTGCGTTAGCAGTTGCAAAAAATATTTATTGATTCGAAACTGTATAGGGAAAGAAATTTAAACGAAAGAAGAATAAACACAATTGATTAAAGTATCGTACTATAATAAAATCCATCAAGACGGCGGATTACATCCAATCCAGTGTGCCCGACTTCAAAAAAATATTTGTAGTGTTTTTATGTAAAAAATACAGTAGATTTAAACAAAATGTGGTGTTTTCTTATTGGAATAAGTGTCAAAATTAAAATGTATGGAATTCAAATAATAACTAAGTTTCAACAGTTCTATATTACAATCTAATATTCATTTACAATCCGTCTGGACGGCGAATTGTTAAAATCACCAGTTGTTGATCTAAGGTTGCCACCCGTACTGTATTACAAAGTATCGTACTAGGTATATTTGTCCAACTACCGAAAACAAGGAGGGTAATATTTTTGAGCGTATGTTTATATGTTTATGTATGTGTGTATGTATGTCTATTTCCTTGGCACGCTCTACAGCCGAAATCTCATACTGGATTTTAACAGACGAGGTGTCATTAGATTTGTATTAATTGTGGGAGTGACATAGGGTACATAATTTTCAATGGTTTCTTTCTTTTCAGTTTGATTTGTTTTACTAATATGAACCTACTAGTGCATAAAGCAGAACTGTTTTTTTGTTTGTTTAAAGGCGCTAATCTCTGAAACCACCACTAGGATTTGAATAATTCTTTTTGTATATGATAGTTTAGTTCTTGAGAAAGCTTATAGGCTATGTCACATCACTCTAATAGTGACGGGAGCAGAGCAGAAACCAAAGACACGGGTGAAACCGCGCTGCGGTAAGCTAATATTATTATATTATAGATACATTTTGAAGAGTGTATACGACTGTATGATATTAAATGCAATTACGTATAGTATGTGACGTTATAAAGCGAGACAAAAAAAATCAACTAAATATCTTCAATAGTTTAGACACAGGACTATATTTTTAATTTCTTTAATTTTAAACACTCTGTAAGTACGTCAAACGGTCACTGACTTAAGTCATAATCCACATCAAATGATAAACGTTGCCGCTCAACACAGGTCAGTTAACTTGTCATAATAAATGGTGTATTAATTTGTTACTACTAAAATATTATTTATTTTGATTGGAAATTTTAAATTTTTGTTTCTCGTCAAATCATTTTTGTGATTAATTTGAAATCATTATACGGACTAGTAACAGCTGCCTTTTCATTTAATATCAAACCGTCGTATACACTCTGTATAGTAGGTACGCAAAATATATATAAAATATCTTTGTCGCTAATTCCATGGTTAAGCCTTACATTATAGTCACTAAGATGGCTGCTGCTAAAAAACACCTCCCCGCCTCCATCGTTAAGACGTGCATGTACTATTTTTTTTCATAATTCAGAAATACTACATTAATACCTGTTTTAAAAAAATATACCTACTATCTTTTTCTACCGGAAAAAGGCAACCCTAGTGATCTCTCACCAGGACAGGCGTTTTGACTTATGGATTATATCCTGTGATTACATCCATCTAGACGCGATACAACCCGCTGATTGAAACCAAGGTCTCCCCAAGGTGACCCCTTTGATAGAAGCTTGATTATATCCGTGTAGAACGTCTATAGTCGGTGAGCACCGTTCGCATCAGACGCCTGCCACGAACGTGCCACAGGTTGTCATACCACGCGATTTCTGATGTCGCTTCCAACGCAAGAATATTTGTGACGCGATCGACCAATTCGCTCCCTAATAAATGGCACTGCTGATATCGATGCTTCACCGTAACTCGCTTATGATTGTAAAATGCTAATAAAACAAATTGTCACGAAAAAACTCGAGCGCAGAACTTTTAATCAAATCATAGTGTACGTGTTGTTCTACTGTCATGTCATCGAGAAGAGTTTTGCTGCTGAAATGTCGCACGAGTGCGCGTACAGAAGCTACGACGCGGAAACGTCGACAAACGCGGTACTTTT
Source organism: Parascotia fuliginaria (assembly GCA_963082885.1). NCBI lineage: Eukaryota > Metazoa > Arthropoda > Insecta > Lepidoptera > Erebidae > Parascotia > Parascotia fuliginaria. The sequence continues at coordinate 6,615,834 of OY720180.1, read as the reverse complement.
TTGTACGATCCGAACCATAAGTAGTTTGGATCACCTGTTACAAAATATCAGTAGGACCCAATTTGACGACGTGATATCGTTACACGTACAGTGTAGTGAAATTTTATTTTTTGAAAGCACTCTGACTGCTCAAACAGAAAAACCGCCAGGCAAACATACAAGTTTATCAAAACTACGAGCTTTCGCAATCGACAAGTGTAAGATACGACAAATACCGGCGCGTGCTTTTGAAAATTTCAAAAACCTAAAACGTCTGCACGTGACGACTCACAACAGCGAGTGGTCTGCGACGACAATGGAGTTACATGAACAAGCCTTTGCCGGTTTAAACGAGTTAATCGAACTCGATCTAATTTACAACAACATTTGGAGCACTAAGACAGAAACTTTCTGTACGCTGTACAGTTTGAAAACTTTGAATCTAACTAACAATCATTTGCAAAATATAAAGACTATTGGATTCTCTGATTCATTGAGAGAACAGAATTTAAGCTTAAGAAGTTGTAATTTAGTCATAGAAGTTCTTGATATGTCTTATAATGACTTGATAGTTTTAACCGACAATAGTTTGTCAAAGTTACGTTCGTTGTCGAAATTGTTGTTACAGAACAATGCTATATTTACCATAGAAGATGGTGCCTTGGAAGGATTGCTCAGTCTACAGGTTTTAAATTTATCAAGTAACTTTTTGAATACTGTGCCACCCGATTTATTTTCTGACTCAAAGTCTTTAAAAGATATAAATTTTAGTAACAACACTATTAATACCGTACCTCCTGGTTTGTTTGAAGGATTAGATCAATTACAAATATTAGATTTGTCACATAATGAACTAACTAGTCAGTGGATAAATGAGGGCACATTTGTAGGGTTACTTCGTATGGTTATACTAAATTTATCTTATAACAGGATAAATAGAATAGACCGTCATATGTTTCAAGATTTATATAGTTTACAGAAATTAAATTTAGAACATAATGAAATCACTTCGATAGATGAGCATGCATTCGGAGAGTTACGAAACTTGCACTCCCTCACACTCTCTAACAATAAACTTCTACACATTCACAGTTACCTGTTTACAGATTTACACGTCTTGCATGAATTGTTTATTGATAACAATAAAATAAAACGTATCGAAGATAATGCTTTTGATAACATGACAGCTATTGAGGATTTGGGATTAAACGATAATTTTTTGTCGGTTATTCCCTCTGCCATTCGCAAACTTCGATCTCTGAGGTCACTGGATATAGGTAACAACAATATAACACATTTGAATCGGGAAAATTTTCGAGGGCTTACTGAACTTTTAGGTTTACGTTTAGTGGATAACAAAGTTACATATTTGAATGAAGACACTTTTGAATATTTACCGCAACTTCAGGTACTTCTTTTAGCCTCCAATACAATAAAACATGTTCCACCAGGTTGTTTTCGTAATAATGTCGATCTAAAGTTTTTAAGAATGGATGGTAATGAAATACTAAAATTCGATAGAATTTTCAACACCTTAAATAGTTTGATGTGGCTCAATATGTCAGATAATAAAATATCTTACTTTGACTTCGCAAGTTTTCCTAACAGCTTAGAATGGCTGGACTTACATAAGAATTACATAGAAAATTTTGTCAATGATGACATGAACTCCGACGTAAATATAAAATTATTAGATTTAAGTTTTAATAATATTAGTCAAATAACTTCATTACCAAAATCGGTCGAAAAACTTTATTTGAACGACAATAACATACAAAATATTCAAGTTGGTTCATTTTCCAAACTACAAAAGTTATCAACTGTGACATTAAATAATAATAAACTAGTACAATTTGACAAGAATGTATTAAGGATAGATCGAATAGATGAAAATAGTGATTTACCAGAATTCTTTTTAAGCGACAACCCATTTCTCTGTGACTGTTCAATGGCATGGATTAAACACATTAATTATTTGAGTCACAGTCGACAATACCCGCGCGTGTTAGATTTAGATGAAGCCTTATGTACATTGGTTCATTCGCGCACCAAAGAAACACAGATGATAAGAGACATGTCACCTTCCGACTTTCTCTGCCCTTACGAGCGCCATTGTTTAAATTTGTGTCATTGTTGTGATTCTGTGACATGTGGCTGTGAAATGATTTGTCCAAATAACTGTAGATGCTATCACGACATAAATTGGAATACGAACGTTGTAGATTGTATGAACGCGGGCTACACAGAAGTACCCGAAAGAATTCCGATGGACGCTACCGAAATATATTTAGATGGAAATCACATAAGCCATCTGGGAAATCATGTGTTTATAGGCAAAAAGAAACTTCAAGTTTTGTATCTGAACAATACCAAATTGAAAGAAGTAAATAATGAAACTTTCGAAGGTGTTGATTCGTTGAGAGTTTTGCATTTGGAGAATAATAAGTTGGTTGAGTTAAGGGGTGATCAGTTTTTGCATTTGAAAAATTTTAATGAGTTGCATTTAGATCATAACGCTATAGTATATGTTGCCAATAACACTTTTGCCTCTTTGAAAAACCTTTCAGTTTTTAGAATTGATGACAACAAACTCCACTTGTCCAAGCCAACATTTCTACCCGATCATTTTATCGCTGTTTTATGTGGTGTAATTATTAATCTCGTAGTTATTTGTTTGATAGGTGCTATATTCTACGCATTTAGATACGATATTAGTGAGTGGTTCTACACTAAGTACGGCGTGCCTCTGTTTAAAGGACAGTCTTGTATAAACGTCGATCACGTTTTGGAAGGGAATCCAAATCATAACTTTCGATAATAATGTCAATAGTACATAAAATTAGATTTTAAGTTTTTCTAAGTCTTAATTGAAATTAGGTTTATATGGTGAAGAACTTATTGATTTATATTTTCTACTATCTTCTGCAGCGACATTAATTTCACCTATGTCTTTGGTTACTGCTCTGCTTCCGTCGCTAGCAGCGTGATGTTTATTAACCTTAAAACCCTATAACCTTTCTCGAGAACTGGGCTATCATATGCTATCATACGAAGAATTATTCGAATCCGACTGGTATGTAGTTCCAAAGATTAGCGCGTTCAAACAAACAAACAAACTCTTCCGCTTATAATAATATAGATATATATGTTTGCAATATTATCATTAAATATAATGCTATACTTAGATTAATGCTTGAGTACCTACCTATTTTAAAATAATTAAGTTAAAACGTGATATTAGATTTAATAATTATAAACATAAAAATAAATGTAATTTTTGGATTATAATTATTAGTCGTAATGAAAATTATTGTTTTGTATAAAAATGTACAAAGACATCTTGAAAACGTAATAAATTATAGGTACCGACGTTTTGATACATAGTATGATTTCGAAAAGATCCTTAAATTATCATTTCATTATGAAGAATAAATATTCATAATTAGGGCTTATAATTATTATAATTCTTAGTGATATTTCTTAGAAAGTGACTCATATTTTATGGTATAGAATTTTTTTTTAATTTAAACATAATATTGGTTTTCTTTTCATGTTCTTAATTTGTTTTAAAATATGACAAAAAGAAACTGGAGTATTTTTGAAGTGAAGATGAAGTTTGTTCTTCATTAGGTAATTTATTTAGACTTGAAACCTGAAGAACATAACATTTAATGAAATAATCTCGACAATAATTAATTGTTTGTGTTTTCGATTTGAATCTATTTTCGTTTCTTCTTTCCACCTTCTTCCAGTCATCAATTATAGCTTTTATAACTTAAATTTACTACTGCTAGATAAAAGTTTCCATTGTGACTTTTGTGTCAAAAAGGATAACCTAGTAATTGAAAGCTACCTATATCATAACTACCTACTATATTCCTAACCTAGAGCGTTTCACAAGCAAATCACATTGTAGAGTGAAAACATAGTGCCGAGTTCCTGCTGGTAAGTAACAGGTTCACGATGAACCTTAGAAGCGATCTTCTCGTAGCTGTAAAGGATGTATCTCTGGCAGCAAACAGGTGCAAAATTATTATGTTATATTTATTAGTTATTTATAGCGACAACTAAAGGTAGAACGTACAAGTATAACACCACACTAATTTGGTAATAAGAAACAAAACACATAGTATACACAGATGTTATATTTATAAAAAAATAAATGAATAGTTCTCACCTAAAATGTATAAAACAAAAATGTAATACAATAGGAAACTATTTTATTTTATTATATCTATTTAGTTCTTTTTTATATTTATTAATACAGGTATTTAATAAGAAAGCAGAGCGTGACTCAGGTAATATTCTTAAAGTACCTACCTACGTATTCGTAAAATACAATGTTAGATATTAATATTATTATGTTCTAAATGGATCTCTTTAAATTGATTATACTATCTTCCCACTATCGCTGTAGACGAGTATTTTTATTTTTTATATTTTGTTACACTAAAGAGCTTTTGTATTTTTTATATTAAATTACACATATTGAAATCATAAAAAAAATATATTTGTTGTTTTTTTTTTCCATAGCTTTCATAGAGGTTTTAGTACACAATGTAACTTTCAAATGGTTAATTAAGTCATTTCTAAAACTGCCTACACTCCTTGTGATTGGTATTGTTATTTTATTTAGAACATTTATTTGTTAATTATATCAATAATCATTATTTAACAATCTAATTGGAACACAATATCTGTAATTAGTGTCGGTTGTTGATTAATACATTTGCTGGTTAAGTAATAACTACTGAATTTCAAGTTTTTAGTTTTTATTAAAAAAATTAAGATTGGAAATTGTACTTCCTTTAAAATTATGAATTTAAAATCGCTTATTTGATCTCATATAAATATCTTATCATATCACTGTCAACGCTGAATATCTCCTGCACTTGTATTACTCAGAGACAAATGTTGGTATTATTAATAAAAATTTTCTGATTTGATATTTTTCAAGTGAAAAATATACAAAGTACACCCATTTTCTCGAAAGCAAATTGTGTTATTTACACATACATAATTAGTTTATTCGTCTATATATGGAAAGTTGCTAAGCGACTGCCGCGCCGCGTCATGCTGTCAAATTCGCCGTGACATAATAATATGCATATTTACACGATTTGTGCCAATATTCAAAAATCTTATAAATATGTATGCAAATCACCTACAATCAGAACCAGTCATGTCAATGTTTTTTAAAACTTTGTTTGTTCTTGTTTGAAAAAGATTCAAAGAAAACATAAGATTAAAGGGAGATATCATTCGCTAATTAAACAATTCGTGATACATAAACAAATTAAACGATTGTAATGTAAATGTTAAAGACAAGTACGAAAATAGTAACTATTAGTACAAACAATAAAATTACCTACAAATTCTCATTACGATAGTCGGTATCATTAGTAAGAACAAATTTCTACATCGTCTACATAAATATGTTTAACTTATGCTCTCACTAGCTGAGTACAATAGGTCGTAGTTAAACTTAAAATATTTGATCTAATTAGAGCATATATTATGATACGGTACAATCAAGAATATAAGAATATTTTAAAATGTCCGGAAACATCTAACTTATAGCTAACTTCCTAATAGAATTACATTCTAATTTAGTATAAATTTATAGCTTCAAAGAATTTACTGCAAAATTCTACTAGCTGTTTTGATTCAAATATAAATAATGGACATGAAATAATGGTATATATCAGATACAAACAGAAATAAAAAAAACATAGCTATCAATTTCACACTAGTTTCAGAGTTTAGACAATACGCAAGAAAATGCTAATCGTTATGTTTATTAACTGTTTCACATTTTTGTTTAGGTATATGTTTCAAACCCAATTGCAAAATCAGTTTTAAAAATTTAATGTTGCTGGCACCTAGCGTGTACAAAATATCATTTCACAAAACAGATGACTGTAACAAATTTTGAGTGACACGACGATGAAATGAAATATTTCCGATTTTTAAACTTTAACGGTAGCATTTCGGAAATGTTATGTCGCGATTCCGACAATGCGCTTCGTGTGGACACAGTAATTGGCTGATTGTTGTGTCAATAAAGATACGATCGATAAGTCAGGGTAATCCGCAAGCGCAAATAATTTATATTTCGTTAAATTACTACCAGCTTAATTATTTTAATATTCAATACCTTTGAATCGCATTTCAAGCTAATTATAGCCAATTTAATTAATAACTTAAGTGATATTTACGAGATTAATTATTTGTTTGATGTTTTAAGTAGAGTCGCCTACTTTGTGATTATTTTAAAAGATTTTTAGGCATCGCAACTTTTCCAATAAGAAAAATGTGTATTTATAAATTAAAAGTGCGCTTTTGGAGAGTGTTTAAGATCTCAGGATGTTTCATCAAATCAATTTAAGTAATCAAAGCCTACAGTAAAATCTTTGATTTTAAATAAATATTTATTATAGCTTGTGTTATGATGGGTGCTGAATGCAGATATACATACTTAAATACTTTTTTTTTGTAATTAGGTACATACATATTATACCTACATAGAAACTGAGCCCAATGGAAATATTCATGTTCATGCACACAAATATTTGCACTGAGCGGGAATCGAATCTGCGAGTTGACATATGCGTGGCATTTGACATATAACCGAACCACAGAGGTAGTCATTATGAAGCTAAACTGAAAACTGGCTTGACATATTACAGCAACTAATCTATACTATTATATAAAGTGAAACAGTTTGTTTGTTTGAACGCGCTAATCTTTGGATCTTCCAGTTGGATTTGAAAAATTCTTTGCGTATGATAGCTCAGTTATCGAGGAAGGTTATAGGCTATGTAACATCACGCCACTGGCGACGGGAGCAGAGCATTAAGCAAAGATGCGGGTAAAACTGCGCCGAGAAAAGCTAGTACTGAAAAATGTGTGTTTTTGTGAATATATTGAGCGATCTCATATCTATGAGACCATTCAACGTTTACGGTTGTCTATATAAACAAACTGTCTGTATGTTTGTTTGTCTTCTCGTGAAAACCACTAGACTTTGATGGGGATTAGCCTTGATAATAATTATACGTATCACGTATAAAATCTATTCTGGTAAGCTATTCTAAAAACTATTTTAGAAAAACATTAACAACAGCCTTGGCGCGAAATAGATAGATTAGTAAAATATATTTGTGTACGTTTGTTTTCTCATTATGTACAATTTATTATTAGAAAATAGGAATCTAAAACTACACAGTCTGGTTAGAAATACCCAATTTCAAACTAACTTTCGCTTTCAAAATTGGAATTCGTTCATATGCCATGATTGCAGCGTTTACTGCTTCAAAACAAATTGTTAACTAACGAACATAAACGTCTCTGCGTTTAAACTTACCTTTCTGTTCACATAAAATAATCAAGTTTATTGTTAGTATAGTGTAATTGTCTTTGTACGGGAGCTGAGGTTTTCAGTAAACTCCCAAACGAAATACTTGTGTTTTTAAGTAGTAAACGTATAGAACGTTGTTTAGTGGCGGCAAGCAAAAATGTTACAGTCAGAATCTTGTTTCGTATATTTGAGAAGATTCGAAGAAAATAATATTGCACTGTGATTAATTAATTGTGTAATGTTAATTAATTTTAAGATAGGTAGTATTTTGGTATCGTGACTAAGTTTTTATAAATAAAAGCTTTGAGATTTGGCATTACAGTTTCTTATAAGATTTTCCATCTTCTGAGAAAATCTCGTGCCAAATTCTTTAAAGTTTTGTAATTTAAGCAGCTTTTTTAGAGATGAAAGCTAATTAAAAATGTCTTTTACTAATTAGTAAAACAATAAAATATGAGAAAATTAATTTATCTTTTTATGTTTTTCTTTGTATTGTATAATGTGGTACAGATCACACAAAACGTTATTGTAACAGCCATGATATGCTTAAGGTATTTGAATTGGTCTAAGATATAATATTACGGCAGTTTCAATTCTAGTTCCATTTCGATCAACGATTTCTACATACTAATTTGCAATTGCAATTTTTATTAATAGGAATGTTGGTGGTTTGAGATTTAACAGGTGATTAGTTAATTTTTCGTTGATCAGCCTTTCAGAAACCGAGGGTAAGTCAAGTACAAAGCCTACATAAATTTGTCTTTCTCTCTAATAATACAATGGACAGTAATAATAAATAATATCAGCCTGTTTACTGTACCACTCCAGGGCAAAGGCCTCTTCTCATAAAGAGAAGGTATGAGCATTAATCACCACGCTTGCTCAAGGTAGATTGGCAATTTCAGACATAGGCCAGGTTTCCTCACGATGTTTTCCTTTACCGCCTGTCAGAAATGTCCAAGATAAACTTAGAAAGTACATATTATTTAAAAAATCACATTGGTACCACGAATCCACTACCTTGTGTTTACGAAGCGGGTGTTTTATCCACTGGACCATTTTGACTTCAATTGACTAGTATTTTATATTATTTTAAGGCTGGGACTCTTTATCTAGCCAGCATTTTGGGATCTTTTGTGAATCTCTATTTTACTCATCCCACAGACTTTTTCGGAATTTAAGAATAATAATAATCTTTGAGGATCAGATCTGGGGGATCAGACCGGAATAAGTCTTTATTTATACGTCTAGGAGTACTAGTAAGGACTTATTGTGTCTAAAGAAAGAGAATTGTTGTGGATATTAAGTAGTAGTATGTTCTGATATGAAATAAAAGTATGTTTACCTTATTCTTCTTTCCAAAACAGATAAGACAAAAGTATTCTTGTGAGTGTTGTGAAGGAAATTAGGGAATTATATCAGAGCGGGCAGCAGCGTGCATACCTACGTACAACGGACTACAGGTCTGGGATTTTTATTAGAGAGACCACTTTATTATATTATTTTAATTTTGGAAATAACTAAATAATTAATGTCGAAAGAGAACAGAGAGAGAGAGCGGGAGAGAGAGAAGGAATAATCCGAAGAGGATTACAGAGCTTTTGATACATTAGGTATAATATCACATTGTAACTTTATGATCCTTAATGAACAATTATGAAAAACACTATCGTAAAATCTACACAATGTCTATGAATAGTGAATGTTTTGACTCCATAACGATCGAACCACAGCATAACCCGGGCAATTTCTGTCAACATGGAGTTAATCACGGATAAATATTTGCATAAGTTAATCATAAACATTATTGTCTCGTTGATGACGGTATTGTCTCGCGCTTGTACAGTGTTTTACGTATCGTTTTAATAGAGTATTGTGGTTCACATTTCATAGCGCGTATGATGTTGTATCATTTAATTTTGTTTCTTTCACCCCTAGTATACCTATTTACCAGGATACATTGGAAGACTGAAGAATGCATCATATTGCCATCGAGAAACAGTCTGTAACTACCACAAGGTTTGGAAAAGCAAATCTAATATTAATTATATAAGAAGCGTTTTTCCGTAGCTTGTTTAAATTAAATATAGCATTCTTAGCGACCTAAGTTCACGCTAGGAAGCGCTTTAACTAAGCCTAAGGCAGCTGAGCAGTAGAAAAATCTATAGGTGGCAATTGGCATTAAAGGAACCTCTGACAACTTTTCATCATTGCAACCTATCACAAGTTATAATATGTTTACTTTGTCTAGATGGCGGTATTGTGGTATTACCTAATATATATCAGGGGGGCAGTTGGCTCGTTTGTCACCATAGTCAAAAAACATGATTCACCCATTCATACCAACTCAGATATGTTCATTTAACGCTTTTTCACAACATTGTTAACAATTTAGAAAAATAAAGTTTCCCCATTTTGCCGCTAACTATTCTAAAAGTCCAGATAATTAGCGACACGCAAATGTGGCAACACAGTATTGTAAAACAGTTTGTCACATGTTACAGAAAATTAACAAGTTTGTATATAGAAAAGTTGGTCAGTTTTAGTGCGATAGTCATAATTTGTAGGTAGGTTACATTGCACATTGGTTTTCTTTTTTCAAATATGGCTTTTTGTGTCAGTGAAAGCGGTGCTCGTTTTACTTACAAAAGTATGAAGAACTATGAAGGTTCTTAGCAGGCAGGTAGAAGGTAATCAACATTGGCTAATCTTAAAAAGAAGTTTTCTTGTAGTTCAGCTCTATTACAGATAAAAAAAACTATAGCTCTGCCTATGTGTAAATTATTCACACAGATTGAAAAGTTTCTGTTTACCTCATTAATGGGAGTCAGGCGTGAAGTTTCATATTAAATTTATTAGGCTGTTTTTATTTTGAGACAGACAAAATAATATATGTTATATCACAACACAATACAACATCGACAATCGTTTTAATTACTTTTGAGAGTTTAATCATACTTGCTTCAAAGTTGGAATATTGTATGACAAATGAGGAATGACAACAAAAATGATTAGTTTGTTTGACTTTAGTCAATAAAGTCTTGTTAATATGTGCGGGTATATCATGTAAAGCAAACGCCAGTCAATCACTGAGTCAATCAGATAATATATTTAATTTCTTCGGTGATTAGAACCAGATCGTGATAGGACAACAAAGTAATTCAAATGTATCTCTTCGTCTCCCCTATCGGATGCCAATTTTAATCATATGACGTTCGATGCATTGAAACACATAATTACGAATAGTCTCTCACGGGACCCAATTCCGTATTATGTTTGACATTCGGCTTGATGGATGGACCACAATCTCTAGGCGAATCTCGTGAATGAACGCCCGTATGTTGTACAAAACGCAAAATTACAATTTCACCTTAAATAAATCTTAAAGCAAGCACTATAAGAGCTATTTTTGTGTGTTTGTATTTTAGTTATATGTCTGTAGATAGTACGGGCGATAGGTGTGTCAAATTGGGAGCGTTGGTTCACGTCAGTTTGACAGAATATGGACGGTTAGTTGAATTTTAGATTGATCGCTAATATTGTTGTTAGTTTTTTACCCTATTTTCGTAGAGCAGTAGGTTATTGAAATGGACACGCAGGTTTTTTAGCTGTGTGTGACGTCAAAATGATTTTAACGTTCAACTACAAGCTTTTGCTGTTCATCTCGATGCATCTAATAGTCGTAATGAATAAGAATAGTATTCACAAAAGATTGATATAGGTTAATGTTGATCAAATATCGTTTCCTTGAAAAAGTAGCAGGAATAAAGCCGCGGGCGAGATCATACGCATTTTTTTAATCTAATCGCACACAAGGAAGTCAAACAAAGCCTACTACTACATGTTGGCGTATCGCAATGTCAACTTCCGTTTCCATAGTTCACGGGAACGCTCGTGTCATCCGTGAATGCAAGCATTGTTGGATGCAGTTTTCTGTGAGCTTTCAAAATATTGTTACTGTTCCTTTGTGTTATACAATGCAACTTAAAACGCTGATGTAGATAGAGTTGGTTATTCTGTGTGTACGTTATCGTTTTGGTGTGACTGCGATTTGCAAGAGAGTGGAGTTTAGTTTGTCTAATCAGACTAAAAAAATTTTATGTTTAAATTAAATTATTTTTCTTGTAATTTGTGTCCACGTACAAATTTAAATAACATAAGCACCAAATTAAAGTTTTATTTTCATCGCACAAGATGTATTTTAGTGCCAAGTTTTTATCCAGAACGACACGTGCGGGACTGAAGTGCCACCCTTACACTGCGGAATCTAAAGCTTCTCGGACCAAACGGTTCAGCACTTCATAATTTTTTCGCTCAATTATATCGTTGGAACTCTTTACTAGCGCATGTATTCCCATCTAATTATGATCCTAGGCCTTTAAAGCGGGGCGTGAAAAAGCATCTCACTAAACTATCATAGTGGAGGCCACCATACCAGTTGTTCGGCTTTTGGAATGGTGTCCACCACTTCTGGTTTCCACTGATTGCTTACCACCAGGTAGAGTGGAGTCACTTTGGTAGGCTAATATAAAAAAGCCGATTATAGGAACAAAATAGTAAAATTAAAATAAACTAACACATAAACATGTTTGACGATTTCTTTTTTTTTTACAAACGTACTTACAATGAATTGGTGGTTAATGCTAATTTGCCGAATCTTTGTATTATCTACTATTAGTAACTACTTTATTCTAGTAGATTCTTGTTGGTTTTAACATGAAAGGGGATAGTATCAATCTCTCTTAAAGAATATCGACGTTAAATATTATTTTACATACTAATGTGTTTCGCTCAAAGAGTGAGAGCTGAGAGCGCCGACAGTCTAATTGCCTCCTTGGTCCTCTCCCTTTTCCTTTTTCTTCCTTATCCCCTTCTCCCTACATGGTCGGCGACAGCTTGCTTGTATTTTCTAAGCCATAGATATTTAAACAATGCTTAGAAAACAGAGTCATGTCCACAGGTTACGCACTTACCATCAGATGAGCCCCATGCTTGTTTGCCACCAAAGTTTTATAAAGCATTTCACGGGGCGTTCACGTAAAGATTCTTAAAAGTATTGATATGTATCGAACATCACCTTCATGTAATTTAATAAATAATATTATAAATCAACAGCTCTATATAAATACATGTAAACTAAACTAAACACATCTGATACGATTACATACAATGATTGCCGAATTCAATGAATATGTCTAACACCAAGCCTTAACGAGGTTTATTGTTGTCTTGCATAACCTTCTATACTTACAAACAAATACAGTTTTATATCATATTGCCTCAAAAGTAGGACGTTACGTAATAAAATAATGTAGGCAGTGAACCGGGTAATGTAATATGATTCTAATGTAAGATTGCATGTACTTTTTGTATATAAAATTAAGTAATTCGACATAAAGAAAGGTAATACATCTGTGTTTCAATATGACTAACATGTATTCGTGAGTTATGAAGAATGAATGACATTTATTGAATTTCTTGTAATAAAAATGCATACAAAATATCTATTGACGTTTGTCTAGTTTTAATAATACTATATTATGTTTCAACCAGATATCTATTATCTTGGTGGTCGGGTAAAAATTGCCCAGCCTATCGGTTTCACAACCAAGTGGACCCTACATTAACAAAATGTTACAAACCACACAAAACCTACCTACTTACTTATATAAACCGTCTTCTTTACATCTTAAGATTAAAAAGAACGCCAAACTTACAAACAGCTGCAAAACACCAAATACATAATTTAATGACCACTTCCGACGGCACTAGCTTTAGTTCACCAACAAACTTTTCTGCAAAATTACGCCTACCACTCGTAAAACTTCTCTTAGCCCTTATTACAACTGAACAAGTTTTAAACTTGAATGATGGTAAGTTTATAGAGCAGCATGGGCTAGTACGGCGACTATGTTCAGTCCAGAAATCACACAATACTACGCGAGACTAACAGGCCAAGTTGTTGCGATTGACAATTGGCACAATACAAAATAATATAATATTGCGCTAGTGCTTTGTGTCGCGTATACCTTTGTGCTTACCAAACTAGTGATACTGATTGGTTATTCGACGAATATAGTTGCAATGTTGATAGTTATAAATATTTTTATTTATCAGTCTGAAAACAAAAAAACGCAGGTAACTTTACTGCCTATTGTCTTGTATTCCTTATTGAGGGTATAATCTCAGTCTAGGTACCAATATTATTGCCGTCCTTGGGTCAATATAGGCAAATAATTACTCATATTGGTTTTATTTTGAATTATAATTGGAATGTAAATAAAAAGTGACACTTCATTGAAGGATAAGATAAAGTAAAAATCTGGTTTTGATGTATCAGGTAAGGTAAAAATTAAGTAGTGAACTACTTTTTACGTTTATGTTAGTTTACTGCCCCTATATTATCATGTTAAGGATTGCCTAGTTAAAATTAATATTAAACTTGCAAGAAGATGTACATAACATTAACTAAACTAAAAAGTACCAAAAATAAACTTTAATTCAAATTACTAATTTATTACCAATAGAAATACGTAAAAGCAATACAGGAGAAAACAAACTTTTAGCTAAAAGACTTTGAGCAAACTAATAAAAACTTTCGCAAAAGGCACTCCATGTTTCGTCGAATGTACTCATTAACCACTACAAAGTGACAACCCTCTAAGCAACTCGATACATTTGGTACCACCCACAGGGTCGAACACAGTATCGTTTTACAGGAAAACGGTGGTTGCAACAATTGTATCATACATCGCGACCGAAATAGGTTGGATACGACGATACTGAAATTTGAACCTTAAATTAAGGACACAGACATCAAAATAAGTTTTGGCTCAAATAAGGTTAAACCGGAAGAAAAAGTACAGCCACAAAATGACGGATGGCGATTAAATATAATAAAAGATAGTTGAAGTAAACAATTAGTCTATTGTATGTTTCTACTTGTCATTTTAAAGGAAACGGAATATGTATAGCGAATCTTTTCATAAGTTTTTGTCAAAGTTAGTTCGTTTTTAATTGTATTCAAAATCGGTCTTTCTATTTCGTGAATATCTGAGCATATTCATTGCAAGAAAAAGATTATCTTACGTCTATGACATAAAATGATAATGTTCTGCACACGTGTACGCTACAATACATGTATCTAATTGTCATTTTTAAACTTATGGTATGGTCGAAAAATATCGTAAAAATATATAGCATAACGTAAAGTGCTAAAGGATTGGCCCGAATTAATTCGGAATAAAGAACTGGAGAAAGAGGAAGGAGGCCTTTATACTGCAGTAGGACACATTATAATAATTATATTTTTTAGAAGAATATGAACTACATCTGAGAAATATTACAAATACTTTCAAGATTTATTTCTCATCGATAAAACCAATAAAACATACAAAAAAGTCGAGTCATCGCTCGGCCAAAATAGTAGGTAACTAACATTAAAGCAAAGGCGCAATTTACAGATCGAAAAAAACTCCTACCCACGTTTACCATAGGAAACAAGGCAGAACCGTTCTACGAATGGATCTGTGGTTACTTTGAAATTACAGTTATTATACTTGTTAACGACGTAATCTAGGATCTTGTGCTAAAAAACTACGACTGTTCGAGTTTGCAGTATTAAAATAATGGTTTTGCTTTTTGTATGCCAATGTGAATTTAATGTTTACTTTTTTTTGTTAGTAAATCAATGAAAAAGTGATATAAATAGATCAGCAATTTAGCAATTTTAAGCTATGTCTTAATGTAAACAAGATACACTTTTGAAAAGGCGTTTATCATAATATATTATATTTTTTCAATTCAAGATGCTAGATGTCATTTGATGTCATGAACATTGTTCTATTCATTAAATTTGTAGTCGTATTTGTTTTTTTTTATATAATACTTTAAAATGGTTTTGGTGTATTTTCCTCAATGGAGTTGGAGTATAAACTGATACATAGTAGGTACTACCTATATATCAGTTTTTATTTGGGACAGATGAAACCTTAACGTAAAGAGACGTAATACCTGATTGACTTTAAGCATGTAGCAGTAGATATAAATGAAATGTCTATCGTCAATTACATTTATAAAGTTTTAAAGTTATTCTTAAAAGTCTTTCTTACTTTCCTAAAAGAGGTAAATAAAAGTCTTTGAATCTACATAAATCACAATACCGTTTCGAATCGGTGTTGCCCCCACCTATCGGTTACCCACTAGGTCAGCCTTAGTTCGTCCGTTCATCTTCCAGTCTGCAATAATAGGTTTTGGCCGTCATCGCAACTGTAATAATTTTATTTATAGAAGCGAGCAAGAAAAAATAAAAACAAAAGAATGTTTTTCTTTACACAAATTGCATTAGATTTGCCGTAGGTAAGTTCAAAGACAAATTTTGATTAAGCAAAAACTTCGTCGACAAAACAAAAACTCTTTTGTCACTGGCCACAAACTTTTTTTTCCGGAAAGCAAGAAATCCACCTGCAAAAGAACATCTAAAAATTTTAATTTGGAATTTGTTGTTACGTCATAATAACCCCTCGTTATAATTCTGTTGTTAACGAGCCGAGACTTTGTTTGTTCTTCTCCCAGGCCGCCGTCTACACTCAGTAAACGTATGTATGTAACCAGCAATCATTCTATACCCAACGACCTTAATGATAGCCCTTCGAACGAGTAAATTATCAATTCCGCCCGAAGGGTTCGGGCCTTGTTTTTGGAAAGCGGTAACAAGCCTATCATCTGCCCTCTTTAACTTATCATCCAAACGGGCAGTTTTCACTTTAATTTTAATCCGGATTGAGTCCAAAATCCTACCAACAAGATGTAGAAAACAAGTTAGTTTAAAAAAAACCAGAGCAATTCTTCGTTTAAAATGTTTTGACCTTGACAAAGTTCATCATGGTGATTTTTTGTTGAGTCAATGTTTGCTTAGCTGTTATGGAGCATTTTCAAAACTTTAAGGCTTTTTATAAAAATGGTTGACAGGTTGTCTCGGTTGATTGTCTTGTTAAAAAATTTTAAAGTATTTCTGTTTCTTTGATTTTCTGTTGGTATATTACATGTTATTTTGAATGAAATGCCTTTTTGGTTCAGGAAGGTCTGCAATCATTTGACGTGAAAAGAATGTCTTACTTGCTTAAATTTTTCAGAAAAGGCGAAATTACTTCAACTTTATAATGCCAAAAATAAATGTCTGTTGTACTCGAAACACAGCATACAACACTTACCTACAAGCAATTTTTAGTCATAATATAAGTAAACCAAAGATATAATAACTTGAATGCTATTTTGAGTTTGTTTTAGCAATATCATAAGTACATAGTAGATATATCAAAATCAGTTAGCTACAAGATAAAAGTAACTTCGAATTGGAAGAAGAAAGAAATCGTATATAAGACTACACCTACTCAATACGAGTACAATACACTAACTAATATAATAACATGGATCTAGTTACAATCTTGCGTGCACGTACTTAAATCGAAAACCATTACAGTTAACCATATTCAATGAACTCCACAAATATTTCTTTGAACAAGTTTTTATTACTTACCTTTTGCTATAGTTATGACAGATTTCTTTTCGAGAAACGGTAACAAATTATTTTGTTGTCAAAGAATAGTAATAAAGCAATATAAACCTTATTTAAATCAAACTTTATTTTATTCGCGCTTGTTTTTTTATTAATTACTATTAGCAGAAATCAAAACAGAAGGCGGCAAACAATTTATATAACACAGAATTGATAGCTGTGTTCTGTAGTAAGGCTGCCAGCAGTTGAAACGCTTATTTATCTGCCAAGGTTAGCGATCATGGCAAGATACTGTAAAGGGTGTTTTGGGAAAGCCTAATTAGAGCGCTACATTTCCACTAAACTGATAAATCTTAACATAATACTATCTACTTTCATAACGTAAGGGCAACGGATATAGATAGCTTTTTAGCAAAAAATAACTTACATGTGATATAAAAACTAAGTATAGGTTACATACTACACAGTTTATACGAAGACGATGCTAGTAAGGGGGTGAATTTATAGCTGTCTGATGTACATTTGCAATGTTAAAACATAATACATTATTCCTGTCCTTGTTTTATTGTATTGTCCCTAATAATTATGGTCTGGTAGCCACAAGAGGTTCTTTGAACTGTATAGAGCGTAGTGAACTTCATTCACGTCTCATTGGCTTCAGAATAAAATTTACTACTTAGTTATTTTTAGTAATTCTGTCTTTGAAACTAATATTTTAATTACAAAGAAGTATTTTGGGACAAACAAAGTTCTGTTTTGCATGTGGCAGTAAGTATTTGTTGCAGTAGCAGGGTAAAATGGTAATTCCTTAATTATCTGCTTTATTGCCAGTTATATTTATTTATTTATTTATTAAAACTTCATATACATAAAGAGTATATTGGAGAACATAATGCCTGTGGCATTATCTACCAGTCAACCAGTACAGGTGGTGTAGGGAGAAACAAAGCTATTACACTGGTTTCTACTTTAACAACGCTCAATTATAGGGCCTAGAATCCAGCAACTAGTGAAATAGAAGTTTAATAAGTAAGACGAATAAGATTTGACAAGTAATGTCACATATAAACTGGCTTTAGTGCTATTGCTGTAATTTATCATTCTTTGTGATTTTTCTTAGAATATTAGGTATGTCGAACAGCGAATACCGAAAATGCGATGCATGGCGATATTACCGTCAAATTAGCCGAATTTCCTAAGAGGTAGCAGTATTATAAGTGAAGGTTTGAACAACTAGTTAAATAGTAACTAGTAAAATTAGAAGGAGTTAAGAGGGTTGGCAGAGAGGATGAATGGAAGTAGACAAACGAAAGATTTATCAAGTGGAAATGCTTGGTAAAACTGATAGAATCGCTCTAGACGGGCATACATTGTCCAAATAGGTGGTGTGTTGGCGAATGGCCAAATTAGAAGCACCCGTAATCGATGAGCGTGTATGAAGACATTAATGAATGTTGAAGAAGAGGAATAGTTATGTTTGAATTGTAATAAATGGGGTTCTGCCGGTTCTGGAGCCTGCTTACCCCGTTAATGGTAGACGAGCGTGAGATTATGTTTATTGACTTTGATATTATAAGTAAGTTGCATGTTTAAAATGAATATCATATAGTCAGATCCACTTATTAACATAGCGTCATGATAGTGTAAGACAGTGTTGCCAAGATGCCTCATTAGGTTGTAGCCATAATTAGTGCACTTGGCAAGCAAATTGCTGGAGATTGTAGCCAAAACTAACGATCCGATAGTGAACACAAGATCGTTATATTGTACGAGAGCTCATTTTCAATAGTGAACGTTTGTATACTGATATTATAAAATGCGGTGAAGAAATGCCTGAGAAACCATTTTCAAGGAGGCGGTTTCTCAATTAGAACGTAGATAATACATGTATATTTTTTTTACATGTTTGTTCGCGAATAATCCGTCGCTTATGAACCGATTTAAATTTTTTTTTGTTGGACAGGAGATATCCCAAGGGTGGTACCATGATAAGGAAACCAGGATCTGATGATGGCATCCCAGAGAAATCGAGGGGAACTTTCGAAAATTGTACTTGTAATTGTGTTTGGTGTTTGGACTTAATTCATTTCTTATGATGAGAACTTTGTTCCCATATGGATTATAAGTGCCATTACAAGTGACCGAGGGAATTCCTCAACAGCAGAAGGAAACTAAAAAGTAAAAAATAAATTTACATAGCACAAATTAACGAATTACTTTGCGCTTTTTATGTAAATTTAGTTAATCAGAAATAAGTATTTTATAATTTTGAAGTTGGTGCCAAGTAAATACTATAAGAACCTTACTACAATAGCAAATTAAGATTGATAATACCTATAGGTACCTAGTTATTGTTTTACTTTTTGATAAAAAATATTTTATTGTAAAAGTTATGTGTGGTCTATTTCTAGTCTAGAAAATGAAGCTGCTTTATCTCTTTCTATAAGTGTCGTAACAGAGGATTAAGAACATTTCTGCCAATGACCTGCAAACTAAATTAATATTACTTACCTGTGGTCACTAATCAGTCTGCGAAGCGTGGTGACTTTGGTAACTACCTTCCTTCGAAACATGCATGTAGTGAGCGAGCTTCAGTCTAAGATGACGATGATGAACTAAATACACATAAAATATAAATATTCTAAAATGACTTGATATATCAGCACAAACTTAACAATTGGTAAACCAAATTGTTTAAAAAATGAAGATGTTACTTGTAAAAAAAAAAAAATAATTGTGACACTAACATTATTTACCTCTGAATCTAAGTAATAAAGTTTAGTTAGTAGTCTCAAACAACAATTTGTATAGAAGATCGACTAAATATGTTGCAAACTATAAATAAAGCTCATGTTAAAGTAATACACGATAGGTAGTTTAGTGAAATGGGCTAGGAAAACTTTGGACTAGTTAAGAACGGCTGACGTGTGCACGGAAGCAAACATTTTACAAGAGTAGGTACAGGTAAGTGACCTTTGACATTAATTTGCTTTGCTTGTTATTCATGAATTTCAGTGAAATCTAAGCTTAAAGAATTTTATAGATGAATTGTGTTTGAGGGAATGTAGAGATAAATAAATATAATATACTAGTATAAGTAGTTATGTCGTAAAAAGAAAGGTTTTGTAATAATCAAACTCAATGAGCTTTGTGTTTTAGTTCTGATTACATAGTAAGTTTATCTTATTAAAATTGATAATCGCCAATTAGGTAAAGTTCTGCAAACGAGGTATTTTTTATTGTATTGTTGGGTATTGTTATAATAATAGGTATTCATTTTAAAACATTAGTTACCCTAAACCCAATATGAAATGCTTTTATAATGGAAGTGCTCAAAGTAGTTGATATAATATATTTATTTAATTTTGCTACCGATTAGTAGTGATGTTTTACTGTACTTACTTACATAGAAACATTTACCACAAGTTCACATGTTGCTTTTACCTTTTATAGCAATATGCAAATTGAGGCAGCCTGTAAAGCACCCCTTTTTTTTATTTTTCTTCACAACATAGAAAGCTGTAATTAATTACCTATAGAGTTAATTGTTAATTGTATACTTAGTATTCTTCTGTCAACTATAGTAATGAAATGGAAACATATCATACTCATAAAGGAAAAAAGTTTTTAAGTAAGTACCCTTAAGCGTTTTATATCGAATTCATTGAGGTACTACATAATAAGTTAGGTAATCTTGTTATTTTAATTGATGCATTTAATCTTGTCATGGCTCTATGACCCTGCTATGTGTAGTATGAATCACTGAATACCAGTAGCGGCTTTATCGTGCTGTGTCATCTTCATTCATAATTAAATTATATCTAGCGCCAATGAGCGCACGGCGATCACCACACCCACTAACCAGCGCCATCTTGCTTTATGCGCATGAGCATAATTAATTGTTTTAGTAGGCAGAATATTAGTTTGTATTTTGTATCTTAATTGTCCTCAAACTTACAACTTCTTTATAATTTATTTTCTTATTTCACTTAAAATATAACTAACTGAGGTGAGCCTGAGCATACTTAAAGCTTAATACCTATTAGTGACTTGACTTAACAATGTCAATTTTCAAATATTGAGGACCATCTCATAACAACTTCTTTTAAATTGATATAAGTTTATATAGAATGACTTGACAACCCAGAACAGCGAATCATCTTGCATCCGAAAACACAATTAAACCTATAACTGCCTAACTTTATGCAAAATTTATTATTTACAGCAATTCAACCATCACGTTTGAATGTATCAAACGATTGAATAACAAACAACATTATTACAAATTTTTACATTCATTTTGTTAGCATCTTTGTCACAAGTTTATTTATTTTACTTAATAGAAGTCAATTTTATTGTCTAAATGATCGTCTATTAGATTCAGCCGTTAGATTCAGTTGTGAGGGGTGACCAACCTGTAGTTAACTTGTTTCATGCAGCGTTGAAGCTTGAGATGATACTAAAGCAGTAAGTTAGCTACAGCTAGTATTCAACAGTAAGGAATAATTTTATGTCACTGGGTGGCATGTCTATAAAGGAAACAGATTTTGAATAAATTTACGGACATTCAGAAATTGAATCACAAATCAGGCATGGAGACTTATTGACCGCTTTGTTGCGCATTCCGATCCTCTCATCTAGTACTTATGCAAGTACTTCTTACTTGTTATGGTGAAACTATATTTTTTCGTTGCGTTCTCGTCTCTTTATTATATCATTCTTACAAGTATTATAGTCAAAATCACGTTTATTGAATGCTGTCAAGTCAACGTGTTGGCACCGTTCGCTGTCACCGTCACAAATGTCTGACTATAAAAGTCGACATGGTTAATTTAGTGCGCCATCAATGGTTTGAAACTTGTTGGGACATTATGTATCTTGTGGGCGGTGTGTTGATTCTCAAGATATCCACTCTTATTCAGGGTATAGATAACCTTATTTGTTTTAACTATACAATATGAAGGCGTTGGAAACACGAATGAAAGTTGCTAAGCCATTCAAAGTTATTGAAATTTAGGATGTGGTTAATACATTAAGAATACTATTCACTTTATTGTAGCACAGTGCTAGGTAGAAGAAAACGTTCCAATTTAATTCTGACAGCAATACCTTTTTCTAAACACAGAAAGCTTGAGCATTGATCACGTTATTTCCTTATTGCAATTGAATATCTTCTAAACTCTACTATAATTCTTGTATTTTACTGTATCAACTATTTTTTTTATTATTGTATAGTTAAAACAAAATAAAACAGCTGTGAAAATACATTCATTAGAATATAGCTGTCAAAACAACATTTAGGACCCAAACATGCTAAGTACAAGCCGTTGTGTTCCGTATATGGTGCGCAGTCATTTTCAACCGCATTCTTGTATCGTTTTATTTCAATTGGTTTACCATATTTACTGTTTTATTTCCTTGTTTATATTGTGTTATCTTCACGTATCTGCCAATACTTGTACTTGTTTTATAAATCTGCCTACTAGACAACTGTTGGTAAGCTTTTTATATAACATGTCACTCATGTCAGATTAACTCTATATTATATTATTGAGCCATTTTACTTTTGTCACATTGCTAAAATATGTGGCTGGCAGAGTTAAAATGATATCGGTCGGTTCGGTGCAAAATAAAGAAATAACCAGGTAATATACCAAATGCTTAATTTGAAACTTTTACCAAGATTTTATGTTTCAACTCAATAATTCTCAACAATTGTAAGGTTTCATTAGGTTGTTTTTCCACCCTGTCGGTAATGACTTCACTAACACCGAACACATCTTATCAGAGCGATCAGTGGGACTCCTTTTATTGGCTTTTTATTTCGGACGACTGATTTTAGGACCGTCCCTACACGTTAACACGAGTCTATTTTTATTGCTTGCTCTAATGGATTTTAGTAATATGATCCTTGATTTTTGTGTTGTTTTTTACAGCACTGAACTCTTGAAATCATGTACCAGACAGGATTTACTTTTAAATTTATCTATGACTAAGATAAAACTTGACGTACTGGATGGAACGTTTACGTTAGGCAAATTAAATATAAATTAATGTTCGACGTAATTTGACTAAATATTTTACTAAAATATTTGAAAAAGGACTCAGTTTATTTGTTAAAAAAATTCCCGAGCTCATAATTAAGCCGATCATTTGTTGCAGTCAATCATAAAATCTGTTCTTGACAAGTAAATTGTATAATATATGTTTAGGTTTTTTAATAATCAACATTACTTTATCGAAAATTGCACTTAAACGTTATCATAAATAAATGCAATTTGAAACCATAACTTATTCATAACTATAACGGCCATCGGTAGCGCATGCAAAATCTACTTAAGCCTGAATTATGTCAAACTGACTTGTTATTTAAACAATAAGCATCGAACGAAGTATTATTTAAAGAACTGCATTGATTTAATAATACTAGCCTATTACTGTCCTACTGCCTGACAAAGGTCTTTCCTCATACAGAGTAGACATGAGCATTGGTTTCGCTTGCTCAAAGCAATTTCAAACTTGATTATTTGTATAGATTTACTTACTTATTATCAAGAATATGCATCTAGCTTATATCGTCGTATGTGTATGGGCAAAGATGACTCATTTCTTGATATAAACGACCAAGTTTATTGTAAGAATTTTAACGACTACAAAATTTTACCAATACTTTATAAATGCCAGTTAACTATAAGTTAGATTTTGAAAATTTTCAATCAATAAAATTCATATTAAAAGACCAGAAATAAGATAAATTTAAGGGCAAAATACATAAAAGACGTTAAGAATGAAGAATCTCTTTTATGTGTTCTGTAAATGTTTCTGTATTTGGTGGTGAGCATACTTATTTTGACATAATTAAAAAAAAACAATCTTTTAAATAAAATATAAAAGCTTAATAAAATTGTTTTATTCAATGATCTTCTAATCCAGTTTCAATTCAATCTAACAACCCATGAAACAAACAACTAGTAAGGCATATGATGAATAATGTTCATTTATAAAGTTTCTCATTTCTCTGGACACACCCAATCCGGCGGTAGTAGGTGGCAAAAGTAATTGAGCATTGTCTACTATGATGTAGGCGTTCCATGATTTTATTTGACAAATCTTTGTTTATACCGTTTTATTAATAGCTTCGATGATTTGTTTGATATTGTTGTTGGCTGTGGTCTATTGACTTTGATTGTTGATATAAATAATAGAATGCAATTGTTCAAATCGTTGTGTTACACGAATAGAAAGGTAATAAATTCAATCGTTGTTTGATTTAGTTGCACTTTGTCTTTACAACAGTTTGTGTGTTTTTAAATATAAATTTATCAAAATATAATAAGTAATCTATGACAGATGTATGTATTAAAGTTGCTCTTCTGAAGCAAGCTAAACGGATGAACTTATAAAACGCCAAGACGCAATAAGACCGAAAAACATTTGCTACTAAGAGTTCTAAGAAGAAGGTAATCGTAGGCAGTAATATTAGATTAAATGCAAGAACAACGCACTAGAAGATAAGTACTGTATCGGACAAAGGCAATATCTATACTATTATATAAAACGACAAAAGTTTGTTTGTTTGTTTGAACACACTAATCTCTGGAACTACCAAATGGATTTGAATAATTATTTTTGCGTATGCTAGCCTAATTCTCGAGGAAGGTTATGGGTTATGTAACATCACGCTACTGGCGACGGGAGCAAAGCAGTAAGCAAAGACGCGGGTGCAATCGCGCTGTGGCAAGCTAGTAGTCTGTAGAATTCTATAACTATTTGTTAAATACAGAAACATAAATCTCTTCAGTAAGAATAAAACTGTATTATCATCTAGATTACACTTACCTAAGATTAAAGTCTTATTCTACGCCTAAAACCTCGGAAAGATTCGAATCCTGATTCCACAATCATACACACTAATTCCTTTTATTTCAGTTAATCTTCTTGTTTGTTAGCGTCCAACAGAGTACGTTACATCCGACGTAAATGCGACTTAGGAATTCTTATTAAGTTGTCTAAATAATGAGGTGTAGCTCCCTAACAAACTAGCCCGCCTCTCGAAACGCACACAAATAATTGATGTCAATACATTATTTTTGTGTGAATTGTAGGTATTGTGATTTTTTATTTATTTTTGGATTTTTGAGAATATTAAACCTATTATTTGTTGTGTTGTTATTGATATTTTATGCTAATAACTAATCCCAAATGAGATTCCGTCGCTATCTTCATATCAGCCAAAAGACGTTTACTGCTAGATCAAGTATTCGCTGCTGTGCAATGTTTTGAATGTATTAGAGTATAATAAATCCTATTAATATTATAAATGCCCAAGTTTGTGTGTGTGTGTTTATTACCACTCAGCGCCTAAAAGGCTGAACCGATTTTGATGAAAATTGGTATTTAGATGGATTTGGTGCCGGAGACATACATAGCTTTATATCCCAAAAATCTGTCTGGTTTCGTACGACGCCATAGTCTGCAGAGTTTTATAAATTTAAAATGCTTTAAAACTAATTTATTAACAGGATACCTACTCATTTTACCTTTTGATTAAACTCTCGCGCCAGCTAACAAACCTTGTATGATACCAGGTTAACGTTTTAGAAATACAAATTAATAGTTAATAACACAAGGTAATTATTTATACAGGAATAAATCTTTTCTATTGTTGTTTCAGTAGATTGGCACTCAAAAGTTTTAAATGAATAATTTTATTAAACATCCTCAGCAAACATAATTTTACTTATTTGCCTAAATTAATTGACTCTTTCCGTCTAAAATAACGAGATAATAAGCAACTCATCTATATACATTTTTTTAATGAACTAAAGTTTTAACCCTAAAAAGCTAGTGGTATACCGTTATATTATAACGTTTCCACAATGCAATTTACTGTGATCGCGTATACATTTATTATTTAACTTTGCCATATCTACTGCGAGATTAAACGGCGGCTTGTGCGAAGATTAAATCTAGGATTTTATTCCCATATTGCCGTACATTTCCACCCCACAGTTGAGGCAGAAAACTCGAGTATTCATTGCGGGTAGCCAAGCTATGCTGGCGAGGGTTGACGAACCAGCAATTTTGGAATAACGTCATACGACTAACTTGTTGTTGAAATTTATAATGTATCTCACATTAAATTTTGAACTTATTATACATAATAATATTATATTAGATTTTATTAGAATTTCTGTACTGAAACTTTATGATTGCATGGTATAGTTAAACCATCTCACAGTTTATAATAGAGTATATTAAAACGTGTTTTAACTGATATAAAAATATCATTCTAGTGTTTGACATTAACATAAATTTCTCATAATTTGTTTTAAAAATTATTTAAATTTTCAAGGTTTGTCTTTTTACGATTTCTTTTTACATTCGTATAGTTTTGATATAAGTAAAAAAAATGACAATCAAGCAGACACATAATTTGTTTGTTTATTTGCAGTTTGGTGTAGTAGCTTGCTGTATACGTAGCAAAAAAAAAGTTTTGTTTGAATAACAGTGTTAGAAACGCTGCCGAATAAAAACAGTAACATTTGACAACCCTGCGAACTGTAAACCAAGATTTATATGGAGGTCGTAGTTATTTATACTCACCAACCTTATTTTTATTCCTCGTGTGATATTTTTAATGAGGCAACTGAACAGCTAGTACACCTTTTATTAACATTCAAAAATATTAGTTCAATCCAAATAGTGGAAATTCAGCAAAGTTATGTCTCGCGATTGTTTTCTTCATAGTTTTAGTACAACAAAACTGATTTTACTTAGGATTCCATGACTAATAAGTAACTAGTTGCATTTCATATTAAACTTTCGAATAAATACGGGTACTTGAAAACTTTGAATAGTTTTAGTAATAACGTTAAAGGTACTTAAACTAAATTATAATTTATGTCTATAATGTCGTTAGACGGCAGAATAATAAACTTTATGGTAATTTTATTAGTTAATTCGTTCGTTAATTAGTTCAACTATAATAATAACACTGAAATATAGACCTCACCTGGTAAACGCGGTAACTAGACTACCCGTGCAAAATATCGGGCAATCAACAATTTCATTTTATACACAAACGACAAACGTACAGTACCTACATATTGTTAGTCCTTTAAAAATAATTAAATTGCCGAGGTTAAGCTTTAGGTAAATATGTACGGTTCTATAGCCATTATACCCTACTTACCGTCCGTTAACAATGGAAGAATGTTGTTTTTATGAACCGAATAACATTTGGTAATTTACCCAACATTATACCAATTTAACCGTCTATTTGTTTTAAAATGTAATTTGGTCCGATGAGTCCATAATTGGGTCTTATATGCAAATGTAGCAATTAGGTAACAAAGATCCCGGTATCCCACTGGTTTAAGAACAGCTTAACAAATTTAAGCGTTCCAGCGTTTAACGGGTTGAGATTTTTGTTTGCGATCTTGAGTGTTGAATAAATGAATGTTGAGAGGAAAATTATGTATGTAGACCACATGTAGATAGACCCTACATTAAAGGGAAGTATGTTAGTAGGATTTGCTTTAGCTCTATTTCATACAATTGTTTTAGTAAAATATTTACATGAATATTAAAGAACGTTATAAAATATTTAGTCTATGTGTTGAATTCGTACAATAATAATATATTGTTTTAAAAACATAAGCGCATGTTTCTACAACCAGACTGACCTGCTGTGTATAAAAACTGAGAATTCAACAAAGTATTCTTTCCATGCAGCTCTGTTGGCTTATCAAAAATTTACAGTAATGATATAGGGGGCTCAGTAATGTAATTTCTTGCGGCCCTGCTACTCTAATTAAAAATGTGCGAGCCAATATGTTTGTCATATTTATGTTGTTATTGTGAAAAGCATTTGTTCATTCTTTTAATTCCTTTTTAAGCCTACTAATGAAAAAGGCATTAAGTTTAAAAATACTTTGAGTTTAAGTAAAATAGAATAGTTTAAATTTTATGTAACAGAAATGAAAAATTTGTTTAAACTTTTCGATAGAAAAACCCAATTCGTCAGTTACCATCATCTCACTTCTTACATCTTACACTCGTTACTTAAATTAGTATTTATTTTTAGATTCCATGTATAATATGATGTTTTAGATACTCTATATTCAAGAGTATCTAATGCTTAATAAAATAAAACATTTCAGATGTATCAAAGAACTTAAAACTTTAACATGTTTTCACGTCATCGGGTAAAATAAGTAATACTATTAAACATTCCTTTACGAATATCGCTGTTAGTATTCACAACTTATTTCTGAAGCAAACAGCGTTCCAGGTTTCACGTATTTCCTAAAACTCATCAAATGTTTTTGTTTGCTTTAACGGAATCGAAGTTTTGCTTAAAAGTCGATGCAGCAGTGAAGTTGCTCGGCGCATTTCTATCTTTCACTTAAGTTTACCAAGCTAAATATTTGATGAGACCAGTAAGATCAAATAAAACGGCAATGTACGGTATATCAAGGGCCTTCGCTGAAGGCATCAACAACTTTAACAAGTACTTGACACAGAATATATTATAACGCGATCAATAGATAGGATTAATCCAATATCTATTTAGGTAACATCTTGAGCAACTCAAATATCTCAGTACCTATTTTTGTATGATAGTCTATATAACTATAGTCTACCGTATATAGTTTCAAGATCAACTTGAGATCATAAAATACCTATTTTGTAAGTTGGTGATTGTGACGTAATCATTTGTTACTGTTGTTAGTATCTGAAGTTGAAGCAGTTAATGTTTGTTGTAAAGTGATGTTTCAGTAATATTAATATTTGAAACTTCTACCGATACACTATCTTAGAGTGATTGAATTGCAAAATTCATAATAAAATATTTATAATTGTATATAATATGTAATAATATAATAAAAGAAATATTTATAAGTATAGATCTACTACAATTATAAATATAAAAAGCAGAAGAGTTGGTTTGTTTGTTTGTACGCGCTAATCTCTGAAACTAACAGTCGGATTTAAAAAAATCTTTTTTTTCTTTTTGCGTATAGGCTATGTAACATCACGCTACTGGAGACGGGAGTAGAGCATTAAGCAAAGGCACGGATGAAACCGCGCCGCGGAAACCTAGTAGTTAGATAATAATATAATATAAATATATTCTACCACATTCACACATCGCCATCTAGTCCCAAATTAAGCAACTATATTTGCTTGTGTTATGGGTACTAAACAACCGATATACTACTTACATACATTTTTTTTTGTAAATACATACATATTATAGATATATTACACCCAGACACAGATCAAACAATCATGCTCCTCACACAAAGGTTTGTCCTGGGTGGGAATCGAACCCACGACCTCCGGCTTAGCAGTCAGAGTCACTAACCACTAGACCAACAGGCCAACAACAAGATAAATGCTTAAGGTAGGCATTAAGCTCGCCTTTATACATTTTTTGTATATGTAGTATAAATAAATAAATGATGTTTATACTAGTAGCGACTTTGGAATTACATATTTAATTATAATAAAAGATTGTCCACATGTCCATTGGCAATTTTTATTTATAGAACTTTTACTTGAATTAATTACTTTACTCTTTAAAATTTACAAAAGTACAAACAGTAGTACTTGTTTTAATCAATATTTCTTAAAATTGAAAGTAACCCGTGGAGGGCTCACGACTTGCGGCAAAAAGACGGCGAATAAAGCGTTCTGCTATCCAATATTAATATCGCTCAAAAAGTTTGAACTGTAAGCAACTCCGTTATCAATATTCATAAGCGCAAGACGATGTATCTGAGGCTAGCAATAAACAAAGCCCGCATCGAGTGAACTGAAGCAAAGTAACCGATCTCGAAGAGCTCTTACTTACCTCTGGCTCATAAATTTCAGTTTGCAACTTGCACCGACTAACATTCGATCAATAAGTATTTTGTATGGGTTCTATATTTGCAAGCTAATACGCCACATCTAAATTTCCAAGGCAATATTACTAACGTCACGAGGCCTTACTAAGCAATTTCAAAAGACCTTATGTGACTTATCCTGTTTGCGTATAAGCGCGTTTATACTGCAAGGATTAAAGAGAATGGTTTCCTGCCGTATTTTCTGGACCTACGTACTTTACTGTGTTTTGATTTATGTTGTTGCACTACTGCCAGCATGTTTAAGTCACGTGATAAGTTACAACTACAAAATCAGATCAGGCTTTACTGTGGCTGCTCGGCAATAATGTTATTATTTAAAAAGTTTCTTATCAGTTACCGGTACTATTTATCTGTTATATTTAGTTTGGCGGGTGAAGGTTAACTATGTATTGTCATTTCGTGCCGCATTTAATCAGTATTGGCAATGACCGTAATTTTAGCGGACATTTATTTCGTTTATTTTTCATTTCGAATCGTGCGTTCTAATCCGTTTAGCGTTAGTGCTTATTATTTACGACCTTTATCTTGCCCTAAAAGTGAGAAAGTACATAAAACCTCACAATTTAATCACGGAGAATTTTATACGGCATCACGTTTTTTCGGCGTGAAAATACCATTTTCATTTTATAACATACGCGAGCGTGACTTGATCAAATAAAGTAAGAAGTTCATAAATTGAGAAGTTAATACCAGTGCATTAAATAACTATATTTTAGAAGGATTATAAATTCATCAGTCACATTTCTATGTGAACTATTTTGTACGTGCGGGTGGCCGACAATTTGATTCATTATCCGTAGGTGGGCTAGGCAACTTTAGACAAAATGACCCATAATTCCCTTGTTAAGGTTTCGGGGAGATGACCGCAGCTAACATATTAATCTAGAGCCATAAAACAAATTTGAGAATAAGATTTGGGTTGTATAAGTAATACAAACCAACCAGTGTTTAAATATCTAAGTTTTTTTTTATTTAGACTTTGAAGATTATTAGCCAACATGGTTGGTCTCAAATATTTTACTAGGATATAGACAAAGTTATCCTTTCTAAAACTACGCTACGAATTTAGTAATCATATTAGGTATTTGTATATCATCATTTTAGAAACGGACACACAGTTAATTATTCACTGTGCTCGCACGCACTGCGTCGCAGCCAGGTTGGACAATTCCCAGGGATGCGATTCGGATCGTCCGATTGGTATAGTGCGACATTTTCTTATCACATCTATTTATATAAATGTCGAAATTCCTTTCCCTATGACCAAGGTTATTTGTATAATACGTGACATTTGACGTCAGAATAAGATTTTCTTGTTCTTTATTGCATTGAAAGGGTACAAGCCATGGTGGTATATATTTCCACAATTATATTTACATGATACCTACATGCGAAATATTTTAAGTAGAATATTACTAATAATATTAATAAACGGTTTTTAAAGAGGCGACTTACGGACCAAATAACGGACCTTAGCAGCGGCGTTACCTGTGCCCTAAGTACTCACTTTTCCGAAGTTTCCAACTCGCCTATCAACTGTGGCTATCGTAAAAACCAGTTTTTAGGAGGAGCTGTGTTTACCAGTATATATTTTCATGCTGATAGACACTTATAAGGTATTTACGCTGTAGGAAATTGAAACGTAATTTTATATCCAACTTACGCTAATCCATATTAATCGATGTATCAAGTTCGTAGCTATATTTAAATGAATACGACCATTATTAATATTAAAGTAGATTATATAGCCACGGGAGTATCAAATGTTTAATTAAAATTTATGAGGATGATTCGTTAGGCATTACATAGCAGTACAAGTAATATTAACCCTTAATAACCGGGGGTTATCTAAATCCTTTTGTGTTTCAAATCACGTAACGTTATATTATGTACATTTTGACATAATTATATCAGTTTGATATGTTGTTAATATCCTATTAATTTATTAATTGGGTGAAAAATTTTAGTTAATTTGTAATATAAGCTACATATTGTGTTGTAAGACACTTTAATAAAATAATTATTAAATTAACATTTCATAAATATTTTACTGAAGTGTCTTACGTTACGTGACAAAGGTTAGCTTAACTCTTATTTTTTAAAAACATAGTCCTGTTTCGTTTGTGGTGATTTCGCAATAATTAACATTAAAATGTAACAAAAGAAGACAATAATTTTCGGCCAAAATATAACAACAAAATTTATCTATCTTAGAATTAACCCTTAACCGACGAACATATTTATACACTCAAACTTGTCACCAAGTAACTGACTGCCATATGTCTATTTGTGGTTAACCGCCTGCTTTGTGTCACTACTGGTATTAAAAATAAATGCTACAATTACACCAGTCAAGTGACAGTTAAATATAGGTTGGACTTGACAATGGTGTGAGTTTTGGCTGCAATGCTAGCGAGCAGCGGGTTAAAGTTTGTTAACGTGATAGCTTCACGCTTTTTCCTATGGTGGGTTAGGCAGAGCGTGTATGTCCACGTTTCATCATACGATAGGGGATAAGTTTGTTGCCACTTGTCAGGTATACATACATAATTCCAGGTTAATACCCTCATTAACGTTAAAAAGCTCAATACCATTTTACTCGATTTGCGGCTCTAACTTGAGTTATCTGTGTGCCAGTTTTATGGTACCGAAGCACCGAGGCAGTCTTGGTTCAATCAAAATGGCTTAATTCACTAGCAACTTAAAGTGATAATATTTTAATCTTAAGAAATTGTTAGTTATAAAATACAATGACGACATACTGTCTGATGCAGAATGTTTCCCAATAACCACTAAATCGATTTAGATTTTGCGATAAACAGTTGAATGATAAGTTAGTTAATTTTTAGTCTGCTTGTGACCACGGCCGGTATAACCTGGTCCAAACATCAAGCAAAATAAGGTATGCAAATACCTAATGCATGATCGCGTGAATGCCCATATTGACATCATGCAACGCGAAAGTTTAAAAGTAAACAGTTGAATGGATTGTGCTTAAATAAAAAAACATACCGAATGAATTTGGACACTGCATGCGGGTCGTAATATTTGTATGTACGCGTTCGAAGGCACTGCCGAGCGTTAAACAAAGTCTGCATTTGATGTCCGACGGCGATTTTTCGTATCTATACATAATTGCCGTGCTTTTGTCAACTTGCCGAAAATGTATTAAACGTAATAATTATGTGTGGAGGTCATCTAGAAAGTACAATTATTAATATAAAATAGATTTTCAAATTACGGAATAAATGTGCCTCACGGCTTCGCGCGCGCCTAAAATGTATTTTGTCTCTCTCGGAAACCAGACCAATTTTCGGGCTATAAAGAATCCCATGTCCGTCTCTGGCACCAAATCTATCTACATACCAATTTTGATCGAAATCAGTTCAGCTGCTTAGGCGCTGAGTGGTAACAAACACACATGCACACACACAAACACACACAAACACACACAAACACACATACACACACACACACACACACACACACACACACACACACACACATAAACATACACACATAAACACACACACATTTACACACACAGAGTGAGAGAGAGAGAGGGAGAGAGAGATGCTTGAAATCTATACATATAATAAAAATGTAACCGATCGCTGTCTGTACATGAAAGATATATGAGAAAAAATACTATTAGGACCTATAACAACGCAAATAGAACCCAAAACAATGATTGTTACAATTTTTGTCTGTTTATCTGTTTGCCTGTTTGTCTGTGCGTTTGTTCACGCTAATCTCAGAAACGGCTTATCCGATTTAAATATGGTTTTCACTAATATATTGTGGTAAGCTTCACTTAACATTTAGTGTTTGTTTCATGTCAATCGGTTTATAAACAAAAAAGTTATGCCATTTAAAGAATCACATCGAACATTCGTTAATTTACTACGAAATCTTATTATAGAAGCAGAGATTTTAACAGGTTGCGGAATAGCTGATAGTGTTTTTATTCTTCGGATTCCTGTCATTCTGAACAATCTTTCGTTTAGTTTTAAACGAGTCCAGTTTCCAGTGAGCCTAAGTATGTTTTGCGATGACTAATTAATAAAGCCCAAGGTAAGACACTAAAAGTTGTGAGTGTGGATCTAAATATTAGCTGTTTATTACACGGTCAGCTTTATGTGCCTCTATCACGTGTTAGCATTCCTAGTAGCCTGTATGCTTTGATCCCTGATGGCTATACGTCTAATTTATACATCCATACATATTATAAAAGACTTTGTCCTGACTGACTGACTGACTGACAGACAACGTACAGCCTAAACTGCTGGTCGTAGCGAGTTGAAATTTGAACGGTGTGTTTGTTTTAATGTCTTGAAGTGTACTAAGAAAGGGTTTTTAAAAATTCAACCCTTAAGTGTATGAAAAAGGGTGAAAACGATTGTATGAAACGTCTTCATTTTTTAACTTACAGCTTTGAAATTTTGTTTTAGAATACTTTTATTTAAATAAAAAATACGCTCATTATTTTTTTTAACTGGGGTGGATTTATGGGGGTGAAATAAGGGATGAAATATTGCATGGAAAGATCTTTGCTTTTGAAGTTGGCGACTTGAAATTTGGAGGGAGGGGGAAGGGAGGGGGAGGAAGAGGAAAGGAAGGGAGAAGTGAAGGAAAAGTGCGGGGTTAGTGAGGGGGAATTCAGGGGAAAGGGAGGGGAAAGTCAGGGAGAAATCGACTGTCTCTGTATTTCGGTGGTACTTTGTATGGACTGCCACGCAGAGGTCGCGGGTTCGATTCCCGCTCAGTGCAAATATTTGTAGCATGAACATGTCTTCTTGCATTGGTCTGGGTGTTTCTATGTATAATATGTATGTACTTACAAAAATAAAAGTATTTAAGTATGTTTATCCGTATTCTAGAACCCATAATACAAGCATATAATATGCTTACTTTGGGTAGATGGCGTTACGCTAGATGGCGTAGTGTAAAAAAAAAAAAGAAAAGGGAAACTCAGGGGGATGTGAGGAGGCAGTGAAGGGCAAGTGAGGGGCAAGTGAAGGGCAAGTGAGAGGTAAGTGAGGAGGAAGTGAAGGGGAAGTGAGGGAAAGTGATGGAAAGTGAGGGAAAGTGAGGAGTCAGTGAGTGGGAAGTGTGGGGAAAGTGAGGGAGATGGGAAGGAGACGGGAGGGAAAGGAAGGGGAAGGGACGGGAAGGGGAAAGGGGGGAGAGGAAATGAGGGAAAGGGGAAAGTTATTGTAGTGAAAATTTGCCTTTGTGTATTGTATATTGTTTTACGGGGATATCTGTAGGTAGGTGAAAGAGGGTTTGTATGAATGGTGGATGATGATGAGATTAGAAATAGTATGCAAAACAGTATTTAAACAATATAAAAATGTCTATTGAAAAAACAATATTCATGCGAGCGAATATTGGGTAATAGCGGGCAGAAGCTATACATATATATAAACGAAAGGTCACTCACTCACTCACTCAACATGAAATCTCAGAAACTACAAGTGCTAGGAGTTTCAAATTTTGGAAATAGGTGCTCTCTAAGACGGGATTTTGCGAGATTCATTTCCCTGGAGTATAAAGGGGAACAAAATTTGTATGAAGCTTTTATAGTTTTTAAACGGAAGTTTTGATCATACGATTTCCAAACTAGGAACTATTCTTATTAAGTGGGAAAATAGGAGTGGCAAGTTTTATTAAATATCGCAAAATTTCGTGTGTTTTAGGGGAAGCGGGTGAATAGATTTAAATCGGATTCGCCTTAGAGACGGATTATACTGATATTTATTACTAATACAATGTACGATTGCCGTAAGATTAAGTAAGAAATATCCTCATACAGGCACACATCTGAATTTTCACGCGAACGAAGTCGCGGGCAACAGCTAGTAATAAAAATAAAGATCTAACATACAATTTACCACTGAATGCTGATATAAAAAAATATTTAATGGTTAAATAAACGCAAGCTGTTATTAAAGTTTTACATCTTTGTTAACAATACTGCATCGTACCTTAAATAGTTGTATTATCAATGTATTTTTATTTCTATACACTTGGAGTAACGAGCCTTGAAGCATGAACAATTTTTAAACGTAGCAAACACATAAAACAAAAAGTCAGTCCAAATCGTTCTTCTTTTAATATTTATTCAGGTTTCAATATCCATCGATATTCTCTCCGTTTTACTGTATTTTTTACGTTAAAGCTCATTGCATCAAAATATTTGGTCCTAGACAGGGAGTGGGGGTTACCGGTGGTCTCATATCGAACAATTCACACGTAAGGGTAAAACAAATAGCTCGGAACGCTTCCATTGAAATAACATTCGGACAGTCCACTTATATCAGATTTCTTATTGTTCTTCATTTCATTCCATTAAGGTTTGTGTTAGGGACACTTTCGCTGGATGTTTTCTTTGTGATTTAGCTATGGAACGTACGAGTATATTATGAGGATATTGTTTGTTCTCAAATTAAGCATTTCATATCGTTCAATTTATTTCAGTAATAATATCTGTCTTTTGTTGTATATAGAGCACTCATATCAGGCGAAATACCGCCAGGGCAGGACAAAGACTTCCCGTAAGGCTGCTTTTCTACCAGAGATGTGCTATGCATCTAAGCTGCGAGGATATAGCTAAGCTGTAAAACTATGTGACCGTTTTCACTGATACTAACCTACTCGTACGGTGCAAGTAAGATGTGCTATGAAGATGCGCCGCCGCAAATTAGCTGCGCGAGGAAGATGCGCGTCAAACCCAGGTCTACTGTAGGTACTCTGCTTTGCACATAGGTACACCACTCGCGACCATCAATGGCACGCATCCTTCCATATAAAACATATCTTAGTTGAATCCGTTTCCACTAGTGCTAAGCTATGTGCACCAATGAATATGATTGGTGGATATCAAACGAATCCATAGCAAGGTAGTATAGCACATCTCTCTGGTGCATATATATTATACTTCCCGCTTCCCGCAGCGCAGTTTCACCCGCGTCTTTGATTACTGCTCTGCTTCCGTCGCCAGTAGCGTTATGTTATATAGCCTATAACCTACCTCAAGAACTGGGCTATCATACTCAAAAAGAATTATTCAAATCTTACTGGTAGTTCCAGAGATTAGCGCGTTTAAACAAACAAACAAAAAACTCTACCGCTTTATACATATAATACACAGTATAGATATTGAGGCTTTTCGTTTCGTTCAGTGATTGCGTTTTTTTGATTTGGCGAAGCTTAGGTATCATAAGATTCTGGTTACTCGTCCTGTGCTAGATTTGCCTGTCTTTTTCTAGATAGATCGAACTTTCGTTAGATCCTACATTATAACACATTACCTAATAACATGGCAGGAGCAGCAATGAATTTGGGATTTGAATATGACCTCTATTGTATGTAACTATTTGCGCTGTATGGAAAGCCTAATTAAAAAAATAAATAGTATATAAACAAATGACCAAACTCATAATCATAATGGAAATATTTGGTATACATACCGTAGGGATAATGTAACTTAGCGTTAATATTATTAAAATATTGTTTTAGGCGGTCATAAATAACAAAGTGGTTTTCATTTATTACGTATTAATTATTCAGATTACAATGGCGAAATTGTTTTCAATACACATTTTGTTTCATAAAAAGCAGTAATGTAGATTCAATTTGGTAGGATTTTTTCATCACGTTATAGGTAGACTAAGATCTGTCAGCGTAGATTTTTATTGTGCATGTTATTAATTAGGTACCTAACTACCTACTTACGAAGTGAAGCTGCTTAGGGAAGGTCTTTACCCAACAATGGACGTGTATCAGCTGAAATGACGCTGTTCCTTTCTCCATTATATTTTTAATGTACAGTTATATCATTGCAATCTACCACAGACACAAGTTTAATAAACAGTAATTATTTATTACAACCAGCTCGCATATTACCACTAGCATAGCCATAGCTTTTACGAGTAAACATGCAACATTAAATTTCGTATAAAAGTTCTTGTGAAGGGGTTTTTGATGCTTTCGGGCACACTTTTCAAACATTTTGACATGAATTTTGCTAGCCTTTGAAATAGTCGTAGCAAAGCGTAACGGTACAGAGGCTGTATGAACTGTTATATAAAATACGAAATGCTATTTATTTCATTCCAATGAAAGGCACTTATATTTTGTTTGAGACGTAAAAGGGATCACATAAAAAGAACATGGAGTAAGTTTTGATATATATTTATTTAATCGAGTAACTTAAAATAAGGTGATGTTTGTGAGATAATGTTTAGGTTATGTATATATATTTTGCAGATATACTTTTTTATTTTATAATATTGCCTCTCATTCGATTAATTTATAGGTAAAATTACTGTACGACTAAGGTCTGCCCTAAATATTGTGTGGTTTTTGCCAAAGGAATCACACAATGCTTTTTACACATATACACTAGTAAATCTAGTTTCCTACCAACTTCATATTGTACTAATTTAATTGATTGAATTATATTTAAGACCACTAGCTTAGACCGCTAATGAAAGGTGAGCCCGTGACTTCCCGAAGCACCAGTATTACAGCTTTTGTGTCTGGCAATATTTCGCTGTCATCGACTATGTTCAGCTTAATGTGAAACGAAAAAAGAAAAAATCAGACAAGAAAAATATAATATGTTATTTTATAAGAAAAAGTACAACAACAGACTGATTGAGTTTGATTGATTAACCAACTCTATAACTTTGTTTTTCATTAGCCTCTTTTGGTAGGCTTTGTCAGGTCAATTTCAGTCTTCATTTAGCAAAATGAAAAATCATTTTACTTGTAACAGTATTTAATAGAAAGATGTATACATACTATATTGATTTAGTTGTTTGCATTGCGTTCTAGCCAAGTTATGTTCAAATTAGTTTCGTAGATTTAGCATTCAATACGGCGCATGCATTCAAGATCTATCAGCGAGTGAATAATGCATTTCGTCGCAGTGTGAGATGTTTAAACAAGTCTCGCATGGTGCAAGGTATCGGTTACTTACTTTGCCATGCTTGTTTAAGAAACTGCGAGTATATTAAAAAGAAAAGCGAGTTTCTGACTCTAGATTATTAATGAAAATAATATTAATAAAATCTATGTGATATATGTTAGTATCTCGCCTCGATAATTATGTCCTATAATCATCCATTAACTGTATTGTAGCTATAATTTTCTTTTTCCATAGTGATTTTGAAGAATAGGTTTTACAATTTAGTAAATACTTATTTATGTGGTAGTCCAGTAGTCAAAACTGGAGCCCAACGCGTATTTGTTTAAGTTGAAACGTTTTTATGGTTATTATTAAGTAGTAATTTTTTTCTTCGTTACTAGATCAATGTTTGTCAATAACACAAATAGGTATAAATACCGAAACAAATTTTCGAAAAACCAATCATTTTTCGTAACAACTTTGGTATCATAATTTTCTTTAGGGTAGCCTGACTCATTCCCGCTTATCTAAACACTTCACTATCTTACTGTACTCACTACCTTAATACGAGTATTACCTCTAAAATGAGCTTTCGTTATCGATATGTATGTAGTGCTTTAGTCTTACGAGACGTTTAATGAAATCAGTCATTAACTAAAGTGCCACCAAAATATCTGTTTTGGCTAACAATAGACAGTTTCTTAGCTAAATAGGGGTGTCATATAGGGTAGGTAGCACTTGAAAATAAATTAATTCAATTTAAAATATTTATTTTCGCAAAAAACAACATATTGTTTAAATTAAAACTATATAGTATTAACCATTGCCAACAATTTTGAAATAATAAAGATTTGATTAAATAAACGTACCTACCTATTCTCCTGAAGCCAACAACATTCGTCGTAATATAGCGGCACTTAATCCTATGGCACTCACATTTGTACTAGTCATTTCTTAACACAGAAACAATGCCAGCACTGATCTCAATTACCAAGAAGTAATAAGCTCGTTTTATCACACAATACAAGCTCATGTTGTCATAATTAAAAATAACAAGGCATAAATCAGGACTGTGTGTCGAGAGAATTTAACGATCTTATTATATGCATATGTTTGACTTTGCCCTCGTACCTATAGGTACGGTCAGAAAAAAATATATATAAAATGTTCATCACTGGATAAATCTCTTACAAACATCTCTATTTGTTTTTCTGGGGCAAACTATACATTAATTTAGAAGCTCTAGGCAGGATAAAAAGCTCGTAGAACTGATAATGGTGAAGGTAGAAAAGTAATGGAGTGGTGACCTGGTGACTGAATCGCAATTTAAATCGGTGCCTTGTAAATGCCGGTGCAGACTGATGGCATGGCACGTCATGGAAAATATTATTGTATGCCGCAGTACAACGTGCCGCGCCATGCCGAAGTACGCCGCGACATGCCGTGCCGTCAGTGGGCGCCGGCCTTAAAGGTAACAAATGAATGAATGCGACCCTCGATCTTTTTTTTTCTATTTCTCTTCTTTTTCTTCCTATATATGATCAGCAATGAATTGGTTGTATTTTTGAGCATAGATCGATTTTAACATGCTTAGAAAACACAGTCATGGCCATACATCGTTCGCTTATTTGCTACCAAAGGTTGTAGTTATACAAAAAATACCTAAACTACGTCAAAGTTAAAGTATAAATTAATGGCAACCCTGAAAGAGAATAGAATTTGGTTGACGAGTTTAGGTGACTCAC
The DNA here is from genome assembly GCA_963082885.1 of Parascotia fuliginaria. Classification (NCBI taxonomy): domain Eukaryota; kingdom Metazoa; phylum Arthropoda; class Insecta; order Lepidoptera; family Erebidae; genus Parascotia; species Parascotia fuliginaria. Next base: position 6,575,402 of record OY720180.1, on the reverse strand, counting down.
AAGATTTAAACATTGCTTTCCTAATGTATGGGCACATTAAGTAGTTCTTTGGTGATAACTATGTTTACAAATACCCCAAAAGTAATGATAACGAGAGCTATTAAATTAAATAACCTTATAAATCTATAGATAATAAAAAACAGTAACACTACTGAACTGAAAGAGTCTGAATGACTTCATTTAAATTAGCAATATAAAATTTTCATACTGATAAAATAATAATTGTTTTTTATGCATATAGCTCCTCCAAATGCTACCTCCCCCTCCCCTTCACTAAAACCTTATTTTTATCGTAGCGTATACTCTACATTTTATTTATTTACAATTTTAAAACTTCTCACTAAAGTAAGAAACAGCTAAATTCAACATTTAACTTTATTTGCTATGAAAAGGTTAGTTGTTTACATTGATATCTCAATATCAATGGTAGTTTAATTTCATTTGAATATAAGCAGTTTATTTTGAGCTTTATTTAATACACTGGGTGGTCTATTTCTAGGTATAATAATCTTTAAAAACAAACGAAATCGTATTCGTAATTACCTTTCATATGAACTGATTCTGAAATAATAATAAATATTTGATCATATTCTCGCATGTTACTCACTTCCCTTTAGAAGTCGATGGTACTTCACTCGGACAGCTCAATGCTCTTGATATATCGATGAGATTATCACTCCGACTGACGATAGGCTGTTCACACACTTGCCGTCCTTCAGTAATAACTTCGGGACAGATATACGAATTATTAGGCAGTTATGTAGTAGAAGAATAGTGGATCTGGAATCTGAAATAAATACAAAGATAACTTTATGTATCAACCTAAAAATAATGAAAATGTAAACCGAAAAGAAAGTAATAATAACTTATTTAAACCTAAGCTTGGAGATCACTGAGACGTAGAATGTGAGCACACAATCATAAAAGTAGTAAAAACAGTTATGGCAATCCTAAACTTTGCATTCATCACCTTCTGTTTACCCATTTGTATTAAAGATACTATAATTTTACTGTTGCCCCTCCATAACCAGCCTTAATTACGTATACGAATGTTTATTCAGATGCAGACCATCGCTAAAGAGCTCCACGATTTACTGGAAATTAAGAGACGAATCCGTCGGGGATGCTATAATAACAATGTGCCACCGAAAATACAACCACTAAGTGACACGTACAAAAACATTGTCTCTTCAAGAGTGACGCAGATTGTAATTGAGAATAGATTACATTTGTTAGTTATTTTTATATCTTTAGTTCAATTCGATTTTTGCATAATGATTTGTTTTAACTAGTAGTTGTAGCCATGTATAGGTACTACAACAAAAGGCTTGCTTGTAGAAAACACTTTCAATCGCCCATTGCCCATTCTAAAAAATAAATTACAGAGGTTTTATATTAACTTCTGGTAACAACATAACAGCTATAACCTAAATTCAGGAATGGATATAGAGTACGTATTTTGACAAGAAAAAACAAACGAAAACGTGTTGCGGTGTTTTTTTTTATGGAGTATTTGTACGTTCGCTTACACATTGCTAAAATTAAATAATTGTTACTCAACCACACATAATATGTTAAACAATTTCGAATGAAACATGGCTTTTTGATAGATCTTGGATTAAAGCAAAACATATCGTATATCGTAGAATGTGTAATGCATTTCCGTAGGATTGTGTTTCAACTAATATATTACAGCATTTCGGCTCTGAATTTATTAGCAAATAGAGCTTTTCACACAAACTAATTTACTGGTACAAGGCAGTAGAGTATGTAACTACCACAGCTTTTGGTTTATATGTCTGACAAGTTGATTGTTATTTGCGATTTAATAAAAGCAGTATCAACATGGAGAATGCTTCTATAAAATATTTTTAACAATGAACAGAACTACTTTTTTTTCATAAGATATTTAAGATAAACGCATAGGTATTATCTAACAAATAATTTATGGTCAATCGCAGATCATTGATTTATCTACTCATTGTCTTTTAGGATAAAATTCCTCCCTCTAAACATTTAATGCACTTTTAAAAATAAATATTTATGATCATAAAGGAGTAAACCCGTTATCGAGCTGCCGTACCTACGCTTCTATCTAAAATAGGCAAGCAAAAATTGGACTATAATTTCATACTATCTAAAAAACCTCACTATCCAATTAACCAGACTACACACATTTTTTTTAACTATAAAACTAAGAACAAACTGCATAAAAAATAAATCCAATCAAAAATCCCTGCATTCTGTAAGTTGTTAGATAAAAAATCGCTGACTAAGAGAAGCAGGGGTCGTCCATTTGAAGTCGAACGGCATCTTTTCATTAAAATAAAAATTGCTAATGATTCCATCTCCATATTTTAGCATAAAAACGTCAGCGCTTTGTACCATTTCGCCTTGAGAGATAAAAAAGTATAATTACAAGATACATCTGCATATCTTTTGACGCCTCTCCGCTATTACTCGACACATGGATGGAGATGTTAAATGTTCTGCTTTATATTTTTTGCTTTTAAAGTGTAGATGACTTTATTGCCGGGATAGGACAAGGAAAATTCTTTTTTTACTTTGTGCATCCTGCAAGATTTATTTTTGTTTTAAAATTTGATACATTCTGATTTACTGTATTTAGTGATTGATCTTCAATAGTTTTACCTAATAATTTTAATTCGTTTCACATTTAGTTTGTTTCACATTTAGATAAATCAAAATTTTAATACTGGAAGTAAGAAATGAGGTAGAAGAAGATAAGGGTAGCGAATCCATATCGCTGCTGCTACAAAGAAATTTTAAAGTCACGTTTGTCCTTTACGAAGATGCAATCCGAATAATGGTATGAAAATTAGAGGTACTCCTAGCTAGGAATACAGCATGTCACACCACTATTATAATTATTGTAGTTTTAGTTATTTTTCTATTAGGATTTTTTTTTAAGTAAGTAGAAATATCCCCCTTATATGTATTCCTAGAAGTTTTACAAATTATAAATCACGGAGGCTAAGGGCACCCACAGCACGGTAATACTATCTAATACTATCTATAGATAGTATTACCGTGCCCACAGTCAGAAAATCTGTTTTACCAAAACAGGGTTAGAATCAGTATCCGTATGCTATGTGAATCTTAAATGAGGACTATCGAGATAACTTGGCAGCTAACAATGATCTGCTATTTCAAATACGAACTATACTTGCACATCTGGCTTAGCAGTCAAGCCGGTCTTAGACGCGTGTCACCGATTTAGTTAAAATATACTTAAAAAAAACTTTTACTTGTAGTCTACTACTTTATTTGTAATCCAATAGACGAGGTTTTTTTTCTGCTAGTCAATCATTTATTTGAAGAGCTTTAAAGTCTAGAAATATAACACGTTATAGCTTCGGTCTTATATGGTACTTTCTCGGTGATATCATTCGATGTAAAGATTCTTAGGATTGTTATATTTACGGTACTTTGCACAAAAAGTATTATTTCTACCCAAAACATGTTGTTTATTGCCCAATCATTATTAATATGGAACAATCAACATCGCAAAAACAAGAAATCAAAAGGAAGTTTACGCATCAATTTATATAAAATACAGAGAGGTATCCCGTTCGTTAATTTGTTTACATTTTGCATGTTCTTCCCGTGCCAATGTTTACATTTCACATCTAAGCATCTCGTAAAACGTAATAAAGTTCGCCTCCCGATGATTACGGCCCTTTGAAAATAAACTTGGATGTCGATTCTCAAACACTGCCTTTTATTTTTGTTTAGTATACTTTCTTTCGTCCCGTCTACGTCTCTGAGTTATGGATATCAACGTTATTCTTTGTCTTCAAGTTTCACAAAACTTTTGTCTGCATCGGTCCCTTTTATTGATACATTAGAAATTATTTTTCATGCCATTTCAACATAGAAATTACTTTGGAGTTTTGTTTTGCTTACATTATTTAAATGTGTTCGTGTTTGGTGCAAGTTTTCATTAAGTCTTCGCAGTTTTACATAAATACATAGATGAATTAAGTACAATTTAAGTAAGGTAATTTATAATTATTGAAATTGAATTCAGTATCAAACTGTTTTCTGTTAATAAATGTTGATAAACATGAGGGTGAAAATACACAAATGAGACGTCTAAGTTTACCGACAATCCAATCCATGCAATAAAAATATGCGATAGAGTTACCAATTTTTTCTTAAGGCCGACCTTAGATATATCCAACAAGCTAATAAAAACTGTGTTATTTACGTTATACTTGGCTGTAAAATGACTCTTTAAAGTAACGAGCTCGCTCATAACTTCACAAGACAGTTTTAAAATATCGTTATATAGTCTACATAAATCAACCTATTAAACGGAGTCCGGAATTGTTCTTCACAAGTAAAATATGTACTTCAGCGTACCTCATACAGCACGGTTAACATCGGAAACATGCAAACCTATAAATATTCACTTGGCTCCCGTTTGTTTCCACCTCTTAGGCCTCGTAAAATTAATGCCTTATATTAATATTTATTAATATATGAATGTCTCGTACATTGTAGGGAAGCCGCCATGATAAAATGGTAAGTAAACTTTATGGTGCAATAACAACGGTATTATGCTGTTGCCTATGAATTTCATCAGATATGCTTACCGTCATTATGCTTCTCATTTCAATTTGCGGTAAGCGTAAGGGATAGCTATAGCAGGAGCAGAGATTAAAGCCGATTATTAGGAGTTTATGATAGATATTACAATCAAGACGATTAATATAAGTAATCGAATGCCTAATTAATATGAAACCTATTTTATTAAGCACCTCGGTTATACGATAAACGTGTAATTAAATAGAGAACCGGCTTCGTGTATAGTGTATGAAGTACCAGTATAACCAATATTTTACTCCCACTGACTAATTACCATTGAAGGTAACTATTATGAGAACGCACTAACTAATATCTCATGGGTGGTGGTAGATTAAGAAATCAACTTGTGGCTAACTCTATATAACACTAGCTTTTTGCAGCGCGGTTCCACCCGCATCTTTGCTTACTGCCCTGCTCCCGTCGTCAGTAGAGGATGTTACATAGCCTTTGTCGAGAGCTGGGCTAAGATACGCAAAAATATTTTTTCAAATTCGACTGGTAGCTCCAGAAATTAGCGCGTTCAAAAAACAAACAAACAAACTTTTCCGCTTTGTAAATATATAGAAAATATGGCACATTCTCTGGAAGCCGACTAAATAAAAAAAAGGTTACGAGACAGTCAGACTCAGACGCAGACATTAAAAGAGTACCAAAGTTAGAATTGTCTAAACGATGCGTGGTTTTTTTTAACATTCGATAGTTCTCTTTCAAATATATGTGTCCTCAGCTCTCTTTCAGCTAGGCCAGCGCGCTGAAACGTGTCAAGATTCTCTAGTTTTTTAAAATTTAGATAATATTTCTGAACCGCCCTAATAGATAGGCTGCTACCTAATAGGGCGGTTCAGAACAGGTAGAGCGGTCTCTGTCCGTCTGCGGCTCTTTCGGCTAAAATAATGATAGTGATAGGTAATATAATAGTAAGTAGGTATATAGATCTAGGCCTAATTTACGTTCCAACTATATAATCTGTGTTATATCAATATTTTACGGTAGTAGATCCTTACGGTAGTCGACTACCCTCTCATAGAAGATCGACGTAAGAGTAGTAGTATCCGTACTATTGAGTTTTGTTCGGTGAGTGAAAGCACCGGAGGCCCAACTTGCACTCCTTTTTTCTTACCTGCCTCAATCCCTGTTACTACCCCACTACCTTCACAGTACGCAGCGGCTTCATGGAGTCTCTGACCGTGAATAAAATAGTCCATGAGGGACAGATACCACTTGCCATCACGTGGGCTATATCGTCTGCCACTGTTTGCCATAAAAATAAATTATTGACTCAAACGTTAACGATGTTTACACAGACTTGATATACTTATATTCAAAATATTACAAAACAATTTGACTTTAATCGAAAAGGATGAAAGTTTTAATTTTAATTAAAGAAACAGGTAACCTAAACCGTTCGGAAGATTAAAGAAGAGTAACATCAACATGAAAGACTAAACCACGAAATTAGATTTTCACGAATCAAAAACGAATTTGTAATATGATAGATCATCGTTATTCGTGAAAGTTCCAAAATTAAGAGATAACGGAACAATTTTTAACAAACAAATCTCGTCTTTACTGTCATAAAGATAAGGTGGTGTCTAAACAAGGTTTTGAATCGGCGTCTCTTCGTTCATCCGGCCGGAAGATTGCTCTTTTGATATGATTAAAAGGGTGAAGACTGTTTTATGTGGCAATTAAAGAGTTTTGTTGCTCCCTGGTTTCTATTTCTTCATCTATGAGCAACGTTGACCTGGTAACGGTCAATGCTGTGAACAAAGTAACATCTTAATTCGTTAAGTTTCTGAAAGCTTGTAATTTATGTTCGTGTCGAGGGAAATGTTTCCTAGAAGAGGGTGTTGTATTCTGCTGGCGAAATAATTGGATGTCGTGTAAGACGTTACATGGGCTTAGAACATTTATATTTTAACGTAATAATTTATGTTACATCTATGTAGTTATATCAGTATGTCTATTGTTCTGCAACGTAGTACCAATGTTATGGATTTAAGGGTAATTTCTTGTTTAAACTAGAATTGATATTTAAATATTTCTTTTTAAACAAAGTTTTTCATATTGAAATTCACCACTTTTTCGGTGTCAGCGATTGCTGCGTTTTGTCTTGTGCTAGCTCGAACTCATAATTTCTTATACAGTATTCACAATTCATAAACTTACTCGTACACTTCACTGCGCTACCGATGTACTGACTGGTTGGTTAGTTTTTATAATTTTGAGAGCCTTCACGTACATAAATATTAATGTGTAGATAATAAATTAATATGAAAAAACAGTATTTTCGAAGTAAATAAAAACCAGCGTCAATAATCATTATTCTGCTCATAAAAGTCTAGTGATTTATGTGTCAATAATACAAACTTTTCCCCTTAATATATAAACAAAATTAAATTATTATTACGTACGGTATTGGTTGTTTTTTACACTGTACGGTTAAAAGCACAAACAACCAAACTTTTCACTTCCCAGCTACCGCTCTGTTTGCTGCCCGTTCAGTTTGTTCGAAAAATGTTAAATTTTGTACATTTAAAATGCATTGACGTATACTTAGCTAGACTTAATTAGCTTTCAAATGTTTGGTGAAGTGTTACAGGAGAGGTTAGGTAGCGCCAAATATACTAGCGAGTGAGCCTTTTAGAATAAACAAGGGGAGAAAAGTTTCACAAGTCTTTGTAGGTTTATACTAAAATGTTTATGGAATCTTTGTCCACACTACGCCATGTAGGTATTAATTACATAATGACTATCATTCTTGTAAAAAGTCGAAATGGTCCAGTGGATAAGGCACCCGCTTCGTAAATACGAGGTAGTGGGTTCGAATCCGGGCAAGTACCGATGTGATTTTTCAAATCATATGTACTTTCTAAGTTTATCTTGGACATTTCTGACTAACGGTGAAGGAAAACATCGTGAGGAAACCTGGACCTAAATGTCTGAAATTGCCAATCCGCCTTGAGCAAGCGTGGTGATTAATGCTCATACCTTCTCTATATGAGAAGAGGCCTTTGCCCTGCAGTGGGACAGTAAATAGGCTGGTATTATTATTATTTCCTTTATTTAAATTAATTCTCAAAATTACATTTTTAAATATAAGTATATAAAAAAACACATACATTTAAAAATATAAAAATTGGAGACCCACTGGCACCGGGTACAGGGACCAAGCTACCGGCGGTTAGGGCTCCAGAGATAGGAACCTCCTCACAATGCGGGCCGTGTCAAGCAACACCGCCTTCTGTATCTGGCCCTTGACCAAACCAGCCAACGCGAGCCTCTTAAGATGTTGATCGAGGCTCTTAGCAATAAGTCCATTCACTGTAACCACTATCGGAACAATGATCGCCGAATCCACATCCCACATGTCAACAACCTCGTGAGCTAAATCCAAATACTTGATCTGTTTGTCTTTTTCAGCTTTCACGAGATTATCATCATGAGGGATGGTGACGTCGATGATCATTACAAGGCGCTCTAATCGATCTATCACCACTATGTCAGGCTTATTGGCAACAACAGTCCTGTCAGTGATGATAGATCGATCCCAGTACAATGTCGCACGACCATTCTCGAGAACTGGATCAGGATTATACCTGTAGTAAGGCACTTCGGCGTCCACAAGTTTGTACCGCAGAGCAAGTTGCTGGTGGATGATCCTGGCCACTTGGTTATGTCTGTGCAAGTACTCTCCGTTAGCAAGACGCGAACAGCCGGAAACAATATGCCTGAGAGACTCACCTGGGCGATGACATGCACGACATATGTCGATAGTGCCGTCTCTCAAGATATATATCCGGTAGTTGTTCGTCTTGATAACTTCATCAGCAATTGCACAAACAAACCCTTCGGTTTCTCCGAAAAGATCACCGAAACGTAGCCAGGCCACGGAAGCACTTTGGTCCACATCTGGACCGTGTAAAGCACGGTAGAACCTGCCGTGGAGCTCCTTGCTCTGCCATACCACCTGACGGTCATCGACGCTAAGCACTACAGGCTTGTGCCAGTTCTCCTTAGCCAAGGCAAGCGGGGTCAGTCCATTGTCCACTGCGACAACATCACGATGCAGAGCCCCGTTCGCTTTAAGAAAATAATCTCTAAGGTTGCATATCTCGCGATTATGAAGGATTTTGGCATTTAAAAGACCGCGACCACCACACTTTCGCGGGATATACAACCTCATGACAGACGAACGTGGATGATGCATTCGGTATGAAGTCAGCAATGTACGGACTCTCCTGTCCAAGGCATCTAACTCAGTCTGAGTCCACCTAAGTATGCCGAAAGAGTACATAAGGAGTGGCATGACCCAACCATTATAGGCCCGTATTTTGTTGCCGCCAGATAATAAACTATTTAGTACTTTTTTAAGGCGGCCTATAAAACGTTTCTGTAATGATTGTTTCATTGCCTCTTTCTTTATACCTAAAGCTTGCGACATACCTAGGTACTTATAGGTGTCAGTTACTAGAAGCGATCTAAGCTGAATAGAATCAGAGAGTTGAATGCCCTCAGATTCTACTATTCCACCACGCTTTACATGCATGACTGCACATTTGTCTACACCGAACTCCATTCTGATCAAGTTACTAAAGTTTTCTGTTACCTTTAGTAAACCTTTCAGCTGGATATCAGTAGGCGCAATTAGTTTCAGATCATCCATATACAGCAGGTGGGATATGATTTGACCACCTCTACGTAACCTATAGCCTAATTCTGAACCCTCTAGCAATGTACTGAGAGGATTCAGAGCCAGGCAAAACCATAGGGGACTCAGGCTGTCACCCTGGAATATGCCTCGCTTAATCCATATTGGTTCACCGTTACCCCGGACATGTCGGCACCCTGGATAGGTAAGAACTGTTCCCCATTGCCGCATACATGCCTCCAAAAAGGTGCGTACAGTAGCATCTACTTTATAGAGTTCTAGCACCCTTAGGAGCCATGAATGCGGCACGGATTTGAATGCCTTTTTATAATCTATCCAGCATGCCGACAAGCTCTTTCGGTTTCGGCGTACCTGTTGGCTAATGGCCGTATCGATTAGGAGGTGCTCCTTAGTACCACGGGCTCCTCCCTTACATCCATTCTGAGAGATAGACATTATCGAATTTTGTTCAACGTGGTTATTAATTTTGACTCTCAGGATAGACGTAAGCAATTTGTAGACCGATGGTAAGCATGTGATCGGTCTATAATTACTGGGATCCGTGGTGGTACCGGTCTTATGGAGCAGGTGAGTAATTCCAGTTGTTAGAAACTCGGGTAGCGTTCCAGATTCTAAAGCGGACTGAAACTGAGATGCCAAACGAACATGTGAGCTTCGTAGCCATCTCAACCAGAAATTATGCAGTCCGTCAGGTCCTGGAGATTACCAATTAGTCATGGAACGGACTGCATTTGTCACATCATCGGCTGTGATGACTACGTGAGCCATGTCTGTAATTTTCTCACATGCTCGATTAACATCCCGCATCCAGTCCCCCTCGACATGATCAACGGGCACCGACCAGATGCTACTCCAAAATTCTTTTGTGGCAGTAGTGTCCGGCAGTTGGCCGTTAGACCCGCCGTTGATCGGTCGCTCCCAGTTTCTGTATACCCACCTTTGATCGTTCTGGAACATGCGATTTACAGTATATCGGTCCACGCGTTTTCGATATCTGCTGATTCGGTTTGCCCATGCACAGATCTTCTGCTTTAGGAAGTCAATGCGCTCTGTGACCCTAGACAAATAATCACTACGATTAATACCCAACCCAGAGAATGCCTGGTTCACAAAGCGCATCACTTTCGGGCGAGTATTGCCCGTTCTAAAGCAGATTAGCTTGCCGATAAGCACCCTTGCCTCAGCGATGCGCCGCTCAATCCTGATCTGCCAAGCCGGTGTACTTGCCTTTTGCTGCACACGGTCAGCTATTGGGCATTTTACGCCTGCTAGCCGACATGCGGCAGCTGCACAATACAGGATTGAATGGGTATCGCCGAGATTTTCACTTCCATCAAAATATTTTACTAATAGTGAATCAAGGGTACTTACCAGCACCATATTTTTCTGTGCATAGGTAAACAAGGCAGACGTGGCCTAAATTGTAAAGGTGTATACCGATAGTCCGCAATCGCCCATTCCAGAGCATCATTAACCTCCTCATTGCACTGTGTGTTCACTATAAGAGTCCGGTCACCCTCCTCAACATTTATGTCATCAAGTAATTGAGGCTGTGGTATTGTTATGACAGTTGGTAAATTTCGTACATCATTGGGGGTGACAGGACTAATGTGCACACACTCTGAGCGAAGCCTTTCAAGTACGGTGTTATCCAACATCCTACAGCGCTGGATAGCCCGCACCTGATCCAATAGTCGTTGAGCTGAAACGTTAACGGTTGGTTCAAGTCCCTGAAAAAGAGCAAGCATGCGACTACAGTACGCAGTGAGGTTAATTCCCCCCTCTGTCGCCGCAAAATATGCGCGCATGACGTTCTCATTCATTGTTGACGTCCACCGCATGCGCTGCACATTACCACCGGTAGCGAGGGCCCTATTCGAAGCCGGTGGGCCTCGGGACCCCAAGCATGCCGGCGGCCGGCCTCTCCCTCGCCGACGTACTGGTGTTGGCGACGTCGGAGGGGAGAAAAACTCGTCGCTCGAAGTGGAGCTCGACGCCTCAGCAGGAACCGATGTTATTATCACAGGGTCTGGCTGCTGCGAGGCGGAGCTGAGCGACGAGTCCGGAGGTGTTAATTGTGCGTGTTTCTTCGATCTTGTCAGCATACCTTCGTGTTTTCATATTTTTCAGATATTTTCGATTTTTTCATTGTGACATCTGTCATTTGTAATAACTATTGTTGTACGGTATTTATTTTTAATTTATGTTGTTTTTTAAGGATAAATTGTATTTTCTATTGTTGTTGAGAAAGCAAAACTATTAAATATTGTTATGAAAACTTGTAGATAAATATAAAAATAAATTATTTCAGAAGGAGGAGTAAAACGTGGTATGTTGATGGTGTTGCCAGATCGATTTTATTATTATTATTATTATATCGTTCTTTATGTTATGAAAAATTGGTGTATTATATAAGAGATTTTTTACTCTATTTCAGTCGGTTTGTATAGTCGACAGATAAATTGCTTTAAAATCCTTAGAATATCCTTATCCTTAAAATGTCGTTTGCATATCACAAAACAACAATGTCTATTTTTGCTTGCAAATGAACTCGGTACAATGACAGTTGACAGTTGTGATGAGTCTTATCGAATTTTAATTTTGATGAAATGAAATGAAATGAAATATGTTTATTCATATAGGTTAATTAAATTAACACTTATGAACGTCAAAGTTTACAAAATGTCAGCAAATTAACCTACAGCTAGTTCGCTGACGAAGTAGAGCCATGAGAAGAACTGGCAAGAAACTCAGGCCACTCTTTTTAATCGGCAGGTTATTACAATTTTTGTAAGTTACAGTTGCAAGTAGGATGCAAAGTGACGCAGGCAATACACTTAACTCTATAGATACTTAATTACTTACAGCTTTCTATGTTGTAAAGAAAATTAAAAAGTAAAATGTGTGCTTTACAGGCTGCCTCAATTTGCATATTGCTACAAAAGGTAAAGGCAACATGTGAACTGTGATAAATGGTGTGTCACATGGATGTGTGATGGAATTTTTTGTCAAAAGTGGTAAAGGAAATATGTGGTCGACTATACTACACTCACGGCTAGAAAGGGTTGGAACAAAATTATTAACAGGCCAGGGGGCATACCACCTCCTCTAATAGCAGTATTTTTTAATGTCTATTTGTGTTTTGTGTTTTTCTTAACCATTAAAAACGAGGATAGAGACAAAGTAAGGTTATAATAAGATTGCTGTAAGAGGTTGTGGTAGGGTCTTTGATCAGCAGACGCCTTTCAGCTTAAATTATATGGTCTTAACACCATAAGTAGGTATATGTAGTAGGTATAGAAATTCTATTTACATCTGTCATATTCGGTAAGTAGGTCCTTATTACCCCCAAATGGGGCTTGTAGGTGACCAGTTAGAACTCTAGGGTAATAATGTAGCTAGAAAAAAGCCCTAGGGCGGTAAGTAATTAAAAAAAAACACTTCACTCTTTCAAAAAGTTCGCGTACATCTAAACATCATACTGGCAATAGACATCATGCATTCAGCCCAATGACAAAAGAGGTCGCTTCGCTATTCAGCGTTGTCTTCATATGAGTATAATAGTCATCAATTTTAAATATCGAACGGCGAAGCTCAATTTCGTTCTTGAAAAATTCTTATTTCACTATAAATTTTAACTAATAAAATGTTTTATTCTTGTAATGCCGGATTTTTTCTACTTACCTCACAATCGAGATGTAAAGCAGAGTAGTTAGCTCGGGTGTAAGCATCAATTGCACCCTCGAACTATATAGGTAGGCGCACGAGCGCAGCGAGCGAAATATCTCGGGCTGCAATTGATGCCTTACAGCCCTTGGCTACTAATCTACTATTTGAGTTGCTATCACAATTTTATGGTAATAACTCAATAGCGCTGGTCAATAATTAAACACGCACACAATTGGACCAACAAGCCATTCATATCGTTTGCTGAATACAAAATAAAAAAATATACAACTTGTTCACTAACCTGCACGTGCATTATAAATAAGTAGAAAGGGAATAAAGCTCACCATCCCTTTCAAAGTAAAGGGTCATTCTTAAAAAAAAATACATTAGGTTAAGCCTGAATTGCGCAATGTACAGACATACTTTGTTTTGTCTGCAGCAGTATTTTGTTTTCGCGACAGCCGGAAACGGATATAGAGGGAGACAGAATAATAGCCGTCGGAAATGGTCAGACATGGTGGAATCTTACTTTTTTCTCTTACACTGGACATTACTAACTCAATACAAGGAGTTTGGTGGTAGCCAAAATTGAACTCTGAGGTTAAATTTTAAGGTACAATTTTGTAATTGAAGTTCAGGTGTCTCACAATTAAACTTGGTGCCGCCGGTGAAGCTTAACGCAATGCATACATGATAAGGGATGTAAGATAATGCATTTAACAAATACTCTTTGTAAGTTGTCTAGATAAGATATTGCGCTTGCTGTACCTACATATATATTACCTAAATTTATTTTATAGATGTCGATTCAAATGACTTGGACTGTTCATGATGGTCTAGCAGTGAGGATGGTAACGTCGCGGCTGACCGTTACGCTAACCCCAGTTTCTGAAAGTACCAATTAGGTTGCTAAAAGCATGGTTAATTAGTTTAAGTTGATCTAATTAGTAACTAATTAGACCAAATTAAACTAATTACCTATGTTTTAGCATGCTTTTAAGATACTTCACATGAGATTTAACAGGTGTTTAGTTCATTTTTCGTTGATCAGCCTTTCAGGGGGTTAGTGTAGTGGTTTCAAATTCGTCCGAGGCACATTGTCAAAGAGGCAAAATTTTTGTTTCAAGATTACAATTGTTAAAAAACACAACGACTTTGTGCTCTTTAATTGTATGTTGTCCTCCACGTGTTTCATGGCTTTGTGATACTTTTTTTTTACTTCAGTTATATATAAACTACTGTTACTTTATACATAATATATTTATCAGTGACTAACTTTTTAAGAGCAGAGGCTTTACTAGTTAGGATAACTTAGCAAATACATTCCAATTAATGCTACATACATTCGTAGATTAATTGCAGACATCGCTATATATATTTTCAACGTAGATAGTGCATTGATAGCGATATTAGGCCGTCTCATAATCCAGGATTAATCTAGAAAGCAATCGGAATTAGTATTGCAACTTGGTTAATATTTTGGTATTCAGTACCAAATAGGTCAATCATCAAATCAAATGAATGGATATTAAACTAATATTGACAAAGAAATTAATAAAGTGTATTTACTGCTCTTGTTTACCGTGGGATGGGGGCCTGGTGATCTGTAATACAGGCATTTTATGCCTAACTTAGACACTAGCTCACATATTGTAGACTAAGTTTAAATTGAAGATAAATAAATATAAGTAAATCTGTAATAATGTAAAAGTCTGTTTTTGTAGGAAGGAAATAAATATTGTTATTATTAAAGAAGTTCTCATAGAGTTAGATTAGTATGTATGATGACCTACTATCAATGTGAATTGGGATAACTTTGATTCTAGTATGGCTTACAGAACCAAATTTGGTGGCCGCAAGTAATGCGGGTGGATCGTCCGTCCGGCTGCCGGCGTCCCCGCTGGAAATAATAATAAAATACAGAACCAAATTTAGTTTTGAAGACTGCAATGCTTACAATGTAGTCGACCATATCCGATATAAGTGTAGGAAGGCTTCAGGCAATATCTGTCGATAGGAACTTGTAACTAGGTGACAGTCACGTAGAAGATCAATTGTTACTGTCAGTCCGTGGGTGGATTATAGTTTTGAAATACATATAATTGCCTCCAAGGGCACAAACCGTTGTCTCTGTTCTCATAAGAAAATCGTTACATTGGTTAATCAGACTTAATATTAATCTGTCTAACTCTTTGCTTTATAAGTTTTGTCATTAAAGAGTTTATGTGTAGGTAGGTATACCTACTTTGTCTTTTTTATGTTTGTTTATTCGGCGCGGATAATGTACTTTTAATAAAAAAGCACTAATATCGTGATATCTAACAATATTAAAGATAATAAGTTTTTTTGGCATCGACGTGGTTTAAGTCAGAAATATATTTCATTTTTCTTTCCTTATACAGGTAAAACTAAACTTGTGCATTAAGAATGACAAATATTGAGTAGAAATGTAAATATTGGCGAGCGAAATTTTTAGCCAGTTGGCAAACTGTCACACTATTAGAGGGGGAACGAAATAATATTATTACTGGCACGCTACGGCAAAAGATACTCCATTTGTTTGATTAAATAGCAGTTCTTGAATATTAAAAATAAAAAGAGGGATTGAACCTTAGAAGCTTGTTATTGTAAGAAGGTTGGAGATACAATTTTCGTATAATAAATTAACTACAAAGTAAGAAAAATATTCAAAGTCAAAAATAAACAGTTGTTATGAAAGCTATAATTATGTCTGTTATAGGAAAGTTGAATGAGGAGGTAAACCAAAACTAGGTTTAATTTTATGATCAAAATATTTTTAAAAGTTAAATCACTTTTGACATCACTTTAAGATGACCCAATCTTTTGTATCTTATGTGGTTATGCCCGAGGTTAAGCTTGAATCTTAATTCAGGTTAAATATCGTTGATTTATTAAAGTAGGTACATACATGCAGGTCGGATTTACTTATAAGAGGCAAGTCAGGTTTGTTCTAATAAAACGTACTGTGATTAACTTGTTAATTGTCCTGAGTGTATTATGGTAGTTAATACTTTAACCTATTATGTATGAAATTTGTTATTAGATATTAGAAATATCAAGGCTTGTTAGTCTATAACCGCACGGGAAAATTAGGATACCGCAAACAACGTCTTAATAACGGTTAAACTCAAACAATTTATAAAGTAAATATTCAAACAAACTTAATTAGTACACGTATCCTATGAGCGACGTGAAATATGTTGTGTAACTATAGGGAATATATTGATTGGCCATTAAAATAATGGGCTCAAGCTTGAACGATACGCTTCATCGTTGGAAGGCCGAAGGGCATTCTACATCAAACATCGTACCACCAACATCACACGATCTACCTCGCCCCTTGATATATTCAAAATATGCTCCGTGAAAGGGTTAGCTTGTTCATATTCAGAGCTCATTTTAGTTTGGACGCGTAACTATTTGTTTAAGATCGCCACTGCCGGGCTGTATCGAAAATAACGTGAAAAACGATCAAAAAGCGAAAACAAGTAATATCCGGCGTCGTATTGTTCTCGTATCGGGACCGTGGAGCTAATCGAAATTAAGTGATCCATTACAAGATACCGGTCAATGTTGAGTTTAACAAACGACTGTAGGTATTATTTATGAAATCGATTTTTATGCGTCGTTAAACTTATGCCTTTATGTTTTCTTTGTGTTGTGTTATTAAAAAGCGAATAATTTCCTTTCATATTTTTTCGAGCACTAAATTGGGTATTTTTATTTCCTCGTCAGATGAACTTAATAAGTATTTTTATGATAATATTGCCAATTTTTAAATACGATCAAGAAAATTGAAGTATTAAACAAATTTAAAAAGAACTATATTTTAAGTTCTTGGAAACCAGTAACGATAAATAAGTTCTGATAATAAAATTTATGCTGAAGTGTATTAAAAACATGTTTTGAAATAAAGTAAACTTTTTTTTATTAAATTACAAAATGATAATCATTATTAAAGGTGAATTACTGCTTGACTAAGTCCTTCATCAAGCATTTTGATACAATTGTTAGGATTGATAGTTAAATCAAATCATCAAACTATTTTATTTAAAGGTCTGATCTGAAGGTGATGAATCTGAATGTAAGTAACCAATGTATAAAAGCCGGCTTAGGATAAATTAATGTGAGAATACTTGAGAAAGGCATAATTATGTCTAGTAGTTGAAGTTTTTCGACTGATAACAATAAATCTTAAAGCAGTTAGTTACACAAATATTACTATTTTGACCAAGTTTAAGACCCCAAAAGTTTTGTTAAAACTTGGCCGGTGTTTTCATTACCGCTCTAAATGATTCATCCACCATGAAATATTAATATCAACCTGTAGAATACAAATCATAATGCATGAGAATGTGTTTATTTTCTATTAAGAGCTATTCGAATGAATAATGATGCTGCAAATCTTGAACATTGATTTAATGTTAAATCACTAAAGGGTTTGAATGCCATCGAAGTATTAATAACTACATGTGTTTGAACAATTTATAAGACTTTATGTATTTGGCTTTTGAATTTACTTGTTCTACGCCAGCATTTATTCAGATGCAGTAGGTATCTATTATGGGGACTGAATTAAAAAGTAGAAAAGGGCAGAATTGTTTGTCTTAGGTAAGGATTTAAATTCACGTAATAGTAGTGACAATGCGGTCACCTTAATCGCTTTGTGTCAATACTAACGACTTCTGCATGAGATTTCAAACAGTTCTCAATCTTCAAACTTTATAATTCAGCCTAAATTATATCTGAATATCCAGAATTTAGAAAACAAGTTAGCTTAAATAGCGTTTGCGCATGCACTTAATAATTAACCTGATTTTACGATCGACGTACACAAGTACTACATATACGGGTTGAGAATATATCCAAGTTTTTGCTACAATTCAACTCCCATTAGGGTAGTTTGAATGAAAAAACAACACTTTATGGCGTGATTTACTGTTTAATGGTTGTTTGAATACCGCTAACATTTACGAGTTAACCCTTTGGTAGTCACTACTTTTAAATCTCACTTTGAAGTCACTCGGAATTAGATGGGGCGAATTTCTTATTTAAGCTTTGATTTATAGTCGACACATTTTGAGGTACAGCCCGTATACTAACACTTAATCTTGATTTAACTGACGTGAACCGCTTGTCGGTAAAGATACGACTTACCATACGAGGCCTATCTTGTAGGGATTTCTCCAGTGTAACTAGAATATTTCATGACATAATAAACTAGAAGAAAATATCCCGCCGTATCAACCTTTCATTGAAAATATTTTACAAGAATTAATACGAACAGTTCATCTGCTGTAATGAAAAGCACCTATAATTTGACTCAGTTTATACTAATAACAACATTATGTTCTTAGTATATCTATCATACATACGAGTATGTTGTTATATTTAAATCAAATCAGCTATTTTAAACCGTGTTAAAAAAATACAAAATTGTTCGTATTTTCACAGCGAAAACGACATTTCTGTAAGGAAAAATTCCTTACAGAAAAGCTCTTTTGGATGATTTAGTTTCTTTGATTTAAAACTGATTAGGGTTATTAAAAATAAGTTAGTTTTAAACTAATCAAAATATATATCAATCAAGCAAACACTCAGTTGTCAGAATAGGCTGAAATTAGTGCTGTACTAAGTTTTCCATGACCCTTATACTCTTCAGTCTAATGGATCGATTTTATTAGTTCAGACAAATAAATTAAAACTATCATACACCATGCATATAAATAGGTACCTACCTAATTATTGTATGTAACTAATTTTGGCATAATTACATGGTATCGTACTACCTACAAAACAAAATGATTAAACTATTAGTATAAATATTTAAAGTTCTGATTTGATATTCTAATGAGAGCTTGTATAAATTTAATAACAATGATTACTTTTATAATTTATTGTTTGAATTGTAATAAAACGTATTATAATGACGCTATTGGATTTTAATACGCCAGTAGAATCAAAATAGACTTAAAAAGTTAATTCAATATTTTAATTACAGTTCTGACCATTTAACAATAGGTCGTAATATTTTTATTAGACTGCCTTGTAAGATGATAAGAATAACAATTTACCTATATTATAGTTTATTATTACTATGAATACTAAACAGTGAGTTAATTTATGATGTAGCTCTTTCGTTTGATGGGTGAGACAGAGATCCATTCTCATAAAAGTATGGATATAAAGTCATGCATTCCATTACTCTGCAGTATAAATATAATAAGGATGGAATGATCATCACATTTTGCCTGACTGCCAAAGTCAAAGAGGGTAATCTTTTTTTAGAGCGTATGAATGTATATAGGTATGTACGTATTTATGTATGTATGTATTAAGGTATGTGTATGTATGTCTATTTCTTAGGCACGCTCTACAGCCTAAATGGTTTATGAAATTTACTACGTATTAATTGTGGCAGTGATATAGGGTATATAATATTGAAATGTAGCGTCGGCACTAAAAAAATGGGTTTCTTTCTTTTTAGTTTGTATTAGGCAGGCTTTTTGATTTTTAATAATATATTTCGCTTGTTATTCTTACACATCTAGACCAGATTCATTATCAGAGTACACCAGTTTTTTTTTAATAAAAAACTTTTTTATAATTATTATTTAAATACTGAATCATGCTAGTCTTAGAACATTTAATTATGTTATTCTCCGTCAATGTTAGAGAAGTCTAAACCTAGTATGATGGTTATTTAATATTTTATCATGCTGGTAAAGTTTGAAGTCAGTATATTAACTACCAATAAATTTAATATTTCAAACATTATTCATACTTTGAAAGAACAATTCACGAAGATCTAAGCACAACTAGCTGAAATATTTAATCGCGAAGCTTTAAACATTGATCGAATAGTTAGGTGAAATTAATAATCCTTTGCTGCTACATAATAAGTTTGAACTTAAAAAAATGGTTGAAAATTTTAATTAGTCTTAAAATACTTCAATGGCCAGGGAGCGAGGCATGAGAGTTGTAAATTAAGGGGGCGTTCAAGTTAGTATGAAGACTTGACTTTTTATTTACTTTTTAAAGAATTTATAGCTTGAAATAGTGCGGCCCGTTGTGACGCGCTGCTACTGTTTTTATTTATCCGCTAATAAAATTGATTGACATTCATTCTTTGGGAGTTAATGATGGAACTGTTAACGTAATGCGTACGTTAGCGGTAAGCGACAGCGTTTTATAATCTTTGCGGTTAAGTTGTCCGTACTACTTACTTAAGTATTAATTATTATTATATGGTATATACCTTAGGTCAATGTACGTAACCAGAAACCTTGTACTAATTAAAAATACATTTATTTTGATTTGAAATTATACTACTTCTTATTCTATATTTTAATAGAATGTTTATATCCAGGATCTACTTTAAATTTCATTACTAATTTTCAAAACCTTCTGATCATCTGAAAAATAAGCTCTTGCAATCATAGCCTTTCGGGGTACAGTCTCTTCTGGGACTACTTAAGAGATACCACAAAAATCTCGATGTCCTCTACGTGCCACAAATTAGACGCAAGTACCTATATAAGTCGTACTACAAAGTAATTGCACTATAGGTACCTATGTCATTAAATAGGTATAGTGTAATTGATAGTGTCTAATTTAAATAATTAGTAGCCAATAAAGATATGCACGAAACTTCCTGAAATCTTATAACTTGTACCGCTTCGTCTACGGCAAGTATTTAAACCCAAGTCGACGACTGGCGCATTTGATGCTTATCATAATATAAAAAAGGACAGGAAACGGTCTTCACTATAAATCACCACACTTAACTGTTAAGTTTTGACTTAACCTTTGATACACTAACTTAGGTTTGAGTGAAATAAAATCATTAAAAGTGCTACCGGTAATTTATTAGGGATAGAGACAGTGATTTTAATTACCTGATACATTGCCCTTTTTTAAACAAACTATCAGCTGTATATTCCTTTCCGATTCGATATTTTCTCACAGATATTTCTTTCAGAACGATAGTACTTGATGATGATAATGATGATGTAAATACCTCTTTACACTCACTGATATCTCTGGCGACTTATAGGGAATACAAGAAATAAACTAGTTTTATCACAGGACGCTGCCCACCCTATATTATAAATGTTTTATATTTCGTTGAAGAAGGTAGGTATACGAAAACCGTTATAAGGCACACATTTTTAAGTACCTACCTATCAAAACCACACTTTGAACAAAATCTAATTTTCTCATTATGAAATTTAGTACCCACCGGTTTTCTTTCGAACAAAAAATTCGTCCTTCATTAATACAAAACAAAAGTATATTATTTTGAACGGAGAATTTAATTAAAAATATAATAGTATCCGAGTTTATAATATGCCTACTTAATTAAGGCTTTCGCTTAAAAAGGTCGTTTTATAACCTAATTATGAAATGTGCCAAAGACCGCTAGGCGGCGAAACCAACAAAATTTTCATCATGTTGACTTCAGTGTTCCTATAACAGTTGGCAAGTTAAGCCCGCAAAGAAAGAAAGAGTTCGTAAAAATTTAGACAAGTAAAATTAAAATAAATTATTTGATGAGTTTACTTTATATAGCTACAGCCAGATTTTATGTTCTGCAATTTTATGATGGGAAAGATTCATACTTTATACTTGTAAGGTTCAGCAAATCTAGCCACATTTTGACTTAAGAAGTAAGTAAGAGCGCCGGAGGCCCAATTTCACCTCTTTCCTTTTTCCTCGACTCCCTCAATTCGTTCACCTACCCAACTCCCTTCATGGTAGGCAGCCGCTTTGCAGAGTCGACAGGAACTCTGAGTCGTCCATGAGTGACAGTTATCACTTACCATCACGTAGACTGTTTGCTCATCTGCCACAGTCGGCAATAATATATATAAATATATATAATTATATTTTAGGAAACACAGCAGTAGATAAACAAGCAAAGATAGAAATTATTTAATATTTTAGATGAACAAAAATTGCTAGAAAAAAAATAATTACGATAAAAATGCCTATTTTGTCAGCCAGTGTCAAAAGAGGCTATAGGTTTGTTATAGGCCTGTTTAGAATATTTTTTGCATCTATTTTGTATGTATCTATTCATGGCATCGTTGCAACGCCACGGAGTTCCGACATAGCTCGCAATCGGCTGAGTGAATCTCAATGAAGGTTTTTCAATTGGAAGTAGCTAGATAGTTCGTTAAGAATTTAGAACCATTTTATTTAGTTAGTCTAAGTTAGCTAAAGAATTGATTAACTAATTCAGAAGTAGAGTAGATTAAAATAATTTGATTTTTACCAAATTTTATTAACTTTAAAATTGTTCTGCGGTATAAAATAGATAACATAAAATAAGTTTGTATCTATACATAGTTTTTTAAGACTCTATATTACGGACAACTTTCAAATGTAACATTCATAGACACAAAATACCAACATCCTCAACTCTCCAAACAAATATTAGAAAATTACACTTACCTATATTTTTGATGTATAAGAATCGATCTTACAACACGCGACGTAACTGCATGATGAGATGACAATGATCTTTCTATTACAATACACACAGATAAAGTTAGGTTAAATTCATGATGCATCATAGAATGTATGTAATGTATGTAACACTATAAAAATAATGTTGAAAGTGCATAAAATAACATTTAAGTATATTACGCAATTTTATTTCACTCAGTTCGCTCTTTCCTTCACATATGATGAATCACCATTTAAAAGTGCACTGTATATTTTACGAAATTGCAGTATACCGTGGTTTTTAGCACGTCATTTATTCGTCTTCATATAGAAGGAACTTTTTAGTATAAGTACCTATGCTTGAACAAAGTAATCAGTAAAATTAAAAGATTTTTCGGAATATCGGCGTAAAATAGATATCTGTTGCCATACTATTGCGTTTCGTACGGTAAATGAATGTATCAAACAATTACTCCTTCAGTCCTCTATCTATTCCTTTTCCTTTCCTATTCTCGGTTATAATACAAGGCCATGACAAATTCAACAAGCTAACTTTCAGTTGATGCTATTTTTTCATGCCTAAAGTCAAGTACACTCTACAACTCAAGAAGATAACGAATTTAATATTTGTTTACAAACATTTCTAGACCTATACTTACATATTTGATTAATACTGAACTAATTCACATTAAACTTGTAAACATATTGATTACGTTGTAACTATAATAAATAACAACCCTTAACTTAATATAGCTTAATTACTACTCTTTAAGCAACAAAACAATAAAGTTACACAAAATAAAGTAACCTAAATAAACGATTACAAGGAATGATTAAACGGCGCACATTTTCACTTCATTTATAATAACACTTTTGGGCATTTTATTAAATAGAAGGTAATTTATAAATACTTAATATCAGCTCGATGGTTGTAGATCAGTTTAATTGACGGGCCGACGACCGGTCGTATGGTTTATGCGATACAAAAACGCACTGGGTTGAACATTGACACGCGAAACTGTCACAAACTTTCATTATACATTTTTAAGAGGCCTGTAAGATATTTTTGTAATTTGTCATATTAAATAGTAAATTACACTCGAAAATTATACATTCAAAAATCTATTATCATTATCAAAATAGTTATTTATCAAAATTTGTTAAATGTATTTTCAGTTGGCCTCAAATTTTGTTTGTTGCATTTGTGGCAAATATTGAATTGGGATTGACATAAGCTAACATCAATAATGTCGTTACCTTATGGCAATACCATACATTTTATAATCTTTTCTATTCTATAAGCATTTATGCCACTAGTCTGAGCCCTCTGGTAACTATAAAGGCCTATTCAAACATTAAGCGGTATTCGCTGCCGCTATGGGTAGAGTTAAATATCGCGCAGATTCTGCTCGGATATTTGGTATGAAGTTCCGCGGCTAGAGCAGAATACCGCATATCCACTCGAACTGGGCAAAAGTTCATACCTTGCAGGGTAGTAAATCCACGCAGGTTTCAGCATGAATGGGCTGGATCGACGGGGGAAGTACTACCCTTTCATAGAAGATCGACGTAAGAGTTGTAGTATCCGTACTACTGAGTGAAAGCGCCAGAAGTCCAATTTCCCTCCTTTCCTCTTTAATCACTTCCCTCATTCCCATCCCCTACCCCATTCTCAGCCGCCATAATGGAGGTCACCATACCAGCAGTTTAAGACGATGACCTTTGGTATGGTGGCTTCTGGATTCAACTGACTGCTTACCATCAGGCGGGGTGGAGACACTTTGTTAGGCTAATATAAAAAAAATACCTTCGTAAGCGAAACTCTCGCGACATCCTACTCACAAGGATAAAATTCGCTTTGGTGTGAACAGTAGTATTACCACATAGGTACCCACTCGGATTTCTCTACCGCAGGCGGTAGCAAATACCGCTCAGGTTTAAATAGGCCTTTAGGTACTTGCCAGCTGGAATAGATTTACACTTAGATAGAATATTAAGAAATGTATTTAAATTTCAAAAACATAAAAGCTTCATTAGAATTTCTATAAGGCCAGAGACGACCAAGGCCAATTATATCAATAACAGAAACTATTGTTTCTCTTTATATTAAGTTACGTGAAAAAAGTGCGGCAAATATAAGCAAATAAACACTCGGTTGACATTTAGCTGTCGTCAGTCTATTAAGGGCTCTCACTCAGCTCTTTATAAATGGCCAAGTAACATGCAACCGCAGTCATTTGTTGAAAAAGCTGCCCCGCCAGGTAAAGCTTTGAATAAACAATTTTATTTTACCTTATTTTCAGCATTTGGAACAAAAGAGGTTAATAGGAATAAACAACGTACCTACTTTACCTATTTGTAAATAATTTATCGAATGGCAAGTTAGGACAGTATTCGTCTGGAATTTATAAGAATAGTTTTTTTCGGTAGCTTGGGCCTCTTGCTGTCAGGGTCACTTAAGTAAGTCGTAGCTTATCTTGAATTGGGACTGTCCTGGGAGGATGGAGCACTTCGATCCGTTAAGATTTTTTGTCTTAAGGTACTGAGACTAAGAAACGAAGGGATTACCTTTGTTTTTAGTCTGCTGAGTATCACATCTGTGAGTAGTCTTGGTTTTGCCGTTTATTGAACCTATGCAAATTTTTCATTACTAAGTTATAATTTAAAAGTTTACTGTAAGCTATTGACGAATGAAGTGAGGTCTAAAACAACTAATGTTGACATGCGAGTAAAGCTTCAAGTATTAGGTACTTTAGTGTCTAACGGTGATGGTTTATCATCTCTTACAAATAAGATGCATCTTTGATGATGCAAGAAACATGTCTAACTTAATATAATTTTGAATAGTTATAATTCAGGTTATAAATAAATAATAATGAGTAATAATTTAAACTTGGTTTTGATTATAATGCAGTAACAGATGAAATAAATGATTTATGATTTTTGTATTCAAATACTAAAGTCTTCGGCTTGATAACACGCTGAAATTATAGTAGATTTTATGTTTTTTAGTATAAAAGTTTTATATTATAATAAAACATGGTAAATTGACAACCAAATCAAAGCCGTGACTGATATTATGTAGATAAATAAATATACTGATACCTGTGCAAATAATATACAGAAAATGTTAAGGAAAAGATGTACACAAACATTCAAACGTTTATCTAATCATTATGTAACCTATGAAAGTATTATATAAATAAGGAAAATATACAAAAATATTATAAATAACCAATATTAAAGGAACAAACGCTACCAAATTAACAGTTTCAATTACAAATACGTATCAATTTCCTTTGGCTTAAAACATTCGAAGAAAATTCTCACAGTGGAAATGCCAATTAATTGCCTCATTGTAAACAGATTGCTTAATTAACGAAAGGAAATGAATAAAGAGCATTTAGCGAACATGAAGTCAAATTAATTTTAATGATAAACGATTTACATAGTCTTGCAGGCGGCGGTGGGTAAACTTTAATTTTCTCTTCTATTATTCAAATGTATTGCGAATTGAGTATGAAGGGGGAACATGGATCTTGTTGTTGGATATTAATAAAAGTTATTAATTGATTTGATTTGTGAGAGGATATGAAAACTGTTTCCGAAACAATTTCTACTCAATTTTTTATTTTGCATACGAGTATTGACAAATGGATAGCCATGTAGTTGCTTGACAGGTTTTATTTTAAGCTATTAAAAACACTTTATTTTCACAAATATTTAAAACTTATTAATTATATTATTTATCGTATTTATTTATTATTAGCATTTACTTTATTTATTATTCGTTACAGTACAGATGCAAATCTAGAGTTATAAACTCAAACTCAAAGCATTTATTTCATTTTGATCATAAAGTATGATGCTTATGAAAAGTCAAAATATCATGAAGTCAGTCAATTAACCTACAGCCAGTTCGCTGACGAAGTAGAGCTGTGAGAAGAATTGGCAAGAAACTGATGCCACTCTTTTCAATCGCTAGATAACTACAGTTTTTTGTATGAGTTACAATTTAAACACTCAACGCAACCAAAGAACCATACAAAGTATTTTTTTTTCAATCCAACCAATTAATATAATTACTAAGATTAAAGAAAGAAAATAGAGGATTTCAATTATTTAGTTTCATCTAGTATGGTAATTTGACTGCATATTTTAATTAAAATGGTAAATGCAACTCCTGGTCACATTGAACGACAAGGTAATACTGAATTAAGTATTAAAGGTATGACATGTCAAGATTGACCAGTATACTTCAAGAGTTATAGAAATAGGCCTAAGTACCTGAGTTTGATGTCTCTCTACTAAAACAAACAAGTTCTGATTAAAAGATTGCAATACTTAAAACTACTAAAAAGAACTCGCTCCTATATCGACACTAAAATTGCCTCGAGAAAAATTGAACAATAGGTATATACTATAAAATAAATAATAAATGCAATTTTATTTACAACACTTTCTAAAAACGCATTCGGCGAGTAGAGCGATTCACACAATTTCCTTATAGTCCCACGCGTATAGTTTGGTAACTCTTGAACAGACTTTTCTCAAAGCTTTTAGGTTAATGCTTTATAAATCATAAATTAGAAATGTAAGACACGTATCCTTCCGACGTGACGTGGAAATTATTTTCTTTTGTTTTGGCCGAAAAATGTTAAAATTGCATTAATAGGTAATGGCAGAGTGCTTATCGTAATAAGCCTAGTTGTTTTTTCTGGGTTGTAAAAGGTATAAAAGTGTGTGAAAAAACGTACGAAAGCCGAAAACATTTATCAGTATCGCCACAGCGAATACAATTTGCACGATGTTTTCTTTAGACCATATTTTAATTTTTTTAAATGTATAAAATACAATGTTAATCATCTCATAGGTTCCGTTTTACCAAAGTTTATTGTTCGTTATTAAAAGTACAACGAAAACATAAAAAGTAATAAAAATATTGCAACATTGAATATTGTGTTTGTTTAGGTTAATCAAAAAATAAAGGATAACATTGAAAAGGTTCTCAAAATAATGCTAAAAATGTTACGGAAAAACCACAATCTAATCATAAACTTTGTGGTTTTGTGTAAGGTTCGGCACATTTATTTGTTTTCTCTCATAGATTTACAGTAAAGCCTTCGTTTGTTTTTTAGACTGCTTTCTACAATAGTTTGGTACCATAGGCATTTAATAAATATTTATTTGTTAAACTGAAAACTCATAGTGAAATTGTCGGCAATGAGACATGTGCAGAGCATGAAAATACGGTATTCCACTTGTATTTCTTGTAATTGCAGACGTATGTGCGCTTACGCTTTCCTTTTTTTGTGCAAGCGGATTATATATGTGTGTAGGTATTGAAAATATTAGTAATTTAACATAAAGTTTTGCATTCTAAAAATAATCTTGTTATTACCTAAATAAAGCAATAATATTTTCACTTTTTAAATAGCTATAATTGAACCCTAAACCAACCGAAGCGGTCGCTTTGATTCCCATATAAACCTCCATTTACCGCTATATTACATAACAAAATATAAAAGGGCAATGCCCCGAAGCAAACAGGTGTGGGGAACTAAGTATATAAAGGAAGAAAGCTTAAAAAAGGTAAAAATAAAGTCAGAGTTTCGGATCTCGTAATATTGCAATGTTGAGTTTTGATTTGTAGGGTTTGTGGTGCAAGTTAAAAGTTTCGTGAGTTCATGATAGTATGTTAATTTTGCTAACTATAGTAATTAGGAAAAGGATAGCGAAATTATATTTGTTGGTGGCAATGATAGCCACAAACATTTTTTTCATTATTGATTAAAGGACTTAACATCACAATGACATGTAGTTTCGTAATTATGTAGAAATTGTAGAAAGACCTTTTACTTTCTCACAAAATATTTAATTATAACTACAAAGTAGTCAAGTAGATTTGTTTTATGATTTAGTTGCATGGAATAAAATAAAGTTTAAAATAATAAATTTAAATATTGTGTAAGTAATAATTAAATTTATTATTTTTAAATAAAGTTAATCGGAGAATTATAAATTACTTACTATCAACCCATTTAGGTACCCAGTGACTAATTTTAATTACCGATTTAACGAAAAATTATGAGGAATTAATGTCGGTAGGTAAAAGTTCATACATTACAACATAATTTAAAAAGGTTATGCCTTGATCAGCTTGCAAGGGATCTGCGTGAAAAGGTATAAAACATTGTATCGCGACGGCTGCCGTGTTTGTGCGCCTCCGGGCTATTGAAAATTAAAATTGCTGCTAGATTTTTTTATCTGCACCACTGAGCTTAGAGTGCTTTTGTTATACGATTCTATTATTTGTTAGATTTGTGCAGTGTAAACATTATTTGTCGTTCTGCGCGCCTTGGCAATTGTTTTTCTTCGGTTAGCTTGACAATTTCGAAGAATTAAAAACTTCAAAAGATTTAATTTTGTGAAGTCTTTATGTAACGAGGTTTAAAATTACACTTACAGATATTCAAATATGTATACTCTATTTATATATGTGTGATCCTTTATCACATTTTTAGAACCATATTGTCAGGCGTAGGGTCCTTGATGCTGAATATAGTTTTCACAACGGTTGTCAAAGGACCTAGTTCGAATCAGGATCTACTTGTAGTCATAACGGGCAGTCAACGTACTTACTCTGGAAGCTTAATATTAAGTCGAAGGGCAGACATTCGGCGACGCTCTTCACGGTGTCTTTCGTCAAATTTTACCGATTTATTCTAGTGCGGCAATAAATCAAAAATATTTGAACATAGAACTCTCCAGTGAAAGTCAAACTTATAAACACTTTATAAATTATCACTTTACTTTGGATAATCGAGTTCCTATTATAAAACTTTGCAATCGATATTTAAACAAAACTTCCCTATAAACGGTATTTGAAATCGACGTTCATAATTCAGGTTGACTCCATCGAGGTGTCCCTTTATAGAGTTAATTAGTCGTAATTTACAGCCTGGTTGCTATCAATGTAAATCTTTGTCAAAAACATGACAATAGAATACGCACAAAACAAAATTAAACTCGAGCTAAAATCATTGTGACATTTAATTAAGTATAATTGGGGATTAATTGCGCACTGGATTCAAATTCGACGAATTTACACGACAATTTGTTGAAACTCGTTGTCACTATACCTATTGTATCGTAGTATAATGTGGGCATGTATGTACTGGTATATGGTTTGCAGGACAGGGTTTTAGTTCATTTTATCGTTTTTAGGTATTTGCACTTGCATAACATACACGTTAATACACAATACGTCGATCTTAAAAGAACTTCACATCACAGAGAGATTATCGTTGACTGTGTAATTACTAATACTCAAGTTCTTTGGCCATAAAACCCGAAAAGAAGATTTGATGAAGCGACTTGTAGTCCAAGGCAGGGTAGAGGACAAGAGATCCCGTCGTCGCTCGCCAACCAGATGGGCAGAACTTATTAAATCCCTCACTAACACCACCAAGTCCGACTGCTCTCACATCGCCTCAAATAGAGCCGAATGGAGACGCATAGCAAGGACCGCTATTCGTGTAGATTCACCCATAACCACGATGACTCTGCCATGAGTGTACGGCTAAGAAGAGATCATACATTAGAATATTTATTTTATCGACCTAACGGAATTATAATACCTACTTCAAGACTAAGAGAACACCTGAAAGTGTTTGTGATGTAACCAACAACTAATATAGTGTCAGAACATAAAGACGATACTAGTACATATTTTAAAAATATTATCTTATAGATGGTCTTTATTAATGAAAATTGAAGAAAGTGGTATAAATGATGATGATTGTGATTTTGATAATTATGCGACAAAACTATTAGAAATATTGAGAGATGAATAATCAATTGAAAGAGTAATTTTTATGATACATGTATACAACACAGTGGCATAGCTTATTAATACTTATTATTGTTATGTTTATTGAAAAAAAAAAAACCAGTGAATAACCGGTAACAAAATTGAAATTTTAACAATTTCAATTCTGTTAACATTCAATTTAATCCAAAAATCTAAAAAACAAAAACAAAATCTAACAATGCTTCATTTTATCCAGAGGCAAGAAATAATGTTGTGTGCAAAAAGTAACCCGAACAAGATCCTTAACTAAATATAAACATACTAATAAAATGTTATATAAAACAGTGAGTAAAGATAAAACTCGTTCCAAAACTGAAGGCAAGAATCTGAAGGCATCGTAACTCTTTGTTACAATTACCGTGTAAATTCTTTTGTGTCGTAAAGGATCAAACAACTCCACACATCTTATTCACAAAAGATAAACATAACAATTCCGACAAGGCGTAACGGTCGGCACTAAAATAATAGGGGGACAAATTGGGCCGCTCTATAGGAAAATTTGCATCCATAACTATAAATTAAACATGTCAATCATGAATTGTTCACCCCGAAAAGTTCAAATGCCTGTTATGAGGTAAGTAATCGGTCGAATTACTAGCTATCAATTAGAAAATCAATGCTCTTGACTACGTGAACATTTTGTATTGTAAACCTATTTTATGGAAGTATTGAAGGTAAAATAAATTTCAAATTTCAAAGAAAAGCTGACAGTGTTATGCAAAACAAACATTTTCAGTTTGGTACTGAAAAAAATAATTTAATTATTGCATGTAGATCATCTCTCGTAGTTGTCTACTACGCGGTTATTATGGTTTGTTCTGTGGTTGCTACAACGTGCTACGAATAAAATTATAATTATTTTTTAACCGACTTCAAAAAGAGAAGGTTTCTCAATTCGATCGTATATATTTTTTTTATGTGTGTTCGTGGCTAACATTGTCGTTTATGAACCAATTTTTTTTATAGAAAATTTATATAGGTACTTACGTGGTAGCAGATAAATTAAAATATGCTATAGCCACAAATATTTTGGAAAACAAAGTGACTATACAATTCTGGCTAGACCAGTGCAAATTTCATTGTCTGAACTCAGAATAAGAATGGCACACCCTTTGGAATACTCACTGTCAAACAATGTGTCATTAGGATAGTGATCATCAGGTAATCTCAATTAGCAAACACCCCAATACGCACTTTAACACCCCACAATTATTCTCTATACTAAATAGAACGTAAGGTAACCCCTTAATCCAACTTGAACATATTTCTGTCATTAATTTATATGAGAATTCAAGCGATCATGATGTCATGTATTACGTAAATTTTGATGTAAGATTATAACCTATGTGTATGTGTTTGTGTGTGCGTTGTCTGTAAAATCTCCACTCGGCTCCAAAGTGCTTTTAAATACAGTTCAATATTGGCACAAAACGACCTTTTGATTTTATTATTTTAAAAAATTATAAACCAAACGTGTCAATATTTTTTGTATAGCTTGAATGGAATAAAAACAAATTACATTTACTTTTATGGCATGAATGGATTATTTAGTTTGCGTTCTTGAAAAATATAACAAAAAGATATATATTTTATAATTTTCAATGTAGATCAGACTTTCACATAATATCATTATACAGATGATTTATACTTACCTGCAGACGATATTTTACAAAAATATGAAAAGCTAACGTTTAACTTTATTTTTACAAAAAGGAAAACGTCTCTTAAAAGTGTGACTCTTGTATGTGAAGCGCCACTGAAGCAAACTGCACTTGGATAATATTAAAGAATCCGTTAACACGTCTAGACACATCACTTACAAATTATCACAAAATTAACGGCTGTCATAATTAAACATTGGGGTGAGATCATGCCGCAAACCACTTCATTTGTTACCGCTACGTTGACAACTTAAGACAAGTCTGGGGTGGTACTAGGGTAGTCAGTATTCATAAGACACCTTCCTTACAGGCGTTTCATTATAACACTGCGTAGATACAACAAGAAAATGGAGGCGGCAAATAGCGTCTAGACGCGGCCTGCTCAATATAATGCTGTTAGAATGTTAATGAAATGAAAATCAATACAAAAATGCGAGGTGCAATCCCGATAGGAATCGATAAGGAAATTCGCTCGGGAAAAAAAGGAGTTTAAATGTTGAATAAAATGAGGCGGTAATGAGGAAATTTTCATAATATTGCAAGATAAATTTTAAATCTTTTGTTTCTTTAGACAAAAAATAAATACTTCAAAATAGAAAATGCATAAGTATAACTTGTTTTAAAATACTGCAAGCATTAGAAGAGTTATTAGTAAAAATCTTCGATATTTTCTTTTTTAACTTTTGAATATTTTCTATTTTTTCAGAATTCCTACCAGCATTGACCAAAAATCATAGCAACGTAAAATAACAAATTTTTTATAAAAATAAACATTTTTGACATTGATTTTAAATATGTTTTTTTTTGTATAATGTAATAAAATAAATATTAAATTTCTTCTCTAAAACTTCTTACCCCAAGTTGATAGCCTACCTACACGCGGCCGTTCAAGTTGCCTCGCGAATATCGTCACACGGCGTTTTGGGTGCCGTGTAATGCAATTTTAATAACCTCGTCAAGAGCTTGCACTTTATTAGCGGCTTTGCTCTATCTCATCATCGTCGTAAACTTTAGTAATTTCATTTTTATTAATTATGCTAGGTTTAGAGGTTTAAATTTTTTAGAGGCAATGTTGTCGCTGAAATTTTGACAATATTTTAGTGTGTGTGCAAACAATGAGGTGGCAAGTGACATAATTTTGTCTGATGCTGAATAATTATGGAAGTAATCTATTAATACGTATTTCTAATGCCAAGTATATTAATACCGCGTTTCCAACTTGATATAAAATTTACTCTTGCTGTCATACAGCAACTCATCTAAAAATCAAAAACTACTCAGTTAGGTGGTGTAGGTACTAATTAGTGAGCTGCTTAATTTGAATAAGAAAGCCCGAAAAAGAGTATCTCTCACAAATAAAGAAATATAACCTTGATTAGATATAAGTACATCTCTGCTAACGTTAAACTATTTTATTTTCAACAAAAAATATTGAAAAATAAAATTATATTTCTAAAAAAAGGTTTTTCAATACAAAACCCTATACTTACGTTATAAAGTTTATAGACCAATTTTAAAAATAGTGTAACATAACAACAAGTAAGGATTAAGTTGACGTTCCCTCGACGGAGCAACGTAACATTAATGCAATGGAGAAAGGCGATGAGCTCATCATAATGAAAACTAAATTAATGTTACGAAGACGACGTGTCAGGATTACAGTTCATGCATCTTAAATAAGCTATACTATGTTGTATTAATTGATTACATTATCTACGAATATTGTGTTTAAATCTTGCCTTATAATTATGGTACTTCAAGAGGTAGTGTGGAAACGGATCTATTCCACGTGTTGAATGTGTGTAGGTTTCAAGAATAGTTTATATGTATGCATATAAACATACTATTCTTTAATGCATATAATATGTACATCTGACTCCAAACAAAAACAAAAGCGATAAAGATATTTATAACTACCCAACCTACTAATATTATAAATGCGAAAGTTTGTGTGTGTGTGTTTGTTACCGCTCAGCGCCTAAACAGATGAACCGATTTCGATGAAAATTGGTACGTAGATAGATTTAGTGCCGAGACGGACATAGCCTAAATTTTATCCCGTATATCGGTCTGGTTCCCGAGTGACATTAATTAAACACTTATCATGTTCCGAGCGGGCGAAGCCAGGGCAGCTAGTATTTTCTATTTTTGTAGACAACCTTTGCACTAGTGGACAAGTTTATGTAAAGTATTGAACCTTACAAACTTTCAATTATCGAACACTAAATAAATAAAAAAAAACTAACTAAAATATCGCCGGTGGAAATTGAACGACCCACGCGGCATATGGATATTGGTTAGGCGACCACTAACTGCTAGATACGGATTTGTTGAAAAAAGCATTAGCGTCCGTTTCCGACCTAAATAAACCTGTTAAAATCATTGCGTGCCGACATCCAATAAAAACTCCAATGTCTTTATTTAGGTTGCAGTTTGCCATGACAGCCATAAAATCATGATATTCACTTAAACAACACACCAAATGACCGTACAAGATGTGCATAAGAAATAAAACTGTTTTAAAATTATTCAATTCCAGTACCCCTAAGGCATCAGTCGGCTTCGAGACGTTTCTTCTTAAATTATTAAATGTACTCTTATTAAAGTTAATAAGACTAGAGTGGTTGAAATCGTGATCGTTCGCTGCAGAATTGAATATTTGCTAATTCATTTACCTCAAGTTGTTTGTTTCTTGATACGGGTCCTACACACCTAACACCAGTAGTGTGAAACGACGAATCTATTTTGTATTTCGTCGTTTCGCACCATGGTATTAAACATCGAAAAGCTTTTTAGCTTAGAAAAGTAAGCTGCTATCATAAAACACCGTGGTGCGAAACGACGAAAAATAAAATAGATATTCGCCGATTCACACCACTGTTCCGAAACAAGGAATTTGAAAATGGTTCTTGTGCAGTTCGCCCGTGGTCATAACGCGTCTTTGCATACTGCTCTGCTCCCATCGCCAGTAGCGTGGTGTTACATAGCCTATAACCTTCCTCAGGAACTGGGCTGTACAACGCAAAAACAATTATTCATATCCGACTGATAGTTCCAGAGGTTAGCGCGTTCAAGAAACAAACAAACAAATTTCTTTCACTTTATTTAATAGTGTAGATCAACTAACACAGAAATGGCAGTAACGTTATTAGATAAGAATTACTAACAATTTTTTTTTCTTAAAATTATCCTAAATGAAAGCTTCAGAAATGATTTTGCCTGCCAGTACTATATTTTAAGCTATAATACAATAAAAAAAAAACGCGTGACTGAATACCTCCATATACAATTATGATAGTCCATGGGCACTCCTGAAACTTAATGCACTCAATTAGAGACAAACATTTTCATCAACATACCTCACAGGCTTAAGGTTTTCCATGACGTCAGATTTGAACTGAAGGCTTTACGTTAGTTGGATATACAGCACCTCGCTTAGAACCCAGTGTTAACCGCAAGAAGAACGACAAGAAACTAAGAACTAAAATGGAGGTGGAACATTTAAAACTTAGGTTTTATTTCTATGTGATTACTTACTATGAAAACTACGGTAAGTGATCGTAGGAATAGAGTAAATAATGGATTTGCTGTAATATAATTGATACTAAGTGATAACTACTATTCTAAAGATCTGAAACGACAAGAGACATTGTTGACTATGTCTTTAAATTGTCATTTACATTATCTCTTCTGCTGCTAATACTGCATTTATTAAGAACGATAGAAATTATTGGTCTCTAAAGACTTATATTCAGTATTGCTATAGCTATGATAGAATATATATACTTCATCAGATCGGCTGTTCAAATTTAAGTAAGAAATATCTCTTTAGCCTATTTTTATTGTAAGTTACGTTTATGCTATTACAGCGATTTTATTTAATTATTATAATTATTATAGACATGCAAAAAGATTCTTGGTTACATTGAGATATTATGTTATTAGATTAGACATAAAATAATTATACATACTTTGAAGTTAGAAATAATTGACGGAAATTATTTCAATCATCACACCATCACTAGTGTCATGATTGTAGACATTTAAGCCAATTAACAACATAAAGACAAAAAATAAAAAGATAATTACATAACCTAAAACGGAAACGTTTTTGAGTTAAGCACATTCTTATAAACACAGGTTAGCTTTGACTAGCTTATGAAGCAAACTCTGATCACGCATGAAATATTAAAATCACAAGTACAATGGTCGAAAATAATGACTTAACTAGTATACTGGCACCTTGTAATGATCAGCTTCGAGTTTAACAAAGAACATTTTTTATTTTAACGGTCATGGGTGACCGGCCTCTAGTTACCCGTGAATGATACTTTCGTAACCACATCTTCACATGCCAATGGTTTTAGTGCAGCATAAACGCTATGATTATTTAAACAAGACAAAAACTATAAAACTACAGCTTGTTAACTACGTAGATATCTATCAGATTCTGCCTATAAAGGAAGTAGTTTGTGTTGGGAATTTTGATGAAACAAAGAGTACACTGATTCTTTATGTTATTAGCATAATGTGTTTTATTCGTTTTATCTACTTTTACGTTTTTATTGCCATTGAAATAATGGTAGGATTCAATTATTACTCGGATATTTGATAGCTTTTAATAATCCACTGAGGATTTTACTTTAAAAATGTGTATTGGCCGAACACGTTTATAAAGTACATCCCGGTAAAAAGCCGAAATGGCCTAGTAGATAAGGCACCCGTACTTCGTAAACACGAAGCAGTGCGTTCGAATCCGCGTAAGTACCAATATGATTTTTCAAATCATATATACTTTTTAAGTTTCTCTTGGACATTACTGACTAAAGGTGAGGAAACCTGGACTTAAAAGTCTGAAATTGCCAATCCGCCTTGAGCAAGCGTGGCGATTATTGCTTATGCCTTCTCTATGTGATAAGAGGCCTTGCCCTGCAGTGGGACAGGAAACAAGCTGATATAATTATATAAATGGAATCTTTGTCTAGGGCAAGATTCACAGACCGCACTTTGACTTTACAAAGTAAAGTCTAAACTTTGTACCAAAAATATGTTTGAATATGAAGTTGAAAGTAATCTTCGGCAATACAAAGCTTACTTTGGGAAGGTGCCTTTGCTGTAAAGTAAAGTCACGATTGTGAATCTGGGCCTAAGATACATATTTTTGGTACAAAGTAGATCTTTGCATCAAAGTAAAGTCAAAGTGCGGTCTGTGAATCTTGCCCTAGGATTCGCTTGCGAGACAATGTAGATACCTATGCATAAAACTAATTAATAATGTATTTACTAATAACGAATAGTTTAGTCTGACGACCTACCGTCAAGAATGGTCTAGAATGGTACGAAGCTTGCCACAAGCTTGGTTTTTATTTATGTCATCTCATCCCTAACCAACAACAAGTAATTTCTTATTTTATTTAGATGTTTTATTTCAAATGTCATATTGTCATCTACCGACTTTTAGAAAAGTATATTATGATCGTAAATGTTTGTTTTCCCTTTTAAAAATGCCATTCCACCCTTAACATAGCTTATGGTTTGATAATAGGGCAGGTACATCCCCTATTACCGTCAGAGCTATTACTGTAATTGGGACGTAATATTCTTCTCGGTGGGTCCCCAAAAGTTCGTATATTGTTATTTCAGCATAAGTTTTATGTCATTATTAGGTACTTACAAGCTTGAAAATTTACCTTCTGTTTTTCGATACGCAGAATATTTGGTTTAAATTGAGATTTTAATTATAAATTATAATTTAAATAAAGGCCGTGATGGCTCAGTGATTGAGGCACCCGCTTCGTGAGTATACAACGAAGTCGTGGCCTAAACCGAGCAGTATCAATGTGACTTAAACAAACAATTTTTCGAACAAGTAATCAGAGCCAGAATTAAAGTTTACTGTTCCTAGCCGTCATATAAAATGTTAAAGTATTGTATACGGACTTAGTTGTAACCGATTTTCTATTGCAGTGGTTTTAATAATGTAAATATGACTGCGTTTTCTCTTGGTGCTCACTCCAACGGGTTCCCCCTATCTGAGAGCGAAATCGCACTCTTCCCTATACGAAATAGAGTTATGAGCGATTCATCATTGTGATATATCTTATTGTAACACAATACAGTATCATCCCTTTATTGCCAAAGGGGTAATCAGAACGGTATGCCAACCAAGTTTTGCCAAATATCTGACATATTTGATGTGTAATAAGAGGCAGACCTATTACTACTCGTATATAAATACCGTATGAAATTCAAGTCTCTACGTTAATATTGAACATTACGCGACAGAAAAATAGAAATAGGTACTTATTCTCTGACCCGCCAGTCAAACTCGAGATCTTACAACTTTACTGTAGTACGCAGTGTTAATGCATTACTGAGGCTGGTAATTATATAAAAATTTCTAGTGTTTTGTAGCAAGTTCGAGAGTTGTCCTTTGAAAATTTTTGATGATCTGAGAGAATCTTATCAGATTCTGAAAAATGTCAATCAATCTGCAATATTGTGCTATCTGCAATAATGTTTATAATAATAATTATGTAAAATTCATTAAGGTAGTAAAAATATTATTTTAACGAAACATTTCAGCAGAGCTTTTATACATTCATGTGCGTTGAGAACCACTGAAGAATGTCAGCATTCAAGCAACCTGAAGGCGAGTAATTAGCTGCTATTAACAATAAGCGCCAAATAGTAGATGCTCTCGGGTCTATACAGCTTTGTTTGAAATAAGGAATGTCTGGTATGCAGGTGATATGCCTGGATCTATATTAAATCCTGGTATACTCATAATTATTTAAATATGCTTTAAGACAATTAAATTCGAAATTTAAAATAGAAAAATAAGTTAATACTTAAATAAGTTTCATACTAAATTCACTACAGGTTGAGGTATTTGTGTTAACTTGGGCACTAGACAGAATAAAAATAAATAAATAAAAATTTATCGGTCTCTTTCATGTCACATTAAAGTTTATTTTAATTAGTCTAGCATTTTAAACGTAAATAATATTAGGAAATTAAACGGCAACTATTAAATATAGAGGGACGAAATTTAAACACCAAGAGCGTCGAGCGATAACTTTTCTATTATTTATTAGATTTCGTTCTTCGTCAAAATAATTTTAGGTTTATAAAGAAAAATATCTAATTTAATATAATGTTATGGATTTTAATTTTTTTTACATCTTGTATTAAATAAAAATATGTCTTTTATTTAATCGATTCGATCCTCTAAGAGTTTTCTTTTGGGACATAGACATGGAAAACATCTTAAATATAAAAATAATCCCATTTCTTCCACAGCCGATTTATATATTAGTTAGCACAAAGCATTTGACCACACACTAATAGTAATGTTATACTCAGCAATACAATAAACGTTAACGGTAAACGTTATTTTAAACTTCTAACAGCAGAAGCAAACGGGCAACATGTTCATTATACAATATAATAGTCTTCATAATATAACGCTGCGACCAAACGTGGTCGTGTTAACAATAAAACTAGTATAACGCCCCAGGTACGCCTGTTAGTGGAAACTGAATAACTAGAGTTAACGCTTTGTGTTATGTTCTAGCTCCATACGAGCTTAATTAATTAATATTAACAAGCCACGTACCATGTCAGCGGAACTCCTTGGTGTAATAATTTTGTTACATATTTATACGGTATTCATTGGAACATGCTGATAATTAGGTAAATTTAAACCAGACTGAAAAGAGATATATAATGTTACAGCGTTGTTGAGAAATCAGTCAAAATTTTGATTTGCCCATTGTATCAAACGTTCGATTGTGAACCATTGTTTGGCGCTCAAGCAGCGAACCGATTAATAAGAACATTTCGAGCCACTGTCGCCCATTCCTAAGTTTAGTTACTTAATATGTATTGACCAACTGGGACCATTGTTCAGATAAATAATTATTCTGTATCAGACAACTCTTCGTCAAATTTAAATTTTAAAAGTATATACTAATGTTGTTGACTTAATTAAATGTACTGTTCAATTAAAAGTCTATTGTGATTTTGCAAACACGTTTTCGTGACACGTAGAAGTAATACAATTTATTTTATAAGGATAAAAATAATTATATCGTATTCTAAAAAAAATATTTGAATTACTATTTCTTGAAGATCAAAAAACATCTAACCAATTTTATGCGTGTTCGTAGAAGCTTAACATTTTATTAAATACTTGGATTTTGTAACAATTTTACTTTGACAGTGTGGTGTTCCTATTAACAACAACTTACTTCGAGATCTTATAGCATTATTCGTTTGCTACTCCTTATTATTATAGGCATATTATTATCTGTTGCGCTATAGACCACCTGATAATCATCCTTCATGGACCTTCGAAGCACCAAAAGCAAATTAAACATTGCGTCTGACGCCTGCGTTAACCGAGCGCACTGTGTATGCAATATACACGTATAACTTATTTTTATTTTTATTTAAATAAAACTTTACACCTCTACCTAATGAAATATCAAAACTTTTGAACAGTGTGGTGTCCTTATAAATAGTAAAAGGACAATCGTTTTTAACTGGTGTACAGGTTTGAAGGGATTCGCGGGACAATCCTGTTAATTGCGTCCAAACTTTGGGACGAAAGCTTTTTAATTAAAACTTATTCAATATTATAGAGACGGTCCGAGCCGGTTATTCGAATAAGTTCGACTTAACATAGCATTGTGACTTTGATTTCACTAATTAGATAAGACTTTCAAATTATAATTATTATAAGTCGTTTTGGAAACAAAATTATAACAAATATCAATTCTAAATTTAATACAGTTTTAAATGAGTCTTTATAATAATTTATAATGCTAGTCAAAAAGTTTGTAGTTTTAGTTTATACTCTTTCTTGATGTCACAATATGAGTTATGGGACGAAGTCCATAGGCATCGCTAAATTACAATCATTCTCATATTACAGTTGGTATTGTCCCGTAATGTAATTTCCCCTATAATGTAAGCGTAATTAAATAATAATAGTGTCAGTTGTCGTTTATCTGATATTTTAAATATGTTTATCTTCTAGTGGGTAGTGTTAGTGAAGCTACAATTATTTGGCGGTATAATAATAATAATAAAAAAATTAAAATGTTTAAGAATTTCGGTTAAAATAATACCTATTTTTGGTATTTCTTCTGACTGAAAAAAATATCATTCTATATTTACTATTGAAAATGTAAAAACATTAAAGTGCAAGGATTTAATGATGGTATTTCTTGTGCATAAAGTTAATAAGATAAGCCTATGATATGATCAGTCAAAAAACTTTATTAAAAGCATTTTATCATAGACATGATGTTATAGTAGCTGTTGCACTGATCAAGTAAGTAGGTATGTTCATGGCACAGCGCTAGCCAGCTATGCCATTTATTTTCTAGTAACGGCAAACGACCAATAAGTCTTGCTTCCCGGGATATTAACACTATCATAGGTTACTCTCCAGTTTTATGAAGACACATTAGACACGGAAATTCCAATGAAAATTTTCACATATCTACGTTTTCAATTGAATTTGGTAGTATATTCTGTTTAGTAGAAATGAATCAACAAAATCTGTCAACAGAAAAAAAGGCAATTAGTTCAGTACTGTATTTGTGCGAAAAAATATAGCTTTTCGTGATTAAGCGGCAGTAAATTAAATGTATAAAGAACGATGAGGTCGTATGTGCCTCACTTTATTTAGTGGAAGTGGACGTCGGACGGCCAAATAGCTAAATGTCCAATAAGTCCCGCATTCGATATTAACTGCGACATAGTTTACTGCACGCGCCGTCTGTTCATTATTGCCGAGCTCAGTTTTATGACATTCGAAATTCGAATTTATATAATTGACCGGTTTAAATACCGGAACGGGTCGAAACTTAATTATTGTAAGCTCATAATAAAATTAATTGTAGACGGTTATGGAATTATTTAGTTACAATTGCCTAGTTTTTACTTTACTTCTGAAGGAGGCGACGCTGACGTATATACCTAATTAAATAAAGCCGCTTTTGCATAATTGAAAAACGAAATAATTATAAAGTGAAATATTCAGTTATGATTTACACCTGCTATCAAGTTGACTATCAACACAATCAAAAAGTTACAATTGGCAACTTGACAAAGTTAGTAAAATCCCGCATGTTTAAAATAAGACTAGTGTAAACCACAAAAGGAAACCTCGAATGTTCCAAAAATATTTTGTCAGTACTAAAGCTGGGATATAAAGAGGGATAGACCAAAAAGCCGGGCTTGCGTGCCAGAGACTGAAGAGTCCTCTGATGTGTTATTGAGTTCAATTTGCGTTTTCATATTCATCTGCCTGCGCTGTACCCGTACGTCTTTTGTAAATAAGTGTACTGGTATATACAGAATTCCGTTTCTTTGAAACTATTTCATTTTATATTTGGTTTTGATATTATAGTATCTAGTATGTAACGACGTTGAGATAAGTAGTTCATAATACATTAATTTGCAGACTTAGATCTTTACTAATTGGACTTTTTTTATAAATAAATAAGTAGACATTGAACACGGTAACTTATATTTGTACAAAAGGTATTTTCATAATTAATGTTAATGTCATATTATTAGTTCTTAGTAGCTCGTGGATCAGTGTTCTGCTGGCAGGTGTATTCAGCTAAGGACATAAACCTGCTAGCAGGACAGACACATGCATAATAATACAGTATGCTGATTCTATGCATGAATTTGTTTTAACGTAGACATAATGTCGCCGTTTATTAAAGGTATTGTTGTGCATCGTCATAAAAAGAGCGAATAAATCGAAAATTGTTTACATTAATTTCAGTCGCTTTTACAAATATAATCTTAAATAATTTCGGTCGTTCTCTATAAACAAACATACCTACTTTAATTATTTCAAAATGCGTTTTTTTTTGTCTTGCATTGGCTTTCATTAATATTGACTTGTACTCCGGCCTTAATAGAATGCCAAATCGACAGTTGGTCGTAATAATAAAACATGTAATAAATATTTATCGACAGTATTAGAGTTAAATGTAAAGAAATATCTTTCCTTTTTCAATATAATTAATGTCTATTTACGCCACGCACGATGTGATGACGTCATCAGTATTCCAACCGTGACTCTCGAGAGAATATATCGAAAGTTGTCTTTATTTTTTAGTCGGAGTACAGGTAAACATGTTTTCCTTTTGTTTTCATCTCATACATTAGAGTACTAAAAGTGACGTATACCTTGTCTAGATATACGACATAAAAACGCCTCTGTTTAACCTCTCTTAGTATAATGTATTTAGACATTTTATGTTTTATGTATTTTTTTATGCTGCGAGTTATGGCGCGCATACGGCCTATGCGAAAACTCCTGATGTAAGGAATCTGTTGTCACATTTTTAAAGATATGGAAAGAAATAGAAATATGCCTTGTATCTACCATAAGGTTACGGGTAATACATTAAATGAAAGTGCTTTTAAGCTTTGGTCAAAATTCCAGAACATAATTTTAAATAAATATTGTGTTAACGTATTTTTAGAACAAGACAGTATTTTCAATACTGTTTTAGATCGGCTACAAGACGCGAATTTGACCGCTGAAGGATCTCGTCAATGATTATTGAAAATTTCGACGGAAAACCAGTCGGATAACCTTGTTTGTTCATACAAAGGGTGCCTTTGGCCGATAACGCTTTTTATTCTGAAGAAATATGAGATAGATGAAAAAGCATATTTGATTCTTAAAGGATTTTCCTAGCTTTACGAAATTATGTTATTCGTTTTCGTAGTCTATTGTTACATGGACATCGATGTGGAGGAATATTTAAAGATTAATGAATTTGTAATAGCTGTTCTTTTTTTTTTGATGCTTCTAAAGATACAAATACAAATTTTTGACTAAACACGTGGCCATCTTGGGCCAAAATCAATTGTTCAATGAGTCTGGATAAACTTAAAATTTAAGTTCAAGATTTGTCTTTTATAGAGATAAGATACAGTACAGTTGTAGATTAGAATATTCTCTAAATCAAACTACGATCACTGGAAGATGTTATTAATTAATTTAAAAATACTTTGAAGAACTAACATATCGCTTAA
Organism: Parascotia fuliginaria; assembly: GCA_963082885.1. Lineage (NCBI taxonomy): Eukaryota > Metazoa > Arthropoda > Insecta > Lepidoptera > Erebidae > Parascotia > Parascotia fuliginaria. The sequence goes on along the minus strand of OY720180.1, from coordinate 6,531,367 downwards.
AAGACAGTGAAGTATAAACAAAATCAATCAAAATAGCGAAGGTAATCCAAACTAATTTCATAATCAACATCTTGGAAACTAACAAAACTATCAAAAGCCGAACGTTTATAAAACATGACAAAGAAGATGATATATTAAGAGAAGAGTAATCACACGTATATATCTACGTCCGACTTCACCAGAAATAGTTCGGATATGACTAGTGTAAACAAATTGCGTGTGCCGTGAATAATTCATCAAAGAAACGGGCGCTGACAAATGAAATCTAATGAATATGATATGAGAGGTGTAGAAAAGCTTGCTGAGATTCATGTAAAAATAGATACAGTTATCCATAGGGTAGACGCTGGTAAAAATATTGCGAGCACTTTAATTTTTTACGAGGAGCTATAAAATGGAGTTGTTTAAGTATTTGTATCATAGAACGAAGCTTTGGATATTATGACGTGCAAATTTTTCGAAGACGTCACATAGTAATGAATTCAGGTAAGATAGATATACATAAATCATGTAAAATTATGACTTCAAAATTAAGCAACAAGTGCAAGGTTACGGATTTGTTAACATAAAAATAATGAGGAACTTTGTCCTGAGTTGTATTTTTACAAAAAAAAAATTTAAATTGTGAGTTCACATTCTAGAACCCATATCACTAGCTATAGGTAGCATAGCCTTACTTTGGATCTGAATAGCGCCGTATACCTAGTTTTGTTATTATTATAAAAAAAAAAAAACTTTTTATGAACATCGATATTCATACTAGCTAAACAAGTTTCGCAGCTGAACAACAGATGCTTCTATGCGTCCATAGGTATAACATACTATGTGTAATTAGCCGCACGTGACTTCTGCATAATATTATATTACCTATAATTTTCCCATTCTCGTTACCTAGTCCTGATACAGGCCAGCTAATAGAGTTTTAATCATCATTTATTTTACATCCATCATTATTACCTATCGTATCAATGAACAAATGGATCACTGCCGTTATAGTTGTTAATAAAAATATAATTGAAGGTGCTATATTTGCTGGTGAATATAATTGAACTGCGCTGAGCCTTTACTATTAGTAAAGGTGCAGCGCAGTTGTAAAGTTTTACACATAAAAATTTTTACTTTAATTGATAACCTTTACTACAGTTCCTTAAAAATGGGAGACAAATTAAATTATAAAATTCTTCAGTCTACTGTAAGCTACATAGAGAAAATCAACCCTGAAAATGTAAGTTATCGAAACATGAGTAGTCTGGGTGTAGTTTTACGTTGTGAACCGTATGAATAGACTTCATTCCACATCAGTAATTTAATAAATATACATTATGTATACGGTATTATATATACGGTAGTAGATCCACGCTGGTTGCATGAATGGGCCGGATCGTTTGAGGAAGTACTACCCTCTCATAGAAAATTGACTTAAGAGTAGTAGTATTCGTATTACTGCATTTCGTTCGGTGAGTGAGAGTGCCGGAAGCCCTATTTACCCCTTTTCCTCTTTCTTCACCTCCCTCACTCCCTTCCTCTAACCCCACTCCCAGCCGCCATAGTGGAGGCCACCATACCAGCAGTTTAAAACGATGGCTTTTGGTATGGTGGCCACCACTTCTGGATTCCACTGACTGCTTTCCATGAAGCGGGGTGGAGTCACTTTGGTAGGCTAATATAAAAAAAAAAAAAAAATTATGTACAAATAGCGAACAGCCAGAGCGACACAAAACAGCAGTTTAGAAGATAGTGAAAGAGGAGATTTATAAGAATAAATTTCCATATCACTAAATTTTAAGAAACCGTTCTGACATACATTTATGAATATAATTTAACAAATAACAAGAAAATGAGTAACTAATTATAACATAAATTGTACCGCTTTATTGTCTAAATTTTCACAAAAGACGTACGACAATTTCACAAAACATTTTCTCGTATTACAAGTTTAACGATGGTGTGTAGATATTTATGAATTTGCGAAATTCTTGTAACACAAAAGAAGTAGCGACTCACAATATATCGTCACATAAAGAACTCGAAATCCTTTGATATCGTACTTTTATTACTTATGTAGAACTCTACTTACAGTATGAATATATTATTATTGGATATGTAGACGTGAGCAATTGTCGTATTTTCTTTTATTATGTTGAATCGGTTACTATCTGACAAACGAAATAAAATTACGATTTCATATAAACATGTGGAATATGTAAAAGGGTTGTTGACGGTGGATGATTTTCGAGACTGAACTACAAATCTAACTTTTTTTTAACACACATACTAGACTACAAAATGATCCCACAGCACTCTGCCTGGTGGCAAGCAATGAATGAAGTCCATGATTAGTTGTAACGATGACCACTATCCCGGTTGCAATGAAGATGGTAAATGACTGTCAAGAGTGGGGTTTATCAAAATCCTCCCCTTTTAGACTAGCGGCTTGCGTCCAGCAGTGTTTGTCTTCAGATTGGTAGATATCTCTTCAGTTATCTTGACGATTAAAGCCAGTAAAGCCATCCATTTAATTAAAAGTCAATATGTTTCACCAGTCTATCTGTGACTAAAGAAGAACTAACTTTCTGTACTCTATATTTCAAAATAAAATTATAATACACAATATTGACTTAGTAAAGACGATAACATGAAATATGTAAACACAATATATTTTACGTCAATCATTCAGAATAAGTACATACAAAATATAAGCAGTGAATTAAGTTCGATACTGTATAAATGAATAGAAAATAGGACAGTATTAATAACATAGGTTTTTAATAACCTTTCATAAACACGATGAACAACATTATTTTGTCTACCTCAACAATACAATTCATTGATAAAGACATGCTAAGACAACAGTCCGCTCCGCTAACACTTAAAGATAAATAATAATAGATATAACTCTCAGAGGCCGACTGAACAAACACGGGCATCCGTCTATATCGCGTTGCTAGAATATTGTCTTGTTTATTAGAACCGGACGCTCCCCCGCCTCAGGCAAGGATCCAATATAATGGGAATACCTACTTCAACATTATTTGCAGATACACGGGTACTTACGCGATTCGCCTCGGGCTTGTATTAACGTGTGGCATGCGCTTAAATCGACGGCGATACGAAATGTAAAGGTTCTGATACAAATTCGTGTATTAAAGAAAGTGAAACAGTATTTGGGAATTCTTTGATAGTTGTGTAATATTGACCCCGAAGCGCTGCTTTGACATAATCTTTTTGTACATAACAATAGATTCACTCGTACGATGTTCTATTCAATAATGCGTCTGTGTTATCCAGTGAATAACTTCTGTATAAGCACATACAGATATACTTAGTAAGACATGACTGTAGGCGAATATTAACAAGTTAAGATTCTTTTGAATGTTGTTTACAAACAAAGGAACTTGTTAGATGAATTAATATTAATAATAGTTGCCTCAGTATTGCGATTAATAGGTTTGAATCTTAGCTTGACTCAATTTGATTTCTGTCGACAAATAGGCGGTATTACTACCTACCTTTTGATGATTTTGAATCTAGATTTTCATCCGGCCTGAAAAAGCATGCCATACGCTTTATATAGTTAAAGACAATGGGAAATAAGCTTAATTGGATCATCTTTTGTTATATAATATGAAAGCTATCGAATAAAATAGAACTTTCCTACGAAACTTGTAGGCAAAGTGCTCTAAATATTATCGATATCAAAATAGACTAGACTAAGTTCTGTTTAACGTAACGAAACTTGAACGGGCTTCCTTCCTTTGCTCACAAATAAATTGCAACAACAGCTAATAACAACGTGTATGTATTTGAACGTGCTCGGAGCGAAATAATAGACAAGTTGGACAGAACAACATTGTAGGCTGAACATGCAGTTAATGTAACTTTGTAATAAGGGTTACAGGGCCCCTATGCTGCTTTGTTACGTTGCATAATTTCGTTATGCCCACTCTACTGAGAAAGCTTGTTGCCGAATACATTTTAAAGCAAGTTTGGAATAGAGAGCACGGAATTAACACTTAGGAAGCAGTTTTGTGTTGCAAGCGGTTGTTTTGATTACTGCTATGAATTTTGTCTTGATTAGCTCTTGGTGGAATGAAATGCGTTTATTCTCTTTCATTTGACAGTGCTAACATTACATGTTTGTTCAGCTTAATAATATAAAGAATGTTTTTATTTAGTGGTAGATTAGCGATTTATTAGCAACACTAATTAAAAATACGTGTAGGTAAAACGGCAAACCAAAAAGATGATTTTGTAATCATCATCATCATTTTAGTTAATGGCACAAAGCCGTCAACAAATAATATATTTGAAGGGTGCAGTAAAGGCAGTAAGTATTCTTAATAAGACACTGTTGCATGTCGTGTGTTGGATTATACCTTTGCTTAATGGTTTTAAGACCATGTTTGGTTTGTGCCGGATTTCCAAGGTCACACTTCCCAACGTTACAACATTTATATTGTTTATTTAGATTAATCTATGCATTTTCTTAAGTTTATAATTTTTTTCTTTACTAATGGGTAAGCAGCTGCCATTTCGTCTAAATATTAGTATCAGCGACAGTTTAAATTATTTGCAGATCCCAATACACTTGGGAACACAACGCTGGAACGCATACCGAATAGTTTTTGCGTTCTCGTAATGAGCACGTGGTCAGGAGGATTTAAGTGTGTCTGCCAGATGTTGTCACCAAAAAACACAAGGTCTCTTGAGCCACTTACATACTTAAGGACAGATTTACGGCTTAGTATAAGAATTAGGTTAGTGTCAAAATTTACACGTTTGAAGAGGTTCTTCCGTAAAATTACTTGTTCCGTCGTAAAATTGCTATTTCCTGATTATTTCTTAGAATGCTGTGTTTGACAGCATGGGCAGTGTTAATTTATGGACGCTAGTAGATAAAGGTCTTACAAACTTAAATAACTACTGTTTAATTTCTTTACAAGTCCTTACAAAAGGTTTAGATTTGCAGAAAGTCTCATGAACTTAAATTTATGCAAGCAAGCAATGAGATATTATTTAAGGTCAACTATATCCTATTATTAACAATTTATTGCATGCCATTTCATTGTAATGTGTCTGTGATTGTGTCGTTTGTAAAGTTTATGTAAACGCTTATTATATTATATTAGTACTAGCTTTCCGCGGCGCGATTTTACTCGCGTCTTTGTTTACTGCTCTGCTCCCGTTGCCAGTAGCGTGATGTTACCTAGCCTATAAACCTTCCTCGAGAACTGAGCTATCATACGCAAGAATCTTTTAAATCTGACTGGTAGTTCCAGAGATTAGCGAGTTCAAACAAACAAACTCTTTCGCTTTAAACAAAGTACAGATTTGAAGACAATTTTAAGTCTGTATTTCAATAAGTAGACAATTTATTATAGGAATGTCCCCACCAGACACAAGATATGATAGCACAGCAACTCTATAATGTTATTATACTCCTGTGATTCTATTAAGTTCTACCGCTCCACGATGTTTCTTAAGATTATTCACATGGAAAAGCTCAACAAACGTTTTTCGATTTAACCTTTGTGCAAAATTAAGAAATTAATAAATTATTTTTAAATTATTCTTATTCTTACCCTAGAATTAGAATCGTATCAGTATAAATTCTTGGAAATTAAGGTAGCAAACTTAGACGTTTTATAAAATTATGATAATGTATATGTTACGGTGGTTTATAAAGAGCTGAGTCTATACTTCTCTTAGATACCTGTTACTTCACTGTACTGATCATCAGTTGGAGCAGGGCACTATACCCTGTGCTTCACCCAGGTGAAGAACCTATATACAGTAGCATGTTCACAGTCAGTTCACATTGTTAGAAATTATTATAGAGGCGTCACTGTCATTCATAACACAGGCAGGTACTAAACGCAACATGACACCGGACTGATAATAACTATAACTAAAAATACTACTAATTAGTAAAAAAAAAATACTAAAAAATAATACTAATAATTTTAAACTTTGCGCCAATCAAGAAAAGATACATATTATTATGTTCAGGTTAGTTACGTCTTATACCTCTCTAAATAATTCTAAGAGCATGATACTATTTTATAATGGTATTAATTTTGGATAATGAGGCAATTTCATCATTGAATGTCGACATTAGCAGACTGCACAATTCAGCTGCTGTTTAAGTAAAACTGAAGTGTCGCGGAATACTGGGATCTTCGAAACAGTATTATGCAATAATTACGTAAACCGCACTAAGTGTTAGTATAGTGTAGAAGAAGTTTTTTTTAGTATATTTAATTATTCAAATGATTGAGGCAAAAGAGACGTTTGAAATATTTCAAGAAAAATAAAATATATATAATAAATATAATATATTATAAGCAACCGTAATCAGTGAAAATAAAACACAAATAATTCCAAAAGTCGAAGTGCTTTGGTTATGAAGAATAACCTCTAATATAAGTATGTTTTTTTATATTAGTCTACCAAAGTGACTCTACTCTGCCTGCTAGTAAGCAGTTAGTGGGATCTAGAAGTTGTGCAATATGACGATGTAGACTTAACTAGATTTTAGTATTCGAAAATATTTCACAATCTTATCTATAAAATTAAATGCTAACAAGTTCACTTAAAAATTATGACGTAATATATAAGTAAAACAGGTACTCGTAGTACCGAACTCTATCCATATTTACTTACCCCGCAAAGTGTCGATAGAGATAGACTATAAGCATTCCGCGAGCTGAGACGCCCATAATTCTACGCGAGTGTTTCACACGTAATAATCGGATAATGTCGTTGTGCACATGTTACGCGAATCCTAAGCGATAGCGCGGCAAATGCATTTAGGTTTGAGTGGAGACTATAAAGAGAAGCACGCGTTTGGTGTTAAAAACAGCTGTTCGGGGTATTATATTTTAGATTCAGCATTTTATTTCTTATAAGTATAATTTTTAGAATTACAGTATTGAAATGAGTTTTACTAACTTTAGGTATGGTAGCTGTATCTAACTATATTTTATGCGTTGCTAAATGGCAAGTTTGCTATATCCTCTGTATTGTTATTTCATACAATACGGTACATGTAATTATGCTACGCAATACTTAACCTTTTCAGGAAGATTGTATGAGCTATTAATTTGAATATTACCACAATGTTTATAAGATGTGCGTTCGTTCACTGCAAGGTATGGCTTTTGTGCCTACTTTCTAAACGCTATTACGACGTGCCTAATAAGAAGTGTAGTGTTGACGAATAAGTTTATTGGTTATGATAATATTCTAAATGTTCACCAAGTACTATTCGACCTAAGCACTGATTTGTAAAGCCACACAATAACTTATGAAGAACAATATCCAAATGCGCACCCGCCGTGCAGAAGGGCGAACAGAATCATAACACAAAAGAAAAATACGGTTATTTTACACCAGTGCGGTAGATTATATCTTTTATGTTCAAAATCAACAGGAAGCTTTCAAATGGGGCATGTAACCTACACTTATTATAGATGCTGTTTCGCGAGGGTGCATAAATTTTTTAACCCAAAGGGTTTGTGCAAACAACTCTGTGAAAGTAATTTGGTACTTTTTTTAGTAATTGCATGCGATACGGGGATAGATACAGCAGTAGCGCATGTTCGACAGTTTGCAGAGTTGGAAAAAGTTTCAATTCAATTTCGACGTGGAAACAAAGTAAACACTCAACCGACCATTCAGGGGTTTGCACTAAGTTCAAAAGTAGATTAGTAACACTAAATTCGACTAAAACTTTATTTGAATTAGAACGAAAAATATTATTTATGTTAAAATTATTTAAGATTCTTCAATAATGTTACTTTACTACAATCTTTATCTGTTTATAATACTATACCATAGTACTAAATGTTAAAACCATTGCTTTACGTCTATGACAAGTATTAATTTGTTAAAAAAAATACATTCCTAAACAAGTACATTAATTTGAAAATTTCACAAAACTATACTTCATTACTGCGACAATCCTGAAATAAATATAAGAAAAATGAGCTTTTTTGTTTATATGATTATACAATATAACTACTTCAGAAATCCTGATTACAAATTGCCAATAATGCCGAAATATTTAAAATCTTAGTTAAAACATGAATCTTACCTACATTACTTTCATTAAATTTACCAGTTTTCTTCTAACAGGAGTTGCGAATTGGCCATTGCTTGGTACTTTCTTTGATTTGTTGATATGTAGGTTCTTGAGATGGATTACAATCTATCGCTCCTTTGACTATGCTGAGTATATATACGTAATAGATGGTCGCCTATCTTTAGGCAGTTCTTCATCTGGTCTTAAAGAAGATTATGTTCTGGCATTAACATCTTTTCTCTAGAAGTTTTAACGTTTACAATTTTACGATATATTCTTTAGCTACACCTTCTTGTCTAGAGTTAATAGTACCAAAATTCAATAAACATTCCGTGTACACATATTTTTTTTGTAAAACCTAGTGTACCTAATACCTAAACTGTAGATTCTATTAAAATAAAACCATACTTACTAATATTATAAATTCTAAAGTAACTCTGTCTGTCTGTTACGCTTTGACGCCTAGACCACCAACCGATTTTGATAAAATTTAGTAGACATAGATCTATTAGACTTCGGGGAACAACATAGGCTATCTTTTATTGCAAAAAAATGGTCTAAAAAGATTGAAATAGGAGGATGAAAGTTTGTATAAAAAATTTTCAATGTATAAATATAGATTTAACAGACATTCACGCGGGCGGAGCTGCGGGCAACAGCTAGTAATTAAATACGTTTAGTGGCAGCTCTACGAATTTATATTATTCAAATCTATTTTAGTTTCTGACCCTGCAGTCAATGAATATTTAATTTATTATTGTCTTACCTGTCTACCGCTGCAAGATCGTCATTATGCACGTTCCAGATAGCTCCCCATACTGTCACATCTTCCTTAGGGACTATAGTAGCCACTGCACTGCCATTTTGTATCAAATTTGGCAAAGTCAAAATGGTGGTTCTGAAAGGGAAACCTCCGTCAGCTAATTTATATTTCATTCATATTGTCTGTAAAATCTTTTGCACTATAAAGTAGCGAATGAGGTCTTGTAGATTTAGAGTGTTAGATTCGATAAGATTAAAATTTGATGGCTGGCTGGCTTTGATAACTTTTTGTTAGTGCGACTCGTCTCGGCATCATGTTACGTGAAAATTTTTATGGCGGGATTCAAATTTCTATAAAAGTTTTGCACAAGTAGCGAATTAACTGTATATTTTGACACGTAATTTAGCTACGGTTTTTTTTTGTTTTGTTTTTCGATTATGTTTTCTTTCAACTAACTGTGCGATACCAACAAATATTGATGAAGGATTATTGATTTGAATTCTCTTTTTAAACAAATTACTGCCATATGCAAAGTAAACAAACTGATTATTATATTTATATACCTACTTGAATGGCACATGAAATGGCTTTATTTTATTTATTTATTTATTTATTGAATAAATATTTACATTGGAGTATGTTGAGAGTGTCCAAAAAACCTTTAAAGGTTTGTCTAGGACACTAAAATCTCGATTTTATACACATAAAAGTAGATAACTTATTTATACATCATTACTGTATTACTAATTGATTATCAAAGTGTTAGCTATCAACTTATTGTATGTAGATGTAGGTAAACACACATTCAGTGAACGCACGCAGAAGAACGATTCCAATTTCTTCTATCTTCTTCTTTCTTCTTTTGAAATGGCAACTGAGTAAAATGTACTCTGTGTTATTGATGCTGTCAACAAAGTTGTGGGTACCAAAGCACAAATTTACATTATTATAAACACTTGTACCAAAGAGTTAAATGAATCTATTAATTTATAGAAGATTAACGTTCAATAAATAAGTCTAGGCTATAATCAGTTACTCTACGCACCTCAAATATATTATGAAGGCAGGTATCTAAGTTTATCTCGATCATTACCCGCTTTTCTAGCTAAGAGCTAAACATTTTCATGACACTTATTATAGTTATTTTATTAAAAGATTTTTGCACTTAAATGTTGTTCATACATATTGCGAGAATCATCATTTAGCTCAATACTTTTCTCAAGCCAACTGAATATCATTTATTTTTATCCATTTATTTACCTCGGCACTACTAGTTGTATGAGGATTAATCATAAGGACTAATATGAAAATCTCATGCAATATAGATACCAGTATCTCGTGTAGCATGCTCATCGCCACATGTTCAGCATTAGTTGATATATAGCGCTCAAATCCAACGATCACAATATACAATGTTAGGGATTATAGGGATTCTGCTGGTTCTACGCGGTGGTCTCAGACCCTAATGTTTTTTGCAACTAACGTGACATACGGTCGAGTGCGTTCGAGGTTTGAGGACATCTGTTAAAATTTTATTGAGGTTGTATTAGAGTATGGTATCACCATTATAGTGTAGGAAATATGTGAAATAGGCAAATGTTGGAACAATAAAATTTACTTGCATTACAATAATAGAATATTTAGATCCCTTAATTGTATTATTGTAAACCGCGACAGAAAGCTTCTGTGAACCTAGTGCTTAAAAGTTAAAGTAAAAGTTGGCTTAAAAAATGTTACAAAATATGAATGTTGACTTTACAAAGTTTGAACTTATGCAGAAAATATAATATGCAAGTTTTACCAAAGTTCATTCGTCAGAGTTGCACAATAAAAAATAAACAGCACAGACGCCCTCAAAGAAAATTGTTAAACTTTCTTGTTTTAGTGCTTTTCTGATACACATACCTAATTAAATTAAAGGTTGCCTGTTAGAAATCGCTATTAGCAATAAGACCGCGCCTTGTAAGTATATACTGTATTTTAAATTAACATTTTCTTACATATATTTCTGGTAAATCTGTTGTATAATAAAGCATAAAATAAAAATAATAGTATACGAAATGCTACACATTTTTATAACTAAATTATTGTTTATGTGCATGACTGTGGCTCGATTGTCTTGTAATTTAATCATCGAGCATTACTTGTTCGAAAACGAGAACATTGCAGTGCCAGCTTACAATGCAAAGAGTAATTATTTCTTAATGATAACTTTGAGCTCTTATAATATCATAAAATATCTAGTTCCTTTACCACAAATTAACATAAATCCTATAAAATAATGATCTTTCTATTTTAAATAACAATCACCTTTGAGGTTTAAGCATTTGCATAAACACTCTTTCAATTTCAATACTTTGTAGGATTAAATTTATAAAAAAAGCAGCTCACGTGCTACCCAACTAATTTGACTATAAATTCTATTCTAAACGCTTGTAATAAAAATATATGGAACTCGATAGTGTATTAGTTTTAATAACATTCTGTGGGTTCACTGTCACCCCTTCGGTTAATGCTGGTCTCATGTTCATTCATGATTTAGGGGTTTGTATTGTGTTAACAGCGAAATTAGTATCGAAAGGTGTGACGTAGCACTCGATGGTTATTCATGCGCACGAAATGGAACCAGTTCGTGTTATGCTTTTATAGGGTTCGAGTGGGCAATTTTTTAAATGTGCATAAAGCACGGGTTTTGACAAAGAGAGTTTATTTACAGCTTGACATATGGGTTGGTAAAATATTAGCTGCGATTATGTAGTTTTTAGAATCGTATCGTTTGAGTTTTTGTGACGCAGATGAGTAGCTTGTTAGATTAAGGAGATTTAGAATTAAAGTGTTTTTCTAGCCAGTTGCTGTTTAATTACCTATATATATATTTATAATCTGAGACTAGACGTCCGCCCTCGCTTCGCTTCGGTATTAAAAGTTTCATTTAGTTTCATAACAAACGCCAACGGAAAATATCATTGCAATTGTGTCGTATTGCATCATTCACTTTTAGAAAGGGTCTTCAAATATTGAAATTCGGAAAATTACTGAAAAATATGTTAAACATAATAAAATATAGGCTATGTTATCCGCTTCATTTATTAATTACTAATGGTAATGGTTTTTTTTAAAATCGGTAATGTAGATTTTTAGTTAAATCGTTTAAAATATTTATTAAAGGATGGTTACGTAAATAAATATTCATTCAATATCATGTCGTAAAACACATACCTATTCACGTGCGAAGCTTTGTGACTAATGCAATGAAATTTACTATCTAATACTTGCTAAGATGTTCAAAGCCGTTTGCATTCTAATGATCTAAAGCAACAAGACAACAAACATTCACAGTACAAATAAAACCAACGAGCCACACTCCATAGACAATTTTATAGTGATATTAATATGCAACGCGTCTAGGAATTGCTCACTTAAACGCCAGTTAACGTACACTTCACAACACTTGGCCTAACGAGAATTTTGCATAGATAATTTTGTTTAAACGCAGTTTACCAGTTTAATCGTAGGTCAAGCACGGGCGGACGCCACCTAAGCGTTTTCTTAATTATACCTTAAATTGTAAAGGCTCGCTCGAGATTCGCTACTGACTATTTAAGTAAGTCTCATGTTCTTCTGAAATTAATGTCTGAAATGAACTTGATAAACAATGTACCTAATTATTTTTTAGCTTTTAGAGAGAGTTTTTGATGAAAGCAATAATATATGTGCATACAATAAAACATAACAAAGTAAGTTACTAAGCAATGGATATCAAGTCCATGAGTTAATTTACATTTAGTCTAAATATGTATTACAAAGTGGTTCCGAAAGAACTGTAAATTTTGTCACTTTTTGATAGATTTGTGAACACAGAAACTTACCAAACTGCAATATCAGTCAGACCACTCGGCCTTTGTCAGCCGATTGATTCTAAGCGCCTAATTAAAATCATGTTGGCCGCTTTCGCTTTAAATAGTTGCATGCCTTCGAACTAATGCGAACCGTACCTATGCGATGAATTAATTAAGTACCAAACCAACACTAAGTTCAGATTTGTAACAATTAAAGATACCATACTTTACTCGTTGAAACTCCAAAAGTTTACGGTTAGTTTAGTTCCGTACACAATTTGGGGTCGGACAGAGAAGCTTTTCATTTTTACCGTTAAAATTCAGAATTTAAAGTTGAAGCCTTCAAAGCCCGAACTGATGTTAGTAACCAGGCAGTGATTAAATTATAACATCGACATTGGTAGAGTTACTAAAACTATGTAATTTTAAATTAAATTTTAATATTCGCGCTTTACACGATTTATAAAGTCTAAAGTTTAAAAATGTTTTAAACAGATTTTAACATAGATGTACATTTAGTCAAAATAATCAAAAACAACATTAATGAAAACACATTTCAGTATAAAAACTGACACTATGAATTGACACTTTTATAAAGTATCTATACACTTTATAAAATGCTAGGGAGTCTAAGTCGTCCATGAGGTTACCACTTACCATCAGGTGGAATGTTTTCTCGTCTGTCACTAACGGCAATAAAAAAAGAATAAGTTTAATAAAATTATGATTATTGTAAAATTTAATCCAGTTCATAGAACCCTACTAAAATAAACTATCATAATAAACAAATAAGTTCCTTACAGAATCAAGTAAAATAGGTATAAACAGTCATTATAAATACATCAAAATTAAATAAATAAATACATTTTGATATTTTAAAACTCTTAGGTGGAGATAGTGGCCTAATCTAACAACGAAACCAGTTCTGCTAAAATCGGTTTAACAATATCAATTCTCTTTTGCCTCAGTTTTACATAAATCGAATGTGAAATATCTCAAAACTATTTAGTTTTACGGCTTTTAAATGCCATTTTGATCATTCGGAAGCTAGAAACCACGTCGTGAAATATCATAATACATAAAAATATAGCGTAATTATCATAAAAAGTATTTTTATATGAACAATGTTAAATTGTATTTGTAATTTATAATGATAAACATTGAATAAATCATTCGTAGTATTTATCTCTTCAATTTCAATTCATATGTAAATGAATGTGAGCAGATACAAAAGATTGACATTCATGTAAATAAAAATGTCTTTATTTCGCTATTTATCTGTTATTTTAGCTTCTGTATTAGATGATTATGGAAATGTCGGTATCAATAGTGTTTTGCCCTTATCTTTAATCATGTTATAAAGACAATTATAATATAAGTGACCTGGTTCAGACTTTTCTTAATATGTCAGATTATCTGGTTCCTTGAAATATTTTGTAGTAGGTATATTAATAGATTTTTAAATAGTCTCATTGCACAAATTTATTTGATTTGTATCAGACACGTTGTGTAATTTTTAAATAACGAATATTTTTCGCTAACGCAACTTTTACTCGAAATTTGTGCATACTTCGCATATCACAGGTGTATGTATGTAACAAGATTATTTGCCACGATGATGTAATCCACGATATTACTACTTATATATAATTATCTTTGTATGCAAAATTAAATTTATACATTAATTAAATTTATACGTAAATAATCATTCTATTTTTGACGCTGGCAAATTTAATAGATATTCGTTCGCTTAAAAAAAGAAAAAGAAATTAAACGTCAAAAAAAGTCAGTAATTTTTAATACAACTTCTTCATTACAACACCAAATAATATTCAGTTTTCAATGTAGATAATACACGAAATTTTGAAAAACTAAACAGACTGTCAGAGTCCATTAGTAGGTATATTCTTTATAGAGCAAATGGTTTGTGGAACAAGTTTAATCAGAGTTGATGCAGTACACACAGTGGCTGAAAGTAATCTGATACTAGTTCAACAAATCCGTCGACTTGTCGTGTGACATCGAGAGACACGTGTGTGGATGTCAGGCATACAAGTGATCCAGTAGCGAGAAATACGATCTATAACATAGATGTAGTACAATGTTATATATGAAAAAAATAAAGCTGAATTATTTGTGTATTTTAGTTCTAAAATGTTTGTTCCTTTGTTACTGAGGTACCTACTTGCAATTCGTCTCCGCTTTTCACACTAACACTAATATTATTAACAATTTTTAAAATTCACGTCATTTCTCTATCATAATGTGCATCGATTAGATAAAATATAATAACACGTAAACCTTTCGGGGGAGTTCTTTAATGCATAGTAAAAACTGTATCAAAATCTGTTGAGTGGTTTAGAAGAGCCAACTTAGCGAAGAAAACGAATGAAGAAAACAGCAACTTTGATTTATACTATTAAATTTATAGTTAAATTGTATCTTTACATCATCATATCATCCCATTATTATCCCACTGCAGGGAAAGGCCTCTCCTCATACTGAGAAGGCATGAGCATTAATCGCAACGCGTCCTTAAGGCGGATTGGCGATTTCAGACTTCCTAAGAAGTCCAGGTTTCTTCACCATGTTTTCCTTCACCGTCAGTCTGTAATCTCCGGATAAACTTATAAAGTATAATATATAATTTGAGAATCACATTGGTACTTGCACACACGGTCATCACGTCTTTATCTAATGTATCTTTACATATAAATGCGATAATTTATATTATAGACGGAATCTAAAATACTTAATACATACACACAAAATGGAATAAAAACTCCATCAGCAATACAAAGAAAGGTGAAATAAGTGATGCAGAAACAAGATCGTCGATGTATTTAAAAATCAAACATAGCTGGCAATTGGAATCTAACACCGTGGTACCACCTCGCCTTCTAAACAAACATTCCTACGAATGTATCCGAAATAACATTATAAATCATTTCCCTCACAAACTGATGGTTTTTTCTCGTGAAATTTGTTATTTCGTGACAATCTGTTCCGCTATTTGCTTAGTGTCTCTAAACAGATGGTCGAAATGCATCCATCATAACTGGATTTTGAATTTTGAGTGTAATGAATCCTACGTCTGTGACAGGAACTAATAGCGTCTTACGAAGAGAAATTCATTAATTTTCGTTTTGGTTATAAAAAGTTCATTACTGCATATCTGAATATAAAGTATATTTTTTGATATTTACGATAGGATATAGGAATGAAAATATGAAATTTCAAAATTATCATACACTAGCTTTCTGTGGCGCAGTTTTACTCGCGTCTTTGCCTACTGCTTTGCTCCCGTCGCCAGTAGCGTGATGTTACATAGCCTATAACCTTCCTCGAGACCTGGGCTAATAATACGCAAAAATATTTTTCAAATCCGACTGGTAGTTCCATAGATTAGTGCGTTCAAACAAACAAACAAACTCTTTCGCTTTATATAATAGTATAGATTACCATAATATATCATAATTATATAATAAATCATAATTATAAAAAAAAAGTATTAAAATTTTGAAAGTAAATTTAAAAATCATAATTAAATGAATGTCCATAGCTATTACTTTTGTTTTGGATAAATTACGGCAATGTTCCTTTAGGAACAATAACGTAATTCGGCTTATTTTGCATAAAAACTGTTGATTAGCAAATTGATTATTAATATTAAATATAAACTTGACAATATCATACTAATTGAGCATAGTGTTTCAATAGCTAGGTACCTAGTTAAGTAAAAAGGCGAACAAAATAACGCGACATTTTATTTCGCTTCGTCGAAATTCATCTCACAAGAGTTTTCGCTACTTTGCCATCAGAACTCGGGCTTGATCAAGTTCAAGATTGAAAAATAAATTCTAACAAGCATTAGCAGACTTTTTGCAACAAACCAACAAGTACGATTGCGGCGTCCGTATCATGTTCGAAATGCTATTAGGAGCTGACATTTGCTCTCTTGGTGCACGGCCATTCGAGGAATCTCAAAATTACTCATTTGGTATTTCAGTCACGGGCCGCAGTGCCGATCCAACGCTGATTTTTACTTCTTTCAATTCCAATTGCACTATTTCACCAGGTAATTTGTCTTCATATTTTGCGGAATCGACGCGAACCTAGAACATTTGCTGATCAGTGAACACAGTTTAAAATGAAATATGGAAATCGCTATTTTGAATGGGAGATCGTCTTGCTTTTTAGGTATTCTGAATTACTTAAATTGAAGAGATCGTTTTATATTTTATTTTTGTAGCGTGGGTCTTAGAATTTGTACCAACTTATTGCTCTAATACGTCATATGTGTCTTACATTCCAAATTTTATCATCAACACCACTTATGTCTACACCTACACACCAATTATTGATCCCACAACGATGTGACGAAAGCCACCGGAGCTTTAAATTAGTGTTGAAAATTACCGTAACCGTTCCGCTTACATAATATTTTGCTTCACGATTAAATGTTTTATAAATATGACACACTTTGTATGATTTATTATTATTAGCTTGTTGTAAGAAAACAGTTAATTGGATACTTTAAAAATCTTTTTAATCAATTTGCTTCTATTTAGAACGCACTTTGGTTAACATATACAAAATAAGAAGCAACATTAATCTCAATTCAAAGTAAAACATCATTAAGTCGATAATATATTCCGTCTAGACTAGATCAGAGCAAAAGCAAAAACTTTTTAAAGCACCCTCGGGGTGAAATTTGTCAGAAGCGCCGTGAGTTAGTGAACGCCTAGTGAAAGAAAAAGTCCCCGAAACAAATTGTTGGCAAACGAGAGAAGTGTCCAAGAGCGAAAATATGTTGATTGAATAAAGAAAAACTATTAAAAGTTTTGCGTTAGAGTTTCTGGTTCACTTGCGACAGACAAAACGAACGCAGTGCGTGGAACGTTGCAAGTTTAACTATACTATTGTACATTGAACTTGTCCTGAGTCACTTGTACATTTTATACATTGTACTCCAAGTGCAGCTGAGCTTAAAACTTTCATGTTCTTATAGAAATTGATTTCAGTACAAAACAATAAAGTGTCTTCATTATGTAAATTGCGCGGACATTTTTAATAAATAATGTATAAAAAAAATGTTTTTTTTTTTAATTTTTTATGGTTTATTAACTTTTTTTCACCAAGTTTGAATAACATTCGGATTGACTATGATAATATAAATTGTATATGCTCTTATGAACTTCAACGAAAAGTCATTCGTGCTTTTTCATTATAGCGTCAAAGGTCCATTTCCTCTTTTTTCCTTCCTTATTCCCTGGCTCTAGTAGAGTTTGTTCCATTTTCAGAACAAAATCTTATAACAAATGATAACTTCACTTCCTTAAATAAGTACATAATATTTATAAGTTGCTTGATCCACAATTAATAGACAGATAAATGTTGTTTATACTAGGTATATAAAATTTACCAATATCTAAACAGAAAGTTACCATGAGTCAAAGTTTTTGTGGACGCAATATCAGTGCAGAACTTAGTTTCCCTTACCCTTAAGATTCATATAACTTTCTTAATACTTGGATGAGATTATACTCACTCGGCCGTATGCTATACTTAACAATATATCCATATAATAATAAAAACGACAATTCCCTTTTATTTGTTACATTAACTTCTACGGCAATAGTAAACTAATATGTGATACGTCTGGTTATTAATTCTGCTCAATAAAATCGAATTGTATAGGATACTTTCGAATATATGGGATAATAAAAAAACATTTTACTATTGGTAGCAAATGCTAATTTATAGGTAGTCAGTAATGTTGAGGGTTATATCTTTTGATAATGTTGATTATGATTTTTTCATAGTATAGTTCTTTTGCAGTCAATATATTTACTCCGTATATTGTATAGGCATATTACTAAACATCAATTTAACCAACTATTAACAAGTTGTAAATATAATCTGTTCTGCTTTATAAACTTTCTAGGCCCGGTTAATTTCATCTATAATAATTACTACACCTATTTTGTATATACTTACATAAGTCAGTTAAAATTTCAGGGTTAACTTTTTCACACGCTAAGACATAAAACTGATAAAATATTTTCGGGTTCTGTTACAAAACAAATAAAAGGAAATTTACAATGGGTGCAACTGTCACATTGAATTATTTGCATACCATCACTGTGGACGGGACCCAAATATCTTTCATTCCACTAACAGCCTTCGAATAATTCACCCAATGTGTCTCTTTAAAAAACCCGACGTCAATTAAAATAACGTCGCATTTTTTTCGATTACCCCAAAAAGTGTCGGACCGGGCGACGAGCTTTTGAATCTTTTGCCGCGATAGGCACATTCTACAGGTGCAATGTCTGCTGGTGGCCAAGCGTGTCAAACTAGCGGTCGCCAACTATATTTATACATCTTTCAAAATACTTTTAACTGATTATAAACTTTATCCCTTACGATGTAACGAGTATTCTGACCTACGTTAATATTTATGTCGTCGGTAAAAAGTTAGGATTAAAATGATAGAACATTTTAGTTGGTTAGAATTTCTTTGTCCTTTTCTGACGAGGTGTTTAACGTGCAAACTTTTTTCCTCATCAGGAGTCAAGCGTGCAGTAATTAAACGTTGATAAAATCTTGTTACCGGTACAAGAGCGTATATATTTGTGAGTTTTAAGTAAAATTAAAAAAGAGGGGTTTATTTTAAACTCAGTGGTGTTTGATGAAAACATTAATTTCCCTCGGGGACTCTACGCGGTTTATTATTACATGAAAGGAGAACATTAACTTTAGTTTAAGAGTGTTCTTATACTTAAGATAGGTAAAGGAAAATAAAATTCTTATTAAAGACCATCAGTAAAAGTATTACTACTACGATATACGAGTAGTTTCAGAAATTTACCAATTCGAAGTAGGTAGTTGTAATAAAATTCAGAAAATATATAATCAGAAAAACTATTGTTTTCTAATAAAAAAAAATGCAAAATATTCTTAAAATTTAATTTTCGTTAAGGGTTTAATATCACAGTTTAGCTTATGTTATGACGACCTTAATCTATATTTTAACAGATATTTCATCACCTAATCCTTTAAGCTATACCTACTAATCAATAGTCATGATCGCATCACATTACTGCATCCATTAATTATTTATTTAAATTCAAAAGTATAGAATTGCACTGCGGGTTCTCTATATTTGCATACATGCATACCTATAAGCACATTAAGACAATATATTATTAATCTTTAATTTACTTTATTAGCTCACTCCCCTACAGCATGCAGACACCCTCGCCCTAGGGATTTGCAGGAGAGAGCGAAATTTAAATTTGAATGACCCCTAAAATCACCTATAGTTAGAATTTAGGTATATTTACCTTATTACTGGATGTACAAACATAGTCTTTTTTTGTTTACTCAAGAAGGGGTTTCATTTAATAAACTTATGAACATTGTGTCTAATTGTTAAACAGAGGGTCTTTTACCGCAGATAAAGTAATTAAAAGAAGTAGCAATTTTCTAATATAAATCCTGTGGATTATTAATAAAATTAATTATTATAAAAATAATTATCAACAAATTTGTATTAGTTTTCTTTTGTAAAAAGTCGACCACAATTTCTGTTTCTCCCAAAAACTGTTATGTGTATTTGTTAGAAACGCGTTCTAAGTTGCTAAACTTCTAATATCTATTTAATTTAAGGATTCTAGAAATTGTTACTTGACTAAAAAACATGGCTGATAATATGGTACTAAACCACCCCAAGCAGTAGATCATGAGTTAAGTTATTTAAAGGTTATCATAAATTGCCATAGTGATTGATGTAGACATGGTTTAAACGATGAGTTGCATTAGTTTTGTATTTTACATTTACTCGCAGATTACAAAATTAGTAAGTACATTTCTCTTTTGTTATATATTATACAACAACGATATATCAAAACGTGTTTTTTTTTGTAACGTAGTTATACTTCCGAGTGACCCTATTATTTTTAAGTATTGTTGCGTGACAGTAGGTGCTTCGTTGATACATTGAGACTGGCTCAGGGCAGAGATAGGTCAATCGGTACATACTCGTATTATAATAATATTAATATTTGCCTTTGCCCTTACGTGTCAAATATTTCTATTGCTGGCACTCTCAATTACGTTGTTGCAAAATATTAATTTAAAGTATTGTTCTTACATTTTTTGGTTTCCTTATGATGTTTTCTTTTACTGTCAGTCAGAAATGTCCAGATAAACTTAGAAAGTACATATGGTTTGAAAGATCACATTGGTACTTGCCCGGATTCGAACCCCCAACCTCGTGTTTACGAAGCGGATGCCTTCACCACTGGGCCATCACGACTGCACTCTAGGAAGTAAATGATAATAATTACAATAATCTAGTAACCAAACAAAATTGAATAAATAATTTGTGTATTTTATTTCTTTCATACAAATTAGATTTTTATCGCAAAACTTCATACGATCGGCAGATATAACCAATTACGGAAAACTAACCAAGAAAACTGGACAAAAGAAAATGAAATTTCATCAAACACGCACAATAACGTTGTAACAAATTGAAGTTATGCATATGAAGTTGATAGCACATCAAAAGTCAGACATTTTGCTTTAACACCAGCAATTCATACGTACTAACAAGTTGTACTACGGTTATACCGCGGAGCAATGAAGAGACGTAGTACCTACATTCTGCATGCATACATTATAATTGCGAAGACTAAGTAAATAAGAGGCAATACGAACTTTCATAGTAATGATAGTCAAAATGGCTTAGTGGATAAGACACCCGCTTCCTTAGCATGAGGTCGTGGGTTGAATTCGGGTAAGTGTGACGTTTTAAATATACTTTCTAAGTTTATCTTGGAAACCTGGACTTTTAAGGAAGTCTGAAATTTCCAATCTTCTGAGCAAGCGTGGCGATCATACCTTCTCTGTATAAGAAGAGGCCTTTCCCAGCACTGGGATAATAAATAATGGGCCGATACTGATGATGACCTGATCTTCAGGTGACAATAATATTTGTAAAGATATTGTTTTGTTTCATCGAAATGATCCTTTACTAAACTATCAGATATATTAGTATTATAATTATTACGGTTCATGTAGTTCTATTAATGGATTTTTTTATACACCAATAAGACATCCTCTATGTAAATGACTGGTACTTTAGATTTCGTTTTGTAATTGTCTTGCATAATAAGGAGTTAGCAATGAGGAACCAAATGTATGCAATTTAAAATACTCGTATTCGAGATTACTCGCTAGTAGATCACTGTGGTGGTGCCAAAAAGATAAGAGAGAACATGGAACTAAGGATTAAGAATGAATAGTCCAACATGCACTTACTGGGAACTAGTTCGTTTGCTGAATTTTAAATGTTGTGTACTAATTCCGTGGTGCTTCAATGTTTGAGTATGTTGGGTTGAGAGTTAGTTGGGAATTCGGAACACTTTTTAAGTAATTTTATTGCGTGCAATCTTAGTAAGTAGTTTGCATTTTTTATTCGGTTACCTTAGAATAAATTGACGGTTTAAAGACGCACGGATTAAGGACGACTGATGTACAAGATATAGAGTTGATTCCCACATGCGGGACAAAACTGTGTGATCGTAAATTTAATGTTAGTTGTGATTATCTGTCTCATAAGCATGAGGTTATGGGTTCAATATTAGGCAAGTGTAACCTGTAAAATTACTTGAGAAGTTTATCTCGACCAATCTTTCCCAATAAAACAAAAACAAAGTTTTGTGTTAGTAATATACTTACATAAAGCCTAACATATTATACAAGATTTCAATATTACCTAACTACCAACATATATCTAGCTCTTTTACCTAACTCCAAGTATTTTTATAAATATTTAATTGACAACAATTATGACCATTTCAATATAAACATATTTTTTTGCTGAAGGAACATCTTTTAGCAATAAATATAAATTTGTTAATTTTATAAATTAAATTAAGTTCGACACGATTTTAATGAATTAAAGTTTAAAACAAACCAAAAAAGACATCGTAATAAACCACAATTATCCTTTGAAATTTGAAGTAAAAAGACGATATTGAATTAGTGAAATATAAGTTCAAAAACCAACTCATTTGGTGACGGCTAAAGAAATATTCAGGTATAAGTTAGCTGGCGGCGATTAAGACGGAAAAACTTGAACCAGACTTGAGACAACAAACAAGTGTATACTATTACCGTACCATAAAATGTGAATAAAATTATTGGATATGACATTTACTGAGTTTTAGAGCAATAAAGATTGAATACAACACCTTTCAAGATCTCATGTCATGTAGCATTGCCGTTTCATTGGACGGTAATCGTATGCGTAGTATGTTGAGCTTCGTTACTGCTGTGTGCAGTCGTCAAATTCGTGAAGCTGCTCTTGTAGACTAACATCTACTATAGTTGATGATCTGAACTGATGAACAAATTTAGTTAAAGTAAGAAACTAGCTTGAATAGTGTTTGACCAAAAACCATAAACCCAAGTGTAACCCTTGTGCACTTATCTGTAACCTTATAAGAATGATTTGAAGTCAAAATAGATTTTTTGTGTCGTATTACTAGTCTATACGATACATATTTACTATCAAAGAATCTGTTTTAAATGTGAAAAACATGCACTGCCAGCATTTATTTGAGAACAAAATTTTCACATTTATTTATTTTTGAACGTCACCAACTGGCCTTTTTTTATGTACGATAACTCGTTGTAATTGCAATACTGCTAATTTTAAAGAATGTAGAAATACCGTATCTGATTGCAAAACATTTAGACCTCGGCACACCTCCGTCCTCTATTTACCGAAAACTTTGCCCTCGTACCTAATTTATTTTCCGACTAAATCTTATAAATTCGGACTCGCGAGCGGCGTGCACGCGATCGCAGTCAAACTCAACTTTTTGATAACGCTGTACCTATTATAGGTATCGTAGTTGTACTTTACTTTTATCTACATTTAAAATTCAATTAAGATTTCAGTGAAATAAGATATTTGAAGTAACAATGGTTTTATTTGCAATAGTTAATTTCATGCTTAATTTTTTTTTTATTGTCTACAGTGGCAGACGAGAAAACGGCCTACGTGTTGGTAAGTGGTAACTGTCGCTCATAGACCACTCAGAATCTCTGACATTGTACCAGCAATGTCTGGAACTCTGCAAAGCCGCTGCCTACCGTGAAGGAAGTGGGGTAGGTAAAGAGATTGAGAGAGGTGATGAAAAAGGAAAGAGGGGAAATTGCCTAACAAAATGGTACCGTAAAAGGAGTTGGGAAGTTGAAGGGATGGAGGGAGGTGAGGAATAGGGAAAAAGAAAAATTGTCTAACAAAGTGACTCCATACTCCCTGATGGTAAGCAGGCAAAAAAAAAGTGGTGGCCAATATACCAAAAGCCATCGTCTCAAACTGCTGCTGGTATGGTGGCCTCCACTATGGCAGCTAGGAATAGTGTAGGTGAAGGGAATGAGGGACCAAAGAGGAAAGGGGAGAAATTAGGCTTCCGGAGCCAAACGAAACGCAATGGTATGTATACTACTACTACTCTTACGTCGATCCTCTATGAGAGGGTAGTACTTCTCCGGTCTATCCGGCCCATTCATACTGAAACCAGCAAGGATATCGTACCGTACTAACTACTTATTAAAGTATTTATATTCTTGAACATTTTTGATCAATAATGTTTAAAACCATTATAAGCAGTGCTAAAGAAGAGAAACTTTTTTAGATAATCAATTTATAACTACTTTAGTAAAAAAAAACTAACATGTCATAGAAAATTAACAACAAAATATTGCTATGTCTTATTGTCATTGAATTATCAATAAAATATTAGTTACAATATAATTTTCATAATAATAAATTATAACCGAATAAAGAGTATAAAGAACAAAGCATCGACAATACAACAAATCAAAAAGGAAGTCTAAACGTGGAAGAACAATTTATTCCAATAAAAAGTTCAAGTGAATTTCGCGAATTTACCGTCGAAGCAAACCATTTAAATTAGCCTCGATAACTTGAAAACCAAATGAAAAGGGTTTAACCAGGAGTGCTCCAATTAGTTTGCTGTTATTTTTCCATTCCGTTTGCCGGTATTATAAAGTGGGACGGTTTTAAATCAATTATTTATTACTGGTTTTAATGACAGTCGGATTTGTAACAGTTTACAAACTATTGACACAATAAAACAATTTTTACGACGATATGAAAATCTTTAATTTAGTACTTCTTCATTTGCATACAATGTACCAAGTAAATATTATTGACTAGTCACTAATATTTCAGGATTAAAACTTAACAAATTTTGACGAAAACTTAATCATTTATGTAGATGAACACTATTCATATCGCAAAACAAAAGACAATAATATACCCCATATTATCTATAACAATGCCTTGCAAAATAATAATTTTATCGGCATTGTTATCACGAATACTCTTCAGGATCGCAAACAAAAATGATTGATAGGCGATCTATTAATTACAACAATATTTGCGGCCATCATTCATTCTGATTGAAGACAATGGCTCTATGAAGTTTGTTCAATTTCTTAGCGGTTTAAGAGCTCATGCCCTTAGCCTTGTTACAATGTAAACGGCATTGAAGTATTTCCATTTAATCGATTCACAGGTATCCTTGTATAAATCAATGTGCAGGAGATTTTTTAATTGAAACAGTTGAACATCTTCTAACTCATGTTACAATTTGTACGAATAAAAGTCCGTTAAGGGTAATTTTGTTGCAGCAGATATTTGACCCCAAAATAAGTGTCAAATATACAGAAATAATCGTCATTTTCTTACGTGATAAAACGAGGCATCGTTGAAATAACAGTTTGCTTTGGCAATGAACACTTCGTATAGTTTTGAGAACCAACATCTGGCGTGGGAAAAGATTTTAGCGTGCCAACGCAACATAGCCATCGAAAAAAGATCAAGTAGCGCATCACTTCTGTATCACTAAGTTGTTTGATATAGGAGGCTATAGAAAGAGTATAAATAAGACAGAGAGCAGTCATTTTAGTACGGTAATAAATATAATATGACTATTCATATACTACTATTCTATAAGAAATGTAGGACTTCTGTTGATATGCATAAAGTTTAAAGTTACAAAATCGCAAGTCACTATCTCTTCTTGACTCAGGGTGTAAATAGTTTTGTAAGGGCTTATTATCCTAGTATTAAATCTGATCCAGTTGCAGCAATAGTAACCTTTCTAAACGTATTTGTAAAATATCGTAGAATCTTTAGTAAATGCTACCTATCTCCGTTTGGCGAAAACCACTAAGATTTTAAAGTGGATGGTTTTGTATATTTGCATCCAGTCCTTTCTGCGACTCTAATTTCTTTAATCTTTGAAGAAATAGAAAGTTCATGCAAATATTATAATGGCACAAAATTTGACAGACCAAGAAATTTTAAGTACATAACATGAATTCGAGACACTACCTGACACAAATAGATCATCTTAAATCCCTACGCTTCTCTTATTTTTCTTTCTCCTGCTTTATTCTCTCCTCCTTTATCGGCAAAGGGTTGGATGTGTTTTTCATTTAACCCCTTTTTACGGCTTTTATCAAAACTCAAACAAATGAACGCGTAGTAGGTGCGAGTTTTATCAACTAATGAATATTTGATTAAGTGCTACCGCTAAATGAAAAGTAAGCCCTCACTCAGTGTAATATAAAAGTTAAAACTTTATCGAAACGGCTCGACACTAATAAGCCACGCGATGATAACGTAAAGGCGATTATCTGAGTGATTAAATCACAATTTTATTAATATTTCACACGTACTAACTTTTACTTGCGTAAACAAAAATAAAATTTAATGATTAATCTTGATTGTTTTTCAACTTTAATGCCTATAAGCATGCAGTGTTAATGCTTATAATCGTGCAGTATTGCTTAATTAAGTAAAGAAATAAATTAGACCTCCTGTCAACTCTCAAAAAAATAAAAATAAAAGCAAACAATTTTCAATGATTATAATCAACTTAGAAATATTTTTATAAGTAAGTATGAGTCGATTAAGGTCCCTAAAAAGAATTTAGATTTCACATTCACGGTGCTTGATAACATTTAATACCGCTAAACATGACCCAAAAACAGCACTTAGGTATTTCAGTTTGTTTGTGTCTCATAAAACGGTACCCAGAAAAACTAAAATCTAAAACAAGGCCTTAAATTTGACTTGTTTTTTGACAAATATGAACTAATTCGATATAGCTAGTAAAGTGTACATAATAAGCAGTTATAATATTCTTCGATTAGACTCCAAACAAATATTTGCGTATTATTATTTTAGGTGGATATTAAAACTCACGACATTCGGCCATTTAACAGAATTTTACATACATCTGACATAAGTTCTAAAATTTTGATATAGTCAACATTTTTTAGGATTTGTAAGTTTACTAAAATTAATTTTTAACAATAGAGATGTATGTGAAGTCTGATATGCACACTGATTATTGTGTGATCTGAAAATACATAAGAAAGTTTATTGTTTACCTACTACGTAAGAATAATAACTAATTCTGAATATTGGTTGGAAGAGAGAATCTACTCTGGTAAGATGTTTCACAAGTGGTTTGATGAAACTGCCAACTGCGTAAATGTCAACAAAAAATATTTTTAATGCAATACAGGTGCATGTAAAAATATTTTTTTTTGTTATTGTATCATTTATATTCATTGTCCAGGTATCACGTTAATCAAAACCTGCTTTACGTGCTCTTCCCTGTATAAATTTGACAACAAACGTATCAAAATGATATTTTAAACTTTTATTGTTTATAGTCGGACGGACAATAAAGTAATAAGGGTAGACCGGACTGGCGACAGCAAGGCGAGCCGTCGACAGTTCTTATGACACCCCTTATCTGCCACCACACGCGATATGTGTTGGTTCAGAGTTAACTAGTTTACCCACGAACAGTTTTATTTTTCTTTATACGTTTGTGGGTTAAATAAAGATTTTGATGACGATACTATTGGCATTGATTAAAATTTAAAGTATTTTATTTTGATGTTTGTATTTGTATTTCTAAAGTCTTTATTATTTATATATTAAATCTATATTATTAAATTTAAATAAACTACCGTCGATTTCGATATGCACGTATACTATTACATGTAGTGACTGTTCATGACTAGAATTTAATCAAAAAGTATTGATGATTGTCGTACTGTAGCACAATATTTATTGTTTTCATAACAAATGTTCACAAAAATACCAGAGGTGATGCTGATAACTAAATTTTCTCATATTCGCAAATATTTTTGGTTGTCACTGGTGAGACAAACTTTAATGCACGTTACCGTTAATTACGTTGTAATATGTTTTTTTTAATAAAGAAGTAAAAATGTGTTAAAACATTTAATTAAAACAACCAGAGGTGAAACAGAAACAGTGAGTAAGCATTAAGAATTAGCTCCTGTTCCTATGGCAAACGTTATTCTACACGTTTGAGAACATAAAAAAGTTAGTGCTCCATATCCCTAAAATCAATGTTCATTAAATACTCCAAATGATATCAACTTTCTCACGCATTAAAACCATCAATAACCAACGAATGAAAATTAAAACGTACTAAAATAGTTTTGGGTACGAATTGAAGGTCGAAATCTAAACAAACTGAAATAAATCAGCGTTTATTGCCCATTTAAATATCTACAAAGCTAAAACGCATCACGTAACTCAGTTTTACATTACTTATGGTACTTTACGCCGTATACATAATGTTTGCCCTGCCATGAAACTATGAGTGTTGGAAACCCCTCCTATTTTGATGCGGCTTAAACATTAAATGCAGAATAGTTTAACATGAAATAGTTTGTAAACGATCATTGTCTTGGTATCGTAACGGTATCTCAGCTTACATGCTAAGTATGATTGGTCAGGATTTGGCTCGATATCTGAATTTGTGCTCGGTTATATATTTATTTTATACCAATTCCCACTCCTATATATGAGGAAGTCATACATTTTTATCTATCCCTCCGAAGATAAAACTAGATAATCTCAATTATAGCAACAAGTATGATGTCAGACTCTCGAGTTTGACAAGTTCGTCTAGGTAGTTTTTGTATGTAGGAACTGTGGTAGATAAAGGCGCAAAAGACCCAGGTAGTAGAGCGGCGTCAACCACCTACTAATTAGCCGTGGACCGCTGGATTGTCTGCCGTTTAAAAAAACGAATAATATCCATTGCCTCGGCGATGCAATGGACGCAGTATACTTATAACTATCATTCAATTTGTCACTAGTGAAAATAATGCTGAAGTTTATACCTACAATATTTAACTCAATTAGTTTCATTTATGCCACACTTTTCTTCTCTTATTAATTGAATGTGGTCATTACATCTGTCAATATCGAATAACCCTTCTGAGTTTAATATAATACTGATTCGTTCACACTTAATCCCTCTATGGCGCAAACTTATCTGTTCGCTTTATAGTTTTCGTGCCTCGGGCAAATAATAATAAAGTTCGTCGTGGCTGTACCTATAAACGGACAATGTGCCCACGTTTAGTAGTATACACACAAATTATACATCACAGATAAAACATTATTTTTACTTGATTTAGTTATCATGTCGCTTCGTTTTAATATTTATTGCGTTCTATTAAGTTTCGTATTATCGTCGTTTGGTAAATGAATTTGGAAACTGCCAGCATTGTGACATAAATTATTGTCAACGTATAAAGTAAAACCTTTAAGGTGGCGTGGAAGATAACATATCAAGCTACTAATTAAATCCACTAATTGATGTTTAGAAATAAAACCAACATAATTATGATTTATATCAGTTTTTACATCAGTGTGGTCTTGACTAGGTTGGTTACAGGAGAATTAAATGCTTTATTTCCCTTATCTATAGTTTCCTAATGTATTATTGACTAATTTATTTTTTATTTTATTCAAGCTTTTTACACACATAACATCTATAAAGGCGGACTTAATGCCAAAGGCTTTATCTACCATCACATATCGGGTGATGCAGATTTGAAACGCAGGTGCATGACAGTTTAATATTGAAAAACTAACTTTTCTAAATCCAATAATTATTATACTAAATAGATTTAGATGTCTTTAATCAAAAGCTTTGTTCTTATCACATACTTAAAAGATTGAAGTCTTTGGTAAAGTAACCTCAACATCATATCAAACCTGGATTTGAAAAAAAGCCTCACAAAAGATTTTGTAGGTCGATATAGTCTCTGGTTAATTCAAAACAACTCCAACCAAAAGATAAGTACTAGCAAATTTTACTTAAATCCCTAGTCATTTCTCTTAAAAGAAGTGATGGTAATTTCGTCATCAAATGACACAGCGCGTAAACGGAAGTAATTTTCTAATTTAACCCTCTCTTTTAATTAATGCGGCTTTTACTACCGCAGATAAAAGGCGTGACTTTTTCCAACGAAATAAAATTCTTTCTTATTTCAATTACTCGTGAATTTCGTAAGCAGTGTTTGCAGTGTACACAGCAGTATTATTAAGTCTCTTTGACCAACGATTCTTTACTTGCTTGATTTAATTGAATCCTTTAATGTTCATTATAACATTGCAGTCCGCTATTCGTTTCGCTTTGTTTAATTATTTACTACCACACAACACATGATAAACAACTAGGATATGTAATTCCCTTTTTACGCTGACTAGTCGAGTTCCGAATGAAAGTCCATTAAATGAATTGGACTGAACAAATGTCTGCATGCGGGTGGTACCTTTGTGGCATGTGAGGTTTATTTTTCGTGGTAGCATGGCGTACTTTTTTCGCATGCTGGTTGAAATGTATAGAATGGCAGTTATAAACGACAGCATAATATATTTTTAAATATTATCATGATTTTGTTAACGTAAGCATTTTGAATAAACGTTTTCCATATTAGTTTGTTCGTAAACATTTTATGTGGGGATAAATGTTTGTTTTTAATTATACTTTGGACAAATTAAATACACACTGTACATGTGTTTTTTTAATTGTAAGAATAAACCATATAAAAATATAGCCCTTGTAAACATATAAAATCTAAATGTTATTAACAAAAATATTTAAAGCTGAAAAAATACTTTAGGTCCGTCCGGTTGGAGCGGAACATGGACAGTAGCACGTTTAAATAAAACTTTCGTATAAAACTGTAAAAGATAGGCATCAGGCTCGATAGGATACCGATTTTACGGAGTTTGTCACAAAAATCCGGTGCACAATTTAAATCAAATCCAGTAGATAGATACACTATACGGACTGCGCTTAATGAATTCGTATAACATTTCTTTTTACATTTGGTTGCGAACGTGCCGCACGTAATGATTAACACCCAAACATTTCAGGTTACGTCAAAATATGAAGATATTTAAATTAGGCTCTCATTACACTGCGGGGGTTTGCGCTAATGAATTGTTTGAATAATTTAAGTACATCAACAAAATTGTACCTACGTTTAAAGTGTAGTTTTATTGTAGTTATTACGTTATACATTTTGGTATTTTTTGACTAATTTACTATACCTACCTAATGCAGTTTTCAATCATGTTAAACTTTCAAAGAATTATGTGACTTAAGGACGTAACTATATTACACAACTTTTGAGAATAATGTAGGAACCTACACAGTAAAAGCGTTTTTTCGTACAATTTTAAGTACATGCGGCGTTCTATCTTATTAGTGCACATTTGTAAAACACAATGTAGCATCACATCTTTAACCTGAAACAGATAGACTGAGGCATTAGCCGAACATACATAAGTGTAGCAGATGCAAAAGTTTTAATAGTAGTTTGCTATAAACATAGGTATACAAGTTTCAAAGCAAGCATTTATATAAGTGATAATAGAATACACAATACTTACCTTAACGGTAGTAGCTATCACATTTATAATAATTCAGACAGCACAACCGATATTGAGGACATAATAAAGTTCAATAGAATAAAAATATTGCATGACTAACAACACGCCACGGCATAAATTTTATTGCATTTGTTTAAATTTTACTAATAGGTAATTGCAATAACTATTTTACATTGCAATAGGTATCTATTAACCATCATCCTTATGACCTACCTTTAAACAAGTAACTAGACGAAGAAAGTACCACAGTATTATAAAAGCAGTTTTTGTGAAACTGTTTAGTGGATAGCCCGAACGGGCTGGTGATTAGTGATTCCCTTGCTCCTAAGAAATAATTTGTTGCAGCGTAATATTTCATATTGGGCTGTAGAATGTAAATTTTATTGTGATACAATAGTGTGCTCGGTGCCTGCAATGTCCATGAGCGATGACCATCATTTACAAATATGTAGGTCGCTGATCCAACTCCCAATATACACGCAATAAGTAAATCGTAACAAAACTTGTTCAAACACAGTCTTAAGACCTCACATCCGTACTCTTATCTAAGGTTTATACGTTTCATAATTAACTACGCGTGTTATATTTTAATGAGTTTATTACAAAGTAAACAATAATAAGTAGGCAATACTAGTTTATAAATTAACGTTATAACTGTTTTACGAACATAGAACAAGTACAATTCATGTTAATGACACTGTTGAGTGTATTGTATCGTAAAACTAAGTAATGGAGAGTAAAAAAAAAGCTTTTACCTTATCCTTACGTTCTGACGTGAGCTTAAGGCCTACTCTGTAATAGAGACAAAGTAGAACTAAAAGGACTAAAAGCCTTAAGAATATTGTTTAGGTTATAAAAAAGTTTAAATTATAAGTTTTAATCTGTAATTCATAATATTATTATACTAGCTTCTCGCGGTGCTGTTTCACCTGCGTCTTTGCTTACTGCTATGCTCCCGTCGCCAGTAGCGTGATATTACATAGCCTATAACCTTTCTCGAGACTGGGCTATCATACGCAAAAAGTTTCTTTTAAATGCGTCTGGTAGTTTCAGAGATTAGCGCGTTCAAACTCTTCCGCTTTATACAATTGTGTGAATTGACAGAGAAGTCTGTAAAACAATATTATAATTGGAAAATAGCTTGGGGTTGCTGAGATAAAGAAAAAGTTTTTATTCTGGATTCAGATTAAATATTATAAAGCTTCTGAAAACAATTTTTGTTTCGAAATTTATTTTGCAAAAAAAACCTACGAAAAAAAAAATTTATGACCATATATTGTTGTAAGCTTTTACAAATCATAAGATTTCACACAAAAAGGGTAAAGCAATATTTTAACCTTAATGTTTGCGCATCAAACATACCAATACTGTACAATCGTTACATATGGTCATGCAAACGTACTCGTACAGTGAGTACTTAGTAGAGCTCTACGTGACGGTTATCAACGGCGGTCACTTAGCATATCGCTGGCTGCTGCTTTTTGTGTAGCCTAGGCGACGACCGTATACATGGTGGACTGTAAAGCTGGCTATTAATTGTAAGACTTATATTTAAAAGCCAGTTAAGTCTATACTATTATAAGGGGATTTGAATAATTCTTTTTGCATTTGATAGCCTAGTTCTTGAGGAAGGTTTCTAGGCTATGTAACATCAGCTATTGACGACGGGAGTAGAGTAGTAACCAAAAATATAACTTAATGCGGGTGGCACCGCACTTTTTTTTTTTTTTTTTTCGTGGGAAACGCATCACGCGTACGCACCCGCCTGGGCGAGGCGGGGGTTATGTCGGACTCTCCGGCCACAATGAGACAGCGACCGGCATACCGACTAAAACCCACGGTGTTCCTCCAGACGGCCAGAGTGTCGGGGACACGGGAGACGCTCGCGCACTCATCCGCGACCCCGACAGGCCACGGCCCGCTCAACGTGAGCGGGCCCCGTCTGATTTGGGGAGCCTAGCCCCCCTTCCTCCATCGAGAGGCGTTCGTGGAACACGTACGCCGCCTTCTCGGGCCTGTGCTGTTCGAGCGGCGATTGCCCAATCGCTGCCCGCAGGCATCCTCCTACGGTGGCTGGAGATCCCGGAGCGCCCCACGGCGACGCCCGAGGCGGGCACGACGGGCGGGGAGCAAGGTGGTCCGCTCCCTCTCCCGCTCGGCCGCCTCCTTGGCGAGCATTACCTGCTCGCAAAAGGAGGCGACTCCCTCCCAAGCCCTCTCGCTGCGGACCATGGACAGAACCACAGCGGGCAGCGAGAGTTGGGCCGTCGCGAGCGCCGCAACCAAGTCGCGGCGCTGGTCCGCCCACGCTGGACACTCCACGAGCGTGTGGAGCGCCGTGTCGCGCGGGCAGACCCCGCAATGGTGGCAGACGGACGTCTGCTCCCGGCCTATGAGACACAGGTACGTGCCGAAGCACACGTGACCGGTGAGTACCTGTGTCAGCCGGAACGTGAGGACGCCGTGCCTCCTCTCCAGCCACTCCTCGAGGACGGGACTTACCGCCACCACCGTGGCGTGCCCTGGGTGAAACCGCACTGCGGCAAGTTAGTAAAGTGATAAAGACACAAGTCTCGTCACTTATCTATAGGTAACTTGAATTTAAGTGACGCTTTAGTATTTGGTTTAAGTTATATATCGATAAAACGTTTCTAGATACCTGTCTTTTGAATTTTTTGAAATTTTTTTTTATTGTAATTTATCTTCGTGCAAATTTAATTAAAAAGATATAGATGTACACAAATACAAATATATTTATAATATGCAATGGTATGAAACTAAAACAAAAAAAACAGTCAGTCACAGTCAGAATGAAGAAGTAGCAAATAAATAGTCCAAAATGGTGGTAATACACCTAATACCCAGAGATCGGAATAGCTAGAGTATATTTACTTAAAGTTCGAGGAAAAAAGTAGCATAGTGTTGATAATACCTCCTTTATAATACTGGAATCAAAAATATGACAACTAAATTTCTGGATTATAGAAACATGAACTGGACCTTGATTATGGTTACAAATTATTGATTTGAAGAATAACATTTCAGATTTTAAGGTTCGTAGTAAAGGTGTGTCAGATTAAAATATTTTAAATAGATAAATTAATATTAAGTTGGAATTGTTTACGTGGGTATTAGATAGGTAAAACATTTTAACTTATTCTTTAAAAACATTTTGTTGTACAAATTGGTTATTATTATCCAGGTAGCGGCGGCAGTGCGGTGGTATCAATTGTTTCTAAATATCTTTTGTTACACAAATGAATGCAATATAATATACTATCTCTTTCACACATGTAGGAATACTACTTTAATTATTCTTATTTTAATCTTCATGTTGATGATTCCGAGATTTTAGAGGAGGTATTATGAACTCCATGTTATAATAATAACAATAATATTTCAACAACTACACACAACGCCATCTAGACCCAAAGTAAGCATATATTTAGCTTGTGTTTTGGGTTCTAGAATGCGGATATACATACTTAAATACTTTTTTTTTGTAAATAGATACATATATACATAGATACATAGAAACACCTAGGCCAATGCAAATAGACATGTTCATACACACATACATACTTTCTTCTTCGAATTATACGTAAATATACTTACTCTACCTATTCCGATCATCTCTGCTAATTACACGAAGGTTAAATCTATTATGATATTGCCAAAATAAACCTTTTGTAGGATTTAATTTAAACATTAACTAAGGTTCTTAATAAATTTAAAATTCAGTACAGGTAAATTTTGCCTTTATAAAAGTCTTCAACCCTTACCTTATTAATAATTTTAAATAATATAGATTATTTATATTAACAGTACATTCTATCTCTATGTCCAATTTTATTTAATCATTATTATATTAGCCGAAGGACGTCCACTGCTGGACATAGATCTCCCATAATTTTCGCCACCTTGGCTAGTTGAGAGCCGCTCTCATCCATCGGTAACAATATTCATCACAACAAACTCAAACTCAAAGCATGTATTTCATTTTGATCATAAAGTATGATGCTTATGAAAAGTCAAAATTACATGCAGTCAGCTAATTAACTTACAGCCAGTTCGCTGACGAGGTAGAGTTGTGAGAAGAACTGGCAAGAAACTCACGCCACTCTTTTCAACAACAACAACATCGAAAAAAAGATACCCGTACAATAACATTTTTTTTACAAGCGACATTTATGTACGTAATTTTACTTCCCAGTAGAACCCAGAAGTGGTTTCTGTGTCGCCGCGTTATTAGCAAGCTTTATTTACGTTTCGTGACTTCTACCTTTGTTAGGTTGGAATGTCATTTGAAGTATTATCGGTATTCTGGCAAAATGCCTTATTTATTTCTAATGTTTCACCAATATCATTTGAAAGAAATACTTTACCATTGCGGCTACAAATACTTTGTAGAACTCATTACTCGTATCTATATAAATCCATACTAATATTATAAATGCGAAAGTAACTTTGTCTGTCTATCTATTACGTTTTCACGCCTAAACCACTGAACCGATTTTGATGAAATTTGGTATCCGCATAGAATAGACCTTGAAGAATAACATAGGCATATATATTTTATCGCGAAATAATGGCTTGAATGGGTTAAAAGTTCGTATGGAAAATGCGGTATATCCGACATTCACGCGGGTGGAGCTGCGGGCAACAGCTAGTAGTATTACAAGGAAATGAATCAGGGTTAAAGGAAATATTATTATGTAGCGTATCAAATTAAAGTAGGTATTTAATCCTATATAAAAAAATATAAAGTGCTATGATTCATAATGCTAATTCACTGAAGCTTGTTTTTTTATTTATTTTGAGACAACCTTTTGTACTACTTTGCGAAAATTGTACAATGTTAATGTTAATATTGAATAACATTCGTGACACGATAAGCGATAGGTAGAAGAAGGTTATTACTTTGTATGGCGTCTTTTAGTCTACTATTTAGGATAATTGTTTCAATTTTATTTGTATTTTAAATTTTAAATTATTTAATCAAACTTGATTTAGCTATTTGTTTTAAAGATAATAATCTGTAAACGCTATCACATTTATAATATTTAATTTTTATTAATATAATTATGTAATTGATTAATTTTTAAATACCTATTAAGAATAAGTCGACTGTATATTTAGTGATACTAATTTCGAATTTCACCAAGTGGACACACGCGTGTCCAGTCTCTCGTGTTGAGTTGGTGAACCCGTGTACTTTTCAGCACCTATTACAAAAATAAAATAAAGAAAAAAAGGGGTTAAGCGTGAAAACTATCATGACGAAACGTCATAAAATATTTTTACGCATTTGTAAATAAATTTGACTTAATCATATCGCTATGTATGACTTTAACGGGCGGGTGTTGACGCAAATGTTACACCTTTTAACTTCCAAGCTAACGTGACACGAGGCCACAGCCTGAATCATAAATCAACTACCAAAATATTCACATCAACTGAACCTACGTACCTACTTATAAATCCTTACAAATGATTAGGTTAGGCAATTAAAACGAATTAGGTTAATGTGTGTGTGTTTCCACCAAAAACCGGTTCTTTACTCTTCGTGCCGCCGCCTTTTTGCTTATCTGATAGCATTAATCACAATTTCCACCCCCAATTAAAATCACTACTCGGCGACTTGAGGCAAGAGCTTTTTATTTGCTGTTTATTTCCTAGTATACTTCGTTCAGTTTGTTTGTTTTACTGTGGTTTTTATTGCGATTGTAAAGTCAAAACTTTTATATAAGCATTGTAAAGCAGTTTCATGTAAGTATCGATATAGTGCAACTACAATATCTGTTTGTAAAGTTAATGTGACGTAACCACTAAATAAGGTCTAAATACACACGTAATAGACACTGCGACCACGGTAGCCAATTCAAACAAAAACTATTATCTACTAGATAAGAATATTATCAAAAAAAATATAAAACACGACTTCAGAACTATATCGGCCAGTGTTTGTCAACATAGAGAAGGCAGTGGCCGAACGATGAGGGTTACAAATCATTCTAACACCTGACCGCTCGCGTTATCGCGGTTACGACATGAAAAATTACCGTCTCAGAAACTTTACAGCTTTTTCGCGTCGTCGTCAGTAGGGGGCGCTACTGGTCATTAAAACAAATTGTTGACGACAACTGGCGCACCACAAACTTTAATAGCAATACCTGATAGAAGTTTTGTAAATAAAAAATTACTAATTGATACAGTTACTGGAAGTATTTTATTATTTCGAACAAATTTGAATACTTTAATTTCGCAATCAAAACTCAAGATCTGTTTTTGTTTTATTCCAGATCAAATTTGTATTATCTTGATTTTTATATTTGTCGGTTACTCAGTTTCTTGACAGAGCGACTGAAACTTGTTGATCTTGGCGCTCCAATAAATTTAGGTAAACCCACTACTAATACTGTTACAAAATATACAAAAGCTTTAAAAAATACGTTAAAGTTTTCAGTATCGATATATTCAGCCATTAAAAATTACCACTTCTCTACTCGCGGCTATAAACGCTACGAAAAAATTTAGAAACATGTATGAAATTCGTAATAATAATAAAAAAGTTAATTTCAAATGAAATTAAGACATAAAAGAAACCTAGCAACCTGCCTTCAATTTAAGAATCCCATAAATAGTTTTCTTGTCTGTCGTTTAGTGCAGTCATAAACTAAGATATGTTAAACGACTGTTGACTAACATCGAAAATGAATTTTTCTAACAACAAAATAACCATTAAAATTCAACTCTATTTGCGAACCCAGAAGGTAGAAAATCGCAGAAAAATCTGACTATACAAAGTTTTTCATATTATCAAGCAGAAACATTGGCAGGGCGCTTCACCCGTCATAAAGGGGGAAACTTTACAAATCTACGGATTTCTTACGCTTTTAGGGACACATAATATATTTATCTGCCCCTCGACACATTTACAATAGCTCAAGTTCGGTGCCTGAGGATTTGCTTCAAGTTAATATTGTTGCTGATAATAATTTAAAGACAGTTCACCTTGCCAAGTAATGAAAATTTCTTAGCAAATTGTGTTTATTACATGTTATGAGGAAAGTTTTTCTGAAAAATAAATGTACTGATGTAACAACTACATACATTTACGTATGTATATTAAGTTGATACACACAAGTATTTTTTATTTCTTTAAAATTATTAAGCCCGTTTCTAATGTGTTACAGTTATTCATCATATCGGCCCATTATTAGCCCACTGCAGGGAGACTTCTTCTCATACTGAGAAAGTATGGGCGATTTCAGACTTCCTCAGAAGTCCAGGTTTCTTCACGATGTTTTTCTTTACCGTCAGTCAGTAATGTCCAGATAAACTTAGAAAGTACATATGATTTGAAGATCACATTGGTACTTGCCCGGATTCGAGTCCCCGAACTCGTGTTTACGAAGCGGGTGCCTTCACCACTGAACCATTACGACTTTTTTTACGGTTTTGCAGTAGTAAATAATTGGTTGTCAAAGTTAAATGTAATACGTGAACTATAGTTTAAAACCTATTAAAAATCTCCATAATAATTAATGAACACCACATAGTCACATTAAAACCAAAACTACATCACAGACTTCAAACTACAATTACACAAGTCAGTTGCTTGTTAATTTCCGCGATGTAGTCAAAATTTTACAGCTTACCATGTAGGGGGAACTACGTCTGGAAATGAACTCATAACACTTTTATGAGAGAGGGTATGTTCTCGCTAGAGCCTGGATGCTCTAGTCCAAAGATATGATGGCCATTAAACCGCCCGACAACCGCAATCAGACTTTTTATATCGTCATTGTCATCTTAATTAAAATCTACTATTTATTGTTGCAGTCGCAGTGGCAATTTTTGCCATGTTTTGGTTCATGTTAACTTAGACTATTAACGGCACAACGTTTGCCTGATTGTTTTGCTAATATTGTTTTTAATAATAATAATAATAGTCATTTATTTCGAACCACTACAGGAACATACACATATCATACAAACATTACTACACCAACATTTAAATGGACACCAGTGCGACCATACACTACTGCCAATGTCCTCAGCTAAAACAGCCAGCAGACTGTTGGAACTACCTCGCACCCGACGCATCAAGGATGCGATTCTTTTTCGCATGATGGCATGAAATTCATCAACATGCGCATCTGCAAACATCCCCGATGCGCTACAGAAGCGGAGCAGTCCCAGCAATCCTCTGAATCCCTTATTGTATTGGACACGTAAGGCATTATAGGCCTTCTGCGTATACTTAACCCACAGGCTGCACGAGTAAAAGGTCTGGCAATATGACCGAAATAAGGTAACTTTCACTGGAACTGTACATCGTGCAAACCTGCGAGCCACCATATTGCTTCTAACCGACAATGCCCTACGTTCCCTTTCAATGTCTACGTCATCACACAAGTTATCTGCAACCCAGTGACCCAGGTATTTAAATTTTTTGACCCATACAAGTGGAGTTCCACCAATTTTGACTGATGGAACTGCGTACGTTTTGTTACCTGCCTTAAAAAACATTAACTTACTTTTGTTGACATTATACCTGAGTCCATGAGCTGCAGCATAAGACTCACATATTTTAAGTAATTTATTCAGAGCACCGATCGAAGGGCTCAGCAAGACCATGTCGTCCGCATAACTAATGCTATTGAACATATGTCCATGGATGGAGCAACCGACGTTAGTCTTACTGAGTTCAACGATCAGCTGATTAATATACAAATTAAACAATTTTGGTGACGTAATACCTCCCTGTCTGACACCACAATCCAACCTATATTCGTCAGAGTATGAGTTACCCCATCGAACAACATTTGTTTGTTTACTATACCAATACTTAAAGAGATGTACAAGTTCTGATGGTACTGTCGTTTCTGACAATAGCTTGTCCCATAAGATGTCAAGACACAAGATCGAACGCCCTTGACAGGTCCAAGAAACAGACATACACAGGAGTATTTCTACTCGTATAGTAGTAGTAGTTTTTTAAGTAATCAAGAATTTTGTTTTTTTTTACCATACCATAAACGAAAATGATAAGACTTTAAAACAAATTTCAGTTTAGTTGAAAAATATCTCAGTTCGTGAATTGCTAACTGGTTTTTTGGCTAGCCTGTTAGAGATATCCGCTTTGCAATATTTGTGATTTGTTTTCCACGAACTCGCATAAAACCGTTGACATCTTTAACGAAACGGGCACCCTTTCAAAATATATTTCAATTCTTTATTTGTCTATAATGAAAATAATCATTACTCTTTAATATAGTTTCTAGCTAATAGGAGGTCAGTAGGTTTTGATATTATTATTTAGTAACATTTTTGATTCTTAGAATTTTCCGGTTGTCCAATTATTCAAAATTAGTTTAGTATGACATGTTTTATCGCAGATCGATATTCGCATCGCTAAATTAGTACCGTGAAATAAAATAATGTTTTCTGGTCAGACAGTTTCACAAACCTGTATTCAGCTTGGGTAGATGAAAATAAACTTGATTTTGAGACTTTTCACTAGAGTTATCAATTGTGAATCAGAATCTTATCTCATCTAATTAAACATGAATTAAGATTAGGAACTGGTTTACTATCGTCTTGTCATCTCATAGAAACGATATCAACTTTTATGGTCACAAAATTTAATAGAGGTTACTTTTATTAACCCTTGCTTCACTTACCTGCAGATATTTTTATAGTGTTTTTATAGAGATTTCAAGTTTTCCCACGGTTGCACAGAACTTGCTTTTTCCACCTACGTAACATAATAAATTGATAGACCGCTGCGTTAACGCACCTAATAACAGTTTGTTCTCGTTTGGAGCTCATTTAGAAAGGTAAACAGCCGACTAAACAACTAATATGGCGTACGAATGCAAGCATTAGCTGTTTATATTCCCTTTATGAAGTTTAACAATGCATTCGATACAGACTAATGAGTGTAATTTTCTATATTGAAAGGAAAATTGTAATTTTCAAATGTTGTGTTTGTTTATAATGGTTATTGCACTGGGTTATGTAATATCTAATAAAATAATACGCGCATTACGATAGTGTTGTTTAGTGATGAGTCAAATCGTTTCGTAAGTTAGAAATTCTTGAGTGATTGAGAGCGTGTCTAACGATCTGTAATAACAACACTATCTGACTACATCAGCGTCTTGTGAGTACCTCTCGTACCTACGTCACAAGAAGATTAGCTCAGATTGGACCAGTTCGACTGGATAGGTATATAATATATCTCCATTGTATGATGGATATACTTAGCATTGTATTAATTGTAAAAAAGCACTAAATGTAACAGAACTACTAAAGTAAAAGTAAGAACAACGGTTAATATCTCACACAAATCACTAACTGTATTTTCGCCCTCTATTCCTTAAATACCTACTGATCTACGTCTTTGATATCCATAAGTAGTTAGTGTTTAGCACATCAACACGTGGTCTGTGGTACATCTGCCACCAATAATACCATTACAATTTTGATCGAAATATATCCCAGGTTTAATCACAAATATTTTGTTCATGTCACATTCTAGTTTTGTATTAATCGAGTTTCGAAAACAATACATACATGTAGCATTATTTACTAGTAAACTAATCAGGCTCGATTAGTGTAGGTATAGGAGTTCTAAGTGCATTTACGTTAGTAACAAACTAAAATTATTTGCGAATAGTGTAGGTACATACAGTCTTAAAATGTTTGGCCTAGCCGTTGGAGGATTTATAATACCCTTAGCAGTTCCTAAGCATAATAAAGCTTAACTGTAAATCATCAAGAACTGTTAGGTTTACTAATAATAAGTGATCTATGACCGGCCTTAGAAGTAAACACACAATCATAATTATCGTTATTTACAGCCGAAAGATGTTTACTGCTAAACATGAGTGGTGAGCCGCCCTTACCCATCGATTCGTCTGTACACAGATGCATTCAGCTAATAATTGACCATTAGGCGCTTACGTACTTATAAAAAAATTAAGCGAAATATAATTAATTGTAAGTTAATCAAACTAAAATTACCAACGCAGGTAATAATCCACTATAGTCTTAATTAAATGTTGGGTTGAGGTCCTTTACAGCTCCCTGCGGTACACCAAACAGTATGATAATTCCATAAACTTTATCCTCTCCATACCTATTCAGTTAACAAGTCCGGGTGGCCTATTAGTCTTGGAAGTCATTACTCTATTAATGTATGAAGGAAATACGCCTAACATAATGAAAAATATTGGAATATAAATGGGACTGAAACAAGGACAGTTTGACATGTGTTTCGTAGTCGAACTCAAACGACGCGTAAACATTGTAGATTAAACCCGACCGACTATGTAACCCGGTGTGACTGTCATAGACGGATAAAAAAGTACAATTTCCACAAACTTCCTTTGTTTGTACCAACGTACGTAATTATGTTTTTGTTGTGTAGTTTCGTGAGCCTAGAGGTTTGTTTGTTATTTCAAGATGTCTGCAAATTAGAAAATTTCACAGGAACATTATT
This sequence comes from Parascotia fuliginaria, assembly GCA_963082885.1. NCBI lineage: Eukaryota > Metazoa > Arthropoda > Insecta > Lepidoptera > Erebidae > Parascotia > Parascotia fuliginaria. Next base: position 6,488,308 of record OY720180.1, on the reverse strand, counting down.
AAAATAGCCTGGATCCAACTAATTTGGTAAGCTGTTTTCATTCGAAGTATAAATACTAAACTAATTTAGCCCTCGTATCTAAAACGCTTATCGCCGTCTTCCAACAAACTATGTTAGCCGCGAAGTCATTTAACTGCACTGATCACTAATATAATAAATTGTATATAGGTAAAAGTAAAGTGTATTTAACTTTGAATACTAACTTCATCTAAAATATTTTTCTAATAATATGTTTTAACCTTTCCAAGCCTTCTTTCAACAACCTTATTATTTATCACATGATCTCATTTCCACAAAACTCTGTAACGTCAATAACTTCGCGTACATTAAAAGGAAAAGTCTCAGAAACAAGACACCTATCTCCTTAACCCTCAAACGTTAGGGGGCAAAATTTCGTCAATCAAGGGATTTACCTTACACTTGACGGTGACAACGTTCTTACGTTACAAACTGTTGGGCTTAGCAACGCGACACGATTGCATTGAGCCCGTTGACATCAGTAAGTGAGGGTTAAGATAAATGACGTACGGTAGCTTTTGATTTGTTTCAAGTGAAAATGTCTTGAGATATTTTTCTTTGGCTTCAAATAAAATAATTGTGTTCGCTTCATTCATAAACTTGGTTGGTTTTTGTTTCCTCCTTGATGTAATAATTTCATTATTTATACTGTGATACTTAACTTGATGTCAGTTTTTTCAGAAATATGACTAAAATTTTTGCCGATCTCTAAAACTAAGTATGTTTTTAATACCGTGAGAACTGACAGTCCATTTATATCACTATATAAAAAATACCAATGCATGATAGCACCTACAAATATTCCAAGTCTGTGACTAATTAACTAGAACGTTTATCTGCTACAGATAGATCAGAAGTTTTAAGTGATAGTATCTTCAATGATGGATGACGACATTCACCTAAATAGCGTACAAGGTGCTTAATGCCACAGAATTTTAACGAACTGATGCATTGCAACTTATCTACTTGTTTTTTGTTTACATTTGAAATTTGATTTGGGGTCAAAAACTTTCTGCGTCAAAGCCACGGAAAAATTACTATCGAGGTTATCATTACTGAATTTGATGTTTATCTAAAAAAGGTAAATAAAAATATGTTGCTTGACTTATTGCTGTGGACTCTTTTATGCGTACAGTATTTCGCAATCTACGTCGCTACCTATAAATCTGCACTTAACCATTAAAGGGCGTATAATCTAAAATAATAGCATATACGATTGTCCTTCAAATTGGGCTCAATCCCTCCAGTAGATTCATGCCATCGATCGTGGACGATAGCCAGTATTTTGTGTAGTTAATTATCCGGAGCGCCTGTGGCTTAATCCGCGGAGTCACGTGACATGCACGTGCTCGTAATACAGGGACCTATTCTTGAGCCAAATTGTTTGCCTGATAAAAATGTGAATCTAGTTTTTGTTAATGAACCAATTAGTTCGTTGAAGTAGTTTAAATTTTTAAAGTGACTATCATACTCCGATATACCTGTTTGTACCTGGTTAACATATATTATAGGTACTATGTATAATTCACTTACGGTTTCAAACATAATAACTTACTAGAAATTACTTAAAACAATTTTTAAGTTTTCTCGTAAGTGATAATGATTATTGTATATTATATATTATTATAAATGTATATAATAATTTTAATTGTATTTCTCGGTAAGTATTTCAAATAGCTTAAATTCGGTGCCAATGCTCGAACACAATGTAGGCAATGAAAAAACTAAGACTAAACAATCAATAAATATGGTAAAAAGTAAACAACATACAATACTCATAACCTAACCAAAGTGTAAGGCAAATATAAACTTGCTTTCTAATATTGCTAAAGTGAAGTGTGACACAGTTACTGAAAGGCTACAGTTACAAGTACAATATGGTTAATTTGAATCAATAAATTTTCAATATGGCATATTAGGGAATACCATGAACTACTTTCTATCTAAAATTATATAAAAAAGTTACCCGCAAAAGTATGAAATGCACTCTGTAAGTGCTTTTAAAAGGATAACGTTTCAGAATACTCCCTCTCTGTGATGTAAAAGGATTAAATATTATAAATAAAATATTCATAAAGGGCGTCTTTTACCAATCAGTAACGGGATTTATATGAAAAATCAACCTGCCAACTTTTTGAATAACAGCCATGATTTTGCCTGTATAATAAATAAAATTTATTATGGCTACCACTGCTACCCTCAGACGCAAAAAATTAAAGATAAAACCGAATTTTGATTATTCCTTATTAGAATTACTAACTTAAAATACAAACAACGATAATTATAATCAGACCATAACATCTAGATACACAAAATAAATTAAAAAGAGTGAAATTCTGTACAGAACGAAATACAAGCTTTATACAAATCCATTCAATGTTTCAAAAATGTTAATATGAAAACAAATTCGCACAAAAGTCAGCACAATTCAGCAGCTTGTTACTTTTCACCTTTAGAACCTTAACAATTTTTGTATGGCCACTCCAGTTCCCTGCACAAAACCCTTATGGGCATTGTAATGCAATTGGCCCTTAAACAAAGATTTTGTAGGCAAAGTGGCCGGTTCAAAGATTAAGGTCCCCGAGGGTGCTTTCATATCTCCCTAAATCACGAAGGTATAATTTAAAGTATAAACATATTAGTGGAGGGCCAAACGGGTGCTTCGGGCGAATTTGTAACGACTATAATTTTGGTTCATCTTTTCGCTTGGAATGCGGTAGTGAATTTTATGTAGAATAAATTTTGTTTGTATGTAATTTCATTAACGATTTTAAATTAAAACTAACTTAAATTCAGTAAGTGCTTATAAATTGAAATAAATAAGAAAAAGATAATATTATTATCACCAAGTACCTGAACTGTAAAACTACCGATTGAACTAAAAGTCACAGTCGTATTATTAGCGCATGAGTTTACTTTGAAAAGTACGGGTAGTACGCATAGAAAAGTATAATGTGTAAAGTCTTAACGGCTTTATTTTAACTTCGACGGGGGCGCCATCTCGCGGCCAATTTCCTCACCCAGTACGTTAGATATTATTTTAATGCGTAACTTGGAGGAAATTTCAACGGAACGGTTATGGTGGCAGTTATGCCTGAAGTTGTGGACCACCAATTACTCGAATGGGATCTAGACTGCATTCTTAGTTTCATTTTGTTTTTGAACTATGGAATATTCCGAGAACAAACAAGGTTCTAAGCTGTAGTTAAAACTTTATGATAACTTTTACTTGGTACGATGTTCAACAGTTGTTTTAATTTATTGGATTTGATTTCAATGATTTTGTTTATACCAAACATGGATTCCTGACTTTTAGTTAAATATTGTGATTTCTAAATGAACATAATTATTTTGACGTAAATTACAATAATTTATTATAAAGTCGAAGTGGTCCAGTGGATAAGGCACTTGATCGAAAAAGGAAAGCAAATATTTATATACCAACTTGACGAAATTTCAAATATTCTGAAATGTAGCCTATAGCTTAGTTTTGCACGATCTTGAGCAAAGAAATAATAAAACAGTGTTGGGAGTTGAATAACAACAACACAATACTAACATACGTATCTACTAGCACCATTCTCAACTGTATAAAAGTACTTAAAATCTGAATTAAAATCTTATTTCACTAAAAGGAGTTGCATTTATTTAGTATTTTCTATTACGTAGATAGCATCTCAAACATGTTGATGTACAAACTCATCGCATCTTCGAGTACTGATCGAGTTTCCATTTCTACGAAGGCTGTTGCATTTAGAGCTCCTATTACGAAAGCTCATCTGGTAAATGCAGTATGAGCATTGCTCGGCACAGGAGGGCGGCACGTTCGCTTAAGTATTGTTGATATTCTAAACCACCCCAGAACGGTGCTGCCCTCTGTCGCAACCGCAGTGTCGCGTGCGTCCGCCTGATTGCAAGCATTGCTTACGTGCGGCTTGTGTACGGCGAATGTTGAATATTATGAGTCGATATCGTCCATTCGTGTGGATTATAAATGTTAAACTGATTAATTTAAATGTAAAGAAAATGTTTTAAATGACTTAAATAGAGAATGAAACCTACAAAATACAACATAACTTTTGTACTCCTAATATTTATGATATTTTTTACAAACTTCTTATTACCAAAAATGAAGTAAAGTGAAGAAAGGGAATTTACATTAAAACAGGCAATGATTCCATAGTCGTTTTCAAGAATTCTCTTCGGTCACCGTAGATAATAATATACGAGTAGTATCTTTCATATTATTTACATTGGCACCGAGTACCGTTCCTATTATTTCTGTATCTATTTATAAATTGACTTTAATGTTGATTTATATTTTCGTTTATGTGTAGAATTGACTGATTTCGAGAGTTTTAATAACTAATGTTATAATTATTATTCTGTAAGTTGCCTTATTACACTAAATTTTAGAAACTTAGATGAAATAACAATAACAATAACAATAAAAATACATATTTACATTCTTAAATAATCAATGGCAAAATTAAACGTAACACCCATTCTGCAGACAAATAATTACAGTAAATTTATTAAAGTACACGTTCGTCATGTACAGCCCGCAACGTCAAGGAAGTCGTTCACAGTTGGTGAAGCGTTAAATGCTACATTTTCCTCGGCCATTTGCAATTCGATATTCAGCTAAGCTTCGCGGGATTGAACACTGTGGATTGCATGTTTACCTCCAGTTGATATTGTAATAATATTCATCCCTTTTAAATTTAAAGTGGATTGCAGATCTAAATACTGCCCGCTACTAGCGTAGTGTGTATGCGATGTCTAATAAATATCATTAACATATTAAATTATTCAGATGTGTTTTGTACTTTATTATTATAATTAATGCTGTTTTTAATCGGAGTTTTTGACCATTGGGTTCATAACAACCTTGGTGTAGTGAAAATGAAACTGAAATGGGACAACGGTCACGAGCAGAAAATGCTGGAAAATTGACACTGGCGTCGGTCTCAAAATCGGTGATGTAATGTTAGCATGACGGCAGCCACTCTCTCTATCAATAGAGGGAAAAAATGTAGAGGTACTCTATATTCTAAGAAAGTCATTGACCTAACTTTGCCCAAGTAAATTAGGATCAGCTTTCTGTCTGATCAGTTGTTAGTAAATGTTCTTTCCATGGCACGAATGTCATCTACGACATCCAATTTATTGGGCAGTATCAATACTGGACAGATCTATCTTTGTGCCATAATGTTCGTATGTGCGTACATAAAGTTGTGGGTTCGATTACAACAAAGAGAAAAACCTAATGTGATGGGTCAAATCTTTAGGGTCGAATGGGCTCGTAGTCTCCATAAATAATTGTTTCGAATCTAAATGTACTTTGTGTCTATTAACATATATAACTATTAAAAAAAAATAGATTTAGAACAACTCAATAATGATACATATTATATTAATTCACCTCAGAACATTGTTACGATCTTGTTTTCATATACAGTTTTATTTTCCTTAATTCAGAGCCTCCTTAAGTTATGTGCTCTGTAGACAATCAGAACTGGCGTGGGCGCTCGTGGCACCTTTTGTTGGCTTGCAACTTATTGCCACAGAAATCTACACACCTACGACACAGTATTATGTGGCCACAATAAAATCTTCATCATTCTCTGTCCGGACAACGTCTATGGGAGTAACAAATTGGTCATTCTTCAACCACCCACCGTACTTTAAAATACAGTGGATATGCATTTTAATGCATTTAATGGCAGTACTACTGTATGCAATAGGATTATGCCTGGCTGCAGCCAGACATTTCTAGGCAAGATAAACAGTGGAGGCGTTCTAGAGATTAGTGCTAAGAAGGCGGTGCGTCTTGTACCGAGATTTCCGTTTGTGAATAACCTAAATGTTTAAGCAACCGGCTTTTATGTGCGTTTGTTATGAGGCTGTTGCAGTGTTTGGATTGCTTGTTGGTCTAATCATAGTTTTAGTTGTTAGAGAGAGGGAACGTTCACGAGCAGGGCGGACATTTTCAACATAAATGAGATGCTGATATGAATTGTTATTGACAATGGGGCGTAATTAACTTCAATTGAACGGCGAATTAATTACCTTTGGTTTACTGACGCGAAATTTCGATTAATTGCACCGTCTGTGGTCGCGTGTAAATTTTACGAAATTAAAGATATTTCAACTTCAATTTGGCGCTATTGAGATTCACTGTCATGGTAAACAATGAGGTAATGTAATGTCATCTTACATTGATTAAAGTTGTATTTAAAATAAAAAAAATAACAATCTAAATAGTAGAGAGATTAACTGTTGGAAATGAATATTTTACTTACGGAAACAGACCAGCTAGCGAATTACTTTAACTTTATAGAAAATTACACCCAAGTTCTAATAATAGGAATTCCAAATTATTAGAAATGACTCATTATTTTAAGAAAGTAAAGGTTAATTAATTATTGTTTTAAATAACCCTTACAAAGGGGGGAAATAGGGGTGTAAATTTGCATGAAAGAACTTTTATTTCTGAAGCTATCAACTCCAAACTCGCATAATTATAATCTTTACTAAAATTTGTTAGGCCCAATTCTTAATATTTAGAAACTACCCTTATTAAGTGGAAAAATAGGAGTCACAAATTTGTGTAAAATTTTGTCAGTTTCAGTGTTGTTAGTTTCGTCATAGAGACGGTTTATACTGATTATTACTAATACAATGGACGATTGTCGTAAGATCAGGCAGGCAATATTCTCATATCCTCATATCTTCATTCTCATCTTTTTATTAAAATATATAATCTTATTTTATCCAAATAAATTATTAAGAATCTGGAAGAAATATGTTTACGAGACATGGAATAAACTACAGCTTTATTTTTTTATAACTTCGTACTCATTGTGGTTAATGTTATTCGCAATTTCACATTTGGATACACCATTTGAGGCACATTTTAATTTTCCCAACACAAAGTGAGAAAGCTCGTATTGTCGTGGCAGGTCTGAGCTAACACGAGACTTAATCTCGCCGGGCACGTTGCGATTGCCCTAATGATATCTTAAGATGCGCTTAAGAGCCCATACATAACACTCTATGAGACATTTTTAAAATTTAAGCCAACATTAATGCATTCTACCCCGTTTACTGTTTATATTTATTTAAATTTGTAGGCGAGTCCACAATGCAGTCTTGCCTTTGTGATGCCACGTTATTAACATAACATGAGGTGTATTCAATGGACAAAGTAACCGGTATAAAATAAAATTTTACGGTATACCCTTATATTGAAGAAGGGAGGTCGTGTTAGGTTATAATAAAATGTCCATGTTCTGTGGTGGCTTATGGGAATTGAATATTTTACGTCCATTGACGAGATTGTTTTGATGAAGTTTTGTTGTATCCAAGTTTGTGTTTTTGTTCAGTTTCATCGCTGCCTGCAGTTAGTGTTTTTGTTATTTCTGTTTTGAATTTTGTACGGGAAATCGGAATATTTATAAGTATGTTTTATAAATATGCTAATATAAATAAAAGTTATTTGGTTTTGTATATTTTACATGTACATGGAATTATGTATGTTTGGGGTGAGTCGCTGGTGTCAGGTTATTATTTTAATACCTATCTACATAAGTACCCACTAACCTTATTTGTTTGAAATTATTAAATTACGAGTTACTACTTTCTAAGATTCAGCGAATCTGAAATAAAATAAACAATTATTATTAAATTTAAAATTACGCCTCTCCTCATATCTGTAAATATGAGTAGTAATGAGTGCATTTGCGCTAATACACTTATAAATTAATCTACTTTAAATCTTTGCCTTTACATAATTTCTAACTTAAATACTTTCAGTCAATTAAATTTGAACCACATTTAAATAATTAAACCGTTCAAAAAATTTCTGTATTATCCAATAAATCAGAACTAGCTGAACAAAAAGTTAATACTCGATTCTCAAAGTTTGAGTAACGATAAATTTTGTAATAAACTGGTGCGCTCTAGTCTAAATACTTTATTTTGTAGAACGCCGCCCGCGGGCATCGCTCCATTATTGAAACGAATTGTTTTCTGAAGTTTTAATATTAAAAGGCTGCGATATTGAACTTTCCTACTTGCTTTTTTCTATTATTGCTTATAAAATTGCTATGCTGTTTAAAATATGGAGCAGCTTATGTTCTTAATGCCTTTGTTTATAAATGGTAAACAGTTTGCTTAACGCTTGGGCGACTGTTGGTTATAGTCGAGTTGGTTTAATATTTTATATTATTTTTGACGTATTTCTATTATTGTTGAATGTAATTATTTCTGCTTCTCTTAAACTTGTTCTTAAGTCCCCTTGTAGTAGAGTATTTTCAAAATATCTTAGCACTTTCTGGACATTTTTTTTACTTGTTTCAGATGTTATCATGATCAGATTGGTATTGGCAATGGTAAGTAAGTGTTTTATTTAATGTTAATATGAAACCTAATTTAACCTTTTTTCCTTTTTTCTCACTTATCTCAATCCCTTCACCTACCCCACTCCCTTCACGGTAGGCAGCAGCTTCGCAGAGTCCCTGGCAATGCGGGAGCAATGCCAGAGACTCTGAGTCATCCATGAGCGACAGTTACCACTTATCATCACGAGGGCTGTTTGCTCGTTTGCCAGTGTCGGCAATTAAAAAAGGCCATTATGTTTATTCTTAAAAGTTATAAAAGTTTTAATTTGAAACATATAGTACAACAATAACGATGACTTTTGAAATAGTGGCCACTACATTTAGATCCCACTAACTACAAAAATAAGGAAAATTTTACACCATTCTATTCTAATTGAATCTCTAAAAAGTAATGCTACAGATGAATAAAAAAAGAGAAAATGAGTTAATTAATATCAAATAGATACAGAAAGATTTTAACATCAACACAAATTATGATTCAATTTTGCTTTCAGTAATATGAAATAAACAACACTAACGTTAACACAGTAAAGGCATACTGTGTGTAATATTATCAACAACTAGAACTTTAATTTATATCAAAATAATTTCACAGTTCAAGCATAGAAATTCGATTAGGTTAAGTTTTGAACTAAGTAGACGGTTGTTACTTAATTAGATACAAATTAAAGCTTTCACGTGAATTAGCATTCAGTGCCATTCATCTCTTCAATTCAAAGTCGCAATGAAAAGGACTTGAACGAGGCTTTGATTAGGAAAACATTTTCTTCGTCTTGAGTACTTTATAACAGCTTTTACATAAGGATTTCTATTTCTTGAATGATTCTTTTGAGTAACGCAAATGCACCATGCATCCTGCTTTTAAATAAATGAAGAGATATATTAAAAGATTTATCTAGTGAATGTCCGAAGGATACGAATTATTTAATGGAGCTGGTAAAACATTGAATGATAGAAATTTAAATGTGTTTTATGAGTAATTTGATTATAGAGCATCAGTCATAAATATTGACCTATATTGTTTTATTTTTATTAATTAATCTCGGACGAGTAAATTTTCAAATTATTACTTACCCTACGAAGTTTGCGAAATGTCAATTTAAGTATTTACTGGGAAACGTACACGTATCTACAGCCAACTATATACATATCTAAAAATAAATGCTTCTTGAATTATCGGATTTACAAAGACCACTTTGGCTATAGATTGATATTTTGTCTCCAGCTTTTGAAATAAGTACATCACACTTTTCTAAAATCGAAAATTTTATCATTACATTTTATTATTACATATTTTAGGTATTGTTATTATCTTGATTTTAAAATTTTATGTGATAACAGGAAAACCTAATAAAGTTTGAGAAAAAACAAAAAACGGCTTCTAAAATATAGCTATATACAAACTTACACAAAAACTGAATAAGAATTCTTCAATATAACTTAATCATCTATGTATATTTTGTTCTTGTTAAATATTTCAAAAGCGCTGAACCAATTGCCATCAAATTTATGTCCACGTCTAAAATATGAACAACCGTGCAAAACAAGAATCATTAAAATCCATACATAATTGGCGGAGAAATCGAGTAACAAACATACAAAAAAAAATTGAGAACCTGCTCCTTTTTCAAGTCGGTTAAAAATAACGTCAGATTATTATCGTTTTTAAAGTAAAAACTAGATGGCGCTGGTGAATAAGCTTACGTAAAACTTAGTGTCTGAATATTGAACAATTTTTCAACACTTTCATAACGCCTAGACCTTTCGTATTTGTAGATGTATACTCGTATCTGTGCTTGTTTGTTACCTTAGTCGTATAACTAAAATATAAACAAAATTAATTTTGTACAAGCAACATATACAAACAGAAATAAAAATCCAACTAAAATGCCCCCATTACTGATAAACAGCGTCTAAACAGTTGCTGTAGTCCAAGCGTACTTTTGTTCTCTTGCTCACTAAAATTAAACGTCTATCCAATGTCAGAGGCAGCTTGGTAGCAGTTTGTTATTTCAATTATCGATACCCGAGATTTTCTAAAACATGCCTCACTTTTGTCCGATGTATATTTAATTTATCGCCTGCTGTGTGAATATTTTATAACACAATGTGACCTACAAGAAACTGTTTTGCGCAAAATGTGTAAACTTATTTTAGAGCCATGTCCATAATAAGGGACTTTGTTTAAAAGCTACTGCGGTTACAGACATCTTAACATTATTGTAATTTTTAATCAATATCTAACTGGATGTTACTATAGTAGATCTAAAGGCAGCTACTACTATAATATCGAATATCGACTTCTGTAATAATATGTATTTGTATTTTCAGCTTTTCCTTGGCGAATGAGAACACTGGCGGCGGCTTAGCTACCAGGGGACAGACACTGTAGATATTTATAATTATTGTTGGAATACTGTTAATCAGAACTAAACTTTATGGTACAATAGTAATTTCATTTATTTTCAAATGTAAATGGAACAAGTATAACATAAAGTCAGTGCTCCTCTATAAATTGGAATATGCAAAATGCTGGAATGATAAAAGTTTGTTTCGCAGTCAGCTAGCCAGTGGCCAGGTTCGTTTCGAAGTCCCGATACGGTTTGACAATGCACATGCAAATTAACCAACAGCAAAGAGCATTTCTGTGCGGAAAGTTTAATGGCGTAGCGTTCCCCGTTTAAGTTCCGCGATCCTTGCAACAATTATTTTGCGAACGGTACTATTCCTGTTTACCCGTTTTCCCTATTTTGATCACAATGCACTACGTGTGCGAACTTGGGCGGTCTTTACTTAAGCTAAATAAGGAATCGTTTATTATGTGAGAAAAATAGCGAACGTAATCAATCCGGGATGCAGTGCGGATAGGTACCTGCACTGCATCCCGGATTGAAATAAAACAAGAAGCTCATTTCCCGGCAAAATATCTCCGTTGCTAGGTAATTTTCAATGTTATTATACTGTAGTCTGGCTAAGAATAGAGCACTAAACTAGTGCTAAGGGATTATGTTAGCAGAATGGAAACTTGCATAATGTTTTGCTGGGATGTTTATAGTTGCGAATTAATTTATTATATTTTGATGTCTGCAATTCAGTGTTTATGTTATTGAATATGAATGGTTTTAGATTGATTTCGTACAACTTACTGATATTCAGATTAAAATTACGAGTATAGCTATTCATATATTTTATCAAAAAAATGCGTTAATTTTTCGTAGAAAGTATTTTTAATTTTCTTTATCAAAAAAGTATAATCAGTGACAGATTTTTGACAAAATAATAAAGTCTGACGTTACCTTTCTATTTTATATTCATGCGAATACCCTTAGATAAAAAAAGCTAAATTGAACTTTGAAAATTCCTTCCGTGATCATTAATTAAACATGAGAGATACTTATTAATTTCCTGTTATCAATTTTTAATAAAGCACACAGAAACATAACGCTGGTATATTCTAGAAACAAAGTAAGTAATCTTAAAAATTTAATTTGCCGAAATTAAGTTTTTAATTAATTTTCTTTCTGTTTTCACGGCTTAGTTTTCCTCACTGCCCCGGGCAGTGACCCAACAACAATATTGAGTTTCAGAAATTCTTATAACCCGATTGTCGGTCTTAAAGTATTATTATTGTTGCTATTTATTACATTTTATTTTGTTATCCAGACTTTTTACTTCAGACATTGATTTAAACAAAGGTTGCAAATTTTCCCCTTGAAGCTATACGTGACTATAACGATAATTTGTTATTTATTTTGCCATTTAATTGACAAAAGTATTATTTGACAATACAATCATTTATTCCACAAACAAAAACAAACTGATAATCTACATAAATAGTGTTATAACGTGTTACAGTAATAAAATTAATGAAATATTCAACAGATATATCATTGCAATTCAATTGAATATTGTTATTGATAAGTGTGGTTGTCTACTTGACAGCCGCGATAAAAACCTGCCCCATACTCAAGGAAATGCTAAATTAAAATATATGATTGGTCTGTAATATATTGCAATGAAATGCCTACCGTTGTTCGTTTATTGGAGCGATAAATTGCTTAATCATTCAACTGTGTAATGTCCATGATTAGCTCAATACCGGTAGGAATTCGACATTTTTGACACATGCCTTTCGACAATGATACGACAAATTTACAATTTTCAATGATATTGTTATTTATAAATACAATAGAAAGATGGTTGATGTAAAAATTGTTACCTAAATAAACATTTTAAATATATAGATAACGTTCATGTTAGACTAGCTTTCCGCGGTGCGGTTTCACCCGCGTTTTTACTTACTGCTATGCTCCCATTGCCTGTAGCGTGATGTTACATAGCTTATAATCTTTCTCGAGAACTGGGCTATCATTCCCAAAAAGAAATATACAAATCTCACAGGAAATTCCAGAGATTAGCGCGTTCAAACAACGTTTTGCGTTTGATAGACCAGTTCTTGGAGACAGTTACAGGCTACGTAACATCAAGCTACTGGCGATGCGACGGGAGCAGAACAGTAACTAAAGACGTGGCTGAACCCGCGCTGTGGGACGCTAGTATATTTATCTGTAAAATAGTAGTCTTATACCAGACTAATTGATAATTCATGTGTAATTTTGAATTGAGAAATAAATAAACTATCTTATCTTATCTTATGTAACCAGAAAGTAATGCTCTGATTTTAATTTATTATAATAATGCTAATAATGCAATAAAGGTCACTCCTTACTCTCGAATTACAATTGATAATAATATTAGCAATTGATTTAATTACAAGCCTAATTATATTTTATTGTTACATGGGTTATTAGAATATTATCTTAATAAAATTAAGAAGTTAAACGCACAATGAATTTATTTTAAACTGCAAATACATTCGTAAAATATATTGAATGGATTTATTCACAGAACCCGTCACACATTCAAGCTTCATGAGCCGTAAATTTGCCAACAAATGGCCCTTGACGATTTTCGCGCTGTCAGTGAAATGAAGGAAAACAGAATCCTCCGCATTGACCACCCGAGAGATATATTATCTAGTCCCAACCCGCCACGTCACGATGATAATGGATGCCCCAGTAATGTACATTTTAGTTTGTACCCTTTATAGGAATTTGGTATGTCAAAATATGATAGTTTATGGACATGTAGGTTGTTAACGTGATTAATGATATGACCGAGCGGTTCATATCAATTATTCGATTTTCTATTCGATTGTTTTCTGTTTGAGTGGACACCGCTTTAATATTTAAATGGTGTAGATTTATCGTTTAATATGAAAAGGTGTATGTCCATTGGTTATATCATAAGTGTTCGTTATTAACGGTCTGTAACGTTCAACAAAATGGCCAATCATTTTAATAGTTTGGTTAATTTTTAAATTAAATTATTTAACCAGTTTAAGTGCCTTCCAAGTACATTCATAAAAATGCAGAAAGAGAGAATTCTACAAATGAGTTAGTGTAAAATTGTGGCGTATTTTAATTTGCATTCGGGTCATTCGTCACTTAGTATTCAAAGCAACGCGCCTGAAGTGAATCGAAACAGGAACTTTCAATAGCAAAAACATTCCCTTACTAAGTGAAGCACTCTGAATTAGCACAATTTTTATTTTATACGTTTATAATTTAATTACACCAGTAGTAAAATTGTGAATATGCATATTATACGGTGAAGAGATGCAGTTATAGTGAGCTTAAAACGTGACAGTAAAGTGCCTGTGATGATTTTTTTATACAAGTTATCTGGAAAGGTCCGTATTAATTCGATGGTTATTTGGTATGGTATATGGTATTTTCTAAATAGAGCTAAGAAAAACCAAGTTGTTGTCGTTTGTTAGAAAGAATAAAGGAAAAGAAAGAAGAGAATATGATTTCGGAGGGTAATTGACTGGCTAAATTACACTATTACTTTACTTCGATTTTCTATGAACTGTCACAAAAATTAAAGTAGCTATCTACATTAGCTGCTAGCGACATGTCTTTTAAACTAGGTAGGTCAAACAAATTTGTGTAACCTATATTATATAACATTTTATATCTTCATTTTCATCTGTTCTGTTCGAAAGCTCTTTGAAAGTATTGAATAAAGTTTGAAGATGGTTTTGAAGTAGAAAGGTTAGTTTCAAGAAGAGCTAGGCACTTGTTACCCTGTACTCCATGTCTCTTTTAGCTATCTACACAATATACATAGTTCCGTCGGTAGAAACAGTAACGATTTCAAGATTAATAAGGCATCTCGTATTACCTCCTTAAATAACGCTAACAAATTTTAGAAAGTCATTAGTCTAGATTAGAAAATAAATAAACTCTTTGTTATCTGTGTAATAATGCCATGTATCAACTAGATTGCCTTCTAAGATTTACGGCATCTTTTACTGCTGATTTATTCTGATGTTGTGCTGACGATGAATTGAATTAAACATAATATATTGGATATTGTGACAAAGATTTTTTTGTAATTCTATAGTTTGTGTTCTAATAGTTTTTTATAATGGTGTAAGTTATTTCCCACTAGCTGTGCCCAACGGCTTTGCCCGCGCGTATAATATGTTTTGTATCCTTCGGAAATCAGACCAATTTTCTGGATAAAAAGTAGTCTATGTCCGTCTCCGGCACCGAATCTAACTAAATACCAATTTTCATCGAAATCGGCTCAGCCAATTAGGCGCTGAGTGGTAATAATCACACAAACACACATACACACAAACTTTTACATTTATAATTAATAGGATAGGTTGGTCAATCATAGACATGTAAAATGATTTTTTTGTTGCCGACTGTGCCAGACGAGCTAACAACCCACCTTATGGTAAGTGGGAACTGTTACATATACTTAGACTTTTGTAATGCTAGGGACCCCGCAAAGCCGCTGCTTACCGTGAAGAGTTTTCCTAGGCTTTTCCCGTCTATTCTCTACAATCATATTTCCTTTTCTTTCATGTCTTCCACGCAGTTCATTCATCATATTTTCCATCTACTCTCTCCCTCCCTGAACTTTACTTACAAAAATATTTATATTATAAAATCTCAATTACCTATAATAATAATAATAATGCAAACAGGGATAGTTATGTATTTTATACAAATTGCAGAGCGATAGCAAGCTATTATTTGCTTGGAAAGTTAAATAGCTTTTGCCAGTCTTTCTCTAGAAAAGAGTTTAATCCCAAATCGAACTGCAAACTGACTAAACTTTCGAGGAGCTGTTGTTATGGCAAATGCATTTTCCAATGCCAATGAGCATTGAACTTTTAATCCAATGAGAAGTTGAGTTTATACCAATTGGAGCTAATTGTTTCACAATTTGTTGATTTAATATTTTAGTTAGTTTATATTATTAACACCATTACTATTGAGTATAATAATCTAAAACAATAAAGTGGAATTCAAATGTGTGAAATGAGTTTGAAACCGGTATCTTTCTTAAACCACATGATTCTGTGATTCTGAGACGACTACAATCGGCAATTGCCGCTACTTTAAGACAAATGAAGAAAAAGTCTTATTTTCACCGTCACCGTATTATGTTAAAACTTTGTAATCATCGTTCTAAAAGTAAATGCAATCATATCATAATAAAGACTGCGAAGCTAACAAGAATGTTCTACGACTCAATATTCATTACAACAATGCCGATAGGCGCCACCCGTATCTAAACATTTTGTCTGCAAATCGACATAGAATTTTAAGTCCGTGATAATATTGATGGTTATTTAACAACAGACACGTGCACTCGCACAATTATATACGCTAATGAGCATGTAAATTAATAACTTACATTGGAATGTGAGAAATAAAACCTACATTAAATGTATAATAGCACATAAAAAAGAAAATTATTAATTGTATGGTTATTGGAAATAATACGGTAGAAAATTCGCCAGCACGCTGTTGCGTTGCTGTGTATTAGCCGTAAGCTCTTGATGACGTTTTAGTAAATTTAAAATCATTAGACGTGCTTGTTTATCTTTAACTCGAACGACACGCCCTTCTTCGGACATCTCGTTCGAGAAGCGACCAGAGTAGTTATCACCACTCCGCATATTGACAATAAAAATACTACTAATGTGTTCGTTTTACTAACTAAAACATATCACGTTGGCTTTCTTATTTCGTTCTTCTTTGATGCAATTTTTCTATCAACTATGTCATCACATTTCTACTACGGTCACAACATATACTTAACTATGAAAATACTTGAGACTCATAAAAACACTATTATAGTTTGCGTAAAATGTAAGAGCTTTTTCACATCAATCCCTTTCAGGTTAGTTATAAAGCTATTTCATGCCGGTGATGTCACTAATGCACATAACTGTACGATGCAATGGATGCGATAAAGGAACGAGGTCAATACGTCATCGGGACTAGGTCTGATAACATTAATCTTTATCTACTGCTAGCTAGTTTTCTTAATTACGCATCGCCAAGATGGTTTTGTTTGCGTTCGTGAGCTATTTTGTCTTGATATTACTCATCAGTGTTATCACTGGCTACTTGTATATATCTTTGAGAGAGAATAAAACGAGTTTTCAATAGTTAGCTGCGTAATGGCATCTTGAAACAGAGTTAAATATTTTTTTTACTTTATAAATTTAAAAGTAAGAGGCACAAAATACACGCACTTTTGAAAAGTGTTTCAGGGAGGGGAGGACACACAAATATTTGTCTTAAGTGGCGATTAAACCACTTTAGGATGTTATTTTTCTATTCTTTGTAAATAATATAAATATAAATTTTATTCAGACGTCTACCTAATTAATCAGCGTCATAAATTAGTGGAATCTTTATTTTTTACTGCAATATGGATCAAGCTCTATGTTGCGGAAGACCTTACGAACTTGGAAATAATAGACCTAGATACGAAACAAGTTTATGAATCACAAGGTTTTGTCCGAACCAGGTGTGAGTCAATTCGTTTATCTTTCTCTATGCCCTCACTGCCTCTTTTTATAGTGTGATACTGATTTCAAGGAGTTCACCACTTTTTTGAATTACGAGTAGTTTGGTCTAACAGGCTCTTTATTCCTGTTATTCATATAGATTGAGAACTGCCTTGTACCTACATACTTTCATTATCTTTTTTACCGTACCATATTATTATTTGGTAGTAACATGATACTTTATTTGACACAATCAGAAAGTCGACAAAAGAGTCATAAGCAAACTGTGAATCCCAATATTATTTATTGATTATATAAAAAGTATTTCTATCGATTCAAAACTAATAAAGGGAGGTACAACAGCCTATAAAAAATGAAATATTTCTTCTACTATCGTGTCCGATTATTTCAATATCCTACACGAAACTACGAAGCTTATTAAAATTCTTTAATTACCGTGAACATCTATAGGGACCATTATTTTTGGGCTTTGATCAATCAGACAGCTGACTAACCAAATTATGTCGATATTGAATCAACCCAAACAAATTACATCGTCTTTGATAAGGTAATTATTAAATATAATTATTGTTTCGTCACGATCCCCGTTGCCTTTGTTGGTCGCCGCTCGATACATTTTATAATCTTTATTGTGGGGACCAGTTTTAGCTTCTATAATAAAGTGTTGACTGTATTGTTTGGTGTGTCTGCTGCGTGGTAATATTTTGATAAATTGTGGTGCATTACTATTATTGTTTATTGCAGAGGTATCAATATTGAGATATGTGAGTTACATAAAGCAATAAGTGTCCTTCATAACAGATTCCCGGCTCAAATGTTAACCCTAGAGTCCTTTTCAGTAAACTTTAAGGCATTTTAGTTGATTACTATACTCAATAACACACAGTGAGAAGAGAAATGATCATAAATTTTCTTATATGTAATCGAGATGCCTGTACAGTATACAAGTTTAACCCTACAAACAAAAGATGTCACAGAGACCAATTAGTAAAGACGTGGTTGGAGGCATGAAATTAAACATGACAAAATTGTTCGGACACAAAGAGAAATTACGGTTGGGACTTCCACGTCTAAATTATTACTATGACAAAATACAGAAGTACGACGAAATTTATATTGAATCTTTGAGGATTTATCGTGGCATTTTGTTTCTCACATTAATTCCCATACTGTTTTTGTTTATTGGAATGTTTTTGAAACAAATTGCGAGAAATTTCAATGATTCTGGTACTGGGAATGTTGATGCTAAGTAAATAATTAAGAATGGTATCTCAAAGAACATTTTAAAGTAATTATTGGAAGTTTCTAAAGAAGAAAGTTTAAATATTATAATATTTGATGAGATAATTTGGATCGAAAATGTCCAGAAACTAAAAGGAAAAATATGTAACAACCAACATTTTCAAAATGTAATTTTAACACATTGTATTACAGCTCTTAAAACATTGTACAATTTCTTTAAAACTGTAAACAAAATTAATACTAAATCCTCTAAAGCATTAGTGATAACAAAGGAACCCGTGTTTAGCTGTCCAACGTACTGCATCTAATGCGCACGAGTGGTCACCAATCTTCTTAAAATTAATTCGTACAGTACAGAAAAGCATACGAACTGCTTGTACTGTAGTGGATACCGTTTGTAGTTGATACCGTTTGGTGAAACAAGGACACTGTTGTTTATTTACGTTTCAAATATTTTGGGATCCTGCGCTATAAATACAACGTTTCAAAGCATCATTTTATCTAATTGATTATCTTAGAAACTTTCAGCAGTTTGGATGTTAATTTTACTTGTCTTTGTAAGGCTTAAACTTATCTAATATTACATTCAATACGACAGCCTGTTTACAATTTGTGTTATTATTAAGTTAAAATTTAAAACTATTTTAGGGAAGTTTCTTTATTAATATTTTTAAACAGTTCATATTTCGGTTATTAAACTTAACTAGATAGCCATAACGTCTTAAAATAATAATGACAGTTTATGAACTGAACGGGACAGGTTCATAAAAACGACTATAGAAACAGTTATAATGATGCGATAAAATAGTTGAGACCTCATGCCACCCACACTAGTCAACTAAACTCATAACTTCGATGGTTATAATTTCCAAATATAGCAAAATTTTCTGATGTCGTATGAATTGATCATAATATATGTTTATTTAGACGCCAAGCAGTACTCAGTTAATGAGCTCGCTTCATTTGGCTTGCTTGGCCCCAAATGTCGTAACATTACATTCCATGACACTCCTTCCAAATATATGTGAGTCATTAGAAGCGCTGGCGCTGGATGAATTTTGGGGAATCAACCAGCTAATGACACAGAAATCCGCGCATATCTTCAGCGTGCGATAATACGAAGTAGGAATTTTAAATCACTTAGTAATTATTTTTGTTTTACTTACGATTTAAATAAAACATTTAACGGTCGCAAAGGAAAATATTTACGCGGAAAAGAATTCTAAAATCAATAAAAATACAAATCATAAATCTTAAACACATAATATTAATAATTAATTTTGGAAATAAAATTAAGCAACGATAATACTTCTCTTATTCTGATGAAGAGACGACGTCCTAATTAAAACGCTTCTAACAATTTATGTGAAAAATAACAAGCTAATTTCACAAAAGTAACAAAGTATTATAGCTTCCGGGAATCGTCTCGTTAGTGATCAAATGGCCGCGAACATCGTGTGGAATGTTAACACTGCTCTTTTTCTCTTTCAAAAACTTTCCTTTTATTACATCAAAGTCTCTCATAACAAGATTCACTCAATGAAATTTTGTTTCTGTGAATCGAACAAAGGATACTCATGAAATCAGCCATCAGGAAACTACAATGAAAATTTAGCCACAACATAAAGAACAATAAATTTAGAAATCCCCTTGAAACACGCCCATCTCATTGATTTAGCTAACCCTACTCTTCCCTCGCACATGCAGTTGGCTCCAAAGTAAACAGAATGACGCCGGCCTAAGCAAATAATGTGAGCAAGTAAGTCTAATTCATTATTGTTCGCAAAAACAATAAAAGCAGCAACAAACGAGATTACCGATAAATCTGAAAGGGAATTTTTCTACACTGGAGGGGCTTATCTACTTTACGTCGTTTTGGGAATAAATACCGGGAGTCTTACTGCAATGAAGACGATGCCGAACTTAAGTCTGCTATTGTCTGTTAGGATAAAAAAGGTACACGGGAGAAAGTAGGCTCCGTCCAAGCTCCTTCAGTAATCTCTTTATTTACTATGGCATCTTTAGCTGACCTTGTTATTATGTTACTAATATTAAAGATGGTTTACATCGTGATGGGCTCTTTTATGTCTTGTAGATATACAATAAATTTACGTGAGTTCATCTCTCCGAAGACAGCAGAATATATTTTTATTAGAAAAAAATCCATGACAGCAAATACCTACTACAATCTTCGCTCATTACTTATACACAACAATTCAGTTTCTAGAATCACATAGTTCAATACTTTTATTGTCTTGATTATGGTCAACGTTTATACACTATTTCTACGTATAAAGTAAGCATAATATTTTATCCACAAACCTTGACCGAAGTTTGCGGTCGCGTGCAATGTCAAGAACATCGTGTGTGATGTCATACTCTAGAAAAGTAAAGTAAGCAAGATAGCAGCTTAAGGGAACAAATACTTATGCTAAAACAGAAGGAACAATATATCCTTAGCATTTAAAAGACTGTAACTAAACAGGACTTTAACTAGACTTCTAGTAGATACATTATATATTTCTAGTTCAAATATAATAGCTAGTGAACTTGCTTGTCTATTGTACTTTTTGATTTAAAAAAGAATATAAACCAATCGTTTTATATTTTGTTTACGAATACCATTTATAAAGTAGATGAGCTTACTAAAACTATAAGTTATCAAATACAAAATTTATGAAGACTGTCTAAATATTAGTTGTTTGGTATCAAGTAGCTACTAAACCACGGCAACGTGGCGCTAAAGTATTAAGTTACAATTTAGTTATGAGACAATCAAATTGTGATTCAGAAATCTTGTTCACGAACCAAAATATTATTTTATTCTCTGGCATAATGTTACTGAGATGACAAGTTGTTATATTGGGCAACTTTCAAAATATTTAAATGATAATATTGTTATTAAATTTTGTATACTGTCTTGATTTTATCGTAATATTGTTGTTTCTCTTATAGTCTAAGATCCCACCATATAATGACCTTCACCGGGCTGGTTAATAAACGAAAAGTATTTTATATTTAATTATAATAATAATAATAATAAAAAAAATTTCGCAGACTACCCTATACCACCGTATTCGTAATGAAATAATCTTTATTTTAATTTACCTTTCATTCATTATTCAGACCGGTGCAAGTTACTAGTATCGATTTACCTGTTTATACCTGCCTACCCAAGAGTTGTAACGGGAAAAAAATAGTCAACCTAACGTTTGCTTATTCTATGAGCTTTATACTTTCGATTGGTATGGAATTTGTCTATTAACCAAACCAGTGAAATATTTAAAAAATAACTTTTTTTTAATTGTTAATTAATCTTATTCTGGACTAAATTTTTTTAGACAACCCATTTGCAATATAATTAATGACATATTTAATTGAATATAAAATACTTTTCATCCATTAACCAGCCCGGTGAAGGTCATTATATGGTGAGATCTTATACTATTAGTATTAGACCAAAATGTTACAACAAATCTAGTGTCTATCAATATTTTTTAAGGTAGGGACGTTAGTCACTTACAAAGGTACCATTGAAATCAATTGTATTCTACATAACTGCTACCTACATGTCAATTGACGCTAGTTTCGTGTACATCATACGACTAAATTCGTGGGTGAACCGAGTTTAATCGTCCGAAGCGCCAGTGCGAATAATGGCAGCGACAAATTTTCCGTTCCGTCGAGCATTTTCCTCTGAATGCATCTACACAATCGACGGTATTGCCTGCAAAATTGTACACTATTAAGTGACATTCTAAATATAGCAATCCACAGGATGACGTCGAGATAGCCAGTCGCACTCAACCCTTTTCGTGTACCGTCCGATTCATAAATCTTGCTTTTACATAGCCATCCTTATGTGCACGCGTAAAGCTTCTTTTTTGTTTGACATTTAAGTGAAATTTAAATTATTTTTGAACTACAGACATGGGGACAACTGATGAAGTGTAACTGTTACACATCTGTCTTTCGACGATTGATTCGTAATGATGATTGCTAGGTATGGTTTCGAAGACACATCCGCGGAAAGCTGCCTCGTGTTATATCAATGTTGTGACGTTAATAATATGTCTGAACCGCGGCGAGCTAAAGATTACTTACTACCGACAATATAATACCGGTGTCTGATACGTCGCGTAAAGAAACCCTCTACTTATCTACCGTATCGAGAAAAATGCATAATCGAATTTAAATTTCGAAATTGTTAGGTAATCATCTTATAACTGGCACTGACGGATTTATGCACTTGAAATAAAATGTTAAACCATCGTACAGAAATTGTACCTCTAGGCATTTTCTTTTCGCTTGTGAGTTAATATTTCATTTAAGCAAAAGCGAATGTTACATAAAGTTTATTCCTCGATTAAGCTTAATATTTATACTTTGGGTCACCAAAATTTTATTTTAAACATCATAACGACGTAATTATAATACCTATTCTTAAAGCATTACAGGTTATCATACAGTATCTATTAATCTTTGATGTGTGGTATCCGACGCAGTATTTTAGGAAAGCAATCAAAGTGTACACATAAACATCGTACAAACAACTGACGCTCTAAGAACATGGTAAAAATTATACTTCGCCCGATTATAAGAAACTAAATCATTACCATCTAAAAACAAATTTGGTCTATTGGTCACGGCAATGCACCTATTTCCTTTTCGGCACATAACATCTCCTCTAATTGAAAGCTAGCGCGTATTCACGGTTGAACGTCTCAACGTGTTTCCAATCAGGCCACATCAAGAGTTTTACGACTGTCTGTACGCATAAAGAACGTTGAAGCTCAGTGCTGATTGATAACACATGTCGGTGAAAGAACAACGGAATTGTAAGTCATAACAGCTTTCATTTATAATTTGCCATCAGTGGGTATCATTGGATTATGCATAGCTAGTGCAATTACGGCATATTAATGGCCAAATTGAGCTTTCTTTTATTATGTGTACCATGAGTAAACTTGCGTTTATCTCATCGAGAACAACGTTTTTTATCTTGGGCGTTATTTCCATATAAAATAGTACAAGAGTTCCCCAGGGTTAAAATTATGACATTAAAAACAACAAAAAGTCATAACATAAAAGAGAGAAATTTATCTTGGAAATGTTCCAAAATAACCTTTATCAAATTAATATAAAATAAACCCAAATAGTCACAGCAAATAAATCTTCCAAATAGGATGCGCATAAAGAAAATACAAAAGAATTAAACATTGATAAAAAATATGTCAAAATAATGTTGTTCGGGCTCAATTTTCTATCACAAAACAAATAACATTAAACGTTAACGTCACGAAGGCAGGTGGAATGGCAGACGTAAGGCGTACGAAAGCTTACCAAATATTTACAAGTGCCTCAAGTGGCTTAAAACAAATTCTCCAATAATCTTACCTCGTCTTTGTACTATTGTTTACACTGAATTTTGCTACTGGCTGCGCTACCCTCAGCTTGTATTTTTGTGGAACGCCACTCAAATCGTGTTTGATTTCGCCAAACATAAAGCATTTGTAAACATTTAACAGAGTTGTATCGGGTTACGTGTTTCCTTTTGTTCGTACCGTTTCTGCTGGTACAACAAAAATATTTTTACAGTATCAATTAGCTGTGATTCAGCGTTTTGAAAAATGATTGATGTTGTTTTTAATGAGCCAGTACTGTTACATTTACGATTCGAAAATTCAGGTCGTGAGCTACTGCTGATTTATAAATATTTATTATTAGTCGTGAATTAATAAATCATCTTCGACAAGATGAAGACAGTTACGTGCATGTTGGCGTAAATTTATAACGTTCAATTAAAAATTAGTTATACGATAAACACGACATAGATAATATCGCCAGCATTAGGTACTTTTAAGATATTATTTTACTAATGTATGATGCATTTTTGCATGGTAACGGGGGTTTATTACTAAACAATCAATGCAAAAACTTAACCATTACCGGTGAATAAAAAATATTGATGTAAGAAATTTTAAATAATGTGCATACTACCAAAGTGGTACAGTAGTACTGTGTACGGACTTTCACACATTGCGACGGTCTTGTTTTTGATTAGTAAGCCGCGTAAAGTGATATTGGATTTTTTGACAATAAATTCTCATGATTTCGGGCTACGAAGTCTGAAATGATGCCCGGTAAATGACAATAGGTAGACACTCGGGTGTTATACTCCTCAACCCACTTCATCAGAAAAAAGATGGGATATAATATTATCCTTAAATATCGCAAAATATTTCTTATTAAATAAACTTGTGAGATGTACAAATTTCTTATCACTTGGTGATGTTTTCAACAGTGTCGCCCGTCGAATGTTTACATCGTCACCGGCAACTCATTAGTTGTCACTTTGGTTTCACACGCATCTGGCATATGCGTTACATATATATTTTGACAAAAAATATTATTCTGTATATTTTATTTCATTTAGCTCAAATTTTAAATGAATGAATGATTAGCTAATCTAAATTTTGTTGTAAAATTATTAAGATTAATTACTTGATTAGGTTTATTATCCTGTTTGCGAGAACTGGGTCTTCCTTGATTTTGTTCTTTAAGTCTAAAAGTTAGTGTAGAATACTATAAGTATCAGGGAGAAAAAGTGACAGGGGACTTAAATGCCAATTTAATATTTCAAGATGTAGGTATTTATCTCTGTTTTGTTTTTAACCTTCAAACAGATTTTGACTCTTTCGACATCGCCAAAATGTTAAAAATAAAGCTAACTAAAATTCGTACAAAATCTTATGCGATCCTTCGTTATTTTTAAGAACAATGTCATATTTATAAATTCCTTTAGAAACGGTAGCGTTATTAAAATCACAACGGTTCTCACAAAGACAAAGAGGGCGCCGACGCGAGAGGTATCAAACGTAATAAATAATTCCCTCGCTTCACGACAAATGAGGTCATGTGTTTCTCCTTTACGTTTTTTGTTCGACTTCCCGCGGGATCGTGTGTCTTCTATTTCCGTTTCAATGTATCGACTGAACGATTTGCTTCTTATATTTAGAATATGTTCGCTGTTTAGTGTTGCGCGCCATGGGGATCATTAAATTCGGGAACGCAGATGTCAACCTTGCTAACATCTGGTAACTTTTAGTTTTAATTTAACAAATTGATATTTGTTGGTAGTATCCTCTATAGTTCACTTGGTGTGACAAATGTAGATGATTATAATTATGTAGTGTTTATGTGCTCAAGTCGAATAAATGTGTTGCACGTGGAGAGACGACTTCTTAGTTTATAACGTGTAACAGAAACCATACTGTAAAATGTAGTTCAGTCTCTTTTACCTTCTTATAAAACGCTATTAGTTTTTTGCTTTATCTTTACTTAATTGTTTGCTCTACATAGAATTTAGATGAAATAATATATATAATGAAATGATAGACGTTCTTTACCAAAATTAAGGCTAGCTACAAAACGACGAACTATCTCTGTTACAAAATCTATCACATTTCATTCAATGACTCACCTAGTTCACAATAGCATGAGATTGTTCAGCTCGTGAATAATTGCGCATAAATCGATGTCTTCTATATGATTTTGTCCAACGTTCCTGATAATACTATATCATTTGTTCCTGATTGTTCCATATCTCTGTGATTTTCTCTTTAAATTACAGCCGCAAATACGAATCAACTAGAACAATAGATTAATTTTCTAAGTACTTGATCCTTTGAACATTTTTACTGTTAACCATTGCTTCAAAGCGTATATCCATTCTTTTAATCCTTTCGTACTTTGACCTATTTAAATCACGTTAAAAGCTAATAGGAGTTTAACCTCAAAACCGCATTTAGAGTAAGCGCCGCGATCTTATGTACAATGGGTAACATAAATTGTTTTGCTAGACATTGTTGATGGTAGAAGACTTTGAACTTTACATGTTGGATTTAAAGTTGAGTATTCAGGATTAATGGGGTGTTCTTTGTAATAATTGGAAGAGAGGCAGCCTGTACGTTTGGAACAATCAAAGTTAACCTTGGGAACGTTTTACGAGTCGCTTTCAGTTCGCTACGGCGTAATAAACATGTCGGCATTGTCGGCAACAAGTGTTACCGGCTTGTGGTCTACGCACGTGGTAACTGACTGGAATAATAGCAAATAAATTGTTTTACTCGTACCAATTTTTTGTCTACACAAAAGCTGTTAATAAGTATAAGTATTGCACTGCTTTATAATATGGAAACATAATATTTTCCGTACGCTGTACGGCTATGAAAGAAAAATCACATCCAACTGATTGAGATCAACAATTAAATAGAGAACTCTTTAAATTCTACCTTGATATATTTTTCCTTTTTCTTTTATAAATAGGCAAATAAGTATCTGACTAATAAATAAATGAAAAACGTGTCTTTAGTGCAAGTTGAATCTAGCTATAGTAGTCACGAAACCAGTTATACCAAACATGAAGAACAAACTTCATCATAAGATATATTACGTAATAAAACAACTTTAAGGAACATAATACAATGGTTACATTAACAATACCGTTGTGTTTCCTATATTACCGGTAGTAGATCCATGCTGGTTTCAGCATGTATGGGTCGGATTGAATGGGGAAGTATTAGGTACACTCTCATAGTAGATCGAAGTAGGAGTAGCTGTATCCGTACTATTTGCGTTTCGTTCGGTGAGTGAGAGTACTAGAGGCCCAATTTTCCTCTTTCCTCTTTCCTTACCTTCCTCATTCCACTGACTGCATACCATCAGGCGGGGTGGAGTCACTTTGGTAGTCTAATATAAAATAAAAATTTAATGCTTGCATTACCAGAATAAAACCTTCTTTTACGAAACATTTGCTACAGATTAGATTGTAGAGTATAGCAGCCAGTACTCAGTCAGTCGAGGAGTAGGCTATGTTAGGTGTCTGTTTCCCGATCAGTGGACGTCTCTCAACAGTGGACCGTTGATATGATAATAAAGATAATGACAGTATGCAATAGAAGAACACGTAGGCTAATTTTATCATGCTGATTGACAATATAGCAAATAGTACGTTATAATATTGTAATTTAAGAGCTTTCTGTTGCAAGAAGGATTCGTCACGCTGGCCTAGTTGGCAGACACACCAACATTAATATTTGCACTCCTATACGTATTTCTAAATGCGTACGTACGAAAATTGTTATCACTAAGATAAAGTAACATACAATCGGTAACAACCTTACAACTAAACTACGGTCATAAAGTAAAGTATCTCTTTCATAAAGATACATAAATGTGTTAGCGTATAAATAAAATCAGTCGTGCGTCATGACTAGAAGTTCCAACTAGTGAGTTAAAAAATCGGGATTAAGTACTAGCGACTTGCTCCTGGTTCGCACGTGCTTTTATGCTTTTATATACTGTGACAAATATAGAAATTAACGAATAAACAGACTGGAAAAAACGGTGACTTCACTTTAAGTTATTCAGGTATAAGAATTAATTTATGTTGAGTTGTACTGGTTTATCATTGTGATTTTGAACTAACTGCAACCTAACTACTAACAAATATAATGATCAGCAGCAGATAAATTATATTATTACCATTTTATATAATATATTATTAATACCAATTTTCACTCAGATGAACTAGAAGCATTGGTTTTTCCAGGCCTGTTATAATGGATTGTCAATCAAATTTATATTTGTATACGTTCAGATACATTCTTCAACCTTATGTGTTGTAAATTGTGATGAGATTTAAGAAAGTTACATTGTGTTTTAAACTAGTATGCGATTGCGATTTTACCTATATTATTATTGGTGTTATAATATAGGTAATAATAATAACAATAACTCGTACGTACGTAAGTAACTACAAATGTCCCGACAATAATAACATATTCGGTCCCACTACTGATGTCTCAAAATCCATATTTTTAGTTTGTAACGAGAAGAGGTAACAACGCTTGACGTTTTTATTACAAGGATTAACTTTGTTTTGTTTAATACTTTTATGGTGCAATACAGATGCTTTGGTAACATAAATATGCTTAAGAGAAATTACAATGAAAATACTAACAGACAAATTAATAACAAAAAAAATTTTAAAAATATGATGGTAAGAATGTAAAAATAATTAATTGATACACATTGTGTATTTTATTATTTTAGCCTACTAATATAATAGTATACTCGTAGGTTGAATCTGAAACTGATTTTAGCGAGTCGATGAATAAGACTATATATTAACTAAAAAATCTATCTACTAAAGACTTATTTTACTTTACTTTAACTGCCTCTGTGGTTCGATGGTACTTACTACGGAATCGATTCCCGCTACCTCTGTTTGACAGCTCCCGCTTACTTGCATTGGTCTGGGTGTTTCTATGCATAATGTATTTAAAAAAAAAAAACTGTCTACTAAAGACTTATTTTACTTTACTTTAACTGCCTGTGTGGTTCGATGGTACTATTACTACGGAATCGATTCCCGCTACCTCTGTGTGACAGCTCCCGCTTCCTTGCATTGGTCTGGGTGTTTCTATGCATAATGTATATACAAAAAAAAAAAAATAAGTATGTATATTCGCATTTATAGAACCCATTATACAAGGTATATTATATATATATATATATATATATATATATATATTTTTATTCTACTTAGGTGACAAACAAGCATACGGTCCACCTGATGGTAAGTGGTAACCGTAACCTATAGAGATGGCTGTGTTTTGAAAGCATTGGAGAAGTAATATTGCTTAGAAAACACAACCAAGTCGTTGCCGACCACGGAGAAGGGGATGAGGAAGGAAAAGGGAAACGGAAGAGGACCGAGGGGGTATTTGGGCTGCCGGCGCTCTAAGAGAGGGTATTTACTATATACTTTATCGTACAATAAATTAACAAAAATGATGGTTATTACAATATGTAGTATTATAGTACCTACAATGGGCGGCCTTATCGCTAAGAGCAATTTCTACCAGGCAACCTTTGGATGGACATAAGTACATGTGCAGAAATTTAACGGTAGTTTTGGCGGGTAGTACCTCCTCGGTCGATTCAGCCCATTTATGCTGAAACCAGCGTGGATCTACTACCGTACATATTTTAACTTTTTTTTTTTTATATAGCAGTCAGTGGAATCCAGAAGTGGTGGCCACCATACCAAAAGCTATCGTCTTAAACTGCTGGTATGGTGGCCTCCACTATGGCGGCTGGGAATGGGGTTAGAGGAAGGGAATGAGGGAGGTGAGGAAAGAGGAAAGGGGGGAAATTGGGCCTCCGGCACTCTCACTCACCGAACGAAACGCAGTAGTAAGGATACTACTACTCTTAAGTCGATCTTCTATGAGGGGGTAGTACTTCCCCGGACGATCCGGCCCATTCATGCTGAAACCAGCGTGGATCTACTACCGTCAAAACTTTGGGTCTAGATGGCGTTGTGTGTAGGTTGGTATAATATTATATTATTATTATATATTATATCAGACGTAGTATTAGTCTATAAACTATAGCTTCATATTTTTATTCTCAATGTCAATTATATTAGTGAATAACTCAATTGCTAATGCTATGCTAGTGAATATTAATTTTCGATAATGCTCGACAAGATAGCTTGATATAACGCAGTGCCAGACTTAATCCTTTGAATGCATCAACTGGCTTAATCTATTTCAAACGGTGAACACAAACTGTATCTGTGCCCATCAAAATATTTGGGGCTGTCAAATTATCGACCAAGTTTTAGTACCAATAAAATCGTTTGATCATCAACAGTTTTAATGTCATTCTATCATCGTTGCTATTTCATCATCGTTGCAATTAAAACCTGAAGCTCTTACGATTCTCATTCTGACGCATATATTAGATCATCTGAGAACTCAAACTTCCTTTCAGTTCTTTTCATCTATTTTTACAAATAGATTGGTATCGAATTCACTCAGTTCATATCAATCAACAGTATCGATATTTTCGTTAGTATTATGATTGAACTAACATTTCCTACCAATAACATTCAGTGTTATGTTTGATGGAATTACGACGCCCGCTGTGAAACCCGTTATACTAATATAACTCCTATGGGTGTGATCTCACTGTACAGTAATTTCTGTAAGTGATATTATTTGTGTTTTATTATTAGTTACAAATATTGCATCTGTTGTTTCAGTTCGTGAGCTGTTATCTATTGGAATAACAATGTTCTGTAAAGTTTATTTTGTTTTAGCCTAAATGATGGACGCTACTAGAAATCCTGAGTACTATTATGTGTGAATTACGTCTTATTTATTTTGAAAATCAGATTGAATTTGCTAGCAGCAATGTTCTATGATTGTGTAGGTAGTTTTTGAAGGTTGCATGATTATTCATTGAAGATGGCCTCGTGTAGAAATGTTGCATTAGCTCAAAACTGTTTCACTGGTAATATTTTTTTACGTCGAGGTCATACTTTATTGACATGTAGTTATTTTGGTAACATTCTATTTTTTGTATAACGGGTTAGTGCAGTACTTAACAACAATAGTTTTATGATTAACGATTAATTTTAATTATAAGAAAGGTACTATAATATTAAAAAACTGTAAACCACGCACAAAATGTATTCTGTCTATGTTGCATTTTATTCATTCTAAAACTACTCTGAAGCTCGTAATCCGGATACTTGATTTCGCTAGAGCATCGCCTTTAAGCTCTTTTTATAGCATTCAGAGTTAAAGTACAGCAAACGATATTGCTAACGTAAACTAGTCATTCACAGACGGCACATATTGCTTTTAACATACACATTGCGACTACCACGATCTTACTACAGCTGTTGACGTTAAGTATAGGTAGGTATATCCAACATTATGAAAATATGATCGTTATTTTAGTAATATGAAACTTATAATAAAATTCAATTATGGTAAATGTAGAACTAAAAAAAGTATATACAAAAATTATTGTAATAATTTTAAGTACTTTCAATACGGTTTTAATTAGTTGTGTAATCATGTCATAGAGGGCGTTTTAAGATGCACTGGCCACTGTACTATACACTACATTCAGTAGTATTTTGAAGACTCGTAACTCATATTAATCGTGGCAGTAGTTGTATTATGACAGTTTTAGTGTAAGGTCATGTCGAAATAAACACTTACACTCTAGATTCGATATCTGATAATATTTTACTGTCTAGCTGTATTTTTAGAACTCACACTAAGTTGTAGATACAGTAAGGAAAACCAAAAGTAAGAAGTGGTGGTGAGAGCGGTAAAACGCGTGCCGATTAGTAGGTACCACGTACCACACAGTAAAAATGATAACTGTAAATGATTCCTTAACAATTTCAGAATAAGAAATTCAAAACCTTTGATAAACGTTCATTAAGTACACACACAGGTGTTCGCCACGCAGCTTGACGGTTACTTTATCACCGTGTCAGGTAGGCATTAAGTAGGTACTAGTACGTACCAGAAAGTATACCAGCCAATATAATCTGTTCACAAAATTATAATAATAGACAAATACCGACGACCTGATAAAGGTGATGGATGGGCAACCGATGGATGATTACCAGAGGTCGGAATAGGTAGAGCTATTTCGGTTCATTGACTGCAAACATATAATATATGTTATTAAGGACATACCCGACTAAATCTCGGGATTTTCAAATAAAAAAATAATTAATTGTTTTGCGTACCTAAACTATTGCACACGCAATATTTCCAAACTTACATCAATGACATAAGATGTCCCAAGTTGCTAAAGTCCAATGTGCACACGCGCGTTGTTCCCATCCTTGTAGAATGCATAACACAGCTTGTGGAAACAAAAGAGAACAATAGCGGGCATGCGAGAGACTCTTTGCCTAACAAAAAGTATGTATCGTCTCTTTCGAACATGTTACAATTTTTAAATTTATCAATTAATTTTTATTGCCGGGACGTAAGCATGACCATATTATTACATCATACTACAAGTACCCAAAATAGCTCTACCTATTCCGATCACTAATGATTACGGCTCTCGATCTTTTACTGATAAGATAGAAGATACTAAGTAGATACTACCTGGTCTGTCATTATTGGCAATTAACAGCTACAGAAGTCACTCAATGTTATATATTTTTATTTTGGACTTACAAGACCTGTTGTTTACCGATTACTGTTGTCTAGTCGGCTTTTTAACACTAAGATGATATAAAATGCTTTTGAGTAAAATAAAATAATACAAATTACAATGTAGCGTCTGCACATGACATTAAGTATCTTGTTATTCTCAGCTATTAAACATATTATATGCAAGAAACAAGAGCCTAGTATGGTAACGCTACATAAAAACTGAAGTATTCAAGTCCAAAGCCAACAATACCATCCAAAGATTGTTTTATTCTTTGCAAAACAACTATCTTATTTGGCGAGCAACTAGCCGGTTGTAATATTCATCATGTCGTTGGCTCCGGTGACTTTAAACGGTGCATGTCCGTCTTTTTATTTTACTTTTTTATTTATTCTCGCCTCGATTGTTGCCAGAGAAGCAGTATTCATAAAACTATGGAAGCACTGTTCCTTGTTTTACACACTCTTTTATATTTCAACAGCCATTCCAGTTGAGATACCGACGACATTTTATAGTGTTGCAGCGCTGTCTTTACGGTGCAATGTCCATCTCAGTGGAAAATGAAAATTGTAGAAAAAGTTGATGGCTCAATTGTTTTTATTTGTTTATCTAAATGTATTTTTATTTTCATCACTTTAGATACGTACTAATTATTATTATATCTCTATATAAAAATTAACTTTTTATAGAGGCTGTTACACTCCCGCTGCATGGCAGAAGCAATAAAAACTTGACTTACAGGTATAGTATTTTTCTGGTGATAGCAGAACTACTTCTTTGTTTCTAGCGCTCTTATGGTCTAAGGGAAAAGAAAAGTTACCTATTAGTTGCTAGGTGGGCTAATGACTTGTCCGCTATCATAGATACACAAAATCAAAACGGTATTTCGACTATCTGTTTAATAGTTATGCTTTTGCAACGAACATTATTATTTAAGCGACGCTTTAATTCTGCCTAAAATCTGAAATGCTACAAATTTAGAATGAAAAAAGGAATTAAATTTCAGATGTTATGAGTTATGATTATGACTTATGAGAAACCTAAAGTATTTCAGCAGGCATTCATAATAATAAATTATGAAGTTATTTTGACTATCGCAACAAAATCTTGATTTATCTATGCCGTTGTTTACTCTTCTCGTTAGTTTGTGTTATTCTTTACAAAATAAACTGAAAATCAAAGAATAACAACGTTCTCGGATCGGCCAACTGACGTACGGTTGTGTTTACAATGTTTCGTAACAGCTAATGGTTCATTTTGTCAAATACCCAATGTTCAACAGTTATAAATTCAACCAGCTAAAGGATGAATCATGCTAATGAATCAACCTATCCAAGATTACGTGATAAATCGCCTAACAGTTAATATTAATATTTCACTTTACCAGATTAAGTGAAAGACGTGAATTATGTTGTTTCTTTTTACAATAAACTTGATCGCACATATTTCTCGAAAAACTCGTTGAAAAGATTTAGACATTTTGTATCTCATCTTCATCTTCTCGTGCATTTAGATTTGCTTGATTTTAGTAAAGTTTAGAATAATAAATAATGATTGATTTAGGAATGCGAGTCTAATTTGTGTTTGTACATTTTTGATAGTCTGTTATAAATTACGTAAAGATTTATTAACTCGGAATTTACTGTCGGTAACTGTGAAGAAATAACGATATTAATGTGAACAAAACCGTAAATAAACAAGGCTATAATGCGATCTAAAAAAAGTTTTTGTCAATAAAAATCACCGCACGCGTCGTTAAAATACACATTAAGTCAAAATTAATAGACTGGATTATATAAACTTAAACATGGTACAGGTTCTAACGATACCGCACATATCCTGACTACCAAAAATCACTTCGACCGACCGTAAAAGCGACAAATTTCTGTGCGTGACTCCATAAATTAAAGTTCATTAAAACTTTGCGAGGCAGACTGAATGGTATTTTATTTACTGAAAATGGACTGTAAAATGTCGGACAAACCATAAATCTAGGTTTTTATAATTTTATTTTCACTTGCATTCTACTGGTTTGGTTTTTCTTTTACGCTGACCGTGCGATTATTTTTAACTGTGATTATTTTCAACTCGCCGCCATGACATAATTATTCATGTGTCTATTTCATAATTTTATTTTGTTTGCAATGTAACGATCGTCGCCGCTCACCTTGTCAAGTTACAGAAACATTATGTATCGGTTTAGTACACGAACACTTATGGCTGTCAGCGAACAGCTTAATGCGAGTCATTAAGATGCCACTTAGTAATTTACCTATATCCATTATATATACGGTATTTACATTTATATTAATATAAATAGAATGGTGACTAGTCGAGTGCCCTTACAATATATTATCTTTTAGGATTAATCTCAATAAATGTAATTACAAGCTGCGAGTTTAATTTTAAATTAGGCTATAGAATATCTCGCCTCTATCAAACGTTAGTTGTCAACAAAGTTATTGCATCACTTTCTTTATCTAAAACGAGCTTTGTGTTACTAACAGACATAGAAAGCAGCATCGGTTAGATTTACAAGAGTGTACAGCTGGCGACTTTTTGTCAAGCTGTTAATGAAGATTTGTAACTGTCTGTTGGTTTTAGTGTGGTCTCACAAACGGTAACTTCTTTATCCCAACACTAAAAAGAGAATACAAATCGAATAATTTACAGCTCGCTTTGAACTAAGTTTGCGTCAACATGTCGTACTAGGTTTGAACTATTTTGAAAATAATAAACACGATCGCAATATCACTACAAAGGGATTTAATTTTAAGAAGACGTAAGAAA
This sequence comes from Parascotia fuliginaria, assembly GCA_963082885.1. Classification (NCBI taxonomy): domain Eukaryota; kingdom Metazoa; phylum Arthropoda; class Insecta; order Lepidoptera; family Erebidae; genus Parascotia; species Parascotia fuliginaria. The sequence goes on along the minus strand of OY720180.1, from coordinate 6,452,902 downwards.
TGAAAACGTTCATCTCGGTGAGACAGGCGAGTCTGACGAATTAATAAAAGGCTTGCCCCATAGCGCTAAAGCTTAATGGGAAACTAACAAGCGTAAACTAAAACACATAAAACAATAAGAAGAGCCGCGGGGTGCGGATAGCGAACTTCACCGGCTACTCGATAGTGGACCTGCGATAACAGATCTCCACTTAATTTAATATTAAAAGCAAAAAACTTTTTAATTTTCCTCTTATTACCTTCCTACCGTTAAAGTTTAAGGAACTTGTATTTTGTTCTGGAAACTTCGTCTTGTATGCGCATGACGTGACATGTTTTCCGTTTTTCGCGGCAAAAAAAATTAGAGGCGGCCATCACTACGTAATTGAAGTGTCAAAAGTTATCTGATTTTACTTGCAAAACGCGTGGCGATATGAAATTTTTCACGCAGCCGAGATCGTTGGTTGGAAAAAAGAGAATTCGATATGAGACGAGTGTCTGCAATCAGCATTCGACCTACATTCCTTTCGTTATTATGCACATACGTGAGAATTTACTTGTACTAGGTGACATTACGCCGCTGCAACTTGTGACTTGCTAATTGAAAAGTAATTAAAATAATAAAGTGTGAAATAATCCGCTGCATGCTCAATGCGAAATCCCAATGCATTCTTTTCACATTTAACTACTTAAATAATTTTATAGTGTAATTGAGTTTGATATAGACATTTGTGTATTATCATTATACTTGATGGGTTGTTGTATGCGTGCAACAGGAGCAAATTTATATCTCTAGCTGCAAGTTTTATTAGTCCCTTTGTAGAGATTTACAGCACTACAATTAAGAAATTGTTCATTATTAATTACACATCTTTAGTGTGTAACCAATTTTTTTATAGCTAAGAATAAAAATACTTGAACGAAATAAACAAATCTGATCTAACGGGCTCGACATTGACACATTTTTGAACGATAGCAATTATAGTCATTACGTGTAACAAACTCTACGCAATTAACCGAGAAGGTTATGTTTTATTTCCATTTAATGCGTACTAAATGGTAGAATTTAACGTAAATTTTAACGAAGTGCGTTCTCATTGAATTTGTCCAATTAAAATGGAAAAAAGCAACGTATGCTAAATGCACAAATAGAAGTAACGATGTCGTTATCGATACCCTAACAAGGTAAAGTAGTTTTTGAATACATACTGGTTAATTATTCAGTAAATAATACGACTACTTAGTGGGGCAAAGCGAAATTTATGTTAATAAAGAAACAAACAATATAAAGTTACTTAATTTAAAATTTGATCGTACTGGTAAATAAATGAGTTTGGTATTTTAAGAGCAACAAATTACCTAAAATCTCTTATTTAGTGCTTTAACAGGGAATTATAGTAAGTTACTATATTAGGTTATTAGGATTTGTAAAATATTAGCAAAATTACAATTTATGTAAATTTGTATAGCAATAAAATTTATATAAAATAAATAATTCACAGAATCAGTTATTTAAACAGGGCACAAAGATGTAGCCTTAGATAAACAGACGTAAAAAAAGTTTTAGATATTCAAACCGACACGTCTTATTTATTCCTAACTCAATACCGTAGTTTTACTGTCACACTCTTAAGTGTCACACTTCACAACATTATAAATTCACCCGAATCAACTCAGACTTACCACAGCAAAGCTAAATCTTGCTATTTCACATAAATTCACGAGAGCTGACGAGAAGCCTATAGCGAATTCTAAGTACGGTGTTTTCAACTGAGACGGGCTTGGCAGGCCTCATGAAGAATGCATACGTCCCGCTATCCAGTTATGAGATGACTGTTGACTTGGCTTATATACCTCGAGAACTGTGTTTATGCGCCTTCTTTTTCAACATGTTTTGCAAAATTTAGAGGTTAACTTAAAAGTAGATTGTATTAAAGCCACCCGTTCTACTTTAATCGTTAAAATTCTCAAGTTTTCTTTGCTAAAATATGCATGTTTTATACTCATAAGCCTTTTGAAACAAATGCTCTAAATGAAAGTGAAAACCGTGTGCATGGTTTAGAAGAAGTTAGCGAAGAAACCTAAAAACCGACCGACCAAACCCAAAAACAGAAACAGATATAAATGATAGCACTTTACTTATATTAGTTAGAGATATTTTAGTAAGTGCGCTTGTGTACCTAAAGATTTTCAAATGTAAGGAATACCCTTAAACTCCACTTAATATTCATGTCAAGATATTTTAACTCTTAATTATATGTTTTTTAATGAAAGGGTTAAAGTCGAAATTTAAATAATACAATTAATTAAACGTGAATCTATCTAATCTACGAAGCTTTATATTTAAGGTATTATATAAAATTGATATCTTAATCGTTCCTCATTACAAATCAATATTAACGGTAAATTAATTCAGATTTGACAATGGAATAAACTGGTCAATTCGTCAACTCGTCAATTGATCAATTCGTCACTTCCAATAGTTAAATTAATCAACTATGCAAAAGAGTTTAATGGTACTATTATTATTTTGATGTAGAAAATATGGCCGTCTATATTTTAATTAATGAGTTATTTCGGTTGCTTGTTTGTGGCTTGTCTGAATCGATAGCTTTTTGTTTGATTTAAAATTAAGCATTAGGGATGTTTGTGTATCTATTTGTATATTCTAATCTATTGAAACAACTTTTTAATGATGGTGAACATCAGTCAAATGTACACATAAATCACAAAAACGTGTAGGTATAGAATGTTTTTTTTAATTTTTATTTAGTGTAAGTAGATAATAAAATAAACAATCAAAATATATTAAGAAATAACAATAATACCGTCTGCCAAGTAAAAAGAAAGAAACCCATTTTTCATGCCGACGCTTCTTTAAAATTTTATAATATAGCTACGCTAAAAATAATTATTAAAAAAAAAAAAAATTGTTTAATGATATGAAGTATTTGTTAGTTGTTTAATGGTATGACACCTTATAATAATTCTCTAACACGAGTAGACCCGTTTTATAAATATAGTTATGTGTAAAAATCGTGTGAGTTTAAAATATTTAATGAAGTATTTGTTTTTTTTTTTTTAAAAAATGTATTTTTATTTTTTATAGGTATCTATGTACGTCGTCTTTTATATCACAATAAAAGTTTTCTTTCTTTCTTTCTTCTTTCTTTCTATATCACTCCCACAATCAACACAAACATTTCACATAATCATCATTATATTAATAAATATAATTATGTTTATAAATATATTATGATGCCTAAAGGTACGTCACGAGTTAACAAATAATGTATTTATAAACTTGTGTTGTTTAGCGGTTACAGCCTAAAACGTTTGTAAATAAAAACGACAATTACTTTATTTACTCTGGAGATAGGTTGACTAAATACCAAATAGTAGTAATATAATATTAATGTGTACTTTTCGAAATATGTTTGTTCATTATAATTGCTGCCTAAATAAATAGACCTAATTGTGTTACTTTGTTTAAAATTACCTAAAACTGAAATTAGTAAAGAGATCGTATAAGAGATGAAGTAATTCGCAGGAGAACCAAAACTACGTTGGAATGGCGAAGAGGAGAACAGATGGTCGTATTGATCGACGAATTCCGAAGTGATACAAATTTAATATATTTTCTATCGTCGGTTACCGCTAATTGTAAAAGAATATAGTATTAAAGAAAAAGAAGAATTTTCCTAATTTGTTGCAATAAATGAGTCTGATTCCAAATGTCCTGAGTAAACCTGCAGAGGTAATGCCTCCCCATTGTACAGGGCGAGCTCGGCAATAATTCACAGAGGTAAATATTGGCGCAGACAGGCACCGACCGTCAAGAACGAAAAAACTGTAGACAAGTTCAACTGAGTTTTAATTGCAGTTTTTATGGTTACGTTTTGTAAGGCGAGACATGACATTGTAGTGCGTTTTTTGTTTAATAACGTGCACTTTTGCAAGCTTGTATGGCAATAAAATCTTTCGAAATTGCAACTTAATATTGTGCGTTCATGTTGTGTGGGGTAACCAGTAATTTTAAGTCATTTACGAAAGTATCCGTCTACAAAGTAACTAAACTAACTCCAATAATAGTGAAGATATTCTTATTTTGCCTGTGCTCATCTTCTCAAAATCAAAATTATGCCTTTTTAAACAACAATGCATTGGTGTGGGTGTTCTATGTTTAATATGTATGTATTTACAAAAAAAAAGTATATAAGTATTTTTTATCCGCATTCTAGAACCCATAATACAAGCTATTAATATATGCTTACTTTGAGTCTAGATGGCGTTATGTGGTTGTTGTGTTATTATTTTATTTATCGTTTTATCAGCAACGATTAAAAAAAACAAATGCAGTTTTAAAAACTTTTAATATCTGTAACAGGGTTAAAAGCTGAGAATAATTTTATGGCATAATTGCTAGATGCTTATGTGATAATATAAGTATCGGTCTAATAAAGTATTTAGCAAAAATGACAAATACTTGCAGTTATTTAAAATTATCACTGAATCATAAAACAGACTTCATAAACTTGGTCTTAAATATACAATATGATAAAACGCAGTATCCTTAATGAGACGTGGAAAAACGCTGGCAATGTTTAATCTGATGTCGTCGTGGATGCAATCTCCGGCGTATTGTTTAGACAGTACGCTACGTACTCCATGGTTATATTAGTGGTAATTAATTGCATTGCGTACTTAAATATGAATGGGGATTTATATGAGAGATTTATTTGAATTTTATAAGACAGAGATTTATTTTATTTACAATAGTTTTATGGAACTATTTTCTAATGAGTGCACATGTATTATAAATATCTATGTGACAATTTATACATTTTTTGTAGTGGTTTTAGAGGTAGTGCGTGTGACTACAGACTACAGGAACAGAGTTTTGTATGATCCATAAACATTTGTGTTGAGCTTAGATGTGCTTTGTGTCCGTTAAAGCCTTTCGTGACACAGAACTGCCTCCCCAGTTCAGGTGTTGTCTCTAAAAAAGATAACTAGATGTAAACGCTTTAGCAAAATCAATATTTTAATAGTCATAAACTCAGTGAAGCTAATACGTCATAATTTTTACTGTAACAATAGCGTCTTCCCAAAACAAAGAAAGTATATGCAGCACAGTCCTTAAGAACTTTATTCTCACGCGAATTCGTAATCTGCGAGAACAGTAACAATAAAATTTCATTCATTACATTACCCAAATTTAGGAAACCTATAAGTACCTACAAAATAAAGTACTTAAGTAAATATGTAAACATTCAGTTTATTTTTTCGCAAAAAGTAGAAAAACAAAATAGAATTCTAAGACGCATTATCGGAACACATTTTTCCCATCTGAAAAAAGGCGATAACATGAGGCAAAGGATTTTACGTTCAAACTTTTTGCAACGGTCTGCGGCTTTTTACGTTTATTAGAACTCCTTAATTATGTAAGTTATTTAGTTTAGGTACTTGCAATATTCTAAAAATATAAACTCTTGTGCCTACTTTCAGGCAACATTTTAGTGGAATTTATAAGATTCGTTTAAATATTTAAATATTTACACCTAAAAATCTTTGATGATATTTACCATTTTACACAACATAAATCTTACAATCTTTTGTCAGTTCTTAAAGTTAAAACCTGAAAGTAAGATTTATATTATTTTAGTCTAAATATAAAATTTAAATCATTCGTACTTACATCATAATAAACAGATAATAATATTTCATTCGATTACTTAATTTTTAGCTAGACATATTTGCAGTATATCAAACATTCTTTAAAGACAGTAATAACATTTAAAACAACGATATGTTTTTAGGATCGTTTTATAAACAGATCATCCACAAAATTGTGTCGCGATAATTAAAAATAACACGTATTAATTTAAAAAGCTTGTCAAAGGTATAATAACTTTCTTTAATTTCTATACCGCAGACCATCAAATGTTTAACGAGACCATCTTTATAACAACTTTGGCTTCATTCCAAACTTTAGATAACGAAGCACGGCCCTATTCGTTTAAATGATTATATTATTTTTATAATGATCCGTGCCGAACCCGAGTCGTGTCCGAGCTCTATCTTACGTAGATAGCTTTGCCATACCATGATCTTTTTTTTTTTTTTTTATTATATCATAGCCTACCAAAGTGACTCCACCCCGCCCGATGGTAAGCAGTCAGTGGAATCCAGAAGTGGCGGCCACTATACCAAAAGGCATCGTCTCAAACTGCTGGTATGGTGGTCTCCACTATGGCGGCTGGTAATGGGGTTAGGGGAAGGGAATGAGGGAGGTGAGGAATAAGGAAAGGGGGGAAATTGGGCCTCCGGCGCTCTCACTCACCGAACGAAACGCAGTAGTACGGATACTACTACTCTTAAGTCGATCTTCTATGAGAGGGTAGTACTTCCCCGGATGATCCGGCCCATTCATGCTGAAATCAGCGTGGATCTACTACCGTAAAAATATCTATCTATATTACATACATATATCTATCGATCTAAGAATTACATGACACTGTAAAAAAATAAAGTTTCCCTATACACTTTATAAGTTAAGAGATACACAGTGAGATTGAAACTTATTATCTTACTTTAAAGGGTAAAGCCAGAACATTTTATTCATGAACTTTTGTTCTGTTTATACAACTTGTACTGTAAGAAGAAGTTCATGAATACAATTTTCTTAATATAACTAGTTTGTTATTAAGTCTCTAAGGTAAGTTCATTACAGTAATAATGGGCCACAATTACTTACGATTGCTTCGACTGTAGTCGCGTCCGGGCCGGTCCCGCCACGGTGCATCATAAATATTTTCTAAATGATTGATAGTGTTAGCTTAACACCTCGTTGGAATCATCTTGATTGAGTGTGGGCTTTTTGTTGTGTTTGATCAGTTAACCGATGGTCTGCTTGATTGGGTGCCTTCAACGTTAATTCTTAAACAAGACCCCATTGTGCGAGGCTTCTCTTTAGCCGTGACATACGGTTGACGCCGCAATTCAGCATTTTTCATCTTACTGGACGCATATATTTATACTTTTAAGAATCTATTTATTTTCAAAATTGAAGTAAGGGTTTGCCAAAGACAATAATATTATGATCAAACATATTTATGTTAAATTAATTTCAGGTTTCAACCTTAACATAATTTAAACAAAAGTTTTAAATAGGTAGACGACAAGTTGGATAAAGTTAAAACAACATTTTGAAAACCACATAGGGTGTAATAGTTTTGTGGTATTGGAACGGAATAGATCGTAACAATATAAGTATTTACATTTAAAATATTAGTGGTTTCCATTTGTTATTTTAATATAATAATTTATATTACGATACTCGTATATTAAGGGGTTTCATAAAAATCAATGACACAATACCTCACAAATTTGACACAACCAATCAATAATATATTTTTGTGACGTTATGGATTGAGACCCCTAATAATTAAAGACAAATTGTTATAATGTCCTTACAAACAACCATAACATTAGTATAAAACGTAAGATGGAGACAGAATTGGTCGTGGATAAGCCATCTTAGATTCAATAAAATAAGAAAAACGTATGAATAGGAACATAATAATTAATTTTGTTAGAAAAACGTTGAAATCTTTTGTATATATGTATTTATTTCAAAATGTTAAAAAACTACTTAATATTTCGTATCATAAATTGATAATATTTTTATTTACTTGACAACATTTAGAGCCGTGTGTCTACAGCATAAGTGGCTGTAATAAGCGTGTCAATAAATCAAGTTTTTACAAGTGGCCGCTGTAAAAACTTCGATTGCAAATTGTATTCATGTCAAATTGCTCTGATCATACACAGTGACACTAAGAAGCCGGTTATTGACTTCCGATTATCAAATCATCTTTAATGAAGAAATGATCACACGATTCTTATTTATGAATATGATACATTGAAAATGTAAGTTAACTGGTTACTTCGTGGGTTTTTCACAAGATTTATATTATAAAAATAATGTTGTAACACACTTTATTTTAGCATCTTGTAAAAGTTGCGAGCTTTTTATTATTTACTGCCAATAAAATAAATAGTACCAATGAATCAGCCTAGATGGCGACTGTACTACGAAGAATTCTTATAAAATAAACGTTGTAATGTACTAAAAGTCATATTTTTGATCGATTTATATAAAATGTAATAAAACCGAATAATATTTCTGCACGAAAACGTTGAGAAATATATAAATTTATCATGATGTTCGTATTAGATTAGATTGGACCGGACTTCATGTAAGGTTAAAAAATAAAATATGCGGTAAACGTTGAGTTGGTAGGTACGTTACTTTCATATCCACACTTACGAAAAATAAATTTATAGCTAACAATATGTCCAGTTGGTAAAACATTTTATTTTGAACGTAAATCCAATCAAATGAAATTATACCCTCACAGCAGTCGCAAATCTCTATAAACATTGAAGCGTTTGAAAAACCAATAAAAATAGACATCGAAAATCAATACTAAATAATAGCAGAGCCTTGTGAAAAGTTAGCTTTGGAAGCTGGGAGCTTGACGCGGGCTTTGTTTGATTGATTGCAACACAAACACAGATTTTTTATTCCATCACGGTTGTTTGCCCATCCGGCGCCGTAGGCTTTACTTTTGTTATATAACTCCCAGGAAGTCTCCAGCGATTTAAATTTTGTATTTCGTTGATGAACTTATCGTATTAAGAATTTTGAATTGCTGTAGTAGCATCTGTGCTCACAAAGTTGCGTTTTGTATTGTTCCCATCAATGTCTCTTGTTTATATTAAATCAAAATTCTAAGTGGATTTTTGAACTACAAGAGAACTTTGTAAAATGTAAGATTTTGAAATTAATATTCACTATAAAAAACTTTTGTCAGAAGAACGGTATCTTTTAATTGATATTTTGGAAAACTAAACCAAATCTCTAAAAAGTAAGGCAAAATATAGTACTGATATTTAATTTTATGTATTTTAGATTTTATTGACCTGATATTTTCAAACAAGTTTATAATCACTGATAACTAAGTAATATAGTAAAAGCCTAATCAGATAATTGCTTTGAGTAACTATGATCCCAACGAGCTTCACCAAAGTCTAAATAAAAAATCGCTAAATAAAATGTTACAAAACTATTTTTCATACCTCAACATAAAAAGCTCATTAATGGTCCAAAACCGTAACACATAAAACCAAGAATTTTACACAAGCTTTAAACGTCAATTTAAAAAATATTTGTAAATGGGTGCTCTAAAAGTGGTTATCACATGCGAAATAGTGGAATACTTGACACATTTGACATTCCTATTAAAGTAGTGAGATCACTTTTGCATCATCGTCCAAGAATCTCTGCTACATAGCAACACAGGGCAATTAAGAAATTTATTGTAATAGCTCTATCTAGGGCGCCCATTACACTAACGATCGCTAATTCGGGCCTTCAATATCTAAAAACAAATCTAATTTATAGTAGTTACAATAGTTTTTCTCATTTTAACTATGGGTTATGCTGACTATTATCATTAAGGAAAGATTTATCCGCTTTTTTTGTGCCCAAAATAGTGTTAGAATGTTGCAAATAATGTCAGTTACAATTTGTTTATTGTTATTTGGTAAACACATTATTTTAAACATGCTCACACTCACTTTCTATTTAAATTACATAATTATATTATTTGGTTTTCAAAGACTACAATCTCTGAGTATAGTTTTTCTGCATCTCAATTAAACGAACATGGTACCAGATTGTAATATTCTCATCACAAAAGACCGATTTGTTATGTGTCCTACTTTCCATAAATACTCGACGCAATATCATGCTGCAGTACACGCAAGTATTCAAACAAAAAACGCATTAAAGCGCCTAAGTAAGCTACTCGTACATTATTAAAATCGATTCCGCAGCTCGCAGTGCGTACGCATCGGATGAGTGTACGCCGCATCCACATTTAAGATGATTTGTTTAAAATGCTGCAACCACGGGTCCCGTGATGAATATCGCAGCAGTGTAGTGGAATAATGATCCTGCCTTGCACTGTATTCAATGGCATTTTGCATACAATATGGTAGATGGATTTATATTAAAATATGGCCAACGTCAGTGCCGGTTGCTCACAATAAATTATTCATTGCACACAGTCAATTTTCGTTCAAGATAAACAGTACGTGTATAAGTACATCAAATTCACAGATGCATCGTGGCTCTCATAAATATTCAGATTAAATATTATTGTTCTCGGCTTGTCGGTAATTAGATCGCCCACTAAAGGAAGCTTCACCTTAATAAGTTGGTAGCGACAAAATTCATAATAAATTACCTACGCGCTCTATACGACCGACTCGTTGCTATACAAAACTCATTACATTCACATACAGGAATAATAATTCAATAGTGAAGCTATCGGATCTAATCCTTCTTGTAATGCATAATGAGCTGCGGTTTGTTAGGCTGCAATTTGTAGCTAACTATTTAAATACTATCATTACTTTAAAATCAATTAGCTAACTGTCATTAGCTTTAAATTTAAGTGTAATAGTCTAAAACAATTGTGTGTACCTCCTCTATAAGACAAAAAGGTGCTTTACCAGATAAAAAATCGCACGTAATTAGGTACGGTATGGAGTCTACAACGTCCGGTTACGAATGGGTCATTACTATCTGTCCACAATTAGGACATGCTTATGATTAATCACTTTAAACATACTACAAGGTTACTAACAAAGGAAAAATGCTTAAACATTTTTAACTGATTTTATTGACTAACATAAAGAATAATTGATGAAGTTATCATTTTAAGATTAGATGAGTAGATAAGTGACAAGCTGTGATAACATTATAAAAACACCATTATCTTATTAAATAAAAAGAATAAGTAGAGATAAATCTGTACCATTTTGTATTATAGTTAATTGTGTCTGTTTTTAAAACGCCAAAGCTTTTTGACCCGGTATTTTCATGATTTTTCTACGCCACGTAAACTTGAAAAAGCGTTGCAAAAGTCTTACTTACTGGTTTAAAACCTATAACCCCATGCAAAAAAGGTAATTATTGCTAAATCATCGTGAGAATATTGTAGGTACATACGAAAACAAATGCGTTATCGATTGGGGCTACCGGGGCACTTGTTCCTCGATGATAAACAATCACGTTAATTAGTTCAACAATGTGCCCAATATTGATATGCCCCAGACAACGAGTGTATTTTGAGCTTACTACATCTTTATTTATAGACGATATTAAAATTGGCGTTTTTTAAGTTGATATTCCGAAGTAGAGAATTGCAAGCAAAACAGAATTGGTTTTCTTATTTTCAACATTATTTCATCGTGTTTGTTATGTATTTTATTTATATATTTATTTCTAAGTACTTGTTTGTTGTCTCGTGTGTATTTTATACAAATGTGTTTTCTTTCTTTCAAAACTATACAGTATATCAATGTGTAAGTGACTACTTTTAGAATGTGCAGGGTGTCCAACATTTCAGGGTTGGGAAGCCCTATGCACCTTATTTAGCAAAAAGCTGTCATTGTCTGTTGAATCAGTAAAATAGTAACTTTAGTGATAAATCAGTGATGAATCAATAAAAATATAAAGAAAGTATACAACCATAACTGCCTAATATGTCGTTACTTATTATCGGCCCCTTTCTTAGTACCTATAAGAAACACAGTAACATCGTCATTCATAAACTTAAATAAACAAACTCGTGTACAAAAATTGTGTCTGTCAATAGCTATATCGAAGGTTATGACGAATAGCAAGTTTTACTAGCTGTCCATTTGACGAATGTTGAACATGACCTTACAATTTATATCTCAGTACCATAAATCATCCACGAACGTCCGATCAAAATTGACATGGAGCTCTCATACTTGTAACCTCTCGAGACATAACGAACCAACTTTTTTCCCGTATCGTAAGTGTTTGCTTCGGATGAATAGTAATAAAAAGTTTATGATTATGGCTTTCATGAAAATAAAATTGTGTGATCAGGAGTTATAGGCGCGAGGCAGGAAGCATTGAGTAGATACTCTTTTGATATCTAAAGAAATAAACCCTTTTTTATGTAGTTTATTGATATAAGTCTTTGAACTAATGACTTATTTTGCAGGTATCAACAAACAAACAACGATCTACAGGGTTATTTAAAACTTTACTAAAGAACACAATCGGTAGAGAAACTATTTTGTCAGCCGTAGTTGCACCCTACTTAAGCTGAACTATGCCAAGTAAAAAACAACTCACTTTAACCGATGCCATACAAAAGGCCTCACCATACAAATAATGGTTCGTTCACACTACAGCTAGCTATAATGACTTTGACTAACAAATTGGCACGCGAATCCTGAGCAGTGATAGATGGGCCCGCGACGTGCGTTCGAAACAAAGGCCAAAGTGTTGGTTGCAATCACATAGCCTATTCAACAAATCAGGGAGCTAATAAGCGGATTATGGATGAGCCATTTATTTTTGTTATTACTGACAAGTGATATTATATTATATATGGGATTTAAATTTAGTATAGATTCCATCTTTTGTTTTCACGGAAGATGGATGTCATTTAATTTCATCCACATTTTTTCTATTTTATCATTGTAATATACCATTATTATCATCAACAAGAATATAATTCTACACTTGACTACAATCGTCGGCTCTGTTCCCAAAAAAAAGGAGAAGAAAAAATTTAGTATACATAATGACGTTTATTTTGTGTAGCGCGTTTGGTATCGTAGTGATCTTTTAAAGGTAACCAAGCACCAACCTGCAGTTCAGAAGATAAACCGATATGTGTTTCATGCCTCTCGCCGTATGCTTGGTGTTTCAAGGTTTCGTTTTTGGTTAAGATTTTACTCAGCCTACGATTTCTCGAGCCGGTGTTCTCTGCTTGCATCGACGTTCTGCATACTGGACTGTATAATAATAAAAAAAGCAATAATTACCTTTGGAAGTGAAAGCCAAATTTGACGCTCAATAGAAAAATAATGATTTATATACTGCGGTAAAAATAAATATAAATCAATATAAAATGTCTTGATACAACAAACGTAAATAATTTTACTATAGTTTATTTTATTTCTACAAAGAACAATTTAATTACTTCAGTGATTTACAATAGCCAATTAATAAATTAACATTTTATGATTTCAGTACAAACAATACAAGTTAAATCAATTTTTCTACATTGTAAGACAGAGGCCGCAAGGAGAATATTCGTACAAAATTTTAATAGATCCGATCCCATCATTCACTATCTACAGAAGACCGCAGTCTCACCATATTATAATATAATAAAAATAATTAGCTAAATATTGTCTGAAAGACATCTACAGCTACTGCGCCAAGAAATAATTTTATTGAATAACTTTTAAGAGTTCAACCTCGACGCGGTACAGGCCACGTCTCTTGGGATACTGTTCCCAGTGCATTACCAGCTAAGCTATCTCTCATTTTTGCATCAAATTTATGCACACTGGTTACATCTTGTGATAATATCATATTTCATTCATCACTAGTTGTCGTAAATCTATGTCAAAGTTCAAAACACCAATGTGACTTCTCAAAATTATGCATTTTTGCCAAATTTATTATGGACATAACTGAGAAGTGATAAAGGACAATATCGTAACAAAATCTGGTTTATAGTACAGAGGATCGCCAGGATCAAATAGAAGTTGAAATTATTTAGTTTCAATAATTTAAACCATCTTCTCATTTATTAGAAAAAAATCTACTAAAGTTAAATGGAAACCATAAATAACAGTTATAAAACTGAATAGCGAAATAAAATGCGACCTTGTACAACACGATATTACCTGAGAAGAACTGAAGTACTGACATAGTAAATACTTCTCATATTGACAAATCTTTTGAGAACTCTATGCTTTAATACATGATGTCAATAAACCGAACATTGTATTATGCATATGATGATAGATGAAATATTTTTATGTCTATTACAGTAAGTTAGTGATTCTTACCTAGTTGATAACATAGTTAAGAAGGTAAGTAGTAGATATAGGTAGTTAAACCGAAAAAAAAATACTTTAGATTTGTGATCAACTTGGTGAATTTTTACCAGTAATAAAAAGAACGTAAGATAATTGAACACAATCAAAAATGTTGTGTTTGTGATAACTTTATTCAACTTTTCTTTTTTCTTTATTTTTTTTTCCTTTCAACCCTTGCTCGTATAACAAAGTATGAGAACTCTTGCATAAAATCAACTCTGTTGTTTCAAAGAACTTGTAACGAGCACTTGCCGATAAACCAACCAGAGCTTGTATAACATTACAAAAAGATACGAAAAAGTATATTAAAGTTCAAAAGAAACAACAAGTTCTTCCCGTCAATACCACATCCGACCGACCTATACTTTGAAGTAAACCGCACTGGCACGCGAGCAAAACTCATTCAGCCAATTAGGCGTAGGCAGTGTTGCAACCAATCATCGTTTGACACAAGTCAAATTGAAGTTTGAGCGTTTCGGTTTGATTGATACAAATCGAGGTCATCGACTGATTTATCAGTGCTCTATTCTGAGTTGGGGAGAGTAATTAACTTTCATTACGGCCTTATATAAGACTTGTTGCTTTTATCCAAATACATACATAAAGTTAAATTGGTTTTGTAACTTGCAAGTTGTTCAGTGGGTGTGGTAGTATTTATCGCTTGTAAAGAAAGTTAGCTTAAAGGAATAAAATGAATTTATTGTGCAATTATATTTTATTCATGCAGTATTCGACCCCGTATCCTCCAATTGATCTCGTAGTAGATGACGTAAGGGAATGCCAGGTTATGGGCAGTAGCGTTACTTGCTTACTAACCATACACCAAACAAAACTATGCGCCTTACCCGAACTGTCTTGTCAACACTTAGATTTGAATCTCCTATGCTCTTAAACTTAATAACGTCTTTATAAAAATGTACTCAACTGCTAGATAAAACAATTTTAACCCTTACCTTGATGACAAATTTTCCACTGCCTGTAACCGCCTAAAATCTTAAATTAGAGGTGCTAGCTATACGCACCGCGGAAGGTTTGAACCGCTCATGGTGCGAAATGACATGATGAAATGGATCCTTCATAGTGGTATAACTCACAAAGCATCACCATCACTAATTTATTTAATATTTTGATAAACCCAGTATTTTCTAGACAATGAAACAAACAATCACGTGAATTGAGATGCAATAAACATCAAAAGCAAACACTGAAAGATATGATAGCCACAAAAGACGCTCATAAACCGATATCCGACGGAAAGTGGCCGTGAAAATATAACAATCCATCATGTTGGCATGTTTTATTGTGCTCCGCGGATGCCAGGAGATTATTTACATTGAATTGATGAGCATCCCAAAGGCTAACACCGTCTGACCTTAACCTTGTAGTCTTTGTGAAAGTAATACCGACTGCGGTGAGCGAAAAAATTACTTACGTCAATCTTGAATACATTATTTGTTTGACTGCTATTTGAACAACAAATACAAATAAGGTTATTGCATACCATGGTTTCTTTACTGTTGTTTTAATTGTTGAAGATGATTTGTGAATTTGTATTGTATGATTGTGTAGTCAGTCGATTAGAGGTACAAAATAAACCAATGGTTTATAAACAAAATGAGGCTTACAAAGAAGAAGAAAATCTAGCTCTTTAGCAAATCTTTGTCTTCTGATTTTCAGTGAGTATCCACGTCTACATCACAACATTTTAGAGACCACTAAATATTAACTATTTGGTTAAAATTATTAATAGAAATATTTATTACGACATTGCTGGTAAAACAAAAACTACACACTTTTTCGTTCTCAGCGCGAACATTTGTGCCGAAAACACATGTACCGAAAATATTAACAAAATGCAAATTTACAGAATATAAAACCGAATAAGTTTCAATAAGTCATTTTTACTTTAATATAAGAAATTGTCTATTATATTTTTATTCTTTATTATTTAATTTATTTACTTATTTGAACTTTATTGTACATACACCAAACTTACAAATATAATATAGATCTTACAATACAATATATTATCTTAATACAATGTGCGGCCTTATCGCTAAGAGCTTTAGTGGTTCAAAGTGAAACTTTTCTCCAAACACATTAAACATGTAATCGTAAATAACCCATTATATCTATGAATGTTAGTGTAATTAAACAGATGTAATATAAACGAACGAATTATACGGGTAGAAGATCCACGCTGCTTTCAGCATGAAGGGGCCGGATCGACCGGGGAAGTATTACCCTCTCATAGAAGATCGACGTAAGAGTAGTAGTATCCTTACTACTGCGTTTCGTTCGGTCAGTGAGAGCGCCAGAGGCCCATTAGCCCTCCTTTCCTCTTTCCTCATTTCCCTCATTCTTTTTACCTACCCCATTCCCAGTCGCCATAGTGGAGGCCACTATACCAGCAGTTTAAGTCGATGGCTTTTGGTATAGTGGCCATCACTTCTGGATTCCACTGACAGCTTACCATCAGGCGGGGTGGACTTACCTTGGTAGGCTAATATATAAAAAAACATGTCTTTAAGTCATAATCCCACAACCGTATTTCTGTCAGGTAACAGTTTAATTCATTTGAAATATTTACTTAAGTAAGTGCATATAAAATTTTACCAGAAACGACAAACATTAGAAACAGCACAAACATAAATCAGTAGGTTGGAACAAAACTCAATTGTGTTCAAATCATAAATCAACCGGACCATTGATGATTAACAAACCATTGGTCAGTAATGATACCAGTAATGAAAGCACTAGATAAGATATTTGCATCGAAGCATATTAATGAATGTCGCGACAACTCGTAATCAATTTATATCAATATCGCCAATGGACCGCTCTGTGCTTGTTAGCCGGCATTAATATGAATTTTAACACTAGGGTTGGTACTTTTAGGACAATTTGGTTAAAGGTTATTTTATAGAATTGTAAGAGATCTTAGTATGTATGATTTAGTGGTTTTATTATCTACTAGCTGTTGCCCGCGACTTCGTTCGCGTGAAAATTCAGATGGGTGCCTCTATGAGAATATTGCGTGCCTGATTTTATGGCAATCGTCATTGTACCAGGTATTATCCGTCTCTATGGCGAATCCAGTTTAAACCCGCTATCGCTAAAACTGACAAACCACTTTCACACAAACTTGCGAATATTAAAAAAAGAGTATTTTCTAGTAATTTGGTAATCCTACTATAAAAAGTATAGAAGTTTCATACAAACTTTGCCATTCCTTTTAGGGGATGGATTTCGCAAAATTCCGTCTAAGTGAGTGATAGTTTTTCAAATCCGAATGGGAGTTCTAGAGATTAGCACGTTTAAAGTAACAATCAAACAAAATCTCCCAATTCATATAGAAGTATAGATAGATATATTTGCATTATTAGATTTTCAGCCAAAAAATATTCACTGCTAGATTTAGGTCTACCACGGTAAACGATCCACGCTGATTTCAGCATGATTGGGCCGGATTGTCCGGGGAAGTACTACCCTCTCATAGAAGATCGACTTAAGAGTAGTAGTATCCGTACTACTGCGTTTCGTTCGGTGAGTTAGAGCACCGGAGGCCC
The DNA here is from genome assembly GCA_963082885.1 of Parascotia fuliginaria. NCBI lineage: Eukaryota > Metazoa > Arthropoda > Insecta > Lepidoptera > Erebidae > Parascotia > Parascotia fuliginaria. Next base: position 6,435,345 of record OY720180.1, on the reverse strand, counting down.
AATTGCCCCCTTTCCTCTTTCCTCACCTCCCTCATTCCCTTTCCCTAACCCCATTCCCAGTCGCCATAGTGGAGGCCACCATACCAGCAATTTAATACGATGGCTTTTGATATATTGGCCACCACTTCTGGATTCCACTGACTGCTTACCATCAGGCGGGGTGGAGTCACTTTGGTAGGCTATAATATAAAAAAAAAACCAGAAGCATCTTCATTTTGACACACCGTGATTCACCGTGTCAGTTGCTTTTACAAGATTAATTCACCTTGTGAGGGCTTGCCTCACTATCAAGCTTTATTTAATTTTTTTCTATTAGTTTTATGTAATATACCAATTACCTATATATGAAATATCTTTAAATAGTGAAATACATACCAGCTCACAGATCATGTTGATAAAGAACACAACGTTAGATATCAATGATTTTGTTCATATCTACAATATCAAGTGTTGGTAATAAATGACATTAGAAAGTCAATGCCGCAGTAAATCAAACATGTTGAAGGTAAACGTGATTGTATTTAGATAACTTTACAAATTACAAAAAGTCCTAGACGATTTTGGTTTGTAATAAGTGCATATCACACTACACAACGCCATGTAGACCAAATTAAGCATATATTAATAGCTTGTGATATGGGTTTTAGAATGCGGATAAACCTACTAATATACTTTTTTATGTAAATATATACATAATATAAATAGAAACACCCAGACCAATGCAAATAGCTAAGTACACAAATATTTGCTCTTAGCTGGAATCGAACCCATGACAAGATGGCTAACATATAACTCACGAACTTAAGGTACAGATATTTTGCTTGTGTTTAGATTGAATTCATGCTTCATCTTCCAAAAGAGATAGAAAAGACGTATCTTTAAATAATTTTATATTTTTATACAGAAGAAAGTTGAAAGTGATAACTAATCAAGTGTAAAAATTGGTTGCGGTTCAGTTACAAAATGTATTGTTTATCCATTTTCGGATCAACGTGCTTAGATAAAAGAAAAATCTTTCTTTAACCACTTGAAACGGTTCATGATTTTATATTTGAAATAGACTTCATTTAGGAGATATCTGCTATGTAAATGAATAATAAGAAAAAACTATTAAAAGCTTTAAATATTTTTTTGTATGTTTTAGAAAAACAGAAATATTTTAAACTTCTTTTACTATATTATTCTTGTAGCCAAACCCTTACAAGCCGATGCATCAAATTTGTACTCAATCGTTATACTCCTTCAGGTTTTGGGTTTAATTATTAAGGCTTAAAATTCTGATATACATAGATTGAAATATATTAGAGGCAACCCTACTCATCATCTATTCGAATTAAGGCAGAACATGTGTGGCATCTGCGTATATGCATCGGGACAGGCCGATCGTAAATACTGGTATCTGCTTTAACAGGAACATGTATATACTGGACCATTACAGGAGATGTCGACAACGGTTTACTGTGTAATTCCATGTATATTTTATTGTATTAATTTCGATAGATCCGGCTTTGATTTTGTGTTTTGTAAAATCGTTGTCCGAAAATGTTGCATTGTTAATTTATTTACAGAATTTAGTTTCGAAGTAATAGATATATTTGCATTTGTTATGTTCGACTGTGTAACAGTGAATTAAGTGCGTTGAAATTAATTAATATTGAGACGCGTAGAGATTGATGTACTGTACATGCTTTCTCTGTAGGAGAAGAGGCCGTCATCTGGCAATGGGATATGCATACGCATGATGTACGTAATAAGTTAATAACACAAACTCAAAAAAATAACATCTTTATAACATGATTTCAATTTAATCTTCTAAGCATAAAAATATCAAATCTAAAATCTAAATCATCAGTATCATCACTTATAAACTAACTATTAACCTGCGACGATACTAAAAATGTTGTTAATAATATCTTGCTTCACAAATAGACAGCGCTCTACTCAACGGAAGCTTTCGTCACTATCTTAGAAATATAGAATGCCGTAAGAAATTACTATTATCTTACAAGTGTACCCCATATAAAATAATTGCAAGATCTATTTACAACGCACTCTAGACACATTACAGCTACACATACGGTCGAAATCTGTGGAAATACTTAAATTTTTCATATTCAAGTTTAGTAAAAAAACTTGAAAAATAAGTAGTATTTGTAATATGAAATTCAATATCTTTATCAAAGGTTTACATGCTTAAATATCTAATTCGACTACACTACAACCCCGTGTCTCCATGTTCGTCAACTTAATTATTTCCGACTTTATTGGGTTAAATATGGGCTCACATAAACTAGTAAACTAAACACAAATTGGTATTGATCAAGTTAAGTAACCACAGTGAATTAATGGCCCAGTGACCAGTGACCAGATACATTATCTGGAGTTTCGACCTAGCTATCCAATGGTCATTAATCTATTGATGCCTACGTTTTAGGTTGTGGTGGGTTCATCAATTACTTTGGTTCAAGAACCATTCGTCAGTTCAGGGTAGATGCCAAAATAGTGACAATGGAAATGTGGATGAATTAATCGTTGCTGAATTATATTTTTGGACCAGCTTCCGTAATACGAATTTTATTCAAATGTTATTTATTAACCCATTGTAACACGGTAAATATAAAATGCAAATACATAGAGAAAAATTACTAAGTAAATGAGTCACTTGCGACAAAGGTACAAAATGATTAGTTTACGTGAACTTTACTTCATCTCAGCAAAGTTCAAATTTGAGTTTTTTAATCTACGGGTAGTTAATAACTATCGTGAGAACCAATGACTATTAAGCAACAGAGGCCACCGGTGAAAATTGATTACTTCTATACCCGTTTTCTATAAATGTCACCATCCAAAATTCTCCATATATCTTTGTTCATAATTACATAACAAGCTAAAGTTTTACAATCAATCGTATATAGTTAATCAATTTGTTGACATGTGTGCCTTGATGTATCTTACATGTTAATGCGTAAGAAATAAAATTCATAAATTTCTTACTTTGCTACTATTATTGCTACTATTTCTTTTCCATTAGGTACTAAAACACTCATGTGATTCAAAATTGTCTCAAGTTCTTCGGCGTTTGAAATAAAGTGTTAGTTTTATTCTTTCCTCTTGTAATTACAGTATCTGTCAAGTAATTAATTTACATGACCACCACCACCTTTACACGACGATCTTTTAAAATCTACGGACCAATATGTATCATGCATAGCAATAGCATCTATTACAATTTAAACTTTGATGTCAAAGAACTGTTAAATTGAATTTATTTTTGTTTCTTTTTTTTCACTTTGACTTTAATTTAATTTTGTGTATTTTTAGCTGCTAGCTTTCAAGAGCTTTTTAATTGCATAATGTACATCCCGAATGACTACAACATGGAGTTCTTCAAGATAGGAGTTAAAAGGTTTTAACAGGGTCGGCAACGCGCTAGTCATGCTCCTGGTGTTGCAAACGTCCATAGGCTACTAACTGCTTACCATTAGGCGGACCGTATGCTTTTTTGTCACCTTAGTCGTATAAAAAATAAGTTGAGAAATACATAGGTAAAGAGTAGTACACGCAATAAGATTCTAGTGTAGATTTCATTCTAAAATATCAAACCATATCTTCACGTCGAGAGGATATTCGTACTTGTATTAGGCACAACATGGTTCCCCGTGGTTCCTCCACAAAGTGTAGGCACAAGTTGTAAATTCATTGCACCGCGCCGATATAAATCTATATCGAAACTTTTGTTCAATTACTTCTAATTTGTTGTATAAGCAACATTGTGTCGATAAATGGGCTGATCATTTAGCAACAATACGGTAGGAATAACTACAACTTGCTTCCGATACAGATATCCGCAGAAGTACACAGATAAATCGTCATACTTTACTTGTTTCACATCGCACATCACATCGTTTTTCTTTTCTTTTTTTTTTGGTCCGTGGGTAGTTGAAAGTACAGGTGCATAAATTTTCACTCCAGAAAATAAATTAAGGTTTTAATATTCTACTTGGTTAAATGAATATATTTTAACAATAAAACACTCACCTGCCAGTACACAGTTATAATTATTACACTAAACATCACAAACCACAACGTCAAACATGGACAACATACAACTTTTACAACAATCACTCGCTGAGTTGAACGCTTCATTTACTACAAGGATGGCCCAGTTCGAAGCAGGATTGTCCAAAGAACCGAACACTGCCTCCCTGTCAACACTAGCTGCTGAATTCACTAACTTTAAGGTATTCTTTAAGGAGACACTGAATACACTCCAGCGCCAAATTGAGTTGCTTTCAGGGCAAGTAGATAATTTGGAAATGCGTGGCCGTAGAAAAATGTTGCTTCTTCATAGGATCCCGGAGAAGAAGAATGAAGAAACTGCTGTGGTCGTGGTGGAAGCCTTTGTAAAGTCGCTTAAGATGTCTGACTTCACTGTAGATGACATTAGGCGGTGTCACAGGATGGGCCGCAGTACAGGTGACAAAAAGAACTATAGCAGTGAAGCTAGAAAATGTAGCGGTTAGGGACAACATTTGGTTTGCCAAAACCAAATTCAAAGGCACTGGCATCACCGTGTCTGAGTTACTGACTCGGCATCGGTACACAATTTTCATGGCGGCAAGGGAGCGATTTGGTGTGTCTCGTTGCTGGACTCGTGAGGGCACCATCTATGTCGTTGACACTGATGGGACAAAGCATCGGGTTACGGCGATGGACGAGCTAGAGCATATCCCAAACGTCGAGGAGGTGGAGGTAGTCAAACCAGTGGCGTCTACCAAAACTGCAGCTAAGTCAAAGCGCACCAAAAAATTATCACCTTCATATCTTCTAGTAATTCCTATCAACTTTATATTTTACTTTTGTACCTTATAATCATCTAAATTATTCTCTTGTTCTTCTTCTTCTCCTTTTTTTTGGCAACAGAGCCGACGACTGTGTCAGCTATTTCTGCCAGCGTCAAGTTTAAAATAATATTCTTGTTGATAATATTAATGGTATAATACAATGATAAAAAATATAAAAATGTGGATGAAACTGAATGACAACCATCTTTCGTGAAAACAAAAGATATTTATTCCATTCTCTTGTTGTTAACTTCAATTTTGTTTTGTATTGTATCAATGTCAGCATGACAATGACAACTAACGTCAAAGTCAAAACTCCAGGTTTGGATATGAGTCTTTATATCTTAAAAGTTTTTAATTATTGTCCTTTGTTTTTACAATTTACTCCTGTCTTTTTATTTAATTTTTTTGTCTTTTATTTATCTTTTTGTTGTGATTTTATACGTCTTGTATTGTACCTCGTTCCATTTTAACGTATTGTTTTGTTTTATTTGTTTGCAACTGGCAGGTGGACAATTTTTATTTGTAATTACCAATAACTTTTAGAGAATAATAGTAGGTATAAGTATATTGTATTTATTTATATTTTACCATATTGTATATATTTATAATATATGACTAGTGATAGTGATAATGATAGCTTTTACTCTGTCAGTAGTGATAATAGCTTTATTAGCATTCCTTCCCTATCTGATACACTGGAGGTGCAGTTATCTGATGTGACTAAGAATTTTAATGTTGTACATATCAATGCCCAAAGTATTCCGGCACATTTCTCAGATATGCTGGCAAGCTTCGACTGTAAGAATTTACACGCAATTCTTATATCCGAGTCTTGGCTAAAACCATGTCTCCCTTCCACTTTGTATTCCCTCCCAGGGTTCCACCTTATAAGAAATGATCGTACAGCTGGTGGTGGAGGTGGTGTGGCCATTTACCTTCGTGATCACATCTCCTATAGCATCGTCAAAGTGTCACCTCAACCACCACCAATAAATGCTGGTGAGCATATTTTTATTGAGGTGGAGCTTCAACATACTAAAATCCTACTCGGTGTTTACTATTGTCCTTCCCTACGCATAAATTTCTTTAGCTCCTTAGAATGTCTATTTGAAAACCTTATTCCTTCCTACTGTCATACTATTATTATGAGTGAATTTAACACCTGTCTCCTTAAAAATGATTCCCGTTCAAAAACCCTGTCTTCTCTAACAGAATCCTGTAATTTACACATTCTACCACTCAATTCAACTCATCATTTTCCACACTCTGTCCCTTCACTTCTCGATCTTATAATGGTCTCTTCTAGAGAGCGCGTTGGTAAGCATGGTCAATGCTCAGCCGACGCGTTCTCTTATCATGATTTGCTTTATCTGTCCTACAAAATTCTGCCACCGAAGGCTAAATCAAAAATCCTCATGCAGCGTAATTTTAGTGGTATGAACATTGATGACCTTCGTGGAGATGCCAACAACATTGACTGGGTACCATTGTTTCATGCCAACTCCATTAGCGAAAAAGCTGATCTTTTTAAACAAACATTATCTCACTGTACGATAGACATGCGCCAATTCGACCAGTTAAGGTAAAACATGTGCCGGCACCCTGGCTAACAAATACAAATGTAGACCTACTGAAGCCAACCAGCGCAAATATATATCTGTTAGAAATCACTGCAATAAGGTGTGTAGACACGCACAACGCCAACATATTCACAACACGGTTCAAAATGGCGAACCAACTAAGGTATGGAAATTTTTAAAAACATTGGGAGTTGGAAAACCCTATGCAAACAACATTCCTAAAACTTTAAACATTGATTTACTCAATCGACATTTCTCAGCTTCGTCTTACATTGATAGGACAACTAAATTAAGTACAATAAATTTTCTGTCATTCCTTCCAACTCCTAGATATGATCCATTTGTTTTCACTGAAGTTACCGCTTGTGATGTTAAGAAGAGCATTATGTCTATCACCACCAACGCTGTTGGTGGTGATTGTGTCAGCCGTAATATGATCCTTCCCATCCTTGATGAAATCCTTCCCATTTTTTGTCACCTTCTTAATTTTTCCTTATCTAGTGGTACCTTTCCGACGTTATGGAAAAGTGCTCAAATAACTCCTATACCCAAAAAATCGAATCCTACAACATATTCTGATTACCGTCCTATATCCATTTTACCATTCCTTTCCAAAGTCATTGAACGCCTAGTCCATAACCAACTCAGTACCTTCCTTACAAAAAACCACGTCCTCAATCCTTTCCAGTCTGGTTTCCGTCCTGGTCACAGCACCGTCACCTCCTTGGTAAATATTACGGATGACATAAGACATGGCATGGAAAATCAAAATCTCACTGTTCTTGCACTCCTCGATTTTTCCAATGCATTTAATATTGACATTCTGATCAACATATTCCGCTCACTTAACATATCTCCAACGGTAATTGATTGGCTTCGTAGTTACCTGCGCGGTCGTCGGCAGTGTGTACGCGTCGAGGATGTTTTATCCTCTTGGTGTGACATACATGCTGGTGTACCCCAGGGTGGCGTTCTATCTCCTCTTCTCTTCGCGTTATTCATTAATTCAATCTCTGACAAACTTATTTCTTCCTACCACCTTTATGCAGATGATCTTCAGATATATTCTCAAGCCTCCCTAGAAAATTTATCAGAAGCTATTGAAAATGTTAACAAAGATCTAGTGACACTGAGTAAATGGAGCGAATCCTATGGACTTAAACTGAACTCATTAAAAACTCAAGTTATTGTTGTTGGCAGCTCCAGGATGATCTCAAAAATTGTGTGGTCTCAGTTACCTCAAATTGTCTTGAGTGGTACTGTTGTACCCTTCAGTAGCACTGTGAAGAATTTAGGTTTACTTATAGACAGTAAGTTATCATGGAACCCACAGTTACAAGAAGTTAGCCGTAAGATCTTTGCATCAGCTGGATCCTTGAGGAGACTGCGAAACTTTCTACCAACTGCCACTAAAATTACGCTTGCAAACTCCCTATTACTTCCTATTCTTGATTATGCCGACGCCAGCTATCCAGATCTAACGAGAACCAATTAAACAAACTAGAACGACTTCAAAATGTCTGTATAAGATTTATATTTGGTTTACGCAAATATGATCATGTTTCTGAATTTCGAAAAAAGTTTAATTGGTTACCTATTCGACTTCGCCGGAATGCTCATATCCTTTCTCTATTATACAATATACTGTTTAACCGTCACCCTCCTATCTTAAAGAACGTTTTGAGTTTCTTCATGATACACATGCAAGATTCTTACGATCATCAGAAAACCTAAAGTTAAAAATGCCATTACATACCACAACATTTTATGACAGTTCTTTTACAGTTAATGCTGTACGTTTGTGGAATGCATTACCGGTCCAAATTAGACGAGCTCAATCATTGGTCTCATTTAAGACAATGGTCAAGCAATTTTATTTAACGTCGATATCCACACAACGTACACTATATAAAACACCTATAAGCATATCTATATTGTTATATCTTATTTGTTACATTCTATCCAATACATAACATCAAGCATTGTCACTTCTGCATATTTTATCTCTAGTGTCACAATCACGTTGTATTTATTATAATATGTATTAGTATGTAGGTATATATTGTATTTAAGTTATAATATTTATATATATTATATATTGTATGTATTATTTATATATATTAGACAGTTAATTTGTTTGTATATAACTTTATTTATTGATTCGAATTATTATTTAATGTACCTGTACACCATAACTGCCGATTAATATTTGCCTCAAGTCCATCCAAAGGTTGTCTGGAAGAGATCGCTTTTAGTGATAAGACCGCCCATTGTCACTACTTATTACTGTGTTATTCTATCATTTGTTTTGTAATATGTGGTGTGCAATAAAGAATATTCTATCTATTCTATCTATCGCACCAACAAACTATACCGTGTTCACATATTGTCACTCACACGCACCAAGTGTGGTCCAAGCAATTAGTTTTAGAACTTACTTTGTCTCGACGTAAACCTATAAGTTTCAAAACAAGACTCGGAACAAGTTTCTTATAAAGTTCTATTCTCAGAATAAAAAAAAAATATATTTCAGATATATGTACTATTTAAGACAGAAAACAATGCATTGCAAGGTGTGCTCTAGTATGAATAAGATATAACAAAAGTTTCTCTTATTTCTATATTTATAAGTTCTGCTATTACTTAAATTACCGAACTTAAGTATATCAATGATATCTATACTAAATGCATAATAATTAATTAATGATGCATAAAAATATTATTTTTTTAACCTGCAAAATAATGACGACTCTTTGCTAGGTTTTTGTTTTGAAGTAACATAACTACGTCCATTATTCACATTTGAAGAACCACACTCCTTACATAATAACCACAGGCATTGACTGGCCTGTTGGTCTAGTGGTTAGTGACCCTGACTGCTAAGCCGGAGGTTGTGGGTTCAATTCCCACCCAGGACAAACCTTTGTGTGATGAGCATGATTGTTTGTTCTGTGTCTGGGTGTAATTTATCTATAATATGTATGTATTTACAAAAAAAAAAAAAATGTATATAAGTAGTATATCAGTTGTTTAGTACCCATAACACAAGCAAATATAATTGCTTAATTTGGGGCTAGATGGCGCTGTGTGAATGTGGTAGAATATTATTATTATTATTATTATTATTATTGTTCTAACTGTGTAATCACTTTTGTCGTGTACAGATTCATTAATAAGCCAGCGTGATGGATTGATTAGTGATCACGAATGATACTCTTGATAAGCTGTTTGAAAAATGTATTTATAGACACTGTTTGAATATACACACAATATGATTATTTATTGAAATCTTTCTAAATATTTTACTTCAACTCAAATTTTATTACAGTTGTTAAAAATTGTAAGTAACTTTTCTTCACTAATTAAATTTAGACTTTATAGCGTTAGGTTAAGATGAAAATATTACATACATCAATGATTTTATACTTGTTTCTAAAAGGCATCTATTACATTATAAACTTGAACTTCACTGACAAATGTGTTCTTTACAACAAAGATAATAGAACATAAAATGAATCAAAATTCTTATAAGCAACTCAAGTTTGATTGATTGTAGACGATATCTCTTCAAACTATGTTGAATATTAAACGATGATGACTAAACATAAATAAATGAGGTACTGTGCTACAAAAAATGTGTGTATGCCTTCTATATTAGCATAACGTCTGCAGACACCCAATCATTTGTTTAAGATTAATTTTTATCTTGTCAACATTTCATAATACCATGTCAGTGTAATGTTGGTAACGCCTCTTCATCATTTGACGATTTGTTTGGATGTTGTTATTTGATTGAAATTATATAGATAAGATTTCTTGTATTATTGTGTATTATTGTTGACCACGAACAAGAATACATTCATTCATTAATGTTTGTTGTACTCATGTATCATTTATTTTTCTTCGTCTCATTGTCGTACCTATCACTATTTTAGCTACGGATTCTATTCTATTTGCGAAAACCTTCTTAACTTACTATACCCTACTAGGCCGCATTTATTTCAGTATTGAATCCCGTAGCATTAAGCTAAGTAAGGGTAGAAAGGCTTAGTACAAGTTTAGTAATATCATTATTGTAACCTAAGTAAAAGTAAGTAATGAGATCATTCTATCTCTACTTATGTACCTTCTTAACAAAATTTCTCCCACTGTTTCGCTCAGATACATTTGCCTTATTGAAACGAATCAAAGTAGAATTGCTGGTGTCATGTTTACTTATTAAAAGCAACGTTACAAGGATTTTCTTGTTAGTTTCACTTAGTACAAGATGACCATCATAAAGACTAATAGAATCTTACTTTAGTCGTGGGTTTATAAATATTAATAGCCAGTGGGATATAATCTGTGTGATATAAAGACCCCACGTATGTAGTTATTAATCGAGTTTACTTCTGATACGATGTAGTAAGTGGTATTTTTTTCTAAAAGATTAACCAATTATGTTCTTATTCATGCTTACTCTGACTGTTTACAGTATATTACTACAAAGAGGGGAATTTATCATAAATTTCATTCTGCACTTTTTGTAAATGACATGAATAAACTATGCGTTAATAAAAAATAAATAAATGAAGATTCATTTAAGTTTCTTTGTGAGAAATAAATATTTTGATGATTTTAATTCAAATCTCGTAGGATTCATCTGACCAGCTATTTGTCTTGCGAGGCACAGGAGTACATTAGTCACGTCCTTTTGTGTGGCCGACTTAAAACTTGAACAGTTTTTAGAGCAGGGTGCTTGGTCACCCACACACTGACATTGTTCCGCTGTATCAGAGGAGATCTCTTCATGTTTGTCTAACAAGCGACGTGTCTGATTATTATAACTGCTTTACCTCCAGACGGTTTTTGACTGTAAGATTTATATGGACCTTCTTCTTAAAACTACTTGTCAGTAAATCAATTTCCAATTTCTGCATAAAACAGAATTTTAATTAAAATATAGTAATGTTACGTTTTAAAATTCAGAAATATAAAAATTGCTTTACAGATTGATCAAAATCTGTTAAAATATTGTTTTATTCAACAAATCTACAAACCGACCAATATCACATGAATTATGTATAGTTTAGTTGGTGAAATATTTATTTTCCAAATTTATTTCCGGGTAGATAGTCGACTAAAATAAATACTAATAATATAATTCAAAATTTGTACACATTTTTGTTATTAGTAACTGCCATAATAGGTGTATTGTATTAAATCAGAACTAGTCATGCAATGTCAAATAATAGCATAAAAGCAAATAACATTATTCACCCCAAAAAATTAATGCCCTCTGTAATAAGTAGGGTACTTTTGCTTTTCGTAACCAATATTGCTATAAATAAATTACTCGTATGCAATAGATAAGCCAAAACCACCCCATGCCAATTTAAGGTAAAATCATCGATGCGACTAATGACTTGTACCTTTTTTGGAAATGTTCTTAAAATTACTCGTTTCCGAAACCAATTTCATATAATAAACCATTATGCCCATGCCGAAGGTGATTAACTAATTTAAACTGAGCAATAAAATCAATATTTGAATATAGTATATTAATTATACTGTCATCATAAATTGTCCAAATAATTAGATACTTTTGCATCAATTCGTTTACTATGCCATTTAAATCACATTATTTCTGACAGTTTAATTATTTCGTTGAACACTCAACATTACTTTTTTTATAAATAAATTGCTGCCAACGAAATTATGGACCATAAAACTAACAGGTACCAAAAGACCAGATTGTCTACTAGTTTATCGTAGTTTTTCGTCGTAGAGTTTCAAACTTGAATCCGTTGTCCTCCTTTGGGTGATATTTTGTAAAATGCTGGCAATTTATTATCACAATTTCAGAACTTGTAGAACTTTAGTTTGAAGTAATATTTCTATGAAGAAGTTATCTACTTAATAAGGAAATTTCTAGATACATTTTTTAATAAAGTTAAATAATTTATTGAACCTAAGTAAGTGAAGGAGTTTATACAAGCTAGACATAAACTGTCTGCAGATCGTAGAAATATTCATATTACTTGTAAAATGACTGACTATACGGTATAAGTTTAATATTTTAGTATTATAAATCAATATTTTTAAAACAGACTATCTTTACAAAAAACCAGAGCAAACGTAACCAAATATCATCAGTACTGATTTATTCGGATAGAATCATTTTTAAAGAAAAAATATTACCGGCATATTATTTGATATAGCCAATAGATACTTATTAGTGTTACATATTCGATATATTATGTAACAGCCATTTTGATGAATAGGTAATAGATGCAAACAAGTTGCTTCTTTTTTTTCATATTCGTGTAGTGTGTGATTTGTATGACGTCCAATGCTTTTATTATGAAGTGCACCTTCAAAACATGTCACATGCTAATCTATGAAAAATTGCATCCTGCATTTTTAAAGGTAATGTCAACTTTATGCTCACGTAAGTTGAAACATGATTTTAATAAGATTAAAATAATTGTACGCATCCTGCGAGATTGACTAGGCTCGAGGGATAGACAGTGTAGCCCACGTTTCTTATTAGATCCTTTTTGTTTTAGACGTGAGAGACATAGTTTATGATAACAGATTTTTACTGCTAAAAGAAATAGTGAAGCACTCATTTTGATATCTAATTTATTATAGTTAAGTTAATTCGATATTAAGTAGCGTTTTTTGAAATACGATTATGTATGATATACGATCACGGACATGCAGGATCTGTGGAATACGATAGACACGAAGTACATATTGCAGCAACATCACAGTATATCGCAGCGACATGTCCTTCTTGTACGGGATTTAGAAGGTGTTAAATTCTCGGCTAGCAACGGTTATGATGAGGATTTGACAATGCAAACTGACATGTGGGGTGGTCACACTGTTCAGTATTTATCTTAGGCCATTAGCTTGTATGCTGCGAGTATATACATATTTATATTTTATTTATTTATATACATAATGAAAACTACCGATTTTGTCTTATATTTCTCACAAAATAAACAGAACAGCGCATGTTCATTGTATTTAATATTAAAATTAGGTGATTATTAAGTTCACTGTATGGGTTCACTAATGATAGTAATACATAGCTAATAATTATCTGCTAAATGTAATTACGGTATATAATGTCTGTATTCATTAGTTGCAACTGATACTTTAAAATTCGTTAATTACACCATTAAATAAGCAATAACAATGTAAGTACATGTTACATAATTATTAGGTACCTATATTGAATGCATATTGCAGTAGTTAAATGTGAAATGTAACTGGCAAATAGGCAAAATTACTAAACTATTAGCTGCGCCTCGTGGCTTCGCCCGCACGTAAAATGATCCGTTTTCAGCACCGAATCTATCTACATACCAATTTTCATCGAAATCGGTTCAGCCTTTTAGGCACTGAGTGGTAACACACATACACACAAGCTTTCGAATTTATAACATTAGTAAGATTCTTAATACTGATTATTTCACTTTCATTTAAACAATTATCCTATAGACGTTAATACGTAGTAATCGTCAATTGAATAAATCTCTTATAATAAGCAAAGTTTAAGTTGTTTAAAACCACAAGTTGTTAGTAATCCTCTAATTAAATTACTTAATAGTCTTAAGGCTGAACAGTTACGGGTAATGCGATTAAGCAATCCAATATAGACGAAATGGCACCAAGCGCAAATTGCCAATCAATAATGACCCTAAGGGCGTGTAATTAACAGCTGCATTAGTAGACTGCATTATGCATGACTTTGAATCTCTGGCAGGTCGTGTTATCTACGATGCGTATTTCGCTTACAAACATTTACATAATTACAAACGTTTTGCTAATTTTAATTAGTCTATTGATGCTCTGGACTGCGCTAAATTTAGGCGAGACTATTTTGATTCCAAATCACTAAGTATTAGGATTAGATTAGTGAGTGCAAAATCTATGCATAGATTTTGCACTCACTAATCACACTTTATTATGTCAGCAGTAATAAAGAAGCATTTGCTGAAATCTAACTGATGTTTGTAACTATTCTGTGTAGTGATATGCTGTTAAAACCTGAATATGTCTTGTAAAATATTTTAGATTTTATTATTGAAAAATCTAAATTAAAAATGGCTAAATTAAGGACATTTAAAAAATAATACAAACTATGTAATCCTGATTTCATTGCCAATGTGTAAGGTTGTGAAGATGTTACGTTATCACTCTTAAATCATTGACCAAATTTGTATCAAATTTAGCACGCAAATATAATGTTAGTTTAACAATTTCAGGTCTGAACTTATTAATACTAGCTTCATGTATAGGTGAAACTGCCGCCTAAAATACTAATCAATTCACTTCTTGTAGAGGTATTTCAAAACATAGACATTCACGAAAATGATTTTTAATATGCAATTTAATGCATTAAAATAGCCAGCCATTTATCCCCTGAATAAGACAAAAACTATAAATGATAATATTTGTAAACTTAAAAAGAATTAAATGAGAAGAGGCAGACTGGACGTTGTTTCAAGATACATTTTGTGTAAGCGCCGGATAACATTTTTATTGTTAACAAGCAGAAAGCCCTGGCCACGTCGAGCGACGATGATATCGCCTTGTATGAATGATGACTTCGTGCTGAGCCTCTGGAAGCAGTATCCGCAGATAGACATGAAGCCGAGAGACACGGCACGAATATGGAGATTTGAACAGACTTTATTCACTGTACTAAAATAAATTTTAAATAGGAATCGCCATTTAAATCGGCTAATTGAACATTTAAAAATAATTGTACTTTCATTAAATGTCGAATTATTGACCTTATAAAAACACGAGCCGAAGGTTTATGGAATGTTGAATGAAATAAATACATTTGTGATGTAAACATTCACAATATCAATTTGACGATATTTTTATGCCTCATTAAAATTCTTCATTTTAATTAAAGAGATCAAAGAGATCAGAAATCGTATTTTCTAAAAGAATATTTATTATGAATTTTAATCAGACTTTTACAACTTACTACTTAATGGTCTCTAAAACAAAAATGGGCTGTTTAATATTAGTGACAATTATTATTGATGATGCTCTTTATCTTCCTATGCCTATGGCCGCAACCCATCCGAGAGATAAGGGGTCGACGTTTTTAGCACAAAGCGTTTTCTGTTTTGGACCTTTTCTTGCAGGTTATTTGACTCTAAACTTGCTTTCGAAGTACCTGTTTACTAAGGCTACTTTTATCGAGACACAAGCAATATTTTGTTGAGATTATCTCTTAAAAAGTTAATGTTCAAGGTACGGCTCTAACAGATGCGATGTCTCACTTAACAACTAACAATCACGCTTTTACGTCGTTGTTATGTCCAAACAGAAAGGTTGATGATAAAGAGAATATAAAACTAATACGGGATAAAAATTAATGATACTTCTTTTAAATTAAATAATTTTAGTATAAGCAACCTACATATTTATATGGATTTCTGAGAAAGATAAGTTTGCGATAGGTAAATATGTTTTTTTTATTGATTTGTCAATAACACCAAACAATATTCAGACAATTTTTATGTGAAAAAAAGAAGATTATTACAGGTAATTTTATGAAATGATATTTATAAAAAAGCCTGAAAGTCTAGTTATTGTTATCAGTACACTAATTTTTTATTTGCATATACGGTGAATTATAGAATAAAATTTAATTTATGATATTAAATACTTCAATGATAATAATAAACCATGAAATAATGGCAATACGAACTACGATAAAAATATTTACTGCAGTAAAACTTGCAAGAAATATTTTATTACAAGCTAAATGATAATTTACGATACCACAAATAAGCAATGTACAAACTTGTGGCAAACAAGACCAAACATTGCTTTCTAAGATTTACAATCTTCCAAGACGTTTTATTTGCGGCGTTGACAACCATAAAGTAACCAGCATCGGTTTACATTTAGAAACTATTGTCTCAACAAATTTATAGATGCAATAACATAATTGCGGTAGAATCCTTTTGTCTATCTGAGGTAGACCCAGGCACTACTACACTACTTTTATTGCAAGTCATAACTTTCAAAGGTTTTTTTTACGTCTGATCCGAGAAACTAGCCATATTGTTAATTTCTCTCTGAGGATGCTCCTTTGTTTTTTGCCCGTCCTTTTCAATGCAAAAAGGACGATTGGTGCTTTGAATAGAATGTAAAATGTTCTGGTCACGCTTAATGTAATTGTTCCCAATAGCGTGCAGAAGTCATTTTGGTCTCAGTTTTAGCTGCCGATTTTTCATTGTTATTATTCTCGAATTTACATAGAATCTATCCAGTTGTGCCGATGCTTCCGTTAGAGAACGTTTGTTTGTGTATTGTACAAATTCTTTATTTTCTTACATAGTTAAATTCAGTTATCAATGCAACAAATCGTAATTGACTCATTTCCGTAGCCCATTATATTGTCGTTGACCAAACAGTTTAGTTTTACATTCGAATGACCGATCGTCAATAGGTTGATAAATTATGATGGAACTATTAACTTAGGGCGTTGTCTCTGCAATATCGATTTGACGCATATTCCTCATAAACTTTTTATACGTCTATCGCATTGTTAGAAACGTGCACTTTTATCCTCGATTCATTAATCGATAAGATACTATTTATTGCACAATTTTCTGCTCATTTATCTATGGCTTAAAGTTTGAACCGACAGGCCTAAGTATAGTATTTTACATGAAACAACTGTCTCAAGGCTCAGTCTGATTTCTCACGATTTAGCCTACTTTAAAGATTGTTATAGAACTAAATCGCTAGGGCTTTACACGCTATTCAAAGCGCGAAAAGGTCTAATTTTGGTACCTATTCACAACCTGATTTTGATAAGTGTTGTCAACCTGGCCCCTTTTAATGTCATAATCTTATATTATTATAAGATTCTAAGTATCTATTAGTTAGTTATGTCGGTATAACATAATACAGTATCTATTTGTTCGTCGTTTTGTAATGAAACCCACACATGGCTTATATTTTAAAGTACCCATTTGAGGGTAATCTATAATAGATTGTAAAGCTCATAAATATTAGTAGATAAACGAAGTCATTCTTTCACATAAAAGTCATGTTCAACTTCTATAGATACCGAACAATGTCAACACACTCGTTGTGTTATATAACGTTCCTTAGAAGATCGCTATATAAGATGTTTTTGGAGTCCGTTGTTACGAGATAAGTGGTAATATTGTGTTTGATATCCTCTTGTAAATATTGAGCCATCACATCACATAGGCACGTGAGATATTTACTCTCAATATTGACTGAGAATATCAATAGTCGTGCCCTGATACGACCTTGGCCCGACAAGCTCATTTCTTCGAAAGTTTCGCTTAATATTCTATTTTCTGCGTATTTTATAAGGCTGTTACATAATACATGCGGTACACCTATACGATACTGTTAGTGCTTCAACAAATAACTTAAATACAATTATGAAAACAAAAAACAAATTATGAAATTTTGTTCTAAGACTTTATAAGTTATCTCTTCAGTATAATAAAATTCCACGATTGTTATGAATTTATTATCAGTAATAATAATATAATTGACCCTTCGGCAATAAATCAAGTATTTGGCTGATGTATGTCCGTCTATGGATAACGATCCCTTATTATTTTCCTAGGTATTTCCGCTTGATAAATGTTTTTCGTTATTCCGCGTCCAACTATCCTTTCCGTAGATCTATTAAGTGGGAATGCCTAGGAAAAAGATCAGGGGTTGCTATAGACGGACATACTTCAGCCAAATAATTGATGTATTGGCGAAGGGACAAATTAATAGCACCAGTAAAATACACGCATGTTGAATATTGAGAAGAATGTTGAAGAAACGAAAGAGATGTTTTTGTATCGTGGCAAATTGAATGGTGTTCTATAGGTGACGTAATGTATACCTGATACAATAATATTAAATACTTATAACTATTCTTATTCTGTACTACTTAACTTAATTGCCAAAGATAATTAAGGTCGTAGGCTCATTTTTTTTGTCTGATAAAGAATGTATACGTGATAGAAAAGAATGGAAGTAACATTGAAGACATAGCCCCAGAAAGGTCTCAAGCCGTCTCCCACGGTAGACGCAATTCGACACGCACGTGTTATGGCATCCGATGGCCCACGATTAGCTTGCGGAGACGCACGGTACCTTCAATGGACGTGTTATTTGTGCCTAACTAGTACAAAATACTACCTATCCAATCTTTTATTTTTTATATTAAAAATACTTCACGAAGTTTGTATTGCAAATAGCTTTCAAGTTTTCGCCTGGTGAATTTAATAAAAAAGTTTTCTTGTTGATTGCCATCAACTTTTAGAAAGTGTATTCATATTAACTAGCTTGTATTGTTATTATAACTAAACTCAATTATTACATTCTCAAAACGATACCAATACTAGTAAAAGAAAAGAAGAAAGAAACCGTAAAACAAATTTTAACAGTCATCCAACTGGGTATTGTTCAATATTAGGTATGTCTGTTACTTAACATCTGTTCTTAAATCACTTATAAGTATAAAGGAAATTGAAACACCACAGAATTCTTTACGTTATATTCTTTTCGATTTTAAACTGTCAATCAATTATTTTGCATTGACGTAAAATGTCCGCCCATCTCGTCATAACCGCATTATGCATCCAATCCCAACAAAATAATATATAGTTATTGTACAGAACGTTGTTCTATAATACCTGACTAAAACTAATTAATATAATACAAGTATGTACCAATTGTTAACCACTCGTATGCTACAATATCAGACACAATAGAAATAACATTGTGTCTCGTGCAGATCTGCTCCTAAGCACACAAAGGGTTAAACAGGCAATCAAAATTTATTTAAGAAAAAAGCCAATTGTCTACCAAAATTTCTAAGTAATAAAATTTATATTACAAGATTAATTCAATGTAAACTTTTATAAATCTTTTAAAATAAATAGTTAGTCTAGTTTAACACTTATTTTAATTTAAGTTTTATTAAAGTTTACAACAAACTTAAAACTAATCTATAAAAAATTATTTTAAGTGCCGTAAATGCTACTGTGTTTTAGATGTCATAACGACCTCCTTTGAGATTGAAATATGAGGAGGTGCACTGAATGAATCACGCAGGTCTTCGGCTGTACTTACAACCAATATTTTCGAATACTTAAAAACACGCGTGCCATCTGTTGTAAGCTGATGCAGTACCGGGTCCCACCCGTCGTCATCGTGAGACCCTCCACGCCCCGCGCCTGCCCCTTCCCCCAATATCCATGCGGCTTTCGTTCGTTCAAACTTCGTAGGTCAGTTACCGCCCGACCGCAGGGGAGTATGGCTGCGTCAAAAGTTTTACCGCGATCTCGCACTCACTGTTTACATGTGCTATAAAACGTAGTGTACACAACAACATAGACTTTATAAACATTGACTGTTCAGTGACATAAAGTTTTATCAAGTATATTAGTGATATATTTGTGACAAATGAACTATTTTAAAGTGAAAAAATGACCGAAAACTTTTACGAAATGGTTTCGTTAAAAGTTTGGATGTGTTTGGTTATTGTGGCCGGTGCGCGCGCACGTTCTGCGCCGCCCGCCCCCACCGGCTGTCATTGGGACTATTCGGACACAAAGTTGAGTGAATCAAACTTTCTCACGTGTAACATCAAAACGATCGGCTCAGTAGACTTCTTGTTTAAAAACATTACCACCGCGCAGGCGTACAACATCAACAAGTTAAAACTGACTTGTACGGATTTATTGTTCTTTGAGAGTTCCTTACACATGAACACAGGCAGTTTTTTGGGTCAGCTCAGAAAACTAGAAGATTTACATATTGAATATTGTAAGATTCGTTACGTTCCCGCGACTGTCTTGTCTCCACTCCGTGATTTAACAAGCTTAACTTTACGTTCTTACAACACAGATTGGCCTGCCATGACTATGGAATTTCATGCCGAAAGTTTTCGTGGACTTATGGAGCTTCGAACTTTGGATTTGGGCGATAATAATATTTACATGCTGCCTTCTGAAGTTTTTTGTCCGCTTTTTAGCTTAGAAATATTGAATCTTACCAATAATAGAATACAGGACATATCTGAAATTGGATTCTCAGATTGGGGTAAAGGTCCAATTGCTCCAGGTAAATCATGCAATACCGGTTTGAAAATGCTTGATTTGTCTCATAATAATATCTTAAGACTGCCCGACAATGGCCTTTCTAGCCTCAGATCTTTGGAAGTGTTGAATATTCAGAACGACTTAATTAATGAAATAGGCGACAGGGCCTTCGTCGGATTGAATTCATTAAAAATTCTAAACTTGTCGGGAAATAAGTTAGTCGCTGTCCCTCCCGAACTATTTCAATCATCACGAGTTATCAAAGAAATCTCATTAGCGAATAATTCGCTTTCTGTGTTGGCTCCAGGATTACTTGAAGGACTTGATCAGCTTGAGAAATTAGATTTATCTAGAAACCGTCTCACAAACGATTGGGTTAATAGAGATACTTTTGCTGGACTTATTCGTCTAGTTATATTAAACCTGTCTTACAACTCACTTGCACGTTTGGATCCTAAATCTTTTCACGACTTGAACAACTTACAAGTTTTGAATCTAGACAATAATGCTATTGAAACTATCAGTAACGGCGCTTTTGCTGAGCTCAAGAACTTACATCAGCTGTCTATATCAGAGAACAGGATAAAGATTTTGAATGAACATATATTTTCGAACTTGTTTGTTCTTAGTCAACTGTATTTGGACAATAATGAAATTTCTACAATTCATGACCGCTGTTTTGAAAATATAACCTATTTACAAGATTTAGGATTAAATGGAAACAACTTAAAAATAATACCTGACGGCATAAAGAAACTGAGGTTCTTGAAATCACTTGACATTGGCAAAAATAACATATCCAAAGTATTAAATACCTCATTTGAAGGTCTAGAAGAACTTTATGGACTGCGACTTGTCGACAATCAGATTACTAGCGTGCCTAAAGATACATTCAGTACTCTACCCTCCTTGCAAGTTTTAAATTTGGCTTCAAACAAAATCGAAACTATTGAACAAGACGCATTTTTATCTAATCCGACTTTAAAAGCTATCCGCTTAGACGGGAACAAACTGACCGATATCCGAGGCGTCTTTGGCAAACTTAATACCCTCGGTTGGCTCAACATTTCCGACAATAAGCTTATTTACTTTGACTATAGTTACATGCCAGAAAGTCTTGAATGGTTGGATATTCATAACAACAATATTACGAAACTAGAAAATGAACAGAACGCGCAACAAAACATCCGAATGCTCGATGTTAGCTACAATGCACTAGAAGTCATCGATGAAAGGTCGATACCTGATTCTATTGAAGTCCTTTTCTTAAATAACAACAAAATTCACACGATACAGCCAGGTACGTTTTTACAAAAAAGAAACTTAGAAAAAGTTGTCGTGATGGACAATAAATTACGAACCGTCGAGTTATCTGCGTTTACTCTGCCCCATATACCAAAGCATAGAATGCTGCCAAAATTCTTTATTGGAAATAATCCATTTGTCTGCAATTGTCATATGATTTGGTTGCAAAAGATAAACCTATGGAACCATATGAGACAATATCCTAGATTTATGGATTTGGATTTAGTAACATGTGAAGTCGTAAATAACAAATATGGCGGCAAAGCTAATCTAATGGATGTTCCTGAAACACAGTTCCTCTGTTCTTATGAAACGCATTGCTCTTCAAGTTGCTTTTGCTGTGATTTTGAGGCCTGCGATTGTAAGATGACATGTCCTGAAGGATGTTCCTGCTTCCATGACAGCAACTGGAATTCAAATGTAATAGACTGCTCTAATGTTGGTTACACAAAAGTACCAGAAAAGATTCCAATGGATGCTACGGAGCTTTATCTTGATGGCAACGACTTCGGAGTATTGGACAGCCACATTTTTATTGGCAAAAAGAAGTTACATAAGCTTTATTTGAACAACAGTAATATAGTTACCCTTGATAATGACACCTTAAATGGATTGCACTCTTTAAATGTATTACACCTTGAAAATAACCATTTGACAGAACTGTCAGGCGGCGAGTTCTCACAAACAAAGCACTTGAGGGAGTTATATTTGAATGATAACCTCTTAACAAGTGTCGCAAACAAGACTTTTGAAAACCTGTCATCTTTAAGAGTTGCGCATTTCCAAGGAAACAAGATCGTCGACCTTGACAAAAAGTTGGTACACGGCTTACATTTGGAAACTGTCAACGTGCAAGGTAACTTGTTCACATGTACATGTGACAACATTGTGTCTCTACAAAACTGGTTTAAGAAATACTACGAAGATCCTGTGGAAATGTATTGTGTGGGGGAAAATGGACTTATATCAAATCTTACTGTGTTTGATGCCATCGATAAGTGTCGTGATTTTAGTTTAACGGACAATACTATTCCTACCGAAAATCAACCGTATCAGTATGATGAAGTGAGCGCTATAAAACTAAACTTTGTGCCACTGTTAGCTGTAGTTTTGATAAGTGTTATCTTGATTCTATTATTTGGTGCCTTAGCGTTCTCGTTTAGACAAAATGTACGTTTATGGGCCCATTCTAAGTATGGAGTGAGATTATTTAAAAGTGCTTCAATCCAAGAAAGTGAACTTGATAGGGATAGGTTATATGATGGATATGCTGTGTATAGTTTATTGGACGATGATTTTGTATCTAAAGTGGTTGCACCCGAAATGGAACACTCCGGTTACACGATGTGTTTCCATTATAGAGATTTACAACATGCGCCTGAGAATTACTTGTCTGAGCAAATTACAAATGCTGCTGAATCTTCAAAAAGAATATTAGTATTTGTATCATTTAATTTCTTACAAAATGAATGGTCTAAAGCTACGTTTAAAGCAGCTATAAAACATGTAATAACGTCTATTCATCCCTCAATAAGACGACATAGAGTTGTTTTTATTTTAACTACAGATGTTAGTGCTCTAAACTTAGACCTAGATTTTCAAAACTACTTAAAAACTTGCAACGTTTTATTGTGGGGTGAAAAGAAGTTTTGGGAAAAAATTAGGTTTGTAATGCCAGACATTTCTAATTTACATTGGAACAAAGATACAATGAATTACAATCATGGCGTCTGTCCAAATGGCAGACGACATCCTTCTAGATATACCGCTTCGCCTACTGCGCCGGAACATTGGTATAAATATGACGCAATACCACCACAAACACCCACTACTGCTAATGTGGGTATAAGCATTGAAGATGACACGTCAATGTTGACAAACACAACCCTGACAAGTCAGATTCAAGATGGTGAGAATTTACATCATAGCTACATATCTATTGACACACAAAATTATGAGCTACCTTATGCTGGCAGGCCTAGGCCTCCTAATACGTTACGTAAACATCCTGGTCACCACTCTCCCTCTATGCTCGACGAGCAAGGTTACTTACAACCCCGATCGTCTGTGCACGACTGCTTGCCACAAACTCATTCAGCCGCGCACAGATGATAAGATTGTTACTCTTCTTATCTGAAAAAACTACTTTTTAATGGGACTTGACATTCCAAGCGCATGTGTAGGCTAGACTGCTTTTTAAGTTGGCCTTGCCTTATTGAAACGTGATAGTTTAAAAATGTTGAGTTAGTTAATTTGGCCAAAATGACTTCGTTCCTTAAAAGTTTGGACAATGTCATGAGTAAAGACTGTATTGTTAAAAATGTATTCTAAACGTATCTAGTAGAGTGGAGCCTTATTGTATTTCATTGTATAAAGCTATATGCTGTCCACTAAGACTGCTACTTCTGTATGATAATGCCAGTATCAGGAGTGAAATTTAATAAGTGTATTTTGATATAGTATATCTCATTGTTACCAAATATTTTGTAGATAGAAATTACTAATCATTGTATGAAATTATTGTATAGTATTACTAGTCATTAGGTAAAATTAATAGTGTTGAAAGTTTGTAGATATTCAATTGCATATTAAGTGGTAGCACGAAATAAATTTAAATATTATCTTTTAATTTGTACAAAACTCATTGGCTATGTTGTTATCACTTAACATGTAAATGACTGTTTAAATGTATGTATTAATAAATAGCCTCGACTGTTATAATAATATTAATTTAAAAATAAAACAATATCATCAAATAAATGTGGTCGTTTCCTTGACATACAACATTGTTAGAACCTATTATTAACATTTAGCAAAGTTTGGTTAGAGCATTATTCTTAGAAATATACCATCATTAATTTCAAAATTACCCATACAATATTCTTGTGGTTTGTTTAAGAAACTAGATACAAACTTTTTTTCTTAATACGTCATAAAAACATATAATCTTTTGAAAACCGAATGCCGGCATAACTGTTAAATTCGTTGTTTCGAAATCGAAATATTAAGTAAAAAAAGATGAGAAATAATTTCGACTTGCCGACAATCATCTTGGGCATAATGATGGTCCCTTTTCAGGTAGAATAACACACCCAAGTCATATATCAACCGTCACGGATAGCATGGTAGCTATAAAAGAGATTTACAATACATTCTGTATTCGTCTGTAGTTATGTGACCTTCTGTCGGACACGGTCCGAGGAGCTTATTGATTTTTTCATAATAGTTTTATAAAGTGTGAGTTTCGATAGCGACATATGGTGTGACATACTTAAAATGACCGCTACCCGGCTGCTTTATTTTTTCTTGATGAGAACATTTGTGCCCTATTGTAGCATCTGACACTGTTTGTTTAATCAAATGTAGATTGATAATCTTATTAATTTAATTTTGTAGAGTTAAGCCGGTTAGATTCAGTTTATTGAATTTTATTTGAATGATCGTTTTTTAGTTTACTATTATTATGAGAAGTTTGAAACTAAATTATTAATGCAAGTACAGACATAAGTTCAATCGACACTAGTTAGTTACACAATCCAAAAATAATTAATTTCTAGTTACACAATCCAATATAATTTAATTTTAGAATATTAACAGAGACAAAATCTTAATTTATAATAGGTATTTTTTGGTAGGTTATTAAAGGTTATGGTAGGTTATGATATTTAAGGTATTTAAGGTTATGGTAGGTTTTTTGAACATGATACACATAGCAGAGTTCTATAAGAACACATTCTTATACAACTCTGCATTACTGTTTTTAATTAGTAGTTTTATATTCTATAGAGCCCAATCTTCTTTTTTTTAAACAATAATATTTTTTCTATACAATACAGATGTCAAAATACAATTATTATTCAAGATGAATTAACATATTACATCGATCGTATTACAATATTATGAACGTTAATTACTTCCTACAACTGCTATTAAATTACAAGAGATAACAATACTTACATGCTATTATTAAACATTAAGAGTAGTTTAATATCTACATTATGACTATATTCACATACTTACACATACACACATTGCCGGCGGGCAGTAAAATAGACACAAATGCACATAGTTGCCAATTTTGATAATATGTTTCAAAAATAAGAAGAAGTCATTTCGCTGTTGCTGGTTTGCAAGACTATTGACCAAACATCAAACTGAAAAACATTGGACTACATCTAAAATACAAATAGGAATCATGTAGGCAAGCCTTTTCACTTCTATAAGCAACAGTTACCACTTACTATGAGGTCTGTTGGCTCGTCAGATACAGTAGGCAATTTAAAAAAAACTTAATCTTTGAAATTTATATAACTTGTCTCCAACAATATATAACTTTATTAGCTTTTCGCAGCGCGGTTTCACCCGCTTCTTTGTTTACTGCTCTGCTCCCGTCGCCAGTAGCGTGACGTTACATAGCCTTTAACCTTCCTCGAAAACTGGGCTATCATACACAAAAATAATTTTCAAATCCGACTGGTAGTTTCAGAGATTAGCGCGTTCAAACAAACAAACACTTCCACTTTATAGAATAGATTTGTCTTTATTTCATAGCCTAGGACAGGCTGCTAAATAAAAACTACTCTTACTCTTTTTTAATACAGTTTATTTTCTATTGGCATATTAGGCCGGTGTAATTACGCCAAGTGGAGTAATATAAAACTGTAACAAAATACTAAAACTATTTACATCTTACTGCGTTTGGAGCCTTAACCATGGACTGTATCATTATTTGTAGTTCTAGGTCATGCAAATAAAACGAGTTGATGAGAACTAAAAGACATATTTAACTGTTTGCTTCTAGTAGAGAATTATTTAGTAGGTAGGTACTTAGGCTATGTTGAGTCCATATCTGTTGGTTAGCAGTAATTAAAATCACTGTCATCTTACCATGCTTCTGCTGTCTTCTGATACCTGAGCGATGACTTTAAGGTGGTCAACATGGTCAGTTGCTTATCCAACAGACGATAGCACAGAATGCCAAAACCTATATACCCTATAAGTATTTGGTCGTATCAAACACGAAGCTTAGACTAAACCTCTGCTCATACGAATAGTTAATTAAAAATAATTATTTACATTATAATTGAATTGGTTAATAACGAGTACATATAAAATGAATATACTACGATTGTTGTAAATATATACAATAATTGTCTTATTTGAAACGCCGCACATCCAGTGATTGTGGTATACACTGATAAATCGAGTGAAAGTGAGAAACTCTGATAATAGCCGAGGATCGTTAAGCGTATGGTAAGTAATTGACTATATTGGTAAGTATTATATTTCATTCAATAGTAATATGTGTAATCAAAATAAATGTTGAAATTGAATACTTTGATTACGTGTTAAAGTTATTTTAGGATAGATATCTATTGAAAGAGAATGTACTTGAATGAATACATATAATATATATGTACAGATTACTTAAAACAATCAAAAACTCGACTGCAGTGATATTTAGGTAAAATAGAGCTACCTGTCTGTGGCAGTCGGGATATTTGTATTGTTGAGAGGAAATTAATGGTTTCCGTTTAAAAGAAATATGTTGTAGGTACCTACCTATAATCATCATCAGCCCGCAGACGTTCACTACAAGATATATAGGCCTGTCTGAAAGGTTTAGGGTCTACCTATAAGTATGAATGTATACATGACAGAAATAATAATATTATTAGAACAACTTTACGACGCTATTTTGACTCAAAGAAAGAAAAGCGTTCAAAAAAAAGTCTAGTATCTAAACGGGTACATTAAAAAAAATCCTTTAAAAAAATGTAAATTAAAATATATTTATTATGCAGTGGCTATTGATACCTAACCCTAAAAATAGAACACTAATAATGTATCTGTTTGCCTTTATGCGAACTGCACTATTACTGACCACTTTAATGATGTAACAAAACATGAATAACCTATGGAATAACTGTTTTATTTCACTCACATTAACTGTAAAAATAACCCATATTTTGTTTTGGCCAAAGGTGGTTTTTATTAATGTAAGTTTTTATTACATAAATTATTTAAATTTATATTATTGTAGATTTTATTTTTGATGTCGATAATTTTATAGCTAGACTAAACAGTTACTAAACTCTCATTTCTTTCTTTATAATGAAAAATATAAGTCATTTATACCTATGTATAATAACAAAATATCTTTACCGTTTACCTATCTTAATCTACCATATGACATATACATGAACAAATCCAAAAATATTTTCTATAAAGCCTTTAATCTGCTCTGAATTTATTTTATTTGCTCTTTCATCTCCGACAAACGAACATGTCAGAAGCAGAATCTATTCTATTATTGTCCCCAATACGTTACCAAAACTATTTCTGGTCCATGATACCTGCTATCAATATCCGGGCATATCGGTCCTATCTCTGGATTTCACGGTTAAACGCACCATTGATTCCCTCTATCATAACCAGAGTAGATATGAAATTGACCAGATATCAAACCGATGTCCTTTTAGTATTACCTTTTCTTGTTTTTATCTTATATCGCTTTGTAAAATAGTAGGTAAGTATTAAAATAATTAATTTAACTCAATTATTGTTGGGTATTTTTTTTTGGTGATGCTACAGCTACATTAAATGCCACATAAATTAGATCTTGTATAATTTTATAACGAATCATATCAATTATTTCATAGTTCTAGGTATTTCAATCAATCAAGCGATCATGTCTCACCTGCATCATCCTGTCATCCTTTCAATATCAAAACTACCAATAACTTTTTTACAAGCACTCAAAGAGCATTCACAATAAAAGCAATGACTAATTCCAGTTCTCAGGGTCAAGATGGATTCATATTTTGTGTGTGACATTGATCGACGTCAGATATCCGAACATGGTACCTATTAGATTTTTCTGTTTTGTACTTTACATTAACTAAATTTGTTGTACGGTTGGTCAACTCACGCCACCCGCTGGTTAGACATGGCGTTTCACACTTGAAGTTGGTTCGACTCGGTACAAAGGTCACGTCTTCTCACTCAAATCTCGACCGGGAGCGTTTCGGTCGGAATTGGATCGTGACAACCGAGAGATACTTATCGTGATTTTCTGGCCAATTCCGATGCATCGCTTCGTTGTTAGGATGGGTAATGGGAGCATGGGAACACGGGCCGAGTTGGTACTAACTAAATTATTGTAAGACAAATAAGGCAATGTGTTTGTGGAACAATGATTGGGGTTGCGTTGGGTAGCTGTTTGTCTATTAAATTTTGTCACATGATTGACGTTCCATCTGTCTGATGTCTTAAGTAAAGAAGGGTTCATGTTATAATATTATGTGGGTTACGTCAAGTTCTGTCTTATAAATTGTTCTGACATAGTAACATACCTAATTAGGTATATAAAATGTGATATAATTTGTATTTTTCAAAGGAATCGGATAACGGCATCTTAAAACAACATAGTTATGTTGAAACGGTTCATTCTTAACGCTCATTTGATAAATGTATAAAAACTTCCTTTATAATTAACATGAAATACCAGCTATTTGTTGATAAGAATTACTCATTGCTGAAGTCTTTTTCTTGTAAATATATTTAATAATACAAAGACAGGTTTCTGTTTCTTGTGAGAGGACAGACATTCCTTTGATTTCTAAAATCGTCGGATGTCATTGCTTGTTTGCTGAAGAGCGATAAGGGTCAGTACATTCATCATTCTATTATACAATTATTTGATGCATAACTATAATGACACAACATTGATAAACTGAGTTAAATCACTAGGTACCTCTAAGCAAATTAGCAGAATTATCATATTAGTATATGTATATATTTATATATCTATATTCATAATTATATCTAATAATATGTATTATGTATTGTTTACGTAAGTAATTTATATTTGTTGCATATTTGTATATTTATAATTATTACATTATTTATCAGTCTTAATTTACACATCTACATCGCTTCATCATCACTCATGTTTTGACTAATATGAAGTTTAAATAAATAAATAAAAAAACTAAAGGAAATGTCAATAAGTTTTCGATGTCTCTTGCACATTGGCATAATATTATATCACCTTTCGCACAGCAGATTAGAAGAGAGAGAAACACGGATTTCAAATTAAGAATTTGGGATCGAGATGTCAGCGAATATCCATCAAAATATCTAGCGCTTGTTAAGTATAGGTATCTAATGTTTGTTTGATATGCGCTTTATATATGTTTGTAGAGTCGTCCGCGATATCTACATAGCTGGGCCTCTTTGCCAGACCCTTGCAACACGTATACCATCCCGCTATTCGTTTGTTCTTTTTCGAACGTGGAATAGTCAGCCAGTCTGGTCTTTGAAAGACAGCAGAGCTTGACAACAGATCACAACATATTTAGGGTAAAACAGGTACCTTAAATAATAATAATAATAATAATATTTCAACAACTACACACAACGCCATCTAGACCCAAAGTAAGCATATTATATGCTTGTATTATGGGTTCTAGAATACGGATATACATACTTAAATACTTCTTTTTTTTGTAAATACATATATATTATAGATAAATTACACCCAGACACAGAAAAAACAATCATGCTCATCACTAGTCATCACACAAAGGTTTGTCCTGGGTGGAAATCGAACCCACGACCTCCGGCTTAGCAGTCAGGGTCACTAACCACTAGACCAACAGGCCAGTTAAAGAGACCTATAGGGTATTTTATTCTAAACCTAGAGAGATTTAGAATAAATTAAAATAAACAAATAACTATAATAAGTAATCTATAGTTTCAAAAACGTAGACTATTGAATACAAATAGTTTCAAGTATTCAAGAGAAAGTTTGTGAGAGATTAACAAGACAATTATTACTTTACACCGAATCCTTAACGCCAATAAACGCGTCAATAGAGGAAAAATAAATTAGGTTATGGGAATCTGAGTCCGGATAAATCACATCGAAAATACTGTCACGACGGGAGTAAAAAATGTTAGTATTGGAAAACTATGGAACGATTTCATTATCCCAATGTCCCGGCTAGTGAGCATGACTGAGTCTTCACTCAATGGTTGTAACTAATCTTCTACGGACTTGTTTTTTAGAAAGCTTTGATAAAACAGGAATTTGAGATTTTTCATATTGTAGTGAACGATTTTCTGATAATAGGTACAGTACAGTGTTAACCCTGTTGAAATCGATTCTAAAATCTTGAACCTAAGCTTCACAATAATAGTATCTCGTTTTAAGTAGAGCAGATGCCTTGATCGACTTCCTGATAGTCGTATATCACAGTTATTCCATACGGATTACTGTCCATTTCAATTTATATGTAATTTCAGTACTTGATACCTTCTTGATGTTATTTCTTATGCTGTGAATGAAAAACTGAATCCTAATAACTGAATCCTAACTTAAACACAGGTTTCAATTTTTAGTACTTATTCAGTAGACTCTATACTTACTTTATTTATATTTAGGTTTTGTAACAAAACATCGCTTTCTGTACATTTTTCTCAGGGCAGAAACAGAAAAAAATGTATTGTTAAAGTTAATTTAAAGTGTGTTAGAATGATAATATTAAAGTAAATCTACGTGCCTTTTTTATTGTTTCTAGGGAACAAGCTTTGGGTCACATACGTAACAAACACAATGATTTACTTACGGATACAGTACTATCACATTCGTATCAGAATACAGACTATTTAAATCAAATTGTAAAAATTCGATTTATGTCTTAAATTTTCTTTTATAGGTAGCTTTATAAGACGACAACAATAAACGGTTACGCGGTCTCAGATACTAAGTTCAAATACATATTCACAAAATCTTTTGCAGCCCCATCTGGATTATGGACACTACTGTAAACACAATAAATATTTTATTGTCATCATGGTCTTATACGTTTACTGTCCCGGAAGAGTTAAGTAACAGAAAACGTAGGTATAGGTACTTACACCTCCCGCAGTAAAGTCAATATGAGGACAACATCAACGTTAATGGCAGTGCAGTGCCCATGTATTGTACTCTACGCTTTATTTAATGTATTTCACGAATTTCGTGATGACTTTACAGTACTTTTGGATCACGCATTTCAGCATTTTATGACCTCGTACTCACGTAACAAAAGTTTTCACATCCTGCCTGATACATCATTAAAAAGGTTTTTGAGCATAAAAAACTTCGTTATTAACTAACGTTATTACAAGCAATAAAACTCTATACAAATGGCATGCAAAGTGACGAGTTTTAACCAACTAGAGCTATGAACGTAAATTTTTAATGAGTTTAAAGTTTGACATTGGTCGTATTAGTACTTACACAGAGCTCGTAGTACGCATAGATGTAGTATTTGTCCGTTTAAGACCGTTGTATTTAAACGTTTTAAATTTGTAGTCTAGCATTGTTATCAAATACAAACCCATCATAGATACTTGTGCATTTATTTACTAATAAAAAGCTGAACCTGTAAATCTGTAGTAATGCAAATGACTGGCGCATTAAATTGTCATGAGCGATCACACGTTATGTTAAGAAACACTTAGATATATATATTATATCAGGTACCTAATATTTAGTTCAGAAAGCAGTCTGAATCAGAAGTGAAAAAGTAATCTGTTGCCAGTTACAAAGAATATAATAGAAAGTAAAAGCTTGATGCAACACATGATTTATCTTTTAAGGAAAAAGACATAATATTATGTTATTATAATTCCAAGAAAGAATAAAGGACGAACTTTATTAACAAACATATTACATTTTGGTTGACAGTAATTGTGTATATTTACACAAAAAATATTTGCTGACTGCCTCTATAGTTCAGTGGTACTGTGTACGCATTACCACGCAGAGGTCTTGGATTTGATCCCCGGGTCGGGTAAAATTATATCGCTTTTTTCAGTCAAGAAATTCTCAGTATTAGCCCGGAGTCTGGAATTGGGCCCTATATTTAAATGGCAACACGTTCGCGCCCTGTTATATGAGACCAAAAATAAAAAAGGAATGACAAAACGTGGGTGGTTAAAACAACTCTGCCTACCCCTTCGGGCATATAAGGCGTGAAGCTATGTATGTAAGTAATTACTTACTTCAAATTAGACATGATAAAATTGTGAAAACGAAAGAGAATGATCAACCTCTAGTCATATTCCAGAAAACCATTAGATGAAGAATAAAAAGAACACTGTCCTTTAGTTGGCACTTACAATTTCAACAAATAGCTAGGTACCTTACCATTATAAAATACATCACAAGTACAATAGTTAATTGTTTTGTAAACCAACACAACTCGACTTGTTTCAAAAACATTACTCAAACAGTTAACCATATTTATGTTTTATTAGTTATTACTCTTAAGAGCCTCACATTAAGCCAACCCACATTTTTAATGACTTTATTCAAAACAACTCATCTAACCCAGTTTTGGCTAAGATAATCTTATCAGCCAAATGTTGCATGTTCGTGAGTCGTAAGCGGAGTACATCAGCGACAGTTAAGTTTCATGTACACGTGCTGTTAACAGTTCATCGCTATTGAGTGTAGGAGACGATTGACGAAGCGGTATGCACGCACATAATCATTTGTCTTGTAGGTATTTTTAACCGATTTTTAAAGAGTAATTCACTCTTAATGTTTTAGGAGTGCATATGGTTTCTACCGCGGTTCATGAATGTAACGTATTTATTATCTACGCTATTAAATTGCTTATCAAATCTCACGTGCCTGAATTTCACTGGAATATAAAACCATTTAAACTAATAGTGGTGGAAATATAATAGTGGTCAATTAACATACACCGGTACTGTGTAATAGAATTTTTGATACCGTCTTAAACATTCCTTGTAATAAATTGCCTATTACCTGCTGAAATACAATATTAACTCACTCGGTCAATTATGAAACAGTCCTAAGACCAAACAAACACTACACAATTTCAAATCTTATGATAACTATTTTAAGATGCAAATTACTATTGGATTTTGCGACCAACTTTTTTGAAATGAGTATGCGAAATGTTGAACACCAACAATGTACTCCACATCTGATAAATAATAAACAAAAGAATGACTTACTCAGAACTGCCTCAGTTAAAAGCTTTACATCACAAACTCATTTCAAAATTCATACAACGAATTGATTCATATCATCGTCAAAATCAATTTCTGCGGTTTGAAAAAGAATGCCGATATACATACTTAGTCATCAGTTCAAACTAATGAGGTACCATTAGCAAGTTCCTTTGAATCAATGATACTTTAAAAAGGCAGTAATTCTGCTTAGTCACATCTACCCTCGGTTCTTCTGGGTGCTCTGTTCTCCGTTCCTCGCATATACAATGATCGCCTAGTTTTGATATTTTGTTTGTTTAAGCATCAATCATACCTTTGTGCTCTTAATCCCTAGAGTCTTTAAAAAAATGTATGTTCATTTCAAATTCTGTGTATCATTTATGCTATGAACTTCTCCAACATATCAGATGAAATATTTCAATGATAAAACAGTATGCATGCACTCTGAAACAAAGAAACTATAAATATACCTAAATAATAAATTGGAAATATGTACTGTTTTAAAAAAGAAAGACACAGTCAAAACTCTTACTCGAATTCAGCAGTTTTATTTGCAATATTTTATTTTTCTAAACGATAACACACAAGTTTTGTGCTGCAAGATACGTTAGAACTTAAAAAAAACACTACAATAATACTTTAGTGCTATCACCAGTCTGTAAAAGTATGGAAAACTAATCCCCTTGGGAGAGACTAACTAACTTCTAGTCTTCAAGCATAGAAAAGTATCACCTATATTCTTTAGAGAATAAGATTTAGGTTTACTGACCTATTAATTCTACTAGCTTGCCGAGGTGCGGTTTCACCCGCATCTTTGCTTACTGCTCTGCTCCCGTCGCCTGTAGCGTGATGCTACATTCCTCGAGAGCTGGGCTATCATACGCAAAATGAATTTTTCTTTTTTTTTTGAAAAATTCAGATTTCAGAGATTAGCGCGTTCAAACAAACAAACTCTTCCGCTTTATATAATAGTATAGATAGACAGATATTTTAAGACATAAATTGCCTTTTTTGCAAAACCTTAGTGTGAATGATACATACGAGTACAACCAAACAATAATACTTTAATTGATGTCGTGAGGTGAAACTTGACAATCAAATCATTTTATAGATAACATTTAATACGTTTTACTCTCGTGCTTAGTGTAGGTATATCCTTATTATTAAATCTATTAAGGCAAGATAATTAACCAATTAACGGTATTTCATGATAATAACTGTTATAAATTTGAAAACTCACTTTTGAGTTAAGCTCGCCTTTGTACATGATATTTCTTACCAATTATGTAATATGTTCTATGTGTGTGTACAATAAAGAATAAAGAAGTTTACCTGCTCTCATGGTCTAGTCGTTAAAGTTGTCATTTTGATACTTTACGATGCCTGTAGAAGTCCAAATATTGTCGCCAGAGTTTGAGTACATTTTGTACGTCTGTAATTTATTTTTACAAAAAAACCGTTACATTTGAAAAGTTACGTGCGATCAAGAAATGAACTACTACTGATAGAGTAGACAACAAGTACGTGATGCACCTGGTATATTTCGTTACCAGCAAACGCATAAAAATCTTCGTCGTCATTCCAGTCTATTATGTTTTTAATTTACGTAAAAATGTTCAAAGAAATTTTACGTATAAAAATGTCTTTGAATAACTGTCGACAATAAAATAATATTTTAGTGGCCAATATGTTAATCAAAAGTGATTGTTAGACACTTTTCCAAATACTTTTGACAGCTTTAAAAAAGAAAAGAAGTAATTATTAATTTAAAAGTAACTTAGAAAAAGGATTTATGTATTTTGTAAGTAAAAATGAAATTGAACTAATTGATCTATAATTTTCTTTAAAGTATTAAAAAATTTTTCCATCGCTAAAGCTTGATGACTGACTGAGATGAATGACCCCATTAAAAAATTTAATAAAAAACTCGTAAAACCAACGGGTGAAAACTTCTAGCTGTTATACAATTTACGTAGGTACTCGACCTACGAATTTTGGCCCACAAGTATTTTGCGCTGGAGTTTAAGAGCTCTAAGTTCTGATAGCTTCTTGGCGGGAACATACTTAACGTCCCTCGTGTAGGTATAGATTAATAAGAGTACCTATTGAAACTACAGCAATAAAATTGTTTACTGTTAAGTAGATTACGCGGGCATTAGCACATTTTAAGGCCTATTTGTAGGTATCATATACATTTACGACCTCGAAAAAGCTTCTTAGTATAATAAAAAAAAACACAGTATGAGTTTTTCGTTTTTTGACAGTACATTCTTTACATATGTATACTAATATAAAGCGTAAGTTTGTTTGTTTGTTTGAAAGCGGTAATCTCTGAAACTACCAGTCCGATTTGTAAAATTCTTTGCTTATGATAGCCTAGTTCTCAAGGAAGGTTATGGGCTATGTAACATCACGCTACTGGCGACGAGAGCAGAGCAGTAAGCAAAGATGCGGGTAAAACTGCGCCTCGGAAAGCTAGTTTTAAATAATACAATTCAGAAATCTACATCATACAGTGTACGATTATTAAAGACGAAAGACGTAATTTTACGTAAATGACTTTTAAAAGCGCCATCTAATGAAAGTATCGAGAACTTTTACGAAAGTAAGAAAGATCAAGTCGCCATCCCGTAAAAAGAACAATGTCTGGGAAATTGTGCACAAGCCGTGTCGAGTAAAGTTGGAAGAAACAAGTAAAAAAGTTAGGAACCAATAATTTTATTGTTATGACATTTTATTTTAAACTTAGTAGATATCGTTTAAATGAAGGTTGTTAATAATTAAATCTCTATAGGCACTTAAAGCTCTAAAACAACTCAAACATGCCAAAAAACTTTAAATTATCTTTTCATATATCGTCTTTTAGCGGGTTCTTTCTCGCTCTCTTTTACTCGCAATCGTCAGATTATTTTGCTCCTCGCGAGGACGAGGCCTCGGTACTGAGCATAAAAAAGTCATAGGAAACAAAATAAAGTCTAAAGTTGTTAGTTTTATTACAGTTATTATGTTTAGATAATTAATTTCAACAGAATTGAAACTCGAAGCATAAACAAGCTTAATTATTATTAGAAACAAAACATAAAGCTCATAATCCCAACAAAACGCAAAGAAACCAAAAAATACTTGGAGCCTGGACGTACTAACAAACACAAACAATTACCGAGGCAAAGGCGGCGAGCTGAAAGGCCTATAATGACGTCACTATTCTACATTCATTGTTAGCTTTCAATAATAAAGTGTAATGTGAGGTGCTAAAAGAAACCGAACCATTTTATAGCCATCGCTGATTTTAAAGCCGAGTGTGAATGCGTTCTGCGGCTTTAGTGTTTTCATGCGTGTAAATTATTTTCCAATGTGCAGTTTTGAGTTTAGTACTAATTATTGTACTTATTAAAAGAACAACAGCAAGTAGCTATATCATGGCAACCTAGAGAAGAAACTTTAAAATTCATTAAAAGTACCCGCAAAATTAAAAATTTTAAACTGATTTCTTAAAGAACTTAATAGATCAATCACATTAAATATTAGGTACCTACATAACTAATGTAAGAAGCTGTTTACAGCGTACTACATTAAATCGCAGTAGTTGACGTTTTTAAAATTTTTGACGTGACTGATGAACCTATGATGAGTTTATGACGTTTTACAGAAAAGTTAGAGTTGCGTAAAGAAAATAAAAATAACAACTGTTGGTCCGTAAAATTCATTTAAGATGAGGTAAAACTGATGTGAGTGCATAGTATCCAGTTACACATCCTTCAACTTACATAAAACAAAGTCAGAATTATACAAAGAACGAAAATACAGAAATCAATTAGGACTTTAATCAACTTTATTTACCCAAACTATAACAACATACATATTTTACTCTAATTGTTAATTTACAATACATTTACCGACACATAAATGAAATTAACAGTGACGAATTAAGTTTTAATATAGTAATAACCTCTGCATTAATAACCCATAATGGTTCTACGAAAAATGTCCGATCTATTTTAATATATTATTCGTCCTAGGAACTCGTTACTATGGAAGTCGGCTTAACTAACCGACACAAAATCTACACAATAAAATATCCTTTTAATGGAGACCCAACGATAAATTGTCCATAATAACAGAAATATTTTATAAGTTAAACGGTCATTAGAAAAAGTGTTCGTTTTTACAATTTTTACGGCATATTTCATTTGAAAAAATGCCTTCTTTGGTGAATGTGATCCGATCTAAAGTTAGTGTCAGAAAAAGGATAATGCTGCTATCATCCTGGCGGGTGCTCAATGTTTTTTTGTTTATTAAAAACCTTTTTTTATATTGAGCCAAGTTTTAGTCCAACTTGCTTCCATAGTATTTCTCGTCGTGATATATCAATTCTGACCAAGTTTTGACCCAATGTTGGAAGAACATTTTGGATGCGCGCCACGATTATTTATTTTTATTAATTTCGAAATGACAGATGAGGATGACGGCGAGTAGAGGTGCACAGTCACTTGAGCATAGCTTTGATACGTAGAAAAAGTTAATATTTTGTTTTTATTACTTAAGTCCATCACAGTACGCCACTTTGTCAAAAGCTGACACTAATTAGGAGGGAAATATGTATACAAATGGGGAAGAAATATTTATATAAAATGTTTTTAAACTACGCTTTAAATTTTAATTTCTATTCTAACCATTTGTTGATATCAACTTTATTAACGAAGTATTGAAACTTATTGTTTATGGGAAAATAGATTTTGTTAAAAGGCGTACAGTGGTGTTTTATACTATTAATAGAAACCACAAAACAGGAAAAATCGATACTAAAAGTTTATGTTACTA
Organism: Parascotia fuliginaria; assembly: GCA_963082885.1. Classification (NCBI taxonomy): domain Eukaryota; kingdom Metazoa; phylum Arthropoda; class Insecta; order Lepidoptera; family Erebidae; genus Parascotia; species Parascotia fuliginaria. Next base: position 6,396,645 of record OY720180.1, on the reverse strand, counting down.
ATAAATAATAATACAAATAATTACAAAGTATTGTACAGTACTGATCAGTACGAACAGTCACATATAAGTACGTATAAAAAACAATCATAATTCTTAAGCGAGGTATTGTTTGGAAAGCATTCACTTAATTCTTTTTTCATGACTTCATATGACCTCAGTCTGTGGGTAAAGGTCGGCGCAGGCGCAGATCCAATCGCAGCCGGATCATGTCTATCGATGTTACGAATAAACAACAATTTAGAGCTGTAATCTGGTATACCTATATAATAGCATATACTTGCTGAAATTTTAGTATAGTAAGAGGTTGCAAAAGCGAGAAAATATGTAGCTTTACAAAATGAAATGATATTGCTTCTCAGTCATAAAATTAATTTCTGTTTTGCATTCACTTAACATTTATCAGTAGAGCATTGTTATTAGTCTCTACCTTCAGCCGTCTTTTGGCTTCTATTTTAATCATCATTATTTGGTTCAGCCTAAAGAATATTGTTTTTACCTAACAATATTGGTGTTAAGCATGTTGCTTGCTGGTTCATGCGTCCAGTACCTTCATAGGTAAAATATTTGCAGGGTGAAAATAATTTACTTTAACCGATCAAAATTTTTTGTGAATAAAAATCTCATCTCATAATAGATGAAATCGATATCATCAATAACTTAAAAAATACATCATTAATCTCACGCAATCGCATCCGGAGCAGATGCAGCCATGAAAGATCACTTTTTATCCACAAAATACCTCAAGTTATATAAACAAACAAGGTGTTAATACTAAAGATAAGGAATCTGAAATAACTCGCCCCTTCTTATAAAATATTGATATTTAATAGTCACATCAGAGACTGTGTAATGCAGGCAGCTTGATAGTATACCTTCGGCATACCAGATTACTACATCAAATATTCTGTTTGACAAAACAACACAAGTTAATTTAATCCTTGGTAGTATTAGAATACAGTTGATATTGAATTATACGACTATGTTTGTAAAAATAAGTGCAGGTGGCATCGGATGGCATAGCATCAACCTTATCTTAACTATAGCATCTTCAAATATTAAACTTTTACTTTTATGGTAGTTTAAAATGCAAGTCGTGTCAACTAACTGGCTAAAGGAAAGCTAATGAACGTCGATGTTTTATCAAAATCCATTACAAGCTTTATTAATGTGTTAATGGTAGTTACTACTAAATGTTGCGTAAACGATTACCTACTGATGAAGAAATTTAACTTTTCTTAAAGCCGTCTAAACTTGTTTTATTTGTTGTATGCAAGACAAAATATGTAGATAATAATAGGCACTGCTTAATCTTACTTGTGATGATTATTCAAAGCAAAGCGTTATAGATGTATCAAATGTTTATATTGAGTTGTTGGTAGACGAAATTTTACGATTAAAGTAATAATAATACCAGCCTGTTTACTGTCCCACTGCAAGGCAAAGGCCTATTCTCTAGAGAAGGCATGGGCATTAATCACCATCAAATAAAATAATAATAATAGTAATAATAATAATCTTACGATACTTACGATATTTACGTAAAATAATAGTAGACTTACACGAACTCTTGCGCTTATGTGTGTAATGTGAGTCATTCCGGTTGTGTATCAATCATTGCAAATCACTCGTGGCGTCGTGGGTTCTCCATAGAAATCTTTGGACGCATTTCTTATTGTAATACCCCTGTATGTAGTCACATTTACTGTACATTTTGAATTGTCATCATGTAACTCGTTACCGAGTTGTTACCGTATGCCATAAACGCTACAATACAATATTTGTTTAGCTTTGACTTTGACTATATTTGAATATACTCGTATATCTGAGTATATTCTTAATTAAAACTCATCTATCTCACAAAACGATTTTACGTCTTTAAATACAAAAAGACCGTTATTAGAACTTTGTCACTTTGCATGAGGTAACTATGCCAAGTAATCTTTATATCTCTCATATTTGAGAGCTACATAGAGAGTTATCAAGTAGATATCATGTTAGTTGTGAAATAAAAATGCGGTCAATAGTGTAACTAACACGAAATGAGATAAATGAGTAAGATATGCAATTAGTACTTGATAATTACCCACTTGGTATCAAATGACTTCATTAAAAACTAGATAAAAACAAGTAAATAAATCCAAGTGTTTATTATAGGAATGGTGCGAAACATCAGTTCTTGCAACAGAACTAAGACTTGATATAAAGAAAATGAATGATTAGGCGTAAAATATGTAGAGATAGTAAAGGTTATCTTATACGATGTTACTAATTACATGTAAAAGACGTTCTACCTCTGATTTTATTTTAGCTTTCGCTTGCAATTTTGCCATTGTATCACAAAAGCAAAATCTCTGTCATAGTCTAAAAGGTCTGCAGTCACTGTTGAGTGACTCTACGTCATTCAATGTGAGCACCATTCTTCACCATTTCATTCATTCACCATCATCCATTTCTTCATTTTTAACCCCCGATGCAAAAACGACGAATAAGTGTATGTCTGTGGCATCGTAGCTTCCAAACAGAAAAACCAATTTTGATTTTGTTTTATTTTTGTTTGAATTGTGAATTAGTCGGGAGTGTTCTTACCTATGTTTGATGAAAATCGGTCCAAGATGGCCGCCGCCACAAAATGGCGGACCACATATTTTTTCACACCTTCATAATATGGGTATCACATGAAAGAGCTTGACTGGTAAAACAATGATTTACACTACGCCGGTTTTAAAATTTTAATTTATATGTTATTAATATGTTATTGCATTATTTTTCATACTTTCACATCGCACGCAGTTATGTACCAATAAATTAGGGAAATTGCTCATATTTACCTTGACTACTTATGTTAGTAATAGTGGCCTTAAGCGATTTTATATGAGCTCACTAACAGCTACCAATACTAATAAATCAATAAATCTTATTAATTTAAATTGGTAGAAAAATGTTAATTAAAGTAGTAAGTTTTACAGGCATCTACTTTTTAGTATTGAAAAAAATGTATTCATATTGCGTAAGTACTTACTTATGCTGGATGAAAATTAATAAAATAATCATTTTGCTACACAAGACTTATAATAATACTAGCACCGTAATATCCCACTGCAGGGTAAATGGCGTATACAGAAAAAGCATGATCATTAATAATCACGGTTATGTACTCAAGGCGTTTTGCTTATTTCAGAATCAAGTATGCCAAATCATATATTAATTTTTAATACAATTCCATAAAGAAAATTCAGTCTATTTCTGTTCAAATATAAACACTCATTATTCTTATCTAATAAGCTATCAAAGAAATTGAAGTTAGGTACATCAAGAGATGTAACTTCATTTTCTGATTAATTAATTTAACTAATTTATAGAGCTGCTGTAAAAATTGGTAAATCAGTTTTATAAGTTGTTTTAGAAATAATATAAAATATGCATAACATGTTTATATATGAACAACAAACTATGTGAACCAGTTTATTGATTTATAGCACCGAAGCCCCAGGAAACGACCGTCAGACATTACGAGCTGATATTTAAAATTGTATCGTGTAATAAAATCAACATTAAACTAATATTTGTTGTTTATAAGGTCAGTGGTTCACAGCTAGCTAGTTAATAAAACTGAAAATATACTGCTAGTAATTTAAGTAAGAACATAAATATATCATGCTTCAAAATATCATTATTGTCATCGTCATCATCTCCAGTCTGAGGTTATTTTTTGGAAAAATTAAATAATAACACTTCTCCTATTAAATAATAAGTTAATAACTATACCTAATATACAAATTAGTTCATGAACTCACGTCTTTCATTGGTCGTAATACCCAATAGCATACATACGCTCGAAAAACATTATTACAAACCTGTCAAATACTTTTTAAGTAAAGATGTCACGCAATGATAGCTGCGAGACAAAACAACTACCATCAAGACCAAAATGTAACGCCTAATGACAATAGCGAGCAGACAGGATAATACATTTATTGCCTATATTAGATGGAATATTTACTTTAAGTTTCACGCCTATTATTATCTAACCGAACAAACATACTACCTACTTAATATTGTAACCAGAAATGTCACAAAACTTGCAATGTGTAAATGATTTTAAACTACCGTCTAGAGACCAAAGGTCATTCAAGCGATTTTAAAACGACTGTTGACATTGAACTAGAGCCGCGGGCTAAAATTAATCAGCTTAACGAACTAGTTTCGTAATTTTGAACTTCTGTATTCGAGAACAATGTTAAATTATAAAATCGTGTTAGAGCAAGCTAACTGAAGCAATGTTTAGTCTAGACTCTAAACTAATAAAATATTTAGTTTATACGACCACAGGTTATTGTATTTTCAATTTCTTTAACTGTTTAGTATTGCACAATATGGTTAATATTTCAGAGTCAGATGGTTTTGTTCAAATTGAAGTCTTGCAGCTATAGTTTATCTATTGTTTCTCCCGAAGGATTTTATTGATGGTGCGTAATAACAAATTTGATAAAAAATAAACGAATAAAATTAGCACGTTGGCTATTCCCAATCACAAAATAGTAAATAATACAATTATTATAAGTATCTACCAATTTGATATGAAACGTGAGAGAAATGAGATGATTGTAGCTATTGTATAATCATATGAAGAAGGTACGCAAAATGTTATAATTAACGTTCTACATATGACTTTAATTCACAAATGACCGCAGCAAATCATAAAATAAAGAGGTGTTTCTCGTCGTCTAATGATTGCATTGATGTTATGACTGACAAATGATGTAAGTATTTCGTAATATAGAGTCACATAGATGGCGTCTAATTTTTGGGAACGCAACATGTAATTTCACTAGTCACGGACCGAACACGATTCTTCTAGTGTACTTACTTTCGTGTTACGTAATCAAACGACACTACATTTGGGAAATCTTGTTCATTAAATCCTATACTTCAGTCATGTTTGCGTCGATTTCGTTTACTATTAGCACTTTAACACCTAGTTTTATCTTATTATATCATAATCATAATTTGTCAAAACACCGAAACACTCATTCGTTCTACATGACTTTGGCTAAGTTTTATTTTCAGCAGTTAACGCAAAGCCACAAACAAAACACACAATCATTATGTATATTATCACTTTGATTATTTAAGAGTATAAACAAATGAAAGGTCAACCGAGTTGAGGATTATGCGCACAGGTTCAATAAACTTCAATTATAAAATCATTGGGGAGTGCACAATGATTACAGATGTAATTAATCGTTGCAAATCTATTAAAGATTGATATGAAAGAACACACAGCTTAAAAACTTACGTACAAGTAATTTAATTATACAATTTGAATCTATTTGCTATGTGCTTTTAATTATAACTTTAAAAAAATATACCACTCAGTGTGTTTTAATTGACTCAAAATGAAGGGTTGTATATGGCACAAAAAATAGGAAAAATAGGAGGTAAAATACGCGATACGTCTGACCGACCACCAACACTGTGGGTGGACTACACTTGTCAATCATCGTAGCCTCTGGCCCGCACATTGCAATCTATGTAATAGACTTTAGTTCTTTAACCACTACTTTTTATCCTGTATATTGATTGTAACTAGTTTTTACCTCGTCCATAATTTAATAAATAATGTTATCTGATTATAGCAGGTGGTCCTTGATTGATTTTTCATTAACATGGTTTATAAACACCAGAGATTTGTTAGAGTAACTATCAAGCAATACATTTTAAACAGTAATCTTTAGTGACAATATTTGGAACAAAGGTCCTTGTTTAAGTAAACACGAATCTGAAATCAAGTTTCAAATAAATAAATTTAAACAGGTTTGAAGTTTTATAAAGTCATCATATCATAATTACGAGTGTCTTAATTTATGATTAATGTTGATCATCTTGAATCCAAGCTCACATCAAGAACCCCCATGTTTAGCCCCAGAGCAACAGTTTTTATTGTATAACCGAGGGTCGTGGCCCGATAGCCTGATAGTTAAGAGATTGTGGAACAATCGAGTTGCGTTCGTGAGAACAGTATGCGCCCACTTCAAACTAATGCACCTAAACTATAGTACGCTTTCAACAAATAGAGTAAGAGTAGCGTCACGATGTCGTTTTGTCTCAAGTAGAATCTATACACGTCGTTTTTACGGATCCTTAGGGTTCATTTCCTTGCCATCTTCGTGATGTTATGAATGATATTATTCTAGCGTAATCGCTTCGGCAGTGTAATCCAGAAATATAGCACAGTGTTGAATAGCTAAAGGATTTACTCATACATGTGGACGTACATGAAATGAGTGTAATGTGTGATCCATTTATAGAACAAGGAAGTGGTTTGGTCTGTACGATTTGTATTAGGTTCAGTTTAATTGTTCAGTGAGTTAAATATATCCATTTATTTTAATAATAATTAAACAAATAATAATATTTATTTTAAAAATGAATAGAATGATGACGACTGATGCCATGTCTAAACGTGACCTGTAAATTAATTATAATGTTGATTTTATTCTATATATCATTACGAGCTTTCAGCGGCCCGGTTTCACTCGCGTTTTTGCTTACTGCTCTGCTCCCGTCACCAGTAGCGTGATGTTACATAGCTTATAACCTTCCTCGAGAACTGGGCTATCACACGAGCAAAGAAGTTTCAAATCCGACTGGTAGTTAGGTCCAGAGATTAGCGCGTTCAAACAAACAAACAAACTCTTCTCCTTTATATAATAGTATAGACATTATTATCAGTCTAAATACTCTATTAACTAGTTAAAAGTTTTTCCTAGCATCTGCTCTACTTTAGCCACTCTTGAGCTGTACTTATCCATCGGTAGCACACTACCTACACGTTAGGTAATTCGTTACATAAATTACTAACAATTTGACATTTAAAATCAGGGAAGGGAAAGCAAGCCAGTAATCATTAATCATTCAAATGCCAATGAATTATCAAGAATTAGTTATACAAATATCACGCAAAGTTTAATTGTTTTTAACACTTAACGTAAATACAGTTACTCTGTCATTTTACTCTTAAACGTTATGAAATAAAAGAAATATTTACTTATTTTTATTTTAATAGTTTTATAAGAATAACTGCAAATAAAATTATTATCATGGTGATAGCTTTATCTCAAAAATTAACACGAAATTCGAAAATGGAAAAAGTATAGGTAAGTAATTTTTCGCTCTTTCTAATGAAAGTTATCGAATTATACCAATTTTTGTTAGCATTCACGTTCACGAGTATTTTTTTAATCGAATAATAAAGTAATTGAATAGTATACGAGTATACGAGTTACAAGGTAATGAGATAATTTGATAAATTATTTCTTTCAGTCGTAGGCGGCAAGTGACAGTTGCTATTGTATACTCAAACGTAGACCTTACTATTGCAACTAATGTATGATAGACACATCTGGTTCATGGCCAAAGTTATAAAAGTTATTAAATATTGCGTATAATTTAAAAGGTAATCAATTTTTAAGATAACAAATTATATTGTAAGTAAAGTTTTTAAATGATGGCAGACAATCACTTACCTCATGTAATAGCTGCCCCTCTCGGAATAGACAAGTACTAGTCGCACAATTGCAAATAACAACGACCATCTGTTATTTTTGCTGGCCCATATAACTACTTAATTTAATAAAAAAAGAGAACTTTTCATTTGCAGCCTAGACACGCTTCTTAGGTACTTACCAATAGAGTTAATTGGCGCGAGATATCTTTTATAAAAAGCTTGCAGTGATTTATTTATGTTATACTGTTTTTTTTTAATGTGTTTGTTGGCTTTGATGTCATAATAAGTACGTAGGTCAATATAACGCAACTATATTTTATTTGTTGTAGGAAGTAAAATGTATATTTTTTCGAGCAACCTTGTACAATACAATAGACAATTTGTAGCGAACTTACATTCAAGATTGAGCTAAAATTGATTCATACAACCTACCCCATCATGTTGTTAGTAGCAACATATGGTATTAAAACAAAAGAAAAACTGAATTTTATATTATAACTAGCTGCGCCCTGCGGCACGCGCGAAAATTGCTATGTGTTTAATTAATGTAACTCGGGAAACAGAGCGGTTTTCGGGATAAAAGGTAGCGTATGTCCTGAAACCAAATATATCTTCATACCAATTTTCATCGAAATCGGTTTAGCGGTTTAAATTTTATAATGGTGGTTTCTTAAGCTTTCTAAATCACCGCGCAATTTTCTGAGTTTTCTTTTATAAGATCCTTCTCTTGACAATAACAAACACAACAAAAAAAGAATTAACGTAATTGATCTAGCCGTTCACGCGTGATGCCATGACCAAGGGAAATAGGGATTCATTTTTATATATATAGATACTTTACATCAAGAAACCTTATTCTATTTGATACTAAATTTGTACACATGACTAAATATTTCTTTTCCATTATTGCCTAGGCTTACATTAGATCAAAGTGAGTACGATTCGAGTATCTATAGTAATGAGGTCGCGAGTGCAGCGGTATCGCCTGAACTTGAATGTCAGCGCGATTTGATACGACGCGTCACACTGACGGCTCGCTTCCTTTGTTACCGTTATTAAATTATCTAATAACGTTGCATTCAGCTCAACATTAATTAACTTTGTACACAGATAAACATTGATCTTGGCGCCTTTGTTTCATCGTGTGATTCTCAAATTATTCCCAACCGAATAACTCATTCTCATTATCATTTTAGTAACGTAATTATTGCATAATGCTATTTATTTAACTAAGAGACATTGACTTCTGTCAAGTTTGTGCCATTGCAACATTGTATTACCTAATACATATTTACAAAGTATTGTTAAATTGACCCAACATCTACCTAGTATCCGCTACAATGATATCCTTACAATAGTAATTTCACGGTGATAGGCGATAGCATTGATAATGTCGCTGTCTATACACATGCACACTTAGAGGTCAAAATTTAACCAGACTAAAATAGTAGATAATCAACTACGTCTTGTATGAGACATAATAAGATATAGGATAATTAAAAAGTTAGTGTATTAAAGTGCTAACACAAACCAAAATGTTGAACTTTTTATGGCTTAAGTGTCATCTGCTGTTATAAACAAATTAAAATTTATTCAACGTAAATTTTATTGAAATATTACATATAAAACATTTTATAACGCAACATAACACATTAAAAGCCAATAACCAAAAAGGCACATTAATAAAAACCGTGACTAATTCATTCGCAAAACACTTTAATGCAGACATGATTCGTGATAATTGTAAAGGCTGATCAATATAGTCTTTAAAACAGACATTCAAACGTCCGAATATTATTGATGGACGTCGAAAAAAAATTAAAGGTACAATGAAAGAAGTTGAGAGAACCTGCATTAAAATTAATAATATCCATTGAGACGAAATTTACGGAGGACACATTGGTCAAAAATGTGCTTACCATCCATGGGAATACAAACTAAAATTGTAGGTTCAATTTTTAAATAAAGACTTCGTACGAGTGGAATTTAATATTCGTATTGGAGTCCGCAGGCCGAGTGGGAGTGGTCGGGTTGTTCGTGCTCCACCGGAAAGATTTATATTACATGCATTTTCGAATGCGAGTGATCTGAAATTGTCGACCGCGGTCCCCGACATGAGCAGTGAATATCGCGACGGGCCGCATTGTGGCCCACGCCCATTGCTCTTTTAACGACTATTCAATACTCTCTTGAATGAACGATTACTCTTTGCCATATAATTCAAGCGGACAACGATCGCGAACATTTTGCTTTAAATGAAAAAAAGGTTGTAAAGCGATACGGCTCAGTGTTATGTTCTAAAGAGTTTTGCGAGACCAACATAATATGAAATTGCATGAGAATTCATATTATTGGTTGTTAAGATATCTTTATCTTAATTACAAAATGGTGAAAACAAAAGGACAATATAATTAAGCGAAGGCTGTGAGATACTCATTATTATATTTGGGTACTGTTTGTATTATAAAATACTTAGGACATATCTTCGTCTTGCATTAAACTCGTACCTGTTTAGCTCTGTATATTCTTTAACGTTCGATCCTTCGTCTCTTCCAGGCGATGCTTATCTCAGAAAAATCGTATAGGAGAACGGGTTATGTAAATATAATTTCGATGTCATAGATAAGTAAACAAAACAGGAATAGTAAAAAGCTAAAACGCGATGAAACGATAGTTTGGTTCGTTTCTAAAAAACTAGATCCAACCCTTTCGATGTCGGCCGGTTTGAATCCTTACACACTTGACGGGGATAAAAAATGGACATGTGGATTCGGGCCATTGTGTAATTTTAAAATAAGTTCAGATGTGAGGAGGTTTATGTCTGAACAATAACGCATTTTAATATATTTCATTAAGATTGACGTTACTGATTAGAAATTAAAGAACCCTTTCATTTCCTTCATATTGTGGTGAGTTCAACTAATTACCAAGTGAATGAGATATTCACCTTGCCAGGAAGAGTATGTCATTGTCATTAGAAATAATAAATATTTAGCCGATAAGTATCTATCATGTACCGGTATGAACATTGAGTTAGCACTCAAGACAGCTGACTGGTTCATAAAACTTCACAACATTCATCCTCAATCTGTGATCGCTATTTTCGGATGGCGGTCTTCTACTAAAGCCGAGTTTCGGTTTTCCTTATCAAGTCACTGCCCATTTGTTGTAGGAGAGAGATAGAGTTAAATATAACAATGTACCATCATACGATTATTTTACTCTGAAAACTAATTGTAATCCATTGTTAACATTAAAAGTAAATACATTTTCATTTGCCAAGTAAAATACTTCTCAAACATGATTAAAACCACGTACGGTGGCCGCTTTCTTTTGTTACAAGCGAATTACGTCTTGAACAACGTATATCCAAACAAATTTTCTTTACGGCAATTGTTTATAAAACTCTGAAGGGGATTACTACGGCTCGGTGAATAACAAAAGAGTGTTGCGGTACTACAAAAGAGGATTAAACAAGGAGGTAGCCGTATCATCCACGGTAAGAGCTTACTTAAGTTTATGGAAAGTGTGTCGGCCCTAAGACGTTTAAACCATGACTTCCCATTAAAGGGTTGTGCTTTTTGTAAGATCACGCTAAGCAGTGCCCATAGTGGATCGCACGCTGAATGATACTTACTCGAGTAAGTTTTTTATCTTGCCTATACGGACCGGCTTAAAACATAGCGTCGTGGGGGTTCTAAAAGGTTTTATGAAGGACTCCGTTTTGTTTCTTTGTTCTACAGTTTAATTAGTGGGTTTCTGCCATATTGTTTTAGTCGGACGCCACACTAGCCCTTGTCCGTACAATCGGTCCTGACGTAGGTGTCTAATTAATACCTTGGTCGCTGCGAAATATCGGTGTTCCATGTTACATCATTCAATAATTCGTATAATATTGTATGCGGGCAAAGCTTTAAGTGAGCATTATTTTTTAATGTTACTCTATTTTTTAGGTAATACAAATGCATATAACATGCCGTTTCCGGCGCATTACCTGTATAAACTGAATTAAATTTAATAAATTGTGGCTCGTATCAAAGTATTAATCATGTAGATCTGCGAGGTTAAGTACACTTACGCTAATCAGTCTGTGGATGGGTGATAGTTTACTATAACATATATAGACATTAGACATTTCTGTTCCCTTAAGATTACGTTAAACTGTCTTTCCATTTTTTTTAAAAACAAACTTTCTCACTATGGAACAAGCAATAAATAAAGGGGTATTTTACAAATTTTGTATGCAATGGACGAACACAAATTACACTCAAACTTTGAATAAATTTGTATGTATTCCCCTAAGTATTATGTGATGACCATCTTGTGTGAATTGAACCCACAACCTGTTGCACAGCAGTCGCTCGCTCTCTTACTGCGCTAACGATGCATTCAAACTATCGATCTCGGTCTAGGAACATTTATAATAATCAGTATGCGTACCCGACTTTAAGCAGACTGTAAGCCGACTCCAATACAATTAGAAGAACATCGAAAATAAATATGTTCAAATATAAAAAGACGAACAACATATTCAATATTTCATTGGTTAAAATGTATCCAGAATTTTGTCATATATCACTAAATTTATGCATTATTAATACCCAACTTGAAGCGACATGTGCGTAACAGAATCACAATTCGATTGTAACAAAATGAATTGACTGAAGAATATTTTATCAAACAACTGTTCGGAGATATCAAACAACATTTTTTTAAGTATCACAAATAAATGGACTCCTCCCGATAGACACATTTATCATTTTTGCTATTAAACCGAACAACAATATGAACCCCGAAGGAGCCAATGAGCTCATCACAATAGCAAATGATACCTTCGGGCCGAAACCGCCTGAATGCGCCTTAATTAACCCTCGACTGCTTATTATACATATAATGATCCCTTGTTTATTTTAAAACTAATATCAGCCGAACGAAAATCCGACAATTTAAATGCATAGTAATTTTGTAGTTATTAATTTTTCTTCTTATTAATTTGAACGTAAATAACTGTGGTTTAATATTGCAAAGAATATTCTTAGGTAAAGTAAAAATAGTAAGTACATTTTAATATACCGAGCAGTAAATCTTTACCGAAACATCTGGTGTTCAAATCTGAACTTCAATATCTGAGATTAATTTTATAATTTATACAGTAATGGATTAAATGTTCATTTTAAACCTACCCTAAAATACTGGCTAGTACATTTTAACAAGCTTAATTTTTTCATTAATTATATTCAAATTTTGATAAAATTAATTTTGAAACTTGTGTTTAAATTGTAACAGATATAACAATGAACTACCTTTAAAGGGTAATAAACTTAGATTATACTTAAACAATCATAGCTTGCTTATGTATGTCTTTTAATTAGTAAAGATTACAATACAAGCCTACTGAGTATGCATAAATATAAAATGGTACAAGGGTTGACAAACAAAACAAAAAAGCCTTAAAAAATACTAGCTGAAAATATATGAACTCATTTCAGTATTTCCTCAACTAAATATTTGTATGTAATAGGTATCCACATGGATGCTACCAATAAATATCAGACACTCTATTTTTTGTTTTAGCTGTCACTTAGTCCTTTTGCTCTTAAATTTCTTCTACTATTTACTTTTAAACATTTACAGCCTATCAAAGAATGAGTGCAAAAGGAAGATAAGTAGCTGGCTTCAACAGCTTAACTATGTTAACACAGAGAAAATGCTAGCATATATTCCATAAATTTTTCTTTTATTTATTATTTTTTTTTAAATTCTCACTTCTTATATTTATCAACATTACATCATACATCCTTTCACACACGAACACACACACAGACACACACGAGCGCGCGCGTGCGCGCGCGCACGCACACATCACAACCTACCTAGCCCTAAGATATTCATTTTATTATCACTTGCTTTTATTTATTTTATTATTATTTAGTATTCGTTAGTTCTTTTTTTTTTTGTATCTCTATTTGAATAAAAGTATAACATCACCACAAAGGAAAGCCTAAGTGTAATTGTATAAATATAAATGTAATAAAATAAGGGGTGGAGACCTGGTGACCTGAAATACAGACCACGTGTCTAGCTTAGGCACCAGTCTCCCACAATATTGTAATCAATAAGTATACAACCAACAAATGTATAAAACCAACTATTGTGGTGAGAAAATAAATTATTATTATTATAAATTATTATTATTACTATTGCCGATTCAGCCCTTCCATTTAGCAAAACAAAACTAAGGAGATGGTGGTCAAATGCAAGTCTATCGTCAGTGATCATCACCTATCTTTAATAAAAACCCCTAGAAAGTTTCCCAGCAGTAACACAAAACTATCCATGTAAAATTGCTATGGCGGTCTTTTCGGTTTTACGATTTTCTCTTATTTTTGTTAAGCTTCCAGTATTTTAGCGTGTTTTTGTAGACTTATAGAAGACAATGTAAGAATTACTTCAATAATAATTAACGAACAAGATATTTCATATTTATGATACCAATAAGGATAAAAATACTTTCTATTGTTAGCAACGTTGCGATACGAATATTTTTTACTTTTTAATAGTCGGTCAGGCAGGTGGTAAAACAGGTGTACGAGGTTATTTTTTAAAGCGCTCTGCTTTCGTAAAATAGGGCAAAGGTATCATCATTAAGCCAAAAGTTTGTTTTAAGTCCGTCACGCTATTGTTGTGTAAATAACGTTAAATGTTTTGGTCTTCGGCATTTTTGCTGACGTCATAGACCTTCCTTAGATTAATTTTTAAAGGGTCGGTATATAATATAGGAAGGTGGCCCCATGATTGTTTGACTTCGGCCAAAGTCGGGTCGGCAAGAATAAAAGCGATAATTATTTTATCGTAGGAGTGTTCCTTGTTTGTTTCTCTAATAGCTACTTTAATGGACGTCTGTTCTTACGAATATAATGCATAAATTAAGCGCTATCTGCTCTAGACATCGGTTTTTTTGTAGAATTATTAGTTTCGTTTGTTAAAAATAATTTCGAATAAGAAATTTATTTTAGCTGCAAACTATATTGACAAAATAATCTTCTTTAATAATAAGTTTATTTAAAATAAGTTTCTTTTGTCATCACAAATAAGATTTTGTGATGCAACAATTATGAATCGTAACTTTCAGAAATTGTTTATTTATTTTACGGCAATAATTAAAGAGAGTTTCTTTTATCTTCACAGAAACATTTTATTTTAGCCTAAACCCAATTAGTTACTAATACCGATAGGATTTGTAAACAAAGATAACCAAAGAATTATCTTTGGTAAATGTTCTATTAAGAACATTTACATGCGGCACTTCCTATAAAGTACCCATGTTAAAGTGGCATGACATGTAAGCTGTTTTGCATTCAAGTACATGTCAGTGTTATTGTTCAGCATTGCACACTTTTACCAATATAGTCAACCCATCGCGGCAGTTCTTTTTTTAATTTACAACCACCTTATCACTCATAATATAAAGTCGACTTTCTCTCAATCAGTATCGTTGGTAGATGTAAAATTAAACTGGTTTGTATAGACTGGTATTCGTATTTTGCCGCATCGATATTTTGTATGCACATTTAAATGCGGTCATCTATGTCCGTGTTCGCGTTGGACCCCGACATGTTAATATGCAACTGAAATCTTGCGAAACGGAAAATTTTCAATGGTTTCACACTGACCCATTGTTTTGTCCTAACACCATGTTAAAATTAAATAGATACACTATATCCCATGTACAGAAAACAACGCGTTTGCAGAATACTTCATTGAGTTTAGAATATGGAATAAAAAAATAAGTCCGTATGTATTAGATACAGTTTTCCATAAAGAGAAGAATCTAAACGGTACTCACATGTTCGCAAACCAGTAACCAACGCAACGTAAGTAATGCTTGTACGATTTGTATCGTGTGATCCAGTTTCTAAATACGAGTACATTGATAGCATTGCTTTCTTAGAATAAAATAGGTTAGTTACTGAAGTTTACTAGTTATACCTACTAACCGTTTGTAGATATAATATAGTAAACTTTGAATTAAAATAATACGATAGATTTCTTTATGCATACTTGGACTACTTTTATTCGCTGCATCTGATTGCATCATCTTTGGCCCAAGATGTCTTCAATTGCACAGTAGTCTAGGACATACTAGTAGTTGTTACTTAGATATTAGATACTGTTCTCTGTGAAGATATCTCACCCAGTTTCATCATGAAAAGTTTTTATGTAAGTACTTACTACTAAAGGAAAGTTGTTCTGTAAGAACAAAATAGTAGGCAATATTTATATTATTTCTTTAAGTAGAGAATTAGAAATAAACTGTTGTACTATGTATGTTGAACATTTTCATTTCCTATAATAATGCATTACCCAGTCTCTATTTGAGGGGAATGGACATCTGCCAGCCTACGATGTTATTTTTCCATTCCAACCACACTTATGGTTGTTCAAATGTAGTTTTGTTTTCATTTGTCCTCTTCATGTTCATTTACAATGTTGTGAATAAAAATAATACTGTTAAAAGACAACGACTCTAATGCCTTTTTGGGACTATTTTAAGTGCTCGATTTCCTGGTTGAATAAATTCTCTGAATATGTAGTCGACTCATAAATAGATCACTTTGTTTTCTTATTGTAGAAACAATATTTTGATGGAGGAATGGACAGTCATCGTCTTAACCACCTTTCATTCTTACTGCAAGGTGAAGGCTTGTTCTCATACAAAGAAGGCACGAGTATTGATCACCACAATGCTCAACGTAAATTGCCAACTAATATTATAACGCATGCACTTTGCAAGTTATATAGAGTGTAAATAATATTCCAATTACTTCAAATAAAACTAAATTAGACGATGCTCTACAGTAATAGCGATGCATTGCAGAGTGATATCTGACTGAGACTTGACGCTTAAATTGAACACAGTATTTTCGCCACAAGAGAGTTCTAACGGTAACTGCTTACCACCAGGCGGGCCGTATGCTTGTTTGTCACGTTAGTAGTATAAAAAAAACCGCAGTCAGACATAATACTACCCAGGTGTGCATTCCTGTTTAACAACAGTAGTATTCAGAGAAATTTTCAGCTTACATTTATTACTTAGGTTAGTAGTAGTTAGTAGAGTAAATGTCGTTTGCACATCATCAAACAATAATGTCCATTTTTGCTTGCAAGTTACCTCAGTACAGTGACAGTTGTCACTGTCATATTGAGTCTTATTGAATTTTAATTTTGATTAAAAAATGCCAAAAGTGGTAAAACAAATATTTGGTCGACTATACATAAGTCAAACATATATAACATTCAGAAAAAACTAAAATCTAATCAGTAATTTTACTTTGGTTTAAGACAATACACGTAAACTACAGCTTGAAATACAGGGGTTGACAGAGTAAACTATTTATATGAGAAATTCAAAGCATTCAGCAGTAATTCAATTTTATTTTATGCACATATTTAATACTTTACATTGTTATTAGCGTTAATAGAAGAAGAAGCGATACGAATGCATGTTAAATTATAGTAAAGCTAGAGATAACATAAGCAATCGACTTCTTAAATCTTCGCCAACTTGAGAGAAAATCGTGCACTTCCCATAAAATTCATTAGTTTATAATGAGGTCATAAAGTTAATACAAAGAAAACCGATATCTATTGAACTCGCGTGCTTCCTATATTAGTTCAGTCGCACGCGGTTATTGCGATCGATAAATGAAGCGTCGGTAATTTGTTTTTATGGGCGGTGCAAAAACAAAGTGGATTGACCCGACGACGTCGCTTCTGCTGGCGGATCGCGTGTTGACTTCGGGAAGAGGATATATGAAATGAGAGGTAGCGGACAGAGCTAAAATAACTTCGCATCATTTGTCAATACACGGTACAAATAATTTATCCAGAAACTTAACAAAATATCCTATTATTCTTAATAATATAACAATTTATATCGAAATAAAAATATTATGTAATTAAAAACATTTTAGCGTAAGTACTTATTAAGAGTACAAAAATTTTAAAACAAAAGTAAGGTTAACGACTTTGAACAATACAATACAGAGACAGACAAGACTGAAGTCGTAAAAACAATTGTTGCAATTTAATAAAAGTAACAACAGCGGCATCTGCCAGATATAAATGAATTTAAATTTATTACAGAAGCCGCAGAGAATACCTGATATGACAAACATAAAGTGGTAGGGGTAGAATACTTACGTACAATTTTAATTTAGAATAGCGTACTAATTAACTCGACAAAATACACATCTCTCTGACCTAACCCTTAGTCGCCCAGTCATGTGAACTGATGCACGCAGTCAGATGGACAAGTGAAGATTTACCCACCTACATTGCGACCTACACACACCACGCCTCATTTTAATGGTTATTACTCAAAACTGCTTTATAAAATAGCGGCTCTTTTGGACCAGTCGGTGAATGGGTTTTATACCGTCTACTGTCACGATATTAAAAGAGGTTAAAGCCTGTTATACTACCTTTTTAGATAAAGGGTAATAAATATTTTGCCATTCATAAATGTTTATACCGGTTAATGGTTTTGCAATACTTGCCTGATATGATACATCAGCATCTTTTGGATTGCACTGACTGCTTACCATCAGGCAGAGTGGAGTCACTTTCGTAGGCTAATATAAAAATAAAAAAAAAATATTTACCTTAGAACTAATACATAGTGACATAAAAATCAATTGAAACACAATTTTTAGGTAATCGATTTTGGTAAGTACATATAGTTTTATATCTGATTTTTATTAGTAAGTAGATAATAATTCAAATTTCACTTAATATTGCAGTTGACAGATTTACTAATAATAATATATACAGTTTTCTATGATTTAACTGAGACCCTTTCTAACTGAAACAACAAGTCCTTACAATTAAATTTAATAGAATTCGGTAGCCTAAATTACCAGCGAGTAAACAAATGCACATAAAATTTACAATGAAGGACTCAATGGCATAACTGACACGAATACATCAAATTCCAACCGCACACCACAAACAAACATTGCTCTGTAGCATGTGCCCGCGATAATACTTAATAAATAAGAAATCAGCTGACATTTCAGTTCATAATTCATAATGGTAGCGAAACATTTTGTACACGTCACACATACAGGCGTGCCCAAAAGTGTTTTTCACACACTTTATTCATTTCACACGACACAAGCGCCAGGAATGTACTTAGGGATACGTGACGCGACATTTTAAAAGGAATATTACACGGGTAAGCGCAAAATATGTTTATATCCGTGTTGAATACAAAATGGAGGTTCAATTAATGTGTGAGGTGCGATTAAAGGTGAACAACTCGCTTTATTTGACACACTTAATACTGAACTCATCGTGGTAATAAAATATTCATTATGTCGTCACATTTAATTAACCACTGCGTAAGCACTTTCATGTTTTAATGGATTAAAATTTGTAGTACTTTGAGAAGTTTTAAGTAACTCCGAAGTCAGCGTGTTTTTATGGTGTATGGTGTGAATATTAAACGAAAGACATGAACAAGAAGTAAAATTTCATCATCTTTATTTCAGTCATAATAACCCAACAACTACACAACGCTACCTAGACCCATATTAAGCATAATAATACATTATTATAGTTTGTGATAGAGGTTCTAGAATGCGGATAAATATAATATAGATCTTTTAGATAATATAGATCGTAAATATAATATGTCTGTATTTTGAACATACACCACACCATCTCCGGCTGCTGTCCTCAACGGCAGCTGTCTTATGCCATGGCATAAGCATGGCATATTATATGCCATAAAATATAGGTACGGTCACAGATAAGATAATACTGTACTCTTAACATATTAAGGATAGCCTCAAGCATTTCATTACATTCATGATTTGTTGTGTATATAACGGGTGGCGCAAAAGTAAAGACCCTATTTGGTTCAGCTATAACATTTTTTCTAAATTAGAAAACTAGATTTAGATTTTTTTAAATGTATATTTGTGCCATTAAATTTCGTACCATTAGGATTTAAAGATGATGTCTTTTAAATGGTGACCTCCAGAGTTGATACACATTTGAGCCCTATTTATGACATTTTGCATAACTTGCCGTAACACTTCCTGCGTTTCCATTTCCATCTCTCAGGGCATGTCAATAAGCAGAATACTCGGTTCTGGGGCACTGATAATCCGCGCATTATTCAAGAAACACCTCTACACCCACTAAAAGTTACTGTATGGTGTGGCATCTGTGTTGACAGAGTGATCGGACCCTATTTTTTCGAAGACGCTGGAGGCAATGCGATTACTGTCACTGGAGAACGCTACAGAACCATGTTACGTGAGTTTTTGATACCCAGTTTGGACGAATTGGGGCTGGAGCACATCTGGTTTCAACAAGACGGCGCTACGGCACACACAGCGCGCGACACTATGGACTTAGTGAGGGACGCTTTTCCAGGCCGAGTTATCTCTCGTTTTGGCGATTTGCCTTGGCCTGCAAGATCACCCGATCTGACCAGTCCAGACTTCTTTCTTTGGGGTTTTTTGAAATCTCGGGTGTATGTGAACAAGCCACAGACTCTCGCAGCTCTAAAAGAAAACATTCGTCAAGAAATAACGAACATATCGCAGGAAGTGTTACGGCAAGTTATGCAAAATGTCATAAATAGGGCTCAAATGTGTATCAACTCTGGAGGTCACCATTTAAAAGACATCATCTTTAAATCCTAATGGTACGAAATTTAATGGCACAAATATACATTTAAAAAAATCTAAATCTAGTTTTCTAATTTAGAAAAAATGTTATAGCTGAACCAAATAGGGTCTTTACTTTTGCGCCACCCGTTATAAACTCGCAGAATATGCTTTTTATGTTCAATAAATGTTTGATAATTAGATATTGTCGTAGTTTCGTCATACCAGTATTATTAAACTCAAACTCAGTTACCAACCATGTGGAATAATAACGTTGTGATTTACAGTCTGTAAATTTCTCAGTAAACATTTCCTAGTAAAGTTTAAATGCGTACTACAGTGATATATGGCTCATTTAATTGGTTATCAAATACTCTATCGTGGCTGGTTCTCTACTAGAAATTAATTACGTATAATATAATGCCACTAAAATTATTCAAAATTGAATTGAAAAATAACAGTAAATTATTTCTTTAATCAATATGCATATTCTAATACATACTTATTAATGTTATTTCCTTTGAATCAATTCGAAATTTGTATTTACGAATACTAGGAATACAGAAACAGAAGCAGTCCCATATTTAGCTTATTTTCGCTTCAGCAAGTAAACCAATTAGTTGACAGAGAGATTCCTCGCTACCACAAGTCCTTTGATCGCTATGAAATCAAAGCTTAAGCTAACAAGGTCTATGACAGATTTATCACGTTTACCGAGAATACTACACTCCTTTAGCACATTTTTAAAATCTAAATTAAAAATTATTCACTTTTTAGAATGATTTTTAAATAATAATAGCAGCTATATGCTCATGGAAGATATAAAATAAAATTAACAGAACGTTATGGACGATGAATGAAATGTGTTTGAAATAAACTCAGTAAATAAACGTTTAATAAATTTGAGTTTCATTGCATAACAGCTTAGCGTATGTATTTAAAGTTTATCGAAGATCAAAGCGAGCTAAAATAAACACGACTGTTTTACATATACCTACAAGGATAACTTGACACCAAACTCAATCTTGTACATTTTCTCAGCTATACGCAACATCGACTATATCAATTCTCCACGCGACGTATACCAATAAGCATTATGGTTGGACAGTTCCCCATCATTTAGCAAGTACGGTCATTGTACTTGATGCTCATTGCCGTTTGATTGAGACAATGCATTGGTCCGTTACGCTCTATGATGGAAAAGCATCATTCCATTTCATCGACACTATCAACCATAACAAGAATGGCTACCGAATCGAACCATGAAAACACTCAAATGATTACCCGTAGTTTATTAACACTTTCGCAATTGTTTTTACGCTTCTTTAATTGTGACCAATGGTCAAACCTGTTGCCGTAACGATTTACAATACCAACGAACTCACAACGCACAATGAAAAAGGCCGAAACTAAATATCATGAATTTAAAATCGCTTCACGAAATATGACAAATATAGAAGTGTCAAGATCCTTGCGATCCAACACAATAACATAGACCTTTAAGATACCGCATGAATACTTTTTAATGTGCCAACGATACGACCAACATTTATTGTATGGCATATTTTACAATAGATGATTTTTTTTTCGTGAGACTTAAGTTCTTGAGAGGCTTATTCTTTTTTTGTGAATTTCACATAAACTACATTTATATGAAGTCGTATCTGTACGAGGACAATAGTTGGCTGTCGCGGTCCGAGATATGGTTGACAGCTGCAGAATTTTCGAGCGAGCATTCGTAACCTACCGTGAAACTCGCACGCGAACCAACAAAGAGTCCGTTAGAAATTTAACAATTAGATTTTCATTTATCTGTTCGTTTCTTAGCGGTGCATGTTGATGTCCATGTTGCCACACCTACCGTTAAAATGAATGGGAAGCGCCATTGATTTCTTTTGCATTTCTGCCATTGAATTTATTTCAATGTTTCTGTAGCCTCAAGAGGTTTTTAATAGTCTTCTGCAATTTATGCGGTCACGCTTCATCGATCACACCCATAAGTGCAATAAGTTTAACAGATACCATTCCAAATTATATTCGAATAGTCGGACCTTTGTAAATCGATTTGCAATTCTTCGTCGGCCTTGAACATTAAAAACTTTACGATGCACCAGCCTTATAAATTTTAATTATCACTGTCTATTACATCTGTACAAATTTTATTTATAGCAGACGATACAAACTATTAAAACAAAATGATAGTTATATTTTGAAATACACGAAAATAAAGATATAATAGGTATGTTTATTATTTGTAACAAGCGTCGCAATATATGAAGAACTTAAAAATAAATATTTTGATACGAAGTTACATTGTGTGAATTACATAATTTGATTTATTTTCTTTTTTATTATACTAGAGCGACGTAAGCAGTTACCATATCCTCTGAAACAAATTCTAGATGTTTTAATTGGATAGTATGAATGGAGCTCTAGTTTTAAGTTGCAAGATTACTGAATCTAAGCTTTATTGCATAACAGCTTTACCTATTCAAAGTATAACGAAGATCAAAGCGAACTTAAATTAAGACGACTGTTTTGCATGCATGAACTAGAACTTTTTATTACTATAGGTATACTTAACTTATACTTCTATTAAAGAACTTCTTACTACTTTAAGAAAATTTATTTTTATTCCATAACGAATTTAGAACTCACAATTGATTCACGTTTCTCTATAAAATATCAAGTCACCATGGAGTTATGTGAATATTTTCTTAGGATCACGTACTTACGTATATTATACTTAAGATACTATTGTGCAACCAACTGTGACTGTGATCTACCTATCTATCAATGTCGGCAACTCACGACACGTAAATGTAACAAAAAATATCCTTGATAAGTATAATAACAGAACCTTTCTATGTTTATTTAAAATTTATTTTAACTTTTGTGCATTGAAGTATAAGTATTGCAAGCCGTTGCCCATTTTATAGGTCTAAGAATAACAATGAAGTGAGGTAAAGGAACTATTTGAAACCTTGAATACACTCTTGACTACAAATTCTTTGATGTCGACATTTATATGGAGTTTGCTTGAAAATTAAGAATTATGGCTGCGTGCAATGCCAAGTTTTACATGCCTAGTCATTTTAAATTCTAGTCACCTCAAATAGTCATCGGACGCAAACTTGCTTTCATTAACAAATAATACACTGACTGGTTATATCTTAATCTATTTATATAAAACTGTTCATTAATATAGAAATAATTAAAATGGGTTCCCTACTGAATATTCAATATTACTTAAAGTCTACTGTTTAATTGAGGGGAAACTTATTATTAAGTAGTAGTATTATAACAGATTAGTATGCGATCGGCCTCTCTGCGACAGAGATAAGCTGTTCAAAGTCCGATAATGATCAGTATTCAAGTTACCGAACCAATTGTCCGGAGTTTTTTGTTCTGTATTGTATATAAAAATATTCGATTGCATTTTAGTCGCAATTTTGTTGTCCTGACAGTAATAGATACTATGTCGTATTCCGTCCCCACAAAAGATAAATTGCGCATTGATACTCAATATACCTGATGTTTTTCTATGTTGTTATTCTTATATATTGTGTCTGGATACAAAAGATCCAGTTTCATGATTAGCCGTTCTATTCACAGAATGTTATCGAGTTTATAATTAGGTTCTGTAGATTTGTGACAGTCAATAAATATAAAATGTCGTTTCCTTGAGAAAGTAGCAGCTGCTTTCTAGCCATGCAATTTGCGAACTATAAAAGTCTTATTGTGAATTGTTAGTTAGAGACAATCAAATCATACTAGTTAATGTTATGAGCCTTTGTCCTATAGTGGGCATGGATGCCTTTCTGTTAAAATATCGGTTATTATGAGAGCATAATTTAATGTTGACTCTGTAATTAAATGCAATGTAAAACATTTAATCCTAGACATTGTACCAAACATCATTATTACGGTCTCGTTAAAGAAATATTTAACACGAACTTTCTTGTAAAATTTGTGAAATATATTCTCTTTAAGTATATAATTTATACCAATCTTGTTTTTTCTTGCGTATAATTGGAAACAAAGCCGAGCGTATACAAGAGCAGGCAGAAACAGAAGCAGCCTCAATACACCATAACAGCCTTTCCAAGAATATACATCTCAGTGGCTAATCACTTCAAGTAAAGCTCCACGGGACTCAAACACTGTCAATACAAACAGTAGCTTTATTATTTCATTCTACGGAAACCGGACAACGATTACCAAAATTCATTGTAGAACTCATGTTTTTACTTCACCATTTGTTTTCTCTTCAACATAATAGGGTTACAAAACCTAAGGATCTATTGTTAACATCTGCTGCTTACCTTCAAATAAAAGACGGTAGCAAAATATTGTTTATTTTAAAAATGGAAGGGCCTTTAACAGTGACATATGGACTGTTTCTTGTTGAGTGCATTCTAATTTATGGATTCATGACCACTGAAGAATTGGGTTATTGTTTAAAATTAGAAAGCTTGTTCTGTATAGTATGTTCTGTTGGAATTGTTGACCACACACCGTTGCTAATTTATATAACCAGTTCTAGACAATATTTATGGCATTTAAATGATAAGACAATGCTTCCGATGAGGTTGTTTGAAATCAAATGTGCATGTCTAAAATGTAAATGAGTATAATGTTAATGTATCGACAATTTCTGAAAATTTATAAATTAATAAATAGCATTTTATTATAATTGCTTTACGTCTTGTTTATAATAATTCTCTTTTGATAGTCTCTCACATCTTTGGGGCCGTTTTACACCAGAATAGTAGAGGCAGCCAGCCGGCAGCGGCCGTTAGCCGCCGGCCTCTGCGATTCCAGTTATATTGTGTTATTTATACTAATTATAAATTAACTTTTATAAACATTAAGTTGCAGTGAATTGTACCGTAAATACCAATGTACCGAAAATACAAAGTAGTAGTTGTAATGACTAATTGCTATGAGATGTACTGAAAGGATAGCTAAATAATGTTAGGTAGGTACTTTTAATATCACGACTTCGAAAACAAAGTGTTAAAATTTTACTAGAACATTACAAAGTTAATTCTCATCTATGTAATATGAATAATGTTATCCGTAGCTCTCATATCGTATCGCGTTAATTTCAATAGAAATAATACATCGTTAGTTCTTATAAAGTAGAAGCCGCCAGTAACTAGATATTCCTAATGTCTCCAATTTCAAACTGCAGGTGTTGAAGTACTACCGATACCGAGAACTTAGGTGTTGTTTAAACGTGTTGTTAGATTGTAGGTAAATATTTTAATATTAAGCAATATAAAAAAAGAAATTCATTTCATTTCGGTTTGACTCTAATTATATCATAACGATCTTACCCGAAAACGTTTACTTCTGGATTTAAGCCTTAACCAAGAATCTTAATATAAAGTTACATAGTTTTATTTAAAAAAAATTCAGGTAATAATGACTATTAAAAAAAAGAAATGTTATTGTTTTTACAATTATTATATGTGAATTTAAAATACATAGTTTATAAATCATCCAGCTTCAATTACGGAGCTAATTATCAGTTCAAAATTGTACTATTAATAAACATAATATAAGTTCATCAAGCATAAATTAACGTATTTACGAGATATCTGATTCAAAAGCTGTCTAACCTAGTTAAAAAAACACTAATTATTATTACTGCAATATAAAATTAAGCAAAAACCACCTCATTTTATGCCGAAAAGATTTTATTGACCTCACAATCAAAACATCGACACAGTGTTGTAAACAATACCTTATTATGCATAATAAAATGTAACAACATAATTACACCGGGTTTTGTTGAAGAACCAACTTAACTGTTTCGAGTAAGGACTCATTCGTATTCGGCAAATAGTTTTTTATACATTGATATGAGGCAAGCCAGACCGTGGCTTTCAGTCTGTTGCAATAAGACAAAGTGCCCACGAAGTTATTTATTTTATATCACGTCGAAATATTATCGTAATAGTATACCAGTCCTCGTGAAAAACCTTTAAACATATTTATTTCGTTTGAGGCAACTGGCCTCTGGGCCGCGGCTTAATTAACATACGCTGGTGCAGTAGGGGACAACTGGTCCGTCTTCATCTGATGAGCAGTACAATTAGACACATTTCCCCAGTTGCCTTTTTTATTTCAGTTAGAAGTCGTGTCTTCCTCCCAAAGAAAAAGTTTATCAGATTCACCACGCTGACTAGTGGATTGGTGACAGTTGGTTGATATTTAGTAGGTATGCAGTTTCCGCTGCTGCCACTTCTCTAGTATTTACTAAATCGCCTCTTAAAACACCTACGGCAAGAGATGGGCTTGTTTCATATCCAAGACCAAAGAATACGTCATGGTTGACTATTTTATTTATACAATTTAGATGTATGTATTTTACTTTGTTTATTTACGTTAATATAATGTCAAATACTTAAATTCATTCATTATATTTGTAAACTTCCTCATAACTACTGCTGCTATGATAG
Source organism: Parascotia fuliginaria (assembly GCA_963082885.1). NCBI lineage: Eukaryota > Metazoa > Arthropoda > Insecta > Lepidoptera > Erebidae > Parascotia > Parascotia fuliginaria. The sequence goes on along the minus strand of OY720180.1, from coordinate 6,369,988 downwards.
CAAAATGTACAAACAAAATCACAGCAACAAATAGATTGTTTACTTAGAACTATTATAAAAACCTGATCATTTATGATTAAGCCCATGTTAAAAGACCGGTAAAAAGCAAATTAATTGTTGAATTAGGCATAAAAAATATGAACTCATTCAAGTTTGGAAGCTTGTTTAATAGTTAAGTGAAATTAGAAGGTACGTATAATCTTTATTAGTCACATTAGAATCGACAGGCTTTCGACGAGAAAGTAACATCGAATGAAGCAATTATATAAATGGATGCAATTAAATTCAATGGAGTGCCACATGTTATTGTGAGTGAGCACCGAATGCCTTTTATTGGTGTGAGAAATAATAATTTTGATTATAAAATTGACGATTAATACAGCACTTAGTTAATGAGTGAAACGTCGTCGATGACAGCCAATGCTCAAGCATTTGTATTTCATGATAATGAAAATGTAATATTCAATTTGATATCAGTAATGTCACATAATTCAATTTAGTAAAGTGGATTACTTTATGACTTTGAGATAAGCTAGGTCAAGGACCTATGTGGAACTACATTAACGTGATCTAGATGTAGCAACATTTGTTTATTAATAGTAGTACGAGGTCTATGGTAATCCGGTGAGAGAAAGTGACGGAGGCCTAATACCCTTTCAATTCCTTTGCTCTCTTTTTTCTCTATTTCTACATTTCCTAGTCCCTTTAAGATCGACAATGACTTGGTTGTATTAGCATAGTCCATGGTCCTTTTTAAATTAGATGGGCAGTACCTACCTTTATTATAATTATTATTTATATTACCTTATCAAAGTGACTCCACTCGACATGATTAGTGTAAAACGAAGTAGGTATTTAAAAGATATGACCGTAAACTTGTTAACAAACAAGGAAACAGTAAAGTAAATAGATATTTCCTGAATGTAATAACTTTTCAATGTCTAAATACAGTCTTTAGCATAATAGCTAATATAAACGATTTATTCACATCATTATATTCATTAAAAGTTAGTCAGTTCTAAACTTTACAGCTTGTTTGTTTTTATTCGCTTAAATTACATGTCTGGACAACGTTTAGATCATGATTGCGCAATTCTACTTACGGTTATGACTTATAATGGTACACTTCAGACGTTAACATACAAATAAGGCATCATTGAGTATTAAGTCTCTGTTACACTGGCTTAGTTTTGCATGCATGTTTTTGTATGTTAACCATGTCTTTCTTCGAACAAAGTTTAAAGAGAGTATTATTTTTATGGTAGGCCGCGGGCTCTGGCATTGCAGAAGATCCTCAAAAACTTTACTGGCTACTGACCAATAGGCTAAGTGTATTTATTTTGTCAGGCAAATATAAAAAAAGAAATGTACTAATTTATGTGCTTAAATTACGTTCTATGCAAACAGTACCTGTAATACTATACTACTAACTACATAAATCAAAGTTTGAGGTAACGTAACAGCACCTTTACTGTAATGTATTAAAGCTATGATGTGAAGATTGTATGGATTAAAACAAAATGTTTGCATAAAAAGTAACGGAACTATTTTTTGTTGCAAAGTTTATTGGTTTTAGTTACAGCTCATGATATCGTGATTTATATATAATGCAACCCTAGGATTAGATCTTGAATCATATGTTTTGATTTGATAATTCACTAACAATATATTTTGACGTGAGTAATCTAATCACTGCTGAGGAATAAATTGTTACCAAAAAAGACATACTTACGCGTGAAAACATATCGTAGATGTTTGGTTTTCAAGGGGTTTGGCTTTGAATAAAAATACTACAGTGTGTAAGGTGTTGTTAAAGGTAGCAACAATTTAGGGCCTTTTTTATATAGCAGTGGGCGTCTTTCAGCTGATTTGATGAATTGGTGGTAAAAGCCTTACGACATCGGTATTACTTATTATTATACCATAATATGGTTTAAAAAATTTCATAAATGTTTTTGCAGATAATGGCCTCTGTATTATGTTATGAGAAATTTTTCAATAAAGGCCTTCACGTCACAAAAAATGGTTACTCTATGCTTCACAAGCGAGGCATCCCTAGTGTTGTGTCGTAAAATATTACTTGTTTTCGTTATTAATCACAGTACGAACTAATCATGTTTATATAGGAATTTATTCTGTGAAAATTTACTCATTCGCTGACATTTACTGAAACCACCACGATTACAATAGATAGACAGGTGGATGTTATGTGGTCTATATGAAACCAAGACCATGACTTTAACTTTTGCGAGGCATTTCATTTATTTTTTTAATTCGTTCAAGCAACTTCGGTACTAAAGAATCCTGTATCACAATCCATGTACCGCAAAAGGTTTCACGAATTGATTTCGGATAAAAACTACGCCCAGCTTAAAACAAGAATTCTGTCAACTGACTACTATCGCATCTTTAATGGAACAGGGGCGTAACACGAAATAAGCTTTTTCGGAAACTTTATTGTGTAAGTACCTACTTATTGCTACAAAGTTGTTTTATTACTCAGAATTCGATATATACGTACAATATTGATGGTGATGGTAATGTACGGCTGGCGCGCTTAGATGACACTCAGGATGTTCAAACAGCAAAATAACAAGATTATTACGAAATTTATTTTTTGACAAAGCAGTAGACTCAAGAGGTCAACCGTCTAAGTCACCAAGTCTATATTGGTGGCCAATGGCTACATCGAGGTCGGTGACTCTGATAAAAGTCAGAAACTTTTAACACGAAAGCCTTCTCCAGATTTTTTATTTTCGTTAGTGTTTTTTAACCTCATCTACCATGACGTAATAAAAAATAAGTGAATTGATGACATGTCGTTCAAAAAACTCATTCTTGTTGTCAATTTTGCATGTTAACATAAAACTGTCTACCAGAATATTTTTACATAAAAGTGAGAATATAGTATCGTAAAATTGCATCCGTTTACTTTTATGGTAACATACAATTGAACTTTAAAGTTTACAACTAAACGGTTAAAATCCTTCCGTTAAGCAATGCGTAACAGAATTCTTGAATTTGAATCATGTCCACGGATGACTAACTCCAGTATGAAGGGTGTTGAAGGCATTGATTTTTCAAACCTCACATAGTCAAGGGTGCGTAGGAAATCCAATAACGTGCATACTCAGCCCCAAATTTGAACAAATCAAATTCCAATTAATGTAAAACAGTATTGAAAATTGGTTTATCCAAAATAGTTTTGTTAAGGTTATTTTGATCTTGAATGTAATAATTCTGTTTCTGTCTCTGGCTATACATGAACTATTCCAATACTGAGCATTTACTTATTTGTCTGTTACAAGTAGATACCTATTGGAATTCAATCGACAGTGCAATGAAGTTAATGCAAATAAAAAATGTTTATTCTTAAAATATTAATTTTATTTAGGTCCCTACATAATTATGTATTTATTTTTATAAACTTATCTTAGTGCATAGACTTCGCCCAAAGGGATGTGTATACCCAAGTTTCTACACTTGGCAGATGGATTGGTAAATGTCGTAAGTTGATATGCAGGCAAAGCTGATGACCATTACCTAGTACACCCTGTCGTCTCTTACGACACCAATGCGGCTACGTGAAGAGTTTTGGAGATTTAATATTTGGAGTTGGAGACCACACTGCACACCGCCTCGTCCATTAATACTTTGGACTTTTCTTATAAATCGTCAAATTATGTTATTTAACACAGTATCACGCGTCAAGAACGCAATCACCTCTAAAACCTAATTATACAAATCTACGTTTTAAACTGCAGCGATCACTGATTCTTCGAGTTAAAAGGTGTCTTTATTTTTGGGTCAGCAAATTATACACTGACAAACATTCAGACATGTAATAGTTAGGTTCACTAATATATGCGTTTATTTCACGAATTTCAAAGAAATAAATAATTAAGTGACTCATCAACGATCTAGACAGATATAAAGGATTCATATAGCGTGGCTATTAATAACAAATCGATTGCAATAATGTCATTTAATGGAATAAATATGTGTAGTACGTATTTTAAACTATGATTTTTGCAACCTTTAATATTCATCACGTCATTATTCCCGTTAATATTTATAGCACTCACGCATTGGCAGCTATATTTGGTCCCACAGGAAGCGAACCTATTACCATTTGAGGGAGTTTCTCAAGAGGAAAGACCAATATTACTTTGCCCAATCCCAAAACCACCATCACCAACCAAAAGGGTGGTATTTCGTACGCAATGCCATTAAACGATCGAGGCACTATGCAATTATATTTTTAATTGCTTAGTGCCTAATACTTATTATAAGGTAGATATTGAAATAGCACAAAATAAGTTTAAACTTAAAAGTTTCTTATTTTGCTTGACTTTGAGCAAAAAAAAAAGGACCCAATTTTTGTACACATGGCTGAATACTATAGTTAGTTTTTGATATAATTAAGGTCTGACAAAACTTTTAAACGTATTATAAGTACTTTGTTCTTTAAAGTCGATATTAATTTGTACATAGTTCTTGAGTATACATTTTACATTAGCGTATTTTAAAATGTTAGACAGGAGCCTATTAAAATTTCATTTAGTGTTATGTTTGTTCAACTACTCAAAGTCTATAATTATCGACGCCGGTGGTTCCAACTTTGAAATAGTGATGTGCAACGGCATTATTAGTCGATTATTTCTTAGCTCAGTTTATTATGTGTGTATTTTTAGTAGTGGAATCATTACAAGTTTTTAACCTTAGGTAATTATGACTTAATAAAAATGATAATTTTAAAATACGTACCGAAAAAAATACTTTTCATTTTGGATTCAAAATAAATGAAAGTAGTAAGTATCTATAAAATCTAGTTTCGTACTGGCAACTTAACTAGACATATCACCTATAACTTATCCACAAAGTTAAAATCAAAACTATTAACCGTCCGTATTCACGCAAACCTCGTTACCATGCAATTGTCAAATCAAAAACATGTAATTGAGGAGAATTCACTTCGAGAATAAAATTGAAAAAATACTCGTATAAAGATTATAGATAATACCCTCTCTCGTAATTATAACTTTTATAAAAATATACTATACCTATACTATTACAAATTTTATAAAAATATTTCACGAATAGATAGCATGTTCGGCAAAAATAAGTAATATAAAGTTTCTCTAAAAGCAAAATCATCACATACAAAAGTTACCCTGCGTGGTCGAAATTTGAAAAGCACGATTCTTTTGATAAAAACCTTTGACGTCTATGCTGCCCATAGAAATCACCAACACCGTAACTGTATAGAACAAGTTTTGGGAAAGTAGACCTTAAATTAAACTGGTCAGGTGTGTTTTTTATGTGAGTTACTTCATGCACTTTCTTCCAAAATTTTATAAATAAATGGATGCTTGCTTATTCGTCGGTATTCATATAAGTTCAATAATCATATGAGTGTTTTCATAATGCTGTATCAACAATCGAATGCTCGGCTGGTTGCATCTCTAGAAACAACAATTATAGATTCCGAATATTAATATAACGGAAATGTTAATTCTCGAACGTCTCTGATTAGACAGGTGATTGCGTACCCAGTGATTAGACATTAGACTGTAAGGCTGATTGAATGCCGAGGCTTTTAGAGGTAACTAATTGGTATCGGTTTGGTTATTACCAATAACGAGTTGCGAGTGGCAATTTCGCTTCTTAAAAATTGTTGTTAAAAAATGGTATTGTTCTATATTAAAAGAGACGAACTTACATAAAAACCATGTGAATAATTAAAATATTATCAACAAAATTTCCAAAGTAACATGTTGTCTAGTAAAAACTTCATAAAGATTTACTCTTAGTAATAGAGTTGCTCTTTTGTTCTTATCTGTAATTAATACCATAATTAAGAATATACATAATAAGGAATTAAATTTTGATTAATTGTCATGCTAATACTAATAGAATAGCCAAATGATAACAAGTAGCCGTCGCTCATAGACCTGCGAAACGTCAGTAACACTACCTAAATTTTTTGTTGTTCTTCAATTTTATTTCTTTACCTTATAATAGAGTGTAGTGAAGTGGTTTACATTGTCTGTTTCAAACTCAATACTGAAATACATCCAACAGTTGAAACATTATTCATCATCAAATACAACATTGTTCTTCTTGTTTCAAAATCGTAATGACTTAACAACTGTAGTTTGTCTCAATATACAATGTCGTAGTTGTGGGTGTTTTAATTAAATAAATTACTTTATCTAGAGACAATGGTGTCTATGAGGGGTTTTATTAACACGATGCGTATCTACGTCATACGGGCGCTACTCATTTACTTAACAAATAGAATTGATTTGTTTGATTTTAATCTTACGTTCTATATTAGATTATAGGAACAAAGGGCATATGCTGCTAGTAATTGAAGTAAATATATCTATGTCAGTGAATAGATATTTATCAATGCTAAACAAAAGTAAGGGATACTATACATTTATATTGAACTAGCGACCCGTCCCGACTCCACACGAGTGTTACATACATAATAATTATTTTTTACGTAATCACAAATATTTATTAAAAATGCTCAGCTTTTATTTAAATAACCTTTAAACTTAATTAATCATAAATAATAGTTAAAATTGTATTGAACTCCGTTGAATAGTTTAAAAGAATTTAGTTATGAAGAACAGCGATTTTTGTACAATTTAGTAGTGCTATTGCACTACTAAACGTACCTACCTATTGGTGCGTTTATAATACCGGCGAACAAACAAACTAGCATCGTTTACCCACAAGGCGATAACAAAGTCATCGATACAACCAAATTCTATACCATTCGCTAAACTCATTTACCTTTTAAACTTCAAACAAATAGCTCATAATGTTTTCGTCTCAATTTGAACATATGGCTTCAAACGCACCGCTGCAACATCAGGTGCTCCACTTATATCAGTACAATAGCGTGAGAAAAAAGTCTTGTTATGTACTTTAATATTTGCTAATTTACTTACTAATTACGGTACAAGAATGTGGTTTAATTTTTAGTTACACATTAGATACATGACAATGTATGGTTCTACACTATATTTTTGACTGCCTTTAGTGGGAATAAGTGCGACTGTTGCGCAAGGATGTCGGTCGATTCCCACACGGGACAAAGTTTTGTTTCGAGCCTAAGATATCTCCAGTGCAAGAGATGTCCTCAAAACACTATGTCTCGTCGATTTCATAGATGGCTTCTAACGAAAAATAAATTAATACTTAATTATCACATGAATTACATCGTCTGTATAAGACTTCCACAGGACATAAGACGTGTACAGGACTTTTACGGAGGCGTAATCACGCTTAGCAAGCGTATGGTGACCACAGTCTCAACACACATGAGACAAGTTCAAATAGTTTTATACCGGAGGCCACACCTAATATTACTTATACCTAATTGTAATAATGTGTAGCCTGCTACTGTCTCACTGCAGGGCAAAGGCCTTGTCTCATAAAGAGAGGGCACGAGAATAGATCACGCTTGCTCAAGGCGGATTGACAATTTCAGACTTCATAAGTTCAGGTTTACTCACGATGCTTTTTGTCACCTATTATTATACCAAAATACAACTTAAACTTACTAAAGTTAAGTGTTATTATTCTTAATACACCGCGTATATAAATATTACAATATTTACTTAATTTGGTTCTGATTATACTTTCTAGTCAAAAAGTAGTATCAGTTTGTTTATTCATTAATATCTTGCTCACGATTTTTCCTCGAATTGATAATTGCTTCTGCCTCATTGTACTTGAATGATGTTTAATTCAGGTTACGTTCACGGAATTAACGTAGGTGTTGTATTTTATAGGAAAAAGGTTTATTTTTAAACATACTTTATCAGCTGCTATTAGTCGATAACATGCTGATATGAAACCTCATTATCACTAATTGCGTTCTAAGGACTTGATTAAATCCCTTTGAATATAATATGTATATATTATTACGTTTTAGGACTTAACCTAAAAGTCTAGATATTTAACAGACTGTAATCTCTGGCAGTCTGGCGACTGTACAAGTTACTATTAGAATTATTACTTCTGCAGATAAACACCGACTCATTTCAAAAGTCACACTTACCTACTCGTGCTGGACATATCGTTGCCAGGTCGATTGAATTAACTCTGGTGCAGAGTTGTCTTGATGTAATGGTTAAAACATAACTTTCGTACCATTAGTAATACAGCAATCTGAGTAGATAGTATCTAACGAAGTAAGTATAGCACAGAAAAGCAGCCAAAATATGTCTGCTGCTCGAACAGTTCCAGTCAATATTTGCTTGGTATTATTATTATGAGGTGTTGCAGTATTTACCATCGTTTTAATATATTTGTAGGTGCTGACGTAATCACTAAGCTGAAGTAGAATTGACGTGACCTATACCCAAAAATATAGTACATAAATATTTATAAGAAAAGTCAGCAAAAAAGTGATGAAAAACATGATTAGCCGAAAGCATTACCTATTTACAAGTTTCTAAGTAAGATTTAACTTATAAAAAGTCAATTCTGAACATGACCTTAATCAAAGTATCATCAATCAACTCTGTTTACGTCTATATTGTGTCAGATATTCTCTTATGAAGTGATTGTTTCTCTCGGAAAAATATTGAAATAAATAAATTTCATTTTTCATGTCTTAATAGAATATTTAAGTATAATTTCAGTGATGAACGCGTGTTGGCGTATATTGGACTTGATTAATAAGGATGTTTGTTGTCAAACTATTGGTTCATATAAAGCTATTTGATTTTCTGACTACTGACACTATCTGAACAAACAAGTTCGGACTGCTGTAACGGTAAACAAAGGTTTTATTACTTACATACAAAAGGAAAGGAAAATAACAACAACCATTATTATGTTTAAAAATTCGTTATATTTCCAGTACAGTACATTAACGGCTTTAACAAATATTTTGATACACTTGTATTTAATCTATTTAATATTTACAAAATGAAGAGGTCACTACATGTTATTGTAATTATCTCATGTTTATTGACTGTCTGTCTATATTTACATTAATCTAATATGTAATTAAGTACAAACTTCTAGTATAAGAGATAAGAGTAAGAAGTAGATAAGTTGGTAGGTGCTACTGTAACGAATTAATAACATTTTAACTATGCCTACGAATGAACTACTGAACCTACCCACTATAAAAACTACCATTACCTACCTAGTATTCATTCGTCTTGACAAAATGTTATGCGATATTACCATCTTAATTAAAATACGTAGCCAAATGATCAATGATCATACTAGATAAAATTAAACAATTGAAATCCTCTCTTCTTTTCTTTTTTTAATTTTGGTAATTATATTAGTTGGTTGTTTTGTAATAATTACTTTGTATGGTTTTTTGGTTGCGTTGATGTGTTAAAATTGTTAACTCATACAAAAAAACTGTAATTATCTGGCGATTGAAAAGAGTGGCCTGAGTTTCTTACCAGTTCTTCTCACGGCTCTATCTCGTCAGCGAACTGGCTGTAGCTTAATTGGCTGACTTTATGTAATTTTGACGTTCATAAGCATATACTTTAGGATCAAAATGAAATAAACGCTTTGAGTTTGAGTTGGAATTGGAGAAATATTGTCAATAAGAGATATTGGAAAGATACCGTCAGCGTCAAAGAAGTGACATGGAAAATTTGCAGCAAAAATTAGAAATAACGAAGAAAAATTACTGACTATGCTTATAGCCCTCGCACAATCAATTAAGTCATAGTCACAATATTCCGGACTAAAAGTTCTAAACAAAAATGCATAATGAAAACATCACAACATCGTTCTGAAAGTTAACAAATAAATTCTCTTCTGTCCATAGAATGTTTTACATGCTACTTACTACATTGCTACTTTAATGTATAAATCCTGACAACAAATACATTCAGTAGTCGTAATATACAACATTAACCTGTTTAAACTAGTCAGCTGAATTCAAAGCTGATTTGAATTAGAATTAAAACACATTTACATTATCCCAATAGGGCGCATGACAAATTTATAAAGTCCGGTCTCAATAAAACACCACAAAAGAAACAAATTACATATGATAAACGGCATACAAATACAAAATGCATGTGTATTACAAAACTTTCTACGATTGTATGAAAGAGTTTACCTTATATTAGACGCGTAAATATCTACTCGGTATGCGGTATTCATATTTATGCCGCTAGTAAATTGCTATCAGGCGTAATGTAATAATATACATTTACATAAATTTTCTATAACATTTACATTAGGAATAAATGAATTGTTGGCTGACTGGTATACCATAGCCGGAAGACGCTAACACTACGTTAGTAAAGGCAACCGCATAACTAAAATGTATAAAACCTAATAAGTAAAACGGTTTATTTATCTTGCTAACCATACTTCCTGGTGGAGCAGTAGAGGTAATAAAAGCAGTGGTAGATTAATTGAAATTAAAGCAAATATTTAAAGTATGGATGTGCCAGAATAAACAGTTATTATAGATTTTTAAAACCATCACTATACAATGAAATAAAAAATATCGTAACAAAACTAGACTAGTATTTTGTATTTGTGTTATATATAAATTGTTGGCAAAAATGTCTCTCTGCTGTCTAAACATTGACAATGGCTCTTAAAGCAACGTTCTTAAATGTAATAAACCTATGAAAATGTTATATTCAGTTCAAATATTTCATAAAGTCAGTAAATAAAAATACTATAAAATTTTGAGTTAAATTTATTCTTGTGTAAGTACATAGAAAATAAAATATCATGAATAAATTTATTTTCTTTTATGGTATCAACAGTGAAAAATGTATGACAAATATTTTTAAATAACAGCACATTACTTACTTTCTTTGATTTTTATCTGTTTTATAAAATCACTTTTCTTAAAATTTATTATATTGTCTTATGTTATTGTATTTATTAATATTTTTTGTAGCTCTAAGTTCTACAGGTAAGTACTTTATTATAAAAATACATTCGTGCAGTAGAAATTTAATATAGATTCAATTACGTAACATGAGCTTCAGACAAAATGTACACGGAACAAGTACACAAATTCCAACTATTTTGGTTTTACTTTAAACCCAATCAAACAGTTGTTATTTCTTTTAATCGACGTTCTTACGTAATGGACTCAGTGAATCAATTATGATAACGGTTTCCAGTAACTATTCCAAAATTAACAACTAACAGTACTGCAATTTGGCTACCTATATAAAATATAGTATACCTACTATAAACTAAATGGCAAACATGTTGATGAAGTCTCTTCTTTGGCTCTTGCTGTATACAATTATTATCATCGTCATTATTATTTCAGACGAAAGCCGCTCACTGTTGGATAGAGGCCATCTCCAAGCTTCTGTACTTTAACCACGTTGTCTGTCATATTTATTAGTACGGCATTAGTAAACCTTGGGAGCCAGATACAGCCAGCCGGCGCTGTATGGTTGTGGGATTAGGATTAGTGTTTGTCTCTCCAGGATTTTTATGACTCCAACGGCTATCAGTTTAGACAAAATACGCATTTTTGTAAGTTAATTTAAGCATTATCACAGAAAATGTAATAGTACTAGGCTGTATTAATCAACATACATTTAACATCATTCTTCTATTGAACGTGCGTAGTGAGTTAACTCTATTGTTAGATTTTAAGTCTCAAAATATATATTATCATCAAATGTAACGTATACGCCACATCAATATCATTTCATCTCATCGAAAACGACTAAAAAGCTATTAATTTATTATCGATGAACAGATCAGTTGCGTAAGCGCAGGCCGGTTAAACGTACGGACACATTAAAATTCGTGTTAAACGGGCGGAAATAAGAGTTGTGTTTGAATGAAGCCGTCATTGACATCGTCTGTAACTATTATCGACACCGTGAACTGCACATTAGAAATTATTGAATACTGTTTCCAATATTATATGTGACACGTGAAATATTAAAAATTTGCTCAATATTACCATAAATATGTATATACGTAGTACAAGTACATGATGAATTTTTGAATCGTATTTCTGAATGTCGACCTGAAAGTTAGCAGGCGATCAAAATGGATATTATTTATTACCTATAACTTATAATTCTGGAAGAATCTATTTTTAAATTCCTTCAAAACAATGGATATATAAAAAATTTGGCTATTATTTAAATTCAAATTACGTTTATTTCAGATAAAATCCATAATAAAGTAATATAGTAATAAAATAATAATAAATAAACAGAATACAAACAATATACATAATCAAAATAATACTATTAAATTATATTTTTATTTTTTATTAAAGTTTTTTGCACATTTTTAAATAATCTGAATCAATCAATCAATATTTCCATAAAGTAAAATTACATATTAGTACAAATAGGTAGTTGCCCTTTGGTCCCAAACTAATCAAGTGCTTGTACCTTGGGTACCATCGGAATTACAATTTTTATTACCTATATTTCTTACAGACAATCAGGTACATGCATTATAATATACTACACACCATTTAAATGAAAGGTAATGAATAAATACCTTAACCTAAAATATAGTACCAAATATAACTTAAATCTATGATGACACTTATCGTTGTGCCTATTGGTCGGTGTTGGTTCCGTTGTCTCGCAGCCTGCTTAAAGTGGTAGTAATTAGTAGTTATCGAAAATTTTACAAATTTTTATTGTTGTAGGATGTACCTATCATCCTATTATGTAAAATATTATTGGTATGATTCTGCAGTTAATTTACTTTCAAATTCTATTTTAGCATAGTGTCCTGTAGAAAAACAGGAAATCTATATGGAAGAATATATTACATGAAATAAAGCACTAAAAATAACAAGAGCCGATTTTAAAAATATCTCAAATCATAACATGTAATAAGACCTTCTTAGGCAGTACATTCAAAAATTATAAAAAGTCTAATATTCTAAAATATTAAAATAGAAATACGATCAATTAATAACACATACTGTTATACATTTTGCACTTTTGGGACAACCAACACACAACTTAATAGGTAGGTACTTCAAATGTCGTGAATCAATGGAGCTGCACTATCGTAAACCAGTAAGCGACAAGCTCCAACGACAACTTCGCTCTGATACCACATAAAGTACTACAAGTGTAATTCACCGATTAATTAAAACTTATACAGGCGTGACCGGTGTAATTACTAAGAGATTTGTGTTACGTTTAGTGCATGCACTTTTATTGGTCTACTGTACGCTACGAAGTAGGTGAATTACCCCGACGATCGTTAAGTTCTTTATGAAAATGTACATTTAATTATTCGTAGCTGATTCGCTCTTATTTCAAAACATTATTTTTAAGAACTAGAAGATTCTAATGAATGTTAATACCAAATTAGGATTAAATCTGATAACGGTGGTCGGAATTTCAAATTGACTGCACGTGTAGTCTAGCGGTCAAGGTGGTCGTCAAATCTCGTCATAGACACTTAAGTTTGTTGCCAGAGTCTGGACTCTGGGTGTGTTTTGAACTCATTAATAATAATTTTGTATATATGATTTGTACAAGTATAAGTACAGAATGCAGATATTTATATACTTAGTCAGTGTAGTTTAAACTATGGAACTTTAATAATAATCCTATTAAACTATAGTGTGTGTAGTTTTAAGAGACAATAAAGGTATGTTTATAAAGTACCCCACATCGTGACCGCGACACAGCTATTTCTTCTCAAGTGAGGCAAAAAAAACAAATATCGAAAAATAAAAACAAATTAGAAATACTCGAAACGATTACAAATAATTCAGTGTTTAATAAAATTAATGGCAGCTCTTTGAATGTACTTACGATGTAATTTTGTCGTGTTGGACAAAGTAGTTAGCAATAATTTCTTAATTTAATCATTAAATCTTCTAAGAAACTGCAAGTAATGATTAGTCACAAAAAAACATAAATTTTGCAACATTAGCACGCCGCCTGTGGCGCGCCATAAAACTCAGGCAAGGTATTAAAACTATTTTTAACTGAGACTAATAGAAAATTATTTAAAAATAGATCGACTTAACCCTGACCAAAATGAGAAGAACTTAGAACAGAAATGAAAACTTAAGTGTTTATCTTTTAAGCAAACACTTTGTTGGCGACTGTCTGAATTTGTCAAGCATGCCGAGTTGGGTACTAAAGTTATTTAAATACAAGTGAGTACGTAATAAATTTGCAAGTAAATAACAATATATTATTATGTATGTGTATGCAGTCTAGTGGCTTAGTAAGAATTTAAACGCTTTTGGTCTGGATGTCAAGGCGATTAAGGAAAACATAAACTCTGAAATTCATCCCGTTGAATACTTAAAGCACTAGGTTTGCCCTCTATGACCTAATAAAGCGAACAAAACTTGTGGTTATAACATACCTCTGCTTATCCCTGTCGGGAAAACAGTGTGACATTTATACAAAGCCTACATACTATAGTCTTCATAATGAAAATCAATGTTTGCATGTTTGTCCTCGATGCGTGCCGAAACCAATGATCAGATTGAAAATGAAACTTTGCGAGAGTGTTCTGGAGACGCCCGAGACGATTCTTAGCCACTTTACGTGACATTGCAACGCTTGTCTGGTGTAGCTAGTGCTTTATAGAAATTTTATGTACAACTTCATATACAATTTTGTTTTTCACCTGATATAGGTTACTATTTAACACAGTTCAATTAGATAAGACACCCATGGATATTTAAGATATTTAACACAAATCTTATAGCTACTACTAACCTTTCAATTAGCTTATATAGATAAAATAAACAGCTTTATCCAGTAGTAGCATTGAAATTTCGAATACCTCACAAGAACAATACTGAGACAATTCGAGTGAGTCACGTCCGTTTAATTGTTAACATACAGTAGTTGTTCTAGGTGGTCTTTGTCCAACAAGTTAACACCTACTCTTACAGAATGGGCTTGATAAATGTTTTTATTGCTGTGCACCACAAGTGCAACAATTCAACCAGAGAAAATTACTTTGTGCATAACGAAGTCAAACAATGGTTAATAACGTTACGCCCTGTGACGAATCCAGGAGGCCGGTAGTGGTTTAAAACATTTATACAGGGGGACCCGCTGGGTATAGGGTAGCAAGACAAAATTCAGGTTCTTAGAATTTTCTTTCAGTCATTATTCCACTACAGAGAAAGGCTTCTTTGCTACTAGTACTATTTGTGTAATGAATTATTATCACAGCGCAAATAATAATGTTTTAACATTTAATGACTTCAATAATAATGTTAATTATAAATTAAAAATTAACAACTTATGTTAAATACGTGTCGTATTTTAATTTAGGTATGTTAATAAACGTTATTTTGAGGTTAATTAATTAAATTTAAAAAAAAAAATATTTTTCTGAATTTAAAATGCAAATTGACTTTTTTTAAATAATAAAATAACAAATTAGTCAAATAAAATAACAACGAGACAGACTGTAAAACATTTTAATTAATTTGTTGTTTTATATTTTGCTCAACAGTCTTAGACAATAATATTAGTAAAAAGAATAGAATAAGACCTATAAGCGTTTAGAGTTAAGCAGCTACCTACGCATGACAATGCAACTGCGTGAGCTGCCAACTGCTCGACACAAATATGTCCGCGATTCGCGACGCTATCCCATAAATTAGAGAGATAAATGGTTCACCAACAATGGTAAAATAAACCGTCCGTTTCTTATAACACTCGAAAATAAGCTTTGTTTGGTATCAGAATAAAAAGTTGTAATGTCCATACGCGCGGAGTTACAATGGCTCCGAATATTTAAGGGGACTTTAATACTCGCGTGGGCTCGTCGATTGCTGCAAAAAATCAAGTGTTGCATTCGATACACTATTTTATGGAAACTTTTGGTCTATTAAATATCTTATACGTGACACTAGTATTGTGTTCAGGTTTATGTATTGTAGGTTATTGAAATAAGATTTTATATGTCTTTATTTTGGTTGGCGTTATTTTTTTATCGATAGGTACGGTTGGTTCCCATGTTTAATAGTATTCTCGTACACGTACAAAATGGCACTGTACTTATTTACCTTTTACTTTTATTCATAGTAGTGTCTTATTGGATATTGAAAACATTTTATGATGTAAAATATCCCGTCGAGTAGGTATCAATTGTTTGTTGGTTCTTAGCTACAATAAAATTTATTGTTGTAATGTAAACTCTCGTCTGGAACTCTGTACTGCATAAGGCTATAAGAATACTATTAGGTGTACTAAACTTTCTTATTTTGAAGAGTATCTTCTTAGCCGAAAAAAATGAGCATTGTCGGACAGTGAAACTACGGGAGATATTTGCTTTTTTTGCTCTGTTGTCAGATAGAAAATCTCAGTGCCGGCTGTCTTAACACAGGATGCTGCTGCCGATGTGATAGTTTAAATTCCATTATTCCTCCGACTGTTTAGGATTGTGCGAATCGCCTTCAGTAAACATAATATTATTTAAAGGAATCGTTTCGCACGTCCAATAAGGCGGATTTTGCGCTAGCTAAATAAGTATGGCCATCACTAGAATGTTGGCGGGTAGTTAAGGACGGATCGGAGTCAAAGGCATAGTTTTGGTCGCTCCATTTTCAAAATAAATGAATGAACTTGAAAACTACATGAACATAAGTTCGCCATTGTCAATATTCATTTCCTTGTAAACTCATTTGTAAGATATTATAATTATATAGAACAGCTTGATCAATGAATAAAGTAAGTTCAAGCGGATAAGCCAGATAAAGTCTATCTTTTGTTTAGATGTCCATCTAAACAGAAGATAGGCTTTTACGAAAGAACTACTAGCAAACCACTTTTTAAAATATAAAACCACACATCCATACAACTGACCATCGGTATGCAAGTAGTAAACTTATACAAAGATCACAAAGCCGTGTTCTCATAAAAAACGGCGATGTATAAAATAAGTGTTTACTTTGTGTTCGTCGGTGCTTTTGAAGTGGCTTCCATTTCTGTTCATAGCAACCCTTCTACACATGTGGGAGATAAAGATGAGATGTAACTCATGCACACTCCCCTTTTAAGATTTTAATCGAATATTTTTATCGTTATGAATGACTTACAATCTACAGTGTAATTGAACTTGAAGATAGTTTAAATGTTTATGTGTTTGTTTAGTACAACAGAAATAAAAGAATGAAAATTGGGGAAGGCCTATGTTCAGGCAGTGGATGTTTTTACGCCTCATTAAATGATGATAAATACAATAAATACGAGCATAACGCAACAATATGTTTTGTTTGCAGATAAATCATATTAAAATAAAAATATATATATTTATTAGTACTTAGTAACTCTAAAATACATTTTACGATCTCCAAATAAACCTATTACTTGCACAATTCAGTTTAAAAACACTTATGAGCTAAAATAAATTTTAACTTTAGCCCAGTAATCTGTGTATATCAACTTCAAAGCTCTAAATGTCTCAAGACCTCAAACAATTATCCCATATATATTAGGGCCTGACTTATTAACGAGTGCTACCCTGCACCTTGCACCCTGACATCGGAAGATGGATCTGTAGCCCACCGCGTTCAAATTACACGAAGCAATTTTAACCACAATTTTAGCAATGACATTACTACAACGGAATCTCACCCACGATGTTTGCTTGTCGAATGTTGTGAAGCTACGAAGTGTTGGTAAAGTTTGGATATGACGTTATTTTGAAATATTTCTATTTTTTTTACTATTAGCATACCGGCATTTCTCGACTCTGCCTGATGGTAATCAGTCTATGCGGTCCGGGATAGATGGACGTGATTCCAAAAGTTATCGTTACATATCGCTGGTATGGTAGCCCGTGCCCCTACTATGGCGATTATATAAGATAATTTTCCATGCTCAACATAAAGTAGTTAAATTCAGAAAAACATTTTGTTTATTAGGCTATTAGGCTTGCCCAAAATTTCGAACGCATCCAGATTATCCCGCCATCTTCGTCTGGGCCTTTCACGTCTCCGTTGACCAACGTTAAAATAAATATCTACACTAAGATATAAAGCGGAAGAGTTCGTTTGTTTGTTTGAACGCGCTACTCTCTGAAACTACCAGTTGGATTTGAAAATTCTTTTTGCATATGATAGCCCAGTTCTCGAAGAAGGTTATAGGCTATGTAACATCACGCTACTGGGGACTGGAGCAGAGCAGTAAGCAAAGACACGGGTAAAACCACGCCGCGGAAAGCTAGTAAGTATGTACAACAAAAGAAAATTATACAACACAATTGACTGGCCTGTTGGTCTAGTGGTTAGTGACCCTGACTGCTAAGCCGGAGGTCGTGGGTTCGATTCCCACCCAGGACAAACCTTTGTGTGATGAGCATGATTGTTTGTTCTGTGTCTGGGTGTAATTTATCTATAATATGTATGTATTTACAAAAGAAAATGTATATAATAAGTAGTATATCAGTTGTTTAGTACCCATAACACAAGCAAATATAATTGCTTAATTTGGGGCTAGATGGCGCTGTGTGAATGTGGTAGAATATTATTATTATTATTATTATTATTATTACAACAGTATTTATGTCACTAAAAATATGTTTGTGTAATTTTTGACAGTAGAAACCGTATTTTAGCTATGATAAAACCCCTCCATGTCTTATCGTGGGTGTCAAAAAGGCAACTAAATGAATACTTACCAGTTAAAGTATAGGAACATTACCTAAGTATTTAAAAATTTTTTACTGCGCTTACAAATCCGGCTGCCAATCCTGGTAAATATGGCAAATACCTTTCTCTGAGAAAGATCTATGTCCTGCAGAGAACGCCTTTAGGCGTATGATGGGAATGGATAGGTTGTTATCGTCTTATTGTACAAGTCTATAATTAATTAAGAAAATGAACATAGCACTGTACATTTACGACGTTTTAACTACACATTTTATTAGCACTTCTAACATTACTATTAAAGTTCAACCGAAGCAAATTCATTGTGAGGAATTGATGCATAGATGAAACTTGTATTAAAATTATTACGATGCTTTATTAATTTTTATTGTTTATATTGATGCTTTTATGTAATCATTGTTTTTTTATTAAAACTATTAGGTGTTATTGTTACATGCCCAGTAAATATAGTTAAAAATTAAAGTTATCAATTTCTTATACGTTCTATTAGTTTAGGACTAGTCTAACAAGACATGCTTGGCAGCAACTTACTTCTTCTTACGTCTTCTTCGTGATTTATTTTAGCTGATATTAAAATGATTATATTTCTAGTAAATATCTAGAATAGTTTATATTTATTAGTATTGTAAAATCTTCGTACATTCTTGTCGTGCCTCCCTAAAAGAATTCGTCCACGCATCGTGTCCTACCCTCTGCTATACATCCCCTTGAAATTTTAGGGGAACGCAATCATTCTCTTTGATTCCTGTACCATCCTATTCAATTAGAAGGCGTCCCTAACGGACTTTTACAAAAAAGAGATTCTACTTATATTCCAAATGGCGGAAAATTCATTAATCTCATTTATTACCTGCTTGGTAAACAAAATCAATGGTAATATATTTTCCATTATAAATGTATTGACATGATGAGAAAAGAAATTAAATAATGTAACTTATTTGTGATTTATATTTTTGACCATAGAATATCAAGAGACTACAACTCAATATCTTTAATATCTATACTAATATACAAAACAGAAAAGTTTGTTTGTATAAACGCGCTAATTCCTGGAACTACCAGTCAGATTTGAATAATTCTTTTGTTTTATAGGTCAGTTCTTGTGGAAGGTTGTAACCTATGTAAAATCACGCAATTGGCGATGCAAGCAAAGCAGTAACTAAATATGTGAATTAACGCAAGTAAAACCGCGCTGCGGGAATCTACGAGAGAATAACAAGATTTTTTATTAACAACTCTATGAAACTAGGTTCACAAACACAAACACTTCGTATACTATGTCTAGAGCTAGTTGTGAGTCACGTTTAGACTAGTGAAATATCTAAAAATCTTCTTAAATCTTCTATAGAAGACAAAACAACAACAAATCACCAGTCATTTGACCGTCGCAGTAACCGGGTTACCTTTACTTTGTTATAAAAGAAACATGCAAATGTACCAATGCCAATTCATTTAATAGTGACACCATTGATTAAACAAATAAAACCTATGTACAAAAGAGGACTTCGCTGAATTACATGAACAATTACCGGACCAATAAAGCTGAATTGCATTTGAATTGAATCGAGGTCATTTATTCTAGATACACTATTGAATAAAATGTACTGTAATGAGCACGAAGTGAACTATTATGATGTTAAATAAAATTGTAATATTTATGATAATTTGCGACACAACGACTTATTTTACATCTGATAATTACCTATGTAATTATTAATTACGGAATATCGAAGAAATTTACTTAGCACATTTTTCTATATTTAGGGCAATCAACGTTTAATAATGATATGGTGTTACCTCAAACATTATTTAAATATAACCCAACCTTTGATTGACCTGTTGGTCTAGTGGTTAGTGACCCTGACTGCTAAGCCGGAGGTCGTGGGTTCGATTCCCACCCAGGACAAACCTTTGTGTGATGAGCATGATTGTTTGTTCTGTGTCTGGGTGTAATTTATCTATAATATGTATGTATTTACAAAAGATATTTATCATATCAGTTGTTTAGTACCTATAACACAAGCAAATATAATTGCTTAATTTGGGGCTAGATGGCGCTGTGTGAATGTGGTAGAATGTTATTATGTTATTACCTTTGAACAAATACTATTACGCAACGGCTTGTCGAAAATACGAATAAAACTGTAACAGGGATGGTTAGACATAATCTTGAAAAACAAGTATACATCTTTGTATACTTTGTTTCTCAAGATTATGTCTGTAAAGTCAAATAAAATATTTACGTAATACTACAAAATGTACTTCATAAACATTAGCCTTGATGGTCTTGATCTGCTAACCGTTGAGTGTCTACGCTTCTCAATTACGCCACTTTTGATGTACTTAAGTATCAACAATTTTGAGAACATTGAGTATAATCATCCTCTCAACTTTTAACAGCGGTAAAAGCGTTAATACCAAATCTTTCACATTTCTCCGCATACATTTAGCTTTTAGAGTAAAACAAATTGGCGCACGTTATTATCCCCAATTCGTTTCCTTCCTGGCTCAAGTCTATCAAATGTGCCTACAATAGGATCCATTGTCGCTTTTTCACAAATTTCATACAGACACACTCACATCCTGTTTCTGTGCGCTGCATTATCTGAGACTATAGTGAATCGGGTCAGTGCAGTAAATATAGGGTGACTACAAAATCTGTTGACTATTTTGGTAAATTATATTTAATTACTTAAACATAGTAGGAAATAAGTCTGAAATAAATTGTGAGATCATAATTTATACATTTTAAATATTTGTGAAGTGTCTTTGATTCACATTGGACACTAGGAGTTTTAAGTAAATGCAGGAAATTTTAAACCCGTATCAACAAGTTGGAAGTACTTTTAGTAATAGTCTAAATAGAAACTTCTTTTAATTACTTGTTAAGGGCCAAACATAAAAATACAATCGACTGTTCCGATTGTACTCCTTTTCTTTCTTGAACTATTGTATTTATCTATTCTATTTAACACTTTGAACGCCGTGTTAGCAAACACAATAGAAATTCTATTGATTGGGGTCAGTAGTTGACCCACGTCTTAGTTATACCAGCTAATAATAATAAGTAAGTAGATGTTGTCGTGATGTCCTAATGACTATTTTTTACCCGGCTGTGATACGCATGGTTGAGGGTCTAAAACCGGGCAACTGCCAATGTAATTTTTTAAGTACTTTTTAAGTTGACATACGATGAAGGAAAACATAGCAAAAATAACTAAATATAGTGTAAAATATCGCAAGGTTTGAGGTGTTGTACTTATTTATTAAGAACAACACGTACCATAAAAATTAAAAAAGTGTAACATAAAGCAATACGAGTCTAAATCTTGAAAAAGTATTAATAGTTGATAGTCACACTAGTCTCATGTAAGTTTGTTCCGGCCTAATGAGGCGGCGTCATTGCGCAAGCGCTTGCGACGAGCGCCAGCACATTCGCTACGCTCCGGAACTAATCGCACCCGAATACGGGCGTGTGTGGATGATGGTGTGATTTTTATACATAATTGATACAGATTGACCACTTTCATTCGTTGTTTTGTTATTTAATTTCTGTGAGCAGCGTTACACAGGATTTCTTGGTTCAAATTGATAACAAGCATGTAAGCAACTACGTCGATACATATTTTTGAGTTAATCTCATAGCTGTAATTTTTATACATATGATATTGGAATACAAAGTTGTTACGTTACGTTAGTAATTAATTTAATCTCAGAGAAAACATAATAAAAATTAACTTTATAATAAAAGCCAACTTGATCAAGCACACAGATTATATTTAGATAACATACTTCCTGCAGATATCGAAGAACCACAACAATTTAAAGCAATACATAGATAACATAAACGATACCTATTCATTAAAAGCAAATTAAGTACAGGCTAACTATCAGATAAAAATAAGAACGTTCCGTCAATCAAGGTTGAACTTAACACTGAAACGGGAGCAGTCTATCGATTTTAAATGCAAATACGAACAGCTGTATATCAGCCAAACGATTGCATTAAGCTTGGTTTAACTCGCATCAAGTTTAATTATCGTGTGTGGGCGACTTCATTCGAATAGACGAATGACAGGAATTACGACTTACGAGACGTTGGAACAAAAACCGGTATTAATTAATTAGATTGTACGATTGAAAAAGGGATGGGCAGTTGCTAATGGTTGGAAGCCTAGTGATGGAAATTGGATTAGCGTACCGATTTAATTGTATTGACGTTTGACATGAGAACTTTATAGTGTAACTTATAACTAGACAATTGTTTGTAGAACAATTTGTCGCTTTTATACTTAAAATAGAAACTATTGTATATCAAAATAGTGTTTGTAAGGTGCTTCTCTAAGAGTATTTCTTATTAAAAAACTGCTATTTATTATTAACTAGCGACCCGCCCCAGCTTCGCACGAGTGCAATGCTGATACTATATTTAATATCAGGCAGTATCAGCATTGCACCCGCGCGAAAAAAAGCTGTGAACTTTGTCTGAATATATTCTGTAGTTTATTTACAACAGAATATCTTTACACAGATTATTTACAACAGCCTTCCGGCCGGTACCGCCACAATTGCTATTTCCCTAGATTTTAAATCTGTAATATCTTCGAAAATATTTATTTAAGGTACATGCTGTTGGTTACAGATTAATGCTGTATTGTTAAAATCGTTTCGTAAGTTATCCATTATTTCTTGTAAAAAGGAAAGCATAAAAAATTGTTATTGTGGGTTATCCTCAAGAGACAGACATATACCATGACGGACTTTTTGAAGACCTTTTTAAAGTGTACAATACTGTAGTACATTATTTTGATCTATCTTGTAGGGTTCAGCCAGCTTTTGCAATGTAAGCGCAAAAAATGTGTTTATTTACGACATCACATTAGAAACCTCTAAAATTATCAGTATTTCTCTGCTATATTATGCATGTTATATACATATAAGCATTCCTCTTGAATCACCTTATCGATAAAAAAAATCCACATCAAAATCCATTGCGTATTTTTGAAGATTTAAGCGTGCATATATACAGATAGACAGACAGACAGCGGACAGCGACTTTGTTTTATAATACGTAGTGATGTCCAGCGCTGTCTTTAATCGGTTTTGATATACTACGAATTCTATAATACACAAAGTTTTATATTAAAATGAACTAGCGTGTACGAAGCGAGCCGATATGGCAAATACGAAAAGTATTTGCTGGTACATAAAACTTTCTTTCTTCTTTTTTTTTACATTATTTATGCTTGTAGGAATCAGTCTTTCGGCTGAAACGATTATGATGAAAAAAATAAATAGATACTAATAAATTTATTTTCAGCTGCCTACAAAATAGTTAAAAGGTGAGTATGTACTTATATATAATAATAATAATAATATTTCAACAACTACACACAACGCCATCTAGACCCAAAGTAAGCATATTATATGCTTGTATTATAGGTTCTAGAATACGGATATACATACTTAAATACTTACTACTTTTTGTAAATACATACATATTATAGATAAATTACACCCAGACACAGAACAAACAATCATGCTCATCACACAAAGGTTTGTCCTGGGTGGGAATCGAACCCACGACCCCCGGCTTAGCAGTCAGGGTCACTAACCACTAGACCAACAGGCCAGTCGATGCACGTCATACCACATATAGGTCTACAGTTATTGATAAAGTAAATTGTTAAAATCACTCTAAAATATTATAGAAGTTGTAAAAAGTTTATGACGTGTCTAATTCAATACAGCCAATAATACCTTTTATCAAGTTCTAAACACGAATTTACAGCATGTGGGTACTTTATTTCAATAATACTACTTTATGATGCATTTTAAAATGTATTTTTTATCAATAAGTCGCATCATCATTTCAAAGGGCCCACAGTTCATAAATAACTCTCACGTCAATTCGTCACACTTTTTACATCTATTATTGTCAATTATTATAAATTTAATGTAAGCATCGAGAGATTTTTTAACATTAAAAAGGGTGGAACATATTCAATGAACTTTCTTTTCATAAAGCATGTCTATTATTTATCGTAAACAATAGTTTGATTTGTTGTTCGCTTTGGCACGATTATCATACACAAATGAAATATTTTTACGCTTATTTCCTTTTATGTAGCGTGCAGGAATGCATGGGTAGGTAAAATACATGCAATATATTTATTGCAATTCACATACTAGTCAGCGATAGACTCCATCATAAAACATCACAAGTATTTGTAAATTGAACAACTTTAACTACATCGGTGATAGTGGGAATCATGCTGTTCTTCAAGTTAATCCATTATTTCACCACATACCTATTATGGCGACAGGATCAATTAACAAAGAACAGGCACTCCATGCTATTCAGAAATAAGAAACTGAAGGTACCTACCGATCACAGCCTGATTTCAACCAGTTTAATAAAAGACAAATATGTAACACAAATTTCACTACATTCAGATTCATGACTGTGGATTGTTTACTTACGTAAATGTTTTAGCAATATGAACACACTAAGTAAATTTTGCTGATTAAAGTCTATTTCAAAATCAGCAAAGAAATTGTACAGGTGTTACCTTACTTTAGAATATTTGTATTTTCCGTTAAAATATTTGTATTAGTTTCGTCTATATCAATGCAAAACGCCTTTGATCTAACATGACGACACAACGTCTACAAATTAAAAGATGATGAACGCCATTCTCTTAAAATATTTGCTCCAATCTTAACAGATGTTTGACCTATTGCGTTGGAAAGAAGTGCCGATGAATTCTAAGTGCCCACGTTTGTTTGTTTACTTCCCCGTGAAGATTGAAGGGTATCTTGTGTCTAGAGTTTTAAACATTTGAATGTATAAAACTGTGGTCATACTAATCAGGGTATCTGTAATCAGTGATTGTAAGTAAGACAAGTGTAGTCACACTTTACAAATCGCTACATGTTACCCGTGTTTCAAAGTATAAAATCAAACTGGTATCATAGTTATTTTTACTCGGACGTCTTGCTAAAAATAGATGATTTGAATATTAATAATAGATAATAGGGGTCAAAGCAACTAATCGTACTATTTTACCACAAACTATTAGCTAATTTACGATTTTGCTTAGAAGAGTCTTCGCCGAACCTTTACTTTCACTGATACCTCTAAAACTATATCAAGTTTTACCGGGCGTGAAACCGCATTATTATATTGACTCAAATGACATTATGCCATTACTTCGTTTCGAGTACCTATTTCTTGGTGTAAAACAAACAGAATAATAATGAGCAATCACGATGATGGTATGAAGTGCGCTTATTTGAATATTATGAATAAGGTTAATAGTTGGAAATCTTTACACATGATTTGTCATAACAGTTGCCGTGAAACTCAGAAAAGAATATAATGACAAGCAGGTTGAGAAAGAGTACAACGAAAATTTAAACTAAAATTAGAATAGCCCTTTGTAGTTAAACCCTTTGGAAAGATTAACTCTTTAAAAGACTAAAGTCATAGCAACAGTAACTGCGTAATGTTGTGTTTCTACTGATGATATTAGTATTAGCGGCTATTGTTGTGTTTCAACTGGTCACAATTTCCAGTGCTCCTGAAGAAAGTTGAGCATCGATATGAGTTTTCGTTGGTTTACCGCAGCAACTGAAAGCCGCTCACATCAATATATGGCATATTTTAGTTTAACATTTAGCCTATTTGATAAAAAAATTGGAACAAAAAAGAAAGAAATAGTATAATTATCATTATGTTTATCTATACTATTATATAAAGTGGCAGAGTTTGTTTGTTTGTTTGAATTTGCCTTATCTCTGGAACTACCCGTCAGATTAGAAAAATTCTTTTTGCGTATGATAGCCCAGTTAACTAATTAATTAGCTTTCCGCGACGCGGTTATACCCGCGTCTTTGCTTACTGCTCTGCTCCCGTCGCTAGTAGCGTGATCTTACATAGCCTAAAGTCGTAAGATCACGCTACTAGCGACGGGAGCAGAGCAGTAACCAAAGACGCGGGTATAACCGCGTCGCGGAAAGCTAGTAATTTATAACCGTAAGAATTATATGTAATTTAGGTAGGTACTTGCAGATACTTACATTAATAGTTACTTCCCATGCTTTAAATAGATCTACAAAAGTTGCTTGCGTGTATTATCATTTTAAGTGCTTTAAAGGTTTGCTGATTACTCTTTCTAAATTTGTAGGTTATGAATTGGATGTAAAACGTCGTTCGTCCGCCGCGCCATATGCTATACGGTTTTCGGTATAAATATAAAGTAACAACGAAAATTTCGCACATTTCAGTGGTATACAATCCCACAGCCCTATGACTGTGTGTTTACTCTAACTTTAGGTCGGAGGGTGCTAAAAGGTTTGCAAATAATGGTTAAGTAACGCGTCAACTTAGACAATGACGTCTGTTAACTGACGTGACCCTCCGCTAAATGTGGCATTTTTCCCAAGAAAACTAGGCCATTTAATATGTACAATTTGTGATGTTAGTAACAATATGATAATGTACTGAAATAACAAATGAATACAGCAATTATGATAGACTATTTTTAAAAAGAAAGATGTAGCACGGAATTCAATGTAAGCAGTTACTGGTACAGTATACTAATAAAATAAAACTAATTGTGATGGTGATATTTATGAATGTCAGATTTCTTACATAATATTAATAAAGAAAATTATATCATAGGTTTGGGTCGACCGGCACTATTCTTCGGGATGTGATTTGCTAGACTTTTTATTGACGGGACAGTCCAATCAATCAGTACTATAATAATTTAATACTTAAAATATGAATAGGTAATCTTTTTTGGATAACTTTAATTATGTTTTAATTTTAATAAAAATGTGCGCATTACTACAAAATGCTTTGCAAAGCTCTGTAATAACTACAGAATAATATTACAATGTATAATCCCACAGCTTATTACTATTGTACGCATGCTACTTGCGGTACAACTCTAATTGCAATTGTCGAGGTACCAAGCGATCAGAAATACCATAATTATTCTGCCCCTTAGTAGTAGTATGCAAATTGGTAACTACTATGTTGCGTTTCAAAGGGCTATAGCTTGTACAGTTCCTACTTGAGTTTTACTCGCTTCAGAGTTTATAACATAAGGCCGATGAATAGGTTGCAAAGTTGTGGGCTGTAGGCAAAAGGTTAGGAACTGCTTACCACCAAGGGAAGCCAGGCTTTTTGTCGACTTAAACCATATACACATAAACTCATTATCCGCATAGAAGTATCTAAAGTGTGGTAAACCTAAACATGGTCCATCTGAAAAGCAAAATATACGAGTTATTTAATTAATGAAACACTTACAAATTTTAACTTACCTATTATTTAATTAAGTTGATTCTACTAAAATATAGAAGTATAAGTTTTTCAAGTTTTTGTTTCAACTTCTACTGACAACAATTTGACAACCTAGGATACTATTATATTATGTACCTAATTTTTTATGTATACATACATACAAATGGGTTGAAAGGTTAGGTAAGTCTCTAGCTTGTAGCTAAGAAGCTATTATGATTTTAGATAGTTTTGTAACATATCGGAATTTTTAATTACTTACGGTGGCATAAAAACATTACCCTTCTTGACTGTAAAAGAGAAGTAAAGTGATAGCAGAACTAAAGCACAGATAGCTAAGTCTACACGAATATATACCTGCGTATAACATATTCATCGTTACAGACACACATTACATGTGATCATTAATAAATAACTGACCGGCCGCTTAAAAGAAATTCGTAGCAATATTAATAACAAAATACCAGTACTATCAACAACAATGACATATCAATTAATTAATAATAAGTGTAACAATAAGCTGTCGTAAAACTAATTTAATATCTGTGAGCAAACAGTTTATTTGTCGAAGGCTGGCGCCAGCTGTTACGACGAGGGTAGCGGGCAAAGAAGAAATACCTAAATATTACAGAGACGGTGTATTGTACGCCTCAGAAAATAAAAGATACTGTAGTATTTAAAGTATTATGGTATGAAAGGAAGCGGTATGCATTACAACGATTACTTGTTTAAGTCAGCAATTATCATACTTAGATATTTCACCTGTGAAGTCAATTCCCTTTCACGTTAATTTATTTTTATTTTATTATTTTTTATTTTAGTCAATAAAGTTATGGGTTTGTCATTATTATAATTAAAAGCCAGACACGCGTTTTCAAAGATTTATCTTGGATCACATAATAACATCACTAGAGTACGATACGTACGATATATATATCTTTAATAAAAAAAATATACGTTACTGTGAAAACTTGCTGTCAAAACCAATAGTTAAAATTATTTTAGAAATACATTGCATATTATTTGAGTATCTGCCATTAAAATTGATTAACGACGTTTCGCGTCTGTGATTTATAACATTTTGATCTATGAGGTATTGCAGATACAACTTTTTGTTATGGCACCGATACGCTTCTTGATAAAGGTCATTTAATCGATGCAGATAATATTATAAATAAGGCTCTATAGTGTGAATTAATATTGTGACATTGACACGTTACAATCAAATATTAATAGATTATAAAATCAAAAAACGTTTATTTTTATTTTTACCTGACTACGGCGAAGCCAAACGTAGTGTTATGAATTTGACGGGATAAGTATGTTTATATATATGAATTTAAGTATGTATGTATTTATGTGGCTCTGTTCCCTCGTATCTTCATATCTAGCCATTATAATTTGACAAATGAGGTATCGTTAGATACATCTTGATCGTCTGCTGGTTATAGGCTATGTTACATCATTCCTAATTCAACATGGCACCATAAAGAAGTAATTTAAAAAAAAAATGTTTGAAATACAACGTGACGGGTATGAAATGATAGGTTTTATTACATTGATTTTAATAGTAGATTGTTAGCCTAGGGTTGAAAAGAATCGATTTCCGAGGTAGTTATTCTATAGTCCGAGTAGAAATTGATTCTTTTACCCGTGGCAAACACTCTACTTTTCATTTAGAATATGAGGAAAATAAAACTAGTTGTTTATCTAAACTATTTATTGATAATAATATATTAGTAGTACCTATTTAAAATTAATAGCGAAATTAGGACAATTCGTGAAATTAAAAAAATTTTCTATGACACTGTTTAGAAAGTCATGTATGACATTTTTAAATTAGTTTTTTTTTACATAAAACTCTTCACAGCTGACAGCAGTTCTATTTTTAAAGTTCATTTCGGCCCGAGCGTCAGAATGAATTTGTATGAATTTTCCCTCCCTATGAAAGGATAGCAGCATTTTCCACCCAATAATCAAATCAAAACAACACTACTTTCCGAGTATGAGAAATGAAAAATGAAAGTCACAAGTTTGTTTGCATTTTTTGGATTTTGTGGCAAAAATAGCGCTTCAAAATTATTCAAATACATAAAAAAAAATTTAAAAATTACTAATATCTATGTTAGAGAAGAATATTTTCTAGATTCGTACTTTTAAGAGCACAATATTCCTTGCTAGAGTTGGGTTTTAGTTTTTAAGCTTATTTTTTTTATTATTTTTGACTTGGCCCTAAAATTCTATAATATGTACTTACTTTGTGTTTCATAATTTTATATTCGTGAAATCTAATACGACTCAGTTTGTTCTCTAGTGATAGAGTTATTTATGAAATACTGTATAAGTTCTATTCTATTTATTACAATGACAGAAACTCGTTATCGTTTTTCTTGTTATCGATATATTAATACGTAGAAGTAAATAAGTAAGTTGTTTGTGTGGTTTTCAATCTGCTTTTATCTTGTTGCCCACTACAAAATCTATCTTTCTTTTAGAATATTTTGTATGATATCACCTTTTTTTAAAGTAACACGATTTGTATATAAATTATTAAAAGGTCTTCATGACGTTTCGGTCGGGAAAAGAGGCACACTATAATAATTTCTAACACAAGTAGCCCCGTTCAACAATCAAGTTATGTGGAATCATCCTATCTATGCCCATGGGTGTGGTAAGAATCACCTCAGGCATATCCAGGTAATAGTATAACGCTTACTCAAAGTTACCTCACTGCAGCCATGGTCACAATCCATAACAGACGGAAGATTCAAATATTTATCATCAATTACACTTACTATAAAATATCCCTGGTAATGTTAAAACTAAACAGGTATTCAAACGACAAAATTCATCTTCATTATACTAGCATTAATATCCAAATCCCTAAAAGAACTCATTCAATCCGCTAAGTTCGGGGCTTTAACGAACAAATTCCTTTAATACGACCTGGCCGGTCCCTTGGCTATAAATATAAGAACATCTAATGCCATCATTCGGTGCGAGTCAAAGCGATCTCTAACGGAGATTTGGTCCAATGTCACTGATCGTATATTGTCGCCCGAGATGACTCCGATAGCGTATGATAAGGTAAAGCTTCAGTTTTGTTCATAGAAGGAGCGGGTAGCTATTTTATAATGTATGAAGAGTCAGTAGAATTTACGTGCAGTGTACAAACAATTATTTCTATCGTTTAAAATATATATTTAACCTATATTGTAATAATTACTACTATTTTTCTCCAAACTAGAATATGGAACTATTTCCTTTGAACGTTGAAGTGATGAAGAACAAGAAATTACTTGAATACACCTGATTCTCTTTGACTTCTAAGATTTTTCGTTACGTTCAAATTTTACTGTATTATTTGATATTAGATATTAAAATAACACATAATTATTTATATTCAAACACTTCGAGCGTCTAATAGATCATGCAATATAATTTTATGAACTATTAGTTGCTGATGAACAACATGTTATAACATTTTATTACATTTATTAAACCACGTTAAATCGTAAGACAATAATATTTGCAATAAAGCAAAAAAAAGCAATCAAATACTCAATTAAACTTAACGAATAATAAAACCAAATGCAAGGCCAAGGTTGATACAAATAATTGAATTGTAAATGTTAGTGGGAATGATATAGTGAACGCAATTTATATTTATTTAGGAAATTAGGAAATATACCCAATTATTAGAATTTTACTAATTATAAAAGTGCGAAACATATTTAACAAGATAATTCTTCTATAATAGCACTTGAATATCTTAAGTATAAAGTACAAGTCTTTTCCTTCTTCTCTGTTGTGTGTCATCATTATAAGTTAAAAATAAACACTAAGGACCATCATTTCTCTGTCAAACGTACTATAACATTTATCTAAATGATTCTTATGCAAAATATATCTATACGTTGCGCAAATTTCTTTACAACTTAACTTATCTAGTTTTAAAATATTGAGAACAAATACACGAGTAAACAAGTATAAAATTCAAATAAAGCAGTAAGTTATAATTAATATCCGATCAGGAATCTTATTTGAATCGATTTAAATAAGAGATATCAAACTTATATCTAAATCGAACGCGAGATACATTAATTCGTGCTTTTAATTCAGTACATAAAATACACAGCGTCAACAAGTTCTCTATCTTATCTGATGTCATTTATAGGATTAGGGCTAGATGAGACAGATATCGAATAGATGGGTGGTTGGACACCAAGGAATGTTAGAGAGAAATCGTTCAATGAGCATCTACCTTTGTTTTTATGTTAATTAGTCGGAACCAGTCGAACGGGATTTGTGAACAAACTTCCGTTGAAATGTTTGATGTATCATCACACTATGTGGGTTCCTGTGACGTAGACTTTCCTTGTCTTTTGAAATGCAAACGAAAGAGAAAAAAACATTAACAAATGTTTAACTAAAGTGAGTGAGAATTTAAAAGATCATTTTAACAAATAGAACGATCGTCGATACTTCATTATTACCGTTCATACCAATGATGAAGAGAATCAGATTGTGATAATGTTGTAAGTCAATATTTTGTCTTGATACAAATGTATTAAGTAGTTACACTTCTTGTAAAATAAATAACCTACCATGATGTTTTTTTTATAGATATATGCCGGTTCGTCCGGGAAAGTACTACCCTCTCATGGAAGATCGACGTAAGAGTAGTACTGCTTACCATCAGGCGGGGTGGTGTCAATTTGGTAGGCTATATAAAAAAAATAGAAAGCATATTAGAAATAAAATCTGAAGAAATTTCAAAATATTCAGAATTGTAATTATAAAATAAATATGCAATACAAATTGCAAAAATATGATTCAAACATTATAAACTGGGTTATTTTATTGTACAGAGATAACAGTTAAATTATGCAATAAATTGATGCTAAAGTAATTGTGAGCTGCTTTTCAAACACGGTGGTCTCGTCCACTGCAAACTGGATAGCCAATGACCGGGAACGAAAACCGCTAGTTTAGAGAAACGAGGATGATCTTGTCACGTATTCGGTTATTTTTACGATGAAATAATTAGATATACTTAAAGTTAACAAAACATTTGAGGTAAATTTGACTTAATAAGAAATAATGAAAATATTAGCCTGTTACCGTCCTATTGCAGGGCAAAGGCCTCTTCTCGTACAGAGTAGGCATAAGCATTGATTACCACGCTTGCTCGAAGCGGATTGATAATTTCTGCATTTAAGATTTTACTTGCTAGACATAATATACATTGCAGACGGATTTACGACATACATATATGATAAGTTAATTTGATACAAAAACAAGATTTGTTTATACGGCAAAGGCTATGAGCAAGCACATGGCATAACGAAAATTGTAGACCCATTTGTCATATAACAGGCTGTTTTGCAGTAATAAACCTGTTTAGAAACAAAAGCTTGGAACATACACCGGGGCGGTGGCGAAAGATAGCAATGTTATTTTTGGTGAGCTATAAAGGCCATAATAATAATAATACCAGGCTATTTTACTGTCACACTGCAGGACAAAGCCGTCTTCTCATATAGAGAAGGCATGAGCATTAACTACCACGCTTGCAAAGGGGATTGGCAATTTCAGACTTTTTAAGTCCAGGTTTCCTCACGATGTTTTCCTTCACCGTCTGTTTAGAAATGTCCAAGATAAACTTAGAAAGTACATATGATTTATATAATAATTATATAAAGGCCATACTTAAAGAAAATTATAGGTGTCTATAATTTTCTTCTTTCAAATTCTTTCTGTATTTTTTACTTGATTACTTAAAATATAAACACACAAAAATTGTTAAATATAGGCACGCTAAATCGCTCGCCGCATCATTTAATAATCTGTGAGCTATGTTGATAACCTTAGTTATTTTACAGATAGTTATAATAATATGTAGTTTATTTTATAGCTCGCTGCATACCCTTAATAGGATAATCAAAACAACATAATATATTAATATTCTTATTAATTTTATTATTTTTATATTATTATTTTATTCATTTTCTTATCATTAACGACACTTACCGATCGCAAGTTAATGTTACGTATAGTTTTAGCTATCAAATATCCGTTGTCCGTCCGGTTGCAACCGCTGAGGCACGAGTCTTACCAAGTTAAGTTTTTTTTTGTCTTCGGTGCGGTTTACACCGGATTTGGGGTCATCACCATTATCTATTTGTGATACTATTTATATCCTTTATGGATATTGACATAATTATCTCGAATTTGAAAAAAATATCTATATTTATAGATCCGTCGGACCACTGATAAATTCTTTACATATAATAGTATTTTAATCTGGTTTAACTGGTTTAGTTTTTTATCATAATTACGTCATTAATGAATAGCTGTCTTTGTATTGGAAACTTACTTCAGAATAGTGCTTCTGTATACCACACCTTGTACAATAAAGAAACATGTATGAGTATATTCAACAAACAATGCAGTCATTGAAATATTTTCAAACAGTTTTAGACGTTCAAACGAGATACCAACGAGCTTCAAAATGTTTTATATGATGTGGGTGTGTCAGTCATCATTCACTGTGAGTAGGTACATGTCCATACACAGTCATAAACTAACCGACGCCTACATTTGTGACCACTTTCCAACAAACGAAGCGACTTATACAATGTAACCTCTGTTCTTCAACAATCAAAACAACGTATCTAAAGTTTTCCTATTCCAAACGTCCACTCATACATGTCTTGGTCATTCTTGCATGAACTGTAACAATAAGGTATTATTAAGTCCATCTTACGTTAATTTTAATTAGAATGATTTGATATTTCCGTTTAAAAACATGCTCTGAATATTATCACTGCCAATTATTTTGGACATATTCAATCATTACGTATTTCATTAATTTGTTAATAACTGGTTATCAAAAGTATGTATAGACAAACAAAACCGTTATCAGCAAGTAAAAATAGTAGAGCTTTAAATTAATAGTTAGATAAAACTGCTTTAAGCTAATATAATATGAAGATAAATAACTCGTGCAATAACTGTCGTAAATAATATGCGAACTGCAACTCTGGCACAAATTTAAATTGTTCTACAATTATAGTTATATATGACAGATAGTTCACGGAGGTAGAATGAATGAACGCGCGAAAGTTGGCCGAGGTGATCACGTACTTTACCATGCAAAGCTACGATAATTGTGCGGTTTATAAAGAATATTTTATCGTTATTCACACCCTTATTTTTCATTCATTTTCCGCCGCATAACATCTCATACAGGAAAAGGTATGGACATATTTCGATTATCTGGCGTCATACAGTCAGAAGTTTACAGCCGAATATTTGCCTTCTCCATAGACTTCTACAAAGATTTTATTTTGAGTTGTCTTGGCCGGTAACCTTGATTAAGTCCTCTATCATGTGGGATGTCGTCCCACTTGGGTATTCCAACTCGTGGTACACTTGAGAATATTGTATACATTATTCCCTTTCAATTTTATACTTCAAAAGTTTTTATTTTCTTAACAATCGTTATGTGGGTGACATTTAATATCAGACAGGACTTTCTATTAAAAGAATATAGTATAAAAATATTTTGCAGTAAATTATGTTACTCGCTTCTTTTTCCTTAAACAGATATTAAAGTTATTTCGCGAAATGATAATCTTACATCGATAATATCTTACGACCTGTCACGTTAAAACCCTTTTTGCTGAAGAGGAGTGGTTAACAAATGAACCACTGGGAACAAACTGCTGGTGAATCATTAGCCATGATTTGCTTTATCGTTTCAGGGCTTGCATACCAAGTAGGCTTACTACCAATGATTCACTTGTACAGGTTTTAGTCATCAAGTTATGTGTTGCGAAGTGGTTGTTAAGAACCGATATAATCGGCAATAAAATTTACCGCGTACCGACATGACTTCCATTTTGAAAAAAATACAAAACATTTTTGTAGAAACCCCTTGATACTGATAAAGTTTTATCAGTAGCTTACAACAAATTATGATGAACCTTAAACATCTTATGCAAAGTCTTTGTCGCCAAATCGAATTTTCTTCTTATTTACTTTCAAAACAATATATCGAAGTTTACCAAAAAAGGCTTTTCAACCCGCATTAACCAACTTGGCACTCACTAAACGGTCTTAAGATAATAAGTATCGAAACCCTTTTGAAGGGTGCGGGCAAGAGTCAATATTTGCAAATATAAGACGTTATTTAGATGCAAGACACGATCGGCTGCCCTCAGAGTCGGCCATCCGGCCTTCTTATGCAAATCTTACCGTATCTTCAACTATTCACTAAGAGGTTTATTTGGTAACGTACTTTGAAACTCTTCAAAGAGGGTGTATTAAATTTTTCATAACTGGCCACTTCACTTGGAGTGCGTTTATAATACTTGTTGTATTCGACGCTCGTTCTTCGATATTTTAAATTTCCTAACGGCGAAGTTTTGCAGCACAAAATGTTACTGTATAAAGCTTAAGCGAATTTTGTGTAAATGTATACGAGTTTTGCTTTATTAATAGTTTCCATGTATAAAATGTTAAACTGAAAGCGCTCTATTCAAAAGAGTAATGTTTTAATCTTATTCAGAATTTTTAACTTCAATAATTTTGAAGATACTACAATAAGAATATGATTACGTGTCCTCAAATTGGTTGTATTACAAGAAAAACACGTACGCTCTTGTTTATCAACGTATCTTGTCATCGGCCTTTAATTAATGCTGAGAAAGCGATTAAAATTGAATCAGTTAAATTTAGTCTTGCATTTTTATAACAATTTACACATTTATTTCATATAGCACATATGCGTGTTATGAGCGTTCTAGAAAATGATTACGAACACAACGAGTATGTCGGTTTTGATAATGATAGATAAAGAAACCATCAAACTTAACATACAATCATATATGATCTAGAATAATAATTCTTGTTAATATGAATTCAGATTTCACTAACTAAACTAAACTCGAAAACTACTGTTAGTGACGGAGACGAATTAATTCTATCTATGCAAAGGAAGGAGTGACCATAGTTCTATTTATGCATAATACAAGATACTTACATATTATATAGATATATATATATATTAAGTTCTGCTAGCACAAAATCTACAAACTCAAGTTTGCTCGAAATTGTTACGTCATCTAACATGCTTTCATGGTACTCACGATCCCACTAGCTTAACATTAGCTCGCTTAAACCATTCGCAACCGCGAGAAACTCGTGACAATAGTATCTCAACATAGGGTGCATCAACATTGCATACTTTGCAAAATGACTAATATAAAAATATACTTACTTATTTACAAAGATTATCTGTCTCACGTTTATACAAATAACTGTGAACCACTAAAGTTATTTGACCCTACCTGTACAATTGAATTAAACCTTTGCATGTCTAACGGCAGTAAAATCTGTAGCGGTCAAAATAACGATATCAAAATATTTCAACAGCCTTTGTTGTTGTCAAGGGTGAGAAGATAAGTTAATAGTATAATGACATACTATTGCTCCCTCTATGCCTATTCGACTATTTCCACGATCCTAGACTCATAATTTATAATTTCAGTTATGCTATTTTAATCACCCTTATCGAAATGATTTACGGTTCAAATTTGTTTAACTGTTTATTTATTTGTATGGTGGTTGTGGAAGAACAATCGTGTCGTTATTATGTTTATGGTGTAATGTCAAAATAAAATGTTTTCTCTTATTGTGAACACGTCATTAATTCGAATTTTATTCACATTATGGTGCGTGACTACATGTTTTAAGTTTAAAAATGTTTAGAAACACATCTAATCAGATAAATCATATTAAAAGTTTATATTAAAAGTTTATGATCTGTTCATTTACTTTGTATAAAGAATCGTGGTTATGTTATTAGTAAAAATAAAACAAATTTGTGTTGATTAATTTGATAGAAATCTTTGTACTTATCTTGTTAATGTACTTAGTTTAGATAATATTAAATTTATATCATTGGACGGACCCTAACATGATATTGATGACGAATGCCTGCCAATCGTAGTGTCACGGCAAATTAATGAAAAATTTAATGAGATTTTTGACTGAAGTGACAGAATACGTAGACCGTGGACTTAAATAATGGGTGGCCCGTTATATTGTGTACAATTACTGAACAGTCACTGAGCAATTCTTAGCCGGCCTAGCCAGTCGCACTCATTAGCAGTACCACTATAAAAGCAATCAGC
Source organism: Parascotia fuliginaria (assembly GCA_963082885.1). Classification (NCBI taxonomy): domain Eukaryota; kingdom Metazoa; phylum Arthropoda; class Insecta; order Lepidoptera; family Erebidae; genus Parascotia; species Parascotia fuliginaria. The sequence continues at coordinate 6,331,842 of OY720180.1, read as the reverse complement.
AATTTTATGAGTATTTCGTGGATATTACTCACATGTCGTATGAGCCACTATATTCAGCTTATGGTAATGGCTTAACTGATACCAGACGTACCTATAGTCTAAAGGTATTTACTTAATTCTAATCTCATAATAGTATAAAGCAGTCTCAGTTTTCTGTTGTCTATTTTTCCGCTAACTTACGGCACGCAACAGATTTTGGTACGATTTTCAATAGAAATTGGGGAATTTCTTTATGAAGGTTTAAAGTAATGAAGATGTTTATTATAGCAGAGAAAGGCCAAGAATTATAAATAATTAAATTATGTTGTAAAAATATGTAAGTAGGGATAGTTTCGTGCAAAGCCGGTGTGAATCGCTAGTTTGAATAATAAAGAGATAATTAACAACTTATCCACTAGAGTAGTAAGTTATAATCAACAGTAAGTAACTACTAAATGCTTTAATTATGTCGTCAACATCGAAGTTGTAAATGAGTTATATTGAATATATATAACTAAGTATTTATTTGCGTAGGAAACTAATAACAAACTGAGTAGCTCCGAGGGATGAGACTGCTATCTTGCTTGTAAATTATTCACAGTGTATTACACTGTTTATTGTAATAAGTAAGTACTTAATAATTTGTATACCCCCAGGACTCATAGATACCAATGTGGTGTAAATATTACCAACATTATTATAAAGAGAAATGTTAATAGTATAGATATTGTAAGCAAATAAAATAAAGATCGCTCAATTAAGTATTGAGAGCATGTATTATTTTATAATATAATAAATAGTCTATAAGAAACTGGTTCTGTAAATTTAATATTTGATGGAAAGTACTCAAACTAGGGATGTAGACTAGCACAAGCAAAGGAAAATTTAATAGGTACCTTAGTGTTATATTTTCACACGCGTACATCTGTCTTCATGTTTCTTCTTCATGAAAATTGTGTCAGTATAAAAATTAGAAAAAAAAAATTAAAATATCATAAGTTCATGAAAGTTGTCGTACTACTAAAGCGGTCATACCATGCAGTCACTAGTAGTCGAAGAATTAAGTACTTTGTGACACATATCTATTGGTACTGTTATGTGAAAAGAAACCTGAAACAAATAGTTTCGCTGTATACGCTAATCAATACGAGTAGAACAAGGCGAAAAGGTCTAATTTGTTGTATGTGTCATAGTTGTCTGACATAGTAGTGCGATAACAGCCATTTAGTAATATTCCCACGTTATTTTTGGCAAAAGTACAGTTTCTCTTCTTCGCGTATACCTCATACCTACTTAAAGTGTATAATAATGCAGCTGAAATTGAAGATATATTTGCCAAATATCATTACAATGGCCATCAAAATATTACCAATATTTATTGTGTACCTTTAAGTGAGCATCGGTTGCATAATCACCACACTATTCGTCCAAAACCTATCAATCAAGTTCAACAAAATCATTTTTTATTCTTTATCTGAAAAACGCAGTAATGTATGCAGATGACACTACGTCAACATTGTCCCTTAAAACACTATAGTATGATGTCCGGATTTTATTTATTTTTACAAAAACATCGCTTTGAAAGTACAACGTTACAACATAAATGTCCTTAGTTTCGCAGCAATGGATAGTTGTGAATTTGAAATTCCTGCATTATGCATAAAAGAGACAACGAATAAACCTCAAAGAGAATCTGCAGGGCATTATCCTCGGCCTTGTTTGAACTAACTTTTTTAATTTTCTTCATAAAATCTATCGTTTTTGAGAGGTCAAGCGGGAGGGAAAGTTTTAAACGCACTTATTCTTTGTATAACGGTTAAATAAAGGTTTACACAAGACAAAAATTGGATCGTATATTGTTAAAACCTAAACAAATGTTGACTTTAAAGTTTCTGTCAATGCTTCAGTCAACACTCTGGGGATGAATAGTAACATGTCGCAATAGAATCACTTATTCTTTTGTTGACACAGAGAAAATAGGTTTTTACGGTACGTTATGTGTACTAAGAAAAAGGTATGTGGTCTCACATAACAAAATTATTTCTTAAATACTTTTTCTTAAAAAAAATTATATTATTATTATTATTACAATCTATTCTAATTGTACTTGGATAGTGATGAAACTGATGAATGTAGTAAATGTTACCTTCGCAAAATATTGTACTATTTAAAATTTACATAAACGTTGTTAATATATAAACTAAAATATATTTGCTCTAACCGCAACAATCGAACAATAGTAATGAATTGAAAATCATATGTAAAAAGAGTGAACAAACGTTTTACAAATTGCTGGACTATTCCTAGCTCGGATGGCGCTGGCATATTGCAACCGATGACGTCACAGCATAATTGCACCTCTCGAAGAATGTGCATTCATTTGTATGAAGACAACGCATGATGCAGGCGGCTCACGGTCTGTAATATCAAGGGGTCATATTAGCACTGAATGACACACGTACACAACCCGCGAACTGAATTGGAAATGAGAACTGTTAATGCCGAACACCATTAGTTTTACTCGATTGAGACATTTGTGAAAAATTACTAGAATGTTTTGTTCGATTCATTAAACATTTGTTTATTTTATTCAAGAAATTTCACATAATACACCCTCTAAAACAGTCAATACAGTTTTTTTTTTGGAAAATATACATATACATAATTGTTTAGCTTCTATAGAAATAGAATTCACAGCATTCAGTGTAATGGTACCGTAATACCTACCATATGTGTATATTTGTCAATGATCTGCTACAATTTAAGGTTTTCGTGAGTGTTTTTCCTTGTACAAAAAGAATTAATAAAGACTAAAGTTATATGATATGAAACTCCCAAATAAATAAACTCTTGATTTGTTATATCTTTATTATTATATAAAGAGGCAGAGTTTGTTTGTTTGTTTAAACGCGCTAATCTCCAGAACTACCAGTCGGATTTGAATTCGGATCTTGAGGAAGGTTATAGGTTATATAACATCACGCTATTGGCGACGGGAGCGGAGCAGTAACCAAAGATGTAACTTAACGCTGGTGTAACCGCGCCGTGGAAGGCTTTATAAGTACTTATATTGGCAAATTATATTTATATGAAAACGAACTTGTCTATTTCTAGAACTGTCCTGGGAAAATCCAAGATTTTGTAACACTACACCTATTACCTGTAGAATAGTGCAATGACTGTGCAATTGATGTCACCATTATTTCTAGAAATTTAATCACATCGGTGTCGTATACTATAGGAACAGTGTTGACAACTAAATGATATTTCTTCCTATTTCACTACATCATATACTTCATAGATAAATAATTTGTTTATAGGTTACTAGCTGTCACCCGCAGCTCCGCCCGCGTAAATTTCGGATATATTGCATTTTAAATACTAACTTTCATTTCCTATTTCAACTCTTTAAGCAATTTTTCACGATAAAAGAGCTTATGTTGTCGAATTATAATTATCAAAGGTCGATTCTATATCTATACCAAATTTCATTAAAATCGGTTTAATGGGTTAGGCGTGAAAGAGTAACAGATAGACAGATAGACAGAGCATTAAAATAATATACGAACGACAGAGTTACTTTCGCATTATAAATACATAGTATGGAATGGATAGTAACACTTCAGCAATAGGTATACCCAATATTACTAACTTACTAATACTATGACTGCAGACTATATGATATTTCAGGCAAGACACTTCAATATTCGAATAAATATATTGAACCAGATATCGTCACAATGGAAGCATAATACACATCAATAAGTATCATGGCACCTATTGAGACTATAATAATATAATAATAATAATATATACGACTGGCCTGTTGGTCTAGTGGTTAGTGACCCTGACTGCTAAGCCGGAGGTCGTGGGTTCGATTCCCACCCAGGACAAACCTTTGTGTGACGAGCATGATTGTTTGTTCTGTGTCTGGGTGTAATTTATCTATAATATGTATGTATTTACAAAAAAAAAAGTATATAAGTAGTATATCAGTTGTTTAGTACCCATAACACAAGCAAATATAATTGCTTAATTTGGGGCTAAATGGCGCTGTGTGCATGTGGTAGAATATTATTATATTATTATATTATTAATATGTAGACACTATCACACATCGTCATCTAGTCCCAAGCTAAGCAGAGCTTGTGTTATGGGTACTAGATAATTGAAATATTATACATATACGTACTTTTTTTTTGTAAATACATACTTAGAATACATAGAAAACACCCAAACTGAAGACAAATACAAATGTTCATCACACAAATATTTGCCTTCCGTGGGAATCGAACCCACGACACCCGGCGTCGCAGTCAGTTTCACTAACCACTAGACCAACGGTGCAGTCAAGTAGTCTATCTATATAATATAAAACAACCAGTAACTAGACATAAAAATTTACTTGATTATATAACTTTTACATTTGAATGAGCTCTTAAAGTAGACTAAAATATTCTCTTTATCTCAGTCACAAATATACAATGATATCGACTACTTATTACCAGCCAGTCGTACCATAAAATGCATTGAAATACCCACAGGCAAATCGAAATTCGATTGAAAATAACCCGATAAGGAACAGTGTCAACTAAACTCGCCAACTTAACTTTTCCATGGAATATTTCGCCGGGTTATGGTAATAAGACTCTAAAGTATACTAAAGTGAAGTTACTTTTAATAAGTTTGCAAATGCAGTCGGATCGCTACAAGTAGGTGCGAAAGTGCTACCTCGACTACATTTTTCGTTCTACGTGCACTGACTTGCATTTGCATAAGAAGAAAATCCGATGTGAATTTGCAAGTACTACTTGTGATATTAATGTACTGTCATAAAGAAGTGACTCTGCTGTTTTGTGAGTCGCTCACCCTTGTCTTGCTTTATATTCAGCACGAATAAGTTCACTTTATGGTCCTCACCATTCATTAGCAATGTTTCGCAATTTGATAAAGTATAACTGACCTGTGTTTGTACAGTTCTCTCTATTATGATGTTTAGAAAAAAAATTCGCCTCCAGTTGGCGCCACTTCAATTGTCATATTAAGCCAATTACGGGGTAACTTTCAAAAAGCGCTTGACAGCTAGACCTGACGCATGGGTGCTGCCCTCTCGTGGCCACCATTTTAGAAACCCTCTCAGCAATTTTCGTTTGTCCTGCACGTGAATTATCTATTTTCTAAATTAAACATTAAAATTGCCGAAATGAACACTGAAAAATATGTGTTTTGAAAGCACTGTCAAAATGGAAAATCTTTTACCAAAGTGGCGCCAACTGGTGGCGAAAATTTTCCTAAACACCCTCATTGCGTAATTAAATAAGTAAGTAACAGATCTCTACAATGTGACAAATTAATAAATAACATAATAAACTTTGATATACATTACCTTCTGATATGTAATACTTATACATATGTATAATTTTATTTTACCTCTCTCAAATATTGAAGGCGGCAGTCTTCTTCAAGACTCCGCTGTCCATCTTGTGTCCTATAAGTTTTCTGTCAACTTCTTATGTGATTTTTGTTAAGTGATTATAGTTAAGTATATACGATAACTAGATTGTATACCTAACCATACTGCTTACTAATGGGAATGAAACCCACCATTTGTAAATTTTAATAACGATGGTTTCCCAGCCTTTTAGTCTGTATTAGGAAACTGAATCTTATGTTCTGAATGCCAATATCACTATCAGCATAGAAATCGCTTTCCTTTATCCATAATTTCTTGTATCCCAAGACATTATAATGCAAGTATGTACACAATATTGCTAGGCACAGGTCAGTCTCATGTACGGAGTAGTAATGTTTATAAATAACCCGTTCTGTTCTATTCTTATGTTAATACAGCACAATTAGAATACAACAATACGATTTTAAATTAGATCATTGAAGTTTAGAGACAAAGAACAAACTGGACAACGAGAAGCTGACATCCTGTATAGCAAACCCTATTTTGTGTGCAAATTTGTTCAATTTATGTAGCTAAGTATGTTAAAATTATCACTAACGTAGTAGATTGTACGGTAGTAGATCCACGCTGATTTCAGCATGAATGGGTCGGATCGTCCGGGGAAGTACTACCCTCTCATAGAAGATCGACTTAAGAGTAGTAGTATCCGTACTACTGCGTTTTGTTCGGTGAGTGAGAGCGCCGGAGGCCCAATTTCCCCCCTTTCCTCTTTCCTCATCTCCCTCATTTCCTTCCCCTAACCCCATTCCCAGCCGCCATAGTGGAGGCCACCATACCAGCAGTTTAAGACGATAGCTTTTGGTATAGTGGCCGCCACTTCTGGATTCCACTGACTGCTTACCATCAGGCGGGGTGGAGCCACTTTGGTAGGCTATAATATGTATAAAAAAAAAGTATACTATATACATACATACCTTCACGCCTTTTATCCCCGAAGAGTTAGGCAGAGGTGTTTAATCACTCACTTTCCGCCATTTTCTATTTTAGGTCCGATGTAACGGAGGAGGGCGAGCCTGTTGCCATATAGCGGGCACAATTACAGACTCCGGGCTAATACTGAGAATTTTTTGGCAAAAAACCCCAACATTACTTTGTCCGACCCAGGAATCTAACCCGAGACTTCTGCGTGGTAATCCGTACATGTAGTATAAGTATACTCTTTCCAATATTACAGATGCTGTGTTCTGTCAGACCACCTCTGATGAAATATACTATTTAAAATTTTGACTCAAGTTGGCACTCTAGCAATTAGACTTATCAGTCAACTTGTAACCACAGCTATTGGAATTGTATCCCATAGGTATTGTATAAGTATTACCAATTAACTGTGATAGCAACTCGTACGATGACTTATGACTGCAACTGGTTGCGAACCATGGGATAGAATTAAATCATTCTTATAGGCCAAATCTTAAAACGAATACTTCCAACATAAACAAGCAAAAGCCTTTCATAATACTTCATAACATACAAGATTTCCAGAGCACAACGCACTAGGTGGCATTCCCCACAGCATCGCACTAAGAGTGTATTGATGTTGTTAGTTATAGCACTTACCACTTCCCTCTACCGTTATGCAGTTTGACTTACAAATATACAGTCGAGATGTTTCACTTTAGAGACTCTTGTGTACTTAGGCCCCAGACGATTCTATTATGATAGCTTTTCGAATTGGATCAAATATTGGAGTTGTATATCAAGAATAGATTCGTTATCGGTTTGGATTTATTGTATATTTTTTTTCTATTTAACATCTTGTGATTTTCATTGTTTAGATGTAGTTGTACGTTTCAGATTTAAAATAATAAATATCAGCCTGTTTTAGTGTCCCACTGCAGGGCAAAGGCATCTTCTCTAATATAGAAGGCATGAGCATTGAAGACCATGCTGGCTCAAGGCGAATTAGCAATTTCAGACTTTTAAATTGAAAAGATGTTTTTCTCAAAACAAGTTAAGTTTAAAAGCCGGCAGCTTATTGAAATACCTATTATTCCGAGAACAACACTTAATTCAGACAAATATCTGTAGGTACCTATTAGAAGAAGATGTCTTTGCTGGAGAATGTAGATAAGCTACTTAATTCCTTGATTGGCAAATGGATTGGTGACCGCAGAATGATTAATTAGCTATAAAGATAACGCTGCATCGCTACACCACTGCTTCTTAGACCGAGAACAGTCGGTATTTTAAAACTTAATTGCTTTTAAATACTTTCACAAAATCGATCTAAATAGAAAACACAGTTCCAAACCTTCGTTATTCCGACAAATTGTAAACTAACCTCTATAAGCCGATACCCAGTACACAAAAGACAATGCAATATTTACAAAGGGACATATTATCGGCTCCCCAAAAAGGCTTTTCATAAATTTTCTACAACACCTCTGTAAGGTTTTATCCTTCAAGACGACATAGTAATAAAATCGCCCTGGTACATATCATAGTCAAAGTGAAGTGGGCCCTCCTCTTGAGACCCATCTATTCCGTTTATTCATTAATATTGTATTAAATAATCAATATACATCTGTAGCTTTTGGTTTGGAGTTTAGTATGAAATGAGATTTGAATACATTATTATTGAGTTGGAAACTTACTTCAAAGCTGAGTAAGTATATGAGTCACGTAGGTATCGACGTATACCTACGTACTAAACATACATAAATCACCAAAAGCCAATATTAAGAGTAAAATATTTTAACTCCTTTTTATTGTATTCTTTCATCACATTCTAATTCAAAATTAGAATAATAAAATAAGAATCATAGTCAAACTATGAGGCTGATACAGTGTTCACACTTTTCTTTATAAACAGCTTACATTGAATAATTACTCTTTTGTAGAATTAATCGTCGGTTAAAGTGCTATAATTTATAGAGATTACCCTGACCCATGAGAGCTCATTTTATATTTTGGATTAGAAGTAAGCCTGCCGTTAGTTACTTAAATCGTATGGATAATAAAAGTCACCGAATGATTTTATTAGCGGCTCTTGAGAATTTTAAAAGTTCATCAATTTTATTTTACGTTTCAGATCTACAGAAGAGGAGTAACAGGTTTTTATAAATTTGAAAAGTTGCATTAATATTGTCGTGAAAATAGCTGGTAAAAGGTTTTCAGTTTGATCCGCCTGTAACAGAATGTAGGAGAATACAATAAAAAACTTTTTATTATACACCAATTTGTTCTTACATTATTTATACACTTACCTCCTTTCTGGGCAACTGTTGGATAAACAGTAGGTAAAGATCTGTATAATTTTTTTAAAGAAATGGTACCTATTGAGTTTTTATGTTAAAAAGGGGCTTACCTTATGCTGGTTTGAAATGACATTGGGAATTCATGGGTGGTCATCGCTATGTTTGCGCCAAATGCCGTATGTTCAAAATTCTAGTAAGTATATACATTTATTGATATGATTCATAAATATATAAATTTTATAGTTTATGCCTGTTAATTGTATGAATGAAAAGCTATCATTGACTTTTAGCACATATTGATACTTGCTTGTTACTTAATTGTTACGAATAGGTACTCAACCTCGTGCATAAGAAACAGACAAGGTATCTACTTGGGCCTCACGATATTATCTACCACTAAATATATTTCATTATTATTTATATAATTATTTTTTTTTATAAATTAGCCTACCAAATTGACTCCACCCCGCCTGATAGTAAGCAATCAGTGGAATTCAGAAGTGGTAGCCACCATACTAAAAGCCATTGTCTTAAACTGCTATGGTATGGTGGCCTCCACTATAGCAGCTGGGAATGGGGTTAGGGGAAGGGAATGAGGGAGGTGAGGCAAGAGGAAAGGGGAAAAATGGGTATCCGGTGCTCTCACTCACCGAACGAAACCCAGTAGTACGGATACTACTACTCTATCGTCGATCTTCTATGAGAGGGTAGTACTTCCCCGGTCGATCCGGCCCATTCATGCCGAAACCAGCGTGGATCTACTACCGTTAAAAACCCTCCATATTTTTTAAATGCAGCTTTCAACTAAACGATCCATAACAACCAAATAATAATAACGAAGAAGCTTAAGGAAGCACAAAATAAATTCACAAAGATAAAGAGAGTATACTTAAAAATTTACATTTTAAAGGACTTCAAAATAGGGGTTGTAAATTGTATCTTTATAATACACAGGTTTTACAAGATTAGCTTAACATCGCCCTCGGGGTTGCTTTGATATCACTAACAGAGGAGATCAAACATTTAAATTAAAAAGACTGCGCATCAAGAGTACCTATCAACGTTCTTTTCATAAGTGCATTAGTTGCGTGGTTGATAATTAAAGAATACAGGTAGATACAGTAGTTACTAAGTACCGTTGAGTGATTTTTACTTTGATTTATCAGAGGGGTTTTACCTGGTATCTTAATTAAAAAGTTTTACTGATATTTAAACAATTTCTGAATGTTTAGAAAAGTGGTAGTTTAATTGAAATAAACATATTTAGTTCAACTAGCATATAATTATAATAAGCGTTTACTTTAGCTATTTTCTCTAAGTAGGAGATGAAAAAGAAAGATGACACTTACGAGTATAACTAACAAAACGAAATGCAAAAGTTCAGATGCTATTTATTATTGTTATTTTGCAAGAATACCGGTCGGCTTATTCATACTGAATTAATTGCTATAAATATAATATATATTTTTTTACTTTCATGTTGGGATAGTTATAAAAAATTTTGCACGTTCTATATTAATCAAATTGCATTATAATAATATGTGGAAACTATCACACACCGTCATCTAGTCCCAAGCTAAGCAGAGCTTGTGTTATGGGTACTAGATAATTGAAATATAATACATATACATACTTTTTTTTTTTTGTAAATACATACTTAGAATACATAGGAAACACCCAGATTGAAGACAAATACAAATGTTCATCACACAAATATTTGCCTTCTACGGGAATCGAACCCATGACACCCGGCATCGCAGTCAGTTACACTAACCTAGTGGTTAGTGTATATGATATAATATAATATGATATCTAGTGACCAACGGTGCAGTCGAAATATGATTATCCACTAACACTCACATTGTGGCTCTATAACGCGATCCTATTTCTTATGGGGATAGAAACTATTACAATTACGTCATCGACAAAGTCATCGGTCAACTAGCCAGTGCTATTGCAATATCGCCATAGGGTCATCCTTCATCACTTTACTAGGGAGACCTTGGTTAATAATTTTCGCTCGATTCTCATACTACTTCATTATTTTATTATTGTATTCACAGATATCATGTTTCTAGAAGGGATGGTTTAACCGCTTAGTCACAAATCGATCAGTTTAATTTAACGTATGAAAAGATCATAATTTATTGCTATGGGTAGGTATTTTTAGGTGTATTTTGGAATGTGGATATTTTTCTACTCCTTACTTAAGTCAGCATAAAATCAAGCCAATTATTGGGTGATATCTATGATAAAATGATAACACATACCAAATCAATCTATTAATTTTGAATAAAATTATAAATTATAAGTACCTATCTAAATTAAATCTTAATCTATAAAATATCCAAGTTAAGCCCTTTTATAAAGACTTCTTGATTTATTGTTTTTGTAATAAATGTTTACCTTAAGTAAACAGACCACCAAAGTAAATTTATCACGAAAAACGTAACGTCATCGTAACTAAGAGCTTTGTTTAAATCATTGTGGAGGCCGTCACGCCTATTACAATGACTTTATAGAAAGGGTTCCAAATAGATAATTTGATATAAGTGTTGTCTACTAAGCATTAAAGGTATTTTAATTGAATAATTCGTAGAGAACCCGATTAATCAGTAACCGCTGCTTTTTATAGTCTTTGTACACAACTTTCAAATTTATAATTTCTAATTTTGAAAAGAGTAAATAAAGGTTTTTAAATGACAGATGAGTTCATCAAAATTTTAATAAAAACTGAACAAAGGCCTAGAGCAGGTGTGTTTGACAGCAAACATTTTTTTTCTGATTTGTTAATAACGTGTTTTTAGTTACTGACCGTAAAATAGATGTAGATGATCATTAATTATTACAGACCCGCAGTTTGTTTTAGCTCGGTCACGGCCTACAAATTTATGTATGAGCAAAACCATTAAGGGATTGTCGCTTCGGGTCATTTTGTTCGTAACATATTTAAAAAATCTTCACTGTCCATAAATTAAAACGGGAAATTCGAGTTAAACACACCTTTTCAATGAAAATTAATGGACACCTTAATATTTTATTACCTTTTATTGCTATGCGAGCACCATCTAAAAGTCACTTCTGTTTTCTGTAGGTATAAATCTCTGATGTACTTTAAATAGCTGCGTAACTCGAAAATCTAGCACCGTAACATTTTCATGCAATTAAACCCCATCAAACCTTTTCTTATTTATCAACAATGGATTATTTATAAGCAACCTGTCCAAATTCATGTTCATATCACATCTGTAGCAGTATCGTGTGTCACAATTTCATCGCAGGTGAATGTTTGTTTTTATGTCCCTTGAGTATCATCTGGTCAATGAATAAAAATCCGAGCATTGTCACCTGCGCCACACATTGCGTGAGATCCGTCAAGGACATTACTTTTAACCCAATTAGTTTTATGTGAGAAGTTGAATTAAGTTGCTAATAGACCAACTTCGGTAGTTCCCACAGCAATGATTGACATGAGAATGTTTTAAGTAGTTTGTATGACGGGTTGCTTTGTCCATAATGATATAAATACACTTTCACCTTACTTTTCCATTTTATATCAAACTGAAATATGAATGGGTATTGTGGTGTGATGCAACTCGATTGAACCGAATTGCATTGCTCTTTTGAGTTTCTTTTTTGTAAAGATCACACGCCTACACGTGTGCAAAATCCTTATACAATAAAATTTAAGCATTGACGAATGCATTGTCAGTATTGCAGCGAGACGATTCTATTGTAGCGCATTCTAGTGACCTAATGACTTGTTTTGCACAAGCCCGTATCAGGTAACTTGTGACAGATGTACGAAGCCAGATAGTGGGAAAGTATGAGATGCAAACTAAGACTGAACGTGACTTCGTTAGACTTTCTACTATAATAACGTTTTGGGTGCACTTAAGTTGTCATTCGTGGGAATATAAATAATGGTTATGACAATCTCCAGTGTCATCGAAGAAACAATGAGAAAGTTTGTTTGTTAACTACAGTTTAACGTTGTTGCTAAGTATTTTAGTGTTACAAGCAATATTTAATCTAAATAACGTTGTCAAAGCACAAAATATATTTCTTCTACCGAATCATGAGTTCAATAGCCTTTCGTCTGTTTTCAAGGAATAATTAGGTACTCAAGATATTCAGAAAAATTCTTTTTTAAATCTTACTTATAATTTTGCTGCTCGCTTATAATTATGCTTATTAATTTTTATAAGATGTAACCCACTGCAGAGAAAGGCTTCTTACTGAAAATAATTTCAATATGATGATACTATAAAGCGAAAGCCCTATGAGTATTTAATAATTTCGAGTTCTGATTCCCGAGCCAAGGCTTAACGATTGTCCAAAAATTTTCAGTGGCTTGTAATTTGAGCTAGGCTTTTATTTATTGTATCTAAAACTTTTTATTTTGTTTCAGAATAATATTCATAGAGGCGACGTCCGTCGTCAATCGTTGTTTCGATGACCTAGATTAACGTGTGGGGCTGCACACACTGCAAATCCTGGTAATAATAAAATCGAAGTAAGTTAAAGTTGTTAATAATTGACTGATTGGCTGCCTCTGTGGTTCGGTGAGACTCTGTACCGACTGCCACGCACAGCTCGCGGGTTCGATTTTCGCTCAGTGCAAATATTTGTGTGCATTGACACGTATATTTGCATTGGTCTGGGTGTTTTTATGTATAACATGTATATATTTACAAAAAAAAAAGGATATATGTAGGTATGTATATCCGCATTCTAGAACACATAACACAAGCTATAATATAATATGCTTATCGTTATCGATGGCACTGCGTGTAGTTGTTGAGATATTATATTTATATATAAATATAATTATTATTATTATTAGAGTTCTAGAAATTTATTCATATTTCTATAATGAAAATAAAAATAAAAAATAAAATGTCGGATTTTATAAGATTAAACTGTTCTCACAAATGCATCATCTCTCTACAGAAACAATTAAAAATCTCTGTTTCTAAATGGTAAGTAACAACTTATGGCTTAACATCTACTTATGTACGAGTACCTCTCAGCTACAGACAGTATCCCAAACTCTGCAATGACTTCAACAACCACTTGCCAAGATTAAACAAGTACCTAATGTAATTATATTACTATTGAATTATTGAGTATGTGACCTATAAGAGCATCCTATACCTATTGGGAAACCACTTACAACTAACTATATTACGGTGTACTTCTAGAAATATAATTATTAAATGGCGGCTTTAACTACATGGTCGTAGTAACAATACTAAAACTCGTAAGACAAATAACTTACAATATACAATAATTAATGTATTGAAAAGTGTAAAGAGTTAAATTGCTAAAGTTTTTATCCACATAAGTTACTATTTTCAGTACATGGATATCCTGAAAATAGTAATTTTCTTAAATAATTATTTTAAATTTGTCCTTGATAAAAGCTGTGAACAAAATTTTAGACAGACATATTTAAATTATAAATTAATTAGTCAAATTTCGACTAGCGTAACTGAAGTGGTGATTAGTGAAGTACTTAACCCTCTAAACCCTAATCCTGGTCCCTATTAATTTGGGACAAAACGCGTGACATAATTGAAACATACTGCCGTAGTGCAGGTTAACACGCACAGCGGACAATTATGGTCAGTCAATTGCATTGAATCGACTGCCAGTCTTTTATAATGACCTCTGTAATACCTAAATTGGTAAATGTTCAATGTATTGTTAGTTTTGCACGAATTAATTTATTCTTGTTGGCCGCGGTTAAATTATCAATCAATTTTTAAATTATTACGTAGCGTATTAACCACAATGTTGTACGATTTAGTACGTAAAACATTGTGTTTATATCTGTTAGCAGTTTGACCAGATTTTCATAAATTTTTTAACAAATGTTTATCGAGAGTTATAATGTTTTGCTTTTACGGTATTGTATGGATGCGTTTAAATTTTTACTGTTAAATAACTTAGTTATTGCGTTAGGTTAGAACGCTCGACTTTGTCAAATAATAAAAGCTTTTCAATATTACTCATATTATCTATTTTATATTAAGTTTTTTTTACTCCGTGGTTAGCATTCATATTTAAAAAGGCAGTATAAGACAGCAGAATTTAGGGAATCGCATACCTAACATCTCAGTAACTTTCTCACCTAAAACAATTTGGGTGCCATTTTTAATTGCCTCGTCGATGCATGTTATATTTGAACTATTCAACTCTTTTCAATAACGCGTTTGTAATAAACAAAGGCAGGCACACGTTCTGTGTTAGTTTTAGAATAATTACTATTCGTATTCAATTCCAAAAGATTCAAAGAGTTCAAATATCTGTAGAATTAATTAATTTATAGATCTTTTAGATAATCTCTTTGCAGAGACATTCTTCTTTTCTATCGCGCTAGCAGTACTTTTCTATATACCTATTTATTTCCTGTTCTGTATTTTGGTTTGATATTCAAGTCAATCCTTTATACATTCACCCTACTTTTAACCCCTACCTACCCCAAAAGATCGTGGAACATAACCGAATATTATTCATATCTACAGATTTTATCATTTCAATCTGTTACTATATACATTTGCCCTTTCCTGTATCATTAAGCCGTACCTAATTTAAATTACCAAATTTAACTTCAATTATTTTGAAGTGAGCCGGTGCGTACCGTATCCTTTTCACATCACCCTTCCCCTCATTACAATCCACAATTCTCCATTTCTACATCTAGATAAGAGCACCCATCTTTATTCTGCCCTCCCTTCTCTGGAGGCCATTCATTTAATTTCGATTCAATCCATAGAAGCGAAATCATTTTTGGTACGAGTAGGTAGCATGAGATGAAATTGATAAAAGGTTAATCTGTTGTTTGTGACTGCGGGATATGTATTGTGCAGCCCTTCGATAGTGAAAAAATTATGGGTTAATATTTTTGGAAGATTGAAACTTGAAATTGAGTAATAGCTTATTATATAAATTTTAAAGGTATCAAACGTATTTTAATCCTTCTATAGTATAACTTCAAACAGGTTATTTTATGTCTTTACCATTCAAGAATTCTAATCTTGGTCTGCCTCTTAATTCTTATTTAACAACCACCTACCTATTTCTCTTACAAGAATTTACATTATCTCATTGATAAAAAGTTCAAAGAAATAACTGATTGTTTACTTAAACAGCTACAGTTGAGGTATGATTAATATTAACTAAAAATCAAGCCTTTTTTATGAGTTACAATTAGGTATAAAAAGCTGCTAAAACTGACTATCATTAGTTGATGCCAGCATTTTTATTCATTTTATCGACCCAAACGGGTAATTCATTATAGTTTCCACATGGAATTTAATAACTCGTTGAACGGCATAGTTACGCCATGGTTAGTGAGTTCTGAGTATTCCATTCAGCATTTGTTCGCGTTTTGTATCAAATCGTGATACAAGCAAGCTATCAGGCCATCTCACGAATATTTATCAAATTCAAGATACTTGGCTGTTATCCACACAAATTGGCTTCTATTAGCCTCCTTTCGAGAATCCCTTTATCTCATTCTTCGAATCTATTTTCAGTATAAATGTGTATTTCAATGCAAACATAATATTTTTGTGTAGGTATTCTGAAATAATGAGGGTGGCATGAAATCGGCCAAAAAAAAACGGGAGCAAACCTGTGTTCAACAATAAAAGATTTTCCGAAATGGTAAAGATAATTTAGCGATTAGCTTTACCTAAGGCTGAAAACTTCAGCTTAGAAGCAAATTATAGTAACTTATAATAATAAAAATAAAAGTGTAATATAAGTATTTTGTTAATTGTCAACTCTGGTATATGACGTACATAATGAAAATACAATAACGAAAGAGTTTACCATATTATCAAAAGTAGTGAAGAGAAATGCTTATTTTTATGACACATAAATCTCACCCAATTGAGCAATTTCATCGTTGCAGTTAAATGACAGTTAATACTTTCTTACCTCAACTGTGATATCTTATCGTTACATGGATAAATCGATATGTCGATAACAAATATTTTATTCCACCGCTAGCCTTAAGCCATATAGAGCCTAGCCTTAAGAGATTACTGATAGATAGATCTTTGCCAGACATATACTTACACTTTGACTTAACCTGAGACTGTCCACCGGTCTACCGCCATCTGACCCAGTCTTCCTTCATCCTCACCTTTCTTCACTTCACCAATATTTTATGAACGTAACAAGTAATCAATTATGTTCTTATTGTTATACTTGAAAATACAACTTGACAATGTTCTGAATCGGAAACAGCAATTACCAATGAAACACACAAAACACCGATTAATAAATGTAACATAAAAGAAACACAAATTGTATGGAAGAGTGAAATTGTTTCCTATTCTTCTATCTTCACAATAGCTGTGTAAGTACGTATTATAGTTCATTTGGCGCCATCAAAACGTTTGTTTTTAGTGCAAGCGACATAGTTCTGTTTTTAATACAATGGCCGTTCTCACGATGTTAGTCAGCCACCATTTTGAGGAGTCGTAACATTACGATGAAAAGGCCCTTTTAAAATGAAGGAAAATGAATGCCGAAATCTCGTCCCTAATAGCAATTTTATTTTTCCGAAATGGTACGTGGAGGCCCTCGTCACCGATCTATTTTGTGAGTGTTGTGTATGAAATAAAATGACATATAGGCTGCATACGTAAATTCCACTTACTAGAGTCAGCTTTGAGTCTTCTTTCTATGCTCCTAAAGATCACATTTATTGTTTGGAAATCGCACAAATATCTTGGTTTAGGTTACTTGCACTGTCAGCTCGCTCCCCAGTGCTGCACCCTAATCGAATTGCTCTACGGATGGTGCGTCCCATCTTGTAGGGCGAACCCCTGTTCCGGACATCAGAGGCCGTGCTGCGAAAAATAAATAAGCGCCCAAATCAAAAGGCGAGGCTTTAATTGGACACCGTCGTTCTTTGAGGATTACTTAATTTGATATTGTCACTGGCTTTCAGAATAAATGTAATGACGTAATATGTCTGGATATGATACGTGTGCATAGCTTAGTGATATGGGTTTGATCTCACAAATAATGTATAGTTTGATGATAAAATTTTATGTTATGAATATGCAGTCTATTTCTGTTTACCATCTTGACTTTAAATCTCTGAACCTTCTTTTCGTTTGAAATCTGCGCATTTCGATGCAAAGTAATAATTTAAATTGAATTTTCTATAAAATGTCGTATAGAAAAATAATTCTAGTTGAAATTCTAAGTAGAGTATCGTGTTATAGATGGTCAATTAGATGAAATAAGAAAAATCACGGTCGTATTTATACATAATATAGATAATATGTGTTATTACAAGACGAAATGACTCTGATTTCTGACAAGAATACTACACTATCTTTATCTTGCTCACAAGTAGAATACGTACTGCAATAAGACTACTATACTATAGACTATTTTATAGTATTCTGGTTAGGTAAATGACATATGAATAGTGGCCACGAACGACCAATAAAATTGTTGACTGCTATAGTGACATTGCTAATGAGTTCGACAGGTTTATGGTCAAATATATGAAATGGATTTTCTGTTAAGAATTTCGCAGCAACAGCTAAGAGGCTGGGAATTATATTCGATATACAGAATGATCTACAGTTACCTACAATGTAATGGCGTTGGTGAAATATAAGTGTGTATATTTCATACTCAAGCATTCTAAGAAAGGAATGATGAAGATAAGTTACATTGTAAAATCGCTTTGGACACGCTTCACGACATCATTACTGTTCCCATAACTAATCATGCTTATTAAACAAGTTAGAAACACTTTGCTCTAGCAAAAACCTATTTTCACACACTTATTTACATTGCTGAATTCATTATTTCTTCATAAATCTTCTCGTGTCTAAATCTGGACTTGTTAGTCACGTTTATGACAAAAATGCTTAAATTTTTGCAAAGTTTGTTATGCGTTAATTGTGACCCTTTTGTTGTTGTTTTTAAGGTTCATTATTTATTACCATAAAGACGTTAGTAAAATTGGTGTATTTGCTAATTTGTATTAAAGTTAGTAGGACGCGTGGCTGGGACTTGACAACGCGCGCCGTTATTTCGTCATGCCCGGCCGGAACGAATTGTCTAGGAGAGGAAGACCCTTATATAGGCACAAAACTAGATATATATACCTATATCATGTCTGTGGATACGATATAATCTGTTGTTTGTTCAAGTATAAGTCAACCACGCTAAATTAACGATGTTTAAATGGTGTCTTGTTAGAACTACAAATGCATTGGTAGACATGTTTTTTTTGTTTATAAAAAAAATAATGAACTTATAAGTATTTAAAAATTATTGTTATGATATAAAAATGGATATGTTTCTAAGAAACCATTAACCGATTCGTATGCTGAAGTAAATTGGAATAATCTAATATCCTTTGCGGCGCCTGCATCACTCACACTTACAAACATGCACAAAACAGTTACAAATGCAACATCCGGAAGATATCACAGACCCCTTTCATACGTCTCTCCCCAAAAATCACTTCCATTAAGTGAACTTTGTCACATGTCCGAAACAATGAAAGTTGAAATGATTTCGTTGACATCTCAACAGATTTTTTTTTTTGGGTGTTATTGCGCAGATTGCTCTCATATTATTTGTATAAGTTTTATTTAATATAAACAATAGTAAAATAGCCTGTGTCATGTTGCACCTTTGTAATATGGGTAGCTTTCAAAGTTTTTTTAAGGATGATTTTAGTTGCGTAAATACGGTTACGTTATAGGCAACTAGGGATAACTTAATTTTTAAAAGGTGGCTAACATTCTTGTTTCTCATTATAAGCAGCCACTAAATCACATTAGCGGTGGACACTGTTCATTTATAATCGTTGCAAACTACTTGCACGGTAGTCCTCACTTTGACGGATTTGTAAGATATTGACCCCACAAGCTGGTCAATAGTTCACAGTTTTGATTTAGTGACATAATTATATATGTAGTACAGAAAGGTTTGGACCGACACACTTAATGATACACTAATCGTAATCGTAACAATTATCGTATCAGACATCATTGTGGGAAACAATAACTTATCAGATTTGATACTTTAATTGAAACTAAAGAATAATAATGCATGTCAGTCAATCATAATCATTTTCTCGTTACACTCCCTCTTACGTCTAATATAACTTTAATGGATTCAAATATACCCGATTAAGCATTTGAATCAAATAAATTTTCTAACTTGAAAGTCTAATAAGAACTGGCACGGTGGTATTCTGATTTATTGAACACACTGAACCGGCAAATTTAAATAAATATTGTTATCGAAGGAAGATTGTTAATTCTTGAATCAATCTGAGATAAAAGCATTTATTATCTTCTTACAGGCTAATATATTAAACAACATCGGCTTATAAGAATTTAATTCACCAGTTTCTAAAGCAAAGCAATAAAAATCGTATTACGTCCATTTTAATTTAATATATTATAGATATTTTTAAGTAAAAATCTGATTTATTTTTCCCTTATTCTGCTCAATATACCATAAATTGTGTTTAGCGTCTACCAGTTAGAGAGTGAAATATTTTTCAATGTTTTTGGTTGGATTTTTCTATTGAGTTGCTTGCAACTTGTGTTTCGAATAAATTGAAATAAAGCTAACTAAATAGGCTAGTGTCCGTTTTGTTTAAAATTGAGAACCAACATAAAAAAAGCCCTGCGAGATTTGGCATAAGTAGTTAAAGTTCATTGATATAAATAAAATCATAATGTAGTCAGAATCATGAAAGTATTAACAATTTAAAATATTATGCAATGATTTTGGGAGTTAAACTCTCTGAGAAAAGAATAACAATATCGATGTTGAACTTAAAAGATTCATAAATGGTAAAACTTTGACGCACTACATAAAAACATCCTATGCTATATTGTCAATAAGCTAGGTATATATTACCTGAAATCTACACTAGTAAAGTAATAAGGTTCTTGTTGTTCTTGGTAATATATTTTACGTAAATGACGAGAATGCCTTTTATTCATATTTATTTTTTCGTCTCTAAAGAAGTAGACAATTTGCCGCGTCACTGCATCGCAAGGAGAAAAATGCTCCGGTTTTTCTGGCTGAAGGGGATCTAAGCGGTGGATTTTATTTTTTATGACATCATTAACTGGAGGAAGCCAGGGTAAATAGAGCCTGCGGTCACAGGCCTCTATTTTAAACAGTTGATTGCAAACATAACGGCAGGGCAGTGATTTACATGCGGCTTTAGTTGGAATCTTGTTGACTTTAGTACAGTGGTTAGTGGAGGCGGATGATGAAGAAAAGTTATAATACTGGTATTAGAATGTCAACTCGAATAATTTATTGACGCAAGGCTAAAGTAGACTATAGCATAAATAAGTTGTAGATTTAACTTATAACTGTAGCTTTATCCGGATATTCTTACTGAGGCCTCTGGCAATCCATCTGGTTGTCTCGCTATTACCAACGCGACGAGTCTATTGGTTTGGAACCCGACACAAATATATTTTTTTTCTGTATTAGCCTACCAAAGTGACGCCACTCTGCCTGATGGTAAGCAGTTAGTCGAATTCAAAAGTGGTGGATACCATTCCAAAAGCCAGACTACTGGTATGGTAGCCTCCACTGCGATGGCTTAGTGAGATGCTTTTTCACGCCCCGCTTAAAAGACTCGAGATTTGCTTACCACGCATAATGACCAATACGCATAATGACTAATACGTGAATTTTAATTATGGATGTTGCCTTTTTAAAAATATATAATAATAGTAATTAAAAAATTAGTAGTAAAGTAAGGAAGTATAGTAGGTATGTGTAAAAAATATGACAAAGAATCAGCTTCAATGACAATTTAAAAAACGACTTATCGAAAATAAGAATGTAACTATACCGATATGACAGTTTGCAGCACTATCAGCCTCTCTTGTTACAGTTTGCACCTAAAATAAGAATCCCCCGCTGACATTGAAAATATTTATGACATAAAAACATTTCACACCATCAAAATCTCGGAAAATGTAATTTTAATATTGAGAAAACAAATCGGGTGCTCGACGGGGGGCGCTTCTGTCACTTGATCCCTCCGGCTACCGTTTACGTCGTCGGCTCCCATAAGTCGTCCATTCGAGAACATAAACTATCGAGTTTCATAATCGATAGATTTAACATGACTCGATGGTGACTCGAGTCGAATGACAGTTTGAGCGTAGAACATTGGTCTGTTCATCTATTAAACAATGTACCTGTATATTATTGCAATTTAATGATTTTGTAAGCGAGTGTAATAATAGATACCTAATAAAGAAAATAAGGCATCGCTTGAATTGTCTTTTAAAAATGATTATCGATAAATTTACCTTCTTATGCAGCGATTTTAATTATTATTAATGTTGTGTTCAAGTTTTATCGAAAGTTCTATCTGTTATACAAACAAAGAAACGCTGCCTCTTTGAATACTATATTATACTCAGACAAGATAAACTAAATTTTGACTTCTCATTATTTCATTCATCTGGTGATGGTTAAGTGCATCTCTTTTGAGAAAGTGGCTTAAGAATTGTCTATACGCAAATCAGCTGTCATAATTTTTCAATAGTCTTGACATTTATAAGTATCATTCACGTGATCTAAATTAGTTTGACTTAAAATTCATTGAAAGGTGATACAACAAATTAATGCTTATAACAAAAATCAAACACATTACAGTTATTTGCTCTTATTTTGAGAATAACAAATTATCACCACAAACTTGCAAAAATCAAATTGTGAGGACCCGTTAGGAGCAATTTGTGATAATCACTGTATAAAGAAAGCTTCGCTCTCCTGAGTTGATTCCGAAACTCATTTGCGGTATATGTTTTGATCTAAAGTTTCTTTACTACCTGTAGGAATACCAAACTTTGTCTGCAAACGAGACTAGTTTTTAGCTCTGTTGGTTGTATAATATAAATAATATATAATACTAATGAAAGTTTTTCTTTAAGCTTGGCGATATTATAACTTTTATAGTTACAGAACTATGAAATTTGTGACCCTGACTGCTAAGCCGGAGGTCGTGGGTTCGATTCCCACCCAGGACAAACCTTTGTGTGATGAGCATGATTGTTTGTTCTGTGTCTGGGTGTAATTTATCTATAATATGTATGTATTTACAAAAAAAAAATGTATATAAGTAGTATATCAGTTGTTTAGTTCCCATAACACAAGCAAATATAATTGCTTAATTTGGGGCTAGATGGCGCTGTGTGAATGTGGTAGAATATTATAAAATATTATTATTATTATTTAAGCTCTTGAGTGTTTTTTTTAGAAGCGTCTAAATTTATTATTGTTATAAAACGGGCCGTCAGTTAGCGCTGTTTATAAAACCTAAACATGTTTCATGTTGACATGAATTTGAAACACAATTTGATGCGTTGGGATTGATGGTATTGGATCAAAGCGCACCTAAATTGGAAAAATATAGATATAGATATAATTAAGTGGTAATGTAAAAATAAAAATAAATGTATTTCCTCAGTATGATAGTCACACTAGGCCTCATTACAAGGCGCTCAAGCGCATAATTTTGCGGTTACCACCAAACGAGAGGAGGTCGCAGGCTGCGGTTGCGAGCCACGCGCTCGCCTTTGACGTAAAAAGTATTTAAAAATATATTTTATAATAACACTATTATTTATTTTAATATGTAATAATGAGTAGAGGGGTAAGTACTAAAATTAACATACCTATAAGTAAGATATCGAATGCGTCACAATCACTATTAACAACTAATGAAGGTCATAAAAAATACTGCTGGATGAAAGTAACCATTTATTTCTAAGCTAGCTCAAAGGTCATTTCCATATCAACACGTAGATTAAAATAACATATTAAATATTAAGACGAGAAATTCTATTTACGATACATTTATATGCATGTATTTTAAACAGATGAGCTGAGACTTAAGCTTTTGTAATATCAATCTGACCGATTATTCACAGTGTCGTTCAAAGCGACGAATTCAATTGTACTAGACATAAAACTCATTGATCCAAAAGCCGTGCGTGAGACGTCGCATTGAAATTTTATAGTTGGTTTTATTACTTATAAATGAGACTGTTAAATTTATAGTTCCTATGATTAGTTTTACGATATACGGTTGCTTTGGACACCACAGATTCGCCGTATCGTCAAATGTCCGCAACGTCGTCTCTTTATGTTACAGTAAACATTAATTAAGCAGTAAATTGTTTGGTAATAAGACATCATCTGTTTTTTTATATCAACCATCGTTCTGATAAGCGGCTCGTTGCCTAAAACGGGTACTTGTTAGGTATAGAACGCAGGTCAATGGCCTAATGAAACTTTATGCAAATTAATAAGACTTGCTTTAGATAGTGTTACCAGGTTGATGTTTATGTATTCTACCAGTTTTAGTTCGTTTTGTCTATCAGTTTTGGTACTAACAAGTTATAACTTTATTCTTTATAGCGAATCATACTTCCACTGTATAAATACACAACAAGTACAATATTTTTTACATCCTTGATCAAATTGATATCAGTCTTAATAGAACTAAAATTAATGCAATTTGTGTCAAGGCTACTCAAAATATTCAATTGGTATTAATAAACATAATAGATGATTATGCAAGCTGACACATATAAAGTTAGAAATCGTGACACCCATGTATTGAGGAACTAACGAGTCAATAATATTAAATCAGATACAAGAGTATTTATGCATGCATACACATGATCGTCTAATTCCATTGCCAAAATATTTGTTTAATAAGCGGTAATGGTTCCAAGGCTACAAAAATAGAAAATGTTAGTATAATATTAAAAATGATATGGAATATGTCAGACAAGATGTTGTAGAAAATTTCAACTCGTAATTCCACAAAGAACTTTGGAAATAAATAGTTGTTGTGTAAATAAATAAACTTTAATGTGGTACAAGGTTTAGCTCGCATGAATTGTTACAGCGCAACACATATTTATTTTTATTGCAGTAGTTTGTTCAAGTGTCTTCACAGAAGTTTTAATTGAGAGTAACCGCTTTTTCCACTCACTTTGATATTCAATTACTTTGTAACATTTACGTATTTGCTTGCGTTTCATGACTGCGACTCAATTTTAAATCTTTCTTGTAATGTTTTAAATACCGAATTTTCGTGAAAATATACATACAAACTGACCTAACGCAATGTATAGCCTGTGAACTTACCAAACAATGATTAAACTTATTAAAACCCTCCCATAAATCTTAAAACAATAAAGCAAAATTTGCATATGAAAGCTTACGTAAGTCTCGGCACTTTGCAATCACATAACTATTAAAACAAATGGCCACATGCGACAGATATATAAGACATTAATCGGTGGGATAGAGAAAGTAAATGGAAGTCAAATAAGTTGACCCAAGATTCTTTACTACAATCAGCGTGCTATGTCCAGTCTTGTTGGTCCTGTCATTCTTGTTAAAGACGAAATTCAAGCCATATTCAATTAGGCGTACCTACGTAGAGCAATGAGCTGTTCAACTGTAAAGTGAACTTACTTACTTTCTCGTCATTTGCATAATAAGTATAATGGCCTCATGCAATTTTTTAAGTATAACTTTTTGTGCCTTATTAACCCCCGACGCAAAAAGGACGGGGTATTATAAGTTTGAGGTCTCGGTATGTGTGTGTGTCTGTGGCATCGTAGCTTCTAAACAGATGATTTAAATTTGTTTTTTTTTGTTTGAAAGTTGAATTACTCGGGAGTGTTCTTAGATATGTTTGATGAAAATCGGTCCAAGATGGCCGGCGCCACAAAATGACGGCTTTTATATTTTATTTTTTTAAATATGGGTATCAAATGAAAGGGCTTGACTAGAATAATGTACACTATGTCAGGGGTATTTTAAATTTTCAATATTTATATGTTATTATAAGCTAAGTATCGGGTTACACTTTTCGGGGCAATAATCAGATATAGATGACACTAAAACATGTATTGTGTCTACAGTAGTGTCCATGAAAGGGTTAAGAGCATGAATATTTCTGTTACTATCAAACAGCCTACTACAAACTGCTGGTTTCTAGCGATGCAGTATATACCAGACCTCAAGCAGAAAGCGACCATTTTTCAGGTCATAGCTACCTAGCCGTTATGCAGTTTCTACTTGAGACCTTATTTATTTCAGCATTAATCAGTTTTACAGCAGATATCATCAGCCATTTTCACTTTAGCTTCCTTAATCTGCAAGTTTATTCTTCAAAGAAACACCTTAAACAGTTCGCTAGAGTACCTTATTTTGTGAACTAGTACTACCTTAATAAAATTATCCAGATTTAGCCACTGTAGCCATAATAGCTAGTCAATACTATAGTAATAATGATAACTTTTTAAACAATACACAATAGACTTACGTATAGATATATTTTATAGCATTCTTTATATATATAAGTTATAATAGAGCAATGAACAACTCATAAATGTGGTCTCATCTTAATAATAACTGTGGTTTTCTTATATGAAAAAGGTATGCCTTTTACAACAACGCCAACGCTAAAACCACTCAATAGTTTATATAAACGTCCTACACTCGGTTTAAAAAGTTATTTGATACAATTATAGTGCAGGCGCGGTTTCTTATATAAACAAATTGGACCGACATTAGTAATTGTACTCATACTATAGTCAGAAGCGACAAAGCGATAAATAGACATTGAATTAGGCCCTAAATTAACTCCCTGTGGGACACCATTAGTCAGTAAGTGAATGTTTTATTGTGTATCGATTTCTGCTTCAACGTGATGCTGATCGCATTTTTACAGAAATATATCTCTAAAATATAAATTTACAGAACTGTGCTCTACGTATAAATCAGTTCAGTATGAACAAACCTCAAACAAAGATGATGTCATATAATAAATATATCCCTCTATTATTTCGAAGAAATTTTAATTAAATCACTTTAAACATTCTTAGGAGGGAAGCAGAGTTCGTCATTAATACACGACAACTAATGCTAATGGTTGTGGGTGGTTAGATGTTCAAACATGAGCCGTTTCGCTTTGACGACAAAAATGTAAGCTATATTTAACTTTGTTCATTAAAATTTTAATAGGGTTAATATAAATGGTACCATAAACCGGAATAGCTACATAATTATTTTAGTTATAAATAATCAACGTGTTACATTTCTTATGGCAACATGACTAAATTTAAATTTTTTTTTTACTTGTCAATAATCAAATAATTCATATCATCATTATCTCAGCAAAAAGACGTCTGCTGATGGACATACTCATGTATGTCCATTCAAGCATATTCGACAACTTGGTGACGGGAAATATTTATTAAAGCTGACTTAAGCCCGATCAGGGTGAAGATGTAAACAATTGACATTATTAATATCGTAAATAAATATTGTATTAACTTAAAACTCAATATTACCAAAGTTGCACTGAATTTCTTTTCTACGTGTATTATAAATTGATTTATCACAACTACTAGTATAAAAATGATGGCAAAGTGTCAAAACAATCACATATTCTGACAGCTCAGGATATAATCTTTTACATCAAAAACCAAAGTAAGACATAAGAAAATTAAAGCAAGACTAAAAATAGGTGTTTGTCGCCAAGAGTAACATTTTTGTCGCTCGGTCAGATATGATTTAATGGAGTGGCGAGAGGTTCGTTAACATTAATAAATTCATATGCTCCTACTACGGTAGATTTTGTTAAAGATTCCTTTATAACATTTAACTAGCTGTACCAACTTGAAATATGTTTAGTTAGTGCAGGAAGTATTTTTTTTTTTATTGCCTGAGCCAACAGCCCACCTGATGGTAAGTGGTAACTGTCGCTCATAGACTTCTGCAATGCCAGGGGCTCTGCTAAGCCGCTGCCTACCGTGATATTAATGCTCTCTTTAAACCTCGTTTGAAGAAAGACATGTCATAGCGCTCGGGAAACACCGCAACTGGTAGTTCGTTCCAGAGCCTGCACGTACGTGGGAGAAATGAACGCTGAAAACGAACCGTGCTAGACGAGATCGTGTCCAGGTAGTATGGATGAACTTTGCTGCGATGTCGAGTGGTGCGATGATAGAAAGGAGACGATGGCACCAAGTCAAACAGTTCCTCAGAGCACTCCCCGTTGAACATACGATAGAGCACGCATAGAGAGCCAAAGTCCCTCCGCTGCTCCAGTGACTCCAATTTGTCTGTGAGATTGGGATCGTCGACGATTCGAACAGCTCGCCGTTGGAGGGAGTCAAGTGGGTCGAGCTGGTATTTGGGGGCTCCTGCCCACAGGTGAGAACAGTACTCCACGTGCGGTCGGACTTGTGCTTTGTATAGCACAAGCCGTTGAGATGACGTAAAGTACCGTCTGGCTCTGTTCAGGTCGCCCAGCTTTTTGCTCGCCAGTTTGGCTTTGTCTTCCAAATGACTCCCAAATTGGACCTTGCTGGATATTTGAACGCCGAGGATCCCAATGTCATCGGAGATACGGAGAGAAACTCCTTGGAACTGAGGCGCTATAACAAAAGGGTCCTTCTTCGCAGTGTACGCGCATACTTGTGTCTTCGTGGGGTTGAAATGAACTAAGTTCTTCTCACCCCATTCGAGAGCCCGCCCGAGAGAGCCCTCAACTTTAGAAACAAGTTGTAACCGTCTCTCATGCACGGAGCTCCGAGGGACATTCTGTTGGCTAGTGTACCGCGCGTCACCCGTGCTGTCATCTGCATAGCAATGCATGTTCTCAATGGTTAACATGTCATTGATATGCAGAATAAACAGCGTTGGGGAGAGCACTGAGCATTGTGGTACGCCAGCATTAACCATCATGGTATCGGAGCAAGCACCATCAACAACGACCTTAATGCTCCGACCATCCAGGAAGCTGGCGATCCATCTGCAAAGTCCCTCGGGGATTCCATAGGATGGTAGCTTCGATAGAAGTGCTTTGTGCCAGACCCTGTCAAACGCCTTGGCAATATCAAGGCTGACAGCCAGAGCTTCACCCTTGCCCTCCAAGGTTTCTGCCCAACGGTGTGTGAGGTACACGAGAAGATCACTAGCTGACCGACCGTGACGGAAGCCGTACTGGTGGTCGCTTATCAGCTGTTGCTCCTCAAGGTACCTCAGGAGTTGGGAGTTGATAACTCGTTCCAGAACCTTGGACAGCAAGGATGTTATCGCTATCGGTCTGTAGTTTGACGGGTTCGACCGGTCACCCTTTTTAGGGATCGGGTGGACGTTAGCTACCTTCCACGAAGATGGAACTCTATTAGCGGTATATGAGAGACGATAAAGGCGCGTTAAAACGGGAGTCAACTCAGGGGCGCACGTCTTCAGAACCACTGCGGGGACGCCATCTGGTCCACTCGACTTGTGGACATCTAGGAGCCTGAGCTCTCGCCTGACCGCACGTTGAGTGATGCGGATTTCCGGCATTGAGCTTTCACACCGCGAGATGTTGGGTGGTGTGACTCCCCCGTCGTCTAGAGTCGAGTTCGAGGCAAAGAATTGGCCTAAAGTGTCAGCCTTTTCCTTTGCACTATGGACCAGTATGTCGTCTTGTTTGCGCAGTGGCGGGAGATTGGACGAGCAGAAGTTGCCTTGGGCAGCCTTGGCGAGAGACCAGAATGCACGGCTCCCTGAAGGATAGCTTTCTAGCCTCTCGCTAATTCTGGCAACGTGTTCTGCTTTGGCCTCAGCGATAACCTTCTTGTTGAATCTGGAAGCGGCATTGAACTTACGCTTCTCTTCTCTGACCCGCGGGTCCTGGCGTTGCCTAGCACTGTTCCAGGCCCTATATGCGGACTGCTTAAGGTGCGTCGCCCGCCTGCAGGTTTTGTTAAACCAGGGGCGACTGCGACCGCCAACCGGGATTTTTGCGTTGGGGATGAATAATTCCATCCCCTGAAGCACCGTATCGGTAATGCAGTCCGCACATGTGTCGGGATTTCCGGAGGAGAAGCAAAGCCGCTTCCATGGGTAGGACGCGAAAAATTCACGAAGCCCATCCCAATCTGCTGAGCTATATCGCCAGACTCTGCGAGACCCGGTTGCCGAAGAGCGATCGGGTCTCACAACAGGGGCTTTACTACGAATAAGGCAGTGGTCAGGTGATCCGAGTGGAGCATCGACGACTACCCCATAGCCGTTTGGGTGAGTAGTCAGCAGAAGATCCAACAAAGAAGGTTCATGACCCTCTACGTCTGGAATGCGGGTGGGCTGCATTACCAGTTGAGAGAGGCCATAGGCCGAGGCCATATTGAAGACAGTTCTGCCCGGGAGGTCAGTCATTTTTTATGGTGAACGTTGAAATCACCTAGGACCACCACCTCCGCAGACGGATGCTGTTCCAATATTTGGTCAATCCCCCTTGGACGTTCTCGGTTATTTGGGTGACTCCCATATCACTGGCCGGAGACCTGTAAAGGCACGAGTAGATTCGGGTAGGACCCCTATGGTCTACTCGCAGCCATAGTATTGATAGGTCCCGGCGTTCGAGAGCCCGAAGGCGGCGACAGCAGATATCACCCCGTACGAAAACGCACACCCCAGCCTTCCGGTGGAAAGCATGTTCCAGCTCGTAGCCGGGGTATTTAAGGTACAATATATCGTCCGGGGCACATATCTGCGTCTCCGTTAAAAAGAGCAAGGCAGGCCGCGCCGACTCAAGGTGTTGATGGACGGCGTCGAGATTACTGTGAAGACCCCTGATATTGCAGAAATCCATTTTAAATGTGGATTTGGTGTCCGCCGTAAATACGTTGCTCTTTCTCTTTTTTGTGGCCATGGTTTGTAGAGAGAGTGGGGGTGAGGTGTAATTTGGGAGGCGAAGTCAAGGTGGTACCCAAAGAAAGAGCGGTGTGTTGGACCCGACCAATCCGGGAGTTGAGTAAAAAGCTGACGCGGGGCACGGAAGGGCCCCCGATGCCCCCCCGCTCACAACTGCCGGGATCCACTCCGGTCTCCCATTCCGGCACGACGGCTATGAGACGGGATTTTCGCCAGCTGGCAAGACAGCCTCCCGTGCGGGATACACATTCGGTTCGGGTCCTGACTGGCAGGTGGCCGACGGATAACCATTCCCATCGGGTCTCCCTGGACCCCGCGTCAACTCGTCACGCTCAACGAACAGGCCAAGACTTTTACCACCGCACGTCTCAAGCATCACCAAAACTTCGCCACTCAATTGGGAATTGAAATAGGAACACAGGAACGGCTGTTTTCCCCTTCGTACGAAACACAGCTGAGCTGCTATTACCGAAATAGGTAGAATTGTGGTACCAACCCGTGCGGATCTAGGTTAGACCCTACCACTATAGTCAGGAGAGGGAAGGAAAGACGGGGACTTCATATCGCGGATGTATAGGTGTACGATAATGAAGGCTCGAGGTGCCGGGGGCGCGTACCCGTATCTCCCGAAAAGCAACCGGACAGGTTGCAATCCAGTCGATTCTCTGACATAATATTATTATTTGTCAGAATTGACATGGCAATTGTTCAATGTATTTGTGCGTGCTATTCTTGTATTATACATTTTACGTGCATTATATTAGTCTTTAAGGATTGTCATTTTAAAATTTGTGTTACAAATACAAGAAATTACTATAAAATCACGCTATTTTTGCTTACGTGTATGATGATGTGGTGACCGCCGATGAGCACTAGAAACGCTAGAAACAAAAACAGGAGGCGGACACATGTTTTTGTAAGCTTTAACACGCGCAATTCGAATATCAGTGGTAGGGCTCGAACTTCTTCCTTACCAGACGCTTTTAACTTTCCTTCGGCACTTCGTTAGTCGTGTTTGTATTTATTTAAAGCGTGATATGTTATCCAGCGACTGAGAACAGGATATGTGCCCAACAAAGTCTTGGGATTCATTTGCCATTTCCACGCCTAATCTGTAAATGTTTTGCGGACTTACTCTAATTCAAGTGCAAGTGAAATCGTGTGCAAGTGTTCCGAGAAATATAATAAATGTTAAAGCTTCTTCATGACAGGCATCTCATTAGCAACTTAGTCATTTAAATGAATGAATACAAGCGGTATTTTTGTGCCAAGTCTTGTATTCTTCCCTTGAGTATTTTCTCATAACTGAGTTTAGTAATGTACCCTTTAAACCTTTGGGCAGATAACATTCAAGAAAGACTAATTTTCAATAAGATTATTTTATACATTACATATTCGTAAGTTGACATCTCAAGATGCACCTTCTATCAAAACCTGAACTACAATAACATCTTTAATTTTTGAATTTGCGCTATGTAATAGTGAAATTCTTTATAGTCTATGCAACAGTTACAGTAACTACTTACATTACATCAAAATATACTTAAACTCACGCGATCATGCATTAGGTATTAACATACCATATTTTACTTGACGGCATACAGATTACAGAATAAGGAAACTGTAAGTGTGTTTTGTGATGGTACGTGGCAACACAAAAATGTGAGGGTAGATCTAAAATCTACTTCGCATACGGAGCCGTTACATCGCCTCGTATGTCTGCTTGCCACTACGACCGGTCTAACCTGGTCGAAACGTCAAGCAAAATAAGGTATGTAAATACCTAGTGCATGATCGCGTGAATTCCCGTACATTTAGATTTATTATATCATGGAACGCAAAAGTTTAAAAGTAAATACTTGCATTACGCCTAAAACTCTAATAACAAGCCGAGCAAACGCCATAAGCTCGAAAATACCACTTTTAAAATAGCCTTACTTGAATAAATCGTTTCAATTTCCTCTAAGAGTTGATGCAAACATGAAAGTTGGCGGTTTATTTTAAAAGTATGCGTTAAAGTTTATACGACGCTCAAGAGAGCATGTCGCAACCAAAGAAAGAAATTGAATTTGTAACGTGAGAGGGCGCTCGTAAAGAGTTATTATTATAGGTGTTTCTTTTGTTTGTTATAATAATGCGCTCCGTCGACGTCGCGTTAAACAAAAAAATCTCAAAGGACTAAATTTACCATTTTGCGCTATAAAAATAAATCCGTTCTGAAATTTTTACGCTGTGGCACTTTGTATAGGTCCTCGGTGTGAGCGAATAACATTAGTTATGCACTTGTTGAAAAGTACAGAAACGTTGTAGAGAAAATCTGCTTTGTTATTTTCTTACATTATTATAGAAAAATTATTTTACTTACAGGTATTTTACTAATAAGTACTCCGCATAAAACTATAAAATTGGTAACACTTTTTTGAATACCCATGAAATGAATTAAATGATTGCCCATGTCTCTTGCCTCTGTCTATGATGGTTGTATTGTCCCAATTATTATCTTACGAAACCAGCTGGAAAACTAACCTTCTAAATAACTGTCTCTAAATTATACCAATTAGTTTACCAACAGTTAAAACGTACATAAGTTCCGTATTCTATTACCTTTAGTCAAAATAATACTGATAATTATTTACGCCTTTGACCTTTGCTTCGTAATAAAATATTAATTAAAGAAAATATGAAGTTGTTACTGTTATCGGTAAAAACGATGCTATTATGTCAGTTACAACGAGCTCACAATTAGTCAAGTTAAGAAAAATCATCGTTCGGTAACTTTTAAACAAATGATTACTGACTAGAATGACTATATTTTTAGGGCAATTGATTGTATCAAAAAATGTCATACAGTACAAACGTAATTAGATTTTAACATGGTCCAGATAATTCTAAAGTGTTGCACCCAATACTGTCCATACCAAAGCATTGTGTTCCTACAGCAAAATTGATGCCAGCAAAATGACGGACGGCATTAATTAACGCGATTACCCTATTCGTGATTGGGGGCTAATGGCAGGGCTGTTTGAACTGCCCCGACCTATTTGTCGGACATTTGTTTTTGTAATTAAAAGTACATATGAGTTTAATCGGTTGAACAGAGCAGGAATATGATGTATTGTGTTCTGTTTTTTCATATTGTAGTTCATCAACTACTTATGATTTATTCTCTCTTTTTAAAATTTATTAGAATCTTTTACTTCATCAAGAAATCTGTTGATAGATGTGATGATCTTACTCGTGACTATATTTGATCTATACCTATACTTATGAGCTTACTTATGCTGGTGAGCATCTTCAAGTATTGAGTTACTAACAAGGATAGCTATCACATGTCTGTTGAGGGCTATTGAAACAAAACTCTAAACAATTTGAGAATGATCAAGTGGACATAGGGTGGCGAGTGGACTCAATGGGTGAAGAAGTGAATTAGAAATTCTAAGCTTCTTATTACAAGTCTCGAAGCGGCTTTAGCCCTTTGCAAGTTCCGTACTATACTATACTAAGAGAGATTGGATTATAGGGTGTGTATTTCTAGGAATGAAGCTCTTCAAAGATTTTGGACAGTTCAGTTTTAAATACCTCCACCTACAAGGTGTCGTATGATTGTTTAAACTCTGTAAGGGTGAGGGCAAGTGGTGAATCTGTGCTGATCTTTATCCTACTGCTATACGCCTAAGATGATTTAGCTTAGTAAAATAAAAAAGAGGTTTAACAATTGATTTGTTTATTATATGCCACTTTTATTTAAAGCAAGATCAAAACGTCTGTACCTATTTGAAAAAAAACCATTACAAAAAAGATATTCACAATAATACATAGAAGAATATAAATAAAGATGTTCTTAATCAAATTTCGTTCATAGAATGTCAATTTTAATTACATTGAAATAATGTTATTATTCTGAAGTGCTGAATAATTAATTCATCAAGCGACTCAAAGAAAAGTAATCTGATAAAACATTTCAATTTTAATAATATTTACAGTTAGGCTAATTTGAATAATATAATTAGTCAATAATCGTTGAATAAGAAAACATCCAAATATTATGATGTTTTATCTGCGAGTAAAAAAGTCGGACGACAAACCAGAATAATTAACCAGCTCCTAATTATTTTCTATCATGAGATAAATCGTTTGATTTATTGACATTTCTGAAACAGATAAAGAGTAAAATTTACGATGTTTGTATGATAACAGGCTTATAATTGTTTGTTGCGACATTTTAATTGAGCTTGAATCGCGTTGTTCCGTTGAAATATTGCTGTTGGAAATTCTACGTTATTTATTGTTAATATGAATTTCAATACGTCACTGATGAGTTGTTTTTTATTGTGGACGTGATCAAGTGTAGGTACTGTTAGATTTTAACAGTTTCATGCTGATGTTTTTCGTTGAATATTCAAATTGTTAATTTATTTACGATATTGTTTTATTGATTTGTATATTTTGTATTAAAAGTGAGATAACATGACTGCATGGTCATAATTTAATGCTATTTACTTACAATGTTAGTAATATTTAGTAAAAAAAATAATTAATCGTTTTTTTTTTGTTTCGTATTGTGATTTTTATTAGTATGCTTTAATCAATTTCTATATACTAAATTTTAAATCTTACTACATTAAGTATGTTATTTCAAAAACTTTTAACTTTTAAAAGTTAATAGGTACACTCAGATGTTGTTTGAACTTTACAGATCTGAATTATAAGCAAAGCAACAAAACAAAACATACCGTCCAAAATGTAAATAACAGTAATAACTTACCAGCTTTTACTTTTTATTTCGGAATTCCAACAGAGAACATTGGAACGTTAGAACAGAACTCAAGGTTGTAATATCTTAATGGCTCAAGTTTGGTACAAATAGTCGTCTAGAGGGCACTACTCTTCATTAGGAAGGAGTCCCTGTAAATTATTCTTAAGGTCACTTTGGTGCTATATAAGTTAATTTAATAATAACTTTGTACACTTCTCACGTACTTGCTACGTTCGTGATGATATTAATTAGCTCTCCGTGTTGCACTGACTTGGTTTTCATTTGTGTTTTGAATATTATTTGCTTTGTTTCTACTTTTAGATTAGCAGCTAAATATAGACCATAGTAACTTTTCCTTATAGTGTCATAAAAGGCTACTTAATTACTACCAGGAGGATAATCTGAGGTCAAGACAATGTACGAGTATATTGTAATCGACTGTTGTATCTGTTTAACTACTTGTACTTGTATTATGCCTAAGTTTATACATATTTGAACAAGCCTAGCTACATTAGGGTAGACATTTGTTAAACTAATTTTGTAGCTATTATTGTGTAGGCAAAGGCAAGGTAAACAGTGTTTTTTAAACAGTTATTTTTATTTCAAAAGCATGACCCAGACTAAAGCGTGTTCCAATTATATTCTAATAAGAATAGCCTTAACCGATATTTTTCTATTAAGAATCGTGGTAGACAATTACTGATGCTGAGCCAAACCAGTCACTGGACTCTATAGCTTTACAAGCCCATTTAGATATGACTAGCGCCTTGTTTACAAAAACAATTAATTAGACAATACAAAAGGTGGCACAATAATTTCTGCCACCAAGCGTACACGTACGTGCTTCCTTTAAGAGTATTCATTGTAATATAAGCAAAAATTACAATCAATGGGCAGCCTAGGAATAATTACTACGACTGCAGTCTTCTGTAGAGTTCTTTAAATTTGTAAAATACTGTAAGATACACGCTCCTTGACTACCACTAGTAAAGTTATGTTTACATGTTACGCCATGTGTGTCGTGGTTTCTAGTGCGTAGAAATGGTTCAGCACTAATGCAGTAGATGGCAGCACATGTATTTGAATTTAAAAACAGTATAGATTACTGTTTTAAAATTTAAATGCATGTGCTGCCATATCATACTTCTTTAACACTTCTGCATACCCTTCGGGGATAAAAATCCCCGAAGGGTATGCAGAAGTGTTTGATGACCTACTTTAAAAAAAAACTTTTGTTCATTGTTTATATTTTATACGCTTAATTAAGTTTTGTAAGAGTCTCTATTTATTTGTTTTCTACATGTTAAGACCACGGTTAGGACAGTCAAGAGTTATTATATAAAATTCAAACAAAATGGTCTTTATTTGTAATAAACTAAATCCTAATAAGTAATCTATACATATAATAAAAATGTAACCGATCGCTGTCTGTACATGAAAGATATATGAGAAAAAAATTATTGGGGCCGTTATCAACGCAAATAGAACCCAAAACAATGATTGTTAAAATTTTTTCTGTTTGTCTGTGCGTTTGTTCACGCTAATCTCAGAAACGGCCTATCCGATTTAGATATATTTTTCACTAATACATTGTGGTAAGCTTCACTTAACATTTAGTGTTTGTTTTATGTCAATGGTTCATAATAAAAAAAGTTATGCCAATTTAAAGAATCACGTCGAACATTTGTTAATTTACTGCGAAATCTGATTGAAACAGAGACTATAACAGGTTACGGAATAGCTGATAGCGTTTTTATTTTTCGGATTCCTCTTATTCTAAACAATCTTCCGTTTAGTTTTAAATGAGTCGAGTTTCCAGTGAGCCTATGTTTCGCGATGACAATTAATAAAGCCCAAGGTCAGACACAACTAAAAGTTGTGGGCGTGGATCTAAGTATTAGCTGTTTTTCGCACGGTCAGCTTTATGTGGCTCTATCGCGTGTTAGCATTCCTAGCAGCCTGTATGCTTTGATCCCCGATGCCTATACGTCTAATCCATACATCCATACACCCCTACATATAATATAAGGCTTTGTCCTGACTGACTGACTAACAGACAACGCACGGCTTAAACTGCTGGTCGCAGTGACTTGAAATTTGGAGGGTATGTTTGTCTAAATGTCTAGAGGTTGTATTAAAAAGGGTTTTTTAAAATTTAATTCCTAAGTGTGTGAAATAGGGATGAAATCGAATGTATGAATCTTCTTCATTTTTTAACTTACAGTTTTGAAATTTTGTTTTAGGAATTCTATTTAAATAAAAATATCCCTATAACTTTATCCCTATAAATTTTATTTTAACAAGGGTGGATTTAGAGGGGTGAAATTAGGGATGAAATATTCTATACAAAGATCTTTAGCTTTTGAAGCTAGCGACTTGAAATTTACAGGGAGGGGGAAGGGCGGAAAAGGAGTAATTGAGGAGAAGAAGGAAGGGAGGGGAAAGTGAGAGGGAAGTGATGGGGAAGTGAAAGGAAAGTGATGGGGAAGTGAGGGGGAAGTGAAGAGGAAGTGTGGAGGAAATGCGAGAGAAGTGAAGGGAAAGTCAGGAAGAAGTCAGAGGGAAGTCAGGGGTAAGCCAAGGAGAAGTGAGGGAGAAGTGAGGGGAAAGTGAGGGGAATGTTAGAGGAAAGTAAGAGAAAAGTGAGGGGAAGTGAGGAGAAAGTGACGGAGAAGTAACGAGGAAGTGAGGGGGAAGTGAGGGAAAATTGAGGGGGAAGTGAGGAGGCAGTGAGGGGGAAGTGAGAGGGACGTGAGGGGGAGAGTGAGGGGAAGTGAGGGGGAGTGAGGGGGAAGTGAGGTGTGAATGAGGAAAAAATAAGAGGAAAGTGAACGCGGAAAGAAAGGAGTTCTCGAATGGTGGAAAAAGGGAGGGGAAGGGATAGGAAGCGATAGGAAGGGAGAGAAAAGGAGGAAACGAGGGATATCTTTAGGTAGGTGAAAGAGGATTTGTACGAATGGAAGATTAAAAATAGTATGAAAAACAGTATTTAAACAATATAAAAATGTCTATTAGAAATAACGACATTCACGCGAGCGAAGCCGCGGTCAAAAGCTATCTATATACATAAAAGCAAAAGGTCACTCACTCACTTATCACGAAATCTCAGAAACAACAAGTGCTAGGAATCTCAAACTTTGCATTGTCATTCTTATTAGGATATAGGTGCTCACTTAGACGGAATTTTGCGAAATCCATCCCCTAAGGGGGTTGAAAGGGGTAGCAAAGTTTGTATGAAACTTCTATAGTTTTTATAGTAGGATTACCAAATTACTAGAAAATACTCTTTTTTTTAATATTCAGAAGCCAACCTTATTAAATGGGCAAATAAGAGTCGCAAGTTTGTGTGAAAGTGGTTTGTCAGTTTTAGCGGTAGCGGTTTTAAGCTGGATTCGCCATAGAGACGGATAATACTGATACAATGTACGATTGCCATAAAATCAGGCACGCAATATTCTCATAGAGTCACCCATCTGAATTTTCACGCGAAAGAAGTCGCGGGCAACAGCTAGTACTTAATAAAAATATCATACAATATTATCTTTATTAAATAGGTAATTATAGGTAAAAATATATTTGATAAAAATATTTATTGTAAATTATGCATTTCTTTCGTCGTTTTAAACTTTTGTACTATTAAATAGGTATAGGTATACCATTTTAAAACTGCCTTCTTATTTTCGTTATAGTTATCATTGAATGCGTCCAGAACCTACAGAGGGCAAAATATTGACCAAATTCTTTATAAGCCATAAATTTAAAAAGTAGAAATATAACAAGTCTAAAAATGAATCTTTAGCTCCAAAGTTAAAACTCTTCAAAACGAATAAACTCCCGAATAAATAAACTTTATGTATTATAAACTCAAGTGGATAGTACGGCGGGTGGCCACCTCAGGCGAAAAATTTTTGTCCGTGTAATTATTTCCATAGAGTCGTAGACTGTTATTTATTTTTTAATATAACCTTTGTTATTTATAGTCGAATAAAAATAATAAATAAATATATATAATAATAGGTTTTATGTTGGATACAGTTTGAAGTATTGATTTAGTAGAGCGTAACAATGAAAGCCTAAAAGGAGCCATTAATTTGTTTGATAGTGAACTAGAATTATAATATACATATTTTATAAAAACAGATTTTTCTGGTTTCGAAGAAACTCACGAAAAATTATGTTATAGCAGATTACACTTAGCAATTAACCTTTACAAAAATAAAACGATGTTGTGAACGTAAAAGATTCTAGTATACAGCAGGTCAATCTTACCTACTACTGCTCAAAATAAAGTTTTGTTCGAATTTAATGAATTTAGAGTTGCCTTTAGATAATAGTTATCGACTTACCATTCGATGTCAGTAATCTTATTCATAAGTTTATTTACCACTGTTTCCATCACATAAGAAGTATCTTCTGTACTGTCTTATCCTCTAAGAAATCTTGTGCACTTGTTTAAATTTGCAGTTAATTACTGGTATATCCAAAGCACCACCTTAATTGTAATTAACTCAAAATTTAAACTGCTATTGAAGAATTTAAGTGAAAGGAAATTTCAAGTAAATTGGAAGTAAGAAGGACATTCTCTCGTCATCTGAGCTCCTCGCTCACTTGCCTCTATGTGAAGTTTGTATTGTTGTATAGGTATGTGTATGTATATTTTGAATTTGTTGTTTGTATACCTTTTTATACTGTCATCGCAATGGTTAATTGTGACAGTAAGTAACTGCAAAACTTTCATAGCTTTGAAATTTTAAAATGTGAGGGAGGTGAAACCTCACTTTGACTAAGTGAGAGAAACTGGCTGATTTTTGTGCCAGTATGCCGATTTATAATTCATTTAATAATAATGTACCTACTTTCAATGTTTCCTTTAAACACAAAATCCATCTTAAGTTAGCGTAATATTTAATGTTCATATTCTTTTTTGTATGAAAAGATTGCCTTCGAGTAAGCAATAATAGGCTGGTAATTTATTAAGTAAGTAACTATCAGCTACTACCAACCTTTTTCTAAATTATGACTTTTTCTTTTTTGTATCGTCATTCAAATATTTAATACAAAACGCATGTAACCACGGGGCACGCCTGGTCTAATTTAACGGTAGTAATAAATTATTCGTGTGTAGGAATAACGACGGCCGATCAAAGCTGGTTTGTTATGGAATTTGATTGGTTCGTAATTATACTCAGTTTTAACTCGTTGACCAACTGAAATTGCTCAGTTATCAAAAAGTTGGATATAAAATGTAATGACAAGGTGCTCAGGTATGCCCGTTCGGATGTAAAATTGGATAAAACTTGTGACCTTTATAGCATGAACGTTATGTTAAAATGTTGTAGTTTCATTTTGAATATATAAATACGCCATGATTTCTTAGATAGACGGTCGACAACTACCACCAAAAATATTATTTTATCCGGACTAAAATTTTCATATTTAAAAAATATTGACATATTTATGTCAGCTTATTAAGAAAAACAAGACTTAACTTTTTTCTAGCAAGACAGTTGAAAGAGTTACAATTTAATTTATATACCAATACTTAACAAATATTATGATTGTAAGTAAGGATTAAAAAATTTCTAATAGGATTTCTGGTTTGTCTATTCTGAGAGCCTGGACAAGTGGTATAAATGTTGATAGAATATAATAGACTAATCAATGTATGGGATTGACATAAGCTAACGCCAACATTGTCGTTAGTTATTTCAATCCGATACATTTTTTTAATGTAGTCCACTTGTCTAAGCCCTCTGGTTTAGAATGTTGAATCATCCTAATTGTAGCTAAATAAAAAAAAAAGTTATAATAACGATTGCAAGATTCTTACGCGGACTAAGTTGTCAACATCTCACTAGCTAAAACGTCAGCTGTGAGTCGGTTTAGGGGACAACTGCAACAAAGTTAAGAAGGGAATTCAATTTCATAATTTACTATTATGCCCCAGTTTGTGATAAACTGATAAACTAAAAATTAACTAATCACCTGTTAAATCTCATGTGAAGTACCTAAAAGCTACTAAAAGCATGGATAATTAGTTTAATTTGATCTAATTAGTTACTAATTAGATTAAATTATTAATTAAAATTTAAAATATTTATTACTAAATATTTATGCTTTTGGCAACTCAATTGGTACTTCACTTGAGATTTAACAGGTTATTAGTTAATTTTTCGTTGACCAGCCTTTTAGACACTGTGGGTTAGTATAGCTAAACATAATTAAGTTTTCAACATACTTCAGCATTTTAGTTAAACGAAGAAACTTTTTAATAAGATGATTAAGGTGTCGAACATGTATGTATTAGCTACATCGGTAGTAGTTTCTTTAGCCTACGGATATGGTTATATTCTCTCAATTGTAGAAACAATGCAAAGCGAATACAATCAAGTTGTTGCTGATCGAAAGAGCGAAGAAAAGGAAAGTGCTGAGTTCGCAGTTAGGCCTCAGGCGCTTTCAATTACCGAACGAAATGAAAAAGTACGCGTCCTCGGTCCTTCGTCTGAACTTAGTATAGTATTGAGTCTGTTATCAATATCTTTTTCTTTTAGCCTTTATAGTTGCAAATTGGATATCACGCAGAAACATTACAAATGACAGGCAAATATAAAAGTAGAAACAGTTTAACTAAGCAACTAAAGCTATCTCTATACTATTAACATTGCTAACTGTAACGAAACGAATACAAAGGCGACTGTTACAGTTCAAACAGACGAAACGGAGCCCACAATAGAAAACAACAAATCAAAACGGGTATCCAAACAAAAATGTGTTCGCAGAAAACCGTAACCAAACTAATATTTTACAAGCTAAATGCCGAAAAGTTCGGTAGCACCAATCTTGTTTACTATAATAATATATTACGGGTTACGTATCTGATAATGCTTTAATTACATATCAATAAATTTAAGGATTACTATCTTTAGTATCAATAAGTTTTAGTACGAAAAAGAAATGTTGAGATAGTAACGTTTTGGTTAAATCAGAAATAAATCACTTACATGTATTATATTTTTTTCAATGGTGGCAGAGAATTGTCTATAATGCCTATGGACCCTACAAACGAAAAAAATATATTTGCGTCCTTGTAGGTCAACGCAGTCACCGTAGAAAAAAAATGTAATTGTAGCAAAAGCACTTCTCATTCTAAAGGACACAACGCATTTCTAAAGGATAAATATTATTATTATAATATTCATCATTAATAATGTTGCACTAAGTTGAAATCAGTTAAATATTACAAACATAATATACAATCCTGTCAAGTAATTTTAATACTGATTTCGAATCAGAATATTAATGGTAAAGTACCTAGAAGCTGTGACTAATTTACTGATATAAGCTTGTGGTTGCGGTATTATAGATGGATACATTAATGTTTGGGGTTCTTTGTGGTTCAAATAATTCATATAATATGTCTCTCAGAGCTGTTATGCTAATATATTTGCTACTATAGTATTAGG
The DNA here is from genome assembly GCA_963082885.1 of Parascotia fuliginaria. NCBI lineage: Eukaryota > Metazoa > Arthropoda > Insecta > Lepidoptera > Erebidae > Parascotia > Parascotia fuliginaria. The sequence continues at coordinate 6,289,188 of OY720180.1, read as the reverse complement.
GAGTAGCACATTAGTTACGAATTATTTGAAGTTTAATTTTGGACTTCGAAAATAATTTTTGTCTTAAAAATAATTAAGTTCTATTTTGTACTTGAAATTAATGTCCAAAAACGAAAACTGTGTAAGTAATCTATCTATACCAGATAAATAAAACTACTATTAATTAATATTACCTACATATAAACATCATTCTAATATTAAAGCATGTTGACAACGAATTTAAATTTACTGTATCCAACGCTAACATAATTAAAATACATCGGCTAAAGTTCGTCTATAAATTTTAATATGAAATAAGATTTGAATTTATCTTGTTTAGTACCACTACCATGAAATTAACGTGCGTTTTTCTCAACGTTGACAACGAGAATTTGTATAACAACGTTTAGACTAAGGAATAAATACCAGTGGCGTTGTTCATTTTAAAATATTTTGCGCTATCATCAGTTAGACAAAAGCAATTTTCAGTTCATGGTTGCCTACTGCCTGATATACTTAGGTTTTGTCCCCACCTTAGAATTAGAAGACTCATAAGTATTGAAATAGATACTCAATATTTATAATGCTAAATCATTTAGTAGGCAATGCTTTACCATATTTATACAAAATTTCTAACGAGCGTTAAAATGTGTAATCACACATAAAATATTACACATTACTGAATAATATTATACAAATAAATAAACCACCTCAGAATTACAAAGGTGACATCATAACAACAAAGAGGAACAAAGAGTCGCTAGCACTTATAAAATAGCCGCCATTCATTATCTGACTTCTATAAAAGCTTACCAAGAATCACTTTGGCAATGTTTTCTAAGAACAAATATTTGGCCTGAGATATGGCCAAACCTCAAAGTCGGCGTGAAAAATGTGATTCCGAAGTGTTGATACAAGAAAAATATCTAGTTTTACGACATTGTGGTCATGTGAATACGATTATGTTTATAGCTAGATTTTATTGCGTTTGTGATATATTTATAACATTGACTATGTAACCCACAGATTTGCACTTCATAGACTGTCCTTTAATACGTTTATTATTAAGTTACTGTGACTAATTCACATTGAAAGGAAGTATACTAATACTTAAATTCCAATTTTGGCGAACAGGTTTATTGTCAGGCTTATCCTTTTGCTGACTATTAAAGTCCTTTCTTAGAAGAAAACGTTAAGGTCTGAGTGCTTATCATCCCATGCAAGTCATAAAAGTCAACGTAAGGATAGTTTACTAGTAGATATCTTAGAATGGTTTTGACTAGCTTTCTTACACATTATTGGTATAAGCAACATTGTCATATTAACAGATAGACTGTTAAATGCAACGGAATATCGCATGATCGCAAATTTTGTATTACAACCTGGCCATAAGTTCAAAATAATTTCATATCCATTTATGTTCCTTGCAAGTACCCATTAAATACAATGAAGTATTTTCTTCATTTAAAAACTACGTGCTTAATTTAACTAGATGTGATAATAAAAACTTAAATAATGTTAGTAAAAAGGCAACCCAGAAAAGAGGTAATGGAGCACTTTGTAACTGATACAGACATTATTAAAACCCACAATAAGTTTATTAAAGCATATTACTGGGTGATTAAGATAAATCTTATCATTAAAACGTTTCTGTCAGATGAAAATATTTACCAAATGAGGTATAAAAGGTCTTTTGTCTGATAAATGCGAGATTGCTACAAGCCCACATTCGGTAGTGCATTATGAATTTTAAGTGATTCATGGCATCTAGTTCTGTATGAAATGGGTTATCTTAATTGTTGTCTGGAATAATTTATGGTCTAAATTTGTTGTCGTTTCAGCTAAACAGTAGGTGCTTAACTCAAATGTGATACTTTAATCTGACCTAACGCATCGTATACCGTTTTGACACAGTTTCTTAATTTCATAATATATTATTTTGCGTTATCTTTTGTCAGTCGTTTATAAACTAATGAGTAGAATAATATGCAAATTATTTTGAATCTGAAATAAGTTTTTTACATAATGTCTTAATTTACCGTATATTAAAAGTAAGCTGTTTTATTGTGACCGAAATAGACGTTGTAATGGTGAATTTATTGACACTTAACACTTTAAAGTAGCTGCGAGTCTCTGAAAATATAACAGTACTTCAATTGGTAAAAGAACTCTTCAAAATATTCTGAATATTTCTACACAAACATACGCATTGAACCGAGATGAGTTCGCTCATATTCCGAGTGTTAATTAAATATTTGCAGGCGTGTTGGTTCAACGTGGGATGTTCGTAATGAGCTATCATCACAACGCTATGTCAACCGAACGTGGCTCCCTTGACAGCTCAAAATATGCAGTCCTGATTCATTGACAACACCGCGTTTTCTTTTTGCGCAAATATTGTTTGTGAATAATCCTTTCTTGAGTATATCATAGTAAGTAATGTCAACAGAACTTATGTTATGAAATTATTGTTTGTATATTTATGGACTTAAAGAAATTTTATATTAATTAATCATTGGTTATATTATATAACCAATGATTTTTGAAATGATGTTTCAATTAACTTCTGAATTGTTTATATATTACATTTATTTCGAAAAAAGTCATTTCGTTTTTTCACAACATTTTGAGCTGATTAGTTGTGAGTTTTTGTTCTCAATTGAAGAATTTTTATTTAAAACATAATTACATGGTTATTTGTACAAATTTTAAATTAACTTTTATGGGTTCTATTTTATAATACCAGCATGTTTACTGTCCCACTGCAGGGCAAAGGTCTTTTCTCATATGAACATTAATCACCACGCTTGCTCAAGGCGGATTGGCAATTTCAGACTTTTGAGTCCAGGCTTCCTCACGATGTTTTCCTTCACCGTCAGTCAGAAATGTCCTAGATAAACTTAGAAAGTACATATGATTTGAAAAATCACATTGGTACTTGCCCGGATTCGAATCCACTACCTCGTGTTTACGAATCAGGTGCCTTATCTACTGGGCCATTTCCGAGTCTATTTTACCCTAGAATTATTATGTATGAGAAGTTTGGTGAGTGTTCTGATACTAGCTAATGTTACTGACTGTCGAAGAATCAAATCTAAAGTTTCATCTTTCCTTAATGGTGTAAACAGAATGCGCGTTTTATTTCAATCTACATTTTCTATCTTCTAAGTCACCACAATAAAGACCTTTGCAGGGCAAAGTATCTATAAATTTTCTAATATCGTAACAAATCGGTCATAAACGAGTATATATCCTCGATAAAGGTCTATTCAGGTTCACACTATCAATCATAGTTTAGCGAAGGTTATATCAATATCACATACTTGCACACTCATGCTGCCCTTTATGAGAAATTTTTGTGTTCAGCACTTTGTACTAAGCTCTGAAGAGGGTAATGTCAATCAAGTGATTCTAAGATATATAAGAAGAAAAATGTTCTTTTATAAGGATGACATGTTTTCTTTGCACTTTATATTTATACAATCACTCTACATGTGTAATAAGAATCCAGGTTACAATATCACTTTTATCATCATATCCGTAAACTTGACGAAAAGCCTTGATGTCATTTATTAACTTGTCACCTTCGAAGAAAATTAAAGTGATTGGCAACTCAAACACCGGAATTACTCTCCAAATTGATATTACTTAGCATAGGTCTTATTACATAATGCTACGTCCATGGCCAGGGGGTACAAAGGCGTCCACAAAAGAAGGGAATCGTGATCAAAATAATGCTCTATTATTACCGCACAGGTGAATACTTCTAGGCATTATTCTGGTTCGTTAGTCGCATACTGCATCTGTGGGTGGTCTTTTACTTAGGTAATATTTCCTAAAATGTTCCAGATACACTTAAAGTTTCTTCCAAAAGTGAAAATATACGTGAACTGGAACCGTAAAATGAAGTGTAATATCTTACGTCAGAGTACATAGAAATACGTGACTATTTCGTATTGTACGTTATTTAAATATTTGGAGAGCAATCGGTAATGTTTGTGTACAATGACAGTGAGGAGGAGGTCGCGTGCCGAGGTCTTATTTGACTTAAAAATTATTTATACGTTACCAACATGAATATTGAATTTGAAGAGAAATTTAAGCAATTCGTAAAAATTTGGACAATATTTATTGGTTTAGTAAACAGAATCACAGTTGCTGAATTTTAAGTGCTACGTTTGGTTGGAGTTTGATTACATAGTGATATGGCTTTTTTACTGATGTAAGTTTTATTACTTTCGAATATAAGTACTTTACTTTTACTTTACTTGTATTCGACACAAGTAAGTAAATATATTTAGATGAAATTGCTAATTTTCTTGATAATGAAGTAATCCATTTTCACTGAGAATTCAAAGCCTTTGTTCGTCGCATTTGACACACATAGTTTTTAAATTAATATACCAGTATCAAATGCGACGACCGATTTATTTATATTTATAAAAATACCACTACCCACACTTAGTTACAACGTTCGTCACTCGTGTTACTACCAGTCGTACTACCAGTAGTAATAGAAAACGAAAAGATTAGATTAAGTATTTTTTTTATAGTGTACTTAAATCTCTTAAATTAAAAAGCCAAGCAATTATCTATATAAAATTCAGCTGTAACTTAGAGGTTAACAAAAAGAATTAAACTTGAAAGTCCTTTTAAAATACTACCTTTAACGTCTATTATTATTTATTTATATTTATTTAAACTTAATGCACACCGGTACATAGGCGGACTTAATGCTATAAGCATTCCAGTCCATTTACCAGTCAACCTTAGGTGGTGCAGAGATAAACTAAGTAGGTGCAGTAAATAAATCATGATATAAAAATATATAAAAAAAGAAATGTATAGGTTGTAAAACAACATAAAAACATAATAAAATACATAAATATATACACTGATTAACAATATTATACATACATAACATATAATATATAAATACTACTACATACACTAAATATGTACAAAAACAAGACAAATAACGTGATAATTCCAACAGTTTCTCGAAGAGTAGAGCCCGTACTTTCAGCTTGAATGTAAACCGGTTATTATTATATTATCTAGGTGAGGAAATCCTAATAATATTATAAATGCAAAAGTTTGTGTTTGTTACCACTCAGCAGCTATACGGCTGAACCGATTTCGATGAAAATGGCATGTAGATAAATTCGGTGATTCCGGAGACGGACATAGGCTACTTTTTATCCCGAAAAACGGTCAGGTGCTCAAGGGATACAACAAAACATATTTTATGCGCGGGCAAAGCCATGGGGCACAGCTAGAAAATTCATAAATATACTAGTGTTATCAACTTTGACGTTCAGTGTTAATTTAATTAACCTATATGAATAAACATATATTTCATTTCATTTTATTTCATTTCATTTCATTACAGTAGTACACACACTAGTTGAAGACTAGAATTTTACTAGCATTATCTAGTTTTTAACTTTTAATTGAACTATTGCCGGTAGTTTGTCCTAACTTTATAATTGCACAAAGTTTTACAAGCATTTACCAACAGTTTCGGCAGCTTTGGCGCAAGACTGGCTTTACATAACATCTAGTTTACAATATTTTACTTCCGCTTTTAAACCTCCGCTTTTTGTGTCTACCGTTTTTTAAGCACAAGTTCTGTTTTATTTTCAGGAATTTGTTATTCTTTTGAACCGACTTCAAAAAAAGGAGGAGGTTTCTCAATCCGACCGTATATATATGTATATATATTTTTTTTATGTGTGTCCGCTGATAACTTCGTTTTTTATGAACCGATTTTGATGATTCTTTTTTTGTTTGAAAGGAGAAACCAGAATCTGATGATGGCATCTCAGAGAAATCGAGGGATACTTTAAAAAATCGTACTAGTAACTAGTGCATTTGTTATTTTTTTCATTAAGTACTTTCAAGCACTACTATTTAGTGAAGGTTTGGAGTCGATCTGATGATAAAGACCATAGACAGTCGAGAGATCTTCTCAACGATTTACAGCAATTAGTTGGTGTTTGTAATTCATTTCTAATGATGAAAACTTTGCATCCATATGGGTTATGAGTGCCATTACAGGTGACCATAGACAGTCAAGGGTATTAATTTCTGAACGGCAGTTATCGGGTTATCGTTATATCGGGCTTACTTCAAACGGTTCAATATGCCAAAATATTTAGTTTGTACAAACATACAATAATTACAACATACAATACATAAAGTATTATTTAGGTCTACCCATCACTGAAAATCGTAAAATAAAATAATTTTTAACAAAAAGAAAGCCGACTTCAAACAGGATGAAAAATAAAAAGTAAAAAATAAATTCACTTAGCACAAAGTTTTTCGTATTTTAATTTAGTTAATCAGAAATGATCAAATAAGTGTTTTATAATTTTGAAGTTGGTGACAAATAAATACTATAATGGCAAATTAAGTTTAATAATACCTGTACCAAGTTATCGTTTTACTTGGCACCAACTTCAAAATTATAAAATACTTATTTAATCATTTCTGATTAACTAAATCAAAATACGACTTACTTTGTGCTAAGTGATTTTTTTTTCAATAAGTTGATATATCAGTCGTTTTGTATTCACAGGTTGAACAAAGTCGATGATACATTTTAGATTTAATTCTAAACCGTTGTTTGGAATTAATATTTACTTATTTTGTAAAAGAATTTTAAAACAGTATTTCATTCAGTACTTTTTCACCGAATTGAAATTTGTAATAACAATGATTTAAAATGGTAACTAGGTACTCTTTAAATTTACTTGATATGCAGGTGCACTCAGTTATTATTAAACAAATGAACTTTTCTGAACAGAAACAAACCTGACCATACTGATTTAATTAATAACATTGTGAAATTTTCGAAATTACAAGAAAATTATGGCACTTTTAATTTATACAACATGAATGATTGCAGAATTTAATTTAAATTATTTTTATAGTCAATTACTGCAGGTTTATAAAGTAGTTCTTCAGTCAAACAAAATTTATTTCAACAAGTTCAATACAATATTACCTATACGGTATTAATAATTATATAAAGAAAACAAAACACGCTCAACTTAATTTGCAGCATTGAATCTCAAAATTGTTCTGGTCTTGTAAAATTGCACAGAGCGAGTATAATGCAGTTTAATTAAGCCACACAATCAGCTGCCGTTACCAAAGGAACGCCCCAAACGTGGAATAAATTCTTGAGGGGCTAGAATCAGTTCCACTGTCTCTGGTAATAACTTGCAAACTTATCTTTTCTCTACTTGCCGCTAATATAGTCCGTAAATCCATATTGTTAAAGTCTATTGCAACTGATTGGTCTAGTTAAGTTACCGTATCATGGGGTTTGACATCACTCCCTAAACGTTTAATTTTCTTTTAATCCCAAACGCTTCGATCTTTATCATCGAAGGGTTCCCCGCAACGAATTAACCGGATTGCATTGGTGTCGCAAATGAGGCTATTTTATTCCTCCTGAGATGTTTGAACATCGATGGGGAGCATACAGACGCATGATTGTTTGTGTTTTATTTTATTTGCATAGTTTATATTGTAGGATACAGCGATACGTTCACATTGATCGATATAATAAAAAGTCAATTTGGCTTCTGCTTTGAACTTTAAAAATGCTTGATTTGTTTAAAACTAAATACTAGCTTACCGCGGCGCAAGTTCCCGCATCTTTGCTTACTGCTCTGCTCCCGTCGCCAGTAGCGTAAAATTACATATTCTATAATAACCTTCCTCAAGAACTGGGCTATCATACGCAAAAATAATTATTAAAATTTAACTGGTAGTTCCAGAGATTAGCGCGTTTAAACAAACAAAAAAACTATATAATAAATATATAACTATGCATAACAATTTCTGGGCTATCATAAAATATGATGCAGAATTCAGTTCATTTGCCACAAGTTGAGTCCCTCATGCTTGGTTTACTTTATACTTTTCAATCAAAAGTTGATGTTTCAAAAGCATCTCTAAAGAACATCTTTATTTGTCTCTACAGCGGGTTGATAAAATAGAATTTGCTTGGGTAAACAAAGATCTCTCACAGTGATAGTATCCTAGCTACTAATACAGCAAACGAACCGAAACTTAAAACAAAATTACTTGACCAAGTCGACGTACAAAGTCAGCGCTGTCATGAAGACGTAAAACAAAACTTCACAATACATTTCAGTAAGAAACATTTCAAAGAACTTCTAAGATAGTCTACAGCGCTTTACGATTTGCGAACAAAAGCCAAACAATCCATTGTCTATCGATTGTAGCCCCGAGTGCAGTTTGTCGTCAAAGGCCTTAAGTTGCTCTTTTTAGAGCCTTTACTACGTGTTGCCTGTTACTACGTAGTTTAGCGAGTGAGGCTTGTTTAACGTTATAATATTATTGTCTCCCAATAGCATTGTTTGTATTGACAAGCAATGAACACCACTACAACAAGTTTTTTATTGCAGATTTGAGTAGGTTCATATTTATTACATATTTGTACTGCATTGTCTTGTTTTATAACCAGTTTATTATAGTTTAAACTAAATTTAAAACTACTGTAATTTACTTTGTACTTAGTTTTATATTATTGAATAGATTATTAGTCAAAACTTTTATTAGGTATTTTGCGTTATCATATATTTTTTTTTATTTCCAATATTAATAATCAGATAGCAGTTGATGATATGCGGTAAACGTTTGTAAGTGAGCCCAGTAGTAGGACACATGTCTCTATTCGGACATCTTCTAAAGCTCTCCTCGTATTCTATACTTTGTTTCAAGTATATGACATTATCGTTCGCATGTTTCTTATTTGTATGAGCGACCATCAAGTTTTAGTTTTAGTAAATTTTTAAGTAAAGTGATATTTTATTTGTTCAAATTTTTAAATTTAACAATTGTTAGTTATAGTCACAACATAGTCCCAGGTTTAGACAATATTATGACAGTACAGCGTATGAGTGTGATCATACAAATGAGCTTTTGATCGTACAACAACTTATAAATTTAAATGTAGAAAATATTCATATTATCGCTCCTAACACGTAACATAGTGTACCAGCCAAGTTCATATAGTGTAAACGCGGTAAATAATTAGTAACATTATCAGCGTTACTTTAGCCAAAGGACGTAAACCACTAAAAAGCATCTCCCAATTAAAGATTTGAGAGATTTTGGTAGGCTGATTGATAAATCGCAGTAGCGGCAGCCAACTGCCATTTACCTACTTCTGACTACATAATAGTCACACTTACTGCCACTTTATGTGACGATTTAAACGTTATCATTTAATTGGTTGAGAAACAATAATAATGTAAAACAGATGACAAAATACATTACAAAAATTGTTAATGAAAACAACATGCCTTATGGTTTACCATACAATCATGACTAGTTGTGCGTCTATCTAATTTTGCACCTTGCCCTTACGTATGCGTTTACTGATTATAAGGCAGCATATCTGCAATTCAAAATATAACTGTCAGTGACCCAAGTTCGTATTTAATATATTCGAGCTCGAACTTGTCTTATGTTTGCGCACAACAATTTTGCGTTATATTACACAGCTCATATATGCCATTCCTTTATAATAACATGAAAGACCCAATTCGCAAACAAGATAATACGTTTCGACTACAGTGCGTGTTTTTCCTCTAATACACCCATTTTGGAAGGCACTCATATAAAATAAGAGTCTCTTTCAATTATTGTTTCCTCCATATTCGGTATCCTTCATCATTACCATACCAATTAGTTTTAGCGTATGAGCATTCTTTACATAAAGAATACAAGTTATATATGAGTTACGAGTGAAAATTTTGTATACAAAAGAATGAGCTAAATAACCTATAATAGTAAGTTTGATTTAGATCATGTAGTTGAAGTAAAATAGAAATATTACATCTTAACTTTGCCCATATTAGCAACATTATCCATTCCTGCTTATATAAACAATGTTAAAATTACATGAAAACATATCCTAGGTTATTTGGACAGTGAATCAGCTCATCCGTATGGACTTGCATAAATATTTACGGTTCCGGATCACTAGCTTAGATGATTGCGTTACACGCGCATATGTAATGCATTGCAACGGACCGGAACGAAATCAATGGGCGGAATTAGCTTTCGTTTAATAAAGGGTGCCTAGTTGAAATTTTAGCGGGAATATGGCGGTTTAATTCCGAATTAACGGTCGACAGCGGCAAGTGTACATTCTTGCAATGTTGTTTTTAAACAATATTTTTTTATAAATTGCTTGGGGGACAGTGGGAACAACTTAGTAGCCACACCATACCTCGATCTTTTACTGTTGAGAAAACTGTTACGACAAAACTGCGAATATAATAGCAAATAGAATTAATAGTGTTACGCTGCACCGCTGTTCCGGGAAGGGTAGGTAGATGTAACAGCTACGTTTTGCCAGATATTATATCAGGTCAAGGTAAGAGTAGTACATACATATACATACATTTTACATATTCCGGACGCAAACAAGGAATTAGTTTTTTCAAATATAATGGTAGACTTACACTATTAAATTAGTATTATTATATATATATATAGATATGACTGCCATCTTCTGTATGATGCAACTATGTCCTAACGAAAATAACGAAATAGAAACAAAATAATAATTTGTACGTCTTTGTCCGGACTAATATTTTTAAGAGATCTGAACGGTATTTATAACTGTCACAGTAGGGGTCATCCCACACAGATTTCTGTTCCGTTGCCATTACTCAAGAATCTGTAAGCAGTGGACAAATTGGGGGGAGATCTATGTCGTGTACATGTCATGACATCTGTGGACTGAATTTAATAATAATGATAATGAACTTCATTAGGAGAGTTATATGTATAAATTTACTATCTGCATATCAAAGTTTAAAGTATACTATATTTTATCTGACAAATGGTAAATTTATGCGAAAGGTTTTGTACAAACAAATAGAACTATTTATGAACTAAACAGTTGGCTTAAAGTAACAACGCTGCGTTTCTGGTCAATTCATTGACAGTAAAAAGGCCCAATATGTCTTGGTTCTTGGTACAAGCCAAGATCTTTAGTTCGATCGTTAGTTCCCATAAACCAGTGAAACCTGAACAACACTTTACTAGCATAAGATTTATAGAATGCAAAATTTCTAAATGAGCAAGGAAAGGGTCAGACATTAGAGAATGTTGATTGCGCGGTCATTCTCCATGGTCCATTTGATTTACTATGCTTTGCTTTAAACACGTGCATATCACATGACGAAGAGCCTCTACTATTTAAAAATCTACAATTGTACCTTATCTTCACAGCAATAAAGGTGTTTGTGGACGCAAAATAAGTTTACTTGTATACGTTACTTAAGCGATATTTCACTCGGTGACGCATGGCGCCGTCTGCTAAACGCCTTGACGAAATAATTTCCAGCAAGTTAAATTTTCTTTGATATTAATTTAGGTGCTCAGATTGAAAGAAACTTATAAAGAGTGGGTGTTAAAATTCTTAGAATTATAATATACTAAAAGCAAAGATAGTTACTGTTGTTGTATGTATACTGCTTTTGACCAGTCACTTCGAGGACTAGATGGATCTGATTAAGGAGAGTTACATTATGTTCAATAATTGTCGTTTTGCAGCTAGGATTATAATGATGTTAGTACATGCAGTGCTTATTATATTGACTGCACATGTGTTGAAAATGATTATGAAAATATATGAAAATATATTTATTCATATAGGTTAATTAAATTTACACTTATGAACGTTACAATTTAAAAAATATCAGCCAATTAACCTACAGCCAGTTTGCTGACGAATAGAGCCATGATAAAAACTGGCAAGAAACAACATTGGATAAAATAATTTGTAAAAATGATTTTATTTTACAATTTTTAGTGATGGGTAGACCTAAATCTTACTTAGGTATTATTTTTATACACACTTATTTTATTAAATTTTGGCATATTGAACTGTATGAAGTAAGCCCGCCTTGACTGCTGTTAAGGCATTCAGGCAAATGAATTAAGTCCAAACACCAAGTAATTGCTGTAAATCGTTGAGGAATTCCCTCGACTGTCTTTGTGGTCCATCATCAGATCGACTCCAAACCTTCACTAAATAGTAATGCCTTAAAATACTTAATGAAAAACATAACAAATGCACTAGTCGTCAGTACGATTTTCAAAAGTTCCCCTAGATTTCTCTGGGATGCCATCATCAGATCCTGGTTTTCTTATCATATACCCTTGGGATATCTCCTTTCCAACAAAAATAATCATCAAAATCGGTTTATAAGCGACGGAGTTATCCGCGAACACAAATTAAAAAAAATATACGGTCGAATTGAGAAACCTCCTCCTTTTTTGAAGTCGGTTAAATCAATTAATTTAAAAACAATTGGTCAATTAATAAAACAAATATTTAAGGGAGCTCCCATACAAAAAACGTGATAACATAAAATATCATTTCGGTTAAAATAATGTTTAGTTCTTTTATCATCTAGGTATACAATAAGACAACAATAATAAAACCTACATAATTTGTAATACAAAAATATGCATCTTACCTATCCGCAAGCAATTACAATTATAATTTTCCAATGCAAATAATAATAGCGTGCCTTAATTTCAAAATTCATCGCAAACAACATCACATTTCCGTTGAATTGGATTCTGACTCTCAGTCGAAAATAATGTTTAATAATATCAGATAACGGTATTCGTACATGCAAATTCATAAAACAAATGTAATAGGTATTGTAGTGTAATAAAATTAGATATAATAACATTTTGAGTAATATTAGTAGCTCTACCAGTAGGTCTACTATTATGTTCTTATTTCCACAGCCTTAAAAAATCGAAATTACCACCGTCACTGGTATCTACTCTGAGAATTACATTTTCTTACGCTGTCACTTGTGAGAAAACGCACGTTTTAATAGAGCTGCAGATGTCAAACAGTATAAATAGTTTTAAGAAAAATCTCTTACAGCTTATGGATTATTATCAGATTAAGTCAAAGCGATAGTAACCGTTTTCGAAATGTGTCAATCAAGAGAATGAATCCAATAGTCTTCATTTATCATCGACACCCTGAAGCTTATGAATAATAAGGTTTGTCAAATATTGTAGTGAGATGTTTTAGATAGTAGTATAGTCTGGACCGTGTTAATTATGTGTGTTTTCTCTATTGGATTTGAGCTTTAAAAAGCTTTAAGACTTTTCTATAAGTTTTAATGTTATTTGCCTACTGCATCATTTTCAAATTCTAACTTCGTTAAGGTAAGGTTCCAAAACTGAGCCAGTACCAAATTGATTGAAATAAGAAACTTGTGTTGGTCACCTACCCCATAAAAAATACTTTAATATTATTAAATACATTGATATTCAATTGTTTAATATTAATTACAACAAGTCAACGACATCAATATTTTGACTTATAAGTAAACACTTCACAAGTGCAGTTTACTTCAGTTTTGAGTTTGAGTTTAAATATGAAACACTCATTTCCTTATCGTAAAATTAAGTATTGATTAACTGATTTTATTTAAATGGGCGAAAAAATATATCATTTAGCTACTAGATACTAAATTCAATATGATTTGCAGTAACAAAATAGTAAATGCGCAAAGTTATAAAGTTTGTACTATCATTATCATAATTTCAACCTGAGGGACAAGCATCCTTTACTTTAACCGCTCAGAGGCCCTAGACAAGTGTCAAAAATTTCTATTCTATTCATAGAATAGATAAAAAAATGTATGAGATTGACATATGCTCTGGCGTTAGCTTATGTCAATCCAATACATTTTCTAATCTATTCTATGAATAGAATAGAAATCTTTGCCACTTGTCTAGGGCCTCAGGAGCTGTCCACATCAGACCGTATGAACTATATACGTTATATGACTGAAAATCAAATTGAATCAAACACGATAGAACTGAAAATGCAGACCTAAAACTGTTAATAATAAATGATCACGATCATATTTCATTGATACTGGTCTCGTGGTTTCATTAATATATTGCAAACTGTCTATCACATCACTAATAGATACCATTTGTCATAGCAAATGACATGCTGTATATGATTGAGTGTATATCCACTTTAGAATAATCTCAAATGCATGTATTTACGTTACCCATTGATACGGTACGATATAGGTGACATCGCCTCACCAGTCTGCTTGTGACCACGGCCGCTGTAACCTGGTCGAAACGTCAAGCAAAATAAGGTATGTAAATACCTAATGCAAGATCGCGTTAATTCCCGTATGTTTATAAATTTATTGTGTCTACATCACTGTTTATGAAAGGGTTTAACCCTTTGTATTCTCCAATTCTTGATTAGTAAGTGATATTATTAACTGCGCGAGAAGAAATATAATAATCGTATTTACAAAGTATAAGCCTTGAAAGATTTTAGAGTTGAGGAAAGCATGAGAAGATGAATGATGTTGACTGTCAAAGGTAATGATATAGACTTTTTTGTTTCAAAGGAGTATGCAAATGTTTGTTGATGCCATCTTAACACCAAATAACTATTGCTTATTCATGACAATAAATAAGATACATCACTAAAACTAAGTGTATAAAAAAATTGTTTAACTTTCTTACGTCTACTTACAACCTTACCTTTCTACGTAACTCATTCAGTGCAATAATATTCACATTCCTTTGGCACAGCCATATAATATGAAAAGTACCCAATGTAATCATTACAGTGTACGTGCAAAGGTAATCCTACTGCATCCTTCTACAACCCTCTGAGAGGTCAGACAAAGCGGATTTTCTGACTTAAACCCTGTGGTATACAGACAGCTATCCAACTATAGGTTCAAATTCACATTGTGGGAGCATGAGCTATGACTAAGGCCGCAACAGATGGCTTTAGCTAGGGAATATATTCTATATAGTAGCCTGTACATTGTGTTTATTATTAATTGTTGTACAAACAGAATTAATTGAAATGAATTTAAATTGAAGAAGTCAATTCTACGTTAGTGCATTGTGTCTAATTGAGATGCTATGAAATAAAGTCCTAAACATTCACACTCACATTCGTTTAAAATAAATGGATAAATAGATAAGTATGCATAATATATATGGAGACACTGCATTTTTATTAGCTTGAGTGAACAATAAAACAGTCCATCGTGAAGTCAATCTTTGTTGAATAATTTATTCATGAGACACAAAGTGCCAACCATTCACTAAGTTCATAAATTAGTCAACTCTATTGATGTCGCTACTTCCTCTCTCAGACTAACATCAGTAAAAACATGGAAACTCAACCAATATTTTATCATCCCACACATTGTAAAGCTGTGGTTGTGGTTTGCCTTTAACATCACTGAAACTCGTACAAAACAACATTCTTATTTTTCAAATAAAATCAAAGGTGGAATATATCCACATTGGATACAAAGAAGTCATTTATAATGAATTATTTTTAGGGAACAAAGGTTTAGTACAGATTTGAACAGATTTTTCATCTAAAATAGAACACGTTTATGTAGGATTCTATAGTCAAACAGTAAAAAAGGAACCTTTATTATTTTGTCCTGTCCGTTTGACGTTGACCCATATTATATGGTGTCCGTTTTCTAAAGAAATCTTGAAAGAAAGAAGAAAGAAAGAATAAACATTTATTGTGTAAAAATACGTCATGCACTATGTAGATGGAATTAAAAAACTACTTTCTATGACTCGATATGAAATTGTATGGTAAAAATTAGGAATAACATTCTACGCTGAGCAAGAACCTTAGCACACC
Source organism: Parascotia fuliginaria (assembly GCA_963082885.1). Taxonomy (NCBI): domain Eukaryota; kingdom Metazoa; phylum Arthropoda; class Insecta; order Lepidoptera; family Erebidae; genus Parascotia; species Parascotia fuliginaria. The sequence goes on along the minus strand of OY720180.1, from coordinate 6,273,458 downwards.
GAAATTGTAGCTTTCTAGCTTGTCAACGCTGTGATTTTTTTAAATAGTTTCTGTTTTAAAACTAACAATCAAAAAGTTTCATTTTAGAGAATATCTAAAATGGAAACCTTTTTCATCATCATTTATCATACCGCATAAGATCATACCTACGTTTTAGATAAAGAAGTGGTTTAATTGTATTGTCTAGTTCTTGCTATAGAAGATATTTTGGAGAAAAGAAATCTCTGGAAAAATATAAATAGGTACGTATTAATATATCTATTTTGATTTCAAACAATACTTGAAAGTAATATCCTTTGAAATCAAAATATTGCTTAGTTGTAATAGCTTTATAAACATTCAACTGATTAAAACACGACACTGCTCAACTAGTTATAAATCTAATCAGATCAAATTGGTAAAAGAAAGTTCAAAATACTCTGACGTATAATTCGATAGGCGTCTGGCTCTTGCGACGAGTATGTCGCGTGCGCTCAGAATTTACAGCCGCAATTAGTTATGTACCCGACGCACGACAAACGATGTAGGCTGACAAATTGTCGGCCAGTTGGTCTGGGTGCGACTACCCGCAGACAATGAACGGTATACTCGATCCGGTCGATCATTTGGTAAATAGCATCAGGATTGTGTAACGAACTTGACAGTATCGTGTTTGAAATCAATGAATGTTCAGTTTCGTGAAGGAGTGAAGCAAAAATCTGAATTTTGCATTAAAGCCGTGCGATTATATCCATTTTTTTTAATATCAAAAAGTTCTCTTATATAATGATTAGGATTAGATTTTTTGTATGTAGTTTTAAATAATAAAAGCTACATAAACAGAAAACTATCTAAAAGTCGGAACTTTTTGACCTTCACAGTAATAGGCATTCAAGATATACTCGTAGTTGCATAGTTAGGTACTAATAGTCTGTATAAGTTTCAAGATCCGTTAATTGAAAATTCAAAGTGTACCTACTTTGAATTGTTTTTTTAATTTTTTACTTGAAAAATAAATGCACCCTTTGATGCGAAAATACTCATAAGTTATTGTTGTTGTTGTTAGACTAGCGGACAAATTGATTGACAACACGCCACACATTGCAAGTCTCCATCAAAATTCTGCGAAAATAACAGTTCAACAGTCAATGTTCAAGCATCCGAAAAATTGCTCATGTGTTCACACCTCGCAAATCCAAGCAGATTACCAATAGTTATATGTATAGAACACTTGTACGTACATTACTCGAACCACTCCAATTAGTTACCAGCATCTAGTGGCTACATGACACGTCGGGTTAATCCCAGCTTACAAGCGCAACTGTACTAAACAGTCGAAATCCTCTACAATGCACTGCATTCGTGTCTTTGAAGCCTATGGCGGGATCAAAAGGCCCCGTTGCTAACGGATTACATTGTAAACCTATATTGAGTGATGTGTATACGGGAAAATGACCCGAACTAGCTTAATGCACATTTTAGATTGTCGTCAAGTGGTCTCGATGGCAACACTGTTGATGGATTGAGGCGAATAAAAGTTTTATTCCCGTAAGATATGACAACGGTATTTTAACAGACTGTAAAATGTCAGAGAACTGATAACTTTCTACTAACATTAGAACTGAAAAAAATATCCGTATTTACATTAATTATTAGCTTTACATCAGAAAGCTTTTTACGATCTTTAAAAAATTCAAAACAATTATGTGTGTACCATGAGATAAGACAGATATAAATAGCTAAAGTTAATTGTTACCTCGAACTGTAACGAATATTTATTTTTGATGACCATGGAGGATATCCATTTCCTTAGCACCTAGTCAAAATTCTCGGTACTGTTAAGCTACGGAAGTGACAAAATAGTTTAACATTTTGCATTATATTGAAACTAATTGTGGAAAGGAAGTAAGTCATGTAACTACTTAAAGTGAGTTGCTTCAAAGAAAATTTAATAACATAGGCTATCTGTGGAAACACGGTAGCTGTTATTTAGCTGAAATTCTCTGTAATGCTATCGTTGACTCCTGCAAACAACTTTCGATAAATTTATGATTTCCCTTTATCCTATCGCACAACTTGGCGTAATTTTGAGTCAACATTAAACACAATCATAATCATAATCATTTATTGCGAATATAGGTAGGGTACAGAGGTGTTACAAAAGTGTTTAGTGCTTCCATATTCAACCAATTAGCATGCAATATTTCTTATTTTATAAGTTTATTCACTAATTATAACTTTACATGTCATAAATGATATAAATGTACCTACATCATTTGAAAAGCACAATTATCTTAATGTCAAAATCAAAATTCTTGAAAAAAAGGAAATGTCTTGTGTTTCAAATTAGAATTAGAGTATTTAATTAAGTATGTCAAGTAAATTTATTATTATTAGTTAAGTTTATGAGATCATGTCAAAGTAATTAAAAAAAATGTCTTTTGATGTGAAATTTAATTATTATTGGAGGTTATATTTTGTCATTAAGATATTCAGTCACATTATAGTCTGCTTTTTCAATAAGAAATTATTTAAGGAAAAAAATTAAATTTATTTACATTGTTACAATTTAGTCTTTAAATCTTTAGGTAAACGGATGTAAATCCGAGGAGCCATACAGAAAATACTTTTACTGAATTGTGCAGTTTTGTTTGCAGGCAAACATACTTTATTCTTGTGACGCTCACTCACAGGTGATTTAAACAAATATTTATTTAAGGCAACGAATACAGCAGTCTCATATATGTAAATTAGAATAAATAATAAATTGAAATTCTCTATTGTACTTACACCAATTATATATATCAATACATTATTTACAGTTGCACACGATCCACACTATCAGAGACCATAAAGTATGGGAGCCTGGTAATCTGTCTGACAGGATTTTCCTAGTGCAGATACCAGTCTCTCACAAAGGTGCTCTTTAAGTTTAAATGTAATGCAATGTATTGTTATAGAAATAAGTAACCTTTGTGAAAGAGAAATAAATTTATTTATTATTATTTATTATTTATTAAATACAGAGTAGGGTTAATAGTTTTAAATCAATGAACATAGGTTTACAGCTTTCAGTATAATTAAGTTTGCAAATTGCTCTCACGCATTTCTTGTGTGCCTTATATACTATATCCCTGTAAATCGAGTTTACCCAGAAGATAACGCCATATCTTAACACAGACTCAACATAACCGCGGTATGCAGTGATAACAGCTGTCTGATTCACTACTTTCCCAAGCGTGTATAATGCATAAGAAAATTGATTTAATTTAGAACATATGCTCTCCACTTGATGTTTCCAATTTAAACTGCTATCAAGATGAAGGCCTAAAAATTTTGCAGTTCCTGCCTCATGGATTTTTACCCACCATATATTTTGTACAAATTCCTTCGATAAGTCTGATGCGCTTCGTTTTCACTTTTACACTGTGTATAGCTATAAAATGGAATAACTTGGAAAAGGTCTTTATGTCACGAATAACTTTTTTATCAATCTTCAATATACCATGAACTAGAGCTTAGGCCACTATGTGCATTATACGCTGCAATTTTTGTATAGTGCAGTGTAGTAAGTGTATTGACCAATATTTTAAAAGCTAAAATTATATTGCATCTTACTGCAGCATCCACGATTGTGACAAAAGTGCAGACGAAATTTGTTTAATTATATATGCTGACTTACTGACTAAAGGATCATAATTGTTTGCATGTTAAAGGCCACCTACGCACCAATAACTGATTGCGAATTATTCATGAACTTTGTAATTCACGAAGCATCCTCCAGCAATAAAGTAATCAAAGATTGAGAGTTGACAACTTGCACGATATACATTGTGTTAACAGCCATACAATTCATGTTAGTTGCTTTTTAAGTAGTCATTATATGCAAATTACTGAATCGTGATGATGTCTGTCTTGATAGACTGAACGTGTTCTACTGCTCACGAGACACACCGTTTTAATATTCTGCGAACATGTTGTAATAAATCTCAAAGCATCGTAAGGATCCGTATCGATGTACGCACGACTTAACTACTTACTGTATTGCCATGGTAAATCTTGTGTTTTCTGTTAAAAAAAGTGTTATTTTTACATTACATTTTCAGAGTGAAATTGAAACTCACTGACGGTATGATTAGAATATTTAAAAACACGAAATAACAGATGCTAATTTAGTAAAAAGATCACATGTTATAAACTTAACAGCTTATGCTTGACACAATTTTGACAGCAGAACAAAACTTTCATCAAACAACGATGCAGTATGTCACGTTCTAAGAAGTAGAAGCGTAATTGTTTTGAAAGTAACTGTCAGTTAGAACCGTGTGGGAGTTTGTATGGCCAATCCAACTTGCACAATTCCCAGAATGTTTGCACGAAATAGCGTTCCATAGCATTTCGGACTCAAGTCAGACTTGTTTCTAAAAGATTTTACCTAGTTCTGGAGTAGCAAACATTTCTGATTTTGTTAGTATTTTAAACATTTCACATTGCAGGTAAACTTTTAATGAAACATTAAATTATATACAATGACATGGTATCCAATACGACACTACAAGAAATGAAATTTTAGTGAGCATGGCAATACAATGACATGCAATGTGTGTTAAATATGAACCTTAAAAAGAAATGCTCGTAGAATTTATTCAAACAAAGTATATAAGAATAGAACAAATATTGTAAGGCACTAGTTTCAAATATTCCCGTCCTTTAATACAGGCCGTATGCTAAGCAGTCTGGCCGAAACAATGGTGATATCAGATCGCTTAGAGGAAAGGTTTTTGTGTTAATTTATGTTAGTGCCACTTAGATTTGTTAAGGAAATCTAGGTGTTTAAGTAACGTTGTATAGAGTGATTTACTAGTTAATAATGTACAACTGTTCTGAATTAATAGCTCTGTTGTAAACGGATTTGTTAAACAGCTGCCTCTGATAAGAAATGAATTTATTAAAGTATGACTCAAGCTTTCTGGAGATACAAGGACATCTATTGATAGAAATAGGACCTAAGCTACAATGACTCTCAATAGACCCTGATTTTTACGTCATCTCTTAAACTTTTTATGAACGAATAAGTTGTTTCAAATATACATGATGTACTTAGATTAATATTGCTTACCTCACATATGCAATATTACTAGACTAATTCATAATAAAAAAAAGGATTCCAATTATTTATGTACGAGTCTTTTCTTGCCAAAATAAAAAGTGTTACACTTTTCTTTCACAGACACGAGTTGTTTACTTATAGAATGTTTTGCCACACACGTATCCGGCAACACACAACATTTCTCCAAGGCAAATAAGCCTGAATTAGAAGGCCACCAAAATCCTTTCATCATAAATCACTATTTGATCAGTTTCCCATAACAGAGCAATAATTTATTTGTTTTGATAGATTTTTATCATTTCCCTTCATAATATCTGCGGGCGGGATTTCTGTATGATTGTGATCAGCAAATCTGAAATCAAATACGTATTTGGGGTGCTTTTGATTTAAAACAGAACCGGGTGTAAAGGGTAGTCTGCAAGCATAAATTGAATTCTTATCTTAAATCTGTCCTAAGGGAATTTCTTCTCCACTCAATTATTCTATTATTAATTTTGGACTCAGTATAATTTTGAATTCATGCTCAATTGTTCAGTGTGTTTTGATACTGATAGTAATCGTTTTGTCCCTTTTTCTTTAAAACCATAAGTTTATGACATGAACAACATTATTGTTAATACTAATTTACATAATATAAGTATTTTTAACTGACTTCAAAAAGAAGGAAGTTCTCATTCGGGTCGTATGTTTTTTTTATATGTGTGTTTTTGTGTGATTTTTCCACCAATTATGATTAGATTTTAATAATTCTGCAAGGTAGGTCATGTTTCAGACAGGTATTCCCATATCAATTCGATGGCAATTGGTGCAGCGCTTTTTAAACATTTGACAAAAACAAAATAGACGTAGATGATGTTTTGGTTTGTTCAAGTTATATTGAGGAATTCTACTTTTAGTTTTTGTTGAAGTTTGTCGGTCGGTGTTTGGTTTTCTTAAAATTATTAGGTCCTATTCATTCTTTTCTACTTGCGCATATTTGCCTTTTAACAATCAACCTAAAAATATACATTAAGTATTTTGTACATTATTTAGAGCAATAAAGTAGGTATTTTCAGAATTTTAATTTTTAACTTAACTCGAATAGTAAACAAATTTCTGATAGAAATATCTTCACAGAATACTGTTTATCTTGATCGTGAACCGTCAGTTGAATGACGCGTTAAATTGCAGCGATGGCGCCACCAAATGACGTCATAAACTTGAAAAATAACGCCCTGTTATTATTCGGTTCTTGATTATTTGGTTCCGGCTCAACGTTCAAGGGGTAAGCTTTACTGCTTTCGTCATAAATATAAATAATTCAAAACATTTAATCGAATGATCGTTGCTTCTAGAATATAAATAGTCCTCATTCAAGTCTATAACTAAAATCCGATTACACGATGTGATGTGATGACTGATGAAGAAAAATAACATTAACTTAATTAAAAATATATATCAACGATTTGTTTACTTTTATTCAACTCAAACTGTCTGAAACTGATTCAATTTTCTTTTTGGAAAGGTCTGTCAAACATGCTTCTTTACTATTTGTCAGCAACATCTTTGATGGCAAGTACTACACAATTTTACAAGTTTACAAACGTCAATGAAACAGTGAATCAATGCAATGCATACCACGCAAACTGTATAAAGTAACTGAGAAAAATAAATATTGATAAAATTTCAGACTGGATATATATACGCACACTACTAACTTACTGAAAAAAAATTGTAACGTATACAATCTTCATAAAAAAAATTGAAATTACAAAAATCATATATAAAAAAACAAACCAAAAAATTTCAAGAAAATCTAGAGGGCTCCTTAGGAAATTGTACCTCGCTTTGATGACTTTATGTAAGGCGGTGTCTGTAAGTAAAAGAGTCAATATTATAACGTATATAAAAAGGGCAATTCACATGCCAAGCGCGACTCCGGGCTTTCATCCCTGCCCATTCAAACTTCTTATGCAAATTATATAATGTTCTTTACGACATGAGATGGCGAACTTTACTTAAGGAGTAAATATTTATGTAGTTACATATTAAAGGATTTTTTCGTTAAAATAAAAGAACAAAGTTTTAGCACGAAACCATTATTATTCAGAGATATGGCATGGTAAAATTATTTTACAAAAAATATATGCTTAAGTGCTGAATACGTAACTATGTTTACTTAAGAACTTACTACAGCTTTTTAACACATACACCTGCAGTATAGAGTGATGTTGTAAAATAAGGCGTTTGGTCTTTTTAATACCAACTGTCACTATGTTGTTTCAGCTTAGAAGTATTTATTAAAAATATGTTAAAGAAAATATGTTTATTTTAAACAATTTTTTTTGTATAATCATTAGTAGATACTTATTTAGATTCTCTATGACGCGTAAAGCTTAGATCGTTCGACGTAACTTTCGTAGCTACTACTGACGTAAAAATAACACCTTATAATCTTTTTTTTAATTAATATATAAGTGTTAGTATTAAATCTTTGTTTAAACGTGTAGATTATTGTAGTTTAATAACTGAGTTTGCAGTTGTAGTATTAGCTGTAGTCTGTGTGTATTGGTCTCTGCTTTTAAAGCCCTCGACTGAAGAAATAATAAACAGTATTAGTTCTCTTTTGTCAAGCACAGTGACAGTCTTCACACATTACAATGTTCATTAAGATTTTTATATAGAAGTAAGGATAATGAAGCAATAACAAAAGATTTGTCCAAGTAATATCCCACAAATATTTGGCCAACAGTTGCTTAAACTTTAGCAGGTATGTATGTGACAGCTGGTGGTATCAGAAATCTTGCCAAACTCGATGGAGAGCCCACTTGGATACATTCCAAGTTGGCACTTGACACCACACGACCAGTATTAATAAGCGACTATATGTAGCTACTATTGTGTCGGGAGTAAGCTATGTGAAAGTTTTATTCTTTCTCGAGAATATTGTTGGTTTATCTAGGGGATGAACGATAATGGGACTATGATGATTAGTATGATGGGTCTTAAGTGTCTATTACATTCCCATTTCAGAAATATGATAACCTCTTTGCTGCTTCATTGATTATTTGATTGTATTTTATGATCATTAACATTATTATAATAATAATTTAATGTTTATTATGTACTATAAAGTTAATGTTTAATATCTAACTGGTTTTGTTTGTTATATAGCTATAATTAATATAAGCATTATTATCTAAACCTAAGCCTTAAATGCTATTGATTTGATACTAGACGTCCGCTCTCGCTTCGTTTCGGTATCAAAAGTTTTATTCGATCTCACAACAAACGTCTACGGAAAATATCATTGCAATAGAGTCGCATTGCATCATTCAGATTTACAAAGGCGCTTAAAATATTGAATATTGAAAATGACTAATAAAACATGTAGTTTTAAATCGGTTACGTAAATGTTAAGTTAAATCGGAACATACAAACAAACATACAAAAAATTTATATTTTCTCTTTATAGTATTAGTTTAGATGATATTTACGGTAGTAGATTCACGCTGGTTTTAGCAGTAATGGGCCGGATCAACCGAGGAAGCACCACCTTCTCCTACTCCATTCCCAGTCGCCATAGTAGAGGACACCATACCAGCAGCAACACCAAGATGATGTCTTTTGGAATCGTCGCCATTACTTCTGGATTCTACTGACTGCTAAATATCAGGCAGGATGCAGTCACTTTAAAAAAAATAATTGTGGCTTGGTGACATAGTGCAAGTGCGTTTACTGCAAGAGACTGTGGTATTACCTTCACCTACTCGTGACAATAAATCCATCAATCAACCAGCTTTTGTAGACTGCTGGCCATTGACAAATCAAAGATCCCTCATTATATAAAAATAAAATAGGAATTAAATTGAGCACGCGTCGTGACCACCCCTCATAATGCAATCATAGTACCGAATGAAATATCAATAGGAAATAGATTTGACCAAAAATCTATTGAGGAGGGAAGCTGGACCCCTGACGTTTATGGAATAATCTGTGAGAATTACTATATTATCTTATTACCGGTAAATAACTCAATAAAGCCGTTCTGTTTACCATAATTTCCGAATGATTGCATAAACTAAATGATTTTGTTTTTCTCTGACACCTAATGCATCGGGCATAATTATTTTTGTGTTTATATAAACAATAATATCCACGATATAATAAATAATAAATAAGATCCACGCTGGTTTCAGCATGAATAGGCCGGTTTGTCCGGGGAAGTACTACCCTCTCATAGAAGATTGACTTAAGAGTAGTAGTATCCTTACTACTGCGTTTCGTTCGGTGAGTGAGAGTGCCGGAGGCCCAATTTCCCCCTTTCCTCTTTCCTTTCTTTTCAACTCCCTCCTCTAACCCCATTCCCAGCCGCCATAGTGGAGGCCACCATACCATTATTAAGACGATAGTTTTTGGTATGGTGGCCACCACTTCTGGATTCCACTGACTGCTTACCATCAGGCGGGGTGGAGTCACTTTGGAAGGCTAATATAATAGGTATATAAAAAAAAAAAAAAATATCCAAGATCTCATCCAGTCTGTACTTAATATTAAAGGGCCTTATTTGTTTTCGTGATATTTTCAACCTTGTTGAAAAATACTCATTTTGTGAATCTCTGTATTGCACTGCACGTTGGTAGATTTGGCAAGCTACCGTATTGTTACTCAACCAATAATATTCAAAACCAAAACCTTTTTTAATTGTTTGTCGAAGGTAATTATAAAGTACCTTTTTTGCAAGCCATCTGTTTGAGATTTATTATATAACTTTTCCAAATTATTTGCTTTTTATAATTATAGTATTGTAATTTCAAGTAAATTAAAGTGCAGGTTTACCTATAAAATCGTTAGTTATTTAACTGGGCTTCATATCTTTTAATGTTTGGGTCTCGGCGTCTTTATTTTTTTTTGTGAATCTCATTGCTTTGGATTAATTAAGGTGTCAACATCCCAGAGTTGTATTCCCTACATCTCCCAAGGATATCTTTTAAACTTTAATAAAAAGTCACCAAACCCATTTACAGACATAAATGATGTAGTTCCATTAACGTTCTCTTTAAACATGTATAAGTTTGGAACTGCAGCTACCTATATATTATTATGACGAACACTCAAACAGCCATCACCGCAATAACCCTTAGAGCGAATACGTTCAAATTTTCACACCATTACACAGTCGAAGTGCGATTAGTAGCAATGGGTTGTGGTGTTCTCTATTAATTTGTCAGTTTCAATTGTCTCCCAATAATTACTGAAATGTTGTGGTTATATGTAATGCCTTGCTGCAATTTTAGTCCAGTTTTTGATGTCGCTTTATTTTAAAACAAAGCAGCAGTTTTATTCTACTTAATGTCGCAGTGTTCTTTATAAAGATATTTAAATAGTTGTTTCACATCTAATGTAAAATTGTTTTTTGTGACCATTAACTATGAGGCAGCAAAGTTCCTTGCAAAACAGAAATTATTAGGTACTTACCTACTTAGTGACGAAAGGTGTAGTTTTTCAAATGTCACCTTACATTATATAATATCAAACTTAACAAAAGACATGAATTACGAGGTATTCTCTACAAGAACAGTAAAACAATAATATTTTTATGGTCCATAATGTATAAACATTTTCATCGCCCTATCAATGAAAAGGTGCGTGACATTTTGTAATAGATTTATTCTGAAGGATTGAATTACTATGTGTAGTGAAGCGTAAACGCATAAAATTATTTATTTTATTATAGGCCGGTTTATATTAAATTGGTTATCGAAAACTGGAAGATCAAATCTTGGCATAGAACAAAAAATTATACGTACCTACATTTAGCATAAACGTTCTTTTATAATCGTTAGTTATCATCTTATCGACCTCATTACATCAGGCCTTTCTAGTTTTTGAAATAATATCTTTGAGTAATATGTTTTACATAAAACAAAACAATTTTTTTTTTTGTTTTATTAAATCTAGATATAGGTCTCAGTGACTAATCACCAAACTCTATAAAGCCGAAATTACAGGTAGAAAAGTCAACTAAAAATTCCGGATTGAGAGCTACTGAGCAAAACCAAGGGCGGCTTTCCAGTACCACTGCACTAAAACAAGATTTTTAAGCAATAGTTAACTATCATTCTAACTATGCAATATGATGACTAACTGCCAGTTTGTCTTTGTTTTGCAACTCACAGTTTAACTGCATCTTCGAATAACTACATTGATCTGATAAAATAATAAAACTAAATTTATTTGTGAAACAAACTGATACAATTCTACTGTCTCAAATTTTATTTCAGATAATATCTGATGTGTTACGTCTTGAACCCGCGCTTGTTTTATTAGCGTCATATAATATGACCTCATATCGACGCCATAGTTATCATTAGTTACAAAATCGATGTCAACACGACTCTAATAAAATCATTTAATGTCTTAACTAACTTGAGATTCGATCGGCTAAAATGTTATTGTATTTCTCTCATAAACAAAATATGCACTCGTACCTAAATTATGTTATATTTCATACATCGTAAGTGTAAGAGTGCATAATTTTATTACCGACAACAAACTTTACCTATAGTTTTGGCGAATTTCTGTAAAACATTAATGTATGTAAAAAAAGTTGAATAAATATATTTAATAAAAAATTTGATGTGTCGATACTGTCGCCAAAATATTTTAAGTTTGAAGGTTGAAGTCTTTGAAATAATTGATTGTTATTAATCTGAAATCAAAGTGTTTTACATTCTATGTAGGTACCACGAAATACACATATTATTACACCAATGATCAAATGTTCATTTAAAATAAATACTACTTCAGTTATATTTCTGCATATAAATCGAAACATACTTTTTTATACAAGACAAAACAACATGTTTACATTAAGCTACCGACATTAAGGATGCTCGCTTGGTTAAGGATAATTAATCCTAACGACACTGGTGGCTTTTAAAATACTCTTTAGGACATTTTTAATATCATCACAACCGTCTTAGTTAAGAGCCGAGGAAATAAGACATAAGTCCACGTTAAAGGGCTTTAACATGCTTAATTACCAGATTTATAACAGTTCATTATAACCAGTGTCTATTGTTTGACAGCCATTTTAATGTCTTACTTTTTAAGCCGTATTTTAAATTAAGATCCTAATATAGCAACTGGGAATATGGACGCTGATTCTCAAAGTTAAATGATAGTTTACGAACCACTGGGTTATATGCTAGCAAGGTTTAACACTCACTGTGTACCCGTTATTCAAATGAAGTAATATGTAGTTATAGCTATAGTTTGAAGGTGTATTGGAAATATGTTTTGGGTAGGTCATATTTTATTAATAAGTAATTCGTAGTTATCCAAACTCAGTGCAGAGAATCTCAATTTTAATCAATCAATATTATTCTATTATCTATTATTATTTTGAATATTATTATTACATAGTTTCTTATAATTCTTAATGTTTATTGTTTATAAAAGTATAATTTAGTATTATTCAATAGTTTAGTTTAGTTATACATAAATATATGTATTTGTATATTATATTTAGTATGAAAATGAAAAGATCGAGAAAATCTATGTTTACCCAAATTCACAAAAGACAGCACAGCTTAATAGATAACCAAGCTCTTCCCATAATAAAGTGGCCCAACGTAAAGAAGACGAGACAACCCTTGTCTGACTACTTTATACAGAACAATCTTTCAAGTAGGTATTTGCAATTTCAGTAATGTAAAAAAATAACACTGAACATTTTAATAATCATGTTATCCATATGCATAGCTTAAAAGAGTCTAGGGGATTCTTCTTCTTAGTCATCAATATGTTCGAAATGTTAGGGAGATGCTATAAAAAGTATACATTTTGCTCCCCTCTCACGTTTTCATAATATGTTAGCCCTCCTTCATGAAATCGGGAATTGTATTGCGCTGTAAAATGTAATATACCGGTTAGGTATCTTGGTTTTGAAGAAATTTGTTTTTGAATTATTTAGCATACATTTTTCATCCTTACAAGTTATTTTTGCCGTTCTAATTCAAAGGCAGGTATGTGCCATCATAAAATTCTAACAAGTGCTCGCCAACTCATAAAATCGTACATAAATTATTGTGAACTCTAGTTTTATTACAGTCTAAACACACAACACGTAAAGCCTAGTGCCCACGGGACGTAGTAACAACTTGATAAGTTGACTAGGACAGTAAATAGTGATTTATTACCTATTATATCTGCGCAGTGTGTACTAGGCATAGCAATTTGCGGTCACACAATGTTTTATTGCGAATTTTTTGTTTTGCTTTTCTCTTGTTCACTTCGAATGATGATTCATAGGTGTTCGTCTTATAAATACTTATATATATTGGCTTAGTACGCAGTTGTATGAATATATTTGTAACAAAAATGTTTTTATTTAGTACAGCTCCATTAAGAATCCCTAAGTTTTTGTGAGATATTATTGATAATACCTAAAATTGGCGAACTATTTGATTCATTTTGATTTAACGTTGATAGAAAAATACTTAGGAATATACCTAGTAATAAGTATGTACATACCTAGTTCTATTGCATAAATACATGATAATTATAAAGGTTCTGAGGTTTATGACATACCTACATTGCGATTGATTGTGCCATCATGTAAACAAATGCCTATGTCATGCCAGTGGTCGTCTTTCGACTGATATGAATCAAATGACAATTCTTCTGCTGCTAATCAAGCTTCTATTTTACCACGTTGATACGTGGTAAAATAGAAGCTTGACCTACACGACGTATCCGTACGTATTGAAGTATCTCTCTGTTTTTGAAGTTATACTTCTTTTGGCGCGATTGGGAAATATGATGAGAGTGAATTTTTACGATGCGCGCGCACACCGACAGAAAAAGCAACACCTTGAAGTTAGTTGCGAACCTTTTACACCCTGAAGTTAGTTTCGAACCTTTGTGTGTCGTATCAGTACAAATAATCAGTGTGAATAAATAAAAAAATATATTGGCGTTTATATCAATTTAATTATATTTATGACGGTGATAGATATTTTTTATTGATCATTTATCAGTAAAAATATTTATTTTCAATATTAGTGGTAAAAGTGGTTTTAATATACTATTATGTTGTTTTCTTTTATTTTAATTATATTTTATGATTTTTTCATTATTGTTGCATGCTATTTATGTATACTTATGTATGTATGCGTTGTGTTATTATTTGGTATTTTTGGATTGTTACGCCAAAGAAGTATAACTTTTTACGTGCGTACACTCTTTTCGTTTACAATAATCTGGCAAACATTATGTTTCAAATATATTACTAGATCCCCGCAATACTTAGGTTTGAACAGCCAATCAACAGCTAGTATAAGGGTTAATCGTTTGCAAGTAAGTATATACTTAGCCATTAATACATGACTACTGGATAGATAGCACTGTTGATACTATGAATTTAGTATTATACTAGCTGAACCCAATGGCTCCGCCCGCGCGTAAAATATGTCTCGGGCAACAGACCGATTTTCAGGATAAAAAGTATGTTCGTCTCCGGTACCGATTATTTCTACATATTAATGTTTATCGAAATCGGCTCAGCGGTTTAGATGCTGAGTGGTAACAAACACACACAGAAACTTACGCATTTATAATATTAATTGGATTACCGGGTAATACTTACAGTAGATAATTATTACCTTCCCATTGTAACGTTTGTACTTATATGGTAATTTGATATGGTCAGGTATCTACAAATTAGGTCACATGAAATCCGTTGAAGTCCATAGAGTGTATTTACTGTCATATAGGTAGTAGGTAGATATAAAAGCCTACTAAACTTAGAGCAATTAGGTTAATAGGATTTCCCTACGACTTGATGTGCTAAAAACCTTTGATCTAAGTAAGTACATTGTTTTACATTTCCATAAAGAGATACGTTATTTGATATACTTATTTAGGTATTATCTCTATTATATTTTATATTTTTATTAGCCTATCATAACGCCAGATGGTACGCAGTTGGACCCAGGAGTGGTGGTCACAATACCACACACCGTTAAAAAACCCAGGATCAAAGTTATAAATAACTAGGTACCTACCAATTATTTTAATAAGTAGATACTTACCTACTTACATAATATGCAAATACAAATTTACAATCATCATACTCCTTAGACCGCTATTAGGCCGCTATTACACTATCATAGAAATATGATCATAGATGTGTGAGTCATGTTTAAATGAAGAACATATGATGGTCTAATAACTATATAATATAATATAATATAATATTCTCACAACGCCATCTAGCCCCAAATTAAGCAATTATATTTGCTTGTGTTATGGGTACTAAACAACTGATAAACTACTTATATACATTTTTTTTTGTAAATACATACATAATATTATAGATAAATTACACCCAGACACAGAACAAACAATCATGCTCATCACACAAAGGTTTGTCCTGGGTGGGAATCGAACCCACGACCTCCGGCTTAGCAGTCAGGGTCACTAACCACTAGACCAACAGGCCAGTCAACTACATGTGATTCATATTGTCTATGATCATAGTTAGGGGATTCTTTTTGACAGCTAGCGTACAAATAGGATCATACTCAACACACTAGCACAGTCTCTAAGAGCGGTATTACATTATCATATTAATAGTATAGTAGTAGTAGATATTCTAATAGCGGCCTAAGTAAATAGAATATGCTAGTGTGTTGATATGATCCTACTTGTACGCTAGCTGTCAAAAAGGATCCTAGACTGTGACACTAGCGTAAAACGTAGCACCCATAGCAACGGAAAACACGGCTTGATGGTATATGACGCTTATATGATCAATAAGTGTAAATGTAAAAATGAAGAACGTCATCATGTATCTATGATCATAGAATTTGATATGAAATTATATATATATGATTTGAATATGATAATGTAATACCGGTCTTAGATCTTAATAAGTGGTAAATCATTTCAAATATTTTCAGACTATTAATTATTATTATATAAGTTAGCTCAGAATATTTAATTAAAATATTATAAACTTTAACATACAATTTTGAACTTTTATGTTTACTGAATTTATATTATTATAATACCCATTAAACAATATTCACTCTCACCTTGCTAAATACAAATAAAAATAATAGGCACGTCCTGCCATCTATTATCACCAAAACTAAACATATTTTATGCTTTCTATCACCAGATGTCGCTAAAGGGATCACGTAAATTTTTAACTATATTATTTTTAATAAAATTAACTGTACTGATATAAATTTTTATTAAGCATTAAAAAGTAGGTATCATAATTATTAAGTATTGGTGTAATAAATTTAGTCAACTTACAATAATAATTATAATAACTTTCCGTCTTGTTATCCTGATTGCATAGAAAACCTATCTAACGGTTCAACATTCTAACAAAAAAATCTGTTAAATCATTATTTTATATTTAACACAATACCTATAACACAAGATTAAAAATATGATGTTACACTAATAAATGAAGTTATGGCGAGTTATGGAACTCTTTAATGAGAAACATGATACCAACCTAGATACATATATTATAATTAGGTATATCCAGTCAAAATTAATGATATTTTTGTTTTAGCTTTAATTAGGTTATTATTCTATTAACTTTTTAAATAAATTTGTTATTAAATTACTAGTACCTAATTAGTTACTAGGTACCGCTAAGTAATAAATTAGTTGTACTTAATTGATAAGGATTCATAAACAAATTAAAATCCTAATCATGCTAGTTGCAAGTCTATTCTTATTCCTGGGCAAATAAGACATGCAACTGGAAAGGTTAAGTACCTTTAAAGGAGAATTTAGTAAAAGTTTATGAGTCCCGTAAAAAGGCCTTTACTTGCACAGGGAGGCAGTACGCAGAAAAACTACACTTACCTATTACCATTATCATCACTAATCTTACGTAGGTACCTATCGAAAATTTAAAAAGCAATAAATTATTAATAATCAAGAACAATAAATAAAGGGAATCATACTAACAACTAAGTACAATGTTTTGCTGAAGTAGGTACCTACACGATAAATTACATTAGTGGTTGAAAGATGACAAAAAAGTACGAAAAGCGATCGGAAAATCTGTTGCATGCAGTGCGTGTAACTATACATTAAAGTTAACATAACTTTTTATTAAACCATGGAAATACCAAATAATACCCTTATTCAGTCACTTGGCCTTACAAGAAGTGGTCGTACTACATTAATATTTACCAATGCAATCGCATTAGCAACAACGGTGTTTTGTCCACCGAACAGACTACATGGAGCAAGAATGCAGTACTGTCTCGCTAATTGACAATGGTCTAAGAAAAAGTTATGATAGCATTATGTTGACGATTTCATTTAAGGCAACGTGCTGCGATTACTTAATCAAGAACAGGAAAGTAGTCGATGTGTGTGCGGTAAAGACATTGAATTAAAGACAACGAGTTAGTTCGTGAATAAAAAGATGAACAATTTCGTCTTCACAAAACTTTAACAACATTACGCAATACTCATTTGCACTATGGATAATAATTTGTGCTGAAATTTATTATGTTCCTTGGCATGCGTTGTTACATACGACTAGACTGTTGGTATTTTAGAAATAGATTAGCTTTGCTGAACTATGGTGTTTGTGGATTAAAACTTAAAATATCTTCTGCTTTAACACAAAATCGACATACAAAACTAATTACCTTGTATTTCTGACTTCAAATCCAACGTGAAATTAGAGCAATTCGAAAATTACGAGCTTCTAGCAACGCCTGTAATCTGGACTCCCCATGGCTTTGACTCTTTGTCCGGGGGGCCTGTCAAATTAACGGACATTTTCAGTTGCACGACGGGAACATGGCCTTAAAATCTGCTCGCAATTATCAGTGTAATGTGGGTTTTCGGATATGTTGGATTAGTGTAACTACAAATATTTAATTTCCGTTGAACAAGTATTAGGTATTGTTAATTAATGGACACATTAGTTGATTGCCACATTACTTAAGCTATGATTTCAGGTTAATATGACATTATTTTAATCTAGACTACACGATTGATTTACAGCATTGACATTTGGCATAGAAAATGTATAAAATTTTCTATGCCAAATGTCAAAAGTGCAGGTATAAACCTGGTTTTAAATAATGAGTCAGTTTCAATCGTAGAGTCCACAGTTTTCTTGGGCTTAACTTTAGATTGCAAACTTCAGTGGGAAGCCCATATTTCGTGTCTCGCAGGTAAACTCAGCTCAGCGGCTTTTGCTATCAGGAAAGTTAGGCAACTTACTGATGTGGCAACTGCCAGACTAGTCTACTTTAGTTATTTTCACAGCGTTATGTCTTACGGCATATTGTTGTGGGGTAGGGCTGCTGACATTGAAACCGTTTTTATTATTCAAAAACGAGCTATACGTTCTATCTACAACCTAGGTTCACGAGACTCCCTGAGAGAGCGATTCAAAGAGATAGGTATATTGACAGTTGCATCTCAATATATATATGCTAATGTTGTTTATGTTAAGAGTAACATTAGTCTATATACTAGGAATTGCGATGTGCATGAGATTAACACCAGGGGTAAGCATAAACTGGTTGGCTCACACTATCGCTTACATAAAGTCCATAATTCGTTTACGGGACTTGGTGTACGTTTATTTAATAAATTACCTATCGACATAATGGATAAACCCTTAGACAAATTTAAACAAATTGTCAAAAAACATTTAATACTTAAGGGTTACTACACTGTTAATGAGTATCTGAACGATAAAAGTCATGAGATGCTCGCTTGACGAAGGAGTAAATTAATTTTACTCTTAATTTTAATGACATTATACTTTAAAGGACATATTTTTTGTTAATTATTGTATGAATGACATTTTTTATGATTATTATGAATGACATGGTTTAACAAATAATTTTTTGACATTAATTTATTGATACATTTTGACATAATTTATAAAATGTTTTTTTTTTTTTTTTTGTATTAATTTTAAATGACATGATGCCCGAGCCATATTTGAACAGTTAAGTACACATTTTGTATAGTTTTGTTAAAATTGTATACTTAGTATTGTTAATTTTTTTTTACATTGTGATTTGTGAAATAGAGGTACATTGTGAACTCCTGTGGTAAATTAAGTTCATCTTACTTTATACTTATACCAAAAATTAACAGTTTATATAATATCTACATAGAAACATTTATCACAGTTCACATGTTGCCTTTACCTTTTGTAGCAATATGCAAATTGAGGCAGCCTGTAAAGCACACATTTTACTTTTTAATTTTCTTTACAACATAGAAAGCTGTAAGTAATTAAGTATCTATAGAGTTAAGTGTATTGCCTGCGTCACTTTGCATGCTACTTGAAACTGTAACTTACAAAAATTATAATAACCTGGCGATTAAAAAGAGTGGCCTGAGTTTCTTGCCAGTTCTTCTCATGGCTCTACTTCGTCAGCGAACTGGCTGTAGATTAATTTGCTGACATTTTGTAAACTTTGACGTTCATAAGTGTTAATTTAATTAACTTAAATGAATAAACATATATTTCATTTCATATTTCATTTCATTTCATTTCATTTCAGCGACTTTTAAATATATATACAAACTTTAATTTAAAATTCCGATTTTTCGTTCGGCGCTGAAACGCTGTCCATTAATAGATATATTGACATATTGTAAAAGCGATTCAGCACTGAACGATCCATTGTTTAAATTAAAGATTTAAAAAAATCTTGTGTTAAAGATTGTTTATAGAAAGCAACTGTTAATGATCTACCTTAGAGTTAATATAAAAATTAAATCAGATCTTGTTCTATGAATCTCTTTCTATTTAAAAAGTCAAAGGATGGCCGCAGGTGTCTACTAATTCATTGCTTTACAATTGATTGTCTCGAAGTCGTGCCTAATTCAATTATGTTAACAGCTTCCACCTTTGAACAGCTGCAAGACAATGCATAATACCTAATCTAAACGTCTACACATACAAGTAGTATTAATAAGCATAAAGACTGAAATACTACTTGAGAATCTAGCCAATCAAAACTTCAGTAGTACATATGTATGATTAGTCTTAACACCAGTAATAACTATTAACCAGACAAAGCGTGTTTCGTTGTTCCTAGTCTAATATTCCCTCTCAGCGTGGCTCGACAAGTCCAAGCTGTTCCTACCTATAGTCTCTAATTAACTAGGATTAGCTCTCTATCGTAGCACCGTGAAATGAGCTTGTTGTGTTCGCATATACACGTGCTATTCTACATACATGCTCCTTTAAGTGCATGTAAATTTGAGGGAAATCGATTCGGATTAGTTCGTTACTGGTCTCTGATTACATCTGCGGTTCTAGGACTCATTTGGAATTCGATTATACTGATTCGTTTGCGTCGGCAAGTCGTTTAATACGCATTTGGAAACTATTCTTTGGGGTTTAAGTGGATTTTGGCCAATTTATTTCCTAAAAAGTTCTGCAGGAAAATATATGTAAGTATATTGAGTGTTTTCATTGTAATCTAAAAGCAAATCATCTCATTTAATTTAATACATAAAGTATTATCTATAATTACTTTTACTTTAGCCCCTACTGGTATAAGGAACAAAATCTGAAAGAATAATACGAAAAGAGTCGATCTTGTAGTTTATGGGATACCTAAGACTATAATGGACTTTAGGAATTAAGTATTCAAAGTAATTGCATTACCACCTCAATAGATTAATGTGCTCTCCTAGATCGCTACGACCCTCCTATATCTTGTTGGGTTAATTTCTTTCGCTTCTTTAATCTGAATCGTGATTTACTCTCTATTTGATTTTTCTACTAATTAGTTCAATTATCTACTCTACGTGAAATTTAGTAACACCCATAGTCCACATTCACATCAAGTTATATTTTTAGGAAGACTTGATTGCGCAAATCTAATAATTTTATACTTAGTACCAGTTAACCAAGAAGCAAGCAGTTTCTACGTAATTTTAGTGAATAATTATAATCAGTCTAAGCCTAGCCTAGTCAATTACTGCAGACAAGAGTTCCTTTAATTTAATACTGAGGAAACGATAGTGTAATTCTTAACAAAAATAAATTAATCAAGAGATAAACACATTTGCATCTGCAGTCCTCCTACTAGATCATGATAATATCTTCACAACTAATATACTTAGTTATTCAAACTTAACACTTAACATAGTACGAGTAGTTTTGACTACGATAACCATTGCCTAAACTCCATATTCAACCCTTTTCTCTAGATACGTAATGACACGCCTATCATATCAATTCACCCTTACGTAATTATAACATTTAAATATGTTAGTACTGGAGTAAACGGTGTCCACAAAGGCGGAAAGTAATAAGTCCCTTGACACATCGTGATTAGACTGTCATAGGGCGGGGGAGTGGGCATTGTAATCAGCTTCGCGGCCACTGTGCCTCGGATTGTAGCAGGCTCCACACTCTGTTTGGACTGCGGACAATGTAGAAATAGACGCGATTTTAACATTAAACGACTCATCATGCGGTTTCTTGATCTTTCAAGCATGCGCTCATGTGCTTGCACGTGTTTGTGTGAATAAATAAATTTTATCGTGTGTTATTTTAATTGTAAATATAACGGGATTAATTGCAGTCTAGACTATAGCGACTGAATATCAGAATTTTTCATAAGTTACTGACATTTGACCTCTGCTAGTCTGCAATTGGACAATTCTGGGAAAGATTGGAGGAAAGCATGAGATCCTGCAAAAGACCAAACCAACAAACTTACCCGCTTAGGTCAAAGTCTAAAAGGGTAGATGTTTTTTTATTACTATACCAGTCTATTAGTATTGATGAGTTAAATAATAACCTTAATTAATCGCATTGAAATCAAATCAAAATGACGTAACGTTACGACGTAATATCAGAAATTTAATGCACTTGTCCAGGCGTAAAATTAATGGTTTGAGCCTGCGAAATTACCCCATGTTTTTGTCTGAGTTTAAACTAAAATAACGTTTCCCTTCTTGCTACAAATTCAAACAAACTACAGCATTTGACGACAAAATTAATAACCAAATTCTTATCTCCTTTTGTAAAACTATCAAAACATAAAATCTCTGCAACTCACGGTACATATTATCTCCGCTACGCGATTTCACTATATCTATCCCCTAATGCAGGAATAAAAGCTTTTTTTGTAACCAGTGCACCTCGGGGACGAACTGAGCTGGTCATTTACATAACTGCCTTATTTTATTTAAGAGTAGTCTCGCCCTCACTTTGTTACACAGATATCTTTATGCAGTTCCCATTTTGTATTTTTCTTGCTTTGTATCCGATAGATTCGCGGCTACTCTGTTCACGTGTGTCAACGTATTGTTCTAAGTAAGGGTACGTGCATAGTTGGACATATAATAAGTATGTTTGTGGATAGATTCCATGATGAAGTTATTATTTTTAAAACGATTATTTCAAACATCATACATAATGTCGTTTATGTTGGCAAAAGTTACAATTCTTAAATCGTCGAGACAAATTAATTAGGTCGGATGTCACTGACTAAAATTGCATTAACACCTTTATCTTTTCCTTTTTTTTTAATTATGATTATTATCACCATGATCGCTTAGCTGATAGCTTTTAACATATACTATTTATAAGTAACATAATCAAGCTACAAACGAATTCAGTCAAAGAAATTTAGAAACAAATATAAGTACCTATTTCATAAGTAAAGAAAACTGTTCTCTCTTAAAAATCATATTTATTTCACATTTCAAACCATAAAGAAATATAATATTAAGATAATTTTTATCTCCTAAATTATTCGTTAAAACAATCTTTATTTCTCAATAACTTAACAGTAAAATTCTAAACATTATGTTTAAAGTTAAACGTCTGTTTACCTATTCCGTGGCGATAATCTAACAAGTGTATAACTGCATCTAAGGCTCCATTACGTTGCGTGTTGAGATATTTCTCATTGAGATTCTCACGGACAAGTTTACTTTGCTTACTCGTGTATTTACTAAGTTGGCGTAGTTACCTCAATCACCACAATGTTTGTGAAATTCTATCAATACTTAGGATGACATGTTTTTAGTTATCAGGTTTTAATCTACTGACGATGCTGATTACTAAATCTGTGTTTTAGTAGCTACTACAACACACTTTTACTGATGGTCGCCTTGGCACTACCGTCAATTCAACTGTGAACTTTTTTTGATTACCAAATTAAGTGTCTAGGTGTAGCTGTTTACGTCAATTAATTAAATGTTTGTAAAGTATCTTGCGCTATTCCTCAGATTGTACCCCAAAGCAGTGGTGCAAATATGTTTTATCATATGTAACGTTTAATTTCTGATCATCAAGACTTGACACAATGGTAATAATTCTCCAAATAAAAATTCTGTAACTTTTCGTTACTTGCAACACCCCATTCAGAATTCTCCGCCCTAAATTTACAAGCTAATAAATCTAAATCATCAAACTGCTGGACCCGGAACAGTTATCTGTAGGTCACTACTATTTATTCCGTACGAGGATTTAACCTGCGAAACGTCACACGTTACTGATGTCCCGAGCTTTCGCTGCAATTCTTAGTCATAACTGGATTAACCATGACTAGGAAACAAACCACACATAATCCATTTGTGGTTGTGTGTACATAAAAGCAGTGACACTATTTTCGCTTCCATAACAAAGGGTTAGTAGATTTGGTAGTCCAAGTAGCACTATTATGTTTGAACGTAACCGTGTCAAGCGCTGTGACCGCGGCTTCATACAACCTGTGCAATGTACCGAATCATTTGTAGCAGATGAAATGTAAATGCACACTCGTTACTCGGCGCCGCCGCCCGCTCCGTATTCATGAGTCCAATGTACGTGGATCAAATTGTAAGAGATTGTAATAGCGATTTTCAGCATATTACATTCTTTATACAAATAGCAAATTTATGTTTTTAAGCAGTATACACTTCTTTACATTTTATTGACGCCAAGGAAGCTTTTTAGCCTTAAGCCTTCTTTTTGACAAATAACTTCACTTCCAGATTTGAAACTTGAGTAGGTATTATTTATTCATTTTGTTATTTATTACATAGTTGTAAGGCATGTGAATATCATATATACTTATATACCTTTATTGATTACTGATTTATTGACTTGATACTTATTACCGAGATGCCATAGTTATTTTACGGTTTTAATACTTGTCTATTCGAAGATGTTATGCAAGTATAACATCGTACGTCTTTCTACTTTGCAATTTTTCTTAGTGCTATAGAGTGCAACAATTGATACCGATTGTATCATAGTACCTAAGTTCTTCACTCTGGGTTAATAAAAAGGCTTTGGCTCTACCACACATTTAGTATGAAAACTTCGGCAGCTACCACAAAGTTTGGAAGCTTGTAACTTAAACCTTTCCTTGTCAGAGGGGTATGCGCACATTATCTTTAAATGTGTCAACAGCTCACGTTGTTTCTCGTTTACTAGGCATTATTCGTCTATTGTGACTTTTTGACTTATTGTGCTCTTTATGAAATGGCAAACATCAATTGTTACTTTAATATCTATGTAATTTAAAAAAGATAATTTTACAAATAGAACACTCCCGTGATAAATAACAAGACCTATATCTCGGGTAACTTTAAAAACATGCAATGAATGAATAGCTAGTTAATGCTATTATTTAAAACGTATCCCGCGACGCAGGGCTTATTGGCCTAGTTCCATCGTTAGTTATTTAAAGTAGGTTTCTCGGCACACCCCCTACCCATTCACAAAGATTTGGGCCTACGTGGGTATTGAAACTGATCCATGGAGGTTATTAACTTTATTTGATTTCTATTTCACTATTAATAGTTAACCTAATGTCTAAACTTTTATGGTTTTAATTATAAGTAGGTGTAGGAGAAAGCGACATTGTCTTATTAGGCTGTAATTTGCTAGACTATTCTACTCGTACATTTATGTCGATTGAACGTGTGAATGCATAATGATTTGAACTATCGACGTGAACATAATTTTACGTACTTATTAAGTAACGTGTATAGAACGTCATAACAATGATTAACAAACTCCACACTAAGAAACAAGAGTCCTATGTTGCAGATGTCTTCACAAACATACTTTTAGCATATTATTATATCTAAAACTATCTGTATTTTTCAAAATAAAATTTACGCAGTATTATAATTGACTGGCCTGTTGGTCTAGTAGTTAGTGACCCTGACTGCTAAGCCGGAGGTCGTGGGTTTGATTCCCACCCAGGACGAACCTTTGTGTGATGAGCATGATTGTTTGTTCTGTATCTGGGTGTAATTTATCTATAATATGTATGTATTTACAAAAAAAAACAGGTCTATAAGTAGTATATCAGTTGTTTAGTACCCATAACACAAGCAAATATAATTGCTTAATTTGGGGCTAAATGGCGCTGTGTGTATGTGGTAGAATATTATTATTATTATTATAATTTAATCTATTGAGCTGAACCATCTACTCCACATTTATTATTAAATGTTTCTCGGAAAATATCTACCAAAGATACTTACTGTGGTGTATTAGAAACTCTTTAGAACGAAAGATATCAGAGAGTTCAAAACTGGTGATCGGGTACAGGCTCGTGACTATACAAGTGCCACGAAGCGGTGGCAGTTTGGAAGCATCACTAAACGTTTGGGCCGACTACACTACGAAATTCGCACTGACAATGGTGATGTCTGGCGCAGACACCTCGACCAGCTCTTGGCTGTACCTTTGATCCGCAGCAGCTAGGAGGGGAGAGATGTGGTGTATTAGAAACTCCTTAGAACGCTGTCTATTTACTAAATAAGATATAAATGAATGTCATGTAAATGTTCTGTCACAATGAATAAATGATTTTACTAATTAACAATATTTTATACTTACCTTACTTAAAACCTATAAATAAGGTTTAAAAAGAAAATATATTCTTGCAAGGTACAGTTCTGATGGAGAATCTATATTCACACTTATAACTACTAGTAATTACACGATATTTTCATAATGCACTCTGTAGACATAATTATTAAAAGTTGAAAATACCAGATGTTTATTATTGTCTTTATTTATTGTAAGGATTTTTACACAAACTTATGCTAGATGCATCGTACCATAAAATAATAAACATTACATGTATTGTGTTAGAGATAATTTACAGACTTGCCTCATAAATTTTATTAAGAAAATAAATTGTCAGAATATTTTATTTTGTACACCAATCCATCGATGATAGTAAATAAAACCAGATAAATAAGTACCATAATGCACTGCGAGCAACTTCTTTTTCAGTCAGCCTTATTGAAGTTGAATTATATATTAAAAATCTGGCTGAACAAATACATAAGCTTGTATACTTCTGACATAAAATGATGGCTTTTATAACCTCCGCTGTCAAGTGTGATCATAAAATATTTTTATAAGCTGCAAACCGTCAGAAATAATAACCACCTAAACATTTGATTTATTTTAATAAACCATCGCCATGATATACAGTTGCAATATTATAAAACAAAATGCCAAGGGGTCTAATTCTCAAGTCAAAATTTATGCGTTCCATACAGCCAAGCGATGCATCTGCTTTCCGTGTCACCCGGCCGGGGTCCAATTAAGTTCAACTCACGACCTCGCAATGAGGCCGTAAAATATGCGTTTTAAATCGAAATCTTCATATATTTTTATAGCTTATGGCAGACAAATAAATTTTTCACTTGATGTTTAGTGGTTCGCTCGATGATCTTAAAATCGTAAGAAGCATCCTTACTATCTCTGATTGGTGCTGCTTCGTTGTCAAAAAGAAAACAATTACCTGCAGCGCTATACCTAGAAGTTTTCGTAGGCAGTCATCAAATTTTAAATTTTAGCTGAAAACCGTTCTTTGCTGGCTGAACATAAGTCTCCTTCAAGCATCTTAGCTTTGACCGGTCGCTCTTATCCTTCGGTTGCTCGCCAGTTTTTATCATGATCAAGATCATCGTTCCACCTGGCCACTGCCTGGTGGGCTTGCTGACTACCTGTTGTGTTGTAACTATGATGTCAATACGTCAAGTCATACTCGTAATAATTAGGTCTGTAAAGTGGCAAAATTTCAAATTTATTTTCATGAACTATCAAATCCAATATACCTCAATCTAAATTTAATAAATATAGACTCTTATACATATATATGTCCCATTGTAAATGTAATTGATAGTCTAGACTTTAAAGAAATTGTTGAAAATTTATTAATTCAATCACGTCAAACTAATAATAAAACAACAGTAGTTTAACTAAGGGTATTTCTCGTGGCCGTACAATGGCCTCAGTCAGGACTTCGTGCTAGAGAAAGCGGAAAGCGGGTCGCAGCTAGATCACTACTATTAGATTGTCATGCATGTTGGATGAGGTAATTAATTGTGACAGACCATTTTACAGGAGCTCACTCGCTCGACGCATCCATATATGCACGTCTTTATCATTACAATCGCCATGTTTGTGTTGACCTAAGCACCTTGTCAAAATACTAAGATTAAAATTTTGAACTAGACAGTTTGTACCTTTTATATCGCCCACACTGGCAGAGTTAAATTCACGTATTATATATTTTATTATATATTCAAAATCAATTTTGAGAGTCTGGTTTTATTCGTTTGTTTTAATTGTATGTTTAAAATGTTAACCACAGCGCCGGTCTTGTTATCTAGACTGATATTTCTATCATTTTATATATTCACACAAATAAAAAGAAGTGTCTACTTTTGTAAAGTTTAATTGCAACCAGGCAAATTACCCCATAAAAATTACATAAAAGATAATAACGACATAACCTTTCTCGGCATTTTTGCAACATTTATAAGTATAGGCTATAAAACATACATACAAAACAATTACGATGATTATCAAGTATGCTTTTATATTTGCGATTCTGTGAGAAATTTTCGTATTTACGAGTATATATGGCATACAAAACTTTTAAGATTATTGTGTATGTGACCCGGGATTAAAATTAGATTGAAATGTATACGCTGGAAAAGAGGTTTAGTTTTCATTTAATAGATACTACAATTACTCTATTTATTTATTACATATAATATGTTTCATGTCAGCCAACCAAAACCGTCCACTGCTGGACATAGTCCTCTCCCAATTTTCTTCACCTTGGTTGGCCGTGAGATAAAAATGCTTATTGCGTGCACCTATTCGACTTTTTATTTTTATTACTAGTCTAAGATATTATAAATTTTAAATACAAAGGTATCTATCCTATGTCAAATTGTCAAAACTATTATAGATAATTATGTCAGTGTATACGCAAAAATGATTTTAGAGTTTTAACTATCTGCCTGCAGTTCCCATACATTTCATAAATTCAAGCCATTTAACGCTGACAGCTACGAATATGTATGGTATTAAACAATTTGCGTAATTGTACCTCTGTAAAAACGATATTCAGTGTAAGCGAGGTGTGCTATGTAAATTTAAACTAAGGGCGAAACGAGAATGTTAACCGCCTTTACGGTTCGTTTACTGTATTTGTGTAGGAGTTATAAAATTTTATTACTGTAAATAAGCAATGGAATGAGTACTTTGATGTAAAATTAGTGTCCCTGGTGCATTTATAATGGGTTGTAAATACGGATCTTGAATGACATCAGATAACGACCCGTTTTGTTATTTGTGTCGACGATATGTAGTCGTAGATATGTGAGTGAACTGTTACTATTCAAATCTCAATTAGGACAACGAAATTGTAGTAAGTAAGTAGTTATTTTAAATAAGTTCTGGAGTAGCGACCACGAATTGGAGCACCGTGAATAGTTCATGCACGACCGTAGCAATAGTAGAGGACAAATTATGGATAAGAGTTGCTTTTGAACGGTCATAGTGGTGACTGGTGATGCTTGAAGAATGCCTTTAATAGTAGTCTTAGTAGTTTTCGTTCAGTTTTAAATTTAATGATTATTGTTTCTATTTAAATTTACAGCGATGTTTTTCTTAAGGAATTTCTAAATTAGAGCATACGAACTATCATAGCATCATCAACTGCTGAGGCTTAAGAGCAGCGCTTTTTACTTACCATCTGAACAATTCGATAGGAAGTAAAACCATAAAGTAAGAGAATGAAAACTTTCTGTGATTACCTGATTATCATAATTGTTGATTGCTTTAAATTTCGATTCTTTTACTGAGAATTGGCCAATCATCTCCAATCACTTATATTTAAGTCCGCTAAATTCAACGTTGTAACGGACATCAATTTTTGTTTCTCCAATTGGTGATCCGAAATCGACTAATAAGATAATAACGGTACAAGGTACTTGGATTTCTTATTTTAAAGAAGAAGAATAATTCAAAGTTACTCCACTCTGCCTGATGGTAAGCAGTCAGGGGAATCCAGGAGTGGTGGTCACCATTCAAAGAGCCAAACTACCGGTATCGTGGCATCCACTATGGCGACTTAGTGAGATGCTTTTTCACGCCTCGCTTAAATTTTGATCCTGGGTCTTTCAGGATGAAAATTAGATCGAGAGATAGATAAAAACATATGCGCTGGTTTGATGGATCGTAATTTTACATACAGTGGCATGTTTTCTCTTGCAATTTATGGGTATTTTACAAGCATACAATAAATTCACACTACATTTACTTACAAGTGCATACAAAAGGAGTGTGATGAGTATAAAGGTGAGAGTTCGACGTCTTTTGTTCGTTCGTTCATTGTATTAGAGTCCTTTGTAAGGAACAAAAACGGGAGAACAATGTTACCGATTGATTGATTAATTAAGTTAATTCTAGTAGCGCTTCCCAGATGCGTAATATTTAATGCTATGGAATGAACCTGGACGAACAATTGTTTCATTTATGAATGCTCCTGTGTTCCAATTGAATTGTTATTTAGTTAGTTCCTTGGGTGAATAGTTTATAACCATTATTTAGTGCATGTCAGTATAAGGCCAACATTTAATAAAGTAGGAGTAATAAATAAATAAGAAGTAATCAATACAAAATCAAGTAGACCGATGCACTGTTAAGGATGGCAGGTAACCGGTGTTTAAGGGTGACTCACGGTCGGTAAAAGTGGCAATATTTGCGAAAGGTTTACATCTAGCGATGGACGTCTTTTAGCCCAAATGATGATAAACGAAAAACTAATACACTGCATACAATAAAATTAATTGATTATTTAAGAATATAAATAGGTACATCAATCCAATTCAGTCAAGAATTCATCAATCAGCAGGTGTATAAGCGTTGTTATGACAAAGTAGGCCCAAGTGAAAACGTCGTGAGAGAATTTGTCAGCATTATGTACACATATGAATATTACTTTATAGCTATTACTATCTCACACAATCCATAATTCCTAAAATGTGTCGAATTCCGTAAATAATAACGGTAAACAAATAGCTACTTACCGGAATTTATAGGCGTGTCAGATTGACGAGTAAAATTATGCCTTCTACACACAATACCGGTACATAATCGACGGTAATCAGCGTCTAGTATAATTCTATGTTTAAATAAGATAAGAGCTTTCTCATTTGTTCAATGGCTTTTACATAAACACATAATACACGCATTATATACTCCTCTGTATAATATTATTATGTTAATAATAGAGTAGGAGCACTAACAAGATGAATAGACTAACGGCAATATAGTTATTACAGTAGAACTACGCACTACTAGTACTATCTGGAGCCAAAGTAAGTATATATTATGTTAAAGCTTGTTGTATGGGCTTGAACCCATACTTAGATAGTTTTTCTGTAAATACGTATATTATGTATTATACATGAAACACCCAGACTAAAGCAAATAGTTCACACAAATATTTGCATTGAGCGGAAACCCGAAACCGTTGAATGGTTTTTGAGTGATACAATGACGACGATGAAGATGTTTGATGCAGGCTGCTTTCTATCAGCCCAATTCTAACTGGATATCAGAATAAAAGTCTGTATTTAGCAGTTCGCGTTTCTAATTAAAAAAATATATACGGTCGAATTGAGAGACCTCCTCCTTTTTTTCGGTTAAAAATATGATGATGGTGATCAATAACCAGTTAAGACCAGTTTAATAGATTTTAAGCTGATTCATTATCTCAACTTTAGCTGTTTGAAAACAAAAATTTTAGGCTAAAATTCAAAGTTTTAAAAATATGGATAAATGTGAAATGTTTTTATAACAGTTTGATTTTTTTTCAGATGGTGGCAAGCAGACCAGGAACCCCAGGTGGGTTCCTGGTCTGCTTGCCACCTTGCCACGTTCCTGGTCTGCTGTAGTAATTAATAATAACCGCTCTTAGATTTAACAACGGTGGCTTGGACTCATAAAACGAAGACCACTAAGTACATTCAATTAGAGAGGAGAAGTACATTCAATAAGATCAATTAGAGTGTTCCACTCTAATTGATCTGACTAAACATTTCCGGGTCTAGAAGAAGAGAAAGACTGAAAATAAGATTGACATACGTCATCAAAAAATACCGGAGTGCCTGCAGTGTATTCGCAAACACGTCAGACAGAGCAAACTAGAGAAGAAAGACTCGAAAAGCAAATTCCACTACCATGTAGGTATAATGCAAAGTAGGTAGAGGATCTATGTAAGTTGCATCGCTTAGGACACAAATAGTTGATTGTTAAAAATTCAGGTGCAATTGCTACAAAAATATAAATTTTGAACTTATCCTTTATGTTAATACGTGAAGGTAAAACTTTGCATCCTTTTTTACGAAAATTGTGCAGATGGAGGAGTATGAAATTACGCACACTTATAGTTTATATAGAAAAGAAATGCAGAATGCTAATATTTTTTTACAATTAAGTGTAATAAATAAATTAGTAAAAAAAAAACATTACACACACTTACCGTGCCTTTGATTACCAATTTAACGACAGACTTTAAAAATAAAGAAAAGAGTATTCATGCACGTAAATTTCATACTTCTTTTTCTTTTTTTAAAGTCTGTTGTCGAATTGGGAATAGATTAATATTGTTTGTCTATATTAGTTATTAGTGAAATACCGCTCGCTCAATATATCTAATATTAAATCTAATATAAAATCTTAATATAAAAAGAAAATAGTGTAGCAGTTATCTGATTTAACAATATCATGTAGGTAAACCTAATATTTTTTGCTGGTTCAATGTCTTTTTGTATTTTTCGGCTTCTAAAATCTTTTTCTCTTATCGATTTCAGTGGTTTCATGCAAGTTTTTTTGTTCTTGTATTATTCCTCGACATAGAACATTAACAGATCAGAGTGAGAGACAAAGAAGAAGGAATTTATATTCGCGGACACATAATAATAGTAAATGAAATAGTGAATTTTAGAGTTACATTTAAATGTGCACGAAATGTCTTTCTAAAAGTTTTTTGAAGTTAAGATTGTGGATTAATGGATTTTGAATGCAAGAGGCGAATTAACAGTGCAGCCTTGAAGAAATCTGTGATTAAAGAAGTATAATCTTTGACAATAGAACCTTAATAAATGTTCAAACTTATAATTTAAATTAATTAGGGTCGAATTTCGACCACGGGCTACCACTACTATGTATGAAGACGCTGGACGTTACTCATTATAATTTCGAAATGAAATCATACAAGATATTTTATCGACGGGTAGACACAGGCCCCAGATTCGATGCTAGCTACAAGTTGCATATGTACCGGGTGGAAGACTACAATAGTGCATAAATAATGCCAGCTTGCGATTTTAACCCACGGCTATATAACTCGTTCATATGATTATTCCACCTTGCGCTATATGGTTTTCTGTTACCCAATATTTTAAGAAATTTTAACTAAAATTCTTCATAAATAAGCCACTTAAAAGGATTCTGTATTCTCAATCGTACAATGTGAGGAACTATTATTCTTTCATAATTAACCACATAGTGACGTGAATAGCCATTACACTAATGACATCTTAACGAAAGCTCTTGGATGAGTGGCACATTAATTAAGTAGCTATTATAATATATTGTGCACTTCAGTCACTTTTAAACTTCCCGAAATATATTCTAAAAATTAATTGCGACTGACAGACAAATCGATATGCGTATATGTCATAGATCCTGGGCTCAGTAGCCCGTTATTTTAATTCGTTCTATCAAATGAAACGTTCGCACGTTATAAATAAAGCGGCCGACAGACTGTCGCGACGGATCTAGAGGCAATATTTCACAGCCAGCTAACGCATCGGGTGTTCGTCTTACTGCGATTGGTAGAACACGGATAGTAATAAAATTTATTTACCTTTTAGTTTTGTTTTCTTATAAGTACTAATACATCCAACAAATTTAAGTGTAGTTACAATTATTAGCATCAAGTGTAATTTTTTGAATAAAATGTTCATTACTACACAGACAGCACATTTTCTTTACATATAATCACCTTTATTACTTAAACCATAAGCAACGTTTTTTTTTTAACTGTATCTACACTACAAAACAAGCAATAACCCTGTGTTGAAGACACTTTACAAATACTGTAAGAATTCTGGTATATGTAATACAATACAAAGTATCAAGAACAACGTGTAATTTATTTATTGTAAATACAAGTTCTATTAATTTATTTCCGTTGTAACCACACCGCCTTATCCATATGCAACAATTCTAGTATAGCAACGCATCGTAAGTCCTTTGATGATTCTGCTTATGAATATCGTATCTTCGTGCCATGACAGCGTAACGGGAATACGCAACCAGCCGAACGGAATGCTACGAATATGTTTGTACCGATTACATTTGTCTACGTACTGTTATGCAATCGTACTTTATTTATATGGATAACATGGTCACCTGGTTGTCATTTGTGTTCGAATGTTATGTGAGGCCCTAAGTGGCATAAATTTCTATTCTACTAGTAGTCGCCTAGTGGTCGAAATTCGACCGTAATTATTATTGTTTTTTGTGTATAATTAAAAATAAATATTAGCATTCTGCTCTCTTTCTCTATGTAAACTACTACCCGCGTCTTTGCTTACTGCTCTGCTCCCGTCGCCGGGAGCGTTATGTTATATAGCCTTCCTCGAAAACTGGGCTAATATATGCAAAAATATTTTTTTAAATCCGACTGTTATGAACTGATAGTTCCAGAGATTAGCGCGTTCACACAAACAAACTAACAAACAAACTAACTCTTCCGCTTTATATAATAGTAGGTATAGATAGGTAAGTGTGCGAAATTTCATACTCCTCCGTCCGCGCAATTTTCGTAAAAAGGAGTACAAAGTTTTTGTTTCATGTATTAATATATAGATTTATAGAATAGATTAAAAAATGTATGGGATTGATAAGCTAACGACAATGTTAGCGTTAGCTAAGCTATTCTCTGGAATTATCTTTCTCGGGTCTTAAGATCAGGATGTTTACTAACTGTTCTGTCTGAATGTTTGAATTTTGTAAATTACAGACATAAGTCTAAAATTGCAAAGGTCCCAATTTCCTTAAAATATTTTTAAACAACCTCGTCTTTAAGAAGTTAATATTCTAATTTAATCCATTTTTATTGATTTACTAGTGTTAAATAAAAATAGATAATGTCATTAAAACAGATAGGAAGTTATTAGAAAAAGGTTGGGTGACACTTATCTACTTCCGATAAAACCGCACGACAGTAATAACTGTCTACGGTTTTTACACTCCGATGTAAAAACTAAACGTACCTCGTTCTTCTCTAGAGAACTTCTCGTTAAAGACTAGATTACATTATAAAGCTATTTTCATATTGGGTTACAAATGTAGGTATTTTTGGACCCTTTCAAGAATAGATAGGTACCTACTCTTGTAATGTCATTTGTCGTTTGTGGATTGCAAATTTTAGTCAAAACCATCATTATTTTAAAGTCTACGAAGACCGCAGACAAATCATACAACTTAGACAATCAGCATCTATACTATTATATAAATCGAAAGAGTTTGATTGTTTGTTTTTTGAACGCGCTAATCTCTGGAACTACCAGTCAGATTTAAATTTTGTTTATTGCGTATGATAGCCCAGTTCTCAAGGAAGGTTATCAGCTTTGTAACATCACGCTATTGGAAACTGGAGCAGAGCAGTAACCAAAGACGCGGGTTAAACCGCGCTCAAAAAAGCTAGTTACTAATAAAATCACTTATTCACTTGCCAAGAAAATCGGCAAAAACTTTCCAATACTGCATAGAGGCCCGTGGGGCTCACTTCCATTAACAACGCAATTGAAACTCAAATAAGTGTATCCTTTACTTACGGATGACTAAAAAATGTAGGCAACAAATTGTCCCGGTAACAAGACTTGTGCCGAGAGATTGTGGTTACTAGATAATGTTTGCGGTTGCTATGATGGGCTACATCAAACGAGCTGGTGACCCAACCTCCAATCATTGCAGGTTGACTTAACGCTTCGAATTACAGAAGCAATTTCAAGAAATGGTAATGAGAAATTTTATAATTGATTCCCTTAGAATTGTATTTGGTTTATATAATCTATGTCTGTAGTAGGTATACCAAATACAATTTACATTATGATTCACTGTCTAGTCATCTAGAATTAAAAATTCTCTTCGTTCAAGATCGCTAGCATTTTTTTGAATATGGGTGTACCAATACACAAAGATAATATAAAATTATAGAAGTAAGTTCTTGTTGTATTAAGATTTACTAGGATAAAGATCTCATATTTTTAAAGAAGGCATTACACCAAAAATTTGTTAAAAGCTCAGGTTCCCTGATAATATTTTTCTTTACCACGAATCATTTATGGTTACCTTGTATACAAATTACTTCATAGCTAATTGTTCGGGCACAAGAGGCGTATGGTAGATTTATTTCTGTAGGCGTTATCTATTCTTATTATTCAAAGTATATTTATAAATACAACACATAATAATTGTCAAAACGGGTCCTGACTTAATACTAGCTTACAAAAAAACATAAACTTGAAATTAAGTTCAGTGGTTAATTATTTACTGGCATTCAAATAAATAGTCTGGACAAAATTGCGTTGATAATTGAGCGGTATCTGCAATGTTGGGCTAGCAGATACTTTTAAATAATTTAATTTAGCAAGTTTTTTTCGTGATTGTGAGCAATTTTACTGGTATGTGGCCAAGAAAACCGCAATACATTATAATTATAATAGTTGGTTCTTTTGCGTAAACTGCAGCTGATCGAGCACGTGCTAGTCTTGTGTGACAAGCTCAAAATTATATAAAAAAGAAAGCAAATGTTAAAGAAATTGCCATAAATAACATAGACTAACATATTTGTTAACTTGACATGTATTTTGCAAAAACAGGCAACACCTATGCTTAAATAAATTTAAAATGTGCTTTACAATTTGTTGTGATGGGTAAAGGTGATATAAAACGCGCCAATAAAACTTAACCAATAATTATTTTATTTACAAAAAATAAATAGAATAACATGCTAAAGTACCAACAGTAAACATTTACATTCACATAAAATCTTGATCGCCGTTTACATGTCGTGAGAAAGAAAATTTCCTTTCTCATTACTAAAATATATAACAATAAAATTTTATGTTATTATCTAGCAGTTTCATTAATAAAACTTCCCGCTGTTGGTACTCGTACTTTATGATAATACCTATAAGCATATTGTGAAAGACACGTACCAAATATATGCCGAACTAACTTACTGAAATACCTCTTGTATCTCAGAACACGCTCGTCTGAGGCCACACGGCCGTGTAAACATGTTCTAGGTTATTAATGGACTACCCTACTGCCTCCTGCGGGTGTTTATAGACGAGTAGTGTAATAGCTGGACAGTTAGTAGCATTCGTACTGTTTGTAAACAGATTATTAAGTGCTTTAATACATATTGTTTGAAAATATGCCCCATAAAACACGATGAACGAGAATATTGCGCCTAATATCGGAACAGGTTACATTAATGAAAGCTCATATCTTTATTCAAAGTGACCTTACGGTTATCTTACAGCTGACAGTCTATGTAAAGTCATGAGGGCATTTAGAGTCTACAACCAAAAATAAACAACAAAAAAAACTTACGGAATATAATACTTCTCAAGCTAGGCAGCTTAATGAATAAACTGGAACTGAACTGAAATAATTAAAAAAAAAATCATAAAACATCCAATCACAGGTCATGCTCTTGTCTATTTCGGACAAACACAATCTGAAAATAAAATTGTTATAACTTGATTTCTATCAAAGAATCCGTAATAGATTTTATAGCCCCAAAACGTGCTATGATCGACATAAGCCTCTTTCAATAGGAGTATGAATGTGTTATAGAGATTTATTCATCGTTAATTAATTTTGTATCAGTCTTTGTATCTAACACTTAAGTAAATCACGTTATATATCATTAATTAACACTGATTAGTTTTAGTATAAATCGTACCTATCAGTTGGAGACGGCCGCTATCATACACTTGCCGAATGTATGTCGTTTGCTTGTTGCTAGTAGCAGAAAAGCAAACACCAATAAATTTTAAATTTAAATATAATTAATTTATTTACATCCTTATAGAATAGGAGGCCACTAAAATAAAATAAAACAGGTTTTATTACTTACAAAATATAAGTAAAGTTCTACTCCATGTTAATTAGAGAAATACCACGTTTAACACTCGCTTACTCCCTCAGAAGTTACTAAATAGTTGCCAGACTCATATTTAACTTAAGTGTTCAGCGGAAAGTGACTGAGATATTACCGATAACCATATATTTAGTCGGGTCATTAACAGTTTGAGAGTGCGATTTTAAAGATAAACATATAGATTGTGTACCCCATATCGTTCAAAAACTCATAAAAATTTAATGGGAACGTTTACTTGATGTTGAGAATTTTTGTTAACGTTTTTCTCTTGAGTTTTTATTACCTTAGTTAAAAGTGAAAAGTAAGTTCCAGAATAAATAAAAAACTTATGACGTTGCTGTCCCTGTTGTTCCCGAGTAAAAGCATCTTGCCTTATGTATACAGGAGCATAAAACATAAGTTAAGTAATTTAATTTTCACGACGATCTGGAGATTAAAAATAATGAATATAAATAGAAAAGTTGGAAACTGTTGAAAAGGTGTATGCTTTCAGTACACATAACATTAAGTCCCGAGAGTGTCTGAGTATTATTAGGAGAAAAGTTAATAATATCTCCAGCTTACAATTACGTAGATGCTTCTATTTTACGTATATACAGTCTAGGTTATTTTATTAAAGTTCGTTGCCAGTTCGCAAGTCACGAAAATCTAGTATCGCGGAACCAATTGCTTTTTTGTTAACGACAAAGAATTAGACTAGCTATCACCTATCTTTAATTGTAAGTGGTACCGCTTTGAACCTTAAAAGTGTAAGGATCTAAGCTATGCTCTTAGCGCTCATGACCATTATGTCAAAGGGAATTCCACAATATCTACTAATAGAGAGTATTTTTTAAGTCTAAGAAGAAAAATAAATATGACACAACAAAATACATCATGTAGGGTTCAAATAAATTATATTCGTCTATATAAAACCTTTTACAGAACTTTTTAAATAACTCAACGCTTAAGGTAGCAGACAACTTTATTATATTTGTTCGTTTTGTTTTCTTTATTCTTTAGTGTGCAATGTAAATAGGCTCGATGCGCCGACACAGCCAGGTGCAATTGCTGGCAATTTGTGTCAGAACTATGGGTCCGCAATTACACCGTCTGAGTAAGGAAAAATTGATTTTTCAATGTTGGTTTTAAGGTGGTCCTTAATGGGATATACCATCAATTGAATATAATTATGCCTAGTATGACTTATTGTTAAAATGATCAATTGGCTGATCCAAGTTATTTACTGACGATAAAATGTCATCAGTTACAATGACATTAAAAGTCAATATCGAACGACTAACCTATATTTTTTATAGTTTCTCGCTTTTTATATTCTTGTTTAAGCAACTATGTACTTTAAGTCTCATATACAAGACATGAAACTATGATTAGAATAATTTAGTACTTTTACCTGTAACGAGAATGAAAATACTCGAGATTAGCAGCGTGACGTTTACTATTATTATAACTGTTAAAAAAATGAACAGCGGCTCAGACGTTTACTGAGAACTGAATATTCTGCCACTAAATAACTTTATTGTTGGCATTTTATTGGCATGTCTACGTCGTCGTAGACGCATGACAGCGTACTTACTAAATACAACTGTTAGTCTATCGAGGTAGTATATATTTATTTTATAAGTAAGTAATTTAACCCGCATCATGGCTTCGCCCTCGCCTAAAAAGTATTTTGTCTTCCTCGGAATCCAGACCGATTTTGAGAATAAAGCCTATATCCATCTCCGGCACCGAATCTATCTACATACCAATTTTCATCGAAATCGGTTCAGCCCTATAGGCGCTAAGTGGTAACAAACACACACACACACGTACAAATACATACATATATTTATTTATTTATTTATTTTATCAGGTTTATTTATACAACCTTTCGCACTTATATTATTATAATAATATGTAATTTAATTTCTATGTCAAACTAGTCATATTTATGTCAAAATGAGAAGTTATTTTGATAAATTAAATTAAATTGAATTAGTGTTATTTTATATATTTATAGGTAGTTTTATGAACTGCAATTAAACTTTATAAAATTCTTAACTATAATCAGGATGTCTATCTATCTAGGTTTCGTTTTAAAATAATATGATTGAGATCTTTAATAGATTAAAGATAGAAATTGATAGAAAAGATCTACTTTAATTAAAATTATCATGGGCTATATCAAAATATATTTAATATCAGCAAAAATTTAAAATCTACATAAAGTACACATACTGACGTACAACGTATAGCTTCTGACAGCTTATTCAAACTTGTCAGCTAATACAGAGTGCATTCAAAGGGTTATGCAAAAGCATTTTACATAAATACGGCACTTGTAATTGGATAACCCTTCAGCCGCTCGCCAGACAGATGGCATGTACAAATTAAATTAACAAGGGTATGCGACCCTGCGCCTTCGTGGACCCAAGTCACTTGTGTTCTTTGGGATATACACGTGTATTGTATGAAAATTGAATTCTCTATTTGTTTGTTACTATGTCAACTAGTTTTTTTCTTACAGTGTAAATGTTTACTTAGACGTAAAATGAAGATAGACGGAATTCGTCGAAGACGCAGCGCGAAACACTGTTGACTCTGGCCATACCTACTGTTGCTGCCACCGTTTATTATGAGTACGCAATCTGTCTGTATTAAGGAGCACTGGCTACTCATCAGGTACTGTTACTATGTCAACGATGTTTTATTGAGAAGTGGTAGTTTGCAGCAACTGTGCTATACTATGATTAATTTGAGGAAAGGTTTCCTAAGAGAAATCTAGTTGCTCTATTAAGTATCAGCTGGAAGAGATCTCCTGAGTTTGCCATGGTCATCATGTTTGTCAGACATATTGGCTATCACAGTGGCGACAGCCTTATCAAAGGATGCTGCTGTCCATTCTATGAAATAGATATCCTAACATTTTTTATGTGATTGTTTGACCGATATTATTCGGTTGATTGACTCGCTAGTAAAGCTTATACGATAATTAGGATGTATATTCGTACCTACATATACTTTGCTACTGATGAAATCATCACTTGCGATATCTTTCTAAAAATAATATGTTATGGAGTTTTGCGTAATGTTATCACTACTTATCACGTATGTTGCATGCCTTGTTAAAGAAGCGCTTCTTATGAATTACACGAATTACCTATCTATAAAGCCTATTAAAGAATTCTACTTTACGATCTTATTGAAAACTTAGATTTTTCTTATAAGAAACTACGAAATTAATGACGATCTTCCTTTTAATTTATTCACGTTGTTGTAACATTCAGTCTGTTCATAATTTATAATAATTAATAATTCTCTTGGTTCCTTTATCCTCTGTAATGTAAAGTAAAATTTTCATGGTACTCTGTTGATAATTTGTACAAGCTTTGTTCCACGGAAACTGGCATAGATAATTAAATAATTAGATAAAAATAACTTAAGTACATGCTACTGGAAACTTATTTTACAACCTACTAACTAAATCGTTCTACAAAGAGCTGTGTTTAAATATAGTGGGTAATTAGTCTTTACTAAGAATGCAAAAATTACGAGTATCATTTGCTATTTTAAATATTTACCAATAATTATAACCTTTAACAGAAACGGTAAGTAATTCGAATAATTTCGTTAAAGCTTTTAATTCTTGAAATTTTTAAAACACTACCTATTGATCTACAGAATTAAAACTGAATCATTTGATCTCTACTGGTTTAACCATATTATATATGTAAGTATACGAGTATAAGAGGCCCGCGCCTCTGATGTGTTTTATCTCGGTGCCAAGTAAAACAAAAACTAGGTACTTATTTATAGGTATTTTCAATCTTAATTTCCTATTGTAGTAAGGTTCTTATAATATTTAGTTATTGAGTATTTACTTGGCACCAACTTCAAAATTATAAAATACTTATTTAATTATTTCTGACTAACTAAATCAAAATATGAATTACTTTGTGCTATGTAAAATTATTTTTTACGTTTTAGTTTCCTTCCTGTTTAAATTCAGTTTTCTTTTTGTTAAAAATTATTTTATTTTACCATTTTTAGTGATGGGTAGACATTAATCTTACTTAGGTATTATTTTTGTATACACTAAACATTTTGGCATATTGAACCGTATGAAGTGATGACTGCTGTTGAGGAATTCCCTCGACTGTCTATGGTCACCTGCAATGGCACTTAAAACCCATATGGGTGCAAAGTTCTCATCATTAGAAATGATTTAAGTCCAAACACAAAGTAATTGCTGTAAATCGTTGTCGAGTTCCCTCGACTGTCTTTCGGCTCCATCATCAGATCGACCCTAACCTTTACTAAATAGTAGTGGCTTAAAATACTTAATGAAAAAAGTAACAAATGCACTAGTCTTCCGTACGATTTTCGAAAGTTTCCTTCGATTTTCCTAAGATGCCATCATCAGATTCTGGTTTCCTTATCATGGTACCACACTTGGGATATCTACTTTCCAACAAAAAAAGAATCATCGAAATCGGTTCATAAACGACGACGTTATCGACGAACACACATAAAAAATATAAATATATATATATACGGTCGAATTGAGAAACCTGCTCCTTTTTTTCAAGTCGGTTAAAAATAATAGTATATCCAAGGCGGACTATGTAATCGTAACATTCGTGACTCCGCGAACGCGTTTAATATTAGTTTAACAGTGATAGGTTAATCTCTGTATTTCCAAAGAGACACTTCCTGCAATATAAGTCTTTTGCCTTTTAATT
The DNA here is from genome assembly GCA_963082885.1 of Parascotia fuliginaria. Classification (NCBI taxonomy): domain Eukaryota; kingdom Metazoa; phylum Arthropoda; class Insecta; order Lepidoptera; family Erebidae; genus Parascotia; species Parascotia fuliginaria. The sequence goes on along the minus strand of OY720180.1, from coordinate 6,231,108 downwards.
TTAAATTGAAGTGCTTGAAACTTAAAATCATTTTTATTTAAGACAGTAAATTTTAAAGGTATTTTTTGTATTACTCCTCGCAAGACCGCTTTTGGATACAGTTATTTTGACAATTAATTCTGCACGTATAATTATCAAAAGAATAAATACTGCAACGTATGTGGTAGGCCATTGGTGTACAATAACACTATAAACGGACATTAAAATTACAGCTGTTTATGGTCCACGGTTTATGAGGGTTAAACAATGTATCAAGAGCGGTGTGTGGTCTAAATACTATTGTTATTATGCAAATAAAACAATTTTATATTGTAAACTTATATTTGTGCTAAAATTACTTTTGAGATGGCAGATGGCGTTACTCAGAGGCTTTTATTATTAAAAGGGAATGTAAGCAATAGGTACCTACTGCTATAATAGTTTAGTATTGGAAGAACGAGGAACTTATTTTCGTTATTACTTAGTTCCTAAATTAACCGGCCATCTAAGACTCGACTGACGACCATGAATTAAACCTATGTTCATGATATTATCTTAGAAAACTCAAGCTACTCGTATGGTTTAGAAATACTATTGTTCTTTCATTCTACAAAGTTTTCTTAACATTTATCATATAAATCTATTGTTTATCTTAATAGTACTTACTAACTTAATTTTGAAAAGACTTCAAATTATTCGAGAATTTTCTAATTTTACCGTCTGATTTTAGTACTCAAAGAAATCATTAATATTATTAGAATCACTGTTAAAATACTCTTATAGATATCAAATTTATGGGGTTCCTATAAATTGATAATAATATAATAATATACAATATATGTAAGTAATAATATACTATAGGGAAATACGAGTACATGTTTGATTTTTTAATTAATATGTCTCAGCATTGATAAAGCGTAGGAATAATAAAATTATAGTACCTAATAGTTATAATTCTTCACTTTTGGGTCTTGCTGCCACAACGCACAAATATTTTTTTATTAGGCTGAGCGTATTTTGTTCATGTTGTAAAAGTTCATCGCTACAAAGACTAGAGTGGGAGTTCCTAAAAAGTCGAATAGGTACATATTATACTTATTGCGTGTTATTAAGAGTCCTATAACGCAAAAATTAAAAAAAAAGGTTATGACAATCATCACAATGAAAAGAAAATTAAACGAGTCATCATGAATTACCAACGTTATCGCATCAACTATCCGATGCGATGTCGATTTATTTCATCGATGGTTCATTTGCACGATACTGCAGTAAATTCTCGTTTGCGGCAGCCCTGTGACACTTTTATGATAGTGCTCAATATAAAGAGGATAAAAGCCTATTTATACAACAACGGTCCACGGAGGGGTAAAATCTTCATATCGCCACTGGAATCCGCTAAAAATCACAATAAAAATGTACTACAAATATTTTGGGTTCGTCCCTCGTTTTATTTTTACGTTTCCATATAGAAATTCTTTTACGATAAGATTGTTAGAGGTTGTAAGTGTACATTGAATAGAAAATATTGTACCATTTTTGTAACTAGGTAATAAAATTTTATTAAATGATTCTGATCATTATGTAGGTATGTTTATGTTAAATGAAAGTGGCTTTGATACGATGTAATTTGACTTGACAATTCAATATGATCTCTGTTATTTTTGATCTATAAATATCTAATAATAATAAATTATATTATATAAAATAAATAATAATAATAATAAATTATATTATTTATTGTATTATACTATTCTATTTTATTATTATCAGGTAGTCGAATCATATTTCAATTTCAGCCAAAATTAGGCAATGTCTTTGGAAATAATTCCACCTTGTACAGTGACTTTTGTGTACAAAATAGTGATTTAAAATATATATTATACTTATAGCAACATTTACTAAATTGAAGTAACTAAAAAATTATCACAATATTTATCATTTTAATACTGATATTTCATTTTTATATTTGCCTAACAAAGTGACTCTACTATGCCTGGTGGTAAGCAGTCAGTGGAATCCAAAATAGGTGGCCGCCATTGCAAAAACCATCGTCTCAAACTACTGGTATGGTACGTATGGTGGCCTCCACTATGGCGGCTTAGTGAGACGCTTAAAAGACCCACAATCAAAAGAAAGGATAGGACATAATTTGATAAAAGACTAAATAAAGTTACTAAAAGAGTAGATTGGAGTAGTAGTGGTACATAAAAAAATATCCTAAGGGATTGATTACATAATGTATGTGATCCCATCGACATTTATAAACGACAAACTAAGATATTCATATAGCGATGGTACTGTGAGTATAATAACAAAGTAATTTTCCTGTGATAACAAGAACGCCCATAAATCCTTCAGTATTGATTAATGCGATTATTAATTATGCAATGTAATGGCTTTCATGTGTAAAGACATTTATGTATCGTTAACCCGTGCAAAAAAGTTTTACTACTGACATTAAGGAATACGGACTATTATAATAAACTACCGAAGTTATTTAAGGGGCATTTTTACGGACAAAATCAAGCGGTTTGAGTAACATTTTTGTTTAAATATAGCCTACAAGGGGTTTTTTATATTAGTGAAACAGACTTTCATTTAAATTTACACTTTTAATTTTAATAAATGTTTTATTTAAACTTATTAGAGATGAATTGCTTAAGGCATTTACAAACTTAAAATCGTAAGTTTATAAAGTAAACCCAGACCCCGAAGAAATATTTAAGAATCACACGAATTTTTGTTTTGTGTGAAAATCGAATTCAACCTTTTGAACCATGGCCACTCGCATTTCAATTGTGCTACCGATGTTGAGACAGTTGAAGTGTGAAAAGTTAAACTTGATAACGAATTTAATCAGAAGCAAGAAGAATGAGCTACAAGACATAAAATAAAAAGAATACCGCTTTATTTAATCATTAAGATTTATTTATTTATTTTTTACATTAAACAGAACGATGTTAACCAATTACACTATTTAATGATACATAATTATAAATTATAAATACTTACAAAAAAACTAAAACTACTTTTTCACTCACATTTTCATCTCACAGTACTTCATACATCCCGACAATAACATATTCCACCCATCCGCAAATAAATCACATTCTGGGTTTAGGTCCAGAAGAGCGTTAAGCTCTTTTAGTGAACGCGATAAAGGAGAATTAGAGCGAGCAATGGTTCGGCACGACGGAACCGCAAGCAATCTGTGACTCCTGCCACGACAATAGTTATCAGGCACAAACAGCCTGCAGGTTTCATCGTGAAGATCCGGCTCATCAATCATTCCATTGAATCTTCAAGATCTTACAAGTTACAGTCATCTGATCACACAAGCGTCTCACCTCTAATGAGTTAAAACCGAGACATCCAATAAAAAACTGTGTAGGATATAGGTAAGGGTAATATCCATATAGCTTATTATACAAATAACGCAGAAAAACTTATTGGATCTTTTCTAACATTAGAGCATATTTCTTATGATAAGGATTCCACACACACATACCCGACTCGAGTTTACTCCGGACCAATGCTCCAAACACCAGTTTAACAACGTGAGGGCTATTAAAATAACGACAGTTTCTTAAAACAAAACCAAGGCGTCTAAAGGACTCCTTGAAGATGGACAGTATATGTTCGTGAAATGTAAGCCTTCGGTCAAACGCGACTCCCAGATGTGCTTATAGGTCCTATAATTTATCGCCAAGAGATTGCAAAACGATATATGAAATTGCAGAAAACTTTAATTGGCACCTAATTATTTTGCTTCGTATAAAAATTATTTATCATGCTTGTTAAGCATGTAATTAAAATAAGAATGTTAACATAATGTTACTCAATAACAGAAGTAATAGTCTCGCATTCATTTAAATGCCAACCAATTTATCAATATACATTGCACTGGCAGCGAACAATGCAAGCGAAAGTACGTACACAAAGATCACTTTCAACTGAATACCTTCCTTTATTATAGCCGTGATTCATTCGGAAGCACACGAGGTACTGATTATTTCTTTAACAAAAAGGTGGGTAACGAGTGTAATTGAGTAGTAATGCAATTTCGCCAGTAGCGTTCTATGTATGCGATACTACTAGCTGCCAATCAACTTTGATAAATGGACGGTTAACGAATTTGTAATGTTAATTGAGTTCTTGTTTGTTACTTTCTTAGGGTTGAAATGTTTCTTTATCTTTTAGTAGAGACAGACAATTTCGCGATGTACATTGACTATCAGTTTTAGACCCAGCAGCGCCGCCCAAGTTCACAGTAGACGGCACGCCTGGCGGCTCTTTCTGACGCTGTAATTATGTCAAGAAAAGAAAATACTCTTCTTCCACTCCAATACTTAACGTGTATTGTCGGTAGTATAAGTAGCATTTTCGTAGAATTGCTAGAAACTTCATTAATACTAAGATTACCTACTCTAAAAGACCACACCATACTAACACATGGTCTGCCAGTCATTAATCAGACTGCATTAATTTAAGCAAGAATAATCCTACTGCATTTTTTTTGTAATTCCAAATTCAGAATGGCACAAAGATAAGGACCCCTTTTGTTTTTCGGCATTTGGAATTAAGAAAATAAGGAATTAAGCGCATCAGAGTCAGCCGCTCATTAATTAGGTAATTTAAAGTCCCTTTTTACCCTAATTTGATGGTTTCAAATATGGGCAATTCAGTGACTACTAACATTCTCCAATTAAAATAAATTAAATTGCTAAATAAATACTGATGAGTTGGTAGACAAGTCACTGTTTAAACCAACATGTAACAGTATTTAGAGGTTATTAAACTCGACTACACACATAAAAACAAAGCTTATAAATATAGGAATATAGCCTAAAATTGCTAAAAAAATATTTATACTTATACCCCATTTAAAAGACAGTCAAAATTATACTTCTGTCTCTGGTACTCTATACCTACTATGTTTAACGTTTCTAATAGAGGGTTAATATTGTCACAATAAGATTATGGGTTGAAAACCGGTTATTACAGGTTGTTCTTGTTAACTACGGCATAAAAAGTTTGACGTAAATTATTGCTTTGCTCTGTAATATGGGCTACACAAGTATAATGTTATAATTGTAGTAGTTGCTCAGCATATTATGCACAAAATGATGAAAATGAGCGTTCGCAATAAAAATGTGATTAAAATAAATGAATTAAATTTTCATTAAATAAAATGTATTCGATAAATTCATATTGAGTCTTAAATTAAACACAAATTTAACAAATCCTATTAATATTATAAATGCGTAAGTTTGTGTATGTATGTGTGTTTGTTACCACTCAGCACCTAAATGGCAGAACCGATTTCGATGAAAATTATTATGTAAATAGATTCGGTGACAGAGACGGACATGGGCTACTTTTTATCCCGAAAATCGGTTTGAGACAAAACACATTTTAGGCGCGCACATCTAGTACTATACATTTGACATTGCTACAGTGCACGAAAACTAAGACGGTATGAGTTGAATTAATTTTAAATAGGACGGTTTAAATGAAAATCAAAAATTTTACAATTGTAAACCTGACAGTAGTTACCAGCTCATGTGTTTCCTCCGAGAGGAATGTTAGAAAGCATCTCAGAAAACCAATACCCGCAGTTTTTCACGTTGACAATGACACCACTCTTACATTGCGTACTGTCTGGCAGAGTCATTCTGGTAGGTTAATTTAAAAAAAAATAGTCGAATGAAATCCGTAAAAGCCATAGATATAAAATATTCTTGTAAAATTATTACGGTGGTAGCCCTTACTAATAGAACAGTATCATTGACACTTAATACCAATTAACTTTCCTAAACCAACAAAAGATACAAGATGCTATCGATCATCAATATTTGAATGAAACGGTATAAGTGTATAACGATATGATTCATTGTTTATAACTGTGCATTAACTTTTTACTAGTATAATTTGCCGATCAGCATTATTAAATTAACTTTTATGAAGTTGAACGCAGGAGCTTTTCATATATTAATTTATTACAAACCGGTGACAGCGGCAAAAAATATTTTATATGACTGAAAATGTTTAGTACTAAGAGTTGATACCAGAGGCGCTGTAAGTTTTCATTTATACAAAAACGTACCTACTGATTTTAAAATTTTAATATTTCATTAGTATTTTATTAAAATAAACAAAAATTTTAAAAGCAGTAATTACACTACTAGCTATTACTTTTTTACCACTGACTACAAAACCTACAATTACGAATCAATACTTTCTGCAAAAAGTTTTTATCGAGCCTATTCGCTAATAAGTATAATACCCGTGTCTTCAATGAGCGTTTGCATCTGTTATCTCGTGTTCCTTAATCGACGGTTTCCGAGGTACTGCAAAACAAACACGCTGACTGTAATCATTCTCAGTGGAGGGCAGTGTTAACACTCGCACTCACTGCAGCGTAACGTGATTAATGTGAAATGGTTTCAAGTTTATTTTTTGTATTTGAAATAAGCTAGTGCATAATGTAGCAGATCTGTAAAATAGTTATATTACAAAGTTAATTTGGATGATTTGTAAGCCCGTTCATTATAAGTTAACATTTTGTCTCATTTGTGGGTATATAAAAATATTTATAATATAAATCTATTCTAATATCTATATAAAGTGAACGTTTTTTTGTTTGTTTGAACGCGGTAATCTCTGGAACTACCAGTCAGATTTGAATATTGCATTTGATAGTCCAGTTCTTGAGGACGGTTATAGGCTATGTAACATCACGCTACGAGTGACTATAACAGAGCAGGCAAAACCGAGCTACGGAAAGCTAGTGTTGCAATAAACGTACAACTCATGGGAGTGAACTGCACTCTACAGTTACCACGTCTATTATAATTGCGTACAGAGATGCAGTGAGTATAAACCTTTACCAGTAACGAGTTTTACGTTCAGGGCGTTTTGCCTAGAACACCAAAGTACTTACTAATAATAACCATATGTTATTTGTATGGATTAAAATGTAAATCTAAGGCTCGCATAATATAATACTGTATACAACCCTTTCATTAAAGATCGACGTAAGAGTAGGAGTATCCGTACTACTGCGTTCCGTTCGGTAAGTGAGAGCGCCGGAGGCCCAATTTCTCCCTTTACTTTTTCCACACCTCCCTCATTCCCTTCCCTTACCCCATTAGTTCCCAGTTGCCATAGTGAAGGCTCCCATACCAGCAGTTTAAGACGATAGCTTATGGTATGGTGGCCACCACTTCTGGCTGCTTACAATCAGGCAGGGTGGAGTCACTTTGGTAGGATTATATTAAAAAAAATACCGCATAATGTGTCCAGCTGTCAGGTGCATAGTTTAGTCCACGCCCATTGAGCCAGTATCTACGCATTTTGTCTAACTTTCATAATTTTATAATAATATTACTATCTAATATTAGTAAATTTTTTATGAAAGTTTAATGTTTGAAAAGAGGCAGCAAATGTTTTATCTCTTATCACAGGAAATTAATTTTTATCCATTTAATGTTTTAATCGTAAGTGGAATGGGGTCTTCTAACTAGGTACTACTATTTAAATAGTAGTAAAAACCAGATTTGACTAGCAGCTATTCACGAATGAAATAAAGTATAATGGAAAACTCTTTATTTTACATCATTTTATTTGTAACATTATAAAGTTTATCTAAATACACATACAGTTTAAGAACCCAAAAAAGTTCAGTTTCATAATTTTGTTTTAAATTGTAAACAATAAAACATACAGCATATAAATCGGCACCGATTTCGATGAAAATTGGTATGTAGATAGATTCGGTGCCGGAGACGGACATAGGCTACTTTTATCCAAAAAATTGACAAGCAATAAAACATATATTACGCGCGGGCGAAGCCTTGGGGCGCAGCTAGCTTATCATAACAAATAAAAATCTAAAACATAATTACAGTACGATATCTTTTTATTTTATCTTGGTTGGTCGAACTTATTAGATCTTTAGAACTTCTATAATGAATTTAAGCATGACTTACAGATTTCAATTACTTAGTTTATAGAATCGCTGAAAATGGCATAGGAATTTCAGCTCTATTGGTATACAAATACGAGTGATAGTTGATTAAAGTAATTAATACAACGTCAATAGTTATGCGGATGAGTTTAATGCTCAATTGAAACTTAGTGAATTATTACGCACGATAATAATCTCCATAAATAATTATAGCGACAGGTGTTTAATATTCATGTAAATTGTTTTTCTTTATGGCTTAGTATTGTATGTTTAATATAAGGCCATGACTTTAGACGATACTAAACTGCTGACATTTTTTTCCTGACTATCATTATGCAGTATTACCATTATCTATAATAGTTTATTGATTATTGTGTAGCTAGTTAATTAATAGGGTTTAGAGATGAACCTGTAGCAGGCTCTAGCGCTCGGTGTTCTTAACGGTAGGTATCCTTGAAGTACTCTGAGATAGATTACAGAATTTTTAAGGGTGGGTCAATAATATAGTGTTTTCCATCAGGGAAACCTACGTCTAACAGTGGTCGTCTTTTGCTTAAGGCATAGAATATGACAATGATCGATTAAAATCTACATGCATTATTATTTACTTTAAACTAAGACCTCATAGCTCGTTGTGCTCACTGATCGGTAAACGATTAGCGGGTTAGGCAGTTTAGAGTGCGGCTGGCACAGGTGACCGCATAGTGGTATTGGATCTGAGCATCTTCGTGCTTCAGAGGGCACGTTAAAAGTTGGCTCCAGTTGTTACCAAGATGATAGCAGTCGTTAGGTCAAGTTGAATGCCTCTATGGGCGACCTGAACAAATTCTGACACTAAGTTGACCACTAACCACTGCATATTTGATTTTTGCCGGAGACCCTCACTACGATGAAACTGATTTCAAAATTCAGCTGTTGTATACCTGAACTACTTTTCAATCAAAAAATATGCGAGCTTTTCATTATCTCTTTATCCCAACCGAAAGACATTTACTAACTGGTGAGAATAGGATTTCCTAAGTATCGTCACTTTAACCGTTTGATAGCCGCCCCCATCCGTTACAATCTTTTAAAAGGATTTATATAGTTTTCATCATCATCATCATCATCATCATCATATCAGCCGAAAGACGTCAACTGCTGGACATAGGCCTCCCCAATTTTTACCGTCGTGACCGGTCTTGAGCCGCACTCACCCATCGGTTGACCGCCATCCTTATAAGGCGTCGGTCCCCCTGCCCACGCTGCATCTTCTCTCCTGTTTGTGGTCTCTAAAACTCTCACGTGGACACATAACTCGCAGATCTGACGGCCGTTGAGGCAGAAAGGTTCTATAGTGGCTATCAAGAAATTGTTTTACTTCAATAAAATCATCATTAACCATTGAAAACTGATGCTTTTTTTACAACAAACCAAAATTTACTTTTGCAAATCTACCGACAACCATAAAATGATTCTTTTAAGCCAACATCGCTGTTATTTTAAACTTTAAAACAAAAAGTCTTATAGGTATTTAAAGCAACGCTTAATTTCACATTATAAACTTTATTTACAGTATAAAGTTTAAAATATTTTAATTAACAATAAATTGTTATGGCCTGTATTAAAAAATGTTGATTGCGTCAATATAAACGGATTTATTCATTTACAACACTGCGCAGTATTCTCAGTAACTTGGTTTGTTCTGCGAGTTGTCCTGCAAAGACGAAAAAGATTTATATATATTATGTAAAGTGATTTTTGCATAAAAATGTTGACAATCCCATAAATAAACTTCCTTTATGATATCATACTACTAGATGATCTAGTTTGAATACTTGTTAATTATGATATTAAAAGCCCGAATCAACATAATCTTTTACTTCAAGTTGTTTTAATATTAAGATCAAATTAAGATTAAATTTAATTACTATCTTCACTACTTTTATACGATTGTAAACGACTATGTATACCTGTTTGATACGACTTAATTTCTAAACCGCAAAACCGATTTTAATGAAATTTATAATGATAATCCTTCTGAACGTAGATTAAAAATGAATGAGAATTCTGGGTAAAATTATATTATTATAAGATAATTTTATAATGTTTATTTAACATATATCTAATATTAACCTAACTTAGCGTAAAATAGTTATATTCAGTGACAAACGATAGTTCTGGTAGTTGGAAAATATAACGCTGAATTTTAATGCGATACTTAGGTAGCTATATGAATTTCTTCTTTTAATATAATTATTTTCGCTTATACGAACAAAGAGACTGGTAAAACAAGTTTTACTTTATTTATTACCATATTAAAGGCTTTTTCTGTGGCTAAAACAACGATTCACGTCGATACAAAATGTTGTAAAGCACTATAAAGCAATATTTGAATTAAGTTTAAAAGACGATAGGTATAATTAATTATAGTGCCAATATCTCTTTTCTTCTTAGTACTTTTTATTTATTATTTTTAAAAGTTTTGTACTTAAATAAAACCATATTTAAAGTTAACAAAATTCAAATTTTTTTATATTTACTACCACTGAAATGTAAACTGCAAATTCAGAAATTGCATTTACCTACTAATTAAATTTACGAATGCACAAATTTGAGCAAAAAATTTCCTATTAGTTACTGCACTTAAATGCTGAATGACTGAATTTCTGTAACAGTCAAACGTGCAATATAATTTAGTTACAAGTTAGTGTCACGTTTAAAATTTTGGTCCAATGTCCAAACTTATATAATAGTGTCATACAGATTGGAGGAAGCCAAAACATTAGTTAATCTGTTTTGTAAGTATATTTAGTCGTTTCTACTCTACGGCTCTTCAAATGCACCTACTTTGTTTCTCTCTGCACCACCTGTACTGGTTGACTGGTAGATAATGCCTCAGGCATTAAGTCCGCCAATATACTTATACTACAAGTTTTAATAAATAAATAAATAAATAAATAAAACACGTCATGCAGAAAGGCAATCAATAATTTACAATAAATAAGAACTATATTTTATTTTTCATTGTAAGCTCATTTAGGCAGTCCATCTAAATGCAAGTAGGTTGAAATTCGCCTGAAGACATTTCCTTGGCAAGCCTTAATAGACAATGACATTTTACTAAGTACACTGTTGTTATGTTAGTATTAAAAACGTCCTAAGTATTATACACGATAGATCTTACAAGTTTGACAGTTTTAAGCAAAATATCAGCATAATGGGTCATGATTCAGTTGGTTCGATTGTACCAGTAACCAAGTTTAGTTAGAAAATTTAGAAAACGAGCTGATTCTTCCAATACTAAGGGTATATATGTCAGAAAACCAAACGCTGCGATAAATATTTAAAAAATTATAAATATTCTAAATAAGACCTTTCCGAGTTAAATTTAGTAGATGACAAGCTGTCAACTTCTAATGTGAACTAGTTATCACCGATTGTGTATCTGTTACACCGCCCACTTTGACGTATTGTTAGTCAATCGCTTACGGCTTACGGCGGTAAATTATCTTGATTTGCTTTGTCTTTTACTGTTTGTGACTCCTACAGTGTATTATTGTTACAAATAGTTACAATGAGTTGTCATTATGTTGTAGATGCATCTTCTATAATTTATTATTAATTTAGGTGTTTTATTTACAGGCTTTTCAATTGTATCATTATACGCAATTACAGTGACTTTCTATATACAAACTTTAATCCAAGATTCTTGAAAATCCCGTTTCATTCGGCGCTGAAACGCTGACAATAATAGACATTATTGTAAAAGCGATTCAGCGCTGAATGATCCATTGCATAAAATCGGGTTTTCAAATAAAGATCGTACATAGAAGGTACTGTTAGCTGTGTGGTTGAGAATATAAGAACTGCTCTCTTCCTGTGGTTGTCGAAAAAGGTAGCTACTATGCAATTAGCTTACCTGCTCAGGATGATAACCATGGCAACCTGAAAGAAAATGATGAAGAGAGAGATGAGAATGAAAGAAGCTTCTTGCAGTTACTTTCTGCAGTCTCATTAACACCCATTGTCACACCGGTGATATGTCAAATTACCAGCACTCTTAATATTTGCGCTAAAAACTAAATATTGTCATACAAATGTTTGCTGTCACTGTTAAAATAAACGCGCATTAACTCATGTAAAAGCTGTCGATCGTACCACTTTCTTTAGATACATTATATACATTTTAACTAAATTAAGTACATACACCTAATAGCTATTAGGTGTATGTACTTAATTTTAGGACACTAAACACTTGTTCAGAATATAGTAACACGAATATCTATTTAGGCTAAGCTTATTAAATTCAAACTTCAAATACTTAAGCCGACATACAATAGCTCATTTCCACTGAGCTTCACATCAATTAGCAATAAAGCATTTAGTGGCAGAAGTGGGTTTTACTCGGATTCAATTAAAATTAACCGGCGTCGCGTCGTCGCTCTAAAGGAGAGATGGAACGATATTTACTGTGCATCAATGAAGAACTATCGCCACTACGACGACTCAAATGTGATGAGACTTTAATTAACTCTGCCTCGATTTTGAGAAGTGACTACGGACAATTTATAGCAAACAAATATATGTTATACACTTCTATTCGATACTAATAACTCTAAAACTAAAATCGAAATTGTGAATGAAGAACATCAATATTAATTTTTCAAAGGCTCAACTGGCATAATATTAAAAGTAGTCGAGTAATAATCAGTTGGAAAATTTTTATGTAATTCTAAAGTTGTATCGAATTAGTTTTATTTCACTACTAAACTAACTGCATGTTATTATTATGTTGTTGTCGGCAAGAATCGGACGCACCACTCACCAGTAAGCAGAATAATGGTCGCCGTAGCCGAAATCAGCATGGATGCACCATCATCATATTGTCTAGCAGTCTTTCTTAATTGTTTTATCTTGACAAATATTTGTTTAGTGTCTGGATGTTTAATTTCGTCACTTATGTTTATAAAGTTGACCGCTATACAAGACTTATTCTGTTCTGCTTCTATAAGACACATTTAAAGCGTTCTAATGGATATCAACATTTCCGTTGATTGGTTTCGTAGACAATTATTAAATTTAGTGCACTTCGTTGAAATGTCAAGAATAACTTATGAATGCCCAGTAGCTCAAAGCTTTCATTATTATAAATTACGGTGACAAAATAATACCATCTTTAAGTAATGAATATCCTACGAACAATTTACTCGAACAACAAAATCATAAAGACTATAGCCACATGAATTATGAGTGTACAACAAATACCGAGGCTTTGAAAATCATTGAAAATAGGTTTGTGTATTTACGAGCAGATACTGTGATGTTTTAATTGCAGAAACAAATAAACACATTTGTATCGCACAGCTTCCTAGAACATTATAAGTCATTCGCTTATCGACGGCTATACTGGTAGTATTGAAGTACATAGCGAAAATAGTGTCTTATTATCGGGGATAGATACTATCCCATGGAATTATCACATAAATCAACCGACTCAATGATTAATACGAGACTCGACCAGCGTTGTCGTTATAACGGTTGAATGTAATTAAATTGAGCTTCCGTACACATAGGCGTTCTACACTGACGGGTAGTAATAGTGGATCTCTTCAAGGTGGAACGGAACGCCTTGGAAAATTGAACGTTGTACATACCTTAACAATATTATCTTTTGATACGATTTGTTGTACACCGGCTATAAAGATGTTTAATCTATAGCATAGTTATGTTGTGCGGTAATTAAAGTGTGTGATGATAGGCAGGACGTAAGGCTCAAATGTCTTTCACGAATTACGGGTCGTAACTAAGAGCTGTTTCAACTAGCAGGTACTTATATTAGTCAAACTACGAGGTTTCAGTCTATACTTCTGTAAACGATAGGTAGTTTTAATAAACTTACTATGGTGAGGCGACGCGACATTGGGACGGTATGATATGAAGAAACATGATGTATGACCTGTAAGTGGTAATCGCATATAAATCTGTCTGTGAATTCTAAGAATTTCAAAAACAATGGTTACAATACACAACCAAGCTGTTGTCTACCGTGAAGGAGAAAAATGAAGGAAATCATGCGGCTAATTGGGACTCTTGCTCAACGAACGAAACGTCAAACGCAGTCTTACTGGTTTCCTGGAAAAGTTTAAACTATTGTCATATCAAATTCAGTTCAGCATTTTAGCCAGAAAAATGTTTTGACTATGTGATAATTTCACGAACGTTAACAACTATGTTAAAAGTATGGCCAACCTCTTATTTAAATATATTTACAACCTTGTTTATGGATAGTATGGTATGCCATATCTATTGAGCAAAGCCAATCAAGGCTTAAAATTGCGATCGCTTAGAAGCATGCAACGGATTAGCGATAACATTGTTTGACCATTAAGTAACACAGGCCTTGTTGATTGGCTCTCACAATATTATTGAACAGGTTATATCTAGTACAAAATTGTTGCTAAAGCAGATTAAGTAGTATATAATATTATAAGGTATATAATAACCGCTAATTTCTGTGTTTCTTCTACGATTTCGCAAGAAGATACCTAACAAAGCCCGCACTATCGCTCTCTGAGTGAATGAGCCGTTTAAGAAACTCATAATTAGCTAACACATTTCTGTTCTGCATGTCATTACTAGAAATACCAAAGTAGCTGAAATAAACTAAAACATGAAGTAACCGATGTTTTTTTTGAGATATTTTTTTTCTACCACGTTTCAATCTGCAGTGGCATTTAATATTCTTGGCACTTATCACTTTCTATCGATAATTGGCAAGCTGTTAAATAATCTGTATTTTAAAAAAATACTATGCTGTCTATTTTTTATTATTACGTAACTATTAGAAAGCACTTTACCTATTTATTGGATAAGATTTCACAAATATTTACCGCAATCAACTTATTACTTTAAAACATATTATAATGTCTTTTACAAATTAAGTAGTTAGTCTAAAATAAATCATAAGTAAGAGGAAACGCAAAATGTAATTGAACTCAAATTCGAGAATGCCACGAAATTAAACACTTCCTCAAATTATAGTATAAATGATACCGGCAGATGAAAGGTCGAGTTTTAAATTATAATACAGAATTTAAGTATTTATATATCTTAATTTAGTATATTAATTGAATGCATGTAAAGAAGTCACGATCGATTTAATTATAATGTGGTTTTCAAATTAATTATCGATATTGATTGCAAATTTTAGACATCACTAACCAGAACTATAATCATATTTATAATGATACTATCAAAATAAAAATTAAAATAAAAGTGCTTATAAAGTTACATTCTACATACATCATTAATGTGTAGCTCTCATAAGAATTACCGTACGCTAGTTCCGATGAGTCTCGTATTGTACGCTGGCACCGATTGCGATGAGATCAAGCTCACATTACTTTCTCTCACTTTATCCAAGTATGAACAATATAGTGTACGTATTTTCAGTGTAATCTGTACACAAGAACGTGACTGACGTGACACAAAGTCAAAAATTCTACATATTTGAAGATAATATCAACACGCTTACTTGAATAAACGTACTAAAGTTATTATATTTGATTATAATGAGGTACAAGAACTGGAAACTGTAAGTAGGTACAAGAGGGCATGAGCAGAAAAAGTGTACTTTGTTATCTTTGTTGTCCTTTGAAACCATTATCATACGTGATCTAGTAAGTGACGTCCTATAATGATTTCTAAGAAAAGGAGTACAGCGAGATTTCCCACTCCGATTAGAACAGATTGGTTGAGATACCTTTACCCTATAGAAAATTACAGTCTTACAACTACATCGATGGTAAGCTCTTCTAATAAAAATACTTCATTGGCAGCAGTCGAGATTTGTATCTTCGTTTGCAAGTGCAATGGTTTAATTGGCACCAGAGGCTGAAGTAATTATGCTCTTAGTGCTTCCGAGAGGTACGGCTTGCTCGTCTAACACTATATTTTATCAAAAAAGTTGTGCTATATCATCAGTATAATCATTATCGAAGGCCTATGATCGATAACCAAGCGATTAAGTCGTACTGGTACTCACCCGCAGCCGAGAATATACCAATGTGATTCCTTCAGTCATATTTACTTTTATAGTTTACCTTAGACATCACTGACTAATGATGAAGAAAAACACAGTGACGAATCCTGGATTAATAAACTCAAATCTATCTTTTGCAAGCATGGTAAATGTTTGTCTTTTTTGTATGAGGGGTCGATGGTACTCTCTCAATCAGAGTTAAATGTTATGTAGACATTTAAATTCCAATCATGGTTCCACTCTTAAGCTATAATGCAGTCGATCGATGTCAACCGGTTGATATTCGCATCAAAACGAGATCGATAACATCGTTTGATTATTATTATTTCGTCGACCACTCACACAATCATTTTTAAACGTAATTCTGGTTTAATTGAATCAACAACCTCGATCTTTAACCAAATAGAAACTGTTGCAAGCTATTGTACAACGAATTGACATTGCTGTATCTTTAGGTAATGGATGATTCAAGACGCATATCGACAAAGTAAAAATAACCTCTCTTAGTTGCATAATTTCTTTACTTTTTTGTACATTAAAAAAAAACTCAACATTTTGAAATGTTACAATAAGCTTTTAAACTGTGTCTTAAAGTTATTAAATGTTTTTCAGAACATACATCATGAATGTTGTACTTAACTATTTTAGTTCAATTATGCTGTTTTATGGCCGTTCTTTACATTTACTTAGATTATAGTACGAGTATACTGTGCAAAAGGCAACATAACAGTTAAAGCTAATGAACTGCTATTAAAACCCGATATCAAAGAAACTATAAATGTATCAACTTATTTTGAAATCAAAAACATCCTTTCACAAGTGAGTGTTATGCTATATACTCGTAATGAATAGGTTTCGCAATACGCATGCGCCAGCGTTAAGCGACTCGACTATGGTGGTCCGCGTGCGAGGCACGTTTGTTGTATTTCACGATGTTAATTTTAAAATAAGCGTTGGCAAACAAAATGCTGCAAATTGTTTGCTCTGCGGTACCGACAAAAGCAATGATAATGGCAAAAGTGAATGCCGCATTAATAGCTACCATAAAACAACGAAAGTAGCAATAACATTGACAAGCGCGTCTTTCAAGTTCATCTTATTTCGAACAATCTCTTCTTTCTCATTAAAGAATATTTTAATTTCCACGTCTTCCCATATTCAATATGGAAATATTTGTTCCAGTAGCGGACCACACAAGGACAAAATTGGTAGTCCGTCGCATCTTGTTTTGCATATTTTCTGCATTACTGAGCAAAAGTCTTTTGTCAATATTGTCTTCTCGAGTCATTGGGTAAATGACGGAGTCTGTCTACTAAATATACAAAATGTAAATTAAGCTCCGTCTTGTTGTTTTCTTGCTTTGTTTGTTTAATATCTCAATATCCTTTAATATTGTACGGAGGCATAAAGTTTCAGTTTTATGATGCTCGGTGTCAAAGATTTTAGTATTGTTTACCGTAAATTTGTTTCTAGCACGTATTAGAATAGCTTGTGAACAATATCTGTAAAGCAGATCAAAAGTTTTAACAAGTAATTTATTCCACGTTTACGTCAGATGCTCTTTATAAACTTGGGGATACAAACAACAAATTAGAATTTTCTCTTGAAAAACAAATTACGTTGAATACTGTAGAACAAATTTAATCTGTAATAACTCAAGAAATAAAATAGTTCTGTATTCTATTTAAAAGAAGAAAGAGTATAATAAAATGTACGTCAACATCAAGAGGTTGACGAAACCGTTATGTCGTGTTGTCGGGAGACAAGATTGCCGGACGGTTCGCGAACTCAACAAAAGCTTTTTAATATCAGCACACACCCCGAGGCAGGATAGGGTTATTTACATAAAAGCCACGTAGTTATTTAAGAACAATCCGGTATATACACGTGTATATACGCGATACACGAATATTGTTATGCTAACTGGCTTCGTTAGTTTGTTCCTGGGAATTGTTTCGCTTTGTGAAAGAGTCGCCGGTACGTGGCTCGGATTTGCACCGTGATCTCAGTTGCTGACTTTGTGCACCAACTAATTTGCTTGAATTTAATTAAGATTGCACGAAATCATATAAGTTTGTAGGTCATATAAAGTATATCTATCTTGTCGTAGAACTGTTTTGTTGTTGTTATTTCGAAATATGAATAGCAATTTAAATGTACTTTCTGGGTTCATGATCTTCTATTTGAACTTATTAAACTAATATTATACAGAGAAAAGATTTGTTTTTTTGTATGTGTGTTTGTTTCTTTGTTTGTTCGCAACAATTTAGTACTACGTTACCGATTTAAAAAAATCTTTCACCTTTAGAAATCAATAAATTGAGCGGGTGGCATAGGCTATATTTTATTATGCTCAACATATTTTTCCGCCCATTTTCAAAATTTCAATATTTTAAGCGCCTTCTTAAATTTGCATAACGCAGTACTACACTATTGTTATGATATTTTCCGTAGGAGTTTGTTGTAAAATCGAATGAAACTTTTGATACCGAAGCGAAGCGAGGGCGAAGTATTTAATATGTTAATAAAATCTAGTAAGATATTCAATTTTAAATATATTGTTTAAGTATTACAATTATGCCTGTTGTATAGATGCAGTGGGGTTAAATTCTGACTTGTGATATCATGGTTTCACAAGTAAAAATTTGGCAAGCTATAAATTTAGTTTTAAACGATAGTTGCTATGCACTTATAACAACTATCATTCCATTTGGACACAAAACTTACTTCAAATCTTACCTACCTTATGAGGCTGGGTTTTTAATTAAATAAATAGAATACAAAGCTATATTCATAATACCAGTATTACACTTATGGCATCTACTATGTTTCACCTTAGTATCAACATATATATGGCATACATTTAACATTTAATATTCAATACCGTATTACCTTGTTGTGCAATGTGACCAGGAGGTGCATTTACCAGTTTAACTAAAATAAGTAGTCAAATAACCATACTACATACATTCTCCGTCTTGGTGCTCCTTGCGGCGCCCCGCATCGTTGTCGTTGTAGTGAAGCCGTCGACAGCCTCGGACACCATGGTCTGTCGTGCTGCAGAAGTGCGGGACGAATAGCACGACATGCCCAGTTAAATGATATTATCCGTCGTGCTCTTGCTACCGCCGGCGTGCCAGCTGTTTTAGAACCTAATGGTTTGGCACGAGACGATGGCAAGAGACCAGATGGTATGTCTTTGCTGCCATGGAAGATGGGTAGGCCTTTGGTATGGGACGCAACCTGTGTCGATACCCTTGCGCCATCTCACCTTCCGGGCTCTGCGGGTTGTGCTGGTGCTGCCGCTGCAGCTGCGGAAAGCCTCAAGCGGCGCAAATATAGTAACCTAATAGGGTGTTACATGTTTGAGCCGTTTGGGGTTGAAACGCTCGGACCATGGGGTCCGAGAGCACGAGCTCTTTACCAGGAAATTGCCAAGCGCCTTGTCGAGGCTTCACGTGACCAAAGGGCTGGCTTATTCTTTGGCCAAAGAATCAGCATTGCCATTCAGGGTGGCAATGCTGCCAGTCTTATGGGCACGTTGCCGGATGACAGCGATGCGGAGGAGTACTTCGACGCGATTTAATCCTTGTTTTAGTTTTTATTCTTTGTTATGTTTTTTTAGTTTTTAATATTGTCACCTACCATTCATTTCTTCTGTATTATCTGTGTCTTATATTAAATAAAGAATTCAATGTGAATGAAAATGAAAAAACCATACCATAGATGAAACTAAATAATTGAAATCTTCTCTTTTCTTTCTTTAATTTTAGTAATTATATTAATTGGTTAATTTGTAATAATTACTTTGTATGGTTCTTTGGTTGCGTTGAATGTTTAAATTGTAACCCATACAAATAACTGTAATTATCTGGCGATTTAAAAGAGTGGCGTGAGTTTCTTGCCAGTTCTTCTCACAGCTCAACCTCGTCAGCGAACTGGCTGTAGGTCAATTGGCTAACTTCATGTAATGTTGACTTTTCATAAGCATCATACTTTATGATCAAAATGAAATAAATGCTTTGACTTTGACTTTGACTTAGGTTGACTGGTAGAGAAAGTCTTTGGCATTAATTCAGTCCGTCCTTTAATTTGATGTGTACTCGTATAATAAGTAAATTAAGCATTAAAAAATCTCTGTATCTCGAAAGTCGATAATAATGATTAAGAATAATTTAAGAACACTGGCACTAGGCTTCAAATTCTTTAGGTCGACTTAATTTTTCAAGTATAAAATTATACAACAACATTATAAATATTAAAACTTACATAATAAAACTTGAAGAAACACTAGGCTAGTTTTACGACCATTGCAGTAAATATTATCTACATAGTGCAGATGATTACACACAGCAACAATTCCAGACGTTTCCAAATTACCGCTTACCGCCTTCAATGGATGGTTATTCCGTCATTCATGGCTCCCAGCCGATCGTACAGTTCAATTGGAACGCTACGCGTGACGTTTGAATATCAATTTCAATGCAAGCTCGTAATACTATGGGACAACGGTTATTTCAGTTTGCAATGAATTTAGTTTGAAGTTGTAAAATATTTTGCTACTTGCAAAGTATTTTGGCGTGGCAAAATTAGTGTTAAAGATATCTATATCTTGCTGCCAATCCATTATGTCAAGTAAACAGTAGATTAATTTAAAGTTAGTATATTTGCTGGTTTCAGTATGATTAAACCCAAACTTGATCACGGTAGCATACTTTTTTGGAGTTGCTCATACTTAGCTGATTATGGTTGAAAATAATATATATGGAGAAAACGTTGTAATTGGGCGGCGTTATCAGTTAAACCGATTAAAGAGGATTTGAGTACCAATTTAAAATCAGAAATTAAGATCTCTTTGATACTGAGTGCTAGTAGTAGATTGATACTTTAAAGCATGGCGTACGATTGAGTCATCGAGATTATCTTTTCTACAACTTACTACATATTACATAAAGTACAACATAATTAGAAAAAAATATTGAAGATTAAATTACATTTATTAAAGGTATAATGTTCTATAAGCTCATTAGGATAATTATTAACTACGATGTACAAACACCCACACGCCACAGCGGTATTTATCGCAAAAACTAGTTTACACATCATTATAATGTGTAAGTATCTAACTTAATTAGGAGGTTTAATTAATGTCAAACAAACGTAAGTTATAATCAACATAATATTTTGACTTAATTAGCGGGTAATGCGAATATGTTTTGTTTCATTTTGATATTTTGAATCGCATTTTTCATGCGTCCAAGATAGCGAATTAACAAATAGTCCGTCCACCGCTTAAATAATTATCATTGGATACTTGCAACAGCAGGGAACTTATTTACTTAAACAGGCAGGTTTCATCCTAAAACCTGCCTGTATGCTGTTATAATATAAACGGGCTGTAATTATTGACAGAGCACTTGAACGACTTTTGAGATCATTCATGTTATATTTTTATCATCGTTATTTAAGGTAGAACACATCTTACAGGCTTTCGAAGTAACTCTACAGGTTCTTGACAACCCCCATTCAGTGGTTGCCGTTTATATTGTTTTACCAGGGCGTCAATGCATCTTGTGGTAGCAAAATGGTCACTTTGCGTCAGGTTCATGATTGTCAGTTTCAACCACAACAGCCATCAGTTCTGTGAACTATGCGGTTGTTCTATAAGTTACAGTGCAAGATAAAAAATACTTACTATGATCTCAGAATCAAACCCATGATCTCATTGGGACAATTCTATAATATAGACCCCACTATGATCTAAGATACTAAACTAAAGCTGTATGATACTCAATAACGATCCGATTTTACATCAGTTACATACAAACAACATGCAAACAATGAAGACTACTCCACAAGTTTAATTTACATACTCAAACAATTTTCATGTAGGAAGCTGCTTGTAACAAACATAGGTAAATATGGCTCGAAGCTATAGTAATAATAACAGATGATAAGACGTGTACTACTTCCTTGCAGGAATCATTTTGATTCCCGTTTATCCTGTGTCTTAAGAAGATAGTACACTGGAAGGAAGAATGCCCGCGTCTGCGTTCTTCAAAGCGACAAGTTGCAATGGTGTCAAATTGGGACGAGTTGTCAGTTACAAGTGCATAGCAACAATGACGTTTGGAGATGCATGTTAAGTGTGTGACATAATGTTTGATCAATCTTTAGCATTTATAAGCAACGCTTAAGCCTGCCTAGTATCACGCTCTGGTGTGCAATCCGAAGTGGTTTCGGCCTTAACGGACTTAAATAGGAAGTCACGTGGCAATCTAATTGTATACTTTGAAATATTTACAAGGTTAGTTTTGCGAAAATCTTAAAAGTAAGGTCTAGAGTGACATTTAATTTACAATTCCTTTTATATTTTATGGTAGTTTTAGGTACGAAATAGGGAATGAAATTATCGCAGCTGATATTTACAGTCTTCCGTAAGCAAGAACTGTATTGGGAGCAGAAGAGATGCATCATCGGCTGCAAGTTCAATGTTTTGCTATTATTTAATAGTAGCGGTAGCTGGCCGAAGCCTAATGTACAGTCTACTGTGTATAGATTGATTTTGTCTGTTACTATGAACAAAGAAAAATTGGCTGTTAAACTAAGTGACTATAGGTTGTCTCGTAAGATACTGCGAGAGAACAAAATACAGTTTAGTACGAACACATTTTATTATGAAATAAAGTATTTATAAACGTAATATTTCATAAAAGAAGACCTTTTTAAATTCAATCGAAGCAAGATTCTGTCCTGTGGACGATCACTTAACATTTATGAATACCGAAGGATTGTTATAGCTGGCTCCTATCTCAAACTGTACACGTTCTACTATCGAATTTGCATTGATTTGAAAGCTAATCTAAATGTTGCAAAAAAATACCTCTAAAATCGAATAATCTTTCAATCAATTTTAAATCTTATAAAATTAAATTTCTTGTACTAAAATTGTTAGTAGTGAGGCAAATACTAGTAGGTACTTCTTTACTACTCCTCTTAATCTACTTACGTATTATAAAAACTATTATTTATTTTGTCATCGGCTCCGTTTAAGCTGTAAAAACTAATCATTTATTCTCGTTATTCTGGTGGTCCCATTTAACATTCAGCCTAATAATAAAATCAAATTAGGTAATCAAATCTAATATTATCTATAACATATTATTAGTGTACGCTTAAGTCTCAAATCTCATTTGTATGTAAATACATTATTATAAAATCAAATGATTAAAATAATGAAGAATCAGTAAAAACTTTACAAATGGCGGTCATTATTTTTTATCATATTTAATGTCATTCAAACATGAGTCTGTTTACTGACGTCTAGACTCCAAATAGAATAAATAAAGTCGCAGGTTTTCCTGTCTGTTTCTCTGCTAACTTCGTCTAAACTGCGCAACAGATTCTGATACGGTCTTCATTATCAATTAGAACATTTCTCCTGAAAGGTTTATAAGTATAATACATGTATATATAGTAAAAAAAAGCTGAGAATTTAAATGATTTGTAATTTAGTCTTAAAAAGCATAAAAGTAGGTACCCACGTGTAAAGCAGGGGCGAGTCGCTATATTTTAAAAATAGGATTAAATAAATTTTAATTTGTCAATCATACACGAACACTTTTTTAGTACTATGGATATAGTACTACATAATAACATGGTAGGTTAGGTATTCCCTTATAAGGAGTTTGTACGTTATAAAGTGGGCACTCTGTGTGGAGTCCATCACTGGGTAATTGCGTTGAAAGGCTCACTCGTTTGTTCCTCGATGACACGTTGATTTATTTACAACTTGTTGCTGTATAAATCATGCACTTTCTGTTATTAACATAAATATATTCAAAATTGGATTATTGGAAAATTATTAAGTGAAGTTTTTCGACGCAACAATGTTTTTCGTTGTAAGTCGTCACTTATTAATTTACTCATAAATTTCAGCAAAGTAAAAGGAAAGCATAATACATAATATGATTATTCGAAAATATGGCTACCGTTAATTGCCTTAGAATATGTAATTCAACCAAAATTGCACTTTCAGCATCATTTAAAAAATATAAAATGATATCTATTTTAACACCTCAACGATAATACTTAGTAAGTAAACAAATAACAAACGGCTTCTGTATTATACAATAACGATGTTCATTATCACTTAGATTTCGATAGAATCAGTGCATCTCCAACTTTATCGATTCATTAACGTATCACGATTAATGCCACCTGGCCACTAACTCATGCGTTCATTCTAAAACTTTGTTACTGATCCGACGAAAGATACACAAACATTGTCTCAAACACTTTTTCTAACTTTAATAACACCTTAATAAGCTAATGTAATTCTAGTTTAATTAGACTTTATCTTTCTTTTATCTATGGGTGTTTTGGAGTGTCCATGATTTTGTATAGTAAATATTTTCTTGATGAGGTCCCGTGTGCCAGATAAGGTCGTATTTACATTTGTTATGGGGCCTGAATCTCTACATAGTTAATGTGTGATCGGATTATGTCTTACTGTTTCTGGTCAACGTTTATGGAAATTCGGTGATTCGCTATGCTTTTAAATGCGGCAGGATTATGTTAATTGTTAAAATGATTAAAACTGTATTGAAAAAGCTTGCTAGCTAAATTCTAAGAATGAATAATAAATACATGTAAATCTGTTTCATATAAGTCGAATCTTTTAAAATGACACAGCCTCTATGTAATAGTAATACGAGTAGTAGACGGGTGTAGTGCCCTATACCGGATATGATTTTAGAATGATAACAATTTGGATAAAAAATTGTCAGTTCAATGTTTCACTCGCAGTAGATATAACTCAGTCCCTAGCCATTAATACTGGCAATAAAATTATATCTGCAGTCGATAAAAATAGTTGTGTAATAAGTTGTTTAAACAAGTCACAAAGGTCGATTTCAAAAACTCGTTTGCGTAAGATTAAAGAAAACGAAATGAGTATTTAAGCCATAATGACAATTATATGCATCAACTGATTTTATTATATTGTTCACGTCACAAGAATAACCTTAATCCATACATACATTTTATTTTTAATGTGGTCTCATTTCGTTTAGGAACATGCCGACGTTATGTTTGCCTACGTCGCACGGGGATTACGCGTTACCGCTAGAATAACGATATAAAAAAGATAACATTATCTTATTGTTTCTGACCTAACATAGAAAATCTCGTCTTATACAAAAAAATACTTTGTTCACATAAGCTTAAACGATTTAAATTTATTTAATTTATTTTACAATGTTCTTTATATTCACTTATTTATATTCTGCTTTTGGACTAGTTTATGTTGAGATGACTTTGACTGACTTTTAAAGTATAAGGTCGAAGACAATAAGTACAGGACATGGGCCTCTCTCAGTTGAACGGTTTTTGCCATAAATGGAAGAAAGGTAAAATTGAATACGCAGGTAATGTTCGATGGAACCTCTCCATATTCTATACCGGAAATCAGATAGCCTAAATAAGATTCAAATGGTGATATAATTATAATAATGAACTGGGTGATCTGGGTGGTGTTGACCGACGGTACCAAATAACAGTTCCTCAGAGCACTTCGTACGCAGAATAGACAGATACCTACAACATAAGAGCAGTTTCATCAGCACTATGTTACAGAATGTATTCTCTAGTGTGGAAAAGTCATTTAAAAGTACTGTATAAACATTTCACAATTATTTTCTCTCTTTGAATATGTTCAAAACTAGGACAGAAGTGGCGTCTACGTGACGCATTACAGCGTAGGCATTAAAGGTTTTATTTACCCACATGTGCTATGAAATTGAGTCACGTTCTAGAAACACGCGAACCCACTTTGCTTATCTCCAAATATATGCAATTTTCACGATGTAAAAACCTCTCATAACCCTTTCTAGGAAACCTACGCTGTATATGTATCGCGACTTGATTCTGAAAGTGCGTTTATGCACTGCGACGTATCGCGGCATTATTTTTAAATTAATGAATTTCAGTTTATTTTTAATTAAGGATGTACAGTTAAATTTATTAATACATAGTATTTAAAGGGTCCGTTTAATAAAAAAAATGGTAATAAATTACTTTAGGTTATAGACACACTAGTACCTACATCAGGACAATTGCTAGCACCTTGCAGACAACGTGACCGAAGACCAACTAGCGAGTAGGCGTAAATATTATCATTTTCATTTTAAAGAAAACACTCAAAAGCATTCATCAGCAAGAACACAATTCAGCAGTAGTCACGGTTATGATCTTCCATTGAATGTAGGTCTTAATTGAACGGACTCAATACATCATCACCATCATCATTATACCGGCCCGTTATTATCCCACTGCTTCTCATACAGAGAAGGCATTGATCGCCTTAATACATAATTCATGTCAAAATATAATAAAATTAACATTATCTAGCATTATTTCAAACCAAATAAACAACAGAGCAATAATGTAATATCGCTTCTACATCGTAATGTAGTTCTAGAAAATTTGCTTGAATTCCCAGCAGGAAAGTGAGGGACAGTGCTTTGTAGTTGGCACAGAAGTGGTCCAATGCAAAGTCATTCGATAGCATTACTTCATTCTTTCTTATTTACAAGGAAACAAGAAAATCTCTTGTACAGAGAATCGTTAGCTCTAGGGACAAAAGAGTACTTCAAATTCAGTTTTGTTCGTAAATTGTATTTTGCATTAAAGTCCATTTGGCTTCAATACAAACCTGAAATTAAAAGCGAAGTGTATTTTGTTCTGTTAATATACATAGCTTTAATAAATCTAGGCAATTATATGAATTTAAACGAAGACATTGTTCGATTAATAGGATTTTGCCATTTTAGCACTGAAGAGCGCATTCATATGAAACAAATACGAATACAGTCAAGCTTCTTTCTCCCGTAAAATCATAAAATAGTTGTGTAAGAAAATTTAGTTATTAAAGTGACTACCAGGAGTTTTATACAATTTTATTACGCATTCACCGACACTGGTAAGATTAACGTCTAATAACTCTAATAGTCATAAAATCTTATCACAAGTTACTAGTGGTTACCAATACATTCCTTGCATTCACATTAAATTTATCTCAAACTAGCTGCGCCCTGCGGTTTCGCCCGCGCGAAAATTGCTATGTGTTTAATTAATGTAACTCGGGAAACAGAGCAATTTTCGGGATAAAAAGTAGCGTATGTCCCGAAACCAAATCTATCTACATACCAATTTTCATCGAAATCGGTTTAGCAGTTTTCTTAGTTTTCTTTCATAAGAACCTTCTCCTGACAATAACAAACACAACAAAAAAAGAATTAACGAAATTGATCTAGCCGTTCACGCGTGATGCCATGACCAAGGGAAATAGGGATTCATTTTTATATAGAAACAAACACAACAAAAAAAGAATTAACGAAATTGATCTAGCCGTTCACGCGTGATGCCATGACCAAGGGAAATAGGTATTCATTTTTATATATATAGATGATTTATGAAAAAATGACAAATGATGCCAAAATAATAAAATATGTCAGTTAGTTTGGTTCGCCTGCGGATTTCTTCGTTTCTCAAGCGATCGCGCAGGGAGGGGCCTAACATAGCCCGCTCCATCACCCTCTGAGCGAGTTTGAGCCTTCTGACAAGACCCATAGTTAGCGACCACATCTCTGCTCCGTATGGCATCACTGGCAACATACACTGATCCAAGACCTGGTCTTGAGACTCTGCGGTAGTGCGAGCGAAAAGATATGTTGTAGCTTCCCAAACGCTGCCCAGCCAAGTTGGATTCGACGAGTGACCCTTTTTTCTAAATCGGACTTACCTAATCAGACTGTTTGTCCTAGGTATGAGTACTCGTCAACGGATTCGAGCATCGAGCCTCTGACCGTGATAAGAGTGGGTGTAACATGGATATTGGTCATAATTTTGGTCTTGCTATGTTAATTTTTAGGCCCACTTGTTGAGAGATTCTACTAAGGTCATCAAGTATTGCACTGAGGTCCTGCACGGTCTCAGCCATGACCACAATATCGTCCGCGAATCGAAGGTGACTGATTATGTTGATGCCAAGTCTATTCCAGGTCAGAAGCTTGAACACGTCCTCCAGTGCGGCAGTGAACAATTTCGGTAATATAACATCTCCCTGTCGTACTCCTCGCTGCAACTAGATAGGTCTTGAGCTTTGACCATTAATTCGTACTGACATGGTGGCGTTTTCATACAAACGTACTGTCTAAAATATAATAATCACTTATCCTTTCCCGTAGATGACTTAAGAGCCGACTGTATGAGTTTTGGTATTTACTAAGTCAAACGCAGGTATACGCAATAACCTGCATACTGAAGATATTTTAATATAAACCAGAAACTTGCCAAGTGTAGTGATTACGAAAAAGCAAGATTAAGTTTACAAAACGTATAATTTGTAGCTTATAATATGTAATCGTAAGGCTATTTTATATTAGTACGGTAAAATGATAACGCTTGTACTGAAATAATAATAAAGTAAATTACAGATAGTACCAATATATTTAGATTAACTGAATGTACGCTATCGAACATTGATATAGTCCCTTTTAGAGGCAACGATACCTCAACTTGATTGAATTACTCACGCACGTCAGGATTTTGACACAGATTAAAAAATTTAATAGTTTCAAACAGATACGACTAATATAATACAAGATAGTGTAACCTTTGATACGTAAAGCCGTTAATTAAACAAACGATTTAATAAACTGGTTTTGTAAAGCAGAGACTAGTTTAAAATTGTCAAATTGTTTTAGATTGCTATCTTAATTTATCAATGTCACACGTTTATTTTAATTCTAAGATCTGATGAAGAAGGGGTATATAATTTTAAAGGACACTGCGCTCGTACATAGCAGCATCTCTTTTTCCTGCGCCCCTTAGCAAAAATAAATAGGTATGTAGGCATTTTCTGAAGTACAAACATATTTTCAGATAATCAGTGCTAAATATACTATTGTATTAATAATATTAATAATTAGAATTGTAGTTGATTGGTAAATTTATGTACCTACATTTTTGAAGTTATACTTCTTTTGGCGCGATTGGGAAAAATGATGAGAGTGAATTTTTACGATGCGCGCGCACACCGACAGAAAAAAGCAACACCCTGAAGTTAGTTGCGAACCTTTGTGTGTCGTATCAGTACAAATAATCAGTGTAAATAAATAAAAAATATAATGGCGTTTATATCAATTCAAATATTTATGTATGTATGCGTTGTGTTATTAATATTATTTAATATTTTTGGATTGTTACGCCAAAGAAGTATAACTTCTTACGTGCGTACATGAGTACACACACTCTTTTTTTTATGTTGTAAAGATATTATTGTATTTGTAAATAATAATATTTATGTATTAAATAAAAAAAATACGTTTACCGCTTTACGGTGTCCTATAAAGATTATAATGTGTGGGTTATACTTAATCAGTAAATAATATTATAAATTAAGATTATGTAAAAAGAATGCAATAGCAATATTGCCCACAGTTTTTCCATACAAAGACACACACAAATGTTTTACGAGTTATCTTCCAGCGTCTTCTCTGCTGATAGATGCCTACTATTTACTCTTAGTATAATAAACAGAAATATAATAGGAGTAACATTCGTACAAGAACTGTATTACTTAATCTTTGACTTGTACGCTTATTGCATGTTGCAATATACCTACGCTTATTAATGAACGACAAATACTAATTTCGCATGCCTTTGTGTCTCGGGTGATCATCGTCAAACGTTCGTCTGCCTGAACGCTTGCAATAATCTGTTTGTGACTGACATTTATGAGTAAACTGTGCCTTGTGCGGCTATTGACGAAATCCTTTGTGATTCACATAATAGGAATATCACTGCAATGTAAGATTCAATAGATATTGAAGGATTGATTTTACTCTGTTGCGGACAATAGTTCAAGCATTTCAACTCGAATACGAGTAGGTACAGATTTAAACGTTTACATACTTTTGTACAATATGTTTGTTTTAGATATTTCAGGTACATCTTTTGTAGGACAGAAATTAAGTTGTAATACCACCTGTATTACAAATTTGATGTCTGTATTGTAACGGACGTCTTTCGGCTGACATGATAATTGTAACAAAAATATTATAGGAAAACTTAATCACTTTTTTTGGAGGCAAATCCTCAGATGGGTTTTTAAGCATACAGTAGTACTCTACTCTCTACAAATGTATCGCAAACATGTTTTATTTGTATCCTTAACTACTCGTATATCTGCTCCAGCTCCTCTGCAATAGAAGACCACTAGGTAAAGTTCTAAACTGCGGCCTTACACTGATAGAAAAATCCACTAAACATTTTCTCTCGACTCGAATTCCATCCAGCTAGCGTACGCATTATCGAACCGCCATTTAAACAGATATTATCTAAAATATTATATATTATTAGAATTACAATAATTCGACAATCTAAAACAACTAGTTCTAGATATCAAGCAATATAAACACATTAAGCTATATTGCTCATTCGACTTTTATCTCGAAAATAAATTAGAATTACTCGATAAAGACACTGTATACATTTCGCGCATATCGGTTTAGGAATTTTATTAGTCACTTTCAGTACTTAGTTTCATTTCATCGGTTTAAAAACAGATGCAATCAAAGCTCATTTGTACACGGTAAAGGTCCATTTACACAGAGTGCTACTAATGTGGCACAATTAGTTTAAAGCGGCCTACATTTTTGCGATCGTTTCACTTATGGCTAGTCGTGCTATGTCAATATCGATAATGCCGCATCGAGGCATAGGGGCTTAGCGAGAACTATAAAATTATTTTCTGTGGTAAATTACTTTGCTATAATGGTGTAGTGCTGCTCTTAAATTTTATAACGATGAGTAATTGCCTGATATAGATTTATTATTTTGTGAGAGACTTAAGTGAATACAATTTAACACAGCCAAACTTTCGCTTTAAAGTGTCAAAAATGAGGTGAATTGAAATCCGAGATTGAATAGACTGATGGTTTGTATAATCAATAATCATGGATAATGCGCTCATAATTATCGTATTAACTTTACAAAGCAAAAAACAAATAAGTAACTTTTATAATAACCTTAAGGCTGTGATCTAGCTGCATGTTACTGTGAACTGTTCTGTGAACAGTTCACAGTAACATGCATTAATAATTATTATAATTAATACCGATAATTTACACAGAGCTTTTGCAGTTATCTTTATAATATAATATATTTTATGTTATTCTTCCTATAATTGAAAACGTTTGAATAATCGCGTTAAATTACAAACATTTTGCGTCGAGGTATTATCAAGGTACGAGTATATTGTAATAGAAATAAAGTAGCCAAAGGAGAGTTTGTTAACAAACATGAATTACGATGGTGTACCCAGCCATTGGCTTAGTAAAAAAAAAGCCCTAAAATATTTGTACATTATTATTGAAAGTAAAATGCACCTTTCTTTACGTGTGTATATCTCATTGATGTTATATTTATTTTTGACATAGAATATGGGATGTGTTATTATTATATATTATTAAACTGACAAAAATATTACTTTATGTCAGTTCCATACAATAATTTTAAAACGTTAAAATGCTGTAATTATAAAGAAATGTCGTTAGAGGCAACGTGTAATCATTAACACACCCGGGTGAATAAATTAATAGTGAATCCAAATTCTTGAATAATTTATATTACATCAATTTTATTTCACTTTCGTACAACTATTTTATTGTTTTTTTGTAAAATAAAAGAATTAAAATTTATTTATTATTCACCCGTAATTTAATGTTCATTTGTTTAACAGATGAATAGAAAATTAAGTACGGTTAATTTTTTTGCATAATAGATACATGTAAACACAATAGCCGGCGAATTAAAATCGAACCGCTATCATTCAACACTTGCATCGGAGCGTTGATTACACAGCGTGTGCCGATTTATAACGCCAATTAGTCAGAGACGCGTGCCAGCGACGACGACAACTGACAAATCGCAGCGACTGCCGACTGTCGCACGTGGGTGGCAAGCCTTACTCCCCTTCAATACAATGTGTATTGCATAGGCTGCCATACATTTTTTATTAATCGCTAGTATAACTCACTGTATTTCCAACTTGTATTAAATTAAGTCGCAAACTGTGACTTTAGCTGTAGTGGAACTTGAATGCTTGCCAGATCATGGCAAACGTAAAGTGAGTTTAGTGTATTATGCTGGGTTTATGAATACATTTTCAATTTTGTAATGGTGTTCTATAATAATTTAAATGTGGCTACCTACTTTAAATAAACATACTTAGTTTATTTTATTTATATACAGGATTTCATAATTATGGTGCCAATTGAATAGCCATCACGTATAGCCAGAGCACGAGCACATCTCGTCTCCGACATCTTATAGTATAGTTGATAACATTGTTATAGTTGGTACGTTGTATGTACTTATTGTCTCTGGAATAGACTTGTTTGCCAAACAGTTGTAAAGTCTCTTCTTTACCCCACGAACCATTCGACGCTTCGGGAACACTCGTCCCGTAGAGAAGATCTAAACGCAATAGAAGTCCACACAAATGCCTGCCAATGCAGTGATCTTCGAGCACGATTAGAAATGTAGGAAAAGTACACCTCCCACATAGAGATGCCATAAACATTTCTCACCTGACAATTTATCATCAATTCAATAAGGTTATTAGTAATTACATCATCTAGACAAATCTAAATCTTGTTTATGAAACCTAGGCAACGATCTACGGCGATAATGATTCAATAGAGTTGCACTGTCAATAGTCTTTTGTACTTTATATCTAATGGCTTTAGAAGGATTTCATCAAAATCATGACTCATACTAGAATCATATTTATATTTGATTTATTATTTATTATGTAATTAAAAGAGTGATAGATACCTTGAGTTCTCTCTATTGATCGAATCGAATTTGTTGACGGAAATTATTTTATGCAAACAATTCGGCAGCAGAAGGTATAAACGGGTTAATATCTGGCGAAAAATTGCAAGTACACGGCAAGGTAAAGAGGCGCGGATTCACAGTAATTTTATACACAGGTTTCTTCAATTACCTGACTGCTCCATTATTCAATACATAGTGACTCGTC
Organism: Parascotia fuliginaria; assembly: GCA_963082885.1. Taxonomy (NCBI): domain Eukaryota; kingdom Metazoa; phylum Arthropoda; class Insecta; order Lepidoptera; family Erebidae; genus Parascotia; species Parascotia fuliginaria. The sequence continues at coordinate 6,198,027 of OY720180.1, read as the reverse complement.
GATCTTATGGTAGATAAACTTTATGAAGACTGAATAACTGTACGAAGGGCATACAGAACACGAGGTGCTATTATTATTATACTTAGTCCGATTCGACTTCGAAACGAAACCAGACACAGAATAGCTTCGCACGACACGATGTCTTTAAGCTTTCAAACTCAAAAACAGCTCATGATAATGACTTTATGAAAAATGACACAAAATATAGGTTACAAACATAAACAACTTATTGTTATTGAAAGTTCTTATTGCAACCCAATAACTGTTCTTTGACCCAACTAGACTAATGGCAGTTGAAATACATAAGACAATGAGACTAAAACAAAATAACTTAATTGTTAGAATAATATTATAACTAGATGCTATTAATCCTTAAATACAATGATAAATAATAGCAATCTTAGTTATTACACGACTTGTTGCAACCAACAATCCAGCCAGTTTTTCAGGTTCACACAATTTTAATTGAAATTATAAACGACAACGCCTACCAGACAGTTCCGTCTAAATTATCAGATAAACGGATTGTCTGGATAATTAATCGCGACATTTATCACAACACCGGTACCTATATACGTGTGAAATTGGTTCTGCATGCAATCAAAGAACTGATTTGCATAATTACTGCGATACCAACCACAATAATTGGTTTCTAATTGCTGTCAATTTGTTATTGGCTTTTAATAATTGCTACAATATAAAGTACTAGTAACTAGGTATGATGTTAATTATTTAATCGATCCGGTTTATAGTTATATTAAAAAAGATTCAGGTTAGATTAAATAGCGTAGGTGGTGTGTATTTATTGTCTACGCTGTTTCGTTGTTGGTTGTCTCTATTTATTTTAATAAAGAGATACATGAAAAATAAAATAGTAGATGCTTTTGACCCGTTTTAATACACTGCTGGATATGAACAAGTACTGTAGGTCAATTATAATCATAATAATAATAATGATTTAAAATTGTTTGCTTCTACTGATCGCCAATTAATAGGGTTACTTAGGGTCACTGAAACCTTTAGTAATTCTATTAAGATGGAGTTTGGTATTGATAAATGTGCAGTCATGCAAGTAAAGCGGGGTGGGATTGTGGAATCTGACGGGATACAACTGTCTGATTCTACACGACTTAGACCTCTATCTGCAACCGAAACATATAAATATCTGGGTATGTCACAGGCGTTGGGTATATCTGACAGAGACATGAAACAGGTGTTACAGGAACGTTTCTTTGGCCGCCTGAAAAAAGTTCTTAAAAGACTTTTATCGGGTGGTAACAAAGTGCGGGCCTTTAACAGCTGGGTCATGCCCGCTCTAACCTATTCCTTTGGCATAGTCAGATGGACGCAGACTGAACTGGACGCTCTTGATAGGAGAGTCCGTACACAGTTGAGGACATTCCGTATGCATCATCCACGATCATCGGTGATGAGGTTGTACATCCCACGGAAGTGTGGAGGTCGTGGCTTTCTATCTGTCAAGACTCTCCACAACCGTGAGGTGTGCAACCTCAGAGAATATTTTATAAAATCAAATTCATATATGCATCGGAATGTTGTCGTTGTAGATAACGGCCTCGCCCCGCTGGGTCTGGCTAAAGAGAAATGGCGCAAACCTGTTGTGCTTAGTATAGCGGAGCGCAAGGAAGTATGGAAAAGCAAGGAATTACATGGACGCTTTTATCGGGCCTTAAACGGGCCCGATGTCGACTCATTAACATCTGTATCCTGGCTACGATTCGGTGATCTCTTTGGAGAAACCGAAGGTTTTGTCTGTGCAATTATGGACGGGGTTCTAATGACGAACAACTACCGGAGGTTTATCTTAAAGGATGGGACGGTAGACATTTGTCGGGCATGTCACTACCCCGGAGAATCCATAAGACATATTGTCTCTGGTTGTTCTCGTCTTGCGAACGGCGAGTATTTGCATAGACATAACCAAGTAGCTAGGATCGTCCACCAGCAACTTGCTCTGAAGTACAACCTTGTAGTCTCTGAGGTACCGTACTACAGATATGTGCCCGACCCAGTTCTCGCAAATGGTCGTGCCACAATATACTGGGATCGATCTATCATCACTGATAGAACTGTTGTTGCCAATAAACCTGATACAGTGGTGATCGATCGATTAGAGCGCCTTGCAATGATCATCGATATCACCATTCCACATGATGACAATCTCGTGAAAGCAGAAAAAGATAAACAGATAAAGTATTTGGATTTAGCTCGCGAGGTTGTCGACATGTGGGATGTGGATTCGGCGATCATTGTTCCGATAGTCATATCAGTTAATGGACTGATTCCTAAGAGCCTCCATCAACATCTCGCGTTAGGTAGCTGGATCGTGGGCCTGATGCAAAAGGCTGTGCTCCTTGATACGGCCCGCATTGTAAGCCGGTTCCTATCTCTGGAGCCCTAACCACCGGTAGCTTGGTCCCTGTACCCGATATCGGTGGGTCTCCATATTTTTATATTTTTAAATGTATATTTCTATTATTTTTTATATATATTTAAAAATGTAATTTTGTGTGTATATAGTTAAATAAAGAGAATAATAATAATATTATTATTGGCTGACTTCATGTAATGTTGACTTTTCATAAGCATCTCTGTTGCGTTTTTTAAATGATTGTGATGATGATGTGTGGAATGATGATAAAATTTATACGAATTGTTAAATTTCTTACACTTCTATGAATGTGCTTGAATATATTTTTGTAAGTCGTGTCAACACATAGCAGACCACTAAAATATTTGCTTTCCTATATTGTAAATCATATTTTATTACGGTTGTAAAATCCAATATTATATTATCGATATCACAGCATCTTTAAACCAAACTTTAAAAATCTATACAGAATATTTAATTACTTTTATAAATTTTCAAGATTTCTGTTCTCACCGTCAAAAATAGTTTAATCTAATACCGATTTCCTTAACGTCGCATATGTAAGTATAGTCATGAATATTAAGTTTTGCCCGCAGCTCCGCCCGCGTGTGTATCGCACTTTTTATAAAAAAATTCATCCCCATTTCAACTTCTTCAAGCCATATTTCGCGATAAAAGAGCATATGCTGTTTCCCAAGGTTTATTCTATTTTTATACCAAATTTTATCAAAATCGGTTGAGTGGTTTAGGCGTGACAGACAGAGTTACTTTACTTTACATTTATAATATCAGTATGGATTAAACCGTTTAGAACCTAAATGATTTAATAGGTTGCTTGAAATTTCGTAGTTCTAGCTAAGCGTCCGTTAACTGTTTACTCGTGATCAGTCAGGACAACTAGTTAAGTTTTCACAAATTGGCAACATGAAGACAATTGAAACCTAAACGCAAACCTGCTAAGATCTGATTGTCTCAACAGATTGGTGCTACGATCCAGTCGTGAATAAGCTTTAAAGCGCCCTGTGTGGGCCTTGTAGTTTAAAATTTAATCACACGTTACGTACAGATAGCAGAATATAATTTTTCGCGTTCCATACTGAAGAAGTAAACTCGATACTTTCACAGAAAATTCACTTATGCATTATAAAACATGCCATTTTATAGATTTGTTGTTTAAAGATTTGATTTCAATATTCGAATATTAATGAGCGTGCCGTCCGAATCATAAATTATTTAATTTCACACACTACATTATAAGTCTAAAGATTTATTAATTAGACACCATTTAAATATATTTTTGTCTAATTTTAATTTGAGCATTCACGTAAAGATTTATGGATAGGATGAATTAATACAAATATAAATCCTGCCAATTGAAAAATAAATCTCTGTCAATTGAAATTAATTAAATTAATTTAAAGAACTGATATTTTTACTTGAGTAAGACACTAACGAGAGGAAACAGGACGGAAACATTTAAAACTTAGACATTAAAATGTTAATCAAATTAGGTGTATTGAATTTACAACAAAAAATATAATAAGTTTCCAAATTATTTGTACTAATATAGAGCGAAAGTGAGGTAAATATAAATAAAGTTATTAAAATAATTAACACAATAAGAATACTAAAACGCCTAGTACGAAACCCGTAAAATTCTAATTTATTTTTTAATGAAAGCAACGTTTGTAAATGTAGCAACCTACTTGTTTATAAAAACTACAAAGCCTGATATCAATTAGTTAATTATAATTTTCTTGATAATAACGCCTTTTGCTTTAAAAGAACAATTAAAGTTGGCGAGTAACCGATGGATGAGAACAGCTCAGGATTTATCAAAGTCCTAATGTTTGGGAAACCCTTACCAATAGTGAACTCGACTTTCAGTTAACAGACAAAATGTAGTGTAAAGTGACTACATCCCGCCTGATGGTAAGCAGTCAGTGGAATCCAGAAGTGGTGATCACCATTCCAAAAGTCATCGTCTTAGTGCTGGCATGGTAGCCTCTACTATGGCGGTTGGGAATAGAGTGGAAGGGAATGATGGAGGTGGGGAAAAAGGAAAGGGGAGAAATTGGACCCCCGAGCTTTCAATCACCGAACGAAACGCAGTAGTACGGACACTATTACTCTTACGTCGATGTTCTATCAGAGGCTAGGTACGTCCCCGGTCGATCGTGGCCATTTATACTGAAGCGTGTATCTACTACCGTAACTTTGAAGACTTAAAGTAGAGTCCTAGAGTGATCTACTAGTCGTTATTGTCTAACGGTATCTATTAAATAGCTTGATGGTTTACATAATAAGTTAATATACTGACCTTACGTGCCTTGTTCTTATTACCTCTCATTATTCTAAACCAGGCTGTTGCGAGCTAACATAATTTGATTACAGCAAAAATTACACACCGTGCTCACTTAGATTCTGTTTGTTAAATTACTTATTTACTCACAGTTTTACAAAGAATGTGATCAATGATATAGAAGAGTTTATTTAAATTAAGATTTATTAAAGGTATTAAGTTTATTATTATATAAGAGGTCCTACACTAAAACTGTTCTATTAAAATACGTTACGGAGAAACGGGTAGTATTACGAATACCGAAATTTCTTACTGCCCATCCTGTTCTCCCTAAATGATCCACATCCACAATGACACCACCTTGGTTATCTATACTATTATATAAAGCGGAAGAGTTTGTTTGTTTGTTTGAACGCGATAATCTCTGGAACTACCAGTCGGGTCTGAAAAATTATTTTTGTGTATGATAGCCTAGTTGTTAAGGCAGGTTATAGGCTATATAACATCACGATACTGATGACGGGAGCAGCGCAGTAAGCAAAGGCGCGAGTGAAACCACACCGTGGCAAGGTAAAGTTTTTTTAATACATAGAAAACACAGCCATTATGTTTATGGGTTACGGTTACCACTTACCATCAGGTGGTCATAGGCTTGTGTACCACCTAGGTTGAAAAAAAAATATATAAACACAGTTATAAAAAAATAAAACAAACACTAAGTAAACTATGTATGTATTTACACGTACTTAACTTCGTCAATACTATTTCGCCTAATATTCGAAAACTATTAAGTTGAAAATCCGCAGGATGTCTAAATTTTACGCCATGATACATTCATTTTGAAGTAACCGAAGCAATAAAAAAATACTTGGTTAACTTAAATAAAGTTCATTGACTGTTAAGCCGTGTACTTAATCCGATGTAAGCGGTGCATTTTACTTAACATTTTGTTCTCAGATAAATAAAGCAACTCAAATATTTAATTATGCGTTGTTTAACACCTGAATGACAGGTTGAGAAACATTTTGATAACGTTGTTTAAGTGAACGAATATATTTAAAAGAAAGAACTTGTATAGGGCGAATGCATATTAAATGTTGGTATTTTATAAGCTCGCAGCTAAATAGCAGGTGAAATAAAGGAAACTGACGAGTGAAAAAGATAAGTTTTTAATTGCCGATCCGCTTTGAGCAAACAGCGATCAATGCTCATGTCTTCAGTGTAAAAAAAAATGTCCTACAGCGGGATAATAATCGACTGGTGGGTATCGAACAGTCAATAGATATGTGAACTTAAGCACACTTGACGTAATCAGTCCATGGAAGAACAACTTCATTATTTTATAAAACAACATTTCGTAGCTAGAAAACGTTATGAAGCCAAGAGTGCCTGTTTATGATCATCATCTATTATCTAATCATTACTGCTGACTACTTGTCAGCAGCCAGACCCTCAGTCTAGCCATCAAATATCGGTGTTGCCTAGCAAATGACGTGGATAACAGGACAAACGCTTTTTGTAAAATATAGGACTTAAAACTTAGACTTGGACCTTAATATACTAGCTAGTAGTTAGGCATGTGGCAGAGCTAAGTTTAATTACACTACAGTTTATTTAATTGAATTCTAATTGCATAATAAACATTGTAGTGAATATACGTATACCAAGTTTGTTACTATAATACCCACTCGAAACACTTAATAACATAAATTTACCAGTACTTATACGCTGACAAAATCAAAAGAAAAATATAATTTTAAAATTAATTACAACACAAGAATAAAACAGTAATTGGTATAAAAAACAAAACGATATATACAATAAAGAAATCGGCGGACTTATTTATAAGTGGATAATTATTGTCGCAGTATACCGGACTATAAAATGAACGTTACGAGTATAGACCACCTAATTAAAACTCAACGACAGCGTCAGTTAAACAAGATAAAAGTGCAATAAATTTAAATCATTTAGGATCAAGTTTATTAGCAAAATTAGTAATAATATTTTTTTATTGGTGCTGAAAATATAAACAACTATTGTAAAGTGCAATCGTATTACATATTGTTTAAATTATAAAAGAAGAATACACAGGGCCATATTTTGTTTGGCAATTCCTAAAAATATCATGGTTGCTTTTATTCTTAACATTGTATTTCTGGTACTGTTATTGACATCTGTACAAATACTAACACTTTTACATGGCATTAATTACTAAGCTGTAAAACTATCATAAGTACGAGTCTCTCGTATCGATTCTTTTGTTGTGATTAGAATTAGTCCATATTAATAAAGCAGAGGAGTTCGTTTTCATCCAGTCGGATTTGAAAAATCATTTTTGCGTATGATAGCCGAGTTCTTGAGCAAGGTTATAGGTTATGTAACATCACGTTACTGCAATGGGAGCAGAGCAGTAAGCAAAAACGTGGGTGAAACCGCGCCGCGGTAAGTTAGTGGGCGAAATAACCTCTGTCTTGGTATTGAATTGAGTTTTATTGAGTATTTAAATACATAATTACATCTTAGAATGTAAGTAAATTTTGTGGCCTAAAGCGGGATTGATACTGTTCAAAGCGTGATCTAAACACAATAATTCTTATTCTTCAACACATTTCGTTTGCGCAAATCTATCTAATGGATTACAGGGTATTGTGTAAAACCAGCAAATTTTGATAAATCTAACTCTAGATATATCGCGCGCAATCCTAAGCAGCTTAATTTATCTAGAATTACATTTGGTTATTATTCATTTGTCATTAAAATGTTGCATACACGTATTGAATAAGCGATGACGTGTCTACAATGTATGTATTTGTACATTTTGATTAATGCTACAGCATTGATGAATGAGCGACTGATTGACCTAAATTCTATTGAATTTCGATGCTCAGTAATTCATAAGTCATAAGCATTTGTTTAGTACAATTAAAGGGCTTGGATTGATATAGATTGATGTATCTATTGTATTGTATTCTCTTTTCAATGAATGTGTATTTGATAAGTCATGAGACGGCAATGTTGACACAAGATCCATTGCTGATCTGTTACATAAAACTTAGTCTCTGCCATGTCATTGCTGTAGCAAATAAAAGCCTTTTCCGTATCTGTTCTGTCCGACAGCCATCTTATTTTACTAGTCCTTAAAACGCCATATTAAAATTTTACAAGTAGATCTTACTTATATTAATAAATATAAGTTACTAAAATCGTTTATCATTTAGACAATTTAAAAAGAATATCCATTATTCTACAACGTAATATAACGTCTCCAAAGCGGTTGTTGTAAAGTTTGCGCTTAATCGACCTTTATGCAAATTTAATTTACTTTGTTAATAACAAGTAGGCATGCGAATAGTATTCTTGGCAAGTGCTATCATTAAAGAAAAATAATTGGAATGCTATCGCTCCTGTAAAACTAGTTAATAGCAGTTAGTTGTAGATACATTATCTAAAATTTCTTAGTCGTGTATATTCAGATGTCGTGTTTATATAGATTATCCCCGTGGTCGGGGATACATAATGATGCAATTTAGTGACTATCTAGTCTCTTATAAAGCTCTTAAATGTAACTAGCTTAACCATGAAATACGAAATAACATCATTTGAATATTAATTGACAACTACCGCGATAAAATTACCATTAGTCACCTAACGTGGACTCCAGCAATGTCCAATTTAAATAGGTTCAACATTTATTTTTAAACACTTTTAAATTCAAATTAATAAACAGCTACCGGTCGTGCTTCGCCGACTTAGAAATCCTAAATGTTTTTAGAAGATATCTAATTTAAATATTTATTTGGTGTCGGATAAAGATGGATGTCATTCGTCTATTACCCACGTACGGTCGATGGACCTAAAGAAGATAAATCGAGATCGAACGATTTATATCAATTTGTAAACGATTCTTCCTATCCTTTTCCGTTTGATCTAAATACCTAGTGCTATATTTGTTTTATTTATGTAACCATCCTAATCTTTCCGTTTTAAAGAATCTTAGTCATTAAACGACTAAGATTCTTTGTTTAGAACTTAGAATTGATCTAACAACGTACATTTTTTAAATAAAAACATTTCTAAATTGTGGCGAACGTTAATTCCTTTTAATGCTCACTAACTCTTCGAAGTAAGCTAGTTTTAATCTCATCAAGCTTTAATATAGAACATGGTTTCTATTTTTGTCAAGAGAATAGAATTTATAACGGCTATATTTTCTAAAGCAATTGAAATATATTTTATTGGTATTGGCATCCGATCATCATAATTTGTCTCAAAAATATACGTCCTATTTATATATTTGGCGATTTAACCACCATTTCAGTCCGACCATATCAGCCTATTTTTTAATAATTTATTATTGTAACTGCACTTTAAATTGAACAGAAGGATATTTGGCTTAAAGCGCTTCTGAAGCTGCCTTTAAAATTCGGATTGATACAAAGCTAGAGCTAATGAGTTTTATTGTTTCAGCTAATCTAGCGGCCGCTCAGTCGGATCAGGAAGTGCAAAATGTTGTATCGTGAGGACAAAATGGCGTTCAGCAGTGGGGAGTCGCACACGATGCTCACAGCACTCTGCCAAATGCTCCTAGAATCCGGATTTGTTAGCATTTTCCGGATATAAGCAAGTGACATTTACACCGTAGTATAAACTAAAGATATTTTGATAGTTTTACAAACTTTACTTTGCCTAAAATAAATTAATAGAAACATTATCATCATTATCGTATAGCCGAAACATGTTACCTGCTGGAATATATAGGCATCACCACTTTGACCGCTCCTAAACTTTGTTCGTCCATTGCTTACCCATCAGCTTACAAGTACAGTGAGTTTAAGTAGTGAATGTGTGTAATTATATTTTGCCCACTCGCATGGATCGTTAACTGGTGCAGATGTCATTTAAAAATGTGTCTTATATTATTACTTCCATTGAATTGTGTAGAATTTATTATTATCAAATCCAGTTGATTTTAAGTGTTCCATACTATTTGGCTAATATAATTATGTAATAAGTGTAACAACTTAACCAAAACGAAGCACTGTTACAGAATATTTTGGTCTACAAATTTGTCCAAATGGTGACATCAAAAATTATTTCATTACACATCGGTGTAACATGGAACTAGTATTAAATCTTAAAGGATTCGAAAACTTGCACTGGTTGATACCGAGTTCTATGACTCAGACAGGAAAATACTCTTACGTGATTGATTGCTGTTCTTTAAAGATATTTTTGTATCGAGCAAAAAAAGTGGGTTAACGGTCGTAAGGGAACGTACTTATTTGCTGAGAGATTCCATTGCCAAGGGGACAAATGGATATGGATGTGTTTATTGTGTTGTGTGTAAGTTTAGATTTTGGTTTCGGTAGATTTAATTTTATACTATTAGATTAATAGAATTCATCTAAATATAGGTGAATATACCATACCTACTGCAGATGCCAAACTGAAAATGTTGTTTCGTTAATTTTTCTATTAGAATCGCTTTCAGGTGATGTTTAGGTGAAAAGCGACGCGAAGTTTGTTATTATAAAAATATATTATAGTATTTTTATTAAGTAACTAGCTGTTGCCCGCAGCTCCGCCCGCGTAAATGTCGGTTACATCGCATATTATTATTATTTATAAAAGAATTTTTCTAAAATAAACGTAGCGTAAGTTACTCCTTATTACATCAGCTACCTGCCAATAAAAGTCCCGTCAAAATCGGTCCAGCCATTTCAGAGATTAGCCGGAACAAATAGACAGACAGACAGAATAAAAATTGTAAAAAATGTTATTATGGTGTATGTACCGTATATATATTCATATACATGTAGTAAAAAACAGATATTTCAATATTACAAACAGACACTCCAATTTTATTACATGTATAGATGTAAAAAAAAAATGGGGTTTTACAAACTTTTTCTGGGTAATAGTTATCAGTTAAATTACACATACGTCCAGGTGAAACAGCGGCGCGGTCATTGCCCTGACAAGTACTGTACCTACTGCAATACCTCGATAGTACACGACGTTCATTCGAGTTTTGTCTTGTTCTCTAATTTTTGGTTTTGTAGATCTAAGATATTGATATATACTCGTACTTAGTAATACCCTGATATAAGAAAAGTACGAAGTTTGTAAAACATTCAGTCAGTATAAATAATTTTCAAATGATTATTATAATAATATAATAATAACTTAAAATTCTTTCTTATTTTTATTTTCGTTTGTGTTTTACTTGGCCTTGTGCTGAAATTAATAAACGCCCCCTAGGAACAGTTTTGCAAACTGCAGAAATAACTTAAAGTATTATTGTTAGCACAGTCATGTGCGTGAACATTGTTCAGAAATTCTCTTAGACTTCTAAATATGTAAAGCACTAAAGTTAATATTGTAAAAAACCCTTTTACATTAAACACACATTATTTATTAAATTTTGTCAGTTCAAGCTGTGTTCACAAAAAATTTTAAAAGTATAGTAACTATGTAAATATTCACAAAAGGTAATAAATACCTGCTTGCAAAATATTCGAGGCCGAATACCGCGGATGTTCGGACACGCCACTCCCGCGCAACTAAGCGAAGTTGCGTGTACCGCTGTCAAATTGAACTATTTTATTGCGCTTTTTATTCGAACAACAGTTTACGTTTAACGAGAGCACATTGTACAAGGCAAATTTCAGTTTTGCATTGTTTTGTCACAGTTTTAATTATTTTTGCGTACATACGTTTATTTTTATGAAGTTAAAATATTTCGATTGCAATAGCTCTCTTGTGAGTTAACGCGAGTAATTTTACACAAATGTATTTTTATGTAGTATTTGAGAACAAAACTTTTACATTTTAATATTTTTCGTTTTCACTCACATTACATATCTCATAGCATAGTAAAGTCACAGTGTTAGGTATTCGGTGTACGAACGATCTTTTTAAAAGAATTCTATGCCCAGCAGTGGACTTATTTTTGTAACATTCCATTATAACCTAGTAATAATCAAATGATTTATAGAGACTGAGTAAATTATAACTTTTAATTTTCATAAAAGATAAAAAATAGCGAAAGGTGTGTGGTTGAACATCTCTGCCTACCCCTTCAGGGATAAAAGGCGTGAAGTTATGTGTGTATGTAACTTTTTATATATGTTAGGGATGTAATATTTTTCTTTTTTTAAATTCTAATTGAACATTAACTTTAAAGGCCATGAGTAAGGTAATTTAACAAAGAAACTTAATTTTTATGTTGACATAAAACTACTTACAAATAGTGGGCTCAAATCATGGCAATAAACTAAGCAGGAATGCTTTAAGCCGTGTAGCTTACTACAGTTGCCTTCTATTACGATAAGAGGTTTTTTATTGTCAACGAACGACATTCGTCAATTTAAAAGACATTTGTAGAGTGCTTGGGTGTTTGTCGTGTTAAAGCTATTGTCCACCTCTATTGAGACAGATAGTTAAGATGATACAGTAATGAACAGTCATAAGGTATAAGATTCTGCAATAATTAATTAATTGTAAGTCCATGAACATAGTCATAATGTGTTTTGCAAAATGTGTCTTAAAATTATAAAACAAAATAAGTATGGAATTTTCAACAGCTTGTAAGCGTATAAATAGGTGCCACAAAAGATTCAAAGAATCTTTGGGCCTTGATCTATTATTGAGAAAAGCTACAAGTATTGACTAAAAGATTGTATAACGACTTAGCTATAAAGAACATCATCATTCAAACATAGGCTAAATATTTTGTCAATTATTGTTGATAATCTAAAATTTGCTTGCTTGTTTTTAAAATAATGATTAGTTATGTATTGTTCTTTTTTTAGAAAAATATTTTTAACAACGATAAACGTAATATAAACTACCAATAGTACATATTTCTTATAAAACAACAGTACAACAAACAAATAAAGCTCTATATGGTAATGTAAGTGCACTTCGGGTCACAAAAACCGTACCCACCTCTCAAAAACACTTCGATCTATTTTTATATTCCAACAACGGTGTTGTTTTACATTGAAGTCACGTACACCAGCATCTGTCATGAGCATTCGTTTTAAAACCAATGTGTCGTTGATACCAAAGAATGCACCAGACACATTTGGGTTGTGTCTTGAGTTTCAAACAATTGCAAACGGTCGCTACTCTAGGACTCACGACGTCTTTGCCCCTAGTCTGAGTGCTGTTATTTTAAGTGCCAGTTTATTCTATTGTTTAACATTTTTATCTGGTTGGAACAATTTAAATAAAATCTTAGAACACCTAAGTTTCGATAAAATAGGCAATAGAGATTATTCTTCCAAATTGAATAGTTTTTGAACCTGCAATACCTAAATGGCACCTAAAATTTTTATGCTTATTGTAATCTCCTCCTATATCAGCAAGGCCTTGTAAGTGACTGGAGATGAAGTTTCAACTTAAAATATATTGTTAGTTTTTACAAAACGACTCTACATTAGGCAATAAGCCCTATATCGAAAAGTTTTAACAAAACCAATATGTTGTTTATTGGTTTTACATGACTACAAACCATCCTTAATCGCAGCAAATATTTATATCGCATTGAAATCAAATTAAAGCAATTAGGGTTATAGGTATTAAACATGCTCATATTATTAATTGATGCAACACCTTACAATTTCAAGAAGGAGTAATGTGTATTAATATCCATCAAAAACCGTGTGTACTTAATGAAAAAGCAAATCTTAATTACACCACGAAATGCGGTCGAGCATTTTTCACATTACCACTAAAATGGTTGTTATCAAACCACTTAAATCGTAGCACGTTCAGACGAGTGGCTAGCCCTTTGCTTCACAACTGCTAAAACAAAGAAACGACGTACCTATTACTCTGTTTTAAGAGTGATCATTAAACTCTAACAAAAAGCTAATGGTTATCAAACTGGGCCACCCAAGTAGATGAATTTAGGAACGTGAGTTTTATGTAACACATCGTAAATTGGTATGGTTTGTCTCGCGTGTCCTCAGACCTAAACTTTTCCACGAACAAAATCGCATCACATAGCGTACAGTTCAAAGACATTTTTTGTACAAAACGAAACGTAGAAAGTATTAACAACAAGGATCGCATGAATTTTTCCCCGAACGTCAAGAATTTAAATTCTTGTGGCTCCTTGCGCGATCGCGTGTGGTCTAATTATGAATACGGTACAATAGCATTAACTTTTTCCTAAGAGTAAAAAACTTCTGCGGTTTCCCCGTGAAAATGGAATAAAAATGTAACGGATAAAGGTAAACTTCTAGACCTGTTAAGTGGCGATACCCTACTTTGCGACTCCATTACTTAGCATTTTATATGTCGCTCTACTGTGCCTGTTTACTTTAAACTTTTATTATTTTCACTTACAAAAGAAAAATGTTATAACTTTACCCCATTTTCGGGCACGCGAAAATCGTTTCTTAATATAATATTAGGTCCTTACTTATGATATGGGCAATTTATAAAGACAAATCTATTTGTATTAAACTGCTATAGAAATCGATAAACTTATCTTAAGTATTTTTCAGCGTTACCTCAAGAAATATAAAATAATAATAATATTTATCTACAAAATACAAGCAAATTTCGAAAAAAAACTCAAGATAATCTCACTATTCTACTTTACGACAAAGTAGGGTATGCAACACACTCATAGTTTCATAAGTAGCTATATTATAAACTTAATTTACTTAATTTATATTTGGAATTGCAATTACTTATGTAGAATGAAAAACATCAATATTCAGACAAGCCAGAATTGCCCTCTCATGACTATTATGAAGTCCACGAGCGACAGTTACCATGAATTTTACCCGTTACCCGTTTAACTGTTGTCTGCCACTGGAGACTAAAAACACCGGCAATTTCATGGATAAGGACCTAATATATTTTATCAGTTATATTATTGAGACATAAAATTAATTATTATTTGAAATGATATGCTTTGAAGAATAAAATTAAGGGTTTACAGACTATGAACCGGAACTTCATAGGTACGCACTACACGGATTTCTACGTTTTACTGTTTTTATCCACCTAGACGTTTCTTGAGTTAAAAAGTCTAAAATAAATTTATAATAATTAAATATTTAATATTTATACATATATAAAACATTAAATATTTAATTTTAACGACCAATTCAAATAAACACATTTTTATGTTAATGTTATTATTAAAATTTTATCTTCACTCTGGTAGTTTGGATGAATTCACAAAGATAGTATTGTCTATTCTACACTACTCATATAATTTTAAATAGTATGATAATATTTTTATTGTGTTGTAAATGTTTCTGTTTTTATGATTAATTAATGTTGGAGCGAACACCGGGCTATCGCAATAAGTAACAACCTATAATGATAGTTCTACGGTAGCTACATAAAATAAATGGCATTAACTTTAATGTGAATACGGTAGCCTTTCATAAAATATAAGGTAATATGTGTATTATACCATCTTCTCTTTAAATATGTATGAAATTTAAATACATTGCCAAAAATATGTTGTTATCTAAAACATAATGGGTATCGGCATCACATCGCCAAAATTTTGGAGTGGGTAGTTATTAGGTATTATAATATCTAGAGTAGCTAGTCTAATTTCAACGGATGAAAAGCCCGGCGCTCATTAGTTGCAATTTATGTTAACTATATTGACAAATCTTGTATAAGAAACCATTTTTGCATTTTTATTGCTACAAAAAATGCATGATTCACTTCTCACACCAAAAGGTTAATGGCCAATATAAATAAAATTTTCTGAATCTACATTTCGGTTTATAAACTAAATAACTCAAATGATTCAATAGATTGTTATCTATCTAAATTTCTTGTCTCGTTTTTAATCTTGAGCTATTATTTTGCAGACTATAACTAGTTTGTAGGTTAAAAAAATAAATGTCCTAGCACCAATAAGATTAATGGGGTAGATAAATGTTTGAATGATTTCCAATTAGTGGAGAATTAATTCCGGTGCATTGTCGGTTTGTTAGTTTGTTCTGTGAGTAATAAATCAAAAGTAACAACTTGATATACACAGTGTAAATTCACGCGACTACTGTGCAAGACAGACTCCCAAATGAAACAAATCCTTTGTGTCATCTCTAGTAGAAAAATAAACCCTTGAAACATAACTGCAGTAACTACCTAATTATTTTATATTACAAGCAAGTATACGAGCGGCGTAATAGTAAACAATAACCATAATAATGTAATCATTAAAAAGGATTATATTGCTGGAGATATCGTTTGCCCTTTGGCACTCTTTAAAACTAAGAAGTATCTGACTTGCTGCACTTTTATTTCGAGCTCTGAATTGCCAATTAATCACTAGAACATAACATGAAACTATACGATCAGTTTTGACCTGCGGGTTTCTTTAGTGGTCGTATTTATGCTACTATATGATACTTATATATCGTATTTGTGCATTGTGTACCTAATCCACCCTGTCCAGCAGTTTTTGAATCTATCCCTCAATGATGTGTTCTCTTATTTTATAAATATCAGAGAAATTACACACATTGCGACTTTTATAAGTTTAATCTAATTCAAGGAGAATTTTCCATGTGTGTCTTTCAAAACCTGGTGGAGTGGTGGTATTGGCCAGAAATGAATGTCTTTATTTAGTAATATTAAACGTAAAAAATTACTATAACAAAGTATAATATTTATTTAAAATTTTCTACAATGTAATGGCATAGAGAAGAGTATAACTATTACGTGGATTAAAAAGTAAAATAAAGTATTCACTTAGGTTATTTACTTAAACTAGTTTAAAGAAAACCATGTCCATAGTTTTGCATTTTCACTTAACTGTTCCCGTAACTTGAATATTATGTTGTTTTCCTTTAAAAACCATTTACTATGAAAAAGTATAAATTATGTTGATATTTTAACACAAGTCTCTTCTTTTACTCCTGTACTCTCATGGGAGGGCTATTTGATACGACTGAAGATAACGCACAGAGGCTTTATGTACCTTTGAGAAGTATGTAAACATAGCTTACAAACATTTGGCTAATGTTGAGCCTATTTTGACTTAAAAGCGTAGTAACGAGTTAATAACGATTCAGTCCATATAAATAGTCACATTTTACAACGTCTAAACCAGTAAACTAGATTATATTAATACTGATTTTACAGAAATATGGGCAACGGAAAATGATGATCCCACTAGTAAAGTATATAAGACCCAGTAGTCATAAATAATTTATTAATGTAATCAATTAAATTGTGATGGTTTAACTTATTCCGACACTAAAAGTCAGCAGAAAAATCATTTAATGCGAGACGGGCGGTAGAGTTCTGCCTGTAAAAACTATACAAACGTCTTGTTTAGAAGAGACCCATGACAAACATTGGATGTTCTTCAGCGAAAACGAAAGAATTTCATAATAAGGTCTTAAATGGTTTCATAAAAAGTTAATATGTTATTGTAAACTGATTTAATTTTTGATAGATTGTTATTATTGTATTGACTGGCCTGTTGGTCTAGTGGTTAGTGACCCTGACTGCTAAGCCGGAGGTCGTGGGTTCGATTCCCACCCAGGACAAACCTTTGTGTGATGAGCATAATTGTTTGTTCTGTGTCTGGGTGTAATTTATCTATAATATGTATGTATTTACAAAAAAAAAAAAAATGTATATAAGTAGTATATCAGTTGTTTAGTACCCATAACACAAGCAAATATAATTGCTTAATTTGGGACTAGATGGCGCTGTGTGAATGTGGTAGAATATTATATTATATTATATTATTATACTTAAAAACCCAAGATTTGCGGTGCCCTGACTGACTTATTAAGAACAGCCGTGACCATAAAATAGACTTTCTTCAAAAACATTACACACTTTAACCTTATCATTCCGTCAGACAGTTCTGTGTATAATAAATTAAGCACCAAATAAAACCTAAACAAAAAGTTGATTAAAATTTTAGCACAGTAAAATTAGTCTTAGATTCAGCTTTTGATATAGGTACAAGAGTTCCGTAACTAAATAAAAAAGACCAGCCGATCAGTTTAAAAGATAGAAGAAGCCAATAAAGCAGGTATTTTGTGAAGTCACGAACACAAATATAAATTCTAAAATATTTATTGTATGGAAAAGAGCTTTCCCATGGCTACTGATCAGATGAATCGATCTACGTGTCCACTTGGCGATGTTCTTTACTGAATAAGTGAACACCGCTTGCATAATGACTTTTTAAACACCTGTGCCACGTTTATAGAATAAAGATTACAACTGTATCTTTTAGTAATATTATATTTAATTTTAGTGAGCCTATGTCGTCCCACTGCTGGTCAAAGGATTCCATCTGATTTTTCACCAATCCTTTTCTACCTAAAACCAACCAACTTTCTACCAACCAGGTCATTTTGCCACTTTTTCTTGGCCGTCTGATACCTAATTGAGTTTGTTACTCAGGTACCTACTCTGTATCAATTACAAGTCTGCATTGTGTATATTATTTGGCAAAACTCTGTGCTTATTACTAATAACTAACTTAACTGAACATCTGCCTGCTTCTGGCGAAAAAAGCGTGATGAAGCTTAGAATATGGTAGCATGAAAGTTGCGTACAATAGCACTTTCACTATCATAGATAGGCTCCAACAATACGTTTAGAGAATTTTTCTAACTTTTCTTTACATTCGTACTCATCCATCTTAATAATTTATTTGCAAAGCTTTAACCTATTCATATCATGGTGTAATAAATCGCACCGCCCACGAAGTATATTTAAAATATATTAACATACACTTGACCTTTCGTGCTGAATTCTATCAGGGCGAACATAACTCAATGAAAAATTTTATGCGGTGTTAAGTATAATATTGATGGAGAACAATGAGCAATAAACATGCGCTCATATCAACGCATAATGCTATCCCAAAGGTTTTCTTTATTTCAACAATATTCACAGAAAGCTTCGGTGTAGAGTTACACGAATCATTTCGCGCACGACTGGATTAAAATTACAGTTTAAATGGAATCTATACATTTTAATGTTATATTCGTGAAGTAAAAATATTGTATAGACCGATTAAAATGTAGATGTCCGTAGAAAGTTAGAGTTCATTATATTTATTATTAAATTTAAATTTATTATTATTGAATTAAAATTGATTGAAATGATTATGTAGGCATATGATTATGTCAGTGTATCTCATGTAAGAAATGTTTTTTAAACCAAAATGTGCTCAGTAATATTGCTATGCCGTAAATACGAATACATACCCCATATCTGTTTTACACAAATACTTAAAATAAATAATAACCATCTCTCTAAAATATTACTATACCCTTTACGTACAAGGGAGTTTCAAGGTTCACTTGTTCGTACCAACATTTCTACGTCACGGGCGTTTTCAATTATTAACATTATAGGAGTTGTTGCGCAAGGCAGTTGTTATGAATAATAAAATAGTAGAATACGCCGTGAAAACAGCAAAGAAAGTGCAAGGGGTGCACACAATAGCGACTTAAAGCAACACTGTATGTTTATATGCGTCGACAATGTGCATTGTGCCTTAGTCCGCGTACCTAGACCCCGCGAAGAATTTTAATATGCTCAAGGCTCGAGATGCGAACTTCATCTAGCTTGGCACAACGCAGTTTGCACTACACTGAATATTTTAAAATTTCATAACTTTTATTCGACCCTCGCCTCGGCCAAGAATGAGGTCGCCATTGGATTAATATGTTTTTTGTTATGTATTTCATTTCATATTTACTTCCATATATAAGTACCTTGAAAATTGAATCAACCAATGTGAATAATGGTTTCATATTCTGGATTATTTCGTAGTAAAAATATAATTGATTAAAAAAAAATTAAATAAGAAGTTCGACATTTCATAAATAAACGACTAAAGAAAAGGGAGAGAAAATTATCATAAAGTACGCCCTACCTATATACCTGTGTATAGTCTCGTAACTTACATACGTAGCAGGTAATATCAGTACAACGACAGTAGTCAAGTCTTTAAGGCCCGTATTAGCTTATCATATTTAAATCATATAAATATGATTTCATATCTGTCAAATTCTATGATCATAGATATATGATGACCTTCTTCATTTTTACTTATTACACTTATTAATCATAGAAATGTCATATACCATCAAGCCGTGTTTTCCGTTGATATGGGATCCTTACCCCGCCCTTCAAATCAACACACTAGCACCGTCTATTTACATACAGACTGTGCTAGTGTGTTGAATATGATCCTACTTGTACGCTAGCTGTCAAAAAGGATCCCCTAACTATGATCATAGAGAAGATGAACCACATGTAGTTATTATATCGTCATATGTTCTTCATATAAAAATGACTCATACATCATATTCTATGATAATAGAAAAATACTATCTCTCAAAATCAATGAAGTGTTTAATTAATAATTTTAATTATACGGCTAGACTAACAACTTTATTATGTATACTCCTACATTTATATTTTATATCCCGTATACCACTGACTGCTGATCATTAAGCAAAGTGGAGTAGTTTTAGTTCAGTGATAGTTTATATAGGTACTAGCTGCGCCCCACGACTTCGCCCGTGCCTAAAATGTGTTTTGTCTCCCTCGGGAACTAAAACGATTTACAGGATAAAAGTAGCCTATGTCCGTCTCCGGCTCCAATTTTTTATCGAAATTGGTTCATAAGTAGCATTGTTTATAAAAATATTTATTACACGCATCTGTCCGTATGTCAGGCTTTATTCATTACCATACCATCAGCATCAGTTTAAAAAACAAGTGGTGAGTCAGGTGAGCAGTTATTAATAGGTTTTCAGCTTTCAGCAAACTCGGCGGTCGCGATCAGTCTGTTTACTATAAAACTAACGTGATCAGTTTTATTGTATTAGTCAGTGGTATCCAGAAATGGTAGCCATCGTCTCAAACTGCTGCTAGTATCGTGTCGTAGTATCGTGCACTATGGCAACTGGGAATGAGGTAGATGAATAAATTAAAGTAGAAAAGGAAAGAGGAAGTAAAGTTATAATAATAATAATAATCTTTATTCAGCCAAGTTTTTACAAGTCTGTCTTATAAACTAAATTTATAGTAAGTAAGTAAGGCTATATTAAGTAGCAAAGCTAGTTGCCTCTGACTCTCAAACTAGGTTGGAACCTGTGTTTTGAGTCAATCAGTGGTTCATCGCTCTGACCGCCCAATACAGATAAAGGCTTATGCTATCATCATCATCATATCAGCCAAAAGACGTCCACTGCTGGACATAGGCCTCCCCCAATTTTCGCCATCGTAGCCGGTCGTTCGCCACCCTCATCCATCGGTTGCCCACCACCCTTATAAGGTCGTCGGTCCACCTTGTGAGGGGTCTGCCCACGCTGCGTCTTCCGGTTCGTGGTCGCCACTCTAGAACCTTTCTGCCCCAGCGGCCGTCAGTTTTGCGAGCTATGTGTCCTGCCCATTGCCACTTCAGAGAAGCACTTATGCTATGGAGAGTTAAAATAATTGTATCATCATCATATTAGCCAAAAGACGTCTACTACTGAACATAGGTCCTCCCCAATTTGTATGAACTTATATAAATAAAAAATACCTCTGGTGAAAACATTATAAACTACATTTTGCCACTGTAAGGCCACCGCAGCAAAGTTCATCCATACGACCTGGACACGATCTCGTCTAGCATGGTTCGTTTTCAGCGTTCATTTCTCCCACGTACGTGCAGGCTCTGGAACGAACTACCAGCTGAGGTGTTTCCCGAGCGCTATGACATGTCCTTCTTCAAACGAGGTTTAAAGAGAGCATTAATATCACGGTAGGCAGTGGCTTCGCAGAGCCCCTGGCATTGCAGAAGTCTATGAGCGACAGTTACCACTTACCATCAGGTGGGCTGTTGGCTCGTCTGCAACTGTAGGCAATAAAAAAAAAACCAGCTATTAGGAAAACGTATCATGGCAACCTGCTGAGACACTAGATGTTGGGCCTATTAGGTAAAAATTACAAACACTGCAAAACAAACCGTGCCAGAGTTCGTATAGATGAACTCCGCTGTAGTATCCAGTACTGATTATAAATTTCTTGTAATTTAATTCATAAGTATATATAGATAGGAAGAGACCGTAAGATATCCGTGCCTTGGAGTGTTTAATTAACTCGCTACTGCATTAACATGTTAATATCTACGAAAACGGTTAGATGTAGTCAGAATCGCTAAGACCAATCAACAAATTTAATAATGTTTTTACTTAAAAGGTTATTATTAAATTGATGCATCATGATTGACGCTTTATAAAAACATTCTTATTTGTAATCGAATAGACCAATCGATATCGAAAGACAATGTTGATAATAAAAATAATCATTAATTTGTGGAAATTGAAGTGGTTAAAGCGACGGCAATTTTATGATAGGATTTTCTAAGGATTAACTTTAGTAGTAAACCTTATAATAGATATTTTCTAAGAAATACATTATGTACTATAAGCTCGAGTCGTAGTTACAAATAATGTTGTATAACGGTTTATAGAAATTGTCACGATACTATTTAAGAATCGTCTACCTTCAATTAATCACTGTAATTTAGTACAAAGTATTCAATCTATCTAATGCCTTAATATAACGTTAAAACTCTTAACCGTACTAAGAAGACGGCGGTATGACGCTTTTTTCATCGTCATTAAAATTATCTGAGTAGAATGACGTCCACTAAACTAGACAAAGGCCTCTTCCAAGCATATTAATTTAATTTTTTTTTTTTTTTTTATATTATTGCCTACTAAAGTGGCTCCACCCCGCCTGATGGTAAGCAGTCAGTGGAATTCAGAAGTGGCGGCCACTATACCAAAAGCCATCGTCTTAAACTGCTGGTATGGTGGCCTCCACTATGGCGGCTGGGAATGGGGTTAGAGGAAGGGAATGAGGGGGATAAGGAAAGAGGAAAGGGGGGAAATTGGGCCTCCGGCGCTCTCACTCACCGAACGAAACGCAGTAATACGTATACTACTACTCTTAAGTCGATCTTCTATGAGAGGGTAGTACTTCCCCGGACGATCCGGCCCATTCATGCTGAAATCAGCGTGAATCTACCACCGTAAAAAATTATCTATACTAATAAATAAAGCGGAAGAGTTTGTGTGTTTGAACACGCGTATGATAGCCCAGTTCTCGAGGAAGGTTATAGAACATCACGCATTCCTACGGTAGTAGATCCACGCTGGCTTCAGCATGAATGAGCCGGATCGACCGGGGAAGTACTACCCTCTCTTAAAAGATCGATGTAAGAGTAATAGTACTCGTACTATACAGTATTGCGTTTCGTTCGGTGAGTGATTTTGTCGGAGGCCCAATTTCCCCTTACCTTTTTCGTCACCTCCCTCAATCCTTTCACCCACCCCACTCACTTAAAAAACGCTACTGGCGATGGAAGCAGATCAGTAAGCAAAGACGCGGGTGCAACCGTGCCGCGGAAAGCTAATATTTGATAAAAGATAAATTTGTAAACAATAACAGAACACTTTACTGAAGTCATTATGAATTGGAACTAGTAGCAATGGGATGCACTAGCTATACCAATAGCCGTTGGGAGAAAAAGTTTTGTAGTGGCAACCACGAACCGAAAAACACTGTAGGCAGACCCCTCACAAGGTAAACCGACGACATTATAAAGTTGGTGGACAACCGGTAGTTGAGTGGAGCTCACGACTGATCGAAGAAGGGACGACATTATAGGTTGGAATAATGAAAAAGGTATGCAAGAACTTGGTTTAGTCTAGTATAGTGGGTACAGCACTATTATCTTGTTACCGTGAGCCACTTAGTTACATATTATTACATCGTTAGCAATATGAACAGCATATATTTCAGGAAACGTCAATAATGAATCATAGAGATCGCCATCAATACTGCACTCGTGACTACAAAACATAATGGGTATGGTGTAACAAATAACGTAACAGTAGTAAGTGGCTCGTGTACAGTCTACCAAAGATATTTGCATATGAATGTGATCGGTTACAATGTGCTCGTACTAACTGTTTATTTGTGAATACTGTTGCAGCGTTGCTTCTAAGTGTTCTGAGTGTCTTAGCAAATTCTCATTGAATAATATGGTTATAGTTTTGTATACATATGAATTGTTTTGCTCACTACAGGCGACCCGCTCTCGCTTTGCATTGATAACTTACAAAAAGTTTGCATTTTTATACAGACAGATAGAGGCTTAGCAGCGACTTTCTTTTAATCTTAATGCACTCACACTCAACACAGACAAGACCAAGTACATAACATTCACACTATCAAACACTCACTCCATTCACAATTCTTCTCTACACCTGACAGCACACTCATGCACCAATTCCCTACCAAATTTATGTACATGTCCAAATTTACAAAAAGTTGATTCCATTAAATATCTGGGAGTCATAATAGATAAAAACTTGAACTTTAACGAACACATTGAGCAACTGTCCAAACGAGTAAGAAAGCTCATTTTCATATTTAAAAACCTAAGATCTGTAGGAGATACTAAAATTATAAAATCTGTTTATTACGCATTAGCCCAATCCTTGCTAACATATTGCATCACTACATGGGGTGGTGCTTCGAAATCTCAAATGTTAAAAATAGAAAGAGCGCAAAGAGCAGTGCTTAAGGTGGCCCATTACTTACCCTTCTACTACCCTACCACTGAACTATACTTAAAATGTCAGCTTCCTACAGTTCGCCAACTTTTTATTATACACACAGTGTTACGCAAACATTCCAGTCTCACTTTTAATCCCACATTAAACACTGATAAACGTAATAAAAGAAAAGTTTGCGACACTAAATTATATCGTAATAGTCTTTCACACCGTAGCTTCTGTTTCCTAAGTAATTACCTTTACAATAAACTTAATGCAATCTTAAACATATACCCTTTAACTAGAATGCAGTGTAAGCAAACTATTACCTCATACCTATTAAGCCTGGACTATATTGCCTCTGAAAACCTATTAAATGTTTAAAAATAAGTGTGTCGAATGTCGAGTTGAAATTGTGTTCTTACTGTATTCTGTGTTTTTGTTTACTTGTTTTTTTTTTTTTTTCCTTACGGGTTTTTTTTTGTTTCCCTTTTCATTTAATTTAGTTTAATGCTCTCTTATAATAATAAGGGTCTTACAATTGTTTAAAATAAGTTAAGTCAACTCAGTCTGTATGGAGGGGGCCTGGTAATCCGTATGACAGGTTTTCCTAGTACGGATACCAGTCTCACAAAGGATTAGTAACCTAACCATTTTTACATGTATTTTAGCATTAAGACACCTTTGTGGAAGAGAAATAAATTATATTATTATTATTATTATTATACCATGTATTAACGTATTTTTATACAACTAAACTAGCAAATAAACATACATCATAGTCGGCCTAAAGGCTTATTCAAACATAAGCAGTATTCGCTGCCGCTATGGGTAGAGGTACCGCGCGGTTTTCGCCCAGGTATTTAGTATGAAGTTCCGCGGCTAGAGTGGATTATAGCATACCAACTCTAACTGACGAAAAGTTCATACCTTTAAGGCCGAAACTCACGCGATTTTCTACCCACAAGGATAGCAAAATGCGATTTGGTGTGAACAGTAGTATTAACGCATACTCACTCGGATTTTTTTACCACAGGCGGTAGTGAATACCACTCGGGTATGAATAGGTCTTAATGATAAGCAGTTACCGTAGCCTATGAAGGATTGCAACACTAGAAGTACCTATTCTCGAGGAAGGTTATAGGCTATATATTATCACGCTCTACTGGCGACGGGCGCAGAACAGTAAGCAAAGACGCGGGTGAAACCGCGCCGCGGGAAGCTAGTTAAATTATAATACTCGCGCATTTCCGAACCTGTAAAAGTATTTTATGATTTTATGTTTGTTAAAAAATATTTTATTGCTATCATTTTATTGATATTTTTAATTTTAGTAGAATTAGTATTATATATTTCTGGTACACAATTCGTCAAACGGCTTAAATAATGTAATACAATAACTTATTACTTATTAACGTTAGTCAATACAGACTTATATGCTCTCCCTCTCCCCCCACACTCTTCTCCCCTACTCTAGAGAGGTAGACCTCTCTCTCTCTCTCTCTCTCTCTCTCTTCCCGGCTATTCACCCCATCCTTGCTACTTTTTTCCTCGAATTCGCTCTATCTGGGATGTCGTCATCAGACAACTCACATTCTTTCATAATATCTCTTTCAGCACAACATTCTTCCACGTTATCAATACAGACATAAAATAATATTACATAGCAAGACATGTTAATTGTTACGTACGAGCGTAAACTTAATAAAGCTAAGTTAATTTTCAACAAACTAGTTATTCATCTTACATTATTTATAAGTATTTTCTTTCATGTTGTTCTTGAAACGAGATCTTCACGATATCCTTGTTATCTCGTATGTCTTAGTAGCATATTAGGTTAGTGTTCATACTAATTTGTTATAACTAGTTATTCTGTAATACAAGTACCTACTTAGTACTTACGCTATGTACACGTGAAAGAACATTACTCTCAAGAACATTGTAAATTTTCTCGTGACGTAAATGAGGGTAGGTTTTACATTCATGACTTTAATATTTTCATAATTCATTTTGACCGGTCTTGACCTAAAGTCATCAAAAGATAAATGCGTTTATCTCTAAGCTAAGTTTCTGTTTTCTTCCGTCTGTTTATCTACTTTACTTACTCACGCAGCAGATATTGATACTATTAATAAACGATTAATATCGTTTACAGATTTTCTATAGTGGTATTATAAAGAAAAGTCAGCAATTTTTAAGATTTCCAATTATGTTTAAAAAACATCAGCAGCGAAGCCGAGGCGAGTTGCTAGTTTTAAATTAATCTACAGCCTTCAGAACTGTTAAATATACTCTTCTCAGTATTCAATTGAATTTAACGAAATGAAGTTAAAGGATTTGTAAATTAAAGAAAAACATTGAGTGAATCGGTCGCGTTATCTGCTCGCGCAAGCTTTAAGTAAACATAGGGGTGTAACTTAGTTTAATTGTCTTGTAATTCGTCCGCCCGCATTCTCCCACTACTTTCAGTTGGAAACTATGCATACATATGGAATACTACGGAATTGTTACATAAGGGTGGTTCTAAATAATACGATGTTATTTATGATGTTATATCAAGTTTTGTTTGGTTCTTCCGTCGCTTAAGTGTGAGTTTGTCACTGGTGACAGCGTAAAATGTATTTATAAATTTATTTTTCAGAATAAACAACACGGGCGCTGTTAGTTTTCGTAAAATATTTTACTGGCTATGAAACGATCCTACGTCAACTCATGGTGGAACTCCAGTTTTCGCTATCATAACTATTATCTTGTTTTAATGTAGTTACTTTATTGCCATACAAATCTGCAGTTTTATCCACAGTGATGAAATAATAATCATTTTCTCTGACCTTTTTAAACAATCATTATACCCAATTACCTTATATAAGCTACTTACTTTGCTAGGCAAAACTCATAATCGTTTAACCGAAAAGTAAATATGTATTCACCTAAAATATTTTACTTTAAATATTATAATAATTTTGATTTATTTCTAATAGTACTCTAAATAGTTTACATATCATTTACACTGTACGTTTAGACGTGATTAAAATAATCATTAAAAGTTGTACACATAATACAGCATTACTATTGTTTAGTTTCACATCCCATAAATCAACTTTACAATTCCAACTAAAGAATATATAGTAATTCTTTATACACACAAACGAACTCACTACACTTCACTTACTTCCACACAATAAGTAAATGCTTACCACTTGAAGCACGTATTTGAAACGTCATCATCGGTCTTTGGCAGGGCTCACCAATTTCTTTTAGGGTCCGTATTTTAAAATAAAATGATCATCATGTTCGTTTCGGTCCAATCTGTTTTCATTTTTAGAGTTTATTGAAAAAAGGAAAGTATTGAATAAAAGAACAAATGTATTTGTTACATATTAATGAGAAACTAAAAAAAACTTTTTGAACTGGGTATTTGTTTGAAGTTTGGAGTAAAGTTGGTGACAGATCCGCACAAACAGGTCGGCGCGGCGGGCCGCATCCGGCCCTCGGTCCACCATTTGACAACCCCTGGTCTATGGTGTTGTGATAGAAGCGACCGGAACAAAACTCGTAGGTGGACGCTATCGCGTGCAGTGATTCAGCTATTTCCAACTAATTAAAGATAAACAACTCGATACACTTGAGCTCAATATGGAGATTTTACGGGTAGGTTAGGGGTCCTTAGAGCAATCAAAATATTGTGTGTTGCGTAATGCATTTGGTGTTATGCAGTTAGCTGAAGACAGCCAAAAACGTCCAATGCCGGCCTCCCCGCTTGACAGTCATATTACTGACCACAGTCGGTGATATTTATGCAGATAAAACTATTTAGTAATCGTCTTTTCTCGTCGTCGTTCTGGGCTGGATATCATACGGTGTGTTGTAAGTTGAGTAAAAAAAAATATAATAATACCTTCCAATCGACCATCTTAAGGTGCGTTTGCAACTAGTTTTTGAGAAAAAAAACAAAAAATACTAACATAACTAACACAACATCTTACCTATCGACAGAACATTACTCAATAATATGTAGTAGTAAGGCTCAAATTAATTTACAATTAAGGCAGAAACAAAATTGTCTTCAGAATTGAAGTGCCCTAAAAGAAAATTATGCTGTCGCAAACAATCAAACGAGTTTAACAGAACCCACGGGTCATTCGCTGTTTTTTAATAAATAAATTATATGCAGGGGAAAATTAACTCTTCTTGCAATGACGGGTCGCGACGGCAGAGTGACGTGCGACCACTATGGTTCGGAGGTCACCGACCTCACAACTGGGAAATATAATTACTACCTGTTTAACCTTTGTTTTATGAACGTGATCTTTAGTTTATTAGTAGGTCAATGTACGGACTCTTAAAACAGTTATGAAGAAAAGCCGGATAACAAAGAAAGAAAATATTTACCTTTTGTAAATAAAATGACTGTCGTTAAAAACTTTGTTTTGTTAGTTTATCTTATGCTCATATGTGTGCATAATTTACCTAATTATAATGAGTGGGTGAAAATTGCAAAAAAAAACAAAAAAGTCATTTTTGAAACAATATAAAAATGCAATTGAAAATAATAAAATGCAGATCAGGCAGAATTGAGCACTGTCTGAAAAATTTTATTTTTAGTCCAATTTCAAAAATTGTATCTCGAATATTTTAAACGTGTCAGCCAATTTACATAACATGATGTACTTACCCGTAGACAAACATGGTAAACGCAATAATCGAGTATGATACAAACATTACATACTTAAATAGGTAATTTACTATTTATATTTTATAAATAATATAATTTTACCCAATATTATACATACAAATTATCTATATTTACGCTTTTCCAATGAATTGAATCAGAAATAATAACATATTTCTTACAAGTTTAAATTTATAAGTACTTTATCTTAAACTTTACATACACAGAAGCAACAGAATTACCATATCGTTCTAGCAATTTCATAATTTATTGCTAATATTTTACTTCGACCACCATGGGAGCAATACCGTATCATAAAGTGTAAACCCATAACAAAACCAGTAGAGGGATAATCTGCTACTTGATGTTTTCTCACGTTCCTAGGCCAATATACCACATAATATACAAACTTTAAAAGCAAAGTTCAACTATTACTTTAAACATAAACGCATTTGAATGTAAAACAGCGTCATAATATCTATTGACGAGTTTAAATCTATCGATAATCCAAGTATCCCCTATTATTTTCACCCAAAAATCGTCGGCATGAAATTTCACCCCTCCTCAGGCAGTTTAATAAACTTATCGAATAACGATATGAAGATGCCCAAGAGGAAACCATTAAATTCAGATTCTTGTCCTGTTTTCATTAAACACACCCTATCATGCTAATAGAATAAGAAAACGAGTAGAGCCGATGTAGGAACATTGTTACGTTGTTGATTTTTTATCTGAGATTTGTAATTTGATTTTTGTATTTTATTTATTATTTTATGCACATTTTTGTTATAAATCTACTAGCTTTTGAATATTTGATGTAATAATAATAAACATAGGAAAAACGTTATTATATCCCGCAATTGAATAAACTATATAACCGTATGTGCCAAACTATCTTGCTGACTTTTATCGAAACACATCTACAATTTCAAAATACCAACATGACTGATATTGGAAGTATATCACTAGAAAATGCTTACAATAATGTAACAACAGGTCGACAGTTTCTACTGTCAGCTGTTTAACGTGGCAGTTTAATAAAAGAGCGCCCGTATAACCCACAACAGATAAGATCATAGACACGTATAAAACTCGAATACAGCAATTGGCCGATACCCTTTCATACCAATTCCCTTTTATTTGTACACAAATACCAACTCTATCCTTTAATAGAAATAACCAAGTTTAATTGAATCGAATAGACCCCAACCAAAGGGTGACAAGAATTTTAATGAAATGCAATTACGTTTTAGAGCGTGGTAAACAACAAATGAGATTTCCAAACGCAGTATGTTTTAGTTGGATATTATTATACATTTTGTATTTCATTTGCAAAGTATTATTATCGAGTAGTAAAAGTTGGTTTTCATGAATAATTTTGCGGTCCAAATTTTAATTGGAAATATGTGCTTACTTAGAAAATTAAAGTAATGTTAATTTTTAACAGATGAGCTAGCAGTGTTTACTGTTTATTGTGTTTCTAATACTTTTACCTATCACTGTGTAAAAAAAGAATAATATGCAGTACCTGCAAGCAAAGACAATCTAATACGGAAAAGAGTTGTAGCAAATCTCTCTATATTATTATCTCTTTATCTTTATATATATTATCGAGATAGTTTTTACAAAGAACAGACACATAGCGTCAACTTCTCTGTCCTGCAACCAAAAAAAACTCAAGTAATAAACTTTCGCAAGAAAACCTGTGCAAACGGTATCTCACTAGTTAGTGAAAAACCGTTTGCACAGGTTAAAAAAGAAAGATTCATGTTACACACGTGTACAAACACCATACGTTATTGCAGCAAAGGCATCGAGCGTAAGCAGTATTCGATTTATCGATATTATTGGTACACACTTTTGTATTTTGTATATAATTTTAACGACGAATATAGACATAAGTACATTAGTGGTATTTGCTCACAACAATTCTCTAAACGATTCCTTTGTTTTATGGCAAACGTGAGGTAACAATCAATCGTCGAATCGTAACCAGACCCTTGTTTTATGGACTCTGTACAATTCCAAAAGCGTCCAACTAGGAGATTTCAAAGAAGCAAAAGCTAATAATCTTTGTATTGTACGAACAGTCATCTTTAAAAGACATATTTTAGGCAACTTCCTCGCTCAAATTTGAGCAGCCAAACAGTGAAAACGTTGCTCCGAGTTTTGATAAAACACGACTTACATAACAATGACTGGCCTGTTGGTCTAGTAATTTATCTATAATATGTACGTATTTACAAAAAAAAATGTATATGAGTAGTATATCAGTTGTTTAGTACCCATAACACAAGCAAATATAGTTGCTTAATTTGGGGCTAGATGGCGCTGTGTGAATATTAGAGAAAAAAAAATACTGTTGTAGAATTTTTGGTTCCTACTAGTAAATAGTGGATGTAAAAATAGATTGTGCTTAGGACTGTAGAAGAAGTTGAATTTCAACAAAATCAGTTCAGTGGTTTAGGCTAAGCGTAACAGCCAGACAGACATACAGATCGCATTTATAATATTAGTATGAATTTTCACATATTACTGACGCTATGAAAGTCCATTTGCAAATTACTGACCATCAAGTTAGCTGCCACCTCATTTGCAATAAAAAAATTATATCTATTACAACTCCTAAACCCATTCGTAAGAGGACTAGTGCTAAAGAGTTCTTCAAGTCAAGTTAATGTTAGATATAATAAATCCTCACGCACATGCTCATCAGAGACCTAATATAGAAAACTAATTTTAAATGTTCAAACCCTTAACTATTGGAAACATAAAATATTTATTCCAAATGCATGTTTCGAAATTTTTTTACGCATCGAAAAGTTAATTTGGTCTTCAATTAAATATTTTAAGAAATGAGTAAGTATTTATATGAACTTTTGAGTCAAAAAGTTAAAAATCGATTTTGTTATAATGCGATTTAGTTTTGGATTTATTCCGTCCGCAGCTCTGTTTTATTTTTCTCGTAGTTTAAATATTTTTTCTATCTTTTCTGGTCTTAAAATAGTATAGACGAGACAAATTGTATGGATCTGTGTCTATAGTGAATACAGATACATCTTTATTATCCTTCTCGTCCATGCGTCGTATTCCTCAGTTATGAGGGTCGAGACCTTCGGCATCACTCTATCCTTACGATCTGCCGCCATTCTTTCTGTTGCCGGTGGTGTCGAGGGCGTTGTGCATCGTAGATACAAGAACGGTGGGGATCTGGTTGGACCAACGTATTGAGCTGCGTTTACGTTTTTGGTCTACTTTTTACGTCACGATGAGCTTCTCGAGGTTGTCACTGTCTTTTTTAGCAATGTGACCGAAGTAAAGAAAGAAAAATGCACAGTTTTGAAAGAAGTTAAGCAAAAAATTTACTTTTTATTAAAAAGTTACAACTTTTGTTAAAATTGGCTTGCCTAGCACTGTTATTGATCCCCTAGGTTTACAACAGGTGAACAACGAAACACTATAACGTTTTGAAGCTGAAACATGAAAATTACTTTAGAACATAATATTATCTCTAAGACTCCGTATCATTATACGGAGGCTTTAACAATATTTAAAGTTGGTAAGTTTTAGTAAAATCACCATCTTTTGTAACAGTTTATTATATATCTACACATGTATGGAAACTTCGTAATAAACTTAGCTATTCAATCTAAACCTAACAGCTACAAGACATTATTTTATGATTTCGAAGGCTACGAAATTACCATGCAACATCTTTATTATTTATTATCCAAGGCTATAAAATATATTTTAAAAATTAGTTATACGAATACAATCACACACACACATTATATTACTGCGAAGAGGTAGATAGAGCGCTGTTATATTCACGCCAGAGTTTAATTCATAATTGGGGAGTAAACCTATTATGTATTTTTCGTAATATCACTAGTCACCTTGTTCCGACACTCAGGTTCCATACCTACTTATATTAAAAAGCTTGGAGCTAAATTTCAACTATTCACCAACAACTTGGCATTTTTACACAAAGTCTAGTAACAGCTAATATTTGGACATAGGGCTTTTGATTTCAAATAGTCGCTAAATTCTAGTTCCTGTTCCTGGGCTACTTTTTTTTTAAACTTGTTTATCATTCACGCCAGAGTTTAATTCATAATTGGGGAGTAAACCTATTATGTATTTTTCGTAATATCACTAGTCACCTTGTTCCGACACTCAGGTTCCATACCTACTTATATTAAAAAGCTTGGAGCTAAATTTCAACTATTCACCAACAACTTGGCATTTTTACACAAAGTCTAGTAACAGCTAATATTTGGACATAGGGCTTTTGATTTCAAATAGTCGCTAAATTCTAGTTCCTGTTCCTGGGCTACTTTTTTTTTAAACTTGTTTATCAGTCATATCATAAAATATAATTTGTAGTCTAATTATTTTAATATTTACATGAAAAATAAAAAATAAACAAAATTAAAATAAAAGTTGTCATGTTAATACAACGAAGTTTATAACTGTTTTATAAATAGATATTTAATCCAAATACCAATTGCATTTGTATTTTATGGTCATTTGATATACTTCCAAATAGGTGACCACAGATATAACTTCAACTATTTACACAACTTTATAGCCAATAATGATGGGTACGATTTTTATTTTTACGACTATGACAAAAATAAGTTGAAGTCGACCAGACCCTTTGAGAAGTATCTGTAAATTCGTAAAAAGATATTAGATAGAGATAGAAGTTACGAAACTTAACAACCGACACATAAAATAAAACTATAACCTCGTCCGGCTCGTTTACGTTGTTAAATTAATAATTTGTTTTGTAAACTAACACTCGTAAAAGGGCCTTTACTTAGTGATGAAACTATTTTAAATATGAATTCACATAATAAAAATATTTTTATTTATATTTAATTTATAGGTACGCTCTTGATGGTCCAATAAAAACTATACTAAACGTGCCTTGAATGGACAGTACGTCGACGTGAATAAAATACACAGTATACTTTGTCTCTTATATTAAAGATAAAAAGTAAAAGATAATTCTGTCTACGAATCCGAAGCGACCTATTATTATATGTATATTATTATTATTATATTGGTATTTAACCTTTGTACCGATTCGTGAAATAACCAGCAACATAATATCTTTATGATGGAAATACTCAAAATAAATTAAAATACTGCATTAACTTCATATTCACCTGAACTATCAAAATTTCATGTCCCGTGACGTCATACCGCCCGTATTGTTCGGTTGTCGCACTCACGTCAGACAGCTGACATGACGTGGCCAGTCACACGTCGATTGCACTTCATACCTGAGTGACGTTTGACTTCCAACGTGTCAGGAACTTGCACCGAAACAGGTGGGGAGAATTCGTGAATTTTATAATGGAAATTACATATTACCTTGATTCTACTCATCAACGTCTACCTGTCTCGTGAAAGATATAGTCATGTCAATTTTTTGCACAGCAAATTTAGGTATATTATCGAATTATTTTATTTAAAATAAAAAACTGTTTTAATATTAACAAAGTCGTTTATCAAGACATAATTAATAATATCTCAAAAATAGACTATTTTTATAGTTCAAGCCAATTAATGTTATGTATATGCATGTATCAGTTTCATATTTCAACAAATAAATATTAAACTAATCTTCTTTTCGATCCATAGCCTCGGTTTCTACATTTTTTTTTTGCAATTTAATAAACTCATCAAATGTTATCAAGATGATATCGTGCAACATTTTGCATATGAATGCGATGCGTCTCTCTTCAGCAAATATAATGCCGTATATAGTCAACAGCTGTTAGCTGTGAGGCCAATCTTTTGACCGGAACAGTTTCAAAGGAAACACCATTCAAAAGTCCTGCTACGAACTCTTTCAAACTACGTTTAAGCAAAAAGAACTCTACTACTAATCATCAAAGTTCAGTCTTCAATGTAAGAGCAATCCAAAGAAGTAAGACATGTTTATTTTGCAAAATCCAATTTTCTACTGACATGTCATCTGTCAAAATGTAGACAGAGGGCTATATAGAAGTGTGTAAGCGATAATCATCCCATTTAAAATGGGGTTGTTGAAATAATGTAGGTCGACATTATTAGTCAACACAACAATAGTAATCAGTCTAATAATTAGTATATAAGAACATGGCTTAGTTTATAACTTATCCACCGATTACACCTACCTTACCCTACCCTTACCTACCTTACCTAGACAAACACTATGTACTGGTGCATTTTAAAATTCGTAGAAATTACATTTTCAACATTTAACTTAAAATTATCCACGACCGACTAACCTTCACTTCGCTGTGTCACACTGATAAACTTTTATTATTTATCTATTATGTTGTTTGGTAACCAATATTGAATGTGTATTAATTTAATATTTGTAATATTGTAATAGCTTTCTTTTGTTTGTGATCCATGTTAATAAACAAATAAATAAATTATCAGAAAAATCACGCACAATATTGTACCTTTTCTTATCTCTATAAATACTGAAAAAGTAAATTTGCAAATGCATTTAAAAAGTTAAAACACTTCTACGCTATAATATGCACTTTAAGAAGTAAACAGTTAAATGGAATTAAGATGTATTCAGATGCCACCTCTACTACGACGCATAACTTGTTCTGGCTCATAAACCTCTGTAAAGTATACATGCTGCTGAGAATACCCACAAGCCGACCAGCGTTCGAAACTTAAACGAGTAATTACAGTGCTTATCCAATTTGGCAGGGCAGAAAAACGCGACCCCCCTTGTACAGGAAATTTGTTTTAAATTTCGACAACAATGGGGAGATCGCAAGTCGGATAATTGCGTACGGGAACAGTCCGTGACGCCGACGATGGTATAAATCCACCAGCAATGAACGGTTAATAATAGCTTGTGCAACTTAAACAGCCTTCTCAATGAGACTCCATGACAGCAATCTGCAGAATCTGCAATTGGGTATCGCATGCTTCGCACCGTTTATTTCCACCGACTTGCAATACGAAAATCTGTGATAATATTTTCACGATCGACAACGATAAAAAGATCGCAAACAAGAAATTCTAAAGATGTAAAAAGTTTTACTGTGACAATAAATCACTCAGATTATAAATCGGTTTTACAGCCTTTAGGTGATCGGGGTGCGCTATAAATCATAAGTCAAATGGGGGATGTTATTGCTATAGTCCCTAGACATCCATTAGATGAAGTCAGAACACTTTCATAGAATCGATAATCTAGTAACAAGAAAAAGTTTTTAATTACCGTGGTTTAATACCGGTGCAATAAAACTAAATAGTTTCGATCAAAACAAATCAACAGTTATAATGAACGTCATTAATCATTATAAAAATTCTTCACTGCCACCGCAAATAAAAACTAATATCTACAATCTCGTGTTCGGTTACATTATGGCTATCAGGAACCATTAAAGTAGGTGCAAGTCAACATCAAATCATATCTGGCATCGATAAATTGCCAAATTATTTAAATCACGTGTGGTCCCAGGCGGTAATATAGTATACAAATAGATATTTACATGACTGTGATGTGTCTTCAAAATCAATATACATAATTGTATTTCATATTTTCTCACATTTTCAACGTACTTTGTTTGAAAAATTACATAATTTACAATGTTTTATTGGTTAGAACGTCGAAATAAATTTCGTAATAAAAGAAATTAGGTATAATGTTATGGACTTCGACTAACGATGCAAATAAGTTGACGCAGTGCTTGTTAGATTACAATTCTTTGACGATAAATAAATGAAATTTAATCCAAGATTTTTCCTGCATTTTTTTTTTTCAACTATATGTGATGTCATTTAACGTGTGATTGACGCTCATAAACTTCTGCATGCTTAATAAGCTTAGCGAAACATTTGCCTATCGTAGTAAGTATTAGATACTGTAACAATATGTTACTGCAAATAATAAATCGCTTCACCCAAAAGTTGCATTACGCTTTTTGTGAAAGAAATTCATAAAAATACTTTTACTCAACTGCAAGCACACTATTATGGGCTTTAATATAAATTTTAATATCGTCATAAAGAGCACGACATGATCTTCGTTACGTAATTTTATATACTCAAACCATTACAGTTCACCAACCAATCTAAAAACTCTTACCGGTTTTAAAATCATCAAAAATTTTATAAAAGCTTTGTAGCGGGTTTGCTCTAATACTTTAACAAAAATGTTAAAAAAATAAAAAGTACCCAAACCATCATCATAACGAAACTTTGTATGTGTAAACATGTAAACACTCCTTCCTTAATCACTCCACATAACGTGTAAAGTTCATCATTAAAGTAACTTCACGTGTTGTTTTTACGTGACTCTTCACTGATTCGTCTTGAGACACACTAAACGCAAAACTTAACATCTTAGCCTGCTAATGGAAACCTTAATGCACAAACTTTACTTAAATCATTATCTCGAGACTACTATTCTTCATTATTTTGATAGTACCATATAACTAAATAAAGCTAAATAAATTAGCCATAACGGTTCGCATATCGTGTGTGACATTAATAACTGGTAGTACAATGAATATTATAATAACAATTGGGACAGGAAGCTTGTAAACCGATTATGCTGATCGAGCGTCACTCACTATGACATGAACACAATCGATTGCAACGGATTTATAAATAAGATATCGATACTCCGATTTTATCTACCGGTAACTAATCGATTAGAATACATAAATACACTTCCTCCAACATAAAAAAAATAAGAACACACATAGATCGGTTTCTTAAAATAACCTACTAATATTAAAAAAGTTTGTGAAGATGTATGAATGTTTCTCTATCACGTCTTGAACGAAATTGTATAAAATTACACATAAAAACTGTCTACAATTACACAAAATCTTTACTTTTTACATTTTTTTTATAACTTCTGTAGTAAAATCGGTACTTTACTATTGAAATATCATTAATTATGATAGCTCATTTAACAAAGTAAACAAAAGCTGATAAAATATACAGCTTTAATTTTAATTGATTGGCTATAATTTAAAGAGAAATATCATGAATCACCATATAAATTCAACAACAGTAACCAATCAACTGCAACTTGACACTCAATAAAGGAGCACACGCAACGTCGAACACAAAGCATTTACTAAATAAATGATATATTATAATGCGAAACGCAAATGCGATATTCAAAAACTGATAATGATGCGTCAATTTCCCGAGACAATTTCAAATTGTAAAATAATACAATCAAATACAGGGCGAGATAAATTGTGGTCCTCAGCACGTTCGGACCGCGATCGCGCGGTGCAGATAAAACGTAAAGCGACGGGAACAATAACCGATGCACATCCTTTGACAATAGTCGCGGCCGGACCGATGCTGCAGTAATTTATACGATGCTCAGAGATCGCAACGATACGCCTCACTAAACCGATCAATAATCCTAGAAAGTGATAAGCCCAATGGGAAACTATCAAATTGAAACGTCAGCGAGCTGTAATCAAGAGACACGCCACAATTTATTATACGGTGGGATGTTGGCCGTAGAGTAAAGTGGTCTGTTGTAATTATAATGTAACTGCATGTCAAGATTCAGCGCCGGTGGTCCCTACTTGCTTTCTGAAGTGTTTTCTTAGACAAACAAGTAACAAAACAGACATGCTCTTAATAAAAATGTTACACCTTCCACAATAAAAAATGTTAAATTTAAACTCGTCGTTTTAGTATATGCCATTATGTCATGTATTTTATGTCTTTAAGGTTAATAATATGAGTCGCTTTATGGTACGGATGTGGTCGAGAACAAGACATGAGGCGTGCTCAGTTTGTCTTGGGCGCCAAACACAAATATTAGACTCGAACAAGCAACGGTACGGAATAGCAAATCACAGCGTATTTGTATAAGAAGCGTACTTTGAAGCAGGTTGTATTTGTAAACAGAGCAGTGAATGTTCAATACAGTTAGCTGTCAATGACTGTGGAATGTCGTTAACGAAATCAACCTTCTTTTTTGTATTTGCTTTTTATGAATACTAATATGCACGAAGAAAAATTAAAATGACGCCAAATAAAGATAACAACTTTAAATTATGAACAACATACTTGAACTTGAACTGACTATAGACAAGAGAATATTATCTATATATTACATACCTACGTACTTTTTTGTGTACTGAATTCCTTATTTTATAATATCGAAAGGTTTATATGATGCAAATACAAAAAAACTCCCGCTTATACGTATAAAATCACGGGCAACAAAACTCGTATAAAAATGAACGCTATTATCAAGTGTCGTAAGAAACAAAAAGTAGTCCTGTCACTGTCCCACTTCTACATACTTCAGTCGCAAGTCCGAGTCGCCTGACAACTAAAAAATTTTATTTATTCATGGAAGAAACTTTAACATCGGGTTTATGTTAAAATTCGTAGTGTAATGGAAACAATGCATAATGCATTGATTCGTCTTGACACAATGACATATGGACTAACTTTACTTTTGTTTGACGTTAGGGATACAGGTACCTATTTAAAAATATCAAACATAAGGACGGCAATGCACTTTTCTCAGTTTTCACATTACATTGTAAATATATATTTTTTAAAGTCTGTTAACAATTTTTGCAGTCAATTTATTTTGGTAAAGAACGAAGCGAATGGTGAGCCTAAGTGGACGTTGCGTTTACGCATAATTGGAACTCCTTTTTGCGCACGAGTCGAATACGAAATGATACCGATATTAATTCTGTTTTTTGTATATCTCCTTCAAGCATTTCTTACTAGTTCGTATTCTTCCACAGCTTAAGAAACCTTAGACTTAGATGGTTGATTTTCATCGATTCAATGAGCACGAATCCCGAACCGAAAGTCTTTATAATAAGTTCTTAGATGAAGATCTATTTCTGAATGACCATTTTAGTTTAGATAAGCTTACTATCTACTGTAATGTTCAGTGACTGGAAAATACCTATCAAACGATTTATAAACAATACAATATTTACATCTAGATATCTGCATTTATGCAGAACAATGAAAAAATCGTGAACGTAATCATACGTTGCGAGTGCACACAAATTACAACATAAGGCATCACGTTTCGACCTAATATAACATGTAAGAGTGTCCGATGCCTATCAATTTGGACATTCTTCAATACATATTGATGATGGTGAGATATTGTTGATACACCCGGTATAAAAACAATAATGTGGGATTTGTTAGGGGCGTGACATGCGCATAGGCAGCGTGGGCAGAGCGTCGGTGGACATTGTTCAGAGCGCGCCGATATTAGAGCCCAAACATCGACAGAGAGATGTTATCGTAATTATAATGTTCTTTTATTGGTATTTACACAAGTATACTCAAGTGATGCTATCACATAAACGTGTTTTTTAGTTTTGAAATTCCACTACGTTGATAGGCAGCTTAATGAAAGTTTCTTAAATGTCATAATGGTGCCTATATTCAAACAAAATTTGTTTCCTGATCGCTTAATTTCTTATCCGATTATTTAACAGATTAAAAGATCGTTGATGGCGATAAATACGCTCATTGAATATAACTACGGTTAAAATCTCAATCATTTTAAAGTAAGATCGACGTGACGCATTCAATGTTATACTTTTTATAAAACTATCCCGCTTATTAAAATCGAATTATTCATTCAAGACATCCGGTGCATGAGACATGAACCATTTCCATAAAACATTCCCTTATGAATCAAAAATTAAGTTCTCTAACACAAAAACATCAGTAAACGTTTTCCAACTAACTACACAGAGTTAGTTTTGTAGATATTATTCAAACGTGAACACGCGAGTGGATTGTCACGATTTTAGGTTTCACTCGCACGTACCACTTACCTACCAATGAAGTTATGTCTACAATAATTCCTTAAGTTTTATTTCATGACAGTGATGTGCCGTAGTACGAAGATATTTAACGCTTCTTAATCATAATTTTAGCCGAAGCACATAGAGTATTTCTGTAAAAGGATAGGGGAATAATATAATTGTGAACTTGTTGAATCAGGCAAATTGCATAACTAATCATTTGCTTTAATACTGCTTCTCTTTAAGTGTAAACTTGTGCCTCAGAACCAATAAAGCAATAATCTCGTAGAGGTTGCTCGGGATAATAAATGAATAATTATTTTCAGATACAAAGTTAAGTAGTTGCAGTACCTTTTACGCTTCACTGAAAATAAACATTTAAAAATCATAGATCTGTAGTAGCTTTTAGAAATGGTACGTGTAAAAACGGCATCGAAGCTAATTAAGCCCAGCACGACACAGGATCACCGTGTCATGAGTGTCATGAGTCCACGAGAGCATGATGTAGACTCAAGAGAAAGCAAATTAGACCTATTAGTACCCGCCACAAATAGAATCTGCAAGACGAATACCGAGGATAGTTGGGTGTAGCTATTAATTATATGTAAAGTCGTAATGGAAACTGTGATAGCTTGGAATGCCTAGCCTGTTCTTTAAAATTAATGTTTTTTATAAGGTTCTTACTAGACCTTTTTCCGGGCTATGTTAATGATGATGAATATACAATGAACGATAAACTATAACTTCTGAACATTAAAAATGTGAAATAGAAATGTACTAGCCTTATTAATAGTTTTAATTATCGTTTTATATATAATTTTATTGTTTCCGTGTGTATCGTAAGAGGCTAATCACCTCTTTTAATGCCGTGTAACAGACAGCCGCGTCACCAATTGGCTTGTGAAACCCTGTGACTATAGCAACCCTCTCCTATTACGTAAAATCTGTAACTTGTAGTGATGTTGATGATGTGATGAACGACATACACTTCACTTTTACGTTTGTCATGTCATAAATAACTTGTATACACAGAAAATACAACTAAGAGTTTTTTATTTTACATTTTCAAAGCTACAAAAAGCATAAAACAGAATGTATCAAAATAACTCAAAAGACAACTTGTTTTACACAATATGTTTAATCTAAGAAAATATTCTCCAAACGAAGCATACAGTATGTTAACCTACACACAATAATATAAAACGTCCCACTTTCAGCTGAAATAAACTTTCACAACTTTGTTAACTCAAAAGATCTACGGCAGGATATACTTACAAAATTGTCTTGTTTAATACAAACTCGAGTACAGCGACATGTTCAGGTAAATTAAGTAATTTGTAGAAAAAAATGGAATTGCCCAAGTTGGTTGTGAATGTACATTCACACAGTACATATTTCAAAAGTATAAAGGCCGACGTAGACAGTTTATTTTCTTAGTGAAGAACAAAAGAACTTAAAAATCACGAAGAAGAATAAATTAAACGGGGATTATTAATTCATCTGAGTCAGGCGGCAGACTTAGCGCAGGAGCGGTTTCCGAACGCGAAACTGGTGTTTCTGGGAGACTTTAACGCCCACCACGAGACCTGGTAGGGTTCTCTCAGAACAGACCATACTGGACGAGCCGCCCATGCATTCGCTCTCACGCATGACCTAACGCAACTGGTAATCCATCCCACCAGGATACCAGATATTCCAGGTCAAGCGCCCTCTTTGCTAGACCTACTGCTGACGAGTCACCCAGACCAATACAGTGTTTCGGTCCACGCCCCACTGGGTAATTCCGACCACTGTTTGGTCTGCGCCTCAGTGCCTCTTGTTGCTCCCCCACGACGTGCGGAGGTAAAGCGACGACTATGGCACTACTTGTCAGCAGACTGGGACGGTATGCGGGATTACTTTGCTTCCGTCCCATGGGCATTACGCTGCTTTAAAGACAGGGATCCGTCGCAAAGTGCTACTGCTGTCGCTGGTGAAATCTTGTTAGGTATGGAATATTACATTCCATCCTCAGATGTCACCAGTGCCGGCAAAACGCGTCCCTGGTTCAACCGTGAGTGCGCCGATACTGTTAAACAAAAAGAATCGGCGTACCGCGCTTGGATCAGGGCCCGAGCACGGCGCAACCCTAGCTTGGATCGCCTAAAAGCAGCGTACAACAAAGCCACTAGGGAATGCAAGAGAGCTTACATCAGAGCGGATGCCCAGCGCATTGCACGGATTGGG
This sequence comes from Parascotia fuliginaria, assembly GCA_963082885.1. Classification (NCBI taxonomy): domain Eukaryota; kingdom Metazoa; phylum Arthropoda; class Insecta; order Lepidoptera; family Erebidae; genus Parascotia; species Parascotia fuliginaria. The sequence continues at coordinate 6,155,033 of OY720180.1, read as the reverse complement.
CAAGAACTCATTTCGCATCCTACGGGTAGCCGTAGCTACTGGCGACTAGCCAAGGCCGTGCAATCCAACTCCTTGAAACGTCCTGATGGATCGTTGGCCCACGAGCCGCAAGAGAAAGCAAACTTGCTTGTAGAACTCTTTGCGGCGAACTCCTGAACCGACGACCGTGGCTTGCACCCGCCGACTATATGTGGCTGCGACTCCGTTATGCCTAATATCTGTATTAGGCATCGTGCGGAACTAAGGTCGCTCGATGTTTGGAAAGCCAGCGGACCGGATGGTATTCCAGCGGTGGTTCTCAAGAAATGCGCAGCGGAGTTGTCAAGGCGAATGTTCAACCCATTCCCAAAAAAGGGGATAGGTCCGAGCCAGGTAACTATCGACCCATAGCTGTCACCTCAGTTCTCTGCAAGGTGCTTGAGCGGATAATAAACTCCCAACTAGTCCGCTACCTAGAGGGTCACTCGTTAATTAGTGACCGACAATATGACTTCAGGTCAAAACGGTCTACGGGTGACCTTCTAGCGTATATCACGCACCTATGGGGTGAAGCTATGGACAAGCATAGAGAGTCCGTGGCCATCAGCCTTGACATAACCAAAGCCTTTGATAGAGTCTGGCACCGTTCGCTTCTATCCAAGCTTCCAGCATATGGTCTGCCACCCCAGCTGTGCAACTGAGGCCCTAGACAAGTGTCAAACATTTCTATTCTATTCATAGAATAGATATAAAAATGTATGAGATTGACATAAGCGTTGGCGTTAGCTTATGTCAATCCAATACATTTTTTAATCTATTCTATGAATAGAATAGAAATCTTTGCCACTTGTCTAGGGCCTCTGGATTGCCGCATTCCTGCGTGAGCTCCGTATTAGAGTCCTTTGTGACGGATCGGCCTCCAATTATTTGCAGGTCACCGCTGGGGTGCCTCAGAGGTCCGTCCTGTCGCCCACCCTGTATCTTTTGCATGTCAATGACATGTTTCCCTTGGCAACATTCATTGCTATGCAGATGATAGTACAGTGCATGGGCGATATCTCGGACATCCTGCGGCTAAACAGACTGACATCGAGGCAAAACGCCTAGAACTTGTCGCTGAGCTCGACCAAGTATTATACCGCATTTCTAAATGGGGTTGTGAGAATTTGGTCGAGTTCAATGCCAAGAAAACAGGTGTGCGCGTTCTCTGCAAAAAAGTCTCCATTCCTTCCCCTTCCCTCTCTTCAGAACACAGCGTTACCACTACAAGATAGCCTAAGTATCCTGGGTATGACATCAGCCGAGACCTCAACTCCAAGAACTACATCGAGTGCGTCATTAAAACCGCCTCCTGTAAACTCGGTGTTCTGAACAGGGTGAGGCGGTACTTCACGCCCGAGCAGCTCAGTTTTCTTTATAAGACACAGGTTCGTTCCTGCGTGGAGTACTGCTCTCATCTTTGGGATGGCTCCGCACAGTACTTACTGGATGCACTCGATAGGTTGCAGCGGCGAACAGTCCGTATCATCGGAAGCCCGGAGGCTACTAAGACCCTTTAGCCTTTTCAGCTGCAAAGAGACATCGCCTCAATGGCTGTCTTCTATCGCCTTTACCATGGAGAGTGTTCTGAAGAGCTCTTTGAATTAATCCTACCCTCTCCCTTTTTATCCAGAACGACACGTGCGAGACTAAAGTGCCACCCTTTCACAGTGGAATCTAAAGGGTCTCGAACCAAACGGTTCAGCACTTCATACTTTTGTCGCTCAATTAAAGCCTAGAACTCTTTGCCAGCGCATGTGTTCCCATCTAATTTTGATCCTGGGTCGTTTAAGCGAGGCGTGAAAAAGCATCTCACTAAGCCGTCATAGTGGAGGCCACCATACCAGTAGTTTGGCTTTTGGAATGGTGTTCGTCACTTCTGGATTCCACTTACTGCTTACCATCAGGCAGAGTGGAGTCACTTTGGCAGGCTAATATAAAAAAAAAAAAAGAAAGGTCTTGAAAGTTAGATCACAAAGTTATAGTAGAAATAAATTATGATGAAACTATTTACATCTTCGTCATTTTCATCGTCTACGGTGGGTCTTAAGTTTTAAAGATACTAAACGAGATCTGTGGTATGAGTTTAACGTAATATTTGCTTGCAGACCACACAAGGCTTTGCTTCTAAATGTATTTAACTTGTTAACATTAGCGGGAATTACATGATGAACGTACATGTTATTTGCGATGCAACGTGAGCAAAAGTAGTTTTAAAACTGATTTTTTTTATATTACAGTTAATTATTGTAATTGTAAAACATTAATATGATGATGATGATGGTTATTTTTATCATCATTTAAGCGAAAAACTTTTACTCTTGGACAAAGAGCTCCACATCAAGCAGAGCATAAATGAGATTTTTCTTTCAATAATCGCAACTTCCGAGGCGACGGTTAATTTGGCAGCACGCAGAAACTTACTTCTGTAGCAATTTCCCTATTATCCTAGCGAAATACGATCATTACTACTAGCTAGAGGAGTGTCGGTATTGCGATGCGCCGTTCTTCCTATCCTCTGCGGCCGAGTTGGCCTGCGGGCGGCGATCGGGCAGTCGCCGCCCGATCAGCACGGGCCCGAGACGGCAGTGCGCGTGTTCCGCACGCGCCTCTCGAAGGAGGGGGGGCTTGGCCCCTAAATCGGACGGGGCCCGCTCGCGGTGAGCGGGCCATGGCCCGTCGGGGTCGCGGATGAATGCGCAAGCGACTTCCGTGACCCCGACACTCTGGCCGTCTGGAGGAACACCGTGGGTTTTAGTCGGTATGCTGGCCGCGCTTTGAGTGCGGTCTGAGTGTCCGACATAACCCCCGCCTTGCCCGGGCGGGTGCGTATGCGTAATGCATTTCCCACGTAAAAAAAAAAAAAAAAAAATCCAAATTGAGGAAATGTAAAAAGACACATAAAATACTATCATTCTCACATGAATATAATTGTAAACATAAAATGAAAGTAAACCATTGCTTTAAGGATAAAAACTATGACAGAAAACAAAATAATTTGAAATTAAATGAGAGCTTGCAAGTGCCTGCCAAAATACGCCTCGGGCATACGCACGAAGCGCGAGCGTCTACACAGCAGTGAAGTTAACAAATCTTATATTCGATGAAATGAATGTCTCAATGTGTGTCAAAATGTGTAGAACTGTATCTCTAAGTCCTTCGTTATCGAAGCATGGTATTCAGAAGTGAAGACACTAGATACACTAGCAGCGGTTATCGTTCATGGTCCAATAGCAGACTAACATTGAAAATTTAAAAAAAATTATGCTCCTGGAATTCTTGACATCCATACATACGTTAAATGCTTATGTTCGATAAATGTTAGTACCTATATCCAAGACTCTAGCTAGCAAACTTGACATTCATATTTAACTACATTTACAAAACGTTTCTCCGTAATCTAATGTTCGAACAGGTACAAAAATATGTTTTTATGCGTGTTCATATAAATCTGCTTTGAATGACGTTAATCTTGATAGACGGGCTGGCTTAGTTTTATTCATTATGTTTAAATATATTTTTTAGTTTAGTAATAAAATTTGTAGTAAATTTACTAAGAGGCATGTTATGGAGCTCGCTTGTACATTTCTGTTATGCTTTATTCTTTAGGTGAACTATTAAGAACACGTGCCTCTTTAGTAAAAAAAAGACTGAGTCATCAATTCATCATATATATTGAAGTGACTTTTTCCATAACGAGTGAATAACTTATCTAGGGATTGACATATTTATTAAAAGAAAAATTACTTCGCCTAACTTAGCACCACGAAAAAAAATTATTCACTCATTTTCTCGTCTTTTAAGCTAATTATACACATGTCTATTGACACTAGCATGGTTAGATTGATGAATGTGATCATAATAGTACTTTTTATTTATGGTATTTATATGAATTTTATTATTGAAGCCTCTGGCAAATTTCCTTAGGTATTAAGACCTGCACGTTAAAAAATCCTTGGTTTTCTTCTCGATAGTTGCGTGCTATCCCGGCAGTATTGTCATACGGTAGTGTCTTGTATCGTCTAAAGGCCTGCACAAACGAGGGATTTTTGTCCCCGTGAGACAAAAATCCCCGAATCATGTAAAAATGTCATATGACACCGAGAGACCGAACTTGAGATACAAGTTCGGTCTCTCGGTGTCATACCGTAATTTGGGGGACGTTTTGTGCGGGATATTTCTAGTTCTTCGTGTGCGTGATTCGATACAATATATAAGATATCTATATCGATGGACAAACAAGCAATATATATTATTAAAAAAACAAAAAGTGCGCCTGTCTAAAAAAAAGAGAAAAGAAAAAAAATTTTTTCTCGTGCTGACGTTACGTTGAAATTTTATATACCCTATGTCACTCCCACAACCAATACGAATATAATGACACCTCATACGTTAAAATCCATCAAGCTATTTAGGCTGTAGAGCGTGCCAAAAAAATACACATACATACTCACATACATACATACATACGCTCGAAAAACATTACCCTCCTTGACTGCGGCAGTCAAGCAAAAAGTACCCGGAGACCGTCCCTCGTCAGTGCAAGCCTGTAATAGGTTTTTACAAACAGAAAACCAAACAGACATAAGAAGTTTTCTTTAACTTGTAATGCAGTTTAGTGTTGAATCTTATATTATGTTTGATTTCTATAATAAATGACTGTATTAATTATAATATATCAGAAAAAAGTTTGATACTGACCTAGTGAGTATGGAATTTGCTATATTTAATTTCAACACGAACAAGAACAGCTATATCTATAGTTATATTATATTGTAAACATTTAACCCTTCTATAAACCCCTTAGCAGCTGTGGGCGTTACAGTAACTTGAATTATGGTGATAAATCGACTAGTATAGATAGGCGAAGAAACATGGCTATTGGATTTACTCTGAATTCAAATAAACTGTATTTTTATTGAGAGTACCTATCTATTTAATTAAATCTGTAAATTATTATAATAAAAATAAGTTTCAGTTTATCTCTCGACTTGAAATTAGTTTTTTAGAATGAGTTCGTAAACCTTAGTTTATGGACAAATCGTTGAAGTAACGATCGAACCCTATCGATATCAACTCTTTAGGCAAGAGTAAATAAAAATACAAGATACCTATTATTCAATGTAAAATGTAATTTGATGGCTAGCCAAGGTTTCACATTAAATAATAAAACTTTCATATATAAAACATTAGTATTGTGTTTTATTTATGTTAAATAAATAAATGCAAGTTAAGAAAGTACAATATTAAGCCGATTACCTGCTTGCTGCTGCTGAAATGTAATTTAATGTATACCAAACTCACTTGCAAATCAAGTAACGCATAAAATGTGTCAAAATGTAATCAAGCCTGCATTTCACTAATAGCTTACCCTCTTACCATGAATTCACGAACTTAAATCGTGGTAAATTCAGACAAACAGTGCCAATAAATGTAAACCATTATATGCGATGCACGTCAGATAAACTAGCATGCATAAAGCAACATGACCTTTATGCATTAGTAACAAAGGGATGATATTCAAATACTAGCAGTATATAACTAAAATGTATAGTTTATCATCTACTTAACCATCAAACGTCAGTCAAATGTAGTATCAATAGCAAAATCAGCATGCGACTTTTGTGACCCAATACATAAAACTTAATGGTTTTATTCAGCAGTAGCCGATTCTCCGGGATTATTGTCATAAATTCAATCGTAAATTTAAAAATATGAACAGCGAAAAAGTATTTGACGGTATGGTTTAGAACATTTTTGCAATAAAATTATAATAATCCTAATGCGCAATACGTCTAAGGTAAAGAGCCTATCGACTAATTTTATAATTCGGAGATGATACCTATTTATTGCCGAATTATGTGCTAAAATGCTAAAATGCATTTGAGAGGTACTAATTTTGTAGTAATTGCACTATGGTTTGTTTTTGGGTAATGTATCGAAAGAGAACTACTGCCACTATATTAGCTACTAAACTATGGCCGTAATTGCTTCTCCAACCACAACTGTAACTACTGTAAATCGAATACGACTTATAAACTACAAAATACACTAAATGAAAAATAAAAATCGGTTCAATGACGAAATTTTTATTACAAATTATAAAAGTCTATCTGCGATAATTTCCTATAATTCGATAGGTGGCGCTTAATCTTAATATCCGTTTTAGTAACATAAGTTGAAACTAAATTGCCGCCTTGACGGGTTTATTACCTAATACTTTACGACATGTTTAAATATTGCCAAAATGGTATGAGTAACCGTAATTCAATTCAGAAAAGAAAATAAATCTACGTGGTATCCTATTCTTTTAAACTAGTGACAGACGTTAATCCATATTGTAAATGGATGCATCATAACAAATATGTTAATAAAATAAAATTTGTTCTAACTGATAAATTCAAAAATACTAAACCTTTCTTTTTATCTTACTTTTTATCCAGAAATTCTCACTAGATCGAACTCTACGCGGATGAATTATTTCTTTAGTTCATTTAGACAAAGGCGTGGGCAAAATCAATTTTATAAAATCATCTAAAAACTTAAATATATAAGCTGTGAACTTTCTAAATATAAAAAAATTATGCCTAACTAATTTTAGTAAAGAGTATAACGTGAGTTTGGAGTCTATAGCTTTAAAAATAAAAGTATTTTCATACAAACTTACACTCTCTATGTCACCCCTTATGTTGTAAGGGTTGTTTTGAAAAATAATTAACTAATTTCATACAAACTTTGCCACCCTTTTTTTACTCCCAGAGATGAATTTCGAAAAATCTTCTTGTCTTAGTGAGCACCTATGTACTAAAAGTAACCCTCATGCAAAATTTAAGAGTTCTAGCACTTGTAGTTTTCTCAGATTTCGTGATGAGTGAGTAAGCGACCTTTTGCTTTTATATATATAGATTACCTAAGATATACAACCAACCTAACCCTAACTGTTTTTGTGCTATAGCAAAAACATGTTTTGTGTAATATATATTTATGATAAAAGATTAAATTAACTGACGTGAAACATTTATTTCGGTAGACTATTATTCAAAGCAATATGTAATCAACCAATGAAAATACAAAATGTAACATAAATCGTGATTTCTAATCCCGCCTTGATCTATTAAATTAAAATATTAAAAGGGTTCTCTCCCAAAATTCAAGTAGCCATTAAATCGCTTCAGTCGCCTCATAACGGATTCAGTAATTTGCCCATACGTCTTGTTATGGTCGTTCAACAAGATTAAAACCCCTGGCCACCCTTCATAAATCCTACCCTGTACTCCAAATACGATATATTATTCATAGATACGTAAAAACGAAGCCTGCAGACGCCAAATTGTCAATGGAAGGTGGGTTGATACAACTATTTACTGCAGATTTTGGAGTAAACCACAAATAAAATGGGGTCTATGCATATTATAGTATCATCATATGGACGGTGCGGTAGTTTATTTGTCCCGAGGGTTCCGTTTATAGGGTCGCTTTTATTGGGTGAAGTGTCAATAGTAAAATTCTGATGCGGTCAACGTTCGCACGAGTCGAGGTTTCGTAACTGAAAACAAACATCACACATGTGTCCAACTTTATTGGAAACGTACGTGTCTTTAAACAAACTACCTATTTTAAATTGTTGAACTGTTACTGTTCTTTTCAATAAATATGTCGAATTATTTCATCTATTTAATAAATGACACATAATGTACAATTGCATAGTTGTTTCAGAATTTATGAAACAAATGTAAGAAAAATAAGTAGCCAAGATGATTGCAAAATTGCAAAAACTTTTACCAACTTAAAACACTTACGTTCAATTATAAAATAATAAACTGTGTTGGATTCATACGAAATCGGCTTATAGTCATGCTTTATTATTTGATATGAATTTATAATGTTAACCAACGATAACAATGATACATAAATACATACCTAATAAATCTACGTTAAGCATATCTCAAGGAGAACATTAAAACTGATATTGCTTCATGTTCCCCAATCACCTTATGTTCGTAGGCGCAAGACTATAAACGGCTGAGTTACCCGCTTACAGCGATAAAGTATCGCTACCGTTTTGATCCCGCCTATAAAATATTAGTAAAATAGTCCTGGTAAACGCTAAGCACACAATAAAATTCAATCATGTTCACAGGCGGTACAGTTTGTGTCCCACAAGAATGTTTTATGGTGACATTGCTCCCACGCCCGTTGCGAATCAGCTCAGTACATTCCGCTTCAAGATGAATGGATGTCCACACTAAAATATATCGGACACAGTTTACCATGGATGTTGTCGGAAGTTGTTGACGGACGGTTTTCAATGAATACCATTCATTGGAACAAAATCATAATATATTTATGAGGAATCATAAGGATGTGTCTTGTAAACTTATCGTTTCCGCCGGTCCAAAATTAATGCTATCCCAGTAGACATTTGACCTGATTTCCCTCCCATTCGCGTGCATATATTATAAACATTATGTAAGGAAGTATTTTCATGGTTTCAACCACTTCGCTCTTGTTCCAGTCCCAATCTGTTTGCTGATATATTTATTACAGACATTACTAGTACTTTGGAATTATTGTAACTAAAATTATTACACATGCAGTATTACAATTATAGCTACAATGATTCTCAAGCCAACAATTTTCAACATAACTGTACAGTTTCTTACTAAAATAACACCTGCCAAATCTATACATATAATAAAAATGTAACCGATCGCTGTCTGTACATGGAAGATATATAAGAAAAAAAAAATTGGGGCCTTTATCAACGCAAATAGAACCCAAAACAATGATTGTTACAATTTTTGTCTGTTTGTCTGTTTGTCTGTGCGTTTGTTCACGCTAATCTCAGAAACGGCTTATCCGATTTAGATATGGTTTTCACTAATACATTGTGGTAAGCATCACTTAACATTTAGTGTTTGTTTCATGTCAATCGGTTCATAAATAAAAAAGTTATGCCAATTTAAAGAATCACGTCGAACATTTGTTAATTTACTACGAAATCTGATAGAAACAGAGACTTTAACAGGTTACGGAATTAGCTGATAGCGTTTTTATTTTTCGGATTCCGCTCATTCTAAACAATCTTCCGTTTAGTTTTAAATGAGTCCAGTTTCCAGTGAGCCTATGTTTCGCGATGACAATTAATAAAGCCTAAGGTCAGACACAACTAAAAGTTGTGGGCGTGGATCTAAGTATTAACTGTTTTTCGCACGGTCAGCTTTATGTGGCTCATCACGTGTTAGCATTCCTAGCAGCCTGTATGCTTTGATCCCCGATGGCTATACGTCTAATCCATACATCCATACACCCATACATATTATATAAGGCTTTGTCCTGACTGACTGACTGACTAACAGACAACGCACAGCCTAAACTGCTGGTCGTAGCGACTTGAAATTTGGAGGGTGTGTTTGTCTAAATGTCTAGAGGTTGTACTAAAAAAGGGTTTTTTTAAATTTAATTCCTAAGTGTGTAAAAAGGGATGAAATCGATTATATGAATCTTCTTCATTTTTAACTTACAGTTTTGAAATTTTATTTTGGAATACTTCTATTTAAATTAAAAATATCCTTATAATTTTATTTTAACAGGGGTGGATTTAGAGGGGTGAAATTAGGGATGAAATATTCTATACAAAAATCTTTAGCTTCTGAAGCTAGCGACTCGAAATTTACAGGGAGGGGGAGGGAGGGAAAGGAGGGAGGAAAAGGAGGAACTGATGAGAAGGAGGAAGGGAGGGGAAAGTGAGAGGGAAGTGATGGGGAAGTGAGAGGAAAGTGATGGGGAAGTGAGGGGGAAGTGAAGAGGAAATGCGGGAGAAGTGAAGGGAAAGTCAGGGAGAAGTCAGAGGGAAGTAAGGGGAAAGCCAGGGAGAAGTGAGGGAGAAGTGAGGGGAAAGTGAGGGGAAGTGAGAGGAAAGTGACGGAGAAGTAACGGGGAAGTGAGGGGAAGTGAGGGGGAAGTGAGAGGGAAGTGAGGGGGAAGTGAGGGGGAGTGAGGGGGAGATAACAAATAGTATGAAATACAGTATTTAAACAATATAAAAATGTCTATTGGCAAAAAACGACATTCACGCGAGCGAAGCCCAAAAGGTCACTCACTCACTTATCAAGAAATCTCAGAAACAACAAGTGCTAGGAATCTCAAACTTTGCATTGTCATTCCTATTAGAATATAGGTGCTCACTTAGACGCAATTTTGCGAAATCCATCCCCTAAGGGGGTATAAAGAGGTAGCAGTTTGTATGCAATTTCTATAGTTTTTATAGTAGGATTACCAAATTACTAGAAAATACTCTTTTTTTAATATTCAGAAACCACCCTTATTAAATGGGCAAATAAGAGTCGCAAGTTTGTGTGAAAGTGGTTTGTCAGTTTTAACGGTAGCGGGTTTAAACTGGATTCGCCATAGAGACGGATAATACTGATACAATGTACGCCATAAAATCAGGCACGCAATATTCTCATAGAGGCACCCATCTGAATTTTCACGCGAACGAAGTCGCGGGCAACAGCTAGTACCAAATAAAAACGTATTATTTTGAAGATGCAAAGGGTAACAAAAAAGAAGTCCAACATGTCTATTTTTAATAGGTTTTTAATTTTAAAGGTCCAAAGGGTACATAAAAGGAGGTCTAATAGGCACATTGTTTATTATATATCTTGAAGAGGGTCCAACGGAACTTTAAATCAGTACTTTCGAGGGTCGAACGGGTACTTTTGTGTGGGGGTCTAAACTTGGAGGTCCAATGGGTACAAACCCAAACTTTTACGATAGTTTAATCGATACCTACCATATATTTTTTATTTCATGGGAGTATAGGTGGTACTATAGAATCTGTACATTATTAATGCATCGAGGCAGTTAACGAAACTTAATTTAATAATCACTGTACATAAAATATTATTTAGGAATGCAACTTATGACATCAATCTAATATAAGTTTTTAACGCTATCATTATCTGTAATCCAATATGTTACTCAGTTGCTTATAATTTGTAGAGAATTTCAAAGGACTATAATTTTCTGGCAGATGCGTTACTCACCTGCACAAATCAAAATATATAGTTTTTGTTGTTTTTTATACGTTTGATGACTCTATAGTAACACTAATTAGTATTACATGAGGTAGCCCTGTCTGTGTAGAGGGTGCCTGTGATGCGCTAGCTATTGTAAAGCCCTGCCACACTGGAAGTAAAATAGCTGCGAGACCTTGACTTGTTAAAGTTATAGATTGTTGAAAATTTACAAAAAAATCTGCAAAGGCATACAGCATAAGTTGAATTTTAGGTAGATCTGCTTGGATTTATAGCATTTTATTAAGTTTTGTGAATTCTTTTTAACTTGTCTATGATGTACGTAAGTGAGATGCAGTTTAATAAAATTATAACCAGAATCTCTCGAAAATATTTATATACAAAATGTACAGGTATTAGAGTTAACATGATTGTTAACGTTAGTTGCCTATGTAGACATAAAATGTATGTTTCGATGGCAAGAAAGTGCATAAAATTAATATTAAATTTAATTATTTTTTGATCAAAACTAGAATAAATAATTTTTTATTTAATCCAACAACAAAAGCCATCACTAAACATTAACATATTTAATAAGTCACTCTATTAGTCCACACTTTAGGTCCACACACAGAGCTGTCATTAATTCATTGCCGCGCTTACTTAGACAAATAACGTGTGGAAACGAAACCGCGGGTTTGTATGGCGCACACTTAACTTTGTAATCGACCGCATCAATCAAATGGGTCTTAATGAATAGTTTGCTTAAGGGCGAGCTTCGATAATCTCGGCGGCGATAGGGTTACACAATGGGAGGTTTTAATGTCCATTTTTTATTCAATACATGCTATAAGGTTTTAGACGACGATGGGGTTAACGATTTATCGGTGAAATGTGACAAGTTTACGCTAGTTAATTTAGGTTTTTGGTCGAGTTAAGTTTAAGAAGTCATTAAAATTTTGTTAGCTATAAAATAAGAAAGGTACTTTTAAAATTTAAAGGTACTTTTAAACTTTAACTGGTTTGTTATCTCAGTACTAACCATTAGTTTTAAAGGGTTATGAAACTTTTAAATATTCGCTTGCTATTGATTTGGAAATTGCTCACTCATAATATTTTTATTATTCAAGTAAACTCTTGGTTAGAGGTTTTCTTTTTAGTTTACGATGTACGTTTGTGGATTGAAAAAACAAAGCAAAACATAAACCATGACTAAAAACAAAAGTGAAATTCTCCCATATCGAATATCGAACACAAATAAATAAACCAAATCTAAACAGGCTAAATTCACTCACTATCAAGTAATTTATAGTCTCCTAAGGGCGTTTTAACGTAGGGATTTTTTTCCGCATTGATTTATACCCTAAACATGGATACGTAAATAAATAAGTATAAACTTGAAATAATACTTAGTTCTAGTAAAATGTACCTATGACATTTTCCTTCCTGAAGTTTTTTGAAGGATGTATATGTTTGAGTTATATTGGCCTATTTGACTCATTGGTGCACTTTAGATTGTCTGTTTTAGGTACTTGGAATTTAATAGTCGAGATCAGATGGTGATAATGGTATTCAATTCAGATAGATTAGTCTAGAAGTCTTGATGTCTACTTCAAATTAAGGCAATCTTTAATTTTAAAGCCATAAAGTTTAATTTTTCACAAAAACGATGTCACTATCAATTTCTTTTACTATATTTTGATCCAAATATAATAAATTTAATGCGAGCAAGCACCAAATTCAATAGCTACGATTAAAACCTTGAACTTCATCACAACCGCCACAAACTATTAACAGTAAGTATCGATACTATCAAGTAGTTTGTTTATCAAACTAATATTTATACTCCCACCGTTCTAACACTAAATGATGAATGAACGGTACCGATCTGTATCATTCCCGTCTCATCTACTTCGTTGTTAATATCCCATTGTCATATTATATTTATAATAGATTCATATCGTATGTGAATGTTTTCCGTTACGTTGTAGGCCAGATAACAGCAATGAATGTAGGGTCACGCTATTATTTCTCATTGCGAGTGCGAGCACGGTAGCCTACCAGATAAACTAGCGCCACTGAGAGAGGTGCCAATCCCTATTTCTCTGTGGCCTTGTCTACCGCTAATGTAAGAAAAGAAATGATAGACTGTATTTGAAACAACTAAAAGATCTACAGATGTAAATATAGTCAACCCTTATTATCCCTGTTGCCAATATAACGTGATCTCTCAAGGGTTTTAGGAGCAATAGAATCGCTACTCATTAGAAGGTAGACATGTCATTATTATCATTGCAGTGTTGTTATACATATTATTATGGTTTTCTATAAGATTTATGTTCTTATTCTAAGCAGGTTCAAATGTAAAAATAAAATACTTTATTTTATGAAAACATCCAATGTTTAGGCTTAATGCTTAATGCCAGGATAACTTTACTGAAAATGCTAAAATGTTTTGCAATTTTACGCTATTACGATTTCAACTAAGTGTGTCAGTAGGTACACATAATAAAAAATAATAAAAAAGTTCACTTTCTAATATAAAGCACCGGTTATAATATCAATTTGCCGAACAAGATGAGTAATTACTATGAGACTGCTTTGATAAATGCGTTGTGAAATATGTACCATACAGATTTGATTGGATCCGGTGTAGCACATGAAATCGGTCAAAGTAATGAATCTGTTTGGACGAAATAATATCCTTTATTAGTTCGTGTGTCAATAGACAGAGGTATGAAGAAAGAAACCTTGCATTTTAATACTCGTTAAATAAAGATAGAAACGATTAAAATATCAGGCAGACGGCAGATGGTGTAAGTAGCTCAGTCAGTTAATCTATACTAATATTAATAATACTAAAGTAATTCTGTCTGTTACGCTTTCACGCCCAAATCACTGAACCATGTTTGATGAAATTTGGTATAGAGATAGACTAGACCTTAAGGAACATCATAAGAGATATCTATTATTATATTATATCTAAAAAAAATTACTCGAAAATGTTGGGGATGAAAGTTTGTATGAAAAATCGTCAATATATATAAACAAACATTTTCATAATTAGTAAAAATAAAATATATTGTGCGATAACCGACATTCACGCGGATGGAGCTGTTGGCAACAGCTAGTTAATTATAATATTTTTAGCCTTTATAAAAATATATCTATGCAAAAAATTCTATCTACAGTTGATATCTCTAACTTACACATGCATACACACACATAAACACACAAACACACAAACACACACACACATACACACACACACTGGTTGAGGTACCTACTGGTTACACTTTTCTTAGATTAGATTCACTATTATGACTCAGGCTACTGCTCAGCTACTGTATGAGTTGATCGATCGATGCGGTTAACCAATGTTTCCGCAATCATACCTTAAATAGATGACCACTATTTTACACTTCCCTTGCAGATTGTGCAGTTATTGCTAGTGCTACAATATTAAATCGAATGGATATAATATAAAGGAAAGTCGCAAATCTATGAATACATAATTTGAAAATTTTATATGGATCGACTTAAAATCTCCAGATATAACCAGTAATAAATAAAACAAAAGTAATTGTTGCTATTATCTAGAAACAAATTGCTGTCCATTCTAGTACTTTGTATAATTTTTAAAATATAAGTTCGAAATTAGTTGTCTAACCTCTGTTAAATGCCGCTTTGTTGCTGCTCTTGTTGAAAATTAACTACTGCGGTGCGGTTAACTGGAAGCTTAGGCCGCATGTCAGCGTAGTCTTTAAGTGACAAGCAAGTTTACAAAGCTATAGTTCTACTATTCATATTGTTTAACGAACAATACAAAGACCACACTTGTGGTTAAGAAGTAACGCTGACCACCGAAAAAGCCATCGTGTGCCGCGAGTTCGTTAATATTTCGGAAGTTAGTGTACTTACTGCAAAAGTTGGTTTTAACAAAACAAAATCTTACTTATCTAAACCTTATCCCTACAGGTCATTTCCTGCTACAACTATTGCATAAATAGTTAATTGTAAGTGATTGACATATATTCAAATCAGAGTAGACCGTCAAAACCTCTGATCAAGTGTTCATGGCTAAATTATTGACAATGACAGTTCGTGACAACATAAAACTTACATACAATCAGTCATTGTAATACATACGACTAATGATCGTAAGATATTGATGGTTATTTGGTAATTGCGTTAGAAGTTAAATGATAATTAATCAATGTATTTTACTGCCACCACACCTAAAATACTACAGTATTATACACACTCAGAAGACAATATGGCAAATGTCCATAAAAGGCTAACACTCTTATAAGTAATGACCAATTTTATCGGTCACTGATTAAACACTTTTCTATTAATTTTACAAATATACAACTTTATTATTTAGCTGTAAATTTTATTTACTTTTACATTGAAACGTCTTCCTCTATTACTTTGAAACTTACTAGAACAAAACCTTTCAAAATAAAATGCTCTAAACGATGGTTGAACATTGTAATCATATAATAGTTTGTATTAATTTTATGTAGGTATTAATGTATAATTTAGCTACAAATTATATTATTTAATTTCCGTATTTTATCCATTATAATCTGTGTTTTGTTAGAAACACCTATTAATATTACTCTGCTTCGTTTAGTGCACCTACTTCGAGTGTTTTTCATCACCTTGGGCTGACTGGTAGAGAATGCTTTTAGCATTAAGTCCGCCGTTGTACTTTCGTGCATGAAGTTCAATACATAAATAAAATAAAATAAAATAAATAAAATATAAAAAATCAAGGAATGTGTTATAAATATTGATTTCTTTAACATTGCGATGAATGTCTTCGTGTAAACAATAAAACCAGCTTTGGAGTAAACATGGTGTAACAAATTCTCAACACCATAACGTTTTAAAGTATACATAATGGTTTCCTGTACATAATGGTGGTCGTGTTTTTTCTATTTACTGGTCTAACTTTATTTAAATCTGATAGTCAACTTACAATTATTCTGCAAAATGAACTTATTTATTACAACCGATATTAAAATACGATGTTTACCTCCTTAAGAATGACTTATGCGAAGCATTTGAGTAATTACAAGAATCAGGGCGTACAAATCTAAGATCACGAGTGCCCTCAATGTATGCAATTAGAGCCCGGCACATTTTGATTAGTATGAGTAGAGCACACGTTTGACTGTCGTATAATGTCAATAAAGCAATTATCAGTATTAAACTGGTTATAAGTATTACGAACTTTTTCATAATAGCTCTTACGATATGAAAAACGTATTGTCAAAATAGCACACATACCTACTTAAGATAGGATAATCTAAATTTCAGTAAAGTAGTTATTCTCTGCCATGCCTTAGCAGTTTGCAATGATGATAATTGGGACGATCTCCATCATTCCTGGATCGACTGACTGCTTACAATTTAGCTGAGTGCAGTCAGGCACACCATACTTATCACCTATCAGTTTTGCAGTTGTAATAAATGAAACAATGATAAATTGCTTTAAATACTTATTGTATAAGCTATACTAAAAAAAATTGATTTTGAACTTTATTACAAAGTCGCTACAGCCTTACACAAGGCATATCAATAAAAACAATATAACATAATAATTGTTGATACATAGATAGATAATATCATTAAATAAATGTATATGTTTTGTAAGCACATTATTTTTGCATCATACGTAATGGAAAAGAAACCTTAAGCTTCTTATTTACCAAGTTAACTCTTTACCAAACTGCCTTTGACATTACTGACATACAGCAAAACAAAAATCGTAAAGAAACCATTACTTACTTGATATTCATTCAAAACTGCGAATATATGTTGAAAAATTACTGTGTTCAATAAACATGCCCTATTTTGTCAAGGAGGATAAGGTTTTACGAGCGTATGTATGTATGTATGTATGTGAGTATGTATATGTGTGATATAGGGTACATAATATTTCCATGAAGCGTCAGCACGAAAACATAAATAGGTTTCTTTCTTTTCACTTTGTTTTATGCAGGTGGGTTTTTTGTTTTTTAATAATATTATATATTTCTTCTGCGTCTGTTATCATCTCAATTAATCTGCCACACACAAACCACTGCTGGTCATCTGTCTCAATTTATATAACGAACTTCTAGAAGAAATGTAGAAAGATGAAAGAAATGTTAATGAACCGCTAAAAATGTTGTCTCGTTTGGTAATCGAATACTTTAAATCTCAGTGGAAACATGCACTACTGCACTATCAACGTACTCTAGATCTATCAAATTATTTTTAAAGAGTATCCTTGTAAACTGTTACCTACATCTTTATATTATGGGTGATTTGTCAATAAACGCACACATAAATAAAATTGGACTGTAAAAACGCAAGACCATATCGATTGGTTATAAGTACTAATCGATCCCGTATAGGTTTCTAAACGACTGGCAACTAGGTCTATTATACGTAATAAATTATAAATGTAGTTATAACTGATATCTCTTTAAGGTCTACTGAGAACAATTAACAATAATCTTCCGAAGATGCCTACACGCGCCATAAATCACATTTTTATATCTATTAAATAAACAGCAAATACGTAATTTAAAACTTAAGCAAAAATTACTTGGCACTAAAAATCTCTATTACAAAAAACCAATAGACCTCCACAGAACTATAAGTATGTCATAAAATCTCAACAATAATTACTGACTTTCTCATTTTAAAACTGTGTAATTATATTAGATTGGACATACGAAATGGCAAGCAACATAATGGTTATTTGTTTTTAACAACATAGTTCACAATTGGCCTTCTCTACAGCTAATTATATCAAAGTATAGTAGCATGTTTAGAAACGGAGACTGGCATGCTCCCGATCCCGATGCTAGTCGCCGTTTATGGTGCTAAAGTCCGGAGCTATAACTGAGTTTTTTTGTTAACCAACCATATGGTCACTCGGATAAAAATAGATTGTAAGAGGTTCCTTAAGGAATGGCTAAAGAATTTAGACGGAGACAAGGTATCCGTTAAATATTATAGCGGTTAAAAAATATATATATCTACCTAATTTTTTTTTTTTTTTTTATATTAGCCTACCAAAGTGACTCTACTCTACCTGATGGTAAGCAGTAAGTGGAATCCAGAAGTGGCGGACACCATTCTAAAAGCCAAACTACTGGTATGGTGGCCTCCACTATGGCGGCTTAGTGAGATGCTTTTTCACGCCCCGCTTAAAAGACCCAGGATCAAAATTAGATGGGAACACATGCGCTGGCAAAGAGTTCCAGGCTTTAATTGAGCGACAAAAGTATGAAGTGCTGAACCGTTTGGTTCGAGACCCTTAATTAAAAAATAATCTGACTTTATGCTATTTGACACAAAAAAAAAACAGGAAAGGAGCTTGAAAATATCTAGAAAACAAGTTCTGTGTCGCGAGGTACTTGATAAATATTTCAATTATACCTAACCGAACCTACAGCCTCTTACATAGCTGTCCCAGACATTCCCTCTGTGCCACAAGGGCCAGTAAAACTAAACTAATAATAGAAAGAGGAAAGATTTAATTTTAACTAATTTGAAAAATCCTTCACCTTTAGAAAGCTACAAATAAAACGGTTAACATAGACTATTTTTAATAACTAACTGTGCCCCACGGCATCGCCCGCGCGTAAAATATGTTTTGTTCTATCTCTCGGGAACCAGACTGATTTTCGGGATAAAAAGTAGCCTAGGTCCGTCTTCGGCACCAAATCTATCTACGTCCTAGTTTTCATCGAAATCGGTTCAACCGTTTAGGCGCTGAGTGGTAACAAACACATGCGTGTGTTTGTTACCACTCAGCGCCGAAACGGTAACACACACACACACATACACTTAAACAATAATTTAGCATCTACAATAATTATTAATAGATATTTAACATACTTTTCAGTCATTTTTTAAATTTAAATATTTTAAGTGCCTTTGTTAATCTGAATGATGCCTTCTTATATCGAAGCAAAGCGAGGGCGGATGACTAGTTAATCATATTTTAAAAGTAATGTACCGCTGACTGTTGCATTCACAAATCATGTCTGATCGAACTTCTTTTTCACTACATTTGGCACCATAGTAAGATTGGATGTCAGAGTGTGTCTGCGGCCTTGCCCGCTGACCTCCAAAACTCAAGTGATTATATTTCTAACGTAGTCATGCAAAATTAAACACAAAAATAGAAATAATAGTGGCCGTTATTACGACAAACTAATATTTTGTACCTTGTTTTTGATAGCACTTATTATGTAATTAACTAATTACAGTTAACCTTGCACATGTAGAGGCCGAAACAATTTCACTAGCGAAGATTATCTCATAAATAATTTGACATTAATCAACGGTGTAAAAGCCTGTAAGTAAATGTAGTTACTTACAATTCAGTATAACATTGACTGGCTCTGACCGCTAAGAGCATGGGAAGTGTCCCATGCTCTTTCTCATAGCGGCATCCTACCTGTATACTAATAAGTTTATGTGCAGTTTTTATAAAAATCTTTTCTAAACATTGAATGTAACCAGAAACTTAATAGTGATGAAAAACGTCGATAGAACTGTAGTGATGATATTACTAACATAATGTTCTTTTCAGTAATATCTGTATGTAGGTACGATTCAATTAAATAGTAACCAGAAATCGACGAATAAAATAAGAGATTACCTACTTTATTGTATAAGTATTTATCCCACATTGGCAACTATGTGGTTTAAGCCAAGCCAGCGATCCTCGATAAAGTATGATAGCAACTTTCCAGTTCATTATAATAGCATGATAAATGGCCATAATGTTTTGACAGATGATTTGTCAGCCATACTCAAGCGAAACCAACAAAACAAAAAGTCACCAGCTTACTCAACTTCACATACAAATTTGGCATTGCATCATATCAATCAAAGTGTTGGTATTTATAAATTTATCGAGAGCACAATCATAAAACCACGTCAAATATCATTATCATCAATGATGGATAGTTAATTCTTAACCCTATCTGATTATATTAGTCTAAAGATGCGTGGGACAGCAAGCACAATGCATCATTTTATATACCTACGCTATATCGAAGGATCGATGTGCCGATACTCAGGAAATGAAGCAACACCGTTAGTATAATCGTTTATCAATGCTTATGGGAACTGTACCATTGATATGTACCTACCTATAAAAAAGAACGACAACGTTTCTCAGCTTTGGGTAAGGCATAATTACCTATTTCTAATGAAAAAGCTCAATATTTTTCATAAGTACTACTACTTTATTGAATTTTATAGGCTAAGGTATGCATACGAAAGCAAATACCTATCTTTAATGTAAAATCATAAGTATATTAAAATATACTTATACTTTTTAGTTAATTATACGTTCGATGTTAGTTGACCAAAATTCATGCCCGCTTCAAAAGAAATAAATATTATAATACAAACAACGTCGTTGTAAAAAATACAAACCAATAATACTTGAGCATCTCGCTCATATATTCGGACGTCCACAATTATTGTTATTTAAGATCGCATCCATAACTCGGCCGAGGCTAATGTTCAAACAAAACCCTGGTACATGCAAACAAATTTACCGAAATTGTTCACTGAGCGGCGAATAAAAATTACGACCGGTTTGTGAGCCCGCGGCTTGCGCCCGCGCTGCGATCCGTTTCGAGAGCCATCCACAGATATTTATGCCCCCATAAAATACGTACATGCATCGAACTCCAAACGGTCACAACGGACAATACACATCCTTTCGATCAAACCAATAGAATAATACACGAGTAGCTTATGTTCATGGACTTGAAGTTGAATTGCCGCGATTATCATTGCACTTACATTTATAACCGATCACACACTTTACAGCCTATACTCGTACACATTCTTCAATTGACATATTTATCGCCGCACAAAAGAAAACGTTTAAAAATCTGTCACATTGAATATTTCAAATAGAAATTGTTGACCATATTTTTATTATAAAGCGCATATAAATTTCGTGTTAGATTAAACAACAAAAAAACTGTTATTCTAAATCAATGTTTTATGGCTTCATAATGACAGGACGCAGATTATTGCGCATTCTTAATTCGTTTTTTGTTAGTGTGTAGTAGCGTTAATTAAGATTCAAAAAATTGAAATATACATCTTGTATTGGAATGGCATATTTATTTAAAGCTATATATTAATGGTAACGATAAGATCGTTGGGCTATCGGGCATCTGGAAGTTTGAGATCAATTTACTGTATAGTCTGAATTTATTTGTTTGACAATTTAATGGTGTTTTCAGTGTCGATTGTTGTTAATTAGATAGGCGTACATGCCCGGGGCTAGTAAAATATTTTAATTTAAACGTATAGAGCGCCACCCACGTTTATAAAAATAGTATTCGCGGTTTGTTAACATAGGTACCTACTGTGTTATTAAGTGATATGTTTTATGAACAGCCAACACAGCCGTCGCCGATGGGGAATGGTTCAAATTAGCATCATTAACTTGCTTGTTTCTTAAATTTTGATTTATTGATTTACATTAAACGTACATATTAAAATAAATTCGATAATTCAATCGAGTTGAAAATTGCCATCTGTAATCTAAATGTCATCGTCACTCATATTATTTTAATCGGTAATCAACATTTTATTGCCTGCAGACCGTAGACTACCTGATCAGATAGAGTTCGAGATAACTAAGGTCCACTATTATTATCGTCTTATTGATAACCTTTCCTAAGAATTTCAAGAAACATGCAACGGACACAATGACTGTGATAAGAACTTGAAAAAAGAGAAGAAAAAGAAGTAAGTAAGTATAAACAACAAATATCTTATTCAGTAATTAGTAGGTACCCACTAAGCAAGCACTTATATCCAAATAAAACATCTCCATTTCAGCCAAAAGATGCAATGCAATAATTTTATAATGCAGTATCAGTAAATAAACTAATACCAGTTATAAATAGTTGTAGTCATTAATTTTTATTGTAATTCACATGCTTCTTTTATCACTTTCAGTTCCCTGTCAAATAATAATTGGTAAATAAATCGATTGGCATGTTATTTGAATATTAGTGACATACCATTCACTAATACACGAATTATGTTAACACACGCTATTGTAAATTATAAAGCCGTTTAATTTTCATTTATAAATTTTATGGCCATATTATTTAATTCTACGCGTCATTGTGTTATAGTTATAATTATCTCTATTTACATTTTTACATTATATTTTATACGATTAATAAATTAATGTCAAATTATATTAGATCTAAGGAATATTTGTAAAGTGCGAACACTGAAGTAGGTCTCTTTGGTATCTTTGAAGACTTTGGTTTTAGGTACAACAATGACCTGTCGAACATTCTGGTAATCGCGCTAAATAGTTTCTGAACTGGGTATTAGGGTAATCTCAGTCGAAGTCATTAATGTAAAGAAATGGGATGAGACGTCATAGGATGAACGGGACAACTCATTAATTGACAAAGAGATATCCAAATTAGTGGCAATCCATGACAACAAGAATTTTTTACAGGTATTTTTTTTTTATATATTAGCCTACCAAAGTGACTCCACTCTGCCTGATGGTAAGCAGTCAATGGAATTCAAAAGTGGTAGATACCATTACAAAAGCAGGCGTGAAGTACCGCCTCACCCTGTTCAGGACACCGCGTTTACAGGAGGCGGAATTAATTAATTTTTAGCATACCATTCGCAAACTCATTGTGAGCGACACAGCGTTAACCTGGAGGCATCAACTGCTGGATCTCTAAAACAGAGGTTTGCTTGAGCCAACACACTTAACAGGTGAATTGGTGACGTAAGTAACGCTCGTAACTTGATATTTATTTAGTCACCTAGTATAAAACTATCTTTCTTTTAATAATTTGATGTGTTCTGAAGCAACTTTTATATCATACCAAAGACAAATCTTTTATTAACAATCGTAAAAATAATTAACAATATACATGAGATTATTCCATTGGATTTTAACCACAAAGCAAGCCGGGTGACAGCAGGCGCATGTCATGTACTACGTAAAATAAAATGCAGTCGACATCCGACAGATAGCCCACTTGTCAGCTACCGATGTCGTGGAATGATAACGTCGGTACGGAATGACGAGTTAATTCGATAGTTGCCGAGTTTAGAAAGAAATAAATAAGAATTGACATATCGGACAAATTTTATACATTTGACGTACGGACATGCATTAAGACGGGTAATTTATCGAGTGACTGGTTAAACAACTTGGCATAAGTTAACATACGTACCTACATATATAATACTAAACATGTATTGTTAAAAGACAACAATCAGTATAAAATTTACTCATTCTCTCAGTCTATACGGTAAAACTAATGACTTTGTGAAATTCTTTACAACGTAAGATTTGATCAATATTTATGTATAAATACCTTTTAAAATTTTATGCCTTACAATAAAATCCAAGTTTATTAAACCAAACATTATATGGTTACCGCAATTATAAAAGTTTTTGTTGCCACCAAGTGAGACGGGCCTCATAACCATTGTTTTCTTGTTACGACTGCTATTTTCAACGTGGCAATCTCCTCAGTACAAGTCTACATAATAAGCAAACGTAAAACTTCACTATAATTATTTAGAGATGCTCTCTAAAATATACGAAGATTGCATGCCCGTATTTTATGGTCCGTTATTGATTGTAAACGGTATGGAAATGGACATTAAAACCTCTAGAGACAAACATCTCCTCAATTTTTAAAGTCAATGCGCAGGCGGGGGGTTTTAAAAATAATTGCTTTAACCGCCTTCTCTTCATATTTCAATTGCATGTGCAAAAAAATTGCTTCCTTATTAATGTGAATTTATTGAGTCTTTTATCATTATTATTTGCATCGAATGATTACTTGGAACCAATAAATATTGCATATTTTAATTTATCGGCTCATAGTATGGAAATGTTTTGTTATTTACGAACCCCGCTTAGTTATTTATTAAAAGGTATTTAGGTGTTAATGAATAACTATTAATATTCGTTTTCATTATTTTCTAGTGCCTCAGCGTGTGTTAACATTTCTGTAAGATAAGTGTTTTGACTATCGCCACTTGAATAAGCGAGCTAATCTGCCACTTTGGTTGAATTGCGCATTATAATCGTCTCTAATACCGTCTCGCAAGGTCACGTTAGGTGTCCCGTTCTATCATTAAACCTTGAACTTGAACCTTCCTAAAAGACCTATAGTTAACGTACCGACGTACAAAAGAGGTTCAAGGAGTCAGGATCGGAGCGATCTACTCGTATGTCCAGCAGCAAATATATTTCGGCTGCTGATAAATTCCTAGTGAATATCTTTACAATATAAATATCCAAATGATTTAGCAATCATAGAAATAAATTTATATTTCAATAATAATAAATAACAACGATCTGTATCTAAATATTTATCTACAACTATGCGTAAACAATTTCGTTCTCCATTAGTTTTTACCAATATAATATCGCTATAACTTTAAACAATACTAACAGTCCAATTAAGGTTAGACATTATAGCAGAATCTGCACGTCCGAAATTAATCAAATTGGCTTTTAAAATTCCATTAGACATTTGGCCATATCAAAATTCATAACTCAAATCTACTAATAACAATCATCTAAAACGCTTGAGCAAATCTCACCAATGAAGATTATGATTGATACTACTAACGGTAAATCACTTAGAGGAATTTTGTGAAGGCTGTAGGTAAAACCAATATTGGTCATTAGAATTTAAAAAGTAATTGAATGGGTCTCGTAATAATTGCTGTTATTAATATTTTTTCTAGTTAGGCTATTACAAGTAGTCGCGGCGACTTAGTGGTTAAGGTATCTTAACACAAAGTCGAGAAAAATGAGCAATTTCTGTGACTCTTTAAATGCCGGTTCCGGTGTTCCGGTTTAAAGTACTACAGACATCCAGAGCGTATTCGTTGGAGTAACAAAAAATAAATCGAGCTCCTAGCTATCGTTTAATAAACGAGTATTTATGCAGATGTTACCAGTTCCACAACATGGTGTATTATACCGCCACTTATTACTATTAAATAAAATATTGAAAAATAAATCGTAAGCCTGGTAAACCTGTAGTAAAATAATTTTGATCTACATGTAGGTTTAATATAGGCATTTTAAATAATTAATTAGATTGACAGAATATTTAGTTAGATTGAAAACGACTATTGTAAATGCAAAACTTAACATAACAGTATCCAGTCTATTTATTCACGAAGTGGTAGGCAGTGATGTATAACACGTTTCGCAAGCTATATTGATTCACATAACCGAGAGTGAGCTTGTTGTCTTTTAACGTACACAATTCCAACCAAGCAAATACTAAGAATTTCTTGACAGAATAATCCTTTACCGCTTTACTCGTGTAAAGTCCACCACTCCAGGTCGTCCTGGAGGCTAAACCCGAGATTGCCTCATAACAGTCCGAATCTAATCGAGTCTTTCAGAAATTAAGAATCAATTAGTCTGTTTTCTTTAATTCGTAAATTTATTGACAATAATTTTTAGTGCACTATTAAAATATATGTACTAGACTAACTGTACTTAGACTTCAGCTACACCCATCATTCAAAGCGAACACCTAATTCATAACATGCCTTAGGTTAAACGAGTTTTATTTACTCTATAACGGTATTGTAATTAATTCGCAAAAGAACGGTAGCCATCGTCCTGTACTGTCATTGAACGGTAACATGTTGTATTACCACGTCTTCGAGTTTGCAAGCTATGGCAGATAAAGTACTTGACTCCTGTAATATTTAATCTGCATGCAATCTTGAGCTGGCGTTGAAATAATAACTTACTCACATTTCTATTTATCTACTTTAATAGAAGCCTACTCTTAGCTAAGATAGATAGATCTATCAGGCGTCCGTTGCTGGACCGTAGCTACTCCCAAACGTAGGGAATTGTCATAATCACCACGCTTGACCTGACCACAGTTACGTGATAATTTAGAATGCTGTTACATCTGCGCATTACCTGATATTTTCTTGGTTGTCTCTTACAATACAGGAGAAGATAGAGTTAATAACAATGAGGATTAATGCGATTGTGATGTGTGTGTGATGTGATAACTGTGATACTTAAAAATGACTGATTTCTGATTTCAACTATTGAAACAAAAAGAATCTACGATTTCATGTTGATCGTAATTATCTTATTACTACTGAAGCTTTACTGAGTTTATAATTCTAGTTTTCATAAGTCGTATTATATCAACCACAACAATGTTGACAAAGTTTTTTATAACAGAGTAGATATTTTTCAGTCGATTTGGTCCATTCGTGCTGAAACCAACAAGGATCTAAAATAATGAGCTAAGGTAATCTGTTATGTATGTTTCTTACTATAGTTACTTATGTTAACAACCGTATCAGAGTTGTATAGTTTGATCTACCAATTACATAATTGGTGCCGTAACTAGGATTGTCCGTGCAAAATCTTATACGCATAGCGAAACAGCACGCGAGCCTTGTTAGGCTGTTTAAGTGTTTAAGCCAAAATATGTTTTTAAAATAAATATTAATGTTTTATTGTTTATTTTTTATTACAATTACCGCTACTAGTTAAAAGCTCTCTTTTACTTACTTAAATTGGGCTGAAAACTAATATTTATAAATCACATTAATTATTCTAAGTATTAATCGTATTAATATTATAAATGCGAAAGTTTGTGTGTGTAATTGTGTGTGTAATCACTCAACGCCTAAGTAGCAGAACCGATTTCGATAAAAATTGGTATAAAGATAGATTCGGTGCCGGAGACGAATATAGGCTACTTTTTATCCTGAAAATCGGTTTCTAAGGCATGCCGTGGGGCGCAAATAGTATATAATAAAATTAGTATCAAATCTCTTTCACGTCATCCGCAACACTCCCACTACGCCGCAAGATCAACAATAAAGGGATTTTGTTTGGTTACCAACGCTTTATAGAAGAGATTTACGATAATTGCACTTGCCATCTTTATTTACATATTTAATTACTTTATTTTTATCTGCTACGGTCTAATAGTTCATAAAACTTTACTATCAAATAGAAATTTGATATGCCGTTCGGTTATTTGAAGTTCTGCACACACCATATCTAAAACAGAAAATGCCTAACATGATCAGTTTGTTTTTTTCGTAGAAGGCGTAGCTTATAAATCTATCATTATTTGCCCATGAACGGAGGCATTAAGACTGTAAACCATATGAATTCTATTGAAAACTGTAAAACGTAACACAAAACACAGATCAACTTTATAAAACAATGCCAAGTAATGATGACCGAATTACCGATATATTTATTTGGCTATGATTACATTTGAAAATGCGACAGCAACGATCAGAGAAAACTTTAAAGACTGTATTTAACATTAAAACTAATTACCTAACATTGCCTCGAATTTTCTTAAATGTTCAAAATTTTATAAATTTGAACCTTTTATGTTTTAGTGCAATTGTTATTCTATTCAGGTTGTTATTCTTAATTAAATAATAATATATATGGGCAACTATAATTTTATATACCTTCTAGCTTTCCGCGGCGCGGTTTCATCTGCCTCTTTGCTTACTTCTCTGCTCCCATCTCCAGTAGCGTGATGGTACAAAGCACATACCCTTCTTCGAGAACTGGGCTATCATACGCAAAAAAACATTTTTAAATCCGACTGGTTGTTTCAGAGATTATCGCGTTCAAACAAACACACAAACAAACAAATTCTTCCGCTTTATATAATAGTATAGAGTATAGATATACAAGACTCAACTGATTAAGTACCTTTAGAAACAGTTGAGTGATTTTGGTAATCTAATTAGTATTAAAATTCATAGTTATTGTATCTAGTATAAAATACTCGGTTTTCCGAACCATCTGTAACTTGTAGTCATACGTGTATATTACTTAACTGCTGTTGAGATAAGATGTTGATAACTGTATTGAGGTCTTAGCATGTTAATTAGGGACAGCCATTTAATTATGCTGTTTATCATCTCTATTATGTTAAGCGCATAAGTCAATAATTTTTTAACTTCGCCTATCGATTACACTAAGATAATTGTCAATTAAGAGATACACGGTATTGCATGGTTACGGCTCAGAATATTTTATTGTTCGATACGTCAACATTTATAAAGTTCTGAGAAACATTACAGTTACTTCATACTAGCGGTAGTAAAGTGTGTGCGAACGCTGTGTAAGTGCGTGCAGGTTTGTACTCTTGTGCAGTTGTTTAAAAAAACTCGATGAAACTGTATTGTGTCTTAGCGACGTTCGTTAACTGGATTTTTTAATTTCAATATTTGAAAATCAAATCTGTTCTACGCAAGCATCGAGATTAACTCAAGCCTACTATTAGAAATAGACCTCACAGTATTTGAGTTGCTAATCAATACAGATAGACGAGAACGGAAACTATACCTATCCTTAAAGTTCTTTTTCATTCATGAATACGTATTTTACTACAATCCATATCATCAATCAAGTATGCAAGAAAGAAAAAGGTTCATCGTCTTTTTGGAATATAACTTACGCATCGCTTCACAAACTTTTTTAAAGCCAAAAAACTTTAAGACCGGTGTCGCACGATCTTCCCGCGGGATTCCATCTCGTACTGACAACGTCACTGGACCGTTCCTATATTTTAATTGATCTCAATGCTCGAGCCTAATCGACTCGCTACGGAAATGACTTATTGTGATATTGAGTCACTACCGTGGACCGTGGCCAAAATAGGTTAAGCAATTGTTTTACTTATTAATTTGTGCTAGAGTGTCTACCACTTTGACGACACAAGATTTACATGTATTATATATAATAATTATGGTATTTCAATGACTACCTATAAAGAAGCATCAAAAAAATTTTTGAAAGCCCTGAAGGGTCAAATTCTCTCATTTCCTTTTTTCTCACCTGCCTCATTTCCTTTACCTACTCCACTCCTTTCTTAGTAGGCAGTGGCTTCGCAGAATCCCTGACATTAAAGAAGTTCATGAGCGACAGTTACCACTTACCATCAGTTAGTTTAACTGCCACCGTCGACAGTAAAGGTTTTTTTTGTCATTTATTGGGTAAACAAACAATATCACAATAATGCATAAGTTAACCACTGTGGTGTGAGGCTATATAATGTAAATAATTGCGACATGCACACCGTTTACCACGGTTAGACAAATACAACATTGTACATGTTAAGTAAGAGTAGTAAACACAAATTATAAGTATAAGTAAATGCTTAAATATAAATGTCATGCAGTTTTTTAAATACTAGTTTAGTGGTTGTAGCTATTATGTACGTGAATGATAGGTATGCACTTCGTAAAATCGTAAGCTTTTTGAACCGATCATAATGTTTCTACTAAAGAAAAGTAGATAGCTTAAGACGTACATTGCACAAAGCAACTGTAACTTTTTTAATAATAGCTAAAATATTAGTTTTTTTCTTTTTTGCTTTTATTACTGTAGAAAATTTCGCAAGCTTTTGTATAATTTAAGTTGCAAAAATGCGCTTAATAGTACGACAAACTAAAGGTACGCTTTACATTGACTGAATAACACAACATAAATAGCTATAATTTAATTACAAATTTATATAAAAACCGATGCGTAAATAACCAGCAAGTATGCGTTATATTACCGCACTATATTATTGAAAGAAATAGTCAGTAAATTAACAAAGAGGCCATAATTTCAAGTACAAAGTAAACATAAAGGATTCATCGAATAATTGTACTGCCAATAGCTTACGCGGCTTTATTTTTCACAAGCGGTGTGAAGTAGCCGATGGTATTTTAATGTGACAGGTGAACACATAACCGCACTTAATTTTGTCCTAATGCGAGCACCCAGCCATAAGAATCTTGGCCTTTAGTTTGCGACGTTTTTCTCCGGAGAATATCTGTGAACTGAATCGGCGATGAGCCAGATAAGGCGAGTGTTTCTTTAAATATGCAAAGTGCAAACTTTGTGGGACTCTTTCGACAGGATGCTGAATAATTTTACACGCTCTTAATGGTTCTCGTGTCGCTTTAATTCAGCTTTGCGGTGTCGCGTTGACACGGTTAAGCGAAATTAAATTTAAATGCTTTTAATTAGAATAAATGGTATTATATTTTGAATGTTCATTCAGAATAATATAGTTAATAAAGGAGAAATTCTACAGAACAAACATTGGAGTGTTAGTAAAATTTACATAATTAATGAAAAGGCAATAAGCAAGAAGTTCCATTGTGTTGCCTTCGTAGCAACTAAAATCTACGGAAGGTAAAATACAAGTTAGACGTTCACAATAGTGATGGCGTTTGCAACGACTGTCAGGGACAGTGTTTCCAACATCGCATCGACATAATTTAGCACCCGACAAACGATCAGACATTTTTCTAAAAGACAATACATGCTTCTTGGCCAATGGAATATTCAGAGTGCCTTAAGAATTCTCATTCTCGCACCCGCTAATGAATAGCTATTCTTTGAGCATTTTAACTATGGACCTCGGAATGGAATTCGAGTGTACAGGTTTCTTAAAAGGTCCCTCGATATGCGTCGGACCCTTTCCGCTTTGCTTAATTTATGGACACTCATACTTTTGCTTTATTTTGTATTAATTATGGACCGTATAAAATATTCGCGCGACGATTGACGATGGAGTTTTAGGTAGTACAATGTTGTGTTACACTATCTTCTGTCTCATTCGGTCCGCTTTTGAAATAACGTATGATTATAGAGCCGTGAAGTCATCATCGAATTCTTCAATTTGTTATCATGGGGCGTTGTCAGAGGCACACTGTAGGCTGGTTGTATCGTAACTAATCCAAACAATTACTCATCTTCCAAGACAAAATTGGGTTTTATTGTTCCGTAATAGAAAACAATGATAATAAGGTTATTAATTACTTATTAGCTACGGTTGTCTCTCGTGTAATAGTAGAAACATGGAGTAGTTTTGAGTTACTGCTAATTTAAATTCATAGTATATAGCTTTACTATTAGACTTTTTTGGACTTT
The DNA here is from genome assembly GCA_963082885.1 of Parascotia fuliginaria. Classification (NCBI taxonomy): domain Eukaryota; kingdom Metazoa; phylum Arthropoda; class Insecta; order Lepidoptera; family Erebidae; genus Parascotia; species Parascotia fuliginaria. The sequence goes on along the minus strand of OY720180.1, from coordinate 6,123,980 downwards.
TATGTTTTTTAAAAAGAGCCCTCATCGTTTTAAGTTGACATCGTGTACAGAATATATTAACATTAATTGGTACTTTGTATATCTAATTATATTATTTACCATGTCGAACTGTTGACGCCTTCGGAAATGCTTTAAGTCTTTGTTAAAAGGACCTTTGACGTTACCAAACGCAAGAAACGGTCACCGACAGGAATGACAGCATGGTACAAAAAAGTGAAATTATGGTTATTTTTTAACTTTGTTCGTTGTTCGAGTGACACTTAACTTCTCGCATCCGTTTAAGAACTGAAATGAACAGAACACTACCGGATCCTAGACAAGTGGCATAAGTGCTTATAGAATTGAATTGAATAGATTTATATTAGCCTACCAAAGTGACTCCACTCTGCCTGATAGTAATCAGTTAGTGGAATCCAGAAATGGTGGACACCATTCCAAAAGGCAGACTACTGGTATAGTGGCTTTCACTATAGCAGTTTATTAAGATGCTTTTTCACGCCCCGCTCAAAGGACCCAGAATCATAAAAGTATGGTATTGATACAAGCTAATTGGTTGGCGTTAGCTAGTCAATATCATTGATTAATCTATTCTTTTCTATTCTATTAGCGTTTATGGTACTTGTCTAAGCCCTCAGGACAGTGTAGCAAACATCATCGTCATCCAAACTTATAACTTGAATCTATAATAATATGCCAACTATTATATTATACTTTTATTCGTCGAATGTTTCATTGGCCCAAAATGTTATCGATTGAATTCCTAGACTAACTTTATAAATTACTTTTAACTAACTGTCACGTAAGTTCCAAAGAAACGAGCGAACCGACATTCTTAGTATTACAAAAAGTATAACAAATAAATTGACTGTAGGACTTGTGAAGCAATTTGAGTGCATGACACAGCTGTGGATTCGATTCTCGCTTACGATAAAACTTTATAATTTTGTTATGAACCCATGGGGCTTTTGACTGGCCTGTTGGTCTAGTGGTTAGTGACCCTGACTGCTAAGCCGGAGGTCGTGGGTTCGATTCCCACCCAGGACAAACCTTTGTGTGATGAGCATGATTGTTTGTTCTGTGTCTGGGTGTAATTTATCTATAATATGTATGTATTTACAAAAAAAAAAATGTATATAAGTAGTTTATCAGTTGTTTAGTACCCATAACACAAGCAAATATAATTGCTTAATTTGGGGCTAGATGGCGCTGTGTGAATGTGGTAGAATATTATTATTATTATTATTATTATTACTTAAGTAAGTAGTTTTTGATAAATTTAATGCAAACGTTAAGATTGATCGACGATATTATCATCATCATTTGAGTCAAAAGATATTCATTCCTAGACTAAGACCTCCAAACAATGCATTTGACTGCTTTTGCCATAATCGTTTGGATACAGTGATCATAGTAACGGCTGACTTAGTACCAAATTCGTTGTATAATAGAATATGTCATCAAAAACAAATTGTAAAAAAAAATCAAGTCTTGCAACTCAGTTCTTCTACCGTAAAAAGTTGTGAGATCCATGTGATACTGTTAGTATAGGAACTTCTTGATAGAATATGAAGATTGTCTGTGACGTCCGTCAGGAAAATATACAAGCTAGTACGTACCGGTTGCATTATTATTTATCCACTCCTATTTCATATATAACAGATACCAATTCAGTTAATTTATTTAGCCCCACTTAAGGGACCTTCTGTCTTAAGTTATTACAGACCTACTTAATTAGCTAACCTTAAAGTGACCATATCAATATTAAAAATCTTTTCTGTTTTAAATAAATAGATTGACACAGTCATGGTTCTCACAACTTTTTACTGTAGAAGAAATGAGTTGCGAGACTTGGTTTATTTATTGTATCTAAAAAACTGGACCGAAATTGCAAAATATTTTAGTTATCCCTTGATTTATTTACTAAACATTATTAATTGTATTCTCAATTTTAATTTAATTTGCTAGAAGTGCCTTAGAGTTTTGATGATCGGTCAGTCAGTGAGTGACAAAATTACCAATTTTGGCTAGTTATAGCTCTTAACACTACTGGTTCAAATTGAATGCAATTTGAAATAGGTACACCGTGTTTATACAATGTCTGCTTGATTACTGACAACTCAGGTTTCTACTTCTATCCACAACGAAGTTATAGAGTGTCTAAAATGGCCCGAACTGCTTCCAGAAAAGGATTGTGGTTTACCGACGATTGCTAAACTTTACAAAAAAGTAACCACAGTAAATAGCCGTTACAAATTGGTATAATTAAAATGTATTATTAGTGTTAAACACAGAACATTGCACAGTAACTTAGTCATCATTCCTCGAATTACGTTTAAATACTTCTTGTAAATCCACGGCAACAGATAACTTGGTCATGTACCTTTACAAATCGCTTTATGATATATTGCAATGATCAACCAACAATGCGCTGTAAAAGCTGCCAAGAGGCTACGCAAACAATGTAATCTCTTCTGCGAACCATAACATGATTTATTAAAGAAAATTCACATTCGAATTTCAAGTAACAGCAAACGTATCCGCCCTCGTGAATGTCCATTATCACATTTTTCATTTACATTATTATTCAGTATTTTAACCTTTTCAATAATTTTTTTAGCGATAAAAGAATATGTTGTCCCCAAGATCTATTTTATCTGTATACCAAATTTTATCAAAATCGGTTTAGTGGTTTAGGCGAGAAAGCATAACAGACAGTGAGAGTTGCTTTAGCATTTATAATATTAAAATATGGATAATCTGCGACTAATTTAAAATTCTTAAATTAATACAAGGTAAGAGTTGTTTGAGAGACTCATGATTGAATCTGCCATCTTCTCATGTCGATCTTACTGTCACCATTCAGTTTAGCTGATCATGCTAGTATTTATTGTATATCGACCACTAATGTTCTAATGTAAGGACTGTTACAGTCACATCATTTTAATCTACTTTATAACCACATTTGGAAAAAGCAAAATATATTGTTAAATAACAAAAAACCCGTCTGCTTAAAACAAACTAAAAAGAAAGGAACCCATTACTGATACTAATCTAATGACACCTTGTTAAAATCCATCAAGCCATTTAGGCTGTAGAGCGTGCCAAAGAAATAGACATACATACCCACATACATACATACATTATACGCTCGAAAAACATTACTCTCCTTGACTTCTGCAGTCGGGCAAAAAACGTTATTACCTACGATCGACGTCTTTGGGCAAATTATGTGTATCTATTGTCTCTAAAATACCATAAAAATAGTTTAGTACATGTACAATTTTGATGTATTAGACCCTCCTACATACGAATATGAAATTCAAAAATTATATAAAATATATAAACACAAATATTAACTAATATAATATATTATTCTGAAAGGGTACCATTTACACTTTACAATCGGATACGCGTAAAGCCATTACATAACACGTTAAAAGATAATTTGACACACATTACCATCAACAAAAACATTAAAACACATTTAGTAAAATTGATCACGTTCTCGTTCGTTATTTACAATGAAAGACCGGATGCATTGTGATTAAACGTTAAAAGGTCCCGAAGTAACCAACAAATAAACCATTCAAATTTATAAACAATCTCCAACAAGCCATTAATGGGCGTATCAATATGAAAACATAAAGAATAAAACACGATCCTTGTCTCTTTATATGCAAGAAACACCTCATTAAACGTTTGTCATACAATTTACCTATCTGCATTAACAAGCCTATACAATAGGATAAAAAATGTATAAAGGTAGCCGCCACGCGATGGACTTATCTTGTACATTTCAGTGGCGATTGTTGCTGCATGTTTTAGTTTAATTGACAATCGCTTTTCACATCTTAGTTCAATTATCATATTTTATGATGACACGTGCTTATTCTTTTTAATTGCACAACATCTTGTAATTATATTTATACTTTGTAATTTTTTATTTGCATTTAAATGTCTATTTAAACGTTAATTCAATATTACCTCATGCATCTTCTCGTAACTAACATTAATGCTGGCTCTGAATGTAATAGCATTGTAAACAATTGCAATGATGTAAACAATTGCTATGATCGTAAATAGAAGATACATACAATAAATGTATAACCAGACAACCGATTGTGATTGTTCTTTCCATGATAGGGTCTCGCTAGTTTCAATAGAACGTAACATGGCTTGTCGACGAGGTTATTCAAATGAAGTTTTATACACGTTCCTGTATGCTAGACGTATTCGATAATTTATACTAACAATGCTACAACCTCTATAACTTTGTGTCGCTTAAGTCTGTCTTGTAAAACTTACGGTTGATATTCAATGTAATAAAACAAGCGATAACTTATAATGGGTTGTATTCAAATTGTATTTTGCTTCTGCTTTACTCTTCCATAAATAGAAATAATTTTAAATTGGATTTTAATAGGGACTAGATTCCGATGTTTGTCTCAAGTAGGTACTGAACATAATCTATGTACTTATTAACTTCTATTAACCAGTCGTCGCGCTTACTTGCGTCTATGAGAAGTCTCAAATATTAAAAGTTACGATGCAGAGCGTAAAGCAGTTTTAAAAAATTTATTTTGCACGTTTGGAAGGTGTTAGATATATTTGGGCTAGAAGACATTGTTGGCGCTGTCAAACATCTTTGCAAAATATAGGAGAGGTAGAGACATCGCGTCAATAATGCATTATAGTTCGTTAATCGCTTGCATTTGTAGACATTGAATGAGGTAAACACCACAACCAATCAGCAATAAGCATAATATTAGTACCAATATCATGTCTCACTATTGGTAATTTTATCAATTTAATTACTCACATTCGTTGCCTTATAAAGTATTTAATACGTTATTTGTTTAGCGTTACTACAGAGTGGTACTAATACCCTTTAGCTACTAATATACAGGGTGAACAATGTCGCTTGTTAATTGTGTCGGGTGGATCCCGGGATTACAGTGCGGACCTTCGTTAACACGGGATTTAGCTCTTTGATACACCCCACACTGCCTCTAGTTTGGTAAATACGGAAATGAGTGAATCGAGATTTATCCGGCAAATATACTGGACATATCCCGTTACGAATATTAGAAATGTTTTGTTTCTTTATTTTCGTTCATTCTGATAATAGTTTTGCTCTTAGTAATTACTCGTAGTTATAAATCAGAGTGATTACATCATCCAATAGTTGTTTCTGATTGCAAATAATTCTGATAATTTGTTCACTTGTTAGAAGAGATCACGTTATTTATTAGAGTCGATGTACGAAAGGGAAAGCAACAGCCTACAGAAGTAATGGGCTAGCAAAGTACTGTATTGTGGCTATGAACTGGCATCTGCAGCGCTGGTAAGCCCTTCACATATTACAGTAAAATATGGCAAGTAAACAATTAATGAGTGCGTCAATGTTAGTTTAATCACTATCAGTCATATTATAACAATGCTGCGCTCCACACTCGTTGCCACTCGTAATCAAGATATCGACTGTAGATGCGACGTACTGACTGAAGCGCGTAACAGTCAAAGGATTCGCCAAAAAACCGACAGCCGGGTGGAGCACTCAAAGCGAGCAACGAGCTCGCTGCTCGCTGGTTTCCCCGTAACACTACGTGCTGACTGCAAGAATGCTCGCTGTGTAACATATTACATTACACCTCGCAAAGTTGTTCAGTACCCACCTTAAAAATTTTACCTTACTCATGTATCAAGAACTACACTGTATAGTATTATGAACATAAAGCAAAATCAGCTTATTACAAAATCTATATAACAGCAGAAAGGCTTTAAATTAGGAGCAATACCTACTTTCATTCATGTTAACAGTGTCCGTTAAGTTTAAGATTTATCTGAGTTCAGCAAATAGTTCGTAAGGTCAGCCACACGACTCACGACTGCTTGATCTACAAACTACCAGACTATTGTATTCCTCATACCATTCATTAAGTCTATTCATAGCTCCAGATTCTTATGGATTTGTTTGTGAATAACGCCCATAGTTCAATTTCTTTCAAAACTACAGATCAGCTACTGTGTTGTTGATTTAGAACAACAAATGAGAATATAACAAAGGTTTTGATGAGGGTTATGCGTAAAATTGGCTTGCTTAGTCATGATGGGCACTCGTCTCGTAGTAAGAATACTCGTTTTCTAGATGTATTTAAATTTTTTTTAGAAATAACCAATCCACAAGCAATTATTGTGTCGTAATAGATCGCGGCCTATCGCAGCAATGCGCGATCAAACGCCTCAAATTGGGACCTACCTACTATAAAGATGTATGGAGCAGTTGCCGCAGTCCACGATAGACGCACATGGTCGGCGACTGTTTACCGCAGCCTATTTAGTTGCTTCGCCTCTTGAATTAATATTCTTTTCAAAAATGTTCATTGATTTGCAAAGTCCTTACCTGATTATTACGTTTCGGACGTTTTTTAGAAATATAGTCACGTTTGGCAGAATTAGCGTTCTCAACAGTAGAGGCGATAGTCATATCATAACACTGGACGCTTATAATAAAATAATTTAATATAATAAGGATAATAAACTCTGATGACTATCTTATATAGTTTTCGTAATCGCTCATAACAACTATGCGATGTAATAGCGCTATACTCAAGGCCGTGCCGTTGAACTCCGTTAAAGCTCTCCAGACAAGTATACGGAAGCTTCAAGTATTACAATACAAACATCGAGAATACAGTTTTTGTCACCCTTAACATAATTGTCGTCTAGATGATGTAATGGTAGAGCATATCAGCGTAGCCCCCCGTAGATCCCAGGTTTGATTCCCGAACACTAAAAACTTGGCCAATTGGGCTGTATTAGAGATATATCTACACACTTAGGAAATCAAATAACTCTACACTAGATAATTTTATAATAACACAATGCGACTTTTGTAAGTTTGTATGCGCGTGGAGAGTATTATCAAAACCTTCGCACCTATTTGAAAAATTCTTTCAACATATGAAAATAAATTATTCTCTACGGACATAAGTCGACTTGTAGTCTTGTATAATTGCGTTAACGACGTTAACGTTGGTTTAACTATTGAGAGATAGCCTGGATGTCATGTTCAGTAAGTGGTGGTTTCCCATATACGTATTAGTAGACAATTATCATAAAAAATTACATGGTGGATTAATTATAACCTTGGTGCTTTATAAATACTATGTAACATATATATTATTTTCTTCATAATGGGAAATAAAGTAATAAAATATCATCAGTAAAAATAATTAGCGTTGTCACTACTTGAAGTCTAGCTTTAACGTTATGTTTATAGAGACATGCTGCCTTAAGATCATTATTATGATGTATCCAGATATCTATTGAGGTATCTAAGTATCTAACAATATGAGCTATTTTGAAAGTAACCCAGTCTAATAAGACTGGGGTACCTACTCATAAAAGCTCAATGAGGTCCTTAAACTAAAAACTTACATATAATCACATGTAAACTGTTAACACTAGCATTTTTACTTTGTATATGTATCTAAAATGTCCTGTTTTACGTTTCTCGCAGAGACTATAGACCAGATCCTTCTTTTACTTCTGTAGCAGTCGTGAATGATGAGTCATACATGATCATGATTACCTACGAGTGCTTCTAACGTAGCCTTTTGTCAATACACCACTTATTTGAACCATTCCTTTTTACTACTTATTGAACATACTTCTGTCAATATAAGACTGTACAATTATATTGTCAATTTGTATTTTATATATATTATTATACTAGCAGCCCACCCCGGCAATCTATAATTATCCCAAAATGTTTTTTTAAACATTTTGGGATAATTATAGATACTTTTTTAGTTTTTTTTTTCCTGACAATTTTTCCGTAAGGACTATCCTCGTACTTCAAGGAATGTTATAAAAAAAGAATTAGCGAAATTGGTTCAGCTGCTCTCGAGATTTGCGCTTAACAAAAAATTCAGCGATTCATTTTTATATTATAGGTAGATGTAGAACGTTAAAACCATACGACACTATAAAAAATAAACATGTCCATAATAATATCCCCTATGTTTATTTTACATAAACTGCATAGTCTAGCTTTAACTACAAATATGTAATAATATACAAAACTAATTTCCTGTATAAAGGTTTTAATTATTTCTGTCGTTACGTACTGGAAATAACAATAGTTACCTACATGTTATTACAGATACTTGCTTCTAATTTTACATTATAATAATTATGCAATTATAAGCAATATTTACTTACCTGCTGTAAAAAAATCGTAAAGACGAAGTTCTTTGAACCTTGAATAAAAAATTAAGATGATATTCTTTTTAAACTACCTTACTTTAATTGGGTACAATTACCCTGATACCTACTCGTAGTCCTTAGGATAAGTGCTTCGAGAATTATCCCGTTCCTTTATTATATGGCAATAATATCTCAGATAAACTTAGAAACTATATATTAATCCCTGGGTGACAAACTGTAGTCCTGAACGCTCTGAGAGTTGGTCACAGCTTCACCTCCAGTTTACCTATATTGGCTACGTTCATTGTAAGCCAATCTAGTTAGCCTTCATCGGCTGCTCAGAGAAGATTCATCAGGCTATCTGCTCAAGGGCAGTAGAGGAGATACCCGATGACAAAATCAGCGTAGTTATTTGCATATAAGTCAGTAATATACACAATACATACCTATCAGTTATTTTAGGGGCGCTGATAATCAGTGGCGTGCACTCCATATAGGCAGAAAGGCACTGCCTACCTTAATAATTGTCTGAAATCACAATTTCAGCAACATAATTAAATAATGCGTATCCTGTCAAAAATCTCTATTTACGCCACTGCTGGTAAGTATAAGCAAATCACCTTCTGTCAATTATTTCTTTTGCTAATCTTTTAAAAGAAGTGGAGTATATCTGTATAAAAGACAGTTTTAACCCATTCATGGACACTACTGTAGACACCACAATAGATGTACTATTGTCATCATGGCCATATCAGTTTACTGGCCCGTAAAGTGTTAATTAGTTTCCTATATTATATTATGGTAAATTCAGCCCTGTATAGACTAGGTTTATAATCCATGTTACACATAACATTATGTATTTAATAAATAGCTTCGTTCGCCGCTCCTGTCTCTGTGTATCCGGATAAGGCTTTAAAACTAGTTCACGAACTTTGATGCGGTTTGCACTACTATTTTGACAATTTCTCTATGTAAGCTTATAACATTAGTGGTGTATTTCACTACGTTATGTGTGAGCTTGAACGTACTCAACAAGCATAGAACAAAAGCCTTTCTAAATTTCAAGTGTTATATTAGTATAGGTTCATTATTTAATAATATGTTTCTTTTAAGGTAGTTTAATAACATAAAAAAAAATACCTACTTTGAAATGTTGACAAAATATTAATAGCCTGTGTGACACAATGGGAGTGTCTGCGACTTCTGGAATCGTTGATTCGCATCACAGAGGATAAAACTTATATATATTTGTTCCAATTTAAAAGGTCATTTGGTCGCGTTTGTTATACGTTTGAAAATTATCTGTATCCTAAACTCATAGTACTTGACACATAGTGCAGGAGTTGTATTTTAAAAATGAAATACATATAAAAACATTAAGGTATAGGTATGTAATGTCAGTCTTACTGATTATATCAATTGACATTAAATAAGACAGGCATTACAAAATATACGACGAGTGAGTAACATAATATCTCTAATTTTTTTTATACGGATAGTTTATGGATGGTAGGTAGACATCAAGACCTCAAAATTTGACTATAAAAGTTTTTAATATAAGTAATTATTATTAGTCATATTATATCGCATTCTTATAAAACTAATTAAAATATGTAAAGTATTTTTAATATATTCTCAAGATCAAGCTAATTAATTAGTTATTATAAAACTAGATTAAAAAATTGTCAAATGTACAAATCGCTGTCTAGTAATGAGCCAAGTGACAAATCCGTCAACAGCTTATAAGGAATCGTTGAAATACAATGAGTTGAGTGCCACTGAGAAAATAATTGTAGTAGATCCAGTGAGTTATTAAAAATATTGTCTCTTAAAAGTTTTGTTATTTAAATTAGGTAATTTTGGTATTGTTCTGTTTTGTGACTAAAAAACGAGACTTATTTGTTTCAGGGTACCGAAGGCACTGAAGTGATCGACAGCTCATACCTATCATCAACCGTCTTGACGCCTTCTTCTAACTGTATCAACATGAATACCTAAAAAGTTAAATCTATACCTAGTTATTATAGGAAATATTTTCTATATATAGTGTTATGGGATTTTATGCTATGCACGCTTGGATGTTTTCCAGGAAGGAGTTAAAAAAAAATTAATGTGGTTAAAAACCTCGCAAATGATATTTATGGTATTGCAAGTCTTTGATAAGCTAAGGTATTAATGCATTCCTCGAGTTAAATTTACAATTTGTTAAAAACTGTAGCGACCAATACACTTCAGCACAATATTTCTGGTCAAACTGAACTACTGTAAATGGCTTATACGTTGTACAATGCGATACTTTCACGATTCGTCGACTTCACTACACGTTCTTCTCCTCACGACTCCTCCGTGACATGTAATTACTCGACAAATTAAGCCTCAGCTATGAAACTTTCTTTCATTAGAATGTGTTTGTCTGTATTATGTTTTCTTAAATTTAAAACCTTTGTATATACTGTTTTCTGAACCTTTGTCGGTAGGCAGTAGTGGCGTTATCATGGTAATTGCTACTACATATCATTTCTTTATTATGTATGATTCTAGTTATAATTCGAAGCAGCGTGTAAATGCGTTAAATAAGACTTGTTAAAGGCATTTTATAGTTATTTAATTACTAGCTGCGTCTCGCGGCTTCGCCCGCGCATATAAGTATGTTTGTACGAGAACCAGACCGATTTGAACGAACCTTTGTCCATCTCCGGCACCGAATCTATCTACATACCAATTTTCATCGAATCAGTTCAGCCAGTACTGAGTAGTAACAAACACACACACACATACACACACACACACACTCATACACACACACACACATACACACACACACACATACACACGCACACACATACACACACACAAACTTTCGCATTTATAATATTAATAGGATAAATAATAATAAAATAATATATTGTGTTAGTTATACTAAACCTTGCAACATAGACGAACATTTATTAAAATAAGAGCTATAATAGTTATAATATAACCAATATTGATATAGACGCATAGTTATTTATGTACCTAATAAAAAAATGTGGTAATTTTAACTGAATAATAATAATAATAATAATAATAATATTTATAGGTCCACATCAATTTAAATAATTATAATTCTCATTTGATTCTTAATGACTGACTTACTCATTATATTGTCCTCTCATTACTGTAAATATGTTTCAATAACGATATATGTTAATATGTTTTATACGCATAGTTATAGGTATGTTTTCTATTCGCCTAAAATGGAACCACGATGCACAAAAAGAACAATACCATAAATGGCAAACAAATGAAGCGCTCAATTTGTAACAATTTGTCAACTGACAGTTATCTAATAAGATACCTTATATGCTTTCATAAGCTGCATATTAATTCGAAAATTGAACTTGCCTTTGCACCTCAACTTTTGCATCGCTAATAAAAACGCATTAATGCGTACTTACACAACTATATTATTGGTGAGTCTATATGTAACAGGCGTCTATGTAGACATGAACGCCTAGATTGTAATTATGGCCAGACAATTTCGATAGTATACTCCTTACAAATATACCTACAAATATGATTATCTGTGAGTATTAGTATGTTTTTCTTGGGCCTTCTGGTTCTCGGTATGCAAGTCCCTACATTGATAATTTGTCTTGCAGCCAACGTTTCGCATCCGTGTAATAGGTGTAGCATTGTCTCACGAAGTCATGATTTAAACTGCACAAAAGGAATGTGTCTAGGTGCGACCACGAAATGCTTATCTTTAGTTCTAAACTATCCACCGTTGTTAGTGATCTCTAATTGGCTAATTGGCATACGGGTGAAGATAGATCAACAATTGCAATCTCTTCCTAGGTCGGTTAGATAATGCATCCGTTGCCCGCCCTGATGAAATGCTAAGCGATCGGTATCGCGGCCATTGAAATACGCTTCACGAACAGTAATTGTAATATATTACTGCGGTAATTTAGTACTTGTTTTCTAAACGATGTACTAAGATCATTACTATTAAAATATGTTGGAGCAAAAACAATACGATGTATGGTCGATATACAAAAAAGATTATAAGCAAAAATAACTTAATTCGTGCACGATCATTTTTGCTATGTAGTAAAATATAATATTCTATACCTACAGACTGCACTGTCCTATTAAAAAACCTCTAAAGATAGACGCTATATTTGAAATAAATAAAATTAACTAGACTACAGAAATTAGACTGACGACATGTCAGATTACCGTTAAACTATTGGAACGTAAAAGGTAAACACGATGGTCTTCACGAAAAGTGTAGGTACCGGTTTAAATAGACGGATGTTACATATTGCTTGTTTCAAAATGTCCAATTAATATTTGGGCTAGACAAATCATTACAGAAAAATACAAAAGATAATAGGTACCTACTAATTAAAAAAACAGAAGAAAGCTTATACGTTGTAGTAAAAAAAAATACAAGATATGACGAGTTTGAAAGGTATTTATTTATGAATAGGCTCGCAGTACTATCAGCCATCTATAATGTGTACAAGTGATGCGATATAATGTTAACCTACTTGTTAATTAAATAGCTGTGAACATTGCTTGAAGCAAGTGATTTATTACATGTACATATATCGTTACTTGGTATAAACAAATTGTCGTTATCTATGAATGCCATCACAATAATTATTATCTACCATCATCAGTCAGTGCGATAATCACGTGTGGTGCAAGAGGTAACGTCGACTAAGGTACACGTGTCGCGGCGGTTGAATAGATAGCTATTCATTGCTTATAGTGTTTTTGATTCCTATACGTGTCATAAATTTTGCAATCAGCTGTTTACTCTAGTGTTCAGTCTAAAAACTAAATATTATCACTGTCACTGATATGGACTTTGAGAGCTTTGAATGCACCAATGACACAGTTGACAGTGGCCTTAGCACCTCTATCATCCGCTGCTACCATATGAAAAAAAAAGATAGCATAGAGGTCAGATCACAGTCACTCCGTGTAAAATACTGTTAATTAGTGACAGTTAGTTGGAAGTCGACATACAGAGAGATGGTAACGTTGGAATGTGTATCTAAATTTGCGATCAACTTACGACTTTAGCTTTACTCGGCAATTACTTAGCTATTTTTAGTTTCCTCATAATGACTCGTAATCTTTCCTTGTCTCTATTCCAACATGAAATTCGACGAAATATAACCATATTTGAAAAATAAGATCTAAACGCGATACCTAATATTTTTTTATAAAAAATATGCATGAAAATATAACACCAATGATACCTACGTTACTACTGAGTACTGACACATAAGTCCGGTATAAGAAATTTTCTCTTTCACATCGGCAAAATTCGACAAATACCAACAAATTGCCTGGAGTCCAAACGCAACGACTTCTTGAATAATTCCTTTACACATCTTCGTATTGCCAAAGCCCACCCTAACTAAGAATACATTTTTAAAGCTGTGCGCATATAAAAGGGCATACAGGAGTGTTATTCGAAAGTGCGGAAATGCGTCCCATACATCAAGTGAGGAAAATAGAAAAACAGAGAGAAGATAAAATGTTAGTACATCGCCGTGAAATGTAGCTACAATTGCGAAAGAGACAAATAGTTCTTTGACGGGGACGGCATAGTTTATATGCACTTGTTGTGGACAGTTCGGAACTGTCAATCTATCTACACTAAATCTAAATCGTACATATAGGTAAAAAACGCCACGTGTTACGTAGCGTTTTTTCCCTTCCAACGTGTTGAGTTAAAAAGTCGAGAGTATGGGATATACTCTCGACTCTCTCTGTAACATTGCGAAGTATTTTTTTTTTCAGTTTATTTTATAGACTATAATTAATAACTATATATTTGATCGATGCTCCTAATAATGCCTACTGACATGTAAAAACTTACAACAATTCTAATATTTAAGTCTAGTGAGTACGACGAACGGCAAAACTAATAAGACATCAATTCGAAATTCGCACGTTCTTCATTCAAAGGGACCACAATTCCATCTTTTTGGGATACAAAACAAAATGTCACACGAACGTGTTTGTTCCTATGTTGCAGTATTTAACAGTCTTTCAACGATTCCTTTTCCCGGTGTATTTCCGTTTCGTCGGGTAAATTGTTCCGGACAGTCCATTCAGCCGTGTACTCGCACTAACTGACTTTGAAGTCACTTAATTATGTCGATTCTGTGGACTGTCACTCGTGATATATCGAACTTTGAGGGCAGAAATACTCCTCTTTGAAGGGGTATTTAAATTTTAATTGAATGCACTTCAAGTGTAAAAATGTTTCAATTAAAATTTACGTTTTCGGGCATAATTTAAGTAACCGGTGATGGATGTCGTGTGAAATCTTTTGACCTTTTTTACCAACATGGCTAAATTTCAACCTAAACGATTCTCGCATGTTTCTATAGAGTAATAAATTAAGACACCTTTTCTTCAAGCTACAAATCTTTTAAGACAATTCCTACCCGAAAAACCAAACCCTTACAACTTAACGATTTGACGAATACAAAGTATACTTACTTAGACTTATTTAAGAATTTAAGAATCATCAGAACATAATATATCAAGTACATGTTCAAACAACCACGAGACTCGGCACAGCATATTGGGGCAAGCAAACTATCTTAGACGTAAAACAATACACTTAAAAATATTTCAGTTTTGACACAAAAAGATTTCTGACTACTACTTTGCCAAATCAGTTAGTTCTATGAATTTATTAATTTATTTATTTATTTATTTAATAATAATAATTAAAACGGTTAATTACTACCAATTACAATAATTATTACACCATATACGATTCAAAACAATAAACACAGATAAAGAGGAATAAAATGAAAACAAAAAAAAATTATATGATAAAACACATTCATGCATCACGCTCGCAGAACCGCAAGCACTCTGACAATATTTTCTGCCATCCATCCGCAAACAGATCACAGTTAGGATTGGCACACAGGAGAGCATTGAGTGCTGATAGTGTGCGCGGTACAGGCGACATGGAACGCGCTACGGTGCGACATGATGGAACAGCGAACAGCACATGTCTCCGGTAACGACGATAGTTGTCAGGAGTATAAAAACGACACAACTCGTCATGTAGATCTAGTGCATCAATTTTCCCCCTAAAGATTTTGCACATAACTACAATTTGGCACATATTCCGCCTGACTTCCAGTGAGTTATACCCTAAAATTCCTAGGAGATATTTAGTAGGGTACATATAAGGGTAGTACCCGTACATTCTCTTGTAAAGATGCCTAAGGAAAGCTTTTTGCACCTTTTCCAGCATCAGAGCGTAAGTACTTTCGTGTGGATTCCATACGCACATACTGCTTTCTAGCTTGCAGCGTACTAAAGCTCCAAAAATTAACCTTACCACATGATGGTTACGAAAGTCTTTAGAGTTTCTAAGGACAAAACCCAGACGTCTAAAAGACTCATTTGCCAATGCGATGATGTGGCTGTGGAAGGTTAATTTATGGTCAAATGTCACACCTAAGTCTTTGATGCTAGTGGGACGAGACATACTAGTGCCATTTATTCTGTAGTCAAACAAGTGAAACACATGACTGTAATAGACTTGCATTTATTAATTATATTTTCATATTTGTTGTGGATCAATTTGTCGACGTCAAAGAACAGTAGCTCTACAGTGCGTTGACTTGCTTAAGTCTCACCGGGTGACAGCAAAATATTTATATCAGAATAGCGCCTCTAGTATTTCCTGTAAGCCAAAATTTTTATTAAACAAATGTTTACGCTGTCATTAGTGGACCTAGTGCTAGTTTGTTTTACGTTAACGCGATCGACACGTGTATGTTCGGTGCTCCGATTGGCCCGCTCCAAGCGCTTCACCAATCAGAGAGCCAAACGCGGTAAACGTTTCGATCTCGTTTGCGTAAAAACAACTTGCACTAGGCCCTCCGTTATTCAAATCTACACGACACATTAACTTATTATAAAGCTACTATATAAATTAAAAGTTTACAAATAAATATAACAATTAGTATCAAGAGCGGATCACTTGTAAATCTGTTTGCAAAATATATGAACCAGCTTAAAAATGTACACAGGGTCGGTCAATTGCCGATTTACTTACAGGGCAACAAAACCTTTTCCCTTAGACGACGTTTACGAGGACTTTTACGAGCTTTTTATTTTACTCCCAGATCAGTCTGGAAGCAATTAGTCTCGTAAAAAGCAGGATTAGATTTGTTTTACCTTGTGTAAATATATATGTATATACTGCACTTGGGAATAGGTAATAAAATCAGGACATCTAAATAACTAAATAACTTATTCTTTTAAGCGAAATGTATAACTTAAATTAATGTTGATATCTTGGATAGGGGTAACCCTTTAGGGAATTTAGTAAAAGTAGATATCTACATACTAGCAATTCCGTTTTTGGAGTGAGCACTGGAATACTTAAAGAATATTCAGTATATACATCAAAGCAACTTTCTTTAGCAATCCAAATTAGATTTGTCTGGAGAGCCTTGGAAACTAAAATTTATGAAATTCAACATAAAAAAGATACCTGTATCTTCAACTTCAAACGAAAGCAGACACTAGTTAGTTATTGATAAAATTCAGATTCAAAAAACATTTATCATTAATTAAGAAATGTTCGTCAAATAAAGTGATTTTTAGTAAGAAATGATGGTATTTACATACAGGTATCGGCAGTGCAACTTTACAGTTGCAAACGCGAGATTGGCAGTCATTTAAACCATTTTTATATTAGCCTAATTTCATATTAACTACTTCGTATACTGCCATTAACGATTTCTAATTGCGCACGATTTACATTCTATTGAAAGGGAATTGCACAACGAGACGTAATAGAACCTTAATAAGTTATTATTATTGTATAGTCATCACGACCATGGTTGAATTAGGAATGTAGAGGATAAGAAACTCAAAATATTGTTATATCATAACATCAAAAGTGCGGAGTGCTCGTTACATCATAAGTACTAATCAACAGAACTTTTCATGAAAAAATATCACTACTCTTTTTGTCAAGCTCCCCCGAAATATTGATATATCTGTTAAGATCAACTTACCAAACCTTAACCCTAACATAAATTAATACATTCAAAATAATACATTATATATATTTTTACTTATTGTATTTTTAATAAGGGTCCTGGTTAATGAGAACGGTATCATTAACCATAAGAAAAATATAAATGTTAGAGAGTTAAACTTATAAGAAAATTACAATTCAAATATTTCTCATAAGTATCAAATTCGTTGACACTAAATACCATGCATATCAAATAAAATCAAATTAGTCAAATATCTAAACACAAGGAGGGAGTGCCGATACATTTAAATGAGCTGATGTTTTCGACTAATCAACATTTGCGCTGGTCGGTCGCTTCATTATAAAATCACGAATCGATTCCACCCACAATTAAAAGTAGTTAGCAAACATACATGTAATTACTATTCATATTAATCGATAGACTAACATCGATATAAAATGTTTTATTTATTTATATAGGATCTTAAATATTATAGCTGTTGCCTCCACTAGCCCAGCTACTATAGCGATTTAGTTTTACTAGCTTTTACAAGGTAGTACTGAAGATTTACCTAGCGCTTTATTTTGCAGTTTAAAGTTATATAAACGTTTAATACGTAAAGATGATAGAATTATATCATTAAATAGATTAGTTGGATTTCAATGATTTAAAGATTTATGGAGAAGAAATGTATGTAAATAGCGCGATAGAAGAGTGTAAAATAAAAACGTATTGTGCTGTCCCCAAATAATTGAGATTTAGGCAAACTGGTTACATATTATTATATATAGCATATTGAAGACTGCTTTCATAGCGACTATCTATAAGTGATTTCTGGCCAATAGAGGTAAACTACAGCTAAGGAAAGCTTATATAAGTAACTATAAATTTTGTGACTTTCTTTCAAATTTCAAAATTCTTGCAAATAGAATACATTCCTTGCTAATATTGGCAGCGGCGTACAGAAATGTAATTGCAAATGTTTTTGCATTACATTTTTCTTTGTTCAATGTAGGTAGAAATAAAAGAAAACTTAAGCGGCAAAACATCTGAAGACTGAATATTGACGAACTTTATGTTTAGTAAGCAAACGGTGCATTCCGAAATGCTCACGAATCATTTAAATGAATAGCAGCTTACATCAAATAAATTGAGCAACCATGTTTTGATCGTACACAACCAGTTGCACAACTCGCAATTAGATACATAGCCTCTACAATATCTTCGCTCAAGGTCAGCGAAAGTCAGGATTTCGATTTCTATTGAACAAGTAATACATATCAATTTTATGCTGGCGAGTACCTAGATAATGTATTGACTGACTAATATTAGCGAATGTTCTATGAACAAAATAGCGATGCTTTAAACAATTAGGTTATTGATTTATTTATTGATTAGGGATAGAAATTGGACAAACAGTAAGATAAAATAATACAGATTAAACACTTACGTTATATCCAAGAAAAGAAAAGGCAGTTCGGTATCCGATGGATGATTGATGCTAAGGACCTGGTAAAATAACGATGTTTGGAGTAATCCTAAATCCAAAATTTTTTTTTTATTGAAATTGTCTTATTGGTGGTAAGACTATTAAATCAAATTATCTCATACAATCTTATAAGAACTGCCCAGGAAAATGTTAGTTGCAAAAACAGATTATTGTGAAAACATCGAGAAAAATTGGTGTCGTACGAGGCAAGTCAGGGGGTTACTATCATCTTTGTGTGGTAACGAACACCGCAAAGAGACTTATAGCCAGCAGAAGAGGCCGTCAGCCTATTGATGTAACTGTTCATATTCTACGTTACTTTAATACAACCAATGAAAATGATATTCATTATCTTTCTAATAAGAATCATGGACTTTTTTACTTACTGTTACTACATTGTTTTTATACTCAAATGAAATGTGTATTAATTCAGCCGTATTTGATGTTACCGCCTTTAATGAATCATTGTTCGAGCCTACCACAATATTTTGAAGCTACAAAATACCAACTAACTAATGACCATTAGTCCATTGATTCATTATCGAATACCAAAGATTGGTGTAATGCTATAGCATCGTTATCCGCCTGTGGAGGTGTTCATTAAGGAGAGGCCAGATATAGCGGACATGACATATGTCGTGTAGTAGCAATATAGACACCATGAGCTGGTAACCACAGTAGTGGTCAACACAAAATAGAAAAGGTTTAAGCTTATATGAGAATAGACGCTATACCCTCCTCCAATAATAAGTATACATCAAGTTTATCGCTTCGGTAAGCTGGCAGACCACATCAGCATGCATAGCACGATACAATCCATGCAATAGACGGAACTCTGCGGCGAGTTAGTGGAAGGAAACGGAAACACGCGACTGTGGCGGCATGGTTTGTTTTGTTCGATACCGTTTCACATGCGACTATTTTATAACCGCTGTGTCTATAATGGTCTATGTTGTGGTGCGGAATGAAAACAAAACAAAGACACAGAGAACACACTGTGGTTCTGTTGGAAAGCTAATTTTGATGTGTCATATTCACGTGGTATAGTGTTCATTAAAGATCCACATCCTTACATAAAACTATGAGATGCAAGTAACTGTGAGTAAGCCATAAAGTTGAAGTTAGTTATAATTAATGTTTTGAAGTATTTTTGTATTCTATTTATATAGCTTCTGTTCAATGTTGCACTTGCGTATACCTAATCAAACAGTGTACTTGTATGTCGACTGGCCTGTTGGTCTAGTGGTTAGTGACCCTGACTGCTAAGCCGGAGGTCGTGGGTTCGATTCCCACCTAGGACAAACCTTTGTGTGATGAGCATGATTGTTTGTTCTGTGTCTGGGTGTAATTTATCTATAATATGTATGTATTTACAAAAAAAAAATGTATATAAGTAGTATATCAGTTGTTTAGTACCCATAACACAAGCAAATATAATTGCTTAATTTGGGGCTAGATGGCGCTGTGTGAATGTGGTAGAATATTATTATTATTATTATTATGTAGAATGCAAAGTAGCAAATCAACATCACACATCATAGTCTTCTTATATAAAGACGACCACGAGTCGAAAGACGAAGACTAGGCAGACTGGACACAAGAAAACCGCCGACCTACGAGTACGTAAAGTCAACCAATGGATGACTGTGGTTATCCTAAGGTCCTGACGATTGATTTACTCCAATTTCTCTTTTAGTTTTAATATCGATATTAGCATGATAGGTAGGGACAGCAATTACAATGCTAATTTATTAAGTAACCAGCGAAAAACTAACAAATGGTTGGCGGGGTTACTTTTGCGCATGTCATAAACCTACAAAAGTCAGTAATGAAAAATAGCTGATTATTAATATAAAAACTTTTGCATTTATGAATATATTATTGGAAATAAGACTCAAATACCGTATCTTATTCATTTATTTCGACAAATAACCATAAATTACATGTTAATTACCAAAGGATCCGAGTATTTAATTAAGGTAACAACTGACTAACACGAAAAGCATGAAATTAAAATTCAATAATCAAAGATATTTACTTCTTTGTCGGCACACTTTACGTCCAATCACATAAAAAATCTAACATAAACGCATCTGATCACGTACCTACGTCCTTAAAACTATCCCGCTGAGAGATTCAATACAATTTAATTATTTTGCAACCAACGCACATATTTTCATAAAGATAGAGCTCATTTTTACTTAACTTATGTCACATAATGTCACTAAAATATTAACAAGTAAATTATTGCTAATATTCAGAAAAGAAAACCCACCTAACTTTATAGTATATAAGTTAGTGGTATATACATTAAGTCCTCCGCCAACTGTCAATTCTTATTTTTAATATACATTTTATGGACTGTGTACCTTTTTAAAACAAGGGTCGGGACTGAGTCGATACATTTATTGGCCTCTTCGGCTTGCACGACCTGTCAAATAAATCACTACCATAATAAAAAGGCGATTTTACAAACTTAACGAATGAATCTCGAAATTATTATGGATGTATATGACTGTATCGGCACTACAGATGATTTACTTTTTTTTTTAATTGGTACAATATTTCACATTCTTCGTTCATAATTATATTTGTTTTTGATGATGTTCCTTTTTACTACACAAACAAATATAGGTGCAATTATTGAGCTCTTTTGTTAGATACAAACGGATGACAAGTAGTAAATCAATGGATTACTGTCAAAATACTTAATATTGCACTGAACAACATAAAAGCGAGGAAATTATAAATCATCACAGAGAAAAGTTAAAATATTAGACGTATTAATCGCATTTATAATAAAGAGTTACACTGACACAGGTACACAAGTAGAGATTTTAGGAGTGCGGGTGTGGGCGTGTGACATTATTTCCCTATTTAAAGCTTCGGGTTTTGTCAGATCCAGTTTTATTGGTTACGTGCATACTTGTGACCCACACTTAGCGGATAAACGTTAGGAAACACTAAAACGTTTTGAAGGCACATCATCAAAGCCATGCGAAATTCGGACCACACGGGGCACATACGATTTACATCAACAGCGTTATGCAAGATGCTTATTAGCGTATACTTTATGTCCTCGTAAACTGTTCACAACGGAGACAAGTCAAGTTTACATTCTAAACTATATGGGCCGTGACCCGTAATAATTATTTACATAAATAATTATATTATTCTCCCTCTCTATAATTACCTTAATAGTCGTAAAACAAACTTAATTAGGTTTGGCCACCGTAATTTGAAACGATCTCTGGGACTGCATATCAAAATAGACAAGAGGTTGATTTAAAACTGGCAAACGTTTAAGGTGAAGAAAATACCTTGAAGGGATTAAAATATCACAACTCCAATTGAAGACTAACATAACGATTAAGTGGCAGTAAAAGTAACAATGAATGAACAAAGTGGATAAAGACTTGGAATTAGGAACAATCAACAACAAACGACTACAATGGCGAGGATATATCAGAGGCACAGGTCTACAAGATTAACATTTAAACAAAGGGAAACAAAAGGATTAAGAGATTACGTCTCAATTCTGCGATGTCACATTTAAATTAAAAACTGGAAAGTGTCATTCAAATATGTAACAAGGTATCTTCCCAGCTGTTGCGAAATTAATCCTCGCGCCTTGAAAGTAAAAATAAATAGCTTTTTACAGAAAAGAATGCATCATCTCGCCCATAGTGGACAAAATCTTTTGTGTGTAAAAAAACTCGCTCTTAAAATTAACTTTTCGTCAAGCGTCTTTAAGTTTATTTTGCAAATGAAAATATTCTTTATGAATAACGGTATAGATTCTATTTTCATATGGCAGTACATAATTCAAAGTGAATGCGACATATTTATTTTACAAAATCCAATTTTCTGCTGACATCTCATCTGTCGACTTTAAACGTTCGGGACTATAGGACTGTCTACTCGGTTTCACGCTCACTCTTTAACTTATCATCTTTAGTTTATAAATATTTTTTTAGTAACATTATCACATCAGCAATGAAAAGAATCTCATTATTGAAGCAAGAATTCAATTTTAGTTCTAAATTTCGATAAATACATTTTTTTACATTTTTAAATAAATACAGTTTTGAACGATTTGACAATTTAAAGAACCGGTAAATCACCGCGATTAATTTTAAAGATGATTCGTAATTACGTATACTTTACGGGAAACAAGTGTAGCAGCTTTTTCAGCAGGACTTTATAATGATTTTAAATAAATAAAGTTAGTTCAGTGGCATCAGAACTCACTATTGGTTTTCCTCTTTATTGTTTATGGGATTTTTATTTTATAATGACATGTATTGACGATTTGACATTAAAAATAAAAGTTCCGTATAAAAACAAATATTTTACTAAAGTCTGTTGGTATAAATTTTTTCTGTACTATTATAGAAAGCAGAAGTTTGTTAGTTAGTTTGAACGCTTAAAAGTGTTTTTTTTTGTCTAGAGATGCGAAACGGAATAGAAAATAAAATTAAAATAAACCGATCCCCAGGGGATCGGATCTGGGGGATCAGACCGGAATAACTCGAGACTCTTAATAAAAATATACGGTGCCACTATGCAATTATTGACAAAAGTTTTAGGAAAACTTGTGACTTGCAGTGTACCTTAACAATAAAAGTTTTAAAATATTTGAAAGTTTAATCTCTTTGCGTAGGTGCTTTGGATGCAACTGAGGCATTGTTTTAATAGGACGGGCAGCATTCCTACTAATAACTCGTATTACGCGCCTACAAAATATTTTTAAGATTATTATCATAACCATTCAGTGTAGCCACTAATTGTATCTATATTTGTGATGCCAAAATTATAGTAAAAAGTAAACGAGATTAAAACCATCAAAAACATTAGCAATCAAAAGAGACGTAAAGTATTTTTTTGTTCTAAAGAACTTTGAAATTTCATTTTCACTTCAACCTTTTATTTAGTACCAGAACATAATCCTTTTAACTACTGTTATGGACTTTACGTAAGGACATAATGACACATTTACAATCACGAAAACTGACTGATAGTATTTAATATTACAAATATGACTTACTGGTTTAATTAGACTCATTCTCATCGGACTATTTTTCTCTAAGAGATATCATATTGTGGGTTTTGCACACAGACCAAAAAGATAAGATTCCTGTCTCACTAACACTGGAGCCGTATTCACAACCAATAAGCGAGGCTAATAATACTTGTCCATAAGTGGATGGTATATATTTGATGAGGCTAGCAGTTGTACGCAGGGCTCGTAATATCATCAAGCTTCATTAGCAGGACTAGATGGATGAATATTTTATTGTAGGAAGATTTGTACTATTTATCAGTTTTTCAATTCAGCATACTAGCCCGTTATTCTCCCACTGCAGAGAAAGGCCTCTTCTCTTAGAGAATGACATCAAAAAAAAATACAGCCTTTTACTGAACATTTCTCGAGGGAACTCAAGAATGATCAAAGTTTACACTACCACTCCGTCTTTGCATGCAACTTTAATATGGATGTAGGTATTCTTGGATACAATTATTAAGCTTCTTTCTTTATATGCCAGTTTATGTTTCTTGTGAACTAGGTAACTAATCTTAAAGCGATCACCAATTCGTCTTCGAGTGTTCTTTATGGTAATCTCGAACCGTCCGTTGTAGCGCTCTGTCTCTAAGACATTAATGGGCTATCCTTATTGATAAATATCGTCATTCTGTGAATAACTTAATAATGTCTACCATTATTTCAAATTGTCTGGTCAAATTCAACCAATTTTATTGTAGTATTTCCTTTGTTAGGCTTGCGAATACGAAATTATCTATTTGGCACATCAAATTCTTTTGAACATAGTTTAATCTAGCGATCATAATTCAAAAATCGGTTAATATTTCAAAATTATGTTTTATACGAAAATAGAATTTGGGAATTATTAGATGTATATAATCTGTTCTAGGTACTTATATAAAAAAGAAGTTGCTAAGTAATGTACAGTTAAGAGCATTCACAAAAGAGTGGCACCGTCGCAATTTAGTGTAATATTTTTGTTTTTTCAATTTTTATTATTTAATTGGAGCCATACCTTAAAAAAGTTTTCCGAACACTTAATAGAATTACGTGAAACCTGTTTACAAAGTAAGTAACCATAATCCTTACAGTTATTTTACTATGAAAATAACGCAATGGAAGTTTTTAAATGTATTATTTGCATATATATTTTTTATACAGCTTTCACTTAATTCTAAAACGTGTTTTGACACATTTATAAAATATAGCTCTGATTAAATGATAAAATTTAAAACCACGAAAATATGACACTAAACTGCGACGTTGCCACTCTTTTGTGTGAACGCTCTTAAAAGTGTTGTGAGTTCGAGTCTTAAAAATTTAGTGGAGTTTCGACCGGTATTGAGAAACCTTAATGGGGAGAAAAATAAAATTTAGACGATTGTATTACTTTGTATAACAATAGAAAAGCGAAACATGATACACTTATAACTATTTCAAAACCACATAGTCTCAAATTTTGGAATCATTTACTAATAGCATCAAGCTAATAAAGCCAAATAACAATATATCAATCAAGCAAACGCAACACGAAACAAATACGATGGCATACTTTGTGGAAATCATTACATAGTTTCGATGACGTATGTAGGTGTCACTGTAACGGTACATTTTATTTATTGCACCATAACTCACGTAAAACTCTAAGCTCCCGGTACTGAGATAGCATCTTGAATTCTTACCGGTTGCCACTAGACCACTGGATTATACAGGGTATTGGTAAAGGAAATCTCGGATTACTATACATATTAGATAAAGTAGTAAATTTTATATAACTGTAGAACAAATGTTTAAATTACTCGTAATATTACTGTTAGTGTAACGCAAATTTAATTGTGTATATTTTAAACTAAACTGGTTATATAATAGTTAGTTTTTGCCTCAAGAGTCCTATAATTTCATACAATACTACCAAACTTGTATCCACGGAAATAAATCTAGCCATATTTGCTTCTGTGGTTGTATCTCTCTTGTTGTACACGGATAAAACAGTATACCTTGAATTTACACGAAAAACCCTAAACACCTGATTGACAATCGTTTAAAATATTTGTTCGGCAGGTACAGAAGAAGTTGTATTTGAAAAAAAACATTTTAGAATTGAACACGTTCAATGAGTTACTAATTATTTCTAATATCGGTACATATCACGTTATCGTTAAGTACCGATATTAGAAATTACTATTTTATCAGTGCATTTCGAAAAACGAAAATATCTAAAATTATTATTTTGCACGCTGTTATCTAATCTACAGTATTAGGTACAAAAAGTTTTAATATCAATTTCATATATGCAGGAAAGTAATTACTAACAATAACGTATGGTGCATGTGCGCATGCGCAGTTAATATTCTGTAATGTAATCCTGATATGCTTGATCCTGATAACCTTGGGAGTTGGCTATAAGTAATACCTAACACCTATCTAGATAATTATCAACAAAAATTGTTTTTAAGGATTCCGTAGCCAAAGGGTAAAACGAGACCCTTATAACTAAGGCTTCTGTCTGTCTTTCTGTCCACCTGTCACCAGGCTGTATCTCATTAACCGTGATTGTTAGACAATTGAAATTTTCACAGATCATATATGTCTATTAACACTATAATAACTGTACTAAAAAACAAATTACAATAAATATTTAAGGGGGCTCCCATACAACAGACATAATTTTTTTGCGGTTTTTGTAGATGATGGTACGGAATCCATCGTTCGCGAGTCCGACTCGCACATGGCCGATTTTTATTTCATATTATGTGAAGGAAATCTCACATTTTGTTTAATTTCCGGTATGCCAGCATGAATAATTGTGTGGCTTTCGATTTGGAACAGAACAATTAAGAGACAATTAATAGCAGATTCGAAGATGTTCGGATATAAATAGGTACGAGCATGATAAAAATGGCAGGCAAATCAGTCAGCAGCGTTTTGTGACTAGATGGCTTCCTCTATGATTGCTGATCCCGATCGCAAAATATTTTTATTAATAACTAGCTACGCCCTGCAGCTTCGCCCTAACGGCCATTTGTGTAACTCGGTAACCAGAGTGATTTTTGGAAAAAAAAGGAACCTATATCCGTCTTCTGCACCGAATTGATCTACATACAAATTTTCATTGAAATCGATTCAGCCGTTTAGGCTGAAGTACGTGGAGTAGTAACAAACACACACTCACACACACATAGGTACACACATACACACAAACTTTCTCATTTATAATATTAATACGATTTGGCAGTCAGTAATAATAATAATATGAACAATCAGTGTTATTTGTGAGTTCTGGTCGCAAACTACATCACCAACTTCAAAATCAATATTGTGTCAACACAAACAATTCGTGGGAAATAGATTCTCTCTCTTCCTAACGGAAACCACATGCGTTCGTCCGGAAAACCGCAGATACAAAATCTGTCAACATAACGAGAATTTTAAATACACTAGGTACTGCACTGTTGACATGCCAACTTATTTTAGACCGCAAATTTCAGGTCCATTATTATAACGTCTTAAAACCTTTTTCTTCGAAAATATGACTAGTTTCATTTTTAAGTTAATTACATAATATTCTATCGGGACTGAAGTGTCATCCTTTTACAGTGGAATATAAAGGGTTTCGAACAAAACACTTCATGCTTTTGTCTCTCAATTAAGGCCTGGAACTCTTTACCAGCGCATGTTTTCCATCTAATTATGATCCTGGGCCTCATGATCCTTTAAACAGGGCATGAGAAAGCATCTCACTAAGCCGCCATTGTGGAGGGCACCATACAAGTAGTCTGGCTTTTGGAATGGTGTCCACACACATGGTGTGTTTTTTTTTTTTTTACACAGCGCCGTCTAGTCCCAAGTTAAGCAATTATATTTGCTTGTGTTATGGGTACTAAACTACTTTACTACATTCAATTTTATATTGGAAGAGAAGTCTATGTCTGGAGGACAGTGGACGTCTTTTGGCTGATGTGATGATAGAATCATTTGAACAGAAGCAAAATGGATTGACGACCTGATAAAGACGACCGGACTGGAAAAGTCTCAATATAGTACGCTCCAAACTAGTCCCTGTGAAAAACAACGAGAAAGTTCCGTGCACTAAACATCTTAGGACTGAGTAGAACTCAGTGAAATTCTTTCATCAAGTATTATTTATTTATTTATTATATGCTTTATTGTACACCATTAGAAACATTTGCTTATAAACTAATTGTACAGTAATATTAGGTACTATGGGCTGCCTTAACCCTAAAAGCAATTTCTTCCAGACAATTATTACTTAACAATGATACTTTGAAAAATACACCCTGTACCTACCAACAGAAAAATGTTTTGACGTTAAAGCTGCTTAGCTAAAGGTTAACGAGACCTTCATTGTGCCGCACATATTTTGAATTAATATTCAAATACTTTGCGTGATATTTATTGTGTTTATTTAGTAGCTTATTAAGGAACCCTGCATACTAGTCTATAGATTAATAAGAGCTTATTTGCTATGCAACCAATCGCCTGAGCCTATGAAACTTGTTTTAGTCTGAATATTTACGAAGACTTACATGACTACTGACTTAAACAAAATAATTATTCTATTGTTTGTTTTCCAGACCATAATAATAATAGTTAAAACAAGTACTTAGCTAAATTCTGGGTATATCTTTTCAAATACACAATTTATTAGTACCGATAATTTAGTACGTTAGGTACTTACTCTTAATATTCCTCGTAGTGAACCTAACATAATTGAAGCGAAGGGAATGAGCTTAACTAAAATGTATTCCCTATGCAAAGTAATGCCAAACTATGCTTAAATACAATTATTGTAAATTTAACTTTATTGTTGAAGATTAAGAGTTCTGTTTTGTGTAACAAAGAATTATTAAGCTAATACAGTTCAAACAAAATTTTAT
The DNA here is from genome assembly GCA_963082885.1 of Parascotia fuliginaria. Taxonomy (NCBI): domain Eukaryota; kingdom Metazoa; phylum Arthropoda; class Insecta; order Lepidoptera; family Erebidae; genus Parascotia; species Parascotia fuliginaria. The sequence continues at coordinate 6,095,309 of OY720180.1, read as the reverse complement.
GCACCGTCTAGTGTCTTGAATGAATGAATGAAATACATAGATTCTTTAGAGAAATGATCCTCAGTAATTTTGGAAGAAATTAACTGCGATAAGTAAAAGATAAAGTTTGTTCCTTTATTCAAGGTATTCTCATAAACTTCTTAATCAATTCACGATAAATTTAATTTCAGTTAAACATTGAAAATTCTGTATTCACTGTTCTAATTCATAGCTTTTCTTTTGTTTTGAAGCATATGAAAATGCAGATCGTAGCCGCGGCAATTTTTTACATAATAAAATTAACGGATAAACTATTCCCAAGACAAATTTATGACTGCAAGGTGTAGAGGGGGTTAAACATATTCCCTAAATCATCTCTTCGTTACCCACGGCAACAGATGGGTCTCCATATTCAAGGAGACCGTGATCTTTATTTAGCCCAGTTTATAAACCTTCATGTAAGACCTTAGAATCTTTTCCCTGACATTATAATGTCGTAATACCATTAGCGGGGTAGACAAGTGACATTTGGTATCGTTAAAACATGTTCTTTATATGTTAGTTCTATAAGGCCCAATTTTCCCCTTTCCCTTTTACCTCACCTCCCTCAATTCTTTCACCTAGCCCACTCTGTTCACGATAGGCAGCGGCTTCGCATAGCATATGTCCTTGGCATAGCAGGACCAATGCTAGGGAGTCTGAGTCGTCCTTAAGCGACAGTTAACACTTACCATCACGTAGGCTCTTTGCTCGTATGCCACTTTCGGCAATAAAAAAAAAGTTCTATAAGTATTATATAAGCAGCTCAGCCATAAAAATGGCTTTTGTAATTTATACCTACTGCATACCTTTGTGTGCCTTTGTAATTTGCCTTGTTTACCTTTCCTAACAAAAACGCAAATTAACCATATGGCTTACGGACAACATGCTACCAAAAAAACCTACACGAGCGCCTGATCATCACTAAAAAAGGTATAGTATATGTATTCCGAAAAAAAGTTTCTAAAAATTTTTTGTTTCTAAACTTTAATAAAATACTGAACCAATTAAAATTCTTATTTTATTCTCTTTAATTAAAGTATGGTTTTACGATACAGTCCAGATAGCGTTTCTCGGGAGGAAAGAAGATCAAGCTATGTCAAATTTGAGGACAATAATACTAATGAAACTAACGCACATTGATTAAAGACCGCAGAGGAACTATCAAGGTTATAGGTCACCTTCGCCCGGCAGCAGGATAGCAATACTAGTAGTAGGTATCAGTGGCGAAGCGTCCATATAAAACGATTCCTGCCGGCTTCCCTTTTAAAATATGCCCTGACCTCCTTATACCTATCACTGCTTGAGTGTCTACTCAAAGTCTAACTAGCCTTCCGAACCTCAAAGTATTTTAGTCCCACCGGCTTCCCTCCTCGGAAAAGTGACTCTTCGCTACTGGAGGTATATAAGCAGAGATTTAAAGGTAATTCAAAACTGTGAGTTCTTGTATACAAGCTAAAAAAGGTTGCATATGTCTAGCTTCTACACTGTTCCTGTGCTCAAGTTTATTACCGTATCAAATTAAAAATTGCTATTTAAATCCCATGGACATAGATTTTTGGCTACCAAACACATCCACGGGTGAAAGCACATTTCTAATAAACAAATCGTTTGAACTTTCTACAATCAATATTGACGTGGGTATGTTATGCCGTGTCTACATAACCGCCTTTTAGTATAATCGGATCTATTCGTGTAATAAGTAGATTGTAATTGAACGTCAAAGGAACCGATGGGCTTAGTTGATGGGAGACAAGATTATAAGCGACAATTCCGTATTGGTCGTCGTGATTGACAGGCCAGTGTAAATCTATTCGTTATGGATATTGCAAGCCTTAGTAGCGTGACAGTGATTATGGATGTTTAATTAAAGTAGTATTATAATATAGTGATTAATATGTGTACAGGCTATATAGGTATAAAGTAGCATTCACAATACTGTGTAAATGCATACAGAATATTTAATAAATACAGACACAAGTTATAATTACTTTTATGATTTAAATATACTTCAAACTTAAACTTAAACTTTGTTTGTACTACTAATACATGCATTTCGTTTTTCTAGCAAAAATAAATATTGTAATTAAATGACCTTGGATTAGGAAGATTTCTGTTATACATTACGCTATTTGCAGAACTGACACCAGATAATAAAAGGCGAAGTTTAAAAATTCAATAAAATTGTAACTACCTATAATTACTAATTTATTACTACTACCTATAATTATAATATTAGTAAAGATATTAGAGTTCCAAAGTGAACCAAAAGACGAAACGTTTGGGCTTTTCACAAAGTAACTACTTCGCGACTGGTAATATTGGCGGCTAACCGTACCTATAAGAGAGACAGTGCTTATAAAAGATCGGATAACCGACATTCAACGCCTGCCTGTTAAAATAATAAGTTATTATTTTAATTCTAATTGATTGATTGTGCGTGCACGGTGAATACAATAAATGCAAAAATAGCTCGAAACGTTTACATTTCTATTTGCAGTATAAACAAAGCATTAAATGATAAACATCACTTGTAAAAGCAAAGCTCATGCCAAATGTCGCAAAAAAAACAATGAGTCGACCGTACAAAAAGCAAAGTGTGTTTATCATTAACGCTTTTCAATCTATTTATTATTAGCACCGGAGCGAATTGTTCAGACTAGGTATTCATTCTTCTAGTCATTCATTCCAAGTTTTTCACACGTATTAGATTGCAATCATTGGTGTTAGTTTGAATTGTCTGCTGGTCTTGTGTCTCGGTATTAAAACTTTTAATAGTGTGAAACAACGAAAAGTCAAATGTAGGTACAAAGTTTCAATTATGCGGAGTAAATAAATGTTGGCAATTTTTTCTTTTAAATTGTTTTGTGGCATTTTTTATTTAGAATGTTTATGAGACGATCCCGTCTCAAATGCCCATCACTCTGACTCCTGTAACCCAAAATTAACAGTGAGCTATTACACTCGGCAGTCCTGGGAACTGCCTACTGTCTTCGCAATCAATCTCGCAATAAAATAATCAGATATAAAAAAGCAAAGTTAAAAATAAAAACAAGATTTGTATAAAATCTTTAATCTTGTTTTAGCCATTCGAAATAAAGTATAAGCAGAATAAAACCCTAACTATAAGCAATACTTTCATAATATTCAGAAACTTAAACTATAGAACTCGAATATTAGTTTTAAAATAACCTCCATAACTTATTATCCAGTCGTTTTGAAATTGAACACGAACTGATTGAATTTAAAACAAAACTCTCTAATACAAAAATCCAATACCAACATTCTAAATCAAATAACGGCTACCTCCGACTATAAGTTTCCAAAACCACTTTACTTCCCCCACAATTTAAAAGTTCTAAAGAACAGATGACGCTAGGACATAGTCCGCATACCAATTGAACGTAAAAATAAAATAATGCATATTTGGTGGCGTAAATACAGTTAGATGTGTGTAGAGACTCAAAGTTGTTCAATTCGTGTATCGCGCGCCTATCAGTAACACATCCTGTAGGAAACACGTGACGGGAATAGGGACGTCGCCTAGGAACGAGGCTTTTAAGACGGCGATAAACTAAACTAGTCGTAACTATTAGGTATCTTTCTTGTTTGATAAAATGAATTCAATAGCAAGGTTAAATATATCAAAAGAAATACTTAAGAATAACACTAGCCCGTTATTATTTCACTTTAGAGAAAATCAAGCTTGCTCATGATGCAATAGGAATTTCATGTTTTTTTTTTAAATACCTTCTGCCTGACGGAACTGCTAATAATGGGGAGGTTTTCGAAAGATAAAAGTTAGACAAAGAAGCCAGCATTATTTTAATAGTTCGTTTAAACTATGACTGTCGAATTGCAGAATCGTTTAAATCTGATTGATAGATTCGTTAAGTAGGTTCAAACAAATGAACTTTTACTACTTGTTCGAATTAAAAGTCGTACCCTAGCTGACTGGCTTATGAAAATAACATTGTTGTACAAGCATAACAGTTATTTAATCTACTATTCTTGTACTAGTACGTTGGTTTAAAACATAATTATCATATAGGTATACAATTTAATTATTACTGTGGAACATGCATGACCAACAACAATAGCCACACTCACATACGAATGCAATTATAACTACATTATTGTGTTACTTTTTACTGCGTCGATATGGAAATTATAGCAAAGAATATTTTATTTTTGTTTACATAATAAAACCTGACTCTACCTGAGGTAGTCTTGTTCGATGGTTTCGATGCCTAATTTTCATGGTAAAAGAGGAGTCTTATGACATTAAATTAAGATTTCAGAAAGGCAAGATGTGACTTTTCAAAGAAATACCTAATTTATACATAAAGGAATAAATACACCGTGAGACAATTTGAATTCAAAGAGTCCAAGAAGCGGTCTGCCCTATTTAAATCTTTAAATAAAATTCAAAATGCCTATTCTATGTCATATTGATTTCACATCAGATTGAGTGTTAAAATCTCAATAAACAATTGATAAAGAAATCATAGCAGTGTAAAAATAATCTAAGCAGTTTTAGTGGCCACATTACAAGATTCACGGGAATAAGACGCGATGTAGAAGATGCGTCGCGCATAATGTCCTATTTTGTTTTCTATACAAAGTTATTGTGTTATCGATATTATCTGTCAAAAAGATTCCTTGAAAGATTTTGTGCGAACACATACGGAATATTGACACTCATATCCATGATATTGAAAGATAACACAAACAGCATAACTCGATATATGAACGAGCCCTTTTTGTGTCAGCAGAACAGACAAAAAACTAACGTTTTATCGTTCCAATTTTGTAATGTCTTCGCGAAAAAGATATCAATTGTAACATTAAATAAATGAGAAATTAGGATAATAAAATTTAAATTATACCTAATTTTAGTGTATTGCGGTGTAACTTTGATTTTTAAGCAACAACGTCTTAATAACCTGTCATAGTGAGTAACAAAATACAATCAATTAATTTATTATGATGCCATACACTGACTACTTTAGGTAGGGTGGACTTATTTTGGTAGGCAAATGTATAGAAATATAAATTTATTCTAACTATAAAGTGAACTACTAATCACTCAATAATAAAATGACTAATCTATACTATTTATTGTATAAAGCGGTAGAGTTTGTTTGTATGTTTGAACGCGCTAATGTCTGGAACTACCAGTCGAATTTGAAAATATATTTTTGCGTATGATAGCCCTGTTCTCGAGAAAGCTTATAACATGTTATGTAACATTACGCTATGGCGACGGAAGCAGAGCAGTAATCAAAGACACGGGTGAAACCGCGCCGCGAAAAGCTAGTTTATAATTCAGAAGGCTTCTTACTGCGAACATTCGTATGGATGATATCTATATGATAGATGTTCCGAAAGTATTATAAACAACGTGAAACTGAGATAGGCCTCTGCTGAACATAAGCCTCTTACACTGCGTACCCTTTTTTTATATATTTTGTGGGATACATACTAGTTCTTGTCAAAAATATTAGTTATCCGAAATAATATAGGACCCATTCTTCAATATAAATCTAGTAGATCTAATCACATTGATACTCTAGAAGAAACTCAAATGAATCTGTACTCTACGTCGTTGCATTTTATCTTGTACCTGGCTGTAAAATATAACTCGGTGTAGCCATTACTTTTATCAATCGTACACTTAAATTAGCGTAATTATTTCTAACCATTAGCAAACGATTACCCTGGCTATTGGTTGCGATCGAAACGCAGTAAATAAGAGATGGCGTACGTCGCTCGTATAAGCCATAATTACGCGCATAATACAAATGAAAAGCGCAACCGTGCACACTTACCGACCACGTCTTACCTTTTATTTATTGCCGTTTTATCTTACAGCGACCGTTTGTGATAAAATAAAAGAAATGTCAAACCTGATCGCGATTACCAAGAGACGATCATTGAATTGCAACTGAGTAACAGACCCGAATCCAACATGTGTTTGCATAAGCAAACACAAATTCCATCTCCGAGTTGAATAAACGGATTTTAATAAAATATGAACTGAAACAGCAATGCATGATTTGAAATGTGGAAATATCGTTTAATAAAAAAAGCGGTAAAACAGAGTATACATTGAAAGGGTTTTAAATGCCTACTTTGTACAACCTACCAAGTATTGGTAGTCAGTCATTGAATGGAAAGAAACTTGCTGTGTCTTGCGTGGCGTGCCTTCATGTTAGCTGTGAAGACAGCCGAGATCATTGTGTAAGAGAATGTCCTTTAATTAGCACATGTAGAGCAAGATTATCTGCAAACAATGTCACGGAGCAGGCGACAACTGAATAATGACATCCCTATTTACATCGAGTATCGAAGTAATTATTGTGGAAATTAAATCTCCGTTTGTTTAATGTAGGTATAGCTAAGATTAACAGTAACGGTTATTGCAAAACAAATAACATATTGCACGTATTGTGGACGTAATGTTGTAATTAGTAATATAATTTGCAATTACCGGCTATCAACTAATCTGTTAATAGACTCGGTAGCAATAACACGATATTTTATTATACCATAATAATATTATAAATTCAACCAGCTATTGCCGGAACCTGTTAATGGTTTTTGCAGACAGTAATGACATTGCATTGTCATAAAATTTTTAGTTTTAAACAGATTTCTGTCAATCGAACTCATTATTATCTCACCGTAGATCAAAAAATTGCATATAATATTAACACGTTTGGTTTAGATGGATTCACATACCTAAACTCCAGGTTATAATTTTTTTCTCAGCCGTACGCCAGTAATTTCAAAATTCCACTGCTTGAATTTAATCAAATGCAGCTTAGGATCACACAAAATGACGAAAGGTGAACCTTAATATAATTTCACTACAAATAGTGTTATTTCAAAGCACTTCCTATGCCAACATTGTAGCTATCCTGTAATACAGGCGCCAAATTACCAGAGACAAGAAGCCAAATAAGACTAAACAGGCACCTGCAGCATCGAGTCAAGCCAAATCCTGATGTTCGCTATCATGCGCCAACTTTTAAATGAAATGACCTAGTGTTGGCAATACGTTTTATTGCCCCGTTTGTATTAAGGATCACAATTATCTACGAGTACGCTTTTAAAGCATGTACCGCGTTTACTTAATGGTTAGAAACCGGTAAATAAATGCGTCTTTTCTAAATTACTAATGTACTTAGTTTCTAATATTGCTTTGAGGACTACTTAAATAAGGTGAAAGAAAACTTTATGTGAAATATCTAAACTGACCTATAATAAAATAGCGACCTGCGCCAACTTGGCATAAGGGCCCTAGGTCTTTACAACATGATTAGATATTTTTTCAATTTATATAAATCGGTTTTTTCTAATATAATATGCATGAATTTTATCTACCCGACAAATTTCTAAACTAAAATAAAAACTAAAAACAACTCTAACTAAAAAAATAACTTAAAATCGTAACAAAATACGTTGCGTGGTTTATAACAAATTTGCGGAGTAACAGACAGGAAGAAAACAGAGACTTTGCTTTATACAATTTAAAAATATAGAAATACTAGCTGCGACCTGCGGCTTCGCCCGCGTGGCATTTATAATATTAATAGGATTGAAAGAACAAGTATGTCGGGACAGCGTGGAAATCAATGCCAATGGCTTATATTTATGAAAGTAGGCTCTTGTTCTGTAGAGTCAATCAATCTGGAACTACATTTTTTTATGACCAAAAACTCTATGTCACATTTACAATACATTAATAGGTGTCAACCTCGCCTCGAGCATACCAATTACAATGCAGTATAATCGTCGCAGACAACCAAAATAATACTAATTATCACAAATCCAGTCCCAGGCGCACATAGCCTCAAGCAACAGCTAGTCGTTGACATAAAACTGATGGTCCTAAATAGTGTAATAAATAAATCTCAGCGTACTCTTGTTTTACACCCTTTCAGTAGAAAAGAGTTGTAAGGTTAAATACGAGATTTAGGCATTTACTATCTTGTAACAATTTATTTAAAGTACAATATTGTTCAATGATATTTAGCTTTTTGTGTCCTTTTCTTTCTTGGTGTGATAATATATACTATGAATCACATATATTAATTTATCATTTAATGACTGTAGATTCAGTGTGTTCTATATTTTCTATATTAGCACTAATTTATTCGTTTCCATGATTTAATAAAGACGCTATTAACGATAGTTTTATCTATGACTAGCTTTCACCCGCGACTTTACTTACTGCCCTGCTCCCGTCGCCAGTAGGGTGATGCTACATAGCCTATAACCTTCCTCGAGAACTGGGCTATCATACGCGAAATTTCCAAATCCGACTGGTAATTCCAGAGACTAATTCAAACAAACAAACAAACAATCTCTTTAGCTTTATATAATAGTATAGATGTAGTGTCAATAAAGATCAAATAACGTCATTTGTCGTTGAGATAAAGAAGTTATTTATTTAGTTAGCTACTTAATATAGCATGTTATATGAGAAAATTAACAAATATGTAAATTTCTTATAAACTTCAAGAAGTAGGTACATTAGATTACCAAGAATCTGGCATTTTAAAAGTTCATGAAAATCGGTAGCCCATTACCGCCACCCCGCGAATTTAACTATGGACCCGAACTACAACTGCAGGCAATAAAAGTAAATACTTACTAACACTATTATTGCTTATTGTACCTAAACAAACCCAAGTTAAAGATAAGATAATCAACGACTATCTGTAATATCATCCAATTAAATTAATATGTACTCAAGATACTGCCGAGCTGATTTAGTGTAAACTAGTACAAAACCAGTGCAACAGTAGTACAACTAGTACAGTTTAGGTCACTTTAGGTGCGTTGTAAGGTCGATGCCAACCGCCGTGCTTTTTCAGGGCATTACACTGTACGACGATTGCATAATAATAGTTGTTAAAAAATTGTCAGTAATTTTATTTGCGTTTAATGTTATATGAATTGCATATAACATAATGTATAATGTAAAGTCTAAATTATAATAAACAATATGACGCGTAAAAAATATTTGGCTAAAGATATTAACTTTATGTCTTTAAAAGCTATGTCCACGAAACAATAGATTTTGTATTTTGGCTCTTTTCGTGGTGTTCAAAGTGTATAGCACCATCTAATGTTAGACAATAATATGGTATTCTATATGAGCTACAACACACCGAGTTATTTACTCGCACTGAGACTAAGTACCTTTAAGTCGCGTGTTATTTCCTGGCTACTGTAGGCATTCCAGTAAAGACAAACGCATTATTTACGTTCATACATAGGTCCATGCTGACATAGTATTGGTTTAAAAGTACGGAATGATTAAAGCTAGTTAGCTTTATTGACTACTTACCATCAAGTGAATCGTTGGCTCGTCTGCCACGGTAGGCAGTAAAACAATATTCTAGCTCTGTTTTTAGACTCTTTGCTCTCGGTAATACAGACTATATTCACAAATCTTATCTTATGATTATAACTATACCTAAAGCCAGCATTTCAACAGTTGGAAACCGTGTTCAACAGTAATATAATATACTCTATTGTACATAATAGGACTATAAATGATAATGTGCACTTAAATTATTTGTATTAAACATTCTAAGCTTGCTTAACTTCATAGCCGTCATAAAACTAAAAATTCATAGCAGCACGTTTAAAAAATCACGTTTATGAAATATGAAATCTTGTTATATCAGAAAGATCTCGGGTTTACGTCTTACCAAGAAAGATCAGACAGGTGCTGCACCCAAACGGTTGGGCAGCATAAACAATTATCATTCCGTGTGGTTGCAAAACATGCTTCGTCACTATCAGCCTGCCCATCATCACGACTTCACTATTTACATATAATGACTATTCAACAATAAACAAAGAAATGTGCAATGCTCTCCTCCACTTGTGACATAATTCTATATTTTATAAGCTCTGTTAAGTAATCCGGATATCACGCTGTTTTGGTCAATTAGACATGCTATTTTATAATTTTTTTTAAAAAACTTTTTGAGTTAATGCCAGATTTATGTAGCTTTTAAACAATTTTTTTTAGATAGTTTTTACACTGAATAATTTTTATACTTATGTTTCCATTCTGTCCGTGTCTCTAAAGAAATAAATATACAAGCGATCAGAGATTAGATAGACTAACCCCCAGTTTCTGGAAAGCTGATCAACAAAAGATTAACTAATCACCTGTTAAATCTCATGTGATGTACCAATTGGGATGCTAAAAGCATGAATAATTAGTTTAATTTGATCAGCTTTTCAGAAACTGGGTGTAAGTCTAGGGTTGGAAGTGTTTATAGATAGATTAAGTTTTATAATCTGAGCGATAGCCAGTAGATACAGTCGTCAGTGATATGCGATGACCTAATCTATGTATTTCACTCAGTGTCGAGAACTTTTACCTGAAGTTTTGATAGCTATCTTACACTAAAAGTGATAATAATACAAATTACCCAATTAATTATTCACGATAACTAAGGCTTGCCTACTTTTTACGGTACCCTCGAGGTGACTGCCCCCGCACGTGTCCGTCTTTTCATTTATATCTACAGGCTTTACTCTCTACAATCAAAGATGTTTCTTATTTCCATTATTAAAATAAGGCCTCCTTTTTAAAGGCCTGATTGATCAGTGTATAATAACTGAACACATTACAGATATTCATTGACTGATTTAGGTATTTTAGAAGAAAGGGAACGGCACTACGCTTTACAATCAGGTTGGTGACCGCAATACGTTGATACGCAGTACGCAGGTAAACCTACTGCCCGTTTCCTGGTATTTTATACCCCTAATAGCCGTTTACGACACCCACGGGAAGAGGTGAGATGCTTCAATAATTATTCTAGATTGAGGAGGTGTGGTAACCAATGGTGGTTAGCAACAGAAAATGTATCTTTAGTTACAATTCAGTTACTAATATAGGAGACGTGTTGATTAAAATATCCAACCAAAAAAAACAAGAAAAATATCATTCTTAAACTTGTACACATTTACTTATTTGAGCTGCAGTTGAATGTGAACGAGTGCCTATTGGAATTAATGTATTTACTGTGGTAAAACGAACATAAACTTTGTAAGTTAACTATTGTTTAACAAATGAAGGGCTACCTACATCTTTCAACTCGACACTCTGAATAAGTTTCTATGCGACAGTTCAAAGTGCAACAAGTCATACAGTTTATGTGCTCTCTAACTAACCTGCGACAATATTCTGAAATACTTTTTAAAACAGCATTCTTTTCTTCTCGTTAGCTAAACAGTATGTTTAAAGAGATAAATTAAGTTTGACCTCACAATGTATGAGTAAACATGCTTTTTTATGTATGACACACTAAAATTTATGGCTCGTAACAAACTCTAGCTACTTTGTCCTGAAGGAACATCTTTAAAATACTTATTTTATTGACAACTGGACAAAACCCAAACTTATGAGCAAGCTCGCAGTGCTTTCACTCACCTTCTCCCAATTATCTCTAAAAACTCAATTAACTTAAGTAAAGAAAACAAAAAGCAAACACAGATCGAATTAAAACAAAATCGTGATACAATCAAATAAGAAACAGTAAAATGAATAGAAGCGACGGAATCTTGGGTCTCTGTTTGCCGACTAATTATCATCTTAATTCCTCATAATGAAGTGGACACTGCTACCGTTTTTTCCCAGAATGCTATCTACACACAAAAATTTAAAATAGGTTATTTGTATTCGTATATAGCGCCGCTCAAATACACATTCCACGCCATTTAAAATATGACCCATACCAGTCATAACTTCTAACAGAATCCATACCATATCGGTAGCCATTAATGAAGAAAAATTGGTAATAGAAATCAATATTCAAAACATTTGCTAAGCACAACTATAAAGGAGGTTACATAAATTTAAAAATTTATATTCACTTAATCCATCCATCCAAATATTACGTCTTACATCTTGAGGCAATTCCTATTCACAACCGATTAGTGTTCGATCGTTTATTAATGCCGCCAGTAAGAATACCATTTCTATATATTGAGATACGAGCTATAAAGTATATTCTTGTTTGAATATAAATAAAATTTAAGCAAATATTTTAAAACCTAATTCGGATTAACGATTTTATATTTTCTGATGTTGTTAATACAGAATAACACTCCCATAGGTTAGCATCACCGTCACTGCGTTCCGAATATATTGTATAAATATACGAATTTAAAACGTTATATTGCTACCTATAAGTATGATATTTATTTCTATACACTTCTCGGTGTTGTAAGAGACATTCTCTTCTAAATAATAAACGGCGCATAGACCTTTTTTCTACGTTGTTTCATATCCTTTTAGTTCATTAACTACAAACATGTAAGTCGTGGATCATGTCTAATACTCGTTAACTTTTTCTGACGAAAATAAAAAAGCTGGTTACTGGTTAATAACGGCTTGAAGAGAAATTACTCTTAAACACACGAACCTTTCGTCATAACACAGCACAAATTACGTCAAATCATGTAGATATTATTTTTTACGTTGAACGAGAGCACCATGTGGTAAATTAGATTCCCTAATATGAGGAACAAAATAAACAACATAACAATACACTCACTGTTCGTTGAGTGTAGAAAAAAGTAACAACTCCCCCAAAATGGTTGTCGCGGGCTTCACAAATTATCGGTTCGGGGAAACTAGTTTACTTTGGAAGTTTTTTGTTCCTATACCACCTAAGAAACACACACTATAAACATGATGAATTAGCTATTGATTTTGTTATAGAGAATCATAAAATTTATAACGGATACTAAACAACAATTTTTTTACAGAATGCCAAAATTTAATTCGAATTTCATAAAATGTTAAGATATCTGTATTTAAAATTGATTGTATTTGATTACATTTTAGAAATTTTTGGACGACTTTTATCAGATTGTTCGAGCTTGGTGGTATCTCTGTTGATTAAATATGTATGTATTCATAGGCTGCGTGGTTCTGACCGTGTTTGACCACACCATCACTTTCTGTGGGACGACAGTAAAGATGTTTGATACATTGCGTTAGAAAGTAATTAAGAATATTAAGATCCTTCATAAAGAACCTAACAGAACGTTAAAAAAGGATTTAGTCATTACAATCAAATGATTATATTAACTGTATTGTTGGCCAAAGGTGTGTGGATGCATTATTATGTGGAAAACAGGTTTACTAAGATTGCTTGCTAGTCATGGCCTCATTTGTTGTATAAAATAACAAAAAAACAACAACAAAATTTGGCAAAATGCTGCCAGTAGGTGCAGGGTGTCTCTATAACGCTATATTATGACGTAGATTTGTCGTGTTAAGGTTTAATGCCGAGGTCTAACTCACATTTGCACCTAAATGTTTATAAAATTAAATAGTACATGACTTAGTAGGCTACTTTTTGTTTGATTATCATCATTGACAAGTTTATAATTGCCTTAAAAGAATACCTAATAATACAAACATCTATGTACAAAGTATACAACATATCAAACAAAAAATAATAGGTAGGTACAGAAACCAAATACCGCTCATCATTATCTTATATATACATAAGTAATAAAAATAATCAATCATTAAGTGATAACATGTTCGAACAGGTTTTACCTTAGATCGATATTTGCTACACTCCGGCTGTTCGCTGATTCGTGATAACTTCTTCAATTGACGACTTCATAAGATGCTGATAAATTTAGAAAGTATTATAGGCCAATTTATTGTTTTAAGTTTTGGATAAATTATGCTCTTATATTATTGGCAATAGGTACAAGTTAGAGCTTTGGCTCTAGAAGGTCAACAACTACGGTTAATTTAGCACCCTATCTAATCCAGAAATGCCATTCTGTCACGAATACTCCGTTCAAGCATTTTAAAAATACCTTCGCCGCAGCAATGAAAGAATTACACTTACATAATTTGTACGTTTTATGGCACAAGAATTATAAAATATCATTACCTTATACTTTCAAGTTAAAATCAACGTTTCTTCGAATGTAGGTATAAAATGAAAATAGTTCAATTCATGAAGCACTTAACAAACAAAATAAGAAGTTAGTTTACAATCAAATAAAGCCCTATAATAATAACACAATCATTTACATTGTATAATTTAAAATATGAACCATTTGTTTGCTAATAAAATCCTATTATTCAGTCAGCCAGTAAGTACAGACAGAACAAAACCGAAATCAAACTCGATTACGATGTTAAAGCCGAAGTCGTGCGTGAATGATGACAAACGCATTGACGAGGATTATGCAATTCCCACCAATGTGAACAGATTGTATTGTTTTAACTAAAATATATTACTGGAAGAGATAGAACATCATGTCAAGCTATAGCCTTATACCAAGACTATTATTTACATTTGCTGCTAAAATGTTTCTATATCGTTTCTCTACATTTATGTTAACCACTAGTAAAATTATATACTTAGGTAAGTAATTTAGTTGTCATTTATTCCTACATTTACGTCGCTTTCTGGTGAAATATATATTTACAACTTAGCTGTCGTATATGCTTCACAAACTTAATTAGTCAACCGAAGAATGGCAGACAAATGTATTCTATTATATAAAGCGTTTGTTTGTTTCTTTTTTCGTTTGATAACCCAGTTCTTGAGAAAGGTTGAGTAACATAACGCTATTGGTGACAGGAGCAGATCAGTGAGCAAAGACGCGGGTATAAACGCGCCGCGGAAAACTAGCACTATTGTATAAAGTGGAAGAGTTTGTTTGTTTGTTTGTTTGAATGTTTGCTAATCACTGAACCTATCAGTAGAACTTGTTTTTTGTTGCATTTGATAGCCCAGTTCATAAGAAAGGTTATAGGGTATGTAACATCACGCTATTGTCTATGGGAGCAGAGCAGTAACCAAAGATGTAACTTAAAGCGGATGAAACCGTGCTGCGAAAAGTTAGTCATCATGTAAGAAGGAGGAAGAACTATCATTAAACAGAACGAATAATAGCGTTCTGTGATTATTTGACTATTATCACTTTGATTTCCAATGCACCTGCCACTTGAGGAATCCCTACTTACTCTTGCAGAAGACGTCTGAAATATAAATTTGAAATTCTATATAACGAAATACATTTCTAAAAATATGTGTCGTTGATCTCAGCTTTTACTCAGACAAAACTTACAGCTTAGTTACCCTTCATTCATATTAATATTATATTTGCTTTTTATAATAATAGAAATAAGTAAAAGTTACTTTGTCTACCTTTTGAGAACTAAAATATATTTCTTTATGACGACAAAACTGTTTAATGTATGCAAAAAATCTGAAGCAAAGTAAATAATGTATGTATAAAATAAAAGAATATGTTTTGTGATAGAATGGTACTATAAAGTACCAGACACATAAATTTTATTTACGTGTCTAGACATTGAAAATACAAAGTGCTTTGTGAGTTGTGAGAGATAAAGTACCAATTTTCGTCTTATTAATGTGTCGAAAGGTAGTGATATTTTATTCTATAATCTCTCTTGTTGGTCTTGACTTCACGTTTTGTGTCGCAGTTGAGGTGTTATATATTTTATGTATTTACAATAAGTATATATAAGTTTACGTACTACTGTCTGAATCAATCGTCCGGCACATGCTGTTGTCCTAGGTAAGACCCAATATAATTAAATACATAAACTTTATGTATGTTAATTTATTATTGCTTATGTTATTTTACTAGTTTGTTTTACCATTTGCAAACCTTTGAAGTTATGACAAAATCTACACTGAAGAGGGAAATAGCTCAGATCTGTTAATATTTACAGTATAACCTTATAATGACTGATGACCTAGCTGTTACCCGCGACTTCGTTCGCGTAAAAATTTAGATGTGTGCCTGTATGAGACTATTGCCGGCCTGATCTTACAGCAATCATACATTGTATCAGTAATAATCAGTATAATCCGTCTCTATACAAAGTTTTACACGAACTTGCGACTCCTATTTTCCTTTAACTTAATAAGGGTAGTTCTTAATTAAAAAAAATTGTGTCTAACTAATTTTAGTAACAAGTTCATTCATACGGTAGTAGGTCTACGCTGGTTTCAGCATGAATGGGCCGGATCGTTCAAGGAAGTACTACCCTCTCATAGAAGATCGACGTAAGAGTAGTGGTATCCGTACTACTGCGTTTCGCTTGGTGAGTAAGAGCGCCGGAGGCCCAATTTCTCCCCTTTCCTCTTTCCTCACCTCCCTCATTCCCTTCCCCTAACCCCATTTCCAGCCGCCATAGTGGAGGCCACCATACCAGCAGTTTAAGAAGATGGTATGGTGGCCACCACTTCTAGAATCCATTGACTGCTTACCATCAGGCGGGGTGGGGTCGCTTTGGTAGGCTAATATAAAAATAATAAAAGTATAATGATGTGAGTTTGGGATTACTTACCGGAACTTACACCCCGTATTTCACCCCTATGTAAGGATTGTTTAAAAAATAATTAACTAAATTTCAATTTCTTCAAATAATGACTATTTTCTAGTAATTCTGAAATCCTACTATCAAAATATAGAAGTTTCATACAATTTTTGCCACCCTTTTCACCCCCTTAGGGATCGAATTTCGCAAAATCCCGTCTTAACAACCATGCAGAATTTGAGACTCCTAGCACTTGTAATTTCTGAGATTTCGTGAGTGAGTGATTGACCTTATGATTATTGTTGGGATGTGAAAACTGCATGTGGCTAGCGAGCACAACTGCCATTGTTGGTAATGCCATGGCAGAACCAACTAACTCGGTAAGCTCCTATAACAAGTCTCTTACACCATACAAAGCAAAAAGAATTTATAATATCAATTTTTTTTTTTATCATCCATATTTTTCATGCAGTCTAAGTGAGTTTGCAAGGATCACACACTCTTTCAATATACTGTATTTAATTTATAATAATATACAGGGGCACTATTTTCCGTCAATAATATAATGTACAATTTGTGAAGTAATTGGACCACGATCCTAAACTTAGCGCAATTTTTTTGTTTTACAAACCAAAAATAGTTTTGTGTCAGGAAATATAAGTACAGTCATATATTTATATTGTTTGAGTTTTCGCTAGAAGGGCTAGTTCAAGATCCCTTTTCGAAAGTTTCTATTGCTTTATAAACTTATCTAACGGTAGTAGATCCTCGCTGATAACGGTAGTAGATCCACGCTGATTTCAGCATGAATGGGCCGGATCGTTCGCGGAAGTACTACTTTCTCATAGAAGATCGACTTAAGAGTAGTAGTACCTATCCGTACTACTGCGTTTCGTTCGGTGAGTGAGAGCGCCGGAGGCCCAATTTCCCCCCTTTCCTCTTTCCTCACCTCCCTCATTCCCTTCCCCTAACGCCATTCCCAGCCGCCATAGTGGAGTCCACCATACCAACAGTTTAGGACGATGGCTTTTGGTATAGTGGCCGCCACTTCTGTATTCCACTGACTGCTTACTATTAGGCGGGGTGGAGTCACTTTGGTAGGCTATAATATAAAAAAAAAATTATCTAATGATCGCTGATTAAAAATCCAATACGGCACGGCCTTGTTCCTTAGTCTCCCACACCGAGTATATATGATATAAATTAAGCTTTACTTCCTTCTATAATAAATGCGAGACGACAAATTAATATGTATTTCACATGACAAAAATAATTACCGTAAATCTCATGTTTATTTTATTACTTTTGTTGCAATGTCTAAATTGAGACATTGCACGCCAAAACACTTTGCCTTTTTTATTTTTTGATTCTTTATCATAATAAACGACCAAGTACAACTTATGTCATAAAATTTATTATTTTTAAATCCATCACTTTACATGCTTATTGAAATTTAATCACAAAATTTTATAAAACTTTATAATTACAAAATAATTAGTTATCTCAGAAGTTTTACATTTGTCAACGAACTGGCTGTAAACAACTTGACGAATATTTTCTTCTAATCAACTTAAAGTTAATAAGTGTCACTCATATTATTATGATGATCTAAATGAATAAAATTACATACTAAATTAATTTTATTATGATGACTAATACAAACTTCTACGAAAACAACACAAAACAGTTTAGTATGTATTGTGGCCTAACGAGAAGCAGCAAAAAATTACTTTTCTTTTAGTTAATTTTATAATTCTTATTGCTGCAGTATTTATAAAAAGAATAACCGCAGACTTTCATCTAGTTGCTATCAAATAAAAATCTGGCAATACAGAATAGATACAATATTTATAAACAAACTTGTTTCTAACGTAATCGTTTATCAGCGGTTATGACAAATGGCGTCATTATCAATGACTATCTCCCAGTGACTAACGCATTCTACTAGTCTGAATAAACGTCACATCGAGTAGCTCAATCATGTAATTAATTGATATTTCAATCTCATAACTAAGCCTCTAAAGAACTATAAATGATCAAATTAGTTTGATAAATCAGTTGTTCAGTCTGCGTTTATATCTAACAATAACTTAAGCGGCGAAGTTTTTATCAAATTCGACAAACATGTAAACTATAACAAACGTTTTAAACAAAGCTGTATAGGTACTATCAAAAAAATTGACAAACATTTTAATAATATACGTGGATAACGTTGTGAGCTACACATTTACATAATATTATATATTTTATATGCTAGTTGATAAGTTGAATGTGTAACTGTTTGTTTCCCTAAATAAATAAATAAATAAATAAAATAAAATAAACATTTTGATCGTTTACTGAGCGCTTAAGAATCACATCTAGCAGTTCTATGCGTTTGTATCGAATAGATTTGGGAGCGCGGTCGTCTCTCGGATTAGCGTTGCCGTGTTATCACTCGGGTGCAGTTAGCCCAAAGTTTAGCTATACCACGGTCCGAGGGGGGAACGCAAAAATCAACAATTCGTTGGAAAAAACCAACGATGATTGTGCATTTTCTTTGTTTTGTGGGATACATTTACGTACGTAAATCGAGCCGGTTGTTTATACTGCTGTGTTGGAAAACTACACCGAACCAAAAAAATACGAATTATTTCTGTAGAAAGAGTTTTTCTAAAATTTAAAATCATAATTAGATTGTATGAAGTGATTACATTTAATTAGTAATTCGTCGTTATTTTTTAAAACAAATTACTATATACATTTATAGTGATAGTGATATCGAAAACCACTACATTTAATTAGTAATTCGTCGTTATTTTTTAAAACAAATCACTGTATACATTTATAGTGATAGTGATACCGAAAACCACTACATTGCTGTTATAATTTGTTCAAGTTATAGCAGATTTAATAAAATTTGACATAAATGGCACTAAGTAGCTCAAATTAATCGACTTGATCAGACTGTTATATTAAGGCAAGAGTAAGCGAGTTCAGTAAAAAGTAGCTTTGATATCTTCTCAAAATAACCTACTAGTACTACAAAAAAGGTAAATTAAAAATCGAAACTAATTCTTATCATGCTGCCACTCAATCAATCATATAATTATTTTTTCATTTCAATATTTCATTACTCAAGAAATTATCTTGAGATAAATAGGAGTACACACACCTAATGCATTCGCAATTCAAAATCAATCATACTCATAATAACATTCGTCAATCATCGCACAGCGTCTACAATTTGTACCACATTTGGTCGGGTCACGATATCGACTAAAACTAGGGTCTCATTGTCTCACTGTTTCACAATTCGATAGATACCGACCGTTATGCAACTTAGTAACACTAAGTGTCGTCCGTATAATTACTCTGACTCATTGTCTGAACGCTCTACTTGACACTTTTGTTATTTATCATCTGGTTACTGTTAATCGCTACGATTTGGTTCAATTGATTTCTTAACTCATTTGGAATAGCATTGTCTATTGATGTCAATGTCCCAAAACGTTACAACTTCGTAAAAAACTGTCAGTCGTATCATGATAAATAAGGTTTTAAATGGACACATTATTCTTTATTAGAATGCATTAGTTTGTAATAAGTCAGTAATGTATACCTTATGAAATAAGTATTCACACTTTTGATCGCACAAATAGGACAAACCTATTACTTTGTCATTAATGTTACACAGTAGGTTATTATCCACGTAGATTCAATTCGTGTTATTTTATTTTCGTATTGCGTATTATCGGTCATCTCGCAATAGACAGTCATTCATGTCAACACGACTCTCTTTACACACATAGACAAAAAGGCTCGTTCGCCGCTCTAAATTTCAAACAAAATTACTGACAACAAACTAACAACGTCAATCACTTTGGCTAATGGCGCACAAAGCGATCTTATCTAGAGAACCATAAGCGTAGTTGTCAGCAAGATCGAACGTCCGCGTCTCGTATAAAAAGGCTCATTGAAAAATTATGAAATTGTAGCAGTAGCGACGTGGACCGGTCTGTGAGCAAACAAATGATGCGCCCGCTCCGCCGCGGTCACCGCTGTCCGCGCAGGCGATACGGACATCCGTGGCTTGGGGCTCAGCTGCTACAACTCACAACACTGTGTTACCAGACGCGGCCCTCACGAGGCACCGTTAACTAGCTAGATATTAATCATAATTTCCGATGACGCGATCCGTTCAAGTGTTTTAGATGACCGTCATTATCTAAAACACTCGGAGCGAACTTTGGTGCGCCAGAGCATGGGATGATAGATTGTGCAACGCGAAAATTGGCTGCGCAATAGCCAATATGCTTATCGAAATATAAAGACTTGACCAAGTGCTCGTAAGTTGAAAATTGAATATTAAATTGCCTTTGTATTTCGCGTGTGAAACATTCCCATATGTTAGAGTCAATAAAACTCCAGCTTGGGCGTGTGTGTATTTACAAAAGTGGCAGGAAATGTTATAAAATAACGAGGGCCTTATAGCGGTTAGTTAAATGTACCAAAATGATCTATTACGGTAATCGTAATTTAGAATTTAGATTCACAATTACAGGCTATAAATAGTAGAATCGTAAACTGGTACGATATTTAACATATTTGATTCCTAACAACGGCACAATCAAGCTGGATAGCCACTACTTTAGAAGTACAGCGCGTTTACAATAATTGAAATTAGATCTGATTTTCATTTTATGATTTTGAAAGGCTACTGAATCTTTGATTTATAAAATTGTAACTAACTAGATTACGACAGCACGATCTTTTATTATATTTATAACTTTAGACTGTTTAGTTCATTTGATTGCCAATGAATTAGTGCCTGTTATTCAAATTAAAACACTGTCTACAGATAGGTTCACTTGCATCTGAAATTTATTTTCAACATCAAATCTCAATTATTTTAATTATACACACAAATTCAGTGAAGTCGTTTTTTGACGATTGTCGCTTGTTTATTAACCACGAACATGTAGTTTCAAAACTAAATAATTCCCATTTGTCATGTGTACGAATACATCATTGAAATCAAGATTAGATAACCTACTCATGTAATTCTTATCGGTAAATCTATACTGATAAATAAAGCGTAAGAGTTTGTTTGTTTGCTTGTTAGAACGCGTTAATCTTTGGAGTCCGATTTGGTTTTTTTTGCGTTTGATAGCTCAGCTCTTTAGGAAGGTTTATAGGCTATAAGGTTTAGGTTTATATAACATCGAGCTACAAGCGATGGGAGGAGAGCAATAAGTAAAAATGTAGGTAACTTAAAACGAGTGAAACCGAGCTGCGGAAAGGTAGGTGTAGATATACAAGGGTTATAATCGTCTCTACAACTTATGACACAATAAAATGATATTACGGTTCTTGTTAATAGAAGTTCTTGCATTATTGATACGATTGTATGGAAATATCACGCAGAATTGTTTTGATTTTGTGTGCAGTACTAATATTTGCTGAGAAACATAAGATGCTAATAGAAAGTTAAAGTACATGAAGTCATAAATACAAACAAGGAATAATAGTAGCTAGTTTAAATTGTATGAGATCATTTTAATACAATTTATTCATTCGGTTATGTAAATTGTTATTAAGAACTTATCGATTAAGTTTACAATAGCGTAAGATATCAGCAAATATAAACTAAGCATAGACAACAAGAAACTAGAGTCTGCATGCAATAATAGTGCTGGATTTGCCGCATATTTGATAGGGTTGATATTAAAAAATCATCCGGTATATCATTAATTCATTACAGAACATAGTACCAATACGGTACGAGTAGATACATAATAATCTTCAGTTAGATCACAATAGCTTTTTGATAGTACCTACTAGACATCTGCCTTCACTTCGCATCGGTATCTAAAGTTTTAATCAATCTCACAACTGATCAAACGCCTATGGAAAATATCATTGCAGTAGTGTCGTATTGCATCATTCAGAATTATAAAGGCGCTTAAAATATTGAAATTTCGGAAATGCCAAAAAACTTATTAAACATAATAAAATGAGTATAGTCTGTGTTGCCCGTTTTATTTGTATATTTTTAAAGGTGAAAGAATTTTTTAAATCTGTTACGTAGATATTGAGTTAAATCCCAATTGACAAACAAACATACAAAAAATCAAATCTTTTCTCTTTATAATATTAATATAGATATAGATGTTCTAATAGTAGTGACGATGGCTTTCGTGCTTTAGCTACCTCGCTTCTACCGTACGAAATTATAAGTTTAAAATTGAACAATCGATAATGAGATTTTGTTAAAGTCATATTCAGTGTAATTTTATTTACATATTTATGAACATTACTAACAATGGTGAAGGAAAAGATCTAAGGGTATTAAGCAATTGTTCATGATGACTTTTTTTAAGTGGTATCTGAATCATGCAAACTTGTTTACATGCCACGCTTTATTTATCATTCAGAAACTAATTCTGAGCAAATTTGAACTAAATCAAAAATATACCACAATCGATCCCAAGGGTCACATGCTTAAGCCTATAAAGAACAGTCATAAGATTAAATGGTAGAGCAATTGTTCATGATGACCTTTTTAGATTGATATGTGAATTATGCAAACATGTTTGTGTGGCACGCTCGATCCTTCACCCTATTATTGCTTGAAAACATGTCGGAATGCAATAGTATTCTCGTATGAACAATATTTGAAAAATGCTTTTGTTTTAAAAATCTATGCTAAAATAATAAATAGAAGACATACGCTGGTATTTAAACATGATGATTTATTTCTCGTATATACCTTATACCATAAACTTTAGCATTGGCATTAGCTTAATACCAACGTGAAAAAAATATTGTTATTAATATTTTTACAGTGATAGATTCTGGCTGGTAAAGTCTGAAAGCACTACTAATTGTGTTTGTAATATTGGTAATAAACTTATTAATCTATTAGGTCTTTCTCTGTAGTACCTATAATTGCTGTGTATGACAAGGGTCACAATGTTCCTATATTGCCAAAATGCCACTAAAATTACATTTGTGAATTAAGTATGATTGTGAAGCAGAATCATACTAACTTATCAAACTCGAAACAAAATAACACTTTTTGCAATTACTTACATCACGTGAGGTGCCTTCAAAAACGTCTGATATCAATTAATAAACAACAGAAAAACCAGTCATCAATTTTTGTTGTATTTTTTGTTGCCGTCAATAAAAAAATACGTCAATTTAATAAATTTCATTAGCTGCTATTGATGTGAGATTGTGATTGACATGCGGGCGGTCATCCGAATTTGTACTGCGACTGACACAGGCACTCAAGTAACCCTCACCTCACGATGACTAAACATACCCTTTTATTTCACTTACATGCTGATGCATGCACATGAATGTGTTGCATTGTAAATCAAAGTTCAATGTACTGCATATTCAATTGATATTAAAATTTGAAGTACCTACCTTAAAACTCGGTCTATGGAGAAATATTTACTTAAATTGTTCAATAAACAACTAAATTAAACTACTATTATGAAATGATTTTCTTTTATTATTATTTAATACGTACGGTGTTTATATTTAGTAGGTACTCTGTTTACTCTCTTGAGCGATATGATAATTGCACATTCAAGTTCTGTCTAACTTTCCTAGCTTAAATACCTAATATAGTGATTTGATCGACTGATAAATTTGATTTATTTAATCTAGAAATCAAATCTTAGCTACAATATGTTAAAAAATTCAGTACCTACTAAATGGTTTTACAAATTCTAAATATTACCCGATTACATACTCATATGTAGTTATATTATCTTAACACAATATGGCTATCACTATATATCGCTAACAGACTGAATAC
Organism: Parascotia fuliginaria; assembly: GCA_963082885.1. Lineage (NCBI taxonomy): Eukaryota > Metazoa > Arthropoda > Insecta > Lepidoptera > Erebidae > Parascotia > Parascotia fuliginaria. The sequence goes on along the minus strand of OY720180.1, from coordinate 6,071,106 downwards.
ACGCACGCCTTTTAACAATATTCGCACAAACAAACCCAGACGCATTGACCGCATTATCTTGTTCCAAAACTTAGGTAACAAACCTAATGAATCATTAACTAATCTCGCCACAATAGAGCGAGTGTTCGAAAGAGGAAGCGATAAGGCAGTACAGCGAACCCGAAAACGAATCATTGTCTCATTACAATGTGTGTATCTTATCACTAGTTAACATGAATAGTTAAGTGTTAGTGAAACGTGCATTTTGACGCAAGATATAGATAATATTAGGACTTTTTGTCCCAATTTTATATATTCTGCAACAAAAGGTAGTTTGTTACATTAAGTACTAGTATTTATATCATCAGTGAATTTCAGTACGATAGCTTCAACACATAAGCTGATTGATTGTTGTAAAGTAATGACATCGTTATTTTCATCATTCATAAGTTAGTCTTCCTTTCTATTTGGTTTTACACTCGTAATTATTATAAAGAAACTGACGTCTGCCAAACTCCTTACTACACAACAAAATACATTTGATCGTAGTCGAATTTAGTAAGCTTCTGGTTTTCTATAATCCGTGATAGATGTTCGTAGAATGGCTAGAACTGACTTTGCGTGCTCATTAAGCTTTTCATTTATTTAATCAGCTTGCAGAACTTCGGCTGCAAAGTTCGGCCTGAAAATGTAAATCTTGCTAAAGATATTCGTGGCGGTTAAAAATTTTTCTTCGATCAACTTAGTCAACCCATTGCGTAGTACAATCCATGTTCATTATGGTTTTCTTTTATTTAATTATAATAATAATAATACCGGCCTGTTTACCATCCCACTGCATGGCAAAGACTTCTTCTCATATAGAAAAGGCATGAGCATTAATCACCACGCTTGCTCAAGGCAGACCGACAATTTCAACTTCGAGTCCAGGTTTCCTCACGATGTTTTCCTTCACTGTCAGTCAGAAATGTTTAAGATAAACTTAGAAAGTACATATGATTGAAAAATCTAATTGGTACTTGCACGGATTCGAACCCATTTCTCCGTGTTTACGAAGCGGGTGCCTTATCTACTGGCCCATTTCGACTTACGAATATATTTCTATAGATATTTATTTTATTTGTTTGTTGTTTATATTTCTTTCGCTATGGCGTCAGCTAGACATTGATAATTAGGAACTCTAACTGGATTAATTTCTTTAAGGATGGCCACTTTTGTAAAACTATTATAGCTTATTTCAGGTTAAGGGTTAAAAAAGAAAATTGCACAACATTTTGCGCTCCAAACCTGATTTAATACGCGCCGTCATGTTCACGGACAGGATGCAGTAATTGAAACATTATTGTCTATAAAATGAGGTAATGGCATCAATTAGAGGGCTAGCTAATCCTACTTAATAGGACACAATGAAAAAGATTAAAGCTAAGCTATTTTGATTGAGTTTTGATTGCTATAATATTATGAGAAAATCTACCTTAAAGATTCAAATCTTTTGTCAGGCATAATATAAAATTACATAGCACATTTTCTATGAAAATCAAAATCAAAAAACTGTTTAAATGCTTCTTTCTTTGTTCGTTTTTCTAACTTCAAGGATCCAAACTGTTCTATACGCAATAAAATTTTTAACGTTACGTACGTTTTTGAATTATTTCTTGTACACAACAGAAATACAAATAAGAAACACGGAATACGAGTATATGTAAAAATATGTTCAAAGGCGAATTTAACTTTAAATTGAGTTCTCTAGCGAACTTGTGTGGCAAATATAAAAGAATGCAAGTATTACGTTCAATATTATTAAAAAAAAACAATGATAACAATAGTTAAGTCATAACATACATAACATAAGTTAAGTCTTGTTAAATTTATGAGCATGATAAAATATATTTTTTGTTAATGTAACATTTCTTTCACTTTGGTCCAGTAGTAGGGCACTATTGGTGGCAAAATGGCATGCAAGATATTGTTTTTATAACATTGACAGTTACACATACAAACTCGTAAGCTGAGATTAAAAACGGAGCCAAGTTCTTACCCGTTGTCGGTAATAATAAAACTGCATTGTTGACAAAAGAACTGAGAGAGACACTTCACGAGATCTTCACGATTACTCATCAAGCTCCTAAGATAATCTGCTAGACAGGTCTGACACCACGTTTTGCTTAATTTGAACAAGTATTTCATTTGAATTAGCTAAAGTGATGCAACTACTACATGAGAGTTAATCGTCTTTGTTATTTTAATTTTGATCTTATGGGTGGACTGTTTTTAATAGTAGAGCATTTTGACTTATGGGATTCTCTTATTTAAATCGAAAAGTCAAAATCATTTTAAATACTTTCATGCCAATTAATAGAAACTATTTCTAACTATTTCGACCAAATTCGTTTGTCTTTTCGGTACTCCATACCTTTCATTTTTACGAAGTCATGTTGAAGTTGATGTACTTACTTGCGAATGTTGACTTCCAAAATAATAGAAGGTTAATCTTAAAAACTTTTAATTTCATTTTATTTTCGTTAAGGTGCATTGTCGCTTCGTGCAGCACAAGTATAGATAAAATGATGTCAAAAAATACAAGAAAACGCTTTCTTCGGACCTGATATGTGTTCTCTGTAATTTCTCAAATTTGTCAAACAGAGAACCAATTTAAAACAAGCGAAGTCTAAATGCGCTAAACAACTAAGCATGAAAGGAAGCATTTGTATACTCATCACGTTCTGAAGTCACCTTCACTAACAATTGTTTACCTAAGAAAGTATCTTTACAATTTAGAGACGTTATACTAAAATGTCATTTGTTACAAACGTGTTGATATTGAAAGGTGACCAATTACTTAGCTCTTTTCACTCCGATTACGTTAACATAAAGAACTCAAAGCGCCGCAATCATTATTACAAGTAGGTAGGTTATGAACTTTGCTTAACCCATAATAGTATTTATAATTTAATAAAAGTTATATTTTATTATTGAGTTTTGGGTATCTTTCTTGCTTGTTCTGGATCTATAACAAAACTGACAAACCATACTAAACTTTCAACAAAACTTTGCTGCTTCATTTGTTATTAATAATATGCCCATTTACAAATTTTGACTTTAAGGCGGCCATCGGATAACTCAGTAAATTTTGCATAATTAATAAACATGTCAAAAACAAGTACACAAAATATCCTTGCAGATCATTTGTTCGATTTTGCAGCTAGCGGCGAGGCAGATGAATATGATCTGCCCCACCTGCGTACGTGCAACGCTTACAAAAAGACTGGGTAGGTACACCTCTAGAGCGGTCGGCGCAGCTCGGTTCATATTTAATGACGTCATTAACTGCAGGAGACAGGAGTCTTGTACCACGCCTTAGGCATCCTAGCGCCCGCTTTGTCACTGCAATACCTGAGAATTAACTTCTACTATGAGATCTTAATTACTTTTGAAAACGAGTTTCACTTGGTTTAATGTTGGTTGAGATGCTAGACCAATCACCAAGTGGGCTAAATTTATGAATACAACAAAGAATGATTAGATACAAAATACGATAATCGAATACAAAGATAAAGATGAAAATATCAATCAATAAACTAAATATAAAATTTATTATGTGAACTTGTTTAATAATACAAATTAAAAAGAATACAGAATGTATTCTTTTTAATTTCTTCTTAGGTCTAGAGTCTTAAAAGGTCAGTTAAATACAAAATTAATAAACGCTCTTAAAATAACAGGTAAACCGCAACGTATTAACTTAATTAATTACTTTTATACTTTTTGGTCGAGCGCATGTAATAAAGGTAGCCTGCAATTTCATGCGTCATTCTAAATTTATATTCTCATAAATTAGTTATAAAGATCTGAATTTATGATATTATGTATATGTTTTTTAAGCGGTATTGATAAACTTTGTGTAGGTGTGTTATGGCCTTATGGCGTGAAGTGTACGCATTTGAGATAACCTTTCTAAACAAAAGAATGGGGCAAGGCGCAAATATGATAACACTGGCGTTGATAAACTGTGTTGCTCAAACTTCAGCCTATATTTCTGTTGCCCAACGCGGCCCCATAAAGTGCATTCCATGGTTATCGCTTCTTTTGTATTCAATTAGCCTTGCATTTAGATTACTGATGCCTTTCACGACGACAGTGGTAACGAGCGTGGTCAGCTGTCAAAACGTCCAAACAATCAACCAAGTAACTCCCTCTTCGATCACACCTGTAGTTCACACCTAGCCGAACGTTCCGGAGCTTTTGTTATCCATTGACGTTCATAAAAATACAGTTTTTGAAACAGCGATTGCTACACAGCAATAGCATTTATACAAATATTTATAGCCTAGAAATTTGGGCAGACAGAAAAAAATATATTCTGGGTTGAAGTTTGATTCGGGGAACACTATTCAGTCTATTAAGGTCTTTCAGAGGTGTGGCAGTTCGGACATGCCGTAATGAGATTACGCAATAAAATACAATTCGTATCATCACCATTCAAATGATGTGCATGTATTATACTAACAAGAAAGATTTCCGTATGACTCTTTTTAATAAATAATCGATGAAAGAATTCCCTTTCGGACTAATAAAGCATGTTGATGTTATTTATCAATCTTTCTTTGAATGCAGGTACTTCCACAATAGTGCGACTAGTGTTTTTTCTGGCTTTTTAACCGACTTTATGATAAATAAATTACTCACACAACGCGATGAAAGGATAATTAACAAAACATTACTGTCTTTGGCGTAAAAACGTTGATTAATCTAGTTTAAAATGTCTCCTTAAAATGCGTAATTCTAAGAAGCGCTTTATATATATGATAAATCAGTTTTGCTTGAAGTTAATCTACCCGATGAAAATTTTAATGTCTAATTGCTATAATTAAGCGAGTCAATGCTAACTCCTTTCGACTTTCAACACTCAATATGTCTTCATCACTTTTCCTCGTTCATTTGTGAGTTGTGTTAATTAAGGATGAACTCAATAAGCTTACTCATAAGCAGAACGAAAAGCTATTTTAGCGGCAATGCTTCTCAGGACGTATCCTCCTACGCAGTTTATTTACTTATCCAATCAATCGCAACGTCACCTTTATATATTTAAGGCAATCATTATAACTACTTCTCATGCAGCACAATAAATTAATTAAATTAATAATTCAATAAAAAGGTTAAACGTCTACGTAGTGAGACTGCTTAGACGTATTGGGTACATTCCTCAACAAGTTATATCAATTGCCTTACATGAATACGTAATGTGTTATACTCGAATGATCGCCGATTCGACAGGCCAGCCGACAAAGATAGGTATCAGACATTACCACAATCCACAACATGGTTTGCGGCATCGGAGACCGAAGTGCTTATACGAGTTCGATTGAATCGAGTAATCAAAGCGCCATGTCTATATCGATTCAACAACTGCTACGGCTATCTATTGGACGATCGATATTTGTTACATTCGGATCGACCAACACGTTTTTGCTGTTCTCGAAATCGATTCAAGTAAACGTTTCACCCGATTCTCTTTCTAAAGCTGCTACAAATTGAGTCGTTAAAGCTGTTAATAGGATTAAATCGAGTACTCGGTTAACAGCGGCAACTCCAGACATTCCAAATTGATTTACTGTCAAAATGGACAGAATCCATACAATGTCAAATGTTTGCGATAGTATTGGGCACTTTTATTCAGTTGACCTTTTAACTGAGTGCGTTTGTCTGATTAACAACAAGGCGTTAACACATATGGTAAAGTACACAGTTGTTAATACTCATCTCTGATGCCATAACTGTATAATGATGTATTGAAGTCATACAAAGTTGAACAACAAATCAACGATTATGTACGTCTATCTTTCCGTTATGTTAAATGTTTACAGCGTAATACTAATGATATAATATATGATCTTATGATGATACTTGTTAAAATAATGAGGTTTACGCGACTCATACCTAACTGTCAATAGCTAGGAAAGCACTGTTTCAACATAAATTAAGTGGAACGACATTAGTAAAAGCTTTTCGTATAGGCTAAGATTAAATGGCAATATTGTAATTTCGATTATATTTTAAGATTCTTTTGTGCGACTGTATATTGTGAAGCATAATTCACTAGTAATAATTAGTGTGTGTAAGACTACCGATAAGCACATTTTGCCTACACATTTATTTAATGTTTTAAAAATGTATATTTTATAGAATGGTTAAATACATACATGCCTAGCCATAGTTTAACCACGAGGATAACGTAAAATATCCTACTAATATTTTGCCTACACATTTATTTAATGTTTTTAAACTGTATATTTTATAGAATGGTTAAATACATACATGCCTAGCCATAGTTTAACCACGAGGATAACGTAGAATATCCTACTAATATTATAAACGCGAAAGTTTGTATGTGTGTGTGTGTGTGTGTGTGTGTGTGTGTTTGTTGAAAATTGGTATCTACATAGATGCAGTACCGGAGAAGGACATTGAATACTTTTCGAAAATCAGTCTGGTTCCCGAGTTGCATTAATTAAACTATTTTCCGCGCGGTCGAAGCCGCAGGGCGCATTTAGTATTTTATATATGAAAAATGTAACGCCTCTAATGGTTACTCTAAAAACTAATTATTTCAAGCTGTCATTGGTGAGACATACGCATGTTAAGCTGTGGATGAGCTGGTTCTTTGGTACATTAAAAAAAAAAAGAATATGCCCATAATTTGTAACAAAAGTTTTAAAGTAATTTAAATAAGAGCAGCTGGACTGAGAACACAGTTATAAGCAAGACCATCTGACTAGCGTAATTTGCATATCTACGACTAGGGATTCGCGAATAAATCTTAAAATACAAGCGACACGAAACCAAATATGCATTTGACTCTGCTGTGATCTATGGGCAACGCTTACCACTTACCATCTGCTTCCTAAGCTGTGTAAGAAAAGAACAATTGGTTAGCTATAAATAATTAGGTACATAGGTATTCAAATCATTACGGGTAAAAATAAAATATAACACGAAAGTTCTGCGAGACACTAAAAGGAAATTACTAATGGTGACATTATACGCCCACGTACGGTCATGTACAGGAAATTGAGAGTCACAAAACCCATAGATTAGCTTAGATGCCAGCAAACGTTATCAGTGCAAAGCTTTAATGTTAAATAAATGAGTTACTCATCACCAACCTGTTAACCCATTTGTCTGAGTTGACTCAGCCTACGCAAAGATAAGCCTGTTTGCACACCGCGCGGTAAATGGAAGCCTAATTAATTAATATTTACCGTATTTTTTATTGTAACCCGTTCTAGAACATTTTAATGAAATGATGCTGTACAATAAATCTACGACATCTGTGTGCATCGTGTAGTTTGTTGATGATCTATCGTTCATGGTTAAAGGTAGGTGGAGTAATTCTTGTGTTTATAATCTTTATATTTTGTATAGAGATAAGTTACATATTGACTCCAACCTCAATTGGCAAGCTCAAGTCACCAGTGTGAGTCAAAGAGTAACTGGTACCCTACGTGCCTTATACCGCCTAAAGAACTTTCTTCCGGCTAAGACCAAGGCAATGATTGTGCAGACTTTAATTTTTCCTTTAATTGATTATGGTGATGTATGTTATTTTGACCTGAATGCAGATCTGCTCAATAAGTATGACCGACTTCTCAATAACTGCATTCGATTCATTTTTAATCTTCGTAAATATGATCATATTTCTTCCTATCGCTCAGACCTAAAATGGTTACCCATACGGCAGCGCCGAAATCAGCGCGCTCTTACTACCTTATTTTCTTTCTTACACTCTCCCACACTTCCCAGTTATTTATCTCCACAATTCCAACCTTTGTGTTCATTTCATGACAGAAATCTTCGCTCTTCTAATAATCTTCTTCTAGCATGTCCTTCTCATACTTCTGATTTTGTACATTCTTCCTTCTTTATACAATCTGTCTTACTCTGGAATGCGCTCCCTCTTGAAGTCAGGATGGTTACGGACCGCTTTAAGTTCAAACAAAAGGTACGGGATATTCTCTTCGACAGATTGGCAGAGTCATCACATCAGTAACATGTATATATTGTATATATATATATATATAATATTTATAGGTGTATTTATATTTGTATGTGTGTATGTATTGTATGTATATGTGTATTAAGTATAATATGTATTTTTGTATAAGTATAGGTAATAGTCATATTTATCTGTTACTTTGAAGTTAACTTTCACCTACTTCGTTTATCTCTGCATCACCCAAAGGTTGGCTGGTAGAAAATGCCTTTGGCATTAAGCCCACCATTGTACAATTTTGTGCATAAAGTTATAAATAAATAAATAAATAAATACATAGGGAAAACACTCTTACCTCTGTCTACTCTGTACGTGATCACTATTATAGTCTAACATTGTGCAATAGACTACCACTGCACATTATACACACTTATACTGCACATGTAATGTTAAGACTAGCTTCTAGCGGCGCGATTTCACCCGCTTTTTGCGTATTGCTCTGCTTCCGTCGTCAATAGCGTCCTTTCTCAGAAACTGGGCTATCATACGCAAAAAAAATTATTCAGATCCGATTGGTAGTTTTAGAGATTAGCGCGTTCAAACAAACAAACAAACTCTTCTACTTTATATAATACTATAGATTAGATACCTACATTTGGAAAATTAGGTATAGTCCTACGTTACAATTCAGAGTAAATACAAAAAGAAATCCAAAAAAATACGACAAAGTTTTTAATTATTTTCTTTTATTAACTACATCCGAATCAAGTTATTTTATCTTCATAAGTTGAAGGGTGATTTTTAAAGTTATCTTTTTTTCGCATCTGACATCCAAGTGTTTTGTTAATTAAGACTATTTATCACATATAAAAGGCATACTTCTTTACATGACAACAATAGTTTCCTTCTTAAATAATTCTTTATTCATATCCAGGAAGCTGTTGCAATTACATCCATAATTAAGCGACGTCCGCTCTGACATACTTTTTTATATAATTAAATGTCAAACCTACAATTCACAAAGTTTATACTACGGGGGCAGTAATCAATTAACCGTATGCTATATGCCTAATGGTAAATAATGATTTTGCCTATAGCAGCATCATTATTACGTCGCCGATCCCAGAACTTGTTTAGGACTTCACTGACTTTAATATTCATTAATTCTTCATATCGTAAAGTAGTATAAATAAAGAGTAATTGGTACGTGTTAACAATCTCTGGTGGCTACAGCAGACAATATTTTTATAAAATTGACTGCCTCTGGTTTGGTGGTACTGTGTACTGACTGCCACGCAGAGATCGCGGGTTCGATTCCCGCTCAGTGCAAATATGTGTGTGCATGAACAGGACTATTTGCATTGGTCTGGCTATTTCTACGTATAATATGTTTTTTATATTTACAAAAAAGTTTTTATGTTTAAGTTATGTAAAGATTAAGTAAAGTTTAAGTATGTATAGCCGCATTTCTAGAACCCATAACACTAGCTATAAGTAATATATGCTTACTTTGGGTCTAGATGGCGTTGTGTGTAATTGGTGTGATATTATTATAAAAGACTCTAGTCATAAAAAAGAACAGATACATTTCACGAGTAGCGTTGTGGGCGTTACAAACTATAATTTCAATGTTTGGAGCATTATTTGCTACCTCACAATAAGGTTAAACCTGTAAAATCTGGCGACTGAATATAAATAAAATTTATTACACGTTTGTAAGAACATAATTATACGATCAATATATTTATCTTATCTCACAGCCTTGCGGCAAAGGCATCCAATCGATCTTGCCGCGACATAAACACGCCATGAACTTATCTGCAGCGGCAGATAAAAGCTTAATGGTCATCAAACACTTTAATATATTGTATAGAAGTTCATGCTATAAAACTGATAATACGTAGCCGTTACAACCAGTTTTCATTTTATGATAAATACTCACAGAAATACATAAAAATCAGTTAGAACTCTTAAATCAGCTCTTGAAATACGTAACTAATAAAAAAGTAAAAATATACATTTTATTTATTTAGTGACATAAATAGTTTAAAGCTAATGCTTTAGCAATTAACTTAAGTAGTTTAAAGCTTACTGTACTCGGAATTAGAATGTTAATAGTATTTGTAAATTGTAACAAAATTTTGTTTCAGTTCAATTTATTGTTACCATAATGTATGCCTATTAGATTATTATTATAATTCTCTCTATTATTTGGGAAAATATGCTATGGTATCTATAGGTGTTAAATTTCTAAAGCTTTAAAACTTTTATGATGTTTTTATGCCTTTGACATACCTACTGACTTTTTTATTTTTATTTTATGATAATATTAATGAAAACCAGATTCCATCACATTTTTTCAAATAACAGAGAATCCTGAAAACGCCAACATATTTCCCAAGACGAATTTAGAAACATTTTTATGAGCATAAATCATTAGATTTCATCCAACACGCTCGTTCCCAAAAGTTTGTCTCAAGACGGACCGAGAGCAATCTGAGTAAAATTCAAAATAGCCTCACGTGCCTGCGACATGTAAATCTACTTACACTCGTGTGTTGACTGTTAACCACATCGGATACACTATCCCCTTAAATGTACTTATAAATATTATACTAAGAAAAGGATATTAGGAAATGTAAATTGCTTCTTTAGTTTCAAAATAACTGCTGTTTAACACTTTTATCGCCATGACACTGATGGTCTTACATACATATTTATAATATACTTGATTAATAAAACGTATTTCTATACACTTTTTATTAAAATCAGCCGTGGGGTTTGTAGCTACGTATCTAAATACCAGTCGAGCCGATTGATCGAAAATTAAGCTTATTTTTCGTTATCTTCGCCTTATAGAGCTATGGAGCTATGGCTGACCATTTTCTAAAACATATCAAGACTTAGTCCTTATATAAATATAAATAGATTTACGATTCCTTTATTATATTATTAAATATATTATTATATAATATTACCATTCGTGTCGATAAGGATAGATTTCGCAGCTCTTTGTCAACTTACATTGAATTTTATCTCTTTGGCTGTATAGTCATGGATTTTTTACATATTTCTTCTTAGTCTCCTTTAGTAATAATAACTAGCAGCTGAATCTGTCATTTATTACTGCTAGATCAAATAAAAGTGGTAGTCGGCAAAACTAAATATAATACTTGCTTACTATTTTGGCTTAAACAGCTATACAGATGAATACATTAGAATTTTGAAAAATGTCGTTGTCTTGTGGATTATGTTGATGAACAATACTAGTTTAGAATAATGGAAGTCATTCCTACAAATTAGTGATGTTTAAAATATAACGTACTAAGAACAAGAGATTACCTATAGCGTAAACAAAATATCAATTAATAATATTAAGCTATTTCTACATTTCTAATTATTCGTAAACATCATGATTGTATAGATGTTGAATCAAAACAAAGTGCTGCGTGCAGAACTTAACTTTAGAATAACAATAGATATTTACATACAAGAATTCATTTACATACATTTATTTTAAATACTTTTTACTCTCATCAATGTAAAGATGTATGATATGATATTAAACAGAAGACTTATTTTTTTTCACAAACACCGATTCTTTAGAATCTTTAGAATCGGTGTCGACTCCCAATTACCTCAACTCCGTCGGTCCGTCTTGTAGAAGAACGTACTCGACGGAGCTGAGATGGATCGAGAAGCCATCACCTACACGCGAAATTGGCGCTGAGTTGAGGAGTGGCCGAAAATAGAACCATTATAACATACTAGAATAACGTACTCAAGAACGTTTACCCATCGTAAAAACCAATACTTAATTTTCTTATCTTTGAGCTATAATTCTGATTCAGTCACGTAGAGGAACTCGCAAAATAGACCGCTCAGCTCGATGAGCGTCTTTGAGTTACTTCTATTGTCCGACAGTAAGTACTATGTTTGAGTGACGTACTTCTGATGATGATGTCTACCAAGACGTGTCCGTCGACGGCGACACCCTGTGAACTTTTTTCGACAATTCGTCTGCGCTCATGTGCCCTAACGTGACTAGCAAAACCGAATTTTGTTTTAAATGTTAAAAAAGGGCAGTAGAGCTCTTCTCGCGCATTGTATGTGTAAATGTATGTGGGTTTAGATCGTATTTTACGAAGATGGCGTTTAATTAATTTCTCCCAAGATGTTGGAGATAAGTTGGATGCTGTGAGTTGGCGCTTTAATACATCCCTGTATCGTAGATACTGTCCTCAAGAGAGATGTTTACCTGAACTGACGTACTTGTATATCGTCACTGGCATAATAGTTGTATCGATGTCTGGGATAATGCGTAATGGAGGAAAGAGATACGGAAGGCTGACCACTTCCACCATTGTGGAACGTAAAGCCAGAGAAAGACTTGAGACACTGAGGTACACAGAAGATTTGATATAGGTAAAGCTACGAAATACTAAACATAGTTTCGTCTAGCTATAAGACAAATAAATCGTCCTTTAATGTTCTTAACGCTACATGAGAAGCTATAATAATTTAATATCCTTCACGATTTAGTCTATCACAAGTCATCAAGTATGAAAACACCGCAAACAATGCAGGCTAGAGGTTAATTTCACATCAATACAATGTAAAGAGCAACTTTCAATACGTGACCTCGAACTAACCCCTTGTTGGCAATACTTAGACATCTTTTACTTGAGCATTATTATTTTTATTTATTTTAGTCGACAGTCGACATGTTAGTCGTCACATTTGATGTAGGCGCAATACATTATTAGGTAATTTAAACGTTAATTCTTTGTTATCATTTTATCACAATACACGTATATATTTTGAAATTAACCGTAAAATTTATGCATTGTAACATTATTAATGTATAAAGCTATTAAATTAACACTCTACATTTTATTGCTAACACACTTACAACAAAAACGATACTAAATTCTCATAACTTTATCGTCAATTTCCTTAAGGAAATGAGTCAATCAAAAAACGTAAAGAACGGAAGTTAACGAATAGAACTTCAAAAGCTTATGAAGTTCGATGTGAAAAAAATTATCGTGTTTATTTGTCTTTATTATGATAATAACTATCATATAAATTGTGCTATTAATCACTCCCGGCTGCGCAAGCATTGATTTCATTTCCCTAATAAACTAACATACATCAATTTATACAATAGACACTGTTTGAATGTTTGTCTATCATTTCTATAAATATTAAATTCAACATTTAACTTGCGATAGGTACTATTAACAAAAATGTTAATTACAAGGCGTAAAAATTCAAAGAATTAACCAGATTTATGTTCAAAGACAACAAGTATTGACAGCTCAAATAATTTCTAACAGAAGACAGAAACATAAGTTTGAAAATAATTAAAAAAATGTTGTCAAACGACATGTTAATCTCGACGATTTCTACAAAAAAATATTTGAAATATTCACGGGTTAGTAGTCGGAATAACGAGAAGTATCTAATCGAGCTAATACATCATGTAGCGGAGACGAGCGGCGTCTGGCGGCGAGCTAGTCAAACGTAATGTATCGCATGCTTTATTAATATTCATAGAGACCCATTTGTTAATATGCACACGGCTGACAGCTCAATTTCACTCGTAATAGCAAGCGCACACTTCCCATACTAACGTTCCCGTCTAATTAAATCTGATATTGGTACTTTCATCACTCCCAATTAGGACTACTGATTACATGTATTTATTTTTATTAGTTGTAATACAGTAATTATCACAACACACATAAGTCTAACATATTTCGATTTAACTTATTGTTCTAAAAATATCTGACACTAGAAATTTAGTTTTTCGTTGAAATTTGATTATTTCTTGGAGTTGTGAAACTAATAAGTATGGATATTCTTCCGTAACTCATTATTCTTATATTTTTTTTGTGAATGCAAAAGAATACACTTTTGGGGCATATTTGTTCACGTATATACCAAACTTAATTTTTTTATGTTCCATGCAGTCTAAACGACTTAATGAATTTTAAGAAATAAGATGTTAGATTTCTATTAATTGTGGGTGCTAGAGGTTATCTGACGCTTGCATATTAAAATAGCGACCGTCCAAACTGGTAGTTTCTAAATTATAAATAATCAAAAAAATATAGTAAAATTAAATGGCGTCTCTTAATAGATAGACATGTTAATGAACACATGATATAATAATGCTTAGTATATTATTCTCTCTGCTTAAAACTTTGATTCAAGTCAATAGGGTCAAATGACTTTTTATTAACACTTTATTATTTATTACACACAACTGTTTTTGATGTAAATTTGATGTAATATTTCCTATATTACTTTCCTGAAATCATAAACAAGATTTTACTGTCCGTCCAAAACCAAAAGTTGCTTGAAGAAATTGCTTTTAGCGATACGGCCGGCCGTTGTAAATATCTGAGTGGGTTAAAAATATTGGCGTGAAATCATTGATTGACAAAAAACACGTGAAATTAAATAATAAAATCGATATAATTATATACCTCCCTTTTAGAACGTCTGTATAGGTTTATTTAAAAAAAAAACCTTAAAGAAGATTGACGGTAGTAGATCCACGCTGGTTTCAGCATGAATAGGTCGGATCGTTCGGGGAAGTACTACCCTCTCATAGAAGATCGACTTAAGAGTAGTAGTATCCTTACTACTGCGTTTCGTTCGGTGAGTGAGAGTGCCGGAGGCCCAATTTCCCCCTTTCCTCATTCCTCACCTCCCTCATTCCCTTCCCCTAACCCCATTCCCAGCCGCCATAGTGGAGGCCACCATACCAGCAGTTTAAGACGATAGACTTGGTATGGTGGCCACCACTTCTGATTCCACTGACTGCTTACCATCAGGCGGGTGGAATCACTTTGGTAGGCTAATAAATATAAAAAAAAAAACTACGTAGATACGTTACGTATACGCCTTGTACGCCATGAGCAAGCAAAGCACTCAATGAAGTGCACTTGTGGACTAAACTGTCCTCGTTCCTTATTATGTCAATGTAAATGTTACCGTAGCATAATCTCTATCAAACTACATCGATGATTGAACGCATAGAATATTGTAAATAAGCGATTAAGAATCAAAAATCAATCTATAATCAAATAAAATGTTTATTGTTTTACCTCAATTCTATTTTGTTATAAGTTGCAATAACAAAAGGTCAGCTTAACGTATCAAATCGCGACTGGTGCACCAATTTTACGCTTAATTAACAGTCACATTCCATAACTAACAACCATTTCGTATATTAACTCTTTCCAACTTCACAGTTAATATAAAAAACTAAACCTTCCATCTTAATCTAATCTTCATAGCTTGAAACTCCATCAATATTATTATCGGGGTCGCATTTTTTGGCACTGCACGTAATAGATTTTTTGCGTTACGAATCGTATTCGAAGAATACAATTTCAATTTCCCACCACGTTTACATTGTAACTATTTTCTGTGAATGTCATTTACAAATCATAAAAAAATCTTACTTCATAAAAAGGTACGGCATATCAGAATGAAGAATTAAAAAGAGAAGTTATTTCTTTCACAATCCGAAGCAATTTCTTACGGGTTCTTTTTTTAATTGCTTTTTTGGGTATAACAATCAGCGAAGTCGGCGCGGGCAGCGGGTGGCCGCCGGCCCCTTTGCCTCTCATATAATTATAATTATTCCATTAACTTGTACCACTGCAATTATTACTTGAAATACCATCTCTTATACATACAGACAGTAATTCTTCGTCATCGTGTACGCCGAGTAATGTAAACAACGTATTCATTAAATTTAATAATTTTTTGACACTTAAATCTACAATTAGCAAAAAAAAAGTTGTAACTAAATTTTTGTAATTAAATGATTGCCAATAGTCAGAGCTGCCGGCTGCTAAAAACGTCAATGTTAACTAAATAAACGATCCCATAAAAAAAGCAAAGTAAAATAAAAGAGACCCGAAATCATCGGCGCATCGTTGAAATAAATAAATGACTATTGATTACTACAAAACCTAACAATGCAAAAAATCTACTTAATTTTTTAACAATCTTATAAACAAAGATAAATTCGTATCGCCGCCGACGCTGTATGACGTCGAATCACCACCCGCCCTTAAGAAGATTTATGTGCACTTAAAAAATAAATATATAATCCAATGCGCGACACTACTAAGACAACTTTGCTAAAATTGTTCACAAGCCCGCAATGGAACACATAACAAAAACATTTCTTTATTGATGGCCGTACACCATACGGCGAGGATCTGCAACATTTAACTTTTGTTACTTTTCTAATTCCCTGTGGCGTGGGATCAGGGATTACAAACTATTTTTTTATTGAATCGATTAGAAAACCAGTTGTAATTAAAAACAATTTACCAATCATAGCAGCTATGAATAATTTAGAGATCGTTCACTGTCATTAGAGTACAGATTGGGGTTTTATTGACCTTATTATTTATTTATTTAGGCCTTCGTTTCTACCTTGGGCTCTTCTCAATTACTTCATAATGTGTAGGTATCTATATTGCTCGATCGTATAAACATGAAAACGTTTTATAAGTCTACGTTGCTAGTTCGTTATTTTCTAACCTCGAAGGTTGGTTACCCCTGACACGGCAGAATTTAAATTCAAAGCGGCACAAAAACAATGTTTGCGGTGAGCATCAATTTTTTTCCAAAAACGAAATTCCGAAAATCCGCACTCAAGCGCAGGTAGCAATCGAATTTTAAAACTATTTGTATTTCCGAAAAAAAGCTTACAACAATAGACTGTGGGTATACCTGACACTGATTATAATAAGGAACACGAAATATGACGACATTCATATGTTGTTTTATTTTGTCTATTACATAAAAAATCTTGAGTAGTCTTCGCCGTACCATAGTGTTTGGTGAGTGAATTATTCGTTATTAGTTGTTTAGTCGGGTCGTTAGAAATACGTTTACAATTTGTGTGGATGCGGCAGTTTTTAGATGTTTCTTCGGGCGGAAAAGAAGTTTCTGCGTCGGTTACTTACTTGAATCGGATTTGCTGCAATTAGAAGTATTAGGCCTGTTGCATATGGTAACCAATGAGCTGAAAGATAGGGGCGTTTTTTGTACACCAGAATTTTTATAGTTCCGTTCTTGTCAGCAACTGTTGTAAGAAGCTTATATTATTAGTTTGTATCCGTGGTTGATAATTTGCCATGTTTGTATGCTTGCAAGAGCTTATGCGGCATTTTTTTCATGTGAATGTGGCGTTATAATGATACCAGCCGTTGACTACAAACAACATGTTCCGCGGGTCAAACATGTCCATAGTAAGTCGAAACGCAGCGCTCATTAGTCGAAGGCCGGTTGGACACCGGCTTGACTCGACACAATAAATGATAATAATGAGCCGTTATTATTTCCCTACACTTCTACATAATTATTTTAAAAAAATCCAACGTTTCCGTTCAAATTATACTTATGCCAATGTAAAGTGACCCGATCTAGTCATACGGTAGTTACGTGCCGTTACACGCTCACCAAATCAGATATTTATGAAACAAGATTTAAATTAATCAACAAAATATTAACTATATTATGATTGGCTATCGCTTTGGCGGAATTACCGATTCTTTAGTGTTTTCTTGTATCATTGGTCATATCAATATCTTGATTAGTAATTTTAAAGGATCGAAAGACATAATTTTTGCGTTAAGCGGCTCGTGACCTTTGTCGCTACTCTATAAAGATAAGCTATAAAGGTTGGTGGTAATAATGGTGTCTGTTAGTTTAGTAAATGAGTCACATTAGTGCTATTTAAGGAATAGTATGAGTTTACTTAATTTGCTTTGTCGCCCACTTTTTACTCGTTTTGCCGGATGTTTTCATAGACATCCTGCCTTGTGCTAATTATGTCTGTTAAATTGTATTTTATTATAGTAACTAGTTTGCTAATAAACACGATACTTATAAATAAGGATTTTGGTAAAAGAGAATAAAATCAATGGTTTTTCTAGAAATATCATCATCGTCATGTTCCAAGCAGACCTCTTCGAGTATCTCCACTTAAACGTTTAATCAAGAAACTACTTCGCTAAATCAGTGGCTCTAAAACAAGTACTTCATCTCACTTAGTTTCTTTCTACGACCTCTAAAAACTTTGTCCAAATCTTTGCCTACATACATTTACTATTATGAGTATAATAAAATTATTTACGATCAGTAAACCATTAAGACTTTATAGATACAAAACATAATAAATAGAAAGAAATCAAGGCATAAAGTATAAATAAAATAATTTATAAAATTGATATCGAGTGCCGTGAACAAGATAACACAGCTATAAAACCAATGAGCAGTCAATTAGGCACAAGGACCTTTTTAACAGAATCATAAAGTCGTATTAAATTCTCGCAAATTCAGGTTTTATAATCTTTTAATGCTGTTATTATCCCGTTATAATATCTACGTGATAGTTAAAAAAAATGTAGCCATGACTAGTAAGTTAGTTGTTGAGAGAACAGATATGTCATACTAACTGTGAGCTGAAGTTTGAAATCAGCCAAATAAAGTGACTATTGCTGAGGATAACGTTGAAACTTTTCTTACATTAGTATCAACAGTGACATTACGTGATGCTTATTATGAAACTGTAAGTTAATAAAACCAGACTAAATATATCCAATTTTTCATTTAAGTTAAGACTTGTTAGTTAGTAAGATGAACATTAAATTATTACAAGATACTTTATAGATCCGAAACAGTTATACTATTTAGTCAATTCAGGTTCTATATATAATTTTAGAAAACGAAGCAAATAATTCGACCAATATTGCTTAACGAAACATCTTGAATATACTGACCAACAACATTAATTCTACCCAAAATAAGGCGTAATTTCGATGAATAACGTAACCTCTGTAACCAGAGGCCAATCATTGTTAACAAAAGAGTTTGAGATATGAACTGAACGGTCAAATGTTAATAAATTCTGTCTCCACAACAACATTATTAACGACACGACAGAGTGAACGCCAAAATGTTTTTGCGATATATTGTATTTTGTGTAGCATAAAGCACTTTCAGATAATCAAATTCAGCGTACATTAATCACTTTAACACATTTACAGTGTGGCCTTTGCGATTACAAGCGATTAATAAAACCGGACAGAGCGAAAACATATGATTAATTGTATCGAGTGTGAGTCCCAATCAAAATAATTACGATCATCGAGTCTTTTTGGGCTATTGTTTGTTACTGAATGCATTGCGATGTTGTTTTTTGGCCAGCGGTTATCTAACATCTCTGTACTCGTCGTTCTGGCTGCTAGACCACACGTGTATAGGCAATGTTTGTAACCTTTTATGTCTACTGAATATGTTTGATTTAATCTTTTAACTACTAGTATAAGTTACTCGTATCTTCTATTTTGACGGGTTACGTAATTGATACGCCCGGCGGCTGCTGTTTTAAAATCTTTCTCTAATTTTGTACTTAATGTTTTGTCTTAGTTCTAATTATAGATAGTTTTATACAACTTTCGTACTTCGTGTAACAATTAAATAACATTAGGCATTAGACAACTCATGTGTCGCCCCTTTGAAAATTTGGACAATTTATTAGCGTACTTAATTAACTCTTAGTTCATCAGAAATTGCTATTACGCAAGACATTTTGATTAAAACAATATTATTTAAACAGTAGCTATTAAATAGGTACTTAACATTTTATTATACTTTAACAATGGGCTCTTAATCCTGTAACAATAAAAATCGTAGAATCGGCTTAAATCTTTTTGTGTTAAAAAGTATTTTAATTTAATATTCTTTTGACAGAAGTAAAGAATAATGACTATTAGGTACAACACAAATTGAGACTGGTTTTCCTTAGAACATATATTTACATAATGTATTCATAACAAAAACAAATAAATACATTACTCGTAATATTGTCGTGCTTCTATCATTTTTCAGAAATTGCTTGCATTGATCTAAATTGTTACCTGTTAAAAGGGTAAACTTTTCTTTGTAAGTATAAGAAACACTATAGAATTAAACTTAAAAGTTTATGTGTTACTACATCTACAGACATGAAATTAAATTGGATTTGCATATTTATATGATCGTAAATTTCATATTATTATGAATTTATTTGACAACGTTCATTCAACAATTTTAAAAGCAAGATTTTGTCGTAAACCCTACATTCAGCATTTAAAATTACGTAAATATAAAGAAAGTTTAAGATTGAAATAAATAATAATAGAGCGTATCTTAACATCTTATAGTATCCTTACAATTAGCAGATCAAGTATTAGAAACGGAGGCTTGTCTACGATCTCCCACATAGCCGCGTAATATTAAATTTTTATGTTAAATTCTTATAATAATTTATACAAAACTCAAAAGTTCTTTTACTAAATGACTATGACTTGTTGATATAGATGAACTATCGTATGTACACGTGCGAAAATTTGCAGAGACGTGGCTTAAAAATGTCACGCACTAGTATACAATGTTTGAAAATTCCAAATATAATCTAAATTAATATTAAAGTGTAAAAAATAATATTAAGAAGAAATATGGGTAAGAAATTAATTTAATCACAAAATATTTTATAAGACACCCAAACTGTCTAAAATCCCGGCGACAATATTAAAAATAAATACAAAGATAGAAAAGAAAATATTAACCTACTTACACACTGCCGAGGTGAGCACTGACAATAAATTTCAATATAACGGCTCAAACATATTTAATTTCCATACATATCTGGAAACTTAGGAATGAGTTGTATGAGGTGCTTATTAGACATACCGCCCAAGTAGTAAAATTTAACTATGGGAAGCTTAGGTCAACCATCGTAATATTAGTTACAGTCTAACCTTAACTAATAAATAAGCACTAATAATACTTCGTGTGTATGATTTGTGTGATTAAAGTCTAAGATTCTTCCGAACTATTTAAATTGCTTCCTTTAAAATATTAAAGCTATTTTCGATAAGTCGTCATCAAGTAGCTAAGATTTTTTGGGATTTTATGTACGATTTTTATAATTTAATTTTGTTGTCAGCATTATTATCAGTCAGCCTAAAAAGAAAGCCAACTTTGAGTTTCTTAAAGAGTCTGCCTACTACAGCGTACCATACCATGACCGTGCTATGAACGTATCAGGATCGGCGAGAAACATAATTATTATATTCCTGATAGTCTCATACTTTTCAATAAAAAGAAAATTTTTTGCTTAACATTCATATATACGGTGTAGTGGGCAGGTTCTTTAATTACATATTTGTAAACAACCCCGCGACACATTGTTACTTTGTTCTGCAGTGTGGCAGTTGTCTAATAAAAATAAAATTTATAAAAAAATATAAATTGAAATACTATAGCACCATTTTGGTTACCGTTAACTCAAACTCAAACTCAAAGCATTTATTTCATTTTGAACATAACGTATGATACTTATGAAAAGTCAACATTACATGAAGTTAGCCAATTGACCTACAGCCAGTTCGATGACGAGGTAGAGCTGTGAGAAGAACTGGCAAGAAACTCACTCTTTTCAATCGCCAGATAAATACAGTTATTTGTATGAGTTACAATTTAAACACTCAACGCAACCAAAGAACCATACAAAGTAATTATTACAAATTAACCAATTAATATAATTACTAAGATTAAAGAAAGAAAAGAGAGGATTTTAATTATTTAGTTTCATCTAGTATGGTAATTTGACTACGTATTTTAATTAAACTGGTAAATGCACCTTCTGGTCACATTGCACGACAAGGTAATACTGGATTGAATATTAAATGTATGCCATGGCAAGATTGACCAGTCATCGCAAGTAGCAGCCGTTCACGAGCATGACGCACGGGCCAGCCATCATCACGCTCGCCTTAATAGACGGAAAGTGATGACCCGGCCAATACGACACCACAAGCAATGACATTTTAGTGAGCATGACAAGGCAGGGCGTTGGTGGTAAAAGAACCATAATAAAATGTAAAATGTATGTTACACAATTTAAAAGATTTCCATTCAAAATAATATGCTGGCCACTTTCACAATAAGTTTGAAATTGGAATAATGAACAAATATTTTGTTAGATGTTGTGCTGTCATGTCAGTTTTCAAAATTTCAATTTTGGAATCAATGTCTAGTAATAAAGAATGTGTAATATTGACCAGCAACATTTCAATAATATTTTTTTAAACGCATAACAGCATCATTTTATAAAGTAACTACAAAAGATCGAGAATAAGACGTTGCATAAATTTGCGATCACCTTTCATGTTTGTGTCGAAGCGTGAATTTGATTGATGAAATTTTTATCTTTCTTTCTTAATTTGTTCTCATTCACACTTAATATTTCTTCTCTACCATTCTGAGGTCAGCTGGTACAAAACTCATTATTCAGTTAAGCTCTCCTTTGTACTGTCATATTTTCTTTTAAAACTCTTGTGTGTACAATAAAGAATTAAAGAAAACATGTATTGTACTACCTATGTATATCTAGTAATTAAATCTAATATATAAAATTCTCGTTTCACGGTGTACGTCATTGAACTCCTCCGAAACGGCTCGCCGATTTTCGTAAAATTTTGTATGCATATCGGCTAGGGTTGAAAATCGGACAACATCTATTTTTGATCCCCCTAAATGTTAAGGGTGGTCTGAAAAGGGATGAAAGCGATTGTATGAAACTTCTACATAGTTTTGAAATTTTGTTTTGGAATACTTCTATTAAAATAAAAAAACCTCAAATTTTTTTTAATTGGGTTGGATTTAGAGGGATGAAATTTGGGATAAAATATTATATGGAAAGATCTTTGCTTTTGAAGTTAGCGACTTGAAAATTGAAGAGAGGGGGAAAGGGGGGGCGATAGAGAAGTGAGGGGGAAGGAAGGGGAAGTGAGAGGGAAGGGAGGGGGAAGGGAAGGAGAAGTGCGAGGATGGGAGGGGAGGAAGGGGCAGCGAGTAGGAAATGAGGGGGAAGTGAAGGGGAAGTGAGGGGGAAGCGCGGTGGAAATGAGGGAGAAGCCAGGGAAAGGGAGAGTGAAATGAAGGGAAAAGGAGAGGGGTGGGAGGGGGAGATGGAGGGAGGGAAGAAGCGGAATGGGAGGAGTAAGAGAAAAGGGGGGGAGTAGGGAAGAAGGGAGAGGGGAATAGGGGAAAGTAGTGAAAAGTTTACGGGGGATATCAGGTAGGTGAAAGAGGGTTTGTAGAATGGGAGATTAGAAATATTATCTATTTATATAAAAATAAATCCCTATTTCCCTTGGTCACGGCATCACGCGTGAACGACTGGACCGATTCCGTTAATTCTTTTTTTGTTGTGTTTGTTATTGTCAGGAGGTTCTGCGAAAAATTAGATAATAATTAAGACAGTACAACGTCTGTCGGGTCCGCTAGCTTTTTCATAAAATCGGCATTTACTACATATTTATTCAAAACTGTTTTTTAACGTTAAGTTTGTAAACTGTAGAAATTCATGGTCTTTCTTATAATATACCTACATGAATTACATAATATCAATCTTTCGAGAGAAACTCACTGAAAGATAGTAAAAACCTTATCCAAATTCTAGAAGAAGTTAGCTGAGAAATACATAAAAAAGCGACTTTACTTCATCATCATACTATTTTAAGATTACGTATCTAGCAATCAGTAATTGGCTGATTAAAATTTAATTAATTTATTTATGTTTTCATAAACCTCGTCATAACTAGGTTATGTTTTGGACTCTATAATTATATAATGTAGTTACCGGTAATAAAATTAGTCAATAAAAGATAAACTTATATTCATTGCTTATTGGGATTTCCTTTTATTTGTGATATCAATAGCTTACTTATATAATTAAGAAACTAGTTTATGTGTTTATTTAAAAAAAACTGAGTTAAGCGTGGATCAAGTTTTAAATTAACATTCTTTTTTAATGCAAGGCGGACTTTTGATGTAGGTATTTTTATTTGTTTTCCCTTTTATAATAGATGAAAGTGAGTCATTGACTGTCCCGAAAATTATATCTATCAAAACATGGCTTCTACATTTACTATTGCTGCCGTGTATGGGTTTTGCAAAGTTAATTTAATTACAGCATCATTTTAGTAATCATTTATTTGACATGATTACCATTTTTGTGTTTTACAAATATTTGTAACAACAATGAGGGAAACTTCGTGTTTGTAAATTGTATGATTGTGTATGGTATGATGTGTATGATTGCAAAGTTTCTTGCGATACAGGGTTTGTTCCGCAGAGCGGACATCGTGTCAGTGATCAGAAATGTCGACAAGATAGACCTACTTAGTACAGGCCTGACCTGAAGGCTATTATTAAAGGACTGAATATTGTATTCTTCACGAGTCTATAAAATGACGTGGAGCGAACTTATAGCGAATCAAAGTTTAGGCCAGTCTTTGGTAAGGGCATACTATAAGAAAAGTAAGCTATGTCGCAAGATTAATATTGTATGCAATAATTTTATTGTAAGATCTATTCAAATTAAATAAGCAATTTCTAAGATGTACACTTTCAGATTTATACTATTAACATAAACATAGATTTAACAAATTAAATTTGTAATTATTAATGAACAGCAGGCATCCATGTGCGCAAACTTCATAAGAGCCTAACGAAGCCTTAAAATATAAGAATGCCATACAATCGACCTTCACGTACCTACATACATGATTAGTTCATTAACTTTCAAACCAATGACTCAAAGCCGTGAGAAAAAAAGCTTCTTACATATCGCCGAGATGTGTCTTAACAATAAAATAATGAATATCAGTAAATCGTTTATACGATGTATCTAAATGACTTCATTGAGGAAGTATCTATATTACCGTATCACGATTGTGCTGCTGTACACAACTCGTAGGGAAATAGGCGAATACTCCCGGCTATGAAAACTAGTAGTAATGTTAATGCTTCATAATAGTAGAGGCCATATAATGAGTCAGTGTGTAAATATAGTGGGTTTGTTATTGCAGTAGCCACATAAGATCAAGAATCCAATGCACACATATTTCTTTTACAGTGCTCTAGTCGAGTGTACAATTCACAGTTCATAAAATGAAGTGAGTAAAACGTCAATTGATTTCTAGAAATATAATCAAAATTTAAAAAAAAATAGATCTGCGATGTTTAATATTGATATTATATTATTAAAATTGATTCAATAATTTTGATTTTGGGAAATACGCCAAAAGCATAGCAAGCCAACCAAATACAGTTTAACTACCAAAACTTGGATCCAGTTTGAGCATATCATTATGACGGATGTTGCAAAGACCACAAAGTCTAACCTTACCTTTTCATGTCTTACTAAGAGATAATTTCAATGTAAGCAATAGTCAAATTTACTAATGATACTTGAAAACGTAAACAGAGAAAATCCACACATTCAACGAGAATGTCGGCATCGTAGCATTCAAGCTAATTAAAATGAATTTAATACAAAAATACTAACTTTTCACCATTTCATTAGTTACAAAAGTTAAATTTTGAAGTTTCAAAGAATTTTTAATTACAGGACGCGCTTATTAACTATACCAAATAAGCGGAACCGGGGTTATTATAATGTTGTCATACAATATATTAATAAGTGTTCTATGATTACAATATAATTAAACTAGCTGACCCGACAGACATTGTCGTGTCCAAATTAAAATGCTTCCATCTTTTTTACTAAGACTATTAAATTACGCATATAACGACAATGTTAGCGTATGTTTTTAATCTAGTCTATGAATAAAATAGAAAACTATACCACTTGATGAGGTAAAAATCATTGTCACGCCACTTGAACTGTGCTCAAGAAATATCAAGGATCAAAGTTATTGAGGTTTATAAGAACAAGGTTTAGCCCTAAAGATCAAATTAATAAAAATAAAAAGAATTTCTAGCCCTTCTATCTAAATACTGGCCACTCGAATAAATTACCTACGCTCACTTAAATTATACTTTACTGTTAACAAAGTTACAAGATTATTACATTAGGTTCTCTTTTTGTTGAAATATGATGCAGACGAATGTCCCCCAAAAGGCGGGGCGTCATGCTCTATGCTTACATATGGTGGGTTCCATATCTACAGGACGTTAATGACTTAAGAAAAGGCCGATTTTATGATGAGATTGTTTGATTTTTTATTCGAGTGTGAATGTGGTGCTCCTGTACAAAATATGGTAAGTACATGTCATGTCCATCTTGCCCCACCACTTGCACTATGGAAGATCTAAACACTGCATCAAACTATGTAAGTATTGGAAGTTGCTAAATTTTGGTCCAAAATTATCTAGAGAAATAAATTGAAAAGAAAGAATAAGTTTTTTTTTTTTTATTGTACACCTAAGTGCTTAAAAGTAATACATAGTTTTATAACAATTAAATTATTGATTAATTCTTGTAAATCTTTTCATTTTATGAGGCCAACATTATAAATTTAAATAGTTGTATCATAAATAAAACAATTTCAGAAAAAAATACATACTTTAATAATAATATATATAAAATGGCAGCTATTCTCTACCAGCTACTACATTAAGAAAACCAAAATTAATTGGTTAAAAAATCAATCCTACTCTTGTTAGTTCGTTATTGTAACACTAATATATAATAGCAATAAATTATACTTAGCCTCAGACATTGCCTGCCATAATACGTTTATGCACCGTGTGGGTGTCTGACAAGTTTAGCAAAGATTTAGTTGTAAGGCTACGGAATGTCAAAACACGCCAACGTATGATTCAAAGATATTTAACATATCACTTATGAAGAACCGGTTATTGAAGCAAAAATACTGTCAGGTGTGAATGTTACTCATATCAATACTCGTATCGTTTTTACGTTAAATATATTAATATTAAGAAAGAACACATTGCAAGGAATTCTGAACTAAAAATTATATTGTTACAACTATAGCACAAAATAAATTTAGATTCGAAGCGTTATTATAGCCGGCTTTATGTAAAGATACACGTATACATAAGTCGTACTTTTAATTTTATGGTGTAAACTGTAAGTTCGATTCGGAATCTGAGTCAGGTGATCTTTATTTGAATTTTCACTACCCGTCACAGGACTAGTTTCTTAGGCCGCTATTAGACTATCATAGAAATATGATCACAGATGTGTCATTTTTAAATGAAGAACATATGACGGCATAATAACTACATGGATTCATATTGTCTATGATCATAGTTAGGGGGTCCTTTTTGAAAGCTAGCGTACAAGTAGAATCATATCAACACCTTAGCACCGTTTATTTACATACAGACTGTGCTAGTGTGTTGAACGGATCATACAACAAAAAAGGATCCCCTATCTAGACTGCGATCAGATATATTAGCGTAAACGTAGTACCCATACCAACGGAAAACACGGCTTGATTGTATATGACGTTTATATGATCATTATGTGTAATGTAAAAATGAAGAACGTCATCGTATACTATGATCATATGAATTCGACATATATGAAATCATATTTATATGATTTAAATATGATAATGTAATACCGGCCTTAGTGCTCGCATTGTGTGTGCGAGAAAACTAAAATAGATTATGAAATTGATAAATAAAACAATTATGACATGTAAATATTTTGTAGATTTCGACAATTTTGTTTTACATAGTATTATTTGATAAAGTTTATTGACTGCCCTTTTTTAATAGATCGATACTACTATATAAAGCGGAA
The DNA here is from genome assembly GCA_963082885.1 of Parascotia fuliginaria. Classification (NCBI taxonomy): domain Eukaryota; kingdom Metazoa; phylum Arthropoda; class Insecta; order Lepidoptera; family Erebidae; genus Parascotia; species Parascotia fuliginaria. Next base: position 6,043,468 of record OY720180.1, on the reverse strand, counting down.
GAGTTTGTCTGTTTGAACGCGCTAATGTCTGTAACTACCGGTCGAATTTATTATAGCCCTATTCTCGAGGAAGGTTATAGTCTATGTAACATCACGCTACTGGCGACGGGAGCCGAGCAGTATGCAAAGGCGGGGGTTTGCCCTGACTTCAGTTAATCATTTAATTGGGTACATATAAAACTTGTATTTGCTGTAATTGAAATTCTGTGGGAGGTACAAAATTCCCGCGTCCATAACTCATCCAAGAGTTCATCCTATAAAACGATTTCAAAAATAGAACAAGACTTTTTGCTTCGTTCGACCACCAGTTGTCGAAAAACAACAATTAATAAATATAAATAAAAAATCCATAGGCAGTGTTTCAATTCATTCGAGGGGCGGGGTCGTTTTACATTCATGGGGAGGGTATCTCTCGAAATCATTAGTCGTGGAATGCTTCGGAAAGTGAACACGGTTCATAATAATTTTCGGTGCCCTTCGTCCGGCATAGTGGGCGGATATTGCCTTTGTCTTTAGTCACAAAAAAAAAAGAAAAATGTATCGAAACGTCAATTCAAAATATTTATTTGCGACGGTCAATATGCGCCGCATGTAATTTCGCTGGCATTGTACAAGTCTCGTGTTATTGTCCAACAGAGTGATGTATTAACGACAAGAGTTTCATTATTCAAAATTATGTTTCAAGAGAATTAAGGGCTGTGTTTAATCAAAGAAGGCCAAAGAGAATTAAATCATCGGACTTTTAGTGTGATCGCTAAGCTGTATGAGGTTAATACGGAGAATTTGCGACCACAGTCTTTTATTAATAAATTAATAAAGACGAATACGATTATAACTCATATCTTTTATTTTCGATTGGTGCAAATAAAATTGAAAGAGATTCTTAATTTACCAGTCGTATTTATTTGAGAATTATTGAGTCATTTTATTACAATTAATAAATAAATGAGTATTGCCTGCGTCAAGATTTTTTTCTGTTTGCTTTATGCTTACAAGTGTACCAGCTATAATGTCTTAATAACTACACAATTCAAACAGCTATAAAAGAAGACTCTCATTCATGGGGTTAATTCTCGAAATATCTTGTTAGTATAATAACACCATAACATCATTAGTACTTTTATGGTTGTATTCATAAAGTCATGTAAGTTCATACTTTAAGTGCATCGTTATAACCTTGTTCCGGATAAGATAAACAAAATTTATGTGAAATATTTTTTTTACCAAACGACTTTCCCTTTAATTGACTATGGATACTTAAAAAACTATTTAAGGTTTTTAAAACGTATCGTTATCCTGATCGTAAACTAAATGGAACCGAATTTTGTATGAACGTAACGGGTTTACGACTAATGCCTGCGTATAAGTAAAATAACTTAAATCATTCTGACTACTTTAGGCACATTTAACCTGAACATAAATCCACACGAATAGGTATACAACTGAGGATTAAATATATGTTTCTAAATAAAGCAATCTTAAGAAGCAAGTAGGTACTTTAAATAGCAATAGGTCGTAATATTTAATAATTAGTTTAACTCCTCCGTTTGATCGAGGCTGAAATCCAGTGGTGGAAGTCTTGTCTTGACCGAGTGACCGAGAACATTTAGCTTTAACAAACTTTAGTACCTATGTTTAAAGAAGGTAGGTTATATCCTTCTCATAACCAGGCAAGTTATACCTAATACATATAAAGATTTGAATAAAATTGATGGTAATTTAGCGGCAGAAAACTATTATGTTTTTCAAATAGAAATTAGCATAGAATGTTGTGATCAAATCAGATTTGTTTCCACTATTAAATGTCCAATAATTAAAGCTAAGTGCATAATCATATTAATTCGTATAAAATATACATATTTTAATATTTTAACACAAAAAATGTAAATTAAAATTTTAATACAAAAAATCAAAGCATGTAATTAACAACAAATCACTGAAATCACATTAAGAACCAATATGAATTTACATTAAAATAGTAAGTGTGAATCAAAATTCATAACCACGTACTCGTACACGACGTATTCGTATCCGATAAGAAATAATCAAATAACAGTATGTATAATAATACGTACGTTTTAAAGTAATTATTTAGTCGGTGCTTCTGTATGCATAGAACGCAATAGAGAGAGACACCTAATGAGTACGATTTACATGAATACACTATTATAACATGAGTGATGGCCCTCTTATGTAAACGCTTTTTAGCTGGCAACACGAATGCAAGTTGATTTTTTTATTGCCTATTATCGTACAAACCGGCTTTGTATCAAACTTTCCGCCTACGTTTATAACATTTCTGTTAAATTATAATTTAACTAAATATACTTGTATCTTCCGGCTAGTGAGCTATAATAAATATTGAATGAAGGTGAAGGTAATGACATAGTGTTTGTTTTTACTCCCGAAATTATAACTTTACATATAAATCGTATAGTCTCTGGTTTAGAACATGAGACTATTTCTTCCCGTGGGTGTCGTCAGAGGTGACAAAAGGTGCACCAGATAACGTACCATAGCGTTGCCTGCGTAAATATTATCATTTTTCACAGTCACCTACCCGCCTGCTAAACGATACATGTGACTATAGCAGATATACTTTATTAGATGCAATTTTACTGCAGCAAACGTCTTCAGGTTTGTTGATGTGGTGATGATAATGAAGGTTCGATTAAGCTAAACGCAATTACAAGTACCTAGTTATTCTTTTATCAATGGATATTGACTTAATCTTGAATTTACCTGCACAGCATTCTTGTTGCTTGCCCTATTGGTAATTTTTTACTACAAATCTAGTCGATTCCTCTTTTTAACCTACTTCAAAAAAAGGAAGAGGTTTCTCAAGTTGACTGTACATTTATATTTTTTTTTTGTGGGTTAGCTGATAACTCGGTCGTTTATGCACCGATTTTGATGATTCTTTTTTTGTTAGAATGGAATTATTCCAAGGATGGTATCATGATAAGGAGGATCCAGGACCAGGATCTAATGATGCCATCCCAGAGAAATCGAGGGGAACTTTTGAAAATCGTACTGGCGACCAGTGCATTTGTTATTTTTTTTATTAGATATTTTAAAACACTACTATTTAGTTAAGGTTTGGAGTCGATCTGATGATGGAGCCAAAAGACAGTCGAGGGAACTCGACAACGATTTACAGCAATTACTTGGTGTTTGGACTTAATTCTATATGATGAGAACTTTGCACCCATATGGGTTATAAGTGCCATAACAGGTGACCATAGACAGTCGAGTGGATTCCTCAACAGCAGTTATGTCGGGCTTACTTCATACGGTTCAATATTCCAAAATGTTTAGTTCGTACAAAAAGAATACCTAAGCACAATTTAGGTGTACCCATCACTGAAATACGTAAAATAAAATAAATTTAAACAAAAGAATATCCGACTTCAAACAGGAAGGATACTAAAAAGTTAAAAATAAATTTACTTAACACAAATTAATTTGTAATTTGATTTAGTTAATCAGAAATAATTAAATAATATATTTTTGAAGTTGATGCTAAGTAAATACTATAAGAACCTTACTAAAATTATTTAATTGATTTATTGAAACGTCTATCTGACTTAGGGTTGCCAATAGTCTAAAACAGAGTATTGTACTCACAGAACAAGTACTAAAGCATAGAAGGAGTGTTAATCACCCTCATATAGTTGTCCTATTTTTCCAAATAAGCCGGATACATTGAAAAGAAAGAGATAAATAATTTTGCTAAGGACGGCTGGTGTACACTGTAGAAACGTCAATTTGGTTACCTTTGGTTACCTTTGGATGCCGAATTAAAAAGCGAACTAATGTCAAATGTTCCAACTTGTCAAGGCCTTTAGACAATTTTGTCGGATTATACCGCCGCTCGTAATTTTCATTGTTGTTTATCTGTTTTGTGAAATAATATATGTTATTTAATAATTACATAATGCTATTGTAAAGTAATATTAAGCCCATTGGATATGCAATGTCCTGCGTTATTGTAGGTTGTAAATTACATTCTTTTCGCAAAGAAAATCAAGTTTAAATCGTCAACTTCCATCGGTGAGTAGATAACAAACCAATAATATATACTAAAAACCTATACATAAGTGCAAAATACCTAATTGATTTATACTTTACTATACTGTAATCATATTATAATCGTCTGTTTGCCATTCGATTCAGTAATTATTAAGTATTTTACATTTTTACCAATTTGTGTAGTCATGTTCAATAGTGTTGTAACTTGTGCTGCATATTTTATCGATGACAAAAATATTACTATATTTTGTAGTTAACGATTTTGTGGTAACTATCTTTGTACCTTTCATAGTATTTCATACATTGTGTTCTTTTGCAGGTTTCCGAAAGATCAGACCGGAAGATCCATGAAGCAAATTAAGAGAGAATTATGTTATATATTATATTGTTACACGTTTAACGTTCCAGCGGTGAGGACGAATCTACTCAAATTTGCTTCATTGTCACGTGCCATACGTCTTATTAATATTATTTCTATAGAAATTCATATTTTTTAATGTACCCTGTCAAAATTCAAAGATGTTGCACAAAAATGTATAGTATTGGATAAATAGGTATATTTATTTAGTAATTGTTTTAAATTTTAGGTTTTTATTTATGATATCGTATTGGATTTTTTATCTGTAATGATATTGTAAATACTTTTTCAATAACTAATAATAAATAAAGAAATAAATGTTCTAGATGACTACAGAAATTTATTGATAAAATTGATGGGGAAATATTTCTAAAAGTACCAATTCATAACATTACAAAAAATATTTCTGCTTATGCACAAATAATCAGGACATTCTTAAACAAAACTGCAATTTTAAGGGGCAGTAATAATGTGTTTCAATATTATTGGAAATATAATCATACATTTGTGACATGAATCTTACAGCTGTGTTTTATTTTTATCTTGGGGTATCTGTTTCGATGCTATACTAAGAAAGTCAGAAAAGAACTGAGGGCCGATACTGGTATTTTGGTGATCCACACACTGCACCGCACTACGCTGCGGGAGCGTGGCGACGACGCGGCGACGGTGCCACGCGTGCAGATGCGTGAGTACTGGTCTGCATCATCAATCAAGCACGTTACTGCAGAACTCGGTGTCCATACCGTCTGGCCCCGAACCCACGCGCGTGAGTACGTGTTATTCTGCATGTAAGCGTGTGATCAGTAACACAGCGCTTAAATGCGTTTTCAGTGTGTTGCACCACGCGTGATTTCTATACAAAGAGAGATACTTACAATTACAAACAATACAAGAACACGCACGCTCGCACTACGCTCCTTGATGCGAGGCAGTGTGTGGATCGATCATATATATTTCAATTTTCAATTTATTTAATTTATTCATATACAGTTTACATTGTGTTTGAACTTACAGCATGAAACATGAATATAAACTTCAAAATTATTTCACATTGAAAGTGCTCCTGGCGCCGCTGCCGGCCTATGCCATTCCGGTGAGGTGTAAAACGGCCGTTTGTTTCTTGTAGTTCGTTTACGAGAGCTTTTATGCAACCAGACCTCATTTGATATTAGCATGTCTGTTAATTTACCATAGCCCATAGACAAATTTCATCTATCGATATCGATAAACTGTCAGAAGGTATCGTAGCACTATTAAACTTCTATTTGTCTCTGAGTGTGTACGCTTTATTCTCCTAAAACAAGTACTAAAGCATAGAAGGACTATAAGGACTATTTAATTGGGTACATATAAAACTTGTATTTGCTGTAATTGAAATTCTGTGGGAGGTACAAAATTCCCGCGTCCATAACTCATCCAAGAGTTCATCCTATAAAACGATTTCAAAAATAGAACAAGACTTTTTGCTTCGTTCGACCACCAGTTGTCGAAAAACAACAATTAATAAATATAAATAAAAAATCCATAGGCAGTGTTTCAATTCATTCGAGGGGCGGGGTCGTTTTACATTCATGGGGAGGGTATCTCTCGAAATCATTAGTCGTGGAATGCTTCGGAAAGTGAACACGGTTCATAATAATTTTCGGTGCCCTTCGTCCGGCATAGTGGGCGGATATTGCCTTTGTCTTTAGTCACAAAAAAAAAAGAAAAATGTATCGAAACGTCAATTCAAAATATTTATTTGCGACGGTCAATATGCGCCGCATGTAATTTCGCTGGCATTGTACAAGTCTCGTGTTATTGTCCAACAGAGTGATGTATTAACGACAAGAGTTTCATTATTCAAAATTATGTTTCAAGAGAATTAAGGGCTGTGTTTAATCAAAGAAGGCCAAAGAGAATTAAATCATCGGACTTTTAGTGTGATCGCTAAGCTGTATGAGGTTAATACGGAGAATTTGCGACCACAGTCTTTTATTAATAAATTAATAAAGACGAATACGATTATAACTCATATCTTTTATTTTCGATTGGTGCAAATAAAATTGAAAGAGATTCTTAATTTACCAGTCGTATTTATTTGAGAATTATTGAGTCATTTTATTACAATTAATAAATAAATGAGTATTGCCTGCGTCAAGATTTTTTTCTGTTTGCTTTATGCTTACAAGTGTACCAGCTATAATGTCTTAATAACTACACAATTCAAACAGCTATAAAAGAAGACTCTCATTCATGGGGTTAATTCTCGAAATATCTTGTTAGTATAATAACACCATAACATCATTAGTACTTTTATGGTTGTATTCATAAAGTCATGTAAGTTCATACTTTAAGTGCATCGTTATAACCTTGTTCCGGATAAGATAAACAAAATTTATGTGAAATATTTTTTTTACCAAACGACTTTCCCTTTAATTGACTATGGATACTTAAAAAACTATTTAAGGTTTTTAAAACGTATCGTTATCCTGATCGTAAACTAAATGGAACCGAATTTTGTATGAACGTAACGGGTTTACGACTAATGCCTGCGTATAAGTAAAATAACTTAAATCATTCTGACTACTTTAGGCACATTTAACCTGAACATAAATCCACACGAATAGGTATACAACTGAGGATTAAATATATGTTTCTAAATAAAGCAATCTTAAGAAGCAAGTAGGTACTTTAAATAGCAATAGGTCGTAATATTTAATAATTAGTTTAACTCCTCCGTTTGATCGAGGCTGAAATCCAGTGGTGGAAGTCTTGTCTTGACCGAGTGACCGAGAACATTTAGCTTTAACAAACTTTAGTACCTATGTTTAAAGAAGGTAGGTTATATCCTTCTCATAACCAGGCAAGTTATACCTAATACATATAAAGATTTGAATAAAATTGATGGTAATTTAGCGGCAGAAAACTATTATGTTTTTCAAATAGAAATTAGCATAGAATGTTGTGATCAAATCAGATTTGTTTCCACTATTAAATGTCCAATAATTAAAGCTAAGTGCATAATCATATTAATTCGTATAAAATATACATATTTTAATATTTTAACACAAAAAATGTAAATTAAAATTTTAATACAAAAAATCAAAGCATGTAATTAACAACAAATCACTGAAATCACATTAAGAACCAATATGAATTTACATTAAAATAGTAAGTGTGAATCAAAATTCATAACCACGTACTCGTACACGACGTATTCGTATCCGATAAGAAATAATCAAATAACAGTATGTATAATAATACGTACGTTTTAAAGTAATTATTTAGTCGGTGCTTCTGTATGCATAGAACGCAATAGAGAGAGACACCTAATGAGTACGATTTACATGAATACACTATTATAACATGAGTGATGGCCCTCTTATGTAAACGCTTTTTAGCTGGCAACACGAATGCAAGTTGATTTTTTTATTGCCTATTATCGTACAAACCGGCTTTGTATCAAACTTTCCGCCTACGTTTATAACATTTCTGTTAAATTATAATTTAACTAAATATACTTGTATCTTCCGGCTAGTGAGCTATAATAAATATTGAATGAAGGTGAAGGTAATGACATAGTGTTTGTTTTTACTCCCGAAATTATAACTTTACATATAAATCGTATAGTCTCTGGTTTAGAACATGAGACTATTTCTTCCCGTGGGTGTCGTCAGAGGTGACAAAAGGTGCACCAGATAACGTACCATAGCGTTGCCTGCGTAAATATTATCATTTTTCACAGTCACCTACCCGCCTGCTAAACGATACATGTGACTATAGCAGATATACTTTATTAGATGCAATTTTACTGCAGCAAACGTCTTCAGGTTTGTTGATGTGGTGATGATAATGAAGGTTCGATTAAGCTAAACGCAATTACAAGTACCTAGTTATTCTTTTATCAATGGATATTGACTTAATCTTGAATTTACCTGCACAGCATTCTTGTTGCTTGCCCTATTGGTAATTTTTTACTACAAATCTAGTCGATTCCTCTTTTTAACCTACTTCAAAAAAAGGAAGAGGTTTCTCAAGTTGACTGTACATTTATATTTTTTTTTTGTGGGTTAGCTGATAACTCGGTCGTTTATGCACCGATTTTGATGATTCTTTTTTTGTTAGAATGGAATTATTCCAAGGATGGTATCATGATAAGGAGGATCCAGGACCAGGATCTAATGATGCCATCCCAGAGAAATCGAGGGGAACTTTTGAAAATCGTACTGGCGACCAGTGCATTTGTTATTTTTTTTATTAGATATTTTAAAACACTACTATTTAGTTAAGGTTTGGAGTCGATCTGATGATGGAGCCAAAAGACAGTCGAGGGAACTCGACAACGATTTACAGCAATTACTTGGTGTTTGGACTTAATTCTATATGATGAGAACTTTGCACCCATATGGGTTATAAGTGCCATAACAGGTGACCATAGACAGTCGAGTGGATTCCTCAACAGCAGTTATGTCGGGCTTACTTCATACGGTTCAATATTCCAAAATGTTTAGTTCGTACAAAAAGAATACCTAAGCACAATTTAGGTGTACCCATCACTGAAATACGTAAAATAAAATAAATTTAAACAAAAGAATATCCGACTTCAAACAGGAAGGATACTAAAAAGTTAAAAATAAATTTACTTAACACAAATTAATTTGTAATTTGATTTAGTTAATCAGAAATAATTAAATAATATATTTTTGAAGTTGATGCTAAGTAAATACTATAAGAACCTTACTAAAATTATTTAATTGATTTATTGAAACGTCTATCTGACTTAGGGTTGCCAATAGTCTAAAACAGAGTATTGTACTCACAGAACAAGTACTAAAGCATAGAAGGAGTGTTAATCACCCTCATATAGTTGTCCTATTTTTCCAAATAAGCCGGATACATTGAAAAGAAAGAGATAAATAATTTTGCTAAGGACGGCTGGTGTACACTGTAGAAACGTCAATTTGGTTACCTTTGGTTACCTTTGGATGCCGAATTAAAAAGCGAACTAATGTCAAATGTTCCAACTTGTCAAGGCCTTTAGACAATTTTGTCGGATTATACCGCCGCTCGTAATTTTCATTGTTGTTTATCTGTTTTGTGAAATAATATATGTTATTTAATAATTACATAATGCTATTGTAAAGTAATATTAAGCCCATTGGATATGCAATGTCCTGCGTTATTGTAGGTTGTAAATTACATTCTTTTCGCAAAGAAAATCAAGTTTAAATCGTCAACTTCCATCGGTGAGTAGATAACAAACCAATAATATATACTAAAAACCTATACATAAGTGCAAAATACCTAATTGATTTATACTTTACTATACTGTAATCATATTATAATCGTCTGTTTGCCATTCGATTCAGTAATTATTAAGTATTTTACATTTTTACCAATTTGTGTAGTCATGTTCAATAGTGTTGTAACTTGTGCTGCATATTTTATCGATGACAAAAATATTACTATATTTTGTAGTTAACGATTTTGTGGTAACTATCTTTGTACCTTTCATAGTATTTCATACATTGTGTTCTTTTGCAGGTTTCCGAAAGATCAGACCGGAAGATCCATGAAGCAAATTAAGAGAGAATTATGTTATATATTATATTGTTACACGTTTAACGTTCCAGCGGTGAGGACGAATCTACTCAAATTTGCTTCATTGTCACGTGCCATACGTCTTATTAATATTATTTCTATAGAAATTCATATTTTTTAATGTACCCTGTCAAAATTCAAAGATGTTGCACAAAAATGTATAGTATTGGATAAATAGGTATATTTATTTAGTAATTGTTTTAAATTTTAGGTTTTTATTTATGATATCGTATTGGATTTTTTATCTGTAATGATATTGTAAATACTTTTTCAATAACTAATAATAAATAAAGAAATAAATGTTCTAGATGACTACAGAAATTTATTGATAAAATTGATGGGGAAATATTTCTAAAAGTACCAATTCATAACATTACAAAAAATATTTCTGCTTATGCACAAATAATCAGGACATTCTTAAACAAAACTGCAATTTTAAGGGGCAGTAATAATGTGTTTCAATATTATTGGAAATATAATCATACATTTGTGACATGAATCTTACAGCTGTGTTTTATTTTTATCTTGGGGTATCTGTTTCGATGCTATACTAAGAAAGTCAGAAAAGAACTGAGGGCCGATACTGGTATTTTGGTGATCCACACACTGCACCGCACTACGCTGCGGGAGCGTGGCGACGACGCGGCGACGGTGCCACGCGTGCAGATGCGTGAGTACTGGTCTGCATCATCAATCAAGCACGTTACTGCAGAACTCGGTGTCCATACCGTCTGGCCCCGAACCCACGCGCGTGAGTACGTGTTATTCTGCATGTAAGCGTGTGATCAGTAACACAGCGCTTAAATGCGTTTTCAGTGTGTTGCACCACGCGTGATTTCTATACAAAGAGAGATACTTACAATTACAAACAATACAAGAACACGCACGCTCGCACTACGCTCCTTGATGCGAGGCAGTGTGTGGATCGATCATATATATTTCAATTTTCAATTTATTTAATTTATTCATATACAGTTTACATTGTGTTTGAACTTACAGCATGAAACATGAATATAAACTTCAAAATTATTTCACATTGAAAGTGCTCCTGGCGCCGCTGCCGGCCTATGCCATTCCGGTGAGGTGTAAAACGGCCGTTTGTTTCTTGTAGTTCGTTTACGAGAGCTTTTATGCAACCAGACCTCATTTGATATTAGCATGTCTGTTAATTTACCATAGCCCATAGACAAATTTCATCTATCGATATCGATAAACTGTCAGAAGGTATCGTAGCACTATTAAACTTCTATTTGTCTCTGAGTGTGTACGCTTTATTCTCCTAAAACAAGTACTAAAGCATAGAAGGACTATAAGGAGAATAAAGCGTACACACTCAGAGACAAATAGAAGTTTAATAGTGCTACGATACCTTCTGACAGTTTATCGATATCGATAGATGAAATTTGTCTATGGGCTATGGTAAATTAACAGACATGCTAATAAAATGAGGTCTGGTTCCATAAAAGCTCTCGTAAACGAACTACAAGAAACAAACGGCCGTTTTACACCTCACCGGAATGGCATAGGCCGGCAGCAGCGCCAGGAGCACTTTCAATGTGAAATAATTTTGAAGTTTTTATTCATGTTTCATGCTGTAAGTTCAAACACAATGTAAACTGTATATGAATAAATTAAATAAATTGAAAATTGAAATATACATGATCGATCCACACACTGCCTCGCATCACGGATCGTAGTGCGAGCGTGCGTGTTCTTGTATTGTTTGTAAGTATCTCTCTTTGTATAGAAATCACGCGTGGTGCAACACTGAAAACGCATTTAAGCGCTGTGTTACTGATCACACGCTTACATGCAGAGAAACACGTACTCACGCGCGTGGGTTCGAGGCCAGACGGTATGGACACCGTGTTCTGCAGTAACGTGCGTGATTGATGATGCAGACCAGCACTCTCGCATCTGCACGCGTGGCACCGTCACCGCGTCGCCACGCTCCCGCAGCGTAGTGCGGGGCAGTGTGTGGATCGCCAAAATACCGGTATCGGCCCTCTGTTCTTTTCTGACTTTCTTAGTATAGCATCAAAACAGATACCCCAAGGTAAAAATAAAACACAGCTGTAAGATTCATGTCACAAATGTATGATTATATTTCCAATAATATTGAAACACATTATTACTGTCCCTTAAAATTACAGTTTTGTTTAGGAATGTCCTGATTATTTGTGCATAAGCTAAAATATTTTTTGTTATGTTATGAATTGGTACTATTAGAAATTTTTCCCGATCAATTTTATCAATAAATTTCTGTAGTCATCTAGAACATTTATTTATTTATTTATTGAATACAATATCATTACAGATAAAAAATCCAATACGATAACATAAAAAAAACCTAAAAAAATACTAAATAAATATACCCATTTATCCAATACTATACATTTTTGTGCAACATCTTTGAATTTTGACAGAGTACATTGAAAATATTAATTTCTATAGAAATAATATTATTAAGTCGTATGGCGCGTGACAATGGAGCAAATTTGAGTAGATTCGTCCTCACCGCTGGAACGTTAATTTAAGACTCTGCATTAGTTATTTTAAGATGTATCTATAGTTTCTGAATAAATTATTATTATTATTATTATATGTTAAACGTGTAACAATATAATATATAACATAATTCTCTCTTAATTTGCTTCATGGATCTTCCGGTCTGATCTTTCGGAAACCTGCAAAAGAACACAATGTATGAAACACTATGAAAGGTACAAAGATAGTTACCACAAAATCGTTAACACAAATTATAGTAATATTTTTGTCATCGATAAAATATGCAGCACAAGTCACAACACTATTGAACATGACTACACAAATTGGTAAAAATGTAAAATACTTAAAAATTACTGAATCGAATGGCAAACAGACGATTATAATATGATTGCAGTATAGTAAAGTATAAATCACTTAGGTATTTTGCACGTTTATATAGGTTTTTAGAATATATTATTGGTTTGTTATCTACTCACCGATGGAAGTTGACGATTTAAACTTGATTTTCTTTGCGAAAAAAATGTAATTTACAACCTACAATAACGCAGGACATTGCTTATCCAATGGGCTTAATTTTACTTCACAATAGCACTATGTAATTATTAAATAACATATATTATTTCACAAAACAGATAAATAACAATGAAAATTACGAGCGGCGGTTTAATCCGACTACATTGTCTAGAGGCCTTGACAAGTTGGAACATTTGACATTAGTTCACTTTTTAATTCGGCATCCAAAGGTAACCAAAGGTAACCAAATTGACGTTTCTACAGTGTACACCGGGCGTCCTTAGCAAAATTATTTGTCTCTTTCTTTTCAATGTATCCGGCTTATTTGGAAAAATAGGACAAGTATATGAGGGCGATTAACACTCCTTCTATGTATGTACTTGTTCTGTGACCTAGAGTCATAGTTTTGTCATACTGCTCGAAGGCCTCTGACACAAACAAGGTGAAGAGGAGGAAGGGTTGTCATTTAATTTCATCCACATTTTTCTATTTTTTATCATTGTATTATACCATTAAAATCATCAACGAGTTTAATATTTTACACTTGAGGCTGGCAGAAATAGCTGACACAATCGTCGGCTCTGTTGCCAAAAAAAAAGGAGAAGAAGAAGAGAGAGAAAATTCATCATCATAAATTTAAGAGTTGGAACTGATGCAATTCTCGCCACTTCTCTTAGTCTTAAAAATTAAACTTAAGTTTATTAAAAGTATATGACAGCCAAATTGACCATCTATACATATAATAAAAATGTAACCGATCGCTGTCTGTACATGGAAGATATATGAGAAAAAAAATTATTGGGACCTTTACCAACGCAAATAGAACCCAAAACAATGATTGTTACAATTTTTGTCTGTTTGTCTGTTTGTCTGTTAGTCTGTTTGTCTGTTTGTCTGTTTGTCTGTGCGTTTGTTCACGCTAATCTCAGAAACGGCTTATCCGATTTAGATGTGGTTTTCACTAATACATTGTGGTAAACTTCACTTAACATTTAGTGTTTGTTTCATGTCAATCGGTTCATAAATAAAAAAGTTATGCCAATTTAAAGAATTACGTCGAACATTTGTTAATTTACTACGAAACCTGATAGAAACAGAGACTTTAACAGGTTACGGAATCTGATAGCGATTTTATTTTTCGGATTTCTCTTATTCTAAACAATCTTCCGTTTAGTTTTAAATGAGTCCAGTTTCCAGTGAGCCTATGTTTCGCGATGACGAGTAATAAAGCCCAAGGTCAGACACAACTAAAAGTTATGGGTGTGGATCTAAGTATTAGCTGTTTTTCGCACGGTCAGCTTTATGTGGCTCTATCACGTGTTAGCATTCCTAGCAGCCTATATACGTATAGCCCGATGGCTATACGTCTTATCCATACATCCATACACCCATACATATTATATAAGGCTTTGTCCTGACTGACTAACAGACAACGCCCAGCCTTAACTGCTGGTCGTAGTGAATTGAAATTCGGAGTGTGTGTTTGTCTAAATGTCTAGAGGTTGTACGTAAGGGTTTTTAAAATTTAATTCCTAAGTGTGTGAAAAGGGATGAAAACGATTGTATGAATCTTCTTCATTTTTTAACTTACAGTTTTGAAATTTTGTTTTGGAATACTTCTATTCAAATAAAAAATATCCTTATAATTTTATTTTACCAGGAGTGGATTTAGAGGGGTGAAATTAGAGATGAAATATTCTATACAAAGATCTTTAGCTCTTGAAGCTATCGACTTGAAATTTGCAGGGAGGAGGAGGGAGGGAAAGGAGGGAGGAAAAGGAGGAATTGAGGGGAAGGAGGAAGGGAGGGGAAAGTGAGAGGGAGGTGATGAGGAAGTGAGAGGTAAGTGATGGGGTAGTGAGGGGGAAGTGAGAGGAAAGTGAGGGGGAAGTGAGGCGGAGTGTGGGTGAATGAGGGGGAAGTGAGGGAGACGGGAGAGGAAAGGAGGGGGAAGGGACGATGAAAGTAAGGAGTTCTCGAATGGTGGAAAAAGGGAGGAGAAGGGATAGGAAGCGATAGGAAGGGAGAGGAAAGGAGGAAAAGGAAGGAGAAGGAAGGGGGAAGAGAGGGGAAAGCGAGGAGGCAAGGTAGAGGGAAGTGGAGGAAAGGGCAAGAGATGCTGGAGGAGGGGCAAGGGATGCAGAAGGAGGTGAAGAGGAGGCAAAGTTTGTATGAAACTTCTATAGTTTTTATAGTAGGATTACCAAATTACTAGAAAATACTCTTTTTTTAATATTCAGAAGCCACCCTTATTAAGTGGGCAAATAAGAGTCGCAAGTTTGTGTGAAAGTGGTTTGTCAGTTTTAGCGGTAGCGGGTTTAAACTGGATTCGCCATAGAGACGGATAATACTGATATTTATTACTGATACAATGTTCGATTGCCATAAAATCAGGCACGCAATATTGTCATAGAGGCACACCCATCTGAATTTTCACGCGAACGAAGTCGCGGGCAACAGCTAGTTAATAATAATAATAATAATAATATGTGGACACTATCACACACCGTCATCTAGTCCCAAGCTAAGCAGAGCTTGTGTTATGGGTACTAGATAACTGAAACATAATACATATACGTACTTTTTTTTTTTTGTAAATACATACTTAATATACATAGAAAAACACCCAAACTGAAGACAAATACAAATGTTCATCACACAAATATTTTAATATTTCATTGCAAATTCTCTGTCAAGAACAAATTTTCAACGTAAGTTAAGCATAGAGACGTAATCGAATCACCACATAAACTTATAAATTAGTAATTCCGTCTAAAA
Source organism: Parascotia fuliginaria (assembly GCA_963082885.1). Classification (NCBI taxonomy): domain Eukaryota; kingdom Metazoa; phylum Arthropoda; class Insecta; order Lepidoptera; family Erebidae; genus Parascotia; species Parascotia fuliginaria. Next base: position 6,027,693 of record OY720180.1, on the reverse strand, counting down.
AGGGTACCCTTTATGTGTTTTTGAAGAAGAAATAAGTATTTGCTTAATATAGCGCTTATGTATATAGATCTTAATACAATATAATCTTACACGAGGCGACGACAAGCGACAAGTTTCACCTTAGGTTTACGACAATCTGAATTCGTTGCGACAAAATCTTTTCGTTGCAGCTCGTACGCTTAATTAAAGTGAACTGCACAGCACCTGGCACTACAAGGAAGTTTTGTCATGTTTTGAATCTGTAGACGATATTGTAGTTTAGTTTGTTTACTTAATACAAAGCCTACTTTTGTATGATACTGAAACGTTATTCAAAGTTGGAAAAGTATTGTTAGCAAAATGTTCTTCTAATAAGCAAGTTTTTTTGTGAGACAACATACAATTCTTGATAATTATAACAATACTGGCATATTGCGACGCGATTTCACCTGCGTCTTTGCTTACTGTTCTTCTCCCGTCACCAGTAGCGTGATGTTATATCGCCTAAAACCTTCCCCGGAGAATTGGGCTATCATTCGCAGAGAGAATTTTTCAAATCTGACTTGTAGTTCCAGAGATTAACGCGTTCAAACAAACAAACAATCTCTGCCGCTTTCTAAAATAGTATAGATATATATAATTTTTATCACGAACTTTTCAAAACTGTATTTCCTACTCTTTAATCTGTTACACTTTTTATATAATATTAATTTATGTGTTCATCTAATATACAAACTAATTTATACTAAGAAAGTCAAATTCACAAAATTGTCAAACATTACATTTTAAATCAATATTTTTGGTCTGCTAATTGCACTTTAAATTTTAAAGCAAATTATCTATGGACTCTTAACTTGTATCGATTAATGCTTAGACTTTATTTAGATAGGTTCTAATACCTTTTTCTAATTCCAGGCAACCAAAAGCTACAGAAAAGCAGCACAAGTATATACTCGTATTATATACAATTATTTTTCAAGTATTACTTAACATATCTCAAACTCTCAATGCACCCAAGTCGTTCGCATAACACATAATAAAGGCAAGCATTCGCCGATCTAGTGGACAAGAGGACAGATCGTTCAGTATTTATTTATACGTACATAAAACTGGTCGCGATCACAACAACGATCACGCAACAACAGATGTGACTCGAGACAACATCGAGAACAGCCTTTGTTTATTGAAGGAATAAATTGATAGATAAACTACATGTATAGTCTCGAGGATTGGTTAAAGCTAACTACAAGTAGATTCGATAGTTTGTAAATTAGAACACTCTTAATTTAAAAACTTTAATACTTAATTAATGTGATATACATTTTGTACATTTTTTAAAAGCAATTTAGTAAATTGAAAGTGAATACGAGTAGTTACGATAATTTTAGTTAAAATTGTAGTTTTGTCGTTCATAAATTTTAAAACTCTAAATCTTATTGGCTAGTTGTCCACCTTGGTGCGGTTAAAAATTTCTAAATGTTAATCCAAACTAACATTATAAGACGTTTTACTAATGTTAAAAGTCTTGTTCCTGAATACCATATCATAACTTTTCAAATTTATGTTTACAAACATGACCGTCGTTCTTTATCTCAAATTTACTATTATGAAGACATTATTTAAATCTTTAATTTAACTATCCCGTCAGAAAGTTAATATATATCTGTTTTACGGACACTATCGTATGTCATAACTTCCTACAACTATAACATATTAAAATGCATAAAATATAAAAATAACGGTAGCAGAATTTATTAAACACATTCTGGACTGTTTTATCACAACAATATTTACAACCAGTAAATAAAACTGCTCGTACAAAATTAACAATGATGCTATGTAACCAAATGAATGAATGTTCATTGTATCCAAGGCATTTCAGCATGCAACTTTATAAAATTGATGCAATCACTCTGAGGTTGTTGTAAATCAATTTTACAACAACCTCAAAAAAAATTTTTTTTTTTTATTTTGATGATCAAACTTAAAATATCGCTGAGCTTCGGTTGTTTGTATTGTAAAAATGAAAGCACTCGCTCTGTAGGTAGTTATAAAATTAAATAATGTTTACTGTTTGCAACATACATAAATACTAAATTTTGTCCTTCACATACACCAATATAAACTGTACCCCAGTTATATTGTTTACTCTAAATATTTAAACAATCGACCAAAAACACATACAAAATATTTGTTTGCATTATACACGTAATGTTTATCATTTTACGAGTCCGAAATAAAACCCTAAAAGAAAGGGTTTTATCGCTAAAGTGGTCATGCAAATACGATAATACTTTTTATATTGGGCTCAAATCTCGATATTATGTGTTTTGATGTTATAATACTTGTTTTGGGTTGACAAGCAATTTGTTCAGTTATCTGTTTAAAAATAAAAGTAACATAATGTTTTAGTTCTTATCGTGTTTTGAAATTACTTCAGCTTTTAACGATGATTAAATATAATGCGTTGGTTCAAATCAGGAATCCAAATCAAAATCCCACACTGTATACTTACGCCTTTTTAAAAACGCAGACGGTATTAAATCAGATACACAAGTAATACTTGTTTCATGCATATCCATACTCGTCAAATTGCCTATAGAATCAATACCTCCCACATAAAAAGCTCACGACCGTACAAGCGCCGTGACCAATAAAAAACGATTAGTTCACTGCCTCAACATGCGAAGAATTAATATTTGTATAGACGCGATCAAAGGTCGTCATGTAGCGGTGGCCTATCTCATTAAAAAAACTGACAGTTTTTTGCTCTCGACGAAGACTGCACAATAAAAGTGCCAGTGTGTTCTTACAAACGAGAATTTATGTTCACTATATGTAAATGAAGTCCGGTGACGGTCGTACTCTGAGCTTTTTTGCCGCACAAAACATTGCCAGTTGCGTGCGCGTAATCAAACTGTAATGGAACAGTTTACGCAATGTATGTTCACATTTTTTTGCTATTATAATGTACTTTTTTTTTGTTACACTTGATGACTTTCAACGTATTAATTTTACATGGACTAGAGGCATGACGAATTTACGCCGATATGTTTTAACCTTAACATGCACATTTATTATATATAAAAGAGGTCCGATATGATTAACAACTTTGTACAACATAACGAGTTCGAGCTAAATTAATACAGAACAGTGTACTCATTTCACATGAATTATACGATGGACACGTGAGTGATAAGTGGTTGAACTTGTGGGTAAAACCAGGTAAATACCAATAAGATATTTTTAATGCTTTTGTGTACTTCCTGATTATGTTTGTCTTAGACATTAGGTACTGGTTTACTGCGAAGGAAAACATCGTAAAGACAACTGAACTTACAAAGTCGGCAATTATCTGGCTGGCAAAATAATGATTATAACCTTACCTATTATTATACAAGATCATTATAAAATCTTCAATACATAGTTTGTGCACGAATTTTAGGTTTTAGCAATAAGTGTTAACGATCAAACCAAACGCCGCAGCATACTTGTACTTTAGTGCACAAGTAGGTATGTGTGTGATCCAAAGTCATGTACACATTCTATTCCCTTACTGTAATAGTCCGTTGAAACGGCATGCGATCCGACACGACCTAGCGCCAGGGCAGATACAGCTTCTGTCACTATAGGGTTTAACAAGTTTTTTTTAACATCACATAATAAACTATTCTTATTTTTTGTAAAACAAAGATTTAATTTTCTTAGGAATCGTGATTTTCTAATAAAATGAAGGCGTTTTCAATTAAAATACCATTCTTGTTAGTTTTTGTTTTTAAATTAGGAAGACGCGCCTATTTTTTATTGGGTCTTAAAAGAATTGAAATTTAACAATGTTGTATATTGGCCTCTTCTCTATATGAGAAGAGCTCTTTGCCCTGCGGTGAGCCAGAAAACATTATTATGTCATATTATATTATTGCCTTGTCTGTATGAAAAGATTCCTTTACGCTAGGATAATAACGGGTTAGTAGAACATAATATGTATAATAGTCTTAAAAGTTTAATAGCGAAACACGTGTTAAAGTACTGATGATAGTAGTTTAGTCTAATACCTAATGTTTTTTATAGGTTAAATTAGTTTAGAATTACGATGGCCTAATGGTTACGGCAACTTTATTAGAGCTTTAAAACAAGGTAAGTATCAATATCATTCGGCAAATACATGTGTACTAAGTTTACTTAAAAACAGTTTGAATTATCAATTCGCTTTTAGCTAACGTGATAATTATCTTCATTGTATCAAAAGATGCCAGTATCCAGGAAAGAGACAATAAAGAACTAGTATGATTTAGTTCATTCTGATTATAGTATTAACCTGGACACTTACTAGGTACCTACTTGTGTAAATTAAGCGGCTAACATGGGCTATATTTTAATGTGTTTAACATTTTATTTTCGGTCATTATCAGAATTTCAATATTTTAAGCGCCTTCGTAGATCTAAATTAGCTATGTTATTTTCCGAAGGAGTTTGTTATGAGATTGAATTAAACTTTATATACCGAAGCGAAGTGAGAGCGGACTTCTAGTATAAGACGATATAAATGTCATTGCTTTAATAAATTTGGTTATGGATCTCTATCATCGTCATCGCATATGTAACCTTTTTTCGCATATGTGACCTATAGTTACGCTGAGCCTTACATGAACGATGCCTGATCTTAATATGAGTGAGAGCACCAGCTAAGATACCTGTGACATAAAGAACCGTTCAGAAAGTAACCCGAGAGAAACAATAGGTACTTACACGAATTTGTAACAGTCAGAAGTAATCTTTGGCAATATTGGTTTAACTAATTCCAAATCCATTTCTATTGAAATCTCAAAATCATATTTATACGTCCTTAAAAATGATTTATTACATTTATCACTAAGTATAAGAAACACACAGTCAAAGTCAATGTACTGAGTGCTTCAGAATATTTTCTGAATTGAATAATCCTTTATATGGTTTGACCACGTCTAGTATTTTAAATATTATCAAATAAGAATTTATTAAATAATTAGAATAAAATCTTGAAGTACATCAATCTAAAGAACAGCGCAACCATACGATAAAAAGTTACGGACATTCTTAATAAAAATAGAAGTATTACTATAATAAGTAGTATCTTTGATTTATTGCCTTGCGAAACTACCTCATCTGGGTATTATATGTAGTCTCTACTGAGGTACAATTAATTCTACTATGTCAATCAATTACATACGTTATTTTGACGACGTAGACACTGTGAATAGCCCTGTTACTCATAAAATTTTTCATCGACAGTAAATGTTAATAAAATGCTTAAAGGTCAAGAAACCTTGGTGGGTTGTAAAACGGTAGTTAAAATTACAAGCGTATTATGATGGCCTCTGTCATACTAATAGAGAATTTATGAAACATATATTACTTTAGCCAAGGCGTACTTTGTTGCGAAATATATTGTAAGCGAGGGCTACTACTACAACCAAGTATTATAACCAAAAATAAGTAATCCACAGAAGTCATCATGACAGTTATTTATGAACTTGCATCGAACTGTTGATATTAATATAGATCTTTCCGGGATTTCTAATGAACAATCCCGTAGTGTGGCGAACAATATTACAAATAGATAAGAATAAAAACCTCAGAGATTGATAAGACAAATACAACAAAGATAATTAACACACAATTTATATTAGTACTTACATTAATTCACAATACAAATTATAAATATTCTTATTTAATAAATAATTAATAATTTAATAATTCTCATATTTATACTTCGCCTATTTTATAAATACGGAAAAAGTTTGAATGCGGTAGATTTTGTCTAGTCTAGTACATTTTGTTCTTTTGTCCTCACAAGCTTGTTGTGCGAACTACTAATGTGACTACAACTCGCGTGTGCACATTGAAATTTTGCAACTTCAGACATCCGATGTCGTTGATGTAAGTTTGGCAACGTCGAGCGTGTAGTGGTTTAAATTCTGTAAAAGTAAATTACTTTTTTATTTAATAAATCAAAGGTATTTTTCTGCTCTTTAAAATTAATCTCGGGATTTGAGGCATATCCACTTTCTTCTTTCGCTGTATGAAATCAGTGTAAGTAAATAAATAACTCTAACTAATTCCGACCCTTGCTTATAAAACCTAGGTAACATGAGGTAGAGCGAAGACATTTCTAAGTGAGATTTATTTATTTAAATATTTCACAAAACATTTTACATTGTATTTGGAATGTATACATGCGATAAGAGAGTCATTACTTGTCTAGAATAAATGTCCCTTTCTTTCATTATAACAACAGAACATGAGGTCGAGTGAACTATGTCTCTAGAGAATCAAATAAAGATTGAATAAAACTACTTACATTATTCTTTCATAATTATCGGCAACCCAGTTAAAAAAATCCGATCACGAACAAAATTCTCACAATCATAATAACTGACATAATGATATACTTGAGAAAATTAAACATAATTCTGGACTCAAATTAATTTCGATAAAAAAAAGTATTCGCATTTTCTTGTTGCGGCAATTTAGTGTCCGTAAATTGGACCGAATGCAATACAAAAATACATTCTAGGCTTGTCTTTGTACCTTGTTCAATCACTAAAAGGAGGTTGTTTAATGGATTTCCACCATTACTGAGCAAATAATCGTACTGGACTTGTAAGGGTGTGTGCTTATTGTACTGTCTATTAACACAATTTATGTGAAACGCAATTTACGTGATGAATAGTAAACACATTTTTATCTTGTGGCTTAAGGAATGTAAAAATCGGAATAATTGCCAAGCTCAATGCACTAACATTATAATGTCGATTTTATACTTGAGATATTCTTTAGTTTTATATTTAACTTTATATTATAAATGTCTCAATGTTTAAGGTGTTTGTTATTTTATCACGCATGAACTGTCAACCATACTAACTTCTGTTAGCATTATAGCTAGGTACTACTGCTTCTGCTAACTGACTTCGTGATTACTTTAAAACTATGTACTTTTAATGTGTTATGATTGTACCTACTAAGAAAAATGTAAAATAAATGTTTAGTTTTCCAACAACTGCTTTTCAGATTAGATTAGTATACAGCTAGTGACACCGAAGGAATAGATAGCTGATAGTTTTAATTTTTAAGTTTATAACAAATCTAATACCACAACAAATAAAATTCTGAACATTAAACAAACATACTCACCTGCTATAGTACAAAATATTTGTATGAGAAATGAACAATGCCTCTAGTATTTGACCTACGAACAAAATTTTGAGGCACCATGAGAAAAACTAACAAGAAGACCTGTTACGCAATTTGTAACTGATCTAATATGTAGAAATGAGAATCAGTGAATTTACAAACTAATCTAATATTGTTATTTGTTTCAGTAGTAGCCCGCTCCCCGCTGCGCTCACGGTCTACCCTCAGCCTGTGATGCGCCCGCGGCATGGCGGTGCAGTCACGACGTGCCCGTCTCACTGAACCGCCAATTTGTGGCCGCCCCGTGTTGGTTTTGTTGAAGCCAGCGTCTTCATACCTACATGCGAGACTTTTTACACTTTTTGCCACCTCAATACACCTAGAGTGAACGTGAAAAAATGTTTACGAGCCCGTCCAACCAATATATGCGATATGATTCGAATACAATAGAATATTTGAATTACTGACCAGTATGCGGGTATGAGTTGCTATTTACTCCGTTGTTTACATTTAAGGAACCAGTATTCCTTTGTAACTCTTACGTAAATAAATGAATGTATCTAGTTCAATTGTAATATTTCACAATTACAATTTTGTTTATATCTAATGAACCTACCCTTCCTATGAAATAGTATAGCAGTCATTTTTGAATGTTAGAATTGCGAAAAAATCTCAAGTACTAGGTACGCATTGTACGTAATTATTATTAAACGCTTATTACGTTGAACCGATGCGATGTTAACTTTACATAAACCAATAATTATTAATTAAGTGCGTAATAACATTACCGCATACCACGTCAACTACAAAATTTCGAAAACATACAAACTTGCCAGCGCTAGCTGACCTTTGACTGCACGTTAAATTCGCCGGCGGCCGTAATTGTATAGGTATGCAACACGGGGCATCGCAGGTCGAGTTATAGTGGTCGCTCCTTATAATGACGGGGCCGTCAGTTGGCCCGTCAGTCAGCGAGTTCAAAGAATGAGTTCATTTCCTTCGAACACGCGAGATACGATTTTTAATTAAGTTTTTGTTAAAAATTCATTAAAGAGCAGCGACGATGGCGCGGGAGGGTCTTCAAACTCAGCTCTACATGCATAAATGAGTATGTAATTAATGAGTGTAGAACGTGGTCACTTTACTCATTACAATGTCGAATTTCAAATCTTACGCAACCATTATGCATGTGGTAGAAAATTATTATTATTATTATTATTATTATTCAACCCGTCAATTTTTTAAATTATAAACTTCGGCATGGAGAATATTTCTAGATAATCTACTCAATGCGGCCCTACGAGGATGCATTTAAAATTTAAAACACAGGAAACAACGGATCGAAACGAAGGAACGAACGTATGTGCCGACGAAATGTAAATTCCTACTTATTATACCAGCTCCCGAATGTCAACTTGAACGGTCAAGTCACTTTTTATTCATGGAAATAATAGTCAATGTGTCAGCACTAAGCGAGTGTCAGTCGCGTAACGAATATCGGTTTAGACGCGATCCGACAGGTAACGTACTGACGTCGCTGGAGATACGATATATTCCTATAAATAAACAGTATTTCTAAGAAAACAAAGTGAACGAAGAGGTTTCGCTTGCACTCGTAACATGTCAAAATTTCTTCTACACTCTATCCTGGCAGTTAGGGGAGGGTTAAGAATAGTTGTTAAAACAGTCCTTCACCTTGCCGTCTATAAGACACGTAACTACATTCATCCAAACACGTCTTTTTACACTATTTAAAAGAAATGAATGTTATAGATACTATTATGAAATAATTCATATCAACATCACATTATCTCATTGAAACCTATGCATAAAGTACCTTCGAGTGATTTATAACGTTCTAATACAATAACACACAATTAGTATTAAGCAGCAAACTGCCACTAAAACTGGTTGTTTTGGCCGTCAAAATAATAACAAAAATTCAAAATCAAAGTTTGTTATGTGCACTTATTTCTTAGAAATATTATCGTAAGACTGCTTGTATAAAGAATGTTAACATAATAATGCATTGACCGCAGTTGACAAACATTTACCAAGCCTGTCGCACTCACTTAATAAACTTCTACCACATTTTAAACCGAATGTATCATACTACGATTTTATCCTTCTCATGTGAAAACAACCGCAATACTTTTAGCACTTCAATAAAATTAAGGCGGACAAAACCACAACACATGTGATAAACTACATATTCTTAACAGTAGATTTACCATGAATAAAGTTTGGTCACCGGTTACAGTCTAACATATTTTTTGCGGCAAAAGAATAGCGTCTTTAGTATTTACTTTGAAAATTAAATTTTCTTATACGTTCTCACTTGTCAGGCAACTCGGGTCACTTCTAATAGTGCCACAGTTTTGTGGTTTATATGCGTTGTCATAAACGTGACAACAACCGGAGGGTGAAACCCGACGACGGCTCATTTAAAAATCCAGTCAGCGCTCTGTCGACAAGTATGAGTTTTCATGTATTATTAAGTTTAAAGCAACACTGAATACACAATATTTAACTAGGATATGTGTAGGCATATCCCAGAGACTAAACTACAAATAGTTTGTCGGTTTCACAATACGACCATTTATAAGATACCTACCTATTATTTATTCCAGAGTTAAGAAGAGGAAGTGGATCATGCCTATATATCGCTGGATGACCATAATAAAACTTTACCCAAATTGTATGTATAAAAGTGTATATGAAATACTGATGATGATGCAATTAAACAACGAGAACAATAGTTATCTGAACGTTTATGTTGTTGATTGCGTTGTACATATCGGCAACTCGAGGGGTCATCTTCCATGTTCTTGACAAACAAATGCCATCCACACTTTACCAATTCACAGGATGCTGTAGCGAAATTCTTTCGGCAAAACATCATGTAACATTTTGCTACTTGAACCCTTATCCGTTGAAGCCACAGATCACAACACAGACTCAAATAGTTTTAATGCAATTAATGTGATATTGTTGATTCAAAACGAATATAATCTTGGCCGGGGCATTTTCCTATATCAAATATTATAAAAAAGTTATTTATAAAAAGAACAGGAACATTAGCTAGAGACATATCTGTAGCAGATAATAGATTGCCATTGTAACTCTGGAACAGAATGTATCTGTCTTTGAGGGATTACTCCTAATATAGTGCTTCGGATATCAAAGGCACTAAATTAACACGTAACCTAATTTCTTAAGAGATTGTTTGATATCCGTATTATATTTAGTAGCTAACGATGGCTCTGCAGCTGCGACAATGCGTCTACGCCGGGCATGCGCGCTGTCACCGCTCGGCGCCGCCACCATTTGTAAATTTATCTTCAAAGTAAGCCCCAGCTCTAACATATTGCCGAACGGATCGAATCGTGCATCGCGGATCGTTTATTTGTATCTAAACTAAAACAAGAACGTTTTTAAATTAATACAGATGCTATATTTGAAATGGTATCCTATTGTTTACAGACAGTAGCGCTCATTTCATTTTCATATAAGTTAGTTAAACTGTTACTAAAAATAAATTCTCCATTTAGTTATTTTGAACCAGGTATATTTATATTAAGTATTACACTACATTTAGATACTTACCTACAGGTCTGCTGTCGTTATAATATGTAATTTGCGGCAAAATAAAGATAGCATCATTGCAGTTTTTTATCATTGTCATCATTGCAATTTCAGTAGAGTATCATGTACGAGTATTTTTTTTCTACAATAGGCCACGTCAAACGTCAATTAACGACATGTTTCGCCAAATTTCTGTAAAGTGTTGCTTTTGTTATCTTTTCTATAAATCTATACATATAATAAAAATGTAACCGATCGCTGTCTGTACATGGAAGATATATGAGAAAAAAAATTATTGGGACCTTTATCAACGCAAATAGAACCCAAAACAATGATTGTTACAATTTTTGTCTGTTTGTCTGTTTGTCTGTGCGTTTGTTCACGCTAATCTCAGAAACGGCGTATCCGATTTGGATATGGTTTTCACTAATACATTGTGGTAAGCTTCACCTAACATTTAGTGTTTGTTTCATGTCAATCGGTTTATAAATAAAAAAGTTATGCCAATTTAAAGAAACACGTCGAACATTTGTTAATTTACTACGAAACCTAATAGAAACAGAGACTTTAACAGGTTACGGAATAGCTGATAGCGTTTTTATTTTTCGGATTCCTATCATTCTAAACAATCTTCCGTTTAGTTTTAAATGAGTCCAGTTTCCAGTGAGCCTATGTTTCGCGATGACAATTAATAAAGCCCAAGGTCAGACACAACTAAAAGTTGTGGGTGTGGATTAGCTGTTTTTCGCACGGTCAGCTTTATGTGGCTATGTGACTGACTGACTAACAGACAACGCACAGTCTAAACTGCTAGTCGTAGTGACTTGAAATTTGGAGAATGTGTTTGTCTAAATGTCTAGACGTTGTACTAAGACGTTGTTTTTTTTAATTTTATTCCTAAGTGTGTGAAAAGGGATTAACGATTGTATGAATGTTTTTCATTTTTTAACTTACAGTTTTGAAATTTTGTTTTGGAATACTTCTATTTAAATAAAAAATATCCTTATATTTTTATTTTAACAGGAGTGGATTTAGAGGGGTGAAATTAAAGATCAGGGAAAGGAGGGAGGAAAAGGAGGAAGGGAGGGGAAAGTGAGAGGGAAGTGAGGAGGAAGTGAGAGGGAAGTGAAGCGGAAGTGAGGGGGAAGTGAAGGGGAAGTGAGGGGGTAGTGAGGGGGTAAGGAGGGGGTAGTGAGGGGGAAGTGAGAGGGAAGTAAGGGGGGAGTGTGGGGAAAGTGAGGGGGGAGTGAGGGAAGTGCGAGGAGGAAGTGAGGGGGAGTGAGGGGGAAGTGAGGGAGGAGTGAGGGAGGGTGAGGAGGTTGAAGGGGTGAGGGGAGAGTGAGGGGGTGTGAGGCGGAGTGAGGGGGGAGTGAGAGGGGAGTAAAGTAGAAGTGAGTGGTGAATGAGGGGAAAGAGAGAGGAAACTGAAGGGGAAGTGAGGGAGACGGGAGAGGAAGGGACGAGGAAAGAAAGGATTTCTCGAATGGTGGAAAAAGGGGGGAGGAGGGATAGGAAGCGATAAGAAGGGAGAGGAAAGGAGGAAAAGGAAGGAGAAGAAAGGGGGGAGGGAGGGGACAGCCCTCGCTTTTCCCTCTCTTCCCCCTTCCTTGATAGAGGGAAGTGGTGGAAAGGGCAAGAGATGCTGTAGGAGGGGCAAGGGATGCTGAAGGAGGTGAAGAGGAGAAGGGGGAAGGGAGGAGAGGAAGGAGGAAACAGTGGAGAGTAGATATTAAGGGCGATAGGGAAGAAGGGGAAGGGGAAAGTTATTGTAGTGAAAATTTGCCTTTGTGTATTGTTTTTACGAGGGATATCTTTAGGTAGGTGAAAGAGGATTTGTATGAACGGGAGATTAAAAATAGTATGAAAATCATTATTTAAACAATATAAAAATGCTATTGGATAAAACGATATTCACGCGAGCGAAGCCGCGGGCAAAAGCTATCTATATACATAAAAGCAAAAGGTCACTCACTCACTCATCACGAAATCTCAGAAACAACAAGTGCTAGGAATCTCAAACTTTGCATGGTCGTTCCTGTTAGGATATAGGTGCTCACTTAGACGGAATTTTGCGAAATCCATCCTCTAAGGAGGTATAAAGGGATGGCAAAGTTTGTATGAAACTTCTATAGTTTTTATAGTAGAATTACCAAATTACTAGAAAATACTCTTTTTTTATATTTAGAAAAGTAGCATTATATTTCGCAAGTTTGTGTGAAAGTGGTTTGTCAGTTTTAGCGGTAGCGGGTTTAAACTGGATTTGCCATAGAGACGGATAATACTGATATTTATTACTGATACCATGTACGATTGCCATAAAATCAGGGCACGCAATATTCTCATAGAGGCACCCATCTGAATTTTCACGCGAACGAAGTCGCGGGCAACAGCTAGTACATACATAAACATCTAAATAGACAAAAGTAATGTCGTCTACAATATTAAATACGTTATTATATTCTTCAAAAATATTTTATAAATCTCCATCATCTGTAACATCTTATTTTAATAAGACCGTACTACATACATCAATAATATACTCATTAAAAAGGTGTTATAACCACCTATTTCATTCAACAATTTACGTTCATAATTTTTATATCCCATTTTAATTTATGGTGTAGGAAAACATTATGTATTAGTTTATAGGCACTTACTTTTAAGAATATGGGCAATCAAACAATATAATTTTATAACGGAGAAAAGTGGCTGAAACATTGTTTCGTAAGCGGGTAAGTACTTATTCTGTTTTTAACATAATCAATCATTTTAATTGATAACTTAATATATAAACTACACTACTCCAAATTATAACAATAAAGGCTTTAAAATTTGAGTTTGGGACTATACAGAAAATACGCTAATCATACGAAACAATATTTTAATTTTTACGAGTAATATTAAATCTAATGCTATAAAAGAAGAGTATAATGCTATACTGAACACAATCTAAACAAATAGGTACCTTTACTATTTTCCTAATCCGAAGATTGTATCAACTGCTACTGAAATACATAGGACTGCCTCTATAACTCAGGAGTAGTTAGTCTAACGGTACACAATTAATCTATTACCTCATGAGGCAACGTTAGCGCAAATAGAAGTGATCACTATATTCGGTAATAAAAGTTTATACACATCATTATGTCATAAATATATGTCATAAGTAACTGCCAGTGTATTCTGTATAATGTTTGTACAACTTTATATTGTACAAGTTTGCAACTGATCATGAGGTCCTAAGATTTCAGATATTAATATTTTTTTTATAAATGGCTTTGGCATTTGATCAGAAGTTATGGCATATAATAAACAAAGTAAGTTTCAAGGAACAACTAAAATATAAAGGTCTGAGGCCCTAGACAAGTGGCATAGATTTCTATTCTATTCATAGAATAGATAAAAAATGTATGGAATTGACATGAGCTTACGACAATGTTAACGTGAGCTTATGTCAATCCCATATATTTTTTAATCTATTCTATGAACAGAATAGATATCTATGCCGCTTGTCTAGGGCCTCTGATTACGCTGTTTTACATTGATAGATTCCGGCACTGGATCAGTCCAGCACCCAGTATATCAATGTAAACGTTTTAAATCCAGTGATGCGGGCGCCAGCTACAGGATCAATGTAAATAAGCTTTAAAGTCTAGCTTAAGAACGATGTTTCATCATAAAAACCAATTGAAATTCATCTTGTTTTAATTGAACAGTACTGGTTGTACGAGGTAAACGTTTAAAGATGATGTTGCATTATTACATACATAAAGATTGTGTAGACTGTGAAATGTTTTTTATCTTTTCTCCAGTTATGTAAGTGTAACCAAAACAAACATCAGATATTATCATGACAATTAGGATTTTATGTTATTTGTATTTCGAAACATGTTGTTTCACGATTTTATTTTTGTTCATCAAACACAAGATATTTTAACCTATATGGTCCAACGATTAGACCATTTTTAATCCGATTCTATTTTCCCCAAAAGCATCTAAGGCAAAGTAACATTTTCTAGATCTAATTTGACGACGTCTATTCAGACACTATGAGAACCTTGGCTTTTTTCTTTGGATGCATTCTTTAGGTAGGCACTGTCCATTCGTATTTTAAGTTAGCAGGCTTAAAATCAACGTCGGTTTAATCACATATATGACCGCATTTAAGGTTATAGATAAAAATCATATAAGGTATATTAAACTTTTTAATGAGCATATAACATTTTAACAATACCCTAAAAAGTGTATTTGCCTGACATTTACGCTAAATAAAATTTATATGAAGCAATGATATACTGTGTCAATTTTACAACTTCATTTCCTAACTTTAATGACGTGTTTTCCTAAATAACAGCTTAGCACGTAATCGCTTAAGTTTTATGATACTTATCAATTTCTTATATCAGTAAAATCGCACGATAAATTTTATTCAAAACGCTTTATATAATGTATGAAAAAAATATTATAATAAAAGCAAGTTAGCACCTTATGAAACTCGATACTAAAGATTCTGCAATCTCGATTTCTAGTCCTAATTGTACGATAAATCTGCTAAAAGCAGAGCATAAATATATTCATAAAGAATGTCATTCACGGTCAGTTTGTTTGACTTCAGACTTGAAATCGTTTGACTACCAACATTGATGAATTGACAAACAGTCACCAAAAGACTCACAAACAAAAGCGTCATAACGACAAATTTAACTTTGTTATTTGATATTCACAATCAAAATAAATTTTTAAGACATCACGCAATTTGTCGCGATGACCGTGAATGTTCAAATCGATCTTTTAACACACGCGTGGCGAAGTTACTCGTAATAAAGTCATCTCATGCATAATGGAATATAATAAGTAACAAACTCATGGTTTCAAATTGCTTAAATAACAAATTCGGATCGCAAATTCAATTATCGTAAATATTATACATTTCCTTAAATAAATTGTTAGTGAATTGAATAATATCTGTCGTGAATTGGAAATAAAGAAACAAAGTAATATAGATAAACTGTGTTACGATTATTTTGTCTTCTTCTTTCTGATACGTATCTTTTTCTTAATATTATTAATCAGTAATTAAAATATACCAATAAATTGCGAGTTCGGCTCGAAAAGGAATTCAAACCTGGATTTACTAGTCGATATTGTTCTTTTTTGGTTTTGTATTTTCTTCTTTTATTTATGAGTACGGTTTAATTTTAAATTTTATTAAAAACTGTTATAGACTGCGTTATACACCTACAGTCTCAGGTCGGGACACTTAGGTACTTCAGAAAATTGAAATGTACCAAAAAAGCAATTAATCAATTGGTAGTCGAGTTGGTGACCACAATAAGGTGGTATTTAATAAATTATATCAGATAGGTAAGTAATACTGCTGGCTGTTTCTCGGCATTCTCATATTTGCCTGTTATGACACCCACGGGAAGAAATATGTTAGCACTATATTCTATAACGAAGGCAACATACTGATAATGAAGTTAATGAAGTATTTAAAAAAACAGCCTTGTAAACAATTTACAAGTGTTACTATCCTCAATGCCCGATAATAAACATTTCTTTACGTGAAAATCTAAAACTTACTTTACTCAGAGTCAAAGAAATAAACATGATGGTCTGAACAAAATCCAATGTATTGCAATTATCTACATAATAAAAGTGAATAACTATGTATCTAACATAATACCCTAATACACAAAAGAAACAGTTTTAAGCCTTGCATTCTTTCAAGGTGTGACATAACTCGGTTACCATTATTACATTTTACTTTGATAGATAACGTAGGAAGCACAATGTCCGATGTATAATGTCATATTATTTGAGGAGAATGATAAACATTTTAGGATGTTAGTGTGAATGGACACCGTCGCGTTTTATATCTGTTATGTGAGGTATTGACCAGGTTTATGACAGCATTTACTGCACTGCACTCCCTGTGTTATAGGGGAACCACACCTTAGTTAGTTATTTAATACCTGCAACCTTTCGAAAAAAATAGTAAAAAATTAAATCAAAATCCGTTGGGTTTCTTAGAAGAAATTAGTTTAACTGACAGAAAACAAAAGGAATTCGGTCTTAAACTGTTTAGATATTTTGCCTACGTATCAATAAACAACTGCACATCATTTATAATTATATTTAAGTACCATAAACAGAAAATTAATGATACATTTACTAAACTAAAAAATTACCATAGTACAATTATATAAAAAAGTTTTAGGCAAACAACACAGCTTCATGAATCATCATTACAATTAAGCTAATAATTTGTTGCTCTGTAATTTATGTTTCAGTAAAAACACATTCTAAGATGAACAATCATAAAAATAATTTATATTTGGAATAAGATGAATGCACTGATGAATTTTAGAAATGACACACACTTTCCCAAATTGAAACGAACTGGCATCTTGCTGATGATTCATAATCATAATAAATACGAAATTAAATGAATAGCTAAAAATATTTTCGAATTTTTAAAAAACTTCAATTTGCGTGATTAGTGCTTGCCACAGTTTCGCATGGGTGACAATGTATGTTGTATTATACAAATCAACATTTTAAAAGAAATTTGCTGAAAGATAGTGAAACCAGTATCAAAACAGAAAAAAGTATTATTATACAATACTATTACACAAAATATTTTTTCAAAATGTAATTCGTGATGTACCAAGTATTGTGACAAGGATGGACACCCCAGCTATAGGAAACAATCCAACCATTTAGCATATATACGCAAGGGACGAACAATCTAGGTGCCAGCCCTCAAAGAAACTGTCAGTTCTTGCCTTTGTCCGAGTATGCACAATGAACGTGGATTTAATAAACCTTTATACGCTGGTATAAATGTATAGGTACAATAAGATTAGCGAGACAATGAATTTAAACCAACTGTCTTTCATGAAGTAGGTACTTACAGATAATTGAAATCAAGCCATGTTTGGCTCTTGAAAGTAAGTAAAAGAAATGGCATACGCGTACCTAATTTATTTATACTTTACTTACTAAAAAGACTTGATTATTTTTCTTTTCATAGATCTGTCGTATTATGTGTTGTGTGTGTATTAAATAAAATGTTTGTGTTTCTTCTTATTTCTGTTTTCCAAACAAATTACTAATATTTTTAGAATTTTATCCATGTTAAGAAAACGAACATTGTAATTTATTGTCTTTTTTATTTAGGCATCGACCTCCTACTGTTATCTTGAACTTGGTAACCATAGTGAGGCAACTTAACAATAAACGTTTTCCGGGTTGAAGAAGCGTGATGATCATGCTTATGTTTTCACTGAGTAAGCAGACAGGCTTCTAGCGCGGCTTTCAAATACAGCTCTAAGTAGCTGACTAAATCCTTCTCACTAGTAAGAATCACAGGGTTTACTTACTACCAGTGTAATCGGTCTTCTGTAGGACAAAAAAACATGTTATCTTAATTTGAATAAGAAATCCCGACTAACTCTTAAAACAATTGTTTTAAACAAAATCAATATCAGATAACATTGTAAACTTTTAAGTTTTATTGCAGTATGAAGACACCTAACCGTGATAATTTTTGATAGTACACCCTTTTCGAGGTCAACTTCAAACCATTAAGGATACCTTCACGACTACTGTTCAAAACAAACAGCACCCAAATTTTACTGCTTTGATAATTTCTCGATCGGGTTTGTATCGACCGCCAACGCGTTGATGTCGGCATCTATCAAACCCAAACGAAATTTAAACAACGACTATAATAGCCGGCAACAATAGCCCTGTCCATTGTGGCCACCTCAACCTAATTCCAATAACGAAATCTGTACACAGCGGTCTCCTGTTGTCTAAACGCATTTTTCTCAGAAGTAAAGAGTCAATATTTGCCCTTACCATGAGCAGCACAAAGGTTGATGTTTGTCCCGACGTTGCACTTCGGGTCCTGTGTAAACTCACCCTAACAAATTGTACGGACTAGCTTATCAACAATAACACTATTATCATCTTTATTTGAGTGTGGTAAAGTTGCTTATCGAATGCAACACAATGCTCGTAGTAAAGACACAAAAAGCATTATATTTTATGTCTATAGTAGCATTTAGTAGCTTAAGGCGATTCTGCGGTAACATTGTAAAGAACTTTATAAGAAAATGGATACATGGCCTCCAGTGCTTTCAAGATAAACTATAACGCAAACTCTGGAGATATAATTATATTGATATAAGACCTAAGTCAGTGGACGTTTTTATGAATTACTTATTCCTTTAGACTGTGGAACTGGTTATTTGATTACTGTACAGCGATGGGTATGCTAATGGATTTTCTGAGAGTACTGCTTACTAATTCTAGGGTTTGTAAGTACGCTATAAACGAAATTATATGTACAAAAAGTAATGCTTTTTATATGAAATATAAAAAGTTTTAGGACACGTAAACTGGGAAGAGGCAAAGAGGAAGAAGAAGATAAGAAGTTTTAGGACTACTAGAAGAGCTAGAAAGAAGACCAACACTAACTCAAGCTGGATCACGACCCTTCTCCCAAGGTCAACTGTTACGCGATCTGCTGTAGTATACGGTCCAGACTGGTTTCCTCGCCGCTAACATTGCACTCAATATTCTGAAAACAAATGTTTATTAGCGAAAAAATATCGTGTTCGTTTCTGAAAAGGTAAGGAAAAGGGAATATTGAAGATGGAAATTATGTATATGAGTTCCAACGTAAATTCTGAATTTGATTCAGCTGTCAATGATTATGCGTTAAATGCAGATTAAATTTGAAAGACTTCATCTAAATACTAACGGTTCTTAATTCTCAAGGTTCAAAGTCGTAAAGTTCAAAATCAATTTGTTCCCATGCTAATCTTGAAATAAAAGAAAAACATGTTAGTGTATCAACTGTTTATCATACCGCCCAAGTTGTAAAACGGTTCAGGGAAACAGGTTATTTTTGGACGGCAAAGGCTTAAACCAATCTACTTATAAATGCCCTTTTTAGTTACTCAATCTCCACATAATTAGGGTCCCCGCATTTGATAGAAATTTAATCGTCACTTTTTACTAACCATTTCTTTTCTTGTTGACTGTTATGCCTGGTTTATTATTAGAATGACTACACGCTGATTACCAAGATTTGCACCCCTGATCTGACTCAAATTCATCCTTTAAATGGTAGATTATTATATTATTGAATAATGTATGGTTTAGGCTATTCTTCTGGACAGAATCATTGTCCAAACTATAGATAGCTCTTAAATGAGGGTGACTCATGACCGGCCAACGTCTAGAAAATTGGGGTAGGCCTATGTCCAGCAGTGGATGTCTTTCGGATAATATGATGATGATGATTAGCTATTTTTTAAAGGTACTGTAAAGGTATTTGAGTAAAAATGTTAATTCATGAAGGCACATACACACAGACACACAGACACAGAGCACAGCTTGACGTAATCCTCTTCCAAAAAGCGGATTTGACAAATACCACTTGACAGGCTGTAGCCGCAGTAAGGTGATATTTAGTACTTAAGTAAGCTACATGATATTCCCTTAATCATTCATCATCTCAAACATTATTACTATCTCACTGCAGGAAAAGGCCTTTATAAGCATTGATCGTCACGCTTGCTCAATGCGGATTAGCGATTTCAGACTTTTGTGTAAGTCTATGTTTCCTCACGATGTTTACCTTCATCGTAAGTCAGTACTGTCTAAAAGAAACTAAAAAAGTACATATACTTACATTTGAAAATGTCATATTGGTACAATGACCGGTATTGAACCCATAACCTTGTGTCTTACGAAGTACGTGCCATAACCCCGAAGCCATCGCGACATTCCTTAATTATTACCGCGTACTTATCATAATCTAGCATAGGTACCTACTTACTTAATCTATCTTTAACCACTTCTTTCCAGGCACTACTTGGAAGCTAATTTACTTTGCTGTTTCCCGATCATAATAAATCAATTAATCAATTACATTAAATTTTCAATATACATACATTAAACAACTTTATGCCTAAAAGGAGGCTCTTAACTACGAGTATTAAATGTTCCTTTCATGCATAAATTATGGTAATTTAAAATGTACTTGCTTTAGGTACTATTATTGATTAATTGTATTTTTAGTATCAAACGTTTATTAACGTTACTTATTGGCATATTATGAACTTACATTATCTTCATTAGAGATAGAGGCCAGTAACAAGAGGAATGTTTTCTGAAGGATGCTCACCGAAGCTTGGCTTGGCTATGGTGACAGGCTTTCTCAAATAGATGCAGTAGTTTCGTAGGTTATCTACCACAAACATACTTAGTCATAAAATTCAGACTCTAATATTATTAGTATAGATTTTAATGGAACTGTAGATACTGTTTGTATATAGTAACTTGTCTTCTAACTCCTATCATTATCATATTCTTCAATCCACATTTGTATATTTCATCTGTCTAACAAGCAACAGTGTTCTCGAATATCTATCTGACATGTTTTGATTAAAGCCTCAGATATCGTGAGACAGACATCCTGCAGATATCGGTTTTTAGATGTTCACATCGCATTCAAACTAAATAACTGATGGACAATTATAGAGCTGTAAAAACTACATTACTTATAATGTATTATAATGTTTTTGTACCAGCTGAAATATAAGAACCGATATAAAGGGTCTTTTAAAATATCTAGAAAATGCCTAAAAGGTGCCTTGATTAACTTAAAAATACGTAAGCTTTTATTAACTCAGAAAATATGAAAAATAAATAACAGGTTCCAAGAATGGTATAGTGCTACTACTAGGTGTTCTTTTAAGAAATTTGAAGTCTACTCAAGAAGACTAGAGTGCCAGGTTTGTACGAGGTGGCTAAAGGTTTCATAATACGCTTACATAACTGTATGACTATTGCAAAGATCATTGTTATATCAAAAGAGTAGTTATACCAGTAATTTATACTAAGTACCTAAGTGCTCCCTCCATATTTATTTAATACTAGCTGTTGCCCGCGACTTCGTTCGCGTGAAAATTCAGATGGGTGCCTCTATGAGAATATTGCGTGCCTGATTTTATGGCAATCGTACATTGTATCAGTATTATCCGTCTCTATGGCGAATCCAGTTTAAACTCGCTACCGCTAAAACTGACAAACCACTTTCACACAAACTTGCGACTCTTATTTGCCCATTTAATAAGGGTGGTTTCTGAATATTAAAAAAAGAGTATTTTCTAGTAATTTGGTAATCCTACTATAAAAACTATAGAAGTTTCATACAAACTTTGCCACCCCTTTATACCCTCTTAGGGGATGGATTTCGCAAAATTCCTAGCACTTGTTGTTTCTGAGATTTTTCTGAGATAAGTGAGTGAGTGACCTTTTGGGCTTCGCTCGCGTGAATGTCGTTTTTTCCAATAGACATTTTTATATTGTTTAAATACTGTTTTTCATACTATTTTTTATCTCCCCCTCACTCCCCCTCACTTCCCCCTCACTTCCCCTCACTTCCCCGTTACTTCTCCGTCACTTTCCTCTCACTTCCCCTCACTTCTCCCTCACTTCTCCCTGGCTTTCCCCTTACTTCCCTCTGAGTTCTCCCTGACTTTCCCTTCACTTCTCCCGCATTTCCCCACACACTTCCTCTTAACTTCCCCCTCACTTCCCCATCACTTTCCTCTCACTTCCCCATCACTTCCCTCTCACTTTCCCCTCCCTTCCTCCTTCTCCTTAGTTCCTCCTTTTCCTCTTTCCTTTCCCTCCCTCCCCCTCCCTGTAAATTTCGAATCGCTAGCTTCAGAAGCTAAAGATCTTTGTATAGAATATTTCATCCCTAATTTCACCCCTCTAAATCCACCCCTGTTAAAATAAAATCATAAGGATATTTTTTATTTAAATAGAAGTATTCCAAAATAAAATTTCAAAACTGTAAGTTAAAAAATGAAGAAGATTCATATAATCGATTACATCCCTTTTCACACACTTAGGAATTAAATTTAAAAAAACCCTTTTTTAGTACAACCTCTAGACATTTAGACAAACACACCCTCCAAATTTCAAGTCGCTACGACCAGCAGTTTAGGCTGTGCATTGTCTGTTAGTCAGTCAGTCAGTCAGGACAAAGCCTTATATAATATGTATGGGTGTATGGATGTATGGATTAGACGTATAGCCATCGGGGATCAAAGCATACAGGCTGCTAGGAATGCTAACACGTGATGAGCCACATAAAGCTGACCGTGCGAAAAACAGCTAATACTTAGATCCACGCCCACAACTTTTAGTTGTGTCTGACCTTGGGCTTTATTAATTGTCATCGCGAAACATTGGCTCACTGGAAACTGGACTCATTTAAAACTCAACGGAAGATTGTTTAGAATGAGCGGAATCCGAAAAATAAAAACGCTATCAGCTATTCTATATATATTTCTATCAGATTTCGTAGTAAATTAACAAATGTTCGACGTGATTCTTTAAATTGGCATAACTTTTTTATTTATGAACCGATTGACATGAAACAAACACTAAATGTTAAGTGAAGCTTACCACAATGTATTAGTGAAAACCATATCTAAATCGGATAAGCCGTTTCTGAGATTAGCGTGAACAAACGCACAGACAAACAGACTAACAGACAAACAGACTAACAGACAAACAGACTAACAGACAAACAGACTAACAGACAAACAGACAAACAGACAAAAATTGTAACAATCATTGTTTTGGGTTCTATTTGCGTTGATAAAGGCCCCAATAATTTTTTTCTCATATATCTTCCATGTACAGACAGCGAAAGGTTACATTTTTATTATATGTATAGATTTAACACTTAAAACCGTTATTAAACTTAACTATTCATCAATGTGAAACCTATTCAAATAACTTAATACTTAATATAATTTAAAATACATATTTAAATTTTAAATAAAGTTCACAGACAATTTTATTGCTGGCATATCTACAACCAAAAGATTAATTACACACATACCTTGTTTTAATTTATATTGCTATTTTATAATTATGAATTTAAATACAGTGTAACATATCATTATTTTTTGCGTGGGCAACACATAGTCATTCACACATTATTAAAGTGCGAAGCGTAAAACTCGTCAAAGGCGTTCGATTACTTTTTATTTCAAAACTATTTTTATTTATGGTTATATAAATATAACAGTAATATATTTTAACACTTTAAACGTCACCAATAAAATAACCTTAATATTTACATCATATAATCAATCATAAATCACGTACAAACATAAAAACTAACGGCGTTTACTCAACAATATACTCTTTTGATGCGAATTCGTACAAAACAATTTAAACCTTTCTAGGCAAAATTCGCGATCGATGGTAATAAACTGTAATAAACATTCACTAGTAACCGTTAAGACTGCATTGTTCTACGTCACAAAACAAAGGGTTGTCGCGAACTCGTAAACAATAACATAAATAGTAGGACATCTTTCCAAGTAACAGTTTCTTTGTGAACAAACCCTTTGGGGAGCTTTCGCATAGACGAATGACTCACTAACCTATTAACTGTACAACTGCTCGAGAGATACAAATATTTACCATTGTTTAGCTACTGGTAAATTACGTTTCAAACATGTATTTACCTTGTCTTAAGTAAATACACATCTAGAATAGTTTTGTGTTTGACATCCACAGTAACATTCCTCGTCGGTTAATTCACGGGTTTCTTACATACTTACAGTTAATTCAGTTTCGGCTTCCCATAAAGCTATAAAACATAAGTTCAAAGCCTAAATTGCCTACAAACGATACAATCTGGAATTGCTACGTTCCAATTTACGAGTGTTGTTGCCTCAAAACATTCCCCATGCGCAACAACGAATGGCATTTTTGTCGAGCACAATATTCTTATGAGTTTCTAAACATGACCATTCCATTTAAATCCACGCTTCGTCTGTGAATATACTTAACATTTTATTGCGCTATTATTCTTTATAGGCGGAATTTAGAATAATTTTTAAATGATTAAAATAGTCCGTCGTATAATCTAGATAAGTATCAAAATATACACACTAAATTAGGCATTACGAGAGAGTTATCTTGATAAGTTTAATTGTTCTTTATACAAAAACCGGTCTAATTTAATTACGTTTGTTCTGATTGGCTAAAGTAAACACAGTGCTATTAAGGTTCTGAACAAACAGGTTTATTAGCAATTTAACCAATTAAATATGTATATGGATGCCATTCATTTTATTGACATTCTAATCAAACTATCAATTGAGAACAATAATCATTTAAACTTCGCAATCCTCTTAATAAATGTCGCTATTTCCTAATATTACAGAAATAGTTAATGCTCGCCGTTTATTTATTAATTAATTCAACGTTTTTAATAATACATTCCTATCTGCTATCAATATCGAACATTATACATAACGCAAAGGATATTGAAACTAATCTGACAATGTTGTAGGATATCTAATAGCAATTCAAAAGTGCCGACTCTAAACACATTAACCGACTGTCGGATCATGGCTCTTCATCACAATAAAATTATGTGTCACATATTTAAATCCCCAAATCAAGTGTCGCTTCTATAAGCTTTTTCCAATAAAACCTCATATAATCTTAGAATATCGTTGTAGAATAAGCGGGTTAAGATTACTTTAAGGCGATGAGAGAAGACCCTGTGTTGTGACTAGAACAACGTAATTGTATTTTTTTTTCTTACATTTACAAATGATTACATAATGTATGTATTCATACATCACCGTCAATTTAAACCGAGATGCCGTAACTAGAGATCATTGAACAATATCGTTCACAAGGCGCGCGTATTGTTGATGTGGCCACGTGACAATTATTCACGTTTTATTTTCCATAATTCAATCTTCCGTCGCTTAAATAACATTATCAACAGGCCGTAAATATCGGTCATTATCGAGAGCCCTTCAAAATTCCATGCGGCGTTTTTGAACGAACACGAGAGAATGACACGTCAACTCCATCCACCAAGAAAAATATTGAGACAACAGCTCGTGGAGTGCCCTCCGCGGCGACATAATGGCTTTTCATTGAATTCCTCTTGGTTTCTTTTGTTTATATCCCATAATGTTTCGATTGGAGCATGATGGAGGGCGGTCGTGATTACTTTAATAACAATGAACACTGGTACAAAGGACGAGACCACTAAAATTATGCGCGGGGTCGTTCTCTATGGTTCTCATGCCCCTCACGTAGTACAGCGAACCGGAGCATGTTCATTGTGTGACGTTTACCTGCCCCCACGTCACATATAAATATTATCAACACAAAAATAATGAGCCTTTCATAGAAACCCATTAGCTTTACGACTTGATACTAAAATGATAAACAATTGTCCATGTATGTGACTGGACTAATTTGTGAAACATTTTCAAGATTAGATTATCGCCATTGATAAAAAATATTCCTCGAAAAATATCGGAAGAATTATTAAAAGTAAACTAAACACATAAATGCTAAAGGTAACATAATAGCGAAATCATACAAATCTCAGACATATTTATTCGTGAACGTGTCAGGTATTCAGGGAACATGTTCGGTTAACCATTAGGTATGGAACCCTCGCACCGACGGAAACAAAACGCATTTCTTTACTTATTTTAATATAGAATAAAGGCGTCGCGTAGCTCGTACTAGACGATATGTATGCAACACAGCAAAGGGACACGCTATTTGATATGGTTATTACGTCCTTTATGGAAAGGATAAAGAAGCCGGTGTAAGTGGGACTAGGCTCCGAGCCGAGATTTGTCTTCGTGATACGCTAAATTTTAGAAAAAACGTTACTATATAGGATACACGGTCGGCCTCCTTGGAAATGGTAATAATCTCATAAAAATCGAAACCTGTTTGGGAGTTGTCCTTAACAATATCTAAATTTGGTGTGACTAGACTGGACACCATTCATCTTTGCGATGTCATTCATGACATGATTCATTTCTTGCTAACGTTACGAGAAACAATAGACTGCGGAATTCACTCACGGAATAAATAAAGTGAGAATTATTTTTGTAGCGGCGCAGATTCACAAAAGCAATCCGGTTTGAACTGCATGTGTCCGTGCACCTAAACCTGGTCTACTTGACATATGAAGTGCGAACAACATTCACTTATCCTTTAGTGTAAGCTCCATGATGAAACTGCTACCTAAGACACTTCAAAAGATACATGAAGTATAATGACTGTTTACTGTCTTCTCCCCGTAGCGAAGCATATTTTATGGGTTTATGTAAGAGCGTTCCGGTCCGTCGAGCATAGCTTCGGGCGATTCCGACACGATAATCGCAACACAGAGGATGTCTTGACATTTCTTTTCTTTCTTTTCAGCGATACGTGGCAGTAAATAAGGCTGCATGGACATCAGAACCGGGCTGACACCGTGCTATTATATTGTTTGCGTAATTGCAGTCCGCGACCTAAAGCACTTATCGTGTTCCAGCCTTCCAATTACACATTAAAAAAACAAAAATATATCAATAATATTATTATGATGGCTTTTACGAAAACTTAGTTATTTTCAACATGCATGCGGATGGAGACTAAAATACGGTGTCTGTGTATGCAGAAGCATTGTCAGGGCCTTACACAAACAGACGTATGGTATAAACCTAATGAAGCGTCAAAGATCAACAGAGCAAGTAAACCTCGGTGATATTTGGAAAACATCTTTAAGATAATACGACTTAAGCTCGTTTTTATTTTTCTTATGAACCGTAATGTTTGCCTACGTGCTGAAAGTATAGGGGCTTAAACCAGGATCAAGTAAGAACTAACCGTACTCTATGTTCTCTGGAGCAGTCACGTGCTGAATATTCTTTACAGAGTAGCTTTGTAAGTGGTCTTAAAACATAATATGTATGTCACAATCCCTACAATACCAGTCACAAAATTTTAGTCTACTCTTCTTAAATAGGTTGAAACTGAATATGTGGATTTTACAAATAGACACAAAATTTCAAACTTTTCTAGTAAGTACTCTGTGATCATGCCTATAAAATGTACTAACAGTTTATTTACAATTTTGATACATTGCAGTATATTTCTTTCAGATAATATGTTAACATCAGATATACTTTAAACCTTATCTTATACATACAACTATTTTCGATTTCACTGCCAATATATCAGAACGCACTAGTGTTATCATGTTAACCTGTTCAAAGTAAGAAGTGTAGCGTTGTGTATCTAATCTTCACATCTGTGCTTGTTTCCTACAAGCATAACTTACAAAGGTACGAACCTAACAAGTTCCACACGTTGTCAATTCGCAATGAATTTGCAAAGACCTGGAATACACTTCATCAACCAGACAACACACCCGGTCATGATACAAAGCAGATCACAGATATTAATCATATTGTTTGGCTCTTCATCACCAATATTTGAAGGCAAAGTGATGCGTTAACAGCACACGAACATACTTTGCAATTTTGGTGTAACACTAAAATAATTAAAAACTTTTACAAAGAACCGTTATTGTAATATTGTAGATACTATTCATTGTTTTTGCCGTTGTCGGTAACTACAAAATGATAATTCACATAACCATAAAACATTTACAAAATTTGCTAATATTCACTTTTTAAATGTACATTTTTAAACCTTTGCACAATGCGATTTTATGTGTTTTAAAACGCGCCGACTTTTATTACGGGCTGGCAACAAAAAACTAGAAATTAACGGTACCAAAGGGTTCGCAAAAGAGTTGCAAATAAGTAACAAAGACAATAAAGGCAAAATAACCGTTTTGAATCTGCAAGCCCAACATAATGTTGTGACTCGGTAAACCGTTAGTCTGGTAAAGGGCTTTATTTATTACTGCAAATAAATTATTTGCAAAGTCTGTTTACAATTTTCAGATTTGGCCAATTAAAGACAAAAGGTTCTAACGGGTAACGGACTTCGGTAAGTGTTAAAGAGAAATTCTTTGCATTTTTCAAAGAGGTAATTCATTTGAAGGCATACGGGAGTCAAAGAGTTAAAGGCAGTCTTGTTTTAATAATACCCACTAATCCGAAGCAAAATGTCAGCTAAGCCAAACTAAGCTGTGCACCTATGTAACAAAAATAATGTTAGTACTAACCGCAATATTTATGGCTGACGACGGAGACTCACATCGGCAATAAAATTACCGCCTGTTCGTCAATAGTTTTTATTTATTTGCTACTGTTTTATACGTATATTAGTTTGTTTAAAACAAATATATTGGAGATGCTTAGTTGGTTTTAATATCCAAAAGGAATGATACATTGCAAATAGCATTTATATAGTACCTATGACAAATGTTATTCACCAATAACTACGGACCATTACGCACTTTACAACATCCGTTTTAGCTAGCAATTGATCAAATTAATTATTTGAATATACTTTATGACTCTTTCACAACAGTTTGTTGCAAATTGTAAAAGAAATTATTCAATAATTGCTTATCAATCCTTTCGAATCATGGCAATAAACGAGAAATTTATTTCAGGAATATTTCATTACTAAGAGAAATTTAAACAAATCAATACAGATGACGTCATGTAACATACGAAGTTAAAACACGAACCGAGACGCGAGCGAACTATTTCAACAATAATAAACTCTCTTACAGTTCCATATAAACACATGGTTTTATGCATGACAACGAAATTTACTGTTGTAAAGGTCGCTAAAGCCTCTGACAATGAAGTACATTGTCATGCGCTTAAAGCACGTCCGAGTGAGGCGCTTTGAGTGACAGGCAAATAAAAGTAGACAAAGAGACGATGGCGCGCCGTAGACGTGGACCGTGGACGTTGCTCTTGACTCACACTGAAAACATCCTCAGAGCGATTCTCACACTTTCCCTGATCGAACGAGACCAAAATAAAATTACATAATTAGGTAAGCGTGCACTAAATCACTTATGAAATAAGTAACAATGCTCAATAACGTCATATTTTCGAGTCTAAAGCCTAAAACTATTCTTTACTAAATGTCCGGTCGTGAGTTCCCAGATATAGAGAACTTTTCTATAGCACGGTGCGGCTTGGGAGGGGGGCCGGACCACCAGCGCTGCGCCCGCGCCGCCGATCCGCCGCATAATTACTGTGTACAGACACAACACACACATTCATATATGAGGCCGCACACCTATCGATAAAACATTAAATTAAATTTTATCTGGCTTGTAAATTTCATGGGCACTGATTGAGTTTTCGGCATATAGGCTTAACCTCTGTGGCCGTGGTCGAAAAGTAAACGAAGCGTTCACCGGTAGCGATATTAAAATCAGTTGCGCCTGGTCTTCGTTTAGTTTACGACCATCTCATGAAGATGATGGATATTAATCGCAACTACCTATCAACAAAAAATAGTATCAGTTATGTCACTATCTACATTGTATATATTAAATTTTCATAGGTGTACCCTTTGATCCCTTACACATATTATAGAGATATTGTAAAGTGTAGGTGCGACATTCGCATTCTTTGCATTTTTAACGTTCCAATCAAAAATGGCTTCTATATTTGTTCAGTGAAATGTCAAAATGTGTCGTGAGAACGTCAGTGAAGAGCGTATGACGGCGCGGGCGCGTCGTGGCGGACCGGTCACGCGAGCCTACACTTGTACCAGTGCACCCACTATACTACAAATCCAATAAGAAATAACAATTTCACCCTCAGGCCTATTGAGTATTCTTCAGAATTTAAATACAATAAGCACACATCAAGGCAATCTGACTGAGAACTCGTAGATATTGTATTTGTTCATTTTGTTCAATTAATATTTTTTATAACCATCACAAGCCTTTTACCAAAAAATAAACAAAAATTTATTTATTTTTCGTTAACTGATTATCAGGGTCTCATATATCATCAGAGAGGTCTGATAAAACACTGCACATTAAGTAATAAAGAAACAACATAATCCTTTATTGCAAATGTTGACATACAAAGATTAACAAAACATAAATTCATAGTTACGATCGAGTGATGTGAGGTTAACAAACCCTCGGCTCCAAGGAAAACGATGATGATAGAGGACTGTCTCACATAACTCTCTCGATATCAACGATAATCGATGATTCATAATTGAGACTTTGAACAGTTCTAAATCAATAGATAACTATGAAACATGATCTCATAATTACTGGCGAGCTAACGTCGTCGGTACAAAACCAACAAAGCAAACGGGAAGACTGTAATTCAACCACCCATCTGTGGAGGCGACCCAGTAATGGCCATCTAAATCACTGGACGTAATCGCAACAGTGATTTTAAACAGAGGTCACGAAGCACTCCTATTGGGTAATATTTATGAAGACAAAAAAGGTCAGTCCCCTCTGGATGCCATTTATTACTGAGCACTTTTTTGTCAATTATACTGTCACGTCACACACCGAATTTCTGTTCAATAACTCCGTTTGTTTTTGTCTCGATCGAATCGATATATGAGGGCTTTATTCGAATATGGCTCGATCGACTCACAAATAAAAGGATCAACGAAAAAACTCGCCGCTCTTTTAGACTTGGGAGTCTGGTATCTAAGCGACGTGTCTCGAAACACATTAAGTAGATAATACTGACAGAGGTTTACACATAAATTGTATAGTGAGCTGAGTCTCGGTCGCGCTCTGGACCACGAGAGGCTACTTACTACAAATGACTGCGTATCCTTATCAGGTAGCACCGATGCCCGCAGTGAAATATTTTTATAGCATTTAGATGCAGGCGGCTTCCGTGTCTTTTAAACTGCCTATTCGGATCTAGTTACATTTTCTTATTAGGAGATTTTATGGCATATAATATCTCATACGAACTTACGTCAACATTCACAATCTTCAATCACAACAGACGTATCGTTGATGCTCGTTCCACATTTCAAGGAACCATAAATATTTGTTTTAAATTGATCTATGTCGAATACATTCCGTTACGGATTTGTTTTAAATTGGAGTATAATAATCGCTCCTTTTACCTGTACAACGTATGTCTCTTTCAATAAAATTGATTTTAATCGATCGCATATGTTTTATCTTATAAAGTCAATTTTGCGCGGCATACCTTGGCAACAATAAATCGATGTTCATTAAAGAAATCGCTGTAAAATATCTGAGCGATTCGGTATCGATGTGAGGGCGAGCGAGCGCGGGAGTCTCGCGGCGCGCGAGCCTTGAGAGCGGTGTTGTGTGCGTGCATACGCGCCCCACACCTTGGACTCTCGGAGTACGGCGGCACGGCGCGGCGTCGGGAACAGGTAGTGTTGTGTATAAACAAATAACAAAATCGACTTGTCTTACAGAGCGCGCCAAGGTCAGCTCGGCCTTCCCGTGCCCGCGCCTCACCCGCGCACCGCTCCCTCGTCTCTACGCCGTCCATCCAGAGTCCACTTTTTCCTTTTTTTTTCTTCAAAAGCCCTTATTTATTGTGATGGCTGAGTATTTGGGCGCACAGTTTGTATAAGCAATCAATTTTATTCATTTAGACGGCGAGTTCTCTGTAAAAATAAATGAGTGAATATAAAAATATTGTACGTGACCGTCGATTTTTTCTAGTCACTGAAATCATAATCAATTATAATAACATGCAACCGGGGAATAGTTCTATAGCTTCTATACTTTAAAGAAACCAAATCGTATTTATTTAAAAAACAAAGCAACTTAACTGTGATAAGTAGTGATAACCTAACAAACCTGAAGAACGTGTCCGTGAAATCGATATCTCAAACGTTTGATTCTTCGATCGATTTCGTGATGAATGGAGGGTGATATTCGATAGTGGATCGATTAGTGAATAGGGAGCGGAAGTATGAACGCACCGCGTGGACCAAGGCGATGCGATTAGGCACAAGGTACCAAGGCCGAGTCGAAAGCCACGGCAGTGTCCACGGTACCCCTGTGACAAATCGCTGCGTGCCATCACTCGTTTTAATCGTTATGCTCTGCGTTCACAATAATACCGCTTTAATTCAATTAACGCTTCAATGCACTTTAAGCCATGTGAACGACCATGAGGACAAAAAACGACAATGTTTTTCGGTTTTAACTTTATCATGTTATTTTGTAAAGCTTTGCCATTTTATTTACCTAAATTTTCCTTAATAGAAACACATTAATTGACAAATATCTTGAGTCATTTCGATTGATCACCACAAACATCTTTTCCAGTGATACCAGCTAAAGAAATATTGAAATGATCATAAGCTGCCCGTAGATATACTTGATATACGGGCAGCTCATGATCAGTACAATGTTCCTTTGGTCGATTAACATACTGCAAACACGAAATAAATAGAAATAGCATAATGCCTATATACTGTCATTGCAGATCACTTGGGATATGATAAATGACAATGCATTGTTAGATACACAACTGTAACTGATCTTTAAAACTGCTAATACGTTGCCTTTATTACAGGATACATACGTCGTAATTGCCTGATATTAGAAGCATCCAAGGACTACAACAGCTGTTGATCTTCAGAAGCAGTTTATTTGCAAAAATATATTGTAATTTAAAAAGTATATATATTCTTTCTAGCATTGTTCATATTAATTTCAATATATTTTTTGTAATAAACTAGTCTTCTAGCCTTTTTTAACCGACTTCAAAAAAAGGAGGAGATTTCTGAATTCGACCGTATATTTTTTTTTTTATGTGTTTTCGCGCATAATTCCGTCGTTTATGAACCGATTTTGAAAATTCTTTTTTTTTTTTTGGAAGGAAGATATCCCAAGGGTGATACCATGATAAGGAAACTAGGATCTGATGATGGCATCACAGAGAAGTCGAGGTGAACTTTCGAAAATCTTACTGACGACTAGTGCTTTTGTTATGTTTTTCATTAAGTATTTTAAGACACTACTATTTAGTGAAGGTTTGGAATCGATCTGATGATGGAGCACAAAGACAGTCAAGGGAATTCCTCAACAATTTACAGCAATTACTTGGTGTTTGAACTTAATTTATTTCTAATGATGAGAACTTTGCTCCCATATGGATTATAAGTGCCATTACAGATGACCATAGACAGTCGAGGCACCAATTCAAAATTATAAAATACTTATTTAATTACTAGCTATTTCCGGCAACTTCGTTCGCGTGAAAATTCAGATGGTGATAGGATAGTGCCTCTATGAGAATATTGCGTGCCTGATTTTATGGCAATCGTACATTGTATCAGTATTATCCGTCTCTATGGCGAATCCAGTTTAAACCCGCTACCGCTAAAACTGACAAACCACTTTCACACAAACTTGCGACTCTTATTTGCCCTTTTAATAAGGGTGGTTTCTGAATATTAAAAAAAGAGTATTTTCTAGTAATTTGGTAATAAAAAACTAAAGAACTTTCATACAATCTTTGCCACCCCTTTATACCCCTTTAGGGGATGGATTTCGCAAAATTCCGTCTAAGTGAGCACCTATATTCTAATAGGAATGACAATGCAAAGTTTGAGATTCCTAGCACTTGTTGTTTCTGAGATTTCGTGTTAAGTGAGTGAGTGACCTATTGGGCTTCGCTCGCGTGAATGTCGTTTTTTCCAATAGACATTTTTATATTGTTTAAATACTGTTTTTCATACTATTTTTTATCTCCCCCTCACTCTCCCTCACTTCCCCCTCACTTCCCCTCACTTTCCCCTCACTTCTCCTTCACTTCTCCCTGGCTTTCCCCTTACTTCCCTCTGACTTCTCCCTGACTTTCCCTTCACTTCTCCCGCATTTCCCCCACACTTCCTCTTCACTTCCCCCTCACTTCCCCATCACTTTCCTCTCACTTCCCCATCACTTCCCTCTCACTTTCCCCTCCCTTCCTCCTTCTCCTCAGTTCCTCCTTTTCCTCCCTCCTTTCCCTCCCTCCCCCTCCCTGTAAATTTCGAGTCGCTAGCTTCAGAAGCTAAAGATCTTTGTATAGAATATTTCATCCCTAGTTTCACCCCTCTAAATCCACCCCTGTTAAAATAAAATTATAAGGATATTTTTTATTTAAATAGAAGTATTCCAAAATAAAATATCAAAACTGTAAGTTAAAAAATGAAGAAGATTCATATAATCGATTTCATCCCTTTTCACACACTTAGGAACTACACTACTTTTTTAGTACAACCTCTAGACATTTAGACAAACACACCCTTCAAATTTCAAGTCGCTACGACCAGCAGTTTAGGCTGTGCGTTGTCTGTTAGTCAGTCAGTCAGTCAGGACAAGGACTTATATAATATGTATGGGTGTATGGATGTATGGATTAGACGTATAGCCATCGGGGATCAAAGCATACAGGCTGCTAGAAATGCTAACACGTGATGAGCCACATAAAGCTGAACGTGCGAAAAACAGCTAATACTTAGATCCACGCCCACAACTTTTAGTTATGTCTGACCTTGGGCTTTATTAATTGTCATCGCGAAACATAGGCTCACTGGAAACTGGACTCATTTAAAACTAAACGGAAGATTGTTTAGAATGAGCGGAATCCGAAAAATAAAAACGCTATCAGCTAATTCCGTAACCTGTTAAAGTCTCTGTTTCTATCAGATTTCGTAGTAAATTAACAAATGTTCGACGTGATTCTTTAAATTGGCATAACTTTTTTATTTATGAACCGATTGACATGAAACAAACACTAAATGTTAAGTGAAGCTTACCACAATATATTAGTGAAAACCATATTTAAATCGGATAAGCCGTTTCTGAGATTAGCGTGCACAAACGCACAGACAAACAGACAAACAGACAAACAGACAAAAATTTTAAAAATCATTGTTTTGGGTTCTATTTGCGTTGATATAGGTCTCAATAGTATTTTTTCTCATATATCTT
This sequence comes from Parascotia fuliginaria, assembly GCA_963082885.1. Classification (NCBI taxonomy): domain Eukaryota; kingdom Metazoa; phylum Arthropoda; class Insecta; order Lepidoptera; family Erebidae; genus Parascotia; species Parascotia fuliginaria. Next base: position 5,992,184 of record OY720180.1, on the reverse strand, counting down.
CCATGTACAGACAGCGATCGGTTACATTTTTATTATATGTATATAGATAGATAGATAGATTTCTGATTAACTAAATCAATATACGAATTACTTTGTGCTGTGACAATTTATTTTTTACATTTTAGTTTCCTTCTTGTTTGAAATCGGTTTTCTTTTTGTTAAACATTGTTTTATCTTTAATAATACCAGCCTGTTTATTGCCTTACTGCAGGGCAAAGGCCTCTTCTCATATATTATAGAGAAGGCATGAGCATAAATCACCACGCTTGCTTAAGGCGGATTGGCAATTTCTGACTTTTAAATCCACATTTCCTAACAATGTTTTCCTTCCCCGTCAGTCACAAATGTCCAAAATAAACTTAAAAAGTACATATGATTTGAAAATCCTTTGGTACTTGCCCGGATTCGAACCCACTACCTCGTATTTACGAAGCTTGTGCTTTATCCACCGGGCCAATTCGACTATTCCTAGGCCTTTTTCTTCACCCATGTAAAAATCATCAGCTATTGACACCGACGATAGCACGAACTAAGTCAATTCAACGTTAACGTAGAACTATGTGTCAAGACAAACGCATAATATATGATATAAAGAGTGTATAGATCATAGTATACAAGCCAAGTCTATCTATCTGCAGCTGATCTTTAGTCTCTGCCCAACGCTGGAGTTAGAGATAGTCACTGAGCTTGGAAGGCGAGTCGGTGACAGCAGTAAGACGATGTAAATATATGTGGGCATATAATCCTCCTACCCGTTTTCTGATATAATATCAGGTGAACGAGTAGCAGCGGTTAAATGGATATCAGTTTATATTCTAGATTGGAAAATAATATAAAAAATTTCAAGTTTTGTTTAAATTCATTAAACAATCTATTTACAGAAATAATTAACTAACATCCAAACAACTCCACGAACCTTTATTGTTAATAATATTATTAGAACACTGATACAAAATTGTGCAATGTTTATCATTTCTATTGATTCTTGTAGTTACAATAGGTACCAGGTGTCATGGATACAATTACATAACATGTAGTTCGTTCTAACAACAAACGTAGCGCATATTCCCATACAGTCTAAGTTGTTCTAAGAAACATGCTACTGCATAATACACTATGTCTAAAGTGTAAGCATAACTTTAGTTGGCCGTGAAAAATATGATGAATCTGCAAGTTGAGTATTCAACGTACAGTTATGGAATAGTGCTCGGATTCACAAATGTATAAAATACTTATGCAATTCATAATAGTCACCAAAAACTTTGTCTTTATTGTTACAAAGGCACCAATTTTTTGGAGACTTTTATTGTAGAAGACTAATGAAGAAAATACTGATATATTCCAATTACCTTATGTTAATTCATCAGGTCATTATTCATTTTATCAATCAAGTCCAAATAAGTTAGTATTTGCATAGGGTTATCTTAACCTATGGAGGTAAGTACAGGTACATGCTTGTGTTCTCTAAGTATTAGAGAAATAGTGCTTAGCATACTCAAGGTGACGCCGAGCGTAAAAGGAGAGGAAATTGAAGAAGAAGCAGACAAAGGCAGATAATTGAGTCTTGTGACTCTCATTCAAAAATGAAGTTTCTAGAAAGTAATACTTTTCGTCTATATTTTGTGAGAGTATAATAGGTACTTCCCCGGTAGCTCCCGCAAATTCATGCTTAAACCATCAACTCGTATATACAACGTACCTACTTAATTGATTCACAGATAATGATAACAGTTATTTAATATAAATTGAAAATAAAGTCTAAATTTAATGCATGTATGCATCTTATTGAAACATTTTTGCTTAATAATTTCGTACATTCACATTCTACATCAAATTTCAGTCGATTAAAGTTAATACTAATATTAACTACATATAATAGCGTTAACATCACATGATACATACTCGAAGAACTAGAACCACTTACGATAACTTGAGAATTACACGTTACCAGTAACTAGATCAACAAAACCATATGAATAACCAAAGTGCTTTACTTAAACTAAACTACGCATGCAGGAAGAACCGAGAACCCCGTAATTTTAATACAATTATCATATTCTCTATAAGAAAATTGCTTATAATTTCGAAATTCTTTCGTCATAGCCCTCCATGTTACTTATAATTTCTTATTAAACAAAAAATATCGTGACAAGTAACAAGACAGTAGCAACCCAGTATTAGAACTTGTCAAAAAAGAGAAAAAGAGAACATGTAAATCGATCCCTGGCACGCAACGTTCGCATGCCGAGTGTAACTGTATCAGTTTCTCTGTTTTTTGAAGTTTGTAACGTATACAAATATCTTAGAAATCTACGGATTACGGATAGTTAGAGAAATTAATCGTTATGTAAGTTTATTACTGTTAAGATAAATAGGTATTCTTTGATTTTGCAATCTGACTTAACTTTTGCAAATTATTAATTAATTTTTTATATTTTGGAAAAGGCGAATAAGCCGAATGCAAACATGGATAAAGTGTCGTTGAGTAGACTAAGTTTAAAAAAAATAGTAAAAGTACCTACACGTATTTTATTACACATTTTTCCGTTACAAATATTTCCTTTCTACAATGTAAGTAGATGAGAGAAAATATGATCTATATCTAGCTACTTAAACCTTTTAAATGCTCTCTTATTCTTTTGTTTGATTAATCTAGGCGCTGTTGTTCCGTTGCGATCACCGCCTCCTACATTCCCAAGCAAGCCTTGACACATATCATCCAACAACAATGAGCAAGAACATAGTAAACGTCAATTACGGCTTTACTCGTGTATCGCTGACTCAATCGTAGTCACATGCGGAATCGAACAAGCGACATGGTGCGCCGCTTATGAGAACACAATTACAATCCATTATATTCGCCTGAGACCTTTTAGGGCCGAGCTAACCAGCTAACCGGATCGCAGAAGCAATGCGTAGCAGTCGGTAGACGAGAACACAAGAGTCCGTGTCGAGGCAGAGCCGGGACACAACATTATGTCCCCGCTCGCGTATTGTTTGTCACTCAGACGGATTTCACGGCGACAAATGGCCTCGGAGATCCGGGATAAACACGCCACTACACAATGCCTCTCATATAAAATTAAAACAACTCCAACTTAATAAGTTTAGTGAGCTAGTAGTAGTACAGGCAATTTTCTAAAGACACGCTTGTATGACTTCATCGAACGCATGTTCATCTCTGAACGGCAGGAGAATAGCTCATTGTAAATAGGTACTCTAATGAATACAAAAAAAACTGAGTGGAAACTTTCGTTCTTGCTATCAGCACATCTACCTAATGATTATCATTTCACTTTGTTTATTCGAAAGTGTATAGAATGCGTTCACCTACAAAATTGAACCGCCAATGTAAAAGTGTATCAAATTGCAAAAAACTCATCGTTATTAAGTATGCACGGATATATTGCGATGTTCCGCTCAAATCTTATAGACGGCCAATTGCTACCTTTTAATGTCCGCACTAAACTTTCATCTACGTATTCTAAAGGGGACTCACGTCACCCTTTACTCTTTATGTAGTAAACAATTACAATTTGCAACCTAAAGGGCAACCGACTGCCTACCAAATCGGATCCAATTTTCCTCTCTCACACAATTGTAGGATTAGAGTGAAATTTATTCGTCTGGCTTTTTCAAATTAGAGCGCTTGGGCTTAATACCGTCTGAGGACTAGCAGCGATTCCATTTGTCGCCTAACCCAAGGCTATCGTAACAATAGGGCTTTACCTTTAGCTAGGTGGGCTTATGTTATGCCGGCTCGGAACATTTGAAACGACATCTTCGCAACGTTTAGGTACGTAGTCATGTTGTCATGAGAAGCGTGTGAATATTTGTGGTTGCAATTTCTTGACAATAATAACACAACATGTGAATAGTGCATAAGACTTTTATAGTTAATTATTACTGTTATAATAAATATGCACCCCGGCTTTAAAACCTGCCGCGTTAAAGGCATTATACGACATCTTCATCATCCCTTATAAAATCAATAAAATGTAATCAAAATTAGTGTAGATTTCCGCGGATTAAGAACATACAAGTTATTGAAAGGCTAATAACCTTTATCCGAAGCGTATAATTATTGAACTGGTCTACTAATGTTTAAACACAAACGTTAGTCCGACAATCTATAATAAACTCTAAATGATTGTAATAAGGGCTTTTTGTTACTTTGAAGTCAGTACACTGAGTACGGCCCGTCATGTCTTGGCTGGCACGTAGCCTGCGTCGCTGCCACGAATTGGTCTATAATTAAGAAATAAGTTGAGATACGGTTTTTAGCTGACTTTTTACAAAGCATGTTACCGGCCAACGCAATTAGCCCGCCTTGTAAATTGAATGTTTGCTTTATAGTGATTAGTAATTAACTTTTAAGTTTTTATAAGACCACGACCACATTGATCTTATTGATGCTGATATTGTTTTGTTCGTAGCTCCGCAACTCAATTTTGTAAGGAGAATATTAATTTAAATAGTGCTTTGTTTGTTTTTATCATAATAAATTATAGAACGGTGTGCTATTCAAGCATAAAATTACATACGAGTTTCGTAGTATGAAATACGATCAAACAGTTTACTATAACGACAAATTGCAAAGCGCTTGATCAGCTTTTGTTTAATAGAATAATATTGTGAAATTATTTAGTAATAAATTTTTTTTTATGGCAATTCGCATAATTTAAAAAAGATTAATATAAACTACATAGATTTCGGCGGCGCGGATTCACCCGCGCGTTAAAAATGGTTTGTTGTATCCCTCGGGAAACAGACCGATCTTCGGGATAAAAAGTAGCCTATGTCCGTCTCCGGCACCGAATGTATCTACATACCAATTTGCATCGAAATTGGTTCAGCCGTTTAGGCGCTAACTGGTAACAAACACACACACACACACACACACACACACATACAAATTTTCGCATTAATATTATTAAATATAAATTAAAACTTTTATTATAATATAATATAATAATTATAATAAAAGTAAGTAATCATTAAATAGTTTTAGTTAAGCATAGGTACCTATCACATAAACAAAAATTGCATTGTTATATTAAATTTTCCGATTCCAACAAAGGGATTCGAAAAATTTAAGTAAATACTTAATCTTTATCTATTAGTATGTCGCTGTTCCATATACGAGTTTAACTAGAAACTGAAAAAACAACAGTTTTATGTAAATATTATGCAGAAATCTAGGGTAATCCTGCTTTTTACGATATCAGATAACAAGACATTGACGAGAACTATGAGTGTGTCCTTGTCAATCTTTCTGTAAGATAAAAACTCTGTTTTATGTTGCCGCCATAGGTACTTAATAAACAGAAAATTATTCGATAGTTGTAAGTACTTATACTTAACTATTACATACATTATCAGAAGGAAATCATACTACTAGTCAGAAGCCAACCTGAAGACGTTTAAAGTTGAACATAAACCTTTATCAAATAAAGGAGTCTGCAAAAGCTACCACGTTTCGCAGCAAATTGATAACCAACTACGGTGATATTTAGTACATAGGTAATGCTGACCGTTAACTGGTAGTCCTTAAATCGCATCATACAGAACCTACGGTATGAGATGATGTATATCTATGTTCCAAATGGACATCGCACTGCCGCGCCGTTGAAAGAACTACAGTAAAAATATTATTAGGTAGCATTTGTTGCAAGAGTTTATTCGCCTAAGACGTACAAGGCCAAAAACAAGTTTAGACATAAAATACAAAAGCCAAAGTTACCACTAGCTCATAGCATATCTAATACAATACATGTTTTCAATGTATTTATTGCTTGTAGAATTAATTTCATTTTCAATCAAGGTACAAGGGTTTTTATTAATTGTCTGCAGTTCACATTTTAGAAACGTGCACGTTACGCTACGGTACAAGTACCTACCTACATTCTTAGAATTTGCAATTTTCAGCCTTTTGGCCTTGCGACTACACTTAATTTCATTCCTATTAAAAATTAAACTGTATACAACAACTAATTTACTATGCTTGTAATTCACATAATATTCACATTATTATGTTTGTAATTTTTTAGTACATATTTGTAAATCTTAACAGCAAATTGTAACATATGATTCGCGAATCGATAGGTACAAACAGGTACAAACAATTAGCATGCGTCACTGTGAGTTTAGCCAATACCTACATTTTATATCGACCCAAATAAACAAAGAAGTTCGTCATAGACAAAACACTATCACACCTAAATATGATAACATGCACATCCGATACCTTTTCACTTGAAGGACATGTAACATGACTCGACTTGTATATCATGCACAAGGTATTCAGTACATAAGAGAAGCTGAGTTACCTACGTACCTACCAAATATCGCATTATGGAATCACTGCCTGCCGAGGCTCTGATCAGTGGCGTAATGTCCTCGTATTCTCTTAGTCATAGAGCTATAGAGATAGAGTCATAATAATATTTTAGACTAAAAACCACAATTCAAATTTTATTACTGTTATAGCTACTCATACCATCTTGGTATTGATCACGAATACATCGTAAAAGATTACACGACACATCGTATATAATCATGCATATTTCATAGCAAACAATATCACGACACACATAACATATCCCAGTTTCAATATTCGATCAATTAGCAATAAACCATTTCGTCGCAGGGCGGTCGCAATCCTGCATAAATTCAATTAGAGCAACCTCCGTGTGCCGGTCCACAATTCCCACTGCCTTTGGAAGATATAACTATATGGAATAATTGATCGTTTCGCGATGAAACCCAGGAAACCCTTTAGGAATTGATATCGGAAATTATTGTCTCTTGTCTCTGTTATGGGATATTTATTTGCAGTAAATTATTAAGGTTATAAGCTAAGGTATCGTGTTTGACAGCTAACGCTGTTAGCTAACTGGTTTCAGCAGTTCATTTTATATCAAGTTTATACCAATACTAGCTTTTGCCAGAGGCTTAGCCCGCGTGGGTAGGTACACCACAAAAAATATAGCCTATGTTACTAGCAGGTATTTAAATTACTATACCTACTTATAACAAAGAGTTTTTCAAATTGGTTACATAGATTTTTCTATAACAAAATGGACTCAGTAAAAACTTATTTGGTAATTAATTTTTGATTCTTATATTTTATTAATGAATGATATAAATCATAATGAATGGATTCGATGGATGAAGGCGGCTAACGACCGGCCAAGGGGTGAAAATTAGGCCTAAGTCAAGCAGTGGACGTCATTCGTCATGATGATATTTTATAATACCAAGTTTAGGCTGCAGCGTAACGGAATTTTAATGTTAGCTTATGATAATGAAATATGAGGCATAAGTGGCCATAGTACCTATACTTATATTTATTAAAACTATTAATGGACGCTTCACGTGACCGGAACACTGACATGTTTTTGGAGCAAAGAAACAGTAATGCCATACAACGCACGTGGCGATACTACTAGTCTACTGAGAACATTACCAATCGAACGAGATGCAATGAAGTATTAACCTACGCCTACTAAGTCTGAGGTTTCTATTTATTAAATAATTTTTCTCGTATTTTAGCTGTTATATTCCTTTTATTCAACGGTAATGGTGAACACCAACAATAATAAGTGGGCTACATATTATATCGTTATTTTAAGTCAAAATCTAATTATATATTTGTTGGTACTTCGGTGTACCAACGTATACAAATCGCTAACTGCAACACATAACGCGTACGCCTCGCCCAGGCGGGGGTTATATTGGACTCTCCGGCCACAATGAGACAGCGGCCGGCATACCGACTAAAACGCGCGACGGCCGGGGAGCAAGGTGGTCAGCTCCTTCTCCCGCTCGGCCGCCTTCATGGCGAGCATTACCTGCTCGCAAAAGGAGGCGACTCCCTCAGAGAAGCCCTCTCGCTGCGGACCATGGATAGAACCACGGCCGTCAGCGAGAGTTGAGCCGTCGCGAGCGTCGCAACCAAGTCGCGGCGCTGGTCCGCCCACGCTGGACACTCCACGTGCGTGTGGAGCGCCGTGTCGGGCGGGCAGATCCCGCAATGGTGGCAGATGGACGTCTGCTCCCGGCCTATGAGACACAGAACTGACAGATGCCTGTTGTAAGACGACCCAAGTCACCATATAGGTACATAAAGTCTTCCGTATGGTATACAAATACTCAACGCTATCAGTTTTGTAGAAACAACAGAATTATAGTTTACCTATCCATAAAATCTGTGTTTAATTGCAAAAGGAAATACTACCGTCCATCGCAGTAAAATTCATAGTCTTAAAAATAAATTGGTACTGAAATGTTATACGGCTTAGAGATAAACAGTACCTATCTTCCGCGGAGTCAAGTTCGAAAGAACCGCGGTCAGTTTTATGACTAAACGCAATGAAATCGGTAAATCCAGCGATGTTAAAAATAAGATTTATTTTATAGTATTCCAAGTATTAGAAATAAAATTCTTAATACAGCAAAAAGTGATGAGATCTTCTATAAAGAATACCGGCTTCTTTTATTTGTTTAAATGTAAATAGTATAAAACAGTTGGTACATTCATTTACCAACTTTAGCCCTTTTGTTATGCAAACTTTAAGTATACCGTTTTCCATGTGTAATTTTGACATGCTGTTTGCACACTAGTCATGTGTGCCGAGCAAATTGTAATGTGAAGTCTTTATCTGCAATAAAAAACAACAACTTTCTATTAAGCAATTAGCAGTCACAAAAACAGCTTTAAACGGAAATTGTAATCATCCACATGAAGAAGAAAATAAACTGTCGGCAAACTTACAAAGAGAATATTGAAATATAATGAAAAGCATCAGGGAAGAGTTTGAAACAACACAACATAATCCCTCGCTGAGCTCGCTCCATTTATTTATTTATGGAGATTATTATCGTGCGTAATAATTCACTAAGTTTCAATTGCATAATGACGGCGGACAGGGCTACCAGGCCTACTAGTAAGCGCTCAGGGCGGACGCTCCAACAGATAATCTTCCACGCGAGGACTATTATTAAATGGAGGGCTGTCAGTGAGGCTAAGTCCGCCTCCTAGTGCGTACCCTACGCTGTGTCCAACAAACTTGTTACTTGTAGCTCTTGTATAGCCCAACAGCGAAACATTAGTTATAAAGGCTTGATTAACGTTGTCAATAGCCGAGAAGTGTGTACACAGTATATAGAAAATCGTTAAACAACATCGCTAACAGCGTTAGACACTGAGTATACTAGATTTATGTGCTGGTCTGTTCCGCTTACTAATATACAAGATATTACGTATATGTAATATATTAGATATTTTTCCATATTCGATCGCGAATCAATCACATCTATATATTATTTATCTAATTTTGATACAGTTTGTGATTTGAACAAAATTAACAAAAAGTAAAAAAAAAACTGCTACAATAATAACTCTACGACTACTCAAGTCCAAGACATAATGAGATAGGTAGCGTCATAATCAACATCAAACGGTCAAATCATAAACGCGATAAACCATGACTCAATGCGCAATGAATGTCGGTAACCCATTACAAATTTATTTTATTACTATACAAAAAGTGGAATTTCACGGAACAAAGAAATTGCGAGAACGTGTGAATGATAGAAAAAGCTATTACAGATATCAACAGCTTACCAACCGCTAGTTTGGGCATCAACTAATTGACGCCCTTTAAATATTTCGAATTCAATAGAAATAACTGCACGCTACAAACAATGAGCGTGCTTGAGAAACAGTGAGTGTAGCTACGAAAACAGCGGGAGCAGTGATAACAACACGGAAACTCAACGTCAGTAGGATAGGGAACATAAATAACTTATAAAATAATATCGTCGTACACATAAACGATAACTAGTCTGCCGTCGAAGAAGGAAGCAAGACTTTCATTTCAGAACCCTCATACCGCTATCTGACATTGTTTTTCAATCACGCCTGTTTTAAAGCCGAACGCTGCAACACTGATTCCCATCACTGAGGCATCTCGCGCCATACACCGTTACCTAAACAGATATTAATCATAATTTTCACTGAAGCCTGTTCAACTATTTTAGATGATAGTTATTAGCTCATTTTGATTGTAACCCGACTGCGTGTGGGCGAATTCGAAGGAGGCAGCTACTGGAAAATTGCCGTGTGACATCCATAGGGTAATGGATTTAAAACTGCTCTCTGAGACACCTTTGAATAGCAAAATAATCACTTCCTGCGCAATTACTCGTGTAAGCATTACGGCAACTTGTCTTGCTACTTGACGGCCATTTGTTTTTATGCCGTAAAATGCACTTGGTCCCGACGTTGACTTGATGGTCATTGTTCAGCATTCTTTACAGATTGCGATTACACAATACGAATTAAACAAATATTTCTTAAAGATTGGTTCGATTCATTGAATGCCTGGCATTAATAAACCATGATTGTAAAAAATACGTTGATAATTCTTGGGAATACTCACGTTTTTGTATTGTTTTAATTTGTTACGCTCTATGCATATTAGAACTATTACGATCCGTAGAATTTACCTAAACCAGGTAGGTATTTAATTTATTTTAAACACGGCGTATTTTTTTATTTAGAGAAAAATCATAATTCGTTGAAGGACAAGTTAAATTTTGTTAATTTACCTAGCTATATATTTAAATGTGAGCCCTGAATCTATACAATTCGTACTACAAATTTACAACTAAGCTAACTAATAAAACTACAGTCAGACAAAATAAACAAATAAAATTACTATTCCAAGGTTTGTCCTGTGCAGGAATCAATCCCACAACGAGCAGCAGTCGCACGCGCTGCTACTGTGTCACTGAGACTGTTTATTATCTCGCATAATAACATAATACAGTGATGTAACTGTTATAAGTAATGTTGTAAACATTTAAACTTATCGTCGTCATCTCAGATGCGGATAAAGTCTTTATTTAAGATAAAAAAAATGAAAGATTAAAACATTCAGGATGCCATTATTTGTTGGCTCTTTCTCGCAATCATGTTGTCCACGATTGAATATTGTTAAGAGGAAATTGCTATCCTAATATCACTAAGATCCCGATATCTTGACCAATGAAATGATTACTTTCCTTACGACATTGGGGAAGTGGACAGTTTGGCTTTATATTTAGCAACGTCCTGTGTACTATGAGAATCAAACACCGAGTTTCTGAAAGGCTGATCGCTTCTTTGATCAGCCTTTAAGAAACTGGGTGAAAGTCTTTTGTCTAGTTTTTGTTTGATTAATTGAATTATGAAACTTTTTGTTTTTTTTTTTAATTTTCAAAAAACAAACCTTGTGTCGCTAGGTCACACACATTAAATTAAAAGACATAAAGCAAAAAAAGAAATGCAAGTGCACTTAGACTCTAATTATGTGAGAGAATCGGACCTCAAATTGAGCCAAAGAAGCAGTCACATATCTACATATTTGAGTTATTTCTTTATTATTATTGAAATCGTCATCACGATTGAAATTTCTAATGTTCAAAATAGTTCTTTACTTTACATCTTTACGGGTCCTGAGTTGCATTTATTTATCGGTTGCCTCAGTCACCCAAATTATCGGTCCTATGGTAAAAGGCTCATATTCATGTACTAGCTACCCGCGGTGCGGTTTCACCCGCGTCTTTGCTTACTGATCTGCGCCCGTCAAGAGTAGCGTAATGTTATAAATACAAAAATAATTATTAAATTCCGACTGGTACTTCCAGAGATTACCGCGTACAAACAAACAAACTCTTCCGCTTTATATAATAGTATAGAGTATAGATTTATTATACTACGTTTACCTACATATATGTATTAATTTCCTAATAACCATTAAGAGACTGATTGAATCAAACCATATATTTTTACACTGTTTACGCAAAGCCCGTATTTGAGGTTTTAATATAAGCGAATTTGTTTTAAACGATGTCAAAGAAATATTTCAAACGAAATGACGTGGAAAGAGCTTTAAATGAATTGTGATTGCGTTGACAACTTGCCCTCCCTGATACGGTGATATATTTAGGATCAATTAAATGGACCGCCTCGTCATCCTTAAGTTTCATCTAAACGAAAGCTTAATTCACAGGCATTATTAATGTTTATTCTACAATTCAAGAGAACGTTTTTTTGTATTTTTAAGAAGTGTTAGGTTATGTTGGCAAGTCCAATTTTTCGAATGTGCTCATACGATAGCGGCATCAATTTTGATATTCGCTACGAAGATTTAAGGAGATTGTCACTCTTAATATAGAAATATATGTTATGCCTTCTAGTACATAACAGATGTACTAGTTTTATAACACCAAATTTCAACCGGATGTAACTAAAAGACTAGTTATATGTATTATTATATCAGTTAAGATTTAATCAGGTCATGTAAAATATGATATGCGTGAAGCATTATAATAGATTAACAAATTCGACTTATGTTTTTTTTTCCACTAAGATTACGAATATAGTCGCCGCATAAGCTTATTCAATGCAGTATTACCACGTATTAAACAACAATTTTTACGACATACACTTGTCTCATAACCAATTAAGTTAACTGCGTCACAAATCATCAACTACCATGCCGTTATATACCCGTGGAAACAAATTACAAAATCGCATATCGGATTGACGATAATCGCAAAACATTTTCTTATGTGAACGGGCCTTAAATAACACAGCAGTGGCAGTTGGACAGGCGGAATCATCCGATGTGGCCACTTGATTTAATTCAGACAATCGATGGCAGTTAGCAGCGGTTAGTCGGCTTCTCTATAGATTTATAGTTCGTTGTTCATCTCGAGAGCGAGCGAAGAAAAGGGTAACTCAGTAAACAACTTATGTAAAGTGCGTCCTAGATAGAGCTGTAAGAAAGTGTCAGCCATCTGACTACTTGATGCTTTATTAAATGTTTTTCAGTGCTAAAATGAGACACTTCTGTTATTAATTAATAAAAAAGTTAAAATATGAAGTAAGCTTATAATGTCACTTGTAAAATTAATGACCAACAAACCAGAGAAATAAGTTAGACAAAATTTTCTAGTATACTTTTTAATGATGACTTTTTTTACGGTTCTGTTGCTCGAAGACGCTGAATATAAAACGCTTTCAATCGCTCTCTTTAGTAATCGATATGTTCGGCAATCTTCATTCATACTATAGGAGATGATGATGATGACTACAGAAAGGTACATTTCTTACCGTTCCCACACCATATCTTTGATAAAAATGTCTACATACCTACATACATAGGCTAGTATGTCTACATAGCTTCACGCCTTTTATCCCCGAAGGGGTAGGCAGAAGTGTTTAACCACCTACTTTTCGCCATTTTTTATTTTATGTCATAAGTAAAAGCCTGTTGCCATTTATCGGGCACAATTCCAAACGCCGGGCTAATACTGAGAATTTTTGACAGAAAAACCCAATATCACTTTACCCGACCCGGGGGTCGAGCCTGAGACTTCTACATGGTAATTCGTACGCAGTACCACCGAACCACAAAGCAGTACAATTTTCTACAACTTGTTATGCCCAGATTATACCGTCACTATTCATTTACATAGTTTAAGCTATACCTGATTGTTCTAACTAATGTTCATTACTGAACACATCTATAATATAAAAATGAATTGCTGAATGTGTTGCTAAGCTCAAATCTCGAGAGCAGCTGAACCGATTTCGCTAATTCTTTTTTTATAATATTCTTTGAAGTATGAGGATGGTAGTTACGGAGAAAATTGCCTGAAAAAAAACACTTTTCTATATTCCCATGCAAAAGTATCTTTATTTATCCCAAAATGTTTAATAAAATGTCCACCCGTGCGAAGCCGGGTCGGGTTGTTAGTTTTACATAAATTAAAAAAATAACACACACGTAACAAAAACAAAAATTATTTTAGTCGTCATCCTCACAGTCACAAAAACAAAGCGTCTCAAAAGCTATTTTTAAAAGTCAATGTCATTGCTACGTGTTAAAATCTAGATCTAATTGAATGACTACATAACAAATATTTCACGCGAGTGTAACAACTTATTTTACAGTGTTGTACCTCTTGTTGGCTTTTTAATACCCCCGAGGCACTAATCGGCGTACCTCTACTGTCTGGGCTGCTGCAGCTGCTATGCTTCGTAATTGCTCACATTTCAATCCCACAAAGAGTAAGTGCCAACTTAACATCCGTTTAAAATAAACAACCGCTTAGCTTCTTTACAATTTATATCTTACAAGTTTTAACATAATCTATCACCGCATCATAATCTAAACACTTTTATTGGGTTTAAACGTCCAACAAATGCATAAACGTCACACAAAAATAACGATATCTGTAACGTCTAAATAACAAAAGGACATCGATACTAACGCATATCCGGGCGAATCGCCACGTTCAGTCTTTAAACGCAACCGATAAAAACATTACTCGACGCTCTCAATAAATACACATTAATGTCCTGGAGCATTCTGGTTTACATTCCGTGCGGTTTCCAACGAGTTTTATAAAAGCTCCGTTCGGCCGCACACGCAATTACAAGCGCCTCTTTGCGGTACAATCGATATTTATTCCCTTACGAGACAATACGAGACACACTAGTACATTACTGTGCGGGCTCAGGACCACGAAAATACCATGTTTGTACAGCCGGCAATCAATTCATCTCACTAAATTTGTTACACGTTACAAACGTAGCGATTTATATAAAGGTGGGCGCACACTGGCTGGCCCGCAGAGTTCGTGCCCGTGCATAAATAACCCACCGTGCAATCTTCCAACTTAATGATATTGCGATGCATTATCATTTCAGTCATTTGATATCGCTCATTTAGTTTTTCAAATCGAATAGAATCGATATTAAAGAAGAATGGACTTTCTTCGCGCATAAATAATAAAAATGCAACTAATTAAATGCGTATCGTGATCGTTTTCATTTTCAATTAGTAGCGATTAAATCTTCGATCCATGGGTGTTCAGAGAATAAGAGTAAGAAGTGAATTAATTGCACCGACAAGACAAAATAAAGGCAATCAGCGAGCAAATTTTATGGCGCGGAAAACAATGCGTCCGATTCGAACAATCGAAATCGCCGATGTAATGCGAAGGGATGTTGAAGTGAAAGCGTATGCGCTGATACAAGAAAAAGCCTTGCGAGCCAACCAGTTATTACACTAATCGCTGCAATATAATTCGCAAGTCAACTTAAACACAGGTTCCTTGCGGATCGAAATGCAAACATGGCGGCGCTTTGAGCTCCACGGCGCGGGAACAGACGCGTGCGGCCTCTCTCTTGCGAATATTCAATCGTAGAATGTATTTGTATTTGCGCTATAAAGGTAAACAATACAACTTTATTGACTGTAGATGTTTTATCGATCCAAGATCGATACTATTGGTACTACAGCTCATAACCCGTAGAAGTAAATAGACAACCATTTATTAGCAATGCGCAGGCACGCTCAAAATCTAAACCTGAGGGAAAGGATAAAATTACAAATTTCTTTAACACTGTTCAATTTATAAAATATATTTATTTTAAAGTAAATTACGTTTATACTGATAAATGACATTACAATGTAAAATGTGCCTCGATTCGTAAACATGAGGTAGTGGGTTCGAATCCGGGCAATTACCAATGTGATCTTTTAAATCATAATGTACTTTCTAAGTTTATCTTGGACATTTCTGACTGACGGTGAAGGAAAACATCGTGAGGAAACCTGGACTCAAAAGTCTGATATTTCTAATCCCGCTCTTGGTGATTAATGCTCATGCCATCTCTTTATTGACTGGCCTGTTGGTCTAGTGGTTAGTGACCCTGACTGCTAAACCGGAGGTCGTGGGTTCGATTCCCACCCAGGACAAACCTTTGTGTGATGAGCATGATTGTTTGTTCTGTGTCTGGGTGTAATTTATCTATAATATGTATGTATTTACAAAAAAAATGTATATAAGTAGTATATCAGTTGTTTAGTACCCATAACACAAGTAAATATAATTGCTTAATTTGGGGCTAGATGGCGCTGTGTGAATGTGGTAGAATATTATTATTATTATTATTATTATTAGCCCTGCAGTGGGACAGTAAACAGGCTGATATTATTATTAACTGGTTTTACTAACATATTTTGAATATCATACAATTCTAAATCCTTTCTTTGTACTTGTTATAAATTGATTGAATCATAAATTCATTAGTTTATATTCGTTGTTGTCAGCCAGTACTTTGAGTCGCACCCGGCCCGTTTCGGCCCATCAAAACGCAGTGCGCGAACGTCACATGCTTCGTTTTATCGCATTCGCGCCCAAGTTATCTACCCGTTGCGCTTGCATCAAGCTCAAACTCACAAACGGTTGCTCGATTCAACTCTTTATATCCCCATAAACATTTACATGTTATTTATCACGATCTAAGTGGGTGACCCCTTTTATTTATTGCTTTAAATGTAATTAATGTAATGCGATATTGAAATTGAAGGGTGTCTTTTTATAATTATTTTTCAGTATTTTTTAAGACAATACAGTACAACTCAATATGAATTCGCATAACACGGCAATGGTGTCCTATTATTGAGAATTGATGAGGTTATTTTGATAGATTATGGCTATAATTAAACAAAGTGTCGAATACGTCAACTGTATTATTTATAGTTAGACTTATAAATTTGAATTTAAATAAATTCGTAACACCTAGATGGTAAAGGTGACATTTACAATGTATGCGATACCCAAATATTTATTGACATAGAAATTAAAAGTATAAATTTTAAAATTAAGGAAATAGAGGTTCAGAAAAATATGATCGGTGTATCGTTTGACGACCAAATCCTGTTTGTTATGTGTACGGCCTACTGGTCACAGTCACCCGGAGTGAATTTTAATGAAACTTACTTAAACAACACGTATAATTTCTATTTAGTAACAGTTTATAATGCGAGCTTGGTAATAATCTTATTCTATTTCATTATTAAATTTCATTAATTATATGCCGTATATCATTTAACTTGATAACATGACCAAATAGCCATAAAATTGAAAGCAATTTGAATTATAAATATAAATAAATTTTGAATACTTTTGGAATTTAAGAACAAAAGTATTATTTAAAAGAGTTGACCAGCCTGGTCTTGTATAGAAAGAATACAAAGCCTATATAAAGAAAATAACTAATTATATTTTTCGATCGTAAACAATAAATAAAACTTTTGAATGGACCTCCTAGGTTCAGAGATAAAGATTAGGCAATTAAAAAGATGTTCTTTTAAGGGTAGCTATTAAAGTACAATATATTGTGGCGCGCAATCATTCGCTTAACCCCCCACAAGGCGGCAGCCACAGTGCGCAGGCGCACTATATTTAATATTTATCACTTCGATATTAAATGTCGTCCTACAAATAAATTACCGTCGCTGTAGCAGGGAATTAGCACGATCAGTACAATTGATTCTTTATCTGCCGGTTCTTTAATAACGCCCAGTTACCCTCTTCGGTGTTTAATCGATATCAAGCATAATGTGAATTTATAAGTTTCTAGTTTTGTAATATTAGCTGTACGAACAATTTTCACTTTACTTTATCTCTGAATCTCATCTCGTATTGATAATCAAAACCTAAATGCGAGTCGCTGTACTGATACCAAAAGGATCGCAAACTAGGTTATAATTAATTTGCAATCATAGTGTCCGTTGTGAGATTAAACCCATAACTCTAATTATATTATATTATAAATTTGTACATTTGACACGTTCTCTTCTTTATTAACAATGATATTCTATTTAACAGATATGTTATACACTCACAAAACAACAGAAAAAAGTGTTCCGCACAGTACCCGTTGCACACATAGACCTTTTTCATTCATTTCACATTTCACTACATGTCAAAATGATAGAAAAGAATGACTTGAGAAAACAAATATGAAAAAAAGTGACAGCTAGTGTTGTCAATATTGCGTATGAATTTGAACAAACATTACTCTCAGTTACCAATCACCGCAACAAATATAACGCGAGAGAAGGTACAAAATTTGTACCGCAGTTTCTACCTATAACAACTACTAAAGGTAGAAAAAAAATAAAACATGTGAAAGAAAATAAATATTTATTTACAGAAAAATTAAAACATTTTTAATAAAATCTGTGATAGGCATAATTACAAGCTTTTTGTACGTAACTATATTTATAACGGGTGGAATCATGCAACTCAATTTTCGGTCGATTGAACTGAAACTTTTTACACATCTTATGGTCTGTTGACAATGCAATTATATATAATTAATATTATTTAAATCTAAAATAGCGAATCTAATATGGGTTACATTCTGTAACCCAAATTTTAAAATACGATAAACTAAGATATCGGAAACAGTTATAATGTACCATTTCTGTCTTAGTGTCTTATCTTAGTTTATCCTTAATTTAAAATATTTAAGGTAGTAGATCCTAGCTATTACGGTCGTAGATCCTTGCTATTTACGGTAATAGATCCTTACTATCCTCGTTAGCATGAATGGGCTAGATCGACCGGGGAAGTACTACCCTCCTCAAGAAAATAGGCATGAAGTATTAGTTTTCATACTAATGCGTTTCGTTCGGTGAGTGAGAACGCCCAATTACCCTATTACCCTACTTGATCCTCTTCCCTTTCCTCCCTCATCCCCTTCTCCCTACACGATCGACAATGGCATGGTATATCAAAAATCATAAATAGCTTTATTTTATGATTTTTGATAATCTGGTAATATTCAAATTTTTTACACACACTTATTTATTTCTAATTAAGTATATGCATTTTTACATAAAACAAAATTATGAAACAATACAAGGTTAGAAAAAAGGAAAACCGAACTGCGAAGAACGATGACTTTTCTGCCTACGATTTTCGCATCTGTATTTTTATTCTATGTCCGGGATGCACGCGTCCTTGTCACACGCACCACAAAAATGTATTTTCCATTTGTTTCTTTTTTCTAACCTCCAAATATTCGAATTATTAGGAAAATAATTGAAATATGTTATTAAATCAAAGAGTATTGCGTACTTACATACGGTATGAGATTCCTTGTGTTTTATTTAATTTTGTATCATAATTGGTGCACTTACGGAACACACAAGATGGCATTTTTAAATTTGAAAATTGCATCAATAGTGTACCTACTAGTTGCTGTGCGTAACGCAGACTAAAGACAATACGTCCCAATTAGGACGTTTTCAGGTCTTCACGATTACGCGTTCATAACATATCTGTTAAATAGAATATCATTGTTTATTAAGAAAAATATTTGTTCAATTAACTTTGCATTTGTGACAGACAATAAAATATTGGACACCAAAAAAAATTAATCCCAATCACGTGATAATACTTTTGATCTTAAAATCCCATGTTAAACAACACCGTTTTAGATCTCTAGAATTCAATTGATATCAGCAAAATACTCATATCATTTACATATCATATCTTATCATATCAATTTACTTCTCATCTTTACCATTCATCTAAGCTAAAGACATCTAAAATAGCATAACGAAATTGATCCCTATTGTAAAGATTACTACAGTGTCATTTAACTTAGATAAAGCTCGCCATTGTCACACAACTCGCTTAGCGTAGCGCCCTCTCGTAGGCCGTCCTCACACAAAATGGTCAACTGAAAACTGAAAGGTTCTCATTTAAACTCGCAATACACCAGTTTCAGTGGCGGTAGCTACACTCCCTACAATATTCACCATAAAGTATTCATATACAACATTAACAATAGAATAGTTTAGGTATGTGCAAACAGATCTCAATACCACTACAATTGTATCTCTACCTAATATTCTGAACAAAACTTGTTATAAAACAGCTCGGTTTACCAATTATCTAAAATCAAAAGGATCGTTAATGATTTTAGGATGCATTTAAAGAGTTTTCATTTTCTCGCCTTCCCGCCTGTATAACATATTTGAAGAATATGTAAAGACTTACAATCATATTTAACTAATACTTCAGACATCGCGAGCTAACTCATCCTCACCTTACCCTCACACCTGTCACAAGATTCTATGCAGTGCATTTTAAGGACATACTTGCAACTTGAGACTTACGTCTCACTGGAAGTTGTTGAGCTTTCGACAGCTTGAGCTTTCGACATCTTCGGCCCATTGACACTATTTAGGTAGGCATCCAACGGAGACAGACTGATTATAAAAAGAAAGCTAATGCCTATATAAAGCATTTTATCTATAAATTTAGATCAAACCTAAACGCAAACTTATCTTAACCTATAAAAATAATATGGACATGTTATTTTGAATAAATCATCGGTTATTATGTGATCGTAAAATATTGCGTTCTGTAAACTTCGTCGTAGCTGTCAGTTGTTATAGCTTTACACATACAAATCGCTACCTACTGTGCGCGGAACTGTCGCGAGTATTTTATGTTTTGACTTAGAATATACCAATATAGAGAGATTAGGCATAAGCTACGATTTTATATTATTGACATACAGAGAATAAAAACGTCGTAAGCAAACCTGGACTGCTAACAAAATATTAGCAAGATATCAGTTGTCGAAGAGCAAGCCTCGATAACTATAAGAAATGGACTAAAATATTAAATAATTTAAAAACTGTGGCATACCAGTCTATTTCGAGTGAAAATAATCTAAATAAATGAGAACACATATAATATCTGATTTATTTATAGTGTATGTCCTTATTTTAATGTTTTATTTAATTAATTTATAAAAGACATATCCATAGGTATCACGTTTCGATTAAATAAGTATGAGCATAATGAATATTTCATTCATAAGCTTTAGATTTTGCTAATGGCATAGTAATATTAGATTTACGAAACCCCAGAGATTTCACCCCTATGATAATGACAATGCTGCAATGTGTTGGTGGTATATCTCTATGGCTCATGGCACCTACCATCCAGAGAACTGTAGCTCAACTTTTAATTCCATTATTAGGTTGTGAAAAAGAATATCCCTTATTAAATACTTTATAGTCGGTAGTGCAGTTATGAGCGCGTGCAATTGCGTGGTTGAATATTCGATTCCCACACGGAACAAAACTTTGTGTGATTTATAAATATTTGTTTCGAATTTTGTATGTTAATATACTGCGACACATGGCCTTTGGAGAGAGAGGCTTCTTAAAAAAAAAAAAAAATTGAGTAGAACAAAAATATTTCTAATCCTCAGTACAGCAGTAATTATAGCACATAGAATTGTGCAGAAGCAGAAACCTACAGTATATAAACAAATATCAATATTGTAAACATATTTTAAAGTCTTTCGTGAGCGTAAACACATAGTAGCACGAACCTAGCAAACTTAAATTGCTCTACGAATATTTTATACTGGGCGTCATTGTTAGGTCATTCTCTACGACCATCACAATAAGCTATTCTTCTGCCCTAAGTTACGACTTCATTGATGCAAGCTACAAGTAGCGACATGCACTCGCTATATCACACAGAGTTATTTCTGTGATAGAGTCGTTTAGTTTCTTATTACCTTTTTTGTAACACAATATATCATCACGCTTGGTATATACATAGGGTAGTCTTTGACATATTGTTTAGTGAAATACTCGATGTTTTGTTTACTATGCTTTGGTTGAGATGGCACTAGTACATACAAAATATCGTTTTAATTAATATTTACTTTTATATCTTATCTTTTGATGAATTGAATATTGGTAGTAATTGGATAATAATGACAATATTTATAATTGTTATCTACTTTAATAATATTTATGATGTTTATACGCCCTTAATAACTTAGAGTCAGGGAAATACACTTTTAAATTGTTGGTCATTTTGCTATGCTAACATAAAAAGCATATAACACTAAATATCTAGCTAAACAACAACTTCAAAACCTGACATAAATAAATTAAATCTGTCAAAAAAGATCAGCTAAATGTTTTTAATTACTTATAACAAAAATTAATCACCTTGGCCTCATCAACTTTTCACATAATAAATTTGATCTTGCTAATAATACTGGCATATACTTTACTAAACATCTAACGTGTTTCACTAATTAGACAGCCACCACCTACTGTGTCCTAAACACATCGCGACAAATTACACCAACCCGCTGAGTTAACTGACACTGATGTCCGCTTTCCCAAAATAGTGCCTACAAGGTCAACATACCAAGCTTATTTAAATGTTCTACTAAAATTAATCCAATACAATCCGTGCAATAATTCGCTTTCGCTATAGGACTGTTCGATACAGGTGCATTGTACCTCACACGGCATCGTATTTCGTTCAGTGTATATCGCGATCGAACCTTTCCGGTCGGAACTTGAAGTCTTAAACACGCCCATCGTAAGCCATTGTGCAATCCACATTAATTGGCCTCAGCCGCAGTCATTTAATATCTCGTAATGTGCTCGACAGAAAACAAAAAGGCGCCCGAAATCTCCCAAAGCTTCAACATCCGCGCATTCAATACGCGCGTACATAAACTGTAATTTGATATTTTTTAAGCGATTTGTTGGCAATAGCAGATGGGTGTGTCCCGAAACAGGAAATAATTTCGAACTTGTTGCCACTGACTGATCTGTTCGATGTTATTCTCTTATTGTGTACAAACCACGTGCATTTATATTGGAGTTTGTTCCATTGAAACATGACTACTTGTACATGTAGTTATTATATTCGTATGTTCCCCTCACGTCCACTAGGGCAGTATTGAGTTTCGAATATAAACACCAGCTGTTACTGCGTTTGTATTTGTGAATTTAAAACTTAGGCATTCTACATTGTTGCTAGTGTAACGACAATTGCAATTTATGCGTTTTGGACTAGCGATGCACTAGTTTATCCTTTGTTCTATTTGCCGAACATGGCGATTCTAATTCTTATGGAAATGACTCTCTAAAGGCGCGTTTATATGAGAACGACTACAATACGTGTATTACTTTTCAATACAGTATGACAATGGTTTGTATTGTTGTAAGAGCCATATCATAATGTGTTGTTTTGAAATTCTTACAGATTATCACTTGAAAACTTAATCTTTCTGCTACGAGTTTTAAGCTCAACTCGTTATGCTTTAGTAATTATTTATTTCTAGTTATTCTCTCTAGGCATTATTATCACTTCAGCAGAGAGACTACTGGGTATAGGCGGCTGTCGACATTAAACCGCTTGTTGTTCTCGAATGCCTATCACCTTTACCAAATCATCGGATTATTTTATGGGAGGTCTGCGTCTGCCAGTTTGTGGTCGCCACTCCTGTACTTTCCTGTCACAGCGGCCATCAGGTCTGCAAGCTCTGTCTTTTCTTTGGCTGTGTGCTAAATTTCAAAAGTATGCATACGTTGCAAAAAGCATATCGCCTATGTATGACTCAGATATAAACTGAGCTTAAGTTACGAAAACATAGAAGCACTGAACAAACAAAGAAATAGATATTTATTTCTGTCAAATCCTTAAAAAAACATGTTAAGTTTTTGTGAGCACACATTTGTATAACGGAACTATCGCTAACTAACTTTAACTTACCGTTCAGGTAAAGATAATATTTTTTTCGACGCACGATCTCGTCGCCTTCGTGTCGAAACGCCGCAACGAGGGATTATTATTTTAGTAACATCTGTACAAGTAACTCTAACTAGATACTAATAGATAACCACTGATGTTTTTTATGCGATCCCGCTTTTTAATCTTTTGTATCGAGTCGTACACCAAATGTGCATTTTATTTATAGGGGTCTGTTTGTGATATTGGGGTGCTACAGTTGAAGAATCGGGTAACAATAAAATGAATGATAGAGGTCGCACTTGTGACCACTTGTCGCTAATTGAATTTTTTATTAACAGTAACAAACAAGTGCTTGCAATTACGTTATGATATTGCGTTGCGTATTCATATAATGACAAAAGCGCAAATGGTGGCAGACACGTACTCGTATGCAGGATTAATGAAACTGATAAACATACTTTTTTAATACGCCTACTATGGTAAACAAGTGGTAGTCTTGATAGTCAGTAGTTAACGCTTCTATAGATTATTGTAATGGTTCAAGTGAGGCTCGTGCTGTCACAATAGCATTTCGCCAAAGAGCTTGGTAGCTCTACCATAAGTGCGTTATCCACAGTGAAAACACCATTTTATGCCTATAAAAAAATTTGTTCTCATAATAAATACTAGAAGCGCTGTTCATTTTACATACTGTACTCGTAGATACTCAATAAAACAGTTATGTAATTAAGTTACGGTTTTCTATAAACATTGATTAATCCTGCTGCTCAATTTCAGCAAGAATTCTCTCGCTTTAATTTTACATATATAGTATTATTTTTAACTAATAATAATGAAAAATTTGAGTCTCTAACTCAATTTGAAACCGACGGGACATCCCTAAAGTTTCATTAACCTCGCTAATTAGGTAATCCAAGTACCGTGACAAAAATAAAAAGCTAGAGTATCGTAGGAGCATTGTGGCGGCAAAAGCAAAGGGGAAGAGAGCGGGAACCGAGTCTAGACAAACCGTCCACAAAACGGTTTCTTCCCCAATAAAATATAACACAGGCGCTGCTTAATTATAAGAATTTATAAAAAAAAGTTAATTGAACGCATTCATATTTAATCGTACAACTAAAGTCCACAATAAAAATGAATGTGACAAAACAGTAGACAAACTATTGTTATTTTGGAGGAGATAAATTAGAAAAAAAAATAAAGAAATCATGTTCTTCATCTTTATGTTTAAAATTTATTGCATATTTGTAAAAAGTTCACAGTTATAACCCAATTTTAAAAGAAAATAGAATAGAAATAGCATAGCTTGCATGTTTTATCGGTGACAGCTAATATTACAGTGAAATAATTAGTTTTTAGAAATTACACCAGAAGCGCTGTGCGTTTGTTTGTAAGCAAACGTGCGTTTATTCATGGTAGAGCTACCTCTACCATGAACAAACGTGCGTTTTTCTCACTGATATATTGTATAAATTTTGTGTAGAATTTTAGTTCAATTTCGAGTATTGCAAATTACTAATAAAGTTAAAATCACCTTAAAACTATAAACATAATACAATCTTTTTACTACTTGATGCTCTTAGGGGTTAGTTTAACGAACTAGATATTGTGACAGGAATACACACGCGACATTCTGTTCCCTAATCACCATATTCAATTTCATTCTCTTATTATATTGTGTCTCGCCCCTAATATATTCGCGCATATGGCCAGATTTTTACAAATCACACTGCGGTGTGCTTAATAAATCTGTTAAATTTTAAACTTTTATAGACGCCATCCGCATGTTATTAGAAAAATAGACTTTCATCAAGATTTTCAATGGAAAACGTTGCAGCAAAACTAACATATGGAATTACAGTTTTCCGTACTTATTTATAATTCTTTTTGTGATCTTAAATTAATGTCTAAGATTACTTCGATTAAGCCTAAATAGATTAACCTGCTTATTGTAAAAGAAATGCATTTTATATTTTTGCAGTTCAAATTTGCTTGAAAAGTAAAAATAGTTCATTGTTTGTTCATAAATAATATATAAGTTTCATAAACTAATGCAATATCTTCATCTGCATCTTAATGACATACAAAAATATTTACTAGAACTTTCGGCTAAAGAACCCTGTCTAATATTTTAAAGTGACTCATATACCACCATTCATTTATACATCTAAGCTTAGATAAATATACGTTATCTAGACGCATCCGTCTACAGCACGTCCGGGGAATTATCTACGCAAATCTGTGTTCCGTACTGTCAACTTCTGTTCACTAATCATGCATTCCTTCAGTCAATAGTAGCAGACTATTTGTAGCAAACAGTGACTGAGAGACGCCAAGTTTAACAGTACATTCAGCACTTGCTATCGTTAGTTATAAGAGAATTGTTACTTGGACTGCTTTAAACTTTATCAAGTAGTCCTGATGACATTCTCATAAATCCTGAATTAAAAATTAGCAATAAAGCCACACATTTTAATATTACAATTAAATTTTTATATCAGTACGAGTATGTTATTATTAACCCTACAACAAAATCTAACAAGTAGGATGAAAATTAGGTACATCGATTACACCATCTTTATCATTTTAGCAGAACTATCCTGGTGGACATAGACCTTCCACAGGCACTGCCAGTTTGACCGGCCACGAGCCACGCTTATCTATTAAGTAGTAGTTTAGTATAGTCACTTTTAATATTATACATGACCTTATATTTTATACTTGATTTAAATTATGACTAAGCCTTAATTTGTTTTTGTATGCCGATGTCAGGTGAATCATGTCAATTTCTATCAACATCACAGTAACGATATATACTTTGTACCAAGGTTCATTAAATACACTTAAAAAAAACTCAAAATGTTTGCCAAAAGTTAACGTTCTTCCCTAGAGACCAAGAAACTTAATACCATGTCTTCAAATAAATAATGACTTACAGATGTTTTTGGTAAGTATATCAAAAATAGAAATTAGGGGTTACACGCCTGCCCTTGATCAATGATTATAATTAAAATTAAACTTTTATCTTTGATCGCACCACCCAAGTAAAAGCACGCTGTTTTACATAAATAAATATATTCATATCAGGCGTTAGACTCATTAACACATTTTAATTTTTATATATTTGTGGTGCAATGCTTTGTATGCGATTTTATCAGCGATTATCGTAACGCAAGTGGAATTGTGTGTTACAAATTGTCAAATGAGTGTAATTAAGTACTGTACTGTATTCGTACTGACTAACGCGCACTTAGGTTTTTGAATTTTATGTATTAATTCTTATCACTACTTAAAATTGTTTAATTGGCTGACTTTTGTAATTTTTAACGTTCATAAGTGTTAATTTAATTAACCTATATGAATAAATGATTTTGACTTTAACTTTGACTTTGAATATTTTGCAAAATTTCTTTTACTGGTTAAATATTTCTTTTGTATAATTTTGTTTGCCTATGGATTGTTATACTCGTAGGAATAGTAGTAATGATTAAGTACCTTTAAAGCATTTTTTTTGTTTATGTAGTTAAGTACCATTTTATAAGCTATATCTATAAGTTTTTGCTTTATAAGTCAGCTAAACGTAAAATAGATAAAAAATGTATGGCATTGACATAAGCTAGCGATATTGTCGTTAGCTTATGTCAATCCAATACATTGAATAATCTATTTTATTCTATTGGCGTTTATGCTACTTGTCTAGGCCCTCTGTACAATATACTCGTATATGCAATTTTTACTTCATTTGGTTTACCCATAAATACTTGTCATTCATCATTATCATCTATCATTACAAATGGCATTAAGAACAGCACGATTAATACACTAAGAGAGACTATATCTATAACAAGTTCTCAAGTGAGACTTAACCACAACATAACATGAGATTGTTAAAGATGTAAGTAGTAAATATTGTACTACGTAACCATGTCAAGCACACAGTCTTGTGCGGTTGGATTCATATGAAAAACAAATGAACATAATCGTACAATATCCTACTATCCTACAAATTGATATCGTGAATATTTTTAAGGCAGTACAAATAAAAAGCTGGAAAAATGGCAGGACTCTTCCTGTCACCTTAGCCTTGAAATCCTACAGTAATTTAATTTCCTAGAAATATAATAGTTTTCTTAGATAATATGTAAGATTATCTGTGCTAAAATAATTACATTATTATTGTATTAGGTACAAGTAATTATCTAATTATACTACATGACCACACATTCTATAAAAGGTAACACGTTAAGCATTGTTATTGACAGTGAGATTATTATATTGTTTAAATGCCCTTAAATTCGTATATTTACTGTAAGTCGTTTAAACTTAATTAATAAATTCCTGTGTATTTAAGTAGAAAACTTAATTTTCAAACCAACATGTGCGTTATATTCTTTTCCTTCAACACTGTCTCGGACGACTCCCTGGCGAATTTAAATTTGTAATTTCTTCCCTTGCCGCTACCAATAACAGCAAAACATTTATTAAAAAAACCTGTGACTCCACCCACCGACGGAAACAGCTGCAACCCTAATTATTAAACATGGCCTCTTGAGCATTGGCCAATTTATAGACAACGAGTGTTATTGTTAATCACCTATAGAAAACGGTTACTACACCAGCTGACTTATTAGACCAATATCTTTTATGTAAAGAGTACGCAAAATCTTACGAATCTTCAATTCTATCAACCTATCAACTACAACTGTAATGAATTTTATAGATCATCACAAAAAAACTGTTTTTTAATTTCATTTGGAGTTATAATTCATATGAATTTTATTGTTTTTATAAATTAAGCCATATCTGAACTATTTTATTATGACGTCCGTCCCCACGTCCTACGCGAAACTAACATAAAATTTAAAACATTTCATTAGTTGAAACATATTTACGATTTTAAATAGCTATGGGCGGTCACGATTATGGTTATCGAAGTATCATTTAATGAGGATATGATACATTTAACTTGTGGCTATAAGAGACAGTCTTCATTTACCCTCCCACGCATATTCAGATTGAGAGGCTAGAATTCAATCTTAAATAATATAATAGAGGCAATATAAAACGAATCGACCAACAGAGGCCTCGGCCAAAGTTCCATTACTCTAGATATGGTAAGGCAATCATTTAAAAAAGATCACCACTTGCAAGCTTGCAAAATAAATTTTAAAACCATCTATCGTATTTATTGCCACAGTTTTATAAGAAGTGTTATCAATCCTTTTTAATATACCTATCCTAACACTGATAATATCGCAATATCTACTCACCAAAGCTAAAAGTTCGTTTATAGGGACGTAAACCTTTATAGAATCATAAAGCAGGACCAATCTATTGTTTCCAGTCGGCCTACGCTCGCCGACGACATAACTAATCGAACAATTCCGCTTTTTGTCTCCACTAAGGACATAATCAATTGTCACTTCGACTTTGAATATTTCCCACCTAAGTTCAAAATGTCTGAGGCCCATTTGGAACGGGTTTTGGAATAGTCCATAGAATAGACAATAAACGATCGGATATCGTATTGCATGGAGAAAAAAGGTGATGAGTGACCGTTGTCGCTGTGTTGGCGCTAGAATAGATGGGTCGTATGTTAAAGACATGAAACCTCTTGATGGCTATCATTTAAATCCTAAACAACATTCAATGATCATTCTACGTCTAGTCAACCATTATCTGTATAATATTACATTTGAGTTTGTTTGGCTGATTCAATAAAGAGATTAGTTATTTGTTCAGTGTAAATTAAACTTTATAGTCCAAATGTCAATGACATGTATCAAACAGAGTTTTGCGAGCTTTTACTCATTAAAAATATTAATTCTTTATTTCTTGTTTATAATTTAATGCAAAAAATGTTTATCTAAAATTGACAAACATATTTAAAAATATCTATGGGTAAGATTGTTCATAACTCTGGCTAAAAGAATCCAGTCGAAGTAATATTATTATGTGTAGATACTCAAGGAACTAATTACTTACGAAAAAAGATTCAGTAAAGTATCAAATAAAACCTAAGTTATCTACCTATGTTGTGTGACTTAAGGCGTAAATCTATTGCTCTACATAACAATGAAGAGACATAGTCTTAATCAAAAGTCAATTAAAACGCTGTTTATTCATCATCGGTCGAGTCGGCAGATGATTTATAATTTCGCAGCAGGCCATCGGCGCGAGCGCACTGTCGCGATCGCTTTTTAAATTAAAATCGTTCGGACTCGGGCGTGATCTTATCCGGCTCGATCAATTTAGATAAAATAAATATTTATATATTTGACTCTATGGGCAAACAAAGCGGTTTGGTAAATTGATTATGTCAGTGAAGAACTTATTTGACGTCCGATTGTTTTCTATCATCTGTTTCGATTAGAGATATGGTTTAATTATGTGTACCTGCTTCTAAACTTTAACACTCTGTTGCGCAATTCTGTGTATTAATATGTTTATAGATGCGTGCTGTAGTATTTAGGTGGTAACTCATATGCTTAAGAAACAAAACTATTACAGCACATGTTTGCAGATCAAAAGCATACACCTGGTTTTGACAATCAAGTTAAAAAGTAGATATATGTATTCATTAGTTTTGAGAGAATTTTAACTTTAATTATGTAGGTATACTCAAACTAAAACGCTAAAAGTTCTTCTTATTGAAGATACTTTCTATGTCACAATAATTTTATTCAACATGTTTGTGAACCATTTTGTATTGTGTGGTTAGGGTAAACTCATATTGTGCTTGATTGGATATAAAAAGATTAAAAACCAATTTAGTAGATAAAAATATTATTTTATTCATACTCTGCGTTGGGAAGCGTAATAAATACGAAAAATTTTATATCCTAGCTAAAATTACATCACAAAATTATTTACTTACTCATACATCTTATAGTTAAGTTATTTACAATTGACTAGGGTACATTTCAGTTCTTCGATACCATTGACTTAATACATAATATTTACAATCATATTTTATACAGTTCTCACTTCACATGATAAACTCAATGTAAGTACCTAACATTATCACAAATACTTAGCATGTCAGGGCCTAAAAATAATCAGGAACCTTAAAGTACCAATTGAATGTATTTTACACATAAGATACAGAATTTTACGTACATTTACTTACAACTTAGGCGTGTATGCAAAAAGGAATGTATGGATTATTATAACGTCAACTATATACAAAGTAAACGCCGTAAAAGAGATAATGAACAATGAATGCTATTCGAACAGGTACAAAAGATATTACAAATATGGTCAGAATACGTTATAGACATTAATAGTACTCACAGTACAATAATAAAAAAGATTTCTAAATTCTTGCATAATATACAATACCAACCAATGCATTTTACAATTTAACATTACAGCACCAACAAATATAAGCTTACAAAACAAATGCGCTCTTTTAAATTGAATATGCCAGTTAAATTACTTTACAATATTTATTTTACAAAGATATTTACATTAGGTTACACAAAATAAGTCTTTCGTGGGTGAACCGTGTTTGACATAGGAATTTGTTGAGCGGGCCTGAGAGGATGTTCCTCACATTGATGGTTGTCAATCGAAACATAACTGTGATGGTGAGGTAGACGATCGTCAGGCCTGCTCTCGCTACTCGCTACAGAACACGTCTCATCCTCAGTACTGCGTGCGGACACTTCTGCGCTAGCACTGGTAGAATGCATTGGACTCGACATCATCAAACCAGGCGGATTCATACCATACTTATACCACGGATCGTGAGACGTCGGCGGCGCCGTATACCTCAAATTACCGTGCCGACCAAACGTCTCTCTATTACCACTTTTTAAATTATTAGCATTATGAAGCGTCCGATTTGGCAACGTCACGTCCACATCCGGTAACCGAAAATTTAGCTTTTCCCAACAGTTTCTCTCACCCCACACAATCACTGTACACGTTTTGAGTAACACTTTTAGATCCGGATCGATGTTCAGTGCACTTAAGTCCGTTGTCACTAGAAATATGATTTTTTGACGTCTATGTCTAACGTTCACTGAATTTATTGCACTTTGTATAGCCGCATTCGATTCCGCCGCGTACCACTCTTGTTGCAAGAAAGTTATCGATAACACTATAATAAGTCTCTTAGAGCTTTCGGTCGCACTCACTAAACTATCACCGGAGCGTCTTTCAACTATTGGCAGATCTCTATGTTGTAAACACAATGTATGTCCAATATTTTCTAACTCGGAGCTGACCGCGCGAGTTACGAAATCATCATCTCGTGGATTGTACACAAAAAAAGCGTCGAACCGTTTGTTTTTGTTGTCGTTCATATCTTTGGGTGTCGAAGTGAACACTCTCACACCATATCTCGAATGCATCCATAATTTAAAATCTTCACGGAACATAAAGAGCAAAGCACACATTAGTAGAAGAATAATTGCTATTATCAGTACCGCGGCGATATATGGAATGTAATTTTCGACTCCGTCATTCGATTCGATGAATAATCGTTTTAATGTCTCGGTACCGGTCTCCTCCGTAGTGGTTTCTGTTTTACATTCCTTTGCTACCGTTGCGATGGTTTTATTCATGGCCTGCCCATGAGCAAAGTAGCACATCATATTATCGGTGTCCTTTGACTTTTTTATCAACCACTGATTCAGCTGATTTACGTCTTTACAATCGCATATCCAGTTATTTCCATCTACGGAGACATGAGTGCGGGGATCGTTGTCAGTAATGACTCTCCACGGCATGTAATCAACATAACCGTTATTGTCTAGATCCAAGAACTCCAGAGAAGGTAAGTAATTAAACGTATCATTTTCTATAACTTTTATCTTGTTATTACTTAAATAAAGCTCGTTCAAATTTGGTAATCTTGTAAACTGTGTATTTCTAAGCACTTCTAGTTGATTGTTTTCTAAATGAAGAATTCTCAATGATTCAATACCGTTAAATGTTCTATTTTGTATTGTATTGATATTGCTATTATTAAGATATAAGACTTGTAGCTTCTTTTTGCCTATAAAAACGTGATTTCCTAATTCTTTCTTTTGAAAGTCATTTCCATCTAAGTATATTTCGGTCGCGTCCATTGGTATTCGGTCCGGCACGTGATCGTAGCCAGCGTTCGAACAATCGACCACGTTGGTAGTGGTCCAGGTTTGATCGTGATAACACGAACACTTATCAGGGCAAGTCATCTTGCAATCACAGGCGTCAAAATCGCAACAATGGCACACTGCGAAACAATGTGATTCGTACTCGCATAAAAATTCTGATGATTTTACTTCAAGTAATAGCATATCCAATCTTGTTCGTGAATGTGTTAAAGAGCACCTTACACTTTCTAAATCCATTACTCTCGGGCGCTGTCTTGGTTCAATTAATTGGTTAATTGTTTGAAGCCATTCCATTGTGCAGTCACATACAAAAGGATTGTCGCTGATATAAAACTCTGGTAAATCTTTATCATCTGGAACTGCTGATATTGCGAAGGCACCAAGCTCTAACGTTCGTATTTTGTTTGTGTACAACATAACCTTGTTAAGATTATATTTTTGAAGGAATGTGCCTGGACTTATCTTATCAATATTGTTGTTGTTTAGAACAACGGTCTCAATGCTACTTGGAAAGGAAAATTCATCAATACTTCTTAGTTTATTATAACTAACATCCAGCATCTTCACTGAACAAGATTCCTTTAACCCATAAGTATCCTCAAGTTTTTCAATTTTATTCTCATGCATATCCAACCATTCAAGATTTGTTGGTATATGACTGTAATCAAACCAAAGTAACTCGTTGTTTGAGACGTTCAACCAAACAAGCGGCTGGGTGTTTGTAAATATGCCCTTCAAATCCACAAGTTTGTTACCGTCCAGCCCGATTGCTTTTAACTGAAGGTTTGAAGCAAAAGCTCCGTCATCTATCTGATCTATGTTGTTTGAAGCTAAGTTTAGTATTTGTAGTGAAGGTAGTTCAGCAAATGTATCTTTGGATATCTTTTCAATTTTATTTCCAACGAGACGTAAACCATATAAATCAGCTAGTCCTTCAAATTGAGCTGTTGTGACTTTTGTTATTCTATTCATTCCCAAATCCAACGATGTCAAAAATCTTAACTTTGTAATGGCTTCCGGTACCTCGGATAACTGGTTACTGCTAAGGCCTAGATCATGAAGCTTAGTAATATTCTCAAAAGAACGTAAATCAACCTTTGTTATTCTGTTTCCATCAAGGAACAGCTGATTCAGTACGTAGAGATTAGAAAAATGTCCACTATCTACTTCTACTATGTTATTGTGTGCCAGAGAGAGAGAATGTAGATTCTTCAAATTAGTAAAAGCACCGTCAGCTACGCGCGCTATGTTATTGTGTTCCAAACTTAGAAATTGTAAATTATTTAAATCCTGAAATAACTGAGCGTCTATTTTTGTAATTCTATTGTGCGACAAATTTAAAACTATCAAACGCACTAGTCCAGAAAATGTATCTCTGTTGACCCATTCGCTCGTCAACTCATTTACAGATAAATCCAATATTTGCAACTGATCCAATCCTTCTAATAATCCAGGTGCAAGCACACTCAGCGTATTGTTATTTAAATATATTTGTTTAATGTCTCTTGAGGACTGGAACATTTCAGGTGGCAGACCAGTCAAAGCATTTGTCGACAAGTTCAAAATTTGCAAGTCACTTAGGCCGACAAAAGCTCGGTCGGCTACAGATGATATCCTGTTGTTTTGTAAAAATAATTTTTGAAGTGCGCGTAAGCTAGACAATCCATTATCAGGCAGTGATCTTATTTCATTGTACGACATGTCTAACGTTTCTAACACAGTATTGCAGGATTTACCGGGTGCAGTTGGCCCATTGCCCCAGTCGGAAAATCCTAAGTTTGATATATCCTGCAGCCTATTTTGCGTTATGTTCAAGTCCTTTAGATTATACAGGAGGCAAAATATCTCTGGTGGCAGGTTCCATATATTGTTATCACCTAAATCCAACGTTCTCAAATCGGTGAGACCACGGAACGAGTCACGATGGAATTCCATAGACATCGCAGACCAATCCGTGTTGTGAGTTCGAATAGTCAAGCTGCGCAATCCACTGAGCGGCGACAACACCGCAGACGGCACATATCGAATTTTACAAGACTCTATTCTAAGTTCCCGCAAGTTATGAAACCGGGAAAGTAATTGCGTTCCTTCTTCTTTTCTTCTACCAAAATCAAGTGAGCTTTCGAAAAAGAGCACATCAGTACAATGTAGATCTAATACAGTAATGCGCTGTGCTTGTGAAGTGCTCAAGCCGGCAAGTAAGTCCGTAGCACCAGCAGCGGTCCGCAGCGAGCAGGCCAGCTGGACGCGGGTGGATTCACTGGCATCACCTGACACCCGCTGCCACTCACACTCCTGAGGGGCCTCAGCAACGCGGCTCGTCAGAGACGCGGCATTGATACCAAAGTACATCCAACTCCAAACGGCACACCACACAACCAATAATCCCGTCGATAGCATTTCGAATAACTCACTATAACTGTCACTTTATTCAAATTGTCACTGTTTGAGTTGATTTTATCGCACACATCGCTACATTGGTCCGGACGCGCTCGGAAAACTTTACGAATTTCCCGTCAAACTTGTTTCGAAGTACGACACATAACGGCACGAGTACGGCGAGCTGAAGCACAGCAACCGCCTCTCTCGAAGGCTCGTGAGAAGCGACTGAGTGTAGCGCGAAGCAAGTTGAGCGACCGGCCGGTGGCGGCACGCTCCCCGCGCACGCTCGCTCCTCCCCCGACAGAGTTGTCCGATATGCTTGTCTCGCTCTTCGTTACAAAAGTTCACAGCAACAAGTTGCTTGCCACAAGATTGGCATATGAACAGAAGCGCGCTTCGCGAGCTTTTATAAACATGGCCGTGCTTACTTTGTTTGTTTTACCTAATCATAAAATTTCAATAAGATTTCTGACGTAAAGCGTGCGAATTGAATATAAATAGGTAATAAAATTTGTTATAAATATTGAACTAAATAATAAAGATTAACAAATTATTATATACCTAACTCCATTCTACCTACATGTTAGTAATTGGCTTTCTATTTTATTAGCATTATATATTGATTGATATATCTATATACATATAAATCGTGTAAAAATATTATCTCAATCGTCAGTGCCGTAAGACAATAGGCAGATAAGTTATATTATTATTATTAGAACATTTTAAAAGACGCGCATGGTTGTTGATAATATTGTAATCATTACGAAATCGATTCTAGCAATTTTCTTTTGTTTAAGATAACTGGGTCTACCTGCGCTATGACACATTTGCGATAACATTCTTATCTAACTTGTCAAATTACTCACGATGACACAATGAGTCAAACTTGTGTGCAATGAGCGTATTTCCTAAAAACCCTTTCAAGACATTTAGACACCTGATAGTTACCATGTGATACGTGAGTAATTTGTAATTCTTTACCTTTACCGAAACTATTTTTAAAAAACTTAGTGCATTTAAAACTAATTTATATGGCCGTTAATGGTCATCGGTATTTACCACTTAAGTACTCATTACAAACACTTATATTGAGAGATTCTTTTACCATAAGAAATCTAGACTTTGAAACTAAAAATATATTTCTAAAGGTCTGATTTAATTGTTATTATTACGACCGAAAGAATTTAACTACTGCTCTCTTCTTAGCATCTCGACTTTAAGCGATTTTGAACCGCCCTCTTTGGTGAAGGGAATCTGTTTCTTACAAATGAGGCCATTACAGTAGCCTAATTTGCCTGATATAGGCAAATAAATTAATTGTTAATTTTAAATTAACCTGCTAAAGGCGGCAGACGATTTATTAAATCTGCTTTCAATTAACTCTTTGGGCAATAAAGGGAAGGCGTTGGTACGTAAAGGATTTGATTTGATTATGATAATGATGAGATGAACCTATTTGCGTAACATTGTTAGGCTCACACCTATTAAGATTATTAGTATGACATAAGTAAGTTGATTTTATTTCGCTTATTTTCCTGTGTAGAGCTATTTTAAAAAACACAAGATTACATAGATCTAATTTTAAAAAGTAACTTTAATAATTATAAGATAATTAACAAGTTATTGTTCATCAAAAAATCATATCTAATTTGAAAAAAATATAATGTGTTTTGAATTTAGTAATAAGTTAATGACACTAATGACCACGATAAACTTTATTTTATTTATATTATTTTATTTCTTTATAGCACACAGAAGGATAAATACTAAGAAAGTATATAAATATAATTTATGTAAGCAAAAGCGAGCTTAACTCAGAATGGAGTTCTCTTACAGCATACCTTGGAGTGAAAGAGTAAGTAACGTTAACGAGAGTATTATGAAGTGTACAATTAAGAAGAAAAATAACTGAGAAAGTAACGAATAAAACAGTTTAACCTAAAATATTACATAGTAGTATATAGTTATAAATAATACTTTATATTTTTACTTTATTTTGTTATACCACAATGTATACTTGAGGCCCTTTGTATACTTGAGAATGTATACTTGAGATTTCTATTGTATTCATAAAATAGATTATAAAATGTATGGGATTGATATAAGATAACGATAATTTTAGCGTTAGAAATCTATGCCACTTGTATAGGACCTCTGTTATTATAAACATAATACTAAGAATACATAAATAGTATAATGAATTAATAATACATAAAGTTTAATATACCTACATCCAAGCATACAAGTTTATATATACATAAATACATCTATATATTACTTGTAAACGATAGATAAGAAATGCTCTATGAATTTAAGAAAGTAAGTGAAATCTTATCATATTTTCGGACATCGGTATACAAGTCTTACTTTCATTTTCATATTAAATACCAGAAATGAGTCAGTCAGTTATTAAAATTTTGTTATTACTATAGGGAATGTCTAAATCTTGAAGTGCCAACGCAAAATCTGTTGTTTCTTTAGTTATTTTATCACAAAATCAAATGTAAAAGCGAACATGCAAATCATTTGTGCTAACAAAAAGCGTCGGGAACATGAAAAGGGCTTTATTGGCATGCTCGACGGCGAAATACAAAAATTGAACCGCAAAGGGTTAACTGATCTAAACGAGTGCACTCCAGGTACTGGAACCTCGACACGATCACGTGGCATAACGTGGACTTTGAATTTCAATTGGTAACTATCAGTACACTTTCTTTAATTGACAAAAACGTGAAGTGTATAAGCTATTATCAATTATTCACTATTGAAAACAAAAGCGTCATTTTTATAAGTTACTTATTTTATTTACTTAGTCTTTTTACGTCGCTTCTCTAAAAATTTAGAAGATATTGCCATTTTAAAAAAATGAAATTTCTCGCTTTAACATTCTTATTAATTGTATCTTTGTAGAGTCCTAAAACCGGTACATAGATTGAGGTAGTTTTTGCGTGGACTTTAACAATAAAATTTAACAACTTAAGTAAATGATATACCTACCTACTTAAGTGGGTATACCTACGACGACAATAAAAGATGGTGGTCAACCGATCGTTGAAGGTGGTTCGAACTGATTGATCGACTGATTGAACGTAGGTAATAGAAATGTAGATACCTACATAAAACAATAATCTGACATGCTTCATGCACCATCACGTCCATCACTCTTAAAAATCATGTAAGAAAAGATAATAACAACTTAAAAGATATGTTCTGAACCTTTATTTTTAATTTTACCTACATTATAATAACTCTAACAACTAATCACCTACGTCTCAGAAATAACGTTCAAGACCAGTGTAGTTGCTTTTGGGCCATGGCTAAATTTCTATCTACATATACCTACCTAGGTACCTAAGTACATCGCTGTAGCCACACCTTCCATCAAGGTTAAATGCTCCTTTATGATAAATTGAATAAAAAAATCAAATATATTATCACTAGCACAAACACTGCCTTTAATTTTCGATAGCAAACGCGTTACACCCATTCAAAATAAACAAAGATAACTATGGAAATTTCGACAAATTAGCGATAACATTAAAATAACACAGGTTTTAAAGCAATATTTATGTAAGCAATTACCCAAATATTAATTTGATAAGAGAATACTGTGTTACCTACATATTTTTTCGATTAACAATCCTGATAATGTAAAATTAATATCATGTTTATTAATCGAAATTGACACGAAACCAATCGTCCTTAATGCAACATGCAGATTACCATTTTGTTGTTTTATTAAGTACTTATAATTATTTATAACTGTCTACAAAAACCATTACTTATTCATAATTATTAGCCGCTTATCGATAAAATCGAACAAGTATATTCAACGCCGAGAGGCAAGTAGGTAGGTACTCAAGAAAGGTCCACCGCAATTTTTAAAATATTTACTTGCCTTGATACTTACACGCATCATAAACTAGTTTCTAGAAAACAAGCGATCTTTATCGGGAACCTTCATCGATAGCAATCTCCGATCGTAAACGTTTTTTGTTGTGAAGACTCAATGAATAATGGTTTAAAAATATTTAATAATGCAGCCAGTACATGTCCTCGCCTCATCAACTACATTGCTATCGCTCAGCCCTCTCACTCAGGAAGTTGTAAATCACAACAGCTCCACCAACTCGTCAGCCGATTCTTATGCACTCACCATTACAACTTGGCCTCATCTGATTCCCGATTTCCCATCTAAATAGACTACAATGAACGGTTTTTTCTGCTGACATAGTTCTACCTGAACTGGTTGGTATTTAGACAAACCACTGAAAATGTTAAAACTACTTTTATTACACACGCATCCTGCGTTACTCTGTTGTTTCGATGAGAGATGAAAAAATTAATAAACTCAGGCCAATGCGAGTAGGACTGATACACCAACGGTTCAGTAGCTCGATTTATGTTTTAAGAACTATTACTGTTTATTTATTCAATCATCAAATTATGGTATAAAGTAATTATAGTATTTTGATTGCATATAAATGTGTATTTTTGTAAAAGATATTTTATGTTTTATATTTTTAGGTAAGTTCTGGTGGCAAGAGCGAATGGTGGGTCTACATATTATTTATAAGTACCTACGTTCATAGATATGAACGTTTGACAAAACAACACAACAACAATTTCACAAAAGTATGCCAATGTCAAGATGACATTGGCATACTTTTGTCAAATTGTTATTTCGCCCTCAGCGAGCTTACGGAATTAAAAATTGCAACACATCAACATGCTAGTTACTAAAATTAACAACTAACCCCCAGTTTCTGAAAGGCTGATCAACGAAAAATTAACTAATCATCTGTTAAATCTCATGTGAAGTACCTAAAAACATGCTAACAGCATGGATAATTAGTTTAATTTGATCTAATTAGTTATTAAATAGATGAAATTTAACTAATTATTCATGTTTTTAGCAACCCAAATGGTACTTCACATGAGATTTAACAGTTGATTAGTTAATTTTTCGTTGATCAGCCTTTCAGAAACTGGGGGTAAGACCGTAGACGGAGTATGGTACTTTTCTCTGTCTACGGCTAAGACAGACATCTGAATGGGCAGACGAAGCCTACGATACGCTACGGGTTTTCCAATTTTGATACGGAATCCAAAAAACGGAATCTGTCGTCACTTGTCAAATTCATATCATTATGAATCAACATCAGAAATGGTCATCGATGATTAATTGAAGTAATTTTCAATGACCTTTGATA
Source organism: Parascotia fuliginaria (assembly GCA_963082885.1). NCBI lineage: Eukaryota > Metazoa > Arthropoda > Insecta > Lepidoptera > Erebidae > Parascotia > Parascotia fuliginaria. Next base: position 5,952,031 of record OY720180.1, on the reverse strand, counting down.
TATTGGAAAAATTAATATTATAAATAAATTCAATAATATGACAGATAGTAACTCTAATAGTATCTAATCTTTAAAAACATCGACAACTCTTACAAATAAAATATTTTAAATAGTAAGATAAATAATAAGCACTTTAAAAACATATTGTATCTGATAGCACTCCTTGAAAATAATAATTTATTCGTAAAAACATGGTATAATAACCTAATGATCTAAGATAAAATGAACATGTGATTTTGAACACCATAACTAACCACATTACAAGTTGAAACCAACCGCCAACTGTTCCCTGTCGTTACAGGATTCTATTATCTATCAATAAATAGGGTCTATTGTGTGATTTGCAAAAAAACGTATAAATCGAATCGATCTTCCTAGCTGTCTGCCATTCACTTTGTTGGTGTGTTTCCATGGATCTAATGGCCACATTCCCCAAAGACCCATACATATTTGGTGGTAGTAAACGTCAAAATATTTTGTATCAGTTGTGCTAATGGTTTGTAAAGCCGACATTAAGGTCATATTGTTGTTGCTTTATTCGAAAACTATGTGTGACCAAATGTGAGAGGTTTTTAGTAAATCATGGTGTTTTGTGTGTGAAACACAATTGTTGTTGACGTACCTATACCTAGAAGTTATTATACTTAGTAAATATTTCAATTTATGTTACCTATAAAATACATCGAGACAGTTACAAGTTTTGATCTTTACAATCCGTGTTCATAAATGATTTTACAACAGTTTTCGTTTCTTTTTTAAGATTTCGATATCTACGTGTGACCGGTAGGTATAGACAGTGCTAAAACATAGGCAAAGAATGTTAGAAGGTGTATTTAGCATAAGCATAGACATGTGTTAAAAATATTGCGGCTTCGCAAAAATATACTACTTATTATGTGGTAGTAAGGAAAATCAATGAAAGTCATTTATACAATTAAAATTAACATTTCTGATTAGCGTGGACAATAGTCTCCCGATTAAAAGGAATGTTTATAAGAACACACAAGAAAAACATCATGAGAATTCGAGGACTATCTCGGAATACTTGATAAAATCCGACGAATGAATGTAATGCCATTATGATTAGCATTATTTTGTGGGGAGGATAGCGGATTCCGGTTTACTGGATAAAACGAAATTCGTCGACACAAAGAGAGTTTTTTAACGTGCTCTTTAGTTCCCCCAAACATCTGTGTTGGGATTGGGATTCGGTTTTAATCGTGTTTGTTACGCCATACGTCATTGATAGTTGAATGGTTTGTTTAAATATTTTGGTGATAGAACGCAAAAATGTGTTACATTCGTTAGCTTCAGCGGGTTCTGTATTTACCCTTTAGGGTATTTGAAACCGTATAACACCGATCAGACTAATTCTTATGTTGGTTTCGTAATCTGAAAATCCTAAACACATTTTATGAGAACTTCAATAAGATTCTTTAGTTAATAGCTAATACATTTGTGAGATTGGATAATTCATTTCCACTATGCATTTTTAAATACGGAACTCTAAAGATTCCTATACAAAGTGACACAAATTTTATTTATGTGGGGATTTTAATAAATAATTATAGACGTGATCTGTAAACATTAAGCTGAAATGTTTTATTTTTTAACATATTTTATAGTTCTGGATAATCCGGTTACTTTTGTCACGGGCAGTTTACTACAAGCTCAACTGCACTAAATATGAATCTTTATGTTTTACGGTGACATTAATCACAAAACCCCCGTGATTTATAGAAGCAACAACATAGATCGATTTACAGTTTATACTAGAGTTTACTAGCGCTCGCTCTTTACAACTACAGACCAACAAAAGACGCATTATGTACTTTATTGGTTTCAAAAGTAATAACACGACGTATGCTTGTAAATTATAATGTACTTATGGAACAGGAACAAAGAATTTGTTCATATGCATCATACATAATTACTGACATATTTTTGACGGGTTCTAATTTATGCAATGAAAAAAATTTTGTTGTTACCGATATTCCACCGACTACTTTTTTTAATATCAGAACCACCCTCTGCCACTGTTCGTCGGACGCCTCATTCGTATGAAATAGGTAGTAGTAGTATAATTAAAACTCAAATCGAAATATCCAGCACGCTACACGAGCATGCATCCCATCGTGTGTCAGTGACCGTTCCTGAATGGGCCCTAATTTTTTTCAGGCCTTCGATTTGTGGGTTCTTGCTTTGTGATACAAAATTAATGATTTTTGGTCTGTGCTTCGCAGCGTCAGCGGGTACAATGGAGGCAGTGACAATGGTGTCCCGCTGTCCACGATATTGACGGAAGGCCGCTTGGCCGCAGCTACCTACGCTCCTGGCTGCCCTACCGACCCTTTGTCTGCAAGAATTTTAGATACGTCATGTCATGAACCAAATAGAAGCTCGTGAGAATAATCACAATATTATACTAAAATAATTATTTAATACTGCATAACAACTCAGTGGTCAAAATTTACTTTCTTGATAAAGGCACTTACCTATTATTTCGGAAAGCGAGCATGGAATAAAACCGTGCGCTCCAAAATAAATAAATTAAGTAAGCATGGTAAATTACAGATGATTGCAAAAATGAGGTCATAATACCAGTTATATGAGCTTCAGTTTTGGATTTAAATATAAGCAGTACGTAATAGGTAACACAAGTTACATTGTTCGATCTTTGTTTTACAAAACCTAAACGTGACCTTAAATTATATTTAAAGGTACAAAGCATACTGCTCCAATAAATTACGTCTTTTATTTCTTGTAACAGTCCAAACATCTTGTATCGTATACTATTGTAAATGTGAACCATAGCGCACCCAAACATTAAGGGTGGTCTTACTTTTGTGACCAACTATTTAACCCAAATACGGTGCATTGTAAACGAGCGTCATTGTGGTCACCCCAACTTGGAACATTGTCGCATCAAATTTATGGCAATTCGATGTAATTTCATTAGCACCAAACTGTTTATAAATGTGTATGACCACAATATCAATTCGATTGACGACAGTCGCTGTTGTTATGGCCAATAAATTTTAGGATTATCTTGTCCGTAGGCCGTGATTAGGTACCATCAATGTTTTGAGGGAAAGTCGAAAATTAAATCGTTTAAGCCCAGTTAATGGCTGATATACAATGACATCAAAGCGTAATGATAAATTGCTGCAATTAAATAAGACTTGATTATGTATTAAATATAGTGTGGAACACCCACAATCACATTTTTCATTTAAATATTTAATAATGTGTTTAGAATAAGCAGCTTTTTGTATTTAGCAAATCCACTTATATTTCAGGATTAAGTCCACTGTTTGTACGCTCATGCCTTCTTAAATAGAGAAGTCAGAAGCATTGCCCAAGCTAGATTGACAATTTCAGAGTCTAGGTTTCTCCGCGATTTTCTTCACCTATCGAATTATTACCTAAATTAGGTAAAAATAATGCACATCGAGTACAGGCCTTGTTGGTATCCTAGTTCATTAATATCTGTATAGGGTTCAATAAGTAAGCTGCAACCTACCATGAAAAATGTAAAATGACTTCTAAATAAGTATTTAGGTCTTCTTAAACTAAATGTAAATCCAATTGTGCCATGAGTACCACGATCTTTTTCAAAATGAACGTTCAGTCGAACAGTGAATTTGCTATACAAATAACGGCAGGCGTTCTACAAGTTTTCATATAAATACTTGACCAAATCCGCTGTATCGACTTGTAAACAATTCCCGTAATTCATTCGGGATTCGCTTTGCGTTTAACAGAGATATACTGAAATGACCAATCACGAACGTGCGCGGACTATCGAACTGTAATGTTTACCTTAACGTGGTCATTGTTGTCACACCGATGTCCGTACATTACATATAGTTATTTACTAAGTCAATTTATAGCCCGTTACTGTAATTCCGCCTTATATAAACAATATTATCCTATTATGGAAGAACAACGCAAAGTACATAAAACATGCTAAGGAAAACGCACCTAAACCTTCTAAATTTAGAAGCGATTTCTCATAGCATGTGACTTGCAGGTGTCCTTAGTTAAAAGAGCAAAATAGGTAATGCTACATTACTGTTACCTTATATTACCATTATCTTTATTATACCTAATATAAGCCCTCTGTTTATCGTTTATCCACACCTTTAGCTCAATCAGTATGCTTTTCTAGCCTAATCAGTCTACCTATACTAAATAAAGCAGGTTAACCTATCACATGAAAAGATTGCAGGAAAATCATGGCGGGTTGCCTCTGCATAACTCTGCAAATATTAAGCTTAGTTGATAAGCATCATATTTTGTGATCTATATAAATAAATGCTTCGAATTTGACTAATTATACTAAGGTATGCTATTATGACAAAAACGTCACAAAATACCTTAGGAGGTGCCCGGTAGCCTTTACCTTGTAGTGGATTAACATGATGATGAAGACGCATGTTTTGCTTTTAAGATATACTGTCTTTGCTGAACTATTAAAATCTTTCCATTCATTTGTCTGTATCTGTCTTCCCACCACCGTCACACCAGCATTTTCTAGGCTTAGGTATAAATGATTACAGATATTCAATATTGTTCGCTAAATAATTTCGGTGTAACTTCACTACGAGTACATACCAAAGGTCGATACGATACTTACATTTACTAGAATCGACTATTTTTGTGTCCATTACTTTAATGTAATTTCTTTAGATGTTAGAAAAGCATGTTGGTATTTATCTAATGGTTTTATCCTTTTGGTAAAAGGTTCAATAGTCCGATAGTGGGTACGCCTATATTAGTAAATTCTTGTGATATACGGTCAGGTAAAGTCGTTCTACAATTTCATTACATTACAAACTTGATTCATTTTAATGTTAGTGACAATAATCGATATCATCTTTATTTAAACCAAGATAACCATTCCTGGGCATTATTCTAATAATTAAATACATGGTTATTTCATTATATGACTGGGACCGGCCATAAGCTCTTGTAGTAGCAGCTCAAAATGATAAAAAAGTAGGTACTACCACATTATGCTCCACTTACAATAGTTATAACCCAGCTTATAGGTACCATAAAAGGGTACTTACATAATATGATGGGTATAAAGTGTAGCATGTAAATACCAACAAGCGTACTTTCTATCTAGCCTTGTTTATTTAAAATAAACTATTACTTTTAAAAACGAGTTCTGTTTCACTGTGATGTGACCCATTCTTCTAGCTTATAGCACTGCCTTCTAGATACCCTGGATAAGTAAGAACTTTAGACATAGTTTTATTACGGTTATTCTCGTCACATAGAGATATGTCTGCCTCAAAGATATTAAAAAAGAATATGAAATAATAGAACCTATTCCTTGCTGGTCTCCTTAGAAAGAAACTCTGTTGAAAATAGGCATACTGAAATGTAGCTCCATCAGAGAAGGATCGATAATCCATGTCTTACTGTCAGATTTATTTAAAATAAACTATTACTTTTAAAAACAAGTTCCGTTTCACTGTGATGTGACCCATTCTTCTAGCTTATAGCACTGCCTTCTAGATACCCTGGATAAGTAAGGACTTTAGACATAGTTTTATTACGGTTATTCTCGTCACATAGAGATATGTCTGCCTCAAAGATATTAAAAACGAATATGAAATAATAGAACCTATTCCTTGCTGGTCTCCTTAGAAAGAAACTCTGTTGAAAATAGGCATACTGAAATGTAACTCCATCAGAGAAGGATCGATAATCCATGTCTTACAGTCAGATGAAACAATTCGACACAGAAGAAGAGCTGAGATGCAAAACCGACTGCTAAACAGGGGTGCCTATAACACCGCAAAATTTTTGAATTAAAACCCGCTACTGAGTATTTAGATGTGATTGTGATTATACATACCCATATCAAAGAGCCTACCGCAACACAAGGCCATCAAGACTACACCGAAGCATATTAAGTACATATTTGATTATGAATGGTAAGTACCTACGGCATCCAACGACAGGACAGACAACATTTACACATAACACAGCTAAAACAAAACCAGAGTCGACTAGGTAGGTACCTATTTTGTTTTACAATAAGTGAAGTCGCCGGTTAAAAATAAAACAATTAGTAAAACAATTTATACTGTCTACAATAAATTCTGAAATAATTAGACAATTTTCATAATTATGAACCTCTCTAATGAACCGGCTCATCGGGATACAAGTACCTCACTAATATATTTGTGTCGAAATTGTCAAAGTTAGAGGTGATTAAAAAACTCATTCATACAGCAAAAGTATTTACGACCTTTTAAACTTAATTACCGACCCATTACTGTCTGTAAGTTAATGTAGTTTCGAATGAGAGCAACAGGGCCACCGTGTTGTCCAAGACCGGATCAATTGATATTGATGGACTTGACACATTCGAGAACTGTTTTAAGAGACTGGCCAATCCGCTGTCTGACCTCACAGGGATGGTAATTGTATCTACACACTATACAAGAAATATTAGATGCTTTGTACAGAAGTAGTGAAAATATTGCACTTAACGCACGCTACTTTTAAGCATTAATCAACTTAGGGTCTAAAGCCAGAAACAAATCTTAAAAAAAATAAGGTGACGTAAAGTTCGACTCCTTGCCATTTTTACCAAATTCTAAAGTAGTTAAGTACTTAAGTATGTTTTCTAAATGTGATATTAAACTAAATACTTCTAAAATTTAATATTAGGTCATACCTCTAGTAGACATCATGAGTGTCATTGACAACACAATAGTGTAAGGTGGTAGCTACCGTTTCGATGAAAGTATATCTAATGAATAGACACCCAAGCGGCAGATACCTATTAATTGTGTGATTCACATTTGTGTTTTGTAAAGATACCCAGTAAGTCGCAACATAGAGCTTATTCCTTAGTGGAGCAAAAATACAACGTTATAAAAAAGATTTAAATGCGTGCCATTAATCAGGATTAAAACCATTTTTTGTTGAAGACTTATTGTAGCCAATAGTTTGCATTTGGGATACATAAATACTTTTCTAGATTTTCTCATAATGGATTTCTTCACAGATGTCAGTAACGATGTAAAGATTATCATCACAAGTCAAGTCACCAAGTGGACCACTGACTCATCAGCCACCATGAGCCAAAAAAATAGGTACAACAAAATAGTTGTACACGGATAAAGATCAGAACTGGTCTATTTCGTTGGCATGTTGGTAGTTGCCAAGAAAAAGGGTACAGATTTAAAAGATCAAAATAATAATATTAATATTGACAAAACAAATGCATTATCCGTCAATAATAATTAGTGACTGACTCACAATTACTATTGTATTTTACGCATCATTAAATTTAACTACAATGGCCTTTTAGTGACGTGAAAGTGGACATCTTTATGTTTATATGTCGTTAAGATTAAAGTGTTTCGTCGTTCGTAAGCCCGCCGTCTACCGCAGTTCTCTACGGTGCGTGGTATATCTGAACGCATTACCATAACTCACTACATTTTCACCGCTATCATAGTCGTGGTGCATTTGTGAGTTGTTATAGTAACCCATCAGTTTAAACCTGTTCCAAATAAAACTCCTTAGATAAATATTATGGCGATCGCACTCACTATCGTACCACATGTATATAAATGGCATAATTTTTTTTTTCTTGCAATGCATGTCGCTCTGTACAATTATGATTTATATTAACCCTTCGCATTTGTAATGTTTTTTAGAATATGGCATTAAAATGGTCGTTATGATGAGACTGTCGTTCGTCCGTCTGTGCTCCGTATATAATATATTACCTATCTCCTTCTCCCTTTACTGTCAACAGCGTCTTGATTAAGGCTATGCTAAACACGCAACTCGTAAAAACTCACACTAGACACCCAGAACCACAGTGTGATCTGTTTGCTTCGAGATGCATGAATGTGTGTCGTGATTGTATGAGTTTTTGAGAGATGATGGATGATTAATAGCGACAAAATGGCAATATGTATAATATAATTTTTAGACTAAGATACTAGATGCTAAGATATAAGACTTGTAATTTTTAACCCTTTACCGCATATCGTCACAAATTTGGAACATTCAGCTTTTGGTATAATATATTTATTCCTGTGACATCTATGATCTTTTCTTGGAACTAATTCGTATGTAGGGAGTGTAACTCACCTAATATGCGCCAGTGGCGCCTCTACAGAGGTGCCTAGGAACTAAAATCGACTATTTCGTCAGTTGGTTTCCAAAATTTGACAGATTGTCAATTCGCTGGTTTTCAATACGATTTTTTATTGGTTTTTTGTTAATATCTGAAGAAAATTAGTGATTCACCTGATACAACAATGGACCCACAGGCTTTTTACGGCAAAAGAAGTAAGTTCAAACCATAATATGTAGTGAATATTATCATTTTTTAAATGTTCCGAATTTGGAACACCATGCAGTTGTTATGTTTTTTGAAGTACCAAATATGGAACTTTATGCACTCCAGTCAATAGTTTGAAAGTTCCAAATCCGGAACATTATGCAGTGTTAGACCACAATACTTTATCACTAAATATGGAACAATATGCGCTCCAATCAATCATTTACAATTTCCGAATCGGGAACATTATGCAGCGTAAGATCTTTTATACTTTCAGGGTATTATTAAACCCTGCAGCTAATGTAATTTTTAAGTAGGATAATTAAAAGTAGCGCATAACAAGTTTATAATAATTGTATTTTATGGGCTGTATGATCTCCCAGCCCTGAGTATATATAATATAAAATTATGTGTATAGGTACGTAATTATTTTTAGTAAATTTTTGGTTGTTATCTTTGTTTCAACAAAGATCGCAACTGTTTTAAAAACTTTCACACATAATTTCTTTAATTAAATAGCATAGTTTCACGTTGTTTCTTTTAATTCCTGTTTTTCAATGTTATACATAATTCGATCACACCGCATGTTGTACCAAATTTGGAACGTCTGAGTTTTAGAACTAGAACGCATGGCGTTCCATATTTGGAACAATTACTTTTACCTATGTATCTTTTTTACATGGTCTTCTATATTTTTTTTTATATTTTTTTGGGGACCTATAAATGCCCTATACCGACATATATTTTTTCCAAAGGATTTAAAAAATCCATGCGGTAAAGGGTTAAGTGTATAATCATTTTTATTATCTTCCTAATTTAGATGTATAGGTATACATATAAGTTTTTTAATTACGGATGCCCTGTTTCAATGTCATATTGTACATTTTACAAATAAATAAATAAGTATGTTTTCTTAGCATTGTTTCTATAATTCTTTTTAGAGAAAATAAAACATCCATGTCGATAGATTACGGTAAGTACCACTTAATATAAGTTCAGCCTTTATGCTTCTTTACCACCTAATTTGTATAAATAAACTGTACAAAATTTAAAATCTATCTTATATCACCTACATGAATATAAAGAGTACTAGAAAAAAATAAGTAAAGATTAGGTACCTAATCTTTACTTATTTTTTTCTACACCAGGTGTAATACACCGTTTTGACTTTACGGCTTTACAATAAAAGGCGAGACCACACAAACATCACTGTTTACCGCCAACAATTTCTCACTATTGTCATTGTCATAACAAGATCAGTTACAATAAATCTTATTAAAAGTAAAGCCGCACAACACCATTCATGATGCTTGATCCGACCTCAATAGAATTGTTTGTTATGTACCTACAAAAAGCTTTTGTAGCTCACATCTGCTCTACCTGAGTCCATGTGGCAACTGGTAAGTTGATAAGACTTGCATCATGAAACTGTAATTTCTGCTATAAATAATTGTTAAAATTAAACGTACTATGTAGGATCATCATAACAAAGACAGCAATGCACCACGACAATATATCAGCCGAAAGACGTCTACTGCTGGACATAAGCCTTCCCCAATTTTCACCACCTTTTCACCACCGGTCGCGAGCCGCCCTCATCCATCGATTGCCGTCATCCACGGTCACCACGGCATCACTGAGACAAAAATCTAAGAAAGCTCACTTATATGTAGTAAGTTGATATTTCTATTAGCTTGTTACCTAGGTAGTTTTAATAAGGATTACTTAAAATTTATTTGCTTGCCTCGAGAATACACGTAAGAGGTTTTACGCCTCATGAGTGGCACCGTCGCTTTAATGTCATATTTCGAAGTTTTAAATTTTTATCATTTAATCTTAGCTATATTTTTAAAATATTAATATATTTTGCTAACATGCTAGAATTAGGTAAAAGCTGTATAATACCTACTTATTAAGCGCCATCTAGTAACAGCTTAGAAAACTACTGAAAAACGTGTCATGCAGAGCAGAACGTTTGTAAGGGTGAACGTCGCTCATGGACGACTCGGAGTCCCTAGCATTGCTCCTGCAATTTCAGGTAGGTACTGCGAAGCCGCTGGGCGCTGCCTACCGTGAAGGGAGTGTAGGGTAGGTGAAAGGATTGAAGGAGTTGAGAAAAAGGAAAAGGGAGAAATTGGGCTTCCGGCATTCTCACTCACCGAATGAAACACAAACATAAATTAACAATATTGGCAGCAATCGCACGTTCCAGCTACTATCCTTTTCTGTCGCTCAGAAACTTCATTTACAAAAACAAGAAAGAGAGCGACAATGCGACAGCATGCAGCACGCCGCACTTTAATATAATTATTAATATTAAACACATAGATTATACTTAGGTACTTACTATTCTTCACACTACTATTTTATTTTGCACAGGTTATAAATATAACCAATGATATTCTATTTAACAGACACTCACAAAGAAAACGAAAAAAGTGTTCCGCGCAGCAGCCGTTGCACACATACAACATAACATACCTACGTTGTACACAATCTTTATTCGTTAAGAACATTATAGTGTATGATCTATGGCTATGAAAGAAGAATGTGTGTAACGCAGAGTCCTTGTTCTGAGACGCAGACTAAAGGCATTACGTCCCAAATAGGACGTTTTCGGGTCTTCACGATTATGTGTTCATAACTTATCTGTAAAATAAAATATCATTCAATATATCCTATTTTTCAATGTTGAGCTCTATCTGAGATTTTGCGACTCGAGAGTAGTTAAGTAAGAAGTAATATAGACAGTAAACTTTGATTCAAAACGCTGCACAAATGGCAAATGTTACTATAACCTATTGCGACTAATGTTAAGTGTAAGCAGGAAACAAATAAATAACTTTAATGCTCAAAATTGTATTATTTTTTTACTGACATTTTCGTTTGACAGTAGATTTACTCTAGTGATGTTCTAATGTAGTTCTACCAAATATAATTAAAATAATATCCGAAACTGTATTTTGTTATCACGGAAGATGGTTGTCATTTAATTTCATCCACATTTTTTCAATTTTATCATTGCATTATACCATTAATATTATCAACAAAATATAATTCTAAACTTGGCTCTGATGCCAAAAAAAAGGAGAAGAAGAAGAAAATAATATCCGTATCCACTTCTTATACAACAACGCACATCTATATATTTGATTTCTATTTATAATAATGTATAATAATATTTAAATGAATTATTAATACATTGTTTATACAAACGACACAGTTTGAATAACGCACCATATTACCATTTGCCCATACTATCTAAAGAATCCTTATAAACGTAAAACTAAAATAACTACTAACCTATGTAGAATAAAAATATACCTTATTTTGTTTGAAACACACAAATTAAGAATCCAAATAATTTTTAATAACATTATTATCCGCAAAAGTTACCTGTATAAACTAGTAAATTCTATTCGGAATTTCGGATATGTGATCTGTGGCACATCACTAGACCATCGGCATCGTAAGTTCATAGCTTGTGCAGTTGCATGCATTCACTTTGTTTGCTTTGTTTTGAATCTAGTGCTCAACAAGTTTTTGGTGGTATCGTGTTAATTTCACAATATAATAGAAGCTCAATCAAATCTGGCTCTAAACTATGGACTTATGTTGGAAAAAGAAGTGGTAAGTTAAAACTTCATACCTATTTAAAGTTTTGAACGGTTAGTACTATTTTTTGATACTACCATGGTTAGGATTATGAATATTTTTGATAATTAAAGTGCATATTGTATTGGAATCGTATACAAAAACTAATTGAATGAACGTTTATTTTGATTAGAAATACTTTTTCGCTTCTGTTGATATTAGTCTGTGTTATTATTTTCATTTTTGGTGGCGAGTTTTCACTCTAAATTTGTTGCGGAATTGCATTGATGTTGTATTACCAAACTGCATTTATTTTGTTTGGAAGGAAGCTGATAATTGCCCAAGCAATTGTATGTATGCTTGTTGCATTGCTAAATGACAGAGCATTTGCTAATATCATTGATAAAGAATCAACTTGTCTTACTTTGGTATTTTTTTTAACTTGTTGACCTATGTACAAGGATATCAATCTAACATAAATTTGTCTTTTAAATACACAAATATTTGATTACTTATTTGCTTTTGACAATCTAATAATTATTATTTCTGACCCTATGAAATTGAATTCTATGCTTTGATAAAATACTGAGCTTAAAGCTGTAATAAAAATGATATATGTAAGTATATTATTTTTATTTTTCTGGCCATAACAACCTTTGGCATTAGTAAGCATTACAAACTACTAACAAAGCTGCACTGACCATATAAATAATACTATAGTTGGCTAACTTATGTAGGTATATATAAATTTTTTTTATTAAATTCTTTATACACAAAAGCAAACTTTGTTTAGAAAAATCAATAACACAACAGTTGATTTTTATGCTCACTACTAATTTAGAAAATAAATTCTAAATTAGCCATTTTATCAAGATTTTTGATGACTCAGCAATTTTGCTCCATCTTAAATAGTTGTTTCAACAACAAGTTGTAGGAATTACTCTATTTTAATTTACATAAATATTAAGAAAATGCCTTAATGAGCACATAAAATATGCAAAGATATTACCTTTCGAACTAGAGGCATAACTAAATGCTAGTATCCGAGGTTCTACTAGCACTGCTGAGGTTCTTGATTAGTCGCTATCACTACTTATATCCAATGAACCTTTTTTGCTACGATTAAATCTTATTGATATAATCCCACTGTTAATCTGATTCATTATGTAAATCCTAATAATTATACAAAATTTCCTTACACTATATAATTTCAACATAATTAGAAATACTTAATTTTTTTACATTTTTTACTATAGTAGATGTATTCATCATCAACGTCATCTACAGCCTTTAGGTACCCACTGCTGGGTGTAAGCCTCCCTAATTGAATCCCACTTACACCTATCTTGTGATGCGCCAAGCCAGGAGTTACCCGCGACTTGGAATACTTATAAACTTCTGAGAATGAATTCTCTGAATGTATAGTGAAAGCATAGTGAAGTAAAGTAAAATCGCGAAACAGCCAGAAGTAAACAGTGATTTTGCTTTAATATTATTCAGAGATAAAAATGAAAATGAAAATTCATTTATTCATATAGGTTAATTATGAATAAATAAAATTTCATTCAATTCAATGAATATTTATTCATGTAGGTTAATTATGAACAAATAGATTTTCATTTTCATGTCTGAATAGTATTAAAGCAATAGTAGATGCAACTGATGCATATGAATAATCAGAATAATAGATGCAACATAAAAGCTTATTAGCAATCATCATACCTAAAAGCAACAATTCTGAAATGTTTATTACATTTTGTGGTATTACACAACAAAAAAATTATGCCACACAAGTGTCATATTAAATTAGGGTTGAATGAACTTACCATCATTATATTGCAATAGACTAAAAAGTACCAGTTTGAGTATTAAACTTCTATGCCACTAGTAGTTTTATTTATTCTGTTAATTTAGGTAAATTTGTAAGTCAGTTATCTGGTACTTGCATAGTTCATAGTCACAGCTGTTGTGCTAGAGCTTATGAGTTTAATTCCCACATGGCATATTTAATATAAATAATAATACCAGCCTGTTTACTGCCCCACTGCAGGGCAAAGACCTCTTCTCACATAGAGAAGCTATGAGCATTGATAGCCACTCTTGCTCAAGGCAAAGATTGGCAAGAATGTGTAATTAATAAAAAAAACATTTCTAATCTGAATGTAGTTTGTTGTAAAGCAAAAAAATAAAAAACACCTCACAAACCATAGCTTGTTCTCTAGCCCTCATTAGTTGTGTTGTCTTTTAGCAGTTTGCTATGCTTTATTTAATTTCACAATTATACAATTGGACCATGTAAAGTCTGAAATAAACGGTTATTATTATTATTAACTGTGCATATGTTCAAAAGAATCAACTATAATAATTAATTTGTAATTTAGTTGTTGTGTACCTATTTTCTGTCAAGGTCGTACTCATAGTGTTATTAGTTCTAGGTTAATTATTCTACTAATATTATAAATGCGAAATGTGTGTGTGTGCGCGCGTGCGTGTGTGCGTTCGTGCGTGTTCGTGAGTGTGTGTGTTTGTTTGTTTTCGATTTCGATGAAAATTGGTATGTTGGTACCTAAATTTGGTGCGGGAGACAGACATAGAATACTTTTAATTCAATCGTTCCGAGTCCCGAGTTACATTAATTAAACACATATAATGTGGTACTTTGTACCTATATACCAGCAAAATTTTAAAACTATCATAGACATCAAATTTATTTTCGTAATACAACTAAAAGACGTAATAATTGCAAGGGCTTTGTTATAAATAGGTACTCCTGACTCCAAATATAAGCCAAGTGCCTGTTATCAGTCTACTAGACCAATTTCCGTTCAAATGACACTAATTTGACGACAAATAGTACCACTAGATAAGGTCTACTGACCTTGGCATCATATAATAATGTTTTGTTGACAATTGAAGAAACAATTCACATAAAGAGTTTGTTTCCACAAATCATTTGTGAATTTGCATAAAAAAGAGGACAGTTCATTCGCCGAGACGTTTACAATTTTATATAACGTAACATATCAACATACGGAAATAATCCTTATGTCCTGTGTATTAAAGGTGATACTTGGTTTTTAGAGTAGTAATAATAGGTACCGCATTATACGCATCAGCGTTGTTGATAGGGTCGAATCTCGTCAATAGCACACGTATTTTGCCAACTAAAGGAATTTATTATTTAAAATGAGAGACTGGAATAGGTATGAGTATATTATACAATAGTAAGATACTTAAATAATTCTAAAAATAAATAAGTACAAATCCGTTCTAAAACAAGTCCAATAAACGTACCTCTACCTATGATGCGTTAATTATAAACGAGCCGGGGGAGTTTAGATCAGGAATACCTATTTGAAAATTAATAGGTAATATTTATTTCTCAATTATTGTGTCAAACCTCGAAAAATCGCTAAGGACTTACGGAATCCGAATCAATGAAACCGAGGAATGAAACTTTTGACTTACCTACTTCTATAATAAAACGTTTATGCTTTTGTTTAAGCTCGGCTCAAAATTAACACTTGACGAAATAGATAAACTTTATAGGTACATTTCTTAATTTTCATTGCTTTCGGTTAGTTTATTGTAGGTCTGTACAAGTCATTCAGTACAAACGTCAAGTGAATTGCTACTGTCTCATACCGTGGCCTTTTATCATCTATCACTAACATTGATTTAACGGCACTAGAGCGCGCAAGAAGTTAGCTTAGAGCATTTTAACGTGTTCGTACCTACGTGCTCGCTCCCCAGAGCGGTCTCTTCAAAGTTTTCTTTTGTTTCAGCTAATTCTAGTTCTTGATTCCCATTCTTGCTCATTAATCTTTTTGTGTAGGTAAACGCTAAAACGAGCTTTCGTTTACAGTAAAAGATCAAGAAAGAATGCTCTTGTTCTAGCTCTAGCTCTTTGTTCGTTTGGTCTAAACCCACCATTACAATTATCTAATGGTGGATTTACACCAAACGAAAAGTTTGATCTATACGTTTGATCTAATGATCAAACGTATTTTCCTATGCAGTATGTAATTTGTATGAATTTCTAAGGATCTCAAATTATTTCTAGTAATATAATAAAGCCTATGTTACTCACTGAGAATGTAGCTTTCTAATGGTAAACGAATTTTTGAAATTGGCCCAGTAGTTTTTGAGTTTATTCGTTGCATAAAAAAATACAAATCTTTTTCTCTTTATAATATTAGTATAGATAATGAATGACAGGGTAATTAATACATACACATTATATTATTTTATTTTATTATCCTACACCACGCACATCATCGGTACACTACACCCACACTACACTTAAACACATTGTGCTTTGTTTGACATTCGTATGTCTGGGAGCCAGCAGAAAACCAGCGCTAGGTTTAACTAACCTAGCACATGCTGAGCTGGACACCCTTTTGGTACAATAGGGCACACGCTGGAGAATTAGTTTTATTAATTAGAATTTATAAAATTTTTCCTTTTTAACTAATTAGGTTATATTTAAATATTTTACTGTTTGTCCAACTTTTTTTTTGTTAAACTATAAATGCTTTTCTCTTGTGTGTGTGATTGTCTGTATCAAATATTTTTTTTCTTTCTTTCTTTCTTAATCAGTCATATTAATCCAAATCGAAGAGTTTTAATAACATTAAAGGCATTCGTCATTTTCGTCAACATGCAGGTCAATCGTATTCTATTTGATCGTTCTTTTACATAAAATTTGAGTGTTATTTTTTAACAATGTTCGGCAGTTCAGGTAACTGATACTACAACTAACTAATTTCTTCTTTCTCCTTTTATTTAATTTGAAGAGTCGAACAGGCTCGTCGGTAAACGTTCTACTACGAACTAACTTGTTCTGCATTCCTCTCTGTTTTTAACTTCTTTATAATACGTTGACTTTCTCTTTTATTTGCTTCATACTATGGTCTAGGTCTACCCCTCTGTTGTCTTTGATCTTTCCTTTAATCAATAATTCATCGAGACATATATCGTATTTTAGCATCTCGCCTCTTGTTTTGTTTAAATATTAATACTACTTA
Source organism: Parascotia fuliginaria (assembly GCA_963082885.1). Classification (NCBI taxonomy): domain Eukaryota; kingdom Metazoa; phylum Arthropoda; class Insecta; order Lepidoptera; family Erebidae; genus Parascotia; species Parascotia fuliginaria. Next base: position 5,935,081 of record OY720180.1, on the reverse strand, counting down.
GACAAAATAAATAAAATGACCTTTCTCAATGATTTAGTCAAGACCAATAAAGTGAATTTAGAACGAATCATGTTACCTATTCTTGTTTATTATAAGCGCAAAATAAAATTGCGAACGACGTTTCTGTGGACTCCTTTCACATTTTTGAGGATCATATTGTAGTATCAGTTCAGGTAACTGATACTACAACTAACTAATTTCTTCTTTCTCCTTTTATTTAATTTGAAGAGTCGAACAGGCTCGTCGGTAAACGTTCTACTACGAACTAACTTGTTCTGCATTCCTCTCTGTTTTTAACTTCTTTATAATACGTGACATTGACTTTCTCTTTTATTTGCTTCATACTATGGTCTAGGTCTACCCCTCTGTTGTCTTTGATCTTTCCTTTAATCAATAATTCATCGAGACATATATCGTATTTTAGCATCTCGCCTCTTGTTTTGTTTAAATATTAATACTATTTAGACAAAATAAATAAACTGACCTTTCTCAATGATTTAGTCAAGACCAATAAAGTGAATTTAGAACGAATCATGTGACCTATTCTTGTTTATTATTAGCGCAAAATAAAATTGCGAACGACGTTTCTGTGGACTCCTTTCACATTTTTGAGGATCATATTTGTTGTAAATTAGTTTTTATTTTTTAAGACCACGAGATGCATATATTTTAATAGGTTAATGATATAACAAGGTGTATGAGGGCAGCTATAGGTCGGTTTAAATTGGAGATGCTTCAGAGTGGTCTCTAGCCAGTAGTGGACTGGTGGTCTTTCCGATAAAATGATTATTATAATGAAGACGAATAGATTAAACACTAAAATTATATCTACTTCTTTTAATTGATTTACGACGTATTGTTTTTTTTTTTTTGTTGATTTACGATGTCCATAACTAATTAGCTATGATCTCTATGCACCAATGAGTTTGACTTTGACTGTGACCTAACTAAAATAGATGTTTGTGTATCTTTCGTATCTGTTATGCTCGTGTTGAAACATAAATGAATGTTTAAATTAAAATAATATACAAAACTGCAGTCCATAATAATTCATTAGAAGCTAATACCTATTAATTAATGTGTCTCATTTGTCCAATGAGAGCATAGAAGAGTGTGATTGCATTAACCAAAATACTATAAGATTTAACTTTGAATCATTATTTATAATCATGTAAAAAACTAAATTTTTCAGTCGCTATGTAAACCTCTGCGGCTTGTTTGTTTACGATGACTAATGAGATTGTATTCATAATAAATAAAATAGTATTAAATATTAAATAGGTACCTAAAACCGCACTACACAGTTAAATAGACATTTCATTAATTTTGAACTGATTATTTTTATGACGTTTTCTGGTTAAGTTAGAGTTAATGTTTTATTTTGTATTGCGTGCAAAATTTAAGCATTAACTTGCAGAACAATTGATCTTTTGAGGCTTCCGTCGACTAGGACCGCAATCAACTCGCACCGCGGGCCTAGTTGCCGGATCCATTTAATTTTAATATTTTCTTACCGGCGACTGAGACCACCAATAAATGAATAAATATATCTATAGTTCAAGCTAACAACAGTGCAGTCAAACGAAAAAATGTTTAAGGTAATAATTAAAGAAATCTCTTTGATCCAGAAATATCGGTAATTTACCACGATAATATAATGACATGGTGTCTCGACATTCTACCTTAGATATATTTAATAGTAGTCTCAGTAAATTCAAAAGTGAAATTAGACGTATTCCATGTATCAGCAGTTCCAATTCCGGTTGATAAAGGACATATAATATTTTTGTATTATCACAACTAAGTAATTTTATATTTGGAGCATCTGTGCACACATACGTAGAGTTACAAACTAACTTTCTATTTCATATATTTACTGTGTTTCTTTATGTTTGTATCTTGTTTTGTGAGCCAATAAATAAATAGATAATGACGTTTATTTCATGTGCCTGTTTTTGAATCAAACAGATTTCTTTAATTGATAACATTAAACTTACCTTATCTAAATTGGTTACAGTATTGATGAATTAAACACGAGCGCACGGCAAATGTTTGTGTTTAAACCATAGCCACGACAATAAGAGGCAGGCACTGCGCACTCGTGAATTGCAATAATTATAACAACAAACAACCACTAGAACTCGTTTATCCAATTAGATCCTTTAAATGACACTGGAATATCAAAATAATAGTTATGAATATCAAAATAACATAAAGACAATTCGCCTACAAGTTGCTCAGCCAACAGCACTGCTGCTGTTGGTTGACTTATAAAAAAAGAGCGAAAATCTTAATCACATTTTCAATCGTAAGAAAATGAATTATAATTAAAGTACGCAGTGACGGTGATTTTGAGTTTCTCATTACTATCTAATAGTATCATGATCATGAATGACGCATGCCACATCTATTTGTGTTTCAAGTGAAACAAAATAAAAATCTTCGTCTGTTTTTTGTATCGCAACAGGTAGTATATGTTATTCCGGTCTGATCCTTTCAATCTGGTACCCTGGGAATCGGTTTATTTTTACTATAGTTGTAAATTATAAAGTAGATGAACGCTCACTAAATTGAGCGTCATTGCATCCATTACATGGTATGTGCAATGACCTTTCTTGTGGATTACCTATTATTGGAGTCACTTTGGTAGGCTAATATAAAAAAAAAAAAAGCAGTTTTGAATAAATCTGATCTAACTGGGAGTCATTATCTGTATTGTCATTATCCGCGTTACTTTCACCAGCTATGGGCTACCAGTTTACCCAGTAAAGATTAAATATCAATCCTCTACACACAAAATTGTATCCTATTTGATTATTTTTATTAGCATAAATTGCATAGGTACAGGCAGCAACACAGTGCCTGCAAATGATGATCTCTGTAAATCATGATCAAAAGCCATTAATCTAAGGTGCACATACGAAGTTTGTAAATCAATGCACGATAAACCCGTATCCCGTATCTATTATGATCAATCAGTAATAGATTATATCGATGTTGACATATTTATGCACGAGATAATACCTTTTGTTTAAAGTATTAGGTCGATGACATGACATGATGTGATAACATTCAATGTTATCAGTACGTTACGAATAATGACGCAGTAGGTATAATTAGTGAAATGATTGCATTTGATTGCATGTGATACCATTAACATCCGTAATTCTTTATCTATCGCTTAGTGAGTAATTTTTGCTAATCGATACAAAGGAAAATACGGACTTAATAAATTATGATAGGGTTTTTACTACGTACCTATTACAATTCACATCATTTCTCGCACGCCTGTTTGTATTCAAATATTTTGATTATACAAGATGAGTCCTTGTAGTCTGTGGTCTAGAATAGAATATCTCCTGTGGATGTCGTAAGAGGTACTAAACGTACAGCATTCTCACTGCGATTCAGCAGATTTTTTTCAGTAACTTTATACAAATCCTCCCGCCATCTCCGTCTCGGCAATCCGCGACGCCGTTGCTCTTCTGGCAAGTTACTTCTTCAAATTGGGAATACAGTATACTATTAGGATATACAGTATACATGTACATACACAATTGCGCTCTATCAAAGAGCGCACATAGTAAATTTCGTACCTATTCAAGTCGTCAACTCCAAAAATTACTTAAGTTTATAGCTCATGCTCTTACTTTAAAATAAATAAAGCAATAGCAAAATTATCCTGTGATATTTCACATAATATTTATTACTTAACGTGAGACTAGTATTTTTCTTAGCCAAAATGGCTCAGTGACAGTGCGGATATGACTCCGACAAGAAACCACCTAAAACTAACAGTCAACGCGTGTGAGGTGTAAGGTGACAATAATATTTTTTAAAACACTGAATCAAACAAGTCTACGGCTCGACGGTTCGCCTGATGTGCTGACGTTATTGTCTACAGAAGCTTGTAATAAATGAGGTGTTAATTTCGTACCTACAGTCAATAAAACAAAGTTCACCTGTTTCCAAAGTGGTCGTCCCAAAAGGCGATATGGATTCCCTGCCCACCTGCAGGGAGACAATAATATTTTTAGCAAATATTTTATTCTGCCTAGCGATTTACATGTTACGACTAAAGGTATTTTCTCGTAAGACTGTTCTATTTAAACTAGAAGCTCTATTATGCAGTACCCCTTTATGATGGATCATGTCGAGCTAAGTAGATCGCTATGGCATAGCTAAATACTTTACTCAAAGTCTATTCGTCCCATAATTTCAATGGGAAGTTTGATCAGTAACCAAAGGTAGCATCTGTTCACGAGCCTGACGTACTGTTCACAGATACCTATAACACGTCATGCTTTCGGATGAGTTCTGAAGCCTTCTTTTCTCTTACTTAAATAGTATTATTCCCAATATTAACTTAATAGATTCAGAATAAGGAAAAATATAGGTATGCATTGATTATTTATGATTCAGATAATACGGCCTTGATAATCACAGTGCGGTCAATGACACGTTCTCCGAATTTAAAATATTACGTGTTTCTAGATGTTTACTTATCATCTTATGTAGGTGATGCCAATAAGCAAGGTCATTATTTTTATAGTACTTACCATAATATGTACAATACGTCTCTATTCATTGGTAGTATGAATCTTGTTTAACTACGGAATACACGTGTGTCGTTATTTGCTAATAAGTGTCTCACACAGTCCATATAAAACATTTTATTCTCTATTTAACTGTATCTTAATACAATTTTATTTTGTTTAAGTGATTGTGATTTGATAAAGGTACTAGGTTTTGATTTTATTTGATCGAAGAAACCTTATATTCAATAATATAATACAATTTGACTACACTTTTGATATTGCTAGTTTTGATAAGTTGATAAGTATCGAGAGTTTGCTTCTCCATTTGAATATTTGTTTGAAAAGTTTATGTCTGCTTTTTTTGCTGTTAAGTTGTGAATGAGTATTTATATATGTTTATATATTTATTGTATTATATTTGCATGATGTGGTCTCCTCTAATTGAAGGAGTACATTGAAATATATTTGTGTCCTATTTACCTACTTTTAAGTTACAATTGTGTACATCCTTTGTTGGAGATCCTTAAATATAATAAATAAATAAATAAAGGGAAAATTTTATGTTGTCGTAGATGATTAACCAATCGGTAAGATGGACCTCAGGAAGAAGCAGTTGCTTCAACGACATCAGCGGGAGATTGTCGATGATCTAAACGTCAATTTCATACTTGATGAGCTGATAACAAACTGCGCTCTATCAATAGAAGACTTTGATCAGATATATAAGCAGGTGAGTTTATTTATTGTTTGTTTTTATATAGAAGAAGCGAGGATTGACGCCTAACAAGGTAAAGATAGCAAAAATGGGTGATAGCGGCTTAGTACCTACTGATTAAAGTGTACAGTGTGTTAGTACAGTTTAGTGTTTTGGCTAATAATAACACAATGGTGATGATGTTAAAGCCTACACAACACGGCACCTCAGTGATATAAAGCCTATCATTGCATATCATTTAAAACTTTGTTATAACAATAATAATAGGAAGAATATGGAAAGTAAATGAAATTTATATTGTACCAATAGTTATATCAACCACAGGAGTTATCCCTAAATATTTGCTTCATAGCCTCAAAATACTTGATTTGTCACCAAATACTTACATTAACATACAAAAATCTGCCATATTAAACACATGCAGAACAGTTAGGGATTTCATACAAATCAATGAGAACGAAATAACACAAATAATTACAGATGATACTTAATCATTACACACTACACGCTACATTAATTTGGTAACAACCCGTAAATGTAGTTTTTACCAGCTCAGTAGCTGAGAAAAGCAACATGTTTAAAATGATAATAGTTTTTTTTAATTTCAGCCAAGCAGGACACAACAAACCCGGTTCCTTTTGGAGACATTAATACGCAATGGGAGCAACGATTCTTACCAAATATTTGTTGATAGTTTGCAAAAGGACTACAATTGGCTTTGGGAGAAATTCGCTTTAGAGAACAACAATCAAATGCCAAATGAAAGCTTCGAAGATAGCCTTAGTAAAGGCGACGTGCCGCGGTTACCAGATCATTATGTTAGAAGATTATCCGTGGTAAGTTTGTATGAACCGAGCATTTTCATTTCTTAGCCTGTCTGTCAGTCTCTTCAAAGGAAAAGAGCTAACCGTTACTAATAGAACCTCAAAAGCGAAGCATAGTTGAATACTTCAGCGTCTGCTTACCATGTAAAATATCAAACATGATGACGAATTAATACTACTGCAAATACAATGTTTGATTTAAGCGCATCGGAAGCATCTGCAGTCTGCTTTATGGTCCAATTAAACCCAAAAATCTCAGTTATTTAACTCTGTTGTATATCTTTCAGGAAAAACATTTGGTAGATTTACTAAAGCTCCTCGCTCGTCACAAGATCGTGGCAGTCCATGGCATGTCTGGCTCTGGTAAGACATGCGTGGTACTCAGCGTGTTACGAAACAACCCAGATCTCACTACGAACAACTTTAACAGCGTCGTACTCTGGCTAGACTTCGGCAACTGCAAGAGTGACGACGATATCATTAGTCTGCAAAGCAAGTTAGTTGGTTTTGGTTTTTTTATTTATATAAACTCGTGAAAAGATCGTTAAGATCATTTATCTGACGGTGTGATTCCCGAACTATAATACAGAGTGGAGGCCACCATACCAGTAGTTTGGCTTTTGAAATGGTGTCCACCACTTCTGGACTCCACGGACGGCTTACCATCAGGCACTTTAATAAGCAATTAAAAAAACACTCGGAACACATAACTTATATAAATTATTTTCTTATTAGGTATACTTAATCGCGATTTTATTTCACAGATTACTACGGAAGGCATCATCAATATACATGCACAATTCCTACATGAATTCCTCGATATCTATGTCTAGTATTGGTTCAAATGGTGACAGCCAATCATCATCGACATATGAATGGACGCTTAGTGATCTCAAAGATAGACTTAAGAGTCAATTTGCCGAACAATCATTAAAAGAATGCCTTCTAGTGTTGGACGAAGTTAACGATAAAAAATGTTTAGATGCGTTCGATATAGGATGTAAGATATTGGTGACAACAAGAGATACAGATGTCGTGTCTGATTATAGTCCACAAATTATTAAGGTGAGAGATACAAAAAACCGCATATTTTTAATATATTATTAATATATCAATATTCAGATAAGCACTTAGTTTAGATGTGGATCAAGCTTTAAAAACGTAAAACTTTAAAATTACCCGAACGCCGGTATTTTAGTCTGCATAATACAGCCCCAAATAGAGCTTTTAATCAAAAAATTTACTTAAAGACTATATTTCATTTTCCAGATAGAAAATTGTTTAGAAGAAAAAGAATCTTTGGAAATGTTTGCATCGTTTCTTGATTGGAATATATCAGAATTACCTCGACAAGCGAACAAACTGCATGAAATTTGTAAAGGTATACCATTCCATATAAGATTGATTGGCGCACAATTAGCCGAAAACAAGGAGAGGTTATTGGACGATCCCAAGTTTTGGAATTATTTTGTTAAAAAGCTAGAAAAGAAGGAATACTTCTTGTAAGTACTTTATCAAAATAATATTAGATTGATTGTAATAATATTGACTGGCCTGTTGGTCTAGTGGTTAGTGACCCTGACTGCTAAGCCGGAGGTCGTGGGTTCGATTCCCACCCAGGATAAACCTTTGTGTGATGAGCATGATTGTTTGTTCTGTGTCTGGGTGTAATTTATTTATAATATGTATGTATTTACAAAAAAAAAAGAAGTATTTAAGTATGTATATCCGTATTCTAGAACCCATTAATACAAGCATATAATATGCTTACTTTAGGTCTAGATGGCGTTGTGTAGTTGTTGAAATATTATTATTATATATCTTAAACTACCTTGCCGCGGTTTCTCCCGCGTTTTTGCTTACTGCTCTGTTCCCGTCTCTAGTAGCGATAGTGGATATTACATAACTTATAACCTTCCTCAAGAACTGTGCTATCATATGCAAAAAAAAAATCGAATCCGTCTGGTAGAGATCAGCGCGTTCAAACAAACAAACAAACTTCCGCTTTTTAATAGTATAGATAGGTAAATAGTGATACTTTAGATTAGTTTTGAAACATTTTGCATATAGCTGCATGGTGACGTGCTTTTAGATCAATAGGGCTTTGCATTGATGCAATATCATCATCATCTCAAGTGACGTCAGGTGTAGATTACTACTACTTTTTTAAGACAAAAACGTGCAGGCTTTTTTTTTTAATTTAAAAACTACAGTGAAAGGTAATTTCTTTGACATAAACTCCGCGACATAAATCTGGTTAGATTTTGCCGTACACCGTTTAACTCTTCTAATACATATTATGTAAGGCTTCGTAACCTATGAAAGAACTGTAAACAATATTTAAAGTATTGTTAAGTTAATTTTCTATAGTTAACTTGGCCTTCACTGTTTTTAGGTAAAGCGAAGGTCAAAATAATTACGTATAATTTAGTCAAAATATACCTACTCAGTTGCCTTGTATATACTAACCTTGTTTTTAAGAATGTGACAGTTTGATGTTTTTTTTAAACAACTAACTAGCTGTCCGCTGCGTCTTTGCTTACTGCTCTGCTCCTGTCGCTAGTAGCGTGATGTTACATAGCCTAACCTATCTCGAGAACTGGGCTATCATACGTAAAAAGAATTTTTCAAATCCGACTGCTAGTTGCAGAGATAAGTGCGTTCAATCGAACAAACAAACTCTGCTGCTTTATAAAAGTATAGATATTATTCGTAACCTGTGCATATACCTATATTTTCTACTTATTGCAAAAACAATGCTTAAAAAACACTATCAACCCGTTGTCGACTATGTAATGCTACACTACAAATAAATCAACCCTTTTATTTCCCAGTCTCCCAAGAAACCAGATCAACAAACCTATGAAAACAATAGAAGTATGCATAAACAGTTTAAACGAGACTGTACAACCGTTATACAAACGATTGAAAATATTACCGGACAACGTAAAGGTATCCGCTAATGTACTGAGTAAACTGTGGAACAAAGACGTGCCCGAAGTAGAAGCTATTATGAAACAACTACGAAGCAAATCTTTAATCATTGAAGTGTATGATCGCGACCAAAAGAATTACATGTATGAGATACACGACCTAATAATGAGCTACTTAAGAAGTACTACTGACGAAGACAGTAGGAAATTACACGTTGAATTTCTTAATAGTTACAATTATACCAACACCAACGCTCCGATAGAAATCGTTGACGACGGATACATAGCGTTTTATATCGGTTACCATATAAAACATACAGAAAATTTGAATAATATGTGGAGTTTATTCAATAAATTGTTCCTTAATTTAAAGTTCTTAGGAAATAAAGTAAGACTGACTGGATCCGCTGATGTGATGTCTGATCTTCAGAAGTACGAGAATTATTTTAATATTGATGTAAGTACATATCGTCGTTGCGCCTGCAAAAGTCGCTATGTGATTTTTAAGTATTTTGGTTTTTGATGCCATTTTAATCATTATTCAAACGTAAATAAGGATTAAAATGGCAATGGCATCTAAAACCAAAATACGTCAAAAATCACATAGCGACTTTTGCAGTATATTATATTAATTCATTTCAGAGTATAATCACGTATGTCATATTAACACTAAAATCTTCTGTTTCCTTGTAATCATTAAGAAAATATCGAATACTGTTTACTATGTAGGTATTTTTGTTGGACTTGTTCATATAAATAAAACGAGACAAATCTATTCTATCTATCTTGAACTTTACCACCTATAATATATTATTATATTTTTTTTCAATTTTGATCTTTAGTCTTTTAAGTTGAATAAACTTCTAACAGACCGATAAATTATGTCTTAATAGCTGTTGCCCGAAGCCCCGCCCGCGTGAATGTCAGTTATATCTCTGTTTACATTAACGATTTTGCATACAAACTTTCATCCCCTATTTTAACCCATATAAGCCATTTTTTCGCGATGAAAGATAGCATGTGTTGTTCCTAGAGTTCTAATCTATCTCTATACCAATTATCACCAAAATCAGTTCAGTGGTTTAGGCGGGAAAGCGTAACAGACAGACAGAAAGGCAGAGTTATATTTGCATTTATTATATTAGTATTGATTAACAATAAGTATTAAATATAATACTTAATAAATTAATTAAATCTACGAAACAACAGCTAACTACAATAAAAGTCCTCTATTATTTCAGAACTTAGAATTCGATCTTTTATACAACATCAAGTTATTTTTAAAAACCCATGGTGCAGACCTCCATTATTATCCAAGCACAAATATAATCCAAAGCATTTTGCAACATGAATCTAAAGGCATACTGTATACTAAGGCTAATGAAATCGCTCAAGAAAACTGCAATAACAACGAACTTTACTTCGAATTCTTGTAAGTATTACCTATTAATAGATATTTTTTAATTATCTTTGTAAACTATTGTTTAGTTGACAATAAAATTGCTTTACCACCCTTAAAGTAAATGTCGTTTGCATCTCACAAAACAATAATGTCTATTTTTGCTTGCAAGTTACCTCAGTACAGTGACAGTTGTCACTGTCATATTGAGTCTTATTGAATTTTAATATATGGATTTTTTTGTTAAAAGTGAGAAGGAAATCAATTATGTGGTCAACTATATAGCATTAAAAAGATGGGTACTAGTTCCTATTGCTACCCATGCCTTACTAAATACAAATAAAAAAAATATATTTCTAATTATTATTTATTAATTTTTGTTAAAGTCAATTTAAATGTTTTTATTTTGTTATTTCTTATTTTTTTAACAGACATGAGCAAGATGTAGATGAGATTAAACCATCCACGATAGATGTGAAAGAAAAATTACGAGCAGTTTGTTTTCTTGGCGACTTTGTTTTAGTGGGTACTAACTCTGGCATCATTAAGGTACTTCTGTACTTTTTTTTATTTATATTCTGCTTGCTTGCTGGCTGTAGTTAAATAAATGTTAAAGTATTAAAATGGTAATATTGTAAAACAATTTTATGGAATTATAAGCATTGTCTATTACACCAAACGATTCTTCTAGGCCGGCTAGAGGCCCTAAACAAGTGGCAAAGATTTCTATTATATTCATAGAATAGATTAAAAAAATTATGGGATTGACATACATAAGCTAACGCCAACGCTTATGTCAATCTCATACATTTTTTATCTATTCTATGAATAGAATAGAATCACTTGTCTAGGGCCTTAGTTTGGCCACTGCTGCACTGTGACGGCGAAAATGATGAATAAATATAAAACAATACTGTGGTTATTAATTTCTACTATACAATCTACAATGTGATTTTTGGAATCCACTTAGGGTCTGTGCGCATTTGACGGAAGGCATGTCGGGAGTTGTGTTGGTGAGCGGTAGCCATAATTTGTCTGTTCTGATGCCCTAGACAAGCAGCATAGATATCTATTCTATTCATAGAATATATTAAAAAATGTATGGGATTGACATAAGCTCACGCTAACATTGTCGTAAGCTTATGTCAATCCCATACATTTTTTATCTATTCTATTAATAGAATAGAAATCTATGCCACTTGTCTAAGGCCTCTGGTGTTACCCGGCTAAGGTGCCGAAAAGGTCTATGTCCAGCAGTGAACCTCTTTCGATTGATATGATGATGAGAATCTTTAAAATTTTTTTCATTGTAGTACTTACGATTTTGTTTTAGTTTTTTCATATACCAACGAATAAAGTTCGCAAAGAACTCCGTGGTCCAGGTTTACCCGTCACGTGGCTCGGTGTAGCTTGTTCTACCAACCCGCAGATAGTCGCCGCGCTATACGCAGGCACTGTCAAACTGTGGTATGTCGACGACCTGCACTATGACGACAACAATGACGTCATTGAAGAAGGTATGTTGTATATACACGTATAATAACAATAAAACAGCTATATCATATCCTTAAGCAGGACAAACAAAATTCGTTCAAAAAAAATTACCATTTAATTGTAAAACTGACTCTCTTTTAAAATGAGAATGGTTTATAAAAAAACATTTTTACAATAATGACGGAAAATTTCAATAAACAAATGTTGCATTATTTTATATTTTATTTTTAACCTTAACATTCATATTCTTAGAGCAAAACAATCTTTTTATTGCAGAATTGGAAGACACATACAACAGTCACTACGCAGAAACACATACTGTCAGTCAAAAAATGGGCTCTTATTTAAACTGTAGGTGGTCAAACAACGAACAATTTCTTATCATGCATACGGACAATTTAATAGTGTTGTATAACCCTTTACCTAATGAAAGCAATAAAATCATTGGAACAATACAACATTTTGTTAAGGACCAAGTGGTTCTTTGTTGTGTGCCATGTAACCATGATCGATATGTGATCGCGGCTACTAAGTGTAACAATAGCAAGTATGTCGAAGTAATCGAGCTCAAGACCAAGGAAGTTGTCATGACGTTTGAAGAGACTGGTATCGTTTTAGATATGGTTACAGTCCCTGGTGAGTGCTCTTATTTATATTCATGATGATAGTAAGTAAGTTGGTGTCGGGGGGAGACATTACAGGCACGTTTTCTCTCAAATTGTGGCGATCAATGCTCATACATTCTTTTAAAAGGAGGTTTTTATATTGAATCAGGTTTTACCTTTAGTAGGATAATAACAGGCTAGTAAAATAATATTTATTTCAATATACAGAGTGTATACGACGGTATGATATTAAATGCTATTACCTATAGTATGTGACATTATAAAGCGAGACAAAAGAAATCAACTAAATATCTTCAATAGTTTAGACACAGGACTACATTTTTATTTTCTTAATTCTAAACACTCTGTAAGTAGGTACGTCAAACGGTCACTGACTTAAGTCATAATCCACGTCGAGGGATATACGTTGCCGCTCATTACAGGTCAGTTAACTTGTCATAATAAATAATGTATTTACTTGTTACTACTAAAATATTATTTATTTAGTTAGAAAATTTTAATTTTTGGTTTCGTCAAATAATTTTTGTAATTAATTTGAGATCATTATACGGACTAGTAACAGCTGCCTTTTCATTTAATATCAAACCGTGTCGTAAACACTCTGTAAGTAGTAGTAAGTTTACAGAATAATTTACTGGCTCCTAAAGACATACGGTGATTACGACGTCGTTAGAAATCTGCATTGATTGAATTATTTAAACTTAATAAATAACTTATGTAAAATACTGCAAATTTTCTAAAATTTAATTATTTCCAGGTAGCAATAAAATAATAACATTAAAATCCAATGAGATAATGGAATACGAACTGAAAATTAATTCAGGTTCAATAAAGTCTAATACGTGTAGGTTTAAAAAAGTGATTGAGGCTGATAGTATAAAGGATAATTTGTCGTTCTTGTCCATTGCTGTAAATAAAAGTGGGACTCTGTTGTTTGTGTCGACGGACGATAGCCGAGTAGTGTGTGTCGATCTTAAGACTTATACAAGAACGTTTGATCTTGACAACAGGCGTGGGTAAGTACTACACTGTTACTATTTTAGAGATTTAGATTACCAAATCGCATTTTTAACATTTGATTTTTTTTTTAAATCTATTCTAGGCCGTATCTAATTCCCTTATTCAATTTCAGCAACGTAGTCTCAATGGCTTTCAGCGAATTGTTAATGTATGACGAATTTGAGCCTGGCTCTGATGTCTTACTCACGGGCACTGGTACTATGGAGGATAGTGCCAAAGTATGGTACCTGGACGCTACATACATATCTCAGACTGCGCAACGGAGTGGGTTAGTATACACATTGTTCTTATTTTATTGTATTACCCTTATTGTTGTACGGTAGTAGATCCACGCCGGTTTTAGCATGAAAGTGCCGAATTTTCCTGGAAAGTACTACCCTCTCATGAAATATCGACGTTTGGACACACAGTTTGGATGCTAATGTGTTTCGTTCGGTGATTGAGAGCGCCGGCAGCCCAATTTAGGTGGACCGTATACTTGCTTGCCACCAAAGTTGTATAAAAAAATATAGGACGACACAAAATAATATACCTATGAATCATATTTTGGGAAAAACGCTCTTAAGTTGTGGACTTTTAGGTGGGATTTTCAAAGATCTGTACTCTAAAGTTACGCTGTTTTTAAAACAGGTTTTTAGTTTAAACCTGTAGCAGGAGCACTGATATCTTATATATAGGGTCTTATGTCTACAATGACATTAACTAAGAAAGGTGAAACTGTAAGCGGACTGCTAGTTACATAATTATAAAAGGAGTTATTAATATTTGAGTATGTACATTTTCAGTAAAGTCCGCCTAACAACGAACTTCGACGTAAGTTTTCTAAGTCCTTCTTCGCCTCAAACGCCGAGTACATCCACACCCAATAGTGTAACAGAGAGTACTGGCAACACACCTAAACGTCACCAATCATTTGCCAATCATAAGGAAACGAGCAAAAAGTTCCTTAAAAACACATTAAGTTTGGACAGGCATTCACTAAAACCACTAAATTTAAAAGGCATTTGTAATAACAACGACGGAGTTCCACAGCCTTTGTTGGCCGTAGTTGATGACAGAAATAATATTCAGGTATGAATTTTTAGCCTTTATACTATGGAACCTAGTGAATCATGTCCCACCATTCATCATTTTGTCAATTCATTTAAATACAAATCGCCTGAAGACAGATTTACTTGGCAATAAGCTTGAGTACATTGTTGTTATGTTAGTATTAAAAACATCCTAAGTGCATTGTACGCGCAGTTGGCGCCACTTCAACTTTTACATTGGGCCAATCAGGGGTTAACTTTCAAAAAGCGCTTGACAGCTAGACCTAATTAGTCGTGCTGCTACCTCGTGGGCGCCGTTATAGAAAACCTTCTCAGCAATTTTCTTTTGTCCTTAAGCACGTGAATTATCCATTTTGTAAACACTGAAAATTATTTGTTTTGATAACGCTGTCAAAATGGAAGACCTTTTACCAAAGTGGCGCCAACTGGTGGCGAAATCCTAAACACTCATGGGTTCGATTGTACAATTATATTTTTAATTGATAGTATTGTTTTATATATTTTTGTATATATAGGTGATGCGCGGGCAGAAAGTATTAACAGAAATCACAGAGAAGTCTGACGAGTATATAACACAGGTTAAGATCGCGCCGTGCAATCTATACATAATATACGGGCTCAAATCGGGCGCAGTTAAGAAATTTACCTTACGAACTAAAGAAACGGTTACCATTATGGATGTATACAGTAAAGTGCAATATTTAAACTTCGTCCATCCAAATTTACTCGTAGTGGCTGGTGAAAATCGATGTTTGATGGCATACCGTCTTAGTTTAGAAACTGGTGTTTGGAAAACGGAAATGATGCAGAGGGGTAATAATAACCTTGGATCGCAAGAATTGCTCAATGGTATACAGGGTGAATATACTTTTATTTTGATGCTATTATTTTGTTTAGGCTATGCGGTGTGGTGTCATCAATCCGATTGTGGAGGTAGCACACCATATCCCTCCACCCAAAGGGAGGATCCTCCGACCTGGCTAGGTGATCGTGCCTGGCGGGCTACTGCCCGACAGTTACGTCCATTCTTCTCACCCTGTAGAGGGTGGGGCACCATGTGGAGCGTGGCTCCTTATGGTTGTGCTTCGTCGCGGCTCATGACTATGAGCCGGTCCTGGGGGTTGTTATTGTTCCGCCCTCGAGTCAGACCAGCCGGTTATTCCCCGTTGGGGGAGGCCCAGCTAGCCGCCTACGAGAGGGCGGTGGTTCGTCCTCGGCGAGTGGGTCTTGGTTCGCCCCGCTCGAGGGAACTGGGATCAGTTCCCGAGCGGGGCGTTTCAGTCTCCTCCTCAGCCAGATAGTGTCAGGATGGGGGAGGGGGACTGCCCGCCAGCAGGGGGGGTGCCCGACAGTTGGTAGTCGGGACTTGTATATATAATTAGTGGGTGTGAGAATGTTAATATCGCGATTTAAGCTTCTATACATCTTGTATGGGAGAGGTCTATATTTGTTGACAGCGCCATCTTTGATTTCTATGCTGTAAACTCATAGTCGTCGTCTTCACTTGGATTTTCTCTGTGTGTCATTATTAGCCAGATAGATGACGCCACAAGATCAATAGCGACGATATTACAGATATTTTTTTGGATATCTATACTATTACCTATTTATAGTGGAAGTTTGTATATTTGTTCGTTTGTATGCGCTAATCTCAGGAACTGCCAGTCGGATTTGAAAAATTCTTGCGTATGATAGCCCAGTTCTCGTGGAAGGTTATATAACATCTCAATCTCTACTGGCGACGAGAGCAGAGCAGTAAACAAAGACGAGGTGAAACCGCGCCGCGCAAAGCTAGTTCATCAATAAAATTAAATGGCATCTGTTATAATTTTTTCCCGGTTAATTCCGACGCTCGAGCCGGTTGATCACGTACTAAAAATCAGATAACCTATAAGAACTGTATAATGAACTCCATGAAATAAAAAAATTAAATTTGATTAAACCAAGTTATTCTTCAGGTGTCAAAAAAAAGAATACTCCATCGGAAAAGCTGTCGAGTTCGAGCAGTGATACTAGTATAAGTTCAAAAGACCGTTTATTCCCTAATGGAGAGAAGAAAAGTCTATGCAAAGGAAGTGGCTTAGTCGATTGCTTCTGGATACAAGATTTGGGCATTATTACAGTGGAATTTAACGCTACTATCAAACTATGGGATAAGAACTTAAAGCTTTGGACCATATTAATTGGTAGACAACCTGATGTGTATATAAGTGCGGCGTCGTTTCAAAATAATGTGCTTGTTATTTGCGATAAGCAGAATAAAGCGTTTCAGGTATGTTCAAGAGATATGTTATCTATACATATTGGAGTGTCTCTTTGTAATATTGAAATAACTGTTTTTTACTACATGTATATGAATATATATACGGTACATACACCAAAATAACATTTTTACAGTTTTTGTCTGTGTGACTGTTTGTACCGGCTAATGTCTGAAATGGCTGGACCGATTTGACGGGACTGTTATTGGCAGGTAGCTGATGTAATAAGGAGTAACTTAGACTACCTTTATTTAGAAAATTCTTTTATAAATAATAATAATATGCGATGTAACCGACATTTACGCCAGCGGAGCTGCGGTCAACAGCTAGTTTTTAATATTGTGGTTGTGGTTGTTCTTGAAGCAGTATATATTGGGTATTAGAACCAATGAAAGACGTGAGTTCATGAACTAATTTGTATATTATTAGTTATTATTTAATAGGAGAGGTGTGTGTTCACTCTCGCGCAATACAGGCGGGATACTACGGGAGACTAACTAGTAACCGAGCTGTTATTTGTGTAAAAAGGTTCCTATGAAGGGACTCTAAACCACTTAAGTGGGACGGATAAATTTTTGTATATTCCAACACGCCCCCTCAAAAATAAATCCTTTTTCTAAAATAAATTATCTTATAAAACAATTAAACAATAATAATATCACACACCTTCCTTCTCTGGGAGTATAATCATATTTGGTTCACCATTCGGTGCGCAGGATTAGGGAAAACCCAGAAAAACCTAATCAAACCAAATCATTAATAATTATTTTCTTAATTAAAATTAAGTTCTACATAATTCATAACTATTTACACGTTTTTATAAACTGTGTAATCCTTAGTTCCTTTATGTATTGTATCCTTACATTACACCTAGATTTTCTCTCATCCTAGTAAAACGATACGTCGCTAAAGGCTTGGTTAGGATGTCAGCTTATTGATTACCTGTGGAAACATAAATAATTTTAATAACATTATTTTCACCAATTCTCTAGAAAAGTGATACTTATCAATGTGTTTTAATCTTTAATTGTGACTCGTAGGATTATTTGCAATGTTTAGATACCAATTATGGTCCTAATATAATATATAGGATTCGCATTTGGTATTTTTATATTAATACTGGTCACTAAGGATTTTAACCATAATACTTCTCTAACAGCTTCATATATAGCCATATATTCTGCTTCAGTAAATGAAGTGGCCACTGTGAGTTGCCTCTTTATGTTCCAGCATATTGTACTTTGTTCAAATAATTTAAACAAATAGCCACTTGTACTTTTACGGCCTAATTCATTGATATGGCTTCCCCAATCCGAGTCAACAAAGTCACTAAGAATGTCACTTTAAATATCACTTCGCACAGAATTATGATAAGTTAAAATTCCCATCCATAGTCCCTTTCAAGTATCGTAGGTAATAAATATCCTTTTAAATATATAACCAAAGTGTGGGATTGTTTTTGTTAGCAAATCTACTCAAGATGTTGATGCTAAAACTTAAATCAGGACGAGTGCATACCTTATTATACGTCAAGCATCCTTTTAGGTTTTTACAAGGGGCATTTATGGTCTCACTTGAATTTAAAGAGGTATAATCTATTTTGGTTTCTAAAGACGTTTTGACAGTTTTATAGTCACTCATGTTAAACTTTTCTAAAAACTATTTTATCTATATTTCTTGGTCTAAAGTGATTTTGTTTTTATACTTTTGCACTTTTATTTCCAAGAAACCCAGAAACAACGACGAACGAAGTTCTTTTAAGTGTACCATTTTAAATTTGTTCACTTAATAATTTTTCAAAACTATTTATGGTATTTATATTAGCTGTCGATATTATAGAGCATCGACTTAAAGTACAACATAAATGTTTTTAAGAATATCACCCGCATCTAAAATATAAATACAGCGGTCAGCTGATGAGTAGATATCAAAAACCTTTATTAATTAAAGATTGTTCAAAAACTTGAAACCAACAACGGGCAAACTGTTTTAATCCATACAAAGATTTATTTCATTTACAAATTAAACTATTAATTGAATTTGCGATACTTATCATAATATGTATGTATATACTTATTCTTCCTTTAATTTTCATTTAAAATGCTGTTATTACATCCATATGGTGGAGTAATAAATTAAACTGATTTTCAAAAGCTATTAAAAATCGGCAACTAGGAGTTCTTGCAACTGGTGCAAGTTTTATATACCTATTGTTGACTGAAACCACTGGCTACTAAACGAGCTTTATATTTATCTCAACGGTTTATAAAACTATTTTTTTATTGAAAATACCCTTATACAATCGATAATATTTCTATGTTCCTGTTTTTGAACTGATTTCCAGGTTTCATTTGCAATTAATAATTTAATTTCATTATTGGTAGCATTTTTCCAAAATACTGTACCATCCCTAGATTTAATTTCTTTATATTTAGGTAGTAGGTATTTTACATAGTAAAGAGTCTGGTTACAGCAAATAGTTCATTAGAAATATCATCTGCATTTTTATTTTAAGATAGTGCAGGTACGTTTTATTCGCTCACTTTGTCTTTGACATCATAAAGTCATTTTATTTCGAGATTAAGTCATCCTATTTTGCAATGAAAAATCATCTGTTTGACTTACAGATTTATATTTTGCAATGAAGAGCCGTCTGTTTCACTTACAGATTTATATTTTGCAATGAAGAGCCGTCTGTTTCACTTACAGATTTATATTTTGCAATAAAGAGCCATTACATATCTGTTTCACTTACAGATTTATATTTTTGAGCCATATCTGTTTTACTTACAAATTTATATTTTGAGCCATATCTGTTTTACTTACAGATTTATATTTGAGCCATATCTGTTTTACTTACAGATTTATATTTTGAAATGAAGTGCTATCTGTTTCACTTACAGATTTATTAGGTGGTGGACCTAATGATACAGGTATTTCCTCAGTTTGTTTACACGGTTTGTCTTAGACAAACCTGTCAGAGTTATCCGAGTTAATACAATTTTTAAGCTTCACTCGAACAGGCTTCAATGGCCTACTTGACAAGAAATTAATCTCGTCTACTATCACATCTCTAACTTTTACAAACTGCTCGTTATCCACATCCCACACCTTATAACAATTCGGTCCATAACCAATTAATATCCCTTTTAAGGATTTTTCATCGAAATTGGTTTTCCTAGTTATATTTGAAAATAAACAGTCGAACCGAAAATATTTAAATATGTAACTTGTGGTTTTATACTATGCCACAATTAAAATGGTGTGTTAAACGTTTTCAGTGCTTTCGTGGGGCTAATATTTATTAAATATGTAGCTGTCAATACAGCCTCCCACCAGAACGTTTAATCTAATTTGGTACCAGATACCATGGCACGACTTCGTTCTGTTTTATGTTCTAATTATTGTTTCAGCAATCCCTTTAATGCAGGGGTATGCGGCACTGTTATGTGGTAACTTATACCTTTTTGCACACAATACTTCTACTATATCATAATATAGATTGACAATTCTCGAATTAAAATGAGCTTCATATTTTGCTAAATAATCTTGAAACTTTATAAAACCATCTGATTTACGAGACACTGATTATGCGCAGTAGTGTGTGTATTCGTCAACAAAAAAATTACAAAATACTTTTTGCCGTCAAGTGTTGTAGGAGTTATGGGGCCACATACATCTGTATGCACACTAAATAGAGGTCGTTTTATAATTTTTAATTTTAATTGATTAAATGGCAGACATGCTTGTTTTCCATTTATACAAGCTTCACTTTTTGTCATTTGGTGTAATATGCCTTATCAGTTCGTTATCAGAATAAATTTGTTTGTTTTTTATTTGCACAAACTTAGATTTACCGATATGACAAAGTCTTTAATGCCATAATTTATAATTATTGTTTACGACTCTATTTATTGAGCTTTTAGTATTCAAAAGCACATTTTCAAACATAAAATTAATTTCTATTAAATTGTTCAAAAACTTACCCTTTTTGTTACCATCTTACCCATGTGGATTATTTTACACCACCATCATTGTCAAAAACGACGGTCATACCTGCTTAGTTGTATTTTCTTTACCGACAGCAGGTTATAGGGAATCTATGAACAGTAGAGAACATCCTGGAGGATTCCTTTTATGCCCATTTCACTGGTAACCGGGATGTTGCCGGTTGTCCGCAATGCTGACACTTTATGATGTGATTTGTTTATGGCATTGAATGTGTTCTTATAAAATTTTCTTCGATTCAAGTTCCTTTTGAATATCAATTACTGCTGATACTAGCCGAATTTGATATTGCGTGTATATTTTTTTATGCTGGTGTCACGTCTCTCATTTTTCAATTTTACTTTGTGATCAAGAAGCCGAATTTTAACAAATGTTAACGTTATGTTATCTTCTGCATATGTCTCAATGGTCTATTATAGTATTCTTAGCGATCCTCTGCCTTTTGTTCCACTTGCTGTCCGGTTTTTTTAGGAACTCTTTCATTAATTACACTTAGCACATTAGGTTCATTTAGTAAATTACGCATTGTAAGTTTCCATATACTATATTTCTTCCCGTCAAACGGTTTAATATTTCTTTTTGTATTTAATTTGTCCATTGTATTAAATTAATAAATCTCACTTGATATTAAATTGATATCAAAGTACTTTAATTAAATAACACAAGTCTTTTATACACTACGCACATAAAGTGTTCCTTTTATTTCAAACTAAACACTATTTGATTTAGTCTAATTCACTGGGCCCATAACCTATTGGGTATTAGAACCAATGAAAGACGTGAGTTCATGAACTAATTTGTATATTATTAGTTATTATTTAATAGGAGAGGTGTGTGTTCACTCTCGCGCAATACAGGCGGGATACTACGGGAGACTAACTAGTAACCGAGCTGTTATTTGTGTAAAAAGGTTCCTATGAAGGGACTCTAAACCACTTAAGTGGGACGGATAAATTTTTGTATATTCCAACAGTATATACATTTTTGTGCTATACATATTTCTATTTTACATATTTGCCAATATAATACTTTATATGTAAGTTAATAAAGCAGTCTTACTGGGTAATTTGTATATTATTGACTGTCAGGTAATATAAAATAATTGTGTATATGTGTATAAATATGTTGAGAAGAGGCAAAGAAGGTATGCTTGGATCGCAGCAAATGGCGTTCTATAGTCTCTTATAACCCCATTAATGGGAAACAGGCGTGAAGTTATGTATGTTATCGAACAGTTTTTAAAATACTTTTTGCTAAATTTGAATGATATTTTCAGACATATGAACTAAAAATCAGTGACGATACAGACGAATACAGAGTATGGCTACAAACAATACAAGAGTACAAGTTGAACAATGTTATAGTATCATGTGATCTGACCGCTGACGGGAACATACTTGCCGTGGGACTGGACTCGGGGAATGTTGTGGTAAATAAAACATAATATCACAACGTTTTTTTTAAATATAGGCAGAACATTGTGTCGTTTTCGAATTACTTGTAAAAGCTTGTTGGAATATACCTAGCACGTAAAGATTTCAGTCTCATATTTGGTCCTCGAAAATAAGTTGTATATCCTTTTCACTTTAAACGCCGTGTTAGTAGGAACAATCAAACAAAATCAATTGTTTAGGCAACATTAATTGACAAACATGGCATTTAGACTATTACTCACCCAGAAGGGTACACTATTGACTTTCTGGAAGCCTCTAGAAAACTCAGGAATTACAGAAATCTAACTGAGGTAGTACTTGTGAATTTGTCGACCACATATTTGTCACCACTTTTAACAAAAATTTCCATCAAAATTAATTTCAATAAGACTCATTATGACAGTGACAATTGTCACTGTACTTAAATAACTTGCAAGCAAAAATAGACATTATTGTTTTGTGATATGCAAACGACATTTACTCTAAGGGTGGTAAGACAATTTTATAGTCGACTTGTACTACCTATTACCTAACAAAAAAAAATTATATTTCGACTAAACAGTAACGTTTACTCTTTAGGTATGGAACGTTAGAAGAAAACATCAATTAAGTCTTCTAAAACATCACAAGACGAAAGTGCACTCATGTTCATTTTCGCCTGTCCCAGAGAGATCTAATCGTAATTCATTAACACAACCAAATGCCTCCCCACATCCGAACATGTTTCAAATACAGTCAGAAGATGACGACCAGCCGCCATTAGTGCTGGTTACCATGGCAACCGAGATTGTTTGGTGGGATATCACGTATCTAATTAAAGCAAGGGCGCATAGGACTGCGAAAAGGTTGGTATTACTGCTTACATTTTATAGGTAAAGTCATTAGGTATTGATACAAAAATAAACTATTTTTAATTTATGTTCAGGGTGGCCTTTTTTTAATTTATATGATATTTTTTTAAGATCGATACCAACAGCTGAAAAGAGTTGAAGATCGTTACTGACATCGATTAAATTATTATTTAATCTATTTATAGCGAATAAAGTATTTTTATTTTACATTTAAATCCTTGGAGGTTTATTGGCATGTATTGCATAAAAGCCATTTACCAGGTTTAAGAACCAGACTTTTTAACGTAACTAACGTTAACATTTTGTTTGTTATAGGCCTGCTGTCAACGCATTATCGCCTATAGCCAGTCCTATGGATATCAGAGCAGAAACACCAACTGTTATCAACACCCATAGCAATAATACAGGACCTTATACGAATCATAATTTGTTTTTCGGTGAAGGATTCTGTCTACAACATTTTTGTTGGAAAAGTATATGGAAAGGAAAATGGTTAGTTTAAAGTGCATAGTAAACCAAAACTTGACTGATTAAGGCCCAAAAAATAAATGATTGACAGTTCAGATGTGTTTAATCATAATTTTAGGAATTAAGCCTGGGAACACACTAGTTTCGAAGGGCATATCCAATTGTTTTTTAAATACAACATACGAATCGTTAAACTTACTTAAAATCCAAATTTGGAATCAAAAAATATTCCTCGACATTATTTATGAAAATCTGAATTAAAAAAAAATAATTTTAATAAATAAATTTGACCACGGTTCTAAATTTTAAACATAAGTATGAGCACAAATATGTTATACTGCTTAATGCAATTGGTTAATTAATATTTCAACTTTATTTTCAGTTGTAACCAAGGCTCTAAGAAAAAAGAAATACTGGCGTGCATCAAACTATCCGGTATGAACGCAAAGCGGTTGTGTCACGACGACAAGTTCTCTTGCTTCGTGACCGTAGACAATCCCGGACATATACACATCATGAATGTCATGAAACCGAACAACACATAGCCTTGTTTGATAGTTACATGCAATAATATCCATTCTTACTATACACAAGAAATAGATCGCTCTCGTATACGCTTGTAGAACTCTGCGTAAGTACTAATTAACTTTTCAAAGACATATCGTGTAAACGTAAAAGAGGTTAACAAAATATGCCTCTTGAAATATCTGTCTTGTTC
The DNA here is from genome assembly GCA_963082885.1 of Parascotia fuliginaria. Lineage (NCBI taxonomy): Eukaryota > Metazoa > Arthropoda > Insecta > Lepidoptera > Erebidae > Parascotia > Parascotia fuliginaria. The sequence goes on along the minus strand of OY720180.1, from coordinate 5,910,741 downwards.
TAATGACATAAAGTTCAATATTGTCAATTTACCTGTCTTATTTTATGTTCATCGTGAACGAATAGATCGTGACGAAAGTTTGATTTGATTTCATCAAAAGATCAACTGTCTAAAATATAGATATTAGGGCTGCGTAGTGTTAGTTAAAGACTAAAAAGATGTTTTCTATTCTGTTTCTTTTTAGGAAGTCTTTATAATATTAGCTAAAAAGAATATAATTATAATTGTAAGAGAAAAATAAAAGGCTGTCGGAAATAGGTTTATCCTCAAATTACGTACATTTTTAACAGCCAATATTACGAGAACTTCGTAAAAAAAAGTAATATTTGGTTGGCTTACCTTGAGCGTCCTTTCCTAGCGACGAAGATAAATTTAGAAAGCACTTTGTTCTTAGTACATTTAAAGGTGTCGCCATCAATATTCTTGCGTACCTAAAAACGATCCAGTTCCTGTGAATAGTAAAGTACTTATGTTTAATGAAACATGTCTAATATAGTCGTTTCTAGAACAAATAGACATATTTGTTTATACACGACTAAGCCTACATTAGATATTTTACAACATATCAATATTAAAGACACTATTTTTACGAATGCTCAATGATCTTTATTCACTGCCTTCAATGCATTTATTTTATATAATTTTTCTCTTACGTTTTGTAAGTTGATAGTTATTTATTAGTTTACATTTTACAATAGCACATTATACAAGACAAATACCCTATAGTTTAAATAAAACAAGTATAAGTACACCTCATTAAAATCCATTAAGGCATTTAGACCAAAGGACCGAACAAACAGATTAACAATTACGAATATTCATCCTCATTTTTCCGGCTATTTTGGAGTCGTCTCGCGACTAATGTGAGTTAATTTATATGATGCATTACTATGGCCTCCTACTACCATTATTAAGCAATTGCCATCTGGCTTTGACAACCCAATTTCTTTTTTTCGCTTATGACTTCTTATTACAGTTGCCATAGGTTCGACTTTCACGTGACTACTAAAATGTGCTTTTGGAGGCACGAAAGGGATATCAGAATCAGAAATCAGTTATTCATTGACAAAGTTATCTCCATGATAATTACTGATTTATCATTATTTCGGTTGTTTAGCATTTGTTTCATACGTAATTTTTTTTACACTAACAAAGTACGTACAAAAACTAGGATAATGATGAAATCTATCTGCGTGCTAGTCCACAACGCATTTTAAATTGTATTAAAAATACATTATATGAATATTGTTGCATGTAACATTTTATTCATGAACAAATTAGTGTTAATGTAATAATGAGATTATTGTAATGTTAATCGTTAATCCCACCAGTTTATGAATGCTTTAGCATGAGTTGGGTGCTTTCCGTTAGTAAAATTTTAAATTATTTTATTGTATCGCGTTAGAGTACTGAGCGACTTACTAAACGGGGTGAATAAGAAATTTAGAGGGAATAGAAAGAATATCGAAATTTCTTGAATATTTTATTTTATAAACTGCAGGTAAGCAATATTCGACGGCTTTAAAGGTCATCTTAAACCAGAAAGTACAATTAGTATTATGAAACAAATTAATCAAGTTTTCATATAACCTCTTTTGTTTCTATTCACCTCGTTTGACGGTATACGACAGACATTTGCTAAGTAGGTGTCGTGCCATCTTTCTTCTCCTCGATGTATAAAACAAAGGCAGCACGAGCCGTTTTATGATAGATTGCCGTCTTAGAGCACATTTTTTTCTGCGTAGTCAAGGCGCAATATAAAACAGTGAAAGTAATCCAATATGTGTTCCCCAGGGGGCTTTAAATTTGGTTTATTTGTACACACTCAGTTGCTATAGAAACACTGACTTAAATGTATTTTTTATTCAACTCAGTTGTTTTTATTTTCTTTGAAGGGATTTTCATAGTGAGGAATATAATTACGTTAGTGATGTACTTACAGTGTGACCATAGTCGACTGTGTTTAATTGTATTTACTCGATTATAAACCTGTCAATTAAATGATTAAAATGTTACTTGTTTAATTGTTTTGTTTATTTTGACTTTTCACACAGGTACATCTATATAATAAAGTGCCATTTTTCGGCTTTATGGATATAATGTAATTTCAAAATTTAATGTATTAATAGATAGTTATGTATAATCCCGTATAGAAATCAATTAAGTACATATTAGACAATAAGGCCTTATAATAAATCGTTTATCAATTATATTTCTACTATTTCACGATGCCATTATGCTATGGTAGCATTTTATATTATGTAATTATAGATAATAATGTTCTTTAATTAATCTAAATTATGGTGCTTCATCATCAAATGTATGCTTTAGATTAGCAGACAATTGATAGCAATTAATATAATTATGCGTCATTTAGAAAATATCTATTGTAAATTAATAGTGTATTATAGATAATAAGGAATACTACCCGCTCAAATCTCTCCTGTAGAAGTATTTGTGGATCTATTTCAACATTTTCATTTATTTTTAAGTTTAGGTACAATAATAATCAATCTTTTTCGTTATTATGTAATTAATGTTATTGGTTGGATTTCTGCTAACAAACGTAAAAAAATAATGCTTTTACTTTTATTGATGTTTATCGACCGTAAAACGCTAATTTTATTTTATCTGACGTAAAGCTCATACTTACACTAGTTCAAATTTAAAAAAAAGAAACTATTTTACACCATTTTTTTTTTGTGATGGTGACAATATGGTTACATTTTAGGTTGACTTCGGTATAGTTCTATGTTTTGGTGCATAATACCCGTAACAATACGTAACATCGCATAGTCTTATCGGTACTAATAATGCAAAAAGAAGGAGAAACTAATTTCACGAAGATACACTCACGCTAAACTTACGTGTTTTCAAACTCATCTCATACACAATGCATTTAGTTTTGCTGATAAGTCAAAATCCGCTAATAAGTGTAATAGTGACTTGCTATACTTTCAATGAAATAAACATGCGGTGACGAGTTATGTAGGTATTAAAGTTTCATGTAGATACTATATTGTCGCACTCACATATTCGTGTTAGGCTTTTTTTTTAGTAAAAGGTACTTTATCTCTACTGGGTTACTCATTTATATTTAAGTACACGTAGCATAATTTTACAGTTTATTTTTAATACCGTGTAAGATCTCAAATGTCCGTATAGAAGTAAATATAAATATAGCATTTCTGAAGAAAACAAAACGTGAGCGGCACAAAACATATTATACCATGTGTAAAAATATTTTTAGCCCTGTAACTGAAAAGAATATAGACCATTTAAATATGGTTAATACAAATACATTTTCTATGCATTTATGGTATTTGTTTTAAAAATCTCTGGCGCAAATCATACCGAGATGTCACCGGTTGACCAAGAAGCAGATAGAAGTTTTTAAAATCCATAACGTTACGGTATTAAGTTTTGTCGTTTATCTCGTGCAGCCTCGTATCACAGCGATATCTCTCGGTCGCGGCAATCTCAGTATATTTTTATTTTAGCCTTACACCGAAACTCTAAATACAATCATGACAAGAAGTTTTTAAAATCCATAACGTTACGGTATTAAGTTTTGTCGTTTATCTCGTGCAGCCTCGTATCACAGCGATATCTCTCGGTCGCGGCAATCTCAGTATATTTTTATTTTAGCCTTACACCGAAACTCTAAATACAATCATGACAATTTACATAACATTCAATATAGTTAAATAAGAGATTCTTCGGTTTAATATTTGTCTTAAGTATTGAACCTGAAATAACAAGCAATTTAAGTCAACATTTTATTAAAATAGAGTATACTTAAATGTATGTATATATTTATATTTAGCTATCCTTTTAAAACAAAAATATACATAGGTCTAATGTATAAATAAAAGGCTGTGATTGACATGGCAAAATATTTAGGGTGCGCTGTTTTGTTTAGTGTCCTAATACACGTAGTGCTCAATTCGTATCTCACAAACAATGTAAGTAAACAAAATCAGCATAATTATAATTAGATAATTTTGTAATGCAATATAAATGTACTCAGAATGCAACATCGAAATTTTTATTGTAATTGATTTTTGTAATAAGAAAAATATTTTTTGATATGTTATATATTATTTTTAATACATATATGTATAAAACAATAGTATTGCGTGTTAATATCTACCCTCGAATCTCTTAGTTCTTTGTTTCCTTAGGTGACCTATCTCCCGACAAGCAAAGCACGTAGCGAAAATGGAGTAATAAAAAAAACTTTAGCAATGTAAATCTTTATTTTCATATTGTAAAAATAACACAATTAAAAACATCTTACACATAAGTACTTAAAGTCATACAAACAGTATAGCTAATTAGACAATACTAAGTTAGTACGTATACAGTCCTTAAAACAAGGAAGCCGAGGCAATGAAATGTCTAAGTATTAGAAATTAAAAGGAACTAAGAGCAAAGTCAAGATGGAAGAAAAGAATATTAGTTTTATTAAGAGTTATTACAGATAGAAATGAAATCGCGAACACATTTTACGACCTCAACTTCTCTTGATTAGTCAAAAACCAAAATCAGGTAACAAAATATTCAATACTGTTCGCCATCAAAATATTTATTAGTTAATATTTAAAAAATTCATTGTGTAAAAATGGTAGAAACATTTTTCAGTTTATAAGCACGCAATTCAAAGTCACAAATATATAATACGAAAAATTTTACAAGTCAATACACTAAACAACAAATACAACCTAACTAAAAACCTGCTTCATTTGTGTAACAATTAAGATGCCTCTAATAAGACAATGTTTTTGTCAGGTCAGAGATTACTTCTAGTTATTGAACTAACTATAATCACAATATCAGTCAAATGTAAATAAGTAATGCGCAACAAAGTTATCTTATTAACGAATTGAGATTGAGTAGTGATTTAGCTGCCTTTGAATCAGTCGGTTCTTTCTTCTTTGAGGGATCCAACATGAAGCATTTCCAGAGTCTGAAATAACGAATGATATTTTTATAATACGCCCATTCTTCCTGAAGGAGTTCGCAGAGGTGTTTAACCATAAAATATATCGTATAGCATTTAACATGGCTCTACGCTTTCAGAATAAGTTATTGTCTCTTACACCCACTACACTCTCACAGCTCACCTGAGCGTTTCATCGGCGCCGGCGGACAGCACAGTGGTGCCGTCAGGCGACAGCGCCAGGTGCAGCACGCGCGCCACGTGCCCGCTGAGCTCGGCCACGCGCGACATCACAGGGTACTTCCAGATCACCAGCTGGTTGTTCGCGTACCCGTGCCCGGAGATCAGCTCCTTGTAGTGAGTGCTCCATACTATAGAGCACACCTGCAATAAACATGGAAGTTACACTATGTGAGCAAAGTGCCTAATAATGCGGATTTGTTTTACGTCAACACGATCGATACGTTTATGACGTTCGGTGCTCTGATTGGCCCACTCGTAACACTTAACCAATCAGAGAGCCAAACGCGGTAAACGTTTCGGTTGCGTTAACGTTAACAATCCTCGCACTAGACACCCCATATTCACACAAATTAGTAACAGCAAAGAAAATCTATAATGAAATTTTTTTACGACAAAGATTAGTTTATTATTTTTTAGCAAACGGATGGATAAACGGCTCACAACCAGCCAATGTGGCAAAAGTTAGGGGAAACCTATGTCCAGCAGTGGGCGTCTTTCGGCTGATACGATGACGATTAATTAGCAAACTATTCCTGAGGCCCTAGACAAGTGTCAAAGATTTCTATTCTATTCATAGAATAGATAAAAAAATTTATGAGATTGACATAAGCGTTGGCGTTAGCTTATGTCAATCCAGTACATTTTTTAATCTATTCTATGAATAGAATAGAAATCTTTGACACTTGTCTAGGGCCTCAGATACCCTTTTGATCGAGTTACCTTAAACGCAAGATGCCAATGAAGGCGTTATACCTAAACATATTATTTGCCTAAAAAGCTGTTTGCCCTAATTGAGAGAAGCCGATGAAGCAGTATGCCTGAAATGTGAAATTGACTAAGAAGCAGATTGCCTAAATTTTAATTACCTATAAAGCAGTTTGCCTCAAATACAAGATGACTCAAAAGCAGTTTGTGTGAAATACAAGATGACTTAGAAGCAGTTTGCCTGAAATACAAGATGACTGAGAAGCTAGGTTTATTATGTGCATGCAAGTCTCGGGAAAGAAATTACTTCACAAATAGTCTTTTTACGACACGGTTTCATAGAATAATGCAAGTTGTTGACTGTAGCACATAAGAAATAATATATTTGAAATTTATGCATTATGTTTAAGCATTATATGTTTACGTATAATGCTAGATAGCTAAAACTAAATCGAACGCCAAATCTAAAACGTCAGATGCTCTGTCCCTTTCAATCGTTATTCTTGACTAAATCGAGAGAAAGGGAAATCACTGGTAACTTCTATCTTCGATTTTCAAAGTAGGTCCAAATGTAGTGTATGTGGTCCAATGTATCAATATTTACAAAATGTTAAATATTTAGGTACTTATAATCAGCTGTGCACTAAAGGCTTACTTAGAACGTACGTAAGTACACGCAAACATTTGAAATTTTTTCACAAATTTAGGCACTTTGCTTTGTAGACATATGACAAATTAGGCATTATGCTTTGTAGACCTACAACCACTTAGGCAATTTGCTTTGTAGGCATTTAACCACTTAGGCATTTTTCTTTGTAGGTGTCGACTTTAGGCAATCTGCTATTTAGTGAATTTTACATTTCAGGCATACTACTTCATTGGCGTCTCTCATTTATGGCTAACAGCTTTTTAGGCAAATTTCATGTTTAGGTATAACGCCTTCCTTGGCATCTTGCGTTTTAGGTAACTCGATCAAAAGGGCTCAGATATGATAAAGATAAAACAAACATACCTGTGACTTCGTATCAACTGTATTAAGGTTAGCTCCAGTCTTTATATTCCATATACGTATAGTCCTGTCAGCCGTACCACCGCCAGATGCCAATATACCAGCGCTCCAAGGGCACCAAGCTAGACCTTTCACTGCGGCTAAATGTTGGCTATACAAAAAAAAAAACAAATATATTTTAGGCCATCTAAAATTAATGTTTTATTTTGCAAAGAGTCGGTTGTCAGCTTAACTGAAAGCGTGAGAATCCATATTTTTATATAAAGTGGCTGCCATTTGATATCGTGTTATTCAGATATACTATTTGTACCTAAGGTAGCCATGACTACTCAATGAGGACAGACAGCTTGATTTATCCAAGGCAAGGAGATTTTGACGTAGTTTCAATATTAATCTTACTTGAACGAATATAGATGTTGTGTTTGCGAGTAGTGTTGTCCTTGTGCGATCGGCCAAATATTCAGCAAATTGTCGTTCCCGCCGGATGCAAGACATTTGCCGTCTGGTGACCATTTTAATCCGCAAATCTATAGAAAAATGATTTAAATTAGTGTTAACTTAAGCATGATTGAAAGTTGCAGTTTTCATGTCAAGGGTTCAGGAAGAAGTAACAATTTTGCTTCGCCGTATTGATGTTAAAATCCTATAAAATTAAAGAGCTATTCCCGCGGAAATATAATATTGGACTGATATTTAAAAAAGTAATAAAGTTGTCAGAAGTAACCCTTTCATCATATCAGCCACTGCTGGACATAGGCCTTCGTAATTTTCATAACTTGACGTAAGCCCTCATCCATCAGCCGTCGTCAGTCCTCCTTGTGTGGGGTATGTCCCTGCGCCGTCCTGTTCGTGGTCGCCACTCTAGAATCTTTCTGCCTCAACGGCCATCAGTTCTGCGAGCTATGTGCCATTGCCACAAGTAAAGAAACTGCGAGCTATATCAGTTTGCCTGCGGATTTCTTCGTTTACAATGACTAAAACAGTCCTTTACCAAAAAAATTTTTCTTTGACATTCGGACAAAATTTCTGTTTTACCTCCTGCGTATGCGCATGTATGGTAGCGACGGCGTGCTCCCTCTGTCGCACGTCGTGGTGCACGATGTTACCGTCGCGAGCGCCGCTGCTCACGATGTACATGTTCCACGCTAGCGAGCCCACCCGCCCCGTGTGACCGTCCATTACCTGCGTACATCATTTAACACATCACTATAGATTGTGTAGGTAATGCCTGCGTGTAATTATTCTTAGAAAGTACTTTCTGCATAGGGCATGAAACATTTCACACAACGCGAGAGCGTTTTGTGTCATGCATCAATTCGATCTAGCATGGTTCGGGTTCGGACATGTTTAGCTAACATAGCGAACGCTATGTCGGGGACATGACTTAGTTCCAGGAAGTGCCTTAATTGCATTACCTGCCCAACTACCATGTTACTTGTCACAACACGCGATTTATAACGCTTCTTTCGGGAAGTGCTTGGTATATTAAGCATGGTTTAATGAAGTATATCCTCTTCAAATATCGTAAGATATGATCCCTTAAATTTGACATGTTTTGCGCAACTCTAATCACGATACATAAAGCACTATTGAACATTTCACCAATTTTGTTCTGTTCTGCGACTTTATAGAATTCTGTTGGTTTTTTATGACTAATAGTAGGCTCTGCACAAATACAATGCTGCTGTCTCCATGTACAAAAATACAAAAAATATTTGCCTGTACAGGGTCAAAAAAAAACAAACGAAAAATGCAAAAGCTTATTAAGCAGCCTTTTACAAAACCTAAATTACTACTACTAGTGATTTTATTGAAAATAAAATCACTTAGTCTAATTTATATTTTAACTAGACATATTTATAGCACATACCCGTAATCTCTTAATCTTTTCGCAGTCCCATAGCTCAACAGTAGCTGATGATGTTCCGACGGCTAAATGCGATCCGCCACCTTGTACCCATTGTACGGAACACACAGTTTCTGACCCTTCTAGTGTGCATAATTGTTCTATTTGTCCAGTGCCTGCATTCCAAAGGTATACAGAATTTCCCAACGCTACAGCTAATATGTTTGATCCACTCCAGTCGACTAGGTTCAAATCTGCGTAAAAGATCAAATATTGATTGGCGTAAAAGATGGAATAATAAAATAGAAACTACAACATAGAGTTCTTCAAGAAAGGAGTTGAAAGGTTTTTAACAGGGTTGGCAACGCACTAGTGATACTCCTGGTGTTGCAAGCGTCCACAGGCTACGGTAACTGCTTACCATTAGATGGGTCATCTTATTAAAAAAAAGATAGCAAGTTTTGCTAAAAGTAATGTGAGTGTTTTACATTCTTCAAATAACTACCGAAGTTAGAGGTACTTTCTCACCGCAAACATTTACATGCCTTGTAATAACATTACAGATTTTATTTTGAGATTACTCCCTGACTGCCAAGAATTTGCATGTTATTAATGGATTATTGCCAATTTGTATCAAGTTGCGTAAGGTAATGCTTAGTTTCCCTCATTTTTTAACCAAATGAATAAATGCACTGAAGTTTTAAAAGAACATAGCAATCTATACTATTTATATAAAGCGCAAGAGTTTGTTTGTTTAGTACCAGTCAAATTTGAATAATTCTTTTTGCGTATGATAGTCAAGTACCTGAGGAAGGTTATAGGCTATGTAATATCACGCTAATAGCGACGGGAACAGAGCAGTATGCAAGAACGCGGGTGAAACCACGCCGCCGAAAGCTAGTATATAATAAGCATTAAGTTAGACTTACAATAATCATCCAAAATATCAGGCGCATCAAGAATCCTGTCTGGAGCTTGTGGAATGTATCTTGTTGTATTCTTTACTGATGATGGAACTTTAGCCTGCAATTTGATTCAGTAAAAATATTTTGTCCCACCAGAAATTATAATTTAAGTGTACAGAAAACGCAAGTCGTTTTAGCTTTTCTGCACAATATGACCACCAAATGATCTTAAACTCAAAACATAGTTTTCGAGTTAAAATACAGTATATAATTATTTTAATATGAAGCAAATACAAGCAGCAAATGGTGGCAGAGAGGATGGGTATCTCTTATCAATTATCACTACCCTAAGGGCCGACACTGCGTTACGCGGGTGCGGGCGCGGTTTCATACAAAAGTGCTCCGTCGCGGGGACCTGCGCGGGCGTCCGTCACGGGGAGGAGCGCTCCGCACCTGCGCAACAGGACCCGCCTCCGTACGACGGAAACCGTCGCGGGAGCACGCGCTGAACCTAGATTCAATAAACGGGCTTACTGGCTGTCGTTTCTTTTTTGCTAGTCGTCATTGTTTTGCTACGTAATAATACAATAAGTTCTCCATGGACACGACTATACATGCACACCGTTAAAATTGAACTAGCGACACTGCGATAATCCGGTCTCCGCGACGGGTACCCGCGACCGGGACCGTCGCGTTCCCACGGAGCCCGCCCGCGTGTTTACGCGCGTAGACAGGCGACGGCTGCCCGTCACGAACGCCCGCTTAACGCAGTGTCGGCCCTAACAAGTACCTATATTCTCTATGTAATGTAACCTACATTCAATTCTCAAGGGCATTACTTCAATAACAATCCAATATCATGATCATCATTTATCAAAAACTATACAAGAAAAATGTTTTAATTTTTAGATGAATAAAAAATTTAAGACCCAAACAACCAAGTTACAGATTATTATAAAACAGCATAATGTAAGTTAGTTGCACCGATATACCTGTGAATACACAACTCTAAGTCTGTTCTGATAACCCTCAGGAGCTGCAGGTGCCTTGCAAGTGTACTGGAGCAGACGACCAGGTTCTGTGTCTGTTAATGCTCTGCCAATAGCTTCCCCAGCAGCAGATTGAGTAATAACTTCTTCACTCTTGTCTTCATCACGGCTCAACTAGATAAATTATAATGATTAAAACCTCAAGGTGTGATTAAACTTTAAATCAGTTTCTGACTATCAGACCTGTATCCAGGGTCATTAAGTTTACATAAAAACTCAATGCTCTAAAGACAGACTTTAAAGTGAATGTTTGTATCAGTCTGTGGCTATCCAACTTCCCTATGGAACCAGACAAGTTTAGTGATCTAACACATTAAACAAGTTTTTTTTTTACTCTCATAGATTATCTATTACTTAATTTATAATTAAAAACAATCGCAGAATGATGACACAAAACGAAATTTACTTACACAAGTGAACAGAATCAAACAACCACATTATTTCTATGTTATGGTAGTACTACATCAATAAGCAACATGGCAAGTGATCCAAGTAAACACTACATTTTATTATCAACATTAGTGATATAGTTAAATAAAAAGACCTAGTGGTTAAGGCACTTGCTTAGTAAACACGAGGAAGTGAGTTTAAATCCGAGCAAAATACAATGTGATTTTTCAAATCATATGTATTTTTAAATTTATTTTGGTCATTTCTGACTGATGGTGAAAGAAAACATTGTGAGGAAACATATACTTAAGTCTGAAATTGCCAATCCGCCTTGAGCAAGCGTGGTGATTAATGCATCTTGATATGAGAAGGAAGCCTGCAGTGGGACAGTAAACAAACTAGCATTTTAAAGTGTTTTGTGGAAACACCATTTGCAAGTCTAGACTATAATAAATACAGCATTTTAGATACTAAGGATCTACATGCTGGCATATTGTATTTGGGTTGTTCTTAAAACAAACCAAATACATTATTATAGTAGGAATTGTTTCTTTGCAATCTCTACAATCTATCTCTTTACTTTATATCATTTGTAAAAAAAAGTAATGAATGATTGCTTACCATATAATGACACAAGTCATAGTTGGAGTTGCTTCTCGATGGTATAAATCTGTCTGCTTTATTAGGAGTCTTTGAAGCCTTGTTAGGTGTTGGTGTTGTAGAGCGACCTGTAAATTTCACTTTGATAACATAAATGAGACATGATACAAATATCGCTCAATTCCTCGAAACAATACATGTACATACAAAACATTTGGCATTAAAAAATGGAAGCCTTGTTTGGAAAAGGAAATGCGGATGTTTTACCTGGTGATTTATTCTTAGACGGTGTCTTCTTGCTCTTTTTATTGTCGTTTCGGGTCGGTGTTTTATTGCTCGATAGTACACTATTATTACAGCTTTGATTCGCTGACACGGACAACTTTTGCATGGACAAATTACAAGCACTAATGTTCACATTCGAATGGTTCTTAAAAGATGCACTCAACCCAGGATTTATATTCTCATTTACAGATTTCTTAGCCCAACGTTGAGGAGGACCTCGAGATAAAGGCCCATCCATTGTTTTGGCAACGTTATTTATTTCATTCAAGTAATTGAACTGTGCCATACTTCAACAAAACCACTGATTACACTACCTAATCCTACAAAATAAATCACTGTCGTTTATTAAAGTTAAAAACGTATTCTTTCTCATACATAAAAACATGAGAAATTAGCATTTAACAATAACTTTTCAAAATCAAAATCAACTGACAGCCGAGCCGATTTCAAAAGTACGTTACAAAATTTCATTCCATTTGAATTTTGAATAATTTAATGTTACCAGTTACAAACAGTAGAAACTACTACCTAGAAAACCCGTGATCAATGGCAATATGTGGTTGTTGTTACTATTGACCATGCCACGGTATTTTCATTTCACTAGTAATTAACAAAGATAAAGAATAAAAATTGCAACATAACAAGTTGGAGGCGAGATGATTTAGAGAAATGGTTATGTTTTGCTTATTCTTTCATAAAGTACGCATATCACATTCAAAAAATACATAACTGGGTTACATCGACGTATAAACTAAATTACGTCCATGCTGGGTTAAATATAAATAAACTTGTCAATATATACTAACTGCACACATTTTTAAACAAATATTAGTTTAACAAGTATAATGATCTAGCGATCATTAACAACATTAACCAGTATTGGGTTTGATTAGACGATTTTAATGGACATAAATTTAAATTTGCATGTTAATTGATTAATTGATGTCACAATTTTTGTTACTGACAAACAAACTATACGTCAACCAATGGTTGGTATGTTAAAATTTAATCATAATATTGTATCGTTGATAAATAACTTACCTCTCTGAACCAGAACCAGTTATTATTTGGCACTGTACCTAGTAGGTATATATATAAAGCGAAACTAAATAACGGCCATCTATAGGTACTATTATATAAAGCGGCAGAGTTTGTTTGTTTGGACGCGCTAATCTCTAGCAGGATTTGAATGATTCTTTTTGTGTTTGATAGTCTAGTTCTTGGGGAAGGTTATAGGCAATGTAACATCACATCACTCTACTGGCGAGCGACGAGAGCGGAGCAGTAACTAAAGAAGTAACTTAATGTACCTAGATGAAATCGCGTTGAGAATAGTTAGTAGCTTATGCTAGTACACTATTCAAAATAGATTTCATGTTAGCAAATTTCGCTAATTTCAGTCTCTTTATATTGTTATTTTTGTCCTCTGTGGCGTTTATGTTTCCTACTGCATAAGTTTTTGTGGGTAACTATGCAGCCCTTAAGTAGCTATATATTGTCGGCATTAACTGTTTGGTTAATAGATTTTATGTTAGCAAATTTCGCTAATTTCAGTCTCTTTATATTGTTATTTTTGTCCTCTGTGGCGTTTATCTTTCTTACTGCATAAGCTTTTGTGAGTAACCATGCAGCCCATACGTAGCTATATATTGTCGGCATTTACTGTTTGGTTATAGCATGTAGCATGACGAGACCTTTTCCGATAAATAATTGTGAATTTTTCCAGATGCGCCATTGTCTGTTATAATAATATTTGTGCGTTATCATTGACCGAATTTATCACAAGCCTACGGTCCCAATGTGATTAAACACTTTCGGAAAAAAAAAATGATAAACATTGTGATTATAAATGTTATCTATCATATACCTATACCTACAGAACTGCAGGCTGTTAATGTTCGTTCTGTGCTGAAATAAAAGAGCAAGTTATTAACCCCCGATGCAAAAACGACATGCGACAGGGTGTTTTAAGTTTGACGTATCTTTGTGTGTGTGTGTCTGTTTGTGGCATCGCAGCTTTCTAACGGATAAACCGATTTCGATTGTTTTTTTTGTTTGAAAGTTAAATTAGTCGGAAGTGTTCCTAACAATGTTTAATAAAAATTGGATCAAGATGGCCGGCGCCACAAAATGTCGGATTTCATATTTTTCCACAACTACCGTATTATGGGTACCAAATGAAGGGCTTGACTAGTAGAATAATGTACACTGTATCGGGAGTTTCTAAAATGTTCAATTTCTACGTTATTTATCTCATTTTATCTGTTGTAAAGATTATGTACTTAATATACACGTGATATTTCATTATTATTTATTGTTTTAGTTTCTTTTGACTGCCTCTGTGGTTCGGTGGTACTGTATATGGACTGCCACGCAAAGGTCGTGGGTTCGATTCCCGCTCAGTGCAAATATTTGTGTGCATAAACATGTCTATTTGCATTGGTCTGGGTATTTCTATGTATAATATGTATGTATTTACAAAAAAAAGTATTTAAGTAGTATTTAAGTATTTATATCCGCGTTCTAGAACCCAGAACACAAGCATATAATATGCTTACTTTGGGTCTAGATGGCGTTGTGTGTAGTTGTTGAAATATTAAAAAAAAAACAACTTTAATTCATTTAAAAATCAAAAAAAATATGCAACGTATTACACTCGATTGTGACGTTGCCACTCATTCGAATAAAGCCTTCTAAGCTTTTGAAATACAATGTTTCTCTCTTCTCTTTTGAAAAACAACAATTACACTCAACATTACACTCATTACAACAACATTACCCTCAATCTTACTATTAGCGTGTCGACGACAATGCCGACTGTGTATGTGCAAGACAATATATCTGATGATTATGAAAATGTCGAAGCGTGGCAATAAAAAACAAACAAACAGTAGTCGGAATTTTCTATATTAATTGTCACCACCTTACAATTTTTCGATCAAAATTGACGACGCACCTCCACCACCGTTGCAAACCGAAGCCACTCCCTTTTCTCCCCTCTTTAAAGTATGAACCAAGTGCACAATAATTCTTGCACCAGTCATACCAATCGGGTTGCTGAGACTCACAGATCCTCCATGAACGTTGATCTTATCTGGGTCCAGTCCCAATAATCTCTGGTTGGCTACAGCAACAGCGCTGAAAGCCTCGTTAATCTCCCAAAGTGCTATATCCTCCTTCTTAACTCCAGTCTTCTTTAATAGCTTGGGAATAGAAATAGCAGGCGCAATGGTAAAATCGATGGGATCCCGTTCAGCATCCACGAAGTCAACAATTCGAGCAAGGGGTTTGACGTTTAATCTTTGAGCAGCTTCAGCTGTCATTAAAACTAGGGCAGCGGCACCGTCTCCTAAAGGTGACGCATTGCCAGCTGTCACCGAGCCGTTCTGATCCTGGAAAGCAGGAGGTAATCTGACTAGCTTCTCGTAATCAACCTTTCTGTATTCCTCGTCTTCTTTTACTAGGATAGGATCACCTTTCTTCTGGGGTACAGTGACTGGTACCAGTTCATCGTCAAAGATACCAGATGCGTATGCAGTTGCAGCTCTTCTGTAGCTAGTCATAGCGTGGTCATCTTGATCTTCCCTACTGATGTTAAATTTCTTAGCTGTGTTTTCAGCGCAGTCGCCCATATGAATATTATGGTAATAGTCCAAGAAGCCATCACGCAAAACACCATCGACTAGTTGCATGCCTCCATAGGTAGTTTCTCCTCGCTTTAAATAGAATGGTACGTTAGATAGGGATTCCATTCCTCCAGCTACCATAACGTCTTCAGCGCCAGTTTGTAGGCCTTGAGCGGCGCACATAACAGCTTTTATACCGGAGGAACATACTTTATTTATTGTTGTGCAAATTGTGCTTTCTGGAAGACCAGCAAAGATGCAAGCCTGTCTTGCGGGCGCTTGTCCAATACCAGCTGAACAAGTATTGCCCATATAAATCTGAGAAAAAATATCGTTATTTTAACTTTACTTGTTCGTCAAGATAATTTGAATACAAGAAGTAAATCAGAGTAGGCACTAAGTACCTACTGACCTCTTTGATCTCTTCCTTGGGGATACCAGCCTTTTCAATAGCTGCCTTGATAGCAACGCTACCTAATTCTGAGGCTGAAAGCGGCCACAAGCTGCCTTTAAAGGATCCCAGGGGTGTGCGCACTGCTGACACTATCACAACTTTATTTAGCGAAACCTTTGATGATGGAGTCGCCATTCTTTGACCTACTGTAACAAAAAAAGGTAATATTAAATTACGGAGCAGACATGATAAGGGATCGAGAAACTGAATCATCCAAAAAGTATCATCCTCCTACAGAATACCTACAGGTGTAAAATAGATACTTATTGGTTTGATTTTCATTCGGTGGCTGAGAGTGCCCGGGATCTTTTGCCGTCCCTTTTGTTTTCTTTTCTCTTTACGATTGACAATGGTTTAATTGTGTTTTCCAGGTATTATTTCTGCTATGCTTAGGTAGGTACGCTTACGAACAAGCGTTCTTGACTAAAGTTGTATAATAATAGTTTTTTTGAATTTTTTTTACCTATGGTTATTTTTAGCGATGATTTGTATGTTAAATAAAAAGTACCTTCCTAACTTAATGTACCTACTTAGATATTATCTACTTTTTAACAACGTTATCTAATATGGTGGTTATATCTGTCTATCTGTCTCCCTATTTATCAAGTGTATGTCAGTGGCATGCGTTGCGCGTTGCATAATAAAAAGCAGTTTCTATCTCTTCAGTTTATAAACTGATGAATTATTGGTCAAAATACACATACAGTTTTGAAATAAAAGAAAAAAAATTGTTAACAAAGGCAAAACAGCAAAAAATATTCTTATAAATAAAATATTTTTAATGAAATGAAATGAAATGAAATGAAATGAAATATATGTTTATTCATTTAAGTTAATTAAATTAACACTTATGAACGTCAAAGTTTACAAAATGTCAGCAAATTAACCTACAGCCAGTACGCTGACGAAGTAGAGCCATGAGAAGAACTGGCAAGAAACTCAGGCCACTCTTTTTAATCGCCAGGTTATTACAATTTTTGTATGTTACAGTTTCAAGTAGCATGCAAAGTGACGCAGGCAATACACTTAACTCTATAGATACTTAATTACTTACAGCTTTCTATGTTGTAAAGAAAATTAAAAAGTAAAATGTGTGCTTTACAGGCTGCCTCAATTTGCATTTAAACCTATAAAATCCATTTAATTATTTTTTATTCTTTGTTAACTAATAATAATCTATTTTTTTAGGTAATCGTTTTAAAACTACTATTTCTGATAATTAAAGAGTTGGCTACCCTACTGCCCACAGTTCCGTAAGTTTCGTTCAAAAACCAATGCTAGGCACGTGCCAAGGCAGGCACGACACTGCACACTGTAGGCAATAAAAGTAGCGCAATTCCAGTTCCAGACTCCGGGTACTCTACTTAGTCTGTGGACTCCGTGCTACTATCTACTGAGAATTACTTGGCAGAAAAACCTAATATCACTTTTCCTGACCCGGGGATCGAATTCGAGACCGCTGCGTGGTAATCCACACAGTACCTACCACCGAACCATAGATATTAAACTAGATAATATTGTCTTGGGGCGGAATCGAACTCACAACACTGACAACACTCTTTATTTCTTTAATAGCCATGAAGGTAAAGATTGAAAGTAACGAGGCCATAGATATATATTTATTATATTATAAACACGAGGCGATCACAATGACACTATTTAGGTACTTACTTATATTATTTTCTAAAAATATAACACGTAAGTACCTAAGATAATCTTAACTTACACTATTATTAATGTATGCACCAGAATTCAGACTGGAACTCAAAAATTAAGATGTAGGTAGTATAATTTGTTAATTTATTCTTTTACGGTGTAAGTTTGTTTGTAATGTAAATCTAACGAACACGTAAATAGTAATTTTATCGGTTCGTAAACCGCTACTTAGGTGATAATGATAACACGTAACTGCTAATTGATATCATCGTGGACGGAGTTACCTATACAAGTACAATATAATCTATTGGATATCATCAATACAACAGGATCGTAGAGGGAGTATTATGGGTCGTTCTCGCCTTTCGTGCAAATCGCCTAATATTCCGTTTGGAAAAAAAAGTACAGCATGCAGGAACATACCTACATACTTATTTTTTTTAAAGTTTACTTCGATACGTGTTCAATTTGCTACATTACATCTGATACCTAAAGGTTACCTAACTTACAGCATTCATATTAAATGAAAGTAACATGTGAAAAAATTATGGTACCTACTTAACAGTATTTTTTTAGAGTTAGTCATAGCCTTACATCTCTATAGTATTACGCACCTAATTTGTTAAATATTTCAAATATATATATCTGAAAATATACGGAGAACTCAAGAAATTACTCGACGTTCTTCAGGTCTTTAAAATTAAAAGTCAATTGCTGTATAATTTGCTGTAAAAATAGAACAGCTTTATGTACCTAGTTTTTGTTCGCCGAAGAATGCATCGACCATAAAAATGTACTACACTATACAGTAATTTAAAAAGCGACGTACCTACCTAGTTCATAAATTAAATACTTAGCTCAATTAGCTATTTAATTTCATTTGTAAGTAACATACGTAATGGTTATAATCGCACTTGGCCTAACACTGAAATGCGCGAAAATCTCTACCGGGCAACAACATGCGGCAATAAACTCTACTATAGATCAAGTATTTAATCCTTAGAGCAAATCAAACAATAATATTAAAATACATAACACCAATAACAAAAATCATTCAATTTATTTACTATATTACAAATAATAACTACAAAAAATAACAAAGCCTTTTTGTTAAAATTTACAAAAAAAATAACCATACTTACCGGTTTACGCACTATTATCAAATCGTGATTGTGATGTAATTCGTCGCACTGAAAGGCTGCGGTCCGTACAGACTACCTAGTTGATTGAAACTGAAGGATGTTATCGTGAGCTCACGTTATGTAAGGTCACGGCTTCCCTCGTCCCTCTTACCGCCTCACACAGTGATCCTCTTGATATGTGTTCCGCAAACGTTATTACCTATTTATAGTAAAACTTACCTAGCTATTGGTTAGGTACCTACCTAAGTACAGTTAGGTACCTACGTTTATATTATTGCCTATAAATAAAAAGTTAACCCACAAATCGCCATCTACTACTTACCTACCTAATACCTGAAGAAAGTCGTTTGTGGTTCACCGCGAAACCAAACTAGAAGTAGATCTGCATAGATTGGTTGGTATATTTAGGTACCTAATCCCGTCGTTGCCAAGGACTCGCCTCGCGAGTTCGTTAGAATCGCTTACTTTATAGGGGCCAAGAACTCGCCACGCGACTCTTTAATTGGGCAATTAGAGCGCTGGCTATACGTACATACCCAATAGTTACTCTGTGATACGCATGATGCTAGATAATGACAGCCTGGCAACGAACGAAAATGTTAAGTATTTTTGTAGTCCGTTAAAGAACTTACCTACCTACCTATTATGTTTTCGGGAGGACCGAGGACAATAAAAATCAATAATTAACATTCGATGTACCTACCAGTACTGTTGCAGGTACAGAACAAAGTTGAACAAATTTTGTATGGTCATTTAAGCTTAATTCCGGACATACTTACGTTCATAAAAGCGTTAAAATAGTAATACAGTAGGTAGTAAGTACATACCTATATTTCGAACTTGAACTCGAATAGCATAGCTGGCTGTGCGCTGGTATCTCGAGAGCGCGAGTTCGACTCCCGCTCCGAGGTAGAAATGAAATGTTTCATACGTAAACGTAAAGTATTTTAAATTAATATTTAAGCTAAAGGCTTCGTTATGATCTAGAGTTAGGTAGACGTTTAACTGTTAAGATAAGTGAAAACGGATCTAAAAAAAAGATATGTTGATAGCACAGATAAAAGGAATAGGTACATATATTATAATAAATTATGCTACAAGATGTCACATGGCTTTCAACGCTTTAAACATTGATTTGGATCTGATGGCTATATCCTATCTTTCTATATCTGATCTGCCATGGCCTACAGCGAACATAATAATATCATTTCAATAGCATCTGAGTAGGTATACTAGTTAGGTCAAGGTCAGGACGTGACGCCTGGTGTGACGAGTCTGCAATGGAAAATCTTGTGAAAATATGGTTGGTATAACATACACCTACTTACTGTAGCTTTTTTTTACAAATCTTTCTTACTACTACCATAGAAAATGTAAATGCGTTTGTAGACAAGTGGATATTACAGAACTCCCTAAGGTATAATAATTAGGCATAATTTTTTTAAGTGCGTGTAATCAGTAATCACATAACACTTATCAGCCAATAAGAATAGTGCCCCTAGTGTGACGGGAAAATATTTTTTTTTAGACTAATGGTAGTGTCGAGCGATAGTGACTAAGTAAATAAAGTCTCGCATCTCTTTGTCAGATCGCTAGCAAGGTGAACTGACAAACTGATAAAGGTTGCTGGCAACCGGTGGTCTCAAATCCAGAGGCGTAGCTACCGCAGGCCGTATCAATGATTGGGAGCCCCCAGCTACGGAGGCTCTGACATGCTTTGGACTTGCTGCAAAGAAGGGCCTCATGAAGGGCGATGAATCTTGATACAGGCTCCTCTAGGTCAAGTTACCCCACTGCTCAGAGGGACTAACCAAGTGCATAAACGCTAATAGAATATCATAGAATATATTCAAAATTTAAAAATCAAAATTCAAAATAATTCTTGCTTATTATGGCAATCCCATACTTCTTTTCTATTAGCATTTATGCCACTTGTCTGAGCCCTCACATCGGTCGAAGTGCGAACTTTGCGATGTTTAGCAGCGAACTTCTCAATTTTCTGTATGGCTCATCTTAGCACAGCGACCATCGCGAACTGAAAATCTAATTACATGACGAATTAGTCGGTAATTAGTCGAAATTGGTCGCAAATACCAGAATTAGTCGTTCGACCGTTTAAAAGTTATATGGGGGTATTGGTGCTGAAATTCTGGTAATACAGGTATTTATATAGCTTATCAACATGCTTGTATGGATATTATGATCC
Organism: Parascotia fuliginaria; assembly: GCA_963082885.1. Taxonomy (NCBI): domain Eukaryota; kingdom Metazoa; phylum Arthropoda; class Insecta; order Lepidoptera; family Erebidae; genus Parascotia; species Parascotia fuliginaria. The sequence goes on along the minus strand of OY720180.1, from coordinate 5,889,683 downwards.
ACTTGCCGCTAGATCGTAGTGACAAATAAAACAACAGTATCATGGTAGTGTAAAAATGTTTTATTATCTAATACATAACATTGCAACAATGTGGAATGTAAAAGACACATAAAATCGAAATAAAATGTAAAATTATAGAAGTGCGATAAAAACGTGCTAATAGACTTTATAAATATTTTAATGTGATGTTTTTTTTTTTACCAAAAAGTTTACATTGTTAAGGTGGAAGCATGTGTGACTAGAACTAAAAATAAAAAATAAATGGAGAACATGAAATGCATTGCGCTACACAATAGTACATTTTTGATAGATTCAACCAAATTAATACTGATGATTACATTATTATGTCTTTACAAGTTTTGTCCATGCTTTGATAACGTTAAACAAATTGTTATGAGTTTAATGTAATTAACTTGAACAATATTGACGATTAAAAAGAGCTGCCTTGGTGCTAGTAATACTATAGAATTTAGTATTTTAATAACGGCAAAATCACATAAGCACAGAACTTGTCACGGGACTTGTGTAAATGACGCTTAAAAATAATAATATACCTACATAAACAATAGAAGAAAACCTGAATTAAAGGGCTTGAGGGCCTTGATTTTACGTAGCTGGTTTGACATAAATGCTAATAAGGAACTAAGTACGCAGCTGAATCACTTATAAACTAATCGTACAACCGGTTCGCTTACTGCACTAAATTGATTGTACTTGACACATTTAACACAGTTCACTAATTTGTTACACCAATTGCTATAATATATTATTAAAAACCAGTATTCCATATTGGATAAAAGTTTTGTACCTACAATACGTAGAAAACTGTCTGTCGCTCTGTCGTTCTAAACGTCCATATTGAGACGAATCTTTTGAACTTTTACATGTCTGAGGTGAGCAAAATTTCTCTTTAATAAATGCCATTATTTTTAAATATTTTCAAATTGGCAGATAATTCTGTGTCGTGAAAATAGCCCTACACGCGTGATGCACGCTTCGTTATACAAAAATTGCAAGAAATTGGACTTACAATTTTAAAAACACGCTGCTGCCTTTCCAAAGCATAAAACGGCAAAAAAACAGTTGGGTGGAAACTTGTGATTACAATTTGCCACGCAACTATTTTTTTTAAGTTAAGATTATTGCTGAATTTATACTTTATGAGTTGCTTAGCAAATTCTGTTTTGAATTGAGACATTTTTTAGTAAAATTGTAATATTTCTTGGTGTTACCATACATACCTCTTTATTTATTACTTATTTCTCCCGGTTAATGTTAAACATTGCAGGTATTTTAATTACTACTGCATCTGTTTTATAAAGAGAAATCTTAAAACATTCGCATTTCAATGAACGAACTAATGTCAATTTGGCATATCGACGATCAATTGGCAATACTCCAATGGATTTTACAAGATGCTATTATTAGAATCACCTTTGTATTTATACGTAATACTTCGTATTCATCTAATTCCATAAAATAGAATGTAAAATTTGCAAACATTTATATGTTCGATTTTTAATAGACATATAACAATAAAATGGGGTTTTCACACAATATAACCTAGAGGCTGTTAATTACAGCTCAGAGGTCGGTATTAAGTATTGTCATTTATGTACTTGCAATGAAATTTAATACAGACGCGACGGAGTTTTCTCAACATTTAATGTCGGGCAGCGTAATTATTATTAAACTTGTGACATTTTATGTATATATTGTTAAATTCGAATCAACACACAATGTGTAATATGTACCATGTTAAATAATCATTTAAAACAAGTATACAAGCCCCACTACCTAATTCCGACCTCTGCTTATCACACTAAGGGGTACAACACTAAACACTCATAGTCAACATCACTCGATAATTTAGAAAAAACACGCTCATAATAATTTAACGAGAACACATTTCTAGTCTGATTGATTCACATTTTGTCTTTTAAAAATAACCGCTAACATTTTACTTTTCACATTTTCCAAATGTTCAACACATTTTGTCTAAGCTCGGAGATTATTATCATTTTAAGTATACAATGTAAGTACTCCTATTCTAGTTCTTACAACTAGCTAAATGGCTTCTTTATTGTGCTTACACAAAATAAAGATTAACAATGTTTAAAAAAATAGTGAATTAACTGAGATTCCTCTTCGATATTACTAAATATTATGCTACCTTTAATTATGCTATCATTACGGTACTACGTAAACATTAATTAATAGCAAAAAGACCACATATAACAGCCGGCCAGTATTAAAAACAAACAACTATCTATTACAATCATTCTAGAATGTACGCTATGAAAGCAGTTCCGTAGAAGTCCACAATATATCAAAAAATCGTGACTATACTTACATTTACTGATACACAAAATCATCAATTTTCTAAAACTTACACCTGTATACGTTTTTAATATCATTCATATTACGTATTCTTTCTACTCAAGGTGCTTAAAAATGTTTAAATTTTAGTTGGCAATAAAATAAGCACCATATTTGCCTCACATATTAAAACCCTGTATAATAAGGTATATTGAGCTTTTTTCTATATTTCTTTGAGAAGAATTAAATAAAATACTTTTTGGTCTCTTTTTTATTCTTTTTGTTGGGTTTAAATTAAATATTCTCACTTAGGTATTTTAATTAAATTTAGATTTTGTATATTATCATAAGTACAATAACCATTTTCTGATACAAATTGTTTATTATACAAAAAATCTTTTTTTATACTGCTAACATAGCGTGCTATATATGAACGGATACGTATACGTATCATTAAACGCATTTCTACCGAACTATGCTCTTTTAATTACTAAAATAATTCGTGTTATAAGGCGAATTATATAACAGAGGCTCGGCTATGCGAGTCTGTAATAACGGCTGACATCGCGACTGTACTAGACATCGGTTCAGCTCCCCTTACAAGATGTTCGTGACTACTAGTCAAAGCGCCGCCATATTTAAAACTTCTGCGTAAACTTGACCTTATACTTTTAGCTGAATCGCTCTTTCTTATAAACGATCTTCGAAGGTAATCTCTTGTTAGAGATAATGAGTTTCTAGAGGTCGATGACCTCGGTCTAGACATGTTTCTAGAGTCTGTTTCGTCTGTAATAGTGATAGAAGGAGTGGCGAATACGCCGGTGTATTCCGGTGGTTGCGATTCGAGTGAAACTAAAGTATCTCTTTCGACGGTTTCACTTACTGTGATAGGCAGTTGAGTCGTATCTTCCGCTGGCGATTGGTCTGTTCTTGCTGTTGTGATTCTATAAAAATGATTTAGTAAATTAATATACTTATACTGCAATTTGCACTATTATAAAAAAGGGTTTTATAGGATTATTGTAAATTATATTTTTTAATCAATTATAAACTTGAATGTTCACAGATTCCGTATAGCTGTGCTAGGTTGAAAAAGATTGCTTCTAATAAACACGCTAATAACATTTTATTATACACTTGCAAGAATATTTTTTCTACATAAAAAGCCAACTTCTACAATAGAGGCCAAATCATGTCTAAAAATCTAATCAAAAATTCATAGCTTTTAGTTTTCGAGTAGAATTGCTATTAACAAGGTGACATATAAAGACAAACGAAATATAAACCTATTTTAGCTATTAAAAGCTAAGATGTTTATGAATAAGGAGGTCAAATTTTAACCATAAAACAACAATGAAAACTTACCTTCTAAGCGTGCGGAAGCTACGTCGTATAGTATTAAGCAGTCTTGCACCAGTAGCGGTGGAGTATGAAGGAGGCGGCGTGTACTTGGGGGGCGGGTCGGGGGCCACCACGCCGGGGGGCGCCGGGGGGCTCGCGCTAGTGCCGCCCTCGGCCCCCTCGCTGGTGTCCATGCGAGGGCGGTACAGGTTTTGGATGCGCTGGGTAAATAAAACGTGTTATTAAAAAAGGTTTTTACTACATTTTAAAAGCGGTAACTATCAATTAACCCGAGGTGTTGAACTCCAAAATAGGACTTTATGACACAGATTTCTATCTCTTACCAACGCGCCACGCAATGATAAAATTTTCGGGTGATTAATAAGTCTTAAAAATAAAAAAAATAACTTCAACTTCAACCTGCAAACCCCGAACCGAAAAATATATTATCTTTCTTTTACTTACCTAGTTATTTTACAAGTGTATTCTGTCAATTTCTTTGATTCAGTTTCTTCCTCTAAATAGTTTTGGACAAAAATTTGCTACTTCTAATACAGAGTTTGATGCAGTGTTTAGATCATCCCTAGTACAAGTAGTGGAGCATAATGGACATGACTATATCATGAGTAGATGTACCATATTTGGTACGGGAGCAACACATTCACACTGGATGTTTAAGAGACAGTAACAGTGCAGTTTAATTGACTGCTACAAAAAAAAACATTAGCGGATTTGTTCATAAAGGATCTTAAATTCAGTCTCAACCCGTCTTCTGCTGGATCAGACCTCCCTTAAGTCTTCGATAAAGAATAATCTGAGAACGATGTGCATGCGACGCCTTTGAGCATAATTGTTTAGATAGTTACTTGATTCATTTTATGATGGGGTGTGTAATATTCAACTAACCGAAGTTAAATTACAAAAGTAATAACACATAGAGGTTAGATTTGATAACACACTACAAATAAAAAGAATATTACATCAAAACTTGCCGTCATAATACAATTATAGCAATACGCAAATAATAACACCAAACACTTCATATAAATCTAACACATTCAATATTTTTTAGTGGTTACAAACGTTACATATTCTATTATTCATTCTATGACACAATCACTACTGACCTAACCGGGAATGTTCTAATAAACCTTACGTTCGTATCAGTGCGCTAAATATAATATCTCCATGTGAAGTGTTCTAACAAGTATACTTGAAGGATAATATTTGTGAAAGAATATATACCTACAATGTATATTTAGAGTAATAGTACAATGTAATTGTACAATGTAATAGTTCTTTTTTTATTCTACCAAATTGACTCCACCCCGCCTGATGGTAAGCAGTCAGTTTAATCCAGAAGTGGTGGCCACCATACCAAAGGCCATCGTCTTAAACTGCTGGTATGGTGGTCTGCACTATGGCGGCTGGGAATGGGCTTAGGGGAAGGGCTTGAGGGAGGTGAGGAAAGAGGAAAGAGAGGAATGGGGCCTCCGGTGCTCTCACTCACCGAACGAAACGCAGTAGTACGGATACTACTACTCTTACGTCGATCTTCTATGAGAGGGTGGTAGTACTTCCTCGGACGATCCGGCCCATTCGTGCTGAAACCAGTGTGGATCGACTACCGTAAAAATGCATGTGTCTTAAAAACATGGACTTAAGATAGCCAAGAGATAATCCACTAGCGATTTCTTGGGACCACTTAGGTCATTTAAAAAAAAACGTTTGATAGAATGAGATCCACCAATAAAACCAAATCAATATAAAAAAAATTCCTACAAAAACAATGAAAACCCACAGACAGCTTTTAAAATCATGAAGCGGTAAATAAATTCCCTACAAAAATCCGTGTATTCGTCTTCTTATTTTATACTGCTTATCAAATTAGGTTACAAAGAGTAAGTGAAAGCCTACTTGTAATGATCATACAAAGTCTTACCAGTTCTTCAATACAATCATTTGTCCCGTAATCCTTGCAGCAATAAACCAATTAATATGTTATTAAACATTGAGTAAAATTACTGCATTTTTAACAATTTAAGTAACCAATGAAGTTTATTGGTTGCTGAACCACGTTGTGAGATTCTGATGAGGAATTTTCTTTAGAAATCGTTCATGTGGCAAACTTTGAATAAGGTCAACCAGCCATAAATATATCTATTATAGATTCTAGAGGATTTAAATTAAGAATTTTTGCTTTGGAGCTATGACGCCGTCAAGTAGTTCAGCATTTTTCTAGCTTTTTAGGTTGAACTAGTCATGACTAGCGAGCTAGGTGAACTAGCTTCTTCACGTCTATTCAGTCATATTTAGGGGCTAGTAATTTTTGAGATGATGATTTTAAAGACGTGCATTTATGACTGTTTGACGAATACATAATATAAGATTATTATTGACTTACATCTAAAATATCTGGTGGTCCTTTATTCATGTATCGCCAAGTTTGTATAAAGGCGGCTATAGGTACGATGAGCAGGGCACCTTGTTGCATCAATACGGCTACTTGACGGCACCACACTGGCCAATAACTGTAAATAATATTTATTAATGTGTTAAACTTTTTTTTATACAGCTTCGGTGGCAAACAAGTACCTATCCACCGGATAGTATTTGGCATTGCAGAAGCAATTGTAAAACACAAGCAAGCAGTTGAATCTCTAAAATCTCGAAAATCTACTACTCAAACCCTAAAGGTTTCGCACATTATGTAAGACCGCAGCGGGTCGGGTCGCAACGCAAAAATCCGTTCAAATCGCTCGTATGTATTTTATAAGAACTATCGCAGCCGCTTATTCCGTCGCGGATTTTGTTGTGTGCGATGCGGCCGACAGTGTGCTATAGCAAGCGGATTGGAGTGCACGCGCACATGTGTTTATTTTACGGCAGACGGACTTTTGGTTTGACGGACTATTCAAAATCCGTCAATATGTTGCACCCCAGCCCGTCCTAATGTGCTATACAAGTATTTTGCGCTGCGCTGCGGTCCGACATAATGTGCTTTAACCTTAATAAATACCGAGTTGTATTACTCGGGACCCAAATGTAATAGATTTATAAGTAAGATGGATGAATGTCAAAGGAACTTCATTAGTAAGTATCTAACGTCACAAGTCAATGAAAATTTTTATTAGTAATTTGTCTTGAAGTATTACTTACCCGACAGGCTTTCTCCAACTGTACATTTGACGCTGTTGCCCAACACGGAAATCCATAACACATATTGCCTGAAACATAAAAATATAGATTATACAAAAAGATAACAAAATTGTTTGAATTTTGTATATGCGACTTTACTTCGATGCCGTTATCTGGTGATTCATTAATCATATTATGGCTATTTACTAATTACAAATACGTCCTATACATGTGTATACTTTCAGAAGTGTTATCAAAATCGTCACTACCTACAAACAAATACGAAAAATATTTTGGGCAAGAGATCCCATTTTCCAAAATGAAGTGATATTTTACTTCACCGCCAAACTACTAATTTTACAAACCCTATCTCTGGTTTTTCCTATTGAAACAAAATGTACAACAATGATACTTCCTACTAAAATAATAGGTAAATATTCTTGGGCTGACCTTACATTGGGCGTACGCGTTCCTCGAGCGCGTACGCGACGCGAGCGCGCGCGGCGTCGCCGTGGCGAGAGTCGTTCGCGAAAATGGTTCCCTTGAGGTCGAGTCGATATCGAAAACATTGCGAGTCACTGTTTTAAAGGGTTAATGTATAAACTTACACATAACAAGACCGGCAGTACAACGGTCCACGTGAAGCTGAGTAGCGCGGCTAGTGTGGCGGACAGCCGAGAGCCAGATGCATAGAGCGCGGCCACCACGACGTCGGGCGAGTAGGGGCGGCCGCGCACCACGAACACGCCGCACGTGAGCACCACCTGCACCACGCACTGCCACCACGCGCCCACCCACGCGTAGTCTATGAAGTGCACTATGCGAATGCCAGCCTGCAATAATGTTATACATAGTACTCGGCAAACAACTAGAACAAACGCGGTTCAGTTCGCGCACGTGCATTTTCGAGCATTAGTAAAGTTTTTTTTAGGTAAGTGCGTTGTTTAATATTGTCTGCAAACTCTGCGTCTTTATAACTTTCATTGGCTTATTGCTTTATATGTTTTGGCCGTGGCCTCCTAATAGAAAAATCATCTACTGGACTGGAAAAGTATCAAGATGACTTTTTTCAAATTGTTGTTTCTAAACTCATCTTGAACTTAGTTTATTGTAATAACATCTTGAAAATTTACAAAACTAATTTTGATAAGTAAATACACTAGACAATAACCGGCTAGTACTGTCAATACTATAAAAGTATTATCATTATCTTTCGACCTAAAATGATTCAAGCTTAAAGTAATAACCATCAGAATTCAAAACAAATGTATAAAAACTGTTTGGATACTCTAGAATAATGACTGAGAGTAATTAAGTGGATCAAGATTATACTCGTAGCACAATAAAGTAGGGTATCTTAATACAACCAAGTCAAAATTAATGTCAATTTACCAAGTCAAAGCAGGTTGATGAAATGAGTACAAACACACCAAAATGTTACATAGTGTCTTAAATATCTTATGTCTTATTCCAAAGCAGTAATCTATACTAACATATAAAGCGACAGAGTTTGTTTGTGAGTTTCAACACGCTAATCTCTGGAACTACCAATCAGATTTTTGCATTTATTAGCCCAGTTCTCGAGGAAGGTTATAGGCTATTTAACATCATGCTACTGGCGACGCGAGTTACGGGTAAACCCGCACTGCAGGAAGCTAGTGTATAAATAAATAATATAAATTAGTAAATACAAATTAATATTGTTGTAAATTTATTTATTTATTTATTTATTGAACTTCATGCACAAAAGTACAACGGTGGACTTAATGCTAAAAGCATTCTCTACCAGTCAACCCAAGGTGGTGAAGAGACACTCGAAGTAGGTGCAGTCAACGAAGCAGAGTTAGTAAATATTGTTTTAATTAAATAATTCCTGGTCAACCTCGAGGCACAATAAAAACAGTTCAATTCACTATTTACACTTCTCTTGGTCATGAATGACTATACAAACATCTACTCTACACACTTTACAATGACTAAAATGTAATCATATGTAACTAAACAATTTGTTACGCCATTATATTGTAAACACATAACACAAAACTTTAAGTAGAACAAATTAATGTAGACGTAACTATCATAAGTCTACATTCATTTTGTTCTACTACTTCTTTAGTGTATTAAATATGTCTATAGTTATTCTCATATTACTCAGTCGCCGTCGCCAGTAGCGTGATGTTACAAATGAAACAAACATGAAATTTAACGTTACACGACCACATATTCTCAAGAATACTTAACCTAACTACACTTTGATATATTAACCGATATATGTATGCATTAGAAAACACTTATAAAGTGAATTTCTCCTCGCCTTTCTATTGATTAGCCACGGCTGTTATTAAGCTTCAAGTTAAACTTTTAAGAGACATTTATATTTAAAAATTGTCTAGCTCTTATGTTTTTTTTACTTGCTAGCTAGATATGGAATGAGGCCAGTACACACACCGCCTTATCAGATAGGCCACCGAAGCCAAATACTACCTGTCTAAATGGGGAAACCCTGTTTTAAGTATAAATGAATTATTACTTACATCAGTACTAAGCAGTAATCCCATAGCCAATCCGACTACACAGCTTAGAAAAGTGATGGTAGTTTCCCAAATTTTAAGCGCCTCCGCATTGATAGCCATTATACCAGTGATGACGCAGTGCCATATCGCAAGTTGTTGCGCTATACCAAACATTATCAGTATGAAGTAGAATATAACGGCCCAAGCTGGCGATAACTGAAACAACATTTTTATATTATTATTGAAAATGTTTTTTTTTTATTTTGACCTACTTTTCACTAAAGCTCCTGGACTCTACTAAGGGTTCTATCAGACAGAGAGTGGTGACGCGGTCAAGCTTTCAAGTTTAGTTCAGTTTTCAATTTTGCGTTCAGTGTGTTGTATTAAATGCGGAACGCTTGATCACGTGATTGCTCTCTGTCTGATATAACCCTAACCCGCTATAATTCAAAGGATAGGTATATAATTTTAAATAAAAAATAATATTTGTCAACTTTGTTAAGCTTATGATGTGTACGTAGGAGTACCTCTGTATAATGTCATGTTACGTCCAAATTCTTAAAGAGCCACTGCATTTTAGTATCTTTTCGAAGACGCGGGTTTCTTTTCAAACAATTACTAATTAACTTAAACGTGCCAGATAGGTATGTATATCGTCGACGCATGCTACAGTTGTTCCGACTAGTAAGCCAGAACAACTGTATCTGGAACTGTAACACCAACTTACTACAGGAGGCACTTCTGTCGCGCGCACACAGAACCCTCAACCTGGTTGCCGATAAACTTAACTTATTTTGTTGCACGTTGGGTGAATTCACAAAAGTAATATTATACGTGGTTTGGTATGTATCTCGTAGATAATAGTGCAAATAATATAATAAGGTCTATTTATACTAATGTATTTAGTAATACCCTATCAAAATAGTAACAAGAGAGATATAAATAAATAAAAAAAAATATCAAAGTAATATTTAGCTAAACCTTACTCATCTGTGTTTAAACTTATACACAAATTAAACAATCATAAAAGTAATCGAATTTATTTTACACAACTCACCATGTTAGCTGGTAACACCGCAAGCGTGGCAGGCACAATCTGTGTCGCCAACTGCAACGGTTGCCATCCACTGAGCGTCCGCGCAATGTTGCCACTTTTCCACACAGTTACACCCACTAAACTGCCATAGTGACCCATGTAACGTACAGGAGTTGAAACTACATTGCCCGGCATTGGTTCCGACATAGGCCATAAGAATTGTGTAGATTTTACTGTCTCTATAAATAAATAAAAAAGCATTTACCCTTATTGTACTAAAGGTGTGAATTATCTAACATTTAGCTGCTTGTAAGTGAGTAAGATTGTTTGTGCCTAAAGACAAAGAAGGATCTTTGTCTTTACGAAGCGGGTGCCTTATCTACTGGACCATTTCGACTTTTTTGTGCGTAAATGGGAGTGATCAACTAATTCATAAGCCCACTAACCACCATCATTACTGAATGCAATAAAGTTTTGAGTATTGAGACAGCCATCGTCATGGTTACTGCCTAGTTATGTTAGAAAAATACGAAAAACAAACTTACCAAAACTACCAGGTATATACGCATATCCATAATTCTTTAATATCTGCACACAAGTGTTGGCTAAAAACGATCCGAGTAATAACACGGCGAATGTAAATGCAACAATACACGCACTCTCCTTCTGAAGCATTATATTAGTCTTGTTCTTTGAGTTTTTGTGGGATGTCAGCTGCATTATACAGGCACCTAAAAGGCCCCATGTGAGGAACGTTTCTTGGGCTGCAGCGGCCCAACTCTGAAATATACAGGGCATTTCAGTATTAGTATATAGACGAAAGTAATTGCTGTTTTGAATAGTTATTAAAGTATAGTAGTCTACTAAGACTGGTGTACTTGTAGTAATTAGTCGATAACTTGTAAACAAAAGTTCACATTTAGATATAACTACCAAGTATCATATTTGAACCGAAAACTAGTGCCTTTCTATTTAACCTTATAAATACAATCGTAGTTTCGCTGCAACTTAAAAGCAATTTGATCGCACGCTAGCTCTAAATTTATTCTATACTATTAAGTATATAAAGTGGAAGTTTGTTTGTTTGTTTGAACGCGCTAATCTCTGTAAGTACTAGTCGGATTTGAATAATTCTTTTTGCGTATGATAGCCTAGTTCTTGAGGAAGGTTATAGACTATGTAACATGCTACTGGCGACGAGAGCAGAGCAGTAGCCAAAGACGCGGGTGAAACCGCGCCGTGCGAAGCTGGTTTTAAATAAACAAAAGTCCGAAAAATGTCGACATTCACAACAGCTGAGTAAAAGACGGAGAAAAATTTAAAACAAACAAGTTTCAAACAAACTTGAATCACTTTCCCTATTATAGAACATTTCGATGGAAAAAGCATGGCAAGAAAAATGGGCTAATTTGATTATGTATTCAAAAGTTACTCATAATGTAAAAGTTGTAAAGAATGGTTTTGTAAAACTACAACCGGCACAAACTATGGGAACCGGCCATAATTTCTTAACTAATTATGTATTGTAAACTAAATTATTCTATTGTTATGATAACGTTTGAGTTTCTACAAAAACTGAACTTCATTCAAAACTGACAACACTATAAAATGTCGTAATCTTGATAAACTGAGATATTTATTGAGTTTTAATGATTATTTTAAGAAAATATGGGCAATCAAAACGATTTTGTTATTATTTATTTTTAACAAAATCTATACAAATATTGGTTTTGAGTAAAAATTAACGAGCACGTCATAGGGTGTTTACAGTAATAATACATACACTAGGCTAGACCAATGTTATGTCTCAAGTTTAAATTAAAAGCAAAACTATTGTAATATAAAACAGACGTCGACGTTATAACAAACCAATTAACTATTTGCACTTATATTAGTAGAAAAAATACATACATTACTATTAATAAAGAATTCACTCCATTCGGTCTCCGAAAATATGTTAACAACCGAGTCGTACGGTATTAAAGTGAGCAGTTTAGTACACAGCACCAACGTACCGCAAATCGGTAGGAAGATGAGCATATACACAGCCTGCAATTACAATCATAACATGTTACATTTTCGTGGAAAATTACATTTACATTACAATTACATTTACCGTAACTAATGTTTACCTTGCCGTAAGACCTCAATCCTTTGCTGAGCGAAACAAATACTATCATCCACACTACAGCTAAATTGAACGCTACTTGAAACTTTATTGTGCCGAAATATGAACTATTGGACCCCAAATTCCTCTGTAACACTTCTCCGTGAAAGTACTGTGGCATTGTCTCTTGTATTTTATAAGTTTCGTTCTTTGTGGCAGCATCTGGAAGTATAGAAAAATCTTTCTTGATAAAGTGCGTGCAGTTCCTCATTGTGCAGTCACGGTAAAGCAATTATTGACTAAATTGACGACCTTCAATTCAATTTCCTACACTGTGAAATATCACCTAAATTTGATATAGCATACGAACAATTATTAAATAAAACTCACCTTCCAAATTGAACTCGTGTGGTAAGGCCCATTTGTATTTATCATTCGACGTAATAAAAGAGTCTCTAAAATACACGAATATCCATGACAGGCCTATTATACTGTACATGCCGATTACAGCTTGCGTTATGAGCAAAGACACGCCAACGCCTTGAAATATTGGCGATATTCTCCACATGTCCACTGGACCAGACTCCAATACTTGACCCAAGCATAAATGTAAAGTAAATAACGGTATGCCGATCAACAAGGACAGTACAAAAAACTGTACTATGAAACTCGCTGCAACAAAAAAGATTGTTTTGGTACAAACATTCGAGGAAGTGTATGAAATCAAGTTAATTACGTAAAGTTGTTGTCTTGCTGAATTACCTCCAAAGTGAACACTGAATATGGCAAATCTAGATATATTAAATATCCCCACGGTACAACTGAGGCACGCCAGCATGGCACTCATACGATGTGGCCAAACTCCAAAAGGAGGTTCTTCAGTCTCTTCAATTCTGAAAAAGTTTTTAATGGGCGTCAGTTTGATCAGATTATTGTGTCAAAACATATGGTGTATAATTCATGAATCATTGAACATCCTATGACCTCATTTTTAAGAACGACTTAAGCAATAAGCCATCTAAATTGCGAAGGTCGCATAATACAGTTGAAGACTACAACATTATTTAAATTAAATGGTAGCTACCTCTCCTCCGTGGCACTGGTTGGATTCTGTATGGTCGGAACAACATTTAGAGATTCTGTCGAGGAGCTAGACGTACTCGTGCTCCTAGCCGTACTTCGAGCCGTATTTCGACCAGTCCAGTCCCCAGCCGTGACGTCACTCTCTCCGGGAGATGGCAGAGAAAGTGTCCGATTCATTAGTAGAGCACGGCGCCCAACAATAAGGGGCCCCGAAGCACCATCACTACTGAGATTCGCAGCCGTTACTTGTAACTGTATCGGTGCATTCGTAGGTCGCATATTAATGTTATGCTCAAGAAAAAGAATTACTGGTAATGTTAGAGGCTCGCAAAACGACTCCGCTGTTATTGCTGGTAGAACTATAGGGTCCAATCTCCGCATTGAGTTCCGCAAATTGTCATTTGTTGTGCCAGCTCTCTCTAAAGACGAAACTTGAATTTGACGGTCAATGTCTGATAGTTCAGAAAAACTTTTGGAACGACCAAGGCTCATGAGATTCGACCTTTCCGAGATATTTTGTGTGACGTCTATTTCCTCTAAAAGTGGTGCTGATGGCTGTGCATTAGAACACGTTATTACTTGAGTATTGTCATCCATTGAACTATGCGCCTCAGACTGTTCAGATTCATTGTGAGATTCCGCAATGCACTCTTTAATTTTACAAATGAGATCTTCGTCATCGCTGTCGAAACTTTTTGTGCCATCGTCGAGACACGCTAATAAAGACTTATCTAAAACTTCATCTAAATCATTCAATATATCCATAAACTGGCACAAAGCCGTCGCTTGAAATTCCTCGTCGATTGTGATGTCGCTTGTATGTGATGAGAAGTATGAGTCGGATTTGTAACATTCCGGTATTGTTTTTTGTAAATCTTCTTTCAAGTCACCATCTTCCGATGTTTTCTCCAAATCTTCGCTATACTGGTCACTATCGTTGCTTTCAAAGATGCTACTAGAAGCATCGCTGTCGGCGCTACTTCCCGGTACATTATCGCTTTGTTCGTACCGACCTTCGCCTATATTAACTACTTCCATCTTTATTGCATGGCCTAAGTCATAGCCCGCGCGTTTTGTTGACCCTGCAACAAGGGCACCAGTTATTACCATATTCAATTCTACAAAAGAAATATTAGAATTAACATGAAAGGCACATTTTAAGGAGACAATTTTCCACAGCTTGTACATTGTTACACTGGACACAGCACAATGTTGTTTGTATTTACATATGAAGTAGCTTGCTAATATGCTTAATTACTGTAGGTATGTGACAGAGTGTCAAATGTGGCTTACAGTTAGCACTGTACTGTGAAGACTAACCAGTATCTGTTTATAGCACTGCACACAAACATGATTCACGGGATTACCTAGTGTTACAGATAGATAAAAGTTATTCATCAAACATACTGTACAACTATAATTTCCTTTATTACTTACTTTCTAGTAATACTACATAATAATAATCAGTACCCTATTACGAGTTTTAGAGGTATTTTACAAACTGCAACTACGCAACTAGCGCCTTTAGTGAAAACTATACACAATTTGAATTTCAGTCTGTTTAACGCAACATTGAACTTGTAAAAATAATGTTATAATACCAGGTCGGTATAATAATAAAACAGTAGATAGTATTTAAATGTGACTGTTCGCGAGAAAAGGTACCTTATGGACGTTTATAGTTTCGAAGATATTGAATGTTTTGTAAATTTTGCAAGAAATATAGAATTTTTTTTTATTACTGTTTCGCAAAGCATAAGATCTGAAATTTATTTACCTATTATTATTTTTTATTTAATGTAAATAATAAGTCCATAATGTGGTCTCAAAGTTTAGTAGAAAAGGGACCTTATGGCCGCGTGTTATAAAACGCTAGATGCAAACACGTCGTGACGTGCTCCGCTTTTGACATTCATGCCGCTGCATCGTAGCAATACTTTGACTTTGCCGCCAGGCATCTGCACTGCTCTTTTTAAAATTAGACAATTTGTACCACCTGAATCCCAAGACATACTTTGCCCCAAACCTTATCTGCGCGCATCTGAAGATCCTTTAGAAAATCTTCCCGAAGTGCTTCCTACTCAGTCACAGCCAAGTTGTAGTGGTGTTCAATCTTTGCCAACCACAAAACGTAAAAAGCCTACATGCACCTATTGTGGTGAGGTTGGTCACAGAAACCAAGTTCGCGGTGGTGTCTATTTTTGTAAAAAAAGGCGTTCACAACAAGCAAACCTATAATATCATGTAACACGGCCATAAGGACCCTTTTCTTTACATAAAAAAATAATTATAATTTTTAAAGAGACTGTAAAAAAGAACTGATTATATTTGTAACGATTTATTAAAAATGATAGAAATAAAACCACTCACTTAGAAAAACCATTATCATCAATGTATAATCTTAATTTTATTGTAGTGACTGATTATAATTTGTTACATTATTTCCATAAGGTACCTTTTCTCAAATGTATGGAACAAAGATTGCTATTCTAATGTAAGTTTAAGTGACTTAAAAAGCTAAAAATTAGCCAGTAATGGCGATATTGTCAGTTTTATTTCGAGTTAATGAAAGATTTTCGTTGATTTATGTATGAAAAATTATATTGTTTGTTGAATTATGACTGAAATTTGTCAAGTTTTGTGATTTTGCATGAACATTATTAAAACTGATTTTTACCCCTAATTCTTGTTTTTATTTTGTCAAGATTTTTTTTCGAAATTGTGTTCTAATAGATCAGTTATAAATCTGTAGGTCTCATCACACGAAATTGACAAAATTAAACAAAACATTATTTTTTAGAAATTGGTCAATAGACACATTGATTGGTCCATAACAAGGTTCTGATTAGTAATACAGAAGTTGTCGCAACATTCTTTAAAAGACAGGAGTCCTGGGAATAATTTCTCGTTGGCCACTATGTAACTTACAACGGCAACATAGTGTTCGAGGTGACTGAACTTAAAATGTCTGTTTCTCGAAATTGCACAATTTCGCATATAATTTAAAAATATTTATATCTCCGTAATAAAACATCGTAGGAGGTTGATTTTTTTTGATATCGACAGCGTATTAATCGCAGATTACTAGAGTATGCATAACTCCATATCGACCACAAGATATCTTTACCCGCGGACTGTCACAAAAATGAACTCTTGCAGTAGACGTCATTTACTGTGGGGGATATATTGTGATTTTCCGCAATAATACGTAGTAGTACGTACCTACTACGTCATTCGTACTTTGCGCATGAGTGGCAGACATAGTGTTCTATTAATTCCCTATAGTATAAACCGCGGGTTCGATTCCGATTCGAAGTTAATTTTGCTATTTTTATTTCGTTTATTATAGGTATTATTTAGTACCTGAAGATCGGTAATGACTAGTAATGAGTAATGGTAAATGAAGCGTGACGTCATAGCAAGACAAACCTGTGAACTCTTGAGGTAGAACTCAAACTGTATAGAGTATAATAACTATCTCTTAAATGCTTATCTTAAATAATAACGATGAAATTACGCACAAGTATGTGTATTCAGTTACACAATCCTTTAGATAAACTTATCAATAAATTAATGAATGTATAAATTTCACAAGAACAGATAACAATGCTCAATTTTAATCTCGTCTCAAACATGTATGCGTGTTTGTGATGTCATAACGAATTACTAGCTATTGTTTTGTAAAGAAAAATAAAATTACACTAGCACTGTAATTTAATTTTAACTGTCTCTTGGTAATCAATATGAGTGACAACCTGTTTTATTCTTAAATCCTAAAGAGGTTTGAGTATTTCTAATGGTAATTATGTTGTTTTATAGTATGAAAATTGTATAAGTATTTCAGTTATTTGTATAGTCCGCCAAATAGGGCTTGTTCCACACAAAATACACTCTTAATCATGGAGTTGACGAAAACAGCCTGTCATACTATAGAGATCGTTAATGAAAAGAGTTATTTAAAAATATGTATCTATTTACTTGTACTAACTGTTGCCAGCGGCTTCGCCCGCGTGGATATTATTATTAAGCAACATTATATTTTTATAAATTAAAATAATGTTGAAAATAGTCATTTAAATGTTATAGATAATTAGTAGTCCAGCTTCTATAGTTATTGAGCATATTTTAAAATTTG
The DNA here is from genome assembly GCA_963082885.1 of Parascotia fuliginaria. Lineage (NCBI taxonomy): Eukaryota > Metazoa > Arthropoda > Insecta > Lepidoptera > Erebidae > Parascotia > Parascotia fuliginaria. The sequence goes on along the minus strand of OY720180.1, from coordinate 5,872,011 downwards.
TTGCACTCTTAGTTTTTTAGTTAACTTATTTCACAAAAACATTTACTGCTGGGCTGTATCTGGCTAATGTTACTACAGCCAGACATTTTCTATGTATTGTAGTTTCATTATAATTCATTCAGTAGTTTTTGCATGACAGAGTAACAAAAATCCACACATCCATTCATACAAACTTTTGCATTTATAATATTAGTGTGATGTTAGTAATGTAATTAATTTAATCAATATGACATTTCACTGCTCTTACATGCTACTGATATCTAGAAATAAATTAAGTAAACATAATTTGAATTCATGGTATGTGAAACTCTTGTTTCACATACCATGAATACGTATTAGCATCAAGTATACAAAATATACTTACAACATATTTTTAATATTATGCTATTTATTATTTAGGCGTTTATGCTTACTGCTCTGCTCCCATCGCCAGTAACGTAATGTTACATAGCCTATAACTTGCCTCAAGACCTGGGCTATCATACCCAATAATAATTATTCAAATCCGACTTGTAGTTCCAGAGATTAGTGCGTTCAAACAAACAAACTCCCGCTTTATATAATTATATTATATAAATATTTTTGACATCACAGTTAAAAATGCAATGTGCGTTCAAACAAGTTTTTGCTTTATATAATAGTATAGATATACCTACATACCAAGTTTAAGTTATTAGTGGCTAGTACATTAAGTTTTTCCCTCTATTTCATTTAATACATACAATTCATATTATTATAATGTAGTAATTTTGCTCTTAATTCAAACTGACATTTTGTCCTTAAAAACAGACAAACTGTTTGTAGTGGCAGAGCATATTATATTATTGCTACAGTACAGGTTTCCTCACTATGTTTACACCAGGTCAGCAATCTATACTATAATATAAAGCAGAAGAGTTTGTTTGTTTGAACGCACTAATTTCTGGACCTACCAGTAGGATTTGAATATTTTTTTTTGTGTATGACAGCCTATAACCTTGAGGAAGGTTATAGGCTATGTAACATCACACAATCACAAGCTTCAACGCATCAAAGACGCTGGGGAAACCGCATAGCCGACAGCTAGTGTTCTAAATAAAACTCTTTTAAACCCTCATGATTCTCAACTTTGCACAGAACTTGATTTTATTCCACCATCACACTTGTATTCGGAAGATCAGCTTACATTTAAAAATATCACAAAACTATTCAAACTTTGTAAAAACTAGTAAAGATAAGCTTGACACTATTTTCACTAAAGAGTGCAGTGGAATGAAGATTGAAAGGAGGTATGTTTGGATCATATCAAATGGCATTCTATAGTCTCTGCTTACCCCATTAATAGGAGACAGGTGTGAAGTTATATAAGTATGTATGTGAAGTGGAATGTGTTGGTTTTTGAACAGGTATTAGGTATGCAGAAACAAAGCACATATTTGTATTATTAGTGGTATGATCATTGATATAATATATTTTATTTATATAGTATCTTGAATTGAAGAGGTGGGTATTGTTTTGTTGCCTTTTGTAGTAGAGTTAATAAAAACCTACATAAGGGCTGTGTTCATTACATAGTTTCAAAGACAATCCTAACATTCTTATCATAGTCTATTTCTGACAAATTATTAATTAAGTATGCAATTAACTCTTAAAATTTTATTTTCCCTTTACTAAAATACAAAAGTACAAAAAATACAATAGATACAATGATGAGTTTATTAATAATGTATTGTCCATGACTTTTAATTGAAAATTAAATATTAAAAGTATAGTAATTCTTTAGCTGGGCAGTTTTAAGGTACACCTGTACAATAATAATATAAAGCATTTAACTGTCACACTTACAATAAAATTTTTGATTGTAGTAGAAACTGACCAATCTTGTGACACAAGTATTACTACCTTATAAGTTGTGTCCTGACCAAAATATGCATACAAGACTAGGTATAGCAAACAATTTTATTAGTGGTTTACATTGATGTGTTATTCTTATTATAGTTAAACCACTTTTCACTAATAGTAAATAAATAAAACAACAACAAACAAGATAGTCATCGAAAAACGTCTTTTCCGTATCTATGAGGTTAACAAATTTTACATTACCTAAAATTATTGAACAAAAGACCTCATTAGTTTTGAACCAGTATCGCCAATATTACCAATTAAAAACTAATTGAGCACATAATATACGCAATGAACTAGGTAATTAAATACTTCTGTGGAAATGTTAAGTGTGAGATTGAGAAATGAATGTGCTGAATTTGTTTAGTGCTTTAATAATTTACATTCTCAGCTCGCAACAAAAGAGCATAATTTGTATTAACTTTTTAAAAGTAGGTATATTTTTAACATTCTTAACAGACTAATTAAATTAAAATTAAACTAAGTAAATAAATACAAAATAATACCTGATCTCCAGACTTTGTAGACACTTCAGCCCATCAGCCGTCAGCTGTTTGCACAGAAAACTTAAATATTTATACACACATGTTTGTTAATAATACTCAACCGAATCTATACTGTATGAACTAATTTATACTAAATTACTTTCATGTGATTTCTATTTTGTGATAAAACGACATAAAATCTATGTACAAGCAGGTCGCTTGTTGTACCAGCAGCACAGACTAAGTAGAGAACAATAGAGGAGTTATGTTATTACTATCTACGTATAATTTTATTAGTCGATTTTTACACCATTGTTTTAGACTTCTATGATTTGTGCAGCTAGCTTTGGCCTATCAATTTATACCACTAGCATCAAGCCTTATTAGTTAAATTATCAATTTATTACAATCAGAACTGTTAAGTTTTTTTTGTTTTAATTGTGTTTAATGTAGTCATATTTTTCTAAAATCCTTAACTGGGCTGAACTTGACTGAAATGAACTTAGATTGTTGTTTGACAAACTACCTAAGAATACGAACACTATTATTTTTGTTTGTACTACCTTTCCGCGGCGCGGTTTCATCCGCGTCTTTGCTTACTGTACTGCTCTGCTCCGGTGCTCCCGTTGCTAGACAGGACTGTCCAGCGCAAGGCCAAATGCGTATTTTATTAGTGCGGCCCATCTATCTAGTAATTTGATATAGGCCCAGGATCTTATGCGGTCTGGACAGCCCTGCTGTAAGGCATAGTTCTGTACAATGTACAATACAGTCAGACCAGACCCAACCAGACGAGACTCCGCAAGAAACTACATGCTATTCACAGACTAAGTAGAGAACAAGTTACTAAGATAATATATACTATGATACTTCATTCATGAAATGTGGCTGGCACTATTTAGAAACAAAATAAGAAAATAACTAAAAGCAAAACTTTACATTAAACCTATCATCAATTACAATACAAAAATATTTAAACTTATAGTATTTACAAATAAATGAAAAAAAATAATACAAAGTACTTAAACCGTAAAATGGGGTGCATAACAACACCTTTTGGTACTTCAAGAGCCACAATTTTTTTTATTACTAAGTTTTTAATTGAATTAATGCTGCAAATACGTGACTCATAAGTTTCTCTTTTTTCGGTGAATACCTCAGAAAGAGTTAAATAGAAACTTTATATTTTAATGAAACAAATACGTCATGTTGCAAGTTACTGTATCTGTTTCATTATATATAATATATAGTTTCTTAGTGGTAAAAAATAACACTGGACCACTATGTTGAAGAAGTAGTGGTAGAATTTTAATTTAAATTTTCTTTTTAAACTAAAGGTCATTTTATAAAATGCAATCAACTTTATAGTTGTTGCCTGTAATGTGAATGTCGGTTATCGCAACATATCCAGTCTATCTCTATACCAAATTTCATCAAAATCAGTTTAGTAGGCGTGAAAGTGTAACAGAAAGACAGACAGACAGAGTTACTTCCACATTTATATTATTTTCTTAGATTTAGAAACAAAAAATAATACAATTAAACTTCTAAATTTTTTTTGGCTTTGTTTGTATAAACAGCAAACAGTAATGAATACCTTGGTCCTCTTGGTCACACGTCTCTTCAGTTCTCACCTAATGTAGTCAGAAGTCAGACTGTGTTCATCATAAGCGCTACATCCAGGATCCTATTTCTCGAAAGTATTAGTTTACTAGTATATTAGATATTAGTAATTAGCTCAATATTTACGAGTTCTAACATTTCCTGTTTCTCAAAAATAATGATTAGACCGGTAACTGATACCGGTAGACTAATAAAAAATATTAGTCTAGCTTGGCTAAATAAACCACCTACCCATGCCTTCTTACCTATTAAAAAGAACGGAGAAAATTACCGCCACTTTTGTGTTCCTTTTCTAATTATAATTGACTTTTGCACATTAGCAGTAAAAGCGGATTGTTGCTTTAATTTATTTTATATTTAAAAAAATTAAATATTATAATAATAGCACAACAACTAAACAGAACGCCATCTAGAACCAAAGTAAGCAAATATTTATAGCTTGTGATAAAGGTTCTAGAATATGGATATACTTACTTGATAATACTTTTTTTTGTAAATACATACCTAGTACAATTATACATAAAAACACCCAGACCAATGTAAATACACATGTTCATGCACACAATAATTTGCACTGAACGGAAATCGAACCCACGACCTCTGCGTGGCAGTACCACCAAACTACACAGGCAGTCAAAAAATGAATTTCAAGTTAATGCACACGACACGTACACATACACATACGCAACATGCACACAAATACTTAAACACACACATTCAAACATAACCTTTTATACTAATACATACTAAAAGTTATAGGTAAATAGTTATAGGTAAAATGTGTATAAATAAACGAATAACTAAAAAAAACAAAGAAGGTTATATGAAGCATAGACGCTTTGACAAGACAAGTGGATATAAAATAATTTTAACAAAAATAATCCTATTTCAAGCAGGAAACTAAAAAGTTTAAAAAAAGATAAATTACTTAGCACATAGTAATTCGTATTTTGGGTTAGTTAATCAAAAATGAGTAAATAAGTATTTTATAAGTTTGAAGTCGGTGCCAAGTAAAACAATATAAGTTATATACTATATGTATAATCAATCTTTCTCACAACTCAAGCTAATATTAATATATTATTATGTCTTGTAGTAATTATTAAGTATTCGAAAACCACGCACGGCATAAAGTTAACAAATACGGTGGTCAGTCTGATAATCACAGACTAAGTAGAGAACAAGAGTTGATAATGTTTTGATATATCTAATAATATTGTGTAATTTGTTATTGTACCCCGGAGTTATTATTCACCCCAAATTACCGGTACTTAATTTAAATTACTAAAACTTACACAATAAATTAGTATTGCATACGACTCTATAGATTTGATAGTAAGGTCGGTTTTGTAATCTTTGGTCGGTTCTGATTGGCCAAATGCTTTTATCTTTTGTTTAGTGATGCCGAACTACCGATAGTAACACAATCCAAAATTATCAATAGTATGGATACTATCGATAGCATAGCGACTATCATGGTTTAATACTATCGATTATTATCGATAGCATAGGGACTATCAAGGTTCAAGGTTTCATGTCTATTTGTGTTGGTCTGGGTGTTTCTATGTCTGTATCTGTATTTATAATATGTAACTATGTATATACAAAAAAGTAGTATTTAAGTATGTATTATATCCGTATTATGCTTAGAGCATTAAACCAACAGGAGTGGACACGCGCTCTATTTCCCTTGCGCAAAAGTCTGCCACTTTCGGCGGGGGACGGGGTAACGCGAGCAACGCACACTAATTACAATGTTAACTACTAATGCATTTTTAAATCGCGTCGTTATACACGCACACAATAAAATTATTACACACTAGCTTAAACTAAACACACACAATCACATTCACACACAGGGACATCTATCAGTTTACGCTTCCTTAGCGTAAAACAGTTAGAGCTTGACTCTGTCGATATTTAGTATCGATGTTTAGGATTTCATATAAGTACGCGAAAGATTTAATTATTTTCATGATTATTATGTTTGCTTATTAAAATGAGCATTATCTTATATTATATAGAACAGTTTTAGGTAATAATAATGCGGTCGGGCTCTCCTACTATGTTTACTAATGTTTATTCAACACTTCCGATCCCTGATAGTACGGAACCCTCGGCGCGCGAGTCCTACTGGCATTTAGCCGTTTTTTTTTTAAGTTTTTTTGGCGCGATTGAGAAAAATGATGAGAGTGAATTTTTACGATGCGCGCGCACACTGACAGAAAAAAGCAACACCCTGAAGTTAGTTGCGAACCTTTTACACACTGAAGTTAGTTGCGGATCTTTGTGTGTCGTATCAGTACAAATAATCTGTGTGAATAAATAAAAAATATATTGGCGTTTATATCAATTCAAATATTTATGTATGTATGCGTTGTATTATTATTTGGTATTTTTGGATTGTTATGCCAAAGAAGTATAACTTCTTACGTGCGTACATGGGTACCCACTCTTTTTTTTTATTTTACTACTGCGCACAAGGATGTATGTTCAATAACCACCATCTGTTGAAATTTGTTCTAGTGTGGATTAAAGATTGTAATTAATTATTACGTGTCAATTTTACGTGTATTATTCCTAAGTATGTATGTATATTCAAACCATATAATACTTTGAATTAATTGTCTGTTGCTATTAAATTTCGTTCCAACTAAGCAGAGCTTGTAATTGGAGGATTTTGTTCTGATTACATAGTAACAAGACACTGACATGAGAATGTATGAGTAGATTTTTATTAGAGATATTTTATCTGTTCAGATAGCAAAAAAACAACAGAATATATTTCAGAAAGTCTTTATTTAAGTAGGTATAATAAAATACTGAAAAACTGTGCAATTTAAATTAACCTTATAAATCTAGTTTAACTAATCCTAGGTAATGCAATAAGAGGAGGTAGCGCACAGCGAGTTTACTTGCTAAAAACTGAGCTCTCCGCCGCTTGGGGGGTAGGGAGGAGGTAGCAGTGCTGGCAGCACAGAAGGCTTTGTCTTTTAAGCTGTTAGTCAGATACTTGTACGCTTAGGAACCCACTTATATGGTTCCTACAATATTGGACCCAAGCGACTCGAGGCGCTGCTTCTTTTGAAAATCTAAAACAAACAAAAAAAAATTAATTTAATACTGGAAAACCAATATCGATATTTGTGATTAAACTGTCTCATCTCTAATTATGTTAAAGTGTGACCAGTTTCTTAAAAATAAATACGCTTACTTTTGTAAGAAATGAGCAATTATCTTTCGGAATAAAGTGTACTAATCTTGTATATTTGGATTTATAATCTCATTTTACTTGTTCATTTAATATTACTTTGTGCATTACTTGGTAAAAAAACATTGGTTTTAATTAAAAATAAATAAATATGGGAACGGTGACACAATAATGTATATCCAAAATGAAACTTATTAGATATGTCAACAAGGCGAGATATAAAAAAGGAAAGGTTAGTTTTTATGTTAATTCAACTTAAAATATTACCCCAGATTGGAGTATTGATGATAAGCCTGGCAACACTTGTTGATTAGCATTTTATTTGGTTAAATTGCTAATTTAATGCCTTATTTAATAATATTAGAACAAAATAATACTTACAGGTAGAATATAATATTATCCTTTTGTAGACTTGATGTCGCTGAACGCTTTTTACACCAAAATACACTGCAATTCGGCATTTCTATTGAGACGCTATTACGCATGCACTGATATGTGACTTATGATGCGGAACGCGCGTCAACTAGTTTTATATAACGGGTATGACCGGTGGGCTGGTACCTTTGGCAGAGGGGTACGTCTGTCAGTGGCCTCTCCGGTTGGTTTAATGCTCTAAGGTATTATGTCCGCATTCTAGAACCCATAAAAAAAGTTATAATATATGCTTACTTTGGATCTAGATAGCGTTGTGTGTAGATGTTGAAATATTATTATTATTATTATTTATTATCTTCATTATTTAAAATATTTCTCAAAATTACATTTTTAAATATAAGTATATAAAAAATACATACATTTAAAAATTGGAGACCCACCGGCATCCTACCGGTGGTTAGGGCTCCAGAAATAGGAACCTACTCACAATTTATTATTATTATTCTTGCAAATCAGAAATAGTATTACCATAGTTTTTACTATTGATAATATCGATAGTCCTATCGATATTCCCACTATACCGCATTATCGATAGTTGCCTATCGATCGGCACCACTACTTTTGTTTACACGCAACACAATTTTAGGAGGAAATTACTAAAATAAAAACAATAAAACAATAATTTTAAAAAGTGCCCCGTGCTTGATTTGACTGGAACACTTTATTAAACTTATTACTAGGCGCATCTCTATCAGATTTATGAATAAAATTGAGTGATCGTGGGTCAAAGTATCTTCATTTGCAAATTAATAAGCTGCGCTTAAAATACGATTATAAACCTTATCTACGTTTAAATAAAATCTAGACTTAAAAGCTACGTAGAGTATCTGCTACTAGATAAAGTTTATGTAAATGTTTTTTTACTTTTGTTAGCGATAAGCACTATCGTTTTTAAATCAGTCACTCGCTTTTCTTGGTGAACGCTTATTTAGTCAATTGTACAAAATACGAATAAATCATGTTATTTTTAAAAGGTTGTAGAATAATTACCATCAATATGCGCTCGACAAATAAGGTTGGTCTTCGCGATAGTTTCTTTTTCGTAGTAATGATACCAGTTTCGTACTTTCGTCAGTCGTAGACGGAAAGCCTTACTAGATAGTAGGCTTTGAGTCTTTTTATTTTTGCATTTTCGTATTTATTACGAAAAAATCAATTAACAGACTATTTTATTATATTGTTGATTTCATTAACAGCTTTATACAGCGATGGCGGCGTATTCCTCGAAAGTTTCTCTCAACGAAGTGGTTATCGCGTCAGCAGTGAGGACTCCTATAGGATCCTTCAGAGGCAGCCTGGCGAGTTTATCAGCTTCAGAGCTCGGAGCAGTCGCTATTAAAGGAGCAATTGAGAGAGCTGGCATTCCTAAGGAAGAAATTAAAGAGGTTAATTGACTTTGCCTACTTTCTCTTATTTACAATCAATTTACGGTTACAAATTTAACAGTTATAAACTTATAACTTTGTAAGTAAGTCAACACCATAAATGTTTTTGTCTCTATTTAGATAAAATCTTAAATAATTTGTCATATTTTTGACAAGATTAATTTTATCACTAGTGAAAACATTTGACTGATGATAACAAACTAACTGATTATGATAACTATCAAATATTTTGAAATAAGTTTTCTTCTGTAATGTATATTTAATTAAGTAATGAATTTGTTCCTGTTATAGGTTTATATTGGCAATGTCTGCTCAGCCTATATGGGTCAAGCACCAGCCAGACAGGCTGTTATATATGCTGGTCTACCTAAAAGCACAATCTGCACAACAGTTAACAAAGTATGTGCATCTGGTATGAAGTCCATTATGTTGGCTGCACAAGGCCTACAAACAGGTGCTCAAGATGTAATATTAGCTGGAGGAATGGAGTCTATGTCAAATGTGCCATTCTACTTAAAGAGAGGTGAAACTACATATGGTGGCATGCAATTAGTAGATGGAATTGTATTTGATGGCCTCACTGATGTTTACAACAAATTCCACATGGGAAATTGTGCTGAGAACACAGCTAAGAAACTAGAAATATCAAGGGAGCAGCAAGATGAGTTTGGTTTAAGTAGTTACAAGAAAAGTGCTGCAGCTTACGAACAAAAGGTTTTTGCTGATGAATTAGTACCAGTACCTGTACCACAGAAGAGGGGTGCTACACCAGTCATATTTGCTGAAGATGAAGAATACAAAAGAGTAAATTTTGAAAAGTTCTCTAAATTGGCTACTGTTTTCCAAAGAGAAAATGGCACGGTTACAGCTGGTAATGCTTCCACTCTCAATGATGGTGCGGCTGCCATGATTTTATTGACGCGTGATGCTGCTCAAAGGTTAGGAGTTACACCCATTGCTAAAGTGGTAGGATTTGCTGATGGCGAGTGTGACCCAATTGACTTCCCTATCGCACCAGCCATTGCTATTCCCAAACTTCTAGAGCAAACTGGGGTGAAAAAGGATGATGTAGCGTTATGGGAGATTAATGAGGCCTTTAGTGTGGTTGTTGTTGCTAACCAGAAGTTATTGGGACTAGACCCTGCTAAAGTAAATGTTCATGGAGGTGCTGTGAGTCTTGGTCATCCAATAGGAATGTCGGGTGCAAGAATTGTTGTACACTTATGCCATGCTCTGAAGAAAGGTGAAAAAGGTGTAGCATCTATTTGTAATGGTGGTGGCGGTGCCTCATCTATTATGATTGAAAAATTGTAAGTTTTAATCAAACTCTGACCAATGTTGTTTTCTTCTGTGCCTTTTAGAATTTATTTGCTGTTAATAATGATACTGAGTGAATGGTATAGCTTTAAGAAATGATTTTATATTGTTGAAAACATATTTAGGTTTGCATAAAAATGCAAGTAAAATGTAATATAGGCAATGGTTGTATTTGTTGACATAAATGTTATAAAAAAATTATTGAATCAATAAAATATTTTTATTAGTAGGTGTTTGTTATTAATTTTACTTCTGGTTTACTATTTTCAGAGTCCAAGATACACATGGACCACCAGAATTGACCTTCTACACTAAGGACCCATGCGGTCTGTGTGATATTGTCATGGAAGAATTAGAACCTTTTAAAAATAGAATTGTAATTAAGAAAGTTGATATCACAGAAAAAGAAAATGTAAGGTGGTTAAGGTTGTATAGGCATGATATACCAGTATTGTTTCTCAATGGCCAGTTTTTATGTATGCATAAATTAGACAAACTTTTACTGGAAAAGCGATTGCAAATTATTGAGGAGTCCCAATGAAACTCAATATCCTCTTGTATGCTATAATATCAGACTAAATAGAAATAACATTGTGCCTCGCATAGATGTGCTCCTACAAACGCAATGAGATGTAGATCTAAGTATGAACAACTTGATAAACCAGTTTTCATTTAATATTATGTATAAGCCATCACACAACATTTAAGATTTGAATTTCAATAAGGGAGGAATGTTATCTTAGTTCTATCTAGTATACTATTATTTATTCTATGGTTGTACATAATGTAGAATAATTAAAATTATTGATAGCATTAAAATGTACTTATTATGTTTAGGTAATAAGAGTGAATGTTATTTTTAATCCATACCTACTGCATAAATTAGTAGGTACTGATTTAATTACTTAAATTTGTATATCATACCTACTGTTTACAAGGTTTGAATGCGCTTTTTGAGAAATTTAATACTATTCACCTTGTCATTGTTTTTTGAAGTTATTATTTATTTACATTATTTCTGCTAAAAAAAAAACTTAAAAAATTAATAAACGTGAATTGGAAATATATCGAATTTAAAGAGCAGTAAGATTTGAATCAAGGCAGAAATCAAATGACCTTAGGTCATTTTTTTTAAAGAATTTCTCGTTGGAAACTGGTTACGAACCTACGGTTACGGTAGTGAGTGCTGTTCCTGCCTATATAACAGCAGGAATAGCCTACAATAGATGGATAAGGGCGGCTCACGACCGGCTGAGGTGGCGAAAATAGGGAAATATTTATGTCCAGCTGTGGACGTCTTTCGACTAATATAATGATGACCATGATAGACTACAATGTTTTCTCTATTTATTTTTAGCAAAAACGTTAATCACATCACAATCACGGCGAACTTGATAGGTATTAGGTTGATAGGAGTTTGTAAGGGGAAATTTACAACGCCAATGGTATTTACTCTGAGAACTATAATAATAATGTTCTCAGAGCAGATACCAGGGGCGTTGTAAATTTTGATAGGTATTTAAATTATTATTATCTAGGTATACCTAATTGAAATTACCTACGGATTGTATATCCCTCTAGATAAAGGTAAAGGAGCACAATTATGTGGGTACGACTATAATATTCATGACTATTAATCTCTAGCCCTAGAGTGAGTCTCTATACCTAATTTCTTTGGGAGGAGGTGAAAAGCCAAAAAATGTGTAGGTACGGTATCTACTACTATACCTACGACTAGGTATTCGTAAACCCAGACATAGAAGGGATCCATATAACTGGATATAAAGCAAGGTGAAAACACCGATACTTAAATTATACCTAGACATTATTTTGCGTACCTACGTAAACGTTGAGAGTAACCAATAGGTATTTATCATTGACCGTTCTCTGACCTATGAAAAACGGTTATTAAAGCTGGTACCTTTTAGTATAGGTAACAAGCGTCCATAGGCTACGGTAACTGCTTACCATCAGGCGGGCCGTATGCTTGTTTGTCACCTTAGTCGTATAAAAAAAAAATCTAATACAATGTGATTTTGAACATGGTTTTATAATGCATGTGGGCTTTCAAATAAGCTTCTTGTCAACCTTGTGTCAGGATTTGTTGAGGTCACCCCTAATTATTTAGAGGACTGAAATACAGAGGCATCCGACTTGACGTAATTACTGTTAACAAAATGGTAAAAACCAAGACCGACTTTCAACGAGCTCCCGAAGCACGGAATGTACTCAAATACGTCCAACACGTACGCTCAATACTAGGTATATGCGGTCACCCATCCATAGGCCAACCGCACTCTTAATTGCTTAACCCGCTGACCTTCTACTTATCTTTGATCAGTGAGCGAAAGCTATGAGCGCTTCAAATGGTGAAGGAATTTTTCAAATTAGTTAATACCTACACATACATCATAATTATCGGCTTCAGCAGCTATACCAAAGATTATAATTATTACAAACTCACAAATTTTTCTCTTTCTTATTATTACACTTTATCACATTTTATGAACCTCTTCTTTATTTTCTTGTTTTATTTCCTCTACCTTTTTTTTCTTCTTTGTTTATTTTGAAAAGATTAATTTAAACGGAAAATAAAATTTTGTGTCAAAGAAAAACCATTCTTGTGAGGAAAGGAATATATAAATTTTACGTGACAATTTTGAAAAACAATAAAATGAACCATAATTACATAGAAATAAATTTTACTTCATGATGGCAAGTTCTTCTTTGCTCATGAGTATCCGACTTCAATCAAGAGGAAGGGGATATTAAAGAAGAGTAGACTGTAGAGAATCATTCATTGTACTATCTGTGTATTCTGTGGTGTCATTCATTGTAATGGTTGACATGTAAAATTTACGAACCCTGGCTCGTAATATTTTGACTATTTTTCTCAATAGTTCGATGACTTTTCATGGCTCCTACGTATTTGTATATTTCATAAGTGATATACTTAATAGTTCTCATTTATCTTTTCTTATTATTTTGAGTTGAAATTAAAGTGTTACAATGGATAATTCTGCCATACAAACATTGGAGGCGGCCGCTCAGATGCTGATGGTGAGCTGAATTAAAATCTGAACTTTAATACAGAAATATCGTTTTTTGTTGTATAAATATGTTTTTAATTTATGGAAAGCTAAGGTTCTTTATTAATCCATATTTTTTATTAAACATATTTGTCACAAAATAATATTTACCTACTTAAAAGCAAAATATTTTATAAGTACTTACAATAAAATTTTATAAACTGAAAAATTACAGTACTTAATACCTATATAAAAATTAAAAGATAATTTTATCATCTCTGCCCTCTACAGATTTTTACCTCTAGGCTTGTGAGATGTGGTTATGTGAGTAGGTACAATAAAATACTTACTCAAAATTCTAACAGGAGCTTGTAACTTTCTTGACCATTTAATAGGAAAAGTTATTTGCACTCATTGCTTAGTTACGGAAATATTAAATATATTAAAAGCAATTTATGTTGAGTAGTCTGCAAAAACTATATCTATGTGTTTTAATTTTGAGCTAAGTTGTTATTACAGTCCAAATATCTACTATACCCAACTCCACCTAACACTAGCTTTCTTTTCACTTAGGCACCACCAAATATGGTTTCTTCTGAGCAACGTCATCATGCAGAAAGTGTATTTATGGAATTTCGAAGTACTAAAAATCCTTATCAATTATGTCGAGAAATATTGGAGAAATCTAGTTCAGATTATGTTCTATTTGAAGCGGCTGGTTTATTAAAGTCTGCACTCATAAGAGAGTGGAACTTATTGTCTGAAAGCGACATCTCTTCTTTGAGAGAGTATTTACTTACTTATTTATTAAGGCAAGAAGCTCCTGGATTCTTGAGAGAGAAACTTCTACAGGTATATTATTAAAATTTTATGTTTACTGCAGAATAATTTTTCGTACATAATTAATTTTAACAAAAATAGTTTAAAATAATTCAGATGAATATTTCTTTAGTTATGCTAAAAGAAAGAGTTTATTATAAATAAATATTTATACTAACGTGTTTTTTTTTTTTGTGGAACATTGGTTAGTTTCAGGTCTTTCTTTACATTTTTTAAACTATGTCTTAATGTATGAAACAGTGTATTAAACTTTTTCTTTTAAGGACTCCATTTGCAGTATATTTCTGACTTGCTCTAATTTATGAGTATAGTACTTGATTTGTAAATTGTGTACAAATTTGAGGATTTGCAAATGTTTAAAGTATTAATACTTCAAAATATATTTATGTTTATATGGACAGTGCGTTTATTAACAATAATTACTTTTGCAGACTATTGCTATCATAATCAAAAGAGGAAGTATTGATGATGGAGGAAGAGAACGGAAAGCTTTACTTGGTGAATTAGAAAAAATTATACTTAGCTCCACAATTGGCCAGCAAAAATTGGCATGCTCACTTATACTAGCTATTATGCAAGAATATGCAATTACAGTCAAATCAGCAGATGTGGGCTTGATATGGGAAGTTCATTTTCGTTTGAAGAAGTCATTTGAAGCTTCCGATTTGAAAAGGATATTTAGATTTACTGTAGGTGTATTGGAGCAGATAGTTCGTTCTGGTCATAGGCCAGAAGGAGAACAAGCATTACTAACAAAACAGCTGCTTACTATTGTGGAAACTGTACTATGTTGGAGTCATGTCTCTCCTCTTTTGTCTAAGAGGTTAATTGGTGCATTTGAAGCTATTTATGAAAGTGATACTGCACCCGCATTACGCTTAAGTTTGAATTGGAGAGATACGATTATGCAGCCAGAACTGTTGGCATTATTTTTTGAAATTCATATGTATGTTAGGTCTAATCCTGATTTAGCTAGTCCATCGCTCACATGTTTGGTGCAATTAGCTAGTCTTAGTGGTGCTGTTGTTTCTGCTAATAACCCTAAACAGCAATACTTGGAGAATTATGTGAACAGCTTTCTGAACATGATGGCTTACATACAGCCAGTGGAAAGAGAAATGCTTGGAATCTCAGACATTTATAGAAGATTGATTGAGTTCTTCTCACCAGCCATGATATCTGCAACTCCACCAGCTTTTCTGCAAAATCTAACAACTTTGACTTGTCATTGTATTAGAGGATCAGTTATGGAAGAAGTTGTAAGTACTTACCTTTAATTTCTGTTCTTTAAAAAATTTACTCTCACACATAGATACAAACTGTGTATAGCAGAGGATACACACAACAAACACTCAGCCTTGTAAATACTAACTTTTGCCCGCAGCTCCGCCCGCTTGAATGTCGGTTATATGGCATTTTTCATACAAACTTTCATCCCCTATTTCAACCCCTTCAAGCCATCGATAAAATATAGTCTCTATACCAAATTTCAAAATCGATTCAGTGGTTTAGGCCTTAAAGCGTAACAAACAGAGTTACTTTCGCATTTATAATATAAGTATGAATTACCGCCTAGTTTAGTGTCTAATGTGTATGAACTGCAACACAGAGCTATCAGGTTAACTGATCAGGTCAGTCAAGGCTTCAAGATTCTGTCATAAAATTGTAGTGGCATTCCATCTGGAACCCGATATAGCTGGCAAACCTGCATGTTATATACTTTTGCCAGACCCCTTCGAAAAGGCGTGACGTTATGTAAAATATTTAATATGTATCTATACATAAAAGATGATAGATGATTCCTAGATACAATGTGGAAGATCATTGATCGTAGTATTCGTACTTATGAGTCAAAGAGACGCAGTGACGTACAAATTTGACCTTTGACCCTTAATTCAGGTGTATTTGTTATCTAAGCAGATAAAGCTATTTCCCAATTATCATATTATTAGACTTTAAACCTTAGATGATTTATGAGAATGTAAAGATAAGGCGAATTAATACCTAATTTTATTTTTATAATTAATTTATTTAATTAATTTGTAGAAGTATAACATTTTTGCTGGCCTTATCATGAATAACTAGAATTAGCAATACAATTTTAATTCGATCTCTAACACGTTTAATATTACGATTATTATTGTCACTCTGGTTTACCTATTCTGTTTACGAATAGTCACCCAGAAGTCTCGTGTTCAATTGTTCGTTGGATAAAGTTATTTGCGTTTTTCTGGAATACTGCTTACATATTCTTCTTCGTTACACTCTTGTTAGAGTGATCGTGGTAGTCATTTGGAGTTAACCCGCCTCACAATCCGTCACTATTCTTCTCTGTTGGTTGCCTTCGTGTTGCAGACATGTAAATACATTTCTATGATTTTATTTGATCGGTCCATCCCATAGGTGCTCTCTCACGCGCCCGTGTACCTTCAACTCGACCCAGGGTCACCAGCCGCCGATTGATTTATCACCACGCCGAGCTATATACCCAAAAAAGGAAAGGATGCGAGATTGTAGCGAATTATATAAAGTCTAGGGGTTGCATATACTTCTCTAGTATTCTACCGAATAATGGCGGTCAAACCATTACATAAAGAGGTGGCAAAAAATTTGCAGTTTTAATAGCGGCCATGTTAACGGCGGGATAGAGAGTGTGAAGTATCACCGGGTGCGGCCAGGTGTGAGGTACCTTTAGCAAACAAAATAATGTAGCTGAATTATCACACAGAATAATGTTATACTGCTAGTATTAAAAGGACGTCTTTTAACCCTTTCACAATCATGTTCCTGTCGTAAATATATTCTTATCTTAACTTTTCTCCCTTAGGTAAACGATGACACGGTATGGAGAGAATCTTTGAACAAGTTCCTTCACAGTTGGAGCACACTTGTTCATGAGACTGGCGGATACTCCAACGAAATGTTGGTCAATCCTTGTATAGAAATCTTTAACACTTACTTACAGTGCCGATTGGCACCACCCGATGGTACAAGGTACAGTTGATAGATTTGTTTTATTTTTGTGCGTTTTTATCATGTAATTGGTAATTAAGATTGTATAACTTACTAGCTTTCCGCGGCGCGGTTTCACCTGCGTCTTTGCTTACTCCTCTGCTTCCATCGCCAGTAACGTGATGTTACATAGCCTATAACCTTCCTTGAGAACTGGGCTATTATACTCAAATAGAATTTTTCCAGTAGTTCCAGAGATGAGCGCGTTTAAACAAATAAACAAACTCTTCCGCTTTGTAGTAAAAGTATAGATTAAGGAATGCATATAGGCCCTAGACAAGTGTCAAAGATTTCTATTCTATTCATAGAATAGATAAAAAAATGTATGGGATTGACATAAGCTAACGCCAGCGCATAAGTCAATCCTAGGTCAAATCGTCAATGGGCAAAGTGTAGATGTTTGAGGGAGGCCTATGTTTAGTAGTTAACGTCTTTTGGCGTAAGGGATGTAGCGAGAAATGCCACAATATATAGATTGTGTTTGTAATATTTTTTGTAACCTATGTGAAGTACTAAGTGTACCTAAGTGAATTCTCTCGATTATGTATAGGTGAAATTAGAGAATAATGATTAGTGCTACTTTAAAGCGTAGCAATAGCTAAAATGGCATGCAATCTTAACTATTCTTGACCATTGACCTTGTCCCTTGATCAATTCAGTATCCTTATTTGCACAAAAAGCCACTATAAGTATTTTTTGAAAGAAAAATATTCAATTTATTTTTATATTGCATCAACAGGGGTGCAGATAATAATGAAGAAGATATAAAAGACGAATTGGAAGAAGATGAACGTAAATTGCACAGTAATATTCTATTGACTATTGGAGCTATTGCCCGAAAGGCGCCGGCACACTGCTGCCATGTTTTGTTTACTTTACTACAAGATAGGAGTAAACGGTACGTCCTAAGAAAATTTTAATTACATGATCTTTTTGTTTATTCAAGACAGTTCATACTAGGGAATAAATCTTGTATAAAGTGGTGTTTTACAAACATGATTAGTGGAAACAAAGCACAAACCGACTCTAGATTCACTTGAAGGTACGTCTGCCATCATTTATATTATGTGAAACTTCAACCTTATTAAAAAGTAAATATGAAAATTCTGTAAAATCTTACAGTAATAGGATAAAAAAAAGATGGCGAGACAAATTCGACAAAATAAATAAATCTTGGTCCACACTTGCTATGGATCGAGGTGAACGGAAGTCATGAGGAGAGGCCTTTGCCCAGCAGTGGGATGATTTGGGCTAACAGTAACAGTAATAGGATATTA
Organism: Parascotia fuliginaria; assembly: GCA_963082885.1. Lineage (NCBI taxonomy): Eukaryota > Metazoa > Arthropoda > Insecta > Lepidoptera > Erebidae > Parascotia > Parascotia fuliginaria. The sequence continues at coordinate 5,853,516 of OY720180.1, read as the reverse complement.
TTTCTCAAAAATTAGTCTGTAAAGGCGGTTTACGGACGACTTTACAGATAACGTCGCGTCGTAAAGCCGAACGCTTAGACAGATCGTGTCTCTCTGTCGCTTGTGCCGCGCTCTCCTTTAACTCGAAATAACTTATTTATTACGCTCTTGTTTATTTTTATTTAGGTAAATTAAACAAGAATATTCTATAACTGTCTGTTTTTAGTTCTTCTGTAACTTGTGATTTGAAATTTAATGAATTAGGACAGCGTACAGAATAAATATACTTAGCCTTGTCGTACAAATGTATAGTATACAAACTGTATTGAAAATATCGTATATTTATATATATTGTCTCCTAAGATTTTAATGAGTTATTTATGTTTATAGATTGGAGAGTCAACTGCAGTTGATGCATATGGGAAAGCTGCCAGTGAGTGGCGGTGAACAATTAGTGAACTTATTCGAAGATCTTCACTGGATATTGATGATCACTGGTAATATTTGTATATTTTAAAAACCTACTTTTTGCTCGACTGACGCAGTCAAGGAGGGTAATGTTTTTCGAGCGTATGTATATATGTATGTCTATTTCTTTGGCACGCTCCACAGCCTAAATGGCTTAATGGATTTTAACTTATGAGGTGTCGTTAAATTCGTATTGATTGTGGAAGTGACATAGGGTATATAAAATATCAATGTAGCGTCAGTATGAGAAAAATTGATTTCTTAATAATAATAATATAATATTCTACCACATGCACACAGTGCCATTTAGCCCCAAATTAAGCAATTATATTTGCTTGTGTTATGGGTACTAATCAACTGATATACTACATATATACATTTTTTTTTTGTAAATACATACATCTTATAGATAAATTACACCCAGACACAGAACAAACAATCATGCTCATCACACAAAGGTTTGTCCTGGGTGGGAATCGAACCCACGACCTCCAGCTTAGCAGTCAGGGTCACTAACCACTAGACCAACAGGCTAGTCAAACTTCAGTCACAACAGTCTTACTTTTGACTTATTTTCAGGCAGGCAGACTTTTTGTTTTTAATAATGTTACGTGTCAGGATGGGATTCGATGTAAAATGCCAGTTACGCGATGATGAGTTTATTCAAGACTCACTCAATACTCTGACAGTACCAAAATAAAGCAATAAACACTTATACTGCACTATCACGCTTCGTATATCGCTCTTCGTAAACTTCCGTATTACGTAGATGTTCGCTCGAGATCGCTGTATTCACAACTGAACGAAATGCCGACGTTCGAATCCTTTTTATAGTCCTTCAATAGATTTCTAGAACCTTCCAGTTATTACTACAAAGATGCCGACAATTCTCGAATACAGAACAATGAGTGTAGATACTTAGCTGCGACGCGTAGGTATGCCTACCGCCGATGAGCTATTGTTATACGTGTAGGTAGGTACATGTGAACGTTCTAGCGTAGGTATTTGTTGTATACGTGTAGGTAGGTACTTGCGAATGTTCTAGAGCGTAGGTATTTGTCGTACACGAGTAGGTAGGTACTTGCGAACGTTCTAGAGCTTAGGTATTCGTCGTACACGAGTAGGTAAGTACTTGCGAACGTTCTAGCATAGGTAATCGTCGCAACAATAATATATATTGTTTGTTAAGTACTTCTATCGTAGATACTGACTTACGGTGAAGAAAAAGATCTGGAGGAAACCTGGAAAAAGCGCAAAAAATATTTCATTAATCAATGCTTATACTTTCTCTTTGTGAGGAGGCCTTTGTCCCGCATTTTCACAATAACAGGCTGGTATTGTCTTATAGCTAGGGTCGTTCTTGATAGACGAGACCACATAGACCTTATGTAACTATATTGTCTCGCTATTCGAGGCAACATACCTACAAGTATTATTAACAGCAATAGCAATAAAAGATTTGATTTCTTTTTAGGTCATTTTCTAGCTATAGATTGTACTGAAGGTGAAATCATAATGATACCTCCAGAAATAATTCACTACAGTCTGAGAGAAGACGCCGATGTTGATGCCTCTTTAAGGTTCTTAGTTGGCGAGAGCACTAATACTAACAATGTGGATCCTATACTCAAGTAAGTTTACTTAACGAAATACACTAATATAATCTACGGTAGTAGATCCACGCTGGTTTCAGCATGAATGGGCCGGATCATCCGGGGAAGTACTACCCTCTCATAGAAGATCGACGTAAGAGTAGTAGTATCCGTACTACTGCGTTTCGCTCGGTGAGTGAGAGCGCCGGAGGCTCAACTTCCCCCCTTTCCCCTTTCCTTACCTCCCTCATTCCCTTCCCCTAACCTCATTCCCAGGCACCATAGTGGAGACCACCATACCAGCAGTTTAAGACTATGGCGTTTGGTATGGTGGTCACCACTTCTGGATTCCACTGACTGCTTACTATCAGGCGGGGTGGAGTCACTCTTTGATAGGCTAATATAAAAAAAAACCAAAAAAAACAAAAAAAAAACAAAAAAAAAAAACAAAAAAAAACAAAAAAAAAAAAAAAGAAAATACAAAATACTAGCTTCCCGCAACGTGGCTTAACTCGCGTTAAGTTACATATTTGGTTACTGCTCTGCTTCCGTTGCCAGTAGCGTGATGTTACATAGCCTATGTTCTTCCTCAAGAACTACACTATCAAACGCAAAAATAAAATGTTCAAATCCGACTGGTAGTTTCAGAGATTACCGCGTTCAAACAACTCTTTCACTTTATATTACATACTAGCTTTCCGCGGCGCGGTTTCACCCGCGTCTTTGCTTACTGCTCTGCTCCTGTCGCCAGTAGCGTGATGTTACATAGCCTATAACCTACCTCGAGAACTAGACTATCATACGCAAAAAGAATTTTCAAACCCGTCTGGTAGTTTCAGAGATTAGCGCGTTCAAACAAACAAACAACCCAAATAACTCTTCCGCTTATAATAGTATAGATTAGTAAAGTTAACTACTATATTAATACACATACATACATAATAATAACTTCACACCTGTCTCCTATTAATGGGGTAAGCAGAGATTTGTAAAGCGCCTTTTGCTACGATCCAAACATAACTTCTTTTTCTTCAACATTCATTAATCAATTTATATTTATACATTTTTATGACAATGGTATGTGTATTATGCCGAAGTACTGATTTACAATAGATAGTCCATTATGGTAAATTATGTTATCTTATTTCCTGTCTATTGTTGAACAACGAAATACCTATGACGTATAATAGCTTTGTACTCTTATCATGTAAAATGTTCCCTTTGCATTACAATGCTTTATCGTTCTTTTTAAACAGTTCTAAATAGGAAATAATATGGTTGTGTCCCGAGGTATTAAACATGCATACAATAAGCAGACACGAGGCGTTATAATACGATAACCTTGACTGCGTATTCAAGGATGAGATATAAAACGGGAATATGATACACAAATATATTACCTACTTAAAGACTTCTTTTGAAACAATTCCTTCTCTCTTTTATGAATATGAGAAACCAGCGCACAACAAATAAAAAAAGTTTTTTTATTTTGTTTGTTTGTTTGAACGCGCTAATCTTAGGAACTGCCAGTCGGATTAAAATAATTATTTTTGTGTATGATAGCCCAGTTCTTGAGGAAGGTTATAGGCTATGTAACATCACGCTACTGGTGACGGGAGCAGAGCAGTAAGCTAAGACGCGATAAAACCACGTCTTATTGTCTATTTTGATACAATGGCATTTTGTTTTTTTCCTCGAAAATTAATAAGGGCAGTTTACACTTTCTTTGCCAGCAACTCTTGGTCCTATACAAAATAGACGAACAGCACAGAATATATAGTAGTAACAACCTCAGTCCATTATCTATGCTTGTAGATTGGACATTGAAGCGAGTATTTTAGCTGTCTGATAGTGTAAATAATAAGCTTGGTTAAAGTTTATATAAGTACCTTTTATTAATGATGCTATTATGTCTAGGTTGCTGGGTGAAATCTTTCGTATAAGCGCGTGGGAATGTGCGGCCTTAGAAGCGGGCCTTGGCAATGTGTTCAGCCCTGAACTGTCCGCTACTATATCGTGGCTGCTGAAAATATGGGCTAACTCTTATTTGATGCCACAACCATCTATGTATTCTGAAGTAAGTGCTTTAAGAATATAATGACAGAATTTTAACCTGCAATACAAAAGCTTGCTTTAATGTTTTTAACGTAGCATTATTGTATCTTATAAGTGTATGTGCGCGCTTACGTGCGAGCGTGCATACGTGCGAGTGTGCGTGCGTTACGATCAGTCGGTTCGAGGTTCGAATCTTGACAGGGTCGCCATGCAACGTATAGGTGTCGGGTAGAGTAATGAAACGAATCAATGCTCGAACAATACTGTATTAACTTACAACTAACGGTCCTTATGTACTATATAGGAAAGGAGGTGATACACACGCAACACATTCGTGCATGCGTGAGTGCGCGTTTGCGTGTGTGTATGTGTATTAACAATAATAAAATGTTTGTGTGTGTCAGATGTCCCCGATACTGGAGGCGGCGTTCGGGCGCTCGTCCCGCGGCGTGCAGTGGGTGGTGGCGCGGCTGGCGGCGCGCGCGGGCGCGAGCCTGCGGCGCCAGGCCCAGCAGCCCGCGGCCGCCGCGCACGCGCTGCAGCTGCTCACTACGTTAGCGCAGTCGCAACACAAGTGTGTATCATTAGCAACACCCGCTTTAACTTACATCTTTGCTTGCTGCTCTGCTCCCGTCGCCGATAGCGTGATGTTTCATAACCTTCCTCAAAAACTAGGCAATCAAACGCAAAAAGAATTATTTACATCCAACATGCAGTTCTGGAGATTAGCACGTACAAACAAACTCTACTGCTTTATAAAATAGTATAGATATGTTAAGCTAACTGTGTGCGCCTTGTCAACGTGACGCAAGCGTCGCGGTTTGCGTACATCCAATTTAGAGTCATGAGTCATGAGACTCCGTTCTGACGGATGATAAGCAGATGATTCTAGAATGTTTAACTTCATGTCAAATGCCGTCGTCGCAAACTATAAGCGCGGCGGCACCCACTTTAGTACCTTTGCAAAATGTTTTTTCACGCCCCGAGTAAAGACAGCAAACATCGGAAGAAAGGACACTACATATACGGTAATAGATCCACGCTGGATTCAGTATGAATGGGCCGGATCGTCCGGGGAAGTACTATCCTCTTATAGCAGATCGACATAAGAATAGTAGTATCCGTACTACTGCGTTTCGTTCGGTGAGTTTGCCGGAGGCCCAATTTTCCTCCTTTCCTCTTTCCTCACTTCCCTTCCCCTAACCCCATTCCCAGGCACCATAGTGGAGACCACCATACCAGCAGTTTAAGACTATGGCTTTTGGTATGGTGGCCACCACTTCTGGATTCCATTGATTGCTTACTATCAGGCGGGGTGGTGTCATTTTGGTAGGCTAAGGCTAAGGTATGTAATACCTAATGCATGATCGCGTAAATTGCCGTATGTTTATAATTTATATCATGAAACGCAAAATTTTAAAAGTAAATGTTGTTACAGACAAAATCCATTGGCCACTTGCGAGGAGTTCTTAGCTCTTTTGCAATGGGAAGCGACGGGATGCAATCTGCCAGGCGAACTTAGAAAGGAGTTACACAGAGCTTTTGCTATTACTGCTACTTACGCTGAAGGTATGCTAGTTTATAAAGACATTCATAGCCATTTAAAAACAGTATTACTGTTTCGTAAATCGTGAATAGATAACTGTTAGATGAAGAGATAGATATAAACTGGATAAAATATAGTTCGTTTAATTATTGCAGTCAATTATGTGACTCTTGTTATTGTTGATATAAGGTTGAAATTTAAACATTTACCACGCCTTCGTGAATTAAACAAAGTGTATGGTGATAATATATTTGTAAAATAAAATATTGAAAATTTTGAGACACTTTTATTTCCGCTGTGCCTTTATTTTCTCGGTTTACTCGGTATGTAAGATTGGGATCAAATTATTTTTTCTTTTATATAGGTGATGTGAGAAATCGCCTACTGTCTAGTACAGCGGCTTTGCAAGAAAAATTAATGAATTTAGTAAATATGGAATCAGATACAGAGCCGGTACGCAACATGCTCGCCGATACGCTCGACTGTTTTATTGGTGTTACCGAAGGAGTACTTGAGGTATGACATTACATTTTATATTATCTTACATCACATCATGAGTTTTACATAGACCTCATTTGATGACAGGAAACATAATATGCCATATCTTTACATAAGGGTGATTATTGCATAACACAGTTCAGTTCAGTTCACACTTTTTCTTTACTTCTGTTTACAGGTTGGAACAATGGACGAACAGTTCATGATGCTAATTGGTGCCTTAGATAAAATACCTGGAATCATATTCCGATATCACAACTATCCTGGCGTGGTGTTGCCAGCATTAAATTTACTCGCTAAAAGCGCTAAAAGAATGTTGCATTCAGTACAACCACAAAATGCTAATAAGTAAGTTTTAGATATTAACACAATTTGTTTAATTATTTATTTTATTTACACATCATTACTAATGTACGGTTATTTACAGATTCCTTGAAATATGTAACACCACATTTGAAGTATACATGAGATGGAATTCAGGCAAGATTTCCAGTATTCCACAAGATGCTGAAGAAGAGGCGTACGAGGTTAATTATTATACCGTTTAGTAGTATGAAACTAATATTGATACTGATCCAAAATAAACATAAAATAGTTTTCTCACTATAATTAATACTAGGTCCCCGCACGCGGTTATGCTATGCGTTATGTAACATGTTTAGTTTTGCTCTGCTCCCGTCGCCAGTAGCGGGATGTTACATAGCTGTATACATGCGGGCGCGTGCGGCGCCACGTACTCGTACTCGAACATCCCCCGCGTCCGCGCGCCCGTGTACCCACTAGGGACAGTCTAAGTTTTATGTTTGAGTACGTTGCGCCGTGCCTGCCCCGCGCCCGTCCCGCTCCCGCGTGTCCACTGTGTCCGGGGGTTCTGTGGCTTACGTGTGGCGTGACCTGTCGCGTTATATGTTTAAAGATAAACAAATGAAGCGTTTTCTTCATTAGTCGTTTGGTATGGCAGGACATCTGCGCGTTGATGGAGGTGATCTGCAGCATCGCGCGGTCGGGCCCCTCGCGCGGCGCCAGCGAGCGGTGCGCGCGCGGGCTGCGCGTGCTGCTGCCGCTGGTGACGCCGCCGCTGCTGGCGCTGCCCGCGCTCGCCGCGCGCGCCTACCGCATGCTGCGCGACCTGGACGCCGCCGCGCAGGTGAGCGGGCATGTACCAGCGAGCGTGCCTAGTGCGCAGCGAGCTTGCTGCGAACTAGCGCTCGTCGCGAATAGTGCCGACGAAACCTCCAAAATGCGACTCGCACACCATGAGCTCGCTGCGCATTCGCGACTGGCTTACTTCACTTTGTAGCGCTCGAAAGTCGTCAGTGTGAGGATAGCAGACGTCACAGCACCCTCGCTCTCGACTTGACGTTTTTATGTTAACTAATATATTTACGACCGTCCCTCCCTCCATCTGCCCGCTGTCTGAGCTAACCTTAAGGACGTGTTCACACGAGCGCATTTTTTTTGAATTTAAATGCTTCTCTTTTGTATTATAAAGTTTTAAATATATCGATTTAAAAAAAGAAACATAATATGTACGGTCGAGTTGGGAAATCTACTTCTTTTTTTAAAGTCGGTTAAAAATACACGCGCGTGCTCAGCGGTCGCGTAATAACAGCGCAGCGCATGCTGCGCCCTCCCCGCATACACTTCTTGCATAAATGCAATGTGAGATCTATTATAAGCAGTGATCGGAGTAGGTAGATTGATTTTTGGTACTTGTATCATAAATGCACACAGAAAGAATAACATGGATAAGCCATTTTCCCGGAAAGTAATTCCGGTATTTCCGGATTCAATTAAATATTGTTAATGTTGGTAGTGATATTATTCCTACTCAATTCAAAATTTAAAGGAAGATATCAAAACTAAATTAATTCATTATTTATCTGTTGAATAATAAAAACAATCGAATTCTGATCGAAGCTTTAATTTTTATTTTTTTATTTTTAGCCTTTTATGGTTAGAACTTTTATAGATAGACATAAATTGTTGCACTTAAATTTAAATATTTTCATAGGGGTCATGGTAATTTGCATTAAGGGTAGAATAAATGACGGGGCCCCATAGAGGGCCAATGCTTGCTGGGGTCGTGAGACTGTTCTAAGGATGCACCACGACTCTGAAACGTAAAGGGCATACGAAGGAACAGGTTGATTTTAGTCAGATTTTAGGACCAAAAGAAAGGGGTAGAATAAAGAAAAAAGATAAAAATCAACATTGTTTATTGTTAAATATGTACATTTTACATTTATTCACATTTTTAATCTTCATCGATTACAATGTCAGCATCCTGGTAATCCTGATCTTTACAATTAAAATATATAACTATGAGTTTCTCTATATTTTCTATTTTCAACCTATTTCTTTTAACATCTAAAGTCCATTTATAAATGGAAAAAGACCGTTCTACATCTGACGATGTCAAAGGAGCAAATTTTAAAAAAGGTATTAAATTATGTGCTTCATTTTTTTCAATGGCCTCACTATATTCTCTAAGTGTGTCTAAATCTGGGTTTCGTTCCATAACACGTTCTATTTTATTTTTTATATTTTCTGAATTGCACTGATTTATAGCATCTCTGACGTTGTCAAATGCTAAAAGTGAATCTGTCAACGATAAATTATGCTTTTGCAATTCTTTTAAAGACAAATGAATTATAAAATAATTGTCTTTAATGTAATTTAAATCTTCATTTAAATTTTCTTTTTCTATAATATTTTTTGCCTCTCGAATAGATACCGCATCAGAGCTGCTTAAACAAGATAATACTTCTTTTATTTTTTCAAAGTTTTGAGCGTAATAAAATGCTGCCTCTAACCAAGTGCCCCATCTTGTAACAACTGGTTGGGGAGGTAGCGGCAAATCTGGATATTTTTCTTTTAAAATTTTGATTCTACTATTAAAATGTTAACATCGTGATATTCTAACCTAATTTGCTCAGATACGCGATGAAGAGAGTGCGCCAAACATGTTACGTGCTTCATTTCAAGTATTGTTTTAAATTTCGTCCTGCAGACAGCATATATGCAACGCTATCAGTGCAGAGGACAAGAATGTTACCTACCTTCGATTCAAAAGAATCTTCCCAAAAGTTTTCCAAACATTCTAACACAAATTGCGTGATTGTTTGTCCATTAACTACAGTTAGCATTTTACATGCTACCAAATAAGGTCTAGTCAAATTGCTAGGATGTAATGGTTTTATTAAAAAATGGACTATAAAGCGACCTAAAAAGTCTGTCGTTTCATCTAATGATATCCATAGTTTCTCATTTTTATAATTTTGCCGAATCGAATTGATTTTATTCTTAAAAAACTTGTCCAAGTAAACTTTCCGTAACTGTGATTCATCTGGCAGAGTACGATTAGTACACGTACAACAACAGGTACTACACATATATTTTTTAAAGAAATCTTGAAAAGTAGTATTTTTCATCTGAGACCACGGAATATTGCACAAAATGAGAAATTTTATAAGATCGAAATAAAATTCCTCTTCGGGCCGCTTAAACTTTCCCTGGTGTACTGCTCCTTCAATATGTCTTTTAACGTTTCCTTTATTTATGGTTTTCAAATGGCTTTCACATTTTGAACAGTATATTGTACCACTAGCGTGATCGTAAAGTAGTTCGGGATGACCGGATATCCATTTTTCTACAGTTTCAGCCTTGACGTTTGCCATATCTGAACTTTGTTTTAGAGATGGAACCTCGTATATATCACCTAAAACAAAGACATGAAAAAATTACATTTTATTTAGTTTATTTAGCTTACTCCGTTTGTTTTATTTTTCGTGGATCAAATTTAGTCATTGAAATTTCACCCTCTTCCTGTCAACCGATTGATCTAAAATTTGGTATTCGCCTTTGATTCTGGTGACAATACAATTATGTATATTCAATATTATTGTCAATCCAAAATGGCTGCCGCTACAAGATGGCGGACAACTTATTTTTTTTTTCAATTCCATCAATATGGGTATCAAATGAAAGGGCTTGTTACGTAGAATATTTTGTAGAGAAGTAGATAAGGCCTATAGTAATTTATTTTACCAATACATTGCAAGAGGACACAGGGCATTCAAATTATATACGGATTCCAGTAAAATGTCGGTTAATAGTGGAGTTAGCTGAATTGCGACTACATTACTAGAATATCATAATTTTGTTTCGCACTAAGCTCACTGGTTCATACTCTATTAAAGATTTAACAATATTAAGACTCATGGTATGTTCAGCAGGTTAAGCGAACAAACAATCAAATGACTCCTTCCACTCTGGCAGAATAAAATTCCTACATAAGTTCCGGTTTTTTTTAATAATCCACCAATTCCGGAGGAATGTCCATATTAATATATACGTTTCGGATCAATGACCCCATTTCAATCTACCTACTCCGATCACTGATTATAAGACTCGAAACTATTATACACCAAATTGCAAAGCGTGTTAGACATGGGTGCTGACGCGGGTGGAACGCATTGCGTGCGCTTAGCGAGCGCGTGTCGTCTGAACGCATCCTTACTAGTCACTCGTAATGTCGCGCGTCGTAACTATGATAGTAGATAAATTTTACATAATAACACTTGACCACAAAATAACCACTACCTTGTTTTCCTCTCAAAATAACAATGTCTCGTCGATATCGTGCACTTCTTGGACAGATTTTTAAGAATACTTATTAGTCTTATCTTCCAGCTTACTACTCTACCCATTGAAGACTTCAATATGGTGATCACGGCGTTGCGCGTGGGACTGACAGCGGTATCTTGTGACGTGTCCACTTTGTGCTGCGACACTATCGTCGGTCTATCCAATAAAGTACGTAGATTAGGCGACGATAATCCGTATGCAGTATCTTTGCTCACCCTCGCAGAGCTTCTACTAATGCTTATTATCAAGATGGAGATACCGCCTGATTCTATTCCTGCAGCTGGAGCCGCCATATACTCTCTTACTTGTGTAAAACCAGCCTTATTAGAAGGATTGGCGAGGCAGCTGATTGAAGCGTTTGCAGTTAACGATCCCGCGAATGTACCAAGACTGGAAGAAGCTTTCGGAGTTCTCACGAACGGAGTTTTGTTTGACGGTCTTAAAGCACACAAACTTCGCTTTCAAGACAACTTTGACAAGTTCCTAGCGAATGTCCACGGCTTTCTTATTGTTAAATAAATGCCTAGTGTATTGGCGCGGTTGACATACCGCTGTAATCATGAGCATTCTTGGTAGCTATCGCTGCAGCGAACTGAACGGGAATTTGAAGCAAATGTAGAAGGCTTGTGAGGCGTAACGATGAACTTTATGTGAACTTTTGTTGTGTTGCAACAATTTATTATTTAGTGTAAGAGTTATAAGTTTATTACTCGAGTCCTTCCCTGGGCTGTGTCAAATGAATTGAAACACTATTGTGTATAGAATAAGTTCTATATTTCTTAGGTGCCATTAGACATTACGGTATTTATTTTATATTTTTAATATATGGCCTAAAGTTATAGAGGGTCTTTGCGACTCGTATATGACTCGAAGACCCGTATATTTGAGTTTGTTCTTTATGTAAATGTTTAATTGCCTCCGCGTGATTTCTGACACTCTTATGTTCACAACGAAGTAAAGTTCTTACGGATTCTATAAATGTGGTTGTGAATGTGTAAAAACAAATCATATAAAGATTTACTGTGGTATTATATATTTGTTAGAAATAATTATTAATAGTACATTTTAGTACTTATTGCTAGTTAGAGAAATTGTGATTTCTATCGAGCTAAGCACTTGAACCGCGTCGAGTTTACGTTATCGTAAGAGGAAGGTGTTTAGCACTTTGTATTTTACTCCGTCTTTAATAATGAAAATAATTTCATCTCGTCTTTTTATTCTTAGTATAGATAGAATTGCTTTGTCATATAAAGTTGAAAGCTTATAAGACGATACAATTGTTATAAGTAATGTAATGTTAAGCGTTATTTACACGACGCAGCTAAGCTAGTCTCATGCCATCTCTATTTTTCTCAGTGAGCTAGACAAAGACAATGCTTTGTGTAAATTAGCGTTATGTGAATTGTAAGACTGAAGTTCCTATTAAGCTGTTTGGTCACTGGCCAACGTACTTACTGTCCATTACTTCCACTGCATTCGTATTTCATCACAATGATAATATAGTGTGACGTCGTCAGCTTAGCAGGAACGCCAGCCTTAATTAATGTTGTTATTTTTTATCTGTTATATCCTTTATGTAATTGATTTAGTATTTTATATCATGACTAAATAAGCGTTATTCTTCGTTTAAACTCTAACTCTAACGGAGTTTTTAGAGAATTTACTACTGAGAGATTAAAAAGTAGCTACTACACTGGTTAAATATAAGCCTTATTTTTTACAAGTCAAGTTTCAATTTTGTTTATCACGACTTTTTAATAGGAAGTCACTTGTCTTGTGGTTTATCAGAAAAAAAAATTATAAACATTTTATTCACCAGTTTTTCCCTAGGCTGCTATATTCGGTTAAGGTCTCCTTAAATTAGAGGTCAAACTTTAGACACAGTAATAATAGTTATTGTATTAATAAATTGTCAATCAATGCATCATAATATTTTAATAACAATATTTTGTTTTATACAATACATTGTTAGACAATAGTCTATAGGGATGACGTATACTTTTAACGAATCATATAAATCGTTATGTTCTGACATAATTCTTAATGAAGTCTTCATAATTATAAAATAATAGAGTAACAGTGTTAGTTTTTCTACAAACCATTTGAACAAACGGAATCTATACCTTTAACAAATAAAATCTTATGCAACAAAAATAATTACTATACTCATTTTAAATATTTAAAAACGAATGACAGATGAATGTAGATACATTAACTCTATGCCACGGTTCAGCAATAATAATAATAGTAATCATATTAATCAATTATTTCTCCTTATATACATTTTAAGTTCCTTGCAATGGAGTTTATTTTCAATTAATTACAATCACACTGTGTCGTTAATTTAAGGAGTTTTTTTTTTTTGGAGGAAACCTAAATACAATATAATAAGGTAATGTATGTATTTGTTAATACATTTATTTTATGATATATTGCCATTGGGCAGCAATTTATCAGTCAAGTATTTGAAGTATTTTTATATTAGTCTCTTGTCTATGAACTCAATTAAAATACTGAGTTATCGTTGTTTGTTTATGATCGAGTGATTGATTACAGTGACTGTGTTAACTAACTATCAGGTTTATCCTTATGCACTTTTCTTTTTTTTTTAATTTGTTTGCCTACCAAAGTGACTCCACCCTACCTGATGGTTTTAAGTTAAAACGTATATATGAACTATTTAAAATATTTCTTCCTGAAAATAATTATGTATTTTTAGGAACCGTACGCGACGTTATAGATATAAGAATTGTAATAAATAATGTGCTTACAAGATGCTAATATGTTAATTCATGTTATTTAATTAGGCAAGTTATTTTTACATATTTTTGTTAGATGGTTAATTTATTACTCATATTTCGTATATTGTAGTACATACGAATAATTTAGGAATTTGACGATTTAAGTAAGAAAATATATAGCAATTTATATTCTATCTGCCTGAAGAGAGCAATTTATATTAGACATATTTTCATAATATAGACAAATATTATTATATCACGTTGTAAAACTATGCCCTAAAGTATACATATGTATTGGCAGAGAAGTTCCTTTTATTCATTTGTTATGAATAAAATTATTGAAGCTTGTTGTATTTTAAATTATGTGGACAAGAACTGATCTCTGGAATAAAAATGACACCGCGTGTGACGTCACATGTTACATTGCTTTATGACGTCATTTGACAGGATAGAGATAACTTACATTCAAGTAAAGAATAATTATTGGTCTGAACAATTCAGTGTCCACAATGCATTTGTTTGCTCATGATGTTCCCTATATGCATTAAAATTTAGTTCGAAGATTTCCCTCTGATAACAGTGGGCAATGCATTAAAGATATATAGAATTATACGCTTCCATTGATATAGATATTAAGGACATTAAAAGGTACCCAATTGTTAATATACGTACTTAATCGACCGAGCAAAAATGTATGTATTTCAGGAGCGCACATTTCTTTCTTTTCTTTTTTTAAATATATTGCATAATCAGATCTACAACTAGATTCAGACTGATTGTTTAGTGACATGCAGAGGTATATTGCTTGGATATCCTCTCGTATGCTATAGTATTAGACACAATAGAAATAACATTGTGTCTTGTGAAGATCTGCTACTAAGCACACGATATGTTAAGCGTATGACGTGCAGCTGGAGAAAAGTTTATTTAAAATTTAAATTTTGCCTTTGGTTAAATTTTTTTCATTAAATAAAACGCCTAAAAAAAGCAGTTCTTGTGTCATGGCGGGATTTTACAAATATAAGTTTAACGGAAAACTCACACTCGAAATTTCCATCTAAGTATAATTTATGTAAAAGTTGACTAAAATTTGGTAATCAAATGACCTAAAGGGAACATGTTATTTATTTTAGTTTTATACAAAGACAGAAACTCCGCTTATTTTTTTTATTATCAATCACGAATCAAATTGTAAATCTAGCGTGCCGGTCGTAGACATTATTTAGTCACTTCAAATTACAAAAATAAATCTCGGCACTTATTCCAATCCAATTTATTAATTAAGAGATAATTTGGGTACTAATCTCGATTGGTAATTTTAGACATCGGCAATCCTGTAGGAAGAAGGCATTTTGTAAATACTCAAAACTTATTTTAATAACTAAAATGCTACCCTACTTACATTTCAAATTATTGTCAACATCTATTGAATTAAATTGTACAAATTTTATAAAATACTATTTGTTTTATTATTTACTAGCGCCCCGCCTCGCTTCGCATCGGTACTAAAAGTTATTGCCCTTTTCCTGCTTGGTTTACTTTAATCGTTACTGCTCGGCTCCTATAGGTAATAGGTTGATGTATTATATACCTAACCCTTCCTCGAGAAACCGACAATATAACAGTAAAAAGCACATTCAAATCCATTCAGTGGTTCTTAAGATTAACGCGTTCTAACAGACAGACGCTTTTCAGCGAATTCCTTATTAAGTATAGAAGGGATTTATTTAGGTGGCGCATAGTGAACTCTCGATAAAAGTAGCCCGGTGCCCGAAATTCCCGATGTTTGTAAATTATATCCTAGCTACTCTTCAGTGACGCACGCTTGATCTTGATCTTGACTTTACCTGACCTCAGTCAGATCAAAGAAAAATAGTGCTTAATTTTATTATTATTTTTAACCTATGGTAAAAACTGGTGTTACCAGCTTAGAAGATTTACCCAATAAGTTGGCTCTACCCCTGCTTTCTTTAGTGCGTAAATTTAAGCCACTGTAAGATGGTTTTTAACAGTTGTTTAATTTAGTAGGTATATATTATGAAATACCACGATGATTGTTATGTCTTCTGCGGAAGGAAATGGAAGAGGACCGAGGGGGTAATTCGGCTGCCGATGCCGCCGCTTGCACTTATCGAGTAAAACACATTAGTATAATTATATTTTACATAGATCTATGAGAGTATAGTACTCAGAGACCTAAATCATTAGATGTGCCCTGCACTTTCAAAATCCGTTCACGTTTTAAGTCTGTGTGTGAAATTAAGACGTCCGCGCACACGGCATCGACAATGCGCGGGTAGCGACGACTGACGACGAAACATGACACAGTGAAATGTCTCACTCCCGCTTATTGTAAGTGTAATCATCCGCTCTCTTTCACATGGAAACGAGTCGGACACCATTTTATAGAGTAGAATGGTATGAGAAATTGTGAAAATAGTTAATAATGCACTACTTACGCATGAAATGTAACTCCCTTGGATTTTTTTGTGTTTCATATTTAACTTATTAGAACATTTTTAAAGGCACAAGTAGGCATTATTAATACACTTAGTGGCTTAGTTACTAGAAACAAAAAAATGTTAACAACGTGCACCGTTCACTGCTGCTAAACAAGTGAATACGACGGAAAAAGTGAGCTCACTCTTTCCAACGATGACACGTTTTCGTGCGCCATATGTATGGTGTGTATAGGCGCCTCTAACGATTTAAATCTCTGATACTTTGTACTTCCACGGTCGATCCAGTCCATTCATGCTGAAACCAGCTAAGATCATCTCAACCTCGCACGTGGGGTTTTTTGGCAACAATCGGCAACGCTGTGTAACTGTCTGTAAGTAATCTGTGACATTTTACGTCATTCAATTGCCAAACCTTTGTTGACTAATGGTGATTGTTATTATTTTGTTTATCAGATTTTTCAATATGAGTACTTTGCGCCCTAGTATATCTCTTAATTCTTCAGTAATATCTGCGGCATCATCTCAACTCGATGGCCAAGAAGACCAGGAGCCCTATAAAATAAAAAGTTACGTGAAGGAATTACTGAAGTCGCGAATTTTTTTGGGACGTTACATAGAAAGAAGATTGGCTGACAAACGCATTGGTTATAGAGACGTGGTACTAATTAGCGCAGCTGAAGTTGAACTAAAAAGGGACTTGCTAGAAGCACAGCGCAAGCTACGTGGCATCACTCCTCCTGTGCATTGGATCGGTATCACTGACACGGACGGATTGGGATACCATTCACCTGGTGTTTGCCTTTGGACAGAAATAGATAACCAGCCATTTGGCCCCTTCTGGTTTCAAATAAAGAGTTTAAGATTCAGAGATGATGAAGTTATTGTGGTAGTCAAATGTTTGAGGCATATTTCTGATGCATTTTTAGAGATTGAACCAGTTTTAACTGGAACTTTGAAGAAGGAAATATCAGATAAATCTTTAGAAACCAGTGTTGTATCTCTAAATGAAACTTGTACTGACATTGCGGAGACATTTAAAAGTTTTCTATCTGTTACTAATGTTAAAGAATTTGTAACATTTTTGTTTGCTTTTGTTATTGCAATTTTTACAGGTGGCACTTCCTTTGTTAACTTCCTTGGTACCTTCATATTAGCATTGCTGAGAGAAATGTCTATTTTGGTTAAAAATTCAACACCAATGTTTCTAGGCTTGCTAGATTTCTTCAGTAAAATTATTGGTGGTTTTTATATTTTGTTAGCAATGTTATTTAGGCAGAGTGCACCTATCCCAACTGATAAGAGGTCTGTGCAATATTATGGACGGCCACAGAGAACTAGTAATCAATATGATGATAGACAATTTGATTAAAAAGTCTATTATAATATACTTAGCAGTAAGCCTTTGCTTTGACTAAAGTTCTGAAACAAATGTGAAAAATTTGGACTTAAGAGGAATTTGGACCTGTGTCTGCTAAATACCAAAATATAGTTTTATAATACATTTTAGGCACTTGAGTTCCATAGTTTTGTATTGTAAATTATGTTTGTACTGTACATATCCTGAGAGGTATGAGCTGGGCTCTACTGTTTCAAGTCCTTCTTTTTCCACATTTTGTATATCAAGAACAAGCTATTGTTTTATAGGTCTCTATTTTACTAAGATCTCATTTTAGAATATCTTTTTCGCTAAACAATATAAAAAAAATATTAGGAATACACTACTAATTTATAAAGTTTAATTGTATTATACTCATACAATCAACTAACAAATTTGTTTAAAATTGTGTCAATTTGATTTTAATGATCATAATGGTTTATACTAATTTATTATAGACTTCTTAGAATAAGAGGGTACAAGGTTCATCACAAGGTTTCCATTTGGTTGAATCTAAACTGATATACAACCTTATTTATTTTTGCATTTATATTTGTCGTCTGCTTTATTGCGAATAGAACAAAAGTATTTTGTGCCCTAGTAAGGATTAATGCTTTAAGTGTGTGAAGCTGTAGAAAAAGCTATAGTAAAAAACATTTTTTAAATTTTAAATTCACTTGAATTATACAATCTCTAATATGGTGCATAACTAAATAAAATTATCTTGGACACATTAATCTCAATAAGACACATTATGCACTTACAGAATAAGGAGAAGGCTTGGGAAATAATAGTCAAGGGATTGTTTTAGTTCTGCAAAACTCATTGTGTAATGTTTGTTATATTTTTTATTGTAGGATGTCAATTAATCAATAATAAACACTATTATAAAAGTGGAGGGGTTAGGTTATACCAATATGCTTTTAATTCAGTATCATTCCTGTAATTGTAAAACATATTGTATGGGTTATAATTATAAGAGACTGGCGTACATCTGAAATAAAACTATAATATGATGTTCTGTAAAAATAATTTATTTACCTAATGCATAAAAGTTTATTCACTATCATAATATAGGTATTATGGCAATTTTATCTTTATTGTTGGCTTGTGTGATTTACTGTGATGTTTTCGCATATTTGTTACTTGTATTATACTGTTTTTAGAAATCACCGTTTTAGTTCTCCTTTGGTACTATTATAATATTACTATAACCCTTTACTGAAACATAATATATAACTGTTAAAATCATTGAAACTGTGCACTAGGTGTGAGTCGGACCTAAGACACTACCTTGGGGTACTCCAGTTTTAAACTCCTTAAAGTTCAAAATATACCCTGCTTTGGTTGGTTTTAAAAATTCTCTCTGCCAAGTAGTATTTAAATTACTCTGTCAAAGGGCTGTTTTTAGGTCGTTTCGAACTTTCTGTACCTACGGGATTTTAATAAAGCACTATCAAATGCTTTTGTAAGTTAACAGAGTTTAAATATTCAGGATATAATTCGTTACTGATGATGGACTTTAGAAACACTAGGTACTGCATTTCTGAAGTAGATGCGCGAAAACCACAAAGAACTAAGAACTCACAAATTTAGTAGATAGGTACTCAATACATACCATTTTGTCTTGACCTAGCATTATATGATAAGCTCTTCATGTAACTTTTTGTTCTTTTGGAGTTCTTTTTGTAAGTTCTATACTTCTTTACGGGTGATATTTGATTACATTCACTTTTCATTCGTATAGACTGAATTATTTTATTTGATTAATAAAATCATTACATTACGTATACAAAATATAATAATATGTTTACAAGTATATTATCTAGAATAAACAAATGAATTCGCCTCTTAAATACATTTTCTAAAATATCTAGCAATGGGCTATGGTTCATTTACTAGGAACTAATTGATTAGGTCTCACGGAAGATTGGTCAGTTAAATATTTTATTCTATTTTTGTGGCTTACATATTATTGAATTGTTATAAGTATGTATATTATTTTACCTCAGTTGCTGTATGCGCCACCAACAACATCCTCGGCGTATAATTATCTTGGTCCAATAAATTTTTTGATACTATATTATTTAGAATGTTAGTTATTATTATATTCATTCTACTGTCATCATATGCCTGGAGCATATCCTGAAATAATGTTACTACAGATCTTAAACACTTTGTTAATTCTAGTTTGCCCTTTTCTTCAGTGCTGAATTTATGGAGCAAATCAAGATGAGTATATATTTCATTCAAAGTCATATACTTTCTGAAGTATGTCAATTCTCTTATGGTTTTGGACCCGTAACCTGAAAAGTACAGTGACGTATTAACGATTCTACATAATATAAGTCACCTAATATTTTTTATATTGTACATACATCTAAATCCGAATGGACAAATCCAAGAGTTACTCAGTATAAACAGGTGTAATCTTTGGCCTCTTTTTATATCCAACTTCTACATTAGGATCATCAGTACGTGTATGGTACACGTTGCATAATATGCCACGTGAACTGTCACACTGTGTCGAATATTGTGTACATTTTGTCCTGTTAAAAAACTTCTTTCGTTTACCTTCGTGTTCGGACATACAATTTATAGTCTCATAGTTTTCTGCCGCAGAAGGATCTAAGGCGTCCAAAGTAGCTTGCAACGACTCTATCGTGCTAAAATTCAAGCCGGCTCTTTTCATTTTCAAGACCTTTTTTATGTCATTTGATACTTTAGAGGTATAATGCAAGTATCGCCGCCCTTCTTCAAATTGAGCGAGTTTGTACAAGAAGGCAGCTGCTAATTCCTAAAAATACATAACTCTTAGAATTATTATTAGAAATTAATCCTATTAATATGATTAAAAACCTCGTACGGAATTGGTTCTAAAACTCCGGTTCTAAAGACGGCCGAAGTTCAATTTCCGCACGGGCAAAGCCGCAGGGCTTATTACTTAATAAATTATTTTTACATGTAGGTAGTTACAGTTATTTATTTCACTTAGGGTAGGTATTTTAGTTAAATTGATGGTATAGACTTATTGAGCTCACCTGAGTCACAGAATCACCGTATGTTTCATACTTGAAAGGCCATGCTATACATGATATCACTATGGATATGTCTTCAAACACATTGCATATGTCTGCGTGTGCACAACCTTGTGTGATTTCTACTTTTTCAGTGTGTGAACAAGACTCTAAACCCTAAATAGATAGGTACATTATTCACAATTGATATAACGATCAAATTATTAGAAATAAGATCTAAAAAATAACAAGCAATATATATTATTAAAAAAAACAAAAAGTCCGCCTGTCTAAAACAGTGGAAGAAAGATACCCATTTTTTTCTCGTGCTGACGGTACATTAAAAATTTACATACCATTAGTCACTCCCACAATCAATACGAATCTAATGACACTCCATACGTTAAAATCCACTATGCCATTTCGGCTGTAGAGCGTGCCAAGAAATAGACATACATACTCAAATACATACATACATAGATAGATACATACATGCGTACATACATACATACATACATACATACATACATACGCTCGAAAAACAATACCCTCCTTGACTGTGTCAGTCGGCAAAATATGAGGTTTAAATTATCGTTTTCAATAATTAATAATACCAGCCTGTTCACTGCCCCACTGCAGAGCAAAGGCTCTCATATAGAGAAGGCATGAGCATTAATCACCACGCTTGCTCAAGGCGGATAAGTCGCATGTTTCAACGATATTTTTGTTCACCGTCAGTCAGAAATGTCAGTTAGAAAGTAGGTAGGTACCTATTTACGATTTGAAAAATCACATTGGTACTAGTCCGGATTCGAATCCACTACCTCGTGTTTACGAAGTACCTAAGTGTCTTATCCATTGGGCTATTTCAACGATATTAATTTTACAAAAATAATTGTTAGTATAGTTATTAGAAAAGTACTTAATATATGAATTTACAGGTACTCTACATCTACGATATAAACAGCGGTTCTTCCGTAAACTAAATGATAACTAGGTAAATTACCTCGTTCAAAAACATCAGGGCGTGTTTACTGTATCCTCCGCCCATATATAAAAATTTCTTCAGTATCCGCAGATTTTTGATTATTTCTCCAGTAGTAGTGGTGTAGTATTTTGTGTTCTCATTAAAATGTATTATTAAATCATTATATTCCTGTTGATTCAGACAGTTACATTTTCTGGTCAATCTTTTAAATATAGAACAGTCATCATCTTCGTCCTGAAAACAAACCAAATTTAGTAAGAATACCTACATATTAGTTACTATTACTTACTTTTTGATTGGAAAGACTGTGTTTTTTGCGAAATCTGTAGTTTAGGTACCTATGGGCGTACATGCATCGATGATGTGCCCTTACTCTTATATTACCATAAAAGTTAGGTACTTACGTCCCACTACTAGAATAAGGGCTTCTTTCCTCTATTAAAAAAATTGGGTCCTGTAAATCTTGTTAGTTAGCGCCATAGCGCCTCTATTTATCGACTTAAAAACTAAAATATTCTTACCTCTGTTGGTATTTTTTGTAATAGCTGTGTTTGAGTTTGTAGTCTCTTTAGTGCAGACGCGCAAATGTCTGTCACTGAATCGACCTGCAAACATTAATTTTAGTGTTTCACATTCTTTGATATGGTAAAAGATATCATAAGTTAGCAGAGACTCATGGTCAATCATTATTATATCTAGGACCAGGGATGAAACTAGGGTACCTACGTTTTTACAAACATAGTAGGTAGTAGATGTGCTCACCTACATTACAAATACCGAGGGAAAAGCGAGAAGCGCTGTACGATTTTGATATGATTTTTACACGTAGGGGAGACCTAGGAGAGTTGTGACAGGTACGATTTCTCCGTACCTATAATAGTTAGCGAGCTGGCAACAACGCGGATTTGTCGCTTTAGAGATGCGCTACGTCATTCAGTAACCGCCGGGCGGCGACGCACGAGGAGCGGTTGTGTAGTTACGACGTCGATGTGCAAAAAATTACAAAAAGTAAGTTTTTCTTTAAAAGTTTGATACAATTTATATCTTGTACTGTTACATGTACGTTGTTATGCTATTTTTTCTTAAGTTGTGTGGTTATTCAAGCCTCAAAACGTTGCATAAATCTTTCGTGTTTGCAACGTGTTTTAAAAATACGAATTATTATTCCGACCAAGTCGTATTTTTGACAAAATTATAACTATGCCACTTAATTTTTTCTTTTGGGTTATTTTAACAATTTTTTATTAATTTGCAATGTCTGCATGTGTGTTTGTGCATAAGTAAATCAAGGTCAAAACTTTTAAGTATAATTCGCAATAAATGCTAGAACTAAAAAATCATTTTTAATTTAAAAATGTGGGCTTGTGGTGTGGTATGTTGCATGCTGAATGACAACATTTTTTTTCAGAATGCCTAATAAGTATATACGGAAGACCGATAAAGGCACTGCTAGTGTCGAAATATACGACCTAGCCTTTGAAGAGGTTACTTTAAGAGGTAAAAGTCTAAGAGATCCAGCATCTTTCAAGCAAAGAGCTCTGTTGTTCTTGGATAATCATGCATCGCATACAGCTTTAAAAAACATTGAATTCTGCAGAGACAATGGCATAGTTTTGCTCACATTTCCCCCACACTGTACGCACAAGCTACAGCCATTGGATCGTGCCATTTTTGGACCCCTAAAAAAAGCAATTAATACGGCTTGTGATAATTGGATGCGAACCAATGCCGGCAGAGTCATGACAATCTATGATATCCCATCTATAACGAAATCTGCATTTGATGTAGCTATCACTGCTAGGAATATCAGTGCTGGTTTTGCTGCAACTGGAAAATGGCCGGTTAACACGAACATATTTGGAGAAGCCGATTTCATGCCAAGTCAAGTCACTGATCGTCCCAACCCAGAACTAGAGCAAACCGTTTCAGAAGATGTGGATTGTGCACCAGAAAGAACAATATCTTCAAATCTCAACACCTCCAGGACAGTTGATAACATTGAAGCAAGAGCCATTTCTCCTGGTGCATCTATCGAACAATCGATACCGTCATGCAATTCCTCAGTTGTGAACAATAATTCGAATGAACCGGTTGCATCAACTTTTTCAGCCCTGAGCCTAGTCCAGAACACTAAATCTAATGAGCCTGTTGCTTCTACGCTTACAACTACTACTGTATCTAATGTGTTCTCGCCAGAATCAGTAAGGCCGTTGCCAAAAGCTCCACCAAGAAAAAGCAACCAACCGAACAGGCGCAAAGTCAAATCTGCAGTACTTACTGACACCCCTACTAAAGACGAAATAGCTGCTATAGAAGCTAATAGAAAGTTAAGAAATGCAAAAAAACGTGTCTTAAGTGACGATAAGAAGATACCTAAAAAAAACAAAAAGACTAATTATAAGAAGAGAACAGGCAATGATGAAGAAGAAACAGAAAATGAATGTTTTTGCTTGGTTTGCCTTGAGGCCTATTCAAGCAGCAGGGCGAGAGAGGAGTGGGTGCAATGACTAGAATGTAAAGGTTGGTCACACGACGATTGTACTGGAGGCGAGCTGCAATACGTTTGCCATAATTGCCTATCAGATTAGAATAAGATTTCCGACTGATTATAATGTGATTGATCTCAAAGCGATGCCATAATTATATATAAGATATAATACTTTATATAAAACTTGTTAGGAGAATGTTTTAAGTTATTTTTGTAGGTAATTAATATACGAAGAAATGATTTGAATAATTTTTGCATTAAACAATTTGTTTTATTTATATTAATAATACATTTAATGATATTTTTATTACACAAACAGACTAAATACAAAGCTGTCACAACTTACCTCTGTACCTGTCACAACTTATCTCGGTGATAGGAGAGTTGTGACAAAGGGAATAGCCTTCTATTTTGATGATTTTCTCAGAAACCATAACGCTGTGATTAATTTTGATGATTGTTTTAGAAAGAGAAGGCATGGTGCTACAATAATTTACATATGTCATAACTACAGAACATCTCCTGAGCGAGATATATCCCTTATATTAAAAATTGTCACAACTGTCCTAGGTCTCCCCTAATGAACTAATGACGTAATATAAGTAGTTCCTTTAATGTATTACGTCCATGGATTATGATAGAGTAAGTAGGTTAGTCAGCTCACAGGCTACATGTGTAGGTATAATGTTAGAGTAGTTGAAGAACAATTTATAAAATTTATGAATGTGGCGATTCACCGCGTTCGCTTTAGATCGCGGAAGATCATCTTAGTTATATATCAGGCCTGTGTATTTTACATGGAGCGGCTTTTAGAAACATCCCTACATAGGCACCTACTCATAATGATAAGTCATTTAGTTGCTACGCCCCCGCTCCTTATAAAATCTAAACTCTGACTTATAAGGTAGGTAGATACAATAAAGACATCATGTCATGACGCACGAAAAATAATTTAAAAAAAGTCATCAGAAACGTATGAAGTAGGTACACGGTTGAATTTTTGATAAAGTGAAAACAAAATTCATCATCGTCATTGCCAGCTTAGGGCATCGGCAGTCCAGTGCCAGACATAGTCGTCTCCCAAACATCGCCATCTTAGATTATCGACTGCAACCAGTTTTTGTCTGCTGCCTGTTGTAGATCGTCACTCCATCTAGCGGAGGGGCATCCAACTATACCTACGCTTTGGCGTTTTGGTTTTGATCTTACTGATGCAGAAGTGCTTTGTGGCAGTATACGGGACTTTTATCATCCTTTAACTTCTCGGCTGCGCATACAGATTTTTTTTGTCCAACACCTGCCATATAGGTGTTGCATGCAGTCTTACTGACTGCACTTTTCATCAGGCGGATCGCGCCGCCATCCATCCACTTAAACTAATATTTACCTAAGCGAGATTTCTGAGCCACCCTATCTACACTATAGCTAAACACGGCTAAAAAAACGAACCACTTTAGCTCCTGACGAAATGCAGGCATTTTTTTCTGCTTCAGTCTTTATCTTGGAGGTCCAATCAGGCCATTCATCTTTGGAGCGTGTTTTAGACTGAATATTCTCTAATAGACATAGTAGTTTTTTTGTACTATTTTTTAGTTCGATGATTGAATTCTGCAATAAAAATAATGTTTTAATGTAGAAAGGATACACAAGCGACTAAAACGCGTCGCGTATGGACCTTAGAAGCAGCAAATGTACAGTTAGCTATCATGTCAGTGATGCCTTTATCTTGCCTGCTAGGTATTCAAAAACATAATACTACTTACGATATGAATATCTACAGAGTGTCTAAGACGGTATGATATTAAATGCAATTAAGTACGTATAGTATGTGACATTATAAAGCGAGACAAAAAAAAATCAACTAATACTTCAATAATTTAGACACAGGACTACTTTTTTAATTTCTTTAATTCTAAACACTCTGTAAGTACGTCAAACGGTCACTGACTTATGTCATAAACTCATAATCCACGTGGAAGAATAAACGTTTGATCAACAGATGGTGTTCTTGGTTAGCACGTGTGTTTAGAATATTTGTTGTTTTTTTTTTTGTTTTTTGAACGATTGTTATAACTTTTGTGACTTGTTTTTGTGTGCCGTCCTTGTGTTTGTAATCAGGTTTGTATTGTTTGTGTTCCTATCCTTTTTTTAAAGATGGATAAGAATAAACCTCCTGATCCTGAACCCCCAGACATTTCAAACTCTTTATCCCCTACCTTACTATCCCAACCGACTGCACTATCGCAATTTGCTGATGTTGTTTGTAGCATTACAGAGATGGATGTATCGCAGCATATTTCACGTAAACGCCCTAGTGATGAAAATATTGTGACACCCACCCCCCCAAGTAAACAACAAAAAAGCCAAATTGGCCGTGTCAGATATTCAGCTATCGACAAATCACCCTATATCGTCCATGTATCCCGTATTGAGTCCCAACCCAATGCAGGCTCCACCCTACACCCAGTTAGTTTTGGAAAATTTTTGTTGCATAACAACATTGCAAACATTATCAAAGGTGGAGTTAATAGAGTAGGTAGAAACCGTGTGTCCGTAGAGTTTGCCACCCCTCAGGATGCTAACTCATTCCTTGTTAATGCTTTACTCCCCAAACATGGCTATACAGCCTCAATCCCCACATACAACATTACAAAAATGGGTGTTGTGACTGGTGTCCCTTCTGATCTTACAGAGGAGGAAGCCTTAACCTATTTGTCTGTGCCTTCAGGATGTGGACATATTCTTAAAGTTCGCCGTTTAAATAGAAAAATTCAGAAAGACGGGGTTCATGAGTGGAAACCTACTGAAACTTGCGTCATCACCTTTGATGGCCAAGTCTTACCCAAACGTGTCTACTGCTGTTACACATCTCTTCCTGTTGAGCAATACATTTACCCAACAATTCAATGTCGCAAATGTTGTAGGTTTGGTCATGTGGCAAATATCTGTAGGTCTAAACCTCGCTGCAGTAAGTGTGGCCACGATCACCCTGGTGATGGTTGTAGCATTTCTGAGGGCGAGGCTTTTTGTGTGCTTTGTTCGGGGAATCACTTTGCTAATAGCAGGTCATGCCCTGAGCATGTTAGGCAGAAGGCTATTAAGACCTTTATGGCTGAGAAATCTATCCCTTATGCTGAGGCTACCAAAATGATTCCATCAGTTTCTCGCAATTACGCTAATGCCACTAAATCACCTATTTCTCAGTCATACCGTAAGACTATTACTCTTAAGCCCAAGTCTCACGCACCGCTTTCTCCATCATATGATAAAGCTGCTCATCAGCACATAATAAATACCCCCCAACCTTCACAGCCTAATGGCTGCGCTCTTAATTCTAGCAATCTCTCAGTGGATAATACTACCTCTTTTCTTGAACTCTTAATAAAACTTTTACCTACTATAATTTCTACTTCTAGTTTTCAATCACCGTCCAACGCTGCCGATCAACTTATTTCTATACTCACTCAAATTAAAAATGGCGGCTCGCCAAGTATTTCTCCAGTGGAATGTGAGGAGCGTGTGGCATAAGAAACACGACCTCATATTTCTATTAAATAAATACAAGCCCCTGGCTTGTTCCATAGCTGAGACTTGGCTCATCCCAAGTCTCAGCTTCCGCATACCACATCATAATATTCTTAGATGTGACAGATCTGATGGCTATGGAGGGTCAGCCCTCTTTGTCAACAATCGTGTCCCTCTTGTTCCCATATCTTTTTCCTCACTTACTGGTGATATGAGTATTGTAGCTGGTATAGTTGAAGGTACCACAGTGTTCTCAATATATATTGCTCACCCCCATCATGATTTTCTTGATATTTTAAAAAATATTATTTCAAATATTCATGGACCAGTTTTGGTCATGGGCGATTTTAACTGTCACCATTACAGGTGGGGGTCTGAACGATGTGATTCCTTTGGTGTTGCTCTGGTTGAGATCTTGGATGATCTTAATCTCTGTATTTTAAATAATGGCTGCCCAACAAGAAGATCCCCTCCCGGACAGCAAAAAAGCTGTGTTGATTTATCGTTTTGTTCGGTTGAGTTAGCGGCTTCAACTCATTGGGAATGTACAACATTGTCGCATGGTAGTGACCATTATCCTATTGTTATATCCATAGTTAATAAGACTTATTTGGAAAAAACCTCTCCTCCACTTTTAAAACATAATTTATCCAAACCAGATTGGCCCAAGTTTTGCTCATTACTTGAGGACAAAATTGACAGCCTTCCAAATTTAAATTTTAACTTCGATCCTGCGGGTCACTGCCATGCTAAAAGCTGTTATGAAGGATTTGTTGCCGCTGTAACCTCTAGTGCAGATTCATGCTTTCCTTTAAAAAATAGTGCCCGTAGTAAAATTCCATCTCCTCCATGGTGGGATCAAGATTGCACCTCGGCGATAAAGCAAAGGAATGAGGCTGAAAAGCGATATAATACAGAGATGAACACTCAAAACTTACTAGCTTATTTACAAGTTAATGCCAGGACCAAACGCCTCCTCCGCAAAAAGAAACGGGCTGGTTGGATTAATTTTTGTACTTCTCTATCTCCGTCTACACCAGTTTCAGTTGTTTGGAAAAACATTAACAGGTTCAGGCACGGTTGTTCCCCATTGACCTCCTCGCCAATGACTAGGGAAACAGCTGAATTCTTTTTTGATAAATTAGCTCCTCCTTATGTCCCACTTTCTTCGGAACATTTTAATGTGCTCGTGCATAATGTTTCTGATAATCCCTTGGATGCTCCATTTACCTTAGAGGAATTGAATTCGGTACTCAGATATGTCCGGGACTCAGCCCCCGGCATTGATGGTGTTCCATATTCTTTTATTGCGCATTCTGGAAATAAGGCTAAACTTTATTTCCTTAATATTATTAATTTCTGCTATAACTATGGTTGGGTTCCAGAGCAGTGGAAAACACAGATCATTATACCCTTATTGAAACCAGGCAAACATGTTGATGATCCAAAAGGCTATAGACCAATTGCTCTATCTTCTGTTTTAGCCAAATTACTGGAACACCTTATCAAGAACCGTCTAGAATGGATAGTCGAATCGAGGGATTTACTGCCGAAACACCAATATGGTTTCAGGAAAGGCCTTAGTACAATGGATAGTGTCGGTGTTTTAGTCGCGGACATACGTTTAGCGTTTTCCAAAAACGAGTCTGTCGTTGCCGCCTTCCTAGACATTTCTTCTGCATACGATAACGTTCTTCTTCCCCTTCTCAGGCAGAAAATGCAACAGCTGAGTCTTCCGGTTAAGATGATCGAATGCATATGTAGACTGCTTTCCTCTCGTTCTTTGTTTCTGAGAGTTCAGGGCGAAAACTTTGCTAAAAGGCAAACTTGGAGGGGTCTCCCCCAGGGCTCTGTCCTCAGCCCTCTTCTTTATAATATATATACTGCTGATATTGGACTTTGTCTAAACACCAATTGTCACATTTTACAGTACGCAGATGACTTAGCATTGTATGTGACAGATCTCTCTATTGTCGATGCTGCGTCATCACTCTGCCTCTCTCTGGACTCTTTGAATCATTGGCTTTTAAGCCATGGCCTCTCGTTATCCGCCCCAAAAAGTACAGCAGTTATTTTCTCTCGAAAGAGACTCATTCCTGAAGTTTCAGTGGGTATTTTAGGAAATAATATTCCTTTGGCTAGCAAAGTAAAGTTTTTAGGAGTTTTCCTTGATTCAAAATTAACAGGTAAACCCCACTTAAACTTTTTAATTAGTAAATGCGAGCGCATTATTTCTATTTTAAAAGTCCTGGCTGGTGTTTGGTGGGGTGCCCACCCATATACCATGAAATTGGTCTATAACGCCTTAGTTCGTAGTGTGTTAGACTATGGTACGTTTCATTTAGTCCCATGCAACAAAGACGCTTTGGCTGGACTAGATAGGGTTCAGTCTAAGTGTCTTCGGATCATCTCTGGTTGTATGAAGTCCTCCCCCGTTAACGCATTGCAGGTCGAGTGTGCCGAACCCCCCCTAGCCCTAAGGCGCCAGTATCTGGCTTCCCGTTTTATGTCTAAAGTAATATGTAGATCTACCCATCCCCTTAAAAGAACCTTAAACCAGTTAGATGCCTTATGCAGAGGCTCAATTTACTGGAAAAATAAAGAAATTCCCTTAATCGTAAAATCTTTTCGTCAACACCAAAATTTAGTATGTCCTATCGTTCAGTACCCCAGAGTTCCCATTTTTAACTTCGCCTATGAAGTTTTATGTTTCATCCCAAAAATTGTCTTTGACATTGGGATATCCAAACATTCCCTCACAGCGAATTCGACCTTCAATGCGGTGGTGAGCGAACGTTGGAATGGTTTC
This sequence comes from Parascotia fuliginaria, assembly GCA_963082885.1. NCBI lineage: Eukaryota > Metazoa > Arthropoda > Insecta > Lepidoptera > Erebidae > Parascotia > Parascotia fuliginaria. The sequence continues at coordinate 5,823,323 of OY720180.1, read as the reverse complement.
CAATTATTTTTTACCGATGCTTCTAAGTTAACTAATTCTAATTATACTGGAGCGGCTGTGTATTACAAAAGCTCTAGTATTATTTTAAAATATAAATGCCCTAAGGAGTCGTCTGTATTTACTGGTGAATGTGTGGCTATATTGGAAGCATGCCTTTTCATTGAATCACACACCAATATTGAGAATGCCGTTATATTTACTGATTCTCTTAGCTGCCTGCAAACCTTAATCCAGAATCCCTTTAAAGGTAAATTGTGTAGCCCCCTTATCTTAAAAATTAAAAGTTCATTACTGTCATGTGCTCGCAATCAGAAGAATGTGCAGTTAGTTTGGATACCTAGTCATTGTGGCATTGAAGGTAATGAATATGTTGATACTTTGGCTAAAGACGCTTGCTCATCTGTATTGGCGGATCTCAGACATAACTCTCATCAGTGTTACGACCTATTGAACCTCCCAAAATTGACTCTTCAGTGTTCATGGCAGGAGCAATGGAATGTTTCTAGCAGGAAGAAAGGTAGTTTTTTCTATGCAGTACAACCGTCAATAAAACCGAAACCTTGGTTTTTTAACTATAAAAAAGTTTCTAAAACTGTAATATCTGTCCTTTGTAGAATTCGCTTAGGTTTTTGTTGTACTCCCGTCTTTTTGAATAAAATTCGAGTCCGCGACTCCTCTCTCTGTGAGTGCGGATTGGCAGAGGGGACTTTGGAACACATATTTTTTGAATGTCCTAGTAATGTTACTTCTCTCAATTTATATAGTCGTCTTCCTAAATTTAAGATTCCCCTTCCTATTAATTTCCCTTCTTTACTAACATATTCCTCTCCAGATTTGTTTGTGGCGCTTATGACCTTCATCCGCCACAATAGTATAAAATTATGAGTCTAGTTTATGTGGGTGTGGTATACGTATACCTGTATGTGTTTTAACATAATATAATATTTATGTAGATATAATTATTCTATTTGTTTGTTTGTTTCAGTCCCGTACTAACCCAACAAGCTCTACTACATCGTGTCCAACTGTTATAATAAAAATAAAATCAATCATGTTTCTACTTTTTGTCTGATTTTTGCGCTTACCACACTTGCTACTCCTTGTCACTTTGACATTGGCAGAATTGTCGACATCGGCATTGCTTGCCATCGTACAAAAATAGAATAGAATAGAATAGAATAAACGTTGCCGCTCATTACAGGTCAGTGAACTCGTCATAATAAATGGTGTATTATTTTGTTACTACTAAAATATTATTTAGCTGCCTTTTCATTTAGTATCAAACCGTATATACGACTATACACTCTACAATAATAATTGTAACATGCCATTGCTGCAGTCATTAGGTACTGTACCTGCTGCAGTCCTCAATCGTCGGAATCTCTACGTTCTTTCCGAATTTGAAACCTTTCGACAGTTTTATTTAAAATTAAGAGCTTGTTTGTCACCGCTACGATTTGTTTTCGAATCGCCGCAAATGGTTGAGAATAACCTAAGGTAGCTATATACCTACCTAGTTTTCGTAACTTAATACCTGCTGCATGACTACCACTAGAATTAAAACTATCATCATCATCATCATCATTATATCAGCCTAAAGACGTCCACTGCTGGACATAGGCCTCCCCCAATTTGCACCACCGTGGCCGTTTGTCAGCCGCGTTGAGACATCTCGGTTGTCCGCCACCCTTTTAAGATCGTCGGTCCATCTTGTGAGGAGTCTGCCCACGCTGCGTCTTTTGGTTCGTGGTCGCCACTCTAGAACCTTTCTGCCAGTCAGTTCTGGGAGCTATGGGTCACTTTCACACCGCAATATTAACATGTAAGTAGATAGGTACCTACCAATTTAACATGACAGTATGGTTCAGTACATATTACATTTGTATCTTGATTATTTTTAAACGGTTTACCTTCACCGATTTTCTTTATAACATTTGTGGCAGTAGACCTAGACATCGATGGGATTTTTGGGATCTCTATTCTTTTCATGTTCACTGTCACTTGGGGACTGCAAAGATGGTCTAGATCTTGATGATTTCTCTTGTTTACAACTACGAAGCTTGATGTGAAGGATAATTCATAATTATTAGAAGAATCGCTGTTCCACTCATCCATGAGTAAAGAGTAAGATAAAATGTTTGATAGAATTGGTAGAGGGTTATTGTTTTAAATTATAAATGTTAATCGGCCATGTTTTAATTTTAGGCAGACAGACAGCGTTATTGTGTTAGAAGAACGAGTTTTAGAGTCATATTTATATTTTGGAGTATTAGTTATGTATGATAGAAATTATAACAAATTTCTGCTGCTGCTGTCTACCTACTTTTGTTGACTTCTGTCTACTTGACATTTTTATTATCTTGAAAAACGTATCTTAATTCTCTTTGCTTAATAAATAGTAGATTTTTCGAAGCTCTAAATGGATAAGAAATTAACTCTTATGATAACCAGACGGCAAAAGATTGTTTGCATAACACTCCACTCTCCTGAAAGACATAGAGAGACGGAGAAATACGGTGATAAAAAGGAAACAAAAAAAATTTACTTGAAAAGTACATATTGGTACCAATGTACCAGTATAGTTATTTATGATACTCTTTGGTGTCTACCTACTTTCAAGTTTATGTTAAAATATATTTGCTACCAGGTTGACGGGTATCGAATCTTCTATCAAATGCAGATTCAGAAGAGCTAGGTACCTATAATATTATACTTTTGTACAAGCGCAGCCTCGACTACACTCACACTCCAAATCATCACTCATAATCATCACATCAGTTTATCATTTGATAATGCAGAACTCTAACAAAAAAATTATACTACCTTTGATTGCAATTTTGTCGTGTTTATATATCGACGCCTGCCAAAGTACCAAGTGCCAATGTGCCAAGTTCACTTTGAAATAAATCTGACATCTGTCAAAGTTAAAGTTGTTGTCAAAGTGTTTCCATCCAGGCATCCAGCTGTCCAGCTTCGCCTTTGGCACCAAATTGAACAAAATAATTATTGACTATTGTTGAAAATGTTGAATGAAAGTATAGCTACTGAATAAAGGAAATTATCAGGAATTGATGTATAGTTTATGTGATGTCTTATAAAAGATAAAATAATGAATAATTATGGTGGTAAAGTAAATTACGATAGTCCTTGCGACTCTGATAATGATTGGACCAATTCAACAGGTGGTTCTAAGTACTCCGATTCTGAAAGGTACTGTGCTTTAGTTACACCTCTCATGCTTTGATATTGAAAACCTCTACGTTTTATATTTTCTTCCTGTTACAGTTCTGTCCCAGATTGGGATTCTGATGTTGGGGAAGACGGAGAGCTGGTGTATATTAAAACAAAATCAGTTAATGAATCTGTAGACAATTCAAAAATACCTCTGTTGGAATGTTGCGAAACTTTTAAACTTAGAAATAACTTCAAGAGAACTTCTACTAGAAGATCAACTAAAGGTAAATGAAAACCTAAATTTTTTTTCTTGATTTTTAAAATTTTGCCTTCTAAAATGATTCTGCAGTGCCTGATAAGCTGTCAGTAGGACACCATCCCAAAAGCTATCATATCAAATTATTAGCATGGTGGCCTTTTCCATGGTGGCTATATGATATGCTTTCACACACTGCTTAGAATAACCACTATCCAAAGTCAAAATAAAACTCCTTCAACATATGAGACAGCTAGTAACATTTCTGATCAAAGCATATCCTCATTAAACACTGGCACTTATAGATGTGATACTCAGGAGTCTAGAGAATCTGTACTAAAGATAAAAAGCCCAAGCTTACACAAGCAGTACACTATAATTTTTCTAAGAATTGATTTCAGATCTATATATTTTGAATTGGTTCAGGTTTTCTTACAATGTTTTTCTTCCCATAAAAGTAATAGTAGTAGTCAGTATTATGCTAACATTTCTGATTTGTTAATTTTCAGGCAGAATTTTTAAAGCTCTAAAATCTAATAAAACAAAAAATGCAGCTGTTGGTGCTAAAAATGAAGGTCATGGCAGTCAGGCTGTTTTACCTTCTGCTCCTCACACAAACAGGAATATATCCAATGATGATAAACAAATTGTTATTCAGGTATTACATATTATTAAGATTGGACATTCATGTAATAGGCCATTTTTCTACTTTTTCTTAAATATATTTTATCTTTATGCTCAATAAAGTAATAGAAAATATATTCTTTACATTAACTTAAGGGTTACATTTTGTAATAAATTTTACAGGTCAGCAAAAACATGATTTTTAGCAGCGAAAAGAATTGTCCAATAGAAAAACTATTTGGTATAAGCCTAAATACACATGCAGATGGTAAAACTCTAATGGTCTCAGAATTTTTAACAGAAGCCAGACCCATTTACACACAAAAGATTAAAACTGGTTATTATTTGAAAAAAATAAATGGCATAGACATTAGTTCTTACAACATAAATAATATTCTGCAAAGAGTTGTAGAGGACCATAATAATCCAAGATTAACATTCCAAGTGCCTACTGAAGAATACAATATAGATATAGAAAAGTTATTAACAATTAAAACTGCACCTGATATTTCTTGTACACAGTTAATAAAAGATTCTTTCTGTTCAGTGTTATACATATGCTGTAATGACATTGAGTATAACAGTAATGATGATAAGGGAGTACTGTACTGCTTCCCAAGACCTTTCAATCAAAATTTCTTGTATAATACCAGAGGAGCGTATGTAACATTGAACCATCTAGCTCCTAAATCCTTAGGAACAAGTGAACCTAAAAATTCCACTGTATTACATAATGATACACTCATAAATATATCATATACATCACATTACAATGATCTGTTATTAATTGCCTGTCCAAATAAAGAAGTAGATTTATTCAGTACTAAAAAAGTAATAGCTGATATAGTAAGACTTTTGGAGTTTTTATATGGGTCTTTAAAATCCTGTTTTACGAAGCCAAATAATGTTGATAAACTGGATAGTTTATTTTCTCGTATTTTCGCTACACTTATATTTAATAAGGTTGGACATGACAATGTTGGGTTATATTTTGAATTGATGTTGGCTGCTCATAGTGTGATATTGCCTTTAGAAGTAAAGGTGCAGGTGGATGATGCCATTACTGAATTGGAAGCAGCTGATTATAGAGAATGGGTAAATATGATTTGAATCGTAATGTTAACTTATTAACTTGAATTTTTTTTTCATTTAGTTCTGAGTTAAGCTTTGTACATAATTTTTATTTATTTGTGTTCTTTGTTATGTATCTTTTTATGTGCCCATCCTAGTCACTAAACCACATTATATGCAATGAGTTACACAAATTAATTCTCTTGCCAGTAAGTAGGCGTAAAAAAGCATCGAACGAAACCGACATAATGGAGGCCACCATACCAGCAGTTTTAGACGATAGCTTTTATAATAGTGGTCACCACTTCTGGATTCAGGCAGAGTGGATTCCCTTTGGTAGGCAAATGTATATAAAAAAAATATACTCTTCAGTAAACTATTAGTATTATTCAATATGGTGCAGATTTTATTACGGTGTGGAATAGTATCTATTCTCATGATATTTAAACATTTTTATTTCTTTTTCTAGACTGATGATGTAGATAACTTTCAAAGACTATACACAGTTATAGGCTCCTGCTTATATTATTCTGGTCATCTTTTGGGTTCACATTTACAAGATGAGGATTTGAAAGAGATTAATGCGTATTTAAGGTTTAATGGTGTACTCAAACTAAGTACAGAAAAAGAGTTGGAAAAGCTTGTTATGTGGCGTGAAGTATTTATAAATGAACATAGAAAACAAAATAAAAACGATGGTGGCGAATTTAAGTAAGTAAATAATAATAAACCAGGCAAGATAATATACGACTTGGATAGCATACAAAAAAATTTAAGGAAAAATAATCTGTATCTATACTATTATATAAAGAGTTTGTTTGTTTGAACGCGCTAATCTCTGTAACTACCAGTCGGATTTGAAAAATTATTTTTGCGTATGATAGCTTAGTTCTGAGGAAGGTTATAGGCTATGTAACATCACGCTACTGGCGACGGGAACAGAGCAGTAAGCAAAAACGCGAATGAAACAACGCCGCGGAAAGCTAGTATTTGATAAGTCATATATTAGAGAACAAACTCAAAACAGTCATTACTAAAGCCGTATAAAGTCGGCTTCTAAAGATGGATGAAATCAATGGACGTAGCCTGCATTTTGATTTTGAACTCTATAGGTACTTACATACATAGTTGTTGCAATTCACGAATGTGAGTTGTGTTGCTCTTGGCATAAGGTTGAAATTTAAACACTTGTTAAAACACTTTAGAATCCTACACCATTCCTCCTCTATTGCCCTAGTCAGTTCAATGCCTGATTATGACGATAATACATATAATAATATAATTATCAATTATATTTTTTGTAGGATTGCAGATGGTAGATGGTTTCTTCTCACTGTGGGTAAAGGACATTTTATATTGTCGACTTTAATGGAAGCTGGCGGCTGTACAGAAGATGTATGTTGACTTTTCTTACTTTATTTACGTACTTAGATACGTTATTGGTGATATTATACAGTACATACATAGCTTCACGACTTATATCCCCGAATGAGTAGGCAGAGGTGTTTAACCATCCACTTTTCGCCTTTTAGATTTCATGTAACAGGAGCCTGTTTCCATTTATCGGGCACGATGCCCGACTCCAGGCTAATACTGAGAATTTTTGAAAAAACACCGCAATATCTCTTTAATCGACCCGGGGATCGAACCTGAGACCTTTGCGTGGAAATGCGCACACAGTACCACCAAACCACAGAAGCAGTCAGTATTATATAGTAGCTATCTGTTATTAGATTTTATTGTTACGTAAATTTTTTTGGTGGCAACCCCAGAACCATAAAATAATTTTCTTGAACTTTCCTAATTCCTCTGCTGTTCAATATATATCATTTTTGCGCTTTAAAATATGTAGTATTACTTTACCTATGGCGTTCTGATCATGAGGACATTATTGTGAGTCAAAATGGGTTTATCTAATTTTCTTTATATATGTATTTTCAGGCTGTTGGAGTCACACCTCCATCCCCTTTCTATGTTGAAGAATGTGAAAGTTGTTTAGAATTGTTATACGATGTTGGACTAAATAAATACTTAGCGTCATGGTTCTGTTCAAATACACAGCCTCAGGTCGAGACTTCTCCTGAATATTTGACGAAATATGGACGAAAAATTAGAGATATTAATTGTAAGTATGTTTACTTTATTTTACTTGCTCCTTGTTCTAATAATAACGCGCCACTGCGTCTCAGATGAAGTATGTCGTGTAGTGCTGTTATTGGTCTATTTGTCAACCTAAGTTTTGTGTTCGTCCTTGCTTCCTAAATATATATGGCTATAGATATATTTTCTCGTAGCATGTCTAAAGTTACTTTAGCGAGACAGAAGTAAAAATCTTTCATTTAGCTAGTCAAATGTTCTGTACTTACCTACTCCTAAATTTCATAAATCTCTCTGTAAGTTTTAACATAATACTAACTGTCAAGTATCAATTCCATAAATCGAGTCTTAGGGTGCGTTTCCACTGAAGCGGCACTGGCCGAAGCGGAGAGGAGTGGACCGTGAATTGACCAATCACAATGCTCGAAATCTCCACTCCGTGTCAGTGGAAACAGTGTAAGCGGACCCGAGCGGAGCTGAGCAGACGTTCAAATAAAATATGTAAATACGTGGCCCTGAGCTGGACAGAGCGGAGTCTAGCAGAGTTGAGCGGAGTCGAGTGGACTGTGGTGCCCCCACTCCGCTACAATACTTTTCACTGCTCTTCTCTCCACTCCGCCCAGCTCCGCCCGCTTTAGTGGAAACCCTTAACATTTTGTTTTCAGCTTCTAAATCCGAAACAACTCTAAAAACGTCCACACTAAAACTACCAAAATCTCAAACGGACAAACGTCGTCACAATTCATCGGAACAAATCAACGTAGGGTCAAGCACGAGTGACATGAATTCATTGACAAATTATGGAAGCCATCACAGTTTGTACACACAAGGATATAACTCTGCACAGAAGTATAGACACTCTAGTGTGGATGTTAGCTATTCAGAAGACTCTAATAGCTTGAAAAGTAATAGGTAATTGCACCAATATAATTATTAGATATTAATTTGATGTTTGTGACTTCTGTGAAGTCATCAAAAAGTCTTTAAATGTAGGCATTACGTCATGATTGACGCGAACCTAGAGTGACCTAGACGCCTTTGTCACGGCAAAAAAAGAAAAGGTACAAGCTTGTTCCATAGTAACGGAAAAATAAACTTACACTGACGAAACAAAAATTATTATACCTATTGTGAATCAATCACACAAATGTTTTTCTTTAGTTAGGTCAGATAAAATTATGCACTGTCTTGTTATGTGAACTAAAATCTTTAATTAATCTATATAAAGCGGCAGAGTTTGTTTGTTTGAACGCGCCAATCTCTAAAACTACCAGTCGGATTTGAAAATTCTTGTTGCGTTTGATAGCCTTGTCCTCGAGGAAGGTTATAGGCTATGTAACATCGCGCTACTAGCTACGGGAGCAGAGCAAATATGCGGGTGAAACCGCGCCGCAGTAAGCTAGTCTTTTATAAAAGGTTGAACTGATTAGCAGCACATGTGGGTGGTTAACTTTGATCTCAAGTTTGAGCGAGGCGAAATGAAAAATACGCTAGTATGAAACCGCCCTAACTCTCACAAAGCTATTATGCTTCCAATTGGCCATTGAAGCCCACTAACGAATTACATCGGGCAGAGTGAAGTAATTTTCATATAAAAATACTAAAAAAAAATTATACAATAGGTATGTGCATATATTTACAGTGAAGTAAGTGAAGACCGCGTCCAAGGTAGGCGGGCGGACAGAGAACAAAGGAACCGTCGCGACTCGTCTGGTTCCGACTCGGATTGGGAGAAACTGGTAAGGGCAAGTTTACGAGCCTGTATCTTTATTACTGTGTTTTATTTTACTTATTACCTTTACGAAGAATTTTGTTTGAAATGCATAACAGTATATGCAAGCCTTTAGTTTGAATGCAAAACTATATAAACAGATCTATTTACGCTAATATGGTCTGTTCGGGTGATTCGAAAATGTTTCAAAATTCACCTTTAATAACTTTAATGTGGTATCTTGTAAATCGCATCATAATATATGCTATTTATTTGTTAACTGTACAACTTTGCATTGAAAAACAGACTGTCACTGAGGTTACAAACATCCAACTTTCGGACAAAAAGAACACTCTAGCTGTTTCTCTTCTTTATTTTATTTTTTTATTGGCGACAGTGGCAGACGAGTATACAGTTCGCCTGATGGTAAGTGGTAAATGTCGCTCATGAATGACTCAAAGTCCCTAGCATTGCTCCTGCAATGCCAGAGTCTCTGCGAAGCCTCTGTCTACCGTGAAGTGAGTGGGGTAGGTGAAAAGATTAAGGGAGGTGAGAATTAAGGGAGGAAATTGGGCCTCCGGCACTCTCACTCACCGAACGAAACGCAATAGTATAGATACTATTACTCTTACGTCGATCTTCTATGAGAGGGTAGTACTTCCCCGGTCGATCCGGCTCATTTATGCAGAAACCAGCGTGGATCTACTATCGTGATCTTCTCTGTCTTTCTGTTGTATTTAGAAAGAAATACGTATTTGTAGAGAGATAGATAGAAGACATAAATTTTGCCTCAAAATCAAGAAAACAAATATACCAACAATTATAACTAATTGTACCTATTAAATTTCAGGACGGCAGCAAAACAAGTGGCAGTATTGATATGTCTGATATAAGAAAGACTTTACTTAATGAAATCAATAACGTCACGGTACAGAGGTAGATATTAAATAATTAAATATCCATTCCTTTATACTGGCTGAATTTTTAGAATTAGTGAACTAGATAATATTTGAATAAACGTCGTGTACTATCGAGGTATTGCAGTAGGTACAGTACTTGTCAGGGCAATGACCGCGCCGTGCGAGCGGTCGAGCGGCCGGCTTGTGTGTGCCTAGCAGTCGTTTTTGTTATGTCGCACGTCACATCATCGATGTATTGATGTGTGCGTACGCAGGTTCATACTACGAATTCTCAGTTTTATTGCGGAGCACAATTTAATTTTGTTTTTTTATTTTTACTTTTTTACCTGGACATCCCAGAAAAAGTTTGTAAAACCACTGAAATTTCTCGGTGTATATTGCAGATATTGAAGAAAGGAAGGTACATGCCTTATATTTGTATGATTTTATGGTCTATTGCCATTTTATACCGCAAAAACATCGTTTCCCACATGGGCTATTTTAATAAAGTTTTTATTAAATTGTTTTATGTTTTCGACATCTCCCAAATTAAATATTTTGTTTGCATAATGTACCGAATGAGGAATTGTGTGGTATGTTTTTAACGGAATATTTTGGGTGCCCTTTTTTCATTAGTTTTTAACAAGTTAAGGTAATATTTGCACTTTTTTACTTTACAGAATAACAGCGGGTGATGAAAATGTAATGTTCCATTTCGTGCAGTTGGAATCCGAAAAAGGAATATTAATAGCTCCAGTGAAAAATATCGAAATACAAGCTAATAATGTACTCTATTCTTATATAATTAAAATATTCAGATCGTCTTGTAAACAGATACATGAACTGCTGCAACACAGTATTAGGTGAGATGCTATAAAATTAATAGATTAAAAGAATTTTATTATCATCATTAAATCAGCCTAAAGACGTTCACAGTTAAAACATTCATTAATTTATTATAATGAATGTCGATGAGTATGATAATGAGGGTGTTAAGGAAAAAATTAGTTGGCGCCACTTTGGTAAAAGGTCTTCCATTTTGACAGCGCTATCAAAACAAATAGGGTGTTCCTTTCTGAAATTTTAATGTTTAATTAATTAATACAAAATAGATAATTCACGTGCGTCAGGACAAAAGAAAATTGCTGTGGTTTTCTAAAATGGCTCCCACGAGGTAGCAGCACCGACTAACCAGGTCTAGCTGTCAAGCGCTTTTTGAAAGTTATCCTAAACACCCTCATTGAGCTCGAATTTGATTTTAATAAATATAAAAGTACTTACTTAAAATATTTTTCTGCAGATTCAAGAAAAATCATGCACCATCTAATCCTTTAAACAAAATCCTAGTTGCGGTGAAAGAACACGGAATGTTATTTCAAGTACCTGCAGATATTTTGGCTCAATGCGGTGTCAGTAAAAAGAATACGGAACCTTATCAATTTTGGGTAGTTGGGTAAATATATGATATTGTTTCTTTTAAATTGTACTATTGTCTAAGTTTTATACGATTAATAAGACAAACAAGCATACGGCGCACCTGATGGTAAGCAGTTACCGTAGCGTAAGGACGCTTGCAACACCAAGAGCATTACATTATTGCCGATACGTTAAAAACGTTTCAACTTCTTAAAGAACTCCATGTTGTAGTCTCTCGTAGGAAAACCTCTATAGTAAGCTCATTCAACAACCTTATTTAACATGGGAGGAAGTTTCTTCCAAACCTCTTTGGGACTTATCGTCATATTTTTTTTTTTTATATAGGGTATCGACTACACCTCGCCTGATGGTAAGTAGTCAGTGGAATCCAGAAGTGGTGGCCACCATACCATAAGCCATCATTTTAAGCTACTGGTATGGTGGCCTCCACTATGGCGGCTGGGAATTAATGGGGTAGGGGAAGGGAATTAGGGAGGTGAAGAAAGAGGAAAGGGGGAAAAAAGGGCCTCCGGCGCTCTCACTCACTGAACGAAACGCAGTAGTACGGATACTACTACTCTTACGGCGATCTTCTATGAGTAGGTAGTACTTCCCCGGTTGATCCGACCCATTCATGCTGAAACCAGCCTGGATCTACTACCGTTACGAGTATAACGCATTCACATTCCAACATGAGAATGTCTTCGACTTTTGGATCTAACCGAAACGAAGAATAATTATTGTGACTACGACAAAGATTGTTTTTTTATTATTAAAATATATTATTGTTTTTAGGCGTGTCTTCAGTGAACCGGAGGCCAGAGAATTATATTTATGTTATCATGAATCTATACCACAAGATCTGACTGAGGTGGCGTATTTGCTCTCTTATTTGGAATAATGTTTGTTCCGAAGAAGGAATGAATTAAAATGTACTAAGTAATATTATTAAAAATATAATAAGTATAGATTTTTATAAGAATATATTATTATTACACATTCTAATCCGTCCAATAAATTTATTATAAAGAATTTTTTAATTTTATTTACTTTTTATTTTAATTTCTTTTAATCATCGAATGTAAATTATATCTAATGTTTTTTTTATTCGCTTAAACTTTTCAAATTATACAAATAGGACAGCAATGGTCATCTCTGCATGGTCTCGGTGAAACCGATAATTGACCAGTTATAAGCTGACCCGAAAGTTCTATTCGAATGACGGACTTTTGCCTACCAAACAAAATGCCTGTAATACAATGTGCTTTGCAAGGGCGTAAAGAGAAACAATTTGACTTTGAATAGGCCTTAACAGGACGTTGGATTTATAAAATAGGTATGTATTTTGACTGTAAATGCAGTTTAGGTTCGTATAATTTTACAATACCTACTCGTGTATCGTGAACCGCTTCGGTCCGGACGTAACAAATCTCAGTCAATCAGTTAGTCATCTAGAATTTTATAAAGGAAAAATCAGTGCGAGCGGAATCATTTTTGATATTTTTAGTGAGGTGTCGCGAAGTTGTCGACAACCTACTAAGTACGTGTGTAGGTATTAATAAAACCACATGCTATCGCATTTTCCGTGGGTGGTAGTCTACTTGATTCTACGGAACGCGCATGATCGTCTCCCGAAACAATATAAAAATTAGGTACTTATTTAGATATAGGAAACAGAAACAACCACAGTATTAATATGCACCTACCAGTAGTCCGACTTCTTTGTTGTTGACTACATGCCGCCATTGCGTATACCTACGCATAGAAACTCAGTCAAGGGTCAGGGCAGTCACAAACTACCTAAATATCCTATATATAGGTACATACATTATGGCCGAAAAACATTACCCTCCATAACTGCGTCATTCGGGCAAAAATTCATTCCCTATCTCAATAGGTACTTAAAGGAAGTACTTACTTATATAGCTATTAGTAACAATCATATTAATATTATAAATGCGAAAGTTTGTGGGTGTGTTTGTTACCACTTAGCGCCTAAACGGCTGAACCGATTTCGATGAAAATTGTCATGTAGATAGATTCGGAGACGGACATACTTAGGCTACTTTTTATTTCGAAAATTGGTCTGATTTACGTGGGATACAACAAAACATATTTTACGTGTGGGCGAAGCCGTGAACTGCAGCTAGTTTTACGTAAGTTTTAATTTGAAATAACAAAGGAATATAGGTAGTCATAATACGTAATATACAAAAATTATAAATGCGTAACCGATAAATATTTTCTACTTATTTTATTTTTAGATGTTTTTTTAGAGTTTTGTTATTTTACTATGTAAGTAATGAATTCTCATACGAATATACAATTTCAATAGAAACTCTAATGGGAAACAAACGCAGGATCGTGTTTTAAACTCAACCTATTTTAAAACATCATAAAATTTTCTATGAATATCGTTTCCAACAATCGATCTTTAAATAGTTATATTATAAATAAAAAGTGTCCGGGGGCAATAATTATATTATACCTATTAGGTAGTAGACATAGGTAACTACATTTTATGATATAACCAGGCCACTTCTCATCAAAAGGAAAACATTTTGGCATCTATGTTTGGTCTGATGTAACAGAGGGGGCGAGCCTGTAGCCATTTACTGAGAGCAATTCCAAACCAAACGCCGCGCTGATTATTGGTATTAATAAAAAACCTCAATACTTGTGTACCAGACTCGTAGATCTACCTAACCTTAGGCCGTACACGGTACTGAACCACCGAGATAGATTTGCATTTAATTATACAATAGGTATAGATTGGTGGGTATTAGGTAAGTAAGTAACATTTAAAAAATCTTTGACTAAATTTAATTACTTAGGAATTTTAATAAAAACGTTGTAAACGGACTAGACACGCGTTGTTACGCTGACTTTCGTGGAACTTGATGAATTATTTTAATGCATAGTTTGACGAACGGTCAACGGTGATCGTAGATCTTTTGTTTTCACGGAAGATGGTTGTCATTTAATTTCATCCACATTTTTTCTATTTTATCATTGTAATATACCATTAATATCATCAACAAGAATATTATTCTACACTTGACGCTGGCAGAAATAGCTGTCACAATCATCGGCTCTGTTGCCAAAAAAAAGAAGAAGAAAGAAGAAGAAGAAGAATGGTGATCGTAATAATTCTCTTGTCTACATTTTAAATTTAGCGCTATTATGAATACCGGAAACATATGGCTACTATGTAGAAATTATAAAACACGCTTGATTACAATTTTATTTAAAGAAACGTACTATTTTTTCATCAATTATATAAATCAAGTAATTTGCCATTGTTTAAAATTGCATACATTTACGCTATCTCCTAAATCATGTATCGTTACAAAACAAAAATATGGTGTAAGGTGTAAATATCATAGACAAAATTATTTCGTCACAGTCACAACTACAAAAATATCCGTCTTGCCGTCAACGTAGTTTTTGCTATTTCAGACAGTAAGTCAGGATAATAAGGCTTATAATTGGGTAAATCCAAGTTAAGTCAATTTGAAACCCATTATGAAATAGCAGAGCACTTGGACAAAAAATTGTCTTGTTTCCGTTATCCGTCGCGTCGTTGTGCATATTGCGAATGAAAGAAAGAAGGAGCTGGCTGATTGCTTTTGCTTGTGGCGTCGCATTGTGTTTTTCTGATGGAAATTATAGAAATAAAATAAAATCAATGCATTTTCGTGCTGCAGTGTGTTGTGTAAAAAACTGTGCTTAATTTAAACGATGATCACTAAAATGCAATCACAAGCAAACGTCGCCGTGCCACAATCTGTCACGACACAGCCACAGCCTCAGCAAATTGTTGGTGTTGGTGTTTCTGCTAATGCAGTGATACTAAAAATGTCTGATATTCAACAGATATCTACTGTGGGTAAGTATTTACGTGTATTTTTTTGAAATGACTGCATGCTGCATTGAAATTTTCCGTACTCATAGGAATTTTCCTAACACCAAATCGAAAATAAATTAGCCGCAGCAGAAGCTTGGTTGCAACATTGTGTTCATGCGGATATTTCATTTAGTTTGCTTGTTTTGAAAATTGTCTTCATTATTTTGATAGAAAGTACTTGTTTTTATTTCTACACTATACGCCGTAGGGTGATGATTAGTTCAAGGATTAGTTAAATTTTTTTTTGACGGTATCTTATCGAATAACATTTATGATTTTGTTAGAAACAGATGTAAATAAATAGTAGATGAAAAATTTTTCATACAAAAGTTGATACTGGAATCAACTGCCTACTGATGTAATCCAAGAATACATAAAATAAGGTTATATTCCTGTACAAACGGTGCAACACAGAAAAACTACAAAATACATGATAATCTGATTGTATGTTTTGTTGTTTGATATTATTGCAGAGAGTTTATTAAAGCAAGCCATACCTGTTTATTAGGATTGCTATACCTATTCATTGTTGTACAACAAAGAAATGCACAATGTTACTAAACAAATTTTCTACATCCAACCTCTATATCAATGAACTTTAATATGTAAAAGTTAAACTTTAGAACCTTTAAATGAATCTCCTGTAAAGTTGCGTTTATGCACTTGCACCATTACATTAGGATATAGGACCTATTGTTATAGTAAATTATTTACATGCTTTTTTCTTAGGGCTCCTGGAACTTGCACATAGAGAGTACCAAGCCGGTGACTATGAGAGTGCAGAGTTGCACTGTATGCAGCTATGGAGGCAAGACGGCACTAACACTGGTGTGCTACTTCTGTTGTCTTCTATTCATTTTCAATGTCGAAGGTTGGACAAGTCTGCCCATTTCTCAACATTAGCCATTAAACAGAATCCGCTGTTAGCCGAGGCTTACAGGTAATATACTCTTTTAACTTATTTGTAAATTACTTTATTGTACTTACACTAGCCATACTTCTATACTTCCATACTAATATTATAAATGGTAAAGTAATTGTCTGTCTGTCTGTTACCTTTTCATGCTTAAACCTCTAAACAGATTTTGATGAAATTTGGTATAGAAATAGATTAGTCCTCGGGGAACAACATAGGCTATCTTGGAATAATGGTTTTGGTTTGTATGAATAATCGTCATTTAACATTCAAGTATTACTTCCTTTCGTAGCAACAAATTGTTTGAGCATTGATCGCTATGCCTATCTTGAGCAAGTGTGGTGATGCCTTCTCTGTATGAGAAGAGGAGTCTTTTCCTGCAGGAGCCCTTTCTTCTTTCCCCAGTTTCTGTAGGAATAATAACAGGCTGGTATGATGAAAGGTAAAAAAAAGGGAGCTGGGATGCTCCAGGGTTGAAATGGTCTGACATCAAAACCATTACATAGATAAAACAGATGGTTTCTTTCTGTTTTTAGAAAATTATTGCAACAGACTAATAGCATATTTCTTGTTTGTTTAACAATTCCTAAGCTATTTCTTTTGTTCTATTCAAATAAATGATTTAAATCTCATTCATGTTCTCACAGTCACACAATGTCATCTGGTTTAGATAATGGTGAAGTACAAAAGGCCATTTAATATGTAATCATTTATTCAATGACTAATGCATTGATATTTCATAATGTAAAACTTTAAAATATAATGCTTAGTAATTTCATCATCATTAGCTCAAAGAAGTTCACTGTAGGATATATTATAGGCTTCTATTAAACAGTTTTTGACATTGTCACCATGCTTGGTAGGCAGATTGGTGACTTAAAGTATAGTAAAGTGATTTTAATATCAACTAGCATTCCGCAACGCTGTTTCACTCGCATTAAGTTATATCTTCGGTTACTGCTTTGCTCCCGTCGCCAGTGCATAGCCTATAACCTTCCCCAAGAGCTACGCAAAAAGTATTATTCAAATCGATTAGCGTGTTTAAACAAACAAACTCTTCCGCTTTATATAGTAGTATAGATTAGTAATTAATAATAGACATTGATATATGTTTGCAACACTGCTGTCTATTACCTGGTATTTCCTTATTAGCCTCACAATAAAGCGCAGATGGAGTAGTTCCTTATTCTCTAGATTCGAGACCAACAGAATGGATATTAATTTATTTTCTTTAGTAGGATAACATTGGTTATTTTGGTGTGTGAAGATGTGCCTAATATAATAATTGATGTGTCACTTGACAGAATATTTTGGCATCAGCAGGTCATTAAAATTCAGGCCATTTTGAAGTTGTTGAGTGTAGTAACCTCATACTTTTATTTATAACTCTGATCTTCTCAATGTAAATTATTGAACTGAACTGTAAACATTATAAATCTGGACTGTTCTGAGATATTAATTTTGAAGTTTTAGTCATTAGTTAATTACAGTGTTTTTAGTCCATACTAAAACATTACTTACTTGCATAAATTAATTATTTTAGATATGCTAGACATTATTTACAATTATTTATTTATTATATATATTTTCTCGAGGGCAATACGCCGCAGGTATGGCACAGGGATGTGATGAAGCTGTTCTTCAAGAAAGACGATAAAACCCTTATGAAGAATTACAGACCTATCACACTCCTGAGTCACATCTACAAGCTGTTCTCGAGAGTCATACTAATCGTCTAGCAAACAGGCTTGAAGACTTCCAACCTTGTCAGGTTTGACGAACAAGCCGGTTTCGATAAGGTTTTGGTACCATAGACCACATACACACGCTGCGGCAGGTCATACAGGGTCGGTAGGAAAGCGACTGTGAAGGCATTCCAAAAATCAAAATAGATTTCGCATAAAGGACAATAGACACGCAGAGCTCGATAACGGCGCGGCATTCGCTAGTATGAGAATTCAGACACCGATTGGTGCATTTCTGTGTATTCGAATGCTTGATCTTGAAATAGCCAATCAGTTAGTAGGTTTTACGTTCTTCGCATACTACTCCTGTCTCTTATTTGTCTGTTCGGCTTAGGACAAATAAATGTTAATGCAGTGTGTATTAGGAGACAATCTATGACACACGTACACACACACATTTGTTAACGCAACTCTAAAACACGATTTTTTTTACAGCAACCTCGGGAATGTATACAAAGAGCGTGGTCAACTTCAAGAGGCGTTGGAGAATTACAGACACGCGGTGAGACTAAAGCCGGACTTTATCGATGGCTATATCAACTTGGCGGCCGCTTTGGTGGCTGCCGGTGATATGGAGCAAGCTGTGCAAGCATACGTCACTGCGCTACAGTATAATCCTGTAAGTGTTTTTTTTATAATCATTAGTTAAAAATATTTGAAATTTTGGATATAGGCCTCCTCTTCAGTTGTGATGGCCTAGTGGCTAAGGGTTGTGGGTTCAAATCCAGGCAAGTACCAATGTGACTTTTCAAATTCACAACTACTTTTTAAGTTAATCTTGGATATTACTGACTTATGGTGAAGGTAAACATTGCGAGGAAACCTGAACTTGTAAAGAAAATTATATAATTGCCAATCCGCATTGAGCAAGTGTGGCAATCAATGCTCATGCCTTCTCTGTATGAGAAGAGGCCTTTCACTGCAGTGGGACAATAACAAGCTGGTATGGTGATAGCGGCCTACCAAACAGGAAGTATTGGCTGTATTCACCGCCCTGATAAGGTGATATTTAGTATGCGGACGAATATTCTCTTAGTACCTTCGTTGAGAAGAAGAGGGCATGTATTGAACTAGAAACCATATCGCCAATACATGACCGCAACAACAACAATGATGACAATAATCAATCAATTCTCATCAGGTTTAGGCATGCTTTATAAGCGTCATTGGTTTATTATATCGACAATTTGTGAATACATAATTTTTTGTGGTACACATATTTATTGAACATACACAAAAGTAAATATGTTAATAGGTTTGTTGACGTAGCTAGTCTATTTGCAAACATAGATTGTATGATAATTAATTGCATGGGTAGTGTGTTGTTGAATAATAACCTTTTTAGAATCGGGATATCGCACTTACACAAAAAATGGCACGACTGATGTAGTAATTAAATTTGCAAGAGCTGTAGAACAAAAATCTTTTTTTTAAATAGGTGTAACTAACTTTTACCCTACATAAGACCGTATTCACAATAACACTAAGGCCTTCGCCACACTTGACGAAAATGCGGGCGCGGATCTGCCGCAGAACGTCAATACATGTTATTGCATAATAAATGCCGCGGCCGATCTTCCGCGTAGTGAAATGAAATAAAAATATATTTATTCATATAGTTTAATTAAATTAACACATATAAACGTTAAAAATTTCAAAATGTCAGCCAATTAATCTACAGCCAGTTCGCTGACGTAGGGTAGGGCATGAGAAGAACTGGCGAGAAACTCAGGCTACTCTTTTTAATCGCCAGGTTATTGCAATTTTTGTAATTTTTGTATGTGTGCCCCGATTTAGTCATTTATATGCAATACTTTGTTTTTGCGGCAGATCTGCGACGGTATTTCTGTCAAGTGTAGAATAGGCCAACCTCTTCTGTGTTGCTGTTATTGAATGGAAGAACCTTTTCCAACTCCTATTTTTTTGCTCTGGCGCTTCGTTGATTCGCTGTCTCATACATGCTGATGATTTTGGTTTACGACTCATCACGCATGTAGCAGACGTGGTCATCCCAATCCCATTTTAGCTACGAGGTTTTATGAACAAACTCAGCGATCTGTGTCCTGGAGCGTAGGATCGTGTTTCAGATTCGGTCCGTTGTCCGTTTAGTTTTACAGTTAGATAACTGTACAAGAAAAACCATATTAATATCTAATTGTATTTTGACAGCTACACATACTCACTTGCAATTCATGCTTGGGTTTCTACCATTCAGACTATGCGATGACATGTTGTCTTTGTTGTACGAGAGTAATAAGATAGATAGAGCATCATAGTAATATAAACTCTTAAGATTCAGTAGGAGGATTCAACTTGGAAATTTCGTTTTCGGTTGCATTATTAGTATCACATCGCCATTCTGGGTGATCTTTTCCTGTTCGCTCCGGAACCAAATTTTCCAATAACTCTTCCAACGTTTAAATAACGTTTATTCAAACAACACAAAATTACAAAATATTAATAAAGATGTATCAACTTTCTTTTAATAGAAATATGAGAATAACCATGTTTTGTAAGCATAGAAAGTTGCTCATAATAAAAGTTATCGATTGAGTCAATGTTTACCATGTTTTATATTACGTTCATAAAGTATTGGAATACATAGGTATTATTAACTAGTATTAGCAATACAGGAAATATTTTTATATTATAATTTGCGTTGTAAAAGTGCATTAATTAAAAGTAGACGGTATTATTACTCGTGTGTTCGAGGTCGTGTACGTTGGACAGTTCGTTTCATCTTTATTTAACGAAGTGTACAATAACATAATATTGAAAAGACTATTTTTTTATTATTAGGACAGAAAGACTTGCTTCTTTGTTCTGATTCATTACAAATGTCATTATGTTTTATCTGTTTTATCACAGGCATTTATATCGGATGTTTGATAGAAATTATAATTTGATGAATGACATGTTGACCATAGGTATGCTAATAATATTAGATAATTATATGCAATAGCACCTTGTTTTTCTAATATGAAAGTGAGAAAAATGAGTGTGACGGTCACTATTTTACACGTTTGTAATATATTGTTATTATTATGCATATAGCTAAATAGTGGGTTAAAGAAATCGCAATCACGACATTCATATTCTCATTAACCTACACTACATGATACAAGCTATTAGACATAACAATTTATGCTGAAAACTAAAAACATTAGAAACAGATATCTACATAGAATAGGTATGTACATTAAAAGCAAATACCTCCATATATATGTACACTTATAACGACACCTGTTTTGCAAATTTTATTGTATACCTAAATCATTAACCCGTCTTGTTTTGTGTGAATCTGTTACTCTATAGTCTATAGTTACACTATGGTATAATATTGATTAAAAATGATAGTGCAACAATATTTATTATTAAAGAATTAGTAGTTTCATTTCACAATTGGACTGGTCCGTAAGATGAAAGGGCTATGAAAAGAGATATTTTTGGCGTTCATCTAATTGACCAAGTCCGTTACGAGGAGATTTCGACTGCAAACCAAAGTTACTGACATGACATAGCTCTCCGCGTGAAGCAGACAATCGCTAAAGTCGTAAAATTCTTGAGTCAAGAAGGGAAAGCTTAAAAACTGAAGTGAGTTTACAAAAATCTCGAAAGAAATAAACAATATATATGGTACCACGCTAATTGTAATACACTAAAATATGAAAAAAAAAAATTTTTATATCATAACATGGCACAACATCGCAACAAAGGCGGTAAACAAACACGGTTTGCTCAATAGCAAACAACTCACTATTGCCGTAACCTTGAGATACGATCAACAGATATAGGAAATTTACGAATACACATCTTTTAAACTCTTATGTAATCTTTATGTAAGTTATTAGGTAGAATAACCTTTACTTCAATAAAATAAATATTAGGTGTTGACAATCTTATAACGTTGACTCTCTTTTTAAGGAGTATTTGTAAAAAATGTACTTTAGGAATGCGGTACAGTTATTGTTCTTGCAAATCTTAAAATGTTTCATCGTCAAACGCAGCATCGAAGTAATGTCGTGTACAGGATATTTCGAGTTAGCAAACATTAAACGTATCAATCATTAAAATCTTGACTCACGAGCACGAGGCTTTACTACGGTTTACAAGCATAAATTAAAATAATATTTGTGGACTATAGAGTTAAAATAGCATTTATCTCACGCGATTATCACGAGATGGACTATGTTTATTAAATCTTAATTCGAGCCTTAAAATCATTTCAGCTTGTAAAACGTGACTTACACTTTCTTATTTTTAATTTTTTTTTTTTTTAAGACGGTCGAGGGAACTCGACAACGATTTACAGCAATTACTTGGTGTTTGGACTTAATTCTTTTGTAATGATGAGAACTTCGCACCCATATGGGTTTTAAGTGCCATTACAGGTGACCATAAAAAGTCGAGGGAATTTTTTAACAACATTCATGTCGGGCTTACTACATACGGCTACAGCAAATACTATAAGAACCTTACTACAATAGCAATTTGGATTGATAATACCTATAGGTACCTAGTTATTGTTTTACTTGGCACCAACTTCAAAATTATAAAATACATGTTTAATCATTTCTAATTAACTATATCAAAATACGAATTACTTTCTGCTAAGTAAACTTATTTTTAACTTTTTAGTTTCCTTCCCGTTTGAAATCAGTTTTTTTGTTTAAAATTATTATTTTTACATCATAATATTTATTCTTGTAGGCCAATACCTTATGACCTTTTAGCATCTTTTATGCTGACTTGCAATTAGTGTAGTCTGTCTGCCTTTGCCAACTGTATCAATAACCTATTAGCTATGGCCTATTGTTATGCTCGCATTTATGTGTCGTAGCGGTAACATTCCATTAAATTTTCCTTGTAAACGATGTGGAATTGTATGTAGGTGTCTGCAATTTAGAACATGATCTCACCGCTCTACTTTGTTTTTATGAGAATACCTGTTTACTATTCGAATGACATTATTTCTCTGACGTAAAATTATTGTACACACTGACACATTTTACTATTTACTCTAGAGTTAAAACTCAAAAAGCATTGTTTTTAGTGATCTAAAGGCAGTAGGATTAGTTTTTATAAGGTGAAATCTTGTTTTTACATCTCTGCAACATAAGCTTTAGCCATTAACTTGAGGATTTTCGTTATTTATGTTGTCAGTACCTCAGTAATCTGCATCGACTGCTTAGGTAGTCGGCTAATTTATAAGAAAACAATTCACTGTTTGTCCTTATGATTGCGTAACTTTTGGCCCTATCTCATTATACCCATTGTATATTGTTATTGATACATAATTATGCTCCTGTTCTAGATATAATAATATTAATAGTCAATCTTGTAGTATATTGTAATCTATTATCGGTATTACTTCCGCGATAACATACGTTGTATTGTTTACTACCACGGTGACTCTAAAAATTTCTCTTAAGACAAGTTTATTGTTAAATTATGTACTACAATCCTTAGCATTAATTAGTCTTAACATTGTTATTACTATGATCGGATTAATTACAATACGTAACTGTGTATAAACAATGGATTTCCTGCTTTACGTAACACATTTGTTATAACATAAACAAATATAATTCATAACTTAAACAAATATAATTATCTTTTTATATTGCCAATGGTATTACGGACCATCAATCCCTAGTGGCTTGGATCACTTGATTGTAATAATCATAATTACCGAAGATTATAGACTTTGAAGCGTATGGTTGACTGATGATCTGACTGTACTCGTCAAAAACAAAAACCCTGGACCACAGATTAAGTAATAGGTTTGCAGCCATAGGCATATTTTGTACTGCGGCCAATAGGTAGAGCGCGGGCCGGACCAGGAAACTATTTACGTCAGTGCAATTACTTATTTTGTGGCATTACTCACTACGAGAAAAGCATCAGTCTGTTTTCTGATGCTGTTACTATAGTTGCGAGATTCCATATTATTCTATATGATAGGTGGTAGTTATACATAAGTCACAAGATAAAATACATCTTGTGACTTATGTTATAATATTATAGTTATAATACTTTTACAACTAAACCAATATAATGTAGCCTGTAGGCAACAATCTGATTAATTTGATTTCGAAACAGTTCGATAATATCTGTTTTCACATGTGGTATTTGTTTCCTAGATGAGTAATTCAATTTTGAACTTATTTCGCCCGATGTGCACGAAATCTATGCATGTTTCTGGGGCCCTTTATAACATTAGATGTTACTTTTTGTATAAACGAAAGGTAATTTTCAGAGAATGAGATTTTTAGAAAATAATGAAGGTTGAAAATATAATCACAAACATTAAACGTAACATATATTGACGAAATAGCCCAATTTTCTTTTGTAATTGTTTTGTGGGAGGCTCTAATCTAGCTGAATAACATTTGATAAGCGGCTCTTGTACAACAAGTTTGTTGTTGGAAGTATGCTGAGTAGACCTAATTGGCGACTTGAATTCTAAATTATGGCCCTTATTTCAGGACCTTTACTGCGTTAGAAGCGACTTGGGCAATTTGCTCAAAGCGCTTGGACGGTTGGACGAGGCAAAGGTAAATATAATTTCCGCTTTTACTTTCTGGTTTGCTCCGAAGTTAACAGGATTCTGTACAAGCTTCCTTTGTACTGTACCAAATTAGCGTACTCTCTGCTCTGTAAGCGTACACTGCTATTGCGTATATATTTAAATAATGGCTATTTGCGTACATTATACCACATAATGGTTTCAACAAATTGTTCTTTGCTCATACCATTTTTATAGCTAAATGTTTTTTAAGGCGTCTCAGTTTCTTGAAGCCGTTATATTGTCTGAGAATAAGATTGGATGCCCGTGTTCATTAGTTTTGATATGTCATTGGCTTCTAATCTTTATCTCAATCACGTTAGTCACAAAACATTACATTTTGTATGAATAATTAAGATTGAAATGTAGTATGCATTAGTTTGCATCTGAATTATAAAGCGATAATGAATAATAGCAAAACATTTATATAAAATCCCTGAAAATTTTACTTAGTTTTTATATTTAACCATCACGGAACTTCACACATGCGTGCAGAACAAAGCAGATGTATACGTAAAAGTTTTGGGGTTTGGTAATACTGGTGTAATATGTTGTGACAGCACTTATGCGTATAAAATATCAATCCTCTACATAACATTATTCTTGGATAAAGTTTTTAATTTATGAATGTGACAACAATGGTGGCGTCGTTTATATAATGTTGCGTGGAGTATTGAGCGACAAAAGAGAGTATACTAATTCACGTTGTACGATTAAAAGAATGCTATTGGTTTACGTAATCCTGTTTTCTTCACGTTATTTAGTACAATCCTTGTGCTTGTAGTGATTACTTACTATTACAATGGAGGATCAGAGGAGTCAGTAGTGTTTTCATTTAGCCAAGACGTAGTGAGTTATGTTTTGTATTATATATTTTGGTCATTCACATGATGCCTGTCGCAATACTCTGCTCGATGACAGCGTGAGACAATGATCCTCAATCATATATATTTGATTTGCAATAAAATTGTTTAAGAAGACGATTGGGTGAAACAAATTGACTCAAAATCAACTAATTTCTATTATATTTTCACAAGGTATTGTCTGGTAAGGCAAGTGTAGGTTGCTGCACCGCTGCTGTATCTAGCTGGGTTACGGTTGGTACGCAACTCGCATTCCCGCCGCGATGACACCAAACCTGCTGCAGGTAAAGTGGAAAAGGTTTGCAAGAAATAAACTATGAACAGGAATATCGGAACTACTCGTGCTAATTGATTTACCATTGTCGTGTCATCCTCTCTCATCGGCTAGGAAGTGGAAGCGTCTTACTACTTTTGCTCGTCTCTTGTTTTTTGTTGGTTTTTGTAAGGAGGTGCGAATGCACTACGATTAGCATTTGTTTTTCGTTTGCATTTCCTACTGATGTGTGTGGCATTCGGCGTAGCGTCGTGTTTCTAGGGTGCAATTTGCGTAACGTGGTTTATATTTGCGAGCGATGTTGAATGTTCGCGGTGGTTTATTTGATGTTATACTGAATATGACCGAACAATCAGCAGCGTTCGATGCTCAGGTGTAATTACTGATATTGGCGTAACACACATTTCAGAACCATTATAATAAATCGTAATATTTTTATGTATTTAACATGTACTTTTTCCGTGTGTGTAGGCTTGTTACTTGAAGGCAATTGAAACGAGACCGGACTTTGCCGTCGCTTGGAGTAACTTGGGATGCGTGTTTAACGCTCAGAGTGAAATCTGGTTGGCTATTCATCATTTTGAGAAAGCCGTCGCTCTCGATCCTAATTTCTTGGATGCCTACATTAATTTAGGTAATGTCCTCAAAGAAGCAAGAATTTTCGACAGGTAAATATTATTCTATTCTATTTATTTATAGTTTATTATGTCACCCCATGAATAATAGGTGAATTAATTAATTTTTATTTTGTTGCTTTATTAGGGCCGTGGCTGCGTATCTTCGGGCATTAAATTTGTCACCGAACAACGCTGTAGTACATGGCAATTTGGCGTGTGTTTATTATGAACAAGGATTAATCGACTTGGCTATCGACACATACAGACGAGCTATTGAATTGCAACCAAACTTCCCTGATGCGTATTGTAATTTAGCGAACGCTCTCAAAGAGAAAGGACAAGTCGTGGACGCTGAAGAATGCTATAATACGGCGTTACGATTGTGTCCATCTCACGCCGACTCCCTCAACAACTTGGCAAATATCAAACGAGAGCAAGGATACATCGAGGAAGCAACTCGTTTATATTTAAAAGCTTTGGAAGTGTTCCCTGAATTTGCGGCGGCTCATAGCAATTTGGCTTCTGTGTTACAACAACAAGGGAAACTAAATGAAGCCCTCATGCATTACAAAGAGGCGATACGAATTCAACCAACTTTTGCTGATGCGTACAGTAATATGGGTAACACGCTCAAAGAGATGCAAGACGTGGCGGGCGCGTTACAATGTTACACTCGAGCTATACAGATAAATCCTGCCTTTGCTGATGCTCATAGCAATCTTGCTAGCATTCACAAAGATTCCGGAAATATTCCCGAAGCTATACAATCGTACAGAACGGCTTTGAAATTGAAACCGGACTTCCCTGATGCGTACTGCAATTTGGCTCATTGCTTGCAAATCGTATGCGATTGGACCGATTACGAAGCGCGCATGAAGAAACTCGTCAGCATTGTAGCTGAGCAACTAGATAAGAATAGACTTCCGTCTGTACATCCTCACCATTCTATGTTATATCCGCTAACACATGATTTTAGAAAAGCGATAGCGGCGCGCCATGCCAATTTGTGCCTTGAAAAAGTGCAGGTTCTACACAAACCGCCATACAAGTTCCCCCGAGATTTATCCGGCCGACTCCGAATCGGCTATGTGAGCAGCGACTTCGGTAACCATCCGACTTCGCATTTAATGCAGTCAGTACCAGGCTTGCACGATCGAGCAAAGGTTGAAATATTCTGCTACGCGTTGAGTCCCGATGACGGGACGACATTCCGATCTAAAATTGCTAGAGAGGCGGAACATTTCATTGATTTATCACAGATGCCGTGTAACGGAAAAGCGGCTGATAAGATTTACGGCGATGGTATTCACATTCTGGTCAATATGAACGGGTATACGAAAGGGGCGAGAAACGAAATATTTGCGCTACGACCGGCTCCTGTACAGGTTATGTGGCTCGGATACCCGGGGACGAGTGGAGCTAGTTATATGGATTATTTGGTAACAGATGCAGTTACATCGCCAGTAGAATTGGCGAGTCAGTACAGTGAGAAATTGGCTTACATGCCACAAACGTATTTCGTCGGCGACCACAAGCAAATGTTTCCACATTTGCAG
Source organism: Parascotia fuliginaria (assembly GCA_963082885.1). Lineage (NCBI taxonomy): Eukaryota > Metazoa > Arthropoda > Insecta > Lepidoptera > Erebidae > Parascotia > Parascotia fuliginaria. The sequence goes on along the minus strand of OY720180.1, from coordinate 5,795,629 downwards.
GAGCGATTGATCCTCAGTGACAAGGTGAAATCTCATAACAATTTAGGCGGTTTAGCGGATAATGTGGCGGTTATTAATGCTACTGATTTGTCGCCGCTTGTAGAAAATACGGATATTAAAGAAATTAAGGAAATTGTAAGAGCAGCGCGGCCTGTAGAGATATCTTTGAAAGTTGCCGAACTACCCACTACCACACCTATTGAGACTATGATTGCTTCAGGACAAGTACAGGTAATTAATTTTGGTGTTAAAACGGATCAATTGAAATGTTAATCATTTTGTTATCTAAGTTTAATTTATGTATTTTTTTCAGACATCGGTAAATGGCGTAATCTTACAAAACGGCTTGGCTACAACACAAACGAATAATAAAGCGGCTACAGGTGAAGAAGTACCACAATCTATCGTTATTACCACTCGGCAACAATACGGTTTACCGGACGAGGCTGTGGTATATTGTAACTTCAACCAGTTGTATAAGATAGACCCGCTGACCTTGCATATGTGGGTGTACATACTCAAACATGTGCCGAACAGTGTTCTGTGGCTGTTAAGGTTCCCCGCTGTAGGCGAGCCGAATCTACAAAGCACGGCGCAACAATTAGGTAATCATACGTAATACATAATAAAAATAACCTAATGTTAGTGTTTCATGTAGAAAATTTATGATAAGATAACAACATTAAGAGACTGATGTATTGTCATAATACTGAATAATAACATTTATTTTGTATCTACCAAAGTAGCTATAGTTAGTTTTTATAGCTACACTTTTTTGTAAAGCAACTGCTTAGTGTTGATAGATAGGCGGTTAATGATTTTCACCTACGTAGGATATAGTCATTCAATATGCTTAGCCATTAAAAAAATCCTATCTAGTTAAAATAGCAGATCTTATTAATTTGTATTCCAACAATTACAAATATTTACGATATATTTTTTATGTTCCTAGGTCTTCCTCCGGGTCGCATAATCTTCTCAAACGTAGCGGCTAAGGAGGAGCACGTTCGTCGCGGTCAGTTAGCGGACGTATGCCTCGACACGCCTCTTTGTAACGGACACACAACTAGCATGGACATTCTGTGGACGGGCACGCCAGTAGTCACCCTGCCTGGAGAGACGTTGGCATCTAGGTAATATTCATTTGTAGTTTATATTTGTATTTAAAAAGGGTGTATGAGTATCTTGAAATGAAAAAAAATTAGTCAGGTTTATGAAATGGCTGTCCTCCCACGGGATAGACAGATGACATGGTTAGATTGGCCAAACCTCATCCTGAGGATGTTCAGATCGGTTAAATGTGATTGATATACTTAGAGGAGGTCTTCTAGCGTTCGAGGTCTTTCGACTGATGATAAAAAGCAATAAGTAACTATTAACCCTTATTACATAGTCTATTTGTACCGAGTAATGAGACATTAAACAGTAAGCAACACTAATTTATGACTGGGACTCGAGCCAGCGATCGTTTTCCATTAGCAGCGTGAAATGACGTAGTAGTTTTTAAGATTTATCGAAGTAACGCCTTACATTACGATGAAATATAACTAACCCTAACGAGCAATTTGAAAATACTATGTTTTGACCGATGGCTGAAGGCAGTTCACGGCCGGCTATGGTAGCGGAAATTTGGCTGATATGATGATGACTAAGTTTTAAATAAAGTTTGGGTAAGCATCTGCCACACAGAGTAAAGACTCATTTAATATCTATCGAGAAATTTTAGCCTAGTGTCAGAAACCTCTTACATGTTTTTTCACATTTTATCAGCCAACCAACATAGTTACCTTTTATAACCTTTACTATCATTTAGGCCGCTTGCATATCTGCTACCATGAGCAATAAATAACTATAAAAATAAAATATATTCCAATAACCTGGCATATAATAACTGTTTTATTTCTTTGTTACAGAGTGGCAGCGTCTCAGTTGAATACGCTTGGTTGTCCTGAGTTGATAGCGAGAACGAGGCAGGAATATCAAGACATAGCTGTAAGATTAGGAACTGATAGAGAATAGTGAGTATATTTTGATGACTAGCTGTTACTCGCAGCTTCGCCCGCGTGTTTGTTGGTTATATCGCGCATGAACATAATCTCTGTTTATATGTTGATGCTTTTTCCCTTTGCGCGCCTGATGCCCAAATAGAATAACGTCCAAACATACGAATGTCCAAAAGCATGTCAAAGTGATAAAAATATTCAATCATAAAAATGTCCAATGGTAATATTGCCCAAATATAAAAATTACCAGAATTAATATAGTCCATATATAAAAATATCCTGTAATAATATTGCCCTAGAAATGTCGAATGTTAAATATAGCCAATGATAAAATTGTCCATTAATAAAAATGTACAAACACATGTCAAAATGATAAAATTGACCAATTAAACCAAATTCCAATGATAAACTTGTCCTAACTAAAAAAATACCTAATAAATATGGCCAAAAATACGAAACCCAAGAAAATTTAAATACGTTCATGACTTTAATTGTAAATACATTACAAAAACTTTAAATTTAAAGAACAACAGACAGAACGAATAATTTACTTCACCCGGATCAAACCACCTAAACATGTCTAGCTTTGAGCTGTGTTTGAATTAGCTAACTAAACTCACAAAACTGCGCGACAGAGTTGATATACTACCAATGTAGATTTGAGTCTATACTATTATTATGTATATTATACATTTGGACATTTTTATGTGCCTGGACATTATTATAGCTGGTCATGTATGTGGTTGGTTATATCTACAGTTTGACATTTTTATGACTGGACGTTATTATAGTTGGTCATTTATTTAGTCCTGTATAAATATAGTTGGACATTTTTATGGCTAGACGATTTTATAGCTAGTCATATAAGTGGTCGGTTGTTTCTATAGTTGGACATTTTTATAGCTGGTCAAATTACAGATTGGACTATTTTACAGTGATGGACGTTTTTCTTTTTAGACATAAGTCGTGCAAAGGGCTTTTTCATATAAACTGTCATCCCCTATTTCAACCGCATCCAGCTATTTTTTTCCCAAGGTCTAATCTATCTCTATTCCAAATTTCATCAAAATCGGTTCAGTGGTTTAGGCGTGAAAGCGTAACCGACAGACAGAGTTACTTTTGCATTTGTAATATAAGTTATATTATTTTTGAATATGTTATAAGATAATATAAAGTAGTCAATTGAATAAATTTTAGCCCGAAATTTATCAGATAAATAAATTGACATATTATTTTATGTGACGCTTCCTTTTTTAACTCTTTTTATATAAAAGAGGAAAAGAGATTGTGTTGGGACAGTAACGAGCCAAGACCTGCTTTTATTAAATCAAATACTTATTATTATTATTATTAATTTTTACGGTAGTAGATTCACGCTGATTTCAGCATGAATGGGCCGGATCGTCCGGGGAAGTACTACCCTCTCATAGAAGATCGACTTAAGAGTAGTAGTATCCGTACTACTGCGTTTTGTTCGGTGAGTGAGAGCGCCGGCGGCCCAATTTCCCTCCTTTCCTCTTTCTTCACCTCCCTCATTCCCTTCCCCTAACCCCATCCCCAGCTGCCATAGTGGAGGCCACCATACCAGCAGTTTAAGACGATGGCTTTTGGTATACTGGCCGCCACTTCTGGATTCCACTGACTGCTTACCATCAGGCGGGGTGGAGTCACTTTGGTAGGCTATAATATAAAAAAAAAAAAATCCTTTATGTGATCTAGACAGACTAATTGAGATAAGTTTAAATTGTCTTTAGTATTAGAAAGATGAACACATATAATAGACATTTATTCCGAACTGAGTGTAACAGATATCTATTTCTCTTTGCAGTTTAAAAGGCATCCGCGCAAAAGTATGGTCTGCGCGTACTGATAGTCCGTTGTTCGACTGCAAGGCGTACGCGAGCGGGCTCGAGATGTTATACAACAAGATGTGGGTCCGTCACGCGCGCGGCGACCGACCCGACCACATAGCTGCGGACAAATAGACCGTCGACCACAAGCGGACCACAGACCACAAGCGGACCGGCGTCGACCCCAAGATACCTAACAAACGTCGGTGGTGCTAGGTCATCCCCTAATAGATACTGCATTCACGTTCCCCGCCTTGCTTTGCATCGGTCCTAAAAGTTATAACAGTGGAAACAGCATCCAAATCTATTGGATTGTTCTCGAGATTAGCGCGCTCAAACAGACAGACGCTTTCGAGCGACTTTCGTTAATACTAACTAATGGATCTGTTCTAAAAGTAAAGTCTAAAGTCTAGCAAAAGTAAGAGGCAGGAGCGGGACGCGCGGAACGTAAAAGCTGCATTGTGATTGGCTATTTTAAGTTCATTTGAATGCACAGAAATGCACCAATCGTAGTGTCAGTGTGTTCTTATGCTAGCGAATGCCAGTATGTGTTGTCTGTTACCCTACGAAATCTACTAGGGGTTATCTGTGGTGGTGCTAGTGAATAAAAGTGAACTGTGACATTTAAATGTTTGTCTAGATAAACGTTGAAGATGACTTAAGTGCGGACTGCGTGTGATATTATTGGTATTAGCTTGAAGCTCTGTTTAGTTTCTGTACAGCCTGTGTTCACTCGATGAAAACGTACGTAAAATTGTACTCATTCATCGTGAATGTATGATCAATAGTAATAGGTTCGCTTGTTTGGTCGATCAAGTTTTGTATGTGATATAATTTGATCGGCCGTAGGATCTCGACATATCCCATGCGAATTGAGATTATGAAGATTACCTGAATAGGGTGCTTATATCTTTGATATATTGGCCATGACCTAACTTACTTAAAGTGAACAATATAGGCTCGAAATTGGGACAGGAATGAATAACGTTTCAGATTTCTCGATATTTTCCTTATCAGTAGTAACACGGCTTAAAGTTAACTAGTTGTATGCTTACCGAACTTATTTTGGTTACACTACTTCTATCGAAGTTCAAAGAGACGGATATCTATATTTTTGAAGCAATAATATGTATACAAGTAGATGTTATTGTGGCCTTGGTAGTTCTTACAAATATTTGCAATAATTAGATTAATCTACTTAAATGTTCGGGATAGTTTTTGTTGCAAACGAATATGCCTATTATGTGTGCGAAACGTGAACTTATCTTAAAATCTGAGCATGTAAAACAGAAAAAACAAGATTCTTAAAAGTAGTAACAACCTAATAAAAGGGCTTATTCACACGATTATCGCACATAGTGAATGACTTATAAACAGAATTCATATCAATAATTATCAGCGCAGCGATCTCTATGTAAGCTATTCTAGATGGCGCAGTTTATATTAGTGTGATGGAATGAAACCATTTAACAATCGCGTTCGTATTACCTTTGCCAAAGTTATGAATAATATTAAAATGTTATTTAAACTGCTACAGGCTTTAGAGCGTGTTAGTGTTAACAGCATGTTACTGTTGTTATTGATAACGGACTACGTAAGACTGAATTGCCGGAACATAACAGTGCAGACAGTAATTCATTAGTTCAATTATAATTATTGTCTACGGCAGCTGCGAAACGGTCACAGGACTGTTTTAGTGTTAAGAGACTTGTGTAATTTAATCTTTTGTGATACAAAACTAGTGTAAACATGGCTATGCTTGACGAAAGTAGATTTAAAACATTTACCCAGCGAATGTAATAGTTTAGAATAACAAATTGCAGTGTCGGCACAATTCAGTTCTAGTAAAAATGTTTATTTATTGTTATTGAGTTGTATGTAATCGGTATTGTGACTATGAAATTGTTTCTGATGATATTTTGTGTTGTATAATTGATTTAATTTGAATGTCCGATTTCTACATAAAGTATTTTATCCTTCGAAATTGTACCTCGTACCTACTCATTATCTTAGTAATTGGAAAAGTTAGGAGAAGGTATTATAGCGTGGATCGTATAAAGTTGGTATTCAATGGCTATTTATTTATTTATTATTTGTGAATTTATTGGTAAAATCATTAGTTACCATGTGTAACGCCTTCTCCCCACATTAAATTTTGACTATCATTACATTATGTCATTAGTGTAATGTGTGATGGCTTTGTATCTTTACAAATTGTTTTGTCGTTTCTTTGTAAATAGTAATTAAGTCTAGAATTATAAAATAAAACAACGTAAAAAATTGACTAATATTTTCTTTCCAAACCTCATAAGATAAAACCATCATAAAAGGGTTCACCTTTTATGATTACTTATTATTATTGTAAAAAAGGGGTAGGTAGAGATGTTTCTACCCTCCAAAGCTTGCATCTAGCTCTATGTGGTTACGTGTTCAATATCAGGTGTGCGTTCCCATTGAGGGACAACATTTGAATTCTGAGCTTTTAAATACATCAGCCTTCACTAAAAGTTGTCAAACGATTGTAAATTCACTCTTTCATTTATAAAAGTAAGCACTCAAAAGTTACAAGTGGTCAAAGGTAGTCCCTTAAACCTGGCTGACAGGCATCCATATCTCAAACCTAGTTAATACAACTGATATTAAATGACTACTCTTAGTAAACGACTAATCAAATTAATTAAATATCAGCCTTGCCGGTTCATTATATAAAAAGAACTAGCATGTTGAAGTTGGTCCCTCAATCGATCACCATAAATTCACATAAGTGTAGACCACAGTGGAATTTGGTAATTTCGTGTGGCTCTAGCGTTATTAAAAGTATTTTTCAACTTTATATAATATTATACTTTTATAATTTTACTGACTCGCAAGGTACCTCTACCTACATAATTACATTTTTAATGTGTGCGTTTTATTGACGTAAATTTAGCTTGATTGCTTTCATGCAGATGTAAAAATAATACGGACTAAACCTTTGGGCCTAAATATATTTATCGAGTCTGAGTGTACTTTATGTACGTTAGTAATGCAAGTAATTTCGAATTGCAAACACTGAAATTCTACCTAGGAAGTAGAGATGTCTTGTACAGATGTCCAGGGACAATTGAAAAGAAACTTGCACTTATCATCCCAATCAGCATTTCAGACGAAAAACGTTTCCTACTGGATATAAGGGACTGCCAATGATGCACATGTTCGTAGATTGGCGATTTCGGTAGGTGGCAGTTTATCACCGGACATAAATGATAATGGTAAATATTAGATATAGAAAAAGACTAGATAACTGCCGTACTCGGACAATAAATGTCACGCTAACATATAGTTACTAGTTCTGCCTAAAGATATCTACTGCTAGACAATAGCTCTTTTTTTAGCATCTCCACTTTGACTGGACCATCCTGAGCGGCTGCCACTGGGAACAAAACGCACCGTTTGCCTCCACATTCACCAGGTCGTATCGGTTCATCTTGTTAGCGGGGAGTCCGTTTACGCTACATTTTCCGGTCATAAACAATACTTACTAATACACTACAGACTGACTATTTAGTTTGGAACCACAACGGTTTAGTTATCATGCATGTTCTTATTCATCTTAGTCATTAACCAGATCCCGATTATCATTTACAGTTCCAAGGCAGAAGCTTCTAACCTAAGTTTCGTTCATTCAATTAATAATTTATAAATTATGTTTTTTATTATTCACGTTCGTGTAAGTATTTACATGGTTCTTTGTTTGTTGGCCCCTCGTTCAAGGCGATAATTACTTGCGTCTGTTTCGTACCACTGCTAAGTGGTCACTACCGGCAGGGGGTTTGCGTCAGGGGTAGGTAGGTCTGGGGCAAAAAGTATAAAGAGGGTGCTAACGTATAATTATAATCATCAATTGGCCATATTTTAAACTTACACCACGTGTTTTTGTTATTTTATATGAATTTTCGCTTCATGGTAGATACCTAGGTACGATTTGTTCATATAATATATGCCTTTATAAATAACTCTTCAAATACAATAATGTAGATATGATTGTTTTAGTATCTACAGTCATACTCAAATTATTGAAGTGGGCATCACGATTATCGATAATAATTTTTTATTACCGGCTAAGGCTTTTAGACCGACTAAGGTGGTGAAAAATTGAGGGAGACTTATGTGTGGCCACCGCTGGAGCAGTGGATGTCTTTCGACTGAGAATATTATGATGATGATAATTATCGAAAACTTTCAGCGAAAGTGCTCTTATTCTCGAACTGACTCTTTGAAAAGTCAAAAACATCCACAACGTCGGTGTGAACTATTTAAATTTCATACGTTCAAAGTTTCAGTGTCATTTTTTGTGATTAAAAAGCTGTACCTAAATGCATTTAATATCGCTCCTCTATTCTGTTCCTGGGTCTAATATACCTACATAAGACAATCAAAGCTTTAAGAAGAATGTGTGTGTCTTATTCCCATATGTAAATATGTTTAGATAATATTTAGAAATCTCGGTGTATTTGTAAGTATGTATTTTCATATTCTATTCTCCATTGTGTATGATAAATAACAATCTCCGGGATTTATTACTGTTAGAGAAATACATATTTTAGTCTATTTCGATGTAAATAAAACGGTAAAGCTACGGTAGTAGATCCACGCTGGTTTCAGCATGAATGGGTCGGATCGACCGGGGCAGAACTATCCTCTCATAGAAGATCGATGTAAGAATATTTGTTTTCATGCTAATATGTTTCGCTCGGTGAGTGAGAGCGCCGGCAGCCCAAATACCGTCTTGGTCCTGATCCTTTTCCATTTTCCTTCCTCATCCCCTTCTCCGTGGTCGGCAACAATTTGGATGTGTTTTCTAAGCATTAGTACTTTCCTAATGCTTGGAAAACACAGCTATCTCTATAGGTTACGGTTACCACTTACCATCAGGCTTAAATATGCTTGTTTTCCATCAAAGTAGTATAAAAAAATATCCGTGAGTACAGAACAAATAGGACTAATAATAGGTGTATCTTGTATATGCGAATAGTTACATTGCATACAGCTTTTGATGTACTTATCTACTATTGTAATGTGAATTAGTAGGTAGGTACTTTGAGGTTTGAAGACCTTTAAGTACCTTAAAACATGTCTAGCAAACTCGATTAATATAAATTTGTCAAAATAACACAATCTATTATAATTAATGCATAAAGTAGAAAGATAGCTAAATGGCTTATTTCTTTCAATGTGCATAGAAAAAAATCTCTACAGCGGTTCAAAGTTAGATAGGCCATTGGTCCACCACATCCTTTAGTTCGGCTGTAAAATAAAATAAAAATGAAATTGTATCTTTACAATGTAGGTACCCCCCGGGTTCCTTAGAGCGCCAGTTGTCATTAATTATTTAAACGTTCTTCGAATCACTGTTTAGGAGGTGCAGCGGGGAGTGCGCATGAATCACAGAAGTACGAATACTATGCAATTCTGGCGACGCGGACGCCGCACCCGCCATAGCTTCATTAAATAATATGTAAAGCCTTTTCATATTCAATGTTAAACTTTATTTAAATTATGCGGTTGACACGTAGATAAGGACGTCGAAATCACTATGAAGATGTCGGCTATTTTGTAACGGCGCTGCGGCACGGCAATGCCAAGAAAAATAGACTACCTACTTTTTATCTAAAATATTTATAATTAATAAAAGTTAGAATTTTTGGTAACAATAGAAAGAAATGTTCTTTCTATTGTCATCAAAAAGTACCTACCTAATCATGTAAACATATTCATTTGTAAAATAAATAGGTACCTACGTTAAGATTTTGTTTTTTCCGTAGTAGGTATCCATCTAAAATTGTGCCCGATCCCGAAACGTGATCGTAGCTTTAATTTTGTCTAAAAAAAGGTGTGATGCTTGGCTAGATATAGGTATCTAATCTAATGTCTACCATTACCCAATAAATTATTCATTGTAACCCAACAATCACAAGCACCATTCAACACGAATTGTCGGCAAATAAATCACAATGTGTCTATATATAGACAGTCTAAACCTGGTACAAAACAAACAATGGTACGTACTTAATCGAGAACATCGAGAGAACAACAACAACATTCGAATTAGAAGCCCAGAATCCTTAAATCAAGAGTACTTACCTATGTACCTACTAATGTTAACTTGCTGATGCAAATTCTTGGGTTTTAAATTCCAACTCTTACATGTCACACACATGTCGTTAACTGTTAGAAATAATGTAAATACGTTATAATATTGAGAAATTAGTTTTTTTTCAAGAGTAAAAATCATTTATTGGCACAAGATTAATAATACGCATACAATTAGTGCTTCTACTATTCTTCTGTACCTAAATAAATAAATGGTTTAATGAATAGATATTATACTTACATTACTTATTCCATATGCTGCTCTACTTGAGCATGCATCGTAATCGTACTGTATCCTACTGCTAAAATTGAGTGCCAGTAGGTAAGTGATTTAATAAAGTTGTAATAAAAATATTTAGTGTTATATCAAACAAACATTTTTTAATGTTACAAAAGGGTTCATTTCCGAAAAAATAAAGGAAACAAAGTCACGTAACGGTTTCCGTTTTGTACAAAAGTCAAAACTACGAGGGTTACTTATTATGCGGCAATAGAAATGCTGGTGCGGTCCGTTCCCTACAAGCGGCGCGCATTCATGACATTTCATTGTACGGCAGTCGCGGCCTCGCCACCGCGGGGGGATCGCGTGCCTGCGTTGCCATGCTGTGCCGCACACACACTACTCTATTTACTACACGCTTCATAATCGTACTCGTTATCGAATCGTTTCCGTGTACTACACGCGTTCGCAACAGCTGAACATGACCGTGCGCGATATACGAACTCGAGTTTCATTCATAAAAACTCTATTTTGATAAGTGACGAAAATGATATGGACACAGTGCGCTATAAAATGATAATTAACGCGATATTCTTTTGTTTAGTGATGGGCGCGGCGCTTACGGAAGCGCCTGACGATGCAGATGTTTGTTTTCGTGTGTCCAGTGAGAAAGGTTTGGTGGAGTGCAACGTACGAGCACTGTCGTCGGACAGGGATGTCGTCGGTTCGATGCACTCGGATGGCGCGGAGCGGCTCGCCATCGCCTGCAACCAGGCGCTCGTAGAGAGCTCGCTGCGAGATCACCACTTCGGTAGAATGCAAGGTTTGGCAGAGATATCCATAAACAAATGCAAAATACTACGATTGCCAGGCAACGTGTTCGAAGGCCTTCGAGGTCTGAAAAGTCTCAAGATACGTACTATGAACAACGAGTGGGGCAGTAATAAAGAACTTGAACTATCTTTAGGAGCTTTCAATGGATTAAGAGAGCTGCACACATTAGACTTGGCCCACAACAACATCAGAAAGATACCGTCAGACTTGTTTTGCGCCTTGGAAAATATAATTTCACTTAACTTAACTCACAACAAAATCAAGTTTGTCGATGAACTTGGCTTCGGTCATAAATGCGGGTCCACATTGCAGACTATAGATTTAAGTCATAACGACATCATGTCGCTGCCAGCCGACTCAGAAATTTTGCATTTGCGACGGCTGACACAGTTATTTCTTCAGAATAATAAAATAAGTGAACTGCCGAGCGAAGTTTTTAGTGATTTACTATCGTTGAAAGTTGTGAACCTTTCTGATAACGCCATTAGTTATTTACCAGAAGGATTATTTTATAATACTAAAGAGATTCGAGAAATTTATATCCAAAATAATGAACTGGAAGCTTTGCCGAAGAGAATATTTAATCGGTTGGAACAATTGCTCGTTTTAGATCTTTCGGTGAATAAATTGAGGAGCGACCACATAGAAGATGAAACGTTCGGTGGTCTAATAAGATTAATCGTGCTCGACCTGTCCCAAAACACGGTCACACGGATCACACGCAACATGTTCAAAGACTTGTTTTTTTTACAAATTTTGAATCTGTGTAATAACTCGGTTGGATTTATAGAAGATAATGCGTTCTCTCCTCTTTTTAATCTTCACACGCTGAACTTAGGCCAAAACAAGTTGCAGGCTATCGAAGATCACATATTTAATGGATTATTTATTTTAAATAAATTAAATTTGAATAATAACATGTTAACTTATATCAGTGATAATGCTTTTAAGAACTGTTCCGACCTAAAAGAATTAGATTTAAGTTCTAATAATTTAACTAAAATACCCGATGCAATTTTGCAATTACCGTTTTTGAAATCGCTGGATTTGGGCGAAAATTTATTAACAGAAATAACAAATAGTTCATTCCAAAACCTATCGCAATTGACCGGGCTACGTTTAATTGACAATCAAATTGGAAACCTTACCGCTGGTATGTTTTGGGGTTTGCCAAGCCTGCAAGTACTCAATTTGGCGAAAAATAAAGTACAATCAATTGAGACCGAAACCTTTCAAAAGAACACCCAATTGGAAGCCGTTCGCTTAGATGGTAACTTTATTTCTGATATAAACGGGGTGTTTGTCGCATTGACCAAATTATTATGGTTAAATTTATCTGAAAATCATTTAGTTTGGTTTGATTACGCCTTTGTACCGGGAAGTTTGAAATGGCTGGACATTCACGCTAACTTTATTGAGATTCTTGGTAATTACTATAAAATACAAAAAGGGTTACATGTCAAAACATTAGATGCGAGTCACAATCGTTTAGTAACTCTATCGCCCATGTCTATTCCCCATAGCGTTGAGTTATTGTTTATAAACAATAATTTTATTTCAAGTATCGAGACAGATACGTTCTTAGAAAAGACTAATTTAACTCGAGTTGATATGTATGCTAATGAAATTGAAAGCATGGACATAAATAGTTTGCGAGTTTCAAGAGTGGTTGATGAACGTGCGTTGCCAGAGTTCTATATTAGCGGTAACCCCTTTCGATGCGATTGCACAATGAAGTGGCTTTTGCTTATTAATTCTATTACATCTCGAGAATATCCACGTATAATGGACCTGGAGAATGTAATCTGCAAAGAATCTTATGTACGCGGTGTGAAGTATCTGCCCGTTAGTTCACTTCATATTAAAGACTTTTTATGTAAATACGATAGTCATTGCCCTGAGGGTTGTCATTGTTGCGATTTCAATTACTGTGAGTGCGAAACACTGTGCCCAATTAATTGTTCATGTTATCACGACTCGTCCAAAAGCACAAGCGTCGTTGATTGTTCTGTTAAACAATTGAATTCAATACCTCACAACTTTCCTATCGACGCGACACATATATACTTAGATGGTAATGTTTATAGTGAATTAAACGAGTCTGTTTTCGTTTCAATGCGTAAGGCTATCGTTGTGTATCTCAATTCAAGTAATATAATTAACATAAATAACAATACATTCAATCAACTCAGAGACTTGCGTATTCTACATTTAGACAACAACAAACTGAAACAATTACGGGGTCTCGAGTTTTCAAAGTTAAGCAACTTGAAAGAACTGTATCTTCAAAGTAACTTAATTGAGTACATCTCAAATGAAACTTTTTCTCTTTTGGGAGCTCTAGAAGTTTTGCGTCTGGATGGAAACAGACTCGTGAATTATGGTCTGTGGCATTTAGACAATAACAAAAAGTTACAAACATTGTATATTGGCAGTAATAACTGGTCCTGTGATTGTAAATACTTGCAAGGTTTTCTAACCTATGTATCGCAGAATGTTGAGAAAATTATTGACGTTCATAGCCTGTGGTGTGTGAACGAGAACATGAAACCGGCGAAGAAGCCATTGAATTTAAATGTGACAGTTTGCAGTGAAATAAGCGATTCGTCGATGATAAGCGCTTTCTTCGTCTCTCACAACTTGCCATTATTGGCCTCGGCTCTGACTGGGTTCATGCTTATTTTATTAATATTAGCTTTAGTATTCACATTTAGATACGCTTGTAGAATGTGGTTGTATTCAAATTGCGGAATAAAGCTATCTCCTTTGGCGGGGGCTTTTAAGGAGGCCGATAAGCTTTACGACGCATATATTTGTTATAGCCCTAAAGATGAAGAGTTTGTCATAGAATCGCTCGCTCGGGAATTGGAGACCGGTTATCCATCATACCATCTCTGCTTACATTACCGAGACGTGCCGCAGTTCGAGGCGACGTACGCGCAGTTCCCTGACCTGGTGGTCGAGGCCACCGAAGCGTCGAGGCGTATCATAGTAGTGCTAACAAAGAACTTTATCTCGACAGAGTGGTCACAGATAGAGTTTCGACAAGCGCTGCAGAGAGCGTTACGAAAACATCCACATAAATTAATAATAGTCAGCGTTGGGCTCATCCCACGAGACCCAGAGTTGAAGTCATATTTCAAAACGGGTTTGGAGATAACGTGGAAAGAGAAACGTTTTTGGGAAAGATTACGTTATGCAATGCCGTCATCTAAACGACACGGACAAAAGTTGAAAATACTTAATTATGGGAGAAATTCTAACACGTACACTATGGACGCCTCCGTGTTAAATAGCACTTGTCAGACGTTGTGCGGCAAGTCTGCCAACTCAGCGGAGCGCTCGCCGTGCGATCGTCCTCTGTCAGAACATATCTATTCAACCATAGATTCAGATTACTCGTCCACAGACTTCCAAGGTCGGCATCACCAGCCACAGTCCGTGGTGTTCCAGCACACTGTTCAAACGTACCTGGTATGAAGCACCTCACTAAACATTAACCTAAACGATCTCTATAAAATAAAATTGATCAGTAAGCCTTAGTCTTAGCCTTAGGCAAATGCTAAACAAGATGTTTTGTTATAGACGAAAATCGTCCGAATTTGTAAATATTTATAGAACCTTATAATCTCTATAGCATGTATGTAACTTTTGTACAATAACGATACCAAATTTTCGCATTTGAAAAGGTTAGCTTCTTCGTATTTATTACTTTTTTTAAATGAAAAAATGTTTTAAGTATTAATCGGAAAGACTGTAAATTATTGTGTAGTTGTAATTCAATTGGCTGATGTTTGTATAGATATGTAATTAAAGAAGTTTACAAACAAAATGTATGATTTTAATGTAACCGTACCAATCTTATATCTCCGCTGTTCATATTGCCATTATATAAAATTGTAAACATGTTCAAGTATTGACATTAAAAATACATGCTTCATTCTGTTTCCAATTCAGTTTTTACGAGCACGGCCAGAAATGAAGCAGCTGGTCCATGTAAACAGAATAAAAATGAGCGGCAACATGGTCGCCATCTATGCCTTCAATAGACGGGCTGTATTATACCTAAGCCTCACTTGCTTGCATTCGCTTTGAAATGTTCATTTCCATTAAAAGTTTCCTCAATTTTCATTTTACTACCGTATTGAAGAATGCGGATATTGTGTTTACAACGATTAAACATAAAATGACACAGTTTTAAACGAAGATTCTCGTAATCACGACTTTTATGAATAAAAGCAATGAGTACCGAGTTAACTATTGTTATTTTGTTTGGAATTTATTTGTGTTTATAACATTGTTTGGTCTGTTGTTGTTGCATAAAAATACGGGTCGCCTGGCGACTACGATTAAAATCAACGGAACATATTTTAATATTCCTATTAGATTTGCTTTTCCATGTAAACCTATCATTATATGTCAAGTATATAAAATTCTCTTGTCTTCTTTTTGATAAAAAAAACTTACATAACTGAACAAAAAGTAAGTTAAAATCGCAATAAATTTTGAGCATAAAGGTGATAAATAAAGTTCGGCATATTTGATCAGAAAAACCACGTTACATAATATATGTAATCTGGTAGTCAATAAATAACAGCACATCTCAGTGAGACGACAACAAAAAACTATATCAATTTTATATTTTTTGTGGCCAACAACGGTTTTGTGTCTACCGTTTGTTGGGGTACAGTTATATGTATACACAACAATTTTATATAACTACACAAAACATGAGAGCAGGCGCAATGGCAGGTATTAAAATATGGTGTTCACTTCTCATTCACACTTTATAATTCGTTAAGCTAATTCAAAATGATTTGCTGTGGACAAATTCTACAAAATAATTAAGTACATATCTTTCATGTGCAAACAAAGATGACCGTAATTTTACTTGCGATAAAAAATAACACTACTAAAGCTTTTACAAGATCATGCCTAATTCGGTTTCTCATTCATGAAATAGCATATATTTTAATGATTTCCAAATATTTCTTTTACCTACTTATTTTTTTACATGGTGGAATTATCAATAGGCAAAGGCATCAAGGTCATAAGCAATTCTGAGGTTTATGTGTTATCATGACTTGCTCATCTGCCATAAAGTGCAATTAAAATATATATATTTAGTACTATTTCGCGAATCTGCTTAACTTTCGAAAAAAAAATGATAATTATATTAACTTTATTAAGTCTTCTTCTTTTTTTATGATTCCATTTTTATTATGTTTTTATCAATAGAATAGGGAGCAATTAAAAACTGAATAAAAACGTGTGAATGAGAATGAATAGAGAAAAAATGGTGGTACCAATTACGTTTTTCTAATAATATATCGTAGTCACATTAATTGTTACTCCTATTTTTGTTAATTAAATTATTCAAGAAATTGCAAACATTTCTGAGATTTGTTGTCAGGTAGATAGTAATAACATTATCATACAATTGTTAATAAACACAGTCACTTCCGAGACAACGATGATCGTGCTGACAAACAGGAGATCTACTGTGGACGGACATCAAGGGTAAGAAATCATTTAGGTATCAACACATATTGACAAATTATGGCAACAGGTAGGTATGTGAAGGATTAACGTGAAAGCATGGCGGTATCACGGTAGTCACATCCAACAGGTATACCGACTGTCAAAACAGCAACTGCGTACAGTATAGCAGTCCTTAGTGGACAAGATTTTTTAATGTAGTCCAGTCTTTAACTAAGCTTATTGTGGTATTTAGGAATATAATTATCAAATTATACACACATGAAGAGACACTTATTTTTAAAACTCTAACTAAATTTGAGATATGTTACTTATGTAAGTGCTTATTTTAACTTGCTTAGTTTAGCTTAAAATGGACTAGAAAATACAAATGTCTAAATTAAGTAGTAATTTAACTGCTAATTAATGCTTTCAAATCTAGCTACAACTTTATTTTATTAAGTTAGTTTGTTCTAATGAAAACAATTGTACCTACACTCTGTGACAAAAACAAACAGGCTATCCTCAGAAAACATTACACATTAAACACTCCAAAAATTGTCTGTATAAGTAATACTATTTCATTTATTAATTTTGTTACTGTAGAGTAAATATTTTACCACTGTGAAGAGATATTAAAAAGTAAAAGATTTTCATGCATTTCAGTAAAAGATTTGATTATGCAGTAATTTTCATAATAGAACATCCGGTTCTACCAGTAAAACATCAGACAGTTACGAGTATATATTATGCATTCATTTAAATGTTTTAATAATATTGTTGTTATCTGCTACTAAGCGATGTAATAAAAGAACGAAAAGCACATCTACACTCTTAAAATAATGATTGTCTCGATTGCGAATCGAAGTACATTCGGTGTAAATGCAATGAGGAGACGACTCCCTTAACCGCTTCCGAAACCACATAGTAACAGTCGGTAAATTTGTACACATGTTTTTCACGTACATATTAACATACGTGCTATAATTTAATAATAATCCCCAGAAGTGCAATATTCATTGTCCGACAGCTGTAGGTGGCGACAGCGAGGGTCAGAAACGAGTTTTTAAAATCTCTAATTAACGTTAATCAGGGAGGGCGTTCACACAACGAACTGAATGTGTGACTCGGCTACTTTTTTATTAATTTACAGAAGCAATGGTAAAAAAGTATATTTAAGGAGCATGTATTTTGAGTTCTTTGAAATGGTATACAATATACTCGCTCTCGTAATTTGAGTGTTGTGGTAGCACAAATAAGTAGGTATATAATTATAACAAAAAGAAGCTTTATCATAAGGATAAAAATGGTGTACATAACTATATTTTTCTTCTATTTTATTATGGCAACTGAGTTAAGAATATAATCTGCTATTATTATTGCCATACATTCATCGTCTTCTCGTTTGATTACGACAATCATTTAGTTAACGAATACCTACATCAGCTAATTTGGTCAATGCGTACATTATTCTTCTCGTTAAGGAATTTTAAATACAAATTAGATTAAACTTATATGAAAATCCGAAAATTTACTAGTTATTGGATTTATTTATTTTGTTTGATCCGCTTACTAACAATTGTTAACACCGTTGTACACCTACCTTACAATACACAAATAAAATAAGTAAAATTACACAATGGCAGTCGATTAGATTGATCTCTACAGTATTTAATGTATTTGATTTTTGGGGTAAAGAATGGCGAACTAGTATTCTAAGAAATTTAAAATCAAACGTATTTTCCACTAAAGTATCTGCTTTGTAAAATAAAGTTAAAAACATGTAGCTAGGTGTAAGTAAAAAATACAATGTGAATGTTTGTCCCCAGTGTATGTACGAAAGGACTTAGCGTAAGTAGTATTTATCGTGTTCTAACTTAGAAGGCTCTTACATTTCCTGGAATAGCCGATCTACTATACTCTACTTTAGACTTCGATTTGTTTGTCTGGTACGATTTTAGATCGAGTTTAAAGTGCTGCAAAGTTATCGGGTGTGGATTATGCCTTGTAGGTAGACTAACGTTGTAGACAATTGTATTTTATTTTTAAACTGAAAGTCGGTGTTATTAAAAAAGTATCTATTATGTAATTTATTTATTCTATAATTTAAGAAAAAATATGTTGATGTACCTACTAATGTCTTTTTACATTAATTCTGCAATTATCTTTTATAACTTTATTAATTATATATATTTCTATTAATTAAAATTTTTGAACAAAGAAATTTTCTGTGACTTTGATTAATTTCCATAGCCTCGTTTGCTATGGAAATTAATCAAATAATTTAGGTATAATCTACTTTTAGAACAGGTTTTTCTTTAGATACATTATTCTTTATTAAAAGAGTAAAACACCACACTTTATAAAATCATTGCTTTTAATGAGAGTCTGCCATCGATTTACTCTACAAACACTAGAATACAAGACGTTTCTGTAATCAATGTTAATCTTCCCATCGAGTACTCCGCGTATCTAAGCGTAGGAGGAATTTGCGTCACAAATCACTTAAGAATAATGTTCTAACTCGATTTCAAAGTCAATTCTTTATAGCTTTGAGAGTAGGTCAAGTGGTATCTATAGCTTTCTTGTAGGCGGGTGCTAAACTGCTAATTTGTGTGGGTGTAGGTGCGAAGGGATTGCATTTAGAGATTTGGCACAATACACGACTGTGGGCCTTATTCCCTGTCTTGTACTATGCTAAATGTATGTCTTTTCAAAGGTTCTCTCAATGCCAAACATTGTTAATCTGAACGGATTGACATAATTTCTTGCACAAAACTAGCTGTAGAGCTGGAGACCGGTACAGGGTTTGAGGTTTCTTGTGCCTCTTCATTTTACACATTATAATATTTCTGTGTATTTCATCTAAGAAAATACTATATTAAAATCGGTTCAGAAAACGGATATTTTTTTAAAAAATCAATAGAGATTTGGGTCAGAAAAAATCACGACAGAATAAAAACGGAACATTCTTATAATTCTTTCCTATTACACATTAATTTCATTAGGTATAATGTCTAACCTAACCGTGAAATAAACCTCGTTAGTAAAGAATGATTGATAAAAGTGTAGTTGTGGTTCTATAGAAAAGTTAGCTATCAAAGCAGGGCCGATTCGACGCGCTCACCTCTGTAGCGGGCAGCATACCTTACTCCACTGGACTCGGATTATTTATGACAGGTGAAACCGGTTCTAGTGATATGTGCACTTGAACTTCTACTTCTTATAGCGGCAAGTTTTTCAAGTGTTAAATCATTACCTGTGGTCCAGCAATTAATATACTTCGCTACTAGCGTTACGTCGAGTGTCTTGTATGGAATTCTTACCAAAGACAAATATTTTTTATATGATTCGACAATATTTGTATTTAGAGATGGGAACAGTCCTTTAAGTGTTTGCTTGTAAATTCCCTCGCGACACAGGGACTTGTTTCCTTATGCGAGAGTTGATTTATAAAAGATTTCACTTCGTCTTATATTTTGGTAGTCCAGTGATTCCTAAAAATTTCAATTAGTTCAAACAATTTGTGAAAATAATTATAGTACCTAGGTTTAGTTCAGTTGGTCGAGTTCAAAACGCTGTGAGTCTATTTTCCATTCCGCCTCCTTATAAGATAATTTGATCGCCAACATTCAGTTATTCATCAGTTACTGATTGCGCTAGTGCAGTACTCGTATACGGCGGATAAGTTGTACCTACTCGTATATACTCGTTCTTCGCTAGTGGGCGGTGGCGGCATTTCCTGATGTTATAATCCAAATAGGCAATCTGTTAGTAATGAAAATATAGTAATACTTGCTTCCTGCGGTGTCTTTGCTTACTGCTCTGCTCCCGTCGCCAGTAGCGTGATATTACATAGTCTATAACCTTCCTCAAAAACTGGGCTATCATACGCAAAAAGAATTATTCAAATTCGACAGGTAGTTTGAGAGATTATCGCGTTCAAACAAACAAACAAACTTTTCCGCTTTATATAATAATATAGACGGAGTAGACGTCGTTACGATACGATATGAGCCATCTATGTATGTGAAGTTGTAGGCTAATGATACTAAAAATATTGTTTTTACGTAGTGAAGCACAAGACTTACCTCGTTCTGTCACAGTATTAATAAGCACCTAATAAGACTGTGGTTCTGTATAAAGTATCGAGATAGGTACTGAAAGTGACATAGATCAAATTTAAGGTCATTAACAGTTACCTTCTATTGGGTTCATATTCTCAAGCTTCAATAAAGTGGGAACGAAAATAGAAACATGTTTATTCATTTAGTTAAAGCGAAACGTGATACCAGTAGTGACCTATTGGTTAAATGTTGAAAGTGATTGTATTGAAAGTGTTTGTTTTTCCGTTGCGCTACCTTTAAGTGAATGGATGTTCCGGCCTTTAACATAATATAGCGTCACACCTTTTGTCCCTAAGGTACAGACGTACAGTTTCGTTTTGCTATCTTAGTTTGACGTCCCATGCAATAGACAATAGAGGATGATAATTTTATCGTCATCATTATAGTGCACTTGGAATTTGGCACTATACTAGAGACATACTTTACCATACTTCAAAAATGTTTTCTGTTTACTCCGGTATTTGTTTAGTGGGTTTTTGTAATGAAATTGGTAATTAAAATATAGTAATAAACAAAATATTTAGGAACTTGTAATTTAGTACTTGCTGTTTTTTAAGTAGGCACGTATATACTTATTTAAAATTTAAAAAAATGTATAGATACCACATACTTTACTAATTGTCCCTAAAACTTGCCTTTGTTTCTAGATATTGTAACAACGTCCTGATGCTCTTAAATAAATTAACACATGGTACAGCATAGCAAACGAAATATGTGAATACAAGGACATAATTATAAGCTTTCGTGAATATGCTCATAAACTGTATTCGGAATTTTGAAAGAACGTAATCGAATAATGAGTACTTTTTTGAGTATTCAGAAAAACTTGCTATTGTTTCTAGATATATTAATAATGTGCAGTTTTTTAATTAATTAACAAGATACAGGAAAATATGTGACAAAAAAAAGGATACAAAAACTTTCATAAACATATCCAAATACTGTATTCAGGATTGAGAAGGCTTCCAATAATGATGAAATACTCTTTTTCGCGTATTTATTTCCTATATTCATAGATTTAAGTGATAGGATTCTGACGGCAGATGCACTGTAGGCCGACATCGACCGTTTATTAGTGTCTTTTTAATATAAATCTAGTCTTTAAGTCGATAACACGCAAAGTTGAGCTAGTAATTTCGGCCTTATCGTTTTCGTTGAAGACTCATTTTGCATTGCATCTAACACAATGAGATAGCTATTCCCGTAATGTTAATTGTAAGTGGTGCAAATATATAAATAAATATAAATAAATAAAAAAGGCTTTCTCAAAATTACAACAGCGTTTAATTTAAGATAAAACTCTTCTAGTGGGCGTAGAGAAATTGTAAACGGTGATGAGAAGATTAGAGTTGAGTAGAATCAATGTCACTATTTTAGCTGTCTGTTTATATTTTATTGGCTACAGTTGTGACAACGGCTTCGAATAGGTGAAAGTTGATTCATAGTTGTTTTGCATATGAATAATGCACGACCATAATATATTGACGGGTTTGATCTAACTGATAGCGAAGTTTTTATATTAAAGCCACCAAATTGTCAAAGAAAATTGCCGTAGAGCATGTTCGTAAGTAAAAAAAAACCAATAACAGTTAACTGTTATTGGATTTTCTTTCTTTAGACATTTTCTTATAACGGCCCGTTGAGTGTACTTAAATGATAAAAGTGTCCTATTCATGCAAACTTAGATTGCTGAGCCTAATTAGAAAAGTGCTACAGCAATTAGTTTGAGCACCGTTTTTTGAGCTCCGCAAAAGTGCATGAGCGATGCGGATACCACTTATCATCAGGTGTCTTCATAGTTATTAAAAACAGTACGGTAACAGTGCTTAGAATTTACCCCAACTTCCCACGCACCGTGGGAGAATGAGAACTATTAGTTTTTGTGCGACATCTAAGGAGTACACGTAATAATTTGAGCGTAACCGTGTAAAAACTTAAGTCTAGGAAACTAAGAATTATGTGGTGCTTACCTATCATTGTGCCAAATGACGTAATTGGATGATTTAAGATTACTTCATAATTACACTAGGCACTTGATTTTATTGTATTTGCTGAGCTCTCCTACATATAATCTACCTGTCAAATTTCAACAGCTGCAATTAGCGACTGACTGAGGTGGAATACTATCTCTTTAACCTTTTTGTCGAGCTATTTGACAGCCTTGTTCTGTGAAAGAGGTTGTTCACTACATTAACACTCACTTGAGTGTGTATTAGAAGTGGTTTTGCTGCACTGCCCTTATTGGTAAGAATAGGATATTTTGAGAATTGCTATTTGTACAAACCGAACTCATACTGAACTTTCTAAAAGGACATTTGCGAGGGAGTTGACCAAAGTCATTCAATTGTTATTAAAACAAGTTTTCAGTATCTGACCTATTAGTTTATTTGGGTAAAACGAAATGAAATGTCAAAGTCGAACTCTTAAGCCAAGGGTTTCTATAGATCCCTTGGTGTTTTGAAAATTGTAACCAATGTATTTTTAACCGACTTCAAAAAAAAGGAGGAGGTTTCTCAATTCGACCGTATAAATATATTTTTTTTATGTGTGTTCGTCGATAACGTCGTCGTTTATGAACCGATTTCGATAATTCTTTTTTTGTTGGAAAGTAGATATCCCAAGTGTGGTACCATGATAAGGAAACTAGGATCTGATGATGGCATCCCAGGGAAATCGGAGGAACCTTTCGAAAATCGTACTGAAATTTATATATTAAATATTTTAAGGCATTACTATTTAGTAAAGGTTTGGAGTCGAACTGATGATGGAGCCGAAAGACAGTCGAGGGAACTCGACAACGATTTACAGCAATTACTTTGTGTTTGGACTTAAATCATTTCTAATGATGAGAACTTTGCACCCATATGGGTTTTAAGTGCCATTACAGGTGACCATAGACAGTCGAGGGAATTCCTTAACAGCAGTCATGTCGGGCTTACTTCATACGGTTCAATATTCCAAAATGTTTAGTTCGTAGAAAAATAAAACCTAAGCAAGAGTTAGGTCTACCCATCACTGAAAATCGTAACATAACAATAGGCCATAGCTAATAGGTTATTGATACAGTTGGCAAAGGCAGACTACACTAATTGCAAGTCAGCATAAAAGATGCTAAAAGGTCGTAAGGTATTGGCCTACAAGAACAAATATTATGATGTAAAAATAATAATTTTAAACAAAAAAACTGATTTCAAACGTAAAGGAAACTAAAAAGTTAAAAATAAGTTTACTTAGCAGAAAGTAATTCGTATTTTGATTAAGTTAATCAAAATTTTGAAATTGGTGCCAAGTAAAATAATTACTAGGTACCTATAGGTATAATCAATCCTAATTTGCTATTGTAGTAAGGTTCTTATAGTATTTGCTTGGCACCAACTTCAAAATTCTGATTAACTAAATCAAAATACGAATTACTTTCTGCTAAGTAAACTTATTTTTAACTTTTTATTTTCCTTCACGTTTGAAGTCGGTTTTTTTTGTTTAAAATTATTTTATTCGACATTCCTATTCTATAAAGGGATTTGCTTATGCCACCGTGACATGTAAATACTCTGTAACGTTTCTCAATAATCATAATGTTGGTACTGCATTAAGTTTCTTTACTTTCTATTCAGTATTCTAAGAAACATCTACTTATTTTCATAAACATCGTTATATACATATAACACTATCGAACGAAATATAATTATAATATGTATCTTGTTCACATCGAGCTTTTTGATATGACATTTCAATTAGAAAATGGTGGTATGGAAACGAGGACACACAACTTATAACATTTTGGAGGATCATCAGGAATTTTCATTATTAATTGCTGAGCAAAAACGTAATGGAAGCTAAGTGAGGAGTTCGTAAGAAACCGCTGTGTTTATGCAGCATTCGCCGTGCATTTAATACGGTCAGTGCATAGATCTGGCACTGAACTGTTATCATTATAAAAACCTATAATCGTATGAATGTAGCTACCGAGGAATCGAAACTTTGATAAATCTGAACAATTCGTGTAACAATCGATTACTAACTTTGACAAGGATATTTGTGAATCTAGTCAAGTCTAGGGTTGTCGAGGTTAGAAGACGATTTACGAAGAATGCTAGTATACAGCTACAGCCTGACAAACCAGAAAAACAGATAATGTAGTTGGCAAAAATCTGGCAGGCGATATTGAATAGGTAGGTACATTAATTTTAATCTCAAAATATGAAATTTATTTACATTTACATTCAATTTCATGAAGTCGATCTTAAGAGGTTTTTAGAATCGTAGATTTTGAAGCAAGTTTTCACACAATGGAACAAGTTTTCCCACATAAAATCTGTCGTCAAACATAAAATCTTGTTGGCAGAGCGCACGCACATTAGAATTCTATTCACGGTACGCTGGGTATCCATTATAGTACATTTACGATAAATACTTTTTTATTTATATGTAGTTATATTGAATTAAAACGGCCGGATGTTCGGTCGCTTCCCTAAATTACATCACCATTATGAAACCTGCGACTCATTGTCAATTTTCTCAATGTAAACATCATGCTTACGTAAATCTTTGTCGGTTTCAAGGTGAGCTTTGGTTCTGGCAATGTTGTAGCTTGTGTACTTATTTGAATAAGGGTGAGACTTCAAAGTGACGCAGTGATATGCGTTGTTTTGATGCCTTCAGAACACTCTATAGTAATGTTTGTTTTGTAAACTAACTTAGACAACATCTTGTGGTTAAACAACGGATTGCTAACATTTCGATTGGTTTAACCTAAATACTAAGTATTGTGTAGACATTTTTGCACATATACAGACACAAAATATTCTATCTATCAGACTGAACTGAAGATGTCCACTGCTGAACGAAAGCTTTTCCCAAAGCGAGATAGTAGCGAAAGAAGGAGTATGGTATTCTTCACTATTATATAAAGTAGAAAAGTTTGTTTGTTTTTTTAAAAGCGCTAATCTCTAAAACTTCCAGTCGGATTTGAATAATTCTTTTAGCGTTTGATAGCCCAGTTCTTGAGGAAGGTTAGAGGCTATATACCATCACGCTACTGGCGATGAAAGCAGAGCAGTAACCATAGATGTAACTTAATGCTGATGAAAGCGAGCTGCGGGAAGCTAGTTTATAGTACACAGGTGATGGCAGCATCACTGTTACCTGTTACCTGGCGTTTCTTAGTATGCTCTTACGACATCCATGAGGAGCGATGGCTTGTTTCATGTTATACCTATACTGTAAACCACAGGGTTTGCACAATATAATAAACTAGCTTTGCGCAGCTCAGTTTCACCCGCGTCTTTGGTTACAGGTCTGCTCCCGTCGCCAGTAAAACGTTACTTGCCGGCTGTCAATTTTCTGACAAGGGTAGTTTCCTGAACAAGCGAGAAACTCAGACCACTCTTTTATTTGTTTCCGATAAGTAAAAGGACGCGGACGCATCCAAACTATATAGAAAATAATACATAAATTAGAACTTTAGTTGCTTTAGAATAGAATAACATGGAATAAAGGTAGACATCATTTACCTTCTAATATGAATTTAGTGACCTA
The DNA here is from genome assembly GCA_963082885.1 of Parascotia fuliginaria. Lineage (NCBI taxonomy): Eukaryota > Metazoa > Arthropoda > Insecta > Lepidoptera > Erebidae > Parascotia > Parascotia fuliginaria. Next base: position 5,769,447 of record OY720180.1, on the reverse strand, counting down.
AACAATTGGTAAATTGAAAAATTGAGAACAAAATATTTTTAACCGAGTCGACTGAACCTTATACAGGCTACCTATAGTTGCAGAGCCATAAATTATATAAAGATAATAATATATATGATGACGTCATCGTATAATAATATATACGACAACACCTGCGACGGCGACGCTCAGTGAAATAGAGCATAATCTTGCACTGAGAGTTGGCGCATTGATTAACGATATTTTGTTTGATGTTTTTATACGTACTCATTACCTTTGTGCTACTATTTCATACGATTTAAACTGTTATTGCTTTTTTATACCATTACAAAAATATACGACTGCTAGTAATGTGCAAAGGAGACAGCTTGTGAGAGAAGCTTGCCAAGCAGGTATAGTATGTCTGACTATTATAAAAATCTGTCGATTTGATTCTTAAAGAACTTTATGTTATTATAAACTTGACATAGAAGTCGTCGCAGAATGCAAATGAAAAGTGCAAAATTATGTTCAAAATTATTAATATAATTATTTTATTATTTTAATTGAATGTAATTATCAAACACTTCTTTATATTCATTATCCGTGAACTATTGAGAGCAAATAATTTACTTATCTTAAGATACAATAAGACACTTGATATTACGATAACCTTATAACAGTTTATATCCTTGTTACAAAGGAAGACGGTACTTCGTCAACTAATCGATATGAATTGAAGCACTCATAAAGATATTGGACCCCTGTGACGTAACCCTCATCCCTGGGGCAGTATCTAAGCCAATATGTGCAGTAAAAGTTGATTACGTCATGATTTTTGAACGGCCCCTAGGAATAACATAAAAAATAACATTCGCAAACAATATTGAACATGAATTTTATTCATAGTTTTATTTTGGGATAAATATTTATATTTATTATTTTATTATCCGTTTAGCGTGACGTCAATAAAACTTAAAATGCGTACATACGTCAAATAATGTTCGTGCGTCTTATGATATACAATAAATCCTTTTTTGTATATCAATGGTGCGTTATTGAAATGTCTACACTGTATTATGAAATATAAAAAAAGGCGTAATAAGACAAATCAGTTTTACAAATTTAATTTAGTGTATCTGATTCTATCTAGGTATGTTTTTAGTGACACTCTTAATATCATCTCACTGCTGGGCAAATGACCTCCAATGAAGTTCGGCGTATAGCCAAAATGAACTATTTATCTTTTGTTTTCTTCAACTCATGGCGCTTTCTTACAGTTGGTCACGGTGCCAATTTGATGTCTCAAGGCATCAAGGAATGGTGACCCATTTTTTCAAAATGCATAAAAATTCCTAGTAGGTACCTACTTATTTTATATTTCTTTGTTTCTAATGTTATTGAATGACGTAGTTTTTGAGGTCTGCATATTATTATTGTTGGCAGGCATTCAGTTTTTATTGGATATCGCTTTGTAATTGAAGAGCCAGACTCGTAATAATTGCTATTATCAGAATCAAGTTCGTGGTTCTTGCAGAATATTTATTAAAGGATTCTTAACACACCAAATTCAGTGGCAGGTAGGTATTTTGTCAAATTAATGCTATTAAGTTAAGCTTATTTTCTATTGGGCAATAATAAATAAAATACACAACATCAGCTATTGTCACGTCATATTAATTTTAATTATTATTAACCTATGTTCTGGTATTAACAATATAAGAAGTTGCTCTTAGATACCTACCAAAGAAATAAGTCAATTGATTCGCCTCTAACCAATTCGCTTCACAAAAGTACAACCATGTCAAGTAGTCGCTAGAAACTCAAATCATTATTTTTAATTACCAAGTGATTACAATTTAGTAATTTTCAATTAATGAGATCATAGAAAGGGACGCAACCAGAACACCGTACAAATCAAATTAAAACATAATCAATCAAGTATTTAACTTCGTTAAAATATACAGTCATTAATCAACTAAAGCGTCTAGATGATGAAAAGGTTAATGAACAGTAGTTAAACCACGAGTTAACTTGCTTTTGTCTCACTGAACAGCCAAATATTTGTATGAGAAATGAACAGCGTCACTAGTATTCATACTGAAAACCAAATTGTGTCAAAAATATTTTACGCTTTTACCGGTAAACGCACAGAGCTTCTATATTCAAACTATATTCAATCGTCTCTTTGCGTAATGCTTAGACTAACGGCTTCAACTATTTGTAAGTCAAAACTATTAAGTTCTTTCAACTCTCTGACTGGCACGTGCTCATATTTGCATGAGAACGGTGACATTACTATAAAGGTAATACTTTCAATTCGGCTCTTACATTTGAATTACCTACAGATGAACATGTTTGAATTTGAGTTTAATTGAATAATTCATTATCATTCTCGACTTATTTAAAGGACGAATCTTACACACAGACGTATCTATTACTCCTCAAAGAAACATCGAGTATTTGAACTATAACAAAAGCCAATAAAAAAAAACAGAGTTAACAATGATTCCAAGTTCACATTCTAACTTTGAATATTTCGTCAACTCGTCAACTTGTCGCTAAGTTAAATTTGAAGCTCTACTCACCCTTCGTAGGGGTCTATTAAATTTATTGCTTGTAAAACGAGGAGCTAATTTACAGTTACGTTTTATTATGTTAGCTTAACTAGTTTAAGCGGTGGCGCCATGGGTGTTCCTCGTCGACGACACATAGAAAGCAAAGGCCTATTCACACTAGATTGTATTGACAATTTAATCACAGCAGCATACAGTGTGATAGATTCTTCAATAGCCCCAATTGTTTTATGATGAATGCAACACGTTCACCGACTCCGATGTATTACGAGATGCATTTTACGTACTGCATAAAATACCCAGATCCAAAATTACATAAAAACAAAACTGCTTCTTGGTATTTAAGAGTGGACGTGTGGCGGTGTGGTAAACGCCAACTTGATCTGCATTCCACTTTTCGTTGACATTCCTAGTATAATAAAGGCCTGGTGCCTTTGCCTTATGAAACACGTGCTAGTTAAAGTATAAGGTTTAAACCGATTGTCATTTTTGAATTAAATTATAACAGGACCAACGTAAACAAGACTCTAGTACGGTTCGATGTTTACATTTCATCATCATCATGATTTTTTCATCATTTTTTTTAATATTGAAGCCTACCAAAGTGACTCCACCCCGCCCGATGGTAAGCAGTCAGTGGAATCCAGAAGTGGCGGCCAGTATACCAAAAGCCATCGTCTTAAACTGCTGGTATGGTGGCCTCCACTATGGCGGCTGGGAATGGGGAAGAGAAAAGGGGGGAAATTGGACCTTCGGCGCTCTCACTCACCGAACTAAACGCAGTAGTACGGATACTACTACTCTTAAGTCGATCTTCTATGAGAGGGTAGTACTTCCCGGACGATCCGGCCCATTCATGCTGAAATCAGCGTGGATCTACTACCGTACAAAAAACATCTATATAGCGGCTTTAATATTGTGCATACAAACAAAAGATGTAGCTGCAAGCTAGTTTACTCAGCCCAAACGAAAACCGCTTTAAGTACTTAGTTGAGAAACTTAATCATGGCGGTCTTTTCGATTTTCGCATGACCACTGAGGAAAAAGTATTATCAACTGTAGGCAGTATTAAGCTGTTGTGTTCTTCTTTGGTGTGGCGTATTAACTTTAACTATATGTTTGACTTGTATGTTAAAATTTGACTGTAACATACTTACTATTGATGTGTGTACAATGAAAAAACATGAACATTTTTTATTGCAAAACAACCATGGAATCAGTTTATAAAAACGACTAATTTGATTCTTCCATGTGGACGTATAAATTGTCAACCAAATTGTGCCGTGTGTATAGGGAATAACTTTATTGACAAACTGCTAAACAAGGGAAACTCGATATACACGACAAAACAACTGCTACATAGGATGCTTTTTATTAGCCATATGTAATGTGTAATAAAGCAGTGGGGTGTGTGTGTTTTTACGACTTGCCTTAAAGGAAACTTACGGGATACGTAGTAGAATATTTATATTATTAGAAAAATGTTTAATAAGTTTTAGTAGCGAAATAACATGGTACGCTGTTCCACATTCATGAAAGATATTTTCGCAAATATATTCTAGAGGTAGCCTTATTTATAGGTTTGTTTGTCCAATATAAGATTATATTTAATGATAATGAAAGAAACTACATAGTATCTAAGATACAACTCCGACCTAGTTTAACACATTTATGCATATTCCACACAATATTCTGATGTCTAGTGAATGTAAAATGTTTCCTTTACAAATTGTCGAGTTGGAAGCCATTGGGTGTACCAGATGTGTTTAATATTTACTCTTGAAATTGTCTTGTTTGGAACTATTGAATGTAATGTGTTTTACTAAGTAAATAAAGAATATGTAAATATATTTTTTTTTATAATTTTTAAAATAACAGACTAGAATATTGGACACGTCGCCTTTAGGGAATTTTAATGTGAAAGTGGAATGAGACACTAACCCTCAGTTTCTGAAAGGCTGATTTACGAATAATTTACTAATCATCTGTTAAATCTCATGTAAAGTACCAATTGGGTTGCTAAAAGCATGATTATTTAGTTTCATTTGATCTAGTTAGTAACTAATCAAATCAAATTAAACTAATTGTCCATGTTTTTCGCATGCTTTCAGGTACTTCACATAAGACTTAAATGGTGATTAGTTGATTTTTCGTTAATAAGTCTTTCAGAAACTGGGGGTAATGTATCTACATAAATTACTGTAAAGTAGGTATACATTAGGTATTAGGTGTACCTATGACAAGTTGTAGCCTTTTGTAATTTTGAGAACCTTAATTTATTTTAAAGATATCAGAATGTAGGCAAGTTTAATGAAGCTTGAACTCCTAAACTGTGTGGGTATAGGCGGATAGTAAGAAAATTTGAACGTTAAACGAATAACATTCAAAAAATCTACGAGTAAATTCAAAAAATAATGCCGCAAAATATTTAACATAGGTATTTATTTCAATATCGTATTTCGGTGACCATTTCTCGTTCTGGCTATTGTTTGGTAATCGATTGGCATATAAAACAGGGAGGCACGTGCCTACGATCTTTGTTCAATCTTGTCTTGTTTGTGGAATACAAAATTTTTATAACTGTAAGTTCAGAGAAACAGCTTAGTATTGTAAGTATTTCTATTAAATACTTTTCGTAAGTTACCTATATATAAAGTATGTATGAAAAATAAATCAATCTGTAGATTCTGTTCCAACTGTGTGTAGATTGATGTAAAATAGCGTATTATGAAATTGTAGGCGTGAATAAATTATTAACGTTACCATGTTTATACATCTACGAAACAGCATTATTTATAAAATCCAATATGAACTTATTTACAAAATGTGAAAGGTTACGTCATTTAAATAAACTAAGCATTGTCCCCAGTAAGACCACATTAATGCACAAAAGCGTATTTTGTAGAGCGCCAAATATTTATAACAAGTTACCAGAAAGTATTAGAAACCAGAATAATATTTCAATTTTTAAAAGACAATTACACAATTTTCTCGCAGAAAAATGTTACTATTCTTTAAACGAAATTTATACAAGATGTTTAAAAATCTTCTGTTACGTTGTCTATTTTTTACTATTAATAATTTAGATTTTAATGTTTGTTATATTTTATTTTTATTTTTATATGACTTACCTTCATATACAAATGAAGAATATACTTAAGTGAATAGTTTTGTTATTTTTATTTTTAATAAGATACCTACCAATGTTTATGTAAGCAACTATTTCTATTTTTAAGTGAATTCTTGCACACCCTCTGGGTAAGATATGGCTTAAAGGTAATATTGTATCTCAACATATACATTATTGTATACCCATATTTATGCAAATAAAAATATTTGATTTGATTTGATTTGATTTGAATTTTTGTTTGGAAATCATGTTCTACTAGAACTAGAACAAGATTCTGGCTTAGAATGCTACAAGAGTTAATAAACCTAGCATATTACTCGTAAGTGAAAACCTTCTAAAACATTTATTGGGCTCAATTTTGAAATCTATCCACAGCTAATTTAAAATTCACAGCTAAAATAAACAATGCGTCAGTTATCGAATCAATTCTAATAAAAATTATGCGATCAATCGTAAACACTGCATAGTTCAACTATAACCAAACATTAAACATAGCTCAACACGACGTTCAACCCTAACTCAAACTAGTAAGGTTTAAAGTTCGTTATTGATGTACCATTTAACAGTTGTACAGTTTTTGGCACGTGCCTAAAGTCGTATTGAATTGATTATTCGCTTGGCGAGTATTTGTTAGGCTAGTAGCGTGCGAGTATTGCAGATATATTATAGTTTAGCACTTGCTATTAATATGCTTACGATTTGCGTTTCTTAGTATTCATAGTACGTATACAACGGCGTACTATGTGATCACAAATTGAAATAGCCTGTCTAGCTAGACGTTATAATGTCGAACGTTGACAATCTCTCAAATGCATGTCGAATTTGCATTAGGCGTTCAGAGCTTTAATCGATTTATTAGTCGTGTAATAAAGTGGGTCATTGCATTCTAATTTTATTCGTTGTGTAATGTTCTTAAGCAATTATCGGAAACAATTAACTTGAATTTATCCCAAGCGGTTAGGCTTAAAGCGATTTGTGATACTAGTTACACGACAGATACCTTTCTACTCTCAATAGGTACTGAAGTGCCAGAGGCTTAACTGGTAAGCAGTAAGTAGATAACCATTGCTTAGGATCCTCAGGAGAGCCAAGAACACAAAATGACAAACAATGAATAAAAATATTTTTCGGTAAAAGTTTGAGATATGTCTATTACACGATAACATTTTTTTATGTTTATTTACTATAGCGATATAAAAATACACTGGTCAAAAATAATTGTCACCTTTGAGACGTTTCGACCACTTTGATTTTAATGAGTTTACATGATAGATTTATAACACGCTACAATAATTAAGCTGACCATGACCACAGTTACGGGCCACACCGAACAGCTGCATGTTGACTCATGTTAAACAGTAAACTAGGTCGAACGGCTACACTTTAAAAATGCATTCATATGCAAAGCCCTCACCTTATACTTAAAACAAAATAGCACTTAGTGTAGACAATATTTACTTAACATATTTTGAAAGTGTTCGGTAAATATCTCTTTATGTTCCGGATTTTTAAGACAATAAGGTACGTCTATTGTCTTAGAAAAGCAATATACCTACATATACATTGGTAAACAATAAGTGTGTGTCAAAAACGGTACAGACGAGATTTTGCTTCATGCCAATTAGTCTATGGATAGGCCCATAGGTAAAGATTTTGATTTACTTCCGAGTATAAACATTTATAAGAGATCTTAAACTTACTTAATATAATTGCACTTCCACAGGTAGCCAGTCAGACTTATTAACGGAAAGGTACGGAATACCAAAAATAACAAGTATATTTCATTCTAACATAATAAAATTGACTTAGTGATTGTTTTAACTATACACATACCTACATAAAGTTCAAATCCGCATCCAAAAATTGCTTACAGCAAGTTATTTACAGAACGTGACCTGCTTAATGGTGCGCCTTTTGTCACAATGATACTGAAATAAGAGTGATACTGAAATTGTAGATGATAAAGAAAACTTCTGAAATATGTTTTTCGATTTCTTTTACTTTTAGGTTAACTTTAGACATTACTGGCTTACGGTGAACAAAAACATCATGAGAAAACCTGAAAACGTCTTGCTAATCCGGCCCTGGCAAATGTGGTGATCAATACTATGCTTGAGAAGAGGCCTTTGCTCTGCATATCTATTTGGGATAGTTACAGTTTGATATTATACTGTTACGTGTCAGGATGGGGTTCGATGCAAAATGCCAGTTACGCGATGATGAGTTTATTAGAGACTCGCACAATACACTAACAGTAACAAAATAAAGCAATAAAGACTTATACTGCACTATAACGCTTCGTATATCGCTCTTCTTAAACTTCCGTATCGCTTAGATGTTCGCTCGAGATCGCTGTATTCACAACTGAACGAAGTGCCGACGTTCGAACCCTTTTTATAGTCACTCAATAGATTTCTAGAACCTTCCCGTTATTACCACAAAGATGCCGGCAATTCTCGAAAACAGAACAATGAGTGTAGGTACTTAGCTGCGACGCGTAGGTATGCCTACCGCCGATGGTCTATTGTTATACGTGTAGGTAGGTACATGCAAACGTTCTAGCGTAGGTATTGGTCGTATAAGTGTAGGTAGGTACTTGCGAGTGTTCTAGAGCGTAGGTATTCGTCGTACACGAGTAGGTAGGTACTTGCGAACGTTCTAGAATAAGTAATCGTCGTAACATTGCCCCCCTCTTAATCATGCTCGTCCCGAGCAGCGTTAGAACCGTGATAGGGTGCTAGTCGATCGATGTGGACGATCTTCGGCTTCTTTCTATCGCCCTGTCTTATGCGATAGGTCACGTCATTGATCCTTGTGATCACTTTATAGGGACCCTCCCAGCGGGCCTGTAGCTTCGGTGACTTGCCGATTTTCCTGAGAGGATTATGTAACCACACGAGCGTACCTTCCTCGAAGCCATGATTACTTGCTTTCCTGTCATAGCGAGTTTTCATCTTCTCACTAGCCTTGAGGTTGTTATCTCGCACTAGATCATGTGTCTTATCCAGCTGTGCCTGCAAGTTTGCGACGTATTCTACTGTCGGCTTTGGCGTATCAGGAGGTGTTCCGGTAATCAAGTCTACTGGTAGGCGTATCTCTCTTCCGAAGTTGACTTTGGCCGGCGTAAATCCTTTAGTGTCATGAACCGCGGACCGATATGATAACAGGAAGAGTGGAATGTAACGGTCCCAGTCTCGTTGATGGTCTTCGACAACCTTGGCCAGATGGTTTTCCAATGTCTGGTTAAACCGTTCTACCATGCCGTCAGACTGCGGGTGCGCTGGTGTTGTCCGTGTTTTGTGTATGCCGAGTAGATTACACATCTCTTGAAACAGGGCTGACTCGAAATTTCTTCCCTGGTCACTATGCAGTTCCAACGGCACACCAAATCGACACACTACTTCCTGGATCAACTTTTTGGCCACGGTCTGAGCCTCTTGGTTTGGTGTCGCAAACACTTCGGGCCATTTGGTAAAGTAATCTTGAACTACTACTATATAGCGATTGCCGTCTTCTGTCACGGGAAATGGTCCAGCTACATCAATGGCAATTCTCTCCCATGGGGCTCCGACACTGTACAGCTGTAGCTTGCCTCTTGATCTGGTACGAGGTCCTTTTACAGAAGCACACGTAGAGCACTTTCTACACCACTCTTCGATGTCTTCTCGACAGCGTACCCAGTAGAAGCGTTCTCTCACCTTAACCAAAGTCTTCTTCACACCAAGATGCCCACCCGATGCACCATCATGCACCAAGCGCAGAACAGGTGCAACTTTGTCTCTCGGTATCACCATCTGTAGAACTTGCTCCTTGCCGTTAGGTGATTCCCACTTTCTATATAGCACGCCTTGTTCCAAACTCAGACTGTCCCACTGAGCCCAGTAGGCCTTCGTAATTGGGCTTGCGGCTGATACGTCCTGCCATAATGGTTTCCGACCCTGAGCCTTCCAGTCCATTATTAGTTTAAGATCACTGTCCTCTTTCTGTGCCTTACTGACTTCGTGTTTGTCCCAGGATTCATCGGTCCCCTGAGTCTTGACAATTTTCACTACCTCCTTGGACTCATGCTTCAAACAGTGTTTACAATCCTGGGAGCATGGACGTCGCGATAAGGCATCAGCGTTGGAGTGAATCCTTCCACTGCGGTGTTCTATTACAAAGTTGTACTCCTGTAGTTGTTCGATCCATCTCGCGACTTGGCCTTCAGGATTCTTAAACTGGAGTAGCCACTTCAGTGCCGCATGATCCGTTCGTAGTGTGAACTCTCTTCCCAGCAAGTATTTATTGAAATGTTGTAAGGTCTTCACAACTGCTAGTAATTCACGTCTAGTCACACAGTAGTTTCTCTCAGGCTTCGATAGAGACTTGCTGAAGTAGGCGATGACCACTTGCTGTCCATTTTGCTCCTGGGATAACACACCTCCGATTCCAGTATTACTGGCGTCTGTGTCCACAATAAATCTGCCTTCTCTATTAGGGTAGCACAGGACTGGAGCTGAGCACAGCAATTCTTTGAGTCGTGTAAACGCACGTTGACAATCCGAGTCCCAAACGAAGTTCCTCTTTTCTTCTGTAAGGTGGTGTAATGGCTTGGCTATTTCAGAGAAGTTCTTCACAAAACGCCGGTAGTAAGCACTAAGGCCCAGGAAAGCTCTTACTTCGGTTTTAGTTTTTGGTACAGGCCACTCTTGCACCGCTTTTATTTTGTCTGGGTCCGTTTGAACACCTCTATCCGAAATAATGTGGCCTAAGAACGAAACTTCTTTTTTGAAAAAGGCGCACTTCTTCGGATTAAGTTTCAAGTTTGATTCACGAAACCTCTTAAAAACTTTCTCAAGATTCTTGCGATGTTCCGTGAAACTGCGTCCCATAACTATTACGTCATCTAAGTACACCAGACAGGCATCTCCCAAAAGACCCACTAATACGCGTTCCATAAGCCTTTCGAACGTAGCTGGTGCATTACACAATCCAAATGGCATTACCCGGAACTGCCACAGGCCTTTGCCAGTACCGGTGGTAAATGCAGTCTTCTCCTTATCTTCTGGCCGGAGTTCCACTTGCCAGTAGCCACTTTTCAGATCTACTGTAGAGAACCACTTCATGCCTCCAAGTATGTCCAAAGTGTCGTCAATACGGGGCAAAGGATAGCTGTCTTTATTATTCTTTATTCAGCATCCTGTAGTCTACACAAAACCTGGTACTACCATCATTCTTTTTCACGAGTACCACCGGTGAAGACCATGGGCTGGATGATGGCTCTATGATCTTGGTTCGTGCCATATTCCCAATCAGCTCGGCTACTTCTTGTTCTTTTGCGAGTGGCACTCGTCTAGGTCTTTGTTTAATAGGCTGTGTAGCACCTGTGTCGATCGGGTGTTTCACTAACCCCGTTCTTCCAAGGTCGTTTTCTTCTTTAGTGAAAATGTCCTTGTAGTCCAGTAGCAGCTTCTCTGCTTCCCGATATTCCTTGGGTGACAGATTTTGCTTCGTGGTCTCTAGCAACGGGCCCATATGATTTGCCGAAGAAACAGTTTGGACGTTCTCTTGGATCTTCCTCAGACTGCTCACAGCCTCACATCGTCCAACGATCGCGTTCTTCCTTAATAACATCGCCGAATTGCTAAGGTTGGCAACTTTAACTTTTGCCCCACTTCTAGTCATAACTAAAGTTCTGGCTGTAATTCGACTGGTATGGTGCCCAGGATCTTCCACTATGACGCAGCGATCAGCAGTTACACCCTCAGGGAACCTTACGTCGACTAAGGTTTCTGACCTCGGTCCCAAGGTTACCGTTTTGGCACTGTAGACCGCTATTGAAGAACAGCCTTCTAAAAAGATCTCTTGGTCTGGGAAGCTTAAAACACCTTTTGCAATATCGACAACGCACTGCTGCATTCGTAGGAAGTCTAAGCCGATAATGCAGTCATCCGTTATGCTCGCCACCAAAACAGTTTGATGATAAATCTTCTCTCCTAGTTTGATTTTCACATCTGTAGCTCCGAGGACGGTCACTGGCTGGCCAGTCGCTGTTTGCAATTTGCAAGATGGTCGTGCGTCTTCCCACTGAATTGTTCGCCGCAGAAGTTCTGGTCGTACGATGGTCTTCGACGCGCCTGTATCTATCGTAAGGCGAACAGGTTTATCATTTATTTCTCCAGCTGTTACCAGGCTATTGCCGTCACATGCCTGTGATACTTGCACTGTGGGGGCTTGACGTAACCCAGCCAGTGCCCGCCCCGCGGCCCTGGCTCCGATTAGTTTAACGGATCTTGACTAGCGTCAACCTGAGTAGTGGTTGACACCATTCTACTTCCTGTGTGGGCCGGACAGTTAATTCGGATATGTCCTCGCTTGCCGCATCCGTAGCATATAGGCTCACCCCGTGGTCTAACAGCTGCAACAACTTCCCGTACTTTATGCGACTTGTAGTCGTTTCGCACAGCTTCCACCTCAAGGGCATGTGCTAAGGCCGCTTCTAAAGTTGTATGGTGTGCCAACCGTACAGTTGCTCTGACCTCAAGGTCTCTTATACCATCCACAAATGTTTGCACCACTGTGTGGTCCACAGATGATGTACTGGAGGCATACGCTCGTCGTACCAGGCGTTCAATTTCAGCAGCCCATTGTTGAAGTCCCTCACTCGACTTCTGAGTTCGATCCTTCAGCTGAGCTCGATAAACATGTTACAGGTGCTTATCGCCAAATCGAGCTTCCAATGCCTTCAGGAGTGCGTCTAAGTTTCGTCGGTCAGCAGGTAAGTTCTCTAGGATCAGCAGTGCATCCCCTCTAAGTGCCAAAGTAAGCGCCGTCAGTGCGTGATCATCTTCCCATCCATTTCCTTTGGCAACTACTTCGAACTGGTGTCGAAAGGCCGTCCAGGAAGACGAGTCGTCAAAGGAGGGAAGTTTAAACTTGGGACCTCCGAAAGTGACTGCCGCGGCCATAGGCGTAGTGCTTGAATATAGGACCTTGGTCTTCTGCAGCTCTTTAATCATCTTGCCATGATGGTTCATGGTGGTCTGGACATCTTCGAGAATTTCATCATGTTTGCTGGTACGTTTTTTCACCACTTCAACGTCTTCTTGAAGAGAACTGATGACGGTGCTGAACCGGGAAGGGTTCTTAGAGTCCATCATTTCTTGAAGGTCCTCTCGGATAGCCTGGCGTTGGCGCTCTTCAGCTTGGCGTTGGCGCTCTTCAGCTTGGCGTTGGCCTTCCTTCAACGCCTCCATGGCTTGACGTTGCCGTTCTTCAGCTTGGCGTTGGCCCTCCTGTATAGCGGCTAAAAGGGACGACATGTCGAAGCCAGAGCCCATACTCGTCGACGCCGCAGAAGTGCCCGGATCACTAAATACTGCCGCGCTAGACTCTTCAGTATCGGCCATAATCGATGGTTCACGAGTTTCGTCTACTGCCGCCTGTCTTCGAGTGCGTACTCCCTCGTCGCGTGGTGTGACTGGCATTCTCACTTCTGTCACCAATTGTTACGTGTCAGGATGGGGTTCGATGCAAAATGCCAGTTACGCGATGATGAGTTTATTAGAGACTCGCACAATACACTAACAGTAACAAAATAAAGCAATAAAGACTTATACTGCACTATAACGCTTCGTATATCGCTCTTCTTAAACTTCCGTATCGCTTAGATGTTCGCTCGAGATCGCTGTATTCACAACTGAACGAAGTGCCGACGTTCGAACCCTTTTTATAGTCACTCAATAGATTTCTAGAACCTTCCCGTTATTACCACAAAGATGCCGGCAATTCTCGAAAACAGAACAATGAGTGTAGGTACTTAGCTGCGACGCGTAGGTATGCCTACCGCCGATGGTCTATTGTTATACGTGTAGGTAGGTACATGCAAACGTTCTAGCGTAGGTATTGGTCGTATAAGTGTAGGTAGGTACTTGCGAGTGTTCTAGAGCGTAGGTATTCGTCGTACACGAGTAGGTAGGTACTTGCGAACGTTCTAGAATAAGTAATCGTCGTAACAATACTATATGGTCTATAAATAATATCAGGTAGGAATTATATACGCAGTTATTTAATATAGCTGGCAGCTGTAACGTTTTGTATTACACATAAGACTTTATCAAGATCGTACAGAGTATATAGATTATATGGATATGGTCCACTTAATTCATGCACCGATGCAACAAAACGTTGTTTACTGCATCATATCTAAATCGATGATCTGTCCACGCCCAAGGCTTTATTGTTCGGTTACAGTGGCTATACAATATGAATTGTATGTACGTGTGTCGATTGTGTAAGTTCCGATAATATCTTGTTCTAGATCGCCTTAATGACGCCTGTGAGTAGGAGCGTATTAAGATATTTGGTTTGATCACTAATTATCAAATATTGAAACATCAGTTAACTTTAAGTTCAATTTACTGAGTTCTGCCAAGCGAGGTGTCTATGGGTAAGCCTTCGGGGTGAAACTTAGTGAATCAGATTTGAAAGCCCCACAGTCGCTAAAAAGCAAACTATGACATTAAGAAGCCATTATAAGTTCAATGATGTTTCATTTTTGGGTAAGTGTAAATGTGTCATGTTGAGTTATTCAGTTATAAATGATCCGCCAACTAAGTTGGCTCGTTCACTGTTAATTTAGTAAAACATATAAGTAATACAGAATAAAATATTATAAAGGTTTTCTTGAAATCGCAGACGTAATAATACACTGCTTCCTCTTTCGAGTAAAAGGCAAGATCCTATGAAAGGTAACGGTATGGGGCGTCGTTTCTTGTTCGCTGCCCGATCCAAACAGGACGTGGTTTTTACACGAGCGAAACCGTAATTGGAAGTTGCGTTGTATCAAGTTTGTGTTTTGTCTGTGACATTATTACCAACAACGCGATACATTGCAGTAGTGGATTATTTAGCTGCCTGTACGTTTTAACCGTATAGTGCTTTTGGGCCGTTAGGTATGTAGATGTGTAGATGTAGGTATATTATATGTTTGAAATGTCAAGCTTTTAAAAAATTAAATGAATTTCCTATTTATAAGTAGTGCTAGTAAAACTAATCGCGTTTTTTATTTACTTATTTATATTTGTGTATCAAAGCAACTCCACTCTGCGTGATGAGCAGCTAGGGAGTTCCAAGAATAGTAGACTATCTATATTGCTCTTTTCTCGTAGCTTATTCTTACTCAGGCTGTCACTCTCTCTCTCTTTTGTACACTTATAGTAACAAAACACTTTTTACGCCAAGTGTACAAATATAAAATAAAATCTTCAAATCCATAAAAAGTCATTTTCACAACAATAGCAACGCATTCACACCACAATAGACACCTTCTGCTTTCTCTTATTATATTCTATCGCACATATCGATGGTCATTTTCACAATATTTAATGACTGATAACTTGCCTGTTTAAGACTAAATAACCGATACATGAGAACCAGGTTACTAGAGCACGTGGGTGACATTTACTAAGTCAAGTAGATTTACAAAGCATTGCACTTTGTTGACTGTACATCTATGAATAAAATAAGCCCAGCCCACACAGAAATAGAAGGTCATTTATTAGTGTAGTACAAGTTAGCTTTGGTCGTATTGGATTACAAGTTGGAGATCGGAATAGGCACAGACAAGTCTTAAGTTATTCTTGAATTAAGTTTACTTGTACGTTGTGATGTATCCAAAACTTTTCTACAGCTTTTGTTATAGACTGTCACCTTTCATATGTCTCCATAACCATCTATAAGATTTATTATACCTACTCGTAATTTTGAAGAGTATTGGGCCTGCGATACGTGCTTACCAATTGTTTAAAAATCACTGTATTTGGCATAAGCTGTCATTGGCAAAAGGCGTCGCTTTTATATTTGTAGCGTGATCAATAGAAAGACGGCACCTGCTGTCTAGACAGGCGGCAGAATAACTATTGTACTATAGGATTTACTTTATGTACTACAAATAACATTCCAAAATGCAACAGAATTGTTTCATTTCTTTCTTAGTCTCAAACACGGAGATCATTGTCGATCCATAATATTTTATTTTCGAAAAAAATTAACAAAAATTATGTATATTATGCTTAAAACGCATTGAAGGCTTATTTCAGTATCCGACATTTTACCTAATCATTTTTATTATGTAACTTTGTTATCGCATACTGCCTACAAAGCCATTTTCATTGGCAGATGTGATTTGTATTCAATATTCAGTTGACAAAACTCCACAAAGATACAATCCTCTAGAGATGTTTGAGTTGTCAGATGTGGCGCGTAATCACAGAACATCTTTACATTCGACCTTTTCTTTCAATATCGCAGATGAGACCCAACACTTTTAGAGATAGTGAAAACATATGAATTTAAAGCTAAAGTAAGCAAAATTGAAAGTAGAATCCTTTTATCCATTTAGATTATATATAAATAAACTTATGTATTATGTATATGTTATGTCAGAAATCAATGGATGCTATTTAATTTAACAAAGGTGAAAATACTAAAAAGATTAAGGTATAATCAATCAAGTACATAATTCAAGAAAAATAAATATTAGACAGTTAAATTGATTTCATTTTTAAATTAAAGGAATAATTAAACTTTAAATTCTATAGTTTGCATGTTTGTAGATTTCTTTCTTTCTACAGGTAAGTAGGATAAAATTCAAAACTAGATAATCATAATTAACTGATTTCTTCGACAATAATAATTTTAACTCGTAACTGCAACTGCCTGGTACAAAATACATCGAAATCACAGTGCAACTAGGAGTGTAGTTTCCTGTTCTACCTACGCGTTGTGCCTCTGGAATACATGTAATTATTTATGTTAATATTGATAACTGGTACTTGGCTAGAAACTACTGAACACTACGGTAACTACTGAACGGTACGGTAAAGTTTAATGAGGATGTAATGTTTTATGTCCTCGTCTCTAAAGCCGAGTCCAGATTCCAGACGCAAGCAATGTGACGTTATGCGAATTTAACACGAACTTTTCGTGAAATTTTACTCTCAAAAACTAAAACTATACAGCAATATTATTATTCTTTAAATCGATTCTTCCGATCAAAGTATCTGATAATCACAAAGACGTTTAAAGTTTCTTCTATTGGCGCCTTAGGTTGGTTTCCATATTTAAATTGAACTACTTATAATCTTCTTCTTCTTCTTCTCCTTTTTTTTTGGCAACAGAGCCGACGATTGTGTCAGCTATTTCTGCCAGCGTCAAGTTTAGAATAATATATTCTTGTTGATGATATTAATGGTATATTACAATGATAAAAAATAGAAAACATGTGGATGAAATTAAATGACAACCATCTTCCGTGTAAACAAAAGATGTACTCACTTATAATCTTATCATTGCCATTTATGACCTGACCTTGCCATTTTGAAATGCCATTTAGTTGTACTTAAATTGATATTACATCATGTACACGACTTTACTTTTAAAGCTTTTTAAGGTCTTCTTTTGTATTTCTGGTTCCATACTATTTGGGGTCTACACCAATGTTTAACCCTTCCTTATTCTTTTGTCAGTCATCTTCACACAAACATACAGTCATTTATTTCCATGCCCTTATATTAAAAGTAATTTATAAAATAAAATAGAAAGGAATTAACTCAAAGCAATATGTTAAAATCTCAAACATTTTGTAAATTAAATTTTGATATATTTCATAGTGAGAATATAATCCTCTGTAGTAATTATTCCGTCCAAGTACCTAGGTATAGATTATACTAAATCCGTAAGCAATATTTCAATTCGATCAGATTTGAAGAACTAGTCGAAGTATTCATGACAAGATTTAGATTATAACTTACAGAAGTTTGCAGATATAAATTAGATTTTGATAATAACCAGTTGTATTATTTCCGTTGCTTTATGAAGTGAAAGCCATTTCTGTATAAATTGATGCGGTATTTTGGACTGTGGTTAATTTATATACTCTACTAGCTGACCCAGCCACGCGTTGCTGTGGCTCAGTAATTATAATACATTGAACTAATTTTTACTATTTCTTTGGTACAATCAAATTAATAATTTCCAAAAAAAAAAAAAAATAGATTCATTCATATGAGATTGAAAATAAAACGTTTCGATTCGTTCTGATTCGTTGAGCTGCGTTTCTTGCTGCAATTTGTTCTTCCGATTCATGAGCTCTATTAGCACGCATACGTCGAGCATTTTTACTATACTGATTGTTAAGGTTACATTTTTTCCGCGACATTATACTGAAATAAGAAAACATGAACAGAATTTATCATTTGAATAAATAAATTAAATCAAAATAGTACGGCTGAATAAATTATTATAAAATAAAAATAAAAAAAAGTAAAAGGCTATCAAGAAATACTTACATGTTTTCGAGGTGGAATAAAAATTAGTAGAGAATAGAATAACAGTAACAAATAAAATTTTATTTTATTATTTATAATATTAAAAATATTTAAACTGAACACTGCACAATATAATTATAAAAATGATTCACGAAAAATTGTTATAGTATGATTATAGTATGAGAATATGAACGAAAATGACGTATGATTATGTTAAGAACATAAACGAAAATGACTTGGAATCAAACAAATACTGTAATTCAGATGAAAAATATGTAAACCCAAACTGTTCTATGATTGTTCTCGAAGATTGTATAATCTAGGATCCGGATACCTGTGCAACTTAGTTGCTAAACCGCCATCTATTAGGGATTTATAGAACTAACCGATAAATACACACTAATTTCGTTTATTAAACATTTAATTTGCAATAATAAATATTGAGATCAATAGTTAAAATAAAACTATTCTATCTTTTAAGTTGGACCATATTATATATGGTTACAAAATTTTATCAAAATCCGTTCAGTAGTTTCGGAGTTTATCGCGATCATACATCGTGACACGAAATTTATATATATATAGATTATATTTTATATTATATTATTTGTAGGCTTCGATATCTTCATTACTATATTGTTTTTTTCGGCATTATGGTGATTTTAAAACTCGTAATATCCTAGTAAAATATTTTATTTGAAAGGAATGAAAAAAAAGCATGGCAGATAGCGAGAGCACTAAAAACGCGAATGAGTTGACAGGAGAAGGCGCGAGCAGTTGTTTTTTGTTTATTGTGTTGATTTCAAATTTAGTGGTTAGATGGCCAGCACCTGCGCGGTACTACATGTTTCTTGATCTCTTCGGACAGAGCCTTCGTGTAATTGCGATAGAACTTCACTTCAGGTAAGTTCGTTTAATCATCAATTATATTTTATATTATATTTGGCTTAGGTGGTTACTCACCCTATGGAAAACATTGGCTTATTATGATTTTCCATAGGGTGAGTAACCACCTAAGCCAACATTGTTCTGTTTGTGTTTAGGCAATATTTTTCTATAAGTATTTCAAGCTATCACTGAAAAAATATATAATTTACGATTACTTTTTAGAGATTGTAATATTCAGGCATCTTTCCAACGTTTTTCTCTGTAGGTACATAATAAAGGCGATTGAAATTTGTTTCTTTACATTCAAAATGGCGTTAAGTTAAAAAGAAATTACATTTGCTACATTCAAACACATAATAATACATTGGCAGTGAGGTAGACCCCATTTTACATTAGAATTAGGTTAGAAGTAGGTATACATCCATTTGTCATAATCATAACTGTATGTAAAAAAGAATGCAAACAAACAGAAAATCCAACAATGTTAAAGCATACTGCAACAGTAACCGAAAAATATTTTTTTAAATAAAGAATTTACGTAAGATCTCTCTATAAAACAATTCTGGGTCCACAATTGTTTCCTCGGTCGACATGGCCGACATATGCCCGGCATTCTTCACAGTAGAATGTACTGACGACAAATTGTCTGAACGAACTGGCTGTCTCGTAACCTTTATGTAATTTGTATTTCTTAATTGAAATAAACCTGTACTTTTATATTTTGTTTTAGTGTAAGTAAATTCTTTTATTTCTGAGTTGGTATATTTTAGGTGTAAGAAAGTATCCAAAGCTCGAGCTAAATTTGAATTGTAAAATAATATTTAATTAAGAGAAAAAGTCACTTTCTTTAGCCACATCTGCCGTTCATTGAATACATAATAATACACTTTTTTATATTAGCCTACCAAAGTGCCTGATGGTAAGCAGTCAGTGGAATCCAGAACAGATGGATACCATTTTAAAAGTCATCACCTTTCTAACTGCTGGTATGGTGGCCTCTACTATGGCGGCTGGGAATGGGATAGGTGAAGGAAATAAGGGAAACCTACCTTCATAGAGACTAAATTGACTTAAAACTTTCAAGATACCAATATGTGTACTTGTAATAGACTAGTTTTGAACACCCTTTTCACGCATTTTATAACATTCCTTTCGATCACAATTTAAAAAAAAAAAATTTTGTTGCAATGTCTTTACATGTTTGCTTCGAGAATCCGTATGACTTATTTAAAATACAAAGCTTTTTAACAAATAACTAGTCAATTCATAGTCAACTATTACTATTTTTCGAATAATAAAGTATGTAATTGAAGTACAAATATTGCATTGCACTTTAATATCAATCAAATGTTCATAGAAAGCAATTTGTAAATTCGTTGTCACAGCTCGCTCGAGAACGTATGCAGTTTCATAACCGGCATTTTCAATGACTGATGTCATGTATCAGAATTGGTTAGTCTATACTGACAAGGGAACATAGCATTTATTTTATGTAAAATCTGTTTGGTGAGGAATTTGGACCAGTAGAGTTAATGCAAATTTGTAAGCAATCACAAAACAGCACTAATAGGTGTACTTCTTATTATAGAAGAGAAGAGAATTATTATAGAAGATCAGAGTCATACCGACACTATCTAATCAACTACAACATAGTTGTGTTAGTATATTTTCAAATGAGTCACAGTACTGGAAACAGAGGCAATTCTGAGCCAGTTTTACGGGTACAAATATAGCGTTGGTTGTACAGACACTTGCTATCCGTGTTCCAGGCGATACGAAGTCATAAACAATAAACAGCATTCACTTTACTTTTATATTGTACATATTATATGATTTATGTACTCAGATATGTATATACAATGGGCTAGCTTATCGTAAAAGTAATTTCTTCCAAGCAACCCTTGACGGATAGTAAAAGTTTGTTTATGACCACATAGGAGTAATATCAGGCCGTTTTGGTGTTTAAATATGGAATGTCTCCATATAAAAACTTACGCAGTAACTTCAAATCGAAGGCATAAAACAAAAAATATTTCTTTTGTTTGACTTACTTCTCTGTCCTTCAAACTAAAGCCACGAGTAATTCATCGTTTTTCTTACGACTAGGCCAGAAAGTTTAATATCCTTCCGTACAAGTTTTTACTTTAGTGCTTATTCCCGACCTTGGGAATGGTTCAATTTATCCTCCGTCGATTCAAAGTCAGCTGCGGAGAATGGCCGTTTTAATGGTATGCCTGTTTGTCCATAGTTAAAAAGGGCTTAACAGTATATACTATTGAACGTTTGTGAATTTGGGTTCGTGAATTTATTAGTATAATGTGCTAAAATTATAAAATATAAACTAATACGAAAGCTAAAGCACCTTTAAGTTTGTAGGGCTTCATCTACGTCGAAATCAACTTTTATTTGTATAGTTAGGTAAACTATAAGTTATAATTATTCTGTTTATTTCTTTCGTTTTGTACTAGGAAACTATCTACTTAACTAGTTGGACATTTTCTACAAACGCGTCCTCGTTGTAGTCTAGAAAGTTATTTACATTTCTTTTACAAAATCAACTGTTCGTTGCTACCAAGTCTCAAAGAGAAAACAGCGACAGTTGAAAAAACAAAGGTGGGTGCCGAGCAACTTCTTTGTTTTCATAGCTGAAGTATTCGTTTGTATGTAAACAGATAAAAGGGTAATATTCTTTCGATAGGGAGGTTCGCGTTTGCCGCTTTTTTATAGTGTATGGTTTTAATGTATACTGTAGCGGTAGGCGGACTCATGGCCCCTTATGCCATTATAGTAAAACCTCTACAATATTCTACAAATTGTAGGCTTCAGTAAAGAGACGAGATGAGAATATAATGTTATCTGATTATTGGTAACCTAGTAGACCACCGAACTAGTAAATGTAGCGAACAGTCGAAAGATGAGAGCGACGCAGGATCGGTCTACATGAATATAATTGGGGAAGACCTAAAGCTAGTAGTGGCTGTCCTATGGCTAAAATTATGTTTAAATTATAGGTACATGTGTAGGGAAATAATCTGCTACAACATGTCTTTTTCAAAGGAGGTATAAAGAGATTAAGTTCACAGTAGACAACCTCTAGCATTTTGAGTAGTAGTTAGTACTTATCATCAAGTGGGTCGTTGGTTCGTATGCTGCTAGATAAATGACAGATGTTAGATTGACAGTAGGTATGTTATTTAATATCTTAACATCTAGCCTTCATATTAGTACTTCAGTAATATTTGTCTCAGCCCGCTTCCTCGTCCGCTTAGTTTCACGCCGTACAACCCACCGTACACTGACGCCTTACATTTGGACAGGTGCGGCCTAGCCGTTATTTACGAGGGTCCTTCAGTTTCCGTACACAAGACGACTAGTGTGTTCCATTTTTATAGGATATATGTTATACCGGTATTGGCAATATCCTAGGTAAGGCTTCAAGTGTGGACCGTGGTTACATTGCGTGGTTTGCGGGTTTATTTATAAAATATGTTTATGTATTTTTTCTGTTATATGTAAGTTTTAGCAGACTTTGGCTACTTTCACGATGTCTTTCTCCTTTAAAATACCATGCACTAACAGAGGAGTACTCTATAGTTTGAAATACAGCATTATCTTTTCGTTTTTTATAAAGTGGCAGCCGGCAGAGCCTACTATGCCCTTGGGGCTTCCGAGCTCTATAAGCGACGAATACCACTTACCATCAGATGGGCCGCTTGCTAGTCTCTATCGAGTTTCATCAATTTCAACGTCCTTCGTAGCTATTCGTGATTTGAATTTTTTTAGAAACACTTCGACACAGAGAAGAGGAAAAATCATATAGACACTCATACAAAAGTACACACATAAAACACTTGAATAAAACGGGAAAAATGTTACACCGTTAAATATAGTCCCTTGGTTTATCTTTATCGGGAATTAAGTTGCCAATTACACGTTTATTGTTCCTACTAAATTTAAGTTAAGACCAAATGAAGATAAAGGAACGGATTTGTTTAGTAGTTCTAAAAAAACACCTCTGTTCGTAAATATTGTCATAGCGTTACTGACATCATTAAGGGACGGAAAGGGTACTACGACTTCTTTAATAAGGTATTAAAATAGTAATAAACAACCAAGTTTCAATTGATTTGTAAGGAATTTTACTTTAATTCATCAAGTTTCAATTGATTTGTAAGGAATTTTACTCCAAGCAAACTGTGTGAAACATTTCAATAAATAAGACAGCCACTGCCCTATAAACAACATATTTTAGATAAAATATTCATTGTAATATATTTATATACTATTGGAATATGAAATATTTCACAGTGGATGTTAGCTATTATTTGGCATGACGTCAATACAGTCAAACCGTCCATTCGTAAAAAAGCAAAAGCTATGTCGAACTCACAGAGTGATGAATACATCCGTGTCGTAAAATGTAATGCTATATATTTTATTTGAAAAATATATTATTTGCTATCATAGCGACAGAAAAATCCATTCGAAACACCTACAAAACGTAACTATTTTAGTAGATTAAACTTTTTGTATACCGAATATAACAGTATATCACGTACAACTTGAATAAAATACAATAACACAAAATAAAATAAACGTGTTCCATTTACACATTTTCAAGTATTCTTTTAAACGTGAAACATGTCTGGCATTTTAGCCTCGAGCAACTCATTGCAAGAATATGTGCTGATTAAATGAAAAAATACGACTTCCTTCACGCTAACTGCTCGGCTAGTGAGACATAGTTCAGCGAGCGCCTAGACAAGGCATTATGTTGTTCAATTTAATAATAAAGGTCTCAGCCAATTTGGCACGAAGCGAGCTCCTGGCGGAGTGGAGGGCCATCGTTCTGTAAGAGTAGCGCAATTTGCTTGCAGCTCGCACTCGGTCCTTCACCGGCCTCCAAGAGTACACCAATTAGACGAGACAAATTTGGATTTATTATTCAGCGTGGGCGCTATTCAATTGGATAATAGACAAAGTTGTTTGTTTCTATCGGTCGCTCACCTAGCTCTACGTAGGAATGGTTATCGATTTGTGGACACACGCGGCTTTTACGGCTATGACGTTTATAGCAAGCTTCGTAAAGACGAAGAACATTCAAGTTTTCTAAGAACTAAAGTAATACACGGTGCAATTGACTGCAAATAACTTGTGTGCGTGTAATTTTCTTGGGTAATACGACAACTTTCTTTTACGTGTGTCATCAGACCTATTGGTTAGTCTCGTAATGGGTAGCTATTTCTGCCCACTGCAGGGCGTAATCAAAGGCAGGTTTTGTGCTCTGCCTTTTCGTTTTATTATATTCTATGCGCAAGAGAAACTTGTAATGACAATCAGACGCTTGTATCAGCTCTATATTATATAATGGGTACGACTACAATTCAGAAATAACTATCTGAAAACGCCATTGATCGCTATAATCTTTATCAATATTTCATCTATCGCTGTCAGCGATTATCCAGTTATCCAATCGTATACACTATCGGAATTCGACGAATCATCTAGTCGAACTTTTGTAAACATTATGCAAAATAACAGCTAGGCGCTATTTGAAGTATTGTGAGCGTGGAACGGTGTTTTGACAAATGGTAAAACTGGCACTGATATAATCTGTATACGATCTCAGCAACGTGTAATTAGACTGACTGACTAAGCAAAATCTATGGGAGCGTTGCCCGTCTGACCCCGACCGAGATTTAAGATCTCATTGTGGTGACTTCTTTATTGCACACCACGGTTTAAAGTAATGGTTGGCATTCCTTTTCACGTTATTGAAACATGCTTTCGCCTCGATAGCATTGTGAATTTATCAGTCAGAAAATTGAATGTCAATACTTCGACAGTAAATTATATTACTCAATACCTTGGAGTGTTAAAGTTATACACTCGAATGAATCATCTGTAACCAGAATAAAAATCGTTTCTCATAAGAGAAAAGCGATTTGTATTATGAATTTTTGGTCCCTCGTCTCGTTATGACATAAAGTGTTTGTAAGGGTGTCATATTTACCATATTTTTTGTTCTATTCTATTATGCGTCGCCGTTACCAATTAGTTATCTGATGTTATATCAAATTACATCTCACGCTCGATGGCCAGAGTTGGGTTGCATCACAATAGTTTGGTAGCCAAAAACTTGCTGGTCACCATCACAGACGAGAGCAGTGTTCGGAGAATTGATACCAATGTACGTGAGCAGTGAACCCCATGTATCGATGAGGCAATAGTGCCCGACATTATCACTTTTGTAACAATTTTAATAGCATTTTTTGTTTTAATTTAAACACGGTGTAATGTATACAATTAAGTGTTTTAATAGGAGCAAACTAATTATTTAAACACGCTGTTAGAATATTAAACATTTAAGTCCGTATGTAAATATCTACATTGCAAGATAGAATTTAAGTTCTCTTATTAAAAATTGTTAGTTGGTTAAATTGAAAGCAAAAATGTTTCGTTTAAAAATAAAATGTAGAGTTCAAATCAATAAGGTCGCAATTAAATTATTTCGGCAATTATTGTGTTCGTTCAGCCGTCACGTTGCGATTGCGCTTTAGTTCGCCGATTGATTTTAGAAATTCTGGTAGCTTTTTATTGATGTTTTATGACATCGCTAATTAATACTGATCTCTTTTACTGACCTTCCAGAGAACCTTCAACTCACCATCTAAATGAATTTGAAGTTATCAATAAATTAATAACTTCGAAATCTGCTTAAAAGGTACTAGTAGTCAAAATAGTAGATATACGTACTTCGGCTAGATGCAAAATATAGTAAACGATTGTTTATTGGTTTTAAAGATTATAGATTAAATTATTTAGATTATAAGTTAAGTCACATTTTACTGAAAAAGATTTTTTTCCTAAGGCATTTTTTTTAATTTACCTACTTATTCGTATAACATCAGAACAGCATTGTTTACTTATACATTAATAATACTAATTGACTGAACTTTTAACTGTAACGTATCTAACTTTCAGTATTTAATCTATACCATATTAACCTCTAGGTAACCTAAAACCAATTTATTTAAATAAGTAGATATTATTATCTTGGCCGTAAGCCGCAAGTAACTCGAATACGTAATAAACGAAATGGGGGTAACCTTCTCATCTTCAGTGGACTGACCTATCGAACTTATTAAAGAGACGTCCCAGTTTTCCCTCCCTGATACTATCTTATCTTTCATCTCAGGATTACTGGAACCTTGCCCCCTTCTGATTAAGGGCTTAAGAGCACAGCCCGCTGTAATTTCTATCTTACTCTACTTATTTTTAAAGACGTCGTAAAGACTTTTATGTTCATAATTAAAATCTAATTTGGATTAATAATGTCAAAAAGTTTCTAGGTTTTATGTTATATCAAGTTGATTAAACATTTGTGCCGATTTTGTTGAAGGTTTGTTTGATAATGTGAATATGTGACAAAATGCTGGATGGAATGGGTTGTTCTTTTGATGGTAGAACCCTCAAATTTCAAATTACTAAAATACCATCCATGCAATACGCGCAAAATGTTTGTACAATGTCGAATGCGGCCCGGCGGTACAAAACAATTCTACCAAACTATCGAACACTTGTACATTACAGGTCCTATTCATCATGTGATCGTCTCTTAATTCATCATAGCTTTTACAGGGGTGAAGTACGAATGGTAGTTAAACGGCTTCGATAAGTGGCTAGATCAATACCCTTCGCAAGCACACTCAAACACGAGCCAACGGTCATGAGACAATTAGTGACCTCTACAGAGATCCAAAGATATTGGTAAACGTTGGGACAAAAGACGGCAGATGTCAATAATTGGGATAAGTGATAGAATTACGAATGAAACACTTTAAAATAAAATTGCTTCAATATTTTAACTTTTAAAAATATGCCATTAAAAGTCGGTTAATTTGATGCTCAGGTAAGGGTTGTGTTTGTATTTGTCTTATCTGCTGTTAGCAATTAGACAGCGTTTTTCGTTTTTACTAACTTTATAGTCTTTAGAATTGTGTCAGTTGTTTTTAACCGACTTCAAAAAGGATGAGGTTATCAATTCGGGTCGTATGTTTTTTTTAAGAAAGTTAAAATTTACAATATGTCAATATGATATTTTTGCAGGTTAGTAGGAAACTTTTGCCGGTTAAGCGTCGTCGCTCAGCTAACATATTTACTGTCAAATTATTTTTTATTGAAATATATAACAAATAATAGTTTACTAGGTACAAGTAGCGCGCGGTATCCATACTTAATATTATAAATGCCAAAGTAAATCTGTCTGTCTGTCTCTCTGTACGCTTTCACGCCTAAACTGATTTTATGCAATTTAGCAAGGCGATAGATAAGACCTCGGGGAATAACATAGGCTATCTTTTATTGCAAAAAATGGCTTAAAAGGGTTGAAATAAGGGATCCCCCCCAACGGGGTTCTCGCCTTGTCGCGGCGGGGGGGCTTAGTAGCCGTGGTTACCAAGGACCACTGTGAACCAAGAGGAACCCCAAGGAGGAGCCGCTCCTCTGGGCTTTGCCTGTAAGCCCACGATGGAGCGGCTCTGGTGGGTTGCGGTGCTGTTTGGGCGGCACTGCAACTGGGTCGGGCTGCAGTGTTGATTCGGCGACACTGCGGCTGAGGAGTGGCGGGGCCGCGACGGGAGAGGAGTGCCGGTATAACGGTGCGCCGCTCTCCCTACCTTCCGCGGCCTCGGCGGGGCCGCAACCGCCAGATTGCGGACGTGGTGGGGCCGCAGGGGAAGAGGAGTGTCGGTATTGCGATGCGCCGTTTTCCCTATCCTCTGCGGCCGAGTTGGCCTGCGGGCGGCGATCGGGCAGTCGCCGCCCGAAAAGCACGGGCCCGAGACGGCAGTGCGCGTGTTCCGCACGCGCCTCTCGAAGGAGGGGGGGCTAGGCCCCTAAATCGGACGGGGCCCGCTCGCGGTGAGCGGGCCATGGCCCGTCGGGGTCGCAGATGAATGCGCAAGCGACTCCCGTGACCCCGACACTCTGGCCGTCTGGAGGAACACCGTGGGTTTTAGTCGGTATGCTGGCCGCGCTTTGAGTGCAGTCGGAGAGTCCGGCATAGTCCCCCGCCTTGCCCGGGCGGGTGCGTATGCGTAATGCATTTCCCAAGTTAAAAAAAAAAAAAGGGGATGAAAGTTTGTATGGAAAATTATCAATGTAAAAAGAGATATAACCGACATGCACGCGGGCGGAGCTGCGGGCAACAGCTAGTAGCTTATATGCATGTAAAAAAAATAAGATATAAAATTATACTCTATTCATTATTATTAAAAGCTACATAAAGAGTTCAACTGAATAAACGATTAATGTGAAAACCGCCTTATTTTATTGCGGCAGCAGCGGGCGGTTGAAAGCTTAATAATATATCATTATGTGGCTCTTAATTTTTGTCTAAGCACAGCCTACAGGGGTAGAGAATGTTAAAAATAGTTTGTATTTTTTGACAACATATTTTAATGCGTGTTTAAAATTCCTGAGGATTGTTAAATATTGAATAGTATTTTTATTATGTAATATTAAAAAAGAATTTCGAATATTTAATAATTAGTATATTATGTTTGGTTCTTGTAAACTTTTCCTGGTTTTAGTTCGTTTTTAATTTAATATTGACCTGAAATTTTATTTGCAAAATTGATTGTAATTGTACCTATTGACCTCGTCGTACAAAGGACGTCATTAAACAGCGTTAGGCACGGACCAGCTTTTAGTACACAACTGTAATACTAGTACTTAGTAACTATATTATGGATCATGACAACTGTATCAACACAGTTACACACATTGTCTGTTCGTGAATTGTATAAAAATACAAAGTTATGACGTCATAGCCCTTGAGTTAAATGACATACTTCACCCGTCACACCATCCCGTTATTATCTATGTCGTTATATTTATGTCGGATTGGCAATTTCAAACATACATACTTTCATTACATACTTATTCGCAATAAATTCAGTTTTACAATAATTTTTAAACATAAACGAAGCTGGTATAAATAACACAGAGAATATTCTATGACAAATAAAATGAATCATGATGAAGAACATTAACATTCACTTAAAACTTCCCAGACACGTGCAAGAGAATAAACGGGAAAAGAAAAAAGCCACAGAACAAGCAGAAGGCGTTAATTTGTGACTTTATCTGTGTGGGTGTGGCTTGCTAGGCGAAGATTAATACCAATACGGTAACAGATGATAATATTTGTATAAAGTTCACACGTTTACCACACACAAGTGCGTTGTATTTGTGAACTTTCTTTGCTGTTGTAAGAACAATGAAAAAAGTCTAAGTGAAATGAAGATTTGAAGGCACTAAGTTCCAAAGAGAGATCCAGGGTAACAGAGTTTTCACATCGAAGGTTCAACTTTTAGCAGCTCGACTTTGTAGTAAGTACCTGCATCTCACAGAAAAACGGTGCGTATATCGAAATCGTTTAAACTCTAGTTTTGTATGTGTTAACTCTTTTCAGCTTAGTGATGAAGTAAATATTTTATAAGATTGCACACAAATGGGTAGTACACATAAAAAGCATTTAGTGTATTATTACTACTATGACTGCACCGTTGGTCTAGTGGTTAGTGTAACTGACGGCGACGCCAGGTGTCGTGGGTTCGATTCCCGCGGAAGGCAAATATTTGTGTGATGAAAATTTGTATTTGTCTTCAGTTTGGGTGTTTTCTATGTATTTTAAGTATGTATTTACAAAAAAAAAAGTACGTATTTATTATATTTCAATTATCTAGTACCCATAGCAGCTTAGTTTGGGACTAGATGACGATGTGTGATAGTGTCCACATATTATTATATTATATTATTATTATTACTAAGGGTGAAAACTTTTACGGTCTGATTAGTTATAAAGAACCTGAAGAAAAGTCTTGCTGAGTGCTGTTTGTGAACGGCTTTATGCCGAAACCCTCGTTTGATGTTCTCTCTATAACAAAAATAATAGCTGAAACGAACGTTCTCCATTTATTCTGCTTCTTACTATTCAAAATTCCATTAGTTAACGTCGAACTATCACACAGTCGGATAGTTCATTTGAACACTAGAAGACACATAGCCACTCTTTTAATACCCTCACTGCGTGCTATTGACAAATTGTTTGTTCGGGACTCGTTCACGTTGCAACTGCGTTAAGCAAAAAATAATACACCAGTTATACGCCATTTAGAGTCTGTTCCATCAGTTATCGAAATGAAAATATGATACGTAATTATTTTATACTTTTATTAACTAAATTTAATCGATAGGTTGCAAGCGTATTCTTTGGGGTTCTCTTTGGTGGTGTAAAAATGACAGACAATCTGACATTTTAACATTGTACGATTTTTTGCTTTTCTAAAAAATATTTAATCATTAAACTGATCTTACACGTTACATCTACACGATAATATTATAACATATTTATTGTGTAAGTAATGAGTGCTACAATAAAAAAATGAACAGTGCTCCTAGTATTTACTGTGAGAACTAAATTCTGTCAAAGGCATATTCATTTGTACACAGTCAGTACGCTCGAAACAGTTTGCCTGACGTAGCCACAGTAGATACTCATTGTAAACCAACTGACAACTTTTTTTTATATGAACAAGAGTAGAGTTACTGGCGTCACTTTAAATAAAATGAATGTTTCAATGTAGAAAACATACCTTGGCTTTTATGAATGAAATTGGACTTTAAAGGATCTAACTCTGTGAAATTTTAGCAGGATAAGTGTATTGTTAAAGGTGGGAAAAATAATAAAGCTTTGTAGATAGAAGATTATATATATACTTTTTTATAGTATTAGATCCACGCTGATTTCAGCATGAATGATCGTCCGGGGAAGTACTGCCCTCTCATAGAAGATCGACTTAAGAGTAGAGTAGTATCCGTACTACTGCGTTTCGTTCGGTGAGTGAGAGCGCCGGCGCGCGGCCCAATTTCCCTCCTTTCCTCTTTCCTCACCTCCCTCATTCCCTTCCCCTAACCCCATTCCCGGCCGCCATAGTGGAGGCCACGATACCAGGAGTTTAAGACGATGGCTTTTGGTATAGTGGCCGCCACTTCTGGATTCCACTGACTGCTTACCCTCGAGCGGGGTGGAGTCACTTTGGTAGGCTATAATATAAAAAAAAAACTATTTCTACTTAAAATTTAACCATAAAAATAACACGTCAGCGCATGCGGTTTCTTTTAATGTGTCACGACTTTTGGCGTCTTTTTGGTAGACTAGTAGATAACAAAACTTATAAAAATACTGTCATATAACCCATTAAGTACCTACGTGAATCAAGAAATTATAATTACGCACACGTTAAAATAATAATCTGATTGAGTTATTACCTGATAGTAAGCAATCACCGGAGTCTGTCAATTCTTGGAATGCCAGGAAAGCACGGTTTACAATGACCCAGTGCCGGATGCCTACTTGTTATGATACAAAAGTATTGTGTAAAACTGTACAGTTCCGCAACAGCAACTCTAGTAAAAAAGTTAAACAATATCGCTTCTTCAGCCAAAACAGCGTATTTCCAATGAGCTTTAGATATTCATCCCTCTATTACGGACATAAATTAAATCCATAAACCATTGCGCCGCGGTACAGAGTTTTTCCAAGTTAAAAGCTGCGGAGCTCATATTCTTGAAAACATAAGACAATTGTAGAAGCAAATTGTAGTACAGGTCCACAACAAGTCATTGCCTGAAGTATAAAGTCAAGTTTTCTATAAAGATGAAGCATAAGTAGTTTTAGGTCAGGTGGAAATAAAACTTGTAACGACTCAATTCATTTCATTTGGTTTTTATTCAAACTTTACATTTATTAATATTAATATCGTTAGACATCCATTGCCCTGCATTTTTCTAGAAATTCCCTCTATATTATCACGTTGCCATGACGACCGAACCCAATGATATCCTCATGGATCAGATCAGTAACTTATTAAAGTAATAATAAATTGAAGCTAATACAATTAATATAATCATCATTTAATTAATTAACAAATAAATTATAACGTCTACTTTGGTAATTATAATTTGATACAGTACGTTTCTTAAATAAAGGTAAGTATTGTTTATATTCTAAAATGTATGACAATCAAGGCAATATGTAAGTAGATCCTAACAGTAGGTAGTAAGTACCTATCACTCAAAAGTTTGTGTGTGTGTGTGCGTGTGCGTGTGCGTGTGCGTTTGCGCGGGCGCGTGCGTGTGCGTGTGTGTGTGTGTGTGTGTGTGTGTGTGTGTTTTTGATACCACTGAGCGCCTAAACGGCTAAACCGGTTTAGGTGAAAATTGGTATGTAGAGAAATTCGGTGCCGGGGACATAGGCTACTTTTTATCCTGAAAACCGATCTGGTTCCTGAAGGATAAAACAAAACGTAATTTATTGCGGGCGAATCCGTGGGCTGCAGCTAGTATGCCCATATCTTTAGTCCGAATCTTGTTAGTGACATGCTATATGAACTCTGTCATATATAATTACTATACGTCCGCCCTCTTCGTCTACGGAAAATATCATAGCAATAGTGACGTATTTCACCATTACGTATATTACATTACTTTGTAATATACTCATTACAAAGGCGCTTAAAATATTGAAATTTAATTTTGTAATTTTGTTGTTTCTTGACTGAAAAATAAGTTAAAATAATAAAATATGCGTATGTTACTTGTCCTATTTGTAGCTTTCTAAATGTGAAGAATTTTTGTAATCGGTTACGTAGATCTTAAACAAATCGGTTGCAAAAAATCAAATCTTTTCTCTTTTTAATAAGTATTTAAGTTTAGATCACAATGTGTGTTACACAGAAACGTCATCTGCCAATTAAAGGAGAGTCGGGTTGCCTTCGTTTTTGTAATGCGACGCGGCACCTCGACACTTGTGGTTTGTTGTGGCACCACCTACGTTGAACGTAATGAGGTCAATGACATGCTATAAACAAATTTAAGTAATGTCTAACATACGTCTTAAGGTGGTTCCGACGAAATTTCGACGAAATCCGCGACTTTCATCTCGATAATTGAGTAGATTCTAATGCTATTTATTCTTTTTTTTTTGCCAACAATATACTTTGATTCATGAACTTTAGAATAGTAGAAGAATTATTTACAATAATTGATTATATAACTTATACCAACGATATTAAAACAACGTGATTTCACTTATTTCGAAATATTACTTTCTAATTACTATAGTTATAAATATAAAAGTTATATTGAATCAACCGGAATAAACCAAATGTCAACTCTGTAGGTTTATTTCATTTATTAGGATAATGTTTCAATAGTTATTGATAATTTGGCTGAATCAGCGTCGCAGGGGCTCTGCGCGGGCGACGGGAGGCAGAACGGCAGAGCGGCGCAAGCCCTTCTGACGGACGGACGTATGCGGTTTTTTTTAAAATTATTTACGTAATTCAATAATTGCAAATAAATAATATCAAAAAAAAAATATTGTGTGGATAGATTTAGTGTTGCAAATAAAATAGATTAGTTATTTAGATTTTTTTAGTGTATTAAATACGTAGGTATTTACCTACATTTATTATTATTTTTCATCAAAATGACTAAAATTTCACGACTGAAACAAATACAAATGCAAAAGATTCAACACATGAATATCCTGTAAGTAGGTATATACCTACCTTCATATTTTTAGTAAAATACCTTCTTTGAGATACTTACCTAGGATATCCTTTAATTATGTTTAGTTCCACGTAAACTAGGTAACAGGTGGTGAGCCTATTGTCGCTCGTGATAAGATCAAGGCAACACCAGGCCTCAAGAATCAGTAAATTCCTGCTGTTATAATATATACCCTAGGGGTATGAATATGAGCTTGCTACAATATTGTCTATGTCTACTATCATTTCGAACTAGGTGTGTGGTAGGTGGGCACATGAGTAAAATATCTAACTTGGATATTTACTCATGTCACATGTGGCAAGGGCGCTTTCCGATTCCGACCGACGCGACGCGACGACGGCGACGCCGGCGTAGGTACGAGGTGCTTCGGTCGGAACACGAACGTCGGCGTCGGTCGTACAACTAGCATAGAACTCAAATTACAATGATTATACGTGACATGCGTCGGTTTGCGACCTAGTTAGGTACCTACACAAAACAACCATACACGCTGCTGTTAGCTACCTAACTATCTACGTTATCTTGCACGAGCATAAATACCTATACATTCTATATATACATACGGTGTGTACTTGAATATTCTATCGGTAAGTAATACCGATAAAATATTCAAGTATTTACCTCGTTAGATTTTTATTCATGAGCTGATAAAATCAGTGATAAGATACTAGGCTAAAGTAAATACCTACCCTTCTACTTTCAATGCATCTTATTTTGATTTATTTATTTGATTGCAAGAAAGGAAGAAAAAAGGCTTTACAAAACGTCTTAGTCTCTAACCAAACTAAAATATTTGAAGACTGTGAAATTATCACAATTAGGTAAATTAAAAATCCTACTCTCTGTTCCTTTATTATCGTACTATATGAATGTTTAATCCTAAAATTAAATAATATATTGTTGAGTGCCTACTGGACATAACAAAACTAATACCGTATTTTTCGAGTGATAGGTGTATGTAGAAAGTAATAGACCCGGCACGGTGGCACAGTATAAAGAATTCTACTCTTTTTTGTACAGTCTTTACCTAACTAGGTAAAGGCAAAAGATTTATGTTTTAGCACTCTATGTATGTATGTATCTTTATTATATTATATTATAAGTGTATGTACTGTAAAACTACCCCGTGACGTCGTCCGCATGGATCCGTTCCTTAGCGATAATATTACATTAGTTCTACTTTACCGATTTTGCATTATATTATACATTTACAATACTACAATATGTACGTACATACAATCTATACTAATAATGAATCTCTAGCGAGGTAATTTTCACGGTACATCCAAATCACTCAAACAGTGGGTACAATGCGTCTACTTTGGCAATTGTTCGTGTTACTTATTTTGCTAAGGGTACATGATATTGTGTACCTTACGTACGGGCACTTACTAGAAGATAATCAACATTTATTTATTTATTTATTTATTGAAAAAGTATTTACAATATCATTACAGATAAAAACCCAATACGATATCATAAAAAACCTAAAATTAAAAACACTAATTACTAAATAAATATATCTACTTATCCAATACTATACATTTTTGTGCAACATCCTTGAATTTTGATAGGGTACATTGAAAAATATCAATTTCTATAGAAATAATGATATACACATAGGAATGATGACGCTTTGTTTAAAGCATGTGTAACTGAAAATCCTTATCAGCTCCGTCATTTGAATTTAGTTTTGCTGGTGAATGGTGCTGTTTCAAATTCAGTGCAGTGGTGGCCATACAGAGTAAAGATACTGTGGGAGAAAAGGGAAATAAAGAGGACCGAGGAGGTAACTATGCCTTCGGACCACTGACTTTCAGACAAAACTTACACTTTACGTCGTTATGTACATCTCCAGCCAAACCGTCCCGCTTATTCTAAAAGATCTACTTCCGTAAAATGTTTGCTGGCTATACAATAAACAGAACGATTTACTGAAGTTATATTTGTGATATCGCAGGGTTATTACAATTTTTGTAAGTTACAGTTTCAAGTAGCATGCAAAGTGACACAGGCAATACACTTAACTCTATAGGTAATTAAATACTTACAGCTTTCTATGTTGCAAAGAAGAAATAAAAAGTAAAATGTGTCCTTTACAGGCTGCCTCAATTTGCATATTGCTACAAAAGGTAAAGGCAACATGTGAACTGTAATAAATGTGTCTATGTAAGTATTATATAAACTGTTAATATTCGATATAAGTATAAAGTAAGATGAACTTAATTCACCACAGGAGTTCACAATGTACAATCATGGTGAACATCTATTTCACAAATCACAATGTATAATTTTAATAATACTAAGTATACAATTTTAACAAAACAATACAAAATGTGTACTTAACTGTACAATTATGGCTCGGGCATTATGTCATATATAATTAATACAAAAAAAAAAACATTTTATGTCAAAATGTATCAATAAGCGAGATTACAGGATGGAAATAAATTATGAATCATTTAGTATAATATTCTGTATACATCTTTTCTCGAGACAGAACAGCGTTTTGTTTCGATTAGATTCGTGTTCGTAGAGTAGATAATCCTTCTACTGATTTGGCTGCGCGATAGAAGCCTTATTATAAAGGATGAATTTACTATGGCAAACTGTAAATCGCTAAAAGCAGTGGACCAGATATCAGACAACACCAACTCATGAGTGGCTATCACAGTCCTACTATTTTGTGTTCATTTTCGGCAGACTGTGCCTGTTATTCCTACCTCGTGGACTAAGGCTGATGAAATTAAATAGTGTTTAGGAGGTCCACAGTCTGTAGCACTTCAAAATTGTTTTGCATTTAATAGGCTCCAAGCCTATACACTCCGCAAGATTTGCCATTTAATGATAGAGGCCGAATTGAAAGGACAATGCACAAGTGTAGTCTGATTTGTTACTCGAGTTTGGTAGCGGTACGTATCTACAGAACCAAGAAAAAGTTGTCTTGCACAAAACCTTACTTTACATACATAAATATAACCGTGCCGTACAATTGCCTATCGAAGTGACTTCACTCTGCCTTATGATACAGTCAGTGGGATCCAAAAGACTAAGTGGTAGCCGCCATTCCAAAGGTCATTGTTTCAAACTGCTGGCTAGTGGTCTTTATGAGATGCTTTTTTATTATTGAAGCAGGACCTCATATCATCAGTCCATGAAGACGCAGTGGAGTTAGAAAATTATGAAAACTCTTGGCTTTTGTAAGAGCTAATTTTGAACACTTAACAATCAGACGGGCAAATTTAAAGAAAAGACATTTTGCTGGGGTAATGTTTCAAACGTTACCCCAGCAAAATCTTTTTTATTCCGAATAACTTTAAAACTATAATGCAAACAAATTGTGCTATAGGCAAACAAATTACTCCTTACGACGCACTAATAATCTGTTATACTCTCATACTCTCACCTCTTATAAGCACATTTTTATCAACATTTTGCTGGGGTAACGCACTCCTCTGCCTGACGGTAAGCAGCCAATGAAGTCCAGAAGTGGAAGACACTATTTTAATAGAAATTGTCTCAAACTGCTAGCATAGCGGCTTCATGATACTAGCGACACTATTGCAAATAGTAAAAATATAAATGAAGATGAGGTACGCATACGTTTCATACGTGCACACACACAAACTTTCGCATTTATAATATTAATAGGATGTTAATACATTTTTTAAGTCAAAATGTTTTAGTTTGTTCACGTACAAAAAACATATATATATATATATATATCTAACTAAATAAGTATAAACTCGGCAGGTAAATAAGTATAAACTCGGCAGGGTTACTAAACTAAAGTGTACTAGTATTAGTTGAAGAATACACATCATGTCAATTATAGGAATTTATCACAATGGTGTATTGTCATTGGGACTTAATTTTTAAGCGACTTCAAAAAATATTAATATTATATATATTATTAAATATTTTTTTGAATTCAATAATTCATAAAAATAGTTTTAAACGATTTTTTTGATCAGGCAATACATTTCACAGCAGCTGGGCTTTGAGTTTATTGGTTTAACCCACAGTAGTTATTTTTATTTCTACTAAATATTTAACAAACGTCATGATTCTAAACACTTATCTTTGCTTTCGCTACTATATAAATAATAAATATATAAATAATATATACTAAAAAATATACATACTTACTAAACGAAATAATAAAAGATACTAAAAAAATAATTCATTATTGGCGCGTCTATCAGATTTTAGTTCTGCGGTTTCGGACAAGTAAGGTCATTGTCTTATAGTTGTGCTACTGCTACTTGCCGCTAGAGGGCGAACTCGCACGCAATGTTTTTTTCGGGTGAGGCGCGGGGTGGTGAGGAAGCGAAACGCTCAAGGTCATATGTGACGGAACGCCCTTAAGCATTCGTAGTGTAAAGATTTTGGCCTTTTTTTTTTTTTTTTTTTATTTCTGTGATGCGGCTGTAATGTCACTGCGACCATGAATGGTCTATTGTGATCGCCGCTTTATCAAGCTAGAGTTCACCACTAAACCCTGCAGCTATGATATATTGCAGTATTTGCTTAGGGGTGAGCTCCTTAATTTCTTCAGGGCCCAGAGTGTGTTTCCCTAGAAGAAACTGACGCCTGTGTATGAGCGGGCCACATTCCCCCAGAAGATGGAGGGGCGTTTCATCTGCCTCTTTACATCGCCTGCAGGTGCGTGTTTCGCTTAGCCTTAGATTATGCATGTGCTTGTTTAAGCAACAATGACCTGTCAAGGCTCTTGACACAATGCGTAGATTGTTCCTACTCATCGCAAGGATAAGGTTATTGTACCTTCTGTTAAAGCCTTTGATCAGGGCTTTAGAGTGGTTCATTCCTGGCGATTCCGACCAGAGTTTGATGGCTGTTTCGATGCATGAGTTTGTAAGGGCATTTTGAGCTAGGCTTTTTGGTATTCCACAGAAGGGCTCTGGGCCCTGCTGAGTTCCATTAGCTCCCGCTCTCGCAAGTTCATCGGCGCACTCATTACCGATGACACCTGCATGACCTGGTACCCATCTGAGAACTACTCTATTCATATTACCTAGAGAGTTTAAACGATCCATGCACTCTTCAACTAGTTTCGATGTTACTACGTTCGAATCCAGTGCTAGTAGAGCGGCTTGGCTATCAGAATTTATATATATAGTCTGATTGGTGTAGCGCTTTTGCAGATTGGCTTCCGCGCATTCCACAATGGCGTATACTTCTGCTTGGAAGATGGAGGCGGTTTGTCCCAAAAAACACGCTTTTTTTGAGCTTTGGTCGCTCCCCATATATTCCACAGCCTACTTTTTGTCCTATTTTGGAGCCATCGGTATACCATACTAGGCAACCAGACTCAAAAGATATCTGGTCTTCGAGCCAGTTTTCCCTAGATGGCAATTCTATTGTGTATTGTTTTCCAAATACAAACCGGGGTAGGGTGGCATCCGTAGGCATGCAAAGTATTGGTATTTCCAGTATTGAGTTCTGTAAAGTCCTCAACTTCTGGGAGATCCAATTGCTTCTGCCTTGGATATGAGCCCTGTACATGCTAGCTTTCGCCTCTTTTTGTATGAATACATGAAGAGGCGGTAATCCAAGCAAAGCATTTAGCGCCATTCCGGGGCTAGTCGACATAGCTCCCGAGGCCATGAGGCAGACAGTTCTCTGTAAGCTGTCTAATTTCTTTATGGTGGTCGTTTGACGCGTCTTGTTATACCACACAACTGATGCGTACGTAATGATCGGCCTCACAATGGCAGTGTACAGCCAAATAGTTGTTCTAGGGGTTATGCCCCAATTGCTGCCCATCATACGGCCGCTAATTCCCATCGTCATCTTGGCTTTCTTTAGTACATTGTCCAAGTGTGAATTCCAAGTCAACTTTTGGTCGATTGTGACGCCCAAGTATTTGACTTCTGTGGAAAACGCAATCGTTTTACCATTAAGCTTTGGCATTTTTAGTTTATCCAATCGCTTCTTTTGTGTAAAAGGTACGATTACTGTTTTGTCAGCATTAACGGAGAGGTCACTTTTGACACACCACCTGCTAACAGTGTTCAGTCCCTTTTGCATAATACATGAGATGTTTGATTGACAAAATCCTCTGACTATAATTACCAAGTCATCTGCATAGGCTCGCGCATCTGAAGTTTTGCCAAATCAACTAGGAGTTCGTCCACAGCAAGGGTCCAGAGTAGTGGCGATAGAACTCCACCTTGTGGACAACCCCTTGCTGTAGATACTACAATTGCGATTTCATGAAGGGCTATTTTTGCACTCCTATGTGCAAGCATTGAATTCACCCATTTCACCGTTGTAGGGTCGACATCTTTACTTATCAGATAAAAGATTTTGGCCTTAGTAATTAGTTAAAATCTGTGCAAGAAAAGTCATTGTTGTTACTAAAATCTGATAGAAAATGTATTGTACCTAATGAATTATACTATTACTACAAAATATCATAATACTGATAGTTTTGTTTGTCATTACAGTCTTTACAAGCAATTTTGTTATCTATATCTGCAGAGACAAAGTGCTTTTTTGTATCAAAGAGGTAACTAAACGGAGCTTATTCGATGATAAGAACTTACCTTTACGTTCTACTAGGGCACGATGTTCCATTGCTGACATGTCGAACTAAGAATACGATAATATCAAGTTATTAATTAGGACGACGATAAATGCGACCTTGAGTGAAATATTCGAAAAATACCGCGATAAAAAAGGATTTCTTTAAAAGTCAAAATACACATATTTTGACTTTTAAAGAAATCTTTTTTATCGGATTTACTTTGAGATACATGAAAATGTGTCGTGTCAGTCGGTTACTATGGTTTCATTTACGACACCTACATTTATAACAATAATGAGAATGACTCAATAAGTAACACCTGAATAGTAGTTAAAATAAATAGTCTTTATGAATTTTTATAAGCGTCAATAGCTTCTCATTTCCAATTTCTCTATATCTATCCTTTATTTTCAAATATTATTAAACTAAACATGCCTACCTTTATTGTCACTCAATTTACGGGTACTAGTAGGGTACTAGTAGTGTAGCCTTGAATAAAAGTGAAGGTAATGCAATTTATTGCACCTAATGTTCTTGGAATCTATTATATTATCTACATATATTATATCAATATATTTTATTACGACTGACCACAATAAATAACCTAGGTACCTATCTATTGTAAATTGTAAAGATAGATACGTACTTCAAAATTATAGTATCGACAAATAATTGTCAGTAGCTTCTAAATGACAAATTAAAAGATAATTGGATAAAATGAAACTGATCGCAATTTTGGCAAGGAAGCGAGTTTATTTTAAAATTACTAAATTCGTTGATATAAGCATTACATGCTGTTAATTATGTTAAATTTCCAACTAATGGCCAACTTTTGCAGCACACAGTTTCCCTTACGCTCCAGTTGGTGGGCTGAGGGAAGCAGCAGTTCCCTAAAGCCCGACCAGTATTCCAATTCATTTCGAATTTCTGTAGATCATTCAAGCTTTTACTTCAATAAATAGCCCTACAAGTGGTATTTTTAATTCTTCGTTGTAAGTTACTAGACTTTCTAATAATGCTTTAAAATAAGTAATAAATAGTCATCACAAAAAATCATATCAGTGTAATTGTTTTATAATTTAATCTCATCTATACATATAATAAAATTGGAATGTCTGTTTGTAATATTGAAATAACATTTTTTACAATTTTTGTCTGTCTGTGTCTCTGTCTGTTTGTTCCGGCTAATCTCTGAAATGGCTTGACCGATTTTGACGGGACTTTTATTGGAAGGTAGCTAATGTACTAAGGAATAACTTAGGCTACGATTATTTTAGAAAAATAAAGTAATATTGATCGACTGTTAGGCGGAACGAAGTTCAGCTAGTCTATACATATAAAAAAATTGGAGTGTCGGTTTGTAATTTGAAATAACCGTTTTTTACTACATGTATATGAATATATATACGGTACATACACCAAAATAATATTTTTTACAATTTTTGTCTGTCTGTCTGTCTGTTTGTCTGTTTGTTCCGGCTAATCTCTGAAATGGCTGGACCGATTTTGACGGGACTTTTATTGGCAGGTAGCTGATGTAATAAGGTGTAACTTAGGCTACGTTTATTTTAGAAAAAAATATTTTCTTTTAGAAAAATAAAGTAATGTTGATCAACAAAGTTCGCCGGGTCAGCTAGTCATAACTATGTTTAGTGTTATTCGTTCTTCTATAGCTTTAGTGTAATCTCGTATAAAATGTAAGAACCAGGTATGTGTTATGTGAATTTAGTGCTTCAAGGTAGGGCTTCAGCTCTCTATAGTAAATGCCATGCGAAAATAACCAACTGTAACTCGTGTTCTCAAATCACAGGTTCGTGCCGCTTAAGCACCTTCGGGCAAAGAAAGTAGCGTAAGTACTTTGTTTTTTCTAGATCGGTTACCTGTTACTGTTAAAGTATTTGAGGTGAATGTTTAAGTAGATTACCTATTTCATAGTAACGCTGATGTTGTAGCAATTTTTTATTACTTGATCTATATCTATGACTACGAATTACTATATTCATACGCCCAACCGGGCAGATTTTGGTGATACCTATTTGTGATATGTGAACCTGTATGATACCCAAAATGTAATGAATAAATAAATGATTTGATTTGATTTGATTTGATTCGAACTTTGAAGATCCAAAATTTTTAAATATTTGGCTGTATTTAATTCAAGTATAGTATACTAATCTTTCGGTTATTATTTTCGCTTTTGATGCCAAGACGTAATATCGTAAGAAACTAAATACCTTCATTGACTGGCCTGTTGGTGTAGTGGTTAGTGACCCTGACTGCTAAGCCGGAGGTCGTTGGTTCGATTCTCACCCAGGACAAATCTTTGTGTGATGAGTATGATTGTTTGTTCTGTGTCTGGCTGTAATTTATCTATAATATGTATGTATTTACAAAAAATAAAAAATGTATTTATGTAGTATAACAGTTGTTTAGTACCCATAAAACAAGCAAATATAATTGCTTAATTTGGGGCTAGATGGCGCTGTGTGAATGTGGTAGAATATTATTATTATTATTATTATTATTCAACGGCACCTGATGGTTAACTTAGCATAGTTTTTTGTTAGTCACAGCCTTCTCTGTGCTCAGTGTGCTACAGTATTCGGTAGCTTGAAAACTTTAGCAATAACATACAAAATTACCTGCATGTACCGCGCGAGTGTATGCCGTTGATACCGGCAGATTGCAACTGCTATGTTTAAATTTAGAACGTTTTAGTTTCTATCGCCGATTGGCACGGAAAGCAAAGGCAACTTTCTTACCGCCTGCAATGAAATAAGCAAATGAATAAATAAATGCAATTTTTAACCATGTTTAGACGACAGCGTTTTGGCATACAGCCAGACGGACGGTCACGGAACGTTATATTTTATCTGTGCTAATGGCGAGGACAGTATTAAATTATGATGATAGTTTGTTTGTTACGATAGTAGTTAACCAGTTTGATGACAGCGATAACATTCAATATATTAATGTTTCATCAGAAAAGTTATTAAGTGTAGTGAAAGATATTGTACTCGCTTGGATACTTAAACTTATTATTGACTTCAAAAGCACTTTAAGTAAGTTCTAAGTACCTGGAAATAATATGTATAAATTAACATAAAAGGACAAATGTAGCAAAAATATATGAATGCATTAATTAATAGTTGAGTCATTAATACTCATTAAATATATATTATGTGCTTAAATAAAGAAAGAATGCAGCTGTCAGCTTTCAAATAGAGTGACACCACTAAATTCTTAGAATTTT
The DNA here is from genome assembly GCA_963082885.1 of Parascotia fuliginaria. Lineage (NCBI taxonomy): Eukaryota > Metazoa > Arthropoda > Insecta > Lepidoptera > Erebidae > Parascotia > Parascotia fuliginaria. Next base: position 5,726,144 of record OY720180.1, on the reverse strand, counting down.
CTTTTTCTTTTCCTTGATTTTTTTTAATAATACCTGATAGGTATTTAACTATTGATATGATAAAAGTAAAAAAATATTGTGACAGATGTAAAACACTTCGAGATAAAATGAAGGAAGTTTGTAATTTCATGCCTTGACGATGTAAGAATTTCGTCATTGCAGAAATATAAAAGTTAAACTAAATAATAATACAAATTTATTTAAAACACCGTTATTACACAAAACAAATTTGGCTAAGCCGGACAAAGTAAGAACATCGTATACTATTTTATTTTGTAAGTTGCCATGAGCCAGCATGGCGGATTTTCATAAATTAAATGAGTTTTCGCATATAAACTTTTTCTAGACCGCATGTTACGAGCCGGAGTTCCGAATTAATTAAAGAAAATGTTCCTGACTAATGAAAAGCTACTGTGTATTTTTGTTCCATTGTAACGTAACAAAGTTCAACGCTTTTAAACTTCAGACGTTCGTAAATTAAACATAGGGAAGCGTAACAGTTCCTTACATCAGTTCTATCACTAGTCCAATGTTTCTCCTCGCCTGCCAGTGTTTATATGGGAATCAATAAAACAAGGGACTCGCCAAAATGTAAACACGAATAATATCACCGTCCCTTTCTAGACAAAACTAACAGATAAGGACAGCAAACGAAATGTAGCGGCGAAATTCATTTGATTATCATTAAGTTAAAACAGGGCATGGCGCCGTTGATCGCGTGACGTCCCACTACGGAACATGCATCCCTGGAGAACTGTTTCCTGTGTTAATTTGTACGTATAACATAGTTCTTATCATTAGAGCAATAAAGTTGAAATTCGTTGTCATATTAAACTTTTCCTTTTGTCTTGTATCGTTATCATTATTAAGGTAATAAGTCATTGCGTTAAGTGGGTCTATAAAATGAGTCAGACTAGGTTAGGGTTTTTATCCGGAGAAAGGCAACTGCAGTATGACACAACATAGGCTGAGTTATTGTGGGTGAAACAAAGTTCACTGACCCCGTAAAGGTATCTTTGATGTTGTGTTGAGTCTATTGACAGTATTCTTCTATTATAAAAGTCCAAAAACTGGCAAAACATTATTTAAACTTTCATATTATAATCTTACGGCATACCTATTTAGGCACGTTTCTATTCTTGATTTCGTGGTGATTTGCTGAGATAGGTATGTATATTTTATTTATTGAGGATACATTATTTTCAATGTTAAAGCTTAGATGAATTAAGTATTACTTTAACTGTATATTAGTAAGTAAAGATAGTGTATAGAACTAAACTTCTAAATTTAAATCGAAGAAGTAGGTACTGCTATGTTGCCTACATGCAATACATGTCGTCGTTAAGTTTTTTGAAAATCATAAGCGGGACGGAATAACTATTTTAATAGCACTTCGTAATATATTTTTTTTGACTCATAGCCACTGAGGCGTGCAATATTGAGCTATAACAAATTATTCTTAATACGCATAAAACTAGAAGAAATTAGCATCGTGTTACTTCTTAATAGAGTTATTCATTTTAATAATCACGCATACACACAATATTTTATTATTTACTAGCTGCGATCCACGGCTTCACCCGCGTCTAAAAGGTGATTTGTCTCCCACGGGAACCAGACCATTTTTCAGGATACAAAGTAGTCTATGTCCGTCTCCGGCACCTAATCTATCTACATACTAATTTTCATCGAAATCAGTTAAGCCGTTTAGGCGCTGAGTGGTAAGAAATACACACACACACACACTGAACACCAACTTTCGCATTTATAATATTAATAGGATAGTAATTACGGAACATATAAATAGGGCAGCAATTTTCAAGCATAGGTTTTATAAAATAACGAACATTTTTCCTCATACAAGTGTCTACATACTTGGGTGAGAAATGACTAAGTACAGTAAATTTTCATTTAGAGAAATCATTAAATTATCTCACGATACATACTTGCATACCGCATGCGGCCCGCGCTTCATCTTAGTGCGGTCCGCATTATAACGAAAGAATAAATTCTTCACTTTTTAAAATTTTATTGGTACCTAGATATTAACACTTACCAGCTAATGAGTCTGTTCCTAATAAAAATATGTTTTTTATTTGTGCGGCCCTCCAATCTATTTGGTAATTTGATACTGACCCGGGATCATATCCGGTCTGGACAGCCCTGGTATAGAGTATTAAATACTATAGATAAAGTGGTGTCCACACAATACATTACCAATAAAACTTCAAACGCGTAGCCGAATCTTAACAGAGTCATTCACGGTCAATTTACTACAAAGAACTGTTTTATACTACAGAATATATTAACGCTCCAACCATTATTGGAGCGAGAACTAGTATTTATGCCGTACTAGCTGTTGCCCGCAGCTTCGCCCGCGTGAATGTCAGTTATATCTCTATTTATACATTGACGATTTTTCATACAAACTTTTATCCCCTATTTCAACCCCTTTAACTTTTTTTTCCTGAGGTCTAATCTATCTGTACAATAAATTTCATCAAAATCGGTTAAGGGGTTTAGGCGTGAAAGCGTAACAGACAGACAGACAGATAGAGTTACTTTCGCATTTATAATATTAGTATGGAAGTATGGATTATAGCTTCGCCTTAAAAAGCTTTTCTTACTTACATAGAAATGGCTTAATTATGTACGCAATTAAATAAGCCGTTATGGACATATACGCCTACGTTTGACGCATATTTAAATCGTTAAAGTGCATTTTGTCGATGGAGAAACGTGGTAGGTATGCTCTGTATTAATGTGCGATACATATTCAATGGTAATATTACGGCGGTTTTATGGGTATTAGAAAATTGTAAGATTGTGTGAGGTAATTCATGTCTGTGTTACAATTTAGTTGATTGTTATGAAAAATTTGAATAGGTAGAAGCAATAGGTATATTATTAAGAATCAAAAAGCCATTTAGGCTGTAGAGCGTGCCAAAGAAATAGACATACATACATAATTATATACATACATACATACGCTCAAAAACATTACCCTTCTTTACTGCGTCAGTTGGGCAAAAAGACACCGACTTGATGTACACGATGAATACTCGACGTAGAATATTACTTCTAAAAAGTGTCGCTTTAGATCAGGTGGATGTTATATGTCCTTCAATTAAGTTTTAATTATAACACTAAATTCACAGTAGGCGGCTGTTTGGCTGAACCCTTGGCATTACAAAAGTCCGCAAGCGGTGGTTACTTACTATCTAAACGGCTCAGTTCGTCTTCCAGGTAGTTAATAACCAATTACTAATTACATCAACTCAATGCGAGATTTATGAAACATTATAAAAAATACTATTCGTAAATCTTTCTCTTGTCCGACTCTCTTGAATTGAAGCAATATTGCAGTATAAACGAGAAATATCAAAAAACATATTCTACATATTAAAGACGACTATTTAGATAACAAATATTGATACAGATGTAAGTTTCTCAATATGGATATGTCCTCAAACTATCGTCAACGAGAGTACGGCCAAGAATTTTGAATTAGATAATAACACGAGGGTAGATAGCGTGAAAGCGTCTTGAATGTAAGACCTTGGCAAGGCTGCAAGCTGAAAACGAGATTCAAATGGTTGGAAGTAAGGCTGTGTTTACATTAGTCTGATGGTCTGCGAGTATGTTGATGAACTTTGGAGCTGCTGTGTTAATTAACTGAAACTTAAAATAGCTTCACGCTTTTTTCCTCGTATGGGTAGGCAGGTAAAGGTGTGTAAAATCCTCATTTTGCCAGCTACGAGTATGTTGGGTCCTATGTAACAGACTTTGAGCCACTCCATAATCATAATGAATTTCTAGACCGAAAATTCTAAACCACTTTATCTGATACGGAAGACTGCCATGCAGCCTTCATACCACCGCCGAACCAGAAAGACTCCTATTTAACTTGTTTCATTATTTCACTGCTGAAGCTTTTTCCTTAATAACCAACCAAGTAAAATAAAACTTGTTACATTTGTCATTTGTTTTTAATTTTTTTTATTTCGCTCTATTGTGTACAGTTTTGTAGGCCACATTGTATACAATATTTTATGTTGCATTCGTTAAACGTTCTGTATCTGTTCATGAATGGATGCGCTGCAGTTACGAGTACGTGCATTGGATGTGGTAGCCCGTAGGTCTCAATGTGCCAACAGAGAACAAGCCTGCTGACAAATATCTGCTGATATTTGCTCCCTTGTCACGAGCCTTAGGTTTAATTAATGTGATATTGGAGATCAATATCTTTCATTGTAGCTTGTCGGAACGGAAACGGTATAGTGTAATTTTGAAAGTAGGTAAGTAATTTATCTGAGCAAAATGTTTTTGATAAAAATAAAATTTCGTAAAATGGCATCTATATATACATTTAATTATAGTGTAATACTGAGACTCTGATTCTTTGTCATCCAGAATCAGATTTTTAAAAAAGAAAATTTCTTCCGTAAAGTTTTATGTGTATTATATGTAGGTAGTACTTGTGTATGTGTACTGGTTGTAGTATATGTGTAGTCTAAATTAATATTATAAAGAGCAAAATTCTTTCACTTTTAGAAATCAATAAATTGACTTTATTGTTATCAGAATTTATATCAAGAGCATTATACTTAAATTTTAAGAGGAAAGAGAAATAAAGTGTCCGTCATGACGATGTGACCACACAACTCGTTTCACCAAACTTGTATTAGGTACATATCTCATTAAATAACTTATCGCCTGTCGATTAACGGGTAACAAGAACCTTCCAAGAAACAACATTATTTTCTGTTACATTCTTCATAAATCAGTACTTACTTATGACAAACAGTTTGTTTAAGTAGAAGTGCACCTAACACAAATGTGTACTGAGTTTATATTTTAAAGTTTGTACGAAGCTTATTATATCTGCTTGAGGTCGATATGTATTGCTCTAGGTGGAACGCTAAAAAAAAAAAAAGAATTCTAAAGAATTACGTCGAATTATGTTTTGACAAGCAGATTTTGTTAGATAGGGCACTAAAACAGTTTTGATATTTAGTTTTTTAGGTCATTCTTATTTTAACAATTGGTAGGTAACTTTTTTACAAAGCGGCTAGCTAGTAAATAACAGTTTAAATCAACAGCCTAGATACTCGTTGACTGTGTTTTAATCAATAAAAATATTTTCATCGTATAATAGAACTAGAACCTTGTTAATGGCAGTATGTATAGCTTCATGTATATAGGCGCATTTCCTATTAGTTAGGTATGTAATGGTTTATAGGCACATCTCTTAGCCACTTCCTCGTTCATGGTCAGCAAAAAGTGCTTAATGACTTTCTCTATAGAGTTTTTGTGACGGCTCTGTGGACCTTCGACAGATGTGTATATGTATGGCATTTATAGATACTGTTCTAACTGTACTTTGTCTATCTCTCTGACTATCCTTTAAGAAAATATACGTTTAAAAGCATTTTTAGGTTTTTATGTGATCTATGGATATCTATGAAAGTAGGTTATTGAATGATGGTGTAATATGTCTATTGAATTATCTATTTGATAATTGTGATGTCCGCCGCAAAGTTAACCTGATATTCGACTTGCTAAACTTTTGACACAGGCTTTTAGTTACGAGATGAATATGAAAGGTTTGTTTACAAATTTATTCTACTTCTTCTGTTTCAGTCTACGTAATCCAAAAATCTAAGATTACCACTGTTTAATGTAAAGCAAAACTGTGAGTAAACAAGTTTTTTGTTACAAAACAGAAGTACAAGTTACATTTGCAAAGAATCGCAACTCCAACCAAATAGCTCGACTTCGCTTTCCTTTTGTATACTTGTCCAATTTGCACTCGAAGTTAAGTTACTTACATGCTTTTTATTCTGCGGTATGTTAATTATTTTAGGAATGTTGTCGGCTTCTGGTAAAGACTGCACAAGTAAATACGATGCAATTTTAACGAAATGAGCAATCGGAAACTTCACATACACAACTTTATTGTATTGCGGATAAATGCAGAGAAACTGAGCTTTGTAAGTAACACAACCATGTTAGTACGAAGTAAGTGCACGGTAATTTGAGTACATTTTACTATTAAGAATCAGTGTTTACTATGCTAAGTTCAATAACAACAATGTAATGAAAACGTGAAGTCCTCAGTCTAGAAGATGGAACCACTTAATTCATCCCGTGGAGGTTGTAACAGACGACTAAGTTAATTTTCAGGTAACGGCCAGCAGCGTTATCTGCATACTACCAAGCATCGCCTTAGCGTGGTAACTGAGGCAATAAAATTTAGGAAAATTTCACGAGTTTTCAGTTTATAAACCAAGACTTTAGCACTACACTTATTAAAGTCGACCACATATTTGCTTTAACACATATAACAAAATTCTATCAAAATTAAAATTCAATAAGACTTATTATGACAGTGACAACTGTAACTGTACTAAGGTCACTTGCAAACAAAAATTGACATTATTGTTTTCTGATGTGCAAACGACATTTAAAGCAATTTTATTGTCGACTACACAAACACTGCGGCGACATTACGTTAGTCTAAAAAACTGTTTTATTAACTAATTTTACAAATATACAACATTACCTTTAGAAAACTAAGCAATGATATCACGATTACACGTTATATAATCCCGTAAACATGGAAAACCTTCCTTTTTTGTCAGCACACGTTGAGCTTAATTTATTCCACGGAATGGGTCGGGTCAACCCTGAACATTACGAATACATTTGTACCAGATTGTATTATATTTTGAACATATTTTGTCGTGTAATTAGAATTATACTTAGTTGTAATCTGGTCAGATATAACTTGAGTTATTTTAAGGCTATCAAATCTAGATTATCTAGATTCAACATTTTATACGATCTTATTGGTGCAGTAGAATTGTTAGACGAAGCAATGAACGCTGGCATAATTTCAAATTTAAAGGTTAATTAGTAGAATTTAGGGCTTAACTCATGTGCAATAAAATTAAATTAATGTCATATCGCAGTCATCTAAGGCAAACTCGAGCCTAACTAGATTATTTTCTAACAAATATGAGAGAAATAACAGGACCTGCTTATATTTGTAGAATTAAGCATGAGTTCTTAATAATATCATGCAGCTTAAGAGTGTAAGTATTTCGTAAATAGATATAGTAAACTACCATACCTTTACAATAAAATTACTATACTATTAAAGCTATGGTGAGAGCAAAAATATAAACTTAAACAATGTATTGTAATGTAATTTCTAAGTCATAACCGAAAAGCTTAGCTGCCTCTACTAGTAAATGAACTTGTATTCTCAGTAACCTATTTACTGTAATACCCTTGTCGGTCCACGTCAAATAAATACCAAATGAACAGCTCAAATTTTCCAGTTAGATACACTTTAATAACATTATTTAAAACATATTTGCCTCTTTACCCATTTGTTGACCGAAATCTTTTGCGAACAACCTTTATAATCCTATTTCTGAACGTGGCTGTTCGGTCAGTTTGTATGCCACCTTAAATCATTCCGGTACTTAAATTTTACCTAATCCTTCTGTTTGACCCACTTTTCCTTGATTGTGGTTAACAGATTATATAAGAACAGATAAAGAGAATATAATGAGTAAAGAATGTACGAAGCGCTCCGTGACTTAAATTTAATGATGCATTAAATTGTATTTCGAAAGTTGAAAAGTACTGTAATGCTAACTAAGGTAATTGAATGATCATGAGTAAGTAATGAAAAGTAATAAAAGATTATAAACTTAATCGAAGAGACAAATAATTTTGTTAATAAGGGTCAAAACAAGTGCCCCAGGTGAACTCTGAAAATTGATGGGTTAAAACCTGTCAATTTATTTCGTTTATCGAAATTACAACCTACACTTTGTGGCCTCCCTGTGCTTCAGAAGACATGCTGAGCTCTTGTTTCTGTTTGTCGTAGCAACATCTATGACAATCTTTATAGGTACTTAGTAGTTAGATAGCTCAATCAAACTGACTTGCGGAAAGCAGTCGCTTCATGAAATATACTGATATTCAATCATTATTAATAAAGTTACACTTGCAAGTGCAGAGGTTAACTGAACTCAAAAATGAACGAATGAACGAACGAGAGACGAAATGCGGTCGATTATTGAACTTGGCGACGAAAATGACTGACGGAGACACAAATGAGTCAGTGTCGTAAAATTTAACGTGACACCCAGCGCCTTTGATAGTGACGATGGCATAAGAAAGTGCCCATAAACGGAATTGATGAACCTCCCGCGGCCTAATGTCGTACTGATGTTGGTGTGTACCGAGCCTTATATTGATTTAGAATCGACTGTTAGATTCGTCAGTAATAAAGACACAGTTCGTTTTGATAAGAAATATTTGTTTTGATTTTGTTGAAGAAAGTGTAGGGAATGTCACTTGGTCGCTGTTTCTAAGGTTGACCTATTGACATAGAGGAGTTGGTGATAGTTGATTGATGGAACTGATTAACACAATTCAAACTTTTTGATACTAATATAATCAGAATGGTAGGTATAGAAATAGCTTCATTGGTATTTTAATTATTTTTTGTTGCGCGATATTTGAAAAAACAGTAGCTTATGAAGATATAACCGTTACCCCTTCATTAAAATAAATTAACATTACCATTGCCTAGCTATATTAAACAAAATGTCATTACTTCATAAACCAAGAATGTTTATTTAGTATTCAACGATAACAGACAACTAGCCAAAGGTGTCTTAGATCGTAACTTTACCGGTTAAGTTATAACGTTGAATATAGTCTGTTTTAGCTTTATTTAGCTAAGTTTGTGAGATTTAGTACCGTAGTTATTTAATTGATATTGTTTGTATGATAGCGATGGCAGTGTGAACCTTAGAGCATGAACTATATAAGCTACTAGCTGTTGCTCGCGACTTCGTTCGCGTGAAAATTCAGATGGGTGCCTCTATGAGAATATTGCGTGCCTGATTTTATGGCAATCGTACATTGTATCAGTATTATCCGTCTCTATGGCGAATCCAGTTTAAACCCGCTACCGCTAAAACTGACAAACCACTTTCACACAAACTTGCGACTCTTATTTGCCCATTTAATAAGGGTGGTTCCCTTCCTATCCCTAATCCTACTATAAAAACTATAGAAGTTTCATACAAACTTTGCCACCCCTTTATACCCCCTTAGGGGATGGATTTCGCAAAATTCCGTCTAAGTGAGCACCTATATTCTAATAGGAATGACAATGCAAAGTTTGAGATTCTTAGCACTTGTTTTCTGAGATTTCGTGATAAGTGAGTGAGTGACCTTTTGGGCTTCGCTCGCGTGAATGTCGTTTTCTCCAATAGACATTTTTATATTGTTTAAATACTGTTTTTCATACTATTTTTAATCTCCTATTCATACAAATGCTCTTTCACCTACCTAAAGATATCCCTCGTAAATCAATATACAATACACAAAGGCAAATTTTCACTACAATAACTTTCCCCTTCCCCTTCTTCCCTATTGCACTTTTTCTTCACTCTCCACAGTTTCCTCCTTCCTCTCCTCCTCTCCCCTTCCCCTCTTCACCTCCTTCAGTATCCCTTGCCCCTCCTCCAGCATCTCTTGCCGTTTCCTACACTTCCCTCTACCTTGTCTTCTCGCTTTCCCCTCTCTTCCCTCTTCCTTCTCCTTCCTTTTCCCTCTTTCCTCTCATTCCTATCGCTTCCTATCCCTTCCCCTCCCTTTTTCCATCATTCGAGAGCTCCTCTCTTTTCGCGTTCCTTCCCCCTCCCTTCCTCTACCGTCTCCCTCACTTTCCTCTCATTTTCCCTTCATTCACCCCTCACTTTCCCCTCACTTCCCTCACTTCCCCTCACTCTCTCCCTCACTTCCGCCTCACTCCCACTCACTGCCCCCTCACTCCCCCTCAATTTCCCCTCACTTCCCTCTCACTTCCTCCTCACTTCCCCTCACTTTCCTCTTACGTTCCTCTAACATTCCCCTCACTTTCCCCTCACTTCTCCCTCACTTCTTCCTGGCTTTCCCCTTACTTCCCTCTGACTTCTCCCTAACTTTCACTTCACTTCTTCCGCATTTCCCCCAAGCTTCCTCTTCACTTCTTTCTCACTTTCCTCTCACTTCCCCATCATTTCCCTCTCACTTACCCCTCCCTTCCTCCTTTTCCTCCCTCCTTTCCCCCCCTCCCCCTGCTAAAGATCTTTGTTTAGAATATTTCATCCCTAATTTCACCCCTCTAAATCCACCCTTGTCAAAATAAAATTATAATGATATTTTTTAACCGACTTTAAAAAAAGGAGGAGGTTTCTCAATTCGACCGTATATATATATATTTTTTATGTGTGTTCGCGGATAACTCCGTCATTTATGAACCGATTTTGATGATTCTTTTCTATTAGAAAGGAGATGTCCCAAGGGTGGTACCATGATAAGGAAACCAGGATCTGATGATGGCATCCTAGAGAAATCGAGGGGAACTTTCGAAAATCGTAGTGACGTCTAGTGCATTTGTCGATCTGATGATGGACCATAAAGACAGTCGAGGGAACTCCTCAACGATTTAAAGCAATTACTTGGTGTTTTGACTTAATTCATTTCTAATGATGAGAACTTTGCTCCCATATGGGTTATAAGTGCCATTACAGGTGACCATAGATAGTCGAGCGAATTCCTCAACAGCAGTCATGTCGGGCTTACTTCATACGGTTCAATATGCCAAAATGTTTAGTGTTTTCAAAATATTTAAATAGAAGTATTCCAAAACAAAATTTTAAAACTGTAAGTTAAAAAATGAAGAAGATTCATACAATCGATTTCATCCCTTTTCACACACTTAGGAATTAAATTTGAAAAAACCCTTTTTTAGTACAACCTCTAGACATTTAGACAAACACACCCTCCAAATTTTAAGTCATTACGACCAGCAGTTTAGGCTGTGCGTTGTCTGTTAGTCAGTCAGTCAGTCAGGACAAAGCCTTATATAATATGTATGGGTGTCTGGATGTATGGATTAGACGTATAGCCATCGGGGATCAAAGCATACAGGCTGCTAGGAACGTTAACACGTGATAGAGCCACATAAAGCTGACCGTGCAAAAAACAGCTAATACAGACAAAAATTGTAACAATCATTGTTTTGGGTTCTATTTGCGTTGATAAAGGCCCCAATATTTATTTTTCTCATGTATCTTCCATATACAGACAGCGATCGGTTACATTTTTATTATATGTATAGATTATTTGTTTTTCACGACACTTTAAAGTGGTTTTGAGCTTTAAATTTGTCTTAAAGAAAGTTCATGAAATTATTGATATCGGTACTATGAAAGATTTTCTAAAAGTATGTGATTTTGGGCATTTTCTAAAATTTTACAACTAAAAACCATGATTTACTGATTATATTTCTACGGTGTGCTTACTTGATTTTTACTACAGTTGCCTAGAACAATCCGTATCAGGGCCTGATCACTCACCAAAATAACAACAGAACAATTTATACAGAAAGTCAAACTTCTTTAAAGATTATTAATGTATGTAATGAATATCACCTTAGTCCTTCAAAAAACTATTTGTGAAAAATGTTAGCTATTTAAAATAGTTCTACTATAGTTCCTAAATACTTGTTGTTCCAACAACGATGAACATACCGCATGCAGGATAATTTATTCACCAGTATGCACTTAGTAAAACGTTAGCTAAGCAAAAGCATATACTCCAGCATGTTCCCGAGTATTAAGTTATAGTGTTCATTTTCCAGTAATACGTACTTACAACACACGTTTGAATGTAGTATTTGTATTATACCGGTTCTTAAATATCTGCTACAACAAGTTATAAATTACTACTGTTTATATTGATATTATATTACTAGCGACTCGTTCCGGCTTCGTACATAAATTTATGCATATAAACTTCTAATCACGACTTTCAATAATAATATGCTACAAATATTCTAATGTAATTGGCAGGTATATAAAATACGATAAGAATAATGCTATTATAGGAATAGCTTAATAATTTCTTAAGACATACTATAATGCCTGAAGCGAAGTAATTTTTTCACTTCTTTTCCTCTTTTATTATGACGCTCCCGTACCAATAAAAGAACAAAGTAATGCGGATAGCTTTGCCGTTTGTGACTTAATAAATATTATGGTTATAGAAAATAAAGTGCTTACAGAATTTTGAATCAAGCAATTATTTGGGTATCGCACAAAAATTTGTCTCTAATAGGAACTCAGTCCACGAAAATTCACGCAATAGTAGGTAGTAGCAATTTGGCCACAGTAAGCCCTTGACACATGCACTCTGATACTGTGCAAGAATTATGTCAAATGTTTCATACCTATAATCTAAAATAGTATTCAAACCGTGAGAATCGTTCTACGTAAGTGCGGTAAGGAATTGCGCTATTGAGCATCTCAGCTGTTGAAGTAACTCCGGCTTTTATAAGATTATAACAAAACAACATTAAAAATGTAGGTATTAAGAGTTTATGAAAATTCTAGTATTTACCAAATTCTTATCTCTTCGCTGCCTCAACATTATAAAAATAGAACGTACTTTACTTTATATCCAAGTTAAGGCTTTTTCTGTACAGAGCTTTCTTTACAAGTTTTAAATCTATTATTTACCAGTAGGAATACTATACTATCTAAAAAAGATTTGCTATGGCTATCTTCTTCTGTAATATGGAGTACATCAACCGGGCTGATACAATTCGAGTCGAAAATCTCACTAAGCTAATAGACAAAATGAAGAAATATAATTTCCTGAATTACGACATTATATCTACGAAACCTCTGTCGTTGAAAGAATAATGATATCATATCTTCTTTGACTGCAACCTGTACAGATTCACGACAATGAAAACACTCCTGTATATCTTTGTTTTCCTGGTACAATGTTTGCCTTAATGCCCCTCTTGGGGACCGACCGGGAAGGGGAGATTGTCTTTATTATTTGTAATCAGAAATCATACGACGTATAAGATAAATGATTATTAGCATTGTGCTATTTTTATTTTCTGTTCATACAATTTACTTTCTATTGTACTTCTCGTGTTGTATCTTTTTACGAAGCAGGTAAACAAATATGTTTACGATCTTCCTGAAATTAAGGGTTACGGCATAGATGTTTACAATGTCAGATGTAGGCATAACACAGATGTAGCGAATTAGTGAAGGGATTTAAATACGAGTATTTATAGAAGTCTTCGAACAAAAAGTTATTGATGAAAATACACACTGCACACACACAAAACTAACCAACTTAATTGCTTATTGATTAAGATCCAATCCCAGGCTAACAGGTAGTATTGAATCACTAGGCTTAAGGAGAGACGTTGCCTCCTTATGTGTATTCTATCGCCTGTGCAATGGGCTGTGTTCTGAGGAATTGTTTAGGATGGTGCCAACGGCCACTTTTTATCATCGCACCTCCCGCCATTGGCTGGGAGTTCATCCTCACACCTTAGAACCTCTTAGGTCCCGTACAGGTAACAGATGGCAGCATCGTGCAGATGTGCGTAAATAAACAATGCAAGCAGTGTTGAGATGGATGCAAAAACCCCGAGCCGTATAATGTGTCTACCTTGATAAGGCAGTTTATGAAAATTTATTCATCTCAGTGAATAAGAACAGTTTATTCAAACTACTAATATAATATAAACTAAAATAAAATAATTTTTAACAAAAAGAAAACCGACTTCAACCAGGAAGGAAACTAAAAAGTAAAAAATAAATTTACACAGCACATAGTAAATTGTATTTTGATTCAATTAATCAAAAATATTTAAATAAGTATTTTATAATTTTGAAGTTGGTGCCAAGTAAAACAATAACTAGGTACTTATAGGTATTATCAATCTTAATTTGCTATTGTAGTAAGATTTTTATAGTATTTAGATATTGAGTATTTACTTGGCACCAACTTCAAAATTATAAAATACTTATTTAAATATTTTTGATTACCTAAATCAAAATACGAATTACTTTGTGCTATGTAAATTTATTTTTTACTTTTTAGTTTCCTTCTTCGTTGAAGTCGGTTTATTTTTTGTTAAAAATTATTTTATTTTACATTTTTAGTGATGGGTAGACCTAAATCTTACTTAGGTATTTAATAAAATTTATTTTTATTTTTGTAAACACTAAACATTTTTTTATTTATTTTATTTTTTATTTTATTTTTTTATGCACAAAACACTGTACAAAGGCGAGCTTAATGCCAAAGGCATTCTCTACCAGCCAACCTTTGGGTGATGCAGAGATGAAACCAGGTAGGTGCTTTATGTAGTGAGTACCTAGTTAGAATAAGTACTTACTTATGAATACAAAAATACAAAATTAAACAAATTAAATACTCAATATATACATAGATATCATACCAATATATACATACGTATACAAATATATACATACATATACCAATAAATATATAATATATACATAATGAACGCTAAGATGATTCCGCTAATAACTTACTGTAAAGCTGACGAACTCTTGCCTTAAAGATGTCACGGGTAGTGGACATCCTGATCTCGAGAGGGAGCGCATTCCAAAGAAGAATGGACTGAATGCTGAAAGATGAATGTATAAGACTTGAGCCATGAAGAGGGCAAAAAAGTAGAAGATTATTAGATGAACGAAGATTTTTGTCATGTGTGCTAGAAAGGTATTGGAAATGAGAAGTTAAATAAGTGGGAGCGTTAGGGGAGTTCAGTATGGAGTAAAGAGTACTTAAAGCTCGCCAACTACGCCGCTAGCGGATAGGTAGCCATTGCAGCTGGGAGCGATGTGTGGATACATGATCGTACTTACGAAGGTTAAAAATGAATCTAATGCAATTGTTGAGAAGTCGGTCAAGTTTATTGAGCAGATCTGCATTCAGGTTTGCAAACATTTTGGCATATTGAACCGTATGAAGTAAGCCCGACATGACTGGTATTGAGGAATTCCCTCGACTGTCTATGGTTACCTGTAATGGCACTTGTAACCCATATGGGAGCAAAGTTCTCATCATTAGAAATGAATTAAGTCCAAACACCAAGTAATTGCTTTAAATCGTTGAGGAGTTTCCTCGACTGTCTTTATGGTCCATCATCGGATCGACTCCCAACCTTCACTAAATAGTAGTGCTTTAAAATACATAATAAAAAACATAACAAATGCACTAGACGTCGGTACGATTTTCAAAAGTTTTCCACGATTTCTCTGGGATGCCATCATCAGATCCTGGTTTCCTTATCATGGTACCACCCTTGAAATATCTTCTTTCTAACAAACAAAGAATCATCAAAATCGGTTCGTAAATGACGGAGTTATTCGCGAACACACAAAAAAAAAAATATATATATACGGTCGAATTGAGAAACCTCCTCCTTTTTTTGAAGTCGGTTAAAAATAACAATTAACTCGATATTGGTGACGTCAATATGACGAAATATCTTATTATGACTCAAATTGCCTTTAACAGACCTATGACATTAGGAACTCTTGTAAAATTATCAAAAATATATAGATATCCTTCTTACAAAATGCAATAAAATTTGCTCCTCAAAAATTTATATTCTTGAGCAGTCGAACATCTCCTGCAACAAGGCACTCAAGGCTCTCAATATTTATTATAATACTAGCTGACCTGGCGAACTTCGTAACGCCTAACAGTCGATTCTTTAATTATTTTATTTAGACAATTTTTAAATTTTTCTCTCCGTAAGAACCATCCTCGTACTTCAAGAAATATTAAAATAAAAGAATTAGCGAAATCGATTCAGCTGCTCTTGAGATTTGCGCTTAGCAACACATTCAGCGATTAATTTTAGATTTGTAATAACAAGAGTATGTAGTTTTCCAGTTTTTCTTCACCCACACTCATACATAGCATCGACCGTTATATAGAACCAGCAGTTCCTATCTCCTAGAAGAGCATCAAGGTGCCGTTGTCCATGTGTAGTTTTTTTACTAAGTCCAATTAATTTCAACGAACTCATTAGCTAAAATTAACATACCTAATAAATAAGTTAAATAACCTTTATATATTAGTAAAATTAGCAAATCACAATACGTAGTAAAATTTACATTGTTAAACATGGACATTATTTTATTTTCTCTGAGGCCGTTCGGTGGCGCTGGTCTTATAGACTGGGAGGTTGGCGCTAAGTTGCTGGGATGTACGCTTATGATGCTGGCACTGGCTGTACTTAACGGTGGGTTACGTGCAATGAGGCAGCTTCTCAAAATCACAACGTCGGATTATGACGGGTAAAAAAGTTATTCGATCTTTTCAAATGTCCAAACCTATAAGACTATATTTTAGGTGTCACCGATAAAAGTAATAATTAATTAATAAATAAATAAAATAACGTTTTTGTCGGAAAAGCATCCTTAACCATGTGTTTGTAACAATGTTCTTATTATCTATGTTAGTAACATTACATACATTATTTAGTGCGTTTCAAAATTAGTGCATTTGAGGGATATCCCAAGAAGTTTTGGTTGCAGTATATTATTGCGTTTATTTCGTATATTTTTGTAACTAGAATGCAGCAAAAAAATTACATAGATCCTGCTTAGAAGCGGCTTCACGCCGTACTAATGGCCGCCGGCTTCTGCACTGCAATTTTATTTATAGTCATTTCAAGTCATTTGGAGTGAGGTTAGCAATCATTTTTTAACTAACGAAATAAAGTGAATTTCAATAAAATTGAAAGAATAAGGTTCTTTTTAGAACAAAGAGTATAGTAATATATATTTTTTACAGTAATTACGCTTTGTTTAAACCAGAACATGCAATAAAGTTGCAACATAAAACGTAAAATTTGGTATAACTCTTTTCATTAATCATCAATTTAAATTATAAATAATCGAAAATCTATTCCATTATCCATCAAGAAAAGTATATAAGTAATGTTTACTGTATCTAATTTAGTCAAATATATTAATATCAATGTGAGATTTAGGACTCAAATTGACTCTGTAAGGATTTTTCTGTAAACTAGATGTGGGAAATTGATCACCACAAAGCAAGTAAAGGAGATTTTGTAAATGTGTTCTATTAAAAAACAATACTAACAATTGGACTCCCTTTTCCATGTATTTAAAAGTTACAAAGCATTATCTAAAATGGTAAATTAGGCGCTCAAAAACTAAAAATTTCGCATAAAAACGTGAAATGGCTCTTAATTTAAAAAAATGTGTGTCACTGCAATATTCTCAGAACAAAACATGGTTTGCCAAAAAAATGATCTACGAAATGACTATCGGATTTAAAATTATTGGATGATACCATAACTCTATCTTTTTTATTCCTACTATAAATAAATTGTGCAACGGAATTCACGGCAATTATAGCCACTGGACTTAATACATACAGGAAAATGTAATTATATAGCAGAGTGATGCGTTGAGCGATAACATGTCACTGATAGAGTGCACTGTAATTATAAATCATTCAGTTTGTGCTCACACCCGACCACTCGGAGCTTCATTTACCGCACATCATGTAAACTCAACAACCAACCTATATTTCTGTATCGTACATTAATTAACCTCTCTTACATGAGCCGGATACCTTGTCCGGCGTGTATCGACATGGCCCGTTGTGTCCCAGATGGTGCATAATCTAAACTCCAAATCCGTACAACGTACGGGTAGTGGGCACTGAGGCCATGAGCGGTGTCCCGTGGCCATAACAAGTGAAGCTCCGTCTAAAACATTTGCATAGAAATTAACCCACCGTCCGCTTAACCGACATTTCACACAAAATAAATAATTCGGCCATGCTTACGGCGCAGATGCCGTAGAATATATTAACCTGTTTGTAAATCTTTCTTTGCTACCTTGCATTTTTTCCTGCCCCTATTTTCTTTTGACTTATTCGACGAAAAATAAAGAATGTTCATACATATTATATTTTTTTTGTCAGAAACCATTTGGGCACGCTTGTCGTTAGGATAGTGGTATATGTATACTTAAAATAATATGAAAGTCAGAAGCTCGAGAAAGTTGACGGCGCTGTTGTATATGAATATCGTTAATATCCCTTAGCTACGTTGGATTTGAGTATAGAGGTGTTAAAACGACAATCAAAGTAAACGTCGTCATCACTATAATAATATCACGTGCTGGTAGGACGTCTACCAATTAGACGGATGATGGACGAATTGCTTTCTATAGGCTCAAGTTCAATATAACCTTTGATGCAGGCTATGTACAGCAGTGGACGATCATTGAAAATACTATGCTTAATAATGTGCAATTACAAATGGAAACTAGGTTCAGTATATTATCTAGTTAGAAAAAGATACGGCGGAAGATAATTAAGTCAGTTAAGCTGATGTTACAGAAATAGCTGATGATAAAAAAAAAGTCGAAGGGGCAGTGGATAAGGTACCCGCTTAGTTAACACGAGGTAGTGGGTCCGAACCCGGACAAGTAACTATGTGATTTTTTAGATCATAAGTAATTGTACTTTCTAAGTTTATCTTGGACATTTCTGGCTGATGGTGAACATGGATGACGGGAATAACATTGTGAGGAAACCTGGACTTAAGTCTGAAAGCAAGCGTGGTGATTAATGCTCATGCCTTCGCTATATGGGAAGAAGCCTTTGCCCTGTAGTGGGACAGTAACAGGCTGGTATCTCAGAACAAAGATTAAGCTGGTATTATAAGCTGATGACATCGGGCGCATAAGCTCATAGTAAATTTTACGCTTATTGTTCTGTATTAAATTATACGGCAAAAATAGCGTGCATAGGAAGTCCGACTGGTGGTTTACAGTTACGCATTCAAGCGGCAGGTACATGACCTATAGAACCTTAACACAATTGACTGTTTGTCGATCTTAGTTACTGATTGTACATAGCCTTGGTACAGTTAGTACGTTTACAAAAGCTCTAGTTTTATTCAATTAATGAGTGAATGAGAGGAACGTAGTGTTTTGTTTTTTAAAAAGGTGGCAAAAAAGCATATTTATAGCCTGGTTTGTGGTTACCGTGGCTTATGGAAGTACTCGTAGCTGCATTGTTTCTAAACATTTCGAAAATGGTCACTATGAGAGCGTAGAGTTTTAGAAAGAAGTAGGAAAAAAGAACGATATAAAGATAGTGGGCCTACAACGCTTGCAATTGCCAAACAATGCGTAAAAGTACAGGCCACTACGAGTACATTATCTTATTCCTTCTAAAACAAGCAAATATCTAAAACTTTAAAATATACAATATATGAAGTTTAAAACAATTACAAAATTATGACGTGACGAATTATCATTTGTTAAGTTTGCTCAATATTTTAATATTGTATGGACAGATTAATCGTATCGACTGTCAGACAATTTATTAACTGGACAGCGATCGATAATACCTTTCATAATCTCAACATTTTACAAGGGACGAACACGTGCAGGTAATGTGACTTTTAGTAATCAATAATGCAATGAAAATTGGCTTATACCTGACCGTATTCAAATGTAGATTGCATACATTCCAATTTTATTTTATAATTTATGGCTGTGGACATTTTGGATTTTCTATGTGAGGATAAAATTTATGATAGAATAGAATATTCTTTATTGCACACAACATATTACAGAACAACTAACAGAACAGTAAAATATTATACTTATTTAACGCTAAAAGCAAACTTGTCTAGATATGCCAGACAACCAGACAATCTTTGGATGGACTAAACATTAAAAGAATATTTATGATGTAAATGCACTTAAAAAAATTAAAAGCGTTTAGAAAAGAAAACTAGTTAATACATTAGTGAATCCTGATACACCGGCAACGGTGCAAATGTATTTGTATTTAGCAATTGTATATTGCTGGCACGTCAGCTTGACTGCTGACTTCGTAAACCAAATCGGAGTTAAAGTCAAAGTTAACAGGTTGGCAATAGTGCAACCTTACTCAAAAGATACTCGTTGCCTGCATATTAGCCATTATACGTACCTACTCATTGCTATAAATCAATTAGGTACTCATCATGATCATTTTAACTGCTAACATATACTTCCTACAAATACCGATTCATTGATCGTTCTCTCAGCTTGTGGAGCGTTAATTCACACTGCGCCTTCTAGGTATATAGCAATCGTAACAAAATAGGTAATATCTGGCTAGTTAAACATCGTGTGTTGCTTATATGCTGGAGCACCAAATTTCCCCTCAAATCTAACATTAGCGTCACTAGGTTTCTTGCTATTGAATAGCGTATCACCAGTTATAATGGCAATTTAATTCATAATTTAAAAGTTAATTAACATTGAGTAATGAATAATGCCTTTGCAATAAAGTAGCTTTGATGACAAAGGACTCAAAACAGGTGGAGAATGGCAGTTTACGTAATAATGAAATATGTAGGTATGTGATAGAAATCATTGTTACCGATAGGGCTTTCAAAATATCTTAATATTAAATTGTTTGAATTATTTTTAAATACAATATTGTTTTAAAGGCTTTTTATCGCCTTTTTATAATTTTTTTACGGTAGTAGATCCACGCTGATTTCAGCATGAATGGGCCGGATCTTCCGGGGAAGTACTACCCTCTCATAGAAGATCGACTTAAGAGTAGTAGTATCCGTACTACTACGTTTCGTTCGGTGAGTGAGAGCGCCGGAAGCCTAATTTCTCCCCTTTCCTCTTTCTTCACCTCCCTCATTCCCTTCCTTAACCCCATTCCCAGCCGCCATAGTGGAGGCCACCATACCAGCAGTTCAAGACGATGGCTTTTGGTATAGTGGCCGCCACTTCTGGATTCCACTGACTGATTACCATCAGGCAGGGTAAAATCACTTTAGTAGGCAATAATATAAAAAAAAAAAAAGTTGTCGTCCAAGGACCTCGGAAGGATTAGAAATTTGGTTGTGATGATTTGCTAAGGCATCCCGTCTTGTATTGGCAAATTCATTTATGAATACTTATTCCAGTATTACAGGTTTAAAGGCTGAAATTATTGTCTAACAATTACGTGTGTATGTTAGACAAGTATGTAGGGCTAGAGGTTTTTAATATGTGTGTAGATATTTATTTTACAAAAAGTATAAAATTAATTGATTATAAAACCAGTTGATGGAAATTCTGTCATTGAATAATAATTTTAATACGAGTGCGAACCCTAACGTTGTATTGCAGGTATATGTCGCCATAATGGTTGCGAAACAAAGGTTTTTATATTCACAGCCTTGATTGCGTCCGGTAATATAAAATATCCTGTAGGTAGACGATGATGGTGGTCTATACTCTACTTCCGAATACAGTAATCATTGCTAGGTTTCATTTCTGCTATTAATATTGCAGCATTTATATTAGAAAACTAGACTAGCTTCCCCCGGCGCGGTTTCACCCGCCTCTTTGCTTACTGCTCTGCTCCCGTCGCCAGTAGCGTCTTGTTGTATAGCATACGCAAAAAGGAATTCAAATCCAGGGATTAGCGCGGTCAAACAAACAAACATACATACAAACAAACAAACAAACTCTTCTGCTTTATTTAATACTAGCTTTCAGCGGCGCAGTTTCAACGGCGTCTTTGCTTACTAATGTGCTCCCGTCGCCAATAGCGTGATGTTACATAACCTATAGCCTTCCTCTAGAACTAGGCTATCATACGCAAAAATAATTTTTCAAATCCGTCTGGTAGTTCCAGAGATTAGCGCGTTCAAACAAACAAATAAACAAACTTTTCCGCTTTATATATTAAAGTATAGATTAAAGATGTGTGTTAAATCTGTTGTAAGTTGAGAATTACGGTAGACATAATCGACAATCTACTGATTGGGGTTTATAGGTGATTAAAAATCTCTGTGGTTTACTTTGGTGACTTGGATCGTACGTGAAACGCTATGTAACTCAGCTTTTCAGCGATATATGGTAGTATTGTAATTAGTGCAAAGAACATGCTATTTAACGTAATACTGTACAAAAGAAAACACTCCACTTTGTTGAATCATACATCAAGCGAACACCTCACCGAGCGAAACACATTAGCATGGAAACCAATATTTATACTTTGATGTTCGGTAGTACTTACCCGGTCGATCCAGATGCCTACTGAAACCAGCAAGAATCTACTACCGTAACGATACTACAATACGATACTCAAATACTGAAGCACCACTAAAAATTATATAGCTTTTATTGTCTCATACCGTCTCTATCACATTAACAGCTATTTTACGACAGGAAACTTTGCAGTTTGTACGGTAGTAGATCCACGCTGATTCAGCATAAATGGGCCGGATCGTCCAGGGAAGTACTACCCTCTCATAGAAGATCGACTTAAGAGTAGTAGTATCTGTACTACTGCGTTTCGTTTGGTGAGTGAGAGCGCCGGAGGCCCGATTTCCCCCCTTTCCCCTTTCCTCACCTCCCTCATTCCCTGCCCCTAACCACACTCCCAGCCGCCATAGTGGAGGTCACCATACCAGCAGTTTAAGACGATGGCTTTTGGTATAGTGGCAGCCACTTCTGGATTCCACTGACTGCTTACCATCAGGCGGGGTGGAGTCACTTTGGTAGGCTATAATATATAAAAAAAAACTCTAACATAACTAATCGAACTACACAACACGTCATAAATACAATAAAAAGTTATTTATCATAATTGCAAAATCAATTTAGCTAGGTCAGACGACAAGGGTTGCCAATCGGCACATAGATGTAAATCATTTAATTTCTGAATGAACTAAATTAATGTGACCATATTTGTGAGATGTGTACAGTTAGACATCTAAAAAACTGTAGCAAATTATATAAATCGTTCTATACAGCACTGAAAAGAAAACGCTTTTCTATATTAAAACGGTGTACAAAAAAATAATGTTGATTTATTAACGCTTTGTGTTCTAAAAACTTCAATTTTAATAAAAAACCGTTCAATCTACTCTTTTGTGCCAGACATTGACTAAAAAGTGCAATACTATGTGGACGTGTGGGATTTTTAGCAATCGATTTTGTTTTATGCTTTTAGACTATTACTTTTTTCAGCAGCTGTCTTTTACAGGTAATAATGCTAGATAATTTAGATAACTGTCCTATCTTGTCTATTTTGTGTGTGACAGAATTTCGATCCTTAAAATGTAATGTACCTTACTATTTCTGTTATGGTTTATTAATTAATTCTTAGTTTAATTATTTCTAGATGGCCTTAACTTATATTCTGCCGGTAGAGACAAATTCACCATTTTTATGTGAATATTTTGTAATAAACTCGGCAAAAAGCTGCAATGCTACTTGCCTTTTCCGGCTACCGTAATTATAAAGTCATTACATCTAACTCGATCTGGTATGCTTGACATATTTTGGATGCTGACCACACTTTCTTATTTTGTGCCATTTTTTTATTTTATGCTCGTATGGTAAGTATAAATTTAGAATGCATGATATTTTTGTCGTATTATCATTAAGTAAGTTGTAACAATAAACGTGAAACCGAAAAAAAACAGAGATTTCGACTTTACTAATACCAAAAATATCGGTTTTTCGGTATCGTACTGGTAATAAAAACTGTAAACGGTTCTCTGGCTGCTGGTATTTTCAAGAGCCGGTAAACCAAACCATGTACGGTAGGCTTAAATGTTTTCGCAAAACCTGCGCTATCTGCGTTGTACTTGATAAAATATTTTGATGTCGCATTTCAATTTCAGGTTTAAACCACAGCTTTCTAAAACAGATTATCTGAAATTAAAAAAGTAGAAGTCGATACTTGGATTTGTTTCGTGAATAATATAAGATAGCAAGAGGTTTTTGTATTGAATATTTTACAATGTTTGTCTGCGCAGCTGGCGCCTTAGACGAGAGTTGTTTTGGTACAAAAGATTGTTATCTACTAACAGTTATACATACTGTATTGTATGTATAGATTATTATGCCGTGGCTGTTTGTTAAACATACATACGACTACATAAAGTGATACGAATGAGTAACTGATATTGGACTTTTCTATGTAATAGATCTGAGGTTCCAGAAGAAATGTGATATCACAAAATTGTATTTAGAGTTGCCCAATTATAAAGATAAGGTTTTGTGTTGAATACTTTTGTCTGCTACTGATACTTTATTATATACGCCCATAGAACTATACGCACATTGAAAATGAATAATCGGCATGAGTTTGTTACAAAGAGCGGACTTTTTGCAATCGTAGGTTTCATTCCAATAGAAATTATATTAATCTGGGTCTCTCGTATTATCCGAAGTAGACCTCTGTGTGGCTGGAGCTTAATAAATTAGAGGTAACATGCCCCGCTTAAGAGGAAAATAACCCTGCAAGCACATATCACCGCCCACTCAAAGCCGGGCTATAAATCAATAGAACTGAATGGCTTCAATGCATAAAGCTATTAATGCTTGTACGTTCCTAGCTCTTTAACGACCACATGCTAATCAATATACCTAGCATTCATTTGTAGTACTGCTTGTCTTACTAGAATGATGCCCAATGTTTTGTGGTCTGTGGACTCTCAATGTATGTCAATTCACAATATTTGCAAGTAAATACGAAACTTCGGCCCCAATACGTGTTCTGCCCCTTGTATGCAAAACAAATGTAATATTTATGCACCTTCGTAATCGAAAAATCGTCAATCAAAGATAGGAGTTGTATCGATAAGACTAGTTTGTTCTTGTTTATTGAGTGCATTTACTTTTCATGTAACTTTTATTGCATTTGCGTGTTAGTCAGCAATTTTTTACGTGCAGTGACATGAAATTATTACACGGACATTAATAAATTACTGGTTGTGAACATGAACACTACCTGCAAGTTAGTAATCATGCAGTTAGGGTGACGAGATTGCAAGATATTCTTATGGCAAAGTGATTAGTCTGGGTATACTATACGTCGATCAATAGTCGTCTAAATATAGTTCCCCGTAACATAGAGCTCATTCCCTAGTGCGGGACCGCCTATGATTGAATATCTTTAGTAAAGTACCGAGTCCGAGTATACTTTGTATCTTTCAATTATAAGTTTTTAAACCATCACATAACACAAGAATTATTATTTAATGCGGGAATGCCTATTGGATGCCTTCAGTATCTATATTTAGTACGTGGGATGATATGAAATACGATCAAATACCAGAATAACTACTTTTGTAACCACTACTAAGGAGATTAGAACAGACTTCAGACATAAATGTTTAAGATTATTGTAACTGAGTATTCAGTAACTTGACTTTTATAACGTGATACCTAGAAAGTTTATATAAGTTTATATGCCTGAGTACCTCAGTGATACGCATGACACCTGTTATGAAGTCTCCAAAGTGCCTAAGGTAATATTGGTATCTTCTATAGACTAAGCCTAAAATATACACATTATGTGGCGTATTTAAATTTATTCAATTTTCTTAACAGACAAGTTTGGCAATAATTAATAAGTTTTACTTTTAGAAGAGTTTAGAAACACAATTATCGTAGGTACATAAAATACACCTAGACTCGCTAAATATATTTAGATCATACAAATAACACAAGCTCTGCTTAGCTTGGGACTAGATGACGGTGTGTGATAGGGTCCACATATTATTATTATTATTTTTAAGTGTTTGTCAGTGGGATTTTAATCCATGATATTCGCTTTTATACTTCCATTTTTTTTTTTTTTTATATATTAGCCTACCAAAGTGACTCCACTCTGCCTGATGGTAAGCAGTAAGTGGAACCCAGAAGTGGCGGACACCATTCCAAAAGCCAAACTACTGGTTTGGTATGGTGGCCTCCACTATGGCGGCTTAGTGAGATGCTTTTTCACGCCCCGCTTAAAAGACCCAGGATCAAAATTAGATGGGAACACACGCGCTGGCCATTATTATACTTTGGCTACAGTGCATCGTCTATATGGCTTAATATCGTTACTAAATTGTATCATTGGTTCAGCATTTAGTAAAAATACTTTACAAATCATTAGCCAAGAGAGAACCAAGCCCTCTCATCACAGCAAAATGAGATTTTTTGCGCAATGTTGGATACGATGTTTTTTATGGAGCTGGTTTCCCCTTACTCTTTGCGGTCCGTCCCTTTCTTAGTTAATCTTCAGCCTCAAAACTGTTTCGAGGGATCCACATTACATAGGAAGCCCCCTATAAGGTAAGTATACCTAGTTCATTTATATCTCATGTGCCATGTGTGTGACTGGCGACGCTTCTAAAGGGAATAGATACAGTGAATCTATGTATACTCTATACTATTATATAAAGCGGAAGAGTTTGTTTGTTTGTTTGTTTGTTTGAACGCGCCAATCTCTGGAACTACTAGTTGGAATTGAAAAATTTTCTTGCGTATGATAGTCCAGTTCTCGAGGAAGGTTATAGGCTATGTAACTTCACGCCACTGGCGACGGGAGCAGAGCAGTAAGCAAGCTAGTGTATGTATAAAATTGTCCATCAACATTGTGTAAGTAGGGGCCTACCATTACCTCTTATATGACACTTTATGTTTTGTCTTTTTCTTTTGTACCATTAAAAACAAGAATAGAGACAAAGTACGGTTATAATAAGATTGCTATAAGAGGTTGTGGTAGGTTGGCAGGTCGGTTATTCTGTTTTATTATATCTATAGTAAAATAGTAATCTATAGAAAAATAATTTTGTGTATTTAAAAATAACAGCGCTCCTGGTATTTACTTTGAAAACAAACTTTTGTCAAAATTTTACGCTGTCACTGTAAAGATACAGCTCTCCCATAAAGTCCGTTTATAAATTCAATTGTTTTTGTACAATAAAATTTAATACGATAAAATCGTTTTATAGTTATCATATATATAATATATATCAAAAGACGTCCAAAGCTGGACAAAGGCTTACCCCAATTTTCGCCACCATAGCCGGTCGTTCGCCGCCCTCATCCATCGGGTGCCCGCCATCCTTATAAGGTCGTCGGTCCACCTTCTATATTTTCTAATCTATCTCAATCGAAAAATAAATAAAAACCATTTATCCCACCAAGTGAGTATGAGTATTTAGACGCGAGGCAATGAAAAACCAACCCTTAAACGCTAATAAAATGCAACCATTTATTTATTGTTCTCGTAAAATATTTTATTACACAGACCTAACAAATGCTCAAAAAGACACCACTTTTGTAGCCACCCTTACTTTTGTTACAGTCACAGAGTTTATCGATATTGTCATATCGCATGTATCAAAGCGCGTACAAGCGATACCCATCGCAATATGTATTTGCTAGGGCTTATAATGTTTAGGTTGAAGTCATAGACGTTTAGTTTGAGAAAATTTCGTTAAAAATTTGAATTTGATCACATGGTTTTTAAAGTTACTTTTCATCGCCTTCATTACTTGTGGTAGGATAATTTTTTTATTAGAGTTCTTTGCGGAATTCTATTTAGTTATTCTTTCGATGATATGGTCTCACTTTATTAGTTTGCAAGGATTGTAATTAAGACCACCACGATCTTGCTCTCAGTTTAAATACGATGTTTTGTAGTTATTAATTTAAATGGGTTTCTATTAAACTTAAATTCAAGGTTTTTTGACTGATTATCAGACAAAGCCCTTCTAAGTTTTTATTGCCTTATCTGAAAATCAATTATTATCAACAAACTGCACTTACAATCAAACCACGCCCTTTTACGTAGCCAAATACAAAAGGTACAAATAAAGGTTAATATAACCCATGTCACTATTTTTATATTTTTTTATAATAATAATAATAATAATACGTGGACACTATCACACATCGTCATCTAGTTCCAAGCTAAGCAGAGCTTGTGTTATGGGTACTAGATAATTGAAATATAATACATATACGTACTTGTTTTTGTAAATACATACTTAAAATACATAGAAAACACCCAAACTGAAGACAAATACAAATGTTCATCACACAAATATTTGCCTTCCGCGGGAATTGAACCCACGACACCCGGCGTCGCAGTCAGTTACACTAACCACTAGACCAACGGTGCAGTCAAATAATAATAATAATGGTACGGTTATAAAAATTAATTAAGTGACCCATTAATAACACAGTGATATAGGTAAGTCTAAATGTTACGACGCCGTGACCCTAACGTCAGTATACTAGGATTTAGAATGCCTACGTTTTACTGGTGACACAATAACGATATCTTTTTGTTAGTTAATCTATACTAGAGAAGCGTTATCAATCTTTCATAAAAATATTTAACGCCGTCGCGGGTGAGACAAATGCATTTTAATTCATGGTAGAGTTCAGTAGCGTGTGTCTAAAACAATGTTATGCTGTCACCCTCAAGAACGATGATATGTCATGGTTGGGCTGACTTTTTTTGTATATTTTAGTATATCTATATTTTTATTTAATAAATATATATTATATAAAGAACTAAATGTGTGTTATCTAATGTTGTGGTCATATGTCTGTCTAATTGTATATTGTGTAATGTTAACTGTATTAAACGCATGAGCTAAATCGTAACTTACCCTGTGTAAGTCCACTTGACCGTCCTAAGTTAATGGACTGTATCGCAAACCTATAATAACGTAATGGTATAATTACACATAGTTAGATAATCTCTTCAACTATTTCGTAGATTGTATCGTCCACGTCTCATACTAATTCTACTGACATTTACTTTCATAAATATTTTATTATTTCATAAAACAAATATGTGCATAACCCACTTCGCTTTAATTGAAACGACGAAGAAATTAACCCAGAACAATTAAGAGTTCCATTTAGTACGGTATAGTGCAAATTAAAAGCTGGCATTTTTGCATTATATCAAATATTTGTATACTCGTCCAATGTATAAACAATAATAAACTGCCATAATTACTGTAATCAAAGGTAATTGTATCCCTTGGTGATATATGAAAAACAATGCTTCATTGTCGAACCTTTGTTACCCAGATAATTGTTTGAGCTGTCTCATTAAGTTGGCCGTCCACGGGTGTTGTTTTTTCCTATGTTGGCTGTTTTATATTGACTTTTAAAATTCGGGACGCACCACCATTTACTTAAAGAATGTACTTATCGATTTTTATACGGCCCCGAATCCTATTATATCATGTAATTAATCGAAACTTGCCACGCAAAATGTTCGTGTTGTAAAAAGTTTCTTTTAATGTTTCTGTGCAACTAAACTAAATGTAATTTTAGATTTAACTGACCTAATTTTACAAGAAAATTTTACATTTTAAGTGGTTTTAATCGTGTTAAGGTAATTTAATGTTACTGAAATTGTTTTACCCGATTTTAATTATAAGGAGGTATAAACATACTGCCAATTACGTTCAAAGCTCGAACTTTTTAGTGAAATGTTCACAGCTTTTGCATTTCTTTCAGTGGAATCAGTGGAACATAAACGATGTTCATATTTCATCACGTTCTAGGTCAACTGGAGCGAGCTAACGATAGCGGCCGAAATAAATTGCTGTTTGATTTATTTTGTACGTATATTTTAGTGATGCTCTGCAATGGTTTGTTTGTCCGTGATTTTTCTTTAAAGAGCTCCATTCGCTCGCAACGGACACTTAACTCACATAAAATGGTAAAAGAAATGGTCTATGTATGGATGGCGAGACTAAGTGCTTTTGAATTTGTTTTGTTTTTATGTAACATACAATTGTTTTAGAATAAAAATGTATACGGTTGCCGAATCGTGCCAACACCTGCTGATAGTAATGTATTCATGCGTTTAAATATCATAATATATTCAAAACATCGTACGTTGATGCAAACCAGATACGAAATAAAAACATATGAAATAAGTTGAAATAAGGGTTGCCAATCCTTGATTCAAACAACTTATAAGACTATGAATTATTACTTTAATAATGCCTGCTATGTTGGCACGGTTTGCCAGTGTATAAACAAGCAACTCGTTTTTTTGACTTTAAGTTTACTTAAGGCGTGTATATGTAAAATGTATAAGATTGACATAAGGGTTGGCGTTAGCTTATGTCAATCCAATACATTTTTTAATCTATTCTATGAATAGAATAGAAATCTTTGACACTTGTCTAGGGCCTCTGGAGTTAAATTTGTGTCGGTCACCATACTTATCCATTCTATCCATACTAATATTATAAATGCGAAAGTAACTCTGTCTGTCTGTCTGCCTGTCTGTTTGATACGCAGTCACGCCTACACCACTAAATCGATTATAATTAAATTTGGCATAGAGATAGAATAGTACCTTGGGGAACAACATAGGCTATTTTCTATTGCGAAAAATAGGCTTGAATGGGTTGAAATAGGTGTTAAAAATTTGTATAGAAAATGCAATATAACCGACATTTACGCGGGCGGAGCTGCGGGCAACAGCTAGTTTAACAATAAACTAAGATATTAAGTTTCACCTGCTATCAGTATAGCATTGTTAAATGCAAAATTGTGTGACAATTCAACACACCAGAGGCTCTAGACAAGTGTCATAGATTTCTATTCTATTCATAGAATAGATTAAAAAATGTATTGGTTTGACGTATGCTAACGCCAACGCTTATGTCAATCTCATACATTTTTTATCTATTCTACGAATAGAATAGAAAACTTTGACACTTGTCTAGGGCCTCAGAAGAAGCACAACATAATTCAGGTAAAAGACAACACGATAAGAAAATTGTACCTCTAAAGTATATATATATAAGCTCTATAGGGCTCCTAAGAAATTGTCCCTATCTCTCATGCTATCTCTCTCACTGCAATATGAATTTTGGTGACAAAATACTTTTAAGTCGAAATTAAAATTACCTGGTGTTTGAAAATTTTGACATCGGATAAAAATCACTATTACTGATTAAATAACAGTATCATCAGTATCAACTGTATTAAAATTACTTTTTTTAAGTAATCCTATTCAGTTAGTAAATACGGAAGAGCGATATATCGATTTAGATCAGCTTTTACATCTGTGGCTTTTACAGTCAGTACTTATTCAGCCAGTAATGTAGATTGTAGACAGAAACACGAAAAAGCAGTTACTGATAAATCAAAAGGCAAAAATAGTTCGAGAGTAAGCGAGCCTCATACTGTGGCTCAGACTAAGTAAACTATTTATTTATCTTAAACTTTACAACTGATCGTATTATTTCATAGTTGAAACAATATAATGTATTAATTAACATTTTACAGAGTTTGAACTTTGTATAAATAAATAAGAGAACAACAAAAGCACTTGCTTTTATAGTTTGAACCTTAAATACTAAAGTAACTTTATTTTAAGTGACCCTTGAGACTTGACTCGTGCTGTTTCTGAAACCTCAGTGTCTATTTTGCCTTCAGAAAGGTTTTTAAGTCTGTCTTAAAATTTTTAGTCTTAATCTTTTAGGTCGTTTCTGTTGAAATAATGAGTGTATTTGATTTATGTGGTTAGTATATTGGTGCGGTAATTTTTGAGTGATGATTGCATCTTATATTCGATGTAATGCATATACATTAGTTTTCATTACATACAATACAATAGTTCTGTCTTAACAGAGAAATCTATACATATTATAAAAATGTAACCGATCGCTGTCTGTACATGGAAAATATATGAGAAAAAATACTATTAGGGCCTTTATCAACGCAAATAGAATTGTAACAATCAAAACAATGATTGTTACAATTTTTGTCTGTTTGTCTGTTTGTCTGTGTGTTTGTTCACGCTAATCTCAGAAACGGCTAATCCGATTTAAATATGGTTTTCACTAATATATTGTAGTAAGCTTCACTTAACATTTTGTGTTTGTTTCATGTCAATCGGTTCATAAATAAAAAAAATATGCTAATTTAAAGAATCACATCGAACATTCGTTAATTTACTACGAAATCTTATAGAAGCAGAGAGTAGTACTACAAAAATACATTTTTTTTGTAAATAAAACATACATATTATAGATAAATTACACCCAGACACAGAACAAACAATCATGCTCATCCATCACACAAAGGTTTGTCCTAGGTGGGAATTGAACCCAGTACCTCCGGCTTAGCAGTCAGGGTCACTAACCACCAAACCAGCAGGCCAGTCAATATAAGTATAGTATTAAATAAGTAAGAAATCGATTTCCTACTCCATGTTTTGATTGTGTGACCATTTATTAAGGGTTTTCTAAAATGGCGCCTACGAGGTGGCAGCACTGAGGCGTCAGATCCAGGCAGCTGTCAAAGCGTTTTTAATCAACGAATCAACCGTGAACGATTCTATTGATTTCAAACTGTAAATGATTTCAAATTTTTGTGATTGGAAGACCTTTTACCTAAGTGGCGCTAACTGGTGACAAAAATGTTCCGAAACACCTTTAATACGTTTTTATACCTATTATTATTCATCTGATGGTGTAGTCACCATTAACATTTGTTTGATTGACTACCTCTGTGGTTCGGTGGTACTGTAGACGCACTGGCACGCAGAAGTTGCGGGTTCGATTCTCGCTCAGTGCAAATATTTGTGTACATGAACATGAATATTTACATTGGCTGGATGTTTCTATGTATGTATTTACAAAAAAAGTTTATAAGTATTTAACCGCATTCTAGAACCCATATCACAAGCTACTAATACATGCTTACTTTGGGTCTAGATGGCGTTGTGTGTAGTTGTTGTGTTAATCTATACATATAATAAAATTGGAGTGTCTGTTTGTAATATTAAAATAA
This sequence comes from Parascotia fuliginaria, assembly GCA_963082885.1. Classification (NCBI taxonomy): domain Eukaryota; kingdom Metazoa; phylum Arthropoda; class Insecta; order Lepidoptera; family Erebidae; genus Parascotia; species Parascotia fuliginaria. The sequence continues at coordinate 5,693,589 of OY720180.1, read as the reverse complement.
CTGTTTTTTGCTACATGTATATGAATAAATATACGGTACATACACCAAAATATTTTATTTTACAATTTTTGTCTGTATGTCTGTTTGTTCCGTCTAATCTCTGAAATGGCTGGACCGATTTTGACGGTACTTTTATTGGCAGGTAGCTGATGTAATAAGGAGTAACTTAGGTTACGTTTATTTTAGAAAAATTCTTTTATTTTAGAAAAATAAAGTAATGTTGATCGACTGTTAGGCGGAACTAAGTTCGCCGGGTCAGCTATTTACATTTAAAAGTCTTGGGGTGTAAACTTGTCTATTCCTTCCTCCTCCTCCTTCTAATCTAAAGCGAAAGAGTTTGTTTGTTTAAACGCGCTAATCTCAGAAACTACCAGTCGGAATTAAAAATCTTTTTGCGTATGATAGCCCAATTCTCGAGAAAGGTTATGGGATATGTAACATCATGCTACTGGCGACAGGAGCAGAGCAGAAAGCAAAGACGCGGGTAAAACCGTGCCGCGGAAAGATAGTTTGTTAAATAAAATGTCATGAGCCGCCTCAAGAACTATCTCGCTCTTAAATGCTCTCGCACAATCAGCTCTCATTTGCCTTTTATCGAAAGAAAGGAATCATATCTCTTAAGAGGTCCACAAGTATCATAGCTCGGTGTTTGCGAGTTTCATCGCGGTTAATCCCGGCTTACAGGAGTCATAGTGACAGGTGTGTAAGTGGGGCTTTCCCGTAAAGCATCTTATATAAATACAAGTAGTTTATGCTTACGTTATTGGTCTACGTAGATGTGGGTGTTCTGGTCTTAACTATTAGCTATAAAAATATGAATACCGTTAGACATTATAAAAAGTAATAAAAAGTGTCTTAATAAAAGGTCTCTGTTGATCGTGTGAATGCAGTCTGAATGCGGTCGATGCACCACGGATATATTTAAATCGGCGTAGTGCAATTAATGTCTGTAGCGCTCATTACACGTTCGATACCCCGTTCTAATTATATATACGTCTATTATTGGTACTTTGATAGCTTAGATTGCGTTTCATCTGGCAGTATTCATCTGGTATGAACTGGATTTGTGCATTACTTGATTGTTGTTTATTTTGTTGACGTAACGGTTTATTGTGGATACTGTTTACGTCTGTGATGATATTAATCCTGAATTTAGGAGGAATACGTCTGCAGCTGACCAAAGTACTTTTCCAAGCAATCCGATAAAATTTTCCATTATGGCCACTAATGTAAGAAAACAAGCAAAATTATAGTATTTGCGAGACATTGTTTTATGAGAAAATGATCAACACCCTACAAATTGTCGTACGCCCCTTCGGTTATGCCCCTTGGAGGAAAATGTTCCATACGCCCCGTTTCGAAGGTTCCGTTTGACCCTTGTGACGGGGCGTATAATATTTTATTAATTTTTAATTATTTTGGTGTGTCCGTTCGCCCCTTGCCTCATACCATTTAAAAGTAGTTATACAAAGTACCGTTAGACAAAAAAGTATAACACACTGTGCTTTACTTTTCTCTCTAAGTGATTTGAAAAAGTTATCAAATTGTGTTTATGAGAACACGATTTGATTGATAACCTATTTAAATTACTATATTCGTAATCCCATCACATGTATCTGCTTTTGCTACCTTGCTACCTGACTCACTGGGCGAAACAAGTTTTATAAACAATAGGCAAAAAAGGGTTGGTTTATCATAAGAATTGTATGCTATCTCTTTCTAACTTATTAATGAGGTATGTAGGGGTGCAATATGTGTTAAGTGCTAATTAGTCGACATCTTATCTTTGAGTGCGATACATACACATAATATTTTCTGCTAAGTGAAATTATTAACGTTTATTGAATTTAGTGTTTAATTGTGTGTGTATGTGTAAATATTTTTATTGGGTAAGTTTCAAATAAATATTATTGCAAAAATTTAGTATGTACGTAATAAAAATATGTAATACTTGATTTTTATGTCTTAAAGGTATGAGCTTTTAGCTTATTTTTTATAGCTTTGATCGATAGCTCCCTATACAGATTTAGGCTTAATATAACGTATATACTAGTATAATATACGAATCAGTTTGTTTAATGAATAGCAAAGACCTAAAAGTTAAGTTTAAAGAACTTTTTTCTAATTTAGTTTTTTATTATTATTGTAGAACCATGTCAGACGGTGCAAGCTGTTCGAGACGTGAGATAAGTGGTATTAAATACATTTCGTCACGAAAGGGAGGCCTCGTTTTGCTGAGAGCTGGTCATAGCTACCACAAAAAACGAACTTATAAGAATGGTGGCTCTAACTGGCACTGTGTAAATAGACCTGCTTGCAAAGGAACTCTTACAATTAATGGTGACGCAATTGTAAAAGAATCTCATCATGAGTGTGCTCCAGATTTTGAAAACAATGAAATTAAAACAGTGCTAGACATATGTAAAAATAAAGCAGCAACAGAAGCAATTAAATCAGTTCATGAAATATATGAAAATGAAGTTATAAATTACAAAGATACAGGATTACAACTTATTAAAAAGTTTCCAGAATATAAAAACGTACGGCGCGGTCTTTATAATTCAAGAAAAAAGGCTTATGGAGTTAAAAAGATTAGAAATCGCAAAAGTACCGATCTAGAAATACCAAAGAAATTTGAAAATTTTCTTTTTTGTGATTTTAATGATGGATCTGGACGCATAATTGTTTTTGCCACAAAGGAATGCAGTCGGCAACTAGAAAAATGCAAAAATGTGTACGTTGATGGTACTTTTAAATTTGTGGTCCAACCATTTCTGCAACTATTTTCTATTCACGGTGATCTGGGAAGCGATATACACAGCAACAATATCGTACCACTAGCATACGCTTTATTACCAGACAAAAAAGGAAAAACCTACAAACGTCTCTTTGACATGATGAAATGTCGTCTTCCAGATTGGCAACCCGATCAATTTCATCTAGATTTTGAGATGGCAATAATTAATGCCATTTCAGAAATCTTTCCAAGTACAACTATATTGGGTTGCTTTTTTCATTTTGCCCAAGCCCTGAAAAAAAAAGCTAAAGAGCTGAACCTCTTGAAAAGGAGGTACACTAAAAGACACGTGGATTTATGCAAGACATTGAGTCTAATTCCACAAGAAATGAAAGACGATGGATGGCTTTACATTATGGAGGACAGTCCAAGTGATAGCGAAACATTAAAATTTAACAATTATTTTGTAGAGCAGTGGCTTGAAAATAAATCAGTCAAGGGAATGTGTAACTTCTATGGGCAACAAAATCGCACCAACAATAAAGTTGAAGGCTGGCATTCCCGTTTAAACAGAAATCTTAGCGGAAAAACGTCTCCTAACATTTTAAAGTTTTGCGAGATTTTATTAAAAGAAAGCAAACTCGTGGAACAAAGAATCGAAAATGTGAAGAGTGGAGTAAAAATAAAAAATAGAAAAAAAGAGTTTATTGAAAGAGACGAACGGATAAACTACATTATGGCAAAATTATTAAATGGGGAAATCGGACTAAATCTATGTTTAGAGAAACTGTGCGCATATATATAACCGTACATTGATTTGAAGTGTTAATCTACCGTACATTGATTTTATATTGTTATTCTTATACAAATGATTATAATTATGTAAGTGAAAAAATTAGACTGACAGGTATTATTCACTAAATGTTATACTTGTAATAACTAATCTGTGATTTTTCTTTTTTTTATAGGTGTAAGTTTTATTTGATTTTGTTAGTTTTTAAGGCTCATTTTACCTACTCGTAGATATTTAAGTGATAATTCATCCAATCTGTGATTTGTTTAATTTTACATATTTTATGGTTAATGTAAGTTTTATTATTGCTGATCTGTGATTTCGTTAGTTGTTAAGGCTTGTTTTACTTAGTTATATGAGTAATAACTCAAGTAGTCTATGAAAATTTTACATTTATTTTATAGTGTGTAGGATATAATAATGATGGTCTATGACTTTGTCAGATCATAATCTGTGATTTTATTGTTTTATTTTTTATTATTAATATGTTATTTAATGTGTTGATTTGAGTCATTTAAGTTTAACAAATAGTTTTTTGACTTTCCTTACAAATATTTGCACTTTTTGTTTTCAAAATAGATCTTTTATTTAAAAAGCAGTTTCATTTATCTCTTCCCATCACATGATAGACATTGCTTTGATAAAAACAACTCTAAACCACTCCCTGTTAGAAAATAAATAGAATAATCAAAACTTTTCAAAGATCGTTGTTTCTGACTGTACTTTTAATTTAATAGCAATCGGGGGCGAACGAGACCATCTAAATACCTAAGGGGCGTATGAGTACTCGAAGCCGATCGGGGGCATAACTCAAGGGGCAAACGGTGCCTACACCTTTGACTGTCACTGTTATTTTCGCAGAATTTAAGATAAAACAAAGAAAAATAATCTGATAATTTTGTTGCACAGTAATAGCCAATACATCACTTTATCTTACGAAGCATATTCCAGGTAGGAGAAAACAGCTACTAAATTATGTTTCTGGCAGTATAAATTGCCATTCAGTAACATGGCAACAAAGCGTTTGGCATTAAATTGGACTGGTGCAAAAGGACACATTAAAATGTCAAAACACAACCGTCACTCAGATGTGAACTCACAGGTAACGGCAATTTGTAAAATGTGCGTAAACACCTTATATTTTGGTGTAGGTAGGCTTAAAATATAACGGATTTTTCAAACAAATGATGTTATATTTCCATTGAACGAAGTGCTTGACCTTTCATGGCGGCTCAAGAAAAACAAATATAGGTACAAGCTCTTATTTCATTTGTCTTGTTAGTACGTGACAAATAAGTCGATTAAAATCTTGCAGCTCAAATTTAAAACGGTTTTGCCAATTTTTGCATACACATAACTATATTTATAAAACGGGTCTACTCGTGTTAGAAAATTATTATAAGGTGTCATACCTCTTTACCCGACGTTTCGGTCGAATTACACCGACCATGGTCACGGGCTGACTGATGTAGCCAGGCGTCGTCTTCGCCTTGAAGCTCGGGATTCGGCAACTACCCTCATTTTGCAGACAGAACACTTAATACTAACATAACATGAATCACCGGACTGACTTTTTACAAAACAGTGTAACAACAGATTGTTACACTGTTTTGTAAAAAGTCAGTCCGGTGATTCATGTTATGTTAGTATTAAGTGTTCTAAGTGCAATACACACGATAGATCTTACAAGTATGACATCATTCAGTTGGTTCGATTGTACAAATATTAAAAATTGCATTTACTAATCGACGATTCTTTAAAACTGTTGACTGTATGTTATGGACCAAGCGATTAATCAAGCCACTATTAATGATGCCCGGGCAATATGAATAATGAAGTGTCAAATCGTAATTAACACTTGTACAAACTTCATTATTTATCACATTGTCTGGTCATTATGAATATTTTTATGTAACTGTTGGGCAATTTTGTAATTAAGGTACGTTTATCTGATTTTGTATTTACGACACGGGCAGGTCAGGTTTTTCTGGCCACAAAAATAGAACGTAACTAGATGGCATTTAAAATTCATCATCGTTTGCAACCAGGTGTAAAAAATGAGACCATTTTGATGTAGAGATACATGTGTTAAAAACTAAAAGAATATAACGAGTTGAAGCAAACGCTCGAAAACGACAACTGGATATAATGAAACTAAAAGCGATACTTAAACTTTTATAATATTTTATCTAACGTTAAACTTGATGTCAGTTCTCATATTTTATCTTAGTCGCCTTCCTGTAAAGTTCTCCAGTGATCGCTCGGATGTTTTGGAACAACGACAAATTCGTACTTTATAATGTCTTTCTTTGACTTTCCTTTACATCCTCGCACAATCTTCTAAATAATAATGCTTAAAATAAATTATTACGATAAAACTGACCTACATTACTTGAAGTTACAGATATTACTCGATTTGCTATACGTTTAATTATAACTACAGATTTGTGCTAAGATAACCGTTTATTGTCTTTAAACAAGTCATGTTAAATGAAGACTGGTATATTAAAGAAGGGTAATAACTAATAAAGTATATTATCAATTAAACTCTTCAATAAAATAAATGACAAATTGTTTAGTTAAATGAAAATTAAGCATTGCCTCACCCTTTATCCTATATCTACTGCAGGACATGTGATAGATGTTTTGCTATAGTTCACCTTTAACACTGATGCTCTATATCTGGTATTACGTTAATGACCACTTAGTATAAGTGCCACTACACTACCTAAAGAGCCACTTAATTGAGCTTTTGAGCAAACAAAAACACGGAAGTTGTCACGTTCCGAAGCAAAATTTTAAAATACCTATTTAGCAATATTACGTTACTGCCACTGACATTGATATTTTAGCTTTGAACTTTAAACAATAATTTATATAAAATAAACAGGATAATTTTCTAGGTCAATTCAATAGGCTAGTCTGGTATTTTGTAAATTGAATAGCCCAAATTATAATACAAAAATAGTTGGGAATGTAATTCTATGCCCCTTTTAAGTTAGTGACACCTGTTTCGTCTCAGATGTCGATTTAAGATGATCAAAGAGCTACAAGTATTTTAGTTCCCATAAATAGTGTTCCCGATTGTTTCATCCATGTACACCCGGATAGACAATTTATACGTCCGGTGATTCTCTCATTAGACATTTCACTTATAGTGATTGAGCTCGGTGATTTTGGTTGGCGGTCTCTTGTGATCTATCAAGTTAATGTCCGTAAAGTGCTCTGTATTTGTTTTTGTGCCTTGTTTTTGCTATTTGTTGATTTTGACTGTTTACCATGATTATTTTTTTTTTTTTATACATACAATATGTAATGGCGGACTTAATGCCTGAGGCATTCTCTACCAGTCTACCATAAGGTGATGCAGAGATATTTCGAAGCAGGTGCACAAATAAATAAATTTAGAGTTGAGTAAGAAGTACATTATTTGCATAATATATAAATATATACTACACACAACTACATAATAATATATATACCTACATATATAAATATATAATAATACACACAATTTATATACATATTAATAAAAATTAACAAAAAAAAATATATATTTATAGAGGAGATGTGACAATACCAGAGCTGTGGCGAAACTGCCATTTTAGTTGCTCAGAAGCAAGTTCCGAACTTTTATTTTAAATGCATGACGGTTTGTGGACGTCCTGATTTCAAGAGGGAGGGCGTTCCAAATAAGAATGGATTGAACAGGGAAAGAGGAGTGAATAAAGTTAGACGTGTGTGAAGGACATAAAAGGAGGAGATTATTGGCAGAACGAAGGTTTCGTTCATGAACAGAGTTAAGATACTGAAAGTAAGGCGTTAAGTAGGGCGGAGGAGTAGGCGAAGTCAGGATGGAATAGAGGGTGGTGAGAGCACGCAATCTACGGCGTTGGACAATAGGTAGCCATTTTAGTTGAGAACGATAAGTAGATACATGATCATACTTACGAAGATTAAAAACGAATCGAATGCAGTTATTAAGAAGACGGTCTAATTTGTTGAGAAGATCTGCATTCAGGTCGAAATAACACACATCGCCATAGTCGACTTGCGGAAAGATCAAAGACTGCACAAGCATTACCTTAGTTTTATATGGAAGGAAATTTTTGAGTCGGTATAGAGCGCGCAGGGTACCGGTAACTTTTTGACTTACTTGCGATACTTGAGCTTTCCAACTCAGGGTAGAATCAATGTACAAGCCAAGGTTCTTTACGGTTGAGCACAGGGTAATGACTGAACCATCAAAAACAATGGGTGGAAGATTCACTGTGTTCAACCTACTCGTGAGCCGTTGGCTACCCAGTATGATAGCTTGGCACTTATTCGGGTTAACCGCGAGACCAAACCTTGCAGACCAGCTTTTTATGTAGTCAAGGTCACGGTTGATCATGTCAATTGCTGATGAAACACACTCTACACTGGCTTGGGAATATATCTGCAAGTCGTCAGCATAAAGATGATACGCACACTGAAGATTTTTAGTAAGAAGATCAATGAAAATTGAAAACAATAAAGGAGAAAGAATGCCGCCTTGAGGAACGCCAGAGTCAACGTGACACCACTTCGATGTTAATTCATCAAGTCGGACAGACTGCTGGCGACCTTGAAGATAACTTGAGAACCATTCCAGTGCTTCGGATGAGACCATGTGATGAGCTAGGATGGCTAAAAGGATGTCGTGACTGACAGTGTCAAAGGCGTTTGAAAAATCAACCAAAGCCAACACTGTGACTTTAGTGTCTTCCATTCCCTCTCTAACATCGCCAGTCACTTTGAGGAGTGCGGAAACAGTGCTATGACCCGGCTTGAAGCCAGACTGCAACGGACTCAGTAAGTGGTGAGAATGGTTTATCTACTTCTTTATTATGTATGTATGTTTTTGAAAGCTCAATTGCCAGTATAGAAATGTTGTTGAAATAAAATAAGAGCTGAACTATTTTTTCTCAAGATTTCACACAGTTTGCCGAACTTTTTTGGTTACAATATTGCAGTAACATTGAAAAGTGTACATTTAAAAATTATAATTTTTTTTACGTTAATGTAGATTTGTGAATATCAATGCAGTAAAAGATAATTTTTTATAATTCCTACGCTCAGCTAATGGAATATAGATCGCCTACAGGACAGGTCTCTTCCAAAAGAAGATATTTGCTATAGTCATTAGTCATCATGCTTAAAAGCAAGGGGATGGAAGCTTTGCTCTACTATGGACCTAAGTCCATAGTGGAGCAAAGATTCCACTACGTCTGTGTAAAGCAACATAATCAAAATCACAAATATTACAATAATGTGCGATATTAAGATATACGCTATTAGACTTGTTTCTAACAAAACACAATCAAAACATATAATAAAACAAGGTTATATAATTTTTACGAGCCGAAATCAGAACACAGGCATAATATATAAATAACTTTGCTCCAATTGAGTTTCATATTTTTGTTGGCTGTTAGGTATCAAACTTTTTAACTTTTAAATATTAATTCACACGTTATTGTGATACATAAGCCTTTCTTTTCGCGTGTAAATATGTCAGATTATTGATGCAAAAATATTGAGTTTAATTTAATGCATATCTGTGTATGAGCGTTCTTGTTGAGAAATGTGGAATACATTTGTATGATTGTAACAGAAGGACTATCGTTTATGTGAGGTAGGTCACTGTGAGATTTTTGACATTCACATTTAAGTTGAAATAGCCCAGCTAGGGATGACGGCTCTAATAAAGATTAAGTTCCATAGATCCCAGTTTTGAATTATATTCTGTTACTACTGATGAGTTGTGGTTTTCAGTGCTAATAAGAGTGATAGGTGTAGTAGTAAGTATTGTACTTTCTACGCCTGATCTAGTATGAAATAAAATAAAAAAAACAAGAATGTACCGAAATAAAATATACGAAGTATTTTTTATCCAAGCGATATAAATCTGTATATTTGTTGCCTTAGCGAAAACTTTACACAACATTTAATTTTCTTTGTTCAAGTTTGTTCAAATCTTAATATATCACAAACAGATACTGTAACATTGTACATTTTTCTCACGTACGTACAAATTCTTTATCTTATCTACCCTGTTTACGAAGTTGAACTTGATTATAAATTACAGGAATTAATGCACGCATGCCTTTGTTTACTGATAAATCTGTTTCACTCGTGTTATTTTGTTTTCGCACGAACGTGTTCGCTATATTCGGTAAGGATAGAGGCATATTTGCATCTGTTTTTATATAACCAAATCAAAATATTTTATTTTTGTAAATCATTGTAGCTTGCAATCACCGTGTGCGCAAATGGATAGGTATGGTAGTAATGCAGGCAAAGGTAATGGTGTTGTTATTGAAAATAGTAATATTTATTTTATATAGCGACTGCAAATTGGCCATCATATTTGTTTATGATTATATTGAACAACGTAATGTACAAATAGCCTACGAATCATAGTAACATAGTTCACAAAGATTTCTTTTTGTGGACTGATAACAGTTTACAAAACTGATGGTCGTTGGGAGCGAAATAATATTTTGATTCCGAATCAATAGATACAGCGTGTGTACCAGTAGCGAAGAGTCACTTTTCCGAAGAGGGAAGCCGGTGGGACTAAAATATTTTGAGTTTCGGAAGGCTAGTTAGTCTTTGAGTAGACACGCAAGCAGTGATAGGTATAAGGAGGTCAGGACATATTTTAAAAGGGAAGCCGGCAGGAATAGTGCTATATGGACGCTTCGCCACTGATGTGTACTGTATGCATATAAGACCCAGTGAAGTAAAGATATTGGAGACGTATCAGGAAAATGATGTTGATGCTTTTAATAACTTACCTTGATTTGTAGAACATGTAGAACACTCAAATGAAAAGTAGTTTTCCGATAAAAGAGTAGATATCATCGAAAATAATACACGAAATGTCAAACAAATAAAACAAAGAGCTAAAAGTAATCTTGAAAAATGACGTCACTCTCGTTGCAAAATTCGATTTCATTCATTAAGTGAGACACACACCAATCCACAAATCTGTATTATAACACGTCTATTGCGAGTGTCACAAATGATTGATAGTTTCCGTTTCCGTGTATTCTAAATTGGACTAATGTATGTTTGGTAACTCGAACTAGGACCATACGATTGTAGTTTAGATAGATATATTATGAGATATCATGTTCAGTATCGAATGTTTGATTATTATCAGCAGATGGCGTTGTAGGATGCGTCGGATTGATATTAATTATGGAGGATACTGTAATGATAATGGAGTTTCTATGAATTGCAGCTTCTGTTGCGTGCCTTAAAATCTACACAATATTCTTATATTATATAGCCTATGTCTTATTTTGATGTTTGAACTACCTATATTATTGTAAAGTTTCATTAAAATGAGATTAGAGATACAGACAAAAGAAAATGACGACCTTTCTTTATTATACTATTTAGATATATGTTTTTTTGCAATTTCACTAGAATCTATAAATATTACTGCAATTTAGTTTTGGTTTGTTTATGTTAAAATAATGTTATAGTTGTTAAACAACTAGAGTATTAAAATGTTAATAGTTTAAACCCACTAACATTTTTCAACAAATAAAGTTAAATATTAGCGTTCTTTAGTATCTCAATATTGTTCGACCTGATTACTTTGTCCACACCGTTCTGACAAGGGTATCTTTATTTAATTCGCATTTTTACATCTAGTCATTCCACGTTACAGTTATAAAATGATATATAACGTTTTGTAACAAAATATCTTTTCAGTTAAGGCGTTATATGTCACATACATATACATATAGTAGATTTGTACCTCTAGTTTTACTTGCATAGTATATTTATTTATTTACCAAGTTACGCTGACAGTATTAACCACACGTACAAGTAATTGGTAAGAAGTAAATACACCAAGTAAGTCTCTCCACCAGTAATATTTTAGTAATTCAACTACAGTATTTTTTGTAGGGCTTCTAGTGCATGAGATTAGTTAAGAATACTAACTTTAATATGAAGATTATTACTTAGTAGCTCCACAGTAATATTGCGAAGTGTTTTACTACACATCGAAACAAAACGTCATCCTAGTTATGGTGTATCCAAGAATGGGTACCAATATAAACAACAGATTTTGTTTGCGATTTCGTCTATCTGGAATTTTACTGTTGTTAGTGCATGACGGCCTTGGTTATGTAATGGGTGTACTGAGATCGTTGTGCAGCAAGAGGTTCTCGTTTCAGCGTTGCTATATCGCCCCTTTAGGTACTAAAAAGAGATAAAATAAGTCTAATTGGAAATGTTTCAAAGCCGTCAAAGGGGTCGATAGGCAATCTCTATTAAGCATCAATTGGAAATGTTTATTTTCTGATATTGATACATAGTTTAAAATTGCCCAATCACATTTTAATGTTTCGTAAACTTACTTTGAGTTTGTGGTATGTATACAGCTCTCTATAACATCTGTTTGTGATTTAGTTTATGTTCTACACCTATGTCTAAAACCTAATAGATTTATGTGGCTTCAGAAACAATGGTCCTAGTTGTAACGGTTTCATACGAACAATATTTAATATTTCTCGTACATATTAAAGACAATATTTGCCTTAACGATCGTTCTCCGAATCGGCTGAGCCGACTTTATGACATCTATAAACCAACGGTGAAAACATATAACTCATGCTATGTCCGGGTCCTGCGAAACTCATAATTCATGTGAATGTAAGTGAAAAATGACTCGGCCAATGCCTTTGTTCAGATGTGTATTATTAATTTATTTTGAAAATAATTAAATATGCATTTAAAACTTATTTGATCTATTCCGTTCTAATACCACAAAACTAATATTGTATTAGACTTTTTGTGTAATTTCAGTATTTGTTTTAATATATGTACCTATGTAGTTAAATCAAATGTTTAAAGGAATCATATGGAGAATGATCTTTGGACGTCTTTAGCATTTTTTATAATCCATTTCATGGGATTAAGCATGTTTTGAGACGGTAATATTTTTCAAAATAGGTTATTTTCTTTATTACATGTTAATATTAAAATTTGTGTGCGGGTAACGGCAGTTCTAATCGTTTCATCTTAAAAGGACAAGGTTTCACTTTCAATTTGGTTCATAGAGAAATGAAAGCTTTGGGATGTCAAAATTTCAGCTGAAAGCCTAGATAATTATTGCTTACTTTCCATTACCCTATAATAATAATAATATTCTACCACATTCACACAGCGCCATCAAGTACCAAATTAAGCAATTATATATACTTGTGTTATGGGTACTAAGCAACTGATATACTACTTATATACATTTTTTTTTTGTAAATACATACATATTATAGATAAATTACACCCAGACACAGAACAAACAATCATGCTCACTACACAAAGGTTTGTCCTGGGTGGGAATCGAACCCACACGACCTCCAGATTAGCAGTCAGAGTCACTAACCACTAGGCTAACAGGCCAGTCAATATTCGCAACTAATTTCGTACTCCATCACGGCGAACATTTACCTGAAATGCAATATTTTTTGTAACGTTTGGCTTGATTTTGAGCATTACATTTTGAATTTGGAATGTTACGATATAAGGGAATGCTCATGTTGAGGAAGCACCAGTAGGTCAATTTAAAAACCATTAGGTTATTGCGACTGGAACTTCTACGAAATACTGTCGACATGTGAATATTAATTGCATTCCAGATTATGTTTATTTATTTGATCCAACTGCAAGGTCCTTTCCTTGGATGTGCTAATGTGCTTAACCATAATACCTTGGGAGTTGCTCATTAAAAATTCTGACTGACTGCGTCTTAAGTGTACCTACTACTACTTGCTCCAAAGGGAGTGAGGGAATACGTGTCCGAACTGCCTTAATCATTTCAATAAATAAACAGGTAACTGCAGGTTTACACGGAAGCAATGCAAATATACTGATGCGCTTAAGTAACATGAGTTCTACAAGGAATAAAGGAAAATTATGTGCTAAACAAGAAAGTTTAGTAAGTATTTATTTAATTACCTTATCAGTTCTTTAAAAGTTCTAGTATCTAACCGTTTATATTGGTGAAAATATTTAATATATTATCCTTTCTGGTATGTGATCTTATATTAAATCATTTCACTTTTATTTATTTGAGTGACGACGAACAAACCCGGTGCTGAGCGTGATGAAGATGGGAATGAAAGAGCGAAAAACGAAGAGAACCAATGGAATAGTTAGGTTGCCAGCACTTTCTCACACCAATCAAAACACAATGCGAAAGGCACATATAATTTTGTAAAAGCACCCCGCCTGATGGTAAGCAGTCAGTGGAATCCAGAAATGGTGGCGACCATACCAAAAGCTACCGTCTTAAACTGCTGGGAAAGGGGGAAAATTGGGCCTCCGGCACTCTCACTCACCAAACGAAACCCAGTAGCACGGATACTACTACTCTTACGTCGATCTTCTATGAGAGGGTAGTACTTCCCCGGACGATCCGGCCCATTCATGCTGAAACCAGCGTAGATCTACTACCGTCAAAACGTGTGAACGTTAAAGACATGCAACATCGCTTCATTATCCTTTAGTCGTATCCCAATAATGCTATAAATAGTAATAGCCAGACAGCAATAACAATTAATTAAGGAACTTATTAGCTAGTGGCTAAGACGGACCGTTTGTTATATAGTGATGTATGTGTCGTACGCGTGGGTACTTACTATAGCTCATAGGCTTTTTATCCTAGTCTTAAATCTTGTCAGTCTTATATTTATTAACGCGTGGGAGTAGGCATGTTAATATTGAAATGGTAAAATGAATGATTTTACATTTAGTATGGAGAAGCTGCAACAATTTCTGTTCAGTACTTTACAACTACATATGCAGTCAATGTATAAAAAGTATATCCAGATTCAAAATATATTATGGATCACACAAAGGTTTGTTCCGTGTTGGAATCAATAGTACCTTATCGATGCAGTTGCACAAACTCTCAATGCGCTTTCAATAAAGTTAATCAATTCTATTATCACAGCTACTTGTATTTTTTTTAAATATTTTATTTTATAGTGTATTTATTTATTTTATTTAGTGTATTAGCAGCGTCTCTTCTTGCTTTACGACAAATTGTAAATCATTTTTAAATTGTTAATATCTAGTTATTTTACACTATTTACTGTTACTATATTATTAAGTATATTTGGATTTTTTGTTAATTTGAGATTAGAGCAGTTATTTTAAATTTAAATAAATATGTTATCAAAAGGCTTCTTTTGTAACCAATGTACATGAATGTTTAAAACATTAGAAGTTGTCTTTGTACATATTGTGTCGCTTATAGCTTTTCGATTCGGTCAATAAATAGGAGTTAGTCTAGTCTTTACGTGAGATATGGTAATCGCTGCTGGCGCGCAGCCGAGTAAAAAGAACATGTAGTTCAAGCGGCGATATGTATCTCGATTTTAGTGTTCATTGTTACACAAAAGAAAGTACTAGCTTCTATTTTAATGTTGTAACTAAGCTAAAGTTCTACTAATGCACATATGGAATTAAAAGTGAAGATGGTTGTCTAGTTCTACGCCGATTGCTTGTTCAGCTCTATCCGAGATTTATGTTTGTGTTATTTTATAATAAGTGAGTTATAATTTCATCACCATTATCATCATTTGAAAGTGTCCACTGCCTCTGACACTCATGAAAAAATATATTGCGGTTATATATTCCAGATCGTAGACGTATAGATCGTAGTATTTGGGATAAATTCCAAGTATCGATAACTTGAATTATTATAGTGTGGAAATTACTCAATGACTTATATAAAAACTTAGACACAACGTTAAGCCGCTCGTTTTCGATTTATATCACGATCGTCAAATTAGCCTTTGTTTTATTCAGTAGCCTCGGTTATCTTTCATCGCAAACGCTTTAAACTCAAATGAGTAAAGGCAAATTCACACTTGTCCCTATGATCGACTAAGAACGATTATAATAACATTTACGTGGTGACGTGTAAGTAACTTCTCAGATATTGAGTAGAGAATGACACCTACGAATCATCAGCTATGTTCCATGACATGACCAGCCGATCGTTAAGTATTTGGGCGCATTTCGGAATCCAAACTTAGCATTTTAAGATAAAAACTGCATTCTACATTTTGACTATTCAAAATGCACTACGCACTTTAGAAAACAAACAGTTAATATTATCTACACTTCAAATATTTTACTTTCTTATGTTAAATTCTGCAATTCAATTTGTTAATAAAGTAATTTTTAACAAAAAGAAAACCGACTTCAATCAGTAAGGAAACTAAAAAGTAGAAAAAAAGAGTGTGTGTACATGAGTACGCACGTAAGAAGTTAACACAACGCATACATAGATAAATATACATAAATAGCATGCAACAATAATGAAAAATCATAAAATATAATTAAAATAAAAGAAAACAAAAAAAATATTTATTTGATAATAATGTAATAATTTATAATTTGCAATGTAAATAAATTATACATACCGACAGTTAACCTCAAATCTATAAATGCACTTAAAACAGTATATTAAAACCATTTTTACCACTAATATTCAAAATAAATATTTTTACTGATAAATGATCAATAAAAAATATCTATCACCGTCATAAATATAATTGAATTGATATAAACGCCAATATATTTTTTATTTATTCACACTAATTATTTGTACTGATACGACACACAAAGGTTCGCAACTAACTTCAGGGTGTAAAAGGATCGCAACTAACTTCAGGGTGTTGCTTTTTTCTGTCGGTGTGCGCGCATCGTAAAAATTCACTCTCATAATTTTTCCAATCGCGCCAAAAGAAGTATAATTTCAAAAAAAATTTACATAGCACAAAGTAATTCGTATTTTGATTTAGTTAATCATAAATAATTAAATAAATATTCTATAATTTTGTAGTTAACTACAAAACTAAATAAAAAAAAATAGGTACCTATAGGTATTATCAATCTTAATTTGCTATTGTAATAAGGTTCTTATAGGATGTCAACTATATCAACTTCAAAATCAAAATACGAATTACTTTGTGCTATGTAAATTTATTTTTTACTTTTTAGTTTCCTTCCTGATTGAAGTCGGTTTTCTTTTTGTTACAATTATTTAGTTTACAACTTTTAGTGATGGGTAGACCTAAATCTTACTTAGGTATTATTTTTGTACACACTAAGCATTTTGGCATTATAACCCAGATGGGAGCAAAGTTCTCATCATAAGAAATGAATTAAGTCCAAACACCAAGTAACTGCTGTAAATCGTAAAGGAGTTCCCTCGACTGTCTTTGTGCTCCATCATCAGATCGACTTCAAAGCTTCAGTAAATAGTAGTGCCTTAAAATACTTATTAAAAAACCTAACAAATGCACTAGTCGTCAGTACGATTTTCGAAAATTCCCCTCGATTTTTCTGGGATGCTATCATCAGATCCTGGTTTCCTTATCATGGTACCACCCTTAGGATATCTCCTCTCCAACAAAAAAAAATCATTTAAATCGACTCATAAACGACGAAGTTATCTGCGAAGACACATAAAAATATATATATATATATATATATATATATATATATATACGGTCGAATTAAGAAACCTCCTCTTTTTTTCGAAGTCGGTTAAAAATAAATAGCGTCATAATTACGTTAAACAAAGTCTGATTCGACTATAACGCGTCAATTCAATCATTATGCTCTCTTTGTTTTGCCAACCAACAATCGTCCTTGTTCTCCATAGAAAAAAAAAAATATAAAAGGTCCGCCACACAACGAGAGATAATCGTTGATGAGATCTGAGCTCGGGATGGCATTGTTTGTAAATGAGAGCAGCGAAAATAAAATAAAAATGAACATTTGATAGTGCTCTCTCGACTCGATTGTTTTGAGCACCGGAGCTTTGCATCGGATCTCGTTCGATACTCGTTTATACGTAATTATCTTTTAAGTCTCTATTTACAAGCTGTAAACGAGTAGTGTAAGGTTTCTTTTTGGAATACCTTTAGATATTTATGTGAATTACTTAGTATATAGTACTGCTTACCTATCGTTTTGATTGTTTATAATGCACATGTTTATATCGTTTTATATTTTAGCCACAGGACGTCTGCTGCTAAACAGAATACCTCATCCATCGCCGTTCAAAGGAGCTATTTGAAAGCAGTCAGCATTCAGCATCTTTGAATTTTTAAAGATTGTTTGACGTCCTACCTTGCGCTTCGCGCGGTTGGCGGTTTCTATTTGAGAATTTTAAATAAACGGGTATAGAAGTTACATTTAAATTTATACTCGTATGTGCATGTATGTATTATCAATACCTCATTAATTGTATACCTACCAACAGACAATAACAGACAGAAACTATTTATTTTACAAATCTGGACGTTAGCCGAATCTTGATTACCTATTACACATTACAAAAAAGTAGAAAAACGGTAAAAAATGTGAACGTGCAACCAAAACCATTGTGCTCGGTTTAATGCTGTTGGAAAAGAAAATTGTAAAAAGTTCACTTCAGCATTAAAATTATAATATACTTACTTATTTAATGTTATTTACATATTATGAATTATAATCAGAGTATTAATTAAACTCTTGTCCTTCTTTTTATGTAAAATAAGACATTGTTTGTACAAATTAACAGAGAAATAATGAGTAAAGAAGTAAATCTTAAACCGAGGACAGCGTCCAATGAGGAAAGTTCCTAAGGGGTTAATGTTTAATTAATGCGAAGTTGTATAGTGGAAAAGCAGATCTCTTTATAAGTTAAATAGCCGCTGAGTTTCTTTGTGTCTTATTGTCTTTTAAGAGCCATTGAGGTTGAAAGTCAAGCTTCAATGAAGATGTAATATTTGTATATGAATAGATATGAAAACTGTGTCATACTATACTGTGAAGACATCTAGTAAAAAAAATAATGTACTGAATGCTGCGAAACAGAAATACCAATGATTAGTATATGATTATGTACCAAGCACGATCGAAGTCATTTAATTTATCATTAACAGATATTTCGAGTTTCCAAAGTAAGATCGGTAGACCTAATATTTTAATTAGTTCGTTATAATCTGCTAAAATATGTAGGCAGTTCAGAATAAAAACAAATGAATACCTGCATTGTCAGATTGAAATTAAACTGACTATACCGGAGTTCAGCTTATATTCATTAAAAATTAACTGCAATGTTAAGAATTATGATCAAAATATTCAAGTCATATGCCAATATTTGCGTAGGTATATAAAACTTGATAACTTTTGTTTGCGTTGTCCGAAATACCAACATTTGTTTTATGGTGAAGCCAAAAATATGCTTTTATGTTGTAACCACTACCGTAATGTTACTGTATATATTAAAATAAACATTATACGTAATAATTTAGAAGTTAGCGGTTGTATGGGCGGTTGGTAGTAAAACTGTGCGATTTCAAACGATTTGTTACAGTTTGTGTGTAAGTTTGATTATTGTTATCTATTAAATTGCTTTGTTTTATAACCAAACGGTATGTGATAAAATATATGTATGCGGACTATAATGAAAATTCTGAAGTAAATTACTATGATCAGTAGTATTACTATGGTCAATATGCTTGTAGTTCACGTTCAGTACAAATACCTACTTAGATGACACAGCGCTCCTAGTTTTTATGCTGAGAACAAAATTTTGACATAGAATTTTTTTTGATAATTTTTATCATCGTGGTAGAAACGCATGTTATCTCATGTTGGAGCTACAAAGTGCTTTTAATGTCTCATTTTTATAATGCCATCATGTACCTACGTCAAGAATACCTCCTACAAAAATGGTGGCGTTAATAAAATTACTGCCGTCTTTTTAATATCGATTAAAATAAATTTATAGCGATCTCTCTTTTACTCGAGCTTAATTGATCCGTTTTATTATGAATATTAATTTATAACAACCTAAAAGGGCAAGGTTATTTGCTCCTTATTGAATACCATTAAAATTAGTCCTTGAAATTGTAAATTTACGAATTGCTTGACGGTCTGTACATTGTAAATTCTGACGTTGCGTTTTCTACTCACCATTTGAGTTAATTTATTCAATTAAGATACTATTCCTTCAATGTCACAATGTCTTTAATGCAAAAACAATGACAACATTCAAATACTACATTTGTACTTGCACGAGCACTTCGTACTAAACAGGAACTTGTTTGTCCTTAATGTGCACTTAATCCATAATGTCCTACGCTTTATTTGTACAGCGCAAAGAGCCAGACATGAATATTACACACCGTAGAACGCAAATTTACGCCTGTCTGTTGTTCTGTCTATTACTGTCCTGAAAAGGTCATTAGATCACACATATCAAGGTGAGGTCAGGTCAATAAATTGTTTGCATCTTTGATAAAGTTTGATATAATTTCTCTTTTTTTATATCTTTGACAGCCACGTCGTCGGTGACACTTCGAAAATAGATTATTTTTTTGTCTGCTACGTTCAAATTAATTGTGTTTTATTGAACGGTATTCATTATCACCATTTATAATACTAAACGTAGGTTTTCCTCAAGTACCTTCACTTTGACCGATTCTCAACTGGGTAGTATTATTTAGTGATACTTATTATCTAATACTGACGATACTTCTTCATCAAGTGCTGTCTATTATAACTCAATAGTAAACAATGAGAGTGCACAGATCAGTGCGGTGAACGGTGACCGTAGCCACTGTTGCGTGATGTTCAAGCATCGCAACGAAAATAATGCGTGCCTCACTTTGCGGTCGTACTATTGTTATAAATTTTCAATATTGAATTAGGGGACTGTATTTTGGTTGTTTGTATAGATAAGCACTGAGGTAGAAAGTTGTGAAATTGATTTTGAATGTTAGTGAAACTGTGAGAAGCTGTTCATGAATAGCATAGAAAAATTACCTTAAGAATGAATTATTAAAGTGATCTATCAAGAAGGTTTTGATGGCTTTTGTTAAAATATTTTCAAGGTGTGATACATCTTCTAATTATAAAAAAAGATTCGCATCTCTTTCTTATTTTATGTATTATTCTACAAAAAAACGTCATTTGCGTTTTGAATATATTTTAAAAGCTTTTTATGACTACTGAACGTATCGTATTCTCACGTAACATATACGTAAATGTGTATTTTAACGACCTGTTATGGCATTAACGGAAAATATGAGATCGTTTACCATTAGTCAGTTTACGAAAATATTTATGCGACGTTGAAATGAATAAACCAAAACCAAAAGCGTGACTATATTCCCCTCCATCTTATTTCCTTTCACTATTAATAAATGAAATATATATTCCATTAAGACATAAATAACCAACTTAATGGTTTTGACAAATAGTCGGCTTGTTAAAGTACCAAGGATAATATTAATTTGATGCGATGCGCTTCATTGAAGAATTTAAATGTTCAAAATAGTCGACTAACGTTGCATCGCATTAGCTTTCTAGTAATGGTTCCGTTTATTAAAGTGCTAGTTATTTAAAGAGAACTTTGCTATGTATTTTGAAAATGGTTGGGTTTAAATGTTACCTTTATGATGTGTTTGTGTAATTGTGAAGTATTATGTTCTAGTTTAAAGAGCGCCTTGGAAAATTGCTGTTTATATTACTCTTGTAATTTGTCTAGTTCTACGAAATAACAAGTATCTGAATGATGCCTCTGTTGTACCTAAGCGTTTGTAAGCTATAGCATTAACGTATCATTTCTCGTTCGCCAACTAGGTAGTTAATAATAATGGACTATTATCACGTATATGACAGGCCGTTTTGCCTAATATGGTATGAGCATTGATCACTTATAAATTTTGTGAATTAGTAATTTCAGATCTATGAAGTTCAGTTATTTTACGACTTTTTTTAACGTGCGTCGTATGTTTACGGTAAGCTTAGACAGTAACTAAGGGCAATAATTATTTATATAATTTTGAAAATCACATAGGTACTTGCACCCCTTTTTAATTTCTAACCTCGGCTTTAAGAGGTAGAGTTTATGCTCCAAAAATGTTTATTTTGTAATATTTTCAACTGAGTGCGTACTAATGGCATGCGGATGTACTTATCTAAAAGATATCTACAATAGAGATAATAATATCGTTTACACTTGGTGGATCCAAGTATATTCAAGTTGAGGTATAACAGTAGGTACCCACTCTACAAAGCTAGCAAGTTACTCTATGATATTAGTAGCTTCCGGCAGCGCGGTTTCACCCGCGCTAAGTTATATCTGTTACTGCCCCGTTTTCATCGCTTAAAGCGTGATGTTGTATAACTTATAACCTTCCTCAAGCACAGGGCTATCATACGTAAAAAGAAATATTTAAATCCGACTAGTAGCTCCAGAGATTAGTGCGTAGTATAGATAAAGATACCTAGGTCATTCCAGTACAAACATAAAAGTACATCACTAGCCACTAAGCACAATACATGGTGGTATACCTAGGCGGACTGACATATTATGAACATTCAAACTACTCATTTAATTACTTCGTTCGCGTTGGTAATCAAAATGGTTTCGATGTAATTTTGCGGAGATGCCTGTATACCCTTGTCATGTAGCGGACAGTTGACACCTGCTATTTATGCTCAGATACGGCGTTAAATTAATTTCATTAAGTAAGCTTCGCTAGCTCGCCCTGCATAGTGTTTGGAATTTGTAATATTCTGCACTAATACTTTTAGACTTAGGCGTAAAAAAAGAGTGATATTTGTTTGCATACTACATTTACTATTATAATTATGTATGCTAGTCTATAAGGTATTTATCCATGGGTCTATGCAACCTGAGATTAAATGATTTATAATTATTATTATTATTTGTCTGTAGTTTTGAAACTTTCGATCAGATTAATAGTTTAATTTTCGTGAGTTTTTAGTATAAATGCAAAATCTTAAATCTTTTGATTGTTATTTATGATTAAAAAGATTATTAAAAAGTCTTCTTTAATTAGTAGTATGTTAGGTAAGATTCTTATCCAAGACCACTTGTCTTGTCGTGTCGCAAAAGCAAAATCGAGTTTTATTATTTGACTAGCTGTGCCCGCGACTTCGTCCGCGTAGAATAGTGATTTTGGGCAGCAATTTTTGGATATATCTTTTGGTTTGTTTTAAATTATAAATATCTTCGTTTAGGTAAATAAGAAAAATCTTTACAGTAAATGCTTCTCTATTATACGATATTAGACTATCGATACGATACGATATTAGACGATGGCTATACAACCATCGGGGATCAAAGCCATACAGGCTGCTAGGATTACTTACACGTGACAAATCCACATAAAGCTGACCATGCGAAAACAGCTAATATTTAGATCCACACTCACAACATTTAGTGTCTGACCTTAGGCTTTATTAATTGTCATTGCGAAACATAGGCTCACTGGAAACTGAACTCGTTTAAAACTAAACGGGAAATTGTTTAGAATGAGAAGAATCCGAGGAATAAAAATGCTATAAGGTTTTTTTTTATATATTAGCTTGCCAAAGTGACTTTACTCTGCCTGATGGTAAGCAGTCAGTGGAATCCAGAAGTGGTGGACACCATTCCAAAAGAAAAACTACTGATATGGTGGCCTCCACTATGGCGGCTTAGTGAGATCCTTTTTCACGCCCCGCTTTAAAGACCCAGGATCAAAGTTAGATGGAAACTCATGCGCTGGCAAAGAGTTATAGGCTTTAATTGAGCGACAAAGGTATGAAGTGCTCAACCGTTTGGTTCGAGACCCTTTAGATTGCACTGTGAAAGAGTAGCATATGAGTCCCGCACGTGTCGTTCTGGATAAAAAAGGAGGGGGTAGGATTAATTGAAAGAGCTCTTGAGAAGACTCTCCGTGGTAAAGGCGATAGAAGACGGCCATTGAGGAGGCGATGTCTCTTCGCAGCTGTAAAGGCTCAAGTGGCCTCCGGGCTTCCGATGATACGGACTGCTCGCAAAGGGCCCCCGTACTCTCTCGAAAATGGTCGCCGGGTCCCACTATCCGGTCACCAACCTGCACGACGAACCACTCCGGGATTATGCGCAACCTGGTGGGGCAGCATCTTAGGGTGGTATTTTTTTTTACTACGAATGTGACTCCTCCCCGCCTGATGGTAAGCAGTCAGTGGAATCCAGAGTGGTGGCCACCATACCAAAATCCATTGTTTTAAACTGCTGGCATGGTGGCCTCCACTATAGCGGCTGGGAATGGGGTTAGGGGAGTGAGGGAAGTGAGGAAAGAGGAAAAGGGGGAAATTGGGCCCCCGGCACTCTCACTCACCGAACGAAACGCAGTAGTACGGATACTACTACTCTTACGTCGATCTTCTATGAGAGGGTAGTACTTCCCCGGACGATCCGGCCCATTCATGCTGAAACCAGCTTGGATCTACTACCGTAATACTACGGTTAGGTCTAATTGGGCCCCTGTACAATGCCGCGGGCGGCCAGCGGCACCACCGTTTATACGGGTCTCCCTGGCCGGCGAATTGACCTACACCACCCACACAATGACTCCACGGATACTCAGCTGGACCCACACATGCTGCGAGGTTTGTCATCTCTGCATCAGTTGGGCCTCTGGCTCTCGCACTTACCGAACGAAACGCAATTATATGGATACTATTACTCTTAAAACGATCTTTACTGAGAGGGTAGTACTTTCCTGGTCGATCTGACCCATTCATGCTGAAACCAGCGTAAATCGACTACTACTATTTCGTAATTCACTTTAATTCCACCTATTTCGTAATGAGACGTGTTAACAAACATGTTTTCATCACAAAAAATAAAAATAAAATAATTCCAGAAAAATATAACCAAATAAAATATAAATCTAACTTTTATTTACATTTTAACTGATTAAGCATTTACATTTTAATAAAGAAATAAGACATGTTAACCTAACTTAAAAACACACTAACCAAAGCTAAATAAATACCACATGCATGACGTGATTATTTAAATTGGCATAACTTTTTTTTTTATGAACCGATTGACATGAAACAAACACTAAATGTCATGTGAAGCTTACCACAATGTATCAGTGAAAACCATATTTAAATCGGAAAAGCCGTTTTTGAGATTAGCGTGAACAAACGCACAGACAAACAGACAAACAGACAAAAATTGTAACAATCATTGTTTTGGGTTATATTTGCGTTTATAAAGATCCCAATAACATTTTTTCTAAAATATCTTCAATGTACAGACAGCGACCGGTTACATTTTTATTATATTATGTATAGATAAATTCAACATTCAGATTATATACAAAACATGGCCTCGGACTTAAGCTGATGCCTATTTATATCAACACTGTTAATAAAATTTAAAATATTTGAAATAGATTCCTTACCTTACTTTGGTTACCATTGTTTCGCCAACTTCCGTATTATATTTTATTTGTTATACTAATTAGTGTAAATTTAATTAAATAATCGTCTTAAGGTACACATTAATGAAGATTACCTACGTATTTCATCATAAGCTTTTTCATTAAAAATAATTATCAATATGCAGACACAGCCCATAAATAGTTTAATCAGATAACAAACGTAATTCTCTATTGAAACATAAACTATATGATACCGATATATTGCCTACAGTATAACGTATAACAATAGCAATAAAAGCTAACACTAGTACGGTAGTGATAATCTGTCAGCTCATTCCCAACGATGCTATTATGTTGTCTTGTTCATACACTGTACGGAGATAGATGGCTCAAGTTACGCCTACGTCTGATGCATACGTACTGGCGTATACGATTATGTTCTAAATTGCGAAATAGGAGTATGAAAAATGTATAATTAGACCCATTTGACTACAGCGTAATTTGTATGTAATGTGAAATAATAATAGTACCTGTATAAGTTCATCGATTTAGGTGCGTTACCGTTAAATAGAGAGGTGAAAATTTATGGAGATCTTTTCTCAGCAGTAGAATAAAATGTTCATAGTTTTTTATTTTCGTATAGACTAATATTGACTAAAATTAAAAAAAAAAAAATTAAAAAATAAAATATATATTAAATAATAATTTTTGGCAACGTGAATTTTAGTTATATTTATTCCAAAAGGCGTGAGGTTTTTTCTTAGGCTGATAAACGAAAAAATAACTTATTATCTGTTAAATCATATATGAAGTTCCTAAAATCATGCTAAAAGCATGGATTGATCTAAATAGTTACTAATAAGACCAAATTTAACTAAAAATTCATGCTTTTAGCAATTCAATCGGTAATACACATGAGATATAGGTATCAGGTGATTAGTTTATTTTTTCGTTGATCAGCTTTTCAGTAAGTGGGGATTAGTCGTCAAGAACAGCAATTTAAAAATACGATTTTCAAATCACCTGTAAAAAAGATGGAACTGTATAGATTCTAAAACTGTGCAGTCTTTTACAGAGTTGATGCATTTCCTTAGTAGGGCTGTTCTTATTCACACGGGAAATCTTCGAAGAGAAATCCTACCTCAAATGCGGTATATTTTTATCTGTACAGAGAGTGTTTTACACATATAGCTACGACTACTATCGTATTGATAAGCATCATACATTTCACCACCTATGTATTATTAGGATTTCATGTAAATATGCTTTTATTGTTAGTTGACAAAGCAACTGCTATTCAAGGCACTAATATAAAAGTAGGTACTATTTTACTCTTACTCAAGCCAGATTGTCAGTTTAATAATTATAAAGTCCGTTTTTCCGCATGTTTTTCTTCGGCATATAGCAGTAATACCCGAAGCAAACTAAAAAGTAGATATATATGAATTTCATTATGTCACATTGCTACTTTCGAGTCTCCCAATCTCCCTTAGTGCATTACAGGCGACGGCCTTAAACAGTAGATCATTACGGCAATACTATATCGTATATTTTGCAAATAATAAATTTAAGCAAAAGTCTTGCTTAAATTGAACCAAATGAAGTAGAATGTATCAACATGAATGTACGTTTCCTCTTGCCGTATACTAACTAAATATGATACTCGTAGTGTAGCTGTCACGTCTCCCATTCGTCAGGGCTCCCCATAAGACTTGGATTTTTGATTTGTTATCCTACCCGACGTTGTCACTGTTATTGATGTGTAGCGAAATTGGAAAGTTCAGAGGCACTTATCTTTCAGATTTAGATAGCGGGGCAATTTATAAAGCGGGTTTTCTTCCCCCAAAGCGCCCTTGACAAGTCCGCTCGCGGCGGTGTCGCTGGCAGCCCGCCGCCAGATTATTGAGCCCAATATTACATAAATACCAAATGTGGATAGACAATGATGATATGCTATCTCCGACATTGGCTTTATTTCATATCGTTACACGGCGCACGCCAATGTTTTGTTAGTCTATTTTCGATCCGTAGTATGTAAACACATCACTATATTGTTGTAACTGTAATGTCTTTTATATTTGATTTGGTAATCGTGGATCTGATTTGTATTAGTTTTGTATGGTAACTATTCAAAGTAGCTATTGAATTGATTGCTGGCATTTGTTTTATCTTAAAATGAAATCGAAAGTTTATTTCAGTTGTTATTTTTATATTGACCGAAATGAGTTCATTATACCTGATTGCAGTATGTGATATCTATTGCTATTATAGTAGTATGTAGTAGCTAGCATGATTTTTCACTATGGCGTCTTGTAAGATATTT
This sequence comes from Parascotia fuliginaria, assembly GCA_963082885.1. Taxonomy (NCBI): domain Eukaryota; kingdom Metazoa; phylum Arthropoda; class Insecta; order Lepidoptera; family Erebidae; genus Parascotia; species Parascotia fuliginaria. Next base: position 5,666,446 of record OY720180.1, on the reverse strand, counting down.
TTCACTCCTTGCCTAAAAGACTCGGAATCAAAATTGGAATCTGTATGTGTTACAGTGTCTTGATGTCTCACATCACTAACAAGAAACTGATATCTGTTAAAAAAAGTTTAACCCTCTTTCATAATTTATTTTAATAACACTAAAAGCTTCAAACGTAATATTAATTGTACCTCAAAGAAACTCAAACGCGCCAAGCAGAACCTATACATAGCTGTTATTAAACATAAAATACAATGGGATATAAAAATCTGTTTCAAGTCGTTTCGGGTACCATTTTAAGTAAAGCACCCTCTAGTGTCGTGTCGAATCATTTCTTTTATTTCATTTAGAATCGATACTTCAGTTTTTCCACTTGCCTCCCTTTTTTCGAGAAAAACGTTAGCGTTTCTTGTACCGACAGCAATGCTCCTTATCTTGAGAGATTAATACCAGGGGTGCGTATAGCTGTCCAAATATTTTGTTAACGTTTAGCGATAAAAGCTTTTTAAAGATTGGCTTTAATCGATTACCGTATTTAGTAAATGTTAGTTTTATTAGAAGATTACCCCCAGTTTCTGAAAGGCTGATCAACGAAAAATTTACTACTCACCTGTTAAGTCTTATGTGAAGTACCTAAAAGCATGAATAATTAGTTTAATTTGATCTAATTAGTAAGTAATTAAAATTATTCATGCTTTTAGCAACCCAATTGGTACTTCACATTTGAGATTTACCAGGTGATTAGTTAATATTTCGTTGATCAGCCATTCAGAAACTGGGGGTAATTTAGGCTTATAGTTTAATCTTTACATTGAAGAAAAAAGATAGCTACAACTGTTAGCTAATTATGTCTAATTTGTACAATGCCTACAATTTTAATTGAAATCCATATGAACCTTAATCTAAGTTACATGTAAAATTAGTTGTATTTAGAATATAATATATCCGCATTCTAAAACCCATTACACATGCTATAATATATAAGCTAACTTTGGATCTAGATGGCGTTGTGTGTAGTTGTTGCGATATTATTACATTATTATTCTATTTTATTATTATACATTTATATTTATAATCATTATGGACATATCAAAGCTGTTACATTTTCAGTATAACGTCGAACGTCCAACTAGTGATAAAGATAAACACATGAAACAACTGGATTATATTTCAGAACTCCATTATAAGCGCCAAAAACGTCTGTCGAAATTCAATAACCTGACTTTAACAATGCACTGAAGATAGAGGTGTCGAGTTCTGGTCGATAGGATTTGCTATTGAAGGATACATCGAGTGGCGAGTTGCAAGGAATGCCTTCAATTTCCACTTGCCCGCAGTTGAGAGGATGAATATTTATGGCCCTCACTGTAATGTACAATGTGGTGGATGCGACTGTTAACAAATAGACTAAATGAAGCTTCTATATTTACGAACAAGCAAATGACGCCTGTCAATAATGTAGAGTGCTTTTTCTGTTTTGGGAAAAGTAAAAAATATTGTGAACAATTTGTACTGTTAAGCGCAATGACAAACGGCAGGCGTTTTTTTAAGCTTTTTCCTGTTTGTATTCCTTTAGGTAAAACTGATCAGCAAATTACTGCACAGAACATATTTATTTGTAAAAAAAAGAGTTTATGAAATATTTATTTATTTATTTATTTAATCTTCTTGCACAAAATACAATGTAAATGTACAAAGGCGGACTTAATGCCATCGGCATTCTCTACCAGTCAACCTTTGGGTGATGCAGAGACAAACTAGGTAGGTGCATTCCAATAAAAGAAAAAAAAACAAAAAAGAAAGAAATTAAAAGATAAATATATATATATATATATATATATCAACATATTGTACGTAAATAAGTATATAAATATATCAATATACATACATGACTTATAAGTAAACATAAATAATTACATAAACTTAATAATATATTTAAATAAAAAGTAAAAAAGTTAAGATGATTCCGCCAGGAATTTGCCATAAAGCTGTCGCACTCTTGTCTTAAATATCTCACGGTTTGTGGATACACAATTGACCATAAATATGCATTTATGGTCAATTGTGTGGACTTATTCACGCAAGATTGTATTCAAAAGAAATAAAGGTATGTCACAGTAATCGCAAAACTCTTCCGCAAGTAGTTCATTCTAGAACATACGTTAATGTGGGTGAATTTGAATCTAAAAGCAACAGTATTTCACAAATATCAACCTAAAAGCGACATAACTCGTTGACTGGCTGTGACTATATACATCCTTCTAGAATATCGAATTGGCATAAATATATATACACCTCAGCCTACGCCCTCGTGAAAAACAGCATCATTAGTTTACTTACACAGTAGACATTACTTACAAACGCGTAATGCGTAAAGTCAGCAAATATTGTCCCTATTGAAATATTGAGTATTAGCTATAACAATAGTTTGTAGTAACTGTTATTGTATTAGTTATAGAGTTGCTATTGACTTTGTCCGAATATGGTCAAAAGCTCCATCGATACGCATATTTAGACAATATATTATGTTATTATATTGTACTTTATCATAAAACTTAGGCAGTAACCATAACTAACGAACAGTGATAATATTTAATTAACTAATAGCTACAAATAATACGATAAATGTTTGTTAACTTGTAGATAGATATAATTTGTACTTTTTCATATGTGTGTGTGGATGTGAAATTATTTTTTCGTTTCTGTTATCGTGAGCGCCTATAATCAGTAATGGCAAAGCCATTTATCTATATTTATATATAAACATACAGGAATTTTTAAAAAGAAGGACTTTACCTGCTTTGTCATTACTATTAACCATTATTACTATTATTTATATATATATTATGTATGAAAGGTATCAAGGTAGGTAAAGTCCTTCTTTTTAAAAATTCCTGTATGTTTTGTGTGATATCTGTTGTCCTCTTTGAATTGAAATTAAAAGTATAAGTTTTAATGGCAACGTTGGTAAGCAAGTCTAGCTAGTCATCTCAGCTGCCGATTAGCAGTCTTGTCTGACTACATACTACTAATACGAGTACAGATATAGTCAAATTAGTTTCACTACACACTTTTTAAAGTAAAACTTCCAATTAAAGGAATGTATCATCGTATGACAGCTATCACAAGCGTCCATAGTTAACACTTCTGGAAACAATTATATACTAAGAACTACTGTAATAAAATAAATGAGAATCTCTTCTTCATAGGTCAAGAGCATATTGTTATCTTGAATAAGTCTATCGTCTTAAGTTGCCTATTTTGGACTATTGAATCTGAATGCTAGAATTTGGTTCTCTCAACCACAAAGTTATATTTGGTAATGTTGAGGAATGAGACAATAATACAAGTTTCATAGAAACTGATAACGTCGGCGTCGTTTCTGTTTCTATTACGAGTTAAGCAAAGGCAACAATTTTCATCAAAAACTTTTTTTATACTAACCTACCAAAGTGACTCATCTCTGCCTGATGGTAAGTAGCCAGTGGAATCCAAAAGTGGTGGCCACCATTTCAAAAGCCATCGTCAGAAACTGCTGATATGTATAATATTTTCAAGCTGCTATATTTCGCCAGCTTTGTTAGGTCCCATGTATGCAGTAGGGGATGAACATGTTGAGATTTTCTGGCCAGAATTTCGAACTTCTGGCTAATTAATCAGAATCTTTCGACAGAAAAATTTATTCTCTTTTCGTATTCGAGACCTCTATGTGGCAGTCTAGAAGCCACGGAATAACAAGAGAGTCACTTTTAAGTAACATCTTTACATTCTAAAACAAACAATAAATTGAAACAATCTCCTAATTGACCCTCACTTGTATCCTACATCTGTGAACTGTCTATATCGTCCGGTTTAATTACTAAGCTGCCAGTTTCAACACATTGGCGACGGCTAGCTTGCAAGTTATAGGTTATGATGTTTGTTTAATATGCTATTCAAGCGGTGAATAGCCAACTGTGTACGATGGTTCAATGTGTGCCAAAAAAAGCTGGCAACACTAGCAGTGTAAACATCGTCTACGTACTAAATATTTGAAATTAAATAAATATTTATTTGGACAGCGTGTAATATAGTTTAAAACAGTGTTTATGTAATGATAAAGAAGTGATAATGTTAGTGGACATAAGAACATAATACAACCATCCATAAAGCAGTGTAGTCAAAAAGGCAATAACACAATTACAAAAACGCTCAAAATAAACAATTAGTGTCGTAAACGAACAATTAACAACTGCTCACAAACCTAATAAACGAACTAATGCCTGAAGTGCAGTTCAAATTAATCACATAGTTAAGATATTTGAAAAACCCTTCTTCAAAAAACGGTTGGTGCAAAATTCTTTTAAATATTTCCTCCTAATATGAAATGTTTATAACACACAACGCCATCTAGAAGTAAGTAGCAAAACAAATTTTGAAATTAAATGACATTAGTATCAGTGTTGCTGTCACTTAAATGTAATTGTGTCAATATTGACTTCCGCTACCAGTGTTGCTATTGATACAAACAACAATTTGGACATTTACATCAGTGTTGCTACTAGAAAAAAAAATAGAAATTGTACCAAATAAGTGTAAGCTTGTGACTGCACACACTATACCTGCTCAGCAAAGAGTTCTCTATACCAAATCTTCTTTTGTACCCAAATATGGATAACAACGTAACTTTTCGTAGAAAAATGATTAAAGCTAGTTCACTAAACGATATTTCTGACGACAATACTGCGTTATTTGATGCAACAAAGCTGAGCATACAAGATACATCCATAAATACGAATCGAACAATCTTAGATCTACACGAAAAACTTCAGCAATTGTCCAACGATTTGGAAAGCGCTCACGCGGAAATAGAAAACCTCAATGCTGAAAATTTTAGACTGAAAACAGATTTAAATAAACAGATGCTATTGACGGAAACATATAAAAGATTGAATATAACTGATACTTCAATTATGACACCATTCTCGGGACGCAAACGAAAGACGAAATACAAGAATGGGAAACTAACACCTACAACAAAAAAAGGAGAACTATTTACAGATACTGAAAATAATTACTTACAAAATGAGAAGGTAAACAGTAAAATAAACGAAACGCCTGCAGAAAATTATGAGCGACCAGTAAAGAAAACACCACAAACAAAGTCTACAGAAATCTCTTCTCAGAAAGGAAAACGAAAACTTTGTGTACTAAATAATTGCTACATAATAACTACTACCGACTCATAGACATAATAGAAGATACTTTCAGGAAACACTTCGAATTTTGTAATTATGCGACACCTAATAGCGGCATAATGGAATTACTGTCAAATATCATGAACAAGGTTAAAAATTTTGATATGAACGATTATTGTATAATAATGATAGGCGAAAGGGATTTTAAAAATAATCAAGACTTAATCGAACTTGTTAAATTAATTAGAGAAACATTACAACAAATAACCCATACAAATGTAATAATATGCTCTCCGTCATACGTTACGGGAGCCCCTAGTCAAAACTACCGAGTTGAAATGTTTAATAATTAACTGTATATGGACATACAAAACTACAATTATGCATATATCTTTGATACTAATCGCGACCTCTCACTGGAAATGTTTTCAAATAAAACAAGCAAACTTAATAGATTAGGGATAAAAAGTATATTCAAAAATATTTTCAGTGGTATACTTGTTGATATCAAAAATTACCCAGTGGATTATGACCAAAAAACTTTATCGATCTCACTGAATAACAAAGCTCAGAATAATATACAAAGACACTTTTTTCGTGCCACCATGTCACAAGGAGTTTAGTGATAAACAACAATTTACATTGTTTCATCAAAATATAGCCGGAATATTGAACAAATTAAACTTCCTTGAATTAGCAATTTCTGAGTTGACTAAAGAAGTAGGAGGTATAGACTTTATTTGTATTAGCGAAACTTTTATACAATCCGGCCATAAATCTAATTTAAAGCGTACTAATTATAAATTAGCTGCAAATTACTCAAGATCAAATAAAAAAAGAGGCGGTACGTGCATATTGGTGAAAGAAGGCCTCAGTTTCTGCCCATTACCAATAATGAATGAAATCGCTAAAGATTATAATTTCGAATGCTGCGGAATAGAAGTTCATAGTCATATTTTAATAGTAGTGTGTGTTTATAGGATCCCAGACTCCAATACAGATTTATTCTTTAAAAAAATGGAAACGTTGCTACAAAAATTAACTCATAAAAATAGAAATCGTATCATAATCTGTGGGGATTGGAATATAGATGTAATAAAAAATACTACACAATCAAAAGAATTTATATCTATGTTAAATAATTTATAATAATTTTAACTTATTAGCACATGTACAAATGCCTACTAGGAAAAAAAGCTCCATAGATCAAATAGCCAGTAATATCTTAATCTCAGACATAAAAAGTAGAATTCATAATCTGGCTCTCTCAGATCATGAAACTGGACAGTCATTGACGTTCTTTCTTCCTACAGCGAATAATACATCAAAAATTACAAATTTCTTTTATGAGGTCAAAAGAGATTATAACAGAAACAACATTAAAAAATTTCTTGATTGTTTATCAGGATTAAGTTTCGCTGAAATATATGAAGAAACAGATTGTGACAAAGCATTTAATATATTTCATGACTTATTTATTTTATTCTTTAAACTGTGTTTTCCCGAAATTAAATTTAGAAAAAATAATAAACCAATAAAAAATAAGTGGATTAGTAAAGGAATAAAAATATCGTGCATAAAAAAGAGAACTATGTATTATAATTACCAACACGATGCTCTAAACAAAAAATATCATAAGAAAAATTACTTAACCTATTCTAAAATTCTAAAAACATGTTTATCTAATTCATAATTAATTAATAACAAAAATCATTTGAATAATTCCAAAAATAAATGTAAAGCGACATGCAAAGCAAAAATAATATAAATAATGACGATATGTGTAAAAATGACATAAAAGAGTTGATAATAAACGATAGGATTATTAATGATACGAATGAAATATGTAATAACTTCAACAATTATTTTATAGAACTGACTCAAAATACTAATTTTAATGACTTAAATCCTTTTGACATTACTAATAACCCTAATAGTATTTTTTTATCGCCAGTAAATGATAAAGACATTATAAAAATTATTAATTCCCTGAACAATACTAATGCTACCGGATACGATGAGATTACCACAAAAATGATTAAATTAAGTAGTAAATTCATAGCAGCACCTCTAAGTTATTTAATTAATCTATTTTTTGAGACAGGTATATTTCCCACGAGATTGAAACAATCGATTGTCAAACCACTGCACAAAAAAGGTAACCGTACGGACATGTGCAATTATAGGCCCATCACATTAATTCCTATTTTATCAAAGATATTTGAGAAAGCAATGCACCAAAAAATTGTCAGCTTTTTAAATACAAATGACATACTTACAGACAAACAATTTGGTTTTAGGAAGGGTGGTTCAACTTCTCTTGCTTGTTTTACTATGGTTAAACTAATAACTGAAGCCCTCAATAATAAAATGTCTTTTTTATCAATATTTCTAGACATGAGTAGAGCATTTGATTTTGTCCCACATTTTCGGTTACTTAACAAATTAGAAAAATACGGCATAAGAGGTAACGCACATGATTGGCTTAAAAGTTATCTATCTTGTCGCCAGCAAAGGACAGTAATTTCAAAAATTTGCAACAACACAAAAAAAATATTCAGTTCCGAATTAAAGATTACTAGTTGTGGTGTTCCTCAGGGTAGCGTTTTAGGCCCTTTACTATTTATAATATATTATATTAATGACATTTGCAATAACTTAAAACATAATTGTACACTATTTGCTGATGACACAACTCTGACCATAAAATCGACAAATATGAACGATTTAGAAGCTGAGACGAACAAAGAATTACTAAATGCTATTAAATGGTTAGAATCTAATAATTTACACGTAAATATTAATAAAACAAAGTTAGTACAATTCCAAACATACAATAGTTCAATAGGACCTCCTAAAATACATTACAACAATTCTATACTGGAACCAGTGTCTTCAACTGTATTCTTAGGTATAGTTATAGATGAAAAATTAAATTGGAAGGAACATGTAAAACATGTTTGTACTCGACTCAACAAATTTGTGTTTGCTCTTCGAAAAATGAGACTTATAGCCAGTAAAGAAACAGCACTCAAGGCTTACCATGGCTATGTTTCATCAGTGCTGCGTTACGGCCTCGTGATATGGGGTAATTCAGTCGAAGTAAGTAGAGCATTCATTGCGCAGAAAAAATGTGTTAGGGCTGTTTACGGTGCAACATATTTAGAACATTGTAAGCCATTATTTAAATCGTTAAAAATTCTTCCACTTCCTTGCCTTTACATTTTCGAAATCTGTTTATTTATTAAAAGGTATCCTCACTTGTTTCCAATGCATGAACACATTTCCAAAAGGGTTAATAGCAGAAATCTAAATGAGTTGTCTGTACCTAGCCAAAGGCTACATTTGTATAGTAGAAATTCCAACTGCATGGCAATTAAAATATTTAATCATTTACCACCAAACATTAGAGTGTTGCCTACTAATAAATTTAGAAAAACAATGTTTACTTGGCTATTGGACAATTGTTTTTACTCAGTTAAGGAATTTTTAAACTACAAATTTTGACACAAATTTATTAATCAACATTGTTTTTAGTTATTGACTCTATGATATGTAGTTAATATTGTTAAATTTATATTATTTGCATTTGTTTTAAGATTGTATAAAAAAAATCATATTTCATAGCTTGACATTTTATAAAATTGTTTGACATTTAAGATTAATTTTATTTGAGTTCAGAATTACAAATCTTTAAAATTATTATTTCTACACCGGCAACGGTAGTATATGTGAAACTTTTAGCATTAAGATCTCTATGTACCATATACTTAGAAATAAATTTATTATTATTATTATTATTATTGTGTTGTTACTGACATGGTGTTCAGACAAGAAGCTTTATATTATTATTTCTTTATTAAACATCATTAATTTAGTGTCCTGCTTTGTTGTGTACAAAAATGGATATGTTTTTGCTGACTGCTGAATAAATTGATTGCGGTGTTATAACTGTAGAGAGATCTACTTATGTTCTCTTTCTCTTCTAATCCATGGTAATTCTCAGATCAAGCACAAAGTGGCGGTAGGCTTTTAATTACCAGCCGGTCTCGAAATCATCCACGGACTCCAATGATTATACGCATTGTTGAAAAAAATTGCAACATACTTACAATTTAATTTTCCAAATGTGCAGTTTGGTGAGTTTACACATATTTGTAAAATGTTTAATTCCAAATAGATGGTTTATTTATTGTTTTTATTTTTTATACTTTTATTTAATTATAATAATATTGTTTAATACCTATTTGGAATTTTTGATCCCCATCTGTCACAAACGCCTTGTGTCCTGTTATACGAGTACATGCATGCTCCAACACCAGTCTTGCATAATATTTTATACAATTTATTCAGCAATAGAGTCGCTTTATATTACCATGTCACATAAAAAAGTTTGCAAAAAGTTAATACATTACGCTGCTTCCCACCCCTACGGATTAAAAAAAGGCAACTTTTCATGGTCAATATTGAATTTATGCTTACACGCAACAAAACAAATTTTAAAGCGTCAAAATAAAATTTGTTACGAAAATTATTAATAATAATTTAAATTAATAAAATTAAAATACATGGACTTAAAGACTTAATATTAAATAATTCAAATGGGTTCAACATCTTTACATTTTGTTTACTTAGACATGTTTAATATTTAGGTGCCCAAAATAAATGAGATTTATTAAGTTTAATTTATTAAGACCGTGCTTAGAATTTATTGACTTAGTAAAACTTTATAATGCCTTTTATTTGTTTTGGCAGTTTTGTTGCTTGTAGAGCCATTTTGGTAAAATGTAGCTAAAGAAATAAATAGCAAATACTTATAATAAAATATGAATATTAAAGTTCTTGGTCTAGTGAAATATCTAAGCAATAAAGCGCGCCCTTTTGAAAGTAAAATGCTTTATAACTTATTTAGTAATCTTCTCCAACGGAAGAAATAACTAAGTTATTTTCTGAAAAAAAAAGTAATTATAAATATATAACATTTTGTCACTTCATGTACACCAAAATGGAGACTGGTCGCTGTCCTGATTTTGAAGACGGTTTCAAGCATCTTACGATTTAACGGAGGTTCGTCAACAAAACAGTTTGGTACCATAATTATTTATTATGTATGTCAATCGATTAAAACGTGGAACTCAATGGGACGAGTAAAAGAGCTATGCTACAATTATCAGGCAACTTTAGAATAGTTTATATTTCCACTTTTATTTATAAATAAACTTTTCTTTATATACTTCTGTAAAACAAAATAGGTAATATATTATGCCGTAGCAGGTATATTCACATATCAAATGTTAGAATAACTGTGGCACATAATATTGGAGTCACTGGCTTTATAGGTGGCTTTCATGAAATTCAGTTATATGTAAATTACCTCAACGCTCATTCTACATTTAATTTATAAATGAAATGCATTATTTTGGGGCACGCTTGCTTCACAATATTACTTCGTTAATATACATACAGGTATGCTAATATAAACTTTATTACAACCTGTGAGTTGCCGAGTGAGATATTAACGTTGTAAATGATTTAATGAAAAGTAAAACATAAAAATCTCTTCTATTCATTTTTACTGTCTTCCATTAGTGGGGTAAGCAGAGACTATTGAATGCCATATGCTGTGATCCAAACATACCTTCTTTGCCCCTTTAACATGCATTAATCTTTTCATACACACACGTCGGTTACGGGTGCTTGTAATTGTGCCCTTAGTCAATACATCACCAATTTGGTCCGCGTATGTCTTGGGCGACCCCTACCAACTTTTTCAGTCATTTCCGCTCAATTAAATAAAGAAAAAAGGTTGAGTAAGACACATTGAGTGAGTTATTTATAAATAGTCAACTTACAAATTTTCCACGTCTGCTTTGCCTGCGTACTTAGTCCTAAAATCGATGCAAGTATTTTTTTAAAGTTATATTATTTACGCATTTTATTCTAAAGTTATAACTTCATCTGTTTTTTTGCATCACATAACATTGCTGCTATAGTCTGGATACCATGATAGTAATCGGGATAGACTACCTTCAGGTAGAAGCTAATATAACAAGCAATATAACATTATTAAAAAACAACAAAACAAAGTAACTATTTTTTTTTCTAGTGCTGACGCTAGTTTGAAATATTATATACTTACCCTATGCCACTCGCACAATTAATACGAATCTAATTACATCTCTTATGCTAAAATCTATTAAGTCATTTAGACTGTAAAGCGTACCAAATATTAGACATACGAACCCACATACATACATACGCTCGAAAAACATTACTTTTCTTAACTACGGCAATTGGGCAAAACGACAGTAAAAAACAGTACCTAGTAACTAAAAGCCCTAATAAAATTAATAGGACGTAAAAAAGTTTTGCCTTTTGCGGCAAATTAAAATTAATAAAAATAATAATAATATGTGGACACTATCACACACCGTCATGTAGTCCCAAGCTAAGCAGAGCTTGTGTTATGGGTACTAGATAACTGAAATATAATACATATACATACTTTTTTTGTAAATACATACTTAGAATACATAGCAAACACCCAGACTGAAGACAAATACAAATGTTCATCACACAAATATTTGCCTTCCGCGGGAATCCAACCCACGACACCCGGAGTCGCAGTCAGTTACACTAACGGTGCAGTCAAATTAAATTGAATTAGTTCATTAATATCTTGTATAAATTGTCGTAGTAATTCCATAAAACCTTTAATCAATAGCAATCTATGACCACTCCATACATTTATTATGCATTAATGCGCACAAATTGCTTGTTCACAATTTACAGTCGTTCTAATGCCGTAGTGTAACTGCGTTTCATACATTATTTCTTGCAATTACTTAACTGTTATGCGTTTGATTTACTTGCACCATTTTTATAATTTTTGGTTCACCAGCAGCTTAACATTATTCTTAAATATATAAATTTTAACATTTTTTTAGATCTAAATGCTAAGTTACTTGTAAACACAACATTTACAACTATATTGACCTTAAAGTATTATAAATATTAAATTTAACTACTTAGGTGTTAATTAAGTATTACAATGAGATCTTAGACTGCTATTGATGTTTTTGTGTCATGTTAGCTACATGCGTATCATCTATCATTATCATATATCATTATTATACTAGGTATATCATATCTATACTACGAGTATGTCAAACTATTTCCTTTTAACTTTCTGTTGCTAGTGCCACTTTCCGAAATACAAAGCCCCTGATATACCTATTCATTTCTCGCTTTATATTTATTATAATCGCCTAAAACGTCGACTCTTTTTTAAAAATATTATAAATTATTTATTTATATTGTGCTATAAACTCAGAAACACACTAAGAAAACAAAATAGTTAAGATTTTGTTATGTTTATTATTTAGTGTGTTATGAATCTAATATAGCCTATTGACGGTAGTAGATCCACGCTGGATTCAGCATGAATGGGCCGGATCGTCCGGGGAAGTACTACCCTCTCATAGAAGATCGACGTAAGAGTAGTAGTATCCGTACTACTGCGTTTCGTTCGGTGAGTGAGAGTGCCGGAGGCCCAATTTTCCCCCTATCCTCTTTCCTCACCTCCCTCAATCCCTTCCCCTAACCCCATTCCCAGCCGCCATAGTGGAGGCCACCATACCAGCAGTTTAAGACGATAGCTTTTGGTATGGTGGCCACCACTTCTGGGTTCCACTGACTGCTTACCATCAGGCGGGGTGGAGTCACTTTGGTAGGCTAATATAAAAAAAAAAGCAGCGTCCTGTGATAAAGCTACCACCACTGCGATCGCCAACCCGCCTGCCAAGCGTGGCGATTATGGCAATATCCCCCCAAATGGAGCTACAACAAAAGAAATGGCCCCCAGTCCCCGGTCATCCCGCTATTCCTGGCTACGGTAGCGACCATGGTAACGGCGGGGTAGGGGGTGCGAAGAATCCCCGGGTGCGGCCAGGCTACCCAAACCGACAACCTTTGACCCTGGCAACATACAACGTGCGCACATTGCGGAATGACGAGAAGATTGTTGATCTGGAGGAAGAATTGAGCAGGCTACGATGGGACATAGTGGGATTGTCAGAAGTCCGAAGACGGGGAGAATACGATAACCCTTAAGTCCGGTAACCTGCTCTATTTCCGAGAGAGCGACCTACTGTCCCAAGGTGGAGTCGGGTTTATCGTCCACAAGTCCCTCGTGAACAACGTGGTGAAAATCGAGAGTGTGTCGACGAGGGTAGCATACCTTATACTCAGAATCACCAAACGGTATTCGCTGAAGGTCATACAGGTTTATGCTCCCACTTCGACATACTCCGACGATGAGGTCGAGGCTATGTATGAGGACATTTCCAGAGTGATACATGCCTCTAGGACCCAATACACTGTTGTCATGGGGGACTTCAACGCGAAGCTAGGTAAACGAGGCGGTAACGAGTTGAGAGTGAGGCAGTTTGGATTTAGATCCAGGAATCCCCGGGGCCAAATGCTGGCTGACTTCATGAAGAAGGAGGGCCTCTTTATGATGAACTCCTTCTTCAAGAAGCGCGATAGCCGCAAATGGACCTGGATTAGTCCTGATGGTGTCACAAAAAATGAGATTGACTTCATCATGTCGACCAGGCGGCAAATATTTAATGATGTCTCAGTGATCAATGCGGTGAAAACCGGAAGCGATCACCGGATGGTAAGAGGCACATTAAATATCAACCCTAAGCTGGACCGGTCACGACTGATGAAGTCTACGCTCCGACCTGCACCGATTCAAATTCAAAGCTCCGAGAGCTTCCAACTCGAACTTCTTAACCGCTTCGAAAGCCTCGGCGATTGCGTAGACGTGGACGAATACAGCAACAGGTTCGTGGAAACTGTCCGTTCGGTAGGGTCTAACATCTTTAAAGCCCACCGCAGCAAAGGACCGAGAAAGATCACCGACCAGACCCTCAAACTTATAGACGAAAGGCGCAGGATGGTACTGCGGTCCCCAGATGAAGCTAGTGACTATCGGCGGCTCAACAGACGGATCTCCAAGTCTTTGACTCGCGACCTTTGCCAATTTAACACACAACGTGTTAAAGAGGCTATAGAGCGCAACAAAGGCTTGCAAGTGTTCGCACGAGATTGGTCTGTCGGGCAGAGCCGACTTGTCAAGCTGAAGACTGGGGACGGCAGGATCATCTCGTCTAAGCCAGAGGTTTAAGAGGAGGTCGAGTGGTTCTACGGACAGTTATACACGACACAACATGCACCTGTTAGCTCCCTAGCATGACATCCAAGAGCTAGGTTAACTTGACATTACACCGAAGACATCCCGGACGTCAGCCTGTGCGAGATTGGTATGGCCCTACCTACCATACCAATAATACCTATTGGTATTATTGGTATGGTAAAAACAACAAGGCGCCGGGTGAGGATGGAATCACAGCCGAGCTGCTGAAGGCAGGCGGAAATCCTGTCCTGAAGGCCCTTCAGAGGCTCTTTAGTGCCGTCCTCCTCGAGGGCAAAACGCCACAGGCATGGCATAGGGGTGTGGTGGAGCTGTTCTTCAAGAAGGGCGATAAAACCCTTCTGAAGAATTACAGATATATCACACTCCTGAGTCACGTCTACAAGCTGTTCTCAAGAGTCATCATTAATCGTCTCGCAAACAGGTTCGACGACTTCCAGCCTCCCGAACAAGCCGGTTTCCGAAAAGGTTTTAGTACCATAGACCACATACATACGCTGCGGCAGGTTATACATAAGTCCGCAGAGTATAACTGGCCCCTATGCTTAGCGATGGTGGACTATGAGAAAGCCTTTGATTCGATCGAGACCTGGGCCGTGCTACAGTCTCTCCAACGGTGCCATATTGACTATCGATATATCGTAGTGCTGAAGTGTTTGTATGAAAATGCCACCATGTCAGTACGAATTAATGGTCAGAGCTCAAGGCCTATCCAGTTGCAGCGAGGAGTGCGACAGGGAGATGTCATATCTCCGAAACTGTTCACCGCTGCACTGGAGGACGTGTTCAAGCTTCTGACCTGGAATGGACTTGGCATCAACATAAACGGCGAGTACATCACTCACCTTTGATTTGCGGACGATATCGTGGTCATGGCTGAGACCGTGGAGAAGCTCAGTGCAATGCTCGATGACCTCAGTAGAGTCTCTCGACAAGTGGGCCTAAAAATGAACATGGATAAGACTAAAGTCATGACCAATGTCCATGTTACACCCACTCCTATTACGGTCGGAGGCTCGATGCTCGAATTCGTTGACGAGTACATATACCTGTGACAAACAGTCCGATTAGGTAAGTCCGATTTCGAGAAAGAGGTCACTCGTCGAATCCAACTCAGCTGGGCAGCGTTCGGGAAGCTATAATATATCTTCTCGTCCGCACTACCGCAGTGTCTCAAGACCAAGCTCTTTGACTAGTGTGTGTTGCCAGTGATGACATACGGAGCAGAGACGTGGTCGCTAACTATGGGTCTTATCCGAAGGCTCAAAGTCGCTCAGAGGGCGATGGAGCGGGCTATGTTAGGCGTCTCCCTGCGCGATCGTTTGAGAAACGAAGAAATCCGCAGGCGAACCAAAGTGACTGACGTGGCTCGCAGAGTTGCTTCTCTGAAGTGGCAATGGGCAGGACACATAGCTCAGAACTGACGGCCGCTGGGGCAGAAAGGTTCTAGAGTGGAGACCACGAACCGGAAGACGCAGCGTGGACAGACCCCTCACAAGGTGGACCGACGACCTTATAAGGGTGGCGGGCAACCGATGGTTGAAGGCGGCGAACGACCGGCTACGGTGGCGAAAATTGGGCCTATGTCCAGCAGTGGACGTCTTTTGGCCGATATGATGATGATGATGATTAATATAATAATGCATTCATAAAGGAAACGAAATATATATTTTAAAATGACTAATATTATGTTTTAAGGCAACTGATAAAAATCAGACCTAAGTTGACAGAGCACCTTATTACGTATATTTTAATTTCAAACACGTGTAACGTAAGAGTTATTTATTACACGTGTTTATTAAAATAATTTAATATGCAATCTAAAAAGGATTTTTATTACAACATTTATCAAAGTATATTTTTAATAATACAATTACGCGATTACTTCTTACTTAAAAAATGAAAAAAAAAACACGTACCCTAAAGAAGTCTACAGGCAATTGATAATTTCATTTTTCCGGGAAACAATGAAATATTTTTTTACAAAAGACAACCTTTTCTTTATCAGTGATAAGAGTAAAGCACTCGCAGTTCCTAAAGACTAAACTTCAAAGGGAACAATAAATCTTCGTAACAGGGGACTTAACATAAAATACAAGTTAAACTCGTCATTGCAAACTGCAGTACACCAAAGTGTAAGAAAAAAAGACTATTGTCGGACAATCTTTTATTTCTTAAGTTAGGGTGTGAATGTATTGGGTGAATCGTTTGTGGCTTACTTTATGGGATCAAGTCTCACTAGGGTTATGGACTTTGACCTTTAAAAAACCCGATTATATAAAATAATTTTTAACAAAAAGAAAACCGACTTCAATCAGGAAGGAAACTAAAAAGTAAAAAATAAATAGCACATAGTAATTCGTATTTTATAGTATTTAGTTACTGAGTATTTACTTGGCACCAACTTCAAAATTAATTGCTTTAAATCGTTGAGGAGTTCCCTCGACTGTCCATCTATTGTTATGGTCACTGTTATGGTCCATCATCAGATCGACTCCAAACTTTCACTAAATAGTAGTGCTTTAAAATACATAATGAAAAACATAACAAATGCACTAGACGTCAGTACGATTTTCGAAAGTTCCCCTCGATTTCTCTGGGGTGCCATCATCAGATCCTGATCCCATTTCCTTATCATGGTACCAGCCTTGGGATATCTCCTTTCTAACAAAAAAATAATCATCAAAATCGGTTCATAAATGACGGAGTTATCCGCGAACACACATAAAAAAAATATATATATACTGTCGAATTGAGAAACCTCCTCCTTTTTTGAAGTCGGTTAAAAATAGGGACGATACTGTTAGGTATATATGTAGGGGTGATACTGTACTGACAAAGAAAGATAGTGTGTGATGTTTACAGAAACAGACGAAGTTATAAGAAAATAACAGAAATAGTATGCATTTTTGTTGATGTCTTGTTAAATGATTGCGATCAAAACAGAAGTAAACTTTAAATTATATTATCAAAAGTTATAATAAAAAATCTAGTCCACTTCTTCAGCGTTGTGTGATAAACGAGTACATACAGTAAAAATCGCATGCGATTTGACGTTAGACGTAGGAATGCCTGCTAGTGCTTAAGTTCCGAAAGCGCTGCATTTGATTGTTGGCTCTGGGCTAGAAGCTATGATTATGCTGTAAACTGTCTAAGATATAGTGTAGCGCAATTTATAGTACTGTATCTCTTTAGTTGATAATGCTTATACCCTATAATATCCACCACTGTTTATCATTCTGTATACCATTTGCAGAATCAAAATAGGTACTACGTTTTGCAGACTTCTTGGTTTTAATTAAATTTAAAAACAAATAAATTTAATGCCTATCCAATAGTAAAACATGACATGTCGCCTAAATGGTGTCCACCAAACAATAGCTTTTTAAATTGTGTCTGCTAGTTCGGCGTTTAAACCTATCTACAAATAGTTAGCCTCATATGAACGATACTTCTACCATTCCCAGTAGCTAAGGGGATCATCAAACTTTTCACTTTAGCTGTATTTGTCGCAGATGCGAATTCACAGTTCAAGCTTTACGAGTGAAGTTCGTATCACAGCACGTAATACCTACTGTTATATATATGTGTGTGTGAAGATTAGGAATGTTTTACAAACGTTCATATAAAGTTTTAATAGCTTTCGACGTATGAAGGTTACCTAACACTAGTCTTGTCTTAAAATTAGTAAATGCTTTTATATTTACTCTTTAGAGAATAAAATTAGGAAACGTTAACATTTTTTGTTCTTTAAACAGCTTTTTTAGGTTATAAAAGCAATTTATCTCAAAATACCGGTGTGACAAATGAATTCTATTTAAATTTGGAGGCGTAGTTATGCAGCTGCTGTACTGTTATACTGTAAGGCAAATATATAGAGTGTATACGATTGTATGATATTAAATGCAATTACGTATAATAGTATGTGACATTATAAAGCGAGACAAAAAAAAAACAACTAAATATCTTCAATAGTTTATTTAGACACAGGACGACTTTTTAATTTCTTTAATTTTAAACACTCTGTAATTACGTCAAACGGTCACTGACTTAAGTCATAATCCATGTCAAAGGTTGCCACTCATTACAGGTCAAAGAACTTGTCATAATAAATGGTGTATTACTTTGTTACTACTAAAATATTATTTATTTTGTTAGATAATTTTAAATTTTTGTTTTTGTCAAATCATATTTGTGATTAATTTGAAATCATTATACGGACTAGTAACAGCTGCCTTTTCATTTAATATCAAACCATCGTATACACTCTGTAAATGTAACTTTGTCTACTTCAAATGTACCTTCCAAGCAGATTTTGGATATTAGGGTCCGTTCACACAGATCGGCTCGGAGAGCATCGGCGCGCATTTTTCTTTTCACACAGACCGGATCGTATACGCCTGCAGTTGGTCTGAGCCGAGCCGCCAACTATTTCACATAGACCGGCTGGAAGCGACCTGAAAGCGGATACGCTCGGAGCCGTTCGGATGCGCTCGCAGCCGTTCGGAATCGCTCACAGCCGGTCGTATACGCTCGCAGCCGATTGGATGTGCTCGGAGCTGGTCGGATGCACTTGAAGCCGGTCGGATGCGCTCGGAGCCAGTCGACAACCGGCTGTCGCTTGGTCGTTGAAAGGATTGTGCTATCAAAATGGTGGTCGGCGCGGCGCGTGGGGAAGCGCGCACGCAATCGGAACCGATCGGCTGCGCGAGCGAGAAAAAGCACGCAATCGGAGTCGATCGGCTGCGCGAGCGAGAAAGAGCACGCGATCGGAGCCAAACCGCTGCACGATCGAGAAAAAGTACGCGATCGGAGGCGGTCAGCTCCTCTTATTATTTCACACCAAGCGCCTTCAAGCATTCTTAATGACAAAAGCAGTGCACATGCAAAAATAAACCTTTATACAAATACTAAAAACCTTGTTTTCAACGTGATAAGAATCTGCTCTCCTCTTCGAGCCGGTCTGTGTGACCCTAACTGATCAAAATTTGATTCAAGATAGTGAAACTTGAAGTGTTATTTATTTATACATTTATAGCACAGTATTCTAAGGATCAATTTGTTTAGATAAAACCCAAATAAAAAGAAATTACGTTTTACTAATTACGATCTATGTGTTGAAACACAAATAGATACGCCTTATAATTCTTTAAATAAAGTAAAACATTTTATGATACGCTTGCCGACATAAAGTTGATATTCTGCGGTCAATTAAAACAGCTCAAATTGTAGTTCGTTTATAGCTGTCAGTTTACGAGTCTACATAATGTTTACTTTAGAAAATATAATTAAAATGTAAAACTGACTTTAGATGACTAAACCTATAAGCATACATATATAGAACTAAATAATTGTGGTAAAGCCTTGCGATTGTACTTAACACATCTATTATGCATACCTTTATATAAGTAGGTACATTATGAAATTATTTTCGCATCTGGTTACAAGCGTACAACTTTCATCATCATAATTGTCACCGAAATAATAAGTCCACTTTTGGATAAAGACTTATCTTAAAATACATCTGAGGGACATATTTGCCGTATTCGCTACATTTTAATAGACAGATTTTCGATCGCTGAGGCGATAACCTTATCAGGTGATACTTCAGAATGCATTCTGAAGTATCACCTGCAAGTATATGCAAGTATATTGTTTAATACATTAAACAATTGTTCTACCACCTGATATTTAAAGAATATTTTTTATATTTCTAATTAAATATCCAATAAATCTTTTTATTAATCTAACATAAATAAACCGCCATTCGATTGCATACCTGTATAATACAGTCTATGGTCACTAATCATTAGGTAAATTGTTTGCTTGCAAGTCTAAGTAAAGTAGATAAAATAATATACATTATTTTTAAACCATATTTAGAATGTTTGTTGTATATTTAGTATAAACTATACAACATAAGTAAAAATAAGCATACTACATTCGACGACTACTACATATTCTACTAGCTAAAGCTTCGAAAACACGCCAAACAAATTACGCTAACCCACAAAATACCATTTGCGATTAATATTCAAGAACGGAACATCTACTCCATTATTGGAAGTGTCATTTGTCTGGTGGACACCCCTTCAATGGCATCGCAGTAATTAGAGCTCTCAACCGACTGACAATTGTTAATATTGAGTGAGAACCGATGCGATTTGAATTTAGAAGTGCACGGAAGTGTTTTGTGACATTAGTGAACATGAGATACGACTTTAAATAATTTATTGAGATTATATTAGATTTTATAGAAATTGATAAATACAATGTGTTACCAACTATTTAATAGTCATATCACAAATAAGTCATAATTCTAAAACATTCTAATGCCTAATAGTGAACTTATTTCATGATAATGATGCTTAGAGTTTCCATTTACACTATATGTGATCTCGTACGTAGCTCACGTTTTTAAATCTCGAAAAATTTTTGGTACTAATCATCTTAATAAACTTTGCACATTTGAATATAAATAGTGTAAGACCTTTATTTTTTTGAAATTTTCGTTTTACAGCATTGGTGGTTGCCCTATCTATTCATAGTCTTTTATCTGTTTATGACATTGTACAAAAACCCAACAGACAATCACACCGGCAGACATAGGTAGTGGGAAACAAAACTACATATCATGAAATTTTACGACACTGTGAACTAGGAAACAACTAGATGCTCAAGATTATTTTTTTTAATATATAGATTTCGTGCTTTTCTTTATATTATCCTACCAGAGTGACTCCACTCTGCCTGGTGGTAAGCAGTCAGTGGAATCCAGAAGTGGTGGACACCATTCCAAAAGTCAAACTACTGGTATGGTGGCCTCCACTATGGCGGCGTAGTGAGATGCTGTTTCACGCCCCGCTTAAGCTTTTCATGACAAAAATGATATTATTTAATTTCACACCAGCTTAAAGAATTACATTGCTGGGTGTAGGAATATGTCTCAAAGGCTTTGAGACTATAGTACTATTACCATGCTTCGCCAGCGGGCTTGGCTGTACTGTGTTTATTTACTAAGCATAGTACGATTTTGATAATTTTCTAATATTCGCTCGCATTTAGGACAACCACAATGATTCTTTATTCTAAATATGATATATCAAAATAACAGCGCTGCTTTGTGTTTGCAAGGTGGCACGAAGCTGAGTTAGGACCTTTTTGTCGCTCTTTACTGTTATTTGTTACCTTTAATAATAAACAAATAGTAAGGTTAAGTTAACCTAGTTAATGAGAGCAAATAAATGTTTTTTTTTCCTTTTTCTTTACCATATACACCTGATAATGGTGTACTGAATATTTAACCTGCACAGATACATCTTTACTTGCCGAAATGATTTTCGTATACAACGTAACAGATACAAAGTACAATTAAACTGAGCACAAATATTTATGGATTACAGTAAGTTTTGTTCATTATGGGTCAACACAGCCATTCCTAGCACAGGCACACTCCCACTGCACCAAAGAGGACATCATTTTACATCTATTTGTGAATAATTAACACCATAGTTAACCAGTTAAACCTCGTTAATGCATTACGACTTATGTATGTTTACGGTTTACACTATGAATGCTTGCCTACTGGATGTTTAATTATATACAAATATTAATTTGTTAATTATATGTTTATGAATATATTTTATGGTCGAAAAAATAATTTTGGTTTCTAATGACCATCTCGCCACCTACTGGGTAGAATTTAATAACTGGTTACATACAGAATAATTTAATAACTTATAATTATAATTGTCTGTTTTATGATTCATTAAATTATTTTTTAAATATTGCTTTTATAGGTAATTAAGTTTTTGAACTGTAGGTCATTAGCCAAACGGTAGAACATTATTTTTACTGTTTGGCTAATTACTAATAGTAGGAGTAGTAGGAATTCAACAGTCTGGGCCTGAACGGTTTTTATTATGTCTGCTTGCGTTGTGTACAAAGTGACAATTCTCTTAAATCAGAATGAATGTTTTGGATGCCGGAATGTTTTGCTTTTTTACATACTGATCTTAAAATGTAATGTTAAAGGAATCTTGGAGACCAATGACCTGTAAATCAATGAATTAGGCCGGGTCAGGTTCGATTTGGCCGACTGATCACAGTCGGCCAAATCGAACCTGACCCGGAGTCGCCCGCTTGAAGGATCAACTCAACCATCTCCACTTCAGTCCAGCAGAAAATAAATATACTTATGAATGGAAATAAATTTAGCTTCTCTAAAAGTAATACGCTGTAATACCTTAAGAAATTAACTAGGTTAATCTTTGGAAAAATTAAAGATTTATTTAACAAAAAGAAAATCAATTTATTTAATAGCTTTATTTACTTATGTTGTTAGGTTTGACAACAAATAGTAAACGTATTTCGCTAGAATGAAAGATATTTAAAGTTCAAGTTCACTAGCAGGTACGGCTTCGGTAAAAATTTTGATGACTGCAATCACATCTTCTACCAATTTGGCTACAATAGGCTTGCCGATTGTGCTTGTAAGTGGTTTCCAACTCGCTTGTATTATGGTTTGAACTGGTCCCGCTGTAACAAAACAACTATATAGAAAAAACAGTACCCTTCTTGACTTCGGCAGTCGGGCAAAAACTTTGACAGTACAGTTTTAATAAATCCAAGTCTGCAGTAGCAGTTTTACTGTAATGACATTTGACGACATATCTTAGTATCACCTGTTGTAGTGAATCATTTGACTATGCATTACTTAAAGTATCGGTCAATGAGTGTGTGGCGTCATCTATCTACCCTACTTACTTAGAAAACCAACACGAGCGAAGACAAAGATTATGTAGATAACAAAGACGGCCTGGTCTGTCTAAATCGCGTTATCAACTTTCTCACACCAACTAACTATAATATTTAAGTCCCGAATATCAACTGTCGGGCAGTAGCCTGCCAGGCACGATCACCTTGTCTTGTCGGAGGATTCTCCATAAAAAATAGAGGTATGGTGTGACACCTCTACAAGTGAATTAAAAGGTCTGCAGGAATCTACCGAAACGGGATAAGACATCATTACACGCATTACGATTTAATATATATAAAACAGGGGTAATAATATATATAATATATATTATTATAATATTCTACCAAATTCACACAGCGCCATCTAGCCCCAAATTAAGCAATTATATTTGCTTGTATTATGGGTACTAAACAACTGATATACTACTTATATTTTTTTTTTGTAAATACATACATATTATAGATAAATTACACCCCGACACAGAACAAGCAATCATGCTCATCACACAAAGGTTTGTCCTGGGTGGGAATCGAACCCACGATCTCCGGCTTAGCAGTCAGAGTCACTAACCACTAAAGCAACAGGCCAGTCAAACAAAGGGTATTATTGGTTGGTAAAAATATATAATTGTAATAAGTTGATTTGTTGTTTAATTTTTTATTTGTAATTTTAAAAGCTTACCTTTTGCTTTATCACCGTTGAAGAGATTTTCAAAGTTCAGGATGGTCTTTTCCATGAATTCAAACGTGTAACTGTATTTGCCAAGTTTCCAGTGTTTTTGACCGTCTGCGCCATTAGGTTCGGTTATATCTATTGTTGCAACTAGTACGAATTTATCTGCATAGAGAAAATACAATTATGTAACTTTATGGGGATGATATAATAGTTGGTGCATCCTTAATACATAAGGTTGTATCAATGTGATGTTACAAAGTTATATGTACTTTATAATTTTACTTTAGAAGCTAATGACTAAACGGTGAAGAAAAATATGGTGGAAAACTTAAACTGATCCCTCAGGGGATCGCATACAGGGGATCTGAGTGGAATAACTCGGAGAAATGTGGACTAATAAAAATAAATGATTCTGATATGTCTATTTAGTCTTAAGCAATCGCTGTGATCGGTCAGCCTTATTTGTATATAAAAGAGGTCGTTGCCCTGCGGTTGAATCAAATTAAGTTATAGGTTAAAATATTCTACTATGTATTCTATGCTTTTTCTATCTAAAAGTATATTAATATATAGATCCTTTGCTTCAAAAGTACAACCTCAACATTATTGCTTTATTATTGTAAAGATCCCACCAAAATGGCATGTAGATGATAATAATGAGTAATATTAATTTTAAATTATATTATGATATTTAAGGAATATGTTTTACCTGTCTTGACACTAAAAGGGCCGTCGCCTACAACTGGAAGGGAGAGTAACTCACCTCCAGCTGTGTATTTACCATTCACTTCAACTGGACATTCGCAAGAAAACCGCAGCCAATTATCTTTGATGTTGCGCCTAAAAATTTGGGATAATTTATTAATCTTTATAGGTATTATGTCAGTGAATTGACAATCGATCATTGTCGATATCTCTGCATTTCTTCTTACCGCTAAAGTTAAGGTCTGCTCGGTTGGGTAAAGGTTTAGAGGTAACTTTAATTTGATGTTACACATTATAATCTTATGATACTGTAAATGTCAACATTTGTGGCTGTCAATTAACAGATTATGTTATTTTTTTTAAGACAACTTTCGCTTATGCAATACAATATTAAAATAAGTTTAGATATTGCAAGGTAGGCGTTATCTTCCACTTCTTTGTCCTATTCTTTGGAGACAGTAAAATGTTACTGTTAACGATTAATCACGAAGATCGCCTTTTAGCTTATATTTTTTACGACTAGTCATTCTGTCTGATACCAACTTTATTTCAAACTAGTGCGGTTTCGCTCGCGTTTTTACTTACTGCTCTACTCTCGTCGCCAGTAGAGTGATGTTACATAGATTTAACCTTCCTCAAAAACTAGGCTATCATACGCAAAAGTCCAGTCAGATTTTTTCAAATCTGACTGGTAGTTTCTGAGATTAGCGCGTTCAAACAAACAAACTCTTCTGCTTTATATAATAAAGTATAGATGGGCAGAATATTATATATTATATATTATATATATATTAATGATAATTTTCCTTGACGAAGTAACATTTAAAAGTGCATGTTAAATAAAAAAATATGAAACTGATACTCACTCAACATCTTTCACTTTACAATCTTTTGTTCCCGTGACGACAACATCATTGAAGACAAGATTCAAACCTCCTTCCTTTATTGTTATTGTGTTTATATTTAAAGGGTCCAGAGGAGGCATACCCAGCTCTGGCACTCCAGAGACAATGAAAGGCAATGCTTTTTGTGATGATGTAACCAAACATGCTCTATCGTCCCACTTACATCTGTCTATGAATGAAACTGTGGAAGCAAAAGATATTTAAATTATTCAAGATTATATTTGATTGTTATTAATAAAATATAAACAAATTAAATAAAAGGAAACTGGATTTGACGATAATGTAATATTATTAAAAGTTTGTGCCACTAGTACTATTCCTAAAATATTCTAAAAAAACGCAAATTCCAGAAAAGCACAAAATTAAATTGTTTTATATTCCAAAAACTTCCTACATAATTCCCCATTCAGGGCATTGCAATTTTAAAATTTTATTTGGAAGATTTCGGAACATAAAATAATTTAGTCTTGTTCTTGCCTAAATAATCCCATGTGGGTTGTTTTTAGTGGGATTTTTTGGGAATAGACCCTTATTATTTATAGTGTAAAATGTGAAGTATACTTTACGATAGTAAAAAGGTTAGATAATCGTCACGTACTGAAAAATTACTACTATTACTAAAAAAACAACTTTGTGTCAACATATTAGAAAATATCCAAAAAAATCCGAATTATGCATTTTTATACAGATCTTATATTTATTATTCTTATTTAATAATTTACATTTATAATGTAATAAAATAATTTAAAATGTGTTCATTTGAGTAATATTATTTTTTTATTCAATTTGTTTCATTTATTTAGTATTTTAAAGTAATAATTAAACCTTGCTGTATTTATTTATATTATTTTAATCGTGATATTGCAAACATATTTCTACTGTTTGTTTCATATGAGTTTAATCTGAACTATGAATGAATTTCAATGATCTTGGTAAGAAAATGTAAGCTTACCGGTAGCCGCCTT
This sequence comes from Parascotia fuliginaria, assembly GCA_963082885.1. Taxonomy (NCBI): domain Eukaryota; kingdom Metazoa; phylum Arthropoda; class Insecta; order Lepidoptera; family Erebidae; genus Parascotia; species Parascotia fuliginaria. Next base: position 5,640,062 of record OY720180.1, on the reverse strand, counting down.
AGAAGCTACAGCTAAATACCAGATGCACAAAGATAAACACTGTGACTTAAACATTTTAACGAAAATTATATTTAATTTAATACTATGTATTCAGTGCTGTTTAAGATGACACTGTGCTGACTTTAATTTCCACCTCAATATATACTGAAAACTCACTACCCATTTAATTCTAGTCATTTTATTTCTGACCTTGGTAAATAGTTTACAATTTTAATTGACTGAGTATAATTTTATAAGTTTTTAATCTGTGATATCCATCTATATTATTACGGCTTTGTTTACCAGGCATAGTATTTACTAATTGGTAGAAGATTTTTCTATATCCTTTAAGTAAATGATAATTTAAGTAAATATGATTGTGGAAGCTCCACATTTATGATGAGATGTAGCATGCCAAGCCTATTGCTGTTAAATGACTAAGAGCTACGAGATAATAGCAGGGATCTCCTTGAACTGAAACTTTTACTTAAAAATAAAATGATTACTATAATTGACCCAGCCACAAATATCGAATTTTTTTACTCATTTTAAAGTTAGAGTAATGACGGACGACAATTATGAGAGCAAACATGTTGGTCAATTTCTAATACGCCTGTCAGGCGGTCTTATAAAATTAACGTGCTAACGGTGCGTACCAATTTATTTGGGCTTAGTGCGAAAAGAGGTAAATATAAAAAAATATAATTAATTATTCTTTTTGTCTATGTTGAGACACTCTATGAGGTTAAAGTGTCACTGTAGAGTCTTCTGCATGTTGTAGAGGACGTTAGACTGAACACCTGTCCCACGTAGAGCAAAAAGAAAAATCGTATTGAGACGGGATGAGAGTGTGCGTTAAATATGTAAAAATGTAATGTTACTTGTAAGTTTAAGTTTTTATAATATTAATAGATTTTAATTTATATATTTACTAGCTGCGTCCTACGGCATTGCCCGCGCGTACAACGTGTTTTGTTGCATCTCTCGGGAACCAGACCGATTTTCGGGATGAAAAGTAGTCTATACCAGTCTCCAGTCCCGAGTCTATTCTATCTACATACCATACAATCAATTTTCATCGAAATCGGTTCAGCCGTTTAGGCACTGAGTGGTAACAAACACACACACACACACACACACACACACACACACACACACACACACACACACAGAGACACACACACACACACTCATACACACACACACACACACACAAACTTTTGCATTTATAATATTAATAGGATTAGTAGGATGTAATTTAGATCTTAATTTATTGAAATGTTTAGTCTAAAATAAATAATTAAAAATCCAGTAGTCAATTTAAAGTTTTTAAAGTAAAGTTGAAAGCCTTGTTTTTATTTCATACATGTTTGTTTGAAAGTGGTTGTAACATCTTAGTTTCGTAATAATCATTTTCGCTTACTCCAAAACTTCTTGAATTTTCATCGCATCACGTAGAAGCTCTTTGTTGGCTTGCCGCCACGGCTTTGTACCAGATTGCACCTGATATTTGTTTTATCTTTACAATTAATAGCTTTAGCAACTTCGCTCAGTGCATCTAGTAGCTTGGTTATTTTTTATCGAAATTCAAACCATGCAGGCAGTAGTAGTATTATTAAGACTGGCGTATTTATTATTATTATGCATTATACAGTAGTTATTGGTTTAAATTTGGTGACTATAATATCAAAATTTAACAAAATTGTTTTGAGAGTTACTCATATGAACGGACTATAGTTGATATAGAATTTAAAAAGCTATACGTCGCGAATGAAGATACGCTAATGAGCACGCAGACTGATTATCGTGATAAAAAGTAGCCTATATCTGTCTCCGGCACCAAACCTATTTACATACCAATTTTCATCGAAATCAAATTAAGCCGTTTAAGAGTTGAATGGTAACAAACATAAACGCATACATATACACAAACTTTCGCATTTATAATAAGGATAGACGAGGAAAGGAATAGATTAGAGTCTTAGCAAACGTATTTACGTATATTTTTAATACGATGCTTGAGGGAGGGCTAAGTTCAGCAGTGAACTGATGATAATGATTTATATGACGTAATCCTCCTATAACAAAGTTGTCAATCCATAAGCATGGATTGACAACGCATGGTGATCAATGCACATGTCTTCTCTGTATGAGAAGAGTCTTTTCCTTTAAAGTCAGACAGGTAGGTGTCATAATTATATTGAAGTTCTATGTGTTTTTTAAAGTACGAAGGACTATTAACTTAACTGTTCCTATCGTGACTAAAACATTTGAACAATACATCTAGTAAGCTGGCGGTGGTTATTCTACGGATAATACTATTCAGTTGGGCGTATTGCGGTAAATGATAACAACTAAATGAAGGTAGGTGGCTTATTATATCATCCAATATAGTATATTGCATGGTAGGATGACCTAAATTTCCATTTGCCTACGGCAAAAAGATGAGCAACGCGTTTGGTAACATTAAAAGCTCCAGAAATAAGATTTTCCACACCATTGCTTCTTCGAGTTAACGGGTTTTCCCTTTTCATTTTTTTTGGCGATTATTTACTATTTAATATTTTTGTAAAGAATTTGATTTCTTCATATCTCTAAGCTTTTGTTAGGTTAGAGATTTTATCAGTAAATAAGTACATTTGAAATGTTTAGTTAGAATGACAAATAAAACCAGCAAAGTGCGAATTGGTTACGCGCAGTCTTGGGTTTTCCAGTTCCATTCATTTAGTATAAGTTTTAATTTAATAAATTATTATAATAATAATAATAATATTCTACCACATTCACACAGCGCCATTTAGCCCCAAATTAAGCAATTATATTTGCTTGTGTTATGGGTACTAAACAACTGATATACTACTTAAATACATTTTTTTTTGTAAATACATACATATTATAGATAAATTACACCCAGACACAGAACAAACAATCATGCTCATCACACAAAGGTTTGTCCTAGGTGGGAATCGAACCCATGACCTCCGGCTTAGCAGTCAGGGTCACTAACCACTAGACCAACAGGCCAGTCTAATTAAATAAACAGGCCAGTAAATTATTACTAAAGCATCACTTGTACCCTATTATTTATTTATCCTGTAGCACGTATTTCCACAGAATCATTTTAGTTGTGTAAGTTACTTTACAAAACTAGTTAAAGACCTTTTTATATTTTTCTTTAAGTTTTCTTCAATTTCGTATCACAGTAATTACATTCTGCTACTGCTTACAATCAGTAAAGCAGTGATTTAAATCTAGTCTTTCAATCATTACAAATTGGTAGTTTGGTTTTGGAATACACATAACTAGACCGACAAACTGTTGATACAATTTATTTGTTAAAGAGAGCAGAAATCCTCCTCTCCTTTGTATATCCCATTTAAATTTGTAACGACAGTTTTATTGTTTGTTCGAGTTTTCAAATGCACGCCTTTATATAAAACTTATTTTTGTTACTTACTAAGTTTTTGGCAGCCGGCGCGTAGATTCCAAATATTTTTTCTATTTGGAATGCTATTGGATTTTTTATTGCCCTGGCTGTATAAAGATCAAATATCGATCGTTGGATTATAGCGAAATGTTATACTTTTTTTGTGCTAAAGGTACTTAAAATCACACTATTCCAAAAGCCGTCGTATTTATCTGAATGAAATAAATAAATTAGTTTGTTATATTTAACTCGATAGAATTTATATGCAAATATTGATCAATACCCGTTAAAAAACATACTCTCGATGTATACAAAAAGGGTTTATTTTTATTTTTACAATATTCCTGTATCCTGACGTTCGGATAACGCAGTTAAACCAGAACGTGCTGCCAGTGTAACATGACCTTTGCCTCTTTCCCTTTTGTTTTAAAGAATTGTTGTTATAATGGAAATGGGGCAAGCAATGCAGGTCTTGGTAATCTGGTAAGAATATATTGCATTGTGGCTGTATGGCACGTTCGGCATACGCGTTCTGACCGTGTGCGATGAGATGATTTTCATACATTTCATATGATATAGATTGAATGGGTTTTGTTCAATACACAGGTAGCTAACATGCATTGTTAAATGCTTTCATTTTGAGGTTTTGATTTGATTGATATTGATGATAGTGATTTTAAGTAAAATTTTGTCATATTATGCAATATTTCCTTGAGATTCATTATTTTAAAGACGTTTTCGGGTGTTAGATACAACAGTCACAATTTATGCTAAATTATGTTCAAGATAAGCGTTGAAGACTAAAAGTGTCCCTAAGGAATATCTCGTATTTGTTATCTCACAAACTTTGTGCTTCGTTCCTGTATTTTTTTTACAATTTTAATTATTTTGTTAAATATATTATTATGTTATATCGTCAATCTTTGTAAGTAAGTAAATCTAACTAAAAGTTCATTTCAGAACTTTTTAAGTCCAGGTTGCCTCACGATATTTTACTTCACCTCAAAGTACATATATATATATATATATATGATTGGAACATTGGTACTTCCGGATTCCAAACCCCGACCTCGTGTTTACGAAGCGTGTGCCTTTACCACTGGGCCATTACGACGTTTTCCAGGTTATCATTCTAATCGAATATACAATTTTGTAACAAGCAACAATGTTCGTATTCGTGTTTAAATTAAGGAAATACAATATTATTAATAATTATTTTTTAGTTGGTTATAAAGTATACATATTTTTCTTGTTTTAAGTGAGTAAGAATTAGCTAAAACACAAGTAAACAATACAGTAAAAAATACAATATAATAATAAACAATTCATAAAATTAATTATGTAAACTTTTAATAGTATTGAACTCACACAGAGATTCAACAAAAAACTACTCTATAAACACATTGAAAATAATTATGTATACAAGGAAGGAAGTGAGAATCCCACGGTCTACTTGCAAAGTTTATACAACCAAGCCATCGGAGGCGCATATACTTCACTAGTATTCATTTAACTTAATTTTGGCGGTCAATCACTCACAGAAGGAGGAGGTAGAAAATCGTTTCATCGCGTGTGAAGCTCGACGGTTACGGCAAAAACCCCTCAGGATGTTCAGATTGCTTCGTTCAGCAGTTGATTTCTTTTGCCTGGAGCGAACGGGAATATACTACTTATCTATTTTTATTCAAACTTTTAAGTTAAATATTTTTAATAATGTTGACTGTCTTACACTGAGAATAATACGAAAATTGTATGAGAAAGTATTATTTATGTATAATATGGTAAATGTGAAATAAACAAGTGAATTTAACAAACCGGCAATAAGCCGATACTGGCAATTCCAAATAAACGCTTTTGCTAGAAACACATGGCGATAATTCTTAAAGTAATCCACTTTTCTATTTCACTACGAAATACTAAAAATTGACATTTAGTGTTGAACATAAAATTGATCTAGAAGTGAAAATACATCGTACATATTTGATGCACCGTCTTGGAAAGGAAATATCATCTATCTAGCAGTGCTACCGGTCGCATCAGTTACTTCATACAAAATTCAACACTTTGCTCAAAGCATCGACGTCTATAAGTTAAGAACTTAGTTACTATCGACTGAACTGGTCACAACTATGTATTTAGAGTTTGTAATCTAATGCTGTCCAACTTTATTTAATTTTGTTCTAGAAACCTTCGTTTTGTAATTTTCCTACAAGTTACATTATTATCGTGGATTATTTAGTTTTGATATTACCATACAAAATACAAAAATATTCGTATTGTGTTTGACTATTTTTGGCAGCTACCAGTGCGTTTAAGATTTGTTCAAGATCAACCAGTACACTTTAATTGATCGGCAGTCGTTGTAATTTATAGCTTATCGACTTCTTTAGAGCTGTTGCAATAAGCTTTATGAAAATCTAAGTTCTTTTCATTTTTTTTTATTGCTGACAGTGGCAGATGAGCAAACTGCCTACGTGATAATAAGTGGTCACTGTCGCTCATGGACGACTGGACTGGATATAGGTTGATATCTGAGATCCGAGATGATGCAAATCGGATCTGAAAACGAAATCTTTAAGCATTTTAGATACTCCTCTCCACCATTCTCATCTCTACCATTAGGTAGTTAATATAGTATTTACTAAAGGCTCACCACGATAACCACAGAAGCAAATATGCATGCATTGAGTAGCGTGATTCACAGGGTGTTTACAATAGTATGTGGCTACCCGTTGGGTTCCGGTGGCATTAACATGCAAACGGACCGGACAAGCCACGTGTCCCGCACGGTAATCGTGCGGCCTGGCTGCTCTAGTTACTCTGACATAGTAACCGACCTATAGGTAGAGACTAGGTATTAGCAATTAGTTACTAATGTTATGGTCTAAGAATCATTTAAGTATTGCAGAGTTTAAAGGCGTTATACTCTTTAGACCCAGTCTGACGATGATTTTCGATATTCAATTTAACTACACATAAAGCGCAGACTAGAAAACAAGATGGCGGGATGAGTGCTCTTTCCTCACCTCCCTCATTCCCTTCCCTTAATCCTATTACCAGCCGCCATAGTGGAGGCCACTATACCAGCAGTTTAAGACGATGGCTTTTAGTATGGTGGCCACCACTTCTGGATTCCACTGACTGCTTACCATCAGGCGTGGTGGAGTCACTTTGGTAGGCTAATATAAAAAAATGAGTTAGACAGAGCAAATAGGAATTATGAAGTGTATGGTGTTCATGGAGAAAGGCCTTTGCTTAGCAGTGCGATGGTATAGGTTAGCAGTATACCAGTAACAGTAACGCGTAAAGGGAAGTTCGGTAGCAAATACAAAACATAAAAATAAACAACAATAAAACTAAAATTATCTATACATATAATAAAATCGGAATGTCTGTTTGTAATATTGAAATAACCGTTTTTTACTACATGTATCTGAATATATATACAGTACATACACCGAAATAACATTTTTGTTCCGGCTAATCTCTAAAAATGACTGGACCAATTTTGACGGGACTTTTATTGGCAGGTAGCTGATGTAATAAGGAGTAACTTAGGCTACGTTTATTTCAGAAAAATATTTTATTTTAGAAAAATAAAGTAATGTTGATCGACTGTTAGGTGGAACGAAGTTTGCCAGGTCAGCTAGTCACATATAAGTAACTAGCTGTTGCCCGCGACTTCGTTCGCGTGAAAATTCAGATAGGTGCCTCTATGAGAATATTGTGTGCCTGATTTTTTGGCAATCGTACATTGTATCAGTAATAAATATCAGTATTATCCGTCTCTATGGCGAATCCAGTTTAAACCCGCTACCGCTAAAACTGATAAACCACTTTCACACAAACTTGCGACTCTTATTTGCCCACTTAATAAGGGTGGTTTCTGAATATTAAAAAAAAGAGTATTTTAAAGTAATTTGGTAATCCTACTATAAAAACTATAAGTCTATATAAGTTTCATACAAACTTTGCCACCCCTTAGGGAATGCATTTCGCAAAATTCCGTCTAAGTGAGCACCTATATCCTAATAGGAACGACCATGCAAAGTTTGAGATTCCTAGCACTTGTTGTTTCTGAGATTTCATGATGAGTGAGTGAGTGACCTTTTGCTTTTATGTATATAGATAGCTTTTGCCTGCGGCTTCGCTCGCGTGAATGTCGTTTTTTCCAATAGACATTTTTATATTGTTTAAATACTGTTTTTCATACTATTTTTAATGTCCCATTCATTCAAATCCTCTTTCACCTACCTAAAGATATCTCTCGTAAAAAGAATATACAATACACAAAGGAAAATTTTCACTACAATAACTTTCCCCTTCCCCTTCTTCCCTATCGCCCTTTTTCTCCACTCTCCACAGTTTCCTCCTTCCTCTCCTCTCCTCCCCCGTCTCCTCTTCACCTCCTTCAGCATCCCTTGCCCCTCCTTCGGCATCTCTTGCCCTTTCCTCCACTTCCTTCTACCTTGCCTCCTCGCTTTCCCCCCTCTTCCCCCTTCCTTTTCCTCCTTTCCTCTCCCTTACTATCACTTCCTATCCCTTCCCCTCCTTTTTTCCACCATTCGAGAACTCCTTTCTTTCCTTGTCCCTTCTCCCTCCCTGCATCTCCCGTCTCCTTCACTTCCCCCTCACTTTCCCCTCACTTCTCCCTCACTTCTCCCTGGCTTTCCCCTGACTTCTCCCTGACTTTCCCTTCACTTCGCCTGCATTTCCTCTACACTTCCTCTTCACTTCCCCATCACTTTCCTCTCACTTTCCCCTCCCTTTCTCCTTCCCCTCAAATCCTCCTTTTCCTCCCTCCTTGCCCTCCCTCTTCCTCCCTGCAAATTTCAAGTCGCTAGCTTCAAAAGCTAAAGATCTTTATATAGAATATTTCATCCCTAATTTCACCCTTTTAAATCCACCCCTGTTAAAATAAAATTATAAGGATATTTTTTATTTAAATAGAAGTATTCCAAAACAAAATTTCAAAACTGTAAGTTAAAAATTCATACAATCGTTTTCGTCCCTTTTCACACACTTAGGAATTAAATTTTAAAAAATCCTTTCTTAGTACAGCCTCTAGACATTTAGACAAACACACTCTCCAAACTTCAAGTCACTACGACCAGCAGTTAGGCTGTGCGTTGTCTGTTAGTCAGTCAGTCAGTCAGGACAAAGCCTTATATAATATGTATGGGTGTATGGATGTATGGATTAGACGTATAGCCATCGGGGATCAAAGCATACAGGCTGCTAGGAATGCTAACACGTGATAGAGCCACATAAAGCTGTGGATCTAAGTATTAGCTGTTTTTCGCACACAGCTAATACTTAGATCCACACCCACAACTTTTAGTTGTGTCTGACCTTGGGCTTTATTAATTGTCATCGCGAAACATAGGCTCACTGGAAACTGGACTCATTTAAAACTAAACGGAAGATTGTTTAGAATGAGAGGAATCCGAAAAATAAAACCGCTATCAGCTATTCCGTAACCTGTTATAGTCTCTGTTTCTATCAGGTTTCGTAGTAAATTAACAAATGTTCGACGTGATTCTTTAAATTGTCATAACTTTTTTATTAATGAACCGATTGACATGAAACAAACACTAAATGTTAAGTGAAGCTTACCACAATGTATTAGTGAAAACCATATCTAAATCGGATAAGCCGTTTCTGAGATTAGCGTGAACAAACGCACAGACAAACAGACAAACAGACAAAATTATAACAATCATTGTTTTGAATTCTATTTGCGTTGATAAAGGTCCCAATAATTTTTTTCTCATATATCTTCCATGTACAGACAGCGATCGGTTACATTTTTATTATATTATGTATAGATTTATAAATGTTTTGTTGTAAGGCAGTGATACAATATTGAATTACGACTTTAAACCGACTTTGATACTATGGCCATTTTATTTACTTCTAGTATCTAATTAAGAACGTAATGATAAGTGTAGTATTGAATCACAAAAAATCACCATAGATATGTATATTTTTAGGTTTACAAGCTACTTTAGTCTCGATCAGTGCAACACATTATAAGTAAATAAACATCGAAAAGCAATCAAAAATCTCGTCGAATTATCTAGAGATTTCTGAACGTTTTCTCAGATTTATTTGGGTGAACATCCTAAGAAGTGACGACTTACTACTAACCCACTTTCACTTAACATTACGAAGCGAATCCTTTTTAACAAGAAAATACGTTTAGTAAGGATTAAAGTGACCTTTTAAAAACAGTTTTTTTTAGATCTTAACATTGTATTTATAAACGCAGAGTTTAACTGCAAAGTAGGTCACCATTAGATTAATCGTTTCGTTGTTTGTAACCTCGGCGAAATCAAATAAAGATATAAGTTAATTTATAGGCGGTGTTTATTTACCATACTGACGTATTACGTTATCGGCTGATCTAAATAGTTTAAATGAATTTAATAATAAACTTAACAAATAGTTAAAAAGACTTGTGTACTAAGTTAAAGGTCACATTCAAAATTAATTTAGTTTTTAATATATAAACAATTTATAATATAAAAAAGCAAAAAGCTCGCCTGTCTAAAACAAAGTAAAAAAAGAAAAATCCATTTTTTTACGTGATGACGCTACTTTGCAATATGTACACTCCTACAGTTAACACAAATCTAATGACACCTCTTAAGTTAAAATCAATTAAGCCATTTAGGCTTTAGATTGTGCTAAAGAATTAGACGAATGTCTAGTTCTTTTCGCACATACATACGCACATACATACATAAATACACATACATACATACGCTCGATAAACATTACCCTCCTTGACTTCGGCAGTCGGACTAAAATAGGAAAATACGCGGAAAAAAAAACTGTAGTTAAACTCTTTTAGCATTTTCAAAGGCGCTTGGTTTATTTAACCTTTAGAATTTTAATAACATCATCAATAGAAATTGCTTCTAAACTCTACGGAAAAGCAGTTATTTTTGTATAAAAGTCTGCTTATCTCCATGGCTTTACCGTTTACATTCGAGATTCGCACTTAAGTTGCACTTACTACAATTTTAGGGCTAATAACGATATTGGTTGTAAATTTTTGTTTAAAGGTATTAAAAGAATGAAATCGATCTCTTTAGACTATCGCGTTTTATTGCTCATAAAGTTACTTTAGTTTATGTCGCAATATTTTAATACATAATTACGGTTTTTAGGACTTTAATTTTAATGCTTTTATGCTTTGGGTTTTTTAAATAATTGGCTAGAAGATACTGCTTACCTGTCTTTTACCTATAATCAAATTTCTGGATAGCGTAGTCCAGCAGTGGTCGTGGACGTTCGAGGGAAGTCATTAATTAAAGTGTGTTTTTCCATAAGGAAAATCTGTTTATCAGACAGTATTTTCGGTTACCTAAATATATAAAACCTTGCTTACTAAGATAATTCACTAAAACCACAATTTAGTTCCTCTAATCAAGAATATTCAAGGCTTGTGTGCATTTAAGTGCTGATTTGCTCTTACCTTGTGTAGATCGGTTTAAGTGTTCTTGTCTGCTCCGTATTTCCTTCATGTACCTATTCTCTCTTGATTAAATTCGTTGCGGGTCTCAAGACCGTTCTATCTTGCGATTGAGAGTGTAATTTTTCGTCTATTTTCGTTGAACACTTGTAGATTTTGGTTTCAAGGTATTTTAATGTTTATATTTCACGTATTAACAGTCTCGATGTGTGCAGACAGCCACGCAAAGTTCTCGGGTTAGATGCCCGGGTCGGGTAAAGTGATATTGGATTTTTTTGTCTGGAGTCAGTATCGCCTCTATATTATTATGGTTATATTATGGGCTCTATATTATTATGGTTATATTAAAACCCAACATAGCTGGTTAAATGAATGTTCTCAGCCTACCTATTTAGGGCAATAAGCATGATTATTGTTAGGTATGTATTAATACCCAAAAACATTTACTAGTGTATGTTTTACATACTTTATATCGCACAACTAAAACTATTTCACAATTCTCTAGTAGAGTGCTATCGATTCATCGCGGAGGGTTGTTAAATACAATGTGTCTTCTTCGCGCTTCCCTCCACTGTAGATTCCGGTCACGAACGTTGAATAAAATCTATATGCTAGACGTGTTGTGCTCGCATTAGACAAACGCGATAAACACAGATTAGTGTGGCCACGGAATCGTTGTTGACACGTGTTTGCCTTTTTTGAAAAGAAAATTTTTCAGTTAATGCTTGGACTTTTTTCAGTAGAAGAAATTAGAGGAAAATGTTTGTGTTGCGTATATTTGTTGATTTTCATCTATAGTTTAGTGCTAACGGAAAGTTTCTCTGAAGGTTTGTATTGCAGTTAGCCACATGAAAGTGAAAAACTAGAAAATGTAATTGAAATTACGGGTATAAAACCCATAATATAAAAAGGTAAAAATATATGCATTTATCATTTGTTTATATAGTAGTCAAGCCGTGATTATTTTTAAACTTAACTAATCTACATAATCTACAATAATTAATTGATAAAAAAGCTTGCAAAACAAACGTTCTACAATAACATTGACCTTCGGTAGTCCAAGGTTATTATAATATATTTACGCGAAATGAAATTATACATCCATGAGAAAAACTTGGGAAAAACTTTGCATGAACAACTAGATATCATGTTTTATGTAAAATTTAATACAAAAACAATTTTAACGAGATTATTTAAATAAGATTTATTACATTTTGCATATTTAGGTACTTACCTATAATGAACACAGTGATTGAGGTACTAAATAAAAATCGAATTAGTACTTTTTGTATTTCCGATTTGTTTCTTAATTATTATTAATTTATTTCCTTACACTTAATAATAATAATAATACCAGCCTGTTTACTGTCCCACTGCAGGGCAAAGGCCTCTTCTCATATTATACTGGACCATTAACTTAGACTTATTTCGTAGTAATTTGTCTTTATTTTTTATTGCCTGCAAAGGTAACAGCTTAACTGATGGTTAGTAGTAACTGTAACTCGCAGTCTTCTGTGTCGACATGGATTCAGCGAAGCTGCTGCCTAACGTGAAATTAATGCTCTCTTTAAACCTAATTTGAAAAAATACATGACATGTCGTAGCTCGAAAAACATCGCAGCAGATAGTTCATTCTGGAAACTATTCAAATTAGATAGGTATTTATCATATTATTACATAAAATTTTTATCAAACAAAAAATCAGAATTAATTATAATAATTATTAATATTAATTGAGGAGGTTTCTATCTCTGGAGCCCTAACCGCCGGTAGCTTAGTCTCTGTACCAACTTTTATATTTTTAAATGTATGTGTTTTTTTATATACTTATATTTAAAAATGAAATTTTGAGAATGATTCTTAATAAAGGAAATAAAAATAACACAACGCCATCTAGACCCAAAGTAAGCATATTATAGCTTGTGTTATGAGTTCTAGATTGCGGATATACATACTTAAATACTTTTTTTTTGTAAATACATACATATTATAGATAGAAACACCCAGACCAATGCGAATTGACATATTCATGCATACAAATATTTGCACTAAGCGGGAATCTCTGAATCTCTGCGTAGCAGTCCGTACACAGTACCACCGAGCCACAGAGGTAGTCAAAAGAAAATGATAGTAAAATAACCATTATAAAAGATTTTTCAAACTTCTTGTCTTTTACGTGTGTCTCTTTTAGACTCTAAATATTTGTACATGAATGTGATGCACACAAAAAAAACGTTTTAAACTTATTAAAAAACATGTTTCTTTTTAATAATTTAAAAAAAGTTTTATTCAAATAACACATCTAGTACATTAACTCAGCATCATCGTTCATGCCTAAGTCATTATAGTGAAGTACACTTGTCAGTCGATCCCTCACTGCAACGCATTATAATTATTCTCAAAGTTTTCACTAATGTTTAACGTGAAGGGAGGTAGGGGTTTTATCAAAGAACACTTTTATATGTGTACCAACGTTTCGTTTTAGCATAGTCTGTTAAATATAAAAGAGGTTCGTAAGAGGCTACTTACGGAGATGGAAAATGAAGTAAAATATTATAAGCGAGCTTAACTTGTATTTCATAACATTTATTTTTTTTATACAGTGTGAAGTATAATAGTGAGTGCTTTCTTAAATATAATTTAGGTAAATATTAATTATGTAAAAATACTTAATGAATAATAGTTTGAAATTGTTAATCCACCTTGAACAAACGTGTCGTCAATGTTCATACTTTCTCAGTAAGCTATTCTTCTTCTCTACCTATTCTTTAAAAGTTTGATGTGTATAAATACAAACGCGTAGTTAATAAAGATTTGCATGACATGCATAATTTTAACCTAAGATTTTAGATTACAATGATATTATACTTATAATTATTTTACGCGCTTGCCGAGACATGCGGTTATGGATCATCAAAGTTACGTCTACTAAAGCATCTTAATGGAATACAAATTCGGCAATTATTGTTCAGCAGTTGTATTTATGACTACTTGACTAACAAGGCTTTTCAACATATCAGCTGAGAGACATCCGCTGCTGGACATAGGCCTTCTCCAATTTTTGCTACGAGGTCTTTAATAGATTGTTTCTATCTTGACAAAGACAACTAAAGATTAGATTCTACTGCTGATGTACTGTATTTTTTTTTTTAAACTTTGTTGGCAAACAAGTACCTACACCTGATGGTAAGTAACCTATGGACATGGCTATGTTTTCCCAGCATTGCAGAAATGACGCTTAGAAAACACAACCAAGCCGTTAAGCCGAAAAAGAATAGGAACGAGGATGTAATTTGGTTTCCGGCACTCTCGGATAAACACCTTAATATCCTAAATTATTCCAATGAAAGTATAATCGCCCACATATTTAATTTGCTTTACCACTTTTGTCAAAAATTTCTATCAAAATTAAATTCAGACTCATTATGACATATATAACAACTGTCATTGTATTGAGGTCTTACTTACAAGCAAAAATAGACATTAATGTTTTAAGATGTGCAAGCGACATTTAATCTAAGGATGATAAAGCAATTTTATGGTCGTTTATACATATTCTTGGTTATATATACGACATTTTCAGTAAGCCTACTATACCATCTATGCGATGAATTTAAATGAAAGATTCCTACAATCAAATTGTTTATAGCGCTTTTGCTCGTAAAGTTTCTAATGGTAACACGAAGTTAAGAGCTTTCATTAAATGTATTTGTTAAAGATCAACGTCAGTAATTTTATTATTACAGTGTTGATAATGTTTGATAAAAAAAAATTATATAATTATATTATTTTTAACGGTATAACGTTGAAGAGAAAAACAGCAACTAAACGTTGCATTTGCCAAATTATAAATCACATTTTATATTATATTTATATTATATTACGCACATTATATGTTAAATTATATAATATTAAGATATTATAGTTATTTGAAATGATACTATAGATATTTGATCAATGTCGCAAATTAGCATAACCATAATTTTAATTTTCCATCCAAATTTCATAAAAAGCAACGTCTATTTTAATTATTTTAATAATTAATTAAGTTGAATATTAAAGTTATAACCAAACTTTCTCTAGACTAATTGTATTAATTTAGACATTGTATACTTATGAATGGTAATGCACATTTATTACACAAACATTCTCGTACAATACACATTTACACACGGTCATACAGCATGTTAAAATGGTAATAATAATCTATATATTATTACGTGAAGCAAAAACTTTGAACCTACCTCTTTTTACGAAAATTGCGCGGACGGAGAAGTATGAAATTTCGCACTCTTATAGTTTATATAGTAAAGAAGTGCCAATGCTAATATTTTCTTAAATAATACATATTTTTTTACTACACTACTTATTATTATATTATCATAACTAGGTATTTGTACTTACAAATTATTAAATTAACCTTGTATACTGGTTAATGGAAGAACTACTAGCCTAGCTAAGAAAAGAAGCACAGAGTTTTATTTAACTTTTGTCAAAAATACTTTTATTAATGTATTTGTACAAGATGTAATATTTTGTGACATTAAATATAGGTTGAAATTTATGTGTATGTTACGGCTAAAAGCGAGCGAGCGAGCCGATGTGCAGCTTCTCCTAATTTTAGCCGGCGGAAACTAGCTAAACTAGGTGTAACTTATTACGATTGTTTTAAGAATGCCGGCAATGAAAAATTGCCCTATTTTAAGGGATTTAAATTCTTCAACTAAACTAAATTGGTAATTTGAGTATTAAGGTATAATGTCTGATAACTATTGCAGTTTGCGAGATAAAATTGCACGCGAGTGGCGGTTTGTACGGTGACACACCGTTCACACTAAGAATAACCTAACTAAACTTCATACATATTCGTTTCTATGTACGTTCAGGCTCTGGAACTTAATGCCAGCTGCGCTATTTTCCGAGCGCTATATGACATGTCCTTGTTCAAACGAGGTTTAAAGAGAGCATTAACATTACGGTAGCAGCGACTTCGCTGAGCCCCTGGCATGGCTAAATTCATGAGCGACAGTTGCCACTTACCAGGTGGGCTGTTAGCTCGTTCGGCCACTGTAGGCGATAAAAAAAGGTATATATATCTTTGCACTGGCATTTATAGATAATAATAGTTACTCAAATAGAAAATCATTAGACCTTAAGTCACAACTTGCAGAGAACGTGACTGTGTTACTACCAACTCCCCTCGCATTTGTGAGGATGCATCTTTAATTATCACATATAGGCGAGAGGGGATGTCTCAGAAATAGGGAGTACTTATAACACTAGCGACCTGTCCCTATTTTGTACGTGGATACGTATTTCAATCTACTTTCTGTACATCACAAGTAGATCGGAACAATGAGAATAAAGTTCTCAATGGATAGACCAACCTAACCATCGGTCTGATTCGCGGAGAACACCATTTTATGACATGATTACAAATAAATAACATTCTAAGCAGTTTTTCTTTATAATAATGTACCTATATGTATATACTTATATATATATATATATATATACTTATACCTACATAATATATACCTTGAAGATGAAATTGCCTAAAGGGTGAAAACGAGATCAAACCTGTTAATTATATCACAACAACTACAAACAACGCCATTTAGACCCAAAGTAGGTAAGCATATTATTATAGTGTGTAATGGTTTCTAGAATGCGCATATAAAATATACATAGATACTTAAATAACTAGATTATTACCTATTTTTATATTTCACGATTTAGAACCAACTTAGGCCTGCATTCTCCCGTAGTAAGACTAACTTCCACCTTTAACAAATGGTGGAAATACTATAGACCTTGATAATTTCACGACCAGCTCGAACTATTCAAGACAAAGATCCTAAAAAAAGTCAAATAACTCTTTTGTATTCTTTTAATATATTTATTATTCGTCCAATTTTACTATTTATATTTTATAATACTGTAACACAAATGCATACCTATTTAATATTACTTAGTTTAGTTATATTATTTTATTATATTCTTTGAGACTATTACTGTGGCCACCGAAATTTTTAAAAGTTGTGCTAGTCTGTAATTGATATAATCACTAGATCTAAGCAACTAAAATATAAATTGAGTGTGTATCGTGTTTACATTGTAGATGAGCCTTCTTAAATAAATAATTAAATACTTTTTTGTAAATATATACATATTATACATGGAAACGCCCAGACCAGTAAATAGACATGTTTCTGCAAGCAAATATTTGCACTGAGTGGAATCAAACTCGCGACCTCTGCGTGACAGTCCGTACACGGTACCACCAAACCCCAGAAGCAGTCTTTAAAAAGTTAGCGGGAAAACAGACAGGAAAAACCAGGGAAAACAGTGACTTTATATTATTTAAATATGTGTAGACTGTTCTATAAATTCATAGATAAGTGCTCTACTAGTTTTTCTATTAAAACCAAGGGCTCTCTGCAGCGTAGTGACGAGAGGAACTTTACTGACAAATTAATTTAATCACTTGCGAATTATTCATGACTGTTTACTCAACACTTTTAAGGTATCTGCCAGTGAGTTTTTACTATTGTATAATAAAGCTCTTAAAAGTATTTACATTACATTTAAATTTGTAATTACATACTGGAAAACTACCCATTACCTAATATTAAATTAGCATAATGATTTCATTCACAACAAGCATATTTATTAAGACAGAGAAATAAACTTATTTGCAAGCGTAAAGCTAAAGCTTTACGCTAGTTTTATTCTTATTTTATGTGGATAATATTAGAATTGCGTCTCTTTCTTCACTTTTTTTAAGGAATTATACGCATCTGTCAATAATTTATTTTGCCAATTGCCAATTCTCATTGGCTCAGCTTATCCAAAGTTACTGATTTCGATTATCTTCACATTCTTTTAAGTCATTAACAATACCTAAACGATTATAATGTATCGTATAAGTAATTTATTTTAGTACAAATTTTAAAGGATTTTTATTTTTCGTGAACCTAGTGAATCAATTATTTAATTTCACACTTTTCACACTTCTTACAGAAACATGTTTAAAGGCGGACTTAATGCCCAATTCATTCTCTGCCAGTCAACCTATGGGTGATGCGGAGATGAAGCAAGGTAGATGTATAAATTTAAAGATTAGAGATAATAATAAGCATAAAAATACTATATCTAAATGTAAAATACACTTGTTATATTACATAAATTGTACTTATATAACTAAATATATATATTCATAATAACTACATTAAATTTAGTAATGAGATGATTCTGATAATTTGTTCAGTAGGAACGATCGGACCTTAGCTTTAAACACAGCACGACTAGTGGACATCCTCGTTTCAGGAGGTAGAGTATCCAAAAAAGGATAGACTGTATAGGGAATTAGTAGTACGTCAACTAGAACCTTGATCAAATTTGAATTTAACTAAGCTTCTTAAAGCTACACGCTACCAAGTTACACTTCAAAACTGGCTGCCGTCTAAAATATGAATGACGGCACATCCCTATGAATAGTTTCATGACACTGGCATCAGCTCGAAGTTGCTCAACTTCACTCGAGCCACCTCAACAGTCAGCAATAGAATATTCATGCAGTATCAAACTTCGCAGTTCTAATTACATACAGTGCAGTCACAGAAGGAAACTTTTACTTAATACCTTTATGTCTGCCATAGTACCATTACAGAAATTATTAATTGAACATTATTTGTATTAATTATTCGAGTAAATATAGTCTTTAATAATAAATAAATAATAAATCATTTATTGTGACACAAAGTAATGTTACATAAAGACCTATGAAGCCTCTGGTTTCCAAACTAGTAAAAATTGTGTCTCGGAAACCACCTTTAATTTAATGTTTCAAACATTTAGGCAAGCAATAGGTAAATTATATTGAATAATTTATTTGCGAATTCAAATAATGCAGTCGAAGAAGGAGGTAAGTCAAAACACATCTCGACACAATTATCTACCTATCTAATATTGATTGTAATATATCAAAAATGCCTAATCAGATTTCTCATTTGTTCAGATTTCTCTTTGTCACGGCCCAGTGGTAAATGCACCCGCTTCGTAAACACGAGGCCGGGGGTTCGAATCCGGGCAAGCATCAATATGACTTTTTAAATCATATATACTTAATAAGTTTATCTGGACATTACTGACTGACGGTGAAGAAAAACATCGTAAGGAAACCTGGACTTAAAAAGGTCTGAAATCGCCAGAAATAGATTTAATTTATTTAACTTTTTTTTCACGTTGTCAGTAGCAAGGCATGTTACGATCGTATTTTTTTTATTACCAGTGTCTAGTTTAAGTGTTCCTGTTGTATATTTAGGTATGATTTAATACAGATTTGTTGAAAAATTAATATTTTCTGAGATCACTTTGGAGATAACTAATATGACTTTGCAGAAAGACATTTATCTCCTGGACCCATTCAGCCATTGGCTACATGGAAATCACTTAAAAGATTGTGATCCCAGGTTGGTCGTTGCAAACACACACACAAGTGGGGAATAAATAACCCGTCCGATACTGAATGTCCGAGTGGCATCCCCGACCAGACTATGGCACATTTACTGCAGTGTCCAAGATGTCCATGCGGATGACCTCAAGAATGTCACTTATGTTGCTATTGCCGTAGCTACTTACTGGGATGAACATATATAGTACCAGAGACTCGAAAAAGAAGAAGAACAAAGACAGGAGGAACCATAAACTTTTAATTTATATAAATCTGAAATAGGCGATCCTGCGCATGTGGTGATCGTTAGTTACACCTTTACTGTAACAATATCAATAGTAGTGAAATAACAATAGGCGATTTGGATAATGTAAATACCATGGGTGGCATAAGCGCGGCTTCAAATAAAGTTTTTAACTTTAATGACGCCTTTGAAATGATTTCGAATAATTTACTAGTATCAAGTATGCTGATGTTTTATCAACATAAGCCTGAAGCTGTACTCTGGGTAGACATTATGCCTCTCTTAAGGCAAGGATTATTTAAAAGAACTACTATGTGCGTATTTGATCGAAGATGTGCGTAAATAAAAAGATTCAAAAACTGTTTTAAAACGGCTATTATGTTGAATTTCACCGGATCAATGAAGTATAACACGTACAATATGTAATGTATTTGACAAACATGAATTTTCAAGGAACAGAGAGCGTAACTATATTATTTTGATAATTTATATATCAACGAATAAACAAAATAAATCTAACAATCAAAATCAAATCAAAAAATCAAAATGCACCAACAGCTATTTGAGAGACCATTGTTGGTTCGATTCATTTTTTTTTGCAAATACATCAGAATCTTGTGGCCATTGAGTTTTTAGCAAAAGTCGAATGTTTTCCAGATAGTCAAAAACTTTTACAAACCTCACAGTTTTATTAGAAATACTACGCTAACATTTTATTCCTTCAATTTAAGTTTAAATAAACATACAAAGATAGGATATAAAATCGCACCAGACATCTCTCAGACAAAGCAAACATTTCGACAAATCAGAGTTGAAGTGAAAAAATTCAATGTAAGACATTTCCCTAAGAGGGCTTAAAAGGACTAAAAGCAAATTTGCAAGTTTTTCTAGTAAATAAATCAAGTGCATTCTCGGTAGAGTGGCGAGGAATGGCTCTTTTATGATGTTCGCTTAAAGTGAACGTTTGTAGACGAGGTACTTTCTCACGAAGTAGACTCCAAGTCTTTGGTAGTTGCACATTCTAGCGTTGCAAGTGTAATTGTGTGACTTGCAAGTAGGCGCGGTCGGAGGTTACTATTTGTTCTAAACTCGAAAGTATTGATATTTGTTGGTATTGCAAGCTTTTGAAGATAATTATTGTTAGCATTAGGAGTAATGAGATGCATATTTAATAAGTAGGTAAATTGAAATTATCTTGCAGTAAATGATATTGTTATAGAATTCATAAAAAATTTAAGGGTGCACGTAAATCTATTGATATGCATAAACTGTTTTCACGACTTTGCTATAAGTTAAAAACTTTTACTCTTTATTGGATACATTATAATTTTTATTTTTGACAACAATTATATAATTTTAAATTCATGATTAAACGAAAAGTTGAGCGATTACTTTTGCTAGTCATAAGTGACTTTCAGAACTTCGAAAGTATTTTGGCTTTAGCAGACGTATTTAGACTGAAAACTGTATAAAAGCGCCTATACAAATCTATTTGAAGTAATGCATAAATATTGTGGCGTGATAATATCGAGTGCTCACATCACACTCGCTTATTAATTTTATTAGATATATATTACTACCTTACCACGGCGCGGTTTCACCCGCGTCTTTGCTTACTGTTCTGCTCTCGTCGCCAGTAGCGTGAAGTTACATACCTTTCTCGAGAACTGGGCTATCATACGCAAAAATAATTATACAAATCCGACTGGTAGTTCTAGAGATTAGCGCGTTGAAATAAACAAACAAACATACAAACAAACAAACTCTTTCGCTTTATGTAATAGTATAGATTTATTTACTTAAAATCTTTCATAAAATTACATTTTTAAATATTTATATTTAAAAACGTAATTTTATGATATAAAAAAACACATACATTTTAAAATATGAAAATTGGGGACCCGCCAGCATCGGGTACTGAGATAGAAACCTCCTCACAATGCGGGCAGTGTCAAGAAACACCGCCTTCTGTATCTGGCCCTTGCAACAACCAGCTAACGCTCGCCTCTTAAGATGTTGGTCGAGGCTCTTAGCAATAAGTCCATTCACTGTGACCACTATCGGAACAATGATCGCCGAATCCACATTCCACAAGTCAACAACCTCGTGAGCTAATTATATTATTTATTATTATAACTATTTTACGACCGGTGTAACTTACTAGTGACACCAGTCGTAAAAGATTTATTAGTAGTATCTTAGGAAAACTCGGCGAATGCGTCCTCATTGCGCTCAGAAAACGTATTGATATTCATTATAATATCTAATCATATTTGACTAGTATACAAAATAAAATGATGGGAACTACATTAAGTAGGTACAAGCGTTTAATACATATATAACCTTACAATAAACGTTTTCTAAAGTAGATACCTTTTTAAAAAAGAAATTGTTAAAATAATTTGAAACTGGCCATATCTCATGTTGCTGGAAGGCGAAGTGCATATGAGGTAAATCAAGGATGATCGGTAAAACTGGTATAGTGGTAATGGTGATTGTTGGCATTTTTCAATTAGGTCTAATTAAGAAAGCCCGCATCGAATTAAACAGAAGAATGTATAAGTCGAAGAAAATAATGCTGACTACAATAAAGTTGTCCAATAAACTTCAATTTAACTATCGACAGGATAAGTGTGTGAAAACGGCGGACTGCACAAATGGAATTGTTCCATATAATTGAAACTTAAGGTGAGGTCAGTTAGGTTCAGTACACAATGGTCGGTTGCTGACAAATTCCGAGCAACGGACATTCCACGAATGCCGTCGGAACTCAAACGGCGCGGCTTTTAATTGCGAAACTTAATTGCTTTGCGAAAATTGTTCTAGAACAACGTAATTTTAGAAAGGATAAAATAAAAAGCTTATTTATTGTTTCCCGTTCGTAATGGTTAATGTGGATGTAATGTAAGAAGCAATTTTATAAACATTAACACTAGTGCTTTTTTTGTATTAATTACTGATAGTTATTTGACTTGCAAGCTAGATTATTACACCGAGAACACGGATTATTCGTTAACTCTGTTTAATTTTATGACTACTTACTCCAAGTACGTTCTAGTTAGAAAGGTTGAAATAAACGTGTACAAATATTATATTTCATGATTTCGAAGACTAAATATTTAGTCAACATTTTAATAAAAAGCATAAGTGACACCTTCCAAATAAATTTTAAGGTGAGTTTAAACAAATGAAGCTGAAATTTTTGGCATTCAAATGTCAATGATAAGTGAATGTCAATGAAAGTTAGACAATGTCCTTGTGTGATTTACAAGAACTTACTATACTAATAATATATGAGTCTGGAAATTCGGGTCACATTATGGTGAGTGTACACAGCAGGGAATCGTTCACGACTGTCATGTACACTTACGGCACTGATTAAGGGAAGCGTTGCCCTCAAATAGCCTAACGACCGGTTATGATTTCCTTTTGAATATTATTAGTTCTTTCCAGCCATATTCTTAGCTTAGATTTTTATTTTCTTATCTTTTAGTTCCTGCAAGATCAGTTAACGCCCATCAGCCTACGGGTTTCTACACATTTAATGTTGATTACACATCGTAAAGATACTCATCTGGCTACTGAGCCATTCCCAATGTCAGTCAGTGTTACTGTCTAATAAAGTTATTCTATATCTTGTGTAGGTGTTGTTTTGAGTGTTATAATGAAATTTTATTTCTTGTAGTAATGTTGATGATAAAATTTATTTTAGTTTTCGAAATCTATAGGGCAATTTTGTTTGAATTGCCGCTTTATTGTTGAATCTGCATATTAATTTGCCTGTAAAAATTATTCCACTTCTTCATTTATATGGTTATATTTGTGGTCCAAGAATTGTGGTCTTAATATCATGTCAATAAAATTAATAGAATGATGGCTCCCACTGTTATAGAGAGATGATATTATTATTATGCTTCTTCACGTACCGTGTAAAGACCTAGGATCTAAATTTGAGGAATTGTACTTGCAAATTATTTTAATTTTTAATTATCTGACATATTTTATGAAACGCTTGGTTCAAGAACCTTAAGATTTTATTATGTAAGATATTACATTATTAATACGAACTGGCACTTCCTAAAACAATCAAATTATGAATTATATATTTTTTGTGAAGCTGAAAATTAAGACTATTTTACATATTAATATTTAGATAAATGTGTAACTAGGTATGAAACGGAATGTTATTGCTGCTAATTTTATTTTAAACCAGAAAGGAATTTATACGTATTTCATAAATAAGAATTCATAAACCGAATCTTGACGAAGCTGAGCAGAGTTGCTTCTCTGAAGTAGCAATGGGCAGGACACATAGCTCGCGGAACTGACGGCCATTAGGGCAGAAAGTTTCTAGAGTGTTGAACACGAACCGAAAGACGCAACGTGGGCAGACCACTCACATGGCGAAAATTGGGGAGGCCAATGTCTAACAGTAGACGTCTTTCGGCTCATATGACGATGTAACCAAAATCAATAATCATTAACACCATTTTAGCAAAATTGCATCATTCTCGTGCACATTTTGCTCATTTGGAATCTTCTAGAAGCCAGGTATATCATCAATGCAAATATGTCAAAGAAAACTTTACTTCGCTTCATAACGAGACAACAAAGCTGTTACGAGCCAAGCTGTCAGCGTTTGGCGTAAAATGTGAACTATTGCGATTTATCTAGATTGAAATCTTTCTTGACGTAGTTTGTTTAGACTTTTCTTTGTCTTTTGGTTTTGAAGTCTTGTCTTTTACATATATAGTTACGTTGTTGTATCGAAACTTATTAACAGATTAATTATTGCGTTGTTTGCGTACTTAGGTACTCCGTAATGATAAAAATGATTAGAAACTTCTATTGCGCTTATTTCTATAATATTTATTGTGAGCGCATTGTTTATTTTGATTAAGTAGGTATGATATAAAGATATAGAAATTTGCATCCATTTAAATTATAAGGATTTCTACTAGTGTAGATTGGTATGCATACAGTCCGGCTATAAATTCAATATATTCATGGTTTTTTGTGGAACCAAAGAAAGCCGACTGTTGCCAACTCTTAAGAAATCTCTTATACATTTGATCAGTGTTAAGACAGTCACTGAGCAATCTACCACAAGCTCAGAGTTCGCTAGACGCACCACATTGCCGACTAAGCGTTTTATCGTTCCGACGCAGAGCCGAGCTTTCCTCAGCATTTAAGTATATTCTAGGAAACAACATCCTTCACACTGTTTATAAAGTGTCTGGAGTGATCGAGTGTTTTGCCGTTTCCTTTGCCGTTTTACTTATATGCACGTACACCTTCACTATGCAGAATTATTAAATCGTCTAGCAAGCATGAACGTTGGTGTTGGGTGTTAGTGTGATATGGTGTGACTCTGTGTGAGTTAACGTGGATAAAATTGGTATAGTAATCTGTAATATTATCGCATTTGTTCTCTCGTACACCTTCACTATGCAGAATTATTAAATCGCCTAGCAAGCATGAACGTTGGTGTTGGGTGTTAGTGTGATATGGTATGACTCTGTGTGAGTTAACGTGGATAAAATTGGTATCGTAATCTGTGATATTATCGTATTTTTTCTCGAAAGAGATCTTGCTATATTAGATATAATATATTTTTTTTTTTTTTTTTTTTTTATTTCTGTGATGCGGCTGTAATGTCACTGCGACCATGAATGGTCTATTGTGATCGCCGCTTTATCAAGCTAGAGTTCACCACTAAACCCTGCAGCTATGATATATTGCAGTATTTGCTTAGGGGTGAGCTCCTTAATTTCTTCAGGGCCCAGAGTGTGTTTCCCTAGAAGAAACTGACGCTTGTGTATGAGCGGGCCACATTCCCCCAGAAGATGGAGGGGCGTTTCATCTGCCTCTTTACATCGCCTGCAGGTGCGTGTTTCGCTTAGCCTTAGATTATGCATGTGCTTGTTTAAGCAACAATGACCTGTCAAGGCTCTTGACACAATGCGTAGATTGTTCCTACTCAACGCAAGGATAAGGTTATTGTACCTTCTGTTAAAGCCTTTGATCAGGGCTTTAGAGTGGTTCATTCCTGGCGATTCCGACCAGAGTTTGATGGCTGTTTCGATGCATGAGTTTGTAAGGGCATTTTGAGCTAGGCTTTTTGGTATTCCACAGAAGGGCTCTGGGCCCTGCTGAGTTCCATTAGCTCCCGCTCTCGCAAGTTCATCGGCGCACTCATTACCGATGACACCTGCATGACCTGGTACCCATCTGAGAACTACTCTATTCATATTACCTAGAGAGTTTAAACGATCCATGCACTCTTCAACTAGTTTCGATGTTACTACGTTCGAATCCAGTGCTAGTAGAGCGGCTTGGCTATCAGAATTTATATATATAGTCTGATTGGTGTAGCGCTTTTGCAGATTGGCTTCCGCGCATTCCACAATGGCGTATACTTCTGCTTGGAAGATGGAGGCGTTTTGTCCCAAAAACACGCTTTTTTTGAGCTTTGGTCGCTCCCCATATATTCCACAGCCTACTTTTTGTCCTATTTTGGAGCCATCGGTATACCATACTAGGCAACCAGACTCAAAAGATATCTGGTCTTCGAGCCAGTTTTCCCTAGATGGCAATTCTATTGTGTATTGTTTTCCAAATACAAACCGGGGTAGGGTGGCATCCGTAGGCATGCAAAGTATTGGTATTTCCAGTATTGAGTTCTGTAAAGTCCTCAACTTCTGGGAGATCCAATTGCTTCTGCCTTGGATATGAGCCCTGTACATGCTGGCTTTCGCCTCTTTTTGTATGAATACATGAAGAGGCGGTAATCCAAGCAAAGCATTTAGCGCCATTCCGGGGCTAGTCGACATAGCTCCCGAGGCCATGAGGCAGACAGTTCTCTGTAAGCTGTCTAATTTCTTTATGGTGGTCGTTTGACGCGTCTTGTTATACCACACAACTGATGCGTACGTAATGATCGGCCTCACAATGGCAGTGTACAGCCAAATAGTTGTTCTAGGGGTTATGCCCCAATTGCTGCCCATCATACGGCCGCTAATTCCCATCGTCATCTTGGCTTTCTTTAGTACATTGTCCAAGTGTGAATTCCAAGTCAACTTTTGGTCGATTGTGACGCCCAAGTATTTGACTTCTGTGGAAAACGCAATCGTTTTACCATTAAGCTTTGGCATTTTTAGTTTATCCAATCGCTTCTTTTGTGTAAAAGGTACGATTACTGTTTTGTCAGCATTAACGGAGAGGTCACTTTTGACACACCACCTGCTAACAGTGTTCAGTCCCTTTTGCATAATACATGAGATGGTTGATTGACAAAATCCTCTGACTATAATTACCAAGTCATCTGCATAGGCTTGCGCATCAATCTGAAGTTTTGCCAAATCAACTAGGAGTTCGTCCACAGCAAGGGTCCAGAGTAGTGGCGATAGAACTCCACCTTGTGGACAACCCCTTGCTGTAGATACTACAATTGCGATTTCATGAAGGGCTATTTTTGCACTCCTATGTGCAAGCATTGAATTCACCCATTTCACCGTTGTAGGGTCGACATCTTTACTTATCAGCCCATTCACCAACAGTGTAGATATAATATAGCAAGACATACAAAAAGTTGTGCTGTTCAAAGTCATGATTTTCCTATTTTAAAGAAAATTATTATTATGCATTTGCACCCTAGCGGTAGTATCTACATAAACAGTCCATTGAATTGATGGTCATCGAGTCATCATATAATGTGGCATTCAAAACATTATAATTAGAAATAAAAAAATAAAGATTTGATTTAGATTATCGCTTCCTCGATCGCTTGCTCACGGAGATCTATGTGATGATTACTGATAACATATTAATTGATTTCATATAAATTTAAATATTAGGCAATTGCTTCAATTTTAAACGTTTATCCGTATTCTTTCAGTCACCAACATAAGATGTCTTAATGTAGGGGCTTTGGCTAATGGTAATTGCTCGCATGTTTGTATAAATATTTGTTTTTGCATTAAACCATTTCAAAGAAAGATCTTCTATCGATGTGGCGCTAAATGTTGGGTTTGCTGTTATAATAAATGGTGTCATTATGTGGCAATGCGGTTGTGTCGGTCCAAAGTGATTAGTAAAGATCTATGGACTTAATTCACGGACATCTGGTAAGCTCATGGCATTCTTTGAAGATTCTGCAAGTTTGTGTCAGGCAGCGGTACTTATTAATAATAATAATAATATAATAATAAAATAATATAATAATATAATATTCTACCACATTCACACAGCGCCATCTAGCCCCAAATTAAGCAATTATATTTGCTTGTGTTATAAGTACTAAACAACTGAAATACTACTTAAATACATTTTTTTTGTAAATACATACATATTATAGATAAATTACACCCAGACACAGAACAAACAATCATGCTCATCACACAAAGATTTGTCCTGGGTGGGAATCGAACCCACGACCTCCGGCTTAGCAGTCAGGGTCACTAACCACTACACAAATAGAAGTAATTTCTTCTCTTGTTTATAATATTGAAATAACCGTTTTTTACTACATGTATATGAATATACCTATATACGGTACATACACCAAAATAACATTTTTTTAATTTTTTGTCTCTCTGTCTGTTTGTCTGTCTGTCTGTTTGTTTCGGCTAATCTCTGAAATGGCTGGACCGATTTTGACGGGACTTTTATTGGCACGTAGCTGATATAATAAGGAGTAACTTAGGCTACGTTTATTTTAGAAAAATTCTTTTATTTTAGAAAATAAAACCACTAGAACGTCAATGCCGCGAACCGTCAATGCACGGAAACGTCACGATGCAAATGTTTAATTTCGCGATAGAAATCGCTCAGTATGTCTACCGACAAAAACGTTTGTCAAAAGGAAGTTATACGACCTATATTAAAATTAAAAATACCGTAGTGTGGCTTAATGTATAGACAATATGATTATTTAAAGTATATGCTCCAAGCCCAGATTGGAAAACTTAAAATAAATGGAGAACTTTAGATATCTAGATATTTTTCCTCATATGTCAACATTATTGGTTTTTTGTAAAAACACCATGCAATCTGCAACAGTTTTAACTATGGTGAAAGAAACTAGACTATATTTGCTTTAAAACGAGATCAAAACATTTATGCTCTATGCATCATAACTATTTTTGATAAATTAAACAAAAGAGGTCTGGTTATCGTGATTTTCGATGCAATCGCGAGATGTCTGAATGTGCAAAATGGCCGCCCGGGGCTGTGCAGACGAGATACGTTCTTTGATTTTCTAATGTTATTTAAATTATTTTGCAGTTCTACTTTACTACTTTCGTGAATTAAATTAATACCCTTTAGGTAAAAAAGTTGTTACATTGTTGTGCATTAATATAAACAGACATGTAAAAAAGGAAAACAAAATAATATTTAGAACACAAAAATCCGACACCAATATCTCGTCTGCACAGACCTTTTACATGTAAACGTCCAAGGACACTCCAGTGTCCATTGCGTGAGCGCATTATATCGATTTATTTACTTAGTTTGAATCTGCATATAACACTGTGGATTGTATTGAAAACATTTATTATACTTAATCTACATAAAATAATTAAAGTAATGACATTAATTTAATCACAAAATATGTGTTCACTTAGGTTTTATTACCAAAAAATTGCATCCATTTGACATACGATGGACCATTTCTAAAGCTATAATGCAAATAAAACTATGATTTTTTTACATCATTGGAAGGAGCAAATCTTTAGAAAAGTTTTGATATAATACACTATACGATTTAAGTAATAAGAAAAAATAATAAAAATAATGTCGTAATTTACGACATTATTGCGGACAATCCTCAGCGTAACGCACACACAATATCACTCAACTTCAAACTGACGTATAAAATCAGAACAAAAACAAAATGTAGTGTTTGTATATTTAGGCGCCATCTACGTTTAGTTCCGCGTCTTAAATACCAGACTATATGCAAAAAAGATCTTTAGTATAACCGTATAAAGTCGATTTGTATAACTGCATATAGATGACACTCTAGTGTACCAGGGCGTAAGATGACAAAAACTTTTTGGTCACTTAAGTGTCTCCTGACGTTTGAGTGGGTAATGTTGATCGACTGTTAGGCGGAACGAAGTTCGCCGGGTC
The DNA here is from genome assembly GCA_963082885.1 of Parascotia fuliginaria. NCBI lineage: Eukaryota > Metazoa > Arthropoda > Insecta > Lepidoptera > Erebidae > Parascotia > Parascotia fuliginaria. Next base: position 5,610,343 of record OY720180.1, on the reverse strand, counting down.
AGATAGTAATTAATAAAAATACTTATGACTTGAAAAGTCACATTAGTACTTGCCCGTATTTGAATCCTCGACCTCGTGTTTACGATAATTGCCTATTGGACTTGAGAATTATTGGTCATCTCTTTTGTTATCTATATTTTTTGCATTAATTTATTAATATTGAAATTTAAGTCACAATTTTCAGACGACATGTGTTTTCTATTGGATTGCATTCTTATGTATTACTTTTTATTCTGATTTAATTTTAATGTTATTTCTAAGACTGTGTAATAAGTTGCAAAATGCAAATTTTCTGCCAACATGTGAATATAAATACTAATGAAATCTTTCCAATCAGTTACGGTTGATTTTTATGCTCTCTTATTAAATGTAGTAAAATTTACGAATTTCTTTGATATCTTTCTACATAATTCCTTTGAATACTTACTTTAATATTTTGTGGTTAACTGGACCACTAGACCTTTCCCGTTTGTTTTCACCACATGATGTTGAACGAGTTATGGTCATACGTTTGTCTGACATGTGTCGAGCGAGATGAGTATTTCGAGGTTTGTTAAGCGAGTTACAGTGGTTTTCAATTCAATGGAACATTGTTTTATAGGCTTAGTAAACCTGCCAGTATCTTTCTATAGCAACATTTTCCAAAATGCAACATTGTGTTTGCCATTTGCAATGGACATTTTCTTTTTATGTGCCTCTTGTATTCTGCCTCATGGTAAACAGTCAGCAGGGTGCAAGAGTCAAGGTCATTCTAATTGTTATTATGAGAAATTGGTAAAATGGTTGCCTTTACTGTCGTCTTTTACGACACTGCCAAGCTAGAAGGCCTAGAGCCATAAAATTCTTATCGAGCTACCACACAACACAGTCACAGACATAAACATTTTAACGTACCTAACGTTTAATTATTTCCTTAGTCCCAATTAAATGTTTAAATGGGTAACTTTAAAACATACTAAAAGTAAACTAACTTTGTTCGACTTTAGTAATTATTGAAGTTACTTACAATTTAATATATCGCTATCACTAGTTAAGTTTTAAAGTTTTCCGTCCCGAGAGAAATAAGCAGGAGCTAATGCTAGAAACTATTACTTCTTATGTGCTATAAATGAACTAACGGTGTTAATATTACCTACTGCTACTTAGATATTTAACCAAAGTTTGTCCATTGAAGATTATTTTCCTCAAGAGAATAAGCATAACTTCACGTTTAGTTCAACAAACACATCCCGAAAGTACTTTTAGGATAATCACAGGAATATTTCTTATATACATACATACATAGTTTCACGTCTTTTTCCCCAAAGAGGTAGGCAGAAGTGTTTAACGACCCACGTTTCGCCATTTTTTTTGATCTCATGTAACAGAGGGCAATCCTGTATGTAGTAGTTCTCAGTAGTAGCCTAGGTAATTCTAGGTAATTTCTCGACAAAAAAAACCCAATATCACTTTACCCGACCCGGGGATCGAACCCGAGTCTTCTGCGTGGTAATCCGTACACAGTACCACCGAACCACAGAAAGAAAGTAAAGTTTTTACTTCAATCAGCTCAGTGACCCTATCTTGAAACTCCTAGGGGCTCTGAAATGAAAAATGTAAAGAAACTTATTACATAAACCTATTCAACGAAATTCAATCCGAAATTCATGCTAGGTGCACAATACAGATCCTTGACGATATCGGCCCAGTTTCCTCTCAGCTTGTACAGGTCAGCAACTACTTATAATGCATGACCGCTGTGCTATTCGCATACGTATCGACCAAAACCAATTTATATCAGCATATAGTATCAGGTGCAAGTTTACATTGTTAGTGTATTTGCTTCTTGTGTTGTGAATATTCAAAATCTTTTGATGAAAAGTTACATATGTGATGAAGGTGGATGTTCATACCAGATTGCAGTCTGTTTAGTTATTTAAAGTAAGATTATTGAGATTGCAACGTCAAATCTGACATTAGCGTAATTTCTAGTCTCTCCTCGTACTCTATGGTGCTAGTACTAGTAGTTTGCATTCTTTGTATGATATCTATGTGTTACGTGTGTTTTCTATGGATAATAATAATATAACAAATAACAAGGACCAACTATAACTTCTCAATTCTATTTATATCTGTCTTCACACTAGTAGTCTACAAGCGTGGTAATTTCAATGATTTAACAATGTTGTTTGGTATATTTTATAGTGTCTTAAACAAGTCTGCAATAGAAAATGTTTGTCCAGTAGAATTCAATTGTCTTTGAGTTTACCTTCGTCTAACGCTAAACACGTTTGTTCAACAACATTGTATAAATAAGATTTATACTTAAACAATTACGGTGTTGGTATCAAAGAACTACACAAAAGGTTATTGGCGGGTATAAATTTCCGCAGTGCATCTAAAAATTTTCATTACGTTTGAAGTCACTTGACCGAGTTTTTTCGACGCAAAGGAATCTAACTTTTATCTCTTTACGTAATACTCATACGTACCTTTTTTTCTTTAATCTCATACAAAATTCCAAATATCTTTAAAACTGAAATCAATATTGTGGATCAAGTTCAATGACATCCATTGTCTAAGTAAGTTGTAGACTGTCTTGGAAGCACAGTGCGACTACTGTGACCTCAATTCCCATATGGGACAAAAGTTTGTGTGATCCATTAATATATATGTTCCAAGCCGGGGTGTACTTTATGTCAGTTACTTACATGTTCGTAAAGAGCCCCCGAGACAGACTTTGTTCCCTAAGTGCTAAAGCATAGTCCTTCTTTCACTTTTTCAAACAAAAAATAGTAAACCGACGATAATTGTCCAGTAACCCATTCGTTTTAGTCTCAGTGCTTTTCAAAAATGATTTTAGACAATATTTATGACAAAAAGTAGGCATTACACAATAACTATTGACTAATCTTTTGTCTTTATATTATGCTAGTACCGATACTAGAATGTTATTAGTGACCACATTTCAACCAGATTACATTGTTGCGGCAACTCGATGGCAACTTGTACGTGTGAGTTAAGCCTCTCTTTTATCTCTTTAGCGAGGCATTTATTGCGGTCAAAAAGGTTTTCCGATCAAAGGGAGGTAGTATAAAATATCTTGTTAAAACTAGTTGAAAGGTTTCCCTGTTTTATTTGTTTGAGATTAACAAAATGATGTTAGTAGTTATATGGTATGGTTTGTTGAGGTATTCGATGAAAATATATACATTAGAATATCCTAACAAGTTGTTTTACTTATTAGATTAGTAATTTAATAGGGTTATGGTGTAAGAAGAATTTTCATTGTCAAAAAGAACAGGTGTTTCTGATTAAATCGGTAAAATTACTTCTGCGCTCACTGATCAAACCAATACTTATGCTAAAGCGAGGCACTAAAACACACTCCAATATAGTGACGTAACGAAATGCAACGGTATTTTTATGGGTTGTTCTGTATTCATCCTATGACGTTTCATCCCAATTCTTCACTCATCCCAAAATAGTATTTCTAATTAGCTTGGCCAATCATAGATGTATAGATGTTACCTATAACTTAAATAATAATAGTAGTAGTTATAAACGATAGGCGTCATTGCATTGATAGTCGGCGTATGTATCTAGTGTGCTATCATTAGTATCATCCCTTTCTTTCTCCGTATATGTATGTATATTTCCTACATTCTTGATCATATTTAAACCGACAAATGATATCATCCTTTAAATGACTGTTACAATCCTTTGTTATAAGCAAAGGAAACAGTAATTTAAATGTCCACTTAAGTATTTTTCACACTTACACAACTTAGATCTGGTAGTCATACAATATTAGACCTACGTACGTACGCTCTCGTAATATAATTATCATGGAAAGAAACTTGTGGTATTTATAAATGTATATTACAACTTAGGAGACCTAATTCCTACTGTAACTTAAGCTGATTATGTTCTATAAGTGTTGGGACTGTTACAGATTAAATACAAACGAACAAAAAGTTGAGTTATGTAATTCATTTGCTTCATAAAATAGGTATAAGTAATGTATGTACATAATTATATAATTTGAAAAAAAAAAAATTTAATATCATTATACAATTTGTACATACATTAATTATATCTAAGTTATCAAGGGGCGTTCCTCTTTCACATCACGAAATATTCAGCCCGTGGAGTGAATCGCTGAATGATATTTTTGAATTGGCTGTTTTACTTCAAAATCAAACCATGGTCCAAATCAGAAATTCAAAAAAAGACTTCCGCGATTCATCCCACGCAAAAAAATAATATACGAATTTAAGTTAAACTAGGTACCTATGTACTTTACTACTATTCGTTCTTCAAAAAAGAGTGCAATTCTTAAAATACGGTTAACTACTCTCCGATAGTATTGGTGTATTGGTAGCAATATTGAGACAGAAGTAGAGCCTATATTGTAGCGAGTTGAAATATCATTGTTTTCACGGTTACTTAACCCAAAACCAATCAAATGATTCACTGATCTGAGTTATTGTAAATGGGTTATAAATAACTAATATTGTTAATAGTTAAGCGGGGTTAATACCGGTTGTAATTATCAGCTGTTTTGCAGTTAGTGCATTAAAGATTATATTGCAGAGTAATTGGTATATTTTATAATTGATTTTGTTAAATCTGAATGCGATTTAACTAGAATAAAATAGAATATGTTTTATTGTACACCACATGTAACTTAATAGATATTAAAATTATATAACAATAAATAGTGACAATGATTCTTATCGCTAAAAGTGATGCCTTCCAGACAACCTTTGGATGGACATGAAGTTAGAAGATAATTGGTAGTGTAAGTTAATGGAGCACAGGTATTTCTAAAATATATTTAACTACTAACTAATTAAACTATGATTTTGAACTTCTTGTAGAGAACTTGTATTTTATATGCATTTCTAAAGTCATATTTTTTTGTGAAGATTTCTTTGAAACGCCTAGAATTTTAAAAATTGATGGTGATGAAGTTGATTTTTGCAAAGCTAGCACAAAAAAAAAGTGAGGATCCCAAATTAATCTTTTATAAAAAAACTAAACAACTTGTAACATATTTAGTTTAGTTTAGTTTTGTACATATACTGTTTATTACCACAAATCAAAACTCGTTTACTAAAGGGTAACAATGTAAGATGACTTACGGGACTGAGGTTTTGGAATTTATTTCATGTTTCTGCATATAATATTCTCTATGAAAATGTCACAAGATTCAAGAACTATGTAATCGAATATTTTCTAAAAGGAATTCATTGTCTGGTTTGTTTTACTAACATTTAATTCACACACATAATTTGCACCCGGACTCGAAACAACTCATTTGGGTTATGACACGTTTGGGTTATGGGCAATCGTTTTTAATCGGGGAATCGTACACAATCGTCCAAATAATAGTACATACCTACTAATTGCGGTTCAGTGAATATCATATATGAGATGGGATGGGATATGGAGGAGTGCAGGGTTTGCAAGAACGATGTCGAGAAGAGAGGGTTACGGAAAGCTGAGTCTATCACAAACTAATGTTGGCTATCTATATCCAAATTTAATTTAAGATTCTTAATAAAACCGATTTTTCGTTCGGCGCTAAAGCTCTGTTTCTAATAGACATATTGACATATTGTAAAAGCGATTCAGCACTGAACGATCCATTGCATAAAATCGGAATTTAAAATAAAGATAGTATATAGAAAGTCACTGTATAACTATAACTTATAGAGACGCATAACCGAGCAGAAAGAGAGAGAGAGAGAGAGAGAGAGAGAGAGAGGAGAGGGAGAGAGAGAGAGAGAGAGACATAGTTATTATATGGGTATAAAGATCCACATATACTTCCCGATCCACAAAGTACCATAATCTATACAATTAGTTTATGAGGAAGACGCTTTAGGTCGTCTGTCGTGGAATGTTGCCCACATCAGAGATCCAGAGATGGGTAGCGACCATTGATGAATTTTTAGATGACATATGTTCTATTGTAAGCGATGGAAAAATGAACTCTGAACAGAAGCTTCGGGTCTCAAGCCTAGTCGCAAGGTGACGAATGGCACATCTCAGATGGCTGTTTTGTATCAAGCTCTGAAACAAAAAGCTATTGAAGCCCATAGCACAATTGATGACCTTCGAAGACAGCAGGATTTATCAGACTCTTTTAAAGACTTCAAAGACGTAGTAGAGGAAAAGCTGATACCTAATGAAAATACTTCTTTTGCCGATATGGTGAAAAAAGGCGCTCAAAATTTTATTCGTCCTAGTAGCCTGAGTTCTGTTGCGATTTATCCAAAAGGTAAAAGCAAAACAAGTGACGACACCAAGTCTTTGGTACAAAAAATCATCTCGCCCGAAGAACTAAAATTACGTGTACGTGGATTAAGAAAAGTAGGTAAAAGGAGGGGTCCTAATTAGCACCGAATCCAAAGTGACGACAATAGAGAAAATAAAGAATTCGGAGAAACTTAAATCTTCAGGTCTCACTCTGGAGGAGCCACCCAAACGCCATCCCAGGATTGTCATCATTGGCGTCCCCATAGCCCTTAATGAGAAAGATGTTATGGAATGTATTTACGAGCAAAATCTTGCCAATAAATTTCCAAATACTACTCGAGATTCCTTTATGGCGGCGGTAAAACTTAGCCATAAATCGGGTAAGAGAACACATTCCTTTTGCAATTATATAATTGAAGTCCCCGCTAATGTTAGAAAATGCTTGATCACTCAAGGTCGCATTTTTATCAATTGGACGTCATGCCCAGTTCGGGACTTCACGCTGGTAACGAGATGTTATAATTGCCAACAATTTGGTCATGCTGCAAAATTCTGTAGAGAAACAAGCCCTACGTGTAATCATTGTGGCGAAACTGGTCATGTGTTTAAGGACTGTAATAAGAAGGATGCCCACCCCATCTGTGCGACGTGTAAACGGTTCAAAAAGAAAAGTGATCACAGAACGGGGGACGAATCTTGTCCCGCACGGAAATTCGCCGAAGATAGATATATAAACTCGGTAGACTATAAAGGTGACTAAGTGTACTACCTGTTTTATTATTACCTTATAAGCACTAACACACTAGTTTTATTCTATTTCATTTATATTTTTTGTATTACCTAGCTAATAAATTTATTGACTCTTATTAGATATTAATGACATAAACCAATGTTTACCTAAATACATACTCCCGTATGGTACTCCACAAACTCAAAAGTAAAATTTTTGTTAGCATCACGTACCTAATACTTATGACTATAATTTTATTACTGATGGATGACACTTGTTACTAAGTTATTATTAAAATTGACCATGACACTGTTTTAGTTATTCTCTAATTAAGAATAAAATGCTTTCAAAGCAAAAAATTACTTTAACCTAGATTATAAAATACTGATGATGACTACACTTCCATATCTCACTTATGTAAATAATAATTCGCAAGCAATAAATTTAAATAACTCTTACTTTTAAAATTTATAATAAGATCCTAATTATTTTTATTTTGTAAGATAATTTAGTATACTGACACAAGTTTAATATTATAAGACTTGCCAAAATAATCAGACATAGACTTATTTACAATAGATAATTAAGTTAATATATATCTGTAATTTCATTGTGATGTATATAATATATATTTCATTGCTAAACAATTTAAGTGTACATGTATCTGTTACTATAAAATTAGCACATAAACTGCCTGTGATACAGGAATACTCCTAGTACAGGCACCTAACATTATTATACCTGTTTTGTATTAATATAAGGCCACTAAAAATTGTACTTTTATTTAAACTGATTAAATGATTTGATTTGATTTGATTTGATTTGTCTCTTATACTAATAAAATAATCTCGCGAATTAGCCAATTAATTTTAGATGCAGTTTTTACTGTATTGTGCTTTTCTCATGTTAGGATTTGGCATTTATTTATTTATTTATTTATTTATTTATTATTGGAAAACCAACAGCTGTTCAAATTTAACAAACAGATAGGATAGGAAACATAAAGCCAATTACAGGTTTTCACGTATAGACATAGAATAAGCACGCTTACACTAATTTACATCGAAATTTAAAAATAAATAAATATTAATTTAATAAATTTACACAAATTATAATTTGAAAAAGTTACGGTTTAGCTCATTGCGCACCACAGAGCTTTTAGTATTGAAAGGGTCAAAGGAATATTCCTTACATAAGTTATTAAAATCGCTACTCGCTCGCACAATATATGAATTCTGCCTATAATTGGATGATGAAAAAGGCACAGATATCGGTGGGTAGTATCTTACAGATCTACTAGGGACTTTAAAGTGAAGTTTTTGCAAAAGGTCAGGGCAATCAATTTCATTAGATATTATTTTTAACAAAAAGGAACAGTCGGCTAATCGACGTCTATTTACAAGAGGCTGGATGTGAAATTTTTGACAAAGGTTAATGTAGTTTTTTGGATTATATGGTATTTTCAGACGAAAACACATAAATCTCATGAAACGCTTTTGGATATTTTCAATACGGTCAATGTAAATATTATACCGCGGGTTCCAAATTTGCGAAGCGTATTCGAGGTGACTTCTAGCAAACGTACAGTAAAGGATCTTGAATGTTTTTGCCTTTTCAAAACACTTAGACATTCTCAATACAAAACCCAATGCTTTCGAAGCTTTTGAAACCATTTGTTCGATATGTACATTGAAAAGTAGCTTTGAATCATGGTAAACACCAAGATCACGCATCCCATCACTTCTTGGCAGTACTTGCCCTTTAAGTTTGTAAGATGTTGGCAAGGGAAAACGTTTCCTACTAAATGTAACTATTTATTAACCTATTACGTATAGGATCTGGGCAATAGTAGTGAACCAAGTCGGGAATGTACAACTTTGATACCGATACAAACCGAGAGCGTGTCGCTAGTTCGTAAATAAATAAATAAAATATCAACGATTCATGCAAGCAAGTTGATGTCTTTATAACTTTGACTTTGTTGAATGTCGTCGGGTCGAACAACTTATATCCAAAACAAGTGCAAAATAAATTAGTTTGAAACTTCTTAGAATTATTTTTCAGTCATTTGTCGCTTGAGAATATTTTCGCCTTGTTGGTATTGAGGCATTTTATATTTCTCTTAAAGTTTTATAATATTTCGATTACTGAATGCAATTATTTTATTGACTTGCGTATAATTCGAGCAGAAAAATAATGTACAATATTGAAGTATTTTGAGCACAAGGTAATAAAAATAATGGCACCTATGTATATTTTTTTATAAAAAAGACACGTTGATTTATTACCAGATTGTGAAATTGCATTACAATATTAGTATTTAAATGATTTTAAATAAAATACTATCTAATACAAAATGACACAAAACGATCTTGCAAACAAAGCCTATAATGGTAGTACTAGGAGAGTGGGAAAGACATTGGACAATTTGATGTAATTTCACATTTTGCATCAAATATTTAAATAAATATATATATATATACTCATTCATACAACTGTCACTCATTCAAACATACCGGGTGTAAGTGAATAAATCTTCCATTACTCACAATAGTTGCTGTCACGATTTTCACAATTCCATTTGTCACGGGCCCTTCAAAGATCTAGGATGTTAACCCCTTTATAAGGATATTTAATACTTCCATTGAAACCAATCAGTGGGATTACTGTCCACTTTGTTTCTTGTGTGATGTCACAGATGAGATAAATGACGCAGAAATGGATTTGACAAAGCCGTGATTTGTTTATTAATTTTACATTAAATTAAATTAATATTATACAATGTTGCATCTGTTAAAGTGTTTTAAATTATTAATATTATAGCAATTTCGTTTTCTTTATTTGTACCTAAAATCTGATTTATTTAACGTTAATCATCTTAACAGCCGAAAGACTCCGCCAAGTTTCTCAAGTTTTACTTAACATACCTTTATTCGAGAAGTTTAAGTTTTTTTACAAGTATTTAGTACAAGTGAAAACCTTGCATCATTTTTTATGATTAATATTAGTATCAACTGTTGATTAAATTATTTTAATGTAGGTACCTATTTATAACAATGGCAATTAGATGAACCTACCCAACTGGTTATAGAAAGATTATTGCTCAGCTTAGAGATTCTAGTAGTCACTTAAAAGAAACATACTTCAAATAACAGTCACATTTTACGCCGCGCCGCGCCATCTGTAAAATATTTATTTTGTACTCATTGCACATAATCGAGCATCTTCACGCAGTCGCAGTCGTAATCCTTTTAACACCAAGTGGAAATTGATATTCTTGTTCATTTTATGTCTTAATACGTTTAGATAGGGTTCATAATTAAATACTTACGTGTAATATTTGCAGTTCTGAGGCCACAGATGTACAACCAAGTGTCTGCCTTGATTACACCAACGGAATACGAATCTAATTTGTGCAGTACTATTGGCATCGGATCAGCTGTACTTGTCACAAGGTAATGGATTTAAGAACGTACACTGAATGCTTAAATACAGTTTTGTTTTGTGGGGATTTTGGCAAAATGTGAATTTGATTATGTTTGAATAAGGGGTAGATTACGGGTCGTGTTTCGCCTTTAAAATTTGTTTATGAATAATTTGATTCACGATAAACATAGTACTTATATTAAACAGTTCCCTGCACATTCATGACTAAACCAATAGTAAATATTAGTTATAAAGATCCCAATAATTAAAATATATTTCACTCTGTGCCATAGCACAAGCGTCAACATACCGTAATACTCAAAAAAAAATAATTTATGCCAGGACTCTTCATAGTTTTGTTTGTAGTAGTTCCTGTGTTAAAGTCCATTTGTGAGAGAGTCTCTTATCCTTTGGGAAATCTGGATTGGCTTCGAAGCAAATTGGTTTGATGTCAAAGAGTAACTAACAGAAACACTTGCAAGTGTATTAGTCGCTTGCTTAATGCTTGGACAATGACCAATCATTGTAGATCTCGTAAATAAATATAAGTACGTTTAATATCGAAAAATTTTGACTAGCAAATTATTTTTAGCGACTGTTCAAAGCAATAATGGTTGAGTCAAGTATCATCATGCCACAATTTTTTCATATAAAATACAACAGATTTCTTTTTATTCGTAGTGATCAGAGGAAAGCCGCTGTCGCATGCCAACAGCAGCAATTATTGTTATACTTACGAGACTGAAGGACGAGATAATGCGTGGTAAGGCATGCTACAACGGTTTTCTATTGACCACCCCGAATATATCTATGTTAGAATAAAAAAATATTTTCTTGTTTTGAACTTTTAAGAGCACATTTCTTGCCGGAGTTGGATTTTAGTTTTCAAACTTATTTTTTTATTGGCGCTACTAGAAACCATTACTAACCGGACTGTTCGAATTTTTGCGCGTATAACCTCATTGTGCTATATCTCTCCTAATACTGACGCTGGTCGAAAAGAATTTTATTATTGTCGGATCACAATACTTGAGTACTTTCTTTGAGTCAAAGGATGGCGGTGGTTTCAAGGGCGCTACGTGTTGTGAATTCCTTTAGCTAGAATTTTAGGGTTTATAGTGAGGGCTTCAATGTCTAAGAAACTTATTTTAATGACATAATAAACTAATCTGCTGCAGACATGAAACGTTTTAGGTTTCTGATTTCAAACATAAGTGTTACTGTTATTGCAGTTTTCTTTTAATTGTTATGAATACTAGTTTGTTATTTTTAGTGTCTAAGTAAAACACTACGTTATAGCTAGTATCCATTGAAAGTAAAACTTTAATAACTAAAGAACATAAACGTTTAAAATATTTTGTAGAAAGCCAGATTTATACGAAGATCTAATTAGAAATAATATATTTTTTGGTACAAACGAAGTGATAAAGCCAATATTATTTTAGTGGTAAAATATATTAACATTTTCCTGATTTTGCTCAAATTATGAATAACTAGCTGCGCCCCACGGCTTCGCCCGTGCGTAAAATATGTTTTGTTGTATCCCTTGGGAACTAGCCTATGTCCAATACTGAATCTATTTACCACCACATACCAGTTTTTATCTTGAAGTTAGGATAATGATAAAAAAATAAATATTATTTTTTGATAAAGAAACAAGAAACTAAAGCGATAAGCGATTAAAATTTAATATACTTACATAAGACTATTGTATTAATTTTAATATAATAGTCTTAAGTAGGTTTATTACATTTACTTCAGCAGTGAATATCAAACAAAATCTCTACAAAATCATTTTGGATGCGTACATATAATATAAAGATAAAAATAAATATAAGAGATAATCATCTTACTTTTATAATGTATTAATTTAATTGGGCCTCTTATTTTATTCATTATCTTTATCAAAATTAAAATCAAAATTAATAGCGGACAGGGCAAATATTGTATTATGTTGCAAAATTATGTAATTTATTAACCGACTTAACGTAATTGCTTCCTTCATATTATTGAAAAAGCTCTACGTTATGTTAATTGCGTAACAAAATATAATCTTCTGTTAGCTCATAATAGGCCTTTTGCAGTGATGAATGAGCGTAGGCATTGTCATTATTTAAAGTTTGCTTGGTACCAATTTGTGTGTCCATGTACCTAGAGATTGAGATACTTTTTGCTCTGTTACCCATATATCTATGGTTTAACTCAATCACTGGACGGAATGTTGTTGATAGGGATATCAACTCTGGTAATGCTGCGGAAGTATTTCAGTTCACGAAATGCAAACTACAAGCCTTTTTTAACTTTACAAGATTTTTTAAAATATCAAGAAATATCGAGAGTGATTTTTATCCTTTTGGTACGCAGGTAATCTTAAAACAAATCTAGTGGAGCGATTACTCACTAGGAGTAGAATAATGCTATTTTGGCCGTTTATCATAACTGTGGACTTTACTGGTTAGGCGATTCTTCCCGGGCTGGAGTGCTTTAAATTGAGCGAAAAGTATGTACTTAGACTTTACGTTTCTTAAAATTCTTGATTAAATCCAAGTCTTCATTAATTCCCACAATGAAACGTAATTTATTTATAATTTGTTATGTATCACGAGATACCTTATGTTACTATTTTTTCCTTCAGATGCAACGGATTAAGTAACCACAAAAAATATCTATAAAAATGCATAATTTAAATAGAGTAGGTATTAGTTTTTCTAACAAGAAGCACGTAAATGTTAAGCGCACATTTTATGTAAATTAATACAATAACTTGGATAACTTTATCATAAACCTCTTTTTTTAATATAGTAACACACAGAAGCTAACAAAAAGATTCAGTGCTAATTAAACTTATATTAAATAGTGATAACTAAACGTATCTTATTTAGTCTTGTTTTTAGAACCATAAATTAAAGTATAATTCATTATTTATATGTTTATCCATAACCATGAGAATTATCATCTAATAGATGCAAAATATACTGAGGCCCTAGACAAGTGGCAAAGATTTCTATTCTATTCATAGAATTGATTAAAAATGTATGGGGCTGACATAAGCTAACGCCAACATTGCCGTTAGCTTATGTCAACCCATACATATTTAGGCCCTCTGGTATTTAGAATAGAGGCGAGAAGACTTCCAACTGACCTCTTTGTAGGTCATACGGAGCAAAGGGAGGAGATTGACAGAAGTGTTAGTACTACGTCTAAAACGATGATGATAGACTATCCTTTTGTTGTTGTGCACATTTTACGCGCTACTGCTTCAACTGGACATGCTTGATAAAGTAGTTTTTATATTTAAATTATATAAAATATGTATTAGTTTATAGTTTTTATTTTGTTATTTATGTATTGAAATTTTATGGGCTCTAAATGCCTGAAATAAATGGTTATTATTATTATTTATATATTTTTTTTTTTATATTATAGCCTACCAAAGTGACTCCACCCCGTCTGATGGTAAGCAATCAGTGGAATCCAGAAGTGGCGGCCACTATACCAAAAGCCATCGTCTTAAACTGCTGGTATGGTGGTCTCCACTATGGCGACTGGGAATGGGGTTAGGGGAAGGGAATGAGGGAGGTGAGGAAAGAGGAAAGGGGGGAAATTGGGCCTCCGGCGCTCTCACTCACCGAACGAAACGCAGTAGAACGGATACTACTACTCTTAAGTCGATCTTCTATGAGAGGTTAGTACTTCCCCGGACGATCCGGCCCATTCATGCTGAAATCAGCGTATATTATAAACATACCAATATTACTAACTAAGTACACTGTCAAGGCCACTTACTCAAACCGTTTTGACAATTTCAAACTTTCTTTAACAACTATAGGTTTCCTCATGATGTTTTCCTTCACCGAACCATTGTAATTCATCATTAAGCCTGAAATTATTAAAATTCGCCTCAATAGTACTAAAGATTGGACATACAGATAGAAATGGAACTAAGGGTAACCTTGAGATACCTCATAATGATTGATGATAGAGTCCTCGTAATATATGCTATTGTTTAAATTGAAGTTTTAAATGCTATATTTCTTTAATTTTTTTAGATGATTAAATTATTTATTCAGTAAACTTTTTCTATTTTAATATTTTATTATAAAATTTCGAATTATGTTTGGTTAATTCAAATTCATAATGTTTTATTCATTCATTTCTGGGTTTTTCAGTACATCATCTGTGCCAGGTTATAATGAACTTATTCACTACTTAAATGTTTTCTTTTGTTACCAAGTGGCTGTTTTTATTTCAAAATCATGATTTTATGACTGCCATGATTCAACTTTGCGTTTGATTGATATCGCCATTACATATTGATACATATAGGTAGTCAAACACATTATTTTTTACATTATATTCAACTTTCGTTTTATGTCGAGTTTCTGAGAAAATATAAATAATATGTTGTACAAACTTAGGTTAACGAACCCGCTTCGTAAACACGAGTTAGTAGGTTCGAAACCAGGCAAGTATCAAGGCTTTTTCCAATTCAAAGGTAACGAACTCACAGCTGATAATGTAGGTGGCAAAAGCTACCTCTCTACTTTGAGTCTGTAATATCTCATCATTCCCAAAGCAAATAAAGTAGGATAAATAAGTGGGTACTCTGGGAACACGCCATACTGCTTGAGATATAAATAAGAAAATAAAATAGCCTTCCTTCTAGAGATAATAATTTTCTTCAAGCTACAACTAAATAAAAAGTAAAAAAAAAACTCACTGAAGTCTTGCTAAAAGAAAAGAAAGAACGATGCTCTTTGTTTTCTGACGCAAGAGTTACAATAATCATTTTTAACCGACTTAAAAAAAGGAGAAAGTTTCTCAATTCGACCGTATATATTTTTCAGTTTGATTGTTTTGATTCCTAGGTATACATAAGCTAATTTTACTTTTACTATACTCGTATTTGCTTATGTTACCATATTTTGACCATATTTGCTTACAAACTAAAAGTAAATTGCTTCAGTTTATAATTTTATTAAACTCTTTTGTTATCCAAGTTGTGGTACCCAAATCATCGCTTTGTGAACCGTCGGGGTCTATTAGATTCATTGGTTGTGAAACGAGAGGTCTAATTTGAACCAAATGCGTTTTGTTTGATGTAACTGAGTTAGAGAGAGGGTTCAACCAAATCGGAGGGTGGTTTTGTGGGTGTTTGTGACGAAATTGCACTGGACGGGAGGGGAAAAGAATTTTGCTTTTGTTCTTTGTTTTACGATTTGAGTAAACCTTTGATAACATTTTCTAGTTTCGGTTACATACTATGTTGACTCAGCATTATTTAAATGACTTTGTAATCAATTTATATTCGAAATATAATGATGTAATTGTAATCTGAAAAATATTTTTGTGTTTGAATGTCCAGTTCTTGAGGAATGTTTTAGGTTATGTAGCATCACGCTATGAGCAACGAGAGTGAAGCAGTAACCAAAGATGTAACTTTAGAGTAGGTGAAATACCGCCGCGATAAGCTAGTATAATTTACAATGCCACGATTTCAGCTGATCGAATCAAATGATCAATTTTTGATGAAAATCGTGTGCACCTGACGTTTAGAAGCGGGTCAACGACTAGATACTCGTTACTAAGTGCTTCAGAACAGTACGTTGTTTTGGAACATAGTGCCATTTTTTGACTATTTTATTCATTGCACTATTTATATATTAACTTCGAAGTTATTTTATGTTGTAGTTTTATTTTATTCCTCAGTTATTAGAGTTTTAAAATCATTGTAATGCTAAGACTTTGTCTTTAAGGTATCTTCTTCAAGACTTAATATTATGATACAATCGTCCGAATTGAGATGATAATACATGACTACTGATGAACGTGAGGATTTATTTCACATACTATAACATAGCTGTTCCTTTTCATGGTTTTTGAATTCGACGATACCTCACGGCTATTCAGTAATGTGTATTGCCCTATGTCTTTTATAATTTGCCAGCTGTGTGTATAATTAACGGCTACAAAGTAAACAAATAACATACCTATTTATAAAGACTCCTTAGTGAGATTTTATAAAAGTTGCTGTCATTAAGGTGAATAGGTGTCATCTGCCTCCTTCTCGTACGACAAGACGACTACGACCGCTCTGCCAAGGACGTAAGAATAGAATGTAGAATGTCAACTTTAAGGCTTATATTGCCCGGTCCAAACTTTTCTAAGCACGTTCCTTTCAAGAAGAATAATATAAAATACTCTTCATTAAAGTTCAACAGTCCGGTAAAGCACTATAATGTTCTACCGACCTGTTTGAATCGATTGCACTCGTTCTACTGCAAGGAACTTGACTAGTCAAGTAGTGCTTACAGTGTACGCCACCGCACCGTTTGGAAAATCACTACCTATTTATTTCACCCATTGACGCGTTTAACCGGTCATTTGCTATATTTGTGCTATTTTTCTTTTGACTAATGGAAGTAGTGATCGGGCGTTATGTTAGCGCAGCTTTGTCAGGGTTGAAAAAGGTAGTGTTTCCTGGCTAGTATTTCTTAGTAATAGTTAATATCGTTGACATGTTGAATTAAGTTAAAAATTAAATTATTTAAAACGAGTTATTTTGTTTCTCTGTTTAAAAGGAAATCGGTTGTTTTGGTATCAAAATGTGATGAGAAATGAAACGCCTACTACCGTACTAGTACATGCTAAGACACGATGTCTTTCTTTTGAAACAGAAAAAAACGTAAAGCGGAAAACAAATGAAATGTAACATATTATGATAATAACCCTATTTTTTAGGTAGTCACTTTGTAGCAAATGTGAAAATGCATTTGAGGTATACAAAAGTAATCAGGGTATAATTCTCATTGGCAATATAGACGTGATAATTAATTTCTAACCAGGATTAGCGTGTACCATAATGTAAAGCTTCATAAAATTCCTGCATAATATAACAAGGTTCATAAATAAGGTTAATGTAAACATTATAATTAATATGCACAAGACTTCAATTAGCAGTCGCTTTAACAACATAATATTATTATATTATGAATATAGGTCGGTAAAGGAGGTAGGTACTAAGGAGCCTAGAGGCATGTTAGCTAGTATGGAAACACCGTATATTATTTATTTACGTCCACTGAATGGCTGTGCTTATAGCTTCAATATTTCCTATTCAAGGTTGGGATTGTCCCGTCTACTCGTAGGTTAATGAACTTGATCTGGTAGAATCATTTGTGTTATACTTATAATCATTATTTAATTTGTACTCAATTGTTTTATGCAGCACCTAGACTCTTTAGTATATTATTAGTTGTGCCAATACTGCTTTATCAAAGGAGTACTCATCACGATAATGTGTGCAATATTATAGTAGACTGGTTTTCCGACGCGCGGTTTTACCCGCGTCTTTTCTTACTGCTTCGCTCCCGTCGCCAGTAGCATGATGTTAAACAGCCTATAACCTTCCTCAGGAACTGGGCTATCATACGCAAACTAATTATTCAAATCCGACTGGTAGTTCCAGAGATTAACGCGTTCAAACAAATATACAAACAAACAATATAGATGGAGCATTGATTCAACTTTTTCGTGATAAACTTTGTTTGGCTGTTTGACAGTCAGATTTCAGATATTTTATTTTGGTGAAGAGAACAAAGTGTTTTATTAGTAGAAGAGATCTTTCTTTTGGATATTATCGGTGATTCTACCTTTATGGAACGATAGGTTATTTTATACTATTTCTATTTATGCCTCTTGTGTAATTTCTGATACAATATTTGAATATTTCCGTTGATTAATGTCTTAATCATCTGCATAACCAAAACTGTATCTCGATTCTTTATTATGCTTTGTCAGATCATTTATGTCGAAGCATCAAAGAACTCTCGTTTAAAGTCTGAATATTGATATCATGCCGCCATAAGAGCGTTTACGCCTTATTTAACCATAATAATTACAGTTATTTTACTATGAAAATAAAGCAACTTATGTTTCAAATGTATTATTTGCATATAAATAGAACTGTAAACGCAATAATTTCTTACTTTTTATACATCTTTTACCTATTTTAAAATGTTAGCAGAATATATTATTTTTTAAATATAGCTAGAATTAACGATAAAAATTTAAAACCACGAATATGACTCTAAATTGCAACGTTACCACTCATGAGGCGTAAAGCCTTTTAATATATTTCTTGTCACAAACTAAACGAATATCAGTTATAAAATGAACAGCATTTTATTAGCCTGAAAGATGAACTATGCATCGGTCTTACCGTGCTCTCCAGTCTGTTTACTGTCCCACAGGCAAAAGGTCTCTTCTCATACTGAGAAGGCTTTGCCTCTTTACACTGTTCAAAAATCATGCGATAGTATAAGTATATTAAAGTAAATTGTATTTAACATAATGCGAGTATGGCTATATAGGGAACAATAATGAAGTACCTAGTAGGTGCTTTATACGGTTTACAAGAGTCGGGTTTTTACTGGTCAGTTTGTCTATTTAGCTGGCTTTGTTTAGTCGCCAGTCATTTTTGAGAATCTGTGTTTGCCTGACTGCCGAAGTCAAGGAGGGTAATGTTTTTCAAGCGTATGCATGTATATGTATGTGGGTATGTACGTCTATTTCTTTGACACGCTCTACAGCCTAAATGGCTTAATGGATTTCAACATAATATGAGGTGTCATTACTCATTAGATTCCTATTAATTGTGGGATTGACATAGGGTACATAATATTTCAATGTAGAATCAGCACGAGAAAAAAAGAGTGTCTTTTTTTTCACTTTGTTTTAGGCATATATATTGCTTGTTTTACATTATTTGCACGAAGACAGCTTAAAAAAAATATAGCACCTATAAGTAACGACCACCATTCCATAAGACCTTTCATACATTATTGGCCAGTAGGTGCCTATAAATATTCCGTGTTAATTAATGCGTAGTGTGTCGCTAGCAGGAAAGCGTTCTATCATGCAGACTTATCGCCAGTGGCCATCTTGGAAAATAAAACTTAAACGATGCTTGCATATCTGGTTCATAAAATGCAAATTGACTTTTCCTTTTTGTTGGCCAACGTCGGCTTTTATTAATCTGTTTGAGTTTTACACTATAGTTATAAAGTATTATAAAAGCAGGTTAACTGTTACATAAATTAAAGGATTTTATTTCTAAAGATTTACTAAATTCATATAATCCTAAAATTAAAATTACGCATGACACTGATAATAAAATATTCATCAATAATGCATGGTTGATAGGCACTGCATCTGGTTTTTATTGTAATAAATTTTGCAAACAAAGACAGAAATATTTTACGATTTCACGATCAGTGAAAATGACAAAGAAAAATTGTATCTTGTTTCGGATTTGGTTTATAAGCTAATTATATCAAAATTAAAAATGTCTTAAGCACAGTCATTTAAGGTCAGGAGGTATTTAATGATGTAAGCCTTTAAGCAGACAACGCTGTAAGAAACTGTAATTTTTACCAGACAAACAAGCAAATATATAGTTTATGTAGCACAACGCTATCGCGCTATCTAGACCCAAGTAAGCGTATATTATAAGCTTGTAGTATGGGTGATGATGAAAGATGGTGAATGTTAAAATTAAATGATCAATGCCTGTGGTTAAACAAACCAGAGCCATAACATATGACTATGGTGATGTGTGCTATTACGACCTGAATGCAGACTTACTCAACAAATACGACCGACTTCTTAATAACTGCATTCGATTCATCTTTAATCTTCGTAAGTATGATCATGTGTCTACCTATCGTTCCGAATTAAACTGGTTACCTATTCGTCAACGCCGTAGCTTGCGTGCTCTCACTACCCTCTATTCTATTCTTAACTCTCCTTGTTCTCCATCTTACTTAACTCCTTACTTCCAATACTTGTGCTCCATACATGACAGAAACCTTCGCTCGTCAAATAACCTTCTTCTTACCTGTCATTCACATACGACAGATTTCATTCACTTCTCTTTCATAGTCCAAGCTGTTCTTCTTTGGAATAACCTTCCTCTAGAAGTCAGGATGTCCACTAACCGTTTGACATTTAAGCTGAAAGTTCGGGCTCTCTTCGAGAAATTGTTGGAATCATCTCGTTGATTATCCATACTATGATATGTGTATATATATATATATATATATAATATATATTTATATTTATTTATATGTTGTAATTATATATTAGTCTCTAATAAATAATATATTACTTTTATGTAAGTACTAATGTATATTTCATGTTTATATATATTTAATTTCCGTATCTTATCCATTAAAATCTGTGTTCTTTTACAAACACCCATTAATATCACTCTGCTTCGTTGACTTCGAGTGTCTCTTCACCACCTTGGGTTGACTGGTAGAGAATGCTTTTAGCATTAAGTCCGCCGTTGTACTTTTATGCATGAAGTTCCATAAATAAAATAAAATAAATAGACATATTTGTGGCAAACCCTGATAAGTTCGAAAGACTCCAAAATTAAATCTAATATTTCGTATGGGGACATTTATGCCCTTATTGCTACAAGGTCTTTCATCTATTTTATAAAATTATAATGATAATAAAACGGATTTATTTAATGATAGACAATCAATCAATTAACGTAATGGCGAAAATGCGAGTAAAATAAAAACTGGGGCTAAATTAGGGTATATTTAAGGTGCACTTTCTTTGGCTTAATTATCCGTTCCTTCGAGCTTTGCATTTAAATGTGCCATAATGGTCAATTAAATTTGTATGCACCGCGTTGTTCGCATGCAAAAAAATCGTCTTTGTTTCATTCGCAAATGAAATTTGCTCAGTTTTTCTTGAACTCTTTTTATTTTTTTTGGTGTTATGAAGCAAAATGGAGAAAGGCGGCAAGTAAATTTTCTTAATGTTTTTCCTACTAAACTATTTTTACTGCTGGAATATTCAGAAAAATACTAGGTTATATCATTCTCTTTGAACTAGGTCAAATTTAGTGCTTCAATGTTCTGCTCTCATTTGCTTGCCAGTAGTGGATGGAAATTCAACAATCACGCACTTTTTCGCTATGTTCTTTCAGCCAACCTTATAAAGGGAAATGCGTAAAACTTTACCCAATCTATCTATTTACAAAAAATATTTTACTTCGCATCTCACGATGTGTCACCCGTTTATATATTGTTTAAAAACCTGTTAATATCTTACTTTGCTTGCTATTTCCTTTTCCTATTTAAATATAGTTTCTTTATAAAACTTTAACTATGATAATAATCATTTGTCTTAAATACAAATTAAGATATTTATCAAGCATCTGATAATATAGGTTTAGTATTAACGCTTCCAAAACAAAAGAAAACTTTTGTCAATATTTTAGATTTACTACACTCTGCAAATTATTCAAAGCAAATTGACCAACAAGATAAGTACTGATAAAACTTACACACGATGACACAGAAGCTAACGTGTTTAATTTGAAAACGCTGAGGTTTAACATTTGATCTTTGTTCGCAATGAAGTGTTGTCCCTTGTTCTCCTACTTAATGAGATAAAGAGCCTCGTCTTCATAATTCGAGTGGCTTCGTTGACAAAGGATCATGTTGACTTTGTATTGAGTTATAATCTTTGTTTTGAAATGAATGTGGCCCTTTTATGAGGTATATTAAATTTATTTATACGTGGATCACATACATTATGCTTCTTACTTCCTTATATTAGGACGTAATTTTGTATTATTTCATTTATTTTAAAATTTAATTTAGGTATTTGGATAATCAGTTTTTTTATTTAGACTATTGATGAAATAAATGGTTAAAAATAATCTAGGTAAACAATTAAAATTAAAGGTTTATTCCTTATTCATCCGGATGAGTTTGTAAACTGTTCATGCCTTTTGAAAATTGTCTTTACAAATTAAAACTCATACGGGAGAATAGAGAAACAAATTAAAATAAGCACGTATTATTTATATAATAAAAAACGTGTTTAAGTATTTAATTACCGTAGATTTAATTTAAAATGTAAGTAGTGAGTGTATAAAAAGTTAAAATAACGATAATGTAGGTAGGTACACATGAAATTAGGTTTAAAGTGAGTATCTCTCTAGATATGTATCAATAAACTGTATTTCAAACTGTAAACTTTTATTAGGTGACTAGCAAAAACAAATACTGAGAAAATAATCTTTCATCCT
The DNA here is from genome assembly GCA_963082885.1 of Parascotia fuliginaria. NCBI lineage: Eukaryota > Metazoa > Arthropoda > Insecta > Lepidoptera > Erebidae > Parascotia > Parascotia fuliginaria. The sequence continues at coordinate 5,587,826 of OY720180.1, read as the reverse complement.
TCAAAGAGAATCTTGCACCGTCATGGCAGTAATCTCTTATAAGGGTACATGCAGGACATCGTTACTTATGTAGATTGCGATCGGGTGTTCGGTATCATTTGATACTTGAGGGTACCATCTATCTGCTATTGTTACATTTTACTTAACTAACTAACAAAAATGTTTTATGTAATGTTCAAAAGCTTCTTAATCTTGTCTCGAAGTTTGCATTGGCCGTTATCACGAGACAAATTATTAAACAATTATAAAAAAAAAAAACATTTTCCGTCAATACGTAAAATGCTAAATTAAAGCTACTATTAACCTAAACACACCTTAGGTTTTCATATTCAATTCCGTTTAAGAGAACTAGTTTACTCTACTCTACAATAGATGGCGCTAGGAGTATACATTAGCTTTAAATACTAATATTGCAGCATCATAAATTGTTAAATCAAATATTACGTTTTTTAAACAAATAATTTAATTATTTTAACTGAATTAAATGATAAATCTTGTTCCAAGAAGATATAATACCTTTCCTAAGTAAGTAAGTATAAAAATAGCTTCTATTTTAATCTACAGGCAAAAATTAATTACTTTGGGATGATCCTTTTCAAATAAATAAATCCGAGTAATTGTAATCGAAAACATCGACTGTCGATTTTCTTTCTTTTCTTTAATCTTCTTGTTAGAATAAATAATTATCTAGTTATGTATGTACCTACCTATAGTCAGAAACCGTTTTCTAAATTACATTATTTCGCAACAAAAACACTTATCCGTTTTGAGCTATTAGCTTTTATGCTTGGAATTTGTTTTAGTAGTGACAATATTTAGGACATTTCGCAAAAAAATCTGATTAATGAAAACATAGTTTTATGGATGTTATGATGATGCAGTTTATAATATAATAAATACCTTATATTCTACCTAACTACAATATGTCTAAAACTTAGGTTACGCACATCCGTCGTACAACTAATAAAGCAGTTTATGATGACATTTTTATTTTTATCGTTTTTTGTTAGATTCATTCATCGCTACCTGATCATAGGCTGCTCGGTGAGTTAAACAGATCGGTGTACGATTACTAAAACAGTCACGGGCGGTAAAAGTGCCGACAAAGGCAGACGACATTGGAAGACGCAGCGCCATGTCGGCCGAACGTTTTTTCTTGCACGTTGCGATGTTTCGTGCTATACGGTACAGTAGTTCGGTTGATGTTGGAGTATGTTGGGTATATTGAATTGGTCATAGACCTATAGCAGCGTTGCCAGTATATTACTTTTGTAACATTTTAGGTTAATTTTGGCACTCTCATGCTACCTCTATGTTACACGACTTAAAATGTTTTTTAACTTTTCTGTAACTTTCAGGAGTTAAAAATTAATAATGATTTTTCAACAAACCAAAAATTATCAAAGTCAATAATAATAGTTGATAGAGAATGAACAATGATAATGTTATTGTTTTTTCAAAAAGAAAACAAATCTTTTTATTTTTTGTATTAGAGAGAGTTTTTAATTTTCTACATTATAAGTAGATAATGTTACTTTCGCCTCGACAATGTTACTTTTTGAGCTGTCTCGTGTAACTTTTGACAATAAGTCTGTGACTTTAATTATTTCCAACGATGATGTTTTCGTTACTTACTTGAAAGTATAATAAATCTACTCAAAACATTTAAGATGGCTTTTTTATAACATAAAATTTATCGATCTTTGATGATGATGATCCAACCGATTACGAAGATTCTCCTCTTTATTCAACCGTGTGTCCCACTTACATAGGCGCCTTGTCTTAAAACACACCTGCTTAGAATCTTGATATTGGATTCCCAGACTTAAGAAACCAGTCAGCAAGACCTTTCATTACTTGCAAATCCTCTCCTTTTTACTATAAACCAAAAGATTATATGTAAAGGACGGGGCTCTTATTATGCTGGTTATTTGAAGTGTTAAAAAATGATGGTAGACAAGATATGCATTTTTTGATGTATTGTGATTCGGGAACGTGATGTTTATGCATCATGGCTATGTATAAATCAAAATAATTGATGCTTTTATAGCTATATTTAATGAACTTTGTGTTTATTAAGTGAATAGTAACTGGTAGGATGTCGTTCGGACTGTTTGATCATTCAGAATTTGTTAATATTTTAAGGTGTGAGGGGATGAAATTATATGGGCATTAAATTATATGTTGTTTATGAAAGTTCATAACATCCATATGCATGGTAAAGAATACTGATTTAATTTAAAGATCGTACCTTACTATTTATTAAGTATAAAATGGTAAACCCTTAAATTTTGAAAGAAACCTAATCCACAACTTATCCATACTTAATATTACAAATGCGAATATGACAGTGTCTGTTACGCTTTCACGCCTAAACCACGGAACTGATTTTTATGAAATTTGGTATAGATATGGAATAGGCTTTGGGAAATAACATAGGTTCTTCTTTTATCGCGAAAAATTGCTGGAAGCGACTGAAATAGGGGATAAAAGTTTGTATGAAAAAGGCGATAACTGATATTCCCTAGGGTGAAGCTGCGGGCAACATCTATGTACTACATACTTTGGTAGTATCTACTTAGTCGACTTTTGCAAGACAAAAACATGACTCATGTCACTCGTAAATAGTAAATAGTGACTCATACATAGTCATCTTAAAATAGGTAGTTTTAATCGGTACAAAAAGATATTAAAAATGTCGCACTTTAGATACCTGCCTTGATTAAGACGTTAAAATACGATTTAAAAAAAGACAAAAGATTTTAATTGAACTAATATCTATGTGCATTCTGAATAGGTTCGATATGATAATGGCTTTTAAAGAAAAAAAAAAACACATCTTTAAAACTTATGAAAACATTTGTATCTAATGACCCGTAACCGTACGAGGTTTACATTCTGCCTACCAAAAGCAAAGCAAGGTGTGGTTTGGACGTGAGACAAAAAACAATAATGAAGATAAAACGTCCATATTCAGGTGGCAGGTGGTTTGCATGACATCGATATTGATACCGTTCGGAGCCGAGGTTTGATTGAATAAGCTGGTTCACAAAGATTATGTTGGGATTGCAGAGGTGACAGTTTTTTGCATGTACTCATTTGATTTTCTAAATATTTTCTTTATTTATTTTGTTTCGTTGTAGTAGTGCATACAACACTTCCGTGCTTAAGTCTCGAATCCAGTGAATTTAGACAAATATTGGTCTTGTGTTTTCCTGTCGAAGAATAGCAAAGTCTAAACCTTTGGCTTGGCCGTTACTATACCAGTAGACTTGTTGAATAACACGGGATTAACATATTTGGTGAAACACGTGCGTGATAAGGTTCTGCCTAACCCTTAGATGAAGGGTGTTGCTATGTTACCTGTTATATACATGTTTAATTACACAAAGACAGATAGCTGTAATTAAAGAAAAAACAATTCAAATATTGTTATTTTATTAAAGAAGAGGATACATCGAAAAGTAAACCGATCCCCAGGGATGAGATACAGGAGATCCAACCTTAATAACTCCAAAAATATGTTAAGATGAATGCATTTTAGAATGCGGCATCATCATCATCATATCAGCCAAAAGTCGTCAACTATTCCTGTGCTGGACAAAGATCTCTCCTTAATTTTGATCACCTTGTCCGGTTGTGAGCCGCCCTCATCCATCGGTTGCCCTTATAATGTCGGCGGTCAACCTAGTGCGGGGTCTGCCCACGCTGCGCCTTCCGGTTCGTGGTTGCCAATCTATAACCTTTCTGCCCCAACGACCATCAGTTCTGCGAGCTATGCAAATGCAGCATATGTATAACTTAAAAATATTGCTTATACTTGTTATTCTGGGAGTATAATACAAAAATTGTATAAAAGCACAAAAACAGCTATATTGCATATTTCCAACAACTTTAAACTTACTCTGTGTTTATCAAACCGCCGCGCACTTGGCACCTGCGCCGCACCCGCGACAAAATGCCGAGACACCTTTATCGCAGTAGAAGCGGAACAAAACAAATCTTATCTTAGAAGGAGAGATAATGTTCCCTCGGTGTTAATTGTGGTCTAATATTGCTACTTCTTTTGTTCTGTTTTGCTTTGGATGATCGTCGATAAGCGAAAGCTGTGATTTGTTAAAATATGATATTGTGTTGGTTATAATTTTTACTGTATTACTCCTGTGAGGTTTAATACTGGTAGGCAGGTTATTTGGTGAATATTAAGTGTGTTACAAAAATCTTGGGATTAAGTTTTTAGAATATGTTTAATATTCTAGGTTAGATAAAACACAATGATGTGTTTGGCTATGAAGCCATAGCACATTTTATTCTATATTAATACCTATCAACCTAATACTTTTCTATTATGATACGATATTAATCACATGACATTTGTTTTATTTACTTCTAATTAGCAATCTTGCACAGAATATTAATTTTCAAGCAATATCGACCCTTTTTACTAGTATGTTAGTATCTGACATCTGACACCTTTCTACTTTGAGTAAGAAGGATCAGTAATTAGGCGTGAATGTTACCTTTTTTTTTTTTTTTTTTTTTTTTTTTTTTAACGTGGAGGAAATGCTTTATGCATACCTCTCACCTGGGGGTAGGCAATTGGTTATGTCGGACTCCCAATCCGGTTTACCGACTAAAACCACCACGATAGCCGTCCTCGGGTGTGGGAGGGGAGCTCCGTTGCCGCTATATCGTACCAGTGCTCCCCTAACCTTATCTCGATGCGAAATTCATCTCGGGGAAAACAAACCGTACAGTTTTTACCCCATCGTACACTTCCTTACGGAATGGCAATCCGAGGCTACAAACGGGCTGCTACACATCCCGGGGTCACATGGCAGTTCAGTCCCCTACTGAAGCTGCCGGTGACTCCCAAGTGCAGTGCCGAGGTCATTACGGCCCCGACGCTGCCTTCTTCGAGCAGGATCGACCCTCTCACGATCCCGCTCAGCGACCTCCTTCTGAAGCATAACTGCCTCACAGAAGGATACCATGGCCTTCCAACACTCGTCGTCTGCCAGCATAGCCGCTACTATAGCTGGGGGAGTAAGATCGCGCCCGATATGGGTGATCAGGATTTGACGCTCTGACTCCCATGCCAGACAGTCCTCCAGCGTGTGCTGGGCCGAATCTAAGTCACTTAGGCAGTGGTGGCATTGCGCTGTTTCCTCACGTCCAATTCGATTCAGATACCCACCGAAACAACCGTGTCCGGTAAGTATCTGAGTCAATCGGAAGGTGACGCTTCCTCGTCTTCTGACGATCCAAGCCTCAAAATTGGGCAGAATCGCTCCAACGGCGCGTTGGCGTATACAACGTGGCTCCTCCAGCCGCGCACGCCAATTTTCTAGAGCCCGTCGATGCCCGTCTCGTCGTAGTATCTCGACCGATCCGGCCGACCCTTCCCCGTCACTCTCCTGACGTAAAGAGCGCATCTGGTTATAGAGCTCTGCATCCATCGCTGCCAAGATATCAAAGGGTGGTGTCCTAGCCAGAACAGTCGCCGCCTCAAAAGATATTGTCCGGTATCCACGTGCGATCCGAATGGCCATCACTCGCTGTAGGCTACTAAGAAGCGCTCTGCAGCGTTGAGCTCTATACCGGGGGCTTTCTGACAGGCAGGACGCCCAAACGGGTGCTCCATAGAGAGCCATGGATCGCACTATGCCGCTGTAGAGGCGGCGAACTTCCTCCCGAGGGCCACCGAGGTTTGGCAGCAGCCGTTGTAGTGAACCGGCCGCCGCACGAACCTGAGGAACTAATCGCTGAAAATGCTCTACGAAGCCCCAGTCACTGCTCAAGGTAAGACCGAGATACTTTAAGGACCGGCCTACCCGGACTTCAGCATCACCTACTAGGATTCGCAAACAGGGCGGGTCCACACCTCGGCGTAAGTTGTGAAACCATAATGCCTCTGTCTTTTGGGGCGCCACTTGTAGACCTAACTCGCGAATCTTTGCAACAACAGAAGCCACCGCTAGCTCAGCCCGCTTCGTGGTCTCTCGAAAGCATACCCCCTTGGTCAATACGAGGGTATCGTCAGCGTAACAAACAACACTGGATCTAGGGGGAAGTATGATACGTAGAACCGCGTCGTATGCGAGATTCCAAAGCAAAGGTCCTAAGACCGACCCCTGAGGAACCCCGCATTTGATCTCTCTGACCACCACAGACCCATCCCGAACAGTGTATGTAATGGACCTGTCGCGCAAATATGCTCTAATAATATTTTGCAGATATGGAGGCACTTGGTGAAAAATGAGAGCCTCCCTTATCGCCGTCCAAGGGAGGGAGTTAAAAGCATTGACAATATCAAGGCTAATAGCCAATGCTACTTCCCCGTCCTCCTCTGTTGACTTCGACAGTAAACGGACTCGCCTAATCGCGTCTACCGTTGATCGCCTTTTCCGGAACCCGAACTGGCAGTCCGACAAGTCAGGACCTACGCGTGACAGATGGTCGTTGAGACGGGCCGCAATAACTCGCTCGAATAGTTTACCTGCCTCGTCCAGCAGACAAATGGGTCGGAAGGCTGTGGGAGAGTCTGCAGGCCTGCCCGCTTTCTTCAACAAGACCAGTCTGGCTTCTTTCCAACCGGTCGGAAACACCCCATGTTGTAGGCAGCTAGTAAAAAGCTGTCTCAATCGGGTACCCAAAATTGCCAGAGCTAACACCCAAGCTCGGCCCGGGATTCCATCAGGCCCTGGCGCTTGCGGGCTGAGAGTCGCCGCACGGCTCGCTCCATCTCATCCTCTGACACGACAAATCTGTCGGACCAGTTGGTTGGGCTCGGTGTTGATGAAGTCGTTGGAGAACTATCATGGACGTCTGGAAAGAGGGTACTGACTACTCTTTGTATAAGTTCTGGATCCAATGTTTCCGTCAACGGAGGAACCCAAGGTCTGAGCTTGCCCATGACAATTTTGTATGGACGTCCCCACGGATCCCTCTCCAGTCCTTCAATAAGCTCGTTCCAGGACTGAGCCTTGGAAGCCTCTATGGCACATTTTAATGCTTTTGCGGCAATTCGGTATGTCTCATATACTTCGGCGATCTCTTCAGCTGTGGCTCGCCGTCTTCTTCGGGTTCGCTGGTACCGACGTCGTGTCCTGACGCATTTTATTCGAAGTTCTTCGATTTCTGCTGTCCACCAGTACATTGAACCCTTCTTTCGGCTTCTGACACGAGGCATCGATGCGTCACACACATTGGTCATGATAGACCGGAACCAGGCCGCGTGTGTTTCTGGATCGATTATGTTCCAGCTCTCGTTTGTTGACCAATCCGCGGCATGAGCAGCGGCTGAGAGCAAATCTCGATCCAACCGCTTGAGAGACCAACGTCGCGAAGAGTTGCAGTGACAGCGCTCAGGGTTGTCACAGGGACGACGGAGAGCCACTTCAATGTAAATGTGACGGTGGTCTGAAAGAGTAACTACTTCCTCCGCCACTCGCCAGCCTGAGACAATCTGATTTGCAGATGGGGTTGCCCATGAGAGGTCGACGATAGACTCTCCCTGCCATCGAACGCATGTGCTGATCGAACCCTGGTTTAGCAATCCAAGGTCCAGTCCTGCAGCCCACTCCAATATCGTCTCTCCCCTGACGTCGTTCCGGATATCGCCCCACACTTGAGAGTGAGCGTTAAAATCACCCAAAACAAGTACCGGCTGGGACAGGTAGCCACGCACAGCGTTCGCTACCCGATCAAGGTAGGCCTCGTAAGCGGCGAGGCCGCAGTTTGGAGAGACATAACAGCCTACTATAATTAAAGGACCCCACTCTACTATAACAAATCTCAATCCTTTTTGGAGAAGGATGCAATGCAGGTCTCCTTCACCTCCCGCCCAATAGATCGCGACGAGGCTATCCTCTGCCCCAAACCAGCGAGGATGACTGGGTATGGAGTAAGGTTCCGACACCACCGCTAAGGCGATTGACCACTCTGCAACGGTCTGCAACAATAGATCTTGGGCAGCGCGACAGTGGTTTAAGTTACCCTGTAAAATTCTCTGAATTGGCTCCATTGCTAAGTCTCCATTACCTCCTCTGTCGGATGGTCACCCGACTGGTTCGACACGGTAGCCGTATCTGTCACGAAAGAAGTTTTTGGTCTCTTCTTGTTTCTCTTTGATGAGAAGCACCTTTTGCTCCCGAGTCTATGGTCCGCAGGTTGGCCAACATCTGTGCACACTGGGCATTTAGGCTTTTCCGCAGTACATTGTCGGGCCTGGTGCCCTGTCTGTCCGCAAATAAAGCAGCAAGAACTACGATCCGGAGTACCATTAGAACATTTGGCACTGACGTGTCCTAATTCTAGGCATCGATAGCACTGTAACGGCCGTGCTACTAGCGCCTCCACCCTGGCTGAAATCCATCCGACTCGAATACGCTTATCGGCAGCAATTTTACGAACTGCTCCGAGTGGACACCGAGCCCATACCGTTCCCAGCCGAGACGGGCTAATGCGGATATCACCAACTTTAATATCCGTTATGGAGCACCCTCCCGCCTCGGCTATAGCGGCCGCTACATCAGAGGGAGTAATAGACTCGTCCAGGTCCATCACTCTTACTTCTCCGGATTTGAAAGGTCGCGCAACAATTGCACCCGTATCTAATAGTGTCGTCCTCATCCGTTCGGCCAGGAGATCTGCATTTGTGGACCTCTCTGGGCCCGAAACCTCCAGAACTAGACCACCGGTGACAGCTACTCGAGCACGCACCTCGTTGATGCCGCAGTCTGCCAACTTAATTTTTGCCTTCACCTCTTTCATTACCTCAGCTAGTGTAGTCTTAGAGCCCGGAGGTAATGTGACTGTGATAGCTGCGGTAGTGGGGAGCCGTGTAGGAGTTGTCCCTTTCATCTTTTTGGTCAAGGAACGACCGGGTGCCTCTAATTGTTTTTTTGCTTTAGCGGCAGCAGTCTTCTCTTTGCGGCCCACAACTTTTGCCCAAACTTCATTGACCTGCCCGTTCATTGCAGCTGACGATTGTGAAAGGGGTGGTGCTGGGGCCGGTTTCTCTAAAGGTTGGACTGTCACCTGTTTCCGGCGTCGACGAGAGACTTTCGACTGCGATGTATTGATTGCCTGTGGCGGTTCTGCTCCGCTGTGTGCACGCCCAGGAAAGATTTCCGCCATGAGACTGGATCTGAAGTCTGCAAGTTTGCGATCTATAAGAGTTGCAAACTGGTCCATCATTATTTTTATATCGGCTTCTTGGCCGACCTCCTGTATCGACGTTCCGGCACGTGATGAAGAATTAACAAGTCGCTTTGCGGGCGACTTCAGATTTAGATCCGAGACAGATGGACTTGGCCTGCTTGAAGCTGTTGCTGGACCAATCTGTTTCACAGGACTCAAAGTTTTTGGCTGGGAGTGCCCGACTTTGCGTCTCAGGTCAGCAAGTTCAGTGGACAAGGCAGCTACTCTGTCCTCCAAAGACGAGAGCTGGGCCCTTACAATAGTAGTCCCAGCCTCTGCAGTTCTGGCCGCCAGTCTTAAGGCGCAAGCGTATTCTTTCTTCAGGTTTTTTGAACTGTCTGCAACTTTCTCGACGGCTGACAGGTACTCCAGTATTTTGGAGCTTACGTCAACCGTGGGCTGAGCCCTGAGCTCCGCCGCTATGTTCTCAACACTGGGAATCTCTAAATTTGACCGTGTTGTGGTTGAAGCTACCTTGATTTTCAAGGCTGCTGTCCCTTCCTGCTCCGTGTCACTCGCACCATCTTCATTCATCTGCCTTCGACGGACTACACGGACATTGCTCTCTTTCCGTGTAGTTCGTCGCTTACGCGGCCGCTGTCTTTCCTGCGGTATAGATGAGCAGGACATGAGAGAGCTGTCACTTTCACCGCCCGTACCTCGTTGCCACTCTCCATCCTTTTGGATGATGTTACGCCTCGCATGATATATGGAATTTCTGCTACTCTCCTCTTGACCCACTGGGTCTTGGTTTCCCTGTTGGGGATTCTCCCTACTGCGGGAATTTAAGCAACTATCGCTTGCTGCGACAGTAAGACGACTAGTTGCCCCCCCCAGAATACGATGGGGGCTGACCGGCAGGACTCTGCCGGTGTGGGATTCCCCGTCTGCGATGCAGACGGAACCCACCTGGGTAGTTGTTTCGCTATTCGTCGTGTCCATGTTTTTTTAACTTTTATTAGTGAGGGTGAGTTCCCTCAGTGTTTCTAATTACCCGAGGGAACTTAGGATGGATCTCACCCTGAGTTCCCCCGGTGACGCTTTGTGACCGAGTTCACCTCGGCCATGCAGCCTCTGGCCAGCGCCAAACTTAGGCTTCGGGTGATTTTTTATAGTGGTTTTCTTCCACGTGGTCCGAAGACCCCCATCCCTGTCCGTTCAGGATTACGGGTCGGGCCGAACGGTTGTCTGCATCAGAACATATCCGTCGCCCCTGACAACGATGCCTGGCAGCAAGAATGCATGCCAGGCCCGTCCCTTGGACCTCAGTCCACTCTTCTCTCTGATAGACAGAGAGATATTGGAGAGGTCCCTACTAGGTTCCTCTTAGTTCACCGTGGAAAAACGTTCCACGGTTACTAAGCCCCCACGCCACGACAAGGCGGGAACCCATCGTGGGGGAGGCGTGAATGTTACCTACAATATATCTTTATCATCAAGGCAAGAATATAAACTTAAATGCGTAGAATTTAATTTAAAGTTCCATTCTACTATATCATACTTATCCTAAAACGTGATATTTCGTCTAAAGGACGATATTAAGGCTCAAACCGTAATGCGATAACATCTCAGCCGTGATTTAAGGTAAGGCTCCAGTGAGAAACCATAAAGATTATCTCACTTCATGCTAATGGAGTTGCTAATTAATTATTTAAAGGGTAGTTGGCGGTTTAAGTGCTATTTTATATTGTGCTTACCTGTTTATTGGAACTTAGTCTCAATACATCCACTATATGACCAGACTGACTTGTTTTAATGGTAAGTATTCTACAGTACTTATCTTTAATATAATATATAAAAGCAAAAGGTCACTCACTCATCACGAAGTCTCAGGAATCTTAAATTTTGAATGGGAGATCCTTTTAGGACGTAGGTGCTCACTAAAACGGGATTTAGCAAAATTCATCCTTAAGGGGGGAAAATAAGGTTGGCAAAGTTTGTATGTAACTTCCATAGTTTTATTAGTAGGGTTTTTAAATTACTAGATTGAACTTATTTTGAAAGAAATTGATTGGTTCTTCAAAATAAAAATTGCTTAGTGTATAGGTATTTTCTGTTGACTGAAATATAAAAATAACGGGTGGCGCAAAAGTAAAGACCCTATTTGGTTCAGCTATAACATTTTTTCTAAATTAGAAAACTAGATTTAGATTTTTTTAAATGTATATTTGTGCCATTAAATTTCGTACCATTAGGATTTAAAGATGATGTCTTTTAAATGGTGACCTCCAGAGTTGATACACATTTGAGCCCTATTTATGACATTTTGCATAACTTGCCGTAACACTTCCTGCGATATGTTCGTTATTTCTTGACGAATGTTTTCTTTTAGAGCTGCGAGAGTCTGTGGCTTGTTCACATACACCCGAGATTTCAAAAAACCCCAAAGAAAGAAGTCTGGACTGGTCAGATCGGGTGATCTTGCAGGCCAAGGCAAATCGCCAAAACGAGAGATAACTCGGCCTGGAAAAGCGTCCCTCACTAAGTCCATAGTGTCGCGCGCTGTGTGTGCCGTAGCGCCGTCTTGTTGAAACCAGATGTGCTCCAGCCCCAATTCGTCCAAACTGGGTATCAAAAACTCACGTAACATGGTTCTGTAGCGTTCTCCAGTGACAGTAATCGCATTGCCTCCAGCGTCTTCGAAAAAATAGGGTCCGATCACTCTGTCAACACAGATGCCACACCATACAGTAACTTTTAGTGGGTGTAGAGGTGTTTCTTGAATAATGCGCGGATTATCAGTGCCCCAGAACCGAGTATTCTGCTTATTGACATGCCCTGAGAGATGGAAATGGAAACGCAGGAAGTGTTACGGCAAGTTATGCAAAATGTCATAAATAGGGCTCAAATGTGTATCAACTCTGGAGGTCACCATTTAAAAGACATCATCTTTAAATCCTAATGGTACGAAATTTAATGGCACAAATATACATTTAAAAAAATCTAAATCTAGTTTTCTAATTTAGAAAAAATGTTATAGCTGAACCAAATAGGGTCTTTACTTTTGCGCCACCCGTTAGTTTGCGTTCGTCATTGTCGAAATTTACACTCGAGTTCATGATTAAAACCAATAGTTTATTTTTACTTTTTTTTGGAAGGTTAACCTCTAAGGGGTATCTACAAGTGGAGAGGGGGTGAACAAGGTAAAAGTTTAGTTAGATTGATGACTGGTTTCAAACAAAAAACGAAGCTACACTTAAAGACGAAAATTCAGATGAATGGAAGTATGTATTTTATTACTTAATCATGTCAAAAGGGGTGAACAGACTTAAATGAAATTCGCCATAAAGTCAGATTTCACTGATTGGTACTGATACAGTTTACGATTGCCTTAAGATCGAGCAGGCAATTTTTCATACAGGCGCACATCAAAATTTTCATGCGAACGAAGTCGCGGGCAGCAGCTTAGTTATAAACAAGCATAAGTGAAGTTTCGGTGATAAACAGAGCTATGATAATTACTTAAATAATATAGTGTATAGTGCCCGTAGGTTATGGACATTGCTATTTTTTTTTTAATATTAGGCTACCATAGTGACTCCAATTTTTTATAGCATAGCAGAAACAATGGTACGAAGATAATCAAGTCGTAGTCGATACTTTAACGTTAACCCTAAACGACATTACAGTTAAAATTATTTTTTGTAAAGTCTGAAGGCTCAAACTTTAATACCTAACTGTTTTTACTAACTTACCTATTACAGTATCTTAACATTTTATTAAGATTTTCAATTACTTTACTTACACTGTATACACCTTCTTCGACCTGCCACTTTGTATCTATCATATTACTTTTATACCCTAAACAAAACTTATTAGCCCTAAGTTTTTGCTCGTCTAAAACGTTTTACAAAAAGATAAATTTGCAGTCTTGAAACAAAGTAGCTTTTATCTAGAGGCAGTAATGTTTTCATCATGTTTTTACATTGTAGTTAGTTTTATAATATCACTACCTTACCACAGCCCGGTTTCACCCGCCTTAAGTTACATTTTGGTTACTCCTTCGCTCACATGACTCGTAGCGTGATGTTACAAAGCCTATAAAGTTTCTTAGGAATTGGACTATCAAATACAAAAATAACCATTTAAGTTAGTTAGTAGTTCCAGAAAATAGCGCGTTGGTTAATTGGATGACATTTTGTCATTATTAACGTTCGTAAGTGTTAATTAAATTAACCTAAATGAAATAAACATCTTTTGATTTGATGTTCAAACAAACAAACTCTTCCACTTTATAAATAGTACCGATATATTACGTAGTTATCTACTTAAATGTAGCTAGTTAACGTGTTGTTAAATATCGCACTTAGTTGCTGCTATTGTAAATTACATTGTTAGTAAGAATTATTATATTATTGTGAAACTGAATTGATTGGCGAGAAAACTTGACGAAGAAAGATCAACAGCAAATTGTAAAAGCAGTAAAGAAGCTTTATTATTAATATTTCTTGTTTAATAATGCGAGGGTAGTAAGACTTATTAATAGTGGAGAAAACTATATTATTATCATGATAAAAAGGTAATGCTGAACATTGTAGAACATATGAGACGTTGTAGTCTGGCGTATACATTGTATAGTGAAGGCTTAAATTAATATTTTCAAACAAGAAACTGCAGGCTATATCTAGATAATTTTATGTATCTGCTGGTGATGAGCAGTGTCGATATTCCTACGAGACTCATCGGCAGTAGGATATAATATTATACCGTTATCTTGAAAGCTCTTGAGGGACACTTTATTATTCGTGAATTTTAAGTTTAAAATTTTTATGCGTAATAGCAGCTTCAGGTATCTTATTGACCTGGCGAACTAGCTACCTTGTCAACCATTTGTAAAGTTCATAAATCATATTTGAAAAAAATTCGAATACCGTTTGTCGATTTTACAGATGCGAAAGATTCTCTATATGAATCAAACAAGATCTTTGGTTTATTTATAGCGCATAAGCAACCAATGAGTAAATTTTGCTATTGGATCTGAAAAAGACCGCAGGTAGGCCATTGACTCATACTGCCACCATTAGCAAGAAAAATAGACGACGTTTACGAATATGGCCGTAGTAATTTTCTTTTAACAAGCTGTAATACAAAGTTCGAATATATTGCGACTACAAACATCATAGATTGTTGTATCTACGATATCATAAAATACTAAAGCTACTGATGGATAATGGCCAACTCCAGTGTTTATACAAGTAAAGATTTATTGCAGTAATAAAACAAGAATTGACTACAGATGTACTTTTAATGAGGCGTATAACTGAATAAAAATCTGACGATTTATAATGTTTTCAAAATCAGTGCAATAAAAGCTTATTTCACTGATTTTGAAACATTATGATAGTGTGATTCAAGGGCACTATTCCAAATCTTTTTTCTGATAATTATTTTGAAAACAGGTATGTAGTGATAATTTTTACCACTAAATGTCAGCGAACTGCCTAAATCTGCATAGCCTTGGTCGCTCCTTGAGAGCTCTTTTGGCCCCAATGGCCAGTTCTGACCTGGTGATGTGATAAAGATGACAGACAGTGGACATCTTTCGCTAAACATCTCGTATGCTATAATATCAGACAGAATAGAAATAATATTGTGTCTCGTGTAGATCAACTCCTAAGCACAAGAAGAGTTAAAATAAAGGAAATAGCTGAATTTGACTTTAAAAAAAAACGTTCTGTATAATGTCTGTATGTGTCTGTATAATATTAGATAATGACGAAAATCTTTAGCAAATTTAACCAAAATTAAACATAAATTAAAATAACCTAACATCTCAGAGGTGGGCAGAGATTTGTTACTCGTGTTTTGCAAGCTATATTTAAATTTAGATTTCATAGAGGCGGCCCTATTGAGAACAGTTGAAAAGAGTTGATACATATTTTTCAATATTATCTACCTAATTGTTTTCAATGGATCACGACACCCACCTATTAAACAGACACCTACACGACATCTACTAAAAGGATGTAAATCTCTCAACGCTACCTAAATTTAGATTTTTAAATACCGTATGCCAATCAGTGATTTTGCAATTAATATTAATAATATAATATACAGAGAGTATATTTTGACTGCCTCTGTGGTTCGGTGGTACTGTGTATGGACTGCCACGCAGAGGTCGCGGGTTCCATTCCCGCTCAGTGCAAATATTTGTGTGCATGAACATGTCTATTTGCATTGGTCTGGGTGTTTCTATGTATAATATGTATGTATTTACAAAATAATAATAATTAAAAAAAAAGTATTTAAGTATGTATATCCGCATTTCTAGAACCCATAACACAAGCATATAATATGCTTACTTTGGGTCTAGACGGCGTTGTGTGTAGTTGTTGAAAGATTATTATTATTAAATATTATTATACGACGGTGTGATATAAAATGCAATTACGTATAGTATGGGACATTATAAAGCGAGACAAAAAAAATCAACTTAATATTTTCAATAGTTTAGACATAGGACTACTTTTTTAATTTATTTAATTCTAAACACTCTGTAAGTACTTCAAATGGTCACTGACTTAAGTCATAATCCACGTCGAAGGATAAACGTTGCCGCTCATTACATGTCAGAGAACTTGTCATAATAAATGGTATATTACTTTGTTAATACTAAAATATTATTTATTTTGTTAGAAAATTTTCAATTTTTGTTTTTCGTCAAATCATTTTCGTGATTAATTTGAAAAAATTATAAGGACTAGTAACAGCTGCCTTTTCATTTAATATAACCGTCGTATACATTCTGTATAATAATATAATATCACAACAATTACAAACAACGCCATTTAGACCCAAGTTAAGCACACATTAAAGCTGCATAAAAAGAATATGGTAATATTATCCAGGAGCATGAAAAATAAAACAATAACCATTCACAGTAAATAACAAAATTGTGTTATACATAAAGCTTTCATAACTCTGTAATATTTTCGAGATCAGTCGTAAATTGTTGTTGGTGTTAACTTTGTGATTAATTGTCTAAAGAACATGTTAATGACTAAGTTTTACGATTACTCTCTAATTTGATTATGCATAACATTAGTCCTCTATAAACGGTCACTTTATTTATAGAGGACATTAAACAGCTATAAAGTGAAGTCACTGCGGAAGGTAACAAAAGTTCACTTCAACCTTTTGATAAGTTATTAAAATTCATTTTAATTATGATTTTGAAATGTTTATAGGTTAATTTTATGACGTTATTAATTTAAAAATTCAATATTGTATAAACAATTAGACTGTGGAATAAATAGATCGTTTATAAACATGCATATAGTCGTCGTTAATATCATTTGACCATACCTTTAAGTACTTCGTGGTATTAATATTTCTTTCATAAATGTTTTATTAATATCACTTTAATATATTTTGTTTTTATTAAAAACGTATTCTGTTTCCTAGAATAAACAAAATATTTCGTATTATGATTGTTTTAATTGGGGTAATAAACTTCATCACTACATACATAATAGTAATTCAAAAACGCATTTTTGAGATTATTTTTATGACTTATATAATATTTAATATAAATATTTACATATCAATTACATATTATTATAGTTAAAATTTTATAGACGGTATAAAAGTACATACATGGGATAGATTTTATATTTGACTACGCAGAAAATTCTTTTTTTTTTCTTTTTTTTATACGAATTTGGTAGAAAACAAGCATACATCTGATGGTAAGTGGCAACCGTAATCTATAGAGATGGCTGTGTTTTGCAAGTATTACAAAATTAGGCTATTAGAAATTAGAAAATTGTCGTCAATTAATAACACTAAAGACGTGCGTGAGTAGTGTTATATTTCTGTTTCTCTCCATCTATTTGATAAAGTATTTACCCGACATCAGATAAGCTAGTAACAGATTTTATATTTTTTAACAGAAACAAGATCTACCCCATGATTGCGATTAAAATGTATCTTTACCAAAATCTAGGTACGGATTGCAATTCTAGATTTATCGGATGAACAAAAATATTAGAAATACTAAAAATAGATTTATAGATTGCCAGCCCAACAACAGCAAAATATTTATAGCTTCGACTGTGGTAGACACAGCGAGATGATATATTAACAAAGGTTAAAAAGTATAAAAACGAACATGAACAAAAGAAACTCTAAAACCTTGTATGATAATTCATAAAAATATTATCAAAAGTAAAACTTTTAACACTTATAATAATGGAGATTTATTATAGAGTTTCAACTTTTTCGGACGATGTGGGATATTATTTATTACTCTCAACTTTAATATTGTTTAAGAAGTCATTTATAGGTTGACAGTTTAAAGTTTTTTAATATGCACGAACCTTGTTAAAAATTGTTAAGACAGCATTGTGAAAACTCTTTACACGACATTTCTTAAAAATATTGAAAGTGTACATAAGTTTAAATAATACGGTATCTTGTTAAAATTACTAACTACAATATGTAAGTGGATAATGAAGTAGTTAAATTTCGTGTAATATTACTAAAAGAAGTTAAACTATTAACCCCACTATTGTTAACTGTAGGTTTCAAAATATACTTTTGTTCAACGCTAAAGTAATATCAATATTTATTGAGTTCCTAGTATGTACTTCATATTTAATTGGATTTAGCTGTCGCTGTTTCAGGATGTAGAAAACTATCAAGACTATAATTAAACTAAAGCTTTGATTAGTATTAAACTGTCGCGAACAGGAAATTCATTATATTTTACTAGTTTTCTAATTTTCTTCTTACTTGCTAATAATCATTATTAAGCATCATTCGTTTTCTACTGCAACTATCATACAAAATACCGCTGAAGCAATTTCCTAAGACAGTAAATGCACCTTGTTACTTGACACTGCATCGCGTGTGCAGACACCAATTACTCTTCACTCGGTTTGTCTCCTCGCAATTAGAGAAATTTCTAGGCGTCAGCCTGTGGGAGAGTTATTCCGACTCGCTAACATCATTAAAGTAAACTGTATATCATTAATTACTCTTATTTCTTTCGTTAGTCGCTATAGTTTAAAAATAAATAGACAGATGGATACTTACTAAAAGAATTTTATTTATTTTATATTTTATTTCACCACAAACACACAAACAAACAAAATGATTAGGTTGTGTGAGATGATAAATCTCCCTTTTTTGCTTAAAGAATAATATTATAAACGTCAGATATTACACTAACCTACTTAAGATTTTCAAACTTCATTCAAAAAAAGATCGATTGGTATTCACAATTAGATGATAGGTATTTAGTAAGTACATAGGTAATCTTATAAAAAACTTTTTGGTTTCTTCAAGTGTACAGATAATATTGTCATTTAACAGTGAGGCGTGAAAAGTTATAAGAAGGGCCTTCGCCCAGCAGTAAAGCCAATGTAAATTAAATTTTAAAAATCAAGCTTGCAGATTAAACTATAACCGCTGTAGTTTACTTAAAGACTCATAGTAGTAAACATTGTTTATTTTTACATGAACAACATTTAGCTACATTATTTTTTTACTACAACATTTTAGTGTTAGCTTGAGTTTTCATTTTGCAGTAATGAGTATTTTTAATTGCGGAATGTTATTCACACACGTGACGGGTGGAACTGAACGAGTGTTCTGTAACTGCTGTAGACACTTTGCTCTTTAATTGTCTTGAGTTTTCGCAGAATAATGTGGATTTATGTAAATTAAACAGAGACAGTTTATTACGATATTGCTTTATGGAAATTAATTTGTTTGCGAGTAAAAAACAACTTCAATATCTTGCTTACCAAAATACTCTCCAACTTTATTGTAAAGTTTCAGTTCCTAAGAAACCTACTTATAAACTAGGCAGATAGTTAAAAACTTAATCTGAAAGAACTTGATGATAGAAGACCTGCTGCACTTATCCTTTATATTGTAATTGTATTAACTGTTAAAAAATTTACCGAATTTTCATAACGTAAAAGGCACAGACTATAAAATAAAATTTTGTGGCCTTTGCTAACTACTTGAGATACTCGTACGTTGTTTGTTGTTAAATTTATTAACAGTGCCCGTAAGCTTGGAGCTTATAAAACAAACTCCAATTTTGATTTATGGGTTCATTCTATCTTTATTTTTTATGTAGAACCTGAGACTCATCATTATAATAAATGTCTTTTATATTAGTAAAATATAATGTTTATTGAAGTTATTTAAAAAATATTTAGTAATATTAAATAATAAGCTAGTAATAAAAATAAGAAAAAAAAATGTTACAATTCCTCATTAAACGCAAGCAGACAGGGTAATATCTTGCTCTCAATGACCCCAATGACTTTTTAATGCTAAAAGTATATTTCAGTTTTAAACAAGTATATAGCAGTGCTCGACGCCAAACAATTTTAGAAGTAGGATAATATTATATGCCTTTTTTATTTTCTATCATAAGGCTGTTCAATATTGGTTTATCAAGTATTATCAGGTTGACGAGTTTCTTACTCAATCTCACTGTGACAATGCCTTCGTTTGCAAGTAACATTTGAAATACTTTTTGGCCCTTTAAACTAAATTTAGCATCTTTGTTGCGTTTACGAATGAAATTTAGTGATGTCATTTAGATGATACGCCAAATAGGACCTTAGTGCGACAAAAGTCATCAGTCTCAGGCACAAACCTTGACAGGCATAGCATAGTGTAAAAAATGGATTTTAACATAAGGTAACATATATAATATATTAATATATTGTTAAAATGTAACTCGTTCATTTAATAAAGTCACACTCCTTTAGTTTGCAATTCTATAGCAGTATCATAGAATGCCATATTTTCTTGGAAGTTTAATTCCGACGTCCCACCCACCTGACTCGCCCCGTAATATTGGGAAAGTAAATCATCCGGGCCTGTCTGACCTTTGCGAAAAAAAACGCTTAAACTGCTACCGAACACTGTACGGAGCCTTACTTTGCTCTTTTCAGGTGCAATATAGGTCGTTCGTTATATTGCTGATGCATATTAACTACTATTTTGACAACTACTTTTTTAATAAATTTTAAAATTATACTAAACTTTGTAATAACATTTTAAAAATACTGCAAGCATAGCATCAGATTTATTTACAGAAACTGGAATTGTGAGCCTCACATACCTAATAGTCTTTTTCTTCTGGTGCCTCTCCCATTACTGGAGGTTGGGCGTCAGCTCAGCGAACTTATTCCTATCATGTGCCAAGCGAAATAGCTCTTTTTCGCTTGCAACACTGGTCCATTCTCTGATGCTCCACAACCAAGACTTTTTCTCCGTCCAGCGCAACGCTTCCCTTTTTATTTGCCCATCATTATAAGTTGGAGAAGTCCGTACTTTTCGTGTCGCAAGAAATGATCCGAACAGGCGACTTTTCTTCTCTTTATGGTTTGCAATATTTCGCGGCCTAAATTGTACTAACTGTAAGCGGTGACCTAATTGTAAGAAGAACTTCATTAATTTGTTAATATAATATACTTACATATTAATAGTTTTAGCAGTATATATTACCGGATATATGGCAAACTTGCATTATTCGGTTTTTGTCAACATAGCCTCATCATATAGAGGTTGGTTAGTGCTAAAGTAGCTAAACGACGGGCCAGTGTACACAAAACAGATTGGACTGTGACATTATGTTAACCAAACATAATACTTTTATACTTAGATGTTAGGAATACGTAGATGTTGTTGTTATAGAGTACGAAATTTGAAATAGGCTTACAGAAATGATGAGTTCAACGCCTACCCATAAGTTCATGTATAGTGTGCCATATACTTAGTAGCATAAGTAGTAAATGCTTGAAACAGGCGGCAAATGAATAATTTATCACGAACCATTTAACCTAACGTATGCTTATTCTCCAAGCACGGTTATTATAGTGAAAACGTAATGCTAACGGAGATTGTATTACGTGTAATTTATACTTAGAAAGTACGTATAAATTTAAAAGTCATTTATGAGCGTATTGATCACTTCAGATTAATTCGTCCTTCTTTAGTCCGTAATGTCCTCCTTACATACCTAAATAGACCTTAAGCAATATTTTACTGTTATATCCGTGTTCTGATATCGACCATCAAGATTGCTATTATTAGAATGGTATGGGACCTATCATAGCTCCCTGTGAAACACCGCAAATCCACCGGTCTTATCTGCCCTTGTCATTTATAACTGAGTATCATAAATGACGTTTCTAGTGGGGTTCCGAAGGGTGTATCTGAGGGTTAATTTAGAGAGGGTTTGTAATGATTCCGGCTTGCCGGCTTAGTACATTCTGCAATAAGAATATGTTAGAGTAATTCGAAGGTATTATCGCGCGGGATAAGTATTAGTTTGGTGCGATTAGGACAGAAATGAGAATGAGTTGGCGTTTCAGATGCGGTAGTGTGACTGTAGATGTGCGATAAAGTCCGTCTACGAGTAGAGAAGGTTCTGAAATAGGTTATAATCTTCTTCTAATGGTAATGAATACCATTTATGATTTCAAATCACCATTTATAAATGCTAAATTAAAACATATATAATAGTGAATATAATTTATAATTTCAATTTAGCATTTAATTTTGATGATATATTTAATCATCTATTAAGCTTTTTTGCTATATCACAAAAACAGTTAAGGTTAAGTTGGTTGCTTATCTTAGGTATTTAAATATAATGTTATTGCTTACAATGTATGGTAAAAATTATATCAGTTAAAATTGACAATTGTTTTATATAAGTTAAAACAAATTAGGCCATTTTAAATGAAAAATTCAACCAAAAGAATAAAAAAAAAAATAATATTTTTTTTAATAATCTTGTATACGTTAAGCTAGTTTCATGATTAGTGGTATAAGATATTCAAAACCAGGACCAGCGTCCTAAAATACTATTAAAACAAACACGTAAACAACAACATCATTATGTATATACTAATTTAAATACTTAAAACAACCTATTATATCAGACACACCTGTTTTACCAGAAGCAATAAACGGGATACTCGAAGCCAATCCCACCAAAATTATCCTTAGCCAAATAAGACCACAAGCTTCGTAGTAATTAATTCAATTTATTAGCCAATACTGTGCCAAGTGTCTGGAAGTTCCACATATACCTTTCTGAGAAGTGTTTATGAATTATTGTGTCTTACAAGTATTTTAATGCGTTTCCACCATGTGTGATGTATTGGCAGACGGAACAAATATAGATAGAATAAAGGACGCCCGGACGATGTAGCGGTGTACTGCAAAGGACATTACTCATCCGTAATAAGTTCTCACTGGAGATTGCAATTTATAATTGCGGATTTTGAATTTAGTGCGGATTCGCGGTGAGTTGTGTGCGGTCAGCTTGCTTTGTATTATTGGCTACTCCTGTAAAGATTAAAAGAAAATAACGAGCATTATTTCTAAATAGTGGACAGTATGTATTAATCCTGATAAAATTAAACTCACATCAGATTAATACTCATGTGATTTTAGTTTTTGTTTTGAAAGCACCGGCAGCATAATTAACGCTTCGACTCTCTTCCTTTTTCCTTTTTCATTCTCGTCCACTTCTCCATGGTCACGTTACAGCTTGGTTGTTTTTCGAAGTATTATTTCTACATTCCTTACAAATCATAGTCATGTCCATAGGTTACAGTTATCACTTACCATCAGGTACTGGTATGCGTGTTTTTAAAGTCATATAAAAATAATGAAGATGTAAATAATTTTGTACATTGTAGTTGTACTTTAATACATAGACAACTCACAAGTACATATTAAAATAAGTTAGAAATATAAAGTATCTTGGTTGAAAGGAAACAAACTTTATAAGTGTCACGCGAAAGTCGTAAAAGGCATCTGAAGGATATAGTTACTTTATAATTTACTAATTATGATACGAGGAAATAACTTTGTCTCATAAACTAAGTCGACTTGATATTGTACTTATTGTTATGAAAAAACATTGAGAACAAGAACACAATAACTAGCTTGTATATCTACTGCTTAATTGTTTGGTGGGTTTTTCATGACTTATTTTATCGGCTAATTTATATTAAATCTGAGTAGCTATTAATAAGATAACATTTAGTAACTTTGAACAACTTGTTCCTAAATTTAAAAATTTGCTTTCGATGGTAATACAATGCCTTAGTTCTGCCTTAGCCAACCATAGCCCTAACCGTTGTAAAGAGAGGTCTGTACCGCCTGTACTACACAAAAACAAAATTGTTCCGTGTGGATATTGAACCCATAGGGCAACCGTAGAGATTATTAATTGATTGTTTATGATTTAAATTGGTCATAATGGTTTAATTGAACTATGACCTTAAGAGTTAATAAACAAAGTTTTATTTAACAATATCATATTGTTCTCTTGAATTAACTAGAACCAATTTACTTTGATTATCGCGTATTTTTACGTGTATAAATTTTATAAGGCAACTGAAGGACTCTAAAGAAACCTTAAAGAATTGCAGTTTATTTTTACACTACAATTTTCATAAGAATTTCAATTACCGACATACTACTGCACTGCAATTTAAACAATATTAAACATTCAGTACTTGTTACATTTTTCTTAGCTACTAAAACCTATGAATTCTTTTAGTTTGAAACTAATGTAATGCTCCGGTGGTTCAGTTAATTGTGAGAATGACTACTCTGCAAAAAGTTGTGGGTTAAATTCCCACATAAAACTCTGCGCTATATAAAACTAGCTTGTCGCTGTGTGGTTTCACCCGCGTCTTTAATTACTGCTCTGCTCCCGTCGCCAGTAGCGTAATGTTAAATAGCCTATAACCTTTCTCGAGAACTGGGCTATCATACACAAATAATATTTTTCAAATCCGACTGCTAGTTTCAGAGATTAACACGTTCAAACATACAAACAAACTCTTTCGGTTCACATAATATTAATATATATAAAATTGTCCTACATTTGAATGTAGTTGTCCCATGAATAATTGTAAAATCTATAGCGATAATAAAGTTTAGTCTTTATAATGAACAAATAAAAATGTAATAAATAAAGTAACATAGGTTTAATAACTCTGTTTCTGTTTCCTACTTTGCGTCCACTTTCGTAAAACACTGTATGAGAAGGCTGGCAACTTATTCATGACTGTAAAATATTGGTGTACTATCAAATTGTTCTTAAGCACTAAAATTTAGCATACCTTCATAAATGCCTTCCGTTTTAATACCAGCTGACCCTAAATACGAAGAAAATTTAATAATCGACCAGACTATTTTTCATGCCGTTATCGTAGCGAAGGTGACCACAATGAATATTTTATGATAATGCAGCCATCGACTTTAAATAATTTTATAACGTTGAAGGTTAATATTTATGCTAGAGTTTGTAGTTTGTCATCAGGCGTAACCTCTTCTCATCTAGAGAACATTATTCATCACTCGTAATGAGTAAGTAATGACGATTGGCGATTTTAAACTGTCAGGTTTCTCCCTCATGTTTTACTTTACCGTTAGTAAGCCCAAAAAATTAAAATTAGTATTGTACTTAAATACATAAATAAATAAAAAATTCATAATTGTCGGTTTCAAACTTTGTATACTTATAAGAGGAATTTCAGATATCACGACTACATGCTTAATTTAAAACTTGACATGTTCAGTGTAAAATCCATTCCACAAGATTTTACACAGCAGCTTTCTTGTTCGTATTTATACAGGTCGATAGATGTCGCTACTCGTTCCAGTGAACAAGATTAGTTCGGAGACTATTTCAATCAAAGGCACAACTTTACGATGAACAATTAAATCTTTTGTCAAAGACAATCCTTTGTGCTTCAATGTAATGATAAATTGATCGTTTTATTATAAATGGTTTGTTGTTTTGAGTAATTCAATTGGTTGTTAGGAAGCAATGAAATTATCGGCAAGGAAAATTGTTTTTTGACTATTACTGAGATCATTATTTAAAGCTGGAATACATTATATTAAATACTTACTATAATAATATACCCTTAAATTTTTCATATTCGATAATCAAAAGACGTCTACTGTTGGACATTCGAGTATTTTCGCTTAGGCCGGTCCGGAGTTGCAATAATTTATCGGTTGCGTATCACTTTTATTACCTTTACATTTGTATTTGTCTTCAGTCTGGGTGTTTCCTATGTATTGGAAGTATGTATTTACAAAAAAAAGTATGTATATGTATTATATTTTAGTTATCTAGTACCCATAACACAAGCTCTGCTTAGCTTGGGACTAGATGACGGTGTGTAATAGTGTTCACATATTATTATTATTAATCGGTCGTCGATATAAGAGACTTGCTTTTGGTTCGTCATCGTCACTTCAGAACTTTTCCACTCGTATCAGTACGAGTCGTCGAGTATACGTCATTGTAACTCATTTATATGCTTCATCATCATTATCATATGAGCAGAAAGATGTCCACTGCTGGACATAGGCCTCACCAAATTTTCCCCACCTTACCCGATCGTGAGCCGCCCTCATCCATCGGTTGCCCGCCACCCACATCAAGTCGTTGGTCTATCCTGTGAGGGGTCTACAAAATGCTTTCTTCAATTTAAAAATAACTATAAATAATAGTGCAAGTACGTTGTAATTATGTTTATAAACGAGTATGTAATTGCCGTTCAAACTGTAACAAAACTGTCGTATATCAGTACAGTTCAACGGCCACATTTTAAAGCAAATAGAAAACTAATGAGTTGTTACGTCACGTGTGTTGGCGTTTGCAAGCCTCGCAAGTTGGCTTGCAGCAATCACTTACAGCGTTATAACTGATTGCATGTTGCACGAACACGGTTCTAATGGCCCTTCATTTGTTGAGTTGGGCGATATGAATATCGCTGTCTTGTTGCTTGCAAATATTGTTGTTTGTTTGACTTGCCATTTTTTTTATTGTAAATTTCAATTAGGCATCTGATTGTAAAAGATTCACCCCCAGTTTCTGAAATCAACGAAAAATTAACTAATCACCTGTTAAATCTCATGTGAAGTACCTAAAAGCATGCTAAAAGCGTGTGGATAATTAATTTAATTTGATCTAATTAGTTACTAATTAGATCAAATTAAACTAATTATTCACGCTTTTAGCAACCCAATTGGTATTCCACATAAGATTTAACAGATGATTAGTAAATTTTTCGTTGATCAGTCTTTCAGAAACTGGGGGTCAATATGTAGCGGTTTCTTGACAAAGCACCATATTAGACAAAGCAAAAGAAAAATGATGGCTCTTAGATATGCTACATCATAATACAAATAGCATCACGAATCTTCTGGAGGGGTAGGTAGAGGTGTATTACACCCACGTTTTGCTAGGTATGTGGTGCCTCATAAAACTGGGCAACAATTTACCGAGCACAAGTTCAAACACCGGGCTAACTGTTAGTTAAATGATATCACTTTACTAGATCCAGAAATCGAACTAGATACCTCTGTTTAGCAATCAGGTCGCAGTACCACAAGGATAGAATAGCAAACATTTTTTATTGAATCGAATTAGGCGCTTAATGCGATAGAGCTTAACGATTCTTGAGGAAGTAAGCATTAATATCAATCAACAAAAAAGTTTAGGCGATTTCCACAAGCACATCTAATCAATTAAGATTACTATTACAAATATTTGAGCAAAAACTTTTGATGACGATGACGAATTAATAAATCAACTGGCATCGAATTGATTTAAAACGATGTGCCGTCGCTATGCTGTTATTTTTGGAGATGAGGGTAAGTATATTCAGTATATTTAGTAGTAATCTTGATTTGCTTACACATTGATATCTATATTTTTTATAAATTTGTAGAACTAGTATGTATCTTCTTTTTACGGCTTTACGCTTGTATATTATGGCACATAATATTATCTGCTTAGTCGATTGACGACTTGCCTAATAGGCGGAGCAAATTTCTTGTGCTAGAAATATTATTATTGCTAACTTGTGTATTATTATGTTCTTTAATAGGTTGCAATATCATTACTTGCATATGCTAAAAATATTGTTTGTAATGTTACATTACATTTTGACTTGACTTATATCAATGGAAAATGTATTATATCACATAAGCCAATGCCCACTTCATTATTTTTTATGTAGTTCAATTATAGGAAACGTACAAGAGTTGATGAGACAACACCGTAGTGCTTGGGTAAAATTCTTCTCAAAATACATACACGCCACAGTACATCTTAATTCAACGTAATAAAGGTCAATATGTCGTGTACAATTTTAACATCTGAACAAACTCGTCGAACACAATCATGTTGAACAATTAATGTTGATTTCGATACCGCTATTTGATTAGTATCTCAAACTAACAGTACCAGAGCTGTATGGGAAATGCGCCAATTAAATCGCTATACAACTAGGTATCGGTACTATCAAATACTGTTGAATCAGACTTTGCGGATCTAAAACAATAAACGATTAATTTGTGTATAAGCCGCTATTGTTGTAGAGATGAGCCTATAGGAGAAATTATATGCATTTAAATCAGATGGTTGTCGAGATTCAATAGCAATTTGGAACGTGTGTACTGGTTGTGCTGAGTTATTTATTAATCTGGTATGCATACATCTGTTTGGTTAGCTAGATATTTGTTTTTTTTTCCTAGTTTTGTTAAAATAAATTATCAAAAAAAAACTTAATTGACAGAGAATAGCAGTTTCATCGAAAATAAATTCTGCAGATTCGACGAATGATGAGTATGAAAGCTGAAATGAAATTTATTGGCGAAGACATTTAAGATGACGAAGCATAGATAGACTGACGTTTAGAAGTAACTTGCTGAAACAATTGTGCATATACCTCGGCTTAATGTGACACAATAAGGCGTATTGATATATTTAATGATAAAATGTATTTGTAGAACTCTCTTCTGAAAATTGTAGTATAAGCGGTTTTTCTAAATTACCTTACTGTATACATTTACGATATGATAAGCGCTTTTATGCTCCTAAATATATGAAATTAAAGACATAAAAGCTAATGACATTGACTCATCGATAATGACCTGTATGTAAACAGATTATTCATGCAACGATGATCAGTGCTTTTTCAGACTAAAGATAACAGAGTTAATGGGGTCTCAATATACGCACTTATGAGTTTTGCGTATAAAGTTATTGAAGCTTATTTTCTACTTGTATTATTAGTAAAATCTTTATAGGCTTCAATGGTTTGTTCAATGATTCATATATTGTTGACTGCTCTTAGAGATGAATAATAACCTGGCGTTTTGTGATAACCTGGGGATTAAAAAGAGTGGTCTGAGTTTCTTGCCAGTTCTTCTCATGGCTGTACTTCGTCAGCGAACTGGCTGTAGGTTAATTTGCTGACATTTTGTAAACTTCGAAGTTCATAAGTGTTCATTTAATTTACCTATATGAATAAATATGTTTTCATTTTCATTTTCAATAAGTTTTACAAGAGTTCATTCAATGCAGTGGCGAAATATTTTCGTTCGCCGTTGATGCGTTCCATTCATGCTGATACCTCTAAGGATTGTAATAAGTATTAATTAGCAAAATCCAATCGTTATCAGAGTTTCCTAAGAATACGTAAAGATACAAGTACAAACAAACCTTGTGTACTATACTACTAATCACACTGATTCATCTAAAATTACCGTTCAGCTGAAATTGATACGAGCTAAGGATTAAATCGAAGGCAGTTTCAAGTAATGAGGCTAAGTGTAAAGAATGCATAACAATCAGTGAAGTGAAAGCTTACGCAATGACCCGTGATCATCGATATGTTGTTGATGAATTGAAAGAAATTTTAATAAATACGTATGTAAATTGTATGAAATCAAGTTGGTCTACATCCTCCTAATATTATAAATGTGAAAGTTTGGGTTTGTTTGCGTGTGTGTGTTTGTTACCACTCAGTGTCTAAACAGCTGAACTGGATTTCAATGAAAATTGGTATGTACATAGTTTCAGTGTCAGAGACGGACCTAAGATACTTTTTATTCCACAAATCGGTCTGGTTCTCGTGTTACATTAACACATACAATTTTATCCTTATATTTTTATGTAGAATTAACCACAGTTTATTTTATACTGGTTTATCATAAACATTCTAAGTAATAAGTTGCTGTACCGAGTATTACTCATCGGCTTACCACACGCAACCTGTCACTGTATACTTATCGTGATTTGCTGTGGCAATGAATTATTAAGAGGGGAACTGAGCTCAGGCCATACCGTCCGTGAGTAAACGATGTTGACGGCACATAGTTTCAAGTTACCACGTTGGTAATATTGCTTTATTTAGTATACTTAGTTAATTGCTGGCTGCTGACATTGAAACCGTTTTTATTATTCAAAAACGAGCTATACGTTCAATCTACAACCTAGGTTCACGAGAGTCCCTGAGAGACCGATTCAAAGAGATAGGTATATTGACAGTTGCATACCAATATATATATATGCTAATGTTGTTTATGTTAAGAGTAACATTAGTCTATATACTAGGAATTGCGATGTGCATGAGATTAACACCAGGGGTAAGCATAAACTGGTTGGCTCACACTATCGCTTAAATAAAGTCCATAACTCGTTTACGGGACTTGGTGTACGTTTATTTAATAAATTACCTATCGACATAATGGATAAACCCTTAGACAAATTTAAACAAATTGTCAAAGAACATTTAATACTTAAGGGTTACTACACTGTTAATGAGTATCTGAACGATAAAAGTCATGGGATGCTCGCTTGACGAAGGAGTAAATTAATTTTACTCTTAATTTTAATGACATTATACTTTTAAGGACATATTTTTGTTAATTATTCTATGAATGACATTTTTAATGACATTTTTTATGATTAATAAGAATGACATGCTTCATCAAATAATTTTTTGACATTAATTTATTGATACAATTTGACATAATAAATAAAATGTTTTTTTTTTGTATTAATTTTAAATGACATGATGCCCGAGCCATATTTGAACAGTTAAGTACACATTTTGTATTGTTTTGTTAAAATTGTATACTTAGTATTGTTAAAATTATACATTGTGATTTGTGAAATAGAGGTACATTGTGAACTCCTGTGGTAAATTAAGTTCATCTTACTTTATACTTATACCAAAAATTAACAGTTCATATAATACCTACATAGAAACTTTTATCACAGTTCACATGTTGCCTTTACCTTTTTGTAGCAATTTGCAAATTGAGGCAGCCTGTAAAGCATACATTTTACTATTTAACTTTTTATTTTTTCTTCACAACATAGAAAGCTGTAAGTAATTAAGTATCTATAGAGTTAAGTGTATTGCCTGCGTCACTTTGCATGCTACTTGAAACTGTAACTTACAAAAATTGTAATAACCTGGCAATTAAAAAGAGTGGCCTGAGTTTCTTGCCAGTTCTTCTCATGGCTCTATTTCGTCAGCGAACTGGCTGTAGGTTAATTTGCTGACATTTTGTAAACTTTGACGTTCATAAGTGTTTTTTTTTTTTTTTTTTTTTTTTTTTTATATTAGCCTACCAAAAAAAAAGTGTGAATTTAATTAACCTATATGAATAAACATATATTTCATTTCATTTCAATTATCAATATATTGTTTTTAGTTTATAAACACTGCATGCACATCGCCTAATAAGTAGCATTACGCTGAAATAGCTACCTTTTTCAGGCTAGCTTATCATTTGTGTTTGTTACTTATTCTATATTGAATTTCACTAAAGTTTATTTTCTTTTGATTATTCTAAGCTACTTTTGTATATGTCGTGTGCAAGTGATGAAATAAAAAGATAATTTTCTTTCTTTATTTTTTACAAAATATCTACTATTTTTTCTTAAATCAAGTGATATTAAAGTCATGTGTGGAAAGATGAATTAGGATCGCATTACCGAAATAAAAATTACTCTGATTGTTATTTCACGACATAGTATTGTGCAAGTATCACACCATATACCTCCAACCAAAGATAGGATCCTCCAACCAGGCTAGGTGATGATGTTCGTGGCTTGTGGGCTTAATGTTTAGTTAGTTGGTGTGAGAATGTTGATGTCGCGATTCAGGCCTCCATACATCTTGTATAGAAGTGGACTAAGTTGTTGATAGCGCCATACATCTTTGTTTTCTATGCTGTAAACTCGTAGTCGTCATCGCTTGTGGTTTTTCTTGTGTGGGTCACTATTGGCCAAATAGATGACGCTACAGTATATTATGTGTAAACTGCAAAGTTTTATTGCATGTTGTGGTTGGGTCTGTGTTGGCTTAACCTTTCAGTCGTCATATCGTCATAGGAAAGTACGAATAATCGTTAAATACGTTAAATACTTGAATAAATGAAGAAAACGAAAATAAAGTGTTATCTCCACGTTCTTAATCTAGTAACGACATTCTTATAATTACAACATTTTGTTTACGAACTTTAAGTAAAAATGTACGCGAGAAAATTATAGTTTTAAGTAAGTATAGCTTTTTAATATAATTATGGTATTTAAACAAATAGTTTTTTCTGTGAGTTCTACTAAAAACTATTTACTATCATTAAACTATTAATATAAGTCTTCTACTTCAAATTAACTACAACCTATTTCATTTAATTATACCTATATTTTAATAGAATCTTTTCTACGATCTAATCTACTAGCTATTCCAAGAATAGTTATTAAAACCTTTAACTGCTATGACACGACTTATGAGCGCATCTTTATGAACTGTTTTCAATCAATACCACCTCTATAGATTACGGTGACTTATGTGAACTTGATGCAAATACAAGCAATATTATATTATTAAAAAACAAAAAGCCCTCTTATCTATAACAAAGTAAAAAGAAAGAAACCCATTTTTCTCGTGCTGACGCTACATTGAAATTTTATATACCATATGTCACTCCCACAATCAATACGAATTTCATGACACCTCATACGTTATCAAGCCATTTAGGCTGTAGAGAAAGAATAGACATACATAGTCACATACATGTACATACATACATACATCCATACATACATACGCTCGAAAAACATTACCCTCCTTGACTGTGTCAGTTGGGCAAAAATATGCTCGATTATCAGAATCTGCCACACAGTCTTCAGTATGTGAGGCTAGTTTTAGTTTTGGAATTCAAATGGATTTTTCTAACAGACATCTCTGCTGAGGCAAATGTGTTTAATAGTTGAAACTGGGTCGTCCGGGGAAGTACTGCCCTCTCATAGAATTATAGACGCAAAGTACCTACTTAATAGTTTCTAATATAAAATTTATTTCTTTATAAAATTCGATGTCTTAAATTTAGTTTAGAATTAGTTTTCTTCAATTGCTAAATATGTCTCAGATTTTAACGAATAAACATTTTGACATTCGACAAAATTTTAATTGCCAGTTTTGTTTAATATCTGGTTTGCATTTAACTACTTGTAACTTTTAAACTATTTTTCTAAATTAGGTAACAATTGCACACAATTTACACAAATATGTCAACTGCAAGAGCTAACAACCCGTAATTAAAGCAACTATGTATATGAACAATAATTTAATCCTTTTTACAATTATCAACCTTATCCTATTCATCTACGACATATTTTGCAATGAAAAGCAATAAATTTTTTATACAGTTCGTGTTGTTTATCAAATGTTGTTCATTGCTGTTAGAAATATTTAATTAGTATTAACTAAACTTTGAATAATGGTAATTTGAAACAAGCTTTTTTAGAACGAATATGGCAAAAGCAAAATTTTTCACGATCTTAGAGTATTCGTAAAAAGAGCTTAAGTGGAGAAATACTTAAAATCGATAATAAGCTATATGCATTTTTTTAAATACAGCAATTGCCTAAAACAAAATTCGCCTTACGATTTTTTCCATTGAGGGTGTGAGAGTCTGTTTAAAGACGGTTTTTAAAAAAGGTGTAGGTTGAGGTCTTAACAAAATGAGTTTACAGAAATTAATAATGTATACAAAGCCACGATTCTTGAAAGTTACTCATTAAGGTTAAAACAAATCTTTTCTGAACTAGGCTAAGATGAAACAACTAAAGTACAATCGCTGTTAATTTTATACAAATATTAAGCATTGATAATGAAGGTCTAAGCTTCTTAAAACAAAGTATTTGACCAAATTCCTTAATAAACTTAAACTTATAATAAAATTAGTAATGGGTATAATTTGATTCAAGATACCAGATGAGTAGAGCAGTATTTAGGTAAGTATTTAATTTGTTATACAGAGTCAATAGAATGACAAAGAAGAATATTTTATTATAAACTCATTTATATATTATATCTGTTTAATACTAATATAATAATATACTACATTAACTATACCTAGTTACAAATCATAGTCTTAAAAACAAATGAAATCACATACTCGTATATGTAAACAATGCTAATTGTATATATGTAATGAACTTCTTCTTTATCAAACAGTTGCAATCGAGCTAATAAAAGTATGTTTATGACTAATCTGACTGTTTTTAAAACTTAATGTAGTCTACGTGCCCGGTAAATTCTTTCTCGTATTTTTGCTCCCCACTTAACTGCAATTAGTTTTATCTAACATCGTAGTTACCGAACATTCGGACCCCTTTCAATTACATTAAAAAGAGCAAAAAATGTGACCGTAGAAAAGTCGAACTAAAGTGTTGTCAGTAAGAAAAAGTTGATTCAATTTAAAACACTAATTTTAATTATGGAATGTTTTGGGGCTTGTTTGAATTTGTTAGCATATCAATTCGTTTTAAGTAAAAAAGTTGTAGTAGTAGCGACATCTAACGTAGCAGTGGCGAAAGTTGGAGGCAAGAAGTTACTTTTAAATTTTATAGATGGCAATACAGACAGCATGGTAGGAATGAAAAAAACACGATTAAAGTCTATTAAAAGTTTCCATGATTTTTATCTGATGAAGATTTTAGTGATAAAAATTTTAGAGCTTCAAGTTTATTATTATGAGTATGGCAAATTGTAATATTTGGTAGCTTATGATTCAAAGCGACTACACTACTTAGGTATTACCTACTATACTACTACTTTTACATCATCATCAATAACTTTTTTACTTAAATATTCCAAAGCAATTTTGTAGTAATATGTAAGTATTACTCTTATTCATTTCAATATATAAATCAATTTTATTATTCTCAAGTTCAGCATATGAAACCAACCTGTCTTCTTATAGGCACATAGGTAAATATGTGGATATAAGATGGATTAAGTAACGACTACGGGACAGTGGTAACTTGAGTAACTACTTACTATAATATGTATTAACATCTTAATATTGTAGCAATGAAAAATGACAAAAATATTCGCTTTTCAAAAAAAAAGAGGAATAATTGCAAATCAGCTTTAAGCAAACGTGGTGATCCTCGTCTTTCCTGTATTTATGAGAAGAGCCCTACATCATTTAATGAGATTATAATAGGCTTTGCGACTGATTAAGACGTAGTATATAGAGTACACTTATAAATATTTATGATTGACGGTTTTATTATATTTGTTATTACTTATTAAACATGGAAATTGTTTTTCCTGGTACTACATACAAGTAACACACAGTTACAATATAATTAACGTATATGACAAGGGCACAACCAATACACCGATTGGAATAGTTTCTAAAGTGGCGACTACGATCGGAAGACGCAGCGTCAGCAGAAATCTTACAAGGTGTACCGACGACCTCATAAGGGTGGTGGGCAACCAAAGAATAAGGGTCACGACCAACCAAGGTAGTGAAAATTGGGGATATCCAGCAGTGGACGATTTTCGGCTGATTAGATGATGATAAGGAAAAGTGGCTTGCCGTATCAAACAGTAGAAACGTAACAAAAAATTTAAATTTAAATAAAAAATTCCTACTTTGATATCGTTTAAGATGTGGTTTTCGCTCGTAAAAACATCCCCTGTAACAACCAATAAGCCTCAACTCATTTGTTAGTCGTTCTACAAGAGAACATCTCGATACGATACGCGAATGGTTTTGGCACGTGTCATTGCGCCCCTATTTGGTACCGATAAAATGTTTGCTGTTTACGCGATTCTTTGACGAGGTATGGCGCATGTAACAGCGGATATATTTCACAAAAATACTCCTGAGAATTTACGTTTTATTTTAAAACTTACGTGTAATTTATTATTCTTATTTCATAACAATACTTAATTATTATTAAGTCTATGTCAGCGGAACAGTTTGTTTGTATGTTTGTTTATTTGAACCCGCTAATCTCCGGAACTACCAGTTGGATTTAAACGTTTCTTTTTGCGTTGGATAACCCAGTTCTTGAGGAAGGTTATAGGCTATATAATATCACGCTATTGGCGAAGGGAGCAGAGCAGTAACCGTTATATTAGTATAATAGAAAAATACTTGTTTAAAGATATTACGGTCATCGTTTATATCTTTGATCAAGTATTTTTATTATTTAGATTATTTGTGTAGTGTTTTGACGATATTCCTTCGAAAGATTCGTCAGTATAAAACTGTTCTACTTCTTTAAAATAAGCTTGGTTTTATTGATTAGGATTCAAGAAAATAATGGACTTTTAACGTATTACATGCAGCCATATCAGTTCGCTAATAGAACCCCACCTTATTTATTAGCTTAGATTTTTTTACCGATATCATGACCCCACGGAAATAAATCAGTTTGATATTGATTGGCAGTTAGTAACGCCCTGGTTAATTCAGTTTTCTTCCTCATTTGGAAGCTTCATGTTAACTTATACCTATTATATGTGGGATGCATTTTATACTTACACTAGCTGCTGAAATTCTGATAATTGCTGAAAAATATGTTATACATAATAAAATATAGCCTATGTTACTAGCTTTATTTATTGAATGATTACTATAGGTAAAAGAATTTTTCAAATCGGTTACGTAGATTTTTGGTTAAGTAAACCGTTACAAACAAACATACAAAAATTCAACTCTTTTCTCTTTATATTAATAAGTTTAGATAAATAAATGGGGTTGTGCAATATTATATTGAAGTAGAGAATCATCAGGGGTTTTTTATTTTTATTATTTCGATGTTTTTTTTTTTTGCCCACAGTGGCACAACATGAACATTCATGTCATTTGCATTGCCAGAAGCGCAGTGAAGTTGCTGCGTACCGTTAAATTAATGCGCCCTTTACCTCATTTGAAGAAAAACATTTGACAGCGTTTGGGGAAATCCTGCAGCAGATATATTAGGAATGATAAGTATCTAATTGCTTAACAACGGGCAACTTTTTGTCCGTTTTAGTTGTGTGACATTAATAAACAAAGAAAAACTTCCACATAGCACTTGAGAGTTTAAAAAAGTCTTCAATATGTGCATAATTAATGTATCAATTATTATTTTAAATAAAACCTGATAGTATGACGATGGTGTTAACTATGTTAAAACTTGTTTGTTTTTTCAATTTGTAACTTTAATGTGACTTTCCATAGTACAATCTGTCCTTTTTGCGTCATTGGCACAGGTGTTAAATAAAAATAACCGTATACCTACAAATCTATGACTTGAAATTCAAGACCCAATTTTGTGTCTTGTTAGAATGAATGTGTGCGAAACGACTACAAAAATATGAAGCTATGAAAATTGTAAAATGTTATTGAATAAATTGTTTTGTATAGTTTAGTATTAATTTAGGTCTAATTTATTAACAACATATTTTAGAGCTATATTGTGATTATTGAACACTTACATATATTTTTAACTGTTTATCATTATCATAGTCTTAGGCTAAGTAATTGTACGTCTTATTTTGTTTAACATAATGTAGTGCTTAAAGTAGAACTAAATATTTATTTTGATTTTCAATTCATTTGTACTTATCAAATAAATGACATCATTTTGTAAATCACTACTTACTGACAAATAAATCTGAAGAGCACTGTATTTTATCTTCGTAGACAACGCCTGATGTCTTTTATATTTTTATAAATGCTAATATATCTCTAAAATTATCTATGTATTCTATGTCTTTATGCACACCATGACAACCGACTTTAGTAACCAGTTTGTTTATTTATTTATTTTATTGAATTTTAACAAAGTTCTGTTATGAATACGAAATTATTCACAGGACGTTCTTAAATGTTAAACAGTTTTAACTCTGTTTTTAAGAGTTTTATCTTGTTTTTGTCTTTTGGTAGGTAGAGTAAGAACATTGGTTATCAAATATTCTCTTAATAAATTGACATTACAATAATACATCACTACAACTACACACAACGCCATCTAGACCCAAAGTAGGCATATATTTTAGCATGAGTGTTATGGGGTCTAGAATGCGGTTATACATACTTAAATACTTTTTTTTGTAAATACATACATATTATTATAAATAAAACACCCAAACAAATGCAAGAAGACATATTCATGCACACATATATTTGTACAGAGCGGAAATTGAACCCGCGACTTCTGCGTGGCAGTCCGTACACATTATCACCGAACTACAAAGGCAGTCAAAGAGATCAAAGTAAACAGCCAGTCACTGAGAGGTTCTTTATAGTGAGTATTTGCTTAAACTTTATATTCGTACATACCTACAAGAATAGTCAACTGTGTTTTGTTCATGACATCATGATATTTATATCATTCTTATACTCAAAAGTTATAACCTGTCAGAAAAATCAGTCTCGAATTAAATACAATATTTTATTTTCATTCGTCGCATTGACTGCTTAGCACCGGGCACACAATCTTAGCTCGTTTATAAAAAATCGACATAGTTTAATAACTTAATACTCAATGAGTTAAGTTACCGTTTTAAAATTCTTAAGCAGTTATATCGATAGATCGATGATAAGTTCAAATTCTTTTCTGTATGATTCGCAATATTTTCGCATGAGTAATACCTAATACGATTCTAATTTTAAATTGTTTTAAAAATAGAAATGGTAGTTTGACCTTGGTAAGCTTTATCTAGTTTTTATAAGCCTCTTGATTTGTACGTATATTAACTATCGGCTATTTTATAACGATTATGTCCTATGATCTCGATAAATACATCTTTGCACACCAGCAGGATCATAGTACCGTCTGTATAACGTTACGGACATTTTTGGTCAAAGTGTTTCCCAATCAAACAGCTTGGACTATGACAACAAAAATCTTAGAATAAATCATCTACTATCTATTATCTTTGTTTTTGGAAATATCATTTCAAAATTTCCCAAAAAAGAAACGACTTCATATTCTTTGCCATAGATACACCGGATACTTCAATACATTAAACAACAGTGATTTTCTTCTTATTTGAATAAATAGGCAGTTATTAATAAAATTGCACACATACATAGATACGAGCTCATAGCTGTATGAATCGCTATCTATGTATAGGTATATTCATAGATATCGATTAATACATTTATTACTCACGGACAAAAACCAAATGACTACAGGTTATATATTAACTAGTAGCCTGATACAGGTTAGACCAGTTTAAGCTAATTTTAAATCATTAAGTTCATGCCATGTGCTTCGTTATACGTATATTATTAAAATAATATTGTGACGTTAAAGGTTTGATTAGTTTCGCTAATAAATCGAAATTTAATTGACAGTAAATATCAAAGAGCAAAATAAAATAAATTCGCGTATTACTGATGCTAAAGGTGTAGTCACCTCCAAGAAAGATTTTAGTGGTAAGAAATTTAATAATTAGGTATTGGCTAGAACTTTTAATTTTATATTACTCCAGAAAAGTCACCATCTAGTTCAACTTGCAACAAAGAGTGTAATAAATCGGACATTTTAAGACTCATGTTCAAAACAATGTTGAAGTTCTTCAAGGCATCATTTTAGGACCATAACTGTTTTTGTCTACATGAATTTTACAATCACAATAGATAAATACTTCTTAATTGTAGACGATAATTTATTCATTATCATTAATAATTTTGTTGTGCATTCTTGCTGCTGGGCATCGTTGTCAGAGGCGACGGATTTGTTTTTATGCAGACAACCATTCGGCCCGGCCCGTAATCCTGAACGGACAGGGATGGGGTCTTCGGACCAAGTGGTTGAAAATCATTATATAAAATTACGAGGAGGGAAGGGTCTGGCTTGCTGCTAGACCCTTCAACTATTAAACCTTAGTCATGTGGGGAATGAGGGCCGCCGAAAATGCGGTCGTAGAGTCCGATATATCACCCGACATTACCCAAGCCTTGCCCGGGTGGATGTGTAGGCGTAATGCATTTCCCACGTAAAAAAATATGTATTTCGGAACACCAGGTCTTATTTATCTCTGGCTATTACAATAATTTATGCTTGTACAACATCGTACAGAAATTAAAATGTAAAAACAATAAAAGTTGTAGTAAAATCTAAGTTAATAGCTTCAAAATAATAAATTATACAATTATACATATTTAGAAATAATATAGTTTTTTTCGTGCCACATAAAGGTATTAAAAAATGACAAGTAAGTATATAATTTGGTATTATAACTGCAGTTTTTTTAATAATCGTATAAGTCTCACAAAAATACTTGAAACGTCCTATAAGTTAGCATGGTATCGAAGGGTTAAAGTACTTACATTGACATGTTGTAATAAGACAAAAAGTGTCCTATCGCCATCTAAACAAGTTCCTGAATTCCAAAAGGTAAACATTTGGGGATTGACTTTTTGCTTATTACGATATTAAAGTACATTGTGTATATGTATTTTGAGGTTTTAATTAAATAATT
Organism: Parascotia fuliginaria; assembly: GCA_963082885.1. Classification (NCBI taxonomy): domain Eukaryota; kingdom Metazoa; phylum Arthropoda; class Insecta; order Lepidoptera; family Erebidae; genus Parascotia; species Parascotia fuliginaria. The sequence continues at coordinate 5,548,017 of OY720180.1, read as the reverse complement.
TAGATATCTAATAATTTTGTAATTATTTATTGATACATGATCAATATAATGTAAAAAAATTCAAATACCGATTTCATTTACTGTGCAGTTAGTTAAAACAAACCGTGTTATTGTTTATTTTCATTCATATTCTAGGTCGACATTCAAGGTGATTGAGTTTATTTTCCATGGTTGACTAGAGTGGTCAATCGTTTCTCTTCATGCACTTACTTAGTGCATGCGAACACTGAATCGTTTGATGTAGTACCCTATCTACTAGCCGATACAGCGATGCAAGGCTTGTAGTCATCAAAATGAAAATCTCGTTGTATTTATAAACATTATTGATAATTGGTAGAAAACGCTTAATAAAATCTTAAAGCTTGTGTAAAACAATAGTTATAATCTAATATATAAAATTCTCGTGTCATGGTGTACGTTATTGAACTCCTCCGAAACGGCTCGACCGATATTCGTGAAATTTTGTATGTATATCGGCTAGGTTAGTTGAGAATCGGACAACATCTATTTTTCATCCCCGTAAATGTTAAGGGTGGTCTGTAAAGGGATGAAAACGATTGTATGAAACTTCTTCATAGTTTTGAAATATTGTTTTGGAATACTTCTATTTTTTTTTTAATTGGGGTGGATTTAGAGGGACGGAATTAGGGATGAAATATTATATGGAAAGATATTTACTTTTGAAGTTAGCGACTTGAAAATTAAAAAGAGGGGGAAGGTAGAGAGGGTGAAAGAGAAGTGAGGGGTAGGGAAGAAGAAGTGAGGGGAAGTTCGGAGGAAGTGAGGGTAAAGCGAGGGGGAAGTGAGGGGGTAGTGAGGGTAAAGCGAGGGGAAGTGAGGTGGTAGTGAGGGGAAAATGTGAGAAAGATGAGAAGGAAGTGAGTGGGAAGTATGGAGCAAGGTAGGGGAAGGGAGATGTAAGTGAGGGGGAAGCAAGGGGGAAATGAGGGAAAAGCCAGGGAAAGGGAGAGTGAACTGACGGGGAAAGGAGAAGGTAGGTAGGGGGAGGGGGGAGGGGGGGAAGAAGCGCAATGGGAGGAGTGGGGAAGAAGGGAGAGGGGAATAGGAGAAAGTAGTGAAAAGTTTACGAGGGATATCATAAAATTTAATTGCCATCGACACGCTGAGAAGAAGAAGCTTGAGACATACACCTAACGTAAATTTCTTACCGATACCAAGATTGCCCTTATTTGACCCAGTTAATTTGTAGCTTTTCTCTTAGTTAAATCTCATAACGTAGGCAGATATATACAATATTAATACCTATGTAGACGCAGCGTGACTAGACCCCCTATATAGTAGACCAACGACCTGACAAAGTTGGTGGGTAACTCATGGATGCGGACGGCATTACGACCAGTCAAATTGGCGATACGTAGGGAAGGTCTATTTTCAGCAGTGGACGTCTTTCGAGCAAAATGATAATGATGAAATATATGATAACACCTGCATCCTGTATAAGTTCTACATGTTTTAAGAATGCATGCAGGTTTATAATTTATGAATCATCAATAATAATATGTTTGATATCCGAGATTCTATACGAAATGGGTACTATGTATGTTAAACATATATAATATAATAAGATAAATAATAAGATTTTAAATTTGGTTGCCGAATTAGGTAGTGATATGATTTAGAAATAGGAAATTTTGCTGTAATATAGGATTAGCCGCAAACAAAGTAGGATCCCCAGATAATTTTCGAGTAGGTTGATAAATCGTTCGTGCTATGAAGTCAATAGAAAATAAAGAAGTAAGCAATGCAATGCATATCGACTAACCGCATCAGATCATTGAAAAAGAAAATTGATATTTTTTGAATGATTTTCAAAACGTGTCGTAACGAAAGACTTTAGTAGACAATCGCTAACCATCATGGCCACGAAATATGTAGATGTTCTTATTACTAGTAAATGCTATAAGGCCTGTCAGCATTATCATAAATTTAAAAAGCTCAAGGTTTAGACATACTATTCAAAGCCCATAATCATAAAGAAAACCGGATTAATATCGAACTAGAATTTACGTAGATAATTAATGCTACCAGGCTACTTGTATGCCCCGTGCCTTAGAAACATTTATTATTAAAGTTTTACTCCTTAAAATTAAAATTTATGCAAATACGTCAATTTAAAATGATTAGATATCATCAGATTTGATATAATATCAATTAAAAGAATAATAAAACTATGACTGCTTCTAGATTTAAATGTCACATTAAAAACGTGAGTTAATATACCTACCTATATCTATACTATAACAGATTTTCCGTAATATTTCCACTATCATAACAGAGACCCTAGACAAGTGGAATAGATTTCTATTCTATTCATAAAATAGATTAAAAAATGTATGGGATTGAAATAAGAGTTGTCGTTAGCTCATGTCAATTCCATACACTTTTTTATCTATTCTATGAATAGAATAGAAATCTATGCCACTTGTCTAGGGCCTCGGGTACTATTATTATGCAATAAAACATATAGTATAAAGAAAGTTTTAATTCTGCAATCCTCAATCCTAATATTATCGTATACGGGTTTTATTTGTAAAATGCTGATGTTAACAGCCCCGTTTTCTTAGTTTTATTCGAAATAACAGATTTAACGGCGACATCCCGTTTTAAATAAACCTATGACATTCATTGCCACCATGTGTTTCTTACATTCACAATGTGTTGACATTTTTATATTCCTCGGCTCCGTGTGAAGAACTAAAATAATTGTGATTTTATGTTTTATTGCATTACCAACGCAGTGTTTAGTGTTGATGACAACTTGATGACGAGATAATACTTTTTATTGAACTGAAATTTTTGAAGTGATTGCAAAATTGTTTATTGCCTTGACTATAAAATACTTGATGTTGATGACGAGATGAAGTTATATTCAACAGTTAATTGATTTATTGGTACAGGATTATGTAGAAATCAAACAACGTGTTTAGAATCGCAGTCATTTACAATTGTTTAATAACAGCACTCAAGAGTGCAAACAACACCATATAAATCTTTCGTTAATACTCTTAGTTTTAATATCTACTATAGTAATTATTGTTCATAGAACATAGTTTAATATTATTATAAATATTGCTTAGGATTGCATTCTCAGAGTGTCAGGTCTTTAGCAGGAACATTTTTGAATATATTATGAACATTATCTACTATCACTCCAACAACGGCTTTTATGATCGGTGGTCCAACTTCATTGACGATTTCATTACTGCTAGAAGCGATCAATTCACGGGCGGCACGACCTATAGAAAAAAATACATTTTAGTTAATTATAATTTTACAACTATTTATTAGTATATTGAGTTTCACATATTATTTTTGGTACATATTTCAAAAATATATGATTGAGTGTCCAAGACGCGATTCCATATCTTTCGTCACAACTTACTCACGAGTAATACTAGCGCCTTGACATTGCAAGGGTCTCGTTTCGTGTTTGGAATGACTACCTACCTTGTGTCATGTAAAAGACGTGTATTTCTGATTTCTCTTTCTACAAGACAAGTGTAGGATATCTATCCCTGTCAAATTTCAAGAATATGATGTCTATAAATTTTCTAATGAAACACAGAACTATGTTGGTATTGATTATAGTTTCCACTGTTAGTTCTATACTATTAGTATTAAATTTTGAATAACTTATTTGCAGTTACTTAAGGTGCCTCAAATTATTATCTTTTGGATTTTTCATAATTATTATAAAAGTGTTGTTACCTAAAATTTCATTTCCACCAAACAGATTTTCGAGTTCAATAGTTGATTTATCCTTTAGATCGTAAGTGTATTTCCACTCCTTGATGCCCCAGTGTGTTTCTCCGTCTTTACCAAGCTTGTCTGCCATATCAACTTCTACTGATATTATTAGTTTTCCTGTAAACAAAAGTGAATGACATTTAATGGTGTAATTAAAAATCTGAATTTATAAAGCTCCGGATTTAACGTCATCATAATTTGTCTAATGTTATGAGTAAAAAGCTGAATGACTGTAATTTTAATTGGTTTTAAAAGCTAAATTTATCCTAAACAAAGTCCTAAACGATTTCTAAATTTATTTATAACAAAGCTAAGTTAGTTTGTGACAAATTTTCCAGATACTTTTTTTTTGTGATATATCTAGATATTATATAAATTATAAACATATTTTCACACTACTTAAATACCTATGTGTTTACGTGTGGTTACTTTGTTCAGTTCAAATATTAACGTATCGTGATTTCAAATATATTAGTAGATATATAGCAGTGGACACAGTTAAAACAAATTATATTAGTCAACATTCTAATGAACATTTACCTAAAGTTTGACTAAAATTACATTTAACTTTGGAAATTTTATATTTTAATTTGGATACAAAATACTTTTGATTATTTTGTAAAGACATAAAATAAATGATGATAAATAATTTGTACATTTAAAACTAGCGTTACGTTAAATGTTTATATTAAAGTGTTTACACATCAAGATAAAGAACTGTCTACAATAACCGGTTCATTTATAAGATGTTGCTACACAAGTTCATTATGATCTTGACAAACATAAAACAATATACATGTTTAAGATATAGGTGTTTTTAAGTAAATGGATTCAAAAAAAATATTAGCTCGTTTGCTTTTATGTTCAAAACATTGTTAATTTTTATGTAAGAGTATTGAACTTAGATAGGTATAAAATTACTCTTCGTTTAGAGTTTATTTGCAGACAATTTAGCATTTTAAGATTTAGAATATTTGATTTTAAAACTTTCAAGATCGATCTTATGAATAGCTTTTCTTTAGTAATTTTTTATTTATCTTTAAACGTTAGTAGTTTAATCACCTATTCTTTTAGCTAATAAAGCATTTATACAGAATACGTATTTGATAGTACCCTAGTGGCTATGAAAGTATATAACATTGTTTATTACTATCACATATATGTGCTAAGTGTAACGACATTTTTTTTTCTTTCCGCTAATATTTATTGTAATACATTTTAATATTATATACGCAGCGGTTTCAACTGCTTCAGTGTTGGAAAATAAACATTTTCTTTTTTGTCTTTATTCTCGTATCATTGACATTTTGTACACTTATCTCAAAAAATTACTGTGCTCTTGTAATTACTGTGTGTGAAGCAGGGATCAAAAGTAATGGCTACAAAAATTTACTCTCTTTATTTGAAGACTGGATAACTTTTTTAGTAATGGAATAACAAAAACTCACAATGATTATGAGATGTCACCATACGAGTTCACTATGTTTATAAGAATAACCAGAATAGTATTTATAAGTGTCAAGTATTTGTACTTACTGAGAACAACGTGAGCGTCTCCTTTGCCCTCGATAGGTAAAATTAGTAGTTGTCCTTTCATTTCATATTGGCCAACGAAGTCCACTGTGCATTGTAGCTTTACAAAAAGCTTTGATTGAGCTGTTTCACGTCTGAAATCATTTTATTATATGCTAAGTCTTAATTTTTTTTATCAGTTACGTAACTTTCGTAATTTTTTGTATTAAAGCTCGGTATATCTAATATTTTGTATATAAGGGTATACCTAAATGTTGAAATTGAACAAGCGTGCGTGTCGATGTAATCGTATGTACTTTGTAAACTGTTAGGTAAATCAAAACTGTCAACTACTCAGTTATCTAAATAATTTAACTTTAAATTTGATTAGTTTTAATGATGCATCTTTTAGTTTCATAGTGCTTAGAAGAAATTACAGTTCTGAATAAAAATATTTGCTAATGATATTATTGAATACAAAGGTTTTTCGTTAATTTTCTATGTTATAAACATTATTATCACGTCCGCATCAATCTACACTCGTTCGGTTTCAGCTGTTGATAATAGTCGTTAGGTCACGTCGGAGGCCTCTTACATAAATTATGCGTGACCTAGCCATTCCTGACGCTAGGTTGACTACTAACCAATAATAAGAAGAATAGGTATAATACTTACTGCACTTTTTTAACCAAGCAGTTTTTAAGGCCAGTACCAGTGACGTCTTTCAGGTGCAGTTTTAAAGTTGGTGAACTGGCGTCCAAATATTTCATAAAGAAGGGCTCTAGTTTTGCCACTCCAAGTTCAGGTATGCCGGCTGTGACGATCGGTACGGCATTCTGTGCTACCTGCTTCATGCATTGACTGTCATCTGATTTGCATTTTGTTATAAAGGGTGCTGCAAAAAATTAATTTATTAATAAGTTTTTTTCTAAAAAAGGTTTTATTTTCATTTATTTTAAAGCAAAATTTCAATATTTTTTTTAGTTATCATGAATAATGTATTCATTAGTGTTTTAATAATAGATACATTAAAAAGATTTTACAAACTTGTAAATTATAATAATTACTTTAAAATTATGTTAATTATAATTATAAGTACTATAAAATTATAACATTAATGTTAGTAATTACTGTTTCATGAAATTAACTAAAAATGACGTACCTGATGCAGCATTTGCAGAATAAACTAAAAACACTAAATATAAAATTTTTGAAAACATTTTTTGCAAAATAAAAATAATTAATGGTTAGTAGGACACAACTGTATGGTTTCGAGGATTTCCGCGTTATTGTAAGATCAAGCAAGGCTTCACACACATATATATAGGAAAAGAAATATACCTATATATACGTACTCGGTGTGGACAAACAAGTTTCTTTCATTATGGACCCACTTTTTTTAAACTTTGTCAGTTTAATAAATATCGAAGATTTAAAGAACGTTGACATTACGCCTAGTCTTTCTATGCCTAAATAGATCGTAGTCATTTTCGATAATGATATGTCACATCTAACTAAAAGAAAAATAAATTATTTAAAAGTTTTTAATATTTACACGTTTTGAAATTAAGATAGGAAAAAGGAAAAATGGCTTGCGATCGATAGGAGAGAGCAGCATTGTTTAGAGTAAATTACATCGCTATACTCTAAAGCATAAAAAATGGACAATCGATATAATGTATATTGTGTAAATAAATTAGTTATTTTTTTTATTAAAAAACAAATATTTAAGTATTTAGTCTGTACTGCACTTTCAATTAAAAAAAAACTAAAAAAATCAGTGGCAAAAACACTTTAATTAAGATGGCAACAAAAATTAAACAACTAAAGTAACAAAAAATATTGACTTATTTGAATGATTAGGTTCAGCTGACGCCCGTTTTGACTTTTATAGAACTCATATCTAATTAGATGCTTATCAATAAACCGTTATATTATCAAATTTAAACACGTATATATAGACTATCATTTAAGCCTTTATATAATACTAGCTGTTGCCTGCATCTCCACCCGCGTGAATGTAGGTTATTCCAATAAATATAATATTTACTAATAATGATGACCATAATCTCTATTTACACATTGACGATTTTTCATACAACGTTTCTTATATATCAAGTAATTTTTGCAATAATAAATAAATAATAATATAAGTAATTTTTATTTTTATTTTTCATAATTTACTTTTAACAATTTTTCTCTTAATCTACTTAATATAATTATACAATATAATATAGCAATAAAAGATATACGTTATTCCTCAAGGTATAATCTATCTCTTATCAAAATCGTTGCAGTGGCTTAGGCGTAAAAGAGTAACAGACAGACAGACAGAGTTACTTTCGCATTAATCATATTATATTAGTATGTATATATTATGGTTAATAGGTCTATTATATATTATTTATAGGAATCGTTTAAATTTTAATTTATAATGTGGGTTAGCTTTCAATACCCCTAGTCCGCGTAAGTCCTAAAAAATCCCGCGAAAATCCTAATTTTAATTTTTTAAATGAAAGTACGCTGCCAATTGAATGTTTATAAATATATGTTTAATAAATGTAAATACTTCCTTAGTGACCACAAGAAGAGACAACAAATTTTATTTCATTTATTCAACGTATTTTAGTCTTATTACAAGATTATATTAGTTCACTATTGAAAGCTTTGTTAGTAACTTGAGGTCTAGTTAGGTCAAAGGTTAAATAAAGTACTTGAGCAACAGTTCAGATAATTCAATATACCTACTTAGATATTTTTTTTTACTCTACAGCATTATATTATTAGTAGATAAACAATATAATTCAACTATAGATTTGCATCAATTGCCACGAGTTGTGCGTTTATCTCACGGCTGACAGTGAAAATAATTATGAAAAATTTAGTTTTTCAGAGTAATGAGCGTTTTTTACGTTTCACATTAATATTTTATGTCGTCCCTGCAAAAATAGACCTAAGTTAATGTTAGCTACTATTACCTCATAAGCCAAACGTTTAAGGGCATTTAACTGGAAAATTCTTATTTTTTTTTTCGGGTGACGTATAAATATTTTATAACCTTGTTTACTTTGCTGTTAAGATTTCAGATTAGGAACGACAAATAATGGGTATCTATGAACAAATCATGTGTTTGTTTGACCGACCAAACTTCAATGCCTACGTCTTTTTAACCGACTTCATATTGTTTACAAAGCTTTGTTTAAGGGCGTTCCGTCACATATGACCTTGAGCGTTTCGCTTCCTCACCACCCCGCGCCTCACCCGAAAAAAACATTGCGTGCGAGTCCGCCCTCTAGCGTCAAGTAGCAGTAGCACAACTATAAGACAATGACCTTACTTGTCCGAAACCGCAGAGCTAAAATCTGATAGACGCGAAAATAATGAATTATTTTTTTAGTATCTTTTATTATTTCGTTTAGTAAGTATGTATATTTTTTAGTATATATTATTTATATATTTATTATTTATATAGTAGCGAAAGCAAAGATGAGTGTTTAGAATCATGACGTTTGTTAAATATGTAGTAGAAATAAAAATAACTACTGTGGGTTAAACCAATAAACTCAAAATCCAGCTCTACCGTGGTATAACTAAAATGCCGTTAACTGCCAAAGTCGAGTTTTGAGTAAACACTCAAAAAACGCGGCAAAAATTGAAACCGTTGTCACTTACAAATGACAACAATTATTTGAGATTTAAAGGTACCAAGATATAGATCAAATGAAATACTTTCAATTTATTCTCCTGTCAGTTTGTAAATATAATTAAATTTTATAATAAAACGTTTTTTTGCGTTTTAGTATACCATTGGTGTTACAAAAATCTAATAGATCAGCGGCTAAAATGCCACTACGCTTAGCGTAACGGCATTTTAGTGTCTCTATTTCATAAAAAATATTGTTTGTTAAAAACCTAAAAAACAAAAGAACTTAATTGTAACTAAAATGTCGGTATAGCACATAATGTCAATTTAGCTTATCATTAATACTTGTGGAACTACCTCATGTTAAACGTGGTTAACGTCCGTTCACTGCTTTTAAGTCTGGTAGTCTATAAATGTGTTTAAATAAGAGTACAAAACTTGATTCATTGTTACGCTTAAACGCGGTTAAACTTAAAACCTTATAGTTTAACGGCATTTTAACGCAACAGAATTATAAAGTATTAGATCATTATCGATCAAACTGAAGTTAAAAGTTATTAAAATACACTCATTTTTTAAACTTACAACTAACACAAAACTTCCCTTAAAACAAGATTATAGGTATCGCATCAATTATTATAAATTTAAAACATGGTTTTTATAAAATTTAAATTGACTTACAAATCACTTTATAATAAAAACAAATGTAGATACTAATAATAAAAATCACAAGTAAGTTTAACTTACACTTTAAACTAATAAGCATAAAAAAACAATTGGACCTACTTATGCAAAAAAGGAACCAATCCACACATTTATAGAGATAATTAAACAAAAAGCATAAAATGCACCTTATAACTATAATATAATAATAATATTCTACCACATTCACACAGAGCCATCTTAGCCCCAAATTAAGCAATTATATTTGCTTGTGTTATGGGTACTAAACAACTGATATACTACTTATATACTTTTTTTTTTGTAAATACATACATATTATAGACTAGCTGTTGCCCGCGACTTCGTTCGCGTGAAAATTCAGATGGGTGCCAGATTTTACGGCAACCGTACATTGTATCAGTAATAAATATCAGTATTATCCATCTCTATGGCGAATCTCATTTAAACCCGCTACCGCTAAAACTGATGAACCACTTTCACACAAACTTCGACTCTTATTTGCTCACTTAATAAGAGTAGTTTCTGAATATTAAAAAAAGAGTATTTTCTAGTAATTTGGTAATCCTACTATAAAAACTATAGAAGTTTCATACAAACTTTGTCACCCCTTTATACACCCATAGAGGATGGATTTTGCAAAATCCCGTCTAAGTGAGCACCTATATCCTAATAGGAACGATCATGCAAAGTTTGAGATTCCTAGCACTTGTTGTTTCTGAGATTTCGTGATGAGTGAGTGAGTGACCTTTTGCTTTTATTTATATAGATAGCTTTTGCCCGCGGCTTCGCTCGCGTGAATATTGATTTTTCCAATAGACATTTTTATATTGTTTAAATACTGTTTTCCATAGTATTTTTAATCTCCCATTCATACAAACCCTCTTTCACCTACCTAAAGATATCCCTCGTAAAAAAAAATACAATACACAAAGGCAAATATTCACTACAATAACTTTTCCCTTCCCCTCATTCCCTATCGCCCTTTTTCTCCACTCTCCACAGTTTCCGCTTCTCTCCTCACCTCCCTCTTCTCCTCTTCACCTCCTTCAGCATCCCTTGCCTCTCCTCGAGCATCTCTTGCCCTTTCCTCCACTTCTCTCTACCTTGCCTCCTCGCTTTCTCCTCTCTTCTCTAGCACTTCCCCATTTCTTCTCCTTCGTTCCCCTCATTTTCTTCTCCCTTCTTATCACTTCTTATCCCTTTCCCTGCATTCGAGAGCTCCTGCCTTGTCTCTTCCCCCTCCCTTCCTCTCCCATCTCCCTTACTTCCCCTTCACTTTCCTCTCACTTCCTCCTCATTTACTCCTCACTTTTCCCTCACTCCTCACTTCCTCCTCACTTCCCCCTCACTTTCCCCTCACTTCCACTCACTTCCCCTCACTTCCACTCACTTCCCCTCACTTCTAACTTCCCCTAACTTCCCCCTCACTTCTCCCGCACTTCCACCTCACTTCTCCCTCACTTCCCCTAACTTCCCCGTCACTTTCCTCTCACTTTCCTCTCACTTTCCTCTCACATTCCCCTCACTTTCTCTTCACTTCTCCCTTGCTTCTCCCTGGCTTTCCCTTGACTCCCCTTGACTTCTCCCTGACTTTTCGTACTTTTGTAGCAATATGCAAATTGAGGCAGCCTGTAAAGCACGCATTTTACTTTTTATTTTTTCTTTGCAACATAGAAAGCTGTAAGTATTTAATTACCTATAGAGTTAAGTGTATTGCCTGTGTCACTTTGCATGCTACTTGAAACTGTAACTTACAAAAATTGTATAACCTGGCGATTAAAATGAGTGGCTTGAGTTTCTTGCCAGTTCTTCTCATGGCTCTACTTTGTCAGCGAACTGGTTGTAGGTTAATTTGCTGACATTTTGTAAACTTTGACGTTCATAAGTGTTAATTTAATTAACCTATATGAATTAACATATTTTCATTTTCCTTATTTATTTTCGGTTCATCTGGATATCACAAATATAACTTCAGTAAATCGTTCTGTATATTGTATAGCTAGCAAAAATTTTACGGAAGTAGATCTTTTAGAATAAGCTGGACGATTTGGCTGGAGATGTACATAACGACGTAAAGTGTAAGTTTTGTCTGAAAGTCAGTGGTCCGAAGGCATAGTTACCTCCTCGGTCCTCTTTATTTCCTTTTTCTCCCACAGTATCTTTACTCTGTATGGCCACCACTGCACTGAATTTGAAACAGCACCATTCACCAGCAAAACTGAATTCAAATGACGGAGCTGATAAGGATTTTCAGTTACACATGCTTTAAACAAAGCGTCATCATTCCTATGTGTATATCATTATTTCTATAGAAATTGATATTTTTCAATGTACCCTATCAAAATTCAAGGATGTTGCACAAAAATGTATAGTATTGGATAAGTAGATATATTTATTTAGTAATTAGTGTTTTTAATTTTAGGTTTTTTATGATATCGTATTGGGTTTTTATCTGTAATGATATTGTAAATACTTTTTCAATAAATAAATAAATGTTGATTATCTTCTAGTAAGTGCCCGTACGTAAGGTACACAATATCATGTACCCTTAGCAAAATAAGTAACACGAACAATTGCCAAAGTAGACGCATTGTACCCACTGTTTGAGTGATTTGGATGTACCGTGAAAATTACCTCGCTAGAGATTCATTATAAGTATAGATTACTTCAATATGTACATACAAATATATGTGTACATACATATATTTGTATGTACGTACATATTGTAGTATTGTAAATGTATAATATAATGCAAAATCGGTAAAGTAGAACTAATGTAATATTATCGCTAAGTAACGGATCCATGCGGACGACGTCACGGGGTAGTTTTACAGTACATACACTTATAATATAATATAATAAAGATACATACATACATACATACATAGAGTGCTAAACCATAATTCTTTTGCCTTTACCTAGTTAGGTAAAGACTGTACAAAAAAGAGTAGAATTCTTTATACTGTGCCACCGTGCCGGGTCTATTACTTTCTACATACACCTATTACTCGAAAAATACGGTATTAGTTTTGTTATGTCCAGTAGGCACTCAACAATATATTATTTAATTTTAGGATTAAAAATTCATATAGTACGATAATAAAGGAACAGAGAGTAGGATTTTTAATTTACCTAATTGTGATAATTTCACAGTCTTCAAATATTTTAGTTTGGTTAGAGACTAAGACGTTTTGTAAAGCCTTTTTTCTTCCTTTCTTGCAATCAAATAAATAAATCAAAATAAGATGCATTGAAAGTAGAAGGGTAGGTATTTACTTTAGCCTAGTATCTTATCACTGATTTTATCAGCTCATGAAAAAAAATCTAACGAGGTAAATACTTGAATATTTTATCGGTATTACTTACCGATAGAATATTCAAGTACACACCGTATGTATATATAGAATGTATAGGTATTTATGCTCGTGCAAGATAACGTAGATAGTTAGGTAGCTAACAGCAGCGTGTATGGTTGTTTTGTGTAGGTACCTAACTAGGTCGCAAACCGACGCATGTCACGTATAATCATTGTAATTTGAGTTCTATGCTAGTTGTACGACCGACGCCGACGTTCGTGTTCCGACCGAAGCACCTCGTACCTACGCCGGCGTCGCCGTCGTCGCGTCGCGTCGGTCGGAATCGGAAAGCGCCCTTGCCACATGAGTAAATATCCAAGTTAGATATTTTACTCATGTGCCCACCTACCACACACCTAGTTCGAAATGATAGTAGACATAGACAATATTGTAGCAAGCTCATATTCATACCCCTAGGGTATATAACAGCAGGAATTTACTGATTCTTGAGGCCTGGTGTTGCCTTGATCTTATCACGAGCGACAATAGGCTCACCACCTGCTACCTAGTTTACGTGGAACTAAACATAATTAAAGGATATCCTAGGTAAGTATCTCAAAGAAGGTATTTTACTAAAAATATGAAGGTAGGTATATACCTACTTACAGGATATTCTATTATTGAATCCTTTGCATTTGTATTTGTTTCAGTCGTGAAATTTTAGTCATTTTGATGAAAAATAATAATAAATGTAGGTAAATACCTACGTATTTAATACACTAAAAAAATCTAAATAACTAATCTAATTTATTTGCAACACTAAATCTATCCACACAATATTTTTTTTGATATTATTTATTTGCAATTATTGAATTACGTAAATAATTTTTAAAAAAACCGCATACGTCCGTCCGTCAGAAGGGCTTGCGCCGCTCTGCCGTTCTGCCTCCCGTCGCCCGCGCAGAGCCCCTGCGACGCTGATTCAGCCAAATTATCAATAACTATTGAAACATTATCCTAATAAATGAAATAAACCTACAGAGTTGACATTTGGTTTATTCCGGTTGATTCAATATAACTTTTATATTTATAACTATAGTAATTACAAAGTAATATTTCGAAATAAGTGAAATCACGTTGTTTTAATATCGTTGGTATAAGTTATATAATCAATTATTGTAAATAATTCTTCTACTATTCTAAAGTTCATGAATCAAAGTATATTGTTGGCAAAAAAAAAAAGAATAAATAGCATTAGAATCTACTCAATTATCGAGATGAAAGTAGCGGATTTCGTCGAAATTTCGTCGGAACCACCTTAAAGATAATAATTTTAACCTGACAGGGGTTAGGAGCTCATAGCCCATCATGCTGTTTAATCAGCAAATAAATTGTACAAGTTAAGTGTTTTCCCTTTTTTACATAACTATGAGTCTGATGTTCTGCAGTATATAATCGGCTACTCTGATAACATTAGCACAAGAAATGACAGCATCATTGTGTGCTTTTACTTGTGATTAAGGATATTGTAAACTTGTCTACCAGCAAATCGTTTTTGAGAAAGCAACGTGCATGTGATGCTCTTCGTATCGCTCGTTTCTATTTAACTCAATGATTTATTCATCGCGCTACATTTAATTAAACAGAAGTTGTGATCGTCAGTTGTCTTGACTATTATCCCACATTTCTAAAAACAATTTGTGACTAAAGATCATATTTCATTTAAATGCTCGTGCGTTTTTGACCAATGTTAGCTCGAAAATATTTGTATAAAAAAATTATCAACGCTCTTTGTATACCTATTTACTGTAGGAACTAAAATAGGTCATAAAAATATTTTACGATGTTTTTATAGGACTACTAAATTTTTTTAAATCTACGAGTGTAGTATTTTATTTCCGGAAGAATTTGTTTAGTTTTAGTAAATTTTGATAATTGTCTTTTGATGTAGTATCATTACTAAATTAATAGCAAAAATACCTTTTACTGTAAAACAAATGATCAATGGTCTGAACCCCAAATATTACGGATCTTCGCTTTATCTCAAAGTGGTGATGATAAAATTTTAAACAAAATCATTTAAGGGCCTTAAGATTTTTGGTCGTCCTTTAACATATTTTTAAGCAATGCATAATTGAGCAATATTTTCAAGTGTTTGCATATAAATATTAAGATCATCTTTCGTTCTGTTTTTTTTTACACCATATTTTTTATATATGCCTATATATTTTTTTACACAATTTACTAACAGCTAAGGTTATAGTCCTACAATCACATGTAGAGTATAATCCGTGTCTAACCTTGAACAAGTCGATTTGCGGTTAAAGTACATCATCGAACATGAATATTTATATGGAACGTAAAACATTATAAATATGTGACATTGATTGATCATGGAATTTTTATGCTTAAGCATATTACGAAGATTTAATACCTGTTAGAATCCATTTATCATTTTTTACTTAAAAAACAAGACGATAATGATTACACGCGACATAATTACAAATAATTAATTCAATTTGCAAATATCTTTGTGAATATGTCAAAATTAATAAAATTGTATTAGTATTTTTAGTAAGCAACCGCAAATGTTATATATTATCTTCGAGCCACTCAATCAATCTCGATATTTGATCTTTAAAAGTGTCCCTGCATTTCGACACATGTAACAAACGAATTCAATATAACGTCAAAATAAAAACACCAAAGAACAATCAATAATATTTTTAGTACCTACCTACCAGAATAAAAAGATTAGCTATACTAATAGCAAAGACGATAGATCCACTAATAGGATACCCAAAAAATTCACTGACGCATTTTCTACTTCCTATATCAAATGTTTCTTTTTTTGAGCATCCTATTAGTATAGCTAATCTATTTTTACATTTTAATCATACCTTGTAATATTTTTTTTATTTTAAGAATATATTCTGATAGGTACTCAAAAATATTAAACCTACTTATAGGTACCTATTAGACCTAGCATTCAATTGTTTTGTTACATTTCTGAAGGTATATTTTAATCATGTAACAAGTGTAAGTCGAAGCAGTGTCTGTCGAAGTATGGTCTGTCGAAATAATGTTTATCGAATATATATGTACTCGAAGCAATGACGTTTATTCCATCCAGTTCTTGACTGTTGAACTACGTTTTTTATCGAAATTGAGTAGGTATGTGTCGAAACAAAGAACTGTCGAATTTCAGAGGGAGACTGGATCTTTAAATAGCTTTAAGCAAAATCTCTTTTTCTACGATTTTAACCACGCAACCGATTTTGATACAGTTTTCATTATCATTTAGAAAATTTAATTCGGAATACTTATGTGTAATCCGGTACGTATGCTTTTGCATAGTATACGTGTAGTAAAGCTCCAGACACCTTAATTATGGGTAGAAGTACTAGTCGCCTATTCACCCACCGGATTTGCATTAGGTAAATAGATTATCAAAATCTTACAATTAGTTTGTGTGAAATGTTTTGTATTTATGTAAAAAAATTTTTAAAAACAATAATATTGAATAGGTACTACTACTACTAGTAATATCCACTTACTTATTGGAAAATGGTTAAAAGCATATTTGTAACTAGAAATTATGAGGCAGTTATAAAAAAAAATCAGATACGGAACTCATTCTGTTGTGTACCAACAGGACAAATCATTTTTACATAATTGATTTGGGCATAATATCGTCGTCTAGCAACCACACTAACAATATTGGGTCATTGAAATAGCCTTGATTTTGTTACTATTCATCTTATCGGGTAATATGACATGTATTATACAGGATTAGAACAAAACAAATTGTTAAGTATTAAGGATATTTAGTGTCAGGTCATATTTATTGACGCTTTTAAATTAACCTAACTAACTAACCATAATATAAGAATAACCTGAATAACCGTATGCCAGTTATAATTTGTATCAATGTCGCTAAGGTAAGTTAACTGGTGAGAAATTATACTAATCGCTGTACTTAAATGAATATACTTACGTACCTATATATCTAAAGGTAACTAATAAACTTATTTCTTATTTATCTTTGTATTTTTTATACTGGTGGCAAACAAGCATACGGCCGTCATATCTGATAGTAAGTGGCTACCTACCTTCTTTATTTGGACATTTTATAGCTGGTCAAATTACTGATTGAACTATTTTTGCAGTGATGGACATTTTTCTTTTTAGACATAAGTCGTATAAACTACCGTTACATATGGACTTGGCTATGTTATTTTAAGTATTGCAGAAACAACGCTTACAAAACACAACCAAGGACGAGGAGAGGAAAGAAAATAACGAAGAGGACGGGGGTCACGAGGTAATTAATGCCACCGCTCTCACTCACAGAACGATACACTACCTATTCGTCGATATTCTATGAGACAGTAGTACTTCCACGGCCGATCCGACCTATTTATGCTGAAACCAGAGGCCCTAGACAAGTGGCCGCATTATGCCGCTTGTCTTGACCCTCAGCAAAGGTCTACTATCCGCTGTACAATCTATCATATTAACACTAAAATTAAAGTATTACATATCATTGAACATGGTTGTAGTTGTCTTCCATACTGCGATTGCTAAAGGAGTTCAACGCAGCGCTGAATAAAGTCATAATCTGAACTTATGCGTTGATGAATGAATGAAATATTATGATATTTTCGGAATACATGAGATGACGACGAAATGTGTAATTCTTTATAAAATTATGTACGTTTTGATTCAATCAATCAATCAATTTATTAATAAATATCAATTACATGCAATATACAATACAGGTAGTTTGTCTTTGGTCCCAAACTAAGCTACTGCTTTTATTGATTGACTCAAATGTATTTTTTTTTTTATTTAATACAAGCAATCTTATTTTCAAATTATTAGGTGAGATAACGTTAAACCGTATGTAAGTAAGCAAAATTAATAAACACTAATACGCAATATTACGGTTTAGTCCATATTCTTAACTATGTTTCTTAACTATCTATGAAACAAGAATTTTTTTACGCTTTTTGCTAACTGGTTAAGGAATAAGAATATTTTATCCATTTTCCTAACTGCTTTTCTTAACCAGTTAGGAAAATGGATAAAATATTCTTATTCCTTAACCAGTTAGCAAAAAGCGAAAAAAAATGCTTGTTTCATAGATAGTGTTGGAGGTTTTAGTAAATGAAAGTTTGATGGGTAAAGTAAAATGATTTATATTGTTTTAACACTTAAATTAGACAGATTTACAAGGTTTATGATAGAATGATCGATACGCGACGAAAGGTAATTATGGTGCGATATGTCGCGCGGTGTGCTGTATAGCAACTACTACTGAATATGTTAATGCATTCTGTTTTATAATAAAATGTGTGTTTCGCTGCGCATCGATGTCAGCATAAAAGTAAAACTATTGTATTGTACGGGTTTGCCCGTACAGATAGTTAAGAAACATAGTTAAGAATATGGACTAAAGGAATATTACTAATAGATATATTAGTAATATAGCATATATCTATGTGTGTAATATCCTTCACTATTTTTTTAAGTGTAGGATAAGGATGCACAACATTAATATCTGGTATAAACGTGTTTCCTTAACATCTTTTACACTTTGCTCGTAAGCGTAACAAGAGTATAATAATAACATTCATTTATTTTTAATGGTGTTAAAAAAATGTTAATGATTTATTCGTTGTTAGTTTTAAATGTATTGTAATCCCATTAAATTTATAAATAATGTCGTCATTTTGAATTCTGTTCAAGGCTGAGAGATAAAAAGTTACGGCAATTTTTTTTTATATATACTTACATAAAATATTCCGCTTTGTTTTAAATACTTATGTAAATTACCCAATAAAATATTGTCAAAATGTTATGAGTCAGCAGTTTTAGACTACATTTTAATTCTCATAGTGTGTAGGATTATTTAAATTTACTGTCTGTTACTTCCAAGGTTATTTATTGCTTTTATTAATTTTTCTATTGTTTTTTCTACTTATTGATAGACTGATTGGGAATGTCTCAGAAGTTAACACAGTCTATACATGGAAATGTAGGTACCTAATGTCACAAAGTAATATAAAGGTTTTTTTCAATATTGACGTGTCATATTGTAATTACAATATTTATTTTATAAAACTTTAACTGATTAGGACAACGAACTTTATCACAACAAAGGTAGCTTATGCAAAGCTGTTAAAGTTCAAAATAGAGTTCGTTGCCATTAAGTTAAGCTGGTTAATTTTTTTGCGGTATCATGTTAAATAATAACGGTTAAATTTTTTAAAACTTGACAAAGGAAATTTAAAAACTGTGCTACATAGTAACAGTGACAAGTACCTATACCTACTTATTTTGTAGGTATATCGGACTCAATGATAGTTTACGTGCTCATTCAATGAATTCATAAAGACTATTTATTGTGTATTGTGTGTTAAGGAATAATAAGTTTAAGTTATATTAGGATACTTTTCTTAACTACACTATTGCATTAGGTAAAACCTGTAATGATAGTTGTAAGTTTTTATAAATAAAAAAATAATAAATGATTATGAATATTGTCCAGTTGAATATTACTACTATTACGTGTACCTATTTGATGTTTCGTTGTGGTCGTCGCAACGGTGATTTAATGTGATGTTGTCAAAAAAGATTTTGCTTAATTTTAAAGTAGAATTAAAGAATAAAAAATGTACAATGTTAACATAATAAAATAAAATTTATTAAGTTAACTGCGCCCAATACTAGAAATCTAAGCATACATTTTTCTTTGAATAATAAAACTTTAAAAAAAGAAATTAAACTAGTTGCAATAATTATAATATTTTAAAATAAATAAATTTAAAGAATCACAACAGTAGATACGTAATTTTTACGTTACTTTTTTACTGTCCACCTGACAAATTTACCTGGATGGACTACGGAAAAATATGACAGCCGAACAGCAGTGTTCTCTAGGGTAGTGTTTTAGGCCCTTCATATTTTTTATTTACGTAAGTCATATAAAAACAGAACAACGTATGTAATGTGATTAACCTGAAGATGTCCACTGTAATTGTAATACGAAGGTCAAAAAAAAATGTTTATAGAGTTGATTTGAAATATTATGTGCTAATATTAATAACTACTATTACGCTCATATTTAAAGTTTAATCTTTGACGAAATTGAAATCGCATCAAATGCTAATGCAAAGATGCTAATGCATGGTGCAAAATTATTACACTGTCTTCATAGACCGTATTTAAATAAGTAAACCAAATCTACTAATTAGTAGTTTTCATGCATTTAAGTGAATCAGCCCAAGTGAATAAGGCCCTAGGTATTTTATGACTAAAATTTTACATATTTATCACCATCACCATCTGAGGGTTTGTTTGTATGAATGAGCTAATCTTAGGAACTATTAATCGGGTTTGAATAAATCTTTTTGCGTTTGATTGCCCAGTTCTTGAAAAAGGTTATGGACTATATAACATCACGCTATTAGCGACGGCAGCATAGCAGTAACCAAAGATGTAACTTAACGCGGGTGAAAACGCGCCGCGGAAAGCATATCATAAAAATGAGCCGAAAGACGGACTGCTTGCTGGTGGAGTTAGGCCTCCCTCAATTTTCGCTATCTTGGCCGTTCGTACCGTCGACATCCAATGGTATATACGTATTCAGTAAAATAATTTATGCCGGCGCCAATAAATCAAAGACTTCTGAATTACGGTATCTTAAATGTACTTTTTGTTACTTTAGCAACCTAACAGTAACATATTTTACGATAGTTTAGGCATTCTGTTAAGTTAAGAATGATAATAGGATACATGGAAATTACTAGTGGCAAATGTCACCATTGTAAATTTGTCGTCTCAAAGTTAGAGCATTAAACCAACAGGAGTGGACACGCGCTCTATTTCTCTTGCGCAAAAGTCTGCCACTTTCGGCGGGGGACGGGGTAACGCGAGCAACGCACACTAATTACAATGTTAACTACTAATGCATTTTTAAATCGCGTCGTTATACACGCACACAATAAAATTATTACACACTAGCTTAAACTAAACACACACAATCACATTCACACACAGGGACATCTATCAGTTTACGCTTCCTTAGCGTAAAACAGTTAGAGCTTGACTCTGTCGATATTTATAGTATCGATGTTTAGGATTTCATATAAGTACGCGAAAGATTTAATTATTTTCATGATTATTATGTTTGCTTAATAAAATGAGCATTATCTTATATTATATAGAACAGTTTTAGGTAATAATAATCTATTATAATATTAAGGTTTTTTTTTTTTTAAGCACTTTGAAATAGATGAAAGTAAAGTAAATAGTTCATAAACATGAATTAACTAGAAGTAAATCTGTTAATTCATGTTAATGTAAATATTACAGGAAGAATAAAACAGTGTTTCTAACTAGCACACTTTTTTGTAATTATTATCAAAAAAACCCGTCATACGGTCGGGCTAAATTTATTTGTTAAACATTGTTCGACAAACAAATCTGGTTATGCGGTCGGGCTCTCCTACTATGTTTACTAATGTTTATTCAATACTTCCGATCCCTGATAGTACGGAACCCTCGGCGCGCGAGTCCTACTGGCATTTAGCCGTTTTTTTTGAAGTTATACTTTTTTTGGCACGATTGGGAAAAATGATGAGAGTGAATTTTTACGATGCGCGCGCACACCGACAGAAAAAAGCAACACCCTAAAGTTAGTAGCGAACCTTTTACACACTGAAGTTAGTTGCGGATCTTTGTGTGTCGTATCAGTATAAATAATCTGTGTGAATAAGTAAAAAATATATTGGCGTTTATATCAATTCAAATATTTATGTATGTATGCGTTGTATTATTATTTGGTATTTTTGGATTGTTATGCCAAAGAAGTATAACTTCTTACGTGCGTACATGGGTACCCACTCTTTTTTTTATTTTACTACTGCGCACAAGGATGTATGTTCAATAACCACCACCTGTTGAAATTTGTTCTAGTGTGGATTAAAGATTGTAATTAATTATTACGTGTCAATTTTACGTGTATTATTCCTAAGTATGTATGTATATTCAAACCAAATAATACTTTGAATTAATTGTCTGTTGCTATTAAATTTCGTTCCAACTAAGCAGAGCTTGTAATTGGAGGATTTTGTTCTGATTACATAGTAACAAGACACTGACATGAGAATGTATAAGTAGATTTTTATTAGAGAGATATTTTATCTGTTCAGATAACAAAAAAACAACAGAATATATTTCAGAAAGTCTTTATTTAAGTAGGTATAATAAAATACTGAAAAACTGTGCAATTTAAATTAACCTTATAAATCTAGTTTAACTAATCCTAGGTAAAGCAATAAGAGGAGGTAGCGCACAGCGAGTTTACTTGCTAAAAACTGAGCTCTCCGCTGCTTGGGGGGTAGGGAGGAGGTAGCAGTGCTGGCAGCACAGAAGGCTTTGTCTTTTAAGCTGTTAGTCAGATACTTGTACGCTTAGGAACCCACTTATATGGTTCCTACAATATTGGACCCAAGCGACTCGAGGCGCTGCTTCTTTTGAAAATCTAAAACAAACAAAAAAAAATTAATTTAATACTGGAAAACCAATATCGATATTTGTGATTAAACTGTCTCATCTCTAATTATGTTAAAGTGTGACCAGTTTCTTAAAAATAAATACGCTTATTTTTGTAAGAAATGAGCAATTATCTTTCGGAATAAAGTGCACTAATCTTGTATATTTGGATTTATAATCTCATTTTATTTGTTCATTTAATATTATTTTGTGCATTACTTGGTAAAAAAACATTGGTTTTAATTAAAAATAAATAAATATGGGAACGGTGACACAATAATGTACATCCAAAATGAAACTTATTAGATATGTCAACAAGGCGAGATATAAAAAAGGAAAGGTTAGTTTTTATGTTAATTCAACTTAAAATATTACCCCAGATTGGAGTATTGATGATAAGCCTGGCAACACTTGTTGATTAGCATTTTATTTGGTTAAATTGCTAATTTAATGCCTTGTTTAATAATATTAGAACAAAATAATACTTACAGGTGGAATGTAATATTATCCTTTTGTAGACTTGATGTCGCTGAACGCTTTTTACACCAAAATACACTGCAATTCGGCATTTCTATTGAGACGCTATTACGCATGCACTGATAGGTGACTTATGATGCGGAACGCGCGTCAACTAGTTTTATATAACGGGTATGACCGGTGGGCTGGTACCTTTGGCAGAGGGGTACGCCTGTCAGTGGCCTCTCCGGTTGGTTTAATGCTCTAAGTGTCAAAGACTTGCTATTTTTTTGTTTTGATAAACATAAAATATTTTACCTAAAAGGAAAAAACACTTATGGTTGTTCATACAATTATATCTTCTTTAGCATTTTGAACGCCATCTACGCCAATTTAGTGTTTCGGTCGTACCATTTTTCTTCAGCTAAACTTTTTTTTGCCCGACTGCCGAAGTCAAGGAGGGTAATGTTTTTCGGCGTAAGTATGTATGTGGGTATGTATGTATGTCTATTTCTTCTACAGCCTAAATGACCGCATTTTAGCATAGTTATGAGGTGTCATTAGATTCGTATTCATTGTGTGGGTGACATAACGTAGGTACCTACATAATTTTGCAATATAGCGTTGGCACAAAAAACGGATTTGCTTCATTTTAATTGTTTCAGGGAGGCGGTTTTTTGTTTTTCAATAATATTGTCGATGCTTAACAAACATACTCGCAACTTATATAATAAAAAAATAAGACATAATATTTTATGCATAAGTATATTATGAATTATGATTGAAAAATACAAACTACATGGGTGTCACTATATGTTTAAACTATTCTTCTCCTTGCTAATATGCTTCTTATAATATCTCTTTCTATAATAATTATGTCATTTATGAGTACTGTAGCTTGTGAAATTCTGGTGCATTCTTAGGAATAAATCACTTTGCTAAGTCATACTTTTAATACAAATAGAATTAAAAATATTTTTATTGTAGGACAATTAGAACTTGAAGCTTAAAGTATGCTTGAACTAAACGTCTGCCCTCACTATGCTTCAGTATCAAAAGTTTCATTCGGTCCCACAATAAATGCTTACATAAAATATTACTTATGTCTGCCAAATATTATTGCTATACTGCAAATTTACTTTTGCTGTCTTCTGTATTGCAAATTTACAAATATTGAAAAGAGAATGCCTACAATCCTATGAGATAAATAAATTAATAAATAATAATACCAAAACAACCACATAACGCCATCTAGACCCAAAGTAAGCATATAGTAATAGCTTGTGATATTAGTTCTAGAATGAGGATGAACATACTTATTTACTTTTTTTCGTATATACATACATATTATAAAAAATTGCTGTGTATTAGTGATTTTAATTTTATTTTAAAGACAAAAAAATACTGTTTTATGTTCTACAAATTAATCACAATTATATAAACAGGTTCAAGAGAAATGTTATTTTTTTGTTTTTTTAATTTAATTGAAGTTGTGGTTATAAAATACGATTTAGCTCTTTCCGATATTAATTTTGACTTATAATTTATAAAATCAATATATTCAAAATATAAGCTTTATTTTTTATATTTTCTTGTGATTCCATTTTTTTCCCTGGTATTGAAATTCCAAATACATACATATTTCCAAATCTTTATCTATACTTAATATTATAAAGAGGAAAGATTTGTATTTTTGTATATAACGAATAAACTCAAAAACTACTGGACCGATTTCAAAAATTGTTTTACCATTAGAAAGCTACATTATCAGTGAGTAACATAGGCTATATATATATATATTACTAGGAAAAATTAGAGGTCCTTAAAAATTCCTACTAAAACCAATCCAAGGTCTAAAAAAGTTAGCCAAAAAATGTCTTTTATCGCATGTGCTGTGGAAAGTATTGATGATAAAACAAAAAAAATGTTCTATAATATTATAGAAAATAAATATCTACAAAAACTTCGCGAGACCATATGTCCAACTATTGTAGTTGTCACTATAACTACGTTTTTACATTTTAAAAGTTGATAAAAATGCCGATCAAAATCAGACGATGCTATCCCCACCATTTTAATAATTCTTATCCAAATAAATTATATTGTGTACAAGACTGTTTCAATACCTATTGACTACTTTTTGCGATATTGAAAACGGACGTTCCATTTAAAAGATATTACGAAATTAAAAATGTCAATATTAACAAAAAATACACGCCGCTGCGCTGGTGTGGCTCCAAGCAGCGCGGCAGCAGCGTAGTGAGCAACGCGGCGAGAGAGAGGGCGGGCACTGAAGTGCAGGGCACGAGCGTGCACATCTATGAAAGTAATGTAAATTTTAAAGTAATGGAAGTTTTAATTAGCATACCTATAACTTAAATTATCTTTATTTGTCTCAAAAAGTTAAAAACCATTGTGAACCACCACCTTCACCAGTGTGAAGCCGGGGCGGGCCGCTAGTAAATAAATAGTATATATAAATATTGTTTCTTCAATTTTCTCGGCAAATATGCATGTTTTAGCTAAGATTAAATACTAGGATGAGTATTTTCCAGTAAAAGCATGAACAAGGAGATATACACAAAGTTATAACGAGGGTTTTTATAGATATGTCAAAATCAAAAGAATTTTAAACTTAATAAAATTATTTTGCTACTCAACCAAGCGAAGTTAATGTCCGTGTTGAATACGTTCTTAATTTTTTAGTTATTATGAAAAGTTAAATAAAAACACTGCCTTAAAATGGCCCCATATTTGGGCATTCTCCTTTTGAAAATCGCTAAAAAATATGCTAAGCATAATAAAATATAGCCAATGTTATCCACTTTATTTATTGATTTTCACAGGTGAAAGAATGTTTTTATTCATTCTGATATGTTACAATCTAGATTGAAACTATGTATTTTATATTTTTAGTATATTTAAAATACAACACATATTACAATTACAAAATTGTAATATGTCTTTTATTTACAATTACAATTTTATTTTATTTTATTAATTATTCTAGGTGTAAATAAACTACTACTTTTGTTTCATAAAAGATCTTTCTTAGAAAAATTAAAAAAAAAACAAAGCATATATTAATCCAATACTAGTTCTTCTTTCGGGACAGCTGCAAAAAAATTATTGATATTTCTTACTATTTTAGTTACTGCGGCATGAAACATAGGGTCACCAATTTCTCTGATTACTTCGTTACCACTGTGTTTGAGAACCCCAGAAGCCGCAGAACCTAAAAAGTGAATAAGTATCATCATGTAATGACAAGTTAAACATCAAAGCTATTACGACGTTTATATAATATAATACTTGTTATTGCACGCTAATATATTTGAAACAAAGATCAAGACAGAACAACAGTAGGTAGTTAAATAGGTGAATGGTAAATGAAATATTTTTATTTACCGAATTTTTTTATAAAAATATAATAATAAAAGATGAGATATTTATATGCATCCCTATGCATATAAATATCTCATTTTTTCTAGGGACTCTAAAGATACATATATTCCTCTTTTGTCTAAATATGAAGAGGATCACAAGGCCCAATGACTTTAAGCATTTGACCTTTATACTAGTATTTTGTGAGTTTTGTTTTTGTCCCGAAAATGTTTAGCAATTTATGAAAATATCCACTAAAGAAGTATATGTGTACAGTTAGATGAGACTGGGGCTGATAGAGCCAGAATTTTTTATTAACGTAATGTCAACGTCCAAGAGAGACCTTTCGAGCACTATGGGGGAGACCTTTGCCCAGCAGTGGGATGGAATAGGTTAAGAAAAATGATATAGTGAGAAATAACACCACAAAGTGGACTCCAAATCGATCAAATGAAACAATTTTACTCCTTTGATATGAATGAAAAGGTATATAAGATTTATAATAATATATGTACTTATTAAACAATTCTCTAATTAAAACACTTAAAGGGATGGTTGTCTTCTTTTTTGAAAAAACCCGTTTATTTATTTGTAATCAATTAAAAACACCTCTGATAAAAAACTGAGTCCCTAGAAATCCCCGCGGTCGCCCTACAAATCAGTGCGGTGCGAATCCGCTTGCTAGATGGACCTAAATATGTCGCTATGTGCAAACCCAGACCTAGCCTCTAATAAAATATTGCGTCATCATCATCATATCAGCCAAAAGACGTCCACTGCTGGATATAGGCCTCCCCCAATTTTCACCACCGTGGTCGGTCGTTGGCCACCCTCATCCATCGGTTGCCTGCTACATTTATAAGGTTGTCAGTTCACCTTGTGAGAGTTCTGTCTACACTGCGTCTTTCGGTTCGTGGTCACCACTCTAAAACCTTTCTGCTTCAACGACCGTCAGTTCTGCGAGCTATGTGTCCTGCCCATTGCCACTTCAGAGAAGCAACTCTGCGAGCCACGTCGATTATTTTGATTAGCCTGCAGATTTCTTCGTTTCTTAAACGATCGCGCAGGGAGAGGCCTAACATGGCCCACTCTATCGCCCTCTGAGCGACTTTGAGCCTTCTGATAAGACCCATAGTTAGCGACCACGTCTTTGCTCCGTATATCATCACTGGCAACACACACTGGTCAAAGACCTTGGTCTTGAGACACTGCAGTAGTGTGGACGAGATAATATATGTTGGAGTAAGCTCGAACGCTGCCCATCCGAGTTGGATTCGACGAGTGACCTCTTTCTCGAAATCAGACTTACTTAATCAGACTGTTTGTCCCAGGTATATGTACTCGTCAACGAATTTGAGCATCGAGCCTCCGACCGTAATATCGACCGAGTGGGTGTAACATGGATATTGGTCATGACTTTAGTCTTGTCCATGTTCATTTTTAGGCCCACTTGTCAAGAGACCGTACTTGAGAAACCTCCTCCTTTTTTTGAAGTCGGTTAAAAATTAGCATTAAATTTTCTTCTTTAAAAACAAATTAAACCCAAAGACCCTTTATATCGGGTCCACGTGGAGGTTTCGAGTTGAAATTAAAACTATATTCTCTCAGGTTTACAGTCTCTTGGAGCTGCAATAAAAATCAAACTCCTACGTTAACGTAAAAAAGATACGACCGTTTATGCCGCAAGAAACGTATATTTCGACACTCTCAAGGGAATGAAAATTCATAGGGTATTTTTCGTTGACTTAGAACTATACAATTTGGCAAGTAATACCGTCTTATACTACAAGTATGGGTGAAAACTGAAAACAAGGTCTTTATGCCAGGAATGGCTGTCCAAACTTTGAATTGAGTTAACCGTGTCATGTGGGGTGTCGTATGAAAGGGCTTTATTGGCACAAGCTTAAACAGATTTTAATTATTTTTATGATGTATAGTTTTCGATTTATGACGAAAAATAAGAAAAAAACCTCTTACCTTTTTTATTAATATAGACAGGTATCATTAGGAAATAAATAATAATTTTGGTTGTAGTACCTAACAGTCTGCACTGTTATGCATACCTGCTTATTAATTTTTTTTTTTTAATTAAACATCATCTTAAAAAGGTACCTATCCACTTAAGTGTTTTGTACTTAGTAGTATCATACATATTACATTATTAAATTACAAAAACAACATACGTTAATACAGCCTTAGGTTTAATTTATTTGTATGATAACAATATTATTATAAATTAGTGCATGCATATGCACTTTTTATACATTAGCAGCATGAATATTTAAATTCGGATGTGTTGTACCTACCTACTTTTCAGAGTTAAATCTTTTCAAATAAATATTCAAATCTTCCCTCTATATAACAACAATATAGGAGCACTTCGATAGATATAGATAAATAATATTAAATATAATAAGGGTAATTCTAGGAATAAATATCTACAGAATCTCCTCGAGTGTGTAGTAGTGTAGTTGCATCAATTACATTGCATTGCAATGTTTTCACTTGCAATGCATTATTTTCGTGGATTTATATTACGCAACAACATAGGTTATTGGCGCGCTAACTCTCAATTTGGCTGTAGTGACTTGTGCCCGTTTATTTTTATAGCGTAAAGCACCCCCTTAGTAAAAGAAGTAGGTAGCACCACCTTTTGATCCAACTGATCAGCATCAACGTCCTGTGTCCCTTTCGCATCTTGCAAGTATATATATATAACTCTTCGCTCTAAGCTGCGCTTGATTGTTCCTAATATACTGAAACTTTACGTTACGATTTCTTTATGCATAAAACAATAATAGCAGATGGTTATATTTTCCTTTCCTAATCATTATACACTAAAAATAAAAACTTGTAGAAGATACCAATTTTTAAGCGGTTGTTTGGTCTTGATTGTGTTATTATAGCTCTCAATATCTCGCTTAGAAAATTGCTGTCCAACAACAGCCGTCTGTTGTGGCCTTTATTGTTGGACAGCAATTTTTATTTATATTAAAGCCATAATTTATTTATATTATTTTAAATCATCGCAAGGTAGGTTACGGTAAATTTTCCATTCTATCGCCTAGTACCACACACGCAGCTATAACACTTATATGTTATAGCTGCGTGTGCGGTCACTAAAAAATATATATAGAAAAATGTCGTAATATGCCTTGCTATGATTCACATTAATAAATATTATAGCTCCGTCTATTGTGACCTTCACTACAGCAAACTTAAATATTTGACGTAGGTTGATTGAGTTTTCAAACATGTGTCAAAATAAAATATTTTTAAATCAAAAGCACTAAGGAGTATTGATAGCAACTTCGACGCAAATCACTTCTAAAATTACTTGCTTTCCCCTTTTTAAACCCGTTAAAGGATGAATTTTAATAAAATAAGATACACGTCTTTCATCAATTCTGTTAAATAATGTTTATGCAAAATTTGAAGTAGATTGGATCAAGGAATCACATTGTTCCATACAAACTTTGTCCCTCCTTTTCACCCCTTTTGAGGTCGAATTTCGCAAAATCCCGTCTTAGTGAGCACCTACGTCCTAAAAGGAAACCCCATGCAAAATTTGAGACCCCTAGCACTTGTAGTTTCTGAGATTTCGTGATGAGTGGGTCAGTGAGTGAGTGAACTTTCGCTTTTATTTATATAGATTATAAACTAAACTTCTGTTTTTATTTTACGTTATATTTATATTTGTAATACATTTAATTACACAAAAATTACAATTAATAATTTTTGTATTTTATTTGCAGAAAAAACTGACGTACTCCTTTAACACGATTAAATTGTATTTTGATTTAGTTAATCAGAAATGATTAAATAAGTATTTTCTAATTTTTAAGTTGGTGCCAAGTGAAACAATAACTAGGTTTACTAGGATTATCAATCCTAATTTGCTGTTGCAGTAAGGTTCTTATACGTGTAGTATTTGCTTGGCACCAACTTCAATATTATAAAATACTTATTTAATTATTTCTGATTAACTAAATCAAAATACGAATTACTTTCTGTTAAGTAAACTTATTTTTAACTTTTTAGTTTCTTCCCGTTTGAAGTCGGTTTTTCTTTGTTTCAAATTATGATTATAGTTTTTATATGACCAAATACACAGAGAGATTCGTCAGATTTTGTATTTTAACTACGGTGTTTTTGACATTTGAGCCATGTAATCCCCTTGAAACAGATTTATTATTTAAAAAATAAAAATTAAAGATAAAATACAAAAGAATAATAATAATCAAATGAGGGTGTTTAGTAAAATTTTCGCCACCAGTTGGCGCCATTTAATTTTCACATTGGGCCAATCAGGGGTTAAATTTCGAAAAGCGCTAGACAGCTAGACCTGACGCATCGGTGCTGCCACCTCTTGGGCGCCATTTAAAAAAAACCCTCTCAGCAATTTTCCTTTATCCTTAAGCACGTGAATTATCAATTTTGTAAATTAAACATCAAAATTTCCGAAATGAGCACTGAAACTATTTGTTTTGATAGCGCTGTCAAAATGGTAGACCTTTTAATAAAGTGGCAAAAATTTTCCTAAACACCTTCATTAGAAGAAAAATCGTTGCAAACCAGTCACTTACTCAAGGCTGCGTTACCATCGAATAAATTTTCAAAAAAAACATCCGACTTTTCTATTAAGTCAAATGTGAATTTAAAACTCGATATATTAAAATAGGTCTTGCCACCTTTCTCTATTTCATCATAGCTCATGTTCAAAGCCGTTACGAAACGATCTAAAAATAAAATAACATGTAATTATAAAAACATAAAAAATCTAAAAAACGGATTAGCTTTGTATTGTTTTGCTGATAAACATTAGGTTACATTTATTACATTCGTACTTTTGTCATGAGAAAGGTTCAGATAAAATATGCTTACGAAGTATAACATTGACAATGCCACGTCCTCGTACATTTAGCGCGAAAAGATTTCCTCTTAACTCGTACTGTCCATGAGTCCTTACAGAACATGAGATTTTCAAGTACAGTTTTGATTTGCGAGCATCGCGACTGGAAAACATTTCAAATAATTGGAAATCAGGTTATACTTAAGTTCAAATTTAAAAAATATTAGAATACTAGCTACGCCCCACGGCTTCGCCCGCACGTAAAATACATTTTGTAACCCTCGGAAACCAGACCGAATTTCGGGATAAAAAGTAGCATAATAATATATCCGTCTCCGACACCGAATCTATCTACATACCAATTTTCATCGAAATTGTTTCAGCCGCTTAGGTGCTGAGTCCGAGCACGCACGCACGTACGCACGCACGCACACACACACTCACACACAACCTTTCGCATTTATAATATTAGTAGGATGTGAAAAGTTGAAAGGAAGTGTGTGAAGATGACAGACATAATAAACATTAAGAAGCGTCGGATGATAAGCACCACCAGCCATAAGTAGAAAAACACTAGAAACAGATAACATTAGAAGTTAGTAATAATATAATGTCACTCAGGCATTACCTTGCCGGATTCTTTAAGAATGTAAAGCAATAGTATTCCTCAAAAGTCTATCACTTGATAACCTCGTATTTTGAGAACGGTACCCTAAAATCTAATGTTAAATTATAAGATTGTGAGCAACTTTCACACACTTCTCTAACATGATCAGCAAGACGGAAAATTTGTCTCAGAATGGCTATTGAAAATAAGAAAATTAATATGATATATTGAATACGTGTAATTAATACCAGTACGCTACGGTAGGTTATACATAAGTCCGCAGAGTATAACCCGCCCCTATGCTTTAGCGTTTGTAGACTATAAGAAAGCTTTTGATTCGATCGAGATCTGGGCGTACTGCAGTCTCTCTACGGTGCCATATTGACTATCGATATATCGAAGTGCTGAATGAAGTAATTGTATGAAAACGCCACCATGTCAGTACGAATTAATGGCCAGAGCTCAGTGATCCAGTTGCAGCGAGGAGTACCCCAGGGAGATGTTATATCACCGAAACTGTTCACCGCCGCACTGGAAGACGTGTTCAAGCTTCTGACCTAGAATGGACTTGGCATCAACATAAACGGCAAGTACATTATTCACCTTTGATTCGCTGACGATATCGTGGTCATGCCCAAGACCGTGTAGGATCTCAGTGCAATGCTCGATGACCTCAGTAGAGCCCCTCGACAAGTGGGCCTAAAATGAACATGGACAAGACTAGAGTCATGACCAATGTCCAAATTACACCCACTCCTGTTACGGTCGGAGGCTTGATATTCGAATTCTTTGACGAGTACATATACCTAAGACAAATAGTCCGATTAGGTAAGTCCGATTTCGAGAAAGAGTCACTCGTCAAATTCAATTCGGCTGGGCAGCATTTGGGAAGCTCTACCACTCAGCGCCCAAACGGCTGAACCGATTTCGATAAAAATTGGTATGTAAATTAATTCGGTGCCAGAGACAGACATAGGCTACTTTATATCCCGAAAATCGCTCTGGTTCCCAATTTATACTCATTTCCATGCGGGTGAAGCCGTAGGGCGCAGCAAGTACATAATAAATTGAAATCAATCTAACTTAGCTTCGAGTGGGTGACAATTTTTTAATCCATAAATTTTGCTGTCAATTGCAACAAATTTTAAATTTAATTTAGTTCCATTGATAAAATCGAAGTACGCAGGGTCTAAGTTCTCAACACCCAGTTCTGGTATACCAGCAACAAATTTTGGTATTGTTCTTATTGTGTTCGCTTTTATACATTTTGCATCATTCGCCTTGCATTTTTTGATGAACGGAGCTGCAATGTAAATGTAATGATTACTGTGATTTTACAATTTGTATGTTGGCCTACTGTTCAGGTTTAAAAGGAGATCGTATTGCTAATATTATATGAAATAAGCTTGGTAGCAGCTTCAATTAATAACAATTATATTCATGTCCAATTTAAGAAGTGTTTAAGTAATTATTGTTCAAATCAATTCAAATCATTTATTCATAAACTTACTTGGATACATATTAACATACGACTTAATTGTGTAACTATACGTATTATAATGTTAAATGCCTGTACTAGGATATAATTCCTGTATCACAGGCGAAAATAGCGCTAAACTTTATTGATAAATATCTATATTTATTTACATTTAAAGTAAAAGAGTTATATTGTACAATTAAATATGAAATACTTAACCTACTATGTTAGATCTAATTTTCTTAACAAAAATACATAGCAATGTTACGTAATTTAAACGTTCGAGGCTATTTTATCGAGGACAAAGTACTATGCTTATGTAGGAAGAAAATGATATCAAGTTATACGAATCATCGTAATCAACAGAGTTGATGTATGTGAGCTCCGCATATTTCTTAGCTGGGCACTCAATATCTCCCGTCTTGTGATTATTATATATTTTTTAAATCTTGAGCATGTTGCGCATTTTGAAGAGCTATCTTTCTTTGTGCAATCTGGTACCGAGTGTCCTATTTCTCCACAATGAACACAGGTAGGCGTAACTTCTTAACATGTTTTCGCGGCGTGCCCATATTGGTGGAAATTGTAACATCTTGTTACTAGTGTATAGTCTCAAACAGGACACGATGTCCAATTTCTAAATAGCTTAGTTTGGGTAATTATTACTTTTCTTAAGTAAGCTGGCATTTCTATTATATAGTTGCTGGTTGCAAATTTATGGCTTAATTTTACTTGGGACAGAAAAGATTCTAAAGTCACCGCTGGAATTTTATCCGCTATATTTTGTTCATATATATATGTATTTGAATACCTCCCTTTCTGACATAGCGGCGGGCACTCCCACAACCACAATACGAGGTTTATTTTTGTGAGGCTCGTCAGCGATAAGAACAGTTGATGCTTGTAATGCGTGCTTGAGTTTTGTCTCTGTGCTAACAATTACTCCACTGTTTTTGTTTTAGTGTACGTAACGAACGAACTTGTGATTTTATTTTCTCTGGCTAGATATAGTTTTGTACGAAGTTTTTTGTCTCATAACTCGATTTTAATTTATCAAAATCGAGTGATGAGGCAAAAAACCTCGTAGGATAAATGGCCACAGAGCTTAAATTACTTGGTCTAATATGTGTATTAGTAATAAGTGACATTTCCAGTAGTGTACGACTTCTCGATAGTGCTTTTTAGTTCGGAGATATGTGCTGTCAGGTCAGATTTTTCTTGAAGGGCGTCAATGGAGTTCGATGCTTCGACAGCTTTCTGCTTCAATGACTGATACATGACTGCCATTTGTGATGTTCCATGGCCAATTTTACGAAACAAGTTTGCGATTTTAATTTTGTGGGCAGAATTTAGCTTCCCATCAGTGACAATGGAGCAAACCTCATTCAAATGGGTCTCAATGGCCGACATCCATCTCTGAAGTTCGGCTGTCGCCACTACTTCAATAGAGTTGCTAGACTCATGGGCTGAGGTTTGCGATCTTGAAGGCGAAACGAGTGAGCGTGATGGCTCACCCTGATGTTGGTTTGTCATTTTGATAATTACAATTATCACATAAAATTTATAAATTGGTCAATATGTCCATTATTATTAAATAATTAGGTACACTAATAATTTACACTAAGAAAATGCATTGCACAGTAATATATTAAAGGGAGTCACTGTTATTATTGTGTATTTATTCTAATTTTGCATATGAGCACGTCTTGCTGTGGCGAACGTCGAACAAAGTCATTGTCATTGTTATTAATGTAGAGTTGGCCGTGTAATCATTAATCTAGGACATTAAATTATTCCATCTATTACTGTGGGTATTGTAAAAGGCAGTTAAGAGACAGTTATCGAACAAAAAAAATGAAAAAAAAAAAATGGTAAATAATGGTTGTTAATAAATTTACCATTTGCTAAATAATTTTACAGCAAAAATCACATGAAGTCAACAATTATAAACTTACCCAAAGCAGCATTATTAAATCTATTCACATATAAAACAATCGTAATAATCAATAATTTTATAAACATTTTAAACAATGATGGTGAAATGAAATAAGTTTCGTTATCTATGGCAGAAAAATTACATGAACATACGATGTTATTATAAAGGCAATTTTTGTCGATACAATTTTATTCAATATTGCTGTAATTACTAGCAATAATCTCTAATAACAACTAAAATAGTAATTTAATTTTATCATCCAACTATGCCATTTATGCTTTACATAATATAGTTCGAATTGCTGTGGTATCATTCTGGTTTAATTGTGTAACTATTGAATGAATTTTCTATAACCTAATTTAATTTTTTGTTCAATTTAGTCTGCATAGTTCATCGAATTAAAGTGATACGAGTATATTAAAAAATATGTTTTTCTATTTTGTCTGTATTTAAATATTTGAAGTCTAAATTTATTAATATTAAAAAGAGAAAATATTAGATTTTTGTATGTTTATTTATTTATAATAAAAATTCAATGGCAACATATTATTATGTTGCTATTTAATTTAATATCTACGTAATCGATTTAAAATGTTCTTTCACCTTTAGAAAGCTATAAAGAGGACGAATAACATAGGTTTTATTTTATTACGTTTAAAATAATTTTACCAATTTTTTGAATTTTATAATTTAAGCGCCTAGTTGGCAGCCTAAGGAGAGATATGCAAAATCCTGGAATAGCAAAATCACAGATGATTAGCAGGAGGACAGATTACCACAAAGACAGATAATGTACAGTCGACAAAAATACCTGCGAAATCTTCACTCTTTTTTTGTGAAGCTCTTAAAAAAAAGAAGCATAATTTCAAGATCGGAAGTTGACCGGCAATAGTAAACCACAAAAACGTTCTTATCATGAGTATATTCAATGACAATGTTTAATACGTTTGGCTAAATTAAAAAAAACGAATTAAATTTTTTTCTTCTTTCTATTAAACTTTAAATTCTATGTGTTTGTACAATCTATCTATCTATCTATCTTCTGCTATGCTGATCTATCTCCCTGCTAATCTGGGATTTCGCGTATCTGTCCTTCTGCTGCAGAGGGTAAGCACCTTTGTAAACCTGAATGATGCAATACGACACTATTGCAATGATATTTTCTGTAGACGTTATGAGACCGCATGAAACTTTTGATACTGAAGCGAAGTGAGGGCGGACGTTGAGTATAAAATAAATATTTTTTTTAATTATTAGTTTTTTTACGATAACATATTCATTAATATCATTGACTAGCGGCTTCGCATGGGTAGATGTTTTGGAATAAATAAAGATACTTTTGTATGGGAATATAGAAAAGTGCTTTTTTTTTCAGACAATTTTTTAAATTTTCCTCTCCGTAAGAACCATCCTCGTTCTTCAAGGAATATTATAAAAAAAGAATTAGCAAAATCTGTTTAGCTGCTCTCGAGATTTGTGCTTAGCAACACATTCAGCGACTCATTTTTTAACCGACTTTAAAAAAAGGAGGATGTTTGTCTTTCTTTTTTATGTGTGTACGTCGATAACGTCGTCGTTTATCAATCGATTTTGATGATTCTTTTTTTGTTGGAAAGAAGATATCCCAAGTGTAGTACCATGATAAGGAAACCAGGATCTGATGATGGTATCCCAGGGAAATCGAGGGGAAGTTTCGAAAATCGTACTGAAAGACTAAGGCATTTGTTACTCTTTTCATTAAGTATTTTTAGGTACTACTATTTAGTAAAGGTTTGGAATCGATCTGATGATGGAGCTGAAAGACAGTCGAGGGAACTCGATAACGATTTACAGCAATTACTTGGTGTTTGGACTTAAATCATTTCTAATGATGAGAACTTTGCACCCGTATGGGTTTAAAGTGCCATTACAGGTGACCATAGACAGTCGAGGGAATTCCTTAACAGCAGTCATGTCGAGCTTACTTCATACGGTTAAATATTTTAAAATGTTTAGTTCGTACAAAAATAAAACCTAAGCAAGATTTAGGTCGTAAAAAAATTAAATAATTTTAAACAAAAAAAAAACTGACTACAAACGGGAAGGAAACTAAAAGCAGAAAGTAATTCGTATTTTGATTTAGTTAATCAGAATTTCGAAGTTGGTGCCAAGTAAAATAATAACTATATTGTCGTACGGTTCAACTTCTTAAATTACTTTCTGCTAAGTAAACTTATTTTAACTTTTTAATTTCCTTCCCGTTTGTAGTCGGTTTTTTTTTGTTTAAAATTATTTTATATATTATAGATATTTTGATTGTAGTTCTGTGATGCTTAGAAAATACAGGCATGGATTAGCCTGTGTTCAGCGTTGGCTATGATTATGATATTTGTCAAGTGCTTGTGTGCCTCTTTATTCGTAGAAAAAGTAAGCAGAATACATATGTTACAAATGAATTTTTTCGATACAAAACATAAATAATTTCACCTAAAGTTGAGACCCAAGCTTTAGTGAAGGAGAAACAATTCAGCTTTAAATGAAATAACCTCTGCTGCTTTCGAACAACACAAAAACTAGAGTATTCTGAGAGACATCTAAAAACACAATACGTCTCCATGGAAACTCAATACATTCGATCCATGGAACACCGGGACTGCTTACTGCTTAGTACCTTTCATCATCTTATCTCAGAAAGAATGAAACAGCTTATAATTTACTCACAGTAAAAAATTTATTAAAAAAAAAATTCGAATAAATCAGGTTATAATGAATTTATAACCAAATCAGCAATAGGAACATTTGCGAAGAAACGTTCAATGTTCCTAATTATTTTATACACTATCGCTTTTATGATTGGTGTTCCGACTTCTGTGATGATATCATTGCCGTTCTTGGCGATAAGATCGTTAGTCGTATTGCCTAAAATAAAAAAAAAACAATTTTAGTGTCAATAAAAAAACGTTTGAGAAGATGTTGGGATGGAGATATTGGAGATCTAGAAGGGAACTGCAGAAAAGATGAATGGATTGCTGGAAGGATGACGTGAAAGAAAAGCAAGTGCGTGTTAAATGATGACTAATAGAAGAGAAAGTACTTTAATATCAAGTAATATAGGACAAGAGACCGCAGAAGATGTTGCTGTTTGTTTCAGTTATTTTGAAGTCTACTTAATTCTATAATGAATATTGAATTCGATAGGTACCATGTGAGATATTAAAACAATATCAATATATAAATTATATTAATTCATGATGTGTCAATCTAAAAGTTATAATGGTATTGATTTATTTAAAATTAAAGCCTGAATTTATATTTAAAAACCTACAAAAATAGATAAAAATTAAATAAAAGGTTATAAAATAAACATACGCAAGAGTTCGCTGTCTGGGAATAAGTTATCGAACTTGACATCTGATTTCCCTTCTAGATCGTAGGAAAAGTTCCATGTTTTTACTTTCCAGTATTTAACGCCGTCCTTGCCATCAAAGTCTTCATAATTCACTTCTATGTTGAATATTATTGTGTCTGTAATTAAAAAGATAATTTGATGTAAAGAATGATATTTTTCTTCAGCTTTACTACATTTAAATTAATACCTTATCTTTGCATGTACTTTACAAACATTATATGCCTGCATCTAATTTCGCAGATAGCCTATGCTTCTAATATTCAGCTCTTTGTAGTCTTAGTGCTGAATATTCATAAATATTGTTTGATGTTTCGACATGCTTGTTGAAGTACAAAGATATTTCAAAATGGAAACTGCAGTTTTCAACCAAAGCAATACCGAGTAACCCAGATATTATCTTATATTTAATTTGATCAATTTGTGTTTACGTACAATAAGTTGAAAGATAACACTTGTTATTCAATTAGTCAAGTTATCTTCTTCTATGTATCAAATCGAGATTTTAGGGTCTTGGACAAACTACACTATATAAGTTTTTTGGACACTCACGATAATACTCTAATGTAAAAAAAATTTGAATTTAATGAAAATCTAAAACGTTTAGTTTCATTAGTTAACATATGTTGAAGGTAACTCCTGTAAAATATACCTACTGAACAATAAATACTTACCTATTTTAACATGCATGTCACCATTTCCCCTGATTTCTACAACAAACAACTGCCCATTCATATCGTAATTTGCTTCGCAGTTTATATTGCGACACTTTAATTTAAGACTAATCTGTTCTTTAGCATGGTCTCTCCTGAAAACATAAAAGAAAATTATATTATATTACGAAATATTGGTATTCTATTGAAACCTGTGGTCTTAATAAAATAAAGAATTAAAGTGTAAAAAAATAAATTATTATACAGCACATACAAGAGCTAATTTCTCACACGGTAAATAAGAACACAAGTGATGCATAATTTTTAAATAAGTATTGTATGTATGTATATGTATATTTTTTTTAAATCTTAACTTATACAATAAATGTTAATCAATATTTAGTTAACTTAATGGCTATAATGAACATGACATGTCAAAATATGTATATTATGGACTAAATTGTGTATTGATGACCTGTAACTTATGATATTAAATAAATTAATATGAATATGAACATGCTTTACGGATGTGCCAAATAAATTCAGTTTCATGTCTCTTTTTGACGTAGTTCACCTCTGGGTTCCGTCAGAAATATGGATAGGTGCTCTACATGAACTAGGTTAGGTGCAAAACACGCAGGTGCTCATCGGATGGGTGCTCTGAGTGAACTACGTCTTTTTTTTGATACACTTACTCTTTACCGATTTACTCTTCTGCGAAGTATTTTTTTTACCAACATATATTATATACGATTGACTGTTGAATACTTTATAATATTTTGATATTATAGATATCAAAATAATATTTTGATATTATAGATATCAAAATATTATAAAGATCTAAAAGATTTGATTTTTGTATGTTTGTTTGTTTCAATTTAACTTAAAATCTAAGTAACCGATTAAAATAATTCTTTCTTCTTTAGAAAGCTACAAATAAGACAGGTAACATAGGCTATTTTATTATATTTAACAGGTTTTTAAACATTTTCAAAAATCAATACTTTTTGAGCGCCTATAAAAATCTGAATGATGTAAAACGTCATAATTGTTATTATATATTTTCTGTAGGCGTTTGTTTTGACACCGAATAAAACTTTTGATACCGAAGCGAAGCGAGGGCGAATGTCTAGTTATTAATTATATTTAAACGAGTAGGTTTATGAGCAGTTAAGAAAGCACGATAGTCAAAAAGCACTACTAGGAGAAGGTTATTAATTAATTATGTATAATTAATTATATTATATATTATATGTTATGTATGTATAATAATTTTTAATCAGTGTATATATTTATGTATTTTATTATGTATTATGTTGTTTTACAACCTATACATTTCTTTTTTTTTATATATTTTCATGATTTATTTACTGCACCTACTTCGTTTATCTCTGCACCACCTAAGGTTGACTGGTAGAGAATGCTTATAGCATTAAGTCCGCCTATGTACCTGTGTGCATTAAGTTTAAATAAATAAATAATTAATTATTTATTACTTATAGTAAAAGTGCACCAACCGACAAAAATATCTAATACCTCAAAAAATCATTGTCAAAACCTTCGATGTTAAAAAAAATACTGTCTTTAGTATTGATTGATGATGATGGATGTACTCGTATAGTTCAATTAAAATATCTAATTACGCCGTGATTGAAGGAAAATGTCAATAATAATATATTACTCAATTGACTCAGATAATTTTTCTGCCCGTAGGCAGTAGAAAAATGGCATTAACGACATTTTGTTGTTTTTTTTAGTGTTGATGTAACATTCTACGTTTATCGTGTGATCTGCGTTAATTACCCATTGTTGCCAACAACGTGTAATTTTTTTTATAATAAATTCGAATTAATCTATTCAACAATATTTAAACAGTTAGCACGGCAACTATATTTTAATTTATGACTAAATTACTGAATATTGGAAACTTATTAATAGTTTTACTACAAAACAAGATGATCAAGCAATTATACTATAAGTATTTAAACTATAAAGTGAGAAAATACTCATCCCACGATAAAAAAATCTATGCGAAGTATTTTTTTTCATATTAAGCCATCATAGACCATCGTATTCTGTTTGATGGTAAGCAGTAGTAAGCTCGCATTCTT
Organism: Parascotia fuliginaria; assembly: GCA_963082885.1. Taxonomy (NCBI): domain Eukaryota; kingdom Metazoa; phylum Arthropoda; class Insecta; order Lepidoptera; family Erebidae; genus Parascotia; species Parascotia fuliginaria. The sequence continues at coordinate 5,506,692 of OY720180.1, read as the reverse complement.
CAGAATTTAGATTAATCTTATATGTATATCTCCTATTAATGGCGTAAACAAAAACTATAGAACGCCATTTGCTGCGATCCAAACATACGTCCCAAATATACAAACGGGTATTTTGGCTGCCGGCGCTCTCACTCACCGAGCGCACACATTAGTATGAAAACTAATATTCTTACGTCGATCTTTTATAAGATCATGCTGAAACCAGCGTGGATCTACTACCGTTATAATTTAAAATACTTCAGCTGTATATTGCCTCATTCTATTTTCGGATAGCTTTAACTAGATCATTATCAAAAGACGTCTACTGCGAAACATAGGCCTCCCCTAATTTTCGCCTCCTTGGCCGATCGTGAGCCGCCCTCATCCATCGGTTGCTCGCCACCCTTATAAGGTCGTCGGTCCACCTTGTAAGGGGTCTGCCCACGCTGCGTCTGCCGGTTCGAGGTGGCCACTTCAGAACCTTTCTGCCCCAACGGCCGTCAGTTCTGCGAGCTGTGTGTCCTGCTCATTGCCAATTCAGAGGAGCAACTCTGCGAGCCACGTCAGTTACCTTGGTTCACCTGCAGATTTCTTTGTTTCTTAAACAATCGCGCAGTTTGAGCCTTCTCACAAGACCCATAGTTAGCGATTTATATTATTATTTATTAGATTACATAATATTTATAGTTTTCCTATAATTAATTTGCGTATGTTGTCTCGACGGTACAATGTTAAAACCTGCAACTATCATTGTGTCATTGTATTGACTTTGTGTCAGGTGAAAAGAGATTTCGTTTCAAAATAGATCAGCATATCAATACGTCTGTATTATATAACTCGACTAGTTATAACACCACGAACTAGACGACGCGACGCAGCGATAGCAGACCTCTCACAAGACGGACCAACAACGATTCGGCCTGACAAGACCTGACAAACCAAGGTGTCGAAAATCGGGGCAGGCCCATGTCCAGCAGTAGACTTCTTTCTGCTGATATAATAATGATGAAATGAACCAACATTGAAAAACATGCATGTTACTAATACTCATTAATAAAAATTTAAATTTATTAAAAAACTAAAGGTCCGCCCTCGCGTCACTTCGTTATCAAAAGTTTCATTCCATCTGCGCTGACATATTGATGTACGCTGATGACACTGTTATCGTTTGCCATGGTAGAGATTGGCTCGATGTCAAGGAAAAAGCTGAGTCAGGATTAGGCAAAATCACGAAGTGGCTTGAAGATAACCTTCTTAGCATTAACACAGAGAAAACCAAATATTTATGTTTCAGTAAGACAGCCATCACTAGTCCTAATGAACACTACGGTATTATCTTGCACACGTTTCTCTGCAACAGAAGGCTCATAGCAGATATAACGGACTGTAAATGCGCTGCTTTAACTAGAGTTTCGGTGATTAAATACTTGGGGATCTCAATTGACGATAAACTTAACTGGAAACATCATATACACACAATTACGAATCGAGCGAGAAAGCTAATTCATATATTTAAGTCTCTGAGACTGGCCGCTGATAAGCAATTGTTACTAAGCACATATAAAGCTTTGTGTCAAAGTGTACTTACATACTGTATATGTGTTTGGGGTGGGGCAGGTAAGACACATATACTAGAAGTGGAAAGGGCCCAGAGAGCTGTACTGAAGGTACTGCTCCATCGTCCATATCGATATCCTACTATACTTACCTATAAGGAAGCTAATGTGTTAACAGTTCGTGGCTTGTTTATATTTCAGTGCCTAAAGAGATACCACAGGTGTCATGTCCCAGCGCTACCCCGTATATCTAAAAGGGTGATTAAATGTCCTATACCCACTTTTAGAACGTCTTTCGCGCGAAGACATTTTAAACAAATTACCCCCTTTTTATATAATAAATTGCTTAAGAAGAATAGTAATATTAAGGATACAAGTCTCAGGCAATTTAAAGTGTTAGTATTCGACTGGCTAATAGCGCTAAATTATGAGGAAACAGAAAGTCTATTAGGAGTATAAGTTATAATAAGTAAAAAATAATATTTACCCCCTAAATACATACGCACAGGCGAAAACACACGCATGCGCACACACACGCACACACAAACACACACACACATGCCACACACACATATACACTCGCACACACACTCACACACACACACACACACACACACACACACACACGCGCACACCACACACATTTTATATACACAAACATTTTTGTTTTCTTTTTGTTTCTTTCATGAAGTTTATTGATTTAATTTATTTTTTTTGTTTTTTTTTTGTTATATACCTATTTTTTATTTTTTATTTATTCTGTTGATAAACGCTCGTCTGTGGAGCCTGCTTCCCACGACACAGGGAAACCTAATGTGGGAAACAGTGTGACAACTTTGTAACACCAATTAGACAGGAATAAATATATTTTTCATTTTTCATTTTTCATTTTCATTTTCATTTTCATCTTACAACAAACTCCTGCGAAAAATATCATAGCAATAGTGTCGTATTGCATCATTTAAATTTAAGAAGGCGCTTAATCTATTGAATTTTTGAAAATGACTAAAATAATATGTTAAACATAATAAAATATAGCCTATGTTACTCGCTGAATTTATTTATTTCTTAAAATTAATGAATTTTTCAAATCGTTAACGTAAATTTTCAGATAAAATCGTTGCAAACAAATAAAGAAACATACCAAAATCTAATCTTTTCTCTTTATAATTTTATTATTAGTTTAAATATGTGAATCGGACGTACTTTCGAGAACAAATTATGTCATGTTAAAGTGAGTCATGTTAATTTAAAAAATATAAATATTTATAATATTCGAATCAAAAGATCGATTTATTTATATAATAATTATCGTATTTATACTTTGTAATCGTATCATTGACCTGAATCTTTAGTTCTAAGCACTTATGAACATGATAAAGGTTGAGATTAAACTTTGTAATAAAATTAAGACAATGAACATTACATTATAAAATCTATGTATAATATGTATGTATTTACAAAAAAAAAGTATTTAAGAATGTATATCCGTATTCTGTGTAGATTTTGTAATAGTAAAAAAAAAAAATAACTTTACCATATAAAATTTGAATTGAGTTTATGAATATTATATACCTAAACATCGACAGTTTGATATAGGTATTAGTTTAATTAGTGGTAGACACCACAAAAAAAAATAAAAAATTCTTAAAAATATTTATACTTTGTGTTTATGCAGATGGAAATCATTAGCGTAACAATAATTTAAATAATAGCCCACAATTACACAATTATACATATTATTATGTATGCCAACAATATTTTATTTAAATTAGTCGTAGATATCATATTTTTTTATATTTACAAGCATATTGCGTAATATAGCTAAAAGGACTCGGCATACCCTTTTAGCAATAATAGTGTTATCCTATGTTTTAAAATAAACGCTTTGCTAGGCAAGCGAAGCGTTAACAAGTTGAGAGTGGGCAGTTTGGATTAGACTTCACGAAGAAAAATGAACTTTTTATTATGATATCCTTCTTCAGAAAACGCGATTGCCGCAAAGAACCTGGGTCAGTCCTAATGGTGCGAGAAAAAATAAAATTGACTTCATCATGTGCACCAGGCGGCAAGTATATAATGATGCCTGGGTGATGTAACAAATATTTAACTCATTGAAAATAAATAGTTCTTTAATAGCTCTTTAACGGAACTTGATAAGTTTTTTTAATATAACTAGCTGCTGATCTGATCATTGGTATGGGCACGCATCGAGGACAAACATACAAAAAAAATATAACTGAATGCTTTTACTTACTTCAACCATTGGGCCTCGCAATTCCTTAAATTGGTTACATTCACATTTGACACGATTAGATTTATATTAGAGGTAGTTCCATTAACGGTTTTAATTTCCAAAGGATCCATAGGCCTCACTCCGAACTCCGGCAAGCCTTTGGAAAATGGGAGTATCGCCTTTGCCATTGATTCTGTCAAACATTTTGTGTCTTCCCATTCGCATTTCGTAATGATGTCTGATACTAAAACAAATAAAAAAAAATTATGATATTTTATGATGATAATATAACTTATATTAAATATTAGTTTTCTACGACGCGTTTTCACCCACGTTGTTGCTTACTGCTTTGCTCCCGTCGCCAGTAGCGTGATGTTACATAGCCTATAACCTTCCTCAGTAACTGCTGTGGTAATTGCAGAGATAAGCGCGTTCAAACAAACAAACAAACTCTTCCGCTTTATATAATAGTATAGATTGTAACAACTTAAAATTTAAGATTCACTCGTATTTTCTTTGCATTTGAACTTTGAATTGAAAGTTAAATGTATATTTTTTTTGTTTTCTTTTTATATAAATAATAGTTTCAAGGTTAGAGCACAATGTATAGCTTCGGTTATTCTTAAGTCGGGTTGAGAAAATTTTCTGTCAAAAACTATAAAATGAACGAATCAAATTCGTTACCAGCGCAGTGATTGTGTTTCCTAAGTGTATCTATCACATACTATGGCCTAAAAAGGCCATGATAACAACTGCAATAATGCCCACCTCACTTGGATTTCACTGACTGCTTACCGTCAGGCAGAAAAAGTCAGAGAGTTTTATAAACAAAATAAAAATAATTTTAAACATCAATATTAAATTATTGTCAACCTTATAAAAAATTGTTTAGAAGAAATTGGAGGCATATTTTAAAATTTAGAGCACACAGAATAATATTAATTGTATTATGTAATGATTAAGTACTTCAAAATATCCATGACTTCAAATAACATTTTTTACAATTCTTTACTGTCCATACAAAGGTTATCTGAAGAAATTGCTCTTATCTAATAGGTCGTCAATTATACTTAATTGAAGAGTAAATCATGAAAAGAAGTTCGTGCTTATACAATAAGGAGTATTATATTCTATATTGTTCTGAAAATATTTTACTACTATTCACATAAAGCATTTAGTTATTTCATGAATTTCGATCAAATAAAAAGCGGCTAATATAAAATACTCCGTACTTCCTACAATTAGTAAAAACAAACACGCGTAAAGTTCATTTCAACCCAAAAGGTGTGCATATTTACAGAAACTAATATTATTAATAATTAAATTACCTGAAATTGCATTTGCGACGAAAATGTAAGATAAACACAGAACAATTGACTTCCACATTCTTATTCGAGTGAAACTATACGACTGAACACAAATGGAGCGCTATAGTAGTTTACCTTCAACACTACCTTAAGGCTTTTATATACCTTGGCTCACATTAACTCGTACAAACGAATGAATCAGAATATACAATTATATTCTATGTCACAGACGCTGTTTTTTCTATTGAGATTCAGTAAATTTTAATTAATATCACTATTATTGTATTATTCTGTGATTATTGATTATTTATATTAATGTATGTTACCATGTAAGTCAATACGGTTATTGAACTTGAGATGCCTCATTCGCAATCATCCGAAACTGTCCAACTGCCAATTTGAAAGAAAGTTTACTATACCTGGAATAGAAACCTTTAGTTCACACAGTCATCGGTAAGATAGATAATAAGTTTTTTTTAAATCTTTATATCAGTAATGGCCAATAAATCATGATTATTATCATTTTAGCCAAAGTGTCCACTGCTAACAGTGAAGCTGAAGTGGCTCCTATAAATTTCAAGATTTGGCTTCAACTACGGCAAAGAAACATTGCAATCGGATGAGGAAGCAGGCAGCTGGTTTAATTCCTGGGATGAACGAAAAACAAAAATTAGGAATTTGACGATGTTCACATTTCAATGAAATCACTTAAAAGCCGTTAATCATAAGCATGGTTTCTAAACAGTCATATTAGATGGTAGTATACACAAAGTGGAGATCTTACTAATGAAGTTTAATAGCGATTTATTAAAACTAGTGGTCGCCCAGTGATCAAAATTCGACTCTAATTAATTTAAATTATAAGTTTGAAATTTATATAGGTTCTATTGTCAAAGTCTACATCACAGATTTTGCCAAGGCTACACTGTTAATTAGCCTCCTGCATTCTAAATCCATTAATCCACATTCATAACTATATAAAGCTTTTGGAATGACATTTCGTGCACATTTAAATATATCTCTCAAATTCACTTCTTCATTCTGTATAATATTAACACTATTTGAATTTTCATTACTATTATTGTGTCTGCGATTATAGATTCCTGCTTTTTTGTCTCTCCCTCCGAGATCCGACTCGTAATGTTCTATGTCGAGGCATAATAAAAATAGAAAAAATCAATAAAAAAAATCATTACGCACACTAGCATAGACGTAATGCACACGACTTATATTTGACACATACGCTTATATTATAAACTCATTCATTTAAGAATAGGTTAATATTGTTTGTCTATAGTCATATAGGTCTCCGAGACGATCAAGTGCACTAGACAAGTCTACGTGATTGAAGCGAATATTGATCGTTCGAAACTTGATCACCTCGGGGACACATTACTGATTATCAAACATAACCGTGTGTGTCAAATACATTGTAGTGTGTGTTATGTTTTTTTATTGTTTTAATTTATTTTTTATGTATAATTTTAACAAAATATTAGCATTCTGCACTCCTTCTTTATATTAAACTACCTATACCTAAGTTTACAAAATTCCATTTTCCTCCATCCGCGCAATTTTTGTAAAAAGGGTCCTGTACAAAGTTTTTGTTTTGCGTTAATGTATAGATTGTGAAAGGCAGATGATTCGCAATCGATTACACAGAAAGATATAAAACGATAGCAAATAAATAGCAAAGAATTGGTTATTAGTATTACATTATAATAATACCAGCCTATTTCACTTTTCCACTGCAAGGCAAAGGCCTCTTTTCATATATGAGAAGGCTAGGTATTAGGCATCACGCTTGCTCAAAATATTTATGAATTAAATTAAGACAACAAACAAACGAACAAACGAAATGATTACGCTTTATATAATAATATAGATTACTTTGATTTTTTTCTTTTTCATGGATAGAGACAAAGTAAGGTTATAATAAGATTTCTTTAGGAGGTTGTGGTAGGGCCTCTGATGGTAATTGCATTTCAAAAGCCAAACTACTGGTATGGTGACCTCCACTATGGCGGCTTAGTGGGATGCTTTTTCACGCCTCGCTTAAAAGACCCAGGATCAAAGTTAGATGGGAACACATGCGCTGGTAAAGAGTTCCAGGCTTTAATTGAGCGACAAAAGTATGAAGTGCTGAACCGTTTAGTTCGAGACCCTTTAGATTCCACTGTAAAAGGGTGGCACTTTAGTCCCGCACGTGTCGTTCTGGATAAAAGGGAGAGGGTGGGATTAATTCAAAGAGCTCTTCAGAACACTCGCCATGGTAAAGGCGATAGAAGACGGCCATTGAGGCGATGTCTCTTCGCAGCTGTAAAGGCTCAAGGGTCTTAGTAGCCTCCGGGCTTCCGATGATACGGACTGCTCGCCGCTGCAACCTATCGAGTGCATCCAGTAAGTACTGTGCGGAGCCATCCCAAAGACGAGAGCAGTACTCCACGCAGGAACGAACCTGTGTCTTATAAAGAAGACAGAGCTGCTCGGGCGTTCAGGACAGCGAGTTTACAGGAGGCGGTTTTAATGACGCACTCGATGTATTTCTTGGAGTTGTGATCTCGGCTGATGTCCATACCCAGGATACTTAGGCTATCCTGTAGTGGTAACGCTGTGTTCTGAAGAGAGGGAAGGGGAAGGAATGTAGATTTTTTTGCAGAGAACGCGCACACCTGTGTTTTCTTGGCATTGAACTCGACCAAATTCTCACAACCCCATTTAGAAATGCGGTATAATACCTGGTCGAGCTCAGCAACAAGTTCTAGGCGTTTTGCCTCGATGTCAGTCTGTTTAGCCTCAGAATGCAGGATCGCCCATGCACTGTACCATCATCTGAATAGCAATGAATGTTGCCAAGAGACAACATGTCATTGACATGCAGAAGATACAGGGTGGGCGACAGGACGGATCCCTGAGGCACCCCAGCGTTGACCTTCAAATAATTGGAGGCCGATCCGTCACAAAGAACTATAATGCGGCGCTCATGCAGGAATGCGGCAATCCAGCTGCATAGCTGGGGTGGCAGACCATATGCTGGAAGCTTGGACAGAAGCGAACGGTGCCAGACTCTATCGAAGGCTTTGGTTATGTCAAGGCTGATGGCCAAGGACTCTCCATGCTTGTTCATAGCTTCACCCCATTGGTGCGTGATATACGCTAGAAGGTCACCCGTAGACCGTTTTGACCTGAAGCCATATTGTCGGTCACTAATTAACGAGTGACCCTCTAGGTAGCGGACTAGTTGGGAGTTTATTATCCGCTCAAGCACCTTGCAGAGAACTGAGGTGACAGCTATGGGTCGATAGTAGCCTGGCTCGGACCTATCCCCTTTTTTGGGAATCGATTGAACATTCACCTCTCTCCAAGCCTCCAGCACAATTCCCGAGGAATAAGATAGGCGGTATAGGCGCGTCAATGCAGGAGACAACTCCGCTGCGCATTTCTTGAGAACCAGCGCTGGAATACCATCCGGTCCGCTGGCTTTCCGAACATCGAGCGACCTTAGTTCCGCACGGACATCACGATGCCTAATACGGATATTAGACATAACGGAGTCGCAGCCAGATATAGTCGGCGGGTGCAAGCCACGGTCGTCGATTCGGAAGTTAGCCGCAAAGAGTTCTACAAGCAAGTTAGGTTTCTCTTGCGGCTCGTGGGCCAGCGATCCATCAGGACATTTCAAGGGGGGCAGCGAAGGCTTGCAGAAGTTGGATTGCACGGCCTTGGCTAATCGCCAGTAGCACATTGCGACGGATCCCTGTCTTTAAAGCAGCGTGATACCCATGGGATGGAAGCAAAGTAATCCCGCATACCGTCCCAGTCTGCTGACGAGTAGTGCCATAGTCGTCGCTTTACCTCCGCACGTCATGGGGGAGCAGTGAGGCGCAGACCAAACAGTGGTCGGGATTACCCAGTGGGGCGTGGACCGAAACACTGTATTGGTTTGGGTGACTCGTCAGCAGTAGGTCTAGCAAAGAGGGCGCTTGACCTGGAATATCTGGTATCCTGGTGGGATGGATTACCAGTTGCGTCAGATCATGCGTGAGAGCGAATGCATGGGCGGCTCGTCCCGCATGGGCGGCTCGTCCCGCATGGTCTGTTCTAAGAGAACCCAACCAGGTCTCGTGGTGGGCGTTATAGTCTCCCAGAAACACCAGTTCCGCGTTCGGAAACCGCTCCTGCGCTAAGTCTGCCGCCTGACTCAGATGGTCAAAGAGTCTACTTGTCTCCAAATCACCGGAGTGGGAACGGTAAAAGGCACGCATAGACCCGACTCAGAGAACCAAGATCTACGTGAAGCCAAAGGATGGGGTAGGATGGGTCCTCTAAGCAGCGCAGACGGCGAACGCAACAATCCGCTCTGACGAATGCGCATACTCCGGCCTTAGCGCGAAAGCGCTCTTCGAGCACATAGCCGGGGTAGTGCAGGTATGCCGTGTCGTCAGGGCGGCGTATTTGTGTCTCCGTTAGGAAAAGCAAAGACGGCCGTGCTGTCTCGAGGTGTTGATGGACGGCGTTGAGGTTAGAATTGAGTCCACGGATGTTAGTGAACTCTACCTCAAATAGCGGGTTGGTGGGGGAGGAAGATGCCGCTGTTTGACCTGCTGTTTTTTTGCGTGCTGCCATGTTGGAGGGTGAAGGGAGGGGCGTGGAAAAGTGAACTGCCAGCCTGCTTGCCCGCAGCAAGGCTAGACAAGGTGCCGAGTATTGCTTCGTCATTTAACTGTGTGGCATGGTGGTAGCCGATCCGCCGGACGGAAGGGCCCCCGTACCCTCTCGGAAATGGTCGCCGGGTCCCACCATCCGGTCACCAACCGGCACGACGAACCACTCCGAGATTATGTGCGACCTGGTGGAGCAGCCTCCTAGGGTAGTTAGGCCTAGTTGGGCCCCTGTACTATGCCGCGGGCGGCCAGCGGCGCCGCCGTTTTTACGGGTCTCCCTGGCCGGCGGGTCGACCCACACCACCCACACAATGACTCCGCGGATACTCAGCTGGTCCCATACATACTCTTGGGTCGATCTTCTATGAGAGGGTAGTACATCCCCGGTCGATCCGACCCATTCATGCTGAAACCAGCGTGGATCTACTACTACTAAATAATGCTTAGAAAACACAACTAAGCCGTTACAGACCATGTGGTCAGAAGAAAAATAAAATTGGAAGAAGAAAGTAGAAGAACCAAGCGAATTATTAGGCTGCCGGCAATCTCAAACATAATAAGGATGAACACAGTTTAGTAAAAAATTATACAAAGATATATTTTTATTGTATTTTCTAATTATAAATCTTGTTTTTGTTTTACATAACTACTCTATTAAGATTTTAAGATACGAGTTAGCTATAAAAATATTCTATTTTTGGGCTATGATACGTAATCATTATTTAATATAGTCTTATTATAATTTTATTACTATTATTTATAATTATGATAACGATTATTATAAATATACATAATAATGTCGTTATTACCATTGCGTGCAAATATAGACACGCACACCTGTTATATTCACGCAAACTTCAAAGATTTACTTCAAAATCTTTAATATCTTGTAGTTGTGGATTTGAAGTTCATCGTCATTATTTCTGTCCCAAGATCCACAGTTAAACAAAAACCTACCGCATCTTTGACCAATCGTAAACCATCCTTATTCATCGGTTGCCTGACATCTATATGTATTAAATCATTGGCCCATCTCCTTGTACGATATCAAGCTGCGTCTGCCGGTTCTTCTTAAACTTCATGCAAAATAAGAATTACCTACATAGACACGAATGCAGCTTATTCAAACTTTATTATTGTTAGCGAAATCCCTTTATACTCACCATTAATCTTCAAAGTGATTGATAAGAAAGTAAACAATTAGTAGACTTAATTTTATAAAATTATTATTCTAAAAGACATGCTAAGAAAATTAACTTACAATTTTATGCAGACACTAGCTTCACGCAGCGCGGTTTCACCCGCGTTAAGTTACATCTTTGGATCCTACTTTGCTCTTGATGTCAGTAGCGTGATGTTACATAACCTGTAACCTTTTTTCTTTTTTCCTGAAGAACTGGGTTGTCAAACACAAAAAAAAAAAACAAATCCGACTGGTAGTTTTAAAGATTATGCGTTCAAACAATCAAACTGTTCTGCTTTGTATACATATTAGTTTTCATTACTGAGTCTCTAGCATTTCTATAGTACTCAACAAATTCGAGGCAGTGCCTTAGTATAGTAGTAATGTAGTCTTAGTAGAGTGTAGTTAGTAGCAGCAGTACAAGCAGTACCAGTAGGTACTTTAAATTAAGATTAATAATAAACCTAAAAAATAAAATAAAATAAAAGTCATTATTTTAAACCAATTTCTTCATTACAATCAGGTATATTTATTTATTTATTAATTAAGCATACCAACTGAATAATTACAATGTTTTATAGCTAGGACATGGTAAAGTTTACATTTATATTAGTAATTACACAAATCACAGGTAGGTATGCCATTGATATTATGATGCATTCAATTTGAGACTACTAGAATAACAATAAGTAAATAATACAATGATTTTATACATTAAATAAATAATCAAGTACCTAAGTATTATAACAAAATAAAATAAAGTAAAATTCAAATTATAACTATGAAATTATAGCTCTGTTATTTATTCTTACAAACTGAGCTAAAAATGTTTAAATAATAAAAAATACTTGAAGTCATTAAGTATGATTAGAACAAAAATCATAAAGAAAAAAAAAACTTATAAATAATTGGAAAAAAACTCATCGTAATTCATAAAAAACAACAACAATTTTATTCACGTTTTTGTGAGCTGAAATAGAATATTTAGTACCTAAAGCGCAAAAGGTATTACAAGGCGCTATTTAACAAAAAATATTCAAACGAAATAATTTATTCGGATATACGTAGTTTAAACAAAAAATTATGTCTTTATTACCCCCAAATGTTAAAGTTATTTAAAGTTAGCAAACCCGGAATTGTACACAGGTCATTGCTTTCGGAAAACATCGGCTACACTTTTAGTCGATGCTAGGGCTAACTTATCACTATAAAAAGGCACGGTGGGTGGAAATCCAGCAAAGTGGCTGAAGGTTACATTGAAGATTTCATACAAAATAAAAGTAAAATTATCAACCAAATAACGAAAAATTTATTTATTTATTTACTTATTAAGTTATTACTCTTAAACTTACATCTATCTTTACAGGCAAGCCTAATTACAGAGAAGTTGAGCTTTTTATCTAGTTTATAACTATATTTATTTCTACATCCTAATACATGATTAAAACTAACCTAAGTACTGCAGATGCAATAAGCACTCTTAGTAAATTCGTTCGGTGCACATGAAAACAGATCTATCCGGTCAGACAGCGTGTTGAGCACACGCAACGCCCGCACAAGCGGCGCGCGCTGCAGCAGGTTGGTGCGTGCGCAAGGCACAACCAGCAGCGGCGGGCGTCGGCGACGCCCTCTGTATTCATCCGGAACGCACAGCTGAACCGTCTCTAAGATACCCGAAAAAATTAAACATCTTTCTCAAGAGATGATCCGCAACCATCAACTTCTGCTGAAGAAAGCTTCATCCCGTCAGATTTTGTCCATGACCAACAAATATCACAATCTCAAACTATTAACATACCTAAAAAACACCTGTCCCTAAAATTTGAAAATTGTTCTCATTTCACTATAAATTTTAACTAATAAAATGTTTTATTCTTGTAATGCCGGTTTTTTTTTACTTACCTCACAATCGAGATGTAAAGCAGAGTAGTTAGCTCGGGTGTAAGCATCAATTGCACCCTCGAACTATAGGCAGCCTCGCTGCGCTCGTGCGCCTAAATATCTCGGGCTGCAATTGATGCCTTACAGCCCTTGGCTACTAATCTACTATTTAATACGAAGTGTTAGTAGTAATGTGGTACTGGTTCCACAGTAAAATACTCGAATATCTATACATATAATAAAAATGTAACTGGTCGCTGTCTGTACATGGAAGATATAATATGAGAAAAATATTATTGGGACCTTTATCAACGCAAATAGAACCCAAAACAATGATTGTTACAATTTTTGTCTGTTTGTCTGTTTATCTGTTTGTCTGTTTGTCTGTGCGTTTGTTCACGCTAATCTCAGAGACGGCTTATCCGATTTAGATGTGGTTTTCACTAATATATTGTGGTAAGCTTCACTTAACATTTAGTGTTTGTTTCATGTCAATCGGTTCATAACTAAAATAGTTATGCCAATTTAAAGAATCACGTCGAATATTTGTTAATTTACTACGAAACCTGATGGAAACAGAAACTATAACAGGTTACGGAATAGCTGATAACGTTTATATTTTTCGGAATCCTCTCAATCTAAACAACCTTCCGTTTAGTTTTAAATGAGTCCAGTTTCCAGTGAGCCTATGTTTTGCGATGACAATTAATAAACCCCAAGGTCAGACACAACTAAAAGTTGTGGGTGTGGATCTAAGTATTAGCTGTTTTTCGCACGGTCAGCTTTATGTGGCTCTATCACGTGTTAGCATTCCTAGCAGCCTGTATGCTTTGATCCCCGATGGCTATACGTCTAATCCATACATCCATACACCCATACATATTATATAAGGCTTTGTCCTGACTGACTGACTGATTTGCAGAGAGGGGGAGGGAGGGAAAGGAGGGAGGAAAAGGAGAAATTTAAGAGAAGGAGGAAGGGAGGGGAAAGTGAGAGGGAAGTGATGGGGAAGTGAGAGGAAAGTGATGGGGAAGTGAAGAGGAAGTGTGGGGGAAATGCGGGAGAAGTGAGGGGAAAGTCAGGGGGAAGTCAAAGGAAAGCCAGGGAGAAGTGAGGGGAATGTTAGAGGAAAGTGAGAGGAAAGTGACGGAGAAGTGACGGGGAAGTGAGAGGGTAGTGAGAGGGAAGTGAGGGAGGGGTGAGGGAGAAGTGAGGGGAAGTGGGGGTGAATGAGGGGAAAGTGAGAGGAAAGTGAGAGGGAAGTGAGGGAGACGGGAGAGGAAGGGAGGGGGAAGGGACGAGGAAAGAAAGGAGTTCTCGAATGGTAGAAAAAGGGAGGGAAAGGGATAGGAAGCGATAGGAAGGGAGAGGAAAGTAGGAAAGAAAGGAGAAGGAGGAGGGAAGAGAGGGAAAAGCGAGGAGGCAAGGTAGAGGGAAGTGGAGGAAAGGGAAAGAGATGCTGGAGGAGAGGCAAGAGATGCAGAAGGAGGTTAAGAGGAGAAGGGGGAGGGGAAGAGAGGAAAGAGGAAACTATAGTGGAGAAAAAGGGCGATAGGGAAGAAGGGGAAGGGTAAAGTCATTGTAGTGAAAATTTGTCTTTATATATTGTACCTATATTGTTTTGGTGAAAGAGGATTTGTATGAATGGGAGGTTAAAAATAGTATAAAAAACAGTATTTAAACAATATAAAACTGTCTATTGGAAACACGATATTCACGCGAGCGAAGCCGCGGGTAAAAGCTATCTATATACATAAAAGCAAAAGGTCACTCACTCACTCATCACGAAATCTCAGAAACAACAAGTGCTAGAAATCTCAAACTTTGCATGGTCGTTCCTATTAGGATATAGGTGCTCACTTAGACGGAATTTTGCGAAATCCATCCCCTAAGGGGGTATAAAGGGGTGGCAAAGTTTGTATGAAACTTCTATAGTTTTTAAAGTAGGATTACCAAATTACTAGAAAATACTCTTTTTTTAATATTCAGAAACCACCCTTATTAAGTGGGCAAATAAGAGTCGCAAGTTTGTGTGAAAGTGGTTTGTCAGTTTTAGCGGTAGCGGGTTTAAACTGGATTCGCCATAGAGACGGATAATACTGATATTTATTGCTGATACAATGTACGATTGCCATAAAATCAGGCACGCAATATTCTCATAGAGGCACCCATCTGAATTTTCACGCGAACGAAGTCGCGGGCAACAGCTAGTATACAATATAATACAAGAATAAAACATTTTAATTTTTTTAAAGAACGAAATTGAGCTTCGCCGTTCGATATTTAAAATTGATGACTATTATACTCATACGAAGACAAGGCTGAATAGCGAAGCGACCTCTTTTGTCATTGGGCTGAATGCATGATGTTTATTGCCAGTATGATGGTTAGATGTACGCGAACTTTTTGAAATAGTGAAGTGTTTTTTTTTTAATTACTTACCGCCGTAGGGCTTTTCTAGCTACATTATTACCCTAGATTACAAGCCCCATTTGGGGGTAATAAGGACCTACTTACCGAATATGAGAGATGTAAAGTTGATTTTTAGAACGGTAGTAACGAGAAAGCAGATTTTAGTAATTTATATCCATGCAGTCAAACTCAGGTTACGATAAAATATATATAGAAGTAACGAATAATCGGTCCCTAGAAGTAACTAATTAAATAAATATACATTATAGAATATTGCTTCTAATAAATTACGAGTATGTATCGTCGGTCGCTGGCTTATAGTAATAATAACATTGTATATCATTAATAACAATTATAACTATACTAGTATACAAGTGTACTTTGCAAAATGTTTTGATAGATATAGTTAAAATCCTAATCTCTCAATTTTCACAGTGATAAAATATATCGTATCGAGCATAAATTAGGCTTGTTTAAAATCTTATAAATCTATATTACTATTACTAGCTGTTGCCCACGACTTCGTTCGCGTGAAAATTCAGATGCGTGCATCTATGAGAATATTGCGTGCCTGATTTTATGGCAATCGTACATTGTATCAGTATTATCCGTCTCTATGGTGAATCCAGTTTAAGCCCGCTACCGCTAAAACTGACAAACCACTTTCACACAAACTTGCGACTCTTATTTGCCCATTTAATAAGGGTGGTTCTGAATATTAAAAAAAAGAGTTAAAAACGCTATCAGCTATTCCGTAACCTGTTAAAGTCTCTGTTTCTATCAGCTTTCGTAGTAAATTAACAAAATGTTCGACGTGATTCTTTAAATTGGCATAACTTTTTTATTTATGAACCGATTGACATGAAACAAACACTAAATGTTAAGTGAAGCTTACCACAATGTATTAGTGAAAACCATATCTAAATAGGATAAGCCGTTTCTGAGATTAGCGTGAACAAACGCACAGACAAACAGACAAACAGACAAACAGACAAAAATTGTAACAATCAATGTTTTGGGTTCTATTTGCGTTGATAAAGGCCCCAACAATTTTTTTTCTCATATATCTTCCATGTACAGACAGCGATCGGTTACATTTTTATTATATGTATAGATATAGATATGAAGCGGAAGAGTTTGTTTGTTAGTTTGTTTGAAAGCGCTAATCTCTGGAACTATCTGTCGGATTTAAAAAAATCTTTTTGCTTATGATAGCCCAGTTCCCAGAAGGTTGTAATATCACGCTACTGACGACGGGTGCAAAGCTGTAAGCAAAGACGCGAGTGCAATCATAATAACATAAAGATAAAGCAAATGGATAAAATTCATCAGTTTAATATCATTGCCAGTAATATAATAATAATATAATAATATTCTACCACATTCACACAGCGCCATCTAGCCCCAAATTAAGCAATTATATTTGCTTGTGTTATGGGTACTAAACAACTGATATACTACTTATATACATTTTTTTTTTGTAAATACATACATATTATAGATAAATTACACCCAGACACAGAACAAACAATCATGCTCATCACACAAAGGTTTGTCCTGGGTGGGAATCGAACCCACAACCTCCAGCTTAGCAGTCAGGGTCACTAACCACTAGACCAACAGGCCAGTAAGGTATTTTAGTTATTTTTAAACATTGTTTCCGGTAAATTAATGATAATAGCATGCAGTGACTAAGTAAAAGACGTAGGTACTTTCAAATAATAGTAATATTAGAAAAAATAGTTAAGTATTAAAACTATTTACATTTATAATATTCCATGGTCGTTAAACTTCTGGATTCCACTGACTGCTTACCATCAGGCGGGGTGGAGTCACTTTGGTAGGCTATACTATAAAAAAAAAAAAAAAAAAACAAATCCCTTTGTGAAATTGTTACAATTATCATGTGAATTGTCTTATTAACTTACTTAATTAGTTTATGTATCAGTATTTATTTATAGAAATGTAGGTATATATGTGTTAATAAGTATTTTATGTTTTTATATACAGATTATCTAGGTTCATCATATACTTCTTCTGATTTTTATCACTAACATCATATTATCGGAACATTATTATCCCACTTCAGGGAAATGCCTCTTCTCATACAGAGAAGGTATGAGCATTGATCGCCACGCTTGCACAAGGTGGATTAGCAATTTCAGACTTCCTTAGAAGTCCAGGTTTCCTCACGATGTTTTCCTTTACTGTCAGTAATGTCCAGATAAACTAAGAAATTACATATGTCAAAGTCAAAGTCAAAGTCAAAGTGATGATTTGACAAATCACATTGATCCTTGCCCGGATTCGAATTCTCGTGAGCGTCAAGATGAAGGGACCAAGTCTTGGATGTCTGTCATACATATACAAAAGATTAATACCATTAATCTACTATTTGCTACCTTTGCTATAATTTTAGCTACCTCTTCATTAGGCATATTATTTAACAAAATCTTTGGTCCCTCCATTATGACGTCAAGTTGTAGGGACCAAAACGACAGACTGCTGATATACCTACTGCTCCCTGGATTGTTCTACCTAGTTAGTGTTTTAATACCTTAATTCTACCTTAATAATATTGATTTGGATTGACCGATACATTTATAATTTTAAAAATATCGACTAATACAAGTTGGTCGTATGGCTCATCTTAACACAGCCAACATCGCGAACTGAATATCTAATTATATGACGAATTAGTCGGTAATTAGTCGACATTAAACATACAATTTCTGGCTCTCCGTTCAGAAGTTATAAGGGGATATTGGTGGCTATGCCAAACTGAGCGCTTAGGTTGGCACAGCCACACTGTATGTCGAAAACCATAGTACGTAGCAAGTATCTGATTATGCCCAGAGTTAGTCGGCAATTAGTCAAAATTAGTCGCTAAATTCCAGAATTTTGCCTTGTCCTTCTAAAGCAAGATATTTGAAATTTTTTTTTACATAAATTTAGCAATACAAGTACAGTCAACGCCACATTGATTAATTGAATGAACACACTATCAGACACTAAAAGTTGTGGGTGTGGATCTAAGTATTAGCTGTTTTCGCACAGCCAGCTATATGTGGTTCTGTCACGTGTTAGCAATCCTAGCAGCCTGTATGCTTTGATCCTCGATGGCTTTACGTCTAATATTGTATAAAGAATATAGGGAAACATTACTGTAAAGTATTGTTTTTAACTTTTTTTTTTGGTACCGTTCCTAAACGACGATTTTTAAAATCCAAAAGATATATCCAAAAAATGCTGCCCAAAATCACTATTCCACGCGGACGAAGTTGCGGGCACAGCTAGTGATAAATATTATTGATTCATACATACATGTCTCCGACTGTACATAAACTAATTGTATAAAATAGAAACAATTTCAAATATCTTGCTTCAGAAGGACCGACCAATTCTGGAATTTTGCTACTAATTTTGACTAGTTACAAACTAATTCGTCATGTATTTAGATTTTCAGTTCGCGATGGTGGCTGTGCCAAGATGAGCCATACGACCAACTTGTATTAGTCGATAGTTTTAAAACTATAAATGTAACGGTCAATTCAAATCAATATTATTAAGGTAGAATTATGGTATTAAAACACTAACTATTTTTCATTCTCATCGTTGTAGTTGTTGGAAACACTCGTGTACATATTTTGTTCCTAATAATCTCATACAAATATTGCAATTAAGTATTGTTTTCAAGAGAAACGCTATTTTTGATTGACTTTTACTGTGAATAATAAGTTAAAACGTGTGTGGTGAAGTTGTCAGCAATCACAAGCGCCCTCGTCGGATTGCGGAGCCACAGGTAGACAGCAGCCATTATTGCTCTCTTTCTGTCTCACATTGCATCGCTCCAGTGCGTGCGCACCGGATAGCAATACAATGAATTGCGCCGCATGTCCGAAGCCGATCGAGAATGAAGATTATATTAAATGCCGTCGTTGTCACCTACATTATCACTGTTTATGCATTTATCCGAGTGAATATGATCAATCGAACACAAATTAATGCAAAGAAAATTGGATGTGCCCCATATGTCTTAGCAAACAACCAAAGGGTGATAATACTAATGCACCTTTACGTCCGTCTACTCCAACCGCCCTGGCGCAGGCCACATTTAACGTGA
This sequence comes from Parascotia fuliginaria, assembly GCA_963082885.1. Classification (NCBI taxonomy): domain Eukaryota; kingdom Metazoa; phylum Arthropoda; class Insecta; order Lepidoptera; family Erebidae; genus Parascotia; species Parascotia fuliginaria. The sequence continues at coordinate 5,487,351 of OY720180.1, read as the reverse complement.
CACGTCGCAAACAACAAAATAAATGTAGCGACTCTGTGAAGGCGTCTTCTAACGACTCGTCAAACTATGTCACACGTGCGGAGCTATTGGACATCTTAAAACAGGAAATGCGGAGTGCTGTTAGGGACTGCATGGTGGAGTTCAAGACATCTTTGAGTGTTCAACTTAGTGAATTATCTGATAGTATTAACGAATTTAGGCATTCATTAGATTTTCTTAGTGATCAATTTGATGTATTGAACACAGCTGTCAAAACAAATAAATCTGAACTAGTATCCTTAAAAAAAGAAAACGACACATTACGACTGGAAGTAAATAATTTAGCTAATCGGCTTAACCAAATGGATTAATTGTCTCGTGCTTCAAATGTAGAAATACAGTGTATTCCTGAACACCCTTCGGAAAACATTATCTCCATAGTGAAGCAAATAGGTCATACTACCGATTGTAAAATTAATGATAATGATATTTTATACTGCTCACGTGTAGCTAAATTAAATCCCAGCACTAAGCGACCTCGATCCGTGCTTGTGAAGTTTAACACTCCACGTACCCGTGACACCTTTTTAGCGGCTGTGATTCAGTTTAACAAAAACAATCCAGATAACAAACTTAATACCAGTCACTTGGGTATAGGAGGCGACAAGAAATTACCTGTATACGTCGCCGAAAATTTGTCACCTGAGAACAGGTCGCTTCATGCTGCAGCTAGGATTAGGGCCAAGGAACTAAATTACAAATATGTGTGGGTGCGTGGGGGCCGTGTTTACATACGAAAGATAGAATCTTCTGAAGCAATTTATGTACGAAACCATGATATCCTTCATAAACTAACCTAGCTATTTATCTGATAACACATTAGCTTAATACTATACAAAGAGAAAAATAGTTTTTCATCCACCTTCATGTCTAAAATAAATATCTACTGTCAGAACGTAAGAGGTTTACGTACAAAAACAACTAATATGTATGTAAATACAACTGACTGTGAGTATGATATTCTGATACTGTGTGAAACGTGGCTAAATAGTAGCGTTTATGATTCGAAATTATTCAACAAAAATTATATAGTTTACCGGCGGGATCGCACGACATGTAGCTTTCAACAAAAAAAGGATGGTGGAGGTGTGCTAGTAGCCGTGTCCAAGCGTTTACACTCAATTAGACTATCCTATTACGAAAGCATGGTAGAAGACTTATGGATTCAAATTAGTGTAATGATAGATAACAAGCCGGTGAATATTATTGTCTGTGGTGTTTATCTTCCATCTCCTTTACAAAGTATTATGTTACAACATTTTATTTCTAACGCAAATCGTGTCCTTGAATCCTTTGACAAAGCACTCATTGTTGGGGATTTTAATCTTAAAAATATAACCTGGTCATCTATTGCTGGCAACTGCCTACTCGAGGCAACGGTAAACCGCCATTGTTACATGTCACAGTGTTTTATTGACTTTATGAATTTAAATAATCTTTGTCAACACAATTGTATAACTAATCATAAAGATAGAAGCCTCGTTCTCGTATTATCAAATATCACTATAAATAACATTGAACGAGCACAACCGTTAAGTAAAATTGACATTCACCACCCGCCTGTGGAATTTACGCTTACGTTTCCTAAACCCCACACAATGTTAACAAAAAATAATAGTGGGAGGTACAATTTTCTAAAGGCAGATTATGATCAAGTTATTAAACATCTAAGCCAAATTGTCTGCGACCAAGTGTTTTCCTCGTGCACGACTATCGACATAATGTCAGTCAATTTTATGAAATTATTAACGAAACTGTTAGGAAATTTGTCCCTATGGTAAAACAAAAATCAAATAAGTATCCCACTTGGTATTCTAATGATTTAAAAAGATTATTACAAGAAAAAAATAAATATCGCATACGTTTTAATAAGTATAAAAACCCACTAGATAAGATATCGTACAATACACTTAAAAAAAGATGCCAAGATTTAACTACAGTATGTTATAATAATTACATCTCTTCTATTGAGTCAGCTATTAAATCTAACCCTAAATGTTTTTGGTCGTTTATTAAACAGAAACGCCGTAATTGTAGTAACTACCCTGCCACAATGCATTGCCAAGGTGAAACAGCACGTACTGGAACTGACATATGCAACATGCTTGCAAAGTACTTCTCATCAGTGTATAAACCCGCTGTCGTATCTACTACCCACCAAAGTAACTTTCACGTTGACTCTCATCCTGGGTCCTCTGATGCTTTGTGTACAGTATCCTTTTCAATTGAAACCATAAATAAAACCTTAAAAGACTTAGATCAACATAAGGGCGCTGGGTCTGACGGTATACCTTCAGTCTTTGTGGCGATATGTGCTGGCGTGCTATCACTTCCTCTTAGTATAATTTTTAACAAGTCATTGGCTATAGGCACCTTTCCGTCAGCATGGAAAGAAGCATTAATAGTTCCAATACACAAGTCCGGGGACATCACTATGGCTGACAACTACAGACCGATATCCATATTATCTGTATTTGGCAAAGTGTTCGAGTCGCTCCTATGTCCTCTTCTAAATTATCTCACTAAGCACAGTCTGACGACTAGTCAGCATGGTTTTGTCAAGGCGCGTTCTACGACCACCAATTTGTTGAGTTTTGTCTCCGATCTTATTGAACTGACTGACTCTCGTGTCCCTGCTGACGTCATCTACACTGATTTCAGCAAAGCGTTCGATGTCGTCAATCACAAAATTCTGATTCAAAAATTATACCGCCAAGGAATAGCTGGGAACTTGCTAAACTGGTGCGCCTCTTACCTCGAAAATCGAACTTCACGAGTCGTATGTGATGGGCACATTTCTACCCCTTTCAACACCCCTTCCGGGGTGCCGCAGGGTTCCCACCTTGGTCCAATATTATTTAATATATTTATAAACGATGTAATATCATGTTTTAAATTTTCTAACGTTTATATGTATGCTGACGATCTAAAATTCTTTAGAGCAATTAAATCAAGCAACGATACCTATCTCCTACAAGACGATGTAAATAGACTGGCTCAGTGGTGTGTTGAGAATAAAATGAGTTTAAATGTAAAAAAATGTAAATACATTCGATTTACAAGAAACACGAAAGTGACACCGGCATTCTCATAGCCACTAAAAGCTGTAGGATGTTAGGCTTCATACTTAGAAATTGTAAGCACTTTAAAAACACACACACTAAAGTAACATTGTTTAATTCCTTGGTCAGATCCAACCTTGAATATTGTAGTCAAGTATGGTCTCCACATTACGATATACACATCAAAAGACTAGAAAGGGTTCAGAAAAGATTTTTATATCATTTGTCTTACCACTGTAATAAGGCCAAGGAGCTTAAAACTTATGAAGACCGCCTGCGCTTTTTTAAATTACAAAGCCTTAAAGATCGTAGACATCTTCTTGACCAGGTTTTCTTATTTAAGCTTGTCAATGGAAGCTTAAATTGCCCTCTACTTCTCAATCGAATAACATTTAACACCCCTCTAAAATTACCTCGTGGATCTAGGTATTCTGTTTTTGTTCCAAAGAAAGCAAGAAGCAATCTTGGTCTCTACTCTCCAATTAACCGGCTTCAATCTCATTATAACGCAATTAGTAAAGATAACAATACTGTAGATATCTTTGGACAAAACCTTAACAAATTCAAAGTCACAATTTGTAAACAATTGTTAACTTAATTGTAATGTAATGTTATATTTAATAATTTATATTTGTGTTAAGTTGTATGAATTTTATTTTAATGTTTATTGTATTTCCTATGTTTCTATATTTCAAAAATCATATTACGTATGCTAATACATAATTATGATTTTTTACTGCTCATTAAACTAATATTGTACTTAAATTTCCAATCACAATTTCATGCATGCCGTGGCAACCTTTAAGTAAGGTAGCACCAAACACTAGCAATTAGCAATAATGTTAATTATGTAACTGTAACGGTGTATACTTTGTTGGTTGTCCTAAATAAATAAATAAATTAAACTAGGTAAAACAATCCAGGGAGCAGTAGGTATATCAGCAGTCTATCGTTTTGGTCCCTCCACATTGACGTCATAATGGAGGGACCAAAGATTTTTTTAAATAATGTACCTAATGAAGAGGTAGCTAAAATTATAACAAAGGTAGCAAATAGTAGATTAATGGTATTAATCTTTTGTATATGTATGACAGACATCCAAGACTTGGTCCCTTCATCTTGACGCACACGAATTCTCGACATCAAGTTTACGAAGCGGGTGTCTTCAACACTGGGCCATTATGACTATCTTGTTATCTACATACCTATTTCCGCTTTTAATTTTTAAACCTGACGTTTTTTTACATCCTATGCTTTATTTACTGCACCTACTTAGTTTGGTTATCTCTGCATCACCTAAGGTTGAACGGTAGAGAATGCTATGCCTGTGATGAAGTTTAATATTTTTTTTTGTATATGTGTATCGATTTATGATGTAGATAGAACAGATGGAGGCGTAGTGAAAGAAAGAAAGAAAGAAATACATTTATTTTTTGATTTCAATCAACAATAAAATAATATAATTTGTTAAACTAAATTAAAAATTAAATGCAGTGTATGTTTGATCCTAATTAGGTGAGAGACAAAAATGGTCTTAGCTCAGCTTTTTGCTATCTCTTCATTGAAGAGGTAACGTTGTTATTGTTATTATTCTGCTAGAACCTACTAATCACAGTGACAAGCAATATACAGGATGTTTGGAGGGTGAGTAGCCATAGGAAAATGGTCGATAGGTGATGCTGTTGGCTATTTGTTGCGCCTAATTAAAAAACATTTTGCCCTAAGTTTAACGAGTAATTGTTATTTTAACATTTTTCTAGAAAATCTAAAAAAAATATTAAAGTTTTTAACAAAAGAATGTGCTTTTGTTAAAAACTTTAATATTTTTTTTATTTATGACCAAGATGCAAAAAGTTATTTAATTATTTAGTCTAGTGTTGTGTTATTAAGATTTAATCATAATTTCGTACAAACAATTAAAAAAAACAGTGGAGTGTCAAACTTCCACGAATCGATAAGTAAAAATGTTATGTCAAGTTACCAATGTAAAAATAAAAAAAAAATTAAGCAGTGTGGGATTTTCAAATGTTTTTAAAAACTTCACTAGTTAATATTCTTTCTATTGGGATGTAAAATGTACCATAAATAATCAGATAACTCAACAAAAAAATCGGTTTGTCTTCAAGGATGCAATGTATACTGTCACATTTTTATAACCTATCATATTGGTATAGATCTATACATATTTAAGTACCATATTAATAATGCAATATAATATAGCATAATGTAATTATAATACACATCAATAGTTAAGTAAAATATTAATAAAATACTTTATTTGTATATGTGTATGAAGCTTAAATAGCAGGAAAAGGCCAAATGTAACCGAGTGTAAAATATTCAATGTTATAACTAATAATATAGTGCCACTCGATGCGGTTTATAAGAAATCGCATGATTTAAAATTTATTTTTTATTTCTTTTCTGAACGTATTTGAATTATTATCTAAAATGACAAAAAAGAAACAGATATTGTCAATGTCAAACGTCCACAAACGAACAACTTTTGCTCGCAAATATCAAAGTACCAATACCTACGTCTACGTCGTTTTTGAATGTTAGCTTGCTCGTTGTATATTTAAAAATTATTAAGTTTCGTGCAGTGACAAAATAGATTAAAATTATGCAATTGTAAACAAACAAAGGTACATTAACTCCAAGAACTTGTATTAAAGTGAACGATTTTGTAAAATAACGCCTGCCCCTTCAAACAACCTGAAATAATTTCTGTTAAATAACAGAGATGGTGTTTAAATTTCTTGCGATATGTAGACACAGACTTCAAAGCACGTAAAGAAGGCGGCAAATCATTCCAGCAACAAGTGGCGGCTAGCTTAAAACTCTCACGAAAGGCAGTTATCCAGAACAATGTCTAGGTATAATGAACAGGTATGTAGAAGTCCGTGTACTATAGATGTTGTTGTTGTTAGGTACGAAATAATCAGAATTTATTGCCTGTATATACAGCTGATGGTTGACAGTTGACACTTTAAGTTCACACAGCGTTAAGACGTTTTAACATGGCGACTTGAGTGTCCTAATAACAATCGGTCTTTTAATCTGTATAATGTCGTTCTACAAAAATTGAATATTCCCCTCCCTATCAATTTTCATTCGCTTTTGACTTATAACTCTCCAAAGTTACTGTACATTCTTTCAAAATTTATTAGCGATAATAATATAAGATTATAATAATACATTTAGTTTAGATCAGTGTTTCTTGTTGCTGTTTAGTTTTTGTGCGTAATAATGTCATTGTATATCTCATAATAATCATTTATAACCGTTATTGTAAGTTCACTCTCTTCTTAGCTACTCATTTCAGTATTGTGAGTTATTGTTTTTTTTATTTTTTGTTTTGTGTTTGTCGCCTGTGCAAAATTGAGTTAATAATTGATTTACTGTTCTAATTAATCTACTACAATATCATTGGCAGAATTAGTCGATTTTGCTCGGCTCAGTTGCCAGAATAAAATAAGAAGAAGAAGAACATGGCGACTAATGTATATTGAATAAATTGGTGTTAAGAAACAGATTAAAAAAGTTGAAAACTTTGAATTTAATTTTAAAATTTCGTTTGCTATTTTATTAACTAAAACTAACGTTTTCCGACTGCTTTTTACCTAAGCTATCTCAATAATATATTTTAGATTTTTTCTCATAAAGAGTAAATTACCCTATTCTTGAATCCCGGTAAATTGTAAAAACAAATTGTAAAAGCCGACACGAAGAATGAAATTTAATAGCTTCATTAACAAAGGTATAAAAATACAAGAAAGCTAGCTATTGAAATGAAGAATCATTCGTTGCTGTCTGTGTGTTGCATTTCCGTGTTTCAGTGGGCATGATAAAAGTCGGTACCAGCTGTTGCCATGTTGATAAAAGTCGTTAAATCAAGTCGAATGTCTCTATAATAAATTACGGGCGATCTGAACAGATCTTGAGTCTAGGTTAATCACTAACCACTCAATACGAAGAAGTTGAAGAAGTGAAACCCTAAAATTATTCCACTGCTTTGATTGACGTTACAGACTAATAAACTAGAGGCTAGGGATCAAGGGATGGGGACTCTGCTTACACTGCTAGATTATTCACGCGCAATAACTATGGCTATCTTAAGACTAAACAGTTTTAGCTTTTGGACTTGTTAAGGAACACTAACTTATATAAATCCTCCTATTCTGGGGAGTTTAAAACGTTCTTAGAAATGTCGAAAATAAACAATTATTAAATAATTCAACTACATGACGCCTGTCATATTATTAGACAATAATAATAATTGCTATCTCGATCACAATATCAACAAAATTTTCGCAGGAGCGTACTTATTTTAAAACACTCCTGTGAAAATTCAACACATTAGTGTTGAATTTATGCAACGAACTCAAAATTGCGTTCATTCACAATTTTTTTCCAGGCACATAAAATTTGTATTGTTTTAATAAAGTTTCATATAGGTAGTACGTCTTAAGATCACGGCTAATAGATGACAAAATCATTTTGGAACTACCAAACAAAATATTGGATCAATGACAAGTTTATTGTAATAATTACACATAAATTTTAACTCTTCGTAAACCGACTGATTGACTGTTTACCACCACTTATCGATAGAACAACCGATTGTTATAGCTGTTACACTATTATTGATAATAATTATACTTGTCTTATAATTTGCAATAATGCTCGACATGGCTAAACACGAAGGCAATCTACTTGTAGTATATTTAATAATTAATATAATTACAGGCAAATGATAGCGTAATCCTATTAATATTATAAATGTGGCAGTTTGAGTGTATGTATGTGGTTGTGTGTTTGAGTTATTCCGGTCTGATCCCCCAGATCTGATCCCCTGAGATTATTATTATTCTTTAATTCGGTTCTGATCCCCTGCATATTTAGTCATTCCGGTCTGATCCCCTGAGTCTTTTTGACAGGTAAGTACAGTCAAGAGAAAAGCAGTTTATGTATTATTTAATTAAAAAAAAAAATAAGTTGTTGGACAATCTCTGCTTACTCCATTAATGGGAGACAGGCATGAAGTTGTATGATGAAACATTAAATGCAGTAAACATTACCCTAATATTAAATATTTCACAAAAATTGTACTAGGCTAGCAGAAGGTTGTAGGAGGTTGTTTGATGGAAAAATTTCTTTTTTATAAATATTCATTTTTCAAGGTCTGATTATAATAGAATATGTTAAAAAAAATAGTGCTAGGCTAGCACAAAATTGAAGGAAGCTTGCATGATCGAAACTGGTATTTTTTATTTAATTACCTCTACTGTACATACTATATTACTAATAAATACTATTTTTCAATAAAAGTACTAGGCTAGCAGAAGATTGTAGCAGGTTTGTGTTGTTTATTCTCAATTTAACCTTCCGGTGATCGCGCGCAGTCTCTGAGACCGCAGCAAACTTATTAATCCTCTGTTATATCCTCAAAGGCGTGAGAAACTCTCTTGGTAGCCCTATGACATTTATCGCATGCACCTTTGCTATGCCTATTATTGTTAGACCACGCTCGTTTACTGAATCAATCAATAAAATAAAATTAAAAATTCCAATATAATAGCTTTCCGCGGCGCGGTTTCAGTTCGGTGTTTGGTGAATCTACCTACATACCAATTTTCATCGAAACCGGTTCAGCCGTTTAGGCGCTGATTGGTAACAAACTCACACACACACACACACACACACACACACACACACACACACACACACACACACACACACACACACACACACATAGAAACTTTCACATTTATAATATTAATAGGATGACAAATATAATATTAGTAGACATCCGTTCTCGCTTCGCTTCGGTATCAATAGTTTCGTTGGGTCTCACATCAAACGCCTGCATTTTATATGTTATTGCAATATTATCTGCGTCTGCGAAATATCATTACTACACTGCAAATTTACTTTTGCTGTCTTCCGTATTGGAAATTTACAATTACTGAAATAAATTGTTTAAAAAATATGGTAAATATAATAAAATATAGGCTATGATACCCGCTCCATTTATTGATTTCTTAAACTGAAAATATTTTTTAAACTGGTAACAGATTTTTAGTTAAATCAGTACAAACAAACATACAAAAAATCAAATCTCTCTTTAAAATATTAATTTAGATTTAGATAAAATACTTTCCAAAATATTTTGTTGTTGTTTTGTTTTATGTTATTACAAATAATTAAAAAAAGAATTCCTATTAATCCTATTAATATTATAAATGCAAAAGTTTGCGTGGGTATATATGTGTGTGTGTGTGTGTGTGTGTGTGTGTGTGTGTGTGTGTGTGCGTGCGTGCGTGCGTGCGTGCGTGCGTGCGTGCGTGCGTGCGTGCGTGCGTGCGTGCGAGCGTGCGTGCGTGCGTGCGTGCGTGCGTGCGTGCGTGCGTGCGTGCGTGCGTGCGTGCGTGCGTGCGTGCGTGTGTGTGTGTGTGTGATAATCTGCGATTCTTCAGAGGAATCTTATGCACTCGGTAATGAAATCGTTCATTCGCTCTTTAGTAAATTGGTGCTATTTGCTACAGGAGAGGCAAAGGAGGTATGTTTGGAACGCAGCAAATGGCGTTCTATAGTCTCTGCTTACCCCATTAATGGAAAGAAGGCGTGAACTTATTGTATGTATTTTGTTGATAACTGTCTCAAAAATCTGTCAAAGATATCTAGGGGATCAGACCGGAATAAAATATTTATATAATTTTTCCTTTTGTTTCTGATCCCCTGCGCGGGGGATCAGACCGGAATAGAAAATTAAATCAAATAAAACCGATCCCCAGGGAATCAGACCTGGGGGATCAGACCGAAATAACTCGTGTGTTTAATACCACTCAGCGCCTAAGCGGCTGAACTGATTTCGATGTAAATTGATGTATAGATAGATTGCCGGAGACGGACATAGGCTAGTTTTTATCCCAAAATCGGTCTGGTTCCAGGGAGAGTAAACAAATTTTAGCTGCGGGCGAAGCCGTCGGAGGCAGCTAGTAAAATATAATTGTTGACAGCGCCATATACTATTTATCACATAACAAGTGTATACCTGTAATGACCTGATGGATCAGTCGGTTTACGAAGAGTTAAAATTTATGTGTAATTTTTACAATAAACTTGCCATTGATCCAATATTTTGTTGGGTAGTTGCAAAATGCTTTTCTCATCTATTTGCCGTGATCTAAACACGTACTACCTATATGAAACTTTATTAAAACAACACAAATGTTGTGTCCCTGAAAAAAAATTGTGAATGATCGCAATTTTGAGTGCGTTGTATAAAATCAACACACTAAGTTTTCACAGGAGCGTATTAAAATAAGTACGCTCCTGCGAAAATTTTGTTGATATTATGATCGAGATAGCAATTATTATTATTGTCTAATATTATGACAGGCGTCATGTAGTTGAATTATTTAATAATTGTTTATTTTCGACATTTCTAAGAACGTTTTAAACTTCCCAGAATAGGAGGTTTTATATAAGTGTGTGTTCCTTAACAAGTCCAAAAAGCTAAAACTGGTTAGTTATCTTAAGATAGCCACAGTTATGGTTTGTTCAAGCAAGTCTTGTATAGTTATTTGAAGAAAAGTCTTTAATTGATGCCAAATTTTCAGAAGGCGTAGCCACTAATTGCTGCGTAATAATTAAAGATTCCATTAGGTGGATAACAAAAAAAAAGTACTTTAAAATATCTGTTTAATGGTTGAGACGTTCTATTACGCGAAAGTGAAGTAGCTATCTGTGCTTTGAGCCTGCTTTATTTATAGCCGTACAATTATAGTGCTCGATATTTTCCCAAGCTTAGGAAATATTAATTTACAGTTGAATTATTACGATTATGTTTTAGGTTTATATTTCAAAACTTTTCCTATTTATTATTAATTATTCCTTATAATATTTATTTTAGTATAAATACACCATTTATGATACATATTATTAAAGTAATCGTACAGTACACAGAACACTGGACGGTCTTATATTTTTCATACTATTATTCGACCTTTTAACCTTTTATTAGTCTAGTAAACAAACCTCTAAACTCGCAACCACATTCTTTTTAATAATTATGTGTTTGTAATTTCGCATCTTTATTGACTGCATAGTCTTATTTAGTTCTCAAGAATGTGTTTTATAATATTTAGGAAATTTAGGTATGCCTTGTCACAAAAAGCTGCTTATTACCAGGAAAAATAAGTTTTAATTTATCTGTTTTAATGAGCACGTCATAAAACATTGTTTATTCAGAACAGGTTAAATAACAAAATAAATAAAACAAACTTAACTAACAAACACTCGTAAGATGGATAACGATAGTGTTGTTGAAGAATACTACGACGTCAACGACAAATCAGCTTTAACCATAGTTTTTATCATATCAGCCGAAAGACGTAAACAAATTTACTGATGTGGAAAGCTAAGGTAGGATATTTTAAATAATTATTTTAATATATTATTTAATTAAATATAATTACTTAAATAATTAATTGTAGTGTAATTAGAAACTTAATCTAAAGTGTAATTAATTTTAATATATATATTTTGTTTTCCGTTGATTGTTCCATTAATAAAAGATAATAGATAACATGTACAGTTTTGCCGTCTAAGTTTACGTCATAAAAAAGTTGTTTACAATTACTTGAACTAGAACTTTGGCTGTCCGCCATTTTTCCATTTATGACGTTGATATTATATATTTTCCACAGCATTGGTCAAATGTATAGTATTTTATACAAATATTATAATGTTATGAATAAAAATAGCAGGATTGGAAAGATAATATGGATGTGCTCAAAACAGGATCAATCAATCGATGAGCCTATCGCAGCTCACTGATTGCATCTTAAATAATATGCCTCTTCTAATTTACGCCGTAACATTCGGTCATTGGCCTCTATCATCGTCGTCTGTCCACCTGACTGAAAAAACATAACAGAACAGATTACAATACTGCATTATAAATACTTAGTTATTGATACCTAAAATTTATAATAAAACTAAAATTAAAATTGGACAACGAAATTAAAAGGCAGGCCATAATTCCTCAATTTAATAAAGATTATACGACAAACTCGAAAAAAAAATCAAGAAATTCTCAAGAGTAAGTAAGTAAGTAAGTTTTTGTTACTTCTTCTTAGTTAACTGCAGTGGTGAAGCGTCCATATAACACGATTCCTGCCGGCTTCCCTTTTAAAATATGTCCTGACCGCCTTATACACATCACGGCTTGCGTGTCTACTCACAGACTAACTAGCCTTCAGAAACTCACTTAGTCCCACCGGCTTCCCTCCTCGGAAAAGTGACTCTTCGCTACTGGTTAATTGTAACATTTACTATCAACTATAAACAAAATAACATAGTTGCACCAGAGCACATGATTTGATTATGCTTAACTCAGAAACAGACAATTTGTTGACAGTTGTTGCCACTACAAGTTTCAACGTTACCAGAGTAACGTTGAAACTTGTAGTGGCAATGTTTAAAAGTAAACAGTCCCGACTCTATTGTATATATATACGAAGAGTTTGTTTATTTGAACGTGCAAATTTTTGGAACCACCATTCGGATTTAAACAATTCTTTTTGCATTTGATAGCCTATCTAACATCACGCTACGATCAACAGGGGCGGAGCGAACAGATAGTGTTCCTATAGATAGAACTATTTACGTTTTTGCAATATTTATGATCGAAACATAATAGGTTTGTTTGTTATTAAGTTATTAATATTACTTTAAATAATATAATATAAACAATAAGAGTATAAATGATATTAGATAAGAAATATAAATGATATTTTAATGACTGTTTTAAAGTAGTAATGTTTAAATTAGATTTTTATTATAATTATTTTTTTTTTAATTTTGAAATAACTTCTAATGGTTTTATAAAATAGCTTTAATAAAATTGATGAAGATTTTATAGGTAGGTATTGTTTTTTTCCGAATGATTTGCCTAATTTTATATTTTATTCAATCAGCCATTGATTTATTTATTAAACAGCACTGTTTATCCTAATTTATACTATTCATACAAAATTTAAATATGTTAAATACCTACATTTATTTCATATTTATTTATTGGCTCGTACAGCAAGATACAAACGTAAAGAAACAAGTAAATATATACATAGAAAACTACAGATGCTCGATATATTAAATTAATTGCGACAGTACAAAATAAAAATATTATAATTATGTTCTTTATAGGCTTTATTTGGAACTGCTGTTAAATGGAGTCCGTATAATTTGAATTTTGAATTTATCGAGACTATTATTAAATATGTCCGTATATCGTTAATAAGCAAATTCTGGTTATAGGGTTATAGAAAGAGGTATTATTGTTGTAAACTTGTAGAGAAAATAATCTTGGGGAGGGATTGCGAGGTTTATAATGGGTGATGAAGTTAAGGTAGGAAAGTAAGTTAGGGCAGTCTGTGTGTGAATGAATGAGTACACAATAAAATAGTTATAATACAATAAATACAACAATAGAATATTAACAATAAAATATAATATTATAATAAGAATGAACTATCTCGTAGGTATCTGTCTCGTAAAACTTCTTGCATGGCATGCACCCTGTCATACGTTTACAAGTCACAAAAATTATTGTATAACGCCTGTATATTATGAAGTACGTAATGGCGATTTTGCTCTGGCAGCCATTTTAAAGAGCAATAATAATATTTTAAATAACCTTTGTTTTCCTATTGATATAGTAGTGGTGGTGAAGAAACGAGTTATTCCGTTCTTACAAATACATCCTTTAAACGTGTCTAATTCATAGTGGAGCTTTTAGAATCAGACCTGTTGCATTACAATTACATTACGTTTATACATCTGAGTTGTAACATGAAGAAGAACTAACATCAAGAAGACTAAAGGTAGGTACGAAATCTTTTAGGTACGAAACTCATAAAAAGGGATTCTTTGAAGATTACACTGTTTTTTCAGGTACGCAAACTATACCCGCAACCTCATGCACAGCCATCTTACGCATTCTTACTTGTAGCACAATAATTTCAATAAGAATTTTGTTGTTTGATGTTGTCTAATTGGTAACTCTGCATTGCAATGTATAATATTATTTAAATTTGATACCTAAATTTTTGGTTATATAATGGAATCCAGAGCTTCGGTCAAAACATTCTGTTGTGAGTAACACATATTGTCGGAAGTACAGTCTGTGTGAGCCATGTTTTCATTGTTAATATTATTTGGTTTTACTGCTTATGTAGTAGCTAACCCAGGTGAGTGGTAAAATAATAACAAGTAATTATCAAATATTACCGTATCAGTGCATGTATCAGTGCATGAACCATGAGATTTAAGAATGTACTAAAATATATTTGTATCTAAATAATAATAACTTTACTTGAACAGTTTTACTTGACAAGTAGTATGTCTCTTTAGAACCTAATAAACAAAAAGGTTTGCCATAATAACCACGTTCAGCAGGCTTGTTACTGATCTCATTAAGTTGATATTTAGTACATAGTTATTGTTGCTACTGCTATCTTTATCTTTTTTAAATTCCTTTATTTCACACTCACACACGCGGAAAGAGACGTTCCATATTCTAAGACCAAAAATCACACAAACAAACTTAAGCATACCTAATGGTAATATTTGAATATTGATTAATTACTAATGATTTATCTTTTACAGCAATAAGTTTATATGAATGTCCGTCTGGCGATGATGCTTGCGTCACACACGCTGCACAGATAGCATATCCATTAGTCCTCAATGAAAACTCAGATATTGGCGCAAAAGAATTAGATCCTATGTTCCAAAAAATTATCGAAGCAAACTTAGCTACTTTAAAGTTTAAACTGTTTAACACTACCATTATCGGTTTTAGAGATTGTCGCGTCGAAAATGCAAAGTGAGTACTACAAATTTTGATTTAAATACGATTTGTTCTTGTTTGAATATCGAGTGTAGTGTTTGGGCAATAAAGAAACCGGCCAAATGTGGACTCACATTTCCATACAAACTTGTAGTCAACATAAATGACATGAACGGCCATAAATATGTTTTGATTGCATTGACATAGAATTTTAATGAAAATTTTAGCTTAATACCTTCTCGATTTATTGAGAGACAGACGGACAACAAAGTGCTCCTATAAGGGTTTTTGTCTCTTGAGGTACGGCACACTAAAAAGACCCCAAAAGTATAGTAATTTTTCATGCATCTTAATTTTAGCATCTAATCGACTACCTAAGTAAAGTTCCTGTTAATGCGCGCATCGAAGCGCAGTGTATAATGCTTTAGATGTATAATTCTTAGCTTTTTTTATATGTATTTAAGACCTTATGTAACACAAAGGTCTTGCCGGTAATAATGTCGCTGGCCGGTCTGCCATAATTGATAAACAAAAAAAAATATTTTTTTATTTTTAATTGTTGCACAATTTGTTATTTTAGATATATGAATGCTGAAGAAAAGATACATATCCATTTGATCTGTCCGCACTTGAAGTTAGAGGGTCAGTATGAACTGAAAGGAACGGTATTGGGACTAAAAGCCGAAGGAAAGGGTGATTACTTCTTATCAGCACGTAAGTATTAAATACAGAGATGAAAATATCAATTAGGAATAAGGTTTGTGTAAAATATCTATCAGAAACATGATTGTACAAACGTTTCTTACAGTCTCTTACCAAGAAACATTTATATCAACGACACTCTTACACTCTTATCTCCAGTTTCTGAAAGGCTGATCAACGAAAAAATTAACTAAACACCTGTTAAATCTTATGTAACCACAGGACAGTTAATGTGTGTGTGTGTGTGTGTGTGTATGTGTGTATGTGTTGGTTACCACTCAGCGCCTAAACGGCTGAACCGATTTCGATGAAAATCGGTATGTAGATAAATTTGGTGCCGGAGACGGATATTCGCTACTTTTTATCCCGAAATCGGTCTGGTTCCCGAGGGATACAACAAAACATATTTTACGCGCGGGCGTACGCATGGGGCGCAGTTAATATATTATACTTTTAAATTTGATAAAATTAAATTGTTTTATTTATTTATAAAAATAAAAGTAATTATCATAACATACCGTGTTAATATAATACCGAGGAATTAGGTGTGACCTTTAGTTTTTATTATTATAGTTTAAGAATTGTGAATGTGTGACAAAAATATATTTTATTTTTTAAACTTAAATATTGTTTACGTCACACCTCATGCATGACAAGTCTCACGCTTTTGCTCAAATTTCTTATATTATATTGCTATTTTTACTTTATCACGTCACTATTTTGTTAATCATTCAATTAAAAAATTATTTTTTCTTATTCGAATAATAAAGTCATTAAATATATCTAATGTCAAATTATTGGTCACAGTCAACGGAAGTCAAAATCAAAGTTGAGTCACTTGTTTCTATTTAAGGGTTTTTTAGTATTATAAAGTACGAGTAATAAAACTGCCTATGTGGTTCAAACTCAAACTCAAAGCATTTATTTCATTTTGATCATAAAGTATGAAAAGTCAAAATTACATGAAGTCAACTTATTAACCTACAGCCAGTTTGCTGACGAGGTAGAGCTGTAAGAACTGGCAAGAAACTCACGCCACTCTTTTCAATTGCCAGATAATTACAGTTTTTGTATGAGTTAACAATTTTAACGTCATCAACGCAACCAAAGAACCATACATGGTAACTAATACAAATCAGCCAATTAGCTTAATTACCAAGATTAAACGAAAAGAGAGGATTTCAATTATTTAGTTTCATCTAGTATGGTAATTTGACTAGGTACGTATTTTAATTAAAAAGTAAATGCATCGCTCGGTCATATTGAACGACAAGGTAATACTGGATTAAGTGTTAAATGTATGCCATGCCAAGATTGACCAGTCATTCCAAGTAGTACCCGTTCACGAGCATGACGCACAGAACAGCCATCATAACCTTCGCCATATTAGAGGGAAGGTGATGACTCGGCCAATACCACACCATAAGCCATGACATTTATTGATCATGACAATGCAGGGCATGGGTGGCGAAAGAACCTTAATAAAATGTAATGTTTTACAAGTTCATAATGATCATGATATGCATTCACTTCATATCAAACTTTTACTACAATAGTCACTACATTTTTTAATTTTACTATAATAATCAGTATAATGTTACTAAAAGTCAATATAACTACAATAATAATCTATAAATATAATAAAATTGGAGTGTCTGTTTGTAATATTGAAATAGCCGTTTTTTGCTACATGTATATTTATATATATACGGTACATACACCAAAATAACATTTGTTACAATTTTTGTCTGTCTGTCTGTTTGTTCCCGCTAATCTCTGAAAGGGCTGGACCGATTTTGACGGGACTTTTATTGGCAGGTAGCTGATGTAATAAGGAGTAACTTAGGCTACGTTTATTTTAGAAAAAATATTTTATGAATAATAATAATATGCGATGTAACCGACATTTACGCGGGCAACAGCTAGTAATCAATATAACATTAATCTTGCATTAAACGAGCAACTATACCCATGTTATTTTATCATTTAAATAATCATTAATATTATAATAACCCTTTTGAATAAGACAATTTTTAACAGTTTGGTGAATTTTTCTAAGGATAGATTCGTAATGTCAATGGGTAGTTTGTTATAGAACCGTACACCAAGACCCGCAAATGAGTTGTTTACTTTATGTAGGCGATGGTATGTACCAACTAACTTATGTTTACCTCGGGTATTCACAGAATGCATGTCACAGTTTTTTAAATACAAGTGAATATTTTTCATGATAAACATAATTTTAGCAAAGATATATTGAGACGCCATTGTCAGAATAGAAACTCTAGGGCCCAAATTGTAAATAGATCGCACTGCTCGTTTTCGAAGTATAAAAATTGACTCAATATCCGCAGCTCTGCCCCAGAGCAGTATACCGTATGACATCACGCTATCGAAATAGCTAAAATAAACAAGTCTGGCTGTTTCAATGTCGGTAAACTGTCTTACTTTTCTTATTGCAAAGGCCGCGGAACTGAGTTTACCAGCAAGACACGATATTTGGGTACCCCACTGAAGCTTGTTATCTAAAGTTAAACCCAAAAAAACTGTAGATTGAACCAAGCTTAAAGTTTCATTATTTGAAGTTATGCTATTTTGTTTCATACGCTATAAGACTAATGAATAAAATTTTACTTTTCAGAGACATACAGTGTAAAGGTGAACATTGACTTAAATACGGTCAAAAAGGATGGTAAGAAATACAGACATGTCAAAAGCTTCAAAATAAAAGTGGATCCTTTAGGACCTCTAACATATGATCTCAAAAACTTGTTTAATGGGCAAAAAGAATTAGGTAAATATTTTTACCTATTTAAATAACATTTTGTAGCTTGTATATCTGTAAAAAAAATTCATTCTTGTATGTCTACATGTAGTAATTTAAACTTTTTGATGAGCGACTGACTGATATGCGATTGCGATGACTACTGATACAGGATAATGATGTCGTGATGGGATATTGGTTAAGGCCCCCGCTTCGTATGCACGAGGTTGTGGACTCAAATCTGGGCAGGATGTTTTTATAAGATGTTTTCACAAAGTTTATTAAGATAACTTCATAAAATCAGATTAACCCTAAATATAGAATGACTAGCTTTCCGCAGCGCGGTTTCACACGAGTCTTTGGTTACTGCTCTGCTCCCGTTGCCAGTAGCATGATGTTAGATAGCCTATAACCTTCCGCAAGAACTAGGCTATCATAAGCAACAAAAATAATTATTGAAATTGGTAGTTCCAGAGATTTGTGCGTTAATAAATAAACAAACAGACAATCTCTTCTGCTTTATTATTAGTATAGATTTCGCTATCATTTTGTGTCAATCTTAGCTACATTCTGCCTGCCATAGAGTTCACCCATGCTGCCGTTAGATGGCTGGGTTATTCCCAAAGTATTCCATTCTTTTGTTTACATGCATTCATACCCAAGTTACTCCACTGAATCATTAATATTTAAAAATGCTTATACATGGAGTAGTTTGAGAACTCTTTTTGGAGTACTTTGGGAATAACCCGGACGGCCGACGTCCATTTCTATGACTCTATTCAGTACCAATTTTATTCCTAACAATGACATGCAATATTGATCTACTTTCAGCCGAGCCTTTTCTCAAATTAATGAATGAAAACTCGAAAGACGTCGCATATGAGCTTCAAGATCCAGTATTTGAAGTTAATATCAAATCGATTTTAGACAACGCAAATAAATACCTCAAAACACTACCCATTGATGAATATACTACGGTGTGATATTAATTCTCCTAAAAAAAGTTATGCTTTGTTTTTATATGTAAAATGTTATGTATTATTTAAGCCTAAATCTGTATGTAAGAGATTTGATTAGTTTAATACTGTTTTCAATGCATCAAAGTGGTGTAGCACTGTGATACTGAATTTTTACCAAAATCTTGGAAATAAAATATACCTAGTGTGTAATGATCACCTGAACGATCCGTGTGTTTTACAAATTATGTCTTAAGTTGAACTATACTAGTATTTAACGAAAAATAATATCTATTATTTACGAAACAGTTGTGATAAGAATATGTCTTTAGCTATACTTACTCATATGGTAGGTTAATTATAATATTAAGGCGTCCAATAAACAATGTATAGTACGCGCCTTCTATTTCAGTTGTTCTGATATTAGTTACGTCGGAATGCCGCGCCTGTCAACTCCTGCCACCATTTTGTACCAAAAAGCGTATACTGCGAGATCACTTGCGCTGACTTTGGAACGAATAAGGATGCTCAAGGTGTACTGTGTCGTTTGTAATAGATAGGTAGAGATTTATTGAAATATTCGGCCTTAATTCGTATTATTTTGTTCATTGCTTGTTAAGTTGTAACTTATTGTAAGTAATGATCGATAGTAAAGTGTATTACAGTACAGCAGAAGTCAATGATAAACTTCTTAAGATGAAGTTTGAATTTATTTTTTTGTAATGAAAATTAAATGCATGAAATAATAATAACACAAAAACTACACAACGCTATCTAGACACAGTGTAAGCATATAGCTTATAACTTAAGATAGTAGCAAATATCTATACTTATAGTATTAGTTAGATAGACTATTATATCGCCACCTATTTAAAGCTTGCGGAAAATAGCGTTAATTGTGTTTCTAAAAATTTTTTAATATTATGCAGGTATGCTATATGCGAATATATATTAGCATATTGTTAATGATCTAAGTATTTTATGCAACATGTAAGTGACATAACATCGTAGCATCACGCCGTTTTGCCTTGAAGGGATAGGGGTTGGATTTTATGTAACAGGAGGTAAGACTGCTGTCATTTTATTAGACACATTTCTAGATTCCTGGATAATGATGAAAACGCCATGACAGATAAACTTAATTGGTATCACTTTACTTTATCGGAATCGGGAATCGAACTTAAGATCTCTGCATGACCCACGTACATAGTACCCCAGAAAGCACTAAGTCAGTCGGTGGCGAAAATAACCAACAAATACAAAGCGGTTTTGAAACTTTAGTTTACTTGTTGGTTGGCTCGTTGTCCGCATTAAGACCTCTTGATCTTTTTTACGTCTGGTTCGGTTGAATTATTTCATCCAACCCAGCTTCCTGGGATCTTCGCAGGCTTCACGGAGAGACCTCGGGTTGCCGAGGATTTGTGCCTAATGTTTCATCACTCTCTGACATTCCAGGACTACGTGGGCGACGGTTTCGTCATGCTCTATGCCTGCTCTGCATAGAGGACTGTCGATAGTACCTAAAACTTGTAGGTGTATATTAAGGGGGCAGTGGCCTGTGATGGTGCCCACTAATATGCGTAGATCATCCCTTCTTAGGTTGAAGTGTGTATTAAACTTTATGTTATGTGAGTTTAAGGTTTATTTTTTTTGTTTTAAAGATGTATATAATTGCTGATATCCTTATTAGAGCTATTGACGTAATGCGATACAAAGTTAAATTTGTTCACCAATCTGATATACCTAATAGGTATTTGTAAGAAAAAACCGGCAAAAATCTACTAGGAGGCTCTAATTCTGTGATGTGCGAGATGAACCATGGCAGACAAGTTTGCACAGATAAAACAAGTTTGTTATTAAACATTTAAATCTTAAAGTTATATTTAGGAATTTTTTTATGTTAATGATTATTATAATGTAATCCGGAGTCTCAGTTGAAGCATTCGTTCGTAAGTAACGCGTTTTGTTGGAAGTTAAGACGGTGTTAATCATGTTTTTCTTAATTTTATCATTGTTTTGCGCCATATCTATTGTTTTAGCTAAACCAGGTAAGTTATGTTATAAATTACAAAGAATTTTCTAGTTATCATGTTTGTTTTGTAATTAAGTAGTTGCAATCCCTCTGGATGTTGTCTATTTATAAAAATGGATTACACTTAAGAATAGTTGAAAATGTTTGTAATAGTCTAATTTAAGTTATTATGAAAAGCAAATTGGTAGGCTTCTAACAAAAATGTGATGGTTTATATATATGAAATGAACACCATGGTCCAATGGTCATAAAAAAGTTAAAAATGCAATTTGGGCAGGACAACGTCTGTTGTTACTAGGTTATGAAATGAAATGAAATGAGAATTTATTCACATGAAACATGGTTTAAAAAGATGTTCACAAACAGGTATATTTATAGTTCTAACATATTTCGCCTTGTTTAGGCATGCGAATATTGAATTAATATTAAATTTTCTACATACATATCACCGAATAATTATCAATATAAAATAATTTTAGAAAAAAATGAAAACCGACTTCAAACAATACCTGCATGTTCAATCCTTAACTAAAAAGTAGAAAATAATATTTTAATTACTTCATAGCAAAGAACATTAAAGGGGAATCAACGCAATCCTTGATACCTATAATACTTTACTATTTATAGTTTTAATCAGTTATTTTGGAGTCGGTGCCAGCCAAGAAGGATCTTTAATTCTGGCTTTGCAACAAACTTTTGAAATGCAAGGTGCGGAATGGCACGCGTGGAGGATATGCCTGAGTGCACTACACGAACGCGGTCATACGCGTGAAGGCAGACATCATTGATAGTTGTGTTCAGATATACATAAAAAATTTGACGCGCACTTATCAGATTCCGTTCGATTTCTTGTATTAAATCTATATTTTTTATTCATATTATTAATAGATTAATCAAGTAGGTTATTTTTGCTAGTAGGTAGATTATTTTTATGAAGGTCATTATGATCCTTCTTGGCTGGCACCGACGCCAAAATAACTGATTAAAACTATAAATAGTAAAGTATTATAGGTATCAAGGATTGCGTTGATTCCCCTTTAATGTTCTTTGCTATGAAGTAATTAAAATATTATTTTCTACTTTTTAGTTAAGGATTGAACATGCAGGTATTGTTTGAAGTCGGTTTTCATTTTTTTCTAAAATTATTTTATTTTTAAACTTTTAGTGGGAATTAATTGTGTATAAATATATTCAATATGGATAGACCTACTAAACGTTCTGCGCAAATGAGACAGCGCCGCGCCGTTTGAAAGAAAGTAGAGACGAGGGGTAAGATTGTAAATAGAGATATAAGGTCCTTGTCAACACTTTCTCGATCGCTTGGCTTAACGACTACCAAATTATAGTGATAACCATAGTCTAACTGCTTCTAAAGAATGAAGACGCTGAAAATGAAACGACACAAATGGTCACTCATCCAGGGCCACTTCGTTTCTAACAAAAAATGAATTTTGAAAATCACTTCGCACTTGTAGCATGGATATGTCAATGTCAGAAAATTCGTCGCAAAAGACATCGACGTGTTGCTTTACACGTCTTCAATTCTTGCATACGTTTTGTTACAAAATATAAAATTAAAGCCAAACCACTAAACCATTCTTTATAAAAAAACATGGGACCCCATTTCGGAGTATACTCTTTCAAATAAAAGAAGAATTTTCCAAATTGGTTTATAAATGACCGAGTTTTGTTGTAACAAACATACAACCACTGAACCATTTCTTATAATAAAAAAATGGGACCAATTTCAAAGTATACCCTCTCAAATAAAAAAAAAATTTTTCAAATCGGTTCATAAATGACCGAGATATGAGGTAACAAACATACAAAAAAAAAAAAAAAAAAAAACATACGACCCGAATTGATAACCTCCTCTTTTTTGAAGTCGGTTAAAAATTACATTATTTAGAACCATTCATAATAATATTATAATAATTATTGATTGCATAGAAACTCTTTAGTACTATAGAAGCATTTCTCTACTAGCCATAGATACAACTTGTGTTTAAATTTAATTAGTGGTAAACATCGAATATCACCAGGTATCTTATTGTAAATTTTAATAGTCATGGGGTAACAGTTTGTTAGGTAATAGCGTGTATTTATGCAAGGTAATAGTAATCTGTCTGGATACCTAGTGTTAAAATTACAATGATCTCTATAGGTATTATACAGATGTGGGTGTTTTTTAACAAATATACAGCATTCATAAATATACATACGTTAAAAATAAACCATATAAGGTACTAATATGTTTTGATTATAAAATAAATTAATATGCAGTTTTAGAAACTTAAGTATAAACTTAAACTAGCTTTCTCGGCGCGTCTTTGCTTACTGCTCTGCTCCCGCGTGATGTTACATAGCCTATAACCTTCCTCAGGAACTGGGCTATCCAACGTAAAATTTAGATAAGAATTATTCAAATTCGACTGATAGTTCTAGCGATTAGCGCGTTCAAACAAATAAACTATATCGCTTTATATAATATACTTAAATTAATTTTTGATTTTCAGCTATAAGTTTGTATAAATGTAAACCTGGCGACGATGCTTGTGTCACTCGCGCTGTACAGGCTGCATATCCTTTAGTCTTCAAAAAAAACTCAGATATTGGTGCGGAAAATTTAGACCCTATGTTCCAAAAAACAATATTAGCAAACATGAACACTTTGAAGTTCAAACTCTATAATAATACAGTTACTGGTTTTGAAGCTTGTCAAGTCGAAAAAGCAAAGTGAGTATTTAAAATTACTTTTAGCTATTACATGTTTCAAAATAAATGTTATCCTTAGTTCTGTAGATATATGTAAGAATTTTCTATTGCGTGAATTAAAAGAAGGTACCCAAAAATGTACAAAAGAAAGCAGCGAACTTGCTTTGTACTATTTAGAGGAATTATTCCACTTATTACTTCTCATACATCAAAATTTATGAAATTCCATATAAATCAAAAAATCAAAACGGCTAGCATAATTGGAAAGTTTTAATGCCAATTTCGTCAGGTGTTTTTATTCCACTTACAAAATTTATAAAAATTCATAATAGGTCAGAAAAACCTATCTTATAGACCTTAAATAGACCAAAAGGTTGATTTTCTATCGCGTGAACTTTATCACAAATCACATTGAGGGATTCATAAGGTTTGCAATAGTTTTCTGAATCTGCAGGGGATTCAGATGAACTCCTGAGGTTTTCTGGATTCACTGGGTGATCAAGCTAAGTTAAACTGTCAGCTTGCTGTCCATACTGGCGTCCAGATATCTCAGATTTTTTTCTGTCGACAATTCAATTAGGTCAAATATGTCGTATAAGGCATAAAAAAATCTAACCTAAGTAAAGCTGACGTAAGTGGAATAATTCACTTAAAAAAAGTAGAAAAACAACACATATTAAAAGGTTGAATTAGTAAAATCAGATTTTATTTGACATATTTTATAAATTTTTGCCTTGGTCAACATGTAATATTTATCTAATCAACAAAGAACATTAATTTGCAGCTGGTAGAAGTAGTTAAACACACTCATCGCCATATTTAACGGCAAAGATGAAATCACAATCGTAATTAAATCAAATCATTATTTACAGGAAAATACTAATTAGGCACAAATTAGTTATAACTTATATTGTGTAGTATGCAGGGTACGCTAGAAAATCTTCAGGTACATAATATAAATCTAAAAAAAAGTAGTGTCCTTAACTAGTTGTTAACTTTATATTTCAGATATGATAACGCAGTAGAACAGATGCAAATCCATTTGGTCTGTCCATACTTCAACTTTAAAGGACTGTATGAAGTTGGAGGCGAGGTGTTGAAAGTACTAGCTCATGGAAAAGGAGATTACATCATAAAATCAAGTAAGTCTGACAACGAAGCATTTTTTTTTCATATTATATCCTACGTGACTCCACCCCGCCTGATGGTAAGCAGTCAGTGGAATCCAGAAGTGGCGGCCACTACACCAAAAGCCATCGTTGTAAACTCCTGGTGTGGTGGCCTCCACTATGGCGGCTGGGAGTGGGTTAGGGGAAGGGAATGAAGGAGGTGAGGAAAGAGGAAAGGGAGGAAATTGGGCCAACATTGTCGTAAGCTTATGTCAATCCCATACATTTTTTTAATCTATGCTACGAATAGAATATAAATCTATGCCACTTGTCCAGGAACTCTAATGACTATTCTAATAATTAAGAAACAAAACATTAGATATCATAAATGATAAGTGTTTGTTTATTTTCGTGCCTTTAAATAAAACTTATGCACTTTTTAGTTTAAAACCGTTACCTAACTACATAGTTATTTTAATTATCATACAATCGTAATAAACACACGTACGTTTTATTCAGCCATAACTTTCTGAGCCCAGTGAGGCACTTATTCTGCACCAGAGTATAAATATATCAAAACTAATGTACAACTTTAAACTTTTTCAGAGAAGTACAACTTGACTGTGACCTTGGAGCTAAATACGATCGACATAGATGGAAAGAACTACAGACAAGTTAAAAGTTTTAAAGTAAATGCAAATCCTTTGGAATTTGTGTCATATGATCTCAAAAACTTGTTCAATGGACAAAAGGACTTCGGTAAATAATTATTTATATAAAGTTTTTTGCACTACAATGAATTCACAAAGGCGTCAGTCAAACTTTAGGTAATCTAGAGGTAAAGGATTGCAGGTATGTGTTTAATTAATGTTACTGAAAAACCAAATCGATTTTTGAGATAAAAAGTCCTATGTCTGATCTGTAGGCCAAAAAAAATTATGGGATTGACTTACGCTAACGCCAACATTGTCGTTAGCTTATGTCAATTCCATAAATTTCTTAATCAAATTCTATGACCACCTGTCTAGGGCCTCTGGTCTATGTCCT
The DNA here is from genome assembly GCA_963082885.1 of Parascotia fuliginaria. Lineage (NCBI taxonomy): Eukaryota > Metazoa > Arthropoda > Insecta > Lepidoptera > Erebidae > Parascotia > Parascotia fuliginaria. The sequence continues at coordinate 5,461,065 of OY720180.1, read as the reverse complement.
GGCACCGAATCTATGTGTACATACCAATTTTAGCACTAAGTGGTCACAAACATACTGCGCAGAGCTGGTTACACAATGAAATACACCAGATAAATTCAGTTTTCTTTTATTTCAGCTGATTCTTTTCTCCAGCTTATTACAAAACACGGCAAAGAAGTATCTTTTGAGCTGCAAAATCCTGTATTCGACGGTTACATACAAGATATTGTAAACAATGCAAACAAATATCTCAAAACTTTACCAATTGATAAATATACTCCTATGTAAAGTTGAAAATTATGTTTAAATCTAGTGTATATGTCGCAAGCAAATAGAATAATCGTCTGTTTACATACTGCCTTGGCATTGGCTCGCTCGCTGTCATCGGCGATAAGTAATATGGCGAAGGTGGGATAGAACTGTGACCCCCTGCTATAAACGAATTATATTTGCTGTTAAACTAGTTTTAATTCATTGCTGGTTACATATCTGTCGTTATGTATATTTTGTAAACGGCGGATTAACACTCTCCGGGACAGTAAACGTAAATGGCCGTGATAACAATAAAACATCTATTGTATCTACAGTAGTGTCCATGAAAGTGTTAATACAATTTGCCTGTGACATAAACATGTTATCAATAAGATAACGAACGTCAAATGAGGTAAATTGTGATAATATTAATATTGTAAAAATATAAACTTACTGTATAAAGTTATAATAAGTATTTACATAAATAGTGTTATTTTTGGAGTTATTCCCAAAGAACCCCATGCTTCTGTTATAAATAGAAAGTAATCCCATACATTCAATTTCAAGTTACGCTACTGAGTCAAAAATGCTTATTGTGCTTATTGTTCCATTCTGCTCTAATATTATTGTATTTTGAGGAAACTCTTTTTGAAGTACTTGTGAATAACCCTTTTTTTGCGCCAAATAGCAAAACCTAATAATTTATTTTTCTTAAATTCTCTTATATTATTATGTATTTGTTCAATAGATACTTAATTAATTTGAAGAACTCCGGCAAGGAATGTGCTTTTAAAAGTCAAAACAAGAACACATTCTTCTCTAACATATTCAAGGTGGTCAGTGAAAAGCCGTTGTCGCATGCCTTGCCACGCATCACTTAGTCTTTCAGTCTCGCAAGTATATCATTCCTATGCATAGGTAAGGTAGGTACATGAGGTGGCATGTGATAACGGCTTAAAATTTAAATAAAACTTTTCATTTTATACCCATCACGATGTATTTCAAACATATTTCTTGCAATGGTTCGGCACCACGGATGGAACCGAAAGCAATCTGTGCGTCCTGCCATGACAATAGTTGTCGAGCACTAATAGCCTGCAGGTCTCATCGAGAAGATCCGGCGCATCAGTCATCTTATTTAGGATCTTATAAGTTACAGTCATCTGAGCACACAAGAGTCAATCATCAAAGATATATCTTAACAAATAACACAGAAAAGTCTTTACAATACCGTGTGACCCACAGGGTGTAGGTCTATCGCGCAGTAGTACACACCAATCCTGCCTCACGACCTCAGAGTCTTCAACCGATCGATCGAGGAAGGTTTCAGTATTAAGCTGTTATTATATTGTGGCGTCATTCTTGCAGTTTAGTTTTAAGGCCATGAACATTTTGATACATGTAGATAATTTGCGTTAACTTACTCAGTTTTTGATCGACGAAAGGAATAAAAAATAAGTGGTAGTTGGACGATAGGTTGCTACTGTTGAAAGAGCCTGAATTTCTGTGGGTTACCCATTTATTATACCTTGCATTAACTGGCCATATCTCTCCAGAGTAGCAATATTCAAAGTGTTCAACCAGTACACATATCATATATAATATAGTCATATAATAGTCTCCTATTGGGTTAAGTTCATTTACAGTACAAAATTAAATAGTATTTGGGCACCTTTTTTTAATGATATTGATAGATCTCATCAGCGCTGGATCCTATGTTCCATACATGTAGATAACTGAAGTGCGTGTTTTACAGCTTTTAAACAGGTTACAGATGGACTAGCAGTACCGCATAGAGACATGATACGTCGTTTGTAATGTTGTTTTTTTCTTAACTTCTGTCCAAGGTTGATCACTTTTCAGATTACTTTCACGATATAGTGGTTTCCAGATCTGTGATGTTTGTGCTAGTGGTTGCTAAATCAACTATATCTAGACTGGTACATTTTCCAACGTATTTGTGAGTAGCATTGTCATTATTTCTTAGCGTTATCTTAGAGTTAGTTATAACTGGGCTTGGAGCCACAGATTGATTTTGTTTTACAACTTTAGACTGCTTTTGTTTTGCTGGTTATTGAGACTCGCTAGAATTTTGTTTTAGCTGTTTTTGTTATTGTGTTTCATTAATTACTTTAGGAGCAGTAGTGCTATTTATGTTATCAGAGTTTTTATAATTCATCAATCTGGCATTGAGCAATTTGATTTTATTCATATAAGTTCTTATAGTTGCTTGATATTTCGCAATGAGTGTCATAGCATTTTGCAGGCCAAATTTATCCTATAATTCCTCGATTGTTTGTGTAAGTACCGAAATATTTGACCTTATATCATTAGTCACTGATGTTTTTGGATTAGCGTTTATCGAAGGTTCATATTTATTTGAAACAATTTAGTATACTTGTTACATAGTAGTGTATTCATCAATAGGTAAAGTTCTAAGGTATTTGTTTGCATTGTTAACAATCTTTTTAATGTTACCTTCAAATATTGGATCTTGAACCTCTAACGCAACGTCTCTCCAATTCTTGTTGACAAACTTGAGGAACTCATCAGCTGAAAATAATACAATTTTACTCGATAAGCTGTACACATGAATTCAGCTTGTAGCTTAACTGAAGTTTTGAATTCAGTAAAGCAATGTTTTATATTGGCTTAGATGTATTATATTAATTATAAATGACAACAACTATTAAAATATTTAAAACTAGCTGTATCCGCGTTGATCTTACTTTAGCATTGTAAAATTTTCTTTACTTTAATTATGTTGTTGTAGATAGTAGTATTATTAGTTATGTGTCTTTGTTGCACGGGCATGCTTTTTATTATTAAAAAAGACCCGGTCCTTTGGGAGGCATACACGGGAGACAGATCCAACATGCAGTGGCTCTTTGAAAATTTTTATGTAAATTGGGATGAGACAGATACCATATCCATGTCATATCCATACTATAGCAGTATAACTATTATATACCTACGATAAATATAAGACTATTATAATTATATTAGTATCAAAAATTTGGACTATTGGGTTGGGTGATCACTGGACTAGTTTCATAACTCTTTGGGTTAAACGTCGTCTGCCATCCTTTCTAAGCCGGGATATATATTTCGATAAACTGGGCAGAGGGTGACTTACCTATACACAAGATGAGCCCTTTATACAACCGACATGGGCATGATAGCCCACAGGCAAGATGGCAACACCGTAATGCGCTGCTAGAGGCGTCGAACCGTGCGGCGACCCCTCTATGACCAGCCAGTTAAGGCGAGTCAGAGTAGAGAGTCATGCACTCTTGACATGTCACTGTGTCGGCCAATGATCGCTAGCCGAGACGAAGCCCTGACCAACTCTCGGGGACATTCAGGACCGCAGTGTCGCCACTCACATTCAGCTCGCCAGTTTGTTGGCGCTTCAAGTAGACTTATGATAATTTTTTTTGGTGATATCACAAGGATGGAAAAAGCTACTGTACTCTGCCCTCCGAAGGTTGCCTTAGCCTCAGGTCAACTGATTAATTAGTAAGAAGTCTTTACCTATATCCTTTCGTCCATTAAACATGTTCCTGAGATCAAATGTTATGGGTTCCAAAGGCGCCGCTACTACTTTAATGTTCTTGACGTGTCTAAAATTCTTTCCATCTCGGTTGATGGTATTTAAATTCAAATCCACAGTCATCTTGTATTTTACTGGGGAACAAAATTGTATTAATTAATTACAAAATTGCTGTTGAAATGATTTGAATAGACTAAACTATTATATGATTAAAAATATGCCAGTTTTATTTAATTGGGTTAACCTCGAGTTTTTCTTGTAACGTGTAGTGCAAGAAAAACTACGATCGAGACTAGTAAATAATTTTATGTGTTTTTTGTACTTACAATAATATTATTTAACCAAATGATAAACAAGGATAGAAGGTGGTAAATTATGAAGATAATAATTCAAAATGTGTAATTAAAATTTTAATTATTCGAGCTCTAATTGTATTTCGTCTCTAATAATTTGTTTTATTAAAAATATTGTGAACAACAAATTCGTGATTTTAATTGCTATAAAATATTAATTCTTTTGTTAAATAAAAATAATCAAATTATTTCTTTACTGTAATATTAAGTACCTAACAAAGGTGTCATATCTTCAATACTTATTCCAGATAGTTAATGGCTATGGTATAATATATTGATTATCAATATCATTGTGATCATACAATATTTGGAATAAATTCGACAATCGTATTTAAGTTAAATGTAATATGTAATAGTCGGCGAAATGGCCCTGTGGATAAGGCACCCGATTCGTAAACACGAGGTAGTAGGTTTGAATCCGGGCAAGTACCAATGTGATTTTTCAAATCATGTGTATTTTCTAAGATTATCTTGGACATTTCTGACTGACGGTGAAGGAAAACATCGTGAGGAAACCTGGACTTAAAAGTCTGAAATTGCCAATCCGCCTTGAGCTAGCGTGGTGATTAATGCTCATGCCAGTATTTATTTTGTTATTATCTACTTTAGTAACCAATAATAATGAATGTAACAAATCTTAAAACGTAAATTAATCTTTGCATTAATTTATTGTATTAAAGTTATGTAGTTTATAAGATAACTATATAGATTCTATTTTCATAAGGTAGGTACTTACGAGCATTTAGCAGGTAGTCACCACGTCTTTCCACCGGTAATGACAAAAGCTGGCCTGTGATTTCATACAGACCCTTTAAATGGAAGTAAGGGCAGGTCAATATGACCTGTAACGTTTCTGCTTTAACAAACCTGAAATTATAAAGGTATGCTGTGGAATTTTTATTTATCAGTCTTTTTGGGGAGGGGGAAAGGCCTGTATGTCATCTGTATGTATCACGCCAAGAGGGTAGGCAACTACAGCAGGGAAATATGTGTTTGTACCTGAGTGAGTATATGACTATGTGTTTGAATGTGAATGTGTGTATGAATGTGTGAGGTAACGCTGCTGTCCGTTTACCGATATTCCTTGCGTTACCGTAAACGTCACCCAAAAGAAGAGATGAGGTGATTTCATATTTCGGACCAGAGTAAATTCTATACATAATGTTTCTTTATTAATAATAATAGTCGGCCAACAAACGGCCATCACTACAAATCTTACTTAATTAACAATCTTCAAAAGTCAAATTTTGCACTCAGAGCCCTAGCAAATTTTTCCACCCTGGTATTGCTGTGGTTATAGTATAATTAATGTACCTACATTATAAAGCTAATTTTAAAACTATAGTAGTATGGATAACAACAAATATAATTAATTAGCATGTGACCTCAAAAGTACTCACTTTGCTTTTCCCACTTGACATGTCCTAAAACCGACAATAGTAGTATTGATGAGTTTAAACTTCAAAGTAGCCAAGTTTGCTTCGATTTCATTTTGGAACATAGGATCTAATCGTTCGGCATCAATATCTGTGTTTTCATCGAGAACCAATGGATATGCGACTTGAACAGCATGAGTGACGCAAGCTTCATCGTCAGATTTACATTCATATAAATTTATAGCTGAAAAATAATAATGTGAAAATTATTGTTTATTAATAGGTCTATACTCGTACTCCCAACAAGCAAAGGTTAAGACCTTTGCTTGTTGGGAGAACGAGTATATATAGTTAAACAGCATAAAAAAAATGCATGCATAATCTTAAGAGATTATGCATGCATTATTTTATGCTGTTTTTTTTATGCTGTTTTTTTATGTGTATACCAACATTATGTTCTGATTTTCTAATAGAGAATTAAGGATTTAAATATTATGCTCGCTTTTGTACATATTGATTTATGTTATTATGTCTAATAAATCTTGCCGTGTGAATAACGAGTTAGCTCAAGGTTTTTAAAATATTTTATCACTCACCTGGGCTTGAAAAAACGTCAACAATGCAACAAAACAATATTATTACCAAAAACATGGCTTTTACAGACTTTATACTCGACAAAACAATATTATATTAGCGTCGTTGCGCGTCGCTGTTACAAAATGATGTACATCAGTATGCGTAAATGCGATACTGAATGCTTCGTTTAAGCCTCGAATGTAACTTTTTATGACATATGTACAAAAATTGTTATTTTTATAAAACAGAAGGCGCGCGAACATTTTTTTGTAGATTATTTATCTCTCGCGATGATGGATCATGTTTTAAAGATTTCTAGTCATTTTTTTTGAGTACGAGTATCACTAAACAATCGCTATTCGGTCCTTACCTTTAATAATGCCTGGGTTTGTAATATGTTATTATATGTGACTATAAACTTTTAGTAGCAGTGAATTGACAATAATGGCTAATTCTACTTTAATCCATTAATTACATATTTAAATAAAAAACTTACATCAAAAGTAATTTTAACAGTTATTTAAATAAATGTGACTACAAGACTGTTTACTTAAATATTTTCCTTAGAGGTTCGAAAAAACCTACATTTGGTTTTGTAGCTTAATATTAGTTTTTTAGGTGATTTAAGTATATCACTTATAAAAAATACAAATTAGATTATTAGATTCTTTCAAATTATTTCTTATGCCTACTATGCCTATGTAAAATCTTGCTTTAAGGCAGACAGACCGAAAAGGGTTTTGTTTGTTCTTTCAGAAACGGAATTTCAAAGATGAACAATGATACAGAACTTCTGTATTATAATATTCAGAGGGTTATTTCCTGAGTATCCTGATCCCCGAGGCCCTCATTCGGGACCACCCTGATGTATTTTTATCGTGATAAAAGTCAGTTTAGCTCAAAGGCACCGTCAGCTGCAGATGATATGTTAAATAAAATTAACTAACTAAAATAATTATAATACTCAACTTTAAGGATCAAAAAAAATTATAAAGCCTTGCTTGGACAATAAAGAGTTTTCTTGAGCAATCACAGATTTTCAGGTAAAAGAGATACAAATACGTCACAAAATAAAAAAAAAAAACAGACATATTGTCCAGCCAGCTTTATTGTCATTATAACTGGTTGGTGGCCGCTCAGGTATTTTATTTACAACACTTCTCGCTTGGCTGTATTTCTAATTTGAGATAATTATTGTTGTCATAAATTGTGAACTATATTTGTTGAAAGTATGATTTCATAACATATATTATAATATTTAGTTTATATGTTTGATTAATTTTATTCAAACTGTAATTCCCTCTATTAAATGTATTTAGAGACATTATACAAAATTTCAAATAAACTACTGTCGTCTTACGTATTTTAAACACATACTTTTTAATTATCTTGTTATAAAAATATTGAATTTTTGAGAAGTGCTACAAAATGTAAATATTGTGATATAAAATAAAAAGCATAATAATATACAACCAGTAGTATATAACATAGTAAAATATTTTTTAACTATAACAAAACCGACTTCAAGCAGGAAGGAAACAATAATAAAAAATAAATTTACTTACGTAATTCGTATTTTGATTTAATTAGTCAGAAATGATATAATAAGTATTTTATAATTTTGAAGTCGGTATCAAGTAAAACAATAACTAGGTATAAGTATTAACAATCTTTATTTGTTATTGTAGTAAAGGTTCTATTACTTAGCACCGACCTCAAAATTATAAAATAATAATTTAATCAATGATTTTATTTTTTGTTTAACTGTTTAGTGATTCACATGTGCTTATCCTTTCACAGCGTACCAGCGTGATGTTATGTTATGAACTGATGTAAAGCATTTCAGCAACTCCAGTCCATTTGCTAAATGATAGCAAATGGACTGGAGTTGCTAAAAGGCAACGGAACTCCTCAATAAATGTATTGAGGAGTTCCGTTGCCGATCTTCGAAGTTTTTCATCCGATCTTCACTAAATTATAATGGGACCATTGCGAGAAAGTATCCTTTAAAAAACTACTCAAATCGCTTCAAAAGTGCTTATAAAGAGTTCTTTTTATTTCTCCATTCATCATCAGATTCTGACATGATGATCTACTTGAGGACCACCTATATATACCCTTCCAAACAAAAATAAAGCCCAAACCGGTCTAGCCATCTTCGAGTAATCGGGTAACAAACATAAAAAATAAATAAATATTCCGATGAATTGAGAACCTTGAATTCGGTTAAAAATAAGACAACATAGAGATTTATTTTTAACTAACTGTGCCTCGCGGCGTTGCCTGCGCATAAAATGATATTTGTCTCCATCGAAAACCAGACCGATTTTTGCGATAAAAAGTAGCCTATGTCCGTTGCCGGCACAGAATCTACCTACGTACCAATTTTCATCAAAATCGGTTCAGCTGTTTAGGCTCTGAGTGGTAACAAACAGACACACACATACAATTATTCGCATTTATAATATTAGTAGGATTAGTAGGATCAGTAGGGTGAGTTGCTACGCCAAACACTTTATATGAATGCACGTTCAAAACATTGTGTTTCTATAACTATTGTAAAGTCACGTAGTCCGTCACGTAGAAAGAAAAAGTATGAAAGAATAGTCATCAATCATCACAATAGTTCCGTGTACATTCCAATTTTAAATAGTTTTAAAGAAGTGTTTCAATTTTTAAACTTGTATCTACATAATTTGTATGTATATGTTTAGGTATCTCTTGAAAACTTAGAGCAATCCGACGTACACAGTACCTTTTAGCGCATTATTGTATATAACATAGAAATATACGTTTTTACTCTGAAGTGATAGGCAGAAATTTGTATCTGTCATACCCAATCTATTTAGGAAAAAAAAAAAGCCGGCTACATTGTGTCCCATGTAACCGGGTGAATTCTTTTGCCATTTACCGGGTAATAATAGATACGGGCTAATAGGTGCTGAGAATTCCCATCTATTTAGGAAAAAAAAAAGTGGGCACGTTCCTAGTGGCGACTTCTTTATACGGCCACTTCCTCAAATGGCCACATTTATCTTTACGGGTAAATCCCTGAAGGGATCCAACTTCCTTGTCATGATGTCAATTAATATCCAATCGGTAGGCGGTTCTTAGAGTCCAAAATAACAAGTCCAAGTTTAACGTTTAACCGGTGTTCTCCGTGTCCGGTATGGTAACAAGGCAAGGGTCGTACGTGAAGAAAGATCAGAAGTCCGTAAGAAAGCAAGGATAAATAAAAAAAATTCGATAATAAAAATTTACATTAACTGCTAAAAGAAGCTAAGTTTTGTTATGTTGTTATTTTTGTAATACATATTCAGATGAATAGATCAATGATAAATAAAATAGTAAAACAAGTAACATTAATTACATGTAACATACAGTCAAAATACTCGAAACCTAATTTGTAATTAAACCCGTTTAACTTTTTTCTATTTTGAGTAATTTCGGGATCGATAGTCACAAGGGTAGAGACATCCTTTAGAAATCCCTTTACCCCAGTAGAGGTGCCTTGGTAGGTGATAACCCTACCGTAGGCTGATGCGTACAGTAGGTATCCCCTTGAATTAAGGTACAGTCAAAGTTACGTATCTTTATAGTTTTGGGCCTTGTGTCAAAGATATTAAAATCCAGAAGTGTAAATATATTTTAACCTCAACTGCACTATAGTGGTCATTCAAAGAAATTGCCAAACTAGGAATACACAGTGTGGTCATTTGGGGAGTTGGCCCAATTAGGAATTCACATAGAGGTCATTCGAGGAATGGCCTAACCGGGAAAAGCACCTAATAGGAAATGGCCGAACAAGAAATTTAGTCGGTGGTCGTTGGACCGAATCCATTTACAATATCAGATTTTTTGATCTAGTAACCGAGAGTGTATGAGTACAGTACCACTAAACTACTGAATCAGTTATTTCATTTTATTGCAATATTTTTGTAATACATCAGTGCATCAAGGCTATTTCTAAACGACTGCAAAGAAAAAAAAAAGGAATTTCATGTGGGAAATTAATTAGCCTTAACTATTTGGCTATTAAACAGCCTGCTATAATTACTGCTTATTTTAAGCAGTTTTTTTCACAACTCTACCTTGATCACCGAAATGGACGAGGGCAAATAATATAGTACGTAAGTGTAAATAAAACAGTTATATTTTGTGATTCTTTGTTTATTGATCTCCGACCCTAACAAGTTAGGGTAAATTTTCTTAACATGCAAAGAAAATGTACCCTATTTCATGTTTTTCACAAGCTAAATATTTCTTCAGCGGGTACTGCTACCATAAATATGTTGATATTTTTAATAAGTAATGATATAAATTTATTCATGACTTGATTCCGAAGACTCTCATTTAATTCTATGCCATTTTCATTGAACTGTTTGTGGGCAGCGGCGGCTGAAAGATAATGTCATTTTAAACTTTAATGAACTAGCTTTCAGCGGTGCGATTTCACCTGCGTCTCTGCTTGCTGCTCTGCTCCCGTCGCTAGTACGTAGTGATGTTACATAGCCTTTAACCTTCCTTGAAAACTGGGCTATCATACGCAAAATAATATAATATTTTTTCATAGCCGACTGATCCAGAGATTAGCGCGTTCAAACAAACAAATAAACAACTTTTTCCGCTTTGTATAATATATAAATTATAATTTGTATTTTATAGCTACTTGTCGTAAGTGTGTGGACGATACTGGATGGAAAATATATAAGTTTTAGAAAGATATATTAATTGTCTTTTTCCCACCCGATAGTAGTTTACGCATTGTACATATTTGATAATTCGACAGATTGGAAAACACTTTTGTAGGTCCTATTGGCAGGTCATAAGATTCCCGTATTGGTTAAAGCTGTGAAAGGTTTCAGGTTTTGAATTCATAAATAGTAAACTTTTTCGACCCGCCAAAGTGGATAAAATTGAAACATTTTCCTCAAATTTAAAAATGACCGTTACCGACAATAAAAGCAAATAGGGCAACTGGTGTTGTGAACTTCAGATTTCGAACACAGGATCAGCATTAGCAATAAAATCGAGTTACGTGTACATAGGTACATACATTTTTCTGCGTCGCCATTATACAAATTTTTTAAGTCGTATGTCACGTTTCCTCGTACTTCCATGAAGACATTAGGATCTTTAATTTGCATATGTAGCTTTTTGTCACCATCAAAGTATTGATCTAACGTCTCATTGAAAGAGTAAACGTTGTCATCTGTAACACAAGAACATTACTTTGATTCAGTGGCGTGCACTCCATATAGGCAGAAAGGCACTGCCTACCTTAATAATTGCTTAAAATTGCAATTTTATGTACATAATTAAATAATGCCTACCCTGTTAAAATCTATAATGCCTACCCTGTTTAAAATCTCTGTGCACGCCACTGCGTGCACAGAGATTTGATTAAATGATTGAGCTTTGATTAAAAAGTTAAAAATATCACTCACTATTGTTCGTCTTCGACTCATTCTTCATGTACTTTACTCATCGGTAAATGCCTCTTCTCATGTGGATGTAAGCTGATAATTATTATAATCAGACGTATTAGAAACAAATACTTACGGTAATCGATCGTAAAGTCACCCTTTCCTTCCACATCCATTGTGCCCAATTTACCATTAATTTCATACAGTCCATTTAAACGAATATACTTGCATTCTAATATGTAATAACACTGCAACTGTTTGCTGTTAGGATCTATTCTGTTAATAAAAAAATGATATTATCATTAAGCCCCATCACAATACCCCTCACTAGGTGGACCGACGACCTGCTATGGGTGGCGGCCAACCAATGGATGAGAGCTCAAGACTGTTCAAGATGATAAAAATTAGAAGAAACCTATGTCCAGCAGTGGACGTCTTTTGTTTGACATGGTGATGTAAATAATGAGTGAAATTAACTTTTGTTTGTGTATCATAGTCATTAGTTGTCAAAGTAATCACGACCATATAATTTAAGCGGTATGTTCGAAAATAAAATTGTTTTATCACTTTTAATAAATGTCGTTTGCATATCTAAAAACAATAAGTCTTTTTTTTCTTGTAAGTGACCTTAGTACAGCGACAGTTGTCACTATCATAATGAGTTATTGACTGTTCATTTTGATGGATATTTTAGTTAAAAGTGTTAAAGCAAATATGTGGTTGACTATACAAGGCTGCCTTAATTAAAGCGGATTTTATGTCATAAATAATAACTCTATTAAGATAATAAATGAATATAAAATTTAATAGGTATTTTTTTGGTTTATATTCAATTATAGTTTATTTCATTTTGGTTTTTAAGACTTAGTTGAGTTTAACATGAATATCTAAATAACTAGGTAAAAGGTACTTACTTTACAAATTGTGGTGCACAATTCCTAAATCCGTATAATTTTGTATTCCTTAGCGTATATTTTGCTGCAGGCAAGAAGCCTTCAATTACTTCTATTTCCATAGGGTCTGATGACGAAAGGATTGGACCGTTAAAAGCGCGTTTCCAACAATTTTGTGCACCTCTTGTAAGGCATTCGGCATCATCAAGCGGACAAAGTTTACCTACAAATAAAAATATGTTACATTACTAAATTTACGTTACGTCTGCTAGATATACAAAAGTACAGATAATGTAAAATCGTTTAAATTGTAGTATTATTATAGATCACAGTAAAGCCGAAAAATAAATCAAATTATTATTTTTGTTTTATTTTTTAATTTTTTTTTATATTATAGCCTACCAAAGTGACTCCACCCCGCCTGCTGGTAAGTAGTCAATGGAATCCAGAAGTGGCAGCCACTATACCAAAAGCCATCGTCTTAAACTGCTGATAAAGTGACCTCCACTATGGCGGCGAGTTAGGGAAAGGGAATGAGGGAGGTGGGGAAAGAGGAAAGGGGGGAAATCGGGCCTCCGGCGCTCTCACTCACCGAACGAAACGCAGTAGTACAGATACTACTACTCTTAAGTCGATCTTCTATGAGAGGGTAGTACTTCCCCGGAAGATCTGGCCCATTCATGCTGAAATCAGCGTGGATCTACTACCGTACTTTTTTTAAGCAGTAGAATTACTTAGCAGAATTATAATACAATCACGACTTTACAATTTATCTTTATCTTATTAATTGTATATGAAAACCAAAACAATATCAATGAAGATTACACAAACTATGTCTATATCGTGAGGTTTAGTTAATACGAGTATGTAATAAGTCAACGCTAGGCCATTAATACCCATTTTTACTTTAAAGATAATAAAATAAGTAAAAAAGAATCGACATCAACGAGGCCTTGAGAATGGGACATTAACGATCTAGTACTAATAATAAAATATATATTTTTTAAAGATTTAAAGGAAAGAGGATACAGATTGAGTTTATGTACCCAGGTGAGCTTAACTTAGACCTGACTTCTCTAACAGCAAACCTTAGAGTATAAAGAGCATAATAAAATGTCCAATTAAGAAGAAAATAACAGAGAAAGACTTAACCTTGAAGATAACATAGCTAGTTATAGTATACAACATTGTATACTTGCTATTATAAACATACGAATACATAAATAATATAACTAATGATACATAGAGTTAAATACATATAATAATACACGTTTACATATAGGTACATAAGTACATACATACAAGTCTTGTCCAAATCCATTTTCGGACAATGTAAACAAACAGTCTTTTCAATATTTTTCTATCAAAAACTCCATAACCGATGACACATGAATTTATACATATTCTCACAGAACAAGTACTAAAGCATAGAAGGACTCAAAGAGTATAATAACTATACGGGAAAAGAGCGCCATCTCATGCTGTTTAGATGCTTATAAATTTGAAGCGCCATCTGTATTTTCTAACAAGAACGAACATTCTATATGTGTATATATAGGTACATATACATAGCATGTATTGTTGTATCAGCAATGCCAGCAAGAGAGTACTAAGGTGAAAGGAAATTGTTATACTTATTTTGAAGATCATTATACAAATACGAATAAACATTTTTTAATGTTTTTTAAATGTAATGCAGTAACATTTAAAAAATGTTCAAAAAATGTTTATGCATGTTTTATTTATCTTCAAAATTGATTTAACAATCCCCTTTCACCTTGCTACTCTCCTGGTGGACCACATAACAGGTCAGAAGGAAAGCACAAAATAATACAGCAATCAATGCAAGTAATCATTTATTTAATTAATCATTGTTATAAATTATAAATATAAAATTTATTTTCTATTTTTGTAATTTTTGTGTTTATTATAATATGAACAGGACACACTAAAAACCAATAAGTGTACACATAAAATGGAAACGACAAACAAACGAACGCAAGCGCAAGTCGCGACGGCCATTTTACATGTGTTGTCAAAATCAAAGACTAGATAATGTCAAAACTGACAACTACTGATGAGACTGTATCCCAAATGCCATCTATCGGGACTTTAAAAAATCACTTTCAATCAAAATACTTAGTTAGGAAATGAAGATGACGCTACTGTCTTTAGGAATATTGACAATGTTTTAGCTGTCCCTCCCCTGGAAGGACTATTAGGAGAATAAAGCGTACACACTCAGAGACAAATAGAAGTTTAATAGTGCTACGATACCTTCTGACAGTTTATCGATATCGATAGATGAAATTTGTCTATGGGCTATGGTAAATTAACAGACATGCTAATAAAATGAGGTCTGGTTCCATAAAAGCTCTCGTAAACGAACTACAAGAAACAAACGGCCGTTTTACACCTCACCGGAGTGGCATAGGCCGGCAGCGGCGCCAGGAGCACTTTCAATGTGAAATAATTTGAAGTTTATATTCATGTTTCATGCTGTAAGTTCAAACACAATGTAAATTGTATATGAATAAATTAAATAAATTGAAAATTGAAATATACATGATCGATCCACACACTACCTCGCATCACGGAGCGTAGTGCGAGCGTGCGTGTTCTTGTATTGTTTGTAAGTATCTCTCTTTGTATAGAAATCACGCGTGGTGCAACACACTGAAAACGCATTTAAGCGCTGTGCTACTGATCACACGCTTACATGCAGAGAAACACGTTCTCACGCGCGTGGGTTCGGGGCCAGACGGTATGGACACCGTGTTCTGCAGTAACGTGCGTGATTGATGATGCAGACCAGCACTCTCGCATCTGCACGCGTGGCACCGTCACCGCGTCGCCACGCTCCCGCAGCGTAGTGCGGGGCAGTGTGTGGATCGCCAAAATACCGGTATCGGCCCTCTGTTCTTTTCTGACTTTCTTAGTATAGCAGATACCCCAAGGTAAAAATAAAACACAGCTGTAAGATTCATGTCACAAATGTATGATTATATTTCCAATAATATTGAAACACATTATTACTGCCCCTTAAAATTACAGTTTTGTTTAGGAATGTCCTGATTATTTGTGCATAAGCTAAAATATTTTTTGTTATGTTATGAATTGGTACTATTAGAAATTTTTCCCGATCAATTTTATCAATAAATTTCTGTAGTCACCTAGAACATTTATTTATTTATTTATTGAAAAAGTATTTACAATATCATTACAGATAAAAAATCCAATACAATATCATAAAAAAACCTAAAAAAATTACTAAATAAATATACCTATTTATCCAATACTATACATTTTTGTGCAACATCTTTGAATTTTGACAGGGTACATTGAAAATATTAATTTCTATAGAAATAATATTAATAAGTCGTATGGCGCGTGACAATGGAGCAAATTTGAGTAGATTCGTCCTCACCGCTGGAACGTTAAACGTGTAACAATATAATATATAACATAATTCTCTCTTAATTTGCTTCATGGATCTTCCGGTCTGATCTTTCGGAAACCTGCAAAAGAACACAATGTATGAAACACTATGAAAGGTACAAAGATAGTTACCACAAAATCGTTAACACAAATTATAGTAATATTTTTGTCATCGATAAAATATGCAGCACAAGTCACAACACTTTTGAACATGACTTACACAAATTGGTAAAAATGTAAAGTACTTAAAAATTACTGAATCGAATGGCAAACAGACGATTATAATATGATTGCAGTATAGTAAAGTATAAATCACTTAGGTATTTTGCACGTATATATAGGTTTTTAGTATATATTATTGGTTTGTTATCTACTCACCGATGGAAGTTGACGATTTAAACTTGATTTTCTTTGCGAAAAGAATGTAATTTACAACCTACAATAACGCAGGACTTTGCTTATCCAATGGGCTGAATTTTACTTCACAATAGCACTATGTAATTATTAAATAACTTAGATTATTTCACAAAACAGATAAACAACAATGAAAATTACGAGCGGCGGTTTAATCCGACTAAATTGTCTAGAGGCCTTGACAAGTTGGAACATTTGACATTAGTTCACTTTTTAATTCGGCATCCAAAGGTAACCAAAGGTAACCAAATTGACGTTTCTACAGTGTACACCGGGCGTCCTTAGCAAAATTATTTGTCTCTTTCTTTTCAATGTATCCGGCTTATTTGGAAAAATAGGACAACTATATGAGGGCGATTAACACTCCTTCTATGTATGTACTTGTTCTGTGCATATTCTGTTCACTATACAGAGTGTACACCACAGAACAAGTACATACATAGAAGGAGTGTTAATCGCCCTCATATAGTTGTCCTATTTTTCCAAATAAGCCGGATACATTGAAAAGAAAGAGACAAATAATTTTGCTAAGGACGCCCGGTGTACACTGTAGAAACGTCAATTTGGTTACCTTTGGTTACCTTTGGATGCCGAATTAAAAAGTGAACTAATGTCAAATGTTCCAACTTGTCAAGGCCTCTAGACAATTTAGTCGGATTAAACCGCCGCTCGTAATTTTCATTGTTGTTTATCTGTTTTGTGAAATAATTAATGTTATTTAATAATTACATAGTGCTATTGTGAAGTAAAATTAAGCCCATTGGATAAGCAATGTCCTGCGTTATTGTAGGTTGTAAATTACATTCTTTTCGCAAAGAAAATCAAGTTTAAATCGTCAACTTCCATCGGTGAGTAGATAACAAACCAATAATATATACTAAAAACCTATATATACGTGCAAAATACCTAAGTGATTTATACTTTACTATACTGCAATCATATTATAATCGTCTGTTTGCCATTCGATTCAGTAATTTTTAAGTATTTTACATTTTTACCAATTTGTGTAGTCATGTTCAATAGTGTTGTGACTTGTGCTGCATATTTTATCGATGACAAAAATATTACTATAATTTGTGTTAACGATTTTGTGGTAACTATCTTTGTACCTTTCATAGTGTTTCATACATTGTGTTCTTTTGCAGGTTTCCGAAAGATCAGACCGGAAGATCCATGAAGCAAATTAAGAGAGAATTATGTTATACTATATTATATTGTTACACGTTTAACGTTCCAGCGGTGAGGACGAATCTACTCAAATTTGCTCCATTGTCACGCGCCATACGACTTATTAATATTATTTCTATAGAAATTAATATTTTCAATGTTTCCTGTCAAAATTCAAAGATGTTGCACAAAAATGTATGGGTAGTATTGGATAAATCGGTATATTTATTTAGTAATTTTTTTAGGTTTTTTTTATGATATCGTATTGGATTTTTTATCTGTAATGATATTGTAAATACTTTTTTAATAAATAAATAAATAAATGTTCTAGATGACTACAGAAATTTATTGATAAAATTGATCGGGAAAAATTTCTAATCGTACCAATTCATAACATAACAAAAAATATTTTAGCTTATGCACAAATAATCAGGACATTCCTAAACAAAACTGTAATTTTAAGGGGCAGTAATAATGTGTTTCAATATTATTGGAAATATAATCATACATTTGTGACATGAATCTTACAGCTGTGTTTTATTTTTACCTTGGGGTATCTGTTTTGATGCTATACTAAGAAAGTCAGAAAAGAACAGAGGGCCGATACCGGTATTTTGGCGATCCACACACTGCCCCGCACTACGCTGCGGGAGCGTGGCGACGCGGTGACGGTGCCACGCGTGCAGATGCGAGAGTGCTGGTCTGCATCATCAATCACGCACGTTACTGCAGAACACGGTGTCCATACCGTCTGGCCCCGAACCCACGCGCGTGAGTACGTGTTGCATGTAAGCGTGTGATCAGTAACACAGCGCTTAAATGCGTTTTCAGTGTGTTGCACCACGCGTGATGTCTATACAAAGAGAGATACTTACAAACAATATAAGAACACGCACGCTCGCACTACGCTCCGTGATGCGAGGTAGTGTGTGGATCGATCATGTATATTTCAATTTTCAATTTATTTAATTTATTCATATACAATTTACATTGTGTTTGAACTTACAGCATGAAACATGAATATAAACTTCAAATTATTTCACATTGAAAATGCTCCTGGCGCCACTGCCTATGCCATTCCGGTGAGGTGTAAAACGACCCTTTGTTTCTTGTAGTTCGTTTACGAGAGATTTTATGCAACCAGACCTCATTTGACATTAGCATGTCTGAAATTTTACCATAGTACTTCTATGCTTTAGTACTTGTTCTGTGGTGTATACCACAGAACAAGTACTAAGCATAGAAGTACTATTAGGAGAATAAAGCGTACACACTCAGAGACAAATAGAAGTTTAATAGTGCTACGATACCTTCTGAGAGTTTATCGATATCGATAGATGAAATTTGTCTATGGGCTATAGTAAAATTTCAGACATGCTAATATCAAATGAGGTCTGGTTGCATAAAAGCTCTCGTAAACGAACTACAAGAAACAAACGGCCGTTTTACACCTCACCGGAATGGCATAGGCCGGCAGCGGCGCCAGGAGCACTTTCAATGTGAAATAATTTTGAAGTTTATATTCATGTTTCATGCTGTAAGTTCAAACACAATGTAAACTGTATATGAATAAATTAAATAAATTGAAAATTGAAATATATTGATCGATCCACACACTGCCTCGCATCAAGGAGCGTAGTGCGAGCGTGCGTGTTCTTGTATTGTTTGTAATTGTAAGTATCTCTCTTTGTATAGAAATCACGCGTGGTGCAACACACTGAAAACGCATTTAAGCGCTGTGTTACTGATCACACGCTTACATGCAACACGTACTCACGCGCGTGGGTTCGGGGCCAGACGGTATGTACACCGAGTTCTGCAGTAACGTGCTTGATTGATGATGCAGACCAGTACTCTCGCATCTGCACGCGTGGCACCGTCGCCGCGTCGTCGCCACGCTCCCGCAGCGTAGTGCGGTGCAGTGTGTGGATCACCAAAATACCAGTATCGGCCCTCAGTTCTTTTCTGACTTTCTTAGTATAGCATCGAAACAGATACCCCAAGGTAAAAATAAAACACAGCTGTAAGATTCATGTCACAAATGTATGATTATATTTCCAATAATATTGAAACACATTATTACTGCCCCTTAAAATTGCAACATCTTTGAATTTTGACAGGGTACATTAAAAAATATCAATTTCTATAGAAATAATATTAATAAGTCGTATGGCACGTGACAATGGAGCAAATTTGAGTAGATTCGTCCTCACCGCTGGAACGTTAAACGTGTAACAATATAATATATAACATAATTCTCTCTTAATTTGCTTCATGGATCTTTCGGTCTGATATTTCGGAAACCTGCAAAAGAACACAATGTATGAAATGCTATGAAAGGTACAAAGATAGTTACCACAAAATCGTTAACTACAAAATATAGTTGTTAAATACCACTAAAGTATTTGACCTTTGTGAACTCAACTGTTTGTGAATACTAGGTGTAAATAAATAAAACAACTGTATTCTGAACTGAATGTACTGCTGGTTCCATTTATTGCAAAAATATTTCTAGCTTATATAGGACGCTCGGTAACCAAACCATATCGCGATTCAGACGCATGGTACAACGCCCTCTATCGAGTATGACCTCAAACATTTTTAATAACAAATGGTGTTTCGATATTAAACATACCGCCCGCCAAGGACATTATTGACAGAATGTCCTTCAAAAACTTGATACTGCGGGTTATTTGATCTAAATTACATATTTAAAGCGATCATGTAGACGGTAAGTAGATACACATAAAATTACTTACAGCATAATACATCCCTTTACACAATAAAAATAGTAAAGAAATGTTTTTTCTTTTGAAAATATCCTTATGACTAAGACACAAGTTTGTGAACAAAATAACAAATGTATATAATAAAACTAGTAAATTTTGATAATATATATTTAAAACAAGACTAAAACTACTTATACATCAATGTAAAAGGTAACAGTTGTATAATTTGATCTTAGCTTTATAATTTGATCTAAGTTGTATAATTCGATCTTGGTTGTATAATTTGATTTAAAATAATAGTACATAATGAAAAACGCAAAAGCTTAAGTAAAAGTATAAAAAAAATTAAACTACAATAATTCATTTTTCGGAAATTGGCAATACACATAATTTGGATGTTGGACGCTTAATTACTGAAGACTTTGTGCGCACCGTGACTACCCGTGTAATATTATCATCCCCAGGATGTTTTTCAATAATACGACCCAGTAGCCAGCGACATGGTGGTAAATCGTCTTCCTTGATCAATACTATGTCACCTATGTCTGGTTCCGGTACTTGGAATGCCCATTTGTAGCGATTCATTAAGTTCGATAAGTACTCGCGTGACCAACGACTCCAAAACGTCTGCACCATTCTTTGAACCATTTGCCAACGTGAAAGATAACTAATATTTGCACTCTCATAGTTATCATCTGGTACACTTACTATTGGTTCTCCTATTAAAAAATGACCAGGAGTTAATGGGAGAGGCTCACCCGGGTCCATAACGTTGATAATACTCATTGGCCTAGAGTTTAAGCAAGCTTCAACTTGACTTAATAGTGTACTTATTTCTTAGTAAGTCAGCGTTGCATCGCCAATTACGCGCTTGAGGTGATATTTTGTTGATTTTACTCCTGCTTCCCAAAGTCCACCAAAGTTGGAACTGTGAGGAGGAATAAAATGCCATTCGGTGCCTTGCGCTTCTAAATGTTCTGCAATTGAACCTTGTATGCTGGCCAATTGTTTTAGTTCTCTAGACGCCCCCACGAATGTGGTGCCATTATCGCTCCAAATTTTCGCACAATGACCACGCCTAGATACAAAGCGTCGAAATGCAGCCAAGAACCCTTGAGTGCTCATGTCGCTTACTACCTCTAAGTGGAGCGCACGAGTAGCCATACATACGAACAAACAAATGTACCCTTTATAGGAGCGATGCCCGCGTCCTTTCGTAGTCCTGATATTTATAGGACCAGCATAATCCACACCGCTATTACTAAATGGCCTGGCTGGAGTGCACCGTACAGACGGAAGAGAATCCATGAGCTGATTGCTGGTAAGTGCCTTTTGTTTAGCACATATGACACACTTATTAATATGCTGTTTTACTAGTCGTCTAACTCCTAACATCCAAAAGGCTGATCTGATATAATTAGTCATTAGCTGAAGTCCACCATGCAGTGTTTTGAGATGGGCATCAGCTACAATAAGCTGTGTAAAATGACCAGAATGTGGAAGAACTATAGAATGTTTAGCGTCGTCGTGCAGTTGTGATTTCTCAAGTCTACCTCGAGCCCTTATTATGTCCTGGTCGTCTAGGTAAACAGAGAGTGATTTCAATTTCCTTTTCTTCGATTGTATATAGCCCTTGCTCTTTAGCTGTTGATATTCTATTGTAAATACTTCCTGTTGCGTTTTCCTAATACATATATACAGTGCTTCATCTATTTCTGGCTTTTTTAAGTAACCCCTTTCTTTTCCTCTCTTAAGAAACCGTCGACAGTATGCAATGACTCTTAGTAGTCTCTGAAGATTAGAGAATCTATCGAAGAAGGACTGTTCTACTGCTACTGATAAATGTGTTTTCACGGACTGTTCTATCTTGGTACTAATATTAATTAACCTATTATATTCTATAAACCTTTCCTTTAAAAACGTGGGTCCAGAAAACCAGAATGAGTTTTCTAGAAATAAACTAGGCATTAAACCTCTTGAGGCACAGTCAGCTGGATTGTTTTTCGTAGATACGTGGTACCATTGAGTAGCTTTCATCGTTGTCAATATTTCGGCAGTGCGATTGGCAACAAATGTTTTCCAACGGCTTGGGTGGTTATTCAACCAAGCTAGGACTATGGTAGAATCGGTCCATGCTGTAATTTTATCATTACTAATGTTCATAACTTCCGCTGTTTCAGTCAACAGCTTCGACAACAGTACTGCGCCACACAATTCTAAACGTGGGATGCTTATTTGTTTAATTGGGGCTACTCGGGTCTTGGCAACTAACAAAGAAACATGAATACCTTTAGTGTCTATTATGCGTAAATATACTACGGCAGAATAAGCAGCTTTTGAGGCGTCACAAAACCCGTGTAGTTCCAACTCGCTATCCGAAATAGTGCCCAGCCAACGTGGGATTCGAACCAAGGTAAGAAGACTTAGCTCTTTACGATAATTGTTCCATTCTTCAATTAAATCGTTGCTCAAATCTTCATCCCAATTAACTCCTGCGAGCCATAACCTTTGAATAAATATTTTGGCTAAAATTATACTGGGTGCTAACCAACCTAATGGATCGAACAATCTTGCTATGTCTGATATTATAGACCTTTTTGTTACAGGTGCTGCAGTGCGCGTGGGAAGATTAACCGAGTATTGGAACGTGTCTTCGCTGCGGTTCCAGGTAAGTCCTAAGATCTTTATTGTACTGTCCAGTTTAAGATTTACTTCTTTATCCACTGTTTGAACTATGTTTGTTGTCCTATTGTCCTTTACCTTTGTGTCCTTTTCTTTTGTTCCTGTTTCAGTTGATTGTCTTTGTATATCTTCCATTAAATTTATCTGTTGTAATAGCTCTTCGTTATTTGTATTCCACTTTTGAAGAGTAAAACCACCCCTAGTTAGTAAACTTGTTAATTCTTTATAAATTTCTATTCCCTTTTGAACGTTGCTGCATCCAGTCATCAACTCATCCATGTAGAAGCAATTTAATGCCTTATCCGCACCAATGGGATACTGATCTCCTTCATCATGAGCAACCTGATGCAGAGTTCGAACCGCTAACTAGGGTGCAGAAGCTGTACCAAAAGTCACAGTGACAAGTTCGTAATCCTTGATTTCAGCATGAGGCGTATCCCGCCAAAGAATTCGCTGATACATCGAATCTTCTGGCGCAACTTTCACCTGTCTATACATTTTAATTATGTCGGCCACTAATGCAATAGAATGAACTCTCCACCTCATAACCGTATGCCTTAAGTCGGCTTGCAGTGTCGGTCCGATCATTAACGTATCATTGAGCGATATGCCGTTACTGTTTTTCTCCGATGCGTTAAAAACAACGCGCACCTTGGTGGTGGACTTATCCTCTCTCACGACTGCATGATGAGGTAGATACACTGCTGAGTTTTTTTTGTTATCATTTACTGGTACCATTTTCATGTGTCCTAAACTTAAATATTCATTTATAACATCTGTGTACTTGATTTTTAAATCTGGATTTCTTTCTAATGTTTTCTCTAATGCCTTTAATCTCTTTTCAGCTATGGCCCGAGAGTTTCCTGATGTACAAGTAGGAGATTGATCTCGGAACGGCAATTGTACAACGTACCTTCCGTCGTCTTCTCGCTTCGTAGTCGTCTTGTAAAATTCTTCACACATCATTTCTTCCGGCGTTAAGAATTTCCTTTGACCTATTTCCTCTATTTCCCAGAATTTCTTTAAACTGTCTTCTTCTTCTACATGTGTATGCATTACATTAATATTTACTCTATAGTTGTTTTCTTTATTTGTATCATTATATGAACTAAGTACCCCTGACAGAACCCATCCTAGCGAAGTGTTCTGAGCAATAAGTGTTCCAGAAGGGCTCTTCACTATACCGTTCTTTAAAATATAACTATAAGCATCTGCGCCTAGCAATAAATCGATCTTACTGGATAGATTAAAGTTTGGATCTGCTAAGTCTAAGTTTTTACTATGTATCCAATCGAAACCCTCAATATTTATGCTGCGTTCTGGTAAGTATGAAGTTATTTTTCGCAAGACATAAGCATTAATAACTAATTTAAAATCTGGGTCAGCTCTCGACTTTACCGTTAGCTGTACCTTGTGCTTGGCAGGCGTTGACTTATTTTCACCTATGCATGTAATCAGTCCACATACGGGAATCTTTTTTAAACTTAATAATTGCACCGTAGATTCTGTTATGAAGCATGCTTGTGAGCCTTGATCGAGCAAAGCTCGGACTACTTGGGTTCCTCCATTCCTAGACTCGGCCTTTATTAGTGCAGTTGCTAATAAAACCTGTCCAGGTTTGATAACATTGCCTGTCGATAAACACGACACTATCTGATCGACACTAGCAGAGGTACCAGTGGGGTCGATAGTGGTTGTCGCTACTGTATGCTCCGATTTATTCTCAAGATCTCCACTAGAGTGCAGTAAGGAGTGATGTCGCTTATGGCACACTCGACAAGTTGTTTGCTTTTTGCAGTCATGAACAGTGTGATTGCTACCAAGACAATTGAAGCATATCTTGTTTTTCGCCACAAAATCGCGTCTGAGCTGAATAGATTGATTTGCAAATTTCTTGCAAAAACACATCTTATGTTGTTCCGAACAGAACTCGCAACGTACCGTATGGGATGAACTAGTGGCGACCAATGCCTTTGTTTGTGGAATTTGGTGAGCTTTAGTGCCTGGATGATGAGTTCTTTTAGATTGTATGCATTCCAAGGCGCGGAAACGATTTTCAATAAAGGTTTTAAATTGGTTCAAAGTAGGCAACTCGTTATTGGAGTCAATGTTATTATTTAACTCCCATTGTTTTCGAGTTTCTGCATCTAATTTAAATGTTACTATGTGGATGACAATAATATCCCAGGTAGACACGTCTATATTTAAATTGGTAAGCGCATTCAAGCAATCTGTTGTTGTGTCCAACAGTGCCTTTAAAGCAGTTGCCGATTCAACGTGCACGTGTTTTTGTGCAAACAAACGATTTAAAATACAATTAGCTAAGTACTTTTTGTTGTTATATCGTTTAACTAAGAGATCCCAACATTGTTTGTAATTGGCGTCAGTGATAGGTGTATGCCTTACAAGTTGTTCAGCTTCACCAGTTAGATGACTTTTAAGGTAATGCAATTTTTGTACATTATCTAGCGTATTGTTGTTATGGACAAGGGACACAAACAAATCATGAAAAGTTGTCCATTCATCATATCTGCCGGAAAACTTAGGTATCGATATTTTTGGCAGTTTCACACAATTATTAGATTTACTGCTACTACCTATCTGCTTTGCAGTTTCGCGGCTAACTTGTAATTGCCCTAACATAGTTTTCAAGGCACATTTATATGTTATATAGGTATCCTCCGTGCTATCATAAACGTCTTCCGCATCGTTATCTATTTCTTCTAATTCAAATTGTTCATATAATTTTGTCTTTGTATCTTTAAAAGTAGCCCAATCTTTTTCTAATAACTCCAATCTAGTCTCAATATATACTACGGTAAGCCTGTCCTTTGGACTCTTTTTAAAATTAGTTAAGCCTTTATTAATCACTTTTTGTAAATCCTTTAAATCGTTAATTAATCCTTCCATCTTTTATTTAAACTAACCAAATGTACTTATAAAAATTAATAAACTTGTATTAAAACAACTAGGTATCTAAATATTTTACTTTAAACTAGCTAAAACGGATAACTATGTTTACCAAACAAGTAGTTCTAAAATTACTAATAAAATAAATATCTATGCTAACAAGCTACCTGTTATCTCTCTTTATTACTATGTTATCTTATTCCAATTTGTAAAATTGGCTAAGTGTTTGAGACTTACAAAAAAAAATGAAAAATCGGGCATAGATTCCCCGTTCCCCCGTTTTTCTAAAACTATTTTAAGTTAAAACTAACTTAACTAACATGCACGCTTTTAACTAAGAAAATTATCAATATTTTTTTTTAACTAAAAACAAAACATGCAATAATTTTCTAAGTCAAAATAAAATACGTTTACAAAGCAAACATATCACTAAAATAATCTAAGTCCACTATTCTTCGTGAAACTTCAAAGTTAAAATCCTCTTGTAAATAAGGTACGAAATTGCTTGGCACTATTTTACTTTTAAAGTTTGTTTTTCAAATAATTAATCACAATTATTATTGTACTCACAGATTCACTGGTGTCACCATTACTTGCGTGTATCCGACTAGTAGCGTCATCTATGTCGTGACGTTGAACTAATGCAGCGGCTACTTCGATGCCGTCTTGCCGCTTTACTCCGCCGTGTGCGCTTGTATACACACCCTAATCCACCGCGAGGGTAAAGGCCTTGTACTTTTACTGCAGCGATCCACTGCATACAAGGTGTTGCCACACTCGGGCTCCGATGCTCAAAAAAAAGGACTGATTCGGTAGTCCAATCCGGGTCGGTAGGACCAATGTTAAATACCACTAAAGTATTTGACCTTTGTGAACTCAACTGTTTGTGAATACTAGGTGTAAATAAATAAAACAACTGTATTCTGAACTGAATGTACTGCTGGTTCCATTTATTGCAAAAATATTTCTAGCTTATATAGGACGCTCGGTAACCAAACCATATCGCGATTCAGACGCATGGTACAACGCCCTCTATCGAGTATGACCTCAAACATTTTTAATAACAAATGGTGTTTCGATATTAAACAATAGTAATATTTTTGTCATCGATAAAATATGCAGCACAAGTCACAACACTATTGAACATGACTACACAAATTGGTAAAAATGTAAAATACTTAATAATTACTGAATCGAATGGCAAACAGACGATTATAATATGATTACAGTATAGTAAAGTATAAATCAATTAGGTATTATGCACTTATGTATAGGTTTTTAGTATATATTATTGGTTTGTTATCTACTCACCGATGGAAGTTGACGATTTAAACTTGATTTTCTTTGCGAAAAGAATGTAATTTACAACCTACAATAACGCAGGACATTGCATATCCAATGGGCTTAATATTACTTCACAATAGCATTATGTAATTATTAAATAACATATATTATTTCACAAAACAGATAAACAACAATGAAAATTACGAGCGGCGGTATAATCCGACAAAATTGTCTAAAGGCCTTGACAAGTTGGAACATTTGACATTAGTTCGCTTTTTAATTCGGCATCCAAAGGTAACCAAAGGTAACCAAATTGACGTTTCTACAGTGTTCACCAGCCGTCCTTAGCAAAATTATTTATCTCTTTCTTTTCAATGTATCCGGCTTATTTGGAAAAATAGGACAACTATATGAGGGTGATTAACACTCCTTCTATGCTTTAGTACTTGTTCTGTGGTGTATACGACGGTTTGACATTAAATGAAAAGGCAGGTGTTACTAGCCCATATAATGATTTCTAATTAATCACAAAAGTAATTTGACGAAAAACAAAAATTTGAAATTTTCTAACAAAATAAATAATATTTTAATAGTAACGAAGTAATACACCATTTTATTATGACAAGTTCACTGAACTGTAATGAACGGCAACGTTTATCCTTCGACGTGGACTATGACTTAAGTCAGTGACCGTTTGACGTACTTACATAGTGTTAATTTAGAATTAAAGAAATTAAAAAATTTGTCCTGTGTCTAAACTATTGAAGATATTTAGTAGATTTTTTTTTGTCTCGCTTTATAATGTCACATACTATACGTAATTGCATTTAATGTCATACCGTCGTATACACTCTGTATACTTCATTTTGTAACTATTTTTACTAATGGTTAATAATCAAATCTAGATTATTTAATAAAATTACGAATTACTTTTTGCGGTCGAATAAAGACGTCAAATTGATTGACAGTTTTATTTTTTTTGTACTCTCTATTGTCTTTTAAAACCAATGTTGTATTTTATTAGAAGAAATAAGTTTAACGAATACCTACATATCATAGGTACATAATATTTGTAATTCATCATTTATTTTGGGTTTGCCCTCGCAGGTCTGTTCATTTGTTTTATTGTAATATAGTACCTATAATAAAATCGTAACGTACATACAAATTCCATTTAGTCCATATTTCACAAATTTTCATTAGACGGGAAAATATTCAAAAGTATCTCAGTATTCTATTTCAGTCCGTGGTCAAATCGTTGCATTTAGAGGTCAATGCTTACTTAGTTTAAATTACATTTATTTATTAGATTACGTACATTGTTTGTCTTATTATCTTAATGTTTCTAAATCAACGATTACAATAAAATACAAACCATATTTAACATAAATACAAATATTTGGAGTAATAAATTAAATAGAATTAATCTATTACGCAAATTAAAAGAGTATTCGTAAACGTAATATTATTTAAAAATGTAAGAAAAAGGACGAAAAATTATTATTTAACAATGTATTGATGTCATTATTTTTATTTTTATTATCCTTGTCCCCATCACTAGTAAATTCATGAAACCATAGACAATGGCAATATAGCGGATTGTTTACATTGTACGAAATTGGAGTTGGAATGGACTGTATATGTAAAGTTTACTTATAAACTATAGACAAGAAATGTTCTCTTGTTCTTTTCTTGAAGACTTTAAAAGAATCATATTTTGGAATGAGTTACTATTTGTACTTTGCAGTTACCATCGTCACTAAATCTGATCCTATGTATCTCAGAAACTTGGCCGTGTTTTGGCTCAAATGATATTAATGAAATATTTAAATCTGATAATATTTTAAGAAACATGAATTATATTTTAGTAAGGAATAGCGTGATAAAAAAAGAATATGGATTGAATGATAGTATAGTGAAAACTGAAAAAAAAGAAATTGAAAGGGGTGGTTTGGACACTGGAAAGAATGAATGGAAGTAGGATAACGAAAGAGATTTATGAAGCGAAACTGCCTGGGAACGTTGTTAGAGGTCGCCCTAGACGGACATGGCACGGGCTACATAGAATATGTATTGTGTTGACAAAGGGCACAGTTACAAGCACCTGTAACCAACGTGTGTGAATGAAAAAATGATTGAATGTTGAAGAGGCCAAGAAGGTAGGTTTGGATCGAAGTAAATGGCGTTCTACAGTTTATGCTTATCCCATTAAAGATAGACCTTAGAGATAGGCGTGAGATTATGTATGTATGTATGTATATATGTATGTATATATTTCAGTAGTAATTCAAACTTACATAAAACATCCCGGCAGCAAAAAATAGCAAACAAAAAAATTACTGAATACATTTTTGAAAACCAAAAACTTTAACTGAAAACTGAAGTTTTGGTTTCTACTATTAAACTAAATAAAAATTTGCGTTTATATAGTTAAGTATTAAGGCTAAGTAAGTGCGGCACAAGCACCTAATGATTCAGTTGATATATTTGTTTACTTGGCACCAACTTCAAAATTATAAAATACTTATTTATTGATTTAAATACTAATTACTTTGTGCTAAGTGAATACATTTTTACTTTTTAGTCTTCACCTGTTATAAGTCGGCTTTCTTTTTCTTAAAAATTAAAAAAAATCTCTACAGATATGCACACAAACAAAAAGGTGGTCTTACAAAGATTTTGTTATTATTTGAAATATGGAACCCTAAAAACTTTTTTAGAAGTCATTATTATTGACGTCATAACTTCAAAAAAGTTTTCAGCATATAAACACTGGACATAGGTAATAATATGCGCATAGAAATTGTCGAAGGTTGATTTCAAATTGAAACTCATAATGATAGACATGAACATCGTTTTATCGAATTACTCGTTGTCCAATGCAGATAAACATTTTTGGGTTTTTGTGCCTTCTGACTAGATGCAGAATCCTGTTGAAAAGTTCACGGCATATTTTTAAATACTGTTCTTGTAAAGAAAAACAATCAATAAGAAAATAAATTACTATAATCCTGTTTTATTTACGTATTCGCGAAATATCACCATCTGAAATTAGTTCAGCGTAATATTTCATAAGCAACGTTTATATTTTTATACACTGCTTTAAAAATGGTATCTGCTGCAAGTTTTATTCTTACCGTATAATGATTAGGAAAGAAGAAGATAATCATCTGCTATATTTTCATTCGTTGTTTAGCCAGTTTTTAGTCGACATCGATACAACAAATCGAGTAGTAATGTTTGATTTAAGTAAGCATATTAGGAACAATCATTGACATTTATCCTCAAAAGTTTGTATTAAACTTCAATAGTTTTTATAGTAGGTTTGCCAAACTACTAGAAAATACTCATTTTATAATATTTAGAAGCTACCTTCATTAAGTGGGAAAATAGAAGTCGCAAGTTTATGTGAAATTTTGTCAGTTCGAGTGGAAGCGAGTGAATAGATTTAAATAGGATTCGCCATAGAGACGGAATATTCTGATTATTACTGATACATGTACGAATGTAGATTGCCGTAAGATCAGGCAGGCAATATTCTCATTCAGGCACACATCTGAATTTTGAAAGTCGTGGGAAACAGCTAGTAACTTTATATTGTTTAGTTATTGTGGCGAATTATGAAATAAAAAAGCATATTTACTGTTGTGTATTATAGTTAGTTCGGTCTAACGCTTAGAATAATTACAATACTTTAGTGAAATTGTCAATTCGCATAAAGCAAGCGTGGCGATCAATGCTCATACCTTCTCTATATGAGAAGTTTCCCTGCGGTGGGATAATAACAAGCTGGAATGATGATGATGATTTAGATGCTGTTCAAATAAATATAGTACCTGTGTGAAGTCTTATATTCAGATTAGAAGTTAATAAATCAGAAACAAAGTCATTTGTTATGGCAGAATTTTAATATAAAAAAAAAGTTACCTATAATATAATAAATGATAACAAGCATAATGTGGTTCAATTCTGCATTATCCGGTTGACTGGTAGAGAATGCCGTTGGCATTAAGTCCGCCGTTATACATTCTGTGTGTAAGAAGCTTAAGGGCGTTCCGTCACATATGACCTTGAGCGTTTCGCTTCCTCACCACCCCGCGCCTCACCCGAAAAAAACATTGCGTGCGAGTTCGCCCTCTAGCGGCAAGTAGCAGTAGCACAACTATAAGACAATGACCTTACTTGTCCGAAACCGCAGAGCTAAAATCTGATAGACGCGCCAATAATGAATTATTTTTTTAGTATCTTTTATTATTTCGTTTAGTAAGTATGTATATTTTTTAGTATATATTATTTATATATTTATTATTTATATAGTAGCGAAAGCAAAGATAAGTGTTTAGAATCATGACGTTTGTTAAATATGTAGTAGAAATAAAAATAACTACTGTGGGTTAAAACAATAAACTCAAAACCCAGCTGCTGTGAAATGTATTACCTGATCAAAAAAGCCGTTTAAAACGATTTTTATGAATTATTGAATACAAAAAAATATTTAATAATATATATAATATTAATATTTTTTGAAGTCGCTTAAAAATTAAGTTCCAATGACAATACACCATTGTGATAAATTCCTATAATTGACATGATATGTATTCTTCAACTAATACTAGTACACTTTAGTTTAGTAACCCTGCCGAGTTTATACTTATTTAGTTATAGTTATATATATATATAGGTTTTTTGTACATGAACAAACTAAAACATTTTGACTTAAAAAATGTATTAACATCCTATTAATATTATAAATGCGAAAGTTTGTGTGTGTGCACGTATGAAACGTATGCGTACCTCATCTTCATTTATATTTTTACTATTTGCAATAGTGTCGCTAGTATCATGAAGCCGCTACGCTAGCAGTTTGAGACAATTTCTATTAAAATAGCAGAGGAGTGCGGTACCCCAGCAAAATGTTGATAAAAATGTGCTTATAAGAGGTGAGAGTATAACAGATAATTAGTGCGTCGTAAGGAGTAATTTGTTTGCCTATAGCAAAATTTGTTTGCATTATAGTTTTAAAGTTATTCGAAAAAAAAACAGATTTTGCTGGGGTCACGTTTGAAACATTATCCCAGCAAAATGTCTTTTCTTTAAATTATCCAGGCAGAGTCACGTTGGTAGACCAGTATGAATAAAATAACTGTATCAATAGTACTAGTACATGACTTTTTAAAACAATACTGAAAAATTCAATCTTTATTTATGCCCGTCTGATTGTTAAGTGTTCAAAATTAGCTCTTACAAAAGCCAAGAGTTTTCATAACTTTCTAACTCCACTGCGTCTTCATGGACTGATGATATGAGGTCCTGAATCAATAATAAAAAAGCATCTCATAAAGACCACCTAGCCAGCAGTTTGAAACAATAACCTTTGGAATGGTGGCTACCACTTAGTCTTTTGGATCCCACTGACTGTATCATAAGGCAGAGTGAAGTCACTTCGATAGGCAATTGTACGGCACGGTTATATTG
Organism: Parascotia fuliginaria; assembly: GCA_963082885.1. NCBI lineage: Eukaryota > Metazoa > Arthropoda > Insecta > Lepidoptera > Erebidae > Parascotia > Parascotia fuliginaria. Next base: position 5,428,558 of record OY720180.1, on the reverse strand, counting down.
ATGTATGTAAAGTAAGGTTTTGTGCAAGACAACTTTTTCTTGGTTCTGTAGATACGTACCGCTACCAAACTCGAGTAACAAATCAGACTACACTTGTGCATTGTCTACTATACATTGTACTTGTATATTGTATTAAATGGCAAATCTTGCGGAGTGTATAGGCTTGGAGCCTATTAAATGCAAAACAATTTTGAAGTGCTACAGACTGTGGACCTCCTAAACACTATTTAATTTCATCAGCCTTAGTCCACGAGGTAGGAATAACAGGCACAGTCTGCTGAAAATGAACACAAAATAGTAGATTGTGATAGCCACTCATGAGTTGGTGTTGTCTGATATCTGGTCCACTGCTTTTAGCGCTTTACAGTTTGCCATAGTAAATTCATCCTTTATAATAAGGCTTCTATCGCGCAGCCAAATCAGTAGAAGGATTATCTACTCTACGAACACGAATCTAATCGAAACAAAACGCTGTTCTGTCTCGAGCAAAGATGTATAGAATATTATACTAAATGATTCATAATTTATTTCCATCCTGTAATCTCGCTTATTGATACATTTTGACATAAAATGATTTTTTTTTGTATTAATTATATATGACATAGTGCCCGAGCCATAATTGTACAGTTAAGTACACATTTTGTATTGTTTTGTTAAAATTGTATACTTAGTATTATTAAAATTATACATTGTGATTTGTGAAATAGAGGTGTTCACAATGTACATTGTGAACTCCTGTGGTAAATTAAGTTCATCTTACTTTATACTTATATCGAATATTAACAGTTTATATAATACTTACATAGAAACATTTATTACAGTTCACATGTTGCCTTTACCTTTTGTAGCAATATGCAAATTGAGGCAGCCTGTAAAGCACACATTTTACTTTTTATTTTTTCTTTGCAACATAGAAAGCTGTAAGTATTTAATTACCTATAGAGTTAAGTGTATTGCCTGTGTCACTTTGCATGCTACTTGAAACTGTAACTTACAAAAATTGTAATAACCTGGCGATTAAAAAGAGTGGCCTGAGTTTCTTGCCAGTTCTTCAATTCTTCTTCTTAAAATTCTTTTAAAATTGTTCTTCAGTTTGTCAGCGATCTGGTTGTAGGTTAATTTGCTGACATTTTGTAAATTTTGACGTTCATAAGTGTTAATTTAATTAACCTATATGAATTAACATATTTTCATTTTCCTTATTTATTTTCGGTTCATCTGGATATAACTTCAGTAAATCGTTCTGTACATTGTATAGCCAGCAAACATTTTACGGAAGTAGATCTTTTAGAATAAGCGGGACGGTTTGGCTGGAGATGTGCATTTAATATGTACATAACGACGTAAAATGTAAGTTTTGTCTGAAAATCAGTGGTCCGAAGGCATAGTTACCTCCTCGGTCCTCTTTATTTCCTTTTTTCTCCCACAGTATCTTTACTCTGTATGGCCACCACTGCACTGAATTTGAAACAGCACCATACACCAGTAAAACTGAATTCAAATGATAGAGCTGATAAGGATTTTCAAATACACATGCTTTAAACAAAGCGTCATCATTCCTATGTTGATTATCTTCTAGTAAGTGCCCGTACGTAAGGTACACAATATCATGTACCCTTAGCAAAATAAGTAACACGAACAATTTCCAAAGTAGACGCATTGTACCCACAGTTTGAGTGATTTAGATGTACCGTGAAAATTACCTCGCTAGAGATTCATTATAAGTATAGATTACTGCAATATGTACATACAAATATATGTCTACATACATATATATGTATGTACGTACATATTGCAGTATTGTAAATGTATGTATAATATAATGCAAAATCGGTAAAGTAGAACTAATGTAATATTATCGCTAAGTAACGGATCCATGCGGACGACGTCACGGGGTAGTTTTACAGTACATACACTTATAATCAGAAATCAGAAATCAGAAATCAGAAATTTTATTTGTTAACATAGGTACATAACAAAGGTCTTGAGATCATAAAAATAGTGCGCTATGTTTTGCCTACATTCAAGGCATACAAACATTTTACAATAAGTTCATATATAATATAATATAATAAAGATACATACATACATACATAGAGTGCTAAAACATAATTCTTTTGCCTTTACCTAGTTAGGTTAAAGACTGTACAAAAAAGAGTAGAATTCTTTATACTGTGCCACCGTGCCGGGTCTATTACTTTCTACATACACCTATCGCTCGAAAAATACGGTTTTAGTTTTGTTATGTCCAGTAGGCACTCAACAATATATTATTTAATTTTAGGATTAAAAATTCATATAGTACGATAATAAAGGAACAGAGAGTAGGATTTTTAATTTACCTAATTGTGATAATTTCACAGTCTTCAAATATTTTAGTTTGGTTAGAGACTAAGACGTTTTGTAAAGCCTTTTTTTTTCTTCCTTTCTTGCAATCAAATAAATAAATCAAAATAAGATGCATTGAAAGTAGAAGGGTAGGTATTTACTTTAGCCTAGATCACTGATTTTATCAGCTCATGAAAAAAAATCTAACGAGGTAAATACTTGAATATTTTATCGGCATTACTTACCGATAGAATATTCAAGTACACACCGTATGTATATATAGAATGTATAGGTATTTATGCTCGTGCAAGATAACGTAGATAGTTAGGTACCTAACAGCAGCGTGTATGGTTGTTTTGTGTAGGTACCTAACTAGGTCGCAAACCGACGCATGTCACATATAATCATTGTAATTTGAGTTCTATGCTAGTTGTACGACCGACGCCGACGTTCGTGTTCCGACCGAAGCACCTCGTACAACATGTCGGTCGGAATCGGAAAGCGCCCTTGCCACATTAGTAAATATCCAAGTTAGATATTTTACTCATGTGCCCACCTACCACACACCTACTTCGAAATGATAGTAGACATAGACAATATTGTAGCAAGCTCATATTCATATCCCTAGGGTATATAACAGCAGAAATTTACTGATTCTTGAGGCCCGGTGTTGCCTTGATCTTATCATGAGCGACAATAGGCTCACCACCTGCTACCTTGTTTACGTGGAACTAAACATAATTAAAAGATATCCTAGGTAAGTATCTCAAAGAAGGTATTTTACTAAAAATATGAAGGTAGGTATACACCTACTTACAGGATATTCATGTGTTGAATCTTTTGCATTTGTATTTGTTTCAGTCGTGAAATTTTAGTCATTTTGATGAAAAATAATAATAAATGTGGGTAAATACCTATGTATTTAATACACTAAAAAAATCTTAATAACTAATCTAATTTATTTGCAACACTAAATCTATCCACACAATTTTTTTTTTTTTGATATTATTTATTTGCAAATATTGAATTACGTAAATAATTTTTAATAAAACCGCATACGTCCGTCCGTCAGAAGGGCTTGCGCCGCTCTGCCGCTCTGCCTCCCGTCGCCCGCGCAGAGCCCCTGCGACGCTGATTCAGCCAAATTATCAATAACTATTGAAACATTATCCTAATAAATGATTATTTCATTTATTAGGATAATGTATAGAGTCTAGATATCTATAGAGTTGACATTTGGTTTATTCCGGTTGATTCAATATAACTTTTATATTTATAACTATAGTAATTACAAAGTAATATTTCGATATAAGTGAAATCACGTTGTTTTAATATCGTTAGTATAAGTTATATAATCAATTATTGTAAATAATTCTTCTACTATTCTAAAGTTCATGAATCAAAGTATATTGTAGGCAAAAAACAAAATGAATAAATAGCATTAAAATCTACTAAATAACGAGATGAAAGTCGCGGATTTCGGCGAAATTTCGTCGGAACCACCTTAAATAAATAAATAAACAAGCCCATTTATTGTTTTATTAGCCACTAATAGTTGAAATTTTCTTAGACTTCTATATAGAAAAAGTCTATTATTGGAACTACTTTTAAATAAGCGTTGACGTTTTTAATGAAAATAACCATCATTTTCTCCATAATAGGTTTTTGAAGAATGTTGTCTACTTCTTCACTATTCTCTTTCGTGACCTTTTGCATTGTAGCTGAAAAATAAACAAAAATAAATTAGTATTTCTAAGATCCTTGATTTAAATGAAATGAATTTAAATCACTACCAAAGTGACTCCACCCTGCCTGATGGTAAGCAGTTAGTGTAATCCAGAAGTGGTGGACACCATACCATAAACCATCGTCTTAAACTGCTGGTATGGTGGCCTCCACTATGGCGGCTGGGAAGTAATGGGGTAGGGGAAGGAATTAGGGAGGTGAGGAAAGAAGAATAAGGACAATTGGGCCTCTGACACTCTAACTTACCGAACTAAACGCAGTAGTACTAGATACTAATACTCTTACGTCGATAGGCTATTCAAACGCTATAGCAACTTTGGAATTCCTAATATATACGCGTAGACGGGCATGGCAACCCTGCAGGAGCAGTGATTATCATAGACACCACTCTTGGCAGGTGGGATTGATGACGACGTTATAGTAATATCTTTCGCTATTAAAATTCTACAACTATTTTATACTAGGCTAAGTATTTTGTATAATAAAAGCAATGTACAATGTATAAGATACCTATTCTTCCTTTGGTTATCTTATTAGTTAAGTCTATCTTTTGCTGTCTGTATTTAACCTTGTACCAATATTTGAGCGAAATAAATATATTATTATATTATTAAAAAACAAGAAAAATATCCAAAAAGGTAACACTGTTGACTGATATGGTTACATAGTATTACTTAAGTCGCCTCGACAGAGTTGTTACGTGGCTAAATATTTAACGATTAAAGTTAATAAAATATTACAAAAGCATTTACTTCTAATAAATAAATGATTAAAATCTTTATTTGTCTCAAGTAACACATTAACATAAAGTGCAAGTAGAATACAGCAGAATAAGTTGGGTACTATCAATACCGATGTCTGCCTGCTAATCTAGAGTCTGTATTTATGATCAGAAAAACTGTTATAATAATAAGAAAAATATAAAGGTGTTGTGTGTGTGTGTGTGTGTGTGTGTGTTTGCGTGTGTCTTGCATAGGTATTTTAAGTGTAGTTTGGTTTTATGCGAGGTATGCTAGAACATATTTTACTTGAAGCCAGTCTGTAACCTTAGTTTTTACCTTTCGTGTGTTAAGTCCTAAAATATTAAGTTTGTAATGTACTGCCTTCTTGCAATAGAAGTCTTGTAAGGGGACGGTGTAATAAAACAACTTACATTTTCCGCTGTCCCCAGCCGAATTTTTAAATTCATAGACTACTTTCCCTTTTGCGGTGGTTTCTAATTTAGAACTTTTAATCATAATGTGTTGTTTCTTATTTTCAAAACTTATTTCAAATTCACCAGTGAATTTAACTACATAGTCATCTGTAATAAAAAAAACATAAAGTTTAAAAAAACAAAAGAAATATATAATATTTAATATTTAAATGTTAGTAGCAAGTAGTTGTTTCAGCGCTCTCCCACTACTCTTGTCTTGTACAATGCAGGTTCTGATGATGTGATTGTTTTACCACTATCACACGATGAGTGATTGCGCTAATGAAAAAAGTATTACCCACCTTGACTTCGGTAATCGGGCAATAAAATTAACTGGTGGACGGCGTAAAATATAATAGTATCAATGCAAGGTAAATATGGGTTATTCACCATCTCGACACGAGAGACTGGACACGCGTGTGCCCATTTGGTGAAATTCGAAATTAGTATATATTAACAGCGCCAGTTGTGTTTACTCCCGGAACAATTTTTTTACGCTGTCACCGCTAAGACAATAGTACGTCGTATTCACAGTAAAGCTACTGATTATAGTCCATCGGTGTTATTCGATATTAGATATTCACTCAAAAAATAATATAACTTTAATTTCTAATACACTTTTGCAATAGCTTTTTATAAACTTTTCATAATACTAGGTAATACAAAAACATTTTACTTAACAACAGATAGCTGTTTTAAAAAACTATGCTGCTTTTACATTAAATTTGGACATTGGCCATTACTATATAGATAACTAGCTTTTGGCGTTTTTACGCGTCTTTGTTTACTGCTTTGCTCCTATCGCCAGTAGCGTGATTTTATATAGCCTATAACATTCTCAAAAACTGGGCTATAATACGCAAATAGAATGTTTCAAATCCGACTGGTAATTCCAGAGATTAGCGCGTTCAAACAAACAAACAAGGAAACAAACTCTTCGGCTTTATAAAATAGCATAGATTTAATACGTGAACAACTTATGAGACCAATGACAATTTTTGTGAGAGTAATACAACGTATAATACTTACCAAAGCCAGCTTTAAATTCGCCTTGTTCGTCAATGTCCATAGATCCCACCTTACCCTTTGCTTCATAAAGCCCTTCTAGAGAAAGATGTTTGCATCCAAGTTGATAAATGTAAGTTGAATCTTTTGAATTTATTCTGAAATCAAAGACATAATTCATATGTTTGTGATACAACCTGAGGTCCTAGACAAGTGGCTTGACAATATTATAGAAATCTGTGCCACTTCAGAAAGTGGATCAAATATACTGCAGTCTCCAACAGCAATATCAGTCAAAACGAATGATTTTGACGATATTATAAAATTAGTAAGTAGTATTTTAGCTATCGCAGAAGTTTACGTCACAATAATTCAGTACAGTTTGCTGCTGTTAGTACCTCGGCACATCTAGACGTATTAACAAAATGGAAAGCCGGATTTATTTGTAATACTCAACCTTATAATAGAATAAAAGTAATGTGTTATTATCAATTATATAATATCATTGACTTTAATTTTTAACCCCGACGAAAGAACTTCGGAGTGTTATAAGTTTGAAGTGTATCTGTGTGTGTGTCTGCCTGTCTGTGGCATCGTAGCTCCCGAATGCATGAAAAGGTTTTTGTTTTTGTTTGAAAGGTGAATTAGTCGGGAGTGTTCTTAGCAATGTTTGATGAAAATCGGTCAAAGATGTCCACCATATTATATATTTCTTAACTCCCTTAATATGGGTATCAAATGAAAGGGCTTCACTAGTAGAATACTATACACTATAATAAATTTCAATATAAGATGGCCGCCACCACACAATGGCCAATTATTTAATTTTATTTCCACAACTCCTTCAATATGAGTATTAAATGGGCTTGACTAGTAGAATAATGGACACTATTACGGGGTTTTAAAAATTTTCAATTTATATTCAATCGCAATTAATCCTGAATTAAATTATGCAAGACACAATAAAACAATACATTGTACAGTTACAAGTTTCCAATATAGCGGTCAATGACTTAAAATTACTTTTTAGAAACTTGTTTTGTTTTAAATGTAACATTACAAATTATTTTAATTTTGTTATGTATTATTGTACTCTGCATCTCAAATTCAAAAGTCACACCTTCTGGATTTGCTCTGGACATTACTGGCTATTCTTTCATCTAAGTTGAGAGATCTTGAACTTATAAAAATAATACTGAAATTGTTAATCCGATTTGAGTAAGCAGCGTATTCTAAACCGAAGTACCGTCGACTGTGTGGTCTCCTGTCTAAACAAAGGTGAAAATTGTATGAAAATCCGTTGTGTGTTTTAGAAGATAGCACAGAAACAAACAAAAATAAATACGGATGTATTTCGCGGTACGCCAAAAAGGCAAAATCTTTCGGATATGAAATCTGAACATATTGCTTTTTTTATAAAACGTTGGTGGCAATTGCACATGCATTCGGCCTGATGGTTAGTGGTACCCGTAACCTATAGAGATGGCTTTGTTTTCCAAGCATCGCAGGAGTAATAATGCTTAGAAAACACAACCAAGCCGTTACCGACCACGAAGAAGGGGATGAGGAAGTAAACGGAATCCGGCTCAATCATGCTGAAACCAGCGGGGATCTACTAACGTACAATGGATAGCAGAACAATAAAAACTTACTGCACAAGTTCTGGTTCACAGCTTCTCATTCCACGGAAGATAATATTACGTGTCGTATATTTCAGTGTCGGCAGGTTTGTTTCAATTATATCCACATTTATAGGATCCGAATGTGGGGCACCATCACGATGGCCATACACACTCTCATTAAAAGCTTTGATCGAGCTTTTCGTTAGACATTTGGTGTCCTCAAAACTACAAAAATGTTTTTTGACACCTAAAAAAATTAAAAGTTAATATAGTTTTAATTTTCTTCATACTTAATATTTAATGGTATAATTTTATTACATGTTTACTTATGGCTTTATAATGATGAGTAGAATACCAAACACTTATCTAATTGACAACAATCGTAATTATTATTCTAATTCACATTGTAAAATGACTTTATTTTTCTTTTAAATCTATTTTCCATTTATTTCCATATATTCCATCCCACTGCTGGGCAAAGGTCTTACCCATGGTGCTCTACAGCACTCTGTCGGACGTTGACATGATCCAGTCTGCCGCAAAGACATCCAAGTCGTCGCACCAGCGTTTGCGGGGTCTGCCTGGACGACGACACCCGTCCTTTGCTCACCTGTTCGGATAGATTCTGTATGCCTGCCCATCCCCATTTCAATTTAGCAGACTTGAGACCTTCATCAGCGATACCCGTATGCGCACATGTTTTATTTTGTATCGCTCTTTGGCGTAAAATGACTACGTTTTGTAAAATATCTAGAGAGTACAAATGGTTCGGCGTCGAAAAGACAGAATGCTAAGTAAATTGTGCTTAAATTATTGATTATTTTAAAGAGACTATTAAAAAAACAACAACATTTTGAGAAAGTTTTAAAACTAATAAATAATTAAAAAAAAACTTACACTCAACATTTTGGTAGCAGACTGCAGCAATTAATAATACTCGTATTAATGACATATTTGATGAAACAGAAATGACTTAAAATATGATTAAACAACGCTTTATATTAGATCATTTTATTCACACTTAAGCCAAACATGTTTATTTATATACGATTCACATAGTATGACGGCAACGAGCTTTTTTATCACTTTTTTATCCCCAACGTTTAACCATACAAGATTATAAAAAGCATAGATTGCACGAAAGGAATATAGAGCATAATTATAGTTATATATATGAGAATAACTATACAATTGCACATCGTTGGGAAAACTACAACAATAAAAAATCGAGACAGAAGAGATAAATGGCAGCCTAAGCCAGAAACCATACATCTTAAAATTGATAGCCATATGCTTATCTAGAAGTGCCTTAGAGTTTTGATGATCGGTCAGTCAGTAAGTGACAAAATTACGAATTTTGGCTAGTTATAATTCTTAAACTACTGGTTCAAATTGAATGAAATTTAAAATATACCGTGCTTATACGATGCTTGCTTGGTTACTAAAAATTCAGGCTTCTACTTTTATCCACAACGAAGTAATAGTAGATCGAAAATGGCCCAGAATTCTTCGAGAAATGTAAGGTACGGCAGTGCCGTTTTTTTTGCTTGACTTAGCGCGGGCACTGTCTTGCCCCCAGATAAACTACGATGGATCGCTTGTTTTGTCTTAGTCATATCACGAACAGTACAGCTGCTACACTCTACACTTTTCGTAGGCATTCTACGAGTAAATAATGTCTACGAAATTGCAGAAAAATCAGAATGTTTATTACAGTCAGAATCAACACTATTGCGTCTATTACAGAGGTGTATTTTCTATACAACAAAAAACATAATTTAAATAATATTTAAATAAATTTATAATTATCACCATGGAAACGTTGACAGTTCCTTGGTGGTTATTATTCGTTTGATGTCTCAAGATAAAATAATAATACATTGTTTCACGCATCGGCGCTTCTGTCATCTTGTTAAAAAGAACGTTTGTGTGAACACAAACGTTTTTTTTATATGCTTATTTAAAGCTTTGTTCATTGGTTGGTTTGTTGGGTGATACTTTCAAACAAAAATTTGAACGCAGAAAAACATCTTAAAATTAAAAATCTGTCTTTATTAGTCATCTAAACTAATTTTATAAAGAGAAAATATTTGATTTTTTGTATGTTTGTTTACTTGTTTGTTTACAACGATTTAACTAAAAATCTATTTTACTGCTGCTCATTTAAAAAGAAATAGCAACGTAGATATTATGCTTGTAACTATGTCATGCTATAAAAAGTTCTACGCGGGCGATTTATGCAAGGTGTCTTCTTCTATTATGTTAGCAAAGATAAACAATTTATCCATAGCAGTTTTGTTGTACATTGTTTTAATGTTAATTTAAAAGTAAATGAGTAATATTTGGATATTGTAGCAACTACACTGTATTAAAAAATCATGCAGTTGTCTCTCGAGTTAATATAAAGAACAAGTGATTACCCATGTGACCACTGGGGGTGTCATTTGGTAGTGTCATGGGGAAGGAACTCTCCACGTTGAACACCTTTCAATATTTTTGCAAGTTTTTGGGAGGTGCTCTCCGTGGTAAGCTTTAGGAGTCTGAAGACGGATAGTGTAAATTTAACACTTTATTGCAAGCTGGGCATTACTTAAAACTTAATAAGTCCATGCGCGGCAATAATCACTTCTGATCTGTGTGAGCTCTTGGCTCGTTTGCAATAGTAGACAATAAAAAAACTTAAATTGTTGAATTGTCTGTCAAGTTTATGATACATTTTTCAGAAGCGAACAAAATTACCAAGTTAAAATTAAACACAATTACCCTTATGGTTAAATAATGGTGTAAAAAATCGAGCATAATGAAAATGAATCTACAAAATTCGAAAAAAATTTGACGAGAAAGTCGGAATAAGAAAAAAGTTACTAAATAAAACTACAACGTTGAATGATAATTGTTTTATTCTGACATTAAAATTGTTGTATTCTCGACATAACGCCTTGAACAAACAAATTGCAAAATTTCCACACGCGTATTGAAGTTTGATGCAAAAAATGACATTCTGACTTTTTCAAGAAGGTACAAGGCTACAGGGCAAACCCTTAACCTTTCTCGGCCGTCTTTGTTTTAGGCTCAAAATGTAGCTGACTAAGTTGTTCAGAGAAGTTTATCTCGAATTTAGAGCGAGCGAAAAAATATTTCTAATGTCGAAAATAATTATAAATATGTAATCGTAGTTAAAATATACGATTATTTCATTCATATATTTTGTTTTCTGTGCACTTAGTACTGATTCTTGATAGCCATACAACTTTTCAAAAAGTGTACCCATACTCAATTAATATTTTTGTGATGACAAGTTCTTATTAAAATTATCGTAATTGTACGAAATTTTCATTTAAATTATCATGGTTCGCTGCTTACGACCTTCCTTGCATTGCAGACAATGACGGGACACTGTTGTTTTTTATGAATTTTAAATGTTATGTTCATAATTTTCACATAAGTTTTATAAAATAAAATAATAGAATAATAAATAAATTAAATATAAAATAATCTTACTCAAATGTGTGCTTTCATTATAAATTATTCCAAACCTCAATAAATATTTTGTTTTCAAATATTAATTTTATTAGAAATCAAATTTAAATTATACGCAGAAGTTTAGCTGTTCTTAAAATAAGAGATAGGTAGCGTAACTATAATGAAAAAAAATTAAATAAATTTAAACTTTGAACGACATTCAACTAGACACAGTAGAAAATCTATTGTGTGCCGTCACCGGTGACCGACGGCGACGGGGCGCTTAAAGACTTAGGCTCGTATTTATAAACGCATCTCAGGTATTGAGTTGAGTACGCGCACTTGAATCACACTCCTGTCTCTATCTAACTAGGGGCCCGAGACCGTAGTTAGAAAGAGACGGTATTAAGTACGCGTACTCAATACCTGAGCTTCGTTTATAAATACGACCCTTAAACTCTTTCTACAATATATAAGAAATCATAAATGGTTTTACATTCTCCAATCTTACTCCCTTTAAGTCAATAAATCAGACATGGTATTCAGTATTTACATACATTAACATCAAAAATACGCCGTTTTTTTTTAATCATGGTCAGTTATTTGCGTAGAATGTTACTACGATTATTTATGAATATTTTAACTACTGAATCAATAGAAGCTTTAATGTAACTAAACTTTGCTGTAATACCAAACTAAATAAAGGTATACGTATTGTAAGTAGCAACAAGAACTTAAACCTTCTTACAATGAAAGTGCTACTGACATGGCTGTTTGCTTTTATTCTAGTTTCTACCAAAACTAGTAACATATCTTAAATGTTTGCTTTATTACTAGGATTAACGTACTGCCTAAGAAATCTGCCTACAGTCTCTGGAACTCTCAATGTCATAGCTCGGTGTTTGGAAGAGTTTTTCACTGTTAGTTCTGGCTTTCAATAGGCACAGCGGTGGGCATGTGAGTGTGATCAAAATATTAAGAATTGTAGGACCAGTTGTCCTCTACTATTTTATCACATTATAGACCGTTTGAGACGGGGATAAATCAACGAAGCAACTAAAACTATTCATTCTGTACAAACTATTACTTGGTAAGTTTAAATGTATCTGTATTCTGGAATCGTCATCTATCTGGCCAACACAGAACAAGTACTAAAGCATAGAAGGAGTGTTAATCACCCTCATATAGTTGTCCTATTTTTCCAAATAAGCCGGATACATTGAAAAGAAAGAGATAAATAATTTTGCTAAGGACGGCTGGTGTACACTGTAGAAACGTCAATTTGGTTACCTTTGGTTACCTTTGGATGCCGAATTAAAAAGCGAACTAATGTCAAATGTTCCAACTTGTCAAGGCCTTTAGACAATTTTGTCGGATTATACCGCCCCTCGTAATTTTCATTGTTGTTTATCTGTTTTGTGAAATAATATATGTTATTTAATAATTACATAATGCTATTGTGAAGTAATATTAAGCCCATTGGATATGCAATGTCCTACGTTATTGTAGGTTGTAAATTACATTCTTTTCGCAAAGAAAATCAAGTTTAAATCGTCAACTTCCATCGGTGAGTAGATAACAAACCAATAATATATACTAAAAACCTATACATAAGTGCATAATTGATTTATACTTTACTATACTGTAATCATATTATAATCGTCTGTTTGCCATTCGATTCAGTAATTATTAAGTATTTTACATTTTTACCAATTTGTGTAGTCATGTTCAATAGTGTTGTGACTTGTGCTGCATATTTTATCGATGACAAAAATATTACTATATTTTGTAGTTAACGATTTTGTGGTAACTATCTTTGTACCTTTCATAGTGTTTCATACATTGTGTTCTTTTGCAGGTTTCTGAAAGATCAGACCGGAAGATCCATGAAGCAAATTAAGAGAGAATTATGTATATTATATTGTTACACGTGAGGACGAATCTACTCAAATTTGCTCCATTGTTACGTGCCATACGACTTATTAATATTATTTCTATAAAAATTGATATTTTTTAATGTCAAAATTCAAAGATGTTGCATATTTCTAAAAGTACCAATTCATAACATTACAAAAAATATTTCTGCTTATGCACAAATAATCAGGACATTCTTAAACAAAACTGCAATTTTAAGGGACAGTAATAATGTGTTTCAATATTATTGGAAATATAATCATACATTTGTGACATGAATCTTACAGCTGTGTTTTATTTTTACCTTGGGGTATCTGTTTCGATGCTATACTAAGAAAGTCAGAAAAGAACTGAGGGCCGATACTGGTATTTTGGTGATCCACACACTGCACCGCACTACGCTGCGGGAGCGTGGCGACGACGCGGCGACGGTGCCACGCGTGCAGATAGACGAGAGTACTGGTCTGCATCATCAATCAAGCACGTTACTGCAGAACTCGGTGTCCATACCGTCTGGCCCCGAACCCACGCGCGTGAGTACGTGTTTCTCTGCATGTAAGCGTGTGATCAGTAACACAGCGCTTAAATGCGTTTTCAGTGTGTTGCACCACGCGTGATTTCTATACAAAGAGAGATACTTACAATTACAAACAATACAAGAACACGCACGCTCGCACTACGCTCCTTGATGCGAGGCAGTGTGTGGATCGATCATATATATTTCAATTTTAAATTTATTTAATTTATTCATATACAGTTTACATTGTGTTTGAACTTACAGCATGAAACATGAATATAAACTTCAAAATTATTTCACATTGAAAGTGCTCCTGGCGCCACTGCCGGCCTATGCCATTCCGGTGAGGTGTAAAACGGCCGTTTGTTTCTTGTAGTTCGTTTACGAGAGCTTTTATGCAACCAGACCTCATTTGATATTAGCATGTCTGATAATTTACCATAGCCCATAGACAAATTTCATCTATCGATATCGATAAACTGTCAGAAGGTATCGTAGCACTATTAAACTTCTATTTGTCTCTGAGTGTGTACGCTTTATTCTCCTAATAGTACTTCTATGCTTAGTACTTGTTCTGTGCTGGCCAATGATGATGATGACACACAGAGAAAATCAAAGTGAAGACAACGACTACGAGTTTACAGCATAGAAATCAAAGATGGCGCTGTCAACAAATTTAGACCTCTCCAATACAATTTGGTCATTAAATTTGATTAAAAATGTAATAGTTCTTATATTTCAAAGCAATTTACGCAGGTACTTAGTATCTACAGTTATCTACACATATAAAATGTTATTGACGGATAACCTTCTTTATTCCATAAAAGATGGGCAGGGTAGTGCTCAACATATTGTTAACTGCCGAGATACTTTACTAGGCATATTAATCTCATGTTCAATCACATATTGTAAGTTTAAAAATATTTATTTCATTATATTTCGTTGCAGATCGTTTTGTAAACGTTTATTTGTATTGGATTCTGAATGGACAGATTGTGCGGTGCGAATTGTAATAAACGGCTGGTATAAATTTGTAAATAAGACGAAATCAAATCGTTTCAATATAATATATAATATAACATACTCAAATGTGCCAATTTTATTAAATTACAATATAACAAAGACATTATATGTTTTCACTTACTCTCATGGATAGTCATGTATTGTCTATATACTATCAAAACTGTAGAGGTTTGAGAACTAAGTTATATACGCTTTATATGAACATATTATCAAATAATTATGATGTAATTGTCTTAACAGAAACTTGGCTGCATGAGGATGTCCATGACAATGAGTATATAGATAGCCGATATCAGGTATTTCGATGCGATAGGGACCGCGTAAGCACTGGCCGCCGTGATGGAGGTGGGGTGCTGGTGGCGGTACGCCGGGAGCTTGGCGCGGCGCCGCTTTCGGCCACGGCTCGCTCTGCTGCCGGTGCGCCGCTGCCTCAGCGCATGCCACTGGTTGATCATGTGTTAATTGAATTGTGCGCGCGCGATTATTGCTGTGTTATAAGTGCGGCGTATTTGCCGCCAAACGTTAATACTGATACATATACATTACATTTTAATCTTCTTGCCGATATATTGCAGTCACATATCGTGAATGAATTTATCATAATTGGTGATTACAACCTCCCTACTTTACAGTGGCGTAATTGTGGAACATATTTAGAGCCAATATGTAAAAGCCACTACTGTATGAGTAATAAAGTAATTATAAATTTTATGAATACTCTTAACTGTTATCAATACAATAAGTTTGAAAACGGTAGAAATCGAATATTAGATTTATTGCTTACAAATGTAACTGAGACGGAGATACTGAATGCGGAGTTGCCTCTAGTAGGTATTGATGAAAATCACCCTGCCTTTATCGGACTGGTGCCTATTAACCGTACACACATTCCATCCATCACATGTAAGCCTCGAATTCAATTAAATTTTAAAAATGCTGACTTTAATGCTATAAATGTTAAAATCTTAGAAACCGATTGGCAGGAATTATTTTCAGGTAAAACTGTGCAAGATAAAGTATCAATATTTTATGAAACAATATACAGCATTATAAAATCCTACGTTCCTACATCGACAGTAAGGTCTTCGCGTTTTCCGAAATGGTTCTCTCCTGCTTTAATGCACATCTTTAACAATAAAAAGCGAGCATGGATTAAATGGAAGTCCTATAAGAATAAATCAGATTATGAAACTTTTTCTGTGTACAGAGCCCGTTTTAAATCAGAATCGCGCAAATGTTACACAAAGTATATCCAGTCAATTGAATTCGGTATTCACGATAATATTAAGTACTTCTGGGCATATGCTAATAATATAAAAGTAAAAGACAATATTCCTAATAAAATAGTATTTAATAATGCTGTAACTCATAATCCAATTGATATATGTCACTACTTTTCACAATTTTTTAAATCTGTCTTTAAACCGAACCATGTAACTGACGATTATGATATCAAAGATATACCTGATTGTAATGTAACGTGTGACTTGGTTCTTGATAAAATACAAATATCAGAAAAAAATATTTTGGACTAACTTAGACGCTTGGATGTATCAAAGGGTGCCGGAGTAGACAATATACCACCATTTTTCCTTAAGGCGACCGCAGATACTATTTATAAGCCGATACATTGCTTATTTAATTCAAGTTTATTAGAAGTCATTTTGCCCTGTATTTGTAAAACTGCACGTATAGTGCCCGTTCACAAAAGTGGAGATAAATCCTCTGTCGAAAACTACCGCCCGATATCCATTCTATCCGTACTGGCAAAACTTTTCGAACGGTTGGTTCATAACACAATATATCCTTTGTTGCATAGTATTATTATACCACAGCAACATGGGTTTGTTCAACGAAGATCCACTATCACTAATTTATTAATTTACACGAACTACTTGTTTGAGGGTTTAGACAATAATCAGCAAATTGATAGTGTCTATACAGATTTTCGAAAAGCTTTTGATAGTGTGGATCATAGAATATTATTGAAGAAACTTGCATTTAATGGAATTCGTGGTAACTTATGGCGCTGGTTCAAATCTTATATTACGAATCGTACGCAAAAGGTTGTTTTAAATGGTTATGAGTCTGGTGTAGTTTCCATAACCTCCGGGGTGCCACAAGGATCTATTTTGGGCCCTTTATTGTTTATTTTATTTATAAATGATATACACCATTGTTTTAAATTTTGTAATTTTCTCTTATATGCAGACGACTTAAAAATATATCATGTGATTGAAAATATCAATGATTATAAAAGGTTTCAGTCTGATCTAGATCGTTTCTCCATTTACTGTGAAACCAATAATCTCGAACTTAATATTAATAAGTGTAAAAGCATAACCTTTACTAAGAAAAAAAATAAAATACTTACTAATTACATGTTATGTGACATGCATCTTGAAAGTGTAAGTTGTATAAGAGACCTGGGAATCACCCTGGACAGTAAATTACACCTTGACTTACATATAGATAACATAATAAATAAGTCTTATAAAATGTATGGTTATGTAATGCGCACTAGTGCCAAATTTACTAAACCTTCCACCTACCTCTGTCTTTATAAAACACTCGTGCGTTCACAACTAGAATACGCGGTGTCCATTTGGAATCCATTTTATGATAAATATATAGAAGCTCTTGAGGGCGTTCAGAAGAAATTTCTAAAATGTATGCATTATAGATGTTGTCATAAATATCTGTCATATGAACAGTTACTTGATAGGTATAAACTTTTAAGTCTTAAGAAGAGACGTACCCAATTACAAGCTATGTTATTATACGACTTATGCCATAATAGATACGATTGTATTCCTGTTATCAATAAGCTATGTTATAAAGTGCCTGTTAGGACTCATTGCCGCAATCCTTGTCAATTATTTTCTACTACCAGATGCCGCACAAATGCCGGTAAACGTTCGCCGCTGTACTGTCTTGTACAATCTTACAACGAAAACTTCAACTCAATTGATATTGTAGCAATGCGTACAAGTACATTTAAAAAATCTATTACTTACAACCTAAGCACCTGTTAGTAGGTATTTATCTTGTCAACATGCTTAATTTTAATTATTATTTTGTACTACTCTTTGAGCAAACGACTGCATAACCTAGCCGTGGTAAACGATGTTGGTGATGAATTTAATCGTATAATGTAAGCAAGATAATTTTGTTTTTGTATAATTCATCGTTGTTAGTTTATCCAAATAAATGAAAAAAAAAAAAAAAAAAAAAAAAAATATATAAGATGTATGGGGGCCTGAATCGTGATATTAACATTCTCACACCAACTAACTATATAATTATACAAGTTCCCGACTACCAACTGTCGGGCAGTAGCCCGCCAGGCACGATCACCTAGCGAGGTCGGAGAATCCTCCCTATGGCTGGAAGTATTTGGTCTGATACCTCCACAGGGCATTATTACGATAATGTCAGCTACTTACGTCAGTGCCAAGTCTAAACTAATTTTCTCATTGTTGATTTTATTTTATTTTCGCATGAAATTAAATAATAACCTCCTACGTAAAGCAAGATAGAATCAGATTTAAAATTAAAACAAAACAATGATATTAATGATAGCTGGACTCTACAAATTTTGTTATTAGGTAGGTATACAAACCTGTAAGTTTAGCTAAAATGAATGCAAAAATATTTTAGGCCTCAGAATACCGCCATTATCAATGCAATTGACTTCAACTACATCATCATGTCATAAAACAAAAAGTGTAGATGAGTCATTCTTTGCTGATTGACATTTTAAAATTATCAATAATTGTGTAGATTTTTAAACAAATGAAACTTCTAGTAAATCCGTATTCATGTTATGAATGCGAAAGTTTCTCTGTCTGTCTGGCTTTGACGCTTGCACGCCTAAACCACTGAACCGATTTTCATGAAATTTTGTATAGAGATAGAATATACCTTGGAGAGCAATCACGAAAACATGTTTTATCGTGAAATAAATAGCAGGAAGGGGTTGAAATGGCAGATAAAATTTTGTATGAAAAATGCGATATCCGACATTTACGCTGGCGAATCTGCGAGCAAGAGCTAGTTCATTATAGTTTGTTTTATTTCGTTATTATCTTTTTATTATTCAGATCTATTTTATTAGGAAATATAATTAAGTACTCCAACCTAAATAGACAGATAAAATACATTTTTTTACACTAAGTAATTAAAACGTGCAAGTTCAAAAAACTTGAAATACCAGCATTATTCAGACGACATGCAAGGCAACCTTTTATTGAGATACAAAATTTGTCTGTGCACAAAACTGAGTTACGACCATTTTGTATCTCAATATTTTTGTTACTTTTTCATATTATAAGGCATTGTTCATAATATGTTATGTAAACTAACTTATTGAGGACAAATAAATGTTTTTTCTTTCTTTTTTCAAATAGTATATTTATGTATATATTATTTATATCTAATTAGACTTGTCTGCAGAAATTAAATATCTTGTATTTATTAAAATTAAAAAAACTGACTGTGAGAAATTCATTTATTATTTTGAATATTCTTATATGTTTTTATAGGTTATACTTTTATTATTTACTAACTTCATACGTCAATTTACTGGCAAGAAGCCAGCGGCTTGGTGCGCGTCAAAAGTACACAAATGATAAGTGCCACTTACTGCACTATATGCGACACTTTAGAGTCAGGGACAACTTATTTATTATATAATAGCGGACGCATTTCATTCATCCGCGTGATTCACGTTCCGGTGGGAGTACGAGGATAAAATATAGCCTCAGTAATAATGTAGCTTTCTAATGGTGAAATAATTTTTGAAATCGGTCCAGTAGTTTTTGAGTTTATTCGTTGCATACAAAAATACAAATCTTTCCTCTTTATTATGTTAGTGTAGAAGTCTAGATGACATTTTAGTTTTCTGAATAACCACCAGAAGCGCTGCTATAATTCTTATTTATTTATTAGCATTACCAACAAGAGAAACATGTACATAAAAAAGTAACAAAAACATAGGTAATGCATGCCTGGTGATTTCTTATTTGAGTATATAAAGAGTATTTTCATTCAAATAACAAAACATATTTTTGTGTGTGCAGTTTGTTATTTGCCTTTACTCTTGTCTTTTTTTAATCTGTTGTAACGATAAACTATGTTGTGTATTTTTTATAACACATTTTCTTTATATAAGTTTAATACTTATAGTCTTGTGTATCATGATTATTAAGTCTACTCACAATACCATAGTGCAAGCGAGTAAGAAGATAATGAAATATGGTATCATAATTACAGATGGGTTTTACTAGATAAATCCGGTACAATGCGCCTATTCCTAGTCCGTACGAATACTAGATCCAAATACCTGTTCCATTTAATTCCCCTAGTGTCAACCATGATAGGATAAGTTCCATTACTTGGTGAATAATGATCTACATCATCCACAAGAATATAGGTATCAGATCAAGCAATGTGAAGTATGTAATATCCGGTCCTTGCATGATACTCGACTATGTTTACATGCGAATACTACCTCTATGTATTGTTATAGGGTCGGAAATCGTGTAATTTACAAAAATACTAGGTGGTGGCACATGATACTCGACTACGTGTACATGCAAATATCACCTCTAATTTATTGATATAGGGTGAGAAATCGTGTAATTTACAAAAATACTAGGTGGTAGTACATGATACTCGACTACGTGTACATGCGAATATCATTTCTAATATATTGAGAAATCGTGTAATTTACAAAAATACTAGGTGGTAGTACATGATACTCGACTACGTGTACATGCGAATATCACCTCTAACGTATTGATATAGGGTCGGAAGTCCTGTAATTTACAAAAATACTAGGTGGATCAAGTATTTCGAAAATTAGAATACGTGCGGCCTAGTCTTGTAAAATACGTAGTGCGTGAATCTGTTCTAGTAAATACGCCTCATCTCTAATCATAATTTTGTTCAGTACAGTGAATAAGTAGGTACCCAAATTAGCGCTGCACTGATACGTAAGAGGTCTCTTATGCAGATTTAAATAAGCATGGTTCGATGCACATGACCTTCTAAGATTGAATACAGCATACATGTAGGAAAAAAGATACAAAATGTTCTACATTTCAAACAAGAAAATTGAAGGTTAATTAATATATTTTAGAGATACAGCCATATATAAATGACATTATGTTTCTAAGAACAACATATATTTATTATTTTATTATGGTAAGATTACCCACTCTATAGGTAAGGTGGAGTACCACACATATTCACAAAATTATTGTTAGTGTCTATATACGATGTTAATATAACACGAAAATAAAGATGCGAAGGCGAAAACCACGTGTAATAGTAGACTTCATTTGGCTGAAACGATAATAATGGTCACGACAATAAAAGTCAACATTAAGGAAATGATTAGAAAATTACAAAATAATAAAATAATATATAAATACGTAATATTGCTTTATTTTCAGATGGTCAGATTTTCAAATGGTCAGACTTTCAAAAAATCATCTTTTTAAATAGTCAGACTTTCAAATGGTCAGAGCTACGTAAGAAATTTTCAACTACATTTTTTTGAGATTTCACCCAAATCTAGAATATTTCTGCTACTGAATCACTAGTGCATTGAGTTAAACAATCTTTGCTAAAACAAAATATATAAATGTACCAGGCAAGCAGGTATAACATTAGAAACAAGACCGTGAGTCTCTATCTCGACCGTTTCGCTACAACGAAAATGTCACGGATAGCATTGTTTATTTTTATTACTTTTTTCTACCAAAATGTTTTAGGTAAGTTTAGAATAATATCTTTAAAATAAAACTTTCGCGTTTCATTAATAAACACATAAAATTGTTTTATGATCTTGACGTTCAAAATTTTCATTCTAATAAGCGAAATGTGTAAATGAGGTACCAAACCTACCTACCAAAGGCCCTAGACAAGTGGTATTGATTTCTATTCTATTCATACAATAGATTACGGGATTGACATAAGTAATGACAATGTTGGCGTTAGCTTATGTCAATCCCATAAATTTTTAATCTATTCTATGTATAGAATAGAAATCTATGCAATTTGTCTAGGCCCTCAGGTTGCGCAGACTTATTCGTCAACTCGCCACTTGTAAACTCGAATTGTTTTAATTTATTTTTCAATCGTCAACTCAGCACTGGCATAAAAGTGCAGTCTATAGTAAAATGTTTATTACATTTTATAAGTATAATAAAATTATAAAATATATATAATTTTTGTTCTATGAATCCAAAATCAAACAATATATTTGTACGCGACTGTAAAAAATACTACGTACTTACATTGTGTGCCTAGTTGACGAATGAAAAATAAATTAAAACAATTCGGGGCAACTTTTCAAGTGGCGAGTTGACGAATAAATCGTTGCGCAGTGGTGCAACATGAAATAGTCAAAGTACCTTAATTTGTGACTTAATAAAATGTTACCAGGTCATAAATTAACTTAAAGAGACTCTTGCAGCGCTATTGGTAATAATACCCGCCATTTATGAATCATCATCAAAAAAAATTTAATATTTAACCTGAATAATTCTTTGCCTAATTTTCCTAAAGCCAATTCGTCTAACGTCAAACCTCAAGCTGGCACAAAACTTAAAATTTAGAACTTTAAACTAAATAAAGATCAGTTAAACATCTTGTTCAATTTTCAGTTGTTCAGTTCAGTGGAGTACCTATAAGCATGGATAATTAGTTTAATTTAATTAGTTACTAATTAGATTACATTCGTCATCATACTCATCATACATTCACTTAGAATTAGATTTACAGGTGATTCGTTACTTTTTTGTTGATCAGCCTTTTAGAAACTGGGTGTAACTTTCTTACATTTATGATTTCAGGTAGCATAAAAGATTGTTCGCTTCAAGATTCCGAATGTCTCACAAAAGCTAGTCAAGAAAATTACGTTGGTTTCGTGAAGGGCGAGTATAAAGGACTTCCACCGTCTGACCCCCTACATTTGGACAAGATTGAAGAAAATTTACCTGAATTAAAATATACAGTACATAATACTTCCATCCATGGTTTGGCAAAATGTAAACCAACTTCCGTAAGGTATTTATTTACGAACATTATTGGTTGTTTGAGTGCGTGTATGGTTTACATATATTTCAAATAAAGTTTATAATTTAATAATTATAACTTTTAGTTGATGTATCCTACATCATCCTTCCTTTACTTAAAGAACTAAAACTACTATTGACTTACTAAGTTTCCACTTTGGGTTACAGAATCGATTCTGAAAGCAAAATATATTATTACGATATTGCATGCGAGCATTTGTATATTACTGGCGAATACGAAATTAAGGGCGAAATTGGCAAAGTATTCATTGAAGGACAGGGGGACTTCAGCCTTAATTATTGTAAGTATTTACATACAACTAGTGTGTGTTTCAATCCGCCTGACACGTTATAGTCATTATAGTCACTATATTATGACAAAATTCTTTCCTTATAACAAGCTTCTGTCCAAAAGTATAATGTTTTTAGGCTGACAGGTAGAACTGTTGAGGTTAGCGCAAATTACGACGGATCATACGGCATCGCATCACATTTCAATCATCCTCCTACATTACTTTAGTACATTTATCGCACACTACATGCATCACGTCACAATCATCCTCCTACATCACTTTGGTACTTTTATCGCATATTGCATGCGGCTCGGTAGTAAAACTATGATTATTATGTGTTTTGACGCAATTTTGCAACTTCTGCGGCCGTAGTATGCGCTCGCTCTCACTGTTATCTTGAATCATCACACTGGGAAAGGGCACCATCTCATAAATTGCACAACAATGCATCTTAGGTCTACAGTCAATGTGGGCCAATTTCTATTTGTTCTGACTTCATGAAAATAAATTTTTGCTGTATAATTCTCATATGTTTGCATTGTTTTATTTGTGACAAATCAGAGAATAGAATAGGATAAAAAAGAAAATTATTTTTGTCCTTACACCAATTATAATTTGTTAATTATTTGAGTCAGATCTGTTCCTCAAATTTTTGAATCCTCCTAAGTTCATTTCAGTACTATTTTACTGTAAACAATTTGTGGATTCTACATAGACAGAACTTATTTTGAACATCTCTACTACAGATTATTAAACTTTCTCAACTCTTCGTAGAAGACAAACAAAGTTAGAAAAAGCTGATTACAACATGTTCATAACTTTTAGTGAGGAAAAAATAAAAATATGCCCAAATACTTCTGGTCATATCTTTTTTATATCTATGGCGGCAAATTAAAAGCCTTTAAATTAGATTTTAAAATAAATTAAAATACTTTTCTTTTTTACAGATGACAGTGTTCTTAAATTCGTTGAGAAACTAGAAACTATTACAAATGATGATGGAAAGAAGTACTTTACGATCAATGACTATAATTTTGACATGGATGTCAAAGGAAAAGTGGTATATGACATCAAAAATTTGTTTAATGGAAACACCGAAAAATGTAAGTAACCAACCAATAGTAGGTAAACATTTTTTATTGCCAACTAGTAAATAAATCACTACACTTGGTGTTCGGTATTGGCAAGTGCTTTGATAATATATCTATATTATAATATATTATATATATATTATATTATTACACTATAATGCCTATACAAAAATATATCTTAACGTTGATAGAGCATTGATATTATCGACTCATCTGAGTGAATCAGTGATGCCATAATGACAGTAATCTACTGTCATTATAGCACCTGTTACCGACTTTAATGAACTTTATTTCTGTCACTATGGCCAAGGTTCAAGTAATAGAAGTACAATTAGCAGATAAAAAATTTGTACGGTGGTAGATCCACGCCGGTTTCGGCATGAATGGGCCGGATCGACCGGGGAATTACTACCCTCTAATGGAAGATCGACGTAAGAGAAGTAGTATCCGTACTATTGCATTTCCTTTTTCTACCTCATCCCCTTCTCCATGGTCGGTAATGGCTTGGTTGTGTTTTCTAAGCATTATTACATTGCGATGCTTGGAAAACACAGCCATCTCTATAAGTTACGGTTACCACTTAACAACAGGTATGCTTGTTTGCCATCAAAGTTGAAATAAAAAATAAAAAAAATATTTTTCAGCTAACGCAATCCACAAATACCTAAATACAAATGGACAAGATATAAAAAAAACCCATCGGCTGTCATTCTTAAAACATTTTATGTCAGTATTAATAACGAACGTAAACATTTATCTCAGTCTAGTTCCTGCTGAAATACTATTGCCCACGTTTTGAACAAATATTACTTACCTACATTGGAAGTACGGCGTTGTCAGTTTTAATAAACGAAGTGTCAAATGATATAAATAATTGTATTATTTAGACCTATCCGCCCATCCTATCCTGACTGTCCCATCTGGGATCGCAGAAGAAAAAATAGATTACCATCGCCAAGGCCAAGCCGGTGGTTGAAATTCCAGAGAAAGGAATCGCCTTACCAGCCGCGTCAAGTAACACTGCAATACGTATGTGACTCTTGATATATTCACCAAACGCAAGCCTATTTAGGTGTTGATTGAGGCTGTTTTCTATTTAAACCACTTACGGTGACGACTATCGGTACAATGACAGCTAAATAATCTAATCGGCTAAATTGAGATATTTTATTAGCCTTTTCAGCATTCATGAGATTATTTCTAGTCTTGAGGAACGGTAATATCAGCTACTATTGCAAGGCGTTCGGGTCGATTTACCACGTTATCAGGCTTGTCAGCTAATAATAGTCCCATGTACAGATCCCAGTACAATGTCGAGTGACCATTCTCGAGAACCGGCACAGAATTGTATCGGTAGTACGGCATTTCGACGCCGACGTCTAGAAGTTTGTATCACAGAGAAATTTGCTGGTCCTGGCCTCTTGGTTATGTTTAGGCAAGTAGGTACTCTTGAATTTTAGTACTCATATAAGGCTTACGACACCCACGTCAAAGGAGAGTTTAATTTTGTCGACCAGGATCACACTAGCGGCACGACTTCAATATTGTAATTATTCATTTCAGTACTATAGAATAAGTTTAAAATTAATTTGCCCTCTGGCCATAAATATGTATACCCATTGGTTTCTGATCAAATATTTTTTACTATAAATATAACGGTACTATAGTAGAAATGTCCCAGTGGATAAGGCACCCGCTTCGTGAACACGAGGGGTTCGAATCCGGGCAAGTACAATTGTAATTTTTCAAATCGTATTATGTACTTACTAAGTTTATCTTGGACATTTCTAACTGAATGTTAAAGGAAAACATCGTGAGGAAACCTGGATGTAAAGGGATATATATTCAACTGCCCCATCAAGGTCCTCATCAATGGGGCAGGTGTGAAATTTAATTCATTGTTGCCCCATCTAAATTCTATTCTATACTAATATTAGAAAGAAAAAAGATTTGTTGTATGTTGTTTGTTTCGATTTAACTCAAGATCTAGGTAACCGATTTAAAAAATTCGTTCACCATTAGCAAGCTACAAATAGGACTGGTCACATAAGCTATATATATTTTATTATGTTTAACATAATTTTTTTAATATTTTAAGCGCCTTTGTAAATCTGAATGATGCAATACGTCATTATTGCTATGATATTTAAAGGTTGACTGGTAGCGAATGCCTCTGGCATTAATTCCGCCTTTGTATACATTTATTTTGTATTTTGTGCAAGAAGTGTATGAAATGAAATTAAATGATAATTTATTCATATAAAATAGAGTTACATATATTGTTAGTCATGTTTTTTTTACAGTCAATCTATTTTGTCAATTAATATTTTGACATGTGAATATTGTTAGTAAATTATTAATGAGTTACGTATTATAATGTCAATTAAAATTAAAATGCAAGTCGGTCTCATCTATGAAATAAAATAACCTAATTAACAATTGTCAAATAAACGATTAAAAAAATAAAATATGATTAAGTATGTCCATCAAATTAAATTTTTTTTTACCATTTAAAATTACAACAATTTATATTTATAATCTTAACAATGTATTTAGTTAATTACTCATTTACCCATTCACGTACTGAATATATTAGTTTACCTAATAGCCACACTTTTAATTGCCTTTTAATACTATTGAAAGGCAGGTATAAATAAATATAAATATATTTTTGGTAGGCGTTTGTTGGGAGACCGAATGAAAGTTTTCATACCAAAGCGAAGCGAGAGCGGACACCTAGTGCTTTAATAAGATAGGAACGCAAAACAATATCAGAATACCCCTCTTGTATCTTAGTTAGATCTCCCGGAGGTTAAAATCAAATACAAATGCGGGTGCACGGGCGCTCCTCCATACACTTTAAAAAATATATTAGCCTCTTTACTACTGTCAATATCCCTGGCCTTAATCGTAATATGTTAAAAAATATAAATATACTTTGTTAGATGTACATAATATTAGTATTAGTGTATTAAGTTAGCCATTATTTCTAAACTTAATCATTGTATTTTCCTTTTTTATTTGTAGAAACGTTATAAACGTATCAAAAATGTCATGCGATCACACAACAAACTCCTACGGAAAATATCATAGCAATAGCCACGTATTGCATAAATTATCAAAATATTGAAATTATGAAAATGACTAAATAAATATGTTAAACATAATAAAACTATGTTACCCATCCTATTTTAGCTTTTAAAAAGTTTAAAAAAAAATTCAAATCGGTTACATAGACCTTGAGTTAAATCGGAACAAACAAACAAACAAACATCGAAAAAATCAATTCTTTTCTCTTTATAATATTAGTATAAATATTTTTGTTTTGACTCCTGAATCTATACTATTATATAAAGCGGAAGAGTTTATTTGTTTGTTTAAGCGCGCTAATCTCTAGAACTACCAGTCGGATTTGAAAAAAATATTTGCGTATAATGGCGCATTTCTCGAGGAAGGTTATAGGCTATGAAACATCACGCTACTGGCGACGGGAGAAGAGCAGTAAGCAAAGACGCGGGTGAAACCGAGCCGTGGAAAGCTGGTTATTAAATTAAAAAAATAAGTTGTTTATCAGATTACCTGGGTTATTCCCAGAGGTTCATGATTCCATTGTTTCCAAAAAAATTCGTTTCATACTTTAATTCCCATCGGGTTCACTTATATCCCGTACATATTATTTTCTTAATAATCTTTGTTTAGAACTCGTTTTCATTTGTGACACTTTGTGTGAAGTAGATAAGTTTTAATTTATATAAAACATGAATTAGTTTTATATATATCAATTATATATTTATTATAATTATACCAATTAATATGTGTAACTATATCTTTCTTCAATTCTAAGGTATAGTATTAAGTGCACCTACCAAATTTTGTCTCTGCGTCACCGAAACGTTGACGAGCGGAGAATACTTTTTGCATTCAGTCCGCCTTTATCTGTACATATAATAAAAATGTAACCGATCGCTGTCTGTACATGGAAGATATATGAGAAAAAATACTATTGGGACCTATATCAACGCAAATAGAACCCAAAACAATGATTGTAACAATTTTTGTCTGTTTGTCTGTTTGTCTGTGCGTTTGTGCACGCTAATCTCAGAAACGGCTTATCCGATTTAAATATGGTTTTCACTAATATATTGTGGTAAGCTTCACTTAACATTTAGTGTTTGTTTCATGTCAATCGGTTCATAAATAAAAAAGTTATGCCAATTTAAAGAATCACATCGAACATTCGTTAATTTACTATGAAATCTTATAGAAGCAGATATTTTAACAGGTTGCGGAATAGCTGATAGTGTTTTTATTCCTCGGATTCCTGTCATTCTAAACAGTCTTTCATTTAGTTTTAAACGAGTCCAGTTTCCAGTGAGCCTATGTTTTGCGATGACTAATTAAAGTAATTAATTAATTAAGTAATTAAAGTAAAGGTAAGACACTAAAAGTTGTGGGTGTGGATCTAAGTGTTAGCAGTTTTTCGGTCAGCTTTATGTGGCTCTATCACGTGTTAGCATTACTAGCAGCCTGTATGCTTTGATCCCTGATGGCTATACGTCTAATCCATACATCCATCAGATTATAAAAGGCTTTGTCCTGACTGACTGACTGACTGACAGACAACGTAAAGCCTAAACCGCTGGTCGTAGCGACTTGAAATTTGGAGGGTGTGTTTGTCTTAATGTCTAGAAGTGTACAAAGAAAGGGTTATTAAAAATTCAACCCTTAAGTGTATGAAAAGGGATGAAATCGATTGTATGAAACGTCTTCATTTTTTAAGTTACAGCTTTGAAATTTTGTTTTGGAATACTTTTATTTAAATAAAAAATACGCTCATAATTTTTTTTTTACTGGGGTGGATTTATAGGAGTGAAATAAGGGATGAAATATTGTATGGAAAAATCTTTGCTTTTGAAGTTGGCGACTTGAAATTTGGAGGGAGGGGGAAGGGAGGGGGAGGAAGAGGAAAGGAAGGGAGAAGTGAGGGGAAAGTGCGGGAGTAGTGAGGGGGAAGTCAGGGGAAAGGGAGGGGAAAATCAGGGGGAAATCGACTGCCTCTGTACTTCGGTGGTACTGTGTATGGACTGTGAGGTCGCGGGTTCGACTCCCGCTCAGTGCAAATATTTGTAGCATGAACATGTCTATTTGCATTGGTCTGGGTGTTTATATGTATAATATGTATCTATTTACAAAAATAAAAGTATTTAAGTATGTTTATCCGTATTCTAGAACCCATAATACAAGCATATAATATGCTTACTTTGGGTCTAGATGGCGTTGTGTAAAAATAAAAAAGGAAGAGGGAACTTAGGGGGTGTGAGAAGGCAGTAAAGGGCAAGTGAGGGGCAAGTGAAGGGCAAGTGAAGGGGACGTAAGGGAAAGTGAGGGAAGAAAGGGAAAGTGAGGAGTCAGAAGTTGTGGTGAGTGAGTGGGAAGTGAGGGAAAGTGAGGGAAATGGGAGGGAGACGGGAGGTGAAGGAAGGGGAGGGGAGGGGAAGGGAGGGGAAGGGGAAAGTTATTGTAGTGAAAATTTGCCTTTGTGTATTGTATGTTGTTTTACGGGGGATATCTTTAGGTAGGTGAAAGAGGGTTTGTACGAATGGTGATGATGATGAGATTAGAAATAGTATGCAAAACAGTATTTAAACAATATAAAAATGTCTATTGAAAAACGATATTCATGCGAGCGAAGCCGCGGGCAAAAGCTATACATATATAAAAACGAAAGATCACTCACTCACTCACTCATCTCATCACGAAATCTCAAAAACTACAAGTGCTAGGAGTTTCAAATTTTGGAAATAGGTGCTCTCTAAGACGGGATTTCGCGAAATTTATTTTCCTGGAGTATAAAGGGGAACAAAATTTGTATGGAGCTTCTATAGTTTTTGAAAGTAGGAGTGCCAAGTTTCGTTAAATATCGCAAAATTTCGTCTGTTTTAGGGGTAGCGGGTGAATAGATTTAAATCGGATTCGCCTTAGAGACGGATTATACTGATATTTATCACTAATGTACAATGTACGATTGCCGTAAGATTAGGTAAGAAATATTCTCATACAGGCACACATCTGAAATTTTCACGCGAACGAAGTCTCGGGCAACAGCTATATATAATAAAACTGTAACCGGTCGCTGTCTGTACATGGAAGATATATGAGAAAAATATTATTGGGACCTTTATCAACGCAAATAGAACCCAAAACAATGATTGTTACAATTTTTGTCTGTTTGTCTGTTTGTCTGTGCGTTTGTTCACGCTAATCACAAAAACGGCTTATCAGATTTAAATATGGTTTTCGCTGATACATTGTGGTCAGCATCACTTAACATTAAGTGTTTTTTTCATGTCAATTGGTTTATAAATAAAAAAGTTATGCTAATTTAAATAATCACGTCATAAATGTGGTATGTATTTAGCTTAGCTTAGTTTGTTTTTAAGTTACGTTAACACGTCTTATTTCTTTATTAAAATGTAAATACTTTATTAGTTAAAATGTAAATACAAGTTAGATTTATATTTTCTGGATTTATTTTATTTTTTATTTTTTATGATAAAAACATGTTTGTTAACACGTTTTATTACGGAATAGGTGGAATTGAAGTGAATTACGAAATAGTAATAGTCGATTTACGCTGGTTTCAACATGAATGGGTCGGATCGACCAGGGATGTACTACCCTCTCATAGTTTTCGACGTAAGAGTAATAGTATCCATATTATTGCGTTTCGTTCGGTAAGCGCGAGAGCCGGAGGCCCAACTGATGCAGAGATGACAAACCTCGCAGCATGTGTGGGACCAGCTGAGTATCCGCAGAGTCATTGTGTGGGTGGTGTGGACCTAACCAAAAAAAAAGAGACTGCCCCACCAGGTTGCGCATAATCTCGGAGTGGTTCGTCGTGCAGGTTGGTGACCGGATAGTGGGACCCGGCGACCATTTTCGAGACGGTACGGGGGCCTTTTGCGAGCAGTCCGTATCATGGAAGCCCGGAGGCCTAAGACCCTTGAGCCTTTACAGCTGCGAAGAGACATCGCCTCCTCAACGGCCGTCTTCTATCGCCTTTACCACGGAGAGTCTTCTCAACAGCTCTTTAAATTAATTCTACCCTCTCCCTTCTTATCCAGAACGACACGTGCGGGACTGAAGTGCTACCCTTTCACAGTGCAATCTAAAGGGTCTCGAACCAAACGGTTCAGCAATTTATACTTTTGTCGCTCAAATAAAGCCTGGAACTCTTTACCAGCGCATGTGTTCCCACCTAACTTTCATCCTGGGACTTTTAAGCAAGGCGTAAAGAAGCATCTTACTAAGCCGCCATAGTGGAGGCCACCATACCAGTAGTTTGGCTTTTGGAATGGTGTCCACTACTTCTGAATTCCACTGACTGCTTACCATCAGCCAGATTATAGGCACTTTGGCGGGCTAATATAAAAAAAACCTTATAGCGTTTTTATTCCTCGGATTCCTTTCATTCCAAACAATTTCCCGTTTAGTTTTAAACGAGTTCAGTTTCCAGTGAGCCTATGTTTCGCGATGACAATTAATGAGTGTGGATCTAAATATTAACTGTTTTTCGCATGGTCAGCTTTATGTGGATTTGCCACGTGTAAGTAATCCTAGCAGCCTGTATGGCTTTGATCCGCGATGGCTATACGTCTAATATCGTAGATAGAGAAGCATTTACTGTAAAGATTTTTCTTATTCACCTAAACGAAGATGTTTATAATTCAAAACAAACCAAAAGATATATCCAAAAAATGCTGCCCAATATCACTATTCCACGCGGACGAAGTCGCGGGCACAGCTAGTGCATTAATATTTTTGTGCAAAAAGTTTATAAATAAAATATATTACTTTTGTTCTTACACGAGACAAATTCTTGTGTGATTCGTAAAAAAGATATAGCCTGTGTGTAATTTGTGTTTCTTTTTTGTAAACATACAAAAATTATTTTGTTGCCTTGTTCCCTAGTGCGGTTGGTATGTGTCTTTTAAAACAAGAAATAA
Source organism: Parascotia fuliginaria (assembly GCA_963082885.1). Taxonomy (NCBI): domain Eukaryota; kingdom Metazoa; phylum Arthropoda; class Insecta; order Lepidoptera; family Erebidae; genus Parascotia; species Parascotia fuliginaria. Next base: position 5,396,272 of record OY720180.1, on the reverse strand, counting down.
AACAAACAACTATTTTCAATTCTAATTTTATTAAATGGGCCATACAATAAATACTTTGACGCTTTTGTCTCATTGTAGCAGTTTGCAGATATAGGCAAATGTCACTACTACTACATGGAAACGCGTCTGTAAAAGCCGTTGCATACGTGACGGGTTTTCATACAGGTGGGACGGGACAGAAAATTTTAGAAATATCGTTTCATACAAAATGTATATGAAAGAGCATATGTCACAGAGACACGGAAGGGACGGAATTTGGTACTTGGGTTTGAGCGAACAAGGTGACGTGTGACAGTGAACAATCCGTTCCGTTCATGTCCCCTCCACGGAATTATCTCGTTACCGTATGCAGTGACATTTATTCAAACAGACTGAGATCAGACCTCCACATACATATTAAAATTTGTAAAATACTGATTTTGGATAGTCGCCGGCCACAAATCAAATACAGTTGTCAACTGTTCCTGTAACTTAGGAGCCCACGTATGGCGAGAAACACTGCTATTCGCTATCCGATATTAGTTGCTTCTTGCGACACCTACGGGAAGAGATGGAGTCTTCTAGTCAGGAGATCACATGGCCACATAAAACATGATATTTAGAAGAAAAACATTATATTATTATTTGGCATTACCTTTTTAGGTTACAATATATAGGAATTTTGATATGACGTAACACCAAATAAATAAAATTATACATTTATAAATACTTTTATAGATAATGCTACTTAAAATGAGGCAATATGTCTTCAGCGGCTTTCAATTTAAAGAATATGTTTACGTTTTTCATCACATCTGACATAAACTTCTGCATTAGTGGTTCTGTAAGAGGAGCATTGATTTCTTTTTCTTTTGCATTTATGTATTTGTGAAATTCGGCGGCTGAAATATAATAGGCATAATTTTATTCACTGAAAGTAAGTACTTTCATTTGCATTTACATTACATCGTTTAAGAAATCTATTTATTGTAACACCCGTCTAGTTAGCCACTCAAGTAGGATTAGGGAGCAACACTGAAAATCAAAAATTAATTCTTTACTGAAACTAAATACATTCATTATGCTCTGTGAATTTGCAATTTTTTACGTCCTATCGTGAATCTTTGCTACTTTACCAAAAATGCTGACATTATTTATACTGCTTTCAATAAGCAATCCTACAATGGATAAGAACTTTTCATGATTAGTAAAGTCAAAAAATTAGAGGCGAATCGTTAATTCGAGTTAGTCTCAGATCTTCCAGATCTGATCCCCTCTGGTTATTATTATTCTTTAATTCCATTCTGATCCCCTACAAATTTAGTCATTCCGGTCTGATCCCTTCAGTCTTTTTGTCAGGTAAGTACAGTTATGAGAAAACAGTTTATGTAATATTAACTAAATATTAGGAACTAGCTGTTGACCACAGCTCTGCCCGCGTGAATGTCGGTTATATCGCATTTTCTATACAAACTTTTATCCCCTATTTCAAGTCCTTTAATCATTTTTCGCAATAAAAGATCTATCTTGTTCCCCAAGGTCTATTCTATCTTTATACCAAATTTCATTAAAAGTGGTTTAGGGGTAATAGCGTAATAGATAGATAGACAAACAGAAAAACAGACAGAGTTACTTTCGCATTTATAATATTAGTATGGATGGATAATAAACGCAGCTGTATAGTCTCTGCTTACTTCATTAATGGGAGACAGGCATGAAGTTATGTATGTAAACGCAGTAAGTATAGCCCAAAAATTTAATATTTTACGAAAATAGTACTAGGCTAGCAGAAGTTACGGTAGTAGATCCACCCTGGTTTCAGCATGAATAAGCCGGATCGTCCGGGGAAGTACTACCCTCTCATAGAAGATCGATGTAAGAGTAGCAGTATCCGTACTACTGCGTTTCGTTCGGTGAGTGAGAGTGCCGGAGGCACTATTTCCCCCCTTTCCTCTTTTCTCGCCTCCCTGATCCCCTTCCCCTAACCCCATTCCCAGCCGCCATAGTGGAGGCTACCATACCAGCAGTTTAAAACGATGCTTTTGGTATGGTGGCCACCACTTCTGGAATCTACTGACTGCTTACTATCAGGTGGGATGGAGTCACTTTGGTAGGCGAATATATATAAAATAAAGAACGTTGTAGGCAGCTTGTATGATCAAAATAATATGATAATGGCGCTATCGAGTTTAACAAAAGAATTATCATTGAACTAAGCAAAACCTTGTAGTCATGCTTCCCCAAGCCAACTTACATCTGCCAAAATTTTACTTATTGCTATTCGCTTAATAAATAAAGTAAGAATTATTTCTGACTTGATAAGTCTTCCTCGGTCAAAATAGGTAATATATTATCAAATTACTTACATTTTTCAGCGTTTCCGTTAAACAAATTCTTGAAATCGTATACCACATTGCCATTTATATCTACGTCGTAAGTGAATTTATTGCAGTGGAAGTGTATCATATTATCATCACCTTTATATTGTTCTAGTGTCTCATTTAGTTTAAAAACTGTGTCGTCTGTTAATAAAAACCAATAAGTTTTATTTTAAAGACATAACATAGTATCACGCCTTCTGCTCGAAAGCGTACACAGAGGTGTACGCTTGCTCATCATCAGCTAAAAGACGTCTATTACTGCTGGGACATAGGCCTCCTTCAATTTTTACCACCTTGGCCGAACCACTCTGGGTTATTACTAAGACACGGCGATCAAAACTAAGATCTCTACTTGGTATTTAATCACAATATATAGCAAAATATTAAAATAAAGTATATTAAATAATGAGCAAACGTGGTGATTCATGCTCATTCCTTTTCTATATGAGAAGAGGCTTTTGTCTTGCAGTGGGACAGTAAACAGGCTGGTATTATTATTATTATTATTATATCTATAATTATGTACAAACTTAAACAAAAACTAATAGTTCAACTACCTACTCAATATAATTTGAACAAACCAAAACATAATCTACGTATATTAGATTTTTGTTGAATTTTTAAAAAGCACTAAACCAATTACTTAAATTTATATGGGACTACGTCTGAAATATGACCTACCTTGCAAAAATGAATTATTAAAATTTATTTATAATTGGCGTAGAAATTGCGTAAACACACACATCCAAAAAAACATACAACCCGAATTAAGAACCTCCTCCTTTTTGAAATCGGTTAAAAATGGATTTGTGCAAAATAACCGACAACTTAATACAACTATCACCTGATAAGAAATCAAATAGAAATGAATAAATACTTACAATAATGAATGGTAAAGTCACCCTGTCCTTCTGCGTACATAGTGTCTATATTTCCCTTCATTTCATACTGTCCCTCTATATAGATCTCTCCGCAAGCAAATTTATAATACAACATCTTGATTTTTGGCTCAATACTGTTAGATAACGTTAAAATAATTAATTAAATACTCAATTCACAATTGTACACAAAATTTTTAAGAGTTTAAAATTTAGTTTTAGAACCTAATTTAAAAAAATTGCTAGCACCGTGACTTTAATATAAATCATTTGCGAATACAAAATTCTTACGAATTCAAATAAAATATTTTAATTATATCACACATATATTACACATTAAGCTTATCTCATTATATTAATAGTATTAAGGTCTGCGTAAAGTATAAGGTAGGTATTTGCTTTCCTCTTTATAAAGGTTAAAAAATAGCAGATTTATGAAAAATCTGCTGTTTTTTTATCTAAACTATGATGTCAATATTGTATTTTTTTGTGCAAACTGACATAAAAATGCAACGATAGCTATAAAATACATCATATTCATAACTTTTAAAGTTCCTGTTAAATTTATCAGATCATTATTACTCAAAGGAACAGTATTTCATTAAATATATAATAAGTACCTACTTACGTTTTAACACTAAGGTACATTTAAAAATAGTTCTAATTAAAACAACAACATTTTGAATGCAATATTTGGTACTTTGATAAATATAAGCTTGATCTTAATAGTTCTACTTTTCAAAATATAGACGATGAATAACCGGAAAATTGATTTAAATTATCATTTATTCGTCTACTTAACAACCTAAATTACGGCTACAAAGCAAAAACCTACCAACTGTAAGGATGCCACATAGCAAATTAGTCTCATTCAACTCGATCAATAAATTAATGAAAAATAAACTTACTTTACAAATTTTGGGACACATTTGCCCAATCCATGTAGCGCAACATTACGTACTGTATATTTAATTGTTGGTAGGTTGGCTTCAATAACGTCTACGTGTAAAGGGTCTGACGATGGCAGTCCTTCAAACTTGCCATACAAAATATTACTGTAATATTTTGCAGAAAATGTTGTGATACATTCCGCTTCTCCAATGTTGCAAGGATTTTTGCCTAAAATAAAAAGAGAAAATGTTTGAGATCGTTTCGTTTAAGTTACATTAACATCTTGATCTTTTATCTCTAGCATCTTCTGGTTATCATGACTTTCACAAAAGTCATTCATATAATTTATTATTATGTTTCCCTTTTTATATTAAAACAGAATACACAGGGACATAGTTGCAATGTGCAATAGTACTTTGAGAATTTTTATATTAATTGGGATGAGACAAATGCCATAGACATCACATCCATACTTTAGCAGTATAGCAGTGATAATATCATTGCTATATTGCTAAAGTATGATTATGTATTAGCCCCTTATTAGGCATAATATGCCTAATAAGGGGCTAATATGCTAAATAGGTAATTGTAGAATTATTATAACTATAATGGAAATAAAAACAATTGGGCTATTACATTGGGTGTTTGGTGGATTGGTTTCATGACAATAAGGATTGAAACATCGTTTGCCATCCTTAATAAGTCAGGATATATTTTTTGAGAAACTGGGCAGACAGTGACTCGCCTTTATACTAGATGGGTCCCATACAACCCACAGGCAAGAAGGCAAAACTGTAGTGCGCGGTTAGCTGTGTCGAGCGGTGCGGTTCCGGTTTCGCCGTCGCGGGTCTTCCTTCAGAACCGGAGTGGTTTTTTTCCGTAGTTATGCCCTTGAAAATGACACTTCCATCCTCGAGGGTATAGCTCTGGTGACCGCTCTCTGACAGGCCGACACTCTTAACATGTCACTCGGATAAAGGCTAGCAGAGACGAGGCCCTAATCGACTCTCGGGGGCATTCAAATTCGCAGTGTCGCTACTCAAATTCAGCTCTACGGTTTGTAGACTTTTCAAGTAGACTTGGGACACATTTTTGTGTTGATACCACAAGGATGGAAAAAGCTACTTTAAATAATGGTTTAATAAACGTTTACGTCATCAGCCTAATCAGAATTATGCAATACTAAAAATATTTTTGACTTTCTGAAATTGTTCTTATCATAATACAATAATAGTTTAATACATTTCAATATGCATACGACAAGTCACATCATTGACATCATAGACTCGAATCTAAAATATTACCCTCAGATAAATTTTATGAATGAGAGAACAATGAACTTACTATTAGATTTAAAAAACCAATAAACAGAAATTGTTTAAATAATTTGAACTTACCCAAAACATTTCCGTAGAAGAGTGTAATAAAGAAAAACAGTCCTGTAAGTAACATTTTCAATGTACCGAAATTAAGGTTCAACGTTCTTGTTACTATTGTAATATCTATTGCACTTCTACGTTTATATAGTTTTTTGTTAATGCAAAGTTAGTTAGACTCAAGGTATTGGTGATTCTGTAGTTTAAATACTCTTAATTAATAATATTTTTCAAATAATATTTAAAAAAAGTATAATATATGTTAGTAACGAAATGTAACATTCTCTACACACAGTGTTGTTTCGGAATAATTTGTACGATTCTTATTATGATTTATTGCCATTTTGATCTAACTTTTTTTAAAGTAAATAAAATTTTAAGAATATTGAAACTTAAATGAGAGTATTTAAAAATATTTCTAAGTCAGATTTTTTGTTTAATCATTCACTTTGAGAAATCTGTTGACAGTAACTACATAGAATACTACAAAATTGTTGAGATCATGCTCTATACTTCGTTAGTCAAGATAAAATTGATAGCATATAATAGTAAATTGACCATTTCAATTAATACGTAACACTTTTATTGGAGACTAGAGGTCCGCCCTTGATTCGCTTCGGTATCAAAAGTTTAATTTGATCACACAACAAACTTCTACGGAAAATATCATAGCAATAGTGTCGTATTGCATCATTTACATTTACGAAGGTGATTAAAATATTAAAATTCAGAAAATGACTGACAGTTATAATATGTTAAACATATAATATGTTACCCGCTGAATTTATTGATTTGTATAAGAATAAGGTGAAAGAACTTTTCAAATCGGTAACATAGATTTTTAGTTAATTCGTTGCAAACATACAAACAAACAAAAAAAAACAAATCTTTTCTCCTTATAATATTAGTTTAAATAAAGTAGTATTTCGTTAGTTTTTCACTTTTACAACATAATTATGCATTCACCCTATGAGTTGATACTACATATTAGTGGATAGATTTTTAACTTGTTCTACACTACCAGATAAAGTTAAAACTAAGTTACCTATCTCTAAAAAATACCTAATATTAACGATTAAAATGCTATTTGGCATAATTATTTTGTATATTAATGACTATAATTAAACTGAAATTTTAATAACCTCCAAACTGATTAATTTGTAGAAAAAAATACTTAATTAAACTGAGGAAGATTGAGTTCCGTAATAAAGCATTTCTTTTTTGTATGTAGATAGGTAGTACGTGTTTACCAGAAGACAAACTTTTACCAAATTGTGCTAAATTACGATACCGTTTCTAACAAGATTTAGCTTTAGAAAAATCTTTGTGCTAATCATGGTGAAAGAACATTAATTTGACCTTGTATGTATTATGCATTCACTTGTATGTCTTCGGCGCATGCCCAAGGTTGCTGTTTGGATCAGACTACCGAATCAGCGAACAGTAACAAGTCACCGATCCTTTTTTCACTACTCATGGACCCCAGTAATGGCTTCGTCGTAATTCACATAGCATAAGGTGAATAAAAGTAGGTAGCCATTGTCAGAAAAGATCTTAAATAAATTATTCTGAATTTACTGGCTTAGTTCATCATCATTATCATATCAGCCAAAAGACGTCCACTGCTGGACATAGACCTTCCCGAATTTTCGTTCCCTTGGCCATTCGTTTACCTCCCTTGTCTTTCGGTTACCCACCACCCTTATACGGTCGCCGGTCCACCTTGTAAGGGGTCTGCCCTTGCTGCATCTTCCGGTTCATAGTCGCCACTCCAGAATCTTTCTGCTCCAACGGCCGTTGTTGGATTCGACGGGTGACCTCTTTCTCGAAATCAGACTTACCTAATTGGACTATTTGTTTTAGGTATTATGTACTCGTCAACAAATTCGAGCATCGAGCCTTCGACCGTAATAGGAGTGGGTGTAACATAGACATTGGTCACGACTTTAGTCTTGTCCATGTTCATATTTAGGCTCACTTGTCGAGAGATTCTACTGAGGTTCTCCACGGTCTCGGCCATGACAACGATATGGTCCGCGAATCGAAGGTGAGTGATGTACTCGCCATTTATGTTGACGCCAAGTCCATTCCAGGTCAGAAGCTTGAACACGTCCTCCAGTGCAGCAGTAAACAGTTTCGGTGATATAACATCTCCCTGTCGTACTCCTCGCTGCAACTGGATAGGCTTGATCTCTGCCCATCAAATTGTACTGAAATGGTGGCGTTTTTATACAAACACTTCAGTACTTTGATATATCGATAGTCAATATGGCACTGTTGGAGAGACTGCAGCATGACCCAGTTCTCGATCAAATCAAAGGATTTCTCATAGTCCACAAACGCTAAGCATATGGGCTGTACTCTGTGGACTTATGTATAACATGCCGGAGCATGTGTATGTGGTAGACCACTGGTACTAAGACCTTTTCGGACCTGGCATAGTTATTACTGAGTAATTAACTTAAAAACTGATATCTTGAATTTGCGGATATGTAGAGAGGACTAAATCGGTTCTGTAATTTTATGTACGCTCTCTTCCTGTTTTCATTTTAGAAGTAAATTTCGCTTGCTGTAAAACAATAATTTGCCCTTTTTAAATTTTATTTTTATTTGGAACCATAAGAAAATAGTAAAATACTTTTTATTATTGTTTTAAATAAAAACGTCATAAAATATTTGACGTAAATATTGTTGTTATGAAAATATTACGTATAATATAAATTACACATTTTGCACCCAACACCAAATATTAATTGGTCATAAAACAAATAATAAAACTTAATTTGTTTTGCAGTTTTTATGTCACGCAAAAGTATTTATATATCCTCTGTTGAGAAATGGTTCAGCCAATCAAGTGAAAATGTCTCGCCATCGGCGACCAATCAGAGCGTGGGGTCAGCGTGTGTCCCGGTGTGAAGGAAGCAGCCGCCATTTTTTTTTCATCTTATCCCAAGCTAAGCAGAGCTTGTGTTATGGGTACTAGATAACTGAAACATAATACATATATGTACTTTTTTTTGTACATACATACTTAGAGTACATAGGAAACACCCAGACTAAAGACAAATACAAATTAATGTTCATCACACTAATATTTGCCTTCCGCGGGAATCGAACCCACGACAACCGGGTCGCAGTCAGTTACACTAACCAGTAGACCAACGGTGCAGTCATTATGTATGAGTTGAATTTGAAAATCCAACAATTCCTGATCTTTAAAAAACTAAAACTTAACTCCTGCATAAAATGTGCTCTAAAAATAGGTCACTTAATTGGATAAGGATGAATCTGAAAATTACTTCGTAGATAAGTCATTATTTCTTGTAAAAAGTAAAGGATAAAAAAAGGTTATTGTGGGTATCCCTACGAGATCCTTTTTAAGATGTACAATACTGTAGTACATTATTTTGATCTATTTCGTAGAGTTCAGCCAGCGTTTTTCTTTTTTTATATAATATAAAATATATTAGCCTACCAAAGTGACTCCACCCCGCCTGATGGTAAGCAGTCAGTGGAATCCAGAAGTGGTGGCCACCATACCAAAAGCTATCGTCTTAAACTGCTGGTATGGTGGCCTCCACTATGGCGGCTGGGAATGGGGTTAGGGGAAGGGAATGAGGGAGGTGAGGAAAGAGGAAAGGGGGAAATTGGGCCTCCGGCACTCTCACTCACCGAACGAAACGCAGTAGTAAGGATACTACTACTCTTAAGTCGATCTTCTATGAGAGGGTAGTACTTCCCCGGACGATCCGGCCCATTCATGCTGAAACCAGCGTGGATCTACTAGCGTTTGCAATGTAAGTGCAAAAAATGTGTTTATTTACGTCATTACATTAGAAACCTTTAAAATTATCAGTATTTTCTACTGAAATAATGCATGTATTATACATCCTCTTGAATTAAACTATCTATTAAAAAAACACATTAAAATCCGTTACGTAGTTTTAAATATCTAAGCATACATAGAGACAGAAAGAGAGCGAGAAGCGACTTTGTTTTATACTATGTTAATCTCATGTTAATGATGTACAGAACTTCTTCTTCTTCTTTCATGTCAAAAAGCAAAGGCAAAAATCAAGTCAATGTCAAAGATATCTTTAGGTAGATGAAAGAGGGATTGTATGAATAGGAGATTAGAAATAGTACCTATGGTAAACAGTATATATAGCGAGCGAACCTGCGGGCAAAAGCTAGTTGTCAATAAAATATACACAAAAAATTAAAAAGTTGTTTTTACGACATTAATAAGCAGGTATAATATGTACCAAAATCGTTAATTAACATTAATTATTATAAGCTCGCTCTAAGTTCACAGTGTAGTAAAAAATTGTATTATGTGCCTAGGCCGGTTGAAAACTTTAAAAATGTTAACGTGAAGTGTCATTCTGTGAGATGACGTTTGTGTAAGTTTTATGTTGTAAGTATAATAACTAACAATAGACAATAAGCATAATATATAAATACTAAAACTTTAGACTAATTAGTCTGCCAATAAAATATTGTTACCTATCTTTATTTAATATACATATAATAAAAATGTAACCGATCGCTGTCTGTACATGGAAGATATATGAGAAAAAAAAATATTGGGACCTTTATCAACGCAAATAGAACCCAAAACAATGATTGTAACAATTTTTGTCTGTTTGTCTGTTTGTCTGTGCGTTTGTTCACGCTAATCTCAGAAACGGCTTATCCGATTTAGATGTGGTTTTCACTAATACATTATGGTAAGCTTTACTTAACATTTAGTGTTTGTTTCATGTCAATCGGTTCATAAATAAAAAAGTTATGCCAATTTAAAGAATGACGTCGAACATTTGTTAATTTACTACGAAACCTGATAGAAACAGAGACTTTAACAGGTTACGGAATCTGATAGCGTTTTTATTTTTCGGATTCCTCTCATTCTAAACAATCTTCCATTTAGTTTTAAATGAGTCCAGTTTCCAGTGAGCCTATGTTTCGCGATGACAATTAATAAAGCCCAAGGTCAGACACAACTAAAAGTTGTGGGTGTTGATCTAAGTATTAGCTGTTTTTCGCACGGTCAGCTTTATGTGGCTCTATCACGTGTTAGCATTCCTAGCAGCCTGTATGCTTTGATCCCCGATGGCTATACGTCTAATCCATACATCCATACACCCATACATATTATATAAGGCTTTGTCCTGACTGACTGACTGACTAACAGACAACGCACAGCCTTAACTGCTGGTCGTAGTGACTTGAAATTCGGAGGGTGTGTTTATCTAAATGTCTAGAGGTTGTACTAAAAAAGGTTTTTTTTAAATTAAATTCCTAAGTGTGTGAAAAGGGATGAAAACGATTGTATGAATCTTCTTCATTTTTTAACTTACAGTTTGAAATTTTGTTTTGGAATACTTCTATTGAAATAAAAAATATCGTTATAATTTTATTTTACCAGGAGTGGATTTAGAGGGATGAAATTAGGGATGAAATATTCTATACAAAGATCTTTAGCTTTTGAAGCTAGCGACTTGAAATTTGCAGGGAGGAGGAGGGAGGGAAAGGAGGGAGGAAAAGGAGGAATTGAGGGGAAGGAGGAAGGGAGGGGAAAGTGAGAGGAAGGTGATGGGGAAGTGAGAGGTAAGTGATGGGGAAGTGAGGGGAAGTGTAGGAGGGGAAAGTCAGGGAAAAGTCAGGGGGAAGTCAGGGGAAAGCCAGGGAGAAGTGAGGGAAAAGTGAGGGGAATATTAGAAGAAAGTGAGAAGAAAGTGAGGGAAAGTGAAGGGAAAGTGACGGAGAAGTGACGGGGAAGTGAGGGGGAAGTGAGGAGAAAGTGAGGGGCAAGTGAGGGGCAAGTGAGAAGGAAGTGAGGAGTGAGTGAAGGGGTAGTGAGAGGGAAGTGAGAGGGAAGTGAGGGGGAAGTGAGGTGGAGTGAGGGTGAATGAGGGGAAAGTGAGGGGGAAGTGAGGGAGACGGGAGATGAAAGGAGGGGGAAGGGACGAAGAAAGTAAGGAGTTCTCGAATGGTGGAAAAAGGGAGGGGAGGAGAGAAAGAAGCAAACTGTGGAGAGTGGAGAAAAAGAGCGATAGGGAAGAAGGGGAAGGGGAAAGTTATTGTAGTGAAAATTTGCCTTAGTGTATAGTATATTGTTTTTACGAGGGATATCTTTAGGTAGGTGAAAGAGGATTTGTATGAATGGGAGATTAAAAATAGTATGAAAAACAGTATTTAAACAATATAAAAATGTCTATTGGAAAAAAGCCGCGGGCAAAAGCTATCTATATACATAAAAGCAAAAGGTCACTCACTCACTCATCACGAAATCTCAGAAACAACAAGTGCTAGGAATCTCAAACATTGCATGGTTGTCCCTATTGGGATATAGGTGCTCACTTAGACGGAATTTTGCGAAATCCATCCCCTAAGGGGGTATAAAGGGGTGGCAAAGTTTGTATGAAACTTCTGTAGTTTTTATAGTAGGATTACCAAATTACTAGAAAATACTCTTTTTTTAATATTCAGAAGCCACCTTTATTAATTGGGCAAATAAGAGTCGCAAGTTTGTGTGAAAGTGGTTTGTCAGTTTTAGCGGTAGCGGGATTAAACTTGATTCGCCATAGAGACGGATAATACTGATATTTATTACTGATACAACGTACGATTGCCATAAAATCAGGCACGCAATATTCTCATAGAGGCACACCCATCTGAATTTTCACGCGAACGAAGTCGCGGGCAACAGCTAGTTACACTATATATTTATATATAAAGTAATTGATATATATATAATATATAACAAAAAATATACATTTAAAAATATTTATACCCAAGGATATTGGATACAGTGACCAAGCTACCGATGATTAGGGCTTCAGAAAAAGGAACCTCCTCACAATGCGGGCCGTGTCAAGAAGCGCAGCCTTTTGCATCAGGTCCATGATCCAGCCACCTAACACGAGCCTATTTAGATGTTGATGGAGGCCCTTGGCAATCAGTCTATTAACTGATCAATTCGGCGATCATTGTTCATAACAATGATCGCCGAATCAATTGCAAAGGGAAAAATAAACCGTAATTGGGCATTCAAAAGTCTGAGAAGCCATACTGATATAACCATCGGTTATTAGTGAACGAGTTGTTGGCATTCATTCAACATGCCATCGACACCATGGACGAGATCAGCATTATGCAGATCTGTGGATCCAATTTAAAGCAAGAAGACGTCAGTAGTAGCAAAAAGCTGCTGTACCAAACGCTGGGTAAGCTTGACTAGATACCGTCTTGACGGAGGGAGGGCACTAAAAAAAGCATACAAGACATCATCACCTTGTTAAAGATGACCAACCCTGATGACGTGCCTCTTTACGTGACAAAGGAGCTGCATAAGCTGCCTTTTGTCACGTTTGACCACGTCGACGTTACTAGGCTCCTTAAGGATATAATATCCTTTAAAACGAGCCTTACCGAGCTGCAGAACAAAGTAGAGGCATCGTATAATGCCAAAAGTGCCTTACGTGCAGCAGTAGTGTTGTTACGCAACGCTATTCCTATAAGCATGTCACCTGACGCTTCAAAAGTGAATATGCGACGTGAGGCACAAAATACATCCGTCGGCAGTGCAGTTGCGTCACCGGTCGCAGATACTGCATGCGGTGTAACTTTTGCAGCAGTTGTTCCTGTCTCATGTGTCACAACAACGGCAAACGTATCGAATTGCGTAGATACGTCGACTCTGAAGCGTGTCTATGCAGATATTGCTGCCACCGGCAAAGTCACCTTGCGGACAACACGGCTCGAAAAGAAAGCCTGTTCGGAAGACCGTAAAACAACGGGCTCTGGTAAAGGACACGTGCGACAAGGATGGCTTTATCACAATGGAGAAGAAAAAAGGAAGTTCACTTGTCGGAATCAGTGCGGTACAGGGTTAGCAGCATCGAACATGCTAATACGTCCCGCAACACCGACAACGATTATATACGTGTCCCGATTACATCACTCTACGAAGGCCGAGGAGATCTTGGAGTATATCGAAAAGAAAACCAACTGGACTTTGAGGGTCGAGAGGTTAGAGTCGCGCCATAGCACGAATTTTAAATTATTCGTGGTTCGAGTGCCGACTCATCATCTTGAAATTTTCCTCAAGGCAGAGTTTTGGCCGAGAGGTATTGTGTATGGGCGCTATTGTGGGAGGTTACACAATACTGAGCCGCGTAATATGACGCCGTCGTAAGCTGATGCATTCGTATTAGTTTTAGGTTTATATTATTGTATGTATGTTAGTTTTAAGGTATATATAGGATTGCAAAAAAAATGATCCGGAATAAATAATTTGAATTGAATTGAATTATTCTTACTATATCAAACGCCAACCCCATTCGGGTTAAAACCTTTACAATCTTTCGTCAACATTTTTAGGCTAATAAGAGCAGAATTAGAAAACATAAACTTTATAAATATTTATAACATAGTTAACCCTAACGACGCGATATCAAAATTAATATTAATTATAACAGATATATTAAACAAGCACACAACACAAATCAAATTACCTAGGAAACAAAGAACACTAAAGCATTGAATAACCACCCCCGGCCTTGTTAAATGTATGTAAAATTGCGATAAATTACATTAGGTGATAGCCCAGATAGTTTAATAAACCAAGTTAGTCCCATTTTGCTAGTATAGACAAAAATATGGCAAGAAAAATACTAGAGGATACAACGGGAACTTTTTTGATTATAATATAGCCCGTATAGATGACGAAAACAGCCTTACATCCCCGATAAATTCTCTCGTTATACAAGATGTAAATAAAAAAGTGGTACACGATATCATACAACAAATGCGTAGTGATGCTGCTGTGGGCTTGGACGGTATATCATTTATTTATTTATTTATGTAATAACTTTATATACAAAGTATATAGGCGGACTTAATGCCAAAGGCATTCTCTACCAGTCAACCTAACAGGGTGATGCAGAGATAAGATAAAGTAGGTGCATTTGAAGTAGAAATCTAACAACTAAAAATATATATATACATGTATATTATGTTAACATAATAACATAATATATATATATACTTATATATATATATATATATATATATATATTATGTTTTTTTATATATGTATATTATGTTTATCTTATACTTTTATGTATCATGTATCTACTTATAAATATTTTTAGTTGTTAGATTTCTACTTCAAATGCACCTACTTTATCTTATCTCTGCATCACCCTGTTAGGTTGACTGGTAGAGAATGCCTTTGGCATTAAGTCCGCCTATATACTTTGTATATAAAGTTATTACATAAATAAATAAATAAATGATATACCGTCCAAGCCCACAGCAGCATCACTACGCATTTGTTGTATGATATCGTGTACCACTTTTTTATTTACATCTTGTATAACGAGAGAATTTATCGGGGATGTAAGGCTGTTTTCGTCATCTATACGGGCTATATTATAATCAAAAAAGTTCCCGTTGTGTCCTCTAGTATTTTTCTTGCCATATTTTTGTCTATACTAGCAAAATGGGACTAACTTGGTTTATTAAACTATCTGGGCTATCACCATGTAATTTATCGCAATTTTACATACATTTAACAAGGCCAGGGGTGGTGATTCAATGCTTTAGTGTTCTTTGTTTCCTAGGTAATTTGATTTGTGTTGTGTGCTTGTTTAATATATCTGTTATAATTAGTATTAATTTTGATATCGCGTCGTTAGGGTTAACTATGTTATAAATATTTATAAAGTTTATGTTTTCTAATTCTGCTCTTATTAGCCTAAAAATTTTGACGAAAGATTGTAAAGGTTTTAACCCGAATGGGGTTGGGGTTTGATATAGTAAGAATAATTCAATTCAATTCAAATTATTTATTTCGGATCATTTTTTTTTTCAATCCATATGTATACCTTATAAACTAACATACATACAATAATATAAACCTAAAACTAATACGAATGCATCAGCTTACGACGGCGTCATATTACGCGGCTCAGTATTGTGTAACCTCCCACGATAGCGCCGATACACAATACCTCTCGGCCGAAACTCTGCCTTGAGGAAAATTTCAAGATGATGAGTCGGCACTCGAACCACGAATAATTTAAAATTCGTGCTATGGCGCGACTCTAACCTCTCGACCCTCAAAGTCCAGTTGGTTTTCTTTTCGATATACTCCACGATCTCCTCGGCCTTCGTAGAGTGATGTAATCGGGACACGTATATAATCGTTGTCGGTGTTGCGGGACGTATCAGCATGTTCGGTCCTGCTAACCCTGTACCGCACTGATTCCGACAAGTGAACTTCCTCTTTTTCTTCTCCACTGTGATAAAGCCATCCTTGTCGCACGTGTCCTTTACCAGAGCCCGTTGTTTCACGGTCTTCCGAACAGGCTTACTTTTCGAGCCGTGTTGTCCGCAAGGTGACTTTGCCGGTGGCAGCAATATCTGCATAGGCACGCTTCGGAGTCGACGTATCTACGCAATTCGATACGTTTGCCGTTGTTGTGACACATGAGACAGGAACAACAGCTGCAAAAGTTACACCGCATGCAGTATCGGCGACCGGTGCCGCAACTGCACTGCCGACGGATGCATTTTGTGCCCTACGTCGCATATTCACTTTTGAAGCGTCAGGTGACATGCTTATAGGAATAGCGTTGCGTAACAACACTACTACTGCACGTAAGGCACTTATGGTATTATCCGATGCCTCTACTTTGTTCTGCAGCTCGGTAAGGCTCGTTTTAAAGGATATTATATCTTTAAGGAGCCTAGTAACGTCGACGTGGTCAAACGTGACAGAAGGCAGCTTTTTTCAGTGCTCTCCCTTCGTCAAGACACACGAGGTACACGATATCATACAACAAATGCGTAGTGATGCTGCTGTGGGCTGGGACGGTATATCATTTATTTATTTATTTATTTATTTATTTAATAACTTCATATACAAAGTATATAGGCGGACTTAATGCCAAAGGCATTCTCTACCAGTCAACCTAACAGGGTGATGCAGAGATAAGATAAAGTAGGTGCATTTGAAGTAGAAATCTAACAACTAAAAATATTTTATCAATATAAACATACATAAATAAATACTTACTAAGCTATTGTGATGATTCTACCAAATTTTTTGCAAGGAGCTGTTTTACCTTTATCTTGAACGTCAAACGGTTTGTGGACATCCTGATCTCGGGAGGGAGCGCATTCCATAGAAGAACAGATTGAACACGGAAGGAGGAACCAACGAAATTAGAGTTATGTGAAGGGCATAGGAGTATTTGATTATTTGAAGAGCGAAGATTGCGATCGTGGGTCATATGTAAATATTCAAAATAGTGCGTTAAGTATGAAGGAGAATAGGAAGACTTAAGTAATGAAAAGAGAGTAGTAAGAGTACGTAAACAACGACGCTGACGTATAGGCAACCAATTTATTTGTGAGCGAAATGTAGACACATGGTCGTACTTGCGAATGTGGAAAATGAATCGAATGCAGTTATTAAGAAAACGATCTAGCTTATTGAGAAGGTCTGCATTTAGGTCAAGATAGCACACATCACCATAGAGAGCACGAAGGGTACCGGTGACTCGTTGGCTAACATTTGTTATATGCCCTTGCCAGTTCAGTGTTGAGTTAATGTACAGACCAAGGTTTTTGACCGCTGGACTCAGTGCTATTACTGAACTGTCAAATACTACAGGTGGAATTGCAGATAAATCTAGTCTACCAATCATGCGTTGGCTGCCTACAATGATAGCCTGACATTTATTAGGATTAACCATCAAGCCAAACCTATCCGACCAAGCTTTGATGGTATTTAGGTCACTGTTTATTTTGCTAACAGCCAGGTGTACTCTATCAACACTCTCTTGTGCGTAAAGCTGCAAGTCGTCGGCGTACAAATGATACGAGCACTGAAGGTTTAGGGTTACAAGATTTATAAACATTGAAAACAGTAAAGGAAAGAGAATACCGCCTTGAGGAACGCCTGAGCAGAGATTTCGCCAGTTTGATGAAGACTCACCAATGCGAACAGACTGCTGGCGTCCCTGAAGATAATTCGAGAACCATTCCAGTGCTTCGGTTGAGATCATAAAATAGGAAAGGACGGACAGTACGATATCGTAACCGACGGTGTTGAAGGCATTTGTAAAATCAATTAAAACCAGAACAGTAACTTTAGTGTTTTCCATGGCCTCCCTCACATCGCCGGTCACTTTTAGGAGTGCAGAGGTTGTACTGTGGCCTGGCCTGAAACCAGATTGTAAAGGACTTAACAGGTTATAGTGGTTTACAAAGTATGCCAACTGTTTGTGGGCACAGGCCTCCAGTACCTTGGAGAGGAACGGTAGAATGGATATGGGACGGAAATCATTGGGTTGTGTAGGATTCTGTGTCTTGGGTAAGGGAATAACATAGGCTTTCCGCCACAAGGATGGAAAATTACCTTTGAGGAAAGAAAAGTTAATAATGTGGGTGATAGCAGGAAGAAGGTATTCAAGGATGAGTAATATCATGCAGCGACTAATATTATCGCAACCGACTGCATTTGATTTAATGGATAGGATTATTTTCTTGATCTCCCCCGAAGCAACTGGAGAAAATTTAATGGGATCTATGCTAGGGCGTGGCAAACTATCAACATATTCCAGAGTGCGACATCTGGTCTGGTGATTAATCAAAATTGAAGAAGTGAAGTGACAGTTGATATCATCCAAACCAATTGTCTCACCCAGGTCTAACTGACGCTGCTTACCTATGCCTAAAGTTCCAAGGTACTTCCAAATGTTGGCAGGAGATGAGGTAGCAATATTATCGAGAATATGGCGGCGTTTTGCATTACGAATCATTTGATTACACCGGTTCCTTGCAGCCTTAAAGAGGTTCCAATTGTCATCAGTACGGTCTTTCTTATATTTGCGAAACATCCGGTCCCTTCGTCTCATCGCCATTTGAACACCCTCTGTCATCCACGGTGCAGGCAACCTTTTCATTTTTACCCTCTTAACAGGCGCATGAACATCGTACAGACAAATTACACTTTCATTAAATATGTGCAGTTTTTCATCGAGTGTAGAGGCTGACTCCAGTTTTTCCAGTCAATTGCTGCTGCATCACTATGTAGTTTATCTATGTCCATGCGTCCAAAGCAACGCTTATACAAAACTTTAGGCGGGGATTTGGGAGACTTTAGGATATAGGACATAAATAAAAGGTCATGATGGGAAAAGGCAGGCGCTGGATGTTGACCATGACTGGCAACAAGGGATGGATTGGAGGTGAGGATTAGATCTAGCCAGGTGTCATGACCATCAGTATTATGATGAGTGGCCTGTAGTGGTAGCAAGTGCAAGCTGGTAGACCTAATGATATCAAGGAGTTTCCAGGAACGAGGTGTGTTGTGGGATAGGAGATCAGTATTGAAATCGCCCATGATGATGTGATGTGCGTAATCAGACCCTAAAGATTCCAGAATCGATTCGAGACTGGAGAAGTAATCGACAGAAGGAGGACAGTAAACTACACCAAGTAAACACTTGGCACCTGTAACACAAACCTCAAGAAACAAATATTCGACAGATGCAATATAGTCAACAGAAGACGTGGCCAAAATTTTAAACGGCAAGTTAGAACGAAGATAAATAGCAACCCCACCCCCTCTCCTATCAACTCTTTCATTTCGAATCAGGATGTAGCCAGAGAGAGGGTAAGAAGTTGAAGGAAGATGAGGTTTGAGCCAACTCTCCGAGATCAAGATGGCATGAACGTTCGCATCTGTGAAGGTAGCAGACAGCTCACTATTTAAGCTATTTAAAATATGTAGCCATATACTAGTGTCTCCAATAACGTATGCAATCTCTGTGTACAGAAAGGTATCTTCCCAAACTGTCTTAAGAAAGCTATTGTTCACCCGGTTCATAAGGAATAGTAATCAATATCAGTGTTATCATCACTATCAAAAATACTTGAACGTATTTTAAACAACAATCGTAAGAGCTTCTTGTACAATTACGGCTTCCTGGCTGAGAACCAGTACGGTTTTCAAACTGGTGTCTCGACTGAGGATGCCGTACTGGATCCCACGAAAACTATATCAAAAACACTAGATGACGAAACTAAATGTCTAGGCATTTTTCTAGACTTGTCTAAAGCCTTTGACACGGTTTCTACTTCAAAACTAATAGCAAAGATGGAATATATGGGAATACGTGGAATAGGGCTGGAAATCTTCAAATATTACCTCAAAGATCGTTCTCAACAAGTAAAAATAGATACTACATACAGCGAGGAAGGGCGTATCTTATGACGTGCCGCAGAGAAATATCTTAGGCCTCACACTCATCTGAGTGTGGAGCCTAAGATATTTCTTCAAGAATTCTTAAGATAGTTCATGTATATCTACATGAACGATCTCTGCAAAATGACTATTCCGCATAGTGAGATTTATGCCTATGCCGATGACACAGCGATTTTGATTAGTGGCCTGACTCAACACATTGCCAGGTATTGGCAATAGTTAAGTCAAGGGCAGAATTCGCATTGTCCTCTATCATGAAATGGCTCACCAAAAACTTACCCTAAATTTGGATAAAACTTGCTACATCCCATTTTTCATGTCATATTACCAAACCTTCCAACTCCTTCACTATAGTAGGCCATTCCTGGTCCAATTCCCTTTCACTATATTCGTGGCTATAAGTAGATCTAAATGTGTCAAATACTTGGGGGTACAAATAAATGACGCCTTGAGATGAGATCATCAAGTTGACAACGTCTCTACGAGAGTTCTCCCTCTTATAATCATTATCAAAGCTCTCAGGGATTCTGCCAACTTCGACACAATAAAATTGGTCTACCACGCGTTATGTCAATCCATAATTGGATATTGCATAACTGTGTGGGGTGGAGCCGATAAAACACATCTCTTAAGAGTAGAGAGGGTACAGAGGGCACGCATGCACACACACACACACACACACACACACACACACACAGAGAGAGAGAGAGAGAGAGAGAGAGAGAGAGAGAGAGAGAGAGAGAGACACACACACACACACACACACACACACTATTAAAACAACAGTTTATCCAAATAATTATACATTTATTTAAAAATAAAAGATTATTGCTACACAAGTTCACATAAGATCACTTCTCATCTCGTTTAGGAGATAGGGTTACCACAATTTTGTAAAACTTGTAACTCACCAAACAAATATTGTAATGAAATGAAATGAAATGAAATAAAATGAAATGAAATGAAATGCAATGAAATGAAATGAAATGAAATGAAATGGTTCACAAGGCTGTTACATTTTATGATAGCTCAGCACATTTCGTCGTTAAGACAAGCAAATCATTACCTACTTAACTTTAAAAACCATTCATTAATATTATATTGTCAACATTACCAAATAATTAAATAGGTACACACAATAATAATAATTTATACATACATAGTTATGCGAATAGTATTTAAATTTATTCTTGTTAATTATATTACAAATGATTGAAAATTTTAATTAGTATTAATTTTATAGTCTTACTTAAGTAACTCTTTAACTGAGTAGAAACATTTCTCAGCAAGCCATGAATAAAGTTTATTTTTAAATGCTTTCAATGTCTCATTTCTTATATTCTCTGGTATTTTGTTATATATTCGTATCGTCATAGGGTAGCAATTATTTAGGTAATAGTTGGTCTTTATATTTGGTAACAATAGTCTACTAGGGTATCTCGTTCTAAATTTACAATTGTCTCCATATGTATCATATAGGTGAGGATGTTTTTTTACAAATATACAACATTCATATATATACATAGATGGTACAGTTAACAGTTTCAGATTTTGAAAAAGAGGTTTGCAGGTTGTTGTAGGCTTAACATTATAAAGAGCACGTACACACTGCTTCTGAGAAATAAACACTTTGTTTACATTTACTGCATTTCCCCATAGTGGAAGACAGTATCTAATATTTGACGCAATATATCCATAATAAGCCTGCAATGCTGTCTTTAGGTTACTTAGTTTTGATAAACGCCATAGGGCATATGTGAACCTATTGATTTTATTACAAACCTTTTCAATGTGTAAGTCCCATGAACACCGATTGTCTACATTTAGTCCCAGGAAAGTAACTTCGTTAGCACAGGTTAAGGGTTCGTTATTGTACATTATATTAAGGTCCAGCATGGGTTTGTTTCTATTATAAAATTGTACATATTTGGTTTTGCTAATATTAACTCTTAAATTATTATATTTCATCCATTCTATTATTTTAGTCACAGTCATATTGATTTCATAGTCAAAATTTAGTTTAGGGTCACGCGTAATTACCACTTATATATCATCAGCAAATAAACTACACGGATAATCTATATAATCTGGTAAATCATTTATATAGACAATGAAGAGAAGCGGCCCTAAGATACTACCTTGCGGCACTCCTACTTTATTATATAGCATTTTAGACTTACAAGCTATTTGTTCTCTCTTATCATTTATGTCATAAATTTCTACGTACTGTTGTCTGTCTGCGAGGTAACTACGTAACCACTCTTGTGCGACACCATGAATACCACACGTCTCACATTTTTCAAGTAGACGGTCATGGTCAACGGAATCGAACGCTTTGCTCATATCAAAGAACACGCCTACTGTTGGTTGTCCTTTGTCGATATTTTTCGTTATTTTACTAATCAGATTAAAAGCAGCTAATGTAGTAGACTTTCCTTTTGGAAAACCATGTTGTTCGTTTTTTATAATATGGTATTTAATCAGAAAAGAAGAGAGTCTATTGTGCATAATTTTTTCAATTACTTTAGCTAACACAGGTATAACACAGGTGTAAGTTATTGAATTGTATTTTTGTTTTCTGTTTTTGTGTAATAAATACATTTATTATTATTATCGAGTATCAATGTCGCCTGGCAAACTGGTTTTTGAGGTCGCTTATAATAAAAATGAAATTAGTAAAACAGAAAACAAATTTAAATATAATTGAATACCTTAGTAGAGATCTATGTTGATGATTGGCAATCAGTTTTTGGCAGCTGTTTCGAGGATTTGATTTTCGTTTCTACACTGCATCATGTAGGCATCTTTCAAACGAATAATTAGTCAAAATGACTTTTACGTTGACTTATACGACACTCCCTAGAAGAGACGGGGTAGTTTCATACTCTAACGCTAAAGACCACACAGTCAATCAAGATTGAGGTGCTTAAGTGTAAATAATACAATTCTGTTATTTTAAATTTATTTATTGGTACTATTTAAACAGTATTTGAAATTTTAAACGATATACAAGTAACTAGGTAATTGAAATTAAAATTCACATGCCCACTTATAAAACAATATTGTCTACAACACACTGTTTACTCAAAATGAGGGCATTACGTCTTCAGCGGGAATGACATTGAAGTATACGTTTACGTTTTTCAATAATACTGACATAAACTTATGCATTAGTGGCTGTCGAAGGGCTTTGTTGACTTCTTTCCCATTTGTATTTATATATTCGTGAACTGCAGTGGCTGAAAAATTATATAATTTTATTCAATTGACTACAAACCACAATTAATCAAAATTGTTTAATTGTGGTGCTTGATATTTAAAAATGATTACATAATACATACAGCATAAAAAAGCTTTTTTTTGCTATGGCAATTTAGGTGGGTAGCAATGCAGAAAAATTCTTAGCAGAAACAATAAAATTCAAAGGATGTACAAAAAAATCTCTGTTTGTCTCGTATTATTCTTGTAAACAACTCCGTTTCTCCACCAGGAATCTTTATTTCATTGCACTACATTTAATACACCATGTTCAAGGAGAAAGATATTATGCCTATGCCAAAGTAATCGTCTCTCATATAACAAAATCAGTAGAGAAACTTCCCGGGTACCTTGATTGTAAGTAGTGGTAACACATAATAGAGTCTGATAAATGATGAAATTTTTCCCTAAAGTTAACATCATTGATATTATTAATGGATTTAGATGTGACGCTTAACAATCGTGAATAATATTGTTAATAATTTACGTCTCAGACATAAGTTATTATCATTATACTTACATTTAGCAGTGTCGCCATTAAACAAATTCTTAAAATCGTATGTTACATTCCCTCTAATATCCAAATCTACAGTGAAGTCAGTGATGCGAGCGTGTAACTTTTTATCATCACCTACGTATTGTTCTAGCTTCTCAAATAATTTAATATCAGTTTCATCTGTAACATCAGAAGGTATATATAATTTTCTTTTAACAAAGATCAGTTTTTTTACAACTGCTGCACTAAGGTGGCCTGTGACATAGGAAATTGTATTAACACACGATCACTCATTATCATCATATCAGACGAAATACGTCCACTGCTGGAGACAGAGATCTTCTAATTTTCGCCTCCTTAGTCAGTTGTGACCTGCCTCGTCCATCGGTTGCCCGCCACCCTTGTCAGGTCGTCGTTGTCAGGTAACACAACAATTACTTGATAATAAAGTAAAAAACATACAGACTTAGCAAACACTCACAGTAGTTAATTTTAAAGTCACCCTGTCCTTCTGAGTACACTGAGCCCATGTTGCCTTTCATTTCGTATTGTCCTTCAATATAGAGATCGTCGCATGCAATGAAGTAATGACACAGCTTGGTGTCAGGCTCAATCCTGATAACAAAGTTTAAAATTTTTTGTCGGAACATAATATTAACTTATAGTTTCAATTTTAAGGTAAATAAAGTACCTGATACTAAATTAAAGATTCAGGTACCATAATGAGGATTTTGAGAATTGTTAAAATCATTTTATTTAATGTAATGTTGTACTTTTCCATTATCAGGCTTAACGACTAGAGTAATTATTTGTTCATCTACACACACATCTACAGTATTCGCACACTAGGCCCAAACAATCGACAAATAAAAATAGATATACTTACTTTACAAATTTCGTGTAACATTTGGACAATCCATGTAGCTTAGCATTACGTACTGTATATTTAATTTCTGCTTCGTTGACCTCAACAATGTCTAGGTGTAAAGGGTCTGATGATGGAACTCCTTCATAGTCGCCGTTTATGACATGATAGTAATTATTTTGAGCAAGTTTTGTGAGACATTCTGAATCTTCATACCCGCAGGTATTTGGGGCACCTGAAACTAAAATTTTAATAATAATCACTTTATTTCTTGCTTTGGGTATCGTAAAAGGTAATACATAGGCAAATATCACGATGAATCTGTGGTCACCAATCGGTCTACAAAGCATGATGCGTAGGCAAATTCCTCTCTTTGAGAAAGTCCATTATCCTGCGTTGACGTGTTAAGGCAGTTAGATTGACTTCAATTTTAAATCCAAAAGATGTGTAGGTACTAAAAAAATTGAGTCACATGGGGGTTTTTGTTCCTTGTTGGCAACTGGTGGGTAGAAAAAAGTCTTACGCAATCAGCAACTAATTATCGAATAAAATATTTTATCCTCTATTGCAACTGGTTACGAAACTGAGTTGCTTATATAACCGGAAAAACCAAATGCCCTTTTCAAGTAACCATCAAATATAATTATTAATTATTTCAACTGTAATTAGTGCTTTTACTTTAATTAATTTCGTAGCTGAGCCATTTCTTTATTGTCAACCTAGAGATATCTCAGAAATAATAGACATAATATCATTAAAAATAAGAAGAAAAATAATAATATTCTATACATTTTTTAAGCAATAGTCAAACTTACCTAAAATATTTCCGTAGCAAAACATAACGAAAAAGATCGGTGCTGTGAGTTGCATTTTGATTGTAGAGAAGTGAAGCCTGGCGTTCTGGTTTCAAATGTTTTGCTTGCGTTATTCACTACATTAAGATTATCTACTTAATTTTATCGTTTATATAGTTTGATATTACGGCAAAGTTAATTAGACTCGAACTATTAGTGGTCCCGTGGTAAAAATAACATCTAGAAGTAATAGTAAGTAATAAAGGAAATATGAAAACAGTAATTGGTCTCAACCTGAATATATTAATTGACTAGCTGTTGCCCGTAGCTCTGCCCACTGAATGTCGGTTATTGTATTACCTACTAGCTAAGTAAGTATTTTGTTTTCAATCTACACAGATTGTCTCTACGATTGTTAATAATGTCAGGGTATTCTTTGATCAATCCGTGCTAATGTCATACCAGAATACCATCCATCTTGGCTCTAACAGAATAACAGCGCTGCTTTGTGTTCGCAAAGTGGCACAAACCTGAGTTAGGGCCATTTTGTATCTCAATATGTTTGTTACCTATTTTTTTATTACAATGGATCGTTAGTGTTATGTAAACTAACTTGTTGAGAACAAATAAATGTTTTTCTTTCTTTTCTTTCTTTCTAGCTGCGCGTAAAATAAGATTTGTCCCCTCGGGTACCAGACCGATTTTTGGAATAAAAGTAGCCTATTTTCGCTTCCGACACCGAATCTACCTACATACCAATTGTTTTAAGCGTTTAGGCGCTGAGTGGTAACAAACACACACACACACACATACGTACACACATACACACATACAAACTTTCGTATTTATATTATTCGCAGGATATTTATTTAGTTATCATGAACATATCTCTGTTTATACATTGACGATTTTGCATTCAAACTTTCATGCCCTTTATCAACCCTTAGCCATTTTTTGAAATAAAACATAGCCTATGTTGTTCCCCAATGTCTAATCTATCTCTATAGTAAATGTCTTTAAAATCGGTGCAGTGGTTTAGGCGTGAAAGCGTAACAGAGAGATATACAGAGTTAGTTTAGCATTTAAGATTAGTATGGATTGCCTTTTTCGTAAAATGTATAAGGTTTTATTAAAAGACAACTTAGGTATATGAAACAAAATATAATTAAAATTTTTACTTTAATTAAAAGATTTAAATAAAAAACAATGACAATATAACCAATCAATCAATTGATGACCTCTGTGGTTCGGTGGTACTGTGTATGAACTGCCACGCAGAGGCCGCGGGTTTGATTCCCGCTCAGTGTAAATATTTGTGTGCATGAACATGTTTATTTGCATTAGTCTGGGTGTTTCTATGTATAATATGTATGTATTTACAAAAAAAATGTATATAAATATGTTTATCCGCATTCTAGAACCCATTCTTCTTCTTCTTCTTCTTCTTTTCGCGGGCTCGTTTTCCGCATGTGGTCCCTTCGTAGTTGGGCCTTTTTGCGTGATGGTGTGGTTTGTGTACCCACTGCCCTACTGCAACCATCCAAGCTCCTTCCAGAATGCGGCCAGTTTGCCGGGTCTGCTGCAGGCCTCTCGGAGTGTGCTTGGTGTTCCCAGGTGTTGCGGCCGTTGCTCCACAACCTCGCTGCAGTTCATGACTACGTGGGCCGGTGTTTCGTCAGCCGGCATAGTGGGCTGTCCGTTAGACCTATAACATACAAATGTTTGTTAAGATTACTGTGCCCTGTTATGGTCCCTACTACATACCGTAGGTCCGCCCTATTTAAGCGCAGCAGTTTTTTAGAGAGTCGTCTGTCTAGAGATGGCATTGCCTCTCTCGATTGACGACATTCCGTCGTCTTCGCCCACAGTCGCCCACAGTTCGGCGTGTAGTTTTCATGTTCTATGTCGCAGCCAGTACCTTTGCTGATTTGACGATATTGGTATTATGGGTTCCACCCTGTAGGTCTCTATTTCGGATCCCCTTCTGGCCAGTTCATCGGCCGCGTCGTTGCCTAGGGATCCACTGTGTCCTTTGATCCATTGGAGTGTAATCGCGTTTGACTCACATATACCCTCCAATTTCCTGTGGCACTCTAGGACTAGTCCTGATTTTACTGTGTTGCTACGTAGAGCGTGCAGTACTGCAGTGCTGTCCGTTAGGATACGAATGCCTTGGTTCTCTATTTTTCTTGCAGCCACTGCTGAACCTAGAACCCATAACACAAGCTATAGCTTACCTTGGGTCTAGATGGCGTTATTAATCGATTATTCGTCAAAAATACTTTTTAACGGACTTCAATAAAGAGGAGGTTTTTTTTTATTTGAAAGGGAAATTGGTCCTATATTTTTATTATAAAAATTGATTTAGTGGTTTGGCTTTGATTTTATATTTTGTAATAAAAACGTATGCAAGGAGTAAAGACGTGTGCTACGCGACGATCTTTTTTGAGACGAATTTTCTGTCATGGATATGTCCATGCTACAATTGTGAACCGATTTCCAAAATTCTTTCTGTGTTAAAACAATGTGTCCGTGGAAGGGTGACCATTTGTGGCATTACAATTTGAGCGTCATCATGCTTAAGAAGCAGTGGACTCTGGTTGTCACTATAATTTTGGTAGTCGTTAAGCCAAGTTGGACCTTTTGGTCGTGAGAAATTCCAACAGAATAAACCTGTCTTTACAGCCTGAAACACTGTTTATTTTTTGTATATTTGTTACGCGATTACACCGTAAGTA
Organism: Parascotia fuliginaria; assembly: GCA_963082885.1. NCBI lineage: Eukaryota > Metazoa > Arthropoda > Insecta > Lepidoptera > Erebidae > Parascotia > Parascotia fuliginaria. Next base: position 5,368,332 of record OY720180.1, on the reverse strand, counting down.
CAATTATGATTTTTGATGATTTTTTGTTGGTAGGTCTTCACTTTTTTGTTTTGGTTTGTGGTTGCCGGGATTCAGGGTTCAACGATCAGCAAAAGTTTGATTAGGACTTTAAATCTCTATTTATGATCTTCCCTCTCGTCACTACTTTCTTGAAACAGCGCTGTCTCATTTGCGCAGCATGTTTAGTAGGCCTATCCATATTAAATATATTAACAATACACAATTACTTCCCACTAAAATTTAAAAAATGAAAGTATTTTTTAGAAAAAAAAACAAGAATCGACTTCAAAACAATACCTACATGTTTAATCCCTAACTAAAAAAGAGAAAATAATAAATTGTGGCTGGCACCGTCTCCAAAATAACTGATTATAAATTGTAAATAGTATAGTATTAAATAGGTATCAATGATTTCTTTGATTTCCCTTCAATGTTCATTACTTTGAAGTAATTAAATTATTATTTTCTCATTTTTAGTTAAGGATTAAACATGTAGGTATTGTTTTGAAGTCGGTTTTCGTTTTTATTCTAAAAATAAATTTATTTTTATTAGTTAACAATGTGCAATGTTAAAATGACTGCATCTTACAAATGTCACGATGGCTTTTGTGATGGAGTTCACTAGCTCCTGAACTCCACTGACTGCTTATCGTCTAACAAACAGATTTTCGTAAGTAATTATTTATCTCTAAAAATATCACATAAATATGAGCAAAAAATAAATAATACTCTTTTACGGTCGTCATAAAACAGGCTTGTTACTACTTAGGTTCTGGCCGAACAAGGAATGTAGTCGGTGGTCGTTGGAGTAAGTGGCCCTAGGTGACCGACTCCTCTGTAATCTGCGTTACTACTTCCTTTCAGTGATTTTCGAAAAGAATAAGATAACAAGTTTGAGTAAATATTGCGACTTCGTATTTCGTGCGTATGATTTCGTACAAAGTTAATATTTAATGGCAGAGTTCACTATTTACACACTACACTATACACTAGTTCTGGCTGTTATTTGCTACATTTTGATACTGATTTTGCTGTAATTTTAGCATTACATAATTATAAAACTGCCTTTTCGTAATACAGCTTTGGCTGATTTTATTTCTATATAAATTTTGTAGTATATTATTTAAAATATTTATATTCAAGACTTTTATAAGATTCATTTGAATCATTAGGATGGACGCCGACTTGTTGTACTATGTGAAAAATGTTGGAAAGAACGCTAACTAAGAGTTTTTGTATGTTGTAACATATGTTAATATTCGTCGAAAATCAATATGATTCTGACATAATTACGTAGTTGATAAAATGGTAGGGTAGCCGTGTCTAGAGCTTAGGAATAATACAAATTGTATATTTTTCATTTTATTAAGCTAGATATTTTATTTAATCATTCACTTTGAGAAATCTGTTCCTAGTAATTATATAGAATGTAACAAACTTGTTAAGATCATGCTCTCTTTCGTGTGTCAAAATAAAATTGATAATATATAATAGTAAATTGACCATTTTTACGTAATAAGTAACACTTTTATTGAAAACTAGCTTTCCGCAGCGCGGTTTTACCTACGTCTTTGCTTACTACTCTGCTCCCGTCACCAGTAACGTGATATTACATAGCATTTAATCTTCCTCGAGAATTGGTCTATCATAGACAAAAATAATTTTCAAATCCGACGGGTAGTTCTAGAGGTTAGCGCATTCAAACAAAAAAACAAACTCTTTCGCCTTTTGTAATAGTATAGCTGATATACTCATATTTTGTTACTTTGTTTCACTAATACAACATTTATGCATTCATCCTGTGGGTTAATACTATTAGCGGATATATTTTAACTCATTCTACACTACCAGATCATATTAATATTAGATTAACTATCTCTAAAAATACTTAACGATTAAAAGGCAGCATTATTACAATTTGGCATAATTGTTTTGTATTATTCATATCATTAAACTAACATTTTAACAATCTCCCACATATTAATTTGTAAAAACAAAAAAACAACAAAAATGACGCAGATAGAGTAATAAAGTATTTTTTCGTAAGTAGATAATTGGTTCTTACCGGCAGACAAGCTTTGAACAAACAGTTATATATATTTATTTGACAGACTATGTATGTATGTATGTTAATCTGGTTCCCTCGTATCTTCTAACCCAACCATCATAATTCGCCCAAAGAAATATTAATTTTAATGTTCTCGACAATTCATTTTTGGAAAATTTTGAGGGATATGAAGTAATGTGGTATATTACCAACAGACTCTGTGCGATGTTCCCATGGGGGAACCACGTGGAATTCGAAGTAAGTCCTCTGTGATCTCATTAATAATAATATGGACTGCAGTTTTTTGTACGCTCTCTTCCTGTTTTAATTTTAGGGATAAATTAAAACAGCAAATCATTTGTTGCAGTTTACACATAGCAGACCAGGTCCCATTGAGCTATTTTAAATTTATTTTTATATAAAATAAAATGTATTTTTAAAATGGTAAAAATACATTTTATTTTCGTTTTAATTAAAAAAGTCATAAAATCTTTGACATCATATTGTTATTAAGAAAATAATAACCTATTATATAAATTACACATTTGGCATCCAACAACAAATATTAAGCATGTTTTAATTAGTCATTAAACAAATAATAAAACTTATTTGTTCCGTAGTTTTGTGTGACACAAATGTATTTACATAACCTCTGTTTGATAGTACTAATTATTATGAGAAACAGTGCATAACATTTGTTTTAGTGTTCATCCTCTATGATATCCTCTATGCCTTATATTATTATAGTTGTTCATTAAAAGAGTGTCTTTGGATTGAAGATCAATCGCAGCAAGTCCAAAATGATGATTGTTGACCGCGCCAACAAAAAGCCGCGCCAGAAGATACTAAAATTGCGAACTGTGACGTTATCTAATCCTACATATACCTTGGCGCCTTAATTTCTAATAATGGCGGTGCATTGACGAAGTAAAGCAACGAATGGCTATTAAAAGATTGGCGATGGACAAAATGAAAAAAGTATGGAGGGACAGAAACATCACAAAAACCAACAAAAACGAGACTTGTGCGTACTCTTATCTTTCCCATATTTTTGTACGCCGCTAGAAGTGGAAAGAAAGAAAATTGACGCTCTTGAGATGTGGTGCTGGAGAAGAATGCATAGAGTGTCGTGGACTGAGTTTCACACGAATGTTCGATACTTCAAGAACTCGGCATCAAGCAACGCGACAACTGATCTATGAAACGCCTCGTCGTCCAGGGAAAAGTAGAAGGCACTAGACCGCGCGGAAGGTCACTCATGCGAAGGACGGACCAGATAAAGTCTGTTGTGGGCGGCTCCTTAAACGAATGCAGCAGGATGACCTCCAACAGGGAGAGCTGTCGATACATCGTGAGGCGAATGTCATCTGCCCCCTCCAATAATACGACATGACGACCACGACAGCTCTGCCGAGAGCGTAACGACGAAGAAGAAGAAAAGTGTCTTAATAATCTTTTACAGTCTATTTGATAAATCTTGTTTTGTACTGATAACCGCAACTGTAATATAGTAAAAAAAGTTTGTTAGGTAACCGAACCGTGTACCTACTACTCGTAGTGTACAAATTCTCAAATGAAAACTGATACCTAGTTACTTTCAAATTAGACCAAAGTTTCTCTGTCGTTAAAATTTGTATTAAATTTACGGCAAATGAGGTTCTTATCTTTGAACTTCATTTTTCGTCAATTTAATAAAAATTTTACTTTTTACTTGCTCTACAAAAAAAAGAGAAAAAGAAGGACAAAGCTATGCAATCCGATGTCCTACCTCGTTGGCAGATCAAAGTCAAAGTCAAAGTCAAAGCATTTATTTCATTTTGATCATAAAGTATGATGCTTATGAAAAGTCAACATTACATTTTGTCAGCCAATTGACCTACAGCCAGTTCGCTGACGAGGTAGAGCTGTGAGAAGAACTGGCAAGAGACTCACGCCACTCTTTTCAATCGCCAGATAATTACAGTTATTTGAATGAGTTACAATTTAATCAATCAACGCAACCAAAGAACCATACAAAGTAATTATTAAAAATTAACCAATTAATATAATACTAAGATTAAAGAAAGAAAAAAAATAAAAAAAAAACAAAAGAGAGGATTTCAATGTATGGTAATTTGACTACGTATTTTAATTAAACTGGTAAATGCACCTCCTGGTCACATTGCACGACAAGGTAATACTGCATTGAATATTAAATATATGCCATGCCAAGATTGACCAGTCATCCCAAGTAGCATCCGTTCACGAGCATGACGCGCGGGCCAGCCATCATCACACTCGCCATATTAGAGGGAAGGTGATGACCCGGCCAATACGACGATCTGTAACGATTACCGATGATCGAAGCATAACGTCATAGTAAAACGGACAAAATCAGTGTAGTTATTACATAATTTGCTTGCACAAATTCTAGTTCTAACAGAAATTTTGTCTTTTAGATTTAAAGCACCTCGATTTTGCTTTATTGTAAGACTGACGACCTCATCTATTTATCGAACTAGTCTTCATTAAATATTTTCTTTATCTCAAATTGGCACATTTAAATATAACAATGGCCCTGGTCACAGGCTTAATAATAAAATTAACAGTTTCTTTTTCCTAAAATCTGAATGATCAATTCCAACATTATATTTTTAAAACTATTTTTTTTTACTAAATATATAAGAAACGTGTTAGATTATGAAAACTATTGAACCAACAGCTTAAGACACAAAAAAATTTAAATTAAATTTGCAAAAGCAAGGCATCCTCGTTATACCGTTTTGATTGCAATAAAGTTCTAAAATGTCTTAGATGCTTTTTGAGCTCAAGAATACATAAATTTAATTATTCATTTCTGAACACTTTAATCAGCTTGTAACAGCGTGCTCATTAAGACATCTTTTACAATGAAGTTAAATTAAAATATTTAACATTTTCTTTCTATTGTGATTTTTCAAATGATATTTTAATTAGATAGACAAGTATTACTTACCAAGTCAAAGTAAACTCGAATTCATTTCATTAAAACTGAAAAGAAGATGTCCCTTATCAATGACGAACATTGACTTGAAAGATCGAATATTAAATAGAATTTAGCCAAAGTTTTCATTCAGCGTTAAACGTATACAAATTTTTGGCGTTTCGGTCTATCCACGGTGTGGTGAGATAAAAGCAAAGTTTGGAAATGGATTGAGACCGAGTTTTATCAGATCCAGCCAGAATTTGTTCAACGAAACACGTTTTAACGGCGGTATCTTTTTACATGAACTTTCCTCTTTATGTAAAGGTTTTTAATTAAATTAAGGTGAAGGATTATAGTCCTTTTATATAAAATCTATGTTTGGACTGTTCAAACTTACTTGTAATCAAGATTTTCGGTGGGTTTTACTGCTGAAGCGAACTTTGAGTGACTTTTAATGAGATATCGCTACGTTACTATCGCCGCAACGTTTTATTCTTGTAGTATTGACATCAAACACTTACATCAGATTATATTAGCACATGTATTTAACGATAATCCTATTAATATCATAAATGCGAAAGTTTGTATGTGTTTGTTACCACTCAGCACCTAAACGGCTGAATGAAAATTAGTATGTAGCAGTGGCGAAGCGTCCATATAACACGATTCCTGCCGGCTTCCCTTTTAAAATATGTCCTGACCTCCTTATGCCTGCGTGCCTACTCCAAGACTAACTAGCCTTCTGAAACTCAAAATATTTTAGTCTCACCGGCTTCCCTCTTCGGCAAAGTGACTCTTCGCTACTGGTATGTAGGTAGATTAGGTGCCGGAGACGGACATAGGCTACTTTTTATCCCGAATATCGGTTCTCGAGGTATACTACAAACCGTATTTTACGCGCGGGTGAAACCGCGCCGCTAAACGCTAGTATATTATTGTGCTTACTTTGGGTCTAGATGACGTTGTGTGTAATAGTTTACAAAAAAAAACATGAAACTGAAAATATACGTATACCAAAAATATACAACAATACTAAGACTTATTAAACACAATAATGATATCAAGAATAATAAAATACGTCATAGATATAACTTATATTGCTATTATATTTTATCTAATTTTATTTTAGACTGTAAGAGTGGCAATTACTTAAAAAAAATTGTCTAAAGGTTATTTAATAAAACATTTTAAGACAACATAGTTAGTCATAATCCGGTTTAATAACTTAGCCTTTGTAGTCAACGAGGCGTCAAATAATCTTGCCTTTACGCTGCAAGGATTTACTAAACTAGTTGCAAAGATTTTTGAAACAACGGCAGCTTTTTATTTTTAATAGACTCGCCGAAAGAAAAATAAAAAATCTAATTTACAGAAATATTTTATCTTTCTGTAAATTTGATTTGAATATCATTATTTTCATAAATTTATATATATATTTTTTATAGTTATTTTCATATTTTTTTTTAATATCATTATTTAAATCAAATTTACAGAAAAATAAAATATTTTCTTATTCATATAAGACATTGGTAATAAAGTTAAGTTTTTTTCTAAAGTTAAATTGCATGATATGATTTTTTCTTATACTGCATTTTTCTTAAATCTTTGACGTTCAGTCAGAGAAACTGACGACAAATAATATTTGACAAAATTTATATTAAGCTGTTATATTATTATGTAAGTAAAGACAAGCAAAATATATTATTCCCTTCCCCTACCCCATTCCCAGCCGCCATAGTGAAGGCCACCATACCAGCAGTTTAAGACGATGCCGATGGCTTTTGGTATGGTGGCCACCACTTCTGGATTCCACTAGCAGCACTAAGCAGCCGCTTACCATCAGGTGGGGTAGAGCCACTGTGGTAGGCTAATATAAATAAAAAAAAAATACCGTGCTTGACTTCGGCAGTCGGATAAAAACTTACAAAAGAACATTGATAGCTCTAAATGTTAACAGCTCATTCGACGTCTCAAACATCTCTGAAGTGATTATACTAAATGTAAAATAGATGTAGCAAAACGTCAGTACAAGTATAAACTATACAATAAATAAATATCAGTGATTAATATTTGAAAAGCACCTGACATTGCTTAAAATAAAAGTTGATGTTATTAAACTTTAGGAAAGCGCCATCTATGTGACCCGCGTGGTAGTTTTAAGCACAAAAGCCTCCTTTCTGACAAATTGTTGCGGCATCAAACCTACCTGTATAGTAGAGTTTGTCGCAGTGTGCTTCGTTTGCACTTTACTTACTGTAATAAACGGTTGAAATAATATAATAATAATAATATTCTACCACTTGCACAAAGCGCCATTTAGCCCCAAATTAAGCAATGTAAAAAAATATATGTTTATAAATTTTGTGTAATAATTCGTCTTTCGACCAACCACTTGCAGCAGACATAATTTTAAACAACCTCTTATCATTAACAATCTATGGTTTCCAAACAAACCATTTTAGCTTAATAGGTAAGTACGAAGTTTTAAATATAGGATGACAACTGCAAAATATGGAGAACCTAGATTATTAAGTTGATAAAAGTATTTATATGGTAAAGGCAGTTGGCCACGTACGATAAACCAGAAAATGTCAGGTAATATCCTAAACGACCGGTCAAGGGACAAAACTGTATCCAGCAGTACACCTTTTTTGTCTAAAAATTATGATGATGAGTCGCCCAAATCTAACAAAATCTCAAACATATAACAATAACTACAGAGGGCCTAGACAAGTGAAATAAATGTTATTAGAATAAAATAGAATACACTAAAAAATAAATGGATCGACATATGCTAACGCCAACATTGTAGTTAGCTTGTCGTTAGGTTTATGTCAATCCCATACATTTTTTAATCTATTCAATTCTATTCTATTCTCTTACCATTTATGCCACTTATCTAGGCCCTCGTTCTATGTGTAAAACAAAAACAAATTGACGATCATTTTATTTACTTATTTTGAAAAGTTATATTTAATTTTGTTATTTAAATTATTTATTTATCTTTTGTTATTAATTATTTTAATTTTGTTATTTGTTTTTTTTATCTGTTGCACCCTATCTCCGCTTGTGGGTGTTGTAGCAAAGGCATAATCAAGAGAAAAGCAGCCGCATTATCTACATACCAAATATCCTTACTACGGTTAGCAATAAAATACACCCGTCTAGCGTAATAACTATAAAAAGAGGCCTTCGTCTTGCAGACTGATGACTATGATTATATTTAATTAAAATAAAATAGAGATTTTCGTAATTCGGCGGTCTAGAATATAGATCAACTTGAAGTCTTCTCGCAGGTGTCGTAAGAAACCATAAAAATTTATGTGGTATTTCTGTCAAAAAAATTGTTTTTGTTTTGTATGTTTTGGGGAAAAAGCGACTAAAACAATGCAGTGAACGTTTTCAAACTGATTAAATAAATTCGTTAAAAATGTATTAATATTATACAAACGTTTAACGAAATATTAAAGATCTTTGAAATATTTTAATTATTTACACTAAAGAAAGAGTTATTGCATTGCAAAGCTTAAACCTAATCATAAAATTTATTAATAAAATAAAATCCAAAACCAAAATTGAAAGAAAATAGACTTACCTACAAGAAGTCATTGTATAATATATATTTATTTAATCTTCAGCTGGTATGATTTTATGTTTACAATAATATTTTTGTAAAATTGCACAATAAAGTTTGGAATCCCATTAAATGTCCCAGCAAAAAGTTTGCGTTTGCGATATAATGTGTGGCCTGCGCTTGAGCATTGTTTGGTAATCCTTGTGGGCTTGTACAAAAAATGTGGGAAATAAAATGTTGCAGTTTAGTGAGGTCATCGTCTATCGATACATTTTTAGGATAAGTTTTTGTAATAATATTTTATTTTGTATAAAATGATGTTGTACTTTAAAGTAAAATGAGGAATTTATTGTATTTGTTAGACATGAGTTTAATTTTAAAGAACAAAAAAAAAATAGTTTTTGTGCGAGCGAAGCTGCAGGGCGTAGCTAGTACAAACATATTTATGCAAAGTAATTTGTCTGCTCGGTGGCAAAATGGATGCAATGCGTACGTGTGTTTAGGAAATTGTGTGTTCGAATCCTTCTATGTATGTAATAAATATTATGACATTAAAATGCAACGTTACAAACATAAGGCCTTTCGGCCAGGTGAACAGGTCAAACGGTTGCGGGTGTAGACTGAATGCAGGAGACAGAGGAACGAGTGTTAAGTCGTAAATTGGGAAAGGCCTATGTCCAGCAGTAGGACTGTGATAGGTCGATTGATTAATATTATTATTACAACATTGTCAATAAAATATATGAATATAAGCATATGCATCAATGCAATAAAATATAAGATTTAAGAAACAGAAAAAATATTTTATAGTTTACAAATTTCGTTGAAAATATCGATATACACATCCCAATCACTATCAACCCCAAGCGTTGGGTTGACGGAATAATGACGCGCCTACCTCCGCCTTCCATTCACAAACCACGTCGACAATAGCCAGCAAATAGCCATTATTATCGTTGTAAAGGCCCAGTCTATTAATACCGTAGACCTATAGGTCCCGGAGGCGATTATTGGGGCCTTGTATTCATATTGTAATTGAAAACTATGTTGAGACATATTTTAAGAATTCTTTGGAAGCGAAAGCATAACATTTGATTGCAATTTATTATTAACTTGCCACGACTCTCCACGAATGGTGCAAATTTAACATTTCAGACAATTACTTAATAAAACAATGAATTTGATTCGAATCACATCACACGATCAGTCGTACGATGTTCACTGTGGAACATTGGCTGGGAGACCTATGTATGTCTTGACACCTTATCTTAAACATTGTCAGTGAAAGGTTACTGCCTACGGACACTGTCCTGTAAGGCCAAGTAATTATTTACCATATCAATAGTCAGGTAAGCAGCAATATTGTCCTAAGGTTAGGCATACGTATATATAATGTAACACTTTTTAGTTGGTAAAAAATAAAAGTTAATCCAGCATCACAAATTGTTAAACTTTAAAGCATGGTTAAATAAATCGATATAATTTACTTCATGACGTTTCTTCTACGCTTGCCAAAAGTGCATACGTCTGACACATGATCAATTATTCGACCACCGCTTGTCTGTGGCAAAAAAGAGCCCCACAATAAACGCCCATTATTTCCCGTCATGGTTCTCACAAAAACATTTTTTTCGATCAATTGTGCAATGATCACAACAGACTACTCGTAAATAAAACACGCCTACTTTACACTGCATTGTGCGGATGTGCGGCTTTTACTATTTTTTATCAATGTATAGCTCACAGAAACAAAAGACTCGATTTAATTCTGTCAAAAATCGTTTTGTGAATACTCGTAACTTATTTTGAAGCGATAGCCTACTTGCACAAATGTTTATTTTCGAGTAGGTAAATTTAACCAGTCAAAATATGCCATTTGTGGATTATATAGAGAAAGGGTTTATTTATTTATACAAGAAGACTTACAGAGTACAAAAAATTCTATTGCTAATTTTATAATCCCTAAGCATTGTTTCTATATCCGTAGCGAAAAAAGAGCGGCTATTTTCTGCGAATATCTCTAAAGACTTGTGCCTCAGGTTCTCTACCTGAAGTCTTTTGTAACAATTTGTCATACTTCGCCAACTAAAAATAAAATTCATTACGCAAACATCTGGCTTGCTCAAGGACCAAATTTTAAACTGCGGTCGGATCCCAAAGCTTTTCATACTTCGATTAATCCTACGATAAGAGTCACAAGGACTTACAATGTGTGCCTTTCAGATTTCAGATCAAAAGCCGATAAACACATTTGAGGTAGAAAAATATTTTTTGAGTAAGTTATCAAGTTATCAGCAATCTCTTTGGTGTTTGTCGGGGGCACGTGTTTTGACTGGTTATTATTTTGCAGGCACGGGCGGCTGTCCTCAATTGTGTTACATTTTTGTGGTGATCTTATCAATGTCGTGTCATCTGAGGTTAAGTACGACATAATGGGTAACAGTTACATACATTTCGTAACTAAGTACTCACAGTTGGGAGATAATCCAAAAATAAAAAGAACGGACAATACTAATAATGTCAAGGATGTAAAATATGTATACCTATTTAGTTTATTCAAAATATTGTCTAAACATTGTTAAAAGTAATATATATTCAGTTTAGTAAACACTAGTTTATATACACATTCAGAATATATATCTGTACCTACGATTAATTGGACAACATCTGATAGACTGGACATTTAGGCTTCTTACAAATGTGAATTCTCAGAACAGTGCATAAACACAATAACATTATAGCTCGTAGATTCTCAGATTAATTGCTAACAAGGACACGGGCGTCGTGTGTGGCTGCCCTTTGATGCATCACTGATCAAAATCACGATAATGACCCAAAACTTAGTGAGCGTTATAAAATTCCTCAAAGTTATGTCACGATGTCATTACATACCAGTTCTTTGTTGTCCCACTATGAAACTTGATTATCTAAATGCCTTTGATACAATGTAGGATTTTTGTACTTTAAACTTCCTCTTAATTGTTCTTTGTTAGTTGAATAAAGTACTCACATAACTTCTGGATCTACGAAAAGAATAGGAATATTATAACATTAAAATAGTTGTATCTAAAGATGTTAAGGCGTGTAAATGGCGAAATTATTTACAAAACATTATTTTTCATTAACGTTTTCCTTTTCATCACTCTCATAAAAATAAATGACCTCTCTAATATTTCCGGTAAGCGGAGATTTCGCGAATATAATCACGGGTAAATAATGAGTGATTCAATGTGACGTGACATCTTCCTGCCACGTGTTGTTTAGGTTATTGTATGAAAATACATTTTTCGGTTAAAGGGAGACGTTGAATTGTGTGAGCTGTGCTGTTGACAGAGTATTTATACAAACAGACCTGAGGGCTATTGTGCTAACGTCCTTTAATCTGCCGAGAACAAATTTGTGTGATTTGTTGCTGAGTTATTGTTTGTCTTGCTCAATTAACTGTTACAGTTGCAGGATATTTGCTTCAAACGAGGTTTAATGAAAATAATAATATCACAGTAGACAGCGGCTTCTCGAAGCCCCTGCCATTGCAGACGTCCATGAGCGAGTGTTACCATTTACCATCACGTGGGCTGTTAGCTTGTCTGCCACATTAGGCATTAATGACAAAAAATTATTTGCTTTGAGATTTACTTGAAATTGATGTATAGCGTTGAATCTATACTTTTATATAAAGCGGAAGAGTTTGTTCGTTTGTTTGTTTTAACGCGCTAATCTCTGAAACTATCAGTCAGATTTGAAAAATTATATTTGCGTATGATAGCTCAGTTCTTGACGCAAGTTATAGGCTATGTTACATCACGCTACTGGCGACGGGAGATGAGCAATGAGCAATAAACCGTGCCGCGAAAAGCTAGTATTTCATAAACATTATGTAGGCAGTAACTTTTGCCGGTTTTATGAATGCATAAATGGGTCGGATCAACCGGGTATGTAGTCATAGAACATCGACGTAAAGTATTATACTCTTCCTTTTTCCTTCCAAATTCCCTACAAAGTCAGCAACTGAGTTATGTTTTCTTAGCATTTCTTCTGCAATGTTTAGTAAACACAGTCATGTTCATAGATTACCGTTACCACCTTACCAACAAGTAAGCCATATGCTTATGTGCCACCAAAGTTGTTTATAAAACGTATAATGCAAAGTAGAAATAACAGTAGCAACTTGAACCAAGGCAGTATAAATTATGTTTAAAGTATTTTTTTTTGTTTTTGCTCAGGCTAACAGCGATAATTAACTTGAAAATGACTCAATCGATTATGATTGAAGATTGTGACCATGAAGTAATTTTAATTTTAGACTTAATGAGATCGATCATTAAGTCTGGTATTAAAATGATGAAATAAATCCTTTCGGATTATCAGGTTGAATTCGCGTAAATTTGAATTCCGTAAAAGTTGATTTCCAAGAATATTGAATCTCATAAAGTTGAACCTCCAACATGTTGAATTATCATTATCCAAAATGTTGAATTTGCAGAATGTTGAATCCCGCAAAGTGAGTTTTTTTTTTTAGCCTGATGTCTTATAAAGTAACATACGGACTTCTGACGAGTAGAAAACTTGAAGTGGTATGGTAAACTAACCGACACACTTTTATTTGAAGATGACCACAATTTGTAAAATATTTTCAGTTTGAATGTTGTCAAATAGTCTATTGTTTTCAAACAATAACTTAAGAAGCATTTTTAATTGTACAAATCTGGAGCAAATTATATACTAGCATTATACACGTCGCTCGTAAAGTATTTTATTTGAAATGTAATAAAAATGTTCATAACGCGTGCATTGGATATAAACAAAATACGGTCGAATTGAGAAACCTTCTCCTTTTTTTGAAGTCGGTTAATAAGATATTAAACTTTTCTATTTCATATAATTTTTTGTTAGGCTTGGGTAATACATTACCGACAATTACCTAATTAGAGTTTATTGGTTTACTATTAGTAAGGAAATCAAAGTAAAATGTGTAGGAATTCGTATCCTAAATCATAATCTAAAGGTAACATCGTAAAGTTTACGGTTATGACTCGTGTTTATTTACGGGCATTACATGTGCATTTAAGCTATAAGCGTTAACAATTAATAGTTTTAGCAGAAGTATGAGTTACTACTGTTTACTTGTATTACCCAATATAGTACCTACTTTATTACCTTATTATTTACACAAGCTATAATATACACTTACTTTGGGTCTAGATGGCGTTGTGTGTGGTTGTTGTGATATTATCATAATATTATTATATATTATATTATTACTAAAAATCTACTACTGGTGTCGTGCTATTAATACATTTTGATTTACTTAGAAATTCTATTTTTGGATGGCTAAAAAAGATACACAAGAAAGTTTGTTCATATCAATAATAATTATCATTTTGGTCTACACATAATAAAAATGGTAATAATTATTATTAAAAAATCTAAGTGCTAAAAATTATTATTAGCACTTTGGGGCCTTTGTGCTTTTTTGGCCAAATTTCTTCCCAGTATTTTAATAGCTTCTGTTCAAAAACTAAAGTAAAGATTGTATGAACACTCATTTTCAAGTATTATTAGTGTTGTTCTCTAATTACAGGCTGTTGTCCCAACTTTAGTAATATTAAAAATGCGAAAGTAACTCTCTGTCTGACTGTCTGTTACGCTTTCTCGCCTAAATCACTGAACCTATTTTGATGAAATTTGGTATAGAGGTAGAATAGATCATGGCGAAAACATGATTTTAAGGGATTGAAGTAGCGGATAAAAGTTTTTATGAAACACACATTCACGCGGTTGGAGCTGCTGTCAACAGCACGACTATGAGATACCAATAAATGACAACAGACTCGTCCTCTGTTAATTGAGATCCAACGTCAGCTGGTGAAACATTAGGTATATGTTACACTCAAGGTCGTTATACCAATAGTGATTTATTTACTATTTAACTATCGCAGAACAGTGTTTACTTAACATGGGACAGTGGGCAAATCTTTATAAGTAACTGGCGGCACGATTTTAATGTACTTAGTTGTAATTGTTTAAATTATACTGTTTTCCGACTGATTTCATATCACATTATTACAAAAGATGTCGTTTGTAGGTATCTGTGTATTTAATGTTTTAAGCTTCCAGTATTTTTAAATGAGTCTTTTTATTACTTAGTATTCAATAGATTTCTATTTACTATTTAACATTACTAACCAATAAAATTAGTGACTAGTGATCTAGAAGTGACAATTATTGTCATTTCTTTGTTACATAGCAGTGGAGTATTGTTACTTCATAACCTAAAAAATTATCACAAAAGGAATGAATGTAATCTTATTAAGTGTCACCTCCTTTTTCCCATCGCAGAAATGATCTGTCTATGTAGACGATTGTTGGATCAGTTTGAAAGGCGCGACCCAAATATTGTCACAATGGACTCAGTGCCTAAGGGACAAAGAGCTTCGTATAATTAATGACTGAGACCACAAAATGTTGTCGTCTTGCGACCGCTATGAGCGGATGAAGCACAGGGCGAGATATGAAGAGGTTAAAATAAAATTAGTATGCTAATAAATTTTGTGAACATCATGTATCAACAAGCAATAGACAAAATGAAAAAAATATTTTAATTTGGGGTAACAAATTTATACTATTCTTTAGTATTGAAATGAAGAAAGTGCACGTCTATGGTGTAGCGCACACGACAGACTTTCTGTGCGATCGAGTCTGCGGTGTACCTAATATAACAACCAATATTTAATTTTATGTTTTAAAAAGTATTAGGGTAGCAGAAGAGTGTTCCTTTAATCTCCTCCTCCTGGTACGTGTGAAATTATTAGGCATTTTTAAAATTAATCAAAGTTTAGAATATAAGTATTTGTAGCCGCAGACTCAATAGCACAAAAAGTCCGTCGTCTGCGCTGCGCCTATGGCGTCCAAATAATCGCAACGCCAACTATTATAAACAAACGCACTAAATTCCTTTTAGTTACATAAAGGTGACGAATGAAAATATATTTTTTTAGAGATGAATGAGTTGATGGTATTTTATAGAGATGTTGTTCAATGGTCACTTTTCCAACGTTACTGCGAGCTCCCCTGTTATTCATACTTCGAAACGTGTAGCTAACAAAGTATCAAACCAGAGGGATTAAATTCAATCTATGGACGATACGCGATAAACATAAATTATATTTCATAAAAATTCCACTCGAATAACGTCTCCTCAGTTCTGTTGTTCTGCTCCATCCCACACCGAGGTTCATATCATTAGATTAAGATAAAACTAAAACAATAATCCTTTTCATTTCAACAGTCCTTTATTTTAACCATTATGAATATATAGGCGATGACTTCATATCTTTGAAAGACGAAAAAAATCTGTGTGGGCCTTTCTTTACAACTATCTTTATGTCTTTTGTTGCTGTGTTACTATTAAACAGAGTATAAACTCATGAGAGATGTAGTGTTAAGCTGAGGATCCACTGAGATAATTTCTTTGCTTAATTTATTACTTGCTTGCACCAATATCTTACTATGTGACTATGATTTTCTTTAACTTCACTTCGTCCTTCCACAGAAATACAGCAATAATTACGACAAACTCTATCTTTTTCTTAATATACTGAATTATCAGTGGAGGATAGAAATATTAACATAAACCAAAATTTTAACTATTCGATTCTATGGAACTAAGTCTAAAGTTTAATTTGATGTGTTAGTTATCAACTACAATCAGTCGAATTACATGCAATTATGTTAATTTTCTTTTGTGCTATGGAAACATAATACTAATTACGGTTTAGATTAGTGTCAATCGCATTTGATGTAGGTCAACAAATCCGATACAAGAAGATACATGATGCATAAATATCGACTGCCATAGGTATATTGATTCTAGAGCAAACTATGATAGGTAAGACCACGTACGTTGAATGTATCATATCCTTTAGCTTGCACTCTCATTAACTCCAGCACATACCGATAGTATTATTTTTATTACGGTCAGCTTAAACCAAGGAGTATTTATGAAGATCCTGAGATTATTTTATGCTCCTTCAACATTTATTATGAATGTGATTTATTGCTTTGAAATGTTTCAGTTGTTTTAAGGCTCCCACCCAAAGAGTTCGTTAGAACGAAGTTATTTGTGTATACAGAAGTAGACAGGTGCTGTAGTATTTCGTATATATTAATAATAATAATAATAATAATATTCTACCACATTCACACAGCGCCATCTAGCCCAAATTAAGCAATTATATTTGCTTGTGTTATGGGTACTAAACAACTGATATACTACTTATATACATTGTTTTTTTGTAAATACATACATATTATAGATAAATTACACCCAGACACAGAACAAACAATCATGCTCATCACACAAAGGTTTGTCCTGGGTGGGAATCGAACCCCCCACGACCTCCGGCTTAGCAGTCAGGGTCACTAACCACTAGACCAACAGGCCAGTCAAAATATTAAAACAATTGAAACAATTGAAATATTAAAACAATTGAAGGAAAATCACCTGTAAAAAAATAGTTAAGACTGTATTGATGTTCAAACCTGCTGCACGAAACTCAAGAACAAAGTTTCTAAAATGAAAAAATAACAAACTAAAGGATTAACGATTTCTAACATAAATAAGAAATATGTGATTGGAGAAACTGAACTATCTATCTACTTCGCTTGCCACAGCTACAAAATTGTATTGTCTACAAAGTAACAGGCACTAAATCAATATCTAATTTAATAAATGTACATAAAACAAACAAACCGAATAAAACAGCGACAGAACAACTGCTACGTCTATTTGGAAACTTCGCTCACAAAATCAAGGTACAAAAACCGCAGACACCGACTTGGAACATCGTTTTAAGTATTCGCAGTTGCTCGGAGTCTTTTGATTCGCTATTTAGGCCGGATTCACACACTGGCTCCAACAGTGGACCAACGGCACTTGTCCAACGTGTGGATCTAGAAAATAGCTGTTGCCTGTGCTGTTTTTCAGATCCACACGTTTTACGAGCTCTGTTGGGATTAAAGTTGGAGCCAACGTGTAGTGCCCGGGTTACCGGAGTTCTCAATGCGGCTTCTTAATAAAGCAAAGGTGTTTAATTGGCTGACAAACTGCTCGCGAAGTAATTACGTCTTGGCTGGCAACGGCTCAAACAACGCGTCAATCTGGTTGAATAAGGATGGGCATTGTTTAAATACGGTAAAAAATAATATAATAATATTACATAAGGGTACAAAAAAGAGTTTTATTTTGTGTAAGTATAAGTTCATTTGGTGCTCTTTGAGTTAAGTGATATAAATCTAAAGAAGTAGGAATAGTATCTTCTAGTGTATGGTACTAGCTTTCCGCAGCGTGGTTTTACCCGCGTCTTTGCTTACTGTTCTGCTCCCGTCGCCAGTAGAGTGATTTAACATAGTAACCTTCCTCAAGAACTGGTCTATTATACACAAAAATAATTATTCAAATCCGTCTGGTAGTTACAGACATTAGCGCGTTCAAACAAACAAACAAACCGCCAGTAGCGTGATGTTACATAGCCTATAACCTTCAAGAACTGGGCTATCATATGCAAAAAATAATGTAGTTCCTCAGGTTAGCGCGTTTAAACAAACAAATAAACTATTCCGCTTTATATAATAGTATAGATGTGTCATCTCTTTTCTGCAACTGTTTCTTTCACAAATTTTATCCTTAAAATTTACTATTAGAGCCAAAGTAAGGAGTTACTTCGTAGCTTTCGTTTATAACTTATCTTATCAAACACAGTTTACTGCCATCCCTACTATCAGGTAAATTTCACGAACACTTCAACTGTCAAAGAACGGCTTCATACCGCGTCGTGTGGTTACCAGCTATTACCGTGAGCGCCGTAAGCAATTGCTTGCCTTGCTGACGATGCACCCGCTTCTACATCAATTAGTTTGAGAATTGGAAACGTTTTAATAAAGCAATCTCTTGCAGGCAAAGGAAATTTAAAATGCCATAATTTTACTGCATTGGGTTGGCAGCTAATTTAAGCACTTTTTGTGATGCACGAACATAGTATTCATACTTGTTTGGATTTGCTAATCTATTTAGCATGCGATATTTTGATTACAGTGCTCTATTTCACTATGGATTTGAAGTACTGCTCTAGTCTTTGAAGCCTATTTCATTTGATCAAATAAATATTTCATCCATTCAACACATTTCTATTAATCATGGTTCTGACATTAATATAATTAGTAATAGAATTACATGGTCCATAAAATTATTATATTTATCTATCACTATGTTACAACTTGATCGCTTTAAGCTGTTAAAAAATTACAGCAATTAAAACCTAATACACCTATTTAAGTTCGTGTGTTCTTAGTAATTTGTACTTGATTCTAAATACTAATTATTTTGACCTACTTTCTTCCTTATTTATAAGTACAGAACACTTATCAAAAGACAAATAAACATGATCATTTGTATGGTGCCATGTTAATTTGACACAGAACTGTCGCATTTCAATGCGCTTTGTAATTACTAAGGAACACGCCTGGCATCTTTGCGGGTTTGTCATTAAGTCATTTCATATTCTAGTGTAATTCTCAGTACTCATTAAATATAGATTACTCCGGCAAGAACGGCAACCTCATTCGTTCAACTTTATTACAGTAATATTGTAATTAATACTTTCTATCTGCCTAAAAACGTCCATTTTTGAAGTTGAGTCTTTTTATATACAAACAATTTCAAACATATTTTAATCGTCGACACGCGGCTTGTCACTTTCATACAGGTAGGTATTAAGATTTTTTGGCCTAGTAAGTTACCCTGAGCGCAGCGTCTAAAGCATTCATGAGCTGCTCCGGCGTGAATGTCTCTGGGTATGCAGGAAAAGTTATGTCTGCTATCGTTTGTAGAGTCACGCCGCACTCACAGCAGAGGTCCGCATATAGTCATAACATAATTAAATCAAATTTTAAACAGCAACAGTCAAAATGAAACCTTTTTTATGTGTTGACCGTTTAAACACCTGGTGGTAACTTTTTCTAAACACCTGCACCACCGGATGGGTTGGTAGACTTGTAACCCTTTTCACGCTTTTTTGGACCTCTCAGGAAGATACTTGGTGGTCTCGAAAGAAACCGAAAGGAAGAATCAATTAAAATGAGCTTGATTAAGACTTAACCACTTTTTATTTTCTAATATTTTCGGTTAAAACGGATAAAAAGGTAGCATACTTCGTTGGCGGAATATTGCGTGCGATTGCAGTGCAAGATATTGTTGATTCTAGACCAACACGAAACAAATTGCCGTGTTATAAGTCACACAGCTTGTGGGAAACTGATCTGAATAATATAAGGAATAAATTGGTTAAATAATAGGTAATACAGGCATATTGAAGTTCCTACTTGTTGGATTAACAACGGCAATTATTTGATAGCAAAAGCTCAGGTATACAATCTTCCCTTCTAAAGCAGTCACCGCTTAAAGATGTGGGTACCGCATCTGCTTACACAGATTACACCTGAAGTAAATCCCCTAATTAATTATGGAACCTGCGACACATGATAACGGAAACGGTGGTTAGTTCTCCATAAGATTTTATTACCGCACTAAAAAGGATTTAATTATATTTTAAGGGTTACGGACAGGGGTCCAAGATAGGTTAATGTAAATTTTCGGTTTATGATGGCGTGTTAATAGTGCTGAACTCAGCTTTGTTATGCTTTACGGTTTTATGGCAGGGAACTGTTTTAATAAAAAGTGAGTACGTTTTACTTGGGGTAGTACACACCTTAGTCGTGGATATAAAGAATTTGTATTTCTATTTAATAACTTAAATAATGTGTTTTAGGCGCGGCATTAAATATCTTGAATGTAAATATTTTTATCATAAAAGTAAATTAAAGGTAGTATTGAGAGTATTGTAAGAAGAAACAGAGAATACCAGAAAAGGGTCAGCAGTGTTACTTGCATACAAAATATCGTTCTAAAACTAATGGTGGTCGCAGGTGGTGAATGGAGGTGGTGACCACCCCCTTGCCCGCCAATCACGAGAATAAGGGCCCTTGGAAAACGTCTAATAATTGGTAATGAGACTAACCACAGCAGACAGCAAAACCTGTTAACTTCTAATCTTAGAAATGTTGTCATTGCTCTGAAGAGGCTCACAATACATAGGTAATATAGGTATAAATATATAAAGCGGAAGAGTTTGTTTGTTTGTTTGAACGCGCTAATCTCTGGAACTACAGTCATCATTGAAAAATTCTTTTTGTGTATAATAGCCCACTTCTCGAGGAAGGTTATAGGTTATAGGAAGGTTAAAGGCGATGTTGTTTTTTATATGTATTTACACAAATACCGTTAAAGCGCATTACATTAACTCGAGATCTGCCACGAATAAGGATGAATGACGAATTACGCCACAGTAAAGCATATAAAGCAATCTAGTACTTCGATGCTCCAGGGAAGATTTTAGATAGCATAGACGGTAGTGCGTAGGCACGGTATACCGAGAGGCCTACCTGTTATTGTTCAAATAAATACTTATATTTTCTTTTTAATAAATATTAAAGCTAGATTTTTCTTGCATCCTTTTTGTATAAAATATAAGTTTATTAGTTATCCACGCTCGTTACAGCATGAATGGGCCGGATCGACCGAGAAGTACTCATAGAAGATCGACGTAAGAGTATCTGTACTATTGCGTTTCGTTCAGTGAGTGAAAGCGCCGGAGACCCAATTTCTCCCCTTTCCTTTTCCTCATCTCTTTCATTCTTTCTCCTGTACATTCTTTCACCGTCCTCACTACCTTCACGGTAGGCACGGCTTCGCAGAGCGAAAGTTACCACTTGCCATCACGAGGACAGTTTGTCTGCCAAAAGATAACAAAGACGATAGTTATAGTATACAACATTGTATACTTGCTAATATAATCATAAATTTTAAGAATACAAAAGTAGTTTAGGTAATGATACATAAAATTAAATTTATTATGTCTATGTATGTATTTTGTTATTAAATTAGGTCTACTAAATGTCAGTATTATATTTATATAGTATAAACAACAGTGTTTATAGTTTAAGAAAGGTTTTATAAACAGCAATAAAGTTAGCTCTCAGGGTGTGTGGTCTAACAAGCCAATATGTGCGAGATTAGTGGACGACCCACTGTAAAGGTGCGACCAAAATGTTAGTATTTAGTTAGACAGAAAGTCAGTTTTAAACATACTTTTTTTATCTTGATTTTTTTTTATATTGGCCCACTAAAATGACTCCACTCTGCCTAATAGTAAGCAGTCAGTGGAATCCAGAAGTCAAAGTCAAAGTCAAAGTCAAAGTATTTATTTCATTTTGATCACAGAATGATACTTATGAAAAGTCAAATTACATGAAGTCAGCTAATTAACCTACAGCCAGTTCGCTGACGAGGTAGAGCTGTGAGAAGAACTGGCAAGAAACTCACGCCACTCTTTTCAATCGCCAGATAATTACAATTTTTTGTATGAGTTAACAATTTTAACACATCAACGCAACCAAAGAACCATACAAAGTAATTATTACAAAATAACTAATTATTTAATAACATTTTTGAAAAAAGAAAAGAAACGAAAATAGAGGATTACAATTATTTAGTTTCATCTAGTATGGTAATTTGACTACGTATTTTAATTAAAATTAAAAAATAGTAAATGCATTTCTCAGTCATATTGAACTACAAGGTAATATTGAATTAAGTATTAAATGTATGCCATGCCAAGATTGACCAGTCATTCCAGGTAGCACCCGTTCATGAGCATGACGCACATCCCAGCCATCATCACCTTCGCCATATTAGAGGGAAGGTGATGACCCGGCCAATACGACACCACAAGCCATGACATTTGAGTGAGCATGACAATGCAAGGCATGGGTGGTAAAAAGAACCATAATAAAATGAGAGAGAAGAGAAAGAAGAAGGAATTTAGGAATTTTCAATTAAACGGACATGTCAATCCTATCGTATATGTTTGACATTGTAAGTTGAATCACGAATGATGAGTCGTAATTAATTGACATAGTTTTCTAGCAGTTTCTGAAGTCGGTTTACAGAGAATAGTTTGAATTAGTCCTACGTCTAGCTTAATAAGTTTTAGTTCATTAAGCAGTGACTCTCTCTCACTTCTGTTCCGGACATAATCCATCAGAAAATATTGTACGTCCTCGATCTGATTGCACTCAACACAATTCAAAGAATTCGCTTTTTCATTAGAATTGCAAACTTTGCCGATATATGCCATTTTTTCCTTTTATTGTAAACATATATTTATTGCATTTCATAAGACACCGCCTTTACTCGTCCTCGTAATGATCATCGACGCGACGGTCGGTAGCAAACTATCATATATCACATTAACGTGAATTACTGTTATGATCTTTCTGTAATAACGTGTGTTTGTTTCTAGCTGTCCTTTTTACTTTTCATATATAAGAACGAGATATCGAAAATACTTAATTTAATAATCTGAATTTATACTGCTCATGCCTACCTGCATTAGCATTGTAGCAATAAGAAAAAATAACAAAATATGAACAAAATAATAATACCAGCCTGTTTACTGCAGGGCAAAGGCCTCTTCTCATAGAGAAGGAATGAGCATTAATCACCACGCTTGCTCAAGGCGGATTGGCAATTTCAGACTTTTAAGTCCAGGTTTCCTCACGATGTTTTCCTTCACCGTCAGTCAGGAAATGTCCAAGATAAACTTAGAAAGTACATATGATTTGAAAAATCACATTGGTACTTGCCCGGATTCGAACCCACTACCTCGTGTTTACAAATCGGGTGCCTTATCCACAGGGCCATTTCGACTTATGAACAAAATATATTTACGTTATTAGAACTTAAAATATTTAAATCTCAAAATTGCTGGGCTGAACCAAGATATTACCCGAAAATAGTAGATAGTATTTTTATGAATACACTGTAAATTTGTATCTAGTAGGTTGGCAGTATTTTCTCAGGATCATTAGCACACGTCTCCCCCAACGGGGTTCTCGCCTTGTCGCGGCGGGGGGGCTTAGTAGCCGTGGTTACCAAGGACCACGGTGAACCAAGAGGAACCCCAAGGAGGCGCCGCTCCTCTGGGCTTTGCCGGTAAGCCCACGATGGAGCGGCTCTGGTGGGTTGCGGTGCTGTTTGGGCGGCACCGCAACTGGGTCGGGCTGCAGTGTTGCTTCGGCAACACTGCGGCTGAGGAGTGGCGGGGCCGCGGCGGGAGAGGAGTGCCGGTATAACGGTGCGCCGCTCTCCCTACCTTCCGTGGCCTCGGCGGGGCCGCAGGGGAAGAGGAGTGTCGGTATTGCGATGCGCCGTTCTCCCTATCCTCTGCGGCCGAGTTGGCCTGCGGGCGGCGATCGGGCAGTCGCCGCCCGAACAGCACGGGCCCGAGACGGCAGTGCGCGTGTTCCGCACGCGCCTCTCGAAGGAGGGAGGCCCCTAAATTGGACGGGGCCCGCTCGCGGTGAGCGGGCCATGGCCCGGCGGGTTCGCGGATGAATGCGCAAGCGACTGCCGTGACCCCGACACTCTGGCCGTCTGGAGGAACACCGTGGGTTTTAGTCGGTATGCTGGCCGCGCTTTGAGTGCGGTTGGACAGTCCGACATAACCCCCGCCTTGCCCGTGCGGGTGCGTACCTATGCGTAATGCATTTCCCACGTAAAAAAGGATCAAAAAAGAAAAAAAAAAAGGATCATTAGCACACGTGCTGCAACTTGAGAAAGAAGTCTCCAACAATAATTTTGCAGTGCCCTGTCTCTCTTTGAAGTAATCCTCAGTTAGCCTTGTTATTAAACACGCTCTCTATTTTAAACTGAATAGTAGTAGTACTCCTATAAGAATTTTACATACATTACTTCTTTTCATTAACTCAGTGGAGAAGGAAGTATCACAATTATTAATTCTTGCAGGATAATGATATTTTTATTATACATAATATACCTCTACACTAAATTCGGTCTAGTTATGTATGTTCTACTGTTTAGTTATTTCATTTTAAGTTTTACTACACCATCACAGCCTTGGTTAGGCTTTGATTAAAAATTCTTCATGGTATACGCAAAAAATGCTACCTATGTAAATATTTAGTTTCTGAATTCTTGTTTATACTTATTTGTATGATACCTATTTCATTTTGACAAAGCATGCAAAATTTTAGTCTATTACAAATTAATATGCACGTTATTGTTATCGAGTTAAGCTTCAAAATACATTTAAAACAGCGATAGAAGAGCAAATAGGTACTTCCTATGGGAATAGACGATATCCTATACAAATAACATTTAATTCTCAGCTACAACAATCGGTGGATTGTATAAATGATAAAGTGAATTAATACACGATGAAGTTTATGAAACGTGCTACCAATAGGACGGCGGGACGGCAGATGTCAACAATAAAGGCAAACTTCCGAAAGAGTTGGAAGGTTGGGAAGTAATATTGTGCTCCCGCGAGTACTGAGTCAATAATAAACAAAGGGGGGTTCTGATACACTTGTAAACTAATAACTCCGCCCCTAGACGTTCGTGACTGTATATTAATAAACAATAGCTCGTGACAATATGCTCCCGTAGGAAACAATTCAATATTTGATAGGGGGGCGTCTAATTGAATTTTTCGGTTCTCGGTACTGTTGTCATGAATTCCTATAGAATACTTGTATTAATTAAAAAGGAAATATATGAAAATACATGTGATATATAAATGTAATGTAACCTTTTATATTAAAGTGCTAATATATTTTTAAATCAAATCATTTCAAGTTAAAGTATTATGAAAAGATTTGTTATCGCGATGATAGTCGATGCATGGACCTCTTCTAAGTGTCTATTTTATTCTGAACAAGCTTACTGCGGTGCGGTTTCACCCGCGTCTTAGCTTACTGCTCTGCTACCGTTGCCAGTAGCGTGAAGTTACATAGCATATAATCTTCCTCAGGAGTCCAGTTCCTGAGAAAGGTCATAGGCAATGTAACGTCATAGGTAAGTAATAAGAATTATTTATTTTGATTATTTTAAATAATGTTTGATAACTAATTAATAGTTTCTTTGAAGGCAGTTGTAATAACATATCATTCAGATATTTATCTATACGTAAGCTTACCATTAATTCTGATACAGTGTAATATGTATCAAGACTTATAAAACAAACAATTGGTCTGTGTTTTTTATGTATATTATGTATGTATTTACAAAAAAAAAAGTATATAAGTATGTTTGTCCTCATTCTAGAACCCATATCACAAGCTATTAATATATGCTTACTTTTTGTGTGGTTGTGTGGTTGTTGTGGTAAAATTATTATTATTATTAAACAACTTTAACATGTAACAAATAATTAAAGTACACTTATCTTTCTCACTAGTTTATTAATTAATGGAGGTGGAATTAGAAACATTCAAGTTCTAGAATCTATAAATTGTATAAATTATTGCCAACTGTGAAAAAAAGAAACTGTGTTGTAACTTTGACTGAAAAATTTAATTAATCAACTAGAAAATTAAATATTTATATAATGCAATTTCCAAAAGCCTACAGTCATGGTGGATTGTTTTTAACTTAGTATTTGTATAGTAAGTCACGTAGGTAAGTATCACGTGAAAATAATGGCACGTAGTTTAAACTTTTCCTGCCTGTTATATGAAATCAGCTTCTTTACTTTTTACTTACAAAAACAACCGCGATCAAACGTTCTAGTTTATATAGCTAAATTGTCATATTTCAAATTTCAATAGCCGCATACTTTTTATCAAACAACTGTTGTACAATATCAGTAAAGAGGAAGATGTAATTTTTTTTTTGTAAATTTTCTTATAACCAAACAAACAATGGCGGCATCTCAATAGGTGCGGCTGAATGAGCTAATTATTTACAATCCGACACGCAACCAGCATTTTGTTCCAAAAAACTGTTACGTGAAATCTCATTTCCTAAGTTTGCTTTGTCCCGACTTAAAAAAAGACAAAAGGGTTCCCCTGTGTGTTCTTTAGCCTGATTGATAAACTATGCTTACTCAGACGTTACATGTTTTGTTCTTTTAATAAAATGTCAACGGCCGGTGCTTGTGATCGTATTTTCGAAATAATTATTTTTAATCGATACATTGCCCGTTACCGGCCAGTTCGAGTATTCGATAATGATATAAAAGAATAATTCAAAAAAGTGTGTGCAGTGTTGTCCCCGCTGGACGCGTTATGTCGCGTGATCGGCTCGCGTGTCTCATGCCAGCCTCAAATTAAAACCCAACCGATAAGACACCATGCACCTCACGACTGTCGCACGTCGCGTCTCTTTTAATTACGCACCCCACACAAAACTTATCTACCCCTTTTAGAATTTACATTTTAAACTCTATTACTCGACCAATTTGTTTCGAAACCATTTTCTAAAAATGTTTGGAGTCTCTACAGAAAGGAAAGAGAACGGTTAAGTTATACGCTCTGAGCAAGAAAGTGGTAGACTATTTTGATCTGAGCTGGTTGTATCTACAGTGGATTTTCTCGAAGATTACTGTTCATTAAAATACTTGTGAATATTTTCTGAGTAAACAGCATCCGACAGAATAAAATTAATGGTATCGATTAGCTTTGGCGTCGTCGTCGAGATCGCGTGCGGTTGATGCGAACAGCGACACCTTCTGGGAGCTGTCTGTGTCAATTTTAATTGGGCCAGTTGTTTTGCTCTCGTAGCGATGCAGGATGTGATTGCCCCGCTTTATTTATGTGGGGTCACAGAATTTAATATAATAGTTTTGTTTCAAATTTTGGTTAAAAAAGTATTCTGAATTCTTGGTCAGACTTTATAAAGTCGTAATGTATAGTCGACCATAAAATTGTTTTACCACCCTTTGTGCAGTGTAAGTTGTCACTTTAAATTTAAATTTTGATAGAAATGTTTGTCAAAAGTGGTAACGCAAAATATGTGGTCAACTTTGTGTGACAATCACAGTTTTAAGTCAAAATGCTTTGTATAAATTGTTTGATCTTGCTTTGTAATAATTATATTACAGAATTATACAAAATTAAAACGTTTATAGACTTATTTATTTAAATTTAGCCCAATACACTCATTATCTTCTTATAGTTTGTCCCAAAACATTATGAACTTAAAAAGAATTTGAAAATGCTTGCTTAAACGGGTTGTGAGAAACGTTGAATTTTAATTATTTACGCCTTATTAATTAGTATTCTAATAATATATCGATATTTCTACCATGGCAACCAAAATAAAAAGCAAATCCATGATGTGTATGTTAATGAGTGTTTGGGAATTTCAATCAATAATATAAAAAAAATGTTTTATTAGAATGGAATGTAATCAATGCCGAACAAAATATCGTATTTGAAGTTTGGTGTAACATTGATTAAAAAATATGTGACCTAAGTTAAGTGCCCTCTCGACAATGTGTCTGAAGGACATAAGAAAAGTTTTACAAAGCTTTACTTACTTTTATTTTTAACAGAATAGAGACGTGTTTTATTTAAGTTGGAATTAAGTTTAGCAACTCCATATTGGCTCATATAGTAAACAATGTTCTTCTAGTCGTTAAGGTTGAAAAATAAAACCTGCATTAATATCATCATCAGGCTGGAAACGTCCACAGCAGTGTTCTCTCACAACGGAAGGTGTTTCCCATAGTCACTACGCTCGACTGGCTGGTTAGTACATACATAGCTTGACGCCTGTCTCTCATTAAAGGGGTGAGCAGAGTCTATAGAACACAAACATACGCGGACCAAATAGGTGATGTGTTGACAAAAGGCACAATTACAAGCACCCGTAACCGACGTGATGAAAAGATTAATGAATGTTTAAGAGGCTTGTTTGGATTGCAGCCGGTTACAGTGATATTATAGTACATAGATAACTTATAGCTGCCCTTTACTAGGTATTACTAAGAAAGTTGAGTGAAGCAGATAACAATCAAATTTATTGGTCTCTTCAAAACAAGAAAATTTTCGTTGAACCTAGATGTTATCGGCCTTTTATAAAATTCTACTAAGTCTTAAAGTTCCGCTGAAAAGAATGATCGCACTATATAGATAAGACATGGATTGACTTTGTGTCATTACCTTGCATAACTTTAACTAATTAAATATAATGTAAAAATACTTTTCTGTAGTGCTTTTGAAATACAAGATCAAAGTGATTTAAGTAAGACTTGAATATAAGAAAACTAGGCGTTTTTCTTTCTTAATTTTTGTTAACAAATTTAATATAACTCTGGCTGATGAATAACAGTCTGTCAGGTAACGAAAACATAGATTGCCTCCAAGCATCTTTATATTGGTCGGTAGTGACTCGCCTTTATCTATCGCTTTATTTGACAAGACTTCTCAAAAATGTTCTGTAACCTTCCACCTATATTCAGTTAATATAAAAACATAACAATTTAAATATGCCAGCAAAATGATCTCATTTCATGGTACGTGGTCCATTCAACGCTCGATTACAGTGACGCAAATTGAGCCATCTATTCTCGTGGTTCAAGGCTCAATATGCTATTCTCTGAGAATGTTACTTTAGTGTGTTATATGTAGAGTAGAATAGAAAACATTTTATACATACACTAAATTATTATTTTGTATTTGAAGGTAAGTATCTATATTTTAAAGTCGAAATGGTCCAGTGGATAAGGCACCAGCTTCGTAAATACGAGGTAGTGGGTTCGAATCCGGGCAAGTACCGATGTGATTTTTCAAATCATATGTACTTTCTAAGTTTATCTTGGACATTTCTGACTGAAACGGTGAAGGAAAACATCGTGAGGAAACCTGGACTTAAATGTCTGAAATTGCCAATCCGCCTTGAGCAAGCGTGGTGATTAATGCTCATACCTCCTTCTCTATATGAGAAGAGGCCTTTGCCCTGCAGTGGGACAGTAAATAGGCTGGTATTATTTTATCTATATTTTGAGGATTGTAGTAGAATTATTTTTACTACATTAATTTAATTAAGAAGACAGTAATAAGAATAACACAATCTGTAAATATTGTTTAAATTGTTAGAAAAAAAAATTGTATTGTACCAAATTTTTTGTGTATTGTATACAAAATGTTATAAGTATTAGTTAAATCTTTGAGGCCGTCAAATTTAATAAAAATATTCTTTACTGTACTCGATGTTAATCAATCACTAGTGCTTTAGGTGGTTGAATCCTAGGCCTCCATGGAAACGGTTGCAAAATAGCCTCTATGCTGGTTTTATTTTATTTAAAATATTCCTTGCATTTAAGATCCGACACTAAAATTAAAAGCAAATACTGGTAAAGATATTGATCTCTCATGGTTAATTAAAACATGGAACTTTGATATAAGATCCAGAGTTCCACGTTTTAATTGACATGTATATGTGTTGAAAAAATCTTAACCACTTCAGTACCGTTTTTCGAATTTTGTTTCATAGTTATTAACACATTAGTTTATCATTATCCATACAGATAATATAATGAGTAGGTATTTACGTAACTTTTATAGAGCTTTTCTCATACCAAAATTAATAATTTGCACTGATATAAAAGTCTGGAAGATCGGTTCATTCTAATTTCAGTAGTTGGCTCAATGCAACATTCATTCCAGTAAGTGGTATACGAATAGAGCACCGAACCTCTCTCGGGATTCATACAATCGACTTTATCGAGTTGTAAATTTTAGTTTTCTTTTGCCTAGAATGTCTCTGCGGTTGTAATAAAATTCTTCAACGTTGAATTTTTACGTTTTATTATTTTTCATTTGCTATTCTATTCGATTTTTATTTTTATGTCTGTAAACTGCTATAATAGAGTGATGACGATAATATTAATTGATAAAATTATATTGAACTAGCTGAGCTACGGCTTCCCCGTGCGAAATATATGTTTTGTTGTATCCCTCGGCAACCAGACTAAAAAATAGCCTATGTCTGTCCCCGGTAGCGAATCTATCTATAAATATAGAATGTTATCAAATTTATACAAAAATGTTATAATATATTATACCTAGTGCATTACTTTAATTTATTTGTTGAATCTGCGACTTTTGTGTCTTGAGCTGCAATTGGACTATACTCCTGTTGTTTTTGAGGCTCATTTTTTAAGGCAAATGAATCTCAACTGAGTATTGCCATTTAATTAAAAAGAGTAATTGTTTTGTACGGTTTTCTTTGTTGGCTTCAGCATTAATGGTTCGGGTCGACTGGGGGAAGTACTACCTTCTCATAGAAGATCGACGTAAGAGTAGTAGTATTCATAGTATTGCGTTTCTGTCTGTGAGTCACAGCGCTAGAGGCCCAATTGACCACCTTTCGTTTTCCTTAACCTCCTTCATAGTAGGCAGCGGCTTTGCAGAGTCCCTGGCATTACAGGAGCAATGCCAGAATCATTGGCATTGCTTGGCAATGCATGAGCCGTCTACGAGCGACAGTTACCACTTAACATCACGTGGGCTTTTTGCTCGTCTGCCACTGTCAGCAATAAAAAAGAAATTAAAACCTATAAAAACTACAATAGATAATTTCATTTTTAAATATAGATTCAGTAGATATTATACATACTATACAATAAAACTATTGGCTTTCATAGATACAAACAGAGATAGCCCGGTCATATCTATATAATGGACCCAAATAAAATTGTAAAGCTTAATTGTAATAACAGCGTAACATGCCATAGAATTTTGTTTACAAAAAGCGTTCTAAACGAGTTTCCCAATGTTTATAATAATTTATTGCTGCATCTATCTGTCTATTACATCACTCTTAAGGTGCATACATACTAACTTAATTAATATAGCCAATTATTTTGTATTCATAACCATCGATTCTTTAGACAAGTTAGTGAATACATTGTAGATACAGGTCTCTATAGATATATGGCTAACGTCTTGCTGAAAACAGGTTAGATATGCCTGTGTTCATGCTTTACAAAATAGGTACCTACTCTATGGATGACGGAGGAAAAGGTAATACAAAACTACGAGTACTAGCTACTATTTACTTACCGCAAATATACTCGTTACATAAAAGATAAGATTACCTAAATAGTCGCAATCAATGAGGGTGCCACCAGTTGGCGCTACTTCAACTGTCACATTGGGCCAATCAGGGGTTAACTTTCAAAAAGGGCTTGACAGCTAGACCTGACTGCGTCCTCGTGGGCGCCATTTTAGAAACCCTATCAGCAATTTTCTTTCGTCCTTGTGCACGTGTATTATCCATTTTGTAAATTAAATATTAAAATTGCCGAAATGAACAATGAAAAATATTTGTTTTAGCGCTGTCAAATTGGAAAACCTTTTACCAAAGTGGCGCCATCTGGTGGCAAAAATTTTTTTAAACACCCTCATTATAAGGAGTTCGATTCTTGGACATATCTTTTTGCTGATGTTATTTTAACGTCAGTACTTACTTTTAACATCCCAGGGAACTTTATGCTTTCAATTATCCTTACGGTTTTTTATTTTACCAATATTATTAAACAAAGATACTCGAGAAAATTGTATACTTGAAAATGTGACATTAGCATTTGCCTAGCTTTGAACCTTTCTTAAAAATGTAGTTAACTAGGTTGTCCTGCTTCATATTGAATGAAGATATAGCATAATATTACAAAATAATTGTATTATTGATTATTTTAAAAGTTGTTGCAATTCATTCCCTCTTTTGTTCCCCTCTTACAAAGATAACCATCTGGCGCAGGTCCGTAAATTTCCCATAGGAAACTGCAAATTGGTTTTTAATTTTAATATTATTGATTTTAGCAGCTTATTAAACAGTCTTTTTTGGTTTGTTTCTCACTAATTTCCAATAATAATCTACGGCGCGAAAGAAAAGTTTCTCCCGAGAAAAGTGTATGACAAAGAAAGCATGATTTATACCACAACGCTTGCTTAACCGTGTACGTTGATTTCAGATTTATATTATTTAAGTTAATTCCAGATTTACTTGCAATGTTTATCATTAAGTAAGAATATCTGAAGTAACTATAAATCATAATGGCTTTTTGAAATGCTGGATTTTAAACCCACCTCCTCGTAAATAGAAGGCGGGACCACTTAACCACTTAACCATCACGACTCATGAGTATGATAGAAGAACAGTCAATGTATAATACTCTTAGGGTGTAATTACAAGCAATAACTTCGAAAGCTAATAAAGTTATATGGTTGTAAACAAACTACCAGCGGAAGAGTCCTTTAAAAGTGTTCATAATTATAACATTCCGTCTGGACTCTTTCTAATTTGGTGGCTTGAATTTATCGATCGTTAAACTTGGAAACGAACATTGCAATGATAATGTTAATTAGTTAATTTGTATTTGGTTGTGCTTGTACCATATTTTAAAAAGCATATAAAATTAATCACTATTAAAACGAACAATATAATATGTAGGTATGTTTACCATTTTTCCTCAAAAAACATTTTAAAGTTTGGTTCTGAATAGAAGTATAAGTCTGACTTAGCAAGTCTATGTCCAGAATAATTCAGAACGCCTGACTGAATTAAGTAGCACTTAATGTTAAATCGTCTAAATATTGTTTAGTATATTAAAAATTAGACATAAAAACGTCTATCTATATTTAATAATGGACGTTAATAGTGAGTTCGTAAACAACGCTAAATATCAACGCTATATTTAATTACGTTGGGTAGAGCGGCGTTTTGTGCATTAGGCTCAGTTGGCACACGAAAACGTGTGGGAGACTAGGTACTACATTATAGTGACATAATAATAGAACATATTGGCGCAAGCGTGTGGTGGAGTGCCACAAGTTTTGCTTTGATGCCTGATTTCAAACACATAAGACAGAAACGTTACTTAGGCGGCTAGGCACCAACCAACGTCGATTTCTCTTGTCGAGCCTGCGGGTAGTCTGTGTCGCTCTCGCATCGGTTAGTACAGCCACGAAAGGAATTGCTCCACAGGCAGAGACGCCATAGATCGTCTGCGATAGACGCAAAGGCAGTGATAGCATGTAGGTATAGTGGCACAAACATCTGAACTTCTGCTAAAAATATACCTACCTAATACCTTAAACGGACACGTAAAAATTATTCGACCTTTCCACAAGGCTATGTTATAACAACATTTTGCCAGATGCATTTAGTTCCATGAGACGTACTTATTACTATAAACCCAACACGATTTTTGAGTGCAGATTCTGAACATGTTAAACCAATATCACATATTTATTAAACTCAGGATCCGTATTCCAGTGCTGCACCAACAAACAAAAAGCTTCGATAAGCATACTATATGGTTCCTAAATTAGTAAATTATTTATTATTAGTAAATTACTAAAATACCTCGGTCCCACCCCTAAAAGTCGCCTAAAACCTTTAAAATCAAAGTTATTTTCTTTGATTTTATAGGTTTTAGGTACCTAAATAATGAGGAAATAATATGAGAAAAATTTAGTTTTACGTTTTCATTATCTATTTTGTTTATACATGCTCGTTTCATTAGCGTACTGGAAATAAATTAGCAAGGTACTAGCATATTCCATGTAATCTATTTAATTTAACCTCTAGTGCAAATAATGCTGAATAACGCGCGGTGTAATAAAAACAAAATAATAACCTTTTACATGAGGATGAAATTAGCGTAACATAAGCATTCAGAATCAATTAACCAACAAATCAATTTTAACAATGAATAGAAAACTAATACAATTTATTTTTACAGTAAGTATATGTAGATTAACTGCGTTTTTTTATATTGAACAATCAATTTCTGCTTCAAGCAGAGAGCAAAAAATAAAGTATCGAAAGATAATAATGTTATTGTGACTTACGTACGCGTTTTCTGATTTGGCTGGTTTTAAGTTAGTGCGAATGACGCGACAGTAAAAACTTTTCTGAATTAAATAAAGGGTCACGTGGCCGATAGTGCGAGTCGTTCGTCATCTCGTCCTACGACGACATGCGCGGTGTTAAGGTGAATCTAACTCCAGAGCGGTCAAATTAGATAAACTGCATAAAAAACAATGTGTCTTTTAAATATTGCGTCTGAAGTGTACAAGTAAACGACTAAAATAAAGAACGGACATTCTTGTGGCACGTGCAACACTCATTACAAAGGTCCAAGTTGCATATAAAACAACAGTAACTGTACAACATGTCCTCAGCAAAATATTTATGATCCAAAACACTTGATATATATATTATACAAATTGATTTGCGATATAGTAGTGTTGAAGGGAAAGGAAACATTAATCATACAACAGGAAGCTTGGTACTATCGTTGTTTGGACTCACTCTACAGAAGGCTGAGAATGCCATTAAGGGATGCCCTTCAACTTACCTACAGCGTCGCTTGTCACTTTGTACTGTCTTTCAACGACCATTTTTTGTTCAGTATAAAAATATAAACGTTCATTAGTACGACATCAACACTGAAAGGCGGTTCATTTTGCTTGAGAGGCATTAAAAATACGGCGTATCATCCAAATTTCTATAGAGAAAGGTGCTGATTTTCGTATTCATTGTCATTGAAAGTCGGTATAAGTATAATTAAATTGAAAATAAATTGAATTGGTCATCTTTTTATGAGATACTGCATACGATTAGTTAAAGAGATTGTTGTCGTTTCTATAAGTATGTATGTTGAAGTGTTATTGTAGAAACTTTATAATATTTTTGACTAACGCACAACACGCGATGGCCGCGATACAAATAGTTCAAACCAATAAAAAGCGACGTCAGGACGGATCAGGAGCCTATGGACGACGGATAATGGAAACCAATCAAAAGTATAAACTTGGTTATTGTTTAACATAGTTATTTAAAATATGAAACCACAAATTTATCTTTAAATTGTAAATAAACAATAATAAAGAACTTTTGTGGCTGAAAGATAAAATTACAATAATATTTTGTCACCCATAAAACTTTAAGAACAATTGTATACATCTTGCAAGAATATAAATAGTAACTTTGTATCTCAAGCTTCAATCAACAAATTAAGCTAGTTACACATTGCGTGACGCGACGGACGTGATAAGAGCACGTGCTGTGAACGTGACGTCGTAGGCACGCCCTCGAGCAACTAGCTTAAATGAGCTGCACTCATATTTAGAACTGCGATATGATTGCTACGAAGACAGATTAACTAAAAATAGAAATATTAGAGACGTGAGAGAGAACTGTGAATGAAAAGTAAAATTTGTTACTATTTTTGCTTATTTATTAGTGGAACTTACTTCTATTAGACAAAATAGATAAATAACGATGAAGTAAGAGATTTATATATTAGAGCGGTAATATTTGAATTATTACGTTTAATTTGAAACTGACCAGTTTTTGATGTGATTGTGATTTCACAGATATGTTACTTTTTTGTATCTGTTATAACCATTAAAGCACTGATTACGAAGATGTCAAAATTTCACATGTTGACTTATTTGTTAAAATCGTTTTTTTTTCTTTTTCGTAACTATGTTTACAAATTGGATTTACTAGACAGAAAATTTATGGTAACCTGACTAGCTTGTATTTGTGTACACAGGTACTACATTATATCTTCCAAATTTAACAATGATAATAATGATCATCCAACGCAATATTAAAATGAGTAGATGAATTAGGCTCAAATAATTTGACTACGTGTTCCTAAAGGTTTTATACACACTTTAAGAATTATAATAAAGTTGAGGTAGCGTTTAATTTCATCATCTCCACACATATTACAACTTGAATTGCTTAGAACGTTCTCAATAGAAGTGTAAATATAATTAAATCCCCAAGTGAAAGTGCCGTTAAATCACTTTGTGGTATACAATATATCAGCGAGTAAAAAAATAATTGGTTTAAAACTCCAATAGTATTCCAGTCTATATATTTTTTAACTCACCAAATCAATTCCAAGAAACTTTAAGTAGTAAGTTCATTGCTCTTCATAAAAAATGGCACCCGTTCAAACTTATACTAATTGCCACTTAATCAATGGTCGGTAGATTTACAATTGGCTTAATAACTTAAAAAACACATAATCAAACATTAACAGTAAACTAAAATGCAAACAGAAGTAAAGATCGACTACTAAATCACAAAGTTTAGATGAGATGCGTGTGATACGGCGTAGTACGACAAGACGTGACTGGTTATGGTTCAGGACTAGAAATGTCTTGTGTTTTACGTTTAGCATAAAATGTTGTCTACAGTCAATAAAATCGAGCTCGGACAAAAAAAGGCAAATTATTTCCATAAACGTATCGTATATACAATACTTTCGTCGCTCAATTAAAGCCTGGCACTTTTTACCAGCGCATGTGTTCCCATCTAATTATGATCTGGGTCTTTTAAGCGGGCGAGAAAAAGCATCTCAATAAGCCGCCATAGTGGAAGCCACCATAGAGTAGAGTCACTTTGGTAGGCTAATATAAAAAAAAACACTGTTAGCGGAACTATATCTTCAAATGATGCAACCTTAACCACTCGATAAATATAATGGATACTTCAGGATACAACGGATCCTATTGACAAATTTCCTCCATCATACTTAAAGGGGGAAACGGCAAAAAATTATTCAATTAATCAGATAGTCACGGCGTGACTTTGAAGATCTTCCCAATGTGAATTGACGACATTATTAGTCTTCCCTCGTAACGAGTCATCGGAGGGCGTATTTCAATTCCGTCTAATGCAAATTTAATACGTTCCCTACGACCCCGAAGGGTTCCAAGTCGAGTTTCTTTGTTTTCATCTACATGTTTCGCCCTCAGGATAAAAAGTACGTTTGTGCCATCGTTCCGTCTTAATTGTTATCCCTTAGGACACTAGTGTTAAAGTGTAAACTATTAATCTTGATTAATTAATGTTTTCGGAGGGGAAGTTACATTTTAATATAAATAAACAAAGTGGCGCTGTACGTTGTTTTAGGGTGATTACAGCGTTGGCAAATTAAATTTAAAGTTGTCAGCATACGTATTTAAAAAATAAATATAATATAAGTATGTTTAACCAAATTCTAGAACTCATATCTACTATAATTATACTGACTATACAAATACTTTGGATTTATATAACGTTGTGTTGTTATTATATTAAATATAAAAATAATAAACAAAATATACATAGTAAAACCAATAAATACTATCTGATTTTACTTCTTTTAAACTTATTTGGGCTCTTTGGTCAACTGAGGCCGCTTGAACTTGAACCCCGCGGGATGATTTGACCTAACAAATGTTTTGAATCGGAGCACTGATCCCATCCATATATTTGAAAAAATGTGTCATTCATAAGAATTTGTGTATGGTTTAAAACTATTTTTAATGAAACCCAAATTTCAATCAAAAAAGAAACGTTAAGAAACTAGAAAAATATTATGACTCTGTTCGACAGATTGCTATGTTAATACGAGTACCGATAATATAATAATAATAATAATATTCTACCACATGCACACAGCGCCATTTAGCCCCAAATTAAGCAATTATATTTGCTTCTGTTATAGGTACTAAACAACTGATATACTACTTATATACTTTTTTTTTTTGTAAATACATACATATTATAGATAAATTACACCCAGACACAGAACAAACAATCATGCTCATCACACAAAGGTTTGTCCTGGGTGGGAATCGAACCCACGACCTCCGGCTTAGCAGTCAGGGTCACTAACCACTAGACCAACAGGCCAGTCAATAATATAAATTCGTACTTCGTATACTGTACTAAATTAAAAACAAGTACCTAAGTAATTGTGATGTTACTAATAACAATTCGTAAAAGTAATCTGTGGCTTTCATTGCATGTCTAGAAACGTATAAACTGAATCCTTATTTAGTACTTACCGCAATGGTTTTCATGAATACTAAAGCCAGGGTAACTGTGAATAATTTTTAGCATAAAATGAACGAATAAGATCGTAACGTTTAATTACTTAACCTAACATTCAAGTTAGAAAATCTCTTTGCAGCTTGAAACAATTCTAAAGCTAATTATGACTGAAGTTATAAAAATGGTAACATAGTAATTGTAGAGTATTATTAAATTAAAGTAATATTTTAGAATCACGTTATAATGGGTTTAAAAATGTGAGTGAGTAATAGAATAATCATGATTGAAAACTCATTCAGTATTGAATCTATTCCCTATAGCGACATATTTAATGATAAATTTTGAGTAAAAGAAAAGCAAGTTTTGCTTTTAGTTTCATTTATTTTATTGCCTACAATGGCTGACGAGCTAATGGTAGGTAATCGTCGTTCATGGACTTTTGCAATGCCAGGGATTCTACTAAGCCGCTGCCTTTCGTTTATAAAAGTGTGCATATTACTTAAAATAACTATTGTAATACTTTCAAAAATATCTAAACTGTTTTCCTTACTGAACAGTAACAAATTTGTTTTTGGTATTAGATTGGACCTTTACAAATTCTTACACAGGTTGCCAACTAAATATATCTACCTTGTGTTCGAGATAGTATTTTTATTATCATTTGTTTAACATTGATGTATAACAATGTTAGTCAATTTAAAAATGTATGCAAACATCAAACAAATTTTAAACATGACATGCATTGCACTACCGATATAAAGTTCAAATACATTGAACAAGCAACTAGACCACGTGAATCCGATTCATGTCGATACTATTCATCAACGGAATATCATTAATATTCATATCATACAAAATATATGTTTGTAATAGGCACATAAAGTAATAATTATCCGATGGGTATGTTTTCTAACAATACTAGCTGCGCCCTACGACTTCGCCAGCTCCTAAAATGAATTTTGTCTCCCTCGGAAACCAGACCGATTTTCGGCCTATGTCTGCCTCCGGCGCCTAATCTGTCCACATTTTAAATTTTTACCGAAATCGGTTCAGCCGTTTAGGCGCTGTGTGGCTACAAAGACACATACTCGTACATACAAACTTTTGCATTCATAATAATACTAGTTGCGCCCCACGGCTTCGCCCGCGCGTAAAATATGTTTTGTCGTATCCCTCGAGAACCAGACGGATTTTCGGAATAAAAAGTAGCATAAGTCCGTCTCTGGCACTAAATCTGTCTATATACCAATTTTCGTGGAAATGGATGAACGGCTCACTGTTTAGGCGCTGAGTGATAACAAACACGCATACATACACACAAACCTTTGCATTTATAATATTAACAGAATTAAATTTGAGAAATACAGAGCTAGAGAAAACATGTTGCGAACGACTTTTACTTGCCATGATTGTAACAAACACCGCTCTTAGCAACCTAGATGATATAAATATTTTATAATTTTGTAACTGGTGCTAAAAAAATACTATAACAACCTTACTACAATAGCAAATAAAGATTGATAATACTTATACCTACGAGTTATTGTTTTACTTGGCACCAACTTCAAAATTATAAAATACGTATTTAATCATTAACTTAATCAAAATACGAATTACTTTGTGTTAAGTACATTTATTTTAACTTTTTAATTTCTTTCCTGTTTGAAGTCGGTTTTTTTTTTTGGTTTATAATTATTTTATCTCCTAACGAAGTTAGGATTAGTGACCATAGTAAGATAACATTTAGAAATGCTATTGCTTCTAGAATTTTCTTAGTTTCCTCGTACGGCACCCACTGGTAAAGATGGGGGTGGTTTCATATCCTAGACCGAAAAACCCACGACCGAATAATCAAACTTACTTCTTTCTTTACAACAACAACAACAGTTTTAGCATCTTCAACAAACAATATCAGAAACCATAACAATTGGACCATAAAGCTACATTTTATCCAGTACTCAGCGAAGTCGTTAATATTAGAGAATAATTCCGGCTCGTAAGGGTCTATAAATTTCTTAAGCAACTTAGTAAGTTTGTACATTGTATAGAATCGTATCATGGGGTGTTTACCGGATGAGGGAGATGGTTTGATGTGACGCATTTAGATGGTTCGCAAATGTGGAGAGATGAATTTTGATCATTATATATTGAATTAAAATGTTAGATAATATTAGATTGTTTGTCTTGAAAGCTAATGTACCTAAGCTAATTGGACCAATTGAAACTGTAAGTATTTAAAAAATTATTGCGAATATTAAGTAAATTAAGTATAAAAATATATATTCTAATCTGTATTTATGTCTGAATTTGGCGTTAAAAGAACATTTGGTGAAACAAAACGAGTCATGTCATTCACATAATGTTCTGTTTTCGGTTTGTCTTTAGTAGGTAAAGCACTTGAAAATATTAAATTTGATACCAAGACAGAAACCTCATCTTAGCTAAGCAGTCCTAAGAATTATTTAGTTTTATTAGTAACGAAATAAAAGTACAAAAACTTGCGCAAGCCAGCGTTAATTATTCCTGTCTGTTTTTATTTACGATGCGCTAGATGAAGCTACCCTATTTAACTGCTAGTAAATAGAGCTTGTTAAGTACGTCTATATCAATGAAAGGATTATTTTAACTTGTTACTTTCACAACGTATTTACAACTCATATTTATTATCTGCCGAGTAAACTACCTACCAATGTGTACATTGTTTACTTTCTCATTTTACCTTGGAAATTCTTTAATTTACTTCTTGGAAAAGAAAATATCGTGAGGCAAAAAAAGTTTAAAATTACCAATCCATCCTACACAAGTAAATCATAATAAAGATTAGAAAATAAAAAGTATTTCTCAAATTTCATCCAATATTATATCCAAACATGTGTACTAATATCAAACTAACAAACGAAGGTGTTCCACACAATCCCACCCGCACTTAACCCTCAGAACGCTTCGAACATGGATCTTATCTGCATTGTGGCTCTTATTGCGGTCGTATAATGATGTCAACACATTACGGGCGTGTCGTACCAAGAGCGGGTACAATAGACCCCGAATATTTACTTATGTATATCATATATATTGTATTCTTGGATTTAGATTAAAGTTTTTAGTGGTATATAGTTAACTAATAGGTGTTATATACTTTAATATTAATTTTTCTGATAGTA
This sequence comes from Parascotia fuliginaria, assembly GCA_963082885.1. Classification (NCBI taxonomy): domain Eukaryota; kingdom Metazoa; phylum Arthropoda; class Insecta; order Lepidoptera; family Erebidae; genus Parascotia; species Parascotia fuliginaria. The sequence continues at coordinate 5,326,836 of OY720180.1, read as the reverse complement.
AAATATTTACTGAAACTTAAGACTGTTATTCGCTATGTGCTTTGAAGAAGTCATCATTATTTTCCTTGTCCTTTCGCAACTTAAGACTAGGCCTTGTAATCTAATCGATTGTGCTTGGCCCTGAATATTACAACATCACTATTCGATGTGACTTATCAATTTCTAATTAACTGTACCGATCGTTATTATATACTCTTATGAAGTCAAGAAGACCACCTTGATGTGTTTTCCCCTATTCGTGAACTGACCCTCGCGAATCTATTGATTCGTGCGCTACTTGACACAAGCCCTTAGTTAAACAAAAGCTTATATCAGTAGTAGTACAAACATTAATTCTTAAATTCGGAATAGAACGTTGGCAAAATGATTGAAATAGACAATAGACATTAATTTCAAGAGAGATTAACGATTTCTGTTGCATACAATATAAAAGGAAATATTTACTTACTTTATTACATAACAACCATAAAAGTGTGATAATGAAACATTTCAATGTTCCCAAGGGTTGATTCACCACAAAATCGTAAATATTTTCTTAAAATATTCTCAAAACAATAGGGCTTTCTTAGAAGTGGTAAAAGTGTTAATGCGGGGTCGGATAAGCCCTCTACCTGACTTTGTGGTGTAATACCGGATGTCATTAATGGAGGGTTAAAACGTTATCAGTGGAGGTGATAATAAATATTAAGATTTTGAATAATGACAATACTATTGGCTTTTTAGTTCTTGGATTTGATAGTATTTAGAAGAAAAGGTTTTCAAAGAAATTGATAGTTAAAGACGTGAGACTTTTATAATGTTAGTTTGCTGTAGTGGTTTATATAAACATTTTATATTAAATTTTGTATTAAATTTTGTCACTCCATTTAATTTTATGTTTGTTCTTAAAAATTATTTTTTACTTTCATTACAGTCAACAACAATATTAAATTAGTAAAATACCGTAAAAGTCTGATCTTTCTTATTAAATTAACATACCATTTATTGACATCATGCCTTTGAAACAGTAACACAAATTTTTCTAAACAATTATAAAATATAATTGTTTATAATATTTTATAACTATAATATAAAATATATAAATAAAATTCTAATAAACAGTTATCATTATAGGCTCAAAAATGACATCTCCCGTTTTTACTTTTTATTGGTACGTAGTGGTATACATTTTTAAATTGTAACGGCTTCTCCAAACAGATTTGCAACATTTAATCCAATGCACTAATACGAACACTCACGCCAACATGCGGTAAGGTGGTTCAAACTTTTAGATGAGATTTAGTCGCAATTTGCTTGCGGTTCAAACAAGAAGACCGCCCGCATTTTGCGGCAAATGACGTCATCACTCATAATGTGTTGCTATTAACAGGATTTAAAATAATTTTGGAAGAAGTCTTTGTTGAGTTGCATACGTTCTGATTTTTGTTTCGATGGGACTAATAACTTGGGTATAACAAAATTACCAATATTAAATTTAAACATCGAATATGTACCTATACATTTTCCTATTATTACCTTAATTTTGTAGCCAGTTCTCTAAGTTAGGCACCTCGTGCAAAGAAATGTAATCGATTCCTTCGACCTAATTGTTCATAACTACAGAATTTACAGATACAATTTTTAGATCTTGATATATTTTTACTTAGCAATATTGAGACTCAGGGTTACGTCAGTCACTTAGCCTCAAACAATAGATTTTCTATCGTGCCTGCTGCTAACCTAACATGAATTTTCTTTTATTATTTTAGTAAATTATTACTTTAGTTGGTTCTACCATCTCGTTACATGTTGTGGAGAGTTTCTATATTTAATACAACAATTTTAGAATTTATTTTTATTTAATAATATTTTTTGGTTATAAAAATGTGAACCTTTGTTTTAATTATGATACTTTACCATTAATACTCAATACTTTTTGCTATTTAGAAACTAAAAAACTGATACTTTCAAATTATTAATGCTGTTGGTATAATAATATTCATCGTTATGTGTGGTCAAGATGATGTCTTGTTATCAAATGAGTAAAGAAGCCTGTAGGTTCGAACCTTACTTTCTAAGTCGAAAATAAACCTGATGACTTCTGGACGCGCTCATATTAACTGGCGATAATAAATGCATTTTTCAACACATTGTGACATAAATTTATGTTATTTGTGTTTCCACAAATCATAAACACTGTGGTCAGCTTAAACCGTATTTGAGCTGGAATTCGCTTGCGGTAACAGACTGCCCACGTGGCGACGTTCGTCCCATTTTTGTTAATGGTTCCATTATTGCGTCACTATGACACTTAGTAGGAATGTGGATTAATTTTACGAGTTCTTTTTGTTATAAACATTGATTAAGGTTCATTTAGATGACCGCAGGTTGTTCGTTATTGTTATTACATGTAGGGGGTGAAAAGTCATTAGTGTTATAGTGACTTTTAGTTTATGGAATAAGACATCGAGCTTTAATTTACGAAAGTGAATAAAAGCTGGCACGTGAATAGAAATAAAGTGGTTAGGTACTGGAAATTATCGATCAACTTATTGCGATCTCGTTTAATATCTTATTGTTGTCGATTTTGTAAAGTAGCTTAAGAATTTCCAATGATCATTTTATTTCTATTCACCCCTAAGTTTCTACTCTTCTAACTAAATTATAAGAATTTTTATGAATCTATAGCCCATAATAGGGTGAAGCGATAATACGAGTACGGTACCTTATTTCATAATGTCGAACTCAGAAACCGCTGCGCTGTATATTTTTAAAATAATTTGTAATTTAAAGTGTATTTTAGCGTACAAAGAAAATATTCTGAAAACATTGAAAAAAAACAAAACAAAAATAGAACAAAGATTCCAAGAATAGAATACCAAAAAAACAATTGAAATTATATTCCAAAAAAAGATGTAACAAGTATTTTAACCAGAATATCAGAAATTATAAGGTAAATACACTTTCTAAGAATTAAACGAAAATAGCCTAGAAATTTCAATGAAATTACTTTTGATCAAGTATAAGAAAATTTTGTTTCTTATAGCGAATTTTTATTTTTGAGGTTACATGTTTATTACTTTTCCTTTATCTTAGGATATAAACCTTAAATTTTAGTATGCCTATAACAGAATAAAGATATTTATCTAATTCAATTATAGTAAAAAAATGTACACGCCAAACCACTGTCGAATAGTGAATAGTGAGTACTAAAAATAATATATACCTAATAGCAACAATAAAATAATTTTCATTCTTGCAACTCATCTCCAAAATATAAAATTTTAAACTTAAATTTATAAAATAAATTTAAGGTCATAAAAACCAATAAAACAACGTGTAACATAAAACATATAGAATAGCATTCAACAAGACTTTTCCATTTTTCTCCCGCAGCTCCAACATACAGTTGCCGGCGATAAAAACATTAGGACACAATAAAACATTTGCGAATTTTTCAAATTTCGTTATGAGTGTCGGTGAAAATTCGAAAGCGCCTCCGTAATGGCTTTTATGAGCTTGTGGACGTGATTTATGCAAATGATTTTGTGTACGAAAATTTTAAAGTCTATTAAATGTATGTAGATAGCGCTTCGCTGATTTATACTGCGTGCTGTCTTCGTGGTTAGCAGCGCCATCTAACGAGCAGTAGAGATAACTTGAAGTATTCTGTTAGCCATGTTTAGAATATGTTAAATTTTGAAGACGTGGAATAAAATAAATTAAATACTTTTACATTTAGTACTTAATACTGAAAATCATTTGTATTTTGTTTTAAGTCGAGATGCGTCGGTCGAAGAAATAAAGAGCCAAAGTGATTTAATGAAGATTATTATTATTTTATACCTAACAGTACCCAATTATATGTGGTCTGCGATCTGTATGAAACTCTATCTTTTCTTATAGTTCGTAAAAACGGTTATGGGATACCCAAGTAATGATAGTCCACGGTGTTATCCGCGACACTAAAAATCAACTTATTGCAATGACCAATCCGCCTGCCAAGCATGGTCTAGGCTTGTGGACACCCTTTGGGGGAGACCTATGTCATGGAGTAGACTTCAAGCTGGTGATATGATATGATGTTAATTGCATTAATATTTTAACTAAATCTTTACTTTTATATAAAGCTAAAAAGTTTGTTTGTTTGAACGCGCTAATCTCTGAAACTACCGGTCGGATTTGAAAAATATTTATGAGTATAATAGCCCAGTTCCTGAAGAAGGTTATAGGTTATGTAACAACACGCTACTAGCGACAGGAACAGAGCAGTAAGCAAAGACGTGGGTGAAATAGCGCCGCAGGAAGCTAGTACTTAACGTGACTAAGAAATAAGTAAGTTTTAAGTGTTTTTAAAATAACTTTTTATTGTACAGCAATAAGGTATCTTTAATATTAGGTAATTATATACCTATTTAGATATTTAAATACGAAAGTAAAATACCTAAGATTTTACAAATCTCCTCTAATAGCACTTTTACAATAACATTGGAAAGGAAAGAATAGGTAACTAAAAGATTTAATCTGCGGCACATTGTATCAAACATAAATGTTATAAAGTTTTAAAGACGATGACATAGAATTAAAGTAAAACAAAATATTCAACCTACTAATAAAAATTAGAAAATCACATAAGATAGTCATGTCATAGCTTTAACTACTAAAAATTACAAATGGCTAAACTATCAAAACTTAATAAATTACACAACACATAGCATAATGATATTTAATGATACTATTCGCTACTAGATAGCGCTACGTGTCCTTACCAAATTTCGAGAAGAGCTTCTGCAGGGTGCGGGCGGGAGGGGTATAAGTTGCGCGCCCCCACTGCTACTTACACGAGTCAAGCGCTCCGCTTGACAGTCGCAACGCAACCGCGCCGCGGAAAGGTCGTGCTACACCACGCGCCGGTATATACTTCACGCAATAAATATTTAATACACAAACCGATCTTAAACGACAAACAACAATTTATGAGTGAAAACTACAACTAGTTACGAACGCAGAGGACTTTGTCTACAATTTACACTACGGACTACAGTGCAGTGAAATGCTAGGAAGTTTTTCTTCAGCGCTTGAGTGTACCACGTACTTTGTTTCGGAAATGGTGATATCGACCCACGGGGTGTGTTTATGAGACGTTTTGAGGTGAAATGAAAAATCTGTGATAATGTATACTGCTGTGGCTGTATTTTGTGCGTTAGTGCACCTTGGCTCGACGGTGCTGCCCTACGGCTCGGACAAATGCGTTCGAGTGTCGGACCGAGGGCTGGATGGTGGAGTGCTTTGCAGGATACGTACCCTCGACGGTGACGGCAGCAGTATTGCGTCCGTCACATCAGACACTAACCGGCTTGCCATAGAATGCAATCATCTTCTTCTGTTCGAAAGTTCTTTAAGAGCTCACTACTTCAATCCGGTGTCCAGTCTTACGGAACTGTCAATAAGCAATTGTAAATTGCTACAAGTACCTGATAATACGTTCAACGAATTGAAGAAGCTTAAGAAGTTAAGAATACGATCCAAAAACTTCGAGTGGAGCCCTACTAAGAATTTAGAATTATCTCTGAACGCTTTTAATGGATTGTCGGAACTGCAATCGTTAGATCTCGCTCAGAATAACATAAAATTTGTTCCTTCCGGCGTATTCTGCTCGCTGGAAAATTTAAGCACATTAAATTTGACACACAATAGAATAAGGACTATTGGACAACTTGGATTTGGACAAGGCTGTGGATCAAATTTGCACAGCTTGGATTTAAGTTATAATGAAATTAAGTCTCTGCCAGAGGATACTGAATTATTAAAACTGAGAAGTTTACAGCATTTGTATCTGCAACATAACAATATCTCTGACATATCAAATGAAGCTTTCAATGGACTTGTATCAATGAGAGTTCTAAACATATCACACAACCACTTGCACACATTGCCAGAAGGCCTTTTTGCCAACGCTAGAGAATTAAGAGAAGTATATCTTAACGACAACACTTTGTTTGAACTGGCACGCGGAATATTTCATCGTCTGGAACAGCTTATAGTTTTAGATCTCTCAAGCAATCAGCTTACAAGTAATCATATTGATGACGGAACATTCCTGGGATTAATACGTTTGATAGTATTAAATCTCTCTAACAATGCCTTAACTAGAATTGACGGAAAGACTTTTAAGGACTTATTCTTTTTACAAATATTGAATCTCAAGAACAATACGATTGGTTATATTGAAGAAAATGCGTTTTTGCCCCTATATAATCTACATACGCTAAATCTAGCTGAAAACCGACTTCATACAATAGATGAGAACTTATTCAATGGTTTATTTGTTTTAAGCAAATTAACTCTCAACAATAATTTGCTTGTAAATATAGACCGGAAAGCTTTCAAAAATTGTTCTGACTTGAAAGAGTTAGACTTAAGTTCTAATCAGCTTATGGAAGTTCCCGAGGCATTATGGGAACTTTCTTTTCTCAAAACCCTTGATCTCGGTGAGAATCAAATATCTGATTTTAAAAATGGTTCCTTCAAAAATTTAAACCAATTAACAGGACTAAGACTGATTGACAATCAAATAGGCAATCTTTCCGTCGGAATGTTTTGGGACTTACCGAGCTTACAAGTGCTCAACATTGCAAAGAACAAGATTCAGTCAATTGAGCGAGGAACATTTAGCAGAAATACGCAACTGGAGGCCATACGGCTCGATGGGAATTTCCTGTCTGACATCAACGGTGTCTTCTCAACGCTCGCAAGCCTTTTGTGGCTCAACTTATCGGAAAATCATCTAGTGTGGTTCGATTATGCGTTTGTGCCTAGCAATTTAAAGTGGTTAGACATTCACGGCAATTTCATTGAACACTTGGGTAACTATTACAAGTTGCAAGATGAAATCCGTATAAAGACATTGGACGTTAGTCATAACCGTATAGTGGATATATCAGCCATGGCGATCCCTAATAGTGTAGAACTGTTGTTTATAAATAATAACTATTTGAATAATATTAACGTGAACACCTTTTTCGATAAAAAGAACTTAACGCGTGTGGATATGTACGCTAATGAAATTGTGCATTTGGAACTTAACAGTTTACGTTTATCTACAGTGCCGGGCAATAAGACTTTACCCGAATTTTATATCGGTGGTAACCCGTTTCAGTGTGATTGTGCTATGGAGTGGTTACCAATCATAAACAATATGACCGCGATGAGACAATACCCGCGTGTGATGGACTTAGAAAATGTTTTGTGTAAAATGACGAACACTCGTAGTGGAACTCATGTGCCCTTAACCAATTTGAAAACTACAGACTTTCTTTGTAAGTATGAGACTCATTGTTTTGCCATCTGTCATTGCTGCGACTATGACGCTTGTGACTGTGAAATGACCTGTCCACAAAATTGCACATGTTACCACGACCCATTGTGGAATACAAACGTAGTGGATTGTTCCGGCCAATCATCTGTGGAAATACCGCACAAAATACCTATGGACGCGACTGAAGTATTTTTAGATGGGAATAACATAAAAGAACTCCAAAACCATGTATTTATTGGCAGACAGAAAATGAGATCATTATACGTGAACAATAGTAACGTCGAGAGTATTCAGAACAGAACGTTTGCTGGTTTGAATGCCCTACAGATTTTACATTTGGGTAACAATAAACTCAAAGAATTAAAAGGATATGAATTTCATCAACTGAGTAACTTAAAGGAATTGTTCTTACAAAACAATTTAGTCAGTCATATCGCTAACATATCATTTATTTCTTTAAGATCATTAGAAGTTTTACGCCTAGACGGCAACAGACTTGTAGATTTCGGTGTATGGACTTTCAATAATAACCCTAATTTGAAAGCTCTGTCACTCGGCAACAACTTGTGGTCGTGCAAATGTCGCTATTTACAAGAGTTAACTGCATATTTGGCGGAGAATGCACAAAAAATTATTGACATAACCGACTTATGGTGTTGGAATGGCGACGCAAAACCGCCACAGAAAAAAGAGCTCAATTTAAACGGTACAGCCTGCAGCGATTATTATGCTGATAATTCAGTCATCGGAAACATGCTTGTCTCGAACTATGTTCCCATGATGGTCTCGACGCTTACTGGCTTTATGTTAATTTTATTGGCCCTTGTCGTACTATTTCTTTTTAGAGATTCTCTGAGAGTATGGCTTTATACAAATTGTGGCATAAGAGTTTTTTCATTCTCCGGCACTTTTGAAGAAAGTCAAAAGTTATATGATGCATACGTCTGCTATAGCCCCAAAGATGAAGAATCCGTGGTTCAATTGTTAGCAAACGAGTTAGAACGTGAAAATGGGAATCCGTCATACCGGCTCTGCCTCCATTACAGAGACATTCCACATCACGGCGCTCAATATATGCAATGCGCGCCGCCTGTAGTTGAGACCGCAGAAGCATCGAAACGAATCATCATCGTACTAACGAGAAATTTCATGCAAACAGAATGGTCCCGATACGAATTCCGGCAAGGGTTGCACGATGCGTTGAAAGGGTGTATTTATAAACTAGTACTAATAGAAGAATACTCAGTAGTGGCGGATGCGATGTGCGACCCCGATTTGCGTCCCTATCTAAAAACAGGGTCGCGGTTGAGATGGGGTGAGAAAAGATTTTGGAAACGGCTGAGGTATATGATGCCTGATATACAGCCCAATCATAAGGCAAGAAATCTAAATACTTATACGTTAGACTCTTCAGTACCTAATCGTGCAACTCGTACATTACCATTTCCTGAGAGGTCACCTGTGTTGAGTGCGTCACAAGGTGCTAGTGCCCCGCCTGAATACAGTACTGAGGTGAGGCAGTCGCCGTTAGCTGTGAGACAAACACAGGCGGTGGCATATGGTCCAGATGGGCGACCTATTTCAGATCACATATATTCATCAATAGACTCAGATTATTCATCGCTGGAGCACGGTATGGCTCCGGGCAGGCGACGAGACCTACGCCAGTGGCCGCCGCCGCCGCCTCTCGTTGACACTGGCAATGCCGTGCAAGCTTACCTAGTCTAGAGGGCAATAGCCCACCTTCCAGTCAAAATTGTAAATATGTATGTAGTTGTTAGTAGCGCGCTGTAAATATTGTAATTAATAGTCTATAAGTGCTATACCAAATGTATGTAAGTGAACTATTATTGCCTGTTCGTTATCATGTGTATAGATATTAAAATTTTAAAGACTGCTGTAGTATATGATTGTAAATAGCGAAAACAAGTGATCATTCTATATTATTATCAGTAATATGGTTATTTATACAAATAATAATAAAATAAAGTGATGAAGATTTATAATTCTAAACTTTTATTTCAAATACCTTGGTAAACACTGAACATAAGCTGGTACAAAAGTTGCGTTGTTTAAAAGCAACAACAAATAAAACGCAAGATAAGCTCTTTTATTTTGAAACTTCAAGTAACTGAAATGTCTCTTACCATTTGCATATTACATCATACATAATACAAAAAATACACAAACATCAAACAATCATTTAATAACATTACGATATTAGTTATTTAATATCTACAAACATAGATACACAATGAAAGCAACTCTGCTTTATCAGACTCTACAATCAAATAAATAAACAGAATTACATATCATTATACAGAAGCATTTAATCATGATAGTGCAAATAAAATTTACATATTTATGAAAATCTGATGAGAATAGCCATAAAGTAAACCCATTGGTATATTCGACATAATATCATTATCTTTATTACACTATTATAGATATGTGTTGAAGTAATATCCGCTGATTGCATTTTGTATTTTTGTTTATTTAATTATTTGTAAAGTATAGACAATATAACACCAAGCTTTTTATTCCAAACGGGTGAGTTGTGGAAGTAGAACATTCAGCTTTGTTAGGTCCCATATAACAGAAAAGGATATCAGACTAATACTGAGAATTTCGCGATAGAAAAATCAAATAATTAAATAACTTCATATAAACAATAACTTTCCTTAACACTATTAATTTAAAGTCTAAAGCATATCTTACTGCTATCGAAATTTTGTTAAAAACCTTATCTTTTCTTTAAAATTATTTACTTAAGTCTAAATAGGTAAGTACAATTTAACTTACTGCTGAAATACTTTTTATACTCTTATATTATAATGCATACTCACATAAATTGAAACGTGAAAGTATTATTTTTTAATAAAAACTTCATACACTTGAACACACTTGGACACGCTAGAAGTTAGTATTTTATAGTTATAGTTACTTGATTATTAAATTTAGTTAGACTGCCTTTATACCTATCTTAATAGACTTCAACAGAGCATTTAATTGAAGTGATTCTTACACAATTATTTAGGGGTATAACATAATTACACACTAAACTTTTTTAAAATATCAAACGAGTATACAGCTGGATGAAGTATCTTCTATTCGTCTAAATCGATTAAGAAGAAAGTAAGTATATCTATGATGATAGATTATAGACCTATATTAGATTTTATATCTAGATTTATTTATATACCTAACTGAAGAAACGCCTTTAGTATATTATTATTAAATTCACATTTAGATTTCGTATACAAACAACTGAGCTGTGTATAATATAATATCATAAACGAAACTGCATATTATTATTATATTAATAAAGCATAACCGTTAGGTAATCAGTATATCAACTAAATAACTTAATAATATAAACATAATTTTCTAAACTTATGAACATTATTAGATTATAGACACATAGATTCTGATATATAATTTCTACATAATATTGAATAAATTATTTATCCACTCTTTAAATGTTTTAATATTTTAAACGCGTGAGAGAATAAACATAATGCACCATTTCAACACTACTATAAATGAGGTTTTAATAATATTTGTGTATAAAATACAAATTGGTTACAAGATTTTCTCACACTATATTTATTTAGAAATTTTCATGCATCATATTTTGAATATATTAGGTATATTAAGATGTTAAGGAAATGAGTGAATGTGAAATAATGGTTAATTTTTAAAAATAATAATTATATATTATTCTCAAAGTTATATTTATTAGGTAAGTAAATAATCATTAACTTTATACACTGGCTTTGCTTGTGTTCAAGATAAAAATTATGACCATTATGTATAGAAACACTATTTCATTAGCTTTTGCTCTATCGATAGTTAATTTTATGTTAAGTTTTCTAAATATTGAAGTTGCTAACAAAGTGACAGGGATAGGAATGGAGATGAGCCTTTAACGGTCACGTTGATGTATATTTACTCGGATTGCTGATGGCTTTCAGTTTTACAATAACTATTATTTATTGGTTCAAAATCACGTTCGGTGTTTTTTAATAAAACTTAATTTCGGATACACTACATAAATATACAAGTATTATATGGGATTCCCATGTTTAAAAACATCACTAAAATAACTACGTATTTAGTATATGGGTACTAGAAACTTATAGTAGTCAATCACAATTACTGCGCTTTTACTGTAAAGGTCGGCAGTTTATTTATTGCAGTAAATTACTGTCGATGTACGAAAGCACGGTTAAAGGGCTTGCTTACATTGTTTGTTGCTATGTTACATCGGCATCGGGAGGTTGTTTCTATGAATGTTGTTCGTCAGCATATCTGCTCAGTAGACTGCATTCATAGCAGTAGTTTAAATGTTTAAAATATTATATAGAACTTAAAATTTAATCACACCGTTTCTTGCAACAAAAGTTACTGATCGTTTCTAATATAATATGCAACTATCATTTTGATAAAGTGGTTTATTATTAAAGTTTTACAAATCTATGTTTCAGTAAAATTTTGGTATTAAATAAAGTGTATATGGTAACTAAATAAACTTGAGGCAAAATTCCGTCAGTTCATTTCCTGATTTCCTTTCTCGCTAAATAAAAGAGGACGTGAAAATGTACTGTCTATGTTATTATTCTTAGTTTTCTTTTGCTAAATAAAAGGTAAAACACAGTTGTGTTCAAAGAACTTTATACTTTGTGGAAATCGCATTAAGAGCGATAATCACGTGTGGTTAATTATACTTATCCTATTCCTTTGAGAGTTCAATGAGTGGAATTAATGTCACGGTTATGTTGTTTACTATGGAGGCATTTTCTTAATTATACATAGGTACATGCTACACAAAGTAATATAGGAATACTTTCACTATAAATAAAATATTTGGTAAATTTTTTGTAGCGTAATTATGGTCATAAACATAGACAACGTATTGAAATTTCAAATTCAACAAAAACATTAAGTAAGTTAAAAATGTTTTTAAGTATAATAAATTAATTAATTCTTTTGTTTATTTTACTGATTTATTCTTTTTTAAAGATGTTTTAAAGACAAATATTACCTACTATTAATAAATATTGTAATAAAAAATGAATAACGATGTAGAAAGTTTATTTCTAAATTATACTATATAACATGCGTTGAAGCAAACTTTGTGGCCAAAATAATAATTCTGGCCACTTCAAACTTGTATGCAGATGCATACACTAGTTACAAAAGATAATAATAAAAATAATATTAAAGGAAAATGACCAAAATTCTATGTACTTTGGGCCCATATAAAAATTACTGTGTCTTAGTGATATTAATTTCATTTCATAAACAAAAAAATATTGTTTTATATTATACAAATAATTCACAATTATTTAAACAGGTTCAAGAGAAATCAATTCTTTTGTTGTTGAAATTGAGGTTATAAAATACGATTTGACTCCTTCTAAATTAATTTTCACTTACGATATGTAAATTCAATATATTAAAATAATAAGCTTTATTTTTTCATGTTTACTTGTGATTTGTTACGATTTTTTTACCCTCGCATTAAAATTCCAAATAAATACACATTTACCTGAATCCTAAGCCTGAATCTTAATGAATATCCTTCCCTCAACATACGTTTGCAAGAATGTTGCCAGTTGTCAGATTTGTTTTGATATAATAGTTAACGATTTAAAATAGCGATTCATCAAATCGATTCCAATTATTAGAGGTCATTTTAGAAATCACGGCTTCTTAAAAAGTAAATACTTGATTGTAAAAGGAAAAATAAGTATTTATGATTACAATTAACTGAAAGAACGGTAACATTCCTAAGAGCTTTGGGCCCTAAAATTGTTGTTAAATTTTCACTGACAATTTTTTAATATTGTTAATGATATAAAAACCTTGGTCATTAACCTTTTGGAACGTAACATTATTCATTAGTTTATGTACTGTTCTGTTTTCGTTTTCAAATACGGCTATCTCTGCCACTGTTGTATGTTCTACTAGATTAAACTAATTTAATGAATGTTAAATCAGAAATAAGCTTTTGATTACAATTAAGTAAGTAGCTGTTTATTTCGATGACTGTTTTTTGTTTATAATTATTTCTTTAATAACTAAAAAATTAAGAAAGTATTCAACACGGACATTTACTTCGCTTGGTTGAGTAGTAAAATAATTATATCAAGTTAATTTTTTTTTTGATTTTGACACATCTTTAAAAAAGTTCGTTAGAACTTTGTGTATATCTTACTTGTTCGTGATTTTTACTGGAAAATACTCATCTTAGTATTTAATCTTAGCCAAAGCATGCATATTTACTTAGTACAAATTCAAGAAACCGTAATTCCGAAAATAAAACCTCAAATAATCAGAATCCATTCGTTATATCGCTATTTTTAATCGTTTATAATTATTTAATTGAAATAAATCTGACATCTGGCAACATTCTTTCAAGCAAATGTTGACTGACGGATATTGTGATTTTAGTTCAATATGTATTTATTTGGAATTTCAATGCTAGGGTAAAAGAAATGGTAATAAGTCACAAGTAAACGTAAAAAAATAAAGCTTAATTTTTTTATTTATTGAATTTGCTGCACGCTGCCATATATTTTACTTATAAAATAACAAATATTCTTATTATTTACGTTAGGTTCTTATAACTATGTTAAGTTATTCAAACATGTAGATAGATACGAGTAATTACAAAACTATACTGTAGAAATCTGCCTGCCTCTTAAACTAGGAAAGTCCTGTATCAGAGACAGTGTTCGGCTTAGATATTACATCAATACTAGGTTTATACAATCAGTGGAAAATAAATTTATCTATAATATAAAAATGAATCGCTGAATGTGTTGCTAAGCGCAAATTTCGAGAGCAGCTGAACCGATTTCGCCAATTCTTTTTTTATAATATTCCTTGAAGTTTGAGGATGGTTCTTACGGAGAGAAAAATAATAAAAAATAGCCTGGAAAAAATGAAGAATCGACTGTTAGGCGGTACGAAGTTCGCCGGGTCAGCTAGTTATTATAAAATAATGGTATGAGCCTTGCTTCTAAATTCAAAAAATCTAAATGGCGCTAACGAAAAAGAAGAAACAGCGTCATCTCCTATGAATGTTAAATACCGTTCCTTACAAACAAAAGCAGGTAACAGTTATATTTACAAAAACAAAGATTACACAAACAATTTGTTTCAAATATAATACTACCGTTGAAGCTAGTCACACAACCCTTTCGCAATTGATACGTCACACAAATTGTTGTTATGCCGTTACCGATGCCATGTTGTTATGACTTACCTACTGTAAAAGATTGTTCTCGTACTGGAACATAATTATCTGTAGCCAGTTCAAAATCACTTTGACAATTTGGAAAAGAAATTTGTTATGTTGAGTTATAGACTTTAACTAATTTAAAATTAGGTTGAAATTGCCTTGTCCGATTTTACTTCTTTTTCTTTTCTTTTGATATCAGCTAATGAATTTTAACAGAGTATGTTCAGTAATTTATTAATCAGCATTTATGCGTCTTTGTTTATATCGTATTTTCATCAAATTTGCAACATATGTTGAGTTTGTGAGCGAATAGTAATAAATGTAATAAAACTCAATTTAATGCGTGATACTAAGTATAATATTCCTTAATTAAATAATTTTCCTATAACCTTCTATTTAATATACCAACATGAACATAAAACAATTGTTTGAATTCAGAACAATTTCATACAAAGTCGAATAAATAGCTATCAAAATTGAATTCAATAGCTTCGAACGATCTTGGCACACACAATACAATAACATACAAACAAACTGAACTAAAGTGATATATTTTATTGTTATTGTGGTACATTATTTACCATAATCGGGCTTTTACATTGGCGGACGTCCAATAAGCTTCCAATACATTACGCTTAATCAAGAATATTCTGTCAAAATTTTGGAAACTACTCAAATTGCTTTAAGTTTCTGTTTATGTCACAAATGTTTTAAATTGGTTGTTTATGGGCGTAGGCCATACCTAGTTCAAGCGTGCAATATGCTAATTTTTCAAAAAAATTCTACTTATAGCTGTGATAGTATCACTAATGATTTGTGGATTAAATAAGTAACCCAGCTGAAATTACCGAGCCCAAATATGCTTTAAATATTTGTGTAATTCATAATTGTCTATTGCTGATATTAAAACAGTTGTAAAGTTTCATCCACTGTGAGAACTTAAAAACTGACATTATAATGCATATTGTTATTAAATGTCCTACAAAATATTTATAATTCCAACATAACCCAGCTTACAATTCAATTTATCTTAAATCCGTTTAGTTCAAATAACAATAGTAAAACAATTTTAGCTTATATTAAACTAGAAAGTTTAATATAAATCAACTGGATTTTAGCAGTAGACTAGCTTTAAAGCCACTCTAAATCCAGTCCGCACTGTTTACCGTAATCGGAAATTCACTTTGGCGTGTGTCCAGTAAGCAGTGTATTAACTTAGTATACACCGGTACAAGATTCGTATCCATTTCGAATGAATAATTGTCTGCGCAAGTGCTTTTGTGAGCGATGTGTTAAAAGATATAAAAATTAAGGAATGTTCGTGTCGGATTAATTCTACAGTCTAAGTTTATTATTGTTTAGTTTTACTGTTCAGCTTTTGGGTGTTTTAAAATATTTCTGTTATATCTACATTAGTTTGCTACTACGGGTTTTATTTGATTATTCGCGTTCTATAAAGCGTCGGTCCCGGCTGTAACCATGTTCGTAAGGTCAAATCGGATGCCTATATAATAAACTATGAGCGCTTTAAACAAATCCCGACAATTGGTTGACCACTAACGGCTAGTTAAGAAAAAGAAGATTTGATTGTCTCCCGGAGATTGACTAGCTGTGTTATTAAAATGTGGAATAATTTGAAATTTTATATTCACTACAACTCACAGTAGTACTTAAGAACGAAAATGACACGAACTAGACAAAGAATTGCCATAATGTATGTATATGTATGTCTATTTTTTTGGCATACTCCACAGCCTAAGTGGCTTAATGGATTTTAACACAATATGAGGTGTCATTAGATTCGTATTTATTGTAGAAATGACGTAGGGCACATAATATTTCAGTGTAGCGTCAGCACGAAAAAAAATGTGTTTCTTTCTTTTACTTTGTTTTAGGCTGGCAATAATACATATTGCAGACATTTATATTGAATAGATAATCAAATTAGCAAAATTTTGTTGTAAGAAACTATACTTAATCTTGGCACACTTAATATTAACCAAGCTAAGTGACTCACATTGCCATTGATCTAAAAGACCCGGCATCAAAATTGAAAAGTAACATGAGCTGGTACAGAATCCCAGGTTTTGATTAAGTGAAATAAGCTACAATATTTAACTTTTTAAGTATCCGCTACCTACACGATAATAAAATGTGTTCCATTTATGTCATTATGCTTTCTAGAGTAATGTTCTCACATTTCTAAACCGTTAGATTTTATAGTTAGTAGGGCTCCTGCTTGTCTTTAATAATTAAAGACGTAAACGTAGAAAGTCAAGTTGTACTCTAGAAAATCATTGATTATTATCGAACTGATTTCTGTTTAGTGATTCTTCTAACCGAAGTAATTTCAATACTGCTGTCTCATGTGTTATGTTATCACGACAACATTTTACAGTTATTACAACTATACTTTATTTAGAATCTCTTATTGATGATTTTATAGCTGGCACATCCGCTGTTAATAAAACCTTCTGTATTTCATTAGCCAGATAATTTTTGATTAGGATCGAAATTTAAATTTATAGTCACTATTACAGTCGAAAAATCAAAACGATATAGGTGCAATACCCTACTTCTTAGTCAAATCAGCTACACTATGAGCTAATATGGCATTAAACATTCAAGTCCAGAAGTTTGTACTAAGCCGACTAACAAAGGTGACGGCGGTCACGATCCTAAACGGATGTCGCGTCCGGTGCCACGGGCTCATAGAAAAATAATAGTTATAGGTGATGAATGATAGTGTAATATTATGGCTGGTTTAACTATTAGTTTGTGGAAGTGATTTATGGTAAAGTTTGGGGGTGAAAGATGACGTCATGTATTTAAGAAGGAGTTATGTGTGACATAGGTTCAGGACTTTATTTAGAACGGTCATAAAATTGAAGAGAAAACATTTATATAACGCAAATGTGGTAATAACAATAGGTGTTATAACAAGTTTCATAACCTATTAAATTGAATACACGTAAAGTGTATTCAATTTAATAGGTGTACAATACAATACAAACAGAATAGTAAACAATAAACTTTGAATCAAATTTATTCTTTATATTTTCTTTTGGTTATAAGTTCAGAGGCTTTACGAACATTTAATCGATCAGAGTACTTACATATAACTAGGAATGACGATTACCGTAGATAAATTTAATTGTGATCCCGCTTTGGAATTGTAAATACAATATTTTGATACTTGGGAAAATGGACTTAATAATTACGTGTACCAATATTAAAAATCATTCCAACTGAAATACGTATACCTAATGTTACCTACTGCCAGACAGAAACCATTTTATTACATTTGAGGTTTTTTAGCATAAGCTGACGTTTAGTTTTCAAAGTGGAGGCAGCTTATATACATAGAACAGTGTTTTACGTTTTGCCGTTTTCCCATTTGAAGACTTGATAAGTGGACTTTCACATTAGTGGAAAAATCATTTAAATAATTTAGTAGTTCATTTTTTGTTGTTTGAAAGCCATGATGTCGCAATGTCGTTTGTCTTCTATGTGTTTATTTGTTTCAACAACGTTAAAACTATGACGTCTATGCTTCTTCTGATAAAAATATCGGCATAACATAGAGTTCAGAACAGAGCTTTATATTGAAAGAGGTATTGCAACTTATATCGGTTACAGTCAGTGAATAAGTACGACTATCAAAGCAATTATTCTTTTTCTCACATTGAATTTTTGCACAAAGCGAAATAAATCTTTCATAAAAGATTCACATTAATCAATCTGTACGGGTTGAAAATCAACCATAACTTTACGAACTCAAGTGCTAATTGAAACAATTTATTAATCCCAACATTCCTTGTTGTTAAGAAGTTGAGCGCAATGAAAGATAATTGGCATAATCAACAGTGTCGACTGTCAGTGGTAACTGTAGTCTAAACTATGTATGTATGGTTCATGGTAGTTCAAGGCGTTGCCATGTGAGTCAGGTCACGATAAAGTAAGGATGTATCAAAATACAAGAGAACTGCTATGAAGACAAGACGTTTGGTTTATAGCATGAACTTGTTGAAGACATGCTTCGTACATTTAGCACATTAATCAAAGAAGCCGCGTACGAGACAAACATTTACGAGTAGAAACACCTAGACTCGAAGTACATGGTTAAGTATCACTAAATGTTTGTGAACAATTAGTATGCTTTGTATGTATAGTGTTCGGCGAACATTGATAAATATTACGTAACTTTATTGTTCATGTAAAACTTAAAAAGATCCTCATAAAAGCAGTCATAATTATAAGATAAAAAGGACATGAGTACAAATCAACCTGCGTTTATGTTCGTTCTATTAATTTGAACATACGTACGAGACTTATGTTCGAGTTGTATGTTTGTGTTCGCAACGTGGGTGTTCGTATGCAGTAATAGACAGAGGATTACACCTACATTTGCTATGTTAGGTCGTACAGAACAGGTGACGAGTTTAATGCGTTATGATAAATACCATTCCAGCCTCCAAGATAATACTAAATATTCCTTGATAGAAAAATTCAGTACCTCTTATTACCCGTAAGGGAAATCGGACTCAGTACCACAGTAGTACTGAATATAGCGCTATTTTATTTCTATGTTTCCTCAATAAATAAATTCTACTCTCGTAACATAGTCATAAGGTGGCTGTTGAAATTACCGTTACGCCGAGCGGAGAAATAAATATTTATTCTGAAGGCCTAGATGTTTGCCTTTATTTAGTGGGGCAAAATCACTGTGCTTGTTACTTACTGATCGATTATGCTAACTTCATCATAATCATTATCATCAATCTGGAAACTTCTAATGCTGGACATAATGTATAAGGTCCTTTGTTTTTAAGTTTGAGATTTTTTTATAAGTTTATACTAATTGTTTGAACGCGCTAATCTTTGGAACTATCAGTCGGATTTGAAAAATTCTTTTAAATAAGGTTAAGGTTTAAGGTTCTTAAGGAAGTTTATAGGCTATGTAACATCACGCTACTGGCGAGGGACGCAGAGCAGTAAGCAAAGACGCAGTTGAAACCGCGCCACGGAAAGCTATGTAGTATAATAATATGTAGGTCTTTGCAAAAGAGACGTTTGCCATATTTATCACACTTGACAGACAGATTTGTGTCTCCTAAGCATTATTTTTGAAATGCTTAGAGAACGAATCTAAAGCTGTATACAAAAAAAACCATATACGCAGATGACGTTGCTGCCCTAATATTCCCAGGGTGCATTGTACTTGAACCCTCTGGGCGTCTCTTGCATCACCCACGAGTGCAGATTCGGTAGTCCTCGTTTTAATCTCGTGTTGACAGTAAATCTATATATATCGTATCAGCCCAAAACTCAGCTACGACTACTGTATTGCCAGCAGCGTTTATTAAGTCCTCTTGCGTGCAATTGTTTAGCCACGCAGGGCACGATATCAGGTGGGCCAAGAAGATGTCCCACATTGGAGACAAAACGAAAAAGTCATTTCAAAAAAGTAAATTCGTCTAATATTTTATTAACTGAGTACAAATAAAAGGTAATAGTAGGAAAATAAACAGTATTTTTGATTGATTACTTGTCACTTATAAGACTACTAGTTTCATAGTTAAAATACAAGCTTGCCAATAGCTTTATTCTAGAATGCGCTCTTATATTGTCGGACAGAATATAACGGAACCTGTAAAGTAGCATTCTTGCTCAGGGCTTGCTAAACAAATGTATTAGCCATAACTATAAGACACCACAATTATACTGAACTGTTTGTGTAGAAAGTACAAGGTACTGTTATATTTTATAATTTAACTTGTGTAACAGAGCAGAAATGCTCCATTTATTAGTCATCTTAATAAGTTTGAGACACGAGCTGTCAATAGTTTAATATTGTATGTGTTGATGCTGAATATACTGACCTATTAAGTATAACGGGTTAATACAATAACATCAAAAACAGCTATTAAATATATACTCTATACTGTTATAATAAAGCCACAGAGTTTGATTGTTTGAACGCGCTTATCTCTAAAAGTACTAGTTGGATTTGTAAAAATATTTTTGCGTATGATAGCTCAGTTCTTGAGGAAAGTTATAGGCTATGTAACATCACGCTACTAGCGACATGAGCAGAGCAGTAAGTAAAGACGCGGGTGAAACCGCGCCGCGGTTAGCTAGTTTTATATTATAAGGTATAAATAAGTATTGGTTGTATCTATTGATCTTTTGGCAATAACTAAAAACTAATTATTTATAAATGTCATTGAAATGATACACAAATTCATGACTCATCAAAATAAATACGAATTATAAAAGCTAAGCTAAATGCTAAAAATTAAGAAAAAGTTGATAAGTAATTATTGTGTCCAAAATATGGCAATAGACTGAGCTCCTATTGCGTTAGAAAGAGTACTTATAGATGACAAAACGTGAGTTTATCACAGCTCTACCCTAGCCCTTCTAGGAATACGACGTGAAGTGATAATAAAATAAAAAGCATTTTTGAAACCGAAACTCGGGGTTTTAATACTTAGAAGACAACAAGTAACTAATACTTCAATTCAAAGCTAATACTACAGCAAATTTAATATCAAGGGCTATTGAAAGGTTTAAATTAGTTTAAAACTGAAATTGAGCTGAACACCGCGATTCAATTATGTCTCTTCAACGTCACTTTTATGATTAAAATCTAGATAGAGCTTGGATTAAAAGAACTGGGTATAATGTTCATTTATGATAGTCTTTGGTGTAATATAGATTAACAGTATTATTTTCCTACTTTTTATACATCAGGCTATTTTGTCGAAGAGGTAGGTAGAAGAACTATTAAACATTTACGTTAACTAGTTATGTTGAGCCCCGTAGAAGACTAAAGAAAGCCGTAACAGAGAGCGAGCGGTAGTTTTATATTATATCTTTACCTATTTCGTTTAGTAATGCCAACTCTACATTAGAAAACGAGTCCTTAGGCCATATGCACACTGCCCGGCATGCGTTGCGTGTAGACGCACCTACGCGCGTACTTGCGGAAGTGCTGATCTGCAACATCGTGCGTGTTTTTCACGCACTCACGCGCGTAGCTGCGTATCGTGGATTCACGCACGCATTTCAATCAAAGCATGAGCTGTGTAGATTGTGCAGTGCAGACCGTCGCGTCAGTTTTGATATTGAAATGTTTATTAGTGTGGAACTCATTCAGGATGCTGCAGTTATACTGACCCATTGATATTGAGATTCATTTTTAAACACACGTCAAGCCCTTCTAAAATCACGCACAGTGCTGCGGGACTCAGTGTACCATACCTTGCGTTTCGCCCCACCCTTAGTACGTGGGTGCGTGTTACGCCGCATGTAGACCCGTGATCTGCATGAACGCGCGTGGATGAATTTTCGGTCTGTTGAACCATGCGTGTTTTCTATACAAACGGAGATACTAACAAGAAACGAAAGAAGACGCACTCCCGCACCACCGCTACATCATGCATCAGTATGCGAATGGCCTTAGTTGCGGAGGATTTTACATACTTACTTGGACATAAATTACACAAATAATATTACACTCGGGTCAAATCTAATGAAAATAAACGTAAAATTAAATTTACCTCAAGCGAAGATTAAATAGAACATTAACTGCACTATAGACAGATGTTTATTGTTAAAGTCTCAAATAGATCGGTGCTTTATCTGCCACTGTTAGCAATAAAAACATTACTTAGAGCCCTATAAAAATCACACTAGCTTAGCCTTACACGTAATATATTTAAAAATTTACAACCAACTGGATCGAAATAAACAACCTGACTTGATATTTTATATCCTGTAGTAACAAAAGCTCACCTTTATATTATACATTTTTATTAGTACACAATTTTTAATGTCATATAAATCAAGCACGATTGTAGCAGACTGTAAATATGATTGTTTCATTAGTACAAATCTTTGTAACTTTAAAACGCTTTTATATAAGGTTTATTTTTGCTTGTAGCTTTACAGTACTGTAATAGTGATATGTCGAGTTACATTATAAACAATATCTGTGTAACGACCAGAAATCCATATTATGCCAATTGATAAGTGTTTTAAACACGAGAAGAGATAAATTATTATTTGTGCAACTATTTTTTTGTTACTACTGGCAAAATTTTTCATACCGAATTGTCTGCGTTAGTATTTGTATTAAAATTTTATTTGATACGCGGTTCTTTTGTACTTTTGGAAGATCACACTCAGGGAACACCAAATCTACAAAATTTTAACGTAATTTGTATACACGTAACACTCGACCTGTGCTGGAAGAAATTAATCACAGATTGTAAGGATATTATGGTCAACTGAGCCCACAGCCCGTTTAGCCCGCGGGCTCAGTTGACCACTCTTGGTTTTTAATGGATGACTTAGCCCACTAGACGGTTAACTCAGCCCGCGGGCTTAGTTGACCACTTGCTGTGACTGAGGGTCTACTCAACCTGCGGGATCAGTCGACTACTTTCTAACCTTTCGTGGCCAACCCACCCCACATCCTCCCGACGTTGCCACAATAATAATATATATTTAAAATTACTATCTATCATTAAATTCGTCGCAAAGAGATTGCATAACATTCTTAAATAATTAAATAATTTTAGGTATTTGTCATAATTTTTGAATTGTCATTGAACTCTTGCCTAAATAATTACAATAACAAATCAAAATAAAAATGTGGTGGCGGCCATCTTAAATTTGAAAGTCTAAAAAATAAATAAAATAAATAAATAAATAAATCTTTAATTTTAATTTTTAATTTCAAATCATTGTAAGTTGCAGCTGTTGACATGGTAAGAAGGCGGCATGTCAAGCAGATCCTCGGCAATTTTACCTACAACTTTTAAATTAAGGTGCACTTTGTGTTTAAATATTCTCTGTTGTATGTTTAATGAGATGTAGAAATAAAGCCTAGAGATTATTATAGTATATACCCGCAGTGATATGAGATGTATTTAAAAAAAGCAATGTTTGACAAACGCGATAATATAAACGATATCGTATGTTTTATCTTATGAATTATTCTATTAATATTTTAAATGTGAAAGTTTGTATGTGTGTGTGTATTTGTTACTACTCATCGCCTAAACGGCTAAACCAATTTCAATGAAAATTGGTATGTAAAAATATTCGGTGCCGGAGGCTACTTTTTATCCCGAAAATCAGTCTGGTTCCCGAGGGATAACACAAACCATATTTTACAGGTGAAGCCGTGGGGCGCAGCTAGTAATATAATAAATATATAAACTTTATAATAACAATTGAAACAATTATAGGTCATGATATTGAAACAAAAAGCAGTTGGCTACAACAATAATACATCCGGAAACCTTGCACTGACTATTAACAATTTCTATACAATACTTTATTGTTATAAACCGTGGAAAATCTCAAAGTTCAACTCAAAAGCAATCGCTCTGATTTAATCCGATATTAATTTTCAAATAATTCACGAACGTTTCGCAACTCTGACTTGATTGAAATTGATGACAATGAATTCAATTTTACTTTACTTGGTTCTTAGTAATTTGTTAAACAGCCGCATTTTGATGCCACTGGAATGTTTGTAATCTATACTATATAAAGCGGAACAGTTAGTTTGTATATTTGTTTGTTTGTTTGAACGCGCTATTATATAAAGCGGAAGAGTTTGCTTGTTAGTTTGTTTTAACGCGCTAATCTCTGAAACTAACAGTCAGATATGAATAATTCTTTTTGCCCAGTTCCTTAGGAAGGTCAAAGGCTATGTAACATCACGCTACTGGTGACGAGAGCAAAGCAGTAAGCAAAGACGCAGGTAAAACCGCGCCGCGGTAAGCTAGTCATTACAATAATTTTATTCAGTAGAAATAATTGTATGTAGCATACGCTTTATTATAATATCAAATGTAACAGATTTAGCAAGAATTTGATGTTCATCCAAGAATTGTGGTAGACATTATGAATAATTTTATATTTAAGTTAGTATAGGCTTTCTTTGTATATATTTAGATGTCGTAATTCTAATTCTTTTTTAGAGTCACTGGGCTCAGCATTACCACGCCGGATAGCATGACTAATGCCTAGGTAAAGGTCAGCCTCCGGATTGTGAGAAGCCTCAGACACTGTACGATAACTCACAGTCCTAGTTGCGATACTAGACGGTACAAAAATATTGCAAATATGAAGTTTTGTTTGTTAGACATAATACTAACAAGATACACCATATATTATTATTAAAAACCAAAAAGCCCGCCTGCCTCAAACAATGTGAAAAGAAAGAAACCCTTTTTTTCTCGTGCTGACGCTACATTGATTTTTTTTGTACCCTGTGTCACTCCCACTATCAATACAAATCTAATGATACCTCATACATTAAAATCCATCAAGTCATTTAAGCTGTAGAGCGTGCCAAAGAAATAGACATACATTCATACATATATACATACATACATACGCTCGAAAAACATTACCCTCCTTGACTGTGTCAGTCGGGCAAAAAGCTGAACTCACTCTCTTAAAGTAAGTTGGAAGAAGATATTTATGAAGCGGAAGAACATAAGCCAGAATAATATTTAAACTGGTATGCTGAAAAGTCTGCAACAGTACAGAGGCCCTAGACAAGTGGCAAAGATTTCTATTCTATTCATAGAATAGATTAAAAAATTTATTGGATTGACATAAGCTAACGCCAACGCTTATGTCATCTCATACATTTTTTTATCTATTCTGTGAATAGAATAGAAATCGTTGGCACTTGTCTAGGGCCACAGAGCTTAAAGACCATGACGAACACGCACGTACTAGTACACAAGAACGCTGCGTAAGAAAGTACTAAACTAAGACAAAACTTAAAATGTTACAAGAATCCGTAAAAAGAGTAACTGATTTTAGATAATGTAAAAGATAAGACAAAATTTTACAATTTCATCAATTAATTCACTGTCCTTGATAAAAAATATCGTTAAATTCTTTTTATTTCTTTTCCGTACATTATACTGATCCATTAAAAAGCGAAGAGTATAATTATTAGCAGCTACGGGGATAATGAACATTCATCATTTCTACAAAATCTTTGTCACTTGCCTCACTTACCTGACGTCGTGTTTTTACGAGTAAACTTGAGATGATTTCCAGTCGTTAAAACGTTTTTATAGACAGCCTCCATTTAAATTTCTTACATTTTTTATTAAGGCGAATTTGCTAAGTAACATAATATACATAATGTTATATATTTTCATGATATAATACTAAAAATGCTTTTTATAGGCTGAAGTTATATTGCATTGTCTTTTTAGTAGTATTTTGCACTTGATGAAATACAAAATTTTATAATCATTATAATTAAAAAATATCCTCTGTTCTACTGCCTCGGTGTTTCCGTGTGGTGCCACACTGAGGTTTCGGTTCCGGTTCACGTCGAATAAAGTGATGGGTTTTTTAATGTAAGAAAATTCAGAATATAAGCCTGGAATCTAGAACTGTCCGGTAAATAGCAACATTTTTTTTTTTTAATTTTTTTTTTTATATTATAGCCTACCAAAGTGACTCCACCCCGCCTGATGGTAAGCAGTCAGTGGAATCCAGAAGTGCCGGCCACTATACCAAAAGCCATCGTCTTAAACTGCTGGTATGGTGGCCTCCACTATGGCGGCTGGGAATGGGGTTAGGGGAAGGGAATGAGGGAGGTGAGGAAAGAGGAAAGGGAGGGAAATCGGGCCTCCGGCGCTCTCACTCACCGAACGAAACGCAGTAGTACGGATACTACTACTCTTAAGTCGATCTTCTATGAGAGGGTAGTACTTCTCCGGACGATCCGGCCCATTCATGCTGAAATCAGCGTGGATCTACTAAACATGCTCACCTCCTCTTATATGAGACGCCATTTACAAATTGTGGATCTATATTTCCACTGGTGATAATTCTCTTGAGTAGAAAAGTATAATATTGTCTTACGGGAAGGTTACAGAATAAGTGTTTGAATAAAGATTCACAAATAAACCATTTCACTCATCTTCCACGATCTGATATCAGCCCTGGGTATCACGCTGTTGTTCTAGTGTCATTCACACCTCGTTCACACCTGTCGTAAAATCTCATTCACAATAAAAGAACAAATTTATCAAGACTACACACTTTCACTTTGCGGTCTCTGAAATTTAAACCATACGTTATAAGCGTTAGTAAATCTGTTACGCTCCAGTAGGAGCATTCATAAACTTTCTCTCTATTCAATAAAATGACGCTCATTACTGAACTTTCCATAATTTTTGGATTTTTTAGGTTCGCGGTGTGACTAAATTGATGTCACGCATTTATTTAAATATCGGGTTGACGACGGATAGGAAATAGAGCATCATTTTGCCTCAATTTTATCACTAGCTAAATAGTGAACGATGAGGTCAAACTACCATTATTTAGTCTTTGAAAAGATTGGCATCAGTTTTATCAATATTTTTTTTATTGCTGACAGTGCCAGACGAGCAGATAACTCACGTAACTGTCGCTCGTGGATGACTCAGAGCCCCTGCAATGCCAGGGACTCTGCGAAGCCACTGCCTACCGTGAAGAGAGTGGGTGAGAGAAAGGATTGAGAGAGGTGAAGAAAAAGGAAAGGAGGGAAATTGGGCCTCCAGCACTCTCAAATTAAAATCTCAAATAATTGAAACAGAATTTCTTGCATTGCAATGACGTAAGTAAGTACCTATATAAAAAAAGTAAACCATACCAACAAAAACATTGTTTAGTGTTTCTTACTACCTAGATTCTATCATGTTTTTAATGTGATAATTTAATCATAGACTACTAAACCTTACTGAGTAATTTCAAATGTTTCTTACTCAATCAGTCCGCACATAAGCTGTTGGACTGATTTGAAACAAACTTGACACATAGATGAATCATACCGATCATTATGATAAAAATATAACATCATTATATTTTATTTTTATCTCAATAATGAATAAACATTACATTTTACTTAAATCGTATGTATGAGACGCTTTGAATTAGGGGAAACAATTGACAGGAAGCTGTAGAAATAAAATAATATATTTTATCATATTCTAGTAGTTCATAGTTATTAGCCATGACTAATTAGCTGAGAATAAGCTGCTTTAACATTGACATCGGCAATGACCCATGTTTGTTAATTGAATTAAAACAAACTATTCAAATAAAACTAAATAAAATTAAGACAGATTTATTGAAAATAAAATAATAAAGCTATTATAAATATAGATTTAATCAACAAAGTAGTATCTGCAGCAGAAAATTAAACTTAAAAGATAAATCATTACTTCGCACAAGTTTCTCAAGCGAATTTGCATGTTAAACAATACGTTTTCCTGTAATAAACCCACCGCCATTTAAATAAATGTTCTAAAGAAAAAAGTTAAGTCAATTTACGAAGGCTTGCAAACTGGTTGGTTCACCTTAGTAGACAAAATAGTTACGTAGCTTTATTGGTGAAATAGATAGGTACGCTTTCATTGCATTAGGGTTTTTTAAGAAAATTTGATGATAGTTAATGTTTTGTTCATTACCTTTTATTATTACTGCTTACCTCGTCATAGTGTAATAGACATTTGACCTGATTTTTGAAAATTTTAATTTTGACTACCAGTACCTACCACAGATTACTTACGAGCTCGTTGTTATAACTTTTTTAATTTATGTATATCGTAGATCTTTGCTGGATTCAGTTCTAATGTGCCGGATCGACTGAAACAATATTTAAACTCCAGTATACAACAATCCATTATGCAAAGACAATATTTAAATATCAATCTAAATTAATACTAATAATTATATTGTTGCGTTTCATTTCGCGAGTCATGGCGCCGAAAGCACTGGTTCCTATAATTTGGGCTCTCTCAAAATATATCTCGCCCTCTCTCTTTCTTTCGTGTGGTTAAATTTTGATGATGATTTTAATACTCCTTTTATAGTATCGAATAAAATGATTACCACTCGACACATTATCGACACAAAAGACCAAGTGGAGCGTGAAACACATTTCATTTCCAATACTCGTACGTTCGATACACGTGCCACATGATTCTAAATCAACTTTAACATCCTAACAACCAGTCTTTTTGCCACGTCGACGTCTAAGTAAAACAATTGACCATAAAATCATCCGTACGTGTCCCTCACAAAAAGAGAAAGCCTCACTCCGGTCCATTCTAATGTCCCGTTTCTAAGAACATTATGTCTTATTTAAGAGATACGACAAAAAATAAAATAGCTCGCGCCATGAAAGAATAAGGCGAAATGGGCCATAAACGCTGGTCCGTCG
Organism: Parascotia fuliginaria; assembly: GCA_963082885.1. Classification (NCBI taxonomy): domain Eukaryota; kingdom Metazoa; phylum Arthropoda; class Insecta; order Lepidoptera; family Erebidae; genus Parascotia; species Parascotia fuliginaria. Next base: position 5,298,027 of record OY720180.1, on the reverse strand, counting down.
TATCTAAAGACAAAAGTCGTAGAGCTACCGGCCCAGAAATATTTGGGATGTTGTAAAATGCGTTTCTAAGTTTATTGCGACATTGTTACACATAATATTTTTTCTCATTCAGCGAGTTTTGACAACGAAACAATGGTAATTTTAGCTTCTGTTTTATAATGACGAACTGAGCGACAAAAGCTTTACGATATTTTTGGACGACCGTCTTGTTTCGTCTTTGTTTTATAAGATTCACAAAAGACCTGCTTCTGTAAACACGAACATTACTTTAAGTTCAGCGAGGTTCTAAATTGCATATTCTTTATAAAGTTTTTTTTTGCCGCTATGGTGTTACAAGTAATCAAATAAATAGGTTTTAGAATTACACTTTTTTTTTATATTCCGCTGACAATCATCAAAGACAATAGTGGCCACATATTCTGAATTCGAATGAGATGCAATCAATAACAGGCTATTGCTTTTTGCGTCATCATACATACATAAACAGATACCTCGAAGTGTTGTAATGTATGGCGACACGGTATTTAATTCTCCCAACTTGAAAGATAGCGCCTCGGATTATGGGACAAAAAAGGGACATAAGGGGTTGTTTAATCAGTTTTTTTACCACTGTCGGCATTACACATGCAGAACCGACAGACCAGAACCCGCGTGCATGCTTGCGACTGCTGTTGGCAATAAAAACAGCGGTTATACAAGTTGGTATTCAGGGATGACGTCTTTCATATTTAAGTGATTTTATTCTTCTACCATTATCGTGTCGTTTCTACCAAAATCTTATTAGTTAAATGTTATTCGAGTAAGCTAGCGTGGTGGCCGTGGCCTTTCTCCTTTTTGGTAAAGGATTATTAAAATCAGTGAACGTCTTCAAGATGATAGAATAGAATAGTAGAGTACCAAAGTGTAACCAAGAAATAACTACCTATGATTTACAAAATATGGATCCGTATTGAGAATGCAAACAATCACAAAACAGCGAAAACTACAACATCAAAATAATTGCGAATTTTTAAATGTTTGACAACTTCAAAGACAATAGCTATAAAATAAACAATACAGCAATAAAAATATTTCGAAGTAAAGCCTAAGACTTTCTTTACATTAATAACCACTTTGAACGACCGCTGCCGCCATAGCCCCCGACTTTTATTGCACGGTAGCGTACATTCGTGACGTCCTGTTTATGCCTAAGACCCTTAGAACTATTCGGTAGCTGTCGGTACACATTAAATAAAATTTAATTCACCCATTGTTTGCTTGTGTATGTTTTGCTGAAGATGCAAAACTATTAGGTATTTTTGTTAAGTGCGTGGTGTGTGTAAAGACAAAAGCGGTATTAAAAATATTGAGCTTATTGAGTTTATACATTTAAATGCGAGAACATGGTTTTATTTTCCTTTTGAGATGCCAAAAGTATTTCACACGAGAATATAATGTCAATAATTTGTTTTAAAAATATTTTGTTAAAATTATAATATATCTTTAAAATAGTTGAATTAGTTTATTTTAATGCTATCTGATTTGAATTTGGAATTGAAATGAACTACAAAGCGTGGATACTACGAAACGTAAGCACATAACGTTTATATTGTTACTAGAAATATCATCAACCGCATTGTAGTCGCAAGGAATTTCGCTTATGTCATAAGATAGCAACTACACAGTATGCACTTAATTATATAATGTAGAAGCCAGTTATTTTTACTACTAGTAATTCAAGCAAACCTTTGTAACATTAGGCGAGACTTGTTAACAAAACATTGCTCTGCATCGTTATTTTTATCTATTTTTTGTTTATCATTATACATAACAATAGTTTAACATCTTTGTGACAACATTACTTTACTACCATTAAATACATATTCCAGGGAAAACGTAACCAATCAACACATGTTTATGTCTATTCATTGTTAGTTTATTTGAAAAGTTTGAAGCAATTGTGTCCTACTTTTATCGTAAATCATTTCTGTACTCCTGTTGCTTGCCTTGCTTGCTACCAAACTTTGGCTGTTCGTTTTATGATTATTTTGTTTAAAACTTTTATTGGCTCTGGCCGTTCCGAAAACTAATTTATTCAGGAGCCTGAACCATCATCCTTGAAACTTGTGCCTATTTTTGGAAGGTCTCATTCTACTTTTTACATTTATTTCTCTGTTGTCTTGTATTGAGAAAATAGAGGCAGCGTTTATCTAGGTTTATAAGATGAATTTATTAAGATTTTAGACTTCTGTAAATTCTTTTTACATTTCTATTATAGAAATAACTCAAATAAATTACACACATGTTATCAAAAGTTCATAATTTCAACAGAAATATCCCAAACGAAAATAATGATAAGTGCAGAGACGACATGCTAATTCAAGAACATGAATTTTAACTTACGGCTATGAAACTGACTTAATGTAGATATTACTACGTGTGATATAAAGTATTTTTCCATTAAGTGGAATACTTACTGGAAATCACATATTCAATGTTCAATATTTTCAATAAAACACCTTTATAATTTACATTGAAAATTCTTATCTCCAACGACTGATGTCCAAAAGCTATTACGAAGTTGCATAACAGTTTGAAATTTGTTATCACTTGATATACTGGTGCCAATAAAATTTTATGTCACACTTTCTATAATAACCGTAACGGATAGATAACGCGTGTTCAATAGGAATGACTCTATTCAAACTTGGCACTGTGAAGATGAACTCAGTAAAACAACTTATACAGTATTTGAAGCAAAAATATTTAAACTAATTTAAATACAAAATAAATATTGTTAAACTTTTGAATCATAATATATTATAATAATATCATTAAATATTAAAGAAAACAGTAAACTTGGTTATTATTTCGTATACACTATTTGAAGCAAAAATATTTAAACTAATTTAAATACAAAATAAATATTGTTAAACTTTTGAATAATAATATCATTAAATATTAAAGAAAACTTGGTTATTATTTCTTATTGAAGTGTTACAAAGTAATTTAGAAATGTAAAATGATAAAAAATATATTCTGAATTATTTGTTTGTGATACTCGTCACGTATTTTTAAATTAACAATCATGTTTAGGAAAAAAAAACTATTGATAAGGTGTTTCCTAGGGAAGTTGCTCATCTGTAGGGGACATTAGCACATTACATCAGATCTGGTTATAGTCACAATTAAAATCGTCATAAATGAGTCTAATATCTGCGTATTTTTTAAACAAAACTCATTGTTAAATAAGATACAACAATAATACAAAAATGATACACAATCGTTATTAAACTTAACCTTCGTTTTTCACCTCAACAGTGACTAACACATTTTCGTATGTCGATGTCGGCATGAAAATTACGAAGTAATCGTACAACGTATTTAAAAAAAAATACATAATGAGTTTTTAAAGTTATTAAGGCAAATTACCATCGGAACGATGATGCTGGTGTGTAATATGTTACATCTGATGTGGGCATTTCGTTCAAGCTTCTAAAGAGGCTTCTGTGCAGCCGATTAGGCCCATGATTTATTGACGGCAGTTTTTGCTGGTTTCACCAATCTTTTGAGACGTGATAGGCTTTGAGTGATTTGTAGGTCTTAATGTGTGAAGTGGGTTGTTAAACTTTAAATTTTTGATGATTTAAAATACGCTGAATTCATTGTCGTGCTTAAAACAGGTAGCAGTAGTTTTGTTTTTCAATTAAATTTTATGTCTTGTACACTTGCAGTGTAAACTTTTATAGTCACGTATATTGACGGAAAGTGGTATTTCTTTAATAGCCAGTTTTATTTGTTCATTGGACAATGTTAGATTATAAGTACGATATTTATTTTGTAAAAGTTTATGATAAACAAATTCTAAGCTTTTGACAAAGTCACTACACACAGTAGACTTTGTCAAAAGTTTAGATAGTTTTAGGTTGAGTTTATGGTTTCCCTAACAAAGTCATTTACTTCAATTTGTTTAGAATAAAATAAAAACAGATTCTATAAAATCATTAATTTTCATTTAAAGCTTTTACTGTAAAATCACAATAAAAACTTATTCAATGTTGGTTAAAGTTTGATTCCCTTTCAATACGAAGTAACAGGAAACGAACAAATAAACTAAAAAAACTTTATCGATGATCGTTTAGGCCGAGCGATACGACCGAAATGGTTATTTAATGTGAAAAAATTATAAAACTCTTTTTATTTGAAGGTTCTGGTTATGAGTGACTTAATTACCGGTTTACTATGATTTATTATATAATGTAGGAATAATTTTTGAGGCAGTCCAATGACGTATGACTGCTCTCTCCGACGAACAGGTTGGACCGCCCGCGCCAGGCCGCGCCGCCGGCGTTACGGACGGCCATAGATCAAGTAAATTGAACGTCTGTGAGAATGCTACCTAATTTGTGTTGTAGTACATATTACGTGAATAAAAGATGAGTTTGTTAGACAGCCTGCTTAAAGATCACAACATAAACGGTACACGAATTAAATAAAACGCATATGCATAAATAGCTTTTACATTACTTCAAACTTTTTAGTCTTTAGGTGTCGCATAGAATTACGTATTATAATTTTTAGTACCTAATAAACGTATTAAAAAATACATGAATCGTTGGTTGTATTTAAAATATTACCCATATTGCACGGTATCTATTAGGTATGTATAGCTGACAAAGAGCTGATGCGATGTAGGTACTCGCACCACGCCTCTAGTAATACTTGCCTTGATAATGGACACTATCTTCTATTCGTCTTTTTAACAACTTTTGCACATCGATACTCTAGTTGTAATGTGTAAATGAAACCTTACAGCCTACAAACAGACATAACATTTACAAATATTTTATATTTTATCGTATCTACATTAATCTATGTACCATGGCGCATGCTTCGCCTTTCCACTGCGTTGTGCGCCGGTTATAAATAATACTCTAATGACAAGGAATTACCGTGTTCCACCACACTACATGCTAGACGTTCCCGTTCTTATACTAGTTCATTATACTCAAGGTCTGTACCTACTTACGGTTTTATAATGCTAGGAATTATTGACGAAAGGAAATTGCGCAGACCTGATGTTTCTCTGACTTGATACGTAGTATGAAAATATCAGTGTATTCACATTGAATTATCCACTATTAGACAATCTGCTACAAGTTTATTTTAATTAGGTCGCAGGTCGTGTAAACGTGAAGGGTATTTTACTATTTACTAGCAACCATTGCTGTTTTACTATGGTCGCATTTAAAATGTTTACTACATATTAGGTTCTATACTTAAAACTAAATTTTATTGCTCAATTCTATAGTTTGAATTTGTAGCGTCCACCAGTAGCGTGATATTACATAGCCTATAGCCTTCCTCGAGAACTGGACTATCAAACGCAACTCTTCCGCTTTTAGTAATAACTTATGTTAAGGTTTTAAAAGTCTCTAAATTTGGAACTCTATATTTTTAAAACAAACATTACAGCAGCTGTGATAAAATGAGAACAAATTATACTTCTGGCTTTGAACGACATCGTTTTTTTTATTATTAATTAGCCTACTAAAATGACTCGACGCTGCCTGACAGAAAACAGTCAGTAAGATCTAAAGTTCATGTACCGTCCCAATTATTGCAGTTGTGGCCCTAATGCATGTAGTATTTATCTACTTGAAATACCGCTTTAACCAACGTGCTACGTTGCGTTTGTTACTTATCTTTTGAGAAATCAAGCACGTGCTCTAGCTGCATATTTCCAGTAATTGGAACAATTAGCTACAAATTTTCAATACTGGCAATACATCTTACAGCAAACTAAGATGCACAACAATCAATTGTTCAGCCATTGCTCCTCGTATTACATGACGTCATAGATCTGGACGGCAGTGTTGCCACACAAGCGGTGATTATTTATCAAACCGAGGGTGGAACACTAAAACAATGTTCTTAAAGGAACACGCGTCGTTAATTACAAACAAACATGATGCTTATGACGGTAGTAGTGCGGGAGTCGAGATTGGGATGAGGGTTAGTATCGTGCATGTAACTAAAGTATTAATTTATTTATGAGCTTATTAAAGTTCGAAACATAAGTCTCAAGAGCGGTATTATAATGTTACAAATGTTCGTAGATCGTATGTATGTTATTTTATTAAAACAAAAGTTGATAACGATGCAGAATCGAAACCAAACTCATTCATTTAATTATTTAGAGATTTTAAGTCATGCATAATATTTATGAGCCGCATTAAGAAAAAGATGTTAGTCAACTTGTCTAGAGAATGCCTCTAGAGAACAAGCTTTGTATATTATTATGCTTGAATCAAATAAATAAACTAGTGAAAAAGCGTTTCGTACATTTTACTTCTCTTGGCTTTGGTTAGGTAGGTATTAATTAAGTTTTTATTAATTCCACAAAACAAGTACGTTCCAGATTCTTGTTCTACAATACCACTGTAGATGCCTCTGTTCTCTACTGAAAGGACCATTGTCCACACTGAACTGGAATATCACACAATATAAGTCCTACAATGCGATAAGCATTATAAGCATATACTAATATAGAAAGCGGAAAAGTTTATTTGTTTGTTTGTTTGATTGTTTGTTTGGTCGAACGCGCTAATCTCTGCAACTACGAGTCATATTTAAAATTTTTTTTTTTGACTGATTGCCCTGTTTTCGAGTAAGATTATAGGCTATGTAACATCACGCTACTGGCGACGGAAGCAGAGCAGTAAGCAAAGACGCGGGTGAAACCGTGCTGCGGAAAACTATATCATCGTATTAAAAGCTGTTGATAATCAATGTGCAAGTACTATATCACTATTCACCATTCAATAAAGAGAAATACGAGTAGGTACCTGCTCTGAAACAGATTGTCATATTATAGTGACAGTTGTAGCATTCGCCGATTGACCTGCTGAGCTTAAAGTCGTTTTTCCAACAGTAGACCTGACCTGAAATTATAAATTTAAATTGAGTATAATTTTAAAAGTATTATCTCCAAGTGTAGTTATTAAATAAATAAAAAGTACTTAGTAGTAAAATATTATTTTTTGAGACATGTTTATAGCTACACGTGAACTGATATAGAAATATAACTTTAACACTATATGTGACTGATATTAAACACAATGAAAACTATTGTGTCTACTAGAAGACGAGCTGACTTAGCTGCAAGATGTCAATAGTGTAACCTACTACACGGCACTCAATTTTTATAAAAATATATTTCTGCAGGTGAAATTGAAAGAGACAGTTTTGAAAAATAACTGGGTACGAGTAGCTCTGTATAAGGTCGAACAATTAAATAATCTACCAGATAATTGTAATAATCTAACCAAAAAAAGCTTTGTACCTACTGGCTGAAAGCCAGCTAGAAAATTAAAATAATAACAAAATAACTCAACTCAATCAGCCTATCGCAGTCCACTGGTGGACATAGGCCTCTCCCAATTTACGCCACAACACTCGATGCTCCACTTAAAAAAAAAACATCAAAAAATTACGTACGTAATGTATAATAATCAATGTAGTATTGTAGATACTGAGAAATAACATCAACAATCCAAATTTAATAATTGAGTAAATTAAATTCGAATTTAGATCACTCGTCCATCTGGACTGCGGTCTTATCGATTTTTCAAGGGATGGATAGACTCAACTTGACAACAGCTATGATAAGGATAACGTCAGTAAGATGAATACTGAGACAGCGACATGACTGTATTCATTAACACACCTGTCAAGCAACGCGTTATGGTAATGTTGGGTTGTTCATTATTGTGTGAGAGATCCATGTACAGATATGACTGATTATAGCATATTTTGGTGCGAGAATATAGATTACATCTTGCATTATTTCAATTCATTTACAGGACATAATAGTATCTTCTACATCTTGAATAATATATTTTTTGCATACTTAACTATTCGTTTTATTCTGTTGTCACACGTAAAGGTGTTTTACACCCTTAGGAGACCTATACCAATTGAAGTAGTACCTATACAAGTACAAAACTTTATCTTCTATAATTTTCGCTCGGATGAAAACATGACTCGCTTAATTTTGATAATTTGATCGTAATTGGATAATTTATAAATGTAAGTATATTACAGTAGGCTCTCACAATTAACAGTACCACCTGCTACTGCCTCTGGCACTCCAGACGTCCTTGAATTTCAAGATATTTTTATTATAATCCATCACCATTTTAATTTAATTAGGACAATAATTAGATAGGACATCGCGAATAAAATAAATGATGTAATTACATAGTAGCAGGACTAGGACAGGACACGACACAGTGTGATTTATTTGAAGAAACCGTCGACATTTGAACTCTAGTTCTCACTTTGTGTATATTTATTAGTTAGCTAGTATATATATAGTGCTGTGAAAAAGAAAGTGATTGCGTTTCACTACAAGCGGTCTATATTTTCATTTTCTTTCTTTTCTTCGATTGACACTAACCAAAAGAAACAAAACAGGATTTATGTAATTACTTTATTATGTCAATATTCTATGCAAATTACGTCTTTACTTCCATTGCTGAAACCAGCCCTAACCTAACTTTTGCTCGTGAAATAAAATAAAGACAATCTGCTTTTAAATCAATGAGGTCTTAAAATATTTGGGTGCCACTGCGTTCCTTTTATTCTCGACCCTTAAAATCAAGTAGTAATATACATACATGTCTAAACAATCAGAATACCAATATCAGAATAATGAAGTAATTGTATGATTAATCGATGAGTAAGCATACAGATTACCGTGGTTTCGATGTTTGATTTGTAACATCTGAGATTATCCGTAATATGTTGGTTAAACAAACGGAAGAAAAGGGACACAAGTAGCTAAATGCTATTGAATAATATTTAACTTTAGTCTTATTGGAATAAGATGTATATTACTAAAAACGCCTATTTTATCTTAGAACCATTTTCTGTGATATACTTTAGCGGATAATAAGTTAATGTAAGTTTTGTTTGTAATGGTAATCATGGAGTGCTTAGTTGCGTGGAATAGTGTTTTTAATTTAACTATTGTTGGGTACTATTACAAATAGTATTTAAAATGTTTGAAACATTAGATACCTACCTATGGCATATGAAACGTCCTTTAGCATATTTGATAAAGTATTTTATTTAGTAGATAGGCTGTCGACTTAGGTCTATACAAGTTTATCTATACCTAATGAATTATAAGTGCAAAAATAAACAAATAAATCACATAATCTTATGTTGAAAATCGCTACTTATAATAATGTGATTAAAAAAAGTTTTGGAGATTTGACTGGCCTGTTGGTCTAGTGGTTAGTGACCCTGACTGCTAAGCCGGAGGTTGTGGGTTCGATTCCCACCCAGGACAAACCTTTGTGTGATGAGCATGATTGTTTGTTCTGTGTCTGGGTGTAATTTATCTATAATATGTATGTATTTACAAAAAAAAAATGTATATAAGTAGTATATCAGTTGTTTAGTACCCATAACACAAGCAAATATAATTGCTTAATTTGGGGCTAGATGGCGCTGTGTGAATGTGGTAGAATATTATTATTATTCTCTTTATTTAATTATGTACACATAAAATTACATTTTTAAATATATATAAAAAATAATAGAAATATACATTTAAAAGTATAAAAATATGGAGACCCACCGATATCGGGTACAGGGACCAAGCTACCGGTGGTTAGGGCTCCAGAGATAGGAACCGCCTCACAATGCGGGCCGTATCAAGGAGCACAGCCTTTTGCATCAGGCCCACGACCACATTTTAATTAATTTACAGGACAATACCTATCTTCTCCATGTTGAATAATATATTTTTGACTAAAAAGAACGAAATATTCTGGCCATTTTTAGACACGGGAAAGGCTTGAAATCTATTGAATATCCGATTTGTTAAGATATTACAGATTCAGTTAACAGGGTCAAAGGGGACAATAGCACATAAAATAAACCTTACAACATAAACATTTCCCATTACCATAAAACGTTACATTCCTATTACAAACTGATTGAAAAGAAAAGGAAGCTATCGGTAGACGACGCTTGATGCCATAAAAGCGTAATAGCATACTTAGAAAACTATTAGTCTGTAACTAGACATAAACAAGTAACACCGGGTTGTTTTATAAGTGCCACCACAGTTGTGAGATTCAATGTAAAATTGGCATACCGTAAAGGCTGGCATACCTACTACGCCTGCCCGACCGCACCGCAACGCATTGCAATATTGAGTCAGCACGTAGTAGTCGTAGACGTCGTAGTGTGGCGGTGTGTTGTGATGCGGTCCGGTGCGGCCCACCTTAAGTGTGAAATACTTCATATAAAATATATGAAAGTGATGTAGGAGGCTCAGACCAATAAAAATAGGTAAGTAGGTGGATTCTTATTACATGATGCGATGCGGTGCTGCCTGCCGTAATATGCGCCAGCCTTTAAGCCACATTTTCAAAGAGTTTGAATAATCACGTTACGATACTAACTATTACGTACCTACTTCGAATGGTAGTGAATTCTAGGCGTACATTATAGTATATTTATATATTTAGTCGCTTATAGTGTGGTACCAAAGGTAGATACTTTAGACCGAAAATTACACGGCTTTATTTTGCTATCAGATATTTACAAAACTATAAAAAAATCAAACTATAAATATAGAAAATAGCAAAGATGCCCAGTAAAATAGCCTAAGTGACAGAGCTCTAAATTACTTAGTTTACAACCAATAGTGAAGTTGTAGTTGTAACCTGACACTACGTACTGCAAAATAGCTTACGAATCGCAGTTGGTTTATATTTAGTCGATTCCTATTTGATTCGAACTGAAAATGTATTCAATTGTGATTTTGCCTGCATTATTAAGTAACCAGCAGATAAGTGTATAATAAATAGTTGTCTGCTTAAATAAATTTCGAAAGAATCTGCTATAATTTCGTTATGATCTTATAGACTGCTATACCAACGGACAGCAGTTAAAATTATGACGATGATGTTTGAGATTAATAAGTAACAGCTACTAATATGAAAATACGGATTGAAATACAAAAATATCCTTTGCACTTATGCATGTAATATACTTATTTCTTGAAGAAATGATATTATAAATTCCTGCTAAAATAAAACATTTATAAAACGTTTATAAGAACGTGCTTAATAGCAAGCTCTATAATTATTCACTACATCTCCAGCAATGCCCGAAGAAATAACACCAGTCTACAGTGTTTTCACACCTTGTAGACAACATTTTGCGAAGTCTTTAAATACAACCATATACATCTCCTAGGTGATTCAAGATAAGGGATCTATGAACAAGTAAAAAAACCAGTAAGTGCGCATTGAATTTACATAAACGGCAAGACCTCGTTTAACGCTTGTACTAAATGCTGTCTACCCTTAAGCAGCGGGTTCAATGCCAAGCTAAATAGTTTCTGATCGAAAAAGAATTGAGGCGGTAAGGATAAAGAGTTTTAAAGGTTTATTTAATTTTATCGGAGTTAAATGATAAAGGTTAAAAAAGGAAAAACTGTAAGCTTCTTTGGCTAATTAGATTCAGCTAACACATACGTCTTTAAGCGCCACGTCGGTCACCGTGACCGCAAACAATAGATTTTCTATTGTGTCTGGTTGAGTGGCGTTCAAAGTGTTTATCATCATCACAATTATTATTTTAGATTTTTGTCAAAAACTGTGCACTACTGGACGTAGGCCGTACCCAAACTAACTGAAAAGTCTGATCCACTGAACCGGACTGCTCCCGGACCTCATCGACTGCATATGACTAAGCAATTTGACAATGATAGGAAAATAAAAAACCGGCTAAGTGCGTGTCGGGCCATGCTCAATGTAGGGTTTCGTAGTAGTGTAGTTGCGCAATATGCGTACCCTATATGAATAAGAAATGACTTTCAAAAAATTAATTTTAAAATTTAAACGATCGAAAGAAGTAGATGTTTTAATGTAATAAAGATTTAGCAAATTCATTAGAAAAAAAGAATATTTTTAAATGTTCCCGAGTATTTATACTATCGTAGGAAAAGTTTAACACCGCGATTCAGGAAATCTATAAAATCGATCAACGCCATTTATTGGTGCAAAACGAACTAAATACTTATTGAGCTGATCTGGAAGTACATTTTAAATACAATTAAAATAAACCGTTCAAAGAAAAATCGATCAAAAGATAAAACAGCATACGTTGTACTCGTAAGTAAAAGTTGTCAATGAAGAACAGGTTTCTGTGATCCTTGTAACTCCGCGATAACAAACTGTCACTAAACATGCGATCTGTAAATCTAACACGTAATTGCTCCCTGCAGATTCTATCTCAATGTTTTAATTATTACCCTTAATTCTTCATTAAGTGCAATTAAAGAATGTATACTATGTTCAAACAATACGTGTCTTTTTATATGAGAATTTTGGTAGTATCTAATAATAAAGAAAAGAAACTCAAAATCAATCTTATCAACAGTACTTATTATAAGCTTTTTGTTGGCTTGATCGTTTATAAATTCTAGGATGATAGCAGAACTATGGGTATCTAGTCTGAACAGCCCAAATCGAAAATCGCGAGCCATTAAATAAAATAAATAAATAAATAATAATACCACAACAACCACACAACGCCATCTAGACCCGAAGTAAGCATATATTAATAGCTTGTGATATGGGTTCTAGAATGCGAATATAAACTACTTATATACTTTTTTTTTGTAAATACTTACATAATTATTATACATAGAAACACCCAGACCAATGCAAATAGCCATTCTATGTCTTCTGAGATAAAAGTACTTTTTACCTAATTCAAGAGCCAAAATATCTGAATGAGGTACATTTCAATTTGTACTTAATTTTGTAGCATCATTATTAATTAATCTTAAACACTCGACTACGGAACATGTGCCTTTTTTCAAAAGGAGAAATGTGACTTAGACGATTCACACACTGTCCCGCATCACGGAGCGTAGTGCGTGCGTGCGTGTTCTTGCGTTGTTTGTAAGTATCTTTCTTTGTATACAAATCACACGTGGTGCATTACACTGAAAACGCATTCACGCGCGGTGTAAAGATTCTTTTGCCACGCACCCTCTGCTCGTCCAATCTCCCGCCACTGCGCAAACAAGACGACATACTGGTCCATAGTACAAAGGAAAAAGCCGACACTCTAGGCCAATTCTTTGCCTCGAACTCGACTCTAGACGACGGGGGAGTCATACTACCTAACATCTCGCGGTGTGAAAGCTCAATGCCGGAAATCCGCATCACTCAACGCGCGGTCAGGCGAGAGCTCAGGCTCCTAGATGTCCACAAGTCGAGTGAACCAGATGGCGACCCCGCAGTGGTTCTGAAGACGTGCGCCCCTGAATTGACTCCCGTTTTAACGCGCCTTTATCGTCTCTCATATAACGCTAATAGGGTTCCATCTTCGTGGAAGGTAGCTAACGTCCACCCGATCCCTAAAAAGGGTGACCGGTCGGACCCGTCAAACTACAGACCGATAGCGATAACATCCTTGCTGTCCAAGGTTCTGGAACGAGTTATCAACTCCCAACTCCTGAGGTACCTTGAGGAGCACCAGCTGATAAGCGACCGCCAGTACGGTTTCCGACATGGTCGGTCAGCTGGTGATCTTCTCGTGTACCGCACACACCGTTGGGCAGAAGCCTTGGAGGGCAAGGGTGAAGCTCTGGCTGTCAGCCTTGATATTGCCAAGGCGTTTGACAGGGTCTGGCACAAAGCACTTCTATCGAAGCTACCATCCTATGGAATCCCCGAGGGACTCTGCAGATGGATCGCCAGCTTCCTGGATGGTCGGAGCATTAAGGTCGTTGTTGATGGTGCTTGCTCCGATACCATGATGGTTAATGCTGGCGTACCACAAGGCTCAGTGCTCTCCCCAACGCTGTTTATTCTGCATATCAATGACATGTTAACCATTGATAACATGCATTGCTATGCAGATGACAGCACGGGTGACGCGCGGTACACTAGCCAACAGAATGTCCCTCGGAGCTCCGTGCATGAGAGACGGTTACAACTTGTGTCTGAAGTTGAGGGCTCTCTCGGGCGGGCTCTCGAATGGGGTGAGAAGAACTTAGTTCATTTCAACCCCACGAAGACACAAGTATGCGCGTTCACTGCGAAGAAGGACCCTTTTGTTATGGCGCCTCAGTTCCAAGGAGTTTCTCTCCGTATCTCCGATGACATTGGGATCCTCGGCGTTCAAATATCCAGCAAGGTCCAATTTGGGAGTCATTTGGAAGACAAAGCCAAACTGGCGAGCAAAAAGCTGGGCGTCCTGAACAGAGCCAGACGGTACTTTACGTCATCTTAACGGCTCGTGCTATACAAAGCACAAGTCCGACCGCACGTAGAGTACTGTTCTCACCTGTGGGCAGGAGCCCCCAAATACCAGCTCGACCCATTTGACTCCCTCCAACGGCGAGCTGTTCGAATCGTCGACGATCCCAATCTGGCTGACAAATTAGAGTCACTGGAGCAGCGGAGGGACTTTGGCTCTCTATGCGTGCTCTATCGTATGTTTAACGGAGAGTGCTCTGAGGAACTGTTTGACTTGGTGCCATCGTCTCCTTTCTATCATCGCACCACTCGACATCGCAGCAAAGTTCATCCATACTACCTGGACACGATCTCGTCTAGCACGGTTCGTTTTCAGCGTTCATTTCTCCCACGTACGTGCAGGCTCTGGAACGAACTACCAGCTGCGGTGTTTCCCGAGCGCTATGACATGTCCTTCTTCAAACGAGGTTTAAAGAGAGCATTAATATCACGGTAGGCAGCGGCTTCGCGGAGCCCCTGGCATTGCAGAAGTCTATGAGTGACAGTTACCACTTACCATCAGGTGGGCTGTTGGCTCGTCTGCCACTGTAGGCAATAAAAAAAAAAATCCCCGCAGCGTAGTGAGGGGCAGTGTAAGGATCTCCTTAGTGACTAATAATAATAATAATAATAATAATAATAATCTTTATTTTAGCTCAAACATTGATAACATACAATAATTGAGACAGCTCCATTAAGTTACTAAAGCACTTGTGTCGGAGCTACCTCGTTACTTCCCGTAAATTAGCACATACAATGTTGAGACAGTTATATTATGTGATAATGATGACAAAGTAAATAAAACAAGTAAAAATAACAGAAAAAGCAAAAGCTCTTATAAGGGTGTTTGTGTGCGTGTGTATATATATATGTGTGTGTGTGTGTGTGTGTGTGTGTGTGTGTGTGTGTGTGTGTGTGTGTGTGTGTGTGTGTGTGCGTGCGTGCGTGGGTGCGTGCGTGCGTGCGTGCGTGCGTGTGTGCTTGCGTGCGTGCATGTGTGTGTGTAATAAATATAATACCTACATTCAAGTAATTCTGACTAATATATTTTCCGTTTCTTTGTAAGTCAGGGTTTTTAACCAGTCAATTATTGTTATTTTACAATTAAATAGGATAAGGGGATATATGTTTAATTTTAAATTTAATTTATTATAAATATAGGCAGCCTGTGTCTCATACTGGCGTCTAGCAAAAGCTGTTCGAATCTTTGGGGAGTGAGCCACAATGTACCTGCGTCTTTTGTTCTGCGTGGTTTGGTCAAATGAAAGGGTTTTGTGTAGTGTCATAGTCACATTTAGGATGTAAAGTTTCCTTACCGAAAGCAAATTGCTTACTTGATATAGGTCAGTTGTAGGAAACCTAAGTGGTCTAAAGTACATCACCTTAATAATCAATCTTTGAGCTCTTTCCAACTCGAGAAGTTTAGTCTTGGTGGTTCCTCCCCAAATCGGAATGCAGTAAGTTATCACAGACTGAACCAGGGCGGTATAGATGTTGTTCAGAAGTTGTGAGGTCATAACATGGCGTAAGGTCTTAAATATCCACACAAGCTTTCTGATTCTTTTCATGAGAATCTCAATGTAGGAGTGCCATGATAGTCTCTGGTCAACAGCTATACCTAAATATTTAACGGAGCCAACTTTCTCAATGAGATCACAATTACAGGTACAAGCGAAACTGTTTCCACATACATGAATCCGGATATTGTATCCGGGATCTGGTTGTGACCTTTCACTAGGGGAGAAACAGACGAAACTGGTCTTAGAGGTGTTAAGGGTTAGGAGATTTGATTTAAGCCAGCCTGCTATTTCCGTCAAACCCTCTTCAGCAGCAATTTTAACGTTCTGCCATGAAGATCCAGAATATACGACTGCAGTATCATCTGCATAGGAGAAGATTTTTCCTCTACTGTTTTGTAAGTTGTATAGGCTGTTAATAAACACTAAGAACAGTGTTGGACCCAGCACACTCCCCTGTGGTACTCCGTGGTAGATGTCTTTTTCGGAACTATTCAGGTGATTAATTTTAACACTTTGTTTTCTACCTTTAAGGTTGCTTTCAAAAAGTGAGAGAGGAGTTCCTCGAACACCTATATCTTCAAGTCTCTTTAAAAGAGTTGGTACGTAAACAGTATCAAAAGCCTTTTTAATGTCTAAAAACACTGTAAGACATTTGTGACCTTTATCCACCTTATTAACAATCTCAGACGTCATAGCCATAACAGCGTCTTGAGTTGAACGACCACTTCTAAACCCGAACTGAGATTCTGATAGAATTTTAAATTTATTTAAATATTGTATAAGCCTATTGTTTAACAGTTTTTCTAAAATTGTTGAAATCGAAGGTAACACAGATATAGGTCGATAGTTACTAACGTCATTCACGTCACCACTCTTATGAACTGGAGTTACCACAGATCGCTTTAATACACTCGGAAAGTTGCCGGTTTTAAAAGACAAGTTAGCTAGCCGGCTTATCAAAGGAACCACAAAATCCCTGCAAAACTGACTACATTTAGTAGTCGGGTAAATTTTGTGCGTAACTCTGCTATCCTTTAGTATTCCCTAATCTAGTTTTACGAGAATAGTAGCGGTTATTATTATGATGCTACATACCATCATATTATTAAAAAAGTAAGTAAAATATTTCGTGGTTTACCTTCATTTACACAGGCTATTCTAATATTAGCCTTAAGAAAAGACGTCATAAATGTGAATCTTTAATAGATATATGTAATGTTACTAACAACATTATAGTAAAATAAATAACCATTTATATTGTTGACAAGTATTTAGGACAAACCGTTTGTTTATCGTCATAATGGGATGAGACGTCATAGGATGAATACGAAACAACCCATAAAAAGATGGTTGCAAACGAATTATGAGGGCGGCTCACGACCAGACAAGGTGGCGAAATTTAGGGGAGGCCTATGGCCAGCAGATGGCTTTCGGCTGAAACAATGATGATGAATAAGTTAACATTACAATACATAGCAAGAAATGATTAAGCTTAACTTACAGTCACAATGGCGCAGTGGGAGTTGCTGCTGTGCAGGAGGTGATGGATTTGATTCTTACACTGTACATAGCTTAAGGGGTACTTTGTGTTTGTTAATTGTAAACATACAACTAACCCCCAGTTTCTGAAAGGCTGATCAACGAAAAATTAACTAATCATCTGTTAAATCTCATGAAAGTACCTAAAAGCATGCTAAAAGCATGAATAATTAGTATAAAATCAAATTAAACTAAATATTCATGCTTTTAGCAATTCAATGGGTACTTCACATGTGATTTAACAGGAAATTAGTTAATTTTTCGTTGATCAGCCTTTCAGAAACTGGGGGTAAGTCCCCTATGACACAGCGCTTGTACCCAATTGTAAGAGTTGTTATTTTCTTTAAAAATAGATATCAAAATTTTGTTACTTATAATATATCATGTTGTATTACAACATTGTTCTTTTACCCTGGATACAGGTATAAAACAGGATTACGAAAACCTTTATGATTCCGCACCGTATTTGTTAATAAAGAAACAGACTTCATACCTTTTGCTGTATTCGTAAAATATATGAAACTACATAAAATCAGACTTTATTCAGTATAAAACATAAATACTATGTATATAAACGGGATCTAAGGCGGATACTACCCGTTACTCGGAATGGACTCATAGGTATGTAAAATGTTTGTGCAAATTGCATGGGATTTCAACTCGACATCATAACGGCTTCAGTACATTGAGAGCGACAATCCGGAAGATGGTTGTGTGGTTAGAAAAGTTATAAAGTGTAAGGTGTTTGTGCCTTATCAGAAGCATTTATTTGACTTACGTGTGAGTCGTTAAGCTACAGTGCATTGTGAAACGTGAATGTAGAATGACTGCTATGTTTAATTTTATTTTTGTTATTTGTCTTTTAACAGGAAATTCATCTTGTTTAAGAGTAATAATAATAATAATAATAATATGTGGACACTATCACACACTGTCGTCTAGACCCAAGCTAAGCAGAGCTTGTGTTATGGGTACTAGATAACTGAAATATAATACATATACATACTTTTTTTTTGTAAATACATACTTATAATACATAGGAAACACCCAGACTAAAGACAAATACAAATGTTCATTACACAAATATTTGCCTTCCGTGGGAATCGAACCCACGACACCCGGCGTCACAGTCAGTTACACTAACCACTAGACCAACGGTGTAGTCGCAGAGTAAATGAATTGATTTGTTTACTATTAAAAACGATCCAAATGTAACATATTGGTGTAACGTATATGATGATGTACAAGACTTAATAGTATATTGCACGGTGTTATACTTTTTATTACTAGTATGATAGTTTTAGAGATCAAACTTCATAAAAGGTTTCTTGTAACGCATTTTTGGGTTTATAATAAAACAAGTTTATAGATATAGTTTATACTGCTTTATTGGGTTTTCCGGTCAAAAAACTTTCAGTACTAGCCCGGAGCCTGGAATTGTGCCCGTATAGCAACAGGCTCGCCCCTTGTTACATGGGATTGCGGGTGATTAAACACCTCTGCCTACCTCTTCGGCTGGATGGCTGTGCTTTACAAGCATTGCAGAAGTAATAATGCTTACAAAACACCACCAAGCCGTTGCCGACCACATAGAGATCTAATGAAGAAAAAGGAAAAAGGAAGAGGACCGAGTGCGTATTCGCTCTCACTCACGAGTGAAACATATAAGCTTGAAAACTAACATTCTTATGTAGAACTTATATGAGAAGATAGTACTCCGGTCGATCCGGCTCATTCATGCTGAAATCAGCGTGGAACTATCTTGAAAGCTGTGTTAGCTGGTATTCTGGTATTATTCTAATTTTATACTAAAAAACGTTATGTTCATCTCTAAAACATTCATATTTAATTTACCCAAATTGTTATGATACTGAGATAGATATAACTAATACATAATAATCATTGTTTTACAATCCAATTTAGTTGCGACAAGCATTGACCCGTTTCAATGTTGTACGTAATACCCATTCATTTTATTGTACGTAATCGAATGTATATTGTTTCTGTTATTGTCGTGTTGCATGTACGCCCATAACACCTCGGCAAGGCATCTAATGTAAAATCTAAGTTTAGAATGTAGGAATATTTCCTTTAGAGTTTTGATATATTTTGCACACGTTGCTGAGTCGTTGATATGGATGTGGAGAGGGAGCGCAGTTCGTTGCAAATTCGCAAGGTGTACTGAACAAGTGACGATCACACTATTCAGAGCTTTCTGCTAGACCTCTACACATGCATTTTGTGGCCTAAATACACGCGGAGGACATACGACACGTGTTGTTGGGACTGCTGCGGTACTGTAGCGCGAGTGGTATGTATGTGCGAAGGCTCGCGTGGACGGTTTTCACGCGATTATGCGTAAGCGCTATGCATCAATGCTGGCGCGGGTACGCGACAGTCCCAGCGCTATCCTGACCGCGTGCGCCACACGATTGGACTCTGTACTGTTGGCGCACTGGATAGGTTTACACGCGAGACCTGACTGAATTGTAAATTATTTATTGTACTTTTACTAACACTATAGGCCAAGAACATTGTTACTAACAAAATATATGGGATGCCTGAAATAAATATTATTATTGTTATTATTTTAATTTCTGCACTCGCAAATTGAGTGCATCCAACTTTAGGATGACGGTTAAATTTTTGCTATATAAGTGTTAACTGAAACTATGTATTAGTTAGTTCAGGTATTGCATATGATGATAACCTCGGTGGAGTCACAATTTTAGAATCCATGAATGTAAAACTGTGGTAAAAGCAATGGGAAGAAGTGTGAATGTTTTGCAAAATGTTGTGGTTTGCCCAAACGGGACAAAACGGTGTGTAATTAATAAATAAATCCTACTGTCGATGTCGATGAAAATTTGTATGTAGATAGATTCGTTGGGGAGACGGACATGACATAGGCTAATTTTATTCCGAAAATCGGTCTGGTTTCCGAGGGAAACAAAACACATTTTAAGTGCGGACGAAGCTGTGGGGCGCTTAGTAAATAAAATGTTATATTTGTCATCACAAACGTTTCTTATACTAGTTTACAGTATTAGGATCAAAACCAACTTAGTGAGAGTCTGGTGTCTGTACCTAGTAGGTTGGTGAGAATTCATAAATGTTTATTTCAAGTCTTGCATCCGGTAATTGTGTGTTGTAAACTTCCTTGTGAAACAAAGTTTGTTTCGTAATGCAAGATTTGCTCAAAATTATTACTTTCATTTTTTTATGTAAAACTTAGATGCAAATATACGAACAAACTTTTTTGTTTTAATGAGTTAAGAAAAGTCTGAACTAAAAATGGAACACAGAGACATGTATGTAAATGTCAACCATATTTGTGTGGCCTCCGCCTACCGCTAACAAAATATTGTGATGAAAAAGACTTACTTACTTAACTCAAGACATCTTTCCAGCTCCCAGTATACCGCTTGCCTTAGGCGCACCGGAAACTTCCACTCAGTACTAGAAACGCAATACTGTATAGCTTCCATTATCAATACATATTTTATGCATATATTTATGCCAAATACAAAGTAACTTCTCTAGGAAAAATTTATCTATATACTATGTGTATCATGTTATATGACTGTTGTCAGTTCATCAACAACTTATTCTACATTTATTATCGATATCATATTGGCCCGTTACTATTCCATTGCAGGGAAAGGCCTCTTCTTATACAGAGAAGGCATGAGTATTGATCGCCACGCTTGCTCAAGGTGGATTGGCGATTTCAGACTTTCTCATTCCAGGTTTCCTTGCGATGTTTTCCTTTATCGTTAGTCAGTAATGTCCAGATAAATTTAGAAAGAGATTTAAAAAATCCCATCGGTACTTGCCCGGATTTCAACTCCCGCCCGATCTCGTGTTTAGGAAGCTTTTTAGAAGTTTATATCAGGACTATTCTACATACATTCCGTTTTATTTTTGACTTCATGATATAACCTGACAT
This sequence comes from Parascotia fuliginaria, assembly GCA_963082885.1. Lineage (NCBI taxonomy): Eukaryota > Metazoa > Arthropoda > Insecta > Lepidoptera > Erebidae > Parascotia > Parascotia fuliginaria. Next base: position 5,276,701 of record OY720180.1, on the reverse strand, counting down.
TATGTTTTTTTAAAGGAGTAAATAAAAGCATGAGTCACGGAAAAAATGTCTCTATGCTATGATAATTTAGGTTGGTTTTTCTGCAAATTCTTTTGTGTAGTTATGTCATTCTTTATCAGCAGAAAAGGCCTTCTAGGTTTATTCCCTACCTCTCCTACCTTTATTACTTATATCGGCACTTAAAATTAACATCCCATGAATATTACTACTGATTGCATCTTTATGAAATGTGTCAAACAATTTAAAGGCTTATTTAGTTTTATGCTTAAAATAATTAATAGTAATGATCTTACGAGTCAATTAGCTACTGATATTTAGATGAAATTTAATATAGTCATTATAATAAACATCTCCATACATAGCGTTAAACAAGCATTACGAAGGCACGAGCTGTGAAACTTTCTTAGAAATACTAACAACTATTCTTAGAACTATCATGAGAAATTGGATAGCTGCAGGAACATAAGCTTTTATGTATTAGATAATAAATTTATAGGTATGCAAGATATTTACATAAACTATTATATAGGTTTAAAATGACTTTTAGTGCAAATAAAAGGATTTGTAAGAATAGCTATAAAGGTCAGAAAAATACTTAATTCATTCACGTAATATTTTGATAACATTAAGTTATTATGACGAATGCTCTGACATTTTTATATAAGTTTATATGCAATAAAAACAACTTAATAAGGTTTGCTAGTTATTATTCGTTTAATTTCTCCTATCCCAGTTTTCATTTTATGCGCTGAAACATAAATGAAACGTCTGTACTTAAGGGTTGTAAATGTACATTTTTCGAAATTTGTAATATCTTTGTTGTGTACTATGAGTGTTTTCAATTAACTAGATTAACAAGTAGTACAACATCCACAAACACAAGTTCTCTATAGCATATAAACCTGTCTAATCCAGATGTGACCCTATGTCAATAGTTATGAACCACCTTAATGATAATGACTATGAAAATTGTATATGATATACCTACAATGATGAATATATTAGTGTAGGAAGTTTTTGGCAAATTATTTAAACTTTACTAGTACTATTAAAAACTACGCACTTAATTATTTTTAACTTCTAGAACAATCAAGTCGTGTCGTTGTGTTGTCCAGACCATTCTGTTACACTTAAATCATAAATGATATCGATATGTGCGGCCTTATTTACAATGTAAGCGTTTTATGAAATCAGTAAGGCTACACCGGGGTATCATTGCCAAATGGGATGGCATGCGGTTATAATACTTCTCGATAACAACTAAATGTGGTAGACCTCCCACATTGTTTACTTTAGCCTCTATCGTATTATAATTTAGGTCGTTTTTAATTAATACAAGTAGGTCAATCATTGCGTGAATCTGTATTGTTATTTTAGGATGTAAATGAATAGAATTCAATCAGTCATATTTATAGTTACATTTTGCATTGCTGGAAGCAAAGAGATTACAATAGTTGATACAAACTCACATTCAATAATTTTACTATCAATTCATATGACTCTAATTATTATTAATGTCTGGGAATATTCTTAGGTCCGTAATATGCAGCTATTATGTGTCATCAGATGTCTCACTAAGTTGCTTACCTACTACTTAAAAAATGCAGGTTTATATACGTTCTTGACGTAAGATTTATTTATTTTATTTTAGTATGTATCTTCTTGCGACTGTCTGACTTTGCACAAGTGTTTTATTACCTTATGCTTATAATTGTATTGTGCACGAGATCACCCAATATAGACATAAATTGTCGAAATGGGACATAAACGTCTCGTGCCTCATATCAGGAAGAAAGTACCGAGTAAGCTATCTTAAAGCTAATGGAGCACGCTTAATGTCAAAAAAACTGTTATAAAAATTACTCTGATATGAGAAAAGACATTCTGAAGGATTGCATTAGATGAATGTTTGTTTATCATATTTTGTAAATAAATTATTATGATAATTTGAACTTACTATCTTTAATTTATATGACCAGATTGTTTAATTAAAATGATTATGACTAATATTCCCGCTTCTCTGACACATACACAATCGGTTAGAATGACAAAAATGCAACGTAAAATTTTAAAAAACAGTGCTATTTAAATTATTTTTGTCCTATAAAAGGTAAAGTTTTGAAAGAGTACCTTAATTTTTTCATATATTATTGAGACTTAGAGTTGTACAGAATGGACGGCATGCCACGCAAGTTTTATTGTAAAATTTATGACAGAAAGAAGAAAAATTAAACTAATAAATTATGAAAATAACTTGTTGCATTTAGTACAAGCATTGTCTTTATTATACAGAAAGTTGTTTTGCATATTATTATGTTACAGCCGCTATGGTGTTAGTTCTAGATGATAATCTGTAGGAGTTATGACAGCGTTACGTAAGTACATGTATACATGTTTTTACACTGACACGATTCATTTAATAACCGACCTTATTTCAGTTACATTAAGACTTACCTGTTATTATAAATTTTGCATGGCTTTAGGATAAATTAGGCAAAGTGCACATTTAGAATAATGGTCTTTAATTGAAGCTGATTCATGTCTGACTATGCTATACATACTAACCTTATTTTAACTCTATCCTTGTTTTTAATAATACAAAAGAAAAAGACAAAACACAAAGTAAGATTAAAATAATACTGCTGTATGAGGTGGCGGTAGACCCCCTGTCCAAGTTGGTGGCCTTCGAAGTTGATGATTGACATTAGTTACGTTCTGATGTGATACGCTATACATTATGTATTGTTGTATCTTGGATCATAAAATAACTACGTTGTAAGGTTTCATAATATGGGCAGCAATCGAAAATGTTGACGAGGTACCATTGACACTTCAATCTCTGCAATCCTTGGACGTCTTATCTGAAATTAACAAAAGAAATAACAAAATCAAGGTAATTATAAATGAAAATATTAATTAAAATACTGGGAGTCATATGTCCAGCAGTGGACGTATTTCTGCTAATATGATAATGTTGCTTACTCATTTAAGGCAATTTAATATTAGTTCTAAATAAATCTAACATTAGTTCTGAAAGCTCTAAGTATTTATTGTCGCAGTCTAAACATTAATGAAGTATAGGAAGTATAGGTAATACCAGTCACCCCTTACAAATCTAATAGTTCAAACTTGAACGCACGTACGCATTATATGTAAATATAACTTTGACTTTATCTCTGTATAGTGATCGTAAGTACAGTAACGACTAATCAATAACCCTCCGGCTTTAATAGGGTTGCTCTTAAACTACTGTAAACATTGGAATTCATTAACTAACTAAAGTTCAAAGGTTCGACTAAATTGTATATCGAAAGTATGTATAGGTTATATTTCTCAGTGCGTGAGCATTTCAAATTTTCGTTCAGGAAGATTATTTTAACCGTCATCCTACATTGCGGAGTCCCTTCCAATTTTTAAAAGGTTTAGTTTTTCCAAATTCAAATGTAAAAAGTTCTCTATAATTAAAATTCGATTGGCAAATTTAAAAAAGGAATCTTAATTAGGAGCATAGTTAACAATTACCTTGCACATATTGAAATTTATTTTTAATTAATAAAATTCTAATAACTTCATTAAAAAAATCAGAGAATTATCGTAAAATTGCGACGTTATTAGCCTGCCTGAGGCGTAAACGCTCTACGATATTAATAATAAAATTCTTTCTGAATTAAATTTAAATTATGAATGAGGCAACCCTAAATCAAACTACTCAAGTAGATTGCAAACATAGACTACGGCCAATTCCGTTTAATCATAATAGGCGATTCAGTGTAATGCCTTCATCGGGCACCTGCGTCAGTTGTAGGTGGTCCCGTACCTACCCGGGTTTTCTTTGTTATCAGATCCCTTACAGTAGGCATATTAGTTCCGCTTACTATTACAGGCTATAGCGTTTTCGTAGAATAATTGTAGTGAATATTTTGCGTCAGTGTTGCGTTTAGGTTTTTATTATTGCTATACTCGCATGTGCGATACATTTTTCGATCTCTATAACAAATATGTTACGCGAATTGTAATAAATTCTATACTATTTGAACGGGCGAATCTATTGCTTAAATCAACTGCAAGTCCAAGATCTAGATCATCAATTTTCAATAAAAAAATTCTGGCATAAATAATATCATGGCGCCGCACTCACGCTCAGGCAGTTTACGCCTTTGCATGAAACAATATTAATGTACTTACAATATGTTAGACAATCAACATATTTTCTGAATCATCTATATTGTCTGCTTTTATGTTGGTTGACCTTTACTAGGGCCAACATAAATGGCTCGTACCGCCTACCTAAATAGCCGATAGTGCCTACATAGATGATCATTAACTCTCTCCGATCATGCCGGCCGTAGACGAAATGTTTTGCACTTTCAATTAGTTTTGAACATTATTACTATTGATACAATCTGTATGTATGTAAGCTTAAGAGATTGTAGATTCTATGTCCTCAATATTTGTGTTTTTATGTATTTTGTTAGTGTATATATTATTATTTTATTCTAAGCAAGTTTTTATATTCAGAAAGCACCCACCTGGTTTGCTGATTTGATCTCTATCGTTCAGAGGTTGACTGCTAGTGAATGTTTAAAGTATTATTCAAGTCTTTGTAACTTAAAAACAAAAGAAAAGGCAATATCACAGTTACAGCACATACTCTGAGGTTGTGCTTATATTTGGAAATACCATCTCCATCGATAAGAATATTCAGTCATTAACTTGCTCAGAAGAAATAAGTGGCCTCATAAACTTCAGTATCAGCAGCGAGCTAGAATCAAGCGAGAACAATAGACCTTTAAGGGTCTCGATATAGAGATTTAAATACCTAACATACAAGACCTTAACGTAAACATTATCAATCATAAAGTATGTCGGTGGTCAGAAATTATGGATATACCTGCGATAATTATATTAACCTTTTTTGCTTATTAAAAAATTCCCGCACTAACGAACAAGCCATGTATCGAGAGAACTTAACAAGCATACAATTAACGGACACTAATTTAAAACATTTTTTTATTCCTACAAAAATTACCCCACTCATCCTTGTGGTAAGCAGTCAGTGGGGTCCAAAAGTGCGGTCTAAAAGTAGACCCTGTTTCAGAAACCAACGTCAAACTACTGTCTCATATGTCAGCACGTGGGACACCGCTATGCTAGCTTTATGTTTTGGTTCCTCTACGTCGCCGTCGTCGCGTCGAGTTGCGGTACGTGGAGTCGCCACTATGTCTACCGAAAACAAAGAACAAGGATTTCTGCGCTTTGTTTTTGGTACCAAACCGCTTTATGGGAAGCTTATATATAGGTCACACAATGTTGTCCAGTGTAGCAACCAAACCGACAAAAATCTCAGTTATAATTAATTGTAACATCAATATCCACATTCCTTCATTCTTAATACGCTTCAGTAACATATTTGTAGCATGCTACTTTAGTTTATTATTCTGTGCCATAGCATGTAAATGTTGCTCTACTTACTAGTAGAGCACCATTTACATGCTTTCACCGCCGTCTATATATTTCAAATAGAAATGGAGAAATAGGTATACAATAATGGTAAATTGTGACCACCATTCATAGATCTTAGAAACGCTCGGAGCAGAGATACCTCTAGTTTTACAGTACAAATAGGGAATCGCTATAGTTACTTCCAATAAGACAATTTAAGAATTAAAAGCAATATATGAAAGCCAGCATCACTGATGTGATGACTATGGTATGGCAATTATACATATAAAGACTGCTAACTTATTGAATAGTACCTTTATGTTGTATGCAAAAAAGTAGTCATATTAATAACTGTTTTCAAACAGAATTCATACAAAAAATACCCGAAAGCAAGCAACATTGAACTAGTGGCACGTGTAATCAAAATGATACATCACTGTAAAAAAATATAAATCTTTGATTCGATCGATAATAAGGCTAAACAACTCCTTAGATGAAACTATTAATTCTATACGTTGATCGGTCAAAATCAGCTATACTATATCAAACGCACCTTTAGTTAAAAAAAGGCTTAAGACAAACTACGCTTGCCAAAAACTGTGTACTCTGTGCTGTTTGCCACAAAGTTTAAAATTGTTTATTAATAATTACCATTTTATATTACTTTTCCACTAAGTGTGCGAGATGACGTCACGAGTCAGTGGGGTATCAACAGACACACAGATTACGGCCGGTAGCCGCGCTTGGGTGGCGCACGCGGCGGCACGCGAACGATGCGCGAGAAGCGTCGAATTGGGCCCGCCCTCCTGCGCGGGCGCGTCAAAGATTATGTGTGTAGAAAGTATAATGTTGTGTAAAGACTTGACTTTATACGTCTTGCAAATAAGCGCTTAATTTTTATTACATAAAAAAGACCTGGCATATGGTAACCCGATTGGGTTTAGCTCGAAATCGAACACATTTAAACTAAATATCATTCTTATACACAGTCACTTCATTCTAATCAATCAACCAGTGGCGTATGCGTGTACTGCACTTGCATCATTCTCATTCTGTAGCAAAAACGTAAATTATAAATATTAAACTAAGTTATCGCTACATTTCAAAGAATTAAAATCCAAATAAAAATAAAATTATGTGACTGTGTTTTTATATGGTATCAATTCAACATTAAGTCTTATAATAAAAAAAACTATAAATACATATATTTAATACAAGATTAAAAAAAGATTTTTAACTTGATCCTTTCCTCTCTGCATATAAATATCATAATCTATAACAGTTAACCGCACAGAGGCCGCGCGAGTCTCCCCTCCACTTGCGCAGACGCAAGAGCTTCATCTACATAATTACTCCAAGCTCATTGGTGACTATTAACCTTATGATAATTCATGAGTCCAGCGCGGTGTGTTTAATTAATACCGTATCATGTGGGCTGTCAGATAAAACATAATGAAACTTGATGTTCTTTTTTGTATAAAAAAATGAATGCTTTGGGTAAACTTCCTTATAAGATGTTCAACAGAGGTGAATGAAATTGGTCTAATAAAAACATGTCCACGGCCGTCACGGTTTTGTTTAGTCATCAATTTATTTTTAGTTTGACACCTAGTTATAACTACAGAGATCGTTAACATTAGATATGGAAAGGAAAGCAATACGTCACATTAATTAATACTAGACAAATTTACTACAAAACGGTTTCGAATATTACAAATAGCGTGGCGAAAGGGCAAGCTTTTTATTTAAAAACACTCAGTTATTAGGTCATTAATTACCTGTCTGGTTCTCAACAAACTAACTAAACAAATTATAGAATGTGTAAGGTTGTTAGTACTTAGGTTCTAAATTAAGATATGAACTAAATATTCTATCCAAAATAATACTCGTAAAGTGCAGTTAGGTTTACTTCAAATCACGCGTGCAGGCAAGTGTAAGCTTTTCATTATGCAAGCCATTATCAACTTGTAGCCGGCGTGTAACCCACTTATGTGAATTGAAGTTAAAATATTATATGAAATTTAAACATTATATAATTATTATTTTCGAACTTCAGTATTGTCGGCACCTGTCTGTTAAAAACGTGTTTGAAACCAAGTAGTACCAAGGTTGCTTTATCAAAGATTTATTTGCTTGCCAAGCTAATTCTGGCTATTACTGATATATGAAGAAGGAGATCATCGTAAACAAACTTGGATATACAAAAGACCCCGGGGATAATTAATACGCTCACCTTTAAAAGAAGCACCCGAACACAAGAAACGATAAGAATACTATGTATCTTAATGCACTAAAAGTAATTTTAAAAAGTAAGAAATGGGAATTCACATAAAATAATTTTAAACAAAAAAAACCGACTTCAAACGGGAGGGAAACTAAAAAGTTAAAAATAAGTTTACTTAGCAGAAAGTAATTCGTATTTTGATTTAGTTAATCAGAATTTTGAAGTTGGTGCCAAGCAAATACTATAAGAAGTATAAGAACCTTACTACAATATTAAATTAGGATTGGTTATACCTATACCTAGGTACCTAGTTATTATTTTACTTGGCACCAACTTCAAAATTCTGATTAACTAAATCAAAATACGAATTACTTTCTACTAAGTAAACTTTGAAGTCGGTTTTTTTTGTTTAAAATTATTTTATTTTACGATTTTCAGTGATGGGTAGACTTAAATTTGCTTAGGTTTTATTTTTGTACGAACTAAACATTTTAGTATATTGAACCGTATGAAGTAAGCCCGACATGACTGCTAAGGAATGCCCTCGACTGTCTATCATCATCATCATATCAGCCAAAAGACGTCCACTGCTGGACATAGGCCTGGCCGGTCGTTCGCCGCCCTCATCCATCGGTTGCCCGCCACCTTTATAAGGTCGTCGACTGTCTATGGTCACTTGTAATGGCACTTTAAACCCATATGGGTGCAAAGTTCTCATCATAAGAAATGATTTAAGTACAAACACCAAGTAATTGCTGCAAATCGTTGTCAAGTTCCCTCGACTGTCTTTCGGTTCCATCATCAGATCGACTCCAAACCTTCACTAAATAGTAGTGCCTTAAGATACTTATTGAAAAAGTAACAAATGCACTAGTCTTCAGTACGATTTTCGAAAGTTTCCCTCGGTTTCCCTGGGATGCCATCATCAGATCCTGGTTTCCTTATCATGGTACCACACTTGGGATATCTACTTTCCAACAAAAAAAGAATCATCGAAATCGGTTCATAAACGACGACGTTATCGACGTACACACATAAAAAAAATATATATATATATATATGGTCGAATTGAGATACCTTCTCCTTTTTTTGAAGTTGGTTAAAAAGACTGATATCATAGTTATCTATGTATGGAATTGACATAAGTGAATGTTGGCGTTAACTTATATCAATTTTATACTTCTTATAATCTATTCTATTATATTCACTTTATTAGCATTTTTGCCACTTGTCTAAGCCCTCAGGTCAATGCAGCTCCATGATACACACGCGAGTATAGCAATCACAGAATATTACAGTAAGGGTTTGAAGTATTAAAATAAACGACAAGTACAGGCAGCCTAAAATATAATCTATCTTATATTTATTAGAATAACAGTAGACGAAACTAACCAACTTAATGATAAACAAAGCCGCCAGTATCTTTCATTTGGAGAAGACAGTCTACAGTCCGATCATAGTAGATAATGTTTTTAGAATGCAATTGATTTGTAATAAAAATCGGGCGGCAATTCTCAATCAATAGGGTCATCTGGTCAAAACTAAGTATGCAGAACCGATAGATCTATAGCTAGATTGGCTATTTTAAGTAGTAGTATAATAACGGCCAAGAGTGTAATGATGAAAGAAAGAAAAGAAAGAAAGAAAACTTTTATTGTGATATAAAAGACGACGTACATAGATACCTATAAAAAATAAAAATACATTTAAAAAAAAAAAAAACAAATACTTCATATCATTAAACAATTTTTTTTTTTTAATAATTACGACCAATATGTCCAACAAATAATTTCTAATACAATTAAAATAGCAGTGGTAACGTGGTAACAATAAAAATGATTTGTGTTTTTGAACTGTGTCAAACTTTCAAAACTTGCATAATCTGATGCTTATAACATTTCCTACACTTTAAAAAAATAATCAAGATTCTTAGGCAGTAAATATATTTAATGTGAGTGTTAATAATACAGTGTAGTTTTGTGAATAATGTCTACATTGTGTGGTATACACCTAAGTATCTATAGTATATTGTTTTAATATTTCCGGTACTTAAAAAGGTAGAAAAAAATAAAGGGTTTCTGCTTTTGATTACAAGCCTTGGTTGTGGGGGATAACATACAATTAACGAACTCAAAGTACATCTAATTGAAGATCACGATCACGATTTGACCCGTGCGGAAATTTTTACTACTTCCACTGCGAAACAGATAAAGTCAAAAATTTTGTAAAAATAATAAATAAACTAAACTGATTTTTGAGATAAAATGTAGCCTATGTCCGTCTTCGGCACTGAATTTATCTACATACCAATTTTTACTGAAAACGGTTAAGCCATTTAAACGCTGAGCGGTAACAAAAACACACACATACATACACACAAACTTTCGCATTTATAATATTAATTGGATAGGCAAAGTCTATTTCTCAAGAGGCTAAAACAAGTAAGTAGGTATATGTATGTACTAGAGACTAATACGTATAAAGCTAAATCGACCAGTCTGTTAGATCGATCCAATGTGCGCTGCGATGTGTTCTGTTATGTGCATCATCACAAAATGCACAACGTTTGTTTTGTGTATTATCACTGCAGTTCCGGAATGTTTGATGTGCATACAACTGTAAAATCTAAGCTTTTAAAGACGTTATTGTAGTGAGAGTAAAAGCTACGCTATGTGATACGTCATAACGTAGCTATTTAGTTGCTCGGTTGGCACTAAAGTACAACAGGTTAATAACATTAAGATCTCTTAAGTCTAGATATGCTTATTTATAAATTACAGACCGCTCAATGCATAAGGATAATCTTCTAATTTCATCATCAATTTAGCTGTAAGATGTTCACTGTTGCAACAGATATCGATCATAAGCTGTCTTACAAACCTACAATTCATAGACACATTTTTATTCTCTCTCGACTCGGCTCAATATTTTTAGTTCACACATTTTACTTAATGTGGAAATTGAACCTACAACCTCTTGTCTCGCATTACTCGCATCCAGTCTCACTGCGTTACCAAAGCGGTCAGTATGACTATAAGAGATCGTTTCATCACAAAGGTTCTTTAAACTGCCTAATTACTTTCAGCAAACCTTTTTGCCGGTCCCTGAATTAATAAGGCTTAATTTCAAAAGGACCTTGCAAAATATTCTTATTGTGTGTCATTTTATATTTTAAAGTGCTCCGGGACACCGAGCCTTGTTCATTGGGAGATGATTTACTAAATAATATATTGCCAAATAAAGTAAGGATTTGATTATAGAACCTGATTCAATGTTTACCTGGTTAAAGGTAGAGCGGACACTACTAATTGACTCTCAGATAAATAATAAGACTAATTAAAAAAAGAAACGCAGCTACATAACATCTAACCGAACTTTTTCCATAAAAAGATGTTCTTCAATTCAAAATAAAGGCCAGGAATTTTTATATAAACGGGACAAGAAGGAAAATTTCGGAAATATCGTTTCATACAAAATGTATATGAAAGAGCATATGTCATGGAGACACGGACATAGTGCTCTTATAGAACGTGGCACACACAGGGCTGAGCAAACAAGATGACGTGTGGCGTTCCGTTTGACGTTGTGCCGAAGAGACTTTATAAGCAATTAATCTAGTCTCTCCGTCATTACCATTTCGCTAAGTGTAGTGATTACAACTCTCTCTTGAGGCCAAAAATTGTGTAGTCTGTTGTGTCCATTAAGTAGGTATCAGTGGCGAAGGGTCCATATAACCTGATTTCTACCGGCTTCCCTTTGAGATAAATCACAAAGACTATAATATCTATTAAAGTGTAGAAATAGACCATACGTCGTGCTTCAAGCTAAGCAATTTTTGCGCCGGCTTCCCTCTTACAAAACGTCACTCTTCGCTACTGGTAGGTATTATATATTTGTTAAGATGGTTGATAGGTAAGAAGTTGTTTTTATATGCCGTAATAGTTTTACAAAAACTTAATTAGTATTTTAAACATCTATGGCACAATTGTAGCTTTTTTATATTATTGCAAAACATTTAGACAATTCGTACAGCAATCCAATTGGCTGTATATAATTAGATCGTTCCATGACAAATCAAATTGCTGCATAGAATCGTAATTTCCATGTCAGCGATTTCGCACCGATTGAGTAAGTAAAGTAACAGCATTAAAAGCTCATAGTGTAGCACTGACTTAAAATTAATTCTTCACAGGAAAGAGACGAAACGTAGACCAACACTAGAAACCAAGCATTAGTTACCACTCGATAATATCTTTCAGGCTATTATGACTCTTGTTTCCAAATGCATAAAGTATATAGTTTATTAAACTGCATTCTGAATAACACAGGTATGTAGGACTTTTTGTTGATATTTCTGTTTTAATAAGGAATTTAAAAATTCTTTATTCTCTTATAACAGTCCAAATTGGGTGTGAATGTTTTTTGTGTGTTTATTAATAGTTTTTGAGTTGTTTATATTAAATTTTGTGAGGTCCTCGTGAAATTGTGCCTATTATTAACTTAGGGACCGGCGAAAAATGTTTGCAGAAAGTAATTAGGAAGGTTAAAGAACCTTTCGGCAAAGAAACAAGGGCTAATAACATATGTTGCTTGTATTTTATGAATGGAAACGAACCATTAAAAGTAAATTAGATTATTTTTGTTACGTATCTTCCTCTTCATTTCCTTTGAATAATTTAGATTTAATGAAAAACATTGTTTTCGGAATAAACAAACATGTATATGCTTTCGTATTGTTCGTTTTCTTTTATCTATTTTGTTTGTGTACTGTATTATATTCAGATATAGGTTGTATAGATGTAAATATTTTGCTAATGCCTGGTAGAGTTGGTGCTTTCCGAAACCAGATACTGCCAAATCATTTTGAAATGAATTGATCTATTACGTATAATATGTGTCCTTTAACTAACTTCCAATGTAAGCTCTACCGTAAATTAAATGAGTCCCTACATTCCTACCTATGAACGTAACATTTATTATGATTTGTATATCCATAACCAATATTGCTGATGTTGACAATAATTCATTCTCAGTACTGCTTACCTGTAGGTAAGTAGACCACCAAGGAGGTTTTAAACGTTGTGTATCGTTATGTTGATAATTATTTTGCATTTATAATTAAACTTACTTGATTACATTTAATTTACCTGCATAAGTACTTGTTTTTTCTTTAAATCTTTGTTTCGTCATTTTGATAAAACCTTAAGTATACGATACATCTATACTATTATATAAAGCAAAAAGTGTTTGTTTGAACGCAGTAATCTCTGGAATTAACAGTTAGATTTCGAATAATTCTTTTTGCGTATGATAGCCCAATTCTTGAGGAAGATATGTAACATTACGTTATTGGCAATGATAGCGGAGCAGTAAGCAGAGACGCGGGTGATACCGTACTGGCAAGCTAGTACTTAATAAAGATGCACTTTTGTATTAACACATGACTGATTGTTGTGCGATGAATGATATTGAAAGATGGAGCGAACTGAAAGATGCATATGTCCAATAACGGATTGCCGTAGCCGTAGGCTTGATTGTGATGAACTTAATGAAAAGCGCTTTAATATCATTAACTGCTCTTATAAAACTATATTTATAAATACTTAATTTCTATCGCTTGTTACGAAATATCTAACAAACCTTAAACACAGTTGAACTTAGACGTCGATATCGAATTAAAAATAACGAAAGTCTTGCATCAGTCAAATTGGTGCTTAAGAGGTGGGCTAGAGTATTGGTGCCTTTGTCGGCGCACAAAACGGCACAGGTTGTAATTTGATAAAGTTGGACCGCCTACAACACGAACCTTTCTTTGAGGGGTGCCCACGCAAGCTATGATCTAGTAAAAATGTGTATCTTTTTGGATGTGGTACATACATACATACTTACATACTTACTATATGTATAGTTACTAAATTACTAATCGGTTTAAATGAGTACCTAAATAACTGACGTTCTTTATGTTACTGCAAATTTAATCATTATTTGCTTATTTTTTGTTTATCCATCAAATATATCACGTTCTCACGCTCATCATAAATTGCTTGTGGACCAACAAACAGTGTTATCTTTTCATTTTATAACAACATTATGCCAAAAACAAACTCACGGCTAAACAAATTTCAACATCACATCTGCTCGTTGCAACTGAGCACACTTGTTTCTACTGCCTTCTCCAAAAATGTAATTTTTGAAGGTTCTTGGATCAAAATTATACAGGTTTAATTAAATCGACATTAATCCAGGACTATTTGGGGATAGAGACGCTTTTGACGTTGTGCCTCTGTCATTATGTTGTTACCTTAAGTTTGGGCAGACGCTACAGGAATTTTGTACTTCAGTCGATTAATATCGAGACTTTTTTTGGTAATAATGTTATGATAGGAAGATTGTATGTAGGCTTTATGTAATTTTATATCGAAATCGATTTGAAGGCTAAAAGGTTTTCAATTGGTTTTCATTGCAATATTTTTCAATTCCAGAATTTTCTTTACGTTGCGTGGCGGCGAGTGTGCATCCTTTACTTAACTTAATCGTCTTATAATTTTTGTTTGTTCCATATAATTGTTAAGTTTAGATACTGGTAGGTATAGAATCTGCTTGAAATTTAAAGTCTGAAATGCGTGTCGCGTTATTAACATTGGTTGGCACTATTATTGTATTAGGAATTAGCATCTGTTTTGTTATTAATTATTTCGAACGTTATTGTATCCAAAATCAATTATTTTTAATATTATTTCATAGGATACGATACATCCTTAATCCAGCTAACAATATACCACAATACATTTTAGACCTAAACACATTATTACGACTCACAGACAACAAAGTGCTTAATATCAAAAACGTTTTGTCAACCAAATCCCTTCTTTGTTAAAACCAGTTAGCAGATTTAAAAAGGGGTATTAATATTACAATAATTTATTATATCAATAATTTTGTTTTTAATCCGGCCTATTTTTATAACAGAATTTTGTTTATGTTTGTATCTCTGTGGGCCTAGAGAAAGAATTTGGAAATTTGCATAACAATAAACAGTACAGCTCTAGACGGTTCACCACTGTCTTATTTGCATTTTCGCATGCCAATGAATATACTCTTCAAATTGTTCGCTGAATTGTAAAGGTGACGTCACCATCTCAGACAAAGTAAATGTATGGACACATCACAAAGAATATAGACAATTACTTTATAGACAAAGAATATAGACTGAACTTATGTTTTTATTAACAAAAATTAATAAGTCATTAAGTACACAGAGGCTTATCCGAACGCTCACTTCATAACTATATCTACAATATCTTTTTATGTAGATGTTTTTTTTTATATTTAGTTTATTTAACAAATAAGTTATCGTGCAATTAAGATCTCTCTAACGGCAATCTTGACAAGTTTTTGTAATCATGGTTTTTGTCGCCATTGCTAAATACACAATTGAGTTTCTCTTTCTTGTTTTAAATTACTTAGGTACCTACTTTTCTAAGATCGAATGTCTAAGTATATAAATTATATATTATTCTTTAAATCTGTAATTGTACGTTGATTAAGGGCGTTCCGTCACGTATGACCTTGAGCGTTTCGCTTCCTCACCACCCCGCGCCTCACCCGAAAAAAACATTGCGTGCGAGTTCGCCCTCTAGCGGCAAGTAGCAGTACCACAACTATAAGACAATGACCTTACTTGTCCGAAACCGCAGAGCTAAAATCTGATAGACGCGCCAATAATGAATTATTTTTTTAGTATCTTTTATTATTTCGTTTAGTAAGTATGTATATTTTTTAGTATATATTATTTATATATTTATTATTTATATAGTAGCGAAAGCAAAGATAAGTGTTTAGAATCATGACGTTTGTTAAATATGTAGTAGAAATAAAAATAACTATTGTGGGTTAAAACAATAAACTCAAAACCCAGCTGCTGTGAAATGTATTACCTGATCAAAAAAGCCGTTTTAAACGATTTTTATGAATTATTGAATACAAAAAAATATTTAATAATATATATAATATTAATATTTTTTGAAGTCGCTTAAAAATTAAGTCCCAATGACAATACACCATTGTGATAAATTCCTATAATTGACATGATATGTATTCTTCAACTAATACTAGTACACTTTAGTTTAGTAACCCTGCCGAGTTTATACTTATTTAGTTATAGTTATATATATATATATATAGGTTTTTTGTACATGAACAAACTAAAACATTTTGACTTAAAAATGTATTAACATCCTATTAATATTATAAATGCGAAAGTTTGTGTGTGTGCACGTATGCGTACCTCATCTTCATTTATATTTTTACTATTTGCAATAGTGTCGCTAGTATCATGAAGCCGCTATGCTAGCAGTTTGAGACAATTTCTATTAAAATAGCAGAGGAGTGCGTTACCTCAGCAAAATGTTGATAAAAATGTGCTTATAAGAGGTGAGAGTATAACAGATAATTAGTGCGTCGTAAGGAGTAATTTGTTTGCCTATAGCAAAATTTGTTTGCATTATAGTTTTAAAGTTATTCGGAAAAAAAACAGATTTTGCTGGGGTAACGTTTGAAACATTACCCCAGCAAAATGTCTTTTCTTTAAATTATCCAGGCAGAGTCACGTTGGTAGACCAGTATGAATAAAATAACTGTATCAATAGTACTAGTACATGACTTTTTAAAACAATACTGAAAAATTCAATCTTTATTTATGCCCGTCTGATTGTTAAGTGTTCAAAATTAGCTCTTACAAAAGCCAAGAGTTTTCATAACTTTCTAACTCCACTGCGTCTTCATGGACTGATGATATGAGGTCCTGCATCAATAATAAAAAAGCATCTCATAAAGACCACCTAGCCAGCAGTTTGAAACAATAACTTTTGAAATGGTGGCTACCACTTAGTCTTTTGGATCCCACTGACTGTATCATAAGGCAGAGTGAAGTCACTTCGATAGGCAATTGTACGGCACGGTTATATTGATGTATGTAAAGTAAGGTTTTGTGCAAGACAACTTTTTCTTGGTTCTGTAGATACGTACCGCTACCAAACTCGAGTAACAAATCAGACTACACTTGTGCATTTTCTACTATACATTGTATTTGTATATTGTATGAAATGGCAAATCTTGCGGAGTGTATAGGCTTGGAGCCTATTAAATGCAAAACAATTTTGAAGTGCTACAGACTGTGGACCTCCTAAGCACTATTTAATTTCATCAGCCTTAGTCCACGAGGTAGGAATAACAGGCACAGTCTGCCGAAAATGAACACAAAATAGTAGGACTGTGATAGCCACTCATGAGTTGGTGTTGTCTGATATCTGGTCCACTGCTTTTAGCGCTTTACAGTTTGCCATAGTAAATTCATCCTTTATAATAATTCTTCTATCGCGCAGCCAAATCAGTAGAAGGATTATCTACTCTACGAACACGAATCTAATCGAAACAAAACGCTGTTCTGTCTCGAGCAAAGATGTATACAGAATATTATACTAAATGATTCATAATTTATTTCCATCCTGTAATCTCGCTTATTGATACATTTTGACATAAAATGATTTTTTTTGTATTAATTATATATGACATAATGCCCGAGCCATAATTGTACAGTTAAGTACACATTTTGTATTGTTTTGTTAAAATTGTATACTTACTATTATTAAAATTATACATTGTGATTTGTAAAATAGAGGTGTTCACAATGTACATCGTGAACTCCTGTGGTAAATTAAGTTTATCTTACTTTATACTTATATAGAATATTAACAGTTTATATAATACTTACATAGAAACATTTATTACAGTTCACATGTTGCCTTTACCTTTTGTAGCAATATGCAAATTGAGGCAGCCTGTAAAGCACACATTTTACTTTTTATTTTTCTTTGCAACATAGAAAGCTGTAAGTATTTAATTACCTATAGAGTTAAGTGTATTGCCTGTGTCACTTTGCATGCTACTTGAAACTGTAACTTACAAAAATTGTAATAACCTGGCGATTAAAAAGAGTGGCCTGAGTTTCTTGCCAGTTCTTCAATTCTTCTTCTTAAAATTCTTTTAAAATTGTTCTTCAGTTAATTTGCTGACATTTTGTAAATTTTGACGTTCATAAGTGTTAATTTAATTAACCTATATGAATTAACATATTTTCATTTTCCTTATTTACTTTCGGTTCATCTGGATATAACTTCAGTAAATCGTTCTGTATATTGTATAGCCAGCAAACATTTTACGGAAGTAGATCTTTTAGAATAAGCGGGACGGTTTGGCTGGAGATGTGCATTTAACATGTACATAACGACGTAAAATGTAAGTTTTGTCTGACAATCAGTGGTCCGAAGGCATAGTTACCTCCTCGGTCCTCTTTATTTCCTTTTTCTCCCACAGTATCTTTACTCTGTATGGCCACCACTGCACTGAATTTGAAACAGCACCATACACCAGCAAAACTGAATTCAAATGATGGAGCTGATAAGGATTTTCAGTTACACATGCTTTAAACAAAGCGTCATCATTCCTATGTTGATTATCTTCTAGTAAGTGCCCGTACGTAAGGTACACAATATCATGTACCCTTAGCAAAATAAGTAACACGAACAATTTCCAAAGTAGACGCATTGTACCCACAGTTTGAGTGATTTGGATGTACCGTGAAAATTACCTCGCTAGAGATTCATTATAAGTATAGATTACTGCAATATGTACATACAAATATATGTGTACATACATATATATGTATGTACGTACATATTGCAGTATTGTAAATGTATAATATAATGCAAAATCGGTAAAGTAGAACTAATGTAATATTATCGCTAAGTAACGGATCCATGCGGACGACGTCACGGGGTAGTTTTACAGTACATACACTTATAATCAGAAATCAGAAATCAGAAATCAGAAATTTTATTTGTTAACATAGGTACATAACAAAGGTCTTGAGATCATAAAAATAGTGCGCTATGTTTTGCCTACATACAAGGCATACAAACATTTTACAATAAGTTTATATATAATATAATATAATAAAGATACATACATACATACATAGAGTGCTAAAACATAATTCTTTTGCCTTTACCTAGTTAGGTAAAGACTGTACAAAAAAGAGTAGAATTCTTTATACTGTGCCACCGTGCCGGGTCTATTACTTTCTACATACACCTATCACTCGAAAAATATGGTATTAGTTTTGTTATGTCCAGTAGACACTCAACAATATATTATTTAACTTTAGGATTAAAAATGCATATAGTACGATAATAAAGGAACAGAGAGTAGGATTTTTAATTTACCTAATTGTGATAATTTCACAGTCTTCAAATATTTTAGTTTGGTTAGAGACTAAGACGTTTTGTAAAGCCTTTTTTTCTTCCTTTCTTGCAATCAAATAAATAAATCAAAATAAGATGCATTGAAAGTAGAAGGGTAGGTATTTACTTTAGCCTAGTATCTTATCACTGATTTTAACAGCTCATGAAAAAAAATCTAACGAGGTAAATACTTAAATATTTTATCGGCATTACTTACCGATAGAATATTCAAGTACACACCGTATGTATATATAGAATGTATAGGTATTTATGCTCGTGCAAGATAACGTAGATAGTTAGGTACCTAACAGCAGCGTGTATGGTTGTTTTGTGTAGGTACCTAACTAGGTCGCAAACCGACGCATGTCACGTATAATCATTGTAATTTGAGTTCTATGCTAGTTGTACGACCGACGCCGACGTTCGTGTTCCGACCGAAGCACCTCGTACATGTCGGTCGGAATCGGAAAGCGCCCTTGCCACATGAGTAAATATCCAAGTTAGATATTTTACTCATGTGCCCACCTACCACACACCTAGTACGAAATGATAGTAGACATAGACAATATTGTAGCAAGCTCATATTCATATCCCTAGGGTATATAACAGCAGAAATTTACTGATTCTTGAGGCCTGGTGTTGCCTTGATCTTATCACGAGCGACAATAGGCTCACCACCTGCTACCTAGTTTACGTGGAACTAAACATAATTAAAGGATATCCTAGGTAAAGTAAGGTAAGTATCTCAAAGAAGGTATTTTACTAAAAATATGAAGGTAGGTATACACCTACTTACAGGATATTCATGTGTTGAATCTTTTGCATTTGTATTTGTTTCAGTCGTGAAATTTTAGTCATATTGATGAAAAATAGTAATAAATGTAGGTAAATACCTATGTATTTAATACACTAAAAAAATCTAAATAACTAATCTAATTTATTTGCAACACTAAATCTATACACACAATTTTTTTTTTTTGATATTATTTATTTGCAATTATTGAATTACGTAAATAATTTTTAACAAAACCGCATACGTCCGTCCGTCAGAAGGGCTTGCGCCGCTCTGCCGCTCTGCCTCCCGTCGCCCGCGCAGAGCCCCTGCGACGCTGATTCAGCCAAATTATCAATAACTATTGAAACATTATCCTAATAAATGAAATAAATCTATAGAGTTGACATTTGGTTTATTCCGGTTGATTCAATATAACTTTTATATTTATAACTATAGTAATTACAAAGTAATATTTCGATATAAGTGAAATCACGTTGTTTTAATATCGTTAGTATAAGTTATATAATCAATTATTGTAAATAATTCTTCTACTATTCTAAAGTTCATGAATCAAAGTATATTGTAGGCAAAAAAAAAAAGAATAAATAGCATTAGAATCTACTCAATTATCGAGATGAAAGTCGCGGATTTCGTCGAAATTTCGTCGGAACCACCTTAATAAGAAAAACAGTGAATTAATACGGGTTGTCAGCTAATTCAAAAATGTTTTAATTAATATTTTGGCAGAGTAAAGAAATTGTACAACAAATACTTACTAGTTTCTTAGATTAACAGAATAAGCAGAAGCTATGCGATAACATCGTTAGCAAAAATATTTTTTTGTTCCAATCCGTCACACTAAATTGTGTCACGTGAACAAATGGTCGCGGGACATGGACGAAAAAAAGGAAATTAATTTGTCGGGTCACGGCATCCCTTATCTGCATTTCGCTTACAAAAACTAAATTGTTCTAAATCCTTAAGAAAATAAAACTTGGAAAACAAACCACCTTGTTTTTAGAGTAAAAAAAATCAGTCTTGGGAATCAAAGACCCATTAGCAAATCCGTCAACTCAGGTAAAGGGAACTTATTGGAATAGTTCCAAAAATTAGGCCCATTATTTTAATTATAGAGCAAACAAATTTCGAACCTTTTGGTGTATTTTAAAGTATGTATAATTATCTGACTACACCAATTATAAGAATGTTTTAAAGGGTACTTAAATAATTACGAATGATGAGTCAAACGGTTAGAATGCATTTTAGGGCAAACCTTATTTTACTGTCACATTTAGAATACTAGGAATGGTAGTAATTTTTGAAGATTTAACAATTTAAAACATGATAAAATAAATTAATGTTTTGTTACTGTTAACGCAAGGGAACACTGAGAGAGATACGATACGGATTACTCTCCCCTGGTCTTTCCATAATCTTTCCCTGACAGCCTTCAGTCAAGGCAAACCGGCTTCACACAGGATTACCCATGTCATTGATGTGGAAAGTGATATAAAGCAATGGATCTCGCTTTAATCACCTGCGCTCTTTAGGATTATTGAGAATCCCTGTTGTTTGATAAATAGGGGAAAACAAGGGAACGTCAGGAAATATTACAAATTGTTGACCAATTTTAGCTTAATCTGTGGATTTAGTTTTTAAATAATATAGCTATGTTATTATAACATGTGCCTACACATGTTTATCAGTCTTTATTTAACACACAGCTTAACAGCAGCCATAAATAACCTTTGTTATCTTCTATTATTATTTTCAAACACATAAAGATTGCAACCTAGAATTTCAACCAAAATGGATTCCATTAAATCTCCTCATAACTCGTTCGCAGCAAAATATGAGGTGCAAATATGAACGCCTTATTTAGCAATGTCGGAAATAATCCAGTTCCCGGTAGCCTGAGAAACTTCTAGTTGCACGTCTCCTGGCATCTAAATCATAAAGATTCATTCTGAACATTGTAGCAATCTGATGAACGAGTGCGGTCCAAACAGCCTACTGCCGGGTTAACACACCGTGATATCGTACTCGACGGTCCTCAAAGATTGCAGATCTTTCGTCTCGAGTGCTGCTACTAGTTGAAGTGAGATAGGTGATAATGTGATTAGTAGAACGATACTTGATAGGCCCGCGGCATTCGATTCTCAACTGCACAAAAACCAAGCGACGTCCACGCTACACGCACGCATTCAAAGCTCTGATTACACAACATGACACGCACACACACGTGCGCTGTGGGATTAACGTCAGACAACCCGTTTCCTGTTACCTGCTCAAGAGCAAAAAGCAGACGTCGCTCAGTAATTTAGAATTAATCTCACATTTGAAATCCAAACACTGATTTTATGAGTTAAACTGTATTAAGTAGAGAACTTTGAAAAAGCTATCAGAGAAGATTAGATCGATTAGAACATTGGAATCGTTTAACCATTTAAAGTCTCTATTTTCTAACACCAAAAATGTCTGTAACAAATCCGTACAGCGGATGCAATCTACGGGACTTAAAACAAACAATTACTTCGGTTTATTTGAAAAGGAGAGAAAAAAGTGGAGCAATCAAATCGGTGCAGCTACCATGCGGCAAAAAACTTCGGTCTGGGTTATACGCGCTAATAAATAATTTATTTGCTTAAGAATTATTAAAATGGAGGGGATAACATCGTCTGATTTTGATCGTCATTTCTATCAACTTTTAAAATTTAAAAACGTAGTTAAAGTGACATAGCTACAATAGTAGGATATATGGTCTCGCGAAGTTTTTTGTAGATATTAATATGTTATATAATATTGTAGAGCATTTTTTTGTTTTATCATCAATACTTTCCGCAGCGCATGCGGTGAAAGACATTTTCTGGCTATTTTTTTACACATTGGGTTGGTTTTAGTATGGCTTTCCAAGGATCTCTATTTTTTTTAGTTATATATATATATATATATAGTCTATGTTACTCAGTGATAATGAACAATACAAAACAACACAAAATGTACTAACTGTTTAAATAAGGCTCAGGCATCGTGTCTTTAATAATTACATACTACAAATACTTGTAATAATCATTATAAATATGTCAGAATTTTACAATAAATTTATGTCAAAAAATTATTTGTGAAAACATGTAGAATGGAATGGTAGAATGGGATTTACAACTGTAATTAATACAATTCAAATAATTTTCTTGCACGAATACTTTCGAATTAATTTTAGAATGCAAACATCGTTGCTGACCACAGGGTGGAAGGAATTTAGTGTCACAATCTCGCAAAAACAATGGCCATTTTATCCGAGCTATCGCTACACGATCGATAACAGACACACATTTAAAAAGTAAAGATGTCTGTCAAAGAGCTTGCCGCAAATCCTTTGTATTCTACAACATTTTGACATGGACAAAGAAACGGACCAGCGTCATTATAGCCTATTGTATCGAATTAAAATTTTCCCCAATGCGAACTCGTCAAACGTAAAACAATTCGATACGCGTTTGAATTTGTTGTTTAGGCTGGTTTCAATTCAATTTCTTCGTTGTCCAAGCCGCTCGCGTGAATTGGGTCGCGTAAACGGGTCCGCCCTTTTGGGACCAAAATGTTATTTTTTTCACACAGATTGCGCGTTCTTTGATCTCCAGAATGTGTGCGTTAAGCGTTTCCTTCGCTTTGTGCTAGCGCTGTGTGTGTCTTGTATAGACGACGCTTTTCGACAACGACACCCAGCGGGATGTAAAAATCAAGCAACAACGAATCACAATGATTTTCCTTTTACTTTTTACGTCTAGAAGGGGTGAATTTAAATTTAATAAAAATTTAACTTATTTGTGAATATAATTATTATGTGACTAAAGAAAATACAGTTTCCATAATATTAAAGAAATTTGTCATAGTAGTTACAAAATTTCTAATCACAAGATACTTAACCCGGCGTAAGAAGTGTGTCAAGAACTCGGAAACTCATTCTTGACACAGTTCAGTGTTATGAACATTACTTCATCCATACCAGGGAGAGTTTAGCACGTCGTAAACTGTAGGATCCATTACGTGGGGGCGCTCGAGATTATTCTCGGCATACTTTATGAGCTGGCGTTGAACATAGTCCAATATTTTTCAATGCTTTTTTCTTTTATTATTCGGGTTTTGCAAGTGAATTGTGAGTGTGAAATATTTAGTTTCTGACGTTCGTGCAAAAAGCTCATTCAGGTCGACGGTGGATGGTTACGAGCGCTCCAAGTCAGAGGTCGCACAGAACTGTGCCTAGCACCTCATAAACAGTTCTCACTTGTTAAATTGACAAGATTTTCAGTATTACGTACATTTAACTTACAAGTAAACAAGATATAATCAGAATATAGTCTAATACTTTACTAGAATAGTTAATATATGTCCAAATCATCCAAAACCAAGCGACGTCCACGCTACACGCACGCATTCAAAGCTCTGATTACACAACATGACACGCACACACACGTGCGCTGTGGGATTAACGTCAGACAACCCGTTTCCTGTTACCTGCTCAAGAGCAAAAAGCAGACGTCGCTCAGTAATTTAGAATTAATCTCACATTTGAAATCCAAACACTGATTTTATGAGTTAAACTGTATTAAGTAGAGAACTTTGAAAAAGCTATCAGAGAAGATTAGATCGATTAGAACATTGGAATCGTTTAACCATTTAAAGTCTCTATTTTCTAACACCAAAAATGTCTGTAACAAATCCGTACAGCGGATGCAATCTACGGGACTTAAAACAAACAATTACTTCGGTTTATTTGAAAAGGAGAGAAAAAAGTGGAGCAATCAAATCGGTGCAGCTACCATGCGGCAAAAAACTTCGGTCTGGGTTATACGCGCTCGATGTAACGGGCGAGGCAACAACGACGCCACGTAATAAGGTAGCCTATAAGAACTTAGCAGATCAAGTCTACGTACTCGAAGGTATACTACTTTTATTCAACGATAACTCAGATATTTATAACCAAAATAAAATAAATGTGTAATTTATTTTTGTAAGCTATAAGAATAGCTTAAATTTTAATGTTTTCCAAATTGTCAAATACGTTTGTACATAATTAAACACATAACACATAATCATCATACCGGCCCATTATTAGCAGAAAAAGGCTTCCTCTGTATGAGAGACCCTAATGTATACCTTATTTGTATGAGAGGAGGCCTTTATGAGGAAAGGAGAAGGTATGAGCACGGAAGGCGGATTGGCGATTTCAGACTTACTCAGAAGTCCAGGTTATTTCACGATATTTTTCTTCACCGGACTGACGTCCGTCTAGATAAACTTAGAAACTAAAGGCTTGAAATATGACATTCGTACTTGCCCGGGTTCGAACTCCCGACCTCAACAACACATAAATATACTGTACTACGTGGCTAAAGAAGTAATGGAAGTTAAATTCGATTAATCATGAAAGTCGATAGATCAACAATTTCTAATCGTGATCGAAAACCATGCATCAGTTGGGAGCCCGTAACTAATTATAGGCAAGGTGACATACATTCCTTGAAGCAGTCCGCCAGGGGTACCGTAGCAAAATAGTTATAGATTTTCATAAATAACGCATAAGAAAGATTTGAACAATAAATAG
Organism: Parascotia fuliginaria; assembly: GCA_963082885.1. Taxonomy (NCBI): domain Eukaryota; kingdom Metazoa; phylum Arthropoda; class Insecta; order Lepidoptera; family Erebidae; genus Parascotia; species Parascotia fuliginaria. Next base: position 5,251,355 of record OY720180.1, on the reverse strand, counting down.
CATAAATTCGTTTCGCCTAAACCAGCTGTGCTAAGGAGCATGTTGAATTACGTGATTTGATACGCACCTCCATCAACTTGGGCTTTGTCAAGGTAAGCTAATAAAGTTTAGCAGATGTGATCTTCTGAACAAGGCTACAACAAATGAAAGTTCGAGCTTCATAATAACGGAATGTGTAATGTGCGATGATCTAGGCTGTTTTATGTTAGTATTAATTTACCCAAATATCGTAAGGATAAATATTATAAATATTTATGTTTATTCATTTAGGTTAATTAAATGTAATTGTAATTTTTAACGTTCCTAAGTGTTACTTAGGAACGTTAAAAATTACAAAATGTCAGCCAGTTAACCCACAGCCAGTTCGCTGACGTGAGGGTAGGGCCATGAGAATAATTAGCAAGAAACTCAGGCTACTCTTTTTAATCGCCAGGTTATTACAATTTTTGTAAGTTACAATTTTAAGTAGCATCCAAAGACGCAGGCAATACACTTAACTCTATAGGGAAGCAATTATGGCTTTCTGTTGTTAGAAAAAATAAAAATTAAAAGTGTGCTTTACAGACTGTCTCAATTTACAAATTGCTACAAAAAAGTAAAGACTACATGTGAACTGTGGTAAATGTTTCTAATAAATAAACTGTTTATATTTGATACTAACGGCCCGCCCCGGTTTCGCACGGTTGGACATTTTTTAAACATTTTGGGATGAATAAAGATAATCTCTCTCGCCGCGTTGCTCACTGCGCTGCGTGGAGCAACACCGACGCGGCGGTGTATACACACATGTTTTGTTTATATTGACATTTTTAATTTCGTAATATCTTTTGAATGGAATGTCTGATTTTAATAATTCAAAAAGTAGTCAACAGGTATTGAAACAGTCTTTACGTATTGAATACGAGATAATAAATAATTTATTTGCTTAAGAATTATTAAAATGGAGGGGATAACATCGTCTGATTTTGATCGTCATTTCTATCAACTTTTAAAATTTAAAAACGTAGTTAAAGTGACATAGCTACAATAGTAGGATATATGGTCTCGCGAAGTTTTTTGTAGATATTAATATGTTATATAATATTGTAGAGCATTTTTTTGTTTTATCATCAATACTTTCCGCAGCGCATGCGGTGAAAGACATTTTCTGGCTATTTTTTTACACATTGGGTTGGTTTTAGTATGGCTTTCCAAGGATCTCTATTTTTTTTAGTTATATATATATATATATATAGTCTATGTTACTCAGTGATAATGAACAATACAAAACAACACAAAATGTACTAACTGTTTAAATAAGGCTCAGGCATCGTGTCTTTAATAATTACATACTACAAATACTTGTAATAATCATTATAAATATGTCAGAATTTTACAATAAATTTATGTCAAAAAATTATTTGTGAAAACATGTAGAATGGAATGGTAGAATGGGATTTACAACTGTAATTAATACAATTCAAATAATTTTCTTGCACGAATACTTTCGAATTAATTTTAGAATGCAAACATCGTTGCTGACCACAGGGTGGAAGGAATTTAGTGTCACAATCTCGCAAAAACAATGGCCATTTTATCCGAGCTATCGCTACACGATCGATAACAGACACACATTTAAAAAGTAAAGATGTCTGTCAAAGAGCTTGCCGCAAATCCTTTGTATTCTACAACATTTTGACATGGACAAAGAAACGGACCAGCGTCATTATAGCCTATTGTATCGAATTAAAATTTTCCCCAATGCGAACTCGTCAAACGTAAAACAATTCGATACGCGTTTGAATTTGTTGTTTAGGCTGGTTTCAATTCAATTTCTTCGTTGTCCAAGCCGCTCGCGTGAATTGGGTCGCGTAAACGGGTCCGCCCTTTTGGGACCAAAATGTTATTTTTTTCACACAGATTGCGCGTTCTTTGATCTCCAGAATGTGTGCGTTAAGCGTTTCCTTCGCTTTGTGCTAGCGCTGTGTGTGTCTTGTATAGACGACGCTTTTCGACAACGACACCCAGCGGGATGTAAAAATCAAGCAACAACGAATCACAATGATTTTCCTTTTACTTTTTACGTCTAGAAGGGGTGAATTTAAATTTAATAAAAATTTAACTTATTTGTGAATATAATTATTATGTGACTAAAGAAAATACAGTTTCCATAATATTAAAGAAATTTGTCATAGTAGTTACAAAATTTCTAATCACAAGATACTTAACCCGGCGTAAGAAGTGTGTCAAGAACTCGGAAACTCATTCTTGACACAGTTCAGTGTTATGAACATTACTTCATCCATACCAGGGAGAGTTTAGCACGTCGTAAACTGTAGGATCCATTACGTGGGGGCGCTCGAGATTATTCTCGGCATACTTTATGAGCTGGCGTTGAACATAGTCCAATATTTTTCAATGCTTTTTTCTTTTATTATTCGGGTTTTGCAAGTGAATTGTGAGTGTGAAATATTTAGTTTCTGACGTTCGTGCAAAAAGCTCATTCAGGTCGACGGTGGATGGTTACGAGCGCTCCAAGTCAGAGGTCGCACAGAACTGTGCCTAGCACCTCATAAACAGTTCTCACTTGTTAAATTGACAAGATTTTCAGTATTACGTACATTTAACTTACAAGTAAACAAGATATAATCAGAATATAGTCTAATACTTTACTAGAATAGTTAATATATGTCCAAATCATCGTTATAAATCTTCGACACTCTTAGTAGTTATGTATAATATTGTGTATAGAATGATCACAGAAATGGTTTATGATCATTACACAGCTATGTATTACGTCCTCGAGATATTAAGGTCGTAAATGATTACAGAAATATCATATCTCAAAATTATAATATGAAGTATGGACATAAAAAACTTACCTACGTCGCCGCGTCGTTGGATTCCAAATATTCCCGTGGGGTCCAAAGTGAGTACAATATTTCATTATAAGTAGAGAATGGTCGTTTGAGCGACCAAAATATGCGCCTTTGTTGGCTGTGAGGTCCTATCTTCCGACTCAGGTGACACTGCGGCGTTACTAATTCGCATTCGATTCGAAAAAACATAATAATTATACCAAAAGCGAAACGTGTAAATGTAATAGAACATTTTTTTGTACAATACTATTTATTATTTACCGACAGCTCGCACGACATCCGCTAATTCTTTGACTCCACAGGGTTAACTTTTAAGAGATAGTACAAAAGATGCACCGTTAAAATGTCAGAAGTGTATAAATTAATGGTGACAAGCTTTTATTTGTCTCTTTTGTCTTGAACAAAGTTGCTTTGTCTATTTAGGACATAATAATGGAAGTGTTTAACGTCAAAGCTTTTGTTGTTTTAAAAAAATAAGTACTGAGGTGATGAATAGATCGCGTGGCGTGCACGACAAGACATTGAACCGTGATTTTCCTCGCACATTAGTTAAATAGTTGAACAGAGGGATTTTGGAACGTGAAGATATTTTACTAAACACAAAGGACACAGATAATGTTTGTTCACGTTTTTGCTTGATTTTTCAATTTATTATGCATACTATGGTAAATTAAAACAACAAAAAAACTTCTAAGTATAATTATTAAGCGAGTTCACCGGACAAGTACAAATGTGGCTTTTTCAAAATTATTTGTAGTTTCTAATACATTACTGATACACTGATACAGACAGTGACAGAACACATTGTGAGGCAACCATCTTCAAATCTAAAATCTTCAAGTCTGAAAAACGGTCACACCAAACAGTGGGAACATAATGAGCTGGACCTTTACCATGGCGATAACTGTTCGATATTAAAATTTATTCTAATACAAATTAAAGTGACAAGAATAAAGAACAAATAAATGTAAATGCAGAAGTGGTACCTAATCATCAAACAGCGAGCATAAAACGTATTTAATGGCAAGCGGGACTTCAATTACTCAATCGATGGCAGGTAACTAACCAATATGTAGATTATTTGATAATTTTGATTGGTATGAAACAGAAATAGGTAGCTCAAACCGGCTGGTATAATGCTTCACCATAATGTAAACATCAGATGCGGCGAAAGATCTCAGTTATAATGAAACAGGTCCGAGAGAGGAAATGCGTGCAGTAAATGATAAAGATTTACATACTGACGCTAGCGGCCGTAACCTGGTTCTTATACCTACTTGATATTTGTTAAATAATAGTCGAACAGAATTGCAGATTTTTTTTATTTTGAGTACCTATTGCAAACCAATGAATATTCCTTCAAATATTGTCATAGACAGCTAGGACAATATTTGAAGGAATATTCATTGGCTTGCAATAGGTATGCATACCATGCAGATTTAACAGTAAAGAATCCTTGCACACCTGTGTGTGCAAGGATTCTTCACTGACTTCACTTCACGGGTTTACAGGAGTCACTGTGATAGGCATGTTGGTGTGATTATCTCGCTCCCCAAAAAGTTTAAGTGCTCTTAAGAAATATTGAAATTAAATTTTATCTATATTCATTACAATATTACAATATCACGGAATATATAATTATGTAAATATAATGAAAATAATATATCAATTATTATGTATCGAATTCTGTAACTACATTTTTAACAAACTTATTAAAGTTTTAAATAAAGGAATAACAAACAAAGAAACAAACTTGTCAAGTTATAATTATTTTAAAACGTATAATAGCATTCTCATAACTCATAACCTTATAGGTATATTATGACTCATAGTTAAAAGGGTAACATTAACAAAAGAACTAAACTTAAAGTTTGAATAATGTTCTTAAGAAACGTTCAAATAATTTCAAGGAACGCGGTAATAAATAACAACAATAATAAAATTTGGTAAGATAATATTCAGTGAAACGAAGATTAACAATCGAAAACCTATTAATGATTAATCAAGGATTTAGGTTTGCTGTGACCGCTTTAAAATTTTAATATCTCTAAATCATTTGAACGAATAGAAATTCCTACAATGCTTACTAAATTATGTCTCCATGTAACCGCAGATTTAAATTATATTCTGACATAGGAGCATTCCATTACTAATCGGGAACCAATAAATTTTTCATGCAAATTTTGCTTTTTAAATCACCGTTCTCAGAAAGATGTCTAGACCAAAAATGAACGTATAAAACAATCGTTTTATTTATGCAAAGAATCCAACACGTTTCGATTCCAAACATTAACAGGAAATAGGATGCATCGGTATAATGCATTTGGGTGTCTTACAAAATTCATGGTTTACGTTTAGAGAATATTTTATAAGTAAATTTGGCGCCGTAGAGAAAGATAAAACTAGACGGCTCACAAATGTTTACACATTCTGTGGAACGTGTTAATGAGAGTCTGGACAAAGGATAAAGGCAGGTCTAATACTTCCTGCAACGATAATATTTTAGCACGTCTCGTTAAACCCCAGATTAGATGGGTGAATGGATAAAGAAAGTTCATACATTTTAATCTCCACCGATGTATACGCAACGCCTGCAAACAATAGAGGTAAACAAAGAGAATTATTCCCAGGAAAGTTATGAAAAAACTTTTTCAAATTCTCACTTTTTGTCTCCGTAATCAGATGTTTGTCCTTTTCTCTATTTTTCTTGCTTACCGCTTAGAAAGATAAACGATATTAACATTCTATGACGCGTAATTCTCACAACGTATATTTTTTGCGCGTTTTATCACATCGTTATTCATGCAAAATTACAAAATCATAAAAAGATTATTCCAAAAAAGTAAATATAATACTGAGAATTGAACCTGAGCCTCATGGATGAGATCCAGGTATGCAAAGATTATACCGGATCTTACGATACACAAAAGTAGATCCATAACATCTTAATTTTATACACAACAAAGATGAGTTTATTTTAAGCATTTTTATTGATAATAAGAACAACATCGTATTAAGGAGTAAAATTAGCACTGTGTTCATTTACATTACGTCTGGGATAAAGAGCTTAGTTATCATATCATGAGTGGACCGTTGTGTGAGGTGCAAGACCACCCACCGTGTTCTGTGGACTCGTTGCTATTGTATTCGAATTTTGCCTAATGTAATGCTGTGTATGTGGAATGTAGTACGGAAGCCATCTGTGTGATTATATTAGTGAATGAATGATTTTGTTTGACGTTTTTGATGGTAGTGCGTTACTTTGTATTGATGTTCTTGAAATTGAGCTTTAGCTTCGTTATGCAAACATCATTTTAGTTTGCTGGTATTGTTATATTTTGTACAAGTCATTAAAAGTTTTGCCTAGTTTGGTTCAATATCGCAGTTTGATATTCAAACGTTGTGTTGTGATTGATGCAAACGCAAGCTGTTTATTTTTTTATTAATTAGCTACCACTGTTAATGAGTCTCAGAATCGTAAGTGGCTACTTCTACCGCTGTTACCATGTAAAAGAAGACTTGCCTGTTTACAAAATTGTTTACTTTGTTTTATGCATCTTGCTGTTATTATAAAGTATCTAATTCAAACTATTCCAAATATCTCTGGCTGGTATATCTTTCAAATAACTCTGGCTGGTCTTAAAACATTTTAGTCAGCCTTTTAGTTTGCGACTCACCTTTACCATGTGGCCTATCCAACATTTAAGTACCTGTTACTCAAATAATTTGTAGCTTACATCATATTAACCGCTACCATTGACAGCCTTCTTACAGTAATTAACGCATTCATTAAAACGACAACTATTAGTAAGGAAAGAAAAATAACGGGAAATTACGTAGTACCCCTTAGAAATGCCATATATAGAGACACCTGTTGGCTATTATGAGAACTACCGGTACAGTTGTGCCAATTCCAATATACCTTCAACTTTAGTTATTTTATTATTACTTATTTATCTGGGTCCTTTGCATTATATCAGTTATTTTTTACACGCAAATTATGATATTACAGAAATTATTGTCAAACAACAAATATGTTGACTGAATTCTGATGGTAAGCAGTCAGTAGAATCCAGATGTGGTGGCCACCATACCGAAAGCCATCGTCTTGAACTGCTAATATGGCGGCCTCTACTTTGGCGGCTGGGACTGGAGTAGAGGAAGGGAATGAGGGAGATGAGGAAAGAGGAAAGGAGGGAAATTGAGCCTCCGGCGTTCTCACTCACCGAACGAAACGCAGTAGTACAGATACTACTACTCTTACGTCGATCTTCTATGAGAGGGTAGTACTGCCTTAGTCGATCCAGCCCATTCATGCTGAATCCAGCGTGGATCTACTACCGTCGTTAATACGGTACCTTCTCATAGAAGATCGGCGTAAAAATATTAGTTTTCATGCTAATGTGTTTTGCTAGGTGAGTGAGAGTGCCGGCAGCCCAAATACCTCCTCGGTCCTCTTCCGTTTCCCTTTTCCTTCATTATCCCCTTCTCCGTAGTCGACAACAGCTTGGTTGAGTTTTCTAAGCATTATTACATCTGCGATGCTTGGAAAATACAGCCATGTCTGTAGGTTACGGTTGCCACTTACCATCAGGTGGATGGATGCTTGTTTGCCACCAAAGTTGTATAAAAATATATAAGAATAAATTCATCTCTAAAATAAGTTTATGGAGTTTAGCACAGATTGGCTCGAATAATATTCTACCTTGTTAGAGTTATACTGATGTAAGCTGTACTAGCTGTACACTATTTTCTTATTAAAAACTACTACACTAGACACAGAGGATTATACAAACGTAAAATGAGCTTCAGCAGACCTAGAGCAAGAATTAATATAAAACATTTTTTTTTGCCTGTGTGAGCTTTCTTACACGTCTCAGTCACACGCACTCCTATTCCACCACAGAGGCAGTAAACTTTGCCTCTATATATTAATACTTTTAGATACCTCTAGTTTCTCCAAAGAATTCTCCAATAATTAACTAGTTAGAAGTAAGTACATTCAAAAATAGGCTAAAGTTAAGACTGTTCTACTCCAAATTAAAACTGTTACAATCATTTTAAACACTTGAAATTTACAGATAATATTCACACGAGCAAAACATATCCATCCATTCATCCATATTTGTTTCGCAACTAAATCCATTCATGGCAGCTTCCTTGAGAAATCTATAGTGGTTATTAAATTTTATTAGCTCTAATGTATTACTCATACCAATAAACAAACATGTGTCGGTACTTAAGACTAAGAAACCAGACGGTGTCAATCAATTGAAGCTCAGTAACATTATGCATATGCTACAAGCGTGAATAACCACATTACAAGTTACACTCTACTATGAGTGTGTGTTTAGAATCATAACTCGAATGGAACTCATCTTAAAAGTTGCTCCGATGTTTGACATAGTAAAATAATAAAAATATATTCCTATTTACATTAGCAGTGTCTTATAGATTTCAGCGTAGAGAGCGCGGTACCATCTCATAGAATAACTACTTTTTCGTTTTATAACATGAGTAACCTAACAGCGTTGAAGATTCGATTATAGAAATTTTGAAAAACGATACAATCAAGAATTTAGTTCGCCGATAATTTTAAAATATTTTCCATACTTTATTTCTTAATGAAAAAAAAATTGTTTCTTTCTTCATATAAACAGCAAGCACCTAATAAACAGAAATTAAATATTAAATGTAGGTTAATATTAGTACAACCGTATATATGTAATAAATCATTATAAAAGTTCTAAAAAGGACAAAAACAAATGCAATAACGTAAAATGTTAACAACAACTAATGCATGCCAAAACGAGCCACTATATCAGCGTACACACAGTTTTCGTTCTTAGAGTTACTGATGACTTTAGCACTCGTAGTATAAGTTCTGTATCAGGTAGCCTATAATCGCGACCTATTTATCAAAGTCGCATTAGTAGTTGTCACGGGCGTAACATATGGCATATTAGAGCGGAATTCACAACATCTCAAACGAGACGTATCATTATTTCCAAATTGAGTGCTAAGTAAATTATACAAATTTAGACCCTATTGGTGACACATGTTGCTTGATTTACCCTTTTCAAATTTGGATAAATGATGTAGCAATTGACGTTTTTTAAATATACTTTGTTTCAAACCCGACCAGTTGTCTTAATGTCTTTTTGGTTTAGTTTTATAAAAAAACGTTGGTTTCGTAGCAGTCTTTATAAAACAGTAATAACAAAATGATGAGAATTTCAAGTTACAATAAATTTAAGAAAAATATATGAATTTCCAATTAAAATAAATCTTAGAAAAAAGGTTTTGGAGTATCCTGGCTTTATAGGTTTACAGACTTGGTTCTTGGATGTAAGTATCTGCCGATTTTTCAAGTTTTGTTCCGGTTTATAATCACATTTTGTTAAGTTGGATGTCAGTACCTATTCCTAAAAAATTGGATTCACAGCAATTGTGTGTAATTGTGAATTCACCTTGCACTGAAAGTTCAAAAAAAATAAAACACTTCTATTTTTTTTCATAGTGGCAACAGAAGGATTGCCAACTTTGTGCCTACTGCTAGCATTTTAAGGTTCATAATAAACCTGCTATATACTTCGGTTATTTTACAGGCGAGTACTAAATCTACTAGACATACAAGTATAACAAATAACACAAAACAATTATTCGCGTTGGACTTTAGTGCCCAGTGTTCATAAAAACAATATATCAATAAACATCGAAATGCCTTTCTCGATCTCACGAAAATAATATGACCAACCTTTTAAAGACAGAACGGTCAGCATTTAATTACTGGACCTCACAGCATTATATACTTATTCGCGTCGAGATATCCACGTTAATAAATCAAGAAGGATATCGTGTAATGGACACCACCGACGCGACGTCCCCGAAGAGACATAAATTTGTTTTTGTATTTTTTTGGTAAATCATTTTGTTGTGGCAACACACAGTGAATAATTAGATTCTTATGGGATTTTTAGATGGTAAATGTGTGTCTCATTGTATTTAGGTGTAATATAAAATGTAGTTATATCTTTACTTGCTCGTTTGTACGGTAATGATCCTCGTGACTCCTGTAGCCGTACAACGACATTTAGCTCATCAATCTTCTAGTGACATCAATATCTTGTAAATGTAATCTCGTAAGTCATAAGTAAGCGTTTGTATGTAAATCTTGCTTACGTATTAATGTGATAAACAGATTATGTATGAATGAAAGAATGTTAAATTCTAATAAAATTACACTTTATTAAAATATTACAATACTAAAAATTTAAAACCTTTAAATTTTTTTAATCACTTTGAAAAGATTGGGATCGGGTGATGTCGATATTTTAGCTTTTCAGAATACAAATCGTTAAATATGCTAAAAGCAAATTATTCAAGTGTACTAATATTGTTTGTTGTTCAATTCAAAAATCAGAATATACGTATACGCAATATTTTAATTATTTTATTATTTAAGTCTATGAACTAAATTCTCATTGTTATAAGATATCCAATCTACATTTTTTTAGATTGATTTAATAGACATAATTTTGATATAATTATATTATATTATGCTTATTCAAAAATATGTCGTAGATAAATATGTAGTATATTTACAGCTTTCTGTCATATGACAAATATTACATTAAAGTAAATTTATTATACCTATACCGAATATAATTATTTGTATGAATTACTACATTGTTATAATATGGCCAAATCAGCAAAAATAGAATAAGACGTTATCTATTATAAGGTTTATTGTCTTTAATAAAATTAATACGTATTCAAGAATGTCTAAAATTTATTAAAGATAAACCATATTATAGATGTAACCTAATATTCTATGCAATTTTCTTAGAAGAGATTATATCATACAATTTTAATGGCTATTAGCTATAAAATATTATTAAGAATTCGTTCTACCGGTTCCATATCTGCAAATTATTGGTATTATTGACATTCCGCATTCGCTTTGTATACATTATTATGTAAAATTAAGCGATCTAAGCGATTTAATCAAGGACATATTTTACTAAATCAATTATTTAATTCAGGTGACTTCCGAAAGTCACGAGGGCAATAGCCGACACGGTAAGACACGTATAATTTTAATTTATGATTTGTTTTAGCAATAATTAACTTAAAGCAATTTGTTACAGGATTAAAATTGTCGCAGACGCGTATTTTGTTTTATACCTACTCTTACCAACTGCGGGTGCGATAGGTTTTTTAAATATCATTGCATCAAAGCTTTTAAATGTTATATCTAGCTAAACTGAATTCACCTAGACAATTAAAATGTACCTAAAAATAGAAAGCTATTTTTATGCGTTCGTTACACCGTTCAGTAACATTACTAAATGTATATAACCATAAAAATAATAGCGTTTCTAATAAAGACGAAATTATTTTGACATTGACACGGCCTAACCTCCTTTCATTACTTAAATACTTGAAAACAAAAGACTATAACACACGAGTACACTCAATGTCTACACCATTCATCATTCTAGAAAATGTCGACATGGACTCTCGACTCCAAGAAGATTCCACTTCAGTAACAAAGCGGGTTTATTGTCTGAAAACAAAGCCGCGGTTCAAGGCTTATGGCTTTAAAATTAACGACAAGGCCAATGTCACGTTGAACAATTTGAAATTTAGTGTTTGAACTCTAGGTTTAAATTACGGGGTACAAATAATAAGCAAGCTTGTTTTAAGACAGTGTAATTAATGATTTTAGCGTCTTAGCTGAAACCTTCCGATTAAATGTATTTTTTGTTAAGTTTATTGACATGGTTTATTTAAATTTAATCTATAAATATTGAGCAAATAACAAAATCAAACTAACAATTTTCATATCGTAATCTTTGCCATTACATGTCGCGCTTTATCTCGTCATCATATTCGATCGATTAGGCTTTAATCCGTACTAATCCGACAATGAACACGATTATTTCACTAGCACACTACCGCTGTCCTAGAGGCCACGGCGGCCTCAGTAGTGACAGGCTAGCGTTACAGCGGCATGCCAATTACTAAGATAACGTGGTTGGAACACGCGAACACTCGAGTCAATTTCGTACTTCGAGTACGACTGCTGGCTTCCTAGGTTTATGAGCGCGTACCAACCCGTTTATCTATGCAACGTACTGCTTCCTCTAATGCACGTTTTGTTTGATCATATTTATTGTGCCGCGACTCCGTCCCATTACTTAACGGAGCTTTATATCGTAGTACCGTCTCATTAGAGAATGTATTCGGAGCACTACATTCTCTTTGTATCTAATCTAGACTCGGTAATTCTCTGATAACGCTTTGAATTGCCTATACGATGTTAGTTCTCGATGATCATTAAATGTAACCATTAGTTATGTCATTACTTTTCCCCTTCCTATTGCTGAAATTAGGATAATCTTAATACTGAACCTGTAGGAATTTCTTTCGGTGTTTTTAAGTAGTCTTACCCCCAGTCTCTGAAAGGCTGATCAAAGAAAAATTAACTAATCACCTGTTAAATCTTACGTGAAGTACTAACTGGGTTGCTAAAAGGATGAATAATTAGTTTAATTTGATCTAGTTAGTAACTAATAAGATCAAATTAAACTAATTATCCATGCTTTAGTATGCTTTTGGGTACTTCGCATGAGATTTAACAGGTGATTAGTTAATTTTTCGTTGATCTGATTTTCTGAAACTAAGGTAATAAAAGAAACTAGTAATTAAGGATACGTTGTTATGAGTATGTGTTTGCGTATTGAGATGTGTAACAGATAACAGAAACAAAATAAAGAAGTATAAAAAATGAATTGATGCTTCAGACAAAATGGACGCCGAAGTTGGGGTATTTAATGTCTTTATAAGTGCCGTCAGACACAAAGCTAATGAAACAGCCATTTTATTGATCTACCTGCGAGTTGACACGAATCTTGCCGCTACCAACCCTGCATTATGTTTTTCTTCAAATTATTTTCCATCTTATTCTATCACATTGCTTTGAGTGAATAGGAACAGAAAAGTGGCATCCAAAAAACACGCATTAAGTGAGGGACATTTCATTTCAAAATTAGGACCCCCATCATTTGATAATCCTATGAGATATTTTAACGTAAATTCATCACGATTCGAAAGTATTTTAATTATTTTTCAATCGTGTTAATATTATCTGAGCCGGAAATATTTCATTTAAACATTATTGATAGAATAAGTAAAATTTTGTAAAAAAGAAAGACGCTTTAATTGCAGTAACACTCTCTTCCACTGCCAATTCAGCGTTTTCCTTTAAAATTGTGGCAATTACTGCTGGTTACGGTGACAAAATAGGTTATGACTGCGGTTTTCTATAGCATGGAATACTTTCGTAACCAAGCTGCCTCTTTTTTTACAAGAAGTCCCTTATGACAAATCTTTGGCTTACTTCCCATAAAGTTTGTCACTAACATTCATTCCTTCATAATGACATTCCTTCCTTTTACGAGTATGTTATTTTTTTTATTATTATAATAGCCTTTCAAAGTGACTTTATCCGCCTGATGGTAAGCAGTCAGTGGAATTCAAAAGTGTTGGCCACCATACCGAAAACCATCGTCTTGAACTGCTAATATAGTGGCCTCTACTATGGCGGCTGGGAATGGGGTAGAAGAAGGGAATGAGGCAGGTGCGAAAAAAGGAAAGGGTAAATTAGGCTTCCTCTCACTCACAGAATAAAACACAGTAGTACGAAAACTACTACTCTTACGTCGATCTTCTATGAGAGAGTTTCTATGTCATACTTACTTCTTCGGTCGATCCGGCTCATTCATGGTGAAACCAGCGTGGATTTACTAAGGACTAACCGTCACTCGTTGTGCTAGTTTGTTCGTATTATATTTGAACGTAGTTGTTGAAAATTTGGAGACGCACTTCGTTTGTTTTCTAATGCTATTATTTTCGACAGATATTTCATTTGAACCTCAACTGTTTGCTATTATCTGATTCAAACCACTTGCTTTCATGGAAAACAATTTAGATGGTAGCCACAGATGGTGTGAGAATTATTACGTCACCCTTATATGACATTTCCATAATTTTATCACAATTTATATCGAGATCAACAAGCCATCACCACCCGCATACCAGACAATTGATGCAATCATCGCCAATGAGATTTTGGGGTGCGTAAAACGGAACTGTAATTGCATCGGCCACAACCAAATTATTGTTATAGTAACTATTCAATGATAATTTCATTTCGAAGTCTGCGGGTGAATTATGGACAGATGAAATAATTTTGATTGTGGTGACTTATTTTATAGTTAAGTGGTCGCTTGGGTATTTAGACCTGGTCAATTAATCGTAAGATTTATTTACAATGGTGCACTAAGTAGTTGATATATATGCAAAATCGAATAGATATGACATGTTTATTTAAAATCTGAGATTCTTAAACTTTATGACGTTATGGCTGGCTACTATTGATTCTAAATATTATCAAATCAATAATTTCAGTAGAAAATTTACATAAATTGCAAGTGGACGGTCAATTCAAACATCACTAGATGTGGCTATTAAGCGTATTGATCCTACAGACTATCAGTCCAATAATATCAATAAAATCTTTATATGAACTGCATGTTGATCATCAATCGAGACCGACTCGATTGTACTCATTGACTGTGTGCATTTTATAGTGCAATTATTGGTGTATTAAATTGGCTACTACCAATAAACTTAACTGTATACTGTGTTGTCTATTGTCGTCGTACCCTTCAACTCCGCACACATTGTTGCTACAAAGAAAGTGTGCCTCGTTTATATTAAGTAGGTATATTTTTAGTTTTATCAATAGAACAAAATGTTACTTTAAACGACTATGTTAAAGACACAACATCTAATTCATACTTTCTTAATATTATAATAACTTTTAAATTAATAAAATAATAATATTATGCATGTAAAGTTCGTCACTGTTTATTTAAAAATCCTTTTATTGTATTGAACCGAACAAACAGTCAGACACAACACAGCTAGCCGTACTGATCAAACAGATCGCTGTGCACGGAGATAAAGTGAGGAAGATTAAAGCAGAGAAGGCGGCGAATTCTGTTGTTGATGTGGAGGCTTAAAATCTTCTGAACCTAAAGGGCCAATACAAAGCGAAAGCCTGCACTGACTGAACTCCAAACGCGACAGCTCCTAACAAACAAATGAAAGTCATCATCCTCTCTCCTTCTATACCGACTATGCTGTGCCCGACAGGATCTATGATTCTATAACATTATTTACCATAATAAAATAATAATATCAGCCTATTTACTGTCCCACTGCAGGGCAAAGGCCTCTTCTCTAGAGAAGGTATGAGCATTAATCACCACGCTTGCTCAAGGCGGATTGGCAATTTCAGACATTTAAGTCCAGGTTTCCTCACGATGTTTTCCTTCACCGTCAGTCAGAAATGTCCATAATAAACTTAGAAAGTACATATGATTTGAAAAATCACATTGGTACTTGCCCGGATTCGAACCCACTACCTCGTGTTTACGAAGCGGGTGCCTAATCCACTGGACCATTTCGACTTATTTACCATCTGTCAATGCATTGTGAAGCAATAAGCGATTGAGTATTGAATATAGCCATTTGTTTCTGTGTATCATTGTTTAACTCAAGTCCATAATGTTTTATATTGCAGAACAATAACTGTCCTGTTCAATTTAGATAAATATTGTTAAAGCAATATTATCTGTCATTTAATCAGTAGAGACAGAGACTAAAAAGTTTAATACTCTAGCACTCACACTATAATACATTAGGAAAGTGTTTTATGTTGACAAAACGATAATGAACACAGTTTCTTAAAAGCTATAATTAATCACATAAATATCAGCCACGGTAATAAAATATTGATTTGTTTTCCTTAGACTTCCATATCCTTGATAAATAAGCATTATTCGTGTGTAAAGATAAGTAATCTTCATTGAACAACAGACACATAAATCAAAAAGCCGTGAAAAGGTCGTAGACTGATCGACGATAAAGTGTGCAATTGCAGGAATGGTGTTCTGTTGCTATGGGTGCACGAACTTAATGTAAAGCAATTTAAATTTACGTTCAAATTTATAATAGTATATTGCTTATGTTATTTGTAATCGACGAAGATTTTAAGTGTACAAGACGAGACGGTGCTTCGGGGTGTGGTTGGTCTAAGCAGACAAGGGGAGCGCCGAAAGAGACATTTATTTGTAGCTAGCCACAAAATGTACGTAACTGTCTTGTAAGATTTATTTTCAAACATGCCGTAATCTTTTCTCTCGTGGGCGTAGACACATTTGTACGAAACGAGGAATGGTGAGATACTCACCCTTGTTGTATATTTCGGTTAAAACATTCTTGATAAGCGCGGGTCGGACCTCCATATTCGTCGATAAGGGAAAATATGTTAATTTAGTCGCAACCAGAGAACCGATATGACCTACTAAGTGATTGGGTTCGAGATGTGTTGGCGTGTTTAGAATTTGAACTGATACGGTTTCAAAGACCAGTCCAATGTTTACAAATTACCCAAAGAAAATTTGATTCTTTCGATTGAGGTATTTCTTTTGATTAAGTCAATTTAAATAATTTTTGGGCCTGTGATGTGAAATCGGTGGAGGATTTATTAACTTGTGTCGTATCGAAATTGAATAAGAAAACGAGAGAAGTGGATCAAATTGTACATGAAAAAATTTACTGGGAGATGCAAAATATTGTAGAAATAAATGCCCTTTCTCACAATACGGCGCCACTATAATTTCCATCTTTTATGAAATATTACGGATTACGAAGGCAGTCGTTTTCATAAAATCTAATTTTAATTAAAAAAATAAGCAAACGGTAATTAATTTCGCCAGTCTCCTCTCTCGGTTACAATGGTATACAAATTAAACGTTTTAAATAACGCTCACGGATAATTTCAGCTTTAACCTTTTCATTTTTATATTTATATTCTGCCATCAAAATTGCAATACATAATTTAATTCTTTGTTAAATAACAAAGCAGATAATATTTTACCTTAAACTTAATTTACAGGTTGTAATTATTAGTTTCAGTAAATATAAAACTGACAAAATGTTAGAAACTGAATCGTTGCCTCCGATAAACTAATTTCTGGTTTAATTAAGTTTAAAACGGCTCTATTCTCGACGCTCCAAGCAATTTTATTTTATTTGTCAGCATATCGGTTTAAAATAATTAGAACAAAGTTTATTGATGTTGTTGGAGAAAAAAATATTTACGTTTGCATTGCTTAAATACAAAGATGAGTTCTCCATTGTCGAGATACACGTAGTATAATTAAACTAGTATGACTATATATGTGTAGGAATAGGCTTGTTTTTGTGAGTTTTGATAATAATTAAGTATGACAACTAAATTACTTTTCACAACAATTTGCGTACAATTTTAGGATTTTAGTACCAAATAAAATTAACTATTCAAAAGTAATTAGTTATTTATTTAAAGGGTTATTAGTAGGTTTTTAAACATCTTGCCTGTAAAATCGCGTACTACTCGTATATGTCACACAAAAAAAGTATTACTGAAGGAAATGAAAACCACTACAAAGTAGAGTTTCACAAGCGGTCACTTGTTTTAACACACCTTAGAAATAACCGCTATAATACAAGAAAATTGCTTACCATTTAACATACAAATGTTAAAAAAAAATGTTGTGTAATGAAAGGCATATAATGCCACGCCTAACATATATACAGTCGTTAACCAAAACAACTTGAAATATTTCAAATAATCGTTATATCAGTGACGTATATGGTTAAAACAAAAAGTGCTATATTTTTAACAACATGTCCTAATAGCCTAACAACTAGTTTTTGAAAGGAAACGAAAAATTAACTGATTGCCCGTTCATGTGAAGTACCAATTGGGTTGCTAAAAGCATGAATATTTAGATTAATTTGATCTAATTAGTAACTAATTAGATCAAATTAAACTAATTATCCATCCCTTTAGCATGCTTTTAGGTACTTCACATGAGATTTAACAGGTAATTAGTTAATTTTTCGTTGATCAGCCTTTCAGAAACTGGGTGTAAGTCTTTTTAATTGAGCCGTATAAAACAAAGTCCGTATAGTGTAGGTAGTAAAATATGCTATAATTATGCCAAATGACTATGTTAGTAAGAAGTAATGAGCCAGCGTCTGTATAATTTACATTGTAGTGCGAGCTGTAAACATAACAGCAGTGCAATAGCTATCTTTATTGCCTGGCGGCTAAATGAAAGCTGTTAAGATTTGTTTACTTTAGCAGCTGTAGCTTATTCTGCCAGTGTTATATTACTGGAGACTTACAGACGTTATACATGGAAAGTGTGTACAAATTTGCAACGGTAATGCACACAAATCTGTATGGTTTTTGCACGAATCTATTTTACAATAACATCTACTTAATGTGCTTATGTCTCTTACTTAATGTACGATACAGAATAGCATTGTTCCTTTCTATATTATTATTAGCTTTCCGCGGCGCGATTTCACCCGCATGTTTGCTTACTGCTCTGCTCCCGTCCTCAGTAGCGTGATGTTACATAGCCTATAACTATCATACGCAAAAAGAATTATTAAAATTCGACTGGTGGTTTAGAAATTAACCGTTCAAACAAACAAACTTTTCCGCTTTTTATAGTAATAAAGATTACTAAGGACAACTCATTTTTAAAATTGTGAACATCTAGCGATTAAAAAGTAAATTTTGAGTTCTTTTTATGGCTCCATTTTAATCAGTCTGGCTGGAATATCATTGTAGGTGCCAGCTAATTTAGCTACTACTAAGTTAGCTGGCACTTACAATGATATTCATAATTATGTAACATTATGTAACGTATTCACAAAATACATAATTGCATAGATACCCAAATTCTGAAAATTGTTTACTTGTAATTAAATTAAAAACAATTTATAACATGCTTACATTGTATTAGACTGAAAATCAGAGTCAATTATCTTAAAAAAGTTTGTCTATACCTACTATACTGTTTCTAATGTAAGTGTAAATAATCTTAACTTAAAATGATTTGAAATAAGTTTGATCAGTGTCGATGAATGCACGGTGTGCGGAAAAATCTAATCAGATTTATGTCGCACCGTTTATGTAAAATTTCATCTATTACTGTATTGCATTTAAATAAATAAAATAAATAAATTAATATTATGATAGTTGATTTTGAAATGTATCCAAATATTTTTCTACCGAAAATATTCAGATTATAGTAGCCAAAGGTATTGTGTGTAAGACTATGATATTATCCTTTTTGTTTTTGAACACTAATGCAACTTTTAGAAAAATACTCACATCTTGAAACTTAAAGTAATTTCTTCCACTTAAACGGGTTGTCTTACTTTGAAATGTTTAAACCAAAGTTCAAAAGAATCTTGAAAGAATTCGTAAAAGCAAAGTTCTTGAAGCTCACCACACCGATGTAGTTTCGAAGCGGCATCCTTTTTGTTTACTGTAACTAGGTAATTGATAGAGTTACAACTGTAACGTCAGACGTACTAATATTAATAATGGCTTTTCAACAGTCAAAATTCGATCGTAATTCATTATTTTTCAAAATTTCCTGAAATAATATACAGGTACTTTATCTACTAGGTCATATTAGTAGGTGCATGAGTGTCTTAAGCATTTCAAGCATCTAAACACTACAATGTTTATCACCAGGAGAATCGTTTGCTTATTTGTTTACCATAGTGTTCAAAAACTGTGAAATTTGCCATACAAATAGACTATCTGCGTTTTAAATTTTCTTTTGCTCTATCTGTAACTTCGTTAGTTAAGAATGTGAGTGATTTTTAGGGACTTGTTTTACTTGTTACTGTGATTTAGATTCCTGTTTATGTTAGAACGTTCTTAAATATGCGTACAACAAATTCTGATTCGGAATTAACTCGTTTCGTCAGCGGATAACATTGGAATGAGTCGGATCTCTCTTTAGGATTTAGTAAAGTTATATTCTATATTGGTATTTATTTAATAATTGTTTCTTGAAATTGTTTTATGATGACATACTTTTTTATAGCTAGTTAAAATTTTGGGATAGGTAAAGAAACAAATTTAAATTTTGTTATTTTTAGCCGATTGCTATAAAGTATTTTTATAATGTGTAACATAAAAATTAATAATGATGATACGCGTCAAATAAATAATTCTTCTTAGCATTGAGACGGTAACCGAGTTTATATAGCGTGCTGACCCAGAACAGGGACACAATGACTGCATTCAGAAGCAGTGATCGTACTATAAAATGTTATAATTCAAGTTTCGCTTTTAAAATCATGAATAATAATTATTAATATCGACAATATGAAGACTATCATCATACTTGAACAACTATGTAATATTTCCACAAAGTAAACTCCAAACTATGCTGGCTCTGGAATTTGTACGGCAAAGTCAAATATTACATGCTCTCGTAATTAAGTTACGTTTAAACATTTAATTAATATGAGACAAGTTTCAAATGAATTTATATAATAGGTACATAGATAATATTGGTGGCAATTTAATGTTGTTGCTATCTTTTATTGAAAACCTTTATTACTATGTATACTATAGTAATATAGTGAGGTGTACCTTGCACATTAAGGATGTTCTTATTCTATTTAATTTTCATCAAACATTGTGTAAGTTAAACTATAGGTAGAGTAGTAAAGTTTTCTACGAGCGGTCTCCTTACTAATTAGATCTATTGAATAATGTTAGTTGAACATTGTTTGTTCCTTTTAAGAAGTTGAGTTCCTCGAAGCTATATTAATTCTATACAAGTATTTTATCAAACATATCATGTACCTGCAATAAATAAGGTTTATGTAAAAAAGATTAATATGAAACGGAGTGATAAATTTAGTACATTAAACGTTTTTTTTTGTATGTAGAAAATGTTTCGTTATTTCATTACCCGAATATGAAAAGTCAAAATAAGAAAATAGAACTCAGCTGTAGAAAATAGAATAACTGCATATTGCGAAACTAGTGCTCTGTTATGAACTTTAACTGAAGAAGATGTAGTGGTATTTGATCTGAGCATCTCCGAGCTTCGGAGGGCACGTTATAAGAAGGTCCCGGTTGATACCAAGTTGATATCAGTCGTTAGGTCAGGTCGGATGCCTCTATAATTTAAAACATAATATAATTTTAAAACAACAAGGATAGAGACAAAGTAAGGTTATAACAAGATTGCTATAAGAGGTTGTGGTAGGGCCCCTGAACACCCCCCAAACGGGGTTCTCGCCTTGTCACGGCGGGGGGGCTTAGTAACCGTGGTTACCCAGAACCACGGTGAACCCCAAGGAGGCGCCGCTCCTCTGGGCTTTGGTGGTAAGCCCACGATGGAGCGGCTCAGGAGGGTTGCGGTGCTGTATGGGCGGCACCGCAACTGGGTCGGGCTGCGGTGTTGCTTCGGCGACACTGCGGCTGAGGAGTGGTGGGGCCGCGGCGAGAAAGGAGTGCCGGTATTACGGTGTGCCGCTCTCCCTACCTTCCGCGGCCTCGGTGGGGCCGCAACCGCCAGATTGCGGACGCGGTGGGGCCGCAGGGGAAGAGGAGTGTCGGTATTGCGACGCGCCGTTCTCCCTATCCTCCTAGCCGCCTTAGTGGAGGCCACCATACCAGTTGTTAAATAAGATGGTATGGTGGCCACTACTTCTAGATTCCACTGACTGCTTAATATCAGGCGGGGTGGAGTCACTTTGGTAGACTAATATAAAAAAAAGAAAAATCATAAATATTCAGATTTTACATTTTGAGTCTGCTGCAAAATTGCTAAACAATTCATCAGCGTGAAGTGAGTGACAATGTCATGATGAACATTTTTACGTCAAACCTTAATCTTGCCATCACCACCTGAATACAGGTTCACACTGATTTTATTTTCTAATTTGAAACAAAAGAAAAGCCAAAGGTTCTAATTCAATACCTGGTTTACCTTTATATAGTATCAAAATCTCTCATAACATGATCCAAATCCTACACGGAATCACATGATTTTTATTTTCCATTCAGTTGGCGGATTTGGTGGGTTAGGACGCAAGTTAGCCGTCATAAATATAAAAGTTATAGCTTGCAGGAGCCTTAACCCTTCGCTTAAAGCTTACCACAAGCGGATTACGGTCATTACTCATTCCTACCGTCTAGAGAGCCCCAGGCAGGAATCGAAGAGACGGTGAATGTAAATGTGTATTTTTTTTCTGATACTTATGCTGAGAAAATCATTTCGGCTATTGATACATTTAACGTGTAAGGGTATGATACACGTTTTTTGTTTGCATATTTGTGGAATTATTTTAGGAATTCCTCAAATTATATGTGTCAGACTGATATTATCCTCCATGTTGCTGCGTACTTCACTGTAATTAGGATGTAACAAGTTATACGATAATAACGTTGTCATAATATCAAAGCCTTATCATTCGGTATGATGGTACCATCGGTTTCAGAATGGAATTTATGTGTATTTTCATTGTTTAAATAGATCCAGGTTGTCTATAGAATATGGCTATGACTGAAAGTTTCTGTAGTTACAGTCATCAGATGTCATATATTGCGTTTATGAGTAGGTAGATAGCAAACTCTTCTCTCCGCCTCTGTGGTTTGGTGGTACTGTCTACGGATTACCACGCAGAGGTCTCGGGTTCGATCTCCGGGTCAAGAAAAGGAATATTGGGTTTATCTGTCGGCAAAATTCTCAGTATTAGCCCGAAGTCTAGAATTGTGTTCGATAAATGGCAACAGGCTTGTCTTGTTACATGGGACTATTAAACACTTCTGCCGACCCCTTCGGGAATAAAAGGCGTGAAGCTATGTTTATAATAAGCAAACCTATTTTCAATCAATGTTCAAATTAAGCTTTATAATATATGTTTGAATGACAATAAAAAACGGTTACACGGGTTGATTTTCTTTTATTGCAACACACAACAAATTCAGGTATATTAATAACAAAGATCCTTAGTAGACCGCGAACATTTTCCTCATTTCTTCAAAAAATATCCCAAAGGTTTTATTGATTACATGGCCCATGTTCTACTTTTATATAGCCCGAAAAGCGTATGAAACGAAATGTGCGAGTAAAAAGGTTTACTTGCCCTTTGATTGTTTGCTATTCGTTTTGGTAAAAAACTTTGTGAGTGGGAAACTTCAAATGATCCTTAGCCTGTATGATTATATACCTATTGTGTAGCCTGTAATCTTGGATAATAAGTATTGGGTTTGTTTAGTAAAATTTAGTTTCTTAATATTACTAAAAACACAGTTATTTTTTAGTTTATTTAACTGAAAACATTTAAGGGTTCAACTTAGTCGAGGTAGAAATTATGGTGCTTGGACATGGACTGAACCAAATCTAAATACTTTTAAACACACATCTCATCTGCATTATCTAACTAAAAACACATGATTTGCAAAAAAAAACCTAATTGAGACACCCACAGAAAATCACGAAGTAGGTTTATATTCTATAATGGAGACTATACGGCGATTTTAAATATTTCAATTAAATTGATACATCTATACCATTGTATGTTTAAAGCTAAAGTGTTTGTTTCTTTGTATGTTTGAACGCGCTAATCTCTGGAACTACCAGTCGGATTTAAAAAAATCTTTTTGTGTATGATAGCCCAGTTCTCGAGGAAGGTTATAGGCTATGTAACATCATGTTAATGACGACGGAAGCAGAGCAGTATGCAAAGACGTGGCTGAAACCGCGCCGCAGGAAGCTAGTAGATGTATAAGCTTTGATGACAAATGGGGCTGTTGAAAGTTGGAAACAGTTTGTATCTTTCCGTTAGCGAAATCTTTTCGATTTTAAACCATATTAATGTAATACACTTGTAATAGTTTTAAATCCAATTATAATATTTTTTTAAATTGGAACATTTAGTACATATTAAAATTATGAAGTTATATTTAATTTTGAAAACAAAATTGCATTCGTATTCATGCAAATTCTTTCTCATACATTTTGTTTCACACAATAGTCGATTCCATTTGTGTGGCATTAGAATGAACAAAAGTATGACAATCGAAAAACTTATGATGTTTATCTTTGACAAAAGGAAGTACAAAAGATTGTCATTTACGGTGTCTTTACTCCATAAAGAGCCGTAAACAATTGACAATTCTAACAGACATCACGAAATGACAAAAAGGATTACGTCTTTACAATCTTGCTTTGATAAAATAAATATTAACAAAATATCAATTTTAAACTCTATTGCTTTGAAATTAAAGCTACTCCAACTTCAAAATTTTTGAATCAGGTTTGTCATTGGCACAAGTTTATATTTTTAGCTGCATCCCGCCACTTCTGAACAAACACTAGCTTTTGTGTCGTTTAGTTTTTAGACTTATACTTGCGGAAAGATTTCTGCACACAGCTCTTATATAAACAACTTATTTAACCCGTCGCAAATTGCCTTTTGTTCAAAATGTATTGTGGGTTTCTTTCAGCGCTCTTATAAAGTGATTTTTTGTAATAAGGCGACATTTCTAATATTATTTTGTTTCTGTGCTAGGGTAGACCTCCATTCACCTTTACTAACGATTTTGCGCCTTATTTTATGTTACCAATATAACTTAGGCAAATACAACATACCCTTTAAAATTTAATATGTCATGGTAGATACTTAAAAAGCCCTTCAGTGAAGAAACCACGTTAGTTTCTATTTTCATAACTACTTACATTGTATTTTATACTCATAATAAGGTCGAAATTTGTATAAACTTTAACTCACGGGCTCTAGACGTAGTCGGATAGAATAATAACTATGTTTTTCTTATGTTTGTCTTTGGAGAAGATTACAAACATGCGCGCACATGGCAAACTCTTCAATCAATGGTTCCCTCTCGTCGTGACATCAAAACTATTTGTCTTTGAAATAACTTGGTGACTTTCTACGGACGTTCTCGCTACGCGATGAGTTATTGCGTTATCCCCTTGAAACACAAGACGATATCTGCAAGTCACGACAGTGTTCATGTATCATGTAACTCATGTAAGTAAACTACAAAGAGTACCTGTGTTCCGATTTCAACACATTAAAAATTCTATTTCAAAAATTTTTAAACATTAGAAGCTGCTACAATGAATGAACGAGCAAAAAATCGAACCAAAATATTTTACGTTCACATATTTAAAACATTCAAGGATTAAAGTTAACACGTAATTGCCTCTTTTAAGCCGTCAGCTACATCAGTTTGTCGAAACACTTTGCTAAATAAAAATGCACTCTAAAATAAATCGTTGTAAAATTCGCGCCTTGGGCACTGGCCGTTGAGACTGCGAGGCCGGTTATTAAAACGACTACACTATGTCATTATTCTCGAAACAAAAAAAAGGAGTGAATCGTAACAGGCGCGCTACATATCATTGGAAGAACTGGCACTTATGCGCGTAGTTTCTATCGTAAATCAAAGATATTAAACGGAATGGCGGAACCTCTTTTGAGTTCACATTATAAATCATAGAGGCGCAAGAAGACCTCTGGCTGCCACCAATAGGGTCTTTGCGAACGCTGTCTACATAAATCGTGTAGGTAATAAAAAATACAAAATGTATGATCATAAACTTGTGATAGTTGATATTGTCATGGCGTGGTTGAGTATGATTGCATTTTTACAAGTAATCTGTCATTTTACGTTTTACAAAATAAGTAAAATATGTTTCTTGGATTCCGAACCCAAATTAAAAAATCGCGCAGGAAAGGTATCCCGATACAGAAGCGAATACATGAATCCATTTCTTAATAACTATATAAATTATTAAATTATATATATAATTAAATTATATAAATGAAGTTTCTGCCTAATATTAGTAAAGGAAAGGTTAGCAAAAATTCCAGTTGCAAAAAGCAGTTGTAGTACATTTCATTACTAAACAGTACTATCATAATAATAGTGATAACGTACCTAGCTAATTTTGCACTATCAAAAAATATTTTATCCTTACATCATCAGAATTGGTACAACTCTAGTACATTGTCTCCGATAAAACGCTCAGTTTCATACCTCAATCAATCAATAATCACTACCTCATTGACTCTCGATTTCGTTTATCAAGTTTAATTTAAAATATCTTTTAGTACATGTTACCTCAGTGATTCACATAACGATATATTTTTCAATCTTAAAACTTACTTTCTACGTCACGTTCTGCCAACAAAAGCCGATAGTATTGACTTTGTTTGGACGAGATTTATCGTAACGTGAAAAGAGTTATATAAAGATATCATAACTAATATCGCCGCGAAATGTCAAGTCATTCGATATAAAGGTGTTTTATAGGTATTATAAGGGTTTCTTTCTTAACATCGTGACGAGATTGAGTTAGATATGGTGTTGCTCTGTTGTTGCATTTGGTATGTCGACGGCGATAATTTCTGTTACAAAATTACGTTACTTTGTTAGTAATAGCT
Source organism: Parascotia fuliginaria (assembly GCA_963082885.1). Taxonomy (NCBI): domain Eukaryota; kingdom Metazoa; phylum Arthropoda; class Insecta; order Lepidoptera; family Erebidae; genus Parascotia; species Parascotia fuliginaria. Next base: position 5,225,070 of record OY720180.1, on the reverse strand, counting down.
GTTTTGTATTGTTTATGATATTTATATTATTTATCATGGAAGAGATTATGGGTTCGATTTCACTAGAAAAATTGTGTAAGCCATAAATATTTGTGCCAAGTCTGGGCTTCTACTTCTCATATTTTATGTTTGTAAATTTAATAATTGAAAAGTATCAGTGTCAGTTTCTCAGTGCCGGAGTTGTCTTAAAAATCATCACATTTTCTTTATAAATGTAGCCTTTTGTTACAATAATATTGAAAAATGTGTAAACGAATGTTCAACGTAAAACGTGTATATGTCGCGAAGAAAAAACATGATGTCATTTTGAACATGCGATAGATGGCATGGTGAGAACGCTAACACAGATAAATCGGTCGGAAGGCGCCTCGGTACATTGCCTTCCTTAACGACCTTTGCTACAAAATCAGTTTAGGGTTAAAGGTGATTTTCTTCACTTTTGTCAGTGTGCGTATATGTTAGAAGATATCAAAGGAAGTATCAAGAGTCGAGAGATGATACGATTTCTTCAACGAGAATGTTTGAATATTGCGGGTATCTATTCGAAATGTAGTTATTTAATCTATAATTATTCATCTAGTTTGAGATACATTTAGCATTACAATTTAAAAATATACTGAGGTTTATGAAATTAGGTTCAATATAAAAAAAGAGTAAGGCTGTGCATCAAGGTTATTGATAACATGTTTATTTATTAAAATCACCATTGTTTGAGTCAAAGAATATGTTCTGAATAGGTATTGTTGATAAAAGTGCTCAAATTATAAAGAGAAACTGTATATATATATACTACTCTGGTGGTGTAAACCATTGGGTGGTATATTGTACTCAACCCAACGCAATGCATTTTGATATACTATTTGATTGACCAATTCAATGAATGTCTAATGTAAGAATACGGCAAGCGGTTTAATCAAAAACTCTTTAACATGTTCGAACTTAATGTAATAAATTAAGTCAAAGGCTAAACATTTTTAAAATCGATTACCTCACTCAATAGTCAGCGAGTCAGCGCATAAATAACCGATCGCTGTAGTTATAAAGTTGTCGCGTGTACATTATGTATAGGATGCAACAATAGAAACATGAGGGCGTTGCTTCGCGTTGTTATAAGTCCGTTACCTAGATTAATGTGCGTGCCACATCGAATGTGAAGAAAGATCTTTGTGGGAACCGTGTTTGGATGTAGAGTAGTGTGAGTTATACTGGTGCTGTGAACGAACAGTTTATCCTACAAATTTGTTGTTAACAAGATATAAGATATATTTTGGATGACATTTATAACTTTTCTCAAATATGGACATACCCATAATTATTTAGTTAATAGGTATCCTGTCTACAACTTGCCAAATGTTTTATATTTTGTAAATTTAGGCACAGTCGTAAACAATTTATTTAACATGTTATGACAAAAAGCGATGTGTAGTACCCAAGTATGTTTTATACACAATTTATATCCGGCGAAGAAAGATATCTTGTAGAAACCTGGGCTATAAATAAGCCACAGAAGTCCTCAAACCCTACCTACTATGGAAGTTATCTCGTTTACGTAGAATAGCTCTTATGATAAATCAATATGGTAAAGGACAATCATACATGTAATGAAATTTTATACTAAATCTGATTAAAGTCTGTCAACCTAGCTGACTGTGTGTCACTTCATACCGTCACACTGTCTTCCTTTTGTCTCTGACACTCCCTCACTATTTGATTTATAGATCTGTTCGCTGACTGCTTGTCTCTACCCAGGCTTATTAATGAATTTATTTAAACGCTAATGAACGAGTTACGTTTGGGACAAGTGAAACCAATTTATCTGTATCCGAAATGAAATGTTATTTTAGGATCATAATTGAACTCCCGAATACTCTCGATCAGTTGAAAACTTTCCTTTCAGTTCAAAATTTTAGAGTTAAATAAGTATCGTTCATTTATCTTATCGAACTTTCGGATGATCTTTGCGATTTCGAAAATTCGTTTCATCCAATTTGATTTGAGTAAACAATGAAATAAATTAATTATATCTTGTGATTTTGGAGTTTGGTATGAATTTTGATTTGCAGTAGAATTTTGTTATAAACTATATTAATAATTTTCTGTCATTAGTAAATTAACTTGGCTTGTAATATTATCACTTTATCACATCAAAAAATGAGTTACAGTAAGATTTATTTTAGCATACTTCTTGCTTACATTGACTTTACACAAATGTGAGAATAAGATCAAGCTATTGAAAATCGGATAAGAATAGCTAAATGGCTAATATTCCTCCTCCTGAACAGTTTCATTTGTTACTAAATACACTGAATTAGTAGCAGAAAGTGTTGTGCCTTGGAGTGTATTTCTTTTTCATCATTTTACTTTAAAAATAATCATCATAATAATTGTTTTAGCTAAAAACAAGGTCACAAACTTTGCCTACACATCTCCTCACTAAGCTGTACAAACTAGGTATACAAGGAAACACACACAAAATCTTTAAAGATTACCTTACAAATAGGAAGCAACGTGTCAAAATAGCTTAAATAAGTGATGAGGACACAATTTTTTTATGGCATCCCGCAGGAGAGCGTGCTCGACCCTACCCTTTTCTAGCTCTATATTAACGATCTCTGCCAAATTTCGCTTTCTTAAACAACCATGGCAATTTTCGTGACAGGACCGGACTGGAAATCAGTCAAAAAAAGAGCTGAATACTCACTTCGTGTGGTAATGAATTGAGTTGTCACTCAATTCATTACCACACGAAGTGAGTATTATAAGTAGTATAATAACCTATTAACATTAAACGTCAAGAAAACGCAATATGTGACCTTCTCAATAAAAAAAGGGTAACCTCCCACCACCTGACTTCTCTATTAAGGCCCACATTTGCTCCAATGAAAAACAGGTCTGCTCGTGCCTGTTAGTTTCTCGCACGGAGTGTGTCAAATATTTGGGCGTCTATATGGATTATGGACTGAGGTGGGACCATTAGAGTAAGAAAATTAATACACTTTTTAAAACAATTCGATATACTGCCCCGTACGATAAGCTCAAATTAGTTTACTTGGGTTTATATCAGTCCATCATCCAGTACGGCATACCTGCCTGAGGTGGTGCCGCCAAAACGCTGCTTCTTGTATTGGAGAAAGCACAAAGAGCTGTAATGTTAGTGATGACCAAAAAGCCGTATAGGTATCCAACATTAAAATTATACTCGGAATGTAAAGTCTTAACTGTCAGACAGCTCTTTGTGCACAATGCGACCATACGGAAGCACCGAACTGTGACTCCTCCTGACCCAAGTCGACGCAACGGAAAGTCCGTGTGGTGAGTGGTTCCTTGTAAGGACTGTGCAAACACGAAGTCAACACAAAAATTTATAATTGTTTGCAACAAATTAGATTACGAAAAGACCGAAGAATTACTCACTTGCATTGCATAAGACAAGCGCAAACACACTCACACACACACACACAATTGGTGTAATAATAATAATATTAACCTTTTGTTTATATTCCGCATATTTTAAGATAGTGGCAAAAGCATTCTACGAGTAAGAATTTGTGTACCTATTTTTTCACGACTAAACACTGCTACCCTAAATACATGCATTGCTTAGTTTGGGAAGCAGTATCAGTACCGACTGTGTTACATATTATATTTATACTGTCACATTTTCTTCTGTATACTGTTGAACTTTTTTTGAGTCATTAAAGATTTATTTAATTTAATTTATTTAACATTTACTCTTACTGACCTGAATTAAGGTAACTCAGGTTCAGTTCAGTAATTTATAACCATGACTACACAAATCAAACGAGAACAATAAAATATATTTTACTATAATAATTAATTTTAAAACCCTTTCACATTAAGGTCGCAATGAAAAGAAATGTTACATAAAGTGTCACATAATTCAAGCCTCTCAAAGGAACCTTGCTATAACAGCAAAGCTTAAACAGACTAAACTTTCAATGATAAACGCGCTTCATCAATTTTAAACACACGGCTCAACTCCGTACTGCAACGAAGCTCATTCAAAAGGACCGAGCTTTTTACTAATGCTTTCAGAGCATTAATTAACATCCTCTCTAGTGAATAGGCAAGAGTACTTAATTCAAGCGAGATTCCAGCTTACGTAGTCTCGACTCTCTATGTTGCCAGCCGAAATATTTGAGTTATTCCGGTCTGATCCCCCAGACCTGATCCCCTGGGGGATTGGTTTATTTTAATTTTATTTTCTATTCCGTTCTGATCCCCCGTACAGGGGATCAGAAACAAAAGAGATATTTATATAAATATTTTATTCCGGTCTGATCCCCTAGATATCTTTGACAGATTTTTGAGACAGTTATCAACAAAATACATACAATAACTTCACGCCTGCCTTCCATTAATGGGGTAAGCAGAGACTATAGAACGCCATTTGCTGCGTTCCAAACATACCTCCTTTGCCTCACCTGTAGCAAATATCACCCACCAATTTACATTATACGAGCGAATGAACGATTTGATTACCGAGTGCATAAGAATCCTCTGAAGAATCGCAGAGTATCCCTCTAATAGGAAGTGCTTTTCGATCCCCTGGAGTATGGAAATAGGGGATCAGTGAATCAATAGTACTAGGCTAGCAGAAGGTTGTAAGAGGTGTGTATGTATGATCGAAATATTTTGTAATTTTTATTATAAATTCTTATTTCAATGTTTTTAGAAATAGTACTAGGCTAGCAGAAGGTTGTAGGAGGTTTGTATGATCGAAATAGGTATAATATTTATTAAATTACCGCTCTAATTAATACTATTTTTCAAAAATAGTACTAGGCTAGCAGAATATTGTAGGAGGTTTGTGACGTTTATTCTCACAACAACTCTTCTTTTTAAAATTCCAATAAAATGCTAACGGCCAGTTTGAATTTAATAACTCAATCAATTAAAGGATTGACCTTTAATTGACCAACCAATTACAGCTGAACAAAAAAATAGGTTCTATACAAAAGAAACGAGACTATTTTTAAAAACGTACTAGGCTAGCAGAAGGTTATAGGAGATACGAGGTATAAAAGGAGAACGTAATGGACCCAAAATGTAATAAGCTGTGATATGGCTTAAAAAAGCTAATGTAGGTGTTTCAAATAAATATCGCTAAAAATAAGCTCAATTAGCAATCTGGAAATTATGATATCTTAAAATTAAAATAATCAACACATGGTCAATGCGAATAATTCTTATTTATCGATTTCAAAATATTGATTGCCATATAAGGCTTAGTTCAGTTATGAAATAAAAAAAAACAAAGAATTGCATTTAAAATGTATAATTCGCTTATAATAATACACTTTTTCAGACTTCAGAAAATAAAATATCTATTTCATTAAGTTATAAACTGACCATTGATTAGCTTTTAATGTTTTCTTCTTGTATTTTCTTCTAGATTTATTCGCTTTTTCTCGTAGTTCTCGTCTTCTTTCCTTTACTCTTGTATGTTTCATTCTTAGATAATCTTTATAATGTCGTCGTCTTTTACTCTTAACTTTAAACAATTAACTATTTACCTTCTTAATCTTAGATTGTAAATACTCAACATAATATTCTGCTTATCAGTTTTTGCGTCTTTGCTAAATTAAAATGACCTCTCTCTTTCTTTATGCACTCAATATTAAGCTTTAGGCTTTCTTAAAAAAAAATAGAAGGAGTTGGCTGTGAATGTAACTCTTTAAATCCACTAATAGACCTCGTAACTTCTTGCGAAATTCCTTAATTTTAAAGACACTATAAATAATAACCTTACTGAATTAATCGTCTTTGATTCCATCAATCACGTATTTTATCAGGGCTGCGTCTTTAACTTTTCCATGCAAAGCTTTGCAAAGAAAGTATTGTTGATATGTTTATTCTTCCTCCCCGTTTGTTATGGTGACTGAAATGACAAATATTTCATCTATTTCTGCCAGCGTCAAGTGTACTATAATCTTCTCGTTAATGATTTAATGGTATAATGCAATGATATAAATAGGAAAAATGTGGATGAAATTCACCATTTTACGTCGTTCTCAATCTAATCAAAAATTAAAAGTCCATCTGACAACTCTTCTTTTTCATCTGGAACTGGAAAATAGGTTAAATACAACTGAAACTACATGCCCTACAAACCTATATATTTGATATATATTATGCCTATTTTTCAAAAATGTACTAGGCTAGTAGGAAGTAGAGGTGTAAAATTTTTAGAAGTATAGTACCGGTAACTAGATAAAAGACTTTATTCATATAAAAAATGTCTATTCTGCAAACTACTCTTACAACCTTCTTCTAGCCTAGTACTATTTCTGAAAAATATTCAAATATGTATGTAACCTATTTTTGCGGTATGCTCTAGTTGACCTTTAATTGATTCTAGTTATTAAATTCGAGCTGGCCGGTAGCATTTTATTCGAAGATGAAAAAGAAGAGTTGTCAGGCGAATGTATGACTTTTGATTAACCCTCTAGTGGCAGAAACCTGGCGAGGAACACGAGTGGTCGCGTGTGGTCTCTGAGTCCACATTATTGCTATACTTCAAATTTACTTTTGCTGTCTTCTGTATTGTAAATTTACAAATACCTATTGAAATTCCAAAAATATATTACCCGCTTCAATTATTGATTTCTAAAGGTGAAAGAATTTTAAAATCGGTAACGTAGATTTTTAGTTAAATCGTTGCAAACAAACAAACATACAAGAGATTGAATTTTTCTCGTTATAAATTATTATACTGTATAGTTTAGATTTATTTTTTACTAGCTGCGCCCCACGGCTTCGCCCGCACGTGAAATGAGTTTAGGGAACCAGACCGATTTTCTACCAATTTTCATCAAAAATGGGTTCAGCCGTTTTAGCGCTGAGTGGTAACAAACACACACGCACGCACACACATACACACACACTAACTTTCGCATTTATGATATTAATAGGATTAATAGGATTATTTTTTCATTTTTTGTAATAACATAAAACAAAACAATAACAAAATATTTTAGAAAGTATTTTATCTAAATCTAAACTAATATTATAAAGAGAAAAGATTTAATTTTTTGTATGTTTGTTTGTACTGATTTAATCTACGTTACCAATTTAAGAAATGTTTTCAGTTTTAGAAATCAATAAATGGAGCGGGTATCATAGGCTATATTTTATTATGTTTACCATATTTTTAACAATTATTACAATTTCAGTATTTGTAAATTTGCAATACGGAAGATAGCAAAAGTAAATTTGAGGTGTAGTAGTGTATGAGTTTGTTACCACTTATCGCTTATACGGCTTAACTGATTTCGATGAAAGTTGGTATGTAGGTAGAACTGAATCCGCGCCGCGGATAGCTAGTATATTGTATTTTTAATTTTATTCTATTAATTGATTCAGTACACGTGCTTGGTCTAACAATAATACAGCAAAGGCGCATGCGATGAATGTCATAGGGCTACCAAGAGACAGTACCTCACGCCTTTGAGGATATCACGGAGGATTAACAAAATAAGTTTGCTGCGGTCTCGGAGACCGCGCACGACCATCGGAAGGTTAAATTGAGAATAAACAACACAAACCTGCTACAACGTTCTGCTAGCCTAGTACTTTTTTTTTGAAAAATAGTATCTTATAATATAGTGGTAATTAAATAAAAATACCTGTTTCGATCATACATGCTTCCTACAATCTTCTGCTAGCCTAGTACTATTTTTTTTAACATATTCAATTATATTAAACTTTATAGAAAAAATAATTTTATTTATTAAAAAGAAATATTGCGATCAAACAACCTCCTACAACCTTCTGCTAGCCTAGTACAATTTTTGTGAAATATTTATTTTAGGGTAATATTTACTGAGTACATATGCCTGTTTCCTATTAATGGAGTAAGCAGAGATTGTACAACTGCGTTTTTTATTCTTATTTTTTTAAGAAAATATTACATAAACTGCTTTTCTCTTGACTGTACTTACCTGTCAAAAAGACTCAGGGGATCAGACCGGAATGACTAAATATACAGGGGATCAGAACGGAATTAAAGAATAATAATAATCTCAGGGGATCAGATCTGGGGGATCAGACCGGAATAACTCAAATATTTTGGCCCAATGCTGCACAAAAAATTTTATGATGTTTCACTTTTTATATTTCGCACGTTCAGTGAAAAATGCGTGCGATAACGCCAATTTTCAGTAATTTTCTTTTTTTATAAACAGATTAAAGTTAAATAAAATTTAATGGTTTAAAAAAAAACAACAACAATTAATTTATATTTGGTAAAATATTAGTTCACAGTGTATCAAAATTATCTTTGTTATGAGTCTTTAGCTTTATTTTAAAAAGATTAAAAAAAATATTAAATCATGTCAGGTAAGTTTCAGTAGTAAGACTAACCCTTTCACATTGCAAGTTTGGTAGCAATGAAATGAAAAGAACCGATACGGTAAGAGATTTGGGAGTTGTCATGGACTCTAAGATAGTACTCTCAGAGCATATTGAGAGAATCACTGCCAGGGCACTTCGTAATCTTGGCTTTGTTATTCGTACGTGCACACCATTCAAAAAGGCCAGTACCTTAAAACAGTATATTACGCTTACGTTCGTAGTATCCTCGAGTACTGTAGTCCTGTAGCTAGCGTAGCTGGTGCCCTCAGTATACAGTGTATATCGAAAAAATAGAGCGTATTCAAAGAAAATTCGTGAAACATCTGAATTATAAAACCCACAGACTTCACAGTACGTATATAAAGGGTTGTAAGCACTATCAATTAACGCCGCTTGTTGATAGACGTATAATGCAAGACATGTGTCTTCTATTCGATGTTTTGCGCAATGGTCTGGACTCTCCATCACTTGTATCTTGTAAAGGTTTTAACACGCCTAGAACGTGAACCAGAAACACCCATACCCATTGTTTACCATACCTCACCACCTCACAAATTATGCCCGTAATTCAGTAATCTCCAGAGTACTTCGAACTTATAAAAACAATGATGTATTCCTGTTGTCTAAAAACAGCTTTAAAAATAATATTCTTCGTGACCAATCATCAATTCGTGATCAATCCACATTTTTCCTTTTTTATAAGTTGTACCATATTATTATTATTATTTTTAATTCTAGGCATAAGCCACTTGTTTCATTAGTTGTTGCCCATTGTGTGCAATAATTACCACTTACAAATTGTTTATCACCATATAAAATATTTCACCAAAACCACAACTGATACAACTACTTATTTTAACCTCCTGATTAATTTAAATCCACCTAAGATATTGTAACATGTGTAAGCGTAAAGTCACAGTCGCAGTTGGAAGCCTTAAATTTAAAACATACCATAGGTATCTTAATACCATGTGTGAGAATGCGAGGCAAATTCAATTCTTGGCGCGGAACCATCCAGCCGGCGAAGATTTAGGGTTCATTTTAGTCGGTGTAAGTTATTTGCTCATGAACATCTGGAGCGACCAATTTTAGATTGAAATTGTTACCTCGTACAATGAAATTGAAAAGTTTATTGGGCTCTTGTCTTACTGCCAGTTGGATTGTTTTAGTATTTATAAGACTGAATACTTCTTGCTTTCCTCAATTTCACACATAATTTTAGTTAAGATTTATTTCTAAATTTTACGGTACATTAAGATTATTTTGAACTGTTTGAAAATTTATCAACGTATATCACGAATGGATTTACGTTCATTATTCATGTTTGTGAATATATTAAATGTGTGAAAGCTATACATTTTAAGTCTTTAACATTACTTGAGTATTCAAAATTTTATGATTTAATATTCGATTGTAGCTTTTTCCTTTCATGATATGTAAAGTGTTCGGTCACACGTTTGTTGTTTTTTACAGCCACTTTGACATTTAGTTATATTTACGTAACTAGTGTTGCTACATCAAACTATACACGTGCTTGCAAAGTGAGACATAAATACTCCGCAATTCTATCAGTAAAAAGTGAAACATCAATGTTTGTAGAAACCAATACAATGTAGCTAGTTTCTTTTAAATGGTGCTTTTTTATTTTCTCTGCCGCTGGAAATTCCTTCCACACTTCTCTTGATTAATTAAAAATTCAATATGGCTCTAATAGTCACATTGTGATAACTTGAATAGCTCTTAATGAATTTCCATTCTGCGAAGTGGGTCGTTGTAGGGAAGTCGCGTAATTGGTGGAAAGTCGGGATCGGTGACCGCGGCCTGTTTCAGGACGCTGCACCAATTTTAGGTTTATTGTTTCTGTAATTGCTTTAGGGAAATCCGCGACGAGTTAAACTGACTTCACTTAAAACTTTAGCCCGTAGATACATCTCCGCAATATTGGCTCTCGTTCAGTTTCGTTTGTATTCGATAACGCTTTGTTTAATCGACTCTGATTGGTTTTGTATTTAAATTAAATATTTATAATAACAATTAATATAGGAGTTTGTGAATGTTACTATTACTACTCTTTCTTTGAAGTAATGTTGTTATGTTATACTTTCGAATAATAAAGTAGAAGATGAAATAGATAATGTTGTCTTATAATTTATTTTATTTGTATACTAGTTAATGATAATAGTTACTTTGATTTTCTTGGTATATGTAAAAACATGAGTTATAACAATTATATTAGAATAAATTATAAAATATTATTCATTTTATAAATTAAAAGAATCATGTGCCCTTTACGATGTAAATACATGATTCTAAGGTATATTGTGATAAACTTTCCCAGAACGCATTAGCACTACAAGTATGAATAATGACGACAAATCAATAGCAGAACAACTTGTGTTGAAAATGATAAAATCATTACACATGATCATTCATTATTTATACGAAAGATATTCCAAGCATTTGAAAAGACAAATTATTAACTTTGAACTTTATAATTCTTCACTAAAACAAAATTATAGATCGGCCGTATGCATCGGTGGCTAATCTTAGAGAAACCTCTATCGTTACATTGACTAATGTGTTCATACACGTTACTATGGGTTAGATTACTGTTACAACATTTAACTGAGCAGACACGCTATCAGAAATTTCTACATTAAGACGAAACGACGATAAATCGCGTCCACTTAATATCTGACCACGATCATTCATTACCGAAGGCATTACCTTAATATATTTTAGTTGAATCGACGTCTCAGTAGATTTTCCTCGAACGGGAGATTAGGGACACCCACGTGTTTTATCAATAATCCATTATGCGTAAAGCAAACAATGAGGTGTGTTATCAGAAGCGGTGCTATCGAAGGCCGGCATGATGAATGGCCTCGGACGTACATTAGAAAATGTCAATAAATAAAAAGTCAATATCTTTATGCCCATCTCTCTCGTGCTAGAAACCCGAGATGAGATGTTAACGGGCGTAAAGCTTGCTTCACGAGATAAACATTGTGGAAATTTGTGAGTTTCTATATTTGGAATTGAAGAAATAAGTAAAAGCATATATATAATAATATAATAAACAAAAACAATAAACAAAATTACAAACTGATACAATTGTAACTTCTTATTAGATGTTCGACCTCGTTGCGTGCTCCACAGATGGTTTTCGTCAGCAATGTCAGATGTTATTATGAAGTACCTAGCCATATTGTATGATTAACACACATTCCTTTATTAGACACTTGTTATGACGCTTGTCTGGTGTATATCAATAAACTGTGTGTCGCTAACTTATTAAATAATTATTGCTAATTATTTAATAAGTTGTGATATTTGAAGCAGGCCTACGTCCAGTAGCACCTACAACTTTTGGCTGAAATAATTTAAGATATGCAATGAAAACAAATAATAAAATTATTGTTAAATATTTTACTACGTAAAAAAATCACTATCAATAAAAAAAGCATACAAACTCTATTGAACTCCAAAATGAATATACCTACTAAGTAGGAACCGGTAGCCGTAGATAAGTGGAGTTATGCTCTCAAGTTCTATACAAACCACAGCGTCCGCTTGTGCGCGCTCAATTTGCTTCAACAAACTGGTCGGTCTGTTTTCATTTGCACTGTTGTACGATACGTGTTTAAAATGTTTACCTTTCGGCTGCCTGTTGGATGTAATTGTATCTAATTTTGTGAGTAACGTTGTGTTGTAAAGACATTTCGCTGTGTTGCTTTCTTTAATATGTCTTATGCCTATTTGTTTAGCTCTAGCCGCTTCTCTGTGAAGTTCTAATGTATACTTACGTACCTTATGAATATTATATTTACAACTATAGAACAGAACACTTTGATCGTTTATAATCTTGCTTAAGTAAAGTAGGTGTGTAGGCTGGTCGGTAATAGGTATTATTATTTATACCTATGTACTAGAAACGTAGGCTGATGCCTGCTGAATACAGACTCTTAACACAATATTATAAACCTTGAATTTAAAATTGGCGATCAAGATATTGTAATACTTAAAGAAAATTTACTATAATATAACCCATCGTGAATATTGTGTTTTATCGTCATAAAAAAGTGAAAAGTGTATCACCTGTTATTGAATTGAGATATAATATTACAAATGGTCCTTAAACAAGAAAGTTTCTTTTATCACGTTTTGAAGAAAAAAGTTGTTACCAGTTCCTTCTTACAATAACAGTCAGTAAGTTCGTAACTTATAACCGCTTGATTGAAAGTAGTATGTAAAGATAATCGAATGTCAGTCTCCACGGTGAATGCTTGGCATTGGCTCTCATGTTACTTATATCAGTTTCTTGTAAGTCCTCAGGAATTGCATACCTACAGCTTATCAAATATGTCACATCTTTACATTGTACCTTATTCAATGTAAGACGATGCTTTCAAGTTTAAAATATTTAGACACATTGAATACATATGAAAATTCTGAACAAGAACAGTAGAGCTGGTGACGACGTATTATAACTTTGAAATCTTTGTCTATAGTAGATATGCTGACTCTCAATAGGTATATAGATTTATTTTAGGCTTATCATACCTCTGAGTTAATTATTATTAATGAAATAACCCAGTGTTACTTTACAACTATTATTACTGCTCTGCTCCCGTCGCCAGTAGCGTCATATTATATACTTCCTCAAAAACTGGGCTATCATACGCCAAAAAAATATTTCAATCCGACTAGTCGTTCCAGAGATTCAAACCAACTAACCAACAAACTTCTCCGCTTTATAAATAATAGTATAGATTTAATTTAATGCCGAATATCGAAAAAAGGTACTTTTAACTCTGCTATTGCTTCTGTATTTATCTTTAATAACACTAGAACTCTTATTTTTTTCAATAAGCGACTGAGAAATAATATTAAAATAAATTACAGTAGATACTGCACGTAATGTACATTAACCCTATCATTAACATTAATCCTATTTTATAACCTTATAACTCAATTACAGAAGCACCGAAGTAACCGCATTGACTGGACTTTTTGACCGGAAACAGAGAGTTTCTAACCGAACAACGATTTGAGGCCGTATCTATATTTGATTTGGCCTTCAAATTAGTTGAAACTACTAATTTTGAAGCGACCTATTCGATTTAATTTATTTTAGTAGTTCTTGCAAGGCCGGATGTGTTTTGAAGCCGTGGTTCTTGCTTTTGAAGTAAGCTAAATTAAATTTTGCTCAGAACAATTTCTAAATTAATTCTGAGAACACTACGCTTGTTTTCAACTTTTGTTTTACTATCGTTGTTATTGCAACTTGTATTTGGATTCAAATTATTAGATTAAACCTTTTACTAATTACAAATCAAGCATTTAGGTAAGTACAATTTACATTAACCTCTTTTCAAAATTTGAAAATCCCAGAATCATGTCTAATAGGCTCCAGTTAAAAAGCAGCGCCAGATCTATGTGACCTGGCAATACTGAATTGGAGACCTGGATGCTGTAATCGTAGCTTAATATGCATTATAATGTATTTATTTTAATTTTTTTATTTATCTGTGTTTCATAATTTAATTTGTTTGTTAATATAGTTATATTTGTGGCAATAAATGTTTCTTTTGTTCTATCATCTAATTTCATTTTTTCTCACTTCACTTTTAAATAAAAAAAATATAATTTTAGTTTAAATTAATCAAAAATATGGCGACTTGATTAATAAATTCAGAAACAATGTGGCAATCTACGCATTCATATTTGTGATTATTCAATCCTCTAAACAGATTGAATTGGCTTATGTTGTATTTGCCCGTGCTTCTGTTGCTTCGCACTTTCTCTGTCATTGTGTAAATTTAATACTTAGTTTTTTTTTATTATAATAACCTATTTCATTTACATTTATAGATACGAGAGGTTTTCTTTCACTATTGAAGACATTTATTTTAAGTATAAAATTTTATTGAATAACAATCTCAGTAATCTAATTAATTAATATCTATTAACCTAATTTCCTAAACCTACTTTATTTAATTACAGATAATACAAATAACTGGCCCGTTTTAGTCATTATACATGAAATTATTGGTGTAATTGACGAACAGATCGCACTGTCAGGTGTTTACTGTTTATTGAATCCCACGAATATCCGCTAATATCCGCTCAGAGCGGCGTAAGGGTTAACTGAATGGAATATCGCTGTATCATCGTAATTAATAAGCCACTAACTCTGCAATAATGTATATTAACCCTGTTTTCCTGTTGAGGTAAATAATACGTTAATGTTCTTTTGTCAATAATGTTTGATAAATTCTAAATAAGTAGGTACTAACTATTTGTTTTAATCAACAACATAACGACTTTTATTGAAAAGGGTAGACAGAGATCTTTCTTATCGATCTTTTCACTATAGATTTTATGTAAATGAGGTGGATTCTATTGACATACGTTGTACCAATACGCACAGGCACCAATATAACCATCATCGTCTTTGAGCTCAATCAAGCCCGGACTTGGAATCAGTAATCATCATATTCTTAACTAAACATAAGGCAACTTGAGTGGTAATTGTACGGTAGTAGACCTATGCTGGTTTCTGCATGATTGGGCCGGACCGTCCGGGAAAGTACTACCCTCTCATAGAAGATCGACGTAAGAGTAGTAGTATCCGTACTACTGCGTTTCGCTCGGCGAATGAGAGCGCCGGAGGCCCAATTTCCCCCCTTTCCTCTTTCCTCACCTCCCTCATTCCCTTCCCCTAAACCCATTCCCAGCCGCCATAGTGGAGGCCACCATACTAGCAGTTTAAGAAGATGGTATGGTGACCACCACTTCTAGATTCCACTGACTGCTTACCATCAGGCGGGGTGGAGTCACTTAAATAAGCTAATAAAAAAAATAATTGATTGTACATAACTAAAAAACCTAACTTGTCATTATACAAAAAAATAATTGATTGTACATAAATAAATCACAGTAATAAGGGACACGTTCATGACACAGCCTAACGTAATTTCATTTTGATACTTTATACATACATTATACCAACTTTAAATGGTTACGTTGTTCTCTATTTATTTCCTTTCAGAGCAAAATGAACAAAACGCATATGAACAAAGGCAAAATGTGCATGCAATACGCAAAATGTAGTACAAAACGCAAAACGCGCAACACGCAAAATGAACACCATACGCAGAATGTACTATTGTACAAAACGAAAAATGTACATCTTCGCTCCCATTCTTACTTATCAAATCTTTGAACACCTCCAAATGAAGACCTCCATAACCTCAAAATGTAATTAAAACAGGATGTATAAAAAATATTCACACTGACTCGCTTCGGTCCGCTGCGCCAGTGGACAATGTTTAAACTCTATTTTAAACGTTCACTTAATTAAGCATATCGCTCTGTGTAAACAAAAAATAGACTATAAAACTCTTCTACGGTATATTAGGACATCCGTTGATAGTGGTAATTAAAATGCAGCTAAGATTTTATAGTCCTTTTTGTGTATCAAAACTAAATTAGATTGTTATTATTAAGTTTAAAATTTACTTAATCGTAGACTTGGCTGTGTCCTTTATAATAAATATGAATGTTAGAAGGATTTATATAAGGCTAATTAGAGAAATAATTTTAAAAGCGACCAGGTAGTAGTTGACCGCAAAGGAGAAGAAAAGCGCGAAGACCGAGAGGACAATTGAATCACCGGTGATCTTACGTCAAGAGTGTGATTCGGTCTTCAGCTATCTCGGACCGAAAAAACATAATATATAACTTCTTTACGTCGATATTCTATGTAAGCGTTTATTGTTCAGTTGATCAAGTCGATTTATAAGAAACAAACAAGAATCTACTACTGTAAACTATGGTAAAATTATAGAACAGTAACAAATGAGCAAATAAAACTGGCTTGACTTATAATATCATGGTTAGATGGCGTATGGTTTCACCTAGTGTCCAGGTGAATACAACCGCACAGCTTAAACCGTAGGGGGTATAAAATGAACATTAACTCTATCTACTAAATAGTTTAAATATTGTTACTTTTTCTAACACTGCGTAAGCAATGGGTGGAGTACTTGTTACTACTGAATCAACCTTTCAAAACCATATTCACATGCAAACGTGAATAAAAAAATACGGTTACAGTGTTAATCAACTATGATTTGCATGAATTTGTTTTGAGAAATAAATATGTTGTGTTAGTATTTTTTAAGATAAACCTGCAGTTGTTTTTGTTCCATTTGACAACTTATATAGCTCATTATTATCACATCATCACCGTGAAGACGTTCCATACAAGTCATGGGCCACTTCCACATGAAGATTTTTGCCTAATAAAAAACAAAATATATACTTGAGCCTGAAATTGCCAATACCCTTTGAGCAAGAGTTAATTAAAGATCCAGATGAAATGTCAAATTGCTAAACGGAGTTATTTGTATGTACAGATCAGAGGCGAAGCGTCCATATAACACGATTCCTGCCAGCTTCCTTTTTAAAATATGCCCTGATCTCTATTATATCTATCTATTATATGGACTGCTTGAGTGTCTACTCAAAGTCTAACTGGCCTTCCGAAACTCAAAGTATTTAGTCCCACGGGCTTCCCTCCTCGGAAAAGTGACTCTTCGCTACTGGTACAGATTTAAATCACTTGATTAAATTCACGCTATGACCATGCTGCCCGTTAATTAGACTTTACCAGTACGTTAAACGGATAGGTTCTGTAGCCGATGACCACCATAAGTGTATTTATAGACAGTAATCGGCATCAGATCCCTTAAAACAGCTTTGCGACTCGCTACATCATTATGCTATTACTTGAACAAGTTACAGATCGAGTAAGCTGCTTTTATAGATGACTCCAATATTCTTATCAATAAAAATCTCCTTATGAAGAATTGCCTACGCAGAGCCACGTCATTTAGATCGTATCCCTTCCCTAGAAACTAATCTGTACTTACGTTCACAATGAAAGGGTTGAATAATGGGAACTTTTTACTTATATTATTTTTTGTAACCTCAGGGGACAACGTCTTATGACGGATTGGCCTGGGCTCGTTGTGGATAAAAACGACCGTCGTAAAAACGTTCTCAGGACTATTGTAAGAATTTGTATTGGTATAAAGTTTAGGGTTTTAAATTAAATTCATGTGTTAATAATTTGCGGTTTTATATCAATATTAATGAGTTTGTAATAACTTACTGGGGTGTTCCGGTGAAGTGTTTATTCATGAGGTACAAATTATAATTTATAAAAAATATGCATTTTATTTAAGTGATTATTAATAGCGACAGCAGTGTTCTCATTCCACTTAAAATTTATGAGAACTGAATATATGTTAAAATATTCAGTGGCATTAGTACCTTAAGAATGTAGTATGAATAGTTTTGTTTCTCTAAAACTATATCTTAAACAAGATATAACTCTACTTGATATCAAACATATACTTACATATCGTATGCTATCTAACCAATTTCGAAATTAAAGGATAAAACCCAAGTGTCCTCCCTTCCAAACTTTTAAGAGTCAACTGGGGGAAAAAGATTGATGATGCCCGTCGACTATAATCTGGCGATCCATCATTACTTATGGACTAATACAACAGCTTCTAACTGCAACCAGGTAATAGGATCTTCTATTGCGTACACAACTGTTAGATTTATTTAATTCCTTACCAAATGGAAAGATATTAAGTTTTCATTCAAAATTATACGCAAATTGTTATGACAGTTGCTTTTACAAAATTACACTTTACATCAGATATTTTGGATAAAAAAGAGTAGTAAGATAAACAAATAATCGGAATTCAACAAAAGTAAGTTCGTAAGCCGCTATTCAGGGAACACTCTAATTAACTCAGCGCATACTTCATTAAATAATCATTAATCCGTACAAAGCGCGAGTCGTTGTCATTGTTTATTGTGTGGAAACGAACGTCGTGATTCAAAAAAAGTTTTACAAAGTGACAGAACATACCTTGTTTGTGTATGCATACCACACACGGTTCAGTAAGCCGAACGCACCTCTTATAAACATCAAAATAGCTTATGATACGGCTATAGCTAATTTAGGTAGCATTGTGAACCTCACAAGAGGCGCGCTTGAATAAGATTATCACGAGACTAAAACCCGTTGGGAGTCATTGGTCATAAATCATAACCCATAAAACGAGACTGACAATAACCTCTTTTCTTAACATCGCTTCCTAGATAACGATGCTATTAAAGAAATTTCACCTTTATATACAGGTTTATAAAGTTTAGAATGCGGAGAAACGGTTGTTATATTTTGTGATGATGCTAGAGATGATAGTTAAAATGACAAGCAAACTTAATATTCCGTTTGATCGGACCAATTGTTGGTATTGTGTTTACTGTCGATTTTTAGAAAGCCAAAGAGCGTGTTAGGATTAATAAATATACAGTATTTGGGGTTGGAGGACAAACATCAATCATACCAGACGTCAGTTCATTTTCGTCTAATCTACTGATGCCGATGTTAAATGCGTGGATGATCAATGGAAAATTGTTTATAATGAACCAAGACTACAACTTAGTTTTTTACTAAAGATTTTTGCGGATATTTTTGCTCAGAGTGACAGTTATTTTTTGTTTGCTTAAAATATTTTATACGCTTTCATTCTGTTAAAGATAATTTGATTGATCTCAAAATTGTTCATAGCAATTATGTTTATGTTTAAAAATATAAAAATTTAAAATAAAATTAATTTAACTTAGACACTAGACACAAAATCTTTATCTAAACTATTATATAAAACAGAAGAGTTCGATTGTTTGTTTGAAGGCGCTAATTTCTGGAAAACCAGTTGGATTTGAGCTATACAATATCACGCTACTGTCGACGGAAGCAGAACAGTAAGCAAAGACGCGGGTGAAACCGTGCTGCGGTAAGCTGGTACTAATTTATTTTTCTTCTACATAATAGCCTTTTTGACACACAAATGTAAGTAATTTTTATGATAACTTAAAAGCACCCAATATTGCCGACACAATTTCAACACAATAGGAAGCTCTATCAAACCAATGTTTGATAACAGGCTTCAAAGTCTTTTTATTCGGCTTGCATTCTACTCATATGTGCCACTAAATTGGAATTCGTGTACGTTATTGTGACCGGGGGAATTAGATCCGCCGCATTCAAAACTCAGACTATCCTATTGAGACCTCTCGGAAGGGAACTGGATCTGATAAGGCAGATCGTTGATAGGGACCCTTTTTCTTTGCGCGACACCTTTGTCATGACAAAGGGGCTGTTTGGCCTCAACTGTGGCATCTGAATAGGCTTGCAATAACGCGTCTTGGCCCGGAGCTCGCATCCCGCGAGATCGGCCGCAGATACTCAACTCTCTAAAGATTTATTAATCTTTCTCGTTCACTGGAACAATGAGCGCTTTTGGTAGGCACCTGGTGGTTTTTTCTCGTCACTGAAGTATGCTCGAATCCTGTATTCACTTTTTGCCTGACGCTCAAGTGATGTAAGTGGAGACTCAAATACTGACCGGCAAATTGGCTTTTATTGTCAAAAATATAAACAATGAATTATAATTATGATTGGCTTAAATAGAAAACACAAATTAAGTAAAATAATTACACATTATAACATGCTTCTGTTAATTTGTATGGAGATGTTTAAGTGATCGTTAGTATAAATAAGTAATTTAACAAAACAATTAAAACTTTATGTTTCAGAAACTTTCAACCATTACAATGTTGTATATAAATGGTTTCATCTGATTAATCTTAAAATTCGTCTAAATTTGAGTTTTAATTAATTTTAATATTTTTATCTATAAAGTGTCGTATTGCATCATGGTCGGTAGTGATATTACTCACTTCGTAGAATGAATATAATGCACGCTTCACCAAAAGTTATCCTCGAGATGTTGTCTGATCAAGTTACGCGTTTAATTTGTCTAGATCGCGTGCAGGGCGACAACGCTAATAAATAATGTTTTTTATCTTGACACCATGAGGCTCTAGGCAGAAATTCTTACACGTTCATTCGCTGAATCTATCGGCTTTAATCTAATTTTATTTGTATGTCTGTTCTTTTTAAGTTGCGTGGAACTGTATGCAATTAATAAAATTTACACCATTACATGAACTATTCAAAATGAAATTTATTTAGAGATTTTATTATTTATTATTTAAGCTTTCAATTAATCACTTAAATAAAATGAAACTAGAACAATATTTTTCTTTACATAAATAAATTGATTCAATGAAATAAAAATAGTATTTTAAGTCCTTAATAAATAACACACAATTGAACTCGCGAATAAAAATTTAATGGTTCAAATACAATAGAAGAATAATGGGCTGAACCCCAACAATAAAATTGATATAGTACTAAACATTGTTAGTATTTTAAAAGATATATAACGAATGTATGAAGTAAACTGCAATGTGCATCGTATAGAGACAACAACAACATCTGCAGTCGCCGATGCCACATCTTGATAAGGCACCCACATTTTGGCAAATATATCACAGCAGGACGCCGTCACAATATTTTAGTATCTACGACTGTATCTATAGTGAAAAATGTTACCAAATTCTATGAATAGTTTTTAGATTATACAAAAAATACCGCCGATCGCAATATTATGATGTTGAGAAGGCGTGATCCATAAAGTATTGATACTCGTTTGTAGGTAGGAAATAATATATACAAATATAACGGTGTATACAAATAAAGTATGATTACTTTATTAATATCTTTATAAGACGTGCTGTAGATAAAAGTTTGTACCGATTTCATTATTTATTAGAAACCGGTAAAATGAACTCGTTTCAATATTTTAGTTACTATAATACGAAACAAATAAAGCCATTTGAAAGCATTTTCTACTCTATTTGATACTGTTAAACTATTATGATTTCCTGTAGTTCATAATACAACTATTGCCATAACTGACAATAAAATTGTCCCCATATACGCCTCCTGTCTTAAACCACAGCATCTATTGTACAAGTAAAACTATCTATAAATTATGTAACACGAAACTTTTTGTGTTTTGATCACTCCTCTTGTTCCCATACGTAAGGGATGTGGCTCTTGAAATTCTCAAGAAAAAAATATAATTTTGTCCCAAAACCTCAATTCTTCGTACTATAAACCGCTCTTTTTGGAATTTATTGTTGTAGAATGATATGATGTCTTTATGTCATGGTTCTATTGTGAGTCACTTATCTGATCGTCTCCCGTATTCTGTATAATGGGCCCGATTGTGGATACTACGGTTTTAATTTTTGTGCTTTAAATTGTTTGTCGCTATGTTTTGAAATTTTACTTTGATACCTTCACACAAACTGATTTATTTTTAGTTTAAATTGTATTAGCTTCGAACTGCGTTTTAAGCTCATATTTTTTGTTTGTAATATAAACTTTACCGTACACAAGACCTTTCAACCATCGACAGTAAAGATATGATTTTAATTGTCTGAAATCACCAGTGACAAGAGACTTTTACCCTGTAGTGAAAATATAATGAGGTTGGACCACGACTCAGACAGCCTTTATCTAAGTTGATATCTCCTTCAAGGTTTAACTAGCAGTATCAGACTGACGTCTACAAACTCATTATTTAACATTACCAATGCTTGGACCAGTAGTCACACTTTCTAGATTTCTACCAGTATTGTCATAAATTTAATGTTCGTTTGAAAACCAGTTCCAATAACTTATCGTTATAGGTATAAAACGATCGTATATCCAGACCCCAACCAGGACAAGTGAGCTTCCACTCTGAGTATCTAGAGTTAGAGTTACAATCCTTTAAACTGCCACACTGTTTTAAATAACTTTTAATAAACAAAACGACTAAGGGTAACAGAATACATAAACTTTTATTTAACCGTATTAAAAAAAAAATAAAACATCTGACGGTTTGAGCGGTCCAGTTTTTGTTCGCGAAAAAATATTCGTCCGAATTGAAAAGTCTTTGTTACCACATTTTAGTGAAAGCCGAACACAATTACGTGTTTTTGTAGTTTATTTACGGTTATAAAAGAATTTTAATACGTTTAGGTTACTTTGAATACGTTTTATAATGTAACATTGACACAATTATTAACAAAAAATAACGTTTATAGGTGTCACCATGAGGAGTATCAATTTTATTCATATTACTAAAATAGTAGTTCTTTTTATAATGTTGACCTCGTATGATTACAAAATGCCCTAACCCTTGCCAAGATCAGACTTAATTTCCAGGCGAAACGTAACGGTAACATACTTGTCTGCCTACCTCTGCTGCGTGACGCTATGTTTGTATGTCTATTATTTAATTTCAATCTCTTGGTGTAAATGGTATGCTTTTATTAATTTAGGGATAAGGCAAGTTATAAGGCGTTTCATTAGTACGCTGTCTATTATTATCTCATTGACTACTTACCTTCAGGTAGATTTGACACATTTTGGTAGAAAAATATCAAAAGAACTATCCTACTCGTAATATAAACTAACTACAAAAACTACATTAAAACACTATACGCGTAGGCAGATAGTTTATGTTCGAGTCCCGTTGGGAATATTTTACTACAATACTGAAAAGTAAGAAAGATTTGTACTCCTGGTACAGCAAACTCATGAAACTTGAGATCGAGATGAAACGCCGACAATTGTAACACAGTATACGTGACTAGAAATCAAATGAGCGGTAGAAGTTGCAGGTACTTTTTGAAATAAATACGTCTGCTCCTTAGTGATCCAACATTGAGAATGTAGCGTATCTTGTTTTTATCTGATCCACGTATTATGAAGGTCGACTAAAGGCTGGCTGTAATTTAAGGAGGTTACACCTATCCTGTGAATTGTGTATTTTTCTATTATTATCTAGAATTGCAACTTTTTGGAAACGAATTTTGAAACAATATTGTAACTATAAATCAAACAGTTCAATACAGTTCTTGCAACTCCTCATAAAAACCCCAAAATATTCTTTCTGATAAATTTTAGATTTGCTACAAAAATATTCGCTTTTAGTAATTTACTGTTTACTCTAAGCTGACATAACTTTATGGTACGTTTGTTCATCAAAAGCTCGCACCCTGGTGCGTGCGATCCGTCTGCCGTGTTGGCTTGCGGTGATCGCAAATCTCTCGATTAGTATTCTGCGGTGGCGGCCCCTGTCATCGGTTTATCGAATCTCGTGTTTCCAACATGAATTCAATATTTTTGAAGTATCGATACTTTTTTATCGTATTTGTGGTTTCTTATACCAACAAAAAGTTTGGAGCTTACACACATTTAACTTTTGTTTTTTTGAAATGAGAATTTGTGGTCAATGGATACCTTACTTCGTATTGTAGATCTGGTCGTAAGACGTGTCTTTCAAATAAGAAACCACAAAATGACACGGTTTATCCAATCCTAATAGTTTTCATTACAATGTTTACATTTAATAATATTTTATTTTATCATACAATAAAGCAATAAAAATAAAAACTGCTTTGTAACCGTGAAATATTTTGTGAATATAGTCAAGGATCAGTGTTCTCTCATAAGCGTTCTTATGGTGGACACACTAATTGGCATTTCAGGTGTAGTGTAATTAGTCTAACTAGAAAAGCCACATAATACACAGCATCCGTCGATGCAAACCTATCGATCTTTCTATCTTTAAAGACTTGGTTGGTTAGTCGGCAAGATCTGAATCAAGTTTCTATACATTTTTTTATAAGGCTAGTGATTATTACTGTATCACAATTAAATATTTATGAAACCGAATGGATTCAAGCATACTTATTGCACTCTAATGCTCGCGAAATTTATTAAATATAACTAGGTACTATATGTATAGGTATAATAAGTAAAATAAGAACTAGGTACCTATAGATATAATCAATCCTAATTTGCTATTCTAGTAAGATTCTTATAGTATTTGCTTGGCACCAACTTTAAAATTCTGATTAACTAAATCGAAATACGAATAACTTTCTGCTAAGTAAACTTATTTTTAACTTTTTAGTTTCCTTTACGTTTGAATTCGGTTTTTTATTGTTTAAAATTATTTTATAGCAATAAAATTAAAGTCTGCTAATAATATAAACCAATTGGATAATTAACTTCAAAGCTTTAAAGCCACGGGTATATTATTAGAAACCGGTTAGGGTTTGTTGTTAAGCTATCTTGCTATCGAACGGTTGGAGCTAAATATTCTATTTAAACCCAGCTTATCTAGTTAATGTCAGTGTATAGGAATTTTATCCAAACGATTTAAGTGTTACATTAATTTGGATGCCGTTTTTATATAAATTGGTTAATTAACGTATTTTAAACGGTTCCAGTGGAATCGATTACATTAATAGTAACGTATTTATTCAAGGTTAAGTGAATTTAGATTCGATCATTTTATTATGCAGTTTCTTATTACGAGTTCTGTAAGAGTGAAGAACAATGTACTGTTGGTTATACTTGTTTATTACTGTAAAAAGATTAGTTGAAGAATTACTGAAAAGAAAAAGAAAATGCGTGTGTGTATGACAGAAAAATATAAAGTAGGAAGACGAAAATTGTCAAAAGCTGCAACTTTTATTTGTTTAAATTCAATTAACGTTATAAAATGCTAGTGTTAGTTTCTTTCGTCTTTTTTATAGTCCACTTGTACCTGATCTCTCAGAATATAACCCAATGTAGTGAAATGTGATGGATATTACCATAAGTGTTGCATTACTGTCTTGCTAATGCTGTATGTTTCAACATTGGTTACCTTTGTTACCAACAGATCCTGACCAGTCAAACTTATCAGTTAATACAATAACCATAAGCCAATTGATTTTAAACTTTAAGCCTAAACTAATAAGATACATGAAATTAAATTTGGCAGTTTTCGAGTTGGGATCTATGGAGCGAATGCATTTGAATAATGTAAACCTGTCTTGTGAAGGTTCGAGAGATGACATGGCATAATACAGAATCAATGTTGGTGTGCTGTATGACCACTATCTTGATGGGATAGCTAAGTATGGCGATGCTGAAGTAAAATAAGTCGATTTAAATATTAATGTAACTTTCAGACTACTTACATTTTACATAATTTAGTTATTTAGTTAAAACTAACTAGCCAGTTGTGTGTCCATTGTGAAATTGTTTTTTTGTTTTTAAGGACCATGATATGTAAGTATATGTTGCTAAAGAAACATGGTATCTCCAAAATGTCAGCAATAATCTACAAACTATCTCAATCATGTTATTAATCAAACTTGTGTATGTGCGCCACCAAATAGTACTAGCACTCAAAAGGAATGCATAATATTCTTACTTAAAACCGACTGAGTCATATCCATACTAAACTTAAATGCTACGCCGTTCCAGGAGCATGTAAGTAACAAATTATTCCTCCCACATGCTTATGTAAGTGCACCTGAATCAATCAAAACTCCAGTCCCGTCTTTTATGTGCACATCATGTCTATTGATATCATGTTTTATGGTCACTGCATGTGACAAACAATGAATTTGACTACCGAATGCGAATCAGGATCGCGTGCTAAATTGCCACACCTGTGATGTGTGTGATTTGATGATAAATGACAATTTACGTTTATGGTTTGGTTATATTGCTTAGGATATTATAGGTGAGCTACATTTAAACATCTATGCTAATATTTTATAGAGGTAAAGTTTGTGAGTTTGTGAGATTAGGAGGGGGTAATCTCTGAATCTACTGAACCGATATTGAAAATTCCTTTTTCCCACTGAGAGCACAGTTCTTGAGAAAGGTCATAGGCTATGTTACATCGCGCTACTGGCAATGGGAGCAGAACAGTAACCAAATATGTAACTAAACGCAGGTGAAACCACGCTACGGGCAGCTAGTTTGTTATATAGCTGTTTAAGAGCATCTGAGTGGATAAAATGGAACGTAGTCATTTGAGTAAATTTACCCTAAAATCGTTGTCGAGGGTGCATGGGAAGTGTCATAAACAAGGCTAAAATGTCAAAAATCTTGAACAAAAAGCAGCTGTTAATGCTTAAATAGTGTTTAAGGAGCAATGGAATGGTACAAATAACGATTTTTCTATAAAATATCAGAAATGTAATTTCGATAATCTCTTGGTGATGTTATGCATAACGTTTGTAATGCTTTTAAGACATTTCAAATTAAATATTAGTCTAAGAAGAAATAAAATGTAAAATTAATAATATTTAGAACTTCAGCGATGTCAAGTTTTCATATATATATAAATATATTAGCCTACCAAAGTGACTCCACCCCGCCTGATGGTCAGCAGTCAGTGGAGTCCAAAAGTGGTGGCCTCCATACCAAATTCCATCGTCTTAAACTGCTGGTATGGTGGCATGCACTATGACGGCTGGGAATGGGGTTAGGGGAAGGGAATGAGGGAGGTGAGGAAAGAGAAAAGGGGGAAAATTGGGCCACCGGCGCTCTCACTCACCAAACGAAACGCAGTAGTGGATACTACTACTCTTACGTCGATATTCTATGAGAGGGTAGTACTTCCCCGGACGATCCGGCTCATTCATGCTGAAACCAGCGTGGATCTACTACCGACAAAATGTCGATAAGTTACGGTTACCACTTACCGCCAGCTGGGCCCTACGCTTGTTTTCCCAATTGTATAAAAAATTGAAGAGAGTACAGAACATAATTAATTAGTAGTTTTGTTTTTTTAGTTATTAGTTAGTAATAGTTGGATTGTTTAACAACTATTTGTAGTTGTTGTCTAACAAGTATTTAGTTATTTAGTTTGTAAGCAATAATAAACGGTAAATGAGGTATCACGATTTACTTCATTGCTAGTTTGACAGTTGGCAACCAAGGACATTAGAAATTTATTTAGTAGTTCAAAACTTAGTTGATATTGTAAAGTTTGACCGAAGTAAGTGCGACTTTGAAAGATTTAGGAGGGACTATTTACATATTGTATTTGTAAATCATTTAACTTTATTTAATTTGTTTTATTACTAACTATAGCAACTGTAGTAACAACCTCTGTGGTTCGATGGTCCTGTGTATGGACTGCTACGCAGAGGTCGCGAGTTCGATTCCCGCTCAGTGCAAATATTTGTGTGCATTAACATGGCTATTTACATTGGTCTGGGAGTTTATATATAATATGTATGTATTTACAAAAAAAGGATATAAGTATGGTCATCCGCGTTCTAGAACCCATATAACAAGCTATTAATATATTATGCTTACTTTGTGTCTAGATGGCGTTGTGTGGTTGTTGTGGTAATATTTATTTATTTATGACGTACCTAATGTTTATATCTAAAATATTTTTTGATTCAGCAATAACTGCTATTTAGGTATAACCGTCATGGTATTATATCTAAACGTTTGTCAAAAATCTAATAAATTAAAATTCTACATCAAAAAATAAAACAATAATAAAAATGTAGCTGTAAATATTATGGTGAATTAAATAAATCTAACACTTTATTAAATTAAACATAGATATAAATTAAACAATAAATGTATATAAATGGAATATAATGTTAATACTACGTAACAATAGATTTCATTTTATTTATTATATTATTATGACAAATTACATTTTTAATTTGTAACAACAGTGTTACTTGTTAATTAGCTATCTTAATAGCGTTTGCATTATATTATTTAATTTTGTTCAAAAATTTTAACTAAGGTTGTACTGTCAGATAATAATTCAGTAAGAAACTTAATCTGTTCCAAATTTACTTTCTAACTAAAATGTTTATAAGGTACTTTTGCATTGAAGTTCATGACTAACCACTAAAGCTTCTCTATAAATTCAACTGGTACTCACTACGGCACTGAATTTAGTTTCTTTGTGCAAGTCTCATTCGCAGATTCACCTCAAGTACTTTTGCCACGGCTTGAAGTTTAAAATTGTGTTTTACTCTGATAATTTCATTTATTTACTTTTTTTATTTTTTTTTTTATTTATTTATTACCAAAACATACAAAACAGAAAACAATATTTTTTGACATAAATGCCACTTAAACCTTTAAGGTTTGTGTGTGACACAATGATTCGATCTTATTTTTTAATGTTAGTAGGTACATGTATAACAATAGATATTATAAAACATAAATATTTGCATATGAATGCGTATTAATATTACTTAGTTACAATTGTGACAAGAAGTGTTGTTTTAACTTGACATTAATATTTTTAACATTAACTACTATGGTATGTGTTTAATTATGTAACTCGGGAACCAGAACGATAAAAATAATCCTATGTACGTCTCCGACACCTTATCTACTTACATACCAATTATTATCATCGAAATCGGTTTAGCCGTTTAGGCGCTGAGTGGTAACAAACACACATACATACACAGTATACACACCAACACAAACTTTCGTATATATAATATTGATAGGATTCTATCATTATAAATTATCATGTAAGTTTCGAAAGAGCGTTCAAATCCTTCTCATTCTATGTTGTTTTATTTCTCTTCTTTCAAAGATTAACTTCTATTTGATTAAAATCCCATAATGATAAATTAACAACGTCTGTAACACAAGTAAAACGTAATTACAATTTGTGTTGACACACCTAATAACGTTCCCATGTGAAATATGGAATAAGCATTAAAAACATCAAAGCGACATACTTTTAGAGGGTGACAGAAGTTAGAAAAACAGACTTATACTGACGTGACGGGGGTTTGACAACCCTATTTTTGTAAGTCTCAAATGTAAATGCATGCCTTTTTTTTCCTTTTTATGAAATCGTCTAAAATTATAATTATCTTTGAAGTTTCGACAAAAGAAGTCAAAGGTCTAAAGACGCTATTGTTTCGGACTTTACAACAATAACCTTGTTTGAGACGATTATGAGATTTTTGAATTCAAGTCTTCTAATTAATAAGGACTTGCTTTTGTGTCTAATTTTAGAAAATGTTTCAAAAGATATTTAGATTTTATATTTAAACTGTTAATTATTTTCATTTTATTTCACTCACTTACTCTATTTGACTTTCAGCGTTATGTATTCACGTTAATAAAACATCACATTCTAAATTCAAAATCTGCCAAAGGAAAATGGTTACCCCTGTTTGAATGGATATATGAGAACCCAGAAAAGCGGTATTTTCTATATATTTTTACCTTATACTTTATTAACAGAAATGTTTTAACCGAGACGAATGAAAACAGAATAAGAAAACTTTTCCGTACCAGAGATCACGTTCAAACAAAAAATACTTCATGTTTGAATGAAGCAAAAACTGAAAACGGTATTGTTTTAGTATGAGAAGGCAAGAAATCATAAAATAGTAGCTACCTGTACTATTACTAAGTTTTCTATGCTTCTCGTACAGAATGGATTCGTAAGTTTAGGACTAACGTTGGTGATTTTCGTTGTATAAAGAAACATACACTGCACCTAGAGATATAATAAATTTGTCGATGAAATTATGCAGTAGAACACTCAATGTCATCAGATGACATTCGATTTAACTATCAACAAGCAATCTTAGATCACATCGGACTAACGAAATGATGTCTAGACTAGACCCGGGTTCTGTACACAATGGTATTGTCCTTAGTGGATTGGATAGTATTGTCTCATCGATTGGGCCTATTTATAGGTGAACAACGTCACTTCGACAAGGTGTAAGATTGTGAAGTTAGCGATGTTATAAATTATGACGAACAATTTGAAAGTTGAAGTTAAACTTAGCAATTTTTTTAATAAAATAATTCTCAAAAAAACTTTTGAAACGTTTTATTTTATTAATTACATCATTGAGATGAAAATGATTACAGTAATATACCACCCGACGCCATTTAATTAAGTAACAAAATTTAACCCTTTTCTGGAATTCTTTTTATGCCGTCTGAGCCAAGAATGGTTAATTTAATAGACCGCTTTCAACTCAAAACTTGCTCCAATTGTAGACCAAAACAAATAATAGTTAGACACTGCGTAACATGTGAGTATTCGACACATGGCAGACGTGGGAGGGTCCTCTAAGATTTGTAGTTGTCAACTGAAATAAAAGAACTCACTAACGGCATCTAATGCAAGTAAGAAGCAAATTTTTGTAGAAACGGCATTTAGTAGGTACTCGTTGTAGTTTACTAAAGTTGTAATGGATCTCTTTGAACAACTGTGAAGGGCATGTACGATATTACTAATAACTTGATACTAATTGATATTAATTATATAGTCTAAAGGCTGAAAGGTGAAGGTCGGAGAGGCCTAGAAGAGGGGAGACATCTTTCAGTTGATGTGATTATGAGATAAATAAATTATTAAATTTGAAGATTTTAGATCATTATAATCATTAAACTTAGTCTGATAATGATAAGTTCTTTGATAGGCTATCTCTGCCATCTATACTTATTATATGAAGTGGAAGAGTCTGTTTGTTTGAACGCGCTAATTTCAAAATTAATTTTAATTTTAAACTACCAGTCGGATTTAAAAAAATATTTTTGCGTATGATAGCCCAGGTCTCGAGGAAAGTTATAGGCTTTGTATCATCACGCTACTAGCGAAGGAAGCAGAGCAGTAAGCAAAGACGTGGAAACCGCGCCGCGAAATTGTAGTGTAATATAAATTTACTAACATAACTTGTCATTTCCATTAGTAGCATAGTAACTCATTAGATAGTTGAACAGTATGGGCCTCCTAGCATCATTTAAGGAGTCTGATTAAAGTGATATACGATAAATACATACTTTAATAGTTAACAAGTAATTATTTATGCATATAAGGTCACCATTATTAGACTATTTATTATAAAGTGTCTACAAAACACATAAAATTTAAATACGTTACATCTAATAAGGAAAGTAGTATATAATTATATAAACAAATATATGTATTATGAATTTTAATTGTGTGTTAAATATTTTATTGCTATTAATAGAATATAGTCGTAATTAGTATCTGAGAAGACTATAATTAGATTGGTTAGAAGGCGTTGACATACCAGTTCGTAAATAATCCTATCTAAAATTTATACACGAGTAGATTATACTATTGCCGAATATTCAACCTTCTATTTAATTCTCATGTAATTAATCTTGAGCTAAATAAATACTGAGACATAAAATTATTGGTTACATGTACCGCTATACCAATATGCATAATATTTATAGCCTTTGTGTGAACATGAGATACTATTTTATTCATACCATTTTGACAAATTATACGTTTATATTATATTTGCCACTTTTTATAATCATCTTTAACTTATAATAATATACTTAATTTATTGAGATTTTTATTAGTTTAATTACAAAATATGTAAACAAAATAAATACGAATAATACAGTAATATTTTTTAAGCTTTTGTAAATGTATTAAAATTGAACAAGAATATAATCTTTGTTAAATGTAGTTGTGATAAATGTCTAACATTTATATAACTAAGCTGTTTAATATCAGAGGACTAAAAAGGTAGATATTAATATATTTGTCATTTCACACTAACTTGATAAGTTATGATGACATTGTCAATTTAATCATGATTCTGTTATATAAATGATATTTATCTTTATCTTCACGAATATAAGGTTAGTTTAATTTATATCTAAATTTGTTAAAATATTTACTACTTATGTTCATTTCATTTTGTTTTTGGATTGTTTGTTTTAATCGATCTAAAGTTCAATTTTCATCAAAATAATAAAAATATTTATCGATTGATACTGGTGTTGTATCAGTATTCTTCAGATGTGATATATTTTGCACCTTGGGTACTAGGACACCGGTGTTCACCTCATACGCTGTCGATATACAACTGAACACTAAAATAAAATAAAACGTAACTACCTCGTATTGATTTTTGGTTTTTAATATTAATAGAATAACTGGACGAGTTTGTTAACTAATTGATTATTCGAATTTGAATCGATTAGGTGTATTTTAGGCATCATCAATTTAATTGACCAATTACATGAAAGTAGCGGCAAATACAATTAATAGTACCTAATATTTTTATTAATAATATCAGTCGTTTTGTCTTTCCTACTTTTTTTTGGAGTTTTATCTCAAACATATTTTTGTGTTGTATCAAATTTCAAATCTGTTTTCTCAACCCTTTATCATTTAAAATCATCTAAATATTTAATTTAATCTATAATTATTAAAAATAATACCCATGCCTAAAGGAGTGAAAGAAAAGTTCTAAAATTTTGTTAATATTGTACCTATACCTACCA
Source organism: Parascotia fuliginaria (assembly GCA_963082885.1). Lineage (NCBI taxonomy): Eukaryota > Metazoa > Arthropoda > Insecta > Lepidoptera > Erebidae > Parascotia > Parascotia fuliginaria. The sequence continues at coordinate 5,192,552 of OY720180.1, read as the reverse complement.
CGCAAGCTAGTTTTTAATAAGTGTCTATAACATGTCACATAAAAAATTGTCGTTATGTAAGCATCCGCTTGTATAAAACTGCAAAAATATACACCAAATTCATTCAAAATTAATGTTATGGGCCCGGAGAGTACTTGTGAAAACATGTTAAATTATACATTCTATAATAAAATTTGTATTGTCATCTTCAATGCATGTATTTTTTTTCTGCAACAAGTAAAGACATTTGTATAAAAGACAAATTAATAATCATTATATTATTTATACATGACAGATGAAAAATGCGATTCTTAATTCAAACACTGACCGGCGTTTTGTCTCACATCTCTTTCACAATACCTTTACGAATCTTATAGTTGTTTCTTGCCATAATTTTATACTTACATAAATTTCAGTCATGTAGTCATAAATAAAATCGGATGTAGACAAGATGAAGTTGTAACATCAGCGGGGAAGCCTTAAACAAGTATGGTGTAAGACCGGAAAATGTCACGTGGGTGGACTCACCTGCAGTCAATGAAATCATGTTTATTATTTCGTTGTTTTCGAATACAATATCTTACACCTTTAGTATAAAATAAAACTTAAGAAGAATTAGACCTTTCCTAAATATATTTCTTATGCTCAGAAAATTTAAAATCGCTTAATTATAATTCTTGTTCTAGTTCTCGAATGAGAAATTTGATATTATATTTACATCTGCCGGTGAAATAGTAGCTCGGTGATAGGTGGACCGAGTATTTTTTTTTTAAGAAGAAATGTTTATTCTTTCACATAGCCTGTTTTTTGAGTATGACTTAATTATAAATATTTTTTACAAAACATTGCTTTTACAATATATGCCGCGTGTAATAGAAATCACCTGATTTTGTATACCTACAAGTCACTATGCAATATTATCTAGTCCGTATTTGCACAGTCATATTTCTGTCTGCCTTTCACCAAATCCGCTGTCTATTTCGTGTACTAACAAGACATTATCTGTAATTTTACACTTGACGCAGTAAGTTTCTATTCCTGCTCCAATATCCTCTAACGTATCTATCAAAGAAAGCGGCTTACCTGTCTAGGGGTAATTTCGTCGTCCACTGGTTTCTACTAAAGGGAACAGTAAGCCCATACTAAGTCTTTGTACAACGTTCGAAGCTTGTAATACTGTTGCTATATTATATTTTTTGTATAGGTCAACTTATTGGAACTCGGTAATGTTTACCTTAGATAGTGATTTGGTAAAAGCTTTTTCAGGATTTGGGTTTTATATAATAATTCGAAAAGTAAAAGAAAAATTATTTGTAGGTACTATCACTACGTACTAGCCCGAACGCATTCGTATGAATATTTAAGTTAGTTAGCTAAAACAAATGAAAAATTACATCTTTACGATCAATACACGAAGCCCAACTACCCAAACGTCATCAATACGCCTAATTAACAAATCGTTGTAAGTCGCATATAACTTAGATAAAATCGAATATTCTAAAGACTTTCTGCCTTCGAGAAAGTGCTTTCCAATATTGCCAATATTTTAAGTGTCCCTATACTTCTTACTATGTTTTTATTTTAAGCATAAATTTAGACGGCTTACTTGATTTAGTATTACAAAGAAAATATAGTTATCTTGTTTACAAAAAGTTCTAAAACACCAAAATTGGCTCTAAAACATAAACGTTATGAATTGTTAACTGCCACTTACAACTGCGTTAGTCATTTAGTTGTGACATTTTCTTTTTACTGTTTTACTGTAAACGTATGAAGTTGACACACTGGTTTATTTCTTAAAATAAAATTTAACTGCGACAATAATGCCGTAGCATAATACTTGTTCATTCGTTCTGACATCATCTCAAGGTTAAGGCTTATTACTTATAATGATTCTTACTACAGCTTAATAAGAATTACTGTGTTAACTGAAAAAAGAGCTGAATATGTTTGCGTAAAATTGAACGTATTTTTTAAAGATGGCACACCAGAGGGTCTATTGAAGTGGCATAAATGCTAATAGAATAGAACAGGTTAAAAATGTATGGAATTGACACAACGCCTGGCGTGAGCTTATGTCAATCCCATACATTTTTTAATGTATTATATGAATAGAATAGAAATCTATGTCACTTGTTTAAAGGCCTCTGGAAAGGTTGAAAGTTCAACTGTTTTGTTTTTTCATTAAATTTTTTAAACTAGGTACTACGAGTATACTTAGGAGGAAGTACCTACTTACTTTGTTATTTTAAATAATAATATGCCTAAAATTATGCTGCTTCTTCGACCAAATATTCCAAATTTTCTATATTCTATTCACTACTACAAATTTATTCTATAAACATCTATTCTATATTTATACATGGTGCATCGTGTGTGTTCTGTCGCAGTGCAGTGCACCTCCACAAACATGATTTAAATCACAAATGATACCGCTTGGTTACTTCCCTAAGTGATTTCTATGTTCAACTCGATCACTGATTCGAAAAGCAAAGTTGATTTTAAAATTTGTTATTTTAAATGTAGTACTGATTCTTAAGAACATTCTTTTTTGAATTACAGTAAAAGGAATTTACAAAAACTTATTATAATGTGAGGATTTTTATACATTATATTTGTCATCGATGCTTATATTTCAATGACGTAGTCCACAGAGCACCCGACCGAAGAGCAACTGCACGAATAGCACCTAGCCTAGTCCACGATGAGCACCTATCAATATTTTACAGAGAGAGTATCTGCTAAAATGTATTTATAGGTGCTAAAAGTATTAGCATTGAGAGATATTGTGTGATATGTCTCTTTTGGATGGTGGCAGCCGGAGGCGTTAAATGTTTCATGTTGTTAAATGTGGTTCAATTCCTGCAGTACTATTTGCAATCAGAAGAAACGCCCGATGAGTCTGCTAACATTGGCATAAAACAGTCATGATTTTAGAGGACACAAACTCGGCAATTAAATGTAATAAGTAAAACCTAAAAGTTTATAAAGTCGACACCAGCATGCTACAAATTTAAACTCAGCTTTGTTTGTACCTACATATAAAAACAAAGACATGACAAAGACGTGTTAGACTACCGGTAAATGATATTTATTAATGTACACAGTAATTACGTCGTCATTCCTTTGAGTATTTTTTGTGAAAATTTTTTATAATGTATCACTGTACAGCCAATTAATAAATCTGAATATATTTTGAAAGTGGTACCTACAGGATTTTATAAGTAACACTCTATTGTGCTATAAATATTAAGAACTTTAAGTATATATTATGGATATAGTTATGTATCGTCTAAGTAGCACATTGAATGACACATTATTATTAGATCGAAAGAAATATCAAATGCTTTATTTTTGTTCGGACCATCCAGAAGCTCTAAAATAGTCGAGGCTAAACAAAAAATGATAGGTAATTAATCTCGATATCAATACCACAGCAGGACTTAAAATACAGATTCCAATTGTTTGTATCATGGTCTACATATCAATATCATCATCACATATATGATTGTAATTATAACACTCATGATAACATCAAATACCAGGTGTTATAAAGGGGATGATAGGTTCCGTTTGCAACAATACATAATGACTCTCGTTTTCTCTGGGTCTATTAAAACAATTTAGTAGAACTATTGTTAGATATAATAGGCAAACCCGCACTGGTGTCCCGTGGCGAATTATAATGAGATAAACTATTATGACGGAGAACAAATGAAGTTATCATGTGGTTTGACAATTAATTTTTTCGCTATAATTGCGGTGAACCTATTGTAATTTTTACTCATATGGAACAAATAAATGATTAATAGGTTAGTGTGAAATATTTATTGGCAATCCTTTTAAAATACACATTGATTTTTTGCTAATGATTTTAAAATAGAAAACTAAGTTTAGCGTATTTTTTTCATACAAAAATAAAAGCGTAAAATGTTAAAAGGCCAGGTCCAATTACAGCATGTGTGGCTACAAAAAATGGGCTGTTTAACAAAAAAATTTCCGTAACAATGTATTAGCTTAGTATCAACATGCCTTGTCCACAAATAAGCTGTCCACTAAAAGTAAATATGTCACAAAGAAAACAATGGTTGAACACGTTTGGTATTAAAAATAATCTCAGACATTTTAAGCCGGTACTCGAAAATGTGCGTCTCACTGCGCGCGGTAGGCAGCGTTGGTATTTGTAAAATAGTCGTTATTATGTTTACGCCCATTCACACGCAACTTTAAACGTGTTTAAACGGAAGAACTATAGGGAAATATCCACATATTCTGGAAAATCGTGACGTAATACTCGAATACACCTTTCAGTGATTTGGGGGAAAATTCGTAAATGCCACAGAAACGGAAAATACCTTGACAAAATCTGTCTCGAAATTTAACGATTTACAAAAAAAATGTCCCTCGTGGTCGCCTCACCTTCCCTAGGCGACATTTGGAAAAGTAATCTATTCCGATAAGCCAACAAGAAGACTGTTCATTTTTATTTTGTCCATTCCCTGAGGCTTAGAACATCTTAAACTAACTGTTCAAGTGTTGAGCTGTTGGAGTTTTGTTTTATTACTTTTATTGTTACATTGATTTACTTTTGCAAGATAAATCAAGTTTGCTGGTTATTTCTTTACATACTTATAAAGTACGTTTGGGTAAATATTAGTGAAAAATAAGGTTTAGTACCTAGTTAAAAGGGCTCTAGTAGGTATCAGGATTTCGTAGTCTTAACACATTTTAAAAATGGAAACAAATAATTATTGGTGTTAACAACATAATTGTTGCGATCATCATAATTTTAGCCAAAAGGCGTCCACTGTTGGGGTCATCATAAGTCTCGCCCAGCTATACCTAGACATTTTGACCCCTCGTTGTCCATCTTCATTCAACATTTGCCCGCCACCTTCATCAAGTCGTCGGCCTACATTTATTATTGCAATAACATGCTTAAATTAAAAATACATGAAACCGATATTATTATCAATGTCGCACCTGATTTAAATACTAATGATGAAGTCCAATCCATAATCTTTTACATTGTGCCATACACACAGGGGCATGACGATGCATTCGCCTCCCGCCACAGCCTTAATCTCCGTACGATGCGGCCGCGATAACGTTTGTGTGGCGAGTCCACAGCACAAAGACCTAAGAACAAGCACATGTATAGATTAGTCTCAAACAAGTTTAATGCCTATTTATTTGTGAAATAATGTTGCTTAATTAGAGAAACATTTCGTATATGAAGATAGAAGATACTTTAGGAATGTTTTCAAATAATTACATTCATTAATTCAATTGAATCGCTATTGCAAGGCAAACACATCTTTGATGTCTTCACGAACAGCTGACGAAAGGCCGTTGACCTATTTCGGAATTTCTGACTGACGGTTAAGGAAAATATCGTGAAGAAATCTGCACTTAAAGTCTTAATTGTAAATCCGCCTTGCGCAAGCGTGGTGATCAATACTCATGTCTTCCCTATATGAGAAGAGGCCTTTGCCATGTAGTAGGACAGTAAAACAGGCTGGTATTATTATTTGTTATAACTATTTAAACATCATAGACGAATAGGTTTTTAAATCAGAATACGAATGCCTGATCATAATATAGATATCAGACTAGTGTAATGTAGATAAATAATTTAGTTTTTCTTGATTTATGTGATACTAGCTAAGCTCCACGGCCTCGCCCGCGCCTAAACTGTGTTTTGTCAAACCAGACCGATTTTCGGGATAAAAAGTAGCCTATGTCCGTCTCCGGCATCGAATCTATCTACATACCGCTAAGTGGTAACAAACACACACACATACACACACAAACTTTCACAATTATAATATTAATATTTTTTTGATTACCCACTTGGTAGTTGATATTAATAGGTGATTATTTCATTTCATGGTTTCACGGTTTGTCAAAATTTTATGCAAGACTTTTAGGTATACATACTTAAATGATAATCTAATATTGATAACAAAAACATTTCTGATTACTACTAAAATTACTTACAATAATCATAACGTGAACAAAACTTACTATACGAACGTATTTTTAATAACATAATGGTTTTTACATTACCCGTATAACTGTAAATATACAGATTACCTTAAAACAAATGTTATACACCGACGACAACCTTTTAACTTCTCGGTTTTTATGCGATATCCTGTTATTTTTTACATAGCGGCATTAAAGACCCGGTCTCATAAAAAACTTGTCTCACAAATTCGTCCAAAACATAAAATACCGTATTATAAAACAAACGGAAGCATTACAACCCCCTTTTAAATATTTAAATGTACCGAATGACAGAAGTTAAAATTCATTGGATTCCGAAATCAACCCTCAGTCGACAAATACAGGCATAATGCCTCATTTAATAACAAATTAGATCTTGCCACGTTAATAAAACGTCGAATAACATTTATTATAAGGAACGAGAGATACTTTTGTTTAGATATAAAACACCATTCAAAGGATCCGAGTGATTTCCTAATTCTCGAAGAAGCACATAAATCTTGACGTCGCGTCGCGTAAAAAAAGTTAAAAACATGTGTGAAGTCCAGTTTGGTGTTTAAAATATAGGTTTTGAGTCCGTCTTTATGTTCTACAATTTAATTGGATGTTTGATGGTTATAAACAATTATGTACTAAAGGAATGCCGTCTCGCATACAAAAGGATTGTGTGAAAAATAATTGCTTTATGTTTTTGTTTTTTTTTCAGTAGGTCTACCAAAGTTAAAAGCGTTCTTGAATAGTCAATGTTAGTAGTACTAGTGGCATCGAACATGCGTTGCTGAATCTAAAGACATGTTTATAAATCTGAAGTGCATAAGAATTTTTGTAGCTACGAATCTAGAAAAATAGCTAAACTGCATATTATTATTTTGGAAGAAAAATACAATAAAAGAAGAAGTTTTATTGATATTTAAATCACAATAGAACCTAAGGATTGAAGTGCGTGTAAATTAAAGAATAAGAGTTCTACAGAGAATCAAAATGCCAAAAACTTTGTGAGTTGTAAAAATATTGAAGAAACTCACGTTATTACTACCAGTATTCGCTGATATTCATTTCATTTTAGAATGATGATACTTTTTTAGCACAGGACTACCCATCAGAATCAGGATATATTGTACCTATCATCATCATCATGAACGTGTCCTCCCTAAAAGATATCCACTACTGGACATAGCCAAACATTTCCATTTTAACCTGTGATAAACAACAGACAACAAACAAACAAAATCTTTTATAAAATACTAGCTATTGCCCGCGTTAATGTCGGTTATATCGCATTTTCCATACAAACTTTCATCCCCTATTTTAACCCCTTCAAGTCTTGTTTCCCGGTACACTGCTTTATAGTCTACAAAATGATAAAATAACAAAATAGTCTATAGGCAAGAAGAGTGCGTATTAAAACTGTAACTCGACCTTGGCAATATTTCAAATACAGTTAATATTATTAAATCGAAGGTTCCTATTTAGGAAGTGGAAGGAACTTTACAAAAGTGGGGCTTGGCATTGCTTTATTGCTGTGTCAGAGGCTTTAATTATTACCCCCGTTATCAGGCTGGCGATCTGAGAGGGCACAACGCCTACTTCCTTCAAGCAAGCTTACCGTATGTATTTCAATACAGTATTTGTAATGGTATATTGTAGTTGTATATTTGCTATACAAATGTATCGAATGAACATTGTAGAATTGAAATGGCCTTGATATTTCTATGGATATGAGCTTGTAAGAAGACCTGATGTACTCTCGGACCGGTTAAAATAGAGATTAAGACCAGCAATAGAGAGTCAACTGGGAATAGACTTAATAGACATTTAGTCTATTATATACTATATTTGCAGACTCAAATGTCACTACCTACTCCTGATTCTGCTGAATTATTCTGACAGAATATTTATCGGTAAACGAACTACAAAAGAGCTTTTAAATTTTGCATTAAATAATAATATTTATATCTGAAGTGATTCTTTTTTTATTTTGTTTTTGTTTATTTTTTGTTTGTTTTTGTTTATATTGCAAATTTCAAGTAAACATTAAAAAAATGACACCAGTTTCTGGAAGGCTGGTCAACGAAAAATTAATGACCTGTTAAATCTTATATGAAGTAGGTACCAATTAGGATGCTAAAAGCATGAATTGTTGAACTAATAAGATCAAATTAAAGTAATTATCCATGCTTTTAGCATGTTTTTAGGTACTTCACATGAGATTTAAGAGGTGATGAGTTAATTTTTCGTTGATCACCCTTTCAGAAACTAAGTGTAAGTGTTGCAACACAATTTATTTTTATAAATTTCAATTTATTGAACTAAGGCTGTAAATTCATTATTTAACAGTTTGAAATAAGCGGTTTTTAAAATTGTGGGGTGAAATATAAAGACACCACACAGTAGCATATAGCAGTTTTTTGGATAAAATTGTTTTCTCACGCCTTTGTATAATTTATTCACACAGAGATATCCTAAGAGAACTAGCATTAAACCGTCGAGTCGTTATCGTTCATCGTCTTGCGTTCATTTTTAAGGTTGCAGTCAGCTCCAAAATGAATTTTAATCTGGTACTGCGAATACATAAAGAAACAAAATCGCTTAATGTTTTTGAGTGGTTATCGGGACATCTTGTGTGAGATTGTTTGTTTTATTAATGTCTCAGACAAACTTTATGAGGAGAGGAATCATCATGACGTGAATATTAATTTGGAGGGTGCGTTTTGTGGGATAGTTCGCAGATAAGACTGGATAAATTTAAATGGATGTAATGTTTGGAATGAAGAACGTAAAGGGCTCGTTTATCGCAAAGATCTCTTGATTGAATGTGGTGAAATTATGTACCGAATTTAAATTAGTGAACATTGTCAAGTTATGTGACAGATATTTGATTGGCCAAAGCATATAGATGATTGGTATTTGGAAAATAATAATATCGTATTAGCCCACTGTTATCTCGCTGCAAGGAAATATCTGTTCTCATATAAAGAAGGCATGTGCAATGATCTCCTTCTCCTCGCCTGCTCAAGGCGCATGACCAATTTTAAACTTTTTTGTTAATATTAATAATAAGTGATATGAATTAAGCTTGCCATTGTACTTAATATGTAATAAAACCTGATGGTTCTTGTTTAATTAGATAATCTGATACATACCTAATAATTTATAATTTTACTCTTAAGAACTTAATTCAATTTTAGAAAATGTATCACTAGAATATTCATTACGCAAAATATTTGAGACATTATTTAATGTCAAATGCGCATGCAACATAAATTACTCGTTACTGTAGAGTGGTAGCTTTAACTAGAAATTAATTAAAACTGATGATGCACATTTATTTACGTAACTAAGTTGTTCGCAATTAAAAATTTTGCAAAATTGTTTATGTTGTTAAGTGTCCGTAAACAGGCAAATTCTGATTTGCGGTCATAAAAAAACCATCAATGTCACGAAAAGTAAATTAAGCCGTTGATTCTGTGTTTGGATTTACTGCATTTATGCCGCAAGCAGCATTAATCCATTGTAACGTTAGCTTTTGTAGACAGAAAAATCAGTCAATAGGTAACTCAGTTCTGGATAAAGACATGAACTAATTTATGACATAACACTTGAATCTCTACACGTGATTTTAACAGTTAAGTCCTTCAACTAGCATCGGGTCAGTTTTTCTTTTGCTTATTTCACTCAAAAGACTCCGACATAATCTTGGCCTACCACCATTTCGCAGTATTATATTAATTTTATTTTGTGTTTTGTCTTTTTCTTATTTACCATTAAAAACAAGGATAGAGACCAAGTAAGGTTAAAATAAGATTGCAATAAGAAGTTGTAGTAGGGCTCCAGATCGACTGAAATATTTGTTGAATTAGGTCATTGCATGGTTATCTATCTGAATTTACCAATCATGGCCTTAAATGTCAATAAGTTTATAAAAAACATTCTTACTTTTGATATTGGTCTAATGTTTTAACATTAGCAACGAATTTCCAGTTCAACGTACAACATTACTGCTATTTGTGGTCAAAATCAGATCGAATTCTGGGTATTACCAGTAACTGTTCCACTTGCCCAATGATGGGTGGAAACTAAAATAAATTTAATATTTTAAACTATAACTATATATTGCGTAGTTCATTTAGTAATAACGTGATTGTAGGACGTCAGTAAATTAATTATAGACAAAACTGACCTCGTGGTTGACCAAGTAAGATATCGATCGTCGTCTGGTTTATAAGAACGACGTTTTATAATGAAAGCGTACAATCTTACAATGAAAAATAAACATAGTTTTTAATACTACAGTATTTTTATTGTGAATTTACGAAATATGCGTTACGTTCATGTTTTCTAGTCTTTGAACCCAAAAGTGTCATTGTAATCACAGTTTCAAATGAGTAGGCACCTAAAGATTTAAAGTATGTAATAGCGGAATTTCCAAAGGAACAATATACGAAAAGTAAATAAAAAATTTAAAAAAAAAAATTAAATATAGACACTAACGCAAGCAGCTTATTGCAAACAAAAAATATTGCACGTGAAAACTTTTATACTCCGAACAATCCGAACCGATATCTCGATTCCAAAACAAATACGCCCTCAAAACAGAAACTTGCAGATAAATTGTTTGCGGAACACTCCAAATCATCCGTTGAGTGTTTTGATCAAATCGCTGCGATATCATAAAATACTCTGCCGAAAATCGTATTCGTTGACAGAATATTAATTTCAAGTTTATGCTATCTCGCCCCCTACTGTTTCACAAACAATACGAATATTCAACAATATATTTTATTTTGAGCAATAAATTTTTCTTTAACACTTACCACCTTTTTATGAAGTGGTTATAATCTTCGTGATTTTTATAGTAAATAATATCTCACGTTATAATACCGACACATAAAACACACAGGTTTTTGATTAAGTTATAAATTATTTATATTTTATTATTGTTCTCTAGGCAACTACGTTATAAATTTTGATAAATTTGTACCTACAAAAATTTGATACCTGTACAAAAGCATAAGCTTGTATTAATAAATAATGTTGAATTAATTGTGTAAATAACGCCACCGCCGGTCCTATATCATACGGCACATTACTCACGATCACTTACAATCCGTTGAACTCAAGCGGCAACAATATTTATTTACCGTTGTATCGGCCATACATCTTGGGTATCGTAGCATGAAGCTCATATCGACGGAAGTACACTCAACATTGTGCTAAAACAAAAGTCACTATGAGGCCGCACATACATCAGACGTACCCGGTAGGAGACAAATAGCCCGTACTGCTAAATCGCCCGGCGTAACGCGCAATATCAATGCCTGCAGCTTCATTGGTAGGACGCTCGATTGCGCGCACGCGTTGACTGACCTTGCGTGCGATTGTCAAAGATTAGAAAAAGGTACAAACAATAATAAGAAAAAGATAGTCTTTTTCTTTTTTTTTTTATATTAGCATACCAAAGTGACTCCACCCCGCCTGATGGTAAGCAGTCAGTGGAATCTAGAAGTGGTGGCCACCATACCATCTTCTTAAACTGCTAGTATGGTGGCCTCCACTATGGCGACTGGGAATGGGGTTAGAGGAAGGGAATGAGGAAGGTGAGGAAACAGGAAAGGGGGGAAATTAGGCCTCCAGCGCTCTCACTCACCGAGCAAAACGCAGTAGTACGGATACTACTACTCTTACGTCGATCTTCTATGAGAGGGTAGTACTTCCCCAGACGATCCGGCCCATTCATGCTGAAACCAGCGTGTATCTACTACCGTCTAATTAAAATTCGAACATGTATGATTTTATAATGCTTGATATTTTTGTTTGATGCAGCCTTATACTATTAAGAACTGCCAAGTCGTTCATAAGTTTTTTTACGTACAAACGCTTACAACACGAGCGATGTCTTTTTACTTGAATGCATCTGATATGCCTTATAAATTCAACAAATGAACTGTAATAGGCATACAACATTTTTTATCAAATTATTTTACGGAAGCAGTTATTTGTGAGAGAAACTCAATAATTATTTTTATAAACTCAATAATTACCAAACATTGTTAAGAAAGATAATAAAATAGAACAAAAAAGATTTTATTTGCACAACGATGCCGGTGGTCTGTCAATTAAAAAAAAATAATCTTTGACGTTCAGTGGTATCGTATATTTTTCAATTCACCACTATTTCCTCATATTGGCCCTTGCTTTTGTAAATATTATGATTGGTTCAATAAATCCCAGACAAAGGAAGTTAATGTTGTGCATCTTTTATTTTAAGCTTGGAATAATACCGTGTTATACCTACATATTATAGACACATTCTTGCTCTGCCTGCTCTGATTAAATATTGAAGAAATAAAAGGTAAAAAATGTAACAAGAGTAAAGCATACTACGTCAACATTAAAATTGCAAAATTGATTCCAAAATTAAAATTTGTTAAGCTAAAACAATACAAATTAGGGCACAAGACGTAAAAAGTTGCTCAAGTTTGTAACAGAACCCAGACATTCAATTTAGCTTTCTTTTATTTCCCGACTCTTTGTTTAGGTTTCCGTCACGGGGCTAAGAAAAATAGCGAGTCAAACAAAAAGTTTTACCATCGCCAAAGGGCCAGTCAAGCGTGAACCTTCAAAAACAGATAACGGGAGACTCAAAATATCCGGTGTCTTTGAGTCAAGATACGTAGATATGGTTCAGTCGGCACTGGTCAATGACAACAATCCATTCACACAAGGGGCAAAAGTTGGATTATTACCACACGGACTATGAAAGATTCTTCCGTGTGCTACAACTATATAACTATACTATATTTGTTAGTTGAGTGACGTCATTCAGTGCACGTATAAATATGTTGCGACAAACTTCTGCAGAGTTGTCATCGCTTGGCGTTGAAAGAAACATATTCTGACATAGTGCAATTCCTTAACAAGCTGGCTTTGTTCGGTCCAATAACCGCAAGCTTCATTTTGTCCCAGTTGACCCAGTTAGCGGGGTCTTCGGACAAAGACTTACCCAATTTTTGCTGTGCACTTATGCAAAAATAAACATGCCCTAGTTGGTATAGTCAATGCGGATTTGTCTGTGGTCAGGTATATTTTTACGTGTGTTCAATATTTAATAGAGTTGCGGTACAATAATAACTGGGAGCACGATCATTTTAAAAACACTCAGAAGTAGTCTTTCACTTTGTCAGTAATGTCTAAAGGAAAATGAATAGGAAGGCATTTGAACAAGTCACAAGGGTACTTACCCACTTTCGAAGCTACAATCACATACCTTACCAACCAATTAAATTAGTACCATGACGATATACTATGGCCAAACATAATTTAATCGTACATTGTGAGTAGCAGCTATTAGATGCTGCCTCACAAGAGTCAAATAACTTACAATTAGAGGTAAAAACGTCAGTTCAATAAGCGTTTTTTTTGCAATTGCGAGTTGTTTGCTATAATATCTACACGATTTCATTAGCGACGTTCTTCATGTACGAAACAGCCTTTTTGTAGGTACTGTATTTTTTTCGATTACAAATCTGTCATTGCTTTTCCATGTTTACAATGCCGCCATACATTTTTCATTGTCTTCATGAATTTCGTAGAAAGGTATTTTATTTAAGATGTAGTTTTATTTTTCAAAGTTGTAGATTTTATTTTATAAGACTGCCTTGTTCGCTAGGAAATATTTATGTTACAATGGAAGTTATGCTTATTGCTTTTCAATTTGAATTGAAATAGGTAATTTGTTTCGTTTAATTTAAAATAAAGGTACATATCGGAACAAATAACCTTACTATAAAATTAGTAATAATTGATAGTGGTACGAAATGCCCGTATCCAATTAAGGTACCAATTTTTTTACGGCGATTCTCAATCGCTGGGCATCTACGGTTTTTGCTGTGAATGGCCATTGGGTTGTCGAAGTTTTTACCGAATGGCGACGACAAATTTTTTACTCTGTCCGAACTCATCTTGAAACATCAAGTACCCATATATTTAGGTAGCGACCATCCATGCTCGTCGTAATTGATCGAATTCTCTGTAAATAAGCTTCATTTTTGTCCGTAACTTTTTGTTTATTAAACACATGCTTCAACGAAATGTTTTTGTTAGTAAAAAAATTCGGTGCACTGTTTTTATTCCGTCTCAGGCGAAATAAATGTAAAAATTGGAAAGTCACATTGGGGTTTATTAATATTTAAACTTTTTACTTACGTAACTGGGGACAGGGCAATAAACTGCGTTGTCTCTTAAGTTTTTTCTTTGCTACTCAATTTTTATGTCGAGTGATAAAACAAAAAGTTCTCAGACGTTCCTATCAGCTTGTTTTTTATTGACATAGATGTATAACACATCAACTACTTCTTAATGTGGTAGAATGTCACGAAATATAATTTTTACAGCTTGACTGTTTATTAGACATTCAAAAAGTTAAAAAACTATTGTATGTGCGTGGTTTGAAAACTACATTAAGAGTTGGTTGTTTTGCGCTAATTTTGTTGTCTTTACGTGACTTATAGTAAATAGAGCAAATAGTAAAGACGCTTAAATTCATTAATCGCAACTCGAGGAGGAATCTGAGGTTCAGAACAAGATAAAAAATACATGTAGGTAGATCATAAAAACGATGCAGCGATAAGCGAACCCAATCATCACGGCAGCACGGGAGGCGTTACTCGACACGTAACGTATAACGACTATAAATTGAACCAAGTCAAACATTCAACAATTGCGGTTGCATTGATTCGAATCGAATCATTCAATTAAAACGCCTCAGTACGAACGTCGAAACGACGATTGAGATCAATATCGCAGTTTTAATAAAACAGATGGGGAACGGGCCTCCATATCCGGAGCTTGCTTATTTTTTTCAAACGAGAAAAAAGTTGGAGCCCCTCGAAAAAGCAAGCAATGATAATAGAAACAACGGGAGCGCCGTACTAAAGGGTTATTCGTGTTTTTATTTGCGCCTTTACAGAGGTCTTTTTAGAATGCGTTAAAAGGAAACGACTCGAAATCTCCCAACGAGTGCGTGGGTGAAAAAATAATATGGACACTTTGTCGCCTAAGGTTTATGTTTAGAGATTTTGATATCCTGTTACTTGGTTTACATGCTATTGAAATTTGGATACGGTCTAGACACAAACAAAGTACATTGATGACACAATTTCAGCACGCGATCTGATTTTTTTTATTGCTGTAAGTGTATTATGTATTGCAATACCTAGATGCATCATTGGAAAACATTTTTTGTTGTAGGTACTATATTTTAATGAATGTGACCTTTTTCAAGCAACTTCGTTTATTTTTGTATAAATAGTTAGCAATGATTACAAATAAAAATATTAATATTAATAATAATTAGAAAATAAAATTTTGATGTTTGTAAACAAGTCAAAAGAGGATTTTCTCTTTATATTGGTAGTTCTGCAGACACGTAACTGACAAGAAATATAAAAGTGATCTGCAATAACAAATGTCTATCACACGCCAGTATTTTATTATAATAATTTTCATTTATATAATATGACCTATAAATATACTATATTTGCAAAGGAATTTACGAAGGTGGTGGACAAAGGAAGATCTTTATTAAGTGGTTTTTACTTAATTTGATCAAGGATACATAATTATTATATTGATTAGCGTTTCATTTAAGATAAATAAAAATCTAAATGCTGAAAATATTGCATCAATTTCTTCAACGTAAACTTCTTACCAACGTGTAGCTAAAATAGCGTGTTTTGAGCTCATAATGATATTAAAGTTGGCATTAGATAGATAAAGTTAGATCCACGCTGGTTTTAGCATGTATGGGCCGAAACGACCGAGGAAGTACAACCCTCTCATAGAAGGTCGACTTAAGAATATTAATTTTTATGCTAATGTGTTTTGCTCGAAGTGTTTGAGCGCTGGCAGCTCATATATAACCCCTCGATCCTCGTATTTTACCCTTTTTCTTCCTCATCCCCTTTTCCGTGGTCGGCAACGGCTTGGTTGTGTTTTTAAAGCATTATTACTTCTGCAATGCTTGGAAAACACAGACATCACTATAGGTTACGGTTACCACTTAGGCACCAAAGGTGCATAAAAAAGAATAATTAAATTGATAATTCTAAGCTAGGTACTAAGGAACTATCTTTTTGTTATGTTCTTGTGATGAGATTATTGCCTGCACTTAAATTTCTTTGATCTGTGGTGCATCTAGAATTGGTACCTATTTTATTAATTATTATAAGGATGGTTTTATTATACCTAGTTTTATTTGAAGTTATATACACAAACGATTTCATTTTTTGTACTCCAAATTTCGAATAAAATTAATATTGTGTCGTAACTTGATCCATATGGCGTTTCGTATCAAAAGTATTTACGGTCAGAATGGCTACCATCGTTATTTTTACAAGAAAGCTAGCCTAATTGGTGAGTGACGAGCACGCTAGATGGCGTGACTAACCGTGGTGACAGTTTGAATTCTTAATTACGTAAAATATTGTAATTGGCGCACCCATTTGATATTGGTCTTTGGCTTTGGTTTGTTCAAGACTTACGAGGCGATTAACTAATTATTATTATTTTGTGAAACTACTACTAAAAATAGGTGCATTGACAAGGCTCAAACACACACTCTATACCTGCGAAAATAATGAGTTAGAACTAGCAAATTTGATATTTTAGGAGTTTAATGTTCTACCATATTTTTTTTTTCTATATCGACTCATATGTACTTCTATATTTTTGTGGTAGGTAACTTAATAAAGGACCTGAATTGTCCGTGACTCTTACAAGGACTCGTAGAGGAAAGAGTTTAGGTGTACAGAATTTTTTTTTATTTTATTTTAACTTATGTTATGAGACCTGGTATTGTCTTTGATTTGGAATAGTTTAACTACTGTTGTATACTACAAGGTTTCTTATTGAGGTTACAGTAAGATTTTAAACATAGTACATGACTTAGCCAGGTTGACGAGTGTGATGGGCGGAGTCCAGTAGGTTGTTTTCTCAAGGTCGTCTGCATCAGTATTCAAATAAATGAAGCAGATTAAATAACAAATAATATTTTATGAGGCTTAACATTTTGATTAAAAAATAATCATCATCAAACCAGCCCGTTATTATTCCACTGCAAGGAATGACCTCTTCTCATACAGAGAAGGCATTGATCAAGGCGATTTAACAATTTAAAGATTATATAATAAAAACTATAAATTATATCTACTTAATATTTTAGTACCAGAAGATCGTTTTAAAAAAAAGTTTGTGGAATTTGTACCTGATCATACCGCACCATGTAAGAGGGTGAGATAATTAAGTCGGTCTCGCCAGCGCACGTCAGAGAGGCCTCAGAACATCACGGGTGGGCCGTCAAAACTTAGTACTACATTAACCGCGCACCCAACGGTTCTCAGCTTAAGCGTCTTCACCGACCTAATCGCAGCACGTGAAACCTTCGATGATCTGACCACTTGACAATAGAGATCTGGTAAAGCGAGATATACCTTTTTGGACATAGATACTAACTTTACCAGGGCATCGAGAAGTGACGATGAAAATTATTCCACACAAGGCAGGCAGCAATGTGAGTGCTGCCTTTGTGATTGCTCATCCGCCTGCAAATAGGGCAAAACCTTCTCAAATATAGGTAATAATTGCATTGATGACTATCATATAGAGTGTATTCGTACGATCCTACAATTTCAATTATATCCGAATAAACATCATAAAAATAGATTATGTGGCTAGCCTTGAAAGAGATTAAAATACGCATTTAATAAGTCACAGCTATTACTGGAATTGGTAAGGATTAACTCAAGTATTAGATATTTCACTCTATTACTTCGTGTCAGATTATTTATTAGATCTACTTCATAAATATAACTTAACCTTTACTTGTTTGGAAGTCATGGCCACAAATACACATAAAATTTGCGTAATTCGCAGCAAAACATAAGATTAAAATTTTTGAATAACATCACGTACATTAGTCGATTCTACTTTAAGATAAAAAAAATGGTTGCGCGAGATAAAAAGGTTATAAATACCACTTTTGAAAATGCTCTTACTGGAATACGATAACATCTCTTAAGCTTTTTATACTAAAAAGGGGTGTAAGTTAAAAAAAAAAACAAATATAGGGTCCTTGCCCCGTTGACGGCCACAACGAGTTTTATTACATACGACATGTTGACGAATAGGGCGTAAAATGCTACGGTTTTATGTCATAGAGTAAAATTTTAAATAGACATGACTAAAGTTGAGAGTTCATTCCAACATTTTAAAATAGACGTAATTTCATAGTCTTATAAGATTATAATATTTAAATCTAACAAGATTTGGTATACTTATAAGAAGATAGAAGTTAAAGAAAATATGGGAAAATTGAATATAGTAGCAGTTATAGAAAACCAAATTGAGAGATGACATGCATATTTAGCTTATTATTAGTATTTAGACAAAATGTTTCTCAAACATTTTTGACCGTTTGTAAAAGGCCATAGTCATGATATTTTTGTAAAAAAAATGGTCGCTTTAATAGATCTCATACATATAAATAATACATTTCTAACGGTATCAGTTATTTTAATTTGAAAAAATATTTCTTGTATCACTAATTACATAATGGATTGTAAAATCGCGCGCCCGTGGTGTTGTCCGAGTGATCAAAGTATTTTCCTAAGGTAAAAAGTAGGTTACAGTGCTTAAGCTATCTCAATAGAGAAACAAGGACAAACAAACAGACACATATAAGTAAGGCTTTATGCACGCAGATATATAAGTGGCCCTAATAAATTGTTACAGCATTAAAGTACTCGTATATTTTTACCGTAGGCAAGTATTAAAAAACTAAATTAGAGCATAGGAACTTTTCTATATTGTTGATCTATGTCGACCTGGGCACGGCACAGGCAAAGTATTGCGTGACAAAATAATACTGCACGCACGCTGTCAAAAGATAACTCCATGTCTATCAATTTCTAGAGGAATGGAACACTACGGTGTGCATAAACTTTATTATAGCGTTCGTAGATAAGTAGCTCAATTGAATTATTCATTCAATGACTATTAGGTCACCGCTTTGTTTCTTTTTAAACATTTTTAGGTCAGGCCGATCTAATAAATTTTTGTACGCAATTCGGCAACCTAAAATATTTATTGCTCAAGGTTCTTATTTAACGTATGTGTGTGAATTTTGTGAAAAAACTGTGAGATTTATGAGACGGTTAAGTAAGTTTTTTTATCAATTCACGCCTCATTTGTTGCAGCTAAAAAACGTTTGTGATAATAACTCTTAAGTATTTATAGCTCCAACAAAATATACGAGAATTTATTTGGTTTTTCTCGTAAGCTGTTAAGTCTGAGTCAAAATAATGAGATATTGATAATACCTTAGCTTACCAAAGCTTATTTAAACTAGCTAAAATATTACTAAATATATAGTAGCTATCATCCCTATCTATGAACTATGAACCAATATTCATATCCTCTCTGTAGGAAAAGAGGTCTTTCACATCATTGCTCATTCATCACAACGCTTGTTCTCATCCCTCTCGAACACTTTCCGCACTTTATTTGTTATAAATACCTAATTATAAAAAACAGAATATGAATTAAAAAATATATATTTGAAAGCCGTGGAAACCATAATCTAGTATTGAAGAGAGAAAGGCCATGCGCCTTAAACTTGACTTTGTGAAACCGTAAGAAAACTTGCTAAGTTTATAAAAGCTAAAATAGTATTATACTTTATTGTTTTATCTTACCAAATATATCAAAGCAAAATTTCTGTTAAATCATTGCTTATCAATATATGTATTGTCTCGACGACTGCTGTACGACAACGTAAGAGGTTATGAATGAAAGAAACTTTGTGCATAAAATATTTGTTGTAAATCTGACCCCCAGTTTCTGAAAGGCAGATCAACGAAAAATTAACTTATCACCTGTTAAATCTCATATAAAGTACCAATTAGGTTGCTAAAAGCATGAATAATTAATTTAATTTATCTTATTAATAACTAACTAGATCAAATTATACTATTATCCATGCTTTTAGCACGCTTTTAGGTCCTTCACATGAGATTTAACAGATGATTAGTTAATTTTTCGTTGATCAGCCTTTCAGAGACTGGGGATTAGTGTATATAAGTAATAATTATGATCTAACCTATGATACAGATCTGGTCTAAAGCGGTCTAGTTAGTAAAAAATATGTGTGCAAATGAAGCGTACTTACTGTAGTTGTTTCCGTAACAACAGCACGGAGAACGAAATTAGCGGCCTCAGCAGCAATACGTCCTCATCATTATTAATGGGTACAAATTAAACGTTGTTCATCTACTACAATTTTTCTCTCTCCCTTGCAAATTAACTACAACGAAAGCTACTCAGAAAAGATTTGAAATTTAAATAATATTAATCCTACTGTTTAGTTTTTAAGAGGGGAAGTTTAAGGCCTGGAAATTTAATGTCGCTTGATATATCTTTATTATTATAAAAGCAGAAGGGTTTGTTTGTTTGTTTGTTTGTTTGAACGCGCTAATCTGCTAATCGCTATCTGGAGCTACCGATCGGATTTGAATATTTCTTTTTGCGTATGATAGCACAGTTCTCAAGGAAGGTTATAGTCCGTGCAACATCACGCTACTGGCGACGGCAGCAGAGCAGTAAGCAAAGACGTGAGTGAAACCACACCGCGTAAAGCTAGTTTATTTCATAAAATCTTAAAAAAATATAACACAGTTTAAAAATTAGCAGTATAAAAAGCAAACTTAAATAACAGTATACATACATTTACATAAACTTTCGCGTTGCATGATATAAATTTATAAACATACGGGAATTAACGCGATCATGCATTAGGTATTTACATACCTTATTTTGCTTGACGTTTCGACCAGGTTACACCGGCCGTGGTCACAAGCAGACTCTACAAGGTATGTAAATACCTAATGCATGATCGCGTTAATTCCCTTACGTTTATAAATTTATAACTTAATAACTAAATTTGTATTGTAACTGTGAGACCAATAGAATAACATTTTCTGACAAAACAATATCGATGAGAATTCATTCGATTAAGTTTCATAATTACTTGTCTTTAGTTTGAAATTGACAGGTGGCGCGTAATAATTGTCGCTTCAGGTCAAGACCTCGGTGTTAAATATTTTATTCTCAATTCAAATTTACTAGTACCCAAGCTATTTTATAAAATTTGATTTATTAAAAAAATAAATCTATTATTTTATAATAATTCAATCAAACTAAAATAAATTTTAATTAATATATTTTTTATTATTTAAAAAATTGATAATTCTCAAATTGAATTATTATTTTAGACTTACGAAAAAGTTGCGGTAGCTTGCGATAATATTCAACGATTTTTTTAACCATTATGTTTAGCCACTACCTCTTTCGAAGTATCTTACATTATACTTTGTTTGATTAGCTAATTGTTAAACTTTTAAACGAAAGTTATTTTAAACATCGCTTGAAATTTATTATTACCTTCCTGGTTCCAAATCACAGTAATCCTCTTCTGCATTTACAGAATATACCTATTCTCTATAGAGGAAATTAAATTATATTAAATACAAAAAATAAGTAATATTTTATTCCAAGATGGTAAATCTGTGCCGTTAATTTCATACGTCCCTTGGGGGTATCTTCTCTTAATTTGCTTAGGGGAGGTTTTAGGTCTACGTGTTAATGAAAAAGTATTTTGCATTTAAATGGGAAAACAACAATCTCTAATGGGGTATTTGTTATCTTTAAGAATATAAGGACGCTTTTGACATTTTAGCTACCTATCTCATTAACAAAACAAAATGTTTATATCCGTTGGGTTCTTGACTTCTCAAATGAATAAAATATAGGTTGTATACGATTACCACCTCGTTCCAACAGTCTATCGACCTGACATAATATTTATTTATAGAAATGAAAAAAAAAAAAAAAAAACTTTATTAAAGTGAAATGTACATTTTTTAGCAAGTAAGTACTTACCTATTTCTATCGAGGCTATTATTATTGTAAGTAAATAATATATAAACTACGAATTTCACATAATATTGAAATCTATTAAACATAGGTTTCTACCATGTTATGACGTTATTAGAACCTATAGAGTGGTATGTGTTTTTACTTTTAACATTAAAGTATAATGTTTGCAAAAAAAAATGTATAAAACATCCTTGATAAAATTTGGTACCCACAGTACTCCATACTCAATCATAACTCTAATAAGATTTACGAAAAGTGAAACACCAGAGGTCGTAGATCGGGAAAAGGGTGTATCCCATACCAAATTAGAAAAACCCCAAGTAAAAAATGACAAAAGTTTCTCAAAGAGAAGCAATAATTAATTTCCTGATCCACGAATTGTACGATGCTCTTACTTGCAACAGCTGTAATTTCTAAAATAAGTGATATTTAATATCAATTAAAAAAAATATAGAAAGTTTCGAATTAAAATTTCTCGAACTTTTATTACATAGGTAACAATGTTACATACTTTTTACTTAGCTACGTGTGCGTGCATTAATCAAAGTTAACTTAGCAAAATGTTTATTTACACTATTAAAAAAAACCCAAGTAAAATAACTATTCAATATCTTACGTAAAATGTATTAAAAATTTAATTTAGTGCATGAAGCATATCATTTTATGTTCTATAAAACCTTTGAAACTTTAATTAACGCTGTAATACCTGAATGCGGGTAAATATTTTACTTTAAAAAGTAATAAAATTAATTCCACTAATGCCCTTTACCTTAACTGTAGAAAAATAAAATGCCTTAAAAACTACCTTCTTAGATATTTAGTTTTTTAAAGATAATGCATAATATAGTACGTATTGATTTGAAACATATTGTGGTCAGTTACTTATAAACTGAACCGGTAAATACGAGAAGGGCGACTTTTACATACAAAATCTGCCCAAGAGTTTTGGTGGACGTAAAAATGTACATCACTGTACGTAAAAATGTACAATGTCACTAATATGTCATAGCAGTTAGAATTTCTTTGTCACTTATGGATCCTGCTGATGGCTAACCATCAATTTTGGTAAACCAAAATGTACTAATACAAATAATGATTTATTTTTATTACATAAAGTTGTTCCTTTATAGTCATACAATAAACTCCAATACACACGATATAAAATATTTTGAAACATGAAACCTCTGTTTGGAAAACCCTCAAGTTGAAATACGGTCTTTTATGCCCCATTGCAAAAATGTGACAAAGAAAGTACTCGTACACATGTGGTAGCAGGTAGTGCGCTTTTGCGGTTTCATTGCGTGCAGGAAATTCGTGAATGAAACGGGTGGGCTCGCGAGATCGTTTAGGGAAGACTTTTTGCATTCCCACGGCCGTGACCATTGAAGGGTTAAAGATTGACGTGTCGGTGATTTTTTGTGATTGCTTCATTTATGAGTAGATCGTTTTACGTATTTAAATAAGTAAATACGTGAAATTTACGTTATAGGAACCAAAAAAATATCGTCACGAATTCTATTATTCCTAATCTATTTAAAAATGTTTCTATACATATCTCATTAAACAAAAGAAAACATACAAGTTAGTTTTTTTCGTAAAACTAAAATCTAACCCTCTACCTAACCAAAGGCATTGATTCGTCCTTAAACGTCCACTTAAATGTCCAAACTAACATGTCAGTGCTCATTGTACCTATAGGTATTATTATACCTACTCTACCTTCAGAATAAACTATTGTTCATTTCAACCTACTCCTTTTTGTAAGACTACTACTAACAAACAAATCACAGCTTCCTTTTATAACAGGATTTTAACTTGGCGAGTATGCCACGCAAAAAGTGATAATTAAATCATAAAGTGCACAGCAATTTCGACAGATGTCGTGAAAATCTGCTGCAGTTTCGTGAATTCGTGATTTACTAAAGGTGACTATTATATTTCATATTACATAGCAATTAAGCCCCTTTAGAGAATATAGTAGCACTTTAAATTGAATTTGAGAAGTAAAATGATAATTGCAATTTTGCCATTTTAAATGTTGTGTCAATGATTTTGAAGTATATTTCTTAATATTTGTATGATATTACGGTAGTAGATCCACGCTGATTTCAGCATGAATGGGCCGGATCGTCCGGGGAAGTACTACCCTCTCATAGAAGATCGACTTAAGAGTAGTAGTATCCGTACTACTGCGTTTCGTTCGGTGAGTGAGAGCGCCGGAGGCCCAATTTCCCCCTTTCCTCTTTCCTCACCTCCCTCATTCCCTTCCTCTAACCCCATTCCCAGCCGCCATAGTGGATGCCACCATACCAGCAGTTTAAAACGATAGCTTTTGGTATGGTGGCCAGCACTTCTGGATTCCACTGACTGCTTACCATCAGGCGGGGTGGAGTCACTTTGGTAGGCTAATAAATATAAAAAAATAAATAAAAAAAAAGATATTTTTTAAACAAAATTTGTGAAATACCTGCTTAAATTATATCTGTTTTTGTAGAATATTAACAATATTCTACGATAACCTATATATCTAACCGATTCTAAAGTAACTTTATGTTCAACAAAATTGACCAACTTATCAATAACTAGCTGTTGCCCGCAGCTCCGCTCACGTAAATTTCGTTATATCGCATTTTCCATACAAACTTTCATTCCCTTATTTTTCGCGATAAAATATAGCCTATGTTGTTCTCTAAGGTCTATATGCTATCCCTATAACAAAATCATCAAAATTGGTTCAGTTGTTTAGGCGTGAAGGCGTAACAGACAGACAGGCAAATAGACAGACAGATAAACAGACAGACAGAGCTACTTTAGCATTTATAACTTTTGACTCTAATTTTTGATTAAAACTGTGTAACTTCTTGTGCACCTACTTTGTTTCTCTGCACCACCTCAAAAGGTTGACTGGTAGAGAATGCCTTTGGCATTAAGTCCGCCTATATACTGTATGTATGTGAAGTTTTTAAATAAATAAATAAAATACATATAACATTAGTATGGATTTCATTAGATTCATATTTAATCTAAGTATGATCACATATCTACTTATCATTGCTTTGCAAGCTTCTACGTACCTTTAGCGTCTACTACTCAATCACATTTATCTATCCATTCTTACTCCTTACTTGTATCTCTTCTGTATCACTCTAGCTGGTAGACAGTATAACTCTTAGCTAGCCTACATATAACTTTTATGCAACAAAATAAATAAATAAAGATTATAATAATAATAATAATATGTGGACACTATCACACACTGTCGTCTAGTCCCAAGCTAAGCAGAACTTGTGGGTACTAGATAACTGAAATATAATACATATACATACTTTTTTTTTGTAAATACATACTTATAATACATAGGAAACACCCAGACTAAAGACAAATACAAATGTTCATCACACAAATATTTGCCTTCCGCGGGAATCAAACCCACGACACCCGGCGTCGCAGTCAGTTACACTAACCACTAGACCAACGGTGCAGTCTTTCAGTCTTTGCAATCAGTTCAGATTGATGTATTATTAAAATGAAACCAACGTTTTTCTTCCCGTTGGTGTCGTTAAGGTCGACAAAGGTGGATAACAATATTCCCTGTATTCTAAATTTTATGTTGTGACTATAGCAAACGTTGAAGTCGAAATGGTCCAGTGGATAAGGCACTCGCTTCGTAAACACGTGGTAGTGGGTTCGATTCCGGGCAAGTAACAATGTGATTTTTCAAATCATATGAACTTTTTAAGTTTTATCTTACATTTATCGTACATATCTGACTGACGGTGAATTAAAACATCGTAAGGAAACCTGGACTTAGAAGTCTGAAGTTGTCAATCCACCTTGATTAAGCGTGGTGATTAATGCTCATACCTTCTCTATATGAGAAGAGGCCTTTGCGCTGCAGTGGGACAGTAAACAGGCTGGTATTATTATTATTATTATTATAGCAAACGGCTCTGATAAGAATGTCTATGTTCTGCATTAGACGTCACCAGGTTTATAACGTGATGGATATTTCATAAAATAATTATAATTAGTCGTCTTTAAAAATTTAGTGTCAAATCTGATACTGATACTGATCATGATGCTAATTAGTGAAATGTAATAGAAATCTATTTATAGCATTGACGGCGATAGTTATTAAACGCATTTTAGGGTTCCGTATCCAAAGGGTAAAACTAGACCCTATTACTAAGACTCCGCTGTCCGTCTCTGTCTATTCGTCTGTCACCAGGCTGTATCTCATGAACGGTGATAGTTAGACAGTTGAAACAGATAATGTATTTCTATTGCCGCTATAACAACAAATAAATACTAAAAAACAGAATAAAATAAATATTTAAGCGGGCTTCCGTAAAAGAAACGTAATATTTTTTGCTCGTTTTTGCTTGTTATTGATAATGGCAACA
Source organism: Parascotia fuliginaria (assembly GCA_963082885.1). Classification (NCBI taxonomy): domain Eukaryota; kingdom Metazoa; phylum Arthropoda; class Insecta; order Lepidoptera; family Erebidae; genus Parascotia; species Parascotia fuliginaria. The sequence continues at coordinate 5,166,171 of OY720180.1, read as the reverse complement.
GGTAGACGCTTAAAAATTTACAGAATATTTAGTTATTCATTAACTTTAAAAATAAATAATTAAATTACAATAAAACAAACATCTACTTAATTAAGGTCTCCCATACAACCAACGTGATTTTATTTCCGTTTTTATCAATAATGGTAAGGATTCCTTCATGCGCGAATCCGACTCGCACTTGGCTGATTTTTATTGCCTACAAAATAAGGCGAAATTCATTTTCGCATAAAATTTCGTTTTCCACATCAATTTTGGCAAGCGTATTCATAAAAATCATTTATGCGTTTCAATTCAGCAAGATATTACTTCAAATCCTTAATCATACGTAATAATTTATAGCCAATAAATTGCGATATATTACGAAAACCATAAAAGTTTAGCAGCCGCTTTCTATCACATTTTAGCGTCACTAAATCTTTTATGAATTATAACAAAAGTGCCGTATTAGAAAAATCGTCACGCGTCCATACTAAAACTCATACAAACATTGTTTTTATTGCTATGCGGTAAAATTCACAAATCGCCTAAAAAAATCTATGCATTCTTGCTATAAAATAAGAACAGGGGGCCAATAAAGAAAACGGTATATTAGGTTCTGAAAATAAGGGCTGCGCCACAAATGTAGTACATTACGTCTGACTTTTATCGGTCATAAAACGGGATAATGTGTCGGTATAAGCGTATTCTGGAATGGTACAAATTTAGACAGGAGGCGCAGCGCCGGTATTTGATATTAGCCAATATGTAGCCACATTTAAAGTAAGAGCCCTAAGGACTTTTATACTCTCAGACTGCGACTGCGATATTTTGAGCTTTTTAGACTGAGCAACATATAAGCCTGCTTACTTCGAAAACTATACTCAAACTAGAACTATTTCTTATGTACCGAATAATTTTTTTACATTGGTCGTATTTATACACTAAATGGACCCTGGTAAACTAATGAATGCGAACTGCATTTATCCGGCCTTAGTTAAAATAATTGAAGAAGGTTTGGCTATACCAGTAGTGCAAATTTTTCGGCTAAAATAATGACTTTTATAGTAAGATAGATGAACATACAAAGGATGGCTTTATCGCTACCAAAAGTATCAATTAGACATCAATTAAACAGATATAAATTCAAATGCAATAAAGTTCTTAATTTTTTTATTTACGGCGTACAAATAACTGTATTAAGGTGATGAGCCAATATACAGGTTGTCAAAACACTTAACACCTCAGTTGTCGAATCTACAAATAGGTGACGATGGAATACAGCTTATTTGACACTTGCTGGTACAGACGAATTATTTATAGACACGATAAAAGATGTAAAATGTGAAGTCTATAACTTCACATTCAAGGTAATACTGAAAATCTAGATTTAGAATTTTATTACGATGTATTAAATATGAAAGTCGATTAAAAGGATGTAGTAACAATCTAGAAAATATCGAAAATCATAACGAGAAAGGTTGCCAACTATTGAACTAATCTTTGCATCAATAATGTAGATTAATTGATTCATTAGAAAGTTCAATGACTCTTTGTTAGTAACCATGGCAACGAGGACTGTTTACTGAAGAAAAGAAACGGACTCAGTGTTTAACCTATCCAAATACCTGTATAGACTTTTAGAGCTCATTACGAACACGTATAAACTAATAAACTCAAAGAAAACATCAAGGTAATAAATCATCTACATTGTTCGTACGCGATGCATGGACTCATTAAACGTTACAAAACGCAGCATTTGATTTTTTCTATTTGCATTTTTAGGATATTCTCCTGCACATGATAGGTAAAGAAAAAGAAAAGTAGTAGGCTAGTAAAAACAGAAATGTGAAGAGATAAAAGACGAATTAAAAGCTTTTCTAATATAAACCTTGCCCATCAAAGCTGCCAATTTGAAGGAGACTGCATCCAGCGTCTCCAGCTGTCTTTATCATATTGTATATCATCTTGTTCGTAGATGTCTCTAGTGACCTCCATTCTAGAACTAAAAAAAAAGAGATTTTATTGACCATAGAAACTGCATAATTATTAATATTGATCTCTAAAAAGTTAGGTTATATTTATTTATTAAACTTCATGTACATAGTTACAAATACATAGCTAAAAGCATTCTCTACCAGCCAATTTTAGGTAATGCAGAGTTAAACGAATAAGGTACAGCTGTTAATGCAACAAAAAAAGCTAAGCTTTCGATTGATTTGTTCTAAAAAGATTAAGAATCTCATATATTTATTCCCAAGTTACACTACTGAATCATTATTACTAAAAAGTGCCTATTCTTTTTTACCCATACAGCTCTTGCATGAAGTGTTTTGGAGAACTTTAATTGGAGCATTTGGAGAACTTTTTTTGATGAATTTTAATAATAATCCAAAAGATAGCCTATGTCTCATTTTCCTAATTCTAAAACAACTAAAATACAATCACTAATATGTTTATAATGCTCGATTTACAAACTCATTATTGTTATTCATTGTGCAAGGATATCAGTGATAGGAATACAAAGCACCTTTACAAAGTGAACAATGGTAGTCATGATGTTAACAAAGTGATGCTTGTTGATTTCGTTCCTGGATCTAGTTATCAATATTCTATGTTTAGGTCACGTTGGCGGCATAATGTAGTTGCTAAATTATTTATCTACTAGCTTTCTGCGGCGCGGTTTCACCCGCGTCTTTGCTTACTACTCTGCTCCCGTTGCCCGTAGCGTAATGGTACATAGCCTATAACCTTCTTCGAGAACTGGGCTGTCATACGCAAAAAGATTTTTTTAAATTCGACTTGTAGGTAGAGAGATTAGCGCGTTTGAACAAACAGACAAACTGTTTCGCTTTAAATAATTAACTGGGTGCCGAGTGCGAGTTGTTTTACGTTAACGCGATCGAAACTCGCTCTCAGCCCTCTGTTTAGTATTCAGCAACGCTATAAAATAGGTGCACAATCAAAAGAGATTATATGAAAAAATATAAATACAAAAAAATTGTAGATACCTACAATTTTTGTGATTTAATATTTTAATTGGTCTGCAAATTCTGCTTACTGACGTTTCGGATACAGTAAAGTTATATTCGGACGCAATGTCCGAACTGACACATTTGAATTATTTTGTTACAAATAATATTATTAATAAACATAAAAAAGGTTTTTACAAGTAAACATAAAATTTTTTTAAATAATAATTTTAATTTTTAATTCTTCTATGTGAATACCTACGAATAATACTTTTTGTATGCTGCAAGGCAAAACATGATGAATCTGTTTTAACTTTATTTGTAAAAACATCTTGCATGGCATAATGTAATACTCATGTTGTACAAGTAAAGAGTTCTTATTCTTGTTCTTAAAAATATAAAGACACATCATTACACCTGTAAAACAGAAATCTCAATTTCCAGCTAGTAGTTTGTTTGTAAATAACTCTTATACGTAAAGTGGTTTTCAGTAAAGTGTAGGTATTCATAGTACCCAAGTTCCTATAATCGTAAGTTCTAAATAGCGCTATACATGCATGGTTCGCTCAGGTAAAGTTCGCGAGGCAAATCGCACTATTTTTCGTACTTATTTATTGATATTTTCGCCTCGGCCCATGCATGCGCCCTGGATTCAAAAAGTTAGAACGTTGTTTTAAAGTAGCGCTTGTGAATTTTACTGTTTTTAAAAAAAGAACGTTTGATTATATAGCGCCGGATTTTTCGTTAAACTTTTGCAACTTTCCTTTTTAAATTATTTGATAGTATTTTGAATTAAAATTATTAAAATTTTAACATTTAAAATTCTATTACATACAAATTAACTTACCATGTTTCTTTGACTATGCAAAACTGAATATTGCAGGGGCTCTATTATATTATTTAGGTAAAGTAGGTATATAGCTCGGCTGCAGTTGTTGCGGTTAGTTGACTCAGAGAGAATCGAAGACTTCATTATAAAATATTTGGATAATATATTTAAAAAAAAGCATTCATTTTAGTTGCTAATATTATCAGAATACCTTATTCTATTACTATTAAAATATTTTAACTTATTTAATGCCATTTAATAAAAGACAATATTGATTGTTGGGATGTCATAGAAAGAAGTCAATGTGTCATTCAAGAGTCTTGCATCAACGGACTGCTTTTAAAATTAGATTTTAAAAAACATAGTCGTGAAAAGAGATTTAAATTTTAGTAGATTATTTTAATATATTTTATGAAAATTATATTTCTGTACTTTAATGTCGATAAAATGAATACAATTTATAAAATTTAAATTACCTACCTTTAATATTAAAATAATTATTTATTGTTTTGAATTTTAATTTAATAGTAATTTTTTTTTGCAATATTATTTTATGACAAATATTATTAATTAAAACAATGATTTTTATTATTTTGTTACCAGGGTGTTTTTTTAATTATAAATTAAGTGCAGTTGTATAGTCAAGAAAATGAAACTATCTCGTATCTTCTTGTCACCTTGATGGTAATATAAGTGGTGACTAAAAGTCAGCAGCATTACTTGCATTTTAAATGCTTCATCATAATATCATATCGGCCCATTTTATCTCAATGCAGGGAAAGGCCTCTTCTCTTACAGAGACGGTATGAGCATTGATCGCCACGCTTGCTCAAGGCGGATTGGCGATTTCAGACTTTCTTAGAAGTAAAGGTTTCCTTCATCGTCAGCCAGTAAAGTCCAAATAAACTTAAAAAGTACATAATATGATTTGAAAAATCACATTGATACTTGCCCGGATTCGAACCCCGACGTCGTGTTTACAAAGCCTTTACCAAGGGTGCCTTTACCACTGAGCCATTACGACTACTTAAATACTTACTTATCACTTTATTGCGTTTTATCTGGTCTATACCTCGTATGTAGGCGTATAAATTGTGGTAAAATAATAACACATTTATTTTTAAATAAAGGCAAGTTTTAATTTATTTATGGCAAATATCCTTCAATTTGTATTAATGGATGCATAATATAGTGTGATACTGGTGATACAAATATTTTAATCCATACTGATAAAATACTGTAATAATAATATGCATAATTATTTTTATCGAGATACTTTATTAACGGTACTTAACTGATTTTAAAAATTATGTTCTACTTTTAAACATATGACCCATTTTCAACGCAAATACTAAACTTTTGCACGTTTGTGGGTCACTTTTATTTAAGGGACAAGAGTTTTCTATGTTGTCTACTTTACTGTCACTTAGGATAGGTTATTAAAGACCTGAAAAATGGTGTGCCGCAGCAATTTCAATAGGAACAAGAAAATAAAACAAAAACAAAAAGCTTGTCTGCCTAAAACAAACTAAAAAGAAAGAAACCCATTTTATTTGCATGCTGACGCTACATTTTTTTTTTATATATATGACACTGTCACAATCAATACGAATCTAATGAAACCTCATAGGTTAAAATTTTTCAAGCCATTTATACTGTAGATTGTGCCAAATAAATAGACATACACACATATACATGCATAAGCTCGAAAAACATTACCCTCCTTGACTTCGGTAGTCGAGCAAAATTACCCGTGCATAAGATTAATTAATATCTGAACTGAACTGAATTGGTTAATGGTCTCCAGTGCTTTTTAATATAGGAAGCGAGATAGATTATGTTTTTGGCTGTTAGCGATATCTGAAGATAAACAATTGTGCCTTCATACCGTAAGGTGGTCGTTAGTTCATCTCCCATCATTAGCAATACAATTAAACATCAGAATGTAATCTTTATGTCGCCTTTGGGGACTTTCTCGTCTTAAGTTTTAGCATCTAAGAGAATAAAAATACATAGCTGCAAGTCAACGTTATAGATAGCAATCGGAACAAATACACTCGCCTGCAAGCACCCAATAAAACCAACATAACAGACGTTAACTGTTTTGATGACGTCATATTTTCCACTATATTTTGCGACAGTCGTTAAATGTTGATATTAGGCATTTCAAATGCTGGTTGTAATTTGTGAAACGGAACATAAAATTATGTTAAACGCCATATCGATTGTACTACGGCATTATGGGGGTTAATTTATTGGTTTGTTTATGATGTCTGCTCGGGATATAGTTGATAGTTTAAGTATTAAACGATCAGTATATGATAAACGAATTACTAAAGCTTTCATAGACGCTATAAACCAGAGAGACAGTATTAGGATTTGCAGATATTAAAGTTTATACTCATTCGTTTTGTTATGTCAATAGAACTATAGGTTTAGTGTATAATCAGCAGTGAATCATCTTTGTGTGCGGTCTTTAATCAACTGTCAAAATACTTAATTTATTATTTACTCGACTACGGCGAAGCCAAATGGAGGGTTATGAATTTGATGGGCAAACTCAAACTCAAAGGATTTATTTCATTTTAATCATAAATTATGATGCATATGAAAAGTCAAAATTACATGAAGTCAGCCAATTAACCTACAGCCAGTTCGCTGGCGAGGTAGAGCTGTGGGAAGAATTGCAAATAAACTCATGACGCATGTGTGTAATAAGTATATATTATGTATGTATATTCATCTGTTCCCTCGTATCTTCTAAACTAGACATCGTAATTCAAGAAATGCTATGTTTCATCTCAACTCTGGAGGACGTAAAGCACTTGAATAAAAAAATATGTTTGAAATACATCATGATGGGTATCAAATGATAGGTTTTAATTTACTGATTTGAAATATATGTACATTATTAGCTATTCACTGACTACTTTGTTTGCATTTCACTTAAGGTGGATATACACTAGAGCATTTTCTCGAGCATGTCTATGTAATGTAACGTCCCTGCGAATGCTCGGCACTCTGTTCGACGTAATGCTCACAGCGAGTGTGCATTTACCCGTAAAATTTCGTTGTACCTTGCGTTCACTCAAACGACCGCGTGTGTCGTTCGTCCCTCTCTCTCCGCGTCACCCGCACATTGTCCGAGCTCGTGCAATGGCTTGACGAAATGTTACACCAATACGCTCTTGGGTTTGTACAATTAGGTTGTAACAAAACGGCGAACGTGCTCGACGCCTGGTTCATGAGGGTGGTACACTAAGTTTCATAGAGTGGCTCGTTATTCTGTTACAGGTAAGTGCTCTAGTCTATATACCTTTATTTTGTCGCAAAATGAGCACCCCAAAGTAATTCAAATAAAAAAATAAGTTTAAAAACTAAAACCCAACTTAAGCAAGAAAAGTGCTCTTAAAAGTGCAAACAAGAAAATATTCTTCTCTAAAATAGACATATTCGTGATGGTCAGAGGAAAGCCATTGTCGCGTGTCATCTCATGTACCTACCTTACCTATACACGGCTACTTGCGAGACTGAAGGATGAGGTAATGCGCGGCAAGACACGCGACAACGGCTTTCTGACCTTTTTCGGTTTTCAATATAAAACGACTTTTATTAATGTGATAATATAAAATTATCACCTGATTAAGTGGTTTTATCTATGTTAATACTAGCTTTCCGCAGCGTGGTTTCACCTGCTTTTAGTTACATTTTTGGTTACTGCTCTGCTCCCTTCGCTCATAGCGTGATTTTACATAGCCTATAACCTACCTTTAAGAACTGGGCTATCAAACGCAAACAAACGCAAAACACTACTGGTAGTTTCAGAGATTAGCCCATTCAAACCAACAAACATTAGTATAGATTTTAACTTTCAGTGATTTCAAGAATTTCAAAGTATTTTTTAACAAAATGGTCACATATTCATAGACCTAGTTAAGTGAACATAACGCCACACGATATAAGTAATATGTATCTATATGTATCGATCCGTGTGACTGTTTTTTAAAAAGTTTTTTTTCTTTGAAAATTTATAGTCTTTTTATCCACAGGAATACCCAGATTGTAATGAATTTAATAAAAGTCAATAGAAACTGGTCAAAATATATTAATATATAAAATTATTTTTGAAACTCATGCACTCACTGACCGTAATACGAAAACAAATAAAGACATTCATAATGAACTCTAAGTTAAATATATTGCATTTGACCTCAAAATGTTATTAGCATTAAGAATGATGAAGGTCGGAAAAGGGTAATCCTAAGGGAAACAATGGAAGGGACAGTAGGTACCAAAAGTTCTGGAAGCGAACACAGTTCACAATAATTTAGTACCACGTGATGATATTGGGAACTTCATTTGATACTACAATAAACTTGCCTTCAAAATTAAAGCTATGAAAGTTTGTTCGAGGGATACGAAATTTATAGAAGCCAATTTATGTTTTACATTTCAGTGTAGGTATGTGTAACCTAAAAAGTTGTTATAATTTGACAACCTCTGTGGTTCGGTGGTACTGTGTATGGATTGTCACGCAGAGGTCGCGTGTTCGATTCAAACTCAGTGCAAATATTTGTGTGCATGAACATGGTTGCGCTCTCGGTTACACGCGGAACGTGATATTTTTTGTTGCGTACAGCCAGGCGGCTTACATCGATTTTTATGACGTTATCATGTTAATAAATGGTTTTTGGCATTAGATCATGAGCAAAATAGTAAAGAATTAATAATATGAGAATGTCAACGAAATGTGTAACAAATTTTAAAATATTTCAAAAAATATATTTCTTTGTTGTGTTTAGATAGGCACAGCAACAAAATAACTACTTTTCAAATCAAAGCAATATACGTCGAACAATAACCGTAGATTTGTGCTTATGGTTGACGAAATTCACGATTTGGCAACAAACAACCACTAGAAATGTTCAAAACAAACAAATCATAAACTTAAACAATGATGGACCGCACCCATCAAGTAGAATAGTTGCGCACAACTGAATGAACGTCAACAAATATTTTATGAGCATGCAAATTATCTTACACGTCAATGTAAGGTGGCGCCGAGACGATTTAATAGTGCTAATTTATTAATGTGACGACATGAACTTAATAATTTTAGCTAAAGATTTTTTGCATTTGCGATTTATTTATTATGACGATGATGTTTTGAAGAGAATACAAGTGAATTAAAATTGAAGCTTTAATGCAAAAATTGAGCAACTTAATTTTGGGACTATAATTACATGCTATTTTGTGGTTGTACCTATTGATTTTGAATGCGTATAGAAAAACTTAAACATGACAGTAAAATGGAATAAGTTTAAAAAGCCTTAAGCTGCATTACAAGCAAAACTAATTGTTACGGACACGACGTACGAGTAACAAGCATGTAGGCAAGTCAATACATGATGTTATCTGAGACAATGGACGGCTGATTGGTTTAGTTACACGGAATAGACTTCCGAACCCCGCGCGGTGAACGAACGTGACTGTACTGCCATATCAATTTGATACTTTTTTGAACCCTGCACCTCTACCACTTTAACGTTGCCACTGACCAAATTTGTACAATAAGTTCTGTCCCTTATTTATAAGCTAGTGTTTTGAAAAATGTAATAGAAAACAAGAACCATTTGAATTTTGACGATAGCAAAAATTAATTTGGAAAAACATCAACGAAACTGGGAAGAAAGGAAATTGTGCAGTCGACCTTTGGATATTTCAAAACAACTACCATCCAATTTAAAAACATTGCTTAAAATATCAATGGTATTAATTCTACTTAACAAAGAGCTAAAGTCATCATCAATCATTCTTGAATATCAACAAATAATACGAAAAATTTATGCAACCGATATCACGGCAACGATCTTTCGTACCATCCCAAATGGTATTAAAAGCAATTATGAAACACGCACACGTTTCTTTTCTTATCGTAAAGATGCATATCTGTCCGCGAGGCGTGAGACTCTTTATAGAAAATAAAATTTAATTGGTGCACACAACTAAGTTTTATAAAACATGTTACGACTTAATCGTCTAAGGATTGGCGGTTAATGAGCGTAAAGATTGTAAAAGCATTAACGACGTGGGTAGTCCAAAGCCTAAATTGGATTTGACGATTCCCTAAAATTTGGTCAGAATCAACAGGAAATAAATGGAACGATTAAAATAATCGAACAAAGCAATTCATCACTCGGCAGTCGATAATAGGTTCTTAAACAGTACTGATAAAAACAAGATTTGATTGTATTAAACTATCTCATGTACACAAAATTCATGCCAATACAATAACTAAATAATTAATGATTACGCATGTAACTTCTTACACTACAAAATAATTTTGAAAACAAAGCACGGCCAATGATGTGATTAAAAATTTACATACCTCTAGAGTATGAAGCTAATGAATTACATCGGATATATGATCTGAACGATGCGGTCATTTATATGAAACCTAATCGAATAATTGATTATAAGAATGGAACAATAAAGTGATTAGTTTAACAAAAAGTAAGACAATGAGTTATTATTCAACGGATAGAGTTCTATTGTTGGACTTCAGATAGTACAAGAACAGCTATCTGACAGCTCGGGTCGTTGACCACTCATCCGTATCATTTGTTTATACGATCATCGAGCACAGATATTAATCTCTTAACGATGAATAGTCAGATTTTTCAAATTGATATATAAAGGTTACTTCCTAAATTATATTTATAATTTGTCATTTCGTACTTTTAAAATAAACATTGGCGTTGATTATAATCTGTATTGCATCGTTACTTTCATAATAAGATCGTTCTGCATTTTGTCATTGTAATAGAGCGTTATTTCACTAGGTGATATTAAGACATGAAATCTTGACAACGGTCTATAAAACCATCTCCAATCAAGCAATTATTTGAATATATAAAAACAAACGATTAAGTTTATCATAAAAATAAAAAAGTTTGATGCAAAGTAATAAAAGTAAATGCAGTGTTCGAGAATCTCGTTTATGACTTCAGGGCAATAGTTAATGCTGAGAGGTACTTAAGAAGAATGGCATTTATTGAACAACTAAAATAATTCTAGTTGATTGGTATACTTGTTTTACTTAATGGTATGAAATGATATACCATCATGTCGAAGAGATAAAATTAAAAGGTAAATACTTATTTTATTTTAAATCATTGACTTTTAATAATTATAAAGCTGATTATTTGTCATGTTCGTAACCGATTATCTCAGGAATTATAATCAAACTGATTAAAAAAAAAAGTATGATTGAAATTGACGCTGGTCCCAATGAATGTGGTCAGTAAGAATTAGGTTTTATTTTTGACTTTAGGTAGCATTAAGTATATTTTACGAATCCGAGTATATTTAAAAGATTTTAAGATAACACTCATTTAAAACAACAAAAAGTAGCCGGAGGTAAATGTTCAACGACACTTTTACGATTCCGTAAGCCGAGCCTGCCACGTAAGAACACACTTCATATTGATACGAATACACATGTCCTTCGTGCCGAAGCAAACGAGAAAAATATATCAGTATTTAGTCCCACACTTAATAAGTTGTTCGACGTTAAGCGGATTATTTCTCGGTCGGTGGAAGGCAATAAATTGTGGAATCTTTATAATTTTTAGTCGCTAGCCGATTCCTTAAAGTCATAAATTGAATATCGTTAAATATGCAGTGACTTCAAATGTGTGCTTAAGTAGGCATTATTCGAAAAGATAAAGTCGTTAACTTTAGCTTGTTGGCTCGCGTTTACGTAAGTACTGCGGCGGATAGTCATGTCGTATAACTTTACTGCTTATACTGAAATAATCCCTAAAGTACGATTGAAGGTACCGAGTTAGGTTTTATTATAACACAAACTCATATAAAATCATATCTTGATAAAATCCTAGCTTATGTGAAATAGTTTTATAAGTTTGTATATAAACACAATGAAGTTACTGAAGTTTTGAATATTCTTTCATTTATTAAAAGTCTCACTTTCTATATTAGTTCTACGAATATTCTAAAATGTATTTTTAAATTCATAAGTTCAAAAACTGAGGTAGGATGATTAATAAATGTCATAACTTGACAAGTTTAGTGCAAATACTACATTTATTACTTAAAACTTTTCCATAGGCGTAGAACTAAAATTACAAGTGGCTATATCGAGTATCAGAATACCTTAATTACATTATAGTTTTTTAATGTAGGCAATTAATAAATAACTCAATAATTAATTAAAAATACGACCATTCAAACATCTTACGTATGAACGATCTCTAAACCAACACCGGTAAACTATTAGAAAATAGAGGTATCATTGAGAATTCAAGCTCTGAGTAGTATCGTGTTGTGCGCGTTTGTACTGCGGCTATAAACCCACATGCCTTCTCTAATAGTTGTAAAATGTGTTATGTTCGTCTACCTTCGCTTCCCGCAGAGCCCAGCTTCGCGCCAGCATACGATACCGACTTTATAGCTTAATCTCTTACACGCCATATCAATAAATAAACGGTTACGAAACAAAATAGATAAAACCCTTCACGAATCTAAAAGTAAACAAAAACTACTGACTTAATTTAGATGTACTTTTATTTTGACATCCCGATATAGAGGATCTAATAAAAATTTATTTCTATTAATACTAGCTGTGGTATTTTAATGTTTATTAACACCATGGGATTGGAAAATGAGAATAAACAAACGTTTTTCAATAATTCTTTAATTCTTTAATTCTTTATTGTACACACAAAAAATCATTTACATAATGTTTACAAATTGTTGATGTACAAAGGCGAGCTTAACTCAGTAATGAGTTTTCTACCAGCAAACCCAGAGTGTAGAGGAAAAATAATATTCTATAAGCCTAATTAAGTTGTTGTGTAATTGATGTGATAAGTAGCCAGAGTATTTACATTAATACGGGTCACGGTTGCACGGTAACAAGACAAATCAACCTATCCCATTTTACCCTTAGTATTACCGGGATCGTGATTCAAAGCATTGTTTATAAACAGAGACAAAAATGTTAGAGTGAGGATATTTAAGAGCGACGCTTTAAAGAAATCTGACACGTTTTCCTTTAAAACAATTAATTAAATGTCATCACATCTTCACTATAAATGTCCTATAAATCGGACTTAACTGTTCCTGAACTTTGTAGATGCGCCTTCAAAAGCATCTGAATTCCTATTAAAACTAAAATTAATCCTTTACGTTTCTCAAAACGCATCAAGTACGAGTGATGACCCAAAAAGTATACCATGACAGTGTAGTCGACAACTTACAAATACAAACATAATTTAACCGCTCCAAATTCTGAGGTGCTTAATTTTAAACCGTATTTATGGTAGCGTACAGGCTATTATTTAGGTAGCTATTTTATTATGTGACAACATAAAGTTGGTTACGTTAAAGATGTCACTCATTCAAAGTTTAACGATCAACCTAATAGCGTTTTTAAAGCAGTTCCCGAAATCCTTGAAACGTGACTGGAGCGTCAACAAATTTAAAAATGAATCTGTCGGCTTATTTAATAATACCTTTGATGAGTTACTTTGAACTCATGATATGTCAGTGCTTACAATTTGTCCGTATGTTTACAATAATGTAGTTTTATTGAAAGTGTCTGTTTCATGTAGTATAATTTACTAGATGGTCATTAGCATCAGCATTGTACATAATGTACATATATATATGTATCGTATAATTTTATGTTTCGAGTTATTTTGTTACTTTCTGTATAATACATTAATAATTACAAAAACAAAATTATAGTTGACCCAACCTAGAATAACACTAACCAGAATAGTTTCCAATTTAATTTATTAGCACGGCCAATGTATGCGTGTCTAAATAAACATTTCCTTCCTTTCTTGTATTGATATTCACATTAATTGTCTTTTAAATAATAGACATAGTTACGATTTTTCAGTTTCCTTTAAATATTATAGATTTAGAGATAAAAGAGATAATTATTTTAAATAACTCATTATTTAAGAACCAAGATCAAAAGTCACGAACATCCATGAGCTGTGCACGAAATGTGGAGAGTCTTTGTCGAGCAGTCCGGTAAATCCACGAACTGCAATCATATAATGACAACGAGATTAAAAAAAAACATTATATGAATAATACGGCATCAGAAAGTGCCTTCATCACTACTCAGTAGAGACAGCTTACTACTTAGCATAACCAATCAGCTGAATGATGGCATTTAAGCCATCTCATAAAAAGGCGCCAGGATTATTATTTAATAGGGACTGCGTTCAAAACTGATATCAGCGTACTGTGATAAGATTCTGTATCATAGTGATCATGAACCAAGACGCTAATAGCTAAACTTATCAATACTTAGGTAACGTAAAACTGTCATTTTGTGACATTACAATGCACTTTATTATTTAACTGCGAGAGGTCCGCTCCCGCTTCGCTTCGGTATCAAAAGATCTCACAACAAACTCCCACAGAAAATATCACAATAATAGCAATAGTGTCATTACGGTAGTAGATCCACGCTGATTTCAGCATGATTGGGCAGGATCGTCCGGGGAAGTACTAGCCTCTCATAGAAGATCGACTTAAGAGTAGTAGTATCCGTACTACTGCGTTTCGTTCGGTGAGTAAGAGCGCCGGAGGCCCAATTTCCGCCCTTTCCTCTTTCCTCACCTCCCTCATTCCCTTCCCTTAACCCCATTCCCAGCCGCCATAGTGGAGGCCACCATACCAACAGTTTAAGCTTTGGCTTTTGGTATAGTGGCCGCCACTTCTGGCTTCCACTGACTGCTTACCATCAGGCGGGGTGGAGTCACTTTGGTAGGCTATAATATAAAAAAAAAATGATGATGATCATTTAGATTTACAAAGGCACTTAAAATATTGAAATTCTGAAAATAATTAAACATAATAAAATATGGCTTTGCTACCTGCTGAATTTATTGATTTCTAAAGGTGAAAGAATTTTTCAAATCGGTAACGTAGAATGTTAGTTAAAAAATTGCAAATAAACAAACAAACATACAAAAAATCAAATCTTTTGAACTCTTTATAATATTTGTTTTATATTAAGAATAAATCATTTTATTACGAATTTGTTCATATTGAAGAATGTAACAGAGCAATTCTACGCAAACATATTTAGCAATGGCATTACGGCTATATTATAACTTCATTAGAAACCGACCGAGCTCAACGAACCGTGTATCTGACCGCAACTGGATTCACATAATTACATGTTATTTATTTTTATAACAATGCGAAAAAATGCTTTTTGGTTTTAAGAATTTGTTCTGTCGCCTTAGTGACAGTAGCTGGTGCTACTGGTGACATGCATAATATTAGTGGTTAAACTAATCTATTGCTGAACCTGTGAGTACAGAAATGGTACTTATACAAAATCTTTCAAATACAATATAGTATAGGAAGCGGGTATCTTAACCAGTAAGCTATTACGACAACACGTTTTTGTACTCAATCCGATAAAATACTTTAACATCTGATACTGAATACATTTCCAAAGAAAACATTTCTGCGGGCACGATAAGTGGCATCATGCTTTCAATTTCAATAAAACTTTTATATTCAACAAGACTACTGCTTCAATCTATGTAAATCAAACTTTTGTTTACTTTTTATCTCACTACGCTCTTCCCTTTGCGGTGAAATGACTTTAAATCGAGAAGCACTTCGATCGGATTATACTAAACAATTTGTATTATTTTTACTCTTCTCATTTTAATGAGGTTTGAACAACGCCTAATTAAATTATTAAGTATCAAGTATAAAGTCGTTATATAAGAATTTACTGCAACATATTTCAGTTTCTATTAATTACTAGAAATAAAAGTACCCTTGGGTGTCGCATGTTACTTGCTAGGCCACGGCGTCCTGCTGGGTAGCCCTACAAGTCTTTGAACTTTTAAACTTTTATGTGGAGTAGACTCGTGTCATTAAAACATTATTTTAATGCATCATTAAATATAATCCTCATTATTTTAATATAGCTACTTAAATTTAAAAATTATGAATAATAATAAAATGAAAATATAAATTAGGCTCTAATTTTACAATGTCTGTAAAATAGGATAGTTAAAATTTTAAAAGTAATTAAACCTTTAGTAGTCATTATTGTATAAATTTAATAATTGAAGCAAAACTGCGTCTCTTAACATAAAAATTTTAACATGTTTTTAAAGCCATTTCTAGTTAAAACGCGTGTTAACAATGAACACCCAATTGGGTAAAATAAAACTTTCTGTAGATATAATTCAATTCAGATTTATTTAAATTGATAAAAATTGCAACTTCGCTTTTTCTCGTTTATGCCACCAATTTCAGATTTGTTATTTTGTGTTGATACCAAATTAATTTGTTGTGTACCGGGTCTATTTTTGGAGCAGTTTTAACTATTTTAAATTTAATTTGTCGATCGTTGTACAGCTCGTGAAGGTGCAGTAATTACGCAACTATGTTGATTTGCTAAATTGATTTCTTCGTTAGGCTAAATGTGTTCTAAAAAAACTTTTATGGCACACGTCAAACTCCTTGTTAATGTTTTTTTGTGGTTATTCAGTTATAACACTTAAAATTCTTGAAATTTTTATTATATGACCTGGAAACATAACCGGACTTTCAAATTATTATTTTTCTATGAGAAAAAAAAGAAATTTCAATATTTTGGAATTATATTCAAAAGCAAATACTAGCAATGAAATCGAGTACTTACTATTAAAAGCATTCATGTATTGTTATACTTTATAATTAATTGTCTGACAATATTTTCCTTTTTTTTATTTTGCGCTTATAGCGTTTATTATTCCCTAAATGCAACACTTCTTAATAGCATAACAAGCAATAAAAAAAGTTTAAATAAAAAGTCATTATACAAATGAAAAAAGGCTCTATTCACTTTCAAACCACTACACCTAAACCCGTTACTAGCTTTATCAACATACCACAAAGAGTTTAAATCACTCGATTCCTGTACATTAACCCCATCAAGATTACTAGTAAATCAAATGTTAAACTGGCAAACGTGTACAAATCTATCATTGAATCGTGTACGGCTAGAGCTGGGAACTTCATTTCACAACGTAATCCGTTCAATTCAAGAGTTAGATGTGAACTTTACTGGCGAGCAAATGAAGTAAATTGGATTTGATTTCCGACTTCGGCTACCGTTTGTGATTCTACAGTCACGAATCTTTCTATCAGCGATTTAGAGTGTACTCTCATACGTGCGCCGGGGCGAGTTCTGATGGCCCGATCTTAATTTTAACTTTTTAAGAATTTTATTGGCAGAATGCGTTTCCAGAGTAAACCTACGGATAATATATTTGCATTGCTCGATCTATTGAGTTTTTATTATGTGTCTGAATCTGAATATTCTTAATTAAATTAATTATAATAATCATTAACAGCGTAAAGAACAGCTTGGCGAGTTATGAAGGTTTGTATAATCGCAGTAAGTTTACTGTCAGTGTAAAAATTGCATTTGATAAGGCTAAAATGTATCTATTAGATAGGTATACTTTTGAATGTGCTGCAGTTAAAATTCATAGTTTAGACGAAGAAGTTCAGTTCAGATAAGCATCTACAAAATAAGCAACCAATCCTTAGAATAAAAATAAGCTATAGTAGATACTTAGTTTCTAACGTCTAAACTTGAATACGACGAAAGAAAATCAATTGCGCAAACGAAATGAGAATTCTAAAATCTTATCAACTTATCAATGAAACTGCACCTTAAACTTATGGTCTCGCATTAGCAGTGTACCGGTGTTATATTACCGGTTGAACATTAAACAGTGACCGAATGAGCGCATTGATGGATCCGATACGATAAAACGGATCGTGAACACTGGATTTGCAGATGCGATTAAATCGTTGAGTTTGTGTAAAGTGAGACTGCGCCTTAATTAATCGATTTTAATTAAATCGAATCATCGTTACTGGGTTAATGTATTCGAATAGTTTTTGTTTATGTTACAGTGATTATGTATTCAAGTCAGGGCCTATTGTTTTGGAAATTATATACTGTTAAATCAAAGCTATTTTAGCTACAGAAGTTTTAGTGTAATATTTGATCAACAGCTTATTTTTCTGTAAAATTTATTAACTTGACATGCGTGACCTCATGGATGGGTTAAAATGCAACTTCTTTTGATATTAAATGGTTAGCAGGTTTATATTAATCTCGCAAATTCTTTTGTTGAATTAATTTAATGTTACATCTCACATAGAAAATACAAAAGTTCGAAATTGTCCATTAGTCTTATTGTTAGTTCTTATCGTAAAGATAATTACTTACTCAAAGATGCGAAAAGTCTAATTTCACAGTTCTATGATGTGTTTATTTTCTACCTTAGTATAAAGATGTCAGAAAATAGTTTTAACTATTTATGTCCTTCTTGTGGTTAACCATTTTGCTTCTAAAGCTCGTGACCGTCACTCAAGAATGTAATTTGAATAATGTGGTGAGGAGTTGACTGCACATCGATGAAATCGGTCTTTGCTCTTTTGGCTGTGGAAGTCCTTGAGAAGGCTTACATTCAGTAGATCTTTAATGATGAGGAGATGGATGCACAGAATACTATAAGGGATGGATGCATTAATTAGAGGGCTGACAATAAAACTAATGGAATATGTCTACATTTAGCAATTAAAGTAGTATAGTTCCGGGGTTCCTGTGTTCTCTGGTCTCTATATCAATCAGTAAAAAAATAAAGAAAAGTGTTTATTTGCCTGTACTAGTACAGAAACGAAACAGTGAAAAAAACAAATACCTTTACAACTAGTATGGTAGAACTAGTAAGGAGTTCAAAGTTTGACTGACAGTGATGCAGGGACAATGCATGCGACTATTATGCATGAGTTTATAGGTTCGATGTCCGCACAGCACAAACCTTTGTGTAATCCGTTAAATGAGTATGTGTATTGACTATATATTATTCATTAGCTGAATATTTTTAAAGTGCCAAACGACACAGAGCTCGTTCCTCAAATTTGTACCACTTTAGTAAAAACTTTTTCAAATCAAATGTATAAATTTAAATCAGCCATCAATTACACATAGAATCCCTGAGAAATTATCATTATAACTAATTACAAACGTAATTAAACATAGAGAGTACAGACTGAAAATCGTTTTACGTGTAACAAGACAGCTGTTAAGGCCTTCGGTCACGTCGCCTTTGCAATTAAGCCGTCATTTCTTGCTCTTTCATTTGGCTATCACGAGCTTTTAACCTGAATATATCACGAGGAGTAGTAATTAAAGGATAGAGTGACTTTTGTACTAATATACGGGATATAGTGATAGGGTGGGCCAAATACTGTGTAATTAATACCATATTAATTTGAAATCAACCATTTCATGTAGTACTTGCAAGTGAAGACTAAAGTAATGTCTAAGAATAACATTGAATGGCTGCTATTTCGCAAAGGTTGGGACTTACCCAGGTCAAGGAGCTTTGGTTATATTTGCATCATCATCTGAGCCGAAAAACGATCTTTGCTGAATACAAGCGGTCTTTATCTATTTCCCAAAGAGTCAGCAGCCTGCGTCCAGCCTCTGTCGACTTTTTCAAGTCGTCTGTCCACGTTGTTAAATGTTTCATTGAAATTCTGTGAATTTATTTTATTCGTTTTTGTTACGGCTAACGTTCACGCGGCTTTATTCTGCCATTTTAAATGCCAAAAAAAAACAATATTTTTATTGCCACTGTATTTTGTTCAGTTATTCCTAATATTTATAATGAACAATTATGGAGATGTCACAATTTTATGTAAAAAATGCATTAATTTTCAGTTAGGTATACACTAAAACAGGTACATAAATTATGTCAGTCGAACAATAAAGCTGTGTGTCCGCAGTTTTATTCTAAGAGGGTGGACAGACAATAGCTTTCCGGGCAAGTGCGTACTCCGCATTACGTTGTTATGGGCCTTTAACAAATTGTAGGCCTTTTATCGACGAGAAAATTCATGTATCGTATTACTTCTACTTTATACACAATTGATTTTATGATGGAGCCGTTTGTTGGTTGAGGATATCTTGAAGTGTCAGTAAATAATATTAGGAGACGTGTTTATTGCTTGTATCAATCCGTTTTGCCAAACCCTTTTGTCAAACAAGAAAGTCATTATATGAAAAACGAATCCTAAAAACTATATATATTTAGTTTTGATGATGCTTTTCGTTATAATCCCAATATTTTATTCATAAAAACAACTTTCCTGCTAACGAAAAATTCGTATCGCAAAGATTTCACAAATATTGTAATCACGTACACCTGTGTAACACACAATTTTATCCTGTGTGTGTCGAGCTTACAATAGACCGGGAAGTTGTGACGTCACAAAAAGGAATGCTCGGGGTTTACTAACCTTAATCCTCTACGCCGAAACGAAAGGGGTATCATAAATATTTTAATATTTTCTCTTTATTGTTGACTATTTTAAAATAGTGTATTTATAGATATAGATAGAGAGTTTATAATGTACAGGCATTGGAATGGCAGGCATGGATAGTTCCATAAAGTGGACAACGACCGGCAAAGGTGACGGTTAATGAAAGGATGTAGGTGACTAAGGACCGACCAAAATATAGATGTCTGGAGAAAGTCTGTGTTTCTTCAAGCGGACATCTATTAATATGAACCTCCTCCTTTTTTGAAGTTGGTTCAAATGATAATGGTAAGGCGTGTCTTGCTACTTCCAACTTTGCAAATCAGACGATTGAATAATCAAATAGTTTTTTTGGTGACAACAACAATGACACAACCTACTTGTCGTCGTTTTTCTGTAGTCTTATGTAAGTTCCACATACTTTGCGTATTGTTACATCTAAGAACCTAGCAGGAATGTAATTCAATTTTGATTTGATAACTAGATAAGTTACTAAAAAATTAGTATTCCATTATATAAAATTATAATTTTGTAATAGTTTAGGGGTTACTTTGATTAAAAACTATTCAGTAGACTGTGAAATCTTGTCAAGTGTTGTACAGATAAATGTATTACTATAGTTAATAGGAGTAGACAGGCGTGTGATTCGGGTGACTCGGTTCAGGCTTAGAAATAATGCTGTGGTTTCATTAGCTGAACGAACCCTACTATGAAATAGATAGATATTAAAAAAATATACAGTGACAAGGACTAAATATCTGTCCTCGGTGATATAGGATCTTGGGACTCCTATTCCTACACGGGATGAAAATTTTATGTGACCCAATGAATGATATGAATGCAATGTTCTAAACAAAAAAAAATAATTCTATTAATACCTACTCATAACTATTCTTAAATAAAATAAATTGTTAAAATTACCAATACCTAGTTATTTAATTATATTATTTTATATATTTTCCCAACTGCCGCAGTCAAGGAGGGTAAGGTTTTTCGAGCGTATATGTGTATGTATATATGTATGGGAGTATGTATGTCTATTTCTTTGGTACGCTCTACAGCCTAAATGTCTTAATGGATTTTAGCATATGAGGTGTCATTAGATTCGTATTAATTGTGGGAGTGACATAGAGTACATAATATTTCAATGTAGCGTCAGCACGAGAAAAAAAAGTGTTGTTTTCTTTCCCTTTGTTTTAGGCATGCGTGCTTTTTGTTTTTAAAGATATATATTGCATGTATTTTATTTATTGGATTAATTACTTTACATTAGAGTATGTTGTGTCGAGTGTCGAAAAAACCTATATAGGTTTGTCCAGAACACTAATAAATCTCGATACATAAAATAGGATAACATAATTATTATACATCAATAAGACTAATTAAATTATAAAATATTTATTAAATATCATAATTATGTCATGTTAAAATAATGTTATAAATCAAGTAATTAAGCTATAAAAGTTATTTCATACTAGACACTAACACAATTGAGAAATTATTAGCCAAAATATTCATACACTTAGTTTATCTAGTAACTTTGCGACTTTAAACATTTGAATAGTTTAATCATCGTATGCTCGCTTAGTGGGAACCAACTTTAACCCGAGCATTCGCCTCAAATGGGTAGCAGTTGTAAGTACGTATTCAATTTCATAGTGGTTTCAGTGCTTTTCGTGGGGCGCGTTAGGTAAATTAACGTACGCGTTGGAACCACTATTATAATAATTAGTATCTATTATATTTACTGTTCCTTTTATTATTTATTTTGTGTTTTGTGTAATGTGTAGATAAGGTGATGCATTGACACGAGACTAAGCTATTTTTACCCGACTGCTGAAATCATGCGGGGTAACATTTTTGTGATATAAAAATATAGTTGTTATAAAAATAACACGAGTAAAACTTATAAACCGAATACGACTATCAATGAAACTTAAAAATACTTGATTTATAATACAATATGATTATGTACGTATAACCATGTATAGCAATAATAGTAACCATGTATTTATTTCAAGACGACAACTTTAATGTACCTACATTTATAAAAAATGTTGAAGCTGAAAAAAGATTTAATTAACAAAATACTTGAAATCAGTAGTGGAATATTATTATAATATCTTTTAGATACAAAATATTGGAGCAAAAGGAAAAAAATAAATGTCATAAAAAGAAAAAGTAAAGCTTCACTGTTCAGTAAATAAATTATACATTATTGTTATATTTTATGTTTCCAAGGAAACTGCCAAAAAATTCTTAGAGCATATTTCTGCTACCGACAATTGGTTAACCTACATTTTATTTATTCAATCTATCTTCTTCTTAATTGCACAGTCAAACAAACGGTCTATAAATTTCCAGAGAACTGACGAGAGTTATTTAGTGGGCAATTCTTTACCCGAAAATTAGTAGAATTACTTTAGACAATACAATCTACTTTTACATCTCTTTATGGGCTTAGACGTCACGGAAGTTTTCCCGGAATCGTTTGCTTTTATTCAATCTATCCATTCTCTAGGATTAACAACAAGGTTTTCAGTAAACAAGTTGTTTTTGCTTTTTTATGTTGATTTTTAAAGGTATTTTGACTAAAGGAATTAAAGTAGTATTTTTGCTTATGTAGATAGTAATTGTCATTGTCATTTTAATACTGATAGTGTAGCGTAGTGTAGTGATAGTCCCTCTTGGCGATACTTGGGGTGGTAATAGTAATACTCTTGTCAATGCTGAAATTAGGGTAATGATAAAGAATATAAAATATTATTCGGATAGTAGTAGTTATAAGTAAGGCATAGATGAAATATAATAAGAAAACAATGATTAAAGATGAAGAATGTGCACTGTTAAACGTTATGAATAATTCATTAATGAATATCAACTATTCATAATATCATTAAAAAACATTAACCTCAGAAATAAAAAAATATAATACAAATTCCTATTCCTAAAATGAAGACATTTCAAAATCTCTGTGAGCGTTACAAATAACGTACGCATATGAAAATCGGCTTACAAATGTTATTCACCTATAAATCTACGAGCTGGTGTCCATCAAGTGATGTCTTGCGCAACAATTACAAATGAATCAATCCCGTCGTCTCTACTTAGTAATCCGATTATACTAAATAGAACTGTAACGGGAATGTACTACAAAATTATATTTGTTATTGGCTGTACAAATGGATTGAATTTTAGGTGTAGTTACTTAGTAGTCATGTTAAGTTTGAGGATCATTGTTCTTTTATTAACAGCGGTAGACATACTGTAGGTCCGCCTGATACTATGCTGCTTACGGACTTTTATTACTCTGGACAGAAATACTACCTACCGTAAAACTAATCCAACTTATTTTGAACGGACTTAACCTTCATAAAGGTTTTCACATTTATACAAATTTTATAATAGTAATCATGGGCATCGCCAGGATTACTTTCAGAAGGTGCAATTGACTTTCGGGGGTTGACACTTGCCTTTCGGGGGTGTGCATCTGAACAAAATTTAGATAGCAACCTATAGACGCCTTAATTCAAAGACTAGTTTAGTAAACTTTTCTAAGTCTTTTCTATATATTTTTTTCTTGACAGCCGAGGGGTGAAAGCGCATCCCTTTGCACCATTTTAAGCGTAGTTACTCATATTTTACTTATAGAGATATACATTAGGTTATCAAAGTGGAATAGACCCACATTACACCTAAACTCAGAACAATAATTCAAATTTCTTTTTTACTCATGCCGAGAAAGCCCTAAACAACAAGCAATCGAATTCAGATATTCTTATTACTTTGGTAACTCGCCAAGCTATTGCTTGTCAGTATATTTATCATCCAAACGTATAATTAGTGTCATGATGCAAAGATAAAGCGGAAGTAACATACCAAATACCAATAGCCCAAATATTATAACTGTCAATATAATGTTACAAAGGTATCGTATTACCAATTCCCAGTT
Source organism: Parascotia fuliginaria (assembly GCA_963082885.1). NCBI lineage: Eukaryota > Metazoa > Arthropoda > Insecta > Lepidoptera > Erebidae > Parascotia > Parascotia fuliginaria. The sequence goes on along the minus strand of OY720180.1, from coordinate 5,142,041 downwards.
ACGAAAGGCGTTACTCTGATACTTCAAAGACACTTGAGTATCCAATTTGTGGTTAGAATTATTGGCCATCCGAAAAAAAATCTTGACGAGACTAATATATCTCATGACATATTTAAATCGACGACCGCAACGAAACCAGTCTGTAATTAAAATAATTTTGACAACCCATTTAATACGTTGATGTTAGTGGATATGAATTTTAATGAAAGAGGAAGCAATAGGCTTAAAATAAAATTTATATCTATATTTACATATTCATTTTTGTAACTTAATTTCAATCGTTAGATATAATTGAATTAAAAAAACTATATTTATTATTAAGTTTCAAGTTTTTGTAACAACGGTTTTCTTGTGCTGTGACTTCTTTCTCGTTACAAATTGCATTTGCGTTCATGTTTTGTTTTCAGTCAAAGAGCAATGGCATTTTTAAAACTTGCACATCGTTTTAAACCGCAGATGCACCGATAAGTTCTCATCGCATTAGCTGAACTGTCAAAATTGTGTTTAATTTGATTACATTTGTTTCAGCTTGAATGCACAAATGTCAAGCTAATTAGCCTAAAAATACTTGAGTATATCAACTTGAAGTATCATTTAAAATTAATGACATTAATGGATTAATGGCTGAATGATGTGTTATGTGATGTGATATAAATTAAATCGTTTTCATGCAAAAGAAGCGAATAACATCGTGGGTGGGTATTGCAGTTTTATTTTTAATCTGTATCTAAGTTTAATGGTCTTAAAAGATATTTTTTTTTTTATATTAGCCTACCAAAGTGACTCCACTCTGCCTGATGGTATTGCTATAATTTTTTAGTTGTAACTAGCGTTTGTTAATTGTAATGAAATGTAAGAAGATTTTATAGTCACTTAGGTCACATATAATTTCACACGTGTAACAGAATTTGTCAAAAAATTTTATATTCTAATTTCGCAAAACGTTGAGCTGAAGAATAACAATTTAAAACAACTTCGAATTTTAAATAAACTTTTCAATATCCGCATGAAACAACTAATTTCAACTAACAAATGCAACGTGCAGTGAGTGTGCCAAACAAAAGTTTAATTAAAGTAAACAAAGCAATACGACAAAGTAGCTTATTGTTCATGGATAAGCAAATAAAGTTATCTTTCTATTGCAGATTTAAAGTGAAAGCTAGAATAACTAAGCTGGTAATACTATGAAAACAATATACGCTTATAACTTTCATAATTATGATAGCAGTAAAAGCTTCAGTAGAATTAGAGAAATAACATTGTAATTTACACCTTCACAAAATGAAAATGAATTTTGATTTAGAGTATCATTATTCAAAGTTGCTTTTAAAGGCTTAATTTGTTGCATCTGATTTATTGTACATTCACTAACGTGGTACGAAAAAAACTAACTACCTATGTTATGTATCTGGTTCCATCATCATCATCAGCCTTCAGCAGTCCACTGCTGAACATAGGCCTCTTCCATAGCATTATATGGTTCAAATTCAAAAAAATCTCACAATACAGAATATTTCCTTTTTATTAGCCATCGTGACGCACCTGATGGTAATTGGTTAAGTACCACTTTTGAACGAAAGCGTCATGAATACAGTTGGTTGTGTTTTCGTCACCTTCACCTGCCGGAGTCAACCATCAGGCTAAAACAGTATGTTCAAACTGTGTAGGTGTGTTCAACTTATCTTTATATAACAAAACACGAATATAACCATTCAACACATGTTATGCAGTTCTTATCTTAAAGGAAGATTCAGACGAAAATAAAATTTTACTACCCAAAGCGTCTCAAAATAATCTCAAAATTCAAACGAATAATACATTTGTTGGGAACTGCATTATCTGTTCACATTTTAGTGCAGCAGATATCAAACGTAAAGTAGGTCGATCATGAGTGTGAATCAACTTCAGAGCAGACATGTAATGCAATTGTGGAATTCTGATGCACTAGACTCGACAGATAGCGAGAATAGCTTTGCCAACTATTTCCAGCAAATCATGCAAGAGTTGGAAATTGTTTGTACGGGTATTAGTATGACCACATTTCTGTGAAAGTGAATGACTATAAAAATTAATTAATTTCTCTATTTTGTACTTAATTAATGTAAATTTACTAGTAGGTACTATTATTACTGTTTTATGGATTGTTTAACATGATTCGCAGCGTCTGAACTAAACGAGTCAAGATTATAGACGTTGATTTCTTTCAGTAATACTGTACAATGTAGTCTTTCACTTTCAATGGGTTAGTTCGAATAAAGTCGAAAAAAATAATTAAACATTTATACATACACATTACATAAATAATTCTCAATTAAGCAACTTTATTTTACAAATACCATTTTATAACAGCAGCATGAATTAAATAGGTGTACCTAATTTCTTACTTTTTTGAACATCAAGAATATACTTTGATAGTAAAATCGTATAGTTATTTTAGCCAGGGCGACGAGAAGGACTTTAGGTGTCTTCCTGAGAGATGGTTTAAGTAAGGAGTAAATTTCACACAGCTCGCGCTAACAGGCAGTAGGCAGTAGGCAGTGGCTTCGCAGAGTCCCTGGCAGTGCCTCTAATTCGTCCATGAGCGACAGTTATTACTTACCATCACGTGGATTGATTACTCGTCTGCCACTGTCGGCAAAAAAAATCTACTAGATGCTTACCATTTAGGCATATTAGAGCCATTTTGGTAGAAAAATATAAAATGATAGCTATTTAGAGAACTTATATCGAGAAAAGGCAGCAAATAACGGTGTGGAATAGGTGTTCGATTGCGATCTTTGCCAAATAAATTATTGTTCTTATTGTGCTCCTGAATATAGAAATGAGTTGTTAGCATTGGTTTATGGTCTTTTGACAAAGGAATTGTAATAATATTGTCGAAGTGTTTTCATATATCGTACGAATTATTTAGTTTGTTTCTTTGTTACCAAAATACCCATTAAAATAACGATAGCTTATAAATTTCACTATCGCCATGTAAGGTACTCGTGCTATTATGTTTGGTTGACTAATTGACTTCGCCAACGCTATAAGTTTAATTACTATTAGGTCCGTCTGCTTTTCGCTTTTACTTTACTACAATTGACAATAGTTTTTTTGATATTATTAAGCCTGTAGTAGTTTCTCAAACTCTCACTTTAAAAGGCTAGTTTTGGGTCAGTTTGCATGAAAGTCTTACTGGGCCGGGTCTCCTTGTAGACTACTCGCACATGGGACCCACTGTAATGCTATGGCAAATGACATGAACACGCCAGTTCCACTTAAATCTGTTAACTACTACTATAATGTGTAGAGCTCTAGGATGCAATAATAAATTACTGTTTATTATCAACATTATAAAATAAAATTCAATTCAAAATCATTCAAACCGGTGTTTTCGAGTTTAATGCGAACATAAAATATCAACTTCGATATTTTCTCTGATGGATTCGTAATTGTGTGATGATAAATTAAGTATAATTAATTAATTTAATTGAACGAGCATCTGATAACGATCCATCAATTAATGAGTATAATTAAATCTAAAACATTATTCTTAATCTATGTTTTTAATGTGTGGTTAATTCACTTATAAATGGATTTAAAGTTACTGCAATCTTTTATTAATAATAGTATTTAATTTATATATTATGCATTAATAGGATTATTGCAAAATCTGTTTTTATAACCAGTGTCTATGTTTTGTGGACGTCCTATGATCAAGGTTCTGATGAAGTGTTATCGAATGAAAAAAATAAAACAAAATTAATCTACATTACCGCAGGATATAGAAAAACACTATCACAGCAGTTTTTAATGATGTCATGCATTTGTATATCGTACCGTTTAATGTTATCATAAACGTATATATTCTAATTGCATCTGTATTAATTATGTAATTCACTGAGGAGATGAGATAATGGTACAGGACAGGACCGAAGGAGCTATTACTAATTATAACGAAGGGTAAACAGGTTATGAGATTATCATGAAGTAATTACCAATAACATTTATAAATATACGCAGTGTAACGGTTAGGTACGAATTACCGTATCTTTTTTCTCGTCAAGACCACTAAGTATAGAATTAATTTTGACAATAAGTTTAAAACATGACTTACCTTTTAGATGAAACCGAGTATCACGAGCCAAACGAGGGTACCTATACCTCTGTTCACCCTCTTTTGGGATAACAACGTGACAAACAATAATATTCAATTTTTAATCATACGATATGAGTGAATAATCACGCTCCTACTACCATGCTGCATTAGCATCCGATAAAGTTACGTATATAGTAGGTACTTGAGCTATTTACGCACTAGAGATAGGCCGATCGACCGATTATCAACCGAGCAAATCCACGATATCGAGATTGCAACTCGATATTAATATACGATTATCGATTATCGAGTGATGGCTGTCGATTCAATAGCTCCGGTGACGAATTTCAGTTCTATGTCAATTACTACTTGAGAACTGACAATGCGATTTCGCAATGTATGTTCAATTTGAACTGTGACTGATCGTTCATGCTTGCATTTATTGAAACTGTTTAATATTACTTTTTATAATGAAACTTTATGTTAAATCAGACGTTATTTTATTTTTAACAATGATTGACTAAGAACATGAGTGAGCGCGGGAATTTCGAGAAGCATGTCAGGGATAGAGCTAAATGAGTGACGAAAATAAAGACGAATCAAATTTGTCATAGTTTTCTTTGATTTTATTAAGTACTGTACATTCAAGTAGTGCGTTTAAACTACCTACTTACACAACTAAAAAGTAATTACAGTACCGAATACAGTAAAACAAAAGAGTGTCGGTAGAGATCAGAACAAAAGACAATAACTTACGTCATAGCGACGATGTTTTGTTAATTATTTAATGTGTTCTTATAATAAATAATAAAGTAATAATTAATAATAAAATTATAATTAACAATTCGCACAAGTGAGATTGAATTCAACCATTGTTGAATCATAGGACCTTTGTAACTTTATAGCTGCAGCTAACGATATCAAATATGTCGTTAATTCTTTATAATCTATCATTACAAATTTTATAGCAAGGATGTTATATAGTTTCACAGTAACCCAATATCTATAAAGAGAATAGAATAAATGCAGTCACATCAAAGTTTGCTATAAATTACACACAAAGCTTTACGACAAACTATAAAATGATGTAGTTTTAAGTTTAACATCTCAGCCCAGAAATTGCGTTTTATTAGTGAGCGAACCGTTTACGACGTCTGATATATGAGGAGTGAATAAATGTACAAAGTTGAAGGAAACGATCGTTGATCATTTTGTTTGGGTATAACTTTGTTGCCTCTTCACATCCTAAGCGGATATATGAAGTGTATTATACGCCGTCTTCATGAATCAACCGACAGTTTGAAACTTTGTTTACATCGTGTATTGTGTCCCGAATTTCAGTAAATTAAGCCTCTAAATGTTAAGAGGTAGAAGTTGTTCATTTCAATAGTTTTCATTTGTTATTTATATTAATTACCTAGTTTAACATCACGTCATCTTCGTAGAAGGTAAAAGCACAAGTGTATATCGCTCACGTTTCGGCAGTTTTGTCACAACTAACAGTGGGTAAGCCACGGGTGAACCTATTGCCATTACAATATCAAACTCCGGGCTGATATTGAAGATTCATCAATAAAAAACCCCTATTCATGACATAACATTCAAATTTTACTATGTGGACACGCATAAATATCTTGACGTGTCCAGGTGACGAAATAATAAGTGATACTAATTTCGAATTTCACCAAGTGGACAGACGCGTGTCCAGTCTCTCATGTCGAGTTGGTGAATAACCCGACCAAAACAACTTTATAAAAAGTGCTTTTATTTACACACAAGTCAAATTAATGATCACCAATTCAAATATAGAAGTCAAATACAATGACCAAACTTTTTATAAAATATTATTATCGTAGAACCCGTCTAACATCTTCGCGACCGCGCCACTAAATTATATACCAAGGGACCACAGTACCCCATTAAGTACGTAGGAAATGCGCACTAATGCATCTCATTCTCTATTTGTCAAATTATAGACCGCTGTGTGGTAGTAATCTCACGAAATAAGATAATAGCGGAGAGAGTGTGCCTTGAGTGGATTTTGGCTCGTTAAGTGACGGATATCAGATATTTGCAAAAGGTGAAAGTTTTAATATTAAGTTACATTTGTTATAATTATTTAATGTATCTATTGTACAATACGTAGCTATATTTTGTCGACCTGAAGACTGATGGACGTATGCAGTAAACTTTATATTAGTCTTAAAAGTCTTTCTGTCAGCTAAATTACGATACAATTGGCAACTTTACAACATCCACGATATCCATATATGTTATAAAGTTAAGTGGTTATATTTCCTAGACCGCATACCTTTTATATATCTGCCGTTTACTGTGGTAAAAATGACGTAATTTATAAAATAAATTATTATACAATACTTATTGTTCTCTTTGATGCCAACTGCTGTGGGCTAACAGACAAATGAATGGCCATTATACGTCCATAAGTAGCATGCATTAAACGATGACCCATATTTTATGAAAAGAATAATATTGTACGTAAAGGATTTAAATAATAATGTCTATAATGCCTTAATGTCTCATCATGTAGTCCATTTGTGTTCGTAATCAAAAAAGGTTTGCTTAGAAAGTTCATTGAGTACAGTCCATCATAATATATAAATGTTGGATAAACATAATGTAGCGATTATATTTGCATTTGAAAGCAATAAATATGATAATAATTGAATAAAAACAATTTAATTTTGACACAAAGCTAATTCTGAAAGCTATTTATAAAAATAATGCAAATAATCGCGTGTTTGTAATTGACAGCTGTTCATTTAAATTCAATACAACACAAACGATTGTACCAGACATTCCTATTCGTTATCTAGTTTCACTTAATTACTTTAAAAAAATTAACTCGAATGTACTACAGCCATTAGCATACAAACAGTACTACCGAAGATATACCGAGATAAATTGTCAAGATAACACCGCGGTGAAAGAACTATAGACTGGCGTAATTACTGGTCGGCCGCTTCTACGTGTAAAAGACCACGTAAATCGCCTCACACGGATAATATTCACATCGCTGAATTATTATTCCTAGAGATGACACTGCAAATATATTTTAATTTATACTATTTTTTGTTTGAACGCGATAATCTCTGCAACTACCAGTCGGGTTCAAAAATCTTTTTTGCGTATGATAGCCTAGTTGTCGAGAGGAAGGTTATAGGCTATGTAGCATTACGCTACTGGTGACGGAAGCAAAACAGTAAGCAAAGACGCGGGTGAAACCGCGCCGCGGAAAGCTAGTCTTATATAAATGCCGTAAATAAATAGATTTTGCCAGGATGCTAATTTTAAGGTTACATTATCTTTTTTGTCAATTAAGTTTTTGATAGGTATGTACACTCGATGGATAATGATTGTTTTATCTTTCAAAACTCCACAGAGTTTAAAATACGACTATTTAATTTAGTCGTAATCTACCCTCTTAAGTTTAATAGCCTCTGATAAAATGCCTATGAATTACGGAGATATTCTAAAACACCTTGATAAAGCTATTATTGCTCCATTTTTACTGAAGTTCAAAGAACTACTCGTATGATATCTTAAAAAACTGGTAAACCGTTAGTAACCCTCCGTTGTAGTGGGTACTAATGATTAGTTCAACTGGTACTATAAAATCTCTAATTCCACTCTTGCTAATCACTTCCGTCCCATATCCATACTCCCATTCCTTTCCAAAGTACTTGAGGCCTGTGTTCATAGACAATTATCTAGATTCGTGCATGAACATGAGTTACTTAGTCCATTACAATCTGGATTTAGGCCTGGTCACAGTACTACCTCTGCACTCCTTAAGGTGACTGGTGATGTGAGAACGGCTATGGAGGACGCTAAGGTCACCATCTTGACTTTAGTTGACTTTGCCAATGCCTTCAACACCGTCAATCATGATATCCTGCTAGCCATCCTCTCCTACTTTATGATCTCTGCCGAGGTATTGGAATGGTTCTCGTCTTATCTTCAGGGACGTCAGCAGTCAGTGCGCCTGGATGATTCCTCGTCCGGTTGGTGTTATCTTGATTCTGGTGTTCCTCAAGGCGGCATTCTCTCTCCTATATTGTTTTCAATTTTTATTAATCTTATAACCCAAAATCTTCAGTGCTCGTATCATCTGTATGCCGATGACTTGCAACTTTATTCACACGAAAGGGTAGACTGTTTACATACGACAATTAATAAAGTGAATAATGATCTGGACTATATCAAGAGCTGGTCAGATAGATTCGGTTTGATGTTAAATCCCAGTAAGTGCCAGGTCATTATGCTAGGTAGTCAAAATATGCTACGTAAAGTGGATACTATGACGCTTCCAAAAATAGCTTTTGGTGGTTGCCCTATAGAGTTGAGTGCTACGGTCAAAGACCTTGGTCTGTACATTGACTCTGCTCTAAACTGGCAGGCTCAAGTAACATGCGTTAGTCAAAGGGTCACTGCTACCCTACGCGCTCTTTATCGCCTGAAGAACTTCCTGCCATCCAAGATTAAGGTGACACTTGTGCAAACTTTAGTTTTTCCTTTAATTGACTATGGTGACGTATGCTATTTAGACCTGAGTGCAGATCTTCTCAACAAATATGACCGTCTTCTCAATAACTGCATTCGATTCATTTTCAATCTTCGTAAGTATGACCACGTGTCTACATATCGCTCGCAACTAAATTGGTTACCTATTCGTCAACGCCGTAGCATGCGTACTCTCACTACTCTCTATTCTTTTCTAACTTCTCCCACTCCTCTCTCTTACCTAATGGACTCCTTTCAGTATTTTTTATGCAGTAACCATCATAAAAACCTTCGTTCTTCTAATAATTTACTTCTACAATGTCCATCCCACTGTTCTAATTTCGTAGACTCTTCCTTTCCTGTCCAATCTATCCGTCTGTGGAATGCGCTCCCTCTTGAAATCAGGATGTCCGACCGACTGACTGACTAACCGTTTTATATTTCAGGTGAAGGTGCGTGAACTTCTTTTAAATAAAAAAGCAGACTCATCACAATGATTCAGATCAAATATATATTATTAAGTTTATGTATATGTGTATATTTATATTTTATATTTATGTAGGTATATTTTTGAACGTAAGGCTATGTCACATACATAGCCTTATGTATGATTGTATGTATGTTTATTTAGTATTGTAACTCCTTGTGATAATCTCTTCATACTGTCTTCAAATACACCTATTTTGTTGTTCTCTGCATCACCCGTAATGGTTGACTGGTAGAGAATGCCTCAGGCATTAAGTCCGCCAATATACTTTGTATATGAAGTTTTTAATAAATAAATAAATAAATACTAGCTACAAAATCCAACTTACCAAGTGATGAGAATGCCATGAAGATTTCACCCATGTAATTAATTCTACGGACTGTTATTGAGTTTCTTGTAAATCTGATAATAATAATAATATATAATATAATAATATACAACACGGTCAAGTTCTCAAAACTCAGTGAGACTTCAGAAGACCCGGCCAAGCCCAGCGACAAGTTATTCTATCTATTCAGTTGAATATTTATAATATCAGAGCACTGTAATTTTTATTAATGCTGCCGAAAACAATGTTAGAATATTTACACCCTTACCGATCGTTAACGCGGACGAAGTTGCGGGCACAGCTAGTATATAATATAAGAATGTAATATCACAATAACTACACTCAACGCTATCTAGTAAGCATTAGCTTGTGTTATAATAATAATAATATAATAAAACATTTATTTCAGGCATCTAAGGCCCATAACATGCCAATACATACATAAGAAAAATTAAAAACTAATACATATTTTATATAAACTAAAACTAATTAACATAAATTATTTCGGCGTCATATTTCGCTGCGTGGTGTTGTGTAGCCTTCCACGAAAATGTCGATATACAACACCTTTCGGCCAAAACTCTTGTTGAAGGCAAGTTTCGAGATATTGCATTCGAGATATTATAGATTTTAGAATGCGGATATACATACTTAAATACTTTTTTTTGTTATTACATACATATTATGTAAAGAAACACCCAGCCCAATGTAAATAGACACGTTCATGCACACAAATATTTGCACTGAGCGGGAATCGAACCCGCGGCTTCTGCGTGGCAGTCCATATACAGTACCACCGAACCACAGAGGTCGTCATCATAATGCTGAAATATATGTATGTATACCGTTACGCGATACTTACTTGGTTAACAATGTACTACTTGCATTATTATAAATTTGATGTAGTTTCCCGCGGCTTCTGCGTGGCAGTCCATATACAGTACCACCGAACCACAGAGGTCGTCATCATAATGCTGAAATATATGTATGTATACCGTTACGAGGTACTTACTTGGCTAACAATGTACTACTTGCATTATTATAATTTTGATGTAGTTTAAGTAACTTAATACTGGCGATCTATAAATATAAGTACGATTTTAACGTACCAATATACCAGAAGGTACTACCACCTGTGTAAGGTTGAATACGAGTATGATTTTAAGCTGATGTATTTTGTAAATTTTGTGTAGGTATTATCATCAATCATCATTATATCGCGCGAAAGACTGCTGAACATCTGTCTCTTAATTTTAGACAATTTTGTGTATGTGATCATAATAAATATAAGTATAATATTAACAATAATTTAATAAAAGTTGTCCATTCTAGTGTTAGTACTATTTGTACGCTCATGATTCTCAGGTTTGAGTGTAAACTGTCATAATTGTATGCTGTCTAGAAGTGTGGTTGTGAGTTATTATAGCGCAGAATTAATTTTATTATCTTTGTAATAACGAGTATGTACAGAGACATTGAATACGTTGCAATTTACTAAAATCGATATTTATTAATTGACTTATCGAATTATACCAACATCGGTAATACAAAAGCATCAAGCAGTCCCTTTACAATTTGATTTGTGGTTTAAACTGTGACTTGTACGTGTGATTAATATCGGCTGTTTATTATGTTTTTTTTTCAATGTATCAACCACAAAACAGTAACTGATGCAGAATCCATAATTATAATTCGTTACTACTCATAGAATAAAGACATTTTCATTTCGTAAATAATTCCTTGGCATTAATGAACAGGATCTGTTTATTCATTCTAAAATTAATAAGAATATATTCTACAACAACTTAATTTGAAGTATTGTTTAAGCTTATTTAAAGCTTACCGACAGATTTATACACCTATCAACCTTACCACCTATACAGTTTAGAGATCAATTCTACGATCTCTCGATGCCCTAGGAATCTAATAATGGGTTTGGGATGGGGCTACCTCGGTACTGCAGAGCCCGAGGGACGTTCGCTGAAGCTAATACTGATTGTTTCAAATCGATTTTAAGAAACAGAGTAACGTTTTCATACGTCGAGACCCCTAACGAATATTTTAAGAATAGATAATGTACCTAATTTTACGCTGAAACAAGTTACCGAGGTACTAGAGACGTAATATATAATGCAGTGTCTAGTGCAAGCAGTCAACAGTGACCATATAATAAGATTGCGGACAAATTGTTAAGCTCTGCACAAGCAGCAGCGATCTGCGACTGCTATCATTGCGATCGCCATTTTGCTTGCCATAATATATGACGATTATGGCAAATATTTTCTGCAGCAAGTCTATGTTCAGCGCACTCTTCTGCGCTATTTTAATCTTAAAGTTTAAAAACCTCGAGGTCTTAAAATTATGATGACAAATCAGAAAAATAAACGTTTATCTAATATATAAAATTCTCGTGTCACGGTGTACGTTATTGAACTCCTCAGAAACGGCTCGAACGATTTTCGTGAAATTTTGTATGCATATCGGCTAGGGTTGAGAATCGGACAACATCTATTTTTCATCCCCCTAAATGTTAAGGGTGGTCTGAAAAGGGATGAAAACGATTGTATGAAACTTCTTCATAGTTTTGAAATGTTGTTTTGGAATACTTCTATTAAAATAAAAAACCTCATAATTTTTTTTTAATTGGGTTGGATTTAGAGGGATGAAATTAGGCATGAAATATTATATGGAAAGATCTTCGCGTTTAAAGTTAGCGACTTGAAAATTGAAGAGAGGGAGAAGGTAGGGGGCGAGAGAGAAGTGAGGGGGAAGGAAGGGGAAGTGAGAGGGAAGGGAGGGGGAAGGGAAGGGGAAGGGCGGGGAAGGGAGAAGAAGAGGAAGGGGGAAGCGAGAGGGAAATGAGGGGGAAGTGAGGGGGAAGCGAGGTGAAAATGAGGGAGAAGCCAGGGAAAGGGAGAGTGAAATGACGGGAAAAGGAGTGTGGAGGGAGGGGGAGAGGGAGGGAGGGGAGAAGCGGAATGTGAGGAGTGTGGAGGGAGGGGGAGAGGGAGGGAGGGTAGAAGCGGAATGTGAGGAGTGGGTGGGTAGGGGGAGGGGGAGGGAGGGGAGAAGTGGTATTGGAGAAGTGGGGAAGAAGGGGAATGGGAGGAGTGGGGAAGAAGGGAGAGGGGAATACGGGAAAGTAGTGAAAAGTTTACGGGGGATATCTGTAGGTAGGTGAAAGAGGGTTTGTAGAATGGGAGATTAGAAATATCTATTATATAAAAATAAATTCCTATTTCTATTGATCACGGCATCACGCGTGAACGACTGGACCGATTCCGTTAATTCTTTTTTTGTTGTGTTTGTTATTGTTAGGAGAAGGTTCTGCGAAAAATTAGATAATAATTAAGACAGGACAACGTCTGTCTGGTCCGCTAGTTATTGTTATAAAATTAAAAGTCAACCATTTTCCAAAAACATAACTCTCCTTCTGGCGCAGTCAGTTATTTGAACATTTTGAAGTTCAAAAATTGATTACGACTACCAATATTTTTTTAATTTATTTGGATGATATTTAGATGACACATTTACTACATAATTTTATAGTAATGAAACAAGAAGGTTTTCTGCTAACGGTTGCGATAATGCGCAAATAATGATACCATAGTAACCCGTTATTTCAAATAGAATTTAGACGAGTCATCTCTAACAAAGTGTGTCAGTTGCTTATTAAGTGCTATTACACCATTATAAGTGTACAATAATAATATATAGGTAATGTTTTCATCTAATCTAAAACAAATGATTTAATGCCAGTATTTTTGCGGGAATTTAGCGTAACAAAGCGGTTATTTATTTACAGAATATAACTAGGTATACTTATTTAATTTAAAAACATTGATGACGGTGTACCTACATTACATAATAATCAATCAGTCTATTCTACTCTACTAGCAACATAGCAACTGTGTTTCGGGTAAACACGTCTTATATTTAATGTCCTAGGTACATTATTGAATAAGTTATATTGTATAGTTATGGTACTTTTGTTTTGGCAGTATTGCCTGGATATAGCGAAAGGCTGTTTCGCATTCAGGCACTAGTAATCTGCCTTATAATCTGCTGGTTGTTTTTATTGTCTACGGTGTTAGAGGACTTAGAGCAGAAGTGAAAAATATGACGATAAATTACGAGGGCCGCTATTAGACGATCATAGATGTGTGAGTCATTTTTATATGAAGAACATATGACGGTATAACAACTACATGTGATTCATATTGTCTATGATTATAGTTAGGGGATCCTTTTTGACAGCTAGAGTACAAGTAGGATCATATTCAACACACTAGCACATTCTTTAAATAAATTGACGGTGCTAGTGTGTTGATATGATCCTACTTGTACGCTAGCTGTCAAAAAGGATCCCTTATTAGACTGTGACACTAGCGTAAACGTAGCCGTAGCAACGGAAAACACCGCTTGGTGGGTGTGGGTGGTATATGACGTATATAAGATCAATACGTGTATTATATAAAAATAAAGAACGTCATCATTTATCTATGATCATAGAATTGGACAGATATGAAATCATTTAAAAATGATTTAAATATGATAATGTAATACGGCGGTAGACGGTATTAAACATACAAAAGCGCCTACTATAGAGATAAAAGTAAAAATCAAAGAAAATTAAAACTGCGTGGCAGAGCCATATTTATCCATACTGCTACTTAATATGAGACTGCAAATTACAATTTTTAAGAATTAAATTCCATGACGGGTTTAAAATTTTATACAGAACGTTGTATTGCCAATTTTAAATAAAGACACCTTTTAGTCGCGCCTCATCGTATTTTCAAATTATAGCTTTTTTATGAAATACAACTCCGTTTAACAATCATCGTAACTTTCTAGATTTATTTAGACTGAAATCTTTAAAAACAAGTTTATTAGACTTCTTTTCAAAACAATACTTCAAATTAAGGTGATAAATCACTACATACCTAATAACGGCACATTAAGCAGCACATAAGTAATTGCTATCGCATGTTTGTTTATGTAACTTTTCGGTGACGTAACATGTTTTAAATCGCTTGTTATATCAAAATGAATTTTAAAACTTAAATTTTTTTAAACTACTAAATATACTGAGTTTTCGGTCCCTGATTTTATGTAAAAACAGGCAGCATAAAAATTTTAATATAGAAAATTCTTTAGTTATGAAATTTATTCATAAAGTAGGAAATCCACATCAAACTGAGATCAATTACACATTTCGTTTAATATTTTATATAGTTTTAAGATCTTTAATTTTTTTCTCAGTTTCTGTAGCTGATACAATAGTAACTTAATACTCCGATTAATAAATCAGGATAGTGTAGCTCCGTAAAACAGGCTGTTATATGCATGAAAAGATATTATCAATAGATGAAATACTATCCTTTAACAACGTCTTGCCCGTGGTATTAGACGCGAATACGGAAGCGTGTATAGAGAGGCGGAATGAACAAAGAGATTAATTACCGTACGAGAAATAAGGAAATGCTTACTGTACATCTAGCACTATTTAAGTATATTGTGATGTACTTCACATATAAATCTGGATTTATAATTGAAATTTGTTCAGCTGCATACTTACATAACCTTAAGTTTAGTTTAATGCGTTGCCTTATGATATTAGATAGTTTAATAAACATGATTAAGTTATTGAAGTTACAACAATCAATAACATTCACTCAGTTTCATTGAAAATTAAAAGACAAAAAAACATGAAAGATAAAAAAGAAAATATCAAAAATAACACGCGTCATCTCAATTTAATAACATTGTCAACATTGTAATTAGTCACAATAAAAATAAAGATAATAATGAATTCTACATAAACTGTTACTAAACAAAATGTTTCTATTAACAAACATCACTCGAAACAGCTGCATCAAATCCTACAACCATAACATGTTGACTTTACGAACTTTACAACTGTACATGAGACATTAGAAAGAGTAATCAAAATAAAATTATATTTATTTGAAGTGATAGTCGTGGATTCTGTTCCGGTCTTAATGGGAGCCCGGCAGGTGGTACTACGCACGAAACAGACATAATACGACGTGTATTCCGTGACTACTGTGTGGGTTCAGTACAAGCTAATGGTGAAATTAAACGTTTGTTTTTATAGAACACTTAAATATTTAAGTCTCTTATTTTATAATCATAGCTTGGGGGATTTTATTTTAGTAGAATATGCGTGGACTGTGATTATACACTCAAATAAAGTTTGTGATTTGACCTGAGGGAGTCGGTCATGACAGTTGGAAATCAATATTACTTTCATAGTTTGAAATAATGGTTTTTGGTTAAATTAACCTTTATTTATTTATTTATTTAACCTGGTTTACATTACTTCGTATCGCATTCTCATAAATTCAGGATTTTCTTAAGTAATTATATTTAAATATCTAAATGTATCTAAATGTAATTCTTGCCAGTAATACTGGAGTACATGTTAACAATAAGCCATATTTGTAACGCCTGACGTATAAAAAAACATACGCAAATTCAAACACGTGCCAAATCCTATGAACGGTTAAGGAAAGTCCAAGGTGATGTAAAGAGAATGTACGCGAATAATGACGTAGCCTGTATTCTATACATATAATAAAAATGTAACCGATCGTTGTCTGTACATGGAAGATATATGAGAAAAAATACTATTGGGACCTATATCAACGCAAATAGAACCCAAAACAATGATTTTTAAAATTTTTGTCTGTTTGTCTGTTTGTCTGTGCGTTTGTGCACGCTAATCTCAGAAACGGCTTATCCGATTTAAATATGGTTTTCACTAATATATTGTGGTAAGCTTCACTTAACATTTAGTGTTTGTTTCATGTCAATCGGTTCATAAATAAAAAAGTTATGCCAATTTAAAGAATCACATCGAACATTCGTTAATTTACTACGAAATCTTATAGAAGCAGATATTTTAACAGGTTGCGGAATAGCTGATAGTGTTTTTATTCCTCGGATTCCTGTCATTCTAAACAGTCTTTCATTTAGTTTTAAACGAGTCCAGTTTCCAGTGAGCCTATGTTTTGCGATGACTAATTAAAGTAATTAATTAATTAATTAAGTAATTAAAGTAAAGGTAAGACACTAAAAGTTGTGGGTGTGGATCTAAGTATTAGCTGTTTTTCGGTCAGCTTTATGTGGCTCTATCACGTGTTAGCATTACTAGCTGCTTTGATCCCTGATGGCTATACGTCTAATCCATACATCCATACATATAAAAGGCTTTGTCCTGACTGACTGACTGACAGACAACGTAAAGCCTAAACCGCTGGTCGTAGCAACTTGAAATTTGGAGGGTGTGTTTGTCTTAATGTCTAGAAGTGTACAAAGAAAGGGTTATTAAAAATTCAACCGTTAAGTGTATGAAAAGGGATTAAATCGATTGTATGAAACGTCTTCATTTTTTAAGTTACAGCTTTGAAATTTTGTTTTGGAATACTTTTATTTAAATAAAAAATACGCTCATAATTTTTTTTTTACTGGGGTGGATTTATAGGAGTGAAATAAGGGATGAAATATTGTATGGAAAGATCTTTGCTTTTGAAGATGGCGACTTGAAATTTGGAGGGAGGGGGAAGGGAGGGGGAGGAAGAGGAAAGGAAGGAAGAAGTGAGAAGTGAGGGGAAAGTGCGGGGGTAGTTAGGGAGAAGTCAGGGGAAAGGGAGGGGAAAGTCAGGGGGAAATCGACTGCCTCTGTATTTCGGTGGTACTGTGTATGGACTGTGAGGTCGCGGGTTCGATTCCCGCTCAGTGCAAATATTTGTAGCATGAACATGTCTATTTGCATTGGTCTGGGTGTTTATATGTATAATATGTATCTATTTACAAAAATAA
This sequence comes from Parascotia fuliginaria, assembly GCA_963082885.1. Classification (NCBI taxonomy): domain Eukaryota; kingdom Metazoa; phylum Arthropoda; class Insecta; order Lepidoptera; family Erebidae; genus Parascotia; species Parascotia fuliginaria. The sequence continues at coordinate 5,124,773 of OY720180.1, read as the reverse complement.
AAGTATTTAAGTATGTTTATCCGTATTCTAGAACCCATAATACAAGCATATAATATGCTTACTTTGGGTCTAGATGGCGTTGACCTCGCAGCATGTGTGGGACCAGCTGAGTATCCGCGGAGTCATTGTGTGGGTGGTGTGGGTCAACCCGCCGGCCAGGGAGACCCGTATATACGGTGGTGCCGCTGGTTGGTGACCGGATAGTGGGACCCGGCGACCATTTTCGAGACGGTACGGCGGCCTTTTGCGAGCAGTCAGTATCATGGAAGCCCGGAGGCCTAAGACCCTTGAGCCTTTACATCTGCGAAGAGACATCGCCTCCTCAACGGCCGTCTTCTATCGCCTTTACCACGGAGAGTCTTCTCAACAGCTCTTTAAATTAATTCTACCCTCTCCCTTTTTATCCAGAACGACACGTGCGGGACTGAAGTGCTACCCTTTCACAGTGCAATCTAAAGGGTCTCGAACCAAACGGTTCAGCACTTTATACTTTTGTTGCTCAATTAAAGCCTGGAACTCTTTACCAGCGCATGTTTTCCCACCTAACTTTCATCCTGGGACTTTTAAGCGAGGCGTGAAGAAGCATCTCACTAAGCCGCCATAGTGGAGGCCACCATACCAGTAGTTTGGCTTTTGGAATGGTGTCCACTACTTCTGAATTCCACTGACTGCTTACCATCAGCCAGAGTAGAGGCACTTTGGCAGGCTAATATAAAAAAAAAATTTATAGCGTTTTTATTCCTCGGATTCCTTTCATTCCAAACAATTTCCCGTTTAGTTTTAAACGAGTTCAGTTTCCAGTGAGCCTATGTTTCGCGATGACAATTAATGAGTGTGGATCTAAATATTAACTGTTTTTCGCATGGTCAGCTTTATGTGGATTTGCCACGTGTAAGTAATCCTAGCAGCCTGTATGGCTTTGATCCGCGATGGCTATACGTCTAATATCGTAGATAGAGAAGCATTTACTGTAAAGATTTTTCTTATTCACTTAAACGAAGATGTTTATAATTCAAAACAAACCAAAAGTTATATCCAAAAAATGCTGCCCAAAATCACTATTCCACGCGGACGAAGTCGCGGGCACAGCTAGTTCAATAATATACGTTAAGGGCGAGGGTTACAAGTGTAGGGATCGGTAAAGTGTATAAACTTTGCTGTTTGTAGCACAAATTAAAATTTAAAAAAGGACAATCAAATATAGTAAATGTTTTAGATCGTAACCCGTTTAATTGCTTTCAAATTGTTTTATGTGAAATTTATACAAAAATAGTTTTACAATACGTACTCTTAGCAATAACAGCTTAAAAACCTACTAATTAATACTTTTCTAATCTAAATGACTGATAATCGAAAAAAATGGCTTGCTTTGGTTTACCATAGCAAGCCCGATGTCCATCAGTAAACTGCCCTGGTCTCAGTCCAATGGTGATGATCTGAAGAGCTTTCCAATTTAAATAACCTTAACAAATTTGCTCGATTTTGATATTTATCAAATCAAAATATATTTAGTCATTTAGGTTAAATGAATTACCTACCACTTATAAACGTTAAAAATTACAACATCTCAGCTACTTAAACTTAAATAAGATTGATAGATATACCTAACATGCAACCAACTTAATAATAACCAAAGGAACCCTAATAAAGTAGTCGATTCGCTCAACGTCGACGCCAAGTGTGACCGATTTGACATAACATCGGTGACACCTGCAGTGTCGTTTGTTTTAACTACAGCTGCCCAATTTATATATACACCAACCATTACAACCGGTATTAGTACATTAGTGACAGGAACATTTATAAATATATTGCCAGCGATATAAAGAGAAACGGATATATTTCAACTTTATTTGATCTTTTTATTAATATTTAAAGATAAAAACACATGTCACGTATTTGAAGTGCATTAAGTGTGTTGTAAGGCATAAGTAGTGTTAGGGTTATTATAAAAAATGGTTACGTATCTTAGATATTTAAGCAAAAATGGTCCTATCGTTTGAAAGAGTTAACTAACTCTTTCTAATTTTCTAATTTTGCCCGTACTAAAAATCCCGAATCGTCACTGTTTAAAAATATAATGTTTTTTAAATAAATCTTGTTTATATGATGATTTATGAAATAATTTAATAACGTCATATTCTTTCATATTTCAACATAATTAAAGCAAATAAAAAATTGTGTCGGTCATTATTTTACAAAAATATAGAAGATAATATTTTAAATTTATTCTAATTTATATTTTGAAATATATACCGTTACACTAATTTTATATTAACCAAAGTTTTATAATCAACAAAATGAAATAACCAATTTAAGTAGACACTTAAACGTTAAAAATTACGAAATGTGTAATGAGAGATTTCAATGTATGAGAGTGCATTTTACGGTGGTGTCGTTATGACAGTCATAACATTCAATCAGTCAAGTTAATAAACAAACTGTTAGAAATAGACAATGTAATAGATAAAAAAAAAAAAAAAAGTCAATATGGCGGTTATAAGTTTTCTGTGTAATGGTGTGTGCTGGAGTATAAAGAATTAATAAAAGACTTGTTTCGTTTCAAATACTGTTTTACTCATTTTACCACAGGTTATGGGCCCAGGCACATAACTCTGTTACAGTAGTGAGTAAACGGGAAGTAATTGACATAATCTTCGTCAAAAGAAATATCGCCGGCCGGGCACGTGGTAAAAAGGAGCCATTTTTTTCTTCATCGCGTGAATTTTGGTCGTCGGGAAGGTGAGAATACTTGCAAGTGTTTTTGTGCAAGGAAGGGAAACAAACAAGAAGGCATGATGGAAGAAAAAATGTCAACTTTCATCAAGTTGGAGGGTTCCAAGAACTGGAACGTCTGGAAATTTCAGACAGTTGTTCTGCTGCGAGGCAAAGGTCTGCTGGATGTCGTTCAAGGGAACAGTGTGAAACCAAAACCAGGACAAGTGGAAGAAATGACTACTTGGGAGTCAAAAGATGCAAAGGCTCAAACTGTTTTAGTTTCCAGAATGTCCGAAAATGTTATGTTGCATGTCATGACATGTACTACTTCTCATGAAATGTGGAAAAGGCTGACTACTGTTTATGAACAGAAAACAGAGACAAGTGTGCATATTATACAGCAACGTTTTTTTCAATTCAAGTTTGAAGAAGGTATGGAGATGTCTGTTTTCTTGTCAAAATTACAAGAATTACAAAATCAATTGAAGCAAATGGGTGGAGACGTAACGGACAAGATCGTGATTACCAAAGTTCTGATGTCATTACCAGACTGCTATAGACATTTTGTGTCGGCATGGGAGTCTGTGTCTGAAGACAACCAAACTATGGACAATCTGATGGCCAGATTGCTATTGGAGGAAGAAAGAATGAAGGAAAAAGGAGGTTTAAACCAATCAACATCGGCATTTGTAGCAAAAAAGGTTGATAGACGGAATGTGAAGTGTTTTATGTGCAATAAACTGGGACATTTTAAAAGCGAGTGTACCGCGCGTAATGTGAACAATCGTAACAGTTCTGCAAGTTCAAGTAAACAGGACAGAAAGTGTTTTTATTGTAACAAAGTTGGACACTTTAAAAGCGAGTGTCGTTTTCGGAAGAATAATACAGACAGTAATGCATTTATGGTACAGTCATTCAACCAATATCATCAAAAGTCACAGTGGCTAATGGACACCGGAGCGAGTGAACACATGTGTCGAGATCGCGAACTCTTTTCGACTTACTCGCCATTATCACAAAAGTCAGTGATTGTAGGTAATGGGAACGCTATCAGTGCAAAAGGTTGCGGACGAGTAGCGCTAGAGGTGTTTGACGGACATAGTTGGGTGAATACGACTATAGACAATGTTCTTCATGTGCCGGAATTAAAAATAAACTTGTTCGCGGTAAACTGTGTGACAGATCGAGGTTATGTCATGGTGACAGATGATAATGTATGTAAATTGTACAAGCAAAATAAAGTGCGTGCAATTGCAAATCGAGTCGGAAATATGTATTACATGGACGTTCGATACAAATGTGGCTTAGCAAATGTGACAAGATCGAGTGTAGGTCTACGCGAGTGGCACGAGAGACTCGTACACCAAAACATGCAGTATGTAAAAACGGTTTTGAAAAACAATAACATTGTGGTGGACGACTGTGATGTGAAGTGTGAGGGCTGTATAGAGGGTAAAATACATCGCCTACCTTTTAGTACCAGTGAAACTAAGACAACCAGACCGGGCGAGTTAATTGTCGCCGATACTTGTGGCCCAATGGAGAAGCCGTCCGTTGGAGGCTCAAGATATTTCGTAGTGATAAAAGATGTCTACTCAAACTACAGAGCAGTTTACTTTGTTAAAGGCAAGAACGAGGTAAAGAACTGCATTTACGACTTTGTAAATAAAGCTGAGAACGCTACAGGACACAAAGTTCACACATTTAGAACAGACAATGGTTTGGAATTTGTAAATAGAGAAGTGCAGCAATTCTTTTCGCGGCGTGGCATTGTACACCAAACAACAGTGCCATATACACCTGAGCAAAATGGCAAAGCCGAACGTGAGAATAGAACGCTGATTGAATCTGCTCGAACAATGTTGTGTGCAAAGGGTCTACCAAAATCTTTATGGGCAGAGGCTGTTAATACTGCAGCATATGTGATAAACCGAACAGGAAGAAGTAGTGAGAAAGACAAAACTCCATATGAGACATGGACGAAGAAGAGCTTTGATATAAACGCTCTGCGTTCATTTGGTACATCTGTATTTGTGCACATTCCTAAAGAGAAAAGAAGGAAGTGGGACTCCAAAGCACAAAGAGGAATTATGGTAGGCTATGGAGAAGATAGTAAAGGCTACAGAATATATTTCTCAGACAAGAATAATGTGGAAATAAAGAGAGATATTGTGTTTGTGGACGAGCAAAACCCTGTTGACAAGGAGGCAGTAGTAAAACTGGATGTTGAAGTATGGGACAGCGATACAGAAGAGAAGTTAGAGAAATTGAGAGAGCAATCAATTATAGCAGAGGAGAGCAATATAACATCAGACCCAGTACTATCCGAAAACGATGAGTCAATGTTAGTCAATGAAGCATCTACTTCGATGGGGACTGATAACGATGTTACATATGTTCCATCAAGTGAAGAATCACCTGAAGAAGAAGGAGATACTCATTATCGTGAGAGAAGTACCCGTATCAGGAAACCAACAGTATTCTACAACTGTAACCTTGCATTTACAGAATTTAATGAACCGAAAACTTACAGAGAAGCTATGCAAAGCATGGATGCGAGCAGGTGGGAACAAGCAATAAAGCAAGAATTGAGAATGTTACAGGAAAATAATACATGGGAGATCTGTAATGTACCTGAAAATGAGAAAATTGTAAGTAGTAAATGGGTTTTTAAAATAAAAAAGTCAATCAATGAGTTACAATATAAAGCTAGGCTGGTGGCAAGGGGTTTTCAACAAAATGATATGTTGGATGTGTATGAAATATATGCACCAGTAGCCAAATTGGCAACATTTAGATTATTTGTATCGGTAGCTACAATGTTGAAACTACCCATTCACCAAATGGATGTAACAGGGGCTTTTTTATATGGCGATATAAATGAAAATGTCTTTTTAGAATTACCAGATGGGGCTTATAATGGGAATGAAAAATATGTCAAATTAAATAAATCATTGTATGGCCTTAAAAAATCCCCAAAGTATTGGAATGACAAATTTAACTCTGTAATTACTAAACAAGGCTTTATAAGATCAAAAAATGATTCTTGTTTGTATTCAAAATCCAATGGCAATAATAGAACATATGTGCTCCTGTATGTCGATGACTTATTGTTTTTTAGTTCGAGTGAAAATGATGTATGTGACCTTAAGTCAGTTTTGAACAGTCAATTTAAAATGAAAGACTTAGGCCTTGTAAATAACTTTCTTGGCATTCATGTAAAGCAAGATTTAAATAACCGTGTAACTGAATTAAGTCAAAAGGCTTACCTAGAAAGTGTTTTAAAAAGATTTAAGATGGATAACTGTAAACCAATGTCCACTCCAATGGACCTAAACCTTAACACCAAAATATTTGATAGCAATAAAGAATATAAAGCAGACAAGAATATTGAAAATACTTGTAGGCAAATCATAGGGTGTTTGATGTACTCGGTGTTAGGTACAAGACCAGATTTATGTGTAGCTGTTTCAATATTGAGCAGATATCAAAATAAAGCAAACTATGTGTTGTTAACTGCCCTTAAAAGAGTATTGAGATATGTAAAACATACAATTGATTATAAATTAGTCTTTAAATGTAATGATGAGTCATTGATTGGGTTTTGTGATGCTAATTGGGGAGGAGATCTTGAGGATAGAAAATCCACTACCGGTTATTGTTTTAAATTTGCAAACTCTTTGATATCATGGTGCTCCAAAAAGCAATGTTCAGTAAGCCTTTCGTCAACTGAGTCAGAGTATATTGCACTCAGTATGGCAGCCAGCGAAGCATGTTGGCTTGCTAGTCTACTAAAGGATTTTAATATAGAAAATATATGTCCAACATTGTTTAGTGACAATCAGTCTGCCATAATGGTTGCAAATACTGATAGTGTAAAACGGTTAAAACATGTTGATATTAGGTATCACTTTGTAAAAGATTTGATTACAAAGAGTAAATTACATTTAAAATATTTAAAAACTGAAGAGCAGACTGCAGACATGTTTACAAAGCCCTTGAATAAAGACTTGTTAACTAAATTTACTTTTAAGTGTGGCTTGTACTAGGTAGGTATCATAATCTTATGTATTAATTTTTTTTCAAGTACATACTGTATACCTACATTATGGCAGGTAATAAGTTAATAAGATTGTTAAAAGGTTAGTGAAAGTAATATATTACATTGAGGGGGGGTGTTAGAAATAGACAATGTAATAGATAAAAAAAAAAAAAAAGTCAATATGGCGGTTATAAGTTTTCTGTGTAATGGTGTGTGCTGGAGTATAAAGAATTAATAAAAGACTTGTTTCGTTTCAAATACTGTTTTACTCATTTTACCACACAAACTAGGGGATAATATTATACACAAACGTCACGGTTACTTGTTTATACTAAATTTATATTAAACATCAAGTATTATGTGCCAGTTTACCATATTTAAATGTTTATGTTTTAAATAATGAAGAACTTTAATGACGCTTCAAATAGGTCACATACTATTGAGTATTAACACAAATACTTTTACTCAAATAAAGACTTTCATTCTAAAATATTATTTAACTTTCGAAGCATCGTATTAACTGTGCTAAATACTTAATAAGATTTAATATCGTTTAACATGACTTTGAGACGAAAATTGTGTAAATAATATAGGTATGCTTAATATTTTTGGACTACTAAATTCGAAACTTTCTTTAGAAAATTAGACTTTTTACGTGGATTTTAATTTTCAAAGTTACGTGAGTATACACTTAGGTTTTATTAACACTTACACTGCATACTTAAAATACATTAGCACAATGCTGTAGTCATCTAAATAATTGATTGACTAGTAAAGATTAATGTTGAGAAACAATCAAAGCGACCGTGAATTTATCAAAGGGCGCTATAAAATTAACAATAAAAATGAAATAAATATTTTGTTACTATATATAATTAATAAAAAATTCACTAAAAATACTATCATAATCATCATTATATCAGATACAAGAAGTCCACTGCTGGATAGGCCTCCCGCTTCACCTTGGCACGTCGTGGGTCGTGAGCCGCCCTCATCCATCAGGGAACCGATGAAAGACTTATAAATATTCTTTGTTAATTACAAAGGTTACATTACAACATGTGTAGCACTCACTATGTGCCAGTTATGTTAATCTCATGCAATCAGAGTCAAGCATATTGCCATGATCTAGTTCCAATAATTCTAAATACAAATTGATATTTTTTACTTCCATCTTCGTTAATGTCGCTCTGATATGGTAGAGCATTGAGATAAGCTTGCTTATTACATTGGCCACAAGCTAAAGAGCATTGCAAGCCCTTGACCTTGAAATTTAATAGTTGCGTACACCCTACCATATGTAGGTTTTGAGACAACTTTTTTTAAGTTTGAGCACTACCTTTCATACAGTAAATACTTTTTTCAGAGTTTATCCTTATGTGTAATGTCAGAATAGATAATAGATATGCAGGGGTTGCGATTTCTCCCCGGGTGAAGTCAAATCGCTCGATTAATATTCGCCTAAACATCAAGAAAGTTTAGGTTTTATTTTTATAAGAATTAATTTTAAATACATTATATAAATTTACACCATGTTAAACAATACTTTCGTTTTAAATCTATTAAATAGATTATTTTATCTTCCTTTCAATCCAAACTTGTGTACTGAACTACTGAATAGATCGGTTATTTTAATTGAAATGTCAAAATTACAACATTGAATCAAAATTAAAAATATAAAAATGAGTAATAATTATAACTGATTTATTTCAAATACTCAACTAGCATAACAAAAATGTAGATACGAATAAATTGGCACGTCATTAGACCCCGCACACCTATTTATTGGTACGAAAAATATGTCTTATTGCATGTTACCAATTGCAAGACACGCCCTCAACCGAGTTCCCCTTTGCCTCAACCATCGAAAATTATGACTTTAAAGGGCGAGTTCATAGGAGTTTGCGTTTTTTATAATTAGCAATAATTTTGTTTGGCACTACGAGTATTATAATTTAGGTAATTTTTTTTTAACTTGTTTATTCCATTTGAAATTGTATTCAAGCGAGTCTCATTTGTTATTTTGTGATTTTTTATTTTATTTACTTACATTCACTTGTCCACATTCTGGTATACCGTAGTGCACTATATATTATTTAATTTTAAAACAGTTTTGCCTATGTACTTGCTTAAGTTAACAAATGGAAAAATGACTTACTTTTTATATTAAGTTTTGGCCAAGTATACTTTTTAAATATTATTCTTTTAATTATTTATTTATTAATAAAATATTGTTCAAATAAAAAAAATAGTTATTTCGCTTTTCTTATGCAAACAGAACACAGTCTTAACGATTTAGCCTCACGCCCGTACTCTTGAGACCAACTGGAAAACGCTAACAAGCCATTCATATAGTTTTTTTATAAACGAGTTATGCAATATGAAGAAACAACCCTCTAATGATTAGCAAAATTATGCATATTTTGACGCTTAAGTGATTTTGTTTGAACAAAATTTATTTTTTCACAAACGCAGTTTTGATTTAACTTATAATGACTTGATTGTATCTGTTAGTAGTCTATCACATGAATCATTTATTACAGAAATTGAATTCAGAACGTAATTTTATATAAGCATTTAAAGAATAAAACATCTATGAAAATAACTGCTAATCTAAATATTTTAGACTTTATTAATATGAACTGACTTTACAATAGTCACCAAATAACTAAAAGTAGATTTTATTTAGCAAAAGTTTATACGAAAGTAAACATCTAAAGTAAGTATAGCAATCCAAAATCAGCAATGTTAGGAATCTGAATCAGAAACAATTTAGTCGGATATCAAGACATATTGCAAGCCAGCATTGCGGAACACAGTAGATTTATTAACCTCGCCTCGGCTGTGGTAAAATTATCTCTCATCGCTGATATATTAATAATAATGATCCGGTATTAATACGGCGGCTACGAGTCTAATAGAGTGTGTCGTTGCGCCGCGTTTCATCTCATATATGATGTACAAGATGTAACAAATAGTTCAGATTTGAACCCCAACGATTAAATTAGTCGTCAATACCCAAATAAGTACCTATTGACCCTTAATTACAATTACTTTTATTAAAGTGTGTTTTTGGTATTCCACATGAATAAGGCAAATAATTTTAATTATTTTGAAAATGTATAAAGCATATTGCAGTTTGACTACTCATTCAACCCTTATCACTGGTAACGATTCTAATAATGTGATTGCTAAAACTGAACTGAATCCGGCTTACATCCCCAGGTAACCCGTAGACATTAAATAAATTGAAAATGTGAATACTACAGCCCTTTTGAAATTTTAGTACTGATTGACAATCGCCCTTACTTGTAAAGCCAACTTATATTTCCCATGAGCCTCCGGGTGTTTCATGGTAATCCCTCTTTTGAAACAGTAAACATATGTCTGTTACTCAAAACTGTTTGTCCTTTTTTAATATTAGATATTTGAGGGAGACAGATACAAAACTGTTACCAGGTAGTGTGTTGAATTATATGGTACGGGGACTGGCCATACAAACATATTCCCTTGTCTCCCCATACGAAGTGAAGTCGACCCTAAAGTTCTAGGCTCCCCTAATAAGCTGTCGTGTCTCACCTTGGGGTAGTATCGCTCTAGGCAAAGATTAAGTTACGTGAGATATGCTTTGTAATATTGGAAAAGTTTCGATTGAAATAACCTGATTTACATTTTTGAGCCATGAATTGGTATTAATATTAGAATCGATATCTGTCACGACGAAAATTAAAAGATATAAAATTTAAGCGTTTGTCTAAACGAGAATCTTGTTTGCAATCGTTTTTGAAGATAGAGGATTAGTAATCGCTACCAATTTGTTTGGTTCTTATATTTCTAGACTAATCTATGTAAACGACTGTAAATCAATAATACTATTACTACTTTTATTAATAAAAAATGTAGATAATACTTTATTTAAATTAATGAGGTGAAAATTGGGCACACTGCGGTAGGCAGTGCGACTTCATCATTACAGAAGTTTATTGTGTGCGTCGTATAAATATACCAAAAGTTCTAGATTCATATAACGTACCTATACTACCTATGTGTTCATCAATAAAACTGATGTACTTAAACAATATTATGTTAAGTAAACACGAGCAAAATTTCTGGTCCACATAGTCTTTGACACACGTGAGTCGTGAGGTTATGTGATTAATGAGAGAGGGGAGTTGAGTTGGACGATAAACGAAGCGCCGTCTAATCATCAACAAGTAGCAAATTAATATCACGCTAGACCCGTGATGTTTATGGATATACTTTAAAGTATACCTTAAGTAATTTATAAATTTATAGACAATGTGTGCTTGCTTTGTTGTTCGGCTAACAGGAGCTGGTTTAACGATTTGTAGTTTGAATATAGAGACGAAACCTTAAAACCATCTTTAAAAAAGTAAAGTCACTCTTTTAACGCTAAAACCATACAATGGATTTTCATATTATGATTTTCATCATCGTTTAGAGAAAATCTTCTATAATACTTCTATATTATTATAATAGAGAAATGCCGATTATTTCAAGATTTGTAATTATATCATATAAAGAATGAGCCTAAATGTGAAGCAGGGGCGGGTCGCTAGTGTTGTAATAAATTATTAGTATATTTCACATGAAGTCAGAAATAGAATATTCTGCAAAAATAGTACAGTCATTTGGTATGAAAATAAAACATGTAATACAAAATAAAACTAGAGAAAATTTCCTACAATATATCTATCACAAGTCGGGATAAAAAAAAAACAAGAAAACTTCCTGCCACGTAAACATGTAGAATACTACGGCCTACTGCATGATAAAAAAGCGCCGCTTACCTTAAAAGGTCGCTCGTACGCCGAAACTGTTGATTTCACGAAAACAATGTCAATACATAAATTGTAGGAAATTTCCTCTAGTTTTATCTTGTAATACATGTTTTTATCTTAAAACGAGTTTGAAAAGATTTAATAACAAAAAAACTCTTTTTGTGTCATTTTTCAATATGGCAGCGCGAGCGGCAGAGACAAAATTACCATTTTCCGGGAGTTTTGAATCCCGGAAAGCTTTCCAGATAAAACTACCTAATTATTGTACTAAAACTTCATATGTCATACTATTTTTGTGAAACAGTAAGGCAATATTAAGTTCAGAATTCGTTGAATTGGGATGTCTCTCAGTGACTGTTCCAATGATTTATCAGTGTCGCACTAGTCAATGAATATTCACAGATATTACAGTTCACATATTGTCATCTCCACAAAATTAAATGTGACAATTCAATATCTGAATTCTATTCATAGTATTTCACTGTATAACATGTGTTTTTTTAAATATCAAACCTAGTACAAAATATTTCCAAACCATTTAACCTGTCCTTACTTTTTATACAATAATTACCTACTCTGCGGCTACATCAATTTAATTGTCTTATTTCTTTGCGTCGAAATCGTTACTCTATTTATTCATTATCTAATTAGTACGTTGATACTATCTTGAACAATCTAACCTATAAACTTCATTTTTTGTTCATCTTCACGCATCAAAAATCTAACGTTATCACGATCATCAGTATGATGTTATCTGAATACAGTTAATAAGTCTAAAGATGTACACGAAATGAATGATATACTTATGTAACGAAATTGGCAAAATGAAAATATGTATTATAGTTAAAATCTCGATTATCAGTCTAGTATGCTACAAAAGCTACTTTGATCCTGATATAAGGAAAATGTAAGGGTATGTGCGATGTGATATCATATTACACAGAAAGTCTTGTGCTACATCCTTTAAATAAAACCAAAGAAATTTTCGTGACAAAAATGTAATCACTACAAATTTCGCGACAAACAATTTTATCCAAAACAAAATCGTTCCAGTTTTAAAGATTTCAAAGGTTAAAAACGTTAACAGAAAATGTTCTTTAGGCAATTAAAATATATTTCGAACAGATCCTATTAAGAAAAAAATATTGACTGCAAAACAGAATGCACCGGCGGAACAGTGCAGTAAAAACGAATGCCCGCGTAAAGTGCCGGCGAAGGTGCGCGGACGCTGTTCGTTTGACGTTAAAATGCTCTCGCAGTTCCCGACTTAAAATAACGAGCTTAAAGGAAACCAAAGGATTTCTTAGTAAAGTTAACAATCTCACATTTGCGCCGCTTTAGCCAAGTACAACTTACGATATTTACTTACACTCATGTTTTTAATATTGAAGATATTAAATTTCAATCAAGCTGTTAATAGCCTTTTAGTAAACGGAATTTTATCACTTCACACTGTAAAACCAAGTAATATAAGCAAAGGTATTTATCGCCATCAACATTTGATCTTTTAACACTTTTAATTTTATAATTAAACATTTTGTTAAGACCTTACGACTAATGACATTGCATTAAATATGGAAGTTTATGATTCATGATCTTTATTTTACGAGATTTGCAAAATCCACAGTTTTTTAAATCAGATCTAAATTAAATTAATCTGAGATTAGATAAGATAAGGCACTGAAATATTCTATAGAGTAGGTGTGAAATTGTTTTAGGAGTATGAAACAACTAATGAAACACACGTACAACTTAAAACATTAGAAGTAACAATGTAAAAAATAACCCGGACACTTTAAAGAGTATGCCTTCATCACAACATCCTGTAACATAAAACATTCTCTTACATAATGAACGGTAATTTATGCAAACAGAAAAGTATCTGTCTTCGGCTTTGAATAACACAACTAGAAAAGAGACCACACAAATGCTATGGATCCGCTCGCTTGTTAAGAAGTTAACTGTAGTGAAGAATGCCAATTCCCCTTTTGTTATAAATATTAATATAATACTGAAATGTTTTATAACATTCTTGGTACTTTCTAATATGTTTTAACACGTTTTCTACATTAACTGTAATAAGCTTTTCTATGTTTATAAATGCTTCTTTGTATACCTACATTTAAAGTACTCTGAATTTATTACATTTAGTTCTTACATGGATTTCTTGGATACGAATATCCATTAATTTAGCATTGGCTTCAACTTGAATATGCTTCATTTCAGTTCTAGTTGAATTGGAGTATAGGTCGTATACTTGCGATTATTTCATCAAGTCTTTATGTCCAGAAAGGCAATTCAGCCAATTACCTATTGCTTGTGTTGTTAAATGGTCTTTGTGTAACACAATATTTCGCTTTTAGAATGGGCTATTGTACTAGCGCGCTTTAAACGTACCTTCGAGGAAATTCTGACGAGCAGGACTCTAAATTTCGCTTAACACAACACAATATGCAAGTTGACTAAAAGATTTTTCTCAAAAAGAATTATCATTTTATAGCAATGTATGGCAACAGTCCTCGGCTCTTTTTTTAAGGCAAGTAAAAAATAATGTATATATAAGTGAAAATTTTTCGTTACAATTTATGCATTCTGTTTTACCTTAATTTACGTCAGCATAACAAACCTAAGTTTATAAAGAAGTCATACTATTTACACTAGCTGCAAGAAGTGTTTACGTAGAATATGCAAGCATATTTGCATTTCATTACCGCACCTCCGCTAGTTTACTTTGCTTATATTATTAGGTCAGATATGTGCCGCTTACCGTTATATAATTTATTTTACTCTGCCAAAGCAAGATCAACGAAAAAATATTGTACATGTCAGCGGAATGCAGTTACTGTTCCGGTATATTTTAATTATTTTATGTGTTTTATTTTAGCGAATGTTGTGTCGGGTTTATTGCACGAGTTTAGACAAGAATCTTGTTTAATTATGGCTCGTGTAAATTAAACCACTATTATCAACCAAGACACTTATAATTTCATTGAATTGCAATCAACAAATTGGTGATTAATTTTCATTAAATCTAGTAGCGTAAACGTTTCTGAATTGTCGAATACAAATTGACATGGCAAAAAAGCTGATGAATTGGTCATAAAATTTGTCAATTAAGAGCGATTTGATCTTGATAAAAATTGGTAGCAAAATAACAGGTTATAATATGATTTGGACATAGTTAAAGAACAAAATTTATTAAGAAAAAAACGATGGGATAGATAGATAGATAGAATTATTCTTTATTGTACACCAATTACAAGTTTACAATAACATTACAAGAGACATACACAGAAGATAGTAAGAAGTTGTACAATGGGCGGTCTTATCGCTAAGAGCGATGAGCATCATTGGAGACCGGTATACATTGAGAATAGAAAGAGCAAAGAGAATTTTTTCACTTAACATTATCCCTGTACCCATTTTTATTAATATTTCATGTATTATATCGCTGTACCTACTGAAACACTAATAGTTTTACTGGAGGTCATATCTAGGTAAATGAAAAAGTTATTAGAGATTTAATAATCTGGATTATCTTGCTTTCAGTCAACGGGGAATCAGTATTAGCATAAGAGCAATTTCAATCGAAATGATCTTTGGAAAGAATTTTCTAGACTCAACTTATGAAGGCGATATTGAATTTTGATATGAATTTATCGAAAACGCTTCAACAGTGTCAGAGCGCCTCTTTGGCGATATCAAAAAATTATATCAGAACTTTATCGCGAATGTTAGGCTGAATGCGCAATTTCAATGAGTGACGTCTAATGACAAATCAATATTTTTTTATTAATCTAATATTTTGAGAGTTTGGTGTCCTCTTATTTGTAACTCACTTAAAAGCATATTATTGTGATATGAGTCACTATTCAGAGCGCTTCAGATCAAGTAACTATTGTTCATAAGCATAATTGTTCAAATAAGATTAAACAAAGGAAAACCATCATGATTGATTTATTTATAAGACCGTATAATTGTCACGCCTCTCTGTGATATTAATAAATACAAATATAAAATATACCATATATCTAATAGCCATTTAAACGAAATAATGTCTAATATAACTAGTTATTAATTTACATAAAACATTTGTAACATTTATCAAAATGAATTTCTGACAGTCCATTAAAAAAAACATTTCACAACACATACTTTAGACTTAAAAAGGGGTGATTTTAATTACACCCCTCTTTATATATAAAAGCAGATACTTGTAACATAATACCGTGACGCAATTTCGAAACATTGCCAAACCGTATTAGTTGTCAAAACGGTCAAGTTCTGCAAGGGGATGCATCACGGGCTGACGTTGTTTCACGGCTTATATGTCACGCATGCATATTCCATTGTAGACTACAACGTGGTATCTCGTCGTGGGAAATCAAACGCTTGTAGCCCTGCGAGTATTTTCGTATTGAACATAGGTGGGAGTATGCGACGTAATTATACGTTATTTATAGAGTGTCGCGTGTGCAAATAGAATAGGAATATTACTGGTACCAAAATAAGTTACTTGTTTGCTGATCCCTAGCTTCGTTACTTTGCTTTTGATAAACTACTATTGCTTTCAACACTTATTTGATTTTCGCATGAAGTGTTGCCTACATTTTGGCTGTAGTTGTTTTTTTTATTCAGTTACTATATTTGATTACGACTGCCCACTTTAATCAGAACAAAAAATATTAAAATAGTTGATCCAAAAGTACTTTTTACTTCTCTTTCGTCTCTTGTAAAATACTGATGCAAAAAGTTAAAGAAAAGACAAAATTGTTGCCCATATTCTAACTATGCCTAATCCTTTAACTGGTAAACTTGGCTCTATATTCCACAACGTAGCGCAAACCCATTAGTCAATTACCTATCATAGATTAGCACATCAGTGGCTGCGAGATTAATGACCCGGCGGTGTTCAAGTTTACCGTGTGTATTCGTGAATGCGACCGAAATTTGCAGCTATCAGCTTATTTGAATATTAATGTTTCGCGATATATACTATACAATATTCATGCTGCACGGTAAATAGTTTATGTTTATGACATGATTTTATTTTATCACAATCTTTATCCTCCAATAGACTTCAACTGCTGACCATAGGATTACCCCAAGGCTCTATACTTGGACCGGTCCTAAGCTGCTCTCGTCAACCTATTGCTCGCCACCTAACTCTGTATCTGTCTTTGATACAATCGGTGCCTCTTCTCATACAAAAAAGGTATGAGCATTGATCGCACTTCTACTTAATGCGGATTGGTTAAATAAATTTACCCAAGAGAAATCTAAATATTATATATATTCAAATTTGTATATACAACACATTTTATTCAAAAAAATCATGATACTACACGAACAAAAACGGGTTGCGTTTAGTTCACCATTAGTATAATAAACATCATGTCGCCCATTATTATCCCACTACAGTGAAAGACCTCTTTTCATACAAAGAAGGTATGAACATTAATCGCCACGTTTGCTCAAGCCCGATTGGCGATTTCAGACTTTCTCGGAAGTCCAGGTTTCGCCACGATGTTTTTCTTCACCGTTAGTTAGGACTTTAGTAATGTCCAAATAAACTTATAGTTAAAGATATTTATTTTCTCAAAAGAATTACAAAAAAATCACTTACAAAGAAAACATAATAAACAGTAAATTAATTTGACCATAAAGCGTAGCTTTCGAGTACTCGAGTACTTACTTAGGAAGTAAGTACATAATATGATTTGTAAAACCACATTGGTACTTGCCTGGATTCGAACTCCATGGGTTACGAAGCTTCACCACTTATAATACTCATAAATCGCACTGTCAATTCTCTTTTTTCCTATGAAACATTCACAACATCACGAGCTATTATTCGCCCCTTCCAAGCACGGGTGTTGCTTGACTGGATAGTTCGTGAACATTTTTATTTAACAATTCTTTTTACACCCTTTTTCGTCACCATTTTGCTCGAACTACTTCAAATCTGCATCATAATATCTCTTATATGCAACCTTAGTTGTATACAAACACCAAAACAAATTTCAATGTGCTCATAATAGACGATAAGGCTTGACATTCCGTAAAAAGAGAAAACGATAATAGAACCTGCCCTCTTTCGCGATCAGCCACCCCAAAGGGTTCTTGGCAGAAGTGTCAGCAAACAGAATCAATTTCCTGACATCCAAAAACTTTTTCTGATAAGGATATTGCAGTTACAAACTATACTTTTCATACAATGCCCTGTACAAATATACTTTACTATTTATATAAAGTACCACTACGTATCTTCACTCAAGTAGAGTAATGTTTAGAAGTTTCTTGTTTGAAAGGAATAGAAACATTTATAATTATGTATTTACAACAGTATTGCAATGATTTACTTCGCGATTTTCTGTGAAATTAATATCTCAGCAATTTTCTTGTAAATTACGAAGAACACAATAAATAAGTAATGACAAAGTTTAATTCTCTGATTAAACACTACAGGCGTTGTTCATCTTTCATACCAATATTTTACGTTGTCGGCGATGAGACAAACGCACATAAATTTAGTTTATAACTACAGGTCATACAGGTCATTGGAGTCATAAACATCACATCAATTATCATAGCTTTTTACAGTCCTAACGCAATCTAACTAATCCAATTTTGCTTGGGTTGAACTCATCTTATGACATTTAATTTGTTTGTTAATTAAATTGAAATAATGAGATTTCAAATGAGAGAGCTACTCTCATTTGAAATCTCATTTTTTGATAAAAAAATATTTTCTTCTAAGGAAGTATATGTCAAGTAATACTTTAGAAATTAATATCCAGGCCAATAAACATTGAGTTGGGGTACACTTAGGAAAAAATGTAATAAAATTATGTATTACGTGAATCGTGATGGAAACGGGTGGTTCCTGTTCAAAGCGGCAACTTTCTTTGATATTACTTTATTTGGTTACGTATATGTGGGCGAGGATATGTAAAGAGGCTTATTGGGATAAGCCTTATGGTAGATACAACTTTTTAGTAAAAGTGAATAAAATATCTCATATTTATTTGTTACTATTTGGGCTTTTAAAATGTGACCAGATTTTGTACCATATATGGCTCGTATTCAACTTTGTTTGCCTGTACTGTTAGGGCAGCATTTGTGAAGCCGAATACTTGATCATGTTTTTAGAAACACACATTTAACACGTTTTGTTAGTAGTAGTAAAATCGCAACGTTCTCTGATATACTCTGATATATTATGAGAATTCTTAGCCTAATTCAGTACTTTTTTTAATGAATTAATTTTGGTAGCTGAAACAAAAACAATAAAAAGCAAGAATTTACTGTCTGTTTGTATTTTAAGCTATCACTTGTGAAACAATTACTAATTATCTCAGTAACTGAGAGCCTCAGAGCAATAAACGTGACTAAGAGCTACGAGGAGTAAACGTGACTCTCGATTCACAACTGTAACAAAATCAACAAAAATACAATCGAATTTGCGTCTTCAGGAGAATGCTAAGTAATTGGTATTCAACTATAATGACAGTACTTGGAGTAACATATCCACACATCTATGTAAACTAGGTAAACAGTTCTAAAATCATGTCACGGATACCTACTTTATTTATATTATATTTGAAAATAAAGCATTGTTTATTTTCCTTCCTTATCCCCTTCTCGCTACATGGTCGGAAACGACTTGGTTGTGTTTTCTTTAAAAAATAACCATGTTTAAGTTATGGTTACTACTTACACGAACTACCAGCTGCGGGGGTGGGAGGGGTTCCGAGCGCTATGACGTGTATTTCTTCAAAAGAGGTTTAAACAGAGCAGTAATGTCACGATAGCCAGCGGCATCGCAGATTCCCTGGCATAGCAGAAGCTTATGAGCGATAGCTGGGCCGTGTTCAGAAAGACGTGGTCGCTAACTATGGGTCTTATCCGAAAGCTCAAAGTCGCTCAGAGGGCAATGGAGCAGGCTATGTTAGGCGTCTCCCTGCGCGATCGTTTCAGAAACGAAAAAATCCGCAGGCGAACCAAAGTAACTGACGTAGCTCGCAGAGTTGCTTCTCTGAAGCGACAATGGGCAGGACACATTGCTCGCAGAACTGACGGCCGTTGGGGCAGAAAGGTTCTTGAGTAGTGACCACGAACCAGAAGACGCAGCTTGGGCAGACCTCTCACTAGGTGCACCAACAACTTTATAAGGGTGGCGGGCAACCGATGAATGAGGGCGGCGAACGACCGGTTAACGGTGGCAAAAATTGGGGGAGGCCTAGTGGACGTCTTTTGGCTGATATGATGATGATGAGCGATAGTTACTACTTATCATTAGGTAGATTGTTGGCTCGTCTACCACAGTAGGCAATAAGAAAACGCTTGTTTGCCACAAAAGTTGTATAATAATAATAATAATAATACCAGCCTGTTTACTGTCCCACTGCAGGGCAAAGGCCTCTTCTCATAGAGAAGGAATGAGCATTAATCACCACGCTTGCTCAAGGCGGATTGGCAATTTCAGACTTTTAAGTCCAGGTTTCCTCACGATGTTTTCCTTCACCGTCAGTCAGAAATGTCCAAGATAAACTTAGAAAGTACATATGATTTGAAAAATCACATTGGTACTTGCCCGGATTCGAACCCACTACCTCGTGCTTACGAATCGGTTGCCTTATCCACAGGGCCATTTCGACTTTTCCACAGGGCCATTTCGACTTTTTTTAAAAAAAAAGTTGTATAAATAAATATAATTATTAATAAATGCTTTAATAAATATTGAATAATCAGTCAATTTGATTCAATTAATATATTGAATTTAAAACAAATGTCAATTTATTTTTAAGGCAAGATAAGAAAAGAAAGATCGTCTAAGAAGTTTAATAGCCAATAAAATATAACATCACATTTAATGCCAAACCTGAGTTATTTTTGAAGTTCATTATAATTTTACTACCATCATTCATGAGCTGCATTTTAATTAAATCTGTTAATACCACTGCATGCAATTATATCGTTTAGTGCTCCATTAATATATATTTATTACCAAGTAGGCGTTCTTATCATGTTTACAATAGAACTTGTACTTATTGGTATTGTGAGAGTACGATTTTTTTTTATCTTTAAACTCTTAAGTGAGGTTAGTGGAATTAGTAACGCTTTTTTAACCCATGGTCTATCCGTGCTTAATATCTTGTTTCGTTATTATTATGCACGTATAAAGCATTAGCTGATAAAGTAACCCACTCGTTAGTAGAAATCAGTTAAACAATGTAGTTAAAAGCAACAAGCGTAATGCTTGTTTATAGTGCACACACAACATCCATGTTAGTCTATAAGCAAAAATACGCTTCATAAAAACGTTAACACTAATATTAAACACAACTAGTACATATTATGCAGAGACGTGATATTATTTGAAGCTCGGAATATGAGGTGGTTAGGTTTATAATAAAATATTGTGCAAACATCGCCTAAGGGAAAAGTCACGTGGTAAAATTGCCAAAACTAGCTAAAATACCTTTGTGATTTTAGTGAGACAATAAACACTGCACAATTTTCAACATTGTTTTATTTATGTTATGCACAATCCTCATTTGTTTTGCAAATTAATACCCGAACGCACTTACAGTTTGTTAAATGGCTGCGAGCGAAAACAGCTGACGTCTCTCACAAAAGGATTTATGCATAACGATGTTCGTTCCAATTGGTTCGTTGTGTTGGATTCATATCTGATCAATTTTATTGTTATCGGAGTGAGAGATAATTAATATAATAAAACAATGATCTTATATTTCCAAGCTCATAATCGATTACCTCGAAGAATCAGCAAGCAAGTTTTAGAAGGCAAAAAGCAGAATTTTTAAATATTCTTGCAATTCTGGTTGGTAACAGATTCAAGAATCTTTTATAATTTAATACATTTAAGGAATCTTTGGCATGCAAAGTTCGTTATTGATTGTCTGCTTCTTCCGCTTATAGCAGGTAAAACCGTTGCAAATCATAAATTGGACTAAATCAGAATCACTATAAATTGTTTCAAGGACAAACAAAATTAACACCATAGTTAAAAATTTAACCCACATCGGTAAGGAACGAATTGGTAGAAATTGATCTCTAATACTGCTATTCTTTGATCAAGCCTACAAAACCTGCTTTGAAGTTCAGCAATGTGATCTAAACGTGTAGATATACGTTTATTAAATGCTTTTACAACAAACAAAACGGGTGAAAAAGTATTTATCAGTTTTTATAGACACGTTCAATTGTATACTATATCAAATAGCCGTTGAAAATCTATCGTTAGACTAAATCAAGGCTATTTTTTCTATAGGCTCAATCAAGATCGTTGCGGTCAATTACATGGATTTTTAGTAAGTAAATGTTTTGAACCGGTTCTCAATTAAAGGTGATGTTAAACTTTGATAAATTTGTAATTGTTTTATCGATGGCTAATTCTGAGTAACGAATACATGTAATGATGGTTATATGCTATTCAGATAAATGAATATGGATGAAGCGGACAGAGCACTGCAATGTTTAATTGATAGATATGTAAATATAGATAATAATATGTGACGTAAACATTTCCCACATACATAAATATGTAAATCAAAGACATTGTCGTCTAAATCTTGAAGGGAATAAATTACAATAATTGCTAAACTTTCATCTACGAGAGTGATTGCATTCTTATAATAATTTGTACCGGTCATTTTCTTAATATTTTATTTTACATTAAATTTAGTAGTTAGTCGTAATAGCAGCTGCTGTGAATCAAATAAAAATTTCGTATTTTTATAAGTAAAATTTGTTATACTAGCACAAAAAGAATACTCATAGTAAATGGCACAATAAGAATATTCATAGTCGAAAACACCCGTTAAAGAAATGGTAATGTTATAAGTATTGCCATAGGCTGAAACTTTGTAAATGCTATTATGCTGTAATTCGTAACAATTATTTTAAAACAAACTCTTCAACTCCAGACCGATAAATCAACGTAGGTAGCTAACTGTGAATCGTTAAGTAGCATCGACAGAGACAAACGAACGTGTGAATCGCGACACAATTATATTAATCAACGTACATTTGTCAACTGAGCTGTCGATGTGCAATGTGCGGCTGATAGTATCGGGTTTGCGTTAAAACGACCCGATTATGTCGAGTGCTGTTATAATTTATGTTTTAGTTGATGCACTTTTGTGTTAACTATTACTCGGTTTAAATTTAATGTTTGATCATAAAATAGTTTAATAATCGTACCGATCAACTGAAGTTATAGTTTGAATATAGTTATTGTGCATGAGTACATGTTCGCTATTTACAAATTCTTTCGCTTATGTTAAGTAGGTATGTATTGGTATGAAAGCGTGAAGATAATAATAGAGGTATGGATACAGTAAGATTTCCCACAGGAGACTTTTTACTCATTGAAGCAGTCAAATTGGGGGAGTAACTCCACCCCACACAAGATCACTACAATAGTTACAGTATATTATACTACACTAAACTTCTACGAATTACTATCAGATAGTATTTGACATTAAGCAAAAAAATAACAGTTTCGAAAGGTTTTTATACCTATTTTATAAGTTACTATATCAGAAAGTTGTTGTAACGTTAAACTTTGAAAAGAGTAGCAGATACTATTTAACAGTTTTCCTAAAATGAAATCAGATCGCAAAGAGATTAGACTTTCTTTATTTGATTCTCGATTTATTTATATGCGATCGCAAACAATAGGAAATGCTATCGATTCGATTTGAGGATTTTCAATACTGTAACAACAGGGCGATAAAGCTACAAACAAGTGTTCGGATAATACAATAGAGGATCACGCTAAATGAGCAATATGTGAACATAATTAATGTACAATACAACGTAATTTCAGCCACAATGAACTGTCATAGTGATACGAACTATGACAATCAGTAGGGAGACAGCACCAATAGCTGACAATAAAGAACGGTTGTTTAAGTTACAAGTGCTAGCGATTATAATCACATCGATTATTGAAAAGACAATTATTTTTAGCCGTTATTCTAACATATCTATAGATATTATTGTACCTCGTTCGTGGTAATGATTTAAGAGTACCTACTACTTGAGCAAATGCTATAAGAATAAGCTTCTGTTAATAGCATTAAACTATAATTTATAAAATACGAATTTTACGACGGAGAGAAGATAACAATCACACCTAATGGTAGTGGTTTTCTACAGAATCAATGCTAAGTTACCAAGCCGTTGTTGCCTGTAAAAGCACAAGAACATTTTGTAGGAGAAGTTACTCATCGTGCTTTTCTGGTCGACCCGATTCTTAATCTTTCATGGCACTACTAATTTTACTCATTTAGTAGGTACTGTCTAACATAATTGTTGATTTTTTTTTCATAATATATTTAATAAAAGTTTAACAATAATAATTGTGCTCCCGTTTACAATTTGTGGCACAAAGCTGTGAGAATTAGTGAGCGGCAAGCAACGTAACTTGAGCTGGCATACATATGGTATTTATTCCATTCCATTCATCCAATAAGGGTTGATATAATTTATGTCATATTCCCGAAATGTTCGCGACACATTCAAGTTCAATGTTGACATTTACATTGAACAATACAGTGTGTTACATTGTTTCTTGATATTTTGTGTTCAAATCAAATGTCGTGAAAAGGCCACTCAATTAACGATTTTACTAAATGTCAGTGATTCATTTTGATGATGTTTTTTTGTTGCTAATTGACATGGTCAATCATTGGAAACTACAGTTTGTTAATTATTGCAACTTTATATACACCCACGTATAAGTCACAAAATTAATTATTTTCGGTTTATGTTATTGCAAATTAAATTTTGTATAATATATTAAAATGGCAATTATTTAGTTTGTTATTTGCTACGTCATTTTAGATTTTCTGTCATATGGTTCGATCTGTCTTTAATAGCGACATTGACTTTTATCTTCTCTTACTTTTGCCTTTTATCTTTAGTCACATAGCGGCCTCCCAACCTCCTCCTTCTGGTAATACAGGTTCAAAAAGACGTTTTATTTTTGCAGTCAATGCTTTGCATTTATTGAGTGGATAGAACATTGTTTCATCGTCATTCCGCTTGCATGTCAGGCTTC
Organism: Parascotia fuliginaria; assembly: GCA_963082885.1. Taxonomy (NCBI): domain Eukaryota; kingdom Metazoa; phylum Arthropoda; class Insecta; order Lepidoptera; family Erebidae; genus Parascotia; species Parascotia fuliginaria. Next base: position 5,100,118 of record OY720180.1, on the reverse strand, counting down.
AATCTACTTATACTCGTATTTGTACAAAAAGTCTTTCAATTTAGAATCTCACAAACTGTAACTTTTAAAAAATTGTTATGACATACAAATAGGTACATTGACAAAATTCAATAAATAATCACGCAAGGTATATAATTATAACTGTGTTCCAAAAATATTACATTAACGTATTTGACAAATGTATCTATGGCGTGACGGAATCATCCTGTAGGCACAATACCCCGGTCAACAGAGGCCTGGGCGTAGGTTAATCATTTTATTCAACAGTATACAGTTACTCTGAATTATTATTGACATACCAACTGTCGAGGGACACGATCAAATTGAATGTGTGATTGGAAAATCAATACAAAACGTAATAATTTGTATGAATGTGTTACAGTGATGGTACATTTCAATAGCCTAGCCTACTTATTTCTTATTATTCAATGAACTTTGACAAAAGAGATACTACAGGCTAAACATTTATAATATTTTGTACTTGTACAAAACTAGCGCTTTAAATTACGTTATTTATAATTAGAGCAGACCACTAGTTAGATATTTAAAAATATAAATACATTTTAAAAATGCTAATAGCCGGACTTTTATATGAAATTGAATTCATTACAGACCTTAAATTTGGATAAAACTATTTAATATAAATTATTAAAATAAAAACAACCTGTAAATAGCGTTAGATAATAAATAAACATGTCAGGTGATATGGTGACGTATAAAAGAAATTAATATCAAGTCGCAACATTGTATTGAATTCCTTATTTAAAATGTCATGTGGTTGTCAAAATATAAATTATTATGTTTCAATTCCGGTAGTACTTGTACTATTAGGATTATGTTATTGTTGACTCGCAAAACTTGTAGTTAAAGTGACAAATGTTTTTTAAGTAACGGAAACAGGTGAACGATCGAGAAGTGATTATTTTTTCGAGGAAACAAGAAAGTACTAACACATAATCACAAAAAAAATAAAGCTCACACATCACACATCAGCTAAAATAATTGTAATGATAGTGATGTATTTTTTTATGTTTGAACATTGACTAGCTAAGTATTTTTTGAGTTTGAGTTTAGTTTTTCTTAGTAGAAAAATTACTAATAAAGTTAATTAAAAATTACCTATATAAAATGTTAGTAAAATGAAATTGCTAAATATCTCGTAGAGGCTCTAGACAAGTGGCATAGATTTCTATTCTATTCATAGGAAAATGAAAAATGTATGGGATCGATAAGCTAACGACAACAAGCTAACGACAATGTTGGCGTTAGCTCATGTTAATCCCATAAATTTTTTAATCTATTCTATGAATAGTCTACGAATAAAAAATAAATCTATGGCTCTTGTCTAGAGCCTATGATTATTCTCGAATAGGTACTTACAATTTTTCTCTCAACGCCTGAAACTTTTAAATGAAACTACACAAACAGAGAAAACAAGCAGATTTATGACATACATTTTGTCCGTGAGTATTATCTCACCGTCTGCAAACACCATCTTAATCCGATTATTCTATGTTCATTTCAGCAATGTGAGCACAGAACAATGTTAGAACCATGTTAGAACGACCAAAGAACGATTAGAACGCAGTGAGGAGTACTTTATATTAATATCACCTCGAGTACATGTCGTGGAATAGGAACTGGTATCTTAAATGAGTCAATAACAGATACTATGCAGCCGTTGCATACATTAAGATATCCATTACATGATACTACGTGAAACCTTCAAAGGATACGTTTGAAAATCGTAATACTTCCGCAAATCATATCAGGGGCTTCGATCGACTCGCGTCGATGGAATGAAATCAATTTCAGAGTTAGTGCGCAACGGCGATCGAGATATCGAGTACCGTTCTTCATTAACTCGATTTTATCGAAAACGATTTTTTAATAATTGGGACTCGTCTCAGATTTTGACGGGGTGATTAAGATTTTTAACTTACGTAGATATATCTCGCTGTTCTGCGAATATATTTACTGATTGCAGCGAAATTATGTCAGCGAAGTTAATCGTCCAAGCTTTCGTAGTTTGAATAATTCAAATATAACGGAACTTTGTTAAATGGCGTCAGTTGAAGGCTACGATAGCGTATCGTAAACTAACTCTCGGATTGGAGTTGTTAATAGATACTTGGCTCGTAAATACTACACCTAGTGTATTATACTAGTTTGAACTGTGTTCCCAACAATTCAATATCTATTCTAGTTATCTGATTCACACTAACAATCGGACTCATTCGAAAGGCTTTGCATTTTATTGTTTTAAAATCAGCTAAGGCCATTATGGAGCGCGCCGTGAGATTTTATCTAAAGCTAAATGTTTCGTGAATAAAATTGGTCGCGCTCGTTCGAATCGGATCTCGATCGCACGGTCGATGTATCGATCAAGTATCGATAGAGTCCCCGATCGTATCGGCAGGCGATGTTACGTAATTACAGAGTAGTTTTACGCTCATTTTATTCATTCGGCGAAACTTTACACATGCATAATTCAACTGTGTTTTGGAAACACCAATAACAATTTCATAAAGTTTGACGCTTAACATTATTGAATAGTTTGCTTCCTTACATAATCGTAAGTTTTCTACTGAAAATTAGTTTCAATTCGATTAATTACTTTAGAATTTAATCTAACTTTTAAAATATTTTATGGCATGAGGCACATGTACCTAGTTATGACAAATAAACCTTTGTCTTACGTAGCTATTTAGTTGTAGATTCTATTAAGTATGATTAAGATTATTATTATTACTCAAGACTATTCAAAACAGGAAAATCTAGACTTACTAAATTTACTTTTAGAACCTGAATAACCGGAACACGGTGTTATCTTAGTTTCTAAGACTAAGGACAGATTTCAGTTTGGGCTACACGACAATACCTAACAATTTTTAAAGTCTAAGTTACTGTTTTTAAAATGAAGCTACATATATTTTGACTAAGGTGTAGAGTTTGTGAAGTTAGGGTTTGTAGAGTTATGGCGTTTAGAGTTAGAAGCTTGGCTCTAAATGAGATCTAATAACTTTGACAGTGTGTTTTCATCTTGGTAACATTTTACAAGAAAATATTTTGATGGAATTATTTTTTAGTAAAGGTTTTCAAAGTCAGCTTTCATTATTAATTGGATATCCACGTCATAAGATCAACACGAATCGGAACGAAAAAAGGAACGTTCAAGCATCAAAAATCGAAGGTTCCAAATAATTCAATCATCAAAGTTTTAATCGGCTTAATGGTTGTAATTAAAAAGACATCAATAATGTAAAGAGCTGTCGAACATATCTTAATTTACTCAATTTTGTAAGTTCGTCACTGGCTGTCGCTAATTTACCATTGGCATGTGTTCGTTCACACGACGCTTAACGAGACACGCAATCGTTGAGCTACATACGTCCCTCAGTACTTAATAATTTTAATTACAACCTCTTAGATATTTAAATGACTTTGTTTACTTAAAATGAAATACTTTAGACAGCTAAGGTATTTAATATAATGTGTTCATTTTCGCTTTTAACTTGGCAATTACTGATATGACCTTTTCGAAATTATATTAAGTATACCTACTTTCTAAGTTTAGTTTTGTTACCTTTGACATCATTGGACTTACGGTGTAAAATAATACAGTAATAAAAATATGAAAAATGTTTTAATTTTAGCAAGCGTGCTGATTTATGTTCATGCCTTTTTTGTATTAGGAAGAGGCCTTTGTCTTTGTTTGAATAATATCAGGGGAGTAGTAATATTGTTAATAATATACCGATCTTAGAGCCTTCAAGGTGAAATTAATAAATCTATAGCACTTGACCTGATAACATTCAATCAAGATATCGATAATCGATGCATTCATATATTATCACCAATTAGTGCTCGTATACCGCTGTCCTAACTACAGCGTCGTGTAAGGGTTGAGACGGATGGATAGGGAATGGCGATGGCGTGCCTCGCATTTTAAATGGTCCCATTAACTGGCGTCGCTTTGAGATGCAAATGGGATTTTTCCTTCATAAAATCTCTTCATTGAATATTTCAAGCTGCGCCTTGTGGGTGAATTTATTTTCTTCGAATGCTAAAAAGAAATAAAAGAATCAACAATTTAGATTCTCTCCTTTAATGGAAAAATTGTATAAGGGTTTTAATTAACAGGATTTTTTGTAAGATATAACTGAACAATAAAAATTAATAACCACGTGCTACTAAAATTGCTAGTCGATTCCATATTCAAAGCTATACTAAAAGTGTGCGCGAACATGAATAGGGTGAAGGCGCCAATGATCGGCCATTGTGTAACCAAACGCCCCTAGCTTCATGTTGTCACATAATGTCAGTATCGGAGGGCTCAAAGTGTCACCCCTGCCAGACGAGTACACTTGCTACATGTTATCCAGATATGTTGTGAATTTGACTCGGTACTTTGAATGTCGACTAATTCCATTGTTAACTCTCCGACATATGGACGACATGACAGGAGTGGTTTAGCACAGATTGCCAATATCGAGTGTTTCTGGATATCTTTTAAGCGTTCAAATTTATAACAAAAACCGAAATTCGTTTTTTGTATACCGTTATTGATGGAAAGCAAATATTTTACATTCCACATGTCAAATGTTTTATTTCTATAAAATAGTATATAGTATAATTTATATAAAGTTTTAGGTTAGTGATGGTCCAGTGGTGAAGGCACCGATTTTGTAAACATGAGGTCGGGGGTTTGATCCAATTTCAACTTTTTAAGTTTTTCTTGACATTGCTGACCGACGGTGATGGAAAACATCGTGAGGAAACCTGGACTTATAAAAAAGCCTTAAGTCGCCAATTCATATTGAGCAAATGCAATAATGCTCATATCTATTCTGTTTGAAAAGAAGGATTTCTCTGCAGTGGGATAATAAAGAGCCAATATTAGTATAATTTAGTTATGATGCACTATAATTTATAAAGCATAATATTATAGCACTTTTATCATAATTATATTCATTAACTATCACATTTATCTACCAGTATAGTGTATGTAGAAGCTCAATGTGATAGCGACCTAATAAAAAAAATCTTATACTAGTTATGTAATGTAATTAATCAAATTTTATTTTCTACTCGAAACATGTCGGCGTTTATCTAACTTCAGCGCCAAACTGTGTTGCTAAATCGACATAAAATTATGTCCAATATAAAACAATTTTAAAAATAGAAATCCACGTTAATTTTTAGAACCTCAAAATTAAAGCGACATATTACTTTAAAATACCAAACAAAAACACAATTAGCTAGCAGAGGGAGTGCGCGAATACAATAGCGGTTTGAACGGTCCACGTTTGGCACAGTTACCCTAATTTGTTATAACTGTCAGTGGCTCGGTGAACTTGTGGTTGCCTTAAGCTAATAAATGCGTGCCCGCCTCGGCAATTGACATAACAACTGCGTAATAACTAATAAGTAAACCTTATGATCATCATATTGGTATACAGATCTAGACAGGGCAATATATGGTTCTACTCATATTACTGATATTGCAAACATTTAATTACTATTTTGTATATCAAATAAATATTCAATGGCAAGTTTTATTTATTATGACTTTTAAATTAATTTTATTTTTATTTACTTTGTTACATTATTCTATTGGTGTAAGCATCTACCTATACAATTGTTAGTATATCGCTTTGCTTTCATATCTTATAGAAAAACAGTTATTAAACTACATAGGCGTTATACGAAAATGTCTCGCATCTGTGTAAAGAAGACTCATAAACAGCTTATATCTATTTTCATCTTTTATAACAAGCAATAAAATTGGTCAGCATTTTTGTCATAAATTTGCAAGTATGATTTGCGAACATAATATTCTGGATAAGAACGCACTCGTGAAAACAATATTAATCTCAGTCTGAATCATGTTTTATTGTTCAAACTTGCATGTATGTGATACTGAAGTGCTATAAATCAAACCGTGAGTAAAGTACCCTTGGGCAGAGATCACAGTATTCTTATTGATAGACGTTAGTTCTTTCTAGTAGAAACCTATTTTTGACACTACATATATCATTGAGTATAAAATAATGTTCAAAATTCTTTATTTATTCTCGTTTCAACTTCTTTTTAAAGTTCTGAATTTAATTTATTTTCAAGAAATATACAAAAAAAATTCAATTGATATCTATTACTCTGTATGCTATCCTTTGGTAAGAACGGGATGACGAAGGACTCGAAGAAGTCACAATATGAAATTCATTATATATGTGAAAAAATACTAATTACAATAATTTATACCTAATTAAAATTAAATATATTTATTTCTATTTGAATGTTGAATAATGTTGTAATTCTTAATTTTCTTAATAGTTTCATTTTACTATACACTAGTATACACGCACCTCAATACCACTTAGTAACATGATAAAACAGAATCAATAGTCCTCTCATACCGTGCCAAGATGTAATAAACGCATGAAAAGTGAACAGAACAAACCATTTGTTCTACACATCGTACAACTGCGATTTTTCTAGTAGGTCTTATCACTTTAGCACAAAGTCGATTATCGTTTGACAGTTACGTCAGCATAATGTTAGCATGGTGGAACTAGGATGAAATTAATGATGTCGGTATTGAAAATCGTTTGTTTTGCTTCGAAAATGTGTAGCCTGGCAGAAAGTCTCTTGATCATATTTCATAGTGTCCTTACCAACTTTATTGTAATGATGTTGCCTTCTACTAGATGTCTCTGATGTACAGATAAAGTATCGTCTTGCTTATTGGGTTAGTCTCGTTTATTGTTGCGTTAGTTTATTATTTATTATTTACTCTAATTCTTACAGAATAGAAATAGATAGACATTTTCTTTTCTAAAATCAGCATCCAATAACATTTAATCATAAAATATAAAGGTGCAAGCAATTAAATCGTCAGTCTATGATAACATTAAATCATACAATTCCTACACGGATATAATCTTTGTATGATCCATTAATGATGAACGTTTGATGATCTGGTCAGTCTGCCTGTATTTCGTGTACGTTTTTTGTATATTTAAATTTCCTTTCGTTACAAGGTATTTTGATCCCTACTGTAATTTGATTACTACGTTATAGACACAATGTAATTCTTAGATTGCTATTTATTACTCAAATTGCTTAATTTTTCTTTAACAATGATTTAGCAAAACACAAGACAAAGTTCTCCTTACAAAGTAAGCTGCAAAAGTGTATTGTAAATCAAAAATGGAATCGGCACGAAACCTGCTAAGTAAGACTGATAAAATGAAACAATATGGTCGTGAGTGTCACGTTGGGCTCAAAGAAAGATTTGTTATTCAATATCAAACGCCATAACTTAGTGTTATAGTTAAATATTGCAAGGCATCGATGTACAACATCGAGTAATGAATAATGATAGAATAGGATTTATTCAGTGAAGAGAGTCTATAATTTTTTTTAAATATTTGGACACACACGATCAACCGAGACAGTAGATTTTGAAATTTGTTCCAAATTATATTTTGTTTGCTAAGTATATTTTACAATAAGTCTAATAAACCGTTAAGTAAGTATCTAAAAATAAAGAAATAAATCAGCTTCAGAATTCGCACAGAAACCATCGACAAAAACTGTTTAACTATCACCAATATAAATCATGTAGCAAACCTTGAAAAAAAAATGCACATTTCAACGTTTTCGTGAATCAGTAACGTAGACCTTAAATCAGATGGGAGACACACTGCATTTGCATATGAGTGGGGCGACAAAGAACAAAGGCAGAAGGTTTTTTAGCCTTTTTAGACCGATACGCTATCGGCAAAGGCTGCGGTATACACTATCAGTGTGCTGTAAATCATTTAAGTCGCTCCAAAGAGATTTTGGTATCTTTTTTGTTTAGTGATTTATGAACTTAATGATGGCTATAAATAAACTAGTGAATTTGAAGTTGCACTCTATCGTGTACATATACTTTAGATATATAATATGTCAATGATATACTTATTCATTATATCATTATAGTAGGTACCTATATCACTATGATTCCAACATCTGCACAACAACTACCTACTTACATAGTTTTTTCAGAATTAAAAAGTAACAAGACAATAATACTTTTCAGAATTAAAAAGTAACAAGACAATAATACTTTCTGTCTTTCACTTCTAGACGCCATTTTTATATAACTCACAACTCGTAACATACCTCTATTCGGGGGCAGTCATGCAGGGGAAGATGGGAATAAACCATTTTCATCGTTTGATTTACTTAAAAAAATGTATGTATGAAATTAGTACAAATTATAACTAGTTTTCTGACCAAGTGAGTATAATAGATATATATTAAAAAAAAATTATAAGACTGTACATAATACTGTCCTGAATTAGAAGTAATGAGAATAATATTTGTCGTATATATTGGTATATCAACTACCTATTCACTATTCAGATATAAATAAGTATTTTATTCATGGTAACAATAATAAAATTTCACCATCCCTGTTACAGTTCCAGAGGCCCTAGACAAGTGGCAAAGATTTCTATTATATTCATAGAATAGATAAAAAAATGTATTGTATTGACATAAGCTTTGGCGTTAGCTTATGTCAATTCCATATATTCTATAATCTAATTTATGAATATAATAGAAATGTTTGACACTTGTCTCAGGAAGGAATCAAAACGATCATATGCACCACATAAACAAAATAATGTTAAAGTTAAATGTCAGTTTCTTACTACAATAGATTTTATGTTGATATAACTACTCAATATAGCTTTACCCATTTTAGCTGACCTAAAGATAGAATTGTCTTCAGATGTGAAGGCCAAAGCAATTTTAATAAAGTGCTAGTTTAGGCACAGTTGAGTAAAGCAAGCGTTTGCTTGATAAAAACGTTATTTGAAGGAACGATTAATAATGCCAGCCTGTTTTACTGTCCTACTGCAGGGCAAGGGCCTCTTGTCATATAAAGAAGGCACGAGCATAAAGCACCACACTTGCTCAAAACGAATTGGCACTTTCAGACTTTTATGTTCAGGTTTCCTCACAATGTTTTCCTTCACCCTCAGTCAGAAATGTCCAAGATAAACTTAGAAAGTATATAATTACCTTATATTATTTTAACCATTTCTGCCTTAAATAATGCTGATTGAGCAACTCTGTTATTATTTTTAATTTTATTAAATAGATATATTTTAGAAGGTAAATTTAAGTACTTAATTACCTATGCAAAACACCTATACATTTTGTGTTATTAAAACAATATTATCTAATAATAAATTAGCTCTAAGTACTGACGTGCTCTCCTACTTTCTTATATTACTTTTTCTCCTAGATTTAAGACCCTTGTACACAGGCACATGCCAGTAGCCACATTCTGAATAAATAAAGAGCTTTTTACGTTAAAAAGTGTTTGTTTAAAACAGTCAGACCACGTATTAACGACACCTAATTGAATTTTAAATCAAACCATCCAACTATAATAGGTCTAAGAGGCTTATGAACGTTCAACTAAAACTGTGAGTTACAATAAATCAGGAGGATCATAAGTACTCGTAGGTAAATTACATTGTTTAAAAGTTTATCTCAATAATAAAATAGAATTAAATTGAAAATATTAAATGTGATAAAGTTCATTTGTAAAACAAGTGAAAGCTTAAGTAATACCTACTTCAAATAAATTATACGCTTGTTAAAAACCAGTTGAAGTATTTGCTTTGGTGCGTAGTTTTAAAATGTTTGAAAAGGGTTAAATATGCCTTGCGGTATTTGCGTCAAAGTCATACCTACTTGTTTTTAAAAACTTATACATGATGTAGGTAAATGACTAAATCAAGGTCTGAATAGAGGAAAGAGAAGCCTATATAAAAAGGAGTTATAATATAATGCTCATTGTTAGACATTTTCGAAGGTATATACTTTTTTTGGCATGATTGGGAAAAATGATGAGAGTGAATTTTTACGTTGCGCGCGCACACCGACAGAAAAAAGCAACACCCTGATGTTAGTTGCGAACCTTTGTGTGTCGTATCAGTACAAATAATCAGTGTGAATAAATAAAAAATATATTGGCGTTTATATCAATTCAATTATATTTACGACGGTGATAGATATTTTTTATTGATCATTTATCAGTAAAAATATTTATTTTGAATATTAGTGGTAAAAGTGGTTTTAATATACTGTTTTAAGTGCATTTATAGATTTGAGGGTAACTGATATGTATGTATGCGTTGTGTTATTATTTGGTATTTTTGGATTGTTACGCTAAAGAAGTATAACTTCTTATGTGCGTACATGAGTACACACACTCTTTTTTGATGTCATCGACCTAACACACTTTACATATATTTTCTGTAAAATACATAGGATACAAAAACGAAATTGCGCTATACATAGATCCAAATCAATTAATATTACAGTTCAAATCTAGGTAATAAATCTTATATGAAAAACATCAGTTATTCAAAATTACATACACAAAAAAATATGAAAAAGATTTCATAACACACCAACCACAATTGCGGCTACATCCCGTTTGGACCACATCTCGTTTCGTAATCCAGATAAAATTCCTGTATAAAGTCGCGTTTGAACTTTTCACTTTTATTTATTTGGTAAACTTTGGGTTACGAAACGAGATGTTGTCCAAGCGGAATATGGCCACAATTGCGACCTCGGTCGTATAGCGCAATTAATAACCATCAGCCATTACTCCGCAGTTTTCGCTCGCACCGATAATAAATGACCCCAGATTGTCAACTTTATTTGCTTTTCAATTATCATTTTAAATTTTATGATTCAGAATTATAAAGGTATGTGAATTTTAGCTTAATGGATATCAGACAGCAGAATTTATTAAAAAAAAAAAAACTTTGAATTGGCAGCATGCAATGTCATTTTGGGCAAAATTTCGTAAACAAAATGGCTAATAGGTTATACAAATTGATTCAGTAATTCCTTTTATTTTATTTGATAATTACATTAATCATAATATTAAAAGACCAACTTGTATAATGCTAATGCCAATAATAGTATGGTCTGTAACTACACAATAATTTACAATTTCTATGACTGTAACAGTTTAAAAACTAATTTCACAAATGAGTTAAAAGCAAAAGGAGAAAGCCTGGAGATATGTCACACAGGTTTTGAACCTATTACTAACTCCATCTCTCAATAATATTTAATTTTGTGCAGTCCTTATTTTAAGACCATAACCAATCTTTTAGAGATAATAATAAATAATAAAAAACTTTGTACTGGCAAAGTACATAGCATAAAAAAGATATTTCAAATCACGATAGTAATTATAAATGTTGATTTATTAACCCACATCGTTAAATTGGATCTGCAAAAAAGCTATATGCTCGTATTAATTAATTCCAACATCACACTTGAGCCGTTATGACATTATTGCCCTACTTTCTTAACTGAATCTCCGTTCATGTCAATCTTGCCAACTCGCGCCACGTTACATTCAACAACGTTACCGATTCGTGTTGCACCCAACACTTATAACTTTAAATACATTTTAACAATTCTAAAATAATCCTTATACTCTAAGCCATAAAAGTTGTGCAAGAAGTTGCAAAGTATAAATATATCGTGGTAGTATTCGACTGAGGAAGTGATCCGTCAAAAGCGGCGACATAATCAACGCGTGCTACATTATAATGAGGCTTTTAAAGTTTTTCTGTTTATATTTAATTTTGTTTTGATTCGAGGTCTGTTGTTTCATCGCCTTTTTATTCTGTTATGGGTCATATTTTTTATTTGTTCCATTTGTGTATTAGAAATGTAAATAATATACATTAATCTATTGATTGATTATATCCTTAAGTATTGAGAAAAGCAACAGAAATTTATCAGAAGCTTTTTGAACTAGACAGAGATTAAATGGTATTCATACTTAAGTGTTTGTTTGTTTCTTTTGATATGTGTGATGTCACCCAGAAGAGGTGCCATTGAATATCAACGCTACGGACCTTTCATGAGGTGCGCAGCATAAAGTTAGGATGGATATTATTTAATGTCAATGTAAGTATAAACTTTTGTGCTTGTCCTGAATAAATGTTTTTTCTTTCTTTCTATTTTTTCAAAAGCGAGTCCTGTAAGATTACAAAACACTGTATCGGAAAATACATTTTGATCGAGAATTCATTTCGAATTGGTGTTGCAAATGCAGAATTTTGCCTATCATATCTAGAATGAGATTTCAATTGCAAATCTGTTGGCATAGCCGTACTTTGATATCTTTGAATAGTGTAGAAGATTAAAGATGCATGACATATAGAGTCATAATGCCCCAGTGGTGAAGGCACCCACTTTGTAAAAACGAGGTCGCGGGTTCGAATCCGGGCAAATACCAATGTGATTTTTCAAATCATATGTAGTTTGTAAGTTTATCTGGACATTACTGATTGACGGTAAAGTAAAACATCGTGAGGAAACCTGGGCTTCTGGGAAGTCAGAAATCGCCAATCCGCCTTGAGCAAGCGTGGCGATCAAAGCTCATACCTTCTCTGTATGAGAAGAGGTCTTTTCCTGCAGTGGGATAATAATGGGCCGATATGATGATGGTGATTAAGGAAGCAGAATTTACACCTCAGTAACATAAACCTACATGCAAATATTTAAAAATGTCAAACCGTTTTAAACGTTAAGCAATAAATTTCTATAATTATTAAAAAAGGTTACATGATTCTACGAAAATATTTAAACACATACATAAATAAGACTATTAATAAAAACTAAATCTCAATTTATTACAAAGTGAGATAAGACTTCAATAATATCTAGAAGAATGATAAAGACATTTAAGAAAACGTTTGATATGTAGAGGAATGATTAAAATGCAAATAAGAATGTCACCGCCTGAGGCAATGTTATATAAAAAAAAGGTTTGAACAGATATTGGTATACCTATAATGAAGCTAATTATAAATTTTGTTAGACATTTTAAGAATTTGCTTAACAAAATATTTTTAAAAGTAATTAATGCAACAAATAACATTTTTTCTTCCTCATAATGTCCTGCAAACTGAGTACTGTTTCTGAGAGATCCTTGTAAATACTACGACGAGTAAACCATAATCGCCTTTTGTTGCACTTCCATAATTTTAGGTAGGTTACGAAAAATATTTCATTATCAACCAAATACTCCACTAATAAACGTTTGTTTGTTGTACTCGTACATGTTTTTTAACATTATTAATTATACCAAACATATTATACGTTACATACACATACGCATTCACTTAAAAAACTTTCCCAATATCTATATAATATATATAAATTATAAATGCGAAAGTTTGTCTGTCTGTGTGTGTGTGTGTGTGTGTGTTCGTGCGTGTGCGTGTGCATGTGCGTGTGCGTGTGCGTGTGCGTGGGCGTGTGCGTGTGCGTGTGCGTGTGCGTGTGCGTGTGTATGTGTGTGTATGTGTGTGTGTGTGAGTGTGTGTGAGTGACTGAGTGAGTGTGTGTGTGTGTGTGTGTGTGTGTGTGTGTGTGTGTGTGTGTGTGTGTGTGTGTGTGTGTGTGTGTGTGTGTGTGTGTGTGTGTGTTACCACTCAGCGCCTAAAAAATTATACGTTTCATCCCGAAAATAGGTCTGGTTCCCAAAAGAAGCCATACTTTATGTGCGGGCGAATCTTTGGGGCGCAGCTAGTATTATGTAATTTGCACGCAATATCAGATGTCTAAATTATATCATAAGACTATAAAGGCTGATTGAAGAATTTTGCAAACGGTTTAAATTCGTCAGCTTTAGAAACCAGTCTTCATAAAATATTTTGAAATGCGCTACTGTAAATTATACCATCGTTAAGATAAAAAGTCCTTTGACATTTTGTATCATACACAATGTGGATGCGTAATACGACACCTATAAAAGTGGTTATCCATTAACTTTTTAAGATAGGTATCCTTTTAATTTTATTAATTTGAATATGGCATATTAAATTTATTTACGACAAACAAGTTCGGCGTTGTAAATAAATTCACACAACGTTGAATCAAAAATTAAGAAATAATTGAAAGACAATAATAGGCTAATATTCGATCGTAAAATGACATATACTCGTAATATATACTAGCTGTGCCCGCGACTTCGTCCGCGTGGAATAGTGATTTTGGGCAGCATTTTTTGGATCTATCTTTTGGTTTGTTTTGAATTATAAACATCTTCGTTTAGGTGAATAAGAAAAATCTTTACAGTAAATGCTTCTCTATCTACGATATTAGACGTATAGCCATCGCGGATCAAAGCCATACAGGCTGCTAGGATTACTTACACGTGGCAAATCCACATAAAGCTGACCATGCGAAAAACAGTTAATATTTAGATCCACACTCATTAATTGTCATCGCGAAACATAGGCTCACTGGAAACTGAACTCATTTAAAACTAAACGGGAAATTGTTTGGAATGAAAGGAATCCGAGGAATAAAAACGCTATAAGTTTTTTTTTTTATATTAGCCTGCCAAAGTGCCTCTACTCTGGCTGATGGTAAGCAGTCAGTGGAATTCAGAAGTAGTGGACACCATTCCAAAAGCCAAACTACTGGTTTGGTGGCCTCCACTATGGCGGCTTAGTGAGATGCTTCTTCACGCCTCGCTTAAAAGTCCCAGGATGAAAGTTAGGTGGGAACACATGCGCTGGTAAAGAATTCCAGGCTTTAATTGAGCGACAAAAGTATAAAGTGCTGAACCGTTTGGTTCGAGACCCTTTAGATTCCACTGTGAAAGGGTGGCACTTCAGTCCCGCACGTGTCGTTCTGGATAAAAAGGGCGAGGGTAGAATTAATTTAAAGAGCTGTTGAGAAGACTCTCCGTGGTAAAGGCGATAGAAGACGGCCGTTGAGGAGGCGATGTCTCTTCGCAGCTGTAAAGGCTCAAGGGTCTTAGGCCTCCGGGCTTCCATGATACGGACTGCTCGCAAAAGGCCGCCGTACCGTCTCGAAAATGGTCGCCGGGTCCCACTATCCGGTCACCAACCTGCACGACGAACCACTCCGAGATTATGCGCAACCTGGTGGGCAGTCTCTTTTTTTTTGGTTAGGTCTAATTGGGCCCTTGTACAATGCCTCCCTGGCCGGCGGGTTGACCCACACCACCCACACAATGACTCCGCGGTTACTCTGCTGGTCCTACACATGCTGCGAGGTCAACGCCTTCTAGACCCAAAGTAAGCATATTATATGCTTGTATTATGGGTTCTAGAATACGGATAAACATACTTAAATACTTTTATTTTTGTAAATAGATACATATTATACATATAAACACCCAGACCAATGCAAATAGACATGTTCATGCTACAAATATTTGCACTGAGCGGGAATCGAACCCGCGACCTCACAGTCCATACACAGAAGCAGTTGATTTCCCCCTGACTTTCCCCTCCCTTTCCCCTGACTTCTCCCTAACTACCCCCGCACTTTCCCCTCACTTCTCACTTCTCCCTTCCTTTCCTCTTCCTCCCCCTCCTTTCCCCCTCCCTCCAAATTTCAAGTCGCCAACTTCAAAAGCAAAGATCTTTCCTGTATGGAAAGATATATAGATATATATTTCATCCCTTATTTCACTCCTATAAATCCACCCCAGTAAAAAAAAATTATGAGCGTATTTTTCATTTAAATAAAAGTATTCCAAAACAAAATTTCAAAGCTGTAACTTAAAAAATGAAGACGTTTCATACAATCGATTTCATCCCTTTTCATACACTTAAGGGTTGAATTTTAAATAACCCTTTCTTTGTACACTTCTAGACATTAAGACAAACACACCCTCCAAATTTCAAGTCGCTACAACCAGCGGTTTAGGCTTTACGTTGTCTGTCAGTCAGTCAGTCAGTCAGGACAAAGCCTTTTATAATATGTATGGATGTATGGATAAGACGTATAGCCATCAGGGATCAAAGCATACAGGCTGCTAGTAATGCTAACACGTGATAGAGCCACATAAAGCTGACTGAAAAACAGCTAATACTTAGATCCACACCCACAACTTTTAGTGTCTTACCTTTACTTTAATTACTTAATTAATTAATTACTTTAATTAGTCATCGCAAAACATAGGCTCACTGGAAACTGGACTCGTTTAAAACTAAATGAAAGACTGTTTAGAATGACAGGAATCCGAGGAATAAAAACACTATCAGCTATTCCGCAACCTGTTAAAATATCTGCTTCTATAAGATTTCGTAGTAAATTAACGAATGTTCGATGTGATTCTTTAAATTGGCATAACTTTTTTATTTATGAACCGATTGACATGAAACAAACACTAAATGTTAAGTGAAGCTTACCACAATGTATTAGTGAAAACCATATCTAAATCGGATAAGCCGTTTCTGAGATTAGCGTGAACAAACGCACAGACAAACAGACAAACAGACAAACAGACAAACAGACAAAAATTGTGACAATCATTGTTTTGGGTTCTATTTGCGTTGATAAAGGCCCCAATAATTTTTTTTCTCATATATCTTCCATGTACAGACAGCGATCGGTTACATTTTTATTATATGTATAGATTACCCAAGAAAACTAATAGATTAATAGAAAGACACAAAATAATTCGTATGTAGATAACATATTATATGATTGCAAGAAATGTAATTTACAAATTCAAATTATGTTATTCCTAATGCAAGACCTTTGATTCAAAAAAAATATATCTTGAGTGACAGTCTCATTGTTT
Source organism: Parascotia fuliginaria (assembly GCA_963082885.1). Taxonomy (NCBI): domain Eukaryota; kingdom Metazoa; phylum Arthropoda; class Insecta; order Lepidoptera; family Erebidae; genus Parascotia; species Parascotia fuliginaria. Next base: position 5,083,443 of record OY720180.1, on the reverse strand, counting down.
ATTATTTTATCATCAAATATAGATATTGATTTTTATTCCAATACTCATGCGTAATGTGATTTCATTGTATTTTAAAAGCCTAATATTAAATATGTATACAGTAAATTATTCTATTAAACCTTTTCGAATGTGAAATGTACTGAATTATATAGTTATAAAGTACATAATATTACTGTCACTCATACTCATAACAGTTATGCTGATTCGAATAAGGTCGACTTTAACTTCGGGTACAAAATTCATTACGACAATGGTACATAATGATTCAAAGTTCTATAGATATAAGTCATAACTCACTAAGCAGGTGTTTGGAATTAGTAATGAGTGTTTCCATATCAATTCCTTATCAACCGTGCCCTACCATTGAAACGGTCGCACAATATGTCATAATTATTTAATTAATGCAACCCCAATTCTCGGTTATCTGCATTCATAATTCAACTCGCCTACACGAAGAGAATCACCAAACGATGAAGTTCGCGTAATACAAATATGATTGGTTCTGCTTATTCTACTGAATGTTTTGCTTGTTATTTAAAAGGCATGTTGTTATACTGTGTTGAATTAAGAATTCATTTCATCGATTTGTGCGGGACATGGGCATATACTGCGAATCATATCGCCCACGCTCACCGATCTTAATTATTCGATTGTATGCCTACACTCGTGTCAATTAATTGCCAGTACCATTTCATTTATTTTTATTGTCACTTATTTGTTAATAAAAACATTTGTTCTTTGTTCAAGACGGCATTCTTTTGTTGTTCCAAAAAACAGAGCAGGTTTCGTTTTGCTATAGGCTGTGTTTTATTAACAACATTCGATTAATACTAAGTAATTTTTCATTTTCATTGGGAACTAATAAATTATTATGTAAAAAATTGTACATTACTAAAAGTAAGGGCTAGAGTTAACGCCCATAATTTCATCTTTCTCGATATAAAATTAAATATTAATTTGCCTATAAACTGCTAGATGTTCAACAAAATCAACATTTAGTACCTAATTATTATTACACGCTTTGAACTAAAATAGCTCGTGACAAAATCAATGCTATGTTTTTAAGAGTAACCTAAAACAAATGTCATATCTCTGCACAAAAAGAAATCCGTGCTCACTCCAATTACAATTTCGCCATTGAAAGTTCAAGATTGGTTGAATGGCCCGAAAGAGTTACTTAATGACATGGTATCGGGCTGCGAAGGGCGCCATTCAAATTCAATCACGGCCTTTGAAACAATTTGTTCCAAATGTCAAGATCGTAAAAGATCCCACTTTGGTCCATGCGAACGTCTGACTGAGGGGTAAATCGTGACTAGCTGATCAATCTTAGATTTGGTAATTTTAGAAACTAGGATACTTAAAATATTTACCAACATCTAATACGTCCTTCAATAATTGACGTAGAAAATGCTTATAAAATTATATATATTATATATTTTTGGTATAAAATACATTAGTCTTCCTTAATCCTAGTTTGTTTATATTATGCTTGGACTATTTTCATTGCTTTAGCCATTTCGACGATAAGAATATTATGTGCCATACTATTTGTTATATTATAATATTATATATCTTGAAGATTCTTCTGTCCACTAAAAAACTTGAAAGTACAATAGAATTTAGACAAAGACCAATGCTAATTACTAGGTACTGTCATTGATAATGTACGTAGGCCTATTTATTGTTTATTCTTGTGCTACAAGCGTTGTGTATAGAATTAAAATACAAAACAAAGCTTTAAATTGTAAATTATAAATGAACTCTGTGTCATAATAAAACGTTATATAATAGCTGAGCCTTGTGGGTAGCTTTTACGCTGACCTTGCATATCTGTGGCCGAACAGACAACTTTGTTTGATGTTATCAGTAGCATTACTAAGCAATTATAACATTGATACACTTTTTATTGTTTAAAAAAAAGCTGAAAAAGCCTGGTAAAAATAAACTGGTTTTAAATCAAATCGTACCACAGAGTAATTGTTGCGTTTGTCCATGAACGTTGTGATATGGGTTGCCTCATCATAAGTAAATAAAATCGTTATCTTGTCGTTTCGCACAGGACTTGCAGTATTGCAATCGATAAATTCTATAGCTTATTTATGACAATTTGAAGAATTTATGAAGTTTATTAAGATAACTATGTAGGTATTTCATTTTAAAATTATGTATTGTTTTGCTGCTTGCATTACACCAACATGAAAATTTAACCAAATTCAAATTAAATGTGCCACGTTTATATTTTTACATACCATATAAAAATAATACTCCTATTATTAGGCGTAATAAAAGTTCGTTTAATTCGCCGACAATACTAGCAAATTCAGGCAACTGTTTCTCCGTTCTTTCCTACTGTATTCGGTATAATATAATGCTTGCATATTTGCAAACTGAGAGTCCATTTTTATCCCGCAGATGCAGCACTTCTGAGTTGCCGGTAATTGGTTGAACTTATCTACGTCATTACATCTCGACTCTTCCCTTTTTTCCCGGCTTTATTTCTTTCTCTTCGACCGCCACTTTCGTTTGTTTTTGATTCAATTACTTTTAATGCTCGCTGATCATAATCTAAGGGAATCGCAACGTTGGAATATTGTTAGTACTTAATCTTTTTGAGTTGAGTTCGAATATTTAATGTCCTAATTTTGTAGCAATATTGCAATTTTAGTAGGTACTTTTCTGTATTTATACTTTATTAAGTACGGCTGTGACGCCATATTTAGAGTTTAGTAAGAATGTAGAAACAGAGCCTTACCTACGTACCTTACTTACGTATTATTATATTTTATGTTCTACGAACAGCCCTGTGATTAGCTTAGAGTTTATAAGCTGATTGTGTACAATACAAAGTTTACGCTCGTAACCTTCACCGCGATCTAGATAACGATCCATTTTTCTTTACTCAACCTTGTTTATGCGGGTTTAATACGTTATTCTTAAGGACGCGACATAATTCATGCAGTATCGTTGGTCGGATCGGTATTTCACTAAATGAACGCGTCTCAAACGATATTTATAGCGACGGTGGACATAATTTAATAAACAAAGCAGGGCCGAGCCGACATTTTAATGCCACCCCGGGCATAGGATCTGATAATGGATCATAACTGGTTTTCAGTCTCGGTAGATAGCATTGTAAGGAACAAGTCCCACTTCGTTACAAGCTCCCGGTAAAATGTACAGAGCTTCCAATCGTTAAGCGTAAACTCTATCTGCATTGGTGCTATTAATAATATTATACACTGCAGTATCTGATACGCATTGAACGCGTATTTTATTTTCGAACGTGCTGTTTATATTTCGTTGCTGTTTTTGATACAAATCGTCCGTACGTGGCATTATGCTATTGATAATATAGTTCAGATTTATTTTTGTTTAAAAATTAAAGTTAATTGAAAATACAATCAATTTGTAGTTTGCAGAAAAATAACGATTGTTTTTTCATTTCTGTTAACTGTACTCAGGAACAGTTGAGATCTATATGCAGCGTAACTATCTAAAAAAACACGGACCGCTGGGTTAAGTTAATTAAAAAATACTACTAAAATATTAAAAAATAAATCATATACAAACTTTGAACGTAATAAATATCGTACCTGTTTTGCTAAAACAATTGCGTAACATGCGTAAAATCAAGTATTGAAACAAAATATCTTGAATAGCTCATTGGAGACATGACAAATGACTGGCACGTCTCATATCAAGAGATGTGAATCATAATAGTACAAACAAGAAAGTATAAACATTTACATTTGAGACGTCCAATTGCTAACAAAAACGGATCGTGCTTCAATTTTGGTCTTATCTAGAGTTGCCTTTGTTTCCTTGACAGGTGCATTAGTGTGCTATCACACAACAATTAAATGCATCGATGTTGCCGCATCACGGTGAGTGGGTGTACGAGACTCGTATCATGAACACCGCCTAGCGTTTCTGCTATCGCCACTTTTTGATCTTTCACGTCGATTTGATTAAAGAATTCCTTTGTTTCGTTATGTTGTTTACTGTCTGCGGTTGAATGACTTACAAAACCTAGCCTGATTAGTTTCGAGTTTAGATGTTTGAACTATCGAAGCTATTTTGGATTTTAGGTTGTGTAATCAACAAAATACCATTGTTTATTACTTTGTATGGATCGATATCGCCGGTTATAAAATTCCCCGGGAGCAATATTTTTAGTCGGCTATTTACCATATCAGAGAATGTACAAATAGGTTAGGAATTTTGGTCGGTTTCTTTAGTGTTTTAAGCTCACGCAAGAATTGATCTGGTAGCAGAATTCGTATGCTTAAACTCTTATAAATTGAAACTATTTATATTACGCTTAAAATTTAACTAATGACAATTAATTAAATAAAATTTTAAGAATTTTTTATATGTTCACAACAAAAAAATATTTGAGATTATTAAAACTTTCTAATACAGCAATGAGCAATATATAAGAAACTGTTAATACGTTATAAATACAGCACAACTATATTTTAGCTTCGACGAGCAATTAAACAACGATTTAAATGATCAAGCGGGTTCTGCGTTTATAAATTAGATTTAACGAAACATCTCTCTTTTTATCAAAGTAATTTAGACGAAAATCTGGAGGTAAACATCAGATTAGATATTACCCTACCCTGGGTCACGAGGTCTCCGGCATTCGGGGAGAAAATCAGCTATTAAAAGAACATATTTTCACGCAACCAATATTTAGAGTGTGAGTGTCTCTTAAAATACAGTTTTATTACTTTTAAATAGCAGGTAACAGTTCGTTTTAGAAGAGTCGTAAAGTGTTACTATCATACGCAACCAGGTACTTTGTGAGTGGGACGACCCCAAATTCTTTGATGGCTTTTGTCAAAAATTGAATTTAGAAGTAAAATTCTGACTCATCGAAAGACATTTTATGTTTGAATAGTTCAAATCTATTGGTCGGAAGGTATTTATGTTTTATTGATTTGTTTCGTTCAAATTATCAGATTTTAGAGCTGTAAAAGTCGGAATGAGGGAAAAATTGTCACGCACTCATAAATGTTATGTTTCTATCGATACAAACAAAGGATTTAATACCCTTTTGATTATTTTATATAGCTTTTGTGATTGCTTTCTGGTATAGAAATATATATTCTTATGTAAATATAGAATCATCAAACATAAAATATACTCGATACACATAAAATTTAATTATAAACAGTGGACGATCTCGATTAATTAAAAATAAGTGTGGGTTCTTTAAACCGTAAAGGTAATCTTTATTTATCTGATTCTATAATTACTCTTTAAAGTTACTAAAATAATGTTTGTAAGTGGACATCACAAATGGATTTAAATACGATAATTATTATCATCTTACAGTGTTTGGGAATAATATCCTAAATATAAACCTGCGAGATATAGGACGTTCTTAAACTGCAATATGGCACTAGTATCCGTTACACGAATGGTCAGGGCAAACAAAATATCGAACCTTGCACCGATACGTTGTTCGGGACCTACCTTATTTGGAAATAGACACGCGTTGGGATAAACGGCCAACTTAAAATTATGCTTATTATGTATCCACTGTTTCAAGTTATGTTAGATATTATTAAGTATACTATCAGAAATTTAATATGTATAACTTTAAGCCCTATTAGGCCTGTTAAATTGGCTACTTTGTTTATGTAGAGTTTAAATGCAATTACTTTTTACGTTCAGCATTGGCGGTCTTTTGACTAAAAATTATGTTGATGCCGATGAATTGCATGTCTATTACTCTTTTTAACAAACAATATGTTACTCTATAATCGTAAAAAAACTTACACAACCGTAAATAGAACATATTTTTCAAAATCTCTAACATTTCTGTCGATTTCTAAGTTACGCGTTTTCTCTCTGCACCCGGCCCATTAAAGGTCAACACAAGTGAGCTATAAATAAGGTATTTAACCCAATGTGTGTGGGCAAGCCTTAACTGGTACGACCATGGGAAAGCGTTCGGTTATTACAATCGCTACTATTTATTTGATACCAGCTCAAGAATTAGGACGGCCAGGTATTTTGTTGCCTTAGAATATTATTTGACCTTTACTATTGTACCATGTTCTTGGGAGGTCTTGTTGTATAGTAATTAGGGTTATCTTTGAATCTCGTTCGGAAATTAGAACAGATTCCTTATTGAATTCCGTTTACATGTTTACCGTCGTGACGCAGCTAAATCTGTGGTTAATTTGTTTACGATTTTTGGATAACTGTTTAACAGTGGGAGTAAACTCCAAGTCATTAATTCATTTAGATCGTATGATCATCAATAATATCAGTAGCAATATATGAGGTACTTAAGCTACGAGTAATTCGATAACAAAGTAGACCCATGACAAAACTAGAAAAAAACTTAGTTAACATTTTTCGGAAGATTTTCAAATAGCATGCAAGTTACCTTTACGTGGAAGAACAAATGTATGGACAGATGGGAATTATTCGTTTTAGAGGCCGCCAAATAAAATTCAATTACACAAAAAATAATATTAACTACCTGTTTTCGTACTAAACAGTTCAAGGAACTTATTATTGTTCTTAATATTTATTACAAAAATAATGTATTTTAATATGTTTTTAATAAAATAGATGAACATATCAGAACTTATACACCATTTAATCGTATTTTAATTGAACATTTTATTATTATAGTCTCACGGATTTATCACAGTATCATGAATCATGATATAAATATTTAGATTATATTTTACGTACATATTAGCGTCTGATTAGTTCAATATAGATTTATCTACAATGTTAAAAGGTAATAAAATACTTTATCTTAAGTGTAGATATCATTAAGACGTTATCTTTATTTTATGGTATTTCAGTATGAAGTTAATGTATTAAAATTGTCATAAAGGATATTATAAATATCGTTTACTCTCGCTTAAATTGATTCTATCAATATTAGATTTTTAACTTACACAGTGGTGCTTTTTTAAGTGCAGTCAAACCAGACTTCGTAATTTAATGTTATGGCCTGAAATGACATTCCTTTCTCCTATAAAAGTCATGTTTGACTTCCGTTGTTACCCTGAAGTGATAATTTAGTATTAGGATCTGAAAATACTGGCTTTTAGAATGGTGACCAAACTTCTGGATTTCACTGACTGCTTACATAAGACAGAGTATAAAAATTGCTAGATAGAGAGTACTTAACCAAAGTCTTGCATTCGGCATTCAACGGGCATGCCCTTTAGGTGCAGATTGTCCAAGTTGCAAAATGTCCAGTGGTTGCAAAATGTCCAGATCGCAGAATATCCAGGTTGCAGAATGTTTAGGTTGCAGAATGTCCAGGTCACAAAATAGTAATAATAGGAATTTCTGGATCTAAAGGAAGTATACTTTATGCTACCGAAACAAAATACACACAAATCAAATAAAAATTACTTAACAATTTTTGAATCAGTAATATTTTTGTGGTGCGTTAAGTAATTTTTATTTGATTTATGTGTATTTCATTTTAGTTGCAACCTGAACATTTTGCAACCACTGGACATTTTGCAACTTGGACATTCTGCACCTAAACGTTGCATCGTTTCTTGCGATAATTCTGACGATGCAGTATCTATATTATTTTATTAGCATAGACGCAACCACTGCTGGACATAAGGTCTCTCCTAAAATCCAAGTTAGCCATAGTCACCACGTCACTCAGACGGATCGGTGAGTGCAGCATAAAGATATTTTTTATGCTGCTGGTAACATTGCTACCATCTGCCTGGTATTTTTTTACAAAGCAAGCTTTTAAGCCACCCACAGAAAAAGATAGGATGGTTTCATGTTTTTGACTATCTCTGTCGTTCGGTCGTACTATAGGTATAATATTTTAGACCGGCAATGTCACGCATTAGGCCTAGTAAATGCTGCGTTCTTATTTTAATTTAATTTTGCATCTCTACCAAAAGTCTACGTGTATCTCACAGATGATAACGTAAAAAACAAAAATCAACAGCGATCCTGAGGGCCTACAAGTAAGTGGCAATAAATATATGGGATAAAACTGACTCCAACATTGTCGTTAGCTTATGTCAATCCCATACATTTTTTATTCTATTCTATTTTATTAGCATTTTTATACAAAAAATATGGGATTGACATAAGCTAGCATTTATTCCACCTATCTAGAATTTCCCTCTGGTATTTCCTCTGACAACTAAATATGAATTTTCTGCTATAGGAGAGACAAACATAACTTAAAGTAGAGTTGGAAATCAGTTGCAGTAATCTTAGTATTATCCGTCTGTGTAGGTACTACAAAACATTTATTTGAATGCAAATAATCTGTTCAGTAAGTATATAATTTGTCGGTATATCTCCTAGCGAACAGTCAATAATGAGTTATTTACAAAATTGTTTTTTAACTGTATATATTATAATAAATACTATTAAAATAAAAGTTTTGACAAGTCATATTACAATGGAATATTGGCTGACACAAATACTCTTAAGTTATTAATGCGTGGGTTTTCATACGACGCAACATATGCTTTCGCTTAAGCCTAGTGATAAATATATTTTTATGTTATGACGTTTTTCACTCTTTGACTATAATGGATGTAAATAGATGGAGCTAGTGAGGTGCTTGAGGCTAAATAGCTTCAAGTCGATCATATTTATGTGCTGCGTTGAGTATGTTAAACTGTGTTGGTTGTCATAGAATCTCTATGACTGTCATTATAGGTAGTCAGTGGAATGAAAGATTGTAATAGCTGGCCGACTTGATACTGATTGCGGAAGGCGTTATACGAAGTGTTACAAATATCTGATAGTAGTCATTTACGTAATTATATACGTGTTCGATCCAAATTTAAAAAAGCTATTTTGGATTCATAAAATACTGGTAATCGTGATGGAAATAATTATGAATAATGCAATTCGAGTTTTAAAAATAATGTTCAACATTTGTATAATCTGAATACTGTGGTTACAGTAGCGTATGGGCATGGATGTGTTCTCTAAGTAGGTATTGTGATGCATTTAAAGATTCAATGATTTTAAGCAGAAGGTAATAAAGGAATAGATTGAATAGATATAAGTAAATTGAATGCGCTTTTTTTTTTCGGTGTTTGTACATCTATAAAAATAAATAAAATCACATTTAAAAATAAACTAGTTATCTCATAATAAGAATCTACCTACAGCTTCTTATCAATATTGCATTCATATAAACTTGGTAAACTGTTAAACGCCTTCACAAACAGTTAAATAAATATATTGAAAAAATTATCTTTACCAAACTAAATGAAATGGTAACTCGATAAAATATGCTTGCTTTGGAAACTATAAACAAATGAAAATATGAATCGAGATTACGTTAATATACAAACTTGGCTTAAATCGACAGCGCAGAGACGGTTTGCACGTGCGACAAAAATATGATGCAATAATAATATAAATAATAATACCAGCCTGTTTTACTGTCCCACTGCAGGGCAAAGGCCTCTTCTCATATAGAGAAGGAATGAGCATTAATCACCACGCTTGCTCAAGGTGGATTGGCAATTTCAGACTTTTAAGTCCAGGTTTCCTCACGATGTTTTCCTTCACCGTCAGTCAGAAATGTCCAAGATAAACTTAGAAAGTACATATGATTTGAAAAATCACATTGGTACTTGCCCGGATTCGAACCCACTACCTCGTGTTTACGAATCCGGTGCCATAGCCACAGGGCCATTTCGACTTTGAATGATGCAATACTAAATACTTAATCGAAACTGTGACCACCAATTTTTAATACTTTACACGACTACCTCAGCTCTGTAGTTCGGTGGTACTGTATAGGTATGGAATACCACGCAGAAGTCGCGGGTTCAATTTCCGCTCAGTTTATATACTTGTGTATATAAATATGACTATTTGCATTGGTCTAGTTGTTACTAGCTATGTATTTTGAAAAGATATATAAGTATGTTTATCCGCATTCTAGAACCCATATCACAAGTTATAATTTATATGCTGTTTTATTTTTTAGAGTTATTGGGAAAATGCGCATTTATGTGTGATACACAGAGATATACCTACAAATCTTACTCTGCGGCGATAAACGCCCAAGATTTCTTGTAAACGACTGCTGTCAAAATATATGCTTGTTACCATTAGAGCAGTGTCATGATTGGTTGGACAGTATTAATACATAAATAGATATAAAGTACTCAACAAAAGAACAGTTAAAATCGCAAATGTGCGCCAATTCTTAGTTGGGCTTACTGAAGCGTGGGTCGACATAAATGGTAGTGCAACGAACACGTTGTACCTATATGAGACACTGCATCATTTGCAATTACATGTTATTGTACCTTTGTACTATTTTAATGTCCGCCGGTACGCCTCCAGTAAGAATGTGGCATTGTAAGCAAAATAGTTCGCCGTTTATTTCTGTCAATTTAAGTATCAACGAATGAGTAACAAGCTATAATAGGCTTAAATTGGACGGTAAATAGTTTATTAGTTTGAGGTTTCTATGCAATAAAAAGCAGGTGGGTTATTAGAAAAAGGTTCATAAAAGGTCTATTATTATTAGCAGTCTCTATATTCGTTGAGGTATGATATTCCCTCTTGTACCTACATTTGTTTGTTTTATTTAGTAGCTTTATATTTATGTTAATCTTTTTCTAATGTTAACATTGATGTCAAGGTCTTCGTGATAGTAAATATGAACTAGCCTCTCACAGACTGCGGTAGTGCCCTGGTCCTTCCACCTGTCGCTATCGTGGTGGTAGATACAAAGAGAAAATTTGGAGTCTAAAATAAAACACATAATTTTTTTTTGCTACTAGTAGGTACAGAAACTACCATAAGAATACTATCTCATACGTTAGATATTTATTTTCGATTTAGGCTACTAAGGAATAAGCACTATATTGCATAGAAATTTACAAGTGAACACAATCAAATTAGTGTAGGTACAAACCTTTTTTAGAGTGAGCGAGTATACTACAACGATACTCATAGTAACCAATATACCACTTATATAAGAGAATTTCAATTGACTTCGTTCATTCGCTGATAGCGAAATGGTTTATGTGGACACCAATCTTTTACCATTGCGTTTATTACTATTGCGTTTCGTTCAGTGAGTGAGAGCGCTGGAGGCCTAATTTTCCACCCTTTCCTCTTTCCTCAGCTCGCTCATTCCCTTCACCTATATCATTACCAGCCGCCATAGTGCGGGGCCACCATACTAGCAGCTTCAAAGACGTTGGCTTTTGGAGTGGTGGCCACCTCTTCTGGATACCACTGACTGCTTACCATCAGGTAGGGTGAAGTCACTTTGCTAGAGTGATAAATATTAAAATATTACTACGAATACCTAACGATAAAAAGACCTAAAAGATAAAAATATTGCTACGAATACCTAAACACGTATTGTCTTCTAAATGAATGTATATATTTTATGTCTATCTCTTTTTGTACAACTAGTATTAATAAACATACAAGTACTTACAAGTAGCTCATCGATGTTATATTATGAGCATTTATATACTTTTCAAATAAAATACAGTAATTAATGAAACGCTATCATAAATTAATGACCCAAATACATTCGTGTGTGGTCTGTTAGCGTAGTTAATGAACAGACGTTTTGCAAACTTCTGTTTAATTCTCAACGTCCATTATAGTATTAACTAGCTGTGCCCGCGACTTCGTCCGCGTGGAATAGTGATTTTGGGCAGCATTTTTTGAATATATCTTTTGGTTTGTTTTGAATTATAAACATCTTCGTTTAGGTGAATAAGAAAAATCTTTACAGTAAATGCTTCTCTATCTACGATATTAGACGTATAGCCATCGCGGATCAAAGCCATACAGGCTGCTAGGATTACTTACACGTGGCAAATCCACATAAAGCTGGCCATGCGAAAAACAGTTAATATTTAGATCCACACTCATTAATTGTCATCGCGAAACATAGGCTCACTGGAAACTGAACTCGTTTAAAACTAAACGGGAAATTGTTTGGAATGAAAGGAATCCGAGGAATAAAAACGCTGTAAGTTTTTTTTTTTATATTAGCCTGCCAAAGTGCCTCTACTCTGGCTGATGGTAAGCAGTCAGTGGAATTTAGAAGTAGTTGACACCATTCCAAAAGCCAAACTACTGGTATGGTGGCCTTCACTATGGCGGCTTAGTGAGATGCTTCTTCACGCCTCGCTTAAAAGTCCCAGGATGAAAGTTAGGTGGGAACACATGCGCTGGTAAAGAGTTTCAGGCTTTAATTGAGCGACAAAAGTATAAAGTGCTGAACCGTTTGGTTCGAGACCCTTTAGATTGCACTGTGAAAGGGTAGCACTTCAGTCCCGCACGTGTCGTTCTGGATAAAAAGGGAGAGGGTAGAATTAATTTAAAGAGCTGTTGAGAAGACTCTCCGTGGTAAAGGCGATAGAAGACGGCCGTTGAGGAGGCGATGTCTCTTCGCAGCTGTAAAGGCTCAAGGGTCTTAGGCCTCCGGGCTTCCATGATACGGACTGCTCGCAAAAGGCCGCCGTACCGTCTCGAAAATGGTCGCCGGGTTCCACTACCCGGTCACCAACCTGCACGACGAACCACTCCGAGATTATGCGCAACCTGGTGGGGCAGTCTCAGTCTCAGTTTTTTTTGGTTAGGTCTAATTGGGCCCTTGTACAATGCCGCGGGCGGCTAGCGGCACCACCGTTTATACGGGTCTCCCTGGCCGGCGGGGTGACCCACACCACCCACACAATGACTCCGCAGATACTCAGCTGGTCCCACACATGCTGCGAGGTCAACGCCATCTAGACCCAAAGTAAGCATATTATATGCTTGTATTATGGGTTCTAGAATACGGATAAACATATTTAAATACTTTTATTTTGTAAATAGATACATATTATACATATAAACACCCAGACCAATACAAATAGACATGTTCATGCTACAAATATTTGCACTGAGCGGGAATCGAACCCGCGACCTCACAGTCCATACACAGTACCACCGAAATACAGAGGCAGTCGATTTTCCCTTGACTTTCCCCTCCCTTTCCCCTGACTTCTCCCTAACTACCCCCGCACTTTCCCCTCACTTCTCACTTCTCCCTTCCTTTCCTCTTCCTCCCCCTCCCTTCCCCCTCCCTCCAAATTTCAAGTCGCCAACTTCAAAAGCAAAGATCTTTCCATACAATATTTCATCCCTTATTTCACTCCTATAAATCCACCCCAGTAAAAAAAAAATTATGAGCGTATTTTTTATTTAAATAAAAGTATTCCAAAACAAAATTTCAAAGCTGTAACTTAAAAAATGAAGACGTTTCATACAATCGATTTCATCCCTTTTCATACACTTAAGGGTTGAATTTTTAATACACTTTCTTTGTACACTTCTAGACATTAAGACAAACACACCCTCCAAATTTCAAGTCGCTACGACCAGCGGTTTAGGCTTTACGTTGTCTGTCAGTCAGTCAGTCAGTCGGGACAAAGCCTTTTATAATATGTATGGATGTATGGATTAGACGTATAGCCATCAGGGATCAAAGCATACAGGCTGCTAGTAATGCTAACACGTGATAGAGCCACATAAAGCTGACCGAAAAACAGCTAATACTTAGATCCACACCCACAACTTTTAGTGTCTTACCTTTACTTTAATTACTTAATTAATTAATTACTTTAATTAGTCATCGCAAAACATAGGCTCACTGGAAACTGGACTCGTTTAAAACTAAATGAAAGACTGTTTAGAATGACAGGAATCCGAGGAATAAAAACACTATCAGCTATTCCGCAACCTGTTAAAATATCTATCTATAATATGTTCGATGTGATTCTTTAAATTGGCATAACTTTTTTATTTATGAACCGATTGACATAAAACAAACACTAAATGTTAAGTGAAGCTTACCACAATATATTAGTGAAAACCATATTTAAATCGGATAAGCCGTTTCTGAGATTAGCGTGCACAAACGCACAGACAAACAGACAAACAGACAAACAGACAAACAGACAAACAGACAAACAGACAAAAATTTTAAAAATCATTGTTTTGGGTTCTATTTGCGTTGATATAGGTCCTAATAGTATTTTTTCTCATATATCTTCCATGTACAGACAGCGATCGGTTACATTTTTATTATATGTATAGAAATAAAAACACTATCAGCTATTCCGCAACCTGTTAAAATATCTATCTATAATATGTTCGATGTGATTCTTTAAATTGGCATAACTTTTTTATTTATGAACCGATTGACATAAAACAAACACTAAATGTTAAGTGAAGCTTACCACAATATATTAGTGAAAACCATATTTAAATCGGATAAGCCGTTTCTGAGATTAGCGTGCACAAACGCACAGACAAACAGACAAACAGACAAACAGACAAACAGACAAAAATTTTAAAAATCATTGTTTTGGGTTCTATTTGCGTTGATATAGGTCCTAATAGTATTTTTTCTCATATATCTTCCATGTACAGACAGCGATCGGTTACATTTTTATTATATGTATAGATGTACTCCATGATTTTAGCCTTCGACCTTTAATAGACCATTATTATATTTACTTGTTTATTTTAAGTATTTTGTTTCAATCTACATAAATTGTATCTACGTTTGTTATTAATGTCAGGATATTCTTTGATTAATCCGTGATATTGTCAATTTGTCATACCAGAATACCATCCATCTTGGCTCTAACAGAATAACAGCGCTGCTTTGTTCGCAAGGTGGCACAAAGCTGAGTTAGGGCCATTTTGTATCTCACTAAGTTTGTTACTTTTATTTTTTATTTATTATAATGTATTGTTGATATGTTCTGTAACTAACTTGTTGAGAACAAATAAATGTTTTTTCTTTCTCTTCTTTCTTTCTAATAGCGATCTGACATTTAGACATTCAATTTTGCCGTCCATTCATTAATCACCGAAGACACCATCTACCTACAAAGTAACCATTAGGCTGTAAAAACATCGATAGATTGTTTTGCGTGAAGTAATCGCTAACGCAAACGTTCATTAATCCTTTATACAAGCAAACATACAGCTTTAAGTAAATCCTTCAAATAATCCACTACGAAAAGCCGACAAGTCTCTGTCAACACTCTACGAACGCGATTTCCTTAGCAAGCGTCGAAGTTCTCCACGTATTTACATTTTCACACATAAAGTAAATTTTCTCGTATCTAGAAGTTTGAGTGCGGAGAAACGAAAATAGCGATTCATCACAAGTTTTAATCTGTTCTAAAGTATAGCCCACTTGCGGTCATATATTCCGCACACGAGCGGCCAAAACGCTGCCATTAAACTGCCCAAAAATTTCATCTCTTCTTGTGGATGAGCAGGCGACTAAGGGAATATCAAATAACCAGCTAACGATCAACAGCGTTAGTTGTGTTCACAAACAAAAATAAATCACCATACTGCGCTCTCCAATCCGCCTGCCCAGGTATGACAAAACTCTTTGGAAGAAGCTTATATGCAGTCGTGAACATCTTCGAGTTGAACATTTAATGATATTACATACCTTAAAAACGATTTTCAACATAAATCAGTCGTAAAAATACTTACACATATTAAACAATTTATTAATAAAATAATTTATTTTATATTTATAATGTTTGGTTAACACATAGCAATTTACCATAATTCAATAGTGGCTGCTAATTATTGCCTTATAATTAAATACAGGTTGTTGGAATTCAAATAATACGCTTTGAGCTTTTCTCCTGAGTAAATCATATAACTGTTATGGGAGCCAGTAAATAATACTGCCTACACGACCGCGTAGGCGATATATATGCCAGGGCTATGTCATTACTTGTTGCTTTATAACAATTGAAACTATTTAATTTTGGCAATTAAATAATTCGAGTTGGTTTTGATATTATTCCCAAGACCATGGTCTGAAATATTTTTGGATTCTGGAATAATTATGTCTTAAGGTCATAATGTTTTCCATATTAAATTATGAAGTAATATAATAATCAAAAATCAACTACTTTCACGTCAATATTCAAAGGCTCATTATAATTATCGTTCCTATCTATGCGTCATTGTATTTAAAAAGTAGGCAAGTATTAAGTCTTACCTAAAATATCTAAGTCGGTAATTATACTTTAATCCTGTACTAGCTCAACCCTGCTCAATCAGAGCAGGATTGAGCTAATACAATTGCGACTCTTGTAAGTAAGACATTCCGATGGAGACAAAGTTATTTGTGATTTAGACCTATAAAACATACACGGCACCACGTACAAATATTATCTATATAATTAACAGTTGGCAAAAATAGATTTCTAAAACGAAATTTGTCATGATACATCACAAGAATCGGAGCTATTTATAGTTCTTCCTCTAGCTCTGATTTGAGTACTGACCATTGGAAAACTGATACAAATGGCGCCCTTTTGGTAATATTCCCAGCGCTACTGTCTAGCATCTTCAAAATTCTGTATTCATCAGTTTCATGCATATAGTAGCATTCTCATATGTAGCTAATACTGTTCTCGAAAAATTGGATAAATATTAATCATGTAAGGACGCAACAGTAAGATGGGCGCCGTAACCGAAATCAGCATGTAGGCATTTTTGTAGATAATCTATGTACCTACTTTGTGATACATCTAAAAGTAAAGGTGTATAATATCTGTTATACAGTCTTTAAACGAATAATTATTATGGTAGAGGCCTGAGGTCTTGAGGTTTCGGTTTTAAGGTCATGCCACTGAGTCATCTCCATCGGTAAATGATTAATAGCATTTTGGTGTCAAGTCAAATCTGGAACACCGGTAGTAATAAACTAGCTCTTATTACCTAACAATATAGGGTGTCTAGTGTGTAGGCCTTCGTGTCACATCCCTGTATCTTTCTTATTATGTAGATGTACAGTTACTATCAAATCACTTCTTTTTTCCAAAAACGAGTTTAATCGTCCGTCTGTTCTAAACGAATTTGGCGTGCAATGTTTGGACTGTGTTGGTTAGTGGCTAACCTCTACCACAATAGCGAAATATTTTACTAGAACAAGAATTTAAGCCTCGCATTTACAGAAAAATATTTATACGGAGTATGTTGTAAAAAACGATCAGTTCATTGAACTCTGTTGTTCATAATTGTATATACATACTGTAACATAATTATTTAGAATGTCAGATTGATTAACACCTATTAGTTACAGTATCAAGTCTTTGTTAGCGTCATTCATAATAAGTATTTCAATGCGGCTTATCTTCTGTTTACTCTGGTATTTGGGATCACCATATTTTTTTATTTTCTATTCTCTTTCATTAGCCGTTATCTGAACATACACACTGCCTTTTCTTTTATGTAATTATTGACGCACTTTAATGACATCTTTTCTTTGGTCTTTTACCCCCTTTTTTGATCTCTCTACGCTTTAACATACCTATTTGCATGTGTTATAATTCAAACTAACTGTATTTATAATGAAAATTTGTGAAGTTCTAGAACTTGTATCTTCGCAAACAGAGTTGCAGACGAATGCTAGTATTGTATATATTTTACTTCCATTGCGTGACGACACACAGCACGCGACACACGATCTGATTTATATTTTCGAGGTTGAAACGCGTGGCTTTTGTTTTCGTAAATGCGTCACCTAATTAGAATTGTGATTGCATGATGAAAAAAGTTCGCCGAACGATTGTTTGAGATTAAAAAAGTACTTATATTGTTTGATTGTTTCTTTAGTTTATCGTACATTATAATTCCATAGGCGATATTCTTATTTCTTTGTATTTGTATATTGTGATATACATGAGCACGATTCTTTGAAAAATAATCTACCTACATCAGGATGCCCAAGCGACTTTTAAAACAGCTAATATTTCGTTGTTTTGATTTGTTTATATCAAATTATGAGGGCAGAGTACATTTAAAACTGAATGTGTGTCTTTATGTAAAATAATATAATACAATATTGAATTTACGATTGTGCATTTTTGTCGAATGTGTAGAGAAAACAAAATCTGCCGTTTATCAGTTAGAAGTCCGTTTTGTCAAATATTTTAGGTCGCAATATAACAGAGAAACAGAATATTCACAGATAAAGATTACAGTTCCCGATGCAAGTTACTGACATATACAGTGCATTTATACATAATTTTGAAGTTATTCTTCTTTTGGCGCGATTAGGAAAAATGATGAGAGTGAATTTTTACGATGCGCGCGCTCACCGACAGAAAAAGCAACACCCTGAAGTTAGCTGTGAACCTTTGTGTATCGTATCAGTACAAATAATCAGTGCGAATAAGTAAAAAATAGATTGGCGTTTATATCAATTCAATTATATTTATGACGGTGATAGATATTTTTTATTGATCATTTATCAGTAAAAATATTTATTTTGAATATTAGTGGTAAAAGTGGTTTTAATACACTGTTTTAAGTGCATTTATAGATTTGAGGTTAACTGTTATGTATGTATGCGTTGTGTTATTATTTGGTATTTTTAGATTGCTAAAGAAGTATAACTTCTTACGTGCGTACATGAGTACACACACTTTTTTTTTCCCTAGTTGGTAGACTTAAAATAGTCTCCTACTAGACAGTTTCTTAACGCTTTAAATGATCTAGTATTATCGATACCCTGGAGGCGGTCAGGATATAGATATTACGATAACTGCTTACTATTAGGCGGGCTAAATGCTTGTTAGTCAACTTAATGGTATAAAAAATTTTAGAATTAGTCTAGAAGTCTAAAGGGTAGGAATAAATAATTTCTTTAAATTCTGTCTAATTGATGTTGCGCCACAAGTTGAAGAGATTTGATGGTTTTAGAAACTGTGTTTATGTGCATTTCTTATTTATTTCTTATTTTTTTTTATTTTTTAATATGTGGACACTATCTCACACCGTCATCTAGTCCCAAGCTAAGCAGAGCTTGTGTTATGGGTACTAGATAATTGAAATATAATACATAGGTATACATACTTTTTTTTTTGTAAATACATACTTAGAATACATAGAAAACACCCTAACTGAAGACAAATACAAATGTTCATCACACAAATGTTTGCCTTCCGCGGGAATCGAACCCACGACACCCGGCGTCGCAGTCAGTTACACTAACCACTAGACCAACGGTGCAGTCCAATGCATTGCATTGCATAGAAACAAGCATTGGATAAAAACTGTGTTTATGTGCATTGGAAGGCGACTGATTTGAGAATTTATTCACAGAAAAGGTTAACAATGAACCAGACCCGAGGATCGAACCAAGACCTCTGCGCGGCAGTTGGTATACAATACAACCAAGGCAAGGCGTATTACGGCTTGTTCATTGTTGTTGTTTGTGATAATAACAAAATAATCTCAAAATTTCTTTATTGTGTTAAAACATCAGGCTAGTTTTATACATCAGTCACAATAGTCGAAATTGGAGCTAAAGCAATTGAACGTCCTGCTTTAATATCATTAGCATTAACTTAAATATGATACGTAAAATTAATAAAATACATTGCAACGTCATTTACAAACAGTACCACTAAATTAATTTATACATCATGACACGTGATGATTAATTATCCACAAACAAACAAATTGGATGTGGATCATCGATTTAATTAAAAATAGATGACCATTGATACAATTATTACCGCAATTTTAATTTTAATATTATATCAAACAAGTTTTAATACCCATCAACAACACACAGAGGTTGGTATAATTTATTAAGGTGTTATATATAGTGTTTTCCTTTAGATTTAAGATAACCTGTTCTTATAACAATAGTACGAAAGGTCCTTTTTCATATAAGCTAGTACATAGTCGTTGTGTAGCATTGCGTTGCAGTGCAAAATGTACTGAAGTGATGTAGGAGGATTTTTGTTATGCGATGCAGTGCGACTTGTCGTAATTTGCGCTCGCCTTTATTGGGCATTTGTATTGACTAACACTCACATTTTTTTTATTTAATGTTTTTTATAAAATTGAGGTTATTTGTCATAACTGCCACGTCTTGCAAATGAATGTGCGACAGCAATGGTGCCATTCTTATCATAGTATCCTGAAGATTCTGTGAGTGGGTAATTATGTTGTCGCCTGACTGATTGTATTAAGCCCTAGGTTATAAATATATAAGAGTACTTAGCTAGTACCTAAGCTATAAAATCACTAAATCACACATTACTATCACTTTTTCAAAATACAAGATATTTAATGCCGTCATGTTGGGACTTTACGCCTAATTGTTGCATTTATTAGGATAAAAATGTGTTTCATAAGAGCCTATTCACACAGCGATCCATTTTTCAGGTTCGATACGGTTTTATTCAACTATGACGTATGTAGTTGTACGAGCGAGATAACACGACTGTATTCCGAATCCAGTAAGAATGCGTTCTTATCGATCTGTTCATTTTGTCGGATCGGTATTTTAGACAGTCGTGTGTATTAACTTAAATATGGTTTAGGCATTACTTCCAATAGCTACGTATCCGTTAAAACTGATCCTGTAAATACTAACGTTCTATGTGAACGCGCATTAGGACTTGTCACAAATAACCCAAAGTGACAAGAGCGAAACCACAAAAGCATTTTAGTACTGTATAACTTCTAATAACTGTAGTTACGTGTATAATCAACAAATAAATGCCTAAGAATGATATAGTACAGTCCTAAATAAAAGCAATAATTCTCTTCATTCTTTCTCCGACTTATATTAGGTTTAGAATGTGTGCTACATACATTTCCATACACAATACGTTGACAAGCTCAACTCCGTTTCCACATCATTTGATACCAGTTTCTTCACGTATATCATTCTTTTGTGAGTCGTAAAAATATTTCATTCTATGTCATATAAATAATGTGATGACCGTATTCAAGCTTTATAACTTGTTTGTAGTGAATCAGCTGTTAGTATTAAATCAATGTTTTATTGCTAACAATCCGTTATCTGTTTGTCGAACGAGATGGTACTTAAATGGTCTGTTTATATCTTTAGTTTATAAACTCGCACATATTCAAGCACCATGCTGTATATACCTTCCGCTAGTAATAAATAGAAAAAAATGTTTTGTTGTACCCTCAGAATACAGACCGATTTTCGGGATACAAAAGTTTTTATCAAAATCGGTTCTCGGTGCTGAGTTGTAGCATACACATACACACAAACATATATATACCGAAAATTAAAAAGTACAAGAATACTATCGGTACAATCACGCCTACATGCTCATCACTGTGACTCTAGTAAGCCATGATTTAAAGAAAAGAATCCTTACGTACACTGAGCTATGATTGTTGATAGTAATACCAACTTACTGCCTTGGACAACGCGAACAATTTATTTAGTACTGAGTGTAAGCGTTAGAAATATTAAACGTACAATTTGTGCATAAAGTTAATAAATAAATATAGGTTGAAAACACTAACCGTGATATTATCAATCAATCAATCAATCAATTAGTTATTGATATTTTTTATAAATAAAATGTATTTGCATTGTCATATGTTGCATATTTTCGTAATTAGTATAGGAAAAAACATTCCATGAGTTCTAAGTCGAATTAAAACTTAATCTTTTTTAATCTAATACTAATTATACGCTTACTTGCACAAGTAAGTATTACAAAATTATCTAATGTCACATATCACGGATCAAACTTGACACATTACACGATCCCGACAAACAAGTGCTTAACTAATTTCTCTCTACATCGAAGTTATTAAAAATATCCCTTTTAATATTGATGGTCCATTACTGGTAAGCTTCTACGATGTATCGTTTCTTTGTAACACAACACCGCTACGTCAAATTCTAATTGATGCTGTCAGTCAGTATAAATGGGCTTTAACAATACTGGAGCTGGTATTCATTTGATCGTCCCTTGGGAACGATCCCTGAGCTTCGATCAACTGTTACCATTTTATATAAAGAGAGAAAGTTAAAAGAAATACAACTGCTGGAGTACAACTTTGATGAAGGAAAACAAATGCCGAAGAAAACAAAATATGTAAGGAAGCTAGAGTAATTTTAATAATGAAGTATAAAAAATAATAATTGATGTCGTATTGAGAAATATAGAATATACTTTTTGTTTCTTGCATCTGTTTGTTAGTATACCTCTTATATATAAACAGATATGCAGGTATATTTCTTTTACATTGGTATGTAAAATTATCAATTATAATTGATAATCCAATAATTTGTTATCAAGAGCTACAAAATGCCAAGGCAGTATGCAAACAGACGATTTATACAATTTGCCTGCGACATATAGTCATATACATGGTTTAAAATAAGAAACCTGGTCTATAAGTAATACAAATTGGTTTAAAATTATTTGAAACAAAAGTGTATCTTTTGTAATGTATCATTCTAATTAATTGTATAATCATAGCTATTTTACTATCTTTATAAATATCTTTAGATAAAATTTCAACAAAAATGCTTGACAACCTAAAAATATTACAGAAAGCTATTGTAAATGGTAATCAAGTTGATAAATTAAATTTGCACTTAGACCAATTTGAAATAAAATGTATAAAGAAATAGTACTTAACGAAATAAAAAGAGATCCTCCGAGTTTTATTGTCAGATGATAAATAATATACGAATTATTCTATTCTCTGAATGTGTCTAAATTTATTCTACAAATCTAGTAGGTATGAATCTGTGTTTTGAACATTAATCTTTTGGTTTATTTGTTAGTACATTTATTTAGTGTTTTAATATTGTAGACTCATTTATTAGTATAATTAGTACACCGCTTTATTTTGTCTTTAGTAGCCATTTGATAGTCTGTTTTATGTAAAGGTGCTCGCTCACCGTGAACATTCACCATTCCATATTTTGAGTATTAAGTTACAACGTAAGAATGTTACATTACGCTTGTATTAAAACATTCTAAATTCAAAAAAATTACACTTTGTTCATTTTGTTCACTGTAATGCTCGGTCTGCCTCTCTCACCAATGTAGTGCTTGGATCTGTAACGCACATATTGATATTAACAATAACCATATTAAGAGTTGGTGCCAAGTAAAACAATAACTAGGTATTATCACTATTACCTATAGGTATTATCAATTTTAATTTGCTATTGTAGTAAGGTTCTTATTGTATTTAGTTATTGAGTATTTGCTTGGCACCAACTTCAAAATTATAAAATACTTATTTAATTATTTCTGATTAACTAAATCAAAATACGAACTACTTTGTGGTAAGTAAATTTATTTTTTACTTTTTTAGTTTCCTGTTTAAAATCGGTTTTCTTTTTGTTAAAAATTATTTAATTTATTTATATTTATTTTACAATTCATTAAAATTAATTAAATATTTTAATTTATTTTACAATTTTTAGTGATGGGTAGACCTAAATCTTACTTAGGTAATATTTTTGTACACACTAAACATTTTGGCATATTGAACCGTATGAAGTAAGCCCGACAGCCCGCTGTTGAGGAATTCCCTCGACTGTCTATGGTCACCTGTTATGGCACCAACCCATATGGGAGCAAAGTTCTCATCATTAGAAATGAATTAAGTCCTAACACCAAGTAATTGCTGTAAATCGTTAAGAAATTCCCTCGACTGTCTTTGATCAGATCGATTCCAAACCTTCACTAAATAGTAGTGTCTTAAAATACTTAATGAAAAACATAACAAATGCACTAGTCGTCAGAACGATTTTCAAAAATTTCTCTCGTTTTCTCTGGGATGCCATCATCAGATCCTGGTTTCCTTATCATAGTGCCACCCTTGGAATATCTTCTTTCCAGCAAAAAGAGAATCATCTAAATCGGTTCATAAACGGCTGAGAAGTTATCCGCGAACACACATAAAAAAAAAATATATATACGGTCGAATTGAGAAACCTCTTCCTTTTTTTGAAGTCGGTTAACAAAGTCATCATCGATACGATCAAAAATGATAGTTGACAAATACAAAATTTACATCATCTTTATCTATCTGAAACAAGCTGTACGGTAAAAATACTATAATGGCAAATCAATAGTTACTGCATATTACAATCGCTAGCGATTTTCTCCAGAGACGTTTTTCGATTTGCTATAAATCCCGGATTTAATTGTCCGCGAAATAAAGGGATTAAGCGCAGGAGATTAAATAGACAAATTCTTTCGAAAATCTATCTTTTAGCTGTCATTAACATTTTCAGGAACATCTTTTATGAAGTTTGATTTAAAATTTATTTTATATTAGCTGCACGCTCAAAATATACTTTGTTCTATCCCTCGGGAACCAGACCAATTTTCAAGGTTAAAAGTAGCTTATGTCCGTCTCCGGCACCGAATCTACCTACATACCACACACACACACACACATACCATACACACATTTTTTTTTTTATATTAGCCTACCAAAGTGACTCCACCCCGCCTGATGGTAAGCAATCAGTGGAATCCAGAAGTGGTGGCCACCATAACAAAAGCCATCGTTTTACTGCTGGTATGTTGGCCTCCACTACGGCGGTTGGGAATGGAGTTAGGGGAAGGGAATGAGGGAGGAGAGGAAAGAGGAAAGGGGAGAAATTGGGCCTCCGGCACTCTCACTGAACGAAACGCAGTAGTACGAATACTACTACTCTTACGTCGATCTTCTATGAGAGAGTAGTACTTCCCCGGACGATCCGGCCCATTAATGCTGAAACCAGCGTGGATTTACTACCGTACAAAACTATTCTATTAACTATTCGTTTCAAAGCTTTAATACTATTAAACATACAAACTTTCGCATTTATAATGTTAGTAGGATTAGCCTACCAAAGTGATTCCACTCTGCCTAATGTTAAGCAGGCAGTGAATCCAGGTATGGTGACCACTATTTCAAAAATCAAATCATCGTCTCAAACTGCTGGAGGGGTGGCCTATAACTCCTTTATTACATACTTTATCATGCCCTGCTTATTAGTTTCTAAATAATTCATTAAATTTTAATTGACACAGAAAATTATTGTATTCAAAATTGAATAATTATTATAAGTTTTTAGTTGTATCCGTTAATTTATTTTTTTGTCGCTATTAAATAGATAAAAAAAGTTATCACAGAAACACATAATTACGACACGGTATTATTAATATAACATAATATAGTAATTCTTATAAAACTCCAGTGAGGTGAATTTTGACCAGTCTATTTGCCCGACTGAAGAAATCAAGGAGCGTAATGTTTTTCGTGTGTATTTATGTGGGTACGTATGTCTATTTACTTGGCACGCTCTACAACCTAATGGTTAACATATGAGATGTCATTAAATTTTTGATTAATTGAGGAGTAACTTAGGGTATATAATAATACAATGTACAGCCAATAAACCTAAGTCTGTACAACAATTTATTATTCTATCTATTAAATAATGTTTTGTAAAGACAATATTTCGCTACTAAATTAATATAATGTCGAGCAATATGACATTCACTAAATTATATTGATACTGTATAGCAATAAATACTTGCGTAATAGATAGTATCGTCAAATAATTAATACCGGATAGATTAATTAACATTTTCCGCAATATATAATTTAAAATAATGAGGATGATGGATAAAAAACCAATTCTATTACTATATAATATGTAATCTGAACAGGACGGAAATGAATGGATTACATGTAATACTTTGCAGAATCTCCTATCACATAATGCAATAATTAAGTATTGTCACGTTTTGTGTTCATTGTGTCATGAACATTAAAGTATTTATAGTTATTTAAATAAATTCATTTGATATTGTGTTATTTCAAATAGATATATATTTATAGTCTGAGAATTTTTGCAAAAAGTTTTTCTCAAATTTTAAATGTCTCATAAAGAGTCTTTAACCAATTTCAGTACTACATACTTTTGTAGCACTTTTGAAGTACTACGTACTTTTGAAGTATGCTAGCAGTTTTGCATGGTAACAATTGGGATAGGTACCTATTAGGCAAAGTGGAGTCAATTTGATAGTCTAATGTCAACTAAAACTTAAAGAAAATTTGAGGCTTGGTTAATCAAATGGGTGCTACCGTTATCCCAGGGATCGAATGGGTACTCAAACCAAGAAAGGGTCAAATTTTTAGAATCGAATTGGCTCGTTGCCGCCATTCTGTTGTACATTACTTCACTGATAAAATAACCGCATAATACGAAATGATATTTTCTGTTCATTACCAACAAGTTTAATTTACCTTCAAAGATAATCAAAATAATATTGTCAAAGTACCTTAATAATTGTTACTGAAGTTCTCTCTGTTATTAGTTTCGAATAAACGTAAATAGTTGATGAAAACTTTAGATTTCATGTTGCTATATTAAGACTCTAATATTCCTTAGCATGAATATAATATAAACGATATATAACATCAGTAAGATTATATTTAGTGAAGATAATTTATAAATTAAACAATCAAAATCAAAACAATAATAGGTATGTCGATCGAAACATGATATTTTATTACTTGCTACGAATATTCCAAGTTAAAATCACAGGAACGTTTATCTCGATTACCACGACAATATAAGTGACATACTAACAATTTGTTGCGTTGCTACTAAAATTACCGAAGCACTGCTCAGCTTTTTTTAAAATTATAATATACATCCTTCAGGTATTATGAATGGAATGAATACTCAACTATAAAATCTCTGGCAACATTCCGAAGGCTTTAGCAAAAATATTTTATGTTAGCCATAAACCATTTAACTCCTGTTTACGTGTTTGGTAAGCTCAAGCTAATAAGGCCATTAAAATTATACGGGTGAGCCACAACAGGACGTCCATACAAAGATATAACGATTCGAACGTATGTTTTCAAACACCGGCGTCGTATAATTTTATAATACTTGTCAACAATGCTTAATGTGCAGTTATAAAAATTTATAGATTACAATTTCGAACCTTATTACCTAGTAAAATAAATTTCATAATATATTTCTGATTTTGAAAATAACAAATATAAATTTGTTAACGGTATACAATCGATGCGCGCGTCAGAGACTTGGCCGTCTTTGTCCGGCCAGCGAGATAATCCTTACGGAACTGACTTTAAACACGTAGAAGTAAAAAAAAATACGTTGTTTAATATAAATAATGATACATTTTATTTTAATATCGATATCGATAAAAAGTATCGTTTGGCTTGCAGTATCCTAATATGAATAGACGTGATTAAATGTAACCAACCATAAAATTCTACTTATTTCACATTACACGTTTAAATGCATGTAAAAGCTGATTGATTCGCCGTTTAATATTCTCAGTATTAAACGTGATAATAAATAAATTTATTAGTACTGTAAACTTTTAATAATAACAAGGATATTTAATAGTAATCGTAAATTATATGATTAATCTCCTGACTATTTAAACGGATATCGTAAAATATTGAAATTACGCTTTCAATCGGTGTCTTTGAAAATCAACGGGTGAATCCGTATTCCGCAGTAGACTTCGGTTAAGGCGATAATAATAATATCTTAATGAGAAAAGGTTATTTATATGAAAACTACATTGATGATATGCATAATAACCATGAAATGAAAACGTATGTGAGGTATATTAAGGTCTATAAAACAAGGTACCTCTACATAAAATAATAGATATGAATTTTGAAATTGATCAGTTGATTCGATACAGATAATATAAATAAATAAGGATGGGAGACTTGTATAAAATTTATTTAATCGATTCCCACTCAGTGCAAATATTTGTGTAAATAAACATGCCTATTTACATTGGTCTGGGTGTTTCTATTTAGGTATAATAGATATGTATGTATTTACAACAAAAAGTGTTTAAGTATCCGCAATCTAGAACCCTTAACACAAGTTATAATATATTATGCTTAGGTACTTTGATTCTAGATGGCGTTGTGTGTAATTGTTGTGATATTATCAGTATTATCTTTTTTGTATTTGTTATGTTTTTTCTATCTAAACTAAATGTTTTTTCTCTGTTATGATTTTTTGTATACCATGTTTGTTTGTTTGCAACTATATAACTAAACATCTACGTTACTTACCGATTTGAAAAATTCTTTCATTTTTAGATTATTATTATTATATTATATTTATATTTTATTATGTTTAACATATTTTTAGCAATTTTTAGAAATAAAATACCTATTTGTAAATTTGCAATACAGAAGACAGCAAAAGTAAATTTGCAGTACCTGTAGCAATAATTATTTCGTAGACGTAGGTAATATTGCAATCATATTTTATGTAATTTATGTATAATGAAACTTTGATACCTGCCGAAGCGGAGCGAGGGTAGACGTCTAGTGGTCGCCTAGTGGTCGAAATTCGACCACTTTGTATTTAAAATTTTTATGCATAACTTAAAAAATATATTTGCATTTTGCACTCCTTCTCGATATAAACTACAGGTGTGCAAAATTTCGTACTCCTCGGTCCCCGCAATTTTCGTAAAAAGGGGGACAAAGTTTTTGCTTTACGTATTATTTTAAAGATAAGAAAAATACCCCAATTCTTTCACAGGTCCAACGTGCCACTGCCTTTTGAGAATTTTAATGTAAAATGGGGTGAGACGTAGTCGGTAGTAGATCCACGCTGGTTTCAGCATGAATGGGCCGGATCGACCGTGGAAGTACTACCCTCTCATAGAAGATCGACGTAAGAGTAGTAGTATCCGCACTACTGCGTTTCATTCGGTGAGAGAAAGCGCCGGAGGCCTAATTTCTCCCCTTTTCTCTTTCCCCACCTCCCTCATTACCTTCCCCTAACCCCATTCCTAGCCGCCATAGTGGATGCCACCATACCAGTAGTTTAAGACGATGCGATGGCTTTTGGTATGGTGGCCACCGCTTCTGGATTCCATTGACTGCTTACCATCAGGCGGGGTGGAGTCACTTCATCCACATTATAGCTGTGACATACTTACATGTTTAAACTTATTAAAATTTTATGGGTTTTATAAACTTTGGGCTATGAGGTTCAGTGTTCGATGGACATATTATTATTTGTAAAATGACTACGTCTATGTCTGTGTCGGACTACCTCGCAGAGGTCTCGACTCCGGGGTATTTTACTACATTACAAATATGAGACAATAATAGAATGTAACGTTACGTTTATATTATCCAAGACCTAGATAATTGTAAAGTCAGTTAGGTACTTCATATCAGATAATATTAATCTGTACTAAAAAAAACATGGAACACAGACACCGTAATGCTTCATTAAAAATTTGCATATTAGATTTTACGCTTTCAAAGTTCTTAAGAAACATGTTATAAGCATCACTAATTTCTTCCCTTTGAGTGCCCTGTCAGTCGAAACATCTCAATTAAAGCATGGCGTATTTTTAAATGCGATTTTTATGACTGTGTTTATATCCCTTACTACATTAAGTCACAATTAGTCCATTTGTTTTGCATATATTAATGTTAAAAATAAGTTCTTGCAATATTTATTTTTATGGCTTTATCCAGCTGTTACCCTTCATAAGTTTAGATTATTATGAGTTAAATTTTAGATAAATATTAATGAAATTGCTTTTTATATTCTTAGTGGAAGCTTAGGTATAAGTATATAGTAACCAGATGCTGTGGGCGTCGATTGGGCTTTACAATTGTAATATAGCTAAAGTACCTATAGGTACTAAGATTCAATGTCTTAAATTAGATTCCAGAGAAAGAGTTTAAAAATAAAATATATAATCATTTTATGAAGAATTCGTCTTGGGACTTGGCGTTATTTAATTATGGATATTATTTTTTAAAAGTTAAATAGCAGCTTGAATAAAGTATTATTTGGCTATAATTATAACAATACCTAGCTTCCCGCAGCGCGGTTTCACCCACGTCTTTGGTTACTGCTCTGCTACCGTCGCAAGTAGCGTGATGTTACATAGCCTATAACCTTCCTCAAGAACTGGGCTATCATACGCAAAAAGAGTTTTCAAATCCGACTGGTAGTTTCAGAGATTAGCGCGTTTAAACAAACAAACAATATTTTCCGCTTTATATAATAGTACCTATAGATTATAAACAATAAATATTAAAGATATAGGTAAGATGTATCTTTATTTTGTCGAAAACAATACTGAGAATGAAAACAGTTATAGTAATGCAAAACAAATTATACTACGCAAAATATTTGAAAGAAGCTTTTACTTTATTGGTGGGGACTCAAAGTTTTCCCTACGTGTTGATATGAAGATGTTATGAAATAAAAAGCATTACGGTGTTCATACTAAACGTGTTGTATGTTTCAATTCATATCCATTTAGTAACATTTAATGGATTTGTTTCGTTCTTGGATTGTGTTAAATAAAAATTATTACCTCTACACGCTTCTAAGAGAAGTTTTAAGAGAACAGAAATCGTATTGAAAAGTTTTTAAGTACTGTTGCATAGATATATGCATAACAACACATCTTACTTAGGATTGGTTATGAAAAGGTTGCCGTATAATACCGAAACTTCTCCAAAAATACTATATTAATTTCGTATTACACATTTGTTTTTAGGTAGTGAAAATGTGATAAAAGTGGCTTGAAGACGTAGTCCACCCACTTACCAATATTTTGGTAGGTTTTAGGTAGAAGCTCTCCTTGGTAAAAATATTTATAGGTGCTAAACGTAGACTGGGCTAGGTGCTCAACGCGCAGGTTATCTTCAGACGGGTGCTTTGGGTGCACTGCGACGCCTTGTGTAGCTCAAATAGAACGGTGTATTGTAAGTGTACATAAGTAGATTATGTTAGTTAGTTCAGACTAACCAACTCAGCTGGTAACCAAACTGCTGGACTCAGGTCCAGCAGTGAAAATTGTTTCATTTGGCTATTTAAAGTATGTATACGAATAATGTGTCTTAAATCAATACCACTATTGACTGCCTCTGTGGTTCGGTGGTACTGTGTATGGACTACAACGCAGAGGTCGCGGGTTCGATTCCTGCTCAGTGCAAATATTTGTGTGCATGAACATATCTGTTTACATTGGTCTGGGTGTTTCTATGTATAATATGTTTGTATTTACAATAAAAAGTATTTAAGTATGTATATCTGCATTCTAGAACCCATAACAAGCTATATAAAATATGCTTACTTTGGGTCTAGATGGCGTTGTGTGTAGTTGTTGAAATATTATTATTAATATTATTATTACTAACTGCCGTTCTGTTGTAAATTTGTGTTGATTTTGAATAAAATTATCATTAATTTTTTAATTCAGAATTTCACGTATTTTTAACCGTTTCGGATAGTTTGCTGCTGTATGATTTTGGCTTTGATTCTGCATAATATTTTAAAGTATACAAATATTTTCGTAAAATGTAATTTATCAAAATATACTATTTATTCAAAATAACCTATAAGGTTGTATTCCAATACTAAGTCAGTCAAACAACTACTGAACCATAACTTTAATTTAAACCTACACAGATACAAAATTGTCATGCATGCATAATTATGCTTTCTCAGAAAGGTATTACTTTAGTACAGCTGGTAGAATTTAGAGTTTATTGCGAAGTATTCTCCAATATGCGAAATTTCTAAACATTACGAATTTGATGTTCAGAATTAGTAATATCATTGTTGTATGATGTCTAAGATGTGGAACAAGGAATTTCTAAATTGTATTTTAGATATAGAAGCTTTGAGTGACTCTATTTATATACTGCTTTGATGGAGTAGTGTTAGGTATATAACTTCTATTCGAAAGTTCGGGTCTTACCGCTTGATGTAGTAACAAGAATTTATTGAACTATTCGTGCCTACAAGCCTTGTATAGTGGATAAAGTAATCATCCTCATTTTATAAGTGTATCATATGGAATGCTTCGATTTTAATTTCTTTAATATTATTATTATTTATTTGTCTGACGGCCGCTGGGGCAGAAAGGTTCTAGAGTGGCGACCACGAACCGGAAGACGCAGCGTGGGCAGACCCCTCACAAGGTGGACCGACGACCTTATAAGGGTGGCGGGCAACCGATGGATGAGGGCGGCCAACCACCGACAACGGTGGCGAAAATTGGGGGAGGCCTATGTCCAGCAGTGGACGTCTTCTGGCTGATATGATGATGGTGATGATTTGTCATACAAATAAACCAGAGATAAGTAGTGCTGAGCCCAGGCGTTTCTTTGGTTCATGAATTTAATATTCTCAAAATCCCATATATTGATACGTCAAGTTGCCTAGAAAAATAGTTATACCTTTAAAGGCGTACTAAAAATCAATTAATAATATTTATAATGATTTATTCATCTTAATATTATGTAAGTCTATGTTTTCATATAGCAGTTTGTTACATAGTAAATTGTGGGAGATCAGAGGCCCTAGACAAGTGTCAAAGATTTCTATTCTATTCATAGAATAGATTAAAAAATGTATTGGATTGACATAAGCTAACGCCAACGCTTATGTCAATCTCATACATTTTTTATCTATTCTATGAATAGAATAGAAATCTTTGACACTTGTCTAGGGCCTCTGGTGTCTAAATTAAGCTAGCGCTTGTAACTGTCTCAAAACACCACGTCTGATACTATAATATAAAGCAAAAGAGTTTGTTTGTTTGTTTGAACGTGCTAATCTCTGGAGTCTGTTACTACCAGTCGGATTTGAATATTTCTTTTTGTGTATGATAGCCTAATTCTTGAGGAAGGTTATAGGCTATGTAACATCATACTACTGCGACGGGAGCAGAGCAGTAACTAAAGAAGCGGGTGAAGCCGCGCTGCAAGAAACTAGTACAAAATAAAAGACAGTTTATTCACAAACACTCAATGAATCAATGAAAACTTTAACCAGCACTTACTTTGAAGTGTATCAATAATTTTGTAATCAATTTTGTTTTTTTTTTAACTCTAACTTTAGAATTATCCTGACTGTGATCAATCTGTATTAACATTTTAAATTTAAAAGTTTTCTATTTTTAAGTTTATTTTTTGAGATACATAGCGTACTAAATTGTTAGTAGTAAAATCCAAGTCTGCATAAAATTTAAAAAAATTCTAAAACAATCAAAGTATTTTTATTAATTCTGCGTTTTTTTTATTTTTAGATAGCTAATGGCGTCGCATCATTAGTATAATTACTTTCAAGTTTATAAGCTTTTTATTTTATCATACATTTATTTTTTGTTGCATATTTGAAAAATTTATCAAATCGATCACAGTATTAATTCGATAATTAAAACCCGAACAAAAAATCGATCTATAGTCTCTGTCGGTGACTATAGTGTTGTTATGTTACACAACATTTTGCCGTTTCATAGTAAATTAAACATCCGTAAAGTTTAAAGTCATGGGCAGTCATGGTCAATGTACGCCGATGGACGTTTAATACTTATAAGTTGAACGTTTTTATAATACAAGCGACAGCGGATAGACATTTTTGTTTTAATATGACAATTATTCAGTTATTTCATAACATATTTATTTATTTATTATACACTTAATTTTACAGCAAATTAACAATAACGTATGGATTTTACAATATCCAGTAAATTAGTACAATGGGTGTCCTTATCGCTAAGAGCGATTTCAACCAGGCAACCTTTGGATGGACGTAATAATATATGTGCAGGAATTTAATGACGACGAAGAATGATAGTTTTTTGATGATGACGAAGAATGATAGTTTTTAAACGATAAGATAATAAAATTTATATCTCTGATAAAATCTAGGTATCTTTGTATCAAGTAAGCGTATGTAGGCACCACGTAGGTAAGGGTCATTATTGGGTATGAATTATACAACATTAGAATGTAATAGAATATCCTTTATTACAAAACACATTTATTACAAATGAAATAACAGGACAGTACAACATTAGGTAGTTACAATGGGCGGTCTTATCGCTAAAAGCAATCTCTTCCAGACACCCTTGAAATGAACTGAAAAATAAAGAAAAGTAAGAATTAAAGGTATTCGTGTATATGTATGTACACGAGGGATCAGACCGAAAAAACTCGTATAAAATTATTTAAAACGAACAAAAAAATTATGAGATTAGTATTATGGCTTTGTATTTTCATAGTCTTGATCTAAGCCGGAGATCACACAGTCAACTAGCTAATAACAACAACAGCAACAACAACAACAAAAAGTTATAAAGCATATAAACCACTCTAAAACTAACATTTCCAACTAAACACTGAATCTTTAATAAAACACTCAAATAACAAACTTTAACAGTAAAGCATAACTGTAAAAGAAAGTTTAATAAAAACTAAAGCCACAAAACGCTTAAACAGCTCTTAGTTTATACCTCACGGCTCGAGTAAAAGAGAAGCAGTGATACGGCTCTCGCATCATCGGTCAATTACAAAAAGGTAATCCCAGGGAGGCACTTAATGAATCATTATGGCCAACGGCGCGCCAACCAATGTGATGTGCGCACAATTTATAGTCCAGCTTTTAACTGTTCATATTTTATTTTATTTTAATCCGCTACGGCTGGGCTGGTTTGGTTTTATCAATGGCGATATATGTGACGTATTTTGGAATAGTCCCTTGGGTTGAATGACGAAGGTTTTTCAGCGTAGATATAAAAAGCGTACAGTGTACCAGTCCTTTTTGTTTGTTTTGTGTTGCTATAAAATAATGTAAAATTTATTTGTTTAGTAATAAATTTTAATGCTTTATTAATGGTTCCATTATATTTCATAAGAAATGTATTTACTTTAACAGTACAATAACTGACATAAGACTAACATTAGATTTCATCACTGTCGCTTTTTCGTTTCAGTTTTGTTTTTTGTTGACTGAATAATATTAGGGTTTTGATAACATCTTCCTCCTATTCAAAATTCCTAACCTTAAAATATAAATCGCCCACACTATACATATGAGACTGCCTCGAGCAAGATCGACGTTTGAGCGACTTGAAGTCAAAGGCGACTCGCGTCAACATCAGTCATATCCACAGTATGACCTTGCCTTTATGTCGGCATGATGCGTTATAAGAGGGTCATAGTAAGTCCGTTACACTCTACGGCTTAGTTAGACAATGGTCAAAAACTAGTGGATCTGACCGTGTTTATTTGGCGACTACGTTGTGCATAATGATACTGTTATTGCACTTTATCATATATATATACCTATATATATATATATATGGTATAAATGTACAAAGTGTCCTGAAGATTGAAGTTTTGAGAAAGCAATCGTAATGCAAGATATTGTGAACGGTATTTTATAGAAGGTGATAATAATGTATGTAAATATTAACAACAATATGCCATGTAAAATAGATTTTACGGGCTAGTTCAACGTCCTTATGTACTGTATTAAAAATGCGCCTGTTGGTAGTAACTATGCGAAGATTAAGTCGAACCGATCTTAAGCTTTACGGTAGTAGATCCACGCTGATTTCAGCATGAATGGGCCGGATCGTCCGGGGAAGTATTACCCTTTCATAGAAGATCGACTGAAGAGTAGTAGTATCCGTACTACTGCGTTTCGTTCGGTGAGTGAGAGCGCTGGAGGCCCAACTTCCCCCCTTTCCTCTTTACTCACCTCCCTCGTTCCCTTCTCCTAACCCCATTCCCAGCCGCCATAGTGGAGGCCACCATACCAGCAGTTTAAGACGATGGCTTTTGGTATAGTGGCCGCCACTTCTGGGTTGAAAATGAAGAAAATGCTACTGTAACTTTCTTAGTAACAGCAATAATGCATTCAAATTCCGTCACCCATAACAGGAATTTTATAATTATTGTCATTAAATAACTAGTAAATGCATATAAATGTTACTATTAAGCTGCGACACGATTTTATCCGCGAAAGTTCATTAAACGTATAAATATTAATATGTACTAAATTACACAGTTTTACGATTAGATACGCTCAATCTAGATAAATATTGTACTATTTGATTCCACATAGCTGACATAAAGTTAATGAAGTTGATGTGATATATTGAAATAGAATAATTTGGATCATTACTCAGATACACATTTGATAATTTAATTATGATATGTTACACACATATTTGGTTACTGCACTGCTCCCATGGCTCGTAGCGTGACATCGTTCGTTACATAGTCTACAATCTTCCTCAAAAATCGGGCTCAAATGCAAAAATAATTATTTAAATCCCTCAAAGAGTAATCGTTTAATTAATCATTTATGAGAAATTAGGGACGGTGTAATGAAGGTTGTAAAAACGGACAAATATAATTTTAACGTAGCTCACTTGGGTTACGTTAAATGTTGACTACTTTTTTTTATGTTGAAAATGAAAAAGAAAATATATTTATTTATATAGGTTAATTAAATTAACACTTATGAACGTCAGAGTTTCCAAAATGTCAGCAAATTAACCTACAGCCAGTTCGCTGACGAAGTAGAGCCATGAGAAGAACTGGCAAGAAACTCAGTGACTCTCTATTAACCCACTCAAGTGACTCCACCCCGCCTGATGGTAAGCAGTCAGTGGAATCTAGAAGTGGTGGCCACCATACCAAAAGCCATCGTTTTAAACTATGGTGGCTGGGAATGGGAAAGGGAAGAGAATAACACAGATAAGATAATACTATTCCTGGACGATCTAGTTATTTTGCAATAAATTATGTTCACATGTCCAATTGTTAAATATTCTTCTTTGAATTCAGAAACCCTTTTGATATACCAAAATAAAGAGGTAGTAGATAAATTCTAAGAAACATGAATGCATGTCAATAAAAGCTTGTCGATTTAACCGACTAGGTACTGAATGCGAAACTCTAAGATTCAGATTTTTTATTTCCGGTCATATAAAAGTAGACTCTAAAGCTTCTGTAATTCAGTGTAATCGTTCTGAGAAACCCATTTTGTTAAAATATTTACGACGTAAACCATACCTTATCATTCCGATCCGTTAGACGTGGACAAACAATTTTATATCTTATTGCTTTGAGTTAAGAATCATAAAGTATGTATAGTGTAGTTTATTAATTTTGTCTTGTCCTGCCGAGAGGTACACGCAAATCATTACCACGGATGCTTTAAAGCTTGTTATAAAACGATTAAAGAGACCCATCTCATATTATGCATAATACATAACCATTATTATTTTTACATAGTTTTTGCATTAATATATAAATACCTAAATAATCGGCATTTTTATGTTTTAAAACGGGGTAAATTATACTTCGTAGTATAAAATATAGATCTAATATTGGATGCAATAAGGTTCAGAATCAATATAGGTAGTTTTATGTTGTTAAACTTTATCACTTTAATTTAAGTATTTAAGAGCATCACGTTAAGAGTGTTGAGAGATCCATGTACCATCATTAATATAAAATCATAATGACATATTTCGCGGTAGTAGATCCACGCTGGTTTCAGCATGAATGGGCCGGATCGACCGGGGAAGTACTACTTTCTCATAGAAGATCGACGTAATAGTAGTAGTATCCGTACTACTGCGTTTCGTTCGGTGAGTGAGAGCGCCGGGGGTCAAATTTCCACCCTTTCCTTTTTCCTCACTTCCATCATTCCCTACCTGATTCCCAGCCACCACCATACCAGCAGTACAAGACGATGACTTTTGGTATGGTGGCCACCACTTCTGAATTCCACTGACTGCTTACCAGGCGGGGTGGAGTCACTTTGGTAGGCTAATATAAAAAAGTTATCTTTAAGCAGATCAGAGTATTTGTCTTATTCTGTTTTCAGTCGTTTACTCTTGATAGGATAGTCGTGGCCACGTGTGTTTCTCAGTATCGTCTCACTACCGTTCTCCGTCTATCTCTGGTGAGACCTGTCTTGCGCATTCATTGAGAAGGCCTCTGGATCTGCAGTCATCGACTCGGCCCTGTACCACTAGATGCTATACGGAATCAATTTCTCTTCTTTGTACTAAGTTCTTGTAACTAGCTTTTTGCGGCGCGGTTTCACCCACGTCATTGCTTACTGTTCTGCTCCCATTGCCAGTAGCGTGATGCTACATAGCCTATAAGCTTCCTCGAGAACTGGGCTATTATACGAAAAATATATTTTTAAATCCGACTGGTAGTTCAAGAGATTAGAGCGTTCAAGCAAACAAACAAACAAATTCTTCCGCTTTATATAATAGTATAGATATCAACAGTCTATTTGCAAGTTGAAGCCGTGAGTATCAGCGATCCTTAATTTAGGTGTTTTTCTAGTAGATTTTATATTGTGACCCGACAAAATACATATCGAATAGTTGAAATCATACCGAACTCGACTAAAAGAAGCGTGTCTGTGAACGATTTTATTCACGTTAAAATGGATAATTTTCAAAGTAATTTCATAAATACTAAACTTTATAAAAATAATACTCGTTTCCTGATGGTCCATAATCATGGGATTTAGCCCGAAGCTACTAAATATACGCTACATAAACCATTATATTTAGATACTTTATTTTCAAACGCTCACATACGATTTTATTTTGCTTTTGAGATCATAGTTTAATGGTAATTCATAAGAGCTCGTACTAAAATTGTTAAGTTAAAAAACAAAAATTACATCTTTATTAGATTCATTACAATTATTATACGCTTAAAATATTTAAGTCAATAACATTTGTTCAATTATTTTCGAATTACTCGAAGTCCGGAAAATGCCATTATTAAATATTATGTATGATATGATCTTAGAATGAATTTATAATATCATAAGGTAATACCTACTGTGCCACATAGCGCTGTAGAAGCGATAAGTTATGCTGAGATAAAGCTACGCGTAAAATAAAAAAGCAGCAGGCAGGCATTTAGGTTTTCTGGTAAAACTGCCACGGAATCTAAGGATGTGGGCACGTAGATTGACTGGCTTCTATTACATTAAAACTGACGTTTATCTGATCAGAGGGTCTATAAAAATGGCATAAACGCTAATAGAATTGATTAATGAATGAATGGGATTGACAAGCATAGTCATTAGCGTCAAATTTTTTAATATATTCTATGAGCATTTATGCCAATTGTCTAGGCCCTCAGAAGTGTATTTATCACTGTCTATTTTATATTTTTGGGATATCTCGATCCGTTAAGAAAACGGCCACTCATCACCAAATAGACTAGGTACTGCAAGCATAGTTTATCCTAACAATTCTATTAATATGTGCCACTAATTATCAGTTACGAGGAACTCTGTTGCGTGCCTATAGGTGTAAACACACGGTAAATTTAACAATGAAAACTTTAGTAATAGACATTTCTTATTTTTCCAACGCACAAGTACAACATTTCTTGCTGAAAACGCTTTTGAACGCCAAATCCTTGTTTTTGCTTTACTTGTTTGTCTACGTTTTCTGATTACGGCCTGTGTGGGTCGTATTAAAAATAAAACGTTACGACCAAGCACATGTCATTTGTCAGCGTTTCGCTCACATGACGTGCAGTAATTTACGATATCCTTCAATGTTACTCTTTAGTGGCAAATCCACTTAAAATAATGAAAACAACTAACTCATTTCAGATTGAATTTAGTTGAATTTAATTTGTGTTCCCCGAGCGGCTTTAGTTAGATTTGTTTATAGCCTTCAGACTTTAGAATTTGTGTAGTCTAAAACAGAACAAAGTTTACATTTTTTATTACATTACAGTAAGTAACTGTTAAAGTATTAATTTAAAAGTTCTCAATTTAGTAAAGCTAATTTCCAATTCCAAAAGAGGCGTCGCTCTTTAAAATTAAACGCTTAAGTAAGTTAAGGATTAAAATAGTTTATTCTTTAAAAATCGGGTGAACGATCTATTGCTATTTAAACTAATTAAAATAAGAACGAAACAACCAATTACGTTAATAAGCGCATAGTTTTGTATACATGCCATTATTGAAATTTTATTTTATAATTCGTTAAACATTTGATTGGATGAAAATAAACTGTAATTTATAACCAAAGATTATTTCTCGTAAGTGTAAACGGGTTACGTAATAATAAGTCGTAAAAATATGAAGTCTTGTACCTGATATTCACCTGAGTATCGAGCTCATAACAGATAACTTGTAATCTTTGTACCATAGTTAACAATCACATTGTACGGTCGGCCGGCGTAAATTGTCCCCGCGAGGTTTATACCAAGCACGCATTTAGAAAAATCACTTTTGCCCTTGCGGCTCTGTGCGCGGTTGTACCGACCCAGTTGCTTCGTGTAAATGACATTTAATCACTTCTGTGGAGTACGTGACTATAAGAATGGTTTTTTTTTAATTTTTCCGTTCACTACCTAAATAAAATCATGTAAGTATTTCTTTCAAAGGAAAAATGCAAAAAAAAGTTACGTTTTCAATAAAATTCTTTTTAGTCGTACACACTAGCCAAGTTCAAAATTGTAATGATTAGTTTTAATACTAAGTTTAGCCCAGTTGACCATAATACCTTAATATTTTATTTAAAAATAAAGCAATAATCTTGACTATTTTTGTACACTAAAAAAAATATAATTATTGTGAAATTGAATAAAAAGTCTCATAATATGAAAGCGCCCATCGCAATACCTACTCGCAACTTTCACGAAACATATTCATTGGTTGGTACTTCGCAACTCACTGCTATTAATACGACAGGTGTACGCGCTCATGAATTTTTATGTGACATTAAATTTAGTGAATAATTACACGATCAGCACCGGTAATTTCATGAAATCAACAATGAATAGTAAGTAATACTTTGAAGTGCTCAATTACACATTTAGAGATTGCGACAGAGCATTTCACAAACTTATTTATTTATGTAAATTGTATGAGCTTACGAGGTAGGTACTTACTGTTTTGACCTCAGGACACGGGTAATGTGGAGATGATTGAAAAGGCGTCACTGCATTGGACGTCTGCCGGCTGAAATGATGAAAATAGGAACATTAAAATGACTAAAAGAAAATAAAAATAAAAATCATTCAATTGAAAATTTTAATTTCGAATTTGAATTTGAATGATTTAATTTTAAAAGTAAAGCAAATATGTGGTCGACTATACCACTATCTCTGTAATGAGGTCACTTGCAAGCAAAAATAGACATTCTTGTTTTGTCATTCTAAGGATGGTTAAGCAATTTATTGTCGATTAAACAATGACGCAGCTAAACACGCACTAGGTACTCGTATGAAATAGTCATTACATGATTTAAGAAAAATAAATTGCAAAACGTATGATAAAAGCATGAATAATAAATTAGTTTTATTTGATCTGATTAGTTCCTAATTAGATTAAATTAAACTAATTATATGTTTTTATAAACCCAATTGATACTTTCACATGAGATTTAACAGGTGATTAGTTAATTTTTCGTTGATCAGCCTTTCGGAAAGCGGGTGTTATAACTCTTTAACATTACTCTAGTTTGTTAACATTTAGAAACAAAAGAACAATAATAACAAAAAAATACTTGGAATAAGTGGTAGTAATAACTCTGCTATGGTAAAGTATAAAGAAAGTGTGTTGTAAAGACATAATTGGCTGTTCTCATAAACAATGGTACGGGTGCTAGCGCCTCCAGCAAGGAACAAATGAAGCATGCTCTCACGTATAAAGCAACCAATTTTTCTAGAGCTCACAAATACCCTGAAAAACCTCATTGCACGAACATTTTAGTACCATAGTAGGAAACGAGAGAGCTCAACAAAATTTAGCAATAGCGGTCCTACAACAACAAAATGCCATGTATGAAACAAACGCGTTGGAAATTCTGTTCCGCATTAAAAGTACGTCCGCGGAAGGGAAACGTGGATAATAGCATGAGTTTCGTTTGGCCGAAAGGTAAATGTAAACATTAGTGTAAGTATATTATTGTAGACATAATTATAGAGAAATCTTTGTACAGTGTTAATGAGATTTATCTTTTACAATAAAGAGTCCCTGGCATTAAAGAAGTCCATAAGTGACTGGTTACCACTAACTAACTATGTAGTCTCATCTGCGATATGGCAAAAAATAGTGCATTCTTAAAGAATCCTTTATGAGTTCAGGAATCCTTCTTCAGAAATCAGTATGATATTGGTAGTGTTCAGTATTATCTTGATAACATTATATTCCTGAACTTTTTTTGAAGATTGGTTTGTCTATGATAAAATGTATGTTGTTTTATTAAAATTTTATTAAAATATGT
Source organism: Parascotia fuliginaria (assembly GCA_963082885.1). Classification (NCBI taxonomy): domain Eukaryota; kingdom Metazoa; phylum Arthropoda; class Insecta; order Lepidoptera; family Erebidae; genus Parascotia; species Parascotia fuliginaria. The sequence goes on along the minus strand of OY720180.1, from coordinate 5,041,477 downwards.
ATGTTACATATTTTAATAAAATTCTTTTCACTCTTCCATAAAAAGCTACCGGTATTGAGAAAAGATCATTATTAAAGTCGAAATAAATAATTTTACGCTTTGTAAGTATTGTGAGATGTAATAAAGCTTTGGTCCAAATGTATTTCTGTAAAGTAAAAATTAGTAATTAATTAAAACTACAAAGATTTTAGTTGATTATTAAAAATAGGTAACATCAGTCATTACATTGACATGACCCTTTTAATGTTATAATTCATATATAGAATATGTCCGCTCTCTATTGTACAATATTAGTACAAATATTATGTGAAAGCTCCATTTACATTTACGGCTAAGACCACACAGTAAACTGTAGAGCGTAGAACTTACCATTTTTTTAAAGACAACTTCCGCACTAGGGAACAAGCCTGTGTCGCGGGGGACTTTACAAACATAATATTTAACGAACAAAGTACACCCAGACTCGGAACAATATTTATGGATCACACAAAGTTTCGTCGTGTGTGGGGATCGAACCCATAACCTCGTGCACAGCAGTCTCTTGCGCTCCCACTGCACCTAAAAAATAACACTGAAATAGTAATCGCACTATAGAATAATTTTCTTACAACGCTGCGTTGCAGTCGCCATTAGAATTGTCATTAATTTATATATATATTTTTTTATATTAGCCTACCAAAGTGACTCCACCCTGCCTGATGGTAAGCAGTCAGTGAAATCCAGAAGTGGTGGCCCCCATACAAAAAGCCATCGTTGTAAACTGCTGGTATGATGGCCTCCACTATGGTGGCTGGGAATGGGGTTAGGGGAAAGGAGTGAGGGAGGTGAGGGAAGAGGAAGGGGGGAAATTGGGCCTCCGGCGCTCTCACTCACCAAACGAAACGCAGTAGTACGAATACTACTACTCTTACGTCAATCTTCTATGAAAGGGTAGTAATTCCCCGGACGATCCGGCCCATTCATGCTGAAACCAGCGTGGATTTACTACCGTACAAAATTATTCTATTAACTATTCGTTTCAAAGCTTTAATACTCTGTTACCGAAACGTGGGTGTTATACTTACCTCTGTCTATTTCTTTACATAAATGAGGCACAATGCTGCGATAGGCATGTTAATTATTGTCTTAAAAATTATAGACTAGGTGCTTGTAATATACGAGTAAGTTAAACCATACATTTTATCGTTTAATATAAAAATAAAACTGGTGATTATTGTCATTCTTAAGACACTCTACACGAACACTTACTGCATAAGTATGCTAATAAAATAGTTTAAATAATTAAGTACCTACATTGGTTCTACCTAATATGTATGTATATTACCCTTAGTATATTAATATTTATTAAAATATAATAAGTATTTCATACTAATTACCCGAGGTGCATTACACTTGAACCTCCTGTTGGATATTTAAGTTTGAATTGTTTCTTGGTAAAACGATAAAATAGGCAGCATAATCCTCAAAAGACGTATAAAGCTTTGATATTTTTACTATCTAAATATATCTATTACCAATAGAAATGAAAAATTATCTATTAGAGAAAAAGAGAAAATAAAAATAAAGAAAGAAAATGTTTTTTATTATAATAGGTATTTTACGAATAATGTGCTTCAGATATAATACCTATTTCTCGTTTAAATAGAGTAGTCCTCCAAGAAATGTCATTTCAACAAGATATAATGTTTCTTTGGAAGACTACACCTAAATTGCACTGCTACCTCTCGTTTGGAGTTAGGTAAGAATTTAAAACTAGAAGATACCATTCTGTCTTTTTAGCTGTGCGATAACGACCACACTTTTACGCAAAACAAAAAATAAACTTTTACTTATTCTACAGTCATTTATAATTAATTCTCTTTTCCGCACATTTTATAACTAACAAAGTCTTTCTAACGAGGCCCTAGACACTATAATATAGGACACTACTAAACTTTAATACTGTATCGTCGTTGAAGACAATGCCCTATTTTTTCAGACAGCTTTATAGCCTTTTTACGTTTTTTAACAGAATACTGTAATGAAGCGTCACAGATTAAGATGTAGATAGGTACTTTTGGTCTTCGTAGTATATAAGTGTTTCATTTGTGTCAAGATATCAGCTGATGGGTGTAGCCGATTTAATAAAAGAAAATAGTTTGCTTTTGTAACACCGCAACGGATTTGGTAAATATTAAAACTGCAATGATTTTGGATTTTTGACTTTTTACGGTTTACAATTACGGCGAGCACTGGCGGTAGGTAAAGTTGGTGCTTCTCGCCTTGTATTCCCTTATTTGCCTCTAATACCATAAAGGAAAGAGATAGGGCGGTTCCATATTCTATAACAGATAGTACATGGCGAAAAACTTTTAATAAATTGCAACAGTGTGTCCTATCTCTTTTACTTGTAGTCTCATAGTCTTTGCCGAACTAAGTTAGTTAAATGATTCCCAAAGGCCTCATACAGTATCAGTTTAATCTGCAAGAGCAAAATATTACACATCTCGTAAATAAATGGTTCATGTTTACTGCATGCGTTGTTCCAAATTTATTCATTGCGTGAACACGTTGAAGGGTTTTTAACAAATTCATTTAAGTGAGAGTAAGAGGGATTTGTAGCAGATTAATGTTATGAATTTAGTTGTGTATGCCGTTTATTTTATGTCTCGTTTAATTTGCTAGATGTAATGTAAAAACAGATAGGATAAACATAGATACAAATTAGTATAGTTATTTTGAAGATTTGGCTTCTCGAATTGTATAAAGCAGTAATAGGTTTGAAAATGCTGATATAATTATTAGGATTATTAACATGAAATAGAATTTGTTTATTTATTTATTTATTTATTCAAGCTTTTTACACACATAAATGCATAAAGGCGGACTTAATGCCAAAGGCATTATCTACCAGTCAACCTATCGGGTGATGCAGAGTTGAAACGCAGTAGGTGCATGACAGTTTAATATTGAAAACTAACTTTTGCTAAATCCAATAATTATTTTACTACATAGATATAAATATATCATATAACTTATTACAAAAAAAAAAAAGAAAACAATAAACATACACAAAATATCATAATAAATATACATATTATTTATTATACAATAATAAATGTACATACATATACATATAGATATATATTATTAGACATAGTTATTTAGCTGATTCTGCCAATTTATTCATGAAAAGAGTTCGAACCTTTACCTTAAACGAGTTCTGGTTAGCGGCCATCCTGATTTCTAGAGGGAGGGCATTCCAGAGTAGAATAGATTGTATAGGAAAAGAGGAGTGGATGAAATCAGAGCTATGAGAGGGAAATGTTAGAAGTAAATTGTTAGAAGATCGAAGAGTTCTTTGATGTGTAGAACAGAGATACTTGAATTGTGAGGTCAAATAGGTGGGAGCATTGGGATTCTTAATGATGGAATAAAGTGTTGTGAGTGCGCGTAAACTACGACGCTGACGAATGGGAAGCCAATTCAACTGAGAGCGATAAGCAGATACATGATCATACTTACGAAGACAGAATATGAATCGAATGCAGTTATTGAGAAGACGATCAAGTTTGTTGAGGAGATCTGCATTCAGGTCAAAATAACATACATCACCATAGTCGATTAAAGGAAAGATCAAAGTCTGCACAAGCATTGTTTTAGTCTTACAAGGAAGAAAGTTTTTAAGCTTATAAAGAGCACGTAGGGTACTTGTGACTTTTTGGCAGACTTGGGAGACTTGAGCTCTCCAATTTAAGGTGGAGTCAATGTGTAGCCCTAAGTCTTTGATGTTTACAGATATATTTATGGTATTGCCTTTAAATTTTATAGGTGGAATGGTATTCGTGTCTAATTTGTTCATTAGGCGTTGGCTGCCAACGATAGTAGCTTGGCACTTAGCAGGATTAACCGTCAATCCGAATCTGTCGGACCAATCCCTGATACAGTCTAGGTCTTTGTTCACCATGTCCACCGCAGATGAAACACAGTCGATACTTGCTTGAGAGTAAATCTGCAAGTCATCAGCATACAGGTGATACGCACACTGAAGATTAGGTGTAATGAGATTAATGAAAATTGAAAATAACAGAGGAGATAAAATACCGCCTTGGGGAACGCCAGAGTCAATGTCAGCCCAATTTGACGATAAATCGTCAAAGCGGACAGACTGCTTACGATCCCGAATGTAGCTTGAGAACCATTCCAGAGCTTCAGACAAGACCATGAAGTGGGAGAGGATAGCCAGAAGGATATCGTGACTGACGGTATTGAAGGCGTTCGAGAAATCAACCAAAGCCAGCACAGTGACTTTGGTGTTTTCCATACCCTCCCTGATATCGCCAGTCACTTTAAGGAGCGCGGATACAGTGCTATGCCCGGGTCTAAACCCAGACTGCAAAGGACTTAGTAAGTGGTTACGGTAAATATAAAGGGAGAGTTGCTTGTGCACGCAGGCTTCAAGCACTTTGAATAAGAAAGGAAGAATGGATATCGGACGGAAATGATCGGGTAGTGATGGATTTTGGATTTTGGGTAGAGGGATAACGTAAGCTTTACGCCACAAGGATGGGAAAATGCCAGAAGAAAGGAAATCATTAATGATATGGGCAATCGGAAGCAGGAGTTGATCAAGGATCGCTATGATCATGCGACGACTGACATTATCACAGCCCATAGCATTAGATTTGATGGATAGGATAACTTTTCTAATCTCATCCAAAGCTACTGAAGAAAAATTAAAAGAATCAATATTGGGATGGGGTATACCAGCTAAGTAATCAACGGTTTGACACTTGGTTTGGTGATCTAGCGGAATAATAGTGGTGAAATGTCGATTCATATCTTCCAAACCAAGTGTCATCCGCAAATCGTTACGACGCTGCTTGCCGATACCTAAAGTTCCAAGGAATTTCCAGATTTCGGTAGGGGACGAGGAACTAATGTTATTCAGAATATGTTGGCGTTTGGCATTACGTATCATCTGGTTGCATCGATTTCTTGCAGATTTAAACAGTGTCCAATTTTCATCACAACGGTCTCTTTTAAATTTACGAAATGCCTTGTCCCTGTTTCTCATGGCCATTCGAATGCCCCTAGTAATCAATGGAGCAGGTAGATGCTTCACCTTCACCTTCCTCACTGGTGCATGCACATCATACAGTTGTAGAATTTTAAGGTTTAGCAAATCAACCTTGGCATCAACGGAAGAAGCTGTGTATAATTCATTCCAGTTAGTTTTCGAGGCGTCTTCTCGAGGTTTCTCCACGTTCATACGACCAAAACAGCGCCTGTGCAGAACTTTAGGTTTGGACTTGGGAGGTTTCAGGTTGTATGAAAGGAAAATGAGGTCATGATGGGAAAATCCGGGAGCAGGAAGTTGACCATGGGAAGCGACCAAATTTGGGGAGGAGGTGAGAATAAGGTCAAGCCATGTGTCCTGCCCCTGAACGTTGTGGTGGGTGGCTTGAAGGGGTAGTACATGGAGGCAGGCAGACTCGACTATCTCAAGGAGCTTACAGGATCGATGGGAACGGCTACAAAGGAGATCGGTATTGAAATCGCCCATGATGACGTGATGTGAATATTCTGACCCTAAAGATTCTAGAATCAGTTCGAGACTAGAGAAGTAATCGACACACGGAGGGCAATAAACTACGCCAAGTAACGTTTTCGAACCCTTGATGTTGACCTCAAGAAAGAGATACTCGGCAGACGAAGAAATGTTAGGAGAAGAAGAAGAAAGGATTTTGTAAGGAAAGTCACTACGGAGATAGATTGCAACTCCACCTCCCCTTCGTTCCATTCGATCATTACGAATCAAGATGAAACCGGGGAGCGAGTAGGAAGTAGACAGGAGACTAGGCTTGAGCCAACTCTCCGAGACCAGGATGGCGTGAACGTTAACGTCAAAGAACGTATCCAGTAACTCACTGTGGTGACAAGGTATACTTTGCGCGTTGATGTGACATGAAGAATAAGTGGGAGCGTTGGTTAAAGTAATGTCGCAGAGAATCGCGTAAACAGTCATCATCACTTACAGAACAGAAGCTCTCGTCAGTTAAAAGATTCACTGAATCATTGGCAGAATGAAAAGAATCATTAATATCCATAATTAGGCAAAAATAAAATATATAATAAATAAAATAAAAATAATAAAATAGTAAAATAAAGCTAGCTATTTAAATTATGATAAAGTAAAAAAAAAATAAAAATATAAATACGTACATACAGAGTTCTATGCAAAATTTCCAATTCTGCACCACCCACCAGCAGGATACAAACACACTACAAGAATAAAAAGTCGAACAAACTATTACATCGAAGTAAGTAACAAAAATAAAAGGTAAAAATTTGTTGACGTTTGTGTGACATGAGAATCAAAGTTAAGTTTGCTGTCAAGTTGAATTCCAAGATCTCTTGCCGCAAACTCTTTAATTACAATTAGTGTTAAATTTATGAAGACAGAGCTAAAATTTGTAAAATTGATAGTCAGCTTGCATTATCTTAGATACAATTCCACAACAAACAGTGGTAGTATATATAGTGACAAACATTTATTGTATGAGAAATTTATTAAAAATAATTTGGACAAGTCGATCTGACAAATAATCGTCTCATGCCATTTAGCTCAAATAGTTTTGAATTTTATCTTAAACACAAACATGAATAAAAAGTGTACAATAGAAGAGAAAATTGATATTACTAAACGTAAAAGTTTTGTATGCAAAGTTAATAGATTCAATCAAATCTTTTCGTTTGAAATTGAGTTTACATAACAAAAACTAACATAACACTATTTACAGCACCATTTGAACATTTGAAATTCCCAAAAGTTTATAAATTGGTAACTGTATATTGAATAAACAACATAAAAATGCAATTTATAAGGTACTACAAAGTTATTAATTCAACACTTGAATATTATTCAGTTGGAAAGCGTGGTTAGTAGCCAATAAAAGTTTATGACACCACAATGCTTAATTAAAAATATAAAGTCGAATGTTCTAATTAAAAATAAATGAAAGTCCCTCTAATATGACTTGGACATAAAATTGGGTTTTATTATGTCATAGAATATTTGGGCGATAGACACGTTTGTTTAGTTAGAAGTTAAACTATTATAATATGGAATGTTGTGTGGAGTAGTTTAATATTTAAAGTTAGCTACTAATAAAGTTTATATTTGACCTTAATTATGTTGGTTGAACATGCTCCCAGATACGAATAAAGTTAATAAAAACGTGAAAACTAAAATCATCTAAAGTTAGAAAATAGATTGTGTTTATAAATACTAATCGTCTTAACACATTTATTAGGTACACTTAAAGGACTGAAAAAATTGACTGGCATAACTAATAAAATTTTGAAATTGTGCTTGAAAACAAGTACTTTTCGTGAAATCCTTAAAAGTAATAAGTAAAATGTATCTAATGACTTACATTTTATTATTCGCGAAATAAATAGTACCTCAAAATAATACACAGGTACCAAGTTAAATAAATATAAATATTTTGAGTGATCTGTTACAAAAAATACTTTTAATTTTAAGTAAATACAATAAATTTATATATCTTATAAAAATTGACACGGCCATAAATTTTAGGAATCGTGTACAACCAACGACGATAATTTCCATGAGTAATTAATAAAAAAAAACTAATTAACAGCAACAGCAAAACTTTAATTAAAAACGACAGATGTAATTAAACAAGCTGTCAATTTTCGTTTTGCTTACGTTGTCCGATCAAGGTGAGACATTTGATAAATATGCTGACCATTTCGTATCCTTGACATAATTATTCGTATTCATCCCGGTTCTTATTACAATGGAATAAAAGTGACGTGTGCGTCAGTTTTTCGTACTAACGATGCTACTTCATCTCTGGCTTTCAACCTATTGTTCACTTGACAAGGTTCGAGATAATATTGAAATGCCGCACATGAATAGAACGTCCATTCATCTATCTTTCTATCGCCGCAAATTTATACACATGGATGATTACGGCGTCCAACCCGTCCTATTAATTTTATAAATGCGAAAGTTTGTATGTGTGTGTGTGTGTGTGTGTATTTGTTATGACTCTGCGCCTAAACGACTGAACCGATTTCGATGAAAATTTGTATGTACTCAAATTCGGTGCCGGAGACGGATATAGAATAATTTTTATTCCGAAAATCGGTCTAATTTTCGAGTTACATTAACTAAACCATTTTCCGCTCAGTTGAAGCCACGGGGTGCAGCTAGTAAAAGATAAAATGCACACTTCTGGAAAGTAGCATATAGATGGGTTTCGAAATTTCATCAAATCTCTAAATTTAAGTCTAACTTTTGTCATTTATTGTTGTTATTATTAAAGTGATGAAGGTTATTGGTGCCAGTTGCCAGTACCGCTGTTCCAGCAGTAGACGTTTTTCGGCTGATTATGATGGCGATGATGATAATTTTTAATATTAATAGTCTAATTTGCCATTTTAATCTGAAAATATTAATAATATAATGATTGCTGTATAGTCAGCTATTTCTTAACCGCTTTAACAGTATGTCTCGAATTGTTTACAAGAATTTCTTGTATGCGTATGATTAGCTTATTGTATTCGTGCTACCGTTTTATACTTTGACAAGGTTCGTGTAATAAGTATCATTTATAATAATTACAACATTTTTGATGTGCGTCAGTTTTGTTATATTGTATAGAAGCTATCGCAATCGATTGGCGTTTTCATTGAAGTAAAATATTCAATATTTGACCTGTTGCGTAATGGATCTTAATTATGTATTGTGAGTTGATTGAACTCAAATAGATTTGAATTATTAATATGACTACATTACGAATTATGTGATTGATTTTAGTTTATTGCCTTTAGCGATCATTAATTATGATTAAACCTGCACAAAAGTCCTAAAGCTAGAAACCCTAAGTTACTAGAAAAATATAAACTCTTAGACCTAAAAGCTAGGAGAATACAACTGCAGGTTATGTTTTTGTATGAAATCTGCCATAACAAATATGATTGTATTGATATTGTAAATAGTATTAATTACAAAGTACCTGTCAGAGTACACACGAGAGCATGTCGTACTATTCCACCTTTTGCTACACGATCATCCCGTACTAATGCAGGCCAACGTGCACCTATTCATCGAGTACTTACCGTGTACAATTCTTTCTATAGTGATATTGATATTAATGCTAATAGTGCTAGTGCTTATAAAAAGCTTACAACTGAGAGGCTTAAAATCAACACTGTATGTATTTCACCATCTACCAACTACTGACAGTATTTTATTATGTAACTATTCCATAATTGTAAGTCTAAAAAAAAAATAAAAAAAAAAATAGTTTAACATATAGCTCCTTTCAACGTCTAATATATTTTGTTATCATATCTGTGGTAAACGGTGTGGATGTCACAATTATTTAAACTGTTTAGTGTATTATTGTATGTTTATGTAATATTGTGATTTTGTTTGTTTACCCAATAAAAAAAAAAAAAAAAAAAAAGAAAGACTTTTTTTCCTTAAACTGCTACATCCTATAATAACATGATTTTATTTTTATGTTCGATCTATTTCTAAGATTACACTTTTTAATAAAAAAAAATTATAGAATAATCAGTGCAATTGCCTCTATTTCGTTTTGATTTTAATTTATTAATAGGTACATAAATTAATCTTGCTCTGTTGTTTAAGATTACGCTTTTTAATAAAAAAAAAATATAGAATATTCAGTGCAATTGCCTCTGTTTCGTTTTGATTTAAATTTATTAATAGGTACATAAATTAATCTTGCTCTGTTGTTTAATTTGGGTTGCTATCACATTATCTTGGTTGATATTAGATTCTCAAGCACTGAGTATTTAACACAGCACATATGTCATGTCTTTACGAATTCACAAAATGATGTCCCCTGCAGCGTATATCGTTTAAAGAAAAATACAAAAATCCGCATCTGTTATCTTCAAATTGGTACTAAAAGTATTCATCAAAATATTGTTTTCAAAATATCAAGATTTCACAACATTATGTGGACAACGTAGTGCCTACCGTTCATAATAGCTGTTATTGCACAGATGTCGATCCACTGGACAAAACCGGAATAAGCAAATTACTTATAATGGTAGCTAGTCTGTAATTAGTCGGACATTTTCTTGAATCACCCAACTGTGGGGCGGTACAGATACTAAGAAAATTGTTACCTATCTATCTAATTGTTAGTGTTTTATACAGAATATACATACTTTTTGTTTATGTTACAATAATAATACTTTAGTCAAATTTATTTTGTATCATAAGGATTAACGAAATTAATATTTGATTTCTTTTAAGATAATGAGTGTAAAATATTTATATAAACGTTGTTCAATATATAATTTTTTAGACAAAAGCAAAAACCGACTTTAAAACTATCTCGTCACAAAAGACATCAACGCGTTGTTTTACATCTGTTTACTCCTTGTATACGTTTTCACAAAATATAAAACAAAAGCCAAACTACAGAACAATATTTTATAAAAAAAAAATATGCTAGTAATTTCAGAGTAACCGCCGCCACCCTTTCAAAAAAATTATTTGCTTAATCAGTTTATAAATAATCGAGTTCTTCGGTAACACATATACAACAAAAATACTACTCGATTTGAGAAGATCTTCCTTTTTGAAAAAAGGAGGTTTCTCGATTCGGCCGTATATATATATTTTTATGTGTGTTCGCAGATAACTTCTTCGTTTATGCACCGATATTGATGATTCTTTTTTATTGGAAAAGAAATATCCCAAGGGTAAGGAAACCATTATCTGATGATGGCGTCCCTTACGACTTAATTTATTTGTAATGATGAGAACTTTGCACCCATATGGGTTATAAGTGCAAGTCGCTCGGCTGTCTATGGTCACCTGAGGCCCTAGACAAGTGTCAAAGATTTCTATTCTATTCATAGAATAGATACAAAAATGTATGAGATTGACATAAGCGTTGACGTTAGCTTATGTCAATCCAATACATTTTTTAATCTATTCTATGAATAGAATAGAAATCTTTGCCACTTGTCTAGGGCCTCTGTAATGACAGGTGACCATAGACAGTCGAGCGAATTCCTTAAGAGCAGTCATGTCGGGCTTACTTCATACGGTTCAATATTCCAAAATGGTAAGTTCGTACAAAAATAATACCTAAGCAAGATTTAGATGATGATGGTGATGTATCCATGTGATCTACCCATCACTGAAAATCGTAAAATTTAATTTTGTTTATTTATTAAATTTTATGTCATTCTTTAGACATATATTTATAAATATTGTTCTCGTAGATGAATATAATGAAAATTTGATATTGTACATAACTATCTGTTTTTTCTACTAAAAAAATTATGTCTTACATGTTACAATATTTAAAAGAATTAATATGACATTGTAAAACCATATATTGTAGCAAGCTTGACTGTATTAAAAGAAATTTTCACCTTTAATGGGCTTAAGTAAGTGTTTCTTGAGGCCTTATTTAACTGCCTATCGCGTCATCTGTCATGCAACTTTTATAAACTACTTAAATGGAATTTGGTGCAACTTTGTTTGACGAAATTGGTTTATGATTACTCATATAATTTGTTTCATGAATACATTTATTCTAATAAGAATAGTTTATGGCTAGAATACTGGCATCTAGTCATGTCTATCTCTTTAATTAGTAGAGACCGCTGTCAAAATTAAATATTTTGCCGTTTCATCTATTTGTTCCGGTGCGTCAATAACTTGGCTTACTAAATTTATCTTTTATTACAATAATAGTCATTGGCATTATAAACATAAGAAATTTTAAAGTTGACTTAAAACTAGCTTACTAAATTTATACTAAAAATCATGAAAGTTTGTTATTATTATGACAAAATATATTAAGTTTAAAAAAATAGTAAGTAAGCTTTTGAGGCTTCAAAAGATAAATCAGAACTTAACTTGTTTAGTTGCCAAGAGTATGGTAATGTAGGATCGCCCCTTTTTATGCAAAATTAACGTTTCGTCTCGAGATCGAGTTCTAGAAAAAAAACAAGTTTTACATTAACTGATTTCTGATTCGAAAATAAATTACACAAAGACTGATCAGTAGCTTAACACAAGTAGCATATCGTATGTATTATATTTCTTAGTACTTACCTTTACCACAAATTGTAAGTAACATTCAATTCTTATCCTATTTACCTTTAAGTTCTAGTATTTTTTGACAAAATTTTATTTAAATACTTTAGAAAAAAATAGTAATTCACAAAAAATTCAAACATTCGACAAAAGAAAATAAACTATTTTTGTAAATAATTTTGCTCTGAACTGTACTTGTCATATTGCCAGTGTTACAAATTTGTGAATAACAAAAAATCTATGCAATTAAAACTTCCGGCTGTGGAATACTAAAGGGTTCAGCAAATTAGCCATTGGTAAAAGTAATGCGTGCGAATGGTTTGTGGGGTGCAATCTAATTGCACATCAAAATAGACAGACCGCGCCGTAGGAAGGGAAAGAATAAGGACTCAAATTCATCAAGCAAATTTTAATATATTTTAATTTTTTTTTTTTTTTAATAAATAAATCTGTATATGATTATTTACAGGCTTAAGAATACAAAAAAAAGAGTTAAATTAATACGCCAGGCAAGGAAGATAACTTAAATAGGTATATCGGTAATACGTACAATATTGACATAGAATATCAGTGAATTAAAAGCTTTTGTGAAAACTGACTATCTAACGAAAAAATCTATCATTCACTTTGGTTCAGTGGATAAAATGCAAGCAAGTGAAAAAAGTTATATTTTTTACATTAGCTTATTACTCAAATTGTAACTTTTAAAAATTGCATCATTTTTATTTTACCAGTAAATATACTTTTAACACGTGCGGTATTGCAGCATTTATATTACTGCATACAATTTGTCACAAATTGTAAGCACAGTGAGAATTTAGTCGGCGCCCTTATGTTGAGCTTTATCGCACAGGTGTTTATTTTAGACGTAGCGACAGTAAATGCGTGATTAGTGATTGTAGTAGAAAGATTGTGATTTGGTAAATGACAAATTAATGGCACGTTCTGCGAATGACGATGACGGTTTAAATGCATTGCATACGAGGTTAAATAGTAGGTATATTATTTAGATTCTCAAATTTAACGTTGTAATTAAAGTTCAAGTCGTTCGTAGAATAGAAAACAATGTTCTGGTGGAGTTGCAGTTGGTAACAATTTGGGGTGTTGGATGTGTAGATGTGTATCATTCGTGCACTGTGCATTAATCATCTCCTTAAAGTTTCTTCATTCCCATAATTACCTTCTTTTTTTTGTGATTGTGATGTGGATTTGTGATTGTATGACACAATCAGTGTATATTAGACGATAATTTTGTTCGAGAACTTCAGCAGGAACAGAAACACATTTAAAGAAAACCAGAAGTATAACCTTCTTCAAGGAGCGATGTAATCTTCTGCAGTAGATTACGAGAATTTGTATCTTTTCATATTTGCAATACAAAATTCTTTATAGATACAATCTTCTCATCAGAAATTGGCACGTCACTCGCTTGAAGGATGTTAGCATTACATTATTGTGTAAAAATCAGGCATGCATTGAAGACTGGCCGCCCTGAAGGTTTGTTTAGCGACCACAATGCGCCACGCTAACGAGTCGCGCGGCTGAATAAAACATTGCTAAGCTATTGGATTGAGTAATAAGCGAAAGCGATTTTATGTCAGATGAATTGTGTTAGTAAAAGGTGAAATCAGAAGTACTTATCCGTGATCGTTGACATTTTATGTTCTTTACTAATAGACTTTATTTGAGATAACGATGAAAGTAATCACATTGCTACAAAGTTACACACACAGCACTTTTATGGGTATAGTAGAGCCCGGAAACTTTCAAACGTACAATTATAGTACATAAAGAACTCTCCAATGAAATCTTTGTGCAACATATAAATTATTGTCTCGGGTAGATATTAATTCCACGACACGTAATTAATGTTAGTGGCTATTCAATAATATTAGCAGCAAGATTAAACAAGCTGGCTATGTGCTCGTATAAGAATAATACAAGCCTATTTAAAGTCCTACTGCAGGGCAAAAGTCGTCCATATAATTTGCAATTATTCGTTTTATAACATAGTATACTATGTGTTCATTACTTATATGTATGTTTGTAAAGTTCTCCCCTACTTTGTGTTATGAAAGTTGTCTTTTTTATTCATTGTGTGTTCAAGCGTGCTGTCTGTGCATAAATTACTAGCTTTTCGCAGCGAAGTTTCGTCCGCCTTAGGTTGAATTTTTGGTTACTGCTCTGCTTCCATCACTCGCAGCATGATGATAGCCAATAACCTTCCCAAAGAACTGAGCTATCAAACGCAAAAACGAATTTTCAAAATCGGTTCTGTATACCTATTACCTACAACTTTACATACTCACAAACTTTATCTCTTTATAGTATTAGTTTATGTAAATGTTTATGTTGTATCTGGATCTCGAGAACAGACACAGCGTTTTAAAAAAAAATTAAAAATTTCACTCTTTATCGTTTACATTTTGTACCAAACATTAAACGGCAACGTGTCACTTTGCACAATAGACACAGTTTGGCTGTAACCTAAATATCGGATTGTAGCATAAGCACTACGAAAACGTCGCTGCTTATTCTATTGAATAAAATATATGTGACTTGTGGTGACAACGTCTAATAGTGAAGGATTAAGTTGTTACTTGGTTAAGTGTCAGCCTATTCTGTTGGAATAAGCTAAAGCTTCTCAGTTTATTGTTTTATTATGACTGGTGGAATTAGCATCTTCGGTATTGTTTCATAATAGTTAACGTCGCACCTTTAACACAAAACTAAAGGTAGAATAGTATTTAAACCTGACTCGGAATAATAATGAATCACATCAAGTTTTATGTAGGAAACGAACATTTATTATTTATCATTTCTATTTCAATTTCATGTTAATTTGCTTCGACTTTATCTAAATTATAATTGCAAGTTAATTAATCAATAATCCTGGCAATCGATAATTTTGAATGTAAAGTTAATTAACATTTAATTACTATTGATTATTTGATGATGTGTTGATATGTCGTCTTAATTATTAATTAGTTGCTAAATTATTAATTTTGATTATAAATTTATTAATTAGATATTAACATTTATTAAAAGAGTAAATAAGTTTGATCACTGATAATCCAATTACTAAGTGGACTGATTGATTCTTTATTGACATATCTAATACATTGAAAAGTTAAAAAAATTATAATGAACCAGTTTTACACATAGTTTGTAAATACAAATGGTAAATTAATTTATACAAATGGTGATGATCTTTCTTTATTCTATGTGGTGTGCAATAACCTAGTTGTTAAAAAGCAACCTTAAATAAATAAATAAAAAAAAAAGAATGTTTTATCTATATCTACGAGTATCTAAATGAATCTGAACAAGGAATGATAAGAATAAAATAAAATAGCATAAATAATTAAACAAGTATTTTACGTAGATACGAAATTATAAAGCTGCAAAAATAGCTCACAAATAACATCAAACCAGATGCATCAAGGTCCTACAGGTTTGATTGCATATATTCATAAATAAAGTACACCCTACACATGTAATGACACTAGACAGGCTGCAGATTAATTTACTCCGAAGGAAATTGAAGCGCGCTCTTAGTATAGCAATTACCATCTACATTTTATGATCTATTTTTAGTACTACACCTGGCTTCGACTGATAAACAAGTTGAGCTGGTATTTGATGACTACGACATCAACGATTCCGTGACATTGACGGTGTGCGACTTAAGCGTTACGAGACGATACCGATACGGCGTTGATTGAATATTATTTTAGTACTATGCATTATTTTATTTTTATATCTGTACTATCATTACTGTTAATAAAATGGCTTTCGTTAAATAAGCGGTGAGTTGGATGAATTGGTGCATTCATGTGTAATTTTTAAGTATTCATCTTTGCTTTTTAAAAGCAAATAAGAGATTATTTTTTATTATATCATAATTTGTCAGCTTAGCAAAAACTAGCAGCTTAGCTAGCTTTTTAATAATAATATCTCGTGCGTATATCTGTCCTTATAATCGAAAAATTGTTTTTAAAATTATTTAAAATCTACTATGACATAGATACAAAAATAAATTACATTTGTATAAACAAATTATCTTGGCATACGTTTTAGTTTAGTGTTTTTTTTTCGACTATTTGAATAGAAAATTATAATTAGCATAAAAAAAAACTCTTTTCTAAGCATTGTAAAATTTTAACCTAATTTAAAAAAAAAAGTAGTATAAAACAAATAAGTCACAAAATTATTATATTGCATAATACGTATTTTTTACTTTATTATTTACTATAATTTATTAACTTTGTATTTTTTTTAATATATCGTTTCACTATCGTCTCGTCCCATATAAAGGGAAACTCAGACGCCCGTTAAAATGACGAGTAGCATACTAAAAAGCTTTCAATGTTACTAGTTTATAGGTGATCACTGTAATGTCGTTTAACCATTTTAAGGTAGCAGGTGCCTGCTCGGGCAGATTTCTGTGCAACTGTAGTCAAACTGCATTTTTTATAGCTTTAATTAGATTTTAAAGCATGCGCTTAAGCAAACCAGCCAGGGTTATTTATAGTCAACGACTTTTGGATAGAATTATAATAGCTCTTCAATTTTTAATAGTCTTACGCATGTTTTAGAACTATACGTATCATTTAATGGTTTCACAAAATTCAGTCTAAAATACATTATGTTGATGTATAATACTTTTTAAGTAGCCGTTGTCTAACTAAAAAGCAAATAAATACCTGGATATTAACAGACAAGTTAGAAAAAGAAGAAAATAAAATATATCAAGGACATAATGAATATTAAATTCTGGATGTCTTAGGACTAGGAATAAGGTATTCCTGCAGGCAAGTAAAAGCTCCTTAGTTGAGATTGTTGACTAAAGTATGATGTTGTTGCTACGATACCAGCGTATTAGTGATTCATTACGTATTCATAACATCAGTGATGAGCCTCTATACGCTCACTTGTGCATAGATGTCTACCAGAAAAGGGAAAGTATGCTGTTGGTTTTTGGCTTCTCCTTAGGACTTTTACTTAAGAAAATCAGGGATACAATATTCTAGACTGAAGGCTACATCTACGTACTATAAACGTTGAAAGGCTCCTAATACATAATGTTTATTTACCACAAATGTTAAATATTTTTAAAATCATGATATTCTACTGTTAGCCTTTAGAGCACCTGCTTACTGTCAAGTGAGTTCTAGCCATTAACAGAGATAATGATGGTTATTAAGTAAATTGCTATAGTTAATGAGTAGGCTAGTTTATTAAATCTTAGTATTTGTATAATTAACATCAACGAGAAAAAAATCAATGATTCGACATAATGTTTCTAAGTATAATATGTATGTATTTACAAAAAAAAAAACAAAAGAATTAATTATTGTATTCTAGAACCGCTATACCTAATAATGCTTACTTTGGGTCTAGATGGCGTTGTGCGTAGTTGTTGTGATATTATTATTATTAATTCTTGTACAGGTATTTAATAAGCTCAATAGACATTTAAGTAGTTATTACGCATATAATGGACGACTGTTTTATCTAAGAGCCAATCAATATCATCAATATTTTCTGATACATTTAACTGCGAATTTTAAGACTATAATTCCTTATATTTATGACCTGCGTTTATTTTTTATTTTTTTTTATTTTTTTTTGCCGACAGTGGCCGACGAGCACACTGCCCACGTAATGGTAAGTGGTAACTGTCGCTCACGTACGACTCTAGAGTCTCTGGCATTGCTCTCGCATTACCAGGGACTCTGCGAAGCTGTTGCCTACCTTGAAGGGAGTGGGGTAAGTGAAGGGATTGAGGGAAATGAGGAAAAACGAAAGAAAATTGGGCCTCCGACGTTCTCACTCACCGAACGAAACGCAATAGTACAGATATTACTACTTTTACGTCGATCTTCTATGAGAGGGTAGTACTTCCCCGGTCGATCCGGCCTATTCATACTGAAACCAGCGTGGACCACCGTACTATCTAGATTACTTGCTCTGTATCACGGCACTCTGGGCAGTTTAATATTTAATATTACCTACTGCCAGAAGATCAACAAGCACTTACTAATAAGAATTATTTATTTATTTATTATTATTATGCTATATCGAATATCTGGCACTCGCAGAAACAAAAATGTGTCTCTTAAACTACTCTATAACTCTTAAACCTACACGACGACAAAGGTTTAACATGCCACTGAATTTTGAGAATTTTAAAGTAAAATTAGATGACATGAGACAAAGTTAATATTGTCACATCTATTCTTGTAACATTAGTAGGTTCTTCTGGATATTCCAAAGACATTAAATAATGCAACCATAAGATGTTATCTTCCTAAGTAAAGCCGTCTCTTGCAAAAACAAGCCTATCATGTGATATAATTGCATTAGTTTGCACTAAACAAAGCTGAGAACCACTCCAGCATTCGTTATTACCTTCCTTACGAAACACTTACTGCATAATATTAACAATAATTATAATAGCGCTTAAATATAGTCCGTCTGTCGCGTAAGTTGGCCATATTACATCACAGTCCGGTTGCTATGACAACAATAATAATAAACCTCAAAACCAATTTGTTTAAACCTATCAAAACCTGTATAATAGACTAACGTTTCACCTTTCCACCACAAGATAGGTGTCTTGATATTTTTGCTACATTCTCGTACTTATACTTGCAACATTGTTTTCTATATTTACCGTCACCGGTGGCAGCTGACGACCGATGAGGCTTTCTGTACCTATTGTAATGCGTCAAAGAGTAATAAACAGACATGAAATTAGTGGATTTGTAACTAGTAAGCTATTTACCTATTTACCAAATTAAATAAGTAACTAAACCAAGTCAAGTACCTAGAACATAGCGAGTCCTCAATTTTCAGGTCGTAATAGGTTTACGATTTTGTTATTATTATATGGAACAACCCAACTTTTTGTCGTTGAATAACGTATCTAGGCTATGTTTTTTTTTTTTTTATTGCCTACAGTGGCAGAAGAGCCAACAGCCCACCTGATGGTAAGTGGTAACTGTCGCTCATAGACTTCTGCAATGCCAGGTGCTCTGCGAAGGCGCTGCCTACCGTGATATTAATGCTCTCTTTAAACCTCGTTTGAAGAAGGACATGTCATAGCGCTCGGGAAACACCGCAGCTGGTAGTTCGTTCCAGAGCCTGCACGTACGTGGGAGAAATGAACGCTGAAAACGAAATGTAGTGTAATTTTTATGATCAAACTTTTAAATTAATTAGCAAGGCGTTCTTTTCGTGTTAGAAAAATCATCTTACTGCTTACACCAATATCTCTGATAAGAGTGGTGAATATGACAAACTCTTTACTTTGAGAATGGCTTATCACCTTGTAGTAGACAACTTTGAGTACATTTAACCAATTAAAGTTCCATAGTTTTAAAGAACTGTCATATCTACACTGTTTATGTCCAATCAACAAGTTTTATATTCAGACTTGTATTTTATTATCAGGCTTTTTACTGGCTTCTGTCGCGCGCCCTGTCGAGCAATTATTGCACAACTAGTACCTATTTCAAAAAGTTGTTCGTAATTAACAGGTTGTACACGGCATCTGCTTGCTTTGAAATAAATGAACACTCTTCGTTAAACGCAATATGAATCTTATCTACTAGTAGTAAGGTTGAAAATGAAATCGGTTCGAGTAACACAGTAGAATAATGTATTAGTTTTCTGTTTTTGGTGATTAACAGGTATGTGTCTATCATTTTGTTTCTTTTTCTTTTTGATGGCTGCAGGGTTAAGCGTAGTTGTTTTGTCTTTATCTTAGGATGCCTGTTACAAAATAATGTTTGCATCTGCATTAAATTAATTAAACTGCTTGATACTTAGCATCGTATTTCTTGATATATTATATTTATTGGGTTTTGTCATGAATTTGATTACAACTAAAAGATCGCAAAATTTTATGTGAATAAATTTAGATACTAAACTTGTTTTGGAACACTATTTTTAGAGAACGATAATTAAATTAAATGAATTAGGTATTAAGGGACTCTGAGAAGCCGCTGCTTACCGTGAAGGTAGTTGTATAGGTGAAAGAATTGAAGGAGGTGAGGAAAAGGAAAGGAGAGAAATTTGACCTCCAGCGCTCTCACTCACGCAATAGTACGGATGCTACTATTCTTACGTCGATCTTCTAGGAGAGGGTAGTACTTTCCCGGTCATTCCGGCCCATTCATTCTGAAACCAGCGGACATTTACTACCGTAAAACGCTTACGCTTTGTGCTAATTGCGATAATTGTTTCACACATTAACTACTTTACATTATCATATACCAATAAATAAACATCGCACAATCAACACAGATATGAAATCTAAAATAAAAACGTTCGCAAGCCCCATTAAGCCCAACAAAGTGCCGTGGACGTCATAAAATATATTTTCCGATAGTCAAATTGCAGCATCGGCGTCGGCCACAAATCTTTTCCGATAAATTTTGTCCAGGTTACTGCTACTGCAAGTTCTCGTTTAACTCTCGATACAAACTCACGTAAAAGTGTTTAGAATGAATACATAGATAGATCGCATGATACAAAAGTTTGTTTGAAAATGACTCTATAATGCTCGCTTTAAAATTGAAAAATTTCCTAAAATTTAAATTGTTTTTTATTTGCTGAATTGCAAATTTATTCTGCTGTCGTATCTCATTACATACTAAAATGATTTGACAACACAAAAGATCTCAACAGGTAGAAATACTTTGGCCTATTACAAATTTGACTTAAAGACAATTCAGACCACATAAATACTATTTGTGTCGTTCAGCCTTTAGATAAGACAAAAAATTGCTGATTTTTGCATTTCGTGCGTGGTATTTCAGCCCCAATATAGAAATGTCTGTCTAATTTTCCTATGAATTTCGTACTATTATGTAAAAACAAAATCAAACATAAAAATGGTAGTAATAATCTTACTATTTAGTTACTAAAACGCGTTTCCAATATCAATAACTCGAACATACATTTAAATAGTAACACTTCTCACGGCCCACGGTCAAGTCGACGCACACCGTAAATGCATTTTGTGAATTATGGCCGTCGAATGTGGTGACTGGCCAAATTGTCGGTGTTCGTCGAATGAACGAATCCTCTACACCTGCGCTTTAGCACACAACTCGTATAAATCACTCGATTATGAAAATGTTTTGGACTTGCAGCTAACCGGAGATAAAAACACACGGTTTGTATGGGTTACTTCAGTTTTACTAGCACTTCAAATTATTTCGTCGTATTGCTATAATTATTACTGTTAGTCTAACCATCCCACTGCTGGGCAAAGGCCTCTCTCCATGACTTCCATTCTCCTCGATCCATAGAAAGTGTGGACCACGATTTATTTATTTTGTCGAATTCGTCTCGCCATCTTTTTTTTGGTCTGCCGCGACGCCTATTCGTTGTCTCAGCGCACCACATGGTCGTAACTTTGGCCCACAACTCATCAGGCCTTCGGCAGACATGACCAGCCCAATCCCACTTAAGCTTTGCGATCTTATGGACAAAATCAGTGATCTGTGTCCTGAAGCGCAGTTCCGTGTTTTGGATACGGTCCGTTAATTTGACACCTAATACGAGTATACTGCGCTCCATGGCACGCTGACAAACCCCGAGCTCGGATTCCTCTCAAAGACCAAGCTAGAGCTCCATAGGTCAATATGGGAAGAATGCATGAGTCTTCGTTTCAGAGATAGGAGGGAGATCTCCTAAATAATTGCTATTATATTATTATTACTAGTATTGCTATATAATCATAAATATTTAATATAAATTAAATACATTACGGCACATTTAGTTAAAACGTTGAATAAAAATTTAAGCAAAAATATACTGTGGCAGTTAAAAAAATTTGGAAGCATATTTTCATCCGCTATAACGATAAAAATACTTGATACAATGCACCACAGTTTTCCTGGTAATAAATTAAATAAAGTAAATAAGTTGGCTAGCTAGGAAAACGAATAAACAATATTTTAAGTTTAAAACTGCCCACTCAGAGGTAAGCTTGCATAAGTTTCTTTTACTTTTTTGTATTTTTTACTATAAATTTTCATGTAAGCGTAAATTGATAACAATGTAAACAAAATTTGTATAATGCCAATACATAATCGTGCGAGCTACTTGTATCAATAGCTCGTTTAAGTTTGTTTGTTTAAACACGCTAATCTCTGGAACTACCAGTCGAATTTAAATATATTTTTTTGCGTATGATAGCTCAGTTCTTGAGGAAGGATATAGGCTATGTAGCATTACGCTACTGGCGACGAGAGCAGAGCAGTAATCAAAGACGCGTGTGAAACTACTCAGCAGAAAGCTAGTAGCTCATAAAAGACTTGAAGTCAATCTGAGAGCGATTAAGCTGTCTATGTTGTGTTTATTGCAAAATTGTATTATGAAAAATCTGGAAAGTGATTGACATAGCTCGTAAACTTATTGTAATTACCTATAGGTACCTACTGTGTCCTTCTTTTCGTTAAAGAAGGGTACAGTAGATAGGTACCTAATACTGGCTCATTGTAGCAGTAAAGTTCTCAAATAGCAGCCAGGAGTTCCAATTCAAGCATAAACTTATAAAAACTCTTAAGTTCTGAAGTATCGTGAACAGGTTAAAAGAACCAGTTGGTATATTGATATAAAATTAATAAAACCTCCATCAGCTTTCAGTTTAACACTATCAAAGTAAAGACAAATTATCTAGATAAAGCAACAATCACGTTGAGTTTTTCAACAGATTAAGTTCTAGTTAGTAAAAGTGATAGAATTATTATGAAAATGTTGTATTGCAGAATATAGTACAACATTACATGGTGCTTTAAAGTGTATTTTTGCAGTGACAGTTTAATAGCTACGTATAATTAACGAGTTACTGATTGAAACAAAACATCTTGTGGCGTCTTTTTACAGTAAAAATATGGTTGAAAAGACAACTTCTTTTCTGTACCTACACTCTCTGTACTAAACGTTCTGAGTTAGGCACTATATCTCAGTTAGTAAGACGATTAAAAGGATTTTTAAAATCCAGGTTTTGCCAATTTTCTTTTTAATAATATCAGTAAAATCTAAAGTAAACTTTTAAGGACTTGATCGTACATGATACTTTAACGTGTCTAAAATTGACTAAATAATGCATAAAAACCAGTAGTATGTTTCATATAGCTCATCATTTATCCCATCACCTTATTATTCGGTACTGTACAAAATTGAAATCAGTGAGTTCTATAAATACTCAAACTTTTATTGTGAGCCGATCCTAATATTCAAAAGTGAGAGGTGAAGTCGTACAATCGCACGGCGGCCATTTTATTTGTCACGTCTGGTTTGACATCGCTGGCATTTTGAACAAATTCATAGGGTTGACGTTGTTTGTGTGTACCCAATGGTAAAAGATCACAACTTAAAATGTTTTTTTTTAATGTCACTGTCAGTTTTTATATATAATTATGACTACATACTCATCTACTCAGCTCACTATCTAGCTGATGCTTATAAATAAATTGTTAAAAGATTTTTATTTAATAAGGCAGAAAGATAGGTGACAGAAAGGCCAATTACATGATAAAGGAGCCAGGCAACGGATAAAGTGGATATATTCAGAGGCATACAATAATATAGCATTGAAATTTTTTTAGTTAATGGCGGAATGCCTTTCAAAAATTTAACAAACAAATACAAACATGTTTTTGTACAACGTATTTCAAACTAAATACAATTAACTCAACTGGAATGCCGTGTATGCGTTGTTGATATAATGGAAACATATTTCGAAAGAATTTTATTCTATTAAAAAATCTAAAATATTTTTAATACGTTCTCCCAACGCTCATAGTGAGGCTTTAAATTAACTGTAGTACTTGTTTGAAAATTCACTTAAAACTGGTGCATGTTAGCAGTGAAATGAAGTAAAATTCCAACATTTTTAACCTCTTGTGCTGAATAGAATATAATTATAGCTATGTAACTTTTTCATTACTGTTTGTATTGCAGTACCTATAGCTTAACATTTTTAAATTCTTTATATTAACTTATTATATTATTAAAACTTAAAGAAACTACAGTAGGTACTGAACAAGGCTCAAAACACGTTTATATTCTAATATTGAAACATTAGCTGATTATAAATTGAGTTTGCTCTGAAGAACTGTTAGACCTGTATCACAGATGACTAATCTTTCTGTCACGGCAAATCTCGAACCTCAAGGTAAGTAGTAACTTGACTAATTCTCTGATATTGTGATCTATGAGCATCGCTTTACTAGTTACCGTCAGTAGGGTAATAAGAAAATATGACTAACCTAAAAAAATACATTTTTAAACTTATATCTCTTTTCTCGCGATATCACGTCACTTGCCACAACAATACCTAAATCGAATAGATGTAAGATATTCACGCTTTTCGTTGTTCGACTGCTTTATCAAAACATCACAGCATTTTCAAGGAATTCTATTCTACTATTTTAAAACGTCAAGATTTTAATCAAAGGTTAAACATTATCGACGACAATCCTTGTGTTTGACAATCTGAGGCCCTAGACAAGTGTCAAACATTTCTATTCTATATATAGAATAGATAAAAAAATGTATGAGATTGACATAAGCGTTGGCGTTAGCTTATGTCAATCCAATACATTTTTTAATCTATTCTATGAATAGAATAGAAATCTTTGCCACTTGTCTAGGGCCTCTGGTGTTTGATTAAATGTCAAACTAGTAACGTAACTTAGTAAAGTGAGATTGAAAGTTGGGATCAGTGACAGTTTGTGTATTTGGATGCTTCACGATTTGAGTAGTATTAGTTGCCAATATAGTCATTAATACCTATTAATAGTATAGAAAGCTATTTCGTATTCGCAGACACTTTACTAGCATGAGAGTGGCAACAATAGTGCTTATGTCCATTTATTATCGATGTCTAGAGATGACCAGTTACCAGATTACATCATTTATGTTGAACGTTTCCTACCTTAGAAATAAAGTTATAGAACTTTTTACAACTTTTCAATTTGTTTTGAATATAAAACCTTAGTTATTTTGTTCATGGCATTAATGTAGAACTCAGATCTGTTAAAGTTATATTAATTACGTTAAAATGTGTACCACGAAAATTAATATCTTTAAAATCTCTCTTTTACACTTCGAGCTTAAAAAGAACTGACTTTATCACATTAAAATTTAAATATAACTCTAGCAAATAAGCTTAGTATTGCAAACGCAAACTTCTTACACATTTATGAATTATAAAGTTTTTTTTCTTTGTTGGGATTTAATCTAGGACATAGATTTGAACATACACAGAAATAGTTTCTCTACAATTTTAGCTATAGGTTAAGTCTATTTAAAAACAATTTTACAACAAAACCCTGTACCAATGACTACAACAATTAAACACGTTAAAGACAAACCAATATTTACATTTCACTTAGTTCCAACGTTATTAAAAAACATTTATGCATGCATGGCATATTAATATTTACGACATCTAATAATAGATAGTTGTTCTTATAATTCAGGATACACGAGCTAATATAAATTCTCAAAGTCCCGCACGCGGTGCAAGTGTAGACAATATATGAGGATAATATTTTACAAAGTTTAAAAGCAATATTGAAGCACTCTTCTGGTCCCACTAGAGCCTTGAAGGAGTTTGCCAAATGGAGTATATTCTGAGTAGTTTATTGTAAGTGCATTGTTACCTAAGTAATTTACACTAAGAGTACTTGGAGTTTCAGACTATTAATTTGACTCTGAATTAGTTAATGAAACTATAATGGCTAATAAGGCTTGTTAGGCAGAGTTATTTTTACATTGTTTTATTCTACTTATATAGTAAGGTATAATAGCGTTGAAACCATAAAATAATAAACCTTAATTATTTTCAAAATGTAAGATACTTAACCGATATGTATTTGTACCCCTGATTGTTTATGTGTGAGAGGAAGATATTTTTATATTTTTACGAGCAAAAGGCATTATTTTATTATACACAGTGGCATAGGTAGGTATTTACTTCGTACAGTTGCAGTCGTTTCGATCATTTAATAAATGTTCGTTATGAATTAGATAAATGATATTCTTTTATTTTCACTGTAACAAACCACAAAGGTCGATCATATCTCCAATAATACAGTATAATGATATAGTATTTCTTGAAGTTTAAACAATATTGAGTCATTCCAACGACGTCCCACAGCGTGGAAGTTACCCGCTCTATCGTGATATACGCCAAACAAACTGGGCCAAACTTACCGACTTGGCAAATTTTGGACGAAAGGTGCACTCATACAAACTCTAGTAAAGTTTTAATTGTACTACATTGCAGCATTGCCACACATTTGTTAACTCGTGAATGTAAATTAGGTGCATTTACAACCAAGTTTTTGAGTTTGTCTTAGTTTTTAATTACTACACTTTTGTATACCTACGTAACTTTTGTATATTAATATATCAGCTTAAAGTTTAATATGTTGGCCTTGCTTTCAGGTATAGGCATCTCTACAACATTTCTGCCCTAAGACGTCCAGTTCAGATCATAAGTGTTTCCATTGATTTCTAAAGGAGCTGACTGAAGACAGTCTACAATAAACTTTCAACTATATCACTCATACATTCTAGGTTTATTTTTATTTTAAGAAACAGAAACATAAATAAAATATTTAAGTAGTAAGAAAAGACATTAAGTTTGAAAAAAAACAGTCTGACATACGTAACCTCATATTATAGGGGTTGAAACTGTATATTAGCCGATACTGTATAAATCAGCTATTATAAAGATATATTATTTCCCTTTCGTGTGCATATTCGTAAACACGCAACGAAAATTGAATTGCGTCCATATAAATGAAATGCTTTTTGTCTTGTATATTATTTTGACAACCAACATATTAAATTAGCATTGCCGTACCAAAAAAGGTTTATATACATGAAAAATATTCAAAGAGGGTTATCAATAAATCAATAAATTTCGACCACTTCGCGGCCTCATAATGGAATTATTGAAAAATGTGCATTTTAACGCGCACGCTTCATTACGATGCCCGACATGCAAGACTCGCATAAATTGAGCCTCAAATTCCAATATTGCCGTTTAAGATTTCATAAATTACACGTCTCGAGTGGCGAGTAACTGTCTCAATATTCTTATTTAGTGGATACAAATTGTATCCGGGGATTTGTTCTTCTTCTAAATATATTCAGGTCACATAAAACATATAATTCTTTGTCTGTGTCTGGAGCCTAGTGTTTTCACACCGATTCTTACCACAGACTCGTCTTTCACAAAGAAATGGGAGTTGCTTTATTTGTAAGTATATTATTACATAATTCGTACTTACTTTTGTAAAAGATAATAAATCATTTACTATTATTTGG
The DNA here is from genome assembly GCA_963082885.1 of Parascotia fuliginaria. Lineage (NCBI taxonomy): Eukaryota > Metazoa > Arthropoda > Insecta > Lepidoptera > Erebidae > Parascotia > Parascotia fuliginaria. The sequence continues at coordinate 5,014,002 of OY720180.1, read as the reverse complement.
CCGTTATATAACAGTGTATCATCATAATTATCTCTCATATAAGAACTACTTTTTATCCGTGTGAGGATAAAACCAAGTCGTTCGTTAACTCATGTTTTCATGAGATTATGACGCTCGTAATCCTAAATAAGCAGTCAACACTATAGAAAAGTTCTGTAGACAAATTGCATAATTAATCCTCTACTTTAAGATCTTAAGGCTTTATGCAAGTGCTTTATTTAAAGTGGTGGAGGCTTTTATGAAATAAATGACTAATTTATTCATAGCTCGAGACAAACCTGCTGCTACCTACATTTGACTAGTTTATTAATACGTTTAAGACAAAGTAGATTAGTGTCATTGTTTGTATGACCGTTTGAAATACCTACTCTTACCAAGTTGGCTTGGTTTGCTACTTTTTGAGGCAGTTAATTTTAATCAAGAAATCGACTGAACGTGTTGTGATCATATTTAATGAAGCCTAACAAATTATAAAATGTACCACTCAAATATTATTTAATATTGAAAATATTTTACTCCAAATGCCTTGCACTGGTTATACTTATGAAAAAAAGGTGAAATAATTTCACCCTCGAAATTTCACCTCTCTTTCATAAAGATTAATAAATTATTATAATAAGTAATATGTATTTTTTATTTTTTGTAAATAGTTGTATTTAAAAATGTAAATAATAAGAAATAACATAAATAAAGAGAGTAATATACTAATAATAAGTACAGTAACTCTTTATGAGTTTATGTGACTCAATGCACGGGTGTCTTTTTTGACCTTTGGAAGGCCTACACGAGAACACAGGTCTAAAAAGCGTTCGAATGTAACTTTATTAAGATTTTTTTTTTATATATTATAGCCTATCAATGTGACTCCACCCCACCTGATGGTAAGCAGTCAGTGGAATCCAGACGTGGCGGCCACTATACCAAAAGCATCGTCTTAAACTGCTGGCACGGTGGCCTCCACTATGGCGGCTGGGAATGGGGTTAGGCGAAGGGAACGAGGGAGGTGAGGAAAAAGAAAAGGGGGAAAATTGGGCCTCCGGCGCTCTCACTCACCGATCGAAACGCAGTAGTACGGATACTATTACTCTTAAGTCGATCTTCGATAAGAGGGTAGTACTTCCCCGGGCGATCCGGAAATCAGCGTGGATCAACAATAACATGATTGGTCATCAACTCATCAGTGATTCAGTACCAAAATTAATAATAAATTAGGAAATGAGTTCCTAACAAAACATTTATCATATTTAAGTTTGCAAAAGCAATCTCGGTAACATCCTTGCCGAACAGCCTTGCGGAATTGCACCAAGACAAATGCGTGGCAGGCTTGTACCGGTAACCGCTCCAGTTCTCAGGCTTTGTCGTCGAGAGCCTTTGTGACTTGACTCTATCTGGATCATGGAGCTACTGACACTGTATAAGTTAAAAGAGATAGCGGCACTAACGTGTTTTAGACATGACGGATATAGTTTTATTTTTCTTTTTAGGTTATACAATAATAAAATATGTGTAAGTTACATTAAAAGGCTATTACAATTGTATAACCAATTATTCACCATGCAAAAGGCTATTTAACTTCTAGTTTTTAGATATTACCTTCTATTAAACACTGGAAAGTTAAGAATGCTAGATGTTGATTATATTTATTTTGTATCTCGTGTACACTTGCACATAATTGTTAATAGGCTCGTTGTCTGTACCTAGACCACTTGGTCCATTACACTGTATTCCTACAAATAAATCCTAAAAACTGTTGCCTATAAATATTATAAAAACAGGCTGTGTTCTTACGTATCGTGACTTTTTGGACTATTCAATGTCTTGAACAGAAAAGTCACCGTATTTTTTTAATTCAGTTGTCATCCTTTTTTACACGCTTACAGATTGAATTTTAAAAACCCTTTCTTAGTAGGTACCTTTACACTTTAAGGCAAATACGCCCTTTAAAATTCATGTCGCTACTACTAGCGGCTTAGGCTGTGCGTTGTCTGTCCGTCAGGACAGAGTTTTATATTATGTATGGGTGGATGGATGGAATACAGAACTCTGTTTGAAATTTCAAGCTTTATTAATATATTCTAACATAAATGAAATGCAAGGCACATTTTCGAAATAATCTAGACCACAATAGCAGCTTTAACATAGGTATTATGACAAGGTACCAAACCAATACATAACATAATACAGTATTCGATATATTTTATCGGACTATCATCGTTGCATAAATCAAAAGCTTTGCAACAGCGGGTACTAAATACCCAGTTCACAACGTTAGTGACCTTGCTTTCTAATAAGTACCGATACACTTTTAATGAGCCTATAATATCCAAGGTTTGCATTCGATCGTCAAGATAAACTTGTTGGATTTTGTTCCTAATTACTAGCCGACTACTTGACTGATAAAATCTTTCGTTCGGCTTTTGTCGTATCTTACTCGGTCTATTTGTTTGCTGTTATCAGATGGCATTGCGCAACCGATTCCTTTGTTATGTAAGCTCTGGTTCAATTATGTTGGAGTTTCTTTGGATTAGCATTTGTTTCATTTGTTGAGCTAATTGATTGTTTACGAGTTTCTGTTAGTCAACATTTAATGGAGTTATTGATGGGCTTCTAGTTGTTGTCTGGGTAAAAAATATTTTTACATATTTTTTATCATGTTTAAAACTTTGTCATTACGAAATCCTAAAACCTTAATCTTTATTGTATTTTTTTTTGTCAGATCATTCTCAACTAATATATATTATTTATTTATTTATTTTATTTATTCAGGATCTACTACAATTTACACGATTCATTTCAGAAAGAATTTTCTATGTGTACTCCTTCAATTATAGGAGACCACAGCATGCATTTAAAAATATTTAGAACTAATTTAAGTACCTAATATATTATATGTTATAACAATGAATATTAAACAAATTTAAACCAAGCAAAGGGACAATTTAAACAGTAACAATCTGTATAATACATACGTAATATGCTAAAATATTATGTTTGTTTAAAACCTCGGCTTACTCTAAATCATAAAATTAAACTCGCACAAAATGACTTACAATGAAGTTGTTGTTTTATTTCTAAGTGGAAAGCAAGAAATAAAATTCTTGGTACGATAACATACGCTGTATACCAGAGCACAACCAACGGTAAGTATCTGGCTACAAGAAATAAATTCTAATAACCAGTTTCTTTCATTCACGGTAACAACTTTAATAAGAAAAACAAGTAACAGCTGACATTTCGCGTGCTTAAAAATACTGCTAATGAAAATAACGCAGTATGAAAAATGTTTTCGTCGAATCCTTTTACAGTAAATGAGAATTTTATTAGGGTTTGCAGAAATAAAAATGACACGAGAAACGTAATACCTACGTTGAAAAAAAAGTACGTAGGAGTAATTTATTTATTTATTTAATGTCAACTTATTACTTGACAAACAAGCTCTTGGGCTCTCTGATATGTAGTAAGTAAATTGACACTGGGTTCATCGTCAATAGACACCAAAGTAATCAGTAACGCAAAATTAATCATGAAACATCAGTATACAGTTGTCTTCAAGCTAGAACTCGATCTAAATTTCATCCAAGTACTATTATTCTGTAGAATAAATGTTACAACAGCGAGGGGTATTTTATAGTGCCTATGTAATAAAAAAGTACTCATAGCAATTGATGATTAAATTACCTAAAACTCTGTAGGTACTTAACGCATGACTTAGTAATTTGATGAGCAACACCATTTTTATATTTATTACCTATTTAAATTCACCTTTTGGTTTTTTTTAGCTGTAATGAGACAAGATTTGTAGTTTACAAAGCTTTTACCTAATAAAGATAAATTAATTATTAACAAGTTTATTTACTATTAGGTAATATTTTACAAACTTTGTACCTGATAAAGATATTAAATATCAACTTTATAAAGTGTGTGGTGTATAAAATATAGCTCTTAATATAATTTTTAAGAGTACTGAACCCACTTTAGCAGCATTGCACTAGTCTCATAACTTACATCGAACTCGTTTCGAGTATAAAATTTCATTGCAATTTGTCACGCTCGAGACAGTGGACCTTAAATTTTAATCACACACTATTAAATATTACCTCTAGGCAAGACTTGTCACAGATATTATAATTACATTCATGTATGTCGACCTTTAAAATATAAAACCGACAATAATCTCACTTACTGTCCTCCAATCCTAGGCTGATGAAATAATAACACATTTGAACGGCGCACTATATAATTACACATCTTTACTTTGCCCACCAACTGTGTGAAAAGATAATGAAAACAATTAAACAACAAAATAGGTAGTGTCTAGAAGATTATCAGTAATTCTTTGATTATACATTGCAGGATAAGAAATTATTCGAATGTTTTATATAAGAATAAATAAACCACCGACAATTATAATGTTATAAAAATAATTAGCATGCTGTTTTATGAAATATTTGATTAATTATTAGATATAATCTGTTTAAGGATTGGGTATTTAAAAAAAAGAAATTGTTGGGTTTGAAATATACATCCTTAACTACACACTAACACAATTAAATCAATGCGTCTTCCTAGCTTACAGAATAATATGATTAAAAAGAAATAAAAATAACTTAGCAAAGAAAAACAGTCACTAATATTTAAAGAGAGAAAAAGCCTTTATGGAGAATATCATCAACACTTGTCAGACAATGTGGAATTTAACATTAGGTACATTAGATTATGACTGTTAATTTAACTCCTTCTAAAGCCGTTATACATATCTATCTTCGTAGAATATCTCCATTAATTAGTGTTCAACTCGAGAACACAAGTAGCGCTATTATTAATTAGATAGACAATAGTTCCAAAAGAGTCATTAGCAAGTCATTTGCGTTGGAGATCATTTCAAGTATTTAATCTTCAATGTTCATTATATCATTATGTTTTACATCATGTAATCAAATATCTATTATGCTTTTACCAGTATTAGCTAATATAGCAACATCCTATGGTAATTATTTTACCGTTTAAGAGGAAGCCATTTTGAGGTCTGTAAGAATCAACATTATCACAAAATTTACCTTATGTTGCTTGAGAATTGAATCAATTAATGTTTACTAGTGACACGATCTGACTTCACACAAGTTTCTCATTATGGTTTTTACAGCATGATTACAAATCGTTGGAGAACTCGGATTTTTTATACTATAATAAATATATTATACATATAAATCTTCTGGAACAAATTGACTAGATGATAGTGGAAATCGTATTAAATTTTTTAGTTTAGTTTACCAGAAGAAATCGGCACTTTGTTTAACATTATTTAAGAAGGCGATAACTATTTCGTACAAAGAAAGAATCTATTGATTACGTGGTGTAATTCATTCTCAGATAATTGATTTTGAAATGATGTAATGTATGTATACCATATATTTTGAGTAGCGCATTTTAGAAATTTTCATTAATGTAATTGTTAGTTATGAAGCATGCAGTATTATTAGCAACCTTGACCACGTATTTTTTTTCATATCATACTTTTCACGAAGTAGAGACGTATAATACTCGCATTTCACAAGCTATTTTACGTCTCAAGTAATAGGCAATGAACCTTTTTTTGTTTGTTTACCGGGCATAGTTAAACTGTGGGCTGTGGACTCATAGTGAGAAATTATCGATAGAAAAAAACTCATTATCATTTAATGTATCCCAGGGATCGCACCCGAGATGATTGTATGGCAGTACATATATAGTACTCCTAAACTACCGAAGCAGTCTATCAGAATACAGCTTGTTATTATTATTATTAATAATAATAATAAAACATTTATTTTCAAGTTGCATAAACCCATAGACTAGCATACATATTATACAATAAAACTTATAAGTAATTATCACGACTTATTTCGACGTCATGTTACGCTGCGTGGTGTTGTGTAGCCTTCCACGAAAACGTCGATACACAACACCTTTCGGCTATAACTCTTCATAAAGGCAAGTTTCAAGATATTGTGTCGACACCCGCAAAACGAACTACTATTAATACAGAGACAAAAAAATTTGAAACGCCTAAGTGTTAATCGTGGTAGGTACCTATTACAAGAAGATAAGGTAGCCTATGACCTTAATGTTACCTTATCATTTTGGCTTTTTACATCGGTAATTGTATAAAAAAACTACAAACTTCAATAGAAGCAACAACCACAGGCTGGTATTATTATTTATTATTATGTAAATAATAATACCAGTTTGTTTACTGCAGGGCAAACGCTTCTTCACATATAGAGAAGGCCTTCTCTATATGAGAAGAGGCCTTTGTCCTGCAGTTCATTAGTGCAGTGCAAAGCATTAATCACCACGTTTGCTTAAGGCGGACTGACAATATCACATATATCATATGACAGGTTTCATCACGATGTTTTCCTTCACCGTCAGTTAGTAATGTGCAAGATAAACTTAAAAAGTACTGTACATATGATTTGAAAAATTACATTGGTACTTAACCGAATGTGAACCCACTACCACTACCTTCTTTACATAACTAAACTTAATCCCTATCTTGTTTTTATAATTCTAAGTAACAAATGGGTGTAATTTGCCTGCATTATAGTTAATTAATATAAGTGTTTCTATGGTCCAAGTGGTATTTCCGTCTTGCTATCTTTAAAACATCAGAATTAGTCAGAACGATTTGTAGTCATATCTAAGTTTCTCAGAAAGCAACATCAAGCTTATTATGACATCGCTTGAAGCAAAAAGTGAATGGTCTAGTTAGGAAGGATGTGAATCATATTTTGAATCAAATGTTGTTGTGCTTTTAAAATGTTTTTACGAGTATGTACCTAGTGTGTCGAATAATATTAAATGTTATTTAATCTATGTTATTTAAATAAAAACGACCAATACTACGATGGCGACTAGCACGTGATGGTAGTACCACTGATGTTATTAAAGGCACATAGTAGTACCATTGACGTTACAAACCAATGGTACGTCAATGGCAACTTTTAATAGACACCATGCCAGTTTTTCAACGAAGGCAGTTATTACTGTACGCAGCATTACCTTTATTGTGCAATAATTTTTGTATTTTTTTTTATTTTTTATATTAGCCTACCAAAGTAACTCCACTCTGCATGATGGTAAGCAGTCAGTGGAATCCAGAAGTGGCGGACACCATTCCAAAAGCCAAACTACTAATATTTTTTCTAATTATGCATAGAAATGATTTTTTTTAATGTTTAAATTTACATCGATATTTAAAGTAAGAACAAAGCATACAACCAAATTCTTTCACTTCGGCGGTTCATCTTTGTACTATAACGAAACAATGAATTCTTCACATTTTAAATTTTTTTCGCTGCTTAGATATAAAGCCCTAAAGGCTAAAAATCGCTATTAATTCTTTTTTCTTAAAAAATGTGTTTTTATTTGTACGGCCCTACAACCTATTTAGTAATTTTTGATATTGCCCCGGGATCATATCCGGTCTGGACAGCCCTGTTTTAGAGCAATGCCAGGGACTCTGAGTAGTTTATGAGCGACAGTTACCACTTACCATCACTTGGGCTGTTTGCTAGTCTGCCGGCAAAAAAAAATGCTAAAATAAAAATTATTATTAATATTTTATTTATTACTTTAAATTTCATTTTGATCCTTAAAAGCCAAACAATCGATAACTGACATCTAAGGTTGGTATTCATCTCTCTTTATCTTATTAATGCGAAAGTGTGTGTGTATGTTTGTTACCACTCAGCGCCTAAACGGCTGAACCGATTTCGATGAAAAATGGTATGTAGGTAGATCTGGAGGAGACGGACATTGGTTTTTTATTCCGAAAATCAGTCTGGTTCCCGAGGGATACAACAAAACATATTTTAAGCGCGGGCAAAGCCGTCAGGTGCAGCTAGTTACTCATAAAATGCAGCTAAGTCAGCTAAGTAAATTATTTTTAATATAAATAATCCAAAATGCAATCTATTCATAGCTTTAAATTTTAATACAAGTATTTAAAGCCTACGTCGCATAAATCTGAGTAGGTTAAACTAACAATAGTTAGGAGACGAAGGCAATGCAACGATAACTGTCGTACAAGCTCTTATTCGAATTGTAACCAACAATGCTATAAATCGAAGCAAGCGTTTGACGTTTGGCTTTTGTAAACATCAGATGGTGTATTATTCCTAGCCGCGTAGGATGTAAGGTGCATGAGTAAAAGCGACTAACGGTTCTTCTTCTTTTTGTATGGTGGCTAAGCTAGCGTATAACTGATTGCAAGTGATCTGGACTTGACTTGACTATAAATTAAATAGCTATGTTCAACTTAAACGTAATATATTAATTAACTTTATATATTTTCTTAATTTAGAGTCTCAATCTTATATGAATTTAAAATGATGTTTTTTTTAGTTTAGAGTAGTTATCTACTTCTATAAAATGTAACTCTTCTCTACAAAAGATGATGATTAGCTTACTAACCAGTGCTTCTAAAATAAGTGCTATGCTAACAACAGGATATATTATGTTTTAAGCTAAAAATACAGAAATCAACAACTCAGCACGCAGAAGAACGCAGCAGCAGTTAACTCGTTTAAAAAGTTCCCATCAAATATAAGTACAGAGTGATCGTACCATCCCTAGTCATTAATCACACGTCTAAAATCAATAAACAGATAGTACTAAGACGTAAACGCTCGAGAATTAATTGTTATTGACAGTACTAGTAGATGACCATCCGTTATACTGGACTGTCTTCAATCGTCAATACATTACAGACGGCTACAAAGGGACTAATCCATAAATTGCAGGACAACACGACTGTCACACAAAGGACGTGTTTAGATATAGCAGATATTGTTGAGGTCTGTACTTAATTTCTATAGGTCTGTCTTGTAACATAAATGATAAAAGCCTTTTCAAACATGTGTGTAAGACAATCCAGATAATACGAGGATACGTTGAATAGCATAAACATATAAGACACTATTATTCCCGAGCGCATATAATATTAAATGTACCAATAGGTATCATTGTTATGAATAATACAATTCGTGTATAATATAACACAATTTACATTCGCGAAACTTAATAAATACATTATTCGTATTATGGTATGAAGCAATGAGCAAATAAAAAGCTCATTTATTACCGGCCAGTCCCAACTGAGGTATTATTTGATGTGATTAATTAAAAGTCATAATTAATGAAAGAGCAATATCGTGTGCAAGGTGTGCCGTTACCCGTAATGCTGAAATAACAGAATTACTGTTATCGTGGAAATTGTTTCGTAATACTTCACATGCATTCCGATGTACGTATACCGGTAGTTTACCAACATAGAGCAAATATTTTGAGATTTAACCATTATGCGAAATTTAAGGCTTGATTAAATGCAACCACATACGTCGATTAAAGCAGTGGAGTTGTGTTTGGTCTTTTAACAAGCAATATATATTATTAAAAAACAAAAGCCTGAAACAAAGTGAAAAGAAAGAAACCCTTTTTTTTCTCGTGCTGACGCTACATTAAAAAATTATATACCCTACGTCACTCCCAGAACCAATACAAATCTAATGACACCTCATACTTTAAAATCCATTAAACCATTTAGGCTGTAGAACATGCCAAAGTAATAGACATACATACTCACTTACATACATACATATATACATACATACATACACGCATAAATGCATACACTCATACGCTCGAAAAACATTACCCTCCTTGACTGTGTCAAGTCAGTCGGCCAAAAACTGTTTTTACATATCGTAGACAAATCAAATCTATGTATATAAAGAACAAAGTATAATGATAACACCGACCATGAGCAAAGTATCAATTTATAAATCGTAGGTATATACCTTACTAATAACACAATTAAGTCTACTGATGTTGGTGGTCAACCAGAAGCAGCAACATTCAACGATAAGATTGCCTAAGCGTAGAGAACTAGCAAATATGATAAAAGATCTCCAAATGTAATGTTTGAGGAGACTATACTAATGCCGGATAAATTTGTTGCATAAATGAAAACTCAATTTGTATGTCAATAATTGCAAGCCGTTACAGGAAACTTCTAAATATTCCATATGCTATGAATAAAAACAAGCCAAAGATACTTCTAAATCCCAACAGACCGATTCTTGGATAAACTTGTAAGTTAATCTAACTCCTTAAAGATTCGGAAGTTGATTAGAAGACCTCCGGCAAAACATTCAACGTAATATGAAAGGAAGCAACAAGTTATAGATACAGCTAGTATTGATCTTCTTTCAGTTATTATGGATATAAAAAAGGCAGCAATATTTTGATTTTCGTTTCAAGATTAGATTAAATATTTACTAGCTTTTCGCGGCGTGGTTTCACCAGCGTTAAGTTTCATCTTTGGTTAATGCACCGCTCGCGTCGTCAAAAACGTGATGTTATTATAGCCTATGTCCTCCCTCAAGAATCAGTTCTTGAGGGTTATTGAACGCAAAAAAAATTCAAATCCGTTTGGTAGTTCCAGAGATTAGCGCGTTCAAACAAAGAAACAAACTTTTCCGCTTTATATATTAGTTTAGATTAAAGGTTTTACTTTAATAGTAAATTAGAATTGTTGTAGTTGTAATTTAAAACTCTTTAGGAACTTAAAATTGGACTATGGTTTATTCTCAGTAATGCTAAATTCATTTAGCGTTTTTCTCATTTTATTTCTATATTGACTGGCCTGTTGGTCTAGTGGTTAGTGACCCTGACTGCTAAGCCGGAGGTCGTGGGTTCGATTCCCACCCAGGACAAACCTTTGTGTGATGAGCATGATTGTTTGTTCTGTGTCTGGGTGTAATTTCTCTATAATATGTATGTATTTACAAAAAAAAATGTATATAAGTAGTATATCAGTTGTTTAGTACCCATAACACAAGCAAATATAATTGCTTAATTTGGGACTAGATGGCGCTGTGTGAATGTGGTAGAATATTATTATTATTATTATTTCATAAATGTTTTTGTTGGTCGTATTTTAAAATATAATCCAATATAAAGTTGGATAAATAAACCAATACTGCCTGATATCCTGCTGTTAATATTAAAAGCACAAAATCATAACGTTTAAAAGTGTTATTAATGGAGTTTATAAGTTGCGAGGCACATACGCGTCATACCTGGTCTATCTAACTTATAATATCCCAGATAGAAATGTTAAGAGATATAATAGAACAATCTGTTCTTATTATGGCTAAACGTGTATTACTAGACTAGAATCGACACCTAATAATTTTCATACATCATCGACTTCTGTTAAGTTTGGTAGTAAGTTTTTTTACTATTATTTTTTTCTCTGCCTTTTTCTCTGCGATAAGCAGAAGCGTATAATACTTACGGGCCATTGCCATTTACTGGGTAAATTCTAGGTTTCAGGCTAATACTAAATACTTCTGGATAAAAAAACCTCTCTCAAAGTGGCAGTCCGTACACTGTCTACACTGAACTACGCAACCAGTCAGCGCTGCTCATAAATTAGTCACCTCAAAATTGTTGTAACGTCGATTTGTTTCATAATTTGTTCATTATTGATATTGCTAAGTGTGTTACCAAACTAAAGTTAATTGGTATTGTTGTCAATAAAAAGACTTATCAGTAATTAGTATATATCAATTTCGATATCTGATTCTTTGTATTGCACAAATCTTGATTGGATTGAGACAGTCATTTTTATTAGAGCGGTATTGCGACATTCACCTTCACCGTTCAAAGACTCAAATAGATGTTACAATACTATGTTTGACATTTTATTAAACGGCTGCGTATTTGCATAAATATCTGAACGGATCGAAAGCTTGTCTGAAGGTAACCGTGTCAAGTAGATTTGTCTATTGTAATAACATGCTTAAATACGAACGTTATTGCTTTAAGTTGAATTATAGAAATTTGCATCTTAAACGTTTTCAAATTGTTCATTTAAAAAAATTGTCTTTAAGTTGTTATCTTTATAATGATAATATTTATTGTCTTTTTTTATAAATTCTCGTTTTTCTTTTTTAAATACACAAACAAACAAATTAATTCTGAAATTTACATTAAAAAGAGCTCATATTTAGCAAAAAAGAGATTTTATTTTTTTTTAGAGATTCGTTTGCAGTTCAGTCGAAGCGTTCTGTAAAATTTAGGGACTTAGACTAAACTGGTTTATTGAATGTACCTAGTGTATCATTATTATTTTACATAGGCCTTCCTCAAGCGATAGTGACCTTTAACCAGTTCTAAACTACTCTCATCTCATACCTATAATACTGTGTATAGATGTCATAGGAAACTGATTAAAATATTAGATAACTAAACTACTACATCAATTAATTCTTTTGTGTTACCGTCAACCTGGGTAAAAGGCTACTAAAAACTTAGAAAATTCTACACAAAGAAGTAACGGACAAAAGCTAGTAACCCATAAAATCTTTTATATGAAATAAGTCACGTATGAAACTGGTTGTCGGCGCCACTATACGTGAGCGGTTCGCGCAGTCATTCCGTGTTGATCATGCACCATCATTGATGTATGGGTCAGTGTATATTTACTATGGAACCTGAGATATTAAAGTCTTGGCTTTCAGTACGTGTAAGCATAGTCGAACTACAAAACACTGGTATGTGGTTGAAGTTAAATACAACACGAGAAGGCCTTCTGCCGTGTCTATTTATTAGTAAACCATTGATGATAATGAGAAGTTTTAGTCAATTATATTTATTCTATCTTTTTTCATGTCTTTAAAATATTTAGCTTAATAATATATAACCGTTTACAACGTGTAACCATCCCATCTCTTCCCATGGGAGACTTAAGGAACTAAGAGTACGGGTATACTAAGCGAAGGTCAGCAGCGTTGATGGCGGCGATGAGCAACAAATCTTTTTAGCAATAGATATCTACACGCCGATGATTGTAAGTATTTTTTACATGACAGAGCAATATTAAAACTAAAACAAACAAATTTGAAACAAAACAAAGTTAACTGTTGCAATCAAAAGACATTCACATGGTATTCTTATCTCACAGCCTTTATTTTCCTTCTAGAACCTGTTCTACGGCTGAGATTAACAATAGCTGCAGGCTGTCCACCTCTTTATTGCCACTTGTATCTAGAACCAAGGCAAGAGCGGTGAGCGGTATTGTTATCAAGTTAATATAACTTGATTTGCATAAATTAATTTACATTATAACTCGATGAATTTATCGGCAATGGATTAATAAAAAATAGGTTGTATGTTACATATGTAGTTTGTTTCAAAAGACTACTTCAGATTTTTCTTAGTTTAGAAAACGACATTAATTATTAAAATAAGCAAGAGTCATTAATACCTAATTATATAAGTAAAAAACATATTTACAATTAAAATTGTTGCACCCATTTAAGATAGCAATACATACAAATAACCATAATAGTAATCTGATAAAATTAGCTTACTCTCTATATTCCATTATCACCAGCACCTAAATCATAAACAAAATTAATATTTGTTGCCAGTCGCTTAGAATTTGGACCACACCAAAAAGTCGTCCACCAACATTTGGTAGTACCTTTATGTCTTCACAAATGTCTTAAGCTTTGTAACGTAGCGGCATGTCATAACAATTTAAAATGTTCATGAAACCGCCTCTTAGCCGGTGTCCATGTCCGTGACAAAATTGAGGTTTAAAAAAATGTGGGAAAACTCACATTATGCTGGACATTTTGATAAATTTTATTGCAAAATTAAGGTACCTGACTCATTTAAGAATGAATCATGTAGATTACGATGTCGAAAATGTTTATGATATTTTGTTATGATACATAATTACGTGTAAAATTATATTTATAAACCTTCCAGCAAAAATGCTTTAAACCATAGTTAAAACTATATCAAAATCCGTAGCGTGGTTTAGAAGCATTTAGCGGAAAAACAAACAGGAACAAACAGCAACTTTCGTCTACTACTAGCTTTCCGCGTCGCTGTTTCACACACGTCTTTGCTTACTGCTCTGGTCCCGTCGCCAGCTGCGTGATGTTACATAGCCTATAACCTTCCTAGAGAACTGGGCTATCATACTTAAAAGGATTTTTTTAAGTCTAACTGGTAGTTCCAGAGATTAGCGCGTTCAAACAAACTTTTCTGCTTTATATAATAACTACTATTTACAGATACATATTATAGGGAGGTCTATGTCCAGCAGTGGACGTCTTTTGGTTGAAATGATAATAAATTTTATCTACATATGTATTATGCCCTGAATAAAATTATTTTACGATTGTACTAAAAGTCAATTGTTGACGTGACACATTATGTTTTAAGAGACACATTTATTCTTGCTACATTAATTCAAATATATTATATTTTAACCCAAATAGAGTTACATAAAACTGTTGCTAAAGCTTTTAAATAAATTAAAAATGTTTTAAATTTATTTTTAGTATTGCATGAAATGATTTACTTTTATATTAAAAAAAATTATCCTGTTTTAAAGTTACATAATACGATGTTTATTATATCTAGTATTATGATTTTATTTCTGTACTTACATATTTTTATAAACTTAAAAAAAAAACTAAATTTAGTAGAGGTCCATAATATGGCACACATTGTGATCCATACTCATTTAAATTTGCCAATTGCTAGGACAGCTAAATTTTACCCAAGCTAAGACGGTTTCTCTATGAATTTCCTTTCTTTAATCTTAGTAAATATATTAATTGGTTGATTTGTAATAATTACTTTGTATGGTTCCTTGGTTGCGTTGAGAGTTTAAATTGTAACTCATACAAAAAAAATTATTATCTGGCGATTGAAAAGAGTGGCGTGAGTTTCTTGCCAGTTCTTCTCACAGCTCTACCTCGTCAGCGAACTGGCTGTAGGTTAATTGGCTGGCTTCATGTAATTTTGACTTTTCATAAGCATCATACTTTATGATCAAAATTAAATAAATGCTTTGAGTTTGAGTTGAGTTTGAGTTTGAATGCTTACTCATGTCATGGCCCGATCATAATTTTAAAAGCAGGTAAATTCATTACTCTAAAATTTAAATAGTTGATACAATTTTCGGCTTAATACCTATCTTTGTAGCACGATAACCTAACGATTACTTAACGTACAAAATATGTAACTTAATAATAGGTGTACAATAACAAGAGAATTTAATAACAAAAATAATTACGTACAACGCACAATTGTATATCATTACTTGTTCTGATATTACGTGTAAGTTTAAAGGACCGCGAATGACACAGTCGATTCGTTGCGTAAACTGGGGCTTTTGCCTAAGGCAGCATTCATTAGTGGGCCAATTACGTTCTTCAAAATGTCGGATGATTACAGAGAGCCTCTGCCGGAGGCTGGACGTCCAACAGATGCTGTTCGCTCTTTGTTTCAACGACCGTCTTGGAACTGAAATTTGACTGGCTTTTGAAATATGAGCTTGAAAAGGGGACACTACGTAGACAGATGGCGTTCTGCTAAACGGGACGGTACCAATTTGGGGACCAAAAGGCTTTGATTGTTATTGTTTTGGGATGCGGAACTATGTTGCATTTTGTTCAATATCCTGTTTTTATGGAAAATAGATCGTGATTTTCCATAAATACAGGCTTTTTATTATACTGATTGTTGGTCATTTGTTAAAGATTACATTATATTTTAAGCATACATTTATACATAACTTCACGCCTGTCTTCCATTAATGAAGTAAGCAGAGACCATAGAACGCAATTTGCTACGATCCAAACATTCATTAATCTATATATTTTATTTAAGCAATTTGTTCATTTAAAACACAAAATAGAAAATTAATATTAAAATTAATCAAAAACTGAATTTGTATCTAATACTAAAATCGTAATAAAATTCATAAAAGGTTTATAATTTTATTTCTGCTTTGATTTTTTAGTATGCAAACGACTATTTACGCAAACGACAAAATAATTGATATAAATTAAGTTCTTTCAATTTCAAAAGGTGGACGTAACTTTCATTAACAAAAGTAACAATAACATCATAATGCTAATAATAATTCAACCTTTAAAAACATTTCAACATTGAAATGTAATTAAAAGAACAACTAATATTAATGCAACACATAAGACTGACAGAACGACAAAAGCAAATTAAGAAGCTCTAATTCACGAACATCATTGACCCAGAACTAAGTTCTCATCGACCGTTGCTTAAACAGTATATGAAGGATGATAATTAATTTTAAAGATATGAATAGACATGCCGTGGCGGTAGCAATGTAATCTATTATATTGGCTGCCTTTGAAAGCAACTGACTAATATAAGAAATGTCTTTGCTTTACAAAGGAACCAATAATTTTCCTCATCAAGTTGCAATAGATGATAGAGCAGAATTATGCGTAATGCTTCTAGTAAATGGTAACCTATTATGTAAGGGAAAGTTAATTTTTTGTGCTATTGTCCATGTATAATGTGATACAATACGCTAGATTGTACTATGTTTTATCAATTGAAATGTCAGAAGCTGAAGATACGTAACACATTATGCGAATGATTGAAGCTTATAGAAACTAAATTTAATGCTCATGACCACGGAGCAAATTGCTCCGTGCTCATGACATATGTTATAAGTATTTAAATAACATACTTTTATTTTAATTTCATATACGAGGGTTGATCAATAGGTAATGATAAACGGGTATTTCTAGTAATAACAAAATTCTAAAAAAATATCTTTCATCTCCCTAATCCTTCACAATTTTCCTGACAAAAAATGGTATAAATGTGATAACATCAAAATGGAGAAACATTAAGTGCGAAGCGTCATCAAATACCTGTGTATGCTAAAGTACCGTATTAAAACTTAGTAGCTTGCCGCGGCGCAGTTTCACCAGCGTTTTTGTTTACTGCTCTGTTCCCATCGCCAGCAGCGTAATGTTACGTAGCTTATAACCTTCCTCGAGAACTGGGCTATAATACGCAAAAAAATATTTTTAAATCCGACTAGTAGTGCTAGAAAAAAACGCCTTCAAGCAAATAAACAAACAAACTGTGCTGCTTTATAAAGTAGTATAGATAGTGCAATTAGATTGCATGATGGTGATCAGAGCATGAAATGAGATGGTGGTAGGAAATCCATATAAAACAGATCTTAATTCTGAGACAATATTACCGCAGAAAATGTGGCAATTATGGGGGAAAATATCTCACAATATAAGAATTGCGAAAGGCATGTGACTTGTAGTGGGCAAATTTATAAACAATGAAACAGCAACATGAAAAGGAACATCTTATGTAATATATCTAGCTCATAGCACAGTGGTTCTGGTATTTACTCAGAGAACTAAATTTTGTCATTTAAACTTTTCACGCTGTCACCGGTAAATCTACAGACGTAAACTTGTAATAGAATTACGAAACTGCTATATTATTTTGATATAAAACCAAAATAAACATTTACTTAATAATACTGCAGAATAAACAAGTAGGTACAGCCGCTTAATATTGGGGATGTCTGCTTTAAGTCTAAGTATTCAAGACTAACTTAATAAAGCAAGTTTTGCAACTTAAACACAAAGCACTATAGTTTCGCTCTTAAAATACTTTTAAGTGTATGCTAAAGTTATTTTCCGAGTGTTAAACTGTTTTCATAATGTAATATTGTCGAGTTTCATTTTGTACAATTTTCATATTTATTGTTGAAGTGCTTTAAAATAAAACTCTCTATTATAACGTTAAGCTAGTTAAGCTACCTACAATATTTTTACGCATGAGGAATGATTGGAATGTGTTATAAAAAGTTTCAAATAAAATTTTGCTAAACCTTTACTATGAACAACGAAACTTCTTTACAGACTAATCTTGATTGAAGAATGTTCTAGGTATCGATATCAGACGAAAGACTGCTTTACATAGGTCTCCCCCAATTTTCACTACCTTGGCGTGTCGTCAGCTTGGGCATACATTTTACTAATAAGCACACACTATTTACAGAGTTCGGTCTCACATCGCAGTTAAACTACGTTCAATTTTTTTTTAAATAACATCTTTTCTGACACCGCTTCCTATATGACACCTTTCTTGTTTGGTCACGGCAGGCTTAAAAACCATTACTAAAGATAACACATCATTGTTTACTGATTTCGTTCACCGATCGAACACTTGTATAATATTGACACCTCGCGGACAAACAAATGTAGGTACTAAACATATGTAAACATGTTCTAATGTTCGTTTATCTTGTTTGGGTATTTCATGTTTGGTGTTAAGGGATTTGTTATGTGATAAGTACGCTGCTGTTTAAATACAATATTGATTAATGGTTATATTTTAACTTTTTTATTCTCTTTAGTTGTACGGAAATCAGTAAAGTTGACGGCGGTTGATTATGTTATCTCGGTGTCGCAAAAATATGATAAATATCTTTGTATAATAAATCAAAAACTCAAATAAATGAGCACGTATAACGTGAATAGAATAGCAATTAATTATATTTATTTTTCTCAATATATCATTAGATACTATACCTATTTATATAAAAGCCGGTATCCTATACATACTTATCGATGAAACAACTTAACATAAATGATTTAAGTTTAGTTTTATCCAAAATCATAAGAGTCATGTCCTACTAGTAGAACTGAACGGTAGAATTATATAGACCAATTAAAAATAAAAAAGCATCACATTGATTTTTGTCATTTTATTATTCAAATCTGTTTGACCATGAGTATCAGCAATTTATAGTACACCTGACGGTTTATAACAGCTGTCAAATCTTAATATTGTAATAATATTGTGGTTTATATCGACATAGTATTACTTAAAGCAACAATATACCAATATAAAACTACCATTCAATATATAACCTAGAAACTCTGAAATCCAACCAGCTTTATTATTAAAATACTATACGCAATAAGCGTCTTTTACAATTTATATAGGTCGATCTAATAACTAAAGCAACAGCCTACGCGGCATGAAATCAAATATGCTTATAATTTAGTGTCACTGAAAACAAGTTAATTAAATAGAAATTTATTGATACACTATATTTATCTAAATTGTATTTACGATTATTGAAAGTAAGATAAACTTAGTAAACTCAACTATTTGGATTTCCCATGAAATTGTAAATGTCTTACAAATCAAATATATTAAGGTACATGTTAAATTATATGATTTTATATCTTATAACTCAGCCCCCATAAAATATTTTCAATAAACACTATACATAATATAAAGGGTAATGTCGTGAGTTCCTAAGAAAATGTATTAAATGGTAGCTGACACTTTACTGAAACTACTGAAACCAGATCACACATCACAGTCATGCTATAACATTATATTAGATCAAGTCTTTGTGAGATGTAGGATGCATTAGGTACTTACAGCTTACAAAACAGTTCTTTGGGGACACAGAAAACACTACTCACTGGCAGGCAAACAACGCCGCCTGGATAGTTGCTGTGCTTCGACTACAAACTAGTTTTAGTTAAAAGAGTATATTATTTCCGAATTTTATTTTTCTAAAGTTATTCGTGACCCCTATTTTTATTATATGAATAAATATTAAATTCAAATAAAATCTAAATAAAATAAAATATTTATGGTATTAGCAATACACATTTCACTTTGAAGCATGGGCATATCTTACATATTTAACGTATTTAACATATATTTTTGGGATCCTTAATCGCTTTTAAGAGCTTAAGCCCTACCTTTAAAATATTGAAATGTGCACATTTTTTGCTGAAAGACTTCGCTACATAACTATGTATACGTACGTACTTCTTTTTCATTTTCAACGATAATTTCTTTAATAAAATCAGCTAAGTACTATACTTTTGTGCAAAAGCATTAATTCCCTTGTCTTACAAACGATTGTAATGTTCACAATAGTTCGAACTGCAACAAGAAGGTACTATACTTAAATTCATTGAGCCTTGCAGCACTGAAATACAATAGACAATGTACGTAAAGAGAATAACAATATTTTACATTTTATTTCACTATCTGTTAAAGCATCTGATACTATATAATCGCTTTTACGCTGCATAACAAAGCCGCTAAAAATAATAGGGCGTTAGATTTATATAAGAGATAAACTTTAAAATTTGTACCTACATCAAGGTAATTTAATAAAAAAATTATGTTACAAATTAATCAAAACAGCATCGTACATCGTACACAAAGCCCTGTGCAGTAATGGATGTGTTTCGGGTAAAATAATATTTATGTCATCATACATAAGGTCATCATACATACCAAACGACGCAAAAGTGACACACAGTCGTTGGATGATAGCGACTCGGAACCAACCAAATTGGATATCCTTGCCGTAGGTCTAAACCATATTTCGACTGAAATTATGATAAAGTATTATGCTTCTAAAATTTTGCAGATAAATAATAATAAAAGTATGCTAGGAAAGAATTTAAAAAATCGTTAGTAACAAAGAAAATTTTGTCAGGCCAGAATAGATAAGAATTATACTAGGTATAAAAAGTCTAAGTGACACATTAAATTGATTTACCACAAACGCAAAATTCAAAGAGCCAACTCTACCTAACTATATGTAAACTTGTTGCGACTCACTTTATTATACGCCGACATCACACGCGTCGCGTCGTTAGAAGTGGAGTATTGAATAGCACGTTTAATACCTAGCAAACAGCCACGGTGTTCCGATTCTCTATACAATATAAGTAGGAATAAAATAATTGATATTCATAGAACTGTTAGGGCTATTATCCAGTTGTAGTTGGCGATTTCAAAGTACAACGGCTTTTTGGTTTAAATACACAATTTGCAACCCCTTGAAACATACTTTTACGCCTTTTGGTGTTCAACGCTAAATAATATTGTAATAGTTACATGTCATTTTTCTTTACTTTTAATTCCTCCCACATTGTTTGTCCGACCGACAGAAATTCGACAGTAACCCGAGTCCTACTAGGGCTGACCCATATTTCTCTTATATTCTTCTTGTTCCTCCTTCACGCAACCCATACACCGTGTCTATGGTTGAGAGATGAGAGAAATATCTCTAACCTAACATGAGTGTCATCCTTCCTCATGTGCATACGCAGGCGATTTCTGCTATTTTTAAGCAATTATAAAAAAAAATATAGTAGGTATTTCGTAACTACTTACTTATAAAGTGCGAGTAAATACTAAAACAAATACAGTTCATTTATCAGCTCTATAAATGTCGCGATCACTATACAGGCTCTGTGGAATGCAAACCTGTCTTAGCTTACCATCTGATATCGATACGATATCTTTTCATCTAGTATGTAACTGCATACATTATTTCTAGTTCGTAATATATTCAGTGTGTGTTTGTATTTCTAGAAATAATTATTTTAATTAATCGATAAATAGTCATTGAGGAATTTGCATTTGATACTCGTTTGTATTTGGGCAGCCCAAAACCTGTCACAATGAAGATACTTGGCGAGGTTTTCGCCTTAAATGTTGATGATAATGACGATCGATGGTAATGATTTATTACTGTAAAAGTGCCGAAATATAAATCAATAAAAAATTCGTATTTTTTCCTAAATTTATTAAAGCAAACAAATGTAAATACATTAAATAATCATTTCACCTATTAAATTTTCTTTCTTTCTTTCATCTGCGTGCACTAACATTTGCACGCAAGAGGACTTGGTGGCTGCTTTTGACAATGCAGTCAGTGTGGCCGCGTTTTAGATTATGAATTTGGTCATAATTTTTTTGTTTACTATCGAAATGTTAAGTAGAAGATCGTCTCATAATTCCAAATGACATTTGGAAAAAGGTTGACCACCGAAAACAAACTTAGTCATTCCAGTAACAGAGTGAACAAAATATTTTGCAAATATCCGTGACTATCATCTTATATAATGCAGAGGTATTTCCGCTGTTGATGAATAATTATAATGCGACATCAGCCCACGCACAGTAACAGGTTTCTAGATAGAAAGCCTGAGCCATAAATTTTGTCAATAATTAAATAAGTCTGACTTACATTAATGATTTAAGACTATTGTATCATGTAAGCTATAAAATGCCACAGTTAATTTTAGGTCCGATCCATATTGTAGTGCTACGATGAGTAAGCGTAACAATCACCCACACAGATCATTTCCTAATGAAGTATGAATAGTTTTTTATGAATTATTAAAAAAAAAAAAATACCCGGTACGTAAATATTGCGAGAAACGAATGATGGTGATCACAGCCATAAAGCAGATAGAAATCCATTCAACATATGATGTGCGGCAACATTATTTTTATAACACTATCATCACTACTGGCATCAATAATAAAATAAATGTCTTGAACTGTAACGGTTTAGGTAAACATTGTAAGAAAATCTAGACTTATAAAAGCAAAAATAAGACGTAAGTCTGAAGCAAGTGTGCTGACTAAATAATGCCTTTTATATAAAAGAAGAGACATTCACCCAGCATTGCGAATATAATCCGCTCAGACGATAGCGTGGTATTGGCTCAATACTGACTAATTTAAAGATCCGGTGATATATTTTATATGTCAACTTAATCCTGTTTAAGTCAGATATCTCGTTATCCGAACTTCGATCTGTGACAACTAATTTAGTAAGAAGTATGAGTAACATGGTCTGACTTACCTCAAAAGCTAAGCTTTCTATTTTAAAGGCAGGTATATACGTAAAGATTTTGCATGTAAGCCTGCCATATGTTTATTTATGTCATCAAAATTGACATACTCTCACGCTCAGCCCAAAATTAAAGGAAATTATGATGTACTCTTGTTTTTTATTTCAACAAAATTGACGAACCAACGGACACTTAACTTCATGGCAATTATTTTAAAATGACGAATTTACTTGCTTTTACCGCAGGATGATTATTTACTACATACATGTAACATATTTATGTCACATTGTTGCATTCAATCTGATTGGTTCGAATAATATGCTTATTTAAGGACACGAACAACGCGTGTGAATGTTTTTAAATAAACATACAGTTTTATTTACCAGTTTTTTAATAACATGCCTATCTTGACTGCCTAAGACCGCCCATTGTCACTGTGGTGTTCTGTTATTTGTTTTATATGTAGTGTGCAATAAAGAATATACTATTTATCTTGGTGGTTCAGTAGTACTTTGTACAAACAAACTGCCAGGCCGCCCAATGTCTCGGGTACAATGCCAGTTGTGTAAAGTGAAGTTATGGTTTTCTGTCGAGAAGTTCTCAGTATTACCATAAACTTGAAGTGGAGCCAGAAATTCTAGCCTATAAATGGGAACAGATAGACTAGCACCACCTCTTATAGCAATATTAACTTAATCGTCCTTTTCGGTAAAAATGCATGTTGCAGAATTATGTAACGTAGTTGCAATAAAGTATTAAAAAGTCAATTATTTAAAATATAATAGAATATACTTGGTCTATAAAGCAGTACAGAAAATACCACGGAAATACACACGCACAAATGAAAATATTTTTGTTACTTAAAACATTTCTATTTTATATTACAAAATCTTCCAACCGCAAACACCTAGCCTCAAAACCCATAATACGAAACTAGAATAAACAAAGCACAGCAGCTCTAATAAAGTACCAGCACTTTAACAACACAGTGGAGCCTATTATTGACCCACTGCTGGGCAAAAGGCCAGCCTCATCGATGTTATTATCGCAACGGGACGTAATTGACGTAATCGCTAGCCTCGCTATCTAACTATAGGAGACTTGACTAACCAGAGGCTTTGTTCATATGCAATTGCCTTCTGTTTGTTTATTTAAACAGACCGTGACATTTTTACCTATGAGTACCTTCTACGTACCATTAATTGTTATTCTGTGCTACCATATGGTCAATATACGGTTTGTTTATCACTGTTGTAGTAAAAATAAGTGATTTTTTTGTGTTTACAACCAGACCATGTTTTATTTTGGTATTCAAACAAACCATTCTGATTAATGGTTGCAGTTTGTTGAAAACAAAATTGTTATTACCTGTGTCATAAGTATCATCATATTTTTATTTATGTTCAATGTCTCATTTCGGTTTCGTTTTTTCGTCGCTTTGGTTTGGTCGGTTTATGAAAAATAAAATTTCAAATATTTTACCAATTTCCTATCTTAACATTTTATTATATTTATTTTATAACTATACCTATTATTATATAAAGCGGAAGAGTTTTGTTTGTTTGATCGCGCTAATCTCTGGAACTCCCATTCGGATTTAAATAATTCCTTTTGCGTTTGATAGCCCAGTTCTTGAGGAAGGTTATAGGATAAATAACATTCCGCTACTGGCGACGGGAGCAGAGCAGTAACCAAAGATGTAACTTCGCGCGGGTAAAACTGGGCTGCAAGAAGCTAGTTATATTATATACCTTGATTAGTAAATCCAAGCAAAACAACATGATTAGTCATTTAAAACTTCTGAGAATATTTGCGTACCTAATTATAATTATATAGAATGTGTGGCTGGTTTTTGAGTTGGAGGAAAATATAGCATCTATTGACTATTTGAGACTATTTGAGGAAATGTATAGTCAAATGAACAGATGTTTAACGTAAGCATTTATTATCTTTAAGCCAACTAGTGATAGTCAAAATTAAACGCAGATTATTTTATTCATTTAGATTTTGATCCTTATAATATTTCTACATTCAATATTATCTGAAAATTTGGTTTTATAGACGGCCGAAAAGATATGTAGATATACAAAAATTGTAAGAAACTATTTTGCCTGACTTAAATCATAACATTAATTTATTTGTTATCCTTATAGAGGTACAGCCGCGCAATTTTTTTTTAAATATGCAATAAATTAATTTATTATCCTACGCATATGCAATTGTCGTGGAAATTTGATGGTCCATAAAATAGTCTGATGTGCGTACAAACCGTCACAAAAATTACATATAAACATATAAAATAAACTTATTAATAAATATTAGCATTAAAACGTGCCACAAACAAAGGCAACTACCTAATTAATCAAGCATTCTGGACTAAAAACTCTAAGGTTCAGAATAAGCACTATAACCCTTCACTGGTCGGAAGCTAATAAACCGTAAAGGCTTAAAGTTTTAATTAAAAAGGCCCGGTAATTAGTCACAGCCTCTGGATAAGTTAATTAATCCAGGGGTTAATTCTACAAAACAGTGCCATTGTTTTTAGAGTCATAAAAATCGCATACCTTTATAGAAACATTTGTATGGAGAACAGAATCAGAAAGTGGATGTAAGGAGCATTTAGAAATAAAGTTTAATTGTGGAAAAATAGGTAAAAATATAACTAGAAGTTGAACATGATTTGTAATTTTTGCCACAAATTTTGTTTACATTGTTGTGTCAATTAAGGTAAGTGAAAGAAATATTTAGATGCCATTTAGATATATCTTCTAGGTGACATGCAAGTATTTTCCCAATAATACTTATTTATCGTTGCCCAGATACCATTTAAACTATGTTCAGAGTTTTAGGAATCAGTAATAACTTTTGATCTAGAGACCACCATCTCTGGACTGTTCAAAATTAGCAATGTGAAGGTTCTAACAAATTTTTAAAGGTAACAAAAACTTATTTAAAAAAAATATCTGAAAAGGAAAAAAAATTCTGTATTGTATAAAGTCAGGTCCACAAATACCTTTCGTATGCATAAAGCACATACAAGACACGGTTGAAAAGAGCTGTTATTGAATTTCACATTGTTGTTTATTATTTTTGGTCGTTTGAGCGAAATATTAAAGGGTATACGGACCTGATCGATTACTCACTGAGCTTGGTAATTAAGAGCCTTTATAATACGCTGAGCAGAACAATGCGGTTACTGTTGCATTATTTTTAAAATCGTTTGTGTATATTTTTATCCTCAATTATGGAAAGTTGAGAATTGAATACGAGTGGTGCATTTATTACCGTATTGTAGAGAAAAAATAGTAATATAATATATAATAATAATAATAATAATAATATATATTATATAATATATAATATACATATTTACTTTTGAGTAGACAAAAAATGTTCTTGAATCTTAGGACAACTGTTAAAAGATAAAAGATCATTTCTGCTATAATCTCAAACATCAATAATATTTGAAGAGGTATTCGTATATTATTACCTATTACCTACTATCATCAGAAAATGATAATCAATAAAATGAATATAATTCAAAATTTATTGTTTAAAATATCGAGGGGCGAAAATGTTGTTACAATTATGCGCTATTAATAACATTAAGGCCGGTGTAAATTTAAGCAATACTCTTGGTTTAAATAGAGCATTGGATTAAATACTTCAGGACCATTAGACCCCAAAAATGACTTTGAAGAGAGTTTTACTAAAACATTGCCAACATTAAATATGTATTTAGTACCTAAAAAATTATGACAATGGCCTTAGAATGCTACTTAATCGCTTTAATGTCTACTCTAATATCTTGATTTTTTTATTTCTAGAATATTTTTACTTGTTTATAAAAACAATTTTCACTGAAACAGTTTATAAATTCAGTTTTTTATAATTTAAGGTTTATTTACTCCCGGGTACTCTAAATGTTCAGTGATTACATGATATCTAAAATCGCATTTTAATTATTCTTAATAGATGGCAATATGGGCTTATACTCTCTAGTATATATGGCGTTTGCCCGGTTCAAACAAAATCGTCACGACTATTTTTGAATTTTTTTTAACTTCTCGAGGCCTCTTATTTGTATGCTTGTGATGTTTACTTCAATATTGTACCTGATTATGTTATGTCCTGTGGTTCAAGTGTGCACTAATGTAACAATATTAGTATTATTAAAATAAAAATCATAAATGATGGCACATTACCCAAATCTTCTCAAACTACCTCCAAAAACAACAATATAGCTGTACGCGTGGGTGTATCTGATCTAATTAATTCGACATTGATTGATACTAATGTACTCGTAACGTCGGTTTACTGAGTAATTGATTGTCACAACATGATGTATACGCTTATAAAAATCAATATTTAGTTCCAGTTCTTGTCTAGCGGCTTATTAATTAGTATGGAGATAATCAAATAGATTGTAGTGTTAATATTGTAGTTTGCCTTAATTATTGTCGTTATATCTTTAATCATTGAATTTTGTTTGTGACTTTTTTGCGTCTATGTGTATCAAAGTCACACAACTCGTTTTATCACAATCTTGAAGATGCTTTATTTAAAGCAACATCTAAATTAATATTCTGATTTATATAAAGCTGCCGCATTTCCATGTATGACCTAAAAATTATATACGATTTTACCTTATATACGAGAAATTCCTGTTTCCTTCATAACTTTAGTTATACGCAAAAGTTATTATCACAAGTTTTGCATAGCAGCTTGGAATACTAAGACGGTTTAGCTATACCTGCATTATTCAAGAATATTCTGAAAACTGGTACCATGGGTTTACTGCGATAGTTTAATAATAATAACACACAACGACAACTACTTGACACTATATATACCCAAGGTAAGCATATGTTATAGCTTGTGATATGAATTCTAGAACGCGAATAAATTAAATCCTTCTTTTTGTAAAAACATAAAGAAACAGCCAGAGCTATGCGAATGGTCATGTAGAGTAAATATTTGTGTGCATCAATGCACAGAATTACATACTTAAAGAAATACTAAAAGGGATTTGACAACAACAAAACATTCCAGAATTATTATAGCAATCCAATTTTAGATGATAAAATTGAATAGTAAACCAAAAAACCGATGTCATGCAACAATACTTCAAGTCACTACAATCGCTTTATAGTTAGAAAACTATACACTAATAGTAGTGGTCGTCTCAGGTGGAACAGTTGCTAAATGTCCTGTCCTTTCTAATTCTGGAGCTAAAGCAGCTGTTATAAAACCAGTTCAAGCTGAAATATTATCAGGTTTTTGGATATAAAGCATGAATAATTTACTTTGTTTCGAACACCCATTCTGTTTCACTAGCGATAGGTCTTTGTCAATTTTCGTCACAAAATGTAGTTGTAAGTCTTTGTTATCGTGGTTAATCTAAACTAATGAATACTTCCAAGTGTTCCAAGTCCAATTGTTGTTAAAGCTAATTCGAATATTTTGAACGTGTATGTTTTTGTTACAAGGTCAATCAGTCTTACCCCTAATAAAAAGTGGTCATCCACGAACATGTAAACAGAGTTGCCGTTGCGACCATCTTCAAAAAATAAATAAAACGAATGAAACCCAAAACCATATGATTAATGTTTTAGATTAGGTATTTTCTTCTATCTTCTACCATAATTGTTTGTAACAATACAATGCTATTAAGATAGTGTTACTATAGTCGCTTCAACAGGGCTCACGTACATTCCCAAAGGGGCTAAACCAATTTAAATAAAACGTCTTCTAAGAGAATTCTTGATGACCACTAGTATGTCATTAATAATGTAAAAAAACGTAGTGTCAAGTTTGTTTAACCAATAAACGGTACTAAAAATAAATATGAAGAACAGCTAGTAAATGAATGTGAATCAAGACTCGTCAAAGTTTAGATGTGTAGGGTAGATCTAAGTTCAGTTGTTTACAATAATAAAATAATATAATAGCTAGAACAACGTTGAAATGAAAGTAAATGTCTTGAACGACCTTAGTATCCTCGAGCAATATGACAATTTCATTATACATTCCGATTGCTGCGTTTTGTTGGACTCAAATTATAATGCCACATTCCAATCAGATACTTATTGTGTAAAGATATCAAGTACAACATTGTTAATGTTGGTAATACACTTGTACTTTATAGTTGTAGAATTAATTTCTGTATGGTCTGATAGTTTGGTAAAATACTCGAAGCACAGTTAGGTCTTATTTTGTGTTTGTTATATTACGTTTCCTTGGTACAGTAAGCTATCATTCATCGATATTTTAGTTTTAAAACATTCACAGAACCGAATACAGGGTTTCCCTCACAGGGAAGCAGATATTCGCCACATTCGCTGGGCTACCAGGTAAAAGTGATGATCGTAGCAGTTTTATTACCGGAATGTTGCCTGACCTATGTTGTGTTGATTTTCTTATAGCCGTTTTGTATTACAGATTGTCTAAGCATAAT
This sequence comes from Parascotia fuliginaria, assembly GCA_963082885.1. Classification (NCBI taxonomy): domain Eukaryota; kingdom Metazoa; phylum Arthropoda; class Insecta; order Lepidoptera; family Erebidae; genus Parascotia; species Parascotia fuliginaria. Next base: position 4,984,977 of record OY720180.1, on the reverse strand, counting down.
AGCAGAACCCTATTGTTGATGTAAAAGCATCATTTAGTTAAATTTTGTATTATAGTTGAGCCTAGTGCCACACCAGCCTATAAATTTACTTATGTACTTACTTTTACGCAGATTATTCAGAATTAGACTTGTATTTTAAGTACCTGTAGTTGAATTTACAGGCATTGTGCGTTTATTTAAATTGTCAATTGATTTTGTGTTGTAATTTATGTCTTTATATTTGTTTCTTTAACTTATAATCTTAATTATTTTGTACAGATATTGTTGTAGATAATAAATATTTCAATAACGTTAGCAATATTGAGTTTATACGGTTCTGTACACAAATTCCTCAAGAAAATACGACTAAAGATAATATTATAAGAACAGTATAATAATATTTGAGCTTTATTCAGATCATGTTTTCAAAGATAAAATTATAAGAAGCGAATAATTTGCCGTAGAAAAGTAGGAACACAATTTCCGGACCGCGTAGAAAAATTAAATTTCTAACAGAAAATACTAAAAATCTGAGAGAGCTCACCAAACTTGAGTTTAATTTCTTTTTAAAAGATCTCGCCGCACAGTCTTCATCGAATACGGCGGACGAAAGTGAAAATGAAACAATTATGCAAATCGGCAACAAAATAAAACTCATTTTATTAATAATCAAATAACGGGAGTTCGCATTCGCAAATGAAATAAAATTTCGTAAATGGTGGCATTAATTGTAGGGGTGAGAGGGTGGGGTTTGTCTCCGTGCCTCCGTTTCTTTTGGCTTCTTTCAAATAGAAGTTATCTCAAAGGGGAGAAGTTTTAATAAAATTCCGAATGCCTCGGGCAGTTAGATACAGAAAGATTCTTATATGCCATATCTCCTAGTTATAAAAGTAGCAACTTATCTTGAAAGAATCTTACGCTCGAATGGATGTCTTTGAGCATCTTCAATATTCAAGTTCAGTCATATCCGCGGTGATTTGTTCAGTATTCGATCAAATAAACTGATTTCAACATTCTGAGACTTTAGCGGTTCAATAAATTTCTTAAGACTCTTTTAAATACGCTAGACAGCATAAGGTTCAACTATAGATAGATATTAGGTTTTGTTATTTCTTGTTTCTAGGCGAGGTCAGGTACAAAGATTTTATAAAAGTCATTTAGGCAACTGGACTGTGGGAGTACCACTATCCTACACAATTGTCTTTAGAGGCAAAGCGTTAGCTAACCTACTAAATAATACCCTAATGCTGTGGTTAAAGAAAACTCCTCTCTTTTGAAAAAGCAAATACTCTCCAGTGAACTTTATGTTGATGATGTAATTTGATTAAAAGTATACTAACCCCCAGTTTCTGAATGGCTGATCAACGAAAAACTAATTACCTGTTCAATCTCATGTAAAGTAAGTACCTAAAAGCATGCTAAAAGTATGGATAACTAGTTTAATTTCATCTAATTAGTTACTAAATAGATCAAATAAAACTAATTATTCATGTTTTAGCAACCCAACTGGTACTTCACATGAGATTTAACATGTGATTAGTTAATATTTCATTGATCAGCCTTTCAGAAACTGGAGGTAAGTGTACTAAAAATTTTAAGAGACAGTAAACAGAAAAATCTTTAGTAAAAAATATATTGTGCTTAAAAGTCGAGTAATTCTAAATTCATTATTAGAAATAAGACGACATTCACTACCAGTTATTTATAAAGCATTAAATGTTTGGTCGTATCATATAATAGACAATACTAATTAATATCTTATTTACCTTTGAACGTTTATCGCTGAAATTATGAGTTCAAAGCGACCATGAGAAATTTTGTTAGACTCAATTAAAACATTAATAGGACTAAGTAAATATTTTGCAATTAAGCGGATCGCACACAAACACTGAAAATCATTCGTTTCGTAAAATTCGCTCTATCTAGGTACATAGCCCTCGGTAGTATTAGTCATCAATATGAATTACAATATATAAATAATTGCTTTTATTTACTAGATTGGTGGATTATTAGTGGTTGCTGGCTGGCTGGTTACTAGATTGAAGACTGAAATGAGAAGATCGCGATAAAAAACCCAAAGAGACGAAGCATATAATAATAATAATAATATGGCAGAGCAAGGAGCTTCACGGAAGGTTCTATCGGACCTTACATGGGCCCGATATAGACTATGTAGCCTCCGTTGCCTGGCTACGCTTCGGCGATCTCTTTGGAGAAACCGAAGGGTTTGTTTGTGCAATTGCTGACGAAGTTGCTAAAGACTCCAGAATGGTCGCGCGACATTGTATTGGGATTGCTCCATTATCACAGACAGGACTATTATAGCTAACAAGCCTGATATTGTGGTAGTGGATCGATCCGAACGCCTTGCAATGATAGTTGATATTACCGTCCCTCATGACGAGAATCTCATGAAGGCTGAAAAAGACAAGCAAATAAAATATCTTGATTTAGCCCATGAGATTGTTGACATGTGGGATGTGGATTCTGCTGTCATTGTGCCGATAGTCATCACCGTAAATGGTTTAATAGCTAAGAGCCTCGATCAACACCTAAAGAGGCTCGCATTAGGTGGATGGGTCAAGGTCCAGATCCAGAAGGCAGCAAGGCATTGCTCGACACGGCACGTATTGTTAGGAGGTTCCTCTCTCTGGAACCCAAACCGCCGCGCCGGTGACTTGGACTCTAGTCTCGTTGCCAGTGGTAATCTATTTTTATATTTTTAAATGTGTATTTTTGTTGTTTTATATACCTATTTAAAAATGTAAATAATATGAAATAATGTGAATAAAGAGAATAATAATAATATCTCGACAACTACACACAACGCCATCTAGACCTAAAGTAATCATATATATACTTAAATACTTTTTGTTTTGTAAATACATACATATTATGCATAGTAACACCCAGACCAATGCAAATAGAAACCTATGGTTATAAGTCACCATTTATTATCTTACCATTAAGTCTCTGGGTAAAAGCGTAAAAGGGATAGAAAGTTTTGTCCCTTGAAACAATACTCACCTCAATACGCCACCGCGGCAGTCTGCCACCACAGTCAAAGTACCTATATGCATAATTTAAGTATGTCGTGATTTGTCTTTTAATTTTATCAACTACGTTAATGACGACAAGTTTTTATAATTAATTTTTTTATAATGTTTTACGATGAATAAAATAAGTAAGTGCGTAAGAAGACATTGAAATATTTTACCTGTCAATGATTAGACACAACATCTTGATGACAATCAATTCCTGGTTTCCGTCTTCATGTGAGATGTGCTTTAAATGGGACGCTTCGGAGGCTTAATTAAGGCACGTTTGATGTTCAATCTCTTACAGAAAACTCGGTAATTGCCCCACGGTAAGTAAATGGGTAAATTTTTGCTTGTTTACGCAAACATTTCGGGATATACGAGAAATTATTAGGTCTTAAAATATTAAGTCATTCGAAAAGTTTGCTGTAAATGCTGAAATTTCAGATTCATTAAAACAACTAAAAAAAATTAATAAACAGAATTTTATGTACATTTTAATTAACATAGGAAAGTATTAAACCTTGAAGGTTGTTCAATTAATATTCGTAAAACACTAGTTTATTTTAATCTATACGATTATAAAAGGCGGAAGAGTTTGTTTGTTTGAACGCACTAATTTCTGGAACTACCAGTCAGATTTGAAAAATTATTATGGTAGTCCAGTTTTCAAACTCAAAACTCAAACTCAAAGCATTTATTTCATTTTGATCACAAAGTATGATGCTTATGAAAAGTCAAAATTACATCAAGTTAGCTTATTAACCTACAGCCAGTTCGCTGACGGGGTAGAGCTGTGAGAAGAACTGGCAAGAAACCACTCTTTTCAATCGTCAGTTAATTACAGTTTTTTGTATGAGTTATAACTTTAACACATTAACGCAACCAAAGTACCATACAAAGTAATTATTACAAATCAACCAATTAATTTAATTACCAATATTAAAAAAAAGATAAAAGAGGATTTAAATTATTTAGTTTCTACTAGTGTGGTAATTTGAATACGTATTTTAATTAAAATAGTAAATGCATCTCCCAGTCATATTGAACGACAAGGTCTCGAGAAAGATTATAGGTGCATTAACATCACGCTACTGGTGATGGGAGCAGAGCAGTAAGCAATGACGCTGTTGAAACCGCGACGCGGCAAGCTAGTATAGAATATAAATTTGTTTTTATTTGTATCACATTAATATTCTATGGTTACAATGTTCTTGTATGTGCTAGGCTTATTGTTTAAGTGTATATTAGTTTAGTGTTATTGATATATTGTCGTTCTGCTAAACTTAAAAAATAAATAAATAAATACGCTACGACATTTTCTCGAATCAGGTGTGAAAGCTTACAAGTTGCTTTTGTATTTAAATTATTTTCATGATAGAAATAGTTCGGTACGTTTAACAAACCTATGATGTTCTTCTAGTTTATCTATGCTTTGAGAAATGTTAGTCATACCACTCCCGTTACATCTGATTCCCACTGTCGTGGCGGGTCATGGCACAATTCGTGTCTATCTGACGTTAACTTATGATTTAAATGTGCCTATGATTAGGTGATTTCCTAGACGTAAATGGAATTAGTAATAAAATAACTCTCTCACGTGTAAGCTTAGATTTAGTTAAAACTTGACTTGTTTAGTGTTTAATCTCTCTAACATTAAACACTAAGCAAGTCAAGGCATTTAGGTTGAATCTAGAAGTTTTATTTTGACAGGCAGGTTCAATATATGTGCAAATTCTGTTCCTGATAGCGAATGCTTGCATCATTGTATAATATTATATACTAGCTGTGCCCGCGACTTCGTCCGCGTGGAATAGTGATTTTGGGCAGCATTTTTTGAATATATCTTTTGGTTTGTTTTGAATTATAAACATCTTCGTTTAGGTGAATAAGAAAAATCTTTACAGTAAATGCTTCTCTATCTACGATATTAGACGTATAGCCATCGCGGATCAAAGCCATACAGGCTGCTAGGATTACTTACACGTGGCAAATCCACATAAAGCTGGCCATGCGAAAAACAGTTAATATTTAGATCCACACTCATTAATTGTCATCGCGAAACATAGGCTCACTGGAAACTGAACTCGTTTAAAACTAAACGGGAAATTGTTTGGAATGAAAGGAATCCGAGGAATAAAAACGCTGTAAGTTTTTTTTTTTATATTAGCCTGCCAAAGTGCCTCTACTCTGGCTGATGGTAAGCAGTCAGTGGAATTTAGAAGTAGTTGACACCATTCCAAAAGCCAAACTACTGCTAAGGTGGCCTTCACTATGGCGGCTTAGTGAGATGCTTCTTCACGCCTCGCTTAAAAGTCCCAGGATGAAAGTTAGGTGGGAACACATGCGCTGGTAAAGAGTTTCAGGCTTTAATTGAGCGACAAAAGTATATAGTGCTGAACCGTTTGGTTCGAGACCCTTTAGATTGCACTGTGAAAGGGTAGCACTTCAGTCCCGCACGTGTCGTTCTGGATAAAAAGGGAGAGGGTAGAATTAATTTAAAGAGCTGTTGAGAAGACTCTCCGTGGTAAAGGCGATAGAAGACGGCCGTTGAGGAGGATGTCTCTTCGCAGCTGTAAAGGCTCAAGGGTCTTAGGCCTCCGGGCTTCCATGATACGGACTGCTCGCAAAAGGCCACCGTACCGTCTCGAAAATGGTCGCCGGGTTCCACTACCCGGTCACCAACCTGCACGACGAACCACTCCGAGATTATGCGCAACCTGGTGGGGCAGTCTCAGTCTCAGTTTTTTTGGTTAGGTCTAATTGGGCCCTTGTACAATGCCGCGGGCGGCCAGCGGCACCACCGTTTATACGGGTCTCCCTGGCCGGCGGAGTGACCCACACCACCCACACAATGACTCCGCGGATACTCAGCTGGTCCCACACATGCTGCGAGGTCAACGCCATCTAGACTCAAAGTAAGCATATTATGCTTATTTTGGGTTGCATGCTTGTATTATGGGTTCTAGAATACGGATAAACATATTTAAATACTTTTATTTTTGTAAATAGATACATATTATACATATAAACACCCAGACCAATACAAATAGACATGTTCATGCTACAAATATTTGCACTGAGCGGGAATCGAACCCGCGACCTCACAGTCCATACACAGTACCACCGAAATACAGAGGCAGTCGATTTTCCCTTGACTTTCCCCTCCCTTTCCCCTGACTTCTCCCTAACTACCCCCGCACTTTCCCCTCACTTCTCACTTCTCCCTTCCTTTCCTCTTCCTCCCCCTCCCTTCCCTCTCCCTCCAAATTTCAAGTCGCCAACTTCAAAAGCAAAGATCTTTCCATACAATATTTCATCCCTTATTTCACTCCTATAAATCCACCCCAGTAAAAAAAAAATTATGAGCGTATTTTTTATTTAAATAAAAGTATTCCAAAACAAAATTTCAAAGCTGTAACTTAAAAAATGAAGACGTTTCATACAATCGATTTCATCCCTTTTCATACACTTAAGGGTTGAATTTTTAATACACTTTCTTTGTACACTTCTAGACATTAAGACGAACACACCCTCCAAATTTCAAGTCGCTACGACCAGCGGTTTAGGCTTTACGTTGTCTGTCAGTCAGTCAGTCAGTCGGGACAAAGCCTTTTATAATATGTATGGATGTATGGATTAGACGTATAGCCATCACGGATCAAAGCATACAGGCTGCTAGTAATGCTAACACGTGATAGAGCCACATAAAGCTGACCGAAAAACAGCTAATACTTAGATCCACACCCACAACTTTTAGTGTCTAACCTTTACTTTAATTACTTAATTAATTAATTACTTTAATTAGTCATCGCAAAACATAGGCTCACTGGAAACTGGACTCGTTTAAAACTAAATGAAAGACTGTTTAGAATGACAGGAATCCGAGGAATAAAAACACTATCAGCTATTCCGCAACCTGTTAAAATATCTGCTTCTATAAGATTTCGTAGTAAATTAACGAATGTTCGATGTGATTCTTTAAATTGGCATAACTTTTTTATTTATGAACCGATTGACATGAAACAAACACTAAATGTTAAGTTAAGCTTACCACAATATATTAGTGAAAGCCATATTTAAATCGGATAAGCCGTTTCTGAGATTAGCGTGCACAAATGCACAGACAAACAGACAAACAGACAAACAGACAAAAATTTTAAAAATCATTGTTTTGGGTTCTATTTGCGTTGATATAGGTCCCAATAGTATTTTTTCTCATATATCTTCCATGTACAGACAGCGATCGGTTACATTTTTATTATATGTATAGATTTGGACATGTTGTACTAAATAAAGTAAATACTTTTGTATCTTTTTAACATTGGCGAAAAACATATAGGTATCAATAATTCACTCCTGTTAAGGCAGTTTCAGTTTTAGTACACTATACACACAACACATGAGCAGTACGTGGAATATGCCACTGAAATGAAAGGAACCAGATGACATATTTAATTTAATTAACGTTTTCAGCAAACATTCCCGCACTATATTACGATTAGCTCCGCCAATTCTGCTCCCCTCCGAAGTCACTAATCCGCGACCGCACAAAAACTTAATTAACCAAAATATATATGGGTGTATAAACAAACAGGAGCCACGAAGTCGCTCCCTCCCCCCTTGGGACTTTATACGGTGATACTATTTCGTGTAATGACTCCAAAATGAGGATACACCTCCCGCAATATACGGGGCGTATGTTGAGAGACGTATCAGAACTGGATGCGTCACGTGAATCTTGACTTTTCATGTAAGTTTTCTTGGAAAGTAATGTTTGTCTTAACTAAGATATGAATAACTATTAAAGTAGGTATTGACTGCATAAAATTGATTACCTTGTGCGTAATACCGCGCTGAGAGTTGTGCGTAACACAGATTCGGAATGCACGCTAGATTCCCACAAGATCATCGGATCGGAATTCCTCTGAGTCTATTAGCTATTGTATCCGTCAATTACACATAAAGCTATATTCCTTAGTGCAATAGTCGTCTTTTTAAATCTATACATTTTTACGAATAAGCACGAACTTGTTTTTACATAAAATTATATGACGCAACGTTTATCTGTGTAACTTTTTTTAGAGCATAAGTTGCTAAATTAATAAATTATTTTCTTGATCCAAGATCTTTTAAATACTAAATTGAGTAATCTCTCACAAACAAGTATTATACTATCTATCATCAACAAAACAAAGCATATTTATACGATTCAAAGAACCGCTTCCAAACCTTGAAGATCATAGGTCCTTAATTTACGTCAGCTCCTTAATTCATACACGTCACGTTTCCATGGGAGGCGTCGAGTCGTTCCGTGAATCAAGTAACGCGAAATGAACATACCATTAAAGTATCGTTTCCATTTCGCGTTAATATACATTGAATTTTCTTATAACAGTAAGCGCAATTATTGTACTGTAACTTAATTGAGAATCTTAAAGGGATATATGGGTGCTCTTTATTCATTACTATCATCATTTCATCTATCGTTTATTGCCGGGTAAAAGCTTCTTCCAAACTAAGTATTGTCAATACGTTTACCTGTGTAACTGATGTAGAATAATTATCTTGTCAAGTGCGTTGGATGACTTTTCTTACATCTTACTATAGTAGCAACCCTCTAACCGTCCATCGTACTATAGTAGCAACATACCTACTTCTAGTAGGAATGGTGATCGCAGTAGCAGCAGTCTTATCATACAGTCAGTGTCCTATAATAAGATTGCTGTTACCCTTTTAGTATTGGATGATTATTTATCTCGGCTCTTTCGTTGTTTTTTCGGTGCAATAGAATATTATAATTATACTATTATATATCTCGGAAGAGTTTGTTTGTTTGTACGCGCTAATCTCTGGAATTACCAGTCGAATTTGAATAATTATTTTTACGTATGATAGCCCAGTTCTTGATCAAGGAACATCACGCTACTGAGCAGTACGCAAAGACGCGGGTGAAAGCTAGTATTTAAAACATAGAAAGTGGTCAAAAATTACTCATATAATGCGAGTCGTGGCATTTTTATCGATAAATTGATTGAAGAAAATACTTAATAGTTTGAACTTTTATTTAATAGAGAGAATAGGACTTCAATGAAACAATCATGGTATATCAAGAACAAGATTATCTTTTTAATCAATAATGTTTTAAAGATAATATTGTCATCTCTCATTTTCAATTGATAAACCCTTGATGAAACACTAGATAGGTACCATTTTATATAAAAAGCTTTCATATTAACACTATTTTTTTTTTGAGTTAGCTGAGTCAATAATACCAACACATAAATCTACTTCATATAAATAAATTGAGATAAACACATTTAAGCAAGAATTCCATAATTGAATTCAGAATTTCAGTAAGTCAATGCTCTCTACATGCGAGACATGCACGCACTTCTAATATCACAGTTATATGAATATTTGTCTCAATGAAAAAGGAATTATGAGAACCCACCCCCGTTATGGGTCACAGGAAAATTTATATTCCACACCCATACCAGGAATTTTTCATATCCCTAGTAAATTGTTATAATATTTTAAAATATTACGCGGTTATATCGCATCTAGTGATATATTGTTTTAGCTTTATTTAAAACATTTTTAGTTTGCAAAATAAATTAAGATTTTTTTATTTAGGAATTTCAATTTGCATTATATAATATGAACTTGGTTTTTGCTATTTGTTTTTTTTTTATTTATTAAAAGTATTTTTGCTCAATTATAAACAAGGGAAAGTCACCCCTATATACTATGACTCCTTAAAATCTTACAAATATGGAGGCAAAAGTACACAACGTAGGTAACGGCTTTAGACCGTGTTTAAGTAATTTTATGAGCAACATACAACGTCCCACTGCTTACCCACGAGGGCGAAGGGAAACGTTATTAGTGAACACAAAGGGTAGGTGATTTACTTTTAGTAAGATAGGCAGCCTTTATGCCGACGGATGGTAAATGTACTCACAGAATACTGTAGATTGCGTGTTTTCAACAAACAAACATTCAGTAAGCTGGATAATATAAAAAGCAGCTCTGACTGGTTTGGTCTACCTCTAAATTCAAGAACCAATTTAAGCCATCCCTATGGCCAAGTCAAAGTTAAAATGTTTGGAATTTTAGATTTTTATCATTCTGCTTCAATAACTGCACCTACTTTGCTTATCTCTGCATCACCTAAGGTTGACTGGTAGAGAATGCTTATAGCATTAAGTCCGCCTCTGTACCTATGTGCATGAAGTTTAATAAATAAATAAATAAATAAATAAAATAAATAAATATTATCCTCAGGACATGACTACATTCATTTAGTCCACCAACACATTGTCACACAGATAACGCAACAACGATCCTACGATACTAATTCACTGTTATTTCCCCTCGTCTAATAAATGGTACTAATTAATCTCTCTGGCATCTGTCATGTTAAAGAATAGTCAAGAGCCCGAGGCCAAGACTGCACCCAAAGTAATTGCTATTCTAAAAACAACACTCAAAAACGAAGACGACTTTTAACACAGGTTACAACAATAAAACATACAAATAATACTGAATTGATAACTATTCTACTTTAAAATTTGTTGAAGACGATATTTTAAGAAAAGATGTAATTTAGAGTGTTGAAAAAAATTAATCCAGTATTACCATAATGAATACTAACCGAGTCTAATGTATTGAAACTTATTTAATAATTAAATTAATTTAATTTAGCAACAAATTTTGTTAAAAATGTTTTAAGAAAGTTACTTTGTAACAGACAGATGAGACAAATCGTACAAATTTCAAACTTCCAAATTAGTTAGCAAGTTCGAAGCAGCATACGCATAAATAATATTCGTGTTCATAAACAAATATTTCGCACGTGTGCTTGCTTCTAAATCTGATAAAATTATGTTTTTTTTATGCTAGGTTCTTCGCTAAGTTATATACCACGCAACGGTTTTTGATACGATTTTAATTATGGCTTAGAGCATTATCTTTGAGAATTTGAAGATGATTGTTACCGTGTCGTAAAAAACTCTTACAAAGCTCGGGCGCATCGCTAGTGTATAAGAAATATTAAGGGGATGGCGGACTTATCGAAAAACTGAAAAAACAAACTGACATTAATTCGCTGCACACGATCATGCTATTATAATAAAAGCCTCATATTCGCAACATAATACTATGGTAGCGTTCATTCGTTTTTAAAAGTATGTCATTTAGTCGCACATATGAACGGAAGCACCTGACGATATTTAAAAACCTGCCATCCGTACAACTTACATTTAATCGCGTTCTGTCCAAAAATTTACTTTATTTGTTTGCCAAAACACTTTTTTATTTTTGTATTTTGTAATTAATTAAGTAATAAATAAAATGGATAAATATTTAATAATCCAAGAAGAACCGTTTTGAATCAATATCTTGTAAAACTTTTAAAGTTTAATTTTTGTTCTATGGTGAAAATACGACGATATCAAAAACTATTAACGTCGCATTTACTTGAAAGACTATAAAACTTTTATATTGTGTATTTTTATTTCGCTAAAAACTGCCCAAGCAATGTGAATTAGTACCTAGTATTAATACCTCTTTATTTTTATACTCCATTTATTACATGATTACAGAATAATGACGTGGTCTACCAAAACTCTAATTTTCTAATAATAAAATACAAGTAAACTTAAAACCTTTCACTACCTTTAAGTCAAAAAGGTTATTATGATTATTTTGATTTTAATACGATACGATTAACAGTTCTGAAGAAATATTAGTACCTAAATTTGAATTTTTTATAATATAATGAGGTCAATAACCTCGTAAATTAATCGGTCTGCAAATTCCATTTACTACCCCCGACCCCACACGATCAATTTCAATCTACTTATAAAAATAGAAAGTTAAAACACGCCGCTACCTAGAAACCTTCATTAAAATAGCTAAACTTATATCATTATTGTTTTCCTATTGACCTAGAAGCTTAATAAGCACGTACAGACATAAGTCCTTGGCAACATAGCAAGCAGTTTGTAACCACAACAGATAATAAGCGACAACTTGTAATCTCAACTTACATCAATGTTACGAAATAGTAGAAACAATGGCAGGGCTGTCGAAATAACAACATGTTTGAGATGATTTTGTAACTGTTACTAAATTTTAGTAAGAGGAGACATAGTTATACAGATTTGATAAACACTAGCTCTCCGCGGCACGGTTTCACCCGCGTCTTTGATTATTGCTCTGCTCCCGTCGCCAGTAGCGTGATGTTACATAGCCTAAGTTACATAACCTTCCTCGAGAACTGGGCTATCATACGCAAACAGATTTTTTTTTAATCCGACTGGTAGTTCCTGAGTTTAGCGCGTTTAAACAAACAAAGAAACTCTTCCGCTTTATAAAATGGTTTAGATGATATATTAATGTAGTGCCTGAATCAATTACAAATATTTCATCTAATTTGTACAGGTAACTGAATTATTCTAAGGAAACATTAATGATAATAATGTTACACCTGGCAGTTTTATTTTTATAATTTAGAATTTTCGGTACATTGCCTCACTTTTCTTTGATAACATGAATACACGAAGTCTTTCTAAATTAGTTACTAGACGTACACCCTTGCTTCGCTGCGGTATCAAAAGTTTTATTTGGTCTCACAACAAAAGCAAACTTTAGTTCTCCCAATAATCGACTATGGTGACGTGTGCTACTTTGTGACCTGAATGCAGATCTTCTCAACAAATTCGATCGTATTCTCAATAACTGCATTCGATTCATTTTCAATCTTCGAAAGTATAATCATGTGTCTACTTACCGTTCCCAGTTGTCGTGGTTACCTATTCGTCAGCGCCGAAGTGTGCGCGCTCTAACTACCCTTTTTTCCTTTCTTACATCTCCCACTTGTCCTTCCTACCTGAAGCACTATTTTCAATTACTATCCAGCAACCATGACAGAAACCTCCGCTCTTCCAATAATCTACTACTACTATGTCCTTCCCATAGCTCTTACTTTGTTGGCTCTTCTTTCCAGTCCAATCTATTCTTATATTCTTTGGAATGCACTCCCTTTCGAGATCAGGATGTCCACTAACCGTTTTGCGTTTAAGGTGAAAGTAAAAGAACTGTATTTAATAAAATTGGCAGAATCATCTCAATTACCGAGTATATGTATGTATAAATATTTATTTTATTATTTTATAAGTATGTTTATTTATGTGTATACAGACTATTACATGTTTAAGTATTAGATATAAATATATAATTAATATGTTTTATTAGAATTTTTACTCTTATTTTTGGTTAAAACTGTGTAACTTCTTGTGTACCACCTCAAAAGGTTGGCAGAGAATGCCTTTGGCATTAAGTCCGCCTATATACTGTATGTATGTGAAGTTTTTTAAATAAATAAAAGCCTATGGAAAATATCATTGCAATAGCGTCGTATTGCATCATTCAAATTTACAAAAGCGCTTAAAATATTGAAATTTTGAAAATGACTAAAATCTAAGTTAAAAATAATTAATATAGCCTATGTTATCCGTCTTATTTGTAGCTTTTTACAGGTGAATAATTTTTTAATCCGTTAGGTAAATCTTGAGTTAAATGGCACTATACAAACCAACAAAGAAACAAAAACCAAATCTTTTGTCTTAATAGAATAGTTTAGAATTAATCATCATCATCATTGAGTTATTGCATTTTACCAAAAAGTTAATACAAATATTAGTGAGGAAGTGAAACTAATATCTGTATTACATAAATTGATTGTTTCATTGTTACGAAACGTTTGATCAGAAGATTCAATCACTTTCTTTACCATCATTATATCGTTTCGTCTCATAATATTTTATGATGTAAATTGGTGAAGCACAGTAAACTTTCTGTCTGCACATTCTGCGCAAATGTTTATAATGACTAATATTTCACTTTTATGTCGCCCGAAGCACTCTTTAAAAAACCTAATTATCCTCAGGAAAGTTGCAAGCTCTCGAACGTCGGCTGTGATTACTCGATCATAAACCTGACTCGAATTACTATGTTTTTTATCAAATATTATCAAGTAATCGATACCTTTTGGACGGGCTTCAATTATGTTTATCGTACGTCGAGCCGTCGACAATAGAATGAGACGATAATAAATTTTTGATTTAAAAATCCATTTCATTCATCTATTGTACAGCGCTGATGGGTAACCGATTATTATCACAAATAGGTTTTGTTGTTATTACATAAGAATTGTAAAAGATTTACGTAATGAAAGCGGTAAAAACATGTAACTATGACAAATTGAATTGTTAATATATGAGATTGTCGTAGTGAAATCTTTCAATGGTGACTTGTTTATTGTTTTGATCATTTAATACGTACGCCAAAGAATGATTCCTATCTACACTTTCATTATTTTAAGGAATTATTACACAACGTCGGCGATTCGGTCTCTTTCGTTTCCAGTCGGCAATATCTTAGTGGTGTTTTCTTAGCATTTGATCTGCAATGCTTAGGTAACACATGAGCCACGTGTGTAGGCTACGTAAGCACTTACACCCGTTGGACTGTCTGCCTGTTTGTGTAAATAATTTAAAGATGTTATCATTATTATTTGAACATCTTCTAAACTAGCGCAAAACATTTAGTAATAAATTTAACAACATAATTAAGTACGTGTCACATTTTCCTGATTCACTTAAATTTTGATAAACTACTGTACCTACAATTACGACACTAACTAAAGCAACATTGTATACTACTACACAACTGAATTCACTGTAAGGTTTCATTAAAAACCAAAATAGTCTCACCGCAAATAACTAACAACAAGATTAAAACGTACACAACATGAAAGGAAATATAAACTACGAAATCATTTCAGTGTTACTATTAGTAGAACTATAAATTTGGCATGCAAACTGCTCGAAACACCGTAAATTTCGACTTTCCGTATCAACAATATTACCTCGGGGGAAGCGTGAGGATCACTTTATTCAAAATAATCGAAAGAACTCACATTGTTTTAACACGCGAATTTTGCTCACGAGTTGCCGGTATCTCGCAATGGGTTGAACTTGGACGTTAAACGCTAAGCCGTCTTCGATTTATTGACAGGATCCATTTAAATCAACCGCGGCTTATTGAAACTCTTTTCCTTCGTAATATATGAGCGGAATAATGGCCGCAGCGTGAGTTTGTAATAATGATATTCTTATTTGGATGCAAACTGGAGGCGTGAGGACAGTCTTAGTTTATTATTTAGATTTGTTTGGTCATTTTGTTTTACGAAGTATTATTTAAAACCAATTAGGTATAATCTTAATCTTGAATAAATATAACAGACATCAAATGAACAGTAAAACAGCATAATATTTAAACATTATTTATGTTAAACAATACTGATTTTCTCTGCGTGAATAAAAATTTGTGACATGATCTGTGCGCTAAGCCCGCAATCGTAAAATGTATCTTACCTTACCTATCTATCAATCAACTAGAGGATTCTAATTATAATGTCGTCGACGTCCTGAGGCCCTAGACAAGTGGCATAGATTTCTATTGACTTAAGCTAACGCCAAAATCTTGACTGTTGATCGAACTTAGCTAGTGAATCCCATACATTTTTTTATCTATTCTATGAACAGAATAGACATCTATGCTACTTGTCTAGGGGTATGTTTATCCGTCCAACTTATTCGAATAGCAATAAGATGCAGGTTTGATGCAAATTTAGACGACAACGTTCAGACAAAACTGCAAGAAATCGGTATGTAATCAGATGATTCGTAATCAGGTACCGCAGTCTGGTCTAATGTAAAATTACTTCACCAGTTGACCAGCTCTAATTCGAAAATGAAATAGTCCTTGTAGGGTCGTAAGACTGATCAGTTTTACATCAATCAAGCAAACCTTTGCAACATCTTGTTAGCATTTGATATAATTACGTATAATAAAATATAACTCTAAATATTTGCTTACCTATGTCTAGGTAGTCCAAGATTAAAATAGGTAGTAAATCTTAGTAGATATGCATCGGTCACATAAATAATAAAATATTTCGCTCTGGAATAAAATGTATTAAATGCTAGTTAATCAACTTAAATAAAAATTAATATCTTTGATTGTAAAGTGTACTCTAAGAGCTGATTTCCTAAAATACTTTATAATCTATTAAATGAGAATCATTATTAATTATTATGGTTTAATTAACCGGCCTTTCGCTTTCCGCGTTTAGTCTATACCTTGTAGGGGGTTATCGGTTTGATGGCCGAAGGTCGTTTTAACGTACGTACCTAGTTCAAAGCGTTCTCCATTACTATTCTAAAATAACAATGTTACAATAGTAATGTGGATATCAAAGCAAAAAACCGGGCAAGTACGAGCCTGACTCACGTATAAACTTGTAGAGTCACAGTTGAAAATCAAGAAAATTGCTATAACAAAGAAACAAATTTAATTTTACAGTCGAAAAATTCTACTATACCGATATACTAACGCCTAAATCAATAAGGTTATTTCAAATTAATCTTTAACTGTAATTATCTGTATTGCTTCCTCATAGCTAATATGAATATTTTATCCTAGCAATAGCTACCTTTGAACAAACATAACTATTTATTAACGAAATACTTACGTAGTATTAATTACATTCTTTTTAATTAGAATACCTGCGTGCTTGACACATAAATTAATTAATGTCGCGCACTCCGTGACGTCAGCGTCTCTAAATCTCACACTGGGTAATACAAGTAACCTACAAAACTCATTAACGTTATTTTCCCATGAATTTGCGCCCTGATTACCCACTAGGATAATGAAGCAATCCTTTTTATTTAATAGACAATATGATAGTACTTTTATTACCACGTAACATGCATGTACCCTACTATTCTTTGTAAATAACGTGACACTCGTTCAATAATAATACAACGTTGTTAAAGGTTAAATAACTGTCTACATACGACCCCTTTAAAATTTTTACTGAGTAAACACCATACACGCAACATTATGCCAATATTGATAAGACGAATCAATATTCCCACCATCGCGGGCTCGGTAACCTTTTTCACAGCTAAAGCTTAAGCCTGCAAACATGCTTACTGATCTCTTTGTATTTTATCCTTTTATAATACACAAAGCAATTTGTACTGAGATTCACCAATGTAAGGTTGAGATTCGCCTGTGTTGTTATTGATCGAAAAGTCGAATATCCTTAGCTAATATAAAATAAGCCCGCGAACAGAGAGTTATCGGATCCACGATTTTTTGGACGCGTTTCGAACGAAAATTAAGGGAGCATTACGACATTCACTGACCTGCCAGTTTAATCAAACTTTCAGCTTTTTATGTAATAAACTGTGAATGTTTTTTATAGTGAGAGTTCGATCTTTCGAGCAGTGTTTTACTTATACCATCATTTTTTCGTAAAGTGTAACTTCATTGATCTACTTACTTGATTTATTACTCAGCTCGTGACTAAATAGGGATCAGATAAACCGATTGAATGAAGGAACGCTGTTGCAAAATATAGTTTTATTAAACACTAAGCATTAAACTGACTAGACATGTGAAAGTGAAGTTGAGTTTATTTTAATAATAAACTTTAAAAGAGAATATACAATACATACAGAATCCTAAGTATGCAAAGAATTGAATGAAAAAGTACATCGTTTACAAAAGCTCAAAGATATTTTGCGCGTAATAACAAAATTAGTATTTATTCTAAAATATATAGGGTATTCGTATTATTGCATTGTGATTAATCTACATTTGTACCTTCAATTCAATTGACATCTAGTAAAATATATATGTACCTACTTTGATAAAAGTTACGAATTAAACGAAAGAATAGACCGAATGAAAACTCTCACAGCAAAATTTACCGCTTTTCATTTTCGAAGCATTGTTTTGATAAAAAAGAATTAAAAGAGGAACTGAATGGAAATCCTTCCTCTTCAGCCTCAGGCCGTCCAATTAGACGCACTTTCGAAACTCAAAAAAAGGAACAATAGAACCCTCGATATCGCACATTCAAAATTCATGAGGTACGGGAACAGTGTCAGCGAGAGTTTACTAGTACAACAACAGGGAATCTCGCGGTTGAAGCGTAAATTAGGGTACAAGTAAAATTTATCAAGAATTATTATTTACGAAAAAGTAGTATGCTGTTACTGATGTATTTGTGAACACATGAACATTATACTAAAGTTAGATACTCGTACATAGACATAACACGTTTATTTATTGCGATAAGCTATAATGTTTTATTGTGACAACTGTTCGAATAGTTAGACAGTAAATAATTCTGCGGCGATCATACACTGAACTAAATGGTTCTTTTACTTTACGAAAATATACTATGTCAGAGTAGAAATTTTCTGGCATTTTGGCCCATTCATGCTGAAAATTAACTATAGATACTGCCGTAAGAAACATTAAAAAAATGGATTATCGGTTCATGAAATCCCGCTGTCAGTTAGCCATGACCCTGGGATGCACACTCGCACGAACTGTTGCTTGGCTTGAAATACAGCACCAATTAAAGTTGACACCTGACGCCTCCGTTCGGTTGCACTTCGACGTTCGATTGGTTCTCACGTATGTACCTATTTGTTTTATTTATTATTTTCCTCACATTGTCCTCTGCAGAAGTCATTAAATTCACTTTATCTACGCAACCTACGTTTAATTGTTGGATACTATTGTAATGCTGTTTAAGAATAACCCACACATTGTCAAAGATTTCCTATCATGGGATGCCAAGGGGCAGTTGGCGTGACCATCATATTATTTATTATGGTTGTTCTTCACTATTTCTCTTGCGTGAAGATTAAATTTATGTATTTTAATAGTTAATTCTAAAGACTTGATAGGCAGCTTTGATACTGCACTTTAGTCCACAAGTTTATATAAGATTTGTTTATAGATAAAAGCTCATTATTTATCCGATTGCTGATATTATGACCATCATTTATTATGGCAATAGACTCACTCTAGCTGTCAAGAGTCTAAAATTAGATTATAGGACGAAAATAAAACCGATAATACATTAGCTATCACGTGAATTCTCGTTTTCTTATTCAAATTATATCATGTAACGCGAAAAATTAAAAGTGAAGAAGACATAAAATGTGCCTACAATAATCGGACTTTTTATATTCCTGTGTTGTTATATGTAAATCAAATATTATTATTATTATTATTACTTGCTACTAAAATAGTTACGGACCTGTGGTTTCTTATACGGCCAAAGCGAAAAAAATGGACAAAAACATCCATAGTTCCATACTGGATGTATGGAAGTATGGTTATATTAAATATATTAAGTCAATTTTGTGATACAATGCCCTCCTTTTTCCTTTTAATATAGCCTATGTTGCCTATTTATAATAAATGCGAAAGTAACTCTCTTTGTCTGATTGTCCGTCTGTTACGCTTCCATGCCTAAACCACTGAAACCATTTTGATGAAATTTGGTACAGGAATAAAATAGACCTTGGAGAACAACATAGGCTATATTGTATTGCAAAAAAATGGTTTGAAGGGGTTAAAATAGGGGATGAAAGTTTGTATGAAAATGCGTTTTATCCGACATTCAAGCGAGCGGTGCTGCGGGCAACAGCTAGTATTTCTAAAGATTTTTACACATTCTATATACTGTTTTCAATAATATAAGCCATTCATCTCGATTTATACAAAACACCCTACAATAGACCCTTTATAGAAAGACTGGGTAAACAAATCTTGCATCAGTCAAAGGCTTTGCTTAAACCTCTTGATTTTGCTTCTTGCGTGTATTTGCACTTATCGGCTTTCTTGCATTGCAAACTTTAAACTTGTGTTTGAGTAAAAGGAAAGTTAACTTACTATAATATACGTATGTTAATCATTTTAGTCTTAGATCCACTTTCGATAAGTAAGATGTTAATAAAATCAAATGATAATAAAGACGAGAAGAGAGACGAGTCGAGGCTCTAGCAAATATTTATTAGTATCTTTCCTTTTTGAAGAACGTTAGTTTATTTGTATTTGAAGTTGCATAAAAAATTGCTAAGTCACATGAGGATATATTAGAGAAGCAAACCATGAACTATAGTCGAAACCATAGTAGGTAATGGTTTCGACTTTCTTTCTGCCAAAATTACCATTAAACGTGTAACGTAAGGTATTTATAACATTTCATTCTCATGTTTAAACAGCTTTGGGTTTCATCGCAGCATTTTTTAATTCAAGTGATGCATAAACTTACGGTGACGACTCAAGTAGAAAAAATGTTTCATTCAGTCAGGTTTATTTAGAACTTTTTGCCTGTCATGTGCATGCCATTTCATGGAAACGTCGCCACTTTTTATCTTACATGACACTAAAATTTCATAAAGAAATTTCAGACGAGTTGTGAATTTAATTTATAAAGAATATTTTTGCTCGGTATCTCATCCTCGTGGTATTTTATAATCGCACAGAGAGAACAGCCAACATTAATTCCCACGCGTAGTATTTAATTTAAAGTAGCTAGTTGTTAGCTGTGGTTTCATTTACGTGGCTGCCAATTATCTGTGTGGATGTCGTACCGGAGCTTTATTCTGACGTAAATAGATATTAACTGCAAAAAGTTCTATTTAGCATTTCACGGCGTAGAGTTTTGATTGATACCTAGTCATTATTACGGCTGAGTACTAGTTATATATCAATTTACTAGCCTGAGTTTTAAGTAATTTCATATATTATGAAAATTTATTGACCACCTCGATGCCGCATGGCAGTGTACGACTATAGTGAACGAGATCAAATTTTGTGACATTCATTAATATTTCTGAATCGAGTTGAATTTTATTTTGTGTTCGTGAAGTGTCTCTCGCGTGACAAAACTTGTTCTTTAGGGAGTTTGAAATTGTATTGTGCTTTCATTAATGTAAACCATTTTGTAAAATTTAATACCACTTGAATAAGCATATCAAAACATTCTTCGTCTTAAATTTAATTCGCATTTCAAATTATTCCTAATCTTGTGTTAAGAAAATACAACGAAATCCAATTTATATGCCTAACCGCGTCAAATAATAAGATGCTTCTATGTTTATATTGAAAACTAAGGGTGTTCTACCCTTGGGGCGGCATGGCGTGTCATAAAGAACGCTTTCATGCAAAGTGGATTTGTAAAAGTTTTCGCTAGAAATAATATTTGAATTTGTAATGACGTCATGGGGTATGTTCGTGGAAGATGGATGTTGGCTAAAGCATACATGCGAAGAGAATTGACGTTACATGGCGAATTTCATTGTGTTTGACTTCAAACTTTGTTAGTACTTAAAAAATACATGTTTTTTTTTTATATTCGTTTACTAAAATGATTCCACTCTGACTCATTTTTATTTGTTTTTAGGGTTTCGTACCTAAATCATAAAACTGGACCCTAAAGACTCCGCTGTCCGTCTGTCACCAGGCTGTATCTCTTGAACCGTAATAGATTGATAGTTGAAATTTTCACAGATGATGTATTTCTGTTGCTGCTATAACAACAACTACTAAAAGACAAAAGTAAATAAATATTTATTATAGTATGTAATCCTTCGTTCACGAGTCCGACTCCCACTTGGCTGGTTTTTATTCCCATTTTGAGTCCGCCTCCTTGGCTGACATGACAAGATATCCCCTGACATGACATGCCCTTACTATGGCAACTTTGGAAGATGCATTTTAAGCAACGCTTCAAAGACCTGAGATCAAAATGGACCACATACGTTCTCAACGAGATCTAGGTTTTCATTGACCGACTTAAGATGATGAATTGATAGATGTACCCACCGATCCGTTTGTTTATGACTACAAATTAAATGCAATGGTAGGTATAGGTGGTTTAACATAAATGCTATAACTTTAGATAACTTTAGGTCAAGCACTTTTACTTACCTCTCTGAAATACTTTTATCTAAAATAAAAACTCTCTTTTACAAAGTTATTATCAGTTCAGTGACTCTTTGTAAACATAGGTACACATCTCACTCATATAGAAATAAACAACAAAAGTTAGTATCTAGACGCTATTACTGTTTTGTAGTGCTTTTACCAAAAATGTTAACTTAAATTTTTTGGTTGCAGTTATAGGTTTTAATAAATATTTGGTGACATAAATTGGGTGAGCAATGGCTGATATGGTTATGAACAAATAGTTTCAAATAAAAAATAAAAAATTTCGGTTATGGACGACTCAGAGTCTCTGGCATTGCCAGGGACTCTGCGAAACCGCTGCCTACCGTGAAGAGAGTAGAGTAAGACGGACTTTTTGTTTTTAAATTAATGTATTTTATTTTTAGTATCACTGTCGTTAGCAGTGGCGAAGCGTCCATATAACACGATTCCTGCCGGCTTCTCTTTTAAAATATGCCCTGACCTCCTTATACCTATCACTGCTTGAGTGTCTACTCAAAGTCTAACTAGCCTTCCGAACCTCAAAGTATTTTAGTCCCACCGGCTTCCCTCCTCAGAAAAGGGACTCTTCGCTACTGGTCGTTAGGCATACTTTTCTCGTAAATTTCTTAAACTCTTCGTAAAAACAATTGCAGATTACAGATTACATTTAGTGAAGAAACTTTCGAAAATATGACAGCAAATATTACTTGAATATGCCTTAATAAGAAAGTACCATCTAAATCAATGTCAACCACCATTCTAAGCTGTGCCGTCGCCATAACAGCAACTATAAAAACCGACGCATTTAAGATATTGTCTCACGTGAACCGCTTACAAAGACAACTGGATTTTACGACCACCATAACGGCACATGTTTGTTTTATTTAGTTACATCGCTACTTTCACGTTCTCTAACCTCGAAAATGATCGTAAAGAAATAATTTAATGTTGATGACTATTTGTTTTGCCACTTTCAATAAAAAATTCTATCAAAATTAAAATTCAATAAGACTCAATAAGACAGTGATAACTCTCACTGTGCTGAAGTAACTTGCAAGCAAAAATAGACATTATTGTTATGTGAATAGCAAATAAAATTATTTTATGGTCGACTATACACAGCATTGATGTGTTACGCTCACATTTAGCCAATATTTTAATAGTTGCAACACTATTGTCGGATAACGGTAACAGTTCTAATGAATTGATGTATCACACATGTATAACTTGACGGTTTATCCCTTTAATGAAGTAGGCAGCCTATATAGCACGCCAGAAGTAAATCAGATGTATTTGATTCGTAGCAAGAATCAAATACATCTGATTTACTTCTTCAACATTTTAATCTTAGTCGCTTTGTGTAAAAGCAATTTCATGCCTCCACTATTAAGTATAAAACTTTAATAATTTCCTTATATTTGTTTTAAATCAAGTAATAAAAACACTGCTATTAAGTCAATAGGTGAGTACATAAGTAAACAGAGCAGTTAGTGAATTAACTGCATTGGATTCTTCATTTGAGCCTAAAAACATTATCTTAAAGTATTGGAGGGTTTTCGCCATTCTTAGCAGATTGATTTGCAGTTTTATCACAGGACGCTGCTGCCCGTCCCATGTTTAATAATTTTGCTGTTGCAGTTATTTGATGTCTTGACTGCCATGATTATGTTGACTGATTGATTAAGCCTTTGCTTAGTTTAAAGTTATACGACCGATAGGCTGTATAACATTCGATTGTAAGATCGTCACATTCCGACGCTTTCGTCAAAATCTGAAACTGAGTTCTACTAATGCATTTTCTTTTACGCAATAATATATTGATTTCAACCGTTTTGATATAAAATATACAATAACAGTGAATAGAAATAGTGTAAAGTTTTCGAGGCTAACATTTTTCTTTATAACTACTTTATTACTATTGCAAACCTCATTTTTACGGCTGAACGATTTTGATGCAAGTTAAAATGTAATTTTTTTACAATCTAAAATAACTAACTAGACTTTAAAATCATGTTAATTTTGGCAGAAAAATTCAGGCAGAATTGATTTTTAATATAAGCTTAAAAGAAAGCTTTTTGTATAACTTGCCAGTGTTATTAACTAGGAAATACCAAATTTCCCATTTGTTTTTTTTTTTCCTCTATTACATCATATTTTATAATAAAATATATACGATAATGTCTTATCGCAATATGTTATGACACTATCGCAAAATTGAAACTTGTATATTATGAAAAAAAAATTAAAAGGTGGTGTTAGACAATTTATTAGAAAAACATTAATAAATTGGCAAATCCCTTTAAATGTACGATTACTTACTTCACTTTATCTCAAGGGAACTTATAGCCAGAAAAATATTTTACTAAAAAGTAAGTAATAAAGTGAAATTGAAATATTTGTTGTATAAAACTTTATGAAACAAAGTTTTATTTCTGCCATACATATTACACACGTAATTATATTTGGCCCGCTTTACAGCGTCAGGTGTAAGTACTTTAAGAAATGACAATGCAATCATGAACTCAAGTGTCACCTGCTGTCCTTGTATTAATACTTTCACAGTCCTCGAGGTCACAAGATTACAGCTTTTGATCGAGATCAGGCGCTATGTAGATTGAAATCATCGATATGATCAAGATACTATGTCTCCAAAGTTTAGATTACTATAATGTCTACCATCGATATCATTATAAAATCTATTACTTCATGATTTGTTTGTAATTTTTCCTGATTGCGATAATAAAAGTCATTTTTAAAGGGCGTCGATAAATGTAGATATCAGACAATCCAATTATACTACTCAACTTGATGGTAAACAGGCAGTGGCAACTCCTAGTATGGTGGCTCCCCAACTCAGTTAACAATTGCCTTGGTTATATAAATTTAAAGGGAAATAATTGTGACTAATAAAATAGCTGTTGATTTTAAAACTGCTTTAATTTCCTTTATAATATTGTATCCAATTTCTTAACTGCAAGTTGAATTTATTAAATTTACTGAAATTTCGAAGTATCTTGGACATTGTTATTATAGAATATTATTAATAAGCTCAGTATGTGCTAAGGTTCTTCATTGTTAATTCTAGCACACAAGAGTTTTAGTAAAAAGCGTATGGCTGCGATTTTCTTGTAAGAATAATAATGTACACTACCTAATTTAATATTTTTTTAAATACTTAATTTATATTTCTTCGTAATATTTTATTAAAGACTTAAATAGAATCAATTAACTATTCATTATTATTCGGACAAGCTTAGGACAAGTAGAAGGTATACTTTAGTCAATAAAGTCCACGTAACGTATCTAGTTTATATTCATGCTCGTTATCCACTTAAGAGTTTTTTACTGTGAATAGCATCTACTTAAATTTAACTCCCAATCTATTAAACATGTTTTCTTTTACTAGTCAGTTATTTAATTCTTTCTACATGTTTTTGCTTCTTCTACTTTAATTCTCGCTTATTTTTTATACATTTATTGAAACTTAAAGAGTTTTATTGCTTATTAACGACCAGCCCTGACTTTGCATACCACAGTTTTATTACAAGTCTTTAAAATTCTTCTACCACCATTATGCATATTATACTAAATAAACTTTTTGAAAAAAATTCTGTACATGATTTAGCAAAAGAAAGACATCAAAAACAGCGATTTAGCTTTTTACAATTGATTAAACTTTTCTGTATAATTACCTTTCTTTAATCGATTTCAGACTTAATCTTATATAGAATTAAACACGCAATTTGCTTGCAAACTAGCTTATAATAGAGGTAATCAGCATTGTTAGGATTAATCAGCTATCAATTGGATTCAATAATAATAGCCTCCCTTCTAGTTAATTTTACAGCAGTAATTTGATACCAATGAGATTTTAGAGTTATCTGGTAGTAGGGCCATTTATTCAGATAATTTTATTAACGCACTTCTAGGTAATTGAAAACAAATCTCCGGTACATTCAATTATATAATATTACCTGCGTGAAGGAATAAGCAATGGAATTAGAGGTAGTAATAATGTGCCTATATTACGGTAACTACAGATACTACAGATACAGTTTATAAACTACAGATAAAGGTAGACTACAGAAAATGTACCAACTAACAACTTTCCAACTCTTCCTTTTTAGTTCTAATTAAATTCGTTGCGGAATCCAAGAAAGTAGGTTTAGCATTCCCCGGGACTTCCTAGTGTCAAAGCTCTGTGTTTCGTATTGGTTATCACTGTTAATTCTGGCTTACAGGAGTCAAAGTGATGAGCATGTGGGCGGGATTTTCCCGTCACCGTCCCGTCACTTAAAAATTATGATCGAATTCAAAATCAAAATCCAATTGTGGGCTCGTAAAACTACTAAATGCCAATGTGACTTTTTCTGAGTTATACTTAAGTACGCTTACAGTGAAGGAAGAGGTTAAGTATAAGGAAATTTGAACTAACTCAATCAGTCAATTTAATAATCACGTAAACTGTGACATAAGAAGGTGGCAAGAATATTATTCAATACAAGATGGGCAACAGGGTCCTGTGGTAACGTTGATATCACTGCGAGCGCCAATCCAGGAACAAAGCTAGGTGGACACAGCAAATGAAAAACCTATGTCGTGCATTGAACGTTTTGCGGCTAAGATGATTAAGATGAACAACAGAATATGCTTCTCAATGCAAGTGTATAGTAACCCTTACAGATGCTATTTTGTTAACCACCTAATTATTCTGGCATCATTACTAGCAGATCGCCTAATCCCACAAGTCGGTCTGCAAATGCGCACTAATTAAAACTGGAGGTCATACAGTACAGATGTGACAAGATACAATCGACGGTACTTGGGTACGTGACGGAGGCTATCTCGCCACCGGTTTAATTGAACACGGACGGGGCGGTTGACCGGTGTTCGAATGGGGCATGAAAACCGCGGTGAAAAAAAAAAAATAAGCTGTTCTGTTTGAATGACAGTTAACGTTTTTTTTTACTTAATTTAATAGAAATTAATATGAGTACATTAGTAGAAATCTCTTTAGAAGTAAATTTTGGAAAACAATATTGATTACCTAGTCATTAAAACAATCAGTGAGATTTCTCATTTTGTGAAACTAAATTTTGTACACTATCTTGTAAATCTAACTAAAGCCATACCTTTTATATCATCAACCCCAAAATATTTTATGAACCCCAAAGTAGTTTGTAACATTAGCGGCATAAGAAATATTTATTTAATTATTTAAAGAAGTATATACAGGTATATATTATGAGATGTTATGTTAGTAAATATACAAGGCAATGTTTTAATTAAGACTAGAGAAACTTAATACTAGATAATTTTAATATATTATGTTATATTTAAGTATTACATTTAATCACACAAAAAATCATCAACACTAATAGTATTTTGCAACAAAATTTGCTTTAACTTTGTTATCGTGCGTCACCACAGATAGCATTACCACGCTTGGTAAGCAAATTGGATACAATAGAAACGTGAATAATTGCACTGAAACATTATTTGCAAGATAAAATATTAATTCTGCGTGGGTCACCATTTACAGTATTTTCGAGTCTGATTTTACTTTGTTAGTACTGTACAATGCCTCTACGTTAAGCTAAGACAATATAAGTGTATATGCGCTTATTTAATGGCCACACAGTTAACCGAACAGTCGAATACAAGTCTATAGTTCTAGTAGTTGTTATCAAAACAACGTTTTATAAGGAGTGAGCCGTTTCATTACGTAATAAATAGGAAACACGTATTAGGTTAATAGAACCTTGTATGTAGCTCAAATAGATTAGAGATTGTACAATTAAATAGATTTTGTAATATAGATATGGGACATTTTTACTCTATTATTAGTTGAGGATATAGAGTAGATAATACCGACGAATAATGATGATAATACCATAAGTGGGTATAATAAACCATATCATAAGATAATGTTTTTCCGTAATGCTTTGCGTTCGCGTTATCTAAAGACCTAAAGTAATTTAAACTAATTGGATTTTATCAAGAATTAATTAGTTAGCTTTTACTATTAAAATAAATAAGTTGATAGTTTACAAAAATAACTCTTTTTAAATAGGTAATAATTTAATGATATTAACTTTGAAATAAATATAGTCAGTATTTATTTTATACTGCTTATGTGGGCTCTAAGAATAAATTGGTTAATAGCATTTTAATATTAATATACTCGTAGTAACTTGATAGCAGAACAAAAAAATAATAAGTATTAAATAATTGTATAAATATTTGACGTACATAAGCGATGTCACTTGTCAAACAAGTCTGCAAAGTTTTAGAAAAGACATTAAAATGCTTGTTCTATACAATATATACTATACTTATGAATACGATTACATTAAACAATAAAGTTTGTAATTCAAAAGTAGGAATTATCCTAAATGCCATTATTATCGACTGCTAATACAAAATGTCGAGATTCTTTCATTACAATTATCTTATTGAGAATGAACTTTTAATGATATTTATTTAAAAAGTACTTGTCAATCTGACTGTCAATTTGACTGGCCTATTGGTCTAGTGGTTAGTCACCCTGATTGCTAGCCGGAGGTCGTGGGTTCGATTCCCACAATACAAAAGGGGAAAATGTCGAGATTCTTTCATTACAATTATCTTATTGAGAATGAACTTTTAATGATATTTATTTAAAAAGTACTTGTCAATCTGACTGTCAATTTGACTGGCCTATTGGTCTAGTGGTTAGTCACCCTGATTGCTAGCCGGAGGTCGTGGGTTCGATTCCCACCCAGGACAAACCTTTTTGTGATGACCATGATTGTTTGAAAATTGAAAAATGCATATAAGTAGTATATCAGTTGTTTAGTACTAACATAACACAAGCAAATATAATTGCTTAATTTGGGTCTAAATGGCGCTGTGTAAAAAAAAACTGTAACATGGTTAAATATTGACAGTTTCTAGATAATTCTTGATTTACAATAAGACATGCTTAGAAAACACTGCCATCTCTATAGGTTATGGTTACCATTTACCATCAGGTATGCTTAATCGCCACCATAGTTGTATAAATAAAAACATAAAGTTGTACTTAGTATCATATAAAGCAAAATGCAGACACCAAAGTATAACTGGTATTAAGGCGTGACCACCAGCTGTTGTTGAATTAGTTTCCTATTTAGAGTTAGTTGTGCTACATTTATTACTTGAAATACCACTTGGGTTACACCCAACAATATTAAACTGCTTACGTAAAATATATCCATGCCAAGTACTTAAGCTTTTCTATTATTTCCTAACAGCTTATTAGAAAACCTCACATGACCTTACAGTAATTATATTTAATGTTTCGTTCAAAATAAATAACCTGTCACAGCAAAATGGCATAGACAGCCCATGAGTTGCGATTGTACACTTGATAATAAAATAATTTGAATCTCACAACATACGAGCATAACCCACCAACGTATTTTGACCTCTTACTTCTCTTAAAAAGCTAACATCAAGCGTTCATTAAATCAAATTTTAACAAACGATAAGAGATCATCCTTAAATGGTCATTCAAAATAATACGGGCCATCATACCGATACATTGCGTACGTAGCTTTTTTAATTACTTTCCGTCAATGGGACGCGCAATCATCAATCAATAAGTCAAAAAGATTAATGAATCGGTATGTAAAATCAATTCACTAGTGATGATGTGTTTTGCCGCTTAATTTGACACTAAATATATTCAATGAGGACGACTAAACGACGCCTTGTAAACACTTAAACGGATCGTAAATTGATTTTTTTACGGTCGTTATTTGAATAAGCTTTTTAAAGAGATAATGTGACAGTCCATCAGTCGAAACAATCCTCGCTTATCAACAGTCAAATCGCGACTGTCGGTCTGAATAGTCTATGGCACAATGAAGCCCTAAATAACGTCTGTGGACGTCGGTGCGGCGCCTCAGACGACGTCCGAGACCGCGCCGTTCGTATCCACGCAGAGTGACGGACAATGCCACTGCTCTGACTGCCCTGCCACCGGCATTCATTCAAGCAGCGTGCGGCGGGTAGAAGCGACCGCATCCGCATTTACGGGTTATTCGTCTGAGAAAAGATAAAGCTTTATATGGTGAATTGAAATGTTTCTATATTAGAATATTTTGCTGAATTTTCAATAGGGTTATTTGGAACTATTTAGAATGTTAATAGATTTTTATTATTCGCTTAAAATAAATACTTCTATTATTAATATTTTGCTTTAGCTTTGCTAATGAAGAAAATAAGAACAGAGTAAGAGCAGCGTAGGTACTAAACGGTAAGTATTTTACAAACGTCATGATTGAAGTTGATGAACTTTATAAACTAAGAGCCACTTTTGCCATTGTTTAAATATTGTCACAAGCGTATTATTATTAAGATACCTTAAACACAAGTCAGACTCACACTTTGCTAGTTTTGTTTATTAATTGTCTTATTTAAAACTTTACACTTTAATCGCTTCAACTTTGAACATTGTCTTTACGACGCGATGAGAGAAACAACTGCAAACACAATTCAAAAGAAGAAGAACGCCCGTAATCTTTTAAAATTTTCCTTTGTATTAATATTGTGTTTCTGTGTATAAGTGCCTAAGAGTGTGTCATACACACACTCTTAACACTTTACGGGACAGTAAACGGATATGGCCGTGATGCCAATAACAGTAGTATCCATGAAAGCACATATTATTATGTAAACTACTGTGTGCCTTGTGAAAATCAGAGCGGTTTGCATTAGCTTATTGGTAATGTCAAATTTAAATAGTAGACATTTAAATAGGCAGTTTTTAAATTTAAATAGTAGAAAATGCCTTTAGAATTAAGCCCACGTACAATTTACTTATGCAATAAAATATATTTTAAAGATCAAGAATAACCTCTGTGGTTCGGTAGTACTGTATACGGATTACCACGCAAAGGTTTCGGGTTCGATTCCCGGGTCGGGTAAAGTGATATTAGGTTGTTTCTGTCGAGAAATTCTCAGTATTAGCCCGGAGTCTAGAATTGTGCCCGATATAATGGCAATAGGCTCGCCCCCTATAACTTGGGATTCAAAATAAAATGGCGAAACGTGGGTGGTTAAACACCTCTGCCTTCCCCTTCCAGGATAAAAGGCGTAAAGCTAGGTATGTATGTATCAAGAATAGATAACTAGAGATAGATGTCTTTGTGCGACGGTTCTATTAATGATCATCATATCATATAGTAGAACTAAATATACGGGAATTCACGCGATCATGCATTAGGTATTTACATACCTTAGATCTATTATATCATGCAACGCGAAAGTTTAAAAGTAAATATCATTTTATCAGCCGAAAGACTGCTGGACTTATGCCTCCCCCAAGTTCGCCATCTTAACCAGGTTGTGAGCTGCCTTCATATCGGTTGTCCGACACTCTTATCAGGTCTTTCGTCCTACATGTTAGGGGTCTACCCGGCTGCGTTTACGAATTTGTGTTTGACACCCTAATCCTGAAACCTTTCTGCCGCAACAGTTATTACTTCTAAGTTATTTTACCATTCTATAGGTACAGAACCCAAAAAAGCAATTTTAAATTGTGGCCACACGTCATTAAAAATAAATTAATACAAAATTTCACCTAAGTTTAAAATATTAACATACAAAAGACTTACTACTCAATAATAGCGGCAATATCAGTTTCGTAACTCGGTAAGTAACGAGGGATTTTGTTTGGCAACACGTGACGTCACAACGTATTTTAACGTCACTTTAATTGACGTGACTGACATGGAAAATGTCGTGTTTGGTATCACAGCATGTTATTAAATGGGCCGTCGCTTTATGTTCAAAATTATGTTATGAAAATCATGTAGGTAGGTATGAATATGTGTGTGACAGGTGAAAGAATCTTGTCACGAATCGTCAAATTGTATAAAAATCGTTTTTAAATATAAATATAATCATCATTATTAATCATTACGTTTAACTACCTTGATTTCATAAAAGTACATTAATTATACAATATATCAATAAATAATATATGGTTCGATTTTCAATTGGTAAATATTAAAACAATGATTCTATCTTATGTTACTTTGTCGTTAAATAAAATACATTAGATTTTTGTAAAAAAGCCAATAATAATAGTTGGAATGAGACATACACTCAGTTATACATAGCAATTTATTATCGACAGGCAAATATTTACTACAAAAGTTTTCCTTCTAGATAAATTTCCTATTTGGTAATTTTGCACAATAAGCCCAATAAATTTTGCAATTGGTTTGATCATAGATACCTACTAGACATTTACTTGTAGGTAAATTAGTAATACATATTTACAAAATATTTTATCTATTGCAGCATAAAAATAAATAACAATTACTCAACCATACAAAATTAATACACAAATACAATCAAATAATAGAAGCATTTGTAAAGCCAAACTGGAAGGCGCAGTAGGCGAGGGCGAAGTGCTGTTAACAAGAAAATGTCAAGCAACAAAGCAACTACGCTAGGACACGTCAAGGCGGCGTGATTGCGCCGCGCTGTCTCGACACCCTGAGATATTAGACTTGCACAGTCTCGGTGCAGTTGCTCACTCACGGAGAATTAAATCTGTGGAAGTGATAGTGAAATTCACTCTCAATTTTTAATAGATTTAGGTAGAAAGCACTTCTTAAATAAGGATTTTTAGATCTGGGACGACGATAGTGCTTTTGATTAAAAGTAACATTTTGTTAATCTCCGCAAAGTAAAATAATGAGTTTCGTAATGATATGAGTTTTCGAAATTATTTATTAAAATCTCACTTTTTATAACAATACTTGCTTCTAAAGAAGATTCCACTTATTATTTTTTACTCTCCTGTCATTACATTATTCTAGGTACTGTATAACTGAACTTAAGTTAGCCTTAATATTATACTCCATCTAGCCATTTTATATTTCTGTTAAAACTTTTGAGCTTGAGAGTTTCCCGGCTCCTTCTA
Organism: Parascotia fuliginaria; assembly: GCA_963082885.1. Taxonomy (NCBI): domain Eukaryota; kingdom Metazoa; phylum Arthropoda; class Insecta; order Lepidoptera; family Erebidae; genus Parascotia; species Parascotia fuliginaria. The sequence goes on along the minus strand of OY720180.1, from coordinate 4,952,121 downwards.
GCAGGTTATTAATGTAGTTTTAAAATGTGCACTTCAAATGACATTATCAAAGTAAAACCGCGCGTAAAGCTTGTCTTTGTGCCTCTGACAGATCCATTTAAAGCAATTCATGAGGAATTATAAGATAGTGATAAAATATTTTACTTTTAAAATGTTGGTGTTGAACCACAGACTTTTATTGTATTAATGGAAACTTTAACAGTAGATTGTATTTATCACATTATATTCCTACTGCGGTTATAGGCATAGTGCGACTTCACACGCCGATCTATACTATTATATAAAACGTAAGAGTTTGTTTGTTTGAACGCGCTAATCTCTGGAACTAAAAGTCGGATCTATAGAAGGTTATAGGCTATGTAACATCACTCTACTGGCGACGGTAGCAGAGCAGTAAGCAAAGATGCGGGTGAAACCGCGCCGCGAAAAGCTAGTATTTAATAAAGTTGGCATGTTGTTTGAACGCCAATATTGTCGTTAGCTTATGTCATTCCCATAAATATTTTAATATATTCTATAAATGTATATATATAAAAATGAATCCCTATTTCCCTTGGTCATGGCATCACGGGTGAACAGCTAGATCAATTTGGTTAATTCTTTTTTTGTTGTGTTTGTTATTGTCAGGAGAAAGTTCTTATGAAACAAAAATTGCGCGGGGAATTAGAAAGTTTAAGAATACTTATCACCATATTAAGTTTAAACCGCTAAACCGATTTCGATGAAAATTGGTATTTAGATAGATTTGGTTTCGGGACATAGGCTACTTTTTATTCCTAAAATCGCTCTGATTCCAGAGTTACATTAATTAAACACATAGCCATTTTTGCGCGGGCGAAGCTGCAGGGCGCAGCTAGTAGAATATAAATCTGTGCCACTTGTCTAGGGCCTTTCGACAGAGGCCTCCCCCAATTTTGACCACCCTTCTCAGGGCATCAGTCAAAGAACAATAACGAGTTTTATATCTGTTTAGCCAAATGAAACTAAATTTCTATGAAATTATTCTGTCACAGGTTTTCTAAGAGAAAACTTTAAATATATTTTATCTCTAACAATTACACGCCTGTAGTCAAAGCTATTTTCTTTAAATATATACAATCATGTATCTCTTGTAATTTCAAGAGCTTGTAATTTTAGTCGAGCTATTTAAAATTCAAATTAAAGGTACTGAGCCTTAAGAAAATGTTCAGTTTAGAAAGACAATAGAAGTTAGATTCTTTGTTGTATTCAGTACTACGCGAATATAAAATGTATTTTGCTTTGATAAAAAAATGGTTAGAGCATTAATTTTTGGGGTTTTGAAATAAACAGCTTTTAATCTTAACTTTATAAAACTAACTAAGTAAATCCTTACATACATAATGTCTATATCGGTAGGCTTACAAAATTAATCTAACTTTTTTGTACACTTTTAGTTAAATCTATACTTATAATAAAAATCTCTAACGAGATAAAATCTGTACATTGAATATATTAAAAAAAAATACTATTGGGGGTGATATTTAATCGATACTGATGCCAAAAATGTCATTAAGAATTTTTTTGTCTGTCTGTCCGTCTGCCTTTCTGTATGTGCAGGCATGACTCAAATACCACCAAACGGATTTTTATCAAACTCGCTACATTCAAGGTAATATTATATCCCTAATAAAAAGTGTATTTTTTTAAAATTTAGATTACAAATTACTGCCTCTAAGGTTTACTGATACTACATAATACATGAATACTAATACAAAAAACTCATAGCAAATGAAATGCGAGCTTTATAGACCAACTTTAAAAGGGGTTTACGTTTTTTTTTAATTAATTATAAATTTAGGAAAATATAATTAAAAAGCATTATGCATTTCTATAATTAAGTGATTTACCGTAGGTAGTCAATATATTTAACAGTATAAAACCAAAGTTCATTTGAGTCGAAGTTGCTCGCCAAATTTTCCCTACCCTTAAGCAAAATTTATACGCAAATATTTTAAAAGTCTATACATTAGTTAATGAATGCAGCTCTTGGCAATGTGTACGCAACATCTTTCGAGTCCGTATTCTGACGATCGGTTATTTAAAATACATTATTTTTCGTTTTGTATAGAGACTGAATAAAATAATTGGAGACTTGAAGAAAAGTAAATGTACCTACGACATGATGCCTGTATAATAGAGGTATGGATAAGCTGTTTGGTGTGGTATACCTAAAACGTTTATGTATGACACTACCATCCGGATAGAAGAAATGTGGAACAAAAAGGAAAAACCAAGGTAGTAATTAAGGTTTCGTCTTTCTCGTTAACCTATACAATAGTTACTACGTTACATTAATAAGGAAAGTAGATATCTGGTCGGTTCGATGCCTTGTTAGCATCGTCTTATATCTTGCATAGATCTTTCATACACAATTTTCCAGCAAATACACTGTTATACTCGGTTAAGTATGACAGCAGATTTTCTATCACGAATAACGTTAAATTACGTGGATATGTTTTTTACATTATTTATAAAAATACTACATAGCAATGCCTACAAATCATGACCTCGCTTCCCACAATAGTTGCGAACTACTAGAATAAGGACAAAGTTATAATGGATGGCATCGAGACAGTCACTTGACGCACCCCTGCAATACCATTATAGAGCCTTCTTTCTCCCTCTTAGAATAACGATAATTCGTTTATATAATACCTATCTGTGTTATAAACGACTGTAAATTTTTACTTCATTTATTATTTTAAACATTTTGAAGTGAGCAAATTTGCATTGACTTAGTGAATTAGTAGTATCTTTAGCGTGATGAAGTTAAGGTGAAGTTCAATGTGTGTTTAGAGGGTTCTTCAAAGTTAAATTTAAATATATATAATTATACATAGCGCCTTATTTTACAAAGAGATAGATAGCCCGCTAAGTTGGGTGAAATATAACAGAGGGCCTTGTCTAAGTTCAGTGTAAGTGGCATCAAAGCTAATAAAATATAATACATTAAATTTGTTTGGGATTGACATAAGCTAACGCCAACTTTGACGTTAGCTTATGTCAATCCCGTGCATTTTTTAATCTATTCTATTAGCATTTATGCCACTTCTCTAGGCTCTCTGGGCCCGAGATTTGCTTTTACTGGGCACAAATACATACATACTTCTACGTAGTCCGCATACAACTGAACTACTAACGCAGTCAAGTTATTAAACTTTTATATTACAATATAGGATTATATTTGGACAACGAAGCTCATAGCTACAACGAACTAAAAATGCACGTATACCGGGTTTTCATATGCAAACATAGACTAGTATTAAAACAACAAAAACATAATCAGGTAATAATAAAATGTACGTGGCGTATCGGAATCTTTTACGATAATAAAGTAAGTAGATACCTAATCTTAGATAGTGACATAGATCTATACCGTTAGTGTAGCCTTTGTTATTAAAGCGACTATGCACAAATATCACTCAATTATAAATACTATAGACAATAGATATATTTTTCACTTTTATATGCATTTTAATGATAGAAATATTTTAAGTCTGAAAATTTAACTGGTTTACTAATTAGGCTATTATTAACTCAGTTTTATAACTCCCTTTTTTATTTCTGAATTCCCTATTCTAGTTTGAAATAAAACCACGTAATATAATGGTAGTAAAAACGACAAAAGTTCAGTAATTTACCAAGGGAAACACTAAACAAACTCTCTATAAATACTTAAATAAAAATCCTTAAGAACACTCTTAACCGAAGAACGAGCTCAGCAATCAAAGTGAAGGAAACATTTTAAACACAAAAGAATTCTATACAGTCGTGTTACGTTGCAATCATATTTTTATATTTTTTCCTTTACATAACTAGGGTATTTTTAACGAGCTTCGCATGTTAATGAATGTATTTAACGCTGTTATTTATTTTCTCACGTTTTCTTCAGTACTTTCAGTGCAGTGGTGACCTAATATGCTGCGAAACACAAATAAATGTTATGTGGAATTTGCTAGTTGAATAATTAGTGTTGCAGACGAGCGAATTTTCATAATACTAAAGAAACTACTAAAACGATTTTAATCATCTTTCATATAAAAAGCATCATTATCTAGGAGTAACATAGGCTATATTTTATTTCAGTACCTATTATATATATAGTAAAATTTTGTTTCAGTGTTGTCTAATGTTATGCTTGTGATGATCGCAATTATTATTCTACTATTAACATCTGTTCTGTAGTAAGGTGTATTAGGTGTAGTCATCACACACACACACACACACACACACACACACACACACACACACACACACACACACACACACACACACACACACACAGAGAGAGAGAGAGAGAGAGAGAGAGAGAGAGAGAGAGAGAGAGAGAGAGAGAGAGAGAGAGAGACACACATACACACATACAAGCTTTCGCATTAGTAATATTAGTAGGATAAGCTACATTATTTATTATGCAACTATTCAAACAACTAAACGCAATATAAAATAAAAGCTGATATCTAAGCGTTTAAAACGCGCTGGTCTGCACATTGTATACGCGTTAAGACATGTTTTTTGTAATCCAGATTAGGTTGAAGAAGAATAACGGCGAAGCCCGGTCAAAGGGAAACGTAAACAGTATTTAACTGGTAAAGCAGTGCTTATGTAATATATATTTCAGCTTTTTACAGGCCATTTAAATGAGCTTAATTAGCGCCACTTTGCGACTTTTCTGTGTTTTTAGATCTTTATTGAATTTTTATTGTTAGATGATTTGTAATGATTGTTGTTTTCCTTAAATTACTTTTTTATAAGCATACCTATCTAGGATTTTAAATGCCTACGTGGTGCAATGGGAGCGCAAGCGACTGCTGTGCACGAGGTTGTGGGTTCAATCAAACAAACTTTGTGTCATCCATTTATTTTTGTTCCGAGTCTGGGTGTAATTTGTATTTGTTACGTAATCAATTTAAAAATTCATTCCATTTTAGAAAGCTATAACGGACGATAGGACGGGTAACATAGGCAATATTTTATTATGTTTGACACATTTTTTTTGTCATTTTCTAAATTTAAATATTTTAAGCACTTTCGTAAATTTGAATGATGCAATACGTCACTATTGCTATAATATTTTCCGTAGGCATTTGCTGTTTTAAGTTTTGATACCAAAGTGAAGCGAGGGCGAACGTCTAGTATTATAATATATGTATTTACATTTTACAATCTGTTTATGACTAAGGCTAAAAACACGAAACAAATAAATATAAAAGCTCTAGATATAAACGATCGCGTGAACTTGAAGTTATTGAAACTGTCTGGCTTTTGACAAATACAAACTAAAATCATAAAAAACCTCATAATTTTAGCATTCAGTAGGTACTGTCGAAATGGTCGTAACAAATCATTGGGGTCGTTCAACCCGATACAATAAATTTTGTCACCTCGTTACTAAGAACTATGCACTCGCATGATCGGACGACGTATTGGACAAAATTCATGTTGCCGTCGAAATTATAAACGCAGTAATCGACATTTTCCCACTTTTTTCTTAAGTACCTTTGCAAATAAATATCTATAAAATAGTCAAGCCAAAATAATGAGCAATTTATACTTACCTATAGGTTGTAAAAAAAAACTTTTACCGCATTTTTTCGAAACTGTCATTTTGCAAGTACTGGATTTACAATTACGGCAGTATTATGAACCTTGCTAAGTGTTATTGTGGTATAAACACGCGATGTCTGCATTGCCTTTTGATGAAGTATTTTCAAGTTTAAACGCTCGTAAAGTACACTGTTTTGGAAGACGTCTGTAGTCAAATTTGGTTGGATTTTATTTGACGTGTAATTGCGAATTTATTGATGTTCTTTTATGGACTGAGACAGGGTTTGATCTATTATCGGTTTTATGCGATTATAGAACTTTTAAATATTTGAGTGACGTAAGGATAAAAAGCTTTTTAATGTAACTTCATAAGTTTTTGACTATATTATTTAGACATACACTTAATGCAGTTTTATCAGTCTAGAGAAGGATACCATATTTTTGTCGTTACTACTTTACTATAAGTGCATTATGCTAAACTTCTTCGATATATAATAATTCAATATTATTCCGCATTATCACGATGACCAAGAAAATAACAAAAAAGAAGTAACTTTTCCACTCAGTATTAACCCTGTGAACGCTACGGTGGTTTTCCATCATACGTTATATAGCATATTATCACGTTACTGCAAATAATGCGTTATCCTTTCACATTCTGACGGGGCTAATGACGTTGAAAAATAAGCCAGGCTTAGCCGATGCAAGCGTTACACGGGTTAATATAGTGGGGTGCGGTTCTGATATATCGTGCGTCATATTTTCAACATTATTACGTAAAAGTAACGGTGACTTTTTATTTTCGAAAAAGAACTTACTGTTCCGTGTTTTGCATTTCGAAGGGAGGAAGTGCTTAGACGCATGTCTTGGCAATTTATTACGACGTTTTGACGTCCCTAATATGCATAACATTCTATCGCGAAATAGATAAATGGAGGATGTTTGTCATTAGTTTTGCAGAATAGAAATATGACTGTTATTTATGTAAGCAGTTGTTTAACTTCCTAACATGTCTAGCAAACAGAAAACTGAAAACAACGTTAAATACAGCCGATATGAAGTCATATAAGACAGAACATTAATTGAAATAACCAAAAATATTTCCTTTTTGTTACATGATGGATTGCTAGGCAAGATTCAAAGAGTGACTGACCACCTAGTATAAAATGAACCGCTGTCACATATACAGCCAAAATAAGAAAGTTAAAGTCTCTTATTGGTACATGGTAACAGCGGTAGGGAAGATCCATAGGTTTTGAGAGAAAATACCTAGGCATACATAATAACCACCTATCATCAGTTGGGCCTTTTCCAGCCTACCACCGAACTAATAAAAAAAATATAGACAGATAATTAAAAAGCCGACTATGTCCTTCGTGGCCTCTTCTCCATCATGTTCCAAATAAACTTAAATTTTGACTGTACACATATTTTAACTACTTAATTAATGCACGCTGCATAAAAATATTATATTCGGTACTACTGGCACGTAACAGTATTTATACAAATAAATATTTTATTTTTTAATCCCATAGCCGGTGCAAAGCGCACGGCTAGCCAATCGTATCGATACACGCTACTGAAGATAAAATTCACATGAAAATACAAATGTAATATTTAATCTGGGTGTTTGTTATAAATAGCTTATTGAGTTTTTATAATATAATATAATAATATAATAAAAATAAATCTTAATTAAGCGACTAAGACACATTATGTTAGTAACAATTTTACTTAAAATATGTTAGTAAGTCTATTCTTATAACACATCGAAAATATTATATCTAATGTTAGTATGCGAAACTCTGCTACAGGCTAATCAGTAATCACAGATGTGGAGAGCCTGCAGCAGCGATTCACATACATACAGTTTAGTCTCGTCGCAATGCATTCCAGAATATTGTTAAAGCATTTAACAGGCAAGCATTGGAGAGCGCCGGCCGCCTAATTTATCCTCTCTATTCTCTTTCCTTTCCCTATTCCTTCCTCATTCCATTCTCCATCTCATTCTCGTATGTCAGCCACAGCTTGGTTGTATTGTCTAACCTTTATTTCTGCAATGCTTAGAAAACATATTACTATATACTTACATACTTAATTTTTCCATACTTTTTATTATTGGAAGAAAGAGACTAGCTTCCACAACACAGGGAATCCTAGTGTGGAGGCTAGTGATATTTATATGTAAAATGTAAACTTTTCTTTGGAACAATAAAGTATTATTATTATTATTATTCTTTCCTTTTATTTTTCTCAGCTGTTAAACTGGTTTTAACTACATTTACGGGCGCCAGCCAAGTAAATGCAGTGTGTGGTGATAATTTAGGTTGTAGATGTTGTATGTAATGTCGTGTGTAATGTTGTGGTTTCCTCTATTTGCATGAATTTTCTGACTGTATATTATTATTATTATTATTATATACATTTCTATATATTACGGTTATCACTTACGATCAGGTCGTATGCTTGTTTGCCACCAAAGCTGTATAAACAAAAGCAAGGATACCGTCAGCCTCCGTCAGTGTTCATTCGTTTGACTAATGTGATAAAGAAGTGGTAAGTTCTTATAACTTTTTAACCATTTTTCGTATCAATTTTTCTTACTGGTGAATAAAGATCTGTTCTATAGATTCCCATGGCGTATTATATAACTATCTATACAATTTAAAGCGAATGATTTTGTTTGTTTGTTTTAATGCGCTAATCTCTGAAACTAGCAGTCGTATTTAAAAAAATCTTTTTTCATTTGCGTATGATAGCCTAGTTTTTAAGGAAGGTTATAGACTATGTAACATCACGCTACTGACGACGGGAGCAGAACAGTAAGCGAAGACGCGGGTGAAACAGCACCGCGGAAAGTTAGTAGTTATATATACTATTGCTAATTTTAATCTGTTTCGCTAGTAGGTGTTATTCACTTGCTGTGTTGATGCTAGTAAGTCTAGTGATTTCTTTTTATCCTTCTAAACACTCTCACACCTTATTCTAATCGCTTCCTGCCTTTTTCCTTTCATTTGAGTTACTGCCCACGATTCACAACCATATAGAGCTAAGCTGTTGTGGGTTCTAACGAGCACTTGCTTATATTGGTCGCTATTGGCTTTCAATATGTTTATTATCAACATAAAATATACCACGTTATGAGATAAAGGAGTTATAAAGTCGAACTTAAAGACTGAACATCTGCTTAAGCACTTTAGATGGTTATCGATTCACGATTCAGCCTGAATGGGCCGGATCGTCCGGGGAAGTATATTACCCTCTCATAGAAGATCGACGTAAAAGTAGTAGTATCCGTACTACTGCGATTCGTTCGGAGAGTAAGAGCGCCGGAGGCCCAATTTCCCACCTTTCCTCTTTCTTCACCTTCCTCAGTTCCTTACCCTAACCCCATTCCCAGCCACCATAGTGGAGGCCACCCCACCATACCTGCAGTTTAAGACGATGGCTTCTGGTATAGTGGCCACCACTTCTGGATTCCACTGACTGCTTACCATCAGGCGGGGTGGAGTCACTTTGGTAGGCTATTATAAAAAATAAACCGGTTTACCGAGTGTCAAGGCAAAGTAACTAGGTATATTTGTCAAAGTCTACTGCATTCCATGAAGGTTATATAATTACTAGCTCTTATGTATAGCAAACATACATGCATAGATTTTATACTTTCGTCTAACTTAGAACTAAATTAATTCATGAAATTAAAGTTCAGGCTAAAGGATAATTGGTATATCGTCTATTACACACTGTTATATTCACTTAATTATTCTCTTGATTTTTGTTTTTTTTCGTAGATACACGAATACTACTTTATCAAAGAAACTTAGATAAGATCTAACAAATAGAGAAGTACACAAACGACAGCTTCAGTTTTAGCGAATAAAACGAGAACTTTGTCCCGAATTGAAATAGGTACGTATCAAAAGCTTCGTATAAAAGTGCATTCGCAAGTTGGATGCATTATCAGCGTTTGGTCTCGTAGTTTCGATCTTCTCGGAGTAGATAAGTGATCCGATGGTACTATTCTGTTGTACTATTAAGATCTCGTTTTTATATCGAAGTTAAATTCACTTTTGTGCTTAAACTATTTAGTCACTTAGACATTTTTGACAAATCATTTGAATCGTTGCAGTTGTGCAGTTCGGAATAATGTTTTTCATTTTATTGATGCTTTTTTTATTTAAATTTACTGTCATTATAAAGTAAATTTAAAGTTAAATCATATTGATATAATAATGTTGACTAAGTACACCAAACTTTAAGCTCGGCAACCGTAAAAAAATGAAAAAAATTGTCAATAATGTTATGCGAATTGTTTGTTATTTTCTCTACATTATTACAATCTTTATAATTACAGCAAAATAGTACCTAGCTAATAACAACAATAGCAGGTGGTTTTAATTATGTACCTAAGTGATTAGAAAGCTCTAGTGGTTATCAAGGAAAATCCACGATTCTGAATACAGGTGCAAATGTTACGTGATTTTGCGAATTTCGCTACTTGCTGCCTTTAAGGACACTTGAAAACAGCTAAGTTTAGTCTACACCAAAATAAATACCAACATAAATGTTACTCAATGTACAGAAGCAGGTAATAGGTGAATGTAAACAAGAATATTTTAAATTTGTTCAACATTTTGCCAGAGTTTTTTTGATTTAGCTGAAGCTAATTATTAAAAAAAACAAAGGATATAACAATATTTTGGTAAGAAACATGATATACATAAATACTATAATTAAGAATGTATACATCTCGGATAAACTCATAAAAGGGCCCAAATAAAAATACAAATCACAATGAGTTTAACTACTTGTCACTATATAAATGTTCTTCTTCTTCTTCTTTTTTTTTGGCAACAGAGCCGACGATTGTGTCACCTATTTCTGCCAGCGTCAAGTTTAGAATAATATTCTTGTTGATGATATTAATGGTATATTACAATGATAAAAAATAGAAAAAATTAGATGAAATTAAATGACAACCATCTTCCGTGAAAACAAAAGATCATATAAATGTTGATTTTGCCATTGTGTAATGACTTACTGTCACCTGCTTTTATTCAAACCGAATCAAGCGGACAGAGCAGATGGCTTACATTTTAGTGTCGTTTCGTTTCGCAAGTATAAACCACAGAGTTGAGTAGAACAATGACTTGTTCAATACACTGTCGCAATCAGGATTCAATTTCAAGTTAAAAACGAGTATCACAAAGACTTCAAATTTACAATTTCTATAATTACCTATATCAGAACAAAACAGAATAGAATATTGCTGATTAAAGTTAATTTCACATGTAAGTGGTACAATAATGTGGCCTACAATTATGAAATTTTTCATAATATAAGCAAGCAATCGTGATACCATCAATGTAGCGTCCAGCGACAATTCGGACGCGTCGAAAGCGTAGGAATTAATGACGCTAATAAAATAAATGTGCGACATTCGTTTACACGTCCCTGTGTTTATGTCTCATTTAAGACGACATATACTTTTACAACCGACTCGTAAAACGACCCATGTGGTGTGCTTTATCAAGCGAGACTTTAAGAAGCAATTCTTACGCATCGCCCTAATGACTTGGAAATGACCGACAAAGTGAATTCTCTTTTTGAAGTTACGATTTCATTTTATTTCACATGTAGATTGGTTCTCAAGAATTTGAACGTCAAAATCGACTGTACGTTAAACTTTAAAATCTTTTTTGGGAGTAATAGACGGAACCACTCTGTTGATTTGAATAATTCTAAGATCTTTTAAAAGTTTATGTCTTAATAAACTTTTAATCCAATGGTACAAAGTAGGAATTATGTGTCAAAAGATAATAAGTTAACACCCACAAAGTTCTATTGTTTAAAACTACTAACGCATGACTTTGGCATCTTTAACTTGGGGGTCTTGAATTTTTGTGTTGATTCATCATTGATTTGTATATCAATGGTTGACGTTTTAAATATTTAACATTTCAGACAGAACTCTTAATATCTATTGCTATCGTTTTGTTTTGTCGTACAAAATTTTTTGTACACCACTGAACTGAATCACTGGTCCTTTCACTTTCTTAATAAAAATACGAGCAATAACAGCGTTCTTTCAATAGTCTTTATAAAATAAATAAAAATCATATTAATGAACGATACAGAGTATAATTTTACACTATACTTGAAAAATTTACGAGGTTCGATTCTGGTAAATTAAATTAATAAAGCGAAAGTTGTTTTTGAGATAGTAATATTTTTTTTGTTTTCATAATTGTTTTTTGTCACCGGCTGACCGACACGTGGCACTTAGATCTGTGAAGATATAGCTATTTTAATACTTAGTAGAGATAATATTAATGTACATACAATATATATATATATTTTATTTTAGCCTACCAAAGTGACTCCACTCTGCCTGATAGTAAGCAGTCAGTGGAATCCAGATGTGGCGGACACCATTCCAAAAGCCAAACTACTGGTATGGTGGCCTCCACTACGGCGGCTTATTGAGATGCTTTTTCACGCCCCGCTTAAAAGATCCAGGATCAAAGTTAGATGGGAACACATGCGCCAGCAAAGAGTTCCAGGCTTTAATTGAGCGACAAAAGTATGAAGTGCTGAACTGTTTGATTCGAGCCCCTTTAGATTCCACTGTGAAAGGGTTGCACTTTAGTCTCGCACTTGTCGTTCTGGATAAAAAAGGAAGAGGGTGGGATTAATTCAAAGAGCTCTTCAGAACACTCTCCGTGGTAAAGGCGATAGAATACGGCTATTCTCTTCGCAGCTGTAACAGCTCTTAGTGGTCTCCGGGCTTCCGATGATACGGACTGCTCGTCGCTGCAACTTATCGAGTACATCCAGTAAATACTGTGCGGAGCCATCCCAAAGATAAGAGTAGTACTCCACGCAGGAACGAACCTGTGTCTTATAAAGAAGACATAGCTGTTCAGGACTCCGAGTTTACAGGAGGCGGTTTTAATGACGCACTCGATGTAATTTTTGGGGTTAAGTTCTCGGCTGACGTCTATACCCAGGATACTAAGGCTATACCTTAGTGGTAACGCTGTGTTCTGAAGAGAGGGAAGAGCAAGGAACGGAAGTTTTTTGCAAAGAACGCGCACATTTGTGTTTTCTTGGCATTGAACTCGACCAAATTCTCACAACCCCATTTAGAAATGCGATATAAAACCTGGTAGAGCTCAGTGACCGTTTATAATATTCTGAAACGAATTATAAGCTTTTTTTAACTATGTTCATATAATGTTCTTTATACAACTCTGTCAACGTCTCCACAAATCAACAATTTCAAAACATTTACAATAAATATGTTCGCCGATAAAAAAGTTTAACTTTTTTCTTGATTTATAATATACAATTAGTGCGATTTAAGGGAATCACGTTCGTATTAACGAACGAAATCATCAATTACTAGAGTCGTAAATACATCGTCAAAGAACGTTTTAAACGAGCCCTTAGCAATATGAATTCAAAAGACAATCTGTATCTATAAAGATCCTATTGTGACTGTCAGTGTTAGCATAAATCTACACATATAATAAAAATGTAACCGATCGCTGTCTGTACATGGAAGATATATGAGAAAAAATACTATTGGGACCTATATCAACGCAAATAGAACCCAAAACAATGATTTTTAAAATTTTTGTCTGTTTGTCTGTTTGTCTGTTTGCCTGTGCGTTTGTGCACGCTAATCTCAGAAACGGCTTATCCGATTTAAATATGGTTTTCATTAATATATTTTGGTAAGCTTCACTTAACATTTAGTGTTTGTTTCATGTCAATCGGTTCATAAATAAAAAAGTTATGCCAATTTAAAGAATCACATCGAACATTCGTTAATTTACTACGAAATCTTATAGAAGCAGATATTTTAACAGGTTGCGGAATAGCTGATAGTGTTTTTATTCCTCGGATTCCTGTCATTCTAAACAGTCTTTCATTTAGTTTTAAACGAGTCCAGTTTCCAGTGAGCCTATGTTTTGCGATGACTAATTAAAGTAATTAATTAATTAAGTAATTAAAGTAAAAGTAAGACACTAAAAGTTGTGGGTGTGGATCTAAGTATTAGCTGTTTTTCGGTCAGCTTTATGTGGCTCTATCACGTGTTAGCATTACTAGCAGCCTGTATGCTTTGATCCCTGATGGCTATACGTCTAATCCATACATCCATACATATTATAAAAGACTTTGTCCTGACTGACTGACTGACTGACAGACAACGTAAAGCCTAAACCGCTGGTCGTAGCGACTTGAAATTTGGAGGGTGTGTTTGTCTTAATGTCTAGAAGTGTACAAAGAAAGGGTTATTAAAAATTCAACGCTCATAATTTTTTTTTTACTGGGGTGGATTTATAGGAGTGAAATAAGGGATGAAATATTGTATGGAAAGATCTTTGCTTTTGAAGTTGGCGACTTGAAATTTGGAGGGAGGGGGAAGGGAGGGAGAGGAAGAGGAAAGGAAGGGAAAAGTGAGGGGAAAGGGAGGGGAAAGTCAGGGGGAAATCGACTGCCTCTGTATTTCGGTGGTACTGTGTATGGACTGTGAGGTCGCGGGTTCGATTCCCGCTCAGTGCAAATATTTGTAGCATGAACATGTCTATTTGCATTGGTCTGGGTGTTTATATGTATAATATGTATCTATTTACAGAAATAAAAGTATTTAAGTATGTTTATCCGTATTCTAGAACCCATAATACAAGCATATAATATGCTTACTTTGGGTCTAGATGGCGTTGTGTAAAAATAAAAAAGGAAGAGGGAACTTAGGGGGTGTGAGGAGGCAGTGAAGGGCAAGTGAGGGGCAAGTGAAGGGGACGTAAGGTAAAGTGAGGGAAGTGAGGGAAAGTGAGGAGTCAGAAGTGGTGGTGAGTGAGTGGGAAGTGAGGGAAAGTGAGGGAGATGGGAGGGAGACGTGAGGGGAAGGAAGGGGAGGGGAGGGGAAGGGAGGGGAAGGGGAAAGTTATTGTAGTGAAAATTTGCTTTTGTGTATTGTATGTTGTTTTACGGGGGATATCTTTAGATAGGTGAAAGAGGGTTTGTACGAATGGTGATGATGATGAGATTAGAAATAGTATGCAAAACAGTATTTAAACAATATAAAAATGTCTATTGAAAAACGATATTCATGCGAGCGAAGCCGCGGGCAAAAGCTTTACATATATAAAAACGAAAGGTCACTCACTCACTCACTCATCTCATCACAAAATCTCAAAAACTACAAGTGCTAGGAGTTTCAAATTTTGGAAATAGGTGCTCTCTAAGACGGGATTTTGCGAAATTTATTTCCCTGGAGTATAAAGGGGACCAAAATTTGTATGGAGCTTCTATAGTTTTTTACTGATATTTATTACTAATATACAATGTACAATTGCCGTAAGATTAGGTAAGAAATATTCTCATACACATCTGAATTTTCACGCGAACGAAGTCTCGGGCAACAGCTATAAAATTATAATAAACTGTAACCGGTCGCTGTCTGTACATGGAAGATATATGAGAAAAATATTATTGGGACCTTTATCAACGCAAATAGAACCCAAAACAATGATTGTTACAATTTTTGTCTGTTTGTCTGTGCGTTTGTTCACGCTAATCTCAAAAACGGCTAATCAGATTTAAATATGGTTTTCACTGATACATTGTGATCAGCATCACTTAACATTAAGTGTTTGTTTCATGTCAATCGGTTTATAAATAAAAAAGTTATGCTAATTTAAATAATCACGTCATAAATGTGGTATGTATTTAGCTTAGCTTAGTTTGTTTTTAAGTTAGGTTAACACGTCTTATTTCTATATTAAAATGTAAATTAAAATGTAAATACTTTATTAGTTAAAATGTAAATACAAGTTAGATTTATATTTTCTGGATTTATTTAATTTTTATTTTTTGTGAAAAAAACATGTTTGTTAACACGTTTCATTACGGAATACGGAATTGAAGTGAATTACGAAATAGTAGTAGTCGATTTACGCTGGTTTCAACATGAATGGGTCGGATCGACCAGGGATGTACTACCCTCTCATAGTTTTCGACGTAAGAGTAATAGTATCCATATTATTGCGTTTCGTTCGATAAGCGCGAGAGCCGGAGGCCCAACTGATGCAGAGATGACAAACCTCGCAGCATGTGTGGGACCAGCTGAGTATCCGCGGAGTCATTGTGTGGGTGGTGTGGGTCAACCCGCCGGCCAGGGAGACCCGTATAAACGGTGGTGCCGCTGGCCGCCCGCGGCATTGTACAAGGGCCCAATTAGACCTAACCAAAAAAAAAGAGACTGCCCCACCAGGTTGCGCATAATCTCGGAGTGGTCCGTCGTGCAGGTTGGTGACCGGATAGTGGGACCCGGCGACCATTTTCGAGACGGTACGGGGGCCTTTTGCAAGCAGTCCATATCATGGAAACCCGGAGGCCTAAGACCCTTGAGCCTTTACAGCTGCGAAGAGACATCGCCTCCTCAACGGCCATCTTCTATCGCCTTTACCACGGAGAGTCTTCTCAACAGCTCTTTAAATTAATTCTACCCTCTCCCTTTTTATCCAGAACGACACGTGCGGGACTGAAGTGCTACCCTTTCACAGTGCAATCTAAAGGGTCTCAAACCAAACGGTTCAGCACTTTATACTTTTGTCGCTCAATTAAAGCCTGGAACTCTTTACCAGCGCATGTGTTCCCACCTAACTTTCATCCTGGGACTTTTAAGCGAGGCGTGAAGAAGCATCTCACTAAGCCGCCATAGTGGAGGCCACCATACCAGTAGTTTGGCTTTTGGAATGGTGTCCACTACTTCTGAATTCCACTGACTGCTTACGATCAGCCAGAGTAGAGGCACTTTGTGCAGGCTACTATAAATAAAAAAACTTATAGCGTTTTTATTCCTCGGATTCCTTTCATTCCAAACAATTTCCCGTTTAGTTTTAAACGAGTTCAGTTTCCAGTGAGCCTATGTTTCGCGATGACAATTAATGAGTGTGGATCTAAACATTAACGAGAAGCATTTACTGTAAAGATTTTTCTTATTCACCTAAACGAAGATGTTTATAATTCAAAACAAACCAAAAGATATATCCAAAAAATGCTGCTCCAAATCACTATTCCACGCGGACGAAGTCGCGGGCACAGCTAGTCTATACTATAATTAATGATGAAGTAACGTTTGTAGCGTTGTCACTAATAAATTAGTTTACTTGCTTTTGATGTTTCGTTGAACTTTTGCGTTTATAGCAACAAACTCAATTCTATATTTTGGTATTTTTTGAAATATATAAATTTATGATTATTGCAATGTTACAGAATACTACGATTTTTATATACGTAGGTATCTAATGATAGTACTAGTGGGTTTAGCTTTAATAAAAATATTTACATATTTTGTCACTAATTTTTTAGATACGTGCGCAGTATACCGTAACATGGCCGATAAACCTTCATATGTTATGAAATATATACAAAACTCTGTGATAAAACTGCTACCACTGCAATCAGCAATCTGCCTGCCAAGTGTGGCAATTTATATCAAAAATCGCCACATACATGTTAGAGAAAAGATAATGGTGACGTTTGCCTTTAGTTTAATTTTAACTCAACCCATACACGATGCATAATAATATCTGCTTTGTTTTTTTTTTAATAAATCATTATACTAGTAGAACTAACATCAAGGCTATAATATTTTACTATTACAACCTTCATAGCCCCATTCTTGTGCCTAGCTAATACCGACCTAACACATTATGCAAGGGAAACAAATTAGAGAAAAATAAAACTTACAATTTATGGAGGTTGAATGTGAAACGACAAACGATGCAATAAATTATGTCCGCATACTTTATGTGATTTCGTAAGCAAATGAAATTTTAAAAGAAATGTGAATTAATGGAAGAAATGTCGGCTGCGCGTTAGTGAATGTTTGTAATTTCTTATAGTGGTGTCATATCGGTTTACAACTTTCCTACGGTAGTAGATCCTTGTCGGTTTTGGCTTAAACGAGTCGAATCAACCGAGTACCTACTCGGTTCACCGTCAGTAGGTATCCTCTTATAGAATATCGTCTTGAAGAATTCATTTCCATACTAATGCGTATCGTAGTGAGTCTAAAAATATAATGAATGTTACAAAAAATGATAAGAAAGTCAACTGCAATCCAACCTGTTAGTAGAAAGAAATCACTAATACCTGATTCGGCAAACTTAAATACTTTTGCCTTCCGTGCCCACTATGATTATTAGTAGAAAGTATGCGTAAAGTTCACATATTTTCACGTAATAAACTGTTTACGTTACAAGAATTACATAGCGGCGATCAGTGAGTACATTTTTTATCTAAAATAAACGGTCAGCACAAATTAGCTTTGGTAGAATTTGCTCTCACAAAAACAGAAACGCGAACTAATGGTACTTAATTCGAGCCCTAATGTCGCATTTATTGTGATGAGTGGAAAGGGAAAGCGAATTGGAACAAGTGAACGAAGTACCTAACTGTTATTGACATTATTTTTGATGTTACTGTCATGAACAAGAGAATTGCGTCTTTGAAGATTAGTACTCACTGACGCGAAAATGTTGAAATGAGTTTGCGACTTTAAATCGGGTTTATGGACGCTTACCGTCTTGATAAAGTAGGTGCTTAGAATATAAAAAATATTTCAAATGGGTTTTTATATTTTCACTGTTTAAAATAAGTTTAATTTCGGGTTCATAAGCAATAAAATTTTAGGGATTTAATTTGTTTTACAATGTCAAGAGAATTTGAAATTTAAGCTGAAGCTGTGTAATCCGATTATTATAAGCTTTTTTACTACTAGTTTACATGTAAAGAATATTATGTACGTATTTTATAGGTAAAGACTAAACCAACCGTGTACACATGTTACCTTCAAACAGGACAGTGTAAATCCAGATGGATGTTAGAAATGTTTTTTTACCGCAGCGCACTTATCTACCACTAGCGTGTGTGCATATCTACCATACATTGATAAATAGAGCCTCCCGTGTGTTGCTCTCGTAAAAACAACAAAACATGGAAGACGCGATCCTTAACCAAAGTTGGAATGAGGATCTGATCTGATCACAACCTCTTATAGCAATCTTAATAAAACCTTACTTACTTAATCCTTATTTTTAATGGTATAAAAGAAAAAGACAAAACACAAAGTAAGATTAGAATAATACTGGATGTACGTGGTATTTGACAACATACCTCATAAGACTTCCCTCACAAAAACGACAACAAAAAGCCCAACAAACGTTTTATAATTGTAATAGATCAAATCATAAACCAATTTCATCATTACCACATATTGCAAAAGTAACAGCAATAGGCTTGAATTATGCAATTCTCGGTAACAAAAGGGATAAGTTAGCATAGAAAGCAATGAAATAAACAACTGATCGTGCCGTGTGAAACTTAGAGGCATGGCATACGAGTGAACATATTTATTTATATCGCACAGAGTTTTGTGTTCAGTTTTACTTAATTGAACGTCGAGAAAATAACAGGTCGATGTAAGACGACCTTCTTCTTCTATGTCTACATATACCGATATATAGGTATACAGGAAGGAGGTCGTCTTCTATCAAGACTTCTCGATAGAAGTCTATGTTTCCATTCATGGACACGGCTGTGTTTCCTTAGTGTTGTAGAAAGTATGGCCAACGTTGGAGACCATGTATTCTAATGTTCAGCATTGGATGTCTTTCGACTTTTAACCTAATGTCATCATCATGTTGTCGGTCGGTTGTACACTGCAAATGCTAGACTAACTTGCAATATCATAGCAAAGATATTCCATCCGTGTGTTATTTCTCTAAGTGCAAAGTTGGTTTATCGAGGCATCTAATCGCTAGCTCGAGTGCATTGATATTGCACGATGTGCTACCTGTAAAAAACTATTGCGAAATACTATTGTTTCAATACGATTTCGTTGCGTGATAATATCGAATGTTTTGTTCTAAGGAATATTTGCATACAATTTACGATGTAAGAAGTTTTATTGTTGTTGAATATCGAAATGCTTTGATAGTCATCTCTTGTGATTCGTATTGAGATGTTAATTTTATGAGCTTGTGCAATGTTTTGAACTTTAACTCATTGTGAGACGTTTTATATGACTTACAGCTTTTGTTTACACTGAATCACACCTATTATTATTTATTAAATAATAATAGGTGTGATTTTATTATGTGTAAAGTAGTCTTGCAAAATACTACTGGCGTGAATGACTACTAATTAAATAGTTTGCATCTTAAACCTTAAATCTAATGGGTTACGAGTAAAATTAATCCACTATAGGTATGTATAAATTTGATAAATTCTTGTTATGTCCAGCATGATTGGAACCGATTGATTCGTACTTTTGCGTTCCGGTTGTAGTTAGAACACCAGAACACCGCAATCTAACCTTTATGAAAATATTAACAACGTAAGTAAAGTCTTAATAACTAGTTATATGTAGAGGTAGGGAGAGAGAACTATGGAAAAGATCTTTACCCAGCAGTGAGTTTTTAACAGTCGCATTAAAGTGGATCTACAGCTCTGCCTGCTACTTTAAGAAATAAAGGCGTGAAGCTACGTTGTGTTCTTTATAATACTTATGATAAACAACTCAAACATTAATTATACAATAGCGCTATAGGTTTGTGGTAGAACTGCAAACAGTGGTAAATTTGAAAGGAAGTTATATCTAAAATCGTAAGGACAGCAACATAAAACATTGAACAATGCCCAGCACGTACAGTGAGCAAAATAAACACTTATAATGACACACCATTAACACTTACCGATGCATGTTTACTAGGGGGAATAAGTTTGTGTATGACAAACTAAATTATATCATAAAATGTACAGCGGTTTTGTTCGCACAGCATGTTGGAAAATGTTTATATGTATAACATAATAATTAAATAAATATAGTATCATAACTGTATTTACTTACACCTAATAAATTATATTTTATCATCATAATAAAGTGTGATGCATTGCAATGTGTTTAACAAAATACTTCTGTCTGAAACTACTACTAAAAAATAAAACAATAAATACTTGTTAAAATTATAATAATAAATCGAATAAATCGTAGAAGCTTGTGTCATTGACCTTCAAATTCAATAATCAAAGTGAGTTGAGTAGCTTTGTCGTGTAGTTAAATATCTCATATACTTTCTTTACAATAGAATAGAATAATATTCTTTATTGTACGTCACATATTACAAAACAAATAACAGGCAAGCTTAAAATTTCTTTATTTAATTAACAATGACAACAATAATACGTTGCTAAACTGTACAGATTTATCCGTAGAGTCAAAAACAAAATGTATACGTTCGTAGCATACAACAATTTGAACTAAAATGTGTGCAACAGAGAAACTCAATCAGAGTTTCACCCAAGCGAATTGTAGTTAGTTATTTGGAATACAGTACATGTTCTAAATAACTGAATAAAACTCTGTTTGTTACTCGAGTAACAAGATTTTAATGGATATAAACAACCAATTATTATTTACAATTGTGTGTACTTTCTTAAGTATGAAATTAAACGTTCGCTAAATTGCGTGACTGTGTGTGATAAGTTATTAGTTCACCACAACGAACATCGGTCGAAATGCCGAATTATCCAAATTTTGAACTGATAAACTCTATCCCAATTAAAATAAGGACTAAAATTCAATATAATGTTGTTTACCAACTGCATACGTTACATTAGGCACTGCACATACGTGTTGTTCCCATTAATGAGATAATTCCTCCGGGATACGTTAGAAAATGGAATAAATATGCCAACTGAATTGCAAATGTACTTATTTATGTAACAAAGCTAAATGCTGACTATTTACTTGGGTGTTTGTGACTACAATGATAACCCTTCAACATTCATCTTGGCAGAATTAAAGATAAACATTCGATGTATGTTCTTCAAACTCACTATCCTGCGGGAAAAAGAAAAAAAATTAACACGTTCCAAAGACTGGCCTGTTGGTCTAGTGGTTAGTGACCCTGACTGCTAAGCCGGAGGTCGTGGGTTCGATTCCCACCCAGGACAAACCTTTGTGTGATGAGCATGATTGTTTGTTCTGTGTCTGGGTGTAATTTATCTATAATATGTATGTATTTACAAAAAAAAAAATGTATATAAGTAGTATATCAGTTGTTTAGTACCCATAACACAATCAATCAATCAATCAATCAATCAATCAATCATTTATTTATTCACTACATTTTGGGTATTACATTGTGTTACAAATTGTTATTTTTATAATAGTATCACCAAAATCTACCAGAGGAGGCGTATGAATATTTCCTTAATCATAATTATTTTTGGAATCATGATACTTACTTAAAAACAATAATAATGATAGAAAATATATGTAGATAATAATTAAAATGTCAAGCAAGAATAATGTCAACACCATATCAGGAAATGAAATGACAAATAAATTAAATTAGTAACCCAATATATCGAATAAAAGTATACATAATGTCAAATAAGATAAAATTATGTCAAACAAGAATATGTCAATTATGATAAAATAAGTTATTTAGGTCACATTATTAAAATTGTCAAATTGATGTCAAACAAGATTATTATCATTTAAGAAATCATTGATATTATAATAGCATTTTTTTGTCAAAAGGGATTTTAATTTATTTTTAAACATTTCTGTATGGTTTAACTTTATGTCACATGGTATTTTATTATATATTTTTGGTGCCATACATAACAAGCTTTTGCTCATCAGGGTTGTTCTCGAGCTATGCAAACATAATGCATTATTGTTATTACGTCTGTTTCGTTGTAGAACATCCGATTTACGTGGGAATAGTTGAGGATTCTTATGTACAAATATTGCTATCTCTAGTATATACAGCGACGGAAGTGTAAGGATTCTGTGCTTGATGAACTGTGGTTTACAACTATCTGTTGACAGCATACCAAACATGGATCGTATGCAGCGTTTTTGGGCTTTAAAGACCATAACGCTATGTGTCGAGTTGCCCCAAAAGATTATGCCATATCTTAGTACTGATGCTGCAAGACCATGATAGGCAGTAAGTAAGGCATTTATGTTGACAGTGGAAGATAATTTGTATAGAGCATAGGCATAGCTACTCACTTTTTTACATAGTAATTCTACGTGATCTTTCCAGTTTAACTGTCTGTCAATGACTAAACCTAGAAATTTGGCTGAGACTACTTCGTGTACAGGGTGGTTATTGTAACTAACACACAAGCAAATATAATTGCTTAATTTGGGACTAGATGGCGCTGTGTGAATGTGGTAGAATATTATTATATTATTATTATTATTATAAAAAGAC
This sequence comes from Parascotia fuliginaria, assembly GCA_963082885.1. Taxonomy (NCBI): domain Eukaryota; kingdom Metazoa; phylum Arthropoda; class Insecta; order Lepidoptera; family Erebidae; genus Parascotia; species Parascotia fuliginaria. The sequence goes on along the minus strand of OY720180.1, from coordinate 4,929,241 downwards.
TACGATATAGGAAAGGAGTAGTCACTGACTAACGGCCACATTACATATCCCGATTTTAAGCAATTGATCGTTTGCGCTAAATTGCAACATGTTGATTTTCTTGGTTGACGCTAACCGATTCTTTGCATTAAATCGCTTTAAAAAATCAAAGATAGAATATAGAAAGCAGCAGTAAGTAACTGATATTACTAAAGTGCTGGATGTGTTAATAAAGAAGATTTTATCAAAGTATGATAGCAAGTTTAGATATTTATTTCAATTACAAAAAAGAAATCTCCCTCAATCAAACCTACTACACACGTTACTGATATAAACCCACTATAAATACGACACCGTATGAGATTTATAATATTTTTGCCGTCAAAATATAAGTTTTAATTATTTGTAAATCATAAAACTAATCAACAGAATTATTATCTATCTGCTCACAAGCTTTTATGTTTAACGACTGACAATTAAACAAAAATATATCCCTAAAATTCGACTGGCCTGTTGGTCTAGTGGTTAGTGACCCTGACTGCTAAGCCGGAGGTCGTGGGTTCGATTACCACCCAGGACAAATCTTTGTGTGATGAGCATGATTGTTTGTTCTGTGTCTGGGTGTAATTTATCTATAATATGTATGTATTTACAAAAAAAAAGTGTTTAGTACCCATAACACAAGCAAATATAATTGCTTAATTTGGGGCTAGATGGCGCTGTGTCAATGTGGTAGAACATTATTATATTATTATTATAAAATAAAATCTATCTAATATATAAAATTCTCGTGTCACGGTTTACGTTATTGAACTCCTCCGAAACGGCTCGACCGATTTTCGTGAAATTTTGTATGCATATCGGCTAGGGTTGAGAATCGAACAAAATCTATTTTTCATCCCTCCTAAATGTTAAGGGTGGTCTGAAAAGGGATGAAAACGATTGTTTGAAACTTCTTCATAGTTTTGAAATTTTGTTATGGAATACTTATAATTTTTTTTTAATTGGGGTGGATTTAGAGGGACGGTATTAGGGATGAAATATTATATGGCAAGATATTTGCTTTTAAAGTTAGCGACTTGAAAATTGAAAAGAGGGGGAAGGTAAGGGGGGTTGAAAGAGAAGTGAGGGGTACGGAAGAAGAAGTAAGGGGAAGTGCGGAGGAAGTGAGGGGGAAGTGAGGGTAAAGCGAGGAGGAAGTGAGAGAGTAGTGAGGGGAAAATGAGAGAAAGATGAGAAGGAATTGAGTGGAAAGTATGGGGCAAGGTAGGGGAAGGGAGATGTAAGTGAGGGGGAAGCAAGGGGGAAATGAGGGTTCTCCCTCCAGGGAAGGGTAGAGTGAAATGACGGGGAAAGGAGAGGGGAGGTAGGGGGAGGGGGAGGGAGGGGAGAGGGAGGGGGAAGAAGCGGAATGGGATGAGTGGGGAAGAAGGGAGAGAGGAATAGGGGAAAGTAGTGAAAAGTTTACAGGGGATATCTGTAGGTAGGTGAAAGAGGGTTTGTAGAATGAGAGATTAGATATATCTATTTATATAAAAATAAATCCCTATTTCCCTTGGTCACGGCATCTCGCGTGAACGACTGGACCGATTCCGTTAATTCTTTTTTTGTTGTGTTTGTAATTGTCAGGAGAAGGTTCTGCGAAACATTTGATAATAGTTAAGACAGGACAACGTCTGTCGGATCCGCTAGTATTACATAAAATCCTTAAAGAATATGTTATACAGATATCTTGTAATAGTATGTAGAATGTGTGTTTCCGCGGGAATGTACTATCAAAGGGGCATCTGATACTTTTGTGTACCTCATACAAACATATTTATGTACATTCTTCACGTGAGAAAAAATGGGATGACGGAAATAACATGCAGTGACATCTGACAACGGCACATTGAATACGACGTAATATGCGAAAGTATATGTTTTGCACTATCGCATGATATATGTTGGTCGTTTGTTTCTTTGTTTAAAACAAAACATCGAGGTTTTTACAAACTGATTGAATAACTTGACACAAATTACACCCATACTAGGAGTTAAATATACAGAGTGTATACGATGGTTTGATATTAAATGAATAGGCAGCTGTTACTACCCTACCTTGATCTGTAATGAGAGGCAACGTTTATCCTTTGACGTGGATTACGACTAAAGTCAGTGACCGTTTGACGTACTTACAGAGTGTTTAGAATTAAAGAAATTAAAAAAGTAGTCCTGTGTCTAAAATATTGAAGATATTTAGTTGATTTTTTTGTCTCGCTTTATAATGTCATATACGTAATTGCATTTCATATCATACCGTTTGTATTCTGTATATGAATTACACTAAGCTTTGTTCCGTACGTGAACTTACAACCTCACGTAATAGTTGCACTCATTTCTATAGCATCACAGAGACAGTCAATCAATAATTGAGTTGTGAGGGTGCTCTCTACTCAGTACGCAGGTAACGATGATATCGTTTCCTGTAATCTCGTAGTCGTTTCTTATGATACTCGCGGGAAAAGATTGAGTAAACCTACATACCCAAAGATGAGAGTTTCTTCCTACAATCGGTTTGACTGAAAGTCTTAATATACGTACCTACTCGTATTTGAAAAAACTTGCAATGCATAATGATATTAAAACGACAGTATCTTGCATGTCACTGTACCGGTACTCGTTGTCGTCATGACCTGCAAACTTGTTATGTAATAAAACGAAAACAAGTCATTTCCATTACTTATTTTTACATATAAAAGTGCTGACATTCCACAATTTCATTTTGTACTCTGATCATGAAAACGGGCATAAAATGTACTTTTGAATATTCCTTGTACACCGTCGTAAAAGAAAAACATAATAAAAAACATTGTTACTAAATTTGAATAATGTATTCGCTCAATGCTATCGTATTTCACACTTCCATTAGTACCCCCCATTTCGCCTGCTCTTACTTATTTGGTATTACTCACCCTTATTACAAGTATATAAGGTTTATAATTTGTTGAAGTTTGATGGGTATGACGTGTATCAAATTATCAGTTAGGTGTTGGAGGGTTATTAGGCTGTCTGCAGTATTTGTTCCCTAATGCAGTTGATCCGTGGTTTGGGGTTGATTAGGGAGGTTGGTGTTCGATAGCGGAAGCAAATTAGATTTGTCATAATATTGCTGTTTATGTAGAGGAAATGGGATATGACTCCGCTATTCCATTAGCTATACATGAATGGTCTTTGTAATTTATTACAATTTAGACTATGGGTGCAATATTTTCTAAAAAAAATTGTCATGAAGTTTTCCAAAGAATAGAATTTTTATCAAAATGTTTTCGTGTGCTTTTTGACTGTTATACCACAAACATTTGAACATCGACATTTTTATTTTATATTGCAAACAAGGATTTACAAACAGAGTACATGTAAAAACTCTAAGCAAAAGCATTAGAATGTAAGCTTTATACTTCCAGGTGTTTGTAAAAATATATTTGCCAGTTCAACTAAAACACTTCACTGTTGTTTATTTAGTTGTAAAGTAAAATATTATGGTGAAATCATTATATTTACTGCTAAAATTTTGATTTGTAAGGTGCTATAAATTGAACCAGTAAAGGCCCCACGGCCTACTTCCTCACAGGTCAGATCGGCCGACAGGCCGACAGGCCGTGAAAGCAATCGCATTCGATGAGGCATGCGCTGGCCTGTCGTCGCCCGTCTGTTCCATTGGGAGTCGGTAAGTTCAAAGGCGCGGCGGGGCGCGGTGCGTCGGCGCCGGCGTCTGGCGCAGCCTGTATGGGCGCGACTGCGTCGGTTTACGTTTCACTCATTTCTCTATTCATGTTAAGCACACATACAGCAACACGTGTGTGTAGTCAAAATGTTGGACTGGAGGTAACGGCAGGCCGGCACAGGCCGACATACACTGTTGGATCGGCTCGGTGCGAGACTCAATCAGACGCACAGGTACCCACAGGCCTGGTACGATCCGGCCTCGCCTGTCATAACACTGGCCATGGGACCCGACATTAATATTGCTGTGCACGTGATTCATAATAATTATGTAGGCAAAAATGCGTGTATTATATTGCCAACCCGTGTGCTTTTCATCAGGCCTTTTCATCAGGCATACATGTAAATCTATTTGTTTACCGATATTTCCAATCAATTTCAGACCATAATTTGATCAGAATGAACTTCAGTGTAGAAAAAATGTGCACATATAAACAATTAAACGTTTTTAGAATTAACATTATATTACTTCATTGACGCTATGTGGTGAGACAGCGAACCAACGACGCGACATCAAAAAAAGATGGCTAGAACATTTAAGCAAAGCAAATTGTCGGAAGTGCTATACTTAGAATATGGACCAAAGGGTATGGAAATCATGAGGTAGCAGTAACCTTGATGCTTAAAGATTAAAAAGTTCATTATCTGGAGCTAACAAGGTAGATCAGATTTTATTTTCTAGGTAAAAAGGTCCGTCCATTGCTCACTTTGTAAAATATATTATCCACTATTAAAGGATGTAATAATCGCTGACAGTAGTCACAAGGTATTAACCAAGAGTCCAATAGGTACTTTAACCTTCAGACCCATTTGATTGGGTCAACAAACGGTAGCTCAACAAAGCACGTATTGTGAAAAGATTCGTAGGTACTTTGAAGCTATACCAATAAAGCTATTGAGTACTACTTATTCTCACACCAGAGAAATTTTGTAGTAATTTAATATTTTTATTTTAAACATACAAATTATGAGAGAAGAAAATTAAAGGAAAAATATTTTGTCTATAAAAAGGCAATATGAGACAAAAGCATTGTTTTTCGGGTCACTTTACAAACATAATAGTATAATTTTGTATTTTGTATCTCACTAAGCTTGTTACTTTTATTTTTTATTTATTATAATATATTGTTGATATGTTCTGTAAACTAACTTGGTGAGAACAAATAAATGTTTTTTCTTTCTTTCTTTCTTTCTAATTTTAATGAACATGAAGTACACACACATCTTGAAAAAGATCGATCAAATACTTACGAATCACATAAACTTTTGTCCCATGTGGAAACCGGAACCTCAACCTAAAGAAGCCTTAACTTAAAGACCTATTATTCAAAACGTACAATCCCTCCTGTTACTTTAAGATGCTTAATTTAAGTGCTGACATCGTAAACCAGGCAAATGTATATCCTAGATAATTTGATAGTCTCCCCTAAATACATCTGCAAGAAATTATGGAGATTAAATTGTTAGCAAAACCACATGGCTGTTTTATGATATTACTGAGTAACATCTCCCTCTTCATTTGTATTTTAATGTAGAGCTAAGGTTTTACTAAGACAAATAAATCTAAATAAATGTTAGGCATTACCTGGTTAAAATGTAGATGAGATTTGCATGACGAAATAATAATTATCGCTAAATGGCGTCAATGTTTTACATCGTGAATATTGATAATAATTATTATTGATGTTTCGTAAAATGATATAGATTTGTCAACATATTGAAAAAATATTCACAGATCCAGACTTAATTCTAAACTAGAACCGAAACCTATCTATAGAAATACCGTAAAGATCTGGTACCAGATAAAAGCTCGCGTTTAACTAAAGGGTCCTTTACTCTTTTGATTCCTCAAATACTCAACGTGGTCCTTATAACACGACACTAGTACTAAATTAAGCACTTAGATTTAAGCTAGGTGTTTGATTATTTACTTTCAGTACATAATTACTAAATATTTTATTCTCCACAGAAGTAAGCAAATACCATATTAACGTTAATAGAGCAAGAAATGCCCAACCAAATTCGAGAGTTCAGCGAGCCATCTGACAAGTGACATCACAATTAATTCCCAACCCTTTTCATATTCCCTTTCACGGTAAATGGTGCGTGGAAAAACTTCTCAAGTCATCGAGTTATGTTCCAGTTTATCATATTGTTATGCTATTTGTTGGTTCTTTGTTAGTTATATTTATTTGTTGTGAAGTTTTTCCATCGTGTTGATTTTGTTCGTGTGTCAACTAGGAAAGTTTACATTTTATGGGCGCCGTAAAGGCTCAGCCGTCTGTACTTTGTTTCTAGTCTGTGAATGGTGTGTATCTTTTAAACCGTTATAAGTAAACATTTGAATTTTTACAAAGTACATAAGGCTAAGACTTTTTTTACTTCTGGGTAAATTCGTTGCGGGGTCCATGACAGTAGGTTTAGTACTCCCCGGGACTCCCGAGGGTCAAGGCTCGGTCTTTCGTATTGGTTATCACTGTTAAACCTGGCATACAGGAGTCACAATGATAGGCGGGTGGGTGGGATTGTCCCGATAAGGCTAGGTCTTTTACGATATTTAAGTTGAAAGAGAATTCATAATCAATAAATAATATGTTTATTAAGCTATCATTGACTTGAAATAGTGCTTTGATTGCTTCAATGATTTTCCACGCCTCGTCTTGAATATTGCGTCGTTACCTTTATTCGAAACATGTGTTCAACTATCTCACTGCAATCTCCGTGTCCCACAGTGTCAACATTGCACCACTAGGAACACTACAAACCACTACAAACAAACACGTAACGACACAACACAATCTAATTGGTAACCATCGGTGCGGGCACAGCGCGCGTTTGCATAAGCCGGGCGAGTGCTAGCCAGCATTATTTTTGCACGTACTCAATTTCTCGCCTCAGTGGGTGTCCCAGAGAATAGATATTAATTTACATGAATAAATAAAATTTGCATTAAGAGCGTCCGGGACGGGAAGGCGCAAAGAAAACTGTTACTTGAGTGCACTAAGCTTTTCTTGCGTCATATTCTAAGGGCATGCGTAAATATGAGCGAAATAAGTGTTTGCTTTGATGTGTATATTTAGAGCGCTTGGTTACAAAAATGTGAATAAAGTGTATGGAATTTTAGAACATCGGTAAACTATTTATATGCAAGATTTCAACGTAGGTGTTTACAGCTAAATGGGTTGTATATTTAATAGTGCTTAACACAGGATCTGTACGGTGCAATCGCACATTGTCACAATTGCACACTCATCAAAAATAAACAGTGTTCTAATAGTTTTAATACATCTTTATCACATACCAATACCATAATCAGTAAAAATTTGTGTGTACACACCATACATCTTTTTTGGTCCTTCGAGCCGGATTCAGACGAACTGTAGATAATGCTGCTTGCAAAACGTCAGAACACGGTGCCAGTTATTAGAGTTGTAAAGAAGTACTGGGTACATTTACACACATATTTTCATACAAATTGAAAAACTTAGATGCAACGCGCGCCTTATCACGGTGCTCGGTACAGTCTGATTTTATTCTGAAACTGTTTTTACTAACATAAATTAAGCAATCATTCGTTTATTGTTTTTTAATTACTATATTAAAATAAATAACATAAAAATGCTTTCTAACAAATAATAAAATTATTTAAGTACCTACAAATATTTTAATATATTCCGCCAACAGAATAAATTAAGTTCGAGTGTTTTTATAATAAGTGCTTTATTTTCAAAAATGCACCCTATAGGCAAATTCGGTGCATTTTGGTGTACACAATTTGAAATCGCTTTACTTATCCCGCTATTCCCATCGGGGACTTTTCTAATACGTTTTCTTTATGCTAATTTTATTTTTCTTAATACCCTTCATTGGTAGAATATTTTGTTTATTTCTTTTTAAAATTTGTTTATTTGAATAAAAATTGATGAAAATGAAAATATATTTTATTCATATAAGTTAATTAAAATAACACTTATGTACGTCAAAGTTGACAAAATGACAGCAAATTAACCTACAGCCAGTTCGCTGACGAAGTAGAGCCATGAAAAGAACTGGCAAGAAACTCAGGCCACTATTTTATTTTATTTTATTAAGTTACAATTTCAAGTAGCATGCAAAGTGATGATATAAGATAATACGTTAAATAATGAAATGATAAGGTTAGGTTACATACTTAACAATTCCATAAACTATATATTGATTGTATTCTGTGTATTTTTTTTTATAAATAATACTAATAAAAGTGTGATACAAAATATATTAAAAAACATTAACTCACAATCCTCATAATTAGGAATAAATTGATTCTTGACAAGCTTATTAGTTCTATTATGTAAAAAACTTTAACCATTATAAAGTTAATTAAATATCTAAAGCGTAGGTATATTATTTAACTTGTTTTTGTGCAAAATATACTCAAGGTATATAATTATGCGTTGGATATATATTTATTATTTTAAAGGCAAACCTAATTATTTGTCGTTGATGTTACCTTTTTATTAAAGTAGAACGGATTTGATTTAATTTGATCTTTTTATCACGTGTTAATAATATTCGATCCTAAATTAAGAACGGCGTAAGTACAGTGCAAAATACAGGATAAACGACTTTTTGATATCTATATCACGGTAATACTATCTACAGTAATCCATCTTCATACAAACGGACAAAGCGCGAGCTATGCCTACGCGCCTCGGTCTCAGTATGCGCTCGGTGTGTATACAGTCGCGACTATGCCGCAGTGACGAACGGACGGTGTGTTGTTTTTTTAACAATAAGCGATTTTTTACTAAATATAAGTTCAAGTACATACGTTTAATATAAAGAGTAGGAAATATTGTGCTGTTTTTGGTTGCATGAATTCGTCAATAACGCATCCAGAAATAACTTTTTTTAGATTACCTGGAAACTCTGAAAGGTAATATTATAAAATAATTTTATTTACTAGTAGGTAAGTACATAATGTGTGTCTTTTTAATGGATAAGTATTTCCTTTTATCTCCCGAATAAAAAGATGTCTGGATTAATAAATAAAGTGAATAGAGTAAAGGAAAGTGATTGACACGAGTGAATTAAGTAGTTATAGGCGGTTCATGAATCATGATACGGTAGATGTGTTGAAACCTCGGGGCATGTTTGTTTTTTTTTTTTGTTAGTTTGTATAATTAAAGTAAAGACGTGGTATTTTTTATTTATTATTATTATTAATAGTTGTTTATTGTACTGTGTGTATGAAAAATACAAGAAAAAATAAATTTTCAATCAAAAAACAACACGCATTTTTATTGAACACTGCCTATTAAATTCACAAAGCATTTTATTTCTTTTTATAAAAAAGTATATTTACAATCACAAAACTAAATGGAAACACAAAGTAGGCAAATGTAATTAAAGTGCTGGAGGCGGGCAGCCCTATCGCATGTTTACGTACCACGCGGCTGTAGGCATTTATTTATAAAATACGGCCGTGTCACAATACTGATAGATAGTATTACCGTGTCTATATTAAAAGCAGAAAATGTCCTCGTGGGTTTGAAATGCGGTTACAGGTGAACTTGTCAAGTAAACCACGGGTAATTACCGTAATCTATGGATATTTGCAACGCCAGTAGTAGGTATCAATAAAATGACCCTGTTAAAAATCTTTTAACTCGTTCTTGAAGAATTCTGTGTTGTTGTCTCTCGGCAAAACCTTGACAAGGGGCTTGACTGATCCCTAAACTAGGCTTAAGGGCTTTAAGTAATCAGGCCTCCATCCCTTAAGTATTACATTTTCATTAATCTTATACTATTAGGTATATAAAGTGGCTGAGTTTGTTTGTTTGTTTGAACGAGCTAATCGATGCGCGCGGATTTGAAAATTCTTTATGCGTACAATAGCCTAGTTCTCAAGGAAAGTTATAGGCTATTATTACTATTAACATCACGCTATTGGTGACGGGAGCAGGGCAGTAAGCAAAGACAAGGGCAAAAGCGTCGCAGAATGCTAGTTGATTTAAAAAAAAGAGTGTGTGTACTCATGTACGCACGTAAGAAGTTATACTTCTTTGGCGTAACAATCCAAAAATACCAAATAATAACACAACGCATACATACATAAATATTTGAATTGATATAAACGCCAATATATTTTTTATTTATTCACACTGATTATTTGTACTGATACGACACACAAAGATTCGCAACTAACTTCAGGGTGTAGCTTTTTTCTGTCGGTGTGCGTGCGCATCGTAAAAATTCACTCTCATCATTTTTCCCAATCGCGCCAAAAGAAGTATAACTTCAAAAGCCCTATTCTTAGACTATACTATTTCTAACTTCTAGGATAGAAGGCTTACCAATCACATACAATAATTTATCTTGTAACTTAAACAAAGTCGTAACCTGACAGAGTCGAAGGGTTTCAATTTGTCATAAAATTTATCGTCGGGCCTCCGCCACCGCACAAAGAGATTGGAAAAATTGTTTCCACCAATTCCCTTATTACATGTCTGTGGAGCTTCGGACGCATTTCGCCTTTGACCTTAAGCTACAAAGAAAACCAGTTTATTGATAAAATGTCAATACTACTACATTTTATAACGAAGACAAATTAATTTTTGTTTATTTTGTTAAAGTTGCAGTTTTTATCAGTAAACGGACAAGTCATAAAATGTCAACCTACGTCATTGGTTTATGTAGGTATGTAATTATAGTGTTAGCAACAAAGACCTGTTGTGTCCATAGATTGAGTGCAATGGAACAAGGGATGACACAATATTCTTACCAGTACGCAAATAGTTCGATAAAGTTGGGCATTTATCCAAACCACTTAACGGTAGTAGATCCACGTTGATTTCAGCATGAATGGGCCGGATCGCCCGGGGAAGTACTACCCTCTCATAGAAGATCGACTTAAGAATAGTAGTACTACTGCGTTTCATTCAGTGAGTGAGAGCGCCAGAGGTCCAATTTCCTCCTTTCCTCTTTCCTCACCTCCGTCATTCCCTTCCTCTAACCCCATTCCCAGCCGCCATAGTGGCGGCCACCATACCAGCAGTTTAAGACGTAGAGTTTTAGTATAGTGGCCGCCACTTCTGGATTCCACTGACTGCTTACCATCAGGCGGGGTGGAGTCACTTTGGTAGGTAATAAAAAAAAAACATTTTAATTTTCTTTTATTATTGTAAGCTGAATGTATACGAATATACACAATGTAAAAGCCAGAGATAATGACTAAAGCGTCAGAATAACATTGTCGACTCAAATATATTAAAACTTATATTATCTACGTTAACTCTAAAGCATTTACCTGTTCCGAAATCCTTACTTGGTCAATCGTTCCGTGTTTTACAGCGGTAATAAAAGTGCCCTGGGTATCCAAAGGGAATGAGGGTTCTGAGCCTGTGGAAGCCAGATACGCAGTCTATCCGTATAAGGTAATCTCTCGTGGTCGCGAATTGCTTTCCAAAATGACACTACTACGGTGTAATGGAGATTGATTCTTAGACTTGAAGATATGACTAGCCGTTTCGGAAGTTTATGGATTTTGCTAGGACGAATTGGTAGACTTATATTGTCGTATAGGTAAGGGTCTATTAAACCTAATTTATATGTAACGTTTGTTAAATTTAATCTACAATATACGTAATGGTACTTTTACGATTTCGAAATAGTTAGAGATTTTACTCAGCACTTATAGAATCTTTAAAGTGTTTTAATTAAAGAATAAGGTATATTTTTTTTTATTAAGAACTGTTTTATACATAAAGTTTTCATTTAACAGTTTAAATGTTTGTTAATTAAGTTAAAGACGTCATTAACTTGGTAGATTAGGTGATTGATCAGTTTTAATACATAATAAGGTATTTAATAGCTTTTAATTATATACTTTCTTCTGCTTCTAACTAAAACACGTCTACTACTAAACACAGGCCACCCCAAGCAATATCTCACTAAACACTTTGCTGTTATTACTAAAGTTTAAGTCTAAAAACGTACCTGACACTTTGTCAACTTCTTATCAAAAATTCACGTCACTAAGTTTACGGTTGTAATATTACAGATGAATCACATTCAAAGTTATCTTTAATTAAAAGTAGAAGCCTCAACTACATAAAGTATCCCTATCGTTACTCACATTACTTGAGTTTCCTCAGGCCTCATAAGGTTATGTAATCCGTAAACATACGGACGAATAAAACCAATTTTTAAAGGTCCAACTTCTAAAGGATTTGTGACCTACTTATTGAGGTCGAGTTTTCTTTGCAAGGTTTCGTATTTCGTCTATCCCTGTGATAGATCGCCCTCTCCGACGTCCAATGTTCAATAAGCTTGAATAATTTGTGCAAAAAATACAAGAATAAATACCCTTAAAGCCTTAGAACAAAGAGAGCCGATCCAATTTCGTTCAACGGCCTTTTAATTAAAGAAAGAATTCGGTAATCATTCGAGATAAGATTTGTTTACATTAGCGCTTGTCTATGCTTAAATTAAGTGATAATTTTAACGGTAATGTGAAGACATCAAAATTTTATAGCTCAAATGGAAGTTAATCGAGCAGATGGGCATTACGTGTTGCAACGATATAAGCTTCTGGATTGATCTATGCCCGGCTTCCATTTCAGATTTTAAGTTATAGGCGATTATGTGCTCTTATAACTTTCACAGTTCGATCAATTTGATTTGACTAGATCGGCCGAGAGAAGGCTGGCTTAATGATTGTCCTTACAAAAAAATCTATATTGATTTATATGTTCTGGCCCACATACCCCCTCCGTCCTCTTCCTTTTCCATTTTCCTTTCTCATCCCGGTCGTGGTCGGCAGCGGCTTGGTTATGTTTTTTAAGCATTGTTTCTGCAATGCTTGGAAAACACAGCCATCTCTATAGGTTACCATTTACCATCAGGTGGGTCGTATGCTTATTTGTCACTAAAGTCGAATAATTCATTAATTTCCTGTAGACCGTGTCGTCTCGAGTCTACAACATAGAACTACCCCATTTTTACCAGGGGAGTCGTCAGAATCAACTAGCGTAATACCGAGTAATAGGCATCAGTGGTACCTGTGTATTAAATTTCACCTTACTGAGGCCACCAAACAGCTTGCCTAGGTGGTAACTATGACAAACACCTTTAGGAGAGTCTTGAATTCTCTGACCGATAGATATATAGATATATACTTAATACCGTTAACGATGTATTATAATGGATATTGATGTATATTAAAACAACAGATATAAAAGTAATGCAGCTCATAACATCATAGCTACAAAGCATAGGTTTATAGCACTTAAACAATTAACTAAGATACCTAAAGATAAATTTGGTATTTAAATCCATATAGCCATAAGCTGCATGAAGCGGCAAAGCTGGAAACACACACGTACACATCGCCAAAACACCTCACCATCCTTTTTGCCAGTCGTGTAAAAACACATCAAGGAACGGATCAAAATTATGGTAATTCAATACAACAAGCCAATCCTGGTGTAACACCAACGCCCAATAATAATACCTAATAGAAATAACCAGGTTATCTACCTCGTATTTTCCGTATTAAGTATTTTGTTGAAAGCCCTTTCCCTGTTCGGCCCCTCTTTACACTGTATCCGATATCATCCCCTCAAAATTATGAAAGTGTATAAACATTTTCACGCCCCTATCGGGCTCGCCCTCTGATTTCCACATTTTCCGTCTGCAAGTTATTATTATCAAATCAAGCTATAGATACCTGGTTAGATAACCGTTGCATGACTACTCACTCCCCCGACGTAATGGAAATATAAGACCGATATCGAGATTTCCAATCATTGTTTCACGATACTATAATTCTGAGGGGAATTGAATTGATTTTTCAGTTTATAAATTCTGTTTTATTTACGGTGATGTATTTTTTATAACTTTGGAGTTTATTGTCTCTGTTTGATGCTCTAGTAATATTACATGATCCGTTAATACAGTTTATGGAAACCAAATATCAGCATAAATATTTTTTCCAATATTAAGTGATATAATAATACCGTGTTTTTACGTGCCATTTTACGTCCGTGAAATAAACTAAACTTAAATTAAAAATGTTCAGCAAATTCTTGTTCTTTGAGTGAATAAACGAATTTAGTGAAAACGAAAAAAAATATTAAACTAATGACTGTCAACAGTTTCAATGTTTGCTATTTGTTTAAGTTAATGTGTTATTTCGTCGGGTGTGTGGCGACCCCCCTGTCCACTTAGTATTGTACAACTTAGCATTCGTAGTTACTATATATACGTATACTTCACTAACGTTATCAGTCAACCAAATGGTGTTCGTCAAAATATCATGACGGAACATGGCAGAAAAATTATCACAACACGTCAATGACGAACAGTACAGTTCTACGATGTGTGTGGTTCTCTGTTCTATGTCGGCATGGCGATTGCCAATAATATGCTTTCTAACGTGGTGATTACAGTCAACCCTCTTTAAACGTATTGCTTGAAAGAGACCTTTGTCGGCAAAACATAATTATTAGTAATAACAGAGATAGCCGACGCTAAGAGCTTTTACAAATACCAAACTGTGACAGGGCTTTCTTTGAAATGAAAACCTGTCTCATATATTTTTATTTTACAAAGCTTGAATTGGTTTCCTTCAAAATTGTTAGGATAATACCACGTTCTAAATATAATGTTAAAACGAAAATAAACACCGCAAATCCTTACAAACCCCTCTCAAAATTAATTAACAAAAAGATAAAACTAGCGCAAGAAACACAAATTGTCGCCGACATTACCATCAAAACTCATTTTGTGTACGTGATAACAAAGAACGTCGGCGGATATGCTTCGATTTGCATAATCCGTGCATCAAATTCCGTTAATTTTCTATTAATGCGACGGCAGCTGCAGGCGATGCAAACACGAACTCTCTCGTTAATCGCATCATGTTTAACGTGAGTTTCGAAAAAGTGGTTGGGGATTAAGGATTTTACTGATTTTACCACGTTTCTTTATTCCCGTGCTGTCCAGTGTTTTACTTTTATTAGCTTTAATATGCCAACCGTATGTTCAGAGTTATGTTAGCTGTGTGGTTACTTTGTACTAAAATGAAGCCATCCCTGTTATTAAAGCTTAGTTTCAACTAAGATTTTATTCGTGTTTTTTTTGTATTGACTCTATTAGTCAAGAGGTCTTATACTTAACCTCAGTAGTAAAACATGTTTTAATAAAATTAAAGAATCATATTTCACAGTTAAGGTAAAATTATAGAAACTAAAACTATAGCGTAAGTATTTATTAAATATTAGCTGTGCCCGCAACTTTGTCCGTGTTGACGTTTGGTAAGGGTGTAAATATTCGAACATTATTATTTTTTGTAGCCTTAATAAAACTACAGTGCTCATAAATTTTAAATATTCAACTGGATAGTTACTAAATTCTTCTAGATCCATGAAGAAATTGAGGTAAAAGAAATTGTCGCTGGGCTTGCTTATTAAATATATTGTACTATGTATTAAGATCGACCGCGGCAGTACTACCATCTTATATCTCCCATCATAGAAGATTTAGAGTAGTAGATCCACGCTGGTTTCAGCAAGACTAATATTAAAAAAAATGATTTAGCAATTTTATACTATTTCTTTCCTTTAATAAATTAAATGCTTTTCTACCTTTTATTGTAACTACCTTTTTACAACAAAAATTCTTAATATTAAAATCTCTTTAAGACGACTTCGAAAATCACATTTGATTTGCAATATCAACTGATCGGGCTATCAATCGTTTGATCAAAGGTTGATCGAACGAATGTTGGCGGAACGACATACGTAGTTTACCATAGGAACAACGTACACAAGCTGTTAAGTACTATGTTTGGATGTTAATATTCATTACGGTGCGCCCCTCGGGAGCCGGGCTCAGACAAATCGACAGCGTGTCACAACCTGATCACTGCGTTGTAAGATTAGCAACAATTTTGTTACTATTTTTAAGTCGGTATATAAAGTTGACTGTTTCTGAAACATTTAATTTCTTATTTTGAAAAAGAAAAAAAATATCGTGAAATGAAAGAAAATTCATACTTATATATTTTTGGTCGTTCCGTATACTCTAGACTTTCTTAACCTTTGTAAAGTAGTTCAATGCAACTGTCTATTAAAAGCCACAAAGACGCAATTTATAGATACGTGTAGTGTACTTGTAACTATAGTCCCGAATTTGTAATAATGTTCCTAGAGAGCAGGGCAACATTAAGAGATTTTAAAGAATTAATGGGAGAGCTAGTCTATTTAAAATATTAACAATGAGTTGATATTTATTTTTATCTAAAGACCCTAAAAGTTTACCTTTAAGTAATAATAATAATAATAATAATAATAATATGTGGACACTATCACACACTGTCGTCTAGTCCCAAGCTAAGCAGAGCTTGTGTTATGGGTACTAGATAACTGAAATATAATACATATACATACTTTTTTTTTTGTAAATACATACTTATAATACATAGGAAACACCCAGACTAAAGACAAATACAAATGTTCATCACACAAATATTTGCCTTCCATGGGAATCGAACCCACGACACCCGGCGTCGCAGTCAGTTACACTAACCACTAGACCAACGGTGCAGTCGAGTAAGTATTTTTTGTAAGAATTTAGTAGGTAACAGAAGTCCTTGAATGCCTTTATGAAAACAATTATTAAAATAGAAATAATCTTTAAATAAAGAATTAAGTATGTCACAGATTTATACTATTATATAAAGCGGAACAGTTGGTATGTTTGTTTGAACGCGCTAATCTCTCAAACTATCAGCCGGATTTGAATAGTTATTTTTGCGTATAATAGCTCAGTTCTTGAGGAAGGTTATAGGCTATGTAACATCACGCTACTAGCGACGGGAGCAGAACAGTAAGCAAATACACGGATGAAACCGCGCCGCGGTAAGCTAATTTGTAGATAATATTTATGTACCTAATAAAAATTTAAATATTAGAACTAATCCTCTTTAAAGATTGCATCGTTATAGAATAGGTAGTAGACCTTTAATCTTGGGACTCAGGAAGAAGGAGTAAAAAGAAAATGAAGAACAGGAAATGATGCGCATGGAAAGGGATTTTTCCTTTTCTTGGGAATGAGGGAGAATAAAATAATTTTTAGAAAAAAAAAGAAAACCGACTTCAAACAACACCTACATGTTCAATCCTTAACTAAAAAGTAGAAAATAATATTTTAATTACTTCATAGCCAAGAACATTAAAGGGGACTCTACGCAATCCTTGATACCTATAATACTTTACTATTTATAGTTTTTAATTAGTTATTTTGGAGTCGGTGCCAGCCAAGAAGGATCTTTATTTCTGCCTTTGCAACAACTTTTTGAAATGCACGGGGCGGTAATGGCACGCGTGGGGGATATGCCTGAGTGCACTACCCGAACGCGGTCATACTCGTGAAGGCAGACGTCATTGATAGTAGTGTTCAGATATACATAAAAAATTTGAGGCGCACTTATCTGATTCCGTTCGATTTCTTGTATTAAATCTATATTATTCATTCATATATTAATAGATTAATCAAGGTTTTTTTTTGCTAGTAGGTAGGTTATTTTTATGAAGGTCATTATGATCCTTCTTGGCTGGCACCGACTCCAAAATAACTAATTAAAAACTATAAATAGTAAAGTATTATAGGTATCAAGGATTGCGTTGATTCCCCTTTAATGTTCTTTGCTATGAAGTAATTAAAATATTATTTTCTACTTTTTAGTTAAGGATTGAACATGTAGGTGTTGTTTGAAGTCGGTTTTCATTATTTTTCTAAAAATTATTTTATTTTTAGACTTTTAGTGGGAATTAATTGTGTATAAATATATTCAATATAGGTAGACCTACTAAACGTGCTGCG
This sequence comes from Parascotia fuliginaria, assembly GCA_963082885.1. NCBI lineage: Eukaryota > Metazoa > Arthropoda > Insecta > Lepidoptera > Erebidae > Parascotia > Parascotia fuliginaria. The sequence continues at coordinate 4,911,631 of OY720180.1, read as the reverse complement.
CAAATGAGACAGCGCCGCGCCGTTTGAAAGAAAGTAGACACGAGAGGTAAGATTGTAAATAGATATATAATAATAATAATAATAATAATAATAACTGTTTATTTCAGACTTTACATGGTCCATATTGCACATTACATTGAAAGAACAAAATAAAAATAGATAAAAATATTACACAAAAAACAATTTACAGACATTAATACAATACTTAAATAATATGTAATTGTATCCATTTTGACATCAATGGACAATCCATGTCCATTCTAAAGGCAATTAAATGCAGGAAACTGTTAGAGCTGCCACGCAACCGCCCTATCAGGGAAGCTGTCCGCTTACGCAGTATAGCCGCAAAGTCATCTACGCCGGCATCCGCGAACATACTCGACGCGATACAGTAGCGTGGCAGCCCCATCAGTGCCCTGAAACTATTATTGTATTGGATACGCAAGGCATTGTAAGCTGCTTGCGTATTGTAAGCTGCTTGCGTTTGTAAGCTGGTGCTTTGACCCATAGATTGCACGTGTAGAAAGATTGGCAATAAGCTCTAAATAGCGTTATCTTTACTTCAGCGTTGCAACGTGCAAATCTACGGGCCAGCATATTTGACCTAACACACAATGCCCTGCGCTCCCTTATAAAGTCCTTGTCAACACTTTCTCGATCGCTAAACCCTGAATTCCAGAAACCACAAATCAAAACAAAAAAATGATGATCTACCAACAATAAAGAATCATCAAAAATCATAATTTAACTGAACAAGCAATCGCTTAATAGATATACAAAAAATAAACAGTGGTGCTGTAAAAGCAGGTTTAAGGGCGCACGTTGCTGTTGTATTTTCTCACTACCATAAGACCTCCAACTTGGCTTAACGACCACCTAATTATAGTGATGACCATAGTCTATTGCTTCTAAAGAATGAAGACGCTGAAAATGAAACAACACAAATGGTTACTCATCTAGGGCCACTTCGTTTCTAAAAAAAAATTAAAAAACATCACTTCGCACTTGTAGCATGACATGTCAATGTCACAAAATTCGTCGCTAAAAACATCGACGTGTTGCTTTACACATCTTCACTTCTGGCATACGTTTTGTTACAAAATATAAAATTGAAGCCAAACCACGAAACCATTCTTTATAAAAAAAAACATGGGACCCCATTTCAGAGTATACCCTTTCAAATAAAAGAAGAATTTTCAAAATTGGTTTATAAATGACCAAGTTCTGTTGTAACAAACATACAACCACTAAACCATTTCTTATAATAAAAAAAATGGGACCAATTGCAGAGTATACCCTCTCAAATAAAAAAAAAATTTTTCAAATCGGTTCATAAATGACCGAGATATGAGGTAACAAACATACAAAAAAAAACATACGACCCGAATTGATAACCTCCTCCTTTTTGAAGTCGGTTAAAAAGGAAAAAGATTAGTACCTTGGGAGTAACTGGACCACTGCATGATATGAGTATAAATTTGATACCGCTTAATCTATTTCCTATGCATAAATATGATGTCATCCACACATGGAACCACATAGCTATCGAGTATGCACTTCTCCTTTGTACCGTACAGCCAATATTTACATATCTCTAGAGAACGCTGTATATTGACGAAATTCATCACGAGCGAGAAGTTCGACCATAGCTTTAGCCAACTAGAAATGAACTTCTGATCGACCTGTACATATATTATAAATTTATTAAGAAATATAAATAATCTACAACGAAAATCAATCTATATACCTGCTTGTTAAAACACTTCGTCAAGTGTTAGTCATTAAATATGTTAATATAAACAAAAATATTAGCATTGGTAGTAGATCATCACTGGTTCCAGCATGAATGAGACGGATCGACCGGGGAAGTACCTACTACTCTCTCATAGTAGATCGACGTAAGACTTAATATCCATACTAACGCGTTTCGTTCGGAGAGTGAGACTGCCTAAGGCCCAAATATTCCACGGTCGTCGTCCTTTTCCCTTTCTCATCATCTTTTCCGTGGTCGGCAACGGCTTAGTTGTGTTTTCGGTTTAAAGATTCTCTATTGTCTTAAGAAATTACAAATTTCACTTAACAAGAAAACTTACAATCTATGTTTTCTGAGCTTTATTTCTGAAATTCTCGGAAAACAGCCATCTCTATAGGTTACGGTACCACATACTATCAGGTGGACCGTATATTTATTTGCTATCGAAGTTGTATTAAAAATACTCCGTGTTTCTCAAAAATATTTGGTACTGAAACAGTTGAACATTTGGCATTATTGAGAAACAAAATATATTTAGGTATTTAGGTACCTAATTGATAATTCAATAACATACAGTTAGATACGTAGCTCTGAATTAATATTCATTAGAGTCTTGGATAAACCTTCGCGGTGGAGCGACGCGACGTAAGCCTCGCGTCTTCGCTTCAGTTATACATGAGAACGCGGTATGGGATAAATTGACAATTGTAATTAACATTCAAATTTATCGGGAATTGTTAAAACTTGACTTGTGTTGGATAATAGCTTTTATTTTATCTATCCAATACAGGATACATAGTTTGGGATTATCATTACTGAGACCTCTAATTAATTTGTTTAGCGTCGCAATTTTGACAAAAATTACTTTAATTGCAACCCTTCTGGTCATCTGACCACCATAGCTATAAATTTGGCACAGCAAAAGGTCTTCATTAAACTGTAAACATTCTTTTCGACAGATGATAGTGAAACCATTTTTAATGTTAAATAGTTTTAAAAAGAAAAATTCCGAAATTACGAAAATACATCAATTACACAGTATTAGAGGGTTCCTTTACTGTAGAGATGAAGCATCTATAAATAGTACTGTTTCAGAAATCTAAAGAATGGCATCATATTATTCCTACGCCCACTTGCAACAGATAATTCCCAAGACCTATTTCCATTTACGTGAAAGTATAAATATATTGATTCCTCAAACCAGATTTAGGCCCATTACGTGGCCTTACTTCAAAACCTCCTATTTTTGTCTCATGCAAAAAGGATTCACAATTGCCAAAAATAAATAGTAATTCGGGTCGTTTCTTAAAGTCTCTCCCAGATGGTTCTACGTTGAGGAATGGATTATCTGGTATAATACCTATTAACTGAGAGTTACGATAACTATTTCAAAGTGGTTCATATACTGCACTAACTTTTAGCTGAGTAGAGGTTTAGTTGCGCTCCTGGGATCATTCATCATCATCAACAGGTAGCCATTGGCTTTGCTGCTAACATAGACCCTAAAAACATTTCTTTTAAATAAATTTGCGTTGAAAACCGACTGTGGCTCACTTTTATAAAAGTTGAGAAACGGTTTCCATTCATTGAAAAAAAAATAATGTCCACATAAAAATGTCTCTAAACTTTATTCTTAATGTCATCTATCTCATAAAAAGATTTCAAATATTTTTTACATTCGACAATAACTTGGAAAAGAGAAAACTTTATAATGACTTTAATTTGTTAAAATTTTTAACGACGTAAATTTTAATGGTTGTGAACAAAATTATGATCAAAAATTGACGTGTTCAACTGGCGCGAGTAAAAATTTTATTAAAAACTGTTCGTAAAATTTTGAATTTATGAAAATGGAGCAGCAAGTAAAAATCTTTAGATTGGATTTTGCACTAATAATAAATTTAATTGTTCAGGAAATATTTTTCCAATATAGGTACTCTTATTTTACAAGCAGGCTTTTTTATTTTATATTTTCAAATATTCAAAAAAAACCGCACTAACTTATTCTGAAGTGCTCAACAGATTTTGATACGGTTTTCACTATTGTTTATAGAGTTTCTTCCGAAAACTTTTGTACTTTTAAAATACCTGCATATTTATGACTTAAAGTGTGAAAAGCCGAGAACTTCAAAGATTGGTAATTATGTCGTAAAAGAACATAGTGCGAGTACTCCCACAGTCACTAAGTATAGTTATTTACAAAAACAAAACTAAAAAGATATTTACACGGCATGCCGATGCAAAGATTTTAGATGTTGCGGACATTTTATGAGAAGCAGTTGAATTTTATTCGCAGTATTCGAGATACTGGCTAGACGTCCAAAGACGACAAAGGTCAGACCAGACTCGTGTATCAAATTTTAATAATCCTCTCATATCCTTGTAAAATAAGTGATGATGTTTGAACTACTGGTGCTATGTATTATCGTAAAAATGTATCAGTTACATTAGATTATATTGATTGGATTTAATTGAAGAAAAAAAAGAATTTAGACATTATCTGATATCTTTATAGATAGAACAGTTGTGGAGTAGCGTTCAATAACCAAAAGAGGTAGCATGGGCAGACTCCTAGTGAATCCATGACCTGATAAAGGTGATGGGCAATTAATAGCTGCCCACGATTATTCAAAGTAGATATGCTTAGGCAAAGCCTATATTAAGCATTAGAAGTCTACAACTATCGACTAAAATGAAGAAGGATTGACATGTTTTGAGTTACTATACAAACAAGTTGTAAATTCAACAGATTATTAAAAATAAAAGTAGGTATTGTAAACGGAAGATCTTAAACAGATTTTGTGAACTATGTGAAATTTACGTAACTGTAGGTAGGTACGTTTACAGCCTAACAGGCGAGTTTGACCGACTAGAGTTCGTTAGGTTACCAACGTCGATTCTAGGGTGCTCAAAATATGACGAGCACTTTCCAAGTATTTCATACTATTTGTATCTACGCATGATATTTTTGCCTGGGACTAGCTAAAACAAAATTAAATAATAAAACCTTTTCAGACTTTAATATTGTTGTTGTTTATTCTAACCCTACCTACACTGAATGTTTTCCGGGACTAGCTAAGTTAAAATTATATAGACTTTTTTAGATAGACCTTTTCTCAGATTTTAATATTTTTAAAACGGTAACTTATGTTTTTCAATTCATCTTTATCCATAGCCAATAAGTACCCACTGATGGGCGTAGGCCTTGTTTTGTGGGTCCCACTTACGTTAATTTCGTGCTCTGCTAAGGCAGGAGTTACCCGCAATTCAAAAAAAAAAAATCTAATAAGCACAAATTACTCCTACGCTTTGAACTAATATTTATAAATCACACAATTTAATCTTTTGGAATCTAATCTACAACCTTAGCAACGTTTAATGCATGTCTGGCGGGTAAAAGTTGAAAATAACAATTAATGTATTGAATTAAGTAATTAATTTAGTGACATTCGCATTATAATATTATTTGTGTAACAAGATTGTACTTTAACTTTATTACATAACTTCATTTTCAAATAAAAAATGAAAAATCAGCTACACCGTTTTTCTACACACGCCTGAAGATGAGCACTCAGCACTTGTAATAACACGATATGGGGACGTATAATATGAGATCTCTTTTTGCTATCTGTGCCGTGCCGTAGGTGTATTTTATTTTAATTATATCTGTGTTACGACTGTGGCTTATGAAACGCCTTAATTGTTTTGAAATATGTTTTTGATGTTGTACTTAGATTTGTTTAATTTTTATGTTTTCTGTGCGTGATATCGTTTTGTTTAGTTTAATAAGTGTAATTTTCAATGATATTATTTTACATGAGAGTACTTAATTGGGCTTTTGTGTATTTGGGAACGTTAAAACATTCCCGACACGACAACCGCTGTCTACCGAACTAATATACAAGCTAGAGGTCGTATATACCTACTTAACTATTGTAATCAGTCAATCTAAATGATAGAGGCAAAGCTATACATAATTATAAAGATCTTAGGTAATACATTCAATATGAAACAGGCATATATTTGTCTTAGAATAAGATTGTCGCCTCAACGTTACATTTAAGGGTTGAAAAAGACTTTTGTCTGGCAGTGAACATCTTGTGGTTGAGAAGTTGAAAGGGCAAACTAATATGTAGTAACAGTTTTGTAGGTGTTAATGCCAAGTACACAAAACATTTAATTTAATAGGTAATGTAGAACCTGTGTAAAAATTATAATCATTTAGTTATATGTACATATATCACGAAACAAGCTTCGATTTGTTAACATTCGCATAAAAGTAAAATATGGGCAGCTATTACAGAAAAATCATATTAAAGTCAGAAATACGTTAAGTTCTAGCGTGTGTTGAATTGATTATACCACCTACTTTCAACAAAGGCGTGGTAAATAATACATTTCACAATAATACACGTTTTAATAAGAAACACTTCAAAGCTACTCGTACTTTTACCAAGCGTTGCGTTATGAATTCCAGTAAAAAGTTCATTGCCTTATGAAAAGCTACTAAGAATACTCAAATTTATTAAAACGATTAAACATGCATGAGCTAACAAATTTATTTCTAGCATTCTTCATGACTCCGCAACCAATTCGAAAAGTGCATTCGATATCTAAAAGTGTGGGCAATTGCGCTCTTCAAACTCATAAAACTTTAGGCGGACAATATTCAGTACTCCAATTACGGCAATAGCATTTGAGTGGTCTGGAAGAAAATTGCAAAAAAAAACATAGTACGGGACTAGCGCGTAGTCACGAGCCGTTGCAACTGAACCTAATAGGAAACGCGATCGTTGTCTTTAATCGAATCGGTGTGCTCTGGAACGCTGCTGAGTTGGGAAAGCGTACAAATGGAATAATACTGAAATTAGATTTTTTTAATTTGTAAAAAGTGTATTTGAGAATGGGTTTGTTTTCTATGCATAAATTTAGAATCCGAGGCTTAAGCTTATAAAATAATAGGTTAGACACTTCTGGTGTTGCGGGCGTTTATAGACTATGGTAACTACTAATCATCAGGCCGGCTGTCTGCTTGTTTGTCCTTATGTCTGTAAAAAAGAAAATCACTTTTTCATAACAAAGTTAGCAAATTTCTTTTGCTTTTGGCTAGACTAAAACTTGCGAGACTAATTCGTCAAACATAAATCCCTAATCGAATGTAAAGCCTATGTTTGTAAATTTTGATTGATAGTTCACAAAGAATAAAGCCGATACAGAACAGTAATCTAATTATAGACCAAATATTGTAAAAACAGATTGAAATATCAAAATGGTTGCAACAGAGCGTTTTTTTTTTTTATATTAGCCTACCAAAGTGACTTCACTCTGCCTAATAATAAGCAGTTAGTGGACCCATGGTGGTCACCATTCCAAAAGCCATTAGCGTTAGGATTTAATTATTTAAACAATATTTTTGAAACATCCATATTTATATTATAAATGTGAAAGTAGCTCTGTCTGTCTGTTACGCTTTTACGCCTAAGCCACTGAACTGATTTGATGAAATTTTGTATAGAGATAGACTAGACCTTAGGGAGCAACATAGATTATTTTTTATTTAAAAAAAATAGCTTTAAAGGGTTGAAATAGTGCATGAAAAGTTGCATGAAAAATCGTCAATATAAAAGATACTTCTGGCAACAGCTAGATTATAATAAAGGTGTTTTTACGCATGAAAATTAAGAATTCATTAGAAGATTCATTAGAAATCGAATAAATATTTCAACTGCAGGTTTAACTATAAACTAAAATAATTAAATAGGTCACAACATTTTCTCAAAATTAATTGGTAACTATAAATTTTCTTTTGTGTTTTCAGGTTTCTCGATGATATTTTTGCTCATTGTGAGTCAAAGGTAAATTAAAAACCTTGAAGAAGCCCCTATACGCTATCGTAATATCCTCATTATTCCACTGCCTACATTGTCATGAATGGTAGGTAAAAGACTACTTTAACTTGTTTTTAAGAGAAATATCGCCTGTTCAAGCTTAGTAAATTATATCCCCATCAAGTCTTAACAAATGTTTTTTAACAATACTTAATTTTTATCATTTATTTATATTTCACTAAATTAATTCACATATATAGTGAAGTACCTATCACGCTCCAAATCCAAATATCCACGCTTGGTGTAGGGGCACCAGGCTAGATGTAGATACCTACAGGTTTACACAATGCCATAATATTCGCTAAAATTAGACTAGACTAGTCTATTTACAAGCCAAGTTTTCTCATGTGACGGTTTGTCCCCTATTAGCAGTACTTTGTCATTTTATTCGCTATTTTAATATTAATTAACTAACGTGTATGTATGAAAAGATTAATAAATGTTGAAGAGGCAAAGGAGGTATGTTTGGATCCCACTTTTTGTTCGCGCCAGGAACAAAAGAAAAGAAAATTGTATTATCAAACTAACAATTTATTGGTTTTTTTTTGAGTTTTACAAAAGTCGGATGCGAATTTTGCAATTATTAGCGAGTGCGATTCTAATGTTGGAATTGAATGGAATGTATGTTTTCGAAGATTCTCTTGATAATTCCTTTCCTTATTGTAGGCGGCTGAGAGGGAGAGTTGCTGATTGGTGAAGCGATGACAGCTTGTCCGTGGCTAACGCGGATTGGCCAGTGAGAGCATAGATAAGTGCATAGACAAAAGAGTACGTCTAGTAATGGAGTGACATTCTCGTATCAGTCTAATTTTGGTGCAAGTGCTGGTTGCATTGGCCCACGCTTTCTAGGCGCGAACATCCTCCCGGCCGTTGAAAGGTCCAGAGACAACTTTCAACGAATTTTCTTTATAGGTGCTCAGAAGTTGGTAGAAGACAGAGGCGATTGAGAGCGCGCCGGACAATACCTTTAGATGTCCTTACATCAGCGACTCTAGGAGTTCCGTCGGAGCCGGGGAAGAGCTTGCTAACTCGACCCAATCGCCAGCATAGGGGAGGAACTTGCTCTTCTTTTATAAGTACTAGGTCATCTAGCTGCAGCTCCCGGCATCTTACACGCCACTTCGTGCGCTGTTGCAGTTCAGCGACGTATTCGGTAGCTCATCATCTCGAAAAATGTTGTCTTGCTTGCTCATGGCGTTGGAACCGATCGAGGCGATGAGTGTTGCTGTCTTCGTAGCTCGGCGTAGGAAGTGATGCCAGTGACCTACCAACCAGAAAGTGAGCTGGGGTGAGAGGCTGGAAATCGTTGGGAGAAGGACTAAGGGGACATAAGGGTCGGCTATTAAGAATTGCTTCAATTTGAGTGAACACAGTGGTTAACTCCTCAAATGTCAAATGGCGTTCTATAGTCTCTGCTTACCCCATTAATGGGAGACAGGCGTGAAGTTATATATGTATGTATTTTGATACCAAGCTCGTTTCTCTCTTGCACCACATCCGTAATGAGATTTCCCGTCGCCACTGCTATCCCTTCATTTGATACACCTGCTATAAGCCGCTATAAAAGTGTAATAACACTAATGGCATTCGCATGTCTTTATTTATATAGCATCTCGTAAACGCGTCGTTATTTATTAAAGAATGTTTCATTGTTTTAATTTTAATGTATACTTAGTGAAACTTTAGCAATAACTTAAAGTGCTTTTTTATTTTAATGTCTTATGTCTGTGTGCCTAAGATTGACGTCATTGTTCGTCTTTCGATCTTCGATATTTAAATTTTACTTCAGTAATTTTGATTAATTACTGAAGTGTATTTGTTTACCATCTTTTGTAAAACGAGCTCTATAAAAAAATTAAAAAAAAACAAGTACGTAAAACAAAAATTAGTTGTACTAAGTATTTAAAGATGAAAAGAGTATATTTTCTCATTAAAGTTCTTAAATGTAACTTTTTAGTCTTAATTGACAGGCCAACTCTATTATGTCTTAAACATAGTTATTTAAAAACAGAATTAAGGAATCTAATTTTAAATAAATACTTAAATAAAATAGACCTAGGTAGATGACCACGACAATGGTGCTGTCGCCGTTGTCGATAACAAATGCGCGGTCATATCCTGAACAAAAGAAGACATGCCTCCTCAGATACAATTTTGGTGGCAAACAGCATCGGCCCACCTGACGTTAAGTGGTAATCGTAACCTATAGAGATAGGTTTTTTCTAAGCATTGCAAAAATATGCTTAAAAAACGGAGAAAGAACTCGTGAACTGGGAAAAGTAGATACCTTAGTTTTGATCACGAATTTTACGCCCGAAAATCTGCTTACTCATTAATTACGTCAGATAGTCATTTAAAATTAACCTTTTCAAAATTTCTCTTAATAATTACAAAAATATGAGGTTCTATGATACAGTTTAAATTAGTTTAACGATTACAAAAAACAAATTACAGACAAAGTCTTTGTGATTTAAGAATTGTGACGTAAAATTTGTTGTTAAAAAGTCATTGTTAAGTCTTAATTATATCAAAGTCATAAATATATTCAAGCTTTTCTATATTTCTGTATTTCAGCTCTTATAAACATTATGAATTAAAAAACTGTACCGTGATCCGAAGTCTAATTAAATATGAGATAGGTTCATCGCTTCCGCTTCCTTTCTTCCGTCTCTTTTCCTCCTTTGGGGTAGGTTTTGCCCTCTCTTTCACACCTCCTACCACTAGGCAGCCATGTTACTTTGAAACATTCGTTGGATTTATCCCTCATTACGTTTGTTGTTTTCGCTTCGAAAAGACGTGGCACTAGTAAGTAGCCTCACATCTTTTATAAGTGTAATACATTTACAGAGTGGTTTGATTTGAAGTACTAAAGATATTTCATTAGAATTTTAAAAATTTATCTTAGTGTTTTCGGGAACAGCGAACTTGGTAAGTGTTTTTTGAATCTACCTTCGACTAGTGCATTAATAAATTATACGACTAGTGTCATAAATTGTATTCTCTTTTCCTGGAGGAATGGAGATTAATTGTTGTATTTAGAATTTTAACGGTGTGACCGTTCGATAAATGTTTTTCTTTTTATTTCGAAATACGATTTCGAATTTTTAACGGTGCCGGTGTGTCCAACCGTTTGATTAACTTATTTCAAAATACATTTTTAACAGTGTGACCGTTTTCGTTATATAATTTTCAGATGTAGGTAGGTGTGCCTTCTTTTGTAGAAATATTGTACAAATTTTATTTTGTACACAGTCTTTAGCTTAATCCCTTTTGTTAAAGGAAATTATGGAGCAAGAGAATCAAACGTTATCTAATGTCAATAATAATTTGCAAAGCGGTAAACGAAAGTATGAAAGTAATAAAGTATATCAGTCGTCCTCTTCAGGGTCTGATAGCTCTAGTGACAGTTCGGATTCAAATTCATCGTGTGTCAAACGTTCTCGCCGTCACCGACGCGCAAAACGTTCTCGTAAGCATCACAAAAATAAGCAATTCGATAATTTATTGGCAGAGGTTCAAGAACTTAAATCAAAGTTTTATGGCGAACCGCCCTATGCGTCGCCCGTAATTGATAATTGTAATAGCAATGATTTTATCGATGATAATGTAAGTGGTTCTCTATACAATAATAGCGATCACGCGGAAGTAGGTCAAAGTGAACCTAGCCTTTCACTGGCCATCTGTACGAAGGTTAAGGATCCTGATATATTAAAAACATCACCGTTTTATTTACAAGTGTTAAATAGCATTCAGAGATTTAATGATGTTGAATGGCAGAACGTAAGGTACGCTGACGTTCAGAAAAATTATTGTCATGCCCCCGGCTTTACTGACCTTGAGTGTAATGAAGAAATTAAACAATATGACGTGTCTCGTACTTCTGCTAACGCGGATAAAGCATACGCTGCAATAAGTTTCGCACTTATTAAACAAAAAGATTGTCTCGAAGAACAACTTCGTGAATTTTTGACATGGGCAAGAGCTACCTCTGAACTGAACTATGATGATGTTTATAACAAAATTGAAAATATTTTTGTAAAAGGCGAATTTACAAAGATATCTAATGATGCCCTTCAGTTGGTCTGCGGTCATAGAGCTGAGGTGATTCAGCATAGGAGAGAGGCTATATTGGCATCGGTGAAAGATGGCGTAAACAAAAATATTTTACGAAAGATACCACCTTCCTGTAATTATTTATTTGACAGCGACAAATTTACATGCGCCCTGGGCAAAATGGGGGATGTTCGGAAAGTTTTTCGGCCCCTCACTAAATACAGATTTTCTGGGGCACAGACCGGTTCTGACCCCAGCGCTCCGGCGCCTAGCTCATCTGGTGGTTATTATAGCCAACCTGTACGTAGAGGAAGCAACTCGCTCTCTTACCGTTCTGGCTCCCGTGGCGCCATAAATTCTAACCAGCCCTTTCGGGGCAGAGGCGGCGCCTCCCGTGGTCAGAGGAATTATGGCCAGCCGCCTGCTTCCAGGGGTGCACGGCGCAGGCAGTCTCCCTCATCCCACCGGGATAGGAGAAATAACCGGAAATACTGACTCGCAGAGTCCTTTCCGTGCCGGCCAACTAAGTCAATATCAAGAAAGATGGGAGAAAATGGGAGCTCCCGATTACATTCTTCAAGTTATATCGGGTTACCGTATCCCATTTTCGAAACGGCCACCTCTGCATCTGCCCACTCTACTCAACAGTCGACAAACAACTCAAGAAACCAAGGAAATGACAGAAATAATAGAAAAAATGATAAAGGAACGCGTTCTTACCCCAGTGCCACTATCTCACAGTTTCATATCCCGTATGTTTCTAGTTCCAAAAGCAGACGGGACGGCGAGACCAATATTCGACCTCAGAGCTCTAAACCTTTTTGTGCAGACATCTCCCTTCAAACTGATAAATATGCACAAGGTACCCGACTTCTTACAGCCAAACGACTGGCTCGTGAAAATCGATATCTCGCAAGCGTATTTTCACCTACCAATCAGTACAACTCACAGACGGTTCTTACGTCTGATTTATCGCGGCGAATTATTGGAAATGAGCTGTCTACCCTTCGGGTTAAGCTCGGCACCAAAGACCTTTGCTGCTATAAGCAATTGGATGGCGCAGTTGCTGCGTCAGAAAGGCATCAGATTACTTGCATACCTAGACGATTATCTCATCGCAAATACGAATGCGAGAGTATTGGGCAAACATGTGATTACAACCGTAAAGACTTTGGAGTACTTGGGTTGGAAAATAAATTTCGTGAAATGTGTTCTGATACCAACAAAACAAATAGAATACCTAGGCATAGTATGGGACCCTTGGGCGAACCACAGGTTTCTTCCAAAATCAAAGTGCTCCAAAATAAAAATAGCAATTGTACGGATTCTAGAGAGCCCCACAACGAAGCTAGCCGATCTACAAAGTCTAATAGGCAGAATGAATTTCGCCAGCTTCGTCGTTCCTCGAGGACGTCTCAATTATCGACATCTCCAAAAACTAACTATCGTTCACCAAAACCTCAAACTCAAGTCTGTAACTCTGAATCACGAGGCAAAAGTAGACTTAGAGTGGTGGCTCGATCATCTGGAGCAGAAGTCGCGGATCCACGAAACTCGACCGACACATTTTATGGCGACAGACGCTTCAAATATTGCTTGGGGAGCCCAAATAGACAATGTGAAGATGTCAGGGTTGTGGTCGCCTGCAGAAAAAGACATGCATTCGAATCTAAAGGAGCTCCTTGCGATTTTAAATGTTTTGAAAGAGCTAGGTCCGAACCTCCAATCAACCACTGTACACCTACAGTGCGACAACAAGACCGCTGTGGCGTATTTACGCAACGAAGGGGGTACAAGGTCGCAAGAACTTCTGAATGTGACTTTCGAAATTTTTCTGCTACTAGACGCCTATCAGATCGATCTAATAGCCTTCCATATTCCTGGAATATACAACACCGAGGCAGACCGCCTGTCACGCCATCGCTCAATGCCAGAATGGCACCTGTTACCTCAAGTGACAACACAGATTTTCGCCAAATGGGGCACCCCAGCCATAGATTTGTTTGCAACAAGGCTGTCGCGAGTAGTACCTCGGTATTGCAGTTTAGACTACAGAGACAAGGAAGCGGAATTTCACGATGCGCTATCCCGAATTTGGAACTATCCTCTAGCGTGGGTATTTCCACCGCCGTTCCTTGTACCAAAGGTACTTCAACATCTCCACCTATGTCGGGGGATATATCTGTTTGTGGTTCCAAGGTGGGAGAAAGTATTTTGGCGCCCAGATCTCCGAAGTCGAGCCACAGCGGCTCCTTGGACAATTCGAAATCTCCATACCACCCTCGTGGACATATCGACAGGACTCCCACTTCAAAACGTACGAGAGTTAGAGCTGGAGATATGGAGATGTGGGGGTGGAGTGACCACTTAGAAGATTGGACGTCACAACAAAGAAATCTACTAGCCTCAAGCTGGCGCCCGTCGACGATTAAGACTTACAAATCAGCATGGTCTAGATGGGTCAAGTGGTCCGCACAAAATGGTGTCACCCATTGTAAGCCTACAGCATCGCAATTAGCACGCTACTTATCGGACTTACATGTTCATGAGAAATTATCATACAACACAATTCTAGTGCACAAATCCGCAGTCTGCACACTGTGCGACCCCGAACGCACCGTACACCTCAGTAGTCACCTTTTGGTAAAAAGAATACTGAAAGCAATAGCCCTGTCAAACCCACCTTCTTCAAAGGCGGTTATTTGGGATGTGGATATTGTTGCTAAATTTATGTCGCAGGTTAATCCAAATATAAATAGCCTTTACGAAATATCAAGGCATACAGCAGCTATTTTGCTTCTTTGTTCTGGAAGAAGAGTACATGATTTAACACTCTTAAGAACGACCACTGAGAGCTGTATTATCAACGAGGAATGTGTTATATTTTGGCCAGTTTTTGGTTCAAAAACAGATTCAATTAATTACCGTCAGTCAGGTTGGAAGCTCCTTACCAATCCCGAAAATAGGAGTTTAGATCCTATTTATTGGATAAATAGGTTGATAGCTAAAAGTCATGAACGGAGAGAATCCGCCAATTGTGCTAATCTCTTTATTACCACATGCGGCCCAGCTAAACCCGCTTCTAGATGTGTGATCTCTGGGTGGATTAAAAAGTTGTTAAAAGAGGCAGGCATAGAAGCGTCAGCGGGCAGTTTTAGATCTGCAGTTGCGTCTAAAAGCTGGATAGATAACACACCAATTGAAGACATACTTTCAAAAGGAAATTGGAGGTCAGAAAGTACTTTTAAGAGATATTACTGTAGGCAAATTATGCAATCGAACAAGGAAGTAATCAGTGAAGATCATATGATATCAAAATTTTCAAGCTATTAAGTAAAAAGAATCTTTGTTACAATTTAATAAGTTTCTATTTTTTGTTTCTTGTTATATAATATGTATAACTATAATTAAAGATGACAAGTATCATTTTATGGTTCTTTTATTAGAAAATACCATAATAATTTAATTATTTTCAGCTTAGAATTGAAACTGTAAACACATACCTTTTACATGTCCTTGTCAGTAGGTACCTATACATACTGGTACTTACCTATACATACCCTATACCTACCTTTAGTTAATCACTAAGGAGTATGGACCTTCTCATTTAGTCACATTACGTTCAACCTCCACCACCAGGCGATAACAAACATCTCTCATATTTAATTAGACTTCGGATCACGGTACAGTTTTTTAATACAAACGTTTTACCTGAAAATAAAACGTATATTAAAATACTTACCTGATCCGAAGTCTAATAATTTTAAATTCTGCCTGTTGGTTAAAACAACCAACGTAATGAGGGATAAATCCAACGAATGTTTCAAAGTAACATGGCTGCCTAGTGGTAGGAGGTGTGAAAGAGAGGGCAAAACCTACCCCAAAGGAGGAAAAGAGACGGAAGAAAGGAAGCGGAAGCGATGAACCTATCTCATATTTAATTAGACTTCGGATCAGGTAAGTATTTTAATATACGTTTTATTTTCAGGTAAAACGTTTGTAATGTGAAATAAAATTAACATTGAGTTAGTATAATTACAATACCGTAAAACAGTACAAATAAAAATGGCTACATTACAATAATTATTATATTGCATGTACAAATACATTTTAATTGAAAATTCAATATGAAGACATTTACAACGAACATGGCTTTATAACACGAAAGGCTTGAACAGTATGTGCTTTGCACATTGTTTATAATATAGTAAAAAGGCAAGTTTATTTTATTTACTTTACGTGTAAATCATATTAACGATTATGATTGGTCACTACACTCACAATAGGTAAGTACCTACATGTAAAGTAAGCGTTGAATAAAAATATTTTTTTTGTTAGATTTTCCACTGAATCACTGACATACGATTTTCGATGAATACAATACTAGACATACTAGGCTTCATAGTTTAACATTTAATAAATATTGGGAAAAAATTAAGAAACCTTTGTTAGTCTCATGATAAAAAAAAATCCAAGATGAATGCATCATTAGCTCGTCCTTTAGAAATATTTAAATTAGATGTTTGGATTAGTTATATAGATGTTAGTAATACGTGTATATGTTCTTTAAGCTCGGTTGTTCATGCTAAACGAACATATAATGTAAATATTTTAAAGTATGATATACTTAGAGAATTAGATAACAAATATAACGATTGGCATAAGTTGTATACAGACGGTTCCAAAGATAAGGACAGTTTAGGTGCTGCTTTCTATGATCCCAATAGAAAAGTTAAAAGATGTTTTAAAATTAATAACTCTGTGTGTGTTATGTCGTTGGAACTCATTGCAATTTCAGAGGCATTATCATTATCATAATATATATTGAACAAATTTTATCACCAAAAGTTGTCATTTTTACTGACTGTAAAAGTGCCTTACTTCACTTAGTTAAATGTTCAACACTACAAAGAGGTATACCCATAGCTTGTGAAGTGTTAGAAAAAAATAATAATTTAGTTCAGATAAACATTTCTCTGAAATTACAATGGGTTCCTTCGCATGTTGGATTAAGGGGCAACGAGGAAGCTGACAAATTAGCAAAGTTAGAGTCTAGACAGGGTGTTTTAATTCAAATTTTACCACCTTATTCGGAAATTTTAAAAGTATACAAAAATTATTGTTATAACATTTGGAAAGAATATTTTGATAAAAAATCAAAAAAAAAAGGCATTTGGTATAAAGTTTTACAAAATCAACCTCCTCGATGTCCTTGGTTTACTGAGTCTAAACTAAATAGGAGTATTGTTTTCACAGCGTTAAGGTTGCGTTCCGGTCATATTCTATCAAGAAAGTTTGGACATAAATATGATGAAGAAGTTTGACTCGCCCAATTGTTTAACTTGTGGTACAATCGACGATGTCCATCATCTCTTGTTAGAGTGTGACCGGAATCGCAGAGCCAGAGATAAACTGTTTTTGGATTTTAATATTGTTAAGGCGAACTTGGGATCAGTTAATAGTATATTAGCTGAACCTAGTTCTGACGCAGCAAGAAGAGTTTATGAAATGGTCGTGTGAAGCGTGAAGTACGTTCCATATACTATTTTATAAAATCTTCTTTGTTTATTTTTATTAGAATTATAGTTATATTTTGAAGATCGTTATGTTTTTGATACCATAGGACTGACATGTTTTTTAACAAAAGTCCTTAAATAAAGTGAAAAAAAAAAAAATTCTAGACATATTTCTAAATCTTTAGTTGACTTCAAATCATCACAGCAGTAAAACAACCGCTGTTGATTAAAGGCGTCCTCTCTACTGATTTCCGAAGGCTGCCAAGAATTTAAATCAATTTTTCTTTGGGCCGGCTTTATTAAATAATATTTAATAAAATGAACTATTTTTACTCACTATTATGTTAACGAATATAAATATTAATTAGAATAATAATAATATGTAGAGTTGCTATTACTAATTTCATATACATTTGCCTATACTAAATTCTAGTAAAATCATACAAACATGTATAGCTTTTTCCTATGACACCGATCACGCAAAAACTTCAATATCATATGGATTACTTACAAAAGGAAGATTCATTTGCTTCATGAAATCTATATTAATATATGAAGTGTTTTTTTAAACTCGCTTACAGACACGCAATTAATCACACTTATTACCAAACGTTGACGGCGGTAGTCGCAGTGTTGACTAAAATATAGCTTCTACGCTTGGGAACGTTCGTTGTGGATCATAGCGCCTGCAACACGTATACGTATGACTATTTATATGTAGCCGTGATGACTTTGTATACATACAAGCTACAAAGGTTGTCAGAAAAATGTATCATCATGATTTCTGTTTTCACTGATAGACATAGGCTTAGCGATCATTTTCACTTCGACTAAAAAAGTATGAGAAATACATTTCAGTTAAAAAAGTAAGCTGAAATTATTCAAGAATCCAGGACACAAAACAGTGAACTACAGAACACCATAGAATCACACTTCCTAAAATCACTCGGAAGGCCATAGATTAAGCTATGTTTGGCTATATGTAGATTAATGAACGAACGGCAGGGATCAAAGTGAAAATTCTTAGAGCAGGCAAAAATTTCAATGAGTATTATTTAATGACTAGTTATTCACAGTGAAAATTTCTAAAACTTGACTGACGTTATTTAGTTTGAGTAGTTAGTAGAACCAGAACAAAAGAATATTTAAACAGCAAAAGACATCTTCAAAGTGTCAATACACATAACACTTACTAGTATTTATAAACGTAGATCTTAAACTGTAGATCAATATGCCAAAGCCCGAAAGCTGCCTATACCACGCCGGTTGAAGCCTTTGTACTCCAGATTACGTTATTTAGGCAACCATTGACATGTAAATTCCTCTAGGCTATTAAATTTGCATTCTAATTAAAACAAGACACCCGGTATTGGCTTATTTTGTTAATACTGGCTGCTTGTAAATAAGCTGAGGACTGTATACTTTAAGTTTCGGAAATCTCAATGCTTTTGTACTTGAGTCTGAATTGGCACTTACATTAAATAAATTAAATGACAATAGTCTATTTCATAAAAGAAATAGAATATCTGAACAATTTATTTATTACTAGCTGCGCCCCATGGCTTTGCCCGCAAATAAATGTTAGCCTATGTCCGTCTCCGGTACTGAATCTATCTACATACTAATTTTCATTAAAATCGGTTCAGCCGTTTAGGCGCTGAGTGATAACAAACACATACACACACACTCACAAAAATGGTCTCTCTGACGTAGTGTTTACGGTCAGTCTAGATTGATCCAATCTTTAGCGTATAAAATCATTAGCTTATCTCGTTACGAACACCAACCATTCCAGTGTTCAGAGTTTCTAAATAATTGTGTGCGGGAGAGCGTGTTCCCAATTTTTGTACATAAAAAACTTTAATGTAAGAAATTCCAAATTAGTCTATTAAGAGCCACCGTTAGACCTGGCCTCTTCTAATTTACGCCATTATGGGTCTTGGTGACCTTGTGGTGGGTCTTGGACCCATAATGGCGTATATCGATCCTTAATCTTACCTCAACTACTACCAAACGCAAAATTGCTTGAACAAGAAATTTTCAAGTGCAAATAAATAGTATAGGAAAACAGATACTAATAAGACATCGTTAAAACACGTTACCTCAGCTTACGTTGAATTTTCTATGGATCACACAGACTCCAACTTGCCGAGTTGACAAGAGTAACAAGGTGACGTCACGTTGAGCACGAACCATGCGGTTCTTACCATTACATGTTTTTGAATCGTAACAGCACATTTCGATACGCAATGAACTTTAACCTAGTATCGTTTTTACTCCAAGACAGGCCAATTTTAGAACTCACAAAATTCAACTAGAAACTATGAAGGCTTAGAGAGTATGACCCAATTCTACGTACTATAGCTAAAGTTGCCGGAATTTATTCTCCTGAGAAGATTAGCGACAACTTGCCTGCAAGTTTGCCGCTTTATTATTTAAACCCCAATAAAATATTTTTGTACAACGTGCGACAATGAATTGTTTTGTTTTATAAGTGCTAAGCCACGGCAAATAATTTTATTCTTGCTGACCGGTCCCGTGGCGAGACCCAACGCGTGATAATGCATTATTTATACGCCCTAAGACGACCAAAACGAATGCAGATACTAACGAAAAATAAGATACGGAGGCACAGTCGACTTTTGTCTCAACGACAAACGTGCCTTGTGAATAAATAACACAAATAAAAATCCTATAAATATTGAACAACAGTATATTTCACACTTTACCGAGAGCCACGGTAACTGAGATATATTATGACATGGTTTTATGTCGATGCAGGTTTTTTGGGTGGTTCATGTTTTCACGAATCTTTGTTTGTAAACGAATCGGGACAATGCATGTTTTTTATTAGTATTTTTTACAATGTGCTCGTATACTTTAAACATCCAAGTTTGGGTATACTCGCAAAAAGCTTCTGGGAGGTACATATAAAACGAAATAACGTCTGGTTACAATGCCATACATCGGTGATTACATTTTTTGGAATCGAAAATACTGATAAATTTTTTCCCAAATCGCAAAAGCGAAACATAAAAACTTTAGAAATATATATTCGACGTTCGAATTTTGGCGGTTAAATGTTTGAAGTGAGGTAAAACAAAAAGTGACGTTCAGTTCAAAGCTTGTTCGTGTAGATTTGTTTAGTTTTCAATCAATATTTCATCGTCAGAGGCAGCCGGTCACCACGTAACGTCAGTGCTGGCAAAAGCGGTTACGGAAATGCATAGAGAGTTTTAAGCTCACGCCTATCATTATCAAAACAATAATATGTTTATACAAATTTTTATTTAGAGCTTTTATTTTGAAAATAGCAATAACATTATTTGATGTAAATACCTGTTTAATAAGACAATATAATAACAATCCTAAGAATTATATAACGGGTTGAAATATTTATTGTGATTACATTTAAACGATATCGACGAATCCTGTCATCATTATTCTACTGTGCGTCATAAATCATTTGAATAATAATTGTGTCTAATTTAAAGTGAAATTATTGTACTATTATTTTCCTAATTACTAAGTATAGATTCATGCACTTAATATTTTTTTTAATAAACTATAAATAAACGTCTGTCTAGTTTATGGAACCACACCATGGGGTTCAAGTGGATCATGTTACTATACAGTCCACCTGCCAAATATTTTGGCTATAGCAAACTCGTTATAGCAAAGGCTAATGTCTAACAGTGGACGCCTCTGAGCTGATAGACAGAGTTTTATAGTCTTAGGAAAAGATAAAATCATGACATGATAAAATGGAGCATAATAGGTAATGTGTTATACAAAATTATTAACAAATAAACTTTCTAATTAAAAGAAAAAGTAAAGGGGTCTCCAAAGTTTTCCTATATCGTACAGTAAGCATATGAACTGTTGATATAGAGGGTGCAAAACTGCCGTCGCGCAATACCGTTTATAAAGCGTTAATATATAAATCAAAACGTTGTTCACGGTTTCGGCGATATGGAACAACGAACGTTTACATTTTGCAATTTTGTATACGTTTTGGTTTTTTTTATTTGACGTTCCCAATTCAATTTGGGGAAATAGACGTATAGATAGCTGCCTTTCAGTAAGCATCGTTCACACAACACAGCTCTCTATTGGCATCACTGTTTTTACAGTAGTAGTAGTAAAAGTAGGTACTAGTAGTAGGCAAAGGCATCTATACCTTTTTCCTATATATGCAAACTTGCTTTATATTTTCTTTTTGTTCTTTTCGGGTCTATAGTACAAATTTGAAATTAATAGTTACTAAGCTAAATATTTATATCCACTGGGCTACGAGTTACGACGGCAATAGCGTTCTCGATGGCAAGAAAGGCATTATCACAAAAGCTGCACTTACCACTAAACTTTATGAATAAACAAATTATACAAAATCAAGTCTATCAGCATTTGCGATTAACTTAGTAGCTGTAGTATATAATGTTACACATGATAAATATAAGCAAAAAGGCTATTTACCTGTATCACGGTTCTTCTGAGCTATACAATTAATTTGCGGCAAAGTTGAGTAAACTCTGAAGACAAGCCACACTGTAGACGAAATCCGACCACGTATATAATTATTTTCAAATAATTAATGTGGATAAAATTTTAAGATTAAGGTATACATGTAGTTAAATATGAGTACCTAATGTAGAATTTGACGCGCAAATTAATAACTTTAGTAATTACAACGCGTATCGATCCATCTAAAGGTTAAGAAACAATGCTGCTTATTCACCTTGAAAGGACGGCCCTGACTGCACATTTAGACCTTTTGTTTTTAGAACCATAGTATTAAAAAGTTACACAACATTTGCGCAAATGGTAGATGATCAGATTTACCTTTGATAGCTTGTTAGTAGCCCACTCCTGGATCCCACTTACAACTTACCATCAGAAAAAATGAAACAATTTTATAAAGTAAAATAAAACAAATCTTACATTTTTTTTATACATCTTTGATGGCAAACATACGGCCAATCTGATGGTAAGGGGTAACCGTAACCTATGGCAATTGCTATGTTTTCTAATCATTGCTGCAATAAAGCCGTGTTTCTATCAGGCAACATTTGGCACGCGACATGTTGCACAACACGTTTAAAGTTAGCGCGGAGCTTTTGCTTAACAATTTTATTACCAGTATTTTGTTCGTGCGTTGTTGTGCAACGTTGCCATACATGTTGTGAGTCACGTCATGTTGCGCGTCAATTGTTGAGTGGATACGAAGCTAAATGCTTAGAAAACACAACGAAATCGGTGCCGACCATGTAGGGAAATATAGTAAAAATAAAAATATGTAAAAAGGAAAGTCGAAATGGTCCAGTGGATAAGGTACCCGCTTCGTAAACACGAGGTAGTGGGTTCGAATCTGGGCAAGTACCAATGTGATTTTTCAAATCATATGCACTTTCTAAAGTCAAAGTCAAAGTCAAAGCATTTATTTCATTTTGATCATAAAGTATGATGCTTATGAAAAGTCAACATTACATTTTGTCAGCCGATTGACCTACAGCCAGTTCGCTGACGAGGTAGAGCTGTGAGAAGAACTGGCAAGAAACTCACGCTACTCTTTTCAATCGCCAGATAATTACAGTTATTTGAATGAGTAACAATTTAAACACTCAACGCAACCAAAGAACCATACAAAGTAATTATTACAAATTAACCAATTAATACAATACTAAGATTAAGGAAAGAAAAGAGAGGATTTCAATTATTTAGTTTCATCTAGTATGGTAATTTGACTACGTATTTTAATTAAACTGGTGAATGCACCTCCTGGCCACATTGCATGACAAGGTAATACTGGATTAAATACTAAATGTATGCCATGCCAAGATTGACCAGTCTTAGTTTATCTTGGACATTTCTGACTGACGGTAAGGAAAACATCGTGAGGAAACCTGAACTTAAGTCTGAAATTGCCAATCCGCCTTGTGCAAGCTTGGCGATTAATGCTCATACCTTTCATATGAGAAGAGGCCTTTGCCCTACAGTGGGACAGTAAACAGGCTGGTACTATTGTTATTATTATGTAAAAAAATATTACTTAAATTTTCTATTTACAAAATTTTGTATATAAAATCTAGAGTAGTGTTATGTATACGATAATTAATAACTTACAGTGTAAATACTTTCAATGAAATGAAAAGATTATGTAAAGTAACGTATTTCAATAATATAAACCAATTGTTAACTACCACCCCTGTCGTTTAACATCCACGCGCATATCTAAACGGAAATTACTCACACTGGTTCCATTATACCCAAGTCATTTGCACGACTTAGAGTGTTAGGGAACTAGGTCTATCGTACGACAAATAAACTTAAATCCCCAATTCAGTTTAACCCTAAACATAGCCCACGAATTTACAAGTTATCCTTAATTTCTGATATCGTGGGTACTACGGACCCGCGTTTTGAGAATTACTGGTATAATCTACGCACGATTGCCCATTATCTCGGTATCCAGTTCTTGGTACAATTGGAGTTTTTGATCCTGCCATAAACCGGGTGTGGACTTAGTTGTTAATTAAGGCCTTAGAAAGGACGCCACCTTTGTTATGTGAATCGATAATACTTTGTTACAATGCTTACATTGTTCGTGTTTTGTCCGGGCCTGTCATAAAATTGTAATGTTATTGATTCCAACGAAGAGGTTTTGTGTAACCAATCTAAAAGTTTAGTTAGGGGACAAAATAGATGTATTAAATATTGTTTTTATGGATACTGACTTAAGTCCAATAAGATCGAAAGTAGACAAATACATGTAGACAGGTACACAAGTATTTCTAAAATAAAAAGCCTCCTTTAATAGTTACTGACTGTCGATATTCTTAATTAGCAGTTTTACATCGCGATCAATAGATCAGATAGAAAATAGACCGAGATATATATCGCATTAAAATATGTATATTTGGTTTTATATGGTTCTAGTAATTTATACAGAACAAGTTATTCCAATACAAATACACATAAATAAGTGAAATTAGTTTGTCAATATCAATCACGTTATCCACCCGACGAATGGCAATATTCTATTCTCAACAGTAAATATAGTATTTGAACGCCGAAACACAAACAGTGCGTCTAGATAGACAGTTTCTAGACCTGTTTACATTGCAATCCATTACCATAATTAAGTACAAACGGGGTTGCTGGGTTGCTGTGGTGACAACTCAAACATTTAGGGTATCGGTGAAAATTGTACGCAAATAATATCTATCAGGTACAGCATTTGCTTGCAACTTACAAATTCACGAGCGCTTCGTGCGGAACTAAAATGAAGCTTTGAAGTTTTCCAAGGTTTTAATTTTAGAATTATGTAACATTATCTAATATTGTACTGCTATATATTAGTTATTTTAATGCTCATAAAAAGTACTATATAGGCAACATTGTTGTTTTCGGTTAAAAACATATCTTTTAATTGGAAATTGTTTCCTAGTTAGATCTATGGCTGTAGTAAATAAAATATATAGACTGTAATAAAGAAAAAAAAAAAGTTATTAGGTAATTAGGTATACCTATACATAACAGTTCTGTACTATTCAAGAAGACTTAAAGAAAAGAAAATAATATAATAAATTTAAATTTTAAACTGGTTTAGATATCAGTATTCAGCATTACTGTCAAAAGCAAGCGTGTTCAAAAGACTGGCTTTCTTCGCTGAATAGCAATATTTTTAATATTAACTGTCTTAGAAAGACATATATAGTGTGTTACCATAATTTGTCACAATATAGAGCGTAGCATTAACCCAAATTCTTTCTTAGATATATGCAACCTCAGCTTTTCTTGCCTTACAAAATTTTGCATAATAAATATTTACGGAATAAATGAATTCTTAATTTCATATTACAAACAGAAAACTCGTACAGCGGCATTTTAGGCACCTTATTAATATCATCGTAATGAGAAAATAAATTAAGTCGGTAAATAAAACGGTGGTATCGAATGTGATGTTATTAATGTTTTACCAAGTTTTAATGAACTTACGAATCGGTTAAATTACCTCACGGCAAATATTTATATTTGATTTGATTCGCAAAACATTAGAAAAGCTTGGATTAAAAGTTTGTAATGTATTTATCTTTTTTTTTTTTTATAGTATAGCCTACCAAAGTGACTCCACCCCGCCTGATGGTAAGCAGTCAGTGGAATCCAGAAGTGGCGGCCACTATACCAAAAGCTATCGTTTTAAACTGCTGGTATGGTGGCCTCCACTATGGCGGCTGAAAATGGGGTTAGGGGAAGGAAATGAGAGACGTGAGGAAGTAGGAAAGGGGGGAAATTGGGCCTCCGGCGCTCTCACTCACCGAACGAAACGCAGTAGTACGGATACTACTACTCTTAAGTCGATCTTCTATGAGAGTGTAGTACTTCCCCGGACGATCCGGCCCATTCATGCTGAAATCAGCGTGGATCTACTACCGTAAAAATCTATCTATATAAAAAATATAATAATGTCTGCAATATGTTACAACGATTAATTTATTATTGGCTGTATACAGAGTTTATACGACAGTTTAATATTAATAGGCAGCTATTACTAGTCCGTATAATGATTTCAAATTAATCACAAAAATGATTTGACGAAAAACAAAAATTTTAATTTTCCAACAAAATAATTAATATTCTAATAGTAACAAAGTTATACACCATTTATTATGACAAGTTCTGTAATGTACCTGTAATGAGCAGCAACGTTTATCCTTCGACGTGGATTATGAGTATTATGACTAATGTCAGTGACCGTTTAAAGTACTTACAGAGTGTTTAGAATTAAAGAAATTAAAAAGGTAGACTAAATTATTGAAGATATTTAGTTGATTTTTTTTGTCTCGCTTTATAATGTCACTAACTATACGTAATTGCATTTAATATCGTCGCATACACTCTGTAAATAACGTTGGAATTTATTTTTCACTCTGCTAATCAGAACTAAAACATTGAATAATAAATTTAGTTAAAATTGTAAAATAATATGAAAATCTGCTAAAAGAAATAGGCAGTTGAATTTACTTTCAAACGTTTCCAATATTAACACAGTTCGTTTTAGTCACTGGTAACATGGTTTCAAGTTTGTCTCATGAAACAATTTCAACAAAAAATGTTCCCTGTTCGTACAGAATAAACTTTCAACTTCTACTATTTTCTAAATTAAAATCACTAGCAAAGGTAATATAAAACTGTGGAGCAAAATTTCAGAGAACAAATCACGCAGGTATCAATAAAGTAACATATCGATCGTACGTCACTGCTGTCCCACTGAACCGATTCTGTTTAATCAACGGCTCCGGATTGGAACTATTGGAACTATTCGAAGTGATTGAAGCGAGAACCCCGGCTGACGAGCAATCTTCAGCTAATATCCTTCGCGAGAACTCAATTACAATACGCTAGCGCCTTTAATTTCCTCATGTAGGCAACATACCTTACTCCTTTACACAATGCTTGGTAGTACTTGTTGTAAGCGGATCGATTAGAACCAGATTATATAACAAAGTACAAAATTTTGTAAGCGAGATAGCAGTGAGAATTGATAGTAATATTTAAAATACATTTTTGTATAGTTTTTGTCATTTATCGTTGTTGCAGACCGCTGTATCAATCCCGCGAGAGGCGTGGATTGTCGTCCAGATTGGACGATGGCTTTAGAGTACAGTCACGTATTTTAACAGTAATTATATTTTGATTGCGCTGTTAGCATCACTGTTAATGAAATATACATGTATACAACAAATATTCAGTTCGAGAAATTTCGCGGACGAATACAAAAATTAATTAAAAGAAACGGAAAATTCATAAACAATTAATTGTACTGATTAAATTCTGTAGATATTGTATTTTTGAAAAATAATCCATAAAACTAAAGTCTTTGTCTTTTGTCGTCGCAAAATCACTATTAGGTACTCAGCTCGTCATTTTGAAAATATATAATCTAGGACACGAACAGCCTACTCGTTAGTACCTAGTTCACTATCTACATCTAGTCCAAACTACTTTGAATGTACCATCCTTTGATCTCGCATAGAATTAATTTGTAAATGCCAATTAATTGACTGGAAATGCTGTCAATATTAAATAGCTTGACTTTTTGATTAAGCTTATATCTTTATTACCTATAGCTGTATCATCATTTTTATAATGCAGCCCACTTCTTGACAATCACTCAATATTTTTCTTTTACGACACTAGCACGTTATAGTTTACGTTTTATCACAAATACAATTTACCGTCTACACATTGAACTGTGTAACTAACCCTATATACTTAATATACTTTCAATAAACTGACTCTAGCTCGTATAAAGCCGATCGAGCTATTTGAATAGAACACGGTATCGGCCGTTGTCGCGGCACCGAATGGGATTGTATCGGCTATAGGCCTCAGGTGGCGATTATAGTAGATCTCTGCCTAGATAGAGGCATGCCACTGTATATCCAATTCAACTATTATATGCAACTTTAGATTGCGCCAAGCTCAAGTTAGATTGCTCTACGTGTTATACAATTTATTTATATCGCTCTTGAATATATAATAGAATTATACCAAATAAGTTAGAACCTATTGCATTTGATTCTTATCGGCGTGTTAGTATCATACTAGTTAGATATTCGTCTCTCTGGCATAATTGATAATAATTTTGCCTCTATCTAACAATATATATTACTTGACCCAAAAATAACAAATATGTAGCCCAACCAGAATTCTGTTACGCTTATTTTAAAAATAGTAATACATTGTGTTTTGTATTGACAAATTCTATGATTCTTATAAAACATCTAAAAAGTGGACTAGCATTAGAGAATGTTTAAGCAAAAGCTAATGGTGAAAAAACTAACTTATACCCTTGAAGTATATAACATTTTAAATTACATATTTATTATTATCTTCATTTATAATTTTGTTACCAATGTCCTTTAAACTATTATAACAAATGTATCATTTATTTGAATCCTACTAAACTTATCGCAACAGGTCAAGTACACCAACAACTACCGATAAAATCTCACCAACATATCTATTTAAAGATTGCCTGTAAGAAATCGCCTTCAGCGATAACACCGCCTGTTGTACTACATTTCAATATACATTAAGTTTTGTTTAGTGACTTTTAAATGGTGTACCATAAAGTATAAGTAAATTAAAGCTTTAAAACATCTAATAACATTACAGAGTATTACGCTTTTTTCCTCAAAGGAGAAGGCAGAGGTGTACAATACCCAAGTTTCAATATCTATGTAAAGCGCTAGTCTGTTCCCATTCATCTGATGCAATTCCAAATTATGGGCTAAAACTGAGAATTTATCTTATCTGCTCCAGAAATCGAATCCTTTACGTGATATGATAGTTTATCAATATCATTATTTTACCTAAAGGTCCTAATAGCACCCATCACCATCGAATTTAAAGCGTATCAGAAGCATATTTTCTAAACACGATCAAAGATATAACAAACTCCGAGGCTCGAATAATGTGCCTTTTAATTACACTTCCTTGCCTCTGAATTATGCAAAGGGAGTCGTTACTCTTAATGGTATGGATAAAATCCTAAACGATTATATATTTTACTGTTGTGCGTTCTTAGATGTTAGATAGCAGAGTAAAGTGCCTCAGCTTGTGTAAGCTAGTATTAAGTCACTTTTGTTACGTTTTATCCAGTTAATGTTTATACCTATATGCCTTTATGAGTATGAATATGGAAACCGCTATTAGAAATTCTTAGGTAGGTATAACGTCTAAAAGTCAAAAAAATTTACAGAGACATGAGCTGATGCATTGAAATAACAACAAAGATTTCTAAAACCTGTTATTTTATTAATAACCTGGAATGCTACATAAACACTTTTTCAAGTTCACTGTTGAACACAATTTGTTGTAGTAACAAAAAAATTATTATTTGATCAAATTAAAAAGAGTGGATTAAAATCTAGAATAAAAAATCAAGAAATAAAAATACTTAAAAGAAAATTGTTGAGATTAATCCGAATCGCATGAACATCAAGACAATAGAAACTAAACAAAACAAACAAATAAAACAAAAGTTTTAAAAACGACACCGATCCAAATAATAGGATAAGATAATACGCCGGTCGCGCTAGTGAAACGTCATCGGCAGTCATGGCACGTCCTATAGCAGCCGGTGACACAGCCTCCAGATATAGAGAAAAAATAATACACGAGCAACTTTCACAAAAGTGGGCGAAGTCATTTATCAAGCTAGCGCTAAGAACTCTCGACAGGGAGAACTTTTGATACAGGATACGCTGGCGCTAGACATTAATAATAAGGATATCATAGTACTCGCTGTTTTTAGGATGTCTTCAGCGTGTTTTATCACTTAAGCTCGAAAACTTTCCTCTTAACGTCACACAGTTTTTGCTCCACTCTCGCGTCAACCGTGACCCAGATAAGAGAGCTTGTAGTTTTTCTTTGATGCATCTCAAATGCTCGGTGTTTTAAGAAAACACTCTTAGTGTAATATTATATTTCTGGCTGTAAAACATTTTATCATCATAAAGTTTCGTATCAAAGTACCTACTATAAGATTTACCACACTAACCCATTACGTTGTACTTGTTCATAATAGTATCAAAGTTAATATATCGAGAACAAACAACTTTGGTATCTTTATTCCCGGCGCCAACCTCCAAACTCGGGCCGTATTCTGTACGTAACTAACTTCCAGTTAGACCCGTAAACGACTTTACGTGTCGAACAAGGAAATCAAATTATCAACTCCTACCAACTTCACACCTCTTCCAGTCTGTACAAGATACTGGAATTTGTTGCACGAAAACGGTCACCCTTCACCATTTGAAAATTCTATACGTTTCTTTAGACAAAAATATGTGTAGGGGCACGCGACTCCAAACAAGCTTTATTGGGTATCTTTACCAAAGTATGCGAGTTGGGAATTCAATAAGTGACAGCGATAGGAATTAAGGGTGGTAGAAACATAGCCACATAGTCTGCACTTTGGATCCGATTATCAATTTGAAGATTCAGTTGTTTTTACGACAAATTAATGTTTACTAAACATGTTATAGTAACATTCAACATCAACAGTCGAAACGTAAAAAAATATATACGTATAAATAGCGTTAGGATTGAGCACGTAGTCGGTACATTTCTTTCATAAAGTATTTAATAGCTCATCGGTCATTCAAAGAAAGACACGAGTCTGCATCTATTACCATAATTCCTCAGACGTAGCGCTGGTTTCCTTTTTAACCCGATGCGGTGGCTCGATTAAGAAAACCTTACATAATTGTGCGAGAGCTGTCGGGTGCGCAAGTGGCGCCATGCGAGGGAACGTGTAACTATGTGGGGTGGCGAGGTCTGCGGGGGGGCGGCACAGAGGGGCGGCTATGAACGCCACCACTCTTGCCGAACTGACAGACCGATCGCTTCGTCAGTCGCCCACGAACCATGATGGGGTCGGCGCGCGCCCGCCTCGCGTCCGATATCGAACG
Source organism: Parascotia fuliginaria (assembly GCA_963082885.1). Classification (NCBI taxonomy): domain Eukaryota; kingdom Metazoa; phylum Arthropoda; class Insecta; order Lepidoptera; family Erebidae; genus Parascotia; species Parascotia fuliginaria. The sequence goes on along the minus strand of OY720180.1, from coordinate 4,880,940 downwards.
TACGTGCGCCGCGATGTAAACATTAGCCTGTGAAGTGATACATTAATAATGTCTCTATAACAATATATTAACTCTTAAATCAGTGAATGTTTCCAGTTACCGTTTCTGTCAAATCGGTATAAACAAATGTGTGTAGAAAATGTTCCAATTGCTGACTCTTTTGTTAGTGACTTTGGGTGTTAATGCAGCTTATGCTCCGAAAGGTGTGGATAACTGCAGCCGCTCATCAAAAGATGATGAGGGCACCTTATGCCGAGTACGGACGCTTGACGCTGATGGATCCAGTTTAGCACCTGCATCCTCTGAGAATATTAAACGATTATCCGTAGAATGCAACCAACTACTTCTTTTTGAAAGTAACCTCGAAGCAAACTATTTTCAAAGATTTTCATCGCTTGCTGAATTAACAATACACAACTGCAAACTTTTGCGAATACCCGGCAACGCGTTCGAAGGCATACGAGAACTGAAAAAGTTAGCGATACGATCTAAAAACTACGACTGGAGTCCGAATAAGAACTTAGAACTCTCACTTGGAACTTTCAACGGCTTACGAGAACTGCAAATACTAGATCTTGGTGAAAACAACTTAAAAGCAATACCACAGGATGTATTTTGCCCATTGGATAATTTACAAGTGTTGAACATTACCTACAATAGAGTTAAAAGTGTTGATCGTCTCGGTTTCGGTAAAAGTTGTGGTTCTGGCCTCCGGAGCCTAGATTTAAGCCACAATGAACTTAAGTCTCTTTCCGAGGAGTCGGAAATTACAGGATTGAAACGGCTTCTAGAGTTAAGACTCCAACATAATAATATAACAGATATTTCAGGTGAAACATTTAATGGGCTTATTTCGCTCCGAATATTAAATATTTCATACAATAATATTCAATATATTCCAGAGGGTACATTTGCGAGCACGAAAGAGTTGCGAGAGGTATATTTGAATAATAACTTGTTATCTGAACTAGCCAGAGGCGTGTTCCACCGATTAGAACAGTTGCTTGTCTTAGATTTATCGAATAATCAGCTCTCAAGCGCTCACATAGACGGTGGTACATTTGCTGGCCTTATACGGTTAGTCATTTTAAATTTATCTAATAACGCCTTGACAAGAATAGATGGCAAGACATTCAAGGATTTATTCTTTCTTCAGATATTAGATTTAAGAAACAATAGTATAGGTTACATTGACGAGAATACTTTTCTTCCTTTGTATAATTTACATACATTAAATTTAGCTGAAAATCGCTTGAATACTATAGACGAGTTCCTATTCAATGGATTGTTTGTACTTAGTAAATTGAATTTGAATAATAACTTATTAGTAAATATAGATCCACTGGCATTTAAAAATTGTTCCGACCTAAAAGAATTAGATTTAAGTTCGAACCAGTTGCCGGAAGTACCGAACGCCATCTGGGAATTGTCTTTATTAAAGACCTTGGATCTTGGCGAGAATCAAATATCAGATATTAAGAACGGCTCCTTTAAAAACTTAGATCAATTAACCGGTTTACGACTAATTGACAATCAAATCGGTAATCTTACAGTCGGTATGTTCTTTGATTTGCCAAGCCTACAAGTATTAAATTTAGCCAAAAATAAAATCTATGCCATAGAAAGAGGCAATTTTGATAATAATAAGCAGTTAGAGGCAATCAGATTAGATGGTAACTTCATTTCAGATATTAATGGAGTCTTTTCGACATTAGTAAGTTTATTGTGGCTCAACCTATCTGAGAATCATTTAGTTTGGTTTGATTATGCTTTTATACCGAGTAATCTGAAATGGCTGGACGTGCATGGAAATTTCATTGAACACTTAGGTAATTATTATAAACTTCAAGATGAAATTCACATAAAAACTTTAGACGTTAGTCATAATCGTATCATAGATATAGCGCCACTAGCGATTCCAAATAGTGTAGAATTACTATTCATAAACAATAATCACATAAACAGTATTCAAGTAAACACGTTTATTGAGAAACGTAATCTCACTCGAGTTGATATTTACGCAAATGAGATATCTCATTTAGATATCAACAGCCTCCGGTTGTCCCCGGTCCCCTTGAACAAGTCGTTGCCTGAGTTCTACATCGGAGGAAATCCGTTTAACTGTGATTGCTCCATGGAATGGTTGCCTTTAATAAACAATATGACTGCAATGAGGCAGCACCCGAGAATAATGGATCTTGAAAATGTATTGTGCAAAATGACACACACTAGAGGCGTAACACATATCCCATTAAGCAATCTAAAGTCTACAGATTTCTTGTGTACATACGAAACACATTGTTTCACTTTATGCCGTTGCTGTGATTACGTTGCTTGCGATTGCCAAATGACATGCCCGAATAATTGTTCTTGTTACCATGATCCAACATGGAACAAAAACGTGGTCGATTGTTCTAGCCAACGTGCAATCGAAATACCGCAGAAAATACCCATGGATGCAACCGAGGTATATTTAGATGGGAATGATTTTAAAGTATTGCAAAATTATGCATTCATAGGTCGAAAAAATATGAGATCTCTGTATGTTAATTCCAGTGAAGTAGAGACAATACAAAATAGAACGTTCGCCGGTTTATCTTCGCTCATTACGTTGCATCTTGCTAACAATAAACTAAGGTATTTAAACGGCTACGAGTTCGAACATTTGACACAGCTTAACGAGCTTTTCTTACAAGAAAATTTTATCGGCCATATAGCAAACTCAACGTTTACCACTTTAAATTCACTAAAAGTATTAAGAATGGATGGCAACAGACTAGTAGATTTTAACGTTTGGAGTTTAAACATTAACAGTAACCTTAACGCACTGTCCCTAGGCAACAACATGTGGTCTTGTAAATGTAGGTATTTACAAAAGTTCACTTCATACATATCAGATAACGTTGGTAAAGTTGTTGACATTACCGATATTTGGTGTTGGAATACTGACTCAAAATCAACACAAAAGAAAGAACTCAATTTGAACGGTACAATATGCAGTGATTATTACGCCGGCGATTCTGTCATAGATAATATGTTAGTCTCAAATTATATGCCCATGATGATAACTACACTCTCTGGATTTATGTTGATTATGCTAGTCATCCTTGTGATTTTCTTATTCAGAGACACGATTCGCATATGGCTTTATACAAGTTGTGGTATAAGATTGTTCCCATTCACTGGAGCATACGACGACACTGATAAATTATATGATGCTTATGTTTGCTACAGTCCAAAGGATGATGATTTTGTTATTCAAACGTTGGCCGCTGAATTGGAAAATGGAGGCCCCTCGTATCATCTTTGTTTACACTACAGGGATATACCACAACATAACGTGGCATATATGCAGTGCACGCTGCCGCTACCCGAAGCCGCGGAAGCGTCTAAACGTATTATAATCGTGCTCACAAGGAACTTCATAGAAACAGAATGGTCACGTTTTGAATTTCGCCAAGCATTGTATGAAATCCTAAAACCACGAATATATACCCTAATAATAATCGAAGAGAATTCGGTATTGCCCGAAGCAGAATGTGATCCCGATTTGAGGCCATATTTGAAAACGAGCTCAAGGATAAGATGGGGCCAAAACAAATTCTGGGAAAAGTTGCGTTATGCGATGCCGGATCAGAAATATAAATCTAAATCGACTACTTACAGAAACAATATCAATTCCTATACCATGAGGAGTGGTATGCAAAACGGAACGATGAGGTCGTTTTCTTTCACGGAGAAAATGAGAGGGTCGGGAGATGGTGTAAGTACTACGCCGGAATTTGTAGAGAATCGTCCACAACTTGTTCAAACTGGTCCGTATGGGCCCGATGGTAGGCCGCCTTCAGATCATATATATTCATCTATAGACTCTGATTATTCGTCGTTAGAACTAGGTGCGAACAATCCTAATAGGAGACGAGAGTTTAGGCACTGGCCTCCACCACCACCGCTGATAGATACTCAGTCTTCAGGTCAAGCCTATCTTGTCTAGTCTATGTGCTTCTCATTAAACTCTTGTAAAATGTTTTAGTCAAAGCTTCATGTGAATATTTGTATTAATCGCAACGCGCGCTTTACCAAATAATTAAGATTGTAATCTATTTTTGTAATTTCTCGCCGTTACAAAGGGCGTTTCGTAATGTTGGTGTAAATACATTCTATAAGACTGCTGTAGAAATAATTACGTATGTGAATTTGTATATAGATTGTAAATAAATGTCCATATAAGTCACGAGTATACTATTTATGTATTTTAATAAAGCCATTGTGATAATTTTTGCTATACAAGTTATTTTTATTTCAAATCCTTTATTAACAATCTTTGCAACAATTAGGGCAGATAATGCATTTAGAACTATTCAATATAAATATTTGGAATTTATTTTTGCATTTCTGATTCAAAAACAGTATACACAACAGAAGTAACTAATTATGAAATCACGTAGCACATAATCTAAACAGATGAACTAGCATTTTAAAATAGGATATATGTGTCTATACATATTAGAATTTTACACTGTGAGTTTAGTGATAGTATTATCGTTATTGAAAAGAGTTGAAACGTGAAACTTAACTTTATTAGTATAACATTATGTGTAAAAGTATTAAGCTTAATACTGAACTATAAACTGAACCTGTGATCTACATTTTTAATAGCATGGCCACGAGTTAGTATTAGGTACTAGTTCTACATAAACGACCATATTCTATTACTACTGTTGCTTTCATTTTAAAATTACTAAAACAGTTTTTGAATATAATTATAATAAAAAACATAATAGAAAGAGCTTTGAGAGATCTCAGTGGAGCCGTACCTGCAACCAAATCTGACAAAGCTCAAGTTACGTGACAAGAATACCCTGGTTACCCTCGACCATATCATAATCGCACAGACTCACCTGCTGAATTCTAAAACATTCTTGTGTAACCTCAAAAAACTTTTCTCTTGTAGAGAATCTGATTAATTATACTTTTCTCTTTTCAAAAATATCCTTTTTAAAATTTTTGGGTCATCCATAAAAAAAATCTGGTAGTAACAAAAACAGTTTGAACTTTTTGCAGTTTTAGTTTTTTAAATCATATTTATCTATATTGAGGTAGGTGCTCAATGCGTCGCCGCGTCGGTGCTTTTCGTTCGGGTGCTATGGGTGGACTACGTCCTATATAATCATTGATAGTTATATTGACATTTGTAATGACTATTAAACGTTGTCACAGAGTACGTTAATAAACCTTGCATTTGCAAAACTTATTAAATACCGATGAATAAAGTATGACGTTATACCAAGACGTACTAAGCAGTTGACTATATCGACGCTTGAAGTAGATTACGTTATTGAACTTAGTAACCTAACAAAGTATATCTATCTATACTAATATATAAAGCGGAAGAGTTTGTTTGTTTGTTCGAACACGCTAATCTCTGGAACTACCAATCGAATTTAAAATATCTTTTTGGATATGATAGCCCTGTTCTGGAGGAAGGTTAAAGGCTATGTAATATCACGCAACTGGCGACGGCAGCAGATCAGTAAGCAATGACGCAGATGAAACCGTGCTGTGGAAAGCTAGTAATTAATAACAGACGGTAACTATCCATTACATCATCAGCCCCTGTAGTTTTCTCTTCTGTGGTTTATCTAGTGTAAGAACATGTAAATGAGTATCACGCTTCTTGTCTTCACAGAGGTAATCAGATGTGTAGGAACACTCACGTTTTATTTCTCTACTTATGTTAGGTTCCATGTAACAGGAAGCGAATCTTTTATTATTGACTGAATAATTTCCATTATTTCCTTTTCCTTATCTCCCTCATTCCTTTCACCTATCCCACTCCCTTCACGTTAGGCTGCGACTTTCCAGAGTCTTTAGCATTGCAGGCGCAATGTTAGAAATAAGTCGTCCATGAGTGACAGTTACCACTTGCCATCACGTGGTCTGTTTGCTCGTTTACTATTGTAGGCAAAAAAAGAAAAAAAATCCTTTATCTGAACTAATGCTGAGTTCTCTAGACAGAATAACCCAATATCACCCAGTCACCCAATATCACAGTGTCTTCGTTAAAATTTAGCAATAAAGACATTACGCTAAAGTAGGTCAAAGTGATGATAAATAGGCAAGATGTCAAGTGACTGAGTTGCTAACTCATCATCTACAACATTAACCTATTAAACTTTATTATTCACGGTACTGTTAATTGTGTGTTCATTATCTAAGTTTTTTTTTCAAGTAATAGCCCAGTGGATAAGGCACCCGCTTCGTAAACACGAGGTAGTGGTTTCGAATCCGGGCCAGTACCAGTGTGGTTTTTCAAATACTTTTTAAATTTATCTTGGACATTTCTGATGGTGAAGGAAAACATCGTGAAGAAACCTGGACTAAAAACTCTAAAATTGCTTTGCCCTGTAGTGGGACATCAAAACAGGCTGGGTATTCGGGAGTATTCTTTCATTCAGTTTTCTATTTCTTTAAAAAACAGAGGGCCTAGGCAAGTGGCATATATGCTAATAGAATATAATAGATTAATTTATTATGTCAATCCCATGCATTTTTAATGTATTTTATTCTTTTCGATTATTAAATATGCCACTTGTTGTTTGTTCACTCTTTTTATGTTGTGACTTTATATGGCTATGAGTTATTTCTTAAGTAATTTATATGTAGAAGTACATAATATGGAACACTTAGTCGTGCATAAAATTCAATTACCCTGTTATTAATTGAAAATTTTATAGGTACTTTAAACCTAAAACTCAGATCTGAACAGGTGTTTTCTTACTATTTTTATTCCGGGTCTTTTAACCGGCTACTATGGCAGTTAATTTCCACGATGGAATGACAAATCTACTTGTTGCTTATCGTCACAAGGGTCGAATCACTTTATAAGACTAATTAAAATAAAATGAATTTAGTCATCAAGTAGGTAAAGTACTATTTTATAATATTCGATCTATCGATATTATCTAATGCTAAATTCTATTGCTAATCGATAACGGAACACTAATTTTATGTATTCAAACTACCCAACACTCTCTGTCAATATAGGATTAATACAAATCGGTCTACACGAAATCATTGTTACTCAAATCTAGTACGAGATCTGAATATAAGTGCACAATTGACTAAACGAACCAATGACGTCTAGGCACGTCATGGTCGTTCAGTTTATTACCATAAAATGTCATTTAAATTGGAGTTATATAGTGCATGTTTTTTTTTGTAACAAATGAGGTTGCAAAATTAAAAGTAGAAGGTAGACCTACCTCTAATAATTTCCTCAGAACTTTTGACAAGTTGACTATAATAAAAGAATATAAATATAAAAAATCGTTAAACGTTACAAATCTACATTTTGCTGATCTTAGAATGAGATTACCAAGAAATAAACTTTTTCGCCAAAAATATTTTTATCAACGACTATTTCGTCTTGTGATAAGGCAATATCATTATCTATTTGCGATTACGTCATATTAAATGTCTTATTGATATTGGTGATTCATATTTTGAGGGAAATAATATATCGAAATCAAAATGTCTAACCTTTTTAATATAATTCAGTACTCATATCGTTACTCAGCTATTATGATTCATCATGCATAGTAGTTATCAAATGTGTATCATACCTAATATTTATGGTTCTAGTAATTTCAGTCATAGGTAATACGTGTTTATTCACTTAAAGGTTACCCGTGGGACGGTTCACACTATACGCCTTCGCCTTCGTAAAGCGTTGGTGGTCACAATTTGTATTTGACTGTAAAAGCCATTAAATTGATTGATGTGGAAAAGGACGTTAAAAAATATATAAAAGCTTCAAATAAACAATTTACTATATCTACAGGTACTACCACCAGGTTACCACGAACATAATTGATTAAAAAGAGAAGATGAACAACATAATCATGATCAGTTAAGGCAGGAAGTAATTTTACGAGAACAGAAACAGTATGATGGCTTCGCAACTAAAATCATAAATATAGTAAAATTTAAGTTCTTGCAATTAAACGAATTGTTTAATAATTGCCACTTTAGTAGTAAACTATGAAATAAACAATTTGCTGGTTTCAGTTTATTGAGACGAGATACAGATAATCACTAACTTCAAGAAAATTCAAGAAGAGTTCCTGATACTACGAAAGTTCATAAACGGCTCATAGCTCATTTGCCGCTATTTAATTATTGTAATGTGGAATCTTTCATTTATAAATAGTTTTAATTTAGCTTATACAACATAATTATATTATGGAAAACTTTTAGCTAACTGATATAAATAAACATAGATCATGTTTAAAAATTAATTGCTTCATCTCAATTAGTCATTCACAAAATGTGCTGTGTCCTATTTCTTGACAGGAGTACAACTGTGGGAAAGTCATCCAAGCTGAACAATTTTATGTGTCATTTGTCATACAATGATGGAGGCCATTAACACCCACTCTTTCACTTATTTCATCAATTAGAGTATTCACACCCACAACTTACTGATTATCACGTAAGCGAGTTTTGTTAGTTTTGTATGCACCTAGCTTTTTAACATTGCAGAGAAATTCAATTTAAGTTTTTTAGTATTGTTAATAACACATTTCGATTTTTTTAACGATATCAGGCTTGTTCATATAGGTAGTAATTCAAACTCTTTCATTATTATCTATTGGGTATTAGGACCAATGAAAGACGTGAGTTCATGAACTAATTTGTATATTATTAGTTATTATTTAATAGGAGAGGTGTGTGTTCACTCTCGCTCAATACAGGCGGGATACTACGGGATACTGACTAGTAACCGAGCTGTTATTTGTATAAAAAGGTTCTTATGAAGGGACTCTAAACCACTTAAGTGGGACGGATATATTTTTGTATATTCCAACACGCCCCCTCAAAAATAAATCCTTTTTCTAAAATAAATTATCTTATAAAACAATTAAACAATAATAATATCACACACCTTCCTTCTCTGGGAGTATAATCATATTTGGTTCACCATTCGGTGCGCAGGATTAGGGAAAACCCAGAAAAACCTAATCAAACCAAATCATTACTAATTATTTTCTTAATTAAAATTAAGTTCTACATAATTCATAACTATTTATACATTTTTATACACTGTGTAATCCTTAGTTCCTTTATGTATTGTATCCTTACATTACACCAAGATTTTCTCTCATGCCAGTAAAACGAAACGTCGGCAAGGGCTTGGTTAGGATGTCAGCTTATTGATTACCTGTGGAAACATAAATAATTTTAATAAAATTATTTTCACCAATTCTCTAGCAAAGTGATACTTATCAATGTGTTTTGATCTTTTGTGACTCGTAGGATTATTTACAATGTTTAGATACCAATTATTGTCCTAATTATATAGGAATCGCATTTGGTATTTTTATATTAATACTGGTCACTAAGGATTTGAACCATAATACTTCTCTAACAGCTTCATATAAAGCCATATACTCTGCTTCAGTAAATAGAGCGGCCACTGTGAGTTGCGTCTTTATGTTCCAGCATATTGTACTTTGTTCAAATAATTTAAACAAATAGCCACTTGTACTTTTACGGCCTAATTCATTGCTTTCCCAATCCGAGTCAACAAAGTCACTAAGAATGTCACTTTAAATATCACTTCGCACAGAATTATGATAAGTTAAAATTCATAGTCCCTTTCAAGTATCGTAGGTAATAAATATCCTTTTAAATATATAACCAAAGTGTGGGATTGTTTTTGTTAGCAAATCTACTCAAGATGTTAATGCTAAAACTTAAATCAGGACGAGTGCATACCATATTATACGTCAAGCACCCTTTTAGGTTTTTACAAGGGGCATTTATGGTCTCACTTGAATTCAAAGAGATATAATCTATTTTGGTTTCTAAAGGCGTTTTGACAGTTTTATAGTCACTCATGTTGAATTTTTCTAAAAACTGTTTTTATCTATATTTCTTGGTCTAAAGTGATTTTGTTTTTATACTTTTGCACTTTTATTTCCAAGAAACCCAGAAACAATGACGAACAAGTTTCTTTTAAGTGTACCATTTTAAATTTGTTCACTTAATAATTTTTCAAAACTATTTATGGTATTTATATTAGCTGTCGATATTATAGATCATCGACTTAAAGTACAACATAAATGTTTTTAAGAATATCACCCGCATCTAAAATATAAATATAGCGGTCAGCTGATGAGTAGGTGTCAAAAACCTTTCTTAATTAAAGATTGTTCAAAAATTTGAAAACAACAACAGGCAAACTGTTTTAATCCATACAACGATTTATTTAATTTGCAAATTGAACTATTAATTGAATTTGCGGTACCTTTAGGAATTATCATAATATGTTTATATGTATATACTTATCCTTCCTTTAATTTTCATTTAAAAATGCTGTTATTACATCCATATGGTGGAGTAATAAATTAAACTGATTTTCAAAAGCTATTAAAAATCGGAAACTGGAAATTCTTGCAACTAGTGCAAAAGTTTCATATACCTATTGTTGACTGAAACCACTGGCTACTAAACGAGCTTTATATTTTTTTCAACGGATTTTAAAACTCATTTTTATTGAAAATAGATAAAATTTCTATGTTCCGGTTTTTGAACTAATGTCCAGGTTTCATTATTAATTAATGCTTTAATTGCCTCATTGATAGCATTTTTCAAAAATACTTTATCATTCCTGGATTCAATTTCTTTCTATGGTGTAGATATTTTGCATAGTAAAGAGTATGCGTACAGCAAATAGTTCATTAGAACTATCATCTGCTTTTTATTATAAGATACAGCAGGTAAGTTTTTAATTCGCTCATTTTGTCTATAAAGTCATTTTATTTCGAGATAAAGTCATCTTATTTTGCAATCAAGAGCCATCTGTTTTACTTACAGATTTATATTTGAGCCATATCTGTTTTACTTACAGATTTATATTTTGAAATGAAGAGTCATCTGTTTTACTTACAGACTTATATTTTGAGCCATATCTGTTTCACTTACAGATTTATATTTTGAAATGAAGAGTCATCTGTTTTACTTACAGATTTATATTTTGAACCATATCTGTTTCACTTACAGATTTATATTTTGAAATGAAGTGCTATCTGTTTCACTTACAGACTTATTAGGTGGTGGACCTAATGATACAGGTATTTCCTCAGTTTGTTTACACGGTTTTTCTTAGACAAACCTGTTAGAGTTATCCGAGTTAATACAATTTTTAAGCTTCACTCGAACAGGCTTCAATGGCCTACTTGACAAGAAATTAATCTCGTCTACTATCACATCTCTAACTTTTACAAACTGCTCGTTATCCACATCCCACACCTTATAACAATTCGGTTCATAACCAATTAATATCCCTTTTAAGGATTTTTCATCGAACTTGGTTTTCCTAGTTATATTTGAAAATAAACAGTCGAACCGAAAATATTTAAATATTATAACTTGTGGTTTTTTTTTTTACTATGCCACAATTAAAATGGTGTGTTAAACGTTTTCAGTGCTTTCGTGGGGCTCATATTTATTAAATATGTAGCTGTCAATACAGCCTCCCACCAGAACGTTTTATCTAATTTGGCACCAGATACTATGGCACGACTTCGTTCTGTTTTATGTTCTAATTATTCTTTCAGCAATCCCTTTAATGCAGGGGTATGCGGCACTGTTATGTGGTAACTTATACCTTTTTGCACACAATACTCTTTCATTTCACAAATATTTACCACCATATCATAATATAGATTGACAATTCTCGAATTAAAATGAGCTTCATATTTTGCTAAATAATCTTGAAACGTTATAAAACCGTCTGATTTACGAGACACTGAATATGTAGTGTAGTAGTGTGTGTATTTGTCAACAAAAAAAATACAAAATACTTTTTGTCGTCAAGTGTTGTAGGAGTTATGGGGCCACATATATCTGTTTGCACATTAAATAGAGGTCGTTTTATAATTTTAAATTTTAATTGATTAAATGGCAGACATGCTTGTTTTCCATTTATACAAGCTTTACTTATTGTCATTTGGTGTAATATGCCTTATCAGTTCGCTATCAGAATAAATTTGTTTGTTTTTTATTTGCACAAACTTAGATTTATCGATATGACCAAGTATTTGGTGCTATAATTGATAATTATTGTTAACGACTCTATTCATTGATTGCTTTTAGTATTTAAAGCACATTTTTAAGCATAAGATTAATTTCTATTAAATTGTTCAAAGACTTACCCTTTTTGTTACCATCTTACCCATTTTGATTATTTTCACACCATCATCATTGTCAAAAACGACGGTCATACCTGGTTTTATTTGTATTTGTATTTTCTTTACCGACAGCAGGTTATAGGTAATTAGCCGAATTTGATGTTGCGTGTAGAATTTTCATGCTGGGTTCACGTCTCTCATTTGTCAATTGTATTTCGTGATCAAAAAGCCGAATTTTAACAAATGTTAAGGTTATGCTATCTTTTGCCAAAGTCTCAATGGCTTTTGTTCCGCTCGCTGTCCGGTTTTCCAGGAAGTCCTTCATCGATTACACTTAGCACATCAAGTTCATTTAGTAAATTACGCATTGTAAGTTTCCATATACTATATTTCTTCCCGTCAAACGGTTTAATATTTCTTTTTGTATTTAATTTGTCCATTGTATTAAATTACTAAATCTCACTTGATATTAAATTGATATCAAAATACTTTAATTAAATAACACAAGTCTTTTATACACTACGCACTTAAAGTGTTCCTTTTATTTGAAACTAAACACTATTTTATTTAGTCTAATTCACTGGGCCCATAACCTATTGGGTATTAGGACCAATGAAAGACGTGAGTTCATGAACTAATTTGTATATTATTAGTTATTATTTAATAGGAGAGGTGTGTGTTCACTCTCGCTCAATACAGGCGGGATACTACGGGATACTGACTAGTAACCGAGCTGTTATTTGTATAAAAAGGTTCTTATGAAGGGACTCTAAACCACTTAAGTGGGACGGATATATTTTTGTATATTCCAACATTATCATCATCAACATATAAGCCAAAAGACGTCCTCTGCTGGACATAGACGTCTCCTAATTTTCGCCCTCTTAGCCGGTCGTGAGCCCCCCATTCATCGGTGGCCCGCCACCTTCATCAAGTCATCGGTCCAACTTTATTATATTATTATTATTAAATATTATTACCAAAGACAGGACATTAACATCCTTAAGTTTAATGTGCCGGATATCTAAATTCATTGTCTTCCAAACACCAGTAGCATTCGTAAAGAAAACCTTTTTGAAAGCTCGTAAAAACATACAACGTTATGACTCATTGTTGACTCCCTATTGACATAAATACGGTAGTCGTAATAAAACGGTCTTAGAACCGTGACATAAATTCTTCTTAGTACGTTTAAGCTTTTGTTATTTTTTGTGCTGTAAATATCACGCAAAATGTTTACTTTTGTCTTATTCTCAGTTTTATTATCCTCTTTGTTAGTAACAATAGTTTGATTGACATTTTGTTAACGTGCCCTGCTGTTGACAGATTTTTCAAGCATCATTTGTTTTAACAATTTGGAATTGTCACTTGTCAGGCTTATTTAAATGCGTATGCTTTTTTGATGTCTGTATCGAATGGTTCATTGTCATTGTTGGGTGAGTGAAATCGGAATTGATTGGGCACTGAAGACCTTTTACGTCAGTCAAAAACATTTTAACAATCCGTGATGGTCTAATAATTTCTATACATGAGGGTTTAAAACCGAATCATTATCAAAGTGACTTATTTTAATCATAGGTAAGTACTTTCTAGTTTTAACTTAGACATTACTGAGTTACAGTGAAGGAAACTGATGATTAAAATGAAGTCCTCCTTAAAGTTTTAGCCGAAACAAGTCTGTCATGTTGCTAGACATAGAATGTCTTCAAGTTTAGCCTCTTCGGAGAGTTTCACCAAATCTTCGTCGTCGTCGATAAAGCTTTACGTAATTTATGATAACAATAGTTGTTTGGTAAATGCTGTAAATGAGTAATATTGTTTTTAGTAAAACAAATGCGGAAACTGAACAACTTGACTAATATATAAAATATATAATACTATAAAACTGGTAATGTGGATAATGTTCTGTGTTAAGCATCGTGTCACAATCAATCATGACGTACATAAATATACTGTAACCTGCAACGATGTCTCTATGACGTCATTCCAATGTTATCAATATGTCAAAGTATAACCTTTTAGAATGTATAATTTGATTCTAATTAAGTGCCTACAACAATTATAAAAATTGCACAGTTATGGATATAAGAAGTCAGCTTGTTTCAACGAAGTGTTTAAAAAATAGTTTTTTTATTAAATACTAGGAGCGTTGTATTGTCTTACAAATATGAATTTTCTACCACCGATGTTAACATGTTATATCAAACTCACCAGTCTAGAAATGTAAGACGAACGGAATAGAGACTAAAATACGTATATGCACCTACACTTTAAATTCACGTTGGCTGCAGGAACTTGATATTACATAAGGGACTATGTGTATGCTACGCCAAGTTCAATCCAAACTACTGAAATGATATTGCATTTGATATAAAGATATATGTGTTCGGTCTATGTTATTAAAATCCCGGAAAAAAAAATGTGAAAAATATAAAATAAGTTAATAAAAAAAATGTAGGCCTTAGTAAGGTTTTCGACTGCAGATCTATCTGATTTGTACTGCACAGTAGTTCTTCTACTTTACAGAAGACCGAAACCATTGCAGCACTACTGGAGTGTCGTATATTAGCAAGTAAGTAGCTCTTTCCAATGTACCTGAGAGAAACAATGTATTATGCGTCAGAAATTATGTCTTAAACTGTAAGGCAGCTGCAGGTTTAAACGCCGATGGCATATCCAGACAAAGAAATTTATAGGTAATATTTTTGAAGAGTTATTTGAGTGATTGTTGCATACCGAACACGGATATCCTATAAACATAATGAGCGGACTTTTAGAGAGTTCTGTATCACTTATAACCAAACGAGTAATTTATATACGATGTTAAAACACGTATGATTTGTAGAAATTCAAAGCATAACAAATGCCACACCACAAATGGGTCTCATTAAGGGCAATACATAAAATAAACGCAAAATAATCTTTAAACTAGTTTCTCTTTAAAATCTGTACTTAAATATTTACTTTCACTATAACCAGCATGACTATTATAGTTAACGATGTTGCATTATCAAACGCAATTGGAATACTCAAGCCATTACCACAAACATCTGAAGATCTCTCTCAGAATACAAACTACGAATTGATTAATGTCTCTAATTTGTCAAATAATTGTGTCAAATACACAAAAAGACGAATATAATTCACCGATTACATCACAATGCTTAAACATTCTTGTTGAACCTGATTGATTATAGTAAGATAATAGGAATTTCAGAGTGCGCAATCTGACTAAATGCTGTTACGCCTGGCTGTTTGTAATTGCCATATCAACAAAGAGCTTTCGTATGAACGGCATTAATTTCACGTATGAGATACGCTATAATCATAACATGAATTTCAGTTTCAGTTATGCATTCAGGTTTCAATTTGATGAACAATTATTGTTTACTAACGATTATGAGGTGGTGGAGGCAATTATGAACTCCTCTATTAATTTATGACAAAATTGTAATCTAAACTGTTATCGCGTTTAGATTGTGACATTCACATGAGATTTAACAGATAATTAGTTAATTTTTCGTTGATCAGCCTTTCAGAAACTGGGGGTAAGTTAAGTCCAAATAGCTTTAGTTATGTTCTTCAAATATAACTAAGATTTATAGCGGTTGGACTTGAACTATGTAAAAGCAAAAAAATATGTTATCCCTTTAATATTACAAACGCGAAAGTTTGCATATATTTTTGTTACTCTATCACGCAAAAGCTATTGAATAGGTATTAATGAAATTTTACAATAATTTATCTCATACATCAGAATAACATATAGGGGATAATTTATGAACATTTTGTGTATTTATTTTAAATTTATGCATGTGAATCTGCGTTCGACAGCTAGTTATCTTAATAAATTAACTAGTGACGTCTGATTATTTCACTGTCGCAAATGATTTATTTTAAAGTGATTTAGCTAAACTGCTGATTGCAAATTGAAAATTCAGTTATACTTAATGTTCTTAAATTGCGTGTCATCTCTGTCACTTTGACGTGCCAAATTTGGTGATAGGAGTTAATTAAAGTCTAACTTAACGTTAACTTGCGTTGAGGTACTTAGACCTATGCTACTTACTGTGGTCACTAACTCTTCGACTGAGCGTGGTGACTGCGGTAAACACCTACCTGTGTGAGATGTCTATATCTAACACTAGCTTTCTGCGGCGCAGTTTCGTCCGCGTCTTTACTTACTGCTATACTCCCGTTGCCAATAGCGTGATATTACACAGCCTATAACCTTCCTCGAGAATTGGCAAAAGCAAAATATTTTTTTTAATACGACTGGTAGTTTCAGAGATTAGCACGTGTAAACAAACAAACAAACTCTTCCGCTTTATATAATAGTATAGATATCTAACACCGTTTTCGGACCGATGTTGATAATGTTATAGCACTTTTGAAGATCTAATGATGAATTGTTACTCATTTTATAATGATACACAGTTAAATTTTTTATAGTACTAATACAAAAAAATATCATATAAAAAAAGCCGTAATCCACAGCATTGGTGCTATTCCAGTAGAAAAGCCAAGTTGGCCTCCAAAAAGCTCGGTGTGCTCAACAGGGCGAAGCGGTACTTCAGTGCGGGGCAAAGACTATTGCTTTACAAAGTTTGTCCCCACATGGAGTACTGCTGCCATCTTTGGGCGGGAGCACCCGGATACCAGCTTGGGCCGCTTGACGCGGTCCAAAGGCGTGCTGTAAGAGTTGTCGACAATCCCAAACTAACAGGCGGTATTGAATCACTAGGCTTAAGGAGAGACGTTGCCTCCTTATGTGTATTCTATCGCCTGTATAATGGGCTGTGTTCTGAGGAATTGTTTAGGATGGTGCCAACGGCCACTTTTTATCATCGCACCTCCCGCCATCGGCTGGGAGTTCATCCTCACACCTTAGAACCTCTTAGGTCCCGTACAGTGAGGTTTCAGAGAAACTTTCTCCCTCGTACGATAAGGTTGTGGAATGAGCTCCCCGTCGAGGTTTTCCCGAGAGACTACAACATGGAGTTCTTCAAGAAAGGAGTTAAAAGGTTTTTAACAGGGTCGACAACGCGCTAGTGATGCTCCTGGTGTTGCAAGCGTCCATAGGCTACGGTAACTGCTTACCATCAGGCGGGCCGTATGCTTGTTTGTCACCATAGTCGTATAAAAAAAAAAAAAAGTAGAACCAATGTACCTAATTATTTATGCTATTTTATTAGCATACTCAGGCAGTGAGTGTTCGCGCAGAGTGCCTCAAGAATGATAATAATCACTAGTTTTATTTTAATGTTAAACGATAAAATGTATGGTTTAACTTACTCGTGTAATACAAGCATATAGTCTATAATTTTTAATACAATAATTAACATACCTAACATTGAATCGCGCCTTATTTACGCGAAGAAGTAGGCAGAGGTAAGTATAACACCCACGTTTCGTTGTGTTGGGCCTCATGTCACAAAGTAGATACGTACAGAGACAAAGCTTCATACAAACGCCCAAATCGGTTGCACTACTACAAGCATGCGGCGCATGTGTGGGTGTCCACTAGGCGCTTTCCACGTACGCGGCGCGACTGGGAAAAACCGGTTGACGCTGGCACAGCCAGTTGACAATCTCAAGATCAGTGCGACGCACGTTAAAGTTAATTGTTGATTATTTTATTGATAGAAAATACAATAAATATGTTAATATTTATATTCAATAACAAAAGTTTGATTAAATGATATTTAATAAGTATGATTGTTTATTTTAACGCGTTCTAAGTTTAACTCAGTGAACTTACTTTCATATTTTATCAGGTTCATCAAATTCTTTCATATTTTGTAGATACCTACCTACTTGAAAATACACGTAAGAAAAGGTTTATAACATCACATTGGCAACAAAACTTTTATGATATTATCAGCTAAAACACTAAAATACTTCGAATTTGGCTACTTAAGAAAGGCAAAACGACAGATGTTTTTCTATATTCACTACGTTAAACCTATTTATTGAAATGAGATATCAAATCAGTAAGTACATTATATATAGAGCTATTTCTGATCGCCAAGAGTCTGATACCCTGGGTAACCGCTTTATTTTTTTTATTTTCTATTTCGTTCTGATCCTCCGTGTCCTCCAGAAACAAAAGTTATTACTTTTATTGTCGGCAGTGGCAAACTAACAAACAGCCCACGTGATGGTAAGTGGTAACTGTCGCTCATTGACGACTCAGTATCTGGCATTACTCGCGCATTGCCAGGGACTCTGCTGCCTACCATAAAGGGAGTAGGATAGGTGAAGGGATTGAGAGAAGTGATAAAAAAGGAAAGGGGTGAAAAAAGCCTCCGGCGCTCTCACTCACCGAACAAAACGCAATAGTACGGATACTACTACTCTTACGTCGATCTTCTATGAGAGGGCAGTACTTCCCCGGTCGATCCGGCCCATTCATGCTGAGACCAGCGTGGATCTACTAATATATTTAAATATTTTATTCCGGCCGTATTTTTTTTAGTTATCTTTGGCAGATTTTCTCTAGAAAATACATACAATAACTTCATTTTCCTTTCATTATTGGGGTAAACATACACTGTACAACTGCGTTTATTATTCTTATTTTTGTTAGTTAACCTTTTCTTATTTTAGTTCAGATCGAAATGACAAAATTTTTAGGGGATCATAACAAAATTCAATAATAATTATAGTCTAGGGGATTCGATCTGGGGGATTGGACCGGAATAACTCCATAATATATAAACTATTTAACAAATATTTTGTTTGTCTTAGCCTATTGTGACAACCCTACCACAATAGGTAACAATTTTGCACTTTCTTAGGAAGCTTTGCCTCTGTATGACTTATCTACTCTGTGCGCATGTTACAGAGACGCCTAAAGCCGTTAACCGGGCGTAATTCCAGACTCCGGGCTAATACTGAGAATTTTTAGACAGATGCAAAACAGGTATGTTTGAATCTCAGCAAATGGCGTTCTATAGTCTCTGATTACCCCATTAATGGGAGACAGGCGTGAAGATAATATGTAAGTGTGTATTTAAAAATCTGATAGCACTTTACCCAACCCGGAATTGTGCCTTACGTAACAGTCCGTACATAGTACTACGGAACCACTGAAGCAAAAGATACACTAATTTATAAAAATAACTTAATTATATACAGGTACAATATTTACAAATATTTTCATTGTCGTCTTTACCAATCACATTTACAGTTACGTACTACTATACAAAGCGTACGAACTCAATTTGAGTTTCAATATCTTCATTTTCGCTTACGAAATCCCTATCTGATTTATTACGTATCCATTCATTAGTACTAAGTTAAAGTTTAATAACGTCGATTTTAATTACACAATGGGGCAACACTTCATTAAATTGTCACTCACGAGCAACGGTTACTTTCGTAATAAACATGAATGAGTTATGTAATTGCGTTTTGACATCATTGTGACTTATTGACTTTTTGAGGCTAGTATAAATTTGGAATGTTTATTTCTATGTTTTGTTTTGTTCGAAATAATTATGTAAGTTACTAGGAGTTCTTAGTCTATGAAGTTTTAGATGTATTACGCAACTGTAAGCCTTCATGGGCAATGGGCAAAAAACTCAACTAAGTTACATTCAATTTAATTTTCTGGTGGAAATTGAATCCATGATACTTACTTAACATACTCTAATATATTAATTTATAGCCATAACTATTTCAACATTGTGAATAGAACCAAAGTCCTAAACATAGCAAAAACCATATTTTTATTGCCTGTGTGACGTCTGACTATTTCCATAGCCGACTCACGAACATCGTATCTTAACAACATAGTCGTAAACAATGCCGCGTGTTTTTATTAAAATTCCTTTAATAATTTCGCCTCGTTTAACTCCAAGTGGGTCATGGGACTTGCACATAGTTGGCCGCTACACTACAGGCTTGCCGGTCACTCGCCCGCAAAGGGGGTATGTGGAGAGATAGAAAATAGTTTTAAAGAAGACTTCATCGGTATTCACTGCGGACGGTGAGCGGGAAGCCTGCCCTAGTTCGGATTTCAATTATCCACCTCAACCATTTGTTTTCCAAACGTAAAACGAAACAAAAATCGAAGCACAGTATGTGTTACTAGAAAGAGTGCATATTTTGAGTGGGTTTTATTGGAATTTATACGGAGCTCGGGGAGATAAGCGCAGGCATTTGTGTTACCTCTATCGTGTAAAGTTTAAAGCATACAAAAACAGCTTTAAAAAAACAACAACAAAAATGTTATAATTATTATAAATCTATCCCTCTAAAGGTCACATCGGTAGGCGACTTGGCAAGGTTAAATTGACCAAGGTAAATTCACACGTACTTAGTAGTGATAAGATGTAGATTCCAAAGATCGGCGACTGACCACAGAGCATCAAAGAGGATTTATGGGTGCAGTATTGAAGAGCATGATAAAGAATACCGGTCGGTATGACGCGACAGCACGCGGTGATAACGTCAGATTACAGCTGCCTACGGCGGGAAGCTGGTGGCATACCGAAGAATATAGTAGCTAGTAATTAGTCCGCCAGCGACACGGCTAGTACCATTGAGTGTGTGGATCCCAATGACAATTTATATCTTTCTCTCAAGAAATACTGAATATTAGTAAGAGATGCCAGGATAAAGATGATGGTATTGTATTTATTTTTATTGAATATTAATATGAAGTCTTAAGCAAATAAAAAGCATACCAACCTCACATTTACAGGTCCAAAAATATTGCCTTTTTGATTATTTAACAAATCCATTGCAGGGACCGCATTCTTCTTGTAGATTTAACCACTATTTGTCAACTAATCGTATTATTTTTGCGATCTACCTTCCAAGAAAACGTTTAGGTAAGCAAGTAGAGTAAAATTATTTCAAAATACGTTTTTTTTTTTCTAATAATTGAAGACGACGAAGCTACGCTCAATTGTCAAACTTGTTTATACAACTTTGAACACACTTGGAATAACAATCCTTTGTTGACGGTTCTTTTGAGCCTCGCCGTGACAAACTCAAAGGATTTGCTCCGAAGCGTGTCCACTTGAGATGAGAACATCTGTTATATTAAATTAAATGTCTTCCGTTGGCGAAGCTAAATATAAATTTATAATGTCAGATGTAAAGGTGTGCGGGATAATTTGCAATGTGGTGCGAATTGATGCAACGTTATTCATGTATACATGTAATTAATATGGTTGCAAGATGACATGTGTTTAATAGAACCTATTGTGCTTACAGCCGAACCTTATACCTACCGAACTTATATTAGAACGTTATAAATTCTACAGTTACGCTATCCAATTACTATGGAAGTAAACAAAAAAAAATCTGACAGGCCAACGACACAATAGAAAAAAGTCAAGCATAACTCAATTGAGTGTTTGGTCAACCGTTTTTGTTTAGAACGATCATCATTACGAAACCGAAAATTCCCGCAATTTAAATGAGATTCTAAAAATTGTTTAATAAAATTTTATTATTATTAATAAAAATACAGTACAGAAAACAGGTATATTAAGTCTCCACACTATCTGTACAACTAAGTAATTAAACAAAACAAACAAATTTAGATTCTGATTAAAGGAAATGTTCGACTTTTCCATTGCCAAACACAAGGATTCATTAGTAAGTAAACCGTGTCATTTTACTTTGAAGAAGCGGCGAACATTCGAAAATGCTACTAAGTATGTGGCAAGGAATGGAGCACCCACGCCATAGCACAACCAACCTAATAAAATTTCGCACAAATGAAAATTAGATGGTGAAATAATGTACCCATTTAAGATGTTCAACGAACCGTGAGAATCATACTAGCTCCCAAGGAAAGCAGAGCGAAAACAATATTATAGTAATTAAGAGCAAACTACCAGAAAATGTTGTCACAGAACAATGTTTTCGGAACATTTCCATTAAATAAATACTGAAGGCAGAAAGACGTCGTACTATTAAACCAAATAAAACTGTTCATTAAATTCGTGATTTATACTTTCGCGGCTTTTATTCATGGTGTTATAAATTCAAGCTCGTTGGAGATTTTACAGCTGAGTCCCGGAGATTTACTGTGAAAATACGTCGATTTTAGATTATCCCCTGCAATTGTTTGACTAAAATACAATTTGAAATTTTATAATTGTAGAATTTTTTTATTGTATGCTCATAAATTATTTTGAAATGTTCCTAAACGAAATATTAAGAACTGAAATAAGCCGCTTATAAAAATATAGTACAGTACTGTACAGACTGATGGATTAAAATAAACAAAAGTCATAAATATTAATTTAAAAAAAAAACAGAAAAAATAAATATAATATTATTATTTTAACATTTTTAATCATTACAATTATTGAAAACTATTCCGACGAAATGACAACAAACAACAAAAATGTGTTGTAAATGTAATAAATCACGGTATTTAGTAGTTTATTTATATATATACTGGTTATTGCTATTTACTAATAGTTACTAAAAAATCTTTTTTAACTTCATCAAAAAAAACTGTACGACTTAGCCCTAAGTAATTAATACCAAAGTAATGATGGCTGACATTTAAAATCATAAAATATTATTACGACAGGCTGAACTTTAAAACGTTGTATTATAACTTCGTCTTCTACGTTTAATAAAAGGATCGTTGAAATATTTACTACCGCAAATAATCTATATATATTATATATTATATTATATAATAAGCTCATACTTTTAAAAAGATGAAACTGTGACCAAATTTGTAGTAAAAAATCAAAAATATAATTATTATATTAATAGTAATAAATTGTCTTTCAATAGGTTATCAAAAATGTAGAAATCTACAAAAATTGTGTAAACCCTTCGGGTACTTACATACCATAAAAATAATAATAAAATTAGTAATAAGTTCATAAATTGTTGTGTCAATTTAAGCATTTCGTGTATGTTTTAATTTCTTATTTCTAAAATCGACGACATGCTCTACTAGATATTTTAAAGGTTGTGCTTACCATTTTTTATATTACACACCGTCTACATAATATCTAAAATAATTGTAAGTAATTAAGTATAATATGGAAGCTTCAAAAGTAGTATTTTTTAAAAATCTTCTCATATGAGATAAATAACTCTAAAAGTGTACAGTACCAATACTCTTGACCTTAGTAAAGATAATCTCATTAACATATTCATCGTTAAAGCATTCCATTCATTATGACAGAACAAACACAATATTAACAGGTGTGTTTAAACGATAGCTATAAAGGTATTGTCATACAGAGTGCGATGTGCTGCAACTCAATTATCGCGAGAGAAGAAGCTCTAATGGCATGAAGTGATATCGTTTAGGTACTTTCAAGAAAACGTGTTAGTGCCGCGTCATAATAAAATGATACTAAGTTTCAATTTTAAACACGAGACAATTAAAGAAAATTTAAAAAAATAAATAAAAAGCTTTTAGAAATTCGCTGTCATCTACTTTAGAAAAATCACTAATGATCAAATAATTAATTTATGTCAACCATTTATGACCCTTTTTTAGCAACCTGAAATCCAATGAAAGATATTTACTATGGTTACCACGCTTCTTTATTAACTTTTGTAGTAAATTATTACTAAAATAAGTTAAAAAAAAATATTTTTGTAGTTAACCTAAATTAAAAGCGCATAAAACACTCTTTGCCAAACACATGCGTTGCTAACAAATTTATCGGTATTATAACAAAAGCTTAAAAAAGAATAGCTATGTGACGTTACCCTAAAATAATCATATGAAGACGTGGACCTGTCCACGCTTTATAATTTATTACCATTTTCCTTAATTCTAGGTAGAGAAAGTGTCAAACAAAGATGGTTGACAATGCAAATAAAGGCCATCTCATCGCACGACATGCTCCATTTTTACGCTTCGGACCTCTTTATCTTGGATTAATATTTGCCTTTATAACAGGTTTCCTTTATGAACGTTTATGAGAAATGAATACAAATATCAAAGTTTTTTGGGACTTCTTCGTAATGGTTTATAGCTAATTTAGTTAAAGCTTTTAAGTTTTTGTAGTCCAGCGTTTTATCTAAATATTGTATGTCTGACTGCCTTTGTCAACTGTTTAGGGTTTTACGGCAGCTAGAACCAATGGTCTAATATGGTATACGAACCAGACGATTGCGTTTCTATCACAAGCTTCTTTATTTAAACTACAAGGTTTTGCGAAAAGCCTTGGAGAAGAATATTATCATCATATAATGCACACTACAATGTGCTTGACTTTTCATTGTCTTTAAACTTTTTAACATTTCATAAAAACCTTTAAATCATACCAGTACCTATCGTATCATGTAGATGATGAAATATACGAAATACGAATCAGAATACTGTATAACAGTAAGCCAAAAGTCTTATAAAACAACAAAACGTTGTACGTAGATTCCTTCAACAGATAACTGCAGTACTAGTGCTAAAAATAAAATCGTTTAAGTAAATGTTTGTTCACAAAACAACACGTTGAGTCAGTTTACTAATAAATAAACTAGCAAATAAAATTGTAAATACCGAATCAGGAGGTGGTATTACATTAATTAATATTTTTGTACTTGTAGTACAAGAAACTTGAAAAATAACGAAACAATCAACATAATTTGCAGTTTTAATATTTTAAACGCGGACAGTGTGTGGGTGTGTGAAACAGTCATCGTAGCCATATAATTGTATTATTATGCTAATTTTGCTAATATTAACGACCACTGTATACCTATATTTTGCTCAAATATAGCAATAAAATAAACTCCCAAGCATCAAGAGAAAAGCCATCGTTTACTGACAATTAAATACACAGCTCCAAGTCATTAGACTCATTAGATAAACAATACTATGACTCATTCGGAACAATTTCTTATTAAAACTGATAATAACTTAGTCAACATTTTCTAAAAAAACAATGAAGACGTTAGTAAAAATATGCGGTTATCGTGTGAAAAATCGTATCCAACGCTTCCATCTATGTGGAACCCAAACTATGTAATTTAATACTTTCTACTTACTTAAATGCTACATTCACAGAAATAATTACACGCTCTACGCTTATCTGACGAAAGTTTGACAGCTCAATGTGGGTTTGGCAAAACATTACGATGTTACACGGCCAGGAACAAAGCTACCGATGAGAAGGAAGCAACCGTTTATAACAGACTTCGTAATGAGACGGGCGATGTGAGTTTTGAAATCTCTCTGTCGAGAATAAAGTTAAATCTACTTATTGTTTCGTTTCATTATCTATCAACGTATTGTTTGTGCCTACAAGATTAAACAGATATAAGTAAATTGCATTTTCATTTCTATTTTGACATTTCCTTTGATTTTTATTAACTTAAAAGAAATACTCTACATAGTCAATCCAATGTTGGCAGTAAAACCGTTACAAAGGCGGCAGGAAAACAATACAGAAAGGCATCCTGGCATCAGACTGCCGCTATTGCCGATTATCAGTCGGTCTGCGAGAGATGACTATTAATAATAATAATAATAATAATATTCCACCACATTCACACAGCGCCATCTAGCCCCAAATTAAGCAATTATATTTGCTTGTGTTATGGGTACTAAACAACTGATATACTACTTAAATACATTTTTTTTTTGTAAATACATACATATTATAGATAAATTACACCCAGACACAGAACAAACAATCATGCTCATTACACAAAGGTTTTTCCTGGGTGGGAATCGAACCCACGACCTCCGGCTTAGCAGTCAGGGTCACTAACCACTAGACCAACAGGCCAGTCAAAATTATTATACTATTGTAAAATAATACTTACTATATGTTTCAGCAGTGGACGTCCATCATCTTAAAATTTAAACTTACCTACAAATGCGTCAAGCTAGTTAGTGTAGCTAGGCTGGTTAATTTTGTTACACCCTTGTTATCTACCGAGCTATTTCTAGAACAATTCCATTTGGGGTAATGGGGTAAAAGTCTATTTACACCACGTAAATTTTGAGTGCGTCATCCGGTCGCCTTTAAATCTAGTTAGTATACCTTTTTTTGATGAAGACAGCTTTCTATTAGAAACCAATGAAG
This sequence comes from Parascotia fuliginaria, assembly GCA_963082885.1. Taxonomy (NCBI): domain Eukaryota; kingdom Metazoa; phylum Arthropoda; class Insecta; order Lepidoptera; family Erebidae; genus Parascotia; species Parascotia fuliginaria. The sequence continues at coordinate 4,854,707 of OY720180.1, read as the reverse complement.
TGGATCGTGATCTTTGGTCGGGTTAGTAACCTAAGAAACTGACCTGACTAAAGTTCATCATAGCCTTATTTCCTTAAAATTGTAGAAGCCTCGATAATTGTCCTCCCAAACTTGTATGAGATTTGATAGTAAAGTAAATTTACTGTCACTCAGTTGTTGGTAAGCATTCAGTGGGAGCCAGGTGTGAGTAACCATGCCAGTTGCTATCGTAGCCCCCACTATAGTAGAGGTCAACTAATAGAAAACACGATAATTTTATAATATAATATATCTCTTTTGAATTGTCTCTTCAGTGCACAAAATGTGCATTATTACATTTTAGTTTAAAGCTCTAAGTAATTAAATTTCTATGCATATGAGGTTCAAGAATAAATACCTTAGCGTCGACCTACGTAGTACTATAGAGCACCGAATGTATGCACTGACTCGGGCTTGTCTTATATTACTTAGCGACATTGTTACTGTATTATTAAACAATACTTTATGACTTAATTCTGTTCTGTCAATACTAAGAAATTCATAACAAAAAACCGTATGAAATATAATTGACTTTTTTGTTTTAGTCATTTGTATTTTGTTTGCAGTAAATTGGGCGAGTGACTAGTGGCCCGAATATCACTCCATGGTGACCCAATAGATATTAGGTGTCGTAAATGGCGGTTAAGGCCTTAAGGCTAGGCGTGCACTTAAGTTTTTACCGCGCGGCGAAGAAGCGCTGCAGTATAATGTCGCCGTGCTACATTGTAACGAATCGTTTTAAATTGTAATGCGCGCAATTAACTACAAATCACCGTAGCGACAAAAAGTATGTAAGTGTGAAAACTCGTAATGCGCGCCTAGCCTAAAGGAATGCCAGGTATTGTCAGCAATATCATCATAAGGTCATTAATTCGCCAGCTAAGCGTGGTAGTTATAACCAATACCTACCTTTGGGAGAAGCCTATGACCTACAATGACATGTTCAGGTTAATGATGTTATTATTTTATAACTTACAAACAAAACTTTTGTATGTTACACAATAACAAATATTTATAAAACTAGAACATGAGCAAGTTCTTTTAACATAGTCATTAAATATAATGAGTTAAATAAAATAGATGTTCGAATGTCTTTACCTTCATGTCTTCTTTAATAATAGGTTATTTTATAATATTTCTAAGTGTACAGGTGTAATGAGCTTGAATTGTACACCTTGTTTTCGTTGGCTCGTGTAAACATAAACAAAATTATTGATTGTGTAGTTTTGGTCCTCCAATAGACAATTTTGAAACGTCTGTACGTGTAGGGCAACCGGTAAATGAGGGACGACTCACGGTCGGTCAGGTGGTGTCTCGTATAGAAGGGCTATGTCCAGCAGCAGACTTATTTCGACTGTATGAAAAAAATAAATGAATAAAAGAATGATGATAGTGTAGGTTGCGAATTTAAATGGTTTGATAAAATCTCTTTCACTAACTCGTTTAAAGTACCATGCGCTTCAGCGATTATTCAGTAAAGTTTGTGGCTGCACCAGTGTAAATGTATAAATGTATTGTATTTCATTCAATATTATTAATTATTTAAAAAATATATTGAATACTCTTAAGAGTCCGTTATTTTATACCCGTTTAAGTGAAGCAAACATATTGAATACAGTTGCAGATTGAATTGATAAGATGCATTTGTTGAGTCGTAAAATAAACCAATAGAAATTAAGTATAAAGACGTTTCTTAAAATTTACAAGGCAGTAGGCGTAAACCATAAACTGCAGAGACCATTAAAACAGACGGTAAGAACAAACATCAAGAAGTTTTTACATTCCTTAAACATGCACATTTTCTACTGCTTATGTAAATTCATTCATAATAAATATTTTGATTCTACCTTAACGAGTAGTTCAACTTCCATCGCTCGTTCGAATCTCGTTAAAGCTGAATATAAACTTGTATTAACATAATATTGTTATTTATTGCAGAACCCTTTATTATTCTATGTTAAGTTGCTAAATAAGTTACTTCGTTACCATATTGGGGACTGGGAAATCATGAAGCTGTTGCCATCTTATTCAGATTCTAAAGTTCTCTATGCAGAGGTTGTACCAAAATAGGTAGATGTGAGATGAATTTGATCAGTTCTATAATTAACTTTTATTAAATGTATTTTATTAATCAACTTGTAAGAAGAAATATCATGTTTTTCTTTACGTTTCAATGAATGGGTAATTAAATCAAACGAAATTTACAGACTTATAAAGTTCCACGTTCACATTTTGCAATTTGGATTCAAACAGATTTTCACAATACGATTTTGTATAGAGGTTTAGTTATTCAACAATACTTAATATTATATTCCCACTGAAAACCTCAAACATTTGCATGCAACATAAAATATTTTTGTATGCAAAATCAACGTAAAAAATCGCCTCATGATACATTCGTATCGTTTTGAATAAAAACTTGAATTCAGAACATACCGCCGCAAAACAAAAGAATGAAAACCTTTCTTTGATTGACATTGGAGCTTGTTACGTTCTCTAATTCACTACAAAATGCGTTTTTGTTTTGACAAGTGTGTGAATATTTAGTATCATTTTATTTTTCTTTGTAAAGAGTCTGTGAGTTTACGAGTTACCTTTGTAGATCGATAGGGAAGTCAGCACCACATACGCTTGTTAACTGTCATTGGTGTTTATATAAAGAAGTCCATACATAAATATTTTTATGTGGATCGTAAATACTGTATTATTAGTACTGCGACAGAATTCACAATTTTTTATTCAAAGATAATTATTGTTTTATTACGTTCAAAATTTGAAAGAATTACTGGGGTACTGCGTTAAAAACAAATTGTAGCTTTTGAATGTTGGTACTTGCTATCATCTAAAACAACTCTTTGCCATAAAGCTAAATACAACCTTTTAAATACTTACTAAAAGTTATTGAAAATAACTAAAATTGACAACAAAAATTGATGATTTTGATCGATTCGTGGACACATTATCAAAGCATACTTCTACGGCATACCATAGAGTTACATTTCATATAACTGGCCACGATCAAAACAAAACCACACTGTCAAATGACTTTATAAGAAAAAACAAACACAAAGTCAAGTCGGCTGGTGTTTGTCCAATATAATGGTCCCAATGTTTGCGTTGGGTGATTGATGCCGGCCTCCGTGGGCTATTGGATCAATATACGGCCAATACATTCTTAGGTCTTTCATGTTTCAGTTTATTATGCATTAGAAGTATGCGCTAACAACTGGTAGTTGATGAAATGAATAAATACCAGTAAGTACGTTCGACTCTTATACGCTCTGTTAGGTATTTTTAATAAAGTTAATGCGAGGACATAATATTATAATTTTTATGAATTCAATAAGTCATTAACCTCTTTTCAGCTATTAGTGTGATGAAAAAAAGCATGAGATTTTAAATAAATAATGTTCATTTGTCCTAAGCTAGTGCGATGTTTAATGCTCATTGTCTTCTTTATAAAAGAAAAGACTTTTTTCCTGCAGTGTATTAGGCTGGCATTACATTATATTAATACGTGAAGCCAAAACTTTGTACTCCTTTTTACGCATACTTAAGTATAGTTTATAGAGAAGGAGTGCAGAATGCTAATTTTTTTTTTAAATTATGCATAGAAAAATGGTCGAATTTCGACCACTAGGCGTCCAGCAGTTATTATTAAAGTCCATTTTGGATAATTGGGATATTTATTTAAATTTAAATTTCGAAATTTAAGTAAGTAAATAAATTTGTTTGTTTTGTGAAAATAATATTTATCGGCGTTAATTATATTCTGATTTATAACTTTATATAATAAAAGTAGTACAAAATCTTCGAAAACAAATAATTGATTAATCAGCTTTTCTTAATTAAATTGATGTTTTACTGTGAAATTCGTTGGATTAAAAATCTTTCATGAAAGCAAAATGAGCACAAACATTTTAAACTTCGTTGACTTACTATCAATTTGCTTTCTTACGGAGTTGCTTTTCCATTTAATAGAATAACAGAGAAGTTAATATAATACTTAATCAATACAGAACTTCATTCATTAAATTTTGCCAACTTACGTAATTGGACAAAACAGTTTTAGTAAGAGTACACATTAAAATTGTAGCTTTGAAGGCTGGTCGCACACAAATATTTAACGAGTTTTTAAAAGAAGTACCTAGTATGTTTCAATTAGAAACATTTACATTTATAGAAATGTAAAAATGAGAATAATATATTATTTATTGAAGAGAATAAGAAAAAAAAAAGATTCTTAACGTGAGATAGTTACAATTTTGTACGAGGTATCAATTAAAATTTATGGGACTCAAGCAAACTACCTCATAATAAATAAAAAAAAAATTGTTTGTCTGTAGGTACTCATGTACGCACGTAAGAAGTTATACTTCTTTGGCGTTACTATCCAAAAATACCAAATAATAACACAACGCATACATACATAAATATTTGAATTGATATAAACGCCAATATATTTTTTATTTATTCACACTGATTATTTGTACTGATACGACACACAAAGATTCGCAACTAACTTCAGGGTGTTGCTTTTTTCTGTCGGTGTGCGCGCGCATCGTAAAAATTTACTCTCATTATTTTTCCCAATCGCGCCAAAAGAAGTATAACTTCAAAAATGCGTCACAGAGTTGTGTAATAGTAATATTAGAGCGTCTCTATTAGATGTTTTAAATATATCTCTTAACGAAAGTTATTATTAAATTAAGTTGTTATGATAACAACCATTATACGACGAATCTTATAACTTTACTAATAATATATGAAGCGAAAGAGTTTGTTTGTATGTCTGTTTGAACGCTCTAATCTCTGAACCTACTAGTCGGATTTTAATCATTCTTTTTGCGTTTGATAGCCCAGTTTTTGAGGTGATAGGCTACATAACATTATGCTACTGGCGACAGGTCAGGAGCACAGCAGTAACCAAAGATGTAGTATAACGCAAGTGAAACCGCGGTACAGGAAGCTAGTTATAAATAAAACGATTCCGTTTGTACGGATATTAATGATTAAGTAGTTTATTTTATATAACATTTATTTTGGTTTCTATATAACGCTTAAATACTTTTAAGTGCCACCTTGTCCAGTGTCTTACGCCACGATATTGAACGGCTACAATATGCGGTTTGTTTAAAGCAATTTACTATATTGAAGCTGACCGCCTACTGTTTTATCATTTTATAGGCTGTAAAGATTTATAATTTAATTTCAGAAAAATATGAAATACTAAAAATTACCACGATTATAGCAAAAACAATATCACTAGTTATTGTAACGCTATTGCTTGTATAGGAGTAATAATCATAAATAAAATATAAAAACAACATGACTCTATCCAGACTGATAATATTGTTTTATTTTTCTTTACTTATGCTGACTGAAAATAGTTGTAAAGCTGTGTTTTAACAACTCAATAACTGCAAAAGAAATTTTCTAACACGTGTCTCGTATTTCTCATCAGAATCCATAGGTATAACGGTTCTTCGCGATGATGATGATAAAAATCGACTAGGTACCAGTGGCGAAGCGTCCATATAACACGATTCCTGCCGGCTTCCCTTTTAAAATATGCCCTGACCTCCTTATACCTAACACTGCTTGAGTGTTTACTCAAAGTCTAACTGGCCTTCTGAAACTCAAGGTATTTTAGTCCCACCGGCTTCCCTCCTCAGCAAAGTGACGCTTCGCTACTGCTAGGTACTACACTAAGTACATTAACAATATACATATATTATACAAATATCATCGCATTAAGTTACATCTATTTCATAAATGTTTATCAATTATAATAAATGAACAAATCATTCATTATTAAAATTAAATTAAATGACACTAAACAAAATTAAAATTATGAAAATTTTAAATAAATAAAATTAAGTTAAACAAAATCAAATTAAATAAATGAAAATTAAATAAATGAAATTAAATTATGCAATTAAACTTAAAAAAATACTTTGGTAAGTTGATAATCACTAACAAAGCTAAATTAATTTTAATTTTGAGAAGAATCAGTCTACGTGTATATTGTAAAAGTACCGTAACATCAGAACAATAAAAAACATTTTATCAATATAGTAAATAAATGCAGGAGTAAAATTTATAAACTTGAACGAATAAATTAACTAATCATAATATTTTCTATTATTATTATTAATGTTATATAATGCATTTTTGTTTATTAAAATATTCTATAATTTAATTTAATTTGATTTAGTATTTTAAATTTGTACAATTTAAATTTTGTTTAATGTTATTTATAATTTTAATCGTAATAATAAATGATGTGTACATTTATAATTGGTATACGTATAAGAAATAGATGTAACATAAGATATGAGATGATATTTTTATATGTATATTGTTAATGTACCTAATAAATAAATAGAAAATAAAAACATATAGTCATCTTTAAAAATAATATATAAAGATTTTGCAACGTGACTTTATTTCAATTGAACCTTATGTAAATACACCCTTGAGTGTTATCGTATAGTCAATGCCTACGCACTCTAGGAGGCAATGGAGACGTCTCGATGGCGATGTAATGACCGCTACACTTTTATCTATAATCTCAGACAGTTTCTTATACGATCCGTGGATAACATTCCGAGATACGTGCAGTGACGTGCATGTTTGAAGTTCTACCTTGTGATTGTTTTAAGCTTAACCTATTAAATGTTTTAAAACTTGTACACGAAAAAAAAGAAAATTTTCGTCTACCTGACCGTGTATCAATCGGTGTTAATTGTTTTATTTGATGTTTTTTAAATAACAGCTTTTAGCTTGGTTAGTAGGTTTTTATTATTATTTAATATTTTCATACTTTTATTTTTTTGACGAGTATAAAACAAGTAAGAAGCTCTATTTTCAAAAAAATATATATTTTGTTTATTATGAATAAGGTAGTCATAACATAAACACAGATTCTTAAAATCATAAATACCTGGTATGAAAAAGGGCCCACACGTGTTAAATGGTTGACAAAACGATCCCATTAAAAAGCACATTTTAAGTTAAACAACATGAAGAAAATGATCACCAGTATCGTTGATTAAACCAACTTTGTAATAAGAGGTGTTAGGTAGAGGTTAAGTAGTACGTAATAAAGGAAAATATTTAATACCTTTCTCGGTAGACAAAGATGGTAATGTTTAACTTGACGTCATACGTAACAGAAATAACCCTAACCTTATTAAGGAAGGGTGTCCGAATTACAGTTTTATAGTTTTAATTTAAGCATCTCTTAAAGAGCAAGGTGAGAAAATTGGATGATGCCATAACAGTCGCGACGAATTTTCATTTACTCACAACGAGTTAGGTAAATGTGTTCAAAACTGTTATGACGCGGCGCAGTAGCGTCTTATTTGCAAATATCAGCTGATTGCTTTACATTTGAAACTCTTGTTCTGGAAGTGTAATCTTACAGAACACATTTATACGTTATATGTAAGTTTTTTTGGTTAAGACGCTGAATATTGTCCTACAATTTTGGTTTTGCGAATCATTGTAACCAAAATTGTACGACACGGAATATTTTTTAAATTTAATCCGCGTGTTTTATTAATAATTGTAACGGAGTGGGTGTCCGAAGACCGACGTCGTCGCTGTGGTAGACCCAAAAGTTGTTAGCGGCATAACCTAGATGCCTACAAGAAAAATTGAACGAAGTTATCATCAAATAGAGAGCTTTGGCAAGCTATGAAAAAGATCTTTTTTCAGCGGTGAGGATTGTGTGGATTGAAGTGGATTGATGATAATAGGTAATAATGAATGTTCCACTTTTTACTAGGTCTGTTATTTATTTTAGTTGCATAAAATAAGCGCATTGAATAATAAACGTTAAAATAATACCTACCTTTTACATCGAGGTTGCGAAATTCTTTACATAAATATCACTTCAATTGTCTCACGGCATACAAAAATACATTACATACTTTATTTTAGTAGTCTGTCTAGATTAAAATTCACAGAGGTGCCACAGTTGTGTTTAATCTTATTTGAATAAAGTCGGTCAATCTATATTCTTATGTATATCAAATAAACGTATTTAAGGTACTTAGGTCTTACATCTCTACTTATGAAATGGCAGATTTCTAATACAAACACAAAAAAGTCTATGATGGATGGTAAGCAAGCATACGGCCCTATTAATGGTAAGCAATTACCGTAGCTTAAATACGCTTGCAACGCCAAGACCTTGTTAAAAACTTTTTAACTCCTTCCACTTAGAACTCCAAATTTACCTGAGATTCTCATCAGAGACCTTGCTCCAACCGATGTCTTGTTTTAAATTTTTGACATTTGGGTTATTTGTAGTTTAAAATTTTATTATAAAACGCTTTCAAAAAGTCAATACTTCGATGAATTAAATACATTTTATTACAAATATATTTTCTGTATAAAATGTATCAATTTGATAATTATGTAATGAGTAATGACCTAATAATAAGCAACTATTTGTTCAGAAAGTATTTATTTCTTGGGTTTGTAGACATAGAAGTACGTGTTCAGGAAATTCGATTTGTTGTTATAGTCTATCTTATACACATTGCTTACACTTAATTGTAGCAAGTGGCGCAATAGTAAAAGATCTTTTATTTATTAGATTTATCAACAGTTGTTGCAATATTTCATGCTGCATCATTACAATTGCTGAAACTTTAAATTATCTATTGTACAACCAATAATTATTGAAACACAACATGCTTTTGATAAATATCTCTACCTTAAAATAATAATAATTATCTATTCTTTAATACTCTTACATTAAATTTAATTAAATTAAAAGTTACATTAATAATAAATTAAAATAGTGCAATGATTGGAATAACAGTAATACGATAAAATTGAAAAAATAATAAAAAGAATATAAAAATTTTATTTGGTAAAAATTAGGAGTTATTCCGGTCTGATCTCCTGAATCTGATACCCTCGGGAATCGATTTATTTTAATTTTATATATGTAAGATATAGCCGTTATATATTCTGTATTTAACTTCAAATAAGTACATCTACATGTTTAATGTTCTTTTATAATTATATTTATTTACCTAACACTTTGAATGTTATGCTAGCAGGTACGTGTTTTATGAAACGGAAAAATGGCAATACTTGACATATTTGCTGTAGGTAATGGACGTCATTCTATATATCTATTGACAACATACCTATTTTCTATAATATATATCATCATGGTCACAAGTTCTCACTATAAAACATTTGTTTAAACGGTTTTTACATGCCAATTAAACTCGGAAACAGTAAAAAATTAAAACCATCTATCTAAAATAATCACGGCAAAGACAAGAACAAAAATTTACACTTCATTTGTATCTGCTATGAAGCATCAGATTTAAAAAGTCAACGTCAACAGTACATTGATCCCAAACGGAGCGGCGTCGGACCGCATCCGGCAAATAATTAAAACTTTTACAAGAATCAGTGAAATGTGGAAGAAAGAAATAAATTTTCTACATGAACGCACACTTTCGTTTTTATCCTTCAAACTTCTGATTTATACCCAAAACTTATTTGCCGGCTGTCCAAACAAATGTTAAGCTATATTATATTTTATTCTTCTAACAATAAACAATGAGTAACTTAAAAAGCTCTTTTTGAAATACGCAAAATAGACTGCTCAATCTTCAACTTTGATATTGAAATGTTCAGTTTTAGGTAGGCATGTCTGATCTCTCGTTACTGGCCTACTGTCCTCACATTTTGAAAAAAGAAATCTGATTATGAATATCACGTTTACTTTCTACATTGTCTATATATACATTGTCGTATTTTATTCCACTTGTAGAGATAAAAGAATGTTTATAAATAATTAAACTTAATAAATTAGGATCAGGAACTGGACGATTGTTTATTAGGCCGTGAATTTTCTTGAGCGAATCTATAGGCGAGATTAGAGCCCAGAGGAAATTACTAAGGAATTACGGTGGCTGGTCTTAGCCGGGCTTAGTCAAAGAGAAGTCGAGATTCAAATAGAAATAGAAATGCTTTGATCTATAAAATATCACTGCCACGCAATATTGATGAATCGTGAAATGGTGCACTATTTCTTAGGTATTATTAATATGCAAGCGCAACTCTGTTGGAATAAATTTAATGAATTAATATAAAATTTGATTTTGATTTGAATTGATTCAATATTTGTATTGATACGGAGGATGTCGGTAATTTCCTGTACTTACGAGTTATTGCTACAATGCCGAGCTTTCACTTTATGCAATTTTATTGATTTTCTTTCTGTGACCATTATATGTCGTTATTATTTGACAATTTTGTTGCTTGAAGCATTAGTAAGATGACGAATGTTGTTTTGTTTATGCTTTATGTAATGAAATAACAACAGAGGTAAAGGATATTTGATAACTATCATTTCAAATAATTAGAAAGAATTACGTTTTATGCTTTTACTGATCGGTAGCAACATTAAGAGCTTGTACCAATCAATGAAAATAAAATTATTTTACCTATTTTACAAGCTTATAAAACCAAATTCAATATTTGTTATGTAATTTAAATCGTAATTAAATACAAAAATTTATTTAATAGCAACAAAATACTCAATCAAGGCTTGTAACACTTCAATAAACATGTAACTTATTTGTGGCCCGTAAATTTTATTTTAGTAGACTATAAAGTTGATCAGTTTTATACGTGGGAAACAGTGACGTTTTTAGTAATTTTATTTGAGTTCATAATTTCAATAAAAACAATTTTATTTTATTAAATAATATTTTTAAGCAAACATCTATTATGTAAATTTTATTTTATTTCTAATTCATTGTTATAGCTGGGTATTGTTTTTAATGGTCTATTATGGTAGTTGACTGGCTCACATAGTGATTCATACTGGACAGCTATAAGCTTGAGGTATTTTGTCGTAAATCGATGTCTACCTTTTAAGTTAAGACTCTCTTGAATACCGTGCTTGAAGAAAAATATATTGCAAGCATGAAGTCTAACGCATTGCTAGATCCTTTCCGTGTATTTGTTGCTTTTGTAACAGCGTATTTAAGAAATAATATAATAATAAATAGTTTAAAATAACCTCAATAAGAAACAATCTAGTTTCAATTATTTTTAGTGTTTCAATAATATCCAGTTGCATGTTTTTTTGCCATGTACTTGTATTTTATTACGTCCGTTTACGTAAATGTATTATGCAATATTTGAATGTATAAGTGTCCGGGCCATTACTTTATTATTTGGTTTCATTAATTTATACCACTATTCGTCTGAATGATATAATTCAAGGCTGAACAATATTATTATGTTCAATTGCTCGATCTTGTAAATTGTCTAGTCGACGTGATTAACCCCCAGTTTCTGAAAAGCTGATCAACGAAATATCAACTAATCACCTGGTAAATCTAATGTGAAGTACCAATGGATTGCTAAAAACATGAATAATTAGTTTCATTTGATCTAACTAGTAACTAATTATCCATGTTTTAGCATGCATTAAATTTTTACTGAGTCAGCGAACATGATAGAATAGATATGCTAATTGTGTACATTGTAATTGTAGGTATAATACTTTCATACATACATAACATGCCTGTCTTCCATTATTGGAATAAGCAAAGATTAGAACGTCAGTTACTGCGATTCAAACTTACCTACTTTGCTTATTCAACAATAATAATACTTTCAATATGGACAGAATCGGCAGGATCATAATGCCATCTAATATATTGTGTAATTACAATATATTAGAAATTATGCGTGATGTAATTAAGTTTTTATGTAATTGTACTGTAAAATACTATGTATAGATATGTACCAAAAATTATAAAGATCCAGGGCATAAGACTGTCTCTTGGCAAATTGTGATCTTGTATGTGTGTCTCCTTGTATGTCTTATCTTAACTAGTACTTTAGTAGTTTTACTTTTACGATTATTAGCCAGTACCAATTAGTTTATTCCGTTTTATTTCTGGAACAGAAAAACAAACACATTTGCGGTCGTGTAATAAAGAAATTCACGGTACATTAACATTACAAACAACATAAAGGTGCGTACATACAGGATTACGGCTCGATATCGAATTACAACCATAATTGGCCGGACCTTCACCGGTGAACGTATGGCAAATGCAACAATTTACGCATCAGCTAATCTGCAAATTGGTGCTGCTTTGTCGGCAGGCTGGCCGTGTCGGCCGTTGTGTCTGCTACCGGCTTTATATTGGTCAGAATATATTGATGGGCGTAGCGGGATTACTGGCGATTATATTCGTGTAAGTGGATTAAATTAACTGTATAGATTATAGCAGTTAACAATAACTACCGATGTTATGAGCGAAGGTAAAAGAGAGTAAGGTTTAATGTGAAAAACAGCTCGTATCAATTTTACGGCCTATTGATTGACATCACTTGCAACAATCGCAAAAGCACGTGAACGGCTGCTAATTGCAAGGCAAGTTTATCACCATGGCACAATATTACAGGTTACACATAGGCTAATGCCGACTCGACGGAACAAATTCCTTTTAATTATTTTTTATTACCTACAGTGCTGATAGCATGAAGTTAATTTTCTCTTGAAACGTCTTTTAGAAGACATGTCATATTGCTCAGGCAATAATATAGCAGATACCTAGTTAGTAGTAAAAATTTAACGTTAGAAGCGAACAGTGCTGTATCAATCGTATCCAGTCCCGGTAATATAGGTAAACTCTGTTTAGCCGTGGCATCAGTAGTACGATGATAGAGCAATGACGATAGCGTTAACGTGTGTTCTTATTAAAAAAACAAGACAGCAAGAAAGAGTTCGTGGCTTGAATAAATTGTAAAAATGACTCGATAATTTAATCTGGAGTAGGTACCTATTAATACCGTTAAATATTCTAATCAGTGACCAAAGCTTTTTCTAAAATATGGTCGCTGTTTATTCAATTCAAACGAAATCTATATCAGCATGTATAATTACTACATTATATTAATAATCACAATTGTAATGTCTATAAAAGATAACAATGTTATATACAATGGTATAGTATAAGATACAATACCCATTTAACTCACAGGCTTTCTTTTTAAATAATAAAGCTACGCAGTATAATGAACACCGTTTAGCGCTGCAAATATTGATTGACTTTTCAAAGCCCGGCACGCGCTGCGAACGAACACAGAGCCATCATTGTTACGGTACAAGGAAGGCCTATGCTTCTAACAATGGTATCTCTGTCTTTATTTCACGTTTATTCTGAGGACTAAATATTTTGTTGTATCGAAGACAATCAATGATTTTTCCTATTACAATTTGTGCCGTAACGAAAGTATTTTTGTGTTTGATGTCAATGATAGTGGTCGTGTGCCTTTCATTTTGACAACGTTAATAGTTTCGTGTTCTGTTTACGTACTTGAAGATATTTTGATAGCCGCAGACATACTATATCAGTAGCCCGATAAAAAAAAATGAATTTCAAATCTTATCGAAAATTTGCAATTGCACAGTACATGCTTAACAGCAGGCAATTGTAATTATTATTGTAAACAAATATAAAAAAAATAAACACTTTGTCGCTGATCAAAACTCGCTGATCTTGTTATTACGCAAGAACCTTTTCCCAACAGGCCACGAGCCGCGGTTTTGTTTGGTCCACTTCCATTGATAATTAATTTTACGCCATGTCCACCAGTTAAAATTTTTATGCTTAAATAAGTCTTAAAACAATTTTATAAAATATACTTAACTTATGAGAATATCTACCTATGTGATTAAATACTTATCTAGTGATGGACGAACATGTAAACTGTAACTTCAGAAATCGAAAGTTTTATGAACTCAGTTATAAGACATTTCTCTGGTCGAGTGTAAAATCAAATCTAAGAATCATTACATTCTCTTTACATTTACTTATTATCTATTACTCTTTACATTACAGTCTCTCTGCTGCGCCTATTACTTACACTTTAAATACACTAAATAACTAACTAAATTTTAGTTAGGCTGTGGTTTTCGAAAATGAAAATGAAAATGAAAATTTATTTATTCACATAGGTTAATTAAATTAACACTTATGAACGTCAAAGTTTACAAAATGTCAGCAAATTAACCTACAGCCAGTTCGCTGACGAAGTAGAGCCATGAAAAGAACTGACAAGAAACTCAGGCCACTCTTTTTAATCGCCAGGTTATTACAATTTTTGTAAGTTACAATTTCAAGTAGCATGCAAAATTTCAACAAGAAATACATGAAAATGAAACAAGATAAAGAGTAAAATACTCGAGTTATATAAGTATAAATAATGAATTTTGTGCTGCTACAAAAGCTCTACTATGCGTTAACAGAAACGTTTTCTCACGGTAACAACTTAAAAACTAATTGACTGCACCGTTGGTCTAGTGGTTAGTGTAACTGACTGCGACGCCGGGTATCGTCTATGTATTATAAGTATGTATTTACAAAAAAAAAGTATGTATATGTATTATATTTCAGTTATCTAGTACCCATAACACAAGCACTGCTTAGCTTGGGACTAGACGACAGTGTGTGATAGTGTCCACATATTATTATTATTATTATTATTATTATTAAAATTTGTGAATAATTTAGTTCTCAGAATAAATACTAGCAACACTGTGCATTTTTATATGTATTAATGACTGATGAGATGACCATTAACTCTCATAGGGGGCCATAGCCTCAATCCCTTAACCTACTCCACTCTCTTTACGGTAGGCAGCGGCTTCGCTGAGTCCCTCTGACTCATTCATGATGAGTGACGGTTACCACTTACCATTACGTAAGCTATTTACTCGTCTGCCACTGTCAGCAATAAAAAAAGCTATATGTGAATAAAATTAGCAATAGAACGAACGTCTTGCCTTATTGGGCAAAGTTTTCACCAAGCCAATAACAAAAAACACAAAGAAATGTATACAAATTTAGACATACAACACATCATATAATCTGTTTTTAACTCGCATAGGGATAGACAAATCTTTATACAAAGACAGGCGCAAAATCAAAGTTTATTTACCTTACTCCAGATTAATTTTAGAGATTATAAACCCTTAAAATAAGTATATTTTATTAGAAGTTACATAATCTTCCTGAACTCAATTAAAATACGTTTAGGATAGCACCTGGTGAGATAAACATCGTAACTATTGAAATTCGAGAATTTCAAGCCTCAATTTTGACAACAAAAAGGCTATAATCGATTTTTGTGAGCACAAAGGAAGCATTATATTTGACAAGTCGACTGTACAAATGTTGTTTGTGGTTGAGATTATTTCGGTTGAAATGAATGAAAGCAAAACACGATCCCGTGAATATGTTGGTTGGTAATTGAAATACGAACAACGCCCTCAAGGGTGGTTTTTAATTTTTTTGTCCCGGATCCGATAGGTTCGAGTGTCGCTCTGTCTTAAAATCGATTTCATAAAAAATGTTTTAGTAAAAATGAAGAATGGATAATATTCTATTATGTGCAGTATTTTTGTATTTTTATCACTGTACCTTAAAATATAAACGCTTTGTTTTAATAAAACACAATAATGACTCTTATTTTTATTTACACACTGTTAAGCACAGGTACCTACTTAGCAGTGAGTAATTTTGTATTTCTTTTTAATGATAAGATTTGGATTAAATTTAAAATACGCTTAAGTATGTAGTCGACACAGTCAGGTATGATAATGACAGTGTTGTTCTAGACCTTAATAATTCAAGGCGAATATCGATTAAATGACTGTTATTGCTTTGTAAGTATTTTAGAAAAGCTTGTCTTTCACAGGTAACCGAAAGTAACAATTATTGTATGATTGACACATGGAAAATTTTATGAATATCATTTCGTATATTTATAATCTCATACAAAAAGGAAATTAATAACAATGGAATACGTTTTTATAACAACGTTAACTTACCTTAACCATACCCGACAGTATATTACCTACACTCATCGAAACCAGCATTAGGGCTCGTCATAAAGCTGTTTCCTTTTAAAAGATGTTTCGATTTATATCCATAAAAAGTAAGAAAACAATCCTTTCGACAATGCATCATAAAACACATGACCCTTATTGATTAATAGAAGAAACATGGACCAGAACAGGAAACGTATGGTAATAGAAAATCCCACCCGCAGGCATTCGTCATTACGCCTGTTGTTCGAAGGGTCCAGTACAAAATAATGATTAATTATTATAATTTAGTCCATGTCATCGCAGGCCCCACCCGACAGTTTAATCTTCCAGGTGCTGTTTATCTGATTGTATCGTGAAAGGGTTTAAATTGGTAGCTAGTAGCATCAAAACGTTTGACCAACAATGTAGTTTTGATCTAAGTGAAAACATAATTGGTGTTTACGGATGACGTGGTGAAAACAGTCATTGTGTACACGATACCTAATAGATCGTGTACCGTGTTTTGTTGTTCGATATCATTATCTTTTTAAAAATAAAATACAGCAGTTGGTGTAATTTTGTTTTCTTTTTTAACACGCAATTAAAAACACGACTGTCTATCGTGAAACTGTTCTAATAATGCGCGTATGAATCTTACACAGACTTTAAACATATCAGTTTGAACCATATGATATAATATAACTATATATAAAGTATTTGTTCGTTAAAAAAAGCAATTTCGTGAATTAGAAACTTCATAAATCAAAATACATTACTAAGTGTAATATCATCTATCACTCTGTTTTTCTCTATATATTTTTTTAAACAAAGTGCAATAAATAAAAGTATGCAATTTTTAAATTATGTTTAAAGATCATCGCAGCTTAAAATCACGCCTCCATGTCAAATTAATAAATTTTTGGAATACTAATTAATTAATTATTTAATTTTTAATATTTAATTATAAGTTTAATTCCACGTCATCATCTTGATGTTGTTCTGTCTTATAATGCTTTGATTACAAAATAATGATATTTTAATCGCTCACACGAAACGTTACCAGAATTTATTATGACTTGAAAATCACCATGAAAATACAATGACTGAACGGACTTTTGAATTTGATATCAATGACAACGGCCACCTGACGGCGCAATGAAGCGACACAAAAACTGTGCAACCTAACCTAAACAATAGGATGGATGGATGCAACAAAACGCAGACATACATCAAACAACAAAAACACTGCTCTCGACTGTCGTACGAACGAGCGAACACTATCATTTAAGCAACGATTTGTCATCGAGATTCGGGGGTTGAGGGGCGGGACATTTTAGCGGGGTGCTACTAATGGTTCAATGCAGCGGCGATTTTAAAGCGAAAGTATTTTAATTAAGTAATATGCAGCTGGTTGTACAAAATCGAATTATGATTGATTGTGTATTGAAATATTTCCTGATTCACTATTGTAAGGGTTTAGAAGACAATAAACAGATATATTATTTAGTACAGCATATTTATCTGTAGTCATCTACATTTTATTTAGTAATTACTAATTTATTTAAATTAATTACTTATGAAATCTATATTATTTTACCAGTCTCATGTGGGACTCAGCTTGTAGGCAAACCGTTAATTTGTTACAAAATTATAACATAAATCAAACACCGTGTTAAATCCCTACAACAAAATACTAACGCCATAGAAAATTAACATAAATTCAAATAACAAATGCAGATACGGACAAAACTAAAGCTGCTTGCTGCAAAGGAATGTCGGAACGAATAAATAAAATTTTAAAATATATAAATTTGTATTCGTGCATCCGTATCGAAAAGGGTATAAATATAAAAAAGACACGTAAATATTTATTAGGTACCTAGAATATACGACACATTTTTGTCACAACTTCGCTGACTAGTCGAAAAGATGAGTTCTATTTCTTAGGTAGTCTTCTCGATCTTGTACCTATAATGTCCTAGGTGCACCATCCCGTCGAGAACCACTAGTACGACCCCGGAAACTGGATTAACGGTTGTCAACTTGATGAACGACGTGCGTAAGTTACACGACAATGGAATGTGGGCATCCGTCCCATTTGGCCCGTACGTCCGATACGCATCGCGAACATTATTTAATTATGAATCGCTTTTGAATTTTTAAAATACTGTATTTAATGAAAGATTTTTGGTCAGCGGGGAGTATTCTCGCCCTGTGGGCTATTCTACTATTGTTAGTTCAAAGGAGTTACATTATACGCCTTTTGTTAGAGTTACGCTTTGTTACGCCTGTCCATCATTATTCAGTTTTCGTAAATTTTTAAAGAACATTGTTTTCTAAATATTACTTTTATACTTTAGTTTGTGTTTTTTGCTGTCGGCATCTATATTCACTTGTGTCTCGCGCCCATGAGATATAAAATTTGCACAGAAGTAGTAATGAAGGTCACAGGTGAACAAATAAACTGACATTCAAAAGCTTATTCATAGTATTTAGTAATATTTTCTATAAAAATATTTAAGGTTCAAAGTATGCAATACTTTTCTATACAAGTTGAAAACTCATTGTGTACGGTCGCTGCAAAACTGCAATAAACATCAATATTATGTTCTAGTACAACATTGCCCCAAGCTAATATAGCGGAATATTCTTAAGGCGCAGGGCCTCCCTTATACGATTTATTGTTTAATCACAAGCACTCAGCCACCGTAGTATTGCGACGGTAAATTGTGGCAAGGCTATAGATGTAAAATGTTTGCTAGATACTCTAGACACTATTTAGATACTGCCTCTATGGTTCGGTGCAACCTAAATGAGTCTACTGCGCAAAGGTCTCTCGTTTGACCCCCGGGCCAGGTAAAGTGATATTAGGTTTAATTACAAAATTCTTGATTTTTCTTAAAGAAATTTTTAGTATCAGAGTCTGAAATTGTACCCGGTAAGTAGCAACAGGCTACTTAGGAGAAAAGAGACATGAAGCTATGTTTTAGAAAGAAAACTGATCTCTTAAAGTGGATTTTCGATAAATAAATCAGAGTCACCCTTGCTTTAGTCAATGTCATTTACATACATTCTCTGTTCGTTTATAATCTACACTGGTTTATGCAGACATGCATAAGTTTACCTTAGCTTAGAATATTCTAGACCACTTTCTATTACAGAGTGCACTGTTGGTGCAACTGTGGTTTCAAGTCACAAAAACTATCACTATAATATAAATTTAAATTTTCAATGTAAATAAACAAAATCTAGACTCGTAAAACATATATCTAGTTGTGGTTTTCTATTGTTTGTTAAATGCTAAAAATGACTATGAAAATGTCAACAAAATTGATACCTCTTTATAAAACTCTACATCTTTGTATTAACACATCACACGCAATATTGCAGTTCGATGTGAAGTAATAAACGCTACGTATGTTTACTACTCAACAACTTAATAATAATGAAGGATGTTTTAAGACTAAAACCATTTGGAGAGCGCAGGAGGTGCAGTTACCTTCTTGGTTCTCCATTTTTCCTTTTTCTTCCTCACCTGCTTCTCCCTATATGGATGACAAGTCCTTAGATGTTTTACCATTTAACATGAGCTCTGCCGTATGCTTGTTTCCCATCGAAGTTGTATAAAAAAATATATTCTATAGCACGCCTTCATTTTTTTATTATTATCTTCGGTAGAATTGTAACCTTGTATGTTTGATCAACAAAAAAACCGACACCTGAAACTGGAATTCCTCGTTCGTCACTATTAATCCTATTACATTGACACATGTCATAGGTCGAGGACATCACAAATATCTATCGATGGGACTTATACTAAGCGCCTTTGCTAGGCTTATAATTTACATACGTAAGTATGCATTTTTTTTGTCTTAGAACTGGTTGAACTGGAAGCCAACCCTAAAGTAGCTGAGAAAAGACGTGGCGGTTGGTTCATGCTTAATTGTATAGTTGATAAATACAAAATTCAAGTAAGTAAATAGATAGGTATATTATTTAATGTTAAAACGCTAAATTATTAAAATAATATATAACTTTGAATTGCTTACTGGCGTTGATGGACTAAAATAGTTTTCAGCCTATAGCTGTTTGTTTGATATGCCCTTCTCAACTCAAATAAGTTAAGTTTTGAAATAAACATTCGCGTAATAATACATAATTAATACTATTAACATTACTAACGCACTGGTAATACAATGTTTCATTAGGCAGAACAAAATAATTACGCCTTGACGTTAAGCTTTTTCACACTAAATTCAACAAGAACGCAACTGAAAATTGTACAATAAATTGTATTTAAGACTGCACCTACAAAAACTTATTGTAACAAAACAGAACATCGCTATTATCTTTCTGCAACCTTCCGAGAACTAGAATGAGATCCCCCGGGTAAAACAATCGGTACCTACTAGCTGCATTTAATACAGCCCTTGAGTTTTGGAAGCGTGCCACATTTTGACACTGTGGAAAACGGTAGCTACTTTTATTGTTAAACCTTGAGATTATGTTGACTACTTTAGCTACCTGAAAAGAATCTAATGCCCTGATGACCCATGAATGAAAGCGTGACGATCGTTTCATTTGTCCATATTGTCAATTTAATCGTTGCAGAAGATTGATGTTACATCATTGTCAGTTCAACAATTATGTTATTTCTAATAAATGAATGCATTCAAATTAAGCCCATTGTGCACTAATTAGCTACTATTTAACAATATAATCAAGTTATTTTAAAATAGCAGTGCAGTATTCTGTATTTAAATCAATAAAGGTTCAAAGCTTTATTCAGGTCAATTAGTGTAAATAACAGTGTTAATGAATTTCATTAAAACGAAGTAACGTTAACGCTTTAATTATCTCTTTCAGATATCGAAGAAAATAACAAAATAATTAAGACACCTCAATAATTAAACCTTTAAATGAGCATACATAGAAAAGATACGACATAAACAAACTGAACGGCTCAATATAAGGAGTTGGAGTAACATATTAACATAAACACCGATTCGATCGCGTTCCGAACATCTCTCCGGTCACAGTTTGAATACATTACGGCCACGTTTTTTTTTATTGCGTCAATAATTTAAGAATTAAACTGTTCTTACTCCGTTTATTGGTCCTTTTTTCGCTTATTCTGTGACTATTCCAGTTGCTCCCCGCGGATGCCCATTCAAAATGGACACATATAGAAGAGGCCGTTGGTCCTTCGATCGTAAAAATCGATTACTTTATTTTCTTACACGCTCATCATTAAAGATTAAAATAAAATGTTCACGATTTTATGAGACCCCATACAGCTTCACAGTCCGCGCTAGTATTCGATTAAGAAAATAAATATTTTGTTGACTTTTAATCCACTGTCTAAAACTACGTGTACTTTGCAAACAAAACATTTTTAAGGGTTAAATTAAATGCCCATTGTATTTGTTCAGTTCACGGTCACACAAGACGAGAGTCGTTAATGACCCATTAACATTTTGTTTCACACCATCCATTAATACCAAAAGACCTGCAATTAAAAAGAAGGAAACGCCGCCACTAATTCTCCGGCACTCTCACTTAAAACGTTACAACTTTACCGCATTCGAATATCTGATAAGGAACTTGCCAACCGAAAAATAAAACAAAAAACGTTGCCATATCACAACGGTGGCTTTAACAATTTATAGACAAAATATCTCTATTTCGTTTCGGTGCTATCGTATCGCTATATTTATCATCGACATCTAATGATCGGTCACTTTATAATAGGCTGTGAGTGTCAAGTTAATGAGAATATATTCGGACGAGGTACACAATAAATTAGAGAGGTCTCGAATAAAACGGCATATTAATTGGACATTAGTATACGTCAACACCTTAGAGGCTTTGGAGGATGGTGAAGCCGGCAGCATCGATTAAAGTAGTTACGTGAAAGTATATAAGAAGTTATTTGGAATATAAATTAGGTAGGTGTAATTTTTTTACTTTGGCCGGAGGCTATCCCTAATAATGCAATGTGAATTTAAATTTGTTTTTTAACAGCTTTAAAACCGTTCCGTTTGTTTCTACCAACAAATTTGCTACAATGGGTTTCGTAAACTCCTTCAACAAAAAATAGTGCCTTTATTTAGATTAGCTTTGTTATTTTAAAACGATTTCCAGCAAGTTTTAGTTAAACATTTGTATATTTGTTTATAAGTACAACTCAATACCTATAATCGAGAGACGAGGGTAAATCAGGATATTCAGGATAGATTAAAATGAATAGCAAGTTTACCAAGAGGCTTATTTTTCGGCTGATGATGATGATTAATTATTGTTATTACATATGTTAACTTAAAGGATTGAACTCAAATTGTGAGCAGTATATAATATAAATATATTACCCGCGGCAGTATTTTTCCATTTTAAAGTGGAAGCAATAAGTATATCTTAATTTGGATTTTCTAAGTAGTAATTCAGCAAAGCTTAAAAGGAAGACATTACTTTTGTCTTAGCAAATTGAATTCCACAAAATCTCTTTGGGAAGATTGACTGACCACAAATTGGGGATTCGATGTCAAGCGAGATAACATCGGAGGAATCTCATTACAGTAGAACATTCGTCCCGGTTCCGAGTTGCCTTTACATGTTGCCTCTAACTTCGACTATTGAATCTTCACAGATTTCAAATTGATCCTAGTTTCTGGAAATCTGCTGAGTGTCCACTGTAGTCATTATTATTGGAACATTCTTGATTTCAAGTAAGCTTAAGCGTATCAGATTCAAAATAAAGTGTAGTATTGAAATAAATCAATATTAGTTTAATAAGAGTTCATGTTGGAAAGATTGAATAAACCACAAACTGTAAAAGCTCCAGCCGGCGGCGAACGGAAAATTAAAAAGCAAAGCGGGGACCGCTTCCTAGCCATTCTTTTTAATTCTCGACGTCGCAATGGACGGTGTGGAATCATTAAAATTTCCACCGTGCTCGCCACCCTTGCAGATTTATTTGATATGGCGTGATAAAGTTACCCGACTTATAGAATTCACAATGAGCTTGCATTAATCACTAGGACAAGTTCTTAACACGTTTTATTATAGTTAATTACTATAAAATAATATGCACACTCATTTTATTTTTTTTATTATCTTCATTAGCCTTTGTGAGTGCAAAGAAATTAATCTCAACATAGATAAGATAAGATGATTGATGGCTTGATGTCATATTTTTTTACCTGCTGGAGTTGGAAGGATAATGAGAATGCTTTTTAATTCTTTTTACTAAATAAATATATCTATAGAAGCATAGTTTTCTGATAGTTGACCTAGGGGTAGATTTGTTCAAGTCATATTAATCAACTAAGTAAGTGTAAACTGCAATTCAATTGGACGTGTGGGAAATGAGAAAATAACTGGTAAACATTATTTTTTCAATAGATTATTAAAATATTGTATAGTTTAAGTTTTGCTATATATATCATCACTTAATGTAGAAATGCATTATACAGATGCAAAATGTTTAATCTAAGTCTAATTGAGATTTATAGTTTCTTATTGCCTTGAATTAACTCAGTAGTAAACTTGTTGTTTAACCCCAAACAACCTTGTTTGCAAATTGGCTTTCATCAAAGTGAATAACGTATTTCATTCTATAATTATCTAGTCAATACTATTAACAAATCTTTGCGAGTTTTAATAAAATAAACAAATTATCTCTAGCTTAAACAAAATTATGACATTAGGTCTAAGAAAGTTAAATTACTGCCTATAAATATTAATAAATCCGCTTTGCATAAAATTAAATGTACGGATTTAAGGATGTCGACATAAGGTTGAATGTTAATAAATTGTAGGCTATTAGTAATATAAACGTTTTTATAAAATAAGCATTGCAGATGTTTTAACCGGTTGGCTACTTAATGTTTACCGTCTTATATCCTGTTTTTATAAGTCCTAACGACTATTTTGTAAATATCTCTTACTTTATTTTAGAAATCTGATAAACGAAGGACAAATCACTTGCTTTTTAAAAATATAATAAACAGACTTCACAGATAATCTATTGTAAGAAAGTTTGAATCTGCAGTAGAGATTGATTTTCGCTTAAAATTAAATGAATACTTATATTTAAGTACGTATTTTACACCTATCGACTCATTTGACACTGCGTTAATACGCCCATGAATATACTTAAAAATCATTTAAAGTATCATAAAAGCGTGACTCACGTGTCATAAAGATGTTGATTACATTTTGATGGAACACTACGCATACAAAAAATCGTAAAAATAACAAAAGCAAACGTTAAAAATTTACATTATAATGACATGAAGTAGCGTAGGTAAATAAAAAGCAGCTATTTACAAATCATCGATTGCCTAATAACCATATTCGTATAGGTGGTAAAACTAGGTGTAAAGATATTCATAACCATACAGTCAATAATTAAATATATAATTTTTACATTGTAATTCCATCTCATGTAATAACAGACAAATAGAACTCGGTTTGCGCGTTTGTGGGAAAAGTAGGGAACACTGCAAAAGATAATTTGCCGGGTGTGAACATCGCCTCATACCATACAAAGCTTTCGTTATTAACTATCATTAGTATTGCTAAAGTTTCGCGCGTAGGTGAACCAAACAGATGCGTTGAATTCTTCTAATTTATTGTTTTCTCAAAGTATATAAATTGCCAATTATCTTCTGACTAGTTTTAGATATCTCGCCACTGAGACCTTCTACGGATATCCAGTACACATTATTGTATCTCTGATATTACTGCACCAATTTTCATTAAACTATAAACTTTAAATGGTAGTAAATTTATTCATACATTAAAAATAAGTACAAAGACACCTTTTTAAGTTAGTACCATGACATACTGAATTCGGATGAAACCACAGGTAGTAGATTTATTTGCATTATTTATTGATTTTGTTTTCTTATCGTTATTTCTGCTATGCTTAGAAAACACAGCTATGTCTATAGATTATGGTCATAAGGTGAGACCGAATGCTTGTTAGCCACCGAAGTAGTAAAAAAAAGATTATAACAATAAAAATATCGACAAAACTTGTTTGGATATAGATTTAGATAAAAATAGTTAATAGGACATATATTGGTATTAATTTATTGTATCTTAAATAATACTTAAGATGTCAAAGGCCGGGGAACGCCCAGTATAACAATTCTTTGTGTGGATGCCTAATAATGAAATAAAGCGTTGATATCACAAAGCAAGCTCTAATATGTTAGCTGGTATTTTGACTAGTCTCAATGCGAATATATTTATGTATGAAACGCTATTAACGAGGATTTAAGACTAGACGTATGGGTGTGTTATATTTAAATTATTAGAGCCAGATATCTTCACCTTATGCAGCTATTTTGCTAAGATAGATATATAATACTAGTTTGCCGCGTTTTTTGATTACTGCTCTGCTCCCATCGCTAGTAGCGTTGGGTCTAGATGGCGTTGTGTGTAGTTGTTGTGATATTATTATATATTATTATTATTATAATAGTTAGATAGACAGGAAGATGTTTTTGTTTTATAAATGTCGCAGTGAAGTTAAAGTGGTAAATAGAAAACCAAATTCAGCTGCCAAACCAGCCGAAGTTTTTCAAGTTATGGCTGAATTTGGAATGATTGCAAACAAAAATAGGATCCCCGTCATCTATTTGAATTATTGTACCTACAAGATAGACAGCCAGAGATTGTGAGCTTGATAGATTTGAAGGTGTCAGGTTTGTCTGTAATTTAAACGAAATGATTTTTTTACATTTTCTCGGACAAGCTTTCATTTATTTAATTCACACCATACATACTTAGACGCATTACATTTAAACAAAAAGAACAGACGATATAATCTGCGCTTTAAACGGAGCACGCTCGCATACAAATATGCACCAAACTTTTAACTTCCAATAGACCATTTGGGCGCGATCCAGAAGATAACAACAGCAATGTTTGGCATTAGCGGTTGATATTTCGCTACTGTAATAGAGTACCATCTGTTTAGCAGCTGTACTTTGGCCCAGTTTACCCATTACACATGTTGGACTATGAGAACTGAAAAATATGGTTTTAATAGTGCGACTACAGTGTATGAAGTTCGTGTATTTTATGATAGTTGATATTATTATACTATTTGATTTGTTTCGTGTGAAGTTTACTTTTATTTTTTTTAGTTTGCGTACGCAATTAATAATAAACTACTTTGATATTGAGTATATCAGGCATTTGACTATCACTGTTAGATATTACGCCCTAAAAAGAAATAATTTGCTATGGTTACTGCGCTTGGTACGCAGGTTCATACAATAAAGTGATATTTAACATTGCTGCTCTTACACTACGCATGAGAAGCGATATGATGATTCTATATTTGAGACCGAAGACTACACGATCAAAATATACAAGCAACATAAATTGTATACAAACTTTCTAGCATAAACAAAACGTTTAATTCCCAACGCTCTAACATGACTATTATAAATTATTACGAATCGCATTTCAGTTACAAATTATCTCAAAACAAATAGCACATTAGAATCTTGTAACACACTCATAGCTCATCGCTATACTACAATCATGCATTAATCATGCCAGGCAACACTCCAACTTGTCTTACAGATTTATAATTCTAGCACTCGCATCTTTGAACTGAACACCGAACGAAGGGATTTAATAACATAAATGCTGACACATTTTTCTTAATAATTTATGTGAATAAAGTCACACGCGACGAAGTCTGGCCATAATTTATACCGATGTTCGCTAGCCGACAAACTTCGGGACAATAAAGCACTATGCAACGACATTAATTACAAGTTATCGTAAAACATGAGTGCGCCTTGCTGTCGCACTGCATATTTCCTGCAATAAACACGGACTCGCACTATGTTAGATATTCACGACAAAATGTGGCGTATTGCACGTTGCATTATGATAACGTGAATTTTACTAACTGATTCACTTATTGGTAAATATTGAGAGATCATTGTTGTCTCTTATATGACGTTATATTGTTTAAGCTCTAGTAAATTGGACAACATGATATTCATATTTTAATTAAGTATAAAAAAAATTATTTTAATTTTTTTTAATCTTTTCAGTGGCATTTCTACCCTCTTTGTTTAACATATTTACTTCGTTGTTTGCGACCATAACCAGTTTTGTTATTTTTAACTCTACCAATATTTCTGAACATCAAATATTTGACAACTAGTCCCGGCTCCGCACGGGTGGACATTTTTTTAAACATTTTGGGACAAATAAAGATACTTTTGTATGGAAATACAGAAAAGTGTTTTTTTTACTGTACTTCAAGGAATATTATAAAAAAAAAAATTACGAAATCGGTTCAGCTGCTCTCAAGATTTGCGCTTAGCAAGACAATCAGCGATTCATTTTTATATTATAGATTAAAACAAAACAAGATTCTCAGCACTAAATTTGTAAAAATCAACGTATTTTTATCTTCTTTCAAAATTTTTTAAGTTTATTTGAACTGAATGTCACAATAAATAAGCCGCCGATGTATTCGCAATTATGGATACGAGTAGTTACTAAAATGACATATTAGAGCTGCAATAAATAATATCCAGTTGATAAAAACTAATATTTTTGTATTAGTATTTTGTTTCAAAACAAATCAATCAATCAAATCAAATAGGATGGGTAACATAGGCTAAATTTTATTATGTTTAACATATTTTTTCAGTCATTTTCAAAATTCCAATATTTTACGCGCCTCTGTTTATCTGAATGATGCAATACGACACTATTGCAATGATATTTTACCTAGGCGATTGATGTGAGACCAAATGAAACTTACAACTTTTGATACTTACAACGCATAACTGGAAAACGATAGAACACAGAACTGGAACTTCATAAATAAATCAGCACTGGTATGGTGGTAGCACAAAGGAGTCGATATCTATAATTATGAATAGTTACACGACACGATACGTGCTGAGTTATTGTACCTTATAGCGCATGTAAACCTGTCTCTAGGTAATATAAAAGACTAGGCAATGAAGCGTAACAATCTGGACGTTGGACGAAAATGCAAGACAATCAAGTGAAAAATGTCAGTGACATTGGTTATAGTTATTTCATTCATTTGACTATATTCAAAAATGCCCTACTGCTGGGCAAAGACCTTATTATTTCCTTTCCATTTCGTTTATTAACTGTCAAAGAAAGTAGTCTAACTCATTGCACCACTACCGTGAAACTATCACGATAAGAAGACGTATTTGATTATAAAAGTCAATAGAATATAAAAGTAACATATGTAATAGACGAAACATACAATACAATTAAAAAAACATATTAACCATATAATGTACCTAAATATAACTGGTAGCAGCATGAGACATATAAGTACGAGCATTACACTTACAAACAAGAACATCCCAAGTAATAACCATTATGCCTACAGTTACCAGATACGATGGTTATAAAACTTAATATTTATTGAAAACAACTACGTTAACGTAGTACTAAAGGTAACAATTACATCGGTTTGTTGCTTTGATGAAAAGTCACCTAACAAGTTTCTTGGCGTCAAATCTAGTTACGTATTGCCATTTTATGTTTAAGAATTGATTGAAAATCAATTAAAACCTGAAGCACTTTACCAGTACATGTAGTCCTTTCAATTTTGATTGTGGGTCTTTTATGAGCATTAATAATGGGAATAAGCTTCTCACCAAGCCGCTATAGAAACTATCTATTTATACTTATTATATAAAGCAGAAGAATTTGTTTGTTTGTTTGTTTATTCCAACTGTTTGCCACAATGACTTTGGATTCTAGGTAAATAATAATATGTATCGCTATTGAAGGAGCGACAAACCTTTGTTAACGAAGTATATAGCTAATTAAATTCTAAGTAAATTGAAGTTGTTCTCAAAATAACCAAATCAAAAAGTTAAACAACTGCCACTCGGAATTTCTACCGTATGGATACATAAATAGCAACTGTTATAGAACGCTCGAGGCTAGATGTCACCTCTGTTGATTAATCGGCTATTAATCTTGGATTATGGTCACTGTTGTTTCGGTTTTAATACTAGATTTAGTTCGGTTATCTTTCGTTGCGGATAATATATCAAAGGTTTATGTATGTAAAATTTTATAGAATTTTTAATATCAATATTCAAATAAATAGTCATGATGTACTACCGAATACATACATTATTATGACTGTATCAATAATGTTATTTTAAGACTACAGCTTTATATATATATATCAGACTAGCTGTTGCCCGCGACTTCGTTCGCGTGAAAATTCAGATGTGTGCCTGTATGAGAATATTTCTTACCTACTCTTACGGCAATCTTACATTGTATTAGTAATAAATATCAGTATAATCCGTCTCTAAGGCGAATCCGATTTAAATCTATTCACCCGCTACCACTAAAACAGACGAAATTTTGCGATATTTAACGAAACTTGCCACTCCTATTTTCCCACTTAATAAGAATAGTTCCTAATTTGGAAATCGTATTATCAAACTCCCATTTAAAAACTATAGAAGCTTTATACAAAATTTTGTTTCCCTTTATACTCCAGGGAAATGAATTTCGCAAAATCCCGTCTTTGAGAGCACCTATTTCCAAAGTTTGAAACTCCTAGCACTTGTAGTTTCTGAGATTTCGTGATGAGTGAGTGAGTGAGTGACCTTTCGTTTCTTTATATGTATAGCTTCTGCCCGCGGCTTCGCTCGCATGAATATAGTTTCTCCAATGGACATTTTTATATTGTTTAAATACTGTTTTGCATACTATTTCTAATCTCACTCTCTAACCTAAAGATATCCCCCGTAAAGCAACATACAATACACAAAGGCAAATTTTCACTACAATAACTTTCCCCTTTCCCTCATTTCCTCTCCCCCTTTCCCCCTTCCCCTCCCGTCCCCTCCCGTCTCTCCTCCATCTCCCTCACTTTACCCACACTTTCCCTCACTTCCCACTCACTCACCCCTCACTTACTGACTTCTCACTTCCCTCACTTTCCCTTACGTCCCCCTCACTTTCCCCTCACTTACCTCTCACTTGCCCTTAACTTGCCCCTCACTATTTCTAATCTCACTCTCTAACCTAAAGATATCCTCCGTAAAACAATATACAATACACAAAGGCAAATTTTCACTACAATAACTTTCCCCTTTCCCTCATTTCCTCTCCCCCTTTTCCCCCTTCCCCTCCCGTCCCCTCCCGTCTCTCCCCCATCTCCTTCACTTTCCCCACACTTCCCCTCACTTTCCCTCACTTTCCACTCACTCTCCCCTCACTTACTGACTCCTCACTTCCCTCACTTTCCCTTACGTCCCCCTCACTTTCCCCTCACTTACCTCTCACTTGCCCTTAACTTGCCCCTCACTTGCTGCCTCCTCACATCCCCCTGAGTTCCCTTTTTCTTTTTTTATTTACACAACGCTATCGAGTCTCAAAGTAAGCATATTATATGCTTGTATTATGGGTTCTAGAATACGGATAAACATACTTAAATACTTTTATTTTTGTAAATACATACATATTATACATAGAAACACCCAGACCAATGCAAATAGACATGTTCATGCTACAAACATTTGCACTGAGCGGGAATCGAACCTGCAACCTCTGCGTGGCAGTCCATACACAGTACCACCGAAATACAGAGGCAGTCGATTTCCCCTTGACTTTCCCCTCCCTTTGCCCTGACTCCCCCTCACTACCCCCGCACTTTCTCCTCACTTTTCTATTCCTTTCCTCTTCCTCCCCCTCCCTCCAATATTCAAGTCGCCAACTTCAAAAGCAAAGATCTTTCCATACAATATTTCATCCCTTATTTCACCCAAATAAATCCAACCCAGTTAAAAAAAAAATATGAGAGAATTTTTTATTTAAATAAAATTACCTATTCCAAAACAAAATTTCAAAGCTGTAAGTTAAAAAATGAAGACGTTTCATACAATCGTTTTCATCCCTTTTCATACACTTAAGGGTTGAATTTTTAAAAACCCTTTCTTAGTACACTTCTAGACATTAATACAAACACACCCTCCAAATTTCAAGTCGCTACGACCAGCGGTTTAGGCTATTTTGAGGCCGTTTTTGAGATTAGCGTGAACAAACGCACAGACAAACTGACAAACAGACAAACAGACAAAAATTTTAACAATCAACAAATGTTTTGGGTTCTATTTGCGTTTATAAAGGTCCCAATAATATTTTGTCTCATATATCTTCCATGTACAGACAGCGACCGGTTACATTTTTATTATATGTATAGATAGATGTTGGATTAGAAATGGGTTAAATGTTTTTTTAGGAACTCAGGAACATCATAGCTTCGCACGAGAGCAATAATTATGATTTAATACATTATTACAAATTTTATAAACCATCCGGGAGATACTCTCTGAACTGTTGTTAAAATCGTAACAAATTCTGTCACTTGGTATAGAAGAATTTAGCGATGAAACGATAGAAGAAAACAGTGTATTTTCTTTATAATATTCAGTGATAATTTTGTAAATGGTAGTCTTAAAAAGTAACCGATATTTATTAATAAATAATTGATGTAATTAGATAAAATTGATTATTCCCATCAGCTGATGCATTCATTATATTAATAAATATGCTGTAGGTACATAAACAATTTGCATGTCCTATTTAGAACACGGCTTTAAATTTAGTCATTTGAAATTCTGCGTAATACGATTATCATTTAATACCATAAATTGTTGTTCTACAAGCCAATAAACTAGTAGTTCTGTGACAGCAACTTTAAAATATTCATATCCAATAACGTTCACTCTGGCAAATATTGGTTTTGGCTTGATTTTTTGTGGCTAAAAATCTGGTTACGAGTATAGTTTTAATATTAGCATTGGTATACCAATTTAATTATGGTTTTCAATAAAGAGAATTTGTGACAGATTCTGTCAAACTGGCTTTATTGAGACTGGCGATAAAAGCTTTACTCTTGGCTTCCAACAGTGTATGTGTCCACGAGAAAACACCAACCAATTGTGGAAGAAATTATAATAGTGGTCGCTTATTGGCTAGCGTTTTTATATCAACTGCAGTAGTTAGGCATTAAAACATTAAATGGTAAAAAAAATCGGTATTAGTCTGTAGTGTTATCTAACCTGTACGACCTGAGACCATTTTTTTAAGGATTTATTTGTTTAACGGACATAAGCTTCTTACCTCAAAGATGAAACTCTATAGGCTTTGTAAAAAGTGATACCGTCTGAATATTAACGCTGTGGACATCTCGTGAGGTGCGCAGCATAAAGTTGAAATGGCACCCTCTCAGGCTCGCTTTTTTTCTTATAGGATAATTTTTATGTCACCACTGAACGTAGATTTCTCGAGGACGCTCGTCTTAGTATCTAACTGCTTGAATTGTGGAGGAGTCTGAGCGAGGATGAGACTGTAGGATGTGTGGTGATATATGGTTTCTGCACCGTCCAAAGTCGAGTACGAGATAATATATAGTTTCCCGAAGAGTCTGTCACACTGTGGGTGGTCTGGTCACACAAGCGGTCATCAAGTTGCTACAGTGCCTATCGAAGATTGTATAGATAGCAGTAAAGTTACCATTAACATCCATAAGCAACGTTATGTAGTGAGTAATTTTATATTTAATTCTTTTAAAAAGCTAAAGAAGAACCTGGCTTCTGTAGAATTTTATCGCTTTATTCAAAATATAAAAAGAGCAAGCTTTAAACAATTATGCGTAGTAAAATCTGTACATATAAAATAAAACATTCTTTATACAGTATCACAATAACCGCGGTAATGACTCGCATACTTTTATGACTACTAAGAATTCATATACCAAGACATCAGCGTAATATTACAGTAAAAATATAAGAAAACAAAGAAATTAAGCAACGTAAGACCGCTACTCGTTATATGGTATATTAAAAAGTAAACTGAACATAAAAGTGGCGTGTGTTATGCAAAAAGCAGACAATAAATTTATTATTATTTGTTAAATAATATTATTATGCTTATTCAACTCGCTGTCGTTAGTACTAC
The DNA here is from genome assembly GCA_963082885.1 of Parascotia fuliginaria. Classification (NCBI taxonomy): domain Eukaryota; kingdom Metazoa; phylum Arthropoda; class Insecta; order Lepidoptera; family Erebidae; genus Parascotia; species Parascotia fuliginaria. The sequence goes on along the minus strand of OY720180.1, from coordinate 4,821,790 downwards.
ATAATTAATTTACCTAATAAATATAACTATTGAGAAATTAAAAACTGATACGAATATTAACAAAAAACCAAGCACATAAAACAGTGAATAATAATCATCATGTCATCGGCAGTGGTCTCTATTAGTAATCTACACGCACCTTTGCGCCATTCTCAGCCATTTTGTACAAATCAATAATATAAAAGAAAATAACAATATTACCTAAATTATTAACCAAAATAATGTAATACAATTCTATTTTAAAAGTAAGGAAGCCATAAAAAAGTCTTATTGACAAAAATTGGCAGTGTTTTACATAATGCGGTCCAAATTACAACTTATGCGTAAATAAATGAAAATCTGATTGCATTTGCGGTGGCGGAGGATAATTGAAAAAATGTCTCTTGAATTGTTTGCAACGGGTCTTAAGGTCTGTAATAAGACGGGATTATATCCTCTGTTATTTTTGTTGGACTGACTATAGATACTTAGGTAGCAGGGATCATTTTATAATTTATAAACATACGGGAATTTACGCGATCATGCTTTAGGTATTTACATACCTTATTTTGCTTGACGTTTCGACCAGGTTACACCGGCGACATTGGTCACAAGCACGTCGTGGTCGTGGTCACATCGCTTCAAGTCTGCTTGTAACCCAAGGCCGGTTTATAAATTATATCATGCAACGCGAAAGTATAAAAGGGATCATTTTGATGTTTACGTATGTTTACGTTTGATGTTGTAAGGTCATGTTTATAGGAACTGATGGCCCTGTAAAATATTATGTAGGTAGGTATACTTAATGTATACTTAAATTGGCAAGTTATGAATTTATTATTTAGTATGATAACACGATGCAGTCGCAAAATGGGCTAAAACTAGTTTGAATACCGTTAATTTTATTTAATATTAGACGTTACAAATAAAGCAGGGAGTAGAAATCTGGTAGGTAGAAACCTTGTTAATCAAGAACACCATAACTGTATTAAACAAGCTTTGGCAAAGTGAACTTTAAGTTAAACGAGTTACAAGTGTTTTTCGTGTAGCTTATTTTATGCACTTACGATATGCTTGCTTGCAAAAATGGCTGTATTATAATTATTTAGCAAAGCGGTATGTAGTTTAAAAACAGTTTCTAGGTGGCATTAGGACCAGTTTTGTTAAGGATGAGAAGTCTGGATGGACTTCAAGTTGAAAACTGGCCAAAAAAAAACAAAACTTCTACAAAAAATAAACATAGTATTTCGATTAAAAATCATAATTATTATGGAATATATATATAGAATGTAAAAGTTAAAGATGACAAAGTGCGAGAGCTGTAATCATTAATATTATTTTAAATAAATCTTTCAAAAGTATATTATTAACTGTAATTTATATCTAATATTGACGTTGTCAAGTCAATTAGTTATCTAAATTTAAGTAGGACTTTTCTTTAAGACTTTAAATTACTTTACGATTGGAATCAAAATGTTCTAAGAGTTTTCAGTTTTACCTAATAGATAAGAAAAGTTGTATAGTTTAAAGTAAATATGAAATAATGTTTCTTCTAAATTCAGTTCCTATTAGGTACAATTTATTGTTAGCGTATAAAAAAACATTGTAGAGTATATACAAACATCATCATCGTCTCTTCAAACGTAACATATTCGCAATAAATTGTCGACATAAAAAGTACAAAATAGTGCACTAAATAACCTATAAATTGAAAATTTTAAAATACCCGACATAGTGGATATTATTAGTCAAGCCCTTTCATTTGATACCCATGTTGAAGAAGTTGTGAAAAATATTTTAGTGGAATCTAAAGAATCTCGAACCAAATGAGTTAACACTTCATACATTTGTCGCTCAATTAAAGCCTGGAACTCTTTGCCAGTGCATGTGTTCCTTTGATCCTGGGTCTTTTAAGCGGGGCGTGAAAAAGCATCTCACTAAGCCGCCTTAATGGAGGCTACCATACCAATAGTTTAGCTTTTGGAATGGTCTCCACCACTTCTGAATTCCACTGACTGCTTACCATCAGGCAGAGTGGAGTCACTTTGGTAGACTAATATAAAAAAAAATGCCATTTTGTGGCGGCGGGCATCTTGGACCGATTTTCATGATGATAACACACACACACACACACACACACACATCAAACTTATAACACCGTTCTTTTTGCCTTTTTGCGTCAGGGCTTAAAAATGATTGTCTTCAGATTATGTAATAGAGTTTTAGTTAAATTATAATTTATTTAATAAAACGTATTACGTAACGACTTGACATAATTCTATTCGAATAACACTCTTGTACTCGTAGCTAATAAAACACTGTGTCCCAAGAAACCTCTCTTCATACAAATATGTATATTTTCTAAGCAAGTGTTCAAACTTATTTTTATTCTATGTTTGTACTATCCTGAACAAATATTTATCGAAAACGAATAAAGGCCATAGCTTCAATTAAACCGTATTGGATTGTTGATAATAATATAATATTGATAATATCGGAAGAATTTGTAATAAAATTAAACAATAATGTAAAGTAATTGATAATGTGATGTAACCTAATTGAATAATGTAGTGGGTAGCCTCATATAATATATGCTGTAACATTTACTAGAAAAGTATGAATCAAAATTAATAATTATAATTAGGAATGTAACTCTATAAGAAACCAACAAGTGGCAATGCGCATGTTTTATTTTATACTAGCTGCGCCCTGCGGCTTCGGCCGCGCAAAAAAAAATATGTGTTTATTTAATGTAACTCGGGAATCAAAGCGATTTTCGGTATAAAAAGTAGCCTATGTCCCGAAATCAAATCTATCTACATACCAATTTTCACCGAAATCGGCTTAGCGGTTTTAATTTAATATGGTGGTTATGTATTCTAAAACTTTTTAAATCACCGCGCAATTTTCTTAGTTTTTTTTTCATAAGAACCTTCTCCTGACAATAACAAACACAACAAAAAAGGGAATTAACGAAATTGATCTAGCCGTTCACGCGTGATGCCATGACCAATGGAAATAGGGATTCATTTTTATATACATAATATAGATATAGATAGATATATTTTTCTGAAATCAATATTTCCTACATTAAATAAGCTGATTTCAAAGCTACCAAAAACAAAAACAACACAAAAATAAATAAAAAACTATACTATACCTTCGATAGTAGCATGCAATAATTCAAGTGGACAAATAGCAATTGCAAATAAGGATGCCCCAGATACAACAAGTGCATTCGCATTGGCTACCTAACGTCTTCTTTTGTCATCTAACTGGCGGCCATTAGCTACAATTAGCTATAGCTGAACGAACTTAACGAGCCAATTGTACGGAACGAGTAATAATGAATATTGTTGATCATCTAAACGTTTATCTGCTGGATCTAACAGGCGATCGTCGAGATAAAATTAGTTTTCATTATTGTTTCGTTTTCAATGTGCTTTGTTAAATTAGTGTAGGTGTTTCATGATTTTTATCTGTATTTTAGATAAAAAGTTAGCAAACTTTTATAATATATAACCGCACACATACACGCTTATAAATACACCCTATCACACATAAACATGCTACTTGCAATTTTTCATTATTTAATTTGGTTTACTGCAAATTGCAGTCTAAATTTTTGATATACCTAATATGTATATACATATTAGGTATATCAAAAATTTAGACTGCATAGATAGATGGTTCAGTTAAAGACACAAAATTAATCTTTATTATTGATAAAACTTGGTATGATACCCACGTTTCTAATTCTTACTGATTCAGAGCTCTAATAGCTCATTACTACACTATTACCTACTAGTCTGAAAGTACACATCAAGGTTCCCCGAAACAAATTAAACGCGTCAACGGCACAACAAGTTATCTCTTCGATCTTGTTTCTAGATCGTTGTCAAGATAAAATTAGTTTTCATTAAAGTTAATTAGAAAGGGTTATGTTTATGACCACCTACGTAATCGTTTGTAAGGATATTTCGTACGTGCATAAAAGACGGACTTTTAGGGTTATGTCTTCCTTCATTTTATAGGAAGAATCTTGGAATTAGGAACTGAACTAATTTTATTTATTTTTTTCACAGGAATACATTTACTTACATAAATCATCATCTGCAACAACAATGTAAGATACTATAGTCAGACAATCTCTGGGGGTAAATTACAAATGAAATCAAATCAATATTATACAATATCGAGCCTAGCGTAAATGACCGAATAGTAATAAGTAAAAAATGTATGGAAAAACAAATAACGCCTTTAGTGTTTATTCTAAGTACCGTACTAATTTTTGTTGTCATCGTTAGAGCCACGGATTCAAAAAAAAAAAAAATAAATTATTTTTTTTTAGTACCTGCTATTAACCAAAAACATCTATAGTAAATTGGCTAATACACTCAGATTTATAACGTTTTTCTGTTCATTTTGTTTGATTAAAAACCAACCGCTTCTATTTAATAAACCTTCTGTCACAAGAGATTTTACGAATATAAGTAGGTACAATAGATGACTACAAAACCACTCTGATTTCAAAACTACCTGTCGGTGATTTGTCCCGTGTTAAAATCAAACCAGAGTGACAGCTTTGACATGTTTGAAATTTAAAATTCTATGTCATATTTTTTTAAGAATTTCAAGTTGCATTGACACCGGCTGTATGCAATGAGTCACAAATCATTACAGTTAGAGAGTTATTATCTTCTGAAACATTTCCGCTCTAACGAGTTTTTGCTCTGTTGATCCTACAAGTACTAAACTGGTATGTAGATAGATTCACATAGGCTACATTTTATCCTGAAAGTCGGTCTGGTTCCTGAAGAAGACAAAATAGACTTTAGGTGCGGGCGAAGCCGTGTGCAACAGCCAGTATAACTAACATACACAGTTCGTTCATCATGGAAGTCCAACCTTGAATATTTTCACTCTAACATTGTCTCGACCTCATGTCTAAGGTCCTACTGGTCGAGTTAATAACAGAACGTAAAAAATATTTTTGTTCATGGCTGCACGTTTCATCAATATTCATAATTCAACTCTGGTATTCTTTCACAGTTTGACTTTTTAGTATATTCCTTTTCTTTTTAAATTTTATTCCTCTTGAAACAAAGATCATCACCTTTTGTACTTTGCTAGTGTAAATAGTTGTGGTTGGTTAGAGTAAGTACCATTGTTTTAGTTTCATTCGAGGAATCTCGTCAAAAATTTTGGTCTTTAGTGGTCTTTAGTTCAAATATGAACTGATAGAATTATAGTAAATAATAGAACACAAACATAACTGATATACGGCAACAAATTTTCGGTCAAACAGTACCTACAAAATAAGTTGTCATTCTATTATCTCCATCCCAAATTATATTACGTCTTTGAACATAAGTTTGCGAAGAAAAGAATTTTATGCCTCCGTAATTTGTTTGCAAAAAGTAAAATCGTAATAAACTTAGTTTCATTTCATTTAATTTGGTGATTGCTTTTTAGATTACGAACCGATTTGTAAATTAAATTAGATTGAATAAAATACTTCTAAAGGTAATATTTTATATTTGTAATAATTGTTAGCCACGGCACTGCGACGTCGTAAATGGTTACTCGTATCGTGAGAATGAATTAACGACTGAATAAATACGGTTACAGAATACTAGCGGCCCGTCCTGACTTCGTTCGTGTTAAACTGTATATAATTTAAATGCAGCCTATGTTCATCTAGAATTCGCTTCTTTTAAATAGTGAAGGAATTTTTAAGATAGGTTCAAGACAAGCTAGCAAAATTCGCATTCTCTCTTTGTTTCATCATCTTTATTCAGAGTGACCTTTTTGAAAAGTCAAACAAATTTACTTTTGGTGTTCTTTGTTTACGTCCTCTTTTTAACTGACTTCAAAAAAAGGAGGAGGTTTCTCAATTCGACCGTATATATTTTTTTTGGTAATCGTGTCACTTATTCTTTTCGTTACTATTTACTTCGCTTCTATATACTTCTATTCATTTATTTTTGCTTACATATGTCATGCCTTTTATTTTATCCATTTATTCATATATAAAAAGTTTTAGTAATATCCGCAGTTTTGAACAACAGTTTTTGAACGTCCGCTATTTGATAAATACACATCCTCATTAGTTTTCTTGATTAACTTCCTTTTCTAATAAACCATTTCAATCAACAAAACTAATCTTTATTTTCCTTTCTGGTTTCACAATAGTTTAGTATAATATGTATACCAATATTTGATTTTACTGTTAATTCAGATAGATAAGTCTTCCAGAATTGATATTATTTATTAAACGGTAAATCATAAGTTGCAAAAAGTTTGCTAAGCTTATCGTAACAAGTTATTATAATTATTAACTGCTAATACAAAGTAAAAGTTGATACAAAAAATCAACTATTGTTTCTTATACTATTGACAAACAACGCAAGTTGCGTAATATTTCATATTATTCACAACACATTAAACGATGCTGTCATCTAAAATGTTCACTAACACATTTTACGACCATATTTCTAACTGCATCAAAATAATTCCCAGTAGCTTTACTATTTATAGCTCTATTAAGAACTGTAACAGTTTGATGACATTAATTAGAGCCACTCTAATCGTTAACCCATTTTCGCTGTAGAAACGGAAGGGTAAAGAACCGAATTCATTATTCCTTTCAAATGAGTCAATTCAAATTTTCTTAACTGCTTTTAGAATTCGTCAATTCCTCGTTTACACAGTTTTATTCGTGTCTTGTTTTACAAAGTTATTTGTTCTTGCATTAATGTTTTTTCTATAAATCACATTTTTCTTTTGGCGTGTTTACAAATATTGGCGAGTATATTTTTATCGTTATATCGTGCCTGCGGTTACCCTATTAAAATTATTAAATTTATTTTGTGCATTTGAATGAACGTGTTTCATATTTAGTTACTTAATAATTATTAATCATGAAGTTTGTTTTATTATACTTAAAACTGACGTTGGAAGTCAACTACGTCAGTTTTATGTAAAATTATTACTAATTTTCATTTTATATTTTATCGATTTGCTTTTATTGTTATTATTAAACGTATGTAATTTTATCTTTGCATCTACATCTATGGATAGTTTATATTTTCCAATAATAAATAAAATACCTATAATGAAATTAATTTTCTCAAGTCTCTAGACTTAATAGGTTTTCTTATCTATACCGTTGTTAACACGTCCTTAATTACTTTTAACTACGTTGTCAAGTACACCATGTCGTCCTTATCTTGAGTCGCCATTAGGAGCTATTATTTGTTGTGTAAGACGAGAGAACGTAAGAATGAACGAGTATTATGTAGCGTGCAAAGAAAACAATTTAATGGGTATATTTCGTAGTAGTTGCTGGTCGCCCACTTAACAGTAACCTGAGAGTAAAGCTGTTAGGGTTATGTTTGGTGTAACTAAATATTCCCGGAAAGAAGCATTTCTGTTCTACTTTATTATTTGCACAACGTTCTAAATATACTTCTACTCGTATATTCACTAAAACTTTTAAATTACAGTGCTGCAGAAAAAAGAACTGCCAGTTTTATTCAAATTAAACTTAAAATTTTGAAGGTATTGCATAGGATACACTTACAATAATAATGTGTATACAGTTATAATATTAAAATGAGGTAGAGGCGGTTGTAGATCCACGCTGATTTCAGCATGAATGGACCGGATCGTCCGGGGAAGTACTACCCTCTCATAGAAGGTCGACTTAAGAGTAGTAGTATCCGTACTACTGCGTTTCGTTCGGTGAGTGAGAGCGCCGGAGGCCCAATTTCCTCCCTTTCCTCTTTCCTCGCCTCCCTCATTCCCTTCCCCTAACCCCATTCCCAGCCGCCATAGTGGAGATCACCATACCAGCAGTTTAAGACGATGGCTTTTAGTATAGTGGCCGCCACTTCTGGATTCCACTGACTGCTTACCATCAGACGGGGTGGAGTCACTTTGGTAGGCTATAATATAAATAATATATAAAAAAAGAGGCACCAAATTTTTATAAAAAGTAAGCTATTTGAACTTTTTATCCAATAGTAACTAAATTGCCAAGATTTAATATGTTATACTGCAATTTATTCAAAATAAATTATATTTCTAACCTAATAGATAACTCAGTTCAAAATCTAATTTATTTTTCATTCTTTTAAATTATAATTATTATACATAGAGTTTGACATTTTAAAGCCTTTAATTTTATTTCGCCCATCCTAATGTTGCTTAATCAAGTTTGTACTTCGCGGTTGCAGGACACGTGCATACAAGCCACGTGACTTCGCACATTACAGATAAGCAAACTGCATAAATTGCGTATTCTATTAGATCATAGTCACTAATCTTCATTGCTAAGTCTCCATCTATTATGTATGAGAAAATATTATTTAGCGTTAAATAACCGATCCCTAACAATTTTATACTCATTTGGATTACGTTATGTATTTTTATCGGGGTCTCACACACAGGGTCAGAAATCACAACGGTATTGAATTATCATTTGAATATGATATATGGGGTACTACTTAAATCCGGGGTGCAGACAATCGCTGTGAAATTGTTTTGGGGTACGTTTGGTTAGATAAAGTGAATTATTGCTTCGATCTTTGATACAAAGAAAACGAATGTGTGATGTTATCGCTGTTTGATATATCTATTGAATAAATGGGCACTATATCTGCACTATATGAAGGCAAATAATATTTAGTCAAGCCTTAAAGCAAATTAGTATAATGCCGACATAGCATTATACACACATTAACATTATTAGGAAAACCATTAGCAATATTTAAAACCCAAAATAGTTGATCTTGGTGCATAGGATAATAATAATAATAATAATACCAGCCTGTTTTACTGTCCCACTGCAGGGCAAAGGCCTCTTCTCATATAGAGAAGGAATGAGCATTAATCACCACGCTTGCTCAAGGCGGATTGGCAATTTCAGACTTTTAAGTCCAGGTTTCCTCACGATGTTTTCCTTCACCGTCAGTCAGAAATGTCCAAGATAAACTTAGAAAGTACATATGATTTGAAAAATCACATTTGTACTTGCCCGGATTCGAACCCACTACCTCGTGTTTACGAATCGGGTGCCTTATCCACAGGGCCATTTCGACTTTTGCATAGGATATTGAAATATAATTTGTTTAATTTTCCTTATTGTATAAATCTTGGATGTTCACATTTTAACACTAATAAATAACTCAAACAGTAAATAAACTGGGATAAAAGTCACTACATATAATAACAATCTCAATATAATTAACAAAACCCATACGACTGCAAGATCAAGCTAATAATATCTCCATTTATATTCTCAAAACAAATATATCTTTGGAAGCCCGACAGTATCCAAACACCAAAAACTAAAGTTTTCCAATAAATTTTAAATTTAGGATATTAAGGAAACAGTGGGGCAAGTTAAAAGCAATTTGTCTCTAAATAGCTCGTCGCGGTAGGCTCATAACAGCTGCGAGGACTCAGTCGAAGCAAACAATTAAAATATCCGACTAATGGAGTCGGAAGAATCCTAAACATGTTAATGAACATGTCGCCTTGTCCTCTATTAGTTCGCACCGCAATTTTAGGAAAAACGTCTCATCAATTATCTTTGATAGGCGAACTTCCTTGTCAGTTTTTTTAATTACCTGTCAGGTCTCATTTCTGTATTTTCCAGAAGCAGTTTATAGATTTAAGAAATATTTCAAAATGTATTAAAAAGATTTTTTAACTGAAAGTTAAAATGCAAGTTTTAACTTTTATTATTAATTCGCATACTATGTTAATTTAACAATCATACCACTAAATCCAAATAAAATATACACGAAAAATACACATCACGGCTTTATCCAAACAGAATTGAGGCCCCAAAAATACCGCATAATCCGCAGCAAATTCACGATACATAGCATAGCAACAATATCATTATACAATACCCATCCACAATAACCTATCTACAGACCACGTGTTGATTTTGGAGCAAACGAGGGTCCTATAGACCTCAACGACAATAATAGAAATATGCAAATAACAGCGGACAGTAGAGATGATATTCAAACAAGATTACGAGAGTAAACGTCGACAGACGAAATGTGAATGTTCATAAATCTAGAGCGGGTCTGGGTAAAGCAAACATTAGTAAAGGGTTATGGGATTTTATAAATTTTAAGTACTCAGGATTTATAAAGATTTGGGAGGTATGATATATATTTTAGAAATATTTATGGTTTGAATTAGCAATATAAATTATAATTACAAAAATATTCTACTTCATTTTTTTGTATGTTATTCGCAAAAAAACATTAATTAAAATGCAAAAGTAGCAGCGGTTGTGGGGAACAAATACTGGTAAATATTGTTAGACCTTTAGTTTTAAAATAGGGATAATACGAGCCTGTTACTGTCCCACTGCAGATACAGAGAAGACATGAGCAGTATCATCATCTTTAATACCAAAAATTGCAAATTCACTGCTATAGGGAATCAGATCGGAATAACTTAATTTGTAGAGGATTAGAACTGAATTAAATAATAATAATAACCAGAGACGATAAGACCTGGGGGAATCTGATCGGAATAACTCTTTTTTACCTAGTTATAAATACAATCATGTTAATTTTCACCTTATTGTGCATTAAATTTATTTATTTTTATTCTTCTGTATATCGTTGTTTAGTAAGTTACGGAAAGTGTGATGTAAAAATTTGCTTATATTGATCTTAATTTAATAAAAACGTCTTACTTTTGTTGACTATTGAATTGTGTTGTGATTCATATTGGTACAGCTTGACAACTACAGCTTATTACATTCTTTGAAATGATTAGTTTGAGTATGTATTTTATACCTATAGGAAGCGAGTTAAACTCTCTATTTTAATTATTTATCTGTTCTCTTAAATTTTATAATTTAACTAGCTTTCTGCGGTGCAGTTTTACCCAAGTCTTATTTACTGTTCTGCTCCCGTTGCTAGTAATGTAGTGTGATGTTACTAAGCCTATAACCTTCCTCGAGAAGTGGGCTATCATACGCAAAAAGATTTTTCAAATCCGACTGGTAGTTCCAGAGATTAGCGCGTTCAAACAAACAAACAAACTCTGACGCTTTATATAATAGTATAAATTAGCATTAGTTGTTCAGGATGCGGTAAAATATTTAAGTAAGAATTAGTAAAAGGGTACGAAACATTTATCATAAAAATTAATTATTTTGGTTAAATAAAAACAAATAAACAACAAAATAAATTTGGTCAAATAAAAACTAAGAAACATCAAAATAAATTTGGTATAATGAAAACAAAAAAATTAATAACAATTGTCTCAAAAATCTGTCAAAGATATCTTGGGGATCAGACCGGAATAAAATATTTATATAAATTACTCTTTTGTTTCTGATCGCCTGTACGGGAGATCAGAACGGAATAGAAAATAAAATTAAAATAAACCGATCCCCGGGGATCATATCTGGGGGATCAGACCGGAATAACTCATATAAATAAATAACAAAAATATAATAGATAACTGAACTTTTTTCAATTTCAGAAACAAAATACTTTGCTGCAGGCCTTGAGGAATTCAAACAGTAAATAAAATTGAGATTAAGAAAGTGACAGTTTCAATATAAATAATGCATATTACTTTGTAAGACGTAAATACTTCAAAGTAAGGTATAATGCAATTTTTTTTTTATTCAAGAAAGCAGTATAGTAAGAAAATTATGTTTGAAATTCCAATACCAACCCCAACAAAATATTACATCTATAAACAAGAATAGTTAAGCCCTATTTCAGTAAACATGGGATCATTGACTTCAGATGTATCACAGCAGCGACTTTATTCTAAACTCATGGCGACAATATGGAAATAAATAATTTTCGGACTTAATACCCGTAACACGAGCATGCAAATACGGGACAGATACGTACAAATAACGTGAATGTCCTCGTATGAGCTTTAACGCAAATGTATCCATAAGCCGTCCAGAGAGCAGAATCTCTTAATTTACGCCCCAAAGGGATTTGCTAAAGCCAAACATTGTTCGCTAATTATAACGAGACGCATGTGCTCTTTGTCCCACGAGGATCTCCAACTTAACGAGTAACGCTTTAGCTTGTGTGAAATATTCCAACGGATTTTAAAATATTTTTATTTTCAAAAAGTTTTCATGTAGTTTTGAAATTCAGTTCATATACCTAAAGCGACCACCGATTTTAAACAAAAAATATGTTTGAAATGTCTGCAGTCTACAATATAGAATCCTTTTTCTTCGCATGTGATGGATCGTAAAATACCTATGACTACGGGAATATTAGAAAAGGGCAGCAGCGTTACGTGTATAGTAAATGTTATCTTACTACGGTCGCCAACCGGGAGCTTACTAGCGTAAGTGTGTCAACTTTGATAAATTTCTGCCTTCGGGAGAAACCCATGTCGTGATGATGTGTGTGTTTTTACTTTCTTATGAGACAGACATTGTTTTTATTACAAAATATATTAAAAAAGTACTACCTCATCTTCTTAATTAAACAGTAAACATAATAATATAGAACAATATTCAAATATAAACAATAAGCAAAGTACATTTAGAGTCTAGACATCATAATAACACAATTAAATATTATTACTTAAATAGGCTAAGAGTAATGTTCAAAGTATAGAATATATGCACATGACATGAGATCAATATTTAGTTAAAATAAAAAAATCAAGCCCATAAGGGATATTAGCACGTGGCCGAATCACACCCTAATGTCGCTTCAAAAATTCTATAACCACCTATCAGACAAACCCATCTGCATACAGTACATGTTTCTATTAAAACCGCATTTTTCACAAAATTGAGCTATATCACGTTGTAATAAGAGTTATTGAGATTGATAATAATGTTAAATGCAAACTTGTTAGTAGGGTGAGCTAATCTGTCAGCTGAGCCGCTGGAGATCGTCTAAAAGCTGCGCCCCTCTTTGCTATTGTTTATTTAGGATGGCGATTCGCGGTGAAGGCTCGTTTTTGAGGCGTCCGCTAATGCGATTGTCCGTTAGCCACGAAGTGCTGTGAAGAGCAGAATGATATGCTGATAGCACTCTGAAGTGGTTACTGCGGTAATGATGGGGACGATGTAGATATTAATCCTATGAAATAAACATCCAAAGGGTTTTATGGAGTTATGAATGAGAACTTTGACTTGAGTGTGCATAATACTGTTTTGATGCTATTATAATTTGTAGTTTGAAGAGAAATTGATAGTTGCCAGATTATTTTGGTAATTTGAAAATTTCGAGTTCTATCATTAAATTTTAATTAGCTTTCATCATTTATCTGTATTAATATGATTATTTCTTTTAAAACGAGTACTACATTTATTTTACTTAATTTTCTTTGCTTTCTTGTGAAATACACAAGAGTTCTCTTCATCTACACTTGAGTAATGTGTAGTCATCACTTGCATATTGGGTTACTCAAACACCTTTCAAAGCAAACATCTTTCGCAAGAGAATTTTCAATTACAACTAATAATAGTGCACACAAAACTAATTTCGTTTGACCTTTTGTGGGTGTTAAATCTTGCAACTATTAGAGCGTAGGCTTAGCCCTAATCGTATATAGCTCAGGTAAATCCACAAAGATAATAGCAAAAACAAGTCACTCATTACGGTTTTTGTGTATCATCAAGTCTGTTGGCATTATTCGAGTAACTGGGATGTAACATGCGAAATACGACAAGATAATGAATATATTGAGCAGATAAAGTTTCAAGTGTTAGTAGCAACGAAAATGCATAAATAGCTTTTCAATTTAGTAAAATAGTTATTACATAAGTTAGTTTAGGTTAGGTTACTATGGGGCTGATATTGTAAAAAGCCTCTAAAAAAATTAAGATTTAAACAGGAAAAAAAAATTAGTAAAATGGATCACAAGAAAATGCATGTTAGGAATTTAAGGTTAATGAATTTAATTTTTGATACGAGGGCATCATTATGTGTACGTTTAAATATGACCTGCTTGGCTTGGGTATCTAATACGTCTATCATAATCACTTAATTAGTAGCACAAATATATGTGGTTTCGACAACAAAATTTTAGTTTTTATTATGGTGCCAATGCAGATACGTAACAGTGTAAACTATGTACCTAGGTTCATTAGCGGCCGTTACTATATAACACCAGGTGAGCCATTTATTTTTTGCCATCATTGACAAAATTATTAATAATACATATTTTTGAACACCCAACAAGAATACGTTTTACCATATTTTAAGCACGAAAGCTCTTTGTATCTAAGTACATTTATAACTTTGTAAAATCTTTAATAATAAAAGTAAGCAAAAATGGAATAAGAAAGGGTATGAAATCAATTACGTGCCATTTCGCATGTATATTATTTTAGTCCCGGGTCAGATTCAGTCGAAGTTCGGCAATCACGGGACGGTCCCTAAAAGCAGACAAAAGCACAATTAAGTACAGCAGGGACCGATAACAAAAGACCGGAGAGCACACAATTTGTTGCAGCCCATCTTTATCTGGCCCACTATTGACCCTTTACCCTAATTCATAGTGATCCACCCTCTTTGTATGATTGTGGTATAATGTATGCCATACTCTAAATATTAGCTTACTGGAGTTCAGTCCAAAATGTTGTTTGTTAGAATTTATTCTGTGGTTCATATGATGAGGAAACGACAATAGGTTTCACCAATAATATATTATTATTCTTCGATGTGAACAAAACATGTGGTCGGAGTTTGCGTATTATCACGCTTTAGTGACATTTTGAGAGTGATTCGCGTATCTTTATTCGTGGGGTGTTCTACCGTCACTAATGATACGTCGTTAGTTTCAGAGCACACGTGTATTAATGGACTCTAATGTTATTAAATATCATTTACATTTAAATTGGCTCCTTTACTTAATCCCATAGACGCAGATATGGGTAAGAGCGTGTTTCTTAGAATGTATTCCGTATATATTTTATTACACAAAGAAATGTAATTATGTAGTGGAATTTAAAATGTAAATAACGTAATCTATGTTTAATTTATAACACCGATTGCGTGATACCGAACGTACTACATGATACCATTACCAATCTTAATCAGTAAATTATTATGGTGATAATCTTTTTAAATATAAATATATTAACCAATTGAACAAAATAAAAGTTGTTTTTAAAATGTCACCAAGAATACAAACTATAGACGTAAAATTTACATGTTGAACGCAACGTTTGAGCATTCGTAGTTATTTTGTAGTTTTTTTTTTCTAAAACGTGTCGTCCACGATGTCACCGTAGCGTTTCACTCCACACCTTTGCATTCGTTCCATCACCACTCATTCCACGTCAACGCATGCACTAATTAGTTGACACCCGACACCGTCGCTGGAAACACGTTTCTAGCTCCCATAGGAAACTTTGGCCGCAGAGGGAACAAACCAGGTGTGAAATTGACTGACTCTCGTTTTATTTTTAGTTAACAAAACTTGTCCATATCAAAAATTAATACACAAGTTATACCTCCAAATTTCTATTACGATTATTTGAGAAGCGAATTAAAAATTTTATTCAGAGATTTTTCTGTTTTAATAATAAATTTTCTACCCTAGCGTAATGTATTTGAAGAAAACTAACAAAGGAACCGTAACAACAAAGAAACTACTTTTATCGGTTCTAATTAAAGAAACTTGTATAGCATACAAATTAATAAAAGTTTAAACATTACCGAGAAAAGGCCGCAGAATTTCCTGTAGTCAGGTACGAAATAGAACGGAACACAAAGCATCGCTCGTTATAGTGTCGCAATCACAAACTTCGCCCTTTTGTCGAGCTCTGTTCAAAACGCGACCGAATGTACTAATTAGTGCGCCCCGACTTATTTGCTGAGTGCAATAGAAAGTTCTTGAACGGGTCTGGTTGACCTGCGGTTGCAGACGGCGTGTTGAATCGTTCACCTTGCCACTGTCTGAAGTTCGGACAGTGGTTTTCCTTTGTTTTGTTTCCCTATTAACTTAGGTACAAAGACCACGTCTGGTCACATGTGGAAACATGTTTAATGCATTTTGCTTGGTAAACTATTCTACCAGAATCTACCAAAATGAAAAGAAAACAGATTATAAAAAAAGTTCCAACAAAACGCATTTCTAGTACTAGCTTTCCCATCTGGTTCACCCCATCATTGATACATATCTTTAAAAATAAAAACAAGGCGTGGACCAAATGGAAAGTATATAAAAATAAATCGGATTACTCCTTATTTTCTATGTTTCGGGATAGGTTTAAAAAACAATCACATATATGTTACAACAATTATATTAATTCGGTAGAGGACGGAATACTTAAAAACGCAAAATATTTTTGGTCGTATATAAAAAACCGTCAAAACCAATCAGACATTCCACTTAGCGTTTACTATGGTAACACAAAGACAAATAATCCTGAAAGCATCTGTAATCTATTCTCTTCTTTCTTCCATTCAGTTTTCCAATCCTCGGATGTGTCGGAATCATTTTGTATTGAGAATATAGCTGACGTAGATACTGAGTTTCCGAATGGTGGTATTATTAGTGATATACATCTATTAGAAGCAGACGTCCTGAAAGAACTTAAGGCTTTAGATACTACTAAAGGCTCAGGACTTGATAATATTCCCCCAATTTTTCTTAAAAACACCGCTGTAACCATATACAAGCCTCTAGTCATATTATTTAACAAATGTTTAAGGGAGGGCACATTTCCCGCCGTATGGAAGTCTGCCAGAATAACGCCGATACACAAAGGAGGTCCAAAAAGTGACATTACTAACTATCGACCAATCTCAATTCTACCCACATTATCTAAACTTATGGAGAGGTTGGTGCATAATGCCATTTATCCAATATTGCATAACGCTATCATTCCACAACAGCATGGTTTTGTACGTAAACGCTCCACTATTACTAATCTTACAGTATATACTTCGCAATTATTTGACAATTTAGATTATAACAAGCAAACGGACAGCGTTTATACAGACTTCCGAAAGGCATTTGATCGGGTAGATCACAGAATATTATTAGAAAAACTTGCCTTTAACGGTATAAGGGGTAACCTTTGGAGGTGGTTTAAATCATATGTTATAAATAGAACGCAAAAGGTCGTCATCAATGGGTACGAGTCTGATACGGTTGTCATAACGTCCGGAGTACCACAAGGCTCTATCTTAGGCCCCTTGCTGTTTATCCTCTTTATTAACGACGTACATGTCTGTTTTCAGCATTGTAAATTCTTATTATACGCAGATGACCTAAAAATTTACCAAACCATAAACGATCTAAACGATCATAACAAACTTCAAGAAGACCTGCATAGATTTAACAACTACTGTATTGATAATAAATTGCAACTCAGTCTCAATAAATGTAAATTTATTACATTTACTAGAAAGCGGTCTTTTAGTACATTTAATTATTCCATAGGCGGCCATTACCTTGATAGAGTACAGAACATACGCGATCTTGGAGTCACATTAGATACAAAGCTATCGCTGGATGCTCACATCGATAATATCTGTAGTAAGGCTTATAAAATGTATGGTTTTGTCCTACGAAGTAGCAATGACTTCAAACGCCCACAGACATATCTGCATCTATATAAGACTTTAATTCGCTCACAACTAGAATACGCTGTATCCATATGGGACCCTATGTATACGAAATACTCTGACAGCCTTGAAAGAGTGCAAAAAAAGTTTCTACGCTGCATACACTATAAACTATGCTGTCACAGCTACCGGTCTTACCCTAAATTATTACTAAAATATAAGCTCCTAGATCTAAAATCTAGGAGACTACAATTACAAGCGATGTTTTTGTATGACGTCTGTCATAATAAGTATGACTGCATTGATATTGTCAATAGTATTAGCTACACAGTGCCTACCAGAGTAAATACACGAGCCTGTCGTAAAATTCCATTATTCGCGACACGAACATCGCGCACTAATGCAGGCAAGCGCTCACCTATTTGTCGCATACTTGACTGTTATAACAGCAACTTCAGTCATATAGACATTCATGGAAATGTTGTAGGCGCGTACAAACATTTAGTATTTAAGAAACTACACAACCTAGTACCTAGCTTGAGTTGATCACAACCTAATTTAATATTTTATATTTTATCAAACATTATTATACTATTCTACACTGCATTTTTCGCATTAGACGTAAGTGAACATGGTATTGTTGATGTGCAAAAATGGTACCTACTCTTAATGTATTTTTGTATACCTATCCGTGGTGAACGGTGTGGATATCACGATTATTAATTTCTAAGATATTAGTACTTTAAGCATTTGTTATTGTGATATTGTTTGTTTACCCAATAAAGTGAAAAAAAAAAAAAAAAAAAAAAAAAAAATTATCATAATTTTCCTCCACGCCTTCTGAAAACTAAATCAAAGTTTGTTTCCAATAAAACCGCTCAATATGTACATCGAATAATGTCAGTCATACCATGATATAAGAAAGCGGTAAGAAATTCATCCTATTCAGGGTCGCCACTGATGAAGACGCCTACCAGACGTGGGCCGCTTTTTTTTTTTTTTTTGTTACGTTGGAAATGCATTACGCATACGCACCCGCCCGGGCAAGGCGGGGGTTATGTCGGACTCTCCGACCGCACTCAAAGCGCGGCCAGCATACCGACTAAAACCCACGGTGTTCCTCCAGACGGCCAGAGTGTCGGGGTCACGGGAGTCGCTTGCGCATTCATCCGCGACCCCGACGGGCCATGGCCCGCTCACCGCGAGCGGGCCCCGTCTGATTTAGGGGCCTAGCCCCCTTCGAGAGGCGCGTGCGGAACACGCGCACTGCCGTCTCGGGCCCGTGCTGTTCGGGCAGGCTTACTTACTAGCTGAGCCCTACGGCTTCGCCCGCGCGTATAATATAATTTGTTTTATCCCTCAGGAACCAGACCGATTTTCGGGATAAAGTGTCCGTCTCCGGCACCAAAACTATCGACATACCCATTTCCATCGAAATCGGTTCAGCGGTTTAGGCACTGAGTGGTTACAAACACACACATACACAGAAAAACTTTCGCATTTACAATATTAATTAGTAGGATTTAAATCCTATATTTAGATAGATTAGATAGCTTAGGTGATAAGGCACTCTGATGTCTTGTCTTTCGTACATACACGAAATTTTAATTGTACCGTTTGAAATATATCGCATATCACAACAACTACTCACAACGCCATCTAGACCCAAAGTAAGAATTATATAGCTCGTGTTATGGGTTCTAGATACGGATATAGATACTTAAATACATTTCTTTTGTAAATACATACATATTATACATAGAACCACCCAGACCAATGCAAATAGACATGTTCATGCACACAAATATTTGCACTGGTCAGAAATCGAACCCGCGACCTCTGCGTGGCAGTCCATACACAGTACCACCGAACCACAGAGGTCGTCTAAATATTCAGCTACTTTTTGGTTGCTAATTGAACAAAACAGTTAACTTGTCTATGTTGGTAACTGTAGTGTAACCGTCAACCGGCGCACCTCACAGTACAAGTTACATCGCTCCATTTCCGTTATATTGTACGCGGTTCGCAAACCGTTTTTAACTTTACCCGATCGAAGGCAAAGCAGGCCAACTCGGCCGCAGAGGATAGGGAGAACGGCGCATCGCAATACCGACACTCCTCTTCCCCTGCGGCCCCACCGCGTCCGCAATCTAGCGGTTGCGGCCCCGCCGAGGCCGCGGAAGGTAGGGAGAGCGGCGCACCGTTATACCGGCACTCCTCTCCCGCCGCGGCCACGAGACGTGGGCCGCTTACAGCAACATCTCTTATCATCTCTCATTTCGGCATAGGCGTACAGGACAGTTTTTTATTTTTTATTGTTCCTGTGTATCTTTTGTTTTGTTTATATTTTAAAATTCAGCAATGAAATTTTTTTTTTGTTAATATTTTGGCTAAAAAGTAAAATGTTGTAAATGCAATTTTAATTGGTATTATACCTAGCCAATTCAGGTATAATGGTCATAAAATAAACTTGCAAAACTTTTTAAAAAAAATATATTATCCTCACCTATGCAGTTTTAATTATACATCTTACAAGCAGCTTTAATCTATCATCTGTAGCATCATTCTATCATCTATAGACATCCACAAGACATCGCTTAGCATACATATGGTACTATAAATAAATTGTTATGACACCCGTGTGAACGACATGTTGATGTCTTATCGATCTACATACATATCGAACTTTTCCTTACCAAGTGCAGCACTTAATATCACCCTTTACAACTTGCCTAGACCTATTATTGTTTTAAATTGATAGTTGCCGATAAATTATTGCTGGAAGATCGGCGTGAAGTTGTTCGCATTTTGCATGTATTACGCGTTTCTAGCTTCGTGTTGAATGTTTAGTGTAATAGTTTCTTAGCATTCTATGATTTGTCGCAGTAATATCTCCGAATAATATTACGTCTTTAAATCAAATAATTACATATTATACTTAAATCCTCAATATTTCTAAACTTCATGTTCCAAAACTATGAACTGAGACTGAGACTACATAACTATTGTTACTTATCAAATTTTATGATTATATTTAAAAACAGACGGCTTAAACAATCTTTTTATATGATTGATTCTGTATTTATCTTCGGTCTTACGTATGAAATACCAATTTATTAAATTAAATCAATTATTAAGATTTGTAACTATCTTATTTTAACTCTACACACAGAACAATTACTTAGTAAATAATGCCCTAGGCACGTTGGTGTTACAAATTTCTAGGCACAATTTAAATAAAAGAAAATATCTACTAAAACTAACTAGAAACTATTTATATCGCTTTTTTTATTTATATCTATCTCTCTAAACCAATTAGTGTTATATCTTGTGCCAAACTATGTCTGAGTTATTACTTGGAGTGTACTTATTATACCTACTTGACCCATTGAATAGGCGTGCTTGCGTCTGCCCAATTTAGACCAGCTATAGTTGTAAGGTGTAGCTATTTTAAATCGAAGAAAAATTTTTGAATCATACTTTATTTATAGAATAGATTCAATGTTATCTTTTCGCGTCTGAAATTCATTAAAATAAATACTTACTTCTACAAATATACTTTACTGTAGTCACCAATGCCAAGAGTAATGACAAAAAAACTCTACCCTTTGTGAAAGCTAATGTCCAGAAGTAGACGTCTTCTGGCTAATAGAAAGATAGACAGTTACTTACACTTTCTTTTTGTTCTAGCCCAGCGAGGCAGGAGGCAGGTTCACGACAAACCTGGTTATAAGCAGTTTTGAGGTCTTTAGGCAATTGCTACCACGGCCTTCAGTTTATTATTACCATTTTCCAATTTCTATTTTAAAACTTATAAAAATTGAATTTCCTGGTAAAGGAAACCAACTAACAGCGTTGGAAGTACCAGCTTAACTTCAGTTTCGTCTAAACACCGCGGCCTGAGTGCCCGTTATTTTTAATGAGAAATAAACGCCAGACTCTGGTTAGACCATTCTGCTAACGAAGTCTGCACCCGAATATCCCATATCGTACCGCTAGTATGTAATAAAACGCTCTAATTAAGGACCTTATAAAAGGGTTCCTACTCAGGTGTTTGGTGTAGACGAAAAATTTAACGGTGAGTAAAGTGATTTTATACATTCATACAAGGGTTGTGATTTTCAAACTTTTATGTCGAATCAAATTTAAAGTCAAAAATCTAACATAATTATGTTAAAAGTGAAAGACACAGTTCGCCGTGCGCTTTGAGAAAATTGCAAAATTTGCGCTTTTTGATATTGTTGTGTATGTGTTATAGTATTGTTATCTTAGATATACAATTTTTGTACCATGCCGTGTATACTAGTGAATACTACATATAAATATATATCATAATCTGTTTTCTCGTGCAAGAGAATATACTAATAAGCTTAGCATGCGATGCACGAGATAGGTATATATATACTTATCTCATGCATCGCATGCTAAGACGGCTGAAACTACATTTCAATAACGATAAAAGTATGTCATAATTATTACTATGTCCTTACATGCATTACTAGAATATACGAACTATCATTAGTTCTTTGTGATTCACAAAGTTGAAATTAATCAATTTGAATAACAAATCAGTATTCCAATTCAGTCAATTTACCTCTTTGTGAAATTAAAAAGCTTTATAAAGACTGGTTACAATACTACGGTCACAGTGCTTAATTAATCAAAAACGACTTAGGTTCATAACATAAGATTTGAGAAAGCGGTTCTAATGTTAGACGTATAGAAGTGTTTTTTCCATAGCGTTTTTTAAGCACATACGATGTTATTGTTTAGTTGCAGTAGTAGAACACAGTTGTTAATTAGAGGTTGTCGTACGCAGTGCAGTTTGCAGTTTTCAATAGAGAACTTTTAGTTGCATTCCGCTTATCTCTCTATTGCTGTTAAAGCCATGATTTATTGTCCCAGTTTAAATTGGGTTGAATTTAGTTTGAATAATAGCTTTGTATGTAAATAATCAATACAGATAACAATACATTCATTTATGTACTTTTTTTGTTTAGCGTAAAGTTTTCGTTAGACATCTAGACTAAGGACCAATATTTCTGGGTCACACGAATTTTAGTCCCGTTTGGTAATCGAACTCACACACATATTTAACCCATTCTCACTGCACTATTGAGTTTACAATATGTTTAGTTAGTTTTGCGTAACAATAAAAGTAAATCTGTGCTAGCTACGTTGAAAATCTGTCGTTTCATCCCATACAACTGACGATTGTAAAACATGAGCTTAATTACTGTCACGTACATTTGAAAATAGGTTTATTATAATTAATTATTTTAATGGCTCACGAATATAGCAGTAGTATTAACTTGTACATAGAGCAAATAGAACGGATGGTAAAATTAAGTTAATTACCATAATCTACGACCCAATAGATTATGTAAATATCTTGAAGATTAAGTCGCATAGCATGTAGTACCTATTTAAATATTAGTACCGCATAATTTACTTATTACAACATCAACCTTATTTTCTTAAAAGACAAATCTCTGTCTTGGGAATAAGCCCTGTGTCGTGGAGCACTTTATAAACATACAATTAATTGTTCGTTCAGACTCAGATACATTTCATATTTGCAAATCAAAGTTTCAATTTAAGTGAATAGAACCTACAACTTTAACAGTCACACGCACTTTTTTTTAGCTTGTGGTATGGGTTCTAGAATGCGAATATACATACTTAAATACTTTTTTGTGTAAATATATACATAATACATAGAAATACCCTGCAGACCAATGCAAATAGACATGTTCATGCATACAAATATTTGCACTAATCGGGCATCGAACCCGCGAACTCTGCGTGGCAGTCCGTACATCGAACCATAGAGCCAGTTGAAGGAAATTTTAGTAATTAACATTTTAATGTAAATAGGTAAGCAGTATTTACGTAAGTACCTACTGTAAGCGTTACAGTAACTACCATTATAAAAATTTAAAGATAGATTAGAATAATTTAATTTTAATTAATTTGTTAAGTAATTCATACAGGATACACATATGAGAAGTATTACGAGAACAATTAATTGTTTATTAATGAGTTAGGCGTTTGAATAATTGTTTTAAAGTAGAATTTAATTGGTGATTCAGCACGCAACAATTGTAATGAATATAGGTTAGTTCTCTTGGCTTGCTGCCTTAATTAATGATATAGCTGCAATGTTAAATAGAGTATCTTTCGTTGTATCATTAGAATCATTACACACTATAGGTAAAGCCTGGAAACGCACTACCAACTATGCGCTGTTCTACGAGAATGCTAAGTTTGATTGTTAGATTTTTATTTGCTTGCAAAATTTAATAATGAATGTTTAAGTGCTAAAGTTTTATCGCGGGTCCTTTTTGTTCTATCTTCTTTTAAAGTTGTTAGATATGTGTCAGCTATTTCTGCCAGCGTCAAGTGTAAAATAATCTTCTTTTTGATGATTTTTTATACTTAATAAATAATAACTGCCTCAAGCTTGCATAACTTTGCACAAATAAACGTAATTTAAATCTTGTGGGGTTAAAAATGCCTAACAAATATAAGATATTTGTAAATAATGTTTACATCTACATTGCTAGAAAAATATAATAGACACAAAATTATATTATCAAACCGATTAAAGCAGGCAAAGTTTTTGTCAGTTTTTTATCTACATTATTGTTATTTAAAAACAAACAACATTCACACAGATACATAATAATACGTTTCTGTACTCAGATGTGTCTATCCAAGCAGTCGACGCCCATTGTTATAGGTAATAGAAAAAATACAACATCAAAATTACATAGGTAGGTACAACTTTTTATATCCTGCGACGTATGTCAAAACATTATGTAATCGTATTCAATTATCTTCTAGTCTATTTAAATTGTATCGCAATTTTATTTTCTACTATCGGTCCACTCCTGTTTTGCACATGCGCGATACTTTTATACTTTTTGCTTTTTACGACATGATTGTAAATAATTAAAATTCTTAACTTTTTTTTACTAAAATATGGATATATTACATACAAACTTTCTGAAAGTAATACTCTAAAGAATAGTGAATTTTTTATCAAAATCTGTTGCATGGTTTAAACGAAATAAGAGGACAAACAGACAGAAAAAGAGCGAATTTACTTTGTACTAGCTACGAGTGAAAATGTTGAATTTTTTCAACGTCAAATTAGCATTGACATGAAAGGCTTTTATATCTGTAATGTAGGCATTACTTGAAGTGTTTTGAGTTGTTACTTGTGACGAGTTATGACGTATGAAGATTAAAAATTATTATGTCGTCGTTCTATTCTAATATTGTAGAGATATTTAATTTCAATAAATAATTATTTATTATTTATAGAAATATAAATATAATATAAAATAAATTATTATGTCGTCATTCTATTCTAATATTGGAAAGATATTTAATTTCTATAAATACATATATATTTTAAAAATGTATTTTTAAATAAAATACATTTTAAAAATATATAATTATTTAATAAATTATTATGTCGTCATTCTATTCTAATATTGGAGAGACATTTTATTTCTATAAATAATTATAGATTTTTTAAATGTATTTTATTTAAGGTTATTGTGTGTTGGCTGTCGTTACATAAAACGTTACAAGTTTCACTCAACTGTGACTATAGGACTATGAGCTATGAGACGCTTGTCATAATTATAGGTGCCGCAATATTTGGACATTTTAGTTAGTTGCAAATATTATACCTACTTATATAATGTAGTATATGTCTATGGGTAAGGAATAGCGTGGTAAGAGAAGAATGTGGAATGAATAATGGTACAGTGACTAAAATTGAAAGGAGTATGTTAAGGTGGTTTGGACATGTGGAAAAGATGGATGACAGTAGGATAAAGAAAGAGATTTATGGAGCGGAAATGACTAGGATAGTTGGTAGGACCAAATAGGTGATTATGTTGACAAAGGGCACAATTACAAGCACACGTAACCGACGTGTGTGTATGAAAAGATGAATGAATGTTGAAGAGGCAAAGGAGGTATGTATGGATCGCATCAAATGGCGTTCTATAGTCTCTGCTTACCCCATTAAAGGGAAACAGTCGTGAAGTTATGTATGTATGTATGTTAATGGGTTTTATGATGATGATGAACATGAACACTAAATTAAAGTATAGTTTTGAATTTAATTGTTTGTCTCTCCCTTTTGTAGGTATGCGCTAAATGCTACGTTCGCGTTTGCTTGCCGTACCACAGGTACGGGTACGAACGTGCACATCAAAATACGCACCCACAAGTCAGGCAGTTGCACTACTCAACTCTCTGGTTGCTCAGTATCCAGATGCTGATATATTTTTTAATAAAATGAACATGTTTTTAAAAATTTGTGTCATTTATTTATCATATAATTATGTGTATATAAATTTGTAATTAATTAATCTGTAAATATACCTATGTGTAATTCAAATGTAATGTATATAATGCAATAAAATATTTTGTAGTAGCTCACTACACGTTTTGGGAAACTGTTTGTGTAGTGAGCAGTTTAATATAATAAATAAATAAAGTAGGAATATTGCACAACAGCTAACAAATATATCTACACAATACATCGTTCCTTTTACAATGCATTTTAATATGCAACAGTAGCTCCATTACATATTTAAATAACAAAGCATCTCAAACTTTATTTCCAACAGGGTCAAATAAAAATACTAAATATAATGCCATACACTATTATAAGAAAAATGTTAAATCCATACTATTTTAGCCAATAACTGTCGGATTGCATTCTAATATATAATTTAAAAACATAATAATATTAGCATTCCTTTTACAAAATATCTTTTACATATCGACAGGTCTATGTATAATAATATTATAGGTATATTAAACCTATTATTGATATGATAAACTACATCTTTAGAAACGCTAAGCTTTAGGAAATCTGTAGGTGGGACTGTGGGACTTTTAATCTACTATTTGCTTACCATTATATCGATATATTTTTTGAAGACGTATGTACCGCGTAGGTGGATTATAGCTTCTGATTACTTTGTGACGACGCTTTGTTTGATGTATTGCAGTTTTATTAAAAGTAAAAAATACAAAAGGTATAAAAATGCTCGTGATTTATAGAAACTTTGTCAGTTCATCAGGGTCAAAATATTACCACGTGTCTATTCTAATAAGATAATAATATTTGTGTGTTATCTCTACCTATTCCTTTGAGAAAACAACGTGATGTATGGCGTGTGTATATTGTATGTTAAGTTATGAAAGATAAATACGATCACGTCATCAAATCATAGCAATTTGTATGTCTTGTCACTTGTAATTTCGAAAACTCGAAAATAAACATTTTAACATTCCAAAACGCTTAATATTCCGTCTAACAAAGTTAGTGCCGAAACAAAAGCTTGACTTGTAGCAGTAAAGTAGTTGAGTAGTTTGTGACGTACAAATTAACTGTCAGCGTTGTGATGGACTGCACATTTGTGTAATTGGAGAGCGAAGCGCAGTTCAAAGATGCGGTTTAAGGCTCTGAAGAAATGAGTTTGTGGCAAATAAGGTAGATTTTTTTAAATGTTTTAACAATGTCCAAAGTAGTGATGAGTCATGTAAAATGTAAAAGGAAATCGTATAATGTAATATTACAGGTATATGTGAATTGTGTATATATCACTTATGATATATTATAGTATGTACCTACCATTACTGTTAATATATTTTTACGGTAGAAGATCCACGCAAAAAAACAAAAAAAAAAAAAAAAATTGGCCAGATCGACCGGTAAAGTACTACCTTCTTATAGAAGAGTGACGTAAGAGTAATAGTACTCGTATTATTGCGTTTCGTTCGGTGAGTGAGAGTGCCGGGGGCCCAATTTCCCCCTTTTCCTTTTTCTTCACCTTTCTCATTCTTTTCACCTACCCCACTCCCTATCTATACGGTAGGCAGCGGCTTCGCAGAGTCCCTGGCATTGCCTGAAATGACCCAAAGTCTCTAGCATTGTTCCTAGCAGTGATGGAGACTTTGGGTGATCCATGAGCGACAGTTACCACTTACCATCACGTGGGTTGTTTGCTCGTCTGCCACTGACGACAATAAAAAAAACCAAACTCATGCGAAACGGCCTAAGGTAATTTATTATTATCTTATCTATTCATTCAGCGCCATCTAGCCCCAAATTAAGCAATTATATTTGCTTGTGTTATGGGTACTAAACAACTGCTATACTACTTATATACATTTTTTAAATAATAATAATAAAACATTTATTTTCAGGTTGCATAGACCCTTAGAAAAATACCTTACAGACTAACATACATATTATACAATAAAACTTATAAGTAATTAACAGGACTTATTTCGGCGTCATGTTACGCTGCGTGGTGTTGTGTAGCCTTCCACGAAAACGTCGATACACTACACCTTTCGGCCAAAACTCTTCTTGTAGGCATAACATACATATTATAGATAAATAACACCCAGACACAGAACAAACAATCATGCTCATTACACCTAGATTTGTCCTGGGTGGGAATCGAACCCACGACCTCCGGCTTAGCAGTCAGGGTCACTAACGACTAGGCCAGCAGGCCAATCGTTATCTATTCATTTGTTACATTACTCTGCCT
This sequence comes from Parascotia fuliginaria, assembly GCA_963082885.1. Lineage (NCBI taxonomy): Eukaryota > Metazoa > Arthropoda > Insecta > Lepidoptera > Erebidae > Parascotia > Parascotia fuliginaria. The sequence goes on along the minus strand of OY720180.1, from coordinate 4,793,658 downwards.
TTTATTTATAAATTATACGTTACAACGTTACGTTACGTAACAAGATTTTTTTTTTTTTTTTTTTTTTTTTTTTTATTGTAGCCTACCAAAGTGACTCCACCCCGCCTGATGGTAAGCAGTCAGTGGAATCCAGAAGTGGCGGCCACCATACCAAAAGCCATCGTCTTAAACTGCTGGTATGGTGGTCTCCACTATGGCGGCTGGGAATGGGGTTGAGGGAGGAAAGAGGAAAGGGGGGAAATTGGGCCTCCGACGCTCTCACTCACCGAACGAAACGCAGTAGTACGGATACTACTACTCTTAAGTCGATCTTCTATGAGAGGGTAGTACTTCCCCGGACGATCCGGCCCATTCATGCTGAAATCAGCGTGGATCTACTACCTCCTAAAATTATGTGTTTTGCAACTTTAAGTAAACTGGATCAGTAACTGTTTTGTTATTAAGTTCATCTTACTTGTAATACGTGCTTCAGGCTTAGCTCTTGCAATTATATGTCCAAGTTTTGAATCACAAGAGTCCTTAGTGTCATCAAACAGTATAACTTCTAGACTTCAGAACCACCCGTCTGACAATTCTCAAGAAACTCCTTTGAAAATGTTATCAAACACTCGTTACAATGACCTCAAGTAGTTTATTGAAATATCAAGAAAAAAATGTCCTTTCTTAGTGATTTCTAAGAGGTTTCATTTCATTGAACAAAGCAAATATTATTTTGAAGTAATTTAAACCGTGTTAGTAAGTATAAGAAAATACTTTTAAAATTTTATGATTGTGTATTTTAGTTTCAATAATGTCTTGAATGCAATAAAATCTAATAAGTTAGATTTCTCTATCACTTCACAAGATTAACTAACTACTTTGTTTAAGAAATGTCATAAATAGTTTCAATCATCTATTTATAATTTATATACCCTTTTTTGATCTGTGTAATTAAACCAATATGAATGGCCCTTAAGAACTTGTAATCAATCTATAGTCTGTAGGTATATGTCAAAGAATGTTTGAAGTGTGAACACAACAAGCAAAATATATTTATTAATATAAATAAAAAGCCCGCTTGACTAAAACAAACTAAAAAGAAAGAAACTCGACGCTACATTGTAATATTATATACCCCGTGTTATTCCCACAATTGATGCGAATCTAATGACACCTTTTAGGTTAAAATCCATAAGGCTATTATAGGTTGTAGGGCATGTCAAAGAAATAGACATACATACTTCTATTCATACATACAAACCGCTCGAAAAACATTACCTTTCCTGACTTCGGCAGTTGGGCAAAAATTTTAAATTTTAAAGTAATTGATAGTAACAATATAACAAATCAATGGATCAACTTTAAATTTTCTCAGCTTCATATCAAAGTCAAGCCCTCGCACGTAAAAAGCGTGAAAGGTCACAGCACTGTTGTTTAGATTTCTTAACTATATTTTTCTGTTATAATAGGCTTAATATTATCTGTTTATTAAGGCTTTATGACTATGACGCGTTATCTTAAATTATCTCGGACCTATACTTTGCGCTTTTTCTTTTACTTCTGACAAATTAATTATCTAGTGTTACCTCAAATGCAGCATTCGTCAAATCATGCTATTATTAAGCTGGTCAACCATTATGACCTAAATAATACTATCATTTCAATTGAAGTATATTTAAGAGATGGAGACTACCAGTAGTTACAGTCCAGTGAACTATTTGCTCCTGGCACTAACAAAATATTCTTTCTCAAATAGCCGTTGAAAATAACAATAAATGACGATCATGGATCAGTGGTTAATTTGTTTGTTTGTTTGAACGCGCTAATCTCGTGAATTCGGTCCAGTACCAGTCGGATTTGAAAAATTGTGTTTAATAGCCCAGTTTTTGAGGAAGGTTATAAGTTTATAGGTTATAGATTATAGGTATTGTAACATCACGCTACTGGCGACGGGAGCAGAGCAGTAAGCAAAGACGCGGTTGAAAACTAGGGTCCACATCTGGAAAGCCTGGAACTCTTTGCCAGCGCATGTGTTCCCATCTAGTTTTGATCCTGGGTCTTTTAAGCGGGGCGTGAAAAAGCATCTCACTAAGCCGCCATAGTGGAGGCCACCATACCAGTAGTTTGGCTTTTGTTTTGGAATGGTGTCCGCCACTTCTGGATTCCACTTACTGCTTACCATCAGGCAGAGTGGAGTCACTTTGGTAGGCAAATATAAAAAAAAAAAAACATCATTATAATATCAGACATCTCTTATTCCTAGTTATATCCTTGTATATAATATACGAGTTACTATACTAATAAGATTACATACGTTATGATTTCCTACGTTATTCAGAGACGTTCCTATATGAAAAAAAGTTTAATATAGAAATTTGATATTACTCATTTTTACCACAATAAATTCCGACCGTCCATCTCATTACTGCCGTCCCGACCATAATAAAAACCGGCTTATTTGCAATTTTTACGACAGTATCTCTATTGTTGAAGGTATATAACGAGATGTTAAGCCCTTTTGTATGATAAAGGCAATACTTCAATTTTATAGTTCATAGTTCACACAAGCCTATATCAAGTCCAAAGAAAAGAGCTAAGTATTCGATGATTTACTATGGTCATATAATCTGGATAATCGGCGGTTAGCACTTAGGGTTTTGCTTTAAATGCTATGGGACGCTGTGAGGTAAGTATACTACTACTGGCAACGATCGATTATAGAACTGGTCCGGCGGCGATTAAAATACCACACGTAATAGTGCAAGACCACATTCAGAGTTATGTAAATGTCTCATCATTTTGTAAACGCTCGCTATCATCGGCGTTATGTATTATGCCGATGGTAGATTGGGTTAGGTTAGGTTAGAACTATGACCCCCCTACTATAAATGATTTTATTTATTGTCAATCTATTTTATCATCACCAATTAGCCATTCACATTGCTGGTAACATATCCGGCGTTATGTAATATGGCCGAGGCAAATTGTAAACGGTGGATTAATACAATTTGCCTGCGGCATATACATCACATCATTAGCCTGAAAACATCCACAGCATACCAAAGGATGGTTCTGGCCGTGGTCACTACGTTTGGTAGACAAAATTATAACGAAATAAATAAAAAAACGAGCAAATATAAACCTTATCGCTATGATCTTTTGTGCTATTCTACAGTACATATGTACACAAACAATACATGTTTACAATAAAAAGGAGACAATGTAATTTGTGTGTTATTTAATATAGGTATCTACGCACATGACAGTTTGTAAATATAATAAATGTTTTGAAGCATATAACATTGTACGAATTTGTTGATTAATAAACATTAATTAGACATTTTATTATGAGAACTTCTGACATGTCAAAGTAAAAGGTATACGCAAATTCTATTGAATATAATGTACTAAAATTTTTGACAAAGGATATTAGAAATGTTTTATCGTAATGAATGAACTTTATGCTATACATTTCGGTAGGTACCGTTTTGTTTTTAGAGCTGAGTGTAAGGAATACACTTTCAATTGTTTCCTGCCGCTTATAGGTACACTTGACTCCCTCTGATGCTCAGTATCTCAAGGATAGGCTAGCTTTGTTAGAATGGCGCAGACTGTTTCGTTCTGTATGCATGCAGGTATATTATGTGTTTATTGTATACCAACTTTTCGCGGCGCAGTTTCACTCGCGTCTTTGCTTATTGCTCTGTTCCCGTAGCCAGTAGCGTGATGTTATATAACCTTCTTCTAGAATTGGGCTATCACACGTGACTGGTAGTTTTATAGATTAGCACATCAAAACAAAAAACAAAATCTGCTGCTTTTTATGTGTTTATTGTATGATAGCTGTCGCCCGTAGCTTCACTTGTGTGACATAAAAATTTACACAATATTTTTATAAATTATAGCATATATCTTATTTTGTTGTGTGAACTTTGTCACTGTAAACTTTCATTAAAATCCGTCTAGTAGTTTTTGCTTGAAAGATTAACTAACATCTATACATCTATAGAAACAATTGCGTTTGTAATAATAGTGATTTATTGCTCGAGATATGAGGTGACAATGAAATTTTAAACTTGACTAGAGTCACTCGTCTGGTGTGATTCGCTTCCAGTATTTTTTTCAAGTACGTGAAACTGTAACACTACGGAACGCTACAAACTGTTCCAAAGCATCATATTATTATAAATATATTCATCAATATTATTATAGAAAACGGAAAAGCTTGTTTGATTGGTTTAATCTCTGAAACTATCAGTCAAATTTGAAAATTATTTTTGCGTATGATTGAATCTAGAAAGGTTATAGGCTATGTATCATCACGCCACTGGCGACGGGAGCTGAGCAGTAGTCTAAGACGCAGGTGAAACCGCGTTGCGAAAAGCTATTTTTGATCATAAAGTATGATGGTTATGAAAAATCAAAACTACATTAAGTCAAAATTGAACCTATAGCCAGTTCGCTGACGAGGTAGAACTGTGAGAAGAACTGACAAGAAACACACGCCATTTTTTTCAATCGCCAGATAATTACAGTTTTTCGAATGAGTTACAATTTTAACACTCAACGCAACCAAAGAACCATACAATATAATTATTACAAATTAAACAATTAATATAATTACCATGATTAAAAAAAGAAAAGAGAGGATTTTAATTATTTAGTTTTATCTAGTATGGTAATATGACTACGTATTTTAATTAAAATGGTAAATGCATCTCCTGGTCATATTTAACGACAAGGTACGATTATTCAAACAGAACACTTACTTCATAACAAGTATATACTTCGTTAAGCCCTTGATGCCCCAGCTTATAAGACTCATACAAAATCAGGTAAATCATTAATTCAATTACCATTCGCTTAGTTTTATATTAATAGTACAATAAATGAATGAGCCTTTTTAGTTAATACCCATACAGAAGAAAATATATTATAAGTAGTAAAGTTTTCCGCAGTAAAGTTTGACCATTACTTACGATGCGGCGTCCTCGCTTTCATTCAAGTCACAGAATATTTATGTTCGGAAGACGTCATCTAAAGGGCCCTGTGCGAATATTTATGTTGAAAGGATTTTTTTTACACTTTTATTATGTCATCTCCTGATTAGTGGACCCTGAGTTATAGTGCTTTACATGCAACACTATAGCTGATGTAATAAATCATACCACGTTTAGTTACAAAGGAATTCTTTATTATTATGATTAGATTGGTTTGTAGATAATGCAAAAATGTTTATTGGACTATCAATTCAATCAAAATATTATACTTAATGCTTTCTAGGATTTACGATATTGTAAAAAAACTGGCATGATCTTTGTTAAGCTGAAGGTATAATGTTTTCCGAGCTATTCTGAGGTAGATACCAAGTATTTTGGAAATTCAATCTAAGTCATCTCGCATCAAATGTTCTAATTTAAATTCTTTGCTCTTTTTAACGAGGCATGTAAAAATATCTCATGGAATTGCATAGCTATAGAAAGGAATAAAGAAATAAATAAATTTATTTTGTTTGTAAATGAAGAGCACTTAGGTACAAATTGTAGGTCTTATAAAATAAATAAAATAATTTAAACATGCATTAAAAGCAAAAAGGGTCCCTTTCTCAGCTATGTGCTTAAGCCAGTAGACTGACTGAAGCGCTGATCTTCCGAAAGAGCCCTTGTGTGATTTCACAGACTGAATAAGTAATTTGAGTTACACATAATTAAAATTAAGTTAAAAAAGAACAAAATAAGGCAGGTAGATACCGTAGAATAAAACAAGATACAAATAAGTATATAAAAGTAAAATTATACAGATCATAATATCATATCATCAATTTCTGCTTATTATGCTAATCGCAGTAAGTTTGGTCACCTAAGTAATTAATTAAATGAAGTTTTACGTTACAGATAATTAAAATTTAACAAACACACTTTCGTTGTTATGTCATAAATGATACTTCAACGAATTCAGCAGAAGTTATCCTTTACAATCCATATTAGGTAATTGCCATTTGAAGTATTTCTTATTATTATAAAATAACTTGAGAATAACATGCTGTAACCGGCTTGCTTCAGAGATTCTACCTAAGCCTTCTCCTTAGACCGGGTGTGTATCTTCGATATTGAATTGCTGCTTGTTATGACAGACTCCGAACGCATATTGGTGGTTCACCTAAATCTCACGTGGCTTGTTCAATATGTGAATATTGACGACCTTCTTTGTATATTGATGTTACGTCATTGTTTAATAACAATGCAAATTTGTTCAATAATCGAATTTGAATCCTTTTCCGTTTCTTTAGAAATACTTTTGATTTTTTTTGCTATAAATGCGGTAAAATATTTTTATGTAGAATGATCTGTGCTACAAGTGTTTACACCAAGAGCTAAATGTTGTCACACAAACATTTTTACGCGCTGGTCACCGTCACTGTTAAGCTCACGATAACTTAATAGAAGAGAATGTAGGATTACAGGTAGATCCATTGACTTCACAATGTTAAATGCAACAACATGTCTAATACATGTCGAAATTCATTTCATTGAAATAAAACTCAATAGAAAAGTACACGCATTGCATTATAAGCTAATTGATTTCAGCATTAGATACTGCAATCAACCTTTACTTAGTCAAATACTTCGTAAGTACCTTGATGATTAAGTGGCACTAATGAGTAATTCATCAAATAAGCTATACCTGCTACAAGCTCAAGTATGTCTCTCTTGAGACAATGGTAAATGGAGTTTTGTTGCTCCCTATAGACAAAGAGCTAACAGAGTGTTCGTGTTTCTGAAACGTGATATTATAGGCACTGCTTGTTAGTTATAAGAGGCACTCCACTCCGTCCACCAAACCGTAAACAAACTTAAAGGTCATTTATGTGATGTTTCTGAACTCTTGTTCTTATTAAAAGGCACACTAATTACTCTCTTATTTTTATCTAAGTGTAACGTAATAAAGGAAATAAAAAACATCGCAGTCTTATCATTATTTTATTACTAGGTGTTTACGTAAATATAAAAAATAGCTGCAACTTTAAAAAAGTATTGTTTACCCAAGTAGATAAAATTATGTTGAGTCTGGTAAATTACAATGTTGTTGAAAGAGTTATTGTTATAAAAACATTCTGACAAAAACTGCCACAAAATTTCAAACGCTTGGTTCTCATCAGTAGTAGTAGATCCACGCTGGTTTCAGCATGAATGGGTCGGATCGACCGGGGAAGTACTACCCTCTCATAGAAGATCGACGTTAGAGTAATGGTATTCGTACTATTGCGTTTCGCTCGGTGAGTGAGAGTGCCGGAGGCCCAACTGATGCAAAGATGGCAATCCTCGCAGCACCTGTGGGACCAGCTGAGTATCCGCGGAGTCATTGTGTGGGTAGTGTGGGTCGACCCGCCGGCCAGGGAGACCCGTAGAAACGGTGGTGCCGCTGGCCGCCCGCGGCATAGTACAGGGGCCCAACTAGGCCTAACCACCCTAGGAGGCTGCCCCACCAAGTCGCGCATAATCCCGGAGTGGTTCGTCGTGCCGGTTGGTGACCGGATGGTGGGACCCGGCGACCATTTCCGAGAGGGTACGGGGGCCCTTCCGTCCGGCGGATCGGCTACCACCATGCCACACAGTTAAATGACGAAGCAATACTCGGCACCTTGTCTAGCCTTGCTGCGAGGGCAGTCTTCTTTTCCACGCCCCTCCCTTTACCCTCCAACATGGCAGCACGCAAAAAAGCAGCAGGTCTAACAGCGGCATCTTCCTCCCCCACCAACCCGCTATTTGAGGTGGAGTTCACTAACATCCGTGGACTCCATTCAAACCTCAACGCAGTCCACCAACACCTCGAGACGGCACGGCCGGCTTTGCTTTTCCTAACGGAGACACAAATACGCCGCCCTGACGACACGGCATACCTGCACTACCCCGGCTATGTGCTCGAGGAGCGCTTTCGCGCTAAGGCCGGAGTATGCGCATTCGTCAGGGCGGATGTTTGCGTTCGCCGTCTGCGCTGCCTAGAGGACCCATCCTACCCCATCCTTTGGCTTCACGTTGATCTTGGTTCTCTGAGCCGGGTCTACGCGTGCCTTTACCGTTCCCACTCCGGAGATTTGGAGACAACTCGACTCTTTGACCATCTGAGTCAGGCGGCAGACTTAGCGCAGGAGCGGTTTCCGAACGCGGAATTGGTGTTTCTGGGAGACTTTAACGCCCACCACGAGACCTGGTTGGGTTCTCTCAGAACAGACCATGCGGGACGAGCCGCCCATGCATTCGCTCTCACGCATGACCTGACGCAACTGGTAATCCATCCCACCAGGATACCAGATATTCCAGGTCAAGCGCCCTCTTTGCTAGACCTACTGCTGACGAGTCACCCAGACCAATACAGTGTTTCGGTCCACGCCCCACTAGGTAATTCCGACCACTGTTTGGTCTGCGCCTCAGTGCCTCTTGTTGCTCCCTCACGACGTTCGGAGGTAAAGCGACGACTATGGCACTACTCGTCAGCAGACTGGGACGGTATGCGGGATTACTTTGCTTCCGTCCCATGGGCATTACGCTGCTTTAAAGACAGGGATCCGTCGCAAAGTGCTACTGCTGTCGCTGGTGAGATCTTGTTAGGTATGGAATATTACATTCCATCCTCAGATGTCACCAGTGCCGGCAAAACGCGTCCCTGGTTCAACCGTGAGTGCGCCGATACTGTTAAACAAAAAGAATCGGCGTACCGCGCTTGGATCAGGGCCCGAGCACGGCGCGACCCTAGCTTGGATCGCCTAAAAGCAGCGTACAACAAAGCCACTAGGGAATGCAAGAGGGCTTACATCAGAGCGGATGCCCAGCGCATTGCACGGATTGGGCAAGAACTCATTTCGCATCCTACGGGTAGCCGTAGCTACTGGCGACTAGCCAAGGCCGTGCAATCCAACTTCTGCAAGCCTTCGCTGCCCCCCTTGAAATGTCCTGATGGATCGCTGGCCCACGAGCCGCAAGAGAAAGCAAACTTGCTTGTAGAACTCTTTGCGGCTAACTCCCGAATCGACGACCGTGGCTTGCACCCGCCGACTATATCTGGCTGCGACTCCGTTATGCCTAATATTCGTATTAGGCATCGTGATGTCCGTGCGGAACTAAGGTCGCTCGATGTTCGGAAAGCCAGCGGACCGGATGGTATTCCAGCGGTGGTTCTTAAGAAATGCGCAGCGGAGTTGTCTCCTGCATTGACGCGCCTATTCCGCCTATCTTATTCCTCGGGAATTGTGCCGGAGGCTTGGAGAGAGGCGAATGTTCAACCCATTCCCAAAAAAGGGGATAGGTCCGAGCCAGGCAACTATCGACCCATAGCTGTCACCTCAGTTCTCTGCAAGGTGCTTGAGCGGATAATAAACTCCCAACTAGTCCGCTACCTAGAGGGTCACTCGTTAATTAGTGACCGACAATATGGCTTTAGGTCAAAACGGTCTACGGGTGACCTTCTAGCGTATATCACGCACCAATGGGGTGAAGCTATGGACAGGCATGGCGAGTCCTTGGCCATCGGCCTTGACATAACCAAAGCCTTCGATAGAGTCTGGCACCGTTCGCTTCTGTCCAAGCTTCCAGCATATGGTCTGCCACCCCAGCTGTGCAACTGGATTGCCGCATTCCTGCGTGAGCGCCGCATTAGAGTCCTTTGTGACGGATCGGCCTCCAATTATTTGCAGGTCAACGCTGGGGTGCCTCAGGGGTCCGTCCTGTCACCCACTCTGTATCTTCTGCATGTCAATGACATGTTGTCCCTTGGCAACATTCATTGCTATGCAGATGATAGTACAGTGCATGGGCGATATCTCGGACATCCTGCGGCTAAACAGACTGACATCGAGGCAAAACGCCTAGAACTTGTCGCTGAGCTCGACCAAGTATTATACCGCATTTCTCAATGGGGTTGTGAGAATTTGGTCGAGTTCAATGCCAAGAAAACACAGGTGTGCGCGTTCTCTGCAAAAAAATCTCCGTTCCTTCCCCTTCCCTCTCTTCAGAACACAGCGTTACCACTACAGGATAGCCTAAGTATCCTGGGTATGGACATCAGCCGAGATCTCAACCCCAAGAACTACATCGAGTGCGTCATTAAAACCGCCTCCTGTAAACTCGGTGTCCTGAACAGGGTGAGGCGGTACTTCACGCCCGAGCAGCTCTGTCTTCTTTATAAGACACAGGTTCGTTCCTGCGTGGAGTACTGCTCTCATCTTTGGGATGGCTCTGCACAGTACTTACTGGATGCACTCGATAGGTTGCAGCGGCGAGCAGTCCGTATCATCGGAAGCCCGGAGGCTACTAAGACCCTTGAGCCTTTACAGCTGCGAAGAGACATCGCCTCAATGGCCGTCTTCTATCGCCTTTACCATGGAGAGTGTTCTGAAGAGCTCTTTGAATTAATCCCACCCTCTCCCTTTTTATCCAGAACAACACGTGCGGGACTAAAGTGCCACCCTTTCACAGTGGAATCTAAAGGGTCTCGAACCAAACGGTTTAGCACTTCATACTTTTGTCGCTCAATTAAAGCCTGGAACTCTTTGCCAGCGCATGTGTTCCCATCTAATTTTGATCCTGGGTCTTTTAAGCGGGGCGTGAAAAAGCATCTCACTAAGCCGCCATAGTGGAGGCCACCATACCAGTAGTTTGGCTTTTGGAATGGTGTCCGCCACTTCTGGATTCCACTTACTGCTTACCATCAGGCAGAGTGGAGTCACTTTGGTCGGCTAATATAAAAAAAAAAAAAAAAAAAAACAATTTTAACTTCGCCTGTAAATCTTTCTTTCTATAGTCGCTCTCATTTACTACACTTCGCTCAGCAGAATACAAACGAATTAAATATTAGAAAGTTTCTTTTGAAGTATTATACATAATCATGTCGAAAACTTTAATTACATAAAACGTCTGTCGCAAACAATCAACTATAACGAACTAAGGTGTTCATTAAAACTTTTACTAGCTTCAATAAACCAGTTGACTCTTAATTCAAGACTTTAAAAAGTATCGCATTTATATTTAGTATTTATTACTTAGCTCTTAATTAAGTTTGAATTGTTATCAAACATAAATTGGTGCACGACGTAACGCTATTTAAATAATAAACTCAAACATAAAGCCATTATAGGTACGTCCACTAATCTGAATGCTGAATAACCCATATTAAATTGAAATAAAAATGGATATCACGAAATCCAGCTGCTAGTAATTTGTAAATTATATTCTTCAAATATTTTTATTTTAATATATTTGAGTTTTCAGTGCTTTTGTATTAAAATAAAAAAAGACAAAGGCCTGATAATTATTAACATTTCACGTTATAATAATCAAGCAGTCTTCAATACAGCGTAATTAAAACAAAACATCAAAAAGGCGGTTTTGTTTACTGACTTTACTTTGAAATTACAATACGAGTGCCGTGTACAAAATTGGGTACGTCAGGCAAAAAAAAGAGATCTATTCACGAATTACTCAAATTAGTCATCGCTACGAGCGATCTCATTTCTAGAGTCTCTCATTATAATGTTGTTAGGAATATTCGAGTTTGGATATTATAATAATTTATATTAGCATTTAATTTTACGGGCCAACGATCGCGGTGTCGATGTTGATGTGTTCCCAAACGTTTGACTAACAAATTACTATCTTTTGTTTCACCGTTATGTTGAAACTGTTTCAAGTTTAGAACCCTTTATATTCGTATCGTGTGACTCGATATTTTTGACAAAATCGTTTTTTAATTGAAAGTGATGTTGCTTAACGACTGGTAGATTCCAACTGAATACAGAGCGCTTGCCTGTTATTAAATTCTAGTTTTGTATTTGGCAATCATCAAATATGTTTTTATTATACTCGAACCCATGCGTTACAACTTACAAAGAGTAATACAAGGACATATCTCAGTAGATTCAGAAATATGCACTCTAGTTTAAATAAAGAAGTTGATAATTTAGGAAATTATAACTATGATATCCTTGAGTAGTGTTGTTAACTCTATCGAGTCTACTCTACAATCTTCTTCTAAATATATGAATTTTAGGTACTAGGTAATACAAATATAAGTTTAAGCACTGACCTAAGTTAATTTTATATTTTACCGATTTTATCTCGTGATGATTTTATAAACCCGAACACTGGCAACTATTTATTTAAAATATCTAAGGAAAAACGGTCTTAATTAGCATTTATCGTGTTTTGTGATTCATATTAATTCCGCGAAGGCATCACACATTTCAATAATAAGTAACATTATTTTGCTAACTACATGTTTCCACACGATTATCGTAATCAAAAAGTGCTTAGGTTTAGTCGGTGCGAAGAGTCGATTACCACAATGGTTGACCTGAACATAATAATGTATGACTAAGATACTTCATTCGTTTTACTTGTAAAGATTGTTAAACGGTTATTATAGCTAATCGAGAAGGGTGTACGCATAAACCATTATAAAAAGGTACTTAATTCTTATTATAAAGAATTTAGATTCATAAAATGCTTGATGACATAATGGGTTAGGTAATTTCGGGGTTCGATACAAACGCTCGATCGCATGTGAAGATCAGCGAAGCTCGTCTCATGAATAAATAATATGGAATCACAATTTAGGGTTGCCATTAAGTAATTATGCCGTTGTTACCATTATGATGTTTTCCAAATGCTTTTAATTTTTTATTAGATCAAATTATCGTTGCGGCCAAGGTGTCTGCACGACGCCAAACAGTCGCCTATTAAATTTCAATCAAGTAACTTTTTTCGCTTTACGAACTTTAAAGATATGGTTGAGTCAATAAACGTTGATACGATTCACGAAGTGATTAAAAGCTTATTAATTTCGGTAACTGATGTTTCAACAATTTGGTTTAATATATCTATTCACAAACCCGTTTGTTAAACAGTAACCGTACCTTCTTAGCGAGGCCACCAAGTGCTCTTGAAGCAGACCCTTTATTGTAATTAGAACTCGACATTGTTTGGAACAAATTATCCTATAATTGTAAGTAATACGAAACAAAATAAGATAATAAGATTAAAGCGTCCGATCTTATTAATCTTTGAACTAAAGTAATAAAGGAATCTTTTCCAAGGCCCCAAAAGATCCTATATTAAAATTAATTAAACAGAATTTACATAAATTTTGGACGGTCCACAAATGGGTAGGTATAATAATAGTATTTTCGCTCCATATAACTTGTGGATGTCCCAAATAATTATTTTTCTCAGGCATGAAGAAATGGGTATCGAAATAACCGCTTTCCGGCTAAATCGATGGACGTTTTGGAACATTTACTTGATCACAGTTTTTAACATACGATCGTTTAATAAATCGCGTCGTAAGTGAGGGTTTGTTTGCTTCTATTAATGTTTTTTTTTTCAAATAACAATAGGTTTATCCGTATTACTGTTGTTCCTTGAAAATGTTAATTATATTTGTAAGTATAACATGAAAGTTATAAACACTTACAAACCAACATGTAAAATAAGAACAATTTTAAAGTTTTGATTAACTTGTCTTTCTTAATCACTTTGATGAATTCAAAAAGGACTATATTAAAAAAACTACAGATCATTTACTATTTAGTCCACTTTTAATATCATGTAATAATAAATTAATAATGTTAAAGAAAGTTTACTTTTATATTCAGCGCGTCACAAGTATTTCAAATATTGATAACATAATAAATGCGATTTGATTTTGAGTGAAGTCTATAGAGAATAAATTCATTCAAAATACAGTAAAGTATTTCTCTTCTTTTAAGTATCAAATAAATCTGTCACTTGTTCGCAATTCACAGGAGATAACAAAAATATTGGATTTCTAAATCAGTTCTATAGACGTGTAAAATTTGCTATTTTATTTTCTATTCAATCGTATATTTTGTATTGTTAAGCACAATCATCTGAAAATCGTATACCGTACGATAATGATGTCCATAGATCCCCAAATTTGTCCCCTCGTATATCTAGCCTTTGCGTTGACCCATGCAGAAATTTTAACGACCACCTTATCCTGTTTTATTTTTTGAGTAGAGACACGTGCCCTTAACGATGTACGATATAGGTACGTGAATTTTCTTTGGTAAAGCGTCTCGATTCAAATCGTCCTTAAAATTATAATAGCATTAATACAGATACGTGTGCCGTATTTTTGTAGTGATTCTAATTCCAGTTAGAATATTTAAATAGAGTGAAAGTATTTATTCAAGAAATTGAATAACAATAATGGTTAGTATGAAATTTACTGTAGGTTGTTTTGTAGGTGTAGAGATTAAATATATTTGAGGAAGTGCGCCTTCTTCTGAATCTATTACTCTGAAGACCTGCATCGATAGTATAGTTATTAACCAATCACTACTGGTGCTAGTAAGTCATTAGTCATTATATCTTGTGATTTTAATGCTGGCTGAATATCATAACTATTTCTACATTGCTCATAAACATGACGGAAATAATAATAAAATTTTACATACAGTTGTACTGTACGGACACAAGCTTATAGTATAAGTATGATATGATTGATATCATGTGTGTTGTTGAAACAAAAGGCTGTTTAAAACCCAGTATAAATAATTAAACGGTTACCGGGCCGTGCTTATGCATTATATTGAATATTTTTAATGTAATTTCCGGTTTAAAATGTTGCCAAAATCAAAACTCATAGGTTTTTTGTACTCATGTTACACTTTTATGAAGTTTTTGTGAGGATACATTACAATAATTGTAGTGATATTTAAGAATATTAAATCCTCCAAAGGTCTTTATAAATCTTATCTTATTAGAAATTCAAATAAAACGAACGAAGTAGCTAATAAGACTTTTGTATGAACAAAAACATCGCAAAAGATTTAAATGAGGAAAGAAGTGAACCCATGTCAAATGGACTCATTAATTACATTAAAGTTAATCCGCAACACATCAATCATTATGGAGTCGAGCAAAGCTAAGCTGAGCCTAAAGAAGTAACGTGGACGATAGCCCGCTCCTCGGGATAAAATTGTAATCCTTTTAAGTAATGAATACGTACAAAATGTAGACTGATAAATATTTAGATGACTCAGATATGATAAATTTAAAATATAGGCTTTATAAATTTAATAAATTACTGACTTACGGTGAAGGAAAACGACGTGAAAAACCTGGATTTATAAAAAAAAGTCTGGAATTGTAAATCCGCATTAATTAAGCGTGGCGATCAATGCTCATGCCTTCTCTGTATGAGAATACGCCTTTCCTTGCAGTTGGGATAATAACAGACATGATGATAGTCTAAACGAAAACATTATTGTTTTACCTTGTCAGGTTTTTCGGCATCGCATACTTTGAATATATTTCTAATACCAATAAAATAAAGAAAGAAATATGCTATTGTTTTGGAATTAAATATAAGGCTACCTGAACTGATATCAGGCTTTGTGATCTAAAAATAGATCACTGTTTTAAGTTTTAAAATACTTACATAATTTAGATCTTTTCATAAAACGTAGCATTACATATGGTTTACTTTACTACTAAGTAACTCAGTATTATTTAGACCTGGTGTACCACCAATAACTTCGTTTGAGAATCTGTATCTGTTAACAAACATAGTACCATCTCATCATGAACAAAGGAAATTAGTGGACTGCGCTAAAACAAAATCAAAAATTTAAAACACATCTTTTATACTACCACACAACAAAGTCCTCCCTATGCAGACATGACGAATGCCAGAACATCATTAGATTCACATGAACGACTCTTTGGGGATACCTTACATCTCATACTTCTGTATATCGATGGGTCCTATGTATATGGGCCAAACTAACAATTTGGGCATTTTGACTTTTTTATGGTAAACGCATCTTATAGATGTAATGAATTAGGTGAGCTATTAAAAAAAAAAAAAACTGCATAGAAACACGATTTTTTATTACAGTATAACGGCATAAGTAACATGAATTTAAACGTACAAGGTCCTAAGAGTAGTTAGAGACTTATACGTGGGGAGTTCCCGCGCGTTTGTTTCGTAGTTTGGACCAATCAGCTGATTGACACTTATACGTTAAACGAAGCAACGGCCACACTGTGATGAATACAAAATGTAATTGTTGTGTTTTTGGGTTACAACTTAGTTTAATAAGTAAAAGATGGCATTCAATTATCGCACTAAGTTGTCTAGAAGTCGGAATTTAGTGAATTTGGCATTGGGAAATGAAAATAACAGTGCACAGAACAATGATTTAGGTTATGAAAACGACGATTTTATAGAAAATAGCGATGATAACCTTTGTAAGTACTTCAAATATGTTTTTACAGACAAGTCAATCTTTAAACTTTGATTAATTATTGTTTTATAAATAAATTATCTGAAATATCACGAGTTTTTTGGATGAACGGCCAATGTGGCACATTGGCCGTTATACGTGTTTTATTCTAAAAAAAATACACTTACGCCCTACGGTATTTTTTTATTTTTTGCCTGTTAATGTGGATAGCAAGGGTTGAAATATTATTGGAACTACTATTATTATTAGTTACGTTATTAATAACTTTATTTAACTTACTTTGTTTACAATATTACGGTCTTATCTTACATTGATTTATTTTGTCTGCAGCTCCTTTGCCATTTGGAGCCAGTGAGATATTCACAAATTGCAGTTTAAGTCTGCTCAATGATATATTTGAAAATGATTCACCTCAACAAGAAAAACAAAATGATACATTAGAAAATTCTACTTTGCTCGACTCTGATAACATGTTAATTTCTAATAGTCAACTACCTCAACCCCATGAAAAGTGTACCCACAGTGACACTCATGAAAAAGAAAACAATTCTGATTTACACTCAAACTGTCTTTCAGTACAAGAAACAAATGATCACAATTATGAGCCCATAGCTAGCAGTTCATCAATCATAACAACACATAATAATCTGTCAAGCGAAAGAGTTTTTGAATCTTCAATCGAACATCATAGTGAAAAATTCAGTAAAAATACAGATCTGTTGGATAATTACGATATGCGCGATGTCGATAATGCGACCCCAATGCCATCGTCAAATCATAGTTCTTTTGGTGAGGAAGAACCTATTCCTTCAGTCCTATCATTGTTATCAGATGTAACTGCATCGTCCCCTGTTTCACAATATTACTCATCAAGTGATGTTTCAACTCCTAAGCGACCCAGAAAAAGAAAATTTACTAAAAAAAGAGATAATGGAAGATTACGAGAACAATTTTGTAATGAATGGATAGATTCAAAGAGAAAAAGACTTAAAAATACTGGGAAAGCGTATAACAGTAGAAATGGTAAATTAAGAGATGAGAAACAAATAGGTGAACCATGTCAGAGCACATGTAAACTGAAGTGTTTCGAAAAACTTGATGGAGACGCAAGGAGTGCTATATTTCATCAATTTTGGATGATTGGAGATCATTCTAAGCAATATGACTTTATTGTTAACTATGTAGTAAGAATAAATAAAAAAAGAACGGTTACCCAAGGTGACTCACGAAGGTCATACACATATGTGTACCATTTGCCTATTACTCAAAATACACAAAAGACGAAACTAGTGGTATGCAAGACGATGTTTTTAAACACCATTCGTTGTGGGCCAAAAATGATAAGAACTGCAATGAGTAAATTTTCTGATACAAGAAGGCTCACTTTAGTTGATAATAGAGGTCGACATGATCACCATAAAACATCTATTGATGCAGAAATGATCAAAAGTGTACTGGACCACGTCAAGTCTTTTGAACCGGTTGATTCACATTATTGTCGCAAAGACAGTAATAAACTTTATTTAGATGGTTCTTTAAGTTTTATCCGAATGTTCAAGTTATACAAAGAATGGTATGATCCATCTAAATATGGTAATAAATGTGAGTCATTAAGGCAATACAGGGATACAGTAAACAAAAATATTAATTTATCATTTCACCAGCCAAAAAAAGACCAATGCCATGTTTGTCATTCTTTTAAAAACGGTTCTGTGACTCCTGATAATAAAATATTTTTTGATAATCATATAATCAGCAAAAATCAGGCTAGATCCTTAAAAGAAAAGGATAAACGTGATTCACAAAATGACACGAAAATATTCTGCGCTACTTTTGATTTGCAAAAAGTGTTGTTGTCCCCAAGTGGTGAAATTAGTCTATTTTATTACAGTAAAAGGTTGAAAGTACATAACTTATCAATTTTTGATATTGGGAAGTTAATTGGTACCTGTTACCTATGGAATGAACAAATTGCAATGAAGGGTTCGAACGAAATAGCGAGCTGTATCTATGATATAATTAAATTAAAAAGTCAAGAAGGTTGTGACGACTTCAGATATTGGTCAGACAATTGTACTGGCCAAAACCGAAACAGGATTATGTTTTTTATGTATCTGTACGCTGCTAAACAGTTTAATTTGAATATAAAGCATACTTTTCTTGAAGTAGGCCACACTCAAAATGAAGGCGACTCCATACACGCCACTATTGAAAGAGCTTCAAAATATAAGAATATTTACACACCCTCTGAATGGAGCTCATTGATTCGATGGGCAAAATCAAAAGGAAGTCCTTATAACGTCATAGACGTAGCTCAAAATATGATTTATGACTTCAAAAAGATGCAGACAAATACACACTTTAACTGGACTAAAAACTCAGAAGGACAAAAAATTTTTTGGTCTAAAATAAAACAAATTCGTGTAAGCCGAGATGAACCATACGTTTTATACTATAAAAATGATTTAAGTGAAGATGCTATTGAAAATCATATTAAAATCTTAGATCAGCCAGTACGAACAAGAAGGCAAATTGCCGATAGACCTACAGATATTCCTCTGCAACTATGTTACAATCAGCTGTTACCAATACAACCTTCCAAAAAGAAAGACTTGCTTGATTTATGTCGAAAAAATATTATCCCACCTGCATACCACAGTTATTATGAAAATTTAGTAGCAACGAATGACATTGTGTCAATTAATGAAAGCGATAATGAAGAAAATTAACCACTCGTATGCTACAATATCAGACACAATAGAAATTACATTGTGTCTCGTGCAGATCTGCTCCTAAGCACATGAAGGGTTAATGAAGACTTATTAACAATTTATAGTAATGTTGATTTTGGTAATTTTATTACTTGATTATACTTCAGAGATTTTTTTTATTTTGTTTACACCAGATACGTTTTTAATTTTGTTATTTTTTTGTAATTTTATTAAGAAAATAATAATGTGAAGTACATTATTTTGTTAATCAAACTAAGATCTCCAGTTACAGTTTCCTTATTACTTTTTTTTTTGTTAGTTTTTTTATCATGAAAATACCAAAAAGACTGAATATGTGACAATGAGTGAAGTTTTAAGGCTAATTCAATTTTTACTTCAATAAATGAATAAAACTACTGCGTGTTTTTTTATTAATCAAATGATCTAAATGAAATCTCAGTTCGTAGGTTAGCAGATTGTAAAACGTATAAGTGTCAATGTGACATAAATAACTAAATATCTAAATAGCTTATATTCTTATTAATTAATTATTAACTACTTCAATTGTTACTTGATTTTATGCGTAAAAAATGTAAAAAATATATACTTTATGCTAATGAGCGTAATACGCGTATAATGGCCAATATGACACGTTGGCCCTTTTAGGGTGTTTTTAAAGAAAAATAATTTAAACAAAAACTAACGTAGAAGGGTCAATGTGACGTAAAAAAAAAACCTATGTATGTATATATAAAATACTATAGTATAAATGAGGAGGACAGTTGTCTTAGCAAACAAGCAAATAATCGTAAAGTTCAGTTTTATCAATCTGAAGTTATAGTAAATTTAAACTTTGGAAGCCTCTCCTGTAAAGTTGTAATTTTGCATTTTGGCCCATATACATAGGACCCATCGATATACCAGTAGCGAAGAGTCATTTTTCCGAGGAGGGAAGCCGGTAGGACTAAAATATTTTGAGTTTCGGAAGGCTACTTAGACTTTGAATAGACATTCAAGCAGTGATAGGTATAAGGAGGTCAGGGCATATTTTAAAAGGGAAGCCGACAGGAATCGTGTTATATGGACGCTTCGCCACCTATCTTTATGTGCATTTAACCACATAAAGCTATTGATCGTTAACAATAAGTTTCTTACAAGATGGTAAATTTTACACACCAAGATTGTAACATTGATATTAGTAGCCAGTAACATGATATTTTTCGTCATTGACAGGTTTCTACGGCTTCCTATAACAACTTCGCATACATTAATTCTGTCTTGTCCTACTTTTGTAACTGACCGCATATCACTACATGCTAAGTAGATACAAGACAATTATCGTAATTATTTTGATATAAGTATAAAATCTCAAATATAAGCTTCTAAATGTTGCAAAACTGGAAAAATAAATAAATGTAGTTTACTTATAAATAGAGTTTAAATAAAATTAATGTACTTATATATAGAAAATAAATAAATCTGTGAAATGAAATACCAAAATGTTTTAGTCCAATTCATGTCCTGTCAAAACGATTTACACAGGGAGCATCTAAAAACTTGAGCTCTGTATTAAAGCCAAGGGTTCGCTTATCAATCTACATCATGATCCTTCATTATTAAGAGTGATGGTTTCGGACCCAGTGTAGATTTGTCTGAGGTTTAGCCTTTAACGATAGATGGCTGGGAAACCTTAGGGGTAGGAGGCAGCTGAATATTTACCCTATGCACTCAATCAATTTTGGCAGGTTTTTTCGAATAATATTCATTTGAAGGAAGGTATTTCAAAAGGTATTAAATTTAAACAATTAAGTTATTTTAACAATTAAGGATTTAATAAAGTACTTTAAAAAGTGCAATAATGTGTTATACCTAGTATGTTTACACAGTTTTCTTAGTTTCAGTCAGCTTGAAAATTCTTTAAGGTTATAAGATCGCTTTGACATTAAAGTTTAAATTTATAAGTAAAAGGCATAAAAGGTTAATGTTCAACCGTAAATCCATTCATTCATAATTTTGATATCTAGATCAGAAATTGCCTGTGGTGTGAATACATTTCTAAAAGTACCGTTTAGCTGCATATAACAAATAACGTGCAAAGTATTCACACATTGCCTTCACAATGTACTTTCATAAAGATTTTAACTAACTTAATGTCTCGGTACACAAGTTAGTACACAGTTTAAAGACAGTGGATACATAAACAATGTCGAACGATTGGTAACACTTCCTACCCACCCAGATTGTTTATATTATAAGTCCACAAAGGACCTCTTACACTTTTCTTTACGAGCATTCCGTGTTAGAATCTTACGGGCATTTTAAGTGACAATTTATGCGACAATGTCCCACAATATATTAGACTCAGAGCAATGCTACGGTTAAAATACAAGAAGCGAACTAACGAGAGCGTATAGAAATGGTCTCAAATAGGTTCAGAGCAGATAAAACTGTTTACACTTGATTGGTAATCCGATATTGTAAAGCTTGTTGTAGGATCTATTTCGAATATAAATAGTTTGTAATCTTCGATTTTGTCTCTGATGTGATAGTCACACATATAACTTTTGAATTTTTGATACACTTGTGAACACAGCCCAAAAATGAAATCTGAAATTCCATTTAATATTGTAACAAAATATGTGTCACGACCTTTATTTATTTTAATTAAAACAATTAAAGTTCACATTAAGATAGGAAGAGGTCACGTACCGTTGTAAATACAAACACCCCGGAGGCCAAGAAACAAATGTGCCTCTCAGACAAAACAAATTAAGACAATTTGAAATTAACAGAGACTGCAAAGTCTGAAATATGTGAGTGGAGAATTGTAGCCACATAACGTTCTACTTTTGTTGCGAGAAATTCACAACCTAACTGTCGTGAAGACAGGTACTATTATTGCACAATACATTCACATATCTATTCTTTATTTTACAGGATATCAAAATTTTGAAGAAAACTCAAGCGAAAGTTCCAGTACATCAATTTGGACAGCGAAGAACGGCTATGCTGTACTAGATAGTGACGTAGTAGTTACGCGCGCACACGGAAGGCCCTCGAGAGCTGAAGAACCCCTTTTGCTTGGGATGAGGCCCCTCAGGCCCCTTCCGAGCGTAGCGGGGTCCCTAATGAGTCGCCGGAGCACTAGAGTTGTAGGTCGTCTTGTGTTAAAACTTAGTCCCCCTGCACTACACGGTTACTTGATGCAGAAAGCGCGGCCGGATTTTTCTTTCGTTTTGTTACTCCGGAAGCATTACTGTGAAGGCAGATTATTTATTAAAATGGGAATGATTATATCTGCTTACTTATTAAGAATTTATCTCGGGGCAAATATTGTTTTCGGAACGAGTTTTTGCTAAAGCTAAGGCCGGAATCTGTTTGGACACTGAGATATTAATATTAATAACTGAAGATCTTCATTGTTTGTCTGGTAAACATTTTTCATTACAGAAAAGGGTTGCGGATGTTTTTATCATCTCGATAAAAAAATATAATACGCAAATAAAATTTATTTAAGGCGATATTACTGTAACAAAATTTAAAAACCTCACGTAATTACTTTCGCTTTATGTTGGCTAAGTTAAAAATGTGTCTGAACACATCTCAACAAAAAAGTCATAAATACATCGATGCAAAAATTAAACGCAGAAACAAATGATGTCGAATCCTAAACACCAGAATGCTGCAATAAAACGAGTAAAAAATTACATGAGCAAAGTTAAAGAGGTGGTTCACTGACGTATGATACGTTATACGTAATCTGATATCAAGTCCAAATAAATGATTTTAAGCAACATTTAAGTATTTTTTATAAATTATAGGTATCACTTCTGTTAAAAATTTACATACGTTATGAACACGATATTATAAACATGTAACTAGTTATTTAAATTGTAACAGTGATATGTACAAGGTAGTAAAGGTTAAGTAATTGCTGAATGGTTGGTATTTTTTATTTTCTGCGTGTTGTACACGTTTATAAACACACGCCGAATTATATTACGACATGTCTTTGGTAGTAATTGTCAAATTTTTGATGTCAACATTCATGCCATGATAATTAGTATTGTCATAGTGGGTATAAAAACTTATTTGTTATCAACTCACCATACTCCTCGACATCGCAATTAGTAATCACGGTTCTATTGGTTGTCTCCAGTGTTAAATGCGAGCACAAAACCAAAGTACCTAATCACTGTTTCATACAAAATCAACGACAACGTTTATCACTTCGCGACAATTTCTTTACAGATCAAAACAATTAAATCCGAGCAGCGCGTTCAAGGCACCGATCTTACTTAACAACAATAATCTTCTCAACGATCCAATTCAATTGATTGTATTCAAACTTTTCAACATAATCATCACCTATTAAAAAAAAAACGTGATAGAACCGTAGAGAAGTAATTATTAGTAGTGGGTAGAAATGAAAACCAAGATGGCGTTTCGATTTTGCTCGTGGATTTCTGCTCTGATTAGGCATAACATAAGATGCAATTTTTGTAACTTTTATTAAATTATTAGTTGTATTCAATACAAAACATGTAGCCAATTTAATTAAATTAAAATAAGATTTTCAAAGTATTTAAACAATCATTTTCTTGTACTTCCTCCAACATTATTAGGTATAATTTTTTAAACTAGCTGTTGCCCGCAGCTCCGCCCGCGTAAATGTCTGTTACATCGCATATTATTATTATTTATAAAATATTTTTTCTAGAATAAACGTAGCCTAAGTTACTCCTTATGACATCAGCTACCTGCCAATAAAAGACCCGTCAAAAACGATCCAGCCATTTCAGAGATTAGCCGGAACAAACAGACAGACAGACAGAATTGTAAAAAATGTTATTTTGGTGTATGTACCGTATATATTCATATACATGTAGTAAAAAACGGTTATTTCAATATTACAAACAGACACTCCAATTTTATTATATGTATAGATTGCAGGCAATTTTGAAAACTAGAAAGAAAAATTTGCTTGGTACGGTTTATCATTCTTGGTACGATTCTTACCTCTATTTATATTATTATTATATTATTATCGTTTGTGTTTAATTTTCTCACAAATTAAGATGCATGACAGTACTAAATCACCCAATAAAGTACTTTACAAACTTGCTTATATAATCAACTTTAGCTAAACCTCTCGCAGTCTCATTAGGTCTTTATTTTGACCCCACGCGTGGGGAGAAGACAAAAGAACACTCTTATTTATTCATAATTTTATTGCGATTCGGGATTTTTGTTGAAAGTAAATATAACATACATTTACACTAAAGAGAAGAGAAAAGTTAAGCATTTACGAACGCAGCTGCGTCCATTGCATCATGAATGAACTCTTTATTTCAGTTCTTACTAAAATAAGTTCCAGGTAACTGTTTGAACTGCCGCGCAGCCACTCGGAGAGTGATGCCGTTCTTTTACGCAGTATTACTGCAACAAAGTATTCCCAGTCTAATAATAACTTGTATCGATAAAAACTAAAATTGCTGATATCTTTTACATTCATATCTGACTTAAAATGACATAAGTTACATGAAGATTATAACATATACATATTTCAGATTATTATGTCAAGAAACATTGTAACTTAATCTAAAAACACGACAAATTTAAATAATCTTGTATTTTATTTCTTATTTTCAAAACCTGCAACATTTAAATAATATTATTAAATAAATTTAATTGGTTATTAGAATACCGACACGTATATAACAATTTTACAGATTATAACCAATTTATTATTTTTATACAAATGACCAAATTAACTTGTTGCTCAGATCATATCTTAGTCAGAAGTCATCTTGAGGTATTGCATTACACATTTCATAATAACATGAATAATAATTAGGTCGGCTTCGTATTCATGAATAGGTACTATAATAGTTCAATAATCTCAGTTGGACGAAATTACAAATAGATTGACAATCAAATGTAACATTTGTTTGACAATATTAGTAGATACTAGTTCATGAACGCCAGCTTGCTTATTGAGTATAGTTAAAATTGTAGTTCATTCTCTATCTGAAGACTTTCATTATTAAGCCTAGACTCATTAGCAAAAATCTAGGTAGTCTATGTTTAGAAACATTGAATAAAAGTCTATTCTAGTAATAATCCATACTTAATATTATGTGAAAGTAACTCTGTCTGTCTGTTTCGCTTTCACGTCTAAACCACTGAATAGATTTTGATGAAATTGAGTATAAAGATAGAATAAGCCATGGGGAACAACATAGGCATATCTTTTATCACGAAAATATGCTTGAAGGGGTTGAAATAGAGGATGAAAGTTTGTATGGAAACTGCGATATAACCGTCATTCACGTATTTAATAAGTACACAGGTCACGCTGCTGCCCGTTGCCTGTTATTCCTTTAGTCGCTTTGATGCGTTCTCATAATCTAAAGCGGCAACCACACTGGTCAATTTACATTAAAACCGTGGTCTAGTTGTACGGCAATAGGATGTCTTTATATACCCACTATCTCTAATCCAACGAGATATTTAAACATAACAGTTACAAAACATGAGTTGTACGTGTCTTGCAAGATAATCTATACCTCGTGTTTACTAAGTACAAACGGACATTTTGATTCCATTATGTTAACTGATTTATATTCATGGTGGTACTCATTATAGATTCATTATTGTACGTACGTAGGTGGCGATAGATATTTGATACAGATCGATGCGGGGGCGATATGACTTCATTGTTAGTGCAAGTTCGTGGGTAAATGAACTGAGTATTACAGGTAATAGAATCTATTTGTTGTCTTTTGTTTTATATCATTTATGATGACCATTGTGATATTGTGTTTGTGTGAGACTAACTCCCAGTTTCTGAAAGGCTGATCAACGAAAAATTAACTAATAACCTGTTAAATCTCACGTAAAGTACCAATCGCTAAAAGCATAATAATTATTGCTTTAAGCATGCTTTTAGGTACTTTACATAAAATTTGACAAGTAATGATTAGTTAATTTTTCGTTGGTCAGCCTTTTAGAAACTGGGGTAAGAAAGGTACAATCAAACTGAAGGTCCGTAAAGCAGATGTAATTGGCGTGGTGTTAACATCCCTGAGGTCCTAGACAAGTGTCAAAGATTTATATTCTATTCATAGAATAGATAAAAAAATGTATGGGATTGACATAAGTGTTGGCGTTAGCTTATGTCAATCCAATACATTTTTTAATCTATTCTATGAATAGAATAGAAACATTTGCCACTTGTCTCGGGCCTCTGGCCTTCCCAACATAAGGAACAGATCTTTTAGTCTGATAGGATAAATGTATAAAAAACAGCAATGGCAAAACTGCAGATACAGCGATTTTAACTACTTTGTTTTGATGCTATGTGAAAACGATGGAGGTATACCTATAGTTCTGAATACCTCTAGGGCTTTTAAAGAAAGTCTATTCTATCTCTATATAGTAACATGTTATTATCATGTTTGTGAGCAGATAATTTTTCCATATTTTATTAACCTGATTTTCTATTTACTTCATATGCTACAATTGCTGTTTAGTAATTATAATATACTAAACAGCAATTTTGGTATATGAACTCTTGTAATAACTGCACCTTGTGTTAACAGTCTCTAACAAGCAATATTATATTATTAAAAAAAAAAAAAATTGCTCACCTGCCTACAACAAACTAAAAAGAAAGAAACCCATTTTTTTTCTTGTACTGACGCTGCATTGACCTTATATCACTCCCACAATCAATACGAATCTAATGACACCTCATACGTTTAAATCCATTAAACCATTTAGGCTGTAGAGCATGTCAAAGAAATAGACATACATACATACATATTCATATATACATACATACATACATACGCTCGAAAAACCTCCTTGACTTCACACACAAACACAGGCAAACACGGCTACTTATAGCATAACAAAGTCTTATATAATCTGTAGAGAAGCACTTCCTTAAGGCCCTCTATTCCTCAGAACTCCTTCGAGATTCACCTTCAATGCACTTCAAATCTAACATAGCATTTACAACAATAGATTCACGAAGCAACATTCTTTACACAGTACGTAGGTGTGAGAACTTTTTGACCATTTGATACCTACCTACTGCTTTCACCTAAGTATGTTAAGAACCGTTCATACTGTTACAAATAATAGTAGTTAGACTGTTAATGTGATTACATACTATGAATCTTATTGCAATGAACGTAATTAATAATTTATCACGTAGGCTTTAAAAATGAATTAATATTAGACATTGTAAATCATAATCCATAAGTAAGGGCTAAACCTAAAAATAAATGTAGCGCTTTAATAAAATTGTCTATAAACTCTACTACATGTACTCTATCTATGTAACTCTCGTGATACCAAATACTTACATACTTATTTGTGTTTTACAAAAGTAATGCAAAAGCTTTTATATAATATCAGACGACACGGCGCAATGATAAGTAAGTTGCACCAGTAAAGATTTTCAATAAAAAAGTAATGAAATGATATCAAATGAAAAATACGTATTATTATCGTCATTGCTTTGTTGTTTATTTCTCGTGTTAGGGTGCGTTTATGACAAACAAAATATGAAATACAAACAACATAAACGCGAAAGTATTATCTTCGCCAATATGACGACTGACTATTAAATATACGAAATGGTACGTGTCAAATTACAGTCGTCAATTATTTGACCTATTTCATGCGTATTACTTCAAATATGAAACAAAACTGCGCGGGTGATATGACTGCTCTCATGTTTATGAATATCCAAATATTGCCCTAAATATTCAACAGCGTACATATTTGGTCCATCATAACAAACGAACAAAGCGATAAGGCAGTCATCGCGTCCACCGATCGAGCACGACCATCAAACGCGTCGTATTCAAAAGTCGTTAAACCCAACCGTGTCCACACATCCTCCCGTACCTAATTGAGACATTTTACACGAAAGGATGTGATTATGGGCGAACATAAAACTCTGTATTATTTCGGTGTATCTCGAACCCTGAAGCAGAACTTTAAAAATAGAGATTCGAGAGTTACAAATTTCGCGGTCGCTGTGCGCGCACGATTGGTATATTAAGTGCCTACATTATGTTTGTATTACATCGTAATGAACTTTGTATGGGCACGGATTTTATTTGCAGAACTAGATTTTGCCCGCGGCTTCGCTCGCGTGAGCATTGTTTTTTCCAATAGACATTTTTATATTGTTTGCATACTGTTTTCAATACATACTATTTCTAATCTCTCATTCATACAAACCCTCTTTCACCTACCTAAAGATATCCCCCGTAAAAACAATATACAATACACAAATGGCAAAGCCTCACTTCCCCTCACTTCTCCCTCACTTCTCCCTCACTTTCCCCTCACTTACCCTCACTTCCCCCTCACTTCCCTTTCACTACTCCCTCACTTTCCCCTCTCTTCCCCCCCTCACTTTTCCCTCACTTTCTTCTCATTTTCCCCTGACTTCGCCCTCGCCTCCCATTCACTTGCCTCTCGCTTGCCCCTCACTTGCTCCTCACTGCCTTCTTACTTCCCCTGACTTTCCCTGACTTCCCCTCGACTTCCCCCGCATTTACCCCGCACTTTCTCTTCACTTTCCACTTACTTTCCCTCCCTTTCCTCTCCCTCCTTCCCCCTGCATTCCCCCTCCCTTCAAATTTTAAGTGGCTAACTTTAAAAGCAAAGATCTTTCTATACAATATTTCATCCCTAATTTCATCCCTCTAAATCCATCACTGTTAAAAAAATATGAGGATATTTTTAATTTAAATAGAGTATTCCAAAACAAAATTTCAAAACTGTAAGTTAAAACATTAAGAAAGAAGAAGAATGAAAGAGAAAAAATTTATTCAAGACAGGCACAATGTTTACAGATTGACATAAAATTTAGCTGAATGTAGGTATTTTAGTGTGCCAGCCTGAAAGGGTGCCATCTCAACTTTATGCTGCGCACCTCATGAGAGGTTCGCAGCGTTGATATTCTAATGGCACCCAAAAGGGTGACGTCATATGTATCAAAATAAACTAATATACAAACAAATAATATCAATAAATATGTATAAAAACAAATAATAACAATAAATACAACAAGTTACAGAGTGGCAATAACTATAAGATAACATACATACATACATATGAAGAAGTTTCATACAATCGTTTTCATCCCTTTTCACACACTTAGGAGTTGAATTTTAAAAAACCCTTTCTTAGTACACCTCTAGACATTAAGACAAACACATCCTCCAAATTTCAAATCGCTATGATCAGCGGTTTAGGCTGTGCGTTATCTGTCAGTCAGTCAGGACAAAGCCTTTTATAATATTATGGATTAAATTTATATATACGTTGTTGTTTTGTTTTATTTAGTATGAAACAAAATTATTTTTATTAAAATCTGAATAGCATACTTATAGCAAATATGACATGTCCTTCTTCAAAGAGGTTTAAGGAGAGCATTAATATCAAAGTAGGCAGCGGCTTCGTGGAGCTCCTGGAATTGCAGAAGTCTTACCATCAGGTGGGTTGTTGGCTCGTCTGCCACTGTATAAAAAACTCTATTTTTAGGTCTGATAGTATATTTACCTTGTGCTGCATTAGACTAAAAGCGAACTCTTTAGTGCTCTTAAACCTATTTGAGTCCATGCTACAATTTTAATGTTTTCATAATATAGACCGCAGTTAGAATAGCGTCCAACTTTCATGTTCATGACATTTTAGTATCAGAGCTCAGAGCATCTCCATTTACGGATCCGTAGACTTCTTATTTAGAATTCGACATCTCAAGTATAATTTTATGTTAGTAAGCCTTTGTTGTTTATGTAAACAACCAAAAAGTTCAATTGTTTTACAGTCTTAGTTGATACAATATTTCGAGCTATTTCGTAATTTTAGGATGACTATTAAACTTTTTAAATACAAAATTATTAATAATGCGCCTTTGAAGGATTTTCTTGAACTTTCAGCTCTTCAATGAGGGTACGAATCACGTCACATTGTCACTCTGAAGATGTCTGTTGCAGGACATAGGCTTTTGCTAAAAAAAAAATGTTTGCCATAGTCACTACGATTATCAGGCGGGTTAGTGACTGAAGTGATGAAGTATGACATGTCCATCTTCAAACGAGGCTTAAAGAGAGAATTAATAACACGGTAGGCAGCGGCTTCGCGGAGCCCCTGGCATTGCAGAAGTCTATGAGCGACAGTTACCACTTACCATCAGGTGGGCTGTTGGCTCGTCTGCCACTGTAGGCAATAACAAAAAATAAAAAAAAGTAAGTGATATGATATAATATAATTACATTTGTCGCCCCATATGACACTCAGGGAAAGATATGGAGTGGTACCGCATTCAAGATCGTGCCCGGGTGTAAATGTGTAAATTTAAAAAGTTTTGTATAATTTATAAAATTACACAACAAATCGTTTAGTTATGTTAACTATGTAAAAACAAATGGCATACAAACTTGTTTTATCTACTCCATTAACAAAGGGCACAAAACATTTTACAAAGGTCAATTTATTTGTATAATTCTACATCTGTTATCAGTTTGTTACTGCATACAATGTGCGTCCATGAATGAAATCGGAGACCAAATAAGTAGCTTAAATAAATGATAGGAGATCAGTATCTTCACGTGATTGATTTCGGTGACTGTGAACGATATATGAAAAATAAATAAAACACAGTGTAATCAGATAAATACAGGCCTTTGTTTCACTATAAATGTTTAATTATAATAAATAATACTGAGTATTGTATTAGAAACGACAATCTATTGTATAAATTGTTTACATTTTTCTTCTTTTTTTCACGGTTATTCAAGTTTATGTATGTATATTAGGTGGTTATTGTAATGAGTATTTTTTATTATAAATAAACTAGATGTTCGGTAAGGTAGACTGCCTAATGATAAACCCTTTGGGATTAAGTTAGCCTATACATGTGTCCGTGTATAAAATATAAGTAAATAAAACATTGTCTAGAATAAATACTATTTATTTTAAACAAAAAGTTTTTATTTCAATAGGACTATTAAAATAGTCTAACAAAATAAAGCTTAAATTATACGTACTAAGTAAAATGAAACCATACTTAACCTAATATAAAATTAATAGTACTAAAGTGATTTATGTTTGGAAACTTCAATCTTTTATCTTCACGTAAATTTAATCTGGAGAATGTCAAAGTGGAACGCTTCGAGACATTCTCAAAATGATCAAACAGTATGATATGACACCGCTAAGATATAAGTTCGGCCTAATTCACACTGAAGCGAGAAACTTAGGAGCCTTTGAAACCCGAGACCCGTTCAAAACCAAGTTTAATGAGAAACTATCTGTGAAACGGGAGTCTGAGTACTTTTTTATTTTTAATTAAACGTTTATTGCCGGTAGCTGAAGCTCATCCTCTTGACGTATGCCAGTGTAATTGCGGCTTTCATTAGTGGCAGTTTGCAACTCATATTCGCACGTTTTCGCGCGGAAATTCTGTTAAATTTTAAACCTGTTTTTGCGTATTTTAGCTGCAAGCGAATTTCACAGTAGAGCTCTTACTAAACTAATAATATTATGTTGAATTGAGCATGTTTTACGTTATACAAACGAGGGTGCCAAGAGCTAATTATACGGCTTTACAAACAGCATCAGTAAAGGTCATTTAAACTAAAACTACCGAGATATATTCTATATAACTTATATTTCTGTAATAGTAACACAAATTGCAGCATTCACATAAACTTTCACCAATTTGTTAGGAAGCAGGTGTTTGAAGTCTTGTCATACCATAGCTTAAAATACATTTTACAACGAAACAATCAACCAACAAAAACAGAAAAAGGACACATGATACTCCAGAGGCTCGCAATTAAACCATTAATTATAAAGCCACGTATCCACGTGGTTAGAATCCGCAAATGAATACCGCAGCGAGCGGCCGGCAATTTTCACCTGCATTCGAAAAAAGCAAAACCGAGTCGAGTGCCCTACAGAACAATATCGGGTTTGGTGACATGAAGAGGCCTGATTGGACAGTTCCTCTCATACGCAAATGTACAGTTGTTCTGTCGATTCGTCCCCAACGAACATTGTTAGCGCATTAACTGGTTAATGGAGGGCTTTTACTTTAGTTTTATTTTTGGAAAGACACGTGGTTTGTAATTTTTTTTGTTACACTTTAGCATATTTGTTAAATGGGGCTTTTAGAGTTTATTATTTCAGAGTAAACATGTTTCATTTAAAATGCTATTGATATATCCATCATGATATTTCAATTAAAACATAATACTAAAATGCCTTTGATTTCGCAGCTAAGCTTTTAACGCTCACAGTTTGTTAATAAAATAATTTCGTAGGGACTACCTAAAAATATTTCTTTTATGTTCGTTCATGTGCTATTTTTGTTCTATGGGGTGGTGACCAAGAACACAAATAAGTAGAATGAGCATGTAGTTCACAAGGTGAGCTGACAACCAGTTTATAAAAGTCGTATAAGGTATTTAGGGATGGTTTAGGCTCGGGACGAACAAATGCAGATATTTGCGGAAAATAACAGCTAACAATGGTCGTCTTTTGTCTAAAATGAATGATTTTGCCTTTTTTACAAGTTACTGGCTTCTCTTACTTTTGAATTTGTGTGGCAGTTAAAATTTACTCTTTAGCTTATTTATAACCATCATAGACACAAAAACTACACCATCACCAAGACAGTATTTATCTGATTCGTTCACTTAGATTACAAGTAGCTAAAATCAATAACAATACAAATCGGCATAGCAACCGTATTGGTGACGACACGAAGGGGCGAGACGTTTTTGCACCCATTTGGAACGAGTAGCATATTGGTACGGCACGCGCTTGTCACGTGCGAGGATGTATCCGGGCCTTTATCTCGGCATGAAATGCGCGTACACGACTCGACGCTCTCCTGATGAGTTTCTGATTGGATTATTACTGATATGACAAACTTAAGTTTACAGTTTGGAAATTATGTTATGTCCTATTTTCGAAATGGCCTTGGATAAAAACTGTCTAGTGCATTTTAGAAAAATAATATAGAAGAAAAAGAAAGAAAAAGATTTATTTTTTGTTCACCACAGAAACACACTTAAATTATTACAAAGAAAAAAACAAAAACAACAAAACTAAAACAGAAAATAAAGTAAAAAATAAATATGCTCACTGGCAACACCACATCTCCCAGTATGTGTATGTTTACGAAACAAAAGAAAAGGTCAGTTTGTCAGCGAGCATATTTTAATTTAAATTTTAAATGAGAAAATAAAAATAAAAATAAAAAAAATAATTTAAATAAAGTTTGTAATGTGTGTGTGTGTGTCCCATTAGTGCCAAAAATCTGGACATCGCTCAGTTACGTTGCGATTTTTATGATAAACCGCAACACTGATATTCTGCGATATCCGATTAGTGACGCCGGCGCCATAGTTGTGTCTGTTTTTACTAAAATAATAAATAAAATTTCATGTAAAATAAATAATATTATGTAGAATAAACGTGTAAATAGGATATTATAAACATAAATACTAAGTAGTGTAAAGTGTGTGGAGTAAATTGTGGACATTTGTGTCTAATTTTAAAGCAAGCGTCTGTTTGTACATGATACGTATATACATATAGGTAGCAACTATTGTTTGCTTGCGACCTATGCCAGCATTTCTAAAAATTGTGAACAAACAAATGCGCAGTGACATCGACAAAGAGAAATTCTTTTCTTCTGAGAAGAAGGGCAGTTCGTAGTGATTGTTATTATATGACAAATTAGGTGAAAAATATTAGGTTGTAGTTAAGCAGTCTCACTCAATGCAGTTGTGAATCTAAATGTGGACAGATTCGTGTGCATCAGACACACTTTAAGCAACACATTTGCCAAACAAATTCACAAAAATATGAGTAGAAACCAGATCACAGAGCTTGTCAACAGTGAAGGTAAGCAGTCAACAGTCATCTTATTTGAACATAAATAAACAACTTTGTTTGAGTAATATAACATTAATGAATAGTATTATATGAATATAAAATGCAATTGGAATTATAATTGACATAAATTAGAATAATTAATGATTCACATACATTAGAATAAATATTAGATAGGTAAAGGTAATAAAAAATAAACCTGTTATGTTACAGGACCAGAAGATGTATGGATGAGAAGCAAGACAGGACTTATGCCTGCAGCCCTGGAATCCCTCCATCCAATGCCCAACAGCCACACCCAAGAAGGTATATTAGTTAGCAATATATAAATATATATTAAGTGTTACAATAATAATGCATTGATGTAAAATTAAATTGTGTATAATTAATATGGCCTTTTAATACATTTTCCTACGAAATTTACAATACATTTAATGAATATGATGATTTAATAATAAACTTATTACCTAAATAATATGATAGAAAATAAGACATAATTTGCAAAAGTTATTCAGTTAGGACCTTCCAAACATTTGATTGATTCCAACAAATGAACAACATAGACATAAGATCTGTTAGGAAACGAACTTTCATTTCCTCTATGCCTATATTTTATAAACGTGATTCAAATGGTAAAATTAAATTTGTAAACCTAGGGGTGGCTCCCTTTAGTCAGCATTCAGTTTTGTGTATCAGCACTCTAAAGATTTGTAATGTCTACTTAGCAATATTTTAGTGTATGTAATTTCTCAGTAATCTGTTTAAAGGGATTTTGCTCAGATTTTTGTTTGTCTGCAAAATCAGTTGCATGAGTTCGGCAGAAAAGTTTCTCATTTTAATACTTTAGAGCTTTGATAGTAAACATTAGTCACTAACAATGCATTCTAATACTACACACAAATATAATAGGTAACTCAATCTCTACTATTACATAAAGCGGAAGAGTTTGTTTGTTTGTTTGTTTGAACGCGCTTATCTCTGGAACTACCTATAGGATTTAAATAATTCTTTCTACGTATGATAGCCCAGTTTTTGAGGAAGGTTATAGGCTAAGTAACATCACTCTACTGACAACAGGAGAAGAGCAGTAAGTAAAGAGGGAAAGCTAGTCCAAAATAAATATTAAAGAATAGAAATATGTTACGTAATTTAATTTATTTTACAAGAATGCTAATTGTATTTCTATGAATTGTTACGATTTATCAATTATTTACACTGTCAGTTTTTTTAATAAATTGTAAGAATTTTCAATCATCGTTTTACGCAAAATATACATATAAACGTAAATATGTATAGCTAACAGTTAAGATAGACGTCACGTCCGTTACTTTATTATTACGGTTATTTACAGTTACATTAATCTACACTATTATATAAAGCGGACGAGTTTGTTTGTTTGTTTAAACGCGCTAATCTCTGGAACTACTAGTCGGAAAAATTCTTTTTGCATATGATAGTTCAGTTATCGAGGTAGGTTATAGGATATGTAACATCACGCTATTGGCGACGGGAGCAGAGCAGTAAACAAAGACGCGGGTAAAACCGCACCGTGGAAAGCTAATAGCACAATACACATAAGCAATTTATTTTATAATTAATTAATTTAATTATGGATAAACAACAATTTATACAACAATAAATGTTAAATGTAAAAACACTATTATATTTTATTGAGTGTCGTGAGTTTGATTCCCACCCAAGACAAAGACACAATTACTTGTTTTGAATATCTAAGTGTCTATTTTACGTCTTTGATAATAATGTTCATTAAGGTGCCAACGACACAAAGCTTGCTCTAATGCGGGCATTGTCCTAAAATAATAATAATATAAAAATGATACTAATTAGGAAATATGTGACTAAAGCTATTAGTAACATTATTAAAAGTTTAATACAATCGGACAGTTAAACGATACTCGAGAAATATTACCCTCCACAATAAAGGTAACAAATATTAATAAAACAATTAAAAATCCAATCAAATAATGATTTAAAAACGAACACAGACCGTTTAATATTATCAAAATGTCTTAATTTCGAAGCCGAGATATTATTATTAGTACAGAAATTAATAAGCGTTAGTTAGTATGTTGCTTTGATTGAGTATTATTTAGACTGGCGTTTGAAACGCGGCGTTTTTATACAATATTATTTTCTTGTCCAAATCAGATTTCAAAGTGATTGTCGACTTTTTAATTTAAAACTATCCTTACAACACATGTATTTATCTTGCAGTCGGAAGATGTCTATTGCCTGAGCCTATCATGAAGGACAAGAAAAGAGAAGAATGGCATAGCTTTCCAGGCGGATGGGTGACCCTAATAAAGTAATAATTAGGACACATGCGACGCTGCTCTCTGCTACCTTTCCTTTTTCCTGCGTCGCCTTTAACGACACCCGCAGGCAGAAATTGAATCGTTCCATATTCCAGACAGGAGACTAAACATTTATACACTTAGTATATAATATATCAGCTGTCCACGGCACGGTTTCACCGGCAGTTTTGCTTACTGCTCTGCTCCCATCACCAATAGTGTGATGTTACATGATCTATAACCTTCCTCAAGAACTAGGCTATCATTCGCAAAAAGTTTTATTCAAATCCGACTCGTAGTTCCAAATATTAGCGCGCTCAACCACAAAAACTCTTTAGCTTTATATAATAGTATAGATTACATCTACCAATGCCGCTAATCAACGTGAACCTTTCGCGAATAATTGTTGGTAATCATACTTTAGTCTATTAACATTTTGTTTTACATTTGTCATATTATATATATTTTAGACTAAGAATTAAGTTTTAAGTCATAAAAATTAGTATCGTAATAATGTTTAACATGCGTTATACCAATTAGCTTTACAAAAAAAACAGCGCGTTCTAAACGCTCGTCTGCTCAAACCAAGTCACAAATTAAACTGTTTGTCGTAGGCGTGTGGATCCACAAAGTATTAGCATAAATTCAAAATTACGACCAATTTTCTTGAATTGTTTCCACGACGAGATAGTTAAGAAGTTTAATTTACGTCAAATTTTTTTAACGTCTGATTCAGACAAGATTAAAAACTTATTTAATAGCTTTGTCGGCCATTACTATATGATAGTTAACAAATGGCTCTATTATTCATTATGAAATATAAATTCGAAAAATAATATGATTGGTAGAGAATGTGACAATACAAAATTGGGTAGGCAATGTGTCTATATACAGCAAGATGTATGATCATTAAATGATCATAAATTTATTAAGAGTAGACTGAACAACAGCATTGACTCCATTTATGGCATACCTACGCAATTTTATGCCGATAAAATCTCATTAAAGAGATGCTATCGGACTGCCTGGAGGCCCACGATGTCAAATAATATCATGTTTAATTTGTGGGTTCGGATTAGATTTACGGCTATATTGATATGAATACCTAATCTATATAGGAATAGGCTTTACCAGTCTGAATATTGCGACACATAGGTCTATCTCATAAGGAGTTTCTCATATATTGTAAGTAGCTATAGTCCACACCACAGTTTGCGGATTGGTGACATAAGGTGATATTTAGTACTAGCTTTTCGAGGCGCAGTTTCACCCGTGTCTTTGCTTTTACTGTTCAGCTCCTGTCGCCAGTAGCGTGATGTTACATACCCTATAACCTTCTTCGAAAACCGGGCTATTATACGCAATTTTTTTTACGTAAGATGACGGTAGTTCCAGAGATTAGCGCGTTCACACAAACTAACAAACAAATAATAGTAGTATAATAATAGTATAGATATAGGTAACGTAACGGCCTAGTTTCATTGACATGATTAAAACAATAATTCTAAAACATGAAATATTTATTTATGGTAGGTACCTATAAACTGCAATACACAGAGTGTTAATTTAAAAAAAAAATTTTACAACTTATCTTTGCAGTAATCGCTAGTAATTACAACTATAAGTATAAAAATATTTGTATGGCTGTTTGTTTATCATTATTTGCCGTCAATACGAAGTAACATTCTTAAATTACCTTGAATTGCACGTCATTATACCAGCAAATATGAAGCTAGATTTTATTTTATTACTTAAACATGTCTTATTTTACATTATAAAGTACATACATAGTAGCATGGAAGCTTTTACAGGCAAGTAGGTACTGCATGCATTTAAAGTGCTAAATTAAACTACACTATTCCATAGCAGGGCAAAGGTCTCTTGGACATAAATTCTTGTCGATTATTCTACCATTAAGAAGAATGAGAAACAAGCAATATATTTTATTATGAAACAAAAAGCCCACCTGCCTAAAACAAACTAAAAAGAAAAAAGCCATTTTTTTCTCGTGCTGACGCTGCATTATAATTTTGTATACCCTATGTTACTCCCACAATCAATACCAATCTATTGACACCTCATACGTTAAAATCCATCAAGCCATTTAGGCTGTGGTGCGTGCCAAAGAAATAGGCATACATATATACATACAAACATACATACATAAGTTCGAAAACATTAACTTAGCTTAACTTCGACAGTCATTCAAAAATCATACCTATTTTTAAAACTTATCTCAGGTGACGTCGCTAGTACAACCTAGTATTTATTGCCAACAATTTTATAAAGCACACGCAAGGGTATTTTGAAACATTTACATACATTTTTTATGGTTCACTTTAAACTGTAAATAACAGGCCGTTTATTATACATTTTAAATGTAATGTAGGTACTAGTACATTGTATTAGCGTGATAATTGATAATTATAAAAAGATTAAAAGCAATTCTGTATTCAGGCATAAGCTGTTAAGTTATCTGGTATATTATTACAATTATTGTATTAAAAAGTATAAATTAACAATTTCATATTAATTACTTGTAGTATTTGTTTAAATTTTATTTGTGTTTTATGGCAGAGTTTATGGTCTGTTAAATTATTGTCAGTCTTTCAGTCAATTATATTTACACTGTCTTAGTGTAAGAAGCTATTGTCATAGAGAAGGCATGGGCACTGGGTGATCAGCAAGCTTGCAATAACTTGATCTGTTTTAGATTTTGTTTTAGTTAGTGTTTGCATGCTATTTTTTTTCAACGTAAGTCAGCTAAATCCGAGAAACCTATTGAAATTCATTATGACTTTCTCGTGGTCACCGGGCAAGTAGGTACCAATGTATTTATCTAATTTTGAGCCCATAACACACTAGGATGAGGCTTCAATTTTTGTTTTTCTTTTACTTCTGTACGGTTATTCATAACCATAGGCATTGAACGTGTTAAACCATCAAAACAGAAAGTGCATAGTGCGACTCTAGAATTCCACAAGATCCTTTAATCGTCACGTTGCCAGCAAACCATCATTGTGCTAACCTAATAGCTGTGCTATCACTTAACCTTTCATAAATTTACATAGCAACAATATAGGGTTATAGCGGTTCTCCTGTTATAATAGTTAAGTGAAATTCACGATCGACCGCGAAATGCGCCAAATAAAGACGGGATTTACATTCGACTATGAATGGTGCAGTGATATAGACATTTCTTCGACATTTTCTTTAATTCACTGATAACCTGTCATAGCCGTATCTGTGGTGCCTCTGTCTGCTGCTACCACCATGTCAAAATCTATAGGTACTATAATATAAAGCGGAAGAGTTTGTTTGTTTGAACGCGCTAATCTTAGGAACAGAGGCAGCTTCGCAAAGTTCTAACCTTAGCTGAAATTCGAACATAGTCAATTTATAATTTTATTGTTTAATAAAAAATAAGATAACTTCAAGTTCATATAAGAAATGCTTGAATAGCTTGTTACCAACAAAACCCCTATCATTAACGTCTGTAGTACATAAACCCTTAGAACTTATGTCCTGCCGCGTCGACCAGTTATAATTTATCATGAATAACGAATTGTAATTCGTCATTATTAGGATCACTTTGCAATCTTGTTACATGAATGCATTGAAAAGCCGCCACTTGCGGCCGCCAATGGCGGGATATACAAGAGTCCATTGTGTGACCCGCTAAAGAATTGCATTTTTGTTGTTGCATTATTCTTTTAAAATTCTGATAAAAAAAATTTAAGGATTTGTTAATTGCGATTGAAAATATATCGTTGAAAATTTTGAGGCGTAGGTACATATTTGTTTGCATTGGCTAATTTTATTTACGTCATCATCATGATTAAAGCCAAATTAAAGACGTACGCTGCTAAATAAAGGTCTTTTCCCAAGCATCTCCACTTCGAGAACGTGAGTCGCCCCATATCTATAGTTATTTTATGTAAATTTTGGTTTTTAATAGTTAATTTAGTAGGTACTAAAAGTTCAGCTTTTTTAATTTACATTGAAAAAAAAAAACAAAAGCGAGAAAGCTCCTTACTCAGATGACTTCACACTTTAAACAGTCTAAACCTAAAACGATCCTGAAATCTCATAAGCGTGTTATCCTAAGAAGCTAGATGTAGATACAGTGTAGTGTTATAATATTCGCAGGCTAGTAAACACAATAGCGATGCATCTCACTTGGTGTTTCACGTTAGATGCGACAGCATCTATAGGTTAGATCTAAACAATCCTATTTATTTTATTTTATATTTTGTAAATTAGAAATTATATGTGTCTATGTGTGCGTGCGTGCGTGCGTGTGTGTGTGTGTGTGTGTGTGTGTGTGTGTGTGTGTGTGTGTGTTTGTGTGTGTTGCATATTATACGCGCTGGCGAAGCCGTGGGGCGCAGCTAGTTTAACAATAGTTTTTGAATGCTCTAAAAATTGTCATAAATAATGTTATAAGTACGCTTTTTTGTCAACTTACTACTGCAGTAACGATAACTGATACTAGGCTCACCCCCAGTTTCTGAATCCCGTGAGATTTAACAGGTGAAGTAAATTTTTGGTTGATCAGCCTTTCAGAAACTCGGAGTATATGTGTGTGATTAAAAAAAATTCGATGATGTAGAAAATACCATAGTTCAATCGAAACTTGTATACAAATATAACAATTACGATTTGTTGCATTTTACACCTATCCTGGTACGGTTTGTTGGTTAGTTTTACCATGAACTTTTTCAGCCCCAGCTTCTTCTTATCTTAAAAGAAAAGCCATACTTAAAGATCAAGGTTTATTAATTAGTTTTTCTAAGTCTATGCAGGCACATAGATTGCTAAATAGTAAAGTTATCGCTTTATTCATAGACCACCACTAGCCCTCCCACTTCATGTATTATGTTGTTGGTGTAAAACCAAAATTACTTATGACAAAAAAAAATTAAAACATGAATTTAAAATATTTTAAACGCAAGACGAAAAAAGTAATCATACTCATAATACTCCTCATAAACCTTTCTCGTTATAATAAACCAAAAAATACACTCAATATAAATCTCATTACAAGTTGAATGATGATAATTAGAAAATATATTTTAACAGGACTATGAATAACTATCAACGAAGCTGGGTACAGTCGATCGCACGATGCCGCGAGTCAGAGGCTACGTACGTCACATCACTCATCGACCTTTTGCTCTCGACTGTACCGTGCCCTTTGCACTACTACACCTTTATAACCTCAATCAAAACTATACCTTAAGTCTATTTCGGTAAAACACTATTTGAAATAACAGATATAACTTAATGACCTGTTTGCTGCTATTTAAGATTCGACTTTAAAGTGTTAGGTATTCGGTTGTTTTTGTAGTGTAGTTGATCTAAACACGTTTATACGAAAACCAGCCGCGGTAACGTGTCGGTCTGTAATTCAATAAGGACTACCTAAATTGACTCAGATGCGCTCAGAGTTTGTGGGCTTGCTAATTTGTCGGCAAACATATTGTTTGACGGCCAGTGTCTGAATGGATTACTATTTAATTGAGTTGAAGGGTAAAGTATTATAATTTACAGGCATAAAATAGTGTTATGGATTTGTAATGAAGAATTTAATTTTATCTAATACAAATCTCCATTTCTGTTATATCTATACTCTGTTCCGTTGGTACTATTGATCTTCTTTTTAATTACAATATAATATTCTGATCCCAAACAGTATGACTCCGCAAAGATACATGTTTCTAAATAGGACCAAGCGCCCCAAAAATATGCCTTAAACCGCACCAGTTTAATGCGTTAACAAAAAAATATTACTACTGCTGGAGTGTTTGGAAGAACACTTATGGAGCGCCTAATATGGTGCGTTTCAAAATTGGTGCGTTTCGAGGAATTACCAACCTGTTAAATCACAGTCCAATCCTGCATATAATTTGAGAAGGAAACCACACGATTAACATTGTTATTCCTACACCTTAGGTGAATGAATCGTAAATTAAAACGAATGAAACCTCATAATATTAGTTCCTTAAAATCTGGCCAGGTCTTTCTTATAGAGTACCATCAATCATTTTTAGTTTTGACCATTTAAGGATACTAATGAAGTTAATGCAAATTGGTTCTCCTTTAATTAGAAGTTCCACGGTTTATGATTTATTGTTCGGATATTTTAAATGAAACATTTTTAATTTATGTATGTGCTATATATGTTATTTCTGCGAGATTCTGTTAATCTTCGTTTCACCTCGGGCTGTCTGCCACAAAGCCATTAGCTTCCAATTTCAAAAACTAATTAAGAATACTTACTGGCAACTCCGAGCTAAAATTATTATAATTTAAATGATAAGGGGATATTAAATTTGTAGTATAATGAGACATTAAAGTTCTCAACTATGGGTGGGTTCTTTGTTATATGACGGAAGCCTATGTCAGCCAAACACAAAACTCACAAACTCTTTTATTTTGTAATATTATCATCGATTTATGACATGTTGTATAAGTAAATAAATAAATGTTGTAAGTAAACATTTTGACAGTAAGAAATTTTTTTTCCGACTACAGAAGTCAAGGAGGGTAAGGTTTTTCGAGTGTATGTATGTATGTGGGTATGTATGTCTATTTATTTGACACGATCTACTGCCTAAATGGTTTGATGGATTTTAACATAATTATGAGGTGTCATTATAATGATTCGTATGGATTGTGGGAGTGACATAGGGTACCTATATAATATTTCAATGTAGCACAAAAAAGTAGGCTTCTTTCTCTTCAGTTTGTTTTAGGCAGACAGGCTTTTGAGAAGAAAATTAAGAACAATGAGAGAATTTTTAATACGTTTAGAATGCATCGATTCAAATTCATATTACCTACTTTATACTATAGTGAAACTTACTTATTTTAAAATAATTGCCAACGCAATAAAGAGGTGAAAGCTTAACTGTCTTCTATAAAGACTTATATAAAATTAAAATAAAGTTAGCATTAACAGACACTATCAATTATAACCGAGACACATAAAGTATCAGACATCACATAAAAACCAAACACTCAAAGATTTACGTTCAAAAACTTTGAAATATAATAACTTGTCAGTTAAAATTACTGGACGAGCAATAAATTTTATTTTATAAGTTCACGTTGAAGAAGATTTTTGAGTGTGAAACGTTTTTAAAATATTTAAAGGTGTTATTGATGAATAAAGAGTTATAAATATGAAAATCCAATTTTGAAAGTTATTTTAAAATAGCAACGTTTTACCTGAAAATAAAACGTTTATTAAACATACTTACCTTCTTCCAAACCTAATTAAAACATGAGAGTAGCTAACCTGATTTCCGGTCGGATTCGTGCCTTTTGTCTCCTTTTTACCTGTTTACCTGTCTCTTTCTAACATGTCACGTTACGTCACGTCCTCTTTCTTATGGTAGGACTTGCTATATATATAGCATGGCCCGCTATGTTCTGATGCAAGCACATGACACATTACCGTTTAGGCTATAGCATAGTTAGCTGCCACCTGTGATACGAGCAGAGCTTAACAGTTATTTACTTTCCGGGCCAGTAAGCGGATATCGTGATGACAGTAGAGCATCTATTGTGTCTACAATATTGTCCATGAAAGGATTAAGTATGTTGAGGTTAATGATTTGATCGAAGCGTTAACAAACACGTTCATCATCCATCTTTTCGTTACGCGTATATTAGAGCGATGTAATTCGATGAGAATTGCATTTTTTCGAG
The DNA here is from genome assembly GCA_963082885.1 of Parascotia fuliginaria. NCBI lineage: Eukaryota > Metazoa > Arthropoda > Insecta > Lepidoptera > Erebidae > Parascotia > Parascotia fuliginaria. The sequence continues at coordinate 4,749,736 of OY720180.1, read as the reverse complement.
TGTAGTAACATCTATTTAAGCATTCTTTAGTTTAATTGACGATAGAAAATAATGCGTATGCATTCTTAGCTTTTTGGGTAAAGTAGGTTATACGAGCTAATCTGAAGCATTAGTATACTTATGATTTAATGTGTGCAATATATTTGTATAGTTTTCAGAATGTATGGCGGTGAGCTTTGGCTTGCCATTCTACATAACAGGAGTATAACGTCATTGGGTTAATTGAACGATAGTGAGTTCTCCGATCCCGGTGGGAAAACGGGAGATAACTCTGATACTTGATTAATTATATAGTGCATCTCATTGTTCATTGAGGCGTTGCTCTTAATGTTATAAGACTGATCAGCAAGTTTACTTTGTATTCGGGATTAGTTTTAAACAAAATCGGCCAAAGTGAGTTTTTCTTGTAAGGCAAAATGCTTTCCTTGTGATAAGTTGCCATTGTTAACCTGTAGTAGTCGCTTATTCTCATATAGAGAAGGCATGAGCATGAATCATTACGCTTGCTCAACGCGGATTGGCGATTTCGGAAAATCCATGTTTCCTCATAATGTTTTCCTTCACCGTCAGTCTATAGTGTACGAATACCCTTCGAAAGTACCTACGCGTGACTTGAAAAAGTCACATTGGTACTTGCCCGGATTCGAATCTACGATCTCATGTTTAAAAAGTGGATGCGTTATCTACTTGGCCATCACGACTCTGCCTCTGTAATCGGAGCCCGCGTACCATCGATACAGCAGATATGGCGGTAGCTACGCCCTTGCCTCTAGCGATAGACCATTGAGAGTGTATTTACTTGTGCATTTACTATAATTATGCATCATTTAGTGGTTACCTAGCAGAGATGGCAGTTCCTGGTCATATACTTTCCTCTCAGGTTTACAGGAGTTTTGCCATGATCGCTTTGCTGGGTAGACGGATTGGCAGTCGCAGTGATGTTGATCTGCATTAGTACAGGATCTCTCTTTTCCTACTTCAAGTTTAGAAGGTTTAAGCCATAATCGCTTCGCTGGGAAGACGGCTGGCAAACGCAGTGCATCTGCATTAGTACAGAATCTCTTTCAATTTTAGAGGATTCAAGCCATAATCGCTTCGCTGGGAAGGCGGCTGGCAAACGCAGTGATGCCCATCTGCATTAGTACAAGATCCCTCTCTTTCTCTCTCATTCAGGTTTACAGTATTTCAGCCATATCGCTTCGCTGGGAAGGCGACTGGCAAGTTCTATGGTGCCCATCTGCATTAGTACAGAATCTCTCTCTCTTTCAAGTTTAGAGGATTTAAGCCATAGTCGCTTCGCTGGGAAGGCGGCTGGCAAACGCAGTGATGGGCACCTGCATTAGTACAGGATTCCTCTCTCTCTCTCTCTCTCTCTCTCATTGAGGTTTAGAGGATTTAAGCCATATCGCTTCGCTGGGAAGGCGGCTGGCAAACGCAGTGATGCCCATCTGCATTAGTACAAGATCCCTCTCTTTCTCTCTTATTCAGGTTTACAGTATTTCAGCCATATCGCTTCGCTGGGAAGGCGACTGGCAAGTTCTATGGTGCCCATCTGCATTAGTACAGAATCTCTCTCTCTTTCAAGTTTAGAGGATTTAAGCCATAGTCGCTTCGCTGGGAAGGCGGCTGGCAAACGCAGTGGTGCCCATCTGCGTTAGTACAGAACCCCTCTCTCTCTCTTTTTCAAGTTTAGAGGATTTAAGCCGTAGTCGCTTCGCTAGGAAGGCGGCTGGTAAAGGCAGTGGTGCCCATCTGCATTAGTACAGAATCTCTCTCTCTCTCGAAGTAGAGGATTCAAGCCATAATCGCTTCGCTGGAGAGGCGGCTGGCAAACGCAGTGGTGCTCACCTGCATTAGTGCAGGATCCCTCACTCTCTCTCTCTCTCTCTCTCATTCAGCTTCAGAGGATTTAAGCCATAATCGCTTCGCTGGGAAGGCGGCTGGCAAAGGCAGTGGTGCCCATCTGCATTAGTACAGAATCTCTCTCTCTCTCTCTCGAAGTAGAGGATTCAAGCCATAATCGCTTCGCTGGGAAGGCAGCTGGCAAACGCAGTTGTGCCCACCTGCATTAGTACAGGATCCCTCACTCTCTCCCTGTCTCATTCAGCTTCAGAGGATTTAAGCCATAATCGCTTCGCTGGGAAGGCGGCTGGCTGGCAAAGGCAGTGGTGTTCATCTGCATTAGTACAGGATCTCTCTCTCTCTCTCGTTTAAAGGAATAAAGCCATAGACGCTTCGCTGAGAAGGCGACTGGCAACCTCAATGGAACTGATCTGCACTAGTACAGGGTCTCCAAAATAGTACAGGGTCACTGCTGCCTGTTCGGCGAAATGAATAGGTATCCAAGATCGATGAAGATATCCATTTGCTTTCTTGTACAGTATGCTATACGAGTACGTGAATTTGAGTCGTGAAACTGCGAGGGTAACTTTGAACTCTTAAAGTCATCCTGCAGGGTAGGTGTTCCTCGGCAGGCCATTTTCCTTGCATTGTTTGTGGACTCATTGTAACGCTTCAAATTCAACTTCGTTTTGTAGCCTGGTTGCGTATTATTTCTGTATATCTGCACATCTTATACTCACCTTTTCAACTTTACATTAAGCAGTAGGTACGTATATATCATAGCATTATAGGCTAAAAGTTCCCAACCGAGCAAGCCAAGGTTCGGGTAACATGTATCTACGGGTTTCTCCGTTGGAGAGTATATAACCGCTTTATGATACTATGTTAAAGTTTATAGTCAGGCTATGGGTCTGAAATAAAAGTCCTGAAAGTAATTCGTCAAATACGAGATTCGTATTTCAGTTGATGTCAATCAGACGAATTTATCCTGAAAATGACTCGTTAAACGTTTTGTATGATTTATGACAGTTATATTCAAATAAGTTGATGCAGTCATACCTGAGAGGATAGACATCATGAGCTCTTGCATAGATAGCTAGAGGTCTAAAATAACTTTAATTTTATCCTGAAAATAATTGGTTAAACATATGACTTCACGCTTTGCCTTTATGATAGTTATATTCAAGATAATGCAGTCATACTTTGAGAGAATAAACGATGCAAGCATTTCAAAAGTGTAAAATAAATATATTATGGTTAAATCTCGAAAGTAATGCACCAAACTTACGGTTATGCCGCACGCCGTTGCCTTCGAGTAGTGACTTATTCCTCTAGAATTCACTGCTGAAAACCAAACTGGGCAGTAGTCGACCTACTATTATATCAGCACTAGAGGAATAAGCCGGCGTTGAACTCGTTGCATTCACTCTTCTTTTCCGTGTTGATCCGTGAAGATAGACGGTATACTTTTTACTTCCATCTAAATATATTCAACTACCTACTTACTACATTTAATAAACAGAAACGAATGGTAACACCATTAAATTTTTAAATTTACGTAGGTAGTTAATTTGCGCAAAATGGCGCCGATACGAAATATTAAATATTATAATATTAAAAAATAATATTCAGTAAAGATAGTTGTAGTTACTTTCAGCACTTACATAATTTGTCGTTCGACGATGTAGATAAAAAGGTAAAATTCTTACCACTTTGAACTGACTTAACATATTATTAATGAAATAAAACACAATCACGTATCTATAGGCACAGGCTTCGGTATGTGTAAGGCTAGTGTCTAGCCGAAGACACAACCGTTCCAACGGAAAATCAAGACGCCAATGATCAGAACACATTTTTTTTTTTTTTTTTTTTTTTGTTTGACTATAGCTATTGGCCTCTGATGGCCTTGATAGCTTTACGCGGGCAGTTGGTGAGGGCTGATGGCCCTCGACCGGTTTAAACCTAAAAACTAGCAACGTTGGCCCAAGGGCACCCGCTAGGGTACGACCTCGGCTTGGGGCGTTGCGACTACTACATCTACGGCCCTACCTAAGGATGGAGAGAGATTCTGAGCGACCCGGCGCGAATTTCGCCCTCGACGGCGAGGGCGAAATCGCGGACGTTTCTGTATAGCTGCGCGAGCTGTGTAAGCTTTGTTCTGAGCGATGGTTATCTCGTCGTCAGGTTCATTGAGTATATGCCTAGGCCTTCGGATCTTGCTGATCGTGGAAGGAGTGTATTCTACCGCTGCAACCAATAGGGGGTTGGGGTGTGTCGAAGCAGAGTCAAAGTAGCTAAGAGAGCACTCTTTCATGTACTGCCTGATGGTCGGCAGCTCGAGATCAATGTGGAGATCCACATTGCGCACATAAAAGGGTGCTCCCGTAGCCCGGCGCATGAATCGATTCTGAAGTGTCTGTAGCCTATGGATCCTGATTTCCTTAACGTGAGCAAATACTACGCTAGCGTATGTCATGATTGGCCTGATACAAGATGTGTAGATCCTAACTTTGTTCCTAAGCGAAAGTTTTGAATTTGCATTCAAAAGGCTATGGAGACGACTCAACACAAACGCAGCCCGCTTGCGGACCGCAGTTATGTGGGGTCGGAATGTAAGTCGATCATCCAGAATGACACCAAGATACTTGGCTTGCCTAACCCATGGGATAGGAGAGCCAAACATCTTTATCGGGGGGAATCAGAACACAGCGGGCCATGCTATATATATAGCAAGTCCTACCATAAGAAAGAGGACGTGACGTAACGTGACATGTTAGAAAGAGACAGGTATACAGGTAAAAAGGAGACAAAAGGCACGAATCCGACCGGAAATCAGGTTAGCTACTCTCATGTTTTAATTAGGTTTGGAAGAACGGTACAGTTGGTTTAATAACTAATTATTGATAAATAATTCTTTGTCATCCTTTTGTCAAATAAAAAAGAGAGAGACGAAAAATTGTTCATTAAATTTAAAAAGAAATTTGTAGCCAGATTGCCAGGGTTAAAGTTTTAGGGATTAATTCTAGTAGAGTTGTCTATGTGTAGGTAAGTACAGTTGATCTTTCAAATCGTCTGCATTTATTCCAATGTACTACCTATTTAATGGTTTTTGAAACAATGATTTTGTATTATCTATTTTTTCACAACATAAAATGGTTAAACGTATTATTATCAAAACTCTACAACCAACATTCATCTTTTGCTACAAAAAATGCGTCTCATATTTCAAATGCACATCTCTTCAAGTGAGGCACTTTTTGCTGTAACCCTAAAACATATGTCAAAATGGACAAGCCTCCGGATACAAGGATCCCATATTTCTCATGATATTGTCGGCCGAATATTTTGTTTACAAACACGTTTTACCTTGCCCAGTTCCAAATTTTGTAGACCAAACTCAATTTCAGTGCGAAATGAACGAAACGAAAAAAATTCTCCGACAACCGAACCGGTGATTTGTGGGACACATTCATTGCAGTGACAAGCTTGTTCGGACAGGGCCGCGGCACACTACTCGCTTCCCGAATTACGTTACGAATATACGCAAACATGGAATGAGTACGAATAGTGACGTTACTTGTTAAATCCACGTCGAATCCGATTCGGATTGATGTTGATTGAGTTATGGCTTCAGTTTGCGGTGAAAGGCTATTTTAAAATTAAAGCGATAGCTTGCGTTTAGTTTCTATGAAACTCTCAAATATTCATCGCATTTGATTTAACATATAATATGGGCTAAACCTGACCTAAGTATTTCCGAAGTATTTTCCACAATACTTTTTAAGATTATTAGTTAGTTTCATGTATACAATTAAAATTAAATATTTAATATTAAGTATTTCAAATTAAAACTAACTTTAATAAATATCTCATCATCATGGGTCCTCTTGTCAATACCTACATTCATCCTTATCCCACATACGTTAAAACTATAGTATTTTTACAATAAAATGATGGTTATAAGAGAAACATTTATTGAATAACATTCAAAAAATAAGCTTGATCAAACGTTATCTTTTTCAGATTACAATAAATTCTTTTACCCGATTTCGTTTCTCCCTTCATGTACAAACAAGATTGGTAATTTGTATACATTTAATTAATCCTGACAAATGTCCAGGACAAAAAAATGCGCCTCATATGTCCCGAGCCCAAAATAATTTTGGCTCGACCCTAGCGAGTGCTTAGTTAAAAGTATAATAGGTTTCAAGTGGGACTTTTAAGTGGGACATGAAACAAGGTTTTTATAGCATCCTTCGTCTCAGACAATGGACACTCATGTTACGAAAAAAAGACCGATGCAGCGGGAGGGTTAATTAGTACTAAATCAAAACTTCAATATGAACAGTGGATTGAGTATTTAATTGCCAAAGAGTTCTGTCAAACAAGAGCTGAATTTTTCATGACTGTCAACCGTTTTATTTATATCTGACTTTATATTTGTGGTTAATCTATAAGTAGTGCTAAAAATTGTTCATAAGACTACACAGTAAAAACATTAAAAGCTGTTTAGAAAACAAACGAATTTGAACTTTATATCTTAGAAAAATTCTCGCATTAAATATAATATGAACATTAATTGTTTTAGTAACAATTAAAACTTTCTATTACACGTAACATCAACTAAGACAGTTCACACATGGTGGTCGTCTAAATTATACGTGTTTAACACATTACTGACGTTATCGGATCTTCTTTATAATTACACAACGGAACTTTCATGCCTTGAGGATGGTACGTCTGTTCAAGTGATTGTGACAGCTGTTGACAACATACAAATAAGACAACATTTACTTTAAAAAGTCTACTCTAAACAGTCTCAGCCTAACATTAGCACTTACTGCTATATTTATCATTAATAAAATCGTGACTATTACAATGAAGCGTCTTTTACAATATCTATAATATATACAAAAATAGCTTAAGTAGCTTTTTCTAGTAGCAGTTTCCAGAACTGTATAGATCTACGCTGGTTTCAGCATGAATGGGCCAGATCGACCGGGGAAGTACTACCCTCTCATAGAAGATCGACGTAAGAGTAGTATTATCTCTGTACTATTGCGTTTCGTTCGATGAGTGCTATGATGAGCTCTAAATCCTTACAATTTAGGGAACTAATAGGTAGTTTGGTAGTCATTTTAGTGAGTAGGTACACATTATATTATTTTATGTATTGTACACATTTTATACACTACTATTAATACTCACATAGATTTTAATAAAATAAAACAAAACAGATAGGTAGTGCAAAAATTTAAATTAATTATTACTAAAAGCAATTTCTAGAAAGCATACCTATTTTTACTATACATAAAACTATCACTTCACCATTAGAAAAATTGTTACCTGTACCACATTAGGTTATTCAGAGTAGTTAGGCGGCTCTAACAACTTATCATAGATCTTAAAATATCCAAGCCAATTTGTAAGACTGCCAAGTTACAGAAAAGAGCAAAGAGCAATTGACGGTAGTAGATCCACGCTGGTTTCAGCATGAATGGGCCGAATCGTCCGGGGAAGTACTACCCTCTCATAGAAGATCAACTTAAGAGTAGTAGTATCCTTACTACTGCGTTTCGTTCGGTGAGTGAGAGTGCCGGAGGCCTAATTAGGCCTCCGGCACTCTCTGGGAATGGGAACTCACTGGGAATGGGGTTAGGAAAAAGGAAAGGTGGGAAATTTCCCACCTTTCCTTTTTCCTAACCCCATTCCCAGCTGCTATAGTGGTGGCCACCATACCAGCAGTTTAAGACGATAGCTTTTGGTATGGTGGCCACCACTTCTGGATTCCACTGACTGCTTACCATCAGGCGGGGTGGAGTCACTTTGGTAGGCTAATATATATATAAAAAAAAAACTAATTGGCAGGACAACGTCATCATCATCATATCAACCAAAAGACGTCTACTACTGGACATAGGCCTTCCCCAATTATCGCCACCGTGGCTGGTCGTTTGCCGTCCTCATCCATCGGTTGCCCGCCACCTTATAAGGTCGTCGGTCCATCGTGTTATGGGTCTGCCCACGCTCCGTCTTCCCGTAGGTACTGGGTTAACGTACTATACAACAACTGCCTAGATCGATTTCGAACCTCCTGCAGTAATTTATTTGTATTAAATCACTGACTAAAGCCAAAAAACCGTCTTATAACAGGAACGTGTCACCATAAGTAACATATTCTTTTTTATTTAAAAATGGAAACAGAAGCTTCACAGCTAGACAGAACACATTAATCAACTTTAACAGAATCCCGTATTCGCTAATGTAAAACATCTGTAATATTTTTTCTCATATATTTTATACAACTGGGGTTGTATAAACAAAAAACAATGTACTCTAAAACAGTGATATCGCTAAGTACTTTTAAAAGGTGTTTTTATATACTGGTTTAAACGTTGATAGAACATTATTTTTACAAAATCCTATTTCAGTCGGAATACCGGCATCCGACGGATTGTATTCAATCACAGCACCCGCCTGGGGGAGAGATAAAAACACCTCGTGTGAAAATTAACAACACATTTTTGTTCAAAACATGATGTCGGCGAGACCTTGGAAATGAACTTGGATGTGGAGATTTAATACTGAACGAAGCGGTAGAAACTTTTTAAACACCTCGCGCATTTCATCAAGGACATAGGAGTGCCGCGGGGTATTTTTCTTATAATACTTTTTTACGTATACCAGTAAATACGACTTTGATGCAAATAATGGGCTCGAAGTCAATAAACGAACTGTAAGAAAAGCCTAAGTATTATGTTATTTGAAACAAAAAACGTCTATTTTACAGAAATTAAGGGTTTAGTAAGCAACTACTGAAACACAATTTTTCTGTTTTAATATGTAACCAAAACCCCTATAACATTTATCTTCGGACTAAGTACCTTCATAATTTTACTTCTAATAAAAAGCAAGTTTAATGAAAATATATGGAATAAAAGTGGGTGGGGTGTACTCTCCAATGTAGAAAAGCTTACCTGTATTTTACACTGCGCTGAACACGGTTAATTCTGTTTTATCTACAATACATGTTACCCTTCGCAAAACAAGTCTTAGTATAAAAATAATTTATTCATTTTGCAAATAAAAATATGCAAACTAATCTTAATTTTTTATGATTAGGTACTCATACAATTCGAAACGCAGAATTCACCGACCTTAAGAGTAATAAACTTATATTATGTGACAGAAGTTTAGTGATCCGTAGTGATCCGGTGACTCATGCTGACCATCTTATTAATAAGGCGGAAAAATTAGGCATTACAATAAACTCGAACAAAACATGTATATGACGAAGATAGTAGCGTCGTTCCCAGCTTTTTATTTAACTTGGTGAAATTATGATTAATGTCATGACTCATACACCATTTAAGAACAAGGATAAACGAATGTCAATCATGAAGGCAGTTTGTGGTTTTCTGTCATATTTATATTTAAATTGCTTTTATGTGTAGTACAGTAATCTTACACAAAAAATTAAAAATTCCAACTTTGAGACAATTAGGACACCTATGGATATAGCTATTAATGTTTTTATAATATTTTTCTTTGTCTCTAAAAGAGCCTTGCAGAGTACGAGACTTATCATAACATTTTTGTATCAAAATGTAATTTTATTTTTCAATAAAAATACTATACTTTGTTGTTGTTTTAGGATTTAGATTCGATTTTAAAACATCTCACGGGCCGTAATGAAATGCCAAGCCAAGAAATTACATTTTAAACTATATGAAATTACGTGCATATCGAAAATATAACTAATATCATTAGACCGATCAATCGACCAACTCATCGACCAAATGTACTATTTTTTGTAGTACTTACATCCTTTTAAGACTACTTTAACGTTTCATCCTACAAGAAGGTCATAAAAATATATAACGAGATGATCAGAGTGGTTGCTTTATCTAATCTCCCCTTGTTTCCTTCCAGAGCAGCTTAAGTAGCAGCTTCATTAAGAGTTTTAACTATGATAGACGATAATGGCAAAAAACAAGGATGCTTATGACGAACAAACTTGAGGGTGCCGTTTTAATAGTAAGTTTTTTGTTGAGTACATTTTTCGTTTACGCCCAGCTTAGCGTGGAAATTAAAAGTTGTTTGTCATGTACGTAAGCGTGTGTAAAGGATTAGACATTAAAGAGCGACCGAGCTTGAATACACAGGAATATGATTTGCAAAGATGGCGCATCGGTTTAAGTGGTCGTTCCGAAATTTAGTAATAGCCGCCAGCAGATAGCATTCTGCTTGACATATGGGACTAACATATGAATGACCCAATAATCGTGTGCTGTTTAAGTTCATGTTTTTATAAAACCTCACGACACATAAATTATTCTCTCGAGTCATGTCATACGGTATACTGCTCTGGGGCAAGTCTGCGGATATTGAGTCAATTTTTATAATTCAAAAACGAGCAGTGCGATCTATTTACAATTTGGGCCCTAGGGTTTCACTAAGAGAGATTTTTAAAGAAATAGGTATTCTGACGGTGGCGTCTCAGTATATCTTCACCAATATTATGTTTATCAAGAAAAATATAGACTTGTATTCCAGAAACTGTGACATGCACTCTGTGAATACTCGAGGTAAACATAAATTAGTTGGTACATATTATCGCCTACATAAAGTAAACAACTCATTTGCGGGTCTAGGTGTACGTTTCTATAACAAATTACCCATTGACATTATGAATCTACCCCTACAAAAATTCAAACAAGCTATTAATGATTATTTAAATGATAAAGCAGCATGGGTATAGTTGCTCGTTTAATGCAAGATTAATGTTATATTGATTATTATTGTTGTAGCTATATTGACTATTATTATCATTAAGTATATTGATATTTTTATTATTGTACTTATATTGACTATTATTATCATTCAGTATATTGATTATTATTATAGTAATTATATTGACTATTATTGTAATTATGTTGACTATTGTAGTAAAAGTTTAATGTGAAGTGGATGCATATCATGATCATTACGAGTTCGTAAGGCATAATACATTTTATTAGGGTTCTTTTACCACCCATGCCCTGCATTGTCATGCTCACTAAAATGTCATTGCTTGTGGTGTCGTATTGGCCGGGTCATCACCTTACCTCTAATATGGCGAGGGTGATGATGGCTGGCCCGTGCGTCATGCTCGTGAACGGGTGCTACTTGGGATGACTGGTCAATCTTGGCATGGCTTACATTTAATATTCAATCCAGTATTACCTTGTCGTTCAATGTGACCAGGGGGTGCATTTAGCAGTTTAATTAAAATACGTAGTCAAATTACCATACTAGTTGAAACTAAATAATTGAATTCCTTGTTTTCTTTCTTTAATCTTAGTATTATATTAATTAGTTAATTTGTAATAATTACTTTGTATGGTTCTTTGGTTGCGTTGAGTGTTTAAATTGTAACTCATTCAAATAACTGTAATTATCTGGCGATTGAAAAGAGTGGCGTGAGTTTCTTGCCAGTTCTTCTCACAGCTCTACCTCGTCAGCGAACTGGCTGTAGGTCAATTGGCTGACAAAATGTAATGTTGACTTTTCATAAGCATCATACTTTATGATCTAAATGAAATAAATGCTTTGACTTTGACTTTGATAAATTAAAAAGGTGCAGGTTCCGTCGCCAATACATTTTATGTAATTAATTTTTAAAGCCTTTTAAATTTGATAGTACTATATTGAAGCTCTAAACTGTTACTGTTAAGCCTTCTAATTGACAGAACAGCTGGAACCTGTATTCTAACAGTCTCGAAAACTAACGACCATTGAAAACATGACCCTCGAACTTATCTAATCAATAACAGCTAAGAACTACACAATAATTTTGGAAGCAGTTGACACCAAAATCCTCGGGACATCTCAAGTTGTAAATCGCAAAGAATCTGGAACATATGATATTAAAATAAATGTTTCCGCTCCTAAAAGGGCACGTATACATTCGTGTCTGAAAACAGGTGGTCCTGTTTAAGATAATCCGAGGTAATGTTGCATCTGTCTGTTCAATATTTCACGTCTTTAACGTCATGCAGTTTTGAAATATGCTAACTCCTTAAGCTTTTTATGTATTCTTGATTATTTACCTACTGAAAATTATTTTAGTAAAAACTTACTTTCAAATTCAGAGACCTATTTATAAGCAATAAACAATATTGATTTTAAATAAATAGAGTTTGTTGTGCAACGGAATGGATTGGAATGCTAATAATTTTAATAACATTATAGGTATATTATATAATGAAAATAAATAAATAAACAATTTCACTGGTAACTATTATTAAATAATACGGACAGCATGATGTTAAGAAATACCTAATAATTGGATGCCTTTTCTAACAAAACATATGGTCGGCGGTTACTACTAAAAGAACATAATAATATTTTTTTGTCGTAAAGACGGTTTAAGCAGCAGTTGAATGTATTAAAAGGCTAATTAAACAAATGAAAATTGTCAAATTTTACAAAACATTAGAATCTACAAAAAGACAACGATGATTTGATTTGTTTTACAATATTATTTAAAGTCGGGCTTTATTTTATCATATCATGTATTTTTGTCTTCTCTCGCATAGTTTACCGCAAAAATATTATACAAGTACATGGACTAAAACTATTTTTTTTTAGTTTTTAATAACTTTAGTAATAAGATTAAAGTATCCAAGCATAATATATACTATTATACAGAGTGTATACGACGGTTTGACATTAAATGAAAAGGCAGGTGTTACTAGCCCATATAATGATTTCTAATTAATCACAAAAGTAATTTGACGAAAAACAAAAATTTGAAATTTTCTAACAAAATAAATAATATTATAGTAACGAAGTAATACACTATTTTATTATGACAAGTTCACTGAACTGTAATGAACGGCAACGTTTATCCTTCGACATGGACTATGACTTAAGTCAGTGACCGTTTGACGTACTTACATAGTGTTAATTTAGAATTAAAGAAATTAAAACATTTGTCCTGTGTCTAAACTATTGAAGATATTTAGTAGATTTTTTTTTGTCTCGCTTTATAATGTCACATACTATACGTAATTGCATTTAATGTCATACCGTCGTATACACTCTGTATAAGGCCGAAGAGTTTTTTTGTTTGTTTGTTTGAACGCGCTAATCTCTGGAACTACCGGTCTGATTAAAAAAATATTTTTGCGTATGACAGCCCAGTTCTTAAGGAAGGTTATACGCTCTATAACATCACGCCACTCGTGACGGGAACAGAGCAGTAAGCAAAGACGCGGGTAGAACCGCGCCGCGGAAAGCTAGTATATGATATTTTTCGTTCCTTAGTTCAAGAACTATTTCGGCTACAAATTACATATTTTAATCTTATTATAACGTCATACTTAAGATATTAAGACCATATCATATTAGTATTTTTACGGCTGTCATTCACAGCGACTAACGCGAGATATCAATCTGAAATAAAAAGCTTTGGATACCTTTATTTCGTAGTATGGGTAAGAAATTCTTAAAATATTTATAAGCTTTTAAACAAACCGAATCCGTATTATATATGCTTTGTGGACAGCTGTACCTGATTTAAATTCATTTTGAAAATGTGTCATACATTAGAGGTTCATAGTCGAGTTTTGAGTGAAGTTGGTGAACTTTAAATGATTTAACTTTTGTTTTTTTATCGTTTGTTGATTATTTAATAATTCTATATTTTGTTTTTGAGTTTGCATTATTTCAGACACAATTACCAAATTACATAGGCCAGTGATGGAATAGCAATATTGAGTGATACTTGGTTTATTTATTTATAACCGTTTTGACACACGGATATAATAAACTAATTAAATAACACATAGAATTTGGTTTCGGCCATAATACTTATTATGAAAAAAAAGGAAATATAAATTCAAAGTTATAACTTTATGCAAATTTGATATATTAACAATAATGTAATATACGACCTTAAACATACACATACATAATGCAAATAAATCGATGACTGGCGCGTAAATACATTGAATTTTAAATCACAAACCTCAACCACTCAACCAGCCTAACATTTTTTCGTCCTGTAGTATTCCTAAGAAGTGATATTGCCGCCACCGTGATCGTTAAACAGTGACATATGGCTGTCAGAATTAGTCGGATTAGTGATTTCACGGAGCCCAGCACGGCTCGGATCCAATTACACGCGACGGAACTCGAAAATTAACGGAAAAAACAAACATGACAATTGCATTTTAAAAATGGAACAGAATCCGTTTATGAATGTCAAATTTATTTGGTGCATGCGAAGTGGTGTGAAAATCAGTAAATTGAAAGTTCGAAATTTAAATTTATATTATTAAACTTGAAGTTTTTAATTTTTGCATTCAAAAACAAAATGCAGTAGTTATAAAATAATTCAGCTGTGATTAATTTAATTGTATTTAAGTTGCTGCTAAAGTATTTTTATTAAAGTATTATGATTTACAAATACTGTGATAAAATGTTGTAGAGCATGTAATATTACTGAGATAATGCTATTAAATGGACTAACAGAGACAAACAAGAGCAAATTTAGGCGTCAGAGTTTAATTTAAAGCAGTTATAGCCATAATATAGCGAGGTAGCACTTCAAGCCTAAATAAGCCTTAGCCTTCTACCCTATTCTTTCTTATTCCTCAATGCCTTCTTCACGATCAGCAACTACTTAGTTATGTTTTCTTATATAACATGCTGTCACAACATGTCCAACCAAAGCTGACGTCACATCCTATAACGGCATTTTAGTAGTGTCACAGTCACAGTTGTCGTCTAACCAGTTATTATAAAAATAAAAAGCGGTATTGTATTGGATTCATTAACACTTACAAATAAAGAATTAAAGGTGATTGTCTTAATTTGTTTTAATTTTATAATTTCTAAACTTACTTTATTCTTATACTTGGCATTGTTTGTGCAAGCCTTAGAGAATACAACCAAATTCATTTCTTTCTTTATTTTTTATAAACAGGCTTGATGAGTTGTTTTAGAGAGAAAAATATTTAATACCACGTTTTCTTAATTGTCTCCTTCTCAGTTAATTAAGTATCTTTCGTTATTCAATCGTTATAAATCTGAAACACTATAACAATAACTTTACTATAATGAAACAGAGTCGTGTTTAATTATTTTGACCTGATTTTATGCTCTTGCGCATACTACTACTGACATCTATCAGCAAAGTATCAAACTAAAAGTTTTTGCTATTCATCACAAGATGGCAGTTTCCTCAAATTCAAGTTAAAAACACTCAAAACTTTGCTAATGAAAACATAATATTCTATCTCATTGAAAATTAATTATTTAAGTGTTTTAAGATAATTCACTAATGGCCATCCATCTTCCGAATCCCTTGTCAACGAAACGCCTTCCACTCACCCCCATTATTAATTCAAAACTTTAATTAAAACAATTCAAAATTATAACTGGAAAATTATAAAATAATTTCGTCCTTTAAGCCGCCTGTCAACTAAACAATTCTGTACAGTCCATCAAAATTAATCTAACCTAATCCGTAGGCTGTCTCAAGTTTAAACAAAGATATTGCAACTGAATATCAAGTGTAGGGAAAGAATATACGGATGAGGAATACAGATCACAAATACAGGAGCATTTAAATATATCTGTTGCAATTTTAGTCTAGTACGTTAGTTCTTTATGTACGTAAACTGAGGGCCTAGACAAGTCACATAGATTTCTTTCGATTAAAAATGTATGGGATTGACATAAGCTAACGCCAAGGGTTATGTCAATCCCATACATTCTTAATTTATTCTATAAAAATAATACAAATCTATGCCACATGTCTAGGCTCTCTGAAATTTTTAAACAAAATACAATTTGGTTATAAAATAGTTTTTTATTTGGTAATGGAAGACTTTTAAAAAAATATGATCCTGGTGCAAAGGTGAGTGATAATTTTTTATAGCTTTTCTCTATTATAAAAGGCATTTATCCTACAGGCTACAATAAATTAATAATAAGGTTGATATGTAAAAACACTGACCGATATAAACACTTTATAATAATAATATTATCAAAGCTCTCTGCCCAATTTTCAACCCTTGTGTTTCCAAACATTTAATATATACTGTATCTGTTGTACCCCTTTTATAATCGACGCTTATGAAGTTTCACCCTTCTGTAAACAGTTTATGCGAATAACAGTAAACAAACCAAAGATTCGATTCGCAACTTGTGCCTAACAAGAAAATGGAATAATACAGAGATCTGTTTTGAAATTATTTATATTTAAAAACAAAGTATTTTCGAAACGACCTGTACACACATAACACACTGACACTGTAACATAAACATAACATCTAAGTGTATAAATAATAATAAATACAATAATAATATTTCTGATACATTCAATAATTTTAATAAAGTTTCTCAAAAATGATTAAAATGTTAAGAATAAAATGAATAACATGTAAAAAGGTTAAAGGTAATAGGCCTAAACACAGTTACAGAATGTTAAACAAATTCGACATGCAATTTAAGTCGACTTGGTTTAACTTTACATTTAGATTATTAACTTTCTTAAATTCGCTCTGTTTCAAATTATTTAAGAAAATCGAATGTATAAATATAAATATTGTTATATTGTACAATCTACTTTAACTCTTTTTAAATATTTAAGCACAGTGATGTCAAAGTTAAACGCTGTCGTAGAAAATAAACATTAATAGTTTACGTAGAACCAATGTCCTAAGACATGTTTATGGTACAGCCGGGATAATTATAGCCATTTTCTCTTGAATAGCAGTCGGTTTAATAATTATAACTCATTGGAGAGCTTAGCTTTAGTACCAAGAATAATATACATTATTACTGAACACAAACGCATAAAGAAAGATACTATTTAAATTTTAATATAATGTAGTATTGTTCAAAGGTTTTGGAATGCATTCTAAAGCACTTTGTAACTATATCTCTTTATAGGTACGTATTATACAAAGATAGATGAGACATATATTATGCAATTACAAGTATTCCTTATGTTTGGTTGTTATGGTTAATTTATTCATTTTCTTGACAATATTGTGCATTGAATACTCTTGGGAATTTTACATTTCTTACGCCTATCGTTTAGTACGTCAAAATTGACGACCTCATCAATTACTAACAGTTGTTTAAACGTACTAACCACCCGCTTCTCGGTTTCATGCTCATTACTTTACATTTTTGGTTAATGCTCTGCTCCCGTGTCGCCATTAGTGTGGTGTTACATAGCTTATCCTCTCTAAAGAACAGGTCTGTTAAACGCAAAAACAATTATTCAAATCTGACTAGTAGTTCTAAGTAGAAAAAATTGCTAACGTGTTCAAGCAGCAGCAAACACGTCATCACGTAAACAACTAGCAATTTTCTAATAACATAAATAGGTATTACAATATACTGAATATCACAGCCATCGATCACATCGATTTTCCCTCACCCTCGGCCAGTAAAATCAAAACAGGGAAAAATAGCTCGTATTTCTTCAATAGTAATAATACTTGGTATTTGACCGTTAAATGTTTTAGGGTCTTCCCCATTCTTGCAAAGGGCAACTGAACGACATGCTAGCTTTGAAATTGCATCGCGTGATAGTAAATTGTTCTAGTCTTCAGCAAATTATTTGAAAATCCCTGTCGTTTATTTGTTACGGCTCTTTACTGTGATTTATTGACGTTTTCATGCTACAGTAGTGTATCATAAAACTAACAATGTTTTTGGTTTGGCATATTGTTAGAACATTAATGTTAGTGTATATTTAGTTTTTAAATGGTTAACATAAAGGCTACTATGTTAACAAGTTAAAATTCGGAGTTCAAGAATACGGACGTTAAAGATGAAAACGATGGTTTTTCTTCTTCAGTTTAGTAATAGATTAATATGATTACAATAGAACCAGGTCAAGCTGCACTCTCTCAACTAAACGTTAAAAAATATTCAACGATAAATGACTCATAAGAAACTAATAAATCTTGAAAGATGACGTAGGTTGTAGACACCCCTTGAGTTCGAGAAACCAAAGAGACTGACATCGTGAAGACCTTAGTCATCTTAAATAAAGCAAAGGAATCTTGGTCATAAAAGTACGTACGAACTATAAGAACTTGTTGAACTAGTTGCTATGTAAGCAGATTATAGTAACAGAGCTGTTTGTAGGTCTCTAAATAGTATAAGTACAGCGAAGGCGCTGTTTTTTCTTATTTATTCATTTTTAAGTGTGCAAGTAGACTAGAAAAGAAGGAAATTTCAGCTGTTTGCAATCATGACGTGAAAGCATAAAAGTGCGAACGGAGTGTGATGCAACGGTGGTTCAGTTAAATATAACACAAACTAAAAGAATTAAAAAGATTTTTACCACACCAGTCATTAACATATGTATTCCACAAATAGGGTTTGTTAAGTGAGTCGTTGTCACCTCATAAAACAGGAGTTGAGCATTTTCTAAATCTAAACACTGGTAGCTTATAATGCTAATACACCGTATAACGCGTGTCGAAGGGAGTAGCTTAACAGATCAGTTTCATCATTTATGCTTTGTGAATGCACTCGCCTCGCAATATTATACATTATTTTTATCCTAAATATATATTTTACTTGTTCGTTTGTAGCATATTTATTGTTTTATGTGTTCATGCTATTTAATTCGCAGCACGACTACCTTCTCAATAATATTTCTTTCTCTGATCTTCTCTCATTTCCTTCTTTCTCATTGGTTGTTTTCTTAGTTTTCAATACATTAAAAATGTTCATGTGATTATGGTGGCGTACATGGTGGATCTATCCTATCGTCTTTGCCTACATGCCACGATTGTCACTTGTTCTCAGAAAGAACATAATATATGCTCAATTTTACAAACAAATTTGTATCATAAAGTTTGCAAATTGCAATAATTTAAAATTAAACATTGTTTATATTGACACGTAAAGACCAAATATATAAAGTAGTTTATGCTAATATAATCCGTAAATACCCCTCAAAATATGAAATGAAATATTAAGTATTTTTACCATAAGGTAAAACAGCTGCTTCTATTTTACCTGTTTTTACTCAACCTCAAGGTACAACAAACAAGAACATCAAACGATATCCTCATAACCAACCCTTATCGAAAATAGCATTATATCAAATGTATTCGATCGACCTCGATTCCAATTCCACAAAAAAGTCGACACTTCATAAAAATCCTATATTTACGCTCAATTTAATATACAGCAAACAGAGGACAATAGTACAAAGGGTCCAACTATATCCTAACGAGAAAAGAAACCACAAAACTTATTATTTATCGCCGAAAACCAATCTCATTATTTTTAACGAGGTGTTAGTACACGTGCCAAAAATCTTCCCAATTTATTGTGAAAAATAAAATCGCTAAGTGATTACAAACTGTCCAGTAGGGGAAATCGTGGATATGATCGGGGACAATATTTTATGGATTGGCTATTATTTCGCAATAACTAATCAGTGCCATGCATGTCACTTGCTTGACGCACCCTGCTCTGTAACAGCAGGGGCTACTTTTGAAAAAAAAAGTAAAAACTAACGTCACTTTTAACTTGTAAGTTGAAATGACTTTGTAGTGTTGAATAATATCAGTAGTGTTGGGCATCAAGGAATTTTCATTTCCAAGACATGAGATTGTGCAAACATGAAATAATTTCAAACCTCGGACTGATGTAGTAGTGGTGATACAAATATTTTTGTAAAATATTAAGAAAAGAAACATTGCACAAACTGAGTTTTTATATAACTAATACCTTAACACAAGAATCATAAAGTCAAAGGAACTTCAAGATCACAAAACAGTAAACAAATCAGTACATCAAAGCTTACCTGAAACCCAAATAGGGATTCGTTCATTCAATAGAAGAAGAAAACGATAACCTCGGCCGGATATCCGGTTACGCACTCCAATCAAAGATGGTTGCCAAATTGCACGAAGCTGAGAAAGATCAGTCAGAAAAAGGGTGACAAAACTCCAATTTTCCGGAACGTTCGAGATAAAGAAATGGGATGATTGAGTTGAGTTGTCTGTTCTTAGGAATGCCGCGAACGAGCAAATTTGGTTTGATACAGTAAGGAAATGATTTTTATGAGCCTTGATTGTCCGCGGATGAAATTGTCATGAGCTTCATTGAATTTTACCAATGATAAGCTGGGTTCAATCATTCGCAACGGGTTTGACAAAATGTGTTTGTGTAATATGGTTATAATGAACTAGTTATGCGTTGCGCATTTCATTAGTTCGTTGTTTGTTACTTATTAGACTACTCTATAAATATTTTATTTATAAATATTTAATAATTAATTAATTTAATCATTATTATAATTTATAAAAAATGTCTTATATTGTCCGAGCTATATTTAGGATTTTTTATAAATATATTCAAAATAAAGTGACTACAATAGACATTTTAAATAAAAATAAATTATTAAAACGTTGAACCTTTTGTACAATGTAGCCATTCTATTTGAAATAGCCGATTGTTTTATATATATTGAAATTTCAAAGAAAATCTTTACTTACTAAAACTTTTGTATATTGACTATGACATAGTATTAACACAGTGTATTATATTATTAGTTTTAAGTCGAGATGAATCAATACTAATCAATGTGCACATCAAAGAGATTAATAAAGAATTTTAGAGGAAAATTCTATTGATGAATAGTATACATATAATAAGACTTAGTTGACTGATTTCATACACTTTGATATAGAGACCTTTGGCAGTACATATTATTATAATATACCTATCAATTGTTATAATTGTAAGATCTCCAACTAAATTGCTCCAAACCTCGCATACTCGTCATACTTCATGTCTGTAAGATCCTTTACACATCCGTGATTTAAATATTGTTAAATTGTTCGCAATAAATGCCATTACCGATTGTCGGTCTATCAATACGTATATAAATAGGATTTTGCTGCATCGGAACCGCCGCGGTGACCACTAACTGCGGCCGAAATCACCCCTCACCATTACTTCCCTGCGTCCGTTCATTACCGGAAACCTGGCCGAAAATTCAACTATTCCGTTCTTGGATTATAGCACGTAGGACATGTACTTGAAAATAGCTTTATTGTACCTACTCTCTTATCTTATCTTATCTTACATAGGTACTCTAATACACTATAACTTCGGTCTGCACAGTTTTAATCTGTTTTGCCTACGATAAAAATCTTTTCTCATTGTTGCCAATCATTTACAATGTCTGCTAGAGATGGCTTAAAAATTAAATTTGCCTATCTGTTATTAAATAAATCTATACTATTATATGTAGAAAGCAGAATAGTTTATTTGTTTGAACGCGCTAATTCATAGGCTATGTAACATCACGCTACTGGCGACGGGGGCAGAGCAGTAAGCAAAAGCGTGGGTGAAACCGCGCCGCGGATAGCTAGTGTATGATAAAAATCAATCAGAAATAAATTTATAAATGTTAAAAAAATATTCGAAGCTTGTATTCCTGTTCCTGTATAATCTTGGATCTGATACAAATTCCGTCCGATTTGCTCGAAAAACTGAGCGTTGTGCGCGCGCCCCGCTGTTTCTGCGACCCCTGCGAATGAAAGCGTTAATGAAATCGATTATTATACGATTGCACGTGATAAATCGTTATCGTGGATTCATACTGTGGTTAACAGTATGAAATATTATCTTGAAAACTATTAGGTATTTTAACTTCAGAAATATTAATTTTGAAAATCTCGCGTTCAATTTTCACATATGCATTTAAAGCCATTACACGCTCATACAAATAATGATTTTAATGCTATTGTATAAGTTAAATTATTATTCACTTAAAGCCTTTAGAATTAACGCACAATGCTTTAGCTAAGGATAACAAAGATTAAGGTAACAGCTTCGTATTCTTCGAAGTTAAATTTCCCTATCTATAAATTATGTGAAGGATAAAAATGTCTCCATGTGAAGTATTCTCTCGAAAACCAATTAAAATGAACAGCGGTTAAGAGTTAAAAATTAGTTTAACTATAAAATGAGATTTATTACAACCGCAAACTTATAAGAAACTGTTTACAAATATTAGTCACAAGTTTAAGAGTCATGGATGAGAAAAATCACCCATAAAATGTATGACATTTTAAAAGATGTCGTAAATTACAAGTTCTGTGCAACCGTTGATATATTGGTAAATTTATTATGAATTTGTATTTCGTTGCTGGATTTATTTAATATTTGCAATGGTCAACCGCAATGGCTGCAACGATAGCGTGTCATACAATAAATAACCCTATTCCTAGTGCATAAGATACTTGGTGGAATGTCTGTAATTTATGTGATTTAAACATTCTATTTCTATTGAAATTCAGTGAAGTGTAAAACTAACATTATCACAACAAGACGAATACGGCTACGAAACTCAACATACAAGTATGTTTGATTTTATACTGGACTTTTCGTGTTCGTGTAACATTCTACTGCTCGGTAACTTGTTAAATGAAAAGAGAAATATATTATAAAGCAGCAGAACCAAAGCAGAACGGTACCTCATATAGAAAACATAAAACATTTTTAACACATTGGCTAACCTGTTTTATGTTAAAACGAAATAAATAAACGGATTAAGTCATAACTCGCATTAGTAGTGTTGAATTATTCCATTTTATGGTATCGTTTTACTTATTTGTCAAATTTCTTATTGATTATATACATGTAAAATACTAATTCTCCTTTAAAGACCACCATCGGTTTTGGTAGCTTGGATCCCAAGCTACAAAAACCGATGGTTAGTGTTACAAAGATCCAAATCTCCCAATCCCAATCAATCTCCCAATGTATGCTGTGTTAACGAGCATTATCTTCTACATCTAAATACCCATGAACATAATGTCAACCTCTTATGATATTGATCGATGCTCTTGGCAAAACCATACACAGTGACATCTATCGGTACAATGCCTGCATTATTGTTAGGTAATCTACAATTTATTTAATTGCCTACCGTGGCAGATGAGCCCACAGCTTAACTGATGGTAAGTGGTAACTGTCGCTAAAAGACCTCTGCAATTCCAAGGACTCTGGGAAGCTGCTGCCTACTGAGATATTAATTCTCTCTTTAAACTTCGTTTAAAGGATGTTCAATATTTATTAAATAGTATAAAGTAAACTTTTTCCATATTTACCTACCAAAGTGACCCCACTGTACCTGATGGTAAGCAATCAGTCAGCTTAGTGAGATGCTTTTCCACGCCCCGCTTAATAGACCCTAGGTCATAATTAGATAGGAACACATGCGCTGGTGAAGACTTCAGGCTTTAATTAAGCGACAAAAGGGCTGAACCGTTTCGATTCGATAGTGAAAGGGTAGTACTTCACGTGTCGTTCTGGATAAAAACTTATTTTAAGTATAAAAAAACAATTATTTTAAATTTTATGTAAATGAAGAAATATGTTTCCTCTTTACCGGAAACCTTAAATCAGAATAACATACCTAGTTTTAGTATCTAAGCTTACGTAAACACCTTCCAATACCATGAATCACCTTTCCAACAATGAGTCAATGGTCCATTTAATGACCGTAATTTATGACTTTGATTGAGTATCTACGTTTTGTGGCCATTTTTATGATTATTTTCCTTTTAGGCTTTATCTAGATGTGCCGTGAGTAATTAATACTTTGGTGTACATTTCAAAGATCTGTGATAGTCTGATTTGATTAAAGTGTCCGATTCAAATTTGTTTATAATTTCTTTTTGTAATTTAATATTCAATTTGCTTGTTTTGAAATCGGATATTTTGATAGAAAATTAAAGTATTCAGAATGTATTATTCGAAATTCGTCTGTAAATAATCCAAATTTTTTCACCAGGGTCTTCTGTGACAAAATCTTACAGTAGTTCATTTTTATTTAATATAAGGAAGTAAAGTATTAGTATCGATTTACGAATAATTATTCGTAGGTACCCGTACTCATACAACAAAACATTGCTCGATGAGTAGGTGTGCCGGAGACTCAATTACGTACACGGCCTTCTTCCCTTACTTTTCCTCAATAATTTTCTTGTTCCTTACAACCATTTTGTGTTATTATCTGTAATTAGAATTAATATCGTTGTCGAACTAAAACAATAATATATAACTATGACCGTTGATTAAATGTGTTCAATTTACTTTTATTCTATTCTAATTTTCTTACTCCCAAAAGGCAAAATATATTCTCATCGTAACTTTTCACTTCGGGACGCAATATGCAAGAAACGGGCAAAGCAATCTCAGTGAGTAGTCTTGCGATGGAACTCCCTGGTGTTTCGCAGTTGCAACGTCAAAGCGCCGATTGTAATCTTGCAGACAATATTTCAATATCATTAAATTGGTAACTGAATGGAAAAGTGACGACAGCCATTGCAATTGCTTGTTTAATAATGAAAATAGGGATAAAGCAAACGAGAACATTATTTGCGACGTCGGGGACTTTATTGACTTTAAACTGACTGTTTGAGATATGCCAGACACTTAGTTTAGTAAACAAGAGCAAGAAATTGATTGATTTAATTTAAAGTTATTTATTAAATATAATCAAGTAAAGTAAAAATCGAAATGGCCCAGTAGATAAGGCACCCGCTTTGTAAACACGAGGTAGTGGGTTCAAATTCGAGCAAATACCAAAGTGATTTTCCAAATCATATGTACTTTCTAAGTTTATTTTGGATATTTCTTACTGATGGTGAAGGAAATCATCGTGAGAAAACCTGGACTTAAAAGTCTGAAATTGCCAATCCGCCTTGAGCAAGCGTAGTGATTAATGCTCATGCCTTCTCTATATAAGAAGAGGCCTTTGCCCAGCAGAGAGACAGTAACAGGCCGGTATTATTATAGTAATGTATGTTCTATTAAAACTACTAAACTGAAATTATGTAAAAAAAATCCTTTTAGCATACAATTTCTTGTACACGGAAGAATCCTCTATATATGCTATTACATCCTAGTGACATTGTGCAAAGATGTCCGCTAACCCTATCGTATAAATACGCTGTTATTGAAAACATACAGAGCAGCCTCGAGCATAGAACATGCCGTCGGAGCTACGGAACGACTGTCTCCCATTTAATATTCCAACATTTCAGTAGGACAAGTCGAGGGGACTGAAAAATTTAATAAGAGTTGAAGAAATGCTTACTTTTTATTGGATAGTCAACTGCAAAGTTTTATAGTTCCCCGTCGATACTTGAACATTGGTATATTATAGAGCGACAAATGAAAAATTGCGGAAAATATTTTAATAATGAAAAATGCAGTTGTACAGTTGCGAGTATTAATAGCTGCTCGTTATTAAATTTTAACCTATAATGATAAATCGTAGGAAAGGAAAATTCTTTATGCTTTATTTACGTTGATTGTTACTGTAAAACTCATAAGTACTCGTAGCTCGTAACTCTACACTGACAGAGTAATGTTCTCTACATTGATAGGGTAAAGTATGTGTATGAAAAGTGAACGGTGTCATACATCAGGTAGAGTGAAATAACTTAGGTAGGCTAATATAGAAAAAAAGCGCAATAGCCTTTACTCTGAGAACTAAATTAACAAATACCCGTTTACTTGTAATAAAACTACTGAAATTATTATAATTATTTATAACCTTTTATGTTGAACCTATTAAGGAAGCATACATATCTGAATGAGCGACTCGCATTTAAGATTATAATCTCGCCAATTGCGAAATCTTAAGAATAATCTTACTGGAGAGAACATCCTATAAGAAGCTATCGATATAAAAAGCAGCATTAAATTATGTTATTTATTATCTCGAGCGTCAGATGTGACTGAATATGAAAGGCTTAATTAATAAATGCTTGCCAGACGGCGGCGTTCTTATAAATTTTAATACAGCGAACACCACTACAAAGAAACTGCGTTTGTTTTAATAAACTAGTCATGCGAGATCGCGTTTATTATTTTTAATCTAATTTATTGCTTGCTTAAAGAGCTATAAGTATATATTTGACATATTATTTACTTTTTATGTACCTTGGGTAGGTACATAAAATGCCTAATCTTGCTTAGTTTTTTTTTTTTAAACCCACACAATGAAAGCATTTTTTAACTTTAAATTGGAAATAACATGTTTGCTTTTAAGACATAAATGACGTATAATAAAATGTGACTACATAACAGTTATAATGTTGTATGTTGAATAGGACCCATTTTCCATTAGGAATCTAGAATTGAGACTGCAAAAATAATTTTAACAAAAAGAAAACTGACTTCAACCAGGATGAAAACTAAAAAGTAAAAAATTAATTTACTTAGCACAAAGTAATTCGTATTTTGATTTAGTCAATCAGAAATGATTATATAAGTAGGTATTTTATAATTTTGAAGTTGATTATTTTATTTTATTAATTTTTAGTGATGGGTAGACCTAAATCTTACTTAGGTATTATTTTTTGTACGAACTAAACACTTGGCATATTTAACCGTATGAACTAAGCTCGACATGACTGCTGTTGAGGAATTCCCTCGAATATCTGTTGTCACCTGTAATGGCACTTATAACCCATATAGGTGCAAAGTTCTCATCATTAGAAATTAATGAAGTCCAAACACCAAGTAATTGCTGTAAATCGTTGTCGAGTTCCCTCGACTGTCTTTCAGTTCCATAATCTAATCGACTCCAAACCTTCACTAAATATTAGTGCCTTAAAATATTTAATGGAAAAATAACAAATGCACTAGTCACCAGTACGATTTTTGAAAGTTCTCCTCGATTTCTCTAGGATGCCATCATCAGATCCTGGTTTCCTTATCATGGTACCACCCTTGGGATATCTCCTTTCCAACAAAGAGTCATCGAAATCGGTTAATAAACCTCCTTCTTTTTTTTAAAGTCGGTTGTAAAGTAGGTTTGAAACTTGAAAGTACCTGCAAATAAGCTTTAAACAATATAATTTTCAACATACTGACACGTGGGATTTGTCTAAGTTTGTATTTGAATTAGAATATTTTGATATAAGCTTTTATTATGCTAATGAAATATAGAAGAGTGTACGGTTGATAAAATACAAAATAAAATCTCGAGACTAGCTAAACATATTATAACAAATAGCTTTGTTAGGTTTTCAATCTGACTACCATTCCCTTTAGAGTATAAATATACCTAAAATTTACCCAAGGTACGCAGATTTAGGTTATAGCTTTAAAAGACAGCACAATACCTATATGTATTATGTCTTCTCATGGCCCTACCCTCACGTCTGCGAACTGGCTGTAGGTTAATTGACTGACATTTTGTAATTTTTAACGTTCATTAGTGTTAATTTAATTAACCTAAATGTAATAAACATCTTTTGATTTTGATATAAGCAACAATTTTTAAGAATCTCTTAGACCAAAAGACGAACTGTTTAGCAGGCGCATTGCTGACCGCATAATAACGATATAATACGTATATAATTTTCTTAAAATATTCACCACAACACACCCCACGAGTATAGGTCTACTCCAAACGTCTCACTTTGACTTACTCAATAACCTAATAAAGCGAAAAGATTTGATTTTTGTGTTTGGTTTTACAAATTACGTTACCGATTTAAAAATTTCTTTCACCTTTAGAAATCAATTAATATAACGGGTAATATAGGATATATTTTATTATGATAAACATATTTTTTTTGCTATTTTCATAATTCCAATAATCGTAAATTTGCAATACAGAAGACAAGTACAGTACTAATATTCCGCAGACGTTTGTTGTGAAACCGAATGAAACTTTTGACACCAAAGCAAGGGCGGATGTCTTATTCTATAAATCATAAGTTTCAACTAGCAAATTACTTATACTTAGTAGTCTATTTAATGTTAGGGATAATGCTGTTAACCAAAATACTCGTAGTACATAAATAAGCCGCCAATAGCCTCTTAAAACACCCAAGGGCCACAACTAGTCTGTACCAAGCTATGAGAAGCTAAACTAATACTTATTAATTCATAAAATATGATTGAGTAACAAGAAGGAACAATATTTCATACAATTTCTCAAGGGAGCTATGTGGCGTAACTGAAGTCGCAAGTATGCTCTGTTTATCAACAAAGTTCAGTTCTCTTTTGTTCCGTTGGGGCTGGAACACACTGATACCGGTAGATTCACAGCGAATTTGTAAGAGTGTAAACTTTTCTCACGTAACCCGTTCGTTTGCATAACATGAAACTTATTCGTGTATTTTGTCCATATAAAAATTCACACAGTTTATAAATTATTATAGAGAAAACGAGCTCTGACACGGTAGACGTTACAATCATGCAATTAACTAATCTGAGGGCCTAGACAAGTGGCATAGTTTTCTATTCTATGAATAAAATAGAAATCTATGCCGCTTGTCTAGGGCCTCTGTTACTTTCTCACGTGGTGATTTGACCGCAACCATTTGGTGTGATTGCGACGACCGCTAAGTTGTTCGTGTTCCTAATTTAAAGTAAATCAGATGGTATGTTAAAAACGTGTTTTCATTGTAACATTTAAAAAATATACCTAATTCATTTGAATTGTTTACAGAAAAAATTGTTATTGAACAGAAAACTGAAGAAAGTAATGGTGAAAATGTCTGCAGCAGTCAGTAAACATAAACATAAATTTATTATTTATAAACAACCTACACATGAAAGGCAAACTCAAAATATTGGTTACGGAAATTCATATATTAGCAAAATTCTTGCCTATAATATAATTGCTTCTGAGATAATTTGACAAGTTTCATCAGTTCAAAGAAAATTACCCTATCCAATTATAATATTGATTACAAGGGATAACTTAATAGTGATTGGGTTCGTCTTGTTTTGATATTATTTTGGTGAAAATATTAATAAAGTTATTAGCAGTCTTTGTCTGACATTTGAGACAAATTAGTTCAATATAATCATATTAATATAGTGAATAGAGATACTATAATTATGTTTTGTAAACAGACGCAAATTTTATTATTAAAGTAAAATAGACGATGCCAATTACTGAATAAATAGCTATAAGCTCCAAAATTTGTAGAGCCAGATTTTTTTAGTATCACGCATTCCATTTTTAAATTGTGTAAGCATCAAGTTACTTTATATTATTGCGTTTGGTTTGAAGTATTTATGAGCTTTCCGCGGCGCGGTTTCACTTTGCTTACTGCTCTGTTCACGTCGCCAGTAGCGTGATGTTACATAGCCTTTAACTTTCTTCGAGAACTGGGCTATCATACGCAAAAATATTTTTTGAAATCCGACTGGTAGTTCTAGAGATTAGAGCGTTCAAACAAACAAACTCTTCCTCTAAATATAATATTTATACCCTATATCTTAGTACACTCACTGCCTTATACTTTATCTCCTTTATTCTCTTCTACTTCACGATTCGGCTTGATTGTGATCCCTGAGCATAAATTTGCTACAATTGCGTTTATAAGTTACGGTAACTAGCGACCTATACATAACATCACGTAATCGTATACTACTCGTATATAGTATTAAAACATATTAAACTTTAGTTAGCTTTCCATTCCAAAAAAAAAATATAATTTTTATACTCATAGATAAAACAGTAAAACTTAACAATAGTAAATTTTCTTACTACAAGACGCATGTTAGTCAATATCTAACCTTGAATCACGATGATATGAATATAAATAAACTTTTTAATTCCTTACAGAACAAGTTTAACTAAGCCCTATCTGAACAGTAATGGATGCGGGAGCATGAAAGAGGTCGGGGTATGGCAAATCGTATAAATCGCGATACGCAAAGGGCGGGCGCCTCGTCATTCACTGTCTATCCTTTAGTCTTTAATTAACTTTTTGCATACGCATTTAGATGGGTATGAATTAACACTAGTTTGACGTACAAGAGTAATGGATTCTGTTACCTATTTTGTCTATTGGTATATAAAAGTGAGGGCGATGATTTTAGAATCGATTTATTTTCGATACACGTGAAGATACATGAAGCTAGGTAAGTGGTACAAGAATACTGTCGTAAGAAGTATAGAATCTTATTAAGCCTATTCTCAGGCGTCCAAAATGTTAGCTTTCCAATGACTGCCTGCATTAATCGGCTGTAATAAGAGATAGCTATGCAATAAAATTATTAAAAACGTCAATGATGTTATGTATCAAACAAAAAATGTCTTCTTATATTTCTTGATTTGATTGACATTAAATACAAATTACATTAAAATCTGTAACTTTTATGCAATGGAAAGAAATTGGCTAAGAATGGCGCAGTCGGAGGCAGTGTACAAACTTATATTACTTCTAACGTAATCGACAATGCACAGTACACAGGAAATACAAAAACTTTGTTACAACCTTAGGAAGCTATATCCTTAAACTTGTGACATGGATTTATGGATGGAAGATTAGTTTTAAATTAATAAACTCAGTAAAATTCTCAATTCGTATTTAAGTTAGGTTTTTTTTTTCAACGTTAATACTATTATCTTTGAAGAAAATAGGTACTTTAGTTATTACTATAATTAGGCTCCTTAGTAATTTTTTTTATTTTTTATACTTTTAGCCTACTTATATTATAAATGCGAAAGTTTGTATGTATGTTTATTACTTGCACTCAGTGCCTAAACGGCTGAACCTATTTTGATGAAAATTGGTATGTACATAGATTCGATGCCGAAGACGGACATAGAATACTTTTTATCTCGAATATCAGTCTGGTTCCTCAATTACAATAATTAAACACATACCATTTTCCACAGGCAGCACTTCATATTTATGTCGCTGAAATTAAAATCTCGTACTCTTTACCATCCGTATTTATAGGCCTCTCGTAATGAGTGTTTTTCTGACAGAGTCGAAAAGAGAAAATACATTTATTTGACACAGACATAAAGACACAAAAAATCTTAGATATATACGGTCGAATTGAGAAACCTTCTCCTTTTTTTGAAGTTAGTTAAAGATTTTAATAAATTGGACTCTAATTTCATAAATTGCAATTTTCCACCTCACTTGATTTACGCACTTGTTTTACACATTCACTACTGACCTCTTCTGTTAAATTGAATAAACATAACATATCAGGGACCCAGAAAGGGTATTTAGAAGTAGGTACGCAGTCTACGACCACGGTTCTAATGTAATGGATGCAAGTATACCTCATTTGTCGGTAATATTGCTCCGTGTTTCAGTGCTTAGGGGATGCTAGTCAATTACTTACAAGAACCCTAACAACGTGTACCCCTTCATTGACTTTAACAAATGGGGCGAAATGATTAACTGACACATAAGGCGCACTTTGATTTCTCTTCTCCGTTAGGAACTATTGAATTGCAGCTTAATTATACAGTTCAAACCGATAGAAGCAATCATCATTTTATCTAAAATAAATCCACTAGTCCCAAGTAATGTATGTGGAAAACATTTATTATAATCAACGCTCTTAATGATTAGCTATCACAGCGACAGCTTTATCACAGGATGCTGTCCGTTTGTTTCTACCACCTAGGCCCTAGACAAGTGGCATAGATGTCTATTCTATTCAAAGAATAGATTATAAAATGTATGGGTTTGACATAAGCTAACGTCAACATTGTCGTTACACCTCAGGGTGCCGAGTGCGAGTTGTTTTTACGTTAACGCGATTGGCTCTCTGATTGGTTAAGAGTTTGGAGCGGGCCAATGGGAGCACCGAATGTTATCGTAAAACAAACTCGCACTAGACCCTCTGTTAACTGACTGCGCTAGCGAAATATATGCGACCACATGATTGTAAGTACTCTAAGGCAGATCATTTTTCGACACCAACAGACACAAGAGCATACTTGTTTCTTTTACTAATTATGAGTCAGTTATGAAGTGAGTCGAAAATTTTCCGTAGTTGTTTTATCAAGAAACCCCTTCCTTTAAATTGTATCTACATTTATCCCATAACTTGTTACCGAGAGACGAGTAAGATATCCAATTAAGATGAACTATGAAATAGTTTCAAACTTTGAAGAACAATTCTAAAGTCTTGAAACACTGTTTGAGATCCTGCGTCTAACTAGGCATATTGTAAGAGCTATGGACCGTAATAATTAATTGTTTTTGCTTAATGTAAAATTAAATCTACTTCTTCTATAATATTTTACATTTTTTATTACGGCACCGTGATGGCTTAGGGATCAAGGTATCCCATCTGCGTATGAAACCATGTAAGTACCTATGTGACTTTTTCAATATCATAATAATAATATACTTTACGGTAGCAGATCCACGCTGATTTCAGCATGAATGGTCCGGATCGTCCGGGGAAGTACTACCCTCTCATAGAAGATCGACTTAAGGGTAGTAGTATCCATACTACTGCGTTTCGTTCGGTGAGTGAGAGCGCCGGAGGCCCAATTTCCCCCCTTTCCTCTTTCCTCACCTCCCTTATTCCCGTCCCCTAACCCCATTCCCAGCCGCCATAGTGGAGACCACCATACCAGCAGTTTAAAACGATGGCTTTTAGTATAGTGGCCGCCACTTCTGGATTCCACTGACTGCTTACCATCAGGCGGGGTGGAGTCACTTTGGTAGGGTATAATATAAAAAAAAAAAAAAAAAAATACTTTATCAGTCTTTCAGTTAAAAGAGTAAATAAAAAATAATAATTTTTACTCATGTCATTTTCTGTAACTTTTGAAATGATATAATAATTACAAATAAATTATATTTTGGTATTGAGAAGTTACGACCCAACTTATTTGGTACATTATTTTACTAGCGCAATTTTATTAGTCAACCGAATTATGGCGGTCAAACAGGCTACAAGAAAAAACAGATAACATATAACATGGCTATGTTTTATAAGCATTGGAGAAATAATATTTAAAAATGCAACCGACCTTGTTTGGAAAGGGATGAGGAAGGAAAAGGAAAAATATAGATGACCGAGGGGTTATTTCATCTCTCTCACTGAGCGAAGCACATAAGTATGGAAATAATATTTCACGTAATTAGTACTTGTCCAATTAATCCAGCCCATTTAATCTGAAATCAACAAGGCTGTAGATTCGTAAAAAAGTTTCTTACCTATTTTGATTATTTGGATACCTGACCTTCGCTCATTTGGCAAAGGACGGGTTTTTTAGAATTGCAGTCTAATAATAGTATGTCCCATCGTATTGTATAAGTTTATATCTCATCCACTTTGTAAAGATTACGTTGGCATATCTTCCGTACCAAATATCACCACTCACGTATCCGAACGCCATCAAAAATAAAAATCGAAAATCCATTATCATCGGGACTTAATTAAAACATCAACTGTGAAATGTTTGGGATCGATAAACAAACTCAAGTTATTTATGGCAATTAAAAGTGTCCAAAGTTCCTTCAGATGCATTTAAGTGATTTTCGAGTCTTATAATTAAGTTAAAATGTAAATAAAACTAACAATATCTTGATAAATTTAAGATAATTAATTTGGTACAAAGTTTTGAGATTAAGATTCATGTCTGTTTTGTTTTATTTATACAGAAATCAAATTGAGAGTCCAAATACCTTCAACAAATATTTCTACTTCAAATTGGTCATCACAAAGTGATTTTGCGTTCGTATTCTCCGTTTTCGCTAAGTCAATGTAAAACATCATGTAAAACTATTTGTAAACATATTTTTTTTTATTTTATAGTAGCGCAGTTCTTAAAGTTTCTAAGCCAAAAAAGCTTTTCAAGTTAAAGAGAGTAATATTTTTCGAGCGTATGTATGTATGTATGTATTATCATGTATGTATGTCTATTTCTCTGGCATACAGCGTAAAAGGCTGGATTTTAATATACTTATTATTAGGTGTCATTATATTTGTATTAATTGTGGAAGGGTTTGACATATTGCAATGTAGCGTCGACACGAAAAATAATGGGTTTCTTTCTTTTCAGTTTGTTTAAGGCGGGCGGGTTTTAATTATATATTTTGGTTGTTATATTGACTAATAGAGTAACTTTTTACTTTCTTTCTTATATTATTTAGCTTCAATCTAAGAGCAAAGAAAAGCAGAAAGAAATTGTGTATTAGTAGTTAATTGTGTAAATAGTATTGCAATAGTTAGTATACATAATAGCAAAATTTTGAGCTACATTATTGTTTTACGAATCTGTAAAAGCATTTATACTTTTCATTAATACATTTTTATCCAAATAACTTATTTTCATTCAATAGCTGCCTTCAATGTAATAAATTAGTACTATCTCCGATGATCTCTATAGGGCGTTTATAAAAGGCCATAAGTTGTGTCGTATCTTTGCTTTAGTACATGGTAAATGAATAAATTATACTTAATTAAGATTGCATTTTATGTTCACTTTTTATTTATTCATGGTCTTCGTAACGTTGAAAACAATATGGGTGTTCTAAATAAAAGATTGACAGTTTTATTATGCATTAGATTCATAAAATGGTTTGTAACACAAGAACACACACTGTGTCAAATACAAATTGTATTGTAAAACATATTAGTGTACAACAATTGCAACATTTTGGCACTCCAATATTTTTATTAAATCGAACCTACAATACTCGACGCAGTAACATTTTCCAGGAGGTCACAATAACTTCTGAACAACATGACAGTAATTATCAGGTCTAAACTAATATTAAAGAAAAGATTTGATTTTTTGTATATTTGTTTGTTTGCGATTTCAAAATTTCTTACACATTTAGAAATAAATAAATGAAGCGGTTAACATCGGCTATATTCTACTATGTTTAACATATTTTCAGTCTATTTCAGAATTTAAATATTTGAAGCGACTTTGTAAATCTGAATGATGCGATACCACACTATTGCAATGATGTTTTCCTTAGGCGTTTGTTGTGAAATTTTTGATACCAAACCGTCTAGTTATTAATAAAAATAAATGCACACAATTTTGTATTTAGCATGTCCACCGGTGTTTAGTATTCATAATAAATATCCTTTAAAATTCCAAAGTGAACGATCAATTGCACGTATTGCCATTTAAAATCTAATGATAACCAGATTTTTCAATCTTAAGGCGTTATCTACCCATTGATTAAGGCGGACATACATCAGCGGTCCCCGTCGGCCTCTTTGACGGCACCCGATGTGCTTATTAAACATATCGATAAGGGCGATTTACACTGATGAGAAGTGAGCCCTTGCATATTAATTGGTAGTGAACTAAATATGTATGGTATGATGAAGTTTATTAAGGGAATGGACGAGACTATTTTTGCTTAGCTATTTAGTGCTAAATATTTTATTAGAATCTTCTAGAGAGAAATGTCGATAACATTTAATCACTACCAAAAATGCATTTAAAAACCAAACAGCTTATAGATGAAATATTAACCACAGCGTCATAAGTATAACTCGTATTACTAGTTGCCTAGAGGTTGAAATTAATGGTTAGATAAGCTCGTTATTAAGATTTTTTGTAAAAAAAAATATACTTAATTGATTGTAGTACAATTATCTATCGATTATTTCTCGCACCATGTGTTTAAAAAAATTAAATTATGTAGCTATCTTACACATTACAAATTATAATTTTTGTTAATTGTTGTTTAAACGCGCTAATCTCTAAAACTACCAGTCGGATTTATAAAAATATTTTGGCGTATGATAGCCTAGTTCTCGAGGAGGGTTATACGCTATGTAACTTCACGCTACTGGCGACGGGAGCAGAGCAGTAAGCAAAGACGCGGGTGAAAGCGCGTCGCGGAAAGCTAGTTGTTAATAAACCTGTCGCGTCTAAGTCCTCATATATTCAGCATTGGTGTAATTATTCTCAACTATGTAATTAACTATATACCTTATATATTTGCATGACATAAGCAAAATTTGGGTAC
Organism: Parascotia fuliginaria; assembly: GCA_963082885.1. Classification (NCBI taxonomy): domain Eukaryota; kingdom Metazoa; phylum Arthropoda; class Insecta; order Lepidoptera; family Erebidae; genus Parascotia; species Parascotia fuliginaria. The sequence goes on along the minus strand of OY720180.1, from coordinate 4,714,100 downwards.
CTGTACCATAAGGCGAGAAACGAACTTTCAACCCGTTTAATAGTTAACCGTTATAGAATGATCAGGAGCATTATTTTAGATATGAAATTGTAACATACAAGATTTATTTACTTAACCAATATTTACTTTCATTAATTTTATCATTGCAGTCAAAAGATGCTGCAGAAAGGTCTCTAGCACCGCTGCTACCATATCCACATGTTTGAAGGTTTTGCTATAATCGACACTATGCGGACGGATTAGAGATCACAGTCTTATCACATGGGCCTCTCATGATTATCAGCGTCACCAATTTCGGGCTATACTAGTTTATTTTTCTTCAACGTGAGCGGACCTTTTGCAAAAGGTATTTTCAATATATCCGTAGACATTGTACGTTGTTGTTTGAAACAAATTCTGTTGAAAAGAATCAGTCCTTTGTGCCTTTATGTTAAACTAAAATAACATTGTAAAACGTTAGTAACAATTGAACTGTGTTGCTTTAACACGCTTCATAGAACAGGTATAGGATATCATCAAAGTAATTGAGAGTTAGTATATAAAGTATATACAAACAGATAAAATGAAAACCCGATACAAATTTGAAAGCTATCCGTGATTGAAACGGTGACCTATTTTCTGCACATTTTGTTTACGTGCGACGACCAATGCAATGCTAATATTTAATTTAATACGTGAAGTGTGTTTATTCATTTTATTATTATTGGGCAGTATCCCATGCATAATGTATTTACATAACATTACATAACGTCGAATTTGACTGCGATCATGAAGAGATCAATTATTATATCTACTAAATATACCAGATAATAAAATCTTTCACTATTTTCTAAATACAATATCAGATTTCGGGCTGAAACTGCTGATTCGGATTGGGGTTTAAAGCTGAAGTTTTCAGTACTGCACTCGTATGTCAAAAGCGACCGGCCACGACGCTAACTGACACTAAAGTTGAAAATCGGCTCCTTAAAATCAGTGTCAATTGGATCACCGAATGGTCCGGAAATATCATTGGAGCAAAAGAGTTCTGAAATAACTACTACATACCCCAAGAGATAGCGTGGTCAAGTTCCCAGGTTACAACGCAGAGATACAATACGAAATTTGCAAAACCATTAACAATGTTTCGAACAAAAGCTTTACAAACCAAATATAAAATATATTACATACTAACCCATTTAACAATAGACCACACCGATCGAATATCACAATGTTTGAAATTAGATTTTGCATATAATATGGGTGTACTTTGTGGTTTGATAAAATAATATACGATGAGGTAAACAAATGAAGTTCGGTAATACTGCATAATAATGTTCGCTATTGTCGTTTTTGGTTTTGAATGTACTGTCACTACAATTCTGTGAATATTACTGTGACTGTAAATACAATATCGCGATATACCTTGCTTTAATAAATATACTTATACGGGCAACCGATATATATATATATGAATAGCTCTCGATCGATCAAGTGCTGAAACTCGAAAAGGCCTTATGTCCAGCAGTGGACGTCTTGCTGCTAATATGATAATGTTTCGAAATTACGTTCAGAAATCACTTTGACAATTATGTCATTTTATAGGCAGTAAAAGTTTTTAGTAGCTTGTAAGCTACTAAAAACTTTTCATTCATACTACAAAAACAATGTTTGCCTTTCTATATAAATACTAGCGAATCCGACAGACGTTGACCTTAATTATTATCTCTCCTGACAATAACAAACACAACAAAAAAAGAATTCTCCTCGCCCCCCCCCCCCTTTCATTTTCCCGTCCTATCACTCTCCCTTTCCCTGGCTTCTAGGGAGAAGCCAGGGAAAGGGAGAGAAATGAGGGCATTTCCACCTCGCTTTCCCCTCACTTCCCCTTCACTTCCCTCTCACTTCCCTCTCACTTCCCCCTCATTTCCCTCTAGCTGCCCCCTTCTTCCCCCTCCCTTCCTCGCCCTTTCCCTTCCCTTCCCCCTCCCTTCCCTCTCACTTCCCCTTCCTTCCCCCTCACTTCAATTTTCAAGTCGCTAACTTCAAAAGCAAAGATCTTTCCATATATTATTTTAATCCCTAATTTCGTGCTACTAAATCCAACCCAATAAAAAACAAATTATGAGGTGTTTTCATTTTAATAGAAGTATTCCAAAACAAAATTTCAAAACTATAAAGAAGTTTCATACAATCGTTTTCATCCCTTTTCAGACCACCGCCGCCGATATGCATACAAAATTTTACGAAAATCGGTCGAGCTGTTTCGGAGGAGTTCAATAACGTACACCGTGACACGAGAATTTTATATATTACGACACAGACATAGGAATCTGGAGCGCTAAGAACTACGCCTAAATTAAGAAGCAATAAGATGTAGGTTATTTTTATTTTAAGGACATACAAAGTAATAAAAGAGCATTCCTATGACCCATTGATAATATTACTTAACAACTTCGGGCATGGATCTACTTGTAAACCAAAATGTCTAAATTAACGTTATCGACTACATACTCTTTGATCTCTGGACAAAGACACCAAGTACTTGCATTCCAGCGTTGGCATGCTATAGAAATTTGACTCGCCAATGTTGCACAAGTGTATTGCTAGCAGTTCGGAAAGCGCTTATATTGTCTACTTGTTGTGGAACAAATACTGTTCTAGACTACTTCACTTTAAACTTTCGTTAGCTTATGAGTCATTCATAGTTCTGTGATATTCTTAGGTATTTAAGTTAAATGTAGTGGTAAAGGAAAAAAATAATTTAAAGGTCGATTAAAATTATATTTGTATGTAACACTTCGACGTTGATTCTATTGAAAACTGATACCTAATAAGTATAACAACAACTACATAACACGAACTCTCCTCTTTGAGAAATTGTTGGAGTTGTCACGTTAATTTCTCTAAGTTATATTATAACTATTATAAGTATGGTGTATTTATGTATAATATTATTATTATTATTATTATTGTATTATTTATTTATATATTTATGTATATTATGTATGTGTTTCCCTTGATATCTATTTAAATATTGTATTATAAAATTATTCATATATTTACCGTTTATTTCCTATATTATGGTTACCTTGTATATTCTTAATTTAAATCGCAATCTTAGCTTTTTTTTCTGCTTCATTAACTGCACCTACTTCGTTTATCTCTGCGTCACCTAAGGTTAACTGGTAGAGAATGCTTTTAGCATTAAGTCCGCCTCTGTACCTATGTGCATGAAGTTTACTAAATAAATAAAAAATAAATAAAATTACACTGTTTAGACCCAAAGATAGCATAGGTACTTATATTATAGCTTGTGATAAAGATTCTAGAATGAAATAATAATGATGATATACCGAAGTTCCGATAGTCGACACATCGCAAATTCCAGTTTTAGATTTTTTACAGTACTATACTATGTCAAAATTAGTCCAAATTCTGGGCCGGCTTTCGTTCATACCTTCCTGAAGTTCGCTTTAAATTTTTACAATGCTGTAAATTCCTTTCAAAGTTTCAAACAGCAGTTCTATTAACATAGCTTACTGTTTCACTAGAAACTACTCACAAAAGATGTTTAACACTAGTGAACCCGCATAATCAGGTCTCAGTAACGAGGTCCCACCAAAATAGAGGAATAATACTTTTACCCTTTGTACTCGTACTTCTCAAACGGAAACCAGAAGCTTTGTAGATGGACTTGCTTCGTACAAATTTTAAAGCAATCGTAGTAGACTCAAGTAAAACGAAGTTCTAGTGTTATTTTTCTTGAATTTTTTGTGTTGTGTAACCAGTGTCAGGCGGCGTACTTATATGATTTGGCGTAATGTTACAAGTATTTGTTTAATGTAGTATCTTTTTAGATTTTGTTTATTTTTTGCTTTTATTTAGGTTTTTGTTCAAATAATTAATTTTATTTAGTTAATCAATTTCTTAATTTTATCTTTCTTACTCCTTCTTTCTCCCTCTCACTCTCCCTCCCTATCTGTGGTTTGTTTCCTCGTTACTGAGGATCATAACATAATTTTGCCTTCAACCTGCCATTTTTCCTACCTAATTGTCTTTTTAAATGAAATTATTAGGGAAACAGTAACTTAACATCATATTCAGATTTAATATCTCCCAAGAAATAGGACAAGTAGGTAAGTAGAATGCGAAATTATGTTTTTAACTTTGCTCTAGATCTATCAATTATTGATTTCACAGAATGTAGCCTCGACCCAGAATACCAGTACAGTAAAAGAATTTTTAATTTTATAGTATAAGTGGTTTTTATTTCAATGCTTGTAATAAACTAATACTGAATATAGTACAGGAAACAACACATCTAACTTGTGCATGAATTAAAAAAAAACTTAGAATTCTTCGTTAACCTTGGCTAATAAAGTAATTTCTCCAAATCTATTGTTAAATATTACTCCTTGTTGCTCGTAGGATTGATTTAATCTTCTACGTAAATTGAAACCTTTAAATTCTATCATGTAACGTGAATAATTTAAGCCTTAAATTTTACTTTTCATAACAGCATTTCAGTTGATATCATTATTACTAAAGTGCACGACCTCACACTTTATCGCGAAGATAATAAATAATACTTTCCTTTAACAAATTTCAGTTTTGGAAGTTCGTAGATAGGCAGTGTATCTTTCAAAGTACAAGAAAAGTCCTGACTCAGGGTTCCTTATCGTGAGTATTGCCGCCTCACTGACAGGGGTCTTCATAAAAATTTAATGGCTTTAATCTTTAAAGCCCTCCAAAGTTTAGGGTCGATGATAGCCCTAACACGTTTATGAGATCGCATAAAAGTTGCTTGTACTATTTTGTTGCTGTACTTTATTACTTACATGGACTTTAACGAGATGTATATGACGTAAGTGTTCTACAAATATGAGGTGTAGTCATAAAATTGAAAAGGAAATGTATCAAGAAGTGTGTATTATATATATTATCATAGTTATATCTTTGGTATATTATTTATATTTTTTTTTGTACCAAGCATAGGAACACTATCTGGGTAACGCTGTGCTATTGCTGGTGAATTGCAATTTCCAACGCTCTTATCCACTCAAACGTCAGGAGACATAGGTGACCAAAAAGTTTTTGTCATCTTACGCCCGGGTACACTAGAGTGTCATCTATAGGCAGTTATACAAATCAGCTTTATACGGTTATAATAAAGATCTTTTTTGCATATAGTCTAGTATTTAAGACGCGGAACTAAACGTAGATGGCGCCTATATATACAAACACTACATTTCTTTTTGTTCTGATTTTATACGTCAGTTTGAAGTTGAGTGATTTTGTGTGTGCGTTACGCTGAGGATTGTCCGCAATAATGTCGTAATTTCTTTTTTCATAATACTTAAATCGTATAGTGTATTATACCAAAATTTTTCTAAAGATTTGCTCCTTCCAATGATGAAAAAAAATCATAGTTTTATTTGCATTATGGTTGAAAAATTATTTGATTACTTTAGAGATGGCCCATCGTATGTCAAATGGCTGCAAATTTTTGATGATAAAACCTAAGTAAACACATATTTTGTGATTAAATTAATGTCATTACTTTAATTATTTTATGTAGATTAAGTGTAATAAATGTTTTTAATACAATCCACAGTGTTATATGCAGATTCAAAGTAAGTAAATAAATCGATAGAATGCGCTCACGCAATAGACACTGGAGTATCCTTGGACGTTTACGTGTAAAAGGTCTGTGCAGACGAGATATTGGTGTCGGATTTTGTGTTCCAAATATTATTTTGTTTTCCTCTTTTACATGTCTGTTTATATTAATGCACAACAATGTAACAACTTTTTTACCTATAGGGTATTAATTTAATTCACTAAAATAGTAAAGTAGAACTGAAAAATAATTTAAGTAACATTAGAAAATCAAAGAAAGTATCTCGTCTGCACAGCCCAGGGCGGCCATTTTGCACATTCAGACATCTCGCGATTGCATCGAAAATCACGATAACCAGACCTCTTTTGTTTAATTTATCAAAAATAGTTATGATGCATAGAGCATAAATGTTTTGATCTCGTTTTAAAGCAAATATAGTCTAGTTTCTTTCACCATAGTTAAAACTGTTGCAGATTGCATGGTGTTTTTACAAAAAACTAATAATAATATTTTTCCTCATATGTCAATATGAGGAAAAATATCTAGATATCTAAAGTTCTCCATTTATTTTAATGGGCTGGGCTTGGAGACTATACTTTAAATAATCATATTGTCTATACATTAAGCTATACTACGGTACTTTTAATTTTAATATAGGTCGTGTAACTTCCTTTTGACAAACGTTTTTGTCGGTAGACATACCGAGCGATTTCTAGCGCGAAATTAAACACTTTCATCGTGACGTTTCTGTGCATTGACGGTTCGCGGCGTGGACGTTTGAGTGGTTATATCAATGAAGAATAAACTGTACAACTTATAAATAAGTAATAATATAGACTGAACCAGAAACGTTTATTTTTTTAACATGGAGAACCATGCTAGCAGATAAAAAGAGAAAACCCATTCTTTGGAATTTACTAATGACAGAATGAGACGTGGCCTCAAAAGCTTAATATTACTGTTCTGATTCTAACCAACGCTAGTAATAAATAAAACTATAGTCGCATACAGGTATCGATTTCGACTAAAATAAAAACAACTGCGAACAGGAAACTTATTATCCACTAGCAAATTATGGCAGCTTATAAACTAGAATAAAATTCATAGAAGCCTGGAACAAATTCTAGTAAGCGTAAGCATTCGGCAGCTCATTCGTAAGTCCGCCACATAATAAGTTCGCGTGTCTAACGTGTATAAAGTATCGTTTAGAAATGAAAGCGTGGTTATTGTTTTAAATTACCTCCCAGTGTGACAGAGGGCGGTATGCGTAACTCCAGTGTTATTACTGGCGTGAAAAATTGCTGTTGATTGTACTAAAGTTTAAAATTTAAATAGTTTTATACATTTTGTTATTAATTATTAACGAGTTCAGATTAGATAGTAATCGTAGCAGCGGCTGCAGTATTGAGACATTCTTATACTATTATCTTTATTTAGGAAGTAGACCAACCTTATCTTGCATCAATTTGCTGCTGAGCAAATGTCTCTCTTCATGTCCTCCGTGCTGTGGACCAATTTTCATTTCCTTTTTTACCTTACACTTTTCTTTTTCACGGACTATCGCGACACTGATTTGCTGGCTTTAGAAACCCAGATGAAGGTGATTTTAGCTCACAACTTATAAGGCAAACGCCAGATGTAGCCACTTGAGCTTTGCGGTCTTAAGCGCAGCGCAGTCTAATCCGTCAAAGTGACACAATAGACTGTACTCCATGGTACGCTGGCAAACTGCCTGGACATTTGGACATGAGCGTATTTAATTTTGATACACATATATATTGTGTTACCTACTCTAATACAGTAGAGCTTATTTTATAAGCCTTTTAACGTCACATCGATCAACAGTGATCGCCAAACAATAGATTCTCTGCTGGTGTTCAAAGTGATTGTTGTGGTACAAAATTGTTGTAAAAATTTTATATACCAAGGGTATCAAAGAAAACTATATCTTGTTGTGTTTTGAGTCTTTGTATCAAACATTTTATGGGCGTGCAGGACTGCACAGCACTGCAACAGCAGGACCTAGAACGTTCCAAGAGTCTTTAAGGTCGGGTTTGCGGTTGTGAGGCCTAATTTACTTAAAAACAAAACGGTCCCAGATAGCTCAACCCAATTAATAACAGTCGTTAGAACAAGAGTCTTTTATCACTATAATTCTACCTAGTCACGCGAACATTAAAAAATCAACTAACAAAACTAATGTCGTTATTAAAATTTTACTACAATTACCATGGCTTTTGTTTGAAGCACACGTAAAATTGCTGGAAAGTTTATTTTAACAATAATACTTGCCTCTCTTTCTAATTAAATGTGACAATAGGGATAAAATATATTCACGAGGATAAAATCGCCCTAGTTTGATAGTAAAGCATGTTAACAAAAGATGTGATTCGTAATTATAATTAATTAACCAATTTTGTATTTTGTTTAACTACAGTAATACTTTAAATTTGACTAAAAGCCTTAGCAGACCATTATATTCACTATGCAGTTGCCTCATACAGAACATTTATTACCACGCTTGCTCATACCTGCAAACTTTTATTTTTATCCTCAGGTCCTTGCGATGTTTTGCTTTATAAATGATGTTTAAATAAACTTAAAAATACATAATTATTATTGTTCTGCATTGGAAACCTTTACATTCTACTTACACTTAAATCCGCAACCTCGTACTTAACGTTTATTTTTTAAGCTATTGCATAGTTTTTATCGTGGGCTTTGAGCGAGGCGACCGAATCAAAAAATTCGGTAACGAAAATAAAACTTAACACCTCCCACTCCGCCTACCATAAAATTTATTTTTCAGGATAAACACTAGTGGCGCTAATTTTTACCACACATAAACCAAATATTTTGTCACATTTGCGATAAATTTTATCTGGTAGAACTATAGAAATGAAACTAAGATTTTAAAAACGTGTAATAATGCATAAATGTAATGTAATGTCCCAGTTTTATCCTTTTTGGAGTAAAAATACTTAGTAGGATGATAAAAATTCCTGAATAACCTACATGTATTGTAAGATAATAAAAATATTTTAAACGATATTAACTTCTCATTTATTCAAAAAAAAAACGTTTTCTTATCAGTCACCACAAAGTGTAACTTGAATTAATATCAAAGAAAAAAAATACTGCACAATTAAAAAATAAATAAAAAATTATAATTGCATAACTTGATAAAAATGCTATGCAATAGCTTTACTGTGGCAGTCCCCGAGTGCCACAGGTTTTTATTTTTTTTATTTCACTAATAATCATGCTTAATTTAGACGTAAGTAAAAGTAAATACGTATGTTAATACTCTAATAGAAATGTTTACACAGCAAACAAAAGTTTCACATAAATTTATGGTAAGCAAAACCTTAGAAACAAAGGGGAAACTATAAAACAAGTAACGCTACAAAAAGCTAAAAGTCTACGAGTTACATTTGCATAGGGTTTCGTGTCGTCTGCCTGACAAAGAATGTGGCGTGCTATCTATTGTGTACGCGACAGCTAACTTATTATTTCAACGGTATTTTTTTATTAGAAAAAAGGAGGCGTTTACTGCAAAATAAACATTGCTATTGACATATCGCTCTAAGCTTACGCCCGGCTTTTATGTTAAAACAGAACATTGTACCTTAATTCGTAAATTGAAATTCCATTGCAAAGTCTGCCTTTATTTTTAGAAGTTGCTTTATGAAAAAACAGCAATGTATATGATACAGTATAAACTGCTACGGTTTTAATTGATTTTTTAATGTTCTCAGTACGGTTGCGGCTCGCGTGCACGTCTTGCGTGATTTGTGCTCCTCGGAATCGCGCGTGACGTTGCTTAGGGAACCTTCCCTCCACAAAAGGGGGAGGTCAACTAGAACCCCGCATACCGGTGGGTGCAGTAACATGTCCGACCCCGTTTTACTATGAAACGACAGTTTTATTTCCCCTTAAGTCGAGACAAGAGCAAGAAATCAGATTTCTAGGTACTATAATTAAACCGATAAACGTTAGACTTGTGAATTAGTTGGATAATGTTCTAAATTGTGTGTTTTTACTCGATTAAATATATTTTAGAAAGTTATTATAGTATCTGTAATGATAACGGCTTATTTATAAATATTACAAAAACCATTATAAAACTATGTACAAAAAGTATTCATTGATAACACTTCAAATAAAAAACGGAAAATAAAAAATGTTAACCTTTACATTCGCAATAGCAAGAGTAAATTACCCTGCTTGACTTCGGCAGTCGGGCAAAAGGAATGATAATTACAAATGATTCAATTTGGAGCGACATTATTTTTTTGTTGCTCCCTTTCCCACCCACGATTTCTTTAGACGATATCACTTATACTTACGTCTCTTTGTGTAATGAGAGCAATGAAATCTGCGGAGTTTTAATGAGATGTCTTAAACCTACGGAAATACTTAACTTAAATAAAACGTTTCACTGTCAATAAGTTTTATTAGGGCTCTTTTCGTTGGGTAAGGATTTCCATATAAATTGGTTTGATAAATGTTTTAATATAATACTGATAGTATTTTAATCTAAAAGTTTAAATTTTTTTTTATCAAACAACAAGAAACATTTTGAAATACATTCAAATTTTTTTTAACCATTTAATGGACACTACTGTAAACACAATAGAATCAGATGTTTTATTGTCATCACGGCTATAATACGTTTGCTGTCACGGATAGTGTTAAATGCCAAACAATAAAACTTGATACATTGATACCTACATCACGTGCAACTATAATATAGTTTTTTTATTTAATTAAAGTTGTTGTTAAAGTTGTTAGTTATTTATGAAAAATAACTATGCCCGCAGAGTGGGTTTATTTGTTTATTCCACTTCAATACATAAATGAGAAAAATTTAATTCATGAAGATGTCAGTGAAGCGTCTGCAACAGAAATTGCAAAACCACAGGATTTTAGTTATTTCTACACGTAGCCCGATAAAATTTAAAGGATACTTTTAAATTCTTCGACGCGAGGCGATGGTAACTGAATACAAAATTTTTCAAGCACTTACCAGAATCAAGGGTTCCATACCAAAGGTATATTTAGGTACAAAGAATTCTATGTCATTATTATTTGAAGTAAGTACATTGAAAAATATGGTTTAGGTTTCTTAACTACTTACAGGTGAGACACATCTTGCAAGGGCGTCCGAGACATAGACAATTTATTTTTGTATAATAACGAAAAATCACTTGATACTCATTTATGAAATATCAAATGGCGAAAATTACTTGATTAACCCCCAGTTTTTGAGAGCCTGATCAACGAAAAATTAACTAATTACCTGTTAAATCTCATGTAAAGTTTCTAAAAGCATGCTAAAAGCATGGATAATTTGTTTAATTTGATCTAATTAGTTACTAACTAGATCAAATTAAACTAATTATTTATGCTTCTAATTAGTAACTAATTAGATCGAATTAAAAAAATTATCCATGCTTTTAGTTACTTAATTGGTACTTCACATGAGATTTAACAGGTGATTAATTAATTATTCGTTGATCAGCCTTTCAGAAACTGGGGGTTTGAAACTGAAATTTGGCAAGTAGGTAATTTAGACGTTGCCTAAGACTGAAAACCTATTGCATGTGTATCGAATCTAAGAAGTCAACCTAATGAGGTCGGAGACAGACCATATTGGTATCAAACGGTACCTTATATTTAAGAAATAGGTTTTATTTCAACAAGATGAATAGACGTTTTAGAGAGCCGCTATATGGAAGATCTTGGCGTAATAACAACAATGACGGTAATGATGCACTCCTCACTTTATGATCTCGAGATTTGCTTAGGCAGCGCAATTTTCCCAGCAGCAGTGACTATTCTTTTTATTTTTTTAGTAGGTCATTATGCGTCTTGACAGCTACGCATAAAACAGGATCTATCTAGTCAGTTTTAACAGGCCACGATGATATTAAAAACATATCTACAAGACTCAAAGAAATCATAATAATAACAGTCAATAAACTAAATTACTTAGAATGGGAGATGCCAACCACTTAATCGAACAAATGTGTACGAAAATATCATAAAATATCACAACGTATTCATTAGAAATCTTATGAAACTTCCTTATACGTGGAAACTTATGTCATTACTAAATCGGAGCATACAAACTTTGCTACCCGAGAACTTTATGAAGGAATCGAATTTCCTTCATTGGTCTTATGGTGGTCTCAGGACTCAGTCGGGCAGTACTTGGCAAAACGCCAACGTTCAAACTAGTGTGGTACTTTTTACATTTAATGCTCTTAAGTTTGATGTAGTGGACTCCGCAACTTATGAGGTAGCTGAGATTAATACTGTTTATTTTGCTAAGAGGTTTAGCTCAAATTGCTTTTTCGCGAAATTGTTAACATGATTTTTAGTTTTCTTGTAAGTTGTTTAATGGTAGTAGTTTGACCCAAAAATCGTATTAAGTTCGCAAAAATGGGCACTATAAATAATTTACAGCCCTGATCGGCTTGCGTAGAAATTGATTTGATATTTCTGTGCGATATTTATACACATTCACCTCATCTATTTTTAGTATAAAGCGATACTTACCACTTGCCGAATAAATTTAGTATGACTGTACTTTTAGAAGTATTTTAGGCAATTTTGAAATCTACGATGACAGTCTTATGTGTCGTTATAATTGTCATTGCACCGACTGTAACTATAAACGTGTGCGTTCCCATTGAGGGACCACATCTGAATTTTAAGCTTTTAAATGCGTCAGCCTTTAGTAAAAGTTCTCAAACGATTGTAAATTCAGTCTTTCATTTGTAAAAGTAGGCGGTCAAAAGTTACAAGCGGTCAAAGGTGGTCCCTCAATCGTGACTGACAGGCATCCATATCTCAAAACCTTGTTGAAATTTACAACTGCTATTAATGACTACTCTTAGTAAAAGATTTGTTACACTACTTTATTAAATATCAGCCTTGTCGGTTCATTATATAAAAAGAACTAGCATGCATTAGGTGGTCCCTCAATCGATCACCATAAGTTCACATAAGTGGAGACCACAGTAGAATTTAGAAATTTCGTATGGCTCTAGCGTTAGTAAAAGTATTTAGACGGCTGTAAACTCAATCTCTAGTTTGTAAAAGAAGCCCTTTTAAAGTTACAACAGGTGAAAGGTCGTCCCTCAGTCGAAACGCTTCCCATAAGAAACGATCAATTTACGTAGCATTCGGAAGTCAAATAGCCCATTGCTACTGCCTATCCTTTAGTAAATATTTTTTACTAACGATTACTTTACTAAACAATATAAAAAAAACCTACAAATTTTGCTTTGAACAACAATCAAATTCCTGCTATGAAATCTAGCATCGGGGTGACCACACAGAAGGTTTTTTTGCGATAAATTAAAACTAATGACCGTTTGCTTGTATACATTTAAATCATATTTTACAGTACTTAGCTATTTTTAGTTAGCTAAGTAATGTAAAATATGATTAAAAGAAAATTATGCTTGTAATACTTAATAAAAATAACTATTTTAACTTGCACTGTCAATGTACTACATTAAACAATGGGTTAACAACACCACTTCCTCACTAAATAACAAGCCCTGTATCACGGGAGACTTTACAAGAATACAATTCAATTTATTTAATAAGTATAAACAATTATAACTCTTTTTATTAAGATGAGCTACAATTTTTTTTAATACCTGTCGGAAAAAATATACAAAAGTTTCTCAATATTCCATTTTAGTTTGTGGTCAAATCGTAGCCTTTAGAGGTTAACGCTTAACTTACATTACATATTTTATTAGATTGTTTGTCTCATTACTATTAATATCCAATGTTTATAAATCAATTATTACAATAAGTAAAAAATGTTAATTATCATTTATTTAAATATGTGGAGTAATAAAAATTTAAACAGAAATAATCGATTACACAAATCGATTGTTACTAATAAAAAAATTATATTATCTACATAGTTAATATAATTTTATATTATAATTATTATCTTCATTTATAATATAATTTTATTATTAGTAAATAGCATAACATTCAACATAAATCTAATTGTAATTTTTATTAAGTATTATACGCATTTTTTCTTTTTTTTTCTTTTTATCAGCTGAGTAAAATAAAATATGACTAAAATTTATACAAGCAAACGGTCATTCGTTTTTATTTATCCCAAAAAAACCCCAATGCTAGATTTCTTAGCAGGAATTTGATTGTTGTTTAGAACAAAATTTGTCGGTTTAGTAAAGTAATCGTTAGTAAAAAACATTTACTAAAAGATAGGCAGTAGCAATGGGCTATTTGACTTCCGAATGCTACGTAAATTGATAGTTTCTTAAGGGAAGCGTTTCGACTGAGGGACGACCTTTCACCTGTTGTAACTTTTAAAGGGCTTCTTTTACAAACTAGAGATTGAGTTTACAGCCGTCTAAATACTTTTACTAACGCTAGAGCCATACGAAATTTCTAAATTCTACTGTGGTCTCCACTTATGAGAACTTATGGTGATCGATTGAGGGACCACCTTCTGCATGCCAGTTCTTTTTATATAATGAACCGGCAAGGCTGATATTTTATAAAGTAGTGTAACAAATCTTTTACTAAGAATTGTCATTAATAGCAGTTGTAAATTTAAACAAGGTTTTGAGATATGGATGCCTGTCAGCCACGATTGAGGGACCACCTTTGACCGCTTGTAACTTTTGACCGCCTACTTTTACAAATGAAAGACTGAATTTACAATCGTTTAAGAAGTTTTACTAAAGGCTGACGCATTTAAAAGCTTAAAATTCAGATGTGGTCCCTCAATGGGAACGCTCACAATATAAACTTGTTTACCATATTTTAACACCAAAAATTGAAAATACCCAAAAAAGCAATTTTAATCTCCACACATAACGACACTTCCTGGATATCGCACAAAGTATATAATTATGACATTGCATATATATATAACATATATTAGATGTATACTATAACAATCTGCTGTTGATGGCCTCTGTGATGCGGTAGTATCCCCGGGTCGGAAAAATTGATATTGCGTTTTTCGTCAGGTATTCGCCCGGAGTCTGGAATCGTGCCCGATAAATGGCGACAGGATCGCCCCCTGTTACATGGGACCTAAAATGAAAAAGAAATGGCGAAAATTGGGTCGTTACACACCTCAGCCTACCCTTTCGGGGATTAAAAAGGCGTGAAGCTATGTATGTATATAACAATCTCAAAGTTATTCAATAAGACAAGGATAGGCACCATTTGACGATGCCTCTCACGGCTCCCTTATAACTCGGGCAGTTACGTATCGTTTCCGTGTAAATCATTTTTAATTTCCTCTTGTAATTTCCATTCAGTCCCTGTAGTCTTGTAACTGTCAGTAAATATAGCTTTATTTTCAACTCGCAGCAGTCATGAGCAAGTTTTTATTATGCCCATGTCGTTTGTCACGCCGAGACAGAGAGAAGCGTTAATTTGACAAGGGATCTCTTGCCATACTGACCCACTTGTGTACTGGATTACTTTATTCTACGTGTTGGCTTGTCACAGTTTTTCGAATTGATATAAATTATGACAATGACGTTCTCATTTCAGTTGTTTGTGACATACATCGTTCATTTCAGATTATGTTTCTTGTCTTCTTTTTTTGAGTAGATACTACAAAATTTTATATCGTCATGTCCATTTTTTTTAATTCAATGGTTATGTTAACGTAATATCGTATCATCATCATCATATCAGTCAAAAGACGTTCACTGCTGGACATAGGCCTCTCCCAATTTTCGCCACCGTGGCCGGTCGTTTGCCGCCCTCATTCATCGGTTGCCCACCAACCTTATGAGGTCGTCGGTCCACCTTATGAAGGGCCTGCCCACGCTGCGTCTTTCGGTTCGTGGTCGCCACTCTAACCTGTCTGCCCCAACAGCCGTCAGTTCTGCGAGCTATGTGTCCTGCCCATTGCCACTTCAGAGAAGCTACTGTGCTAGGTCAGGTACTTTGGTTCGCCTGCGGATTTCTTCGCTTCTTATACGATCGCGCAGAGAGACATCTAACATAGCCCGATCCATCGCCCTCTGAGCGATTTTGAGCCTTCTGACAATACCCATTGTTAGCAACCACGTCTCTGCTTCACTGCTCATGACATCACTGGCAAGGCCTTGGTCTTGGTCTTGAATATCGTATACTAGCTCATTATTATTCTACTATAGTACTAGACTTCTAGTCATACAGACCGGGAATTAATCATTGAGCATGCTCAACGCATATTGGCAAATTTAGTCTTATATTTTACTAGGTTTCCGAGGCGCGGTTTCATCCGTAGCGTGATGATACATAGCCTGTATCCTTTCTTGAGAACTGAGCTATCATACACAAAATTTTTTTCAAATACGGCTGGTAGTTCCAGAGATTAGCGCGTTCAAACAAACAAAGAAACAAACTCTTTCGCTTTATATAATAGTATAGATAGGTCCAGGTTTTAACATGATGTTAACCTAAAAAGTATATCAGTGCAGGCCAAGAGAAACCGAAAAGTTTTATTGTCATCTCTATTGCTAAAGTTCATGGCGGTGCTAAAATTATACCAGAGGCCCTAGACAATTGTCAAAGATTTCTATTCTATTCATAGAATAGATTAAAATGTATTGGATTGACATAAGCTAACACCAACGCTTATGTCAATTTCATATATTTTGTCACACTTGTCTAGGGCCTCAGAGTTAAGTATGGTTAATTAAATATTCAGCATGATATAGATATTTTATAGGATGCTTAATTACACAAAATGTAAACTACAAGTTAACACAAAAATGAAATTCAAAGAATACAATAAACATACTACGTCAACACGGTTAAAATGTCGTAAATATTTATACCACACTATTCCCAACAGTCAGTGTGTATAAATCTGACAGATGAAAAGTTCATAACTAGGAAACTAATTGGTCCCACGTGGTCAGATAGTCATAGTGGATGGTTCCCCGTTGGCGAACAAACCTGTAAATTTGTTATGAATATTTTGTTAAAGGTGCACATACACCATCCGTTTCATTTGTTTTCCTTGTTTTTGTCAAAGCAATGATTTGTTCTTCATGAGTTTTCCCAAGTTTATTAGGGTTAATATTCATTTTATCAGGATGCAACTGCATATCGACATTGTAAAGAAGTAAAATACTGTCATTTAATCTCTACGATCAAGTGGTAATCAACCGGGTAACGGCGATATTCGACTATTAGAATTCATAACATTATTCTCGTGACATAGACGCGAATAAATGAATAATGTTCTTATTCAATCAAATAAATAAATTGCACATAAACATTTCTAACCAACTAAAAATTAAGCACCACTATGCACACAAATTCACTAAATTAAAGCTGCCGTCAAGACCATAAAATAGCATCGTTCAAACATAAGCGACTATGAGCACTTTTGGATATGAAAACCAGAACGTAATGACACGTCTTCCCTTACCTAATGGGTGTTAGCAAAGCACCGGTAGCAGGATTACGGGGGTCAAATTAAATCAGACGTGTTGTATTCAAAGAGCGAGTGCGATTTTATGATCCGTGAATATCGCGCAGGCATTTCTAGATGTTCGGATCACATTTTTATTGTTATGGAAATACGAGTTTCCTGTTAGTTGGAAATTTCAAAAGGGTCGATTAGGATGTCTGGTTTTGAAGGTTCCGCACAATACGGAGTCCCCCCTTCTTATTTGTAAGATGTGCCCCTCGGTCGAGTTGGGCTGCATTCCTTTCAAGGGTTTTCTGAATTTTTTGCCCCAAGACTTCTTTGTAAGATTGGAGTGACTTTTAAAGTTTGCCGTATTGAATTATGGTTCGTACGCTCGATTGAGTTTTTACTATGCCATGAAATTTTATTTTAAACACCTCGTTATAAATAATACGTGTGGTTAAAAATATTTTTATTCCAGTAAAACCTTTTCATGCTATTTTTTCTTGATGACATTTTCAAATCTGCTATTTTAACAAATCCTAGATAAACAGAAAACCTGCCGATCTAACACTATTTCATAGATTCAATAATGGAGCAAATGAAGTCAAGTTTTGGTCGCACAAATTACTACAGTCCACTGGCAAAATTTTATTGAATTTTCTGTCCAATATGAGAGTCGAGTCGTTATTGATGGACGTACCGTGACGTGGCACGAGCGTAAAAATGGCGCTTTTGAACAAACTAAGAAAAACTAGAGAACAAGTATACTTAGATTGTTGATTTTGTGTAGAATTTAAAATACATGTTAACAACAATATTCATAATTCGGATTAGTGAGAAAGTAGTGGGTATACAATTAGTGCTAATAATTAATCTGATGATGGTTTAATTTCGATTTTGGATACTCTTATTGGCTATAATTAAATTACATAAATACTTATAGTTACATGTATGATAATAAAGGTTTATAACTTAGATCATCAGCATCAAAATATTACATTCGTATACACGTCTGGTCTTTGGTTCGACTATGTTAAAATTGATAAATTTTAGTATGTCTTATGTAGACGATCAATTCATTTTAATATTATGATATTGATAATTTATAGCGAGATTTAAATATAAAAGCCTCTATTGTCATTGCTTTATACGGTAAATTCAGGGTTAAGTTTTTATCGATATAACGATAAACATAGCAAAAAACTAAACCAAACGAACAATGTAAGAAATTTTCTCACCAACCTAATTATGTAGTAAACATTTTAGGCGTCCAATTGATGATGGAATACGGAACAATGTTTCATATTAAATTTGGGACAAGTTTGTATCTTTTTAGGATGGGATATCGATCACCTACGAGAGATATGAGAAAATCGCATAACTCGTGTACCGTGGATTATTTGATAGATCGGTGCGAGTACATGTATGGAATGCTTCAATAACGTGTCGCCGTGAACGGATTGATTGATTGTGGTTACAAGTTTTTGTAAAAAAAATACTTTATACTACATATTTTTGGAGGTGACGATTCGCATGCCAATAAATTAACTTAGTGCGAAAAGTCTACAGAAAAAAATTATATTATTTAAAGGAGTCGATCGCAAGTTTTGTGCGAGTTCAATTCGTGCGAATCGTCCAATAAGCCTAATAAAATTTAGAACTACATTTACTAGTTGAACTTTACATCATTAATTAGCATACAAGTACCGCACAATTTTACATTGCAGTCGGTAACCACATTGATCATTTGATCCGAAATAAATAAATTATAGTACGAACGAAACTAGTTGTTTTAATATTTCTGCCTTTAGGGGGTTGTGCGATATGCAAAACAACGCACTCATGCACTTTTAGTTCATCTTTGTTGAGTTTCTGTTTTTTTGAAACCTGTACTTATTCTGTAGCTTGAATAATAAACTTGTAAGATATATAGGTATTCATGATCTTGGTACTAAAATACTGCATTTATCAATCAATTATCATCAAGTTCACTGTTGGGCAGTTAATTTACACTATGATGCCCAGATCTCCGCTTTTCGCATACTATCTGAGCTGTTCACATTCTTCAGTTCTTAAGCCTAACTGGATATTCTCTATCTTTAGGTAGATACCTAAATCACAGGAAAGTACATTTTATATTTAGTTTTTGCCATAAAACAGGTATATTATTTCACGAAAAGAAACATCACATTTTTACCTAAAAACTTTTAAGAAAGTCCATTGAGCATGCTAACTCAATAGTCAGACTTCGCAGAAAAGCTACTAAATACATGATTTATGAAAGAGACTTGTTGAAACACTTGGTAACGGTTCAAATCTCAGAGAAAAGCAAGATGAATGTGTGCTGCACATTTGATGCCTGAAATTGTGAGACGCCAACAGAGGATTGGCTTCAGAGTTCCTTATAAAAATAGGATAATATACTAAAAAATTTAATGTTTTGTATTGTACATAGAATAGAAAAAAAAACTGCTCTAGGTTCATACTGAGTTCAGAGAATAGCTGTTTTTTAAGATTTTGATTTCTTTTAAATACTAATAATTGGCCTGTTAATCTTGAACGTCGTAAATATAACATAAGTTTAGGAGAAGTGGATATAAAGTTAAGCACGTTATAAAGAATAATGTAGCTTATTTCATGCGCAATTAGTAGCACATTATTGTCTTTCGAAAAGTAAAATTGTATCTTTCTCTCTTATAATGAGCGTAATTTCACGAGCATGGTAGTCACAATCAATAACGTAATAAGGTAATGCCAAAAATAATCCACCTAGCAAATCATTTTCCAATTACTGATTCGCCTACAAGGAACTACAACTTACTTTAATACCTCACTTCAATTACCAACCAAATGAATACGGAACCAAACATAACTTTACTACAAAATTCAGATTTCAAAGTTCACAAGTTACCAGGCATGCAAATTACAACCGTACACTTCAAAATACGGTCTTTCTGAAATGAAAAACGAACTAACTTTTGCTTTCTTTCTTTTCCAAAGCGAGCGCGTAGCTACGGTTAAAATGCATTAAACAAGCTTGAGTGAATGAAACCGGTGCACACGGCTTAGTAAAGTTTAGATTATATTTTGGAAGAAAATTACATTACGTATGTTAGTTTAAATATGTGATAAGCATGACATTTTAGTCATGAAATTTTAGAGAAAATTGTTGAAAAGATTCTATGTAGCAACAAATGTTTTGATTATCATAGCAATGAGCCAATCAACTAATTAATAATTAGTTGAAAGTCTAATAAAAATGAACCTATTGTAAAGCGCGAAACCAATTAGGTAAACAAATAATATTAAAGTTAATTTAAGTAAACTAAATGAAGGGTTTGTAGCCTTTATCCTAATCTACCCAAAACTGTATTATATTAGTACGTATCCTATTATAAATCGTTTAATTCAAATTACCCGCATTCTCAACTGCGGCATATAATACAAACACCCATTACAGAGACTAACCAACTCAAGTAACGATCCATTTATATGTAAATTTAACTGTACAAAGATAATTTAAAGGATTTTACTTCTTAAGATACATTTGAGGTCATAAGTAAGGAGATTTTGGCAAGGATGAAATAATAACAGTAGCTCCTAAAAGATCATTGCTAAATTTAAGAGCAAATTTTGAATAATTAATTACGATTATGAATTTATAAGCGATATTATTTCTTTATTTTGGCCTAACAATCCAATTATATAAGATAAACTTCAAGAACGATGTATTTAATAGAAATCAGTTTAGAATTAATAATGTAACTCAGCATTTGTACAAGCTGACTTTGACTGCACCGTTGGTCTAGTGGTTAGTGTAACTGACTGCGACGCCGGGTGTCGTGGGTTCGATTCCCGCGGAAGGCAAATATTTGTGTAATAAACATTTGTATTTGTCATTAGTCTGGGTGTTTCCTATGTATTCTAAGTAGGTATTTACAAAAAAAAAAGTATGTGTATGTATTATATTAAGGTAATCAAGTATCCATAACACAAGCTCTGCTTAGCTTGGGACTAAATGACGGTGTGTGATAGTGTCCACATATATTATTATTATTATTATGTTATTAGGCTGCTTGTAGCAATACATGCCATAAATTCTCTATGTATTTAAATTCAGTACAACAATAAATTCCTAGATTAAACCTCAAAGTATAAGTATTTAATAACGTGTAACGCACTAAAAGTGACATCTGTATAATTACAGTCTTTATACAAAAAATAATATGATCTATATATAAATGCGATCCTCACTTGCAAAAACTCATAATAGAATTCATTGAAGATGATGACTATATGGCATCGAACATTCATAAAAAGAACTTGCAAGCCTTGTTAAACAACAGTGAGTAAACATACCACGCGTAACATTCAGCAGAATGTCTATAACATCTGCCATTGAAGCATTTCAATCTACTCGTAGGCACTTCTTTTAACATAAACTTCATTAATATTTAAACCCGTCTGATACGTAACGGCTAAAAACATTTTTTTATCCAATGTGCTACATGCTAGATCAAAAGAGAGGGAATAATATCGTTATTTAATAATTACAAATCGTTAAAATCACTTTGAAAGTAATCAGATTATAATAAAATTCAAGTATCTTTCAAGTGTAAATCAAGTTACTAGTAATCTTTCCAGTTGAATGAGATAAAAATTAGGAAAGGAATAATTTTTAATGCCTACTCCATAGATTGCTTGTTCTAAGCCTTTGATACTGACGCCCTTAGCTTTAAAAAAACTCTAATCAAAATATAATGAGTTCCAATATAATCAAGCGAAAAAATACCAGTATAACAAACAGGCATTTAGAGCTAAACAAGTTTCAACATGTCATCAATCACAACATGACGGATTGACGGACGGTGTCAAATATGACAGTAATGAAATTTTACGCCCGCATCGTTGCATTTGCTTCGGTAATTACGTGTTAAACTGGATGGGTTATGATGCCACATTTTTTATTGATACTGTAAGTGGAATGCCGTTAAGAAAATTGGAATCGGTTGCTTTTGTTTTGGTGCTAGTTAATTTAAAAGTGAAGAATTTGCATCGCCCTTGGGTCCAGTGGACTCGTTATTGCGATAGGCTTTTACAAAATAAGATAAACGAAAGTTAATGTAACAATAAAAGATTTAACTTCGCACATTGTGTTCATCAACTTATCAGTGGAATATTGATATTGACCACTGCATCTATTTTTTTTCGATGCATTATGTATCAATTTCGTACTGAACAAGACCCTGCATTAAAAATTATCATTTACAACAAAATTACGACTGATCGAAATTTTAAATATTGCAAACAACTTTTATTTCCGTTTTTTGAGCTAATAAAACACGTATTAAATATCTTTTAAACATAAACGGCATAATACAGAAGCAACAAAACTTGACATCGAAATGTGGCCATACGAATAAAGGAGTCGCTCTGTGACAGTCGGAGATTCCAAGATATAAAACACAAACTTACATTTGCTGCTTTTTTATATACCTATCAGACTAATGTAGCTCTTGAGGTCAAAATAATAAGGTTTGGATTACTGGATTAAGATGTAACTATAGATGAATGGTCGTTCCAATGTCTTTAGGTGTAAATTATTCAAACGCGGCTCATCCGACGACGCTTGGCTGATTCTACTTTTTTACCGCCGTAAGCCCGTCTTTATACATAAACGAAGGAATTATTTAGAGAGCCCGGATCAAGAATTAAACCACAAGGTGTCACTGTTGAATGCTGATTACGACCCGAATCAAGGTTCTAGAGAATTTTTAAGTGACAGTATCGGAGAGTTTGGTCTTTGTTGTGAATTATAAAATGTACTCGAAACGAGAGCCGATAGTATACATTTAATTGTGACGACAATGACAATTAACCCTTTCATAGACACTACTGTAGACACAATAGATGTTTTATTGTCGTCACGGCCATATCCGTTTACTGTCTCGGAAATTTTTAAATTTCGGTAAATATAAACTCTACTTGGAAAAAAGTAAACTACCTTCGCGAGTACAGTGATTCATACATTATTTTCAAATTAAAACCATTGTCTTTAGCGCTGAATTACTTTATTTTTAGACTTAAAATAATAACGTTAGAAGAGCTTCCCTCTGTAAGAAAGATGAGTTGTCAAAATATAAAATTTAGATGACATTTTATGTCATATTATTATATACCGCGTGATATGAATCTGCCACTTATATTAGCGAAATTCTTTTTAACTTAGATACAAATAATCATTCTAACTAATAATTATAAAAATCCATATTTAAAGTGCAATACTGCATGAGTGCAAAATGTTTCATTTTGTTTTACATAACTTATAAACACATTGCATTTAAAAGCTCCTAATAACAGTAATTTTTAGAACACTTTTTAAGTATATTTGTGTTATTCCATTAAACTGCATGATGTGCATCCATTTAATTCGTAGATTGACAAGATATTCATAAAACTATTGCATTCCCAATAGATGCAAATAGAAATCAGGTCAGACTACTGCTATTAAGTGCTACTACTCATTTCGTACTATTTCTGAGCGTTTAAATTATAAAACATTATTGACGTTTAGTGCAATTATATCCGATATAGTTCTAACATTAACGACCACCATGCGAACTGTTTTACGGCAATTTACATTGTACTAGATCGACCTCAATAGCTAATTTGTTTGTCCGTATTGATACCAATGAAAATGATAGTGTAATTTTGCAGTGGTAATATTTTATTAGTTTAGTATTTATAGAACAAACTGGGCAATTGATCAATGAGGACGGATTTAGACCAATTTTTAAAATAATTCTGTTTACTTATTAGATATAGTCCACGTACTAGAGAGTTTACAACGTGCGGTATTTTTACCGTTGTAGCGGCAGTTACTTTGAGATAAGAAAGTATGTACCATCATGGCTTAGAATCACTAATAGACAAGTATTAATCCTGTTAAAAGAAAGGAATGTACCTTCAGTGTTCAAAAAGGTGATGGGCAACAGGAACTATCAAAGTAGAGGTCCTTTTGTTGAAATTATGATAACAATGATAATGAATTGTGTCGTAAGCAAAGGTGATAAAAATACAACAATATTTCATAATGTAATAGTACTAACAAAACAAGTAGATACTAAGATTTTATGACACGGATACCGTTTCATAGCCACCTCAAGTTGCAATAATATCGAAGTTCACAGCATGGCGATCAAACCATATATGGAAAGTGATATGAAACATTGTTGAGAGAAAGCGGTAAACTTTACTGAAAATGGTTATTTTAGTTTTTAGGGTTGAAATCGAAAATCAATGAGAATTTATTTTAGCTAAGTTTGTTTTATCTTTAAAGATGTGACGTTTGAATTATCGTATAATACTTTTATGAAAGATATGTTATTAAAATTCTTGATGGTGAATATTTGGTTCATTATCATTATCAATCAGTTTAAAGACTTTTACAGCTTGACATACCCCTTCTTCAATTTTCGCCCTTAGCCAGTCGTGGGCCGCCATAGCAGTATATTGTGTTATATATGAAGTAAACCTTGCATTTTCAGTAACCCTCATTATGCACTGCATATTGTGTAATGCGTTCCATTAAAGGTCATTATTATTGCAGTAGATGGCGCAGTTATAACTTTATTGGTAGGTACATACAGTATTATTTTATAGTATTAAAATTGCTAATACAATAAGGGTATTTAGAGCAGGTACCATATCCGTTTTAATTTTAATAAGTGTAAATTATTCTAATTATTTAATCAAAACCGAGTCGTTAATGTATATGCTAACCAATTAGTAATATTAGTTGACTAATTATTCTATTATTTACCTTATACATTATCTAACCTTACTACGAGTTTATTCTAACTTGCCGCGGCGCGGTTTCACTCGCGTCTTTGCTTACTGCTCTGCTCCCGTCGCCAGTAGCGTGATGTTATATAGCCTATAACTTTCCTCGAGAACTGGGCTATCATACGCAAAAAAAAAAAAAATTTAATTCCGACTGGTAGTTCCACAGATTAGCGCTGCCAAACACACAAACTCTCCCGGTTTACATATTTATTACACTAAAATTTTTGATCTAAGAACCTAGAACCAAATCGTCAGCCAAATACTTTCTTCTATTGGTCCATTAGCTATTAACAACTGTATTTCGCTTACAATGTACTATCATGGAGGTTCACATCGTGACCGCACTGGCCATTCGTTGCGCACAAATCGCGCTCACGTCCCAGGTACTTTATGGGACGGCCGGCGGCATCTCACTATAACCCCTGTAGAATACACCTGAGACCTCAATTTACTAGAATAGCTACTACAAAATATAAGGCATTAAACTTCGGCGATGCTTTCGCGCGTATACCCCTCTCACCAAATAAATATAAATACATAGCAGTTAGTGTCAGACGTTCTTTATTAGTATGAAATTTTATGTTACATAGTTTTGGGTATTTAGAACAAACGACAAAAATATTAAGTACTTTAACACGAGTACTCCTAACGGGTACACTATTAGGAATGCTTTTGATGAACTTCATTTGGTGCGTTTTAAAATTCGTGAGCTTCAAGGAATACCTGGTTTTAAGTGCATGCGACACGACATTGTGTTTTAGTGTGTGTGATGATGTTGTTATGTGCTATACACACGTACCCCGCCCCGCATTATGAAGACAAATTTCTTGACGTCAAACATCAGGAATCGCAACAAATATACCTTGAGACTCAAGGTGATCATAAATTGCGTGTAGATAAAACAAAATTTTTAACAAGGTATAATAAGGTTATGTAATGAGGTATTTATGTTTGTTTAACAAATAGGTACTAGACTAAAAAATATACATTGTTCGGCCGTGAACCTTACATGCGAGTAAGTTGATATACTTACCATAAATCGCCTGAGAATTTTGTTAGGACATTATTTAACTACATATTATTATTTTATGTAAAGCAGGTATCAAATTTTAAAGTCGTCCACCTAATATGTCCGTATGATTTATCCAGGTTAGGCGTTTATATATTATGAGGATTCTAGTTTCTATGTTACTTTATTTTATACATATCAAAATGACTTATTTAAATTGGTAGACTATTCTTGAAATACATTCGTAAGTTTATATTCCTTTAAAATAAAAACTATTTTAAAATCACAGACAATCTCCTACAAACCTTCTTGGTTATTTTAGTTATACAAAAGTTACGAGTTTAGATATTAGATGCCTAAGGTCAGTAATCAAATAATATTCTATATCAGACGACAGATGACTCATGCTGTCCTTTAATCCCTATTTGTTGAATTAAATAATTACCCCTAAAATCAAATCAATGCTTGCGGTACTGAACAGCATATACATTTTTTGAAAAGCTGTATCAAGTATTTCTTCCAAGTATGTCTGCTCTAGAAATAATAGCTCATCGTATGTGTACTCGACACTGCACACGCCTTCCTTCGTGGACGCCGTTTTCGGTATCACGAGGTTACATTGCTTACGAACAGGCATAAAACGGGCGTCACTTTCTTGTTATAGACCGAAGATTCTACTTTGATAGCGTTGATATGTGTGGTCCCATTTATTTATCAGATATCGCAATAATTTTAAACCTACGTAGGTCATTTAAAAAGTAAAACGGGTTTATGGGGTTCTATTTTATCATCTGTATTCTACTGCAGAACACTCGTTCTATTCAGGCCCTGCACAGATGAACCGATCTGATAAAGGTGACAGACAAACGACTGATGACAGTAGCTCATGACCATTCAGAGTGTAAATGCTTGAGGTAAGTCCATAGGCAGCAGTAGACATTATTCAATTGATATAACGATGACGATACTCCTTCGAAACTATTACAAGCAAGTTATAATTTTTAAATTTGAGACATTCTATTTTCAAACAAAATTTTTATCATTTGAATTTCGAAAAACAAAACCAAATCGAAGACATGCGCCATATTTTTATAAATAAACAAAAAAGGTACTTAGGGAAATATTTCCAAGTGTAAATACCAATTTGAAATTTCCCGCCTTGTGCATATTATAACATTTCAGTAGTTGCTCTACGAAGCGAGAACTCCACGGGAGGTTGGTTGAGTGCACACTACAAAGGTCGACTGTGATGTGTTTTCCTTTTATTTATGAACCTGGTGCATTGGGACACATTACTAATATGACGCTGTGTAAACAAATATAATCCTTTTTACAGCGTCATAAAACTTATGTTTCTAATTAGAGCCTGACTTAATACTAAATATCAACATAGTGAATAAAGAGTAAAAGTTCATTAAATTGTGAGTCATAACAGCGACATACTACCAATAAAAATTGCTAATTATTGCCTCTTTTTTTAATGACATTTATGCATCTAGTTTAAAATGTCCTTACGTTACCCTATAGTACACTGGTCAGAAATTATTCAGGCATACAGTTCTGCTATATATCTTGCTGCATCATCTTCAATGCTGAACATAGGCCGCGTCTCATCTATACATCTTATTTGTATGAAGTTGAATTAATATGAAATATTTCTACTATCGCAAGCAAGTATTTTAATTACTTTGGGCACAAGCCCGCCAGGCACAATCACCTAGCCTGGTCGCAAGATCCTCCCTTTGATTAGAGATATATGGTGTGATATCTCCTCCACAAGTCCTCCGTGACACGCGCTTGTTGCCTAGTTTTCATAATCCAGCCATTATAGTAAGTTCACCTCGGAATTCGAGATACCCAGCTGTAAGTCTGTAAATACATGTATATTGACACCCTAAAAGTTGTCTCAAAACCTACATAAGGTAGGGTGTACGCAACTATTAAATTTCAAGGTCAAAGGTCACAAAAATCGGTTTCTTGCGCTTTTTTTGTAAATATCTCATTTCTTATGGGTTTTTTGCTATTTGTTTTTATTATCAATATTGTAGAATACAAAATTTTCTACAAATTTTGTTTTGAGAATTTTTTTATACGGTAAACCGTTTTCGAGATAGAGGGCGGAGAGCGCGCGGTCACAGCATCACTTCAGGTCAACCGGTGCCCCCGGTCGAAAACGCGCCATATATAGTTGATGAACTATCGTTAAATCAATGATTATAAATATTTGTCAATTTTTATTAACTATTATATTATATTTTATTATTTTTTGAAATTTAATAGTTGCGTACACCCTACCATATGTAGTTTTTGAGACTACTTTTAGGGTGTCAATATACAAGTATTTACAGACTGACAGCTAGGTATCACGAATTCCGAGATTCTTACCTAATTTAAGCTTAAATGACTCGACTATCATGACAGTTTCCATCTCACCTCTGCATTCCATTTGGAAAAGACATAGCTTTGCAACATAACAATACACACAATTTCTTATTCTATAGCTGCATTTGTAATAACATTTTTATTGTATTGCCGGAACACCTGTATATTACTAATCCCCCTTCATGTTGTGGTCGAAGTTATTTGATTGGCTTCCATATTGTAAGCAAATGTTGTCATTAGTGCCTTGCCGAAAATCAATTAAAATGACACTTTTCCGAGCAGGTCATATTGATGTTCAACATGTCGCCTTGCTAGCAGCTGGTGGCGATTTTGTTCACCCTCTATTATAGTTCCAATACTCCACAGTATTGTAATTGCAATAAAATATATAAACAAAGAACTTAACACTTTCCCCTTGCGTCCGAACAAATACACCCTCTCGACAATATTCCTCCAATTCACTATCTAAAAAAATCCAATTTCGCATCCGTCTACAACACGTGACGCCCGAAAAAAAACGCCGCGTCTGACAAAGCCGTCATAAAGTTCCCAAGTAATTCATAAACTGGGAAAGTGCCATTCCGCCTGTGCCCCGCCAATTCGTCCCGGACGACAGAGACCTATTAATTTTTACGATCCATTTAATTCTTTAACCTGGCGGAATCGATTTATAACAGTTTTACCGCTGGAGATTTAACTGAAGTTGTAAAGCTTCTGTCGGTGCCTCGATACAGTATTGCATCGGTATTGGCACGCCATTCAACCACAAGTAAGAACTACTAATTGGATTTTCTACTTCATTTTGTACTGATAAAATGTGCGGCCATTGTATAATCGGATACGTAAACCCACTTGGTTTTCTATCAGCTTGAATCTTAGAAATAAATTTAATAAAATCAGTGCTTACGAAAGTCATGGCTGTCTAAAGCTAGTCAAAGAATTAAAACAAAACCAAGGCTTAAACTCAAAAAAACGTCGACGGTGGTAAGAATACTCACCAGGCACCGTAAATTAAACTATCATATGTTTAAACTCAACCTAAGCCCGTCCAAAATGTGCAGATTCTGCCAAGAGTCTGAGGAGAACCCATGCATGTCCTGTGCTCTTGTGGACTACGCATGCAAAAAAGAAGCATCTATTTAGGACAGCACCAGGTGCAACCAGATGAGATACAGTCTCTCTCTGCTCAGACAATCAGGCAGTTCCTAGACTTTATAGGACTAAGCAGAGAACTATAAATAGCAAAGGCGCTACAAAAGATCAACTCTGGTAGAGGTAGCAAAGAGGCCGCTGACTGCTTCTAGCCCAACTATAATAATAATAATATAGTAAGGCTCAAACTAGATTTATTTAAAAAAATTATAACTTTTAGGCACATAATTAAGTTTTCGTATTATAAGGATTAAGGTCTCATCGGAAATTTTGTTCTTGAAAAGTTATCCATTTTCCAAAAAATGGAAATCTTTTGAAGCAGCAGGGCCTTGTGAGCTACTGTCAATGAGTTGGTTATCTGGTTGTTGTTCAGTGATTTCAGACGATATCTATTGTAAGTCAAAAAACAGCAAAATATAAAAAAGAATAAAAGATAACGAGAAATAAAAAAAGGACAGAAAACAAACAAAGAACTGATTTTGAAAAGAAACGTATTACCTATAAAATTTATTACTGAAATTGGCAAGTTCATAGGTACCTATGTAAAGTAAATAATTTCCAACCAAGAATACAAAACTAATGTGTGAAAGTAAATAAAACGTCTACACGTGTATACAAAAAGTAAAACTAAAATTACACAAATGGAAATATACGTAGTGAAAACTGAAACTCAATATCAACATGAAAAGAAAACTCGTGTGATTATTCCCACACGTAATGTCACAACCCATTTCAACATGAACATGTTGATTAAATCACAAACATATTTATTTCTAGAACTCATGAAACTTAACCTCCGTCACTGTATCAAAAGGCCAACCTTCAAATGTGCTGCGAGATTAAAGCAAAAGAAAAACTTGCTTTATCTACGACGTAGAACTTTATCTAAGACTTATTATTCAGGACAAAGAGAAAATATCCCGTCAAGTATTTTGACATTCAGTTTAGTCTTAGAACATTGTTGGGTAATACATAATAACTAGGTTTGCATAGTTTAGATAGTAGGTCCTCGTTTTCGTTATACAACAGTATTGTGCAGGTTAAAACTGGTTTATTTATAAAAGTGAAAATTTAAGAGTATTTTATAACGTATAGGTACATACTCTTATTATGTTTTAAGTAAACATACCTAATGTGGATAGCATTTTTGGCATTAGAAGTGTTTTTGTGTCTTAAATGTGGATTAACAGATCGCCAAGGTGAAGTGCGACTGTCGCGAAAATCCTATAAATGTGTGACTGTCTTCTAACAATTAATTAAAAGCATATTATATGAGTTATTCCGGTCGGATCCCCCAGATCCGATCTTCTCGGGTTATTACCATTCTTTAATTCCGTTAATATATCAGATACCATACGCAGGCTTTTCAAACAAATAACAAAATAAAATAAACATCAACACAAATCAACAAAGCTTTTAAAAAACCATATATACAGTACATTCACATTACGTACTACATTAAGTGCAATGAGATGCATCGTGCGTTTCGATCATAAATCAAAGAGACTGCATTCACTTAGCAGTCTGCAGTCAGCTATTAGTACAAACCACTGCTTTCACGAACCATTTCATAAGCAGATCATTACTTATCATACAATAAATACACGTATTTTAGTGTTTCTACAGTGATGTAATTTTATGTATTTTTTTCCAGAATAGCTTAACTTTGTTTGACCACCATAAATTGATTTTTTGTGTGTGTAAATTGGCATTAAGGCATAGCATGTTTCATATAATTAAAACTAGTATAATTTCTTAATTTTATTTTAATTAAAAATTCTAGTGACATTTTTGCAAATGTTGCCCAAGATGAGTGGGGTAAAGTTAGTGTTTAATCGCATTTCGAACATCGATTGGCCTGCTGCAAACGCGCTAAACGTTTTAAACTCTCACTAGGCGGAGTCAAAGGTTACATTATACTGTAGTTCACATATTATAAGGCACCGCATTAACAGCACTTACAGCTTACATTTACAGCTAGTTTTGTATTAAAGCATATTTTTTATAACAACCCAAACGATTTTATACCACGTATGGCCGTTTGATATCGCCGTCAATCGTTTAACTGTGTAAATTGATGTTATTCGCGCGTGACACGTTTTGATTCTAAATGAATTTTCGAATCCATTCCTGTGTTTTTTCTATAGCCATCGTTTTAATTTCAAGTGGGTGTGTGTGTGTTTGAAAATATATGTGTAGTACATAGATTCGGTACCCGAGACGGACATAGGATACTTTTTATTCCGAAAATCGATCTGGTTCCCGAGTTACGTAAACTAAACTATTTTCCACGCAGATGAAGCCGCAAGGCGCAACTAGTAAATAAATATAAGCCACGCTTGCATAAAACATGCATGCACATATCGAAGATAGCCGTGACTAAATACTGGTCATTTCTCAACAGCAACCAGCAGTCAGAATATTTATTCGAATAAAAATATAAATTTGCGGGTTCGCGCTAAAAACATCTAACTTATACCAAACATGTATTGACAAATTTATTCAAATAACAACTTTTAGCGTTACCGTAAACCCTTATCTTATGAAGTTTTTGCAATATTTTTTTATTCAAGTCGTAAAACTATCCTAGCTAAATTAATTTGATAAAAGGAAAAGCTTGTTTGGTTCTTTATAGCGTCATAACGCGGCTACTTATTATGTCAGTTTTCAGGCGGGTCAAAAGTGAAGGCTAAACGTTTATTGTCACATTTTATACAATGTTATTATACTAGCTACCCGCAGCGTCGTTTCTCCTGCATCTTTGGTTACTACTGTGGTCCGGTCGCCAGTAGCGTGATGTTACATAGCCTATATCCTTCCTCAAGAACTGGGCAAATAGATTTATTTAAATACGTCTGGTATTTCTAGAGGTTAGAGCGTTCAAACAAACAAACTCTTCCGCTTTATATAATAGTATAGATAGATTTACTTCCACATAGCATAAAAGAGGTTACAGTCTAGTGCCACGCGTATCAGTGACTTTAAATCACTACCTTCCATTACCTTCTAATAACTGATACATTACACAATTTTATTTTTGCCCAACTGCCGAAGTCAAAGAGGGTGTATGTGTATGTATGCCTATTTCTTTGGCAGCCTAAATTGCTTAATGGATTTTAACAGGGTATACAATATTTTAATTTAGCGTCAGTACGAAAAATATGGCTTTCGTTTTTTTCGGTCTGTTTAGGCAGGCAGGTTTTTTGTTTTTAATAACATATTTTGCTTGTTAAATTGTAGAAAAGAAGTCACTGACAAGAAGCCTTTTATTACAAAGTTATCTCTAAAATACCATCACAGTAACAGTTGTTTGAGACATTTTTACGCATACTTTATTTATCAACATGAAATGATTATAGACACTGCAGGGCTTGCTTGATAGTATAAACGTATGTAATATCTAAGTCACTGTTTCTTGGTTATCAAAATTATATTTGGTGACCACAAACAAATAACATAACAAACCAATTTCAATACTAAATCAAAAATAAACAAACGAAATAGCTTCACAAAACACGAGTTGCACTTTAGTAATCAGACTCGATCGTTCCAATCAGCAAGTTTGAGGTGCATGCATTCAAATCATAAATCATCGGGATAGCCTATTACTTTGTGTGCTCAGCCATTAGCTAGTTCCATGAGGCTCCGATGTAAGCAAGCCCTAATTTGGTTACTTCGATATTGTAAACTTGGGAATACTAATAGCAAAGTTTTAGTTGCAAGAGCTAAGATTATTAGGAGTGTTTACTCTAGGCTAAGTGTAATTTGAAGACAGTGTTGTTCATTAAGTGCAATTTCAGGACTAAGTTCAAAAATGTTTGAAAAGTTGTTGTCAGCTTGTGGTATCTAAATGCCACACGGTTGTAGATTCTTGGCAGTTTAACATAAATTGGATAGATAGATCGGCGAACTACACAGTTCACCAATACGTATACGTAGTATGCATATTTTCGCTTTGATGAATAAACGAGTCGGTACTATCTCGATTAGTCTATTCGCAAGGACGACAACGACGTGTTTATATTGTTAGCTTTGTTTATGAAATACTTTTATACCCCAAGTTTTCACTGACGACAAAACATGTTCTAAACAGCTACCTATCCCACTCACTCTTTGAGAGCTACCTAGAGTTAGATAGATGTTTGCAACATGTTTTATCGTCAGTGAAAACGCGAGGTAAGAATGTCAGTCATGGACAGATACGGTGATCATTGACCTAGATACCATTAGATTAGGGCTGTTACAGCCCTATGTTATTTTACCTATGTTATTTTTTGGGGTCTATTACATAGATCAAAATTAAGGTATTTGCTTGTTAAGCGTTATTAGCAATTAATTTTTTTAAATTATGCATTATCAAATATTCATAACATAAGCTACCTGTACACAACATTGTATAAATTATTTATGTAACGAGAAATATGAGTCGTTTAAGTATAAACGCAGCGCAGGTGTTACGCTATCAATATATTCTTAGCGAATGGGCAACTTCAATGGCAGTTATAGGTATTTACGGGATCTTTATATGGCACTTGAATATATTAAATAAACTAACACTAACAAACTACTACTATTTATTACAGACTTCTACGATAGAATATATACGTTAACTATATAAACTGTCTCGTGTTAAAAACTGTAGACTGTTTTACTGGTTTTTCTTTGCAAAATACAACTTTGTCTAATGAAAGATTGTGCTAAATTAAAAATAAATATATAGCCTAATCCAGCTGCTTTTTGCTTACAGATTTGACCTATATTATTTGGCAACTATAAATTATTAGGTACACTGTTACCCAATTATTGACAGTTAAATTAACGACTTTATTAACGGGTTCGATGCCGCTCATAAAAATAACCTAATTGTTGGTTAAGGCCGGGTAGAAATTAAAAGGCAAATAAAATGTAAACGTGAACATTGATGTGAGTTCGTTTCATCACTACTACATTTACAGTATAGTTGTGGCATGTGTTGTGAGTAGAATGAACCCAATTGAAACGTAATTTGTTTATACTTTACTTGTTTGCGATCTAAGTTGCAGGTACATACGTTGTAAAAAAGTAAAAAAATCATGAACATTTTAAAAACAAGATAAAACAATTCTTTGAGGGTTTGAATACGACGAATAGATCGTTAGTCACCACGAAATATCAGGACCATTGTTAAACCAGCAACAAACCAAAAACAAAATGCTTTTACATAGTCGACGACCATTTTGCTCAATAAAATCATACGTCCTTTTGAAACAAAAATACTACCACCATTGCTCCCGTAGCTCTCTCTAAAACTAAAAATTTGTATTCTATTGTTTAAAATAAGGTGAAAGTCATAAAAGTCCCCATTGTGCACACACACAAGTTATGACTGATGGCGGAAAATCAATTTCCATCGACCCTTGACGTCTCACTCCCTGCACCCTCCCCTATACTGTGCACTGATCTAGCTGTTTTTCACCTTCGTTACACACGTCAAAATAACAATAAAATGATAAATGTATTTACGAGTTATTACAGGATATCGTCTAATGTGTATTTAAATATGGTAAGGGTCCCGGCATAAATACGAGTGATTTTCTCCTACGATTTAATCGCTTACGAAAATTTATTCATTCAAATAAGTATAAAGCTTACTAGGGTTACTCAAACCTTGGTTAATAACCCGAGAATATGGGTACTTGAAAGTTTTAATTGTAGAACGATTATCGGGGTTTTAGTGTTACGGCTTTACGATCATAATCGCTATTTCGTGTTATGATAAAGGTAGCATTACTGTTGGTATAAAACGAGCAAAGTTTCAATAGAATATGTGGTATTTTATTTAATTTTTATAGTTCTCAAGAAAGTCGTGACTGTTTTGATAAACGCGTTATAAAATATTTATGAGGTTGTGACATTTACTAAACACGCTCATTTAAGTCGATTATATATGAAAAACAAACAATAAATACTATAAAGTGTACACTTTTTCAGAAAATAATAAAATATATTTAAAGTATTCTGTTTAAAAAAACATAAAGAAACTACAAGCATTAACACAACCATTGAAATGTTTATCCTTTAACAAAGCACGTCACATTCCCCGGACCTTACCACCATTTGTCGCCCTCCTAAGTTTGACACCAAACTTGCTCGTAGGGAAGAAAAAAGTAAATATTTCACGGGCCTAAGTTGCACCCTTGTTGGTGGAATCACGCGTCGCTTGCGCGTGTTTTCACGAAGATGGATCATTGGTACGCGCGACAAGTGGTGCGATGGACGAGCGATTAAAATTCAGCGTTTTATTAGTGACTAAGCCTGCGGCTCAAACGTCGCGTTTTTGTTGATACTCATAAACAATCTAAATATCAACTAGCTGTTTAAATGATTTTAATAAATTAACAAAAAGTAATGAAATTGACAAATTAGGTAACCTTATCGTTGCTAATGGTTGTCGTATATCAAAGTATGTTATCACTAACGTTAACTATTTTGAAAGTTTTAATGATAGAGTATGTATTGTGGTCTGCCAGTGGATGTCGTAAAATGCCATTAAGTGCCTACCCAGGGAATGTGCTATCGTTTCCACTATCAATCACCCTATGACAAAGGCGTCTATCTAACAGGGATGTCATTAAGTTTATAGGTATGTTGAAAGTTCTAAGGTAGTCTGTTGTTCCTCCTAATACCTCGCAGCTTCAATGGGGACTTAGTCTCTATCATTAAGCAGCCTAAGCTTAATGAGGATATTAAAATACTGATTTTCTTTTAATTCTCTAGGTATTACAAGAAACGTAACTCAACGGTAATTACTTGCTATATGGCCGATCGTGCTATTGTATCATGTTGTTTCGTCACAAGGTGTTTTGTGCAATATTTGAGAGAAAGGTTTTTATCAGCATTTATGGGTTCTGGGCTCTGCCCTATGCTAACATTACATACATACAACACTATTTTTTGTTTTACAATTTGATACGATTTAAATTTGCAGAGTTTAAACCGCTCGTCTACAAAATGTATGTTGCCTCGAAGATGGATCATCGAGACGACGGGGGGCGAACGATCGCGATAAACCATTGAGATATGGAAAACTGCGGAATGTGAACACCTAGCGATGCAGCTCCTACACTTGTTTGTGTTCAATGTTATTTCACACCTGTAAATATTATATATTGTATGTTGTGACGACCGGTAGCGTTGTCGTTATTTGTTGTGGTAAACTAAACCTTTGTACGAGTATGTGACCATGTGGTCTCCGCTGTAGCATATAGAACCAACTATTCTTTCTGAGTCACGTAAGAGGCGACTAAAGGAATATATTGAGGTCGCCATCCCCCCTGCCGAACGTGGTGACCATGGTAGTCGATTTTTAACCGACTTCAAAAAAGAGAAGATTCTCAATTCGTCGGCACCTTTTTTTTATGTATGTTCTCCGATTACTCGAAGATGGTTGTAGCGATTTCGATTTCTTTTTTTGTTTGAAAAGGTATACTTTCCAGGTGGTCCCATGATCAACAAGTTGGGATCTGATGCCTAGATCCTGAAATAACCTGATCCTGGAAAAATAGAGAGAACTCTTTAAATTTTATAGGCACACTTGAAGCGATTTCAGTAGTTTTAGAAAGAGTACTTTCTCGGAGTGGTTCCATTTCAATTTAGTGAACATCTGATGATGATCTTTGGAGATAAACAACGAAACTCTTCAATAAATGATAGCAAATAGACTGGGATTGCTGAAATCTCATGTCCATCTATTGTTTACACCAGTTCATAACATAACATCACGTCGGTACGCTGTGAAGGAATAAGCACATGTGAACCACTCATAAGTTGATAATGATGTAACCTTATTGATCTCCCCATAACACATAGGTGCTACATAAAACCTCTAATTCATGAAACTATCGGTTCCTAAACTTACCGACCCCGAATATACTAAACTTATTTTAAAACACTTTTATTGATACCTAGCAAAAATGAAATTACTCTAATTTCACTTTATGAAACCGATTGTTTAGCAGTCTACAGTACCACTTTCTAAGCTCAAGGGTTCTATTATGCTTTGAATTATTAACGATATAGATATGATATGATACGAATAGACTCGTTCTAGAATTATTTGATAAACCGTAAAACTAAAATAAAAGAGCGAAAAACTGTACTTATTTAAAAAACTTAACCCCGCAAAGTGTCAACGCAAAGCCCTCGCTGTGTACTAAGTAAGGAAACTTGTTAACATAACTCCACAATCTAGGTCATCTGTATCGACATAAAACAAAGAATTAATAGCTTATTTAACTTGGCGGTATATCTGTAGTATCCTAAGTGCCACTTGTTTTTGTAGACGTACCTATATGTTTTTACTTTTTTTGTGGCCTAAGGGCTAGCGGCCCACATCGTGGTTCGCAAATCGCAAACGTTTTCAGATTGTAATCCATGCCTACGTTAATATTAAAATTTGTATTTCAGTCTATATTTTCTCATGATCTTTCCTTCACACAACGATAGGAACGTCTAAAATAAAAGTAATAAAGGCTTTATAATAATATGTGGACACTATTACACACGTCATCTAGTCCCAAGCTAAGCAGAGCTTGTGTTATGGGTACTAGATAACTGAAATATAATAACATATACATACCTTTTTTTTTTGTAAATACATACTTAGAATACATAGGAAACACCCAGACTGAAGACAAATACAAATGCTCATCACACAAATACTTACCTTCCGCGGGAATCGAACCCACGACCATCGGCACCCAGAGTTGCAGTCAGTTACACTAACCTCACTTTTTCTATAATCAAATATACAAAAGGTATGCGTTAACCGTGCCTTAAATACGTCCACGGCTAAACATAGGCCTCCTCCAAATATCAGACCTCTCTCAGATATATGATGGATACATTATCAGGTCATCGGTCAATTTAATATTCAATCCAGTATTACCTTGTCGTTCAATGTGACCAGGGGGTGCATTTACCAGTTTAATTAAAATACGTAGTCAAATTACCATACTAGTTGAAACTAAATAATTGAAATCCTCGTTTTCTTTCTTTAATCTTAGTATTATATTAATTAGTTAATTTGTAATAATTACTTTGTATGGTTCTTTGGTTGCGTTGAGTGTTTAAATTGTAACTCATTCAAATAACTGTAATTATCTGGCGATTGAAAAGAGTTGCGTGAGTTTCTTGCCAGTTCTTCTCACAGCTCTACCTCGTCAGCGAACTGGCTGTAGGTCAATTGGCTGACAAAATGTAATGTTGACTTTTCATAAGCATCATACTTTATGATCTAAATGAAATAAATGCTTTGACTTTGACTTTGAAAAAACCTTGTGAGTTCTGCCCACGCTGCGTCTTTCAGCTCGGTCAATTGAGAATTAACAATTATTTTGTAAGTTAAAGAAATAACTTACGTTATATAAGTTAGTAGTATATAACACTCAAAACTTGTTACATATCTATTTAAAATAAAATAAAAAAAGAAATTGCACTATCCACTTTATAAAACTTTTTTCGTCTTTGTTTGCTTAAGTGCTAAGCTTGTGTCAGACGCATGCACTTATTTGGCACCATCTGAAATAGGGCTTAAGCAAATATTAACATTTACTTAAGGCATTTTATTTTCCCCTCTGCCTATGTTACCCACGACTGTTGCAGAACTTTGTAATACTTTATTTAATATCTGACAATAACTGAATTATTTTAGAGTTTATTATAATGCCATTGTTCAAAATACATTATTTTCGTATTCGCTTGGAAGAGAGGGAGTAGTTAAAGAAACGAGTCTCTTATTACACATAAGAAGAAGTAGCAGTTACGAATGTAACTTGCTTACAGGTATAACCTATACCTCTCACCCTATTAGGGTAAGAGTTGGTACATAATTAACCCGGAGAAGACGGGTGGGCTGTTAGTTTTATATAATAATTATTTTATTTCATAAAAAAGAACACTATAATATTATTCAGTATATCGATAAGTAGTCATTTAGGAACATTTACAAATACATAAACTATTATAGTAGTTGAGTTCTTGCATTTCCTAGCTAGTATTACACATGCATCACACATCACACAAGTATCACACATCCTCTCTCACTCACACACACATGTTTGTAACAATAAATTAATTTATAGTAAATCAACGAGCTATACTTTTCATGTTAAAGTACTAGCACCTTAATATAAAGTATTTCCTTCATTTGTTACATAAGCATGTATAAATTTCGGCGATAACGTTCGGGTCGCGTCCCTTCGTACAAGTTTTTGAAATGTCATTGTACCAAAAGAACACACACTTAAAATCGCATTATCTTCTTATTTTTATATTAAACTTGAACTCGGAGGAAGCCCTGTAATCGCCTTAAGCTTTTCATCATTCAGGGGCAGCTGTCGCACCCTCCGACATTTCTCGATTT
Source organism: Parascotia fuliginaria (assembly GCA_963082885.1). NCBI lineage: Eukaryota > Metazoa > Arthropoda > Insecta > Lepidoptera > Erebidae > Parascotia > Parascotia fuliginaria. The sequence continues at coordinate 4,674,271 of OY720180.1, read as the reverse complement.
TTGTGAAACTTTCCAAATTTTATTGCGATATTGTTAAAAACTTTTATAAAATCTTTTGGGGCAACGACCTTTAAAATGTGTTGGTATTTTGTTAATCTTGGTTTAAGATAATATACTTACTTCTGTATTCAAAAAACAAAGTAAGTATGCCTCTATGAATTTGCCGTAATAGTCGAAGCTGAATAATATCCAAAATATTATTCAGCTTCGGCTATTACGACAAATTTTTACACTGTACCCTTCGAAATTTTAGCTTCTATGAAGCTAAGCTATACTTATATATTATACTGTTTACAGATAGGATATTAGCTAAGAACAAATGAAATGGTCTCAATCTGGACAAAAACAAAAAGTAAGCATAGTATAAAATAATCATAGCGTTTTGTTTTTTTTTATATTAACTTACCAAAGTGACTCCGTCCCCGTCTGATGGGAAGCAGTCAGTGGAATCCAGATCCAGAGAACTACGGGTATAGTGGCCTATGGCGAGAATGACGGAAGTAAGGAAAGAGGAAAGGGGGAAATTGGGCCTCCGGCGCTCTCACTCACCGAACGAAACGCAGAAGTACGGATACTACTACTCTTACGTCGATCTTCTATGAGAGGGTAGTACTTTCCCGGTTGATCCGGCCCATTCGTGCTGAAATCAGCGTTCTACTACCGTAAAGTGATAACTACAGTAGCCTTACTTTCTAGTGTTCCATTTTTAAATGTAATTTATTTCGTGCAGTAACCAAAGAGGGTATAAAGCCGCCGTACTTAGGTAATAAAACACACATTATGAGCAACGTATTCACTTTATGCCCGTTTCACTGTAAGGGTTGTACTTAATGCAAACCCGCTGTAAGCTCGAATTGCCTACACACACTAACACACTAATTTAGTAGTTGCCGTTTAGAAGTTGTGAAATTTGGAAATGACTGAAAGAAGATGATAAACATAGCCTATGTTACCCGTCCTATTTACAGCTTTCTAAAGGTGAAAGAATTTTTTAAATCGGTTACGTAAATCTTGAGATAAATCGCAACATACAAACAAACAAACATACATACAACAATCAAATCTTTTTCTTTATAATTTTAGTTTAGACTTAGATTTGTCACAATTGCCTTAATAAACGAGATACTATTTGTACTGGTACAAATGGCTTGTTTCACTCACCAAAGCACATCATCGCTTATCATGTAGTAATAGTCATAACGCCACTCGTAACAAATAAAAAGTCTATAAAGTGCTTACCTATAGATAACAACAATCACTCCACGAAATACAAAATTTCACGTTCCATTTTCAAACAAACAACTCTGTGAATAAGAATGTAATCCCTTAAAACTTTATAATACAACCTCAATAAAATTACACATGAAGCGAACAATCCTATTCGATTTCCAACTATCGGTATTATACCGATACCCTTTTACTATATCGAATAAAGCTTTCATCTTTTGGATATTTCGGTATTGCCATTTTGTATAATGATATTGGTTACTTTTTACATGCTTCACGTTTTTAATCTTTATTATCCGTGAAAAGTTTAATTCGAAATTAAAATAAAATCAAATAGGCAAAGAATTATTTTTAAATATTCATATTCATTGCTATTTTATTAAAAACCCACTGATTGAGATACCATTTTTGTTTGATTATTCCGTTGCTTTCAAAATTTTCCTGGAATTCACTGTTTCATCAATGCGTTTTATTCCATTTTAATAAAAGATTTATACAAAATATTTTACAGTTTTTATAGATATGCGCTGTTATGAAATTATTTTCACGCATTTTTGTCACGCAGACATTGGTATACGTTTCTAAAGAACTATTAGCGGCTATGGCTATTACCTAATTGATCTGCAGTGTGATCTTAGAGCTGAAGTAAACTTGAAAGAAATGTTTTTTGTACTTGTTGCGGTTTGTATTTCAGTAAGAATAATAGTGGATGTTTTCATCCCAGGAAACTTCTGCGGTTCTGGGTGGAACTGGGCTGGATAAAAAGGACCAAGAGGCTAAATGCGGACAACGAGCCCGCCAACAACTAATAAGTAACTGTGGATGTTTTCTGTCTATAATATAACAATAAAATGATACAACTTGTCATCACATTACAAGGTTACGTCAGTTGGTATAACTGGTAGCTAGTTTTTGTACAATATGTACATAATATACCTATCTATATTCGGTTAGTAGCTGATAACTTATCTAGCAACAAATTGCCTCGTATAATTCATGGAGGTTACCAGGTGACAGGGGTCCGCAATTCTGGCTTAAATTATGTGCATACATTTATACATTTTTATATATCTATTGTAGGAAAAAAAACCCCATGTTTGTTTGTATTCATTATTTTGAAAGCATTATGTTGTCCCTTAGGACATAAAGGGCCTGTATTTTTGTTGCACGCCGAAGGTAATGAAATGGGATCGATTGTTTATATTCATAATGTTTGTATCGAATATGAGATTGAAATGTAGACAAACATTTTATTGCGAATATGGATATGAATTATTGATTTGCACTGGGCTTTTAGAGATATTATTTTTGGTAGAGAATTTTTTAGTTAAATTGTAAAATCATACAACATTATTAACATAACTTGGGGAGGCATTTCCATATCCCAGAAGTAGATAAATTTAATAAGACATTGAAGAAGCTTTAAACCAGGAGTAAGACACAAACACTTTTTATAGAAAAAGGTTATATTTAAATAGAGGCGGGGACTGAAACATCTACAACAAGCTTCTATTTATTTTGTATTTCATGAGAATACTGAGACTAAACTGAAGATATAGAGAACATTGGCGAATATTTAAAAAAGAGCTCTTAAATAAACGAGATTAAGAGAAAACTATAATTAAGATGCACAAAATGTTAACTAACTATATCTTTCGTTTATTACTCAGTAACGTAACTAAAAATTAATTTTGCTAGAAATCTTTCTATGGGTTCTCTTAACTAACACGATACCGTCCAAGTTTTCTTATTAGGAATCGCAGTCATTTTCGAACGACCTCTTTTCAACATTGCTTTTATGTCTTTAATTTAATCATGACATTGAAATGTTGGGGAATCGGCCATATAATACTATTAGAATAAAAACAAAAATCTGGAATAAAAAGGAAAATTCTTAAAATGGTCATTAGCGCATGCGGGCGCTAACGACGACGACTAATGTAAATGCATCTTTATATATATTTGCCAAGCAAGGTTTATTGTTTATGTTTTCGATGGATTTTGTATCTGTAAAATGCGGTACGCGTAAGTTAAGTTTTACCATAACCTGCAATAAAGCTGTAGGCACTGTTACAAGATTTATGAGTGCTTTCCCCTGCTGTGATAATAGGAAAAAAGTTAATATCTGTGACGATAGTCAGATTCTACAAGCTTATTTTGTTCTTACGAATAATGTCGTCTATCTCAATTTACTTCATACCGACAATAAAGTTTCGTAACTTCTATACGATTTTATTTTTTTTTTACTTTCGTTCTTAAAAGACTTGACTCTTTGTGAGAAAATCATTAAAGGAGTATGTAAAAATGTATAGCAAATCTTTGTTAAAAAAATGCGCAATTGTTTGATTTTTCTTATGTCGAATTTATCCATAACAAAGGAGAAGATAGAGGTAGTAATTGTTAGGTTAATATATTCGGTAATTCTTGACTCATCTGCAATATAATTTAAGACTCAAGTAAAATTCTCTTTAATACTTATAGCTTCATAAAGTAAAAATCAGCAAGTTCTGAACAATCCTGCTTAAAGTTAAAAAAAACACATTTCCCCTAGCCGCGAAGAAATCGTACGGTAAAGTTATGGAGAAACATCTTTAACGGTCGATAGAATTTTAAGAGGAAAAGAACTTTCGTTCGTGGATAATAAATACTCTTCAGTGGGGAACTATGCAAGATGAGCAAACTTGAACAGAAACTAGTTCTATATTTTAAACAAACGACCGTCACTAATAATGTGCGAAAAATTTCATTTTGAAAAGTAATTGTTACGTTGCTTGCCTTGTTCTTGTTATGAAATGTTCAACAAGATAACAGTAATTTTGCTTTAAATGTACAAATTCGTTTACTTCTTTTGATATTACATTTAATAACATAAAATATCTTTAGAACTGTGTACCTTAATAAAATTATTTTTTAGAAAAAAATTAAAACCGACTTCAATACAATACCTACATGTTTAATCCTTAACTAAAAAGTAGAAAATAATAATTTCATTACTTCAAAGCAATGAACATTGAAGGTGAATCAAAGAAATCATTAATACCTATTCTATTAATAATTATTAGTAAGTATTGAAATTATACCCTATGTCAATCCCACAATCAATACAAATCTAATAACACCTCATTCGTTAAAATGCATCATGTCATTTAGGCTGTAGAGCGAGCCAAAGAAATAGACATACATACCCACATACATACATACATACATATATACATACGCTCGAAAAACATTACCCTCCTTGACTTCTGCAGTCGGGCAAAAAACAAATCCCCTATAACGTTGCTCATCTATTTGTCAAGACCCTATTACTTAAACTGCTTTTCTCTTGACTGAGAGGATCAGACTAGAATGACTTAATTTGCAGGGAACAGAACGGAATTAAAGTATAATAATAATCTCAGGGGATCAGATCTGGGGGATCAGACCGAAAGAACTCGAATCATAAATATTATTATGACATGCTTTATCATCATCAACATCGTCGTAACTTCCAGCCAATACATTACATTTCAGTGCCAAAAGCAATGAAAATAATGAAAATCTAACAATATTTTACAAAAAAAAGAATAACTATATACTACAAGAAACTATACACTATTTAACTACAATAAACACTATTTTAAATTTAGATTTACATATTTATAGTAGTGCATATTCAAGCTCATCGTTCACGCATATCACCCAAGCTATGAGCAACATTTACGTCTAAATACAAGTTCACTGAAGCGAACCCGAAACCTTTATTCGTAGAGAAAACGATTTGATTTATACTTTCAAGACCGCTTTCCGAGTGACGGAACATGAGAAAAGCATTTTAATATTATCTCGCTAGTAGAAAACAACGAAAAATCCTTCTCTCCTACACCGAAATACGTTACTTCATATCCCCAGCATAATAAATCTAAAGGGGGAGACACATCTGTCAAAAGTGTAAAATATGTATTTCTTGTAATGTTCGCCTTGTCTTTTTAGACTTATATATAAGATGCATTACTATTGTGAATGTTGGAACCGGTTTAAGAAAGATTTTTCGGTGCTTGCGACGAGTATGAAAATTTGTTTACATGCTCGATTATATTAATCATCAATAACTTGAAGACATAGGCCTATCCTAAAGACAACCATAGTTATGATGGCTCACGACTGCTTAAAGTGGTGATACTTAAGTCAAGCCTAAGGGATGATGGTGACATACCTAAGTGTTAAGTTTGTATAAGTCACCTGAGCAGTAAAAGGTTCTTATACATACTTGCTGTCTTGACACAAACTACTATATGTCTATCGCCTTACTTCAAGCAGTTTGCCGACCAACAGTTGATCAAATGTTTTTACAATAGTAGGCTATAACAATAGTTTTATTGCATTCTTCGGCATCCGTCACTAGGTTTATGATCCTGACCTGAGTGGATCTATCAGTGAAATAGATCAGTAGCTAGTTGTAAAATGTAAGTGCATTTTTATTACTAAAGAAACTATTATTTAGAAGGCCGGCTCTAAAATCAAATGGTTTTAATAATAAGTATACATTTTTGCATTTGTATTGTAGGAAACTTGCATGTGATTCAATGAATAGAATTGAGTCAACACTCAAATTTATTATAAGTTTACTACAATCAATATAGCCTGTAGAAGTAAAAACATACATGGAATCGGTGAAATATATATTTATCAAATTAAAAATATGGCATTATATATTATATATCTATAATATAAAAATGAATCACTGAATGTGTTCCTAAGCGCAAATATCGAGAGCAACTGAACCGATTTCGCTTATTCTTTTTTTATAATATTCCTTGAAGTACAATACATAAGTATCTTTATTTACCACAAAATGTTTAAAAAAATGTCCACCCGTGCGAAGCCGGGGCGGGCCCCTATTATAGTAATATAAATAAATAATTGTATGTAAACTGTTTCAATTTCTTGTTTGCGATTTCAGCATTACCAGATAGATATTAAGATGATTTAGATGACATAACACCTTGTTGGAATTCATATACAACCCTTTATCTACATAAAGAGTCTAACCTATCAACATCAAACACTCGCACCTATTAAGCAGAAATAGGTCATGTATTCAGGGTAATAGATTGAAATTCGCAACAAGTAGGTACAATACGGTACGGATCCGGAATACCGCTTTGATCACTGGCATCCACAAATGCCTGCTGAAGGATGGCTGGCCGGTCATGCAGAAGTTATCGCTTATTGAAATCGATCCCGTGACCCGGGATTGGGATTTTTCCAACACTATTGTGTGACGTCATGTCGTTTGCATTCTGTTTACATAGAAGATTAAAGTCGTGAGGAGCAAGGGTGATGTTAGATAAGTAGGTTTGATAGTAGGTCGCATTTTAGGATGATAAAATGTGAATGTGTTCAGTATTATACGCTACATTTGTCGTTTATCGTCTATCTTATTTGGTGTAAACATAATTTAGAAGTATAGTAGTTCATCTAATGATTGTGTTGTATTTGAAAAAGGTAATATGAAATTTTATGCTGATGATTGTAAAAGTACTTATTTTCGTAGTTCATTCTGTCACAAGACAAGCAATCTATAATAATATTTAAAAAAATCCCGCCTGCTCTAAAACAACGCGCTGACCTTACATTGAAATATCATATACCTACCCTATGAAACTCCCACAATTAAAAATAATCTAATGACACCACATTAGGTTACAATCCATTAAGCCATTTAGGCTTTACAGCGTGCCGAAAAAATAAGTCATACAAGGTACATACATACATAATATATAAACATACATACAAACGCTCGAAAAACATTTCCCTTCCTGACGTCGGCAGTCGAGAAAAAAAATTACTAACGTCTAATGTCATTCACGAATGTTATTTCAAACCTCATTCTAAAATTGAGAACACGCTGGATCTATGTTGCTTTCGATCAGTGCCTTGGAATTTAATATAGACCTACGTAGTATTAAACCTACGTAGTAGTGAACATCTAATAAGTTGTTAAGATGATGATGAAGATCAATACTAACCCATATAAGATATCCTTAAAGTATTATCAAATATATTTATAGCAAGCTGATATCAACATTAAATCCGGCTACATCTCTAAAATACGCAGAAATATCGACAAAACAGCCGAACTTCACCGATACCACGCTCGGCTGATTCGCATCGTTGTCACCTTTTCAGTTTCGCATCAAAGGCTTCCTTTTGATCGGTTTCCATGCCCCTAATTAGCAGTACCTCGTTCGAGACTCGGTGGACTGTAAGATATTGTTTATTGGTAGTAGATCCACCACACCGAGCGGCCTACTGGTATGGAAAATTGAGGCAAAATCGCGTACTAAACGCCTGCCCCCGTTTCGTATGGATCTTGAATTATTTCGATATGGTGCTTACCGTGAAGTTTGCCTATTAATTAGAACTAAAATTAATTTGGCGTAACTATAATGAATTACAGTAGACTGGTTTCATAAGCTGGCTGTGTAATTTTGCATTTGACAGTATTGAGTGCTAGTTAATTGCAAATTGTTTTGTAAATCAGTGTTTTGTTTTTATTAATATGTCATTCTCTTATGGATTGTTGGAACAAATATTATATAAGTTAGGTATGTTGTTAGGTTATCTTGTAGCCGATGGATGAAAGCTATTCAAGAACAGTTAAAGTTCATATACAAGTACCTACTTGGATAAGACCAGCAGTGGATGTCTTTTAATTAAGTACCAATGAATGTAATAACTTGCAATTTATTTTTCATTATTTTAAAACTACTAAGAAATAAATTGAAAAAGTGTCCATACAATTTGACTAAATTAAATTAACTTATAAATAAAGTTTTTTCAAAACATCCATAAATAACAAAGTTTACGATGTATACTGACTTTTGGTACTTTAATACACTAAATAAATCAGTTTTACAAAGAGATTGTACTTTAAAGTATGATAAATATTTAGTTCTATAAAATGTAAGCGTGTGTAATATTATTATTGTTATAAAAGTTTTGATATCTTAGTACTTTTCATTATTATTTTGTATGGATACCTGCGCCCCATGGCTTTGTTATATTCCTCGGTAACAAGACCGATTTTCGGGATAAAAGCCTATGGCTTATGTCCGTCTCCGGCACCGAATCTATCTGCATATCAATTTTCATCGAAATCGGTTCAGCCGTTCAGGTGCTGAGTGGTAACAAACACACACTCACACATACACATACACACAAACTTCGAACTTCAAACTTTCGCATTTATAATATTAATAGGATATCTACAGATGTATATCTACAAAACTCCTAAAGATTCTCTTCATATCAGTTCGTAGTCATAACGTGTAAATATAATAGTAGTATCAGCCATAATCATAAACGTTTATTAAGAATCTAAAATCTCTATTAGAATTACTAGTCTATAAATTAATACAGAGAAGGTCTTTGCAATGTCGATAAAGTAAGAACATTCACCTCTAAATATAAAGCTATTTACGCTTATGCTGTTTAGTACCTCAAGACAGCCAAACTAAAGTATTTTTACTACACTCTACGAAAGAAAATGGAGCGTAAAGCATTAAAGCCCAGGCGTTCTTACCTATTGTCTACGATATTCTCAGAAAATAAATAAATTAGTCAAGCCAGAATTCGCCCATTTGGAAGATATTGCTTATTGGAAACTATTATTTCGCAGTTACTGTGAATATGAGCATCCAACCGTATAATATTTCTATACTACTGCAGTATTTTTCATGGCCCCCTCAGGTTCATATAATAAACACGCAATGACTCCCATTTCAGGAAATTGTTCATACGACAACTTTATATATTCTGGTTATTTATTTCTTATTATATTGTTAATAGTAAACAGATGCAATATCAAGATAGAACATTTTATGAAATTGGAAACGTGCTAATATTATAACGATTATAATAGAGGTCTTTTAATCGCCTTTGCTTAGCATTGGTATCAAAAGTTTCATTTAAACGCCTACGGAAAATATCACAGCAATAGTGTCGTAATGCATCATTCAGATTTTCAAAGGCGCTTAAAATATTTAAATTCAGAAAATTTCTGAAAGAACATACTTAATAAAACACAGCCTATGTACAATTTGAGCGACTATGTACGCTCAAATTGTTGATTTCTAAAGGTGAAAGAATTTTTCAAATAGTAACCTACACTTTTAGTTAAATAAACAAACAAACATACGAAAAATCTAATCTTTTTTTCTTTTTAGTAATAGTTTAGATGTATGTACTAGCACACAGTGCAATCAGTTCACCGTATGATAGAAACCATTCATCAAACAAATTTAATATAGGATATCTACTTTCTTCGTACATTTTTAGAAAGAGCCGCAACCTTTGGTAGTGGCTCTTTCGAAAAATATTTTCTTTGCGTTAGTTGGACACTACGTCTAGCGGGTAGATTGATGACCGCAATAGTGTGATATTTGGTAAAGAGCTACTCGTATATTTAAAACCTGCAACCACACGACAAATTTGAAAATGCAAATTTAAATAAACGCTATAAAATTTCAACATAAAATACGAGCTAACTAGCGTCAGACCTTTATAATTGTAAAACATGACAGTGTCGAAGTTGGTTCGATAATAATCTTTGAACCGAGTTGAAATTTAGTTTTGCAGACTACCAGTATTGATATTCCACGAAGTTTTATCTGCTTTTAAAAGTTCCTTCTTTATCATGAAGGAGCTTCTCCTTTTTCAAAGTGTTGGTAAATGAAAATGTTTTCTAGCGAACTGCACCCCTTTAGTTAGAGTATACCTAACTGAATAATTTCAAAGACGACCTATCGAATTCAATTTACATTGCTACTCGTTTCTCGTTCTTCGTTTCAAATACATATTGAATTTTATTAAAGACGATTTTTGGCGGACTGTGAGAAAGGTTATGTTTCTCGAGCGTGTGGTATTCATTGTTATTCCGTAGCATCGACACTGAACGCATTTGAATTATTCAGGTATCAATAGGTTGGTTTTGGCAGTCTTACTGTAGATAGAGTTTAAAATTATTATATTTCATTGATTTTATTTTTTTCACTTTAAACTGGTAGGTATATGTAAAAGATTACTGAAATACAGTTAAATAGAGATGGCATCAAAAACATCTTGTAAAAAAAACCGCGCAACTTATTTCTTCTATCGTAAAAAGTTGTGAGATCCATGTAATACCAAGTCAGTTCATTTATTTAGCCCCTACTTAAGGGACCTTCTGTCTTAAGTCATTACCTACGTAATTAGCTAACCTAACAACATCTTAAAATGACCATATCAATATTATAAATCTTTTATGTTTTAAATAAATAGATCGATCGCACTAAACAAACTAATTTAAATAAATGAACTGACTTGGAATTACATGGATCTCACAACTTTTTACGATAGAAGAAATGAGTTGCGAGACTTTGATTTTTTACAAGTTGTTTTTGTTAGCATTCAAAGTTCCCGGTTACCAGAAGCGATTCATTGCAAGTTATTGAGTTTGACTAGCCACCGCAAATATTTCAAAGTAGCACGCAGTCATGGACATGACATGGTTCAGCCATTACTTCGCCATATTCTAGAGAGGGAGACAGTTCATATTGGCTACCACAAGCAATGACATTTTAGTGTCTCTTTAGAACTTATATACTTTATATAATTTATTTGCAAAAAAAAAACAAACGAATTAATCTTTCCTAACATTTATTCAGTAAATAATTCCTTAATAGCATGTTTTATGCATTAAAAATTAAAGCATAGCACTTTTCAAAGCGCACAGTATACAAAAACATTGATAGGCTGCAGATTTTAAATTGGTACACGGTAACAGTATCCCTTATCGTTCAATTTTTCATAACGCTCGTAAAAGGCCCAACGTATTTGATAATTCACAGATAGCAATAAATTGTGATCAAGTCACAAAATGTAGTAATAAAATGCCACGTGGTGAGAGGTTTATTGCCAAAAACGGAAATTTAATTAGACTCTTTCTATCTTCAGGACCAGGGTGAAATTTTAGTGGCCAATATTTTTCAATTAAGTATCATAGTAGGCTCTAACGATTGTATTAAAACTGGCGCTTTATAGAGGAAAATGCTGTTAGTAATGGGAATTAATGGCATAACCTTTAAATAGTGGGACGTAGTTATTAAGTTAGATGATTTAGTCTCTTTGTTTTGGACGAATACAAGAACATTCAGTCGAAAAACTATTCATAAATTCTCAATGTTATTTGCCATGGTTTTACACAAACATTTAATTTTTTTAGAGGCAGTTGATATTTTTGTAATGTTTACAGTTTATGTTTACAAACTATTTTTAGACTTAGATTTTTTTATTAATTTGTTTTGCACTACAAATACAAACTAGAAGAAATAATATTTATTATATAAAGTGAAATAGTTTGCTTGTTTGTTTGTTTGATAGTGCTAATTTTTGGAACTACAAGACGGATTTGAAAAATTCTTTTTGCGTATGATAGCCCAGTTCTCGAGGAAGGTTATAGATTATGTAATAACACACTACTGGCGACGGGCGCAGAGCAGTAAGCAAAGACGTGGGTGTAACCGCGCCACGGCAAGCTGGTAATATTTATATAATTTGTATTGGCATTTCTTTTCGATCAAAGCTTTATAGTAAATATTCGCTTTTGTTGAAAGTGAAAGCTGAAATGTTCTAATACAATTCGCGTGTAACGCCTACTTGAACATGAAATGCTACAATTCTTCATACTAAAATAATTTTTAACAAAAAAAAAAACCGTCTCCAAACAGAAAGGAAACTAAAAGTATTAAAAAATTACTTAGCACAAAGTAATTTGTATTTTGATTTAGTTAATCAGAAATGATAAGTATTTTATAAATTTGAAGTCGGTGCCAACTACAACAATAACTAGGTATTATGAAACTTAATTTGCTATTATAGTAAGGTTCTAGTAGAATATACCTGGCAGTTATATATGAAATGAAATGAAATAAAATGAAATGAAATATATGTTTATTCATATAGGTTAATTAAATTAACACCTATGAACGTCAAAGTTTACAAATTGTCAGCAAATTAACCTACAGCCATACACTACTATCTATACATATAATAAAAATGTAACCAATCGCTGTCTGTACATGGAAGATATATGAGAAAAAAAAATATTGGGGCCTTTATCAACGCAAATAGAACCCAAAACAATGATTGTTAAAATTTTTGTCTGTTTGTCTGTTTGTCTGTTTGTCTGTGCGTTTGTTCACGCTAATCTCAGAAACGGCTTATCCGATTTAGATATGGCTTTCACTAATACATTGTGGTAAGCTTCACTTAACATTTAGTGTTTGTTTCATGTCAATCGGTTCATAAATAAAAAAGTTATGCCAATTTAAAGAAACACGTCGAACATTTTCTGTTAGAAACAGACACTTTAACAGGTTACGGAATAGCTGATAGCGTTTTTATTTTTCGGATTTCTCTCATTCTAAACAATCTTCCGTTAAGTTTTTAATGAGTCCAGTTTCCAGTGAGCCCATGTTTCGCGATGACAATTAATAAAGCCCAAGGTCAGACACAACTAAAAGTTGTGGGCGTGGATCTAAGTATTAGCTGTTTTTCGCATGGTCAGCTTTATGTGGCTCTATCACGTGTTAGCATTCCTAGCAGCCTATATGCTTTGATCCCCGATGGTTATACGTCTAATCCATACATCCATACACCCATACATATTATATAAGGCTTTGTCCTAACTGACTGACTGACTAACAGACAACGCACAACCTAAACTGCTGGTCGTAGTGACTTGAAATTTGGAGGGTGTGTTTGTCTAAATGTCTAGAGGTTGTACTAAAAAAGGGTTTTTTTAAATTTAATTCCTAAGTGTGTGAAAAGTGATGAAATCGATTGTATGAATCTTCTTCATTTTTTAACTTACAGTTTTGAAATTTTGTTTTGGAATACTTCTATTTAAATAAAAAATATCCTTGTAATTTAATTTTAACAGGGGTGGATTTAGAGGGGTGAAATTAGGGATGAAATATTCTATACAAAGATCTTTAGCTTTTGAAGCTAGCGACTTGAAATTTACAGGGAGGGGGAGGGAGGGAAAGGAGGGAGGAAAAGGAGGGAGGAAAGGGAAGGAGGAAAAGGAGTAATTGAGGAGAAGGAGGAAGGGAGGGGCAAGTGAGAGGGAAGTGATGGGGAGTGAGAGGAAAGTGATGGGGAAGTGAGGGGAAAGTGAAGAGGAAGTGTGAGGGAAATGCGGGAGAAGTGAGGGAAAAGTCAGGAAGAAAGTCAGAGGGAAGTCAGGGGAAAGCCAGGGAGAAGTGAGGGAGAAGTGAGGGGAAAGTGAGGGGAATGTTAGAGGAAAGTAAGAGGAAAATGAGGGGGAGTGAGGGGAAAGTGACGGGGAAGTGAGGGGAAGTTAGGGGGAAGTGAGGTGGGTGAGGAGGCAGTGAGGGGGAAGTGAGAGGGAAGTGATGGGGGGGTTTGGGAAGTGAGGGGGAGTGAGGGTTAAGTGAGGGGTGAATGAGGGGAAAGTGAGAGGAAAGTGAGGGGGAAGTGAGGGAGACAGTAGAGGAAGGGAGGGGGAAGGAACGCGGAAAGAAAGGAGTTTTCGAATGGTGGAAAAAGGGAGGGGAAGGGATAGGAAGCGATAGGAAGGGAGAGGAAAGGAGGAAAAGAAAGGAGAAGGAAGGGAGAAGAGAGAGGAAAACGATGATGCAAGGTATAGGTAAGTGGAGGAAAGGGCAAGAGATGCTGGAGGAGGGGCAAGGGATGCTGAAGGAGGTGAAGAGGAGAAGGGAGAGGGGAGGAGAGGAAGGAGGAAACTGTGGAGAGTGGAGAAAAAGTGCAATGGGGAAGAAGGGGAAGGGGAAAGTTATTGTAGTGAAAATTTGCCTTTGTGTATTGTATATTGTTTTTACGAGGGATATCTTTAGGTAGGTGAAAGAGGATTTGTATGAATGGGAGATTAAAAATAGTATGAAAAACAGTATTTAAACAATATAAAAATGCTATCTATATACATAAAAGCAAAAGGTCACTCACTCATCTCAGAAACAACAAGTGCTAGGAATCTCAAACTTTGCATTGTCGTTCCTATTAGGATAAAGGTGCTCACTTAGACGGAATTTTGCGAAATCCATCCCCTAAGGGGATATAAAGGGGTGGCAAAGTTTGTATGAAATTTCTATAGTTTTTATAGTAGGATTACCAAATTACTAGAAAATACTCTTATTTTATTATTCAGCAATCCCCCTTATTAAATGGGCAAATAAGAGTCGCAAGTTTGTGTGAAAGTAGTTTGTCAGTTTTAGCGGTAGCGGGCTTAAACTAGATTCGCCATAGAGACGGATAACACTGATACAATGTACGATTGCCATAAAATCAGGCACGCAATATTCTCATAGAGGCACCCATCTGAATTTTCACGCGAACGAAGTCGCGGGCAACAGCTAGTTATATAATAAAAATAATAATAATAACCATTTATTTCAAGCATTTAGAGCCCATAAAATTTCAATACATAAATAACAAAATAAAAACTATAACTAATACATATTTTATATAATTTAAAATTAAAAACTACTGTACACGAGAGGTCGGCGTCGTGTTTCGCTGCGGGGTGTCAAGTAGCCGGCCGCGGAAACGGCGATATAAGACACCCTTCGGCCAGAACTCCTCTTTGAAGAAGGTCTCTAACTGTGGAGTTGGAGCCTGCACCACGAACGATGTAAAATCGATTTTGTGGCGCGCCTCCAACTTCTCCACCCTCAAGGTCAGGTTTGTCTTCACCTTGATGTACTCCACGATCTCCTCGGCCTTCGTAGAGTGGTGTTGGCGGGACACATACAGCCGCGTCGTTGTTGCAGCACGTAGCAGCATGCTGGGTCCTGTCAGACCTGTACCACACAGGTTGTGCCGAGTAGTAGGCTTCCTTTTCTTCTTTTCCACCTTGATGAAACCTTCCTCGTCACACTTCGTGTTTTTTGCACTTATAGTCGTGCTAGGTACAGAGCGACCCTGCTTACCCCCTTTTACAATAACTACTTGTCGTGATGGTTGTGACACAGTAATATTGTTTGCAGCGACAATTGCAGAGTAGGCACGTTTGGGGATCGACGTACCGTACTACACGCGTCGTAGCCTTGGTAGGTAAGGCGCGGGCGGCGGAGCACGATGCAACGCATGCATTCTTGGCGGCCGGTGACGTAGGTGAACTCGCCGACTCAAAACTGCCGATGGATGCGTTCTGTGCCCCGCGGCGTGTGTTCACGTTAGAGGCGTCAGGTGACCTACTTGTAGAAATAGCGCTGTGTAGCAACACTACTTCGGCACGTAACTCACTTATGGTGATGTCTGACGCCTCCAGCTTCGACTGTACTACAGCCAGGCTCGCTTTTAGAGATGTTATGTCCTTAAGCAGCCTGGTGACGTCAACGTGGTCGAACGTGACGGGAGGCAACTTATGCAGCTCTTTCGCCACGAAAGCAGGCACGTCGTCCGGATCGGTCACCTTTAGCAAGGTGATGATGTCTTGAACGCTCTTCTCGGTGCCATCTCTTCGGCGTGAAGGCATCTCGTCGAGTTTGACAAAGTTTCAAATAGGAGTCTCTTGCCACTGCTAACTTCATCTTCAGTGAAACTGGACTTGCAGACCTGCATAATGCTGACCTCGTCCATAGTGTCGATGGCATACTGTATAAACGCCAACAGCTCGTTGGCTATGAGTTGTTGTGAACTCATAGCGGTGGATTCGCGCAGCGGCTAGAGCCGTGCAATACGTGAATTAATAAAATAATTCGCTCTGTGCAATGTACGCACGTCTACACACTAACGCGCATTGCACTGCACTGCCACTTACACTTAGTGAGAGTTCACTCATATTACTTCCTCTACTTCTTTAAGGTTTGCTACTTTTTATCCCGAAAATCGGTCTAGTTCCCGAGGGGTACAAATCTCATTTTACGCGCGGCCAAAGCCGCGAGGTACAGCTAGTATTATATACGTTCGAATTGAGAAACTTTCCCCTTTTTTTTAAATAGGTTAAAAATTAATATCTATTTTCAGTTCAAGCTTTAAATCGACGAGATTACTTGTAATTCTTAATTAGATATAAGATGCCTTGATGAAAGAAATGTACTCCCTACGCTTTGTCATTTATGTAAATAAATAAAAACAGCTGACTGCTGGCAGACCACTCACGAGGTGGCCCAACGACCTTATAAGGATGGCGGACAACCAATACATGAGGGCGGTTCACGATTGGCTAAGGTAGTGAAAATTGAGGGAGGCAGTGGACGTCATTCAGCTGATGTGATGATGAAAACAATATTGGTTACTGGCATAAATTTAATGCTCATGAATATAAAAACTAAAAAGGTTCCACATTGGTATTAGTTCCGACATTTTTTAGTTTTCTATATAGAATAGATCCTCCACGGGAATTATATTCGTAAAAGCGTTGGCGTTTCCAATGAATATCGACGTGAACTTGTCCATAAGAGGTCTTTGAAAGCTCTTGTCTGCTTCCTCAATATTTTCATTTATGTATTTCTGCATTGTAGCTGAAAAGTTCAAACATAATATATAATTATTTACCATTTATCAGACAATAATTTACATCTTCACTTAGCTTCAGATTCGGCCACCAACCATTTCAAGTTGTTTAAAAATATAATCAAATACTAAATGCAACAATATTTTCTTATTATTATTATAACAGTATTTTAAAGACAATCTTGTAAATAAATGCCTATGAAAACTTTGTAATATAATATACTTATGGACTACCTCTGTGGTTCGGTGGTACTATTTACAGACTACCACGCAGAGGTTGCGGGTTTGATTCCCACTCAGTGCATTGTTTGGGTGTTTGTATGTATAATATATATGTGTTGTTATTTACAAAAAACATATTTAAGTATGAATATTCATATTCTAGAACCCATATCACAAGCCTAAAATATATGCTTACTTTGAGTCTAGATGGCGTTGCATTGTGAAAAAAAGAAAAATAAACTAACTACCTCAGTGCATCGACGAGTATTAGTGCCTACTTTACATAATACTAACAAGCTAACATAATATATTATTACAGTGGCTAAAGAATCATTTCAAAGGTTGGGGTGTATCTTGAGAAACGTGAATTCAATAACGTAAATGTTATAATAGTCAGAACTAAGTTAGAAACTAGTGCTGCCGTGTGAAATCCCCATGAGAAAACCTACACTCTCTTACTGGAAAAGGTACAAAAAGCTTTTCTAAGATTTCTCTATAAGCATGTTAACGGATATTACCCCTTTCTTTATCCTACTAAGTTTCTGCTAGGATGTCTTAATTATAACTCGCTAGAAACGAGAAGAGCGTGTAACTAAATGGTCACTGCGTGCAAAATTTTCCGTGGCAAAATAGACTCTCCTGATCTGCTCAGCGAGCTGTCTCGGCTCTTTACCCCTAACAACTTCTGTCGCGGTAGAAAACATAAACTGTTTGCTGTGCCTAATTGCCATACTCTTGCCAGAGCCAAATATCCTATTCCACAAATACTTACTACTCTTAACAATCTTCTGGGTTCAGACTTTCCAACTATCGATTTATTTGTAGATGATATTGTTAGCATGTTTGAAGTTTTGTGAGAGATATGTTTAATAGATAGTTTTGTCTTTAACTTTATTTTTATTTGTATCACATTAATATTCTATGGTTACAATGTTCTTGTGTGTGGTAGGCTTAATGTTTAAGTGTATATTAGTTTAGTTAGTGTTATTGACCAACTGTCGTTCTGATAAACTTTAAAAAAAAATAAAAAATTAGAAATATAAAAGCCCATCTGCCTAACACAAAGTGAAAAAAAAGAAACCATTTTTTAGACCCACATTTATACATACCTACATACCAGTGGCGTGCACTCCATATGTGCAGAAAGGCACTGTCTACCTTAATGATTGCTTAAAGTCACAATTTTGCCAATATAATTAAATAATGCCTACCCTGTTAAAAATCTATAATGCCTACCCTGTCAAAAATCTCTGTGCACGCCACTGCTACATACACACATACATACGCTCGAAAAACATTACCCTTCGGCAATCGGGTAAAAATCAAACCTCAAACATTTCGAAATGTTTGTGTTGCTTGGAATAATTATGTAAAAGTACTTACATTTTCCATTAGCCAAATTCTTGAAATCATAAACTACTTTTCCTCTTATTTCTGTGTTCAATGTGTGACTTTTAAGAGTAAAGTGTTCCTTATTATTTTGAGTAAACTTGTCACATTCACCATTGAATTTAATTACGTAGTCATCTGTAATTAGAAAACAATAGTTTACAAATATGAATATTAAAACTTATTATCATCAGGCTAATACGGCACGGTAGTAGATCCACGCTGGTTTCAGCATGAATAGGCCGGATGGACCGGGGAAGTACTACCCTCTCATAGAAGATCGACGCAAGAGTAATAGTATCCCTACTATTGCGTTTTATTCGATGAGTGAGAGTGCCGGAGGCCCAATTTGCTCCTTAATCCGTTCACCTACGTCACTCCCTACACGGTAGGCAGTGGCTTTGCAAAGTCCTTGGCAATGCAGGAGCAATGATAGGGACTCTGAGTCGTCCATGAGCGACAGGTACCACTTACCATCACGTGGGTTGTTTGCTCGTCTCCCACTGTCAGCAATAAAAAAAGGCTGTCAACATTTACTGTGGAGCTCTCGCAAACGAATATCATTAGTCGCCATACTTGGCAGCGTTACCTGCATACCAACAACTACAGATGCAATTTGATTTGAAACACAATTCCGTTGTTCTATTTAGTACCACAAACGTTTAAAATCATTACAGACCATGAACATGCGCCAATACAACATCATGGACACATTTTATGAGAATAAAATATTAATGATACTTACAACTGTCAATGTTGAAATTACCCTGTTCCTTAATGTCTGCAGATCCTAATTTACCATTTGCTTCATATTGTCCTTCTAGACTAAGATGCTTGCATGCAAGGTTAAAGATATATGTTGAGTCAGAATTTATTCTGAAATTAAAAATATTAATCATAATCTTGTTTTTTTTCGGATATAAATTAAAAAAAGACATCAACGCGATGTTTTACATCTCTATACTCTTTTACGTTTTTACAAATTATAAAACTAAAACCAATCTACTAAATATATTTTTATGAAAAAAAAATATAGGTCAAATTTCAAAGTAAACCCTTTTGAATAAAAAAGAATTTTCCAAATCGGTTTATAAAGGAACGAGTTCTGCGGTAACACACATAAAAAAAATACAATCCGAATTGAGAACCTCCTCCTTTTTAAAGTCAGTTAAAAAAGAGGTTTGGCCCTGACCCAAAACTGGACCGTAGCAAAGAGGTTTAGTCACCAGAAAACACCCTAACAAATTAAGAACAATAAAACACTTACTGCGCAAGTTCAGGATCACAACTTTTCATACCTTTGAAGGTAATATTACGTGTAATAAATTTGAATGTCGGCAGATATGCTTCTATCAGATCTATGTACAAAGGGTCGGAATGTGCAGCGCCTTGTATTTTGCCTCTCACACAGTCTCTAAAATTTCTTCGCGTACTTTCCGTGATGCATTTGCTGTCGTCGTAACTACAAACGTGTTTGGTACCTGGAATTATAGAAATAGGATAGTTTATATTTCTCAGCCGAAGTATCATCCCTTGATTCGTTACGAGTCCTCATTTATCGAATGCCTGCTACCTTTAGAACAGACCAAAATTGGTTCTGCCCACGCTGCGCCCAGCTCATGACAATAGGAATAATATGTTTTGAGTATATTTTTGTCATAATGCTGCCTAAAGAATGCCTATATACTAAATAGTCTATAAAAAAATATTAATAAAATTAAAAATTATATAAATAAATGAATAAAAAATCTTTTTAACTTTCTTTTTTACCTTTTTTTCTATGTGACAATGTCCTGCCGTAATGGAATCGCAGTATTGCAGGATATTGTCTTCTGTTGGACAGGGTTTGCCATAATCAATGCGCTTGCTGGCAAATTGGTAACCGCAAGAATGGGTCGGATCGTCCAGGGAAGTACTACCCTCTCATAGAAGATCGACGTAAGAGTAGTAGTATCCGTACTACTGCGTTTCGCTCGGTGAGTGAGAGCGCCGGAGGCCCAATTTCCCCCCTTTCCTCTTTTCTTACCCTAACCCCATTCCCAGCCGCCATAGTGGAGGCCACCATACCAGCAGTTTAAGAAGATGGTATGGTGGCCACCACTTCTAGATTCCACTGACTGCTTACCATCAGGCGGGGTTTAATTAATTTTATATTTATATTTTATTTTAATTTAACTGCGGGTTTTTTTTTTTAAATTAGCCTACCAAAGTGACTCCACTTTGGTAGGCTAATTTAAAAAAAAAAAACCCGCAGTTAAATTATTTGCAGATAAAGCTGCTTGTCCGTTTCCTGAAATTCCCTTTTATTGTTGAGACAGGTTCTACAGACTAAATCGGACAACACACTACAATGTGTACTCGTAATAATAATAAAAACCGAACAGATGCGAGTCGGATCTGCCCACCGAAGGTTTCGTACAAATTCGTAGGTGCATATTACAGTGTAAGCACTGTAACGTAATGTAATTAATGTAGTAGCTAACAAAGCTGTTAGCTACTACATTAATTACATTACGTTAACATGACATGGTTGACTTAATTCCAAATTTAAACTGCCATTCCTGGCATAAAAACCCTGTTTTGTAGTGTTTTACTTACAAATGTAAAGTTTTCAGATTTTTCCCTATACTTGTAGTATAATAACACGATAACACGGTGTTACTTTGCAAATTTCATAGTTCTAGGGCAACGAAAAATACCCTATAAATTTTGATTCCCTTTAGAGTGTCGAAATATAAGTCTTTTGTGGCATAAACGGCCGTATCTTTTTTTTACGTTAACTTCGAAGTTTGATGTTTTCACAGCTACAAGAGACTAGATTTGAGTATGTTGTTTTAATTTTAACTAAATACTTTAACTCGTTCTCGAGATAAAGTCTCTTGACAGACAGACGGATGGACAACAAAGTGATCCTATAAGGGTTCCGTTTTTTTCTTTTGAGGTACGAAAGTCTAAAAAGTATAAATAAACTGATTTCTATCAAAAAAACTAGGATATCCGACCGTTATAAAATATTTGAATTTATTTGTGATACCCTAAGCGGTGGATCAGAATGGAATAGAAAATAGAGTAAAAAGAAACTGATTCACCAGTGTAAAAACTCAAATTATCATCATATCGGCCCATCATTTTTTTTAATTGTTAATTATTATTGTTTTTATATTAACAGACAACTCTTTAGACAAAATTTACAAAAGTAAAAGAAAACTAAAACTAATAAAAATAATTAATAAAATCTTACCAAAAACATTTTGGTAGCAAATTGCGGCAACAACGATTAATCGTGCTACAAACATAATTGTTAATAATGAAGTAATGAAAAATGTGGTAAAACATCGCTTTATATTTGATAATTATTTTCACACAGATGTCGTGTAAACTTACAAACAATAGAATTGTGACGTGTGTACCTTGTACTTATTGTTTATTTTTTATAACAATGAGTAATTTCAGCAAGTAAGATAATTAATGTGCAGCAACTGAAGATGACGGATGGTTGGGGTGGCCCGCGACCAGTCAAAGTGGCGAAACTTAGGGAAGGCCTGTCTCTAGCAGTGCTTTTAGCTGAAATGCTGTAGGCGCACTGCAATGCTTACATCGCAGTGCACGCTTACACATGCTTCAGGATGTGAAGTTTAAGGACCATAAGTTGCGGTAATTCCTGAAAATATTGTAATTTTTTTTAATTTTGATTTTGTTTCCTATGAAGTCAAAAGACTTTCTACTATTGATACTAGGTAATTGGAATACTGATCATCACCAATAGACTGAAAAAAACTAAAATAGAGTGGAATAACATACAAGTATATTTATAGACACATTTTAATCTTTTCCGTAGGTAAAAGTTTACGGGCTAGCACCCGGTATACCATAGTGTATTGTGGTAATGTAAATTTGATTTAACTTTGGTAACTGTTTTACTGCCTATTACATTAAACTTCGCAGAGGTCACTGCGTGTTAAACTTCTTTAAGTTTTCCAAAGGACCAAATATTATTTTAAACAAATATCAGATCTAAAGAAAATATTTACATCTCTTAGAAAATAATCGTGTTTACGTCAAATCTTTCACGCGCAAAAAGCCTTATTATGTACAGGTAGTATTTCGGCCAGTATTGATCGGCCGGCTAGACGATCCGACACGCCGGGGGACCATACTTCTTCAATTATTCAGCTGCCTACTTCCACAGCAAAACTCGTTTGTTACATCTTGAGTGTATTGCTATTCCTCTTTTATGGTATGAGGAAATCATCTGTCCTTGTCGTGTACCAGTCCGACATTCTCGGAGGGAATGTTAATAAAAATATATTTTACTTTCTAAATTCGGACTGTTTTATTGCTGCTGTGACGTGAGTGAACGAAGAAATGTTGGTTAGGAATTCAAATTTTGTACTTCGCTAACATCGTATGAATTGTTTCCGTCCATGCAGGGGGAATATGAATGACGGTATGCTTCACACAGCGTCCGCCCCAAATCAATGTAATAATTATATCACTAAATTTAAAATGAGTATATTTGCAATGGGAGTGAAAATATATAATAAACTACCCGACTCTCTAAAAGAGATTAAAACAATAAATAATTTTAAATTTAATCTTAAGAAATTATTATTATGTAAAGAATATTACTCAATTAATGACTTTGTAAATGACAAAAATGTTTTTGACCAAGATGGATGCCAAAAAAAATGTAATTTTATGACTATCTGTAGTATATAATATTATGTAAGTGTGTCGTAAACCGTATTAAAATCACTAATTATTATGACATAATAATATTGTACACGTCTATGGTATGTTGCAGTGAGACCACAGAACAAGTACTAAAGCATAGAAGTACTATTAGGAGAATAAAGCGTACACACTCAGAGACTAATAGAAGTTTAATAGTGCTACGATACCTTCTGACAGTTTATCGATATCGATAGATGAAATTTGTCTATGGGCTATGGTAAATTAACAGACATGCTAATATCAAATGAGGTCTGGTTCTTAGAGCATTAAACCAACAGGAGTGGACACGCGCTCTATTTCCCTTGCGCAAAAGTCTGCCACTTTCGGCGAGGGACGGGGTAACGCGAGCAACGCACACTAATTACAATGTTAACTACTAATGCATTTTTAAATCGCGTCGTTATACACGCACACAATAAAATTATTACACACTAGCTTAAACTAAACACACACAATCACATTCACACACAGGGACATCTATCAGTTTACGCTTCCTTAGCGTAAAACAGTTAGAGCTTGACTCTGTCGATATTTAGTATCGATGTTTAGGATTTCATATAAGTACGCGAAAGATTTAATTATTTTCATGATTATTATGTTTGCTTATTAAAATGAGCATTATCTATATTATATAGAACAGTTTTAGGTAATAATAATCTATTATAATTTTAAGGTTTTTTTTTATTTAAGCACTTTGAAATAGATGAATGTAAAGTAAATAGTTCATAAACATGAATTAACTAGAAGTAATTTTGTTAATTCATGTTTATGTCAATATTACAGGAAGAATAAAACAGTGTTTCTAACTAGCACACTTTTTTGTAATTATTATCAAAAAAGCTTACGGTAGTAGATCCACGCTGAATTCAGCATGAATGGGCCGGATCGTCCGGGGAAGTACTACCCTCTCATAGAAGATCGACTTAAGAGTAGTAGTATCCGTACTACTGCGTTTCGTTCGGTGAGTGAGAGTGCCGGAGGCCCAATTTCCCACCTTTCCCCTTTCCTCACGTCCCTCATTTCCTTCCCCTAACCCCATTCCCAGCCGCCATAGTGGAGGCCACCATACCAGCAGTTTAAATGGCTTTTGGTATAGTGGCCGCCACTTCTGGATTCCACTGACTGCTTACCATCAGGCGGGGTGGAGTCACTTTGGTAGGCTATACTATAAAAAAAAAAAAAAAAGCCCGTCCCGTCATACGGTCGGGCTAAATTTATTTGTTAAACATTGTTCGACAAACAAATCTGGTTATGCGGTCAGGCTCTCCTACTATGTTTACTAATGTTTATTCAATACTTCCGATCCCTGATAGTACGGAACCCTCGGCGCGCGAGTCCTACTGGCATTTAGCCGTTTTTTTTTGAAGTTATACTTTTTTTGGCGCGATTGGGAAAAATTATGAGAGTGAATTTTTACGATGCGCGCGCACACCGACAGAAAAAAGCAACACCCTGAAGTTAGTTGCAAACCTTTTACACACTGAAGTTAGTTGCGGATCTTTGTGTGTCGTATCAGTACAAATAATCTGTGTGAATAAATAAAAAATATATTGTCGTTTATATCAATTCAAATATTTATGTATGTATGCGTTGTATTATTATTTGGTATTTTTTGATTGTTATGCCAAAGAAGTATAACTTCTTACGTGCGTACATGGGTACCCACTCTTTTTTTTTATTTTACTACTGCGCACAAGGATGTATGTTCAATAACCACCACCTGTTGAAATTTGTTCTAGTGTGGATTAAAGATTGTAATTAATTATTACGTGTCAATTTTACGTGTATTATTCCTAAGTATGTATGTATATTCAAACCAAATAATACTTTGAATTAATTGTCTGTTGCTATTAAATTTCGTTCCAACTAAGCAGAGCTTGTAATTGGAGTATTTTGTTCTGATTACATAGTAACAAGACACTGACATGAGAATGTATGAGTAGATTTTTATTAGAGAGATATTTTATCTGTTCAGATAACAAAAAAACAACAGAATATATTTCAGAAAGTCTTTATTTAAGTAGGTATAATAAAATACTGAAAAACTGTGCAATTTAAATTAACCTTATAAATCTAGTTTAACTAATCCTAGGTAATGCAATAAGAGGAGGTAGCGCACAGCGAGTTTACTTGCTAAAAACTGAGCTCTCCGCCGCTTGGGGGGTAGGAAGGAGGTAGCAGAGCTGGCAGCACAGAAGGCTTTGTCTTTTAAGCTGTTAGTCAGATACTTGTACGCTTAGAAACCCACTTATATGGTTCCTACAATATTGGACCCAAGCGACTTGAGGCGCTGCTTCTTTTGAAAATCTAAAACAAACAAAAAAAAAAAATTTAATACTGGAAAACCAATATCGATATTTGTGATTAAACTGTCTCATCTCTAATTATGTTAAAGTGTGACCAGTTTCTTAAAAATAAATACGCTTATTTTTGTAAGAAATGAGCAATTATCTTTCGGAATAAAGTGCACTAATCTTGTATATTTGGATTTATAATCTCATTTTATTTGTTCATTTAATATTATTTTGTGCATTACTTGGTAAAAAAAACGTTGGTTTTAATTAAAAATAAATAAATATGGGAACGGTGACACAATAATGTACATCCAAAATGAAACTTATTAGATATGTCAACAAGGCGAGATATAAAAAAGGAAAGGTTAGTTTTTATGTTAATTCAACTTAAAATATTACCCCAGATTGGAGTATTGATGATAAGCCTGGCAACACTTGTTGATTAGCATTTATTTTATTTTATTTGGTTATATTGCTAATTTAATGCCTTATTTAATAATATTAGAACAAAATAATACTTACAGGTGGAATGTAATATTATCCTTTTGTAGACTTGATGTCGCTGAACGCTTTTTACACCAAAATACACTGCAATTCGGCATTTCTATTGAGACGCTATTACGCATGCACTGATAGGTGACTTATGATGCGGAACGCGCGTCAACTAGTTTTATATAACGGGTATGACCGGTGGGCTGGTACCTTTGGCAGAGGGGTACGCCTGTCAGTGGCCTCTCCGGTTGGTTTAATGCTCTAAGGTCTGGTTGCATAAAAGCTCTCATAAACGAACTACAAGAAACAAAGGGCCGTTTTACACCTCACCGGAATGGCATAGTGGCGCCAGGAGCACTTTCAATGTGAAATAATTTTGAAGTTTATATTCATGTTTCATGCTGTAAGTTCAAACACAATGTAAATTGTATATGAAACCTGCAAAAAAACACAATGTAAATTGTATATGAATAAATTAAATAAATTGAAAATTGAAATATACATGATCGATCCACACACTGCTTCGCATCACGGAGCGTAGTGCGAGCGTGCGTGTTCTTGTATTGTTCGTAAGTATCTCTCTTTGTATAGAAATCACGCGTGGTGCAACACACTGAAAACGCATTTAAGCGCTGTGTTACTGATCACACGCTTCCATGCAGAGAAACACGTACTCACGCGCGTGTTCGGGGCCAGACGGTATGGACACCGAATTCTGCAGTAACTTGCGTGATTGATGATGCAGACCAGCACTCTCGCATCTGCACGCGTGGCACCGTCGCCGCGTCGCCACGCTCCCGCAGCGTAGTGCGGCGCAGGGAGTGGATCGCCAAAATACCAGTATAGACCCTCTATTCTTTTCTGACTTTCTTAGTATAGCATCAAAACAGATACCCCAAGGTAAAAATAAAACACAGCTGTAAGATTCATGTCACAAATGTATGATTATATTTCCAATAATATTGAAACACATTATTACTGTCCCTTAAAATTAGTTTTGTTTAAGAATGTCCTGATTATTTGTGCATAAGCAGAAATATTTTTTGTTATGTTATGAATTGGTACTTTTAGAAATTTTTCCCGATCAATTTTATCCATAAATTTCTGTAGTCATATAAAACATTTATTTATTTATTGAAAAAGTATTTACAATATCATTACAGATAAAAATCCAATACGATATCTTAAAAAAAACCTAAAATTTAAAACAATATAACTAATTACTAAATAAATATATCTATTTTTCCAATACATTTTTGTGCAACATCCTTGAATTTTGACAGGGTACATTGAAAAATATCAATTTCTATACAAATAATATTAATAAGTCGTATGGCGCGTGACAATGGAGCAAATTTGAGTAGATTCATCCTCACCACTGGAACGTTAAACGTGTAACAATATAATATATAACATAATTCTCTCTTATGGATCTATGGCTCTTCCGGTCTGATCTTTCGGAAACCTGCAAAAGAACACAATGTATGAAACACTATGATAGGTACAAAGATAGTTACCACAAAATCGTTAACTACAAATTATAGTAATATTTTTGTCATCGATAAAATATGCAGCACAAGTCACAACACTATTGAACAGGACTACACAAATTGGTAAAAATGTAAATTACTTAAAAATTACTGAATCGAATAGCAAACAGACGATTATAATATGATTGCAGTATAGTAAAGTATAAATCACTTAGGTATTTTGCACGTATGTATAGGTTTTTAGTATATATTATTGGTTTGTTATCTACTCACCGATGCAAGTTGAAGATTTAAACTTGATTTTCTTTGCGAAAATAATGTAATTTACAACCTTTTTTTTTTTTTTTTTTTTTAGTATAGCCTACCAAAGTGACTCCACCCCGCCTGATGGTAAGCAGTCAGTGGAATCCAGAAGTGGCGGCCACTATACCAAAAGCTATCGTTTTAAACTGCTGGTATGGTGGCCTCCACTATGGCGGCTGGGAATGGGGTTAGGGGAAGGAAATGAGGGACGTGAGGAAAGAGGAAAGGGAGGAAATTGGGCCTCCGGCGCTCTCACTCACCGAACGAAACGCAGTAGTACGGATACTACTACTCTTAAGTCGATCTTCTATGAGAGGGTAGTACTTCCCCAGACGATCCGGCCCATTCATGCTGAAATCAGCGTGGATCTACTACCGTAAATAACGCAGGACATTGCTTATCCAATGGGCTTAATTTTACTTCACAATAGCACTATGTAATTATTAAATAACATATATTATTTCACAAAACAGATAAACAACAATGAAAATTACGAGCGGCGGTATAATCCGACTAAATTGTCTAGAGGCCTTGACAAGTTGGAACATTTGACATTAGTTCGCTTCATAATTCGCCATCCAAAGGTAACCAAATTGACGTTTCTACAGTGTACAACAGCCGTCCTTAGCAAAATTATTTGTCTCTTTCTTTTCAATGTATCCGGCTTATTTGAAAAAATAGGACAAGTATATGAGGGCGATTAACACTCCTTCTATGCTTTAGTACTTGTTCTGTGAGTGAGACTTAACATTCTGTCAACTTTCTTCCAAAGACAAACAAAAAATGAATTTGAATTTAAATTATTCTATCATCTGGTTCACACTCAGATTTTCAATCTGTAATCAGGACCTATTAGAAATAGAACCACTTACTACTTTTATGCAAGTAAGGGATTTGTATATAGCACTAGCAGACATCACGCGGTTTCACCCGCGTGGTTTATCTCCACGAAGATGAAATATAGTCAATGTTACTCAGTGATAATGTAGCTTTGTAATGGTAAAAGAATTTTTGAATTCGGTCTAGGAATTTTTGAATTTATTCGTGGCATACAAAAATAATAATATTAGTGTAGATATATTGCAAATCACAATATACTGAGCGTCAAAGATGGCAAGGTTATACTTAATCCCAGAAAACTGTCATAATTCAAAAAGAACCTAGTCTTCTTGAGTTATTCCAGTCTGATACCCCAGAACTGATCCCCTGAGATTATTATTATTATTTAATTCCGGTCTGATCCCCTGCATATTTAGTCATTCCGGTCTGATCCCCTGAGTTTTATTGACAGGTAAGTACAGTCAAGAGAAAAGCAGTTTTGATGCCTACATTTTTTTATATTTCAATCGTTATAACTATTTAATAATAGTTAATATTAACCACGCCTGAATTCTAAAAGCAAATTATTCTAAACGGCTTTCGGAACCAAATTTTGTCACCATTCTCTACTAGCGGTAAATGCCTAGCAATAATATAAGCTGTAAGCACCAATAATGGATGCTGAACGTGAACGTTACAAGTCAATAATCGTTAGATTCGGGTTTCTGCATAATATGAGTAATGCTTACTACCGCTTATTGGTTTAGTAATAGCATACTCGAGGTTTGATAACGGTTTTCTTAATCAGTATAGTTTAATAAGTTTTATAGCAACAAGTACAATATATTATTAAGAAACAAAAAGCCCGCCAGTAAATAAACAGTAAAGAAAGAAACTCATTTTTTCCGTGCTGACGCTACATTGCAATAGTAAATACTCCCACACTTAATACAAATCTAATGACACTTCCTAATGTTAAAATTCATTAAGCCATTTAAGCTGTAAAGCGTAGCAAATAAATAGACAATATATACATAGAACAGATACATACTTATTATACGCTCGAAAAAAATACCCTCCTTGACCTCGGCAGTCAGGCAAAAATAGCGTCCCACACCAGCTTCGCATACATTTTTGCGCTACTTTATAAACATGTATTTTATATACAAACCTTTCAGAAGAAATACTTCTAAATGATAGTGAAAACCGTATCAATATTCGCTGCGTAGTTTAGGGGAACTTAGTGAAGAAATAGACAGACGAAAACAGCAAATTTTCTTATACTACGAGAATTGAGAGATTATGCAAAACTAGTTTCAGTTATCGAACAAAAACGTATTCGCATTTACGTCATAGCTATATACGTGGGATATTTACAACCGGAATATATCCTGTTTTCAATAAAATAATATCTATAACAAAGGATCATTAATTTACTATTAAAGAAATTAATGAGGGACTGAACTCCGAACTGAAATGAACTGCAGTCAAACTAATTTATTCATTTAAATGACGCTGATCAACGTTAAGATTTATATCCTACGAAAAATTGTAACAATCTGGCGGTTATTGCCCTCCTTCCCTCTTTCCTTACTTCCCTTATTCTCCTCACCTGCCCCATTCCTAGCCGCCTGTGGAGGCCACACTACTAACAGTTTAAGACGATGGCTTTTGGAATGGTGGCCACCACTTCTGGATGCCACTGACTGGTTACCATCAGGCAGAGTGGAGTCACTTTGGTAGGCTAATTAACTTTCTTTGTAACTTTATCTGGACAGCGAACTGGCTGTAGTTTAAATATCTGATATCTTCGTTTCTGTTATTTTGATGTAAGTTCTTAATATGTATGATCTAAATACAATGAGCTTACGTTTGAATTTGAGTCTGAATACGAACTTAATTACCAGTCAACAAATGTTTGTAAGCGCTTAATATCTTTAATTGCTCTTGAAGTTTTATCATATTTACTGGCGTACTCACATGTTTACGCACTTTATCTATGCTATTATATAAAGCGGAAGAGTTTGTTTGTTTGTTTGAACGCGCTAATCTCATGAACTACCGGTTGGATTTGAATAATTCTTTTTGCGTATGATAGCCCAGTTCTTAAGGAACGTTATAGGCTACGTATCACCACGCTACTTGCGACGAGAGCAGAGCAGTAAGCAAAGACGCGAGTGAAACTGCGCCGCGGAAGACTAGTAATTTATACTCCGTGTCATCTGTGACTCGCCAACTAAAATCAAACTATCGCTTCATTCAACTATAACTAACGCCTAGGAAGTAAATTTGCCACATTGACAGTTAATATTACTGCTCTAAATCTGGTCTATATATGTTAGATGGGGCAGTACTAACAAGAATCTAAGGAGACTGCACGCAATAAATATCAAAAGCCTACTGTCGATCTGTGTATTTCAGGGGTAATACCTAAGCTTACGTTGTAATATACCGCGTTGGGTATTACATGTACCAGCCTTGTGTTAATGGAATACGTAGTATGTGAACATTGCGAATGGTTCTCAAACTTAATAGAATGTAGAGATGTAACCTTTAGGAAATGTTTGTAAATGAGGGTCGATAAATGTTATAATATGTATTATGTAATGGCGTATGTATTATAAAGTATTTTAGTAAACTTATAATATGACTGCACTCTTACGGAGAAATATTAATACATTTACATCATAGTTTAAAATAAGCATACACAACACATATATTATTGTTGTCTAAGAAGTTATTTTTAATTTTTCTGAATGATGCATTGTAACGGAAAGCAAAAAATATAGCAACATTTAAAATTCGTTTCAAAAATAATATTTTGCTCCCGTTTCACTGTAACAAAATTTAAAGCACCCATTTTAGAATATGCATGAACCCGTCTAGCATTTTTATCATAACTCAGCGTTTTACAATATACGTTCAATATGCGCCCTTTCCAAACGAGAGGTAATGTAGCGCATCGGCACCGCAAAGTGCCGTGTGACATTTTTCAATCGCTTAATGGTGCAGCATTATTGGCTCATGGGGCCGTTATAGTGGCATAATGCGGTAGGGTGACCAACGATCCCATAAACAGCAGATAGGTCTTGAAATCTACAAGACACAGCATTGTTTTGCAGAACATTTTATTTGAATAAAGAGAGAATTCACAATAAGTGAGTATGTATACTATACTAATTTGTAACAAGCAATATAAATTATTAAATAACAAAAAGCCTGCCTAAAACAAAGTGAAAAGAAACCCATTTTTTTATCATGTTGACGCTACATTGAAATTTTCTATACCCTGTGTTACTCCCACAATCAATACGAATCTAATGACACTGCATACGTTAAAATCCATCAAGCCATTTAGACTGTAGAGCGTGCCAAAGAAATAGACATACATACTCACATACATACATACGCTCGAGAAACATTACCCTTCTTGACTGCGTCAGTCGGGCAAAAACATTCTAATGTGAATAACAAAATGACAATCTATTTTCAAATGTAACATTCCTTAATTGGGTTATTCCCCAACTTGACACGAGAGACTGGACATGCGTGTTTCCACTCGGTGAAACTCGAAATTTAAACTACCTCATACAGTCAATTATGTCGCATCTAAGAAAAAAGTCTGCATTACAAACATGTGCTAATTGCAATTGTCTTATCTAAATAGTAGTTCATCATTATAATGGATAAATTTTAATGACGTCAATGATAATTATTAATTACACACATAAGTAAACAGATGGATCTTTCAGTTAAAGATCTTAAACTTGACTCATTGAATTTATAAGCCCATATTTCATGCTTTTCTTTCATTTAATTTATAATGTTTCTTAGAGAGATTTCATCTTTTTAATTGATCATAACGATCGATGCAATAAAAGTACAGGTTGTAATTTTTACAGATTTTAGGAGGTTCCATTACAGTGACAAGCGAAATTTCGAAAATCTTTGAAAGCAGTTTTCTTTCTTATCTAAAATAAAGGAATGTTTTCTTTGAGCAAAATTTTATATCTACTGTATTAAGAGTACTTTCCTTTCAAGGGCCATTACAAAATTCCAACCATATGCCTTATATCTTTCTATATTACTCAGGCTTTTTAGCATCAGATCTAAGAACACCAGTAGAGCCCTATTAAACGTGTTTAATATCTTCTAGTAGGTACTGAATACGGTAGTTCTAGGAGGCACATTCTTCTTTACGCGTATAACGTCCACGCTTTGCCTGCTACCCAAAACAACAAATCTAGAATCCAGACTAATACTGAGAATTTCTAACATAAAACCCAATATCGATTTACCTGACCCAGGTATCGATCACAAGACACTTCATGGCAGTCCATAAATGTCACTACACATGTCACTAGAACTGAATGTTGTCAATTCGAAAACATACTTCATAATCTTACTAATATTATAAATGTGAAAGTTTGTGTGTAAGTGTGTTTGTTAACACTCGGCGCCTACACGGCTAAACCGATTTCGATGAAAATTGGTACCTATATAAATAGATTCGGTGCTGGAGACTTTTTATCGAAAACCCGAAAATCGGTCTGACCGATTTGCAGACCGGATGCAATAAAACATTTTACGCGCGGGCGAAGCCGTGGGGCGCAGCTAGTAATTATATTGATACAGAAATGTAGGTATAATCGACTTCAGCAACCTACTAATCAGCTATTACTACTTATCGTTGTGTGCGTAATGTTATCCGTAAGCCAAGACAGATTAATTAAGATTACACATACGTTCAAATTGCTAGTAATTAATACATTATAATTAACGATTAACTATAGAGCTTTAAATTATACCTACGTAAATTAGTGTTTGCTAAATGTTATTTTTTTTACGTAAATAAAAGTCGACCTAATATACATTTTTTTGTTTGCCAATAGCGTCAGACGAGCAACAGACTATCTAATTGTACTGAAATCCCAGGGAATCTACAAAGCCGCTGCCTACAGTAAAGAGAGTGGGATTAGTGAAGGGAATAAGCAAGGTGAGGTAAAAGGAAAGGGAGAAAATTGGGCTCCCGGCGCTTTAACTCACCGTACAAAACGCAATAGTATGGATACTACTACTCTTACGTCGATCTTCTGTGAAAGGGTAGTACCTACTACCCCGTTCGATCCTGCCCATTCATGCTGAAACCAGGGAGAATCTACAGCTTCACACGCGCTTAAAATATGTTTTGTATCCCTCAGAAACTAGACCGATTTTCGGGTTAAAATGTAAGCTATGTCCGCCTCTGGCACCAAATCTATCTACATACCAATTTTAATTCGAAATCAGTTTAGCCGTTTAGGCGTTGATTGGTAAAAAACACACACAAACTTTCGCATGTATAATATTAGTAGAATTTTACCATACTTATTTTCTTTTGTAGATGTTATCTATATTTTATTTAGGAAATATGTAACCAAGGCGTTGCTATGCAAAAAGAAAAGGTGGGAGATTCCACATGATGAAACCAATAAGAATCATATAACGTAAATGATTTAATTATTCACACGACGAAATCATACATAGTAGTTTATCGGTATCAAATAATAAGACTGTAATCTTGTAATCAATGTGATAACATGTTGTTTAGTCGATCACATATTTGCATTACCACTTTTGACACAAATTTCTATCAAAATTAAAATTCAACAAGACTCTGTATGACAGTGACAACTGTCACTGTACTTGGCACCAACTTCAAAATTATAAAATACTTATTTAATCATTTCGGATTATCTAAATCAAAATAGGAATTACTTTACTTGTGCTAAGTAAATTTATTTTTTACTTTTTAGTTTCCTTCTTGTTTGAAGTCGGTTTTATTTTAATTAAAAATTATTTTTAGTCCAAGAAAGGTGTTGCATAATTAAATGTTTTTGGACTAAAATATTGATAAGTAACTATAAATAAATAGTGTTTTACACAATTACGAATAATTACAACTGATATTATGTAGGTACTTAATGTTCAAATTTCTTCTTGATAACATAATTATATTATTTATAATTAGGTACGTAAAATTTAATGTTTTCATAAAATGTAGATATTATATACAACCACATTTATAACAAAACATTGTATTTGTAAAATGTATGACGTCAATAAAAAGCTCGATGCTTTTTAAGTCATGGTTAACCTAATAATATCCCGGTACACAATGTACTGACAGGGCAGTTAGTGCGATCGTTTTCAAACCATTTACAACGCAAGCGCAAACAAAATACTTAAACTATGCAATATACTACATATTTACTTTTAAACTTTATCAGTCTGCTTGTGACCACGGCCGGTGTAACCTGGTCAAAACGTCAAGCAAAATAAGGTATGTAAATACCTAATGCATGATCGCGTGAATTCCCGTATATTTAGTTCTATTAAATATACTACATAATTAACACTTAATTGCCAATTGTCACTGTTAGTGGGCAATTTCCTTTCTGTGTTTATTTCAGTAAAAGTATGTAATTACTACGAATTAATTTGGTTATAAGTCTTATTTGATACGTTTATTAATGTTACTTTATGACTTAGTAGTCATACATTGTCCAAAATATTAAGTAGCAAAATACTAAACTTACAAGAGGGTATATTGAATTACACGTCCTTATTTTTGTATTATACTATACTAGATTATAAGGTAGGTAACCTTGTGTAAACATGTTTCTGAAAGTAAATAATACAAGATATCACTTAAATTACATTTTAATCGATAAATATACAAAAATGACGATAATAATTTATAATTAAGAGATAACATATCACACAAATGATACTTATTGAAGAAGGGAAAGAGACTATTGCTGTTAGCTTATCGTCAAAAATTACATAGCTATTAGCTATATCTCGCTGGGCGATTGTCCAATTGCACAAGTTTCTCGATTAAACGCGGGGAAAAGTTGAACATTTTGCACAAAACTGGCATCAACAGAAGCCAACTAAGATAAAACTTTCCAAATAGCCAATCACGACTTTAGCTCTGTTATTATATTATGCTAACACTTAAAAACGCTGTATTATATTTGGCAGCTTGTGATTCCTGTCTCGGGGTATGCAGCTAATGCGAAACAAACTAAACTGGCGAGCCTGGTCTGCGCCTGGTCGTGTTCTTCACGGATGATGTTGTTGTTGAATACGATTGTCGGTACAAAGTTGAAGGCTACAATTGCTTCCTCGGACGCTGCTTGAGCTTCCCTGGCCAACACATCATGATTGTTTGCAACGCAGAAGTCAAGTTCAATCAGATTAAGTCCGACGCTTTGTGCGCACTGATAACTTCCTATTGAAAACGATGGGAATGGTGAAGTAAATTCACATATCATGTAATTTACGAGTGTTGCCTGGTTGTCCTTGAGCAAACTAATTACGCATCTTTGGAGATGGTTTGCCCAGCAATCGTTCTCTCTAAATTGACATTCAATTTCTGCACCTTCTTCGTGTTCCCATGTAGTTTTCCCCCACGGAATGAATTCGACATCCAAGAATTCACCGTATAAACGATATGCTTCAGCTAATTGATCGCGAACAAATCTTACTGTATCGCTACAGCCAGCTGTCATGTACACAGATATCTTTATCTTTCCGTCACTATTGAGCTCTACACTTTGAACTTGGGTTATTGCCAGGAGGCATACAACAGTAGCCAAAATCTTCGCAGCCATGACGTCTGTCCAGGATCACGCGTGTGAACAAACTAAACTATCTGGTGCAGTATTCGTACACGCTGATAATTTAGATTATTTGAATGTGACATTTTTGATTAATCCACATGATAAGGGCGATAAATAGTGACGGATGCGTTGTCGATAGTCTAATTACATTTTATATCGTATACAAAATTCTTTTCTAACATAAATAACTAACATTAGTAGATTGCCTCGTTGGATAAATATCAATATATACACATAATATAACATTTATTAAATTATAAGAATCATGTTGCTGGTACAAGTAAAGAAATACTTAAAATCATACTTCTCAAGGTAACCCTGAAACATTTGTTTTATAATCAACTTCAAGATATAAAAACAACTGTAAAACAATTTTGTTTTCGCCCTCTCCCTATCGAAAGTATTTCAAGACAATCTCTTAAGACTACATCAGAAAAAAACCTCAAACTCTTTAAGCCCCCATATTTTAAAATATGTTTTTTTGCAGCATGAGCCCCGCTTAGAATAATAAACAGAACAAACTTATTAACTTTTCTAAGAAGAAATATGTACATGCAGCCTTATTGAGGATCTAAAGGTATAAAGTAAAATGCCTCCCTTAATTTATACTAGTTATACTTTTATTCCCTTCTAAAAGAATGTCGGCTTATAAATGGCATCGTAATTACTTTGAGGTAATACTTACAATGTTTTTTTTTTATTATGCGTGTTCACTGACTAAGCATTTTCCATTGTTTACTTTGAATTATGTGTCTTTAACTTTTTCGTGTAAAGCAGTGTTGCAGGTAGTAGCCATTTCATTTCTTTTGTTTTTTTTTGCACTAAATATATGGTTCCGTGTTCATCAAGGCATCGGAGTATTTCTGTTAAAAAATCTCTCGAAAATTACTTAAATAAATTTATATTTATGTTACTTAGAACTCAGAATGCTTTGTACTCATTCATGCTATTAATAAGTATCTACTATATTTAAAGTGTTTGAAATACTTAGTGAATAAGAATAAAAATAAAAGTTACTAATCATAAACATGACGTGAAAGTAGTCGCGGCTAAACCACAGGACAAATTTTAATTATAACAAACACAAAGTAATATAAATAATAATATTACCAGCCTGTTTAGTGTCCCACTGCAGGGCAAAGGCCTCTTCTCATATAGTTAGGCATGAGCATTAATCACCACGCTTGCTCAAGGCGGATTGGCGAGTTCAGACTTTTAAGTCCAGGTTTTCCTCACGATGTTTTCCTTCCCCGTCAGTCAGAAATGTCTAAGATAAACTTAGAAAGTACATATGATTTGAAAAACCACATTGCTACTTGCCGGGATTCGAAACCCACTACCTCGTGTTTACGAACCGAGTGCCTTATCTACTGGGTCATTTCGGCTAATATAACTACCAATTTTTTTGCTTGATTCTCTGAACATACTTCATAAATAACAAAAACTTAGCTCATACGTATAGGCGTAAATTGATTAAAATTTAACAATTAATAATAACATATCGGTACCTACATATCACTGGATAAGGACACATATCTATAATGGTTGATCTTCTTTAATATGCTACACAAATGTGCATAATTTGACATCACAATCGTTGTTCTGTAGAAATCATCGTTTAAAAAAATTTACTTAGGTGTAAATAAATACCTACATAGTTCACACAATGCAATTATTGATGTCGAATGTTACTTATATTATAATCTCTAGACAGTTAATTTTCACTGATACTACAAATTTAGACGAATATTCACAGCCTGACTTTGTTGATATTGTAGGCAATAAATAATTCTAGAACTGGAAGAAATAAATAAAATTTTATTACTTTAGTTGATTTTATGATTTTATTGTGTGACTGTTTATGATTTTTATTTTTAAGACGACTTCCGTAATAAGGATCGAGTAGAAATATAAAACAACTATTCACATATACTACATTCACAACTAGTCACAGTAGTCTTTAAAACGATGATCGAAATCATCGTTTTAAAGACTACTCGGCACGCAAATACAGTTAAGAATGCTATAAGTGACCATACCGTACTACGTACAAAATTGACACTTTAAAGAAACACCAGTAAGCCCTTGAGGTTATTAAAAAAATAGGCACCGGGAAACCTTAATCTTAATTCATTGCAGAGCAGGTATTCAATTACAGTTAATATGTTTAAAAATGTACGCCTCCCGAGAAGGGTAGCGACCGCAGTATTAATGAAATTGACTTCCCGAGGGAAGATGCGGTACTACGAACTACCCCGATGTACCTACGTGCTCCCCGTTGAATCGTTGCGGTCATACTGAGACAAAGGTATCAATGCCGTATAAAATTAATGAGTTGGCGTCAAATTTTACGTTTTGGGTGTAATTTGTGTCTTGGTAAATAAAAGGGGAAGGTGGATACTAATATAGGTAGGTCTACATTCATCTACATTTTTTGATGTCTATAGAACTGTTTTAAGCTACGTATTATTTTGTAAGAGAATTCGTCTGGCACTGACAAAGATGACAAAGAGCGATCATGTAATCTATTTCTACAACATGCAGTTATTATATACATTTTACTCGCTGTTCTTTCATTATAATCGAAACGTCTAACACGATCGAATTTTATTAAAAAACTAGCTTCCGCAGCGTGATTTTACCCGCGTCTTTAGTAACTGCTCTGCTCTCATCGCCACTAGCGTGATGTTACAATGACTATGACCTTCCTCAAAAAATGGGTTCTTTTACGCAAGAATAATTATTAGTAGTTACTTAGTAGTTCCAGAGATTAGCGCGTTCAAACAAATAAAATAACTCTACCGCTTTAAATAATAGTATAGATTAGGTATATTTCAACTTCAAAGATGTTTCACTTACTTTGAAAAAATCAAAATAGTATTAAAATAATCTTTTTCACGTCATGTCTAGTAAAGTTGCGATTTGTCGAGAACGTGGCAAATGTGTGACTACAACATTATCTTGAATTATTTCACTTCGTATGATTCTTGACAGTCAACAGTGTGAGCTGCAACAAATAGAAATAAAGAACGCTTATGTTAAAAACCTTCACGAATTAACAAATGGTTTTATAGCACGCTCATCGCAGTCGTGCACTCGCAGCCATAAGTTAATGTACGGCTTATGAAAACTTTTGCCGGCACTCTCAAACAATCTGATTTAAACTTTTTACGAGCGACCACGCAATCTCATCAGATGTGTCGCACACTCGGGAATTGGTGTAACACCCTCGAAATTTCTCTAATTTTAATTAATTCAAACTGTACACTGAAAGTCAACTCTTAAACACCCCGTCCAACCATAAAGCGAAATCCTGCCTACAAACGACTGTTAGAACTTAACGAGTTCATACATCCCTGTCTACGTTTACAATGGGGCTCATAAAATTAATACCTTACCTCTGAATCGTCGGGCTGGCTCTCTAGATGGTAATTCCCCCTTAAATATTTAAGTTTCCTGTGCACCCTTCATCCGCAACAAGATTCAATTTCACGCCCTAAAAAGGGGTTCGTTTTGGCCGATTCTCGCCTTCTCAAATGTCAAGAGACAAGAAAGCATCCAACTAACCAAGACCTCTATCATTTACTATTATACCTTGTGCGATCAATATATTTATTTGTACAGTAAAAGGCACAAGAGATCATAGTATAATGGTGAGAACATCGAACAGAAACTCTTCAAGCATTATCCGGTTGCATACAGAATGGAAATGGCGGGACTCAATTGAATCAATCTTGCGTCAAATTGGCGAAGATTTGATGGAAAGTTCACATTTTAAGTTCGTTTTCTATTTGAAATACACAATTTATAATGTCTTTGAGGGCGTTTACCGTTTTCAAATCTATTTTGGATTGTAAACAATTTAATTCTCCAATTCAATAAAGGTTATATACGAGTATTGCCATAACTTTTTCTTGTTCCTCTATGTTATAGCATTATCATGTTTCAATCCTACTTAATGTTATAACTGCGAAACTTTGTGTGTATGTGTGTGTGTGTTTGTTACCACTCAGTGCCTAAACGGCTGAACTGATTTCGATGAGAATTGGTATGTAGTAGATGGATTTGATGCCGGAGAAGAGCATGGGCTATTTTTTATCCCGAAAATTGGTCTGGTTCCTGAGGGCAACAAAACAAATTTTAGGCGCTTGCAAAGCTGTGAGACGCAGCTAGTCTCAAATATGTTGCTTAACAGACCATTTCATCAAAATTTTAGGTCATTTATTACCAATTCTCGTTAGATCTTCACAATACAATATCCGGGTAACATCAATATTCAGTGACTAGTCCAGTTGTCAAACTTCTCAGGCTTCTGACTAGCCGTTAACAATGTGGAGTGGCGGCTTATTGCATCCTCCTAGGCGTGAAGAGTTTCGATGTATTGTTGATAACGGTTATTCACGTAAATATTCAGAAGCACAGTCAATCTTTTACTTATTTCTCTTTTTAACAACTTTAAAAAAGGAAAAGGTTTCTCAATTCGACCGTATTTTTTTTATGTGTGTTCGCGGATACCTTCGTCGTTTATGATGATTTATTTTTTTCTTTGAAAGGAGATATAGGGTGGTACCGTGGTAAGGAATCATCCTAGAGAAGTCAAGGGAAACCTTTAAAAATCGTAGTGGCGACTAGTGCATTTGTTATTTTTTGTAAATTCTGTACGAAGTGAACCTACAAATATTGAATGAGGTAATCAAGCAGTGTTATTGTATTGCTTTTATTTTTTTTCAATAAAGGAGGAGGTTTTTCAATTCGTACGTATATATATATTGCTTGCTTGTATATATTTGCTTTCGATATTTGATTGAAGAAGGATCATAAATTTTATACCATAATTGACACTTTACGGAGAAGTAATTCTTGTTTATTTGAAACTAACGTCTAAGCAAGTAAAATATAAATCAAAGTTATATTTCTTAATTATTATTATAAACTACATTTGTAATGTAATGTACGATGTTACGTAAAACTCACTTGCCCAAGTTACAAAGGCGTCTAATTGTGATCGAGAACTCAACTCACGTATCGATATGACCTCTTAAATCACATATAACGCTATCATACTACATGATTAATTTGATTAGTTACGTGTCTAGCCTTAATGATATCTAGTGTGGCTACATTATTCACGAAGACGCACAAAATTAATCAGTTAACTAGTAATAGTTAGATGAATCGAATTTCATTAACATGCCAATTGTTTGCATGCGCTGTATTTCTTCGGTTAAGTACATATAATTTTGTATAGACTAAAATATTATAATTTAACAAAATTCTTTTTGTATCTCAAAACAAACGAAACACTTATTGAATTATTGGCCAAGTTTAGCAGTAAATTTATTAAATAAGTATTATACAATCAATATACGTATATTGCCTACTTTGAAAGTCTTTTCTTTTTAAATTAATTTAACGCTTGAATAGCCAATTACTGGAATTATGCAACGAATATTATTATAACTTTTCCAACTCTAATAATCAAGATATTATACCGTGTGCGACTAAGTTGCATGCAAAAGGTCACAGATATAAATATTTATAGTACAATCTCTATTATTGATATTGTCCATGTTATGAATTCAAAAATAACGAGTATTCATGGAGCACCAATTCTAGCTTCACATAAAAGGATATACAATATGTAGGGTTGTCCCTTCAACCTTTTTATTAACATAATTTTTTTAGTTTATATTTAGTTACATATTTCGTTACATTATATTTTGATTGATGAAAGTAGGTAATATTTTGTTTGTCTTCAGCTATTTAGGTCAGCTTTTAGCAATTTTGGCTGAATAGAATCAGCAAGTATCTATTGTGATGACTTTGTCAGTGACATTACTGAATGTTGCACGAGACAAATATTTGTAGAACCCACAGATTAGAGTTTAAGTATATTTTCTTAAAATTGTAGGTAAGTACTTAAAAATAAGACTTGCGTTACAAGACTGGTTCTTTAGTATAAAAGTAGTTTTAGAATCTATACATAATTATAAACACAAAAGTTTGTGTGGATGTATGTATGTTTGTTACTCTTTCACGCAAAAAGTACTGAATGAATTTTCATGAAATTTGACTGTATTATCCTTTATTTTTTATTTTTTTTTATATTATAGCCTACCAAAGTGACTCCACCCCGCCTGATGGTAAGCAGTCAGTGGAATCCAGAAGTGGCGGCCACTAAACCAAAAGCCATCGTCTTAAACTGCTGGTATGGTGGCCTCCACTATGGCGGCTGGGATAGGGGTTAGGGGAAGGGAATGAGGGAGGTGAGGAAAGAGGAAAGGGGGGAAATTGGGCCTCCGGCGCTCTCACTCACCGAACGAAACGCAGTAGTACGGATACTACTACTCTTAAGTCGATCTTCTATGAGAGGGTAGTACTTCCCCGGACAATCCGGGGAAATAAATAAATATAATGATATGAGATGAAAAGTCGCCACTGTGCTATCAAAATTTCGTCGTTCCCCAAATCATACCATAATTCAAGTCTAATTTATACTGATTTACTGGTATCATACTTACTCGTACAACAGTGATTCTGCACACCAATCTTAATAATGCCACCATTAGTCTTATGCCATTCGCATTCAATGACACTCTTACTCTTATTCCCCCTCACAGCCCGCTATTAAGCTGTGGTTATTATAGTCTTAGTAATTACAATGTACTGTCTTACATTACTAGAAAAATAGTAATAAAATGCTTTGTATTTATATCATGTAGTATTGTGAGTTGAATCACTATACGAGATACGAAGTACGTACGTCACAGTAGGACGGAGTTCTGAATTCAGTTTTTTAAAAAATATGTTATTATTACGCGAGGTCAATTTAATATATTTCACACAGAATTTAGGAAGATTTGTCTAGTGCCCGATC
The DNA here is from genome assembly GCA_963082885.1 of Parascotia fuliginaria. NCBI lineage: Eukaryota > Metazoa > Arthropoda > Insecta > Lepidoptera > Erebidae > Parascotia > Parascotia fuliginaria. The sequence goes on along the minus strand of OY720180.1, from coordinate 4,631,235 downwards.
GTGGATTCCTGCTACGTGGACAGTTGCGGATAGCCTGAATTAGTGGTCTCGAACGTCAAAATGCAATATCGGTAGAGCTGCCCACAAATATCGCTAGACCAGCATTCAAAATCGGTATATGAACAAAACAAAACAATGGTCAACCAAATATATATGTACGTTAATTTTATAATGTACACGAAATATAGTGCAGTTTTATACAATATTATAAGTTTGATATAATATATCTCAACGAAACTTACATTAGAGTGTTTATAAAGTTTTTTACTTAGGATAGTTAGGATCATACCAACAGCCAGCCATAACCGCAGTCATGTTTGAACGAATTTGGAAATCATAACAGTTAGCGTATTTAATTAGTCGTTTTGTATAAAACAAACTTTGTTTTCATATGATTAATATGCGAGAATAAGTATACACTCAACATTAGCTAAGGAATGGCGGGCCGTGATTAAATGGTAAAGACAAAAGTAGATAACAACGCAAACCTTTGCATACATCGCCACATTTTAGTAAACTAACATTAGCTCAAAATAGTTCTATGTCATCAAGAAATCTTTCTTTAAGTTGTATTCTCAGAAATCGTGTAAATCTTTACGTTTCGGTATTTCGGTAGAAGAGACCCCACATCGGGTGGTACCACCCACCAATTGGTAGGTTCGAGACCACTGGCCTGAACAGAACTACTAAGAGTAACAGTACCTATTTTTGAGGTACAGGTAGTTGTTTTGAATCTAGGGTTTGTTGACTATTAATTATGTTTATTAAGTTAGATTTGAGGCAAGTTACACTTACACTTACTTATTTTTAGCTCTTATTATCTTTGTCTTACCTTACCGGTTCGTAGCGAGTCGACGGTGATTCCGATTAAAATTTTCCAGGCCAGAACTACGAATGTTGCTATCAACAGCTTATTTGGACACGCCGGACACGACACGATGTAAAGGGTTCCAATATTTGCGTCGCGGAACGGCACACTTTAAGTTCGAACCATCGATAAACCCATCCAAGAAGGTTGATTTTACTTTGGCCACCAACTTTAATCCAAAGTCTGTTCAAAGACTTTAAAGTCGGCATAATCCAGATCCATGATAAAAGACTTGCTTTTGCTATGTTGCTGACATAATTTCTTTTGTTTCATACTCTCAACTATTTTTGTCATTCATCGTTTCAATCGTCTAATATGATTCCATTAGGTTATTCACCTCTTTTAAAACAATTACCGACATAATAATGGCCGATACCTTTACAGTAGTTATAGACTATACTTTCAGTACCTACATTAATGAAATTCTATCGTTCATCACCTTCACTCTTGGATTGCAAACCTTAAATCATGTAATACATGGAACAACTGTTATTAGTAATTCAATACTTAGTTACTATAATTGCAGAGCATATCAAACCATGCTTGGATTAAATGTAGGATTAATAATAAAAGTACATGTTAATAAGACAATACAGTTTGTAAAGTAGGTACAGTACATTGTGTCATAGCATAGTAAAAATATTTTTTGTTTTCCATTTGGTCTGATATTACCCGAATGATGTATTTATTTACCGTCAAAGAATCCAATCTTTTGTCCCACTGCGATTCTTTTATGAAAACTTCAAAACACTTTTGAACACTTTTTTTTCTTAGTGGAGAGCATAATACCATTTTTCATGGAAGCAACTGTTATGATGACCATCATCTATTGAAGCAACTGACCGCTTACTATTAGGCAGAGCAAAGTTATTTTAGTCGCTAAAAATAAAATTTTATTTATTATTTTCACAAAAAACGTTTCCTTTTAAAAAAAATATGTCTTTTCTTATTTACAAAAGAATAAAAAGCGGGTAACTAACTACGGAAACAATTATCAGTCACTTAAAAACAGAATCCACGTAATAAAGTTTAGTGAGCGTGCAGTTTCGGTGCAGCCCTATTGTACTAAAGCAGTCTATTAGCATACAAAGGGGGCCCATGCGCTGCCCTGCAGTTGTCGTTTCACTGTGCACTGCACTGCTTTGTATTTGGACGACCCTAATAAAATTATTTAAATTGCTCTATTAATTTCTTTTTGAGTGTTTATTTTAAATCTGTTGTATACCTTATTATCTTCGATAAATTGTATGTGCAATTATGCCTCTTAGTGCTTTTTACGTTCTATTGCTATCGTGCGTGTGCCGTCCTGCACGCTTAGTGCATAAATTGTATGGAAAAATCGACCGGCCGTGCGCAGTACAACAACCGCATTGCTAACGCATCGCAGCAGTCCGACACCAAACGCTCAAATTAAAAGCCTTATTTGTAGCCTATTCCTACAAATAAGAGCTTTTCATCTCTTCATCAAAATCTCTTCTGTACATGTCTGTCAATGTAGACCGGTCGTAACCTAGTCTGGAGAGGGTAATTTCATCAACATAATTTTAACTGAATGATGTATATATCTCTAACATACCTTTGTTTTCCTTTACCCCCACCATCAAAATTTTTGTATATCTGTATAAACAAATTAGCAGTAAGTAATGACATAATAGCAGAATACGAACGTCCGATAACATCATTGTTATAAACTATTTCTTTTACATGCAGCACAATTAAAAAGAAGAAAGACACATATTATTAAATTAAAATTAAATTAACTCGCAGCCAGCCACTGTTTCTCAAAATACAGTTAGTTTAAGAGGCTTCTTCATTACTGTCAACAAACAATTAATACATCTAGAAATATAAATGTTTCTAACAATACCCATTTCAATAATTATAATTTACTATATTATTGTGTTGTATAGTTGTAGATTTGATGTCTATATCCACTGCTTTATAATTATAGCTAAAACTTCCAAATAAGTTTCCATTTTATGTCAATTAAAAGCTCTAATACAAATCACCTAAAGACCTCTAAAAACCAACTTCAACAATTAACTCGTAAATCGTCCCAGAAAATAAGCCAAACACCTTTCCTCTAAGAATTTAGTGGCGGACAAGTTTAAGCTTAGGATAGAATGTACGAACTACGTGGACCTACATGATCCTACCAGTGAAGCCATAATGGCCACCCGGCTATTAGGCACATGGCCAGGCCAACTTAAGGCCAACTCACTTGAGCTAGTTTAATCCCGGATTGAAGGAACTTATTCTCGGGTACGGCATGATAATAAAATGATAATTTGTGAGTTAGGTTTGTTAACACGTAACTTGAGTAATAGACTATTAGTGAGATATGTTGTATGTATCATCTTAGCTGTGGTAACATATTGAGGTCTTTAGTAAGGTCTGCTAAAAATTTATATGGTATTTATATATTCAGACTGTCGCCGTGACTAAAATTTCCTTTTTTTATAGTGTTGATTTCTATAAAAAACTTAGTTAGATTTATGTTACTTTAATAACGCATTAAAATGATTACGACGCTTAATTAAAATAAATTTTCCTTAACTGTCTGTCTGAGAAATTAATGTTACTTTGCGGATATATACATTCAAATATAAAAATAGAACATCACGGTCGTAAAAGGGACGCTATTAAAGATTCTGTTAAAACCTCATTGTACATTTAGCATTTGGTATGTAGTTCACTGTTCTTAGAAACTGAATAGCTACATTAACAGCATTAATCTTCGTAACTAAACCATGCTCGTCCATTATGACTAGAATACAGAACACGTAACGAACACACTACTAAATTTCGCCTCAGAGCTAGCAGTCGACTGCAAATCTCTTAGATTAAGTACTAAACTAGAGATTACTTGAACTAAGACTATCTGGTATCGGCTCATTAACTCCGCAAGCTTTGCCGAACGATGGATTGCTAATATTATAACTGAACTATTATTGATAATTGGGTGTTATTATTATATTAAGTTGGATCAGAGTTCACGCAATAAAATATATCAATACTATCTTGAGCTTTAGCAAGATAGTATTGATATATTATATAAGCAGCTTTTTCAATGACATATTTACAATAAGTTTATTGGATTATACTGATAGATGATAAAGAAAAACATTGGACTAAGTAGTCGGGTATAAGCTGGACTCAAGGAAAACTAAAAACAGTCATAATAATAAAGACAAAAAGGTGAAAGTTTGTCTATTTTCGTCAAAAATTTAAAGTAACGTAATAGAGCCTTTGGTATTTTTACATGATGTGGGTTTGTAGGCTGACCTATAAACCATTGTTCAATATATTTAAAACTGGATAAATGTTTATTCCAATTATATTGCTTTCGATTAAAAAAATCAATCAGTTGATGTAATATTTTTCGATTCTAGATTATATTATTCTAGTCTCCTTACCTTTGAATAAAAAACAATCAAATATGTAATACCTACTTATAATACGTATTATACAAATACCCAGCACCAATGAAAAACTGGGTTACATATAGTTACAATTCCCTATTTTACAAACATTAAAATTAAAAACACTGCTGCACAAAATGGAAAGTCATGAATATTTCCACCATTAAAAGTCATATACCGACAACGTTGTCATCGAATTAACAAAGCCATCAACACACATCAGTCCAAGATACTTCCAAACAAACACGTGTCTAATAATTTCTAAGTCTCAACACAAATTAATTGAATTATGTTGACATTGCCAACAACTCGGCTTAATTACTTGTGCATTTACTCGCATACGGTATCATTCCTTATTCATTAGATAAGAGGAAGAGGCGAACCAATTAAAGTGATCAAATATGAGGGGCTCTGTTTGCCAAACAGACGGGTTGTACTTGTGACTTTGCCGCTACAGATGACGATAATATACAGGATATAGCTTGATAAATATGCAATGGTAAATCGACTGGAAATGTTTGCGAATACTCTCGCATAATTCGAACAAAATTATATTGTGTAAAGCTGATATAAATAAACATGACGGTCTAATGGTTATGGGTTCGAAATTAACTACCAATGGAACGTTCAAAATCATTTGCATTTTTCTTGGATATTACTGACTTACAGTCACGGAAAACATTCGAAATGAAACTGATATTTATTAAAAAAATGTTTAGAATTGGCATTCCGATTTTAACAAGCGCAGTGTTCAAGGCTCATGCTTTCAATAACAATAATGAAGAATGGCAACAAACTTAATATAAATTATTATAATATTTTGAATATTGTAAAAATTTCGCGTCTCAGGAGGTATGGACACATAAAGAGAAGACCCGAAGATCACATAACGAGGCAAGTCCTCCACACAAGTACTGGTCCAAAAAAACGTAGTAAACCCCTTCTAACTTGGTCATCTGTGATCAACAATGACCTAAAGAACACCCAAGTGAATGACTCAACAACCCAGAACCGAAAACTCTGGAGAAAAATGACGAGGAGAGCCGACAGCCTACCCCAAATGAAATGGTATAGGCAAAGAGAGAGAATATTGTAAAAATTTCAAAATATAGATAATAAATTCTAAAGTTAAAATTAGCAACGATAACCGGATGTTGAGACTAGAACATTAAGAAATAATAGACAAAACGTTTATTGCAACTTAAATTTAATTAAAGTCAGTACTCCTCAGACGATAAATTCTTTCTACGCATGCCAGTTCGTAGGTCAGGGTCAATAGCAAATTTGACATGGACTATGGAATTCCACAATTCTGGTTAACACTACTACTCTATTAAACCAAACAACGAATTAAATCAGAAATAAGACCCAGGAATTAGAAAGGGGTGGATAAAATTAAGTTATACAGGATTATGGTCCAATTAAGAGTATTCCTCGGTCTAAAATATTCATAGTTTATCTAAAACTTAGCAATTGTTTTAAACAAGTTAGTTACGGGGATCATCGTCGAAGATGAAACTAACGAAGAATATTCCACTAACCTAGTTGGTAAGGCGTATATAAAATTAAACTTTAGATTCTACTAAGGTAATCTCGTATCGTAACAGAGAAATATTTAGAATGAAATTGCTATACACATACTGTGTTTTATATCATCACATCTAAATATATATAATATAATAGTATGATATGAATCACTAAATTTAAAAATGTTCTTCAATAGTAGGCTAGGTTAATAAAGAGCAACAAGCCTGCTGCCAATATGAAGGTACATGTGACAAGCTGTTCCTAGATTTTGGAACCCTTAGCAATCTAGTACTTCAATTGGTTCAGTCATTATGTAAATTAGAAACTATATGTACAACTTCAAACACATTGCGTTAACCAGCCAAAGCAACAGATAAAAGTAATACAACTTTGCTTGATTTTTAATAAACTTATATCAGTTATGATAATGCTGAATAGTACAATGATTTGGCTGTTGCTGTTTGGGTCTATTTATACAAACGGGCACACCTTATTCATATTCTTTTTTTTATTGCCACAGTGGCAGACGAACAAACAGCCCACTTGATGTCTGACATTGCTCCTGCAATGGCAGGAACTCTACAAGGCCGCTACCTGCCGTGAAGAAAGAAAGATAGGTAGGTGAAGGGATTAATGGAGATGAGGAAAAGGAGATTCATATATTTAAAACAGAAAATAAATTGAAAAATATTACGTAAGAACAGCTCCATCATATTTCTATTCAAAGAGTGCCACGCCGAAAGAAGCGTATTATTGTCGGCTTCGAATACATCGCACGAACAAACACTTCTAAGTAGCTCCGAGAAAATATCGATACAGAACCGTAAAATAATCGCAAAACGAGACATCACCAACCTCTGTTATATGAAACACGAACAATATTTCACGGAAGAATTTTATGAATGGAAACTGATTTTTAATTAAATTCTCCATTCAACATACTTGTTCATTTAGAACTCTCAGCTTCTTTGAATAGGGTTGTTCATGCTTTATTTTATACTTTTTCTTTCATTAAATCTCTTCCTGGATACGCTTTCAATGTAATCTTCCATAGCTACATTTTTTATTATTATTTTAAATATCATTTAATACTTTCTGGACTGCTAGCTACTTACATTATTCCTTCCAGTTTCTGTGTTAGTTTAAAACTTTTTCGTACATATTATTTTGGAGTTACATTATTTACTTTGTTTTTAGTAAAACTATTTAACTAGGTTTACGTATCCACGTAGTCATTAACTTGTTACTTCACTTTTACCTTTATATATCATGTCTAAAAGTTTAAAATTTATAGGGTCAACCTTCAAGACTAAGTGTTCAGGGCCGGAAAAACTTAGAACGGAATTCGAAACAAAGAAAAACAACAAAGAGATGGAACAATTCCACGTGTGTGTTACGTTTGTGTACGCAATTCCTATTATAAAATTAATACAGGCATATCAACGACCGCAAGCTAACATATGCACACGGGTTTTCCATTCGCAATATGATTTCATACAGATGGATACCCACAATGACTGAGTAGCAATTAGATTGAGCAAACACATGAAACCGCTCGTATGGAACAATATGAGAAAGGGTGCACGGCCTAACAAACAAAAGCTGTATTGGAGCTTATGGTTGTACTGTAACCTGCGACATTGTATACCAAATTTTTATGCAATTAACAACCTTATTGCGTGTAATTAAAGGCTAAAGTGGCAATTGAATGGATGCTTACATGCACTGTTGTGCTGAATTGAAAAATAATAAGTTGATTGTTTTACGCTCATTGGCCTGTGATTAAAATTTGCATGATTATTTGGTTTGCAATTATTTTGCATAGGTACGTGCGATATAAGGTTCTATTATTGTTTGGATGATATTTCACCTATATGTAAAGTTTAATTAAAACTGTACATGTGTGATAGAATCATTTAGTTTTAATTTTTGACCGACTTCTTCGCCAATGGATTTTAATGATTCTTTTGCAAGGTAGGTCATGTTTCAGACGCGGTCCCATATAAATTTGATGTCAATTGGCTCAGCGCTTTTTAACAATTTAACAAAAACAAAATATAAGTTGATGATGTTTTGGTTTGTTCAAGTTATATTGAGGAATTTTACTTTTAGTTTTCTTTAAGTTTGTAGATACGTAATATACTTAGGTATAGTTTCGAAGTCGGTTTTTGTTTTTTTCTTAACACTAATTATATTGTTACTTTACAAATTAATTAATACCTATGAAAGTATGAAATATTTGGATGACGAAAATATGAACATCCTTGACGTCGGCCGTCAGGCAAAAATACAGAAGTTTATGTTTCAACAAAAACTAATAATATATATAAATAGACGCACGTGTTTAAATGCAGAGAATTAAATAATATAGGTTAAATATAGGTTTCAAATTTATATTATAGTAACTAACAATTAAAATTTAATAGCAATCCTTTTTCATTTAATTTATTATTTTTTAGAGAATAAGAGAGTAACTAATTCGCACAATATTTTTTACCGAAGTATTTTGTGGGATATTAGCTGTTTGCCCAAAGAAAGAGAAAATTTTCACATAAATTATCTTTATTATGAGCCTAACTTACGTTGCAATGAATCAATGGTTCTGGAATGGCAGAAAGTTCTGGACTACTAACCGAAAAACACACTTAGCTCGTTTATAGTGCAAAACAATATTAATTTAGTTACAGAATTTCATAAAAGCACAATAGAACCGTAAACGTTGACAAATAAGTTACAATTACAGCCTAATACAATATGAAATCAAAATCCTATTAGAGAATATAAAAGGCTACAATTTGTACCCCGCCCGCATCTCGGCTGCAGATGAAGCCTCAACAATGAAAGCAACTGTTGAGAAAGGCAACTGGGGTTAGCACGAGCTATGGACAAAACCACAAGATAACTGAAATAAATAAAATTTAATTTATTTGATAGCTGGATATTGCATAAATAATACTAATGACCTATAATATTTTTTCATATACTTTCTTTACTATTTTATAATCATGAACCTTTATCACTTTCAAGTAAAAATATTGCTTAACTTTTGAAAAGGAAAAATATCATTTTGTCTTACTAAAAACAACATAATAAAACACACATCAAATATTTTAAAGCTCACTTAAACATAATTAACGTTACTTTTTTAGGCTTCATAAATTATCTAATGTATATTTTTTAATTATGTCAATGAATAGATCATAAATGACGTCAATTTTTGTTGTTGGTTGTTGTTATGAGTAAAATATTCACTTTCAGAATAGGAATCAACTCAATTTACAAAATAAAGCTTCTTCATTTCTCACAATACTCAAAACTATTGGTACATTCTAACCCCATTCTAGCAAAAGGAAGACAAAACTGGCTTTTGTTAGGTCCAACCAACGTAATACGTTCTATGACAAATTGGAATCTCAACTAGTGAAGACATGACCATTCTTGAAGAGAGTCCGATAATTTATAATTAGTATTTCTAGTCCAGTTCTATTATTACTATTACATAGTTTGAAATATACTACTAGTTCAGTATTACTTTATCAACATAAACATTATTGTGTAGTACCCAATAGTGACGCCAGTTTTTATTGTTGAACATAATAAAATTTATTTATTTAAAAACAATTTACATTCGACATTACACAAAACAATAATAAAACGCATTACAAAATTATCTTTTATTATCGTTTGCTGTCGTCACATTTTACTACCCCAACCTTTAGCTTAAATAGATATTTTGTTTTATACCAATAGGAAGTGACTTCGAATTACGCAAATACTATATAATAATTCTGCAATTATATTATACTAATTAAATCCCCCGCGTGGTGGCCGGGAAACCCCCGCGTGGTGGCCGGGAAAGAATAGCCCCAACCCTCTCTGTCCGTGGGTGTCGTACAAGGCGACTAAGGACAAAATGATGTCAGTCCATCAGTCTACCGAATAACGGCGGTTAAACCGTTACGAAAACGGGTGGTAGAAAAATCAGCACAACACAGGACGGGCAGCAGCGTCCTGTGATAAAGCTACCACCACTGCGATCGCCAACCCGCCTGCCAAGCGTGGCGATTATGGCAACATCCCCCTAAATGGAGCTACACCAGAAGAAATGGCCCCCAGTCCCCGGTCATCCCGCTATTCCTGGCTACGGTAGCGGCCATGGTAACGGCGGGGTAGGGGGTGCGAAGAATCCCCGGGTGCGGCCAGGCTACCCAAACCGACGACCTTTGGCCCTGGCAACATACAACGTGCGCACACTGCGGAATGACGAGAAGATTGTTGAACTGGAGGAAGAATTGAGCAGGCTACGATGGGACATAGTGGGACTGTCAGAAGTCCGAAGACAGGGGGAGGACACGATAACCCTTAAGTCCGGTAACCTGCTCTACTTCCGGGAGGGCGACCAACTGTCCCAAGGTGGAGTCGGGTTTATCGTCCACAAGTCCCTCGTGAACAACGTGGTGAAAATCGAGAGTGTGTCGACGAGGGTAGCATACCTTATACTCAGAATCACCAAACGGTATTCGCTGAAGGTCATACAGGTTTATGCTCCCACTTCGACATACCCCGACGATGAGGTCGAGGCTATGTATGAGGACATTTCCAGAGTTATACATTCCTCTAGGACCCAATACACTGTTGTCATGGGGGACTTCAACGCGAAGCTGGGTAGACGAGGCGGTAACGAGTTGAGAGTGGGGCAGTTTGGATTTGGATCCAGGAATCCCCGGGGCCAAATGCTGGCTGACTTCATGGAGAAGGAGGGCCTCTTTATGATGAACTCCTTCTTCAAGAAGCGCGATAGCCGCAAATGGACCTGGATTAGTCCTGACGGTGTCACAAAAAATGAGATTGACTTCATCTTGTCGACCAGGCGGCAAATATTTAATGATGTCTCAGTGATCAATGCGGTGAAAACCGGAAGCGATCACCGGATGGTAAGAGGCACATTAAATATCAACCCTAGGCTGGACCGGTCTCGACTGATGAAGTCTGCGCTCCGACCTGCACCGATTCAAATTCATAGCTCCGAGAGTTTCCAACTCGAACTTCATAACCGCTTCGAAAGCCTCGGCGATTGCGTAGACGTGGACGAATACAGCAACAGGTTCGTGGAAACTGTCCGTTCGGTAGGGTCGAACATCTTTAAAGCCCACCACAGTAAAGGACCGAAAAAGATCACCGACCAGACCCTCAAACTTATGGACGAAAGGCGCAGGATGGTACTGCGGTCCCCAGAGGAAGCTAGTGACTATCGGCGGCTCAACAGACGGATCTCCAAGTCTTTGACTCGCGACCTTCGCCAATTTAACACACAACGTGTTAAAGAGGCTATAGAGCGCAACAAAGGCTTGAAAGTGTTCGCACGAGGTCGGTCTGTCGGGCAGAGCCGACTTGTCAAGCTGAAGACTGGGGACGGCAGGCTCATCTCGTCTAAGCCAGAGGTTTTAGAGGAGGTCGAGAGGTTCTACGGACAGTTATACACGACACAACATGCACCTGTTAGCTGCCTAGCATCAGATCCAAGAGCTAGGTTAACTCGACATTACACCGAAGACATCCCGGACGTCAGCTTGTGCGAGATTGGTACGGCTCTCAGACAGCTCAAGAACAACAAGGCGCCGGGTGAGGATGGAATCACAGCCGAGCTACTGAAGGCAGGCGGAAATCCTGTCCTGAAGGCCCTTCAGAGGCTCTTTAGTGCCGTCCTCTTCGAGGGCAAAACGCCACAGACGTGGCACAGGGGTGTGGTGGAGCTGTTCTTCAAGAAGGGCGATAAAACCCTTCTGAAGAATTACAGACCTATCACACTCCTGAGTCACGTCTACAAGCTGTTCTCGAGGGTCATTACTAATCGTCTCGCAAACAGGTTCGACGACTTCCAGCCTCCCGAACAAGCCGGTTTCCGAAAAGGTTTTAGTACCATAGACCACATACATACGCTGCGGCAGGTTATACATAAGTCCACAGAGTATAACCGGCCCCTGTGCTTAGCGTTTGTGGACTATGAGAAAGCCTTTGATTCGATCGAGACCTGGGCTGTGCTGCAGTCTCTCCAACGGTGCCATATTGACTATCGATATATCGAAGTGCTGAAGTGTTTGTATGAAAACGCCACTATGTCAGTACGAATTAATGGTCAGAGCTCAAGGCCTATCCAGTTGCAGCGAGGAGTACGACAGGGAGATGTTATATCTCCGAAACTGTTCACCGCTGCACTAGAGGACGTGTTCAAGCTTCTGACCTGGAATGGACTTGGCATCAACATAAACGGCGAGTACATCACTCACCTTCGATTCGCGGACGATATCGTGGTCATGGCTGAGACCGTGGAGGAGCTCAGTGCAATGCTCGATGACCTCAGTAGAGTCTCTCGACAAGTGGGCCTAAAAATGAACATGGACAAGACTAAAGTCATGACCAATGTCCATGTTACACCCACTCCTATTACGGTCGGAGGCTCGATGCTCGAATTCGTTGACGAGTACATATACCTGGGACAAACAGTCCGATTAGGTAAGTCCGATTTCGAGAAAGAGGTCACTCGTCGTATCCAACTCGGCTGGGCAGCGTTCGGGAAGCTACAACATATCTTCTCGTCCGCACTACCGCAGTGTCTCAAGACCAAGGTCTTTGACCAGTGTGTGTTGCCAGTGATGACATACGGAGCAGAGACGTGGTCGCTAACTATGGGTCTTATCCGAAGGCTCAAAGTCGCTCAGAGGGCGATGGAGCGGGCTATGTTAGGCGTCTCCCTGCGCGATCGTTTGAGAAACGAAGAAATCCGCAGACGAACCAAAGTAACTGACGTGGCTCGCAGAGTTGCTTCTCTGAAGTGGCAATGGGCAGGACACATAGCTCGCAGAACTGACGGCCGCTGGGGCAGAAAGGTTCTAGAGTGGCGACCACGAACCGGAAGACGCAGCGTGGGCAGACCCCCCACAAGGTGGACCGACGACCTTATAAGGGTGGCGGGCAACCGATGGATGAGGGCGGCGAATGACCGGCCACGGTGGCGAAAATTGGGGGAGGCCTATGTCCAGCAGTGGACGTCTTTTGGCTGATATGATGAATTAAATAATAAAATATACTAAATGTTTTTTTTAAATTTTAATGTCGCTAATAAAGCATTATTATGTAGAACAATGTATGTGTAGAACAATGCCCCGCGTGGTGGCCGGGCAAAATGGTCCCAACTCTCTCTGTCCGTGGGTGTCGTACAAGGCGACTAAGAACAAAATGATGACAGTACACTAGTCTACAATAACGGCGGTTAAACCAATACGAAAACGGGTGGTAGAAAATCAGCACAACACAGGACGGGCAGCAGCGTCCTGTGATAAAGCTACCACCACTGCGATCGCCAACCTGCCTGCCAAGCGTGGTGATTATGGCAATGGCCCCCAAATGGAGCTACAACAAAAGAAATGGCCCCCAGTATCCGGTCATCCCGCTATTCCTGGCTACGGTAGCGGCCATGGTAACGGCGGGGTAGCGGGTGCGGCCAGGCTGCCCAAACCTACAACCTTTGGCCCTGGCAGCATATAACGTGCGCACACTGCGGAATGACGAGAAGATAGTTAAGCGGAGGAAGAATTGAGCAGGCTACGATGGGACATAGTGGGATTGTCAGAAGTCCAAAGACAGGGGGAGGATACAATAACCCTTAAGTCCGGTAACCTGCTCTATTTCCGGGAGGACAACCAACTGTCCCAAGGTGGGGTTGGGTTTATCATCCACAAGTCCCTCGTGAACAACGTGGTGAAAATCGAGAGTGTGTCGACGAGGGTAGCATACCGTATACTCAGAATCACACAACGGTATTCGCTGAAGGTCATACAGGCTTATGCTCCCACTTCGACATACCCCGACGATGAGGTCGAGGCTATTTATGAGGACATTTCCATTTCCTAAATCACGTCTACAAGCTGTTTTCAAGAGTCATCACTAATCGTCTCGCAAACAGGTTCGACGACTTCCAGCCTCCCGAACAAGCCGGTTTCCGAAAAGGTTTTAGTACCATACACCACATACACACGCTGCGGCAGGTTATACATAAGTCCACAGATTACAACCGGCCCCTATGCTTAGCGTTTGTGGACTATGAGAAAGCCTTTGATTCGATCGAGACCTTGGCCGTGCTGCAGTCTCTCCAACGGTGCCATATTGACTATCGATAGATCGAAGTGCTGAAGTGTTTGTATGAAAACGCCACCATGTCAGTACGAATTAATGGTCAGAGCTCAAGGCCTATCCAGTTGCAGCGAGGAGTACGAAAGGGAGATGTCATGTTCACCGCTGCACTGGAGGACGTATAAGCTTCTGACCTGGAATGGACTTGGCATCAACATAAACGGCGAGTACATCACTCACCTTCCATTCGCGGACGATATCGTGGTCATGGAGGACCTCAGTGCAATGCTGGATGACCTCAGTAGAGTCTCTCGACAAGTGGGCCAAAAAATGAACATGGACAAGACTAAAGTCATGACCAATGTCCATGTTTCACCCACTCCTATTACGGTCGGAGGCTCGATGCTCGAATTCGTTGACCAGTACATATACCTGGGACAAACAGTCCGATTAGGTAAGTCCGATTTCAAGAAAGAGGTCACTCGTCGAATCCAACTCGGCTGGGCAGCATTCGGGAAGCTACACATATCTTCTCGTCCGCACTACCGCAGTGTCTCAAGACCAAGGTTTTTGACCAGTGTGTGTTGTCAGTGATGACATACAGAGCAGAGACGCGATCGCTAACTATGGGTCTTATCCGAAGGCTCAAAGTCGCTCAGAGACCGATGGAGCGGGCTATGTTAGGCGTCTCCCTGCGCGATCGTTTGAGAAACGAAGAAATCCGCAGGCGAACCAAAGTAACTGACGTAGCTCGCAGAGTTGCTTCTCTGAAGTGGCAATGGGCAGGACACATAGCTCGCAGAACTGACGGCCGCTGGGGCAGAAAGGTTCTAGAGTGGCGACCACGAACTGGAAGACGCAGCGTGGGCAGACCCCTCACAAGGTGGACCGACGACCTTATAATAGTGGCGGGCAACCGATGGATGAGGGAGGCGAACGACCGACAACTGTGGCGAAAATTGGGGGAGGCCTATATCCAGCAGTGGACGTCTTTTGGCTGATATGATGATGATGATGATGTGGAACAATAATAATTTTCTAAACAATATAATTAACAAGATGTTTATTAGACGATGTAGCCACAACCGAACCGTAGCATGTGCATTTCTAAATCCCTCTAACCTAAGTACTTTTGTGAATTAAATTTTACACAGTTATTAACCCCTAACTAAAATTAAAAACTTAAGTTTTAAAATAAAAATAAACCTGTAAACATTTACAGTAGACATCAATTTATTAATATTCCGTTGCTGTATTTTGTGAGTCTTAATTAGGAACTTTAAGTCGTGAGCCGCTCTTATTCATTTATTGCTGCTGCTCCCGTATCCTAAAGACTAAAATGTTGATGATGACAACATTATGAGATTTTAATTGTATCTATAATTTGCTAGTATAATATTGTTTTAAATAGCTTAGCCAATATCTGACGCCAGCGATCCTGATGTGCTGAATAGATATTCACAAGATAACTGTTAAGCTGCTAGATAAAACGAATCGCTAAAGTAAGAACACTATTACTTTTCATGTTGAATCCAATTGATCCAACCCAATTTTCTTTTACCGTCAAATGAATTCTAGGTGAAATCACATGCTTCTTATTCAAGATTTTAGCAAGTCTAAAAATTAGTGTACTTAAATTATAAAAATATATGAGTTATCATCTTCTCTTACGGCTACATAAAAAAAGGTCTACTTAGCAAGGTTTGTGGATATTAAAAGGTTAAAAATGCATTACCATTGATCTCTGCCAACTTTTTATTCTAGTTAAATTAAATGCTTTAAGGTATGATCTCTAACAGCTGTTGATTTTTGGAACACAAAAGATAAAAAGATTTTGTTATTAAATAATACGACAAGCAACTATTTCTGATGTTATATGGATCATTTATTATTACAAAAATGTTCAATTAACTTATATTCAATATTGATCCGTTACAAACGAACTATCGTATCTTTATGTCATATCGTAATAATTACACGGTACACAGGTTGTTATTGGTTGGAGGCCACCAACACTTTCGGCCAATAGCAGCTAATATTGGTCGTCTAAATCATAAGTCACCTATTGAAGTCAATATAAATTTCATCGCATTTTTGGTAAGCTTGCAACTTGTCCAATAAATTACTCAGAGGCCTATTAACCTCTCGTACAATAATATCATACTCAATAGAAATAACATTATGTTTCGTGTAGATCTGCTCCTAAAGCACACGAGTAGTTAAGCTAGGTTTATTCCAAACGTTATATCACCAAACATTTGAGGAAACTGTTTTTCATACATACTGGCTAAGGCTATGTTGGCCAAGCAAATGAAAGAGAACCTAATATTATAGGTACTGAAATTACGTTGTACGTTACAAGGAATTAGGTTGACATGTGCCTTGAAACCTGTTATTAGAGATTTTTATTATATCGTGGCTGTCTGTGGAAAATTTTTGGAAAATTTTGTCTAATTGCTTGTATTTGAAAATGACATATTATAATAAAGTTGGCCTCAATTTTGTACAGACTTAGACCCTTAGTCTGAGTCTGTACAAAAATGTATATCAAAATATTTGTATAATGCCTATATAGAAAGAAAGAAGAAGAAAAAGAAAGAAAAAGATTTATTTTTTGTTCACCACAGAAACACACTTAAATTATTACAAAGAAAAAAACAAAAACAACAAAACTAAAAAAGAAAATAAAGTAAAAAATAAATAAATAAATATGCTCACTGGCAACACCACATCTCCCAGTATGTGTATGTTTACGAAACAAAAGAAAAGGTCAGTTTGTCAGCGAGCATATTTTAATTTAAATTTTAAATGAGAAAATAAAAATAAAAATAAAAAAAATAATTTAAATAAAGTTTGTAATGTGTGAGTGTGTGTCCCATTAGTGCCAAAAATCTGGACATCGCTCAGTTACGTTGCGATTTTTATGATAAACCGCAACACTGATATTCTGCGATATCCGATTAGTGACGCCGGCGCCATAGTTGTGTCTGTTTTTACTAAAATAATAAATGAAATTTCATGTAAAATAAATAATATTATGTAGAATAAACGTGTAAATAGGATATTATAAACATAAATACTAAGTAGTGTAAAGTGTGTGGAGTAAATTGTGGACATTTGTGTCTAATTTTAAAGCAAGCGTCTGTTTGTACATGATACGTATATACATATAGGTAGCAACTATTGTTTGCTTGCGACCTATGCCAGCATTTCTAAAAATTGTGAACAAACAAATGCGCAGTGACATCGACAAAGTGAAATTCTTTTCTTCTGAGAAGAAGGGCAGTTCGTAGTGATTGTTATTATATGACAAATTAGGTGAAAAATATTAGGTTGTAGTTAAGCAGTCTCACTCAATGCAGTTGTGAATCTAAAAGTGGACAGATTCGTGTGCATCAGACACACTTTAAGCAACACATTTGCCAAACAAATTCACAAAAATATGAGTAGAAACCAGATCACAGAGCTTGTCAACAGTGAAGGTAAGCAGTCAACAGTCATCTTATTTGAACATAAATAAACAACTTTGTTTGAGTAATATAACATTAATGAATAGTATTATATGAATATAAAATGCAATTGGAATTATAATTGACATAAATTAGAATAATTAATGATTCACATACATTAGAATAAATATTAGATAGGTAAAGGTAATAAAAAATAAACCTGTTATGTTACAGGACCAGAAGATGTATGGATGAGAAGCAAGACAGGACTTATGCCTGCAGCCCTGGAATCCCTCCATCCAATGCCCAACAGCCACACCCAAGAAGGTATATTAGTTAGCAATATATAAATATATATTAAGTGTTACAATAATAATGCATTGATGTAAAATTAAATGTAAACTTATATGTAAACTTTATAATTACAATAAATCTTCTATGTATCTAATGTTTACAGTAATAATCCTTAGTCGCCAGTAAGCCCACAGACTGAAAGAATTGCATCTATTCCTATCCAACCATCACACAGTCAATTATGATGGTTTCTAAGAACAATTCATTATTTTATTATACCAATCAACTTTGTCTTAGGTTTAAAAACATACAAAGTTCTCTTAAAATGAGATACAAAATACTTAAAATTAACTTAGATAATATTTTGTCTCTGGGGGATCATATTTTATATTTTACAAATTCTATCAGTTTATTTATAAATTTACTGATAGTGTCGCACTCTTTCACTTCTTTTGGCAAACTGTTATACATCTGTGCTCCCTCGAACAATATCGTTTTCTTACCATAATTGGTACGTGGGGTAATTAACTCAAGTTTATCTTTGTTCCGTAAGTTGTATGCTAATTTTTTTTATCTAGTATGCAAGTACAATAAGCGTGTAGTTGTTTAATATTAAATAATTGTGTTTTTTGTATAGTTCCTCTGTTGGCGTTAAGTAATTATATTGAAATATTATTCTTAATAATTTATTTTGTGTTCTTTGAAGGGGACTAAGATGAGTAGATGCGGCTGAGCCCCATATTTCTACAAAATATTGTAGGTGTGATTTTACTAGGGAATTTTAAATAAGTATGCTTATTTTGTTTGGAATACAATATGATATTTTGCGTACAGCTCCTAATACACAGGTTTCATTTCCTTTTAGGTGATCAATATGAGGTTTCCAGGTGAGTTTGTTATCTAGCCATAGTCCGAGGTATTTTTCTTTTTCAGAGCGATATAATGTCTGTAGTAAGAGGCGCAAATTGTGGTAAATGTTTGTTTTTGGCGATAAAGATCACAAATGATATTTTGGATGTGTGTTGATAGTGAGTAAGTTAAATTTGAACCATTTATTTAATATGTTTGAATCTTTTTGCGCGTCATTTATTAGGGTGTGTATACACTTATCGAAGTAGAACAGACATGTGTCGTCTGCATATAGTGTAAGGTGACCCGTGAGTCCTATTTTATTTATATTATTTATATAATTTAAAAACATTAACGGTCCAATTATTGAGCCTTGGACTATTCCAAAAGTAAGTTTTTGAGAAGAACTTCTAAAGTTATCTATTTTTACTGCTTGGCATCTATTTTCCAAATATGATTCAAACATATTAAGGGCCGTGCCAGAGATACCTATGTTGCGAAATTTCTGTAATAATTTTTTGTGACTCACAGTGTCAAAAGCCTTTTTTAAATCTATAAATATCCCTAATGCAATGTTTTGTTGGTCAATATGAGTTTTAATTTTTCTAACTAAATGAATTGTAGTCTAGTCTTACTGTATAGATTATTGATATACCCCAGGAGTCCTATCAACAAATTACAAACTTTAAAGAAACTTATACCTAACCGAACATCGAATGGCCAGCAACGCAGAATACGCTATTCGTATAAAGTTTGCTCTGTATAACTAGAGCGCGTATGTTCATAGATATCATTCCAAATTTTCACTATATTACCGAATAAGTTTCAAACGTGAATAAACTGCAGCAAAGTATTAATGTAATACAATGTAATCGTACTACGTAACGCAAGGTATGTATGAATTTCTCGATGCACTTTATCGTCATATATTGAAAACCACTTCATTTCATCGGAACTGTATCCGTTGCTTCACGACAAGATACATTAATAATAATAATAATATGTGGACACTATCACACACCGTCATCTAGTCCCAAGCTAAGCAGAGCTTGTGTTATGGGTACTAGATAACTGAAATATAATACATATACATACTTTTTTTTTGTAAATACATACTTAGAATACATAGGAAACACCCAGACTGAAGACAAATACAAATGTTCATCACACAAATATTTGCCTTCCGCGGGAATAGAACCCACGACACCCGGCGTCGCAGTCAGTTACACTAACCAATAGACCAACGGTGCAGTCAGTGCAACAGTGCATTAGGTAACATATTTATATACGAATATGTCCACCACTGGTGTTAAGGAGACTGTTGTTTGCACAAAGCACTGCATTGCACGGTGGTTCGAAGCCTGGAAGAATTTTGATGTGTTTCAGAATACGGTCAGTCATCTAAGAACCGACCGCGACAAGTGTGACAGAATTTGATACTTACGGAGTCCTCAAAATTACATCATACTTATAAAAAATAAATTGAAGAATCACAATGAATAAACAACTACTAAGTCCAATAAAACCGATTTGGCTCATAGGTACCTATTTGAAAATATGAATCTGTTATAGATCCAGTTATCGGATTCAATATAGTGTTATCGTATCTGTTGTACTTAAACCATGGAAACATTTCCTAAGCGCATCTCGATAAGCACGGAGGACAGAGACGGTTTCTGTTACACTCAGACCAAATCTAATTTACTTGTCAAAGTTTCACACCATGTCTAGACAAGGACGTGTGATTAGATCGGTTTTGTTTTGTTGTCTCCTAATTGTTTTTGTCTGGGTGAACTTCTCGTAAGTGTGGAACTTAAGCCAGAAGGCACTCGTATCAGTTGCACTACTTGTATTGTAACCTGTATATATAAGCTTGTGTTCGTTTATCTGGTGACAGCCACATTTGTGTGACAAAATTTAGTTCTCAAAGTAGATTACAGAGGCTCTGTTCATTTCACTTATATATACACACAAAATGTTGTCTGCTGAAGACTAAAATTTGATTTACTGTTCAACCATTTGCAAATGGAAATATTTTTTATTTTAATTGTACCTATTTGAGTTATTTTTTTTGTTTTTGTCAACTTTTTGGTCGATGTGTTTAACTTTATTATTATTTTACTTTTGAGGCATAAATGTGTAAACAAGCCGTAGCACCTGTAACTAAGGTAGCATCTTTTAATTCGCACATAATATTAATATTTTGTATGTTTTGGTGGTCTTGTTGGTTGTAATTTGCCACAGCCTATTTCAGTTCAGTTTTAGTATTTAAGTTCATTTACGTACCTAAAATCTAAATGTACAAACTACATAAAACAAAGGCGTTTCAATTCTCACAGCGGTTGACAAAACCATCTAAAATACTCTTTGAAGTACAAAAACACTGGTATTAGTCTTCACATTTGTCAATGGAGCGCGTCAAAACAGATCAATATTCAAAGTGTTTATATTACGCCCTTGCTATCGCGGCACGCCTCTGACATCCCTTCATCGGTTCCACGACAAAATAACCATCATTTACACTTTCCTTCATGTTTATAGCTACTTGACATGCTTGAGTGCATATTGTATACCTACGAATATTTTTTACTTTTGTTATTCTATTTTATGTTTCTCTATTTAGCTTTCTCTCTTTTGTCTTTATTTTTTTTCTTTTCTTCTTCTTCCCTGTATTTTGTCTTATTTCTATCTTCAATACTTTGTTCTATACTTATTTCTTATACTCCAGATTTCCTTATGTTTTTTTATTTATTTATTGTTGTAGTTCATAAGAGTAATTTCTTAATCCCATTGGAATGTGACTTTGACAATCTATATTTATACTATTTTATAAAGCATAAGAGTTTGTTTGTTTGTTTGTTTGCTTGTTTGAATACGCTATTATCTGAAATTACCAGTCAGATTTGAAAAAATCTTTTTGCGTATGATAGCTCAGTTCTCTAAAAGACAATGTAATATCACGCTAGTGGCAACGGGAGCAGAGCAGTAAGCATAAACACGGGTGAAACCGTGCCGCGGAAAACTATTTAGCTATAAAACTGAAATACCAAATAGTGACTGGTAATAGCATCAAACACTGTCGTTAAGATTCACTAGGAAACTATATGCAGTTAAATCCAAAATAACTGTAGAACATATTTTGAGAAATTCTGCTAAAGCCTTTGTCGACAGTTCTATTTCAGGGCAATTTTATTTAGGAAATAAACATTTTCATGAATCGATGCATCTGCGACATGCAATATTGATTTGCGAGACGAAGGCAGTAAATAGCGAATGCTATGAAAGTGGACTCCTTTGGTGCCAAGAGTCCTATTCTCAAAGCTCGCTCGTGTTTAATGCAGCGTGTGAGGTATGAAACATTTGACTTATTTTTATCCTATTTTAGTCCTTAGTCGCAAATCATCCATACTATAAATATTATAAAATCAAAAGTAACTCTGTTTGTCTGCCTGTCTGTTACGCTTTCACGTCTAAGCAACTAAACTGATTTTGATGAAATTTGGTACAAAAATAGATTAAACCTCGCAAAATAACATAGGCTATCTTTTAGAGCGATAAATGGCTTGAAGAGGTTGAAATAGGAGATGAAAGTTTGAATGGAAAATCCATTCGAATTTTAAGAAAAATTTAATAAAATAATAAAAAGGGATCGTTGACTTTTCTTTAGATGAAATGACCTATGAAAAGATAGCAGATAATAAAATTTGTCTAAGCTGAATTTCTATTAAAGTTTTCTAACTGTTTTGCTAAACGATAGACATAAAGAGCCAATGATTCTTCGGTAAATTTCGTGCGACTTTATATTAGTCCGCTCTAAAAGGGGAAGTTTCGACTAAGCTATCACACACTCCATCCGACTATTTCGGCAACACCAGCAGGAGCTACAAGGATTTGCAAGCTCTTTTTACCAGTCCGACATACAACGTATATAAAACGACATGAGTTTAGAAGTTTAAGTGAAAATAGCCAGCTGACGATGTTCTCGGATATTGTTTCTTGAACGATACATTTTGTATGATACTTTATGAAGTTGCTGTCTTAAAGGAGTTTGTTTTTATTAATGTTGTATCCACGAGTCTAAACTTTGAAATTTGTACGACCAGAAGAAGTTTCTTTGTATCTAATATTCAGGGGCTTTTCTAGCGGTTAGAGAAAAGCTGAACTGGTATTATTTAGTTCACATCAAACTTCGTAGTCATATAACAATCGTCAATTACTTAGTGGCGTCTGTACGTACGCTACTTATTAGTGAATAAAGGCCATAATCTCATAAAGGAGCGAATAGAGTTACATGTACACGGTGTTTTATGAGCTATTTTGGTTGACATAAGTATGCCAAAACATTTTGGCGAAAACATTTTCATTTCATGTCTTCTTCTGAACAAAAATGCATCAAAGGGCTCAGCTTTGTTGAAAATGATATTCTAAGTAACTAATAAATAAACATTGATTCAGAATCTTTGATACGTTAAAGCTACCGCAAGTAATAAAAGCTAAAGTAATTTAAAGTTAAGTCAAACACGGAGCTAACACAAGTCGACGAGTTCGGACATCGTCAGGGCAACTACTGTCGCGGAATACTGATGGCCCCCCGTGGTTGTATGCATTATGTATCCGCCTAAGCCCGCCCAAATGAATGCAACAACCAAGAAAAACAACGCCTTGAAACGAAAACGAAACTGGAAGCGACAAAAAATAACATTGTAGAGCGTGCTTTGAAGGGCTAATTAACTTGTTAATTACTTCATTGAAATAATCAAATAAAAAGACATAAGATGATATAACTGTCTTGCACATGTTATCCTGTGCCTGTTAACTTAAGGTTAAAATTAATATATTAATAATGTTCATTGTTTTTGTAAAAAAAAAACATTATTTTTAAAAACATTGTCGGCAGAATTCTGTCATAATGTTTAGACAATAGTAGTTCTTATCTTTAATTTATTATATCACATTTTATTTATAAACTATGACAGACTTAAGATAAGCATAAAATGCTTCACTACAACAAATGACGGTAATGGAAAGTTTAATGGAAAAATAATTAAATTGAACAGTTTGAGAATTATTACTGTAAATATAAACTTAAGTATATTTTAATAGAAGATATATAATATAATTTTAATAGATAGTATATAATATTTTTTTTTTTTAATTATTTTATATACTATCTAATGCATTCAAAATATGTAGGCTTTTGTCAAGCGCTGAAAGATTTAGCATATATACGCAAAATTTGCTTCTTCCACAATAGTATTAACAGTAAATATATTTTCTATGTCTATAATATAAGAATTAAGAATTTTGTGAAAAATGTAAAAACTAAATATTTATATGAATCCATCTATATTCTATATACAGTGTATACTAATGTGTATAATCATAGTAAGATTATAATAAAAATATATAAATTTGAATTTCTACAGAAGCACGTGTACTAGTATAAAAAATATATAAATATATAATAAATAAGACCTACATAAGACTAAAATAAATGTTTAATCTTGCAGTTAAACAATTATTATAGCTTATTTCAAAGAATTAAGTGCAATTATAATAATAGTAAAATAATTAAGTAAGAATATATAGATATACCTAATAATAAAAATAAATAAAGAATTAGCTTAAGTAACTACAATTAAGTTCCCTATTACTTTCTACAATTTACTCAAATTACTCAGCATCTAAGTGAACCTTAAAACATTTTAAGGTCTTGCTTAGAAGCTAGAATGTGTTCACTGTTAACACATCTAGAATGTAGCTGGCTCCATACACATTGTCCCCTACCTTCGTCTGTCGACGTGTATCTGAGGCTAAACGACGGAAATAAAAATCCTATAAATATTGAACAACCATATTTTTCTCACTTTGTCGCGTCGAGAACCCGCCGTGTCGTCCGTTTGTCGCCATATATGGTCGTTGTAAACCGTACTAAGAGTGTTTACACACGCCACGATGATATACGGATCACTGCTATTGAACCGTTAAACAAAGCTACAGCATTTGAATTTTCTTTATAGCACCTAGATTTATTAGTCAGAAAGAAATATCAAACCAGATGCTTTCCTGAAAGACATTTGATTTAACAATATGAATTTCCAAAGTAGTAAAACACAGAAAGTATACAATGACTTTATTACAAACATATTGGGTACTTAATAAAGTTTGAGACTAACCAATTGAAATTGCTAATAAAATTTTTATGATGTCTCCACAGCGCAATGCAATGGAAAGATTTCAAGTTTGGAAATTTATTGTTATTGAAAATTGCATTTCAGTCGCAGCTATTTTGGATAGTGTGTTTGGTCTCTAAGATTATTTCGGTGTATGCACTGCACACACTGAGGCTACGAATTCGATTTTTTAGGGTTCCACAGGGGACTGCGTTTGCATCATTTTCGGAGGATCAGTGGAAAATTGCTTGCCTTTGTATAGGCAAAGGATTTTACAAACGAATGGCACTATATATTACAATATACCTGATCCGACAAATGCCGGGGATGTATTGATGGATGGTTATTGCAAAGATATTCCTATCAATACTCATATCTAACGCCTTGAATAGTTCAACGACCTCTTTCAACCTCTGTAACTGAAATTACGCTGACGTGGTTTATTAAAGTCGTTCACTTTATGTTCTCGAGATTGTAAAATAAAATGTTACTGGTTTTCACAGGTAGGTCTGGATTGTAGGTTATTGAATTTGAAACCACACCGTTATGTTATGCCCATTACAGTTCGTCTTTTCTTTTAGCATTGACAATTACTTGACTGGCCTGTTGGTCTAGTCGTTAGTGACCCTGACTGCTAAGCCGGAGGTCGTGGGTTCGATTCCCACCCAGGACAAACCTTTGTGTGATGAGCATGATTGTTTGTTCTGTGTCTGGGTGTAATTTATCTATAATATGTATGTATTTACAAAAAAAAAATGTATATAAGTAGTATATCAGTTGTTTAGTACCCATAACACAAGCAAATATAATTGCTTAATTTGGGACTAGATGGCGCTGTGTGTATGTGGTAGAATATTATTATTATTATTATTATTATTAATTACACTTACTCAAGACGAATTATAAAAAAAAAGTTTTGAAATCGTTAATAATTAATACCCATGCAATATTGACGGTGTTTATCATCTTCGTATAATAAACAAGGTGACAAATTCCAAACAATACCATATTTACAAACATACAAAGGAAAACACAAAAAGGACCTTTAGAATACATACGACTAATAACAAGCCTACCTTTAATATATCCACCATAAGGTCCTCTCTCCACTAGGCTATCCGACAAATAATAAGTCGACCACTATTCATGCACAACGGTGGTCGTATATGATAAACTCGTCCTGTGGATTATATACGTAAATTGGAAGGTAGATAGTCAACAAGAGTGGCCAGCTATTAGAAAGTGGGGGATAATTAATTGTTATGTTGTGTTATGGAGGATGATCAACTTTAAAGTCACAGCGATGACAAAGACCGATTGGTTTTGAGATTTTTAGAAAATAAATAAATAAGAAAATATTTATTATTTTTAACTTGTTTTTTACCACTGAGCGATTCGAAAACCTTCAGTGAAGTAATATTGAACAGTTTGTCAAACCGTGTGAATGATGCTTTAACAGCTTAAAAGCACTATGATATTCTAAAAAATGTCTTAGATAATAAAATATTTTTAACATAAACAAACAGGAAGGAAACTAAAAAGTAAAAAATATATTTACATAACACAAAGTAATTCGTATTTTGATTTAATTAATCAGAAATGATTAAATAAGTATTTTATAATTTTGAAGTCGGTGCCAAGTAAAACAATAACTATGTAAAGATATTATCAATCTTAATTTGCTAGTCTAGTAAGGTTCTTGTAGTATTTACTTGGCAGTAACTTTAAAATTATAAAATACTTATATAATAATTTCTGATTAACTAAATAAAAATACGAATTACTTTGTGCTAAGTAAATTTATTTTTTACTTTTTAGTTTTCTTCCTGTCTGTTTCGTCCTGTTTTTTTGGTTTCTGTTATTTTTCACTTCTTAGTGGTTCACATTTGCTTACCCCTTCATAGCATACCGACGTGATGTTTATATGAACTGGTGTAAGCCATAGACAGACATGAGATTTCAGCGATCCCAGTTCATTTGATATCACTTATTATTCCGTTGCCTATCTCCGAAGTTCTTCATCAGATCTTTACCAAATTGAAATGAAAACACTCAGAGAGAGTACCCTTTCAAAAACTATCAAATTACTGCAAGTGTCTATGAAATTTGAAGAATTCTCTCTATTTCTCTAGGATCCCAGTATCAGATCCTGACTTTATGATAATGGGACCACCTGGGAAGTATACCCTTGTAAACAAAAAATCCAAATCGGTCCAGCCATCTTCGAGGAAATATACTTTTAAAAGGGTTTTGACGAATTGAGAATCTCCTCCTTTTTGAAGTCGGTTAATAAAATGAGAAATCTAATACGATGAAAAAATAAATGTTTTAAATTCGAATATAAAAATCCTTGAAAGACGAATAAGAAAATAAGTCAACCGTAAGATAATGCTAAATCATATTCATACTTGAAAAGTTTTATACAATATCTAGTTTTACAAGACTCGGTAAAAATAACAAAGTTCAAGGAATCTACAAAACTATTACACATGTCCTTTCTTTTATCAAATTAAGTTCACCCTACATCGCGGCGGTAGTTCAGTAAACATTACGACTTAATCTCGGCTAAATGGCAAGCTATCTGAACAGAGCACTGGCTGGTATAATTGCAAGTTTTTACTTAAACCGTACTCATTTTATATGGTTAATTAGATGCGCCGCGAATAAGATAAGACGAGCATATCGGTTCTGGATTAATCACTTAATTATTTTGTGAATTGTGATATACGTTCTCTCTTTAAAGCGGAGAACATAAAAGTGCATGCATTAAAATTAAGCCAAATTAAGCAGTTTCTTAATGCCAAAACCATTTAAATAATAAATTCGCATTAATATTTCATTGTTACCATAAAGAGAGCATTTTGATTGCCACATTTTATTTCCCATCTCACATCATTCCTTAAACTTATCGCAGAAAAAATAAAAGTACATTAAAAGTCTACTTCTACATCAAATTACTGTCACTTTAAAATATACTTATGTTACGTCGCTAAAGCGATGTCTAATCAAGCGAACGAACAGAGAAGGCTTTTTACGCTAATGGAAGCTCCCGAGATATGATAACACTTTAGTCAATTTTGCAGCAATTCGAAAATCTACTCGCGAGACGTCAGCCGTAAAATACGAGGTTTTTTATTTTGCCATACGACAGTAAACGCGACTAAGTTATATTATTGTTTCATACCGGAATTCCCCAAGGGGTAGATTAAGGTGATAGATGTTATACCCCATAACATCTACGTTTTGTCATCTAAGTTTGATCCCATATAGCACGGATAACCTGTTGATAATTATTGGACAAAGTTCCAGACTCTGGGGCTAGTACTGAGAAATTTTTACCCTTCCTAGGTGCCAAACCCAAAACTTTCCATGAATAGTATACCAGCGAGACAGTCATTTACTACAGTATAACCTTACTGTGTGTTACATAAGAACTCAAGAATCTTCCAATGAACTGACCATCTCACGTAAGCATTGCTCACCATCATTCATTTACGATACAAATAATAAGCAATACTCGTTGCTGACAAACAATTAAATTAAACATCAGCCAGTAGTAATAAAAACACCATGCATCTTGTAATATGAAAAATAGAAATCCGTCACGTAAAGGGATGTCATTAGTAGTATAGGATTATTTTCATTAAATGCATAGTTGTGTCGCCGGCATTCGTACGTGGACTGAATGGTGGGCTTGTTGTGTCTTGCGCGTTCCGTTGTTTTAATTGTTATAAATTGATCGAAGATCTTATTGTTCCAGAGTGTACTTTAATTTATTTTATAAGTATAACACAATATTTGGAGGACTCTTTAGCTAGTTATTCTAGTTTCAATTCAAGTCACTTTACTACTACTCAGCCGCGAAGAAAAAAGTTTACTGCTCGCATCCGCGGCTTACTTAACATTTACTTAAGCTATCATTACATTTTTTTAAATGGTTTTTAGAAAAGCTATGTTCATTCATTGATATAAGTTGGAATTAATTGTATTCTGCAAAGGCAATAATAACAGTTAAGTGATATGAACACGTTGAAAGGATGTCAATAGACTTAGATAACCTTTAAGAAAAATGGTTTTAACAGTGTAAAAAAAAAATTACAGTTGATATTTCGATTACAGCTTTCTCCCTTACAATTCTATTTTAAATTCAGCATTTATAAGTATGTATCCGTGCGTAAATTAGCCATTACAAATAAATCCAAATTACATTATATCGTGGAGCTTTTACTTCTAAATAAAATAACATCAAAAGAAGCTTACTAAAACATTACATCAAAGACCTAACACTAATATGACAAACACAAAAAAGATTTGTAGAAAAGCCCGCAATGTATCCCCACAAAATTAGGTGGAATGGCCTGGTTGGTGACACAACGTTGTGGCGTATGACATGGGTCAGCCTCGTTAAATTTGTCCTGTAAATTCAGGTATACTGTTGCTATGTAACGAAATATAATGTTGGCGAAATTTTACTTTAAGTTAGAGATCACTCGCTAGCCAATCAAAATATTATTATGTAAGTCGGAAATTCAGTTAACAACTTAAAACTATATAAAAACTAAGTACTTTTATACCCTTAATTACATTTCTTAAACAACTCTATCGTTGGTTTGCTTCCTTTTTTACTGATGGATGATATTATTTTTTATACAACTGGTGGCAAACAAGCATACGGCCCACCTAATGGTAAGCGGTAGCCGTAACCTATAGAGATGGCTGTGTTTTCCAAGCATCGCAGAAGTAATAATGTTTAGAAAACACAACCAAGCCTTTGCCGACCACGGAGAAGGGGGTGAGGAAGGAAAAGGGAAACGGAAGAGGACCGACGGGGTATTTGGGCTACCGGCGCTCTCACTCGCCAAGCGAAACACATTAGCATGAAAAACAAAATTCTTACGTCGATCTTGTAAGAGAAGAAAAAAAATTATCATACTTTATTACAATACTTTACACTATTACATATAAATGTTGGCAATTATGTAATTTACTATGTAGACCATAGAGGTAACATTTGAAATCACTGCACCTACGTTATGTAGTTGAAAAACTATTTTACTATTTTCAAGGTACTTCAGGCTCCTTGTTAGGTATGAAACGTTAGGACAATGGCTCATCATTTGTTTCTATTAGTAAACTTTGGGCTTTTCCTCCTTTTTAGTTATTTTCTTTATTTTTATTACATACTCAAATGCAACATTTTCTTTCTTTCAAATATGTATAACAATGTCAATATAATTTCGTTCTTTTAATAAAATGTATACTTGTTCAAGTGTACTTTGATTATATTTGAGTAGTCCATGTGAGTCAAATTCACATACAAATAGAAACATAAGTGCCAATATTGAATTTCTAAGAACTTTAACAATTTCAGTATGAAACAGTACTAAAGTCGAATGTTCTTGTATTTCTTTTCCCTTTGTAGCAGTTCGCTTTGTGACCGCCGAAGTCGTATAAATCTGTTTAAAGAACAAAAAGATTTCCTTTTAATTTCTTTGTGGTTCGCATATGGCTTTTCAATGTAGTATTGGAGCTTTGAAGAGTAACAAAGATGCGAGTAGGTAGTAACTTACACATTTTATTATTGCTTGATCGCGACTTAATCTATCAGTTCGTTGCTTTTAAATACAATTATTGTTTATTTTAATTCAATATTTAAAAATAGCGTGATATTTACATAGATTCGAAGCAATCAGATCGTTGATAGATGACCATCGTGCTTAAAATGAAAATCCTCTAGACTTACTCCAGAAAGAATATAATAACTTGGTAGATAAATAAATAACTATGACAACAACTACGGGTAAATAGTTAAAGTCGAAGAAGTTTGTTTCTTGTTATTAATGTAACAAGTCAAGTCTAGTCTACTTTAATAAGTAGTCTAATATGCATAATTATTATTAAAAAAACTGCATAATATATTAAATCATAGTCAATACAAAAAACTTTAAATTATTCCGTAAATCGAGTTTCCCGTTCGTTATTCAAAATCTGCTTTATATTTTTTTAACTGGCCAGCCTGACGCGTGTGCCTGTCATTCATACGGATAATGACGTGACATTTTAACAGTAGCAACTCCATAATTGCTTGTCAGTCGTTTAATAACATTGATTTTCGAACACGTCCTTCAAACTGAACATGTTGCTAGTTGAAATCTACTCGTATATTAAATAAAGCGGCAGAGTTTGTTTTGTCTGAACGCACTAATGTCAGGGACTACCTGTCGAATTTTAATAATTTTTTTTGTACGAGTTTAAGACAGCCCATTGAGGTAGGTTGTAGGCTATGAAACATCACGCTACTGGCGACGAGAGCAGAGCAGTAATCAAAAGCTCGGGTGAAACCGCGCTGCGGGAAGCTACTATTTAATACAGATTTCATTTAGCTAAACACAGTTGTAAGTTTATCTTTTTACTTTTATTACGTTATGCAAATGTAAAAAAATAGTACATGACTTTATTTATGCCTTTCATTCTGTTTTTCGTATTAGATTATATCGTAAATGGTAATATCATGTACCTACGTGATACATAATTTGAAAGAGGAGACCTCTCACAAGGTGATAGGTGAAGCTAGTAAAATTAAATGAGGTCGATTGTAGTTTAGGTTACTAAATTAAAATAGAGGTTAAGATATTATAATTTCGATGTATTACTATAGCTTCCACTAAAACCTAAAATACTATCATCCATTTTCAAAATATGCCTTAATAGACCTGAATACTAGATTAAGGTAACACAATATTTGCTTTAACCCTCCTCATATCCACAAGTTCTCAAGAACTTTAGCCACTACAATTGTATTACAATTCAATTTAATATCCCACTTCAAATACGAGTAACTGCGACGTAACTATTTGTCTCTCGGTCCTCAATTGGTATTATTCGATTAGACAGTCTAACTACACAGTACAAATAAATCCGCTTGCATTATTCGCTTTGAGGCAAGTATTGCAAGGGAATCAAGGTTTAATCCAGTCTGAATTGCTTACCGTCTGCTTGAGGCCCAAGCGATTATCTCTGGGATGAGTCTTTAACGCCCCGTCGAATATTTAACTTGTTTGTAGCATTGTTCTGTGTCTGTGTTTAATTGTAATACGTTTAAGTTTAAAACTAAATCTGCTTTTGGTGATGCTAATTTGTCTAACAAATATCTAAATGAGATTTAAGTTTTAAATGGTATTATCTTAGCTGTAAAGTTTAATAGATAGACATTAAAAGAAACAATGATAGAAGTTCAAAATAGAACAATGAGAATAGTACTTAATTACTTTTCAAAATATTACAAGTCTACATAGGTACTAAAGAATAGATTAAAAATAGTAACTATAGAATAGATGTAATCTGTATGTAATCCATATTTTGCTTACAATAGAAAAGATGTTTAAACTTTTGTTGAAACAAAAATAAATTATATCTACATTTTTTGGTATAGCGCATATTTCTTTTTGAATTTGATATTAAATAAAGGACTCGTATAGCATATTTTATCGATTCACATTTCTCATAAAAATATTTAAAGAATGTAACTCCTAAATTTTTACTACAACAACTCTATTTCTGGCTCACTAACTCTATCTATCTTGGCTCCAAAAATAGGGTTTTTGTTTTGTTTTTAAATTTCTCGCACTAATGCGCATCTTCCTTTCTAAACGCTCTTAGTGTGGCTGTATAATAACCGGCGGAATAAGATTAACAGGCAAATTAAAAAAGTGTGGAACATTTTCTGCAATATGAGAAATGAAGAACTATAAATACAGCACCTTAATAAGCTATCAAAGATTAATGCTAAACAGGTTAAGGGTAAGTTTCATCCAACGAAAATACAGTTCTATCGAGGTAATGGTCCTTTTAGCTGCAATTAATTGTGCTTTTAGCTTTGTAAGGAAGATAGCATCAGTAGCCCTAATTTGAGTAGGTATTGTAAAAGATTACTTTTCAAAGACAGAACCAAGTACTTTGTTGTTTTGAGTTGAGAGACTTACTGCAGTACAAAGGCCTTCACCAAACATTCTATTATTTGAAGGAATACTCATAATCGCCCCACTTTGTAGATAGGTTTGATGATAGCTGTGGCTTATTACAACAAGACGCTGCTACTTGATATAACGTCTAAAAAGTACTATACATAAGTGTCCACTAGGCACTTTAGCATAATCATTCACGTTATAGAAGTTGAACTAAATCTATTTAGTCGCCCACTCAATTTTGTATATTTCACTTTTCCGTCATCCTAAACGCTTGTTTCAAAGCCAACACACAGTACAAAGA
Source organism: Parascotia fuliginaria (assembly GCA_963082885.1). Classification (NCBI taxonomy): domain Eukaryota; kingdom Metazoa; phylum Arthropoda; class Insecta; order Lepidoptera; family Erebidae; genus Parascotia; species Parascotia fuliginaria. Next base: position 4,598,255 of record OY720180.1, on the reverse strand, counting down.
AATTCCAAACATTACAAGATGTTCCCGGGTGTCATATTGCGTCACTCTCACATCACATTCGATTACAAAGGGACAATCCTTGTAACAATAAGTTTATCCGCGACCTTTATCTACTTTGGCTTTGTTTTTCAGCTTATCCACTGAGGAAAACTGCCGCATTACTTACTTGAGGAATGTAATATGAAGAAGTTATATAGGAAGCTATTTCAAAAGGTTTTTAATTTCAACTTGTTGCTTAAATTATCAGTCCATTATTATTCAGATCTTTTCATAAACACAAAAGGCATGAGCAATACCTACTTACAAAAAGAATTGTTGAATTATGATTATTAATGCTCAAGCATTCTTTATAGAAAAACGTAGAAAGTACATACGAATTTCAAAAGTCACATTAATAAGCTTTTACCACTGGACCGTTGCGATTTACAACTATACCTACTATAACATTTCTATTTCACAAAACATAAATACACAGTAATTTATCTTTCAAGGATCAGAAACGAAGGAAGCTTTTGACTCAGACGGCTATTCAGAAACACTTGGATTTTCAAACTTTATAGAATTATAGAAATCATTATACTATTACGCTTACATAATACAAGTTTAACCTGTCTCGCAACACACAACAATTTCATAATATTGTTATAAGCTCAAAGATGAAAAGAGACGCTCGCTAAGTAAATTTTCTTTGCATATTTTTATTTGTATCTTTAGTTATCGTCGTGGAAGTATTGCTTTTTAATGTAATTTCCGAAACGGAACGCTGCCAACCGGTTGCCTCCTGCGGGAATCGTCTAATGGATTTTGTTTATACCCTCCCTAGTCGATCAGTTCGACTTCACTTTTAAGTAGTTTACATTTTTACTAATTTTTATTTTTAGGAAACTTAAGCTTTAACGTATTTAGGTTAAATTAGAAGAAAAATAATAAATGTCACTAACATTGACATCATTACAAATTGTTAAAATTATTTTCTTTTCACTAATGTAATATGCATGTATTAAACATAATAAACCTTTTGGAAGATCGTGATAGAGTATTCACGATAATGTAAACAGCAACGATAGCCGTTGCGTCATTAAAAATAATTGCGGACAAACAGGAAAAACAACGTCGTTGGTTTTTACCTAATTACTATTTAGACATGTTGAGCTATTATAAGACAATTTAGATTGATATGTCATAAAAGTTCAATCAACTAAAAAAGAAAATATTATGTTACAAAAATACAGTCTCTAATTTCATTGCCAAGTTATAACCTCTGTACATCACGTGAAAGTAACAAATAAAATTCTCAAATTGGCACGAAAACAGTCGAAAAAAAGCCTCCTACATTTCATTTTCGAGCTATTCTTATTATTGTGAGGACTTTAAACCGGGACCTAATTTGATCTTACAATTTTCTTCCCGTGTCGAGCGCTTGGGGCTCAGTGTCAACGTTTCATTTGGATTACACATTACCAAGATACAACAACACTTAGTAACACCCGTGTGCCATTGTAATAAAGTATACTTTTGTTTGTTTTTTATTTGATTTATTGTTGCGGTAAGTCGGGATGCAGTGCAGCGGTCATTCTGTTACAGCCGGGACCAACTTGAACGTCTTCCAAGACTTTGTGTTGTCATTATTAAAGAAGAATGAGTATTGTTATGGCTGCTTTTCTGTTTTTATTAAATCTTGTTGTTTTTAATATAGCTGATGGATGTGTTTTGGCATTTGTTTGTTTAATTACATTTCTTTTGGCTTTAGTACAGTCTATAAACTGTAAGAATAACTTTTTTTTTGTTATTCATCTCGTCGTATATACCTGGTTAAGTATTAAAATGGTTGGTAGTTTAAGTTATAATTTACATAGCGTTAGATATACTCTTAATTTGCGTAACCTAAACAAATTTTGTTAATTAACAAGGCAAGGAAATAAACATTGTATGTTTATTTTGCTTCATTTGGTATCACTCTAGAATGATTAACAACCCGTATGAGCGAGGCTGATATTGTGTTAAAATAGAATAAAATATGTTAATATTGTAGATAGTTTTTAGTTCAGTAATATTTAGATATTAGTCAAACTAATATTTAATAAAAATCTTGCTTTTTAGGAGTACGTGCCACTGCTGTGATGACAGGAGGTAAGCGGTTCGATTCGTACACGAAGCAAAACGTTGCGTAATGATGAATGCTTGTGACACGTTTGTACTTTTTGCTCGTTAATTTATGTTTGTAAAGTACAAGCAAGCAACAAACTTTCTGTTGGCGATATCCATAATAGGACGAAGTGGAAGAACAGTAAGTATAAAGAGGGTGGACCTGGTGGTACGAGGGATACTAAGCTACTAGATGAAGCCAAGAAGAAGAAGTTTATGATGATGATGAAAGTACCCAGCGGCACAGAGCATGAAACCTAGTTCAGCAGTCGTCTTGGAAGAAATGGCGAAGAAAAAAAATGTTTACAGTACATGAATGTATTATTCTTATAATAATTAAAATCTAACCCAGTAATAATAATGATTTAATATTTTATCATCAACATCGTGATTTATTATTCAACTAGCTGTTGCCCGCAGCTCCGCCCGCGTAAATGTCGGTTGTATCACATATTTCATATAAACTTTCATCCCCTATTACAACATCTTTAAGTCAAAGTCAAAGTCAAAGTCAAAGCATTTATTTCATTTAGATCATTAAGTATGATGCTTATGAAAAGTCAACATTACATTTTGTCAGCCAATTGACCTACAGCCAGTTCGCTGACGAGGTAGAGCTGTGAGAAGAACTGGCAAGAAACTCACGCCACTCTTTTCAATCGACAGATAATTACAGTTATTTTAAGCCAATTTTTGCGTGATATGCATGTTGTTCTTCAAGGTCTATTTTATCCCTATACCAAATTACATCAAAATCGGTTTAGTGGTTTAGGCGTGAAAGCGTAACAGACAGACAGACCGACAGACTGACAGACAGAGTTACTTTCGCATTTATGTATTAAATAGTATGGATTGATAAGATAAACTCTAAACACATATTGTAAATCATGATACGAGAGGCACAATGAAACTTTAGAAAACAAATAACCATCAATACAAAGTAATCTTTTGTTCTAACAAATACTAATAACTTGTATAACTGAGCTTCAGAATCAAAGACGCAAAAGAGTCATATAGGGGAAGTAAAAGGAACGGTTTTAAGACGTAATACCTTTGGGAACAAAGGAGACATGAACATGTTTGTTTCCCAATTTTACGCTTTGCCGACTACGGCCAAAAAGAATCTACTAGCGAAATGAATTCTCCACTTGCTTCTTTTAGTTTAGTTGCTTTAATTGAAAATTATTTGCTTGTTTTTGAAGTATATTGCTTTGACAATATTGTTATTTTAGATCCTAGGTTTTATTTTTAACTATTTTAATTGGCTAAATTGAAATATTCGTTTGTTTCTGAGTGTAGTGTTTGTATAATATTGTTTATTTGGCTTCTAGGTACTTTGAGTAATTTACTTTATTTTTATTTCTAAAGTCTAACTGTGTTATTTCGGTTATATTATTCTAATTATTTTATTTGTATGTTTCCTTTGACCAATACACATGCTCAATTAACGTAAAAAACATGGTTATTAATTATTCATTTATTTTTAATATCCTATGACACCGTACATATACCTACTCTTATCATGGACCTATAAGTTGGGATTACAATAGCCTTGTATGTGACACAATAATATAATTAGTTTTGAGGACAAGTGTGATAAATCCCGTAAGGGTATTGCTAATATTATATTTGAAAACCAATACTTTTATATTTACCAAATTCTATCATATATCAATTTCTTTGATTTGTGGCAGAAAGGTTCTAGCGTGGCGACCATGAACCGGAAAACGCAGCGTGGGACAATCCCGCCCACATGCTCATCACTGTAACTTCTGTAAACCAGGATTAACAGTGATAACCAAAACGGAACACCAAGCTTTGACACTCGGGAGTCCCGGGGACTGCTAAACTGTACTGTCTTGGGCCCCGCAACGAATTTAATCAGAAGTAAAAAAGAGGAGTTGGAAATAAAAATATCCACTTCCCTCCATTGCAAAGCGGGAGACAAATTTAATCTGTATAGAATAATGACCTATTAAAAAAGAGCACCACGGACAAAAAAACGACCGACCACAGTGACAAAAATTGGAGGAGGTATATGTCCAGCAGTGGATGCCTTTAGGCTAAAATGATGGTAATGATGATCAATTTCTGACATCAATTGTTAAGCTACTCTACGCCGGGTGGGATAACAATACCTGCCTGTCTAGCATGTGACATATGATATAGTTGAAGACTAGTTTCTCTTTGTAGCCTTAGATAATAAAGCCCTAAAACAGAAATAGGTACCAAAGAAAAATAAAGACTATTTCTAATCTTTTGATATAACAAGAACTTATTTCATTATCGATTGACATAGATAAAGAACAAATTAGCACAGTAAACAAATTTTCTCTGAGCGTGTAACTTAGACTGGCAGATAAAATTACTTTACTCTTCAAAACCTTTACAAGATTATCTAGATACGAGATTATAAAATGTTAGTCACAATATACATCTAGAAAGTTCTCGCCTGCTTTTCATTAACTACGTACGCTGTAAAAATATTCCTTCGTGTTGGTAAGAAAGCCTCCTCCAGTGATTTCCATATAGAGTGACATTTACACTGGCGTGCCTCTCAAAGACATGTCGCCGTCGTCGCTCGCTTTGTAGCTGCTTTCTGCTATACATTGATTTTATTTGCTACGGCATAAACTCTAGATGTGAAATACAGTTTATTTTTTCATAGTTTATCTTGACTTGACTCAAGAAGTTTGTAAAGTACCATTTTATTTAGTGTTTAGTACTTATTTCTACTCGAGTTTCTTTTGGCCCAATTTCCTCACCCTCCTCAATCGCTTCACCCACCCTACTGTGTTCACAGTAGGCAGCGGCTTCGCAGAGTCCCTGGCATTGCAGGCGCAATGCTAGGGACTCTGAGTCGCCCATGAGCGACAGTTACCACTTACCATCACGTAGACTGTTTGCACGTCTGACACTGTCGGCAATAAAAATAAGAGTTTCAGTTAAAGAATACTAGTGTTAAGAAGTGACGAGTCAGACGCCTTCATACTAGCGAAGTATACACAATCTAGCAATTATATTCGTTCTTTTTATTGCATTTTGTCAGTGGCTGGTACTATATAGTACACTACTATAGTACCAGCCAGGCAGGTACATTTTTATTTACTTTAAATAATAATAACTTGTGTTTAGTTATTATTCAAATTAAAATACAAGCCTAATGACAATCAGAAACAAAACAGATTTATATACCCTATGGGAATTACCATATTATAAGTTGTAACCCATTTGTAGGTAAGTTTGTAATTAGCTATTTCCGCGTTGGGCCCCAAGCGATTGCTTTATACAGTGTGGGAGCAATTAACTTCATTGCACTGTCAGCGTTACCACGCACCAACCTCCTCTAATATGTTTGTACGTAATACTTAGTAATTAGTTTCAAATGTACGTGTACAAATAAACGGGCACAGCGGATCCAATTTGTGGTAACCAAATACAAAATGTTGAAGACATACAGGTTATTTTATCGCTAATTCTACAAAATTAATTATAAATTAATTTGAACCATTGTCAAAAATATTTATGTATACTAAATTGCTGGAAATGTAATATATTACGTTTAATACAAGCCTGTTTGTGACTTGTTATTTATGGACCTAACTCACAATTTGTGGCGATTGGTTACTACTTAGGAACATTTGCTTTATGTTAATTTAATATTATTTTATATCTTTATTGTTTGAGAATTACTATAGCAACGAAAATGATTGTTGAAAATTATAAATGAAATTAACGCTTGGCGTAGACCTATGTTCAGAAGTGAATGTCTTTTAACAAAATGATGATATTGAAGATGTATTCATAAATTAATATTTAATTGGTTATTTAATTGATTCGGTAACTCAAAGTACGCGTTACTACTGTGCAATAAGTTTTTTGATTTGTACTGAGTGAAATCCATAAATGTATTTTTAAATTCCAGGTGAACTTAATGCGTTGAATATTTTTACAAATACATATTAGCAAAATGTAATTATTGTTTTCAAATAATTGTTATTTTCTTGTTAATATTTCGGTACATTACTCAAACAATACACAGATAATAATTTTAGTATAATATATTGAAAACTAGTGCCAAACCAAATAGTCTTGAATTGTAAAAGATATCTTTTTACATTACCATCCAGCACTTACTGTCTATTCTCTATTTCCAGTGTTTCTAATTTTGTACCGCACTTTGTGTCATTCACAAGGTCGGTTACATATAAAATTTCAAGGTACCAAAGTAGATTATAGTAGGTAGAGTTAATTCGCTAACTACGTTATTATTATCCCAACTGAACTCATAACGAAATTGTTTAAAAAACTGAAACGAACTAGACCCATATTTTAATTTCGTGTAACACCGCTGTACTAGAGATTTTATAGGGGTATTTGTGTGACAAGCGATAGGGTTAAGCGACGCTACTATAAACGATGATTTAAATAAATGCGTAAAAAGATAATAAATATATTTGGATTATCTAGGATCTCAATAAAAAAATAAGTCTGTGTAAAATTTGTTAAGTAGATCAAGAAACCATATCAACAGTATATTTCTTCCAGTTGCTTCCAGTGGCGAAGCCTCCATATAAGACGATTCCTGCCGGCTTCCCTTTTAAAATATGCCCTGACCTCCTTATACCTATCACTGCTTGAGTGTCTACTCAAAGTCTAACTGGCCTTCCGAAACTCAAAGTATTTTTAGTCCCACCGGCATCCCTCCTCGAAAAAGTGACTGTTCGCTACTGGTCGCTTCGTTTACTATTTATGAATTAGTCTTAATTAATGTATTTGCTACAATCACCAAGCTTAGTACGTAGATTTTTCAAGCATAGAATTGGTTTAATTTTAAGCATTTTTAGCAAATTTTTAAGCATGGAAAAATATTTAAATCTAAAAGTGTCAATTCGGACACATTGTCCGAATATTTTATGTCCGAATCGTCAGCAAGTCTAATCTTATCTTATGTTATATAGGCTGCGCATTTAGTATTGGATGATTTTTCTGTACACTTCTTATAAAGACTAATATGTGTTGATTTTATAAAGTCGCGGATGACTATTGACGCTAGGGATTCATGTCTGCTAGGCTCTAATATTTTAGATATATTGATATAGTAAGTCGTTACCGTGGGCTATAAGCGTTTGCAATCGTAATTCACACTTTGCCACCTCAGAGACATTTTGCTCATATATCATGCACAGTACACTAGGTCACAATGTGCTTCGAACTACAAACCTGCAATGCACGGCGACATAACGCTGTAATATTCACCTTGATAAATCTTAACCATAAAAAATCTAATACACAAGCAAAATATAGGTATTATTAAAAAATAATAAACCTGCCTGCTTAAAAAAAAACTTATTATTGTTGTGCTGACGCTACATTGAAATTTTATAAGTAAGGGAGTGACATATATTTTATATATGTCACTCCCACAGTTAATACGAATCTAATGACATGTGCCAAAGAAATATACATACATACATACATACATACGCTCAAAACAAATTACCCTTCTAGACTTCGGCAGTCGGGCAAAAATAAAGTTTAGCTCATGTCTTAATTGACACTAAAAATTCTGATTCTGTAAGTCATCACATTGCTGAGAAAAGACTGCCCCCTCTAACCAATTTTCTTTTGTTTTGTCAAAAATAGTAAACAACGATTAACGTTATTGAGCTTTAGGTGTATGTAACTCAAATATAACTATCAAGAATAAACTTTGAAAACAAATGAGTAAATAGCACATTTAAACGCTGCCGTTCCTACTTTGTACAATACAAGTAGTGGCAAGCTGCAAGCCAGTACGCAACTTCATAATTACCTATTTCCCATTTCGCCTCAGGCCCGCCGGCTTTACTGTGAGCCTTAATTAACTGCACTATGTTGTAATATTCCAAGCTTCAGTTATATTCTAAGGAATATAACAACAAACTCGCGCTGCTCATATGTATGTGAGTGAAGGCGCTGAGTGATGAAAACTTCGCAAGAGATAAATGGATGGATTTGAAATTTCAATAGCTCGCATATTATAATTCACTTTGTTTGATATGTCACTTCATATCTTAGTATAAAGTAAATAGAAAACAATATCATGTTATTCAAGGTTATAGACTACCTGCCTCATATAAGTTTCGACAAGTCTATTTCAGTCGTAAATCGTCGAGTTTATCTTTATTGACACGTGGTTAAGGAAAACACGCGGAAAATCTCTTATATTAAAAAAGACAGTTCCCACTCTATAGAATAAGTTTTGTGCCATGGGAGTTGTGTAAATAAAGGATCCTTAACATGTCAACTTGTACAGAAGTCGCAATTTTTACGTCTACACCACTCAGGCAGTCATTGTCGCAACATACTGGCGCAGTTCTGTTAGCGGCAGTTATAAATTACCATTAGTTATATGCTACTAATATGTTTACCATCTATTATTCATAAATAGTAAGAAAAGTTGATATAAGAGCACTTCGCACGTTTGGGTGCAAATAAATTTTAGTTGCACCTCATCATGTCCTCTAAAAAGTATACGTACATACATACATACATTCACCTTCACGTGTTTTTAATCCCCGAAGACCCCGTCGGGCAGAGCTGTTTAACCACCTACTTTACACCATTTTTTGTATTTTAGGTTCCATGTAACTGGGGGAGAGCCTGTTGCTATTTATCGGGCACAATTCGAGACTCCGGGCTAATACTGATTTATCGACAGAAAAACCCAATATCACTTTACCCGACCCGGGGATCGAACCCGAGACCTCTGCGTGGTAATCTGTACACTTTGTTTTGATAGCACACTGAACATTGTGTAGCATTAAGCTAATTATAATATTTTGAGTCTATGTGCCATTACTCGTATAAGGCCGGAGTACTAACGTACACAGTAAAATTAATTGCACCTAATTGTTATTTAATGTGGTCAGGAAAAGAACTGCATGGAATTATGAACTTTATTTGTTATATCAGTAGTTTGTGTTTACAATCGCAGATATATCACTTTTGTAAACAGTATAGTGTTGTACGGTCATAGCGAAATGGACAACTTAATTTAGAGCTTGTTGACTCGATGATCTTACAGAAAATTGTATAATTTGTGTAAACAATTGTGAATCGCGCAATTAGTGTCTTGTGAAAATCGAACCTACTCCAGTCAGTCTAAACTTAGCCACAAGGTTAACTTGACCACCCACCTCACGTACTGTTTTAAACATTTAGATACTATTGAATAACCTTCCAACGACTAGGAACTCCAGTAGACTAGAGCCTATTTAGCATACAGAATACACAAGTCGACTTATAAAACGAGACGCTCTTGTTAACAAGTTAAAACAGTGGAGGCCAAAACTTTAATTTAGAGACACGATATTTGCGAACGGAAACACCCCCCTTCCTTAACCCTCGCGCCGCCGCCCAACTGTCAACTGCAAAGAGCTTTCGTGTAAGGAAATTTAAGGTTGGTCACGCGGACCAATGACGGCAGTCTAGGGTTCACAACATGGATATATGGACACTGGATTTACTTGGGTGTTTGGATGGCCGCCATCGTACTTTATTTTCATTACACTGCTGTGAATAGCCGCGAGACAAAGTCCTTACAATGTTGGCAAAGGAATTCCTAAGTAATGACACACAAGTAAATTCGGAGACTGTTTGTTTCTGCTTTAATTTGTGTTTATTTAAGTTCGTAATGGGACCATGCTTTTGACTTTGGCTACATTTCAGTTAAAATTCAAGAATGTTAGTTCTGTTTTGATGTCCACTTTATAACAATTATAATATGTGGACCTATCACACACCGTGATAGTTGATATCATTTTAGTTCTCTAATTAATAAAAGTTTCAGGGCCAGTACCACTGCCAGAGCTGGCGTAATTCTAATGATACGAAATACAATATGATCTAATTCGGTACTAGACTTAATTGCATCAAAACCCAGAACAAATTTGATAGTCAAAAACGTATAATTAAAAGGAATGAAAAGTTCAGAAATAATCAATTAAGGAAAAAAATGAATACTGTATGTGTATTAATTTTTGCACATCAAAATCTTTTCTATGACCTTGAAAGAAGATTAATCAACGCACAATATAGAAGATGTGCGAAGTAAATACGACTCACACTAAGAATAGTTTAAAAACCAACCTTTGACCTTGACTGTGTCTTATCTCAATCGAATCATCATTAGACGTTTCTATTTTAGTGATAAAAATAGAATGTTTTTGTGATTCGTGTGAAAACTACCGATATATCTATTGTTAGGCAATAAACTAGTGATTAATATTATAGATACAGTTACAATAATAAAAGATGATAATAAATATGTCGGAGCGCTTGTGTAATTAAGAGTAAAGTAACGTGTCGCTTGAATTTTAATTAAAACGACTACATAATTGTAAGTATTTTGAAATATTATCTAAAAAAACACATGTTATTTCATGCTACAGGTATACGCATGTGTTCATTACTTGTTGTTTTAACAGCAAGTAATAAACACGCTTATGTATGTAACTGAATGACAAGTTTTTGTTTTCTCTTTAATTCCGTAAATTAATTCTGTGGACTTTTCACTAACTTAAGCCTGCTTAGGTACTGCTAAAGTCAATAATGTATTGTAGATTTTATTTATTTAAAAATATTTGTGCAAAGCTTTTTAAGATAGTAATGTTTTTTTTATCTTGACTTCAATAACGTTTCAAGTTTTACTTTAGTAGTGGTCGCCAGTAAAATTTGTGGTCCACCTTGTTGCCCGACTGCCGAAGTCAAGTAGAGTAATGTTTTTCGAGCGTGTGTATGTATGTATGTATGTGAGTATGTATGTCTATTTCTTTGGCACGCTGTATACAGCCTAAATGTCTTAATAGATTTTAATATAATTATGAGGTGTGATTAGATTTTGTTTTTTAAATATATATATTGTTTGTCATGAATAGTAAAATATGTGGTGCGGATATTTACATTATAAAAACAAAAAGTCATCGTATCAAACCACTGGCATTGTGGGTCTCACTATGGTAGCTTTGTTAAATGCCTTATCACACTGAAAAGGACGAGAATCAAAATTAAAAGGAAATACATGCACTGTTAAATTTATAAACAAATGGTTAAAACGCGAAAAGAATAGCCAAATTATGTTTTAAAATCCTTTAGACACTAATATTATGCCTCGTTATTTACTTGAACTGTAACTACAACAAATAAGTAGTACACCAAACCCCTAATCAACATCCACTTATGACATTTCCATTAAAATTTCACATCTATATTCTAGGTTAGGACAAACACGCTATGTTTACGTCAAACTGTCTCAGCTTTGAGATTCAGGTTTTAAATTAGTGCAGACTGTTCGGAAAACAAGAAGGAAACCGGCCTTAATCTGTTTAGATCACGCGATACTAACGTAACGTAAATTGTAACGTTATGTACCACAGCCGTCGCAATGGAAGTTATAGTTACAGAACCACTATTTGTATGCCGTTTACGTTTTGGTGGTGAAAAATGATTGTGAATTGATTCACAATCGGTAACAAGCACTTATATTCCTGGTTAAGTGTTTAATATATAATTATGATGATATGGAGAATTTGTTTTGTATTCCTGTTGATGAGTTATTTTGATTAGTCCTAAGAAAATCACTGTATCAGCAGTAATAGAATTTATACCTTAGTGTCCTCTAGTGTTTTATATGGTAGAAGATGGAAACGACATGGCTACTCGTGTTCTTTGCGCTAATAAGTATCATGGACCGCTTACTTTTCAAATATTATTAATAAAAATACAGACGTTTACGTTGAGAAGAAATGAAAGAAATATAATTTTTCATAAAAATTTACTTGGCCAACGCAGCGCTGTAGCATGAAAGCTCGTGGGACATTCCAGAACATTTTCCTGTCTATCTCGTTTAGTGTTGACTTTTATTTATTGTAGCGACCTTCAACAAGTAAATTACCTTCATTTAAACATAACAAATGAACTAACTGATTAATTATGAAAGATTTGGATTAAAAAAAAAAGAACGAGAAATATTGCAATTATGTTGTACTAGCTGCACCCCACGGCTTCACCCGCGCATAAAATATGTTTTTCATTTCTCATACTCGGAAAGTAGTGTTGTTTTGATTTGATTATTGGGTGGAAGATGCTGCTTTCCTTTCATAGGGAGGGAAAAACTCATACAAATTCATCCCGACCCTCGGGCCGGAATGAACTTAAAAAATAGAACAACTGTCAGATGTGAAGTTTTATGTAAAAAAAAAATTAATTTAAAAAATGTCATGCATGACTTTCTAAACAGCCAGTGTGAATTTAGCGCAAACTTCTTTGAGCGGAATAAGCCGCGAGTGCCGCGACAATTACGCGGCGAGCTGCGAGTTCCATATTTAAAATTTAAAAAGTCAACACATATTGGAGGGATACTAAAAACTGTTTAATTTCACGAATTGTCCTAATTTGACAATTAATTTTAAATAGGTACTACTAATATAATATTATTAATAAATAGTTTAGATAAACAACTAGTTTTATTTTCCTCATATTCTAAATGAAAAGTAGAGTGTTTGCCACGGGTAAAAGAATCAATTCCTACTCGGACTATAGCCGTCTAACTACCTCGGGAATTGATTCTTTTCAACCCTAGGCTAACAATCTACTATTGCTGTATCCCTCAGGAAACAGACCGATCGGGATAAAAAGTCCTATGTCCGTCTCCGGCACCGCATCTATCTACATACCAATTTTAATCGAAATCAGTTCAGCCTTCTAGGCGCTGAGTTGTAACAAACACAAACACACACACACAAATTTCGCATTTACAATATTAACAAGATTTATTATAACTCACCATTATGTTATTTCTTCCGAGGACGTGTAGGCTCAGAAATAATCATCCCTCTGTGGTTTATCTCAAAAGCTATGACGTAAATAAAGTTTAAAAATAGCACTACCTACACAGTAGGCAGAGCTTGTTATTTATTTGAAATACAGCAAAATTTCACTAATGATGTCTTTGGAATTGTAACAACTAGACTGAATAATTTTTATTACGTTCTCGAAGGCCGCAGTCATAGCAACACTACCGGTGTAAGTTTTCTGTTCCTTTTAATTTATAGACCATTATACATTGACTCAGTTCTATCATTAAGTACAAGTGAACTTAATTTTTTCACGCGCTAAAAGCGTCTGGCGTATACGAAAGGAACAATGCTAAGTAAAGGTTTCTACTTAATTGTGTCCCCATAGACACTTGGTTCGTTGATTACTTTAGACAGTATTTTTTTAGGTTTAGGTTTATAGATATTTTAGTCTCAATAAAAACAATACATGTTACGGTAGTGGATCCACGCTGGTTTCAGCATGAATGGGGCGAATCATCCGGGGAAGTACTACCCTCTCATAGAAGATCGACGTAAGAGTAGTAGTATCCGTACTACTGCGTTTCGTTCGGTGAGTGAGAGCGCCGGAGGCCCAATTTCCCCGCTTTCCTCTTTCCTCATCTCCCTCATTCCCTTACCCTTACCCCATTCCCAGCCGCCATAGTGGATGCCACCATACCAGCAGTTTAAGACGATGGCTTTTGGTATGGTGGACACCACTTCTGGATTCCACTGACTGCTTACTATCTAGCGGGGTGGAGTTACTATGGTAGGCTGATATAAAAAAAAATATCACTTATTTGAGAAGTACGGGCAAACCCAGTTAAATTGTTGTCTGTTCACACCACATTGCACAGAAATACCACAGTTCAATAATACAGTTTTTTGTAGCAATATGCAAATTGAGGCAGCATGGCAAGCACACTTTTACTTTTTATTTTTTTTTACAACATAGCAAGCTGTAATTAATTACTTATAGAGTTAAGTGTAATCCCTGTGTCACTTTGCATGCTACTTGAAAATGTAACTTACAAAAAAATTAATAACCTGGCGATTAAAAAGAGTGGCCTGAGTTTCTTGCCAGTTCTTTTCATGGCTCTACCTCGTCAGCAAACTGGCCGTAGGTTAATTGGCGAACATTTTTTTAATTTTTAACGTTCATAAGTGTTAATTTAATTAACTTATATGAATAAATAATTTTGACTTTGACTTTGAAGTCATTTGATTATTAAGAATATTCTAATTCGACAAGTTTTCTCAAAACTCTAATACAAAAACTTCATCATAACAAATTTGAGTGGTGCAAATTGATGCCAATTAATTATACAGTACAATGCAACAATGCCCAAAGCAGTTCGCAGCAATGCAAAGTGTCGAGGGCACGCTTCACGGACGTCCACAGGCTTGAGAACAATTCCATATGTCTTAGATTTATTGGTTATGGATAGTTTGGTGCTGATATATGAAACAAGCAATATAATAGAAAGCAATTAACATAGGCGCTGGACTTGTCTGCATTTTTATTCAACTTAGGTAGGTAGTAAAAAAGCATACATTCACACACAGGATTCAGCTGGTAAAAAAATGTTAGATTACACACTCTAAATGTAAAAGTAATAGTACAAACGATAATATTTCAAACAAAATATGTAATAGAAGGGGATCATGAAATGACTTCATAAAGTTCAAGTAGGTATACCAAACTTGTCCAGTAGCCTTTCTTCAAGTTTCATAATTACTTCTAAAGATTATCCAGCACTTGCAATCTAAGTGTTGGAAGTCCGTCTCAGTTATTGTCGCCGGAGTGGCGAGCACAATCGAGTAGTTAATTACGCTAGCTCCCTGAAGGGCTACGTATCGGAGGGTTATAGCCAATTATAAAGTTTGTACTTCAACGGCCAGTTTCTGTAGACCTTTCCACCCTCAAATATTTCGTTAGTAATAAAACTGACTGAAGGGAAAACGATAAAAAATGATAGAGGTCGATGTAAACTGGATAAATGTTCGTCCTATGTTTACGTTTAGGTGAAAACCAGATCTGAAAGTTTGTTCTAAACAGTGTTTCATGTTTGCATTTTGTCGCGGGTGTGAAAAATGAAGTTTTGTAATTTGTGTGAATTCAAGCTTACATTGAGTTAGCAAACGGGAATTTGTTTGGAGCATGTTTCGTTGTTATAATAATTGAGAAAAAGGATGAAATATTTTGTAAGCGCTAGTTCTACCTATATTATATAAAGCGAAAAAGTTTTTTTGAACGCGCTAATCTCCCGTTTATGAGGAAGGTTATAGGCTAAGTAACATCATGCTATTGGCGACGGGAATAAAGCAGTAAGCAAAGACGCGGGTGAAACGGTGCCGTGGATAGCTAGTGACGATCAGTACAGTTTTACATTCTAGTTAAATCTTATGTAAGGCTGATTGCTTAAAATATTTACATCACGTTCGAGGTAGAAACTCTGAGGGCTTAGTATGAGTTTGCGATCGACGCGTTTATGACGTGTGGTGCTCCGATTGGCCTGCTCAAAACTTTTAACCAATTAGAGAGCCAAACGCGGTAAACGTTTCGATCGCGATAACATAAAAACAACTCGCACTCGGCACCCTGATAGCATAGATAGTACCTAGTGCGCTAGAATGGTATCCCGAGAAGCGCAATTTCGAGTCCTGCTTCAAATTTAATTTTTTTTTTACATATTAATAAGCTGAACCAATGCAAACCTGATTCAAAAATACATATTCATTATAGTAATATTTACTTACTTAACATTCCACTCACAAAACATGAAACACAACAGAACCTTCTAATTAATTCACTTTTAATCAACAACTTTGTTAAGAATATTAACATCTAAATATATCTTTCAAACCCAATTAATATAAGAGAAGGTTAATCAAGAGCCATTATAAATATCGGCTCGATAATTACATTTATATAGGGTGGCGACAAAATAAACAGATTACAGTGGCGCGGCGCACGTAAATATCTTTTGACGTGTGAACACCCTTAATTGGTGTCGTATGCCTTTACCTTGCCTATAATGACAGCGTCTGGTCTCATTATATGGAAGGGTAAGGATTGGTAATTAATAGCTTTGAAAGTAAGTTTAGGTAAGACAGTATATTATTTGGCAACATCACGGCAACCACAGTTTGCGACTTCATGTTGCAAGCGTTGAGATTGAGTATATTAAATGTGTCATCTTTTAAACAATGATTATTTACTAGCTTAGATTTTAGATATGTTTTGTTTTTATTGGCAACCAGACTGATTTTCGGGATAAAGGTTGCCTATGCCCGTCTTAAGTATCGAATTTATGTACACACCAATTTTCAGTTTGTTTTCAGAGTGCGAACAGACACACACACAAACCTTTGCATTTTTTTTTTTTTTTTTTTTTATTTATTTATTTATCTTTTGGACAACCAGTAGTTGTTACACTGTTTGACATAATTTACATTTAAAAACACATAAATAGTTACTAAGTGCACAACATTTTAAGGTGTCACAACATGCATTAGAAGGTAACATTTATAACACACTAAAAATAAATTAAAATAAATTATAAATTATAATTGGAGTAAACACATAATAAAATAAAAATAAAATATAATTAATTGATAAAAAAAAACTATACAAAAATATAAAATTAAAACATTAAACGTACACAATGGAATAACATTTTTAATTATTTTTGTATTTTTCTATTTTGAGATCTAATTTGCACAATTTTAACCTAATCTTAATCTAAACGACCTTTTAACAGCACTCTTGAACGTGGATAGCCTGTCAGCAAACACATCCACCTCTCCGCCAATAGCATTATATGCTTTAGACAACCGGTGTATGGGTGAGAATTGTTTTAAATTAGTCCTAGCAAATGGCTGGTGCAACAATCCTAAATTGGTTAGCGCACGCCTAGGTAGACGACGAGGGACACGCAATTTAAAAGATTCCAGGAGGGATGGGCAGTCAATATCACTTCTTAATATTTTATAAAGAAAAGTCATATCAAGAATTTGTCTTCGACATGACAGGCTATCCATTCCAAAGTGCCGTAACTTGTCGTTAGTGGATGGCAATTGTTTATGCAACTTACATGAAAATGCCAAGTGTCTCAGAAATCGCTTCTGGATTCTCTCTATTCTTAATTGATGTATAATATATTGAGGCGACCAAACTACAGAGCAATATTCAAGATGACTGCGTACGTAAGTATTATAAATAGCAATTTTTGTGGCTGGGTTGCGAAATAGTCTACCATTACGTATTATAAAGCCCAACATTTTAGACGATTTGTTAATGAGGTTGTCGAAGTGAGGTATGAAAGTTAATTTGGAATCAAAAAGAACGCCCAAATCCCGTAACTCTGTTTTTTCCTGAAGCACTGTACCATTGATGTGATATTGGGTCTTTATTACGTTGTGGTTGCGGGTGAACGTGATGGAAAAGCATTTATTAATATTTAAGGACATATTGTTAATAGCACACCAGTTACTTATAGAGTCAAGGTCTTTTTGTAGTAAATCACAATCCGGTGATTTTGTTATGGTTTTACATATTTTTAAATCATCCGCAAACAGATAAGCTCTGCTAAACTTGATGGCATAAACTATGTCATTTATAAACAAATTGAACAGCCAGGGACCTAAATGGGAACCCTGGGGGACTCCGGAAGTGGATGTGTATGTCTTGGAAAAAAAACCCTTAACTACAACATATTGTATCCTTTCAAATAAGTAAGATTGGAACCATTTTAAGAGGGGGCCGCAAAAATATATTAGTATAAAATTAGTAAGATTAATAAGTAAGAAGTATTTATACGACATAAATCTCTCCTCCACCTTAAAACATCCTTCTTTGACTGCTTTAGAGCTGCTCTTATTCTTACAAATGTGACCGACATTGACAACTAAGAAAAGATGTATGTATGATGATGTATAATGACCGTGCCGAAGAGCCTTGCGGTAGCAACCATGAAGCGGTGCATGCAGCGTAAGCAAGCTGATCACACCACGGTTTGATCCTGGGGTAAAACAGCCAATTCAAAAAAGATCGTTAAGCGATTCACCCCGCGGGCGAATATTTTGTGATGTGAGAGGAACGACTCATCAACGAACTACAAATAGTTGGCAGAAAGAAACAAGTTAGTATAAAACCATCTCATTAATAAATATATCAAAATATAGCAGGACTTTTTAGTGTGTAATCATCTCATCAATAAATATACCTAAACATAGCAAGACCTTTTTACAATAACAGTACGATTTCGAACATATATGTAACGTTACCTAATAATAACGTTTTATTTTACCACGAGAAACCCGACACTCGATGTAATTACCATCCCAATTGCTCCTTACGAATGCTTGTATTTTCCTTAACCATAAGTTTGACTCGGTTACGTAATGAACTCACGTACACGTGTCATATAGTCTTGAATCTATTTCTGCTCCTGGATTGTCGTAAGAGGCGACTAAAGGAACATCTTACTTTTTTTTTATATTTGGTGACAAACAAGCATACGGCCCACTTGATGGTAAGTTACAACCAAGCCGTTGCCGACCACGGAGAAGAGGATGAGGAAGGAAAAGGGAAACGGAAGAGGACCGAGGGGGTATTTGGGCTGCCGGCGCTCTCACTCACCGAGCGAAACACATTAACGTGAAAACTAATATTTCTTACGTCGAGGGTAGTACTTCCCGGTCAATGCAGCCCATTCATGCTGAAACCAGCGTGGATCTAATATCGTGCAAACTTAATTATACACCAAATGTAACTTTACTGCTATCATCAATCCACTTGCCAAGCGTGATGACTATTGTAAACCTGCCTTTTGTACTAGCACTATTCAGGCTGATGATGTATCATGTTAATAGTAAATATGTTTTCTAATCTTTTCTTTCAAAGGTCATGTATTAGTTAAAATACAATTTTAGGATTACGTTGTAATTTTGTAATTGTGGATTAGAGAGAAACATAATCACTTTACAAAATTATGTTTAAGCTATGTAAGTGCACAAAAAATTTTGCACGCCATGGCTAAACGAATATTGTCTCATACCCGGTTGATAGCGTAAAATATTTGAGTTGTCAGAATATATATGAGACCGAGGCTTAATTTTTACATCATAACCATCATATTATGCCGAAAGACGTCCACTGCTGGACACAGGCCTCCCCTAATTTTCGCCACCTTGGTCGGTCATGAGCCGCCCTCATCCATTGGTTACCCGTCACCCTTATAAGGTCGCCGGTACACCACAATTTTTACATAAATTACCTATATATTAATCGTCAAGTAACAATTTTATACTCTAGAGACTCGATTAAAGAACGTTAACTGCGAACGTATATGTAACAGTTTAAACTAAATACCATATACTTACGTAATAAGATATGATAAACCAAGCTGAAACTGCGAGTTCAAGACATTACTTTAATTAAAGTTGTAAGGCTGAATGAAATTAAAGCATCGCTCTTATGTTTGAGATAGTAATGGGAGAACTGAGAACAAAATTCTATGCTAGCATTTTTATTTTATTTTGGTTTGCCTATAGTTTTAAGTGTATTGCCTGCATCACTTTGCATGCTACTTGAAATTGTAACTTACAAAAAATTTTAATAACCTGGTGATCGAAAAGAGTGTTCCGAATTTTATGCCAATTCTTATCATGGCCCTATTCTACGTCAGCGAACTGGCTGTAGGTAAGTAATTGGCGGACATTTTGTAATTGTTCATAAGTGTGAATGACGTGCACTGCAGGACATATATATATACAGGCCTTCCTAAATTTTGCCAATTAGAACTTCCTGAGCGACAAACCTTTCAGAAAATATCATCCGTCTGTGTACAAAATGTACCTACAAATTTATTATTAATTCAAAACCAACCAAACTGGTATAAACAACACGGATACATACAATATTTTTCATTAAAACCCAAACGCGTAGAACACAAACAAGAACCAGCACAACAATATTTTTGTTGGAGTACAAACAAAACAAATGCCTGGCGTACTGTGCAAACACTACGAGGCTACAGTTTACAGTTGATGTAATGTCGGTTCAAATCAATTCATTGCTGTTCTGTTCTACAACGATGTACGTACGAAGAAAAGAGGAAAATAGTAATTGCAGTCAGCAGGGAACGCTTAAGTTTGTGTTTATTAATCACACAGAATGAAGTAAGTATCACGTAAAAGTAGTAATATAATTTTTTTTGGGATGCAGGACTTTGGAAGAAAAATTACGCCTATAAGATTACTTCGTTTTCAGTATGTGTGCATGTCAAGAACCTTTCTCTGAGATAAACGTAGCTCAAATAAAGCTAAAATTAAATAAATGAAATCTACGGTCTTTTAAGAACTTAAGAAATTAGGGTGAAAATGAAAAATTAAGCTCCTTAGCATACCCAATGGAGTACACTGGCGTTTTAGTTGCATACATTCGCAAATTCATAATAATTATTTACTGTACCACAAATTCTAACTTTAACGTTTTTTTATGATGATTTTTTTATGTTAGCCTACCAAAGTGAATCAACCCTGCCCAATGGTAAGCAGTCAGTGAAATCCAGTAGTGGCGGCCACCATTCTAAAAACCATCGTCTTAAAATGCTGGTATGGTGGCCTCCACTATGGCGGCTAAGAATGGAGTAGGTGAAGGGAATGAAGGAGGTGAAGAAAAGAAAGGGGGAAAAGCTCTAAACGTTACCACTTATTTCTACAAAAAAGTTATTGCTTTTAATTTCAACCAAAGTCAAACAAATCTACAATGTTAATAAACTCAATCAATGAGAAAATTTCAACTATATTCATTGCGAAGTAACTAATCACATAACTAGGACTTTACTGAATAGGATCAATTAAATTGCACTACAGCAAATCAAGGCTTGTATTAGCTCGTCTCTCGGAAGTACGCTTTATAATATTGATAATTATATTATATATAATATCCGCTAATATAACTTTGACAAAGATAAGATAAATAAAAATAAAGAAAACTTTCAGTTAATATTAAAAAAAACGGTATTGTATGTATAACTCATACCTGATAGTTGCTTATATTTTTAGCCTATTGAAATCTGTGAATATAGGTGTATTTATAATAAGAATAATAAAAACGTTGTCTCTTCTTTAATACCAATATTAAAATGGCACGTACGAATGCACAAATATTAGTTTACCCAAGTTATACACAACGTTTGCTCAAGCTTACTCTTTCACTAATAACAGAATAATTTGACGGACTAAACTTCCTAAAGGATCAATTGAGTAAGGTTTCAGATTGTTACGAACTATTCCGATTATTAGTAATGGAAAACGGATCGACAGGACCCCATCATGAAAGCAAATTAAGTGCAATTAAGAGTTTATGGGTTATTATGTAAAATTAGGAACAGTACGAAACTCAATAGAACGAAAGTTATTACCTACTGATAAAAGAGGTAGGCGACCGGTGGATAAGGGCAGCTTATGGCTGATCAAAGTAGAAATATATAAAAGAGCTTATGATCAGTGAACGTATTTTAATTGACATGAAATACATAGCTCTCTTAAAATGAAGTCGATAAATAAACAATTTGTGTTAATTAAGATTTTGTTATTATCTATGCTCACAAATAAGCAGATAGTCTTTGCGATAAGTATGTAAGTGTGTAAATAAGTATGCGTTGTACCATCACATAGCTTCTCGGGTGAACGAAATCACTGTGATGAAACCTGAAATAAATTCCCAAAAGATAAAAAGAGTTATTTACAACTTTACAGTAACATTGACGCATTATTGCATAGTATTAGTAAGACATGTAACAAAACCTTAACAGACATCCTATCGTAGCGTATTACCTACTGATAAAAGAGGTATGCGACCGGTGGATAAGGGCAGCTTATGGCTGATCAAAGTAGAAATATATAAAAGAGCTTATGATCAGTGAACGTATTTTAATTGACATGAAATACATAGCTCTCTTAAAATGAAGTCGATAAATAAACAATTTGTGTTAATTAAGATTTTGTTATTATCTATGCTCACAAATAAGCAGATAGTCTTTGCGATAAGTATGTAAGTGTGTAAATAAGTATGCGTTGTACCATCACATAGCTTCTCGGGTGAACGAAATCACTGTGATGAAACCTGAAATAAATTCCCAAAAGATAAAAAGAGTTATTTACAACTTTACAGTAACATTGACGCATTATTGCATAGTATTAGTAAGACATGTAACAAAACCTTAACAGACATCCTATCGTAGCGTATTACCTACTGATAAAAGAGGTATGCGACCGGTGGATAAGGGCAGCTTATGGCTGATCAAAGTAGAAATATATAAAAGAGCTTATGATCAGTGAACGTATTTTAATTGACATGAAATACATAGCTCTCTTAAAATGAAGTCGATAAAATAAACAATTTGTGTTAATTAAGATTTTGTTATGAAATTGAAATACATAGCTGATCAAAGTAGTAAGACATGTAACAAAACCTTAACAGACATCCTATCGTAGCGTATCCCAGTCAGTTCACTAAAGAAATAATTTATTTTCATAAACACTTTATAAAGACGTAATTTAATCGTTCCTAGAAATGAAAATTGTCGACATGAGACGTTTCACAGATTCGTATGAAGCAGTACTTACTCATTATGTTAAGTCAAAGGAATTAAAAGGCCGAGTCTACCGACTCATAGAGCTGTAGCCTTAAGTTAGGCGTGAATATGCACTCTCTTTATTCCACCTCAATGTTGGTTCAATAGGGCCATAGAGTCAGCGACTGTAGAGAATTTACCGCTTTTTAATAATAAAGTAAGACTATTATTGTTTCACTGCAGAATGAAGACCTCTTCTCAGATAGCGCAAGTATTGATAGCTGGAAGTAGATTCGCAATTTTAGGCTTATGTTTGTTATATACTGTCTAGGTTTCTTCAAAATATTCTCACTTTGTTCCTGTTCATGGTAAATTAAGCATAGAATTTAATACAATTACGTTAATACTTGACTAGCGGAGTCTACTAATTTTTACAAGCTTTTGCAATTTGCAATAAAACTTTATAAGCGTTTGTCAAAAGTGTAGGAGTTTATTGGTTTTTGATCATATTTTTTAGAAAACTTATTTTTTTATTCAGATCTGCAGTATTCCTAACTGACTTTATGGCCCCGAATAAGGAGTTCTTTCACGAGTATGTCTCGGCAGTAATGAGCCCTCACATCGCTTTTGAAACTAAATATGCCGCAAACAGCAAGTGTAGCACAAAATTTTGTTCCGAATTTCTCCTTTGTAATGGCCGTTAGTTTGTAATTTTAGATGTAATCGACGTTTAGAGAACAGTTAGGGTGTCTAAGAAATTGTTATCGATTCTAGATAATGAATAAATGCCATTATGTAGATTCGCTAATAATTCATCAATTCGCCAATGGCAAATGCCATCTGGTATTAAGCCCTCCCATGTATACATGCAGTTCATAAAGTTTTAAAATAAATAAATGATTCTAAGTAAAGTTGCTGTACCCGTTATAAAATAAGTAGGTATCGTACCACGTTATCAACTTAGAAGACGACGTTCACTCTAGGTCATAAATCTCTCGTAAGCGTTTGCTATAGTCACTGCGCTTAGCAAGCAGCTTGATTCATTCTGAAACCTTTTTGCCCGACTGCGAAGTCAAGGAAGGTAATGTTTTTGAACCGTGTGTATGTATGTATGTATCTATGTTTGTCTATTTCTTTGGCACGCTCTACAGCCTAAATGGCTAAATGGATTTTAACGTATGAGGTGTCATTAGATTCGTATTGATTGTGGGAGTGACATAGGGCATATACAATTTCAATGTAGCGTCAGCTCGAGAAGAAAAATGGGTTTCTTTCTTTTTACTTTGTTTTAGGCAGGCGGTCTTTTTGATTTTAATAGTATATATTGCTTGTTTCCGTGTATGGAATATTAAGTTCATATCAACAGGGGCAGCGTATCAAGAAAGTTGTAGAAACAAAAACATTTTTATCGTCCTACAAGACTAGTATAACTTTAATACAGCTTTCCTTCTAAGAATCCATTCACAATTCAGGTGTTATTTTCCATTATTCACATCAGTTACGTGCTAAGTGTACCTACGACACACATCCCAGACATCATACTTCAGTCTTAAGTTACTGCTCGCTTTTCGTATAAAACTGTAATAAAAGTATTTTTGCTGAATTTTCCATGAATTTTCGTGACATTTTCTACGTTGCCTAAACTTTCCAACGAGTACGCGATCTGACTGGAATACTAGTTATAGGTTAGATAATAGGAACTGTTTTAAAGTTTTAGGCAATCGACTCAGAATTATTTAATATGATTAATATTTTGTTTTTAGCCCAGTATGTAAAACCACTACAACTCTGTATGACTTAAGAAGCGACGAAAGATGTACTAAAAAAACATCGCATAAGTATTAGTATATTCTTTCATTCAAAGGTGTTTTTAAATATACGTCACCATGATCTGAGGCTCATGAGGGACGTCATGAGTTTGATAATGCGACTCAAAAATTCTTTACACAACAAAATAATTCCAAATTTCAAATTCTATAAACAGCTCGTGTAATCCACTTAGTCAATGATGTTAACCCAGTTTACTGAAGCACCTCGAGGAAAGCTTGAGGAGATCACAACGCCTTCTATCTAGTACGTGCTTAAGTAAAATATTATTAGGTCGGAATCTAGTTAGGCACACGCGTTCTGCCGGGACATCACCGGCGGGCGAATCGTTATGAATAAGAACAAGAAGTTATGAAAATTGTTTTTGACGATCCCATTAGCATTATTAGATGCGTTTGTCTCACAGATACTGATATTTATTTAGGACAAAGTATACATACTTTGTTGGATGTCCTAAATACGGTCCTAAAACTGTCCGTTTCCGTCGCTTAAAACTATCACTTAATGCTAGTTAAGTTTGGTGCTACTTTACTCAGCATTATTGAAAGGGCATGCATAAGGTAATCCATACTAATATTATAAATGCGAAATTATCTCTGTCTGTCAGTCTGTTACGCTTTCATGCCTTAACCACTGAACCAATTTTGATAAAATTTGGTATAAAGATAGATTAGACCTTGGGGAACTACATAGACTATTTTTTATTGCGAAAAAATGGCTGGATAGGGGTTAAAAAAGGGGATGAAAGTCTGTATGAAAAATCAACGTATAAACAGATATAACCGACATTCACGCGGGCGGAACTGTAGGCAACAGCTAGTTAGAAATATATAAAATTACTCAAACACTATGATTTAAATATAGGTATATAAAACAGTTCTCTCTAGTTTGAACTTTGGGAACTAAATTTTATTAACTAGCATTACGCGGCGCGGTTTGCTTACTGCTCTGCTCCCGTCACCAGTAGCATGATGTTACATAGCCTATAATAACCTATACGAGAACAGGGCTATTATACGTAAAAGCAATTTTCAAATCCGAATGGTAATTTCTGAGATTAGCGCGTTCGAACAAACAAACAAACTCGTTCGCCTTATGTAATAGTATAGATTGCACTGTCACCAGTTAGACAAATGCACGTTCATTCTTGTTCTGTACAAATTACAATAACCTTCTTTTACGAGCTTAAAGTGGACACGGTTAGCCTCATTGGTGACATGCACTGTGTAAATAGCTGGAGAGAGTTTGAAGTTGAGATTGACAGTATAAAGACTTTATTATTTGCAAATTGGCTATACAAATAACGTATCTAGCTTTGTGAGCGTATACGTTACGAATACACATTAAATTAGAAGAGCTGAATTTAATAAATATAAATGTTCTATATTTGTATGTATCAAGATGACTTTATCTGAATGATGATAAACGTGTATAAAGAATTAGTGTGATCCTGGAATGCAACCATTCCAAATAGCCGTCATGGCAAATTGGTAGATACTTTTTTAATTAATAATAACAACTAAACACCAACAAATAATTTCGTAGCTCTTGCTACGATGATATGCTACGTAGCTACGTCGTAGCCTTAGGGCGTTGTTATACTGTTACTAAATTAGTGAGGACGTGGCGTCTTGACCTATTTTAAGGAACACGTTGCCACTTGTTAACTCCGACACTAACGACCTAAAGCCTGTTATATCCGTACACGTGAGGTAAATAAATAGAGGCTCTTATTTAATTTTGTTACTCACAAGACTTTGCTTACGTCACGAAATGATGTAGGTAAATAACGATTATCGTTAAATTTAGGTATGTTATAAAAGGTAAAAATTATTTTATGCTGTAAAGAATATTTTGCTCAAGTACACATTTAAACTCCAATAGACTTTTGTGTAGTGGCTAAGGCACCCGCTTCGTAAACACGAGGTAGTGGGTTCGAATCCGGGCAAGTACCAATGTGATTTTTCAAATCATATGTACTTTCTAAGTTTATCTTGGACATTTCTGAATGACGGTGAAGGAAAACATCGTGAGGTAACCTGGACTTAAAAGTCTGAAATTGCCAATTCGCCTTGAACAAGCGTGGTGATTAATGCTCATACCTTCTCTATATGAGAAGAGGCCTTTGCCTTGCAGTGGGACAGTAAACGGGCTGGTATTATTATTATTATTTTAGACTTTTGAGATGCAACGTAAAAATTTTAAATCGGTTAAAAAGTAGAACATATTCACTGTATTAATGTTTAAGGTTGTATACAAAAAAATGTATAAAAGAATAGAACAACATAATTTAACTTAGCTATAACTATTAAAGTCGTACCATATCTTTATTGGTTTTTTGTATGTACATTGTAGCTACTCTCCCAGACGGGCTGATCGAAGTTTCCTAAGAGACATAAAATGAATGATTTATGATAGTAAGTCGCGTCCATCGCTAGTAAGTACCTCTATAATACAGTTAGGGATCTTAGTGAAAGCACAATGTAATTCTTATTCTTATTTATAGAACAATTTTGAATTTTATCAATTCATCTTATAGTGCCCAGGTAAGAATGTTCCCAACCGTTAAATTTGCGGATATCGCTTCTGAAAATAAATATATGTATAGAAATACATCAATCTTTTGAAATCCCATTCGTATTCCATTCCATTACATGGTAGCCAATAGCTGACGAATCTTAAACGTAATATGCCCTTTTGAAATTAGAAAATTATAAATAATTCTAATTCAATACCGCAATCAAACAAAGCTTGGTAAAATCATCTGTCTGTTTAACAATAGTCAGAACACTTGATCGGAACCCAATTGTGCGGCAATGAACATTTAGACAAGAGGCTTACGCATTTACATACACTACGAGAACAATTACTACTAATTTCATGTATTGTTTATATTGATGTATTGTTTATACCATTAAACAATTTATATCATAACCTATTGATTGTGTAAAGAACAAGACTACCCGGAATATTAATTCAATTTAATTATTTAGTCATCCAATCAACCTTGTTATGTGCGTAATATGAAGATACAAGTGAACAGTGTTAATAATCAAGCACTGAAACAATTGAATTATTATAGTGTTAGCATTTGTAACGAATGAAATAAAACCTTGATATTATTATACAAATATTTTGAGGAAAATTATACAAAAGAAATAAAATACAACACAGAAAGTCAGCTCGTTTTCAAATTTCAATTTTCCATAAGTGGGCAGTCCGGACAACGTCTAATTGCCGGCTATGGCGTTCGTGGTGGACTCAAGTTCTGTTAAAAGGAGGTCTAATTAAAGAGGCAGGCCAACAATTATGCTACACGCAAAAACTCGTGTATCTACCACGATATGAGCGTTGAGGTTTCAGGAAAATTAAATAACTTTCAAAACTAGAACTGTAGTTTTTGCTGTCAGAATATGTTTTATTTTTTATTATTTTCTTTGCAAAATACAATTGCCGCATTAACGAACAAGTTTTCAGTCACGGAAGATTAAAACTGCATAATTTTATAACAAAAAATATAATGAGCACAAATATTTCAGTTCGATTTCGAGTTGCAACTTGAATTCGACTTCATGGTAATGGTTACGGATAGTAGCTAGACGACACCTTATCCACTACTGTATATTTGATAAACTCCGTTTTTTTTAATATGCATATAATAAGCAAGCATGGTGAATAATGCTCATGCCTTCTCTGTATAAGAGGAAGCCTACAATGATATAATCATAAACTGGTATTACTCACAATTGAAGTGTTCATCTACCATCTATACTATAATATAGTAATAATAAGGGAAACATTCGATTTTTTGTATGTTTGTTTGTAGCGATTTAACTACAATACTACTCGTCCGATTTAAAAAATTCTTTCTTCTTTAGAAAACTACAAATATGACGGCTAACATAGGCTATATTTTATTATGTTCAACCTTATAAGCAATTTTCAAAATTAATTTTCAAATTTTCAATACAGTAGACACCAAAAGTAAATTTGCAGTAGAGCAATATTATTTCGCAAACATCGTATTTTATGTAGGCGTTTGTTGTTAAAGATACTTTTGATATCGATGCAAAGCGAGAGCGGGCAGCAGTAATAAAAAAAACTAAAAGCAAGTATCTTTACACATATTACTAAATTATCTCAATTGCTGTACATTAAGCTTATAACCGTAATACTTTCATCCACGTGAACCATATATTTTGTGAAGAAAAACGGATAACTATGTTGTTAGCCATTACTCTAAGTTTATTGCGCGTTGGCAATATATAGCCTACTTCAAGACCTGCGTTCACACATTACTATGTAAGCTAAGTCGACGTTATTAGTACACTACTAACATATTAAAAGGACTTTTTATGGTGATGAAATGTTTCTACAAAAACACGACCTAGAAAAGAAGTGTAAGTATCTTTAGTTTCGCTAAGTAAGAAATATTTTCTTATCTCTATATTATTCTTTTCAAAATAACAGAATGATTCGGCAGTGGCGACCAAAAACACGCAGCGTGAGCAGACCTCTCACAAAATAAACCGATAATCTATTAAAATGATAAGCAAATAATCTATGAGAGCAGGTCAGGATTGGTCAAAAGGGCCCATGTACAGTATTTTTATGTTTTTTTGACCTTGAAGATGATATTAAACCTTTACCAGATCTGTATTTAGCATCAGCATCAGCATTGCAAGGTAAGCAGTTTAGTTTATTTTCGTATTTTGTCTACAGTAGTTTAGTTATGAGACTACAATGATTTCCAGTTATATGTATGTATGTTCGGCAAGATGATAATAATTAAACCTTCTAATTTTCAGATCATTGTAGCCGGTGAGATAAACACACTCATAACTAAATCAGCTCAAGTGTAACCTTGCCTATACTTATTCGCAAGTACTAGCAAATACACCTACCAGACGAAATAGAAACAGAACAACGTAAAGTAAAAAATTCAATATTGTTTTCGTTTTTAAAAGTAATTAGTAGCACGGGGAGTTTTTGGTTATTAGTGCCGTAAAGTTTATGAAACTGTGGGCGTCACGTGAAATGTGCAGCAAAGCGATCCAATGGATTTTTTATACGTCTATGCAGTGCAAAGCATGAAAGTGCAGTGAAAGAAATTAATATATATTATCAACAAAAAAACATCGTCATTACCATTTCAGACAAAAGTTATGTTACAAGACGTTGTATTTCGTCCTTTGTTTCGATGATTTCAAATAATCATTAAATTATCTTCAAACATCACTTCCAAACCTTCGTGTTACCACCAGTAAAAAGTTACCAGTTGTAAAAAATACTACAACGAAAATAACTTAGACTCCAAAATAAAAAAATTCTAACATTTCGTTGTTGAACTTACTTCATGACCTCGTGAACTTTACAGTCACCACTATTCTGCTACTATAGTTTATACTTTACATAATTAGAATTACTTCGACCTTCTTGTAATCATTGTCATTAATTTTCACTTGATACGCCTATCAACAATCATTACGCAGTTATAAATAACTTTAATTAGACAAAGGGCTTATGAACTTTGTCTTAATTATATATAATTAAACCAGTAATAAATAGAAGCGGCGAAACTTCTGCTGTGAAACAAATAATTGCGCAGTTTAATAATAACTTATAATTTACTTGTTGAAATTTTGAAACATAGCTAGGTTATATTGCGCTGTTTGTGTTTGAGGACTTTAAAAATATTTTTACTACTCCAAAATCCAAAAAAAAACAAAAATTAAAAAATCTTTATTTACTTAGGTTAATTGAATTAACTTTTATGAACGTTAAAAATTACAAAATGTCACCCAATGAATCTACAAAGTATCTCTAAGCTTATCTCTGATTTCAGTAGGTTTACAACCTAGACATTGTCAGACATGGATTGTGTATGTAACTTGTTAATTCAGTGTTTTTAAAATGTTATCAGATTATAAATATTAGGTATTTTTTTAAACAGTTATCTATCATTTACAAGTCCGCCTAACCACATAGTACAAGACTTTTATGAGGAAGGACATTTTCTAATGTCGAGAGCAGGATTTTTGAACATCGTTTGAAACTATTAAAAATATATTTCTTAATCAAGGAATGACGACTCAAGAATTTAGAACGAGTTTTGTCATTAATGAACAGTAAAATATACTACAATACTAAATTGAGAAATGTTTAGAACTCACACATCGCCCACCCAACTAATATCAATATTGTTACCTTCTACATTGTAAGTATAATTTCCCGGAGGCATTTAATAAACGGCAACTGTAGGGAAATATTAACGTGTTTCATAAAGTTACCTCTTATCAGAAACAGTTAGTAATGCTTCCACTATAATTAAACTGCAAACGTGTCTCTCTTTAGTATGAAATATTGGTATAACCCGCAGATAAACGTGCTTAGAAACTATAAGGCAATACAAGATACCGAATAAAATGTTCCTAGACGCTCAAAGGTATCTCTGGTTTTAATAAAGGCTCCAATATCACAAAGCCGACAACCTATAACAGCTCATGCCGCGCACGTACCCGTATTTAATGAGGATGATTGTACAAGTATGAACTCGGCAAATATCTTTATTTTCCTTTAACAATATAATGTTTGCTATTACTATTAAGAATAGATTTCCTCCTAGAGTGGGCGATGAAAGAACATCTCAATGAGTGGGCGAAATGGATATTGATAAATTTATATCATGCAATATACGCTACGGACAAAGACAGAACTTTTGCGTTGTATTTAGCAACTAATTTGCCTTTGAGACATTTTAATGACTTCCTGTGTAAGGAAATCTTGAACAGTTATAGCAAACATTTAAAACTGTGTTATAAATAATATATAAATTATATATGTAATAGAATATATAGTAGGTAGAAGTACAACACAGTACCTAAATCTCGCAGAACTGGCTACCGTTGGGTCAAGAAAGTTCTGAAGTGGTCACCATGAAACACAAGAGATACAGTGCGGGCAAGCCTCTCATAAGATGAACCGAGACGACCTGGTAAATGTAGCAAGCAACCGATGAATGAGAGATTTTTAAGGACCGATTATATAGTAGATGTTATGCTCGGACCAAACCTAAGTTTAGTAATTATGATTTACGTAATTTTATAATAACAATAAGAGTATCAATTAAGTTGTCGACTGATGTTCGTAACAGATACCTTAAATGTTTAGTGTCAGAGCATGCATTAAGGTAATTAATTAATTAATGCATAGAAACCTGGTAACATTGCATCTCATATAAGTCAAACATCTATTACAAGTACTTGTAAGATGTTAACCAAGTAACTATGCAACACATTATTTGTATTATACAATATTAATCGATAATTAAATTAATTTCTTATACCTTAGTCATTGAGTTAAGTTGAAAATAGTTTCTAGAAAACTATATAGACAAAATGAAATTAAAACATTGTTATTTACATAATACATAGAGTTGTACCAATAATTTGGTCATTAAGTCTATTCGGTCTAGAATTTGGAAAGTCTCATCTCTTCTCCATTAGGAGGTAATGTCGCAAGACACGATTAAAGAAAATAAAAAACCAGGCACCAGATCGAATGATTTCATGATGTACAGAAGAGCATTTGGCTATAACTATTCACCTCAACGTTAATAAAAGGACACAAAGAGGTCGCCATGACCGAAATCGATCGAGGAAGGATGGTGCTGATGGCACATTCAAACAGAAAAATCGCCTCGGTAATCAATACAAAAGTTATAAAACGATAAAACAAAGACGTAATTTTCAAACATTTCAATAAATTTTAGTTCCGTTTTAGTCATAAGAACATACTAACTTTAGGTGGCGCGATTTTGTCGCGAGTAGCGTAATGTTACAAAGCCTATAGCCTGCCTCGAGAACAAGGCTATCATACGCAAAAAGAATTTTTCAAATACGACTAGTTGTTTCAGAGATAAGCGCGTTCAAACAAACAAACTCTTCCGCTTTATTTAATAGTATAGATTTCATCTAAAAATTTGTTATTTTATGTATTATTAACGTATTTTCCTCAACAGAATAATTCTTTGTTAAAACTTAGCTTAGTATGTAGTGCGACATTGCGGTGTGACTTCATGTCACCAGTCATATCAACATGTGACCGCAATATCCCGTCCGATGCAGCTCTACACAAATTAAACCGACGATGTTAGGAAGCTGCTGTCTATAGGTATATGTAGTAACTATAGTTGTTACTGTATGTTTGCATCTGATAAAAGGAAGAACGGATTTTGTGTCTTTTTTATTATAAAATCTATAACAAAGGAAAATACATCAGTAAAATAAAATTAGGTTTTTTTTTACGACTAAGGTCACAAACAAACATACGGCCCGCCTGATGGTAAGCAGTTACCGTAGCCTATGGACGCTTGCAACACCAGGAGCATCACTAGCGCATTGCCGACTCTGTTAAAAACCTTTTAACTCCTTTCTTGAAGAACTCCATGTTGTAGTCTCTCGGTAGCAGGTACTTAAATTAAACATTATGAGTTTGAGCATCAAAGTTATTCTTCTTAGAATACAACCACCAAACAAAGCACCAATTTAAAAATTAAAAAATATATTTCTAATCATTTCTGATTAACTAAATCAAAATACTAATTACTTTGTGCTAAGTAAATTTATTTTTTACTTTTTAGTTTCCTTCTTGTTTGAAAGCGGTTGGCTTTTTTTCATTTAAAAATCTTTTTCCTTATATAAAAAGGTTATAACGAATATCTCAGATCTGTACAAAGAACTAAGAAGCAAAGCGCTTCTTCTAATTAAACTTATTTGTTCTTTACTTGTCTTGTAAATGTTTCTCGTAATTTGTTTATCACTCTTTGTAGTTATGAAAGTTCTGGACAGTATCGTAGCGCCAGAGAAAAATATCTAATTCTCTTTTTAACTTTTATAAAAGCAACTATTGCTAGCAAGTTTTTATTTTGTCTCAGGAAGGAAGTAAGATATTCAAGATTTAGATATACTTACGATATTTCAAGTATTTTATTACTATTCGATGTAACAGTAACAGTAGGTATTATTTATAGTTGTTTGATAGGTCTGAATAATTTTAAGTCAAACTCAATAAAGCAAAAGAGTTTGTTTCAACGCACTAATCTCTGGAACTACCAGTCGGATTTTTCAAAAAACGTTTTTGCGTATGATAGCCCAGTTCTGTAAGAACGTTATAGACTAAGTAAGATCACGCTACTGGCGACGGGAGCAGAGCAGTAAGCATAGATGTGGGTGAAACTGCAACATTTTAGGCTCGGGCTGTTAGGAGAGCCGAAGTCGTAGGGCACAGCTAGTTATGTATTAATAAAAGCCTGGTTATTTGGATCCCTCTATTTATAATCTCTATCTCTTATCTATCATTCTCATTATTAAACAAAATAAAAACCTGTCTACACAGTTAATATTTTGTATCAGTGGTTTGTAAGATCATCATCATTATTATATATTAATAGCTTCGGCTACTGCTGGACATAGACCTCTCCCAAAGCACGCCATCTTTACCGATTTAAATTGGCAGTTTGCAACCAGTAGTCTAACAAGGCAGCTAAATTATTACTCTAACGCAAATAACAACGTCGTGTAAACATTCACAACATTTACTTTTATCATTCAAAACCAATTTGAAGACATATTTGCTCAAGAAATATCATGCGAGAAATAAGTCATAATCATTCGAATACGAGAGTACACCTTATTTCCCTTGAGCGAATATGTCTAGCTATCACTTCCAAACTGTTTAATTGATTGTATTCGCGCCGCCTCGAGGGTTTTGCGTCAAAACCTTTAATTATTACGCCTTTCACCTAAAATAATATAAACTGAACATCTTTGACAGCGTTCTTGACAGAAATCAGCTCTATTGAATAAAATATCCATTCTTCCTCCTATCTTAGTGTGTCAATTGCAGTTAGATTTTGACTGACCAGAACTGGGCTACAAATTTTTCCTTAAAGTCTTTCATTTCGAATAATAAAAAATATTTATTAAAACTTAAGATATTTATACCTGTTTTTTAAAACTAATTAACAAAGGTACATTCGAATGTTTAAAAATCAAATGACATAGAATAGAATAGAATGTTCCATACTGTTTCACTGTAATCTGGGTTATTGCATTGATTTCCAAAAAACTTAAGCAGTTTTAATTCAGCGTTATGATACGTCATACTACCACTTCATTTTGTATTACGAAGAACAAATTTTCTACACCAAGATACCAAACAAAATAAATTTTTTATACTGGCTACAACATGGCACAAAACACGCAACATCTAAATCACTAGAATAAAACTAATATACAATGTGCTACAGTTTTTGTTTTAAGTTCCAAATAATGTTTGTTTTGTATCAAAATAATTTTCTAAAAGAGTAATCAAATGTAAATTTCTTCGTTATTACCTTCACCGCCCTACAGCATTTTGTTACTTACTTATTGTGTCTTCAATTCTTTATAAAACAGTAAATCCATTAAATGGGGAACAAAATAACATCGTAAAAGTTCCCACCAAGTCTAAAGAAAGGTAATAAGACAGCTCTCATCTCAGGACAGCCAAGACCCATTCCAGAAGTTTTTCACGTTCATTTTGCCTTCATTTTATATTCTTAATGGACTCACCTGCGGGTTTACGTAATATAACAGAAATTACGAGTATTTGCTTCCTTTTATTTTAACGTCATTATCGTATATAAGGCATGAAAGGATTTTGGCTTCGTATTACATATCCAAGCAACGTATGGAGAATGTTATATAATATCATGCTTGCTCTTTTAAAAATGTATTTTCCAGTAAAACTTTTCATAAAGAAATAAGTGTTATGTAGCTTGGACAAACTCGTCTTTTCGTTTTTTAGATTTATATATGTGATTGGAATGTAGCAAAGAATACTGGTTCATTTATAATAGAAATAAAGATACACAGAGCGACCTAAAATCTTTCACGAGAAGCAATAACAAGACATCTTTCGGAACATATTACGTTCTTTAGCTAAAACCATCCGCGGGCTATGGGAATTTCAGTAGCACTTAGTTGTAACGAGTTGCGTAAATAAGACTCCCGTTTGGTAATAAGAGTATGTTTGCACGAGTTACACGCTCTCACTTGAGCACCTATTTTATTGCTCTTTTGTTTAACATGGTGCTTTAATTAATGTTTATTCGAAAAAAATACGAGTAACCTTATATACAATTACGTGAAATTATTAAACAATAAGAGTTGATTTATGTTATACAAGCTTTTAAAAAGTATGCAATACATTAAAACATTATGGCTGGAATTACGGTAATCGATTTATTATTTTTTTTTATTCCAGGCGTTCATTAATATCACTTACGAGTGCCATTAGGTACTATAATTTGAATGAATATCTGGCTTTGTATTAATTTGACCATGATATTATTAACTCCAGGCGTTGGCAAGTGGCCTCTTCGTTCACACAACATAGAGTATAATAATATTATAAGCGGCAGCTATTCGACTGTCACGCAAGAATGTGGCAGGAATCATCCAAGACAGGACAAGAAGCAATATCATATGATCCCATCACCAGATTTTGCTTCTCATCCTGTTGCTAAGATACTGTTGTTGCTGTCCCTGCGATCGCCAATGCACCTACTAAATTTATAGAGTATTATGAATAGTATAGTACAGGGCCATTTATACCTTAAATAAAATAGATAGCTTTTTGGATGAGATGATTAAATTATTAATATTAATTTCAAAAATATACTGAGTATATGATACCAAGTGTATTAATTAAAACGTAGTATGTAGTTTTAGTATACAACATCGCACTAATATCCGTTTAGTCTAAAACGCCTCAAGAAACGCAAGCTTCAACTGTACACAGACGTTATCTATTGTGTTGAACAGGCCGTTTACGAGACAAAGTTTTAAGTTTAGATTAAGCGTAACAGAGTCGTAACGCGAACAACAGGCGCAATTAAACAACTAACTCACTCCAAGTCCTCACTACTTCACTCTTTAAGGTCCTCAATTAAATGAAAATCGTTTAATGAAAGCAACAACAACAATACTTAATTACGTTTCGAATTGGACAAACTTTCCAAGTCGAATTCAATGAGAGTTGTTTCTTAAGGCTTTAAACGCAGTTTTATTGGCGTCTATTTTCTTAAATTTTGTACATTAATCATGTTAAGTCTTTTAGGATGAAGGGAAAAGGATGCTCAACTGTTGCAGCTTTCCAAGGTGTTTTTTTAAACAGGGTTAGAGTTAGGGGAGGTAAAATTATAATTTAATTTGCTACGTGAATTTGAACGAACTTTTACCTATATAAACATAAATTGGATGTTAAGCTGCACTATATAAAATATATAGTGCAGATCAGTATCTTTAGCCTTAAGAAGTTTGCCATAATTACGCACCCAGTAAGATGTAGATAACGCTACCCATTACCTGATAATCTCTTAGTCTCATCATACGATACCCATGGGAATATATGAGCTGGTTCCAAATTTTAGACCGAACGAAGACCACAGGACCAAACATCTTCTCTTTAAAGTAAAGTATCATTAAAAATATACTACACATTCATATATTATAATAAAGAAACTTACAAGATACCAACACATATCAAAAATATACCTTCTCAGTTGATAACATTAGCGGAGCAAGCTCTAAACGCAACCCCAAAACGTTGTTGCTTTTATTTTCCCTAAAAAGTACGGCATCGCATTTTAAGATATTAAACTTGTTCACATAATATATGCGCCCCCCTGTGCCTATTTCCTTCGAGAGAAGCCTATTTGTATTCACAAGGGAAGAACAGTGAATGCATTCGCCCGTTGCACGCCGGAGATTCGTGACGAATTTTTCATATAAAATTTCATATACGAAAATATTTATGTTATTTTTGTTTCGAGCATAAAATGTTGCTGAAATACTAGCATGTAGGAATATCGTAAAGTTTCTGACATTCGTGAGTAATGGGCAAGCTTCGAATATCCTAGAATGGCTATCTCAATTTTGCTTGAGCTGGTACTGGTTAGAGTTCAGTCTGTAGATTGACGTTCAAATTTAGTTATACTTATTTACATAGCATCTTGGCATGGCATACATCTAATACTAAATATAGTAATACCTTGTCGTTCAATATAACCGAGAAGTGCATTTACCACCTTCATCAAAATAAGTAGTCAAATTACCATACTAGATGAAACTTAATAAATAATTTAAATCCTCTTTCCTTTTTTTTAATCTTGGTAATTATATTAGTTGGTTGATTTGTAATAATTACTTTGTATGGTTCAATACCCATTTCCATTTAATTATTAAAACCACAGAAATTGGTTGCTACAATACACCTGCACGTACAATTACTTAAGCCACTATTACACCCTAATACGTATATCGTACAAGTCTACATTACACTAGTAAAGGAATGCTAAGCATGGGTTCACGATGTCCCCATTTTTTCTGTGCAACCCTAACCGCTAATAATGCTCGGCCCGGTTCATTGCCTCCGACTTAACATTCAGCCAAACCTTATTCTGATAATACGTAGCCACCATAATGTTACATAGAAAATGTATTATAAACCCTTTAGAAATTTATAAATGATATTTATATTCAATTTCTTGTTTGTAGTATGTTATTTAATTTTCGAATAGATTTTCGATTTTCACTTACTGATGCATTGTTAAAATTAAAACGGGTGACCAGTTATAGCTGTCGTTTATGAATCTCAGTGGCACTAGAAACCAAGTTTATACTGTATCTTTACAAATGTCTGCTGTTTTCAATATTAAGCATACGCATTAAGAGCACCTTCAGCAAGAATGCTACTACTAGGATTTAGATATAGTACACAACTTCTATTAATCTATACATACATATACATATAATAAAATTGGAGTGTCTGTTTGTAATATTGAAATAACCGTTTTTTACTGCATGTATAGGAATATATATACGGTACATACACCAAAATAACTTTTCTTACAATTTTTGTCTGTCTGTCTATCTGTTTGTCGGTTTGTTCCGGCTAATCTCTGAAATGGCTGGACCGATTTTGAAGGGACTTTTATTGGCAGGTAGCTAATGTAATAAGGAGTAACTTAGGCTACGTTTATTTTAGAAAAATCTTTTATTTTAGGAAAATAAAGTAATGTTGAATGATTGTTAGGCGGCAAGAAGTTCGCCGGGTCAGCTAGTAACAAATAAAACCGCCCAGTAACTCAGAATCAAGTAATAAACTAAACAAAACAACAAATCTTTTATTATATAGTTGCTAATTCGCTTAAACCGTGTATACTCTATACGATCGTTACCTGGGTATCATAAACCAAAAGCGTTGAATACATTCCCTTAATTCTATCGAATGCAATTCCTCATCGTGTCCGAATCGTAACAACATACCCTTCTTCATTTTTATGAGTTTCTTTTTCAAATCTTGCTGAGCTCTCACGTCTTCATTCCTTATGGCATTCGTGTATGGTGTTGGCGTTTTATTACCTCGTGCGAAGAAACTTCCGGGGCTGTTAAAGGAATAATTACTTATTGGATTCGGTTACCACTTAGTATATTACAAATGCCACAATCTACCACTACGAACATACATACATTATTGAGTAATGTAGTTGTTAGAGATATAACTCCTCATCGCATCGCTTCATCATCAAATATGCTTTGCCTAAACAAAGCATATTTGATGATGAAGCGATGCTTGAACAGATCTCTCTGTTAGTCTGTGACACTGACCGTAGATAGGTGATATTTTGATAGCAGATAATGCTGCTATTCATAATTGTTTTCACCTTAGGTATTTTTTTTTTTATATATATTAGCCTACTAAAGTGACTCCACCTCGGCTGATGGTACGCAGTCAGTGGAATCCAGAAGTGGTGGCCACCATACCAAAAGCTATTGTCTTAAACTGCTGGTATGGTGGCCTCCACTATGGCGGCTGGGAATGGGGTTAGGGGAGGGAATGAGGGAGGTGAGAAAAGAGGAAAAGGGGAAATTGGGCCTCTGGCACTCTCACTCACCGAACGAAACGCAGTAGTGAGGATACTACTACTGTTAAGTCGATCTTCTATGAGAGGGTAGTACTTCCCCGGACGATCCGGCCCATTCATGCTGAAACCAGCGTGGATCTACTACCGTATTACAGAATTGACATTATTATTGAATATAAACACTCCTGAATAGTAAACTACTCTCCGAAATTAAAATATTTAGAATAGACCTTTACATCAGTATAATTTTTCATACACTTTTGCTGCCGGCACAGATCAATCGGAATACGGCCGCTGGCTCACTGGACTAATGAATTTTAGCCCTTTCAATCACCTCCCCTTCATGTAAAAAAGACAACCCTTGTAAACGCACTTCGTTGATTAATTACTGACTTGCTTTATCCGCGTATATAGGGTAGCAGGAGTATGTGGATGAGTGGTTATCTCTTTTACAAAAGTATTTTTCTTTCTCTTTCTTTTAAAGGATTGACAATTGATTGCAATAAAATGTGAAGAAGGAAAAGTAATATAGTCTAAATTATCCTTGTTGCAGTTAAAAGATGTTCACTGGACAAAGGTCTCTCTGAAGCAATACATTTGAAGGGGTTTAGAAGAGGGGATGCTGTTAGCCGTACTGTTTTGGATGATTTCTTTGTAGCCTTCTCGTGTGATGGTTTGACCGCACTCACTCGGTTGACTGATTACAACAGTAAAGTGTAAACGACCATTAATTTGTCTATGCTTTGCTAATAGGTGATAGGGTTGTCACTTTCCGAAATCTCTGTATTTCAAAAAAGATACCAGTGGCGTGCACTTCATATAGGCAGAAGGGCACTACCTACCTTAATAATTGCATGTAATTACAATTTTAGTACCATAATTAAATAATGCCTACCCAATCAAAAATCTATAATGCCTACCCTGACATAAATCTCTGTTCACGCCACTAATAGATACCATTGCATTTTTTTTTATTTCGTTGTCATTGTTTGACTGCCTCTGTGGTTCAGTGGTATTGTGTATGAACTGCCACGCAGAGGTCGCGGGTTCGATTCCCGCTCAGTGCAAATATTTGTATGCGTAAACATGACTATTTGCATTGGTCTGGATGTTTCTATGTATAATATGTATGTATTGCCCTGGACCTTTCTTCACGTCTTATTATGATTCTAGCGCATTATGAGAGTGAACTTCACCTGCATACTCACATTTATCCAAGCATAGCGAATAGGGCGAAACTGCCTAATACTTGAAAAATGCAAGTACCCAGTAGTGAACGTCTATCTTAAATGATGATGATTACAAATACGTTGAATTCGATTATTTATTGTGTTAGAGTGTGTCAAACATAAAGATACGAATTTAAAGACACTGTTTTGTACCCAATAAAAATGTAAGTCCTCCCTTTGATCCTGAATAACATTACCTAAATACACTCCTTAAACATTAGTTAAACGACCAATAAACATTTATACCGTCAGTAAAACGATATCAAACGAAAATCAAAGAAAACAATTCAGTTGGGCGTTGTTGAGCAAACTTTGCTACGTTCCCTAATCTTCTACTTATTGGGGTTAAGCCGATGAAGTCATCAATTTGAATGAAATCTACTCCAGCCCCTCTCTGCCGGCTAATCAAAGAGTGCGGAGGTTAATACAAGTAATGTTTTACTTGCATTTCATATTGCTTTTACAAACTGATTTTAATCTTTTATGTTTGTTGACGTGATGTTAAAATAGAAAAAAATGTCATTGAATTTTATATAGCATAGTTATATCTAAGCGAATCTACTGATAAATCTATAATATAAAAAGTTGTCTGTATTTTTGCATTAACTACAGGGCATACGACAATATCCCTCCAGACGACTTCGTAATTTTTATTAAACTTGTCTCTTTCCTAACTCGTCTCTTTTTCAATTACGAAACTCACTTGGCTGATTGTCATGTCATCACGCGACAGCGATAATTTTAAGTACGTAAGTAACACTTCTGCGCTCTTTAATACTCAAATAGGAACATTGAACCAGGGACTTCTAACAGAGGGGTCGATTAACCTGACCAGTCTTTAATAAAGTTTTAAGCCTTAATCATGTAAATTAGACGGCATATAATTTTAGATCTTCACGAATTTCTTCTACATCGAACGCGTTCTTAGCTTCTTTGGGCAGATAGCTGGGTCGAGATTCTACAATCTAGCTAAACTCACAATAATAACTACCGGTCGCATGTTGTGGAATTGAGAAGAACGCTGTGTTGTTACTGGATGCTGAAGCATATAAGATGAGGAGTCAGCATAGCACTAAATGGTAATCAATAACCATCATAGATTTACTACAAAAATCAGTGCTACGAGCATAGTTCTAAGTATGAACCATGTAAGTACATATGGTATTCTTGAGTATAAATTGTTTTTTCAGAATACTGTTAATGTTCTGATGTTTACTATCACAAATTCTTTTTTTTGGCACAGATATTCTCGAATTCAGTACATCGAACATGGCCATTAAACTTAACATTTATCCTTTCAAGATTTTCCTTAAGCTTATTCGTCTCATTATTTTTGAGTTTATCTGGAATCATTAGGAATTCGTTCATGATATTGCGAAGAATCTTTAGGTACGTTTTATGTTTCTCGAATCTTATAGTGAAACCAACCTCCAAAGTTAGTGCGTACGATAGTCGTGCTAAAATTTATTACCAAGAAACTCTCGGTACTTATTTTAAAGAGTCTATATTAAAAGAATTTTAACAGGTCTGATACTAGGACATCATACTTTGACAACTAATAATATTACTAATAGAATGTGATATAATACATTTTTATCAACCCTTTTGACAAAAAAGGTTCGATGTTTTCGATAAATAAATGTATGAATTATGAATTTTGTTACGCAGTTTCAAACTATTCATTGGGTCGTATTTATTTTAGAGCTATAAGCGACGTGCTGTCTATCTAGTTCGCACTTATGATTTCCCTTGGGTGCCATTACTAAATAATTCAAGTCGTCCCATGACTGAACCGTACCTTAGTTACAACGACGAATAAATAATTTACAAGTGCCTGAGAAACTTCGGGCTTGACCCACTTGGTTTTACGCAGTCTTGTAGACAATTGTTTACATAAATCCTAAATTTAGAGTACTTTTAATAATGTTGGTACTGGATGTATCCTTGTCTACGTAGACTCTATGTTTAGTGTAACCTTCTTAAGATTCACTCTTAAGTATTGTAGGAGAAATTCGATTCAGGTTTAGAAAGATATCAAACCTATATAATTATTATTCTGTATTACTAG
Source organism: Parascotia fuliginaria (assembly GCA_963082885.1). Classification (NCBI taxonomy): domain Eukaryota; kingdom Metazoa; phylum Arthropoda; class Insecta; order Lepidoptera; family Erebidae; genus Parascotia; species Parascotia fuliginaria. The sequence continues at coordinate 4,555,569 of OY720180.1, read as the reverse complement.
CTTATGTAGTGATATTTTAATTTTAACGGGATGCTTGCATATATTTGGTTTTATTTTACACAAAGCTATATAGATTGAAATATTACCTAGACATGTTTAGGTCTAGATGGTTTGGTTATTGTTTTCATCTTTGTAAGTCATTATAAATGCAATTTACTATCTCTTAAACTATTTATACTATTAAATCTGTAATTAACGTTATCACCATCATCATTTCAGAAAAAGAAACACAATTACTCTCAGCATCTATTCTTCATTTTGATACAAAGCCGTCCTTGCCCTTGCTGACTATCTTTACCAGATCATCGGTTATACAACGCGTTGTTGAAAAAACAAGGCAGTAAATTACATTATGGCCATTAGCATTTCAGTCTACATAAGAAAAAGCCTATTCTAAATTCTAAATCTAGCGATATATAAATTTCAATATCAACGGTCGACCGTATCGTTGTTATAATTCAAATAAATTTAACAAGGTCCCCTTCAATGTGTATTTCATACATCAAGAACCCGAACGCATTACATACAAATGTGTGTGAATACATCATGAGATAGTGTTACCACGTGACGGAAAAATTCGGACAGGTGGTGAATCCGACCCTTTAAATTGGACCTGAATTGTATTCATCATTTTTATGTCGGATCAGGAAAGTAGCCTTACTAAAGCGATCGTAGCTGTCATTTTAAGCAAATATTCAATATTTGATAAAATAAAGGTAATAGTTTATCTTTTTTTCACAGTTTAAAGTTTTAAATTATTTTCTATTCTACTACTGAGGATTGCGCCAGATTTTTTGTAGGAAACTTCTTACTTCAAATAAAGCAGACCAGTTAGGTAACTATCACCCTATTTAACTCCGTAGTCTTAGTATATAGTGTAGTGCTGTGTTCTTATTGGTAACTTTGCCTCTACTACTCGAGGTTGTTACTGCTGTAAATGCAGTGTTTTTCTTTTTTAAAGCAAGGTAGCACCGGCAGCCAAAGATGTCAGAATTTAAGCTCATACGCTTACGTCAATCTTTGAAACATTTTTAAAACAGTTGTACCTTCAAAAGTAAAAAAAGTAATCTGCCGTTTTTACTTCGACAGAAATTGGCAAATATTAAATGCATGGTTATTCTACATGGCACCGCATGTCATACCGAATGGTCCCGAATGAAGTCTCAGGTGCAATATTGGATGCAAGTTTATGCGTATTGGGGACACAAAGAAATACGTGCTATATATACCTTGCTTCAAAATGTTGCCTTTTTACCGGGCGTAGAATTTGAATTTTGTAATAAAATAAAATGTTATATTTTGGAATTATTGTTTGTTTTTCTTCAAGCTAAAATATTAGTGTACATAATATTTTTGTGTTTTATGATGAATTTTAAACAGAGGCTTCTAGTTTTATTTCATTTTTAAAAACATTCTAGGAATATTTTTGGTATTTTAATATTATTAATAAGTGATGGCCGAGTGGGTTTCGAAACCTGACAAGTACTAATGTCACTTCATACATAATTCGTCAAATTCATACTTTCTAAATAATCTTGATAAAACCTGTGGCCCTACCACAACCTCACTGCCATCTTATTATAACCTTACTTTGTTTCTATCCTTGTTTTAATGGTAGAAAAGAAAAAGACAAAACACAAAGTAAGATTAAATGATCAATGCTTATTCCTTCTCTGTGTGAAAAAAGGCCTTTGCCTTTCAGTGAAACAGTAACAGGCGGGTACCATTATGTATTATTTATTAGTATTAGGTTTACACTTAATAAACGGTACAAAACTTTGAAATTCAAACTTCGAACATTACTCATACATACAAATAATTAAGTGTTGGATTATGTTTAAACATGTGACATCATTTTGAACTAAGACCTGAGCTGTGACAAGTTCGGCCAAGTTCAACGGTCCGTGTGTCGATCGGAATCCGTTGAACCCTTACACGCCATTGATTTTCACGATAAATGTCGCACTAACAATACTTTTTGCACCAGATGTTATTCTAATCTGAGATTGTTACTGTTACTGGTATTAATCTTAGTAATACTGTTTGGGCGGAATTACTTGTTTTGCTATTACACTGCTTTTACTAAGAGACAAATATATTTATGTATTGTGAATGTTCTAAGTCATTCGTGTGAAGCGTGAAATACGTTTCATAAGCTATTTTATAAACTCTTCTATTTTTATTTTTATTTGTATTAGGTATAGTTATGCTTTGAAGATAAAGTTATGTTTTTGATACTATAGGACTGACATATTTTATAACAAAAGTCTAAATAAAGAAGAAAAAAAAGTCATTCTTAGATAAACATTTTCTACAATACATATTTATAAGCACCATGAGTACCATGACTCAAATTTAGTACTCACAGATATATGCCAAAGGCGCTGTTAAATTTCAAACAAGTTACAATTTAGTTCTCAGAATTCATACCAGCGGCGCTGTAAATTTTTCTAAACAACGGAGCCCAAATTACACTGCTGCTATTATGCATTATGGTGCAATTATTTGTGTCTTAAAAAGTCCTTTGAGTAGTTATAGGTATTATAGGTACTTGTTGTGTCGTATGTTATGTTAGTATATTATTATGTCGCTATATAGTCACATAGTTTGTCATGGAAATGAATACTTCAATAGTAAAAACATACAGAAACTGTTGGGTGCATCCTACGGAAGTCGTAAAGTCAACAAAGTGGAGGGATATAAAACAACCCTTCCGCGTCCCGGACCCACTAGAGTAGAAGGGTTAACTATCTATCAATTTTAACCCACAAGTTTCCAGCGAAGGAAACTACTTCAACTCTAACAATAGTTTCAATATTTTGAAGTTCGTTCGTCGTGGCATTTCAATTGGTACTATGTAACTCTGCCCTCATAATCAAGAACACAGTAACTATGAAGCACATGTTTTGTCTAAACAGGTTAAAAGTGTTTTTACGAGGTTCCTTCTTAGTAAGGCAGAACTGTCAAATTATGAAATAAATACATAATTGTAGCAGAGTACAGTAACATGACAAGTCCGCTTGATCGGTAATAAATAGTCTTCTTTGCTCATGGGTGCAGACTCTACAGTCTTTTGGAGTCCTATGGAAAACAGCCGAAAATCAGATAACAGTCATCATAAGAAAGGATCGTTAGAGGCAAACTGCTTCCAATTAACTCATTTGAGAATTGATAGAAAAGAGTGGATGACGCACGATGAATCAAGCGTGACGGGCCCGTAATTAAATAGCTAAGCAAATGCTCTTTTATTGGTATTCTTCGATCTCATATCTCGTAGCCAAATTGAGGCCGCCCATTGTGTCAGAGCATACATTATAGGACTAACAGGAGGCTCAATTTCTTTTTCCATTCTACAATAATTAAATTAAGGTAATATTTAGTCTTTACATAAATTATAGCACAAGCCTAAATAAACTTAATTAGTATGTAAAATAAATACAAACCAAGTACAGTCCAACTTATCGTCCAGTTAAAAGACCCATTAAAGGCCATTAACCCCGGTCGTACAAAAAACAAACTATAAATTAACGTGCCACAACGATGTATCTTTCTCCCCTACTAAATTTCATTGCGAACGATACCGTATTTAGTGTTAGCCCACCAGCCCTATTCGACTCCCATTATTGCATTGATGAACCCTTAATAGTAGGGATTTATCTGTGCCATTGTAAATCTCTGGGCTACATTTATATCGAAACAAGTACCTTTATAAGTCAGCAGTGTCAGTAATACGTTGTCCCAGGTTTTTAATATATTGCTTTAATTTGTTAAGGCATCGAAAAGCGACCATCCTACAGTTCAGCGTATTTTCACGCAATTTATTCAGCAGTTAATGTCAGTCGGTCAATTCTTTACGACTTTTTGTGTTATAATTTTGTTATATTATAGAAAACTGTTTATTATTTATAGTTATGTGTTTTTCTTCACCATAAATCTATGACTTAGTAAAAGTTACATTAGTATTGGCCTGATTTCAAATACCGCGATACCAGAAAATCACGTGCATAGCAGTCGTCTGTAGTCCACGAATGGGAAACCGTTTAATACAAACCGAGTTCACAAGCTATAAGGTTCAGGAAAGCACGTGTTATCGTGAAGTGGTCACGCGATACAAAGACTCATTGCCACATTACAATGCGAGAAATTTTAACAGTTTTAGAAATTTAAATTACTCCAACTAACCCGTGGACGTTGCAAATTGATGCAAGCAATGAACCAAATTAATAATGATGAATCATTTAGCACAGAGAAGGAGAATCCTATGATAAGACTGCCACCATTGAGGTCGCTGGACGAGTTGAGAACTAAAATTACTAGCAACATATATATATTATAAATTCAATGTACTTCATTGTGACTTACATCATCTTATCTAATCATAATCTAAGCATCAGCAGCAAGCGTCCCATTCTATCCTTAGTCATATTTAATTCATTAAAATGTATTTGAACCCAAGGTTATTTAAAATATATCAAGTTCTTTGATCTTATTTATTAAAGTAGTATAAAATTAAGGACTTATGAGATCGATATACAAGATAACCACAAACGCGCTTGTTCGGCTGCTACAGTGTTTTTTTTACATACAGCCGAAAAACGTCCACTGCTTGACAAAGGCCTTCACAATTTTCGCCACTACATGTTTACATACATAGCTGCAAAGACAAACAATTCAGAAGTATAATCAAATGTATACTTCTGAAGGGCCAAAAGTGACGACAACCACATATTTATCAAACGAACCTGTTGCTAATCGACAACCATAAACAATATAATAAATATCACAACTTTTAAAGATAAAAAGTCTGCATGAAAAATTAAATAGATATATCTTTGAAAAATACTGTGCAGATTATAAATAGGCTTCCATGAGTAGGGTAACAATACAAATATGCTAAGTTATGTATCCGAGGACAAAGATTCGTGACAAAAATAGGAAAGAGAATGCCTAAAAAATCGTTCTCGTCAAATCCGGGTCGCCAATAAAATAGGCAACATTGTATAAAAGAAACTCAATTCGTTATATTTGATTTTATATAGGGATCAGTCGGTAGCCATTGAATAAATTTTCCGAACTGAATGTCAGGGTCGAGCATCCTTTATATAAATCTCACAAATTATATTCATAGACTGATAAATCTAACTGATGATATCGTACAATATGCCTTAAACCTTGAAGACTAGATTCGCAGAGATAACGAAATTATTCGTAGCGTTCTTCAAATAATATTAACAAACTTTGTAACTCAAAAAATATGTCGCATGTTTAGGGTTACCAGCGGACAGAATTCCTTGTAACCTTCAAGGGAACATTTTCAATGAAGAATACGCACTTTATCAACTTGAAACTGACGTCCACTTCTATATATCCTCTTCCAAAGACAGGTCTTTGCCATAATCACTACGCTTGGCAAGTAGCTTGTTGACCATAATAAAATGATATACGAGCATTTTACGCAGGTGCGAGTACCTATCACCTTGCCGTGATCACCAACCCGCCAGAAAAACTATAGCAAACTTATTCCTTTTCAGAGAAATCTATGATTACCACTGAGGTCTAAGCAGTTAAGTGCATTTTGTTTTGCTCTACTGTAGTATACAAGCCTATAAAATTGTTCTAGTTGCTAAGCTAGTTCCTGCCTTTACCGATTTTGGTACCTTTCTTAGAAATATTATGTAAAATACAACTCCTTTAAACTATACTATTACAATAATATTAAGCGAAAGAATTGTTTGTTTGTTTGTTTGTTTGAACGCAAACTACCAGTCGGATTTAAATATTTCTTTTTGCGTCTGATAGCCCAGTTCTTGAGGAAGGTTATATATAGGCTATGTAACATCACGCTACTGGCGACGGGAGCAGAGCAGTAAACATAGAGGCGCGTGGAACCGCGCCGCGCCGTGGTAAGTTAGATAATAATAAAATTGCATGTAGTCGAAACCATATTGCCAATTTTAATTTATTCAAATTAAACTTTTGCGGTGAATTGTTAAGCAACGTGCATGTTAAATGATGCACTGCGTATTATGATTAATGTTAGTAGTTTATAAACAAAACACATGTTGATGTATAATATAATCCACATAAAATAAACATCTATACTAATATATTAAGCGGACGAGTTTGTTTGTTTCAACGCGCTTATCTCTGAAACTACCAGTCATATTTGAATAATTCTTTCTTGTCTTGAGGAAGTTTATAAGATAAGTAACATCACGCTACTGGCGACGGGACCAGAACAGTAAGTATGATTAAACTGCGCCGCGGAAATCTAGTTCTGTGATATGCCGCCTTTTATTGTATGCTAAGATATTCAGATTGTGACTAATTATGGTATTTTCAAGCGCGATAGCCTTTTGGTGGTGTCTAGGAGCGCTGTGGCTAGACGCTGTAGTCGATGTTGGTATGCCTCACATGAGTTTTTAACCTCCTCCATTAATAGTGACAACCTCTAGAAAAGTAAAATTTAAATAACTTTATTTAAGAAACATGTTTTAATCAAGAATTTTCTTCTTCAAAGTTCGAATACGGGTTCAACTTTCAACATTTTAAATTGAATTCAAATACAACCAGCCTGACTACATTACCACGCTTCAGTTAACCCAGACAGGGCAGATAACGCAGTAGTGAGTCAAATGTTTGAAGCACTAATAAGGCTCTCCCTACACGGCATATACTGACGAGTACCAAACCCCACCTATAAAAAGTTCACGTCACGTACTACGACTTTTAGTTGACTTTGTTTTCGTACAGTTTGTTGCCAGCCTTATTTAACTTACCATTACTTTGATTCATAGTCAACTAAATGACAGCGTGAAACTTAACCAATAAAAGTTTTTGAGTGTAGTTGCGCATTTTCTTTATACAAATTTATGTAATTACACGGTTTTATAACTACCTATTAAAACATATATATCTATATATATAAACCAAGCGTTGCAGAAATAATTTTAAAAAAACACAATCAAACCATTGCCATCTTCAAGGACGAAGGAAAGATTATTATCTTCCCTTGGTCGAAAGGGAAAAGCTGAGAAAGGAAAAGGCAAAGGTAGAGAACCGAAGGGCTAGCTGGACTTTCGGTTCTCCCTATATGATATCAGACTACAATAACTTTTTTAAATGAGTTTCAATATAAACAAACAAACCCGAAGCTACCTTTATTGCCAAAAAATTTTTCAGTCGTCATCGATAAGTAACAAAAGGGTCTCAACAATAAAACGTCTATTTATACGATCTCGTCATATACTTTCGCCCAAAACGAGTATAGAATATAAATACAAAATTTACACATTATGAAATAGTAAAATACGCTCGTTCCAAACTCAATTTACCTTCGATCAAAACCAGGTGACATAAACAACAAGTGAAATATCTCTTATAAAAGTATCAGTTACTTCGGTAACTACATTTTGGTCGGGAAATAAAATTATAGAGTACCTTTTCGACGAAGGAAAGCGTAACACACTTGGATCGCGATCCGCATACTAAATGTAAGGAAGCATCCACGTAAAAGGTTCGTGTACGTATTGATTTCTTGGAATTCCTACTCTAAACATAGAGCCTTGTATATATTTTTTACGACTAAAGCTGCAAACAAGCAAGCCGTCTGAAAATAATCAACGATATAGTTAAAACTTGCAATGTCGAATGTGACTTTTCGTTGCTATTCTTTTAAAGACAACACAATCTAGTAGCTCCTAATGACAGTTTAAAATATTAAATAAAATATTAAATGAAAGTTTTGTTGTTATAGTATTATTTTACTATAATAACAAAACTTTCATTAAATATTTTAAACTGTCATTGACTTGACTTGAAACAACGTCTGTAGTATTTACTAGAGGCGTTGTTTCAAGTCTCAGAAATATTACGCTTTCACTGGAGAGCATGTTCATTCGCAGTAGGATTGACGCTTGTGTTACACAGCTACGTTCTTCGATACTAATACCTCTTATAAGAAGTCCTAGGCCACTGCCATCATTAAACTGTTCAGTTAGTGGTCGCCATTTCAAAACTTCCTTCTCAACTAAAATAAAGCCAGGATTAAATTGGCCGACATATGAAGTACTTAATAAAACGTTTAGTTCATAATCTGTTAAATAGGATGATTTGAGATTAGTTTCAGTGAGAAAGATTATTGTACAAAATTGTATACTTACATTAAAATATTTCGGTAATAATAGAAACACACGGCACGACAAAACACGGCGAAAAATGTCGCTCTTTTAAAAATAAAGAATAGCATTGTTACCGTAATAGTTAATTATATGATAGCATTAAGGCAGAAATTCACCACTATGTCCTTCTACAACGACACCACTGTCCGATGCTATTTCAGGCATACTCGTAATCAGATTCATATTTTAAAAACTTTGCTTATATAAGTTTCGAAACAAAATTTTATACAACAATTCTAAATACGAACTAACTCGATCAGTTGCAAAGGGACTTGTCACAGAGTCCTTATTACGTACAAACAAAAACTGCCGCAATAGAACGTCGAGAACTACGACAAAAAAAATAAAAGAGTAAAGTGAAGTCCCATGTCCACGGTACGTGCTATACCTGAATACAAACGACAAATAACAAAATTGCTGCGGTTGGAACACTCGGACTTAGGGTCAACCCTTTCAAAAGCGTAAAATATAGGCGACAATACTCGAAACTTAATTTGATGGTGGTTTGATGATGGTTTAGGAAAACTTAATGTTTGTGTCGTGTCAAAAGCATACTGTAGAATATATAGATCGGGCAGAAACATTTTAGAAGCTTAATCAAAAATAAACCGATTTTAGAATTCAAGAACTGTGTAGTTTTTAGCATAACGACAACTTTTTCGGACATTTTATTATTAAATAACATACCTTTTCATTTCAAAATCATAATAGAAACAACAACAAAAGAAAAATAAATGACGAAAAATTACAAAGCAAAAACGTTTTAAGAGTTAAGCCTCGCTTCTGATTGAGTGGGATGAGGTTGAAGGGAAAAGAGCAAAGGTAAATCCCTCCTGACCAAACAGCACTTAAGTATGTCCACTTAATGTTGGAGAGTACGAATGAAAAAGGCCTGAGATCCAATAGCTGGGACCGGCCAAAGTAAATAGATGAAATTTTCTTTTCACTTGACTACAGCTAAGTGATTGCCAACTGTGTTAATAAAATAATAGTATCGTCTTATCGGACGTTTCATCTAATTCCAACGTTATATACATAAAGGATTGTACGTGCCTACAATAAAAACAAAGTTCTTTAAATTACTTTTTGTAAAAGGGACCAGACTTTACTTTGTCTTAAAAGTTTTTGCTCATTGTTTTAAATGCAATTGTTTAACACAATCTTTTTAATATAAATTGTACCTAGTTTTATTTGAAATGGAACTAAATAACTGGATGAATAAATGTAGGTATAGCAAGCTTTGTCGAAACCAAAAATTTGCTCCAACGCGACTCTAAAACGTTATCAGCAAATTAAGGAAGAACTCTGCTGAAACGGTGTGCAATAACAACACCTATTCGTGTACGAATAAGGTCTATAATTGTGTAACTGAATTAATTACCAGTTACATAAACCTTACAACATTCCGTGGTTTCCTTTTCATTTAATTACACTTTGATTAGAATCATGAATCTTATACGTTTGACCTCCAAATAAATACGTACCTATGTAAGGATCATGGCCTTTTTTCTTCTTAATTAAGGTCACGTAACTGAATTTACCTAAAATAACGGCACCCCGTGAGTAACAATAAGGGAAGGATAGTAGACTATATACAAAAATTAAAGTGACATCACCTTGCACAGATGCTATTCAATTTACACGATTTATTTTTTTAATTGTTCGAATAAACGTATATAGTACAAAATATAAGTGAGAGAAACGGGGTCGATCAGGAGGGACTTTGCAGAAGTAATAAAGCAGAAAAATATAGTCTTAACCAGATAATAAAATTTCCTCGTATGCGCTTAATTTTGCTGTATCCAGAGTTATATGCTGTAGCGACAGCTTGATAATTTAATTATTAGAGTAAATACCAGAAATTTTAAGCTGTCATCGATGGAACAATTAAACGTTTACTCATAAGATGAGGCCCTTATTACCGTCGATAAGTACAAATTTTACAAGTGTTAGGTATATATCTACAACTTGTAAATAGAATGGAGTTACACCCTGCATTCTCAATTCAAACCCAACTGTACCTGCATTTAGCCATCACGTCCCAAAACTTAACCTGTACGAGTTGAAGCGTTTGTTTAACAAGCCTCTATTTACAGTGGGGCTTTCGCCAACTAAATCTTTTGGGAACACAACAAGTAACTGCAGGTTGTTAAAAATTGAACTGCCAGAATGTGGATAGGGACAAGCTTCTTTAAGTTTAACTGTATTAATTCTAGCATATTGTTTACAAAAATATGGAAACAAAAGATTTGCTGTGTTAATATAGATTATATTGTTACGCTTAAAGACTATTATTAGTACTAGTATAGCCAAGTCGAAATGGCCGAGTGGATAAGGCACCCGCTTCGTAAACACGAGGTAGTTGGTTCGAATCCGGCCCAGTTCCAATGTGATTTTTCAAATCATATGTACTTCCTTAGTTTATTTTGAACATTTCTGATTGACGGTAAAGGAAAACATCGTAAGTAAACCTGGACTTAAAAGTCTGAAATTGCCAATCCGCCTTGAGCAAGCCGGGTTATTAATACTCATGCCTTCTCTATATGAGAAGAGGCATTTGCCCTGCAGGGGAACAGTACAGGCTGGTATTATAAGTGGTATTTACAGTACCAGATGGCGTGGCGTTGTGAGCATTTTTTGATTGAGCATCCAGCGCTTTCAGTCTTTGAGCATATCATCCATATAAAATGTAAATCAGAAATGTTTTTACCTAAGTAAGTTAGCAGTTTTTTACAAGGGATTAACCATCAACTTATTGTACTCAACCTTTGCTACCAATTTTTTCGGTCATTCAGTCCTGTTATTATTTATTAACCTTATTGCTGCAAAGGTTAAGGACGAAAATTCATATGATTGTTACGGCGTGTAGTATTTTTGATACACTATTGAATTAGAACAGCTGGGTCTGTTTTGATTAATGACGTATTGTCAAAAGGCTTACATAAATAAATTTTGGCTGCTTTTAGAAAAATAAATCCAAGTAGTGTATCTTCGAATAAGAAAAAAAAAATAAACAATTGAAATGAAATATAGAAAAAAAAAATTAATTAAAAAAAGAAACCCACGCCCAAAACAAATATGAATCTACAGACTCTATGACAATATTTACATACATTTACACAAACTTGTATATTAAATTAACTACATTATGGTGACGCTAGTCGTCTTGCAGTATTATTGTTTAATTTGCTGATTAGTTTGAGTTACTGTGTAATCAAAATATCCACTATGCTCACTGCAAATGCAGATGCAACTAAAGCCAAAAAGAACGAAAACGTTGAAAGTGGTGACTATGATTTTTTTTTTATTGCCTAGCGTGACAGACGAGCCAACAGCCCACCTCATGGTAAGTGGTAACTGTCGTTCATAGACTTCTGCAATGACAGGGGCTTTGCAAATCCGCTGCCTACCGTGATATTAATGCTCTCTTTAAACCTCGTTTGAAGAAGGACATAAATATGTTCATTTTGGAGTAGCAAAGACTTGCAATGAACGTTGGGCTGTTGATGATGATAAAAAGGTACGAACATAAAAGTGAAATCATGGGTCATTAGATTTGAAATAAAAATATGCTTGTTGTTCGAGTATACAAGTCACTTTAATATGAAAACATGTGCAACATTAAAACGTGCTCTGCGTATTGCACGTATTTAGTGTTATTGCTAACATTACGGTCTGAATATATAGTAAGCTTTCCACTTAATTGTTATTGTAATAAAGTTAAAATCTTTACCTTAATATGTAGGTATAGAATTTAGCCTATATTGAATTATCTAACAGGCTAGCTACTTCTCATAAGATATGTCAATTAATCATACAAATGTGAATAATTTTTACGGGATCATGCAAATAATTTTGAAAGTTATATACAAAATATTAGTTAGAGAAACAAGAAAAACATAGTCGTGATTCGGTATTCTTAGTTTTCAGACGCCTCTGGTGTTTACCCTGAGAACTAAATTTTCTCATACAATTTTAAATTTGCGCTGTCACGTGATTAAACATATATCTTTAGTTAGTAGTGCTCTACCAATACTTTTATACCAACAAACACTTGATATTTTCAAGTCTAAACTATTAGATAAAGTTTTGAGTTGCGCTTTTTACGTAGCAGACGTAACACTCGCAACAAAAGATCCATACAAGTCGCAAAATCAAATAAAATTTGTTGTAGATTAAATTTGAAAATTCGCAGACGTGTTTTGGCTTATACATAGTAACGGAAATAAAGCTTGAATCGTGTCCAAAGCGGAACATGGGGGACACATGTCCGTGTTTAGTGCGCGGACGTGTCAACGTGTGTCTCATGTTGAAATACGGGCATGAAGTCAGCGGAGAGGAAACTTTGATATATGATATTTGATTGAAAACCATATAGTACCTTTTTTACTTTAAGATGATGCCCTTATGTAAAAATTTTGCGATTTACGACTGTTTGTTTCTAAGATTAAGCAAAATACAATTCGACTGCTTAGTAGGCACTATCGATCTCTTAGCCGATATTCGTTTAATTCTCTAGTATTTCAATGTTTGTAAACTCTCACACTATCGCTTACATAAAGTCCATAACTCTTTTACGGGACTTGGTGTACATTTATATAATAAATTACCTATCGACTTAATGGATAAACCCTTAGACAAATTTAAACAAATTGTCAAAAAACATTTAATAATTATACTACACTGTTAATAAGTATCTGAACGATAAAAAGCCATGGTATGCTCGCTTGACGAAGGAGTAAATTATTTTACTCTTAATTTTAATGACATTATACTTTTAAAGACATATTTTTGTTAATTATTCTATGAATTACATTTTTTAAGATTAATAAGAATGACATGCTTTATCAAATAATTTTGTTTGACATTAATTTATTGATACATTTTGACATAATATATAAAATGTTTTTTTTTATATATTATGTCAACACATTTTGTATTGTTTTGTTAAAATTGTATACTTAGTATTGTTAAAATTATACATTGTGATTTGTGAAATAGAGGTACATTGTGAACTCCTGTGGTAAATTAAGTTTATCTTACTTTATACTTATAGCAAAAATTAACAGTTTATATAATACCTACATAGAAACATTTATCACAGTTCACATGTTGCCTTTACCTTTAGTAGCAATATGCAAATTGAGGCAGCCTGTAAAGCACACATTTTACTTATTAATTTTTTTTACAACATAGAAAGCTATAAGTAATTAATTATCTATAGAGTTAAGTGTATTGCCTGCGTCACTTTGCATGCTACTTGAAACTGTAACTTACAAAAATTGTAATAACCTGGCGATTAAAAAGAGTGGCCTGAGTTTCTTGCCAGTTCTTCTCATGGCTCTACTTCGTCAGCGAACTGGCTGTATGTTAATTTGCTGACATTTTGTAAGCTTTGACGTTCATAAGTGTTAATTTAATTAACCTATATGAATAAACATATTTCATTTCATTTCTCCAACAACACAAAGCTTGTACCCAAGAGTAGGTAAGTATTTAAATGCTAATAATAATAAAATTTATATATAAAACATCTAATCAAGTAAAACATTTATTATAATGAAGCATTAGGTGCTTCGAAAATGCAGTATATTCGAGAAAAGCTATGTCCACTACATATTATGTAGGACCGCTCGTTATAGAGTGAAAATGTCTAGACACATAAACTGCGGTTAAGTATCCCCAATTTGTTCTACTTGATTAAGTTTATGCTAGTTATTCGTATAAGAAAAGCCAATTTAGTTTTACTAATATTTCACAAAATAACCAAAAAGTTTATGCGCAGTATTCATATTTTTTATTCAAGCATCATGGCCAAATGAGAACTTGAGAAAGCAATGAAATTCAATATTAGGTATTCTTAATTTCGCCGTTAGTGGTCGTTTTTTTTAAATCGAATCAAAAATACATTTAAAATGTCAATATTCTCTATTTGTAAGTTAAAAACCTTAGGCAAAAAAAATTAAAATACACCTATCACATAATAATAAAAGATGGTCTTATATGAACTTCTTTTCTCCTACATGAGTTTCTATACATGTGGTTTTTTTAAAATGTATTGAGTGATTTATTTTGCAATGTTGATGCATAATGTTAAATAGTTGGAAAACGATTTAAGTTCGTTTTATTCGTCCATAGCTGCTGAAATTAATGAATAAGTTTATATATAAGCATGTTTCATTAGAAAGTGACTGGCAAAGAGTGACCGATTAGTTTGCCGCGTTCAATCAATGTCTAAAGATTCTTTAAACTATCCGGCATACTGTTGGAACTACTTTCTGCTAGTGTAAGCAAAATGCACTGGTCAGGCTAAGGAAGTATATAGGTATACCCGTAGAATACCTACCTAACTGAAAAAATATCACACCCAGACTCGAGATAATGAGTCACAAAAAGTTTTGTTCTGTGTGGAAATCGAATCATTGAGGTAGTCAAAATAAACATACTTACCCTTCCACACTTTTAATCTAACATATCCATAGTGTACAGTAATCATGTACAACTATTTGCACGAACGCGAAAAATACAGTGATCTCCTTTCCTTGCAGAATGGCAAAATATAATATTTTGGCATTACATAATATAACTCCATAGTAAGCATGTGTCGTTATTAGTTTCATAAATAACACAACGTTACTTTTATGGCAAATCTGTTTATTTGTATGCAACGAAAACTAAAAATATATTCATGAATAAGCAAACAAATTGAAACAAACATTTTACGATCCAGACGTTTTGCTTGTAGAATATTTAGCATTTATGTCTATTACCTAACTATGGCGTTCAAATTTTAATATCAAGACATAGCGACATCGACATTTTGCAAAGTGAACATTTCGCTCGTCACCCAAGTAAAATATTTTAGTGCGCTATATTAATGCAATATTTAATTATTGCTACTGAACAGGAAAAAAGGTTGTAGTCAGTACAGCTCAAATGTACTAGTTTTGTTGCAAGGTTACTAGAAAACGAGGTAATCAACACGGGAATATGGACCGTTAAAAATAAATGTATACATTAGTCAACCAGAAGAGCCGATTATGTAGCTTTCTTCACATTTAAATACTCGGTTTTTATATCGGCAGTGTAGTGTATCTTATTTCGGCAGTGTAGCTGTTTATTTGATAATAATCAGACAATTGGCACGACACCACCTAGGAGGACGCTGCAACCTAATAAATAGAAAAACGAATACCACGGGGGCCGCATCAACCTCAAAATATTTTATAAAAACTGGCTGTAGTCTAATCTAGCATTTAGTGCGCAAAAAGAAATGAAAGTGCGGCGTGTATGCGTTATAGTTCTCTTGCGTAATAAAGTTAAGAAGAGAACCGGGCGCTCGGCGCAAATTGTAGAGGACGTCTGTGCTGAGTCTGAACAGTGAACTGATACAATCACGAATATAGATCTATTTGAAACAGTCCTGTTGTATTTTATCAGATGACCTAGCTAGCACGTAATTTTAGGTAGGCTCTCCAACTAGCTAATAAATCTGTCGTAAAGTTGAAAAGGCCTATCTTCAAATACAGCTCTCATCTAGTGAACCAAATAAGATTAGATCGTTACTCAAATACGCTGGCAAATTCTAGGATAATAAATGTAAAGTAGAATTTATTTAAGAAAGTTGGACGATAAATGTTTTTAATAACATGAAACATTTATAAAGCAAACTAATTTTGATAGTATATTCGAACATTCAAGTGTACAGTGTATATAGTAGTTCAAAAAAGTAAAATATATTTCTAAAAATGATAAATTCAATATACGAGTGTGCCTTTCTACTTTATGGTGATGATAATATCCGACCGAGTAGCTCCTTCATGCCTTTTTCCTACCCTCTTCACATGATCACTCAAACGGCTACGTTGTAACAGTGTTTAGGTGGTGACGGCACGGTACAAAATTAGTACATTCGTAAATTGCATAGGATATCTAACCAACAAACAAAAATTATATTTTTAATCCACGAAATTCACCAAGTTTCTTATACGAGGCCAAGCTCGGTGCTCCACAAAAGCTTCAATATATCTCATACGTACACATACTGTGTGGGTATTTATGTAATTATTTCCTAAATATTTAGACGGGCGGCGAACCTTCCCCATAAAACTTGGTAAGTTATTGCTGGTCCGACTCGTAACGAGAACGTTGTGCCAACCATATTGCGTACCGCTCTGTATTTTTTAAACCTTCATGTTTCACCCTAATAACTGAAGTCAGTTAACATAGCGGATTTATATTTACTTAGTACATGTAAACTTCGCGTTCCTTTGTTTTGTGTGTGTCATGTAAAGGTTTTAAAATGTACTGTTTTTCATATCACTTATAAGACAAAGCGTTTTTTCGTGGCGAATATTCAGGCAATTTTCAGATGCCAAATATCAATGAGATATAAACTAAAAGAAAAAGAAAGTCCTTTAACCTTTTTAAGCTAAAACCGACACCTACTAGCAAAGACACAATCCATTCGTTGTAGAGTAGGTAGGTACTACTACGTTTCCCAAGGTTTATTACAATTTAAACTTTTAAAGCTTAGATTTTCTCACCATGTTTTCCTTCACTATTATTATGCTTCAGTACAAAATAGCTATAATGAATATTAGGATGAATATAGAAAATAAATAATAAAAAAAAAATAACTACCACTAGGTCAATGGAAACGACAAAAGCTATCCGTATGAAGTTCGTAACATATTCACAAACAATTCGGTACGTGATCGCTGAAGGCTGTAAGGCATGCGACGATATTTTGGCAGTCACCACGGCACCTAGTAAAACTATCTCAGTTATGCATGGTCACACGTTGCTGTGGCCACCAGGCCATTTCGACGTGTTTACTCTAACATGCAACTGGCGGAATTTCAAATGCAGCCAAAATTACGCTTAAGTGTCGGTTAGTGTTTGAGCATAAGTTGTTATTTGCTTGACCTCATACCGCCACTTTATATGCTTAGAATATTTCGTGGTTCAACTGGGTGGTATGAAGTTTACACTGTATCGTTTTGATAATTATAGATATTTGAATCATAGTATTTGACTGCTTCAGTGGTGCAGCGGTTATGACGTTCCCGAACGTGCAATAAGAACAATATAACGTTCATACACAAGTTAAAACAAAGTGAAGTACTTGAACTCATTTTTAACTACTGTGCATAATATGTACTATTTCCTCTTTATCTGAATTGATTGAGATTTCTTGCTTGCAGTAGGTAGGTACCTCTATAGGCGCTAGACAACTTTAGCCTTAGCAATAGCAATAGGTAATGTTAATCTTAACACCTCAGGCATTAAGTCCGCCTTTATACGTATTATGTTTTGTATATGAAGTTTAAATACCTAAATAAAATAATGTTGTGATCCTGATGGTAAGTAGCCAGTGCCCCTAAGGAATACGCTTTACTGACAGTAAAATAGATCAAATTGAATTACAAGCATAGCATATCCCTTTTCTACGTGGTATCAACTGCAAAGACAATGTGCTATTTTCATTCCTTCGCTCGATATTTAGTTATATTATTGTTAATAAACCTACTTTACATTTATATTCAACACATTTCTCATATCCCTATCTCTTACCTTGTATAATTCGTTGCAAAACTATAAAACCTCCACATAACATTGTTTTTTCTTTCTCCACTTAGAAATTCTGGACGTAGCGCACCGCGCCCGCAGAGAGTTGCTACTATTTTTGAAACACAACCACAGTCCTAATTTCGGAGACACCGCGCCGACCACAAATCGTAAAGTCCGCTAACTTAGTGCAATGGTAACTCGGCGTGCCGACGTCACACCACAACCACCTATGTTCATATAATATTGTATATAAAACAGTAGTTTTACTCCGGAATTGTGTTGTAGATTGTTTTAATCTCCCGCCGCGGTCATAATAGTCTTTTTTCGTTAGCATTTTTTAGGTTAACTATATTCTAAACTTAACGTGCGGCACGGTTTATGTTGTTGAGAATTTAAAGTTATTTTTGTTTACAACCACCATTAAAGGCTACGTATTATGTGATTAAAAGCAACGTTGCTAAATAAACATTGCAATTTACGAAATTACACAATACATAGGTATTTGTGTACTTTGGGATTGTAATTCTGTGTTGTTGAACTAAGTAATGTCACTGTAAATGTGAATAATTTGCTGAAATATTGTGCGGTTTATAAATTTTGTACTTATGCGACTAAAACGTTAGCACGCATACCTATCACTATAATTACCAAGCGTTTTGATTACGAACATTAATTGTAAAAAACATTAAATTAAACAACCTCTGTGGTTCGGTGGTACTGTGTATGGACTGCCACGCAAAGGTCGCGGGTTCGATGCCCGCTCAGTGCAAATATTTGTGTGCATGAACATGGCTATTTGCAATGGTCTGGGTGTTTCTATGTATAATATGTATGTATTTACAAAAAAAAGTATATAAGTATGTATATCCGCATTCTAGAACCCATATCACAAGCTATTAATATATGCTTACTTTGGGTCTAGATGGGGTTGTGTGGTTGTTGTGGTATTATTATTATTAAATTAAAAACTATAATATAAGTTTAAATTTGATCACAACATGCAACTTTAAGTTATGCTTTCACTCTCTCTTTAGTCGTCCACTCTTGACAAAGTGGTCGCAGCTCCGTGATGAATGTCATGAATTAAGATGTCATTAAGGTTTTCTCGGTGATGAATGTCATGAATCGAGCTGTTATTAAGGTTTTGGGTCGTCATAAGCCTTCTCCTTGGCTATTGAAGCCTTTGCGATATTTCTCTACCTGTTCCAATTCGTTGCAGTGCGTGAGCATCCACAATGGAACTCTGAGTGGCAGCTTTAATCAGGTCAGTCCAGTGCGTCGGCGATCGCCCGCGAGAGTGCTTGTTCTCCACTAAGCCTTGGATGACCAGTCGCTACATGATATTTCGCGATACGTGTCCGAAATACTTCAGGATTCGTATTTGCACAGTTAACGATAATCTTTCTTAAATTTTAGCTCTTTAAGTATTGACACGTTAGTACGCCGCGCGGTCCAAGGTATTCGTAGAAGTCGTCTCCACCACTACATTCCTAGCGCATCAATTTTTCGGCAATCAGTCAACCTCATTGTCCACATTTCTACGCCATATAGAAATATTAAAAATACGAAACTTCTCATTAAGCGTACCTTGATAGTTTTGGTGATGTTACAGTTTTTCAAAATTTTCAAGCTTGCCTAAAGCAGATCTTGTTATGGCGCATCTCCTTCTTGTCTCGTCTTCACATCCTCTAGCGTTTGTGATAGTAGAACCAAGGTAGACGTAGCTCTGGACAATTTGACAGTTGCCCATCGAACGTATCTCTGGTTTGTTTAGCTCAGCTCGATCCACTATCATCATTTTGGTCTTGTATCTAGTTCGCGAGTCTGAAAGAGACGCTTGTGTCTCTAGACGTGTCAGCAGTTGCTCTATGGCATCTTTTGATTAGGCAAAATACGTCGTGTCATCGGCGTATCTAAGATTGGATGTTGTAATTTATGCTTTCACTACACTAAAGCTAAGTAAAAATACAATACTACTTTACATATAATAGTTATAATAAAAGAAATGACATCATTTGCTGTACATACTTACAATTTAACTATTTTCTATTTTCTCGCAGTTGAAGACAAAGAATAAAGTAAGAATAGAACACAATAAGACAGGTTATTGTCACTTATTTGTATCGAGGGACCGTCTGTCTGTGACAAAGTGCGTCACGCTGCTGTTCGTGTCAATTACACTTAGTTCCAATTGAAATAAGGGACACTATTCACTAACACCTGAATACTTAATTGAATTAGTAAAGTTTATTGATCTTGTGCTCTATTGCGTAGCTATATTTTGCGTAATAATTTCTTAACTACCTATATTACATTTAGGTAGATACGTAAGTAATAAAAAAAAAATTATAAATCTTAAATTATTGCAATAAATAACATTTTGCTTTGTAGTATCAAGTCTCAAAATTGTTTGGCTAAAACTATTTCTTTATTTTATTTATTTATTTTATTTATTTATTGCACACAAAAAGATACATAACAAGGAAAATATATAAATAAAAATTATGTACAAAGGCGAGCTTAACTCAGAACTGAGTTCTCTAACAGCATACCTTAAGAGTGGAAGAGGAAGTAACATTAGTGAGAGTATATGAAGTGTACAATTAAGAAAGAAAAAAAAAACAGAGAAAAGTAAAGAAGAAACCAATTTAACCTAGATCACACAGAAGTACTTATAGTATATCCCAATGTATACCTTTTAATATAACCATACATACTAAGAATACTTAAATAATATAATGAATGATATATAAAGTTAAATATACCTACATAAAGAAAATATACAATTTTATATATACATAAATATATACAATAAATATATATAATTACTTATAAACGATAGACAAGAAATGCTCTTTAGTTCTTTTCTTGAAAACTTCAACAGAAGGGCTGTCACGAATGCCATGAGGAAGAGAATTCCATAGCCTTACTGCCTGTACTGTAAAGGAGCCGCCATAGCGGCTAGAAGTGTGAGGAGGAATTTTTAGTAAGAGTGAAGAAGTAGAGCGACAGGGTTTACCCCTAGGAACAAGATACTCAAAGCGTTCACGTAAATAAGACGGAGAATTAAGATTATGAAGGATAGAAAAAAGAAGAGTAAGAATATGAGTGTCTCGACGCTGCCGAATCGGTAACCACTTCAATGTCTCACGAAATTGTGAGACGTGATCATATTTACGTAAACCAAAAATGAAGCGGATTCCCAGGTTCTGCAGTCGCTCGAGCTTATTAAGGTGGTCCTCCATAGCATCAAGAAAACAGACATCAGCATAGTCTAAAAGTGGAATAAGAAGGGACTGTGCAAGAGTAACTTTAGTATGGTAAGGTAGGAACTTTTGAAGACGTTTGAGTGATGACTCTGCAATGTGGTTGTCCCAGGAGAGATGAGTATCCATAAGCACGCCCAAGTTCTTTGCAACTTTTGAAAGTGGTATAGGAACAGAAGCGTACACAATTTGAGTAAGTGACTGCACGTCTACAGAGTTGAGCATAAACCTACCACCAATAATGAGAGCCTGAGACTTTGCCGGATTGACCAATAATCCAAAAGATTGAGCCCACTTACTAATGCTGGCAAGATCATTATTGATGACAGCAATAGCCTCAGGCAATTCTGCAACAGTAGAATGTCGATACAGCTGCAAGTCGTCTGCATAAAGATGATAATGCGAAGTTATAACTTTTGTGATGGCGTTGATAAAAACAGAGAATAGAAGAGGAGATGTTCCACCCTGTGGAACGCCCGCAGTTAGATCACACCAATCGGAAGCACTTTCCTCAGAGCGAACAGACTGCGAACGGCCCCGAAGATAGGAGTTAAACCACGCAGTAGCGGACGACGAGACATTAAGAGAGGATAGGATACCTATAAGGATATCATGATCAACTGAGTTGAAAGCACTGCTAAAGTCTAATAGTACCAGTACTGTTACACGCTTATTTTCCATGGCCAATCGAATATCATCAGTGATGGTAACAAGTGCTGAAGTAGTACTATGGCCAGGGCGAAAGCCAGACTGGTAGGGACTTAGCAGGCTATTAGAGGATAAGTAGTGGGACAGTTGATTATGAACAATGCTCTCAAGGACTTTAGAGAGGATGGGTAGAATGGATATGGGGCGAAATTGGGAAAATGAAGGAGTAGCGGATTTGGGTAGGGGTAACACATGAGCTTTTTTCCAAGATGTGGAAAACAAACTCACGCTGAGAGAAAAATTTATAATATGGGTAATGACGGGCACAATCTCATCCAAAATAGGTCGAAACATTTGTAAAATTAAGCCCGTCATCACCCGACGCTTTAGTGGTAATGGATTGAAGGGATCTCTTAATATCAGCCTCCGCAACTGGGTGGAAAGAAAAAGAAGTATTTATCGGCAAAGGAAGAGATGAGAGATATAATAACGTAGAATATTTAACATAGTTGTCAATAGTAATTGGCGGCCTCGAAAAGTGAGCATTTAGCGCATTCAAATCAGTGGCAATATGACTCATATCCGAGGCCTTTCCAATACCTATAGACCTTAGAAATTGCCATACTTGTGCTGTATTGAGATTTTGGATTGAAGTGTGGATGTGGCGTCGTTTAGCATCTCTACACATCCGACTGCAGCGATTTCGCAGCTTTTTATAAAGAGCCCAGTTCTTCTTCTGTAGGTCTTTTCTTATATTTTCGTTTTGCTTTGTCTTTAATGCTGCAAATAAATTAAAAAGGATTCCATTATTTGTAGGACTTCCTTAGTTTATCTTGGGCATTACTGGCTTAAGATGAAGCAAAACTCTGTGAGGAGACGTGGTTTAAAAAAAATATATTCAAGAGCTGAAAGTGGTGGCAAATGCTGATATAGCACTACCTAACTTATGAAATACAAGCCATCTCGCCATATGCTACCGGTTATATTTTACATTGTTATCCAACATGGAACGTAAATATTATGTGTCGCAAACTATTTTATTATCGTGATGTCAATATTTAAAATCCTTCGATTCCACGATACCGCTCATTCTCTAGATCTAAGAACTTTTTGCGGATAACGGACAACTGACATCATTATCAAG
Source organism: Parascotia fuliginaria (assembly GCA_963082885.1). Taxonomy (NCBI): domain Eukaryota; kingdom Metazoa; phylum Arthropoda; class Insecta; order Lepidoptera; family Erebidae; genus Parascotia; species Parascotia fuliginaria. Next base: position 4,532,758 of record OY720180.1, on the reverse strand, counting down.
ACATAAAATGATGTTGCGCGTAACTTGACATACATTCAGTCTTTTATTTTGGTGTAATTCGTGTCCTCTTTGCATTAAATTACATTTTTTTGCCCCACGTAAGAATCGAACCCACAACATGCGTCGCAGTTACAATCGTGAGAATTAGTTGCACCCACTACGTCACAGACGCAGTAAAAGATTAGTAAAAAATCTTTACATTTTGTACAAAATCCGCATTGCTCCTATCTCGACATCACGAAGCAAGCTTGTTCCTTATGTCTTTATATACAAATATACAGAGTCTGAGGTACAATCTCATCAGACATCACCCATTCCTCTGCAACCTATTTGTAAGCAATAAAGAATGCAAATTGGAGAATCCAATTTGTAGTACAAAACGTTGTGTTTAAATATGCAACAAGGGCTTTGAAAAAATCCTGCGTACTCTGAAGGGGCGCAAGCAGGGGTCACTTCACTGTAGGGGTTGAAAAACTGAATTTATAGACCCATTATCATTTATACGTGGGGTATTGATATGCAAATATTATTAGTATTTGTTGTCTGGTAATAAAGTATCCGCGATTCATTGTTATATAGGTACCTACTCTATTTTGTCCTTGCATAAAAAATATGAGTTGAAAATGTACAGTACCTACATAGCGAACATCATTCTAGCATGTTCTCGACTGCAGAGTTTTTGTAAATTATTAACTTAAAATGCTTGGTAATATTTTAGTAAGATATGTAACCTCGGTTTATGGGAAGCAACAAGCAGAAATAAACAAAATTTCTAAATACAGCTCCATTGTCAACGAGTTTTTTTGCTTCCAACTACGTACCTCAATTCTAAATCGATATTGGATTTTTTGCGCAATCAAAGTTCAGTAACACCCTAATTGGTATCGCATATCGCGTGCAGATTTGATAAACACGTGATAGATGGCTGTCACAGCCTTCCCCAGGCACTAAATCAATTTAAGGTAAATGACTTGTTAGACAAAGCTTTACTTACAAAGATACGAGTATTTGTAAGTACCTACATCATTTTGACCATTTCGTCTTGTTATAATAATGTATGTCAACGTGTATAGTGATTTATTACAATTAGAGGTATTGTAAAAATAATTATACCTTTGAACTACAATATTTTGATAATTGACTGTAACCTGAGCTGTATGTAAAAGAAGTCAAACAAAATGGACAGCATGAAGGTGTACATCGTCCCAATCGCTATGATAGCCCCTTAATATATTGGCGAACTCATGGAATAAAAAACATTCAAAAGTTTTTTAGTCATTCAAGACATCGAAAATTTCCTAGTTAAGGTTATACCTTATGTAAAATGTCGATACCTAAATAGGAAATTTTACTAAAAATGAAAATAATGACCACTCATTAATTGTACTACGTAGCTTATGAATCCACACTAATATATATAAAGCAGAAGAATTTGTTTGTTTGTTTATTTGAACCTGGTAATCTTTGGAACTGCCAGTCGGGTATTAAAAAATATTTTATTTTTTATTTACAGCGGAAAGCTAGTTTATGTAGTTTATATTGTTTATGTATTTACTAGTTTCTCGCGGCGCGGTTTTACCCGCGTTTTTGCTTAATGCTCTGCTCCCGACGCCATTAGCGTAATATTACATATTTCCAATCCGACTGGTAGTTCTAGAGATTAGCGCGTTCAAACAAACAAACAAACTCTTCGGATTTATAAAATAGTATAGATGTATCAATAAAATTATAAAATGTTAAGCATTATATTCAAATACATTCGATTGTTAGATGCTCTGTAAAGAGCACTATGTGCTTGTTTCCAACTTGCCAGTCTATCCTTTGACTGAGGCATAACTTTATTGCTAAGTCCAATTATTATTTGATAAAACTTTTAATTGGATCCTTTGACTATAATTTAAATACTGAGTCTAAAATACTATATCTAAAAGTTTTGTTATCAAATAAAATAAGTACAGCTAATCTCAATTTAGGATAAAATTATGTTATTAGAACACTTGAAAATTCAAAATATACTTAGCTTTTTTTTTAATAAAGCTAAGTAAATAAACCTTTATTAGCCAAAATGGCGTAAAGCCAAGTCGTTATTGGTTAGATAAATCGAATACTTACAATGCCAATCGTTTTTGATTTATTTATATATTTTTTGCCTTCAAGAGATTGTCGTATTTTCTCATTCTACGCTCTACAGTCAATAATTAGTTGCTAAGGTGTGCTTTTACTATTTGACACTGGACGGTATTCGTGTTAAAGATATTCCCAGAATTTTACTAAAACAAAATCTCTTTAAATCTTTATCAGTGACACTTGTTTTATCAAAAAAAAAAATATTAACCTAACAAATTACAATATAGGTACTTACCCTATTCTATTCTGTATGTATGAAGAAAATTACGTTTATTTATGTTGGCAAATGCGAAGATATAAGACGGTAGGTATTGTGGTCCCCAGCGTCCTGTCATGCTTTGAACTGAACGATGAACGGTATAACGACCGCCTAGTGACTTAATATGTTAAACTGATTATTACTGTATAGAATTATTGCTTACTCGGTCAAAGTAAGAGAAGTAGTATTAACTTCTAAGTACATATTATGTATCTAATTACTTACTATACATTCATTCAAAGTTAGACAATAGATTCAACAACATAAAGGGTAAAGATGACCTGTTTATGAGGTGGATTGAAAATCTCAATTGTGGCTTATGACTCTGCTATAATGGTTTATTTTCCTACCACCTTTTTATACCTGGGATTAGTGAAGTTAGTGAGATTGATAAGCTATGAACCAATAGAAATGAAGTGTTTATTTATTTAGCATGTCATTGTATACAATAGTAAATTAACAGTGTTTATAAACCAGTTTATGGTTTTTCCGTACACTGAACTGATACAAGCAAGTCGCGTAAGATGAGTGTTGCTCTTGCATCCATTTTCAAACCCAAATTAGCGTGTAGGTAATTTCGGTTGCTCATTGGCACTAGGATCGCGATGATAACACTACTAAACGAACTAAGATATCTTTTGTCATTTATAATAATCAAGACCAAGAACTTTTACTTGACAATAACAGGTTTTTAATTTTTACAAAATTGACACAACAGATTTTGAAGACAATAGACACGTGTAACCGACCACTGAAGAATCTCTCACATTATACATTTAGTACGTATTGTTTGACACACGATCTGGACAAACAACGAGCCGCTCGTATATCACAAAACAAATAATAAGATCCGAGAAACCGGACCCAAACATAATTCTTCAGACGCACTAGTGAAGTGAAAGATAAAACAAAAAGAAATAGGTTTATTGTCCCGCAGAGATCGAAAGTACGGAAATCCTTTTTAAGGTCGCGAGAACCGAAACTGTGCCGTTTTGTCAAAACATTTTCAGCTTTTTCCGGGTTGAATTGTTGAAAATTTGATGCGGTCTGTGCGTTACCACTTAAACCCTCTTCTTGCATATTGTATAATAATCTTACATCCACGTGTTGTTTTAAAGGTCTATTTATATTGCTCTTAAGTCATTTACCTTTTAAAATAACTCTGCTGTCGAGATTGCGGAATCGCAGAGGTGAAATAAAATATACATCGTTACAGGGCTATATGGCCTGTATAAATATAAATACCATTACTAACAAAATGCAGACATTTAACACTGTCATCACTTCATAAAAAGACGCAGTACATAAGCTACATTACATGCAATCATCTTCATTTAGACCGGACTTGAATACATACAGTACCTACTCGTTGTAGTGCATAACATAATATTAAATGATCAAATCTATTAAAAAGCTACAAAGACCCAAAAGCACTTTCTAACATCAAGATATTTCTTCTAAATTCAAGATCTAACCTTTAATATTTTACTGTATTCTGAATAGATACTATAATTTGATACATAAATAAGATCTCTTTGAAACTTGTATAAAGAAACCTGAGTTACAAAGACTACTTATCAGATAATTCATTGGTCTCGGTCGGCGTTAGTACAAACAAATCAGGATTAAAGGGCCAAGTTCACTTTCATCTCATTAATGTTAGTAGACGCATTTAATTAAAATTCACCCCTCTGACTTTATCTTGGCGGGGTTTTTCGATCTTGTTATTAGCACATTCCTTGCTGAGATAGCGGCTCACCCTTAAGCAAATCGTTCGATGAAATTATGACCCTTGCTTTATTTGATAATAGTTTTGTTATTGGCAGATTATGGGATTTGACTGTTGTTATCCGACGAAAGAAAATGAGAGTAATGTTTTTAATTGTTATAATTTATTAATGCAAGTTTGAGGAATATTGTAATGGTCAATATGATGACAAACAAACAGCATTGTCTATCTACTAACTAAGAAACTTAAATACAAAACTTTGATAATGTTTTACCTGATTCATGAATAGAAATATTTACTGCAACCTTTAAAAATACTAATTACAGAGTATTTTGAGTCTGACTTTGACCGGAACACTGGTTGTTATTTTAAAACTGCGTCCCTTACTTAATTAAACTCAATATGATTTTAAATAGCTCTCTCTCTCTCTCTCTCTTCCCGGCTATTCATCCCACATGGTGGTGGGATCAGCCTTCCTACTTTTTCTCCTCCACTTCGCTCTATCTGGGACATCGTCATCGGAAAGCTCGCACTCTCTCATGTCCCTCAGCACAACATTCCTCCACGTCGTCTTGGGTCTGCCTCTGGATCATTGACTAGACTATGATTTTAAATAGCAATTAATAAAAATACAAAGCAATGACAATCATAGCACAAAAACTATTTATCTAACTTTGTTTGTTTTTGATATGCCTAAACTAGAGGATTCGTTCCTGAGGGCCCCGGTTCCTGAGGCACCCGTTCCGGAGGGACCCGATTCATATTTATTTTATTAAATGTAATTAGCTAGAAGTTTAACTAAAAAGTACCGTCCGCTACCTAAATGTTTTACTAATTTTAATGTATTTTACTTTTTCTATTTTCAAAACCATGTTTAGTAAATTAGTATTACTTATTAGGAAGCAAAAGCAAATTTAATTTTATTAATGCTAGTTTAACGTCATGTCACGATTGTAGGTACTTACTGTTGTATCTTTGGTGGACACACTGGTGCAATAAAATAGCCCAAAACTAGACAAAAACTTGCGTTTATTTCTTAGCTAACGACGTTATGTACAGTTTTTCGTGGTGAGCGAGTGAATGAGTGAGTGAATACAATATCAAAAAACGATACCGCTCACCGACCCGAACGAGATCGCAGTACCCACCACTTGCCCCGTTTAAGTTCTTAGCCTAAACACTTACTATAAACTCTCCACAAAAAATGTTATAAACTGTGCCTAACTAAATAAGCTCAACCTCGTTTGGAATTGTAACACAAATTAATATGGCAATAATGATTTTATTTATTTCAAATCCAACCAACTTGAAATAAATTTGCAACCAGTCTTATAGAGTAAATTAGACTGCAAAATACTTCTACTTATTATCAATAAGACATTATTATGTATGAAATCGCTTAAAAATTGGGGTCGGCATAATCTGCGGTTACGTTTTCTGTGATTATGCGGGTCTGAGCAAGATTGATGACGTCGACCAACCACCGGACGTCTGTTCGGACTTAACCCTCCAAATCCTACAGATTATGACCCATAAATAGCCTTCGTGGGCGTTTGTCCCCCGAATAGTGTTTTATGCAATAGTATTTTGTACATTTTTTCTTAGCTATCGTTTTAATTTTGTTACACATTAATAAATGTTATGCAAAAAAATACCGGTTAAAAACAAAAGCATTACTGGATCAATTTCGAAAGCTCCACTAAAATATTTCTTAGCATTGAAAATAGACTAAAACATTTGTTCAAAAACTTTGCTGGCACTAAATTAGTCCTTAATTTATTATGAAGTCTAATTAGTGCAAGCAAAGTTTTTTATTGCGCTCCAAAAACTATGAAACTTATTAAAACTATCAAGTTACTAGTAAATGAAGTTGTATAAAAATGGGAGCTCTTAAAACTGAAGGGGGAGGGCACAAATTGGAGACGCTAAAGCCTATTTGAAGTAGGCTAATAAGAGTAATTTTCTATTCGACATTAGTCCTATATGCTTGTGCACCAGAGACTGAGTCAGGAGGGATTACACAAGCCGACTCTTAAGCCTTACAAACGTCGCTCCAAATCGGTGTTATTTAGCAACGCGCCGCCGAGCCTCCCTAATTAAACAATTCCGTAACTTTTCTTGACATCGTAACTCGAGCATACGTGTAGTCTAAGCAGACAGATTGTTTGGACAGTCGATAGGCAGAAACGGATTAAGAAGGATTTATGAGAACTTTGTTTTGGAACACGTTCGCTTTGATTAATAAGACATGAGATTTTACGAGAAGTGTAATTGAATGAAAGTACATCAAAGGTTATAACTTCGGTGACTTTGGTATATTTTATACTTACTTTAAAGCTATAACAATCAACGGGGTTGTAGGTTTTTTTTTATTGCTTACAGTGGCAGACGAGCCAACAGCCCACTTGATGGTAAGTGGCAACTGTCGCTCACAGATTCTGCAATGCCAGGGGCTCCGCGAAGCCGCTGCCTACCGTGATATTAATGCTCTCTTTAAACCTCGTTTGAAGAAGGACATGTCATAGCGCTCGGGAAACACCGCAGCTGGTAGTTCGTTCCAGAGCCTGCACGTACGTGGGAGAAATGAACGCTGAAAACGAACCGTGCTAGACGAGATCGTGTCCAGGTAGTATGGATGAACTTTGCTGCGATGTCGAGTGGTGCGATGATAGAAATGAGACGATGGCACCAAGTCAAACAGTTCCTCAGAGCACTCCCCGTTAAACATACGATAGAGCACGCATAGAGAGCCAAAGTCCCTCCGCTGCTCCAGTGACTCCAATGTGTCTGTGAGATTGGGATCGTCGACGATTCGAACAGCTCGCCGTTGGAGGGAGTCAAATGGATCGAGCTGGTATTTGGGGGCTCCTGCCCACAGGTGAGAATAGTACTCCACGTGCGGTCGGACTTGTGCTTTGTATAGCACGAGCCGTTGAGATGACGTAAAGTAACGTCTGGCTCTGTTCAGGACGCCCAGCTTTTTGCTCGCCAGTTTGGCTTTGTCTTCTAAATGACTCCCAAATTGGACCTTGCTGGATATTTGAATATTAGGTACCTGTGTGTGTGCTACTTTTTGAAATCATACCTACTTAACCTTTACGGTTCAGTATCAGTCATTTTTTTTTTTCATTACGCGTACGCACCCGCCTGGGCAAGGCGGGGGTTATGTCGGACTCTCCGTCCACAATGAGGCTGCGGCCGGCATACCGACTCAAACCCACGGTGTTCCTCCAGACGGCCAGAGTGTCGGGGACACGGGAGACGCTCGCGCATTCATCCGCGACCCCGACAGGCCACGGCCCGCTCAACGTGAGCGGGCCCCGTCTGATTTGGGGGGCCTAGCCCCCCTTCCTCCATCGAGAGGCGTTCGTGGAACACGTACGCCGCCTTCTCGGGCCTGTGCTGTTCGAGCGGCGATTGCCCAATCGCCGCCCGCAGGCATCCTCCTACGGTGGCTGGAGATCCCGGAGCGCCCAACGGCGACGCCCGGGGCGGGCGCGACGGGCGGGGAGCAAGGTGGTCCACTCCCTCTCCCGCTCGGCCGCCTCCTTGGCGAGCATTACCTGCTCGCAAAACGAGGCGACTCCCTCCCAAGCCCTCTCGCTGCGGACCATGAACAGAACCACAACCGGCAGCGAGAGTTGGGCCGTCGCGAGCGCCGCAACTAGGTCGCGGCGCTGATCCTCCCACGCTGGGTCGACCCACGCTGTCAGTATCGGTCATCTAGAAAAGAAGAAAGAAAGAAAAAGTATTTATTTGTGCAAAACACGACGCACATAGAAAATAAAACACAATTTAAAAAAATAAAAATTAAAAAGACCTGCATAAAATATCGTATTTCTAAATACTTAATAAATAATGATAACAAAGAATGAAAGATCATTCTTAATTTTAATCAAAACTAAACAGTGGTAACACTCATAATAATAATGCGTTTTTGAACGTACCAAAGCTGTCAAAAAGAGATGAGATGACTCAAGACTCATGTCTAGTTATTTGACGTGGCACCACGTGCTACTTTTACAAAAGAGTACTCTCTATCTACTAAGCCACATCAACTTAATTTAACTCATTGCTCATTATTTAAAGTGGTCAAGAATTGAAAAAATCTAACTGAATTATAGTACTAAATTTAATGTTTTAAATCTCTCTGTTAATCTTTGTTCGAACCTGGACTATGTTTCAAGACGTGAAATGTATGGTATGTTCTATAGAATTACTGCATCAACTCACAAATAACAGAGATCCACTTGCGCATCGATGAATTTTTAGAAATCATTAATACAGCTTTTGTATTTTTTTGCGAATGGACGACGAACCAATAGTAAACGTCGCTCGAGCACTTTTGTCTGTAATGGACATGGTCAATTTATCTTAGGTGTAGCCGTTGTGTACCATAAAATTAGTAAGATCTTACAACCTCATTTAAAGGACATGTCATGGCACTCGTTTACGTAGTCTCGATTCAATTCTATTCGGACGAATCAATTATGTATAATTAAATAGATTGTCACGACATCGTTAAAACGGTAATTTACTAGAAAAAGGTAATACGAGAAAGTGAAAGAGTAGAAGAAAGAAATTATTCATATTGTAGTTGACTTTTGCAGCGAATTCAAAGCTAATTTTGTAGTATTCTCATTCTGTCCATCCACTGAACTACAAAGGTGCACAGTGAGATACAATCACGTAAAAAATTAAACAGTTGTTACACGTGACTGAGCAAATAGTTTCAATTGAGTGCGTGGCTAAATTTTTATTAGGGAGCAGAGTTCCCTTGATACAAAAACCTATATCATGGACCTCTCCGGCCCGAGGGTGCGCTTAACCTATTTTCATTTGGTTCGTGTTTTTATTCTCTCAAAGCGATGCGGTGAGAACGTTGCGGGCCCGCTGTGGTTTTCAATTTACTAGCTTTCAGCTCTGTGAAGTTTCTTCATCTACTTACGTGGTTTGCTACAATTACTGTGCAACGGTTTTTGTTTGTTTAATTAGTTTTGAGGCAAAATTTTCTTGTGTGTAACAAACTTCCTTGAGGCTCATGCTAATTTTTGTTTGTCCGTGTTTGATGTGGGTTGAAAATTTTATCAATAATTCATTCTAACTTGCTGATAAAAGTGAAAGATACCTAACAACAATTTGTTCATTATACAGAGCCATTCCTTCCACACGGAGAGAAAGTACATTAAATATTGATAGGATATTTTACTGAAAGAACACATGATTTTATTTTTAATAATAAGTAGAACTGCAATTACATACTTATTTAAAAAATGCGTCACATCCAAGTATCGAACTGGCTAAAAATGGAAAAAACAACATCTCGTACCTACTTTTATAACATCAATCGATAAGGTCATTCATGGATCAAATATCTCAAAAAAACATGGTAAATTATTTTAGAGGAAAACCATGAAATTATATTTTATTCTATAGGTTTATAGTTTTCCTTTAATTTAATTAACCATGTTTACCTACTACCCTACTTAGTAGGTACCCCTATTGTGACACCTTTCAAATAATTCACATTCCACATAGCGTTGAATAATTATTCTATTGTATTGTCAATATGTATCTACATAATTAGGTAAAACAAACTTATTTAATGTTTGATTTCCTTTTAATAACAGGCACGCAAGCATTGCAACTCGTCTATGTCTAATACCCAATACGTTATTCCATAAATAACCAAACAGAACAATATCAACAAGGATATTATGGTCGAGATAATCTGCATCGAATGTCTATTAATCGATATAAACAAAGCTTAGGTATTGAGCCTGTATACAGGTGGAGCGATCAATGCACTGTTTGACAAGCTCTTGTTTAAAGCCATTTACATAGCGCCAACCCGCCAATCTATCCCTGCAGGTAATTGTAAAATAATAAAGTATTTGAATAGAACGTGTTTACTTATTATGCTACAATAAAATTAATTTATCTGTTTTGCTAACATTCGAAATTTCATGTCGTGAGCGTGACCAACAGAGTTTGCTGCTAGGGGAGAATTAGGTAGGTACTTATCGAAGAGCACCTAAAAGATGTAAGTATCCGTGGTTAATTTGAGGAACCTATGACGTATTATAATTAGAATCATTATCTACTTCTTAGCTGCCACTCTCTATTGGAATTCAGAACATTTATTTGGAGTGGAATACATAAAAAACATCTTTGTTGTGTCACAATTTAGGTAAGTAAAAATGTAAATAAATTAAATTGTCTAGGCAGCTATACTTAAATATTAATACAGTGTAATAACAATAAGAATTTTCCAATTAATATAAAAGTAGGTACGCCCACAGTATTTAATACTGAAACCAAAATTACTAAACCGCATTATTACCAAATTTTTCATGACTCAAAGCAATTCTACGCAAAAAGACGCTCGAGTAACTCAATAACAGACGACAAAAGGCATTTGAGTATAAAATTCGCCAATTATACGCAACCCACTCGCCAGAACACCAATATTCAGAACGGATCACAATTAAATGCCCTCCCAGCCATTTCTTCAAAGTAAAGGGATGATTTTAATTTAAACCTGGCCCTTCGAGCGACGCGCCATATCTCTGGCTATCGTTATTAGCACATTCTAGTGGAACAGATTTGTTCGCCGTGGTTTGAATGTTGGGACGATGGGGTGGCTTTTGAGAACCACATTACCGATTAGCAGTCCTTTTTGCAGCATAATCGCATTCGGTTTTGCGAGAGCAAAAGGACTGATGTAAATCAAAGAGGGACTTCGTACGGTCGCCGAGGCTGCAGGAATTTCGCTCGGACGATTAGCACTGACTATCCTACTATAAATATTAAATCAAACGGAACGCTGAATTCGCGGACATTGAAATGGGCTAGCTGCAAATATTAATTGATGTTTCTATAGCACAGCTATAATTTTAGTAGGTAGGTAGATACCTACCTAATGTTACATTGATCGAATCGAATGTTTAGAAATTTTTAAATGATTTTGTTTATTATGTATCTATGTAAAAGAATTTGGTATGAAGGAACCTATTCCGTAAATAACATCTCTGCTAATCCAATTTTAGAGCTCAAATCGTAAGATTCATCGCTCTATCACTGTCTGTTGAAATCCATTTAACATCCACATTGGAGTAGTGGACTATGGGAGTACCTACTTACAATGAAATCTGGGTTTATAATCAATGAATAAGTGTTACTAAGACAAATTTATTTGCTTACATGTAAGTATACCTAGGTACTATTATTTATTTGAAATAGTGCTACATGGTCCCTATTTAAACTTAGGTACTTTTGGAAACCGTTCCTACGTCTGTTATCGGACACCTCACGCAGATATATAACACCAGAGATCTAAATTCGACAGGCCAAATTGAATTGGGAAAACAAACATTTCACCCGGGAAACATTCTAAAGCACTTTAACGTTATTATCCCAAGACATCAAGTAACATTAAATTTTTTATTCATTTTATTTTTGCGGGGTCACGGTCTCACGGCCGGAATTCCTGCAATGTCTTTGATCTAAGTCAGACGAGAGAAAAAAACATGAACGAAAATGCACTTCAACTGTCTTCATAAAGGGGGGAAAATATAATTTATTCACGAGATAATTTTCTCCTCCCTTTTAAGGATAGACGTCGTTTGAAATAGGGTGGGCACGAATGAATGTTTGCACTGAGCCGAGCTTAGGCTGCACTATGCTCTCCCGGGAAGACCATCTTGTCTGTTCCACGCTATTTTTTTATGTATCGCCATTTTAATATTCAACATCGTCAAACAGTCGTGGTGTTCTGGCGTTTCCGTGTAATTGCGCGGGTCAACGTCAGTTAGGGGAACAACGGAACAACGCATTTAAAAATGGAATATTTCATGTATTCAGTAGAGGTCGCTAATAAACTTTCCACTCAACAGGTTTTAATAATAAAAAATGTCATGTTTAGGTATAACGCCTTTATTGCAAATTAAATGGAGGCACCACTCTTGAACGTCATCACCGACTGCAGTGACTACTATCATTCGAACATTTTGATAAGGTTAGTGCTATAGGCATAGTGAAAATAGACATAATTATGCAGTTAGTAATAATAAAAAAGCATTTCTGGTTGACAAATATTTTATTTCTCTTTTAAACCTAAACATAACATTAATCGCACAAAAGCAACAATATCTGCAAACAATATTAAAATACTTAAAGCAATTAAATACTTATATTTCATTGATTTTTGAACAGTTTTATTGTTTTAATATACAAATAACAAACTATTTTGATAGGTACATTTAAGTAGTAACAGGCGTGTAATTATATAACAGATCCCTCGGATTAAGTTAACATTAATTTTAACGCTACTTCAAAACTTTCTACGTTATTTGGCACAATCTAGTACCCAGACATAAACATCTACTGGAATACTTAGGCATAAATATTATTGCAGTACTTAGGTACCTATATTTTTTACTATAATTTAAATAGGTATAATATTTTAATTGCTCTATAATATATTGAGCTATCATAGGTACCTAGACATTGCAGTCACATAAGGGGTATAGGCCAATCATGTGTTGTGCAAGGACTGTCATGCGTATGTAATAGTCACTGTATCGTGGCTATATACCGTTTATGTATAAGCTATATTGCTACTAAATAGAAGTCATCAGTCAAGTTTTGTAATGTTGTAATTTACATTTTTCACGGTAGTAGATCCACGCTGGTTTCAGCATGAATTGGCCGGGTCAACCGGGGAAGTACAACCCTCTCATAGAAGATCGACATCAGAGTAGTAGTATCCATACTATAGCGTTTCGTTCGGTGAGTGAGAGCGCCGGAAGCGCAATTGCTCCCCTTTCCTTTTACCTCACCTCCCTCAATCCCTCCACCTACCCCACTCCCTTCATGGTAGGCAGCGGTTGAGTCTTCCATGAGCGAGAGTTACCACTTACTACTAGGTGGACTGTTTGCTCGTCTGACACTGACGGCAATAAAAAACCAAATTGCGGCCACATTGTAGTTAACGCCCATAATTTATTGCAGCCAGTTATGACAACATTGCGGCCGCGTCAGAACTAATCGCATTCTATTATGCACTAGTTTTTGAGTTGCCTGAAATTTTACCTGCATTGCAACTTGTTCGTATCAACGGTAAGCGTTTTAACGAAATATTATTTAATATTATTGAAAATAGTATAAATACAGTAATAATTGCAAACAGCAATATATTAGCTACGATTGTAAATAGTAATATTACGACATCAAATATATTTCTTACTTTTATTGCCTACCAATGAGTCTAGTCTAATACTATCTACCATTGTGCAACGTTCCAATAATTTGACTTTTGAATACACCACACGAATACATCAAATTTATCTAATAATAATTTTAGGCCTTTCTAGAAAATTCGGTTGCTTTATTCGCCGTTTTTGGACCATCAAATACATCCCTGCTATACTTTTGACACATTACGGTTACTTCGCATAGTTTAGACTACGAAACGAATTTCGCTCTTCTGGCACTAATTTCAAAGTTGGAAATACCTATTATTTATTTCGCTAATACAACACTTACAATTCCATCTTACGTTTTTTCGTTGCGCATCCATTGTTCCTACATCCTATATTTATTTATTTATTAAATCAATGTACTAAATTGTATAAGTACCTACCTCTTTCCATAACCTCATATGAGTCCTCCGGACCACGATCATTTAGACTTAGGCCTGCCCACAAATGGGAGTAAAGGTACTTAATTGATTGAAATTTTAGATATAAAGTATATTATTAACTCACTACACAGTAAACCAGCTAAAGAACAACAATAAAAGCATAAGACATGTACTCTAAAAGGTACATGTCATATTTTTTTAACAAATAACTTGATGTAAACGATCCTGCTTTATTCTCTAGTCATAACGTTAATATTCTTTTAAGCTTCGCCAGTATTATCAGTGTGAAAATATCAACAAGATAATAAAAAATATTTCCTAAACATGTTTAGTGGGCCTAGAAAGTGGTCTACTAGTTTTGACAAAAGTTTCTGTAATAACTAGTTGTCGTTAAGGTTGACTTTTCTAACATAGTGTAAGAGAAATCGACCTAGTTGTTAACCGTAGGGTGGTAGACCCCATTTTACACTAATAAATTACATGATTCGTTTGAAATAATGAATACTCTAAATTTACATTATATCCGGCGATTATCTACTATAATATTAATAAAATAAATAATAATATAACACTATTATTTTCACACTCCAAAATATTTGACAATATATCTTATACTTATATAAATAAAGCATCTATTTCATTATCTATTTACCTATATTAGTAAGTTTATAAACATTATATTTAAATATTATTATTATCTATCACCTGCTGAAATGTAAAACAAAAACTTTAACATTTTCTAAGTAGATATTCCTGTCAATATTGTCATCCCATGAGTCTGTCTCGCTCTTTCATTATGAAGGAAAGAGACAGCAAAGAATACATCTATTTACACAGTTTTAACAATCATTTTCTTATACCATAGCAGCCAAAAGACTTCCATTGCTAGCCTTTTATTATATAGTTGGGGCTATTATACCAGATCATTGCCACCTATGAACATTAACTTGTATAAATACAATAGTTCAAGTTTTCTCATGTTTTTCTTCAGTGTCATTAATGTCTAAATTATATACGGACATTATAACAACTTAGTACATTTATTACATAACTAGCTGCGCCCTATGGCTTCGCTCGCAAAGGAAATGGTATGTGTTTAATAACTCGGTAACCAGACAGATTTTAGAAATAAAAATATTCTATGTCCGTCTCCGGCACCAAATCTATATACATACTAATTTTTAGGCGCTGAGTAGTGAGTAGTAACACAAACTTTCGCATTTATAATATTAACAGGATATATAATAGTATTTCGCTTTTTCATTGCCTTTTCTTTCTAAAAGAGTCTCAATACATCAATGATCAACAGAAAACTGTTTACAATCAAATACATTTTGAAATTACAGTCATCATAATATCACTGAATATCTTCTTAACCCTCGTCAACTTAGCTAAACTTAACTTCATAAAGTCTATTATAGCCAATTACTCGAACAGCAGATAATTTTTGATGACATTAATTTTATGCTTACCAACATTGGTACTTAACAGATTACATAATTCTTACAGACACAAGTTACAATTGACGATATTTTGAGGCATTTGAATGAGGTTTGAAGACTTTGATTAGCTTCTATTGCTACATATTTCGTACGGTAGTAGATCCACGCTGGTTTTAGCATGAATAGGCCGGATCCAACGGGGAAATACTACTCTCTCATATAAGATCGACGTAAGAGTAGTAGTATCCGTACTATTGCGTTTCGCTCGGTGAGTGAGAGGGTCACTTTTCCTTACTTCGCCCAAGCCTTTCACCTACCCCACTCCCTTCGCGGTAAGTAGCGGCTTCACAATCCCTGGCAATGCGAGAGCAATGCCAGAGACTCTTAAGTCGTCCATAAGCAGTGTTTCCACAATGAGGAAAAATTCCCCATTTGAGGAGAAATTAGGGTCCATAGGGGGAGAAAAAGGGGTAAGACATTAAAAGGGGAAATTGCGGAAAATCATGGGTAAAACATAGCTTAAAATATTGCGGTAAATTTCGAAACTATTTTTTTATGGACTCTACCGTGGACTAGCGTGTTGCCGTATAAAGAAACAGTGACAACACGTGCAGGTGGCGTATACTTACCATTATTTTCCATTCTGTTTAAGGCCTTGATTTTGTTGACGCATTTAGTGTAAATAATACTATCATAGTATAGTATCACCAGAGGCGTGGGCAGGCTATAGAATAAAATCGATAAAGACCTTTTTTTTAGTTACTACACTAGGGCCAAAAGTAAAAACTACAGCAGAAAAATTTTTGAGGGGAAAAAGCCCTGAGAAGGGGAAATTTGTATTGAGGCGTGAAGAAAGGAAATCAGTAAAGTGGAAACACTGACCATAAGCGACAGTTACCACTTACCATCACAGGGACTGTTTGCTTGTCTGCTACAGTTGGCAATAAAAAAAAACGTATACAAGAAAGTAGAGTGTTACGACTTTTTAAATTATGGTGCTAGAACATGCAGTAACAAATCTTGTACAATACTTAATAAGATTGCTAATGGCAATTTAATACATACGTCACTTAAAAAAATGTTTATAATGTAGTAGGCGCCAGACCTTCTCACCCGTGTAAATCCACTTAATTTGGCTTATAGCAAAATCTCTTAGCACACATCTCTTGTCTATAAACTATGTGTCAAATTTCAGCTTCATTGGTTTACAGTGAGATTATTTATGATCAATTTATTTTGTTATTAATTAGCTTACAATTTAGTCTACTAATCCACCAATATACACATACACACATACAAGTACATACAATTTTGCACTTTGTTCAATATATCAGTTAGTTCAGTGTTTATATTGTCCAGAAATACTCACAAAATCACTACACCGCAATGTTCTGCCCTTGTTTGTTTGCCTTGTCACAGCCCTAATAGGCAGAAGGCAAGTAAGTTGGAACATCAATCATCCGCATCAATCTCTTCATCACTCATGTCTTCCTCGCTCGTGCAGTCAGGTTGGGATGATTGAGCACTACAACGCTCACACCAGCATACAAATAAGTAGTTTTGAGCTAATTCCTAGAAATAACACAAATAAGAAACTATTAGTACCATGTTTGTAGCCTACGGATTTGCTTTACCATCCTTAGAGTAAATGTTGTTTGTATATCACAAAACAATAATGTCTATTTTTGCTTGCAAGTTACCCAGTCATTGACATATTAAGTCAAATTGAATTTTAATTTTGATGGAAATTTTTGTATAAAGTACAAATATGTGGTCGACTATACAACGCCAAAGTTAATGTTTGACAACCCTTAATGTTATAATTGTTTCTATACAATGTTTGGTTTATTGCCGTCTCTTTTCTTTCGTTTATATATAATCAGTTAAAGTAAATGTGTGCATGTTTTGTATCACGTTTCCTGCAAGTACCTAACACAATTTGTGGTTCTGTGTGTTTGTCTCAAAAGTGGTTAAGAACAATTTTTAGCGAGAGTATGTAACCGCTACAGTAACATCAGGTGAGCCTTACGGGTTATATTCTTCTTGCCAGTATTAAAAAAAATTTACTTACTTTCTGCCTTGAATGCCTCGACCTTTGCAGAGAACATTCGTCTAAATAGCTTATACATATCTCATCACCCGGCATTATCTGTTTCAACGCCTTTAATTGCACTCTATGATTGCCGTAAGGGAATGTCGACTCAGCGTTAGGATCGCAACTGTGATTACACGAACTTTGTAGTTGAAAGAGGCCTGAGCCTTCTGTGTTTAGGAAGGTACCGGATTCTGTAATAATTAGGATATGTTATGTCATCAAAAGCACAATAATTAATAATATAAAACCCAAAAGACTATTTTTTTATTTGAACCATCACAATTTGTTTTATTAAAAATTTGTATTCTTATCTTTTTATATTCTACTAGCTTTCCGCGGCGCAGTTTTACCTGCGTCTTTGCTTACTGCTCCCGTCGCCAGTAGCGTGATGTAATATAAAATTCCTCAAGAACAGGGATGTCATACACAGAATTTTTCAATCTGACTGGTAGAGAGATGAACTGACTGACGAACAAAGTCTTTCGTTTTATATAATAGTATAGATATAGATCAGTCCAAAACTTAGCTACGGCTACTGCATTGTCAGCAGTGGTTATCAAATTCTACTCAAAATTCGTATTATAAAGTATATTTGATTAAAAATGATTTTTACCATTAAAAATTTGGCAGATTCTGGTGATGTTTCTTCTTGAAAATTGTGTAATTTTGGTGCATTTTTAAACTTTTTACTTTAAAATAATACATGTGTCTGCCACTTTACGATTCTCAAGTACCTACTTTAAAGAAGACTTTCCATCTTCAATGATTCAGACGTGTATCAAATCCCACAACACTCAATGCTGTACTAATGTTTAAACACGCACCTTTCCCAACATGTCAACTATGCATCTCAAAAACCATACTAATATTTTAAATGCGAAAGTAACTCTGTCTGTCTGCTTGCTACGCTTTCACGACTAAACCACTGAACCGATTTTGATGAAATTTGTATAGAGATAGATTAGACTTAAGTCGAAATGAATCAGTGGATAAGGTACCCGCTTCGTAAACACGAGGTAGTGGGTTCGAATCCGGGCAAGTACCAATGTGATTTTTCAAATCATATGTACTTTCTAAGTTTATCTTGGACATTTCTGACTGACGGTGAAGGAAAACATTGTGAGGAAACCTGGGCTTAAGTCTGAAATTGCCAATCCGCCTTGAGCAAGCGTGGTGATTAATGCTCATGCCTTCTCTATATGAGAAGAGGCCTTTGCCCTGCAGTGGGACAGTAAAACAGGCTGGTATTATTATTATTATTATTAGATTAGACCTTGGGGAACAACATAGACTATCTTTTAGTGGTGGGTCGTTGACGTATTTCGACACAACGCAACGATAAACTAGTTTAAAAAACAGTTTATTTTTCGACTAGTTTCGGCCGTCAACTTTATAACGCGTTGTTTTGCCAACGGTCGTCAACGGCCGAAACTAGTCGGCAAAACAACATGTCATTTTGTCGACAGTCGTCGACGACCAAAACTAGTCGACAAAACAACACGTCGTTGTGTCGACAGCTAGTCTTTGATGATTAGTTCGTGTTCCTTCAGGTTCATAAGGTCTAAAGTATGTTTACTCGGAAATTGGAATGTTGTCATGTTGTTCATTCTCGTTCTCGTCGAGTCATCGCACGGCTTATTCGTTCACGAGTAAACTAGTTTATTGGTAGACCGTAAACTAGTCTACCGTTCATGCGAGATAAACAGTCTAAAAAAACGGTTCGTTCATTCAACGCTCACCACTACTATCTTTTATTGTGAAAAAATGGCTGAAATAGGAGGTTAAAGGTAAAAGGGTTGAAATAGGGGATAAAAGTTTGTATGAAAAATCACATAACCGACTTTCACGCAGGCGGAGCTGCGGGCAACAGCTAGTCATCTATAATAATTATTACATAAAACGGAAGATCTTGTTTGTTGGTTTTCTCTGGAAGTACCAGTCTGAATATTTATTTTTGCATATGATAGCCCAGATCTTGAGGAAGGTATAGGCTATGCAACATCACGCTACTAGCGACGGCAGCAGGGCAGTAAGCAAATACGACGAAAGTTAGTTGTTATATAAAAAACAATACACTTTTTTTTTCTTACCTTCTTCTACATATTGATAAAGTTTATCAATAAACAGATCTATCTGTTGCCTCTCATCATCAGACATAGTTAGTTCCAGTACAGCATTCACCCACATAGCTAGGGGGCTTGTACCTATGCCTTGTCCATTTGTACCAACTAATGCCATTAGAGTGCAGAATCCTTCAGGTGTTAAAAACTACAAACAAATTAAAAATACATATTCAATAATATATAATAATATTCTACCACTTTCACACAGCGACATCTAGCCTCAAATTAAGCAATTATATTTGCTTGTGTTATGGGTACTAAACAACTGATATACTACTTATATACATTTTTTTATGTAAATACATATTATAGATAAATTACACCTAGACACAGAACAAACAATCATGCTCATCACACAAAGATTTGTCCTGGATGAGAATCAAACCCACGACCTCCGGCTTAGCAGTCAGGGTCACTAACCACTAGGGCAACAGGTCAGTCATTCATTTCATTTTAAACATATTCAATCCCACCATAATAATATTTTCTGCTCTTTATTATGTAACAGCAGGACAAAAGTCTCTTCTAATACAACAAAGGCATTAGCATTCATCACCATACTTGTTCAAGGCAGATTGGTAATTTCAGATGTTTTTTTTTCTTTTGTAATAATTTTCTATCACCAATAAATCATTACTTACTTCCTGCACATGATCACCACTAATAACATTTGCTGTTAGTTCTCTGAGAGTATTCAATTGATCAACAAACTGTTCTCCTAACAGTTTGTGCACTAACTCAGCATCCTCGTTGACTGTTCGATGACAAAACAGTTTGATTTTACCCGCCGCTGCTGTTGGGTCTGAGCTTTGTTGAATGTATGCCAATATTCGAACTAGAAGCATTATACTTGTTGTTTCTGGGGGGTAGTGCATTTGTCTGCAAGATAAAGTACTTTTGATAAAAAAAATGATCACTGTCAGGTGTAATTAGTATTTTTCCCTTTTATTATCTGGTGGATAACTGTCTTCACATATTAGAGAATGGTTTAGTAGACTACAAAGCACAGGTAATAAAATAAATGTATGAAAATGAACCAGTTTAGAGACAGAATCTATGAAGTTACAATTTCATTAATAACTAAACTGCTTAATTTACAAAACTTAATTTCTAGTGTAATCAATCATATTAGAAATTGTTTAAATGACTTTGTAGGAAGCATAAACTTTGTAAATGTAACTGGCACTAAATGTCGTTCTTTTATATATAATTCAGTTGCGACACAGATATTCAAAACACATCAACATTTAAAACTTACTTCCAAGCCTCAAGCAGCACCACAATAGGATGTTGAGCATCACTTGAATCATGACACAGTAATCTATGATAAGTCACAAATGCCTTTTGTTTGCAGCTCTCTGAACAATACAGGGCACCACAATGGTCACAGTTGGTTATAGCCTCAAAGTTAGTTTCAAAGCAGTCAGAATGTGGTAGCACTATGTCTGGCTTGCAGGATAGGCGCCGCACATTCTGTTCTGGAGTTTCTAGTGGCCTGTAAAGAATGATATGAAAATATATTATTTTTGTGTAGTATTTAAAAACTACATACTCATTTATGGTGAAGTACTACTATTCTGTAGTAAGTATCATAACCTTAACCGGCTTTTAATTTCTTGTTTTAAATGTAAGCATACCTCATACAGTAATCACATGCTAAATATCGGTAGGCCGCATTCCAAGCAAACTGACACGAAACTAGAGGATCTTCTTCTAATATGACGTCGCCTTGATCATATTTTTTAGTTGCGAACAGTGATTTGCCCTGAAAACATTTCAAATATAAAAAACTCAAACTATGTAGTTACTTACACCACAGCACACCGCAAACGTTAAGTTACCTTTTTGCTATTTGATGTTTTCACTTCAAATCCTGCCATAGTTATTTGAATATAGGATTATCTACCAAATTAGTTGTAGCGTTATATTAAGCTAACTTTAAATCTGTAAAAATATGGGACAACTTATTTTAATCACAATACTTTTGGAAGATTTGAGGTTAGGATGTGAGCTGACAGCCTGTGTCTGACACTGAAAATTGAAATACTCGAGCTTGACAGTAGGTAGTGACTAGACATCCCTCCGTTATCACGGCTACCATTAACGGCATAACTAACAACAGCTACCAACCTAGTAACTAAACGTATCGATATCCACAACCGACCAAACTCACCAACCTCTATTACAATAACCAAAATAAAGTCGCGAATGAAAGTTGGCAGCATTAGCAACTAATAATCGAAATAATTAAGGCTTCTCTCTCTAACTATATGGTGCTTAGGTGCGTAAAAGAAATAAAGCGAATATCGTAGCGCTCGTTTGGTTAGCATTATCGAGTTGAATTTTGTAAAATGGACTTTAAGAATATTACGATAAGGTGTGATTTTGATTTTCAAACAATTCAAATATTTAGTTATTAGCAATCGCTAAGTACTATGAGAGTAAGACCGATTAGTTAGTTACCCGGAGTGGTCGCTCTCTGAGACGCTATCATATTGGTCGATACCAATATGATAGCGTCTCAGAGAGCGACCAGCCATTGTTTGTTTACGTTTTGATTTGATATTTTTTAGTCTAGCTAGCGCGTGTGCAGTGCAATCGTGATTTGTTAAGTATGCTTTGTTCTGTTGCGGAGTAAAATTATTTAAATGTGAATGAGTACTTTGCATTCTATGATATTAGATAATAAATATTATGTACTGCATTTCTAATTAGTTTGTGTTCCTATAATTGTAAACTTTATACAACTAAACTTTATTTTCAAAATATAATATAATATAATTTAATAATAATAATAATAATTAATATTATAAAGAGGAAAGATTTGTATTTTTGTATGCAACGAATAAACTCAAAAACGACTGGACCGATTTAAAAATTCATGTACCACTAGAAAGCTACATTCTCAGTGAGTAACTATATTTATTACTAGAAAAATTTAGAAATCCTTAGAAAAGCCTACGAAAACTAACCCAAGGTGTAAAAAAATAGCTAAAAAATGTCTTTTCATCGCATGCGCTGCGGAAAGTATAAAACAAAAAAATGTTCTACAATAATAAAGGACATATCAATATCTACAAGAAATTTTGCGAGACCATATGTCCAACTATTAATTGTAGTTCTGTCACTATAACTACGTTTTTACATTTTAAAAGTGGATAGAAATTTCGATCAAAATCAGATGTTATCCCCACCATTTTAATAATTTTTATCCAAATAAATTATTTCGAATTTAAGACTATTTCAATACCTGTTAACTACTTTTTGAATTATTGAAATCTGACATTCCATTCAAAAGATATTACGATATTAAAAATATCAACATTAACAAAAAATACTCGCCGCCGAGCGCAGTGAGCAATACTACGTCGCAGCGTGAAAGAGGGCGGACAACAAAGATGCCTTTTTTTGCGGGGCAGAGGCGTGCGTGCACATCTATGAAAGTAATGGAAGTTTTAATTAAAATACCTAAAAGTTAAATTATCTTTATTTTACCCAAAATGTTTAAAAAAATGTCCACCCGTGCTAAGCCAGGGCGAGCCACTATCTCGAATGTTTTTTCTTCATAACGTGTCGACACGGGCGAGTTAAATCTGTGATGACCAGTACGCTGCCACTAACAGTGCGTTGTCTGTAGTGTTGTACAAGTCCATGTGTATACAGGTGACAGTGCACGCAGAGCACGATAATCAATGTGCCATGGTCTGGTGAGAGACACCACACAAGCTAGCAGTTACCGAGTTATAGCCCCGACTTCTACTTATTTCGACCAAGCAATATCATTTGCAGATGGATGGCCATTATATAGCAGTATAGTAATGCTGTAAGATATGTCTCTTGATTTATTTATTTTATTAAAAAACTTCTAATACATATTGTATATAGGCGGACTTAATGCTAATGGCATTTTCTACCAGTCTACCTTTTGAGGTGGTGCAGAAAAACAAAGTAGATGAGAAGAGGAAGAAGTTTCACAGTTTTAAATAAGAATTCTGATAAAGTATTATATTTGTATTACATACATTGCATTATACATTGCCTAATATTATAATGGTCCCTTACTCACTCATCACGAAATAACGAATATTAAATTTTGCATGGGGGTTCCATTTAGGACGTAGGTGCTCTCTAAGACGGGATTTTGCGAAATTTTTTTTTTAAGGGAGTCAACAGGGGTGGCAAAGTTTGTATGAAACTTCTATAGTTTTGATCGTAGGGTTTCAAATTACTAGAAAATACTAATTATTTAATTAATTTTTTAAATCTAATTAAATTACCTTAAAATATATCGAAAAGCATGTAGTAACGTAATTAATTTGTAATCGCACAGGCAGAAAATTATTTGAATTCATTTGGTACGAATTTGCTCGAGGGCATAATGTCACACAGCGGAAACAGATATGTGATGATGTTTATATTTTCAAAATAGTCACCTAGAAAGCGACAGAGCGGGCTGTTAGAAGAAAGTACTTCTAAAAATGTCAAATTATGATACCGAAGCAAAGCGAGGGCGCGCGGCGGGCCGCTAGTATAATATAATTATGTAAAAAAAATTGTTCTCTATGCGCCAAAAATGTAGCTAGCTAGTACCAAACAAACACGCGTTCCGTCTGAGTCAAATAAATATCGAATTATCGATTCAATAGCTTGATATCTGTACGTTATTCGCAACTAATTCAGTTTGTAGCAAGAAACGGATACCGATATTATCACGTTCGTGCGCGGTAACTTAACTGAACTTTTTAAAAAAAATCGCATTTATTTTAAGGGTCTGTTATAATCGTACTATCGTAACACAAAATAGAAAAAGGTATTTCTGAAGGCAGTACGGGTATAACCGTTAAACGGAGATGCTATTTGAGCTCGACACATCGTCATAACTCTTGGTTTGATCCAAATTCGCCGTCATTACTGTAAGGGTCTGGAGTAGATATATTCTCTATACGGTATCTGATGTGCTCACTATCTGTTTGTTTTTGTCTACGCATCTAAAACAAAAAGAAATACATACACTATTCAAATTACATTGATATTTTATTCATAATTAGGTCAGTATATAATTAGAAGTTGTTTTACTACTACGATTATCATAGTACAAGAATAAAACGAGATTACGTACATACAGTAAAGCAAAATAAGTATTTAAACTCACTTTTGATCGTGGAGCGCTAAACATCCTCACGCACTGCTGAAATAGCTTCCCGCTCGGCTCTGACTCACGCGCCGAAGTAACACACGTACAGACGCAATGGTGACAGCCGTAGTGCAGCTGTGTGCATACTCGAACATGTCATTTTACCAAGTAAGGTAAATCCCGCCCCAGTACATTGCATTTTGACAGTAGAATAGTCTATTCCTCACACAGAGTGCCAGTGGAAATGTGTTGTATACATATCTCATAGACGTTGAGCTGAGTATACCGTACTGATAGTACGAAGAATTTGAAAGTTTACGGCAACAACCGTACTGTCGATAGTTGAAATCGAAAAAAAACGGTCATAGCCGTTACCGCAAGCGAACGTGTTAAGCAACGGTTATTGATATAGCTATTATAAACAAATACCGGCTATCCAACGGCTATCGATTATAACCGATAGCGCTCATGTCTAGTAGTGACAGACGACATGACATGACAATGACAGTTGACATGAGCTTTGACATTAGACCATTGTCCATGTCTGAAATCTAGTTTTTAGTCTACGATCGGATAAGATTATTTATCTATTTATTATTAATTTTATTTGTTGTGTTTCAAACTTAGAGCATTAAACCAACAGGAGTGGACACGCGCCCTATTTCCCTTGCGCAAAAGTCTGCCACTTTCGGCGGGGGACGAGGTAACGCGAGCAACGCACACTAATTACAATGTTAACTACTAATGCATTTTTAAATCGCGTCGTTATACACGCACACAATAAAATTATTACACACTAGCTTAAACTAAACACACACAATCACATTCACACACAGGGACATCTATCAGTTTACGCTTCCTTAGCGTAAAACAGTTAGAGCTTGACTCTGTCGATATTTAGTATCGATGTTTAGGATTTCATATAAGTACGCGAAAGATTTAATTATTTTCATGATTATTATGTTTGCTTATTAAAATGAGCATTATCTTATATTATATAGAACAGTTTTAGGTAATAATAATCTATTATAATTTTAAGTTTTTTTTTTATTTAAGCACTTTGAAATAGATGAAAGTAAAGTAAATAGTTCATAAACATGAATTAACTAGAAGTAATTCTGTTAATTCATGTTGTCAATATTACAGGAAGAATAAAACAGTGTTTCTAACTAGCACACTTTTTTGTAATTATTATCAAAAAAGCCCGTCCCGTCATACGGTCGGTCTAAATTTATTTGTTAAACATTGTTCGACAAACAAATCTGGTTATGCGGTCGGGCTCTCCTACTATGTTTACTAATGTTTATTCAATACTTCCGATCCCTGATAGTACGGAACCCTCGGCGCGCGAGTCCTACTGGCATTTAGCCGGTTTTTTTTGAAGTTATACTTTTTTTGGCGCGATTGGGAAAAATGATGAGAGTGAATTTTTACGATGCGCGGGCACACCGACAGAAAAAAGCAACACCCTGAAGTTAGTTGCGAACCTTTTACACACTGAAGTTAGTTGCGGATCTTTGTGTGTCGTATCAGTACAAATAATCTGTGTGAATAAATAAAAAATATATTGGCGTTTATATCAATTCAAATATTTATGTATGTATGCGTTGTATTATTATTTGGTATTTTCGGATTGTTATGCCAAAGAACTTATTACGTGCGTACATGGGTACCCACTCTTTTTTTTATTTTACTACTGCGCACAAGGATGTATGTTCAATAACCACCACCTGTTGAAATTTGTTCTAGTGTGGATTAAAGATTGTAATTAATTATTACGTGTCAATTTTACGTGTATTATTCCTAAGTATGTATGTATATTCAAACCAAATAATACTTTGAATTAATTGTCTGTTGCTATTAAATTTCGTTCCAACTAAGCAGAGCTTGTAATTGGAGTATTTTGTTCTGATTACATAGTAACAAGACACTGACATGAGAATGTATGAGTAGATTTTTATTAGAGAGATATTTTATCTGTTCAGATAACAAAAAAACAACAGAATATATTTCAGAAAGTCTTTATTTAAGTAGGTATAATAAAATACTGAAAAACTGTGCAATTTAAATTAACCTTATAAATCTAGTTTAACTAATCCTAGGTAATGCAATAAGAGGAGGTAGCGCACAGCGAGTTTACTTGCTAAAAACTGAGCTCTCCGCCGCTTGGGGGGTAGGGAGGAGGTAGCAGTGCTGGCAGCACAGAAGGCTTTGTCTTTTAAGTTGTTAGTCAGATACTTGTACGCTTAGGAACCCACTTATATGGTTCCTACAATATTGGACCCAAGCGACTCGAGGCGCTGCTTCTTTTGAAAATCTAAAACAAACAAAAAAAATTAATTTAATACTGGAAAACCAATATCGATATTTGTGATTAAACTGTCTCAGCTCTAATTATGTTAAAGTGTGACCAGTTTCTTAAAAATAAATACGCTTATTTTTGTAAGAAATGAGCAATTATCTTTCGGAATAAAGTGCACTAATCTTGTATATTTGGATTTATAATCTCATTTTACTTGTTCATTTAATATTATTTTGTGCATTACTTGGTAAAAAAAACATTGGTTTTAATTAAAAATAAATAAATATGGGAACGGTGACACAATAATGTACATCCAAAATGAAACTTATTAGATATGTCAACAAGGCGAGATATAAAAAAGGAAAGGTTAGTTTTTATGTTAATTCAACTTAAAATATTACCCCAGATTGGAGTATTGATGATAAGCCTGGCAACACTTGTTGATTAGCATTTTATTTGGTTAAATTGCTAATTTAATGCCTTATTTAATAATATTAGAACAAAATAATACTTACAGGTGGAATGTAATATTATCCTTTTGTAGACTTGATGTCGCTGAACGCTTTTTACACCAAAATACACTGCAATTCGGCATTTCTATTGAGACGCTATTACGCATGCACTGATAGGTGACTTATGATGCGGAACGCGCGTCAACTAGTTTTATATAACGGGTATGACCGGTGGGCTGGTACCTTTGGCAGAGGGGTACGCCTGTCAGTGGCCTCTCCGGTTGGTTTAATGCTCTAAGGTTTCAAACGATAGGGAAAATTGGTCTATGGCAATATGTAAAAAAAGATTTTTGATAAATAATAATATAATTAAAGGTAGGTATTTCAACAAGTAAACTCGGGTTAGAATATATTGATTTTTTATGGTACTAGTGACGTAAAAGTATGTCAGTAGTACCATCCACAGAACAAGTACTAAAGCATACTTGTTCTGTGGTACCATCAATGGTACTACTGACACAATGGTTAATTTTGATAAACAATACATTTTGAAATTAGGTAATCATCATATCGGCCCGTTATTATTCCACTGCGGGGAAAGGCGTCTTCTCATATGGAGAAGATTTGAAACTAATACTTGGTAAGAACTCAGGTAAATTTTTACCGCCTAATGTTGAAGCGAGGTTACAAGACGAGGCGTCCATAATATTGTCCTATTATTGAAACCACCTCCCCTAGTATTTGATTCACCGTTACCTTAGACATGTCGGCATCCTGGATAGGTAAGAACGGTTCCCCATTGCCGCATACATGCCTCCAAGAAGGTGCGTACAGTAGAATCTACTTTATACAGTTTTAGCACCCTAGGAGCTATGAATGCGGCACGGAATCGAATGCTTTTTTATAATCTGTCCAGCATTTCCAGCAAGTTCTTTCGGTTTCAGCGTTCCTACCTGTTGGCTAAAATGGCTAATGGCCGTATCGATTAGGAGGTGCTCCTAAGTACTACGGGCTCCTCCCTCACATCCATTTTGAGAGACAGATATTATTAATTTTGTTCAACGTGATTATCAATTTTGACTCTCAAGATAGATGTTAAGTAGCATCTATTATTATTATTATCAACTAGCTGACCCGGCGAACTTCGTCCGCCTAACAGTCGAACAACATTACTTTATTTTTCTAAAATAAAAGATTTTTCTAAAATAAACGTAGCCTTAATACATCAGCTACCTGCCAATTAAAGTCCCGTCAAAATCGGTCCAGCCATTTCAGAGATTAGCCGGAACAAACAGACAGACAGACAGACTGACAAAAATTGTAAAAATTCTATTTTGGTGTTTATATTCATATACATGTAGTAAAAAACGGTTATTTCAATATTACAAACAGACACTCCAATTTTATTATATGTATAGATAAACGTTGACGGATTAGCTACTCTATGTTGTCTCTTGCCCAAACTGTGGTTTTTTAACTCTATTATTGATCTTTTTTTTTCACGGAAGATGGTTGTCATTTAATTTCATCCACATTTTTTCTATTTTTATCATTGTAATATACCATTAATATCATCAACAAGAATATTATTCTAAACTTGACGCTGGCAGAAATAGCTGACACAATCGTCGGCTCTGTTGCCAAAAAAAAGGAGAAGAAGAACTCTAATAATAAAAGGGTCATAATATATAAATCAGTGTTTATCTAGCTTCTCGCGATGCGGTTTCACCCGCGTCTTTGCTTACTGCCCTGATCCCGTCGCCAGTAGCGTGTTTTTACCTTCATAGCCTATAACCTTTCTCAAGAACTGGAGTATCTGACACAAAAAGAATTATTCAAATCTAACTGGTAGTTCTAGAGATTAGCGCGTTCAAACAAACTTTTCCACTTTAAAAGCGTTATATCTATACTATATAGATATAACGCTGAAAAGTTATTCCGTCGCTGCTATATTTATTAATAAGACTTTAATTAATCAAACTAATCATTATATAGGAATAGCTGCGCCTTGCGGCTTCGTCCGCGCAAAAATTGCTATGTGTTTAATTAATGTAACTCGGGAAACAGAGCGATTTTCGGGATAAAAAGTAGCGTATGTCCCGAAACCAAATCTATCTACATTTAGCGGATTAAATTTAATATGGGGGTTAGTATTCTTATATTCACCGCGCAATTTTCTTAGTTTTCCTTTCATAAGAACCTTCTCTAGACAATAACAAACACAACAAAAAAAGAATTAACGAAGTTGATCTAGCCGTTCACGCGTGATGCGATGACCAAGGGAAATAGGGATTCATTTTTATATATAAGGATATAGATATTTACTAGCTGTTGCCCGCGACTTCGTTAGCGTGAAAATTCAGATGGGTGTGCCTGTATGAGAATAATGCGTGCCTGATTTTATGGCAATCGTACATTGTATGAATAATAAATATCAGTATCATCCGTCTCTATGGCGAATCCAGTTTAAACCCGCTACCGCTAAAACTGACAAACCACTTTCACACAAACTTGCGACTGTTATTTGCCCACTTAATAAGGGTGGCTTCTGAATATTAAAAAAAGAGTATTTTCTAGTAATTTGGTAATCCTACTATAAAAACTATAGAAGTTTCATACAAACTTTGCCACCCCTTATACCCTCTTAGGGGATGGATTTCGCAAAATTCCGTCTAAGTGAGCACCTATATCCTAATAGGAACGACCATGCAAAGTTTGAGATTCCTAGCACTTGTTGTTTCTGAGATTTCGTGATGAGTGAGTGAGTGACCTTGTGCTTTTATATATATAGATAGCCTTTGACCGCAACTTTTTTCCAATAGACATTTTTATATTGTTTAAATACTGTTTTTCATACTATTTATAATCTCCCATTCATATAAATCCTCTTTCACCTACCTAAAGATATCCCTCGTAAAAACAATATACAATACACAAAAGCAAATTTTCACTACAATAACTTTCCGCTTCTCCTTCTTCCCTATCGCTCTTTTTCTCCACTCTCCACAGTTACCTCCTTTCTCCCCTCCCCTCCCCCTTCTCCTCTTCACCTCCTTCTGCATCCCTTGCCCCTCCTCCAGCATCTCTTGCCCTTTCCTCAACTTCCCTCTACCTTGCCTCCTCGCTTTGCCCTCTCTTCCCCCTTCCCTCTCCTTCCTTTTCCTCCTTTCCTCTCACTTCCTATCGCTTCCTATCCCTTCCCCTCCCATTTTCCACCATTCGAGTACTCCTTACTTTCCTCGTCCCTTCCCCCTCCCTTCCTCTCCCGTCTCCCTCACTTCCCCCTCACTTTCCCCTCACTCCGCGTCACTTCCCCCTCACTTCCCTCTCACTTCCCCGTCACTACCCCCTCACTCCCTCCTAACTTCCCTCTCACTTCCCCCTCACTTTCCCCTCACTTTCTCCTCACTTCCCCCTCACTTTCCCTCACTTCCCCCTCACTTCCCCGTCACTTCTCAGTCACTTTCCTCTCACTTCCCCTCACTTTCCTCTCACTTTCTTCTGACATTTCCCTCACTTTCCCCTGACTTCCCCCAGACTTCTCCCGCATTTCCCCTACACTTCCTCTTCACTTCCCCCTCACTTCCCCATCACTTACCTTTCACTTCCCCATCACTTCTCTCTCACTTTCCCCTCCCTTCCTCCTTCCCCTCAATTCCTCCTTTTCCTCCCTTCTTTCCCTCCCTCCCCCTCCCTGCAAATTTCAAGTCGCTAGCTTCAAAAGCTAAAGATCTTTGTATAGAATATTTCATCCCTAATTTCACCCCTCTAAATCCACTCCTGTTAATATAAAAATTATAAGGATATTTTTTATTTAAATAGAAGTATTCCAAATCTAAATTTTAAAACTATTAGTTTAAAAATGAAGAAGATTCACAATCGTTTTCATCACTTTTCACACACTTAGGAATTTAATTTTAAAAAACCCTTTCTTAGTACAACCTCTAGACATTTAGACAAACACACCCTCCAAATTTGAAGTCACTACGACCAGCAGTTAAGGCCGTGCGTTGTCTGTTAGTCAGTCAGTCAGTCAGGACAAAGTCTTATATAATATGTATGGGTGTATCGATGTATGGATTAGACGTATAGCCATCGGGGATCAAAGCATACAGGCTGCTAGGAATGCTAACACGTGATAGATCCACATATAGCTGACCGTGCGAAAAACAGCTAATACTTAGCTCCACACCCACAACTTTTAGTTGTCTGACCTTGGGCTTTATTAATTGTCATCGCGAAACATAGGCTCACTGGAAACTGGACTCATTTAAAACTAAACGGAAGATTGTTTAGAATGACAGGAATCCGAGGAATAAAAACACTATCAGCTATTCCGCAACCTGTTAAAATCACTGCTTCTATAAGATTACGTAGTAAATTAACGAATGTTCGATGTGACTCTTTAAATTGGCATAACTTTTTTATTTATGAACCGATTGACATGAAACAAACACTAAATGTTAAGTGAAGCTTGCCACAATATATTAGTGAAAACCATATTTAAATCGGATAAGCCGTTTCTGAGATTAGCGTGAACAAACGCACAGACAAACAGACAAACAGACAAACAGACTAACAGACAAACAGACAAACAGACAAACAGACAAAAATTGTAACAATCATTGTTTTGGGTTCTATTTGCGTTGATAAAGGTCCCAATAATCTTTTTTCTCATATATCTTCCATGTACAGACAGCGATCGGTTACATTTTTATTATATGTACTAGCTGTGCCCGCGACTTCGTCCGCGTGGAATAGTGATTTTGGGCAGCATTTTTTGGATATATCTTTTGGTTTGTTTTGAATTATAAACATCTTCGTTTAGGTGAATAAGAAAAATCTTTACAGTAAATGCTTCTCTATCTACGATATTAGACGTATAGCCATCGCGGATCAAAGCCATACAGGCTGCTAGGATTACTTACACGTGGCAAATCCACATAAAGCTGACCATGCGAAAAACAGTTAATATTTAGATCCACACTTATTAATTGTCATCGCGAAACATAGGCTCACTGGAAACTGAACTCGTTTAAAACTAAACGGGAAATTGTTTGGAATTAAAGGAATCCGAGGAATAAAAACGCTATAAGTTTTTTTTTTATATTAGCCTGCCAAAGTGCCTCTACTCTGGCTGATGGTAAGCAGTCAGTGGAATTCAGAAGTAGTGGACACCATTCCAAAAGCCAAACTACTGGTATGGTGGCCTCCACTATGGCGGCTTAGTGAGATGCTTCTTCACGCCTCGCTTAAAAGTCCCAGGATGAAAGTTAGGTGGGAACACATGCGCTGGTAAAGAGTTCCAGGCTTTAATTGAGCGACAAAAGTATAAAGTGCTGAACCGTTTGGTTCGAGACCCTTTAGATTGCACTGTGAAGTGCTACCCGCACTTCAGTCCCGCACGTGTCGTTCTGGATAAAAAGGGAGAGGGTAGAATTAATTAAAAGAGCTGTTGAGAAGACTCTCCGTGGTAAAGGCGATAGAAGACGGCCGTTGAGGAGGCGATGTCTCTTCGCAGCTGTAAAGGCTCAAGGGTCTTAGGCCTCCGGGCTTCCATGATACGGACTGCTCGCAAAAGGCCCCCGTACCGTCTCGAAAATGGTCGCCGGGTCCCACTATCCGGTCACCAACCTGCACGACGAACCACTCCGAGATTATGCGCAACCTGGTGGGGCAGTCTCTTTTTTTTTGGTTAGGTCTAATTGGGCCCTTGTACAATGCCGCGGGCGGCCAGCGGCACCACTGTTTATACGGGTCTCCCTGGCCGGCGGGTTGACCCACACCACCCACACAATGACTCCGCGGATACTCAGCTGGTCCCACACATGCTGCGAGGTTTGTCATCTCTGCATCAGTTGGGCCTCCGGCTCTCGCGCTTACCGAACGAAACGCAATAATATGGATACTATTACTCTTACGTCGAAAACTATGAGAGGGTAGTACATCCCTGGTCCATCCGAAGTATTTACATTTTAATAAAGAAATAAGACGTGATAACCTAACTTAAAAACAAACTACGCTAAGCTAAATACATACCACATTTATGACGTGATTATTTAAATTAGCATAACTTTTTTATTTATAAACCGATTGACATGAAACAAACACTTAATGTTAAGTGATGCTGACCACAGTATCAGCGAAAACCATATTTAAATCTGATAAGCCGTTTTTGAGATTAGCGTGAACAAACGCACAGACAAACAGACAAACAGACAAAAATTGTAACAATCATTGTTTTGGGTTCTATTTGCGTTGATAAAGGTCTCAATAATATTTTTCTCATATATCTTCCATGTACAGACAGCGACCGGTTACAGTTTTATTATATGTAGCTGTTGCCCGAGACTTCGTTCCCGTGAAAATTCAGATGTGTGCCTGTATGAGAATATTTCTTACCTAATCTTACGGCAATCGTACATTGTACATTAGTAATAAATATCAGTATAATCCGTCTAAGGCGAATCCGATTTAAATCTATTCACCCGCTACCCCTAAAACAGACGAAATTTTGCGATATTTAACGAAACTTGGCACTCCTATTTTCAAAAACTATAGAAGCTCCATACAAATTTTGTTCCCCTATACACTCCAGGGAAATAAATTTCGCAAAATCCCGTCTTAGAGAGCACCTATTTCCAAAATTTGAAACTCCTAGCACTTGTAGTTTTGAGATTTCGTGATGAGATGAGTGAGTGAGTGAGTGACCTTTCGTTTTTATATATGTATTG
Organism: Parascotia fuliginaria; assembly: GCA_963082885.1. Lineage (NCBI taxonomy): Eukaryota > Metazoa > Arthropoda > Insecta > Lepidoptera > Erebidae > Parascotia > Parascotia fuliginaria. The sequence goes on along the minus strand of OY720180.1, from coordinate 4,498,718 downwards.
CTTTTGCCCGCGGCTTCGCTTGCATGAATATCGTTTTTCAATAGACATTTTTATATTGTTTAAATACTGTTTTGCATACTATTTCTAATCTCATCATCATCACCATTCGTACAAACCCTCTTTCACCTACCTAAAGATATCCCCCGTAAAACAACATACAATACACAAAGGCAAATTTTCACTACAATAACTTTACCCTTCCCCTCCCTTCCCCTCCCCTCCCCTTCCTTCCCCTCCCGTCTCCCTCACTTTCCCTCACTTCCCAATCACTCACCACCACTTCTGACTCCTCACTTTCCCTCACTTCCCTCACTTTCCCTTACGCCCCCTAAGTTCCCTCTTCCTTTTTTATTTTTACACAACGCCATCTAGACCCAAAGTAAGCATATTATATGCTTGTATTATGGGTTCTAGAATTCGGATAAACATACTTAAATACTTTTATTTTTGTAAATAGATACATATTATACATATAAACACCCAGACCAATGCAAATAGACATGTTCATGCTACAAATATTTGCACTGAGCGGGAATCGAACCCACGACCTCACAGTCCATACACAGTACCACCGAAATACAGAGGCAGTCGATTTCCCCCTGACTTTCCCCTCCCTTTCCCCTGACTTCTCCCTCACTACCCCCGCACTTTCCTCTCACTTCTCCCTTCCTTTCCTCTTCCTCCCCCTCCCTTCCCCCTCCCTCCAAATTTCAAGTCGCCAACTACAAAAGCAAAGATTTTTCCATACAATATTTCATCCCTTATTTCACTCCTATAAATCCACCCCAGTAAAAAAAAATTATGAGCGTATTTTTTATTGAAATAAAAGTATTCCAAAACAAAATTTCAAAGCTGTAACTTAAAAAATGAAGACGTTTTATACAATCGATTTCATCCCTTTTCATACACTTAAGGGTTGAATTTTTAATAACCCTTTCTTTGTACACTTCTAGACATTAAGACAAACACACCCTCCAAATTTCAAGTCGCTACGACCAGCGGGTTAGGCTTTACGTTGTCTGTCAGTCAGTCAGTCAGTCGGGACAAAGCCTTTTATAATATGTATGAATGTATGGATTAGACGTATAGCCATCAGGGATCAAAGCATACAGGCTGCTAGTAATGCTAACACGTGATAGAGCCACATAAAGCTGACCGAAAAACAGCTAATACTTAGATCCACACCCACAACTTTTAGTGTCTTACCTTTACTTTAATTACTTAATTAGTTAATTACTTTAATTAGTCATCGCAAAACATAGGCTCACCGGAAACTGGACTCGTTTAAAACTAAATGAAAGACTGTTTAGAATGACAGGAATCCGAGGAATAAAAACACTATCAGCTATTCCGCAACCTGTTAAAATATCTGCTTCTATAAGATTTCGTAGTAAATTAACGAATGTGATTCTTTAAATTGGCATAACTTTTTTATTTATGAACCGATTGACATGAAACAAACACTAAATGTTAAGTGAAGCTTACCACAATATATTAGTGAAAACCATATTTAAATCGGATAAGCCGTTTCTGAGATTAGCGTGCACAAACGCACAGACAAACAGACAAACAGACAAACAGACAAATAGACAAAAATTTTAAAAATCATTGTTTTGGGTTCTATTTGCGTTGATATAGGTCCCAATAGTATTTTTTCTCATATATCTTCCATGTACAGACAGCGATCGGTTACATTTTTATTATATGTATAGAATACAGACAGCGATCGGTTACATTTTTATTATATGTATAGATAGATAGCTGTTCTTGCGGCCGGACGAGAATTTTTTAGCCGACCTTTTTAGCGGGTGGCGCATGGTGTGAAGGCGGTTGAGGATAATTATGTTGAGAAAACACATTTGCCGTTCAAAATTGTGTCCGAAATATTAGATACACCGTGAGGAACCTAGACCATAAATATAAAAAAAATAAAGCAGAAAACATTACATAGCTTTAAAGTATACTTAGGGTTATGGCGTTACAGCGACGGTGCTGCCGGCTGCTATTACCAACTCTGAGGTACCTAATTCAAAACTATGGGTGTGTACCTTGTGTATGTTAACGTGTCTTCGTAAAATTCGTAGCCATACAATACAAGCCTTTGCCCTGTTGAGTGACAAAATTAATAAGTAGGTATGTTTAAAAAAATCTACATAGAGTACATCTCTTATTGAGTAAACAGGTGGTGTTAATTTTGATAATTAAACCAATCACCACGTTTTCATGTAAAGTACCTATACATAAAGTCACATTGCCAGATTATGGATAGAGTTTCACTTGGAACCCCAAATCAGCAAGGGTTCTTTCAATTTAGGCGTTTGGTGTCGGACTGCTGCCGCACGTCTACTGCGCTGCAGCTGCATCAAATTTTCGATAGAAAAATATTGAAAAATCAAATTAAGTCAAATTAAGGCATTTATGTTTTTCGATTGCGATTTCATTGTTATTAAGTAATTTATCCTTCGACGAATATGGTTTTCACTTTGTTTTAATTTAATTTAATTTTGTAGGTAGGTACGATATTTATTTTCAAAAGTGGCATACAAAGAGTTTATCTATGTAAATTTAAACGAATAATTTATGGTGCGCGTGCGTAGTCGTATCTATTGAATGAAATGTATCTACCTATTCAAATTAAAAATAAAGAAAAGCATTTATTTGAAGCGAACACATACAAAAAAAATTACTAATGTATAATGTAATTTATCATGATAAATTAGTAACACGGTGGCTCTTACCTAGGTTGGCATGATAATAATAATAATTATGTCTATATTTTGTTACCTTTGAAATCATAAAATCAATGTATTATAAAACAGCACGCGTATTATATTTTGCTTTCACGTAGATCAAGTAAAACTACTCATCTGTTAATATTAATCTCAGCATCTAAATACCTATATTAAATAGGTACTAGTTGTACTAGATAGATATCTACAGTGCTGTATGTAAGTACTTACGTGCAAGAAATAAAATGCTATTGTTCTCTAGGTAATACACAAAATTTTGCTCACAACCTCTTGCGCAGTGAAGTTACACTCAAAACACCAACTAAGTACGCCAACGAGATAAAATCTAGAAATCAGTCGAAATCTAGTTTTTTTGTTATACACAATGATAAAATAAGAGTTAAGTAGGTAGGCACTTATTGCTAATTTTTTTTACCAGTTTTTTTTTCATGTAGGTAAGTAATGATGCTTTTTTATCTTGCAAATTCTATATAATATCATCATCATACAGCCATCAGACGAAAACAAAGAAGACTAAGAGAGTGTATTTCATGAAGACACATAAAATTACATGTTTCTGTAATTTACACGAAAAAATAAAATTTATGGCGTTACTATCTAACTTTGCCTCATGTACCTTGGCTACCACGGTTAATAGGTATTTAATTCAAAGATTAAATTCAGCATAAAATGTATTGAAACAACTGAAACTAAATTTAAAAAAATACAAAGTTTTAGGTAATTCACGTTATCTTAGACGAAACATTTTGACTTAAAGAGTTAGACGTAGACATTGAATGACTAGTTTATTGAACCTTTTCGACACTGCCTTATAATTTTGTAGAATATACACTTTTTTGGCTTGATTTGTAAGCTTCAACTTGTGCGATAGTATCAAACATGGGTAGAGTTCTCGTTTCTGGCGTCAATGTTAGCAGCAGGGCGGCTAACACGGATGTTAATGAGAAGAGAATAGATGGAAACGAAGTTACTTCAGCTATCTGTAAACAAATATTGGACTTATTAATTCCTACTGCTAATAAATCATGATGATTTAATAGTTAAAGTTCTTTTTACAAACAAGGTCGGAGGATGATCGAAACTGTGCATGCACCAATTTACCTTTTTAAGATCGTTATGTACTTTCAAAGCAAACTGGACTAAAAAAATAAATCTAAATCTGAAATTGTCAATCCACCTTGAGCATGCGTGATAGTCAATGCTCTCTATACCTAAAAGAAGTGGCATTCACCTTGCAATAAGAATAAAATGCGTTAAGCCGACCACTTATTTAATACTTTCGCAGTATAACCTACTCGTAGTATGTAGGATAAAAGTGATGAAGTCTTACCAGTAGAGACGTTAACGGCGCCAGCATACTTCCAACTCTGGCCGCAGTGTTGCCCCAACCAAATAAAGTTCCTCTTACACTGGTAGGGAATAACTCCAAACTGTATATGTAGATGCCGGTAAAGCATATAACAACGCCAATTTTTCCAATTAAAAAAAATATTAACTTCAGCCACGACAATGCTGAAAATTAAGATATATTTATTTATATATTGCATAAGACCTGCCCTAAACAAAGCATTTTAGCTGTAAATAAAATACTTGACTCTGAAATTGTATAGGAAGGACAGTATCCTGCAAACGTCAGCTAGCACTTGAGTTAGCATTGTTATCATCATTGAGGACATTAGCCTCGCCCAAGCATTTTCCAAGCGTCGACAAACACATTATCAATATACCACCGCTGCGGTTAAATATAGGTATTGATCATTCCCAGCAACCTGCCTGTCTATTCCAATAATTCCTAGAGTAAAGCCTGTTAAGATAGGTACATTATACATCAATTTAATACTTACAGTCCGGAGTGTAGCTTTGAGCGAGTAGAAAAGTAGCTGACGTAAAATAACCGCACTGTAATGTTATTTTCCTTCCAAATCTATTGAGAGTGTAATAAGCAATCAGGTCTCCAGGAAACGATGTTAGAGCAGATAGAACAAAGTTTATGTATTTATTCCCTGGTAACAGCACACTATGTACCAGTAAACCATAGTACAAGAAACTTGAAGTGAATAAACATACTGACGTCACTCCAAGACGAATCATTATCTCTTTAGAACCCATTATAACTTTCATGCTTTCTCTCTCTTTTTGGTCTTCTACATTAAACAGAGATCTAACTTCTCCATCATTATAATTATCTATCTCATTCTCAGGTATATCTATTTTATTCATTCGAGCCATTTGCTTTAAAGTCTTTTTTACTTCGTCCATTTTACCTCGTAGTATCTGCCATCGAGTACTTTCTTTCACTAAGAGAAAGTAGCTCACAAAGAGTATCATTGGTGCGTAAATAATTATTATCAACCACTTCCAGTACTGCAGTGTCATGGCTAATATGGCGACTAGTATTTCTCCGGCATAAACAGCGTAAGAGAACACTAGGCCTGTCATTAATCGTTTGGTTTGTCCTCCAACTTCTATCACTGAAAAATATACCTATAATTAGACAAGTGTAAGTGTAAACTACCTGTTTTGATCCATAAGATAATGCAATTCTACAGGACCTATACTATACCATGCTCCGTGCGGACTTTAACCACACGGAGCATGGTATTGAAAACGAAACTTCTCTAAATATAGATAAAGGAAGAGAATTAAGGAAAGTTTTAACACTTACTAAGTACAACTCCGACAGTGTACAACCCGGATCCCATGACTGATTCCATAAATTCTAGGAATATATAGGGGTAATAATCTTTTAAAAAGATTTTAAAAACACCGATGGAAGCTCCAACAGAACATATTATTAGTGTCGGTTTTCTGCCAATTCTGAAACATAACATACAACGTAGGTACATTAAGATTTAATCAGACAATAGAGATAAAGGAGTCAGTCCTGAATTCCCGAGACAATTAAAAGCAAGGAAAAATTATGACTCAATCAATCATTGTTACTTTCGTACAAAAAGGCTTCTTATTCGAAACACGTGTTGGCTAAAATGACATTGGATATAAATGAAAACAACGACTTTCGAATTATCTTTATCGAAAGTGATAATCTAAATAAACACTAAGAGAGAGATTTAATAAACTAAATTGGCTAAACAAAAGTAAGCCTTGTCTGTACACATGTAAATAAATCTATGCTCGCTTATAAAACTATACTAGTAAAAAACGTTACACTACCCCCTGGTAGGGTTATTTAGCGGCGTTTATCTGTGGAGTTACGTACTGTGTCAATTGAACTGTATCATTAGCGAGAAATTGATACCAATGTATGAATAAATATATTATTATAAAAGAATTGTGTTCTTACTTATCTGCTATCCATCCTGTGAATATCATGGATACAATCATGCCAGCATTGTGGATGCCTCCAACTGAGATTACTTTGAAAGGTTCACACGCCAGATTCAACTGTAATTTAAGTTATTATTAGGATCTAAAACGAAATATACTTACTTTACTTTATTGTATCTCTAGTTGCAGACGTATCAATGTCTGATGAATGTCGCAATGATAGAGATTCAGCGAAGCCAAAACCTATCGAAAACTAAATGGCATAACACCTACTATGTTTTAATGCACATTGTTGCTTAGTACCAGCTTTTAGGTATACCTATGCAAAAACCACTTATTGTTTATTCAATAATTAAATTATGAAGTAGTCAAAATTATAGATGTCATAATTATTAATTAGGTTTAATGCAGATAATAGGACCGTCCAATAGGTGCCTAACGCTATTATTAGGTACCTATTGGACAGTCCACAAAACCAGCCCATGCTGGTTCTATGATCTAAGACCTGAGACCACACAGTCTCGAAGATAAATGGACAGGGTTAAGGTCAGATTATCCATCCAGTTAGAATATTAAGTAAGCCGCTAAGGCATATAAACTTACGCAATAGCTACTTAGACACAATCTGAACAAATACAGATGTTAAGTATACAGAAAGAAAATAGTAAACGTATTTAAAAATCTCACTTTATTAGAAGCTCGTGTACAGTAATGACCAAGTATTTACGACCAAAATTACCACCATTTCAGCCGAAATACGTCCACTGTTAGACATAGGCTTCCCCTAGTATCTTTTCTTTGATCTATTGGTTTTGATGTATTACTTTATATTACAAACATAGTTAATATCTTACATAGTATCTGTTAATTAAAGGAGTTCTACAGGGACCACAGCTGGGTCCTAATAAAATATTTTTATGTCGTGTAGGTTTACGCTAAAGTTGTGGTTCGGAATACTTGTATTATTAAAAAAAGTAAATACGTGCTTTTTGTACCTACTCCTTTTTGATAATATAACATTTACTCAAATAAGCCGTTGTAAATCATTTAGGCACCTAATAAATTTCTTTTGAGCTATCCTTTAAGGTAACTTCAAGGTTAAATAAATATTGCTTTGCATTTCATAAGGTATTTGAATAGTTGACTAAACAAAATTAATCTTATAAGTTAGGTAAGTACCTAAAACTATTAATAGGTTAGGTAATTAAGTGTGTAACTATAATTATATTTATTTGGCTTTACTACTTTGTAGCATTTAGATAAAAAAGTAGGTAAGTACCTAATTTTCGAACAGTGTAGGTATTTTAAAATGAAATAGATATAAGTAATGCATTAACCTTTACTTCAGATATTTCTAATATATTGATTGTTTGCTTATTTTAAAGTATTAGACCGCAATATTAAGTGCCTATTTGTGAAAAACCACATGTTATAGTTGATATAAATTGCTGTAATATACCTAACTCTAATACTACAATACAATTTGCGAAAACGATCTATTGTCATAGGTATCGTTTAATAGATTAACATTTTATGTATCTACATTTATTTATTTACTTATTATGTTTATTTACACTCTCTTTACGAAAAAACTACTACTAGATACCTATTTTTGGAGATGATTTATTTGTTTTTCTTACAGGAGTTCTCAATTCAGCAACATTGGCTTAGGAAACACAATCTTAGTTGACTGCTGTAGTTAACATTATCTATGTAATCCATGAACACTTCTACCTATTATATTTTGTACACAAAATCTATAGTGGGTTCGTCTGCATTTGTAGAAAGCCTTCCTAATTTGATTAACGGCAGAAGCACTTGCATCTTCGACTCCAATCGGAATCTTGAAATTAACCTAATTTTTCTTCTGGTGATTCAGAATTAAATATCTAACATTCGCATCAGCTGCTCACTCACTTATCACCATTGCAAACTTTAAATTTTCATGAAATTCTAAACATAAATAGGTATTAAGCTTAGATTGTAAACAAAATTTTTTTTAATAACAACAAGTTAAGAACCAAATCTACTTAGGGGGATCATTTAGCTTGACTCTGTCAGTAGGATAAGAATAGAAGAGGATAATATAGATTCTTACAAAAGTAGCTTATGAAACAAACCTCAGAGACAATAGAGTTATTATGCTCGTAGATCCAGTCGTAACATTCTTCTATTTCTCCACTGAACGATGTGTTGCTGCATGTTAGATTCGATGAATACACATTCTGTGTATTCAGGACCGGCTTAAAACACTTCGTGTCTGTATCTTCTGGCCACCACGACGGCGTATCAACCTCCGGATTTAGACCTTCGCATTGAGGCACTCGACATCTATTTTGACAATATTAATTGGTTAATTAAGACTTTGTAAGTACTATCAATACTTAATGCTAAAATTAAGACAGTTTATAAGCACAATGAGCTCAATTGATAGGTATCTACAAACACATGTATTGCCTTTAATGAATCAATTGGTACGTTGATAAAAACTGTATAGGATATATCAGTTAGAAGAAATATAGATGTACTGTATTACGGTTTTTTTTTTTATTGCCTACAGTGGCAGACGAGCCAACAGCCCACCTGATGGTAAGTGGTAACTGTCGCTCATAGACTTCTGCAATGCCAGGGGCTCCGCGAAGCCGCTGCCTACCGTGATATTAATGCTCTCTTTAAACCTCGTTTGAAGAAGGACATGTCATAGCGCTCGGGAAACACCGCAGCTGGTAGTTCGTTCCAGAGCCTGCACGTACGTGGGAGAAATGAACGCTGAAAACGAACCGTGCTAGACGAGATCGTGTCCAGGTAGTATGGATGAACTTTGCTGCGATGTCGAGTGGTGCGATGATAGAAAAGAGACGATGGCACCAAGTCAAACAGTTCCTCAGAGCACTCTCCGTTAAACATACGATAGAGCACGCATAGAGAGCCAAAGTCCCTCCGCTGCTCCAGTGACTCTAATTTGTCAGTCAGATTGGGATCGTCGACGATTCGAACAGCTCGCCGTTGGAGGGAGTCAAGTGGGTCGAGCTGGTATTTGGGGGCTCCTGCCCACAGGTGAGAACAGTACTCCACGTGCGGTCGGACTTGTGCTTTGTATAGCACGAGCCGTTGAGATGACGTAAAGTACCGTCTGGCTCTGTTCAGGACGCCCAGCTTTTTGCTCGCCAGTTTGGCTTTGTAAGATAACTTTTTTTTGTATAAGATAACTTTGTACAGAATTGCAATTCGCAGTCTACTACGATTATCAGTATATGTATGTATATTAGGAGGCCACACCAACTACAAACAACGCCATCTAGACCCAAGGTAACTATATATTATAGCTTGTGTTATGGATAAACATTCTAAAATATATATATTTTTTTGTAAATACATACATATTATACATAGAAACACCCAGATTAATGCAAATAGTCGTATTCATTTGCACAAATATTTACATTGAAAATTACCCGTATGTTAGTCAGTCAAATATTTATGTGTAGAAGTTATTTTCTTTAATAACAATTATTACGTACCTACTTAGCTGTGTTTTTGGGTTAGGTATATTAGAAAAGAAATATTCTCACCAAAATAAACCAGAGAAAAAAAATAAGAATATGCGATAACATAAACTAGAAAAGCAAAATATAAGTAAAATTTAAAATTTTAAAAACCCCCAACACTAAAATCAAACTCTAAAAACTAACAAATAATATTTTAAACCTATTATTATTATTATCGTCACATATATAATGTAAGTTCAAATATTTTTATTTTTCAAGCGTCGTCGGAACATGAATAAGATTGACACAAATTAAAAGAGCTATGGCCCGCAGTAGGAAAATTTTCATTGCAGGTGATGATTATGATGACGATGAACATTGATCGCCACGCTTTTTTTATATATATATATATATATTAGCCTACTAAAGTGACGCCACCCTGCCCGATGGTAAGCAGTCCAGAAGTGGTGGCCACTATACCAAAAGCCATCTTCTTAAACTGCTGGTATGGTGGCCTCCACTATGGCGGCTGGGAATGGGGTTAGGGGAAGAGAATGAGGGAGGTGAGGAAAGAGGTAAGGGGGGAAATTAGGGCTCCGGCGCTCTCATCACTCACCGAACGAAACCCTTATACTAAACTAATACTCTTACGTCTATCTTCTATGAGAGGGTAGTTCTTCCCCGGACGATCCGGCCCATTCATGCTGAAACCAGCGTGGATCTACTTCTACCGTACAAAACTTGTACAAAGCTTATTCAACGCTAATCGTATATATTTTTTTAACTAGCTGTGCCTGCGACTCCGTCCGCTTTGACGTTCGGTAAAGATGTAATTATTCTAACATTGTTTGCAGTCTTATCAATACCGACTGTTAAAGCTAAAACCAGCAAAGATCTTCTGCCATGTGTTGTCATCGATGACTGTTTAAAATTTTTAATAACAATTAGTTCTTAGCATAGATACAAGTGGCACTGCTAATTTATTGTTTCTTAAAATATGTAGGAATTCTTTAAGGTGATGTGTATCTCTAAATATTTTGTCATGTCATATCGTTAGCTCTTAGTACTTATGCTGCTGATAGGTAAAATATTCATGTTTTGTGTATTATTCTTAAGTAAGTAAAAATGGCCAGACCATTTACTACCTTTTGGTTGAAACACCTGGAGTATCATCACGCGAAATCTGCTCATCAAGAACTTAATTGTTTTATCTCTTTGTCACCGAAAAAATGTTGTTTAAATTTAAGTTTTGAATTTGGTTACATAAAGTTATTATTATCTATACATATAATAAAATTGGAATGTCTGTTTGTGATATTGAAATAACAGTTTTTTACTACATATTGTATATGAACATATATATACGGTAGGTACTGACACAAAAATAACATTTTTACAATTTTTGTCTGTCTGTCTGTCTGTTTGTTCCGGCTAATCTCTGAAATGGCTGGACCGATTATGACAGGACTTTTATTGGCAGGTAGCTGATGTAATAAGGAGTAACTTAGGCTACGTTTATTTTAGAAAAAATATTTTATAAATAATAATAATATGCGATGTAACCGACATTTACGCGGGCAGAGCTGCGGGCAACAGCTAGTTAATAATGAAAATACCTACAGTTGGAGGATTTTCATTTAGATTAAAAAACTATACGTTTTATTCCATAAAATAGTTGTCCATATGTAAATAAAAACTTATTATTTCATATTTAGACGCAATCAATAACATAAGGTGGCCACTTTATTTTCAGGTACTACAAACCCACTAGGCACACCGTGCAACTTTTACCTACCGGGTACCCCAAGGGTTAATAATGATTCTTTTTGCACTGCATCAGAAATTAGGCACTAAAAGGTCTGCATGAAAATCAACTATTGGTTTTCTTATTTAAAGGAAATTGGGTAGGAATAACTTTCTTTCATCATTTTACTAAGGTCACCTTTCCACTTGGCAATCATGGTGACTATAACCTCTATTTAGGAGAGGCCTTTGTCCTGCAATGTACGTCCTCAGACTGATGATGAGTGTGATTAATAAAAAAGGTTGAAAATAAAACGCCAAAACCTGTTCAAAATGTAATTTAAATTATTAAAAATAGACACTTGACGAATAGCAGCAGTCAACGAATACTTGTATCTATTTTAATTTTTTTGTTGAGTTTTCCGGGTGCTTTGTCGTTTTCAGTCTGAAAAAAAAACGTTTTATTCTAATATATCATGTCGACAAACCAGTTACGTGATATGTAATATACAGGTTGTATATTTTTTTAATATATTTTTTTTATTAAGCCTGCCAAAGTGACTACACCTCGTCTGATGGTAAGCAGTCAGTGGAATCGAGAAGTGGTGGCTACTATACCAAAAGCCATCGTCTTAAACTGCTGGTATGGTGGCCTCCACTATAGCGGCTGGGAATGGGGTTAGGGGAAGGAATAAGGGAGGTGAGGAAAGGGGAAAGGGTAAAAAATTGGGCCTCCGGCGCTCTCACTCACCGAACGAAACGCAGAAGTACGGATACTACTACTCTTACGTCGATCTTCTATGATAAGGTAGTACTTTCCTGGACGATCCGGCCCATTCATGCTAAAACCAGCGTGGATCTACTACCATAACGATATCGAATATAAGACCTCCTTGTACCCGCAATAGCGACTACCGCTAAGATATATTTAATCATCATCATCATAGGCCTCCACCAATTTTCGCTACCGTGACCGGTCGTTCGCCGCCCTCATCCATCGGTTGTCCGCCACCCTTATAAGTTCCTCGGTCCACCTTGTGAGGGGTCTGCCCACGATGCGTCTTCCGGTTCGTGGTCGTCACTCCAGGAACTTTCTGCCCCAACGGCCCTCAGAGTCCATCCCATTGCTACTTTAGAGAAGCAACTCTGCGAGCCACGTCAGCTACGTTGGTACACTTATGGATTTCTTCATTCAGACCTTGGTCTCAAGACACTGCGGTAGTGCGGACGAAAATATATTATGTTGTAGGTTCCCGAACGCTGCCCAGCTGAGTTGCATTCGACGAGTAACCTCTTTCTCGAAATTATAATAATTTTATAGTATTAAATTTGATAGTTTTCGTTATATCGCTATTACTGTCAAATTGCTCAGCTGCAAAACTATTAAAATTGTTTTCTGAGTCTCTGCACAAGATGGTGCAGAGACTCTTCTTGAACTTTAAAATACCGCAAAACCACCATGCTAGTTAACGGATTCATAGTATTATAAACTATTACGTATAATACCATAATAACAAAAATAGGTATAACATGTATTATACCTAAACACACAGGAATATATGATTGAAGATATATATGCTTTGTATTTGAAGATGATCAAAACAAAACAAATACTTAATCCCTGATTTTCAAATTGCCAACTACCGCCTACTAATGATATAATACAAGGTAATAAAGTGATACCTCTACAATAAATACATGTATATACCTAGTAGAGGTACTCTGCACATACAACCACTACTGTCCAATACACGCTTCTTTTAACAATTTGTTTCATATTCATGACGTATAAAAACATACAAATAGATAACATAGTTACACACTGTTTTATCGCCTATTTTTTATGCAATAACAATAAATCTTATAATAACACAAGCAGATTTACAGTAATTAAAAACAACTAATAATAAGTGTGAAGGGAATTTACCCAAAATGTGACTCCATTTCTTCTTTTGAGAGATCAGCAAACTGGTTAATATCAAAAATCGCTCCACCATCGTCTTCATTTAATTCATTCATAAGCTTCAGGTTCTCAACGAATGATGAATAGTGATTTAATTTATCAGTCTCATCTTTATAATGTCTGTCGTAGTCTTTTATAAATTTTTCAAATAATTCTGGTGCATCCTTTAAATCATAATGAGGCTTATTATTAGCCGTGGCGCCCAATAGGTACACAGATCCGAAAAATATTGCTACGACGTAACCTCTCATTTTGTCAACACTTCTTGAACGAGTGCCGTTTAATCCTAAAAATTAATTTATATGCTACTGTAAATTACCAAAGAAAATTGTCTATACAATATCTGATTTTCATCGGCATTATACAATTCTTTTGTAAATTTTCTTCGGTCTTTTGATAAAGTTTTGGCATGTTAAAGTAATATCGGTTACGTTCTTATTCAAAATATCTTCATTTTTACGCTTAAATTAAATTAAAAACAGATGGTTAAGACCAATCTGTTTTATACATCCTACTAATATTATTAATGCAAAAGTTCGTGATTCTTTATATCCCGAAAATCGGTCTGGTTCCCAAAGGACACAAAACACATTTTAGGTGCGGACAAAGCCGTGGGGCGCAGCTAGTTACAAAATGAATTTGCTTTGAGAATAATGAGAATGACTTAAATGAAAAATAAATTAGACTCAAATTTGAAGAGAAAGTTCCACTCTTTGTGATGATAAATCAGCAGTAAAAAACGGTTGATGAATTTAGCAGTTAAAGATCGTTAATACTATGAGTTCAGCTGCTGGCCTCATCACTATTTATAACTTAAAATAAAACATCACAACAAATACGCAAATAACAGTGCTCAGTGATTTTAAATAATCAAGATCCTTAAATAAGTTGATGTAAAACGTCTAGAAATTGTCGCTGGGGCTTGACCGGGACTTCTGCCATCTCATTTCTAGATCGGGTTGTTAGAAGTTGTTCGAGTTCAATGCCAATAGAACATAGGTGTGTACGTTATCTGCCAAAAAATCTCCCTTCTATCTTTCAACAGAACAAAATGTTACCAATGTTTCTCTTGATAGGTCCCAGCGTACGAGCAGATATTCGAATTCTTTACCAGGCCATGTGTCCTTCTAATTTTGATCCTGAGTCTTCTGGATTGGACGGGGAAAACATCTCATAAAGCCGTTATAGTGGAGGCCACCTAGCCAGCAATTTGAAACTATGATCTTTGGAATGGCAGCTACAACTTTTAGATTCCACTGACTGCTTACCATAAGAAAGAGTAAAATCACTCTTGTAGGCAACTATACTGCACGGTTTTTTTGTTGTATGTAAAGTAGGACTTTGTGCAAGACAACTTTTTCGTGCTTCTGTACATAGGTACGTACCGGTACCAATCTCGATTAGCAAATCAGATAACATTTATGCATTGTCGTTGCTTTAAATCGGGCTCTATCATTAAATGCAATTTGAAGTACCACAGACTATGTACCTCTTTAAAAACTATTTAATTTCATCAACCCTTAATCCATGTGGTAAAGTATTTTTTTTAGCAGACTCTGGCAAAAATCTATCAGACAGAGTCTGCTGAAAATGAACACTTTTGCCATAGTTAATTTATTCTTTATAATAGGGCTTTAATCGCGGCAAAAAAACAGCATTATCTACGCTACGAACACGAATCGAATCGAAACAAAACGCTGTGTGTTGAGCATAGATGTGTACTAAACACTATACCTACTAAATGAATGGCCCCGAGACACCAGTTAGCAAAATAAGTAACACGAACAGTTTACTAAAGTAGACGTTCGGTGCAAGTTCGGTGGATTTTGGGAAAATATATACAGATAGACAGACAGACAGACAAATAGACTGACCGACAGATAGACAGGCAGACAGACAGACCGACAGACAGACAGACAGACAAACAGACAGGCAGACAGACCGACCGACAGACAGACAGACAGACAGACAAAAATTTTGTTACTTAATTATTTTTATAAGTACCTATAGATAAAGGTGCCAATCACAAACTAAGTAGAGAACAAGTTGTGCCAATATAGCTGGCAGAACGACACGTGAATGCTAAAATTTTATATGGTCTATAAATCTTAGAGGCTTAATTGATTAAATATTTGTAAGCACTCCGTGACACAGGACCTGTTATCCATAGCTGTCGTTGTCTTAAAAAAATCAAAGTAATATACTTTTTAACAAAAATAGTATAACAACATACCTGTAGTTAATATTTTCAGCAACAAACACATAATTCACATGGGACATCGATATCATACAGAGTACCAAAGAAATCCAAAAATATTGTAAAAATTGAAATTTGCCAAATCTTTCAAATTTGCTAAACTCTTCACATATTTTACTAACATTTTTATTTTCAGTCATTTTTAAATAGTAAATATTATATCGCGTTTTAATACAATTATGAATGAGTTGTCTTGCGTAAGACAACTCGTCATCTCACTCAGCCGCTAGCTGGTGTAGGAATGTTTGTTTGTAAAAATACAGCGCCGTATTTACTCCGCGAACTATATTCTCATTCTAATAATTATGTGCACCTATTTTAGGTTGTCACTAAGCGAATAGGTCATGGCTATGGAGCCGCCAAAGCTCGAAGAGAGCCGTTGCTATAACAATTAAATTACAGTTCAGACGAAGCTAATTAATACTTTATGACCCAATAGTTATACTTCTTGTTAGAATGCGTTTGTCATATTAGTCTCATAATTTATTTGAAAAATGAAATACGCCTCTAGTATTTATTCTAAAAACTAAATTGTGACATCATAAAAAATATTTTACGTTAGGTAATTACTAGTTTCTACCTGCCCTTAAGACGACGAAAGGTAGACACACACTGTAAGCTTGGTTTTATACCAAGCTTACAGTGTGTGTCTTTCATATTCATAAATAAAAAAGTTATGCCAATTTAAAGAATCACGTCGAACATTTGTTAATTTACAACGAAACTTGATAGAATCAGAGATTTTAACAGGTTGCGGAATAACTGATAGTGTTTAAAGATCTTTGCTTTTGAGGGTGTGCGAGAGGAAGGGAGGGGGAGGAAGGGGGAAGTGAGGGGAAGTGAGAGGGAAGTGCGGGGGAAGTGAGGGAAAAGTGTGGGGAAGGTGAGGGGAAGGTGAGGAGGAGGTGAGGGGAAAGCGAGTGGGAAGTGAGGGGCAAGTGAGGATGAAGTAAGGGGGAAGTGAGAGAGAAGTGAGGGGAAGCTGAGGGGAAATGAGGGGGAAGTAAGGGGGAAGGAAAGGAGAAGTTAGGGAGAAGCGAAGGAAAAATGTGTGAGGAAGTGAGGGAGAAGCGAGGAGGAAATGAGGAGAAAGGAAGGGAGAAGGTGTGGGGAAAGAGGAGAGAAGGGACGGGTGGGAAGGAAGAGAGAAGGAGAGGGAATGGAGGAAAATAGGAAAGGAAAGGAGGGCAAAAGAGGGAACGAATGGAGGTGGAGGGGAAAAAGGGAAGGGGAGGGGTAAGCGGAAAGGGAGGAGTGAGAAAGAAGAAGGAGGGGGAAAAGGAAAGTTATTGTAGTTAAAGTTGGCTTTTTATATTTTTTTTGCGGGGGATTTCTTTAGTTATGTGAAAGAGTGTTTGTATGAATAGGAGATTAGAAACTATTTACGATATTCACGCGAGCGAAGCTGCGGGCAAAAGCTAGAACTAAAATAAAAATAATAATTGTTGAATTTAATGTGTTGTTATAATTTATGTCACTTCTATTTTAATAATTTTATTTGAATGTTTAATTTGTTTTTTTTTAATATTACCTAATTCAAAGTTTTTATTTTATTTAGTGTGTTTTTATGTCTTTTTTAATCTTGTTATTGTGTAATAATCTATGTGTACTATGGGTCTAGTACCTGAAATATTTTTTTTTTATTTGATTCGATTTATTAGACTAACACTTACCTCTACTCAAAGATCAGAAAATGTTCTCGACTAGAAATCAGGATCCGGCAGACCAAAATTTGTTTAAACGCCCTATGATAGAAATGGAGATTTTCCTTCCCGTTTCAAGACTCTAGACTACACGGCCACTTATTCAGCCATCCAAAGCGTCTCAAAATAGCTCAAAGACATCAAGGTGGCGAAGAGTCATTCAATGTAGAATTGTAGACAGATTAAGATCGGTAATAATTTATTTCATTAAAGATCTATATTGGTAATAGTAATGGTCAGGTTTATTACAAGGGTGGCGACGATACGTTTTGAGTCAGTTTGAAATTCCACTCAATCATAAGGTATTAATAAAAATGTTTTTTAGGGTGCCGTACCCAGAGGGTAAGACGGGACCCTATTACTGAGTCCGCTGTCCGTCTATCACCCGGCTGTATCTCAGTCATGAACCGTGATAGTTAGACAGTTGAAATTTTCACCGATGATGTATTTCCAAAATACTAAACAGAATAAAATAAATATTTAAAGGGGCTCCCATACAACTATATATAAATTGTTAACTAAACGGCAAATGGTAGAAACTTAAAATATTTACAGAATACTTATTTAGTATATTCACTTTAAAAATAAATAATGAAATTAAAATATAACAAATATTTAGGGTGGCGCCCATAAAACAGACCAATTTTTTTGCCGTTTTTATAGATCCTTCGTGGCGCGAGTCCGACTCGCACTTGGCCGGTTTATTTTATTCAACTTTGGTGACAAATAAGCATGCAGTCTACCAAGGGAACTATAACCGTAACCTATGGATATCGCTCTGTCCTCTAAGCTAGCCCTACCTACAACAAAACACATTTAAGTCGTTGTCAACCGTGTTGGAAGGAAAAGAAAGATAATATCGAGGAGGGTAATTGGAAGCAATTTTATAAAGATACCAATACTATAAATAAATGCTAAATTTTGTTTCAAGGTTGTCTGGAAGTTAGAACTTTTAGCGATAAGACCGCCCATTGACACTACCTAGTGCCGTTCAGTTCTTTGCTTTATAATACGAGGTGCACCTACCACTCATAATATAAAACGTATAGTAAAGAATATTCTTTTTAAACATGAGACCCGGTTTTTATTTTCTAATTTCAATGTTATATTCCCGTCTGACCTTATTTCTTAAAGGTTTTCTTAGTTCTATACTATATTATATAAAGCGAAAGACTTTGTTTGTTTGAAAACGCTATTCTCTGGCACTACCAGTGGGATTTGAAAAATTGTTGCGTGTGCGTGTGCGTGTTTGTGTGTGTGTGTGTGCATGTGCGTGTGTGTGTATGCGTGTGCGTGTGCGAGTGCGTGTGCGAGTGCGTGTGCGTGTGCGTGTGCGTGTGCGTGTGCGTGTGCGTGCGCGTGCGCGTGTGCGTGCGCGTCCGTGTGTGTGTGTGTGTGTGTGTGTGTGTGTGTGTGTGTGTGTGTGTGTGTGTGTGTGTGTGCTTAAAAACTAGTTACATAGTGTTACTATACTTGTAATATAATATTATAATTAGTGCAGTCAGTTTTCTGTAGTAGTATACTCTAAAGTCTGCAACCAAGTCTTTTATTGTGATCTTGAGTTTTATTTGTGTTAGAGGATAAATTGACAAGGTTTTGTTAACTTTGTTGTAAAGATGGCCACCTTGATAGCAGAAATAACGATGTGCAAAACTAGTTTTACAAGAAGCCTTTGTACAAACCAGGTCTTTCCGGCGCTCTTTCTCCATTACTTCAGGTTTATTGGTACTAAAGAGTGTTGCTTGGTAACAGATTGCAAAATGTAAAGTTGACGAACAGTGAGGACTTTGCATTGTCTATACACATCGATGGTGAGGTGTTAAAATGGTAAATGATGACTTACTTTTAAGACAGCCCTTTGAGCTCTCTTAAGTTTCAACATAAAGGTTTTAGCAGATTCTCCCCAAGTTGATATACAGTAGCTGAGTTGTGATTGGCAAAGTGTCATATAAACTGTTATAATTAGGTCTTTGTTTGCTACATGACGTAAGTTTTTAAATATATAAATAAGCTTTCGTGTTCTTGCTGTTAGCATGTCAATATGTTCTTTAAAACTTGGTCTACTATCAATCATAACTCTTAAATACTTAATTACTTTAACCCTATCAATACTAGTACATAAACAACAGGAAGCATTCTGAGATATACAGTCATGGGATATTATATTATAATGCTTAATGTCATCCTCATTGTGTCTCAAAGAAAAGGTTATATATTTTGTTTTTGTTACATTAAGAGTTAATACATTGTCATTCAACCATTTTGTCACCACATTATAGCCGTTTTACGAATTACAGAAGTATGATAGCTCAGTTCTCGAGGAAGGTTATAGGCTATGTAACATCACGCTACTGGCGACGGGAGCAGAGCAGTCAGCAAAGACGCGGGTGAAACCGCGCCGCGGAAAACTAGTTTTAGTATAATAATACTCCTAGTATACTTTTATGACAAGAAGAGCATTTTATAGTATCATTAATTTTTTAAATCTTTAATTTTCTATATAAAAATAAACAATGTTGATAAAAGTTTATAACTACTTAATGAAGAAAAGCAAATAACTACTTGTTTTGTTTAATTATTTTTTTAAGTACTTCACAAAAACAGGTATCTAGGTGTAACACAACAATTACACAGCGCTTTCTAGACCTAAAGTAAGTAAGTACCTATACACTAACTTGTGGTAATTATGGATTCTATCAATTCTATGTAAAATGCAGATAAACATATATACTTAAATACTTTTTTTTTTTGTAAATACATACATATTTAGGTAATTATAAATAGAAACACCCAGACCAATACAAGTAATCGTGCTAATGCATACAAATATTTAAACTGTGCAGGAATCAAACCCGAAAGTGGTTGTGCGATCGACGGCTTTACTACCAGTCGATCGCCCAACCGCTACGCCATGTCTCTCAGTAGGTTTAAAGTGTATGATCTATCCATCGTCTGTTTGTGTGTGTGTGCGTGTGTGTCTGTGTGTTTGTGTGTGTGTGTTTGTGTGTGTTTGTGTTTGTGTTTGTGTTTGTGTTTGTGTTTGTGTTTGTGTTTGTGTGTGTGTGCGTGTGCGTGTGCGTGTGCGTGTGCGTTATTGTTAATAATTAGTAAACGTTCCAATAACTAGATAATGATACATCGATAAATGTTTTTTGTACCATATTCAATGTTTAGTTAAATATTTACTGTGTAAAAAAATACAAGTAATTTACATTAGTATTCAATTGGATTTATTTCAAAATCTGTATCACTATTGCCTTTGAAATCTGTTAAAAATAAACTCTGATTATACTTAGATATATTTAGTTTTTTATAGCTACACCATTTTCAGTTCAGTTTATTACGTAACCAACATACTTTACCTAAATATTTTTATTATTTAACAAAAGAGCAAATGCATAGGTAGGTACATTTATTCTCATACAGGGGGGATAAATGGAATAATCCAAAAATGATAAGGGGGAATTCTGGATTAATTTTATATTAGAGTTCAGTTTTCCCACTTAGCGGAATTCAGTCAGGGGGGATAAATGGAATAATCGAAAATGACAAGGGGGATTTTTGGACTAACTTTACATTAAAGTTCAGTTTTCCCCCCTAAGGGGGATTTGCTCAGGGAGGATTTGTGGAATAAGCCGTGGGATGCAACTAGATAAGTAATATTTAAATGCAATTTTCAATAATAAGTAATTAAACATTATGATTATTACCAGTATGATCTCACTGCGGTATTGAGATCATACTGGCTGATATAAAGATGTTGATGATGATGAAGCGATATTGTTTAAATTGGTATTGCGAAATTTATACATTCAAACTTATGAATATGGTTTTGTCTAAACTTATAATATAAAGAGAAAAGATTTTATTTTTTGGAGGTTTGTTTGTTTGTTATGGATAAACTGAAAATATTTGTAACCAATTTAAAAATCCTTTCGCATATTGAAAACTATAATATCAGCGAGTAACATAGCCAACTGGCGAGCTCGTGCCCAACAGTCGGGAATTTTGTTTTTAAAGTGAGTGGTGGTAAATGCGCGAGTCAAGCTTCCATACATTTATGGTGTTTTTTTTTTACAAACGTTGATTGAAAGTGTTACTCAGCGCCATCTATGTTTTCTATTCTGTAAGCTCGTAGTAGTCGTCTTCACTTGGTCTTCTATGTGTCATTATTGGCTAGATAGATGACGCCACAAACCATACGCCACTCTAGAGATGGGTTTTACTCAGTTTTACTAGATAAATCGTGCGCCCATTCCTAGTCCGTCAGAATCTTATAGTGTATGATCTATGGTCAGAATACTAGATCCAAATACCTGTTTCACTTAGGCCACCTAGTCTCAACCATAATAATATGATAAGTTTTATTACTTGATGAATATGATCTAAGTAGACGTAATCCACAACAGGTATCAGGTCAATGTGAAGTATGTAGTATCTAGTCCTAGCATGATACGACTACGTGTACTGCGAATAGTACCTCTAGCGTATTGACATAGGATCGGAAGTCGTGTAATTTACAAAAATATTAGGTGGATCAAGTATTTCAAAAATTAGAATGGGTGCGGCTTAGTCTTGTAAAATACCTAGTGCGCCGATCTGTTCCAGTAAATACGCCACATCTCTACCCCACACTTCACAGTGGTAAGGATCCCTACGTGACCCGATTGAAATAATTTTGTATTGCGCCCTTATGTTTGTGTTATTTAATCCAATATCCAATTTAATCTTAGTTGAGTACTAATTTTTAGTCTGATATTTATCTGTTTCTCTGTGAATCTGTGGCGGCATATGTCAATTATCATGTACTCATGTCAATTTTGGCACTTGGAAATGGCGGTCAACGTTTCATTGCTGTAAACAATAATTTTAAAGTTAGCTGTTGACAAGCACTAAGCAGAAAACTTAAAAATGCATATAAAACAGGTATAAATTATAGTTTCGTAATATTATATACTTCAATATGTCAGTTGTTCATAATGTTTGTCTTTTGTAATGTGTGTCTATGAAGTGACGCGATTGTAGCTCTTTTGAATATGTTTACAGGTGATTATCCAAGGATTTAAGAGTTACCGGGAACAAATTGTGGTGGAGCCGTTCGACAAACGACACAATGTTGTGGTTGGACGTAATGGCTCCGGCAAGAGTAACTTTTTCCATGGTAAGTACATGATACAAACAATGACTTAGTTTCCAAACACTTGAATTTTCATTTTTTAAATTACCAAATGTTACCTTCTAGATCCTGTTCTATTTAACAAATCATGTTTATCAACTTAGCTGTAAATGCTCGTGAACGGGTGCTACTTGGGATGACTGGTCAATCTTGCCATTGCATACATTTAATATTTAATCCAGTATTACCTTGTTGTTCAATATGACCAAGAGATGCATTTACCATTTTACTTAAAATACGTAGTCAAATTACCATACTAGATAAAACCAAAATAATTAAAATCCCTTTTTTCTTTTTTTACATCTTGGTATTTATATTAGTTGGTTGATTTGTAATAATTAGTTTGTATGGTTCTTTGGTTGTGTAAAGTGTTAAAATTTTGTAACTCATACAAAAAACTGTTATTATCTGGCGATTGCAAAGAGCGGAGTGAGTTTCTTGCCAGTTCATCTCACAAATCTACTTCGTCAGCGAACCGGCTGTAGGTCAATTAGCTGACCTCATGTAATTTTGACTCTTCATAAGCATCATACTTTATGATCAAAATAAAATAAATGCTTTGAGTTTGAGTTTAATAGCTTGCAATTTAGTTGAGATGTGGTTTTCTTTTTCAGCCATACAATTTGTACTAAGTGATGAATTCTCACATTTGCGACCAGAACAGCGTCTTGCACTGTTACATGAAGGCACTGGGCCTAGAGTCATATCAGCCTTTGTGGAGATTATTTTTGACAATTCCGATAATAGGATCCCTGTAAGTAATACTATTAAACATCAAAAATCTTAAAATATTCTTGAGAGAAAATGAATTTTACTAAAATATTTAATGTGGTTTTAGATTGAAAAAGATGAAATATTCCTTCGTCGAGTTATTGGCTCAAAGAAAGATCAGTTCTTTCTCAACAAGAAGGTGGTGCCCCGATCTGAAGTTCTCAACCTTCTTGAAAGTGCTGGCTTGTCAAATTCTAATCCATACTACATTGTGAAACAGGGAAAAGTAAGTATACTTCACACAAAGAGATATAGGGGCTCTGATTTGTAAATAAATAAACAATATTGAAGTGGCCAAATAGAAACACTATAATGCAGATCATCTCTATTGAAATATTTCCTTGATCTCTAGAAAGATTCTTCAAGTGAATCAAATGCAGCCATATCTGTTGCTGAAAGCTAGAAGGCCAACCTAATGTAAAGTCCTCCAGCGACACAGGGCTTGTTCCCTAGTGCGGGAGTTGTATTTGTAAAATAAAGAAATAAAAAAAATTAAATGATTGTTTGATTTTGTACAGATTAACCAAATGGCCATAGCACCTGACTCTCATAGATTGAAACTACTCAAAGAAGTGGCTGGTACACGAGTATATGATGAACGCAGAGAAGAATCTGTCACTATACTTAAAGAGACTGTTGGAAAGGTAAATATTATGTAACATTTTTAAATAATTTATTGTAATATATTTGCTGTTGTGCTCAACAATCTATTTTGAATTTTACTATCTTAGGCACTTTTGATATCTAAAGAACAAGAATAATGTTTTCTTTACCTAGTTTTGTAGTACTGAGTACTGTCTGTTAGAATAACATTGTATCAGATGGGATCGCAGTGCGCATTCGTGTTGCAGTGAAATCTTCCAAAACATAGTAAATAAGAGAATAAACTATTAGTTTTTTTCTGAATATTTAAATTATTATTAAATAAATGGTCATACGCACCACACATGCAGCAAACACAAATCTCCCTATTCTTCATAAGAATGCACTAAATGTTTTGTTTATTTTAGGTGGAAAAAATAAACGAATTTCTCCAAACCATAGAGGAGCGTTTGAAAACATTGGAGGAAGAAAAAGAGGAATTGAAAGAGTATCAGAAATGGGACAGGGCCCGTAGAGTGTTGGAGTTTATCATTCATGACACAGAACATAGGGAGAACAAGAGGAAATTGGAAGAGGTAGGTTTTTTTAAGCTGTTTTAATGCCAGTTTGTGGTTTTGGGATTTTTTAGGCTTTATTTCTTAGTCCAGGTTTTTATACCTAAAAGAGTTTTATTATGTCATTTGTCAGTACTGTTTACCAACTAGATGAAACAAATAATTGAAATTCTTCTCTTTTCTTTCTTTAATCTTAGTAATTATATTAATTGGTTGATTTGTAATAATTACTTTGTATGGTTCTTTGGTTATGTTGAGTGTATAAATTGTAACTCATACAAAAAACTAATTATCTGGCGATTGAAAAGAGTGGCTGTAGGTTAATCTATACATCTATACATATAATAAAAATGTAACCGATCGCTGTCTGTACATGGAAGAAATTTGAAAAAAATATTATTGGGACCTTTATCAACGCAAATAGAACCCAAAACAATGATTGTTACAGTTTTTGTCTGTTTGTCTGTTTGTCTGTGCGTTTGTTCACGCTAATTTCAGAAACGGCTTATCCGATTAAGATATGGTTTTCACTAATACATTGTGGTAAGCTTCACTTAACATTTAGTGTTTGTTTCATGTCAATCGGTTCATAAATAAAAAAGTTATGCCAATTTAAAGAATCACGTCGAACATTTGTTAATTTACTACGAAACCTGATATAAACAGAGACTTAAACTAAACAAGTTACGGAATAGTTGATAGTGTTTTAATTTCACGGATTCCTTTCATTCTAAACAATCTTCCGTTTAGTTTTCAATGAATCCAGTTTCCAGTGAGCCTATGTTTAGCGATGACAATTAATAAAGCCCAAGGTCAGACACTAAAAGTGGTGGGTCTGGATCTAACTATTAGCTGTTTTTCGCACGGTCAGCTTTATGTGGCTCTATCACGTGTTAGCATTCCTAGCAGCCTGTATGCTTTGATCCTCGATGGCTATTCGTCTAATCCATACATCCATAGTACATATTATATAAGGCTTTGTCCTGACTGACTGATAGACAACGCACAGCCTAAACCGCTGGTCGTAGTGACTTGAAATTTGGAGGGTGTGTTTGTCTTAATATCTAGAGGTGTCCTAAGAAAGGATTTTTAAAATTTAATCCCTAAGTGTGTGAAAAGGGGTGAAAACGATCGTATGTAACTTCTTCATTTTTTAACTTAAAGTTTTTAAATACTTCTATTTAAATAAAAAATATTCTCATAATTTCATTTTAACAGTGGTGAATTTAGAGTGGTGAAATTAGGGATAAAATATTCAATGGAAAGATCTTTTGCTTTTGAAGTTAGCGACTTAAAATTTGCAGGGAGGGGCAAGGAAGGGGGAGGAAGGAGGGAAAGAAGGAAGGGAGAGGAAAGTGAGAGGGAAGTGTAGGGGAAGTGAGGGGGAAATGAGGAGGAAGTACGGGAGAAGTGAGCGAAAAGTCAGGGAGAAGTCAGGGGGAGTCAAGGGAAAGCCAGGGAGAAGCGAGGTAGAAGTGAAGAGAAAGTGAGGGTAATGTGAGAGGAAAGTGAGTGAGTGAGGAGAAAGTGACGGGGAAGTTAGGAGAAGTGAGGTGGAAGTGCGGGGGAAGTTAGGGGAAGTTAGAAGTGAGGGGAAGTGAGTAGAAGTGAGGGGAAAGTGAGGGGGAAGTGAGGAGGAGTCAGGTAAAGTGAGGAGTAAATGTGAAGGAAGTGAGAGGAAAGTGAAGGGGAAGTGAGGGAGATGGGAGAAGAAGGGAGGAGGAAGGGACAAGGAAAGGAAGGAGGTGAAGAGGAGAAGAGGGAGGTGAGGAGAGAAGCGGAAACTGTGGAGAGTGGAGAAAGGGCGATAGGGAAGGAGGGGAAGGGAAAAGTTATTGTAGTGAAAATTTGCCTTTGTGTATTGTATATTAATTTTACGAGGGATATCTTTAGGTAGGTGAAAGAGGGTTTGTATGAATGGGAAATTAAAAATACTATGGAAAACAGTATTTAAACAATATAAACATGTCTATTGGAAAAAACAATATTCACAAATTTATATACATAAAAGCAAAAGGTCACTCACTCACTCATCACGAAATCTCAGAAACAACAAGTGCTAGGAATCTCAAACTTTGCATGATCGTTCCTATTAGGATATAGGTGCTCACTTAGACGGGATTTTGCAAAATACATCCTCTAAGGGGGTATAAAGGGGTGACAAAGTTTGTATGAAACTTCTATTGTTTTTATAGTAGGATTACCAAATTACTAGAAAATACTCTTTTTTTAATATTCAGAAACTACCTATAATAAGTGGGCAAATAAGAGTCGAAGTTTGTGGTAGCGGTAGCGGGTTTAAATGGGTTTCGCTATAGAGACGGATAATACTGATATTTATTACTGATACAATGTACGGTTGCCGTAAAATCAGGCACGCAATATTCTCATAGAGGCACCCATCTGAATTTTCACGCGAACGAAGTCGCGGGCAACAGCTAGTCTATAATATAAAAATGAATCGCTGAATGTATTGCTAAGCGCAAATCTCGAGAGCAGCTATACCGATTTCGCTAATTCTTTTTATAATATTCCTTGAAGTACGAGAATGGTTCTTACTCAGAGAAAATTGAATAATTGCTTGAAAAAAAATCACTTTTCTATATTCCCATACAAAAGTATCTTTATTTATTCCAAAATGTTTAAAAAAATATCCACTTGTACTTGATAAAGATGAAATAAATGTTTTGAGTTTGATACATAGACTCCCGCCTTCATTTGTGAAATTCACACCTTTGATATCTTATTTTCAGCTAGAGAAAATGCGGTCAAACAGTGGCAAAGAACAGCAACATTATGCTGATTTAGTAAGAGAGGCCCAAGAACACGTCAGAGAAGCTAATAGGTAACAAAACTATTATTTGTAATATACTTATACTTTTTTACTTGTTATTTTGTTTATAAGTGTCACAGATGTGATCTAAATTAATTAAATGTTTATTCTATTCTAATATAAATGTTATATTGTACAGAAAACTAAAAGAAGCTCGTAAAGACGTGGCGGCCGCTCGTGAAGAAAAAGATATACTGTCAACAGAACAACAACAGTTGTTGAGAGAAAAGACTAAATTGGAACTTGGTATCAAAGACTTAAGTGATGATGTCGATGGTGATAATAAATCTAAGGTATTTTAAACCAATCTTATTTATACTTATTTATTTGCTTTTGGCTTGGATTGAAAGGAAGGCTTGCATAAAAAAAAATATAGCTAGATATATCTATACTTATTATATAAAGTGAGTTTGTTTGTTTGAATGCGCTAATCTACATAATTATATAAATTACCAGTCGGATTTACAAAATTCTTTTTTGCGTATGATAGCCTTGTTCTCGAGGAAGGTTAAAGGCTATGTAACATCACGCTACTGGCGACGGGAGCAAAGCAGTAAGCAAAGACGCGCCGCGGAAAACTAGTGGCTAATAAATAGCTTTTAATAAATGATTATCTTAAACAAATTCATCCAATTCATGATTGGACAATAGTCACTTCCTTATTCCACTTCCTTTGTTTTCAAACAAATAAACAAATTTCCGCTATACATAATATCTTGCTACTTCAAATGCACCTACTTTGTTTATCTCTGCATCACCCTGTGAGGTTGACTGGTAGAAAATGCCTTTGGCATTAAGTCCGCCCATATACTCTGTATATGAAGTTATAAATACATAAATAAAATAATAGTATAAATTAGTTTCACGTATAGAAGAACTACATATTAGATTTGTTAGTTGTTAATTAAGCAAAGATATTACATTTTCGATATCTATTTTTGTAGGAAAGAGCCGAAGCTGAATTAGAGCGCCTTCGCCAACAAATCGCAGAAAAAGAACGCGAATTGGAAGAATTAAAGCCTAAATACGAAGAGATGAAGGCTCGTGAGGAAGAATGTACTAGAGCATTAGCACTAAATCAACAGAAGAGACAAGAATTGTATGCTAAACAAGGGAGAGGCACGCAGTTTACTTCGAAGCAAGACAGGGACAGATGGATTGAGAAGGAACTTAAGTAAGTGTATTGATTAAAATGTTGATTTACTGCCTCATTTTTTACTTGTTAGTTAATTTGCTGCGTCGTAGACGTATTAGATGGCGATTAGTAATCTAAGAGATATATAAATACTTTTTACTGATTGTATTGGATGTTTTGGGCTTGCAATGCTATTTATAAAGTGACTGATATAGAACTTTTAAAATAATTATGTACTAAATTGGAAAAATATAGATTTTAAGAGCGTTTACACAAAAGAGTGACAACGTCGCATTTAGTGTCATATTTTTGTGATTTTCAATTTTTATCATTTAATCGGAGCTATATTTTAAAAATGTTTTCAGAACACTTTTAATTACGTGAAAGCTATATAAAAAGTAAGTAACCATAATGCTTACAGTTCTATTCATATGCAAATAATGCTTTGGAACTTTCCATTGCGTTTTTTACGTAGTAAAATAACTGGAAGCATTATGATTACTCTCTTTTTATATAGCTTTCACGTAATTCTAAAAAGTGTTCTGAAAACATTTATAAAACATAGCTCCGAATTATTGATAAAAATTCAAAATCACGAAAATATGATACTAAATTGCGACGCTGCTACTCTTTTGTGTGAACGCTCTTAACGTTAAAAATTTACAGTAAATTTATGTATGACTGATTTATAAGAGATTGCAAGAGGTTTTACTTTAATCATTAACCCACATGTACAGTCAACACTTATACACAATCATATCTTCTTCTGTAATCTATACCTTATACTGTTATAATAAAGCGTAAGAGTTTGTTTGTTTGCACGCGCTAATCTCTAAAACTACTGGTCGGATTTGAATAATTATTTTTGCGTACGATAGACCCGTTCTTGAGGAAGATTATACGCTATGTGACATCACGCTACTGGCGACGGGAGCAAACAGTACAGTAGTGCAGGAAGCTACTTCTTTATACCTTCACTTAATTCAAATCTTAAATTCAATAATAACAATTCACCTCATCAACAGATCCTTAAACAAACAAATAAAAGACAAAAAGGACCACGAGACAAAACTCCGCGATGACTTACGTCGGGACGCAAACAAATTGACAGAATTAGAGAAGAGAATAGAGGAGACTACTAAAGAGATGGAGAGACAACGAGTCGCTATCGACGAACATAACAAACAGTACTATGAGTGCAAGAAGAGAAAGGATCAGGAACAAAGTGCTAGGAAGTAAGTATGACGTTATTGTATAGAAGCCCTGTTTCAGCATGAATGGACCGGGTCATCGAGAAGTATCTAAACTTTATCAATCAATCATTTATTTACAAAAATGTTTATTGTTTGTATATGTGTTTACTTGTTCGGGGTTGTAGTGGTGACCATTAAAACACACAGAATTACGGATGTATATTTATTTATACTGATATTACGACACATGTATAGAACAGCAACGAAACCCCGACTGACTGTGGCAAAGCAACGCAACGACAATATCAGACATCGTACTTAATGCTGTTATCGCATTACTGTAGATCTAGGTACTTATTTATAAATGTAATGACAAAAAGTGGTAGTAGAAATTATCATAGCAGGTACATATTACATTCTGCCACAATGACTTGTGTTTAAACCTAATAATTTATAATATTAATTCGAATAACTATACATAATCCAATAATTTGATAACCTCTTTGGTTTGGTGGTACTGCGTACGGACTGCCACGCAGAGGTCGCGGGTTCGATTCCCGCTCAGTGCAAATATTTGTGTGCATGAACATGGCTATTTGCATTGGTCTGGGTGTTTCTATGTATTTATAAAAAAAAAGTATATAAGTATGTTTATCCGCATTCTAGAACCCATATTACAAGCTATTAATTTAATATGCTTACTTTGGGTCTAGATGGCGTGGTGTGGTTGTTGTAAAAAAAATATATTTTAAATAATGTCAAAATATAATGGAACAATGTGTTAGTAATACTCTTATTATTACGTTCACGTTCCACGTTACGGTAGTAGATCCACGCTGATTTCAGCATGAATGGGCTGGATCGTCCGGGGAAGTACTACCCTCTCATAGAAGATCGACTTAAGAGTAGTAGTATCCGTACTACTGCATTTCGTTCGGTGAGTGAGAGCGCCGGAGGCCCGATTTCCCCCCTTTCCTCTTTCCTCAGCTCCCTCATTCCCTTCCCCTAACCCCATTCCCAGCCGCCATAGTGGAGGCCACCATACCAGCAGTTTAAGACGGCTTTTGGTATAGTGGCCGCCACTGCTGGATTCCACTGACTGCTTACCATCAGGTGGGGTGGAGTCACTTTGGTAGGCTATAATAGAAAAAAAAAAAAAGTTACGGTCGATATGTGTGAATGTCAGTAGCTCCCCCTCCCTTTCTTTATTTTCTCCCTTACAATTTTATACTGGGCTGTGGCTGATTTTGTATAATCTGTGTATTTATAGCGAACTGTGGCGTAAAGAAACTTCACTGACACAGAACTTGTCTTCACTAAAGGATGATTTGGCGAAGGCGGATCAAGCACTACGTTCTATGGCTGGCAAGGTAATTATAAAAATCAAATTTCATGTTCCTCATATTATATATGTATATGCAGCCCATATACCCTCTCAGTCCTCTTCCGTTTTTCTTTTCCTTCCTCATCCCCTTCTCGGTGGTCGGCAACGGCTTGGTTGTGTTTTCTAAGCATTATTATTTCTGCAAACAGGTGGTTGTTTGGTGGTG
Source organism: Parascotia fuliginaria (assembly GCA_963082885.1). Taxonomy (NCBI): domain Eukaryota; kingdom Metazoa; phylum Arthropoda; class Insecta; order Lepidoptera; family Erebidae; genus Parascotia; species Parascotia fuliginaria. The sequence goes on along the minus strand of OY720180.1, from coordinate 4,467,711 downwards.
GTTGTAAAAAAAAAACAAACATTTTTTTTTCAATCCAAAATTAAAATTTATAACTAATCATTTATGTACTTTCAGCCAATTTTGAACGGTAGAGACAGTGTACGTAAAGTACTGGAAACATTCCAAGAGAGAGGAGGAGAGTGGGCCAAAATAGCCACACAGTATTTTGGACCTGTTATAGAGAACTTCACTTGTGATAAGACTATTTATACTGCGGTTGAGGTAAGTGCAATTGTAGTAAAAATATTTAGGGGCAACTAGACAAATATTGGATGGGTGATAGTGTTATGCATACAGAATATATTTTTATTGAGGTCACTGACACGCTGCAAGTTGACTATGTAAGTCCTATTTTAGAGTTACTTATGTGTAGTAGTTTGTTGGAAGAGGATTTTTCGCGGTTCTTAATGATGATACCGACATTGAACAGTTTCATCAAATTGATTAAAAGACAGACAAGTAACAGCTATTACTCTTGACGCAGTGGATAAAAGCGCGTGCTAGATTGTGGATTCGATTCTTTTACAGCCCAGAATTTTATCTGACCCTTAGATTATTGATTCAAGTTTGGGTATAATTTGTGCGTGTTTCGTCACGGTTGTCTTTGAAATAGTTTTTAATATGTTCCATTCATCATTCCATTCCCTTTTTACTTCACAGGTGACAGCTGGTAATCGTCTATTCCATCACATAGTAGAATCGGACACAGTAGGCACTAAGATATTAAAGGAAATGAACCGACAAAGTTTACCGGGAGAAGTTACGTTCATGCCGCTTAACAGACTGCAAGTTAGGGATATGGTGTACCCTAGTGATAATGTATGTATTTAACACTGAACTGATTTTGATTAAATTTGATGTAGAGATAGAATTGACCTCGGAAAACAACATAGGCTATCTGTTATCGCGAAAATATGGCCGGAGGGAGTTGAAATAGGGAATGAAAGTTTGTATGCAAAATGCGATGTTACCGACATTCACGCGGGTGGAGCTGCGGGCAACAGCTAGTATCTAAACATTTGTATAAGATTGATCTTTTACACTCTGTTGTTAAAGCCAACAAAGCTTAAGATTTGTTAGCTAGACTGTTTAATCTAATTTGATCTAAATAACAAACTTTCATGCTTTGTCTTATCTCAAAATATTGAGAGAATTATTTCAGTACAACAATCCAATGTTAGAGTACTAGTAGCTAAATTATTGACGGACTTTTACCATCACTGCCTTACTAAAGAAATACATATCCATGAAAAATGTTTCTATAGTGCCGTTTTAAACTTGTTTTGCGCAGTAACAGCGATCTTCACTATTATGTACATTCTACATATTATACTGTTTGCAGATGATATAAAATGAGTTTTAATATTGATATTCGTCTATTTCAGAACGCTATCGCTATGGTACAAAAGTTGAAGTACGATCCTAAATACGCGAAGGCAATGAAGTATATATTCGGCAAAACCCTCATTTGTAGGAACTTGGAGTGCGCCACAGAGTTAGGCAAGCAGTTCCATCTGGATTGTGTCACTTTGGAAGGAGATCAGGTATATGAAGATGAAATAACGATTATTATACAAAACTAACTGTATGGGGGTGTACGTATACGTACTTAACGTACTCGTATACGTACACTTTTACTATTAATGACATACACTTTTGCTAATCTATAATATAAAAATGAATCGCTGAATGTGTTGCTAAGCGCAAATCTCGAGAGCAGCTGAACCGATTTCGCTAATTCTTTTTTTTTAAATTTTTCTTGAAGTACGAGGATGGTTCTTACGGAAAGAAAAATTTTTCACTTTTCTATATTCCCGTAAAAAAAGTATCTTTATTTATCCCAAAATGTTTTAAAAAATGTCTACACGTGCAAAGCCGAGGCAGGCCGCTTTTAATGAAATAGTTTTGATATTATAACCTCAATTCTTCAAATATTAAACTACATTTTCCCAATTTTACATTAGGTATCATCAAAGGGTTCATTAACCGGTGGTTATTTCAACCAATCGCGTTCCCGCCTAGAGATGCAAAAGACGCGTTCTGAACTCATGGAACAAATCACTACGTTAGAACAAGAACTGAGCACATTAAGACAGGAATTAAACAAAACGGAGACTAGTATTAACTCTATTGTGTCGGAAATGCAGAGGACTGAGACCAAACAAGGGAAGGCTAAGTAAGTGATTTATTGATGTTTAAGAGCGTTTACACCTTATGAGTGTATATTTTAGTGTCATATTTCGTGGATTTTATTTTTTATATGTGGAGCTATATTTTAAGAATATGTTCTGCTAACATTTTAGAATTAGGTTAGCTGTTTTTAGAGTAAGAAATCATTGCGTTTACAGTTATATTTATATACAAATAATACATTGAAAACTTGTGTTGTGTTATTTTCATCGTAAAATAACTGTAAGCATTATGGTTAAGTACTTACTTTTTATACAGGTTTCACCTAATTCTAAAATGTTAGTCGATCACATTTATAAAATCGACCTTGATTTATTTAAAAATCATAGAAAAGACGCAACATATAACACTATATTGCGACGTTGCTGCTCATACAAATAAACTCTTATAATAAATAATATTTGATTGACTGGCCTGTTGGTCTAGTGGTTAGTGACCCTGACTGCTAAGCCGGAGGTCGTGGGTTCGATTCCCACCCAGGACAAACCTTTGTGTGATGAGCATGATTGTTTGTTCTGTGTCTGGGTGTAATTTATCTATAATATGTATGTATTTACAAAAAAAAAATGTATATAAGTAGTATATCAGTTGTTTAGTACCCATAACACAAGCAAATATAATTGCTTAATTTGGGGCTAGATGGCGCTGTGTGAATGTGGAAAAAAAAAAAAAAAAAAAAAGTTTTTGTAATAAAATGCCTGCTATGGATATCTGTTTATGTATCATGTTTGCGATCAACCTTTATAGAAAGGAGGCATGAAGATGTGTGTAATTTTTTTGCCCGACTGCTGAAGTACAGCAGTGTAATGTTTTTCGAGCGAATGTATGTATGTGGATATATATGTCTATTTCTTTAGCGCGCTCTACAGCCTAAATGTCTTGATGGATTTAAATGCATGAGGTGTCATTGATTGTGGAAGTGTTACATAAAATTACATTGTAGCGTCAGCACAAGAAAAAAAATTGTTTCCTTGTTTTTCACTTTGTTTTTAAAATATACATTGCTTGTTTACCTATTTCCATGAATGGCCTACAATCTTGTACTTGTTGGCATTGATTATCCAATGAGACAAATTCTAAATTAGAATAAAATGGACAAGAATGATTCGATACAATAGTCAGCCCTTCCTTTTCCTTTCATTTTATTAAAGTTTTTAGTATCTTGTATATAATAGGAATTAACAAATAAGTTTAACCTTGACTTGATCTAATTAGCAACATAAACTTATTGTATAACCCAATAAACAAGTGATTAATTTATGAAATTTTCAGAGACATATTCGACAAAGTAAAAGCAGACATTCGTCTAATGAAAGAAGAATTAGCCTCTATCGAAAGGTTCCGTGGTCCAAAAGAACGATCGTTAGCTCAGTGTAGGTCCAGTCTTGAAGCTATGCAGGCTACGAAAGAGGGACTTGAGTCTGAGTTACACCAGGTATACATAAAACTTTAGAGTGTATATAGATATAAATCTGTGGAAAAACTAGGTTTTTATGGACAAGCCTTATAGATTTATCCTATAAATATTTAATTACGTAAACTCAAGAAAAGATCATAATGTTTTTAGTTACGAGTTTTCCTTATTCCAGCTAGTTGTAATCGTTTAAAAAAAATAAAGTACTGAATTCTAAGAACAAAACAGAAGAATTAAACCATAAAGCAATAAGTGTAAACTAATATTATAAAGAGAAAAGATTAGATTTTTTGTATGTTTGTTTGCTTGTTTGTTGCGATTTAACTCAAAATCTACGTAACCGATTTAAAAAAATCATATTGGGTATCATAGGTTATATTTTATTTAGCTTAACATAATTTTAGTCATTTTCAGAATTTTAATATTTTAAGCGTCGTTGTAAACCTGAATGATGCAATGCGACACTATAGCAATGATATATGCTGTAGGCGTTTGTTGTGAGACCAAATTAAACTTTTGATACCGAAGCGAAGCGAGGGCAGACGTCTAGTTACTTATAAAAACAAAATTACCATTATTCTTAATCTAACCAATATATTATGATCCCTAGGAACTAATGGAGCAGCTATCAATAGCAGATCAAGGCAAAGTGGACGAATTAAACGATGCTATTCGACGTTTAACACAAGAGAACAAAGAGGCCTTCAGTGCTAGGATGAATTTAGAAGCTACGAAGAATAAACTGGAGAATTTACTTACTAACAACTTGATCAGGTTTGTACGCCAAATAACTCTTAATAGATACCGCAAGACACAGCATGGATAGACCCCTCACAAGGTGACCGACGAGCTTATAAGGGTGGCAGGCAACCCATGGATGATAATGTGTTGGCATTATTTATTAGAGAGTTTTTTCAAAGAGTTTTGGCCGAAAGGTGTTGTTTATGGTCGTTTTCGCGGTAGATAAGGCAACACAGCGCAGCGTAATACGACGCCGACACAAAAATAAGTGTAATAATTTTTAATATGTTGTTTTGTAAAGTATTTATTTGTCTATGGGTCTACTTTATGTATTTAATGTAAAATGCCTGAAATAAATGATTTTATTCAAAGTCAAAGTCAAAGCATTTATTTCATTTTGATCATAAAGTATGATGCTTATGAAAAGTCAACATTACATTTTGTCAGCCAATTGACCTACAGCCAGTTCGCTGACGAGGTAGAGCTGTGAGAAGAACTGGCAAGAAACAACAAGAACTACTATTATTAAGAACACAGCTTGATTTTAAATTTCTATCATTTCTATGTAACCATGTATTAATTTATTTTGTCTAGTAGAAATCGCTCTTAGTGATAAGGAAGAGGGTCTTGAATCTGAATTGCAATCAGGTAAAGTTATTTTTAATAAATTCTTCACCGTTTAGACTTTATTTAGCACCCTTGAGTTGCAGTCTTGTGGCAAATACATCAATTGTCTAGAAAGGCTTGGAACCAAGTTTATAGGGTTGCTTCTTAGGTAAGGCTAGGTCTAGTTATGAATTTAATAATAATCCGAAGTAGCAATATTTTAAGTTGTCTATTTTCTTTTTTATAGAATGTCTCTAACTTCGGGGTGCCTCTTGGCATAGGCCTCCTCCAACTGTTTTCACTGGACTCTGTCATGTGCAATTCTTGTCCAACACGGCCCTATTGTTAATTTGGTGTATAATAAATAAATATTTCATTTACACATAATTTATCTCAACAGACGTAAAGACGAATTAGTGCAAGCTTTGCAAGAAATATCAGTAGAAGATCGCAAACGTAGGCTCGCTAACAGCAAAGCCGACCTTGCAGCCACTGAGAAACGTATCAAACAAATCAATAAAGAGCTGGAAGAGGTCGAGAGAAAAGTACAGGCTGCGGTCAAAAATGAAAAAGCGTTGAAGTTGGAGCTTGATAAATGGCGGAATAAGGTATTTAGACTATTAGATTGCTATAGTATTTAATTACTTAGGTTATTTTTTGAAGGTGTTAAATAAAACTATGCCTTGGATAAAGCGTAAGCAGTCAGTGGAATCCAGAAGTGGCGGCCACTATACCAAAAGCTATCATCTTAAACTGCTGGTATGGTGGCCTCCACTATGGCGGCTGTGAATGGGGTTAGAAGAAGGGAATGAGGGAGGTGAGGAAAGATGGTAAGCAGTCAGTGGAATCCAGAAGTGGCGGCCACTATACCAAAAGCTATCATCTTAAACTGCTGGTATGGTGGCCTCCACTATGGCGGCTGTGAATGGGGTTAGAAGAAGGGAATGAGGGAGGTGAGGAAAGAGGAAAGGGGGAAATTGGGCCTCCGGACCTCTCACTCACCGAACGAAACGCAGTAGTACGGATACTACTACTCTTAAGTCGATCTTCTATGAGAGGGTAATACTTCCCCGGACGATCCGGCCCATTCATGCTGAAACCAGCGTGGATCTACTACCGTCGAATTTATTTAACTAATCCGTTAAAACAATGAATCAGTCATCATGTTAAATTTTATTTGCATCCAAATCCATTCCAAGCAAGTTAAGTCTGTTAATATCTCACTATATCTGATTTAAAATAATTTCAGTAATTGAAGGTAGGTTTATGCAGTTACTTATGCCAATGATTATAGCAGGATTATTTTCTTAGGAAAAAGAAGCGCAAGATAAAATGGAGGAAGACGCAAAAGGTTTGGAGAAAATGGCGTCTAAAGAGGTGTTGCTACAGGAGAAAATACAAGAATCTCTCGACAAGATCGCCGCACTGGGAACACTTTCCAACGCGCCGGAACTACATGCGAAATATCAGAAAATGTCGCTCAAACAGGTAATAATATTATTTATTAAAACTCTCTGAACAATAAAAAATAATCAAGTAATCTATACTATATATAAAGCGGAAAAGTTTGTTTGTTTGTTTGTTTGAACGCGCTAATCACTGAAACTACTCTCTGAAATCAGTCGGATTTGTATAATTCTTTTTGCGTTTGATAGTCCAGTCTTTGAGGAAGGTTATAGGCTATGTAACATCACGCTACTGGCGACAGGAGCAGAGCAGTACACAAAGACGCGGGTGAAACCGCTCAGCGGGAAGCTAGTAAAGGATACATTGCATTTATATATATTATTTTTTGTCTAGCTTTTCAAAGAATTGGAGAAAGCTAATCAACATCTGAAGAAATACAACCACGTGAACAAGAAAGCTTTGGATCAATTCATTAGTTTCTCGGAACAAAAGGAGAAGTTATACAAGCGGAAGGAAGAACTCGATATTGGGTGAGTGTACTGTTTACTTAATGTACTAGCATAGCTACGTGTTTTTTTATATTAGCCTACCAAAGTGACTCCACTCTGCCTGATGGTAAGCAGTCAGTGGAATCCAGAAGTGGTGGAAACCATTCCAAAAGCCAAATTACTGGTATATTATCCTCCACTATGACGGCTTAGTGAAATGCTTTTTCACGCCCCGCTTAAAAGACTCAGGATCATAATTAGAAACACATGCGCTGGTAAAGAGTTCCAGGCTTTAATTGAGCGACAAAAGTATGAAGTGCTAAACCGTTTCGTTCGATACCCTTTAGAGTACTGTTGTATTACATAATAATTATAGCCTCACGACTTTACCTCGGAAGGGGTAGGTAAAGTTGTGATTTGTCAGCTTTATTAGGTCTCATGCATAAAATTAAAGTTTAAGTCTCGAGCTCACATAAATAAGCAGTTGCGGAATAGGCGAAATGTAGGCACTGCACTTTTTATTGCGATTTTCAAACCGTATGCATATTGATAAATATAGCAAACTTTACCTAAGTTAAAAAGCTTATATTCTTTTTATTTAAATTATAATAAAAACACTGAGAACCTGTTACAAAATAATTTTTATTATGATCATTGTTCAAACTCAAACTCAAAAAGCATTTATTTCATTTTAATCATAAAGTATGATGTTTATGAAAAGTCAAAATTACATCAAGTCAGCTAATTAACCTACAGCCAGTTCGTTGCTGTCGCAGTCCGAACGATGTACGGTTGATGATGATGACGATTATTATATTAGTGTGGGATTCTAATTCAATTAAAATGTCTTCAAATATAAGCTAATTTTATTCTTAACAAGTCAAAACAAACCACTCTTACTATTCCTTTTATACTTCAGTGTACAAATCAATTAATTTAACAATTATTTTATTCATTTGAAATTAGTGTACAATATTGTTGATTGTCACACTATTAAAACCAACCCCAATACAAATATTTGTGAAATGCATAGGAAATATGTTTTAGCCAAAAAACATTGTATCTATAAAATTATATTTGATCCATAGCAGGTAATTTAGAGTTTGGTTATGTGTGTTGAATTTCACTTGGTGTTAGTGAACATGTGAAGCAATTGTTCTATCAAGAAGTTGTCTCTTGAACAACAATAAATAAAGGTTAAATTTTAAAATCTTTAGGTACACTATTTATAACTTTATCCATCTCGAACTTATTAATTTTTGAAATTATTTTCATGTAAATATCTTTCCGTGCTTCTGTAGCGTATACATAATCTAAATGGGTATAATCATTCAAATATACAAAACCCCAAACGTTAGACAAATAACTTTTTAATCTCTTCACGTCATTCGGTTGTGATAACCAATCTCTACCGGAGTAAAACATAACCATTGGGGCGTCTACCTGGCATAAATCATAATCGGGAGGCGTCCCCTGCCCATACTTATTAAAGTTCTGCTCATATCCATGGTCATATCTACAAAACCGTTTTGAGTTCATTAACTGTACGTAATGTATGAACTGTAACGTCGACGATCCGGTAGGCGAGTGACCAAATATAACAGGCACTAAAGAACTATTAATTTTATGCTCAAACCCCGATATATAATATAAAACATTCTCGCAATTCCACGGCCAAAATCTACATAGCAAAGGCATCATTTTATTAAACATCTCAGTTCCCGGTGAATATATACTAATGTTTAACAAAAATGATGTGAAATAGTTAGCTGTCAGTGAAAATAGTTTTATGAAAGGGCTTTGCACGTTGGCCATAAAAGCTTCTGGCGCCAATGAAAACATTATATTTATCTTCTTGTTATACTCCGGCTTCATTGATAGCAGTACATAACCGATTGTAGTGCCTTGCGAATGTCCTATATAATATAAGCTTTTTCTGCCCGTTTTTTCAAGTATATAATCAATAATTGTTGGTAAATCGTATAGCCCAATCTCCTCCCATGTAAACTTCCAGTAATCAGTCGACGTGTAATTGAGAGTCTTGTGACCTGTAGAGTGTTTGTTGCCTCTTGCGTTTCCCATCCAAACGTCGAACCCTTGATCTGCCAACACGTACGCTAGTGAAAGATTAGGGCCTTGTAACAACCAGCTATCTGAACTTTCCATCAAACCATGCATGAGTAACACAGGAGTTCCATTTACGTATGGTATTCTATGAATAGTAAGATGGTAGCCGTCTTCAGTGATCACAGAATGTGCTTGTATATCATATCCGTATTTCTTCACTAGTTGCATAATATTTAAAGTCGCATCTTCGGGTAAATCTAATATTTTCGTAAAGTTCATGTCTTTACACTCCACTATAGTATAGAACAGAAATATCGTAAACAATGAAGTATACATTTTATTGTTTAACACTTTTATGTCGTTTTTTCGCAGTGAAACTAACTACACTACGTTACAATACAATAAAATATCGTCAATAGTTTTATACCATTTATAGTCGTTAACATTTGAATAACAGGTCCATACTTGCTAAAACCTGGTTCACTCTGAGGTTTATTTTGCACTGTTCATTAATAACTTTATTTGTTAAACATTCCTGTTAACGTAAATATTATATTTGTTGCATTTTATATTTATTTTTTACTAATTCAACACAGTATTGTGTAAGAATGTACTGTATGTCTTCACTCATTGAATGTTCCATCGAATATATTGAAAATAATTGTTTATAAACAGTAGCCGGGATACTTCAGAAATTTCCTTATTGTCTCGTTCGTCTTTACTTCATACGAATAATAACATAAACTCGGCAATTGTTATTATCGATTGTATTATGTATTGACATGATCTCACACTTGTTGATTACTGTTATTCTTTAGAGAACACCGAAAGTTATTATTATAATATAACTACTTATAACTTCGACAAGACTAAATTAAAACAAAGAAACATTAATTAAATGTTGCAACAAAACCAATCTGTGAACTATCAATGAATTTGTTAAATAAATATTTTTACGTTAAAATAGAAGAGCAAGCGTCCATAGAATGCTCTTAGGAGCCTGTTTTTCTCGTAAAGATTGCCTACTACGGAGTTATAAACACAGCCAAACTTATTTTAAGACTTTTCGATCGGTCGGATCTATACAGGGTGGAATTTTGAAATGCCACCTAAAGGGAAAATAATCCTAATACTGTACATAGAAAAATTTTATTCAAAGAAAAGATTCGTTTATTTTTGAATAGAAATAAAACTGCATTTAAAGATTTTCAAATATTCGCTGCCACACCCGGGAATCGGACCGACTAAAATCTATAAAAATTACAACTTGTACTTTTATTTATAAGGATGAAATCTCTAAGAAACATGAAATGAAAGGAAAACCATGTGAATTTAAACTATTTGCCGACCACTAGTTTTTTTAAATAGATAAATACATTTTAAGTTTATGTAAACGTTTCTTTAGGTCGTATTTCCTCAATCGTTCTTTTATCACCAAATACCACTTCCGAGTGCTTAATATTTTTAGTAATTAGTGACAATTATATGTCCCACTTTTTTATTCGGTTACTAGTAAAATCACTGATTCAACTGAACTGTGGCCTTAACCTGAATCCGTTTTACTACTTCTACGGACTCACGATAGTGAACTTAGAAGTAGAATCAGAAATGTATGGAGTAAAGTCAGTAAATATTACCAGCGGCAGCGTGTATAAACCATGATAACCGCTTACTAAAATTTCATGGGATGTACAAGTTTTGTATTCTCATCACATTTGTAAACTATTTTACGGCAAAAATAATTTAGATTAGAGCTAGCAGCTTGTACTAGGACAAGTTTTGTATAATGTGGGGACTTCAACCTTCTCAAATGTTGCTAATTTTTTAGGTAAAAATAGAAAAGTAACAAAATACAATAAACAAATAAAAATATTCCAATTTAATATTACAGAGGCGAAAAAATCCGTGAACTAATCGAGACTTTAGAACATCGAAAGCTGGAAGCTATACAGTTCACGTTCAGACAAGTGAGCAAGAACTTTACTGAGGTGTTCAAGAAACTGGTGCCGCAGGGCAGAGGCAGTCTGATTATGAGAGTCGCCGCTGAGGACGCACAGGAAGTGCTCGTCGCAGCTGATGTAAGTGTGTAGTTTATAATATGTTCCCTTCTCGTATATTCATGGAAAATGACAGCGCTAAGAGTATATGTGATGCAGATGTAGTGATCTAGTGTGTAGTGATGTAGTGGTCTACATTACTCTTAGGATTTTCACGTAAAAATTATATTGTTACGTGTCAGGATGGGGTTCGATGTAAAATGCCAGTTACGCGACAATGAGTTTATTCAAGACTCACACAATACACTAACAGTACCAAAATAAAGCAATAAACACTTATACTGCACTATAACGCTTCGTATATCGCTCTAGATCGCTGTATTCAAAACTGAACGAAGTGCCGACGTTCGACGAGAATCCTTTTTATAGTCATTCAATAGAATTCTAGAACCTTCCTGTTATTACCACAAAGTTGCCGACAATTCTCGATAACAAAACAATGACTGTAGGTACTTAGCTACGACGCGTAGGTATGCCTACCGCCGATGAGCTATTGTTATACGTGTAGGTAGGTACATGCGAAAGTTCTAGCGTAGGTATTTGTCGTATACGTGTAGGTAGGTACTTGCGAATGTTCTAGCGTAGGTAATCGTCGTAACAATATATTGAAATAAATTTATGTAACTAAATTTAAAAAAAATAAATTAATAAGAGAAAAGTGTTGACAACTTCGTTTTGTACACGTTTTCTATCATAGGTATATTTCGAGTATCATACTAAAATATTAATGTATTCCTTCCTACATAGCTATCCTTACTAGCCTAGTAAAGCGCACAGCCCTTTCTCGCATTTAATTTTGTTGTTAAATAAACAATTTTTCATATTTCAGCGTGCAAATGCCGACCAGTTCGCGGGCGTCGGTATCAAAGTATCGTTTACTGGCGGAGAGGGAGACATGCGAGAGATGAACCAACTGTCTGGCGGACAAAAGTCGCTGGTCGCACTCGCGCTTATATTTGCCATACAAAAGTGTGATCCCGCTCCTTTCTATCTATTCGATGAAATTGATCAGGTATGATTATATACAATTTTTTTTTTATCGTATTTATTGTAGTATTTTAAGATATGACAGATTACTTACGCATCCAGGGGAGGAAGTTATCTGAATCCTCCCGCAAGAAATTACTTTACCTTGACAAAACCTCTCCTGGCGGGCTCAAGTCCTCTCCAAACCCAAATTTAAGCTTACTCAAGCTCCTGGGTACGCTACTGTACGAATTTGACAAGCTTACACATTGTTATGAGTATTGCTCAACTCAAAACTTATTTTACTACTTTTTTTCACTTATCTATATATAAAGCGGAAGTTTGTTTGTTTATTTGTTTGAACGCGCTAATCTCTGGAACTACGTCGCATTTGAAAAATTGTTTTTGCGTATGATAGCCCAGTTCTCGAGGAAGGTTATTGACTGTAAAATCACGCTATTAGCGACAGGAGCAGAGCAGTAAACATTAGTAAACAAAGATTCGGGTGAAACCGCGCTACAGAAAGCTAGTACTTCATATATCGTAACACTAACAATTTTCTTATAATCTCGACAGGCTTTAGACGCACAACATCGTAAAGCGATCGCCAACATGATTCACGAGTTGTCAACATCAGCACAATTCATCACAACTACATTCAGACCAGAGTTGTTAGAACATGCTCATAAGTTCTACGGAGTCAAGTTTAGGAACAAAGTGTCTCATGTCGAATGTGTCACGCAAGAAGAAGCGAGAGATTTCGTTGAAGACAGCGCTACACATGCTTAGGTATATATATTTAGTTTAAACGTACATCAAAAGTTGGTTAACGAGAAATACACATAGCTCACCCCATAATAGATACCGCGTTAACATATATTCGTTCTGACAAAAGTTTTTTTTACATTAAATCCTGACATCAAAGAGTTTGTACCAAAAAGTGTTTTGGCTTCTCATAGTTCTAGTAGTCTAAGGCCCTGTTTTCCCACTTGCTGATAAAGTGCGCTATAATCTATTGGAAACCTAACTGACAGATAGTACTTAAAAATCAGTTTTACAAGTGCCTCATAACCTTAACTGACAAATAAACTCTTTAAAAATATTAGACAGATTTAACTAGAAGATGTTTTATCTGTTAGATATAATATATCGGACACTTTAGCAGCTAGTGGTGAAACAGGCTCTAAGTGAAACAAAATCTGGACTTTAAACCTGGACGGAGATGACGCAGAAGTTAATACAAATGATGACATAAATTTAGAAAACAAAACCACAATTAATGTAAATGAAAAATTTGCTACTAAACTAAAGAATTAAATCAGTGACAATTTGGTTTCGAGGCGTCACTGGGCACGAGCTTGATGCGCAAAACGTATGCGCTGTGATTGGCTATTTCAATGTCACGCATTTGAATGCTAAAAATGCACCAATCGTAGAATCCGTAGTGAGTTGTTATGCTAGCAAAAGACAGTATGAGTTGTATCTGCTGCTGTTGCGGCATCTATTAGAGGGTTATCTGTGGAGATATCTATATAATGTTCGACTTAAAACAAACCTCTGATTGTTTTATGAGTATATATAGATGTCCGTGTCCGAAAAAGAGACTTCTATTAGATTCGTGGCATGTGACGTCATTGAACAGGATGTCTTAGCTAAGCTAAAAATAACCAAGGCAATGATAATGTTGTTCTTTGACATAATGAAAAAGTAATTTTATCTATTTAATTACTTTCAAGATATTATTGGAAAGCATTACAGATCACTTAGTAACAATATTAATTTGCTTACATTTGATTGTCTATGTACTGTTTTATATGAATAATGTCAAATAAATATCTTTTAATTGAGTTCCTTATTGGAAGTATTATCAGAGCTTTTCGATTCTCAAGTTCATATTTTCCTTTATCGCACGTTTCCACACGATGTTTTGTATCACACAACTTGTATCCGTGTGAAACTTAGATATTACTTTTAGACTGATAAATTGAAGAATAAATTTTATTGGTACTTGTCCGATTTCGATTCAACCTTTACTTAAAACTGAGAAATATTCTCACGTTCCAAGCGATGAATTTAAACGACATCTGTTGTTACATATTTATATCAGTTCAAGTTGAAAGTTTAGCTGTTTGACAACAGTCAACATAATATAAAAATAGTTAAACAGATATATTTTAAAATATAGATAGCGTTTTATAGTAAAAATTATAGCTGTTTCATTTTTTTCATTGCGAGATATGACCCTTTATCAATGAGTTTATAATATTGTTAACAAATATTTGTTAATTTAAAGAACGGAATTTTAAACTGTTAATCTGCCTACTTCATAATAAAAGTATTTCGGACTTTCATATTTATTGTGTTAATAAATTGCTAAGCACGGACATCCTTCCACATTTAAAAAGGACATTTATAGTATTGTATACTTTAGACATTTCTAAATTAGTTGATAAGATTATTTTGTATTGTTTATTTTAATTAAACTACATTGTTGACATTAATTTGATATTTAAATGTTACATGCAAGTTTAGCATGCCAAATGTTTCCGTCTCTGTTTTTTTAAGCGTATGACAAAACAGTGAAATTTGTCCTACATTAGAAACTTGTGTAACTATAAACCTTTATAGTTTTTGGTAACTTAAATGAACAAAGAAAACATACGTTTTTGTTTAATATCGTCTTTACGGAATACAATAAATTCAAGGTTTTCTAACGATTTTAAATATAAAAAATAAATGTTATTGTTTCTCGACATCATTCGGTATTTTAATTTTTTGGATGTAATGAGTGCTGAAATATGTATTCTATGATAAATATGACATATGAATAGTATTAAAATTCTTTTTACTTAATGCGTTTTTTATTTGTTTCCTTTTCAGTGCTGCTGCTATTTATGCTGAGAACACTCCGTGCCTAGAAGATTACGTTAAACCTTCTCTGTCGCAATAGGATTAGGTCGGATAGATATTGTTTCAAACTGGAAACCTATAATATGTTTTTAGATTAACATTTAATTAATACAGAATTTAATTTAACAACCTATCTTCTCAAACGATTAGAATAAGTTTGGTAATTAAAAAGGTGAAAGAAACAACAAATAAGTAATCAAGTATTTTATATTTACATAGCCAATTGTTCATTGTTCAACCACAGCGTATTGTCTCCCTTGATATATAATATTGCTTTATTAGATTCACACTGAAACATACTGTAATACACAGTAATAAAATATATTACCACTGGCAACAAAGCACATAATGGTTGCGAAGTGGATATAGACAACTTTAAACAGAATAAATGAAGAGAGCAACTTATTACAAGCTTATATATATTACAATTTACAATACTATTTACATTTATATCCCTTGCAAAATGCAGAGAATTTATGTAGGTTTGAATTACTTTATTTTGCATATATTCATTGACATAAGATAGTATTTTAAACTGTTCCTCCATTATCCAAAACAAATCCACCTTTATTTACCTTTAACAACTATATTGTACCTATTTTATAAATAATTATAATAAAATCTAGTTTAACTTTTTTTGTTTACTTACTAGGTATTACAGTATGAAAATTTTAGATTTTTAACATTATATACAATAGAAAATTCAGACGAATTTAAAATTGATATGTATTATACAATAAAGTAAAAAAAAACAACTTACAAAATATTCAAAACAAACGTTTTAAGTAAGCCAAATAAGCTCTTCCAATGTTGAATTAAATGAATTGATTTAATATTCATTCAAAGTATCTTTAATGTAATCTTAGTTAGACTAATTTAGACCATATAGACTCATTTACACGATACAACTTTCTCGTAAAAAATTAATTCCTGCATAAGGTACATCGCTAGGACATTACAAACATACAAGTACTTGTCCTGCGTAGGGATCGAAAGTACTCGAAACGGTAACAGAAGCAGGATGACCTTACATACTTAATGAGGGTGTTAGGAAAATTTTCGGCACCAGTTGGCGCCACTTTCACATTGGGCCAATCAGGAGTTAACTTTCAAAAAGCGCTTGACAGCTAGACCTGACTCGTCAGTGCTGCCACCTCGTGGGCACAATTTTAAAAAACCTCAGCAATATTCTTTTATCCTTAAGCACGTGAATTATCCATTTTGCAAATTAAACAAAAATTTCCGAAATGAACATTGAAAAATATTTGTTTTTGATAGCGCTGTCAAAATGGAAGACCTTTTACCAAAGTAGCGCCAATTGGTAGCTAAAAATTTTCTGAACACCCTCATTACTGCGCCACACGCGCAGTCTTTGTTTATTTGAGAACATTCGTTGATCAAACAGGACACTTAAGTACTTAATCTGATACTTGATCCTTTATCTATTATCTAATTAAATATGTATAGTCAAATACTCAATTGCATCATGTTGATGTGCTAATATTTATCTATTGCAATCTACTTCATCTACTAAAGAATGTCGTAAAATTTACATCAGTAATAATTAATCGTATAACGCTATCACTTAAATAGATTAACAATATTTGGCGATTATAATTATTATGTTTCATTTGAACGTCTACATATTACATTATTTAGACAAATTTGTATTAAAAAATTATTTAATTCGTTAAACAAGTGTGTTTATAGAGTCTTTACAACTTGATCTTAAGTAGTGTACATTACTTCAGTTATGAAATACTTTTTCGTTCAATAAATATTTATTTAAGTAGTTAGAAAGTATTTAAGTTCACACACAATTTTGAAATAATCTCCGTACAATTCGTAAGAATAGCGCGTCCACCCTAAGTAGTTGATTTTTATTATTTTATAATAGTTCTAAAAAGATATAAAAATCTACATTAACAACCACCCGAAGAATATCATTTTCACGTCATCAAAAGGCACATTCTCACAAAATTTATTCAAATTGTCATTAAATTTATTAATACTCGATTAGTAACAAAATTCTACTTTAATTTTTTAGTAATTAAACTTTGCAATGTACTCTGTAAGATTTAATGTCCTATTATAAGGACTACTAAAACGGTAAGTTAAACTGAACTGAATCTTAATTCATATAACCGTCGGAAGTCCTACACTATAGACCGGAAACTACGGGCAGTAAACTTTTCTGCCTACAAAAATATTGTAGGTTAGAGTGGTTGACAATGAACTAGCAGTACAGAGTGAACCATGCAAATAACTAGAAATGCAAATAACTTTTTCGTTCTCACCTTTTGTTGATTTCTAAAGTTTTTTTATAGCAGCCAGTATTGTTTTTAATCCAACATGTTGGAAATCTTATTTATATGTGAATTGTTATTTTTTATTTGAAAACAACGCTATCGTAATAAAGTCATGGAACCTTTTTTTTGTCAAGGACTTTTTTTTTTTAAGTGGTTCAAGTGTTTTGTTTTTTTTTCGAACTAATAAAGTAAGCACTTGTGATAGCTGCTAACTGTGCTTGTAAAAAGTGTGTGAACCAAACTACACAATGGATATTGATGATGCCGGATACCAGATGTTGTAAGTATTCTTAGAATTTATAAACAACGGACCCTATTGTTTACGTTAGCGATCGGATTACGCTCGGGTGTCGGGTTACGGCTTTGATAAGGTCTCATTGTGAAATAATTGATGACAAGGAATGTTATTGTTTATTGAATATAAGATTAATGTATGTTTATGTATTTAAAACATTAACTTTTTCGATTACGGGTATTTTTTTTAAATAATAAATATTTATGTAATTTGAGACGTCATAAAATACCTACATTTTAAAAAAAAATAAAAAAATAATAATTTTCTTGTAGACCAAAAGGGACTATAGTCCCTTTTATTCATCTGTTGGTAGAAGGCGTAACGGGACTTGACTCCCTTTTTAGCTCCTCTTTGAAAATTAAGAGATATCGCGAAATTAAAATTGCTGAGTTGCGAAATTGAATTTTCGCGATTCGCGGTAATTAGCGCCACTTGGGGGCGCAATTGACATTTATAGGCTCCACAGCTAAGCGGATATACGGGAATTCACGCGATCATGCATTAGGTATTTACATACCTTATTTTGCTTGACGTATGTAAATACCTAATGCATGATCGCGTGAATTCCCGTATATTTAGTTCTATTAAATCATGCAACGCGAAAGTTTAAAAGTAAATATTTGTAAATTCTAACATAAATAGTAAATTATTTTTTTTACATTTTAATAAGGGGCAAACAAAATCTACATCTTAGCGGCGTAAGCTTGAGAAAGGCTGCAAAAATAGCAATTATCCAACATTAAGAATATATGTGATAAAATAAATGCAAGACAATTCTCCTTCCATGAAACCAAACTACATTGTCAATAAAAATATCACAGTTGAGCCACCAGTTTAAAAGATTATACATTCTTAATTGTGAAAACAAATTTTATGATTTGAACACAAACGAATGCAGAAAACTCGCCCTACAAATGGCGGCAATTAATTAAATTGACTGTCCCACTACTTGGAAAGAAAAGGACATGGCAGGTAAATTGGTTGCGAGGATTTAAAAAAAGCAACCTGATTTCTCAGCCAAAAAACCCGAAACATGTATGCACAAGCCACATCATTCAATCCTACGAATCATAAATTATTTTTGACAACCTTCAAGATGTATACAGAAGATTGCCACAATTTGGTGACGGTTTATAATTTGGACGAAACGTCTGGTAAAGTAATAACCCAAAAAGGTAAGAATATCGCTAAAATAACTAGCGGCGAACGTGGAATTTTCGTGACTACATGTTTTATTGTTAATGCAACAGTCATGATTTGTCCCAAAAGAAGTACGTACCGCACTTATAGAGGCACACCTACCGGAACACTAGAATTGGCTTCTATGACCGGGTGGATAAATAGTGATATTTTTGTTGACGCCATGAAACACTATTGTTAATGTTGGATAACCACGAAAGTCATCTCTCGATTGAAGCGCTTGACATTGCAAATAATTCAGAGTCACATTGCTAACTCTGCACCTGCATACTACAAACAAGATGCAGCTACTTGACGTTGGGCTGAACGGACCTTTTAAATGCTATTATAATGCTGCTCTTGACGCATGGCTATTACGCAATCCGGGCAGGCCCATTTCCATATATGTTATAGGGGAATGTGTTGGAGAGGCACATAAACGTTATAGATCCTTGAAAAAAATGTGGTATATTCCCGTTTAATAGAGACATATTTTCGGACTTGGACTTTTTGCCGAGCCACGTCACAGACAGGACAGACCCAATTATAGACAAACACAACCAACAATGAAAATGACACAAGCGATGCTACAAGCGTGTCAGATGTTTCGGTATCGAATGACAAGCAAGACCTGGATGAAAACAGAACGTAACCCTCTACTTTGTAACATTTTTACCAAAATATTACTGAACCTAGAAAACAAATTCATTTTTCCTTGGAGCTTCAGTTCTAGCAGACACAAATATCTATCTGAATTCGAAAATGTATCTTCTTCATCCCAAAAATATCTATGCGTCCCTACAAGTTTCTCTCCAATTAAGAAAAATAATACCGAAAATGCTTTGCTTTCACTAACTGCACCAGTTGTAACACCTTACTCAAAATTAGACGCGGAATTTTACGCCTGTAAAATTTACCAAATTAAAGTAGAGTGATGTTAAACCAAGTACTAGTAGGGTAATAGCTACTCTTACTCACTCGCCAGAGCGATCTTAACCTTGTACAGCAAATTTCATCTCACTGAAAAAATTTCGACTAATTATAAAAGCAGGGCTATGACGTAATCAGAAAGGTGGACAGAACCCTGGTAAAAGTATGATAGACACTGACACCCCTGAGAAAAAATGTTCGCGCTGAAAAATAAAAATAAAAGTTCAGGAAAACAATAAATATTGAAGCTGTAAAAAAATTAACGCAGAACTTATTCAAAGGAAATGAAAATTATTCTAAAAGACGTTGGAGAAATGTGATTCAAGTTGAATCTTCGGATGTGAAGTGATAATAATTTTGTTGTAACATACAATTTAAAAAATAAAAAAATCTATGAAGTACGTAGGTAAAATTCTCGAAATTTTGAATCACGAAGAAGAATGTGATTTTTATGTTTTATACCTAAAATAAAAAGCAAATTTCAACAGAACTATCTAAAGGAGCCTAATACGGCTGGTGTTAATATTGAAGAAATTAAGTTCATCCTACCATTTACCTAAGATAATCGACGTCAAACTACATACAAGTTCCCGATTAATATTTCGCGTTTAAATATGCGTTATTGAAATTTAAATAAGCTTTTGTTAAGGCTGAAAGATAATTGTGATTATTTAAATACGTACAAAAATGACTGATTATTTTAGATATTACACTGTGTGTAATTATAGTTAAAAACATGTTAACTATTAAGTTTATTGTACAAAAAATACATACTTAGTATAAATAAGTGAGTTTCATTGCCCAACATTTTTTATAATCCAATCGTTTTAAGGCTTTAGTTATTGTCATGGTTCATTGTTTGCACCCCCGGTTCACTGTTTACCAACCCCCGGTTTATCGAGTACCATAAGGTGTACATAGTAAATCATTTCCCAAAAATAAAAAAAATATTTTTTAAGAATTTATGGCATTTGGACAAAAACGTAGTACAACATAACGTAGCCAATTATATTGCCTACAATTAAAACCAATAATTTAAACAAGAAAAAACCGACTTCAAACAGTAAAAAAATGCAAGTTTAAGACTTATACTGTTTTCTAATGGATGCCATAGTCAGAACTGCACCAAATTAAAATGGGACCACACGGGAAGCAGCCAGCAGAACCAGCTTTCAAATAAAACAAGACTCATCCAAATCGGTTTACCGAGTCGGAAATTCTGAGGTAAGAAAGATAAAAAAAATGCAGTCGAATTGAGAACATCCTCTTTTTCTTAAGTCGGTAAAAGTATTATAATTAGGCTCTCTAGAAGTACTGCTACAGCTCTTGAAAATTTAGGTGGTTCATCGTCGACCAACTTACTCTACTTTATAAAGCACTACGGGCCGTAATAAGTGCTAATGAGCGACTGCGTTCTAAGTCATAAGGTTAAGTACACCATGTACTTAAAAAGCAAAAATAAACTCATTATTATATTGCTTAAGATACTCCTTATGATATATTTATACATACATTTTCGTGATCAAAACCTGACTGTACAAAAGGAATTTTACATACACTATAACCGTCTTAAGGGCACCGCGTAGGGCGAATTCCAATCTCTTTCGAACACCTCTTGTAGATCTTTCCTTATATCTGTGGTGTTCTGGAAGCTTCCATCGGTAATATGGTCTTCGAACACAAACGCTACCCCTGCTGTAGTTGTGAAGTAATCACCGGACCAATTAGACGTGCCTATGTATGCGGTACGATCGGTCACCATGTATTTGTTGTGATTAACTCGAGCGTGTGGTATCTTGTCTTGGTCTGGCGTTGATGGTACTATGAAGCGTTTCTGTAATAAATTGTATATTATATAAGCAGAAAAGTTTGTTTGTTTGAACGCGCTAATCTCTGGCACTACCAGTAGGATTTCAATAATTCTTTTTGCGTATGATAGCCCTGTTCCTAAGGAAGGTTATAGGCTGTATAACATCACGCTACTGGCGATGAGAGCAGAGTAGAAAGAAAAGACGCGGGTGAAATCACGCCGCGGAATACTAGATTTTGTATAAATGCAGTGTTATTTTGCCGACTGGCGACGTATCTACACATAAGACCTTTTGCAGATTGGAGGTACCTTACCAAACTAAAGTTAAATGGTTAGTGATGTATTGTTTAAATGTTAAGTCAATAGATTCTTTGTTCTGCTCTGTTAATGTAAAACGGAATTTTGTTAAAGTAATCTTACATTACACAAATAGTGTGTTTCCTATATCATATTATGCATCACTTGCCCTTCATCCGCGTACGTAACTAAGTTTTGTAACTAGCTACATTTTTTGTTCTTCCTTAGTAAGGCAACTGTCAAATATTGTTTTTTTATATTGTAAAGTTACAAAATATTTTTTTTATGTATTAGCTATCAACACTACTAAATAAAAATTAACTGGTGTAAAATGACACGTGAGGAAAATGAAAGCCATACTAACCACTTGTATATCAACTCTTGTATATGCTTGTGACAGATCACTGAGCGACCTCAAAAAGTAATCTTCAGACGGCTGCGAATACTTCCACCAACTGATGAGCAGTTTTACCTTCACTTTGTTTTCAAGCGCCACCCTTCTAAGAGCATTGTCTATGTTTGGCCAGAACCTAAAAAATACCAAGTAAAGGTTAGGTACCCGTCTAGAAGAAGGAAGGGACGAAATGAGAGACGTTTACCTAAATTGCATTAAAGTAGAGCTGGATTATCAAGTTTTATATAAGACCGCGTTAGTATTTTTTACTCGTCGATTTATTTAAAACATTTTAGTGGCAGCAAAGTTAAAATACAGAATCCTTATTTGTTTTAAATAGGTAAAAAAGGTGTTACATTGTAGGTAGACCTTTTTGTTTTTATACTAGCCTACCAAAGTGACCTTACTATGCCTGATGGTAAGCAGGTAATGTGGTTCAGGAGCGGTGAACAATATTCTAAAAGCATCGTGCCACGGCCACTTTATGAGATGCTTTTTCACACCTCGCTTAAAAGTCTCAAGATCGAAATTGGAAGGAAACATAAGCTGGCCTACGAATAATTGAACCTTTTATAATCTGCGAATTAAAGAAGAAAGAGAAGTTATTACGCTTAAGTATTCTCACGTCATTTTGTGTGTAAAGGTGCACATAGGCTCGTAGTCCATAACAGAAATATACACGAACTCTTCGGCCGCGTCGATGATGTTCACGATGGCGACGTCGTCATTCGTACGCCCGATCGGACTTAGCGGTGGAGGGGAACTCTGAAGGAAAGGCGATTTATTACTATTTTAAATGTTTTTTAGAGTCTACTTAACTTTTGAACTATGTTGGATTGTTAAATCATTTCTTAAATAAACATTAAAACAAATACCTACATAATAGGTATGCGAGCGAACATCGAACCAAAGCTATAATTTTGTGGACAAAACTTTGTGTAATCCATAAATAATTATTTTATCGAATTCCTTCAGTAAATAAAAATGGAAGTCATGTTTGCATTTTATTTCATTCTGAATAGCGGCAGATCCAACAAACATAACTTGTTTTAGATGGAAATCAAATTACGTCAAACAACAAGTTCTGTTGCAGTCTAAATTTGATCGAAAATAATATTCAAAAATTGGTTTCAACTTAGGTAGGGAAATTCGTGTAATAATAGGGTAGAGATTTCAAAGTGGTAAGTAGGTAGTACTTCTATCGATTGTACACTGTCCAGTGCCAAACGACACGCCTACTGCACGATAAACATCGTACGATATTTATCGTGCAGTAGGCGTGTCCAGCTGTACTATTACATACGCTGTACTTTGCCATACTATTGCATACGTACTATGACGTAGGTACTAATTAGGTATACAATTCGGATAGCGGTGTAGCACACTGAGGTTACTTGTTACTATTAAACAAATCACGTAATGAAAGGTTTAATCTTTGTTATTAAGGTGACAAATATACGGTTCGGTTTAAGCTGATACTCTTTTATATTAGGCTACTAAAATAACTACTCTGCCTGAAGGTACCTAAGCAGTCAGTAGGAGAAGTGGTGGACACCATTTCAAAAGCCATCTTGTCAATGTGGCTCCACCTATGGCGATTTTGTGAGGTGCTTTTTAACGCAACGCGCCGCTTAAAAAACCTGTGATTAAAATTGAAAACATACGCGCTGATAGACATTCCAGTACTTAATAAACATATATTATGAAATACTGAACCGTTTGATTCGAAATAATCTAGATTCTGAAATGAAAGCATTAAGAAGTTGTAAGAAAATACCCCATTTTGCACGTTACTAATTTGTAGGGGTGAGAAAATCGATTGCCGCTCCGAAATTAATTCCAATCAAATAATCTACTTATTACATTAGCACTTTGGGAGTGTAAGCATTTTATTAGGGTCTTGTTTAAAGAATAGTAAATAGCAACAAGAACACACATACCTATCGTAGGATTCCAAAAATATTTGGAAAAAAAATACTGGGCCTATTTAATATTCTCGTTTCAACTTCTAATTAGATCATCATTGTGGGATTTAAGATAGTCGATACATCGAATCGCAACTATTAAGTGGCATAGCTTGCTGGCTTGCTAAAATGCCGATTCGTTAAAAGGCCACCGTTGATGTTATAAACCTTCAAATTTCTAAACCAGGTGCTAACCTTACACGAAAGAGTTCCGTATATTTCTGAAAAATACCTAACTTTTCCTAAGAATAAAGTCTGATATAAAACATTATCGGCACGCGAGCATGTCTTACATAAAAATAACACCAACAACATTCATTGGTTACGTTTAATGTTACGGTGTTGAATTTCTTTGTATCGAGGTGAATCATCTTTTTATGGAATTATTACTTTGATTAACAGTCATTTTTCGAATTGCACGCTGTAAAATTTTCCAAGAAAATTAATCGACCAGAGTTTAATTTTATTCTTATTCGAATATAACTCCACAAATTACTTAAATGTCATAAACATTCGCCATTTCCAATTACATTAAGATATTTTTACTTAATTTGTTTTTGGCTTCTGTTATAAAACCGAATAATCAGACTTATTAATCAGGAAATACTTTACACAGAAGTGTTTCATGTATTTTTTTAAATCATTCAGCTTTTTTGAAAATAAAGATACATTACATTACATACGGATACATTGAGGTCTATAGGTATAAGTATAACACTTAAGATTTTAACACACCTTAATTACGTTTACTATTTACTTGAAATTTTCTAAACCTAAAGCAAATTGCAAAACAAAGCAGCGTCACATAACAGTCATATTTCTACTTGTCACGCGTAGTATGCATAATATTAAGAATATTAGAAATGTCTAAATCAATGTAAATGACCGTAATTATTGCCACTTACACAAATACCAATGGCTGCGTATAAAATGCGTACTGTAGCCGAACGGCTTGTTCGACTATGAAACAAGCTGTTATTAAGTGCCAAAGGTCAGGTACTAGGGTAAAGCTATGTTCTAAGAATGCTAGCGACATTCACAAGAACACCCGTAAAGGTACAATAAAGTACCTAAGGGCAGCCTTGACCTACACGACGGCTAACACGACCATGTTAAACACTGGTAATATTTTACTACGGCGAATAATTATGTGATTTTCTTCAGACTATTGGTCGCTTGGTGTTTTGTTTAACTCTATAAACATTGCATATATAATAAAGTTTTCTGTTTTTGTGTAATAAATAAATATAATCTCACACTGATCTATGCGCGCAAGACTGTCACATTTTATCGACGCATGTCATTCTTTATTTGAGTCAAGGAATGTGACAACTTTTGTCAGGGTCCAGTTTAAGTACCTAAATTAATCTTCCCGTAATACAATTGCAGCAGATCCCTCACAGGTAGATCGGCAACCTGATACGGGAGCGGGCAACCGATGAGTGAGGACGGCTCACGACCGATCAAGACAGCGAAACCTAGGTAAGGCCTATGTCCGGCAGTAGACGTGTTTCGGCTGATATGACGATGATAAAGAATACAATGACTACCTAAAATTTTGATGAAATTAAAGAATAACCTTTTTCGTAGCTACTTTAAAGACCGAATGTCAAACAAAAGTATACATTTCTCATCTTTCTTACACCTGTATACAAGCAAGTTTCCGATCACAAACAACCATCAAGGTTACCGGACGAACGTAAAAGCGTTAAATGGAACACCACTCCCTATATTGCCAATTTAAAACGTTCTAGCGCCATTTGATCTAGTTTTAATGGTTTATAAAATGTTATGACCTTTTATTTGCGTGTGGTTTTTACGATTTTCATGTTGGAACGTCAGAAACTTTATCATGAATAATAGCACGGCGATAAAATGCTCATCATCGCACGCCAACGATAGATTCACTAGCGAAATTGTACAAGACTTGCACAATCATTTTACAAAAACTGCAACAACAATAGACATGAGCATGACCAAAGACCATCATAATACCTACTTCGATATTGTTAGTGGTGAGTAGGTTCTAGGGAGTCCTTATGTAGCATCGAATTATTATTGTCTATACGCAAATTAACTGACACCCTATTCTGGTTATTATGACGCTTATATGATCTAATTAAATAAATAAATGATTTATGTATAGTGTACTTTACAATTTATTAGAAATAACGCTGTCTATTTTGTATTAAAATCACAAATCCAAAACAAATGAAATTGTTAATATTCGTCACTGTCTAACATTATCACATGCCATTCAATCACGATCAATTTTAAATCGTAAATTTGCTATATTTATTCAAGCTTTTTATATAGTGTAGCCCGAAACCTTTAGGTCGACAATCGCTAAGTATTTAGAACAATACAGATAACACTCAAGTCTCGAAGTGTATTCGGTATGTCACACAATGAATAAATAAGTAAAATATTCGGTCTCAACCTTTAAGTGATGCTTGAATTGGCATTTACAAATGCTTGAGAGGGATTTCCAATCTTTTGTCTGTCAATCCTTCGACTACTTACTCTGAGTCACGATCGCTTTTGCAAGAGGTACATTTGAAAAGCTATCTTACAATATAAATAAATAAGTAAAAGGTAAGTATATTTTAATATTTACTCTGTTTTCTTTGGGAAATTATTTTAATGAAGTAGATACCAGTGGCGAAGGGTCCATATAACCCGATTTCTACCGGCTTCCCTTTTGAGATAAATCACAAAACTATAATATTTATTAAAGTGTAGAAATAGACCATACGTCGTGCTTCAGGTAAGAAATTTTTGCGCCGGCTTCCCTCTTACAAAACGTCACTCTTCGCCACTGAATTAGATACAATGATAGTTGTGGTGACCTAGTAGTTAACATACTCGCCTTCTATACACAAAGTTGTGGGTTAGAAACAGGGCACTTGCCATATTATGACTTTCAAATTTATAAGAATTTCAAACCCAGTTACTGAAAGGCCGAATAACGAAAAATTAACTAATCATCTGGTAAATCTAATTAGTAACTAATTAGATCAAATTAAACTAAATATTCATGCTTTTAGCAACCCAATTGGTACTTCATATGAGATTTATTATTTTTAGGTGATTCATTATTTTTCCGTAAATCAGCCTTTCCGAAACTGGGTGTTAGTTACTCTTGGCAATTACTGACTTACGGAGAAAGATATCATCGAAGGACACCTGGACATTTTCATGCATTACCTTTGTTTAAGTTTACATTATATACTTGTCAAATTTCGTGGTATAAGTACTTTCTATTATTTACTTGCAATCTCTAAGGAGTATAAAAAGTCACTGATTTTTTTGTATATATTCCGCAAACTTCTGATAAACCATGCAACGGACTTTGATATGGTTGTCACTATCATTCAGAAAATTTCTTAAATAACAATAAGTACATACATGTTATAGTAGAGAAAAGTCGACAATTTCAACGTAAACATATCGTAAAAACATACGATGTCTGTGCGGGTCGTTAGTTTGAAATATTCGCAAGAATTTTGCCAGCAAGTGACTTATAAACAACCTTCATGTTATAAATAATCTAACTGTTGGCAGCGGCTTCGCCCGCGTGGATATACCACAAAAATATATATTACTAGCTGATATTGTAGCTTTCCATTTGTAAGAGAATTGTTTCCGTAGATTTTGAGTTTATCCATAACAAACAAACATACAAATTAAAACTTTTTTTTACTCTTTATATTAATTTAGATGTGGTACTCACGGTAATAAAAGCGCCATAACTGTGCTGTGAAGAGTCTGTTATGTTGATTGGATGCTCCATATTGATGTCTGTACTGAGTTCTTCCGGCCAAGAGTCGGGCACTGTCGCGTCTGGTTCACCGAGACTCCAATATACCTGTACAAAAAGTAGCTTCTTATATTTTGTGTTAGAATTTCACCCTAGAGGTGATATCTTATATGTAATATTCATGAGATTCATTACGTATAACTGAATGTGCCAGACAGGTGAACAGTTGGCTTGAAAACTGTTACGGGTGTAGACGAATATAGATTTATCTATTGGCAGACATTGGCACAGTTTATTTTAACCTTGCAGTCGCAATAGTTACAATACGTCAACTTTTTCTCGAATTGATGGCGGTCTTTCGTAGCGCTAATGCTACGGCGTAGCACCATACAACGACGTAGAATAACAAACTCTACGACGTAGACATATAAGACATCAATATCTAATTTTAAAAGATCTAGCTATCGGCGTCATGTTTAAGTGAATCTGATGACTTTTTAATTTTATATAAGTACCCACTCACTTGAATTGATAAAATGTTAATAACATCTTTAAAGTCACGAAATACTGTATCATATTTTATGTGGTATCAAGAATAGCCATGTAAGCCTGGCGACCACCAATGATTAAAAACAAGTCATAAATTTGTACTCAACGCTGGCAAAAATAGTTAACGCATGTCGTTCAACGCAGTTGCGATAGTTAAAAGAAGAAAAATATAAATAAATAATTTAGATAGATTACATTGTCATTTTTTTAAACTGCGTAAATCTCAACAAAAACTTACACAACTCTAAAACAAACTTATTCAAACCTAACAACTTCCGACCGAGCCGAAGGTCGTCATTAACATAGACTAAACATAAATAATAATGCAACCCTCCACCCTCAACCTTGACAAACTTTAACGACGTCATTAATTGTTCACGTTTGTCATTATTTAAAGTTTATGACAAGTTTGTAGCGAGTCGTGCTAGAGAGGGCCGGGGCCCAGGCTCATTTGACGGCAATCTTTGATAGTTGATAGAAAGTTGCTAAAGAATTAATTGGGACGTGCTTTTTGCGTCACATGTCAGATCCTGGTTTCCTGTCCGAGTATTTCCATTTGTTTTGACGTTTTTTTTAATAATGGCTTTGCACCCGCGTCTTTGCTTACTGCTCTACTCCCGTCGCCAGTGATGTGACATAGCCTATAAGCTTCCTCTAGAACTGGGCTATCATACGCAAAAATATTTTGTTTTAATGCGACTGGTAGTTCCGGAGATTAGCGCGTTTAAACAAACAAACAAACTCTTCCACTAATAGTATAGATGGCAAACACCACTTCGTCCTAGTGAAAGTAATAAAACCAATTTAAATATATTTAATTGAAACCCAAGAATTTAAATTTAAACCATAAATAGTTAAGGTCGAATCTTTTATTAATTAACATCTAAAATTCAAGAACTTCACGTCCGATCTGGTTTTCAGTCAAAGCAAAAAACAGCCTTCTATACATCTAATTTAGCTCAGACTTTTTAATCAAGTGTCGCATACCAATACGGGCGGTATTGGTATGCGACGGTTGATTAAAAAGTCTAAGCTAAGCTTAACATTAGATGTTACTTATAAAAGAAAGTATCTACTAAATGAGAGCGATCTGTGCACTACATGTTTTAGTTTTACTGACAAAATACAAAGAAAAGAAAACATTTATTACTACCGAATGGTTAGTTGATAATCGCTTGTTTGTTTCGCATAATATCAAAATATCATCAACTGCAATAACGGTAATAAATTTGGTCCTTATCCACAGCAAGATTTACTCAATATCTGATCATAATTTAGAGCTATCTTCACGTTACTAGACAAAAACTATATTAACGATTGCTACTACTACTCGTATGCCGTATATTCACAAATACATAGAACAACACATAGATTAATTAATTATAACCTTCGTGGCCATATTGAATCATGTCGCATGCTTAATGCACTAAATAGGTATAACATTGGACAAATCTGGACAAAACAAGGCCGACCTTGCTTGGCAATGACATAGCTCATAGCTTTCATCGAATGTCAATTCATTCATATCCAATCTTTGTCAAGTCTTCAATGAGTTTGTATAAATGTTTGTCAAAGTTAAACTTCTGTTTTATTTATTTATTGTATTGTTATTAGATCTGATTAAACATGTTTGTTGTCTAATGGTGGTAAGTATGTTTAAAATTATAGTGTAATCAGTGAAATCATGATGATGAAAAATTATGGTCGCGCGGCGGTAAGATAGGAACGGTAACGGAAAAATCCTTTAACACATTACAGATAGCGGAGTCCGATAAGACTATGATTATTACATATAGGAGGAAATTTAATATCTCTTGTACTGATTTATAAGGTCATCTTGAGGAAATCTGAACTTATAAATTGAGACAGCGTGTTCAAGTAGGAATGCAGAATGAGTTGCATTGCAGTGTACAATAGAATAGAGCAAATATTGTCGTACACTTCAAATTTAAAGTTAATTTGAAACTAGTCTACCCGAGGCCCGCTATTTCATCAGCGTTAAATATAAATTAATCTTCACATTAATGAGTTTTTAATGATGATAATGATAGTGGTCGAAATTCGACCACATTTTTTTTATAATTTAAAAAAGTAATTAGCTTCAGCACTTCTTCTCTATTTAAACTTTGTGTGCGAAATTTCATACTTCAACGTCTGCGCAATTTTCGTAAAAAAGGGGTACAAAGTTTTTGCTTCACGTATTAATTTAAAGACAAAGAAATTATGAAAGTGTGAAAACAATTAGGCCATTATTCTTTCCACTAATTTCATTCCTCAATACTAAAATACAAAACTAAGAACTCTTATTTAAAAAAAAGATAAACGTATTAATTATCGTGAACATTCAAGGCGATTATTAACGTATGTAATTTGTAACCAAACTTCACAGTGAATTACGTTTCGAGAAATTCTAATGTAGTCTTACATGAACCGCATAATAACTGTAAAAGGCAATTAGAACATTCATTTTAAAATAAACCCTAACCTCTGCAGAACAGAGTAGAAAATTGTTTAAAAATTATGCAGAACGAAGTGTAAGGGAGAAAAATACTCAACATTATACAGTGTAATATTTAGCTGTGAAATATTAACATGCTAAGTTCGCAGGGCCGGGTGCTAATAAAAAATAAAAGCTCTCGGTTTGCAGATGAATGTTGTACACTTTTAAGCTAAAAATGTTCTTTTTCGTAGACAAATAAATATATTTAGAGCGTGGCAGCGATATTTTTATGTGAATTAATTTGTTAAAAGGGTAAAGTCGCTACGTAATATTTAATGTCGTAATCACTGGTACGTTTGAATTAAAACTACTATTTAACACTGACTCAGTCCGAAATAAATAATTTGAGTTTGATTTTGCCTACACACGTAAAATTACAAAATTAAATATATTTATTAAAAGTAAAAAAAAAACTCATTTGAAAAAAAAATAGTAGTAAAATATATATTTATAAGAATAAATTTGTATCTCTAAGTAAAAAAAGAATTAAAATCAAAGAAATAGGTATGTGTATTAACTTACATCGAAAATTTTTCCTAAATCTGTAGCGAGACAGGAACAGTTCAGTGCGACGATACCCAACTCTTTTACCTGCGGACAACAATTTAAATAAAGAAATTGTATAAATTTTATTTTATTTTTTGATTTTCACAATTTCAAAGGCTACCTAAAATATAAAATTTTGTTAAACAAGTTAAAGTGTAAAAAATCTTTTAGTCACTTAAAATTTAGAATTGCCATAGCCTGTCTTGTTATTTCTAAAACGGAGACATAAAACTTTTTAGTTAAGTATGTCCATTAAATTGAGATTTGCGATAAGTTTAACGAATTTTGATTTCTAATTTGTTGTATAATATCCAAATTTCTATACAACGACTGTACGAAATTCTTTGGAAATGTAGGTTTTTAGCAGTTATTGTTATAACACTTTTCCATGTAACCTTCGTGTCTGTAATTAACAAGCAACAATAAACTAAAAGAAAATAAAAGTTACCTGTGTGAGTGAACGCCAGTCCATATTCGCACTGCCTATATAAAAATGTTTTCTGTCCACTATCCAAAACTTCGTATGTAATACACCACTGCCGAACCACTTCGAAAAGTTTAAACTTCTCACCTGTATCATAAAAATTAAAAATATATTTTATTCTTACTCAATACCTACTTAAAATATTAAACTAATGAAATGTTTTCGCGCATATTCCTCTTTCGCCGAGGTATAGTCGACCACATATTAATATTTGCTTTACCTCTTTTTACCAATAATTTCATCAAAATGAAAAATTATTATGACTCATTATGTCAGTAACAACACATTACTGAAGTGACTTGCAAGCAAAAATAGATAGTAGTATTTTGTGATATGCTAGCACTAGCTGTAAGTTTAAAACAGTAAATATAAATTAATTACCTGTGCAGCTTTTTTCTTAACTAAATATTCTGTATCTATATTAGGAAATTGTTTACTGGGCCAATTTTGAGCAATTTTTACTAATAATTTTCTTTTTGACCCAGCAGCATATAATGCTTGGAACACTTGTTCTCCCTGCAACAAACAAAATATATTATAAACAAAATTACAAGGGCATTACTTATGGCCAATAAAAACATGATAGCAAATGACTAAAACATAATAATAATAAAAATATCATACACACCTCTATAGAGGAATTATGAGGATAATCTTCATTATATCTAAGGTTCCAATAGAATGACGCTATTTCTATTGAACTTTGAGCTTCGTCTATTAAATCCAACCATACGTTTTTAGTTGGCAAGTGCGTCATATTAGGAGGGTACATATGCCCTTCTGGTATACTTTCCACTAATGATAACCTGCAAAATAATACACATTAATCATGAAAATCGAGAGTCATTCTTCTATAGTTAATATTATACCCCCTCTAGTAATTAACATTAAAAGCCTTATTCAAATAAATTGCTTTAATTTCAGTGTAACAGAACTTTGAACAACAAATCTTGGTAGTTAAGGTTGAAATTTGTATGCCCCAAATATGAGCCTCAACCATTTTTATGGTAGCCCCCAAATCGATTCACTAGCCCAGTGATATTTATCAAAGTTACAAGTTGTGATTTGGATAAAAAAATAAAAGATATTTTACTATCAAACAAGGTCGCCACAAAGCTTGCTATACAGTGATTAATGAGGCAAGTATTAAGTAAACTGGTTTTTAATAACAATAATTTAGAAATTTTGATATATGAACATCATCACACATCATAGATTTACTTTTAACCCTTTAAATTGTTGTAATTTAGGAAATATGGGTGTTTGGTAGTGACTACACTATCGCCTCCCAACAACGTACTTATAAATAAGTAGCCATTATAACTATCTGAATATACAAATAGAAAAAGGCGTAAAACTTTGAGATTTAAAAAAAATACACAAAAGAGCTTCTTTTGTTGACTAGAGTGAGCTAGTTGCAAGAACACGGGCTGATGTCTAGACATTATGGCAACTGCCAAATGGAACATGTACTGTTGAGTCAGCAAAACAGCACATAATCAAAACACCATTCTGTGGCCACTTTTTTCCAATAATTTTTCCTTCCTCATCTCCTACTACATGGTCAGCAACGGCTTGTGTTTTCTAAGCATTATTTCTTCAATGTTGTGTTACAGTTACCACTTACCATCAATAGGTAAGCTTGTTTGCAACCATAAAACAATATAACCCAAGTACTAAACAGCACCAACTTTATATTAACACTTTCCGGGACAGTAAACGGATATGGCCGCGATAACAATAAATATAATATTGTGTCTACAATTAATTTGTTCATGAAAGGGTTAACAGGTACCTAAGATAGTCCACTTACCTACACTCATCTGAGCAATGCAAAGACACGGGCGCGCTAACTGAGCTCGTGTTTACTACGTTTGGCTGGTCAAGTAAAGGGACCAACACAACAAGTACAATCAATACTATTACTATTGACACTGGGATGCATGACGGTCGACACCATATACTGCGTTTCTTTCTCCTGTTATAAACAAAAATTATATACATAATTATAATGAATCAAACAGTACTCAGATTGACTAACAGGGTCTAGCTATATACGAACTTTAATCCAATAAAATCCAGATTTTTAGTTCAGCGCTGAAGCGCTGTTAATAATAGACATATTAAGTGAATCAGTGCTAACAATCCATTGAATAACATCGGGTATTCAAATAAAGATTGGTATATAGAAAGGCACTGTAAGTGGGTATGCATTTCAGGTCAAACACATTGATATCAATGGTAAAACACTAAGTAAAACTATGCAAGAAAATCATTAATTATACTGCCTTTTACTTTAATTAGTCCTCAAAGTACCTAGCTGTTTTGTTCTGTGTTTCTTCTCTAAGTTCTACTAAAACGGGCAATGAATTTTGATATATCTAAACCCATTGCCGGTTTTCACTATTGCTTAGGTAAATGCTTTAGTAAGTAATGTGTATAATACACACATATTAAAGTAGACAAAGGTTAAAACAAAGGTTTGTTTATACATATGTACAAAATATAGGCATCATTTTTGGAGTATATATCTAGATACATTGTGGTGTACATTTAGATATGTATATACAATTTATATAGGCTTATTACGAAAGGCAATTTCTTTAGCAACCTTGGCATAGACAGATAAAAAATTATACAAAACTTAATATCTGCTGCTAAGTGCTAGTGAAATGTAAATGTATTTCATTTATCCCTAGATATATACCGTTATTATACATTGATTTTTCCTTTCCTGGGTGCTTGAGAACATAGTTTTAACAACATGAAAAATATATTTTTTTTAAAATGCAATTGTGTTTAATTAAGGATAGAAAGAATAGTACCTAGTAATATAATAAAATCTTACTTGTCATTATAACTATTTCCATTCTCATCTCGCATCATGAATATCTGCTCCCACTGCTCCAATTCTTCATCAGATGATGACGCGTTCCCCACGCTCCCTGATTCTAGCACAGTCTACAAAAAAAAAAACTTAAAACAATGAAACGAAACTTAGAGAAGAGAAAATGCCGGTCTGTATACGCAATTTAATTCTGATGATGTTAGGCGTTAAATATAAATTATACACGGTAATTGTTTGATAAAACCATCCTTAGAAATATCACCGATAATTAAAAATAAAGTTGAAATAATTTCGTAATACATAAACTAACCTTAAAATACTCCAATATGTGTTTGACAATAGAAATTAAGTAACCCATTACGATTAATTAAATTAACTCAACTTTATAGATAGACAATGGTTCCAAATATTATGGTTTCATTATTCTAAACAAAGAAAAAGGCTTTGTTTTTGTTCCATTTTAATTTGACACTATTTGACACCAATCACTATCTTTGACGTTGTTGACAATTAAAAGTAACGAGACACCAAAGTCTTGACACGAGTTTGTTTTGGTAATCGATCGATTTAATATAAAAAAAACAAAACTTCAATATGATTTTTATTTTTGGCTTAATAGCACAATAAATGTTTTTATTAATTTAAACTAACACCATAAAATAAATACTGACCATATTTCACTAGGTTAATTCTTCACTAAGTAATCAAACAATAAAATATTATTATTATTAAACTAAAAAGTTCACTGAGCAAAGATTTTAAAACACAATCACGAAAGCAACACGTAAACTGCATTTTTGTATATCCTGACATTCCTTTACAAACCGTGCAGGCGCATTAGTAGCAAAAATATTACTGCAAAGTAGATGACGTCGGCAACCACTGCATTGTGCATGTGCATTATTACTAGGTTAGTATATACCGTAAAACTATTCAGGGCAGACCAGTTTGAAACATTGTTATTACGACGATACTAGATAAACTTAATTAGTATGGTGTTAAAATGTTTAAACAATTATTTATATCGCTGATTGCTTACTATATTTTTACGGTTTTGTAATTAATGTTTATGCTATATAATGTTTATTTTGTACTTAGTACCTACCTAAATGAATTTGTTGCACTACCTACCTACAATGACAAAAATGTTTACCTTGAAATTCGCTTATATTACGGGGATAGTTGGGTAGAAACTTCGCATTGCCATTGCCACACAGATTTATTATAAAAATAACTTTTCTAAAGAACTTAGGTTTATTTTACACTTAACTTGACAAAAGGTACACCTTTGAATATGTAGGTACTTAAATATGAGGCACATTGAAAAATATTTGACCGGCGGCGTCGTCGTCGCGCCGTGTAACCACGCCAACTCACTAAATTACACTGTGACAAAATATTTTGACCGTGATATAACAAAAAATAAACAATCTATGTGACACTAAGCTTAAAACTACGCTGAACAAAATTGCAGGAAAATAACAAACCTTTTCCTTATCTAAGGCCTAGCCGTAGGTATCTATCTACCTACGTACAGCTCTTCTACACATAGCACAGTGCCAGTCTGTAAAGTTATTTTTGCAGATTCAAATTATTATTATTGTTTGTATCTAAGTACGCACATAAACATAATAAATTCTCTTCGGTACACTCATTAGATGGGTACCTACCTTCAGATTTGGCTGCAAAACTTTACGAACAACAATTTAGATCTTTGCCATAAAATTGCAATACGCACCGTTTCGACTTTGTTCCAGCTACAAAAGCCACCAGAAGGGTGAAAGAACAATGAACTTTCGAATAGAAAATTATGTGTTTATTTGACCCAGAAAGGTAGGTAGGTCGCGGTGTTGAAGCTTTCAAAAAAATGATTAATAAGTAAGTTTGTAAAACAAACGTACCTATCCACCATACTAAAGCTTTCTTGTTAGAGTTAGGTACGTAAGTAAGGTACATGTTGCTGGTTCCCTTATTTTCTATCTAGCGTGCTCGGTTTCATTACTGAAATTGGTTGCTAACTACTATTTTCAAATTTTACTCTTTATAGCTAGCGTGGCACGACAACAAAACATTTAACTGGAAGTTATAGCTTGCATAACAAAAGTCGTGCCCAGCACTGCTAAGGTAGTTACCGTAGAATTCTTGTAAATTAACTGTAGGTACGATAGCTACTGTCACGACGTTCACTTTGAATTTCTTAAAAATATCTTTAACGTACCTAGGTCATCAAAAGCGTACCTAAACTAAGTAGGAAGATACGAGTGGTACCTAAGTACCTACCTATCTGTTTACCTTCTTATGCCTTTATTTGGCTTTTAGAGGTTTCTTGGTAATGTTTGTAAATAAGTACTTAATAAAAAAACAATATTTAATACTTGGCACTTCGGCAAATTTTAAATTTTAATAAGTCTCCTACAAACTCCGCAAAAGATAGATTACGCTATTGGTAACAACATACCTACCTACTAGGTATGTAGTCTGTATACCTAGCTAAGTAAGTATGCACCTGTGTTGTTGCTAGATGTCTAGATCTTGGAATATTCAGTCGTTATTATAAATTGTAGGAAGTGCGGTTGAATGTAGACCGTACTTTGATTTTATCACATTTCAACTTGACGTCGTTGATAGTAAATACTCGTTACTTATATCTACTCTACTCTCTACTCTTACTATGGTGATAAATAAAGGATATTACTAAAGGATATTACTTTAACATTCTACTCTACGAAGACAATTTTCAGCGTGACTTTGTTAAAGATAGGACTGAAAAGAGATAACATATTTTATTTATGACCAGTTCAGTGCTTTGCAACGGTATTATGAATTCGCTTACTTATAAAGTTCTATAAAGAAATCTGTTTTAGTAACTATTATGACACTTACTAAAATCCGGTCCTAAATTGGATAATGGCTTTAGACTGTACCTGACTGATGTAAAAAGTTTAAATCTTAGACAAACATACTTAATAAGACAGTAATCCTATCCTATGAATAATTTGTAAGTAGGTACACAATACCATGAAATTTAGTACACAGTAGAGGGACTTTATCCACAGATTACAGCACCTCTAAGTGGATCGTCAGACACCTATAAAACAATGTACCTTTAACGAATGATGTAACTGTAAACTTAGAACTTCCGTACTGTACAGTACCTATAATAAATGTAGGTAGGACTCAAAATTTTGAGAGGCTTTTAGTAAGCGTAAAATATCAATACTTTAGAGAACAATAACAATTCTTTAAATTATATCAGTCCACATAATACATTTAACTCTTGGTAGAGCTATAGGTGCTACCTGTTCAAGCGTCAAGGTCAAGTTTCTTTTCTATATATGTAAGTACCTAAGTACAACTTTGGTGGCAAACAAGCATACGATCCACCTGATGGTAAGTAGCAACCGTAACCTATATGTAGACATATTATAGTTTTCCCGTTGTGTTATGTTACATTAGATTTTGTCAAGCTTTCCAAGTAGGTATATAATCCCAGGATAATTATGTTATCCTGTAGAATATCGGTATAATAGAGCTATGTTACGCATAATTATAGGTACAACTGATACTAACATTTTATACTTATTTACTTAATGGCCGTACCTACCAAGCAGTGGCGTGCACAGACATTTTCCATAGGGTAGGCATAACATAATTTGCCGAAATGTGTTGATTAATGGTTATGATAATTTTGAGTGACCACCTCCAATTGACTTAATAATATAATTTAATATTTCAACAACTACACACAACGCCATCTAGACCCAAAAAAAGCATATATTATGCTTGAATTGTGGGTTCTATACATACTTAAATACTTTTTTTCTGTAAATACATAATATACATAGAAACACCCAGACCAGTGTAAAAAGACATGTTTATGCACACAAATATTTGCACCGAGCGGGAATCGAACCCACGACCTCTGTGTGGTAGTCCCTACACAGTACCACCGAACCACAGACGCAGTCACATATATATAATGATGTTTCTTTGCTAATTTAAAATTTATTGTTATTTAGATTGGTAAGGTATTACAAACGTTTTGTAACTTATGAAATAGCTATCACGGAAAACACAAGAGACTACGTAGGTACCTAACGATTGCCTACTTTGTAAATATAGGTAAAACCGGCTAGGCAAATTATATGTTTAGTTGCTAAAATACTTACTTAATATTAAATTTTGTTTATCTTTTCTGTAACCTATTATTAACATCACAAATCATTTGGTATTGAATCTTTATTATACTTAACAAAAATAAATTGACCACTGCATCACACCCTTAGAGCATATCACACCACAAGAAAAAATTACATTACCTACTAACATAAGTCATAAACACCATATTTTAATTTGATTGCCTGCCCTCAAACAAAACAAAACAAAAACATGGTGACTAGCTATTTTTTGACGCGATGATCGTTGATCGTTTACCAAAACTCTTAAAATGTCATCCATAGATGAATATTTAATTTAATAGGTTATTAACTTATTACTCAAACTATAATTAATCAACAAATGAGAAGTCATGAAATGCGTCGTCATTTGTCAATTCAATTTAATTCAAAATTGACGCTTTCTATTGGCGTGTCTTTCAACTCACATTCAAATGTCCTTAAAATTAAGCAGTGCTTTCGTCGCGAAGAAAATCAACCGCGTACGTCTGTGTGCGTGCGTGTACCTAAAGAGCATTAGAAGCTTGCATGTGTGTTTTTTTAAGCATTTCTGTTTTCTGATTATTCCGCGCGCACGACCGTGGCGCTGTTGTATCTTAGATAGATGTAAAGTAATATTGTTTTGATTAAATTGAAAGAGTAAATCATTACGCGTGAAAATATACATATTGCTGAGTATAAAATAATGGTAATCTATCTATTTTAATATAATACATTATGCATATTGCTAGTTAGGTAAAATTATGAGGAATTTATTAGGGTAGGCAGTGCCTTTATGCCTGTAGTGAGTGCACGCCACTGCTACCAGGAGACATTACTGAGCGTCGCTTGTGTAGGAGATAAGTAGTTATATGTACCTATTACGTAATGGGCACCTACTACGATAGTTCATGCATTTTATACATTTCTAATCCATTAGAGTTGAGTTCGCTTGTTACCACTGAGCAATGTAGGTAATAGAAAATTGGTTTGGACGGTCTCGAGCCACTTCAATCCAACTCCCTGCAGACATACCTACTCAGGGCAATAAAATGATGGAACTGGCAACTGGCTTTTGGTATTGCAGTTGCATCGTGTTGAATAATATTAACAAAGTACGGTCTTCATATACGTAGTAGGTACCTATCATGGTAAACATCCTTAAAGCATGACTACTAAATTAAAAATTGCAATGCTATTGCAAGCCAGTTAATTGTAGACTCTGGCAGATATGGGGGCTGGACAAATTTTGCGAAACTTCTAGTGTTACGTACCCACTGTGTATCTATTTGCATTTTATTATTAATGACATTAAAAAGCAGATAACTATTTAGTTACCAAGTTAGGTACAGTAGGTACTTACTGCTTCATCGCGATCTAAAATTAATAATTAATATTTCATTAACTCATCATCAGGGCTGTTATTCTGTTTTAGGCTCACCAATCACTGTTTTTAATAATGTTTATTTTGATTGGTTTGAAAGTAAATATTTACTGAAATACCTACGTTATATAATTAGAGGTGACGCGGTGGCACGTAGCGTCTACTTTGCAGTTACGCATACCAACCCTCGATAATGCGTGTGTAAAATTATAGTTTAACATTTCTGGGCACCTAGTGCTTGCAGCTACCTATTCAATTAACCGGTGACCTAGACACTAGAAGGTACAAATGTTAGCATTAGCAAATTGCCGCCTAAAGTGCAATGTTCGTTAACCTTGGTTTATTTTTAGAAATCTAACCGTAATTATTAAACTTATATGTAAAGCTTTGCTTTATATAGTAAGTAATAAATAAAGCTAATATTCTTAATTTTTAATTCTTAATTTAAATCGCAATCTTAGCTTTTTTTTTCTGCTTCATTAACTGCACCTACTTCGTTTATCTCTGCATCACCTAAGGTTGACTGGTAGAGAATGCTTTTAGCATTAAGTCCGCCTCTGTACCTATAGTAAATCTATGTATATGTCGCAACATACCACCTACATAGTAAGATGTTACCTAGGCTAACGGCCAGCATTCAAACTGTCACTTGTTAATGTCATTCGTAAAAAAACATTATATCAGTTGAAGGATTCGGGAAACATGGAAACGTCAATGTTCCTGGGTTCCCTGAACTCACTGCGTTACCAATTGGATCGTGCTCAATCTGTGATTGCATATTGAAAATACATAGCTATCTTGAATGACTGCATTATTATTCTAAGAAAATCCTTACCGCTGATAACGAGTTGACACAGACCCTCGTTATCAGAAGTGGGATAAAGGACGCCTTCTACGCCCCAAAATAAAGAAAACCGCACGTGTGAGAAACAAGTCATCGGCAAGTAACGGCCAAACCTTATGCCTGTCCGAAAGTGGTTCAAGTACGACAACAATCCACATGCTTGATGCGATATTGTTTTGACTTATGTCTATCGAAACGTAACCTCAGTGGCGGTAGACTATTCATGGTGATCAATGAAGCACTAAAGGAGCGTGCATCGCGTTGGCCATCAGAA
The DNA here is from genome assembly GCA_963082885.1 of Parascotia fuliginaria. Classification (NCBI taxonomy): domain Eukaryota; kingdom Metazoa; phylum Arthropoda; class Insecta; order Lepidoptera; family Erebidae; genus Parascotia; species Parascotia fuliginaria. The sequence continues at coordinate 4,426,344 of OY720180.1, read as the reverse complement.
AATATCATATGGAAAATTATTTGGCCGAAACTTAAGAAGCTTTTCTAAGCCTGATATGGTTGTGTGGATACTTGGCAGCTAGCAGTTAGCTACGAGGATAATTACCACTTTGATTGGTGCGAGTGCAGGTGATTAATGCAGCTGACCAAAGGAAGGTAAATGTTTAGCGACATACGCGTCTCGCTTTATGGCCATGCTTTCCTCACACTAATAGCAGATGACTGCGAAGCGGATCGCCATAGCTGCGGTGTTAACATTAGTGTAAGCCTTAAGAATAATAAAGGGTTTCGTGAGTGTATCACATTAGCTTTATTGTGACATTTGGAAAAGTTAATGTGACAGACGAAAGTAAAATTCAATGTCAAAAAAAAACAAGTCGTTGCTTAGATACAGTAATAGACTATGAAGTATTGAAACTTTTAAGTACTGAGCCTACAACCTACTTTTACTTTTACCGACTACCGAAGTTAAGAAGGTAATGTTTTTCTGGCGTAGTTCGATGGAAGACTATTATGTCTAGCTTTCAATATGAAGATTTTGATTTTGATACGTGACAAAATTTAATGAGAACTGAAGCGGGTCAATATCCACTACACTGCAAGGTGTCCACGTAACGTGGCAATACTACTGACCAGGGTATTTCAGGCAGTGGAGGTACAGCACCAGCTGGAAAAGCGAGCCAGAGGCGAATCAATGTTTGGTTTGTCTGCAATCCTCCTAAGAAAGTTGTTGCATATCGGTGAGTCGTTTCTGTTTTATTACGATTCTGAGACTGAATGTTTGCCCATGAAGTAAACTCTTGCTTTTTAAGTTTTCCGGCAAATTGTGTCGTAATAAGTACAGTTACTGTAACTGGTATAGTTTATTTAAAGTTACAATAATAATTAACGTCTCACGAATGAGAGAATGTGTTACGTCATGTAAACCAGCAAAACGGGTGTACAAGTGCCTGTGCGTGGTTCCGCGTATTTTATAATGATCAGCAATTAATAATGGTGGCATACAGTCCACATCTATGCTTCAAGCTATGGTAAGCCGAGCGGTAAGAACTAATGGATCTTTATTTTAAGAGGCAAAATTACTAGGTTTATTTAAAGTAATGGTAGTTTTGGAGGATGAGAGGTATCTTTTCAAAGTTTTGAATTCGAGTAGAACTTAAAAGTATCCTCATGATTGTGTAAATAAGGTTTGATCATCAAGTTCCCAAAGAGTTTTACATTGCATTTTGTAATCAAATTATGACCATAATGACGCCAATGCCAACTATGATTGACTGTTAGAAGTGCATTCGATGAACTTAGTTGCATTTAATGTATTGTGCCGTGGAGTATCTTATGGCTTAGATACTGGGTGATAATGGATAATGGCCGATAGACTGTGCCATGGAGTATCTGACGGACTAGACACTTACTGACTGTATGATAATGATCAAGATGGCTGATAGAGTATGCTATAGTTGGACTAAATACCGGATTCGATGAACTGGACACGTGACTGATTGTTAACTGAGTTTCGTTAGAAGTGGCTATGTAATTAATTGTGTTCTGTAACTGATCAAATTTAAATTGTTGTTTGGGAACTTAAAGGTCGAGTTAAAATATTGTCACTATCATTGTGATTGTTGTTAGTTGATTGCGTTAGTTTTTGGATTTGCTATGCAGGATAGCCGAACGGTTTACTTTGCCATGTTTTCTTTCCTTTGTAGATCCTACACCTGAGGATGGGTAAACATCGGTTTCTTCAGATCCTACACTCGAAGGCGGGTGAACATCAGAATAGCAGTGTGGTCCTTAATTGTTGATTAGAATTTCAGCACTAAGTGACATCCAAGATAAGTTTTATTAAGTTTTCTTTTGATTGTTTTCGAAATTGATTTAATTTGTAATGACTAGTAGTCATCTGATTTGACTATTAGAGTACTTTATTTTATTTTCTTAATGAGATCTAATTGACTAAAAGGTCACTAATGGGAGTGGAAACAAAGTGGTTTCGAAACATTGTTTCGAATCGCCTGGTCCTAGGCTGGTTGATGTTGGTGACGTTTATGATAAGACGCGATTTGATAGTACAAAGGCCGAACTAAATCGGTAAAAAGAAAAGAAAGAAAGAAAATACATCTTGTTTGACACAGACACAAAAGACATACAATTTTATGATGCTCTAAAATGAGGAAAGATATCAGACTAAGCCGGATCCTAAATATACAGGGTCCCTCTTATCATAGAGTTTTTAGAGGACAACAGGTGCTTAGAGCGTTTAATAGCAATCGGGCTTACAAATATGCTAACGACAGACTACCTATGATACCTCTTAGCGATATTGACTGACTGATTAAACCTTTGATGTTGATAGATTAGATTTGCATTCCTAGTCAGTTAAAGCCCTTGGCTAAGTAGATTCGTGTTAGTTACTAGTTAGTAAGAGCCCCTGGTTAAGGGATGCCCCTGGTTAAGGGAAGCCCCTGGTTAAGGGATGCCGCTGGTGAAGTGATGCCCCTGGTTAAGGGATGCCGCTGGTGAAGTGATGCCCCTGGTTAAGGGAAGCCCCTGGTGAAGGGATGCCGCTGGTTAAGTGATGCCCCTGGTTAAGGGAAGCCCCTGGTGAAGGGAAGCCTCTGGTAAAGGGATGCCACTGGTTAAGTGAAGCCGCTGTCTTTGCGATGTCTCATGATTATGTTACCTGACCTACGATTAACGTGGTCAGGCATGGTCGAACAAAAAATATGTACCCAGATATAATTTGTTTCAGAACACTTACACGAGGACGTGTAAGGCGTAGGATGGCCGTGTCGCAACATACCACCTACATAGTAAGATGTTACCTAGGCTAACGGCCAGCATTCAAACTGTCACTTGTTAATGTCATTCGTAAAAAAACATTATATCAGTTGAAGGATTCGGGAAACGTGGAAACGTCAATGTTCCTGGGTTCCCTGAACTCACTGCGTTACCAATTGGATCGTGCTCAATCTGTGATTGCATATTGAAAATACATAGCTATCTTGAATGACTGCATTATTATTCTAAGAAAATCCTTACCGCTGATAACGAGTTGACACAGACCCTCGTTATATATAAATATAAATAATTATAATAAAGTAAGTTGATAAATAAAAAAATAAAAAAAATACTTATTGTGCTTAGTGGGATTAAATGTCTAAGCGAATTGCGAATTAACGTGTCGGATAAACCTCGGTGACCATAATCGAATCTTGAACATTTACTACAGCTATGTCTTCGTAGGCTTAACATTAGGAGACTGGTTTTGAGAGTACATAGGTAATTTTTTTTTTGAAAATTGTTTCTATAGCCCATTTCTTTTTTCTTTGAAGTTGTTGTATTAAATAGATGCCAGAACTAAATATTAACATTAATATGTAGATTTTAAGGTATCTCCTCATAAAGCTGACAACCCTAGAGCAACTCAAGAAGCCGTATTCGGTGGATATTCGGCTAATCGTAACGCGATTAAACATAGTTATGTAGTAGAAATACCTAGGTACATCAATCAGTGCTCATATGGAAATGTAGTGTAGTAATAATAATAATAATATGATAATATGTGGACACTATCACACACTGTCGTCTAGTCCCAAGCTAAGCAGAGCTTGTGTTATGGGTACTAGATAACTGAAATATAATACATATACATACTTTTTTTTTTGTAAATACATACTTATAATACATAGGAAACACCCAGACTAAAGACAAATACAAATGTTCATCACACAAATATTTGCCTTCCGTAGGAATCGAACCCACGACACCCGGCGTCACAGTCAGTTACACTAACCACTAGACCAACGGTGCAGTCAACGGTACTTACGGGTAATATGTTACCTACCAAAATTGCATAATAAAATGGGTAGGTAATTATTACCTACCTACATGTCATGCATACCTAAGTACTAATTTTATGACTACGTAAGTGACAGAATATGATGTAAACCCGTTAGGGTGGTGGCACCAATTATCGGCCGTGTCAACTTTTTTTGAACTTTGACTGCTTGTAATTTTTACGTTAATAGCTTTTGCTTTCTTGCAATGTCTTTTTTAGGTAGAGGGATACTGAAACTCTATTACTACATTCGCAAAAATAAGAATCCTTTGTTATTTTTGATAATATAGATCTTTTTTTACGAGAATGCCGATTTCCCTTAATATCGGCCTCTAACACCCTAATATCTGCCGCCAGTGACCCTCGGCATCGGCATACCTTTTCTAAAGTGAATTTAGGTAAATAAAACTACTAAAGTAATTAATTGTAACGTTTCATATTTCAACTCAGGTATAAACCACTTTTTTACTCTTATCTATCATTAATTAGTCTTTTCTTTACATCTCAGTTTTAAAAATGATTCAAAATTCTTAAGGACAATAAAGAAAGGAACTTCAAAAACAAATTATTATAAATAAAAATCATCTCCTACTATTATATAAAGCAGAAATGTTTGTTTGTTTGTTTGAACGTTCTAACCTCTGGAACTGCCAGTCGGATTTTAATTTTTTTTTTGTGTATGATAGCCCAGTATCCGAGGAAGGTTTATAGACTATATTATTATGTAACATCACGCATTGAACAATTTCTTCTTCATTTTCGTTTAACACTGTATCTCTACTAACTGTGCAATCTGTGTCTATTCTGCCATGAAGTCTGTGTTGTAAAGTGGTTATTGCTAACTTTTTCTTTTTGTTGTTTCTTTGCAAGTTTTGATTATGATGATTTTGACACTCTTGACAAAAATTAAAATACCTAAGTAGTCGTTCATTTTGCACCACGTCCCTGTTTATTGCAAAATTCGAGGATAGTAGGTAAGTAGATACTCAATACTAAGACGGCCTTTATTACGCATCGATTCCCTTTATATCGGCAGTAGCTGATCCAACTCGTTTTTAGGCGGCCGAGGTTAGGATGTAGTGATCAAACTAAGCTGTTGTTTCAGTTTTAACCTTATTATTGTAACTGCTAGCATATAAAATAGCTTAACAGGTTGTTTAACGTTTTCCTGCATTTTATGAAATAATCGCGAAATATACTATCTACACTGTACTTTGACTGTTTTTCTTCAAGAAAATATAAAATAAAATACCATAGGTATGTTTAATTCCATTTTAATAGTTCGCGTCGACTCAGGGATTTGACTCGGCAATGCCACCAAACGACTCACGTCCGTACCTGCGCGTGCTCTATTGCCACTGAACGTTCAAATGTTAAGGCACCAAAATATGGGAGGTTATTTGTAAGGATATAGAGCAACTTTCTGCATAAAAACTATTATGATTTTAGGGCTATAACTATAGTTATGTTCTATTTTCTCGAAAAGGCCGATATTAGGAGGAGGCCGATATTAAGAGACTCCACCCTATATGTAATTTGATTATATAAGATTTGTTGAAACATCGAAGCTAATACCTACCTATTCCCGAGTGTTCGTATTTCATGTGATGTTTCGTCGCCGTCGTACATATCGTATTTCGCGTTTGTGCTTGTTACATCAATTATTCCTACTTGAATTTACGGCTACGGATACGGAGACCTAATCTGATACAAGTCTGCCTTACCTACTTTGAAATGCAAGGTTTATGGACATACGAGAAATATACAAGCGTTGAAATAATATAGAGAAGTTTTCTTTTTCAAGTTTTATTTTCTTTTTGTGTTAGATGGTGCTTATCAGTGTTTGCATCTATTTGCGCTAAGAGGTAGGAAGTTATGTATTTACTTAGCTAGTAAAAAGAACCACCTTTATGTACGGAGTTATCGTAACATGTACCTACCTAGGTTTGTTAAACTTAAATATTTTTACTAAAAGTAAATAATTCTAAATGCACGATATATCTCAGGCAATCATCAGACAATGGACCAAGCGAACTTGACTCTTGACAAGGACATAATACAGACCAAGCAGTCTGGGTGCGGACAAAGAGCCTATCAACAAACAAGTAACAGTAGGTACTCCGTGACGTTTAGTGTTAAAATTGACGTCAACAAACAACTTTGTGAATTAGCAAACTTCGCAATGCTTTTCGCACGAGTTTTTATGAAATCAAGCAATCCCATGCAATGCAAAAGTAGGTACAAAGAATCTTACCCCAATTTTCTGTTTTTAAATAGTTTCCTTTACAAGCTGAGAGTGCTATACGTCTAACACTATGCTAGTAATGATACATAATGATTGTTTGTAACACAAGACAAATGATATAGCATCGTCAACTTTGCGTGCGGGCAGCAAGTTAGTAAATAAACATTTCACTCCTAACCTGTCGTATCGATTTTACAAGCAGTCTTTGTTCCAATGTTTTTAGCAACGTCCTTTAGGAAATCAATCAAATAATCGTTTGAAAACAGCAAGGCAGTCGTTATTGCAGCCATTATTCGCGCTAAAATTATTATTATGGTGCTATTATATAAAATATTATGGCAACGATATAAATAAAGTGCTACCGTTTTACCTGACCAGTGACGTCATAATAGGGACTACCATGCTATTAGTTTGTTATGGTGGGATGGAAAAGTATCCACCAATTCTGAACCCCATAACTATCAGGTAGATTAGCTATCTTATGTTTAGAGCTTTAAAGTCAATATTTCCATAATATATTTCTCAATAACTACCTACCTACTAAGTATATTCTATCTAAGAGCAACATGCTTATTACATTCTATGAGGGTCTAATCTAAAGGTAATATCATGTTAAACAGTTTCCTAGTACCGTCTTAAGTGATATTAAATTCTTGTGCTAACTTAAATAAGTTTTATTTTGTCTCTATTATTCGCAGAGATGCTTTACTGAAGTAGCAATGGACAGGACACGTCATAGCTCGCAAAAACACTCTGGAGTGTCGACCACGAACTGGCATATCTCCAGCAGAAAATCATGGATTTTTAATGATAATTATTAGTTCTCCATTTCTTTTATTCGGCTCTCGAGATTGGCATCGCACGGTCTAACAAGGGGTTTGCATTGTTAAATCTGGATCACTTGACTTAATAACGCATACTATATTCCATAATCGTGCAATGTAACGAATGAAAATTATCATATTAAATAATTTATGATAAAATAAATGCAAATTCTCATTTTAAATCATTAAATAAGTATAGAATAATACTTATACTTAATCATCAGTTTTAAATTGTATTGGATTTGTACTTATTTATTTTTGCTTCAGATATTTCATGTAAAAAAGGTAAACCTAAACATTATGCCGCAAATCTTGTTGACGATTTTAAAATAAAGAAATGTATGTGTGTATGTGTGTGTGTGTGTGTGTGTATGTGTGTTTGTTACCATCTACCGCCTAAACGGCTGAACCGATTCTGATAAAATTTGGCGTGTAGATAGATTTGGTGCCAGAGACGGACATAGGCTACTTTTTATTCTAAAATCGGTCTGGTTCCCGAGGTATTATATATATATATTTTACACGCGAAGGCAAAGGCGTGGGGCGGCGCAGCTAGTATTGAAATAATCAAGTCATCTGGTAGATAGAGGCCCTTATGTTTCATAGTTAACCTATAGGTCTACTTTATAAACTGTCTATATGCCTACATAAGTATTGCGTTTGCGATTTTAAATTCATGGCATTTCCATTAAAAATCAAAATGGGATTAGCGAATGTAATTACGTAAATGTCACAGAATGATGAAGCAATCTTCGTTATTATTACATTAAGGTATAAATTAACCTTAGGTAAGTAGGTACGTACGCCTACCTTTAAAGTTAAGGACAGTTAAGGAATTAAAGGGTCAAGGTTGTGCAAAACTTTAGCTTTATTTCACGAATTTTGTTCTACTGTTATTCTAGTTGCTATGGCAACGCGTGTAATAACAAAATTAGGCAAATATTCGAAGTTCAAGCCACAACGTTTAGCTGATTATGAGTCGTGACCTTGCGTCGTGGTACAAAATATGTCAAACATTCGCTTTGTGTATGATATTATGTATGTAAATGAACGCACCATGGCAAAGAAAATAAAAGAACATAATGACGATCCATATTTTGTAACTAAGGAATGGGTCCTGATAACATCTCATTGTTACTAGCTGTACTTACTATGTATGCTTATGTAGGTAGGTAGGTAGGTAACCCAGTTTTAATTCAATTTCCATTTGTACAATTTTACTAATGTGCATAACGTCTACAAGTTAAACGTAAATAATAAGAAATTTGTAATTAAAAATAACAACTGCAACTAGTAGCTTATTAATACGAGTCACTGAGCTATGGATTTCAAAAAAAAAATTATAACTAAATTGAATTGTCACTTACATTAGGTACCTTCTATTAATTGTCAAATAATTTTAATACTGTAGAAAATAAAATATACATAATTTAGCATTAAGCTCACACGTCTATTGGTAAGGGGTATGCATTTTGGAATAATAAAATAGTTTTATTAGGCTCAGAATTAGGGTTACCTAACTGTGGACGCTACAAAGATTTTTGGATATGGAAAATTTATATTTCTCACATTGCCAAGGTATTTGTGATTTGAAATAAATATTTAAACAGTAACAAGGGAAAACATACAATAGCTATAAGCTGACGAAGTGTTTGAGATATGTAATGTAATATGAGCATAGGTAAGAACGCAGTCACGTTGGTTCTTAGCTTACGCATCAATAAATGAAGTGGGTCGTGTAGTTGCACTAAGGAATGATTACCGTTGGGATTTCTAGAGCCATGACACACACAGAGTTACATTTAGAAATTAAATACTTTCTGAATCTAGTTAAAGGACGATCATTGTCAATTTTCAGCACACAAGAACTACACAAAAATATCTAGACCCAAATTAAGCAGAATAAAGCTTGTGATATGTATTCTAGAATGCGGATAAACTACGTGCTATGCACGAGGTTGTGGGTTCGATCCCCACACGGGACAAAACTTTGTGTGATCCATAAATATTTGTCCCAAGTTTTTTTTTATATTTGCTCACCAAAATTACTCCACCCCACCTGATGGTAAGCCGTCAGTGGAATCCAAGTGGTGGCCACCATACCCACCATACCAAAAGCCATCGTCTTAAACTGCTGGTATGGTGGCCTCTACTATGGCGGCTGGGAATGGGGTTAGGGGAAGGGGATGAGGGAGGTGAGGAAAGAGGAAAAGGGGGAAATTGGGCCTCCGGCACTGTCACCCACCGAACGAAACGCAGTAGTACGGATACTACTACTCTTACGTCGATCTTCTATGAGAGGGTAGTACTTCCCCGGACGAGCCGGCCATTCATGCTGAAACAGCGTGGATCTATTTTTTCGTTAAATGTATGTTTGTAAAGTCCCCCGCGACACAGGGCTTGTCTGCAGTCCAAGTGCAGAAGTTGTCTTTTTTTTAAATAGTGACAAAAGTGTAATCCTTTTTATTGTAAAAATACTAACATAAATGCAAATAGTCATATTCATGCACATAAATATTTGAACTGCGTAGGAATCGAACCCGCGATCTCTGCGTTGTAGTCCTAGACCGTCCGTACAGTACCACCGAACCACAGAGGTAGCCAAATATGTACTCTCCAAGTTTACCTTAGACATTACTGACGTATTGTGAAACAACCATCATGAGGGAAACCTGGACTTACAAAAAGCCTGAAATTACTAGGTAATCCGAACGTGGTGATCTATCAATTCTCATGTCTTCTCTAAATAAACACCTTTGATGTTCATTTTTATCAATAGGTATTATGGTAACGAGTCGTCCAGACTTATATTATTACTTTAACTTACATTCATTAGTATCACTACGTACGGACATAAGTATATATATTTCGCCTTGCAACTGTATACTGCCTAGCTACAATCGATAAGGAAAAATTAGCATCGGCGAATGCACGAGACAGTTATTTATTTACACACTGATAGAAATAGAATTGTATATTTGAAAAGGTACCTACTACAATTAAATGAAAAACCTCTTTATTCTGACTCTTTAATGTTACTTTGTGTTTTGTCTTTTGTACCATTAAAAAAAGAATAGAGACAAAAAAGGTTATAATAAGATTACTTATATGAAGTTGTAGGATACCTGAACAGTTTCGGCCCTATTTACAAAGTCAGTCATTAAATAGTTTATGTAAAACAAGTATCTACCTAAAAGTCGAAATGGCCCTGTGGATAAGGCACCCGATTCGTAAACACGAGGTAGTGGGTTTGAATCCGGGCAAGAATGTGATTTTTCAAATCATATGTACTTTCTAAGTTTATCTTGGACATTTCTGACTGACGGTGAAGGAAAACATCGTGAGGAAACCTGGACTAAAAGTCTGAAATTGCCAATCCGCCTTGAGCAAGCGCTAAGCGTGGTGAATAATGCTCATTCCTTCTCTATGAGAAGAGGCCTTTGCCCTGCAGTGGGACAGTAAACAGGCTGGTATTATTATTATTAAGTATCTACCTTAAGTGTCAACATTAACCGTCTTTCTAATGACGATTAAATAATAGGTATTTATGTTATGGACTTAGATACGTCGTTCTTCTTTAGGCGAAGTATAGTTGGCTGGTACCTACTCGTGACACATAAATCTGCCTGCATTTAAACGCTCTGGAATTAGGTATATAATATTTCGGTACAAATTCAAACGATTGAGCTTAACTTAATCATTAGAATAACATGGAAGCACATAGAAAGCTTTATTTTATTTTTTTATATGTTCTATGAAAGCCATAATAAATATATGAGGATTGTAAAATAGCGATAAATATAAAAATAAGTATTATTGGCAAGTTTATTAGGTATATTTATATGAATCGTATAAATGATAGTGGGTCGTAATAAAATATGATCGAGTCCGATATTCTGCTTGTATTGTATCCGAGAATATAATTTTAATAACATTTTATGAGTATTCCTAGTTTTATAGTATTTTTATTTATTGGCAATTACAGGTTCGAGTCAACAATCGCTGCTCGTGTATTATTTGTTATTATACGCTACGATGCGGTGACAAAATCCATAACCAACTATTACTATCATGTCATCAAATACACTTGAACTGTGCTTGAAACCATAATTTCTACCTATTCCATTATGATCACCTGGCTAAATATGCTCGTAATAGTATCTATAGATTTAGTAAACCCTAGTTTAGTGTAGTACCTACTATAGGTATGTTGTCTTAAAAACATCTATATAGTCTCTAACTTTATATTAAAAAAGTATTTAATTAAATTAAAGTCTCTTTAACTAGGCAATTTAGATAAAAAATGTATTTAATTATCGCTTATTCCTTTTTTTAGATTTTCCTTGAAGCACGAGGATGGTTCTTACGGAGAGAAAAATTTAAAAAATTGCCTGAAAAAACCCTTTTTATTTTTTTTATTTTACTAGCTAACCCGGTGTTCCCCGAATAGAAGAATAAATATTAAAAAAAAGGTATCGACTGTTAGGCGGTACGAAGTTCGCCGGGTCAGCTAGTTTATTATACCTATCAAACCATAACCTGTCAAGCAAAGCAATGGTAAATAATTGTGAAACTACTTAACTGTTTGTTAGCGAACTTTACGTATACCTAATAACTTATCTGTGCCACAAGTAGGTATGTGCAAGCTATATTATGATAAAACCTACGAATCAATGGAGTTGGTTATTTAGGTTAAAATAAGATAATGCGAGGACACTGCAGTTTTGTTTTAATGTTATCAAACATAAAAGCTTTAATATTTTGCTCCAGGGATGGACAGTTGAGATTTAAGATTTCATGCTTAACCCAAGCACAAAATCTCATTCGGGTTTGAATAAAGCTATAATAAATTGAAAGGCAAACTTCTACCTACCTCACTAATAATTTTCGTAACAACAGCCGCGAAAAAAATTTCAATACCACGAGCACCTTGTGGCTTCCACAAAATTAAATTCAAATAAACAAACGTCAAACATTTATAGCTCTATGACTATTGTTTATGGTCAAGTATTGTTAATTTGTAAAAACTCATCCCTAGTCCCTGTAGTATACTTAAAGCACTTGGATTGATGCACCTAGGTGAATTAAATATACTAATAGTAACCTTTATTCACTTTGTGCACCTAGTAGGTGCATCAAGATCACTAAAAGTTTACTTAATGCATTCTTGAGCGGGAATGGGTGTATTAAGTTAACTTTTTGGTGTATTTAATTCACTTGTGCACCTAGTAGGTGCATCAAGATTACTAAAAGTTTACTTGATGCACTCGTGAGCGGGCATGGGTATGAGTTAATTGGTGTACTTTATACACCATAAAATAAAATCCTCGCTACATGGGTATTTTTAAAAAGATGCCTTTGCACACGTGATGATGCTCATTTACACAGGTAAGTGTATGTAGTTAGTGTTTTATATTCAAATTTATATTACTAAGACAGATGTCTTAAAAAAACTCTTTTATGAGTTTTCTTAATTGTTTGGTTACTTATTTTTTTAAATGGTGAAAACACAAAAAAAACGTTTTCGAGTCTTTTTATTCTCATTTGATGAATTAATCTAAAATCAATGGTATTTAAAAGACAGATCCTAAAATATCTATGAAATTTATTTTAATGCGGAAAGTGATTTAAGTGTACTTACAGTTTACTTTATTCACCTAGGTGCATCAATCCAAGTGCTATAAGTATACGCCTAGGCGACTTTCAGTAAACTTAATGCACCTACATGTGTACGAAAAGTTCACTTAAAATATCTATACAATTTATTTTAATGCGGAAAGTGATTTAAATGTACTTACAGATTACTTTATTCACCTAGGTGCATCAATCCAAGTGCTATAAGTATACGCCTAGGCGACTTTCAGTAAACTTAATGCACCTACATGTGTACGAAAAGTTCACCTAAAATATCTATGCAATTTATTTTAATGCGGAAAGTGATTTAAATGTACTTACAGTTTACTTAATTCATCTAGGTGCATCAATTACGGATCTTTCAGTAAACTTAACGCACCTACACAGGTGCACAAAGTTCACTTAAAATATCTATGAAATTCTTTCTAATGCTTAAAGTGTATTAAATGTACTTATAGTGTACTTAATTCACCTAGGTGCATCAATCCAGGTGCTTTAAGTATACTACAGGCCCTAGTCTTATTCTACAAGATATGTCTATTACTGGTTCCGTGTCCATTACTGGCGCAATTACCTTACCTACGGTAATATGTATTCTGACATCACTTTATACGTAAGATAAGATCGCGTTAAATTATGCTATTTAATTTTCATAGTGCCCGTAAACTAAAAACTTTATTAGCTAGATTACGACGTTAATCATTTTTATGGGAGAGATAACCTGTTGAAAATAATAAAGTAACAGTATAATATTAGATTGGTATATTTACCTAGTGATGAAAATGCATTAACGTATTATTTTATGAAAGAATATGAATCTTAATAAAACTCTAGGTAGTAAATAATAATTTTATTCGAAATGAACACCTTTGACTTTGATAGAGACCTTTAATTTGTCTGGCCATAAATCTATACCTTCATGCACCCAGTGCTTTTCAGTAAGTGGATATTTATTTTTCAATAATAAAGGCACAGAAATATTCCAGATTTCTGTGCGCTCGTAGCGGGACAGCAACCGTTTTGATCTATCTACTCAGGAATTGAATTATGGTTATTCTGTATCGCAATAAGCTATAAAGCTTACCGTTGTTACAGATCTGAGACTCGAGTCTTAGGTCTCGTTAGATGATAGTGTCTTAGCGAGAACACTAAGATACAAGTATATAAAGACCTGTGGCACAAAAAACTTTACAAGCAGACATTTAAAGATTTCATAAATATTAAGTACCTTAAACTTATAGTTCTATAACAAAGTCTGAAGTCGACAGAGTAAAGAGACGGTTTCCTGTTACATAGGCATGTAGATGGTTTCCTTTTATCCCAACCTAAAACTTACTAAGAATTATAGGTTTGCTTAGCCCAAAGCAACATGTCTAATGAATATGTTTATCTCTGTATCATATCAAACACACCTCAATGTATACAACACTAGCAACCCGTCCTGGCTTAAAAGAGAAAGTATATCATATTTTTTTGGACGATTCCTTGTGATCCTACTTAGTTACTCCTACTGATAGGAGCAAGAGGACTACTATGTCTTGATGTCGGCTTTTCTCTACTATAAAATATTTAAACATTTTTTATAAGCTCACTAGAGACTCTATTCTACGCACGGATGCAATGCTAATACTAAATAATATACATACTGTAGAATAATGTCTTACAGGCACGAGTACATTATTTTGATCAATCTCGTGCCAGCCAGCGTTTGCAATGTAAGCGCAAAAAATGTGTTTATTTACGACATCATATTAGAAATCTCTAAAATTATTGATATTTGTGCGAACCCGAATCCACAACCACTTTACCTACATCACGACTGTGTATATGTTACAAAACTTTAGTAAAATCTAGAGTGTAGTTTCGAAAATGGCCTTTTATTTCTAACTAAAGGAAGCTATGTTGAAGGGAAACATTTTGATGGATTGTTGTTTAACAGCATTGGATAGCTTCCGTCAGATTCAGGTTAAAGCTTTTAGAACATCCAAGAATGTTGACTTATTCTGTTTTACACTTAATAGTTGGCACTGTTCAAATAGATCTGACCTTAAGCACATAAAGACAGCAATCGATATTACTATAGGTACGACTATCTCGTAGTGATGGTGTTTTTTTTCTACTGGAAGAAGTATATAGGTATAATTATATCATTAGTATATCTATACTATTAAATAAAGTGGAAGAATTTCTTTGTTTGAACGCGTTAATCTCTGGAACTACCAGTCGGATTTGCAAAATCCTTTTATGTATGATAGCCCAGTTCTCGAGGAAAGTTAGAGGCTATATAACATTACGCTACTGGCGGCAGGAGCGTCGAAGTAAGCCAAGACGCAGTATAATATAATGCGTATTCTTAACACGCCACATAAAACAGTGTCTTTCATAAAAAGAGACAACAAAGCGTTACGACAGTCGCCATATGTACCTAGAGCTCGTATTGCGAAAAGCGATCTCATCAAGATAATCCTTGAACCTAGAGTAAAAATATTTCACAGTTAGCGATATAGAGACTACACAATTGAATAAATATGAAGCTAGTGTTTTCACTTTTGCCATAGCGTACTTTCTCATGAGCGTCTGTCAACCATAATTCCTGGAAGATATTCCAATTTTGCTAATCGATTCGCATGTTTGTAATACAGCTGAATAATGAAGTAAATATGCAATAATATACGTGCCTACCATAAATTGCTATTTACTTCAGTTCCACACGTGTAGTATCACGTTAGCAGTAATTAAGTATTATGTCACGCAACTAAATCTTGGAATTATTTACTAGCATGTGTTTCTCTAAAATGTCTAAATGGCCCAGTGGATAAGGACCCGCTTCGTAAACACCACTACCTCGTGTTTATGAAGCGGGTCCTTATCCAATCAAGTTCAAATCCGGGCAAGTACTAATGTGATTTTTCAAATCATATGTACTTTCTAAATTGATCTTGGACATTTCTGACTGACGGTGAAGGAAAACATCGTGAGGAAACCTGGAATTAAAAGTCTGAAATTGCTAATTCGCCTTGAGCAAGCGTGGCGATTAATGCGCATCTCTATATGAGAAGAGGCCTTTGCGCTGCAGTAGAACAATAAGCAGGCTGGTATTATTATTATATGTGTTTCTTTCCAATTTTGATTGCGGATCTTATAAGCAGGGCGTGAAATAGCAAGTGAGAAAGGCATTATAGTGGGAGCACCACGCGAGCAATTTGTAACGATACGATGGCTAACTGCTTACTATCAGGCCGACTTAAGTCACTTTGAGAGGCTAATATAAAAAAATATGCTATCATTCTTACTTCTAAAGATAGAATTAAGTTTAATCATCTGTATAATATCTGTTCCGAATAAAAATAACAAACAGAAAACACTCAGAGCGATAAAACTAAGAGTAGACAGGACATTTGTTATCTGACAAAAGTTTGTTTGTTGGGAACAAGAAGTCAACGTACCCAAACACAAAATGGGGAACAAAATAGTTAATCTAACAAAAAAAATATTATTATTAATATGTGGGTCAGTGTCTTCTTGATCTTTTGTGCTATATTTTTTGTTGTCCACTGTTACAGTTTTCTCTACGATATTTCCTTTGAAGGTATGGCAGTAAAGATAAACTTGAATAGCTTGAAATGTACGGTAGAAGATCCTTGTTGGTTTCACTATCGACCGGAAAAGTACTACCCTTTCATAGAATATTGACGTAAGAATATTAGGTTCCATGCTAATGTGATTCGTAAGGTGAGTGAGAGTGCCCGCATCCCGATTTCTTCTCCCTTTTCCCTTTTCCTTCCTCATCTTCTTCTCCTTATATAGTTGGCAACGGCTTGCTTGTTTTTTCTAAGCATTATTTCTACCATGCTTAGAGAACAATAGGCATGTCCATAAGTTACGGTTATAGCTTACCATCAGGTGAACTGTATTAAAACAGCCATATTATTAGTATTGGTACCTACCTGTCCTACCTATCTGCAACTTCTTGCTGAGGCGCGTACCGCAGACATTACGATACTTTTAATCTAAGTAGACTTCACCATTACCAAGGTAACATTTAATTTTGTTTGTACAAAGTTAAGGCGTTGTGTGCAGTACGTTGATTGAAAAGAACAGATTCAAAATCCAATTAATTTTAAAAGTTTGATGTAAACTAAAGCGTTAAACTTCGATGCGTTCGTTTAACTTAAGCGATTACTATAATGTGTTCTAACTTTGCTTTGTTATATCGAGCTCTTTGAAGTCTGTAGAGGCACGTACGTTAAACTACGAGTACAACTTCTGATTTCGCATTTTACACGCTGATAAATAAAGGCATGGGGCTTTTCAAAGCTAAAGATACCTATTTCAAATATCATATTTATTCATAGCCAAAAACTTCAATAAATTTGAATGTATCGTCATAATACTAAATGCATTTTTATAACAATAATTACGAGTAAATAGGTGCTATGAAGCGATATTTCGCTTCATAGCACCTATTTACTCGTAATTTAAAAAAAAACTCCAATTTTTTTTTAAGAATAGGCTACAAATTTATTTATATCCTGCGTCCAACTTCAAAATGGACTCTTTTGTAATATAATAATGTGATTCTTTAAGAGTGCCACGTTCCTCATTCCTAAGTACCTCTTTCTCAATATCTACTGTTTATAAAGTTCAAAATCCTATGTGAGCGATTGTCTGATAAGAGTCCTTAATTCATGGTCAACCGCGGTCAACAACCTTAATCTCAAAGTGGGTCAAAACATAAAAAAGTCAGTGAACTTGTAAAATCTTTTCGAAATTTACTTATATATTTATTTACTTGTCGTGATACTAAGCAAATGCCTCAGTCATCCGTATTAGTACTTTATTTACGGCCAATCTTGTTAAACAAACCTATAACCACCAAACACATGTAAGTGGGTTGAAATATTAACAA
Source organism: Parascotia fuliginaria (assembly GCA_963082885.1). Classification (NCBI taxonomy): domain Eukaryota; kingdom Metazoa; phylum Arthropoda; class Insecta; order Lepidoptera; family Erebidae; genus Parascotia; species Parascotia fuliginaria. The sequence continues at coordinate 4,408,895 of OY720180.1, read as the reverse complement.
GTCAATGACCCTATAAACTGACTTCTCTATTCTTGTGTGTTTCACAAACAATAAAAGTAAATGTATTCTAACAGCTAGAAATTTAATTCACTAGTTTTGATGTTTTATTCAAAAGTTAGATTCAATTAACTCAATTTCAGCAGAATTACAGAGATATGGAAAGATGTTGTGTATGTTTACACATCACAAATACTTTAGTATTATAATGGAATCATTTTCTCTCAAATAAGTTATAAATTACATTCGGTGCGATGTTTGACGCATTGTCAATGCTGATACAGAATAAATACTGATCTTCAAAAGTAAAAATTTACTCACAACATCAAATAAGAATCAAATTAATTTTTAAATTTGGATAAACGGATTTCAAATTGTATTATGTTCTTGTAGTTAAACGAAATTTTCTATACATGGTATAAAAGAAGTCTCTGGAAAGAATTTATATGAAATCTCTTATCTCGAAGACCGTTCAATAGGTTTTGATGCCGATTTCACTGTTATATTGTGCGTTTCTCGAATAAGATTTTGGTGTAGGTATTATATTTGGTTAACTTTAGAGCGAAGTGAGAACAGGTGGCTCTGGCTAGTTATATATAATCTCCTATCGAGCATGAGCTCTGCTGTCTACACTATTATTAAGTACTAACATTTATTATGTACCATTATTTAGACGTAGGTAGGTCATATTGTACATTAAATCAAACGCATCATATGCGTAATACGTAAGTGCTCATGAACTTCATGATATAATTTGCTAGCAACGAAAGAGGAATGAGAAGAAAGAACTGGCAAGAAACATTAGGTATTCTATTTATTCGCCAAATTTACAAATAACACATAGCAATGTGCAGCATAGCACTCTGTTACAAGGCAGATTTTACAAATCCATGCTAATATTATAAATGTGAAGTAACTCTGTCTGTCGGTCTGTCTTTCTGTCTGTATATTACGCTTACACGCTTAAACCGCTGAACCGATTTTTAATGAAATTTCGAATAACGATATACAGACATAGGCTATCTTTTATTGCGAAAATATGACTTAAAGGGGTTGAAATAGGGGCTGAAAAATCGTCAACGTATAAAAAGATATAAAACCCACATTCACGCGGGACAATAATTAAGAGCCGAACAAATATCTTCGAACAAGCTGTAGGTTAATTGGTTGACATTTTGTAATTTTGTAGCAATATGCAAATTGAGGCAGCCTTTTTTTTTCTTTACAACTTAGAAACTTGTAATACCTATAGTGTTAAACACAGCCGCATATACCTACCTACTGCACGACTGATATATAGTCATAACAATAAATAAAACGCACAATAAAATTGTAATGATCAGTAAAAGTAAAGGTCAGGATAAATTTTATTTGTCACATTAAGTATACAGTATACCTTCATCATAAACATTTTGTCTCATATTTATACGAGCGGATGTAAAATACGTATTTTATTACTTGATCTTGAAGTATTAGATCCTTGAATAACTTTAGTATATGAATATGATATGACACTAAAAATAACGTATCTCTACTCAACCAGGCATGAGAAGATGTTTAAAATGTGACAGAAAATAAAGATGGTGGCTGTATATAAAAAATTAAAAAAAAAATATTGAGTATTGAGTATTGAGTATATATAACCTTATCCTACTTTGTTCAATAAAATACGTAATGTATAGGTTATAGCGCCACGTCTATTGCACGTATTTTTTATAAACCACGTGACTAAAACAAGATTATACCAGAATGGGTTTATTTGTAATCAGAATACAGTCAATCTATTGTCCAAATACCCCAGTCACAATATCAGATCATCATTATTATTATTGCTCTTAGACGTCTACAGCTGGACATACGAGAGAGGAGGATATTGCTTCCAATTAAAATTATCATATCAAAGGAACAACAACTATTGCCCGACTTATTAATGATGACCCATATGAGCTATACACCTAAGACATCTGAAATTTCTGTTATCCTTAAGACTTTGAAGCTCTTTCATTGGATTAATCTTCAAACTAAAACATGGTACCTACCACGTACTAGCAACAATTTGCTGACTATAATATAATACGTAACTTAAGTAGACGCCGCTTTAATAAAGGAACATTCCTTGTGAACGGATACAAACTATTCCCGAAGGAAAAATTCTTCTATGCAAGAATTTGTTCTAAGGCTTTGTTAAAGAATGAATTCATTCACGAATTTTATTCTGCCGAGGACAAAACGTTTGTTATGAATTTACGATCAAACAAAGTTAGGACGCTCTGTTTCTAAAGGAACTTCTTAATATTGAAAGATTAGGAGTTTGTAGGTTAGGGAATATTCATTGTAAAAGAGTTGCATCAAGCCATGTGTATGTATTATACTATAAGGAAACTAATTTAGATATACATACAACTATACAAGTCGATTGAAAGCAGCACCTTGCAGTCGCCTTTAACAGGTCGTCCGTCCGTATTATTAGTAGACGCCCCGCATGGAAATGGATGGAGGATGTCTGTAGTTAGCAAGTAGGTACCCAACGATTGAGATGAAAATAATTTGAAAAATGAATTTAACATTAATTAAGCAACAAGGCGCGGCGGCGGTTCATATCTATACTATTATCTATAGCAAAAGATTTTGTTAGTTTGTTTGTTTAAACGCACTAATCTCTTGAACAACCAGTTGGATTCGAAAAAATCTTTTTGCGTATGATAGCCCAGTTTCTAAAGAAAGTTATAGGCTATGTATCATCACGCTACTGGTGACGGGAGCAGAGCAGTAAGCAAAGATGCGGGTGAAACTGCGACGCTGAAAGCTAGTTAATAATAAACGCACTAGATATATCATGATTTCAGCCGCAATCACGTTATCCTTTTATTTGTATCATAGCTTACGACCACCTCGTCTACCGCCTCTGGCAACAAAAACATCGTAGAAATGTGCAACGTTTAGGTACATATTTAAGCTTACCTGCGTCTCGTACTCGATTTACAGTATGTACTGTTAACGTATGAACGAACTCTGATTAGACGCTTTATGGATATAAGCGTGTGTACTGTGTAATCAGAAGCGCCAAGGTTATACGGACGATATAATAGCCACTCGGTTGGAAAATCAAGTTTTGCGAGTACTTATAAGTATTTATAACAGATAAAAACAAGTAAATTTATGCAGATAAGACACTCCATAATAATGTTATCTTTCCCATATATTCATTATTTTTATGAATTTTGCTTAGCCCGTAAGTAGCGAATGTGTAATTTCGAAGTAATTTTATGTGATTATACTGAAGATATCCTTGTATACTTAGGGTAATAATATTAATTCTTATATGGGTAACAGTTTGTTTACTTAGGCCCTTCTCTGTAACGCAACATTACGCTGCAAAAATTTTGTTTAAACATTGTCGCCATTTGTACTTACACGGCAAAATAGCTGACTTTATATTTTTGTTCTAAGCGTAACATTTTATTAGTTTAACCCCTAGTTTCTGAAAACTGATCAACGAAAAATTAACTAATCCCCTGTTAAATCTCATGTGAAGTACTAGTCCAGTCAACAGACGGGCGTAAGTCATTTGATGTAAAAAAATTAACTAAATATCAATTAGGTACCTACTGTACTGGAGGATTTTTGTCATGCTTGGAGCGCGATATTTGTACGAGTATGTCTTACATATTTGCCGTCTGGAAATCGAACCTATCGACCTATAAACACTCGCTTTAAGGTACCTCGAGTATTTTTTAGAGGTAATCCCCACTAAAGAACAAGACTTGTGTCACGAAATACTTTACAAACGCATGAATAACGGACGCAAAGTACGCCCAGACTCGTCGCATATTTTTATATACATATAAGTAACCCAAAGTTTTATCCCGTGTGGGAATCAAACACACAACAATTAGCACCGCACTGACAAAACACCACTGAGGTAGACAATATATTCCTTCGGGTACTATAACTTTATAACTTACTAGCATGCCGGGGCACGGTTCCACCCGCGTTTTTGCTTACTGCTCTGCTCCCGTCGCCAGTAGCGTGATGTTATATAGCTTATAACCTTCCTCGAGAACTGGGCTATCATACGCAAAAAAAAAACTTTCAAATCCGACTGCTGGTTCCAGTGATTAGCGCGTTCAAAAAAACAAGCAAACAAACTCTTCCGCTTTATATAATAGTATAAATACTTTATTCACTGCACCTATTACGTTTCTCTCTAGAGAATGCATATAGCATAGTCCGCTTGTATATAATAAATAAACTACCTAAATTTGTAATTGACATATCATTTAAGTTTCGTAACACCTCTACGTAAATATTTCGTAGAAGTGATTCGTAGCGTCGTAGCAAAGTGCTACAATTTATAAACGGATCGTTGTGAATTTTAGTATCGCAATTAGTGGTTGTACATAATGGGTGTATAGCGTGTGTTAGGCTCTTAAAGCCGATGTTCAACACAGTGAAATTCTAACAAATAGCCGCAATCCAAGATTTAATTTAAAAGGGGTTGTAAACAGATATAATAGTGGTCATATATAGTTATACTACTACTGTACGGTAGTAGATCCACGCTGGTTTCAGCATGAATGAGCTGGATTGTCCGGGAAAATACTAACCTCTCATAGAAAATCGATGTAAGAGTAGTAGTGTCGCAGCAAATTGTATTAATCGGCCGTTTACAATCTGCCTCGGGATATTACATAACGAAGGATATGTTACCAGCAATGTGTATAATAGCTAATTGACGATGTTTAAAATAGTTTGATAACAAATGGAAATCGTTTATAGCACTCGCCGGTGGCATATTACATAACGCCGAAGACAGCAAGCGTTTACAAAATGTCGAGGCAGATTGTAAATGGCGGGTTTCTACAATTTGCCTGCGACATATGTATCACGATTAATACCTTCAATATATTACGTTGATGCCTATTATAAAGTATACAAAGGACAAGTTGAAACTAATCATTTAAAATATCGATAACAAGGTCAATAAAGCTCTCCAACCTTCTTCCTGTAATTATTCGATAGATGGACTATAATCATGCAACGGTTAAGTCAAGGTCAATTTAAATTATTTTAAAGAAAAACTGAACCACAATAATGTCCTACTTTTATGCCATTTTTATACATTGTACTATCTTTTAAGAAAAAATTGTAAGTAATAGATTTTTGAAGTTATACTTCTTTGGCGCAATTGGGAAAAAATGATTAGAGTGAATTTTTACGATGCGCGCGCACACCGTCAGAAAAAAGCAACACCCTGAAGTTAGTTGCGAACCTTTTACACCCTGAAGTTAGTTGCGAACTTTTGTGTGTCGTATCAGTACAAATAATCAGATATATATTTATGTATGTATGCTTTTGTGTTATTATTTGGTATTTTTGGATTGTTACGCCAAAGAAGTATAACTTCTTACGTGCGTACACACGTACACACACTCTTTTTTTTTTTTTTAAGCTGAAGCAGATCGATTCCACCTTTCTTTGCCACATTAGGATTTTTGGAAATAAATTGGGGTTTATTGTGGATTACTTTTAATTCAGATGATTTTTCTAGACCAGAGTTGATGGGATAGTAGAAAAAGAGAGAGAGATAGGAGGACCCCTAAATTGCCTTCTCTTTTAACTTTTCGCCTGTCGCGAGCAAAGACTTAATGATTTACCAGCCAAAACTACGGCACATAGCGTCAGTTGGACCGTAAATTTGTTTGTCACATAAACACTAGAAAAATTTACTTAGTTTTTCTAAACTGCGAGCCATTAATAATAAGTCTATAGCATTGCAGTAGCTTTGTTTATGGAAACCCACCATTAAACGTAATAAATGTGTCCATATAAATCACATATATTACCAAAGTTTCCTAACCTTCGCCCACTTAAATAATTGACAAATACAACATTGACTTGCCTGGGTTATTAAACTTCATTAAGTAGTAGAACGTTTTATGATATAATGGTTATAACTCGCCACAAAGTTCAACGTGAATAATTTAAGTATAGTACTTAATTACTTTATGTAACACTTGCAGACCGCCTCTACTTTGTCCGGTAAACTATAGGTATCTACATCGTACAAAGCCATCACAGTAATATATAAACGCAAATGTGTGAATGTTTGTTATTCTTTCACGCAAACACCACAGTATAGAGTTTAATGAAACTTTACAAGAATATACATAAGAATAACACATAGGCTACAATTTATAAAGATGTTGTGTGGTTATAATATTACGGGCCGGGGGATACATTTTATATCCGGGCGGGCAAAGCCGCTGGTATCAGCTAGTTATTTAATAATGCACCTTTCAAATAGTGAAAAACCGCTTGTTTGAGGTCATACAAAGCACATACACAACGCTCACATTCCTTTCATAAATGATGAATCATTCAAGACAAAAATTTCAAAATGATGAATCATGGTAAAGCAGCATGGTAATTTTTATAGTTATTTTGATATTAATCTAATTAACATAAATGATGTGTACGACTTTGAGAATGTAATGGTGTCCATCGAGATTTATAAAATGTAAAATTTATTTGATTTTTAATGAACAATACATTAATTGAAATTATATGCAAAAACATTACGACATTTCGAGAACTTTACTTACTTTACTATTTACGATTACTATATAGAAAACAAGAATATTTTTTGTATCTGGTAATAGCACAGATTACAGCAGCATGGACACAGCATTATGCTACACTTAAAAGTTTTAAGGTTAATATTGTGTGGTAAAAAGCTGACAGTAGTGTAGGCCTGATGGAAAACTACACAACAAATATTGAAACAAGATTTAAATAATAAATAAATATACCAGTTTTTATGATATATTGGCCGATCTTATCTCACAGTATTGTAGGTTGTAAAACGTAAACATCAGGTATTCAAGCCAGTGACGACCCTTGTCTGTAGATATAAAAAGTTTTATTATATTTTATATTTTATTTAACTTCATTCAATATTAATATATTTGTTTGTTGTATCAAAGATAACGGTATTTATAATGCCTTATTTGAAATTCAAATATGACAAACATTTTATCTCATTATCGTTCACGCACCCCGTACTTTATTACTTTTTCACAGCTGCGACCGTCAATCAATATTGAATATGCAACTGTCATCAAAACACAAAACTCTAACGTCAAATTACCGCCCTATAGCACTAATACCAGTTTTAGCCAAAATTTTCGAGAAAGTTATATATAATTCACTTTACAACTTCTTCGAATCACAAAATATCTTTGCTAAAGAACAATTCGGTTTTCGGAAAAATAAGTCCATAAACAAGGCAGTATTCGAATTATTTGCAAAAATCATTAATAATGTAGACAGCAAAACGCCAACCGCAGCAGTCTTAATGGATATGTCAAAAGCATTTGACCATGTAGACCACGAAATACTGCTTAGAAAACTGGAGAGATGTGGCGTCCGAGGAAATATTTTAAACTTAATTAAAGCTTATATATCTGATAGAAGGCAAGTTACTGTTATAGATACATTATGTCCTAAATCAAAAGAAGAAGTAGCATTCATGTCATCGGTCAGAAAACCTAATTATGGGGTACCCCAAGGAAGTGTGCTTGGTCCCTTATTATTCCTAATATACATTAACGATCTTCCACAATGTGTAAAACACCAAACAGTATTATTTGCTGATGACATCACAATGATTGTTCCATGCACAGACTTAGAAACTTACCAAAACGACATCAGCAATTCTATCGAGTGCGTAATTAATTGGTTAAGGCTAAACAAATTAAAAATAAATTTAGAAAAAACAAAACTTATGAGTTTTTATCAAAAAACCAATAAATTAAATCTAAATATAAACTATGCAGGTGAAAAAATAGCTGAAACCAGTAATGCAAGATTCTTAGGGTTACATTTAGACAGCCATTTAACATGGAAGTTTCACATCGAAATGGTCTGCAAAAAGCTGAACCAATACTCATTCGCGCTATATAACCTTTCAAAAATTGTCAATGAGTCCGTGGTTTTGGTTGCGTACCATGCCTACGTGCAATCCACACTACGTTTTGGTATTATATACTGGGGTAATTCCACTAATTGTCAAGTTGCTTTTAAGGCCCAAAAGAAATGCTTACGAGCCATGTACAGATTAAAACCTACGGATAGTTGTAAACCAATTTACAAAAAATTAAATCTATTAACATTGCCCTGCCTATACGTTTATGAGACAGCAGTGTTCACAAAAACTAACATTTATTTATTTGAAACCCTTAAATCTAAACGCCGTAATAAAGAAATACGTGCTCGTTTACATAATACGACACTGTATACAAAAAGTTTTTTGGGTATGGCACCAAGGATTTACAATAAAATCCCTTTATTTATTAGAGATAAAAGCGACATTAACACTTTTAAGAAGTGTTTCCATCAATATCTGAGTGAAAAAGTTTACTACTCCGTAAGGGAATATCTAGAAGACAAAAAATAAATTATGTAATTAATGATGACTGATATTAATGTCTATGTGTGCGATTATATTATAACTAGTGACAGTTCTGTATTTATTAATTATATTGATTAAATATTGACGAGTTGCAATAGGTTGTGTAAGACAATGCAATTTTCAATGACATTTCTGCTAGTATTTTTAAAATTATTTTATTAATTATTGACATTTTATCTTATTAATTTATATTAGGTTTGACTGTAATCATAGAAATTGACATTGTATAAATTTATTGTGTAAAAAATGCAAATATTTCATTATGTGTAGTAATATCAAATTGTTGTTAGTTAAAAAAGCTTTAAGGGTCAATGGTTTCATGTCATAAATTAAAGGCAGTAACTAATATTAATCTATTATAATGGTATTTTAATGTATATAGGTACCTAAGAAATAACCAACATTAAATATTTGTACGCCGTTGGTGGCCTGACACAGTAAGCTACATATCATGCAATAATTTGTAACACCTTCCTACCTGTGTTCAACAAATAAAGATTTTTTGATTTTGATTTTGATTTTGATTCATCTGACCTACCATCTAATTACTAAGCATACATACATACTTACATAACTTCAAGCCTGTCTCTCATTAATGGTGTAAGCAGAGACTATACGACGCCATTTCCTACGATCCAAACATTTTAGAAGAGGGATGCAAATTGATCGCTGCACTCGCACATATTTATATTTTTTTCAATCTTGTCCAGCATCCAGTGTACCAATGTAATGCACGTTCGAATTACGTTTTTAATTCAGACATGCTAGCGCCATCTACTAGATCAATTTAAATCAGCCTTTGTTCCAGATATTACTAAACATTACACAAATGAGGTTGTGTATAAATGTCATTAAAATAATGGTCAAAGGCTTAGAACCTTGGACGAGGAAACAGACGATGTAGTTTTTGTGGTTACACTTATGTAATAAAGTATCTTTTCATTCACCTTTGTTGAAGTTTTACTCTAACTCTAGTCAATATAGTTGGGAGTTTTAATTTTGTAACAAAATACTTGTTTTGTAGATTTTTTATAGATTTTTTTACCAACGCAGAAGATATAGCATTGCTTGCGTCCTCGGTTACTCAATGCAGACTTTCAATATTTAAAGTCTATCTAAAGTTTATAACTTACCATACTGAACATTTGGACTTTTAGTAGCCTTCTGTGGCAAGACTGCCACCGAGCGACTGCTTGGAAAAGGCTTTTTCCAGTATTAGACGTCTTTCAGTTAAAACAATAATGATGAATTACTATAGGATTATGATTTCTTATTTATACAACGTGCTATATCATGCATAACTGAAAACTGAACGTGTACCAACAATGTCCACTTCAAAAGCGCAGAATAAATACTTGGTGGTCTTCTATCAAATAATTAATTTACAACAACGCATTGTATTTTTTATAAAATGAATAATTTATTATGTTATAGCTATATGCTATATATATATAACACAATAGGTAAATAAAGTTGATTACAATTTGAAAAACATTGTCTTGACTTTACTTTATAATACAAAATTCGTCATTCACCTTTTATTATCACATAAATATATAATACATACAACACCACCTATTACATGCATGGACGAAAAGTACTAAGTATTCTGATTAAAAATGATTGTGCTGTAAGCGTGGACATCACGCGATTATAAAAGTATCTTATAGCAGTGGATAGTAATAAATACGAATGTAACAAAAAAAAATTATATTAGCTACCTAATTAAATAAAAATCAAACTTCAAAGTTAATATACCTAATGAAATGAAATGAAATGAAATGAAAATATGTTTATTCATATAGGTTAATTAAATTAACACGTATGAACGTCAAAGTTTAAAAATGTCAGCAAATTAACTTACAACCAGTTCGCTGACGAAGTAGAGTCATGAGAAGAACTGGCAAGATACTCAGGCCACTCTTTTTAATCGCCAGGTTATTACAATTTTTGTAAGTTACAGTATCAAGTAGCATGCAAAGTGACACAGGCAATGCACTTAACTCTATAGATAATTAATTACTTACAGCTTTCTATGTTGTAAAGAAAAATAAAAAGTAAAATGTGTGCTTTACAGGCTGCCTCAATTTGCATATTGCTACAAAAGGTAAAGGCAACATGTAAACTGTGATAAATGTGTCTATGTAGGTAATAAATTACTCTTTAATATAATAACAACTAACATGCAAAAGTGTCTATCATTTACCATTGTACGTGATTGACAAAACATTGTTCTGTTGTTACATAATACACTTCAACTCACAGCTAACTGTTAAAAACATCTGCTCGTCTCAAACAGCTATTTGAACTTTTAATGTGAAGAAAATACTTCTGACCTTAGAAGTTCACATCAAGTGCAGTTTTCAATACAACCGCAAAAACTTGATTGCGGACGCGAGTGACATTTTATCTTTTTAAAAACATGGGTTCTAAAGTTTAATGGAACATTATGAAACAGACATTTAGCTTGTTGTTTAGCATCGTTTATTATCTTAGTTTATCCACTATTTATTACACTCATTGGCCTAAAGACGGCTGCAACTGTTCCCGACCGATCTAAAGCTTCTCTTAACTGGGCTTTTCGTCGTATTTAAAAAAATATATTTTATACCTATCGATTAACGCGTTCCTACAAACAAACACTTGTTCATATTGTATTAGTAAAGATAAAGGCGTAATATTATATTCGACAAATAATTAAGTAATGCGACGCGTATATTGCCAGTAATCGGATTGTCTGTCGCAAAAATGTATGAAAACCTTGCAGGGAAAACCTTATTCAGTTAAAGAATTATCTGGGAAAAGGGACAAAAAAGAAAATAACGCTAAATTCAGATGCCCGAGCTACAGTAGCTGTAGGTAACTTAATCCTTAGAGGATTACGCTGGGGACTCAAGAGATCCCTATATTATTTTTTGACTAGACAGCGTTAATTGTATAAATACTCTTTCAGTAAAAATAAAGACTTAAAATCACTATTAGGATCTGACACTTTTAAACTTTCTACCAATTATAATAAGAGAGTTATTTGTATATAGACATATTTTTTGTCTTAAGGCTCTTCTCTACTTTTTCCAGAATATAAACCTCAAAATCCTTTTTAAAAAAGCATTTAGCGAGCGAAAATATTTATGTTGTATGTATTTAAGATAACAATAATATGTAACTAGTTCAGATACATATTTTATATGAAACGTTTAAAACGCTTGATAACGTCAAGTGTTTTAAACTTTTCATAATAAAATATCAACGTGACGTGGGTTCATTCATATTCTAATACGCTTTTATCTCTAGTGAATATACAAACAAAAACAAAATACAAAACTGGCTTCTATCTGGCATGGCTCGCATGGTAGCAATATCAATGACAAAAATTACTATTACGAGATTTTTTTTATTTTAGAACGAAACTTTTGCGACTGGATTGTAGCTGATTCTTCTCCTTTTTCTCGGACCTAAACACTTTCTTTTTATAGAATAGGTAATAAGAACCATAGAACTCATAGGTAACCTGACATATAGCAACCGTTTTGGCTTGCGGTTCGATAAGCTTTCACTCATTTACTAAAATGTGATGAGGATACTCAGACGACTATCTTTATCACCTTTTAGTAAAATAATGAAATCTTAGAAATGAGTTTAACAAATAAAAACTTGCTGCATATTGTGTACCATATTTATAAGTAATACAGTACATGTTTTTCTTTCACGCCAAGTTAACCATACGAATTTAAGAAGTATAAAGCAAATAAAAACAAACACCTGCAATATATTTTCTTTTCTTCATAAAAGTAACACGTACATTATACGTGACACCTGACTCCAATCAATTCTGCTTTCAGACATAACAGCATTAAAATTTAGTTTTCGATGCGAGGCGCAGGTGCTAATGTATTTATTATTCCAACACGAAGATACTTCGTTCTATACTGTTATCTCATCTCATAAAGAGATAATAGTATGTATCTACATATTATGTAATCGTGATTGGTAATATTTCATCGATTGATGCATTTTTTTTTGACTGCTCGTATTATCTAACGATTACCTATAGATAGCGATCGCCTCGCTAATAGGCACGTTACGTTCATGTGTTCAATTCCCACCCAAGACAAATATTTATGTGTTTTCATTAATTATAATACTTGTGTATTTGAGTAAAGTTATCCTAGTAGTAGAGTTTTGAAGTTCTACTTTTTATTCGTACATTATATGCTTGAACACGCTTATAGCTAGTTGTCCACATAGGCCTTACCAAAGGTTCGTTATTATCACACTAGCTTTGCGCGGCGCGGTTTCACCCATGTATTTGCTTACTGATCGGCTCCCGTCGCCAGTAGCACGATGTTACATAGCCTATAACCTTCCTCGATAACTGGGCTATCATACGCAAAAAGAATTTTTCAAATCCGACTGATAGTTCCAAAGATTAGCGCGTTCAAACAAACAAACAAACTCTTTCGCTTTATAAGTATTGATTGTTATCACGCTTGAGGGTTAATGACCTTTGCAGGATAATATTTAGTAAGTACATAACATACAGGTGCCCGTTTTCTGTTTATCCCTTAGTCGCCTCTTTCGTTACCCATTGAAAGAGATAGGTAATAATGTTCTTTGGAATGACCATACTAGCAAGAATACGCAAATTTTAGGGCGATTATCGTAAAAGGTAAGTAACCATATCGTATAATAAACGCTTAAACACGTGTGTGATCGTAACATAGTTTTTTATACAAAAATAATAATTCATAATCATCATATCGGTTCATTATTATCCCAACTGCAGGGAAAGGCCTATTCTCATACAGAAAAGGTATGAGCATTGATCGCCACGCTTGCTCAATTCGGATTGGCGATTGGCCTTGCTGGCCTTTTTTAAGTCCAGGTTCTCTCACCATGTTTTCCTTCTACAAATAATTATGATTAATTAATAGATCCACTACTTAATGACTTGTGATCAACAATGAAAATAAACACATTCGATCGAGGATATAGAACACGTCATTGCTTGTTTCGAAAATATAAGTATATCTATTTGTTTATCATAATGTCGATAGTATCCTCTTAATGGCGATATGGCGTGAATGTCGGCTATTTTGCAAGTACTATTCAATTGTTTGAATATCAAATAAGGTATAATACGTGTAATTTAATATCTATCTAATTATAAATACAAACTTTTATACAATGCAATTAGTTACAGCTACAGTCGAATTTGCTGATTAGACTTAGCTGAAAATTATTTTACCTAATTAAAATTTAGTTTATTTAAAAAAAAAATAGTATAATTATGTAAATTCCTGCGAAAATAGTATATGTAAATTCCTGCGTTCGTTCTTTACAAAAATATCGTACCTACTCTTTCGTGCTGACAATTAGGTATTGCGCGCACGAAGGGAGTACCTACCTAGATTAATATAGGTATAAAAATTATCTTCAAGGATTAATATCTAGATCTTGATTATCACTTATCAAGTTATCACATCTCCAGTACAATTCGAAAAAAGCAACACTATTCCAATTGATATGTTATTTATAATTATAAATAAGATTGATAACTTTAATAAAATGCACAAGCATAAATACTAAAAGGTAAACAATGTTAATAAAATGTAAACAACTGTCTAATGTAAACTGCTTACTCGATACCTTACAGCACCTACATTACAGAAACAGCAAACAGCTAGGTCGCAAAGGTAACAAACATTTTTTTTTTTTATCTGCAGTAATAGACTTAAGAATTAATATCTTTTACTATCAAAACATTTTTCAGTAGAGCAGTGCTCTAGAAAAATTGAATGAAGTTGGTGATGTTCAAATTTAATGTTATGTTACCGAGATGTTACCTATGTCAGCATGTCGCATAGTCAAGCTAGTAATTATTATAATCTACAGAATAAGATAATATTATATTGTTGCAAACAATATTTACTCCGTGAAAAAAAAGCTACAAATGTGTGTGATCTTGCGTCTTTTTGGTACTGTGGACTCTAATAATTATGTGCCTACAAAAAGTCAATAAACAGTAACCGTAGTTCCTAATTTTATATTTCATACAGAAAGAAAATAAACAAATTGTGTAAGTATAATTTTAGTAAACATTAATTTCATCCTTTTTGGCTTGACAACCTCTGTGGTTCGGTAGTACTGTGTATGGACTGCCACGCAAAGGTCGCGGGTTCGATCCCCGCTAAGTGTAAATATTTGTGTGCATGAAAAAAAAAAGTATATAAGTGTTTATCCACATTCTGGAACCCATATCACAAGCTATTAATATATGCTTACTTTGGGTCTAGATGGCGTTGTGTGTTTGTCGTGGTATTATTATTATTATTATTAAGAAACTGTCAATTTCAAAATCTACAATAGCCATAATAATTTGAAATGACATGTTTCCTTGCCGTTTGTTTATGCATGCCGGTAATTTTAAAAAGAAGGCCATCGAATTAAAAATAGACATTCAAGGAAATTATGTTAGAAATCAATGTGATATTAAATTGAAAAAATATAAAAGAAGAAGGGTGAAATGGCGACGTGCATGCACGCAAAATAGAAATAACTAGTTATGTTTCTTTCTATTTATATAAAAAATAATAAAAAGAGTATAATAGAAAAATAAATCCCTATTCAAACTGCGATGACAAAATAAAATAACTTTAAATAAAAGCTTTTAAACAATACGCCCAAAACTCCAACTTGATGCAACGGAACAAAGTCTGACACTCGATAATTTCAAAATATTAGTATTCCACACTCCTAAGCTTTAATATAATTCGAGAGTAGTGCATGAAGCACTCAACTTTTAGTAGAGGGTTTAGCTTTAAACGTCAGCCACTTAAACACGTGATGTCATTATCTACAAAGCTTTAAGTTTATGCCACTCCATATGAACTGCGTTGTGAAAATTAAATACAGAAAGATTGAGTATGGCTTAGTTGTGGTATATTAAAAACCTGATTTAATCCCTTTATACATTTAACTGACCGTAAACTCTACATGTGAAACTACCACGTTCCTTTTGTGTCGCAAACAGCAGCAATAATTTACTTAATACATGCTGCATTACTGCAGTCACCAGTCTATCTACCAATTGTTGATGACTATGGTAAACTCTCATTGGTAGAGAGAGAGAGAGATCTATCTGTATGTCTTCAGGTTGAAAATTGATTGAACAAAACCCTTTAATCTGAAAGCGATTTACGTATTCGGTCTACAAGTTAATGTTAATGCGCTATTTGTGACAATAATAAAATAATAGGCAACATTTTTTTTATAACGATAATTGTTATAGGTTTTATTTTAAAATAAGCATTATAATACAGCTAGGCTATTGAATGATACCTACAAGCCAATTCAGAATGTTATCAGTAGGAAATGGAACGCTTTCTTACAAACGTTTTCTTTCGTTTGTTTTAGGCAGACGGGCTTTCTGTTTTTTAATAATATATTTTTCTTGTTTTATTTAAAAAGCAGAACTAAGTTCTGAAGTATACTAAACTTACTTACAAGTATCAGCATTTTACGACCGGCCAGTCATAGTACTCTACGTCTGACATTCTAGTCTAATCAACTTATTGACAAATAAAATCGATGGTTTACGATGACTGTTAATGCGTTTTAACAATTCAAGGACAGCTCGTAAAAAACGTAATTATGTAAATTGTACATTATGACATTTTCCTCGTTAGAAATAATAGGTATAGTCAACCATAAAATTGTTTTACCACCCTTACCCCCAGTTTCTGAAAGGCTGATTAACGAAATATTAACTAATCACCTGTTAAATCTCATGTGAAGTACCAATTGGGTTGCTAAAACCATAAATAATTAGTTGAATTTGATCTAGTTAATAACTAATTAGATCAAATTAAACTAATTATCCACACTTTTAGCATGCTTTTAGGTACTTCACATGCATGAGATTTAACAGGTGATAAGTTAATATTTCGTTGATCAGCCTTTCAGAAACTGGGGGTTAGAGTAAACGTCGTTTGCATATCACAAAACAATAATGTCTATTTTTGCTTGCAATTAACCTTAGTGTGACAGTTGTCATTGTCATATTGAGTCTTAGTAAATTTTAATTTAGATGTAAATTTCCTTTGCGCGACTGATGCCCAAATAGAACGTCCAAACAGGAATGTAAAACTAAATGTAACTAAATGTATGTCAAAACTGGTAAAGCAAATATATTATGGTTGACTATAAAAACAATCATTGCTGACCGTATTGTAATATAAAAAAAAACTCATTTGCTGCTACGAATTTTGAGGCTGTCCTTGGAATATTTTTTTATAACTAGGCATCATGCTTTTCACTCGTTTCGCTAGTTATGTTACGTTCCACATAATCTGTTATGCCCCTTGTGGCAAGCCTGTTGCTATTTTACCGGCCACATTTTCAGAAAGCCCGCCCGCCGTGCTCGGTGGCTACTACAAACATTTGCGTTAGGGAGATGTCAATGTCTAGTACTAGGTCTAAGGGATGATCGTGACATACCATTTTTTTTTTAAATATTACGATGCTTGCACTTTGCGTGATGGTATGCAGCCAGTGGGATCCAGGAATGGTAAACACTCTTTTCCTATTACATCCCTTACTTATCTTCGTAAGTTTGGTCTGGTTATAAATCAGCACCATTTTTATTAATGTCATAATGGCTGCCATATTAATTTATATAAAAGATAACATTAGGAATGACATACAATCTTAGATCCCTCAAACACATACTATAGCAGCTATCTGCTAGCTGAATAATGAAGTAAACAGCTTCATATATTACATATATTATGTTGTATATCTGCGCATTAAGATTTTCACCAAAACGTGACATAAGGCACCCATGGACAGGGTGAGGTCAGTTAGCGCGGCTTTTTGTTTAGCCTATTTAAAACTTTATTTTAATACGGTTAACGTTTGAATTTGCTTGAGTAGCAATGTGACCCTATCTTTGTTTACATAGGTTATCATAAAATCTGATGATCGGCTTACATTGCAAGACACTGTCATGTTAACCTTGGCTGGCTAGGAAACAAATATTTTGTTATATGTTTACAGACTTTTTGTATTTGTCCGACTGCTGAAGTCAAGGAGGGTAATGTTTTTCGAGCGTATGTATACGTATGTATGTGGGTATGTACGTATATTTGTTTGGCACGCTCTACAGCCTAAATGGCTTGATTGATTATAACATCATAATATAAGGTGTCATTAGATTCGTATTGATTGTGGGAGTGACATAGAGTATATAAAATTACAATGTAACGTTGGCACAAAAAAAATGGGTTTCTTTCTGTTCAGTTTATTCAGGCTTTTTTTATAAATTAATATATTTTGCTTGTTTCATTTGTAGCTGATGGAAGATCTTAGGCTGTTCGCCCACAGCGCGCAGTCGCGCGTTCGCATCGATACAATCGCGATGCTGTCGCTGTCTTTATCCCTGCGCCCTGATTCTGTTTATAGTGTAAGAGCGAATAGCCTTAAAAATAAAACATTACAGTACCTGGGTACTTATTATATCTACTCGTAATTTGCCCAGATAATGAAATAAATACTAATTATCTTTAAGTTAGATTTAAAAATAATTCTGTTTTTAAAATGCATTTATATTAAAGTAATTATAAAAGCCCCTTAAAACTCAGTGCTGTTTCAGTCGAATATTTAAGCAATATACAAGTACGATGAACCTTATCTATGTTTGTATGCTACTTCACTAAGAAAACAAATGAAATACGAAGAAATTAACTAGATTGATTGGCAATACTAAACTTCTGAAAATTAATGAACGTAAAATATGACGTCGTTTCTCTTCGTTTGTTACGTAAATTCAAAAGGTTTTAATACTACGTCAGTCTTTACGAAAACAAGGAAATTGACTTTAAAAGAAAACGTTCTGTCATCGTTCTTGTAAGTTATATAAAATAATGGTAAACGGAGTAACTTTAGTTCAAGTTTATACTACCTACACACGCGTTTCAATTAAGGTCAAGGTGAAGAAGTTGTAGGTGATGTCATAAACAACTAAATAGAATTATCATTAACGATTCTACTAACATAGAAATCGAAGCAAGTTTTCATTTCGGTTTTATAGAGTTTAAGTACAGACAACATAGAAATACCTGGTACATTTACCCGTTGGCTTCTCGTATACCTACATGATACCTACACAAAAAGTGTTGCTAATTTTTCGTTATAAATAAGAATACTAGTTGTTTGGCGAAATTCGGCAATGGTGTCTCCGCAATCTAATCTATGATATCCACTCAATATTTTTTATTATCGTTAACTGCTTGTTTATCTACATTTTGCAAAAAATATTATTAGAACAATTAATGAGTATTACTATCTAGGGATAGTTAGAAAACTAGAAATAGATACATAATTAACTTTTAATATAAATAATGACATTATTTCATTTAATAGGGTTCCCAACGTAAAAATAAGTAAGCTATTTTATTATTTTAAATTACTTAATGTTGGAGTTTGTGATGACAAAACGTTGTTGAGGGTTTTGTAACTATTTCGTGAATCTACTATATCTAACTTAGCTCTAAGAACTCTAAAGCTTTTGTCCCATCCCGAAACTAAAACTAAAACCAACAAAAATCCAGCATTGACCTACGCCCAGTAGCAGCAATCCAGCAGTCGTAGAATTCCAGATTAAGAGGGGTGTGAGAATGGAAGTTTCATTGCGACACCAATGGATGCGTTAGATCTCAACTAAACCTAAATATTGCCTTGGTAGACTTGACTCCCTAGTTTAATAAGGAATAATAATATATGTATTATTAAAAACAAAACCCTACCTAAAACAAATCAAAAAGAAAGAAATCCATTTTTTTCGTGCTGACGCTACATTGCATGTATTGCAATATTATAAGCCCTATGTAACTCCTACAATTAATACGAATCTAATGACACCTCATCTGTTAAAATCCATTAGGCCATTTAGTCTGTAGAGCGTGCTAAGGAAATAGACCCACATACATATAAACATACATACGCTCTAAAAACATTACCCTCCATGACTTCGGCAGTCGGACAAAAACAAATATTAACCGCAAATAAAATGTAATAGTAACACAGGGTATAATTTGATTGATTTACGATTAATTGCTTCAATTTATTCGATTTCGTATGAATCGATTTGACTTAATTATTTTAATCGACATAGTGTTTGACAATGACCTCTAATGTTTACTAGACATTCCTGGCTATTGTCAACAATATTTGAATTTGTACTAGCATGACTGGTAATATTACCTAAACACGAAAGTAATGGCACATTTTCTGAGGAGCAATTTAAGTGTATAGAAATTACAAAGGACGTTAAATATATTGACAGATTGTTTCATATGAATATGCTTCTTCAATTGTTAGCAATATTCATTTAACAGCCGAAGCAAGGTCTAGTAATAGTCGTCAGTGTATGCTTTAGCGCTAATGAAGAGTAGACACTAATTATGATGCTTTTACTTTATTTATAAACTTAACAAATTATCACATTTTTTCAGGCAACCATTGAAGGAACAATAAGTACCTAAAAATAATTGTATAAAATTTCAAAGTAATAGTGGAATGTTTTGGTGTACCTCCTCCATCCCTTATTATTAATTAGCTATAATATCATAACGATGCTGTGTATGTTGCATTTACATTTATTTTAAATTTAAATCATGAGATGGAGTAATATGTAGTACTTTAACTATATTTATTGAACTTACAGTAAATTTAGGTACATAATGTACTTAGTCAATTAGAGCTGTTTCATGACCTTAAACTAATTAACCTTTGGTTGACCCTTAATAACTTAATAACATTGCTAATGAAATTTCAGCGTTAAAATTTTAAACATGGTGTAATACATTAATACATTATAGTAATGTGTACATTTATAATTAATTTATGTTTGTTGAGAATTAATTTGTACCTATGTCAAATCTAGTGGGATAGTAAAAAAAATGTATAGGTAGTTCTTCTTCTTACTTTCACTATTCTCGCGTCTATGTAGGTAGGTATGAGAAGTATATCTACTGTTTAAAAAGAGAAACCAGAATAACATGGACCATATATAACCTATAAATATGTTTTAAGGCGGTTCACCAATCTAAAGAATATACACGTACTTGAACTCCTTCCTTAGTCAAAAGAATTATCAAGAAAACAGCACTGCCCATATTACGTTTGCAGTTCTTGATCTTCAGAACATTAAATTTCTTCTACAACAAAGATCAGTGCGTAGTAGCCACAATTGATATCGTATGCATTTACGTATCGTATACAAATTATAGGTATAACTGCGCGAAGGCATCCTTATACATGCAATGTGACGTCACATTTCAGTCTACTATACTACGTGGGTAGTTCGAATACAATATTTTCACGTAACTTTAAGCTGTTGATTACGTCATCTATGTTTTTTTGACTAGTGGTATAGTTTGTAATTAATATTACTCTAGACTCGAACGATCCTAATAAAGGTAGGTATTACATTTCTCTATTATGCACAGCCTTACCTAGGCTAAGTAGCATTGTGCTTCCCACACGATACTTCAGTTTTCTTATACAAAGCTCGAGTAAACGCCCTTACTGTGCCGTAAGCGTAGAAGGTCGGTATTTCCCTGAATGACAATACAGGCCGTCGTTATTGCATATATATTTTGCATAATGCAATGTTCTATTTTCGTACAAGCTCGCTTGTAACACCGCCGTATATCGAATAAGAAAGCTTTAGTGAACAGTTCAGACTTAGACAAACTAGGCCAGGGATGAACGAATCGATAGATAATTATTATACTAACCTATGAATAATTTATCACCTCAGCTCATGTGTGATCTGTATTACTTAAATATGTAGGTACTACTCAAATATGAAGATAAACTAGCGCTTTGGGTTGACAATATTATAAAGACGTAGGTTGACTGGAAGAAATTCCTTTTAGCTTTAAGGCCGCCAATTGTACATCTATACTATTATACATACCGAAAGTTGATTTTTTATGTGAAACTCAGTTTTTCCTTCGAATATATCTTATTAGGGTATGTCAAAACATATTTATAATGCAGTATTATTTGTAATATTTGTTTTTCTTAAAAAAAGTGTATATTTTGCACATCTTGTTAAATGAACATTGTTCCTATTCAGATCACAACACATCAAACGGACATGCCGTTTCGGATATTAGCATGAGTAACAGAACATCTAGCAGTGATAAAGATCAAAGCACGCGAACTTTTACGACGAGAACGATAACCAGTTTCTAAAAGGCTGATCAACACAAAAATTGACTAATCAATTTTATGTCAAGTGCCAATTGATTAGAGATTCGTTTGTTTTCAAACAAACCTAATGTCAATACCAAATAATCATAGATTAGTTAATTTTGCACTGATTAACGTTTCAGAAACTCGAATTGATTTAACAACCATGTTATATGAACAGTTGTGTTAGTTGAACAATGATTCGACGGCCTTTAAGAAACCGGGTGTGAGTGTTGCATTTTCGCAAAATGGGTAAAAATATGTTCCATTGTTCTTCCTATTTTGTTGTCTCAACCAGGCGATCTATTTGTGTCATTCATTACAAAAAATAAAAAATGATTAAATATTATCAACGAACTGTAATAGCAATGCAATGATAGTGGCAAAAAATTTGATAAAATTAAAAAAAAATATAATATTCCAAGTGCATTCAATCGTAGCAAATACTCGTTTTTAAACGAACAGAACTTGGAGTAAGTCGGTCACTGTAGTGTCACTCTGTTATCGAAAACAGTTAGAAACTTGTAGGCAAGCATTTCAAAAATGAAAAGTATAAATAAGATGAACTACTTTGTGTCCGAAATAGAATGTTGATTAAAATTTCGTCGTTTCTTAGTGCGGAAGTTTATTGAACAAACATGAAACTTCTAGATCTTTCTTAGCTTTATAATTAGCCGGCGCGATGGACGTCTACTGCCCAAATATCTTCTCTTTTGTTTCATAGATATCTATTGTTCCACTGTTTTACGTTTTCGCTGTGAAGGACCTGCCTGCTAACGCTGCATTTCCGTTCCTATTTTACCATAACTTTTTTATGGGAGAGGCCTTTGTCCATGTCAGTCGACAGACTTTGGCTAGTGACAATTTCTTTTCTCTTAGCTTATAAATATTTTTTAAGCATTGAATATAGTAATTTTACTATTAAACGCCTACTTTGTAATGGATTTTTGATATGACATAGGTATCAAAATTACAGCTCCAATTTATGCGTAAATTTTAAATAATTAGAATAATTGTATTTAACGTAAATACATAATTACATAACTGCCTATTAATTAGTGAATCTATTAATTAATATCTTGAAAGCTTCGCCAATAAATAGTTAAAGAATTATGTAAGCGTGCCTAGTTCCAAGTTCACGAACACTTTAGAATAATGGCTCTTAGTAATAATATTTTATGACGTCATAAAAACCATTATAACAATAGGGATTGCGTGTCAGATTGGTTTAATAGTATTGACTATATAAATCACTGTTTTAAATCTTAATACTCAGTACCAAACCCAGTAAAAATCTTTTTATATTTGCATATAAAAATGACTTCCTGCCTGATTTTAAGCAGTTATGAATCGTGGACACCGTTTCAATGAGGGTGTTTAGGAAAATTTTCGCTACCAGTTGGCGCTACTTTGGTAAAAGGTCTTCCATTTTGATAGCGCTATCAAAACAAATATTTTTCAGTGTTCAATTCGGAAATTTTAATGTTTATTCTACAAAATAGATAATTCACGTGCTAGGATAATGAATAATAATGATGAATTGCTGAGAGGGATTTCTAAAATGGCGCCAACAAGGTCTCAGCACCGATGTCAAAACGTTGTCAAAAGTTAACCCCTGATTGGCCCAATGTGAAAGTAATAGCCCTAACAGACTACCGCATATGGTGTGCTCCGCACTATCACTTTGGTGCGCAGCGGACCATATTCGATCGTGTGGAGAGCTGTCCGCTGGACATTATTATTATTATTATCTGTTCAGTTTGTGCGATCGTTTGTACGCCCGCACGCGGTGTACTCTACACCAAGTTCGATCGTGTGGATGAAGCACCGGACCGTTTAACGCTTTAGTCGTAAATCTACTTCCGAATGTGTAGCATGTGTCCATTTTTTGTTACATATCAACTCTTGTTTTATCATTGTAATTTGTTCCAAATTATAGAGTATATTTTTCACGAGGATTTTTATTATTTTCTATTTCTTCCACCAGTGCAAATACTCCATTTTCATAATGGCGTCCGAGCGCGATGATGTGAATATTACGGGAAAATATTAATTATGGAAATTTTAGAATTGTACATTCGGATTAAACTATCGATTCGATATGAGGCGATTAACGATTCGTTCGTTTATTTACTAGGGACAAATATACACCAAGCAACAGTTACATGGCAAATATTACATTGGAGTTACTGTAGCAAGCACATAACCCACACTATTGTCCACGTGGAAAGTAGGTAGACATAAAAATATAAAAAGAAAGCGTAGACTACTTCTGCATCGTTTACAATACTCATAATATATTTATTTAAATAGTGTGAAAGAGCAAATAAATAATTTAATTAGTTTTTCAGGTAAATTTCTGCCTTTTTTTTGTTTCATAAGTGGCGGCAGTGAAGTGGCTGCTATTACCAAAAGAAACGCCATTTTATTTTCTTTGGAAATTGTAGACATGACACGAGTTACACATACAACAACGACTAGTCTAAAGAGTAGACTGGACCGTGCGATGAGTTGTCCGGTCGTCTGTTGCGCGGAGTGCACCGTACCATCACTTTGGTGCGGCCGTACCAAATCCGGTCGTCTATTAGCACTTTAAAGTGGCGCCAACTGGTGGCGAATATTTTCCTAAACCCCCTCATTTTAAGCAAGCATTGCAAATTCGTAGCATGATGCCTTCCAAGCAAGCTTAATCGACTACTCGACACACTATTCGACTAAGTATGACTTTGTAAAATGCTTTTTTACTATTAAAACTGAAAAAATCTTTGCTAATATTAAATTCAATAGACGACCGAAACGTAGTTCACAAGTAGTTACGCTTTCGTATAATAATAAATGTAAATAACACATTACAAAGACGATTCATTCAATAACAGACTAATGAAAAATGTAAAGGTAGGTTTTCCCTTCAAATAGATGAAGTAATTTCTTGAAATACATATTTGATTGGCAAAGGTATAACGACACCGCAGAGAATTAAATATCCGTTTGTATTATAAATATAATTAAACTTGTAACTAAAAATTAAAGGAAAGATTAAAGAAAATTAAAGTTATAACTAAGAGAAATTATAACTAAAGATGATTTTCCAATAAAATGGTCTACATAAGTCTGTGATTCTAGAATTAATTAATTTATCTTCTTAATAATATTTATTTATTCATTTTTTATGTACTGCGATGCCGTTAATCTAATTGTCATATTCACAAACTGGGAGTGGTAAAAACCATTAAAACGTAATGCATTCCCGCGCGTGACCAAATAGAATTCACAAGAAACTCGATGAAATGCTACCTGCATTTCGAGAAGAGAATAATCTCAATTTCATGTCCAAACTTGTTAAGTTTGATTAAAGAAAGAAAAATTCAATTGATCAACCTATCGGACAACCTTTTTATCCAATCTACACTCTCTACATTTTCACGTGCGTCGTATGTCCACCTAGTTCAAAGTTATTATCTTACGTTTGCCGTGTCGTGGTTTACTTTAATTATTCTCGTTAGATTGACAATAATATAATTAGGGCGTAAGTACACACTACCTTGGTTGTGACAAGATAACAATATGTCCTGTCACGTGTCAGAAATGTCAACAAATTAATAATTTATTGGACAAGTAATGAGCACACTACTTATAATTATCTAAAGATACTAATATTAAAAATGCAAAAGTAACTCTGTCTGTCTGCTACGCTTTCACGCCTAAACCACTGAACCGATTTTGATGATTATAATATTAGTATAGAGATAGAATAAGCCTTGGGGAATAACATAGACTATCTTCTATTGCGAAAATTGGCTTGAAGGTGTTTATATAGGGAATGAAAGTTAATATGAAAAATGCGATAACGGACATTCACGGGCGGAGCTGCGGGCAACAGCTTGTAATGTATATATTGCGTAAATCAAAATGTACCTATAGAACTACATTAAACAGTAACATATACCAGGAATAGATAAGATTATTCATAAGCTTGTTCATTTGGAGGAGTAAATATTAACAGATTTTAAATATATACCTGATTGATGCTTCTACAGCAATATAGGTATTATTAAAGTAGGTACCTCGTTTCCGCAAGAACGCTGCTGAAACCATCTGATAAGATGTAAAGGCCGGAGATGATGATAATGATAAATCGTAAAACTTGTTAAATCAAATCATTTGTTAGTCTGCTCTGTTATAAATTTATAATGTTGTTATGTATGTACCTACCTACTGTAAGTAATAATGTTTTGAATTACAGATGAAATGGAATGAAAATATGTTTATTTATATAGGTTAATTAAATTAACACTTATGAACGTCAAAGTTTAAAAAATGTCAGCAAATTAACCTACAGCCAGTTTGCTGACGAAGTAGAGCCATGAGAAGAACTGGCAAGAAACTCTGGCCACTCTTTTAATCGCCAGGTTATTACAATTTTTGTAAGTTACAGTTTCAAGTAGCGTGCAAAGTGACACAGGCTTAACTCTATAGGTAATTAATTACTTACAGCTTTCTATGTTGTATAGAAAAAAAAAGTAAAATTTTAAAAATTACGAAACTAACTGCGAGGTAGGTATTTTTTTCAGTTTTAAAAATATTTTTGTATTTGTTGTAGGTGACATTTTGCAACTCTCAGTAATGAGGAAACAACGCATAGAGAGAGATGGACACAAAAAGATGTTTATCAAGGTTCACCTTGTACAAAAAAAGGTTTTAAAAGAATCATCCTTTTCTTAACGTGGGTGTTAAAAGAGTTTACTAGGGACTTTTACAGTAGTAATCCACGCTGGTTTCAGCATGAATGGGTCGGATCGACCGGGGAAGTACTACCCTCTCATAGAAGATCGACGTAAGAGTAGTAGTATCCGTACTACGGCGTTTCGTTCGGTGAGTGAGAGTGCCGGAGGCTCAATTTCCCCCCTCTTCTCTTTCCTCATCTCCCTCATTCCCTTCCCCTACCCCATTAGTTCCCAGCCACTATAGTGGAGGCCACCATACCAGCAGTTCAAGACGATAGCTTATGGTATGGTAGTCACCACTTCTGGATTCCACTGACTGCTTACCATCAGGCAGGGTGGAGTCACATTGGTAGGCTAAAATAAAAAAAAATAAAAAAAATGCTAAATTACGGACAACAGGGAAACTTCTGTACTAAATGCAGTCACCAATAGGTCTACTAAGTGTGGTTACTCGTCCCTTTAAGGAAATGAATGCCATGAATATTTCAGGCTGATATGTTGACTGCATGATTGCGGATAATTTTAGCACTCATAAAAATAATTTCAATAAAAATCGACTTCAAAACTATACATATGCTGTACAAACTCAAACAAAAAGAAAAAGTAGAATTCCTTAATAACTTGAACAAACTAAAACATCGACTATGTATATTTTATGTTTTTGTTAATTTTTTCCTAAAATGCTGAACCAATTGCCATAAAATTTATATGCGACAGAAGAATTATTATAATCCAATTATAATTGGCGGAGAAATCGCGTAACAAACATACAGAACTATACGACCCGAATTAAAAACCTCCTCTTTTTTAAATTCGGTTAAAAATGAAGTTTTATAGCATAAATTGTAGCTACAATTTATGCATACAGCTTATTTTGTACCCTAGGGTACAAAATAAGCTGTATGACATTATTTTGAACTCAGTCACTGGAATTAAATGCAATAGTTGGTATTGCATGTCAATAATTTTTTACAAGTATCAATTAACTTCAGGTTAATAACCTTATGGCTCGTTGTATGTATTATAATTACTTACCTTACATACATAGGTACTTACTTACACTTAAACATAATATATGTACTAAGATTAGTGTTCACATATTTTTAAACACCTCCTTGACCTCGGCAGTCAGGTAAAAAAACGTTAAAATTACAAGTCACCGCTAATTATTTTAGTTTAGGTACGAAGTAATTATTTCCATACCAATTTAACCTACACTACTTGTAGAGATAGTAACGCCATCGTCATAGCACAGTACAATATCAAAATCTAAAGCATTGAAGAAAATAGAGATAGTAATAGAGAAAGTAATCTTAGCTGTGTTAGATTTGTTTGAAAGCATATCACATTTTTATTTAAAAATTCTAACCTGTCAATTTAGTAGTAGGACGATGGTTAACTTAGACCTATAAATATATTCTATTCTGTGCTTAGATTTGAAATTATCGCCACAAAACTATTAGGGTAACTTAAATACATCAATAAATTGGCATATTTTGGTCACGTGATGCGTAACACCAAAAAGTATGCGTTCCTTTAACTTATTAATAATATTATGCAGGGTAAAGTGGCAGTTAGAAGGAGGCCTGGCCGCAGAAGGACATCATGGCTCAAAAATCTTCGACAATGGTTTGGCAAAAGCACGCGTTTCCTGTTTAGAGTACCGGTATCCAAGATGAAAATTGCCATAATGATTGCCAACTTTTAAACTCAAACTCAAATTCAAAGCATTTATTTCATTTTGATCATAGAGTATGATGCTTATGAAAAGTCTAAATTACATGAAGTCAGCTAATTAACCTACAGCCAGTTCGCTGACGAGGTAGAGCTGTGAGAAGAACTGGCAAGAAACTCACGCCACTCTTTTCAATCGCTAGATAATTTCAATTTTATGTACGAGTTAACAATTTTAGCACATCAACGCAACCAAAGAACCATACAAAGTAACCAAGATTTAAAAAAGAAAAAAGAGGATTTCAATTATTTTTAATATTAATTTGACTACATATTTTAATTAAAAAAGTAAATTCATCTCCCGGTCATATTGAACGACAAGGTAAACTGGTTTAAGTATTACATGTATGTATGCCATGCCAAGATTGACCAGTCATTCGCAAGGGATTTATTCGCAAGGAGACGGCACACTAAGAAGAAGATCAATAAATTGGCTTCAATGGAACCAATTTTGCCCTGATTATGGCTTATTTCAGGGTTTAAATAAAGTTTAATGGAACAAATTATACAAAATGAGCTATACGCCATTATTTTAAACTCGGTCACTGGACTAACTGCAATAATTGGTGTTGCATGTCTGTAAAAACTTTACAAACTTTAATATAAATTGTTTAGATTAATAACCTTATGCAATAGGCATGTAGAATTCTGTAAGCATAAGGTAATTGTGGGATGTACAGAGGACATAGACTTCAGAGCTTCAAAGTATAATAAATAACAATAAAAAGTCTATTCACACCATTAAGAAAATGTTACTTTTTATAAAAACCTATATCTATTAGCAATTATAAACTTCTTTTTTATTATTGTCGCTAATAATAACTTAATTATTGTCGAAATACGTAAAAATAATCAAACTGTTTCAATTAGCAGAAGTTCATATTCACAACAAAACAAAATAATTGATTTCTTATAAAAGGAGCCTTCTTTGCTAGTCTTTTAATAATATATAAATTTCAAGATAGAGATGAACAAGATTACCTGCTTATAGGTCGTTGACCCTTGATAGCTGACGAAAGAAAGCAAGAAATATTTCATTATACTAAGCTCCTTTGTAAGGTTATGAGAAAAGTTAAGACCGTCTGAGATATGAGTATAAGTTTATTTAAAATTTATACTATACAGCCTTTACAGTATGAATACCTTCCTGACTGCAGACGTTACGGTTGTTTAATGCAAAAATTAAAAATTCTGTTGTATATCGAACGATTTGTTTGAGATTATAAGATACTAGTTTTTTAAAGTAATACTTTTCACTGGTTTCATTATGAATTGATAGACCGATAAGATAAGATTTTACCTTCTAAATATCTAACAAAATCTATATAAAAATCTACCGTGAAATAATAGTACCTAAGTATCCATCCTGCACTGCGTGCGGTGAGTGAGTAAGAGCATCTATGACCCAATTATCCCCTTCATTATTTGCTTTTCGTTATTTTTCCTCAATTCTTCTCCTCGCATTCATTCTTCGATTATGTTTTCTTAACATTTTTTTTACATGGCTTAAAAACCAGCTTACATAGATAGGTTGGTACTTTACTAGTTTTCAGCACCGAAGTATAAAAGTTTAAAAAATTTAAAACCTGATATTTATCCATTATGTCATAAGCAATAGCTAGGGATATTAAACTCGCAACTAGCTGTGCAAAATCATAGGTGTGACGTTGGAAATTACACTTAATTGGCTTGTTGACTCGTGTCATTCAGTAGTAGACTGTCTTAGGTAAATAGAACAGTAGGTAGTTAATTATTCTACAATATAATATGTTGCCGCAAATACTGGTCTAACAACAATAAGTATAAATATTTTAAAAAGATTTTAAAATGTACTTATTATGAGGCTAAAACAAAATACATACGTTTGTTATTTCAACTCAAACTTGTAACTTTAACGCGTTCAGTCGAAAACTAAACATTAATTGTTTTATCTTTTATAAATTAAACAATAACAATAGATAGTATTGTATCTATCGAACTCGTTCGTGCTTTCGTGCATCAAACAAACTTACGAATACGTATCAAACAAACTTCAGTATAAGTGAATAAATTGGAACAAGGCCGAGCGTCGAGGCCCGTCGGCGTCTACTGCCACCGCGATGTCTGTCTTTCACATGTAAAATCGATATAGTAGCAACGATCGCATCGACACACGACATAATAATACGAAAATCAACAATATAAAATAATTTTGCCTACCTCAAATCGAATCAGCTTGCAAGTATTTCAATCTTGCGGGAACGATACACTAACCAACTTGAACGGTTTATTTAAACTGTTATCGAATGTCGTTTAATACCAATGAACAAAAAAATTAACTCCACACTGCACATGCACATGCCCCGCGCGCCTATACATCTTTTGCACTGAAGACATAGTCACAAGTTATTGATGTAAAAAGTTTTAGTCGCGCGCTTACCGTATTTGTCACACATAATAATAGCGTTATCTTATCATGAACATTTACATCAAATTCTATTTAAATTAAATAATTTGTACTTACCTAAGATTTAAATTATGATAGTTTTGAAGATGGACAATTCCGGTAATTTCTTTGTGTTTCACAAATGTACAAAAATCTACTATCGATTACAACTTGAAGAGTTTTCAAAAGTTCTCAAAACACTAACTTACCGACAATCCTGGGTTGCAGCCGGAGGTGATCGAATTCTTCCTGAACTTTGGGACGCAGATCTGCATCGAACTCTTGCCTTTAGGTGGACCAGCACACCCGTACTCATCACTCCTGTCGTTCCTAGTCAGATTAATGTTGTTGGTGTTGTTTACTTTGACCAATATATTGCAAGTTTGCGACGCGATTTGGAAAAGGCCTTCCTCTAGGTTTCTTTTGTTGTGGTACTGTCTGTTGAAATGGAGGTAGTCCCACCAGGAAGGCATTTTCTTGAATGAGACGTGTGTAGTTGCGGAGCTGTTCGCTTGATACGAGCGTGCGTCCGACGGCGGCGCGCTGTTCTAATGCCGGCTTTATGTTAGACTCAATGTGGGCTTGCGCGTTAAATTTTACTTTTTGACTTCGTACTGTCGCGGAGAAAGTGTACAATATTGTTTATATTGAAACTAAATTTAGTTGGGATTTTTCTTTATTTTACCTTAGTATATCGAAATGAAATGAAATGAAATGAAATGAAATGAAATGAAATATATGTTTATTCATTTAGGTTAATTAAATTAACACTTATGAACGTCAAAGTTTACAAAATGTCAGCAAATTAACCTACAGCCAGTTCGCTGACGAAGTAGAGCCATGAGAAGAACTGGCAAGAAACTCAGGCCACTCTTTTTAATCGCCAGGTTATTACAATTTTTGTAAGTTACAGTTTCAAGTAGCATGCAAAGTGACGCAGGCAATACACTTAACTCTATAGATACTTAATTACTTACAGCTTTCTATGTTGTAAAGAAAATTAAAAAGTAAAATGTGTGCTTTACAGGTTGCCTCAATTTGCATATTGCTACAAAAGGTAAAGGCAACATGTGAACTGTGATAAATGTTTCTATGTAGATATTATATAAACTGTTAATTTTTGGTATAAGTATAAAGTAAGATGAACTTAATTTACCACAGGAGTTCACAATGTACCTCTATTTCACAAATCACAATGTAAAAAAAATATTAAACTAATCAATGTAATAACTTAATATCTAAGTGAAATTAACATATTTTTATAGGTAGGTAGTTAATATTAACCAAAATACAATTGCAAAGCAAATATGACATTGAAAAGTTATGGGGCGCGGATTTGGACCTTTAACTTTGCATGTTGCTATTCTTAAATTTTAGCGAGCTTTTGAGAAACGAACTAATCACTCACTATCTAAGCCCAATTCACATCTCATCTATTCATCTATTTATTATTTATTATCTCAACATATCTTTTTAACACATATATATTACACAAATAAAAACTATAGATATAAATAATATGAATATCTGTAGTAAATAATATTGGTGAACAATAAAGTGTTTTTTATTTTATTCTACTCTGTTCTAAACGCCTAAGTAAATGTAATTTATAACTATACGCATTGTAGCTTAACTAAAAAAAGGCACATTCAAAAATATTTTTACACAAAAAAGGAATTTATGATGTGTAAAGAGTTTAGTACTTAAGTACTTAAATTTTCATAGGCACTTATCCGATAAACATTTAATTTATTTATTAGTTATTACATTGATTAGTTTAATATTATATCAAAAGTGTTTTTTTTATTAAATTTGCTGTTTTCGGGTTCTCTTCTTGTTTGACGAGAGCCTTTTCAAAGAAATGCGTGGAGATATCAACGTAAAATTAATATAACATAGGTAATAGTAGATTGTTAGCCTAGGGTTGAAAAGAATCAATTCCCGAGGTAGTTAGACGCGTAGTTATCGCGGGTAAAACCGCGCTGCGGCAATCCTTGTTGCCAATAATTGTTCATTATTTTGTTTGTTGTGAACGCGACTATAAAATGCATAATGTTACTACCTACATGGAGAATTTAGAAAAAAGAGATTAATACTAGTAAAATATAAATAAGCAGTTATCTAGTTGACTGGGAATAAAATATAAAGATTTCTATAAGAAGCCCTCTTATATAAACAAAATATTAGCCCTAGTTAAAATATAAGATAGGTAGGTACTCGTAGATTCTAACATTTTCCACTCAAAAATAATGTTTGAGAAGGCCGTGTTCCATTTTCACTGACCGATACTTAACTGCTGTTCGTAGGCCTCGATATTTCTGGTAAGATACTATTTAGGTTTTTATTAGAACTCTTTGTGTGAGACACGATACTTTAGTAGATACTTATGCCTCCCTATATGTATAGTAAGACAAAAGGTAGGTATTTGTGATAACCAAAAAAAAACAACTTGAAAGCGATGAAAAACATAGCTTGGTGGTTTTCCGATTTTGTTTGTATAATACATATATACTACGGCATCCAGTTTGACTCGTCAAGTGAGCCATAATGTATCCTTGTCTTGCCACCTTCATTGATAAAAAAAAATAGTAGATTGTTAGCCTAGGGTTGAAAAGAATCAATTCCCGAGGTATAGTCCGAGTAGGCATTGATTCTTTTACCCGTGGCAAACACTCTACTTTTCATTTAGAATATGAGGAAAATAAAACTAGTTGTTTATCTAAACTATTTATTGATAATAATATATTAGTAGTCCTTATTTAAAATTAATAGTCAAATTAGGACAATTCGTGAAGAATTTCGTTATAAAAAGATTTTCTATGACACAATTTGCCTCGTCTGTAATGGAATCTGGTGTCAATATTTCGCTTGAACTCATTTTTGATATTCAATTCAAATCTTAGCACAAAAGTCCGTCACAGATACATACATAACAGATTTTAGTATCTCGCCAATTTGTGTTGACTTTTTAAATTTTAAATAAGGAACTCGCCGCTCGCCGCGTAATTGTCGCGGCACTCGCGGCTTACTCCGCTCAAAGAAGTTTGCGCTAAATTCACACTGGCTGTTTAGAAAGTCATGCATGACATTTTTTAAATTAGTTTTTTTTTTACAAGAAACTCTTCACAGCTGACAGCAGTTCTAGTTTTAAACTTATACAAATTTGTATGAGTTTTTCCCTCCCTATGAAAGGAAAGCAGCATTTTCCACCCAAAAATCAAATCAAAATAACACTACTTTCCGAGTATGAGAAATGAAAAAAATGTTTAACGACAAGTTTAACTATTTAGTTTTGTTCTTTGCGATTAGTACTTTTATCTTTTTATTCGATTTAAGTTCGTATTCGGCAAACCATCATGAATCTACATACTTACAAGTTTATGGAGAACCCTAATGGCGCGGCGCGAGTTCTTACTGTATGCCTGCCCGCGTAAGTGTTTTTAAGCGTCTTTAAATTTTCTCTCAGTTTGTTTAAAATTTTATGTGTTAAATATTGTTAGACTTTATTTTCATAACTTATTATCTATATATAACACATGCATGGTATTGTACCGCTTATAGATATAATCTATAAGCGGTACAATACCATGCATGTGTTTTTATACAACGTTAATTATACCTACATATGAAACTATACTTTTGAACTAAAACTTATATAGATAGGTAATCCTGTTCATATCCATTTCTAAAAAAACTAAAGTCTTTACCGTTTTGTTTCTGTGACATTACGTACTGCAAGATTACAATCGTACTAGCAAATTCTATTTACGATACTTATCTACAAGATAGTACCTACTGTTTCTTATTGGGGGTCAGAGACCTCTCAATTTGACGACTTACATTGCCTGTTCTTTTAACCCAAAACATACCTCTATATTTTCGTGTCATTTTTGGGAATAAAGTATTTTGAATAAAAAATGATTTGGAATATAAAACTTTATTACTTGGCTACTTAATCTAAATAAAGGTACTTACCAAAAAAAAGTGTATCACGTTTATCTTCGTTAACTTTCATAATTCGTATACTACTGAATATAGGTAAATAGGTAATACGTGGTGAAGAAATGGGCAAAAGATAGACAATTTTTAATGACAGTCATTAGTTAACATTAAAATGCCATTTATTTGACTCCTAAAAAAAGCATAAATTGACATTTGAAAGAGACAAATGGTACAATTTTTTTATATGGAAGCTTTTGTGTCCTAAAGGTAGTTCAGAAAAAAAATCCGTATTCTATAAAATATGTCCTACTTTCTTTCTTTAAAATTAGTAAAATTAAACAAAGGTCAAATACGAATGTTATATTGCAATCTATACTATTATACGAGTATAAAGCGGAAGAGTTTGTTTGTCTGTTTGTTCGTTTGTTTAAACGCGCTAGTCTCTGAAACTCACAGTCGAAATATACAAAATCTTTTTTGCGTATAATAGCCCAGTTCTTGAGGAAGGTTATAGGCTATATAATATCACGCTACTGGCGACGAGAGCAGAGCAGTAACCAAAGACTGCTGCGAGAAGCTAGTTTAAAATAAGTGTTGCAAACTACTTTATTCTAAACCAATACTTGATCAAGCAACAGGCGACCCGTCCCGCCTTAGTAAAAGTGAAAAAAAAAAACTTTTTACTTTCCCGTGTTTATCTAGAATAATATGCATTTATTAACAACCAATCTTTATTATATCTTTATTATTCATAGTGGAAATCGTATCGAAAGACACAGAAAAAAACAATGATTTTGCTTTAAACTATTATGAAATGAACTCATCTAAACTAATATTTTAAAGAGAAAAGATTAGATTTTTTGTATGTTTGTTTGTTTGCAAAAATTTAACTTATAATATACGTTACCGATTTAAAAAACTCTTTCATCTTTAGATATCAATAAATGAAGCTGGTAACATAGACTATATTTTATTACGTTTAATATATTTTTTTCAGTCATTTTGTGAATGTTAATACATATTCTAAACGCCTTTGAAAAATCTGAATGATGAAATACGACACTATTGCAATTATATTTTCTGTAGGCGTTTGTAGTGTTATTGAATGAAATTTTTGATACCAAAGCGACGCGAGGGCGGACGTCTAGTTATCTTATAATTAGGTAAGCAAGTAGGTTTTCAGGTCAATTCCACTTTTCTCATCGACGATACATTCCGCAGGTGGATTATTAATTAACTCTTTTTTATTGACTTTTCGACCAACTTATGATGTCTACATTAGGGAATACCAAGTGGTCAGTAAGACACGCGACTTGAAATATTAAGTGATGTCTGTATCCAAACAGTTTAAAAACTTAATTTTGGACAGTTTTTATATTATGCATAATAAGTTTTTTTATATTATCCTACCAAAATGACTCTACTCTGCCTGATTGTAAGCAGTACTGCTCTCATCTTTGGGATAGCTCTGCACAGTACTTACTGGCTGCACTCGATAGGTTGCAGCGGCTCACAGCCCATATCATCGAGAGTCATCGGAGACATCGCCTCAATGACCATCTTCTATCGCCTTTACCACGGAGTGTTCTGAAGTGCTCTTTGAATTAATCCCACCCTCTCCCTTTTTGTACAGAACGACACGTTCGGGACTGAAGTGCCACCCTTTCACAGTGGAATCTAAAGGGTCTCGAACCAAACGGTTCAGCACTTCATACTTTTGTAGCTCAATTAAAGCTTGAAACTCTTTAACAGCTGCATCTCACTAAGCCACCATAGTGGAGGCCACCATAACAGTAATTTTGAGTTTTGGATTGGTGTCCACCACTTCTGGATTCCACTGACTGCTTACCATCAGGTACAGCGGAGTCACTTTGGTAGCCTAATATAAAAAAAAGAAGAATCCAGAAGTGGTGTAGACCATTCCATAGGCTATCATGTGTAACTGCCTGCATCCACTACAGCAACCTTATGCAATCCTTTTTGTTTGACGTTTGGTAAAAAAATCCGCGATCATAATTGAAAGAAAACATAAAAACATTAATAAATTCGTTAACATATTCGAGGGCGTGTTACAAAAACTTTTAATTAAGTAGTTAATTATTTACTAGTAAAATACCTACACCATCTGTTGCCCCGGATCAATGACCTGAAAATATTTTAACCATTTTGTGGAAATTTCTTTAAGGCTAGCGTGAAATTTAGAGTTATGACTTCTATTACAATTTAATGCGGTTCAACATAAAATAAAGTCCACGAGCATTTTGATCAAACATGTTTCGCTCTTATTATTACAATTTATTTTTAAGCGTAAAGTAAGTACCTACCTAAGTAAAAGATAGAAAATAATATAATATTAATTATTAGACAAAAAACAAAAACCGACACCAAAACTATTTCGTCACCAAAGACATCAACGCGTTGTTTTACATCTCATTACTCTTTGTATCATACGTTTTTAAAAAATATAAAACTAAAATCAAACTGCTGAACCATTTTTTATAAAAATAATATTGGATCGATTTCAGAGTATACTTTTTTTAATAAAAGAAGAATTTTTCAAATTGGTTTATAAATGAGTTCTGCGGTAACACAAATACAAAAAAAATACAATCCAAATTAAGAAACTCGGTCGGTTGAAAATGACAATTACCAGTCTGCAGATGCTCACTGCTGAAAAGCAGAGACTATCGCAGAAACTTTTTCAAAAATCTAACTCTATCAGCTCGTACGTATACAACCTACTGCTAAGATTATGTCGCCTAACAATGAAATTTATACAAAACGCACTCTATGCCCGAATTACACAATAAAGCCTTGTGTAACAATCTTACTTAAAATATTATTTTAAATACAAGTTCTGCTATATAAGAATAACATATCAGAATTATTAAAATAATATTTGTGAATCAGATAGAATCCTTCGCTTCTACAACATTGTTATTCCGTTTTCTAAGTCCTAGGCACATACTACGTTCCTAACGTTTAGAGGGCACCTTCCAACATCGTTACATTCACGGGAAATTATGGGAAGGCTTCGAACAAATAGGCAGCGTTAATAACAATCTGAGTTTTGTGATGTTTGCTTACCAACACAAACGTATAGCTGACCTACAATGGGGTTATGACCTTTGTAACCCGATAAAGAATCTTTTAATTTGTGAGTGCTAAATAGTGCATAAAACAAGAAAATAAAATTTATACAAGTCAAATGCGCATAGAAAATCATTAATCCTATAAAACTTACAATATAACAAAATATTCATAATTATTTCAAATACTTAGAAAACTTTAGTACCTACTAAGTATGTGTTGATAATGACAGATCATTCGAAATGTTCTAATTTCTTCCAAACAATCTGCGTAGAACTCGTAGACACTCGTAGATCTCGTAGCCCGAAGCAAATTTTTCATCGTAGCTTTCGTAGCGCGGAGCTACAATCTTTCCTATTGCACGGATTTGTGTCCATAAAATTTATGCCGCCCATACTCATGGTCAAAGTGCTAAGTCACACTCCTGGGTCCAACCGCGTGACAATAAAAAAGCCCTCAGTCTACAAACTGTCCCATAAGGAAATTAAATCCTGACACACTGATTTTGCCCGACTGACGAAGTCAAGGGGGGGGGGTTATGTTTTTCGAGCGTATGTATGTATGTATAGCTATTTCTTAGGCACGCTCTACAGCCTGAAACATATTATTATGAGGTGTCATTAGGTATATTCGTGTTGGGTGTGGGAGTGGGTATATAAAATTTCAGTTTCTTTCTTTTCAGTTTGTTTTAGGCAGGCGAGTTTTTTTGTTTTTGATCCGATTAATATTATAAATGCGCAAGTTTGTATGTGTGAGCGTTTTTACCACTTAGCGCCTAAACGGCTGAACTGATTTCGATGAAAATTGGTATGGAGATAGATTTGGTGCCGGAGACGGACATAGCCTACTTTTCATCTCGAAAATCGGTCTAGTTCCCGAGGGATACAACAAACCATATTACATACAAAATATTTTACGCGCGGGTAAAACCGCGCTGCGGCAAGCTAGTTTAATAATATATTTTGCTTGTTGCCAATAATTGTCAATAATTGTCGACTACAAAATGCATAATGTTACTACATGTAGAATTTAGAAAAAAGAGATTAATACCAGTACAATATAAATAAGCGGGTATCTAGTTGACTGGGGATAAAATATAATGATTTCTTTATGAAGCCCTCTTATATAAACGAAATATTAGCCCTAGTTAAAATATAAGATAGGTAGGTACTCGTAGATTCTAACATTTTCTACTTAAAAATAATGTTTGAGAAGGCCGTGTTCCATTTTCACTGACCGATACATAACTACTGTTCGTAGGCCTCGACATTTCTGGTAAGGTACTATTTAGGTTTTTATTAGAACTCTTTGTGTGAGTCACGATACTTTAGTAGATACTTATGCCTCCCTATATGTATAGTAAGACAAAAGATAGGTATTTATAACCAAACAAATAACTTGAAGGCGATGAAAAACACAGCTTGGTGGTTTTCCGATTTTGTTTGTATAATGCATACATACCCACACACACTACGGCATCCAGTTTGACTCGTCAAGTGAGCCATAATGTATCCTTGTCTTGCCACCTTCATTGATAAAAATTAATATTCAATTCAAATCTTAGCACAAAAGTCCGTCACAGATACATACATAACAGATTTTAGTATCCCGCCAATTTGTGTTGACTTTTTAAATTTTAAATATGGAACTCGCCGCTCGCCGCGTAATTGTCGCGGCACTCGCGGCTTATTCCGCTCAAAGAAGATTGCGCTAAATTCACACTGGTTGTTTAGAAAGTCATGCATGACATTTTTTAAATTAGTTTTTTTTTACATAAAACTCTTCACAGCTGACAGCAGTTCTATTTTTAAAGTTCATTCCGGCCCGAGGGTAGGAATGAATTTGTATGAGTTTTTCCCTCCCTATGAAAGGAAAGCAGCATTTTCCACCCAATAATCAAATCAAAACAACACTACTTTCCGAGTATGAGAAATGAAAAACAATTTTCTCACCTCGTACGTGGGTAAGTAATATAAATAACTCATTTAACATGCACTGGCAGTAACTTTTAAAGTCAAGATGTTTATTTTGTAAATATCAACGTTCGAAATAATTTTGTAACCTAAACAAAAATAACAGATATAAAGTGACCTTGCACAAACTCATTGCCATAGACAGCATAATATCATGACTATTCATGGCTCATAATAATACCTACCTGTAATTATGTCCATTACACCTTTACCCCTACTAAAATATTTACACTGTTGTGTGAGCACTGAGTAAAAACATTGAAAACACTGTTTATTTTTGCCCCAAGGTAAGGGTTATTTGTGTTTGTAATGTAGAATACACTGTTAAACAGGACTTGTTCTCTAGTAAATTGTTTTAAAGCGCCATTAAACTCTTTAACGAGTTTCAATTAAATATCTCGTAAATGTATATTATATACGATTAGGCTTGATTAAAAAATAAATGCGTTGCCTCACAATGTCCAGCACGCTCATAAAACTATACTTAACACAAAAGTTGAAGGGTCTAGCAGCAAGCCAGACCCTTCCTATCTATATATCTTTGCTATCTTTGCTATAATTTTAGCTACCTCTTCATTAAGCATATTATTTAACAAAATCTTTGGTCCCTCCATTATGACGTCAAGTTGGAGGAACCATAACGATAGACTGCTGATATACCTACTGCTCCCTAGATTGTTCTAGTTAGTGTTTTAATACCTTAATTCTACTTTAATAATATTGATTTGGATTGATCGATACATTTATAATTTTAAAAATATCGACTAATACAAGTTGGTCGTATGGCTCATCTTAACACAGCCAACACCGCGAACTGAAAATCTAATTATATGACGAATTAGTCGGTAATTAGTCGACATTAAACATAAAATTTCAGGATTCTACGGCTCTCCGTTCAAAAGTTATATGGGGATATTGGTGGCTATGCCAAACTGAGCGCTTAGGTTGGCACAGCCATACTGTATGGCGAAAACCATATGCGTAGCAAGTATCTGATTATGCCCAGAGTTAGTTGGCAATTAGTCAAAATTAGTCGCTAAATTCCAGAATTTTGTCTTGTCCTTCTGAAGCAAGATATTTGAATTATTTTTTACATAAATTTAGCAATCGAAGTACAGTCAACGCCATAATGATTAATTGAATGAACAAAATAAATAAAAATACATGTTACTGTATATTTTGAGTGACTAATATCTTTTCGTTCCACAAACATAGTTTATTATGTAATATTAGAATGTAATATTAGAATAACATTAGGGAATGTGGAAGTAATGCAATGACTGTTCTTTAATACTATTTTCTATATTAAATACGAAAATCTGATTGTAGGTATACCCACTTCATTTCCATACGGCAGTAGCAACAGAATTATTAATGAAAAAGATAGAGTTTTAGTTTTAAACAATTAATCCATTTAAATATCAAGATCAAAAGTATGAAACTGAACATAGAATCTCCCCCTTTTTGGAAATCGGTTAAAAAGATTATTTTCTATAATTCTATGATTTTATAAAATTAAATTCACTTGTTATCAATAGAGTTTTTAATATAAATATAACAGATAAGTATATCTATCTTCAAAAAAATGTATGTAAAGGATCGCTCGTACATAGAATACATATGAGGATATAATTGGGACCTATATCAATGCAAATTGCACCTATAACAATGATTGTTAAAATGTTTGTCTATTTGTTTATCTATTTATTTGTTTGTCTGTGCGTTTGTTCATTCTAATCTCGAAAACGGCTTATCCGATATAGATATATGGTTTTCACTAATACATTATGGTAAGCTTCACTTAACATTTAGTGTTTGTTTCATGTCAATAGGTTCATAAATAAAAAAGTTATGCGAATTTAAAGAATCATGTCGAATATTTGTTAATTTACGATAATTTACCAACGAAACCTTATAGAAGCAGAGATTTTAACAGGGTGATAGTGTTTTTATACCTCGGATTCCTCTCATTCCGAACAATTGTCCTTTTAGTTTTAAACGAGTCCAGTTTACAGTGAGCTCATATTTCGCGATGACAATTAACAAAATCCAAGGGCAGACACTAAAAGTTGTGGGTGTGGATATAAGTAACGGGTGGCGCAAAAGTAAAGACCCTATTTGGTTCAGCTATAACATTTTTTCTAAATTAGAAAACTAGATTTAGATTTTTTTAAATGTATATTTGTGCCATTAAATTTCGTACCATTAGGATTTAAAGATGATGTCTTTTAAATGGTGACCTCCAGAGTTGATACACATTTGAGCCCTATTTATGACATTTTGCATAACTTGCCGTAACACTTCCTGCGATATGTTCGTTATTTCTTGACGAATGTTTTCTTTTAGAGCTGCGAGAGTCTGTGGCTTGTTCACATACACCCGAGATTTCAAAAAACCCCAA
Organism: Parascotia fuliginaria; assembly: GCA_963082885.1. Classification (NCBI taxonomy): domain Eukaryota; kingdom Metazoa; phylum Arthropoda; class Insecta; order Lepidoptera; family Erebidae; genus Parascotia; species Parascotia fuliginaria. The sequence continues at coordinate 4,366,876 of OY720180.1, read as the reverse complement.
AGAAAGAAGTCTGGACTGGTCAGATCGGGTGATCTTGCAGGCCAAGGCAAATCGCCAAAACGAGAGATAACTCGGCCTGGAAAAGCGTCCCTCACTAAGTCCATAGTGTCGCGCGCTGTGTGTGCCGTAGCGCCGTCTTGTTGAAAGCAGATGTGCTCCAGCCCCAATCCGTCCAAACTGGGTATCAAAAACTCACGTAACATGGTTCTGTAGCGTTCTCCAGTGACAGTAATCGCATTGCCTCCAGCGTCTTCGAAAAAATAGGGTCCGATCACTCTGTCAACACAGATGCCACACCATACAGTAACTTTTAGTGGGTGTAGAGGTGTTTCTTGAATAATGCGCGGATTATCAGTGCCCCAGAACCGAGTATTCTGCTTATTGACATGCCCTGAGAGATGGAAATGGAAACGCAGGAAGTGTTACGGCAAGTTATGCAAAATGTCATAAATAGGGCTCAAATGTGTATCAACTCTGGAGGTCACCATTTAAAAGACATCATCTTTAAATCCTAATGGTACGAAATTTAATGGCACAAATATACATTTAAAAAAATCTAAATCTAGTTTTCTAATTTAGAAAAAATGTTATAGCTGAACCAAATAGGGTCTTTACTTTTGCGCCACCCGTTATTAGCTGTTTTTCGCACGGTCAGCTTTATGTGGCTCTGTCACGTGTTAGCAATCCTAACAGCCTGTATGTTTTGATCCTCGATGGCTTCACGTCTAATATCGTATAAAGAATATAGAGAAATATTACTGTAAAGTATTGTTTTTAACTTTCCTGTTGGTACCATACCTAAATGACGATTTTTAAAATCCTTAAGATATATCCAAAAAATGCTGTCCAAAGTCACTATTCCACGCGGAGGAAGTCGCGGGCACAGCTAGTGATAAATATTATTGATTCATACATACATGTCTCCGACTGTACATAACCTAATTGTGTAAAATAGAAACAATTTCAAATATCTTGCTTCAGAAGGACCGACCAATTCTGGAATTTTGCGACTAATTTTGACTAGTTACCAACTAATTCGTCATGTAATTAGATTTTCAGTTCGCGATGGTAGCTGTGCCAAGATGAGCCATACGACCAACTTGTATTAGTCGATATTTTTAAAACTATAAATGTATCGGTCAACCCAAATCAATATTATTAAGAATAAAGAATAAAGAATAAAGAATAAAGAATATTTATTTTGCTCAAAACATGGTAGAATTATGGTATTAATACACTAACTAGGTAGAACAATCCAGGGAGCAGTAGGTATATCAGCAGTCTATCGTTTTGGTTCCTCCAACTTGACGTCATAATGGAGGGACCAAAGGTATTGTTAAATAATATGCTTAATGAAGAGGTAGCTAAAATTATAGCAAAGGTAGCAAATAGTAGATTAATGGTTTTAATCTTTTGTATATGTATGACAGACATCCAAGACTTGGTACCTTCATCTTGACGCACACGCCCCGCCTCACACGGACTTTCCACTATGCTCACTGCTGCCAGTCATTATTTCGCGATAAAAGATAGTCTATGTTGTTACCCAAGGTCTATTCTATCTCTCTACCAAATTTCATCAAAATCGGTAGGTACAGTGTTTTAGGCGTGAAAGCGTAACAGACAGACAGACAGACAGAGTTATTTTCGCATTTTTAATATAAGTATGGAAGTAGGGATTAAATTAACCATATTATGCTACACCTACCCACGTCTTTTAGTAAAATGTCAAATAATAAGTGATAGCACAGGTAATAGAGGTAGTTAACAAGACCTATCCATCTAGGAGTAAGACAGGGAGATGTTATAGGTATCACCGAAACTGTTTACAGTGCAGCGGCACTGGAGAACGTGTTCAAGCTTCAGATCTGGAATGGACGTGGCATCAATATAAACGGCAAGTACATCACTCACCTTCCATTCGCGGGCGATATCGTGGTCACGGCTAAGACCGTGTGGAGAACCTCAGTGCAATGCTCGAGGACCTCAGTAGAGTCTCTCGACAAGTGGGCCTAAAAATTAACATGGACAAGACTATAAAGCCATGACCAATGTCTTTGTTACACCCATTCATATTACGGTCGGAGGCTCGATGCTCGAATTCATTGACGAATACATCCTATAGATACGATTTCGAGAAAAAGGTCACTCGTCGTATGAGACAGCTGGGCAGCGTTCGGTGTAGCCGTAACATATCTTCTCTTCCGCACTAGCGCAGTGTCTCAAGATAGGTCTTTGACCACTGTGTGTTGCCAGCGATGAATGACATACGGAGCAGAGATGTGGTCGCTAACTATGGGTCTTGTCAGAAGACTCAAACGAAGAAATCCGCAGGCGAACCAAAGTAACTGACGTAGTTCGCAAAGTTGCTTCTCTGAAGTGGCAATGGACAGGACACATAGCTCGCAGAACTGACGGCCGTAAAGGCAGAAAGGTTCTAGAGTGACGACCACGAACCGGAAGACGCAGCGTGGGCAGACCTCTCAAGGTGAAGCAACAACCATAAAAGGGTGGCGGGCAACCGATGGATCGGCCCGCCACCCTTTTATGGTCTAGCCACGGTGACGAAAATTGGGGGAGGCCTATGTCCAGTGGTGAACGTCTTTTGGCTGATATGAATAAGTAGATAATGGGATAAGTACCTACTTCAACGAAATTTGTAGGAACATACGGTTTATTAATATTATGAGGGAATAAACCAATGTTCCCGACCACTCAGCGTTTTCACGAACCGGAAGGCGCAGCGTGAGCAGCGTATCAAATTAGAATCAGTTTATGTAAATTTCTAGTTCATAGATGAATATTTGGGTAAATAAAAAACAAAACTATGTTTTAAAAACTCAGTATACTTATTATGCTATAGTACACATCTAAGATTCATTTAGAACATCTCTCATTTCTACATCATCTGAAAGTGACTCTGTATCATCTGGTTCATCCAATAGAGCTTGCAATTGATGTATTGAAGTAACCAAGACATGAAATTGTTTCTTTCTCAGAGCTAAACGGCTTTCAAGTTGTTGCTTAGTAGATTCTAAGCTTGAAAGTTCTGTTTTCAGAGTACTTAGCCGTTCTAAAGTCTCTTTTCTATCTGGCTGTTCACTTATGACCTTTGCTAATACATCATACTCTATGCGATTTTTTCGAACAGTCTTGGCTTGAGCTAGATCCAATTTACTTTTTTCAATATTACCTTTAGCCACTTCTATACCCCTTTCCAGTATTTTTGATAACGTCTCGTAACTTTTTAATTCTGCCGCCATCATTTCCGATCCCAGTTGGGATTTTGTAACAGCAAATTCACACTGTGCCAACTGAGCTAACATTCTGTCATGTGTTGATTTGCTGTAAAGAAACCTTTTGTTATTAATAAGTAAACAATAAAAATATATCAAGTCTCTATTTACTATAGTTAATAAAGTTATTCGTAAACTATGAATTCTAACCTCTCTTCGGGTTTTTCATCAGCACTGTTACACCATTTTATTAATGTTTTTAGAAGCACATTCAGTCTTCTATCGTCACCAGTTCCGTCACCGTCTATCAGTAGTCTTCTACGAATAACATCCTCTGAAAATTAAGAAAGTACAAGTTACAAAAGACATGAATTAAGTATTGTAAGTAAAATGCAAGTGAATTACAGAAATAGAACAAACCGTCTCCCATGTTGAGTTAATTCAAATAATTGCTTTTTTAGGAGAATTTGAATATTTTTTTCAATAAATTCAAAGTCAAAATAAAAAGTCAATTATTTTGCTCAGATTCACAAACAACCAAACAAAATTCAATGTTGTTTAGTTTTGACGTGACGTTTGTTGTTTCCCTAGTCTATGATTATGTCATCGTGACATTTTTAAGAGTTTGTTAGGCCATAGACAATAGTTTCCGTAGGCATATTTGACTCGTTTTTAATGTTCTCAATGCGAAAGTGTGTGTGTGTGTGTTACTACTCAACGTCTAAGCAGCTGAACCAATTTCGATGAAAATTGGTATGTAAATAGAATACATATAACACAAGATACCTACAACAAAACATTTTACGCACGAGCGAAGCCGTGGGGCGCAGCTAGTAATATTATAAATGGGAAAGTTTGTATGTGTGTACGTGTGTGATTGTTACCGCTCAGCGCCTAAACTGCAGAACCGATTTCAATTAAAATTAGTATGTACATAGATTCTGTGCCGGAGATCCGTATGTAATGTATGTACTTTTTATTCCGAAAATCGGTCTGGTTCCCATTAACTAAACCATTTTCCACGCGGGCGAAGCCCCTGCGGCTTCGCCAGCGTAGCTAGCATTTTTATATTTTTGTTTATCGCTCAAAATAACTTGCTCTCTACGTCTGTGCTCAAAATTAAGCTCTTTTTAGAAAGTAAAGTCGCTGTTCTTGTTGCTTCATATTAGTCTATTTCTTCGATAACCATGCAACGGGAGGTTTGAACACACCTAAAATTTTAAAAAACATGAGTGTAACTTCAAGTTACTCTTTGGCTTTGACTGTAGACTGTGGTCAATTATCTAAAGTAACCTGTGACTCTTGCAACTCTTGACGATTTTTGGACGTATTAATATTTTTCTTGTCACTTGTCAGATGTTGTTTTGCCCGTTTTGCCCTACTGCCCGTTGGTTGTTAGAAAAATATGGCTATTTATTATAATATTGTAATTATTGTCGAGGATTTTATCCGAAACGGCACAATTTCTAGTTAAATCACTGAAGAAGTCCATAAGAAACATGGCAGATCTAAGTTTCTGTGAGAATATTGAGTACCAGTTGGTTGAGCTGGGGCGATGGCTAGTATTATTGTTGGAAAAGAAATCGTAACTATCGAAAAATAGATCGAATATTTTTAACATTTTGTGCATTTGTAGGAAGGTGTGGCGAAGTATACTGCTGGGTCAAGTTATATCGTTGCTGCTGAGTGGTAAATGCATTCTTACCACATTGTTACAAAGTGCTACATGGCAATTCCCTACAACCGCACAACTTGTAGTGCCCTACTTGGTGCTCTTTGTATTATTTACTCCATCCTTGCTATGTTACGGACTAGAGAAACCCTCCAAGTAAGTTTTATTATTAAGTGTCAATTACATTCAATATTAACCATTAGCACTACATCCGAAACAAAATCATGAACATTATAAATAGTATAAATCTTAAACAAATATTAATATATTATTATTATGAGCCATTTTTGTCCCACTTCGCGATCTTGTGCTTCCTCCTTCCAATTCCCCAAAATACTGTCCAGATTATTATATTATTATTATTATATTACTTTTCAATAAATGTATATATTTCTTTTTGTTGTTTATTATGGCAGTTTATCTAGTAAAATATCTGATATTAAATACATAGTGTAACTGCTACCTTTGAATCTCAAAAGCAAATCAGCAGTACAGTTTTGATTCTACTTGTGGGTGAGACCATTAAAAAAATACTGAACTAAAATATTGGCTTTCCAAGCCTTATTTCGTCGTTGCGCCTGCAAAAGTCGCTATGTGATTTTTTAAGTATTTTGGTTTTTGATGCCATTTTCATCCTTATTCCCGTTTGAGTAAGGATCAAAATGACATCAAAAACCAAAATAAGTAAAAAATTACATAGCGGCTTTTGCAGGCGCAACGACGATTTCTGATCTGCTCCAATAATATTATTTTTTTTTTAAAACTAACTACTACTACTTATATTATTTTGTGCACTAATATACTACACTTAATTTCAGGAAATGGTGGATAATGATCTTTGCATGCACTTTAGACGTGGAAGCTAGTTGGTTGCTCGTAAAGTCACAGAGGTTTACTTCAGTGTTAAGCTGACAGCTGCTAGCCTGCAGTGGTGTGGGGACTGCATTAGTAGGAGGTGCTTGGAGGGGACAGAGGCTTGGGGTGGTCCATGTTGCAGGGGCTACCATGGGATTAATGGCTGTTGTTTGTGTTGTGTGGGCTGATGTCGAGGGTGCCCCTACTGATGGTATGTTAGTCTCCTTTATTGCTGTATTTAGAGTAGTTTAAAGGAAGGGACCCTGCTGTCCCTTGATAACTTCAAGAACTTGATAAGTTTCAACAACCAACCAGTAATGACAGTCCTACAGTGGACATTTTGTTAGGCCGGTATTACATTATCATATTTAAATCATATAAATATGATTTGATCTGTCAAATTCTATCTATGAGCTTAGAGATCACTATGGTACACAAATAAAAAATATTTGCTGCTTTTGATGAGATGTTACTTATTAAAAAAATGCAATATGTAACAAAATGTACTATTACACATTTAATATTTCAGGTAAAAACCAGCTAGTAGGTGACATGCTTTGCCTCTCTGGTTCACTCCTATATGCAACAGTCACAGTACTCCAAGAAATAATGCTTACAACACAGCCTTGTTCACAGTACCTTGCGTTACTTGGTCTTATTGGGAGCATAGTTTCTTGCACACAGACATTTTTCTTTGAATTCAGTGAACTGATGGCATTTAATTGGTACGATTGGGACACAATCGTGCAGGTTGGAACATATTGGTTTACACAGACAGTAATACAGATATTGCAGTGCTTTATGTTAAGAGACGCCGGTTCTATAATACTGCATTTGTCATTATTGTCAGCTGATTATTATACATTAATTGCTGGGATGTATATCTTTCAGTTTAAGGTGAGTGGATTCAATACTATCTTATCATAGTTGTTAATAGGATAGAGTTGTCGTGACTCTAGAGATCTACCTATTGTGTTTTCCTTCACATGTTACTAATTTAGATACTGCATACAATAGATTCAGTAACATTTATTTGGTCTGAAATTAACAAAAATAGGGGCAGAAGTTAAATACACTGAAATGCACCAATCATAGTGCATGTAGATAGTTCTTATGCTAGCAAATACCAGTATGTTTTTTGCGTTTCTGTACCCCTAAGTTATCTGTAGTAAAAAAATCCTTTGTTTACAGTTCCATGCTCTATACTTCTTGTCATATATGTTGGCAATGATAGGAGTGTTCTTATTTAGCGCTCAATTGACGCGGCCGATAGAACACGCACCCATGCGACTGCCGCAACTTGTCAATGATTCAGCTCAGAGTCAAGATAATGTTTCTATGTAAGTATATTGGTATTTTTTTTTATACAACTAAGGTGACAAAAGCGTATGGTTCACCTGATGTTTATCAGTTAGTGTAGTCTACAGATACTTGCAATACCAGGAACAGACGCTTGCAATACCAGGAACATCAGTATGGGTAAAATATGGCAATTTATATTAACAATAGTCATCATCAAACAAATCATGGTATTTATTAGAAGAAAAGAAACAGTGAATGAATTTGCTTTATGTATTCATAGGTAAAAATATTGTTTATTTCTGTTATCTTTTGGCTGATATAATATACTGATTCATTTTTCATTCGGAGCCTACTATGAAAAATCTGAAATCTAGTAAGAATTGATATCATTGTATTTTGTACTTTTACTAAACAAAACTAATATTACTTGTAGCAAAACTCGCACGGTACTAAAACTAAGTGAAACTTTATTACAGGGAATACACAGTACCAACACTCGATTGCATACCTATCGAAGGTCTAGAACCGCCCATGAGCAGAGATACGACATTCACATCATTCCTTGGAGGTCCACAGACTATACCCAACGGTATAGTAACATTTGCGCAGACTAACGGCTCGCAAATAGCTAAAGAAACATGCTAATATAGCAATTTAGGTAATATTACTATTAATGTTAAATGGAATGTATGCAAGTTTGGTGAGTGATTATTCAGTTTTATTGTTTAAGCAAAATAGATTTAGGGCATTGGTGTGGTAATTGCCTGGTGATTATATCTAGTGCAGTATAAATATTGGTTAGTTTTTTATTTTTGTCCAAAAAAATTACGATTTTGGTACTTGAAGTTTAAAGAATAATATTCGTATTATAGAGAAAAGTTGTAAAATTGCAGTCAACTTAATGTGAAATTATTGTAATAAGTAAATAAACTTTGTAAATGTCATTGAAACAATCTAAGTTATGCTACGATCTCGCAAATTCGTAAATAAAAAAAATATATAATAGCGATACGATTAAAAATACAATATATATATACAAACTAATTAGATACTTTTCTGCAGTACATAGTAGGTATAAATTACTGTGAAATTTACATCTTAAAAAAATGCTTTTATCAATATATATATCAGTGGCGAAGCGTCCATATAACACGATTCCTGCCGGCTTCCCTTTTAAAATATGTCCTGACCTCCTTATACCTATCACTGCTTGCGTGTCTACTCCAAGACTCAAAATATTTTAGTTCCACCGGCTTCCCTCCTCGGAAAAGTGACTCTTCGCTACTGATATATATTAAGCATACAGTTGGATGTATGATGGTCTGAACAGATAAAAAGTGTATTATGTACTGTAGTATTATAAATTCTTATTCTAATCTTACGATAATCCGCCTCTTAGCCCTATGTATTGCAATCTCAATTATTTCAAGAATCATCAAAGTTTCGCACAAACAAATAATAATCTTATTACAATGGTAATAATGTATATTATCGCATTTATTATTTCTAGTCATTTTTAGAATTTAGATACATATGAAAATACTCATTGTAATTTAGATATTTAAATAGCTAAATATGTAATAGATTTATTAATTTTTGACCTTATTTCAATTTATCTTGTGTTAATATTCGATTGCCAGTAAAAAAAGCTAATAAAGTTGGCTGCCAACGTCAACCAAATTTATTGGCATTTATCCTGAGTCGCCTAGTTCTACATCTGGCTACTAAACGATTTTTTTATGATCCCAAAGTGTGAAGAAAAATAATATGGCTCATCTTGGCCAGCCACCAATGGACACTGAAAATCTAATTACATTACGAATTAGTCCGTAATTAGTAATTTTTTTTTATATTAAATTATTATTAATAATTTTTATATTGATGGTAAGCAGTCAGTGAAATCAGAAGTGGTGGACATCATTCCAAAAGCCAAACTACTGGTATGGTGGCCTCCACTATGGCGGTTTAGTGAGATGTTTTTTCACGCCCTGCTTAAAAGACCCAGGATCAAAGTTAGATGGGAACATATGAACTGGTAAAGAGTTCCAGGCTTTAATTGAGCGACAAAAGTATGAAGTGCTGTATTAGTCGCACAGCCACCAATACCTATAACTTTTAAACGGTGGACCGACTATTTCTGATATTTTGCGACCAATTTCGACTAATTACCGAATAATTCGTCATGTAATTAGATTTTCAGTTCGCGATGGTGGCTGTGCCAAGATAAGCCATAAGAAAAATGCCATGCTTTATTGTTTTAGAGCCTATTAATAAATAAGTTTTATCACATGTAGTTATATTATAAGTAAAGATAAGTATTAAGAGATTTACTGGGAAATAGTGAATCATTGTAATCATTTCAATATACCTAATGTTTTATCCCACCTAATATTAGTGATAGATACACCGGCTATAGCATCTAGTAGTTTAGTATAATGTTAGAGCACATGTAATTAAAATATATAAATAGGTTTAGTAATTAACATTATAAAATGTTCCCTTTTATTATACCCTAGCAATAACAGACTACTGAAAACTGCCACGTATTCGAATTTTTACTCAATTTTTTATCCTCATTAATAGCAACGTTTATATGAAATTTTAAAATGTAGTTTCTTAAAACAATATGTGTTTGGATTTTGTAATATTTAGAACATTTATATTAGTAAAGGCTATAAATAAGGCAACCTTTTTTGATAATTCTATTTAGAAGTCCAGTATGACTATGAGTTTTATAAAAAATATTAGTAGCAAAAATACTTTTCACAATGATAGTATTATGATTATGATATTAGCTAATAAAGCTTTATTATGTTATTTCTTATTAAATATTTATATAACAGAGTACGAATATTTATAGTTCTTGATATTTAATTCCGTCGATTTTATTAAACAAGTTCCTTTCTCAATCTTAAAGTATATACTCGTTGATATTACTTCATTTGAAATTCTAGCAACGTTATGAACGCTCAATTATTAAAAATAAGGTTTTAATAGTGAATTTAGTCCATTAGATAAATCTATCAGTAATTGGGATGATCACTTTGGAATTGAATATAATGGTTGGTCACGATATTGTTTTGTAAGAGTATCTAACAAATGTAAAGTTATTTCAACAATATGATGGTTGTGTTATGTTAATAGTAAAATATTTAAGCTATTTATTAAATTGTTGCAAGTTATTTAAACGCCGAACATTATAAAATTATGAAAAATATTTAATTTCTTGAATGTAACGCAAATAATTTAAATGTGTACTCTACATTGGGATTTAAATATACAACGTTTTCATGATAATTGTATTCTTCTTTTTCACTTAATCCCTTTCATCCATCATTCTTCCAGTATTTGTAAGGTCCGCTTTCCGGAGAGGTGAGATATGTTATTTTTACCAATGGGCAGAGGGCATGCGTAGACAGGTATAGCATACGTTACCCATGCCCTCTCTGCTTTGGTGGAAACAGGACCTAAGTGTCAGTATATCTTTGTATAAGGTGCAGCGATTGCAATTTGTAGATTGTATGACTCGATGACGCAATAGTGTAAAAGGAAAATAATACAAAATTGCTATTTTCTTCAGTTTTATTTATATACTATTGTCAGAACATAATAAACTAGTAGACAATTATCGTTGTGGATGGATTAAAACAGCATAGACATTGTGAGAATGAAGAGGGCGGCAATATATAAAAGGAGTATTTGTGATTGAACATGACAATATATAATGGAAGATCAGATTTCAAGGGAGAGACTTTACGAAAATATATTTTACCGAAATCTCAACAGTTCAGTTTTATTGTTTCGACGAAGCACTATTTACGATTTTCAAGTTTTGAAAAATTGCTTTGTGTAAATAAACCTAATCTAAATATTGCTTGATTTTAAAAGAGCTACTGAAATATGTGTAGGATTTTGGAACTAACAAATGGAAGTGCGAAGCTAAGCAGTAGTTACTACAATAACAGATAGCTGAACCATTTTCTAATATAGCCTAAATTCGAAGTCCAAGTAGGTTTTTTTTTATTTTTTCATTTAGCACCTACTTTGTCATATCTCCGTCACCCAGTGGCCTGCACAGAGATTTTTGACAGGGTAGGCATTATACATTTTTGACAGGGTAGATATTATAGATTTTCGACAGGGTAGGCATTATAGATTTTTGGCAGGGTAGGCATTATTGTAATTGTTCCTAAAATTGTGATTTCATGCAATTATTAGGGTGGGCAGTGCCTTTCTGCCTACATGAAGTGCACGCCACTGGGGTCACTCTATTGTCGCCGAAAGACCGCCTACTGTTTCAAAAACAAAGGCTTGTCCTATGTGAATCGAATTTTTTACGCATTTTTTTAAGAAATGATTCGGCCTTTTTTGCCGTTGTATAAAAGACAGTATCAATAAAGATGTTAAGAGTATGACTGCCTAAAATCATAAAGCTAAACTGAATTAAAATAAATTAGAACAGAAGAACATAATACTATTTTTAATTTTCTCTGTTTTATTTATCTGTGACACGGCATTTGCCGTATACAATTTTGCTACAAATTTTCCTTACACAAGAAAATAGTTTTGCAATCTGCTAAACTGCACTTACTCCAAATTTCTATTATATTTTTGTAATCACAAAACTAAGTCATATTGTCATAAGATTTGCATCAATATTTTTATTTTCCTATAACATTTTATTCTAATAAACTGTCAACAAACTTTAATCTGTATGTAAAATTGTAGTCGCCTACCTTGTAGGTAATGAAATTCAAACACAAAACTAAAAATATTAAAATATTTACAACTTATGCTATGCTTCGTCTTCACTTGCGGATACGGACTTTCTGGATACCGGCGTTTCAGGTCTGGAGTTCCTGGACCCAGATCTTGATCTAGATCCGGATCTGGACCTGGATCTTGACGCGCGAGATCCGGACCTGCTCCTCGAGCCGCTTTTAGATCTCGAACGCGATTTCGAGCGGCTTTTAGAACGTGATCTTGAACGGGATTTGCTTTTCGATCTGTGGATTAAATAGATATATAGAATTTGTACATAATAAATCAATAAAGTTAGATAAGTCCGGAGTTAACTCCTTACCTTGACCTGGACCTTGATAGACTTTTGGAGCGAGACCTACTTTTGGACCTGGAGCGACTTTTCGATCGGGACTTCGATCTAAAATGAATTATTAAGAATATATGAAACAAACTGCTTTTGTTACTATTTACATTAGTTTTAAAATAAAACTTTACGTACCTGGAGTGGCTTTTCGATCTCGACCGGCTTTTGGACCTCGACCGACTTTTAGATCTTGATCGACTTTTAGATCTTGATCGGCTTTTAGACCTCGATCGGCTTTTAGATCTCGATCGGCTTTTAGACCTTGATCGGCTTTTAGATCTCGATTGGCTTTTCGAACGTGATTTGCTCTTAGACCGCGATCGACTTTTGGCAGACCCTGATCTGGACCTGCTACGTGATTTTGACTTGGACTTGGACCGTGACCTAAAAAAATATTATACACATAAAACAATTTAAATTATTATAAATATATAACAATTCAAGTAGCTTATTATACATTTGGCACCCTCTAATAATCGAAAATATTTTAAGTAGTCAAGATAAGTTTCGGGTGCTAACATCGCATAGCTATCCAAATCTACCATTGTTTTAGACAGCCTTTAGTAGGCTGGGTATACGATATAGATACTAATAATAAGATTTTTTAAAGTAACATACTAGTAAATCGCTAAATACCTATCACTATCAGAAGCGGACATAATTCTCTTGCGTCCTTTATTTGCCGGTGGACTTCGACTGCGACTGCGACTGCCACTACCACTTCGACTTCGACTGCCACTGCGACTGCGACTGCGACTGCGCGACTTTCTCGAGTCCTTATCGGATTCGGATTCGGAAGTCGATATAGTTTCCTTCGACACGATCTTCGCACGTTGTTTCGCGCTGAGTTTCTCTTCGGCTTGTTTCGCGGCTCTAGCTTTTTCGCGTTTGCCGATACCTTTTTCTCCCTAAAAAAATAAAAAAAGGTCTAAAAAAAGGCCTGCGAACTTCGTCTACATTTTTAAACTTTCAATAGTCTATGTTCGTCTCCAGAATACAATCAAAATTCATGCTAAATCTTAGTTACGATTTGTTCAGCCATTTAGTCATAAAAAGATAAACAGGTGAAGCTACATTTGCTTTTAAAATATTAGTATAGACTTGCTTTTGCCAGCAACTTAGTCCGCGCTAAAATAGGATTTAGTGCATATTTGGGCCAATTAACATAAAATCTTTATAAATTATAAGCTATGTCCTGTCCTATTCTGATATACAGTCGTGGTCATCTAATTAGGGACAATCTCTAGTTAAGCCAAATTGAGACTTTATTTTCTATTTTCCAACGAGTCGTAACAATATTCCATATCTTTTACATTTACAGTCCATTCCAACTCTAATTTCGGAAAATGTAAACAATCCTCCATATTGCCATTGTCTATGGTTTCATGAATTTACTAGTGATGGGGAAAAGGATGATAAAAATAAAATTAATGTCATCATACATAATTAAATAATAATTTCTCATTCTTTTTTTTTAACATTTTTAAATAATATTACGTTTACTAATACTCTATTTGCGTAATCGATTAATTCTATTTGATTTGTTATTTTTATTACTCCAAATACTTGTATTTATGTTAAATATGGTATTGTATTTTATTGTAACCGTTGACTTATAAACTATAAGATAATAAGACAAACAATTTACATACCTAATTAATAAATAAATGTAATTTTAATTAAGCATTGACCTCTAATTACAACTATTTGACCACGGACTGAAATGGAATACTGGGATACTTTTGAATATTTTCCCGCCTGATAAAAAATAGTGAAATATTGATTATATGTGTCTAAGCTTCTATAAACACCTAGTGCCATCTATTTACAATAACAGAACTAAAACTATGCTTTAAACTAAACTGCAACAAATTGTGGGTAGAAGTGCGCGGCGAATGACACCTTTTGTATTTGACATAAATAATTATTTGGAACCCCTACATTATATAAAATCACTTTTTTTCTCTTCATCATTCCCTACTATACATTCAATATTTCTCTCTGTAAACCTAAATCAAGAATTACAACATTAATACTAAAATCAAGAAGTTTTCATTTAACAAAACATCATACACATTATGTCCAGTACTTGACAATATGGAATTTGTATGTATGTTACGATTTTATTATACTATATTACAATAAAACAAATGAACTCAGACTTGCGAGGGCAAATGACAAAATATTATGTACCTATGATATGTATTGGTTAAACTTATTTCTTCTGATAAATTACAACATTGGTTTTCAAAGACAATAAAGAGTACAGAAAAAATAAAACTGTCAATCATTTTGACGTCTTAATTCGACCGCAAAAAGTAATTCGTAATTTTATTAAATAAAATAGATTTGATTATTAATCATTAGTAGAAATAGTTGCAAAATGAAGTGTATAGTGAACAGAATGTGTATAAACCCATGTGTCATCGTATATGGAGTTTTTGATAGAAAAATATTGAAAAAACTGTTTGTTTACATTGTCCGAAAATGGATTTGGTCGATACTGTAAGTATAATTAGTCATTGATGTGCCCGATTATACAAACAATAACAACTTCTTAAACAATAAACCTCTTTAGTATAGCTGATAGATTATCATAGTGCTATTTGTTCAAAGAATACTGGCTGACCATTTAATTAGGGACACTAAGATATTGCGTTCTATTTTCAAAATTTGAATCTCAATACTTTTTTATTTCTTCTCTTATTGTTTCGTGGTAGTTGTGGCGGCAATCCAGATTTTTTATTATAAGTTTTGAGAATATTACATAACCGGTTATTGCTCTTCATTATCTTGAATATCCCTAATTAGTTGACCACGACTGTATAAATTATAGTACAGTTAAGTTTCATTAAAATTCATCGAGTTTTTTTACGTAAAATAGTAACAAACATCCATCCGCATTTATAATATTATTAGTAAGATATAATTTTATAATAGTTAATTTTCCTTTAGTTTTTATAGTTAGTTTTACCTTCTTCCTGCCTCGTTTCTTAGGCGGATCGCTGTCAGACCCAGACCCTCTGTTCTCCTTATCGCGACGTTTGCGAGACTTGCCCTTACTCTTTCCTTCACCTTCACGTTTACGCTTACGTTGCTTTTCGCGACTGCAATAATGAAATAAATACAAGTTGTTAAATTTTTAGTTGACCATAAAAAAAATAAAGATTACTTTCGCACTAAGTGACAAGCGCCGTATCATAAGTTCACTATAAAAACATAAAGGGTAAAAACAAGGATAAAAGTGCAACTTGGTGCGACCACCTTAATCTCTATACACGTGCTGCTACATAAATATCTCCACCAATACAAAAACAACCTTATGCCTTGATAATAAGGCTGATTTTACATTGTTCTATCCATAAGAACATATAAAGAAGTCTTTCAATCTTTCAGTACTCACCCCTCTCCATCAGGCCTGGGTCCCTCACTGCCACTAGGCGAATCCGATACATATTCATCCCTTCGTCGCCCGCGGCCGCCTCTAGACTTGCTTTCAGCCGGCATGTCGGCGAATAGCAACGCATTCTTTGTCTTCTCTTTGTATTCCTGTCGCTTTTGTAACATCTCCACTGTACTTTTAGCTTGTTCTTCCTCGCGGCGTTTGCGTTCATCTTCCTGAGATATAAATATATGTGTTAGGATTTACAAACGCCTAACAACAAAGGATACGAAAGGTATGCCTCGTATACAAGTGAAAATATGTGGTCCCCATTTTCTTATGATTGATTAGTAAGCGTCGCTTTCGCTCGTCAGCGTCGCGCGCGTGCACAGTCATCGAACAAAGCTGATCGGTGGGACGTACGCGCGAGGCGTAGCGCGGGTGAGCAGAAAAGCGTTTAGTAATTTCATCTCAATCGATCGGTTTCGCACTGAGGGATTTTTCTATATCATACATAGTTAAAAATCAAGCCTCACGGTAGCGGAAAACATAGTCCGAAATTGCCAATCCGCCTTGCGCGCACGTGGCGACCAATGCTGATGCCTTCTTTGTGTGAGAAGAGGCCTTTGCCCTGCATCGGAACACAGGCTGGTGTTCTATTGCATATGTCGAGACAGCCTGACCTGTTGACGACGGAAGGCCTCACGCCACATGCTACTGTGCACACTCGGCGCACGTGCGCGCTCCGAGTGTACAGTGCGCGACGGTACCTGCAGTGTACAGTGGCGTACCTGTTGCCGGCGGAAGGCCTCGCGCTGCTCGCGCTGTCGGTCGCGCAGCGTGAGCTCCTCGTCGTGCTGGCGGCGCGCGCGCGCCACGTGCCACTGCGCCTGCGACAGCAGGTCGGCGCACGTGCGCGCCTCCGCGACGGCGGCGGCGGTGTCGGCGCGCGCGGCGGCGGGCGCGGGCGCGGCGAGGCGCGCGAAGTGCCGGTGCGACACGTGCAGCTCGTGCACGGCGCGCAGCACCACGCGCAGGTCGGAGCGGTCGTCCTTGAGCACGAGCGCGGCGCGGCGCCGCAGCGTGAGCGCCGCGTTGTACGCGAGCGCGGCGTCGTGCGGCGCCACGCGGCGCGCGCGCAGCAGCGAGCCCCGCGCCGCGCCCGCGCGCCCCGCCAGCGTCTGCGCGCGCGCCACCCACGTCAGCCACTCCACGTCGTGGTGCATGCGGAACTTGCGCACGCAGTTCTCGTACTAAACGACACATGTCATGTTTACTTCCTTTAAAGGCTACTTCCCACTTTGAATAGTGCGAGTGCAGATGATTAGCAATTAGTGATTAGCGATTAGTAAAATGTGTAATGCGAGTAGTGTCCAATGCTGTTTAGTTGCAGCGCTTAGTTAAAATTAGTTGGGCGTCAAACAGCAACTATGGATACACACTTAACACTAACTACTAAACAAACATGTTAAAACGTTTAAACAGGCACGCTGCGAGTGAAGGTGAAAAAAAGAAAGAAGGGCGCGCGAGAGTGGTTTCTCGCAAATAATTGAACATGCTTATATATCCTTGACTTCGCTGATTACTAATCATCAATTGCACTCCACACGTGTCTTGTCCTAAACACTAAGCACCTACATTAATCACCTACACTCGCTCTAATCGAAGTAGAAAGTAACCTATATGCGTTACGTACTGTTTAGTGAACCAAAAAAATTGAAACAACTGTTTGTTGTCTGTAAAGTCAGTTTACGAGCGATAATAGGGTATTTTACTCTATATAAGAAAAAATCTAAAATATATTATTGAGATAGCTTAGATAAAAATAATTTTAAACAAAAAAAACCGACTTCAAACGGGAAGGAAACCAACTTCAAAATTCTGATTAACTAAATCAAAATACGAATTACTTTCTGCTAAGTAAAGTTATTTTTAACTTTTTAGTTTCCTTCCCGTTTGAAGTCGGTTTTTTTTTTGTTTAAAATTATTTTATTTTACAATTTTCAGTGATGGGTAGACCTAAATCTTGCTCAGGTTTTATTTTTCTACAAACTAAACATTTTGGAATATTGAACTGTATGAAGTAAGCCCGACATGACTGCTGTTAAGGAATTCCCTCGACTGTCTATGATCACCTGTAATGGTACTTAAAACCCATATGGGTGCAAAGTTTTCATCATTAGAAATGATTTAAGGGCAAGATTCACAGACCGCACTTTGACTTTACTTTGATGCAAAGATCTACTTTGTAACAAAAATATGTTTCTTAGGCCCAGATTCACAATTGTGACTTTACTTTACAGCAAAGGCACATTCGCAAAGTAAGCTTTGTATTGCCGAAGATTACTTTCAACTTCATATTGAAACATATTTTTGGTACAAAGTAACGGGTGGCGCAAAAGTAAAGACCCTATTTGGTTCAGCTATAACATTTTCTCTAAATTAGAAAACTAGATTTAGATTTTTTTAAATGTATATTTGTGCCATTAAATTTCGTACCATTAGGATTTAAAGATGATGTCTTTTAAATGGTGACCTCCAGAGTTGATACACATTTGAGCCCTATTTATGACATTTTGCATAACTTGCCGTAACACTTCCTGCGATATGTTCGTTATTTCTTGACGAATGTTTTCTTTTAGAGCTGCGAGAGTCTGTGGCTTGTTCACATACACCCGAGATTTCAAAAAACCCCAAAGAAAGAAGTCTGGACTGGTCAGATCGGGTGATCTTGCAGGCCAAGGCAAATCGCCAAAACGAGAGATAACTCGGCCTGGAAAAGCGTCCCTCACTAAGTCCATAGTGTCGCGCGCTGTGTGTGCCGTAGCGCCGTCTTGTTGAAACCAGATGTGCTCCAGCCCCAATTCGTCCAAACTGGGTATCAAAAACTCACGTAACATGGTTCTGTAGCGTTCTCCAGTGACAGTAATCGCATTGCCTCCAGCGTCTTCGAAAAAATAGGGTCCGATCACTCTGTCAACACAGATGCCACACCATACAGTAACTTTTAGTGGGTGTAGAGGTGTTTCTTGAATAATGCGCGGATTATCAGTGCCCCAGAACCGAGTATTCTGCTTATTGACATGCCCTGAGAGATGGAAATGGAAACGCAGGAAGTGTTACGGCAAGTTATGCAAAATGTCATAAATAGGGCTCAAATGTGTATCAACTCTGGAGGTCACCATTTAAAAGACATCATCTTTAAATCCTAATGGTACGAAATTTAATGGCACAAATATACATTTAAAAAAATCTAAATCTAGTTTTCTAATTTAGAAAAAATGTTATAGCTGAACCAAATAGGGTCTTTACTTTTGCGCCACCCAGTAGATCTTTGCATCAAAGTAAAGTCAAAGTGCGGTCTGTGAATCTTGCCCTCAGTCCAAACACAAAGTAATTGCTGTAAATCGTTGTCGAGTTCCCTCGACTGTCTTTCGGCTCCATCGTCAGATCGACTCCAAACCTTTACTAAATAGTAGTGCCTTAAAACACTTAATGAAAAAAGTAACAAATGCACTAGTCTTCAGTACGATTTTCGAAAGTTTCCTTCGATTTCCTTGGGATGCCATCATCAGATTCTGGTTTCCTTATCATGGCACCACACTTGGGATATCTACTTTCCAACAAAAAAAGAATCATCGAAATCGGTTTATAAACGACAACGTTATCGACGAACACACATAAAAAAATATATATACGGTCGAATTGAGAAACCTCCTCCTTTTTTTGAAGTCGGTTATAAAGCAGTTGGAAAACGTTAGTTTTAGTTCATAAAATATCAATCTTAAATTTAAAATTCAATTCAAAGGTTAAAGCTTTTTCATCTGTTTCATAACACCATTAAATAGCACTCGCCATATTATTACGTCATACGGCTATGTTAACTTAAAAGTGTCAACCGTCAACGATCAGCGTTTTCGGTATTATTTTCGTAACCAACGTAATTTTATTGAAATAATACAATGGCTGACGGTTTTGTAAAAAGAGACAACACACATTTACCAAGAATCTTTAATAGTCGTTAAATTTCTGCTGTAAATCCCGATTTCTTAGTACTTAAGTTCTACAAGACTGTCTCTAACTCTAGTGATATAAGCTCTCAAAATGATATCAATACAATAAGCGAATGGTGTTCTTCAAACGGCATGTCAATAAATTCTTCGAAATGTATTCACATCAAGTTAACGCGAAAGCGCAATCCTTTACCCGCCACTTATCACATCCTTAACTCTCCAATCACCGAAGTCTCTAGCATACGGGATCTAGGAGTTGTGGTTGACACTAAATTAGACTTTCGCAAGCATATAGACAATATCGCAAACAAAGGAGCACGTCTCGCAGGATTTGTGATTCGACAAACAAAATTTTTTAAGGACTACGAAGTTCCTATTCTCCTCTACAACTGTTTTGTACGACCTATCCTCGAATATTGCAGTCAAATCTGGAGCCCGTCCTACGCAGTACATATCTCGTGAATAGAAAGACTACAGAAAAAGTTCTTGTACCACGTATCGTATACCCATAACCTTTGCCGGGAGCTCCCAACAGTCTAAATTATAGTATAGCACTTTAAGATCCTTTCACTGGAAGATAGGCGAAACATCGCAGATATCGTATATCTGCATAAGCTAATAAATGGCAAATTGGATAGTCCCTTTATACTAGGAAACCTTAACCTAGCAGTTCCGCGTTCGTGCAGTCGAGTTCAAAACAGGAAGACCTTTAGCTTAGCCTCTTGTCGCACTAACTACAGTCAGCACTCACCATTGTACCGTATGTGTTCAGCCTATAATAACATTTGTCACAAAAGAGACGTGTTAGGCACGTCTGTTTCTAAATCGGTAAATGGTCCTAAAATCTGTCTTACACAATCATATTACTAGTAATATTATGTCTTAGAATTGTATTCACTTTCATTCTTAATTTAACGATTGTACTGTACAAAACTTAAATTCTCATGATAAATATGTAGAATGCTGTTCTGTGTTCACCTCTAGAAGGTCATACACTATTGTAATACAATACCTACTAGTTATTAAGAGTTGTTTTCAGTGGAATGGCTAGTTTTGTGAATAAATTTATAAAAAAAAAACTGTTCTGCTGAGTTACGGAAATGTTAAAACCTCGATGTAAGTAATGCCCTCTAACTCTCTTACACTTAATTAATTCAATAACGTGATAACGTACTGCACCACAAGCACTTCGTGCGACATCGCTTAGGCCGATCGTGCCTCTCTTTAGCTTGTGCCGCGCTCTCGCTTACACGCGGAACGTGACATTTTTTCGTGCGTGCAGCCGGCGTTCATCAATTTATAAGACGTTGTCACGTCAAAAATCAAATCGATTTCAGAGAACTTTGTTAATAGTATTACCCTGTGCAAGTGTGCAAGACAAATCATAAACCTTACCATTTGTATAGCGTTAATATATTGTTTCTGTTCGACGTAAATGTGTGCAATGTTCATCCAGACATCGGGGAAGTCCGCCGTCGCTTCGCGCACTTGAGCGAATATGTCGCGGGCTTCGTTGATACAACCCTATGAAAAATTCATATATTGTGTTATAATTATAGTATATTTTATAATATTAGTCATGCGAATTACTATCATATTATATAATTAAATCTCTATCTTCAAATAAAAACAAGGAATTTTTAAGGTTCAACTACATCCGGCCGCACAGAATCGCATTTTTATATGCTTTTAACCATGACTGATCTCTCTTCCGCTGTCCTGTTTCGAACTTGAAACTATACTGTGAGCAAACCTACTGTCAAAAGAACGTGACAGCGTGCTGGGTCATACGACAGCTGCATAAAAATCCAATCGCGCGTAGTACAGGCGAAACAAATATGATTCCGTGCTGCCAAATGTGATTCAACCCTAATTATAGAAAAATCTAAGAAGATTATCAAATAAATTAAAAAGCTAAGATAATTTCATTACCTTGTGCGCTAAAACGCATCCGATTCCATTAGCCGCCCATATGTTTTTAGGATCGTTTTTTAATACTTGCTTGTACATAGTAAGTGCACGTTCTTGATGACGTTTCTCCCTGTCCTTCTCGCGACATGGCTGATGAAGGGTTTGCAACCACACATTACCTATTAAATGTATTGGGAGAAATTAAAAAGGGTTCATAGTGTATTCCTATCTATATACGCAATACAATCTACAGAGAATATACTGGAGCTAGAAACAAAAAAACTCCCTGTCGCAAACGAATTTGTCGCGAGCAATCGATGAAATCTGTAATCGGAAAGCAGCGTGCATCTATTCCTAAAGTACTGTATTAAATACTGCAGATGTAGATCAAAGAGGCCTATGTTCTATAGCGAATCTCTAAACAGTTAAGATGGCGATGATCAACTCATGGAATGGCAAATTTTCATAAGTTTTATAACTGATACACACCCGGCACCAATGCGATGATACCTCCAATATTAAGAATTAAGAATCTTTTTCTGAAATAAACCAATATTACTTAAACTTACCGAGAGCTATCAAGGAATACGCGTCGTTTGACGTAGACGAATTTTGCAATATCCTCTCGAATTTCTTCTGTCCAGGACCCCACTCTTGCTGGGCTAAATGCAAGTTGCCCAACAGAGACCAAGTGTCTGGATGCTCGGTATTAACTTTTAACGCCTCTTTGAACCAATCAGACGCTTCGTAGATCTGTCCTTTGTCTCTTGCCATACATCCAAGCCTTAAAATAAAAAAAAACAATTAAATGTCATATTCAATACATTCAGAAAACTGTTTAAAAGTCATTGAAATAGAGCTTATTTTACAATAAACAATTATTCAGTGATAAATTTTTGTTTCAAATGTTAAAACGGCATGAAAAAATACGTCTCATCAGAAATGTCTATCTTATGACGTTTGACATAAAGTTTTAAATTGTCTAATCGCCTTTTTATTTTATATCTTGTTCCCCAATGATATGTTTGTTTACTAAAAGTACACCTCACCTAACTGTTATGCAATTTTGAATTCTATAGCCATATAATTATTGCTTACCTCAGATAACAGTCAATGTAGTTAGGATGTTCTTTCAATATGTCCTTGTATAGTTTCTCGGCTTTATTGTACATGCATAGAGCTTCGTTCAGTCTAGCCAAATTATACATAGTTGTAACTGCGATCGAATTGTAGTATTGAGCGTCTAGTGTTTCTGCATCGGCTTTCTCTCTAAATAATAAAAAGTTTTATCAAACATTGCGCTAATAATTCAGGAGTGTTAACCAAACTATTAATATTTGTGTTCAGAAAATCTAATGTAAAGATCGTGTTAAATAAGTAAAAATTATAAAATCTTGCTAGTAAAAATTATGGAAATCTTGGGTTCGATCCATCAATGTTGCTGTACACAAAAATGGCTGATTTAAAAAAAAAAGGTTTAGGTAGTGAAAATTATAAAATCTCAATTAGAAAAATTATGATTGAATCTTCTAGTTGTTGATTTTATTTAATGAAGCAAAACTTTTTTACTTCGGATGTGTAATAAAAAAT
Source organism: Parascotia fuliginaria (assembly GCA_963082885.1). Lineage (NCBI taxonomy): Eukaryota > Metazoa > Arthropoda > Insecta > Lepidoptera > Erebidae > Parascotia > Parascotia fuliginaria. The sequence continues at coordinate 4,343,808 of OY720180.1, read as the reverse complement.
CGCGTTGCCTCTAGTGGTTAAGGTAAAGAAGCATAGAGAGTGGGGAAAGCGAGATACCCTATCTCGAGAGAGAGTGAGAGAGAGAGGGGAGTGAGAGAGAGAGAGGGGAGAGAGAGAGGGAGGGGAGAGAGGGAGGGGAGAGAGAGAGGGGAAAGAGGGAGGGGAGAGAGGGAGGGGAAAGAGGGAGGGGAGAGAGGGAGGGGAGAGAGGGAGGGGAGAGAGGGAGGGGAGAGAGGGAGGGGAGAGAGGGAGGGGAGAGAGGGAGGGGAGAGAGGGAGGGGAGAGATGTTATGGTTTCCTATTATTATGCTTGGAGAAAAGTGATATCTAATAGAATATTACTTTACCTTTCAAGTGCCTCCTCTAAATAAGTTTTAGCTTCATTCAAGTTGCCAAGTCTGTAATGTAGAGCCGCGACATTGTTTAGTATTTCAGCTGGTATATCCGCGTTTACTTTCTCTTTAAGAATCTTCATTGCTGTACTATACGCGTTTAGGGAACCCTACAATATTAAAGCACTTGAATATTAACTTAACTTAACTTGTTTATGGTCTAAAAGCTCCATTTTGGTGATGGTCTGTATGAAAATACGAAATTATGAGTCATAGTGTTAGTTGAATTATAGCATCATTTAACCAATATGTATAATGTTAATGGCATTTTTTTTGACAAATATTATTTGTGCATAATTGCATGTTTATTTTATGTGTCTTTTACCTAGTAAATAAATTTTAATTTTGCCAAGCATTTTTTATTCAAACAAAATCTGACTGGATTTTCAATAACAGTTCCAGTCAATCAATCAAAGAAATAATCTTAATTGTAGCTACAGCTAGTATTGTAGTTGTTTGGCCTATTGTTCTAAATACCTGCAAATCATTTTGTTCCAATATTTGAGCCAGTTCTATCCAGGCTTCCACATCATCAGGGAACTGTTCGGTAACTTTCTTGAGATGCTGCCGCGCTATGTCTCTCTTAGATTGGGAAGGCGAGTTCGCGTACAGAGACCCTAAAATCTTCATTGTTTCATAGTTGCCTGGTTGGACTTTTAAAACTTTCTCGAAGCATTGCGCTGCCTATACACAACAGAAAATAAAATCAGTAAATTACATCTATTTTTAGAAAAAATGAATAACCATACAATTTTAGTACATTTTTTGCAGCACCAACTTTAGTAAACAAATAGCTGAATATTTCAGAATGTAGCTGTGCTCAAAAGATAGAATAAGGTCACTGATGTAAAGATTTATATTTTTTTCTATTATTTTTCCTTTTTTGTCTGTCACAAAATTACAATCAAAATAACTCAGCCTTATTAAAAGATTAAAAAAATCAACTTACATTCTCCGTATCACCTCTATAGATATACATTTGTCCTAACCCATAATGCGGTAACACAAAGTTAGGTGGTGCGAACTGCGTAGCTTGGTAGTAATATTGAAAGGCTTGATCGCAATCCCCCTGTGCGTGAAATGCCCGCGCTAAATGGTGACAACTTTCTGCGCGCATTGCTTCGTTTTCTGTATTATGGAACGCATGTAACGCCAAATGCTGTACTTTACTGTAATCCTGCAAAATATAAATCACTAAAGGCACATCCTATAATAAAGGACTAGCTGTTGCCAGCGGTTTCGCCTGCGTGGGTAGGGATACCACAACAAATATAGCCTCTATTATTTGCTGATATTGTAGCTTTCTATATGTGAAAGAATTTTTTAAATTGGTTAGGTAGATTTTGAGTTGATCCATAACAAACAAACATACAAAAACTCAGATATTTTCTTTTTATAATATTAGTTTAGATGTATGTAATAGACAGACAGACTTTAATTGGATGTCATATTCCCAAATACTCAAAGTTAGTTGACTTTTAACTTAAAAGTATTTCTGTCTCTAAATTTTTTTAACAAGTGACAGGGATAGCATGAGACTTAAGACCAATGAACCAAGCACTATATTGCGAGCAACAAACCATAAACAATTAATCGGCTTAATATTATATATCCATGTAAACATTAAACAAATTTCTTACCTTTTTGAAAAAGAAATGGTTAGCTAAATGATTTAAAACCATAGGGTTCTTAGGATCAATGGCATAAGCTTTAGACAACATAATGACTGCCATCTTATTAGACTCATTCTCTTGAAGATTTAGTTTTAGAATGGAAAGTCCAACCAGTGCTCCTACACATTGTGGGTCCAGTTGTAGAGCTCTTTCAAACGCCATTCTACAAATCAATTGTAATGTGAATTAGATTTATGAGTAACCCTTAACATATTAAGTAAGGCCTATGAATGATTCACTAAACAATCCCTTTGCTTATATTTAAAAAACAGAATATTGTCTTCGAATGCTATGCATTCAAAGGCAATATTCTGTTTTTCCTGACCTTCATAGTACATTCATAATTCATGTAGTTGAAAAACATACACCAAGCTAGGTTATATAGTCATTAATGTACAAAATTAATGACCAAAATTATCAAGATTGGTAAAATGTTGTTTTACCTTGTTATAAACAAGAAAAGCACATTTAATTATTGTTATTGTAAAGATATCTACTTATTGCTATTAAATTAGATAAAATCAAATGCAACAATGTTTACTAATATACTTTACAGAACTGTCATTTATGCCTATTGCACTGGTCATCTGGATTTTCAAAAAATCATAAAACACTTACCTAGCCTTTTCTTGATTATTTAACTTCATAAAACAATGTCCCATTCCCAGTCTTAAAGCTGCTGGGCTATCTGGATTTGTTCTAAGAGCTTTCTTATAAAAAGCCAGAGCTCCTCTGTAATCCTTCCTATTGAACGCAATACAAGCTTTGCCAAGCAATGAAGGGACATTGTTTGGTGACTGGTTTAACACAAAGTTGAATTGTGCATCAGCTTGCTCCATTTTATCACCTTCTAGAAGACAGAAATAGGCTCGGCCGAGTAGATGGTTCTAGAACAAAATATTATTTAATCAGTTGCTTTCTTCAGGAGTTGTATCTTACATACTAAAGGTAATTTCTTTTGGTATACAGTAATATATGTAAATTAAATAAAAATTTGCTATCAATTTGTAGCAAGTCTAAGTTGTCCATCAGCAAGACAAGCCACACCACTAGATCCAGGCTTCTTCCAATCTCAATTCTTTCAATCTTTGACAACCCCTGTGGTTTGGTGGTATTGTGTATGTATGGACTGTCGCGCAGAGGTCACGGGTTCGATTCCGCCTCAGTGCAAATATTTGTGTGCATGAACATGGCTATTTACATTGGTCTGAGTGTTTTTATGTATAATATGTATGTATTTACAAAAAAAAGTATATAAATATGTTTATCCGAGGCTTACTTTGGGTCTAGATGGCATTGTGTTGTTTCTGTGGTCATATTTATTACTTTTTTCATTTAATCTCTCCTTTGAAAATTATTGTGGATGGCCTATATTTGGTTCATCAATCCAGTTTATTCACAGTGAAACAAGCAAGGCACAACACACAAGCACCTGTAGTTATATTATCAAGTTTAAGAACAGTCAATTACAAATACTCACTTGGTCATACATGATGATCTTATCAGCCATAGTATACAGAAGGGTTGCTTTAGTAAATAGCTCTTTCTTCTTGTCTTTTGATTTCTCTTTGTTGGCCTCCTGTACATAATATGCCGCCAACATGTCGAGAGCCCGCATCTGATCTCTTTCAAAGTCACGATAGTCAATGTTGGCATCTGTACGGGATGCCTCCAATATTTTGAGAAAGTCTTCGATTTTCCTTTGTTTGTAGTAGGCAAGCTGCAGATGAGTAAAGTGTGTTTATAAAAATGTTATTGATTTAGATAAGCAGTGATACCAATAGTGATATAAGTATATTAGAAGCAACTTTATTTTGAGATTAATGTTTCTTTTTTTAAACGGTATTGTAAAAATAATATTCTCACATCTTCATTATATATCTATTTCCACTGCAGGGTAAAAGGCTTCCTTCAAGTGAAACAATTATTTAATTTGAATCAGTGCAGATGTGCACCAGTGATGGATAATTTAATTTTGAAGATTATATATTTCATACTCAATACCAGCCAGTTGTATTGTAAAATTAATTAATAATTCAATAATACATGTAATTAATACATTGGTAAACACCCTTTAGCTATTCATATAGCAATTAGTTAATTTAATAATATATAAGAACCTTCTACTGTTGTCGTACAGCGTCCTTAAATACTGCTACGTGTAAAGACGTATAAACAAAAAATTGAGGTTAAGTTTACTTACGGCGACATTAATCCAAACATTGAGCTGGGATCGCTCTTGCTGTAATATACTAAGCACTTCATCTCCCGACGGCAATTGCTCTGGATCCAGCTCAATCACCTAAGCGATAGAAACAAAAATTTCAGTACGACACTGACACTGTCGAGTGCAAATTCATCAGCCAATTTTATAATAATTACACAATTACCTCATCGGTGCTCATCAACGGAATTTCGAGCGACATTTTGGTGTTTAATTATCACAATCCACTACATCACAAAATAATTAGTATCCGTGTTATTTTAAAAATACACAAATTACGAGACGCTACAGCAACCACAAAAATTAACAAGACAATAGAGATGTAGTTGTTAGTTGTAGCGTTGTCGAAATGTCAGAGAGAAGTTAGGTTAGGCGAATGTAAGTCTTTTTTTTAGTCGATATATTTAGAGTGGCAGCACTCGGGGTCCGAATCTAAATTCAGTACAGGAACGCAGTTTATTTTTTTTATTAAGATCCTGGACATGTGTGAGGCCACGCACTTGTTAATCATAATCATTAAACATGATGACAATGGTGGTGATTAAAATCGATAGCCAATATACCTCCACTATACAATACAATAGACAACAATATTAAACTAATATTAAGATAAAGAATACAATAGACAAAAGATAACATTCAATCAAGTTGACATGACACTGACAGACTTTATTCAAAGACAGAAGACACAAAGACAAAGAGGAATAGAGGAGAACATCTTTTGTTTTCACGGAAGATGGTTGTCATTAGATATGAGTTAAACTTGCAAAATTCAATACCAGGGCTTCTAAGTACAAGTATGTAGAAATACTGGGGTCAAAAACCAGGTTTTAAAATACTTGTCGTCCCACCCGCTAAAGGTCGGGTTTGAGTATGGCAACCCGCTACCTTACCTAAAATACTTGCATAGGAATTCAACCTGTATTCCCAGTCAGATAAGGATCAAATATATATATATCGTTCGCCTTATAGCACTTACTTTCATGCTTAAGTATTGGACGCGAGCGTCTTACGTAAAATACTTGCATAGAAATTCAACCTGTATTCCTACTAAGGTAAGAAGCAAATTCGTATAATTAAAAAAATACTTTGAAGATCAAAGTACTTATTATTAACAAAATACGAGTGAGTTTTTTATCTACATTGAAATATGAATCGTTTTCCATGCTATGCTATCGCGCGTTCGCCTTGTAGCACATACTTTCATACTTGCAAGTATTGTCTGCTCGTACCAGGGCGCCGTACTTCGAAGCGAAACCCTGGTTTTAAAACCTGGTAGCGTAAATACGTCTCATCTCTAGTTGTCATTTAATTTCATCCACATTTTTTCTATTTTACCATTGTACTAAACCATTCATTATTAACAAGAATAAATTATTCTACACTTGACGCTGGCAGAAATAGCTGACACAATCGTTGGCTCTGTTGCCAAAAAAAAAGAAGAAGAAGACACCTAAAGACAGAGACACAACACAAGTGACATACACTTAAGAAATCATAAACCTTAGAGCATTAATGCTCTAAGTCATAAACGGAAGACTAGGCATTATGGTCGAAAGACTATAGACTGCCCTTTGGGCAAAATAAAAAAAAACACAAGTGACAGCGGCGGCAGTGCATGTTGTTGATGATGACTGATGTTTACTCGAGACAATAAAATAAAAAATAAAAAATTCAAATGTAACAAGACCGATTCACCGTTTTCAGATATTTATTAATTTAATGTTGAATACAGGTATTTAATATTGCACATGCATAATAAATTTATATAGTCGGCTGTGCTGTAAAAGAATAAAAACGATTGCTTACTATTCTTGTGTATTACGTATCTAATATTAAGTTTAAATTGAATAAAAATGAATAGAGAAGAGGAATTAAGCAAAAGAATAACACTTAAACGTGTCCGACCGAATCCTCTTTTTGAATCGTGGTTGGAAGAATTGTATGAAGAAGCAAAAGAAAATAAAAGTAAATTAGAACCTATGCTAAAAGAAGCGCTAGATTCATTATCAAAATATCCATTACCGTTACAATCGGGTGCCGAATGTATTATATTGAAGGGGTTTAAAAAAGGATTGTGTGAGCATATAGATAAGCGAATAGAAATCTATCGCTATAACTTAGCTCTAGAGCAGTCATCAGCTCAAAGTACTACATCTGGTTCCAGTGGAGTAGACTCACCAATATCAGATGTTATATCTATTGGCACTACCTTACAGCCTCAGAATAGTAATGTTATTCACCCTGAAACACCTAAAAAAAATAATGTTGCATCTAATTCTGAGTTAAATACAGCATTAGATACGTCACTGAATGATGTAGCCAAAATAGAAAAAAAATCAGAGTCTACAACTAAAAAGAAAGCCAAATACATGCCTGCATTCCGATCAGGTCCATATGCTATTATTAGGGCATTATTAGAACATCAGAATGACTCAAATGATTCTCTATCCAAAGAGGAATTAATTGCAAAAGCTCAACAATATTCAGATGAATCTTTCACAAGGCCTAAAACAGACACCTATTATACAGCATGGTCTAATATGACCAGACTTGTGACAAAAGGTTTAGTAAAGAAAATTGGTACTAAACCTGCTGAGTACCAATTGAGTTCAGAGGGTATACAACTCGCAAGAGATATGATGAAGGAGTATCAGTATAAACTTACAGATAATGATATTATTTTTAATGATGCACAACCTTCTTCCTCTAAAGAAGAAAGAGGTAACAATATAGTTGAAGATGTTCCTATGGTATCTTCGCAGACAGATGATGATATGAATATAATAGAGTTCTTGCCTAGTACATTTGATATAATATTACTTATTGATAAAAATGAAACGGGTGGGTATGTATTTTAGAGTTGTTGATATATTATTGAATGTTTATTAAAAAGGGATTGCAAAATTTACTTTTTATGTGACGATTTTATTGTTTTGTATGTTTTTTATTGTTTCAGGTAGTTGAGGAAGCATGTGCTTATTATGTTTTAGTAGCTAAGTTCTTATTATCACAAGTTTCCAGAGTGTTTCAATATAATATAATATATCACAGTTTACTGCTAGTTATAGGCCTCTCTCAATTTACTTTCTGGGTTTACTTCGTCCATTATTCATATGGACATGCAACATTGACTATTTTCTCTAGTGCATGTGTTGTTTCTAAAAAAAAATACTAAATGCTATCTCAAATATTAATAAAGAAATCCATTGATCTGATGCTCAGTAATAAGCAATATTCAGAAATAGGTTTACACATGAATTTTAAACCTTAAATGAAAACTAAAAATGTATTTTAAGATTCGTATTTTGATTTTTTCAGACTATCAAAAAAGAATGATCCAACAGTTGCACAATTCAATAAATATTATGATTTGAAGCATGAATATAGAAACTTGAAAGTTGGTGATTTCACTTGGATAGCAAGACATCAAATTCATAAAGACCAAGAACTAGTCCTTCCCTATATCGTAGAAAGAAAAAGGATGGATGATCTCGGAGCTAGTATAAAAGATGGCAGATTTCATGAACAGAAATTCAGATTACGAAAATGCGGTATTCCAAACGTAATTTATTTAGTGGAGGACCATGGGAATAATAAAAATGTAGGATTGCCGATGCAGAATTTACAGCAAGCTATGGCCAACACGAGAATTCAGGATGGTTTCAAAGTTCATATGACTGATTCACTTAGAAATTCTGCCAGATTTTTAGCCATGATGACTAAAAGACTGACTATTAGATATAAGGTAGCTGTTCAGTACTTTTATTTAAGTTTCCAAATAGTAATGATTTTAAGATAAACATGTATTGGTATGAACAACTTTTTGTCAATATTGCCTTTATTTATATAATTTCCTCTTTCAGGATAAAACAGTCAAAGGCCGAAATGCTGAAGCCGACAATGACTATTTTATGACATTCGAGTATTTCAACAAGGCCTCAATAAAAACCAAAGTGTTGACTGTCACAGAAACATTTATCAAACTATTGCTACAACTAAAAGGAGTGTCTGTTGAAAAAACTTTAGCAATTACCGCGAAGTATAGTACTCCTAAGTCACTTATTATTGCGTATCAGAAGTGTGATCGAAGTAAAGGCGAATGTCTTTTAGCGAGTTTGAAATATGGCGATCTTGGTCGCAATGTCGGACCTGCAGTTAGTAAGGCTATTTATCAATTGTTCTCATATATTGGTGAAGAGTGACAGACTTGATTTTGTCTTTGTAACTTGAAGCAGTTCTTCAGTGGCCAAGTAGTTGAAAGATTACTATAATGTTGAAGATACATAAATCGGTACAGCCCAATTCAGCGAGTGTGAAATAGCTGAGGAAAGAGCGCATGTTACCCGTACCATGATCAAAACCACCGTTAAGTTAAGTTTAAGTTTAAGTTAGACTGGTACTAGTATATACAGGGCTGCAGGCATCCAAATTTTATTAATATAAGACTAATCATATTGGGGAAACATCGTATGTTCCACCGTCTTTCAGCCGAAATGATTACTTTTTTTAAAGCTTCTAGTTAATAGCAAGTTTGTATAACTTGCATCTATATAAATAAAATTCATTTTGCTCATTATAATTAGCTGTTGTAAGTTATTTATAACAAAAAATCTCATAATCTTGATGTAGCACTAGTATAGTCGACCATAAAATTGCTTTAGATACCACACAGAGTAAATTAATGTCGTTTGCATATCAAAATAATAATGTCTATTTTTGCTTGCAAGTTACCTGAGTACAGTAAGTTGTCACTGTCATAGTGAGTCTTAATTTAATTTTAATTTTGATGGAATTTTTTGTTAAAAGTGGTAAAGCAAATACCTATGTGGTCGACTATACATACGACCATGCCGCCTTGAGAATTTATATCAATTTTAGAAAGTCCACTTTTGTTTGTGTGGATTCATGATTTGTCCCTATATATTAAAGCTGAGGTACCTTTGCATGTAACAATTCAGGATTTAGTCTATAAAGTGAATTGTAATAAAATTGGTAGGTATATTAAAAGTACAATAGCAATGATCTTAAAATGTTGGCTAAGTCAATCAAATTATTTCAAACGGGCAAGTTCGCTCAAAAAGTTGTATTATATATAAAACTGCGGCTATGATTTCAGTGTATATATATTTTTTTATGAATTGTATAACTTTTACGGAAGTATAATCATTGTATATATAGAAATCAATTAAAAATTCTGTGCTGATTAAGTGATTATACAAGTTTAAATTTGATAATGAATGACCTATGTTTACAAAATAATTTATATCTTTATACCGCCTTTACACTCCGAGCATATGCGAACATAATGCAAGCTAAGGCGAGCACGAGTATATGTAAACAGTACGCTCGTACAGACTCGCTGCGACCGAGCGTCTCGTCGAAACTCATGCACGCACGCTAGTTGCGTTAAATGTTTCATATTTTGCAATATTTGTATTACGCGTATAGGTAATCTTAAGTTCAATTGAAGTATATTGTGCGATTGTTTTTCATACTTTCTTAGATGTTTTATAAAAACTGATTATGAATCTATGACTCAATAGTAAAATAACAAATTATCGTATGTATACCTTTATTTAACATAACCATTGACAGACATGAATAAGTAGCAGTAGTAAGTTTACAGAAATTTCTTATAGTGGCATGTAAACCTTTCAAATTACTATCCATAAATAGTTCAGATTTAAGAGCACTTTAGGATGGAATCAGCTTTTCCCAGTTTACAAATAGCGTGCTATAATCACAAATTGAAAACAAAATATACAGAATTGGTAAACTTAAACAAGAAACAGTCACTTGATACCTCCTCATGACCTAAACAATTAGGGTTGAGTCCTACATAGCATGTATAGATAATATTTACTGCTAGAAGCTGTTGTAGGCTAAATAAGATCCAACCCTTACTTACACTTTTCTAATGCACACTATTATATAGAAGATTTGAGATCTTTTCCTCATTAAGAAATTAGATAACTGGCAACCACAATGTGTGATCGACATTGATCATTTAAAAAATTTGCTCATTTTATAAGAACATTCTAGAAGTCAGACATGAAGGATGTATTACGACTGTTTCTTGTGAAACAATTATATTGTGATTTGGCATAAACAAATATGAAATTCTTATTTTAGAGATTCTCAAGCGAGGCAAATAGTGAGAATTTTTATGAGATTCAATTGACTTGGTTATGCCAAACCAGTATAGGTACTACTTTAGACCCTTATTTTCATCATCACATTGCGTTTCCTTACAATAACACTTAACATTAATAAATATACCTATAGCTATATCTTTGAAATACAGTATGTACGAAGCTTTATATAGAAATGTCAATTTTACCAAATGCAGTGTTCAACATTGAAAATCCGAAACATGGCACAGGTTACAAGAAGAACATCAACACTACAACTAAATTGCACTCAAAGATGAACAATATACATCACCAGTGGCCTTGTTTACAACATACAAATTTTGTCATACAATCTATGCGCTGAGAAAATGCACATAAAATTATCACGCAATACTTGTATGCTATAAAAGAACGTTTATAATACTTTTGAATCTCAATAATAAAGTATATAAAATTATAGTTGCCAAATTTACAAATCACTTTTTTCATACATTTATTTAACAACTTTTTTTGATAAAATTAGCGAATAATAATAATAGATACATGCTTACGTAATACCCACTTAAAATTACGCATGCAATAGAAAAATAAATGCCAAATATCTACTAGAAATTACCAACTTACACTATTATAGTTTAGGAGAAAAAAATAGGTAGGTAGTTTGCAAAATTAGATCTAATGACCAACCACCAAATATAATTCGGACAAGCTATAATAAATAAAGTATTCAAATTAGCGTACATGAGATTCCAAGTTTTAGGCAATTAACTAAATGAGCAAAACCCTTAACGTTTTTACAATCGACTTTATGCAGTAGTGACGTCATATTTTCTGGACTATTAAGTGTAATCAGATCATGACCTGAGATAAAGCCTAACTGGAACCTCTTGTGAATAACCTGTAATTTACTAAAGTGCACTCAAAATTCTTTCAAAATTAAATTAACTATCCCTGTTATGAAATAAATCTTAATAACTTAGTGCACTTACATAGAGGATGTGAACATAACGAGATATCTAGAGAGTGTGGTAGTTCCGTTCAGTTTGGTTCTTGTAGTATTTGAAACCCATGAAGCCGATGGCGAGTAGACCCAGGGTCAATATGATTCCTCCGATGAAACTTGGACCGTCGAAACTGTAACATGAGAGAAAACATGAGATGAGTTTGAGATAAGTAAAAGTTTTGCTTGATGTATTGATCACTCAAATTGATCATCAATTATGTCGTAAAATACCAAATAACCTTCATGTATGTAGAACATTAACATAATACCTATAGTTATACGAAAATAAATATTATTTTTTATATTTAATGTTTGTATTATTTGCATGATCAGAAAAAGATACGTGATCATCACATTCTCAGTTTATTAGATCGATCGTAACTTGGTGATAAAACAGCTGTTTTTTACTTTGTTATCATTTGCTTGGTTCCTATAATCCTAAGCATATTATTATGTGTCATACTTAACTTAAAAACGTAGTTGACGGCACAAAGATCTCTCTTAACTCGGACAAACTACTCATAAGGCAGATATATAATATTAGTGACTTGACGCACTTCGACACATAGTCAAGGGTTGGTAAGTTTGTAAACCGAGTACAGAGACTTAAAATTTAAAATTTTCACAAGACTACTATTAATTACTATTAGGTACACGTAGTGGCAACTACTAGTTTATCGCGGAATGGAAAAGTAGATTAATTCTTGCGGCTGATAATTATATACTAACTTTATTACCATTTAAAAAAGAACTTGCATCTCCTGAGACAAAATCAGATGTTGTACCAACAATTCTGTGTTTTTTTTAGATGCACTAAAGAAATAGTAACACAGAGCACTATTATGGAAAGTTTTCTTTAGGGAAGAAGTAATATCTAGCAATTGATCGGCGCCAATTAATTCGAGTAAGAAATTTCCTAAGAAAAATGTCGCTGAGCTCACCTTTCTTGAAATTAGTTCTTTCATTTCCTAGTCAACGCTATAATAATATAATTACATTGTAAACTGTGACATAATTGTATTAATTTGCACTAATAGCGAGATGCGCAAATGCAAGATTGGCCTTATTTATTATCTTTATTGAGACGTCACAATGGCGTGGGTAACTTATGTGACCGCTATTAATTTTATCATATCGTTTTAACTAATCTGAGGAAAACAGCCAACAGGTTTTGTTTGAAATACCTAATATTTACAATAATCGTTCCTTATATAGTTTGCATGCTTTATATTTAGCCCAAGGGCAATGGCAAGACTAATTATTTCCGTATTGCACAAAAATCGATATAAATTAGCAATGCACTTTCATGTTTTCCCCGATATTCTACGTCAACGTGGTAATTATGTGTCATTTCATTGTCCCTAAGTTTCTTCTTTTATGTGAGACGACGAAGGTGTCGATGACGCAATGATTTAATTAAGCGGTCAATTTGCAAGTATTAAATCCAACAAAGCAGGTTTTCTTAGAAAGCTAATATTAGCTGCTTGTGTTCCGGATCGATATTCTGTTTTATATGCTGTATGCGGTTTTAGAAAACGATTGGCTGTACGTAAAATACTGTTCAAATGATTACCTTGCTACGTCTACGTGCTTTAAAACGCTAAATAAAACAGAACGTGCTTATACGCATACGGAAAAATAATATTTGCGCTTCAAAGATAATTCTTGACTATTTGCGTGTTTATTATACCTACTTGTAGTTAAATTGTTTTAACCACTCCTGTGGTTGATTGATACACCACTGACAGTTACGACAAGTCGCGGAATGTCTTTTATGCTCGAATTCAACTGGTGACAAATATTTGTGTACTAATAATGTTTTGGAAATATGAATAAGTATTAACATTAATTTGTGTGATTCACAAATATTTGTTTGAGATCTAGTTATAAGGTTGTATGTACTTTGTGTCGGTATTTTGTACATATGTAAATAAAATTTTCCGATGTCTGCAAGGAAACCTACATAAAATAAGCCTAAAGTACTATTTGATACAGAAATAACAAAAAAAAAACGACTTCAAATAGGAAACTTAAAAGTAAAAAATCGATTTCTCTCGTATAAGTTGTAACATTTTTAACTCAATTTAAAAATAAGTCGATTATTTATTGGTCTTCTTATTTCTTGAACACGTCCGTGTTTTTAAGCCTACTGCTTGGCATGAAATTGATAACCTATCTGTTATCGTGTGCTAATACGTTGGCATATTGCCAATGTTATCATTATCCGCATACAGCTTTTCATTCATTATTTGTATGCGCGTGTACAATGGCGTCAATGTTACGTGATATTTGGTTTTTACACTGCTAATTATTTTTATGATATATTTTTCTGTTATACTTGCGAGGACATAACAAACTGTCGTTGTATGTATAATACCCTATGAGTAAAAGCTATAATATAAACAAATGAACAAACGCATGGTCTATCGAGACCAAACAAAACAAGGCTGACGTCATTTGAACATTTCATTACAATACTTAACTACTACACAGTTTTGTTCGGCTGTATCATTCGTAGCCACTAAATTGGCTATCAACGATACAGGAATAATGTGCTACAGTCCTGAATTTAGTTAGAGTATCTTTTGCGAGAAGAAAAGAGAGAGAGCATTCATGCGATGTAGGGAAAGGGAACCCGACCATTTCTTTGATTGAGGTATTCCCAGCATCCTACATTACGAGTAGGTAGGTAATACAGATTATAGCCAATTACGCAATATTTTATTAGGCAACGGTCACTAAACAATACAACTAATGTGCGTCGGTTACGCAGCATTTAGAAGTATTTATCAGGCAAGTATGAAAGTGTTAAATTAAGTCACACTTTCAAGTCTTTTATTGACACATTTTTTATAAGCACACCTACATAATCGTTTGTGAAATAAAACGCAATTGGCGAAGGTTTTACGCATTTATATTCTTTTGCAATACCAATGGAATTTCTAATATTGTCAGTACCTATCATGAGTCGAGTACCTATACGAAAATAGTTGCTAAATGTAAATCTGTGAGAGCTGAAAAACGTAGGACTTTAATATGCGTGTTGCGCTGTGGTATCGATTAAGTGATATTTTAAAATCACATGTAGGTTTATAAACAACGAGCCTTGTTATAAAAATGTATCATATCTAAAACATACTTGTGGATAAGGCCATGTGTGCGATATGACATTGTCGCAGAACCATGCAATACCTTTACCTGTGGGAATTTACTCATATGGATTTATATATGCTAGTCTGTCTGTCAAGTCGAGAACTAAAACAGTTCACACTTGACTTTTTAAAGGTTTTATGTTTTTAGTTAGTTATTTATTACTTGCAATAGAATGACTAAAGAAATGGTTATTGACATTTCAAAACCTTGGAACGCATATGAGTCCGGTCATTTCAATAAGAGTTTATACGCAATAATATTATAAGTTACTTACGCTCTCGATGCCTGAATAATTTTGGGAGCTGCAGTAGACACAACCACCTCGCTTTTCGGCGTCGTAACAGTCGTCTTACTGTCCTTGCTGTCTGGATTGGTGCCATTGTTAATTTTCGGCTCGGGTTTCACAGGCGCAGTTTCATTTGAAGTCTTAGGCGCTTCTGTTGTTTTGTCATCAACTTTAGGTGCGTCTTTGCTTGGTTTAATCTCCGTTTTGTTGTCTTTTTCGGCCGGTGTTGTTTCGTTTTTCGAGTCTTTTGATTGAGGTACTACAGTTGAGCTAGTAGTGGAATTTGTGACTGCTCCAGCTAGTTCCGTCTTATTGCTTTTAGTTTCATTTGGTGTTACAGTTGAAGCTTCTGGCTTTTCTGGAGTTTTGGGTTTAGCGTCCGTTTCATTTGGAACTGTTGGTGGAGAGGGTGGAGCTGCTTGTGTAGGCGATGTTGCTGAAAGTTTCAATGTATCATTTAGATATACATATTTAGTCATGTTTTATACTAGGTCATTTATTATAGGAGTATGCACATTCTTTAGAGAACAAATCAAAGAGATAGGTATGTCAGAATGAATTATTGTAAATATTATGCCTATTGGACTGATGTTTATTGAATAAACAAAGTAAACATAATTAGTATGCAGCATAGCCTAGATAGCTAATAAAAATGTCTCATTGGCAGGACTTGGTATCAGTTTTTACAACAAATCAAATCACAAATCATCTATTGGTGTGAATCAACAACTGGCGTGTTTTTGCAAAGGCAACAAAGTAGTTCCTATCCCGTCAATTTGATGGAACAAATGCATTCACCAATCAAAAATAAACTTTATTATCATATACATGGCAGTACAGACAGATATGATAATCAGTTTATTTATATAATCTCAATGACCCTTGCTGTCATCCTCATGCTTGCTGTTATGATGCAAGTACCTCATTGAGAGTGCAAGAACTTGATTCCTCAAAGTATGCTAAGGGAACTCTTGTATTGCTCATTACTTATATTTTACATGTAACATAAATTGTAAAACAAATTGAATTTGCTATGCCATATTTACAAATTTGAACTTGTTGTGTATTTCTTCCTATGTTATTAGGAAATGTATGTAAACATTAAAGCGATTTATTGTTTGTATACAATGAACATAGTTCCAAGTTTTATGCCATATGCAGGCCACAAAAAGAACCTCATAAGGATGCTATAGTTGCTGCATGCTAATAATTTTACTATTGTGGCTTTTATCAGTCCCGCTTTATTCTTATTCTCAACCATTAGTAATAGGTATTATCTTATTGTACTTAGGTGCTGATGTCATTTCACTCATGCTGTGTAGATGTTGTAATTGTTCCGTGCAACCGTACGCATTAACATTGTAACCTCAAGTGTTTTAGCATAATTAAACATTTTTTACACTTATCAATCTATCATTTAAAGTTGTCCCATAAAGGTAATATTATTATTATTTTAAAAAACTGGATAGATTTATCTCTCAGATTTGGAAGGGTCAGACAGTTGTGAATAAGCATGAAGTGTGTAGTGTGTGAGCCATAAAACAATACAACTGTCTTAGTTGTTGTTACAATGTAAGTGCACATAAATGCAATTGATATTGACACAAATATTTCTTATCATTATAAATTCAAGGTACAATTTGCTACAGGGTTACAACTAGAGATGAATGGAGTTCAAGTTCTATGAAGTAAGAGACAAGCAAGAGTTTATATTAATTCAGTGGTTGGTTTAGTTTTTACTAAGTAGAAAAACTACTTGACTATATTTTTATTTTGTGTTTACATTACACAACATTTGTTTGCATCCACATGAAAACTATAAATTCAAGTCAATAAAAGTAAATACACTAAGTTCATAACCATTCATCCTTTTTGCAGAAAATGAAATATATGTACTTGTCTATATGCACAGCACATCTAATATAGTGATTCAGATGGTAAGTACCTACCCAAGACAAAATACAGTCTACAGAATACAGACTCATGAATAATATGTAACCACTAGGTTATTCTGTAATTAAACTGTATCTATTTAATATGTACTAACAAAACAATTCATTAAAAACTTCAATAGTAAACATAACATTCCAAACATTCTAACACAACCATTTTATTTTGATACTTCTTTACTTATTTAAGCCTAACACAATGGATGTTGATGTATTCATACTGCTAATATTTTTTTATTAACTACAAGCAATGAGCCAAATTACATTTATTTAAGTCTACTGTTGGCAAGAGCCGTGACAGTGTTCATAGTTCCCACTTTCTTAGATATTAAAAAAACATTGTGCAATAAATAGTGGCGCCACAGCAACTTAGAATAATATTAAATTTTGAATAAGGTGACAGGGCAGATAGGAAGCTAATATCTTAGAGAACCGAATCAATTGAATTTTAATTTGGGCAATGATCACTAGACTGGTGTTATTGAGTGAAGTGAGTGTAGATAATACAGTATTAAATGCCGCGTCATACACCAACTTGAGCCAGTTTTCAAACGCAGGGAATAATTATTTGACCTTGACAATACTATGTGGATAATAGAATTGCGTCTTTTCGATTTTCACCCTATTAATGATATTCACCAATACATTTGTCTAAAAAATACTTATAGCAACGTCAGATACTACGCATCTCGTAAACTGGGAAATTCTTGAAACATTGATAGACTGTGTTGTGGAGGTATTTTCTTACCGTCTGTTGACGCAGCTACGCTGAAGCACACCGACAGTGATAACAAACATATTAATATTACACTCTTCATATTTGGTTATTGCTAAATATTATCAGTCAAATAGAATATTTATCCAAAAAATTCTAAGATTACGCTTCAACTGATTGCCGAGAAAAAAACGATTTCTCACATAATAAAAACCAGTGATGCGACGTCAAACGAATACAGGTTTAGTCGATTACGTTGAGACAAGTTGGCTGATACGATTGTAAAGTAATATAATCAAGTGTAATAGAATAATAAAATTATGTTTTAATTCGGGAAACTGGTAAGTTAAATCGTTTTGTTCTTTTATTTAGTATTATGTTAAATAGTAAATTTTATTTTTATTTTTTGTAATCAATAAGTCACTTTGAAACTGATATTTTTGTACCTGCTACACGTGCATTTGATTATACCATTGGGTAGTGTAACGAGTGTAACTAATTAAGTTAATAAGTATGCGTACCTATGTAATAACAACATATATTTTTTCATTTAAAAATGTGCTTTTAAATTTATGGCTTATTTTTATCGACTAAACAAAACTCAAATAGTATTTTACCATGGTCACATTGTGTAACATTCCGGGTCAATCCCGACCTACTGATAACAAATTTATATCAAATTACCTAATAAATTAAAATAGTAACGTTTTAATTTTGCTTCAACTAAGTTCCAATTTTTATTATAGGTACCTACTTACACTCTATATCTATATCCTATATCTAAGAACTAAAACCCGCATCAAATCTAAGCATACATAGGGACGGACAGACAGCGGAAAGCGACTTTGTTTTATATAGTATGTAGTACCTACCTATTAAGTGGCACACCATTAATCCATACTCTGTCTGTCTGTTAAGCTTTCACGCCTAAATCACTAAACCGATATTGATCAAATTTGGTATACCTATTAAATATTCGCCTGAAAACAGATTTCCTTGGCAACGATCTTGTTATCATTTTATTAGACACGGATATTATGTTAGTATTATATAACGTCATAAGTGCATTATTATTATAGGGGGAAGGGAGGGGGAAGGGAGGGGGAAGGGAGGGGGAAGGGAGGGGGAAGGGAGGGGGAAGGGAGGGGGAAGGGAGGGGGAAGGGAGGGGGAAGGGAGGGGGAAGGGAGGGGGAAGGGAGGGGGAAGAGACGCGGAAAAAAAGGGGTTCTCGAATGGTGGAAAAAGGAGGGAAAGGGATAGGAAGCGATAGGAAGGGAGAGGAAAGGAGGAAAAAAAAGGAGAAGGAAGGAAGAAGAGAGGGGAGAACGAGGAGGCAAGGTAGAGGGAAGTGGAGGAAAGGGCAAGGGATGCTGGAGGTGGGGCAAGGGATGCTGAAGGAGGTGAAGAGGAGAAGGGGGAGGGGAGGAGAGGTAGGAGGAAACTGTGGAGAATGGAGAAAAAGTGCAATAGGGAAGAAGGGGAAGGGGAAAGTTATTGTAGTGAAAATTTGCCATTGTGTATTGTATATTGTTTTTACGAGGGATATCTTTAGGAAGGTGAAAGAGGATTTGTATGAATGGGAGATTAAAAATAGTATGAAAAACAGTATTTAAACAATATAAAAATGCTATCTATATACATAAAAGCAAAATGTCACTCACTCACTTATCACGAAATCTCAGAAACAACAAGTGCTAGGAATCTCAAACTTTGCATTGTCGTTCCTATTAGGATATAGGTGCTCACTTAGACGGAATTTTGCGAAAGCCATCCCCTAAGGGGGTATAAAGGGGTGGCAAAGTTTGTATAAAATTTCTATAGTTTTTATAGTAGGATTATTTTTTATTATTCAGCAACCCCCCTTATTAAATGGGCAAATAAGAGTCGCAAGTTTGTGTGAAAGTGGTTTGTCAGTTTTAGCGGTAGCGGGTTTAAACTGGATTCGCCATAGAGACGGATAATACTTATACAATGTACGATTGCCATAAAATCAGGCACGCAATATTCTCATAGAGGCACCCATCTGAATTTTCACGCGAACGAAGTCGCGGGCAACAGCTAGTAACTAAATAAACGACGACGGCGATGTGGCGAAGAATGACAGCAGTAACTGAATTACCTACACATTGAAATTCACGAGCTGTGTATGAAGTGACATTTTCCAACAAAGTTACTTGTATCTCGAGCTGCCGGGTGCGTTCATATTTATATTAGGTAGCTGCAACCCACGGCTTTGCCCGCGCGTAAAATATGTTTTGTATCCCTCGGAAACTAGACCGATTTTCAGGATAAAAAGTAGCCTTCAGCACCGAATCTATCTACGTACCAATGTTCATAGAAATGGGTTTAGTCGTTTAGGCACTGTGTGGTAACAAACACATACACACACACACATGCAGACTTATACACACACACACACAACTTTCGCATTTATAATATTAGTAGGAATTGGTAGGAATTAGTTTTCGAATTAATAGGATTTAGTAGGAATTAGTAGAAATTGGTAATTAGTAGGATAGTGGGATTAGTAGGATGTTAGAATTGTTGTGTTTAGTTTTTGAGTTTTCGGAACTGCATACCTATACGCGTTTAATTTTGTCATAATTATTGTGTCTGATCATCTTTACCGGTCGTAAATTTGAAATCTCGGCTTAACTAAGTAAGAGCATTAAGAGTATCCAAGTATACTCTTCGTTAGAGTTAGTTTCTACAGATAGGTACTTACCTACCTACTACTTAACAGGGACAGTAAACGGCCGTGATGACAATAAAACATCTATTGTGTCTACAGTAGTGTCCATGAAAGGGTTAATAAGTAGGTAAACTACCTATGTATTTAAGTATTTTTATTCAAAATCCTATTCTTTTGACTGCCATAGTTCCATACACCTTGCGGTTCCTAAATGCTTTATCTTCCAATATTTTTTCTTATTTTCCTTCAATTTGCCGGTCTTCTACAACATAATTTAACTAAATATAATTTATTAAGGAATTGTATACAGAGTACCTACCTATTTGTTGCCGAATTGATTGAGCAGATATGAATATGGAGCTATAATATTTTATTACATCATTAAACATTGGCTGCTCTTTGTCTCCTAAAATTATTGGTACACGCTTATCTCTTCCAGCTCACTCCACTTTAAATGAAGATGTTAAGAATGTCTTGAACAAGAATTGATAATGAATGTGGTTGATATTTAGAGTCATATGAACCGTAAACTCGCATGTTCTCATTAATGCATGTTCGAGTCGAAGCGCTCTCAAGTATTTAATAGTAGTAGTTTTTAGAATATTAGTTTTTATGCTAATGTGTTTCGCTCGGTGAGTGAGAACGCCGGCAGCCAAAATACCCCCTCGGTCCTGATCCTTTTCCCTTTTCCTTCCTCATCCCCTTCTCCGTGGTCGGCAACGTTTGGTTCTGTTTTCTAAGCATTATTATCTACCTACTTTCGTAATGCTTGGAAAAACACAGCCATCTCTTTATGTTATGGTTGCCATTTACCATCAGGTATGTATGTTTGTCACGTATAAAAAAAAAATATTTTGTGGTCCACATATGTGAACTGACGAGGTGTACCACGACCAACAACCGATTCTAAGTGGTATAAAGATAAAACTGAAACTAGTGAGAGAAAGAGAGACCCATTATTATTGAAACACTAATGAGAATTTTGTGACATTTCTGTAATATAGAGTTTATGGAACTCCAGCTGCCTTATTTTTAACAGCGTATATATCTTATTTATTTATTTCCAAACTTACATCTATTTTTACAAGTTACCTTAACCAATGTAATAGAGTGACATACTGATTGATTATTATCAATTTACATAACATATTATGTACAAAGTAGTCTTGGTGAATTCACTCAGTGCACAACCAAACAAGTCTGTACGATTGGCTACCAGGTTAAGTGTTAGTTTTGTTTAGTGTGGCTACCAGTGTTGTAACAAAACGGTCAGACTAACTAGTTAGGTACCGATTGAGAACTACAAGTTGAGGAGTACAAAAGTTAGGGAGCGCAGAATAGTTAACATATTTTGTACAACTTAGGCAAATAAACCACGTAAAAGAAAATAAAGAAGACCAAAGCTAACTGGGATCGCGTTGATTTTTTGACCAAACAAACGAAGTGTAAAAGACAGAACGGAGGACTTTACATCGTAATCTATGATAAATAGTTTTCTAGTCAATCCCGTCTATTCACGTTAAAAACAATAAGGACCTAAGTACTACTGCAAGAAATCCGTATAATGATATGAATAATAGAATTCGGTACATATTAAATTTACTCTTGCAGAGTACAGTTATCTGTATTTAATTTTCCTCTTTCGTTATACCGCGTTCTAAGTATATTAGCACGAGGGTTGCAAAGCGTTATCACAGGTAATACTGCATCTATTCTGACTAAGCTTCTAGGCGGCGGTTTTGATTAATTAATCTGCGCTGTGCATACCGTGAAATTCACTTTCATTATTAACTCTTGTGACATTTCTGGAATAAATACTAAGTAGAAAGATAAAAAATGTCGAAATAACAATACAACGTTGTTTACCATAATAATTACGCAATGTTTTATAAGAATGAGGTTAAAGATTTGAACAGCTCTCAAATTTATACTTCATATTGCGAAGCAATGTTTTCTTTTAAATCGTTTTGAAATGTGTGAAGACTAAAATATTGGCATGCAATATACTGGACAAGCACGTATAGGTAACCCCCTTAGAGCATTAAACCAACAGGAGTGGATACGCGCTCTATTTCCCTTGCGCAAAAGTCTGCCACTTTCGGCGGGGGACGGGGTAACGCGAGCAACGCACACTAATTACAATGTTAACTACTAATGCATTTAAATCGCGTCGTTATACACGCACACAATAAAATTATTACACACTAGCTTAAACTAAACACACACAATCACATTCACACACAGGGACATCTATCAGTTTACGCTTCCTTAGCGTAAAACAGTTAGAGCTTGACTCTGTCGATATTTAGTATCGATGTTTAGGATTTCAGATAAGTACGCGAAAGATTTAATTATTTTCATGATTATTATGTTTGCTTATTAAAATGAGCATTATCTTATATTATATAGAACAGTTTTAGGTAATAATAATCTATTATAATTTTAAGGTTTTTTTTTATTTATGCACTTTGAAATAGATGAAAGTAAAGTAAACAGTTCATAAACATGAATTAACTAGAAGTAATTCTGTTAATTCATGTTTATGTCAATATTACAGGAAGAATAAAACAGTGTTTCTAACTAGCACACTTTTTTGTAATTATTATCAAAAAAGCCCGTCATACGGTCGGGCTAAATTTATTTGTTAAACATTGTTTGACAAACAAATCTGGTTATGCGGTCGGGCTCTCCTACTATGTTTACTAATGTTTGTTCAATACTTCCGATCCCTGATAGTACGGAACCCTCGGCGCGCGAGTCCTACTGGCATTTAGCCGTTTTTTTTGAAGTTATACTTTTTTTGGCGCGATTGGGAAAAATTATGAAAGTGAATTTTTACGATGCGCGCGCACACCGACAGAAAAAAGCAACACCCTGAAGTTAGTTGCGAACCTTTTACACACTGAAGTTAGTTGCGGATCTTTGTGTGTCGTATCAGTACAAATAATCTGTGTGAATAAATAAAAAATATATTGGCGTTTATATCAATTCAAATATTTATGTATGTATGCGTTGTATTATTATTTGGTATTTTTGGATTGTTATGCCAAAGAAGTATAACTTCTTACGTGCGTACATGGGTACCCACTCTTTTTTTTTATTTTACTACTGCGCACAAGGATGTATGTTGAAATTTGTTCTAGTGTGGATTAAAGATTGTAATTAATTATTACGTGTCAATTTTAAGTGTATTATTCCTAAGTATGTATGTATAT
The DNA here is from genome assembly GCA_963082885.1 of Parascotia fuliginaria. Taxonomy (NCBI): domain Eukaryota; kingdom Metazoa; phylum Arthropoda; class Insecta; order Lepidoptera; family Erebidae; genus Parascotia; species Parascotia fuliginaria. The sequence goes on along the minus strand of OY720180.1, from coordinate 4,320,371 downwards.
TCAAACCAAATAATACTTTGAATTAATTGTCTGTTGCTATTAAATTTCGTTCCAACTAAGCAGAGCTTGTAATTGGAGGATTTTGTTCTGATTACATAATAACAAGACACTGACATGAGAATGTATGAGTAGATTTTTATTAGAGAGATATTTTATCTGTTCAGATAACAAAAAAACAACAGAATATATTTCAGAAAGTCTTTATTTAAGTAGGTATAATAAAATACTGAAAAACTGTGCAATTTAAATTAACCTTATAAATCTAGTTTAACTAATCCTAGGTAATGCAATAAGAGGAGGTAGCGCACAGCGAGTTTACTTGCTAAAAACTGAGCTCTCCGCCACTTGGGGGGTAGGGAGGAGGTAGCAGTGCTGGCAGCACAGAAGGCTTTGTCTTTTAAGCTGTTAGTCAGATACTTGTACGCTTAGGAACCCACTTATATGGTTCCTACAATATTGGACCCAAGCGACTCGAGGCGCTGCTTCTTTTGAAAATCTAAAACAAACAAAAAAAATTTAATTTAATACTGGAAAACCAATATCAATATTTGTGATTAAACTGTCTCATCTCTAATTATGTTAAAGTGTGACCAGTTTCTTAAAAATAAATACGCTTATTTTTGTAAGAAATGAGCAATTATCTTTCGGAATAAAGTGCACTAATCTTGTATATTTGGATTTATAATCTCATTTTACTTGTTCATTTAATATTATTTTGTGCATTACTTGGTAAAAAAAACATTGGTTTTAATTAAAAATAAATAAATATGGGAACGGTGACACAATAATTTACATCCAAAATGAAACTTATTAGATATAGCTGTTGCCCGCGACTTCGTTCGCGTGAAAATTCAGATGAGTGTGCCTCTATGAGAGTATTGCGTGCCTGATTTTATGGCAATCGTACATTGTATCAGTAATAAATATCAGTATTATTCGTCTCTATGGCGAATCCAGTTTAAACCCGCTACCGCTTAAACTGACAAACCACTTTCACACAAACTTGCGACTCTTGGCTTCTGAATATTAAAAAAAGAGTATTTTCTAGTAATTTGGTAATCCTACTATAGGTAAGTTTCATACAAACTTTGCCACCCCTTTATACCCCCTTAGGGGATGGATTTCGCAAAATTCCGTCTAAGTGAGCACCTATATCCTAATAGGAACGACCACGCAAAGTTTGAAATTCCTAGCACTTGTTGTTTCTGAGATTTCGTGATGAGTGAGTGAGTGAGTGACCTTTTGCTTTTATGTATAGGGGCAAAAGCTATCTATAGCTTTTGCCCGCGGCTTTTTCCAATAGACATTTTTATATTGCTTGAATACTGTTTTTCATACTATTTTTAATCTCCCATTCATACAAATCCTCTTTCACCTACCTAAAGATATCCCTCGTAAAAACAATATACAATACACAAAGGCAAATTTTCACTACAATAACTTTCCCTTTCCCCTTCTTTCCTATCGCTCTTTTTCTCCACTCTCCAGTTTCCTTTCTCTCCTCCCCTCCCCTTCTCCTCTTCACCTCCTGCATCCCTTGCCTCTCCTCCAGCATCTCTTGCCCTTTTCTCCACTTCCCTCTACCTTGCTTCCTCGCTTTCCCCTCTCTTCCCCCTTCCTTCTCCTTCCTTTTCCTCCTTACCTCTCCCTTCCTATCCCTTCCCCTCCCTTTTTCCATCATTCGAGAACTCCTTACTTTCCTCGTCCCTTACCCCTCCCTTCCTCTCTCGTCTCCCTCACTTCCCCTCATTCACCCTCACTTCCTTCTCACTTCCCTCTCACTTCCCCCTCACTACCCCCTCACTCCCTCCTCACTTCCCTCTCACTTCTCCCTCACTTGCCCCTCACTTTCTTCTCACTTCCCCCTCACTTCCCCGTCACTTTTCCGTCACTTTCCCCTCACTTTCCTCTCACTTTCTTCTAACATTCCCCTCACTTTTCCCTCACTTGTCCCTGGCTTTCCCCTGACTTCCCCCTGACTTCTCCCTGACTTCTCCCTGACTTCTCCCTGACTTTCCCCTCACTTCTCCCCCGCATTTCTCCCACACTTCCTCTTCACTTCCCCCTCACTTCCACATCATTTACCTCTCACTTCCCCATCACTTCCCTCTCACTTTCCCCTCCCTTCCTCCTTCCCCTCAATTCCACCTTTTCCTCCCTCTCCCTCCCTGCAAATTTCAAGTCGCTAGCTTCAAAAGCTAAAGATCTTTGTATAGAATGTTTCATCCCTAATTTCACCCCTCTAAATCCACTTCTGTTAAAATAAAATTATAAGAATATTTTTTATTTAAATAGAAGTATTCCAAAACAAAATTTCAAAACTGTAAGTTAAAAAATGAAGAAGATTCATACAATCGTTTTCATCCCTTTTTACACACTTAGGTATTTAATTTTAAAAAACCCTTTCTTAGTACAACCTCTAGACATTTAGACAAACACACCCTCCAAATTTCAAGTCACTACGACCAGCAGTTAAGGCTGTGCATTGTCTGTTAGTCAGTCAGTCAGTCAGGACAAAGCCATATATAATATGTATGGGTGTATGGATGTATGGATTAGACGTATAGCCATCGGGGATCAAAGCATACAGGCTGCTAGGAATGCTAACACGTGATAGGTCCACATAAAGCTGACCGTGCGAAAAACAGCTAATACTTAGACCAACACCCACGACTTTTAGTTGTGTCTGACCTTGGGCTTTATTAATTGTCATCGCGAAACATAAGCTCACTGGAAACTGGACTCATTTAAAACTAAACGGAAGATTGTTTAGAATGAGAAGAATCCGAAAAATAAAAACGCTATCAGATTCCGTAACCTGTTAAAGTCTCTGTTTCTATCAGGTTTCGTAGTAAATTAACAAATGTTTGACGTAGTTCTTTAAATTGGCATAACTTTTTTATTTATGAACCGATTGACATAAAACAAACACTAAATGTTAAGTGAAGCTTACCACAATGTATTAGTGAATACCACATCTAAATCGGATAAGCCGTTTCTGAGATTAGCGTGAACAAACGCACAGACAAACAGACAAACAGACAAACAGCAAACAGACAAACAGACATACAGACAAACAGACAAACAGACAAAAATTGTAACAATCATTGTTTTGGGTTCTATTTGCGTTGATAAAGGTCCCAATATTTTTTTTTCTCATATATCTTTCATGTACAGACAGCGATCGGTTACATTTTTACTATATGTATAGATGTCAACAAGGCGAGATATAAAAAAGGAAAGGTTAGTTTTTTTGTTAATTCAACTTAAAATATTACCCCAGATTGGAGTATTGATGATAAGCCTGGCAACACTTGTTGATTAGCATTTGATTTGGTTAAATTGATAATTTAATGCTTTATTTAATAATATGAGAACAAAATAATACTTACAGGTGGAATGTAATATTATCCTTTTGTAGACTTGATGTCGCTGAACGCTTTTTACACCAAAATACACTGCAATTCGGCATTTCTATTGAGACGCTATTACGCATGCACTGATAGGTGACTTATGATGCGGAACGCGCGTCAACTAGTTTTTTATACCGGGTATGACCGGTGGGCTGGTACCTTTGGCAGAGGGGTACGCCTGTCAGTGGCCTCTCCGGTTGGTTTAATGCTCTAAGGTAACCCCTGACTACTTTAACCCCTCGAACTGTAATTATAACGTCATAAAAATATATACTTACAATACCTACCTGTAGATACAAGGACAGCTGTTAGGTAGGTCGAAGTGGCGAAATGACAACGGCGATATAGCGTTGCAACCCTGATCCGTATTTCTTAGTTAAGGTGAGAACTTTATAATAGAAGGGCTGGGTGATAAAGGTAAAAAAACAGCGGTTTTAGGCTGCCAAAATAACAATGTGTTGTCAAGATAAGGACTTTGAGAAACCATGAAGAAACTTTCAATGGTGTTGACAAGTCCGAAAAGTTGCTGACCCACTTTGTGAGCCCCAAATTTGGAGTAATAATAAGAATTGAAAATGTTTGTTGTAACAAAGTGTGGCTAAAGAGATAAGAATAAATAAAGTCGAATTTAAACTTGGACAATTTAGTAGCCTTAATGTATTTATATCATTGGGTTTTAATTGGCATTATAATTAAATAAATAGAATCTATTAGTTTGATTAATCTTGTCCTGCAGAGAACGTTTTCAGGTCTGTACTTTATTGATGACGTGTTATTCTTGTAGAAATATAAAACTTACTGAGTAACTGTCAAAGATTAAACCTTAATAAAACAAATAATATATAACATTTCAAAAATTGTTAATATCTAAAGTCAAGAGCAAACAACTATAGCAGAAATAAGTTACTTAAATAAAAAGTGAAAAGGAAAATTCGAGAGAATAAGTAACTTTCCTTTTTAAGAGGAAACGAGCAAAGTTTTAGTGCCTATGAGACACATTGACATCAAACGGGTCGACAAACTCAGATTGAATAATATAAAAATGGAGTGTTGAGTAAATAATAAAATAAACGGAAACATTTTGGTTGTTATAAGTAACCTACATAATATTATAACCAAAATATTATGCAGCTAAGTATAAATAACTACGTTTTCTCCTTTTTTTATTATGACGTAGCCGATTACCTACTGTGTGAGCTATTTTTGAGAGCGTCAAGTAAAAATATACTTTTTTTGTTGATCAAATTACAGTGGGCTCAGTTTAAATTTAGTGTTTAAGTAGTACCTACCAAATGACAACCATTTTTCCTTTAATTAAAAGACAAATAATATTGTTTAGATTATGTTGATGATTTGATATTTGGTATTTTGGTAGTAGGTAAATTACCATAGTAATCAGAATAACATGAAAATTTACTAGGATTATACAGTGAATTCGGATATTCATTAAATCAGGAGAACGTGAGGATTAAAGCTTTGATGTTATGATTGAGTCAATTTTGATCAGTCCAAAATTAGATAACCTTTTGGAATGTAATTTTGGTATCCATTTCTTGTTCTCAATTATTCATAAGCGCGTATCACTATAAGATTGACGTGTATCCGTGAGTATGTTTTTAAAAACGCTGAAATCCAACCATACGGTTTTGATTAGGGTTCGCGAATGCAACGATACCCTTACTCCAGCACTAGAAGACTATTAGGTACGAGGTTTTAGTGGCTATTTTGGCGGCAAATCTTCGAGACCCTTAAAGACGTCTCGTTTCCTCAAGTGCCAATGCGTAGATACGTTTTTTGTAAATGATAATTGAAGAAATGTATTTGCACTCAGTCTCATTGTTATTTAAGAAATAAGTACAGAAGATAAAAAATATCAATAGGTACATATAATATGTAGATAGAGAATAAATTGGGAAAACAGTATGACGTAGTACGCTTGTATCGTATCTTGGACCAATGAAAAGGTTTTACGATGGCATCACTTAGGCATCGTAAAACTTTATATACGCGTTTTGGCATCGACATAAACATACTGACAATAATGACTGTCTAACTGGTCTAAGTAACCACAGCGCACGGACTTCATTAAAAAGGCTTAGCCGTGAAATATTAAGCTAGGTAATTAGGTTTTTTAAAGAGCCGGATAAGCGCTATTTATACTTCTGGTGTTATGTATAGTGGTTAAGTTACGGTAATTGCTTTCTATAAGGCATGCGGTATATCCGTGTTTGCCATCTAGTTGTATAAAATATGTATTTTAAACTTGACGAAGATGCACTGTTATAAATGAAACCTTATAGCTGGTAATTCATTCCGGAGCTTATGATGATATTGCATTGAGAATATTGGATTAATTCTGCAGATATATCAAGTGGTACGACTTCCACAACTGTTGTTAGCATTAGCATTTATCATCAGTTTAGCTGTTAACTCGTCTGCAAAAAAATGTAGGTATATAAATAATCAAAAGTTATAAGTACAATAATTACGCCAATCAATTTATAGACAACATATATTAATAATTAAAAAAAAAAACATTTAAATTATTTTATTAAATGTATAAAAAAAAATTTTATATCTGTATTCTGTACCCGATATCGGTGGGTCTCCATATTTTTATATTTTTAAATGTATATTTCTATTATTTTTTATATATATTTAAAAATGTAGATGATTTTGTGTGTATATAATTAAATAAAGAGAATAATAATAATAATCTACCACATTCACACTGCGCCATCTAGCCCGAAACTAAGCAATTATATTTGCTTGTGTTATGGGTACTAAACAACTGATATACTACTTATATACAATTTTTTTTATAAATAAATACTTATAATAGATAAATTACATCAGACGCAGAACAAACAATCATGCTCATCACACAAAGATTTGTCCTGGGTGGGAATCGGACCCACGACCTCCAGGCTTAGCAGTCAGGGTCACTAACCACTAGACCAACAGGCCAGTCTATTATTATATATAATTATTAAATTAAAACAAAAAACCTCGCCTGCCTAAAACAAATTGAAAAGTTCGAAACCATTTTTTTGGGAGCAGAGTAGTAAGCAAAGACAAGTGTGGAACTGCGCCGCGGCAAGATAGTTATGTAATACAGGTAATAATAAGTAGTGTACTTATTATTACCTTTAATCTGATTTAAATTTAATCAATTATAAAGTACATGCTAGTTGTAAGCACCATGGTTATTTGTAAATCTACATCTCAGTGTTAGTTTTTAGAAATTAAAAATAAAACCTTTATTTTGAATGAATGTATCTGAGATGTAAACATTTTCTCGATAAAGGTGCTCATTTCATATTCATTTATTATAGTAACCAATTTTATTCGTGTTCATTGATTCGTTTTCCATTTGTAGATGAGGTGACCTATTTTTTTTTGGCTGTGGTCTGAAAAAAGTATGCCACTTCTTTTACTAATATTACGAGTAGAAATGATATATACTTTAAATAAATAAAATCAAATAAATAAATTAACTATTATGTCACATTTTAAGCTAACTACTAGGTAAGTACCTACAACATATAATACTTCTTATATTCTGTTAATCCTATTAATATTATAAATGCGCAAGTTTGTGTGTGTGTGTGTGTGTGCGTGTGCGTGTGCGTGTGCGTGTGCGTGTGCGTGTGCGTGTGCGTGTGCGTGTGCGTGTGCGTGTGCGTGTGCGTGTGCGTATGCGTGTGTGTGTGTGTGTTTGTGTGTTTGTTTGTTACCACTTACCGCCTAAATGGCTGAACTGACTTTGATGAAAATTAAAATGTAAATAGATTCGGTCCAGGAGACGGACATAGGGCTACTTTTTAACCCGATTACCGGTCTGATTCCCGAGAGATACAACGAAAACATATTATATACTAATATATAATAAGTAATAATATAATATATGAATAGTGATTTTGGGCAGCATTTTTTAAATATATCTTTTGGTTTGTTTTGAATTATAAATATCTTCGTTTAGGTGAATAAGAAAAATCTTTACAGTAAATGCTTCTCTATATACGATATTAGACGTATAGCCATCGGGGATCAAAGCCATACAGGCTGCTAGGATTACTTACACGTGACAAATCCACATAAAGCTGACCATGCGAAAAACAGCTAATATTTAGATCCACACTCACAACATTTAGTGTCTGACCTTAGGCTTTATTAATTGTCATCGCGAAACATAGGCTCACTGGCAACTGAACTCGTTCTAAACTAAACGGGAAATTGTTTGGAATGAGAAGAATCCGAGGAATGAGAAGAATCCGAGGAATAAAAACGCTATAAGGTTTTTTTTATATATTAGCTTGCCAAAGTGACTCTACTCTGCCTGATGGTAGGCAGTCAGTGGAATCCAGAAGTGGTGGACACCACCATATTCCAAAAGCCAAACTACTGGTATGGTGGCCTCCACTATGGCGGCTTATTGAAATGCTTTTTCACGCCCCGCTTTAAAGACCCAGGATCAAAGTTAGATGGAAACTCATGCGCTGGCAAAGAGTTGTAGGCTTTAATTGAGCGACAAAGGATTGAAGTACTCAACCGTTTGGTTCGAGACCCTTTAGATTGCACTGTGAAAGAGTAGCACTTCAGTCCCGCACGTGTCGTTCTGGATAAAAAGGGAGGGGGTAGGATTAATTTAAAGAGTTCTTGAGAAGACTCTCCGTGGTAAAGGCGATAGAAGACGGCCATTGAGGAGGCAATGTCTCTTCGCAGCTGTAAAGGCTCAAGTGGCCTCCGGGCTTCCGATGATACGGACTGCTCGCAAAGGGCCCCCGTACTCTCTCGAAAATGGTCGCCGGGTCCCACTATAAGGTCACCAACCTGCACGACGAACCACTCCGGGATTATGCGCAACCTGGTGGGGCAGCATCTTAGGGTGGTAATTTTTTTTTTTGATGGTAAGCAGTCAGTGGAATCCAGAAGTGGTAGCCACCATACCAAAAGCCATCGTTTTAAACTGCTGGTATGGTGGCCTCCACTATAGCTGCTGGGAATGGGGTTAGGGGAGTGAGGGAAGTGAGGAAAGAGGAAAGGGGGAAATTGGGCCCCCGGCACTCTCACTTACCGACCGAAAACGAAACGCAGTAGTACGAATACTACTACTCTTACGTCGATCTTCTATGAGAGGGTAGTACTTCCCCGGACGACCCGGCCCATTCATGTTGAAACCAGCTTGGATCTACTACCGTAATACTACGGTTAGGTCTAATTGGGCCCCTGTACAATGCCGCGGGTGGCCAGCGGCACCACCGTTTATACGGGTCTCTCTGGCGGGCGGGTTGACCCACACCACCCACACAATGACTCCACGGATACTCAGCTGGTCCCACACATGCTGCGAGGATTGTCATCTCTGCATCAGTTGGGCCTCTGGCTCTCGCACTTACCGAACAAAACGCAGTAATATGGATACTATTACTCTTACAACGATCTTCTATGAGAGGGTAGTACTTCCCTGGTCGATCCGACCCATTCATGCTGAAACCAGCGTAAATCGACTACTACTATTTCGTAATTCACTTTAATTCCACATATTTCGTAATGAGACGTGTTAACAAACATGTTTTATCACAAAAAATAAAAATAAAATAAGTCCAGTAAAGTATAAATTTTAATCTAACTTTTATTTACATTTTAACTGATAAAGTATTTACATTTTAATAAAGAAATAAGACGTGTTAACCTTACTTAAAAACACACTAACCATATTTTTTTCACTGATACATTGTGGTAAGCTACACTTAACATTTAGTGTTTGTTTCATGTCAATCGGTTCGTAAATAAAAAAGTTATTCCAATTTAAATAATCACGTCATACATGTGGTATGTATTTAGCTTAGGTTATCTCACGTGAACAAACGCACAGACAAACAGACAAAAATTGTAACAATCATTGTTTTGGGTTCTATTTGCGTTGATAAAGATCCCAATAACATTTTTTCTAAAATATCTTCAATGTACAGACAGCGACCGGTTACATTTTTATTATATGTATAGATTTTACGCGCGGACGAAGCCGAAGGGCGCAGCTAGTACAATAAATAAATACTTTATTATTGTGTTTGTTATCATTTTTAATAATAATAAAGTATACTAGATCAGTTGGAATAAAATGTATTTCAATACCGAGAAAATACTTTTACCCAATGTAAATGTAAATGGATTTGAAACATCTTTGAGGTTCTTTTATTTAATTTGAAACTGAAGGGATTTATACGAATAACTTTTTGTAAGCTATGTAAGCTTATTGAAAATGTTAAGATCTTTTCTTACTGGCCTTTATTATCTACCAGTTTATTAAATTATGATCAAGTTGTTTACTTTGTTTAAATTAGCTTAAAATCATTTTGCTGTAGGTACTTGATGATAAATAATTGCCGAAATAGTCAACAAAGTAGATACTAAAAGTAATTAATATTCCTAACTGCTCGGAATGAATTCGTAAACGTGACAATTGTAATCCAGGCTGTTCTTCTCTGAAATGACCTGCCTCTAGAAATCAGGATGGCCACTAATCGGTTAACATTTAAGCTGAAAGTAGGTACGGGCTCTACTCTTCGAGAAACTGTTGGAATTATCACGTTAATTGTCTTATTTTTGTACATATTTAGTGTAGGTATGTAGACATGTAGTAGTATTTATATATTATATATATGTTATGTATGTATAATAATTGTTAATCAGTGTATATATTTATGTATTTTATTATGTTTTTATGTTGTTTTACAACCTATATATTTCTTTTTTTTAATATATTTACATTTCATGATTTATTTACTGCACCTACTTCGTTTATCTCTGCACCACCTAAGGTCGACTGGTAGAGAATGCTTATAGCATAAAGTCCGCCTATTTGCCTGTGTGCATTAAGTTTATAAATAAATAAATAAACAATGGTAATTATTAATTGTAAATCTATACCTACTATTACATAAAGCGGCAGTGTTTGTATGATAGCCCAGTTCTTGAGGAAGGTTATAGGCTATATAACATCACGACGATAATTGGTCACTCTTTAAAACTGCAAGAAATAAGTGTAATCAGATGATACGTAATGCTAAGCGCCGATACATTCTTGATAATATCAACTCCTCTTCCCCTGCCAGTACCTGGAAGTTCCTCGGTACTCTAGGTATTGGCAAACAGCATCGTTCCGAACTGCAGTTGACAATTAGTTTGGATGACATTAATCGACATTTCGCATCTGCTACACAACTTGATTACCAAACTAAGTGTCAAACTGTAGATTACATAGCTGGCTTACCCCTCCCAAACATAGACCCATTTAAATTTTCTCCAGTCACGCAGGGCGAGATCAAAAAAATTATCCTATCTATCAAGTCTAACGCGGTTGGTTACGATGGTATTAGCCGCCGCATGATTTTTCCTATTCTTGACCACATTATCCCACCATTATTCCACATAGTTAACTACTCTTTATTTTGTAATACCTTTCCCTCCTTATGGCGTAGAGCTTTTATTGTACCCCTTCCTAAAATTAGTAATCCCTCTCTCCCTCAACACTTTAGACCTATCTCAATCCTCCCCTTTGTTTCTAAAATTCTTGAGGCTTGCGTGCATAAGCAACTTTCACATTTTATATATAAAAACAATCTTCTGAGTCCACTCCAATCTGGTTTTCGTCCTGCATACAGTACCACTACTGCTCTCCTAAAGGTGACTGGCGATATTAGAGCCGGCATGGAGGACGGCAAAGTCACTGTGTTGGTATTAATTGACTTTTCTAACGCCTTCAGTACCGTCAGTCACCCAATCCTTTTGTCTATTCTCTCCCATAACATGGTCTCACCTGGTGCACTGGAATGGTTTTCAAGTTATCTTCAGGGACGTCAGCAGGTGGTCCGTGTCAATGAGACTTCATCTTGTTGGTGTGATCTTAATTCTGGCGTTCCTCAAGGCGGCATACTATCTCCTTTACTTTTTTCAATTTTTATTAATCTCTTGTGCCCAAATCTTCAGAGCGCGTATCATCTTTATGCTGACGACTTGCAGTTGTATTCACAGACAAGCGTTATGAACATATCGCAAGCTATTGCAGACTTGAATAGTGACCTTAGAACTATTAGCAATTGGTCAAATCGGTTTGGCTTGTCTGTGAATCCAGCCAAATGCCAAGCTATTATAGTAGGTAGCCAACGTATGATGTGCAGATTTGATACTAAAATTCTACCACCGCTTTCTTTTAACAATCTGCCCATTACGTACAGTCCAGTTGTTAAGGATCTTGGCTTGCTAGTTGACACAAATCTTAATTGGAGAGCTCAAGTTGCTAGTGTCAGCCAAAGAGTTATTGGAACCCTGCGTGCCTTTTATCGTCTGAAAAACTTCCTTCCTTCTAAAACAAAGACTATGCTTGTGCAGAACTTAATCTTTCCTATAATTGACTATGGTGATGTATGCTATTATGACCTGAATGCAGATTTACTCAATAAATATGACCGTCTTCTCAATAACTGCATTCGATTCATATTTAACCTTCGTAAGTATGATCATGTGTCTACTTATCGTTCTGAACTCCATTGGTTACCTATTCGTCAACGCCGTAGCTTGCGTGCTCTCACTACACTTTATTCTATTCTTAACTCGCCTTCTCCTCCTACTTACCTAACTCCTTTCTTCCAGTATTTATGCTCCACTCATGCCAGAAACCTTCGTTCTTCAAATAATCTTCTCCTTGCGTGTCCTTCCCATTCAACTGAATTTATTCATTGTTCATTTGTAATCCAGGCTGTTCTTCTCTGGAATGACCTACCTCTAGAAATCAGGATGGCCACAAACCGGTTAACTTTTAAGCTGAAAGTACGGGCTCTACTCTTCGAGAAACTGTTGGAATTATCACGTTGATTGTCTTGTTTTTGTACATATTTAGTGTATGTAGTAGTATTTATATATTATATGTTATGTATTTATAATAATTGTTAATCAGTATGTATAATAATTATTAATATTTACGTATTGTATTATGTTTTTATGTTGTATTACAACCTATACATTTCTTTTTTTTTATATATTTACATTTCATGATTTATTTACTGCACCTACTTCGTTTATCTCTGCACCACCTAAGGTTGACTGGTAGAGAATGCTTATAGCATAAAGTCCGCCTATGTGCCTGTGTGCATTAAGTTTAAATAAATAAATAAACATCACGCTATGGCAACGGGAGCAGAGCAGTAAGCAAAGACGCGGGTGAAACCGCGCCGCGATAAGGTAGTATAAATCTCCTTTTATAAAAAATTAACTGAAAACTCTTAATTTCCCTTTTTGCCACTTCGTCTAATTAATGAAGGTGGGAAGTATTTGGTCTCACCTGAGACTTCACTTTCCATTTCACTAATTTAGTTTTCGAAAACAGGTTTTAAGGATATTTGGAAATTTGGTGTGGTTTATTTTTGGTAGCGCCACCTCATGTTGGTGGAAAATGAAAATGATAATTATCTTTTTTGATGTCAAATTTACAATGAGTTATTTACTTTACAAAAAAACTTTCGGATGGTGTAATATTTATGAAAAGATGTTTGGCTAGTAATTGCGCGTATCTAATAATGATTACTATTGCCAAAAGTATCAATTGTAACAAAAACCTCGCACCTCGCATGCAAATCCTGTACTTGACCAACTTTGTAAAAAGCGTACCTTAATATCCGCATTGGTTACCTCATTATATGCGCTTATAATACCAGAAACGAAGAGATAGAAAGGAAAACCATTCAGACGATGGGAAGACTATTTGGTCAAGTCAGCTGGCAAAACCTGAACTAGAACGGCACAGGAGAAACAAGACTGGAGAGTGATGGGGGAGGCCTTTGCCAAAGGGCACACAGATTAAAATAAAAGCATAAAATTTTCTTAACTGTTTGAAAAAAGAAAAAAAAATATGAAAGAAGGCTATAATAAATAAATAAATAAATACCAGAAACATCAGTTGCAGAAATAGGAAATTTAATATCCTTTCCTTCTTTAATTATTTGTGTACAGCTAGTAGGTATGTTATGAAACAGGTTAATGATCTTCGTACGGATTTCTCGCCGTCATTACCGAGTCGCCTGCCATTACGAACTTGGGCGTTGTATAACCAGGGATTCACACGTTGGCCAGAACATTGGTCCCAACGGTACTCGTCCAACGTGTGTATCTGGAAATTGGCATTGGCTCCAACGTTGGGGGAGCGTTGGTAGAACAATTTTCTATGGACAAGTGACTTCAGAGCCAGCATTGGGGCCAACGTGTAGATCCGGCCTAATATCTTGGGCGAGTCACGTGAGGAACGTCAATTTTTGCATCGGAATGTAGCGGCCGCCGGCATTTATCGAAATTCCATCATGATACGATAGGCGGGAAGGAATCTACCTGTGCAAGTGGAAATTGAACGGCGAAGATATATGTAGGTGTTAGGATATTTATTTTAAGATTATTAAATTTGATTTATAATTTATGATCTTGAGTATTATGCCTATATGCAGAGGCAGTACGAAACTATAATGATATATAGGTAATAATAATAATAATAATAATATTCTACCACATTCACACAGCGCCATCTAGCCCCAAATTAAGCAATTATGTTTGCTTGTGTTATGGGTACTAAACAACTGATATACTACATAATATACATTTTTTTTTTGTAAATACATACATATTATAGATAATTTACACCCAGACACAGAACAAACAATCATGCTCATCACACAAAGATTTGTCCTGGGTGGGAATCGAACCCACGACCTCCGGCTTAGCAGTCAGGGTCACTAACCACTAGACCAACAGGCCAGTCAACTCTAGGTACTCAGTTATGAATCATCTATTTGCTGAAGATACAAGAAACAAACTTTAGACGAAAAGTATTTTTAAAACAATTGTAACTCTAGGTAGATAAGCTTTGAATTGCGAAAAAATACACTTAATGGAACATGAAAATACAGTTAGATACTTGAAACATATTATGTTTGTGGATTTCTGTTGGAGCGACATCCAGGGTGACAGATATAATAAAGGGATTGTGGTGTTACACCACTAGTTTTTCCCCTAAGGATCATCTAAATCACACGGACAACGAAAGTTACATGGTTTTTAAGTTTTTTCTTAAACAGGAAATAGAAATAGGTAAGGCCACCTTAAAACTTCTAAAAAATGTAAAATGATATTAAGTTTTAAAATATACTTACTATTTCTTTTGTTTTCTTCAGTCTGATGCAGTTGAATCATTTGTGTCATATTTCTTTAATACCTAACTTTGCTAATGATACAGGTGCTTAAAATTACTTCTTATGCTAAAAGTGTCACACGCAATATGGCAATAACGAAATCTAATTATTAGAATGCTATCAAAGGCAACGTTAGTATTATTTAAATAATAACAATAATTTGTGGACACTATCAGACACCGTCGTCTAGCCCCAGGCTAAGCAGAGCTTGTGTTATGGTTACTGGGTATTTGAAATATAATACATACATACTTTTTTTTTGTAAATACATAATTAGAATACATAGGAAACATCCAGTCTGAAGACTTCCGCGGAAATCGAACCCACCCAGCGTCGTCTCAGTCAGTTGCACTAACCACTAGAGCAACAGTGCAGTAAAAAAATATAGTCAGGACTAGTTCTAGTGCGAAATGTAAATAAAGAATTTTATATAGCCATTTTAGAGAGACATTTTCTTAACTCCAAGTTAGTAAGAACCTGTAAGATATATTCTAGGTAACGAGTTAATAGAGTGTCAGCGCTAAAACATTGACCTAATAAGAAAATGGGAGTCGACACCGCTCCGGGCTAAGTGACGCGCTGATAGGATTAGACTGGGTAATGTTCTTGAACTTTGAATTATGAACTGTGTTAACGCCTCGAGAGTTTTTAAGCTAGATGCATTGCGAAGTTATAGTAGATTAGTCGCCAAGGGCTGTAAGGGCTGCACCCTCGAACTATAGGCGCCCTCGCTGCGCTCGTGCGCCTAAATATCTCGGGCTGCAATTGATGCCTACACCCGAGCTAACTACTCTGCTTTACATCTCGATTGTGAGATAAGTAGAAAAAAACTGGCATTACAAGAATAAAACATTTTATTAGTTAAAATTTATAGTGATATTTTTTATCGCCGTTCGATATTTAAAATTGATGACTATTATACTCATACAAATTTTGTCATTGGGCTGAATGCATGATGTCTATTGCCAGTATGATGGTTAGATGTACGCGAACTTTTTGAAAGAGTGAAGTGTTTTTTTTTAATTACTTACTGCCCTAGGGCTTTTCCAGCTACATTATTACCCTAGAGCGCTAATTGGTCACCTACAAGCCGCATTTGGACCTATATAATAAGGACCTACTTACCGAATATGAGAGATGTAAAAGAGATTTGCAATATTTTTGTGTAGGTACCTATGTATTACAAATATACTGTTAAATATTAAACACAGTTGTACCTACATCATTTTACATCCTTATTTCTACAAGAAATTATGCCAGCTGATGATGAACATTTTGAGCGTATGGATCAATGTTCATGCACTTTTGATATGGTGTCAAAAGTACCGCGCTATTAGAACCGGCACATTGCGAGGTCCACTTATATTTTAGCTCTAGTCATTTTAAAGTTTCTACGAAGTATAAATAGTTGTATGTAGAGTTATCACTATGTTAAAAACTTACGCTTGTCTAAATGGCAGTACAGAGGCCCTAGAAAAGTGTCAAAGATTTCTATTCTATTCATAGATTATAATACAAAATGTATGAGATTGACATATGCGTTGGCGTTAGATTATGTCATGGATTGACATTTTTAAATTTATCCTATGAATAAAATAGAAATCGTCTATATACGGCCTGGATATATAATCTATTGGCCTGAGGTTATTCTATAACCCAGCAGTAATTTTATGAGCTCAAAGCACGTGCACAAGAAATTCTCATGTCCTCTCACAGCGTCGATCACGTACATAGGTACAACTCTATCGTTTAATTTTGCAACGCCTTAAACAAAATTACTGTATTTGTAACGTTTCAATGTTTTTGTTTGAGCCTTCTGTATGTCGCCACGTATTGCTGACGCTTTGGACTGTAGGACTAGGACACTGTCGTGTCGTTATTATACTAGGCGTCGAAAGCTCTCGCACGTTTTGCTTGCTAAGGATTAGATAATATATGCGACAATGTTTGATACTGAAGTAGGCGGCTTTTTTGTAATAGAGTGTTGCTAAACATGATTCATATTGTAAAAATTACAAGACTTTGTTTATCAATACAGCGTTTCGACGCTTATAATGTTTAAATTCATTGCGTCGGTCTTTTTGTCGCACATGATTAAAAATTGTCAGTAAAATTCGCTAATAAATAAGGATAATAATGTAAAGCAAGGAAGCTAATATTGGCGTAACCTGCCTTAACTAGATCATGGGAAAATCAACTGTACGTATGAAATAAGAATGATTATATTTTACTAGCTTTTGCCAGCGGCTTCGCCTGTGCGAATACCGGCAATATATAATTTCTTTCCTATGTTCATCTCCGGCATCTAATCTATCCACATACCAATTTTCATCGAAATCGGTACAGCCGTTTAGACGCTAAGTAGTATCGCATTTATAATATAAGTAGGATTCATATTAGCATTTTTGCGATGATAAAATAACCTTTAAAAAGTCCTAATTTAAATTCGTTTGTTTTTGTATCTTCTATTAAATTAGCAACTCACCTTCGCTTCACTCGTGTACAGATTAGCTTTACATAATAAATTGCATGTACTATAGATAGGTAGCTAGGTACAAATAAACCTTCTGAAAGAATTTCTCCTAATGGCAGTGAAAACCCTATCAAAATCCGTTGAGTAGTTTAGGAGATCTCGTACAGACAGCAGGGACCGACTTTGGTTTATGCTATGCATAGAAAAGGGTATATCAGGGGCTCTACTACAACCTTTAGCAATCTTATTATAATTTTACTTTGTTTCTATCCTTGTTTTTAATACTACAAAAGAAAAAGACAAAACACAAGGTAAGACTTAAATAATACAGCTTTAAGAGGTGAGGGTAGGATCCCAGAACTTTGTTAATTCTTGCTAGATTTTATCTTTATAAAAGGGTATCAACAAACTATTTACTTCGTTCATTTGTAAACAAAAACTTTACTCTTGTAATCTGAAACGGATTTCAAAATTTTTCTTTCTCTTAATTTGATTGGCTTCTTGCAAAGTGTAGAGTTTCGTAATTACTTAGTAATGATCTTATCAATTACTTCAAGATTAGGTCATTTATAGGGATTGTAAAGAAACGGAGCTTTTCAAGTGATCAAGTCTCTGTGCGAGTTTCTGTCTAAAAGAAAGTTTTTTTTGAAAGGAAATAACTGAAATAGAATTGAAAATTACTAAGTTAGTTCAAAATATCTTGCTGGCAATTAAATTGATTATCGCATTACAAACTGTTTATTTAACTGTAACATGAAATTTTATGCATTACGATCTATCAAATTTTAACTTTAGTGTTACAACTTTTAGTTGTGTGTGATAATAATAATATGTTAGTTGTACGTAGAGTATCAAATAGAAATTGTAAATTTTTTGTATGATGCAATTGAGTGTTTTCATATTCATTTATTTACAGGTCAATAAGCATCGCCTATCCTCCGAACATAAGCAATCTATATACTCGATTAAAGATGCTCTAATACAAAAATCAGAGCGCAGATGTCTACAGCCAATTCTACCCTTAGCAAAGTCCTTAGTCATGATGATTACTTTCAGATATGGCTACCACTGCCTCTGTGACGCTAGTGTATCCAATTATTACACAGCAAAAATAAAATAGACGTTACACAGCTGTCGATCTAAACTAATATTAATAACAGAAAAGATTTGTTTTTTTGTGTGTTTGTTTGTTTGTTCTGATTTAACTGAAGACCAACATAACCGATTAAAAAAAACACAATTTATAGCTACAAATAGGACGGGTAAAATAGGCTATATTTTATTACTAACTTTCAACGACGTGGTTTCACTCGCGTCTTTGCTTACTACTCTGCTCCCTTCGCCAGTATCGTGATGTTACATAGCCTATAACCTTCCTCGAGAACTGGGCTATCATACGCAAAATTCTTTTTTTAAATTCAATTGGTAATTCCAGAGATTAGCGCGTTTAAACAAACAAACTCTTCCGATTTATATAATAGTACAGATTATAATAGAGAAAAGCCTAGGATTTCAGCGATTTGTAATAAGTATCATGTCGTAATAAGCATAAAAGTACTTACATGCGAAGCAGGGGTATGTAGGTAGATTACTTTACAGTGTAGATGAAATAACTCTTTCTCACCGCTCTCATATTTGGTTACGTGAAATTCCTGTATAACATAGGATCTAACCAAATTGCTAAGGAATTACGCGAGGTCTTCATGCATACACAGGTTAAATCTCGGAGGCGAAGTAACAGTGCTCATTTCCTCACTCGAAGCAACGTACGAGGTACTCGACTACATTTTGAATTTAATAAAGTACCAAATTGTGGCTTTTAGTTTCTCTTTTCAAGAGTTTATTTTAAATATTTGTTTTAAAATGTTACATCGCCATCGTTGCAGGTTTAAGCTTATTTATTTATTAGTTCACGTATATATCGTATGTATAGACGCAGACAACAGACAGTATTCTTTAATAGTCAACCCATAGGTGATACTGTGTTGAAATATAGTAGGTGCAAGAGATGTTGTGAGGTTATAGAACGGTTGAATATTATATTCTGTGGTAAGCACACTTAAATAGAATTTTCCTTTTAGTTTTTATTGGAACAGTTGTGTCAACGCACGGCATCGTACAAATCAAATACGGTTTTAAATTGACATGATATACTCACACGTAGTTGATTTCCATAAAACACAAACCAAACTGTGACTATATTTTTCTCTTGAACATTTCAATTCCGAAAGCTAAAAGCTGTTACATTCGATAGACGAGAGAAAAACCGATATAAAAAATGTTTACCTTATTCAATTGCAATAAAGTGTATTGTTGTACATTTTGTTTTTTATAGAGGATGTATCATGAAATAGCGGGTAGAAGGTTTATTGAGATATTTTTATTTATTTCACAGCTTGTTGATATACGTGAACGACATGATTGTGCTCCGTAAGTATGTTTTATGTTTACTAAAGAAAACTACCTTAGATACTTTTTACAAAAATGATAATATTATATAGGTGGTTCCACTGGCTGTTTACCATCAGGTAGAGTGGAGGACGTTGGTAGGCTAATAAAGGTACAAAAGGACACCCTTATACGTTAGTTTATACATACATTTAAAATGTCAAAAAAGTTTCGTTTCACTATTACTTAAACCTTTAGCTGTAACTGTAGTTGTGGTTTTGTATAAAGTACTTCAGCCAACTCAGTCCAGATGCCTTTGCCCTACTTTCATATTTTATGAAATGACACAGTCTTTAATAAAATATTCCAAGCTTAATTACGGCGCTATCACAGAGTAATATCCTAATTAATTTAAGTAAGTAATTAGTTTTGAGCACTTTGACTAGAACACAGTTGGCACAAACAGTATGTAAAGACCTGAGAGATTGAAAACTTGTAAAAATGTTTTTCGTTACGATGTCATTTTATTATTTTGGTCAAAAACCCGCTTTAAAGGACAAAAGTCTAGGTTTCGTCACGGTATTTGCCTTCACTGTCAGTTATGTTTAAGGGAATCTTGAAAAGTACATAATTATGAATTTATATGTAATATATATATATATATATTTACTTTATTATATAATATATAATTACGCCAAATTAATTGTGATGTTTAAAAGTTCTTCAACATAAGTATAGGAAAGGCACACTTAATGGCAAATTTGCAGTATTTTTGAAATGTCAAAAATAAGAGAGGTAAGAAAAAACATTATAACAAATTGAAAGGTAAATTTCTACATATCTTACTAATTATTTATGCAACAACAGCCGCGAATATAAATTCAAATACTGAATTTAAAAAAACGTCACACATTGATAGCTCGATAACTTTTGTTTATGGTCAAATATTGCTAACATATTAAAAACTCATTCCTACTTTTATTGTACGAGATGAGTCCATCACTGGTACCGAGTCTATTACTTGTGCATTTACCTTACTTACATTAATTAACCTTTAGACTGATTTATACAAGTACAACAGAAATTAACTCATTGAAAAGCAAACAGAAAACAAAATTTGTTCGAGGAATTTATCCTGTTCGACTACGAATTGTGAGAAACTGCCTTAATTACGCAAATAGTCCGGATGCTTTTAATTTCATCATTTATTAGTGTAATAAATCTAAAGTCTGAACTAAGCTTTACTTTTCACATTATCAACTTTAATCATTTGCCTCCAGACTGAATAAGTGCCATTTGGTCGATAATTAATTCCTTTGTAAGGGTAACCCGAGGTTATTTGTAAGTACCCTTATGTTTAACTGAGATAATCTATTGTAATATTATTAACGAAAGTAATTTTAGTTTCTTTAAATATTAATTGTGAAAAATAATAATCGTGGATATAAGTACTTGCCTTCTTGTGATGAACAAAATCGTGTAAGTAGCAATTTGTCGAAATCATGTCTTTTTTAAGTTAAATTTGGACATTACTTATCTACGGTATGGCAAGAGAACCACAAACCATAATTTTAATGTTCCACAAGTTGTACAAAAGTTCCTAACAGCGCTTTAGTCTAAGAACACCTTCAACAATAAAATGATGATACAATGTATTGTACCTTAATTGTATCTTTAAGTACTATGATATAAAGCGGAAGAGTTTGTTTGTTTGAACGCGCTAACCTCTGAAACTACCTGTAGAATTCAAAACAATACTTTTGCGTATGATAGCCCAGTTCTTGCGTAAGGTTATAAGCTAACATTACGCTACTGGCGACCGGAGCAGAGCAGTAAGCAAAGACGCAGGTAAAACCACGCCGCGGAATGTTAGTGTTATATATTATATATTTGAGAACTGACTAATGAAACACTCAAACTTAAGCTGTACCTTATGTACAAAACAATATACATTTACTCTTACAAAATATCGAGGAGGAAAAGGCAATATGTTATAGAGAATAGTTAGTCGGGCGTCTGATATGCAGCCCGCGTTGGGCATGAGAGGATTGGGAGGACCTTCTCGTGTGCGATAAACCAAGAAGAAGTACCCACTCTGTGATTTAATAGGATTAACATCACAAACAGTAATAATGTAATAAAGGAATTTTCTTTTTAAGGTACAGTTCTCGCATCGAGACACAGTCTGTGTTACTGCAAGTAAATAAAGAAGCTCCAGAATCAAATAACCCAGAATACTATGCGTAACAATGGTGAAGATGACTATTACAGCTTAAAAAAGGAAAAGGTAAAGGAATACGAGTATTCAATCAGTTTTATTAAATGTGGTAAACATTTAATAAAACTGATTGAATACTCGATATTGAGTTTTACTTCATC
The DNA here is from genome assembly GCA_963082885.1 of Parascotia fuliginaria. Classification (NCBI taxonomy): domain Eukaryota; kingdom Metazoa; phylum Arthropoda; class Insecta; order Lepidoptera; family Erebidae; genus Parascotia; species Parascotia fuliginaria. Next base: position 4,298,481 of record OY720180.1, on the reverse strand, counting down.
ATATCAGCCACAAGACGTCCACTGCTGGACATAGGCCTTCCCCAATTTCCGCCACCGTTGTCGGTCTTTCACCGCCCTCATCCATCGGTTGCCCGCCACGTGAATTTTACTTGTTTTCATTTATTTGAAGTTTAACCTAATAGTCGTACATGTAGGTCTTTAAAAATTGTGATATGAACTGATAAAAAAAACAAATGACCCGAATCAAGAACCTCCTTCGTTTTTTAAGTCGGTTAAAAAAAATATACCGATTCAATAAATGCGATGATCCCTAATACCCTATAACTTTGTATAAAAAGTAACAACCCTATTCTGTTAGGAGTAGCATGTGGTAATCATAAAAGTTGGGCTACATGTCCGAAGCGGTCGTCCTCGTCCCTTCGAAGTTCGGACCATTTCCATACGTGAATACAACTTTTTTATTCCCAAAAGTTGGTATAAAAATATCCGCAAACATTGATTACTGGGATTTTGAGCAATAGTTTTGAATATTCTTTCGCTAGGAATGTTCGACAGTCGTTCGCGCAGTGTATTTTTTGACAACGTTGAATTTTAAAATTATTTGACAGTTTTGCAAAAGCTGAAGGTATTTGACTACAGTCCATTCCAAATCTAATTTCGGACAATGTAAACAGTCCTCCATATTGCCATTGTCTATGGTTTCATGAATTTACTAGTGATGGGGAAAAGGATGATAAAAATAAAACTAATGTCATCATCATCATACATAATTAAATAATAATTTCTCATTCTTTTTTTCTAACATTTTTAAATAATATTACGTTTACTAATACTCTATTTGCGTAATCGATTAATTCTATTTGATTTGTTATTTTTATTACTCCAAATACTTGTATTTATGTTAAATATGGTATTGTATTTTATTGTAACCGTTGACTTATAAACTATAAGATAATAAGACAAACAATTTACCTAATGTATAAATAAATGTAATTTAAATTAAGCATTGACCTCTAATTACAACTATTTGACCACGGACTGAAATGGAATACTGGGATACTTTTGAATATTTTCCCGCCTGATAAAAAATTGTGAAATATTGATTATATGGAATTTGTATATTTTTGTGTGTGATTGTTTACTGTGTAAATAACTTTCTCAAATATGTTGTACCGAAAGCCTATTTTATCTCTATACAATATTTCATTAAAATCGGTTCAGTAGTTTAGGCGTGAAAGCGTAACAGGCAGACAGACAGAGTTATTTTCGCATATATAATATTAGTATGGATAGTAGCTATAGCCGAAGTCGGGATGGGAGCTTTATCATGATCATTTTTGTGTGTATGTAGGTATTACACACGATGTCTTAGCGATACCGTTTTTCGTATTTTCTTTAAGAAAAGTATGTTCATTGTGATCACTTTAGTAAAAATATCTAAAGCTGAACTTGAGCTTCTCAAAAGTATCTTCACTTTGATCACTTCAGTAAAATTGAAGTAGTTGTAGTAGCCGGATATTTGTTCAACAAAATCATTAAGTACTTCGTTATTCAACAATATTCATCAATTTTCCGGCGAGTCAAAGTTTAATCTTTGCATTATCCCGATTTGCATTTCAAAAGGTAGTTTCCGCCCGTATTGGAAGCAATTTAAAACGGTTGTTGACTTATATAATTTTTCTATTAATTTCCATTTAGATTGATTATTTTAATAATTTCAGTACTCAACAAACTTGTTGGTTTCTTGTAGGGTGTAAGTAATTGACAAGAAAGGGCTTTATGGAAATTGACAATTAAAGTTTGCTTTTTCATATTAAAGAGCTAGCTTCAATAATTTCTTAATTGGTTTTTGTCCATTTCCAATGGCAGTATATCTGCCGTTCATGTATCTCGAAAACCCCAGGGGCAAGTTTGTTGTCTAACGATTGAAGCCCAAACAGTCGTCCCGACCTAATAGTCAGGCAGATAAGATGATAGTATATGGTCAGCAGTCAGAGCCTTCAGGCTTCTGAGAATTGATATAAACACAGAGCATCCTTTAAAAAATTTTTACCCATCCAGAAACTACCTCTGGTAGCGGACTTTAGCCCGCAAACCTATTAGTTTAGCATGGTATCATTATTATTTTAAATAACAGGACAAACTTCTATGAAAATTTGTCGCATTTTCTTTACATAATTAGTAGTCACAGTTCAAGTAATTGTACCTCAAACGCGACGGTGTAAAAAGGTCTGAGTTTAATTGTAATTACTTCCATTACGCGAACATAAAGAACTTCTACTTTTATTACAAATTTAAAATAATATGAGAGTTAATTTTTTAAAGTTTTTGTTGTTCGGTTTTGTGTCCTAACTGTAAAAAAAATACGGTATCATTATGTTTTAGCCCGAAGGCAAGACTACGTGTCACATCAGAAAATAAAAGTATAGTCTCTATAAAAAATTAATGAACTGTTATAAAGAAAGCGTTTGTTTGGGAAACTGTTCTTTTACCTAGACTAATTCGTAGTCTGTGTTTAAGAGAGCTGAATGTTAGTTTAGTGGAACTTAAATCTGTTTATTTGCGAGTAGTATACATAATAAAGTCTTAATAAAACATTATGAATCGTAAAACCAGTCGTAGAATGAATGTTCTACGAGAGCTACGTGTATTACGATTGCTACGAGTGCTACGAAATGTCTACGGCAAATATAAGTTTTGAAAACTTGTGAATCAGGTACATTGCTTTGAATCGAGATGAGTTTTGCCGACTACCGTTTGCTTCCAGTTTAAGCGTCGTTTAACATCTAGTTCCGTTAGTTCTAGAAAATGTAGCCATAGAGATGTTTTCTCTTTCTATCGCCATGTTTGTTTGGCTGAAATGAAGAAATTTATTAGTGTTTTTTTGATAAAAGTTAATTAGTTTTTTAATTCTTTTTTTATTTGATCAAAAATAATATAATTAAAATCAAATTATAAATTTACGTAGATAATAAAAGAAATTCTTTTCAGTTATGTTAGAATATTTATCTAATGATTAAATGTTCACAGGATTGCTAAACTCTAATATAGGTCTGATGTATGTCATATAGCAGCAATTAAGTTGTGGAATTCATCAAAATTATTTCTATAAATATACATTGTACTAGTAGGCATAAACAGAATGATTATTAACTAACTGGCGTGTAATAAAGGCACATTAAAGTTAGAAAATTTCTATTGGGAAATGGTTTAACGGTAGTAGATCCACGCTGGTTTAAGCATGTCCACGCTGATTTCAGCACGAATGAGCCGGGTCGACCTGGGAAGTACTACCCTCTCATAGAAGATCGGCGTAAGAGTAGTAGTATCCATATTATTGTGTTTTGCTCGATGAGTGAGAGTGCCGGGGGCCAAATTCTCCTCTTTCCTTTTTCTCAAGTCCCTTATTCCTTTCACTTACTCCACTCCCTTCACGGTAGGCAGCGCCTTCACAAAGTCCTTGGTATTGCAGATGCAATGCTAGGGACTTTGGATCGACAGTTACCATTTACCATCACGTAGGCTGTTTGCTTGTTTGACACTGTCGGCAATAATAATACCCTATCAGTCAGAAGACTATCTGCAACTGTGTAAGAGCATCATCTGTTGCCGTTACGCCTTCGTCGCGATTTAGCGGATGGTATATTAATTTTTTTTATTATTAACAACACTTTAGACTGCTCGGAACTTCTTAATAATCTAAAATTTATTGTTCCCTGTAGAGCGATAAAGTATAATCCACCATTACAGATTTCTAGTGTGAAAACAAACTATCGACAAAACAGCTGTATAGTGCGCGCAGGTAGAACTTTTTAATGAGATGTGTAAGCGGCACGATATTGACCCTTTCTCAACGAGTGAATGTTCGGCGACACGTTTAGTAAGTTAAAGCTTCTATATATAAATAACGTTTTTTTGCTTGATTTTTGAATAAATTTTTATTTGATATCGCATGGTTTCGTTAAGGGATTTGTGATACTGAACTTTCGGGAACGTGATACTCGGTGTTACACTTTTAGAAGTCGCGTAATAAGTTCATAATTTTGTTAATTTTTTTTTCTCGATAACTTTTGTTGTTGACTATAAGTGCCTACCTCATATCTCGGTCATTTATGAAACTATTTGAAAAATTTTTTTCTTATTTGAGAGGGTATACTCTGAAATTGGTCCCATTTTTTTATTATAAGAAATGGTTCAGTGGTTGTATGTTTGTTACAACTTAACTCCGTCATTTATAAACCAATTTGGAAAATTCTTCTTTTATTTGAAAGGGTATTCTCCGAAATGAGGTCCCATGTTTTTTTTATAAAGATTGTTTTAGTAGTTTGGCTTCAATTTAATATTTTGTAGAAAAACGTTTGCAAGAAGTGAAGACGTGTAAAGCAACACGTCGATGTCTTTTGCGACGAATTATCTGACATTGACATGTCCATGCTACAAGTGCGAAGTGATATTCAAAATTCATTTTTTGTTAGAAACGAGGTGGCCCTGGATGAGTGACCATTTGTGTCATTTCATTTTCAGCGTCTTCATTCTTTAGAAGCAGTAGACTATGATTATCACTATAATTTGGTAGTCGTTAAGCCAAGTCGGAGGTCTTATGGTCGTGAGAAATTACAACAGCAACGGGCGGCCTTAAACCTGCCTTTACAGCACCACTGTTTATTTTTTGTATATCTGAGCGATTGCTCGGTCAGTTAAATTATGATTTTTGATGATTCTTTATTGTTGGTAGATCATCACTTTTTTGTTTTGATTTGTGGTTTCTGGGATTCAGGGTTTAGCGATCGAGAAAGTGTTGACAAGGACCTTATATCTCTATTTACAATCTTACCTCTCGTCTCTACTTTCTTTCAAACGGCGCGGCGCTGTCTCATTTGCTCAGCACGTTTAGTAGGTCTACCCATATTGAATATATTTATACACAATTAATTCCCACTAAAAGTTTAAAAATAAAATAATTTTTAGAAAAAAAATGAAAACCGACTTCAAACAACACCTACATGTTCAATCCTTAACTAAAAAGTAGAAAATAATATTTTAATTACTTCATAGCAAAGAACATTAAAGGGGAATCAACGCAATCCTTGATACCTATAATACTTTACTATTTATAGTTTTTAATCAGTTATTTTGGAGTAAAAATAACCTACCTACTAGCAAAAAAAAACCTTCTTGATTAATCTATTAATATATGAAAGAAAAATATAGATTTAATACAAGAAATCGAACGGAATCTGATAAGTGCGCGTCAAATTTTTATGTATATCTGAACACAACTATCAATGACGTCTGCGTTCACAAGTATGACCGCGTTCGGGTAGTGCACTCAGGCATATCCCCCACGCGTGCAATTACTGCCCCGTGCATTACAAAAGTTGGTTGCAAAGACAGAATTAAAGATCCTTCTTGGCTGGCACCGACTCCAAAATAACTGATTAAAAACTATAAATAGTAAAGTATTATAGGTATCAAGGATTGCGTTGATTCCCCTTTAATGTTCTTTGCTATGAAGTAATTAAAATATTATTTTCTACTTTTTAGTTAAGGATTGAACATGTAGGTGTTGTTTGAAGTCGGTTTTCATTTTTTTCTAAAAATTATTTTATTTTTTAATAAAACTATTTAGCTGTAAGTCATCCATGTACATACATATATATATATATATATATATATATATATATATAACTTTAACATGGATAAAGTTATAGTAGCTTGCTCGTATTTAAGCCTTGTTGTTACGCCCAAATTCATAAGAGGGCTATGGAAAGGTGTTCGTCTAATCGACAGAATCCGTAATTCAGATTCAACTGCATACTCAAGTTATCAACATAGTTCTTCGAATTAGCACCCCTGTAGTGCAATGGGCTGATGCCAAAAGATTCTGAAATGGGAACCGCGTACGGGAAAATTTATAGTAGGACACTTCACCGATGAATATATAAATAGATGAAGCGACATATATATTATTTCACTGATGATCTAATAAGGGTAACAGGCAACCGATGGATAAGAAAGGCTCATGACCAGAATCTTTAGGCTCCAGCCCATTGCTCTTTGCACATGACCACTGGACGACTTCACGACTTCTGGTTAAAACAAGGATAGACACTTCTTGTATTTTATATCGCAGATGTTTGCAATATAATTTAATTTACAAAATTAAAAGCTATTTTCTATTTTCAGAATTTCAGTTAACGAGATGCCGCAACAATAATAGAGGTGTTTTTTCAGCGTTTAAAAATACCATACAAAATTTGCAGAGATAAATACGTAGTTGTTTTTGCATTTGCATTTTGTGAAAGTGACCTGACTGAGGCTAGTTGTTGGATTACATTCAAGTTGAACATAACATTTTGTTTGCGTTTCAGATTGTATTACCTAAGTGAAATGGTTTACTGGCACACAATTTGAGTAGTAATTTAAGTAACAATACTAGGTAATAGAAGGTCCTTGCTGATTTAACATAGAATGAAACTGATCTAATAAATATGTCATTAAATATTAAAATAGTAGTCTCAGTAATATGTTTCGTTCGGCGAGTGTTCTCTCAGTCTACTTTCTTTTCTCACTCATTTCTTCTCCTTTTCTCTCATGTATTCGGTTTGGTTTTTGAAAACCTCTGGCTTCTTTAATATTAATAGATATCTGGATAGTTAATTACTTAAAAATAAAATTGTTAAATCAATGGTAAATGGTGGTCATAATTTATCTGCATAAACTTATGTCGCAAGTTTTTAAAATAAGTAAAAAATACTTAAAATTATTATAACATCTAAACGTTTACATTTCTTCACGAGGAATCAGCATCGCGGAATTATGTTGTAAAATGCATTGTGATGTTGTTGTTGTTTGTACTGACGCTTTGTAAGCTGCAGTGTAACCGCTGCTTTATGTTCAACTAGGGTTGCCAACCATACTTTATAATAACGTATCCTACTTTATTTTTGGTAATTATACTTTATATTTTTGCATACAAATAAAGTATGTGAAAATAATTTGTTTCCAACCTTTAGTCTGATGCGTAAAACAAAACGCTCATTAGGGGTTTTTAACTATTTAACGGTACACTTAAGTTAAAACGGATGATGGAAACGATTTAAATATACCTACTGAACGAAATGTTAGATGTCAGATGTGGTGTTGTGGATCTACAGGATATGTGACATTTTGACATTTGTCACAGATGTTAATATCGACCAAATTGTACAAAAATTGTCCTTTGGTTTTGTTTTTAATTGAAGAATCTAATAAGTAAATATTAAGAACGTTTACGCCTCATAGTAATTCATAGGTGCATCAATTCAAGTGCTTTAAGTATGCTAAAGAAAAAATACGTTTTTAAAGCAATAAAAACATAAAATTTGAAAATACTTTTTTTTTCTTCCAAATACTTTATTTTTTGCCTATCCAAACCATTTTATATGTTTTTTTTGTCAAAAAAAGTTGGCAACCCTATATTCAACCGTGAGATATTATGTAAATTGCAATGTTCTTTGTAGAAATAGAGGTAGAAATAAAAACGTATAGACCACACGGAATTATTATGGAACCACCCCATTTCTTACGCGCGTGTGTTTGTTACGGGCATCAGCGTTACTAATTCATCTGTCATTTGTGATTAGTCTCTTAATTTAGGACTTTAGGAGAGAGGTTGAGTTTGGTTGAGGTTTAGCCATGGACTCTCAGAACAAGGACTAAAGATTTAGGGTGCGTTTCCACTGACGCAATGGTAGGCGGAGTGTAATTGGGCAATTCATGGTCCGCTCCTCTCCACTCCGCCCAGCTCCACGTCAGTGGAAACGCACCCTAAAGCTTTAGTCCTTGTTCTGAAAGTCCATTTCTAAACCAAAACTATAATCAAAAATATAGGCAAAAAGCAGACTTTAAGAAAAATAATTAAAAATAAACATTGACAGTCTAGTGACACAATCCGCATCATAAAAAAATCAGCTGCCTAATTAAAACGAAACATGGGAAAACCTTTGCAAAATTTATAACCGTTCATATACAAATTTTAAATATATTTATTTGTCTTCTTTTGCTAAATATAGGCCTCCTTATTTCCAATTAGTTAGTTAGCGTCTAGCGTCTTCTGTCTTGTATATTATATTAAAGGTACATAATTAAACACACATCAAGATGCTGGGATGCGTTATTGCACTCAACTACGCTGATTACTATATAACTGTAAGTGTAATTCTGTTACTCTTTTTTTTCATATTTATACGGTCTCATTGTCTACCCGTATATAAAGAAAGGCATCATATTCATTGAGCATTGTTAAATGATTTCTTTTACGATAATCTTATATAATTGTTGTATTAGCGTTCCGCGGCGCGGTTTTACCCTTGTATTTGCTGACTGCTCTGCTCTCGTCCTCATTAGCGTGATGTTACATAGCCTAAAACCTTCCTCGAGAACTGGGCTATCATGCGCAAAAATAATTATTCAAAATTGACTGGTGGTTCCAGACATTACCGCTTCAAACAAACAAATAAATTCTGCTGCTTTATATAATAGTATAGAGCCTCCTTGGCTTGCTAAAATGACTTCTGAAGATAAGCAGTCAGTGTGGTCCAAGACTAGTGGAAACCATCCAAAGAGCCATCATGTAGCATTTTTCTCATTGTAAATTGTTTACAATTTTGAAAGTAGAAGAAGTTTTCACACGCCGCTATATCTTTTACTGTCTTAGCAACAGATGCTAAAAAAACCTAACCGTTTTTCCGTTTCAGCGTCTGGAAGAACGTATAAGACCACCACGGGAACTGTCAATTGACGACACTGAGTTGGAACTAGGAGAGGTACCTAAAAAAATTATTGGGTTCAAAATTGAGTCGAAGCCGCATTGCATACCTAAAAACAACGTAGTTTAATTCAAGGCTATTAAAATTAACCTATATATCTAGTGTGATATATCTATACAAGTTTTAAATACAGATTCGATATGTTTGTATTTAAATATTGTTTGTAGTTGAATGAATGCCAAGTGTATATTCTCAAGATACCTACTAAATAAAGAATTCTGGAGTAATATTTATTTCTCGTTTTAACGCTAGATCTATACCTGTGATATATGTTGTTAAAATATTAAATTAAAGTTTGAAATTAATTTGTTATAGTTGTGCATTTATGAACAAATTAATAAGATATTATTAGTAAGTATCTGATGTCACGTAAATAAAAAAAATTTGATACCTATCTATCTGTTATTATTTACCTACCAACAAACATAATTGCGGTATCAAATTATGTTAAATAAAATAAAATCACTTATTATTAATTTTTATGGCTTTTACAATCGACGAACGTCGACATAGTAAGTAACCAAAAATTATTCGTGATTGTACACCTTTTTATTGATAACTTCACTGCTAAACCTACCAATCAGTATCATCCGAGGTATGGTTGCGAAAAAAGGATTTGTTAATAGCACCACTTCGGAAAATTCATTCACTTATCAGAGAGCCTAGTGCGAGTTGTTTTTAGCTTTTAGCGTTGTCAATCGGAGTACCGAACGTCGTAAACGTGTCGATCGCGTTAACGTAAAACATACTCGCACTAGGCACGCTGAGCCATCTGACTAAATCTCTTGGTGTCACATCACATTGTGATCAGTGATCAGCATAATAGGGACTGTGACAAAGACGACTGTTATATATAAAAAAGTGATCTATGGCTGGCTAATTCAAAATACACACTCTTTCTTCATAATAACTTGACCCAGCTCTTCTCTAAAAAAGCAAAGATTACTCTCGAAGCTATTTCATTTTTTGGAGCAAAAAGGCGTTAAAACAAGGAACTTCCTGAGTGTCTTTACAAACATCTTTTACAAAGCCTCCTTAAGCCTCACGTATGTGAAGTACATGTGAGATTAATGTAACAGTGTCTAAGTGATCCTAACACGATTTTCAGTTCGTATTTGTGGAACATATTTGCTAAAAAGTTTTAATTAAGTATAGTGATTAACCTAATAATACACAAATTATTATGGACTATCTCAAAAGGGCAGATTCTCAAAAAGTCAGATTCTCAAAAGTACAGATTCTTCTTACTATTATTTTTGCTTTATTAGTATTATTATATTTGCTTGCATTTGAATAGGATTAAATATGCTCACATTACGAACGCCGCAATGTGGGCAGACCCGTCACAAGGTTAACCGACGACTTGATAACACGGCGGGCGGCGGGTAACTGATGAATGAGAATTGAGAACGATATAAGACCCGATTGGTGAAAGTGGGGCTGTCCTATGTCCAGCACAAGACGTATTTTAAATGAAATGATGATGACGATGCTCACATTTGGACATCATCGGATAGTAACAATAATTCAATAGCTAAGTATTATACAACTAAGGGATCGTATCGTATACACTTCGCTAGCAGTAACAATTTATTTGCGAAAAATTTCGCTTCCATATTTAACAATAGTAATATACAGACTGTGCAAACATCTATAACTAGAATTTCTTTAAATTCATTAAGTCTTAATGCCTTGGTTCTGTCTGAGTCTACAGTGCGCAGAAAACTTCAAGATTTAGATATTAATAAGGGGCCTGGTCCAGATGGTTTACCCCCAATATTTTTAAGTAAATGTGCTAAACAGCTGTCTTCTCCGCTAACATACATATTTAACAAATCTCTTTACACGGGTCAATTTCCAAACTATTGGCGAATGGCTAAAATAGTTCCTATTCACAAAGACGGGCCAAAAAACAATATAAAGAACTATAGGCCTATATCCATCTTATCTGTTATACCAAAAATATTTGAGTCATTGATATACCCCCATGTTAATAGTCTAGTTAAAACGTGTCTAACTAATCAACAACACGGATTTATTCGGAAACGGTCTACTACTACTAATTTAGTAGCTTTTACAAACGCTATATCTGGATACGTAGATCAGGGCATTCAAGTGGATGCCATATACACAGACTTCAGCAAAGCGTTTGATAAAGTTGACCATGGTACGCTTTTGTTGAAGCTTGCTGAGGTCGGTGTGGGCGGATCCTTTTTAGACTGGTTCAAGTCATACCTCACTAACCGCAGATTGTACGTCGTAGTTAATGGTTATCGCTCTTCAGAGTTTACTGCTACTTCAGGCGTTCCGCAAGGTTCGCACTTGGGTCCGTTACTATTTTTGATATTAATAAACTCCATTTCAGATTGTTTTCATCACACTACCGGTTATCTATTTGCAGACGACCTTAAAATCATAGGAACTATCAAAAGCTCAGATGATAATAAGCTCATTCAGGACGATCTTGATAGAGTGTTTGAGTGGTGTGAACTCAATAAGATGTCACTAAATACTGACAAATGTCACTACATATCTTTTAGTAAGAAAAAAAAAACATTGCAGACATCATATAATATAAATGACCACACACTCAAACAAGTTGAATGCGTACGAGATTTAGGGATATTCATAGATAGTAAATTAACATTTAATTCGCATTTAGACAAGACAATAGTTAATGCATCCAAAATGTGTGGCTTTATAAATCGAAATACAAATAATTTTAAAAGTCCCGAAACTAAAATTATCTTATTTAACTCTTTGGTTCGTAGCATCTTAGAATATTGCTCGCAGGTATGGTCTCCTTTTTATGAAGTTCATCGAAACAGAATTGAACGAGTACAAAGAAGATTTCTCTCTCATCTTGCGTATAACCTGCATGTAAAATATCATTTAACTTCGTATGATGCTCGTCTTAAATACTTTAAACTGATTTCCCTTAACGATAGACGCAAGTTTTTAGATCTTATGTTCTTGCATAAATTATGTAATAATAAGATAGATTGTCCAGAAATATTATCTGAAATAAAAATTGCTGCCCCGAGCAGATTACCGCGATCATGTGCCTACAAGCTGTTCATTTTAAGCAAATACCAAACTAATCTGGGCCTAAATTCACCTTTAAATAGAATGTGCAAACAATACAACGATCTTTCCCGATCATTGGATTTGGACATTTTTGGTAATACTCAGTCTAATTTCAGGTGTAAAATTATGGAATATATGCGTTCTTAGTGGTATTTATTACGTTTGTTGTCTACTCACATTTTATTGGCCTTTGTAATTACCTATTTATACTTATTCTATTTTTTTGTCATAATTTAATTTCATTTTATTATTCATTACAACTTATTATTGTGTTTTTACTTTTACTCATTACATTGTGATAGTTTAGCAGTATAAATATTTTAAGTTAGATGTGGTTGCCTATAATTGAGAGAGCACCAGGCATGCATTTCCTATGTTTTTTTACTTTTTTATGTATGTGTTTCTCTTGTTGGTAATCCTAATAAATAAATAAATAAATAAATAAATAAATAAACAGTTAAATGATGAAGGCGGTTAGTAAATTCGCCACATTTTCTATTAAAATTTTATGAAATGAGTGGAAAATGTGACGAAATTCCAATAACCTGGTCAAATCATTATACGATAAGACAACTTAAAGTAAAATCTAGATAAATAATACTTTTATTGGTACTCTTCAGTATCAATTAGTGGGTGTATTAGATACAAGTAGATACATTATTTCTTTTATTATACATGGATTTAAAATTAAATTAAAAACAAATTTAAAGAAGAATAAATTTTTTTCTCGTGCTATGTACTATAATGTATAAACAGTTTTTCGTTGCTGTAGTAAAAGATTTCCTTGTTTTTGAAATTCAAGAAAAGTAAAATACAAGTTTACTAAACTGGTACTGGATGCCCCAGATAAAGTACCGAGTTTGTAAAACTAAGAATAAAAAGCTGCTACTAAAGTGCTTGAAGAGCAGCTGGTACCTATTTTTGTTTCAGTCGTTTTTGAATAAAATTGGATGTGTAAAGATATTTTTTCGTGTTTTAAACATTAAAATAGGCCATTTGCGTTTTAATTGTTATAGTGATATCGTTTTTGTTAAACAAAACTACATTTGTTTACTTTTATTGTTAAGTTCGGCCAGTATGTCGCTAGCTCCTTTGGCTATTTTACAAAAGGCACACTAGCTTTGTATACAGTGACTGTCAAATCGATCTTTTGAAAAGATTTTTGTAAATACGTTTACGTTTACGATACGCATCTCGATAATTAGCACAAAATGTGCAGAAGAATGTACAATAACGCCCATTATTAAAAGAAGAAAAAAGTAAAAATGAAGTATGTACAGCCTAACTGAGACTGTGTACTACAGTAACAGTAGGTACATTGAAAACTGTTACTGTGGTACAGCCACAGCTTGCATTGCAGTATTTCGTTTTGATATTTCTTTTAAAGAAGGAGAGAATTTTTTAAATTACACGGATTCTAGAAAAGGGAGAAAATGTTCCTGCAGCTAATTTTAAAAACTACTTTCAGATTCAGTTCATCTTGTAGTTTGCAGTTACTTGATTTCTATATTTGAAGTAACAGAAAAATACCTTTAAGAGCGTTTACACCTCATGAGTGTCAACGTCGAGGATTAGTGGCACATTTCATTTCGTGGTTTTCATTTTTGATCATTTAATCGAAGAAATCATTGCGTTTACAGTTCTATTTATATGCAATTAATAAATTGAAAACTTCAGTTGCGGTATTTTCATAGTAAAATTTTAAATTAATATCTAAATTATTTTCGAAACTGTAAGCATTATGGTTACTTACTTTTTCGACAAATAATTTAGGTTTGTAGTCACGTAGTTTTTACCAATCGAAACAACCCAGTAAATTTATTTCCAACTAGCTGACCCGGCGAACTTCGTTCCGCCTAACAGTCGATCAACATGAATTTATTTTTCTAAAATAAAAGATTTTTTCTAAAATAAACGTAGCCTAAGTTTTATTACATCAGCAACTGCCAATAAAAGTCCCGTCAAAATCAGTTCAGCCATTTCAGAGATTAGCCGGAACAAACAGACAGACAGACAGACAAAAATTGTAAAAAATGTTTTGGTGTATGTACCGTATATATATTCATATATACATGTAGTAAAAACGATTATTTCAATATTACAAACAGACACTCTAATTTTATTATGTGTATAGATGATAGCGTCCCTAAACATTTCAGTATAATAGGTTAGTTTTATTTACAATTTCAGGTACAATTGTTCATTTTTCACGTTCGTAAATGTTATTTCTACATCACAACAGCCTCATTGTTAGGTCCAATAATACCTTTAACTTTACCTTGAGAGGGTTTCCTTTTGCCTCTCGAGAAATGTAATGGTTTCGGACATCATTAAAATTTTAGGAGTAGGTAAATGATACATCTAAGCAAATTTTGTGGTTATATTTAAAATGAATTGTCTAATATATTTATTTTTAGCCACCCGTCCCGGGTTCGAGCGTGGGTCATAATAAATAAATAAATAAAGCCCACGATTCAGCCACCTGACTGGATCATGGGCCTGATGCAGAAGGCTGTGCTCCTTGACACGGCCCACATTGTAAGGAGGTTGTACCTGTACCCGATATCGGTGGGTCAACATATTTTTCTTTTTTTAAATGTGTATATTTTCTGCTATTTTTTTTATATAAATTTAAAAATGTTGTATGTGGATAGTAATAAATAATGAAAACAATAAATAATATATGTTTAAACAATATAAAAACGTTGCAATTCTCTGTTTTTCTCTACTATAATATAAAAATATCTATACTATTATATATAAAGCGGAACAGATTGTTTGTTAGTTTGTTTGTTTGAACGCGCTAATCTCTGGAAGTTCCAGTCGGATTTGAATAATTCTTATTGCGTTTACGCTACTGGCGAGAGCAGAGCAGTAGGTAACTAAAGACCCGGATAAAACCGCGATGCGGCAACTAGTTATAATATCAGCTTCCGGAAGACATCCTATAAAAGATAGTGAAAACCATGCCAAAATGCTTTAGTTAGAAAAAATATTTAGTAGAGAAACAGATAGAAGAAAACAATGACTTTGTTTTATATACTTACCCGCGGCGCGGTTTCACCCGCGTTTTTGGTGACTGCTCCGCTCCCGTCGCCAGTAGCGTGATGTTACATAACTTATAACCTTCAATTATTCAAATCTGACTGGTAGTTCTAGAGATAAGCGCGTTCAAACAAACTAACACACACACACACACACACACACACACACACACACACACACACACACACACACACACGGATACACACACACAGATACATACACACACACACACACACACACACACACACACACACACACACGGATACACACACACACACACACCCCCTCCCCCACACACACACACACACACACACACACACGCGCGCACACACACACACACACACGCACATAAATACACAAAAACTTTCGCATTTATAATATTAATAGATTATATTCTACTACTTTAATATTCAAGTTTCAGTTCAGTAAGTAAAAATTCAGTAACTACCAATTTAACTTCAATAATCACGTATTACTTTGTTTTCAAGTAAAACTTCTCCTTGGCTTTCTACTTTCATGCACTAACTACCTCGAAGCTTCGAGAAATATACGTTAGTTAACATTACTACTAACTCCTCAGAGACATTAAGCGTATTTTCTCAGAAAATCAAATATTAAATCTCGTTGTAACTGCTTGAAAAATTGTGATTAATTTTTTTCAATAGTTACAGACACAGTGAGATTCGGTTTATACCATCCTGTCCTACCAGTGATAAATAAAAATTGTAATTAAAAATTGATTTTATTATATACAGTAAAATATAATTATAATTATGTCAGAAAAAAAAGGTCAAATTTATTTTTACTTAATTTTATTTTGCACATTCAAAACTATTCTTCTTTCAAGACTATTTTTCATAACTAGATCAATCACAGGATCAAACTTGCAAAATGAAACCGTTGCATAACTTTGTGGTCACTACGCACTCAGTCTCTGACTGACCTGTCTCTGCCTGTCTCACAGCATTGAAAACAGAGGTGTTTAGGAAAATTTTCGCCACCAGTTGGCGCCACTTCAACTGTCACATTGGGCCATTCAGGGGTTCACTTTTAATAAGCGCTTGACAGCTAAACCTGAGTCCGTGCTGCTCCCTCGTGAGCGCTATGTCAAAAAACCCTCTCAGTAATTTCCTTTTGTCCTTATGCACGTGAATTATCCATTTTGTAAATTAAACATTAAAACTGCCGAAATGAACACTTAAAAAAATATTTGTTTCGATAGCGCTTTCAAAAATGAAAGATCATTTACCAAACTGGTGACGAAAATTTTTCTAAACACCCAACGAGAGCTTAGCATTTTACTGGATATCTGTTTAGTGATTGTTCATAAATCACACATCATTACATTTTGATTTGCAAGCTAGACTATAATAAGTTTAAGTTTTTCTGTTGGATACAAAAAATAATCTGAAATACGAGTACCTACCTCTACCTATGGCAAAAAAGAAGTAATAGTGCATGCAGTAGAAGGGTAGAGAGTTAGTATATTCCTAATCATAGAATAAGGAAACTTAACGTAGGTATTCATTTAAAAAACACTATAGACGAATAAAACAATAAAGCTATTAAAAAATAATTAAAATTTCGTATCAAAACCCTATTCCGTGGATGGAAGAACGAGTATCTTCTGGTTTTTTGGTATTTTAATAAGACAACTTTCGCACTAGGGAACAATACAATTAAAGGATAGAAAGTACACTTAGACTCGGAACAAATATTTTGGGTCGTAGCCACAACCTCGCGCGCAACAGTCGCTTGCACTCCCATTGCGCCACTGAGGCAAATCTTTAGATTTGTATTTTTTTAATACCTATGTTAAAAAAAAATACTGCCTGCGTTATAATGACTGCCTCAGTGGCGCAATGGGAGTGCAATCCAATTAGTATTTTTCAAGTCAGTGTTCTAAAGAATACTGACTTGAAAAATACTAACTGGAATTTACTACTTGTTGAAGTAACAAGTGTACTCAATAGTGGTCATATTTTTTATACGTAACTTCTTTTGTCGAGTGGATAGTGGTCAACCTAGCGTTAGGATTTGTTCAGGTCGGCTGTAATTTACTATAGAGGCATCTGACTTGAGCTAACAAAGATCATTTAGTTTGAAATGCTTTTATAAATTCTTTATATTTTATCATCTGAAATATAATTAAAATGATTTTCCTTTGTAGCTGCTGTCGATGCATCGCATAAAAGTGCTATCAAATATTTTAGTAACGTATTTCTGGCCTCTTTATATTATAAGATACCTACACGAATATTGTCTCTATTTCTGTATATTTTTCTTTTCAGTCAGTGACAGAAAATCAGAAAATTGATCAATGATGATGATGACGTTTACTATAAATATGACGTTTACATAAAATTTTTGTGGAATAAAATAGTAAAAATATTCGTAACAATGAGTGTAAGCGCGGAACTGAAAGCTTCTTACTCGTTGTACTGTACAATGTTAGCATTAAAGCTTGTGGTTTTGGCCGCGTTATCAGCCATCGATCGATCGTCATTTCCAGACAAAGTCGGCCGCAAAAGTGTAAGTGACCTGAAGCACCTCGCACCGTTCTGGTTGATAGCAAGTTTCTTTCTGATGACAGAGCCGGGCGATAAAACGGTGTTATATCTAATGCGAGCATACGTCCTATCAAGATTTGTTATTGCCTTTAGCTATTTACAAAAATTGCCAAAACCGTTGATACAATGCGCCATGTTTGTATCGTTTGCAGTGACAGGTTATATGGGCAGCTGGGTATTGTATTATTACAGAGAAGCGTTGTAATTTAATAGAATCATTCTAATTTATAGGAGTCTATATACTATCTATACCTGTAATAAATTAGAAATTAAAGATTCACTAATAAATTACTACAGTTCCAAATGTTAAACTTCAAGCTTTAGCAAGCAGCATAGAAAACATTTTCTATAAACCTTAACGTCTTTACAACTACTGTATTTTTTTAAAACAATTCTTGTATTTTTTTTTATTATACTGTAAACTTCATCATCAGTTTGTGTTTCTGTTTCTATCTTAATTTTATTTTTATAGTTTTTTTTTCATACCACTTTATATGAATTGGCAACTGTTACCGACATAATATTTATGTTTTCTAAGTATTCCAGAAATAGTGATAATGTCTCAGGCATTAAATACACTAATATACTCTATGTAAATAAAGTTTTAGTTAATAAATTATGCTTAGAAAACATAACCAAGCCGTTGCCGATTATGTAAGAAGAGGTTGACGAAAACAAAGGGAAAGTTCACCAGGACTTAAATACAGGATAGCTTTCTTTCTTTTAGTATCTGTGATTGAAAATGATATTATACAGTGTAGGTGCAGTATGTGGACATAGCAGTTCTAAACACATTGGGAAATGATTGACTGCTAGCGGCCACAGGTTGTAGGCGGCCACAGGGACTACAAAGAAACTACAAAGTTCCTACAGATGATTTTAGCTACAAAACTAAGTACTCTTATCAATACTGGTGTTACAACCTGGTGTGTCTACGAGTCCGCAATGTATGTATGCGACGCACTACCTGGACGCAGGTCTCCTTAAAGAAGATCAATAGAAATATAGAAGGAACAGTAGTGCCACCTGCTCAGTAGTGGCTTGAGTAATGATTTTAAGGTATGTAGTGTCAAAGGTGAACAATATCTCCTGTGGCGTCACGGGAGAGAAAAATCTCTTATGGCACAACTAGTAGTGCCAAGCAGTAGTGCCTAAGTAAAAAAATGATTGGGAGCAAAAAATGATTACAGCACTCATCAATATAAAATACTTAGGACAAAGGATGCATGCTTCATTAATGCTAATAATATTTCAACAACTACATACAACCCAAAGTAAACATTATTATAGCTTACTTTGGATCATTGCTATCGTTGCTGATCTATCTAATAAATGAATAGGTTTATTATCCATTTTTATTTGTAATAAAACTGTACCGCTTGAATGATCTTTATGAGTCAGTTAGGAGCTTATTTGTACTTCAGTATGTGTAGGAAAGTGCTCCCTAATAAAAATTGAAATTTGGTATCCGATTTAGGCTTTAGGAAAATGTTATGGAAAAGAATTGAAGGGAGACGGTCTGACACCTTCTCCATAGTTATTTTTTTTTGGTGAATAGATTCTGTTATATTAAATCTATCTATCTAATAAAAATCACTCGCAAAACTGAACACAACCAAAAACCAATTTACTAACCGATAATTCTTAAAACTAGATGCACTTTTAAATCAAACAAGTATTCGATTTGTAGCAGATTTTATAAAGCATAACGATAATAACAAACTACACATAGGGTTATATAAAGTGTTATTGCATAAGATACAACTAAAGAAAAGTCAGTGAACACTGCTGGTAAAGGTTTTGATAGGTATCCAAGGAAAACAATCATTCTTGCAACGGTATATATTCTAAATAAAGTTATACCATTCTCAACATTTGGGTTAGTCGTCACATAAAATGCTGCGATTATCCAAAAAGGTGTTACATATTTAAGTTCGGATAAGTAGGCTCTTCTAATCTCGTTGGCGTTTGAGAAATAGCCTTCGAACACAAATGTCGATGCAGTGAGAGGGCTCAAGACTAATAGCTTCACGGCAAGTAAAGCCGCGTGGACGATGTATGTCTCCGTTAGCGGACTATCCAATGTTATTGTGATGGGCATATAATTAACTGTTTTTTTACTTTAGTTAATGATTTGTTTACTTAATTATAAAAGTAATAATATCTAACAAAAAGCATTACTTTTGGTTTAATAAGTTTGAAAGTTTTTACCCAAAAATACATCATTGACAGTTGTAATTTGTCACTAACTTTTTTCTAAGCTCAGAGTAATGAGTAAACACTGACCTATAATATACTTAGAGCATTAAACCAACCGGAGAGGCCACTTACAGGCGTACCCCTCTGCCAAAGGTACCAGCCCACTGGTCATAGCCGTTATATAAAACTAGTTGACACGCGCTCCGCATCTTATGTCATCTATCAGTGCGTGCGTAATGACGTCTCAATAAAAATGCTGAATTGCAGTGTATTTTAGTGTTAAAGCGATCAGAAACATTAAATCTACAAAAGGATAACATTACATTCCATCTGTAAGTATTATTTTGTTCGAATATTATTAAATAATGCATTAAATTTGCAATTTAACCGAATAAAATACTAATCAACAAGTGTTGCCAGATTTATCATCAATACTCTAATCTGGGGTAATATTTTAGGTTGGATGAACTTATAAACTAACCATAAATATTTTTTTATTTCGCCTTTTTGACATATCTACTATGTTTCATTTTGGATGTACATTGTTGTGTCACCGTTCCCATATTTATTTATTTTTAATTATACCCAATGTTTTTTACCAAGTAATGCACAAAATAATATTAAACGAACAAGTCAAATGAGACTATAAATCTAATTATACAAGATCAGTGCACTTTATTCCGAAAAATAATTGCTCATTTCCCACAAAAATAAGCGTATTTATTTTTAAGAAACTGGTCACACTTTAACATATTTAGAGATGAGACAGTTTAATCACAAATATCGATATTGGTTTTCCTGTATTAAAATAATATTTTTTTTGTTCGTTTTAGATTTCCAAAAGAAGCAGCAACTCGAGTCGCTTGGGTCCAATATTGTGGGAACCATATAAGTGGGTTCCTAAACGTACAAGTATCTGACTAGCAGCTTAAAAGACAGTCTTCTGTGCTGCCAGCACAGCTACTCCTCCCTACCCCCAAGCGGCGGGCAGCTCAGTTTTTAGCAAGTAAATTCGCTGTGCGCTAGCTCCTCTTATTGCATTACCTAGGATTAGTTAAACTAGATTTATTAGGCTAATTTAAATTGCACAGTCTTTTTCAGTATTTTATTATACCTACTTAAATAAAGACTTTCTGAAATATATTCTGTTGTTTTTTTCTTATCTGTACAGATAAAATATCTCTCTAATAAAAATCTACTCATACATTCTCATGTTACCGTCTTGTTGCTATGTAATCAGAACTAAATCCTCAAAATACAAGCTCTGCTTAGTTGGAATGAAATTTAATAGCAATAGATAATTGATTCAAAGTATTATTTGGTTTGAATATACATACATACTTAGGAATAATACATGTAAAATTGACACGTAATAATCAATTACTACCTTTAGTTCACACTAGAACAAATTTCAACAGGTGGTGGTTAGGTTAGGTTAGTAAAATAAAATAAAAGAACGGCTAAATGCTCGACTCGCGCGCCGAGGGTTCCGTACTATCAGGGATCGGAAGTATTGAATAAACATAATTGAAGTTCAAACATAGTAAGAGAGCCCGACCGCATAACCAGATTTGTTTGTCGAACATAACAAATAAATTTAGCCCGACTGTATGACGGGCCTTTTTGATAATAATTACATAAAAGTGTGCTATTTAGAAACACTGTTTTATTCTTCCTGTAATATTGAAGTAAACATGAATTAACTAGAATTACTTGTTTCATCTATTTCAAAGTGCTTAAAAAAAACCTTAAAATTATAATAGATTATTATTACCTAAAACTATTCTATATAATATAAGATAATGCTCATTTTAATAAGGAAACATAATAATCATGAAAATGATAAAACTTTCGCGTACTTATATGAAATCCTAAACATCGATACTAAATATCGACAGAGTCAAGCTCTAACTGTTTTACGCTAAGGAACCGTAAACTGATAGATGTCCCTGTGTGTGAATGTGATTGTGTGTGTTAAGTTTAAACTAGTGTGTAATAATTTTATTGTGTGCGTGTATTACGACGCGATTTAAAAATGCATTAGTAGTTAACATAGTAATTAGTGTGCGTTGTTCGCGTTACCCCGTCCCCCGCCGAAAGTGGCAGACTTTTGCGCAAAGGAAATAGAGCGCGTGTCCACTCCTGTTGGTTTAATGCTCTAAGATAATATACAAGTACTTGTACAATAGAGGTCAGTGTGAGTAAACAATCGATTTTTGATTTCATTCATTTGAGTTAAAAGTCATAAACTGCTGGGTATAGGCCGCAGAACAAGGACTTGTTCTGTGGTATAGGCCCATACTATCTCAATTAGAATCAGTGACGAGGCGCTGTCATCGTTATTTTGAAAAAAGCTATTATCTCAGAGCAATAATATTACATAAAGGTACTATCTGGAATTTTCTGTGAGCAAGGAATAATATTTATGTACTCTGTTTTATTGTCACACAGATGTATGTAAGATATTATAAAAAAATAATATAATGGCTGTCAGAGTTTGTTTACATTCAGTTTACAACTTTTTCGGTTCCTTTAGTCATTTACTGCTATAAATATTAAAATTAAAGGAACTCAAACAACATTTAATTTGATAATGACTTGTACTATACCATCGTCAAGTGTGATGCAGAGTTACATTCTTTATTCATCTTTGTTAGCATTAAAACTGATTATTAGTATGCCTTTAGTTGCGTTAGTACATGATTCGAAGCAACTACAGCGCGCGAACATAAGTGATCTAAAAAACTTGCCACCGTTTTGTATAGTGTCTTTATTATATATGACGACAGGCCAGAGTGATATGGTAATGACTTTTCTATTGAGAATATACATTGTAGCAAGACTCCTCATAGTCCTTCGTTTTCTTCGTGAAGTATCAAAATTTGTGGGACAATCAGCTTATGTTGTGTCGTTTTCTATAACAATATATATGGCAACAAGTGTGTTATACTGTTATAGACATGCTTTGTAATATTATGAAATCCATTAGGATTTTGACTAGTTATGTGATGGTGTGAACTTTAAGATTTATAAGATTTTTAGGAAAAATTATTGAAAATAATAATGAATGTATTTGTATAGAATTTATTGTTTGATTATATCTTTAATGTTCGAAAGAAAATATTGATAGATTGTGTAAATGTAGGGTAAGGAGGCAACTGGACCCGTTCTAAAAGTGGGACCGCGGGGTCAGTTACCCAATTGAATATTCTTATTGATATTCTCTGGTCGACTGGCACTACTTAAATTATGATTAAAAAATGTATTGTTTAAATTCAATCCTTGTACAGTCAGCAGCAAAAGCATTCGAAATTAAACTCAAAGATTGGTATTAAAATCATTTATTTTTAACAGAAAGTATAGTAAATAATTAACAGAAATCATAAAATCAAACAACAAAATGACAACGCTTTTTAAGAATCACAAAGTGTCTTAACATAATATTTTAGGTGATTATTAAGATGTGGGTCATCTTAATAATGAGAAACTATTATGTACTTATGTAATTAGGTTTTATATTCAAAAGCTAAAATATAATAAAATTTTGTATTTTAGTTCATAATCATAAGAATATTAAAGGCTATAAAATTTGGCATTTAAAATCACATTCAGAAAGTATTAAAAGCTGAAATATTAAACTTTTGTATTTTAAATCAGTATTAAAAGCTACAATATAATAAAATTTTGTATTTTAAATCACAGTCTTAAGAGTATTGAAAGCTATAAAATTTGGTATTTAAAATCACAGTTAGAGTATTAAAAGCTAAAATATAATAAGTTCTAAATATTGTACCTATCAAAAATATATAATTTGTTTATCATTGTAAAAAAAAAAACAATTTGCGATTCAACTACCTGTTCTAAAACTAAAGACCCCTTGACCATAAAATTCGCGCGGGCTCTCTATATTTTCGTAATTGTGATGCGATTTGCGTAATTGATTTTTAAAAAAATGGTATTTTCGTATGTACTTACTTAAACTGTCACGTACGTATTTAAACTTTTACTAAATATTAGTAATTACTATAAAGATTAAATTTGCACTAGTTTTTCTGGCGACGGTACATTTTACGTCACTTGGTTTATGGTCCCAGTAAACATAGACAAAAATGATATTTGGCGACTAGGACCGCGGTTCCAGTTCCTTGTGGTCCCAGGTGCTCAATTACCCAAATGTAGACATTTAAAGAAAAGAGACTGTGTTCCGATGACTAACGAAAATTGAATATAAAAAACAGAGGAAATTCTTCTTTAAAGTGAATCTTCGATATTTCTTATAATGTAACTGCATTTTCTAACAAATGCCGAGATAATGCTTTACATTCGCACTAAATAGGCTTACTGTGACAACCTACTATTCGTGGTAACTATAGTAAAACATCTCCATGGGGCCTTCCTTATCCAGTAGTAGACGTTGTCAATCTCACGTTGATTAGGTAGGTAATTGTTTGCATTCCTTGATTGACTTTACAGACAGATTACCGCTTAATGATTGGCTTGTCTCTGCAATCTGGAGTTTAAGTAATCTCGTAGATGGCAGAAAATATCGTTGAGACGTGAACTAATGATGAAATACATCCATGTCAGTATACTCTAAACTTTGTAAATGTGTGATACCTGGAGTTTATCATTTAACTTTTTGAGTTTGTGAGCATAGGAAAACTTAAAACTAGTAATTTTAAACTTTAAAGAGAATTTGCAAGAATTAATAATCATTATAAAATTATTTTTAGAAAAAAATGAAAACCGACTTCAAACAATACCTACATGTTCAATTCTTAACTAAAAAGTAGAAAATAATATTTTAATTACTTCATAGCAAAGAACATTAAAGGGGAATCAACGCAATTCTTGATACCTATAGTACTTTACTATTTATAGTTTTTAATCAGTTATTTTGGAGTCGGTGCCAGCCAAGAAGGATCTTTAATTCTGTCTTTGCAACAAACTTTTGAAATGCACGGGGCGGTAATGGCACGCGTGGGGGATATGCCTGAGTGCACTACCCGAACGCGGTCATACGCGTGAAGGCAGACGTCATTGATAGTTGTGTTCAGATATACATAAAAAATTTGCCGCGCACTTATCAGATTCCGTTCGATTTCTTGTATTAAATATATATTTTTAATTCATATATTAATTGATTAATCAAGTAGGTTATTTTTGCTAGTAGGTAGGTCATTTTTATGAAGGTCATTATGATTCTTCTTGGCTGGCACCGACTCCAAAATAACTGATTAAAAACTATAAATAGTAAAGTACTATAGGTATCAATAATTGCGTTCATTCCCCTTTAATGTTCTTTGCTATGAAGTTATTAAAATATAATTTTCTACTTTTTAGTTAAGAATTGAGCAGAAAAAAAATGAAAACCGACTTCAAACAATACCTACATTGTTTGAAGTCGGTTTTCATTTTTTTTCTAAAAATAATTTAATTTTTAAACTTTTAGTGGGAATTAATTGTGTATAAATATATTCAATATGGGTAGACCTACTAAATGTGCTGCGCAAATGAGACAGCGCCGCGCCGTTTGAAAGAAAGTAGATACGAGAGGTAAGATTGTAAATAGAGATATAAAGTCCTTGTCAACACTTTTGCTGATCGCTAAACCCTGAATCCAAGAAACAACAAATCTAAACAAAAAAGTGATGATCTACCAACAATAAAGAATCATCAAAAATCATAATTTAACTGACCGAGCAATCGCCTAATAGATATACTAAAAATAAACAGTGGTGCTGTAAAGGCAGGTTTAAGGCCGCCCGTTGCTGTTGTAGTTTCTCACGACCATAAGACCTCCAACTTGGGTTAACGAATACCAAATTATAGTGATAACCATAGTCCACTACTTCTAAAGAATGAAGACGCTGAAAATGAAATCACACAAATAGTCACCCATCCAGGGCTACTTCATTTCTAACAAAAAATGAATTTTGAAAATCACTTCGCACTTGAAGCATGGACATGTCAATGTCAGAAAATTCGTCGCAAAAGACATCGACGTGTTGCTATACACGTCTTCACTCCTTGCATATGTTTTGTTACAAAATATAAAATTGAAGCCAAACCACTAAACCATTCTTTATAAAAAAACATGGGACCCAATTTCAGAGTATACCCTTTCAAATAAAAGAAGAATTTTTCAAATTGGTTTATAAATGACCGAGTTCTGTTGTAACAAACATACAACTACTGAAGCGTTTCTTATAATAAAAAAATGGAACCAATTTCAGAGTATACCCTTTCAAATAAAAAAAGAATTTTTCAAATCGGTTCATAAATGACCGAGATATGAGGTAACAAACATACAAAAAAAAAACATACGACCCGAATTGATAACCTCCTCCTTTTTGAAGTCGGTTAATAAATTGTGCTACGCTTAAATTATTATTGAAATTTACGAAATAACGACCAAAAAACCGTAATATAATATTAGTACCTACTTATCTTTTACATAACATAGGATTATGTCTTTTTTGCCGAAAGTGTAGGCAAAACAAAAGTTTCGCTAGTTATGTTGGGTTGCATGTATTCGTTCTAGGCAAATACATGGGACCAAACAGGCAATTGCCGTTTAATGGAAACTTTTCCGTGTCATAAAATTACCACAGTATACCTACCAGGTGACATAATTTGAAAAATCGTATTAAATTGAATGTTAGTGCAATGTTCACTTACATTCAATTATTCACTTACATCATGAAGTGAATAAGTGAACTTACCAACCTGCTATTAACAGTTTAAATTTAGGAAATTAACTCGTACGTTAAGCTGTCTAAAACCTCCTCTTACGAAACGTATCAAAGCGTGGAATCCATTTAAGTTGGTAATTGAAATTTATATTGCCTATAGCTTGAAAATATGTATAGGCTCTCTGTACAATAGAATAAAATAATTAAATAAATATGGACTCATTTAATTTCAATATTTAAAAAAATGAAACAGCGATGTTACATCTTAATATTTCCAATCAAACCCATAGTTTAGCTAGAAATACCCTAATTTCTGACAGTTACCAGCATTTTGCCAAATATGCATACTGCAAAGAACTTCCCTTGCACAGCCAACGTGGCAAAAATAGTAAGCAGTTTCCCTAACCAATGGCCGCTTGCAACACCATAAAATCCATTTAACTTCTTTTTTTGTAGAAACCTATGTTGTACTCTTGGGATAACATTGATAAAATTTTTATTTCATAACCTTTTAGTAAGTGAAAGTGAGTTTCTTTCAAACCTTACTTATACCCTATTGGTCCTAATATATTTACAATAATGGAAATCCATACAACTTCAACCCTGGTAACAGTTGGTTGTATCATACAAAATCACTATTCTTATTTATAGTGTCATTCAAACCGCGCTCTATGAACATTCGGTCTTAACCCCATCATACTCGTATGTCATTTATCGCTCTTTAAAGATAACTACTGAAGATGGTTGGTATTATCGTTGCTATTACATGTCTCTTTATGGTTTGTACGTGACTTCTCGTATTAGTAAGTTTAAAATAAAATTTTAGTGCGGGCACAGAGACTGCTCTTAAAGACTTTGCGTACAAATTGGCGCAGCGTTATTGAAAAAGCCATTTTCCTCATTACCGTATTATTTCTAAATTATTATGATGTGCAGGACCTGAAAATGATGGTAGGCAACCAAAGCCTAAGTAGTGGTTGTATTTTAA
This sequence comes from Parascotia fuliginaria, assembly GCA_963082885.1. Taxonomy (NCBI): domain Eukaryota; kingdom Metazoa; phylum Arthropoda; class Insecta; order Lepidoptera; family Erebidae; genus Parascotia; species Parascotia fuliginaria. Next base: position 4,271,126 of record OY720180.1, on the reverse strand, counting down.
TTCGAATAATGATGAATGCCTTGTCTTAAGCAACGCACTGTCAAAACTTATTCAAATATAATTATTACTAGTAACATAAAGTTATCTTAAAGTATACCTTTCAATCAAGTCACGAACAGCTATGACGACAAGCTTTCGAATAAATAAGTGAAACCTACTTTATATTCTACACTGCGGTTCTATGATACAGCGGGTTGCGACCGATCCCTTTTGCCGTCAATTAAGGCTCTTCGTTTATAAACTATATCAATTTTGTGAATACGAGCGACATTATGTTAAACCAAATGATATATGGTAGGGTTAAAGGATAATGTATCCCATAACATTATCCTTTTTAATGGTAAGGTATTTTTTATATGTTATGATGGAAACAAGATACAGGCAATATTTATATTTGAATAATTTCGTGTACATTTACTATACTATCTTTTTATAAATAAAAAAGAAAGCGGCATCTCTAATTCGCACGTGGGTGCAATTATGTTAAAATTCTCGACTTTTCTCTATTGTATGCACATGAAACTTATTCAACCTTCCGAAAAAATCTCGAAACAATAATAAGAACAGTATCAAAACTCGCTGTTTGGTTTAGTTTAGAAGAAGTTACCTGATAAACAGATAGAAAAATAGCTACTTTATACTAAGGTATCTATGTCGCCAAAAAAGCTAACCAAATTTAAGTTCTATACACGATTAAAAGAAGGATACACCTGAGTCCTAACGAAACGAAATTAACAGACGAACTAATCAAAGTTTTTTTAAATTAACGAAGCGCAAAATTCAAACAACCCTCTAACCTCAATTTTAACATTTGCTTAAACATAAATAAACGAGGGACGTTTTACCTGAGATGATCTTATACCAAAACGATAGCGGGAGAAAGTAGTGTTACATTTTTAACTAACGGTAGTAAATCCTACATTTATATACCGAGAAAGTACTAGCCCCTTTGTAAGTACATACACTTAAACATTATTGCGTTTCGTTCCATGAGTGAGAGCGCCGCGCTGGTGGTTCAATGAGGGTGTGTAGGAAAATTTTTGCCACCAAAAGGTGGCGCCACTTAAACTTTCGCATTGGGCCAATCAGGGGTTAACTTTCAAAAAGCGTTGACAGTTAGATCTGACGCATCGGTGCTGCCACCTAGTGAGCGTCATTTTAGAAAACCCTCTCAGGAATTTACTTTTGTCCTTAAGCACGTGAATTATCTATTTTGTAAATTAAACATTAATATTTATAATTGTTATTGAAAAATATTTGTTTTTATAGCGCTGTCAAAATAGAAGACCTTTTACCAAAGTGGCGCCAACTGATGGCAAAAAAAATCCTAAACACATCAAACTCAAACTCAAACTCAAAGCATTTATTTCATTTTGATCATAAAGTTTGATGCTTATGAAAAGTCAACATTACATGAAGTCAGCCAATTGACCTACAGCCAGTTAGCTAATGAGGTAGAGCTGTGAGAAGAACTGGCAAGAAACTGACGCCACTCTTTTCAATCGCCAGATAATTACAGTTATTTGTATAAGGTAACTCATTTTAAACACTCAACGCAACCAAAAAACCATATACTAAGTAATTATTACAAATTAACCAATTAATAAAATTACTAAGATTAAAGAAAGAAAAGAGAGGATCTCGTATCTAAATCAGATAAAAAGAAATGTTGGTGCCATGTCGTACCAGGAACTAAAGAAAAAGGCACTGAATAGGACTGGTTGGAGGAGATTGCATCAATTGCACCGACAAGAGCAGAGCTCTTAAGTATAAGAAGAAGGTCTCTTAATTATTCTTGTTCTCCTCTTTATTCCTTTTTCCCTTCATGGTCAGCAATAGCTTCATTAAGTTGTCTTATAATTATTTCTATAATGCCCAGAGAACACAGTCAAGTTACGTTACAACTTAGCTGAGCCGTAGATATGCCTATTTGCCACTAAGTTGAAATAAAAACATTCAACAAAAATGGTTGTATTTACTCTGATCCTCAGAACACACAAATGTAACTTCGTTTGTTAGCCCACAACTGAGCTACCTATGTTACCTTTATTCAGGGACGCAAAGGTCATGTTTTTGAGGACATTGACCACATTCGTAATGTTAATAATTGGATTATATTATTTGTAAACCGGTCACCTGAAACCACATCAAATTCTACATTAGTTTTGAACGCGTTTGGCTGTTAAGTTTTTTGTTTGACCACATTCGTAATGTTAATAATTGGATTATATTATATATAAACTGGCACCTGACCACATTAAATCATTAAATTCTACATTTGTTTTGAACGCTTTTAGCTGTTAATTTTTTTGTGATTTTCAGGTATTATTTATGGACTACTAGCAAAAAAACAAAATTGTTATTTATACTATTATGTAAAGCGAAATAATTTGTTTTTTTGTTTGTACGCGCTAATCTAATACAAGTCGGATTTAAATAAATATTTTTGCGTGTGATAGCCTAGTTCTTGAGAAAGGTTATATAGGATATGTAACAGTACGCTACTGGCGACGGGAGCAGTAACTAAAGACGCGGGTGGAACCGTGCTGCGGGAAGCTAGTCATTCTATAACTGCTTGGCATTTCAGCATTAAATAGTAGATTGTTAGCCTAGGGTTGAAAATAATCAATTCCCGAGGTAGTTAGACGGCTATAGTCCGAGTAGGAATTGATTCTTTTACCCGTGGCAAACACTCTTCTTTTCATTTAGAATATGAGGAAAATAAAACTAGTTGTTTATCTAAACTAATTATTGATAATAATATATTAGTAGTACCTATTTAAAATTAATAGTCAAATTAGGACAATTCGTGAAATTAAAAAGATTTTCTATGACACAATTTGCCTCATCTGTAATGGAATCTGGAGTCAATATTCCGCTTGAACTCATTTTTAAAATTCAATTCAAATCTTAGCACAGAAGTCCGTCACAGATACATACATAACAGATTTTAGCATCCTGCCAATTTGTGTTGACTTTTAAAATTTTAAATATGGAACTCTCCGCTCGCCGCGTAATTGTCGCGGCACTCGCGGCTTATTCCGCTCAAAGAAGTTTGCGCTAAATTCACACTGACTGTATACGACATTTTTTAAATTAGTTTTTTTTTTATATGAAACTCTTCACTGCTGACAGCAGTTCTATTTTTAAAGTTCATTCCGGCCCGAGGGTCGGGATGAATTTGTATGAGTTTTTCCCTTCCTATGAAAGGAAAGCAGCATCTTCCACCCAATAGTCAAATCAAAACAACACTACTTTCCGAGTATGAGAAATGAAAAGAATTTAACTCAGTAGTTAAATAACTTTGTTTAACTAATTGTTTGAGTAAAAGAATTTATTACTATAAAAACTCGTACATAATTTACTTTCAACCCCTCAACATCGAACACAATCTCACACATCAAAAGAAGTTAAAAGAACAATTTCTGAGACAATTACATTGCCCACTGACTTGAAACAAAAGAATCTCTTATTCCAATTTTGTAAACAAAAGAATCTCTTATTTCAATTTTATATCTTTCTCTATTTCATACAAAACGTTACAAAATTATCTAGTCAAATAGCAAGTCTATATTTTGTCGAGAATTTTGACCTCAACAGATTTTTTACATTGAAGTTAGGCTCAAAAGTATTTCTGTCACTACATAAGGGTCGCTAAATAAGTGACTTTCAATATACCTATTATTGCATTACTAATTATTGCATTATTTTGCCTTCTTTTGATTGTTACGACATTATATTATTATATGCAGATTATATGCAGTCACTCGAAGTGAGGTATAAAAATGTAATACGTAGTTTCTTTAAAGCCGCAAGCCTGCTCCATGAAGATTTTACTGCTTGCTTCTAGAGTTTTACCACTATAATAATAATAATAATGCAAAAGATATTTTCATAAATATCATATACTAATGTATAAAATACCTAGTATAATTCAAATAGGTATAATCTACTTAGACTGATGTGCATTACGTAATCACGAGAATATCCTTGGTTAATTGTTCATTATAATGGTCCACCGGCGACGCCCACAATCATAAGTGTACATTGGGAGATGTGTTAGCTTCATGAAATTGTATGTAAGCCTGTGTACATTGATATGCTTGAGTTGCCGAACAAATCAAACAAATTCTAATGAAGCATGTGTTTATACGTACAAGCAATTAACTTATCCATTGCATATGCGACAGTGAATATCAAAATCCGTGGGAATATGCTTTTTTTTTTTAAATAAATGCATTGTCATGAGACAGCGAATCGACTTCGCATTAGACAAAACCAGAAAAGATGACGTGATGAGTTGGACGGAACGGATAAGAATGGTTCAAGCTTTGGACTAGTAGACTTTGCCCAGCAGTAGTATGGTATAGGCAAGCTGTAACAGTAAATGAATCGCCGGCATCTTGAAAGAATCATTATTTCAGAGAAACTCGTAGGTTCAAATAGAGCGCTATACTGCCGTTAGTTTGTGTTATAAAATGTATTAATTAACGAAAAAATGTAATCATCGGCAATACAGGCAACCGATAACTTGCAGACGTGCTGTATGTAGTACCTACGAAAGAAGCAGTTTATGCCCTGTATAAAAGGAGTGACGGACAAAGTTGGAAAAGTACTACATAAATACTCCATAAAGTCTGTATACAGACCGCACTCCAAAATATCTCATCACTTGCGTACTCCGAAAGATGTCATCCCTCTACAAACACTTAATGACTTTATGGTAGATTACAGCTTTGGAAGTGCCTACATTGGACAAAACAAACTCACAATAGCGAAAAGTGTCAAAGAACATATCACAGCTGTCAAGAACCGTCAAACAAATAAGTATGCGATTGCTGAACACCTGTTGGAGTCAAGAACCAACCACTGGATTGAGCTACATGAGCCGCAAGTGCTTTCTATTGATCAGCATTACTACTTCAGGATAGCACGAGAAGCGGTTGTAATTAAAAAGTACCAAAATTTCAACCGAGAAGACGGATACCGCTTATCTCCATCTTGGAATCAAGTAATCAGCAGGTGTAAGCGTCGCAGTTATGACAAAATAGGCCAAAGTGAAGACGTCGTGAGTGTCGTGTGCCGTAGTACTGACTTTTTACAAAACAGTCTAACAAAAGACAAAGAGGCAAAGGCGACGCCTGGCTACATCAGTCAACCCGTGACCATGGTCGGTATAATTCGACCGAAACGTCGGGTAAAAAAGCTTAGAGCATTAAACGAACAGGAGTGGACACGCGCTCTATTTCCCTTGCGCAAAAGTCTGCCACTTTCGGCGGGGGACGGGGTAACGCGAGCAACGCACACTAATTACAATGTTAACTACTAATGCATTTTTAAATCGCGTCGTTATACACGCACATAATAAAATTATTACACACTAGCTTAAACTAAACACACACAATCACATTCACACACAGGGACACCTATCAGTTTACGCTTCCTTAGCGTAAAACAGTTAGAGCTTGACTCTGTCGATATTTAGTATCGATGTTTAGGATTTCATATAAGTACGCGAAAGATTTAATTATTTTCATGATTATTATGTTTGCTTATTAAAATGAGCATTATCTTATATTATATAGAACAGTTTTAGGTAATAATAATCTATTATAATTTTAAGGTTTTTTTTTATTTAAGCACTTTGAAATAGATGAAAGTAAATTAAATAGTTCATAAACATGAATTAACTAGAAGTAATTCTGTTAATTCATGTTTATGTCAATATTACAGGAAGAATAAAACAGTGTTTCTAACTAGCACACTTTTTTGTAATTATTATCAAAAAGCCCGTCATACGGTCGGGCTAAGTTTATTTGTTAAACATTGTTCGACAAACAAATCTGGTTATGCGGTCGGGCTCTCCTACTATGTTTACTAATGTTTATTCAATACTTCCGATCCCTGATAGTACGGAACCCTCGGCGCGCGAGTCCTACTGGCATTTAGCCGTTTTTTTTTGAAGTTATACTTTTTTTGGCGCGATTGGGAAAAATGATGAGAGTGAATTTTTACGATGCGCGCGCACACCGACAGAAAAAAGCAACACCCTGAAGTTAGTTGCGAACCTTTTACACACTGAAGTTAGTTGCGGATCTTTGTGTGTCGTATCAGTACAAATAATCTGTGTAAATAAATAAAAAATATATTGGCGTTTATATCAATTCAAATATTTATGTATGTATGCGTTGTATTATTATTTGGTATTTTTGGATTGTTATGCCAAAGAAGTATAACTTCTTACGTGCGTACATAGGTACCCACTCTTTTTTTTTATTTTACTACTGCGCACAAGGATGTATGTTCAATAACCACCACCTGTTGAAATTTGTTCTAGTGTGGATTAAAGATTGTAATTAATTATTACGTGTCAATTTTACGTGTATTATTCCTAAGTATGTATGTATATTCAAACCAAATAATACTTTGAATTAATTGTCTGTTGCTATTAAATTTCGTTCCAACTAAGCAGAGCTTGTAATTGGAGGATTTTGTTCTGATTACATAGTAACAAGACACTGACATGAGAATGTATGAGTAGATTTTTATTAGAGAGATATTTTATCTGTTCAGATAACAAAAAAACAACAGAATATATTTCAGAAAGTCTTTATTTAAGTAGGTATAATAAAATACTGAAAAACTGTGCAATTTAAATTAACCTTATAAATCTAGTTTAACTAATCCTAGGTAATGCAATAAGAGGAGGTAGCGCACAGCGAGTTTACTTGCTGAAAACTGAGCTCTCCGCCGCTTGGGGGGTAGGGAGGAGGTAGCAGTGCTGGCAGCACAGAAGGCTTTGTCTTTTAAGCTGTTAGTCAGATACTTGCACGCTTAGGAATCCACTTATATGGTTCCTACAATATTAGACCCAAGCGACTCGAGGCGCTGCTTCTTTTGAAAATCTAAAACAAACAAAAAAAAATTAATTTAATACTGGAAAACCAATATCGATATCGTGATTAAACTGTCTCATCTCTAATTATGTTAAAGTGTGACCAGTTTCTTAAAAATAAATACGCTTATTTTTGTAAGAAATGAGCAATTATCTTTCGGAATAAAGTGCACTAATCTTGTATATTTGGATTTATTATCTCATTTTACTTGTTCATTTAATATTATTTTGTGCATTACTTGGTAAAAAAAAACATTGGTTTTAATTAAAAATAAATAAATATGGGAACGGTGACACAATAATGTACATCCAAAATGAAACTTATTAGATATGTCAACAAGGCGAGATATAAAAAAGGAAAGGTTAGTTTTTATGTTAATTCAACTTAAAATATTACCCCAGATTGGAGTATTGATGATAAGCCTGGCAACACTTGTTGATTAGCATTTTATTTGGTTAAATTGCTAATTTAATGCCTTATTTAATAATATTAGAACAAAGTAATACTTACAGGTGGAATGTAATATTATCCTTTTGTAGACTTGATGTCGCTGAACGCTTTTTACACCAAAACACACTGCAATTCGGCATTTCTATTGAGACGCTATTACGCATGCACTGATAGGTGACTTATGATGCGGAACGCGCGTCAACTAGTTTTATATAACGGGTATGACCGGTGGGCTGGTACCTGGAGTCAAATGGGACATCTTTACATTTGATTTGTTACTATTGACCTTATTTTTCCACTTTGTTATGAAACCCTTAAAATATGTGTATGATAATTGATAATTGCTACAATCGTTTTAAGAGACATATTTTTATGTTGTTTTCTCCCATTTGCACTTCTTTTAGGTTTTACAAAACTTGAAGTAATCAGCACAATATTGTATAATCAAGAATGGTTAGAGCCTATCTTCAGATATACCGATTACTAGTTCAAAAAAATCTTCCTTCGTTTCTTCGATCGAAACTCCTGCAAATTTGCAGAAAGTATTTAGATTAAATTGCACAAACTTTTGCACATTATATACTTACTCAAACAGGAATAGACTCCATCTACAACCGTAAATCAAGCCACAAGTCGAATCACTGCGTAGATTGCTTGGTCGCACGTCTTAACCCAATTCCAAATCAGTTCACACTCCCTTTGATTAATTGGACAATTTATGTGAGATCGCTCGCTTCCACAGGCTTGATGATAACACATTTTTGGTTCACCACGCAATGGATACGATTTTGACCTTGCAACTTAATAAACTTTCGACTTGTCAAATTTCTGGAAGCGTAATGTTGATAGCGATATAATGAGAATGGCGGAAAGGAATGTGTGTGACAAGCAAAATATATTAATAAAAACTAAAAAACTGCCTGCATAATTAAAAACAAAAAAAAAATTTTTTTGTCTGCTGACGCTACATTGCAATGTTACGAGTATACCACTTCCACAATTAATACAAATCTAATGACACATGAGGGCCTAGAAGTCGCATAAATGGTAATAGAATAGATTACAAAAATGTATGGGATTGACTTAAGCTAATTGTCGTTAGCTAATGACAATCCTATACATTTTTAATCTATTCTATTCTTTTAACATATATCCCATTTGTAGATATGTTAAAATCCAGTAAGCCATTCAGGCTGTAGACTGTGCCAAAGAAATAGCCATACATACCCACATACATACATTACCCTCCTTGAAGTCGGCAGTTGGTCAAAAAAATATACTAATAGTTACGAAAAGTTTGGTCGAACATCCGTCGCTCGTGTGATGATAGCTCCGCTGTTTGTCACCTGGGTGTCATTTTCTTACGAAAGTCAACTAAAACTTTTCTGACTGCACGTATATATTGAATATAGTCATTTAAAAATAAAAGCACCTGTTTATGTGTGAAAGGATTATTGAATGGAAAAAAAACAGAGAAGATGTAACAAATGATGAAAAAAATTAAAATGGTATAAAAGCTTAATACTTACTGTCTATGACTTAAACATTCATATTTTAGAAACTAATTATAACAAAATTTGGATTAAGATCTGTTGTGTGGTTCAGAAGAAGTTGTGGAGAAATAGACAATAGACAGCAACCTTGCTCCTTATTAAGAGATTAAATCCATTCGCTCGAACAAACATTAACTACTAAAAATATATGCATTGCCAAACAGCCTGCCAAGCGATAACAATTGGCAGCTTTGCAGGAATAAAGTTTCACAATTAAAAGATTTGCCAATTATCTCAAGTTTTATACCAAGTTGGCAATTGTCTGATAGTTATATTAAGTAGACAACTTAATTAAAGTATTTTTTAACAAATTTACAAAGTAGAAGTATTTTATCAAGAAACCTACGAAATCCTAAGCGACATAATTATCCCTAATAATTCGTTATAGCTCTCCTTCTGCTATATTAATCTACAGTGATCCTATAAAGCTTACTTTGAAAAATGTTACACTTCAAATCCAAACTAAAATAGGCATACATAGAACATGGAAAACTGAAAACTACACAACAGAATTGCTTAACAGAACTGTTACACGTATTTCAAAAACAATAGATACACGAATTTCAAAACAAGTCTATTGAATATAGCTGTGCTCTAAAATTCAACTTTGAATTACGTGGTTACTTTCTAACTCACTATTTTTATATCCATCGTTTCAACAAAGAGCCCATTCCTCGTATAATTTGCGAATAAAAATACATTTTTGTGGTAGCAGAATCACAACCGGTGCGCTTTTAAACGTTGAAATGGCTAAAATAAAAAATAATTCCCAGGTTTTAAGCACTAGCATAAAAATAAAAAACAAAGCTGTTTGCATTGAATTTAGGTAGCACTGCACGAACATATACTCCAAGTGAAAAAGGTGCCATATTAAGTATATGCCATTTAGAATTCTGGCCTGATAATGTCCAGAATACTAATACATCTTATACGTCACGATCACCTATTATGGATAATAGAAGTAAAGATTAAAAGCAATCGAGGTAGGGGACGAGCAAGAGAAACCTATACCTATAGAAGGTCAAGGTCACGTCGTATAGAGAAAACATAAGTAAAGTCTTCTAAATTAAAGAAGAACATATTCATTATAACTTCGTCTCCAACAATCGATCAATCGGTCCACTGAGTTTAATTGAAATTGACATTCTTTTGCCTTATTAAATTCATAGCAATGAGAAGGTTACAATATGAATAAAACAATACAAATTTGATTTGATTCGACGACGACCACGACTAAACATTGATATTCAATATTTCTGTCAATAAATTCTAGATTCAAGAATTTAAATAGACTCGTTAATACGAGTAGGTACGTGATACATAATTTAGTAAAATGTAGGTATGTTATCGTCGTAGGTATGGTAGGCTACCGTCACATGGGTTTAAGCCCATAAAAATGGAAAATGTATTCAATGTTCATCACTTTTCTGCTATACAATAATTCTTGTAGTAATGAAACGGCCAAGCCACCTTAGTCAAGGTGACTAAGGTGTAGAGTTTGAAGCTTGACTCTGCATGAGATTTGATAACTTTTTGATAGTGCGAGCCATACATGTCATGGCAACATTTTACATGAAAATGTTTTTGTCGGGATATAAGTTATATTATTCACTCGCGATTTGAACACACTCATTTGTTTTAGAATACTAATAGTTTAGTATTGGAAAAGTTAAAATAAGTGCGATAATTTTCAAATTTTCATAAAATGAACTGGGATGAGGGTTTTTTAAAATGGCGCCCACGAGGTGGCAGTACTAAGGCGTCAGGTCCAGGTACCTGTCAAAGCGCTTTCAAACAACCAATCAACCGTAAACAATTCTATTGATTTCAAACTGTGAATAAATTTTGAATTTTGATTTTGAATTTTTGCGAATGTAAGACCTTTTACCTAAGTGGCGCCAACTGGTGGCAAAATTTTTTCTAAACACTCTCATGTCTAGAATTCATCTCGACCCAAACCAGTTAACAGATAAGAAAAATAAAAGGTAATAGTAAATTGTGTTCGAAGTTGTGAAATAAACGCAAAGTTCCGTAGCAATGTTCTGAGGGTTTACGTTGGTTAATCTTGTTTCAGAAGCGCCGATACTTTGTATCCCATTCTGTTGTATGTGGCGGCAAAACGCTGTATTTTTACTTTAACTGGTTTATCTTTCATGTAGCAATAAACTTTAAGTGGAAATTTCGAATGAACCTTTGCGATTTTCATGTAGTGTATTACCGAATTTTACTACAAATATTGAATAAAGATTCATATAGCATGAATACCTAGTAAGTACTATCGAACCAACTGAATCATGACCAATTTTGCTGACATTTCGCTTAAAACTGTCAAACTTGTATGATCTATGTGTACTCAAATAATGACGTTGGCAATCACGAATTATATTTATTAACTAAAATGCCGTATAAACTCAGAAGCGGTGATTATAAGAATATCAGGTCATCAGGCAGCAGCGTGTTAATGCGTATGTTAAAACCTTACTGTGCCATTATTTAGTTTACCAAGCATAGTTCATAGGTCTATTTCTACCAGTGAAAATGATGATGATAAAAATCCTTTATTTTTTTACCAATTATTCCTACCGGTTTTTATTCATAAAAAGAAAATTAACCAAGGTCTGTAGATTTATAAAGCCATTTTTTTTTTAAAATATGAACGTTATCGAATATTTTTAATTATGTTATGTATATGCATATATACATCATGAAGATAAGATCTTTAATTTGGTACTTTAGAATTTACTTGCCTCATCAAATTAATTTTCTTATCCTACTAAATGTGAAAATTTGTGTTTGTGTGTGTTTGTTACCACTCAGAGCCTAAACGGCTATACCGATTACGATGAAGATTGGTGTGTACAACAAGATACATTTTATCTCGAAAATCGGTCTAGTTCCCGATATTTATTAAAGCGCTACCCCGAACAAACGACCTTGAGCACTTAGCCGCACCACACCTCTACAATAGATCGTTAAATACTACTATAGATAGTTTTATGTTTCAGTTTTGACAAGAAAGTAAGACTGACAAGAGCGAAAAAACAAGGAATATTTAGTTTAGACTATTTTCTAAACAAAGCGTCACAGAGTCACAGAACCGTATTTGCTGTTACACGGGTTACACGATATTGTAACAACTTAATTTCAAAACAAAGTTAATTCACAAAATAAATTTTAATACAATTTGTATCAAGTTAGATGAAAGCATGACGTCATTTCAATTAACCTCTTGATAATATTGCAATCATCGCGAATAAGTCGTTCCAGCCGTCTTCACCTAAAGTTAACAGGCGCTGATGTTTACGGAGGCGGTCGGAGCGAGTTTATTACCTAACTGACTATTACTGGACCAGAATTGGTTCCTTAGAACCTTACTAGTGATTCTCGATGCCAAACACTTTTTTGAATAATTTATTTTATTTGTAAATAAGTTACACCGAAAATATCATATATATTAAAATTTGTTATTTACTTTTGTGGTAACTTGAAGTCTCTGCTTTTTAATCTGATGATAAATATTTATGACTTCTTAAACAGTGAATAAGTCAGGCCACGACTCACAGTTTTTTTAAGGGCGTACCTACGTGTAATTGTAGTTTAGCCTTAGCCTTACATGAAGCCATGAGTAAGTTTAACAATATACTGATTGACTCAATATGGCACCACTGTAGAACACTTATTCCTTCCTTGTGATCAAATAGATTTATTTATTTCTAGAATAAACAGAATTATTTATCATATATATAAGAAATCGTCTCATATAAAGATAATGAAATATTCAACATTATCGAAAAAGAAAATCCAATAGTAGAAAAACAGGCTTGAAAGATGTATCAATTACGTCGAACAGTTAATGATACTTTATTTAATGGTCATTTAGCGTTTACTTTTGTCCAGTGATAGATTTGTATAATAAAATTTATTACAATAGCAATAACAAGCTGCGCCCCACGGCTTCACCCGTGCCTTAAATGGGAATTGTCTTCTTAGGGAACCAGATCGATTAATAGGTTCAGCCGTTTAGGCTCTGAATGGTAATAAATACACATTAATACACACAAACTTTCGCATTTATGATATTATATTATGATGTATTTTTCAATAAAATGTAAAACATCTAATCAATCGTTATAATTAAAATAATAATGCGTATATTAAAATTTAATTGCTTGTTTTTAAAACAAGGCTGGGCCATTAGTGAGTTTTTGTTTCGCAATTACAATAATCAATTCACATTTAATTATCGAATCTTACCCATGCTACCCCGTACTACGGGTATTAAACAGTTCAAAACTCAATGTCATATACACAACTAGCGGACGTCACGCGGTTTCGCCCGCATGGTTCACGTTCCCGTAGAAGTACGAGGATAAAATATAGCCTATGTTACTCAGTGATACTGTAGCTTTCTAATAGTAAAAGATTTTTTGAAATAGGTCCCTTAGTTTTTGAGTTTATTCGTTGCAAAAATACAAATATTTTCTCTTTATAATATTAGTGTAGATATAAACATTTTGAAATTTTAATACGCCATACTTTATGGACGACTTAGTTTAAATGACATGAACATGGAACTTTTTGGAAAACAAGAGTTTAATGTGTGAAAACCGGGTGTAAAAAACTTGGTCACAACAGTTAGTCCTATACCATTTTCTTTGCACACAGTAGGTATAGAAAGAAGAAGAAGAAAGAATAAAAGAAAAATTATTTATTGTCAGCAATACAGTTGCGCAGTGGAATGACAATGACAAATACATTCTTAATCTAACTTAAAACACACACACTGCGCGGCCGCTTGCGACAACGAGGTCAAGTCAAATCAAGTCAAGTCAAAGCATTTATTTCATTTAGATCATAAAGTATGATGCTTATGAAAAGTCAACATTACATTTTGTCAGCCAATTGACCTACAGCCAGTTCGCTGACGAGGTAGAGCTGTGAGAAGAACTGGCAAGAAACTCACGCCACTCTTTTCAATCGCCAGATAATTACAGTTATTTGAATGAGTTACAATTGAAACACTCAACGCAACCAAAGAACCTCAGCACTCAGCTATGTGCTGGTCGTGAAACTAGCCACTACACAGCGCTGATCTTCCGTGCTGAACTCAGGTGACGCACGGAGCGAAAAAAAAAATAAAGAAATAATAACCACAAACTTTGGTTCAATGTATTGTTTTATTGAGCAACATCGCTCAATACAACAACACATTGCCTCATCGATGAATGTTGCGCATCGCAACTAGCAGTGTCTGGTGACACAACGAGAAAATAACTACTTATCGATAGGTATCTAGACTAGTGTGTGCAGAGCATATGAGAAAAAGGTAAGCTAATGTTTCTCAGTACATTAAAATCAGACATTAAAATGATAATACTATAGTGAATGATGTTATTATATTGATGGTTTTAGGTTACCTGTCTACCACCCACAATGCAGAAATGTAAGGGATACATAAAAACTGTCCTTTGCGCCGCTAGTATCTTGCGTCTGAATTCTCCTTTGCCTATAGGTAATAACAAAAGTAGCAGTTGCAAGCATCTACACTAAAGTTTATGACCGATCATGACTCTTTTGCTCATCGAGTAACAACTTTTTTAGGTGGAGTTTAAAGCTTTCCTTTGTTTTTAGGGATCGTAAAGGAGGCGGAATATCATTCCAGCAGTGAGTAGTGGCATATTTGAAGCATCCCCTGAAGGCTGCTGTTCTATATTTTGGAATCGAGAGAGGATTAAAAAACTTTTTACTCGGGTACTTGTAATGTTCCGTACGCCAAAATAGTATATTGTATAGGTATTGTGGCTTTTTCGCATTTATTATGCCAAATAATAATGTTGCCATGAAATGAAATGAAAATGAAATGAAATATATTTATTTGCAAGAATGTAGTGTAAGCCAGATGACAATAATATAGATTATTCCAGTACATTCTACCATCACAATGGTGTGCAAAAAGTCAATAAATTAGGTACAAAGTTACTATGTCTGTTTAAAAGTAAGTAAATAATTGTAAGTATTAATTCAATTACATGTCATAATTATTTCTAATAAATTTAATTACATATTATATCGTCACTCTTTATAAGTCATGTATTCATGTAAACTATAAAAACACTTTTCTAACAGCCATTTCGATAAGATATTTTTAAAAATTGTTAGTGGTAAATCCTTGAATACATTTGGCAATTTATTATATACTATAATGGCATTGATATAAGAATTTCTTTCATATATATCTAGATTACACTTAGGTTGATAGAGTTTGTATTTATTTCGAGGTATTACATTTCTTTTTATTTTTTCTGATTTGAGTTCGAAGTGCTCAGGATGTTTCTTCACAAATATACAAACTTCCTTAATGTACATGCATGCTAATGGTAAGATCTGAAATCTTTTAAAAATAGGTTTACAGCTTTCCATAAACCATGCTCCGATTATTGCTCTTACACACTTTTTTTGTACGCGAAATACTCTCTCAAATTCAACTGAGTTTCCCCACTGCAAAAGACCGTATGCCAGTGCAGACGATACGTAACCGTGATACGCACTTAGTGCTGCTTCTGTGGACACTGTTATTCGAAGTATCTTAATGGCATATACAAATTTATTTAATTTGTTACAGACATGTTCTATATGTGCCTTCCAACTGCAATGTTTGTCCAAGACAATACCCAGAAACTTTGTTCTTCTTCTATTTTTGTGTCATTGTGTACTATGTTTAGTTCTGTTTGCTGGCGTTTGTAGGATTGAAATTGCACCAATTTAGTTTTGCTTAAGTTAATTTTTAGGTTGTTCATATTAAGCCAATTAATAACTTTACTTAGAGCTACGTTTATTTCCTTTTCATATGTGTTTTTATTTTCACATTTGATAATTATGGTTGTATCGTCGGCAAATAATATAGTTTTATGACTGGTAACATTGGGAAGATCGTTGATATACAATAGGAATAAAAATGGTCCCAAGACGCTCCCTTGAGGAACTCCAAAGCTATTGCTTTTAAAATTAGATCTATAGTTGATATTAGTGTTACTTTGGAGCTTTGCTACTTCTACACATTGATATCTGTTCGATAGATAACTTTTCAGCCAGTCATTTGCTTTGCCTCTAATTCCATATCTGTCTAATTTATGTAGTAGTAGTTCGTGATGAACAAAGTCAAAGGCCTTGCTCATATCTAAAAATATTACTGGTTTCCTTTGATTGATTGCTTCAGTAATGTCTTTAATAAGCTCGAAGCACGCTAGTGTAGTGGTACTGTTTTTTCGAAATCCAAATTGTTCCCTTTTTAAAATTTCAAAGTTTGTAACAAAGTCATAAAGTCGTTTTAGCATAGCCTTTTCAAATATTTTAGAGATAATAGGTATCAGAGTAATTGGCCTGTAATTGCTTAAGTCACATTCATCTCCTTTTTTGAATAATGGCTTGACAATCGATTTTTTTAGATTAGATGGAAATGAACCTTCTTCAAAGGAGATATTAATTAAGTGGCTCAAAGGTTGACATATGTATTTCGAGCAAGTCTTGATTATTTTTGTGTTAATCCCATTTATACCCACTGATGATGTGTTATTTAGACTGTTTATAATTCTGTAAATTTCCATACCGTCAGTTGGTTTCAAGAATATTGTATTCAAATTAATATCGTCCATATTTTTATTAATGTCATTAGCTTTGTAGTCATAGTTACTATCGTGTGTCAAATTAATATAATAGTTATTGAATGCTTCGCTTATGTCAGTAGGATTATTAAGTATATATTTTCCGCTTTTAATTGTATTTATTTCTGTAACTATATTATCATGTCCTACATTTTCATTTATGATTTCCCATACTGCTTTACATTTTTTTTTTGTATCTATGTACTTTTTGTTTTGTATCTGTTGTGACTTATGAATACATGTTTTTAGTATTGTACCATAGTTTTTATGGATTTTTTTATTTAGTTTTTTATTTGAATTGGAATGTTTGTACTTTAAGTAAAGATATCTCTTTTTTACACTTGATTTCTTAATTCCTTTTGTTAAACATGCGCAGTAGTCTTAGTTTTATTATTTCTCTTAATTTTTATTATCGGAAAGTGTAAGTTGTAAAATAATAGTAATAATTCGTGAAAATTTTCAAATGTCTCATCTAAATTACGTTTATTTAATATGTCTGAAAAATTAAGGGACGAGATACTTGTACAAAATTTTATAACATTTTCTTTACTGTAATCCCTTATTTGTTCGTACCAAATTTTTATTTCACTTTTAATGTGGGATGTTATGGTTAAAGTTTGACCCGTTTCATGATCTGAAAGTGCTAAATAGTGAACGTCACCTCTAACATTTTTTTTTATGTTGCTGGCAAAATTATCTATACAGGCTAAAGCTCGCGTGGGTGACTTTATATGTAGAACCATATTGAAATTTATGAGGTCTAGACAACTCTTGTTCGGTTTTAATGTATCCAGATTCCAGTCTCCACATATAATAACTTTCTTGGAATGGTGTGAAATTCTCAATAACATTTATTCAAGTTTATCGATAAAAATGTGGGGGTTGCTGTTTGGCGTCCTGTAAATACAAATGATTATAGTTTTTTGTGAAGGCAATTCTACACCTGTACATTCAAAATTATAACAGCAAGCTAAGTCAGTAATGGAAGTTAAAGGTTTACAGTGTATACAATGCTTAACAAGTATACACGAACCTCCCCTTTTTGCTTTGCGGCTGTATGATGACACTAATTTAAATCCTGGGAGTTTTAATAAATGCTCATTACCTCTCTCTATAAATGTTTCTGTAAGGCATAAAATACTAATTTCTTTATGATTTTCAGAGAAATCCGACAGTGCTAGTAAAATGTTTTCAGTTTTATTTATCGCACCTGCAATGTTTTGGTGAAGTATTGTCAGATTGTATTCAGTTTTGGGGACGAAAAAAATTATCATTTTGAGCGTTATCTAACAATTTTTCGTTGTGTCTTAATTTATCTAATGTCAATTGCACTGGATTGGATCGTGAAAAGTAATACGGTATAGTTCCTTTTTTGAAGGTCGTACGAATATCATGTATATCGGAAAGTGTAGGGTTTGTAATGTCGTCTTTGCTCGTAGTAAAACTCGGTTGAATCTGCTTTTGATGACAACTGTATGGTATATTATTTCTGCTTAAATTTGCATAACACTTATTAATATAATTGTATTGATTTATTGTAAACAAATATTCTACTTCAACATGTAGCTTAAAGCTTATTTTTTTTGCATATTTAAGGGGATAGGTTTTATACAGATAATCACAGTTAAGTTCGACAAATTTGCAATTATTATAATTTTAATAAATAATTTTATATGTTGGTTCAGTATATGTTTATTTAGATATGGGTTATGTTGAATGTTGATGACAAAACATTTTGGCGCTGAAAGTAGTACAAAATATTGTTGAGATCGGAAAATAATTTATAGGGATTTTTGTCATTTGAACCGATTGATAAAATAACAATATCTTCATTGTTTAGTTGACTACTTAAATTAATGCAAGTATTTAATATTTCGCCACTATAACACATGTGAAGTTTTTTCCTCGCTGCCATCTTTAGTACATTGTTACTATTTAAATATGGTGTCACGTGACTTCGTCGAGGAATACTAAAGCAGAAGCGGGCACAAGCATTCTGCACCCGCTGAATGAGACGATCTGTGCGAGACAGTATACATGGGCCATATACTGTATCACAATAGTACATTCTTGATAACACAAGGCTATCCACTAGTCTCTTTCTAATTGTAACGTTGAGGTATTTCCTTATTCTATACAAAACTTTCAACCTATAGAAGCAGTTTTTGACCAGATTGTTAACATGACCCTCAAAACGTAGTTCAGGGTCGGTAAGCAAAATAAGGTTGTATGCGTTGTCAACTCTCTCAATATTTACTCCCAATATTTGTACCGCTGGCTGTGCTGCCACAATATTTCAGACCTGATTTTTGCTACCCATAACCATATATTTAAATTTTTTGAGATTTAGAACAAGTGAGTTTCTATTCGACCACGCGACAACCCTATAGAGTACCGCATTTATTGTTTGTACTGCTGCTGCCGTATTCTTTGCGTCAAACGAGTAGTAAAGCTGGGTGTCATCTGCATAAATGTGGTACTTGCAGTCATGGAAACACGTAGCTATGTCAGCACTATACAGGATATATAAAAGAGGTCCCAACAGGGATCCCTGGGGAATTCCTCTGAGCACTGGTTGAGGTGCCGATGATAAACACAAACCGTCTATCCCACGGATCTCAACTTGCTGGTACCTACCCGTAAGATAGCTCTCCAACCATCTGACAGCATCAATATCAAAACCGTAATACGATAGCTTAGAAAGTAGTAGTGAAATATTAATGCTGTCAAACGCGCGCGAGTAATCAAGTAGCACCAGTATTGAGCCTTCTCCCTGATCCCGAGCCTCGAGGATATTACCCACGACATCCACCAAGGCCGTAGCCGTGCCCCGACCTCGTCTAAAGCCGGATTGTAAGTCTGGAAGTATACCTTTCGATTCCAGGAATTCTGTTACTTGCACATACACTACCCTCTCTAATATTTTAGACATGTACGGCAGTATGCTTATATTACGAAGGTCTTTATGCGTTTGCGGATTGTTATTTTTGGGTAGCGGTCGTACAATCGCATGACGCCATAATGCCGGGAACCTGTTTGTCAGAATTGATTGGTTAACAATGTTTGTAATAGCCGTCAACGATTGAGGCAGTGTGAGCATTATCATTTCTTTTGATATCCCATCGATACCCTGTGCATTTGTTGATATATTTTTTTATTATTTTCAAGATAGTTTCTGAGTCCGTTGGCTTAAGTGAGAATTTATCTGGGCCGTGTCTGTTAAATTCAAAGAAGGTCAGTTCAGATATACTGACTTTTGTACTTCCCGGGACATCAAGAAACGCCACATTAATAGTATCTGGATTGCGAACTGACTCATAAGCATACTGCTGTCATGACTCATGGGCAATACGTCTTTTTTTAAATTGAACCACAAAGCTTTTGAATCGGTCTGGTTATCGTTAATATATTTAGTAAAAAAAGCTTTCTTTTCACTATGTAAAGCAGTTGACGCTTGATGTTTTAAGTCTAAGTAGTAACGTTTGTGACTATCCTCCTTTGTCCTACGCGCACGGCAGCGAGCCTCGTCACGTAATCTAAATATTAATTTTACATTCTCAGTAATCCAAGGGGTCGGTTGGCTTCTAACCATTCGAGTTTTAACTGGCGCGTGAGCATCAAATAAATATCTAATATAATAATTGAATACGTGTACCATTAAATTAACGTCACGTGAAGACACAATATCATTCCACGGGATGGCATCCAGATCAATAGAAAATTGGTCAAGTAATATGTCACGTAGAGGTCGATATATAACCACTTTTCTGGCAGTTTTGTCCTTACCAATAAGAAGCTCGCATGTGACAAACGAATGGTGTCCTAGTTCGAGTATGTAATCTACTACTACACACCGATGGCCAGCATCTGTACAGATCAGGTCTATCAATGTGGCACTGTCACCTACATAGTGAGTAGGTGTCGCAACAATCTGGTCAATACCGCAATGGTTAAGGAAATTAACCAGTGATTTAGTTTTTGTGTTGTTACTGTCTAACATATTTACGTTAAAATCTCCTAATAATATGACATTGTCATATGGCGCTAGGGCACATATACTGTCTGTCATAGCATCAATGAATGTGTCTAAATCTAGCCATGGTGGACGGTACGCTGTCCCAACTAAAATCTTTTTCGTTTTGACAGATAGGCTCATCCACATTTGTTCTACCGTGGGATGATAAGGATGGCCCCGCACTCGGACACTAACTTCTTGTTTAGTGTAGAATGCGACACCTCCCCCACACCCACTACGCGTTGTAACCGGCCCCGGAATATGCCTAAGCCTATAACCTGGAACTGTAGGCGCTCGACCCCCCTCCCACTCTCGAAGCCACGTCTCATAAATAGCCATAATATCTACTGAATGTCGACTCATAGCGATAAGAAACTCATCGTGGGTTGTAACTAAGGAACCAGCATTAAATAAACCAATTTTTGTAATTTTATTACTTGGCATTTATAAGGTAAATTCCATAATAATATGTAGTATACCGAAGCGATATGACTATCATCCTCCCAGTCTGAGTCGCAAAGCAAAACTTACGGACGTATTTAGTACTCAGCACAACACTAGGTAATCTTTTCTAAAAATAATTCAATTTACTTGCAAAAACAAATGCTAATATATAACTAATTGTGCACACACACAATAAAAAGTTAAAATTAACTTTAAACATAATAAAACACAAGCTTAATAGGAAGCCAACATTTAAATTATGAATTATCGTGAATTTATACTTATGAGGAACTTTACTTGTCTGTACTAAAAACTCGTGATAAATCTTGCTCAGTACGAATAAGGCTAGGTTTATCTTCAGGCGTATATAACATAATAATTAATTATATTATACATCAACCGTCCACTATTAAGTTTTATTTTATTTTATGTAGAACTAGCTGTTGCCCGCAGCTCTGCCCGCGTAAATGTCGGTTACATAGCATTTTCCATGCAAATTTTCATACCCATATTTCAACCCCTTCAAGCCAAGTTTATAAGTTTATTTAGGTTAAGCGATAAAAGATAGCCTATGTTGTTCCCCAAGGTCTATTTTATGGCTATACCAAATTTCATAAAAATCGGTTCAGTCGTTAATGCCTGAAAGCGTAACAGACAGACAGACAGACAGAGTTACTTTTGCATTTATAATATTAGAATGGATTTAATACAACATTTTAATTAAAATCGTCTTCTGCTAAATTAAAAGTAAAATCTAGTTTTACTATGATACATATCTCGTTTTCTGTTTGAAAAGCAAGTAATTAGGTCCGAATTCAGTTAAATACTTTAGCTGGCTGAAACATCTCTTAAGAGTTATTTTGAATTAAAAGTACTGAAAGGTTTTCGAATAACCTTTTGAATATTACAGCATTAAAAGTTTTGAAATGATGATAAATATTGAGATAAAATTCATTCTCACGAACGTAAAGACCATTATTATGTCTACGTTTATTGAATATTAAAATAGGCTTACAAGTCCGAAGTTCTTAATAAGAGTAACATTTCACTTTTATGTTAAACTCGTAATCTCCAATAAACTCATTATATTTCGTTAATAATATAAAACTAGCAACCCACCGATGTTTTGCACACGGGTGCTAATATTTTCACGACAAGATTACAAATTGACATTGAAATTCTCGCTTTTCTATTTTACTAATATTATAAATGCAAAGGTTTGTAAACGGCTAAGCCGATTTCGATGAAAATTGGTACGTATATAGATAGATTCGGTGCCGGCGACAGATATAGGCTCTTTTTTATCCCGAAAATCGCTCTGGTTCCTGAAATCCCAAGGGATAAAGATATATTACGCGCGGGCGAAGCCGTGGGACGCAGCTAGTACTGTAATATGCATGTATTATACATACAAAAACTCCGGAAAAATGCTTAACAACATCAAATTTTCATAAAAATACAATAGTAAAAATTCGTTGCGTTGAAATTAGAGTCCACTCTCTTTGTAAACCACGTTTTTTCTGACTTTGCTCTATATTATTTAGATAATTATACTCTATTTTACTGCGTTAATACTTCTCTCGTATTAGGTACATACGTGATTATATCGCTATAACAATTTGTACTGAACGGTTCATTTCCAGTGACCTATTTTAGTGCCGAAGAGATTTCCAACAATATTTTGCGCGGAGTGCAGAATCTTGTAAACTCACCAGAGCTCTCTGCCCGATTGCACTTTTAATCAATTTATCGGCGACACCTTCATTCGTTTACTGCTTAAGTGTGCGCATTGGTCATAAATGATTTAAAATAGTCATATTTTTGTGTTATTTATACACTAAACTATCCCACTGTAAGGAAAGATTTCTTCTCATATAGAGAAGGCATAAGCATTGATCGCCACGCTTGCTGATTGCGGATTGGCAATTCCAGTTTTTTTTCCATGTCCAGGTTTACTTACGCTGTTTTCCTTTACCTCCACTCAGTAAGTAATGTCCAAGATAAACTTAGAAAGCACATGAATTTGAAAAAGTCTCTTAATCACTAGACTATCACGACTGCACTTGAAGATGTATAGACTACTTATTCGCTCATATAATATTAAAACAAGAGTTTTCCGAAATAATAACATTAAGTACCTACACTGCTCTGAGAGAGATGGTGTATGTGTCGCAGGCAAATTGAATAAATCCGATGTTTACACTGCCTCGGTATTTTGTAAACGCTCGCTGTCATCGGCGTTATGTAATATGCCGAAGGCAGATTGGGTTAGGTTGGGTTAAAACTGTGACCCCCTGCGTATAAACGTATTACATTAAATTTGTAGTCAAACTAGTTTAAACATCCCAAATTAGGTACACAGATTTCTGGTAACATATTCGGCGTTATGTAATATGCCAAAGCAGATTGTAATCGGCTGATTAATACAATTTTCCTGCGAAATATGTATCACGTGAAACAAAACTTTATATTGTTTATAAACATGTGTTTCAGGGTGTCTGGTTTCAGCTGTGTTTGTCTTCACACAAGGTTTGTTCTTTAGAGAGTTTAGTGGATAACATAAATAAGTTCGTAACATTAGACTTATATAAAATCTCAATATAGTCGCAAAGTTTTTTGGCAACAAGCAGCACTTCAAGTTTTAGAATTCTGTAGTTAAGTTAATAATGGTTTAAAACAATTGAAGCAAATACGCCTAAAGCGCCGACAGTCACTTCGACATTCAGCAGAAGTCTAAACAACATACGCTCCTTATCACATACAAGATTTCCGCAGCGCGGTTTCACCCGCGTCCTTGCTTAATGCTCTGCTCCCGTAACCAGTAGCGTGATGGTACATAGCCTATGACCTTCCTCGAGAACTGGGCTATCATACGCAAAAATAATTTTCAAATCCGACTGGTAGTTCTAGAGATCAGCGCGTTCAAACAAACAAACAAACTCTTCCGCTTTATATGATATCACATATAACAGCAACCGCTTATACTTGAAACTAAATCCTTAGTATTTCATATAATTTCCACGCTTCAGTTGTGACCTTTACCTATCGACGTATTCTGTTTTACACTCCGTTGAATTTAGGCTGCCAACGACGAAAATTGTGACAAAGTGCTTCACTATTTTCGTCTCGCCAAGTTGGTTTTTCATTTTAGGTTTATCTGACTTCAAATTCGTTGGCGGTTTCCTGAAACTCGTTGCATCGAAATTTATACATGTTTTAAAAAGATTGTGCTTTAAATTGGTTGCTTGTGTGTTAGTGCAGATTATTTCATGGAATCCATTCTGAAAATTATGATTTTTTTGATAATATTCCCGGAATATGGCAAAGAGCTTGTCCCGTGTTGTTGTATGCAATCTAATATACCTAGTACAAAAAGAGTGCTTGCTCTTTTGAAAAATATTTCATTTACCTCGTAAATTAAAAATAGTAGGTAGGTAATTTTATTGCGATAGCAGACAAAGAAACATCACTGTTTAAATATAATTTATAGATCACATATAAATTATTTGTTTTACCCAAATCAAAAAGACAAGATGTAAGGCAATCCTGGAAGCTAGCCAGAGCACAATAATCTTTAACGATACGATATACGTTGGGTGATTGATTGATTCTACACGATATGCCTGGGTATTGATAAGGGCTGTTGTGAAGAAAATGTTTAAACAATGACCCGTGTAGCTTTGTAAAACTATACTTTATAATAGTTATTATAAAATAATCATTATCGAGTTACATTTAACTTTTTTCATATAGTAATGTGACCGTAAGATAAAACTTATCTACCTTCAGAATGAATGTAGTATATATATTATGTATTTTTTTTTTTTATTTCACTTTACTATTAGGCTTTTGAATCAGATTGCAGCTGATGCAGACTTTTTGCGTTAGAAAGTTATCTGAGTGTTTACTCTTAAAAGCCTTAAGGATGATAAATCTATACTATTATATAACGCTGACGCAGTTTGTTTGAACACGCTAATCTCTGGAACTACCAGACGTATTTAAAAAAATATTTTTGTGTATGATAGCCTAGTTCTCGAGGAAGGTTATAGGCTATGTAACATTACGCTTCTGGCGACAGGAGCAGAGTAAAAGAAAGACAAAATAAAAATAATTTCTAAAATAAAAACTCTAGAATAAGAAGCTTATACCTAATAGTTATGAGCACACCTCTTCATTATATTCTTTAAATATCGAAGAATGAACGCATGAATCCACTCTATTGTGTAGTAGGTACATAAATATCTGAGATTCTACGCGTCGCATATTTGCGTCCATACTTGAGCAAGTCATTCCGAGGTCGACCCCCGGACACACTACAGTGAGAGTGGACAATACCGCTTGACCGACAACATCCATGTACGAATAGAACGGGTAATTTAGTTTCCGTAAAATAAAAGTCAGTTTATATACTTGAGGCTTTTTATTATGTGGAAACTTTAATAGAGTGTCGACTTAAGGATTTATTTACTAGAAAAATTAATATATTATGAAATAATAGTAAAACTTTATTTTTGTAAATAGTCAATGATGAAAATGGATAAAAAACCTTGTGTAAAATAACCATACTTCCGTTTTTTGCTAAAAATGTTAGATATTTAATCGTATTGTCCAATGATGGGACAACTGGAACACCTATTTATTTCACGTGACGAAGTAATGACAGAACAGCTCTTTAAAATATTCTGTGGAAATAATCACCTAAAACTGCTAAAACCAAACACGCACAATCACCAATGGATAAATTAGATATTGATAAATCTCACGTTGAAATGGTTTAATTCACTCTCTTTTAAATCTTTAACATTTTTATTTAAAAACTTTGAAATTCAATTAATTCAGTTGATCAAGAAATTGACTTTGAACAATACTGTTTTACTTCTTTCATTGATATTTGTCTTTTCTGACGGCAAATCGATAATTCAATCCAGTGAATACTTTAATTTACATCACAAAATGAATTAAATACGTTTTTTGGCAATGAATGATTTTGCAGGCTTATACTATGCTACTAAAAGGCTTACCTATATATACTAAAAACTGAAAATATATATTTGCTGAAATACTATTTATTGGGCCTTTTAAATAGATTTTAGTACCTACAACCTACCTATACCTACTTACATAAGTTGATCCTGTGTTATCTCATAAGTTTATTATGTACTTTTTATTAATTATATAAAAAATTATAATAAAAAAAAACCTGTGGTACTCGGGGACTGCCGCGGTAAAGCTATTGCATAGCATTTTTTATCAACTTATGCAATTATAATTATTTATTTATTTTTTATTAATGCAGTATTTTTTTTCTTTGATATTAATTCAAGTTTTTCTTTGATATTAATTTAAGTTTTCTTTGATATTAATTCAAGTTTTCTTTGATATTAATTCAAGTTACACATTTTGAGCGTGGTAACCGATAAGAAAAATTTTTTTTTCTTTTATTGAATAAATGAGAATAGATGTTAATATTGTTTAAAATATTTTTATTATCTTACAATACATGTAGGTTATTCAGGAATTTTTATCATCCTACTAAGTATTTTTACTCCGAAAAAGAATAAAACTAGGACATTACATTACATGCATTATTACACGTTATGAAAATCTTAATTTCATTTCTATAGTTCTACCAGATAAAATTTATTGCAATGTGACAAAATATTTGGTTTGTGTGGGTTAAAAATTAGCGCCACTAGTGTTTATCCTGAGAAATAAATTTTATGTTAGGCGGAGTGGGAGGGGCAAAGCGCGCGATAAAAGCTATGCAATAGCCTAAAAAAAAAATTACCTACTTCTAATATTCTGGACAAGAATTGGGAAGATTATCAGTCGCACTTAGCCATTTTATAGAACGAATATCAAGCTCTACAATACTGAATGATATTAAATATTTTTTTCATAATTCTAACTAGCAAAGCAGACTTTCGATATATCGAACACTATTATAAAATTGTTTCTCGTTTTATAGTTATCTAAGTTAAGTATTAGAGAGAATGAAAAGTTTTTTGATACAGAACAATGGTTTAAGACATACAAACGAGTATACAATAATACCTTCTTAGAGAAAGGTAAAGAAACATCTGTACCGTGACCGCAACAAAATGGGTACCGATTCAGCATAATGTTGCCCACAAGTGCTAGCAACGGTTTTCAAATGAACCTGAAGTAATATGATGTATTATAATGTATAGCCCATAGTTATAATCTTTCGCAAACAATTGTGGGTATTAAATTGCTCCATCGTCATGAGTTTAAAAGCTTATTAATTTAATAAGGATTCTAAGTTTCACCTTAAATATGACGGGAGTAAAATATCGTGAGGAGGTTTAGATTTTGCCGGACTGCCATTTTCGCCATTATCGCCATTTTGACAACGCATTTCGTTTATTGAAACCGTCAAAATCTTATTGGTTCACAATGACACTGAATGTACCTAGGAAAATTGTAATTTAAATATTAGTATTGCATCTGTTATTTAACTAACACTGTCGCGTGATTATTGTACTTAAAGAAATGATAAAAGTGCGAGCAAGTGCAATACCAATACTAATTTTGCGAACATATAGTGATTAATGCTTATACCTTCTCTGTACTAGACCTTTAACCCTGCTTTAGATAATAATGACTTTAGTATTCTATTACAATCCTCAGTTTATACTAACCCACTATTATTTCCTGTAAGTACAAAATGTTCTAGAACTAATCCAAACTAAAACTAGTGCATACAACCGGTACACATTTAGGACCAACGTGTAGTGTTCAAGCTATTCTATTGTCTCTAACACCCCCATTAGAGAAAGCCTGCGGTATATTCAACTTCGGAACGTGACCGAAGAGATGTCAACAAGAATATAATCCTATTAATATTATAAATACGAAAGTTTGTGTGTGTGTGTGTGTGTGTGTGTGTACGGCTGAATCGTTTTCGATGAAAATTGGTTTGTACTTAGATTCGGTGACGGACATAGGCTACATTTTATTCTAAAAATCGGTCTGGTTTCCGACGGATACCACCAACAATATTTTACGCGCGGGTGAAGCCGTGGGGCGCAGCTAGTTTAAATATATATATTTCTATTTGTTTTTGATGTTATATTTAAGTAAATAGTTGCCGTGTGGTGCCTAGTAGGAATTAGAAAGGTAATAGTCTCAACCCTTTCGTTGTAGGCATAGGCATAAGGGGATTAAGGATAAATTTAGCAATTAGGACTAAGGTTAAATTAGCAAAATATATTAGAAAATCAAATTGTGCCTGGAATATGGAAATAGGCCCTCACACACCTCTGTCTAACCTATTTACGATTAAGGCAAATTCTATGATATGTGTATAACAGTTACATTCATAGTTACATAAATGTTTTTAATCTGTCATTGCTTTATTTTTGTTTCACAACTTAAGTGGTAAACTAACGTAGGACGCACTGCACATAATGTATGTCATAGCCTTCGTGCTTTGCATATTCTCTAAACTGTACAAAAGCAAGACTAAAAACTCTGGAATGAACTGCCAGCTCCGGTATTTCCCGAGCTGTATGCCATGTCCTTCTTCAAACGAGGTTAAAAGAGAGCATTAATATCACGGTAGGCAGCGGCTTTGCGAAGCCCCTGGCATTGCAGAAGACCATGAGCGACAGTTACCACTTACCATCAGGTGGGCTTTTGGCTAGTCTGCTACTGTAGGCAATAAAAAAGGCGTTGCCTCCAATGAAGAAAAGGAAATAAGGAAGGAGAACTAGGCCTAATTTTAATAGTATTGTAGTCTAGTTTATTTTAACCGTTGAAGATAATATCTCGGACGAAACGTGAACGGGATGAAGCAGTGACTGACTCGTTCACTCGGCCCTCCGTGTCCGTGACATAATGCTCGTTCATATACATTTTGTATGAAACAATATTTCCAAAATTTCCCGTAAAACCTGTCACATAGGCTGTGGCCTTCAGTCACCTCTTACGACAATTACGAGAAGAGATCACTATCACTTTCACCACTACACACCAAGATCCTAATAGACCTATTCTATTGAGAAAACTAGACCTATTTTTTACATCAATCGGACGTTTATCAACTCCTTCAAATTGGCTCAATAAGTACGCAATATGGGTCTATCTACACCAAAATGGAGATATGAATAGTTCATAAAAGACGTAATATGGTTTGTCGGTGATATATGTCATTCAATTTTATATCTAACTGCCAATAAGACTCGATGGGGCTGGACCGCTGGACTGATTAACTATCGTCCATGGATTGATCTAAGAGTTTCATTGAGTGTCAATTTGTATTCTTGATGTGCAACTTTACTTTAGAGACTTTCTTTTTTTGGATAGCTATAGAGTTAAATAAATAGGTATGGTTTTAAAAAAACTATTTTATGATGTTTGAGGTAAGGGTCACTTAAATTGTGTGTGTGAATTTCATAGTGATTTCTTCTGAACGATAATGAAAACCTTATTAAAATTCACTACGTTGAAGAAAATATTAGAAAACACACAGATCACAGTGTCTTTGCTTTATATATATTTATTATATATATTTAGGTATATTAATTAAATAAAACGATCAAAAATCGCCAAAATTTATCAGCAATTTGCGAAACTGAAAACTAATGCAGTTAAACTTCCGAAGGAGTTAAGAGAGCTTACAGTGACATTGTTTAAAATTAAATTTATTTTACAATCTATATAAATGTTTTGATTTATAATAATCTATCTATATCTACACTATTAAATAAAGCGAAAGAGTTTGTTTGTTAGTTTGTTTTAACGCGCTAATCTCTGGAACTAGCGGTCGGACTTAAATAATTCTTTTTCTATATGATATTCCAGTTCTTGAGAAAGGTTATAGATTATGTACATCACGCTACTGGTGACATTCATGAAAACACAATGTATCTCACAAGTAATACAAATGTCATTATATTAAATTAGATTGCTTAGTGCTATTGCCAAGTTAATCTATTCATTTAAATCATTAAAGATTTTTAATATTGATAATGGTCACTTTATGATGTTGTTAGTTTAGCTAATTACGTAGGTAATGACTTAACACAGAAGGACTTAAGAAGTAGGGCTAAATAAATGAACTGACTTGGTAGTACATGGATCTCACAACTTTTTACGGTGTAGAAGAAGTAAGTTGCGAGACCTGGTTTTTTTTTATGGCATTTATTATTTACAATTTCGATTTCACATTTCAAAAAATTCGAATCGAAAATGAGGCCAATCTACTATAACCCAAATATTCGTATGCCTAATAAAGGCGAAATGATGTAATTTTAATTAATTGAACAACCCTGTAATCCACATTTAACACGAATAAATATATTATTATTTCATTTCATTAAATTTATACTAGCGACATCAAGATGGCTTATATCGTCCCACATTTGGTACTGCCTAAAATTAGAGCTGCGGTTGAGTTAAACGATGATAATAGAAACGTTAGTACTAATTAGACGTATTAGGGGTGAGCCAAAATACTACCGACTCAGTTTAATTTCGTACATTCGAGTTATATGGAGCGGTCTCAGTCTAAAGTGAGTTGCGTTTCGCTCTCAGTAATAAAGCTAAAATAATATAGGGTTTCATGGGGATTTTAGTAATTTAATGTTTCAAAGAGAATTTGAAATGTACTTGCTCTAGGTATGTATTTCTTGTTCTTCTTTACAAGCTATAGGAGACAATATTTTTTAAGATATTTTCCGTAGGAGTTTGTTGTGAACTTGTGAGATCGAATATAACTTTTGATACCGAAGCGAAGTGAGGGCGGATCTCTAGTAGGCATGTTATAAATAAGGTACATCAAATCTAAATCTAAAAGATCAAGTACTCTACCTATTAAGCACAGTCATACTATATAAAATAAATGCTCGATAAAGATTTAAGCTTTGAGACTCTGCTAATGTACTAAATAAGTTACTAAGTCTGCTTGAATTAAACAAAAGAAATACCCAGAAACACAGACTGTGTTCTCTGTGTACACTATAACTACTTAATAATCTATTTATATAAAAATGAATCTCTATTTCCCTTGGTCATGGCATCACGCGTGAACGGTTAGATCAATTTCGTTAATTCTTTTTTTGTTGTGTTTGTTATTGTCAGGAGAAGGTTCTTATGAAAGAAAACTAAGAAAATTGCGCAGTGATTTAGAAAGTTTAAGAATACTTAACCACCATATTAAATTTAAAGCGCTTGACCGATTTCGATGAAAATTGGTATGTAGATAGTTTTGGTTTCAAGACATACGTTACTTTTTATCCCGAAAATCACTCTGTTGCCCGAATTACATTAAATAAACAAATAGCAATTTTCGCGCAGGCGCAGCCGCAGGGCGAGCTAGTACTTAATAATATTAGGTCCTTACCTATGAAATTGCTGATGTTGAAGATAGGCTTGACTTGAATACTTGTAATGTCTCTAAGTCACCCTGTTCCAGCTGATTTCCATTTTATTTGAAAATTTTTGAATCTGATGAGGCAGTAAAATACGCTTTCAAAGAGTTCGTCGATGCCTATTCTTAGAATACCGAACTTTCATTAAATATCTTTTTAATGGCTAAAATGGATTAGTATAAATAGCCAATAATTTGATTATCTAAGTATAATATAATCATAAAAAAGTCGATCGATTTCTTTATTAAGAAAACAGCAAGTTTATAGCTAAAGACCTAATTACCAATGTGACTTTTCCAAAGTCTCACGTTTTTATCAAATATATCTTGTAAATTACTGATGTGAATGTAAAGGTTGAAGTGCTCTAGCCTATTCACAACAGCCACGATCAAAAAATAAGATATAGGTAATGAATATTATGCATTCTCTACGCGAAATAAATTTCTTAAACGAAGATAATGATGTTATTTGTTGTATTTGTACTTAAGTAAAATTTTAGTCAAACTTTTTTTTAATACAAATTTAGTGGCAAACATGCATTGATGAGAGATGACTGTGTTTTCTAAGCATTGCAGAAGTAGTAATGCTTAGAAAACATAACCATGCCGGTGCTGACCACGGAGAAGGGGATGAGAAAGAAAAAGGGAAAAAGGACCCAGACGGTATTTGGGCCGCCGGAGCTGTCACTTATTAAAAACTAATATTCTTAAGTCGATCTTCTATGAGGGTATTACTTCCCCTGTCAATCCGGCCCATTCATGCTGAAACCAGCGTGGATATACTACCGTCTAATAAACTGAACTGAACTCTGTGAGAATTTACAAAGATGATCTAGACAAATAGTAAGAAATAATTATTATTCTTCGGCAGGGTAAGGACCTCTTTTTATACAGCGAAAGCAGAATGCCATTCCAGTATTTTTATTCAAATTTCATCATCTGGACAGAATCTATAGTAGAAAAATATGTAAGTAGTGTTTTCTTTTTGATAAACACTATTCTACCGAAACTCAGTTAGTTGCCTCACTAAACCCATGTAAAGCTACTCGTCTAAAATAGAGCATAACCTGATTGTGATTTCATTCATGTCTGAGCATTCGACTAGACGGCGACATGACAAGGGTTCCTTTTCAACAGCGTCACACGCGTCAACTTGTCAAGCGATAATCCGGGAATTTTCAACGAATACCAATCTCATTTCATATTGTCCACATTAAGAATTAAACTAAAATTAACCTTATACGGTTGTAATAAAGTCGACTGGTACTTAAGTAATATGTGTTTTTATGCATCAAAGGTAAATGAAGTAGACCAGGAGATAACAATTTTAATTTGTAGGAACATTGTGATTCGTCAGCTTGTTAAAAAGTATTTTCGTTTTTTGTGAGGAACGTATCCTTAACTGGTTGCCACAAAAAATGACAGCGCAGCGGTGAACAGTTTCAGAGATATAACATCTACCAGTCGTACTCCTCGCTGCAACTGGATAGGCCTTGAGCTCTGACCATTAAATCGTACTGACATGGTGGCGTTTTCATATAAACACTTCAGCACTTCGATATATCGATAGTCAATATGGCACCGTTGGAGAGACTGCAGCACGGCCCAGGTCTCGATAGAATCAAAGACTTTCTCATAGTCCGCAAACACTAAGCTTAGGGGCCGGTTATACTTTGTGGACTTATGTATAACCTGCCGTAGCATGTGTATGTGGTCTATGGTACTAAAATCTTTTCGGAAACCGGCTTGTTCGGGAGGCTGGAAGTCGTCAAACCTGTTTGCGAGACGATTAGTGATGACTCTCGAGAACAGCTTGTAGACGTGACTCAGGAGTGTGATAGGTCTGTAATTTTCCAGAAGGGCTTTCTCACCCTTCTTGAAGAACAGCTCCTCCACACCTAATCCACCCTATGCCATGCCTGTGTCATTTTGCTTCGAGGAGGACGGCACTAAAGAGCCTCTGAAGGGCCTTCAGGACAGGATTTCCGCCTGCCTTCAGTAGCTCGGCTGTGATTCCATCCTCACCCGGCGCCTTGTTGTTCTTGAGCTGTCTGAGGGCCATACTAATCTCGCACAGGCTGACGTCCGGGATGTCCTCGGTGTAATGTCGAGTTAACCTAGCTCTTGGATCTGATGCTAGGGAGCTAACAGGTGCATGTTGTGTCGTGTATGACTGTCCGTAGAACCTCTCGACCTCCTCTAAAACCTCTGGCTTAGACGAGATGAGCCTGCCGTCCCCAGTCTTCAGCTTGACAAGTCGGCTCAGCCTGACAGAACGATCTCGTGCGAACACTTTCAAGCCTTTGTTGCGCTCTATAGCCTCTTGAACACGTTGTGTGTTAAATTGGCGAAGGTCGCGAGTCAAAGACTTGGAGATCCGTCTGTTGAGTCGCCGATAGTCACTAGCTTCCTCTGGGGACCGCAGTACCATCCTGCGCCTTTTGTCCATAAGTGTGAGGGTCTGGTTGGTGTTCTTTCTCGGTCCTTAACTGCGGTAAGCTTTAAAGATGTTAGACCCTACCGAACGGACAGTTTTCATGAATCTGTTGCTGTATTCGTCCACGTCTACCCAATCGCCGAGGCTTTCGAAGTGGTTAAGAAGTTCGAGTTGGAAGCTCTCGGAGCTTTGAATTTGAATCAGTGCAGATCGGAGCGCAGACTTCATCAGTCAAGACCAGTCCAGCTTAGGATTGATATTTAATGTGCCTCTTACCATCCGGTGATCGCTTCCGGTTTTCACCGCATTGATCACTGAGACATCATTCAATATTTGCCGCCTGTTCGACATGATGAAGCCAATCTCATTTTTTGTGACACCATCAGGACTAATCCAGGTCCATCTGCCGCTATCGCGCTTCTTGAAGAAGGGCGTCCCACCAGCAGTAACAAGTTTTTACGATGTAGGTCTTCAAGTCAATTGTGGCATCAGACCATGGTACATGACATACACACACACAAACAACACACAATCAATTCCCAAGAATCATTATCACTTATCTTGCAGCTTAAGCACATCATGAACAATAATTTACTTTTTCATTTAAGTTCTTCTTCTTCTCCTTTTTTTTGGCAACAGAGCCGACGATTGTGTCAGCTATTTCTGCAAGCGTCAAGTGTAGAATAATATTCTTGTCGATGATATTAATGGTATATTATATTACAATGATAAAATAGAAAAATGTAAATGAAATTAAATGACAACCATCTTCCGTGAAAACAAAAGATGGACCAAAAAAAAACCTTAATTTAAGTTATTCTACTTTTCACAATGTTTTACTACACCAAACTTCATCAAAGCGTCACTTGCATAATTTTTAAATCTCGCGCCTTCTCTTGATGTTTGCTATTGGCTAATGGGTGTGGTAATGTCAGTATGTCACAGACAATAGGAAAGTTCCGTTCCGTTTTATTTTATTTTAAGATAAAAAATATTGTTAGATTATATTACTATTTAAATAATAACTTAATATATTAGAGATTTATATATTTAAACATTTTTAAGAGCATTATTATGTTTACTTATTTATTTTAAGTATTTTGTTTTCAATCTACACAGATTGTATCTACGATTGATAATAATGTCAGGATATTATTTGATCAATTCGTGCTAATGTCATATCAGAATACCATCCATCTTGGCTCTAATAGAATATTAGCGCTGCTTTGTGTTCGCAAAGTGGCACAAATCTGAGTTAGGGCCATTTTAATCTCAATATGTTTGTTACTTTTTTTATTACAATGCATTGTTCATATGTTATGTAAACTAACTTGTTGAGAACAAATAAATGTTGTTTTTTCTTTTTTCTTCTTATTTTTCTTAAGGAGTTCATCACAAAGAGGCCTTCCTTCTTCATGAAGTCAGCCAGTATTTGGCCCCGGGGATTCCTGAATCCAAATCCAAACTGCCCCACTCTCAACTCGTTACCGCTTCGTTTACCCAGCTTCGCGTTGACGTCCCCCATGACAACAGTGTATTCGGTCCTAGAGGCATGTATAACCCTGGAAATGACCTCATAAATAGCCTCGACCTCATCGAGAGAGAGGCAGAGAATGTCTTCTATTATTAATTGAGTCGGTGCACAATTCTGTAATAATCTGTGTAAAGAATTAAACAAGCTTAAATGAACAGTCAGGTGTGATCAGTAACATAAATGCTTTTTGCTTATTATTATAACTGAAAATATGTAATCACAGTGGACTATATGAAAATGCTTGTACACCGTTAAAAAGATTTGGATGAAACGTGGCACACACGTCTCACGTTTGTCCTGTCTTTTATCGCGTTTGTCCTCGTCGGGTTTGCGGATGAATGCGCGAGCGTCGAGCGGAGGAACATCGTGGGTTTTAGTCGGTATGCCAGCCGCGTTTTTAGTGCAGTTGGAGAGTCCGACATAATTCTTATATATCTAATAGTCCGGCCTTACCCGGGCGGGTGCGTACGCGTAATGCGTTTTCCACGAAACAAAAAACTAAGTTAGACCCCCCACAAGGGTCTTACCGTGGCGTGAGAGCTTAGTAACCGTGGAACGTTTTTCCACGGCGAACCAAGAGGAACTAAGTCGAGATCCCGACTGTAAAGGTGCGGTTAAACGGCCCGCTGTAACACGAGCCGCGCCGCACTGCACCATCCGTGTAGGCGCGGCTCGGCTTAATTCGGACGCAAGCCTGCTCGTTCAAACGACACGGGGTAGCACGATCCTACGCGAGCCGAACCGTCCGTGGAGATGCAGCACACATCGCGCTGTTGAACTGTTGCACTCTGTACCATCTGTATAGACGGCACGTATTAACACAAGCTGAGCCGAAGATGGCGCGCGCGCCTTTGATCCGTGTCGAAAAAACCGACAAGTGATGGATCGTGCGAACTTTGCCGAGCCGCGTCGAGCGTAGTTGTTTAACCGGCGCGTGGCGCGCTGAATTACGAGCGGAGCCAGGCTCGGCTCATGTTTCAGCGGGCCGTTTAACCGCACCTTAATGCGTTTCCTACGAAAAAAAAAGATTCATTTAGACAGATGCAGCGAAAACAAAGTAAGCTTTGGCGACACAAAGAGATTAATTAAGATTACCATTGTACCGTTTCTACATGCATATGTGTTTACACAATCGTGCAATATGATGTAGCACTTGTGTAGCACTATTGACTATTCTTATTTACGGGCTAAATACTCTAGCCGTAAAATGGTTAGAATTTAATAATAAAAGCTTTTACTATGTAAAAGCCACATCTTATCATTAATACTTGTACTTTAATTTTATCCTAACTACTATTGAGTTTACTTCGTTCATTTTATATCACCTCACGTACGCCTCAAGTTCTTTAGAGATCTCTATTCCTTGCTAATCACGTATCAAGACACAGTATTTATTTTAAAAGTTACTTTTTAGTGGTAACTTACCGTAGCTACAATTTTATTATTTATTTATTTATTATTCAACATACACATTATTCGAACGATATATAGAATAGAAATTGTACACCAAGTTAAATGAGGAACACCATCACTGTAAGCAACGAAGTGTATTCTCAGATACTTTTAGTAAATTCCTAATCTAGTAAAGTGGCAAAGAGATGAAGGCTTTGGCGAAAGAAAAAGCTGAAATTGCGAGTTTTTTTTCAATAAGGAAAGGCTTAGTATCATTTCAAAGTCTGAAAATGTGTCCTATATTATTGGTAAACGCTAACCATAAATATGTAGTAATTTGTTTCAGATCTGGGTTTCAGCCTTGTTTGCTAGTAGGATGCGTAAGTTTAAGTTTTTCTCTGTCTCCTCGACTAAAATGCTGTGCAGTGCAGCCTTAATAAGCGCTTTGAAAACGCTACAGTGTGACCCACTTGTGGGACAAACATTGTGAGCATAGTGAAAATGTAGGCACGACTGTTCCATTATCCGTTCTGCAGCACCCACGATGTGTAAGCAACTTTTTGTATATTCAAATATCAAAAAAGTATTGTATCTAATTTGTAAAAAGGTTTTACCAATTTATGCTGGTGTTAAATAGTAATTAAATACGGTAAAAACAACAGTTTATACTAATGTTTTTTTTTTTTATATTGTAGCCTACCAAAGTGACTCCACCCCGCCTGATGGTAAGCAGTCAGTGGAATCCAGAAGTGGTGGCCACTATACCAATAGCCATCCTCTTAAACTGCTGGTATGGTGGCCTCCACTATGGCGGCTGGGAATGGGGTTAGAGGAAGGGAATGAGGGAGGTGAGGAAAGAGGAAAGGGGGGAAATTGGGCCTCCGGCGCTCTCACTCACCGAACGAAACGCAGTAGTACGGATACTACTACTCTTATGTCGATCTTCTATGAGAGGGTAGTACTTCCCCGGACGATCCGGCCCATTCATGCTGAAATCAGCGTGGATCTACTACCGTGAAAAGTTGTGTTCAATGCGTGTGTAAATAACAGCATTATATAAATTACACCCATTATATAAACGACATTAAGTCGTTTCTTCTTCTTTGTCAGTGGATCATTCTCTATTGTTATCTGTCTCCATGTTTATGATTTTTTTTCGCAAGACGATTAGGGCTTTGATTTGTCATATCATATCAAAATTACGTTGTTAGCGCCAACGATTACAGAAAATATCGGTAATATTTATTGTAGAATGAAACTTGTTGATGTACTATCTGTCTTGTGTTACAAATTCTTCGTGCTGCGTATACGTGTAATGATAATGGACATTACACGTGTAATTGCCCAAGTACCATTATATGTTACGGATCAGTAATTTGGTAATACAGCGGTTGTTACTTTGACATTATTCGAAGTGACTTTGGCATATAAATTTTTTTGCTTACAGCAAAGATTATTCCAAAAATATTAAGACAATGTTTTTAAAAAATTTACCGTGAAGGTAAAATATTTTATGGGTACCAACAATATAAAGGTTATAAAAACTCTTTGTTCAGTTTATTATCATAAGGCAATTTAGATGATAAATGTGTACTAGGAGACAGTGGAGCTAGGGACGAAGGTAAACATATATTTGATCACTTCTATAGATTTACTAGCGGACTCATATAAGTAGTAATAAGATAACAATAGTCGAAATGGTCCAGTGGATAAGGCGCCCGATTTGTAAACACGAGGTAGTGGATTCGAAACCAGGCAAGTACCAATGTGATTTTACAAATCGTATGTACTTTCTAAGTTTATCTTGGACATTTCTGACTGACGGTTAAGGAAAACATCGTGACAAAACCTGGACTCAAATGTCTGAAATTATCAATCCGCCTTGAGCAAGCGTGGTGATTAATGCTCATGCTTTCTCTATACAGGACAATAAATAGCCTGGTTTTATTATTACAAGATAACAAGTATAATTTACAACTTCGTCGTGAGGTACTTTATATATAACACAGTTAACGCAAAGTACACTTAGTTGATCGTGTGGTGTCCTGTCTAGAATATAATAATACAACCTCATCTCCTATAAAGGCTTAACTTCTAAATGTTTTGGGCATTTACTAAACAAGTATTGATCTCATAATTCTTATTACCTGTAAATTAATTAGCTTGTTGCCTTCCATTTCTAAACATATCTGATACCACTTCATTGAAAATATTGTGACGCCAGCAGTTAATTGCAAAATGAGGTTACGACGGGCTCCCGAACTATACCAGAAGTTTTATGTTTTCTTAATAAAGGCAATAATGAAATGGAACTACTTCCTCAAGTACCATGCTGCCTGTTTCTATAATAAAATTGAATCTTCATGGCAAGCAATAGGTGAAACCAAAGAGAATAGTCAGTCAGTTTAGACAGTTACTGACAGTTACAGTTACAGTTATTAGACACTTACTTTTCCTATGTGAAATGATTGAGACACAAGGAGGATCCATCTTTTGTTTTCACGGAAGATGGTTGTCATTTAATTTCATCCGCATTTTTTCTATTTTATCATTGTAATATATCATTAATATCATCAACAAGAATATTATTCTACACTTGACGCTGGCAGAAATAGCTGACACAATCGTCGGCTCTGTTGCCAAAAAAAAAGGAGAAAGAAAAAGAAAGAGACACAAGGAAAACATCTATCTAACTTAATTGTTAGAGGATAAACTTATATTTGATTACCGTTCAAATTCACATAAGTTAATAAGCTTATTGTGTAACAATAAAAATTTTATATGGTTTACTGTGTATAGTTGCAGATATACAGATGTTATATTGTTTAACATGATTGTTTCGTATTAAAAAAAAACAACAACTATAATTATTTTAATTAAATTTCAAACGAATCTTTATTAATTTACAGTCCATTTATCCTGAAAGAAATTACCTACTTTTATAGATGTCTCGTATTTTACATATTTTAATAATTTTTACGCCTATTTTCCATCAATGGAATAAGCAGATTGAGCAATAAATTGCAAACAATAATCCGAAACTTCTTTAAATTTCATTCAAATTGTTACAAAAAAGCAAAGACAATGTCATCCTGTTCAATGTAAAGTTCAAGAGTCGTATGTTAAAACCTTTTGCTACACTTCAAACTTAACATAAGGTGGTACCATTTTTATTCTTTCTAACTTGAATAATACTTGACAAAGTAACCTGTCCTTTTAACGGCTTTATCCCACTTTGAGTCTTTAAGTCAATATGTTTCAAAATCTAAATATAAACTCTCTGAAAAAAATATGTTATAAAATCTAATTAATTTTGTTTGCTTTTATCATTTGAGTCTTGCTGCGATGAGACAATCCATACGTGTATTATACTTTAATTGTTCTTTGTTTATACAACTAAAGTGACAAACAGCAAGCATAAGACCGCTTGATAATAACCAGTCACCAAAGGTGGACGCATGCTTGTGTTAGTTGCGCGTTGCTCAACTCGTAAAAATGTTGAACTGCTTTAGTTATTAATTTATACTTTTTTTTATACAACTTTGGCGGCATGATGGTAAACGGTAACTGTAACCTATAGAGATGGTTCTGTTTTCCAAGCATTAAGTAATAATGCTTAGATAACACAATCAAGCCGTCATAAGAATAATTTATATGGAAAAAATTAAGAGAAAATGCGAATGTAATTTTTTAGTTCCACGCTGTTACCTATTAAGTTTTGCTGGTTGTGACAACCAGCAAAACAGCAGTTTGCCTTAGTAAATAAAGTGTTATACAAACAAAATAAAGTTTCAGATTGCACTATTGAGGTTTTTTTTCTGAAGGGGTATAAAGGTAGAGTATATCTGCATTTTGTAGATGTCTATGTACATTAGACTCCATGGTAGCGGTGATAAGTCACAAGATGCCTGCGAATTTGAGTGTAATATGTAATAACGTTAACTGTACGTAGTGATTTATGGCAGACCGCCCAAACGTTTGATTAGGGAGTTTATTTATTAGAAGACGACTTTTGGCTAAAATGATGTTGTTTGTGTTCAGTTTGTATATATTATTATAGTCCTTCTCTCTAAGACAATTATGTGCCTATTATACAAATTGAATAGATACTTAACTGTTTTAGAGGTTATGGTTGTGGCATACCGTTTTCCAAGTCGACATCACGCGAAGCATCTTAAGCAAACAACCCCCAATTTCTTCTAATTTAGTCACATTCCTGAAACATCATACGGAAGACAAATAAGATGCGTGCGTCTCATTTCAAAGTCTCTAATTAATTAACTTTCGTTAATTAATTTTGTAAATATGATTGGAAACTTCAAAGGAATGATCAAGTTTCTCTTACGTGGTTTAAATTACATTATTTATACTTAAAAGCTTTGATAATGAGATGCAATTAAAATAAATAAAGACTAAAAGTTGTCGTTTAAACGTATCCGGCGTTCATTCCAATTTTAATAATGGATAAATACAACAGCTATTAATAGCAGCAGAATAAATTTTAACACTTTATTTTTGACTAAGTAAGGTTTTTTACTACAGTACCCAATTTATGTATTTTCGAACAAACCGAATTGTAATATTTCATTTGAAATTATCAGCAGGGATTTAAGATTGTGTTCATTTTGATGGTTGCCTTTATCGGTATTTGCGTGTGTTTTAGAGGCTTAGACTTTGATTTATTAAATGTCTTCTCAAGATTAGGTTCAGATCGTAGGTTATCTAGCAAGATATATGTAGGTAAAACCAACCAAGGTCATGTATACTAGCGTGCATACTTCACTCCAATGAGAGGTTTATGAAAATTTTCGCTACCAGTTGGCGCCACTTTGGTATAAGGTCTTCCATTTTGACAGCGCTATCAAAACAAATGTTTTTCAGTGTTCATTTCGAAAATTTTAATTTTTAATTTACGAAATGGAAAATTCATTCATTCATGCAAAAGAAAACTGCTGAGAAGGTTTTCTAAAATGGAGCCGACGAGGTGGCAGCACCTATGGGCAGGTCTAGCTGTCAAACGCTTTTAGAAAGTTAAACCCTGATTGGTTCAAAATGAAAGTGAAAGTGGCGCCGACTGGTGACGAAAATTTTCCTAAACACCATCATTGTAAACCATTACATAAAAAGGCGTCAAGTAATAAGACTGCCACCACAGTCATTCTGCTTGCCAAGCTAGTCATAACCACCTTAATGAATCGATTGAGAAAAATTCTTACCTGACCTTTTTGCTAAATGTTAAGGGTTACTTTAACCTAAGCCCAATCCACGGCCAAATCACTACCATACAAACCATACATTACCTAAAAATAATTACTTATAATTATAACATTCTGCAACGTTAACACAACTCCGTCGACGCTTCCAAATCTTTGTATCAGTTATTCGATTTCATTCATTTATTTATATATCACGTTGGGATAAGGCCCTAATCTGCGGCAGTTGTAAACTTTCCCACGGGGTTGTTAAAGTGAAAGTCTCTAACAAATATACAATTTCAGTAGTCTTTATAAAGTTTATTTTACGTCGTTTACGAGACCTTTTAACAAACATAATGATGTAGTTTTCTTTTTTTTTACAAGAATTTTATTTATGTCGATTGTCTTTTATCTGGTCATCGGTCAACCTTGTTAGAGAGAACACTGTGTCTTCAGGCACCACCTTAAAACTTTTTTGCTCCTACGACTGTCAGTTTAGTAAGCTATGTGTCTTGCTCATCATCCTATAAATGCAATGTTTGTGTGTGTGTGTGTGTGTTTGTCACTCAACGCCTAAACAGCTGTACCGATTTCGATGAAAATTTGTATGTAGATAGATTTGATGCCGGAGACGGACTTACTTTTTATCCGAAAATCGGTCTGGTTCCTGAGGGATACAACACAACATATTTCACGCGCGGGCGAAGCCGTGGAGCGCAGCTAGTTACTTTAATAAAGAAACACGGTGTGTAACGTCAGTTATTTTAGTTCGCCTGTGAATTTGCTTGTTACACAAATGATCTGCCACCTATCGGAGATGTGATCTAATACTCGTATAAACCATTCACATAAGTTCTATATCATTACTTCTATAGTGAAAGATTCTATAAAACAATTTTAAATAAAAGGCATAATTAATTAAAAACTCAGTCAAGCAAATAAAAGTTAATGTTAATTGCAAATTGTTTCGAAACTTCCAGTATCAGTATTGAAATAGCTATAAAATGCATTGAGAACAAATCGGAGTAATTGCCATGAAACTTTCAGATTCAACATGCAGTTCTATTGACTGCGTTCATATCAGACTGTAAATAGGACAGTATTCAAGTAGCGCGACGCGTTTTGCACTGTGCAATGATTTTATCAGCTCAGTTGGAGTTTCATAGCTTCATTTACTGGCTTGTTATTGTCAATGAAGCGATATATGTTCATTAACTGTTAGAAAATGTGTATTTTTAGTCTATGTTTAACTAAATATGTGTTCTTTTAATCAAGCTTAATCGTTTTGAAGCTGTATTATTAGTATTTTTCCACATTCGCCCTAAGGTAAAAGAACCACGTCACAGGAGATGTAGCAGTCATAAACATTCAATCGAAAATATAATTTAATAGTAAGATTTTGTACTGATGTCTTTTGCAATTCTACTGCAGTGTACCTTCC
This sequence comes from Parascotia fuliginaria, assembly GCA_963082885.1. Taxonomy (NCBI): domain Eukaryota; kingdom Metazoa; phylum Arthropoda; class Insecta; order Lepidoptera; family Erebidae; genus Parascotia; species Parascotia fuliginaria. The sequence continues at coordinate 4,227,712 of OY720180.1, read as the reverse complement.
CCAAGCTGAGTTTTATTGTACATATAGTCACTTTAGAGTTTGTGTGCGCCAATGTCCATCGGTTCTGCAAGCTACGTGTACTGTCTATCGCTATTTGAGGCAAGTAACTTTACGGGCGACGTCAGCCGCGCGGTACGAGCTCTTGCGGAATAAGATTGTGCAAAGAAAATATGCTATATAGTTGAAGCCGTACCAAAACAGTACTATCCATATTCTATATTTAAAAATAAAAAAAAGCCGGTAACACTGTACCTACCTATATGTTATGTAATGTTAATTACCACAACATCGGAGTAAATGCTTGCAAAAACGTTACAAATATAATATCTTCTAAAAAAATTGTACGTCTGAATGGATAAAAGGCTGAAATCCCTATTGAGCAGTATTTTGAATATGTATTAGCCTTAGGCTGTTTCGATGATTGCAAAGAGAAATGTTATTTTTTGCAATGTTGTAGGCTATTTTGGATTGTAAGTAAAAATACTTATTAGATTATTTTTATTTGCAATTGTTTTAATAAAAAGATCAAATTACAGTAATTATTCATTGTAATAAACTTTTTCAGTACACAATGTTTTTTATAGTATTTTCGACAATGAATGTTTTTTTTTATCTTACGGTTCCAAAAATATATAATCTTTCTATTGAATCACGTTCATAATCTGGTTTGTAGTATAAATATTTATTTATCTAGTAAGATAGAAGTGCATTTAACCTGCTTCGACACCAAATATCTCTGCATCACACTATGGTGGACTGGTAGAGAATATCTCAGACATTAAGTCCGCCATTACATATTGTATGTATGAAGTTAAAATAAATAGTTAAAAAATGAACCGATATGGAGTGTATTTTATTATGTGAAGGCTAAGTACTGTAGTGAGAACAGTGTGTTTTGTATCGATGCTGCAAATATATTTAGCGTTTATCTTACATTATGCAGTTATGGACATTCCCCAACACACGTCTCGCTTTTTTAATGCGAAACAGTTAGTAAAATTTAACCCCTTGGACTTAGCAGTCAGATAAAAAGGCGAAATGTATGTTTTTTTTTAAATTTTATATATGTGCCTACCAAAGTGACTCCACCCCGCCTGATGGTAAGCAGTCAGTGGAATCCAGAAGTGGTAGCCACCATACTAAAAGCCATCGTCTTAATCTGCTGGTTTGGTGGCCTCTACTATGTCGGCTGGGAATGGGGTTAGGGGAAGGGAATGAGGGAGGTGAGGAAAGTAGAAAGGGGGGAAAATGGAACCCTGGCGCTCTCACTCACCCAACGAAACGCAGTAGTACGAATACTACTACTCTTACGTCGATCTTCTATTAGAGGGTAGTACTTCCCCGGCCGATCCGGCCCATTCATGCTGAAAGCAGCGTGGATCTACTACCAAAAACGAATGTACAAACAAAATGATTGAGACATTTTATAAGGGTTTACTATTTTCTAATATTATAGAAGATGAGAGTGTTCGAAATGGTGATAGTTTACCGGTAATGGTCGTTACCTGATGTTTGCCGCAGCCAATTAGCTCGGCATAATATATCTGGTACACGATGTATTTTATGAAATTTGATATAAAATTGTATTCTAGTTACGTGGAGGTATACTATTATGCTGTCATATAAAAAATATTACCTATCTATTAGATATGTAGATTAATAAATTAGAAAATGTAAGCCAAATTCATATTTGTTATATTGCCTCCATGGATCAGTGAGCGTTCGTACGATTTCCGTGCAAAGATTTATTGATTCGATTCGACAAAACATCGTGAGATTGGAAAATTTGTGCTGTAAAATATATTTGAAATAAACGTTATTTCAGCTAAATGTAGGCTATATCATGCATAGTCTAACACGGTTAAAGTCGGTATGAGCAGCTGATATATTGCGCTAACTACGAATATATTTGTAAATATTATTATGAAAATATACCAATTAATGCGATATGACATCTATAATAATGAAATGAATATTTACTGCACAGCTGAGAGATAAAATGTTACAAAACTAATCAGCATAAAATTAGATTGTATTTATTCACAATCAAAGATTGCTATCAAATTATAATAACATGTAGTGAACCAACGAGCTACGCCATTCTGTTAAAATGAATCTGTGCAAAATGCAACGTACACTGTGTGCTGAAGTAACAATATGACACTGAAAATTGTTACGTGTACGTGTATACAGTAGCTGAATCTATGTAAACATTATTTTGCATAGTACAGTAGGTATATTGTAGCTAATTAAATGCTCACATTCATTTTTCTGCTGTGATTGGATACCTATGTTATTAAATCTATACTTCTATTAATATAAATAAATGCAGAAGTAATTCTGTCTGCCTGTCTGTTACGCTTTCACGACTAAACCACTGAACCGATTTTGATGATAACATCTATTTATATGCAAATAATAGCTTCGAAACTTCCATGACGTTATTTTCATAGTAAAAATAAAGTAAGAACTTTGGTTACTTATTTTTTTAAACAGCTTACACGTATTCTAAAAAGTGTTTTGATAACATTTTTAAGATATAGCACCAAATAAATGACAAAAATTGAAAACCACGAAAATGACACTAGATTGCGACGTTGCCACTTGTAAAAATTTAAGTTTGTGTGTGTGTGTGTGTGTGTTTTTTTTGTTACTACTCAGCGCCTAAACAGCTAAACCGATTTTAATGAAAATTGGTATGATTCGATGCCGGAGACGGACATAGGATATTTTTTTTTCTGAAAATCGATTAGGTACCATAACATTGATTAAACACATATCATTTTCAGCGCGGGCGAAGTCGCATGGCACAACTAGTGATGATATAAACTCCGATGCCTCTAAACCGAGCTTTGAACTCCAACATTTATATACCATCGATTCAATAAAAGAAACAAGGTAATTAATGAAATGAAATGAAATGAAATATATGTTTATTCATTTAAGTTAAATAAATTAACACTTATGAACGTCAAAGTTTACAAAATGTCAGCAAATTAACCTACAGCCAGTTCGCTGACGAAGTAGAGCCATGAGAAGAACTGGCAAGAAACTCAGGCCACTCTTTTTAATCGCCAGGTTATTACAATTTTTGTAAGTTACAGTTTCAAGTAGCATGCAAAGTGACGCAGGCAATACACTTAACTCTATAGATACTTAATTACTTACAGCTTTCTATGTTGTAAAGAAAATTAAAAATTAAATGTGTGCTTTACAGGTTGCCTCAATTTGCATATTGCTACAAAAGGTAAAGGCAACATGTGAACTGTGATAAATGTTTCTATGTAGATATTATATAAACTGTTAATTTTTGGTATAAGTATAAAGTAAGATGAACTTAATTTACCACAGGAGTTCACAATGTACCTCTATTTCACAAATCACAATGTAAAAAACAATACCAAAATTAACAATACTAAGTATACAATTTTAACAAAACAATACAAAATGTGTACTTAACTGTTCAAACATGGCTCGGGCATCATGTCATTTATAATTAATACAAAAAAAAAAATCATTTTATAAATTATGTCAATTATGTCAATTATGTCATAAATTATGTCAATTATGTAACGCAATAAGAATTTATATTGATTATTCACTAGCCATTAGATAAATCAACTTGTATTTATTTCAAAGTCTTGTATGGCTTGTTTAATTACTAGTGCAAGCTCCTTTGCTCTCGCTAATTGATAAGAATTGTCTTATCAAATAATGTTGCTTTTGTTTGTCTTCCAGTTTATTTTCTAAAACAAAAAAATGTGCGATATTTTCTAAAAGATAAATTCTGTTGTAGACAAAAAGTGACATACATAATTTAGATGTTAAGAGAATGGTGCGGTTTGTATTGAATGATGTTGTCTTTTACCGATTCTGACACTGTAGCTTTATTTTGTGACTAAAACTTTAGTTAAAGTATTTCTTATGTTCCCTTTGTAAAGTAAAAGCCTGTGTTCCATGTTTTAGTTAGAATTGTGGTATAATTGCTAAAAATAAATTTAATTTTGTTGTATAGCACAAAAGAATGTACTATATATAACGCGGAAGAGTTTTTTTGTTTGAACGCACTAATCTCTGAAACGACCAGTCGGATTTGAATAACTTTTTTTGTATTTATTAGCGCAATTGTTAAGAATAGTCTATGCAACAGAATGCACGGGAGCAGTGCAGTAACTAAAGATGTAAATGAATGCGGGTGAAACCGCTCAGCGGACAGCTAGTGTAAAACTATAAAACAAAAGAGTGAGCTTTTAAAATCATATAGTATCAATACTATCGATATATATACCCGTGAGGCATGAAAGTAAAGAAAATTAAATATGCATCTTTTCATTTATCATTGTAACGTATATCAAGAAAAGTATTTATAATAACAATATTAACTATAACACGGCTTATTGAATTGTGTTATAATCTCAAGACTTAATGTAAAAAGGTAGCTTGTTTATTTTCATTTTTCGTGAACAAATTGCCTTAGAAGTGGTTCAAGATTAATTTTGAAGGAAGTTGTGTTTGTGGTAAGCCGAGCATTTTTAATTAAATTTTTTGCCACACTAAAATACTTTAATTGCTACGTGACATTCTGAAGCCTAAAAAAGGTAATAAGTTTAATTATATTTATTTCATATAATCAAAGATATTTAGATATAGATTACACGTATTTCCTTTCAAATATAACTATCTGTAGAATGTATAAAAAATTACGACACGACAAGTTTTAGAACAACGAACTAGAACAACAATGAAAAAAAAACCTAATCATTTTACTCAGTATTTATGGTTTAAGTAGACTTTGGAAATCCCTAATCTCTATTCGATGATATAGATGAATTCCTACCATCCAAACCTTACTCATAAATAACAAAGATTGATTGATCTAATCCCTAATTTTACGGCACATAAAATTTAAGGATCATGTCATATAAAACGTCCCTTATCATCAAACTTAGGTACTAGATAAACAAAAAGTTAATGCATAGTTCTTATTACGATAGCATAAGGTACAAAATCATAAGCTTGTATAGCCTAGATTTTATTAAGAGTCAATGAATGGAGGCGTTCGTTGTCAATTTGCTTCGACATTGAATACCTAAATAATTAATTTCATTGGCATTTGGGAATGAAAGAACCTTCATTTGCACTTTACTCCGCTCGTAGGCATTGGACGTGAATTAAATTCACATTCATAATAAAAGAAACTAAGAAAAGAAGTAATGATTAGATATCGGCGGATTAATCTAAAGTAAAAGTACTCCAAAATCTTTTTAAATATGTAACTGAAACATTGAAAGAATAATACAGTAAAATTTATGTTATTTTAGTTATTTTGATAATTTGAAACATTTAAATATTTTCACATAAATGCTCTAGGTATTTGGCTCTAGAATTTATATAGGTACCTAAGAATTTATTTAAATAATACTTTGCAATAATACTCTTTACCAATCGACAGTAATCGACATTATTTATTTTATCTATGCATTTTATCATCTAAACCAGGGGATGCACATTTCTTATTACTATTTCCAGACTAGGACATAATATATCGCGATTTTGTGCCATAAACCGAACCCACAACCTCTTGAATAGCAGTCGTAAACGCTACTACTGCGCCCGCAATCCTCAATAGCTACTTCTATCTTAGTAAGATGGTAAACAATACCAGCTCAATCAAGATTTGCATCCAAATCTTAAGTGAGATACCGTTGACATCTGGTTTACCACAATAATTGGAAGGAGGCCAATATGCCGACGATATTGTTATGCAACAATATTATGCTAGGTATTGTAAGAATGTTGCAATCGAAATGTACTTGGGAATGCATAGCATATTAAGAGTGGTTAGCTTGTTTAATAATTGAATTGATAAACAAACATACACTTTATGTAACAGCAGCTTACACACATGACTGTTCATAAAGAAAACATCAAACTGTATTTGACAGCTATGATGAAGGAATGATAGAGTAATTAAAACGAGATAGAGTTGGAAGTGTAATTTCAGTTCTCTCACTTACTGAATGTTACAGTTGGTCACTCTTTGCTATTTTAAAATAACGGTACTCAATTATATATCCAGTGCATTGGTTTCTAGACTAGGTAAGCAGGCACAAAGTAGATGGAGAACTAATTCTACATGAAACATAATATACAATATTGTTATTGTGTATTAGACAGTCATTCATGTTGCATCTCTCTCTCTTGTCATTAAAACTCGTATTAAATAAAGATTAAAAATTGCTTTTCAAGCACACCACTAAATATAATATGTATTGGGCTAATAATCTGTAAGTTTTAACATTTAAGAAATAGTCACTGTTATATTGTTTAATACAATGCGTGGCACTGGTAATTCATAACACTAAACTTAACATTACACATAACTCTTAACACTAATCCGCACATTAAGCACACTAAAATCTGAAACAACAAAAGGTCAGTATAATTCACGATGACAGGCAGAATGATGGAACTTTGTGTTAGCAAGAAAAAGCTTTCAAACAACACCGGACACATTAAGGCACAGTAGGAGCTAGTATAACTATAACATATATATTAAAAGATCAGTGAAGTGGACTGTTCAGATCTTTATATTTTAGTTTCATTTGTGTAACATGCCTCTCATGTAAATCAAGCGGTAAATTAATCCTTATTGTACTTACCACATATTAAATACTAGTAGGTAAAAGAGACAACGAGAGGTCTTATCGCTTTTTTTTGACGAGCAAACAACTCACGAGATTGTAAGTGATAACTGCCACTCAAGGACGATTCAGAGTCCCTAGCATTGCTGCTGCAATGCCAGGGACTGTGCAAAGCCGCTGCCTACCGTAAAGGGTAAGTTGAAGGGATTGAGGTAGGTGAAGAAAAAGGAAAGAGGAGAAATGGGGCCTCCGGCGCTCTCACTCACCAAAAGTATGGATACTATTACTCTTACGTCGATATTTTATGAGAGGGTATTACTTCCCTGGTCGATCTGGCGGTCTACTACTAGTGATCTCAGATATGGTATATATAGCATATTCCTTATAAGTAATAACAATAGTTACACCATTGCTATAGTAATGGTTTTATGCAGATTTACCTCAGTTGAGTCGTTCCAATTTGGAATCGTAATCTCCTAACCGAAATCTTGCTGAACCACTCTTCAAATATTCAGCGCTGTACCATAGAGCTCCAGTGCCATTGTTTCAAAGCCTCAGGCGCATTTCCTTTCCTTATTCCGGTACTATTGCTTTGTACAAAATTTATTTCAATTCTGACGTCTGACAGTTCTGACAGTCTCGGTGCAATGGGAACACGTGCAAACTGTGTAAGAAGATATGGATTCGATTCCCTTATTGCAAAACTCTGTGCCATCTATACAAAATGTGCCGAATATAGAAGTTGTACTCAAATGACAGAGGTAGTAGGAGACTTGAGTGCTAGATAAAGTTGTGTTACGTTTGAGATTTGGGTCTTATAAAGAAAACTTTTTATTGTACCTATACCAATCATTTTATATATTTTACTTTTGCTACGGATAGTATCTAGCTTCTCATAAAGTTAAGGAACGGAGACGTGTCTCTAATGTCGTCTTTTCAATAAAAATAACCTATTCAATTGAATTCATTACTTGAAACCGTTTAGTATTCCTAACTCCTATCGAGTTTCTATGCTTTACTTAGCACTTTTAAAATTTAATTTGTAATGAGAGAAAGCGAGCGTTTGGCATGACGCATCGTCGAAATACAATTTACGCCTTTAAATTAAAGGAGATTTAGATTTCCAAAGCTATTGGATGACCCTTTTCCGAAAAGAATGCTTCAAGTATTTAATTAATCGGCTAGTTGTTTATAATTGTCTAATTTAAAACGGGTTCGTAGTTGTGAATATTAGTTACCTCCATCAGTGGGCAAGGTTAGTAACTTTACTTGTACTTGTTTTCTACAATGGTAATAGATAACGAAGTTGTAATTAATTTTAACTTAAGAAATATATTAGTTAAAAGGGACGTAATTAATTAAATGCACATTTTATACACAGACATTTTGTAGTTATCACTATTAATCTCCAATGTTTTTTTATTCGAATTAAAGTCATTTTACACAAAACAGCACTAAGTACCTTTAGCAAGACTTTTTTTTTATATTAGCCTACCAAAGTGACTCCACTCTGCCTGATGGTAAGCAGTTAGTGGCATCCCGAAGTGGTGGATACCATTCCAAAAGCCAAACTACTGGTATGGTGGCCACCACTATGGCGCCGGCTTAGTGAGATTACTATTGCGATCGCCAATCCGATTGATAGGCGTGACAATTTTGGTAAAAGCGCCTAATACTTACTTATTATAAGAAGAAGGCCTAAATGCTTAGCCGTCTCTTAAAATCTGACTTAAATTATCATTGTAAATCGCATACAAATTGTGTAATAATAATATACGTTTTTTTTTCTATGTAAAAGACAGAAATAAAAAATACTCTTCAAAGCATTAATCGAAAAAGAATTTCTACAACATTCCGTTCATGAATTTTATTTCGCATTACTACTAAGGTATTTGTACCGTAGCTACCTGGCTTCTTACGAATATCCGATATCGAATGTTACATGTGAATGTATAATATACTTTATATTTTATCAACTTTTTAAAAATATGAATTTTAGATATCAATTTCTGGCAGAAATTCGTTCATGGAATCTTTAGTATTGAGTATATTGAAAAGTCTCACTGAAATTGCATCTGTATTAAAGCGACCGTAAGTTCATAAGTATGAAAGCTATGTTTTATATATGTAGTAACAACAGCTATACTTTCTTTTTATATACGACTTTTGTGGCAAACAAGCATATGGGCCACTTGACCTGATGGTAAGTGGCAACCGTAATCTATAAACACAACCAAATCGTTGCCGACCACGAAGAAGCAGGATGAGGAAGGAAAAGGGAAAAGGATCAGGACCGAGAGGGTATTTTAGCTGCCGGCGCCCTCACACACCGAGCGAAACACATTAGCATGAAAACTAAAATTCTTATGGCGATCTTCTATGAGAGGGTAGTACTGCTCCGGTCGATCCGGCCCATTCATGCTGAAACCGCGTGAATCTACTACCGTTAAGTACCAAATTAGTGGTAAAAGTCGTAAAACAGAATAGTGTAATAGGAAGGCGCACTATGGACAGACCCCTCACAAGCTGAACCGACGACCTTTTATGGCGGGCCACCGATGATGAGGGTGGCGAAGGACCGATCGCGGCTGATGGCGAAAATTGGGGGAGGCCTATGTCCAGCAGTGGATGTCTTGTCGATGATGATCATGTTTATGTTTATGACCATCTTAAGCTGACTGTCAGTAGGTATGTTGAAAATTGCATCATAGACATTTAATTGTGGCATAGATACACACTGCTAGGTTGTAGGCCTCTCTTTGTGAATTCGACTTATATTGGTGTTGTGCTGTGCCAAGATAGGAGTTACCCACAACCTGGCGAATGTATTGTCGAATGAAAACTGCATAGTTTAGATTTTTTCGTTGACACTATTTTTTATTGTGAGTGTGACATAATTACAATAACTTGTGGTTTAATTGTTACGTTTACCTCTCACGTTCATTACATCGAGTGTCATAGTCTCGGCTTCACCAAATAAATGTTTTAGAGATAACTACACAATTTTTAATTTCAAAAATCTACATATAACATTTGTATATAGCAAAAAGCGCGATTTTGTGTGAATTATAGCTTTAACTTTTTTAAAGCTTTTTTAAGAATATATAAATCGAACAAATTTGTATAAGACATGGCAAAGTAACCAAATTCAGTATGCGTTTTTAGAGCTTGTTTTAAAAATACACATCATTAATTTTTCCCTTGACACTGGAGTTTTTCCGTCCTTGTGGCACAAAGCCTGTGTAATTCCCCTACCCAAGATCGCAAACCCATCTCTTCCCAGTCACCTGCGTCTCATATCCATTCTTCCTTTCTTGTCTAAAGTGCTCGAGGGCTGTGTACACAAACAGCTTTCTCAGTTTGTCTATCAAAATAACATCTTGAGTCCGTTTCAATCTGGCTTTAGACCTGGTCATAGCACTGTTTCCGCGCTCCTGAAAGTGACTGGCGATATTAGAGAGGCTATGGAAGACACCAAGGTCACAGTGCTGGCTTTGATTGATTTTTCGAACGCCTTTAATACCGTCAGTCACGACATCCTTTTATCTATCCTCTCCTACTATATGGTCTCATCCGATTCTCTGGAATGGTTTTCAAGTTATCTTCGAGGTCGTCAGCAGTCGGTTCATTACAAAGATTCAACATCGTGTTGGGCTAATGTTGACGCTGGCGTTCCTCAAGGCGGCATTTTATCTCCTCTATTATTTTCAATTTTTATTAATCTCATATGCCCTAACCTTCAGTGTGCGTATCATCTGTATGCTGATGACTTGCAGATTTACTCTCAAGCCAGTGTTAGCTGCGTTACGTCTGCGGTGGATATGGTGAATAGGGATTTGGCTTATATTAAGAACTGGTCAGATAAATTTGGCCTGATCGTAAACCCAACTAAGTGTCAAGCCATCATCATTGGCAGCCAGCGTTTACTCTGCAGACTTGACTTTCTCTCTCTGCCCTCAATCACATTCAATGGTATCAACGTTGATTTGAGTACAACAGTAAAAGATTTGGGGTTGTATATTGATACAACATTAAATTGGGCAGCTCAAGTCACACAGGTATCTCAGAAAGTCACCGGTATCCTACGTACTCTGTATCGACTGAAAAACTTTCTTCCGATTAAGACTAAAACAATGCTTGTGCAGTCTTTAATTTTCCCGTTAATCGATTATGGTGATGTGTGTTATTATGACCTGAATGCAGATCTACTCAACAAACTAGATCGTCTTCTCAATAACTGCATTCGATTCATATTTAATCTTCGCAAGTATGACCATGTGTCTACTTATCGTTCACAACTGAAATGGCTTCCAATTCGTCAGCGACGTAGTCTACGCGCACTCTCTACCCTGTATTCCATTCTTCTATCTCCCCATAATCCCTCTTATTTAACTCCTCAGTTTCAGTATCTATGTTCTACTCATGACCGCAGTCTTCGCTCTACAAACAATCTCCTTCTTCTGTGTCCTTTTCACACCTCCGATTTCATTAATTCCTCTTTTCCAATTCAGTCCATCCTTCTTTGGAATGCTCTGCCTTCAGAAATCAGGATGTGTACCAGTCGTATCGTGTTTAAGGCAAAAGTTAAGTCATTACTTCTAAGCAAATTAGCAGAATCATCACAATAATAAGGTAATTATATATTATGTATATATTTATATATCTTTCTATATAATTATATGTATTATTTGTAGATTATATTTATAATAGGAATCTATATACGTATTGCATATTTGTATATATGTTATTATTACATATTTTTTAATTTTCTAGTCTTAATTTATACATCTACCTTGCTTCATCTCTGCATCACCCATTAGGTTGACTGGTAGAGAATGCCTCAGGCATTAAGTCCGCCTTTATACATATGTTCTGTATATGAAGTTTAAATAAATAAATAAATAAATACACTAGTATAAATAAATATACTAGTATATTTTTAGAACAGGCTCCATCATTTAGTACCATATATAGAACATAGTACTAGTTTGGTCAGTGCTACGAATGTAGGCTGACCACGTTCTTCATTTCCTACTCTGCAACACACGATCCAAAACTCATTAAGCTTCCACGAGTGTAAGAAAAGTTTATTTCATCTGAAAAGTGAGTTACACAAGTAGCCAGTTTGTTGTAAGTGATTACAAGTTATTCATAAAGTTTGGCTTCAGCTGTTCGACTTGGGAAATCATGTTAAAGAATATTAATGGTCTAAGTGATTACCTTAATATTTAACTTTTCGATCTTTTATGGGTTTAACTTGTATCCGGAACGCTTTTTGTGTGACCCTTAAAACTTATTTCAAATAAAGTTTATTATTTGAAATAAGTTATTAATAAATTCTTTCAATACTCATCAACTGCTCATTAACAAGAAAGTTTTATGAAAGAAAAAAAGATTTTTCAAGTCGTACAACCAATTATATTAAGGTGGTCTTAATTTATCGCTTAATGGTTTTTTAAATTTATGTACCTGCACAGTTTTGTTCGTGTCGAATAAATTCGGTGTTAAGTGATTACCAAAGCCTATGAAAATGACTGTGTTCTCGATACATTGCAGACATGATAGTAAAATACAACCAAGCAGTTGCCGTCCGAGAAAGTGACGAAACAGAAGATAAAGAAGAAAACTGCGATATATTAGACAGTTTTCAAACATTATGTCACCTGATAAATAACTTAAAACTTTTATTTCTTTATTTTGTTATCATGTTGTTGTAACAAATGTTGTGATATTTATCACGGACTTCGAAAAGAAAAGATATGTCCATGAACGTGAAAATATACGAATGTAATCTTTTTCCGGAATATAAAGTTCGAAAAAACGTAACTTTTTATGTAAATATTTTCATCCTGTTTGAAATGTCTGTAAATTTCATCATATCGAATTGTCTGGTAAATAATACTTTTCATAATATTTACATTAAAGTATTCGTAATAATTTTTTTGACAAAAAAATCTGTTAGTGTAGGTACTGTAGATTTTTTTCTTTTTTCGGGACAATCCCTTCTACATGCCCATCACTGTGACTCCTGTAAACCAGGATTATTATAGAATGTGGAGAGTTACCTAATAATGGTTTTAAAATAGTAAAACCATTTTAGGTAACTCTGCACGAGAATACTCGTGAAAATATAATACAATTGCTGTCGTGTAGAGTGTTAAAACAAAATACCGTGTGGTATACTAACAAACGTGCACCTACAAGACTGTTTGTTACTAACTTACACCAAGTTTCTGAAAGGCTGATCAACGAAAAATTAACTTATCACTGTTAAATCTCATGTGAAGTACCTAAAAGCATGCTATTAAGATGGTCATGTTGAGATAGTACTTATTGTGTAAACAAGTTAATTAAGAAATCTAATAATTCGCAGTTAGTATTACACGTGCGCTGTTGTTAAATTTATCTTAAAGTATCCACGAAAATCCCCTATTCTAATAATACGCTCTCGTCCAAACCAAATTTTACTGTTTGACAACCAACAACATACCAAACAATTTGTATATATAAAATTCTACTCGACAAACTCAAATGTATAAAAACCAAATGCATTCCAGTTTCCAAACAAACTTTGGCAATATCGTTTGGAATATAGGCGTGCTGTTGAATGCCTGTCATAATTGACTGGATTAATGTTTCTCACAAGCGTAGCGAATCCGAAATTAAATCAAAAAGGGAGATATTAATTTTTCTCTCTTTGTACAATGGAAAACAAATTGAGTATTAATTTAAAGCTTCTGCTACGCCGTAATCTGAATTGATTTTCGAATTTGTATTTTGGATCGTTTGTACAGAGTTATTATCTATACATATAATAAAAATGTAACCGATCGCTGTCTGTACATGGAAGATATATGAGAAAAAATACTATTAGGACCTATATCAACGCAAATAGAACCCAAAACAATGATTGTTACAATTTTTTTCTGTTTGTCTGTTTGTCTGTTAGTCTGTGCGTTTGTTCACGCTAATCTCAGAAACGGCTTATCCGATTTAAATATGGTTTTCACTAATATATTGCGGTAAGCTTCACTTAACATTTAGTGTTTGTTTCATGTCAATCGGTTCATAAATAAACAAGTTATGCCAATTTAAAGAATCACATCGAACATTCGTTAATTTACTACGAAATCTTATAGAAGCAGAGATTTTAACAGGTTGCGGAATAGCTGATAGTGTTTTTATTCCTTGGATTTCTGTCATTCTAAACAATCTTTCGTTTAGTTTGAAACGAGTCCAGTTTCCAGTGAGCCTATGTTTTGCCATGAATAATTAATAAAGCCCAAGGTAAGACACTAAAAGTTGTGGGTGTGGATCTAAGTATGAGCTGTTTTTCGCACGGTCAGCTTTATGTGGCTCTATCGCATGTTAGCATTCCTAGCAGCCTGTATGCTTTGATCCCTGATGGTTATACGTCTAATCCATCCATCCATACATATTATAAAAGGATTTGTCCTGACTGACTGACAGACAACGTACAACCTAAACCGCTGATCGTAGCGACTTGAAATTTGGAGGGTCTGTTTGTCTTAATGTCTAGAAGTGTACTAAGAAAGGGTTTTTAAAAATTCAATTTTAAGTGTATGAAAAGGGATGAAAACGATTGTATGAAACGCCTTCATTTTTCAACTTACAGCTTTGAAATTTTGTTTTGGAATACTTTTGTTTAAATAAAAAATACGCTCATAATTTTTTTTTAACTGGGGTGGATTTATAGGGGTGAAATAAGGGATGAAATATTGTATGGAAAGATCTTTGCTTTTGAAGTTGGCGACTTGAAATTTGGAGGGAGGGGAAAGGGAGGGGGAGGAAGAGGAAAGGAAGGGAAAAGTGAGAGGAAAGTGCGGGGGTAGTGAGGGGAAAGTCAGGGGAAAGGGAGGGGAAAGCCAGGTGGAAATCGATTGCCTTTGTCTTTCGGTGGTACTGTGTATGGACTGGACTGCCACGCAGAGGTCGCGGGTTCGATTCCCGCTCAGTGCAAATATTTGTAGCATGAACATGTTTAAATGCATTGGTCTGGGTGTTTCTATGTATAATATGTATGTATTTACAAAAATAAAAGTATTTAAGTATGTTTATCCGTATTCTAGAACCCATAATACAAGCATATAATATGCTTACTTTGGGTCTAGATGGCGTTGTGTAAAAAAAAGGAAAAAAGAAAAAGGGAACTCAGGGGGATGTGAGGAGCCAGTGAAGGGCAAGTGAGGGGCAAGTGAAGGGCAAGTGAGAGGTAAGTGAGGGGGAAGTATGGGAAAGTGAGGGAAGTGAGGGCAAGTGAAGAGTCAGTGAGTGGTAAGTGAGGGGTGAGTGAGTGGGAAGTGAGGGAAAGTGAGGGAAAGTGAGGGGAAGTAGGGAGAAAGTGAGGGGAAGTGTGGGGAAAGTGAGGGAGATGGGAGGGAGACGGGAGGGGAAGGGTGGGGAAGGGGGAAAAGGTGAAAGAAAATGAGGGAAAGGGGAAAGTTATTGTAGTGAAAATTTGCTTTTGTGTATTGTATATTGTTTTACGGGGGATATCTTTAGGTAGGTAAAAGAGGGTTTGTAAGAATGGTGATGATGAGATTAGAAATAGTATGCTAAACAGTATTTAAACAATATAAAAATGTCTATTGAAAAAACGATATTCATGCGAGCGAAGCCGCGGGCAAAAGCTATACATATATAAAAACGAAAGGTCACTCACTCACTCACTCATCTCATCACGAAATCTCAAAAACTACAAGTGCTAGGAGTTTCAAATTTTGGAAATAGGTGCTCTCTAAGACGGGATTTTGCGAAATTCATTTCCCTGGAGTATAAAGGGGAACAAAATTTGTATGAAGCTTCTATAGTTTTTAAACGGGAGTTTTGATAATACTAAACTAGGAACTATTCTTATTAAGTGGAAAAATAGGAGTGGCAAGTTTCGTTAAACATCGCAAAATTTCGCCTGTTTTAGGGGTAGCGGGTGAATAGATTTAAATCGGATTCGCCTTAGAGACGGATTATACTGATATTTATTACTAATACAGTGTACTATTGCCGTAAGATTAGGTAAGAAATATTCTCATACAGGCACACATCTGAATTTTCACGCGAACGAAGTCGCGGGCAACAGCTATTTCCTAATAAAATACTAGGATTGGAATTTATTTATTCGATTTAGGTATTTACTAAGCTCAGTATAATAATACTTTACGTTTACCTTCTGATCCGGTATTTTGTGCAGATATCATACATCTTTATAGCTTACCTTCTTTGTCTTCTTTTTTTCTGATAATGATAATCTTCTGATGACCTTGGTCAGCGGATTAAAACAGACCCAACAGACAATTACTGACGAGAATACTTGGCTTATAAACGTCAAGAAAATGTTAAAAACTTAAATTTAATGAAATATTTACACTCACCTTTAAGTCTAAACCTTGATCGATCACTCATCCATTGAATAAAAGCGTCTCAACAATACTTATGGTATGCATAATATTATGTAGATTCAAACGGATATTGTAAGTAAGATATATATTCACGGTAATGTGGGCTTCCATTTGCAATGTGCACATTTTATGCAGTTATTGCAAAGGCAGCGCTCGAACCGGATTGCAAAGTGATCTCATTAGAATGCTGAAATATTTACTGCTGTGAACATTATTTTTGTGTATTTTTTAGTATTATGTGTCTAGCAACTCTGTGTTGACCTTGTTTTAAATATTAAAGTTGAACTTTAACTTTACGAATCAAGTCGCGGATGACAGAACGGTTAATATCTCTTGACCTTTGAACAACCCCTTGGACAAAAGTTATAATGATAGTTAGATCTTTTGGTACAAAATCATCATTTTATTTTTGCTGCATTCTATTATGCTGTTAAAGCAAATTTTTAATATCAGTTTAATTTTCGCACATACAGCATTTTGATCGAATTGCAATTGCAAAAACCAACCTCATCACATAATTTTAGACTAGTGCAGTTTTAAAATAACGTTTTGAAATTTTAATATTTAATTTAAAACTAGTGTAGATACTAAAGTAGATTCATAAAACGTTTGGATTATTTTTACAAAGTAGTCAGGTAATAGCAATAATAAAAAGAACATTTAAATAGTTTTCTTATAATATATGTATTTGATATTATTACTATAATCGAAGTATATAGCTTTGTCTATAGAATGTGCTGCCAATTGCTAAAGCAAGTTTGTTTAGGTTAATTCTGGGTAGATGAATATACATCTTGGCCAGGCTAGTCCAGTAAGTTATTTAAAAAAGCCTTGCTATACTTAATACCCTCCTATAAATATGCATTCAGTTGAATCCAACGCATCCATTTAAATCAATCAACGAATAAGTAACTTGATTAATTTGCAAAAGCATCCACAGATAAAAATTTTGTCCAAAACTGAGCTGCTTAATAAGTAAAACAGAATAATCATAGAATGCGCTTTTTTTTCGCAACCGAGGTGAGGAGGAGGTGAGGTGGATCGCTCGTTGCGAGTCAAAAGGCTTGATGGTAAAGGTGAAATTTCCAAATAAATTGCGTCACTGCCAATAGTGCGAAATGAAAGTGCTTTTAATGGGCGCTTAATAGAGTTAATGGTCGATGGAGGCCTATATAATAAAGTATTGAGGAAATATCTTCAACAGCTCACTTATGTGTCTGAGGGTTTAAATAGCTAGTTTTATATATTATTTTATTTTTACTACCTTGATAGTACATTTAGAGAAAAAAATGTCCAGAAGTTAAATGGTCTGTGTATGACAGAATCTCATTAACCTTTTGTAAAAACGTATTTATTTTAATTTAAGTATTAGAATCACATTTGAAGTAGCTTGGTAAGCTTAAGGCGATCTGTATTTAGTCTTCAGCTTATAAAAATAAATTTTGTAATAAGAATTTTGAAATTAGCCGAATCAGAGGACTAAGAAATATACGTACCTACGTAAAGCTGACATGTTCAGGTGATAATTATCTACAGCTAGAAAAGATTCGATGTATCTTACATTCGTCGTAATCGTTTGTCACCCTTCTTAGCCCTTTCAGCCAAAAGCGCGACCAAAGTTCGATCAAAAATACTTTATGATACCTACAAATAGATTTAGGTATAATATTTTCCCTGAAAAATACTCCCAATATTCTATTGAAATTAACAGAAAATATGTAAACATTTACGTAATTATGCATCTAAACGAAGGACTTACGACTTAATGCCCCAAGACTTACTTAAATAAAGGGCCATTTTGTCAATTGTAATTCGAAGATCGACGATGGCCTTATTACGGATTCATAATAGACACTCCATGGCCGCAAATTGCTATCACCCAGTGACTACGAGGTCTATCGATTTCTACTGAACTTCTTATTGTTAAACAAATTGGATCCGGACATTTTGTTTAGCAACGACCTCGGAGATCTAAACGGGTTCCAATGAAGGAAAAACGTAAAAGGTACCGCGAGATGAAGGTTCATTTGGTTTTACAGAAACATGTTTCATCAAAAATTACACAGGATCCAACATAAATTGCTTTATATATTTCTGCCTACCCCTGCGGGGAAAAAAGAAAGAAAGAACAAAACATTTATCTGACATAGACAAAAGAAAAAAAAGTTACATATGTATTTACTAAATTTAAACAATTCATTAATTTGTAGATTTAATCAGCATTACTAAATATGTGTTCTTGAATTTTTTTAAACCAAAAGTTTGTAAAATTTAACCGTACTTTAAAATTTTATAAAACATACAAATTTTACTTCTTAATCTACACGAAAAATTCACAATTTGCGGGTAACAAAATTGTATAGTATTTCAAAGAAAAATAATGCATAAAATGGTAATGAAGTTACTATTAAAACTTCCACAAAAACATGGCTTCAAATTATACTGGCTGTATGGTACTTCGGGACGTCAAAGGTGTTGCTTTAAAGTCAATTACTTTTGCCTCGTATCACCCGAACTCAAAGGTGAACATAGCTTTACAAGTTGTGAAAGTATGTATTTTGATAACGATCGTGTTTGTTGAAATGATTTCAACAGCTGTTTCAAGTTATTAAGGCTGTTATAACTTCTGTTTTGTTTGATCTTGAAGTTTACTCGATATCATAAAGTCTGTTTTCATAACTGTTTATTTAATTGTATGAAACATGAAATATTTATGTATAAACTACCTTATGTACAATATTCTGTGACAGAATCTCTAGAAAATATTCTATAGAATATATTAATATTGTGAAATTCCAGCAGATAGTTGGGAGGAGCGTGCTCGTCTGAGACCGGAATGGCGCAACACTGTCCACAAAAGAGTGGACTCATACGAAAGCAAGCGTGTAGAAGATCTCGAAGCAAAGCGCCAAATACGAAAGATTCGACCAAAGCCCTCCTACAATTATACACTGAACTCGGCTGGCCAGCTTTATTGTACGCCATGTGACCGAACGTTTAAGTCGAAGTTTGGTTTTGCCAGCCACATTAGAGCCCATCACAATTACGACCCGGAATAGACATTTAAGGAGTCGCCTTAGCCGAACACGGCTTGGACGACATGATGATGAGAAAATATAGTATTTAATCACATTAATATGCAGAAGATTCTTGTTCCTACATAATGATGCAGAAATAAAAAATGTTGCCTAAAAATGTTTGTATAAAGAATTATACAAATATAAGACTGTGTTTTAGTCATTTATCCCCAGTTGTCATGTATATTGTGATTTCAAATATGTATTTGACCTATAAAATAAAAATAATGTAAAATAATATACAATTTTATAGCTATTTACTTATGTAGGTGATACTTACTTTGGTTCTTGATAGCGTTGTGTAGTTACTGCGTTATTATTAATTAATTAACGAATATTTAAATTAGTATATTTAACCTAAAATTAACTCTACAATAAACTCTTCATTAACGTGTATGTTGATAGTCCAAATTGATCTTTTGGCGATTCGTTGAATTTAAACTTTGTATAGCGAAAATCGGTGATTATACTATTATTTTGTACTGTAAAAGTCATTGAAAATATTAAAGAGCTTATAAACAAGGTTATCATTTTGCATCAACTATGGATTCGACCTCACGAGGTCGCTACACCGACATACTTGTCCTTCATTTCTTCAACACAGACTCGGAGATTATTCATCCCATTATCTATGAACTGAAACTCAATCGCCATTGTGTTTATGAACAATAGCCAACTTTACTGATCTTAGTGATCTTCGTTCGAAGTTCTAGACTTTATTCATTATTGAGTGCATATTTAATTGCCGTGAGGTCTTCGGATTTGAATACAGAACTAGCTCATCGCTTTTCGCGACCGCTGTAACAGGCAACTTAGGAAGAGGCAGTAGCGTTACGTGTTCATCAATTATTATTACCTTACTACGGTCAGTGACCCGTCTGGCAAACGTAGTAACTGTGTCAAACATCATAATTTGAGTGAGGCATTTGCCTTGCAGTGAACGTCTTCCGAAAATGTGTACGATATTTATTGCGTAAGTATTTATAATTAAAAAGCATCTGAATAAAACATAACTTCACGCTTTTTTTAGGAGGTAGGCAGAATTATATTTTACCTACATGAAAGATAATTTGCCTTGTAAGAAAACGAGTCTAATATCACCAAATTAACTTATCAAAATGGCTTCAGTGCCTGATAGTAAGTATTATGTGGGATACAGAAGCACGTTTTATTACACACTATTGTTCGTTTTAATAAAAATAATCAGCCAGAACGTTTACGAGATATCGCTATGTGAAACCGTTTTTCATTCTATTTTCTCGTTCGGCTTTAAGCTCATCCTTAAATTTATTACTACAGATCATTTAATTAGCAGAATAATTCTACAATTCTATAATTATATGTGCTTTTAAGTAATTTATAGTACAAATCGTGATACTTACTTGAAGGAAAAGCGTGGTAGTATGGTTTTAGATTTGAGGTTCACTGTTCAGTAGTCAATGTTCTAAATCAATCATCTTTTCTTTTTGACACCGGGTCTTTTAAGCGGGGTTTAAAAAAGTATATTATTCTTGGAGCAACTTTGTAGATTTAATAATAGTTCCATAGCTTTAAATCAAATAGGTACCTCAATAATTAGTTTAGGTAACCACCTTTTTGTTTTCCTTATATCAGATTTATTTAATATAGTCCTGTCAATCCCTCGTTAATGGTAAAATCACCTAGAGTAGCCGAAGTCTTAATACAATATTATTAATCTCTTCAGTCTATTATATGATCAGGATTAGTTAGACTTCACATTAAATAGCTAAGCATTAACTTCATAATTCCAATGAATAATTATGTGTTATATAAATTTCTATATTTCTTTTGATAGAAGAAGAAAAAGAGACACGGTGAAAGAGGGAGGCTTAACTTATTATGTGCCTAGGAGCAGATCTACTAGAGACAATGTTATTGAATGAAATGTTATTTTTATTGTGTGAGATATTGTAGCATACGAGAGATTAAGAAATTGTAGCATAACGATCTCGATATCATAAGAATTGGAGGAATAAGGCACTAGACAGAGAAGCTAGAAATAAATTGAAAGAGTGATTGAAGACTGTAGCCTCGCAATGTAACAGTCGACTTATTCGTCAACTCGATCATGAGAATCCACGGTCGTCCACGTGACCGAGTCGGGAAGATTAAATATTTATACGTTGAAAAGAAAAATAAATAACAATGTGATCTGACTAAGGAGAAACTGGCCCACGCGTAATCCTTAAACGCAATTGCATATTTAGCATTCGTCAATATTCTTTACGTGGGTGGACTGGCACTTTACCTATCATGATTTAGTGCATTTCGATTAAAAGTGAGGTCATTGATATTATACTTAATGTCACCTTGCAAATATTTTGGACAAAGGATAGCAGAGAGTGTGAAATTTGATATTACAGATAAAAATTACCAACATAAATAATTTGAGTCAAATAACAATAGCCGACAAAACAATCAGATATACATGTAAATCTTATGAAAAATATTTATAAAAGTCTAGACAACAAAAACTTGTCAGCCATGAAATGATAATGTGACCTTACAGATAGTTCAGTGACCAGGGGCCATACCACCATCTCTTATAGGTTATTAACCTCTTATCAGTATTATTTTAATATTACTTTGTGTTTTGTCTTTTTCTTTTGTACCATTAGAAACAGGGGTAGAGACAAAGTAAGGTTATAAAAAGATTGTTTTATGAGGTTGTAGGGCCCCAGTAGAGTATTACAGTATACAGTAGTTCTCGTATACAGTAGTTTTTAGTTTTAAATTATATAAAATATGTATTAGTTTATAGTTTTTATTTTGTTATTTATGTATTGAAATTTTATGGGCTCTAAATGCCTGAAATAAATGGTTATTATTATTATTATTATTATTATTATTAAGAAGTTTATAAAAAAATATTATTAAAATACTATAAGTGTTACAATTTAAAGCTGCCAGTGAAACGTTTCTTTAAAATAAATATTAATAAACTAGCTCTGCCTCGCGGCTTCGCCCGCGCGTAGAATGAGTTTTGTCTCCCTCGGGAACCAGACAGATTTGCGGGATAAAACTGATTTTGATGAAAATTTATATGTAGATACATTCGGTGCCGGAAACGGACTATAGGCTAATGAAATGAAATGAAATGAAATGAAATATATGTTTATTCAAATAGGTTAATTAAATTAACACTTATGAACGTCAAAGTTTACAAAATGTCAGCAAATTAACCTACAGCCAGTTCGCTGACGAAGTAGAGCTATGAGAAGAACTGGCAAGAAACTCAGGCCACTCTTTTTAATCGCCAGGTTATTACAATTTTTGTAAGTTACAGTTTCAAGTAGCATGCAAAGTGACGCAGGCAATACACTTAACTCTATAGATACTTAATTACTTACAGCTTTCTATGTTGTAAAGAAAAATTAAAAAGTACAATGTGTGCTTTACAGGCTGCCTCAATTTGCATATTGCTACAAAAGGTCAAGGCAATATGTTAACTGTGATAAACTACTACTTTTAATACTTTTTATCTCGAAGATCGGTCTGGTTCCCTTGGCAGACAAAACACATTTTAGGCGCGGGCGAAGCCGCGAGGCGCATCTAGTTTAAAATAAAATGTTGGAGTTGACGACATAATACAATCGAATTTTTGATTGATTCAATACCTAGTAGTAATCCCAGCAGAGCTTTGAAATCAATCTCAGAGTTTATATATTTTTTGAAAACAGATTATTATTATACTTATAAGTAGGTTATTTTCTCTTTAGAGCGATTTCATTTAATTTGAAGTAAAACCAAACTTAATAGAATTTAACTAGTTCTGTCAATACGTTAGTTACGTTCACGTAAGTACGAACATGAGCATGTTTGTGACACCGAATGTTAGTTAATTTAAATCTTCTATACTAATAAAGCTGAAAAGTTTGTTTATTTGTTTTGTTTAAGTTTGCTAATCTCTGGTACTGCCAGTCGTATTAGAAAAAAATTATCGTATTTGATAGCCAGAGATATTCTCGAAGAAGGCTATAGCTTATTATAACATCACGATAGAAGAGACGGGAGCGGAGCAGTAATGAAATACTTATATTAACGCAGGTGAAACCACGCTGCAGACAACTAGTTCACAAATAACTCGCAGTTTAGATTGGTTTTGGCTTTGTTTAAGAAAACAACAGACTGTTTTAGTGGATTAGGGCGAGTTGTTTTTACGTTAACTCGATCGAGACGTTTACCGCGTTTGGATTTCTGATTGATTAAGAGTTTAGAACGGGCCAATTGGAGCATCGAACGGTATAAACGTGTCGATCGCGTTAACGTAAACCAAATTCGCACTAGGCACTCATACTGTGTAAATTGCATTCGTAGTACATATTAGGTGTTTTTCATTAAAAAACCTGATTAGGTATCCTCGAGTCTGGTATTGTGCCAGGTAAATTGCAATAAGTTAGCCGCTGATACTCCTATCTACCTCTTGAAAGAAATAGCGTGAAGTTTTATGTATTGTTTGAGTATTTCTCGAGTGAGAATAGCTCTCACTATAAACTTATTAGTGGCGTGAACAGATACCGCAGAATCATTTCAGTTAAAACCTTGTAATCACTAATCAGTTGGACTTGGTAATGGGACGCCCGGACAGGAAGGGCGTTCATTAAATAGAATTAACCACGTTCAAACATGGTAGAAGTGCGCCTTAAATGGCCCGTTACAGTTCTACATTTCAGAGGTAAAAGTTTTACTGCTATTTTGAAAATTCAACAATTTCGACTGTTTATAAAAAACTAACTTTCCGCGGGACGGTTTCTTCTTCAGAATTTCAATAACAATTGGTAATCTTGTCGTGAAAACATATTAGTACCCGCGTACAAAGCAGTAGTGGGTCGCTAGTTTCACATTCTTTACGAAATGTAATAAAATCATTAAAGATTGAATAACAATTATTAAAATGGTGGGGATAACATCTACTGATTTTGATCGGCATTTCTATAAACTTTTAGATTGTAAAAACATAGTTATAGTGACATAACTACAATAGTTGGACATACGGTCTCGCGAAGTTTTTTTGTAGATATTGATATGTTCTATAATATTGTAAAACATTTTTTTTTGTTTTATCATAAATACTTTCCGCAGCGCATGCGAGGAAAGATATTTTTTGGGATTTTTTTTTACACCTGTGGTTGGTTTTAGTAGGGATTTCTGAGGATCTCAATTTTTTCTAGTAGTTTTATCTAGTATATACAGCCTATGTTACTCCGTGATAATGTAGCTTTCTAATTTAAATTTGCTATAGTACTAGTGGTCGCCCAGTGGTCAAAATTTGACCCTAAAGTAGGTAAGTTTTGTTTACAAACACAATTATGTGCTAACGATTTTTAACGTCTTTCAACTTAATGATGCGTAGATATTAAAACTAACTTTAACTTCAATTAGAACTAGCCAGAATACAACCAATTGATAGACTTTACCAGCATGGTCCTGCCTTGAATACAAAAGACAAAATGTATCAAAAGTAATTCTTTCCTATTTTCCTAGTCCCACGATGGCCGATCAATCAATCACTTTGATACAGCTATAGTCAATAAACCGTTTCGGGTTAATTCATTGCGGTATTCCTATTACAATTTTATCGTGATATCTACGTGGGATGATCATATAAAACTGTAACATGAAAATAATGTACCACAACCTCATATAGCAATCTTTCTATAACCTTACTTTGTCTCTATCCTTGTTTTATAATGGAACAAAAACAAATGCACACAAAGTAAGATTAAAATAATACTGCTATAAGAGATTTTGGTAGGCTCACTGGTAATCTTAAAATGACAGATGATATAAAAACCTATACTTTAAAATCTGTAAGTAAAAGCTTGTACTAAACGGCAATTCGTAATTCTCATTTGTGCGGTATATTTTAGGTTCGAATTTTATCGAATAAAAGCTTTTTGAAATCAATCGCGGTACAAGAAATATATTTATAAACTATTGCTTCATGTCCGGACTTGCAAATATGCGTCGCGATACTGTAATTACATTCTAGCTAGACTCAACAAGTGAGATTCGATTAAACGAACAAAAGCGGCATAAGTTTACAAACGATAGCGAAGTTACTTTGTAATTTTTCCGAAGCCAATGAAACGTCGGCGATGAAACAAAATGACCAAATTCCACCCAGCACAATAGGTCCCATCTTTCAAATACCTAAGCAATTTATTGTTAGGTAATATATCTTCAGTGTGTTCAAGACGGAGAAAGGTTCAGAAAGGGTAAAAATTCATAATATAACCTTACAAATTTATATAAGTCACCTTATTTTGCTATATATTTGACCTCCCGAGGAAACATACAGGTAAGTATTTTTTCAGTGACGGCAAACATAAATTTGCTGCTCAATAAGTTGAAATATGTGAGCCGATTGGTCAATGTTTTCTTGACGAATATATTTCGAAATGTTTTGTTTAGGTACGTGTGTAATAATATCATAAATATTTGTTTCTGTGATAAATTAATAGTGATATATGTATATTATAGCATTTCCTTATGATTTAGGTAGTTATTTTTTTTACTCAAAGTGTTTTTGGAAGCTCTTGTTCTGCTTGTCCTATAATTTAATAACATTTAAATAGTTTAAACTAAATGAAAAGCTGAAACTATGTGCTAAAAACTGTAGAAATAACATCTATACATATAATAAAAATGTAACCGGTCGCTGTCTGTACATATGGAAGATATATAAGAAAAAAAAATATTGGGACCTTTATCAACGCAAATAGAACCCAAAACAATGATTGTTACAATTTTTGTCTGTTTGTCTGTTTGTCTGTGCGTTTGTTCACGCTAATCTCAGAAACGGCTTATCCGAATTAGATATAGTTTTCACTAATACATTGTGGTAAGCTTCACTTAACATTTAGTGTTTGATTCATGTCAATCGGTTCATAAATAAAAAAGTTATGCTAATTTAAAGAATCACGTCGAACATTTGTTAATTTACTACGAAATCTGATAGAAACAGAGACTTTAACAGGTTACGGAATAGCTGATAGCATTTTTATTTTTCGGATTCCTCTTATTCTAAACAATCTTCCGTTTAGTTTTAAATGAGTCCAGTTTCGCGATGACAAATAATAAAGCCCAAGGTCAGACAACTAAAAGTTGTGGGCGTGGATCTAAGTATCAGCTGTTTTTCGCATGGTCAGCTTTATGTGGCTCTATCACGTGTTAGCATTCCTAGCAGCCTGTATGCTTTGATCCCCGATGGCTATAAGTCTAATCCATACATCCACACACCCAAACATATTATATAAGGCTTTGTCCTGACTGACTGAGTGACTAACAGACAATGCACAGCCTAAACTGCTGGTCGTAGTCTAAATGTTTAGAGGTTGTACTAAAAAAGGGATTTTAAAATTTAATTCCTAAGTGTGTGAAAAGGGATGAAATCGATTGTATGAATCTTCTTCACTTTTTAACTTACAGTTTTGAAATTTTATTTTGGAATACTTCTATTTAAATAAAAAATATCCTTATAATTTTATTTTAACAGGGGTGGGTTTAGAGTGGTGAAATTAGAGATGAAATATTCTATACAAAGATCTTTAGCTTTTGAAGCTAGCGACTTGAAATTTACAGGGAGGGGGAGGGAGGGAAAGGAGGGAGCAAAAGGAGGAATTGAGGAGAAGGAGGAAGGGAGGGGAAAGTGAGAAGGAAGTGATGGGGAAGTGAGAGGAAAGTGATAGGGAAGTGAGGGGGAAGTGAAGAGGAAGTGTGGGGGAAATACGGGAGAAGTGAAGGGAAAGTCATGGAGAAGTCAGAAGGAAGTAAGGGGAAAGCCAGGGAGAAGTGAGGGAGAAGCGAGAGGAAAGTGAGGGGAAGTGAGGGGGAAGTGACGGCAAATTGAGGGGAAGTGAGGGGGCAGTGAGAGGGAAGTGAGAGGGAAGTGAGGGGGGAGTGAGGGGAAGTGAGGGGAAGTGAGGGAGGGAGTGAGGGGAAGTGAGGGAGACGGTAGAGGAAGGGAGGGGAAAGGAACACGAAAAGTAAGGAGTTCTCGAATGGTGGAAAAAGGGAGGGGAAGGGATAGAATGCGATAGGAAGGGAGAGGAAAGGATGAAAAGGAAGGAGAAGGAAGGCGGAAGAGAGGGGTAAGCGAGGAGGCAAGGTAGAGGGAAGTGGTGGAAAGGGCAAGAGATGCTGGAGGAGGGGCAAGGGATGCTGAAGGAGGTGAAGAGGAGAAGGGGGAGGGGAGGAGAAGAAGGGGGAAACTGTGGAGAGTGGAGAAAAAGTGCAATAGGGAAGAAGGGGAAGGGGAAAGTTATTGTAGTGAAAATTTGCCTTTGTGTATTGTATATTGATTTACGAGGGATATCTTTAGATAGGTAAAAAAGGATTTGTATGAATAGGAGATTAAAAATAGTATGAAAAACAGTATTTAAACAATATAAATATGTCTATTGGAAAAAACGACATTCACGCGAGCGAAGCCCAAAAGGTCACTCACTCACTTATCACAAATCTCAGAAACAACAAGTGCT
This sequence comes from Parascotia fuliginaria, assembly GCA_963082885.1. Taxonomy (NCBI): domain Eukaryota; kingdom Metazoa; phylum Arthropoda; class Insecta; order Lepidoptera; family Erebidae; genus Parascotia; species Parascotia fuliginaria. The sequence goes on along the minus strand of OY720180.1, from coordinate 4,200,071 downwards.
AGGAATTTCAAACTTTGCATTGTCATTCCTTTTAGAATATAGGTGCTCACTTAGACGGAATTTTGCGAAATCCATCCCCTAAGGGGGTATAAAGGGGTGGCAAAGTTTGTATGAAACTTCTATAGTTTTTATAGTAGGATTACCAAATTACTAGAAAATACCCTTTTTTTAATATTCAGAAAACACCCTTATTAAATGGGCAATTAATAAGAGTCGCAAGTTTGTGTGAAAGTGGTTTGTCAGTTTTAGCTGTAGCGGGTTTAAACTGGATTCGCCATAGAGACGGACAATACTGATACAATGGACGATTGCCATAAAATCAGGCACGCAATATTCTCATAGAGGCACCCATCTGAATTTTCACGCGAACGAAGTCGCGGGCAACAGCTAGTCAATGGATAAAGATAAACTTCACGATTGAAAAATAGACATTACCGTTAGATTGATGCGTTCTCAGTTTTGGTCTTTAGAGTATTGAACCCATATTATATATAATTGATTTTCTCAGCGTACCAATAAACCTTCGCAAGTACACGTCAAGATATATGGAGGGTTTTAAATAGTTTTTTCTGAGCCCTAAAATGCCCATAACTCTTAATTTTCTTTGAAGATTTAGTTGATGTTTCTTTTTAAGTTGGTTTCAGATAAATCTTACTAAACAACAACGTTGTCTCGTCGAGCTTTAATGTCTATTTTTTTACTAAAAGGATAACCCACTTATTCGCCATTGTCAGAAGTTACAGCTAGGGTTAACAGCGAACAATCCTTATCAAGACCTAGGTATGTACTCGAGAGTCACGGAGTCTGCTAAACCTGTTCCGCACCAAATTTCATTAGAAGTAAAGGCATTAGTAATATTAGTTCTACTATTACGTTAATAATAGTGAAAAACTAAAAAAAAAATAAAATTACTCGCAGATTTTCGAATCCAATCACTTTCTATTTTATGTACGATCTGTATAAACAGACACACGAGCATATTAAATACGTAGCAATAATTAAACTGTTTTGCATTGTCTGATAATACATACTTCGCCGTCAGATTTTATAAAAATATAAGACGCGGTCAAAATTCAGGTTTTATAACATTATAAAAATTGTAATCTTTTTTGATGAACTTATGAACAAGTCGAAATGTCGTATAATTTTATTGCGAAGTTACAAACTTGAAGTACTATACATTATATTACATAATTTTTAAATATAATTTATTTGCATTTTAGATTAGTTAAAAAGTGAAAAAAAAAAAACATTTGGCTTCACTTCGTCCGTCCAAATATTCATGCTTATAGGTCAAGTCAGCATCGTATACCAACTTTTATGTGCTGTTAGAATACAGAAAATTAAAAACTCTGTGTTTTTCTCTATTTTATAAATCCGATTTTATGTAAGCGTATAAAGGAGAAGTTTTAAGAAGGAGTAGGTAATATTATTATGCTCTACCTTTCATTGAATAATTTTACAATTACACGATGAAATAAGGGATAAAATTACAGTTCCTGCCATTAATCTGTGGCTTTGCCATGAGCGTTTTCCACACCGGTGACAGCGTCAACAATAATTTTGCGAAAAAGAACAGCGCCTCTAGTGGTATTTCTTAGAACTAATTATTGACTGGCCTGTTGGCCTAGTAGTTAGTGACCCTGACTGCTAAGCCGGAGGTCGTGGGTTCGATTCCCACCCAGGACAAATCTTTGTATGATGAGCATGATTGTTTGATCTGTGTCTGGGTGTAATTTATCTATATTATGTATGTATTTACAAAAAAAAAACACGTATACAAGTAGTATATCAGTTGTTTAGTACCCATAACACAAGCAAATATAATTGCTTAATTTGGGACTAGATGGCGTTGTGTGAATGTGGTAGAATATATATAGGACTTTCCCTGGTGTGGGATAACATGCTGGTATGATGATAAGGTATAAAATATATCAAAGAGTTTCATTCCACAGATTTATACCTATATAATAATTATGAATATCGCAAAGCATGTAAATTTTTGCACTTACATTAAGCAGAATTTGTAACAACGTTAAAACCTGGTAGCGTCCATCCCCTTATTCTCACATAAATTGTGTTAAAGGAAAGTTTATTTGCATATAATATACTTATTGTAACACATACCAGTTCATACAATTCAATGCTCCACTTGTCTTAATTTAGACTGCAAAATATTTTGATATGCTTATTGTAATCGACCTTGCGCTGGCTAATTTTAATAAATTAATGTGTAAAATTTTAACCTTAGAATGGTTGAACTAGTCAGAATACTTTTCTTTATTACCGACAGTGGCAGACGAGCTAACAGCCCACGTAAATGCTAACTGTCACTCATGGAAGACTTGCAGAGTCCCTTACATTTCTCCTGCATTGCCAGGGACTCTGCGAAGCCGCTGCCTACCGTGAAGGGAGTGGTGAAAGAATTAGAAATAAAGGGGAGAAAATTTAAACTCTCTCAGAATACATCCCAGAGTACTATCAACTACGTTGAGTTCGTACCTTGAACACCGAAATAGATCACTGCATTGTAGATACATACGTCATTCATTTATTATTCATTCATCGGTAATTAAATAATCTCGTAAAATTTTTATATTTAAAAATATTTTCTAGCAATTTCTTCACCTTGCACTGGTTAAACTTAAATCTTTTATTTCCTTGTTTTAATAAAATTATGCAGTCATACAAACATTTTACACATGTGCAGCGTACACATATAGGGCACACAATACTTATCATATTATATTCCATAGAATAATGTAAATGGAAAATAAAAATAACCAATTTATTTTACTATACTCGAAAAGAGCAATTTGGCTCGCCCTTTTATGCACCCTATTAAGGTTTTCGTACCTCAGAATAATGTAACTGTATAAAATGCTCGTATGTGTAGGAACAGGTAAACATGTCGTGTATATGACTGTAATTTCTCTTATTAATGTTTGTAAAAAAAAGTAATGTACAGGACAAGGTAGGACACAATGTTCTCTTACCTATCTCTAATTAGTCTTAGATAAACAACTAGCTATTGCCCGCGACTTGATCGTGAAAATTTAGATGTGTGCCTGTATGAGCATATTGCCTGGTTGATCTTACAGCAATCGTACATGCATCAGTAATAATCAGTATATTCCGTCTTTATGGCGAATCCCATTTAAATCTATTCACCCACTTTCACTAAAACTGACTGAAAATTTCACAAAACCTTGCGACTCTTATGTTCCCAATTAATGAGAGTAGCTTCTAAATATTAAAAAATGAGTATTTTCTAGTAATTTGGAAATCCTACTATAAAACCTATTGAAGTTTCATGCAAACTTTTGAGGATGAATAGGTAGGTATATCCTAAAAGGAACCTCCATGCAAAATTTGAGACTTGTAGTTTCTGAGATTTCGTGATGTATATATATACCTACATGAGCTTATAATATTAACACTAGTTATTTATTGATCACTGATATTGAATTATTTGTCAATTATTGCGAAGTGAATACTAATCTTCCTGCGTCACAAAAGGCAATAAATAATAGATTACGGTACGGAGAGAAATTCTCGATTTTCTCTACTAAATACCTATGCATGTATTATTATTAGATATTTATCGAATTAAGAAGGGAAGAAATTATCGAATTAACAGTGGTTTAGAAGAGTTTAGAAGTGAAACACAAAAAACAAAAAAGCAGACAAAATTTACAAAACATATATCAGGGTCCTTATTTCGAATAAACTAAGCCCAGTAAAACAAATAGCCTCAGGGACACAACATGCTGACCATGTTAGAAATTGATTGAAGTAGTGAAACTTACCAATCACTTATTTGTAAAGTAGCCCCCAATTATTTCGTTAAAGTGGTTTCGTGATTGGTTTCTGGGGAGTTGAAGTTTAATGCATTTTATGAGCGTTCAACTCATAAGTTCTAAACTTTTATAATTGAATAAACGTGCCTTTGGGATTAATGATGGTATGTTGTGTATCGTTGAGCAGCTTTGTTTATGTTTAGCACATTAGCCAGAATACCGCAGTGGAATAGGTTGGTCATATTAGGGTCGGGAGGCCTTTAACCTGCAATGAGGGTGTTTAGGAAAATGTTCGCCATCAGTTGGCGCTATTTCAACTGTCACATTGGGCCAATCAGGGGCTAACTTTCAAAAAGCGCTTGACAGCTAGACCTGACGCTTCGGTGTTGCATCATGGGCGCCATTTTAGAAAACCCTCTCAACAATTTTCTTTTGTCCATATGCACGTAAATTATTCATTTTGTAAATTAAATATTAAAATTGCCGAAATGAATACTGAAAAATATTTGTTTCGATAGCGCTGTCAAAATGGAAGAAAATTTTCCGAAACAACCTCATTGGATGATAAAGGCTAAATAAAAAAAAATACATGAGATAGGCCACTCACTGACTAGACTAATGTTATGTAATATTGTTTGTGCCAATATCTTATTGTATAGACCATAAAATTTCCTTTGCATATCACAAAACAATAATGTCAATTTTTGATTGCAAGTAACATAATATGTACAGTGACAGTCGTCATTGTCATAATGAGTCTTATTGAGTTTTAATTTCGATAGATTGTTTCCTAAAAGTGGTAAAGCAAGTATGTGGTCGCCTATATACCAACACGCAGGGGGTGGTCTATTTTAATTGAATATATCATTATAAGACCTTGATTGCATGGCCTAATTTTGCGATAGGGCTGGATTAAGGTCTACATGACGAAACTAATGGAGCTTAAAAGCGAAAGTTCGCTCATTTATTCACTAAATACGAAATTTTGAAACTACTTGTCCTATGAAGCTTTAGTTGATAGGTCATTTAGGTAAAAGACGACAGATAAGAACCGATTATGCTAGACAAAAGCTAGTATAATTTTACTATAATTACTAGGCTCAGTAATTATAGCAAAATTTCAAATTATATATATTGTAGAAGATGTAGATGGTCTCAGGGTGGTAAAAGAGTGGACTGTATTTGGTAACAACTGGTTTACTTCAAATAAGAAAAATACGTTACATTAAAATAATAAAAGAAATAAAATATGTGAGCGCGCGACATGCGGCTTGCGATACTGTCGTCCGAGAAGTGTTGAAGGCGAGCGCGCGCGGCGCGGCGCGGGCCGCGCGCGTCTGCTTACGTTGATAGCTATGTATAGTTATGTACCAGCGCGCCGGGGTGCGCTGTGTCGTAGACATACTGCCGGGCCGCACTTTAGTCCACTAGTGGACACAGTCTGTTGAACGCTCGACGGATGGTTCCTGCTTTCGTTTTGACATCGGCCACCCGCGCTATGCCGTCGGCACCTGGATACAATTTCACTATACGACCCAGGCGCCAGTGAAGTGGCGGTAGCGCGTCGTCCTTGATGATGACAAGCATGCCTTCTGTAATTGATCCTGTAGATTTCTTCCACTTCATCCTGGTCTGCAGCTCTGAAATGTATTCTTTGTAAAATCTTTTCCAGTAATGCTGACGTAATTGCTCAATACGTTCATGTCTAAGTAGACGCATTGGGTCGCAATCACTGACCTGTGGGTATGGTAATACAGTTTGAGTTCGACCTATGAGAAAGTGAAACGGTGTGAGACATGTAAGATCAGAAGGATCAGCTGAGAGTGGGGTCAATGGTCTGGAATTTAGAATACCTTCGATTTGCACAAGTGTTGTATACATCTCTTCGTAAGTGAGATGTGTTTGATTTAAAATACGATATAAATGATATTTAGTAGATCGCACTCCAGACTCGTGCAAACCACCGAAATGAGGACTCCAGGGAGGATTGAAATGAAATGTAATGCCTTGCTCTGCGGCTGCAGCACTTATACTCTCATGATTTTGTGAAATAAAGTTACCTATTACTCTCGCAGCACCCACAAAATTAGTACCGTTATCTGAATAAATGTGGGACGGTTTTCCTCTACGAGACATGAAACGGTTTAATGCCAATATGAACGCTTCCTTAGTAAGCTCTGTAACAAGTTCCAAATGAACAGCCTTGACAGTGAAACATACAAAAATGCAAATATATGATTTGATTAGTTTAGCTCCACGTCCCTTCTTGGTGCTTATCATCACTGGTCCCGCATAATCAACACTAACGTGAATAAAAGGGAAGTCTGCCTGCATGCGAGGTTGTGGTAGGTCACCCATAATAGGCGTGACAGTTCTACCTTGGTATCGTCTGCATTTGACGCAAGCTGAAACGATTTTACGTGCGAGGTTGCGCCCTCCCAGGGGCCAGTAAGTCTCCCTTATATTTGAAAGTAGTAACTGTGGACCAGCGTGTAGTAATGACGTATGAGTTTGATTGAATATAAGTTTACAGATATGATTTTTTGATGATAACAATATTGGATATTTCTTATCATAATTGAAGTTTGAGTTAGATAACCTTCCACCTACTCTAATTAGATCATTTGAATCAATGAATGGATGAAGTGATGATAATTTGTGTTTAACTGGTAAGTTACTGTTTTGTTTTAGTTTAATGAATTCGTCTTTAAATGAAGTTTGTTGTGAAACTTTTAATAAAATGTTTTTTGCGTGTATTATTTCTTGTGTATTGAGAAATTTATGTGAATGTATGTTTTGTTTTCTACAATTGTTTATAAATCTTAAAATATATCCAGTTACACGTAAGAGTTTGTTAAAATTGGAAAAATTGAAAATAAATGAGCTCTCACTTTGCGCAGTGAAACATTGTGTTGTGTGTAATGATGACGTCATGGTTTGCCTAGTTTCAGGCAGGTCAGTAAGTTTTACAGAACCAGCTTGTTGTGGCCAGTGGCTTTCATCATTCCTGAGAAACTGCGGTCCTGAAAACCATAAGTCATTTGTAATAAGTTGGTGTGCATGCATACCCCTGCTGATAAGATCAGCTGGGTTTGTTTGTGTAGGTACATATCGCCATTGATTATAACCACTCTGTTGAATTTCAATGACCCGGTGATTCACAAATGATTGAAGTTTGTGTGGTGATGATTTTAACCATGCTAGCACAATCATTGAGTCACTCCAGAAAGTGCAGCGTTGAATACGTTCAGTGTTACGTAATGAGGACATGACTTTCTTACATAGTCTTACAGCTGTGACTGCTGCTAATAATTCGAGGCGCGGGATGGTCAACTGTTTAAGCGGAGCCACTCTGCCTTTAGCTGTAAGCAGTTGTGTGTGTACTGTGTTATCTAATTGTATAGTGCGTATGTATATGCATGCACCGTAGGCGCTTTGTGATGCGTCACAAAACACATGTAGTTGTATTTTTTCGTTTGTATTACGAAATACACGTCTACTTAAAATTAATTTATTTAATTGCGGTAAATATGAAACAAACTGTGTCCATTCTGCTTGAATGTCGTTGGGAACTTGATCGTCCCATGAAATTTGTTTTTGCCAAATTTTTTGCATTATTTGTTTGGCTTTTAAAGTACAAGGGCTGATTATGCCAATTGGGTCAAATATTTGCCCTATTGCTGAGAGAATGGTACGTTTTGTATTTGTAAGTGATGTGTGATTGAGAGTAATTGATATTTTGATTGTGTCTTCTTTAGTATCCCAATATATACCTAAAGTTTTCGATGATTCACTGTCACCCAGATGTACTGTGCCTATTTGTGATTGTTGAAACTGTAAGTCACTTAATAATGTTTGATGGTTTGACTGCCACTTTCTGAGATTAAACTTGGCTGTGTGTAGTGTGTGATAAACTTGTCTCGTTATCCTGTACAATAACGTTTCGTCATCGCAACCGGTAACAAGGTCATCATAATAAATATCATGGATAATTATTTCAGACACCTTTTCATCTTGACAATTTAAGCCCAGTTGTTTAAGGCAGCGTGTAGCCAGAAATGGAGCTGATGACATACCGTATGTGACTGTGTTTAGCGTGTATGTTTTGATAGGTTCATGTGAATTAAATCGCCAGATAATCTGTTGTAGTGATCGTTGACTTTCGTTTACATTAATTTGTCTGTACATTTTTTCTATGTCTGATGAAATAATGTATTTATGTTGACGAAAACGTAATAAAATTGAAAATAGATCATCCTGTATTACTGGCCCTATCATTTGTATTTCATTCAACGAACGTTTTGTAGTAGTAGGCGACGACGCGTCGAACACTACCCTTAATTTAGTTGTGGTGCTGGAGTCGCGTACGATACCGTGGTGTGGAATGTAGTATGGATGGGGCGTTATAGACTGATTGTGGTTTGTGCTCTCGTGTGTGTTTTCTGTCATGTGTCCCAGGTCGATGTACTCTTGCATGAATTGACAATATTTTTCTTTAAAGTGTGGTTCCCTTTGAAATTTATTTTCTAAACTAAGAAGTCTGCGTTTAGCTTGGAAATATGAATTGCCAAGGCAGTCGGGAGTATCTTTTAGTGGAATCGTAACAACGAATCTTCCATCGCTGCTACGTCTCGTTGTTTTTGTAAAAAATTTTTCACAGGCATCATGCTCTTGTGTGGTGACATCACTCTTAGTCTGAAAATTGTCTATTTCCCAAAAACGCGCGAGTTGATCCGAAACGTCGTTGACAAAAAAACAGTCTGACTTTTGAGGAACTGAAACTGGAATATGCCCTGATACTAACCATCCTAACTGAGTCTCATGTAATATGGGCTGATGTTTTCCTAGCTGTATTTTGCCTAAACTAATGACATCCCAGAATACTTCCGTACCTAGTAATATGTCAATAGGACCGGGAATGTTAAAGTTTGGATCTGCTAATGCAATGTGTGTAGGTAACTTAATGTTATGAATGTTTATGAATGTGTTTGGAATGTTTTCTGATATTTGGTTTATGACCATGCATGTAATATGTGATTTATATTTATTATGCATAGAATGTATGTGAATATTTGTTTTTTGTTTAATTGTGATTGATTGATTACTTAAACCTACTACTGACTGACTTATTGGGTCAGTACCTAGGTTTAATTTTTTGCAGAACGCTTCAGTAACGTAGCAAGAAGTGCTCCCATTGTCAAGGAGGGCGCGAGCTGAATGCTTCACGCCGTCACTGCCTGACACATCAATGAGCGCCGTTGATAACAGTACTGAATGGTTACCCATAGATGTGCTGTTTAGTGTAGTGCTAGATGTAGGTTGATTTGATGCTGACGATTTTGTTTGCTCAATATGGAGTAGTGTATTGTGTTTTTTACTGCAGTACTTACACAAACTTGCCCTACACGACTTGATATCGTGCCCGGCATGTAAACAATTTGAACAAATTTTTAACTGATTAACCTTTTGAATACGGGCTTCTATAGATAATTGTCTAAATTCTTTACAGGCAAAAAGAAAATGATGTGCTTTACAAAGCGGACACGTAGTGTTATTGTTTGTGGGTGTGTTATAATGTATTTTTGACACTTGAGAAGCTTGTTTTTGTTGTTTATTTTTTGTATCCTCGAGTGCCTCTAGAACATCAGAGCGATTTTTCAGAAATATGTTAAAATCTGAAAGTGTAGGCAAATTGTTTAATTTATTTTTGTGTTCTTCCCATTTAGTCTGTGTAACACTATCTAATTTTGTATTTATTAAATAAATAATAATAATGTCCCAGTGTTCTGTTGGTTGACCCAACGTGTTGAGCGCCCTAAGGTTTTTATTGACTGTGTCGTGTAATTGTCTCAGTGTACTTGATGACTCACGTTGTATGAAAGGGATGTTGAAAATATTATGAATGTGATTATTAACTAACAAACGTTTGCTGTTGTATCTATCACACAATAAGTCCCATGCTACTGTGTAATTCTGTCCTGAAATTTGTAACGAATTTAAAATTTCACTAGCACTTCCTTATAATGAAGCACGTAAATATAAAAACTTTTGAATATTGTCAATGCGTTTGTTGTTGTGAATTAATGACTCAAATGTGTCACGATACTCTAACCAGTGCTGATAATCTCCAGAAAAGTGTGGCAAATCGATAGTAGGCAATTTAACAAATGGTTTTTTACTAACAGAACTGTCTTCGTTGTCATCCTTGGAACCTGTTACCGATATGAAGTGCTTTTCATTGCAGCAAAGTAGCTCCTGGCTGATAGCAAGGTACCGGTAGTAATCCGCTTCAAATGTCTCACGTTCTTGTTGCTGGTCAACTGAAAATGACATTAATTGTTCTATTAAAGTTTGAATTACGTCATATGCGTCAAACAACCCCAAAAACGCTTTATGTCTGTTAGTTAATTCTAGAAATTGAATTTTGCTAAGTTCTTGAGAGTTTTTTATAGAATCGATGTAATTCTTATAAATTGTTAATTTTCCCTTTAGAGGTGCACGTTTTTTCACTAAATTGTTGAATTCTTCGCCACTGTCACTATGCAGGTTTTTGTTTTCTAGAGACATATTTAACAACTAAAATAAAGATGATTAATTTAAAAAGAAAAGTTTAAAATAAAATCGGAACTATTACTTAAATTTTAACGATGTGCTGTGCATGAAAGTTGTAGATAATTGAGAGTTAAAGCGGCAGCCGCAATGCAAGGTTACGTCACCACCGTGCTTCCCGCCGCTGCTCATCAGCTGATGGATGGAACGAACAAGCGTAGGTGCAAGCCAATGCACTACAGCTCAGGTGTGCAAAAAAAATGAAGAGATAGTGTAACTGGAATTTAAAGAAAGAAGAAAATATGAATATATTGTTGTGAAAAAATTTTCCGTTGGTAACGAAATGATTACGAAAAAGAGGGTGGGTAAAAAATTTTTAAGTAAATGAAATTTTAAATAATACTGGTTTAGCAATATTGCGAGAAAAGATTTAAAGTGATTTGTATATATGTATGTACCTAATCTGAGTTTAAATTAAAATAAGTTGAGGGAAAGGTAAAAGTAAAGTGATCGGAACGAACTCACTGTTGAATCACCAAACCCACAAACAGAATCGCGCCTGATGGTCTGCTATCCTGCTTTGTGTGAATATTGAGATGCTTGATGATGTAGCCGCTCCTGATTGCTACGTAAATGCTGATGATGATGATGTTTGAGTGTATGCCTGGATATTGACTACTCGGATGAACCCTCGCCTGCGCGCTGTATTACGCACGCACCACGTTCTTTTGTGTTTGTGTCGTGTTGTTCTTTTGTTCTCAGCTCACCGGCCGTGCGAGCGTTGAATGCAGAGGTTATATGTCTTGACACGTATCTAACGGTTTTTCTTAAATGATGGCGTCGAAGGACCACATGTAGAAGATGTAGATGGTCTCAGGGTGGTAAAAGAGTGGACTGTATTTGGTAACAACTGGTTTACTTCAAATAAGAAAAATACGTTACATTAAAATAATAAAAGAAATAAAATATGTGAGCGCGCGACATGCGGCTTGCGATACTGTCGTCCGAGAAGTGTTGAAGGCGAGCGCGCGCGGCGCGGCGCGGGCCGCGCGCGTCTGCTTACGTTGATAGCTATGTATAGTTATGTACCAGCGCGCCGGGGTGCGCTGTGTCGTAGACATATATTATATATGTAGTTTTAAGTTAGTCGACATTTTGCCTGTCATCATGTTTGGTCTGGTGACTTTCGTTTTCTTGAAGGTGCCCTCTTTTTTAGACTTAGAAGATTTATTGAAATATTCTCACTAGTTCGACTCATTAGTTCGATCGCCGAACTAGTGAGGTGTTTTTTTTCTCATTAGTTCGACAGTCGAGTTACTGAGAATTTATTTTCTCATTTGTTCGACCTTTTTTCGTTGTTCAAATTTATTTTAACCGAGTAACAAACTATAAAGCAATTTTTTAAAAGTATTTGATGTATACGCTTTCTTTCTGTACAAAAAAAAAATTACATGAAAAGTATAAAGAAACTAAAATTTTAAGATTTCTAAAAGTTAATACGGTGAGATATTAACAATATCAATTTAAAGCCACATATCTTGAATCAATATAAATCAAAAACGACATTGGGACAGAACGAACGATATATCGATAGAATAAAAGATATCAAGCATCGTTATTATATCTATTTACCTTTTACCAATAGATGGCTGGGTGGCTAGCTGAATAGACTAACGAGAAAGTGAACGGTATCGCGTGTTTTGAACGGTAATAGATCCTCGCTGAAGCATGAATAGGCCGGATCGACCGGTGAAGTATTGATATCGGGAATCAGAATTTCATTGCTTGCACTATTTCTGAGAATAGTAATATTTATGTTTACATATATATAATTATGTTTATATCTGCTATTGCTGTTTTCTCTCTGTAGGCATTGCATTTAATGTAGCAACACCTAATACATTTATTTATTTATTTATTTAATCTTCTTGCACAAAATACAATGTAAATGTACAAAGGCGGACTTAATGCCATCGGCATTCTCTACCAGTCAACCTTTGGGTGATGCAGAGACAAAACTAGGTAGGTGCATTCCAATAAAAGAAAAAAAAAAAAAAAAAAAACAAAAGATATATATATATATATCAACATATTGTACGTAAATAAGTATATAAATATATCAATATACATACATGACTTATAAGTAAACATAAATAATTACATAAACTTAATAATATATTTAAATAAAAAGTAAAAAAGTTAAGATGATTCCGCCAGGAATTTACCATAAAGCTGTCGCACTCTTGTCTTAAATATCTCACGGTTTGTGGACGTCCTGATTTCGAGAGGGAGAGCATTCCAGAGAAGAATAGCTTGAATGTTGAAAGAAGAATGAACAAGACTAGAGCTATGAGGGGGACAAAGAAGTAAAAGATTGTTAGTAGAGCGAAGATGCCTATTATGGCTTGAACAGAGGTATTGAAAATGAGGGGTTAAATAAGAGGGTGCATTAGGAGAATTAAGTAATGTGTAAAGAGTAGTCAACGCATGAAGACTACGACGTTGACGAATAGGTAGCCAACGCAGTTGGGATCGATAAGTAGATACATGATCATACTTACGGAGATTAAAAACGAATCGAATGCAATTGTTGAGAAGTCGGTCGAGTTTATTGAGTAGATCTGCATTCAGGTCAAGATAGCATACATCACCATAGTCAATCATAGGGAAAATTAAGGTTTGCACGAGCATTGTCTTGGTTGATGACGGTAGGAAATTCTTTAGACGATAAAGGGATCGCAGAGCACTCGTGACCTTCCGGCAAACATTGGTGACTTGCGCTTGCCAATTGAGTGTGGCGTCAATTTGAAGTCCAAGGTCTCTGATGTCGCTACTAATCGGAATTACTATGCCATTAAACGTTACTGTTGGTAGTGATGATACGTCAAGCCTACTCATAATGCGAGAGCTGCCAATAACAATCGCTTGGCACTTGGCAGGATTCACGTGCAAACCAAATCTGCTCGACCAGTTTTCTATGCATTTTAAGTCCCGGTTCAATGCAACTATTGCAGTAGGAAGATTTTCTAATCGTTCCTGGACATAAATCTGCAAATCGTCAGCATACAGATGATACGTAGTATGAAGATATTCGGTAAGAAGATTGATAAACAATGAGAAAAGAAGAGGAGAAAGTATGCCGCCTTGAGGAACACCAGCTTCAAGTTTGCACCACGTTGATGCACTATCATCAACCTTAACTGACTGCTGACGTCCTCGAAGATATGAGGAAAACCATTCCAGTGCCTCAGGAGAGATCATAAGTTGGGAAAGGATACATAAGAGGATATCATGGCTGACTGTGTTGAAGGCGTTCGAGAAATCTACTAAGACCATCACAGTAGTCTTGGTGTCCTCCACGCCTGCTCTAATATCACTAGTCACCTTGAGCAAGGCAGAGACAGTACTATGTCCAGGCCTGAACCCTGATTGGAGTGGAGATAAAAGATTGTTTCGGTGAACAAACCCGGACAGTTGTCTGTAGACACATGTCTCCAACACTTTAGATAGAAAAGGGAGTATGGAAATTGGACGGAAATGGGAGGGAAGTGAAGGATTAGATATTTTAGGGAAAGGGCAAACACACGCCTTTTGCCACAGACAAGGAAATTGACCGGAAAAAAGAGAGAAATTGAGGATGTGGGAGATAGCAGGTAGAAGCTGGTCAAGCACAAGTGTTATCATACGACGACTTATGTCGTCACAGCCCACCGCTTTGGATTTGATGGATAGGATAATTACTTTGATCTCACCTGGGGCTACAGGAGAAAAACTAAAAGAAGCAATATTAGGACGTGGTAAACTGTTTAAATAGTTGATAGTTTGAATTTTGGTGGCGATATCTAATGTATCAGAAGAAGCGAAATGTCGGTTAATGTCATCCAAGCCTATCGTCTTCGGCAGATCAACATTGCAGGTAACTTTGATGGATGATACTTCAAAAATAAATATCGAAGATTATAATATAAACTTATATTAATTTATTGACGGGGCCAATCTTGTGGGGTAAAGACCGTAGCCTTGTGTCCTATAAAAAGGAGTTTTAAAATGTAAAGTAAGTAGATTTAAAAAGAGGGAAACTTGATTTATAATGCTTCAAGTTTTATAACTTTTAAGTGATAAAATTATACTCTCTTTTAAGTTGTATGTAAGTCAGATAGAAATACATAAAAATTTACAATATAATAAACCTTATTTTTGCAGTTTAGTTGTTTTTAGGTTTATGAGAAAGATATATTTTTCACAACTTAAGTAGGTACTTCAAGTTATAAAGAATATCGAAAGTAATAAATAAGTAGCATTAAGTAATAAATATTTGAACTTAGAACATTTTGCATTAATGATCCGAATTTTGCGAAACGGTTACGAAAGTATGAAGTAAATGTAATACTTTCGAGACCGAAATACAATAACCAAATTCTACGTGGTATGCATATTAAAGTTATTTTAAATCAAATTCAACCTTAACAAAGGAAATCCTTATGTTTGTTGTAAGAACGTTCAAACTTCGATTGTATGCCGCTTCTTTCAGGTGGTCGACGACGACCCTAACAATGACCTTAGGATAGTCGTGATAAATCGGATTCGGCAGGCGTAAATTGGAGGAGATGAGTCGCCACACCTCTTACTAAGCGACAATGGAGTACAAAAGCATCATTTTATGATTGAGAGGAAGAAACTTAAGGCTCAATTAAATTTTAATGTCGATCCTGAAAATCTTACTTAACTCTTAGCTTAGTCAAATACTTCAATCAATCAGTTTCTCCGAATTTACGCCATCACACTTCATATCTTACTCTTCACAGTTTTAGTAAACTTTATTGAACTTTATTTCGTTCACATACAAGCTCTACTTTGTAGTCATTGCCTATTTTATTTTTATTGAAACAAGTATTCAAATATTAGATACAAAATGCTCCGAAATATATACGGCACGATTACATTGACCGAGCGACTTACATTCTTGAACATATTGAGCTGCAAATTTATGTTTGCTGTCTTTAAAACATGCTTACCTGTACATTTGCTTCGCAGATCAAATATACAGCAAGACTTGGACGACATATTCAAATTTGTCAGGTTATATTAAGAATCTTACCCTTTCTGAACCTTTCTCCATCTTGGGCGCACTGAAGATGAATTGCCTAACAATAAATTGCTCTTAGGTATTGGAAAGATGGCCCCTCTTATTGTGAAGATGGGTTTGGTCATTTTGTTGTTCACGCGTCGGTGACGTTTTACGGCTTGGACAAATTACAGGGGAAACTTCTGTATTATGTTATGTGCGTTAAGCGTGTAATCCATTTTTTTATAAATTTATAGTTTTGCATGTTTTCTGTGTATCGCAACGAGTTTAAGTTCAGATATGAATCAACGATCGTAATTCGAGTACTTACATATTTCTTTGTGATTGTTACACCGTAACTGAGGTACAACTTCGAAGAAGAGGCTATTAAAGCTACAATCAGATTTGTTACATCGTATTTCGTCGTATTTAATTTACATTAGTTTAAAACTATTTACATATACTTAGCGCAATAAATTATACAACATTAGGAAAGTAAGATTTTTGACCTCTATATAATCAGTATGATTTCAACCATATCCCTGTTATTTTCCAGTCGACAGCTACATACGTAATAAGCGTAGTATTTCATACAGATTTTAAAACAGTGCTGACAAATATTAAGAACTCAGTAAATAAATACGTAAACTTCATAATTTATGCTACAACCACTATATCTTTAGGCACAATATAACCTTGACGAGACACTATTGTATTGTTTTAAATGTAGTGGACTGGAATATTAAATAATGAAGATATATACCTATCCGCGCGTGAACCTTGATCGAGGGTGGAAATGTTATTTGGGAACTGTGAACTAAGCTCGTAAATTTACGTTATCTTGAAAGGTGTGGAGTTTCCTCCTCATGTTAATCAACTTAGCATACAATTTAAGCGATAGAATCAAATGTTTTTAAGTGTGTGACGTTTATTTATAGTCTTAGTTTAGTGAGTTGCCAATAAAAGTGCAATTTTTAAATATAGCGTAAGCAGAATAAAAATAGAATTAATGAGAATTTAAAAACCGTTCTTTTATCAAATTTACTAGAACATTAACCTAACAGTAAGTAGTAGGGCATAATAGGTTCAATAGTTCAAGAGATCAGGTACAATAATGTGAATTTTTGAATAACGAACGAATAAACGAATGCGTACCAGACAAGTGTATCTTTAACTTTACTCTTATTATTCAGTGAAAGTTAAACTTATAAATAAGGCACAAACAAAAAAGTTCATAATTCAAACTGTGTAGGTACTACTAAACGACCTGTATAATTTAATTGAATAAAGTCAGAAGAATCTAATAACATCTACGTGAATATCCGATAAGAAAATAATCTCAATTCACTTTAAATTTATTCCGTGAGAAAAAGAACCGTTCTTTTCTTTAACTAAGAATGGATATTGGATGCAGTGATCGGGTAGGTCAAGAACTTCAAGACGTTAAATTGAAAGCTATAAAATAAGTTTTGAATACGATAGTTCTCACCAATCCTATTTTCAAGTTCGTTTCTAAAGTATTGAAGTACTGATCTTCTTTATCTCTAAATTGAAGGTTTAACCACTCGTATGCTACAATATCAGACACAATAGAAATAACATTGTGTCTCGTGCAGATCTGCTCCTAAGCATACGACAGGTTAAGGTAAATTAGTTCGTTCCTCTGCTAACTTTTTCTAAATCACGCAAAGAATTGAATCTTGATTTCTTTTGGAAGGTTTAAGTATATACATTTGTATATATTATAGTAGTCCTCTACTATAATATGTACAAATGTATATACTTAAGAATTCCAAATTTATTTGGAATTCTTAAGTGATTCTTAAGTGATTCTTAGCAAGCCGCTCTGTTTCGCACATGGATACTTTAATACTTTTTACGACATAAATACAATAAATTGTATTTATGTTTGTTTGTGTCAATATTGTAGATTAAATGAGAATTTCAATCTAGCAGTTTTTACCCAACTGCCGAAGTAAAGGAAGATATGTATGTATGGTATTGGGTACGTATGTCTATTTCTTTGGCACTTTCTACAGCCTAAATGGCTTGATGGATTTTAACATATGAGCTGTCATTAGATTCGTATTGATTATGGCAATGGCGTAGGGTATATAAAATTTCAATGTAGCGACGGCACGAAAACAAAATTAGTTTCTATCTTTTCAGTTTGTCTTAGGCAGACAGGTTTTATGTTTTTTAATAATATATTTTGTTTGTTTTATAAAGCTGTTAATATAAGTTCGTTCGAAGCGTGTAGTATATACCTGATAAACCTGATATAGATACCTGCTACTAAATTGTAAATATATTTTATCAGAAGTCCCTTCGACCTAGGAGACCACTTCCACTACTATTAAGAAAAATGTTGTAGCAGTTTAGATAGTTCTTCTAATGCGAGTTTATAAATATCTTCCTTATTAACTATGTATCCCAACTGACTTGGTAATGGTACTTTGATTTCGCCCCCTTTCGTTTAACTTGTGAGAAGTGACGTCATCATTTGTTAACCAAAACTTTGTAAGGAAAACCTTTAAATATCTATCTCCGTTTATTACTTTAGTGGGAAAATAGAAGTGCGTATGAATGAGGTGCTAAGCTCTTAGTGTTACAGTCCAGAATCGAGTAAACAGGCGTCAACTTTTTGCACTTTTGATATGTTGTTTTTGTATGGTGATTCTACTGTTATCATCAACAGTAGGTCAATATATCTTTACGACGTAGAAATAAAAAAGGGACTAAACTTAGTACCTACTGTCTTACTTACTACTAATTTGTTCTCTGGAGAAAAAGAGAATTCTTTATCATTTTATTGGTATGAAATAACCTAACCTAACCTAATGTATATTAGGGAGGAGAATAAAAAGGAGGGATCCGGTGTAGTAATTAGGTCTCCAGCTCACTCACCGAACATCAGTAGGTACTACTTACTACTTAACGTCGTGTGCGTTCCCATTGAGGGACCACATCTGAATTTTAAGCTTTTAAATGCGTCAGCCTTAAGTAAAAGTTCTCAAAACATTGTAAATTCAGTCTTTCATTTGTAAAAGTAGGCACTCAAAAGTTACAATCGTTCAAAGGTGGTTCCTCAATCGTGGCTGACAGGCAACCATATCTCAAAACCTTGTTTAAATTTACAACTGCTATTAATGACTACTCTCAGTAAAAGATTTGTCACACTACTTTATTAAATATCAGCCTTGCCGGTTCATTATATAAAAAGAACTAGCATGCAGAAGGTGGTCCCTCAATCGATCACCATAACTTCACATAAGTGGAGACCACAGTGGAATTCGGAAATTTCCTATGGCTCTAGCGTTAGTAAAAGTATTTAAACGGCTGTAAACTTAATCTCTAGTTTGTAAAAGAAGTCCTTTAAAAGTTACAACAGGTGAAAGGTGGTCCCTCAGTCGAAACGCTTCCCATAAGAAACGATCAATTTACGTAGCATTCGGAAGTCAAATAGCCCATTGCTACTGCCTATCTTTTAGTAAATGTTTTTTACTAACGATTACTTTACTAAACAACATCAAAAAAACCTACAAATTTTGCTTTAAACAACAATCAAATTTCTGCTAAGAAATCTAGCATCAGGGTGACCACACCGCAGGTTTTTTTGGGATAAATAAAAACGAATGACTGTTTGCTTGTATACATTTAAATTATATTTTACATTACTTTGCTATTTTTAGTTAGCGTAGTTCTTTTACAAACTAGAGATTAAGTTTATAGCCGTTTAAATACCTTTACTAACGCTAGAGCCATAGGAAATTGCCGAATTCCACTGTGGTCTCCACTTATGTGAAGTTATGGTGATCGATTGAGGGACCACCTTCTGCATGCTAGTTCTTTTTATATAATAAACCGGCAAGGCTAATATTCAATAAAGTAGTGTAACAAATCTTTTACTAAGAGTAGTCATAAATAGCAGTTGTACATTTAAACACGGTTTTGAGATATGGATGCCTGTCAGCCACGATTGAGGGACCACCTTTGACCGCTTGTAACTTTTGAATGCCAACTTTTACAAATGAAAGACTGAATTTACAATCGTTTGAGAACTTTTACTAATGGCTGAGGCATTTAAAAGCTTAAAATTCAGATGTGGTCCCTCAATGGAAACGCACACCTTTACGTCAATACTTACTTACTTAACTGTCCAGGTCATTTATGCTGAAGGTATTGCCTAATCATGATATTTTTTTAGGGTTACTTACCCACAGGCTAAAACAGGATTGATAGTATTTATATGTATTAATTTTGAGTAGCGTAAGCTTACCGGTTTTAAATATAGTCAAATTAGTCGTTATGCTTCTGTGCTAAACGAATAATTTAGCTTTAATGCAAGTTAATAACAACAAAAGGCAATAAATTTAAAATGAAGTTTTTCTGATTTTTTTCTAAATTTTGTTCAAAACCAGAGATTTAAAGATTTAGACCTTGTATGCTTGCATATTACGCGCCGGTGGTTAGATAAGAGTAAACCTAGTACTGTGAGCACAGTCTGACGCTGTTCGAATCAAGCCCTAAGCGTTTACTTTGTTTGATGCTGTTTAACTTTATAATCTTGTTGAAGTTTAATAAATCAAACAAGGGTGGAGAGAATACACTAAAATTATTACTAAATTGTTTTGATATAATATTAAGATCATTAAAGTATTCACTCTTTATTCAGAAGCATTCCATTTCTGCCCGCTTTATTCTTACGGCCTAGAAAATTTATACCAGGTAACATATAGCAGAGTTATATGTTTTCTAATTATTATTATTACGGTCAGCAAACCGCTTGTCAAACGTGGTGACTGTGACAAACATCTCTCTAAGATGCGTAAAACAGTACTATTTCTGTTTTTAAGAATCTGTCCTTTTGAATAACTGTCTTTTTGAAAATCTGTCTTTTTGAGAATCAGTCCTTAAATAAAGGTTATAGGCATGTGCTCAGCAGTGCATAGCTTTAAGCTGAAGATGTGATGACAATAGGTACTATTCGATGAAACTTCGCCGTTCTTTATTAAATAGATAAAACGTTAAATTAAAAACTTATTTACTTTACTATGTAAACTGACTTATAAAGTACTAATAAAGTAATGTTTAGTAAGAAGTTTTAGGTAGTATAATTCATCCTGGCCGTTTATTTAATCGCTAACAAGTAAGAAGTCAACCGAAACTGTCTGAATATTATTACAAACGAACCAAGTGTTAAGTTGCGACCTGTTACATGATTCCGGCAATTTCTTTAGATCTTTATCTTATCTTAAATAGGCTGTTTGTAATGTTAGCACTTCTAAGATTTTTGCAGTTTGTTATCATAGGTTTTTTTGTTCCTTACGTAGTTTACTTTTATTAATTTAATTTTGTTTCTGTTTATATGTTTTGTATATTTTTATATGCAATTAATGTTGTATAAAATGAATCTATTTTTCATACTTATTATTTTTTAATTACTAAGGAAATCGAACTCGAAAATCGATTGTCGAAATTAACCTCTTGCATAGTTGCCTAATTTATAGCAGCACTAGGGCAATTGAAAATATAATTGAGATTAACATAAACCAATATAAAACTTTTTTATTTAATTTGTTACCGGCTGAATGCAATGCTGTTTTCTTCTCGTGTTCAAACTTTTATGTTTGCTCTGTTCGTTACTACAAACATCCTAGCCCGGTACCTTTAAGATACAAGAGTAGCCAATATCGAAATACACTAAGCTGAGCTTTAACACACGAGGCACGTATATTTCCGTGTGCATTTTGGAAGGTAAATCCTTTACGAGAAGATAGAATAGTTAGATCGATGCACCTGGCATTGTAAGCTTTATTGGTAAAGCGTTATAATAATATAATAATAATAATAAATCATTTAATATCAGGTTGTATAGACCCATAGATAAATACCTTATAGACTAGCATACATATATATAATACTCGTATTATCTTATAAACTACACTTAACATCACATATTGCACTACGTTGTTGTGCGTTCGTGTGGTACTTGTCCGCGGAAGCGACGGAGCAGGACACCTTGCGGCTAAAAGATTTCTTCCATGACGAGATGCAGATAACACGTTTGTACTCGCACCACAAACGCCCTAAAATTGAAGTTGCGACGCGACTCCAACAGCTATATTCAGTGGGATTATATTGGCCCATTATAATCCCACTGCAGCGAAAGGCCTCTTCTCATACAGAGAAGGTATATTGATTTATTAGAGAAGGTATTTGATATTAAGGTATATCTATCTATACAATTATATAAAACGGAAAAGTTTGTCTGTATGAACGCACTAATCTCTGAAACTACCAGTCACATTTGAATACTTGAGGAAGGTTGTAGGCTATGTAACATCACGCTATTGGCGACGGAAGCATAGCAGGTGAAACCACTTTGCGGGAAGCTTGTTGAACTATAAAGTCCGACACAGGGTTTTTTAGCGCTGCAGTTGCAAGCGAGTAAAAAGTCGCCTGTTTCTAATGACTTTCATATACGGTGAGTGTAAATTCTAAAAAAATATATAAAATGTTGAATAAAATCAATAAACATAAGTTAAAGCAAGTTATATGAACCGTATATTGAAATCAATTAATCAGGTTTAGTCAGGAAACATGAATGAATTGTTAAACAGTTCAAATAACCTAAAGACATTATTTTCTTCTTTTTCATAAGGAAATTACATTAAGGATGTATTGTATGGCTCTACATGATTACTACTGTACCTAGTAGGCACTTAACCTACTCTAGTTGTCGACCTCGATTCTAATTAATACAGAACAAGAATATTCCTTGCTTTTCTTTTACATTTTACAAATACTATCCACTAACTGTAACTACTCAAGTTGGAGTAATGAATAATATCTAAATGACTTTTGTTAACAAAACAAAAACATGTTTTGTTAGAATTTCAAAAATTCTGATAATTTTTTTTATATTGATGACGGTAAGATTTGACAGGATACTTAAATCATAATAATAGACATTTTATATTTCCTTCCATCTTTTGTTTCTACAAAAGATGGTTGTCGTTATTCAATCTAATCCACTTTTTTTATATTTTAACATTGTAAATAACATTAAAATCATCAACGAGAAGATGATTTACACCCTCGTCGTCTAAGTTGCTATAATAAACGTTAAAAAAGAATATTAATTGTTTTTTTTAATTATTTTTGCGAGAAAATTATTTGAACCAACGAAAAGAAAAGTCCATGGTATTTGTTAGCAATATCGTAAAATTAACTATCTACATTACTACTACTTGTTTTGGTACATAATTTCATTTGTCAGCCAATTTTTTTATAAATAGCTACTAATAAGAGGGTTAAATATTTTGTAGGTATAGTACTATTAAAATAAAATAGTTTTCATTATTATTTATCACATGCAATATTATTTGTATACAAGAGATAACTTTTCCAATCATTTACTTCAGAACTGTCAGTCATAATAAGTAACAAAGTCTAAAAGTGTAATCAAAAACATTCTATCAAAGTGAAACTATTTCAAACAAACCTTTCTCCTGACATATTATGTATGTTATACGTGTAATAGACTACGAGTTTAATAGACTAATATTTTTATAGAAAACTAACAAATTATTGGAACAAAAAAAAAGGATTAGGTTTCACATCTATATGTTATCTATTTTATAGTTATCTATATAACTAGCTGTTGCCCGCAGCTCCGCCCTCATGAGTTGGTTATATCGCATTTTCCATTTAAAATTTTATCCGCTCTTTCAACCTCTTCAAGCCATTTTTCTGTGATAAAAGGTAGCCTATGTTGTTTCTCAAGTTCTATTTTATTTCTATACCAAATTCCATCAAAATCGGTTCAGTGGTTTAGGCGTGAAAGCGTAATAGACAGACAAAATTACTTTCGCATTTATAATATTAGTATGGATTATTGTTTTCTAAGCATTGGTATTTCTGGAATGTCTTAGATAACAGCACAGAAGACTACATCTATAATTTAATTTTAATAAACAGTAGAATTCACTCCTTAAATGGCCCTTTAGCTTTCCGCGACGCGGAACCTACCTTACTGCGTGGTTTACTGCTCTGCTTCCGTCGCCAGTAGCGTGAAGATACATAGCCTATAACGTTCAACGAGAACATTTTTTTTTAAATCCAACTAGTAGTTCCAGAGATTAGCGCGTTCAAATAAACAAACAAACAAATCCGCTCTCGCTATAAATAATATAATAGATAGATGAAAGTGATAGAACAGAATCAGCTGGAGACGTTTTGAGCTGAAGCAAAGGTTAGGTATTAAAATTTCAGTACCACAAAGTTTTGAAATATTATTATAATATATCATTATAATAATAAATTATTTATCATTAATATTTATTATTTAAATAAGTAATTTATTTATATCTTTATATGTTGTTGATCCACCTTGTGAGAGGTCTGCCCACGCTGCGTATTCCGGTTCATGGTCCTCACTTTAGAACCTTTCTGCCCCAACGGCCGTCAGTTCTGCGAGCTGTGTCCTGCCCATTGCCACTTCAGAGAAGCAGCTCTGCGAGCTACGTCAGTTACTTTGGTGTGCCTGCGAATTTCTTCGTTACTATTACTAAGCCTATTATTCTGTTAACAATTTTTATGCCAACTTCATTTCATTTACACTAATCAAAATAATATAATTTCAACTATTATTCTTTACATCAAGGGACATAACGTTGAAAAGGGTTTAAGGTATACGTTGATTAACTCCAACTTTAACCTCGTACAGCTGACAACACAAACTAGTTAAAAAGTTTTAAATTCAGTGTGATTTTATACTCAAAAGGATGGTTGATATTTTCCGAGTTTATTTTAATGTTCTTTGAGTCTTATGTACCGGTTATATACAAATGTTTGTAGCTCTACCTCGATAGTTTAACATTTTAAATATAATGTCGTAATAAGCGGAACGTTTGTGAGGGATAGAAGATTGTCACAAAAGCCCTCGCAATAGCCTGGATTATGCTAAGGTGTTTTGGTAAGATTGTTAACCCTTTCATAGATACTACTGTAGACACAATAGATGTTTTATTGCCATAACGGCCATATACGTTTACTGTCCCGGCAAGTGTTAAGATTGTTTTAAGGTCTAAACAATTTCCTTTTTTTTATTGAAAACAGTGGCAGACGAGCCAACAGCCCACGTAATAACTGTCGCACATAGACGACTTAGAGTCTCTGGCATTGCTCCCGCAATGTTAGGGACTCTGCAAAGCCGCTGCGTACCGTAAAGGGAGTAGGGTAGGTAAAGGAATTGAGGGAAGTGAGGAAAAAGGAAAGGGAGGAAAATTAGGCCTCCGGCGCTCTCACTCACCGAACGAAACGCAATAGTACGGATACTACTACTCTTACGTCGATCTTATATGAGAGAGTAGTACTTCCCCGGTTGATGCGGCCCATTTATGCTGAATCCAGGGTGGATATACTACCGTACAAAATCTAGTTGTTATTATTTGTTATCTATGCTTGAATAAACGCAACTTGCGTATTATAAAAGTATAATATACTCCTTGTAGTGACCAGCAAATGTTATGCAGGATTTATGGTCATAATAATAAAGTGACATTGGCATTATAATCACAGTCTTTGTGACCAAGAATAAAAATGAGGTAGGATTAGAAAAAGGAAGAAGATGAAAGACATGATTGAGATTTAGATTAGAAAAAATCTGTTATTTGGTCTCAAATATTTTAGGGTATTGAATTTTGAGCTTAGTGTCTGTATGTTTTTCCTTTTATTTGTCAACACAAATGTTTGCTATAATCTATACTATTGTATAAAGCGGAAAAGTTTGTTTGTTTGTTCGTTTGAACGCGCTAATCTCTGTACCTACCAGATATGAAAAATTCTTGCGTATGATAGCCTAGTTCTTGAGGATGGTTATAATTATAAAGACGCGAGGGAATCTGCACCGCGGACAGCTAGTTTATTGAATAAACTTAGAATCACACTCACCTTGCAAAGGAATATTGACGATCACATTGTTCAGAAACTTGAATAGGTAAAGTACAAAGTTTGAACTTAGCATCGGATTCAATTCATAGTATTTCTAACTCGAAAAACACTTATAGCGGAATTCTGTGAATTGAAGCAGAAAATTGTTTCACAGTAAATACAAAGCCATTGAAAAGGAAAATATTAGTAGCAATCTTGTCATTCTACTTTTATCTTCACAGTGTGACTTTATTTTCGAGATCAAAATGCGTTTCTTTAATTTTAGACAATTTCGTTAATAATACAAACTAAATTTTTCTCAAAGGAACTTGAATAATAAAATTTCAATATGAATTATACCCTTTATTTCATTCATTACTGGACTAATGCAAGCCTTCAAATGAATAGGACGTTAAGTTCATAATTAGGTTCTTTGTGCAACAAGGAAGCACTTAATAAAAGTAAAACACTTAAGTGTTAAATTATTTACATAATCATACTTAATATGTAACGAAAGTAAAAATTAGCACTACTGTACTAAATTCTTACAGCTAGTACATATACACAAATACCTACTTGTTTATGGCCAATCAAAAGTTTTCACACATACTAACGTATCATAAAGGACTTGTTAGTTGTTTGTCCCATTATTGAGTGAAGCTGTAACGAAAACAGTAATAATACAATCTTAGTCAAGACATTTTAAGTTGAGTAACACACATCTTTTTAGCACGAAGACCACTGTTAGACATAGACCTACCCACGTTGCCGGGTACACGGAGCCTACCATCACCTCATAAAGCAGTATTATTGTAAGTTTACTTTGTGATTTGTCTACTTCGTTTGGTTGTGGTAGGGCCCCAGAAACCCCCTTATACTGGTAATGTTTTTTAAAACAAAACAAAATATATATTACTTTAATACGTATGTTATTTTACGCGACAATGGATTCCTTATTTAAATTAAACTCGTAATTAGAATAAACCTTATACAACATTGCATATAAGCACAGCGAGTATTCTATTATCTTCGCTGCAGAATTAGCCATCTAGGAATACTAATCCAGTGCCAGTATTAGGTTGTAGATTACATTCTCGAGACCAGACCAGTAGGTATAAACATTGAGCATGCACTTTCTGTGGTTAAGGTATGAATGTTTGTCGATATTTGTAACTTTAAGATACTTCAATACATAGTCTAGTGACAATAATTGTGGTTACTCTTCTCACTAATTGGAGAGTCTGGACCTATGAACTAGTACCTAGCCCCCTAGCTCTATCTGAATCTCGGTAGCTGTGGCTTTTCAAAACGAGATAAAAGCTTACTGAAGCGTGCAGTCTAACCGTAGTATTCTATTTGAATAGGATAGTATTCTAGTTATTCTCTATATTATTCACTTACATATGTTACATGTTGCCTTTCGAAGAGTTTCTTTTACAGAATAAAATACGTGATGTATGTAATGATATTAAATTTGTGACTTCTTTATTACATTACCCGTTACAATTGCTACAATTTGCTCTTTTTGTCTAAGTCAAATATCTCATTTTGTAGTCTGAAAAGTACTCCACCCTATCACATGGCAAGAGTCCTTAAGATCATGACTTGTTAAAAATGAAAAACAAAGTTTAATGAAAAACATAAAATAAATGTTTGTCCTTTAATAGCGACCTAAGCAATACAAATTAAGTTATTCCATAAATATTTATTTTGCTATCTCATAAACTTCGCATTACATGTTGTACGGCTCCGTATATTTAGTATTAGACCTTTGTATTAAATGACATACATAAAAAACAAAGGTCGAAGTAAACATATTGTAATTAATGAGGCGGGAAAAAACTATGTCTTTGTAACGTCATTAGCCTGGAATGTCAAAATAGTTGGTAAATCACATCAAAGAAAATATTTTATACATTTTTTAAGATTATCGTTTCATTTTTTGAGAGAGGTTAGATATTTCAATGCTCGTTTCACTTAGCTATAGGTATATAGGTACGACGTACATGTCCTAAGATATAAATTTATTTCTCCATGTTTTGTCGCGTTTGCTGTCAATTGAAGGGCTAAAATCTCGCCTACGGCTTGTCTCATAAATATAATAAGCAATTTCATCCTTTTTTCATGTTGTACCTTTAGTCGCAACCTTCACGGCAGACAGCACCTATATTCCTTGTCAAATTTAAGTTGTCTGGGTCAAATGTAATTTATGTTGACGATGTTATGGCATCACCTGGCTTACATATATTTTTATTAGACTGATATTTGACAGTTATATTGTTTGTATATTACCATTGGAAGAAACAAAGCATAACTTTAGTACTAAAATTAGTTCTCTTGCCATTTATCACGCGATAAAATTTATTAACTTTCTACTTGATTGTGTAGTGTTAAAGTTCAAGCATATCCTTTATTTTATTCTTTGCTGAACAACTGTCATATAAATCAAAATTTTAATAAAACTTTGTGGTAGCGATAGCTGAAAATTTCGATGCATTAAAATAGTGTCAAAGTTAGTCATTGTTGAACTGAAGGTAAATTTTCTTGGAGACTGTTACACACGCGAACTGCGTTTAGCAAAAAGATTAAATTTTAAAATTATTGCACTTTCTAGTTTCAAAACTACAAGAGAACTAAGAAACTAGCAGAGCAAAACTTCTTTATTAATTTATGGGTACTTTACTAATTTTTCAATTAAAGTATGATGGTGTAAATATTTATATAGTAAAATCGCAGTTTTTTTATGTCTCTTTCTCCGCTAATTTATTTTAAACCATGCAACGGATTCTTGCTACGATTTTCAGTATTGTTTAGAGCATTGTATCCGAAAGGTTTATAAATATATAACATGTATATTATAATTATAGTAGAGAAATGCATAAAAGTACCCAAGTAGGTAT
Organism: Parascotia fuliginaria; assembly: GCA_963082885.1. Classification (NCBI taxonomy): domain Eukaryota; kingdom Metazoa; phylum Arthropoda; class Insecta; order Lepidoptera; family Erebidae; genus Parascotia; species Parascotia fuliginaria. The sequence goes on along the minus strand of OY720180.1, from coordinate 4,171,821 downwards.
AGTACCCATAATATAGCTTTATATTCTTAACATAATTATTTAGATCAGTTTAAAAGTTTGAAGTTATTTTGAATAACGTTTGTTAATGAAAATACCAGCGTCAGACATAAGTTTGGCATTATGCTGAGTTATAATCCTATTGGGACCGCGAGCGCAGTGACACACATCTATTTTGCTTTGCGCGCGTTTTAGGGTTCCGTAGTCAACAAGTAACCCTTATACTTTCGCCATGTCTAGCCGTCCGTCCACGGCCGAGCCCAAAAACTTTTCTTACAAATAAGCTGAAAATTGGTATGGATATACATATAAATTATGCTTACATAGTAGCACAACAAAAACATTGAAAAAAATTTTTTTTCACACCCACGTAATTTTAGGAAACTCACTTCGTTCTTATAGTGTACGCATATTGCGCAACTACTCAACTACGGAACCCTACACTGTGCGTGGCCTCTCACGCACTTAATCGGTTTTTTAATGTTCAGATATGTTTCCTAACTATTGTTACACCTTTAGTTATTTTTGTTAGTAGTTAGAAAAGTCTTATTCAATTTGCATTTTCTTACGTTATTTGCTCAGTGATACGAAAGACAGATGACTATAAAACATAGGTAAATAAATAAATATACTCCGCAAGAAGACAACAGTACGAACCTTAGAGAAACAGCTTTGTTTTATCATTTCTGTGTCAATAAAAACATCACGTTCTTCAATCACGCCGTTCATCTACTGAGACTTGATCCAGAAGCAAAATATTCAGTTGTATAACACCTTTATAGGTATTTACAGCTACGATTGTACTAAAGTTTAGTTATTATTGTGCATTAGCTCCCTACAAGCTTGTTTTCGCACGCTCGTAAATACGCAAGGTATTGCTTTGGTTTGTGCATTATGCAAATTCCAATTCGGAAAAGAATCCTGATTTCATACCATACCAATCATCGCACATCAAAATGTCATATCGATTGAAGAGGTGAAAATAGTGTAAGGTGATGTGATACAAGTCCTGCAAAATACAAACATTATGAATAAAATTTTTAAAGTCAAATGACCTACAGAAATTGACGTATATCGAGTCCGTATAATATTTAAAACTCAGTTTTTAGTGGCGAATTGCTCACTCATGAACTAGTGATAACAGTAGCGGAAATCATTGTTTAATTTCTATTTCTACAATAATTCATTTCTTTCAGTAATGTAGTTGACAAACAATAAATATCGGATCCGTTAGCTCAGCAAATATCGTCCACAAACAAGCCATGACCGGCTCGAGAAATAAAAATAGTAACAATTTTATTTTGATCTGTTTCCAAACTTTGGTGTTCTTTGTTCTACGATTTCAATCGTATGTATTTAAAATCCGGATTTTGATAAAGTTTTGCAATGTTGTATTGTTCTGTCGGTTTGATTCTCTTTGATCTGATTTATTCTCACATTGTGCAATTTTGATATATTTTAAGATTAGGTACACTATTTTTGATCTTAATTATAATTTACATAACTTTGAAAATTAGATTTTAAACTTCGTCGTCGTTTTAGCCCATTATATTCTTACTGTAGGTGATGGCCTCTATAGAGATGGTGTAAGTATTAATCCATGCTTGCTCAAGATCGATTGTTGATCAATGTTTAGTAATCCGTTGTACTCGTGATTTTGTATTCATGAATACAGACATATAAATACGAACTTAAGGTTAGCATAATTGCTAAACTGATCGATCTTATTGCAAGTTGTTGTTATTATATTAATTCGTCCACATCACAACGGGTGCCTCAGGAACGAACCCAACAAAGTCCTCCTCGAAAGGTCTTCATTTTGACCGATCATAAATTTATTTTGCCGAACCAGGAAATATGGCTAAAGATACGTATTCAAATTTAGCTTAGAAGGATCGGAAGTGTTATCAGCATAGCTCCTGAGAGGATATCAAAAGTATAATAATTATGAATCTATGGTATCCAATTTCAGGGATGGTAATGTATCGTAAACGTAACATCTATAATTAATATTTTATAATAATACTTAATCGAGAGATTTTGTAATAACTTGAGTATATTAGCGTAATCCGTACTCATCAAATATTTATTAAATAATTACGCATAGTCTTACTAATATTATAAAGGCGAAAGTTTGAAAAACTACTTAATAGATTTTTATGAGACTTTACAATGATTTAGTCCATATATCAAAATAAGACATAAGCTTATAAATCACAAAGATATTGTGTAAGTTTTTAAGTCACGCAAGCAAAAATGCGAGCGACTGTATGTACAATATAATAAAATTGTGTGGACCAACGTGTTTTTCATGTTTTGATTTTGCTTCATTGATATTATTGCAATCAGATGCACGTTTAAAAAATCATCAAAATTGTAATATTGTTGCAAATAAGAGGCCTTTACAGTGGGAAAATAATGGGCTGGGTATCATAATGATTTACTAGTTTCTTTAATTTAATACAAGCTAAAGTTACAGGATATCCTATTTAAATTATAAATACGAAAGTTTGTGTGTATATTTGTATGTGTGTTTGTTTGTTACCACTCAGCGCCTGAACGGCTGAACCGATTTCGATGAAAACACTACGTAGATAGATTCGGTGTCTGAGACGGACATAGAACACTTTTTATCCCGAAAATCCGCCTGGTTCCCGAGGGATATAAATTAAACAATATACGTGAAACATCTAAATATTATACCATACTCCTTTACTCCTTTACTTGACTTGGCTTAATTTGTCGTACCGTTGAACTCGATATGTAGGTAAGGTATTCGTCTTCTTAGCATGTCAACAACAATTCCAGCTGTTGTTAGATTTTGAGTGGCCCAAAACTCGGCTACAAATATTGCACTGTCAGTGTTGATCAATTACTGCAACATGAAGATTTTATATATTTGTAAACACTTAAAAAAATTATGCTTTATAAAATGATTGGGTGATATATCTACAAGTTATTATTTGTCTTAGGAATACGAATGATTCCACTAGTTCCACCGGCATTAGTTCCCTGTTCAATCGTCAAAAGAGTCTATTTATATTGGCTGTGAACTTCACAGTAAGTACTTAAATAAACCATAAACAGAAGATCAAACTTTCAAACATGTGAACAAGGAAGAATCCCCAAGATAAATGTAAATAACAACAACAGTCATAAAACAGAGATTGTTGAATTTAAACAGCAATTTTCGGATAAAATTACAGGCGTTCAGTATGCACATGCTGTACTAAAGATAACTTAAAGCACATGCGTTGGAAGTTTTCACGATTTATTGCTCTTAACGCCTTTGTTTATTACAAACGTGAAATAGAGGAACATATTTCACTTGAAAATCGTTCTTATGAGTTGTTATCGACGTACATAAATTATTTAATAGCGAGTTTGTTTTCACTGCAAAAATAAACGTTAAATTTCCGCATAGCTTTTTTGTATTAAGTAATAAGTTAGCAAATTAAAAAAATTACTCAAGAAGAGCTCGTATGATGATGTTAGACGAGATTCTTTCTTTCTTCTCTTTAAAATAATTGACAACAGGTAAAGCACGGATATTATAGGTCTTTGAAAACTCGAACAATATAGAATATTTAAAACTGTGTATGCTAGTTGCCTTATTACCTTGTAACCTACTTTGCGTAAAATGTCGGAATAAATTGCCCGACAGTAAAACATGATAGGTAATTTGTTACAGAACTAAACATGAATATTCCTAATTAACAGACTTAGTGCTTACTGAATATTAACAAATATAGCTTTTATAAATATCCCGTCTCTATTTGCTCTTAAATTTTGTTGAGGCATTCAGTGACTATTTAGTCTCTTCATAAAATTAGTTTTATTTTTAACATCTACCAGTTAAATATAAGCTTGAAAAGGTTCTCTAAAGATTGAAGAAAAATTCTATGCTTTTGGACTACAGAATGATTTTTTCAGCGTGTCTTAAAAATAATAAACAAAAAATTTATCCAAGCTAGGCTTTATCAACCGTTTGCCTTAATCTTATAACCTTTGGAAAAGGCCTTAATAAACCAGAAACAAAAATACCACGTATTTGTTAGTGTTAACGCCGCGCTGCGAGCTACGAGGAGGGGATGCGGCGAACCGCGCCGGCCGGCGCGCGTAAGTGGCAACGCCTAACGATTCATTGGGACAACATATCTTTCCACGCGCCACATCGATACACCTCAATTATTATTGTATCGTTTGCAATAAACCTTCATATCGTTCTTACCGGAGTCGTCTATAATTTCAAACCCTGGTCCTCAACATTGGTCCTTCGAGCCGGATCAGGGAAGCGGATTGGAAGCGAACCAGACTAATTCCGAATCACCACGTGGAAACATTGGATGAGGTTGGCGCGGGAGGATAACGGATACGTTTTGAGTTGTATTAATACCGTGTTTGCTTGCATTACAGTGATCGCCGGCTGTTTCATTATCAGTGCTACTTGTAAGTACCCCTATTGTTTTCCTTGGCCACCAATATGAGTGAATCTAAGTCCCCTCGTGTTGCGTTAGACAGTGAAAGTGACAATTTAGAGTTACGCGAATTAATTAAAAAGAGAGGCAATTTGCGTGGTAGACTTACGCTCTTCGGGAAGTATATTAGTTCGTTAGATGTTATTTCAATAGTAGATCAACAAATTGTTGAGTTACGGTTGCGTTTGTCTAATGTTGAACAGATGTTCCGTGATTTCCAAGATGTACAATCTAAAATTGAAAATTTAACGGATGATTCAGATTTGTTAAGACAGTTGGAGATTAGGGAATCTGTCGAATCTCAATACTACACATTGGTATCATCAGCTAAATGTATTTCCAAAGCGTCTGAAGTTGTGCCCAACACGACGAGTTCGCACAATACAAATAGTTTTATAAAATTGCCCACTATCTCATTACCTTCCTTTGACGGTTCATTTGAAAACTGGCTGGAGTATCGAGACACTTTTATTTCGCTGATTCATAACACCAACGAAATAAACCCAATTCAAAAATATCATTATCTACGTTCTTCACTAAAAGGGAGTGCTTTACAAGTTATAAAATCGTTAGAATTTAGTGCCGATAATTATCTAATAGCATGGGATTTGTTAACTAATAGATTTGACAATAGTAGGTTGTTAATTAATAATCACGTTAAGTCCTTATTTTCTCTACAAACGATAACAAAGGAATCACCCATTCAACTCAGAAAGTTAATTGACTCGTTGTTAAAAAACTTAAGATCATTAAAAATTCTAGGTGAGCCCACTGAATACTGGGACACATTAATTATTTATCTAGTAGTAACAAAATTAGACCCGACTACGTGTAAAGAATGGGAGAATAGAAAAAGTTTTGTTCGTAAAGATTCCTTGAAAACGACATTAGATGACTTAATACAATTTTTAAAAGACCGTTCAGACGTTCTAGAAATGGTTCACGCTCAAGGTCATAAACACATAAATGAACCAATAAAAAAACCTACTGTTAACACATCTCAAGCTACCCCACAAATACGTTCTTTCGCGTCGCACAAACAACCGCCTCGTGCAGGTACATCTACAGCGAATCAACCGCGTACTATTAGGTGCGTTAAGTGCGATTCTAATCACGCATTATATTCATGTATTCGTTTTCTTAATATGTCTGTTCAAGACAGGCTTAAATTCGTTTCAGAAAAAAACATATGTGTTAATTGTTTACGTTCTAACCATTCTTTAGAAGAATGTCAATATGGCCCATGTAAGCAATGTTCACAAAAACATAATAGTCTTATTCATATTGATAATAATACGAGTTATGATTCAATTAGTTCGAATTCTGCGCTCACGCACACTGACGCGGATACAGGCATGAATAGTGCGTCTCCGCTATTCACACAATCAAATCATTCGAAACAAGCCGTGCAGTCTATAACATTAGAACAGGTTTTGCTTTCGACCGCACTCGTTAATGTTTGTAATAATAACATCAATGTCGTTGCGCGTGCTCTTCTCGATAGTGGTAGCCAACGAAGTTTTATTACCGATTCATTGTGTAAAAAATTACGTTTATCAACAATACAGTCCACTCTCACTATCACCTGTATAGGGAACAGTGTTCTGCGATCAGAACAGACTTGTAACCTACTTATTCGTTCAAGGCTTAGTAATTTTAACACACGTTTAAATTGTTCCGTTTTACCTAAGATTACTTATAGTTTACCGAATACTTACATTAATGTTCAATCGTTACAAATACCGCAAAACGTTACACTTGCGGATCCAAGCTATCATGTACCATCAGATATCGATATTCTGATTGGAGCTGATATGTTTTGGAGCTTATTACAGAAAGGTAGGATGCGTTTGTCCAAAGGGCCTTATTTACAAAATACTCACTTAGGATGGATTATTTCGGGTACGTTATCTTTTAATAAACAGTCTACAAGTGAGTATTCAAACAATATGATTTGCTGCGCGTTGTCGAGTTCATTAGACGACCAATTAAAACGTTTTTGGGAATTAGAGGAAGTCGATAACAGTAAATTAAAAGATAACATTCTTACCGCGAATGACAAGTTCTGTGAGGAACTTTTTACTTCGACCACCACTCGCGATTGTGATGGAAGGTTCACGGTTCGAATGCCATTACGCGAATCAGCTGACTTACTTGGCGATTCTTATGAGTTAGCGAAAAATAGATTCTTTTCTTTAGAAAAGAGATTAGATCGTTCGCCTGGGTTAAAACTTATGTATTCTGATTTTTTGAAAGAATATTTATCTTTAGGGCACATGACACGCATTGATACGTTTTCTTTGCCGTGTTATTTTTTGCCACATCATTGCGTACAACGAGAAAGTACGACTACAAAGCTACGAGTCGTATTTGATGCGAGTGCCAAAACAACTTCGAACAAGTCGTTAAATGATTTACAATTAATCGGCCCACCGTTGTTGAATGATTTGGTGGGTATCCTTTTACGTTTTCGACAGTACGCATTCGTTGCATGTGCGGATGTCGAAAAAATGTACCGCCAAGTTATGATACATCCCGATCAACGTAAATTACAACTGATAGTCTGGCGAGACAATAAACGCGAGCCGCTAAGTATATATCAGTTAAATACTGTCACATACGGTATTGCGTCGGCACCGTACCTCGCCTTACGATGTTTACGACAACTAGCATTAGATTGCACCGATAATCAAGCTTCTCATTTAATATTGAATTCGTTTTACTGTGATGACTTAATAATTTCTCATAATAATAAAGACGAATTATTGTTGTTATGTGAAAGTATAAGAAATATTCTAAATGCTGGTTGCTTTCCGTTGCGTAAATGGGCATTTAATTTCGATATTAGCTTATCAGATAGTTTTACTAAGTCGTTATCGCTCGATAAAACAACACAATGTAAAACACTCGGCTTAGGTTGGTGTAATAACAGTGACGAACTGCATTTTAATACTAATTTAAATATTAATATGGATGTTTCACAACTGACTAAACGGATGGTACTTTCTATCATATCACAAGTTTATGATCCCTTAGGGCTTTTAGGCCCAACTATAATTATTACTAAAATACTTATGCAAAAGCTTTGGCTTCGTAAGATCGGTTGGGACGACACCATGCCTGCCGATTTGATATGTTTATTTAGTAAAATATTAGCTTCTTTCCAACACTTGTGTGAAGTACGTGTGCCGCGTCATGTAACCACCCGGTATGCAAGCCAATTACAATTACATATTTTCACGGATGCCTCACAGGATGCGTACGGGGCTTGTGTTTACATACGTAGTGTTTGTGAGCGGTCAAACGAAGTAACTATTCGATTATTATGTGCAAAAAGTAAGGTTGCGCCTTTGAAACCGGTTAGCATACCGCGTCTTGAATTATGCGGTGCATTAGTAGGTGCACGTCTGTACAAAAAGATTATCGATTTAATGAATTTAAAGTTCGATAAAGTTTTATTTTGGACTGATTCAACGATTGTTCTCGGTTGGTTAAATACTCATCCGACTTTACTGAAGACATTCGTTCAAAATAGAATAGTTGAAATTAACGACTTAACTACGGGTTGCGTGTGGTCACACGTACAGGGCGTATGTAACCCTGCTGATATGTTGTCGCGCGGGGTATACCTACCAGATCTTATTATTAACGATTTATGGTGGACCGGTCCAAAGTTCATTATCGACGCTAATTACAGCGAATGTCAGTCAGATATGCCGTTATCCGTTTTGCCTGAACTTAAATCACATATTGTAGCTGCCGATGCGTCATGCACTGTATTTCCTTTTGAGCGGTTTTCATCTTTTTTACGTATGATTCGATCGATGGCTTATGTGTTGCGGTTCATTCACAATATTCGCTGTAAAACCGAAAGAAAACGCGGCCCATTACTATTACATGATTTACGTAAATCAACTTATTTATTAGCGCGGTTATCGCAAATTGATTCGTTTCCTCAAGAATACAATTTGTTGAAGAAATCATTAAATATTAAGTATTCACGTAATATGTCAGGACTTAATTTATTTTTTAGTAAAGATTTATTAATTCGTGTTGGAGGTAGATTAAGTAACTGTAACGAGTTTAGCTATGATAAAAAGCATCCTATACTGCTTTGTAGTAAGCACACGTTTACTGTGCTTTTATTTCAATTTAAACATAACGATTTATGTCATGCTGGTCCACAGTTACTACTCTCGACTATTCGCGATGAGTGGTGGCCACTTGGTGGTAGAAGTTTAGCGCGTTCTATAGTTCATAAATGCGTAAAATTCGTTAGGTTAAATGGTAAAACGTTTAGCCCAATAATGGGCAACCTACCATCTGAACGACTTTTACCAGGTTTTCCATTCCTACGTACCGGTACCGATTACTGTGGTCCAGTATATATTTTGAGCCGTCAAGGGAGAGGTTCGCGTTTAACTAAAGCATATATATGCATATTTATTTGTTTTGCTACTCGAGCAATGCACCTCGAGTTGGTCACAACTTTATCCACAGAGGGTTATCTCCTCTGTCTTAAAAGATTTATTTCACGTAGGGGTAAACCAGCCGAGATATACTCTGATAATGGTAAAAATTATGTCGGCGCGGCTAATGACCTGGGTGACTTTTTAACAAAACACTCGTCTTCTATAATTGAAAATATCGCTTTAGATAATATTTCGTTCAAATTTATTCCCCCATATTCTCCTCATTTTGGTGGCCTGTGGGAGGCAGGAGTTAGGTCTTGCAAGTATCACTTGAGACGCGTAGTAGGTAACTCTAATCTTACATTTGAAGAGTTTAACACGGTGTTGATACAAATTGAGGCGGTCCTGAACTCCCGACCGCTAACGCCTCTGTCTGCTGATGCCAGCGATCTTCAAGCATTGACACCCGGGCACTTCTTGATTGGGCGTCCACTAACAGCACCGGCAACCAACGACATATCTGATGTTGTCACCAACCGTCTACCACGCTATGACCGAATAGAACAAATGCGTCAACATTTTTGGCAGCGGTGGTCAAAAGAGTACGTCAGCGAGCTGCAAACCAGAACAAAATGGAAGGTCCACAAGAGTGACGTCGAAGTCAACAGACTTGTTCTCATTAAGGACGAGAACGCGCCGCCACTAAAATGGCGCCTTGGACGAGTAGAACAAATATATAGTGAAAGAGATGGAGTTTCGCGTGTTGCGAGAATTCGCACTACTACCGGAGACGTTCACCGTTCATTCTCCAAAATTTGTCCTCTGCCTGTACATACGGATTCTGGACTTGACACTACCACTGGAACCCGAGATGTTCCAGCCCCGGGAGCATGTTAACGCCGCGCTGCGAGCTACCAGGAGGGGATGCGGCGAACCGCGCCGGCCGGCGCGCGTAAGTGGCAACGCCTAACGATTCATTGGGACAACATATCTTTCCACGCGCCACATCGATACACCTCAATTATTATTGTATCGTTTGCAATAAACCTTCATATCGTTCTTACCGGAGTCGTCTATAATTTCAAACCCTGGTCCTCAACAGTTAGGATTTATGAACTATTTTCGCCGAGTGGTTTTAAAATACTGAAGACATTTTAACGTCTGGAGCTAAATAAAAAAATGCCACATTTAAACAGTCAAAGTTACCACCAAGTTAGTTAGCCACAGTTAACAATACTGAGTGGTATTACTAGACGAAAGGACAAAAATGCTTACCGTAACATTGCATTCTTTGAAATAGGCACGAAATTAATTGCAATTACGTGCCGTCATCACGCTGACAGTTAAAAAGCGAGTGAACAGAGGGAGAGGGAGATACTAAACGCTTTCGTAAGAAATAACTGGTAACAGGAAAGGAATAAAGGAAATTAACTCGACTTTGGCAGATTATTATTAGATACCCGATGAACTGTAAATATATCTATCTCATTATAATTTTAATATTTGCCCAACTGCCGCAGTCAAGGAGAGTAATGTTTTTCGTGCGTATGTATGTATGTATATATGTATGTATGTATGTATGTGAGTATGTATGTCTCTTTCTTTGACATGCTCTACAGCCTTAATGTCTTGGATTTTAACATAAGAGGTGTCATTAGTTTCGTATTAATTGCGGAAGTGACAAGGGTACATAATATTTCAATGTAGCGTCAGCACGAGAAAAGGAATAGGTTTTCATTTTTTTACTTTGTTTTAGGCAGGCGAGATTTTTGTTTTCTAATAATATATATTGCTTGTTAAAGTCTGGAATTTTTTACCAGCGCAACACGTGCACTGGTGACGAATTCCAGACCATTTAATTTTAGATCCTGGGTGTTTTTGGCAGGGTGTCAACAGCATCTCTGGGTCCCATTGATGGCTTTTGGATTGGTGGCCACTACTACTGAATCCCACTGACTGCTTGTCGTCAGCAGAGTAGGGTCACTCTGGTAGGCTAATATAAAAATAAAATACAGAGTGTATACGACGGTATGACATTAAATGCAATTACGTATAGTATGTGACATTATAAAGCGAGACAAAAAAAAATCTACTAAATATCTTCAATAGTTTAGACACAGGACAAATTTTTTAATTTCTTTAATTCTAAATTAACACTATGTAAGTACGTCAAACGGTCACTGACTTAAGTCATAATCCACGTCGAAGGATAAACGTTGCCGTTCATTACAGTTCAGTGAACTTGTCATAATAAAATGGTGTATTACTTCGTTACTATTAAAATATTATTTATTTTGTTAGAAAATTTCAAATTTTTGTTTTTCGTCAAATTACTTTTGTGATTAATTAGAAATCATTATATGGGCCAGTAACACCTGCCTTTTCATTTAATGTCAAACCGTCGTATACACTCTGTATAATAAATGAATTTTGAGAAAAACCACTTCTTTTATGTGGTTTTATATCCTTTAGAGTGCTATGAATCTAGTAGGTAAGTAAGGTAATTATATGACTGAGTTTACTTTTATATGCATTCATTGGCATATGGACTGTTTGAGTTAAGACAGGCATCTATAATATCCAGCTGAAAATTAGCAATATTGAATACTGTGCAACTGCAAGCGACGGCTGGTCAGTGAACGACTTTTAAATAAATATAAAACAATGTCGTGGAAAGAAATATAAGAGAATAATGTCTTTTTTGACCTTGTGTATTGAGTTGATTAATTTTTTTTCAGACCTTATTAAATTTTTATTTCTATATTGTAATCACGGATCCAAGCTCTGAAGTGCAGAAGAATAAAATAATGTTTATCGTTCTTTCTTTTATTATACAGTAAAAGTTTAGGGTCCTAATTGCATAGAAGTTCTATTGTTTCTAGCAAACTGTCAATCAAATGTTGTCTTTAAACATTTAAGTAGCTATACATTTTTTGTATACCTACAACCTTATACTCGTGATATATACCACAGAGCGTTTCAAAAATGTACGTTGATAAAAACAATATAATTTTATAAATAAAATCCTTTCCATAATTTTATTGTAGCTTGGAGTGCTTTTGAAGCACATGGAATTCATTCCAGTTCACATTGCATGGTAAAATTAATGAATGATTTTTTAGTTTGTTCAATGTTCAAATCAAAAATGTTTCAGTTTGTTATCTATTAATTTAAACGTCTGACTTTCTATCTTTATTTAGTTTCTTAAACTGATCAACTAGAAATAATAAATTATCTATTAATGTTACTATGTAATTAATAACTTTTTCTAATAATGATATTTTGAAATTTGTGTGCTGGTTAAAAAATAAGTATTACGAAACAAATTGCACTCAGAAATGCCTAGTGTCGACTAGTAGTCGTACTATCTACATAACTAGATTCATTTCACTATTGAGGCGAGCTAACGCCTCTAAAATAAAAGGCTTGCTTTTGTATTATTGGATATAACCAGCACATTGTGACCCACAGTAATCTTAACTCGTAAAAATGTTATTGCTTTTCATTATTAACGTTCTCTCAAAAGTAAAATGAAGTAATAACATAAACACCTTTTTACAAACATCTTTAGCTATTAGTGAAAATATAATTACATTTCAATATTATTTTAAGAATAATGCCTTATATATTTGTGAAAATTGTTTACATGCTATTTTATTCTGCAGTCTAAATTATTTACAAAATTAAAAACATTTTCTGCTGTAAAATTTTTAGTGACATTAAAAACGTTACCATATTTTTTTTCATGAGAACATTTTTCTTTTTAAAACTTTTCATACGACTTATCGTACTAAACATAATTATTCTTTAAAAACCGTAAGAAGAATTTTGTAGAAACCTTACAAATAGGTACTTCATTATGAAAGAAAATTCTTCAAAGAGCCAAATGAAATTAGAGTAATATGTTACTCAATACAAATTTTGGACTTACAACGAAGGGTGCCTAATGTTATTCGAGTTTTTGCTTTGAAATCACGTTTAGAATCTATCATCATTATTAATCATCTGAATTACTTTAAGGAGTTACTTAATTTTGTGTACACGCTTTAGAATGCTTTATCGCCTACTAGGTACTGCAGTAAGGGCTCGTGCAACGTGCCGGCGATGTCGCGCGATTTCGGTCGCACCGACTCGCAACATTTAGGCTGCGTCCTGATTGGCAGCGATCGTACGATGGCGCGATGCAATCTCGTCGTGGCACATAAATATTTAGATAAAATTTAATAGTTTAAAAATGCAAAAACATTTATCTAAGTACCGCAATATACACACATAGGCAACGCAATAAGATTCAACAATAAAATGATTCAAGCGCAAACGTCTAATTGAATGAACCTTTTATTATTCGATTACTCAATCGATATTCTAGCTTGGCACGCTATAGTTCCTGCACATTTTATGAGACTTTATTCCGTCGGTGGAACTCGATTACGAAGAAATCTGTGCAGTTAAGTAGTGTAGTTTTATTGAAACGGCGATAAAACAAACAATTGTGGTCAATCCACAATTTATAGAGGCATAACTTGAGATTGTTAAAGTGCTTTTAAACAAATAAATTGACTTTACCATGGCTCTGTATATACATACATAGGTATTATATCTTTCAAGTAATTCAAATTTCACTATGCAATGTGTCAAGTTCAAGCTCGTAGAAAATAAAACTTCAATATGCAACGAGTTACAAAACATCCTTGCATATTTAATAGGTACACAAAAGACATAATGCTCATATTCTTATTTCACATCTGTTTGCTTAAAGATTAGGTCCTGTTGTCACGGTCAGGGGCGTAATCAGATTGCCTAGTGAGAGTTTGTTTTGCATTAACGCGATCGACACGTTTATAACGTTCGGTGCTCCCGATTGGCCCGCTACAAGCTCATAACCAATCAGAAAACCAAACGCAATAAGCGTGTCGATTGCGTTAATGTAAAAACAACTCACACTAGGCACCCAGGTCAGATATTAAAACAATTATAGTTAACTCACTATACATACATTGTGTGGCATGAGTAAGTAAATAAACACAGTCATTTGAAAAAGAGATAGAAAGGCTTTATATGCATAGTAATATAAACAAGATCAATTATGTTTCAAATTACGTAGCTGCGTAGGATTCAGATACTTCCCTGTTTAGTGGTTTGAATGCCATCATGATGAAACCAAAAAGCTTCCCCTATTAACAGAATTTAGCTAACTTTGTTGAGAAGGGTTCAAGGTCTAAACAATAACACACCGACTAGTTTTCTGTTTTGTTATAATTGTCATAGTGTGGTTTTGAACAATTTTACGTTTATTCTGGAATAAGTTTAAGTTGAACAGAACTAGAGCATAGCAATCTCGCTTAATAAACTTCACGCTCTAAAAAGGTTTAATAAAATGGGAGTTGTTTCCAAACTTCTCCTATGTTCTTTCTGAGTATCAAATTTAGATTCTTAAAAAGCACTTAAAAATTTTCATAATCAGCTAAACTAGCCCTCTGATCCTCTCTACAATAATATTGATTATTCGATTTCATCAGGAAATTGTAGAGTATAATAATTTGCAAATGAAACATGCAAAATCGAATGTACAACAGAAATTACTTCAATCAAGTTAAAATTCAATGTGGCGGTCATTTCAAACAACTAATTTTAGAGTTAGAATCCACAATTTGAATTTGTGGTAATTAATTCTGAATTCTCATTAATTATACTCTAAGCTCATTTGGGCACAAAGTTAATTTTAATTTACATTTACGTATGCCGTTTTTGCTAGAATACACTTTAATTGTAGTTACGCAAAGTGATATTTTGGTAAGCAAATGTGGTGTAAGTAGGTACGTGATAACTTTGTAAACACTTGTATATTGAGAGGCACTTGTATATCTGAAAATTGATTCGATATTAAAATAGTAATATATTTTCTCGTACATACATCCATTTCATTAAAACTATTCGCAACTTTAACAAATATAAATTTCATTTTCAAAAAAAGTATAGGTTAGACAAAACTATTATGCAATTTTAAATTCATATTTGCCAAATTAGTAATTATGAGTCTTCCTTTAATTTCCGTAATTAACGTGTTGTACGTCTAAAATAAGGATTTTAACGTGACTGATAATAAATATATTATTTTTATTTCAATGGTAGTTAGTATACAATTATTATAAAATAATTTAAATAAAGCTTAATTATAAACCTATCTTGATAAATAGTAAACATAATTATAGGCAAGTATTTAAAGTAACAATTTTCGGGGCAGTAAACGTCTTCTTCTTCGTCGTGACACTCTTGGCAGAGCGGTCGTGGTGCAGAGTCGCATTTTGAAGTTCTTTGGGTATGTTTCTCGACACGATAACGACTCCATCGTCTTGCCGTTCAGGACAAAGTAGGAGGCACCAGAGGGCGAGGGAGGTCACCCATGAGGTGGACCGACCAGGTGAAGTCTGCTGTGGGTGGCTCCTTGAACGAGTGCAACAGGATGGCCGCCACAAGAGAGAAATCGCGGATAATCGTAAATAACATCTGCCTCTACGTTAGTCACAACCTGAAACGTGTATGACCTTAATAACAATAAAACATCTATTGTGTCTACAGTTAGTGTCCATAAAAGGGTTAAGATAGTGCTAATGATTTATATTCCTGAAACAACATAGTTTTAGTCAGTTTTCCATTTGATATTAGAAGAAAAGTTTCTAATATTGTAATATTAAATCTTTTGATAATACCTGTAACATACATACGCCTGTATGTTTATTGCAATTTTCTAAAACTTTAATCAAAATTGATCATCTCAAAATAAAAAAAGCGGACTAAATATCTTTAAATTTAAAATTGAGCAATAATCACAACCAAATACTTGTAAATTTGTTTGCTCTAACTGACACTGTTTTGGGGATCGAAGAGTCGGCCTCCTTCCAAGTCGGGTGAACAGACCGAAGCAATTTGTAAACGTCATTAAGTATTTGCCTATGCAACAATGTTTCAAACCCCGATACAGTATTTCTAAAGCTATTGGTTTTATTTTGTGCCAATATCCTGAAAATGGTATTAAATAGCTATTTTAAAAAAAGTCGTAATGGTTCAGTAGTAAAGGTACCCGCTTCGTAAACACGAGGTCGGGGTTCAAATTTGATTTTTCAAATCATATGTGCTTTATAAGTTTATTTGAACATTACTGACTGACGGTGAAGGAAAACATCGTGAGGAAACTTGGACTTCTGAGGAAGTCTGAAATCACCAATCCGCCTTGAGCAAGCGTGGCGATCAATGCTCATACCTTCTCTGTATGAGACAAGATTTTTCCCTGCAGTGGGATAATTATGGGCCGTTATGAAGAGATGATGTTATTATGATTGGTTATTTTTACACAATTTCGACAATAGATTTACAGTACCTAGTAGCAACTGTGTTTGAATAGGACATAGAAATAAAGTCAAATTAAATAGATATAAAATTTAAAATCTTTAAGCTCTTTAGATATAAAAATAAAATATGGTTGTTATTTAGCTGTACTACAATATTCTGCTTGTGTAACTCGTAGATTGATCAAACTTTGATTAGTTCACTAAGATGCTGCAATAACCAAACAAAGTAATCGCTTCAGCCGTAATTTCAGCGTCAAACTAAGCTTACAAAACAGAAGCTTGCTTCTTACCGCTAGAGTAATATTGCAAGCTTACAGTGTTGAAGTTGTTATATATAATGAAGAGAAAATACCGCGAAAATTTGATTTTCTTTGTTTTTCATTATGTTGTTTTTTTTCTAGAAGTTTGGAACAACATCAGAATTATAAAAAATTGATTTTATCTTTAGTCATCAACCTATATTAGTTTTGTACTTGTCGAATACTTCTATGTTTTTTTATTTTGATAAGAAATAGGTACGATTACCTGTCCATATAACATAATTTTGGCTTGTTTACTAATTTGTTGATCATATTTTTAGGCATGCTTTAACAACAGCAGTAAGCAGGTAAAGAACACGCATCAAAGTTTACCAACAAGATACCTAGCAAACACAACTATGAGGTGAAGACGGTTTACAATAATAACTAGCTTACCGTATACGGTTTCACCCGCGTGTTTGCTTACTGCTCTGCTCCCGTCGCCAGTAGCGCGTTGTTACATAGCCTTTCTCGAGAACTGGGCTATCATACGCAATAAGAATTATTCAAATCTGACTGGTAGTTCTAGAGATTAGCGCGCAACAAACAAACAAACTCTTCCGCTTTATATAATAGTATAGATAGATGAAGGAAATAATGTCGACATAAAGACGACTTATAAAAAGATTAGTGAGAAAGAATGAGTTCAAATAGTAGTGAAACAATCAGTTGGATCTGCAACTTCTATTAAGAGATGTATTATTCAAACTTAAATTCGGAACTTCTACAACAATTTTTGAAACATCGTTGCTTAACTGTTTGTTACTGCAGTTTGGATTAGAACACTTTGAATTAAGAAATATGTGATGAAAATAAGTGGTTTACTATGAGTAGAAAAAGCAACAAACAAAATGATTAGCGATTTTACTTATTCATTATTATGTTCCTATTCTATCTTTGACGCAAGTAACTTTCAACGTTCTTTTGCATACTAGCATCAATAATAAATAAATAAAATGTTTATTTCTCAATATTGTTATAAATTTACTAGACGTCTGTTCTCGCTTCGCTTCGGTATCAAAAGTTTGATTCGGTTTCACAACAAACGCCTACGGAAAATATCATTGAGAGTCAATCAAGAGTCGTATTGAATCATTCATTTTTGAAAGGTACTTTGATTAAAATTCTGGGTACTGAAAAATATGTTAAACTTAATAAAATATAGCCGCTGTATGTTATCCGCTTCATTTTTTGATTACTAATGGTAAAAGAATTTTTCAAAAAGGTAACGTACATTTTTAGTTAAATCGTTGCAAACAAACAAACACAAAAATTAAATCTTTTCTCTTTATGAAATTAGTTGAAATAAACTAAAAGTATAACAATAAATGAACCATAGGACTGCACCAAATTACACTATATCACGCAGTTCCTTTCTTTAAATCAAATCTCCCCAGTTGTTTCCTAAATTTATCCGGTATATAGCTTGTAATAATCCTTATCTAAATTAAAAAGGTTTATAAAAAAGAGTCATGAGCGTTATCAACACAAACGCTTATTACATTGCTTTAGCCGAGCTAAGCAGCATAATACACTGCGCTCATAAAATGCACGCCGTATTTGCAGCCACTGCTTAATAGATAGTAAAGGGTTCGGAAGGAAAATATAGTTTTTAATACATTATTCATTTTATAAACATGGCGTTGAGCGGTTTACCCCCTGACAGTTTGTTAAGTATCTAATTATCTTTGAAAAATGTTGGCGGAACTTGGTAATTTTGTTATTAATCTAGCGGACATCTTGTTACGAAGATTACTTTTAATATTTTCTACAGAAAATATTTGCTTGGTGTTTTGATTCGGTTTTAAATTTATTTAGCGTACTTGTTTTACTTTTTTATGGCATATAATTTGATGTAATAGTGTGTGTATTATATCATAAAAAGTGATTCTTACAAATATTTACTATAACCTACTTAGTACGCTACTAGATCTGTGCAATATCAACTTTAAAATATGAGTCTATATGTATGTATACATAACTTTATTTGTGAAACGGGTCTACTCGTGTTAGGAAATTATTATAAGATGCCATACCTCTTTAACCGACGTTTCGGTCGAATTACACCGACCATGGTCAGCTCGTGACCATGGTCGGTGTAATTCTTTCTAACACGAGTAGATCCGCTTCACAAATAAAGTTAACTATGTGTACAAATCGTGTGAGTCTAAAATATGTTATGAATAGTCACAGAAATATAAGAATTTTACTAGGTTACAGATATCATAAGCTGACTACTGAAATTTATATCATGAGTTAAAACAGATCAATCTTACGGTAGTAGTTATTACGGTAGTAGATCCACGCTGATTTCAGCATGAATGGGCCGAATCGTCCGGGGAAGTACTACCCTCTCATAGAAGATCGACTTAAGAGTAGTAGTATCCGTACTACTGCGTTTCGTTCGGTGAGTGAGAGCGCCGGAGGCCCAATTTCCCCCTTCCTCTTTCCTCACCTCCCTCATTCCGTTCCCCTATCCCCATTCCCAGCCGCCATAGTGGAGGCCACCATACCAGCAGTTAAGACGATGGCTTTTGGTACAGTGGCCGCCACTTCTGGATTCCACTGACTGCTTACCATCAGGCGGAGTGGAGTCACTTTGGTAGGCTATAATATAAAAAAAAAAAAAAAAATAAAAAAAAAAAATCTATAATTAGCTACCTTATGTTTTGCGTACTGTGTTATAGATTTTAGTTGACACAACACAATCTAAAAATAATTAGAAACGCACTAAGTAGAATACGTTCAACATTGAAAATTGCTATAAGACCTCTACTATCACTGTTAAATAAAACCTAAATATAGCGCTAAAGGTGGTGTAATTATTTTGACAAGCGTAATACCAGTCACAACGACGACCGGTTCTAGTTTTTTAACCACGGAATAAATATTAAATATAATAAAATATAGCCGGCTATATTTTATTATGTTTAACATATTAATATTATATATCTGCTATGCACATAGGCTTTTTCTCGTCCACATACCGCTTTTTGCCACTTCAACTCAATATCACTTTACCCGACAAGGGGATCGAACCTGAGACCAGCTACCGAGACAGTAGTTAAGATGTTTCTCTCATTTAGGGCAAACAGCTTCTTAGGCAAATTTCATATTTAGGTATAACGCCTTCCTTGGCATCTTGCGATTAAGGTAACTCGATCAAAAGGGTACAAAACCTTGCTGCTATTAAAACTGCACACATTTTATCGCCGCGCCGTATATATTCTTTTTAATTGAATCTTTATATTCAGAACAAAGTAGCTCGACTGTGAATTCATTTAAAAATTAACAGAAGGTAAAATAAACAAGCTTCGTATGTATGTTACGATGATTCAATTAGCAAATGTAATTCAATAGACGTAAGCTTATCACAGGCGACAGAGAAACGTCGGAAAGAAAGGGTAACTGTGTAAACGTATCCCAGTCTCTTTGAATTTTATGCGGGAGTGAATTGTAAGTTAATTTGCAAATAATACTGTAACCAATCTTCATTTCTGTTACACAAGAAAATATTTTATTATCTTGAGCATGTCTTAGTCTAGCTTCCCACAGTGCGGTTTCACCCGCGTCTTTGCTTACTGCTCTGCTCCCGTTGCCAGTAGCGTGATGGTACATAGCCTATAACCTTTCTCAAAAACTGGGCTATCATACGCAAAAAGAATATTTCAAATCCAACTGGTAGTTCCAGAGATTAGCGCGTGCAAACAAACAAACATACGAACAATCTCTTACGCTTTAATAGCACAAACATATGACACATACACTCAACAGATAAAGAACACAAGGGCATTGCTTTTTACTTTTTGCCATAGAGACATTCACATACAGAATGACCTTTACTCATATTAAGAAGGCATGTGCATTGGTCGCCGCCACGTTTGCGGATTGGTGATTTATTTAGTCAATTTATCATCAACCACAATTTTACGTTTTCACAGTTTCAATAACTGAACTGGAACTAAAATTTTAATAATAAATACCTAAATACATAAGTAGTTGCATTTGCATTTCAGCTCAAATCACAATCTCTCCTTCTGCCTAGCGCGTCCTGTAGAAACACTAGAACTCTTGTTACTTTAGCATTCTTTGACATTTGAAACAGTCTTTATTTTAAAATCCGTTATTTTGTGAATTTCTTCGGTACCTTTAAAATAAATTACTTTGAATTGTACATTGTCATCTTGCGCGATAAGTTCTAAGCAAGAAATTTGAAATACGTAATTACAATTTTGCTAATAACGAAAGGTGCCTTTTATGCTTTTTTATCTGAACTAATATTTTAAAGAGGATTGATTTGATTTGTTGTATGTTTGTTTGTTTATGGATAAACTCAAAATTTACGTATCTAATTTAAAAATTCCTTTCTCATATAGAAAGTTACAATATCAGCGAGTATTATAGAGTATATTTTTTGTGGTATGTCTATCCACGCGGACAAAGCCACTGGCAACAGATAGTTTATCAATTTAATTTTATATAATAAACGTTAATAAAATAAGGTTATTTGAATTTCGGGCATTGTTTTACAAGTCGCGATTACTATCACTGTGGGATTTTACAGTTTTGTTTTGTATTGCCAACTAAATTAAAATGCCGCCAAAATTAATCAAAAGTACCGGTGTGGTCTCGTATTTAGATGGTGCACCCTGGTAAAACATTAGGTACATACATTTAACAGTGTCCCAAATTTGTTTATTCATATCGGCCCATTATTATACCACTGCAAGGAAAGACCTCTTCTCATATAGAGAAGGTATGAGCAATGATCGTTACGCTTGCTCAAGGCGGATTGGCGATTTCAGACTCGATTTCATGCTGAAATCAGCTTGGGTCTACTACCGTACTTGGTAGTAGACCCAAGCTGATTTCAGCATGAATGGGCCGGATCGTCCGGGGAAGTACTACCTTCTCATAGAAGATCGACTTAAGAGTAGTAGTATCCGTACTACTGCGTTTCGTTCGGTGAGTGAGAGCGCCGGAGGCCCGATTTCCCCCCTTTCCTCTTTCCTCACCTCCCTCATTCCCTTCCCCTAACCCAATTCCCAGCCGCCATAGTGGAGGCCACCATACCAACAATTTAAGACTATGGCTTTTGGTATAGTGGCCGCCACTTCTGGATTCCACTGACTGCTTACCATCAGGCGGAGTGGAGTCACTTTGGGCTATAATATAAAAAAAAAAAAAGGTTATCACACGATGTTATCCTTCACCGTCAGTCAATAATGTCCGGGACACAGAAGGTGCATTCGAACTCCCGTACTCGTATTTACAAAGCTGCTGCTTTCGCCACTGGGCCATTACGACTTATTATAAGTTCTGTATTTGGTGGTGTTATACCCCAAGGGGCATTAAATATTTAGTGATTTTGGTAGATGAAAGATAAAAATCTGTGTAAGATTATTCATTCAGTCAACACTAATTTAAAATACATGCATATTTTATATCACCATCAGCAAAAGACGACTGCTTCTAAACACAGGTCTCTTTCAACTATAGCCAGTTTGACCGGTCGTGAGCTGTCCTCATCTATTGGTTGCCAATCAGTTTTGTCGGCTTGTCGGTTGTTTTATATAGCCGACATTAAATTCGCAAATATATCATCTACACATCCAATATGTCGCCATTGTTCTGAAAGCAATAACTCATTCATAATTTCACATTCTTAAATTGCAACATGTTTTACGACTTCCGAAATATTTCAGTGGCATATGAAACAATATCGATGACAAAACACGAGTAGAAATAATTTGTGTTTGATGATAGAGGAATAATGACTGTGTGTTTAATCTGTTTTTTGTTAAGAATTGAAAATTATAATACTCGCATACGTTATATGTTGCCAAATACTGCATTGGAGTTTCAAAAGTTCTTCTACTAGCGTCCACGTAGCTTCAATTCATACGGTTCGCACGTTTTTGTCATTTTGCCGCTTTTTGCGCTGTTACGAAACTTGTCAACAAATGAAACTCTGTCCACCGTATCAACGTTCTATTTGTTTAGTGACGCGGTCTTTGCTTAGAGGAATGACAATAACTGTGTCATTACCTAGGCATTTGCATTGGTAAGGTATTAGACGTCTTTTTTAAAGGATTCGATAGTATATTTTGTAAAAACTTTTATAAGTAGTATTCTTCATATTATTTTTGGATTTTATCAATTATTGGGGAAAGAAATAGCAAGATTCACCAATGGCGTCACCGTGACCGAATTTAGGCCGCCCTCATCCATTTGTTGGCCGATCATCAAATAAAGTAAGTTCAGTACAGTTACAAAAACCCCTTATGCATGCTTGAGTAGAGTACTGCTAGGTCCCTATAATTGTTATAGTGGATTACCTACTATAATAATATTATTTTATGAAATTAGAAAATATTTTTATGTATAATATTTTACGAGATTATTTTAATTACCGATGAATGAAGAATGAACGAATGACATATGTATCTACAATGCAGTGATCTATTTGGACAATCAAGGTACGAACTCAACGTAGTTGGTAGTACTCTGGGATGTATTCTAAGAGAGAGTGCTGGAGTCCCAATTTTTCCCTTTTCCTTTTCTCTTACTTCCCTCAATCCTATCACCTACCCCACTCCCTGGTAGGCAGCGGCTTTACAGAGTCCCTGACATTGCCCCTGCAATGATTAACTCTAAGTCGTTCATAAGCGACAGTTACCACTTACCATCAGATAGGCTGTTTGTTCGTCTGCCACAAAAAAATAAATGGATAACATACCGTCAGTAGGTCAGCTTTTTTAAACCCTGCCGTGTTTTTCTCCAAATATCCTTTTGCAGGTTTTTTGGCAAATTTATTTCTTCCACGCTTACATTAAGTCTTTCGGGTGCTATTTATCTTCGCGGTTCGGTGCGTGTGAGAATTGAAGTAAATACCTGACGTTGTGTGTGTTTAATGTCAAAGAAAATTTTGTTTAATTTGTTGATTTATTTTAGGCTTATTTACAGTGGTTAAGAAATTTGAGTTGCATATGGTTTTAATTTTATTTAGAATAATAAAATAAATTGATTGATATTCGCAATTTTGCCTTATTCTCTCGTACTTGATACATCAATGCGATTGGATATCAGATTTTTAAACATGTTAAGGCAGAAAAAGTACATTATAATGTTTTATTAGTAAATTAATATAGCTCGTGTTGTGTCAATAAAATGTTATTGTCATTAGGCGATTTTCTAGATGAACTTTTAAGACATAATTACATAAGTTAATTCACTTTAAGCAATAACTCGCTAGTACTATAGTACCTGCTTAGCGAAGCGAAGTTTGAAGCTAAAGCTATAGACTAAAAGATGCACTATAAATACCTAATGTCTATTTCACATAAAAAATCTCATTTTTAATATATCACCGCAACATTTTGAGCCTGGTAAGCTAAAATGGATGATCTATGCACCAGTTACATAGACTAATAAATTGTGAGGTAACAAACAAGTCATCTATATTGTGTACGAAAAAATATTAAAACCGTCAGAACAAAAACCACGTGGTAAAAGTATGGTCACCATTGGCCTACCATGCGCGGTGACTATGGCAAAAGCCACCCTTTGGAGACTTATGTCACACAACAAAATGTAACTTCAAGGCAAATAAAGCATTTGTACAAAGTTAAACAATCTTTATTTTCGCACAGAAAAATGTTAAACTTACCATTAAATGATTAATGACGATAGTAACTCTTAAAAACGATTTTAAGTGAAATGTGTTCCTCTATTTCACGTTTGCAATAAACAAAGGCGTTAGGGCAATAAATCGTGAAAACTTCCAACGTATGTGTTTTAAGTTATCTTTTGTGCTGCATGTGCAATATGTGCATATTGAACAGCATACCCGGTAATTTTATTCACAAAATGCTGCTATATTTAACCATCTTTTCTTTTTATGTCAGTTCTTGTTGTTTATCTTCATATTATGTCATACTTATTAAACTATTCTTGTGGTACAACAATATTATTACCTCGTGACTTCTCCCGAGGACAAGTTTAATTTTAAATAATAATTTTGCTGTGAAGTAATAATAGCATTTAAATAAAACTATGGCAACGGTCAGATAAGGGTTGCACATTAACACATACAATTTTCTTTTTTTATATTAGCATAGCAAAGTGACGCCACTCTGCTTGATGGTAAGCAGTCAGTGGAATTCAGAAGTGGTGGACACTATTCCAAAAGCCAAAATACTGATATGGTGACCTCCACTATATAAAGCGGCTTAGTGAGATGCTTTTTCACGCCACAATTTTTCAATGTTTACAAGAGATGGAAAGATCTCTTGTAAACATTGATTGTAGAAGATGATGAGAGATGAAATAGGTTAATAGGGTCAATGGCTAGCGAAATAATACCAAACAAAGCTTGCATAACCATAGTACAAGCAGTAAATTTTGGGTATGGCAGAAAAAGCATGAAAGCAGAAAGAAATGCAGCAGAGATGAGAGCATGTGTTGAATTAATCTGTCAGATAGATATTTAGTGACTAAAATTGAAAAGAGTGTGTTAAGGTTGTCGGACATGTGGAAAGAATTTTTATTTTTTGTTGAATGGATGGAAGTAGGATAACGAAACAGATTTATGGAGCGGAAATGATTGGGAAAGTTAGTAAGGGTCGCCCTATATGGACATACTCTAACTAAGGTGTTGTGTTGACAAAAGGCGCATAGGTACTTTTTACATACATTCAAATCCAAGATATTTATTTCTTTATAGTTAAAACAATCGAAGTTTATTGATATCAGTATAGCTTGATATTTAAATATTTCTGGAATCAATTTATCTGAAAGCATTTTTACTTCTATAATATTTCATCGAAGAATAACAGTTTGTTGACAATCTGTATCAAATAACTTTAGAAACAATAACAATTTATTAATTAATTCATTCGTGAGCTTACCATCGAAATATGCAAACTAGGACATGTCAAATTATATAACAATATGGCGTAGCATAACATGAACATCACGCCATCTGTTGGTATTAATACGCAGTTGGTAATATTGTTACACTTGATTATTATTAGACTAAATGTTGCCCGCAGCTCTGCCCGCTTGAAAGTCGGTTATCGCATTTAACATACAATCTTTCATCTTTTGTTTCAACCCCTTCAAGCCAGTTTTTCGCGTTAAAAGATAGCCTATGTTGTTCCAAAACGTCTATTCTCTCTCCCAGTAAAAAACGGTATAGTGGTTTAGGCGTGAAAGCGTAACAGACAGACAGACAGACAGAGTTACTTTCGCATTTATAATGTTAGTATGGATGAGGAATATGCTAATATTCAAGAGATTACACAACACAAGTTGGCAAAGTATTGCATACCATTTTCGAAATTGTTATTGCTATGGATATTTATATGAATCTGAATAATATATACTTTTCATGGACTTTCGGTTTTCAGGGGAGTGCATGTTAATAATGCTTAATACATGGCTTCAGGTAAGCAGAGGTATATATCCACGCACGTTTCGCCATTATTGCCCGACTGCCGAAGTCAAGAAGAGTAATCTTTTTCGTGCGTATGTATGTAAGTAAGTAAGTATGTAATTATGTATGTCTATTTCTTTGGCACGCTCTATAGCCTAAATGCCGTAATGGATATTAACATATTATCAGGTGTCATTAGATTCGTATTATTTGTGAAAGTGACATAGTTTTTTTTTTTTTATTTATATTAGCCTACCAAAGTGACTCCACCCTGCCTGATAAGCTGGTAAGCTGTCAGTGGAATCCAGAAGTGGTGGCCACCATACCAAAAGCTATCGTCTTAAACTGCTGGTATGGTGGCTTCCACTATGGCAGCTGGGAATGGGGTTAGGGGAAGGGATTGAGGGAGGTGAGGAAAGAGGAAAGGGGGGAAATTGGGCCTCTGGCACTCTCACTCACCGAACGAAACGCAGTAGTACGGATACTACTACTCTTACGTCGATCTTCTATGAGAGGGTAGTACTTCCCCGGACGATCCGGCCCATTCATGCTGAAACCAGCGTGGATCTACTACCGAAAAAGATATATAAAAATAATGGTTTCCTTCTTTTCAGTTGGTTTTAGGCAGGCGGGCTTTTTGTTTTTAAGTAATATATTCTCGCTATTATTAATGCTTAATAATAAATCGTAGTAAATCGATGTTTAAAACGTCTTGATCTATTTTGTTTCTGTTTGTTGTAACAAATACAACGTTTTAGTCGTAACTTACAAAAACTTGTCCCTAACTTCACATGAAACTTGTCTTTCTTGTCTCAAAAGTGTTTTATAGACCCGAAGGTATGAACGGAGAGCAACTAAAGGCAAAATTGTTACACATAAAAAATTATCAGTACTCAAATTTGCTTCAATTGATTTTGATTAAAGTGTGTGTGCTAAAACGGAACTCCAACTTTTTTTAAACTTAAAAATGCTTTGACACATATGTATGTAAGTAGGTAATAAAGTAAGCTCCATTATAAATATTAAGCCTCTATAAATATTAAGTTATGAAATCGCAAAAAGTAACTCTTCAAATATGTTTTGTATTGAGATAATATCGTTGAATGAAATGCTTTTCCAAGTGACAACTGCCCATTTCAAACTGAGCTAATATTGAGTGACATGATATAAATATCTTTTTTTTTTTACTTTTTACCTCCCACACAAGTTCAATCAAGTTTAGAGAGAATACTACTATATTTGATATTATGAATTTGCCATGGCAAACGTGAAACAAGAAACAAAATGCATAAGATTTTCTATTATGATATTTTGTAAAATAAATTAAATGACAATTATTAAAAAGACAAATAACAAAAGAGAAACCAAAGCACACTGAGTGAATAAATCAGATTTGGAAACAGACAAAACAATACGAAATTGCGAAAGTTTTAAACAAATTCCGGTATAAAATACGGCCGAACAAAATTGCAGGATGTTCAACTCCAAAGTTTTAAAATAGATCAAAATAAAATCGCTACTACTTCTTTCGAACCGGTCACCGGAATTGTTTGCGGACGATTTTTGTTCAGCATGTGAACCTGATGTTTATTATTTGCTATCTACATTATTCGTCAGAAGTCAATTACCTATTATTAAAATAGAAATAATATGTTCTTTTTAATCATTCTTCATTCAACTTTTATTGTGAGAATAAAAGTTGAGAAGTGAGTGAGAACTAAAATGTTCTTATTCTTTCTGTAGCTCTTCATTTGCATGTTATAGTTTTATATCGTCTTTTAAGTAAGATTCAACTCACGTATTGCAACATATGCCAGATGCTATATTAAAGGATTTTTTAAAGAAAAAGTATTTTTATAAGGCACATATTATAAAATGTATTTCTTAACGAAACAATATGACATCCTGCATCTTTATGTACAATACGTTAACGCTAATAATACTGTTTTTGTTGCATTAAATAAAGCTTTGGTTAACAAATTGTGTGATATAAAATTGTTATACGCACACTATTATTAATGAATATTTTTCGCGGCTTAGTGTGAATGAAGTGATCAATATCAAAGGACGTGATGTTTTTATCAACACTGTGAAGATGGAACGACGCTATTTCGCTGCGTTCCGTACGGTTAGGTTTGCCTTCACGATGCGATAAATATATTTATAGTAAACGTGAATATATGTGACGGTACATTGTTTATTTATTTCATTTTTTATTTGTAAGTTCCTGTTTTGTTATTGACATTTTCTTATGTAATATCTCTTTAATATATCCTTGCCTTATAGATATTTTTGAATGATATTATCTAAATCGTTTTATATAAATTAGTTAAAATTGTTGTATATTATTTCATTGTTATTGTCTTTGCGAATATAGAATATAGATATTATATATCTTCAATGCCACAAAATATAACAGTTTATTATATAACATAGTACTATTATTTTAAAATAGCTAGTTTAGATTAAATTTTGTTTCTAAAATAAAATAAATTTTACTCGCTATACATAGCGTATTATTATCATGAGATGCAAATTAATCTGTATATATTTTCTCACTTCATTTGAATTTAATTGCTATTCGTTACTGTCCAAAATTCAGTATTTATTTTGTTTTTTTTTTGTAACCTGAATAAAATTAGCATATAAATTGTCTTTTAGCGAGCTCTACGTTAAAATTATTAGCTTAAAGACCCAAGATATAAAAGTGGTATTAAACCAGAAATAAAATAAAAATACTCGTGAATAAAATTGCGTTTGCTAGTCTCTTGAACAAATTAATTAATTAAAATATAATATTAAAATTCATTGAAAACAAGAACATGCCAACATGTACTTTAACAATAACAACATTTAGTAAACGAAGAAACTAAAATCTTAACGCTTATTTCGTACTACTATATGATTATTTATGACTATTTATGAACAGCGTACACACGTATCTTAAAATTGCAAACCACATTACACAATGATGTTAACTGATGCGGACATAGATCATACTGACACACAGGACATATCCATTCATCAGTTTTTAATTACACGCATAAAGTATACGTGTCTAAATTATTTGTTTGGAATCATTTAAGTGAATGAGATAAATCTGTTTTATATTTTTAACGTATTCAAAACCTAGCACGCACAAGTCTCTTGTTCAGTTCAGTAGAAACAGAAGCCAGAGCTTATAAACTTAAATAACTTTTCTAGGATTAAATGTTTTAAATTCAGTCTTCCGTATCTCCTCGATTTTAATCTATACTCGACTTCGTCGTCGGAATTTCATCCAACTGTACTTAGATAAACTACGGCAACTCTTATCATCTCTTTATCTTCACATACTTTTAAGTAATTATTAAAGTATATCTTCGCCGTGTTAGTTCGCTAACAGTTTGAAAGTTAGAACTCTTAGCTATGATTTTGAAATTTAGTCTTTTCGTAGAATGTTCGCGTGTAGAAATTTACCTCCATTTAAAACTCAAAGTAGCACGACAATGATTTACGTTGACACTGTTATATCCCACACCGAAATTTCTTACTATCACCAAAAAATAGGAAGCTTTTCTAATATTTTAATTTATCACGTTTAAGTATTAATAGAATGAAATAAAAAAGAAATGCTCCATGTTTATACATCCATTGTATAAATATAAACAGATATGCAATGAAGTTCCTAATTTTAGTACCAAAGTTAGGCTTTGATTAAATCAATGTTAATTTGCAAACTATTTAGTTGGTTGTCAAATGTCAGTTTATCCCATAAAAATATGATGTGTGATGAGGATGGTATAATTAAGACTACCAGGAAATTATTATTATTATATTTATTCAGGCAGGCAGTTGAAACAACTGATATTTATCCAGTCGGTTCTTAAATCGATTTATGTTGTCAGCTGTGATCACATGTTCTGGAAGTTTATTCCACGCTCTGACCACTCGGTTACTCAGAAAGTGCTTGTGTGGATTATTATTTGAGAAACTGGTACATAATTTTAAGGAAGGGAAGAAATTCATACCGAAAATGAATGTTATCACCATTTATCATTTGTTTTGCAAGAGCTTATTGCTATAATTCTTTAATATAATTTCAGTAAAGTAATTATTTTTTGCGTACAGTATTAATTTGTATTGAACTTTTCAGCAACAAGTGAATTTAAATGCAGAAAATAAAATAACAATGAATAGGCATTTTAAACTTATTTGTAACGTACTTTATATAAAGTTGGGTTTGGTAAAGTGATGATAGTAACTTAGTTATATTTATTATTATTTTCTGTCGAGAAATTCTTATGATAATCTTGGTCTGGAATCTAGTTCAGTGAATGCCAATAAACTCGTTCTCCTTTACATTAGACTCAACATAGCTAAAAGATTTTCAGCATCTTCATTACAGCTAATATTTCCCTTCATTTTAACAAAACAGCTACAGCTATTTCATAAAAAACAATTTTATTTCACTATGAAAAACAATTAGCACTTTGAATGCAAAAAAAGTCTCAACTTCGATTGATAATTTTTACCATCTGTTAAATTAGTAAGAGTCGATATTTGAATAATAATGATTTAGATCTGAATGTTTTTATTGGGTGCAACTTTTTGAACTCGGTTGCTCTCGGCGGTCGTTTTCATTTCTGTTCAACTAAAGCTTTAGAACATTAAGCGTATTATTAAATTAAGTGAGAATTTTATTGCAATTAAATTGTGCAGAGTAAACTTTGCTAAAAACTTGTGAAACACCAGCTGGTGGTACAAGTTTAAAATTTTATTAAGTAATGTCAAAGTGAGAATATAAAAATGCAGTCACTGTTGCCTGAAATAGTGTAATGCAGGTGCCGAACGAAATATAAATTAGTTGAACATCTCTCTGTTACTCTTTCACGCCTAAACCACTGAACCGATTTCGATGAAATTTAGTATAGAGATAGAATAGACCTTGGGAAACAACATAGGCTATCCCTTACAACAAAAACTTGAAAGGGTTGAAATAAGAGATAAAAGTTTGTATGAAAAATGCGATAACCGTTAATCACGAGGACGGAGCTACGTACAACATCTAGTTTATTATAATTATCTGCTTTATTACCAAATTATATTAAACATTATTTTACAAATTTTTGTCTTAAGTTATTTTATGATCTCATTTATCTAATTATTGTAGTTTTGTTTGGTGTTAGAAATATTAATTTTAAACTAGCTGTTGCAGGCGACTTATGTGTATTTTGCATGCCGTAATGTTATGCGGTAAGAAATGCTTTACTCTATACAACATAAACCAACACCTTGTAACCATGTTCTTGACAAAATAAATATTCTTTAAATTCTATATGTTTACTCTAGTCTAGAATATAGGGATTCCAGGTAAAGGACCACACGTTACTACGAGTAAGTAGCTATTATTATAAGCATTTAAAACGTTAATTTATTAAAATACACACAAGTTTACTCATTTAGTTTTTACTCTCAAAATTCGACACCACTATAAGACATCATGGCTATCCGTATTTGCCTCTAACATGTTCTTGTATCGGGATGTCACAAGAAAAAATAAAAATAAATAAAAACTACTTCAACTCTTAAAATCCCACTATTATGAGTCGTTCTGGAGTATTCCCAGCTAAAATTTCTATGAATCTTCATAGTTTGATCTTAGCACTTCTCTAATGTACGTTTCTGAGCAATATATGCATCAATATAGCTTTGTTGAGGTTGAATCCCTACCAAATTACTCGTGATAATTTATAATAATATTAGACAAATCAAAATATTTACATTATCATAAATTAATTGTTTCCAGACTTAACCGGTATTACAATTTCATATATAAATATGATTTCATATTTGTTTTCAAATTCTATGATTCAAATTCTATGATCATAGTTCGACGACCCTCAAACTATGATCATAGATAATCACATGTAGTTATTATACCGTCATATGTTCTTCATTTAAAAATGACTTAGGCAGGTATTCCATTATCATATACATATGATTTCATATCTGTCAAATTCTATGATCATAGTTCGACGACTCTCAAACTATGAGCATAGATAATCACATGTAGTTATTATACCGTCATATATGTCCTTCATTTTAAAATGACTTACACATCTTTGATCATATTTATATGATAGTCTAATAGCGGCCTTAGCGTGTGTATTTACTGTTCAAACGTTACACGTTTGTAAAAATTTATTGCAGAAGTACTTAATAGGTAAATATTTGTTTAAAAAGTAAAACATTATCCTATCCTAGCCGGAATTATGAAAATTATGATTCAAATGAACTCATTTTTTTTTAAATCTAAATCATCATTATTCATTTTTTAAATATGCTCGTTTAATTTAGAAAATCAATAATATAATTATTATATTAATTACCGGATCAAACAAAACCACTAGGAACTCAAAAACTTGAAAAAAAGGAGGTTTTCAATTCGACCTTTGTGTTGGTACCTATGTAATATTTTAAAACCAAATCATACAAATAGTCAAATTCTCATAAACATTATTTTTCGTACTTTCATTAGCATGAATCCAGAACAGATTTTCAGTAATCATAGCTTGATTAGGAACAGTCAAAACCACTGGCTTAATGAGGCATGGAAATTTGAAACCATACCAAAAGATGATTTGCGATAATACAAAGGAATCCTTTTGATGTAAAATATTTGATCATTTAGCAGTTGATATAAGCTCCTTGATGTTATGACAAATTAATGAACAATCCACCAAATAATTATCCTATTAATATTATAAATGTGTCTGTTACGCATTCACGCCTAAACCACCGAACCGATTTTGATGAAATTTAGTGTAGAAATAAAATAGATCTTGAGAAATAACGTAGGCTATCTTTTATCGCGTAAAATGGCTTGAAGGTGTTAAAATAGGGGATGGAAGTTTGTATGGAAAATGCGATATAACCGAGGTTGCGAGTAGCGTCCATTATTCCAACGCAAGAAGGAGAGAGAAAGAAAGATACACAAAGGTAGAAAGTAGGAGAGAGAAAGAGAATTGTGAATTGTAAGCAATATGTTAATAAAGTTTGTCTTAAAGAAACAACAACATGAGTTCACAATCACTTTCTACCCTTTCCTATTCTCATTTCCACATTACGAAGTTTCACTTCTTCCGCGCGGAGGGACGCCACGCTTTTTTTTATACTAGCTGTTGCCCGCAGCTCCGCCCGCGTGGATATCGGTTATCGCATTTTTCATACAAACTTTATTTCAACCCTTTCAAGCCATTTTTTTGCGATAAAAGAGCCTAAGTTGTTCCCCAAGGACTATTTTATCTCTATACCAAATTTCATCAAAATCAGTTTAGTAGTTTAAGCGTGAAAGCGTAACAGACAGACAGACAGAGTGACTTTCGCATTATAATATTAATATGGAAGTATGGATTAAAATTTAATTAATATTAGCCAGATTCCAATTAGAAGTTCTCGAACAATTACGCATCAGGTTTATCCTACCATGTACTAAATATTGTTACGTATTAGTGTGAACTTAAACCTCACGAGTCAGAGTACTAAAGGAGTTAAAGTGCTGACGGGTAGACCCTTTATTCCCGTTGATTGGATTTTATACATTTGTGCGTTAGTACCTCACACTCGCCTCGACTACAAATAGGGTGATCATGTTAGTGGTATTTTAAATGAGGTTGTTAAATTAATATTTATCAACGTTGTTGTTTAAAACTGAATTTCTCGCAACTGACTTAGGTACCTACTGTAGTGTATGCGGGCGGAGAGGGGATATTCACTTTCCTTCCGGTGTGCGCATATAGCAGTCAGTCTCTGACCGTTGACCGAGTAATACGTATTAGTACGCGGACGCACCAATATCTTATACGTAGCTATATCGTGTAGTGTCAAGTCAGTGAACAAGTAAAGTGTTCTATACTGAACACCAAACGTAGCACAGATACTACACCTACCTATAACGTTTTATATTTTTTTTGAATCTGCAGTTTTGAAAATAGAAGAAAGTGAATTGAGAAGGTGACGAAAAAATTATTCAAGTTAGGAGCAGCAGCGTCCTGTGATAAGAGTGCCGCTATTACAACCACCCATATATCTAGAAAGCATTACCTATAGATTTATGTGCTATTTAGTGTTTTTCTATGTATATTGTATACTTTTCCAGAGAGTTTTCTTTTTGAGTCAGAAATTACTTTTATAAAACTGTAAATTTGAGTCTGCTATTGGGTGACAAGAAAAGTATATACAATATCTAACAACAATAAAACCAAAGTAGATGTTAAAAGGGATCGTATATTTTCATATGTGAAAGTTTCTCGGAGTAAATATTGCTTCTAACTACAAAAACATAAGCGTAAGACAAAACGGAGTCGGAATATATTTTTTAATATAAAGAGTAAGGAACATAAAATATTCCTTAGAGTAATAAGTGACAATAGCAAAGTATGAGATCCTAATAGAAAAATCTGTTTATATCTAAAAATGTCGTCATGTATACAAATGCTGTCAATACGTGTCGTTTCTTACAATACTCACGGGAAGAGATTAGTTATTTCTTTTAAACTTTTAGGATGACTGTAAGTTAACTTTTAGTATATTAACTATATAAAATAAAATTCATATGAAATTTTCTTCCTTCTGACCTATATTATTATATTATTTCTATGATGCGGCTGTAATGACACTGCGACCATGAATGGTCTATTGTGATTCCTTCTGACCTAACGCATGAATGATTTGCAGAATGCAATTAATGTTTTATTTTACGTGGACTTTTTGTTATCTATGTAATATTATGGTGTTCTCCACATTACGCTTTTACTTTTTAAACGTTGTGCGTGACTACGTGCTACCACATGAAGAGCACCAGTTTAATGCGCTAACAAAAAAAAAAAAATTAAGAATCCCTCTTATTTTAGTGTAAAGGATTTGAACAATAAATATAATCAATACTCCATTAAGTTCGCAGTATGTATAGGTACTCGTAAGACCGCAACATATACACAAGGCACGGTTATAACTGTGATCAGGGTTCGACCAATTAATAGATACGTGTATGTATACACATGATTTTTAAGTTCGTAACATGTGTGTGTCGTGTGGTCGTTAGTAGAATTTCAAACCGATATGATTTGTTCTATTAAAATGTAGATTATATCTGTCTAGAATCACAAATTTATTTTTGATTTTACTTGAAATTTAATGTTGTAATCACATTCAAATTATTAATATGTTACAAAATTTATATTAGTAACAGCTTGGGCTATATTGCTAACCTTTTAGAATGTTGATTTTATAATACAAATATCAAGCCTGCCATTGTGGTAAAGTGACTGCCCAGAGTTATCGGTTTTTCTAACTAGAATTTTTTAGTATTGCTTTATTGCAATTGCGATTTAAACTCCGTGGTAGATGTTGCGCAAATGTCTAATGCGTTTTGCGAGTAACTTGTTGTCCGTAATAATTTTATCTAAGTGTCTTAATCGATAGAATGCAAAAAAAATCTCGCTCAAAATAAAGTTTAGTTTAAAAAATTTCTACAGCTGGGAAAGTAAGCGGCTTTTTTTGGAGAGTATTATACACACAGGCAGAGCTAATTTTTTTTTTATAAAAACCAATTTTTTTTCCGACTCAGCAATAACACTAGAGTTTAGAAAATAAGAGGAAAAATAAGAAATTACTCTGAAAATTAACAGTACCTACCTATTTATAATTTTACTTATACGATTTTTACTCAGACGATAAATGATACACGCAGTTCTCGCTCTTGGTGTAAAATAAATAGTTATTTTACACCAAGAGCGAGAACTGCGTGTTAACCTTTATTTTGACACCATCAAGTATAGTAAATAAGTTAAACAAATAAAAATAGTTATGCTTGTTGACCTAGCTTACATAAAACCGTAATAACCATTTATCGAAAATTCGTACTTCTGATTTGTCTGTATTGTGACCCAGATTGATCGTAGTAACTAATCACACATGTAGGTATTCGAAGGTCCTATTATTATTTATCAAAGCAAATATTAATAAATATTAATTTCGTCTTCAGCATGTAAGGATAATATTATATCAAGAAATCAATAATGGGTATGTTTATTTTTGTGGAGGTACCACACCCAACGAAAATTTGTAATTATTGATTGCGTTTTATAAGTCAACCTAAATGAGTGTGTGATTTTGTGTGTAACCTAGGATTTCATGGTAACGTTCGAGATATCTGTCATCATTGTTTTTGTTCTGATTAGTCTTCGATGTAGATTCAATATTAATAATCCACAATCTTTTATCCTTATGTTTAATTAAGATCGTTTAATAAAATCGAAATGAGTTTGAATTTAAAGCCTAAATTTTAAATTTTAAGAAATAAATTTAAAAATAAATTCAGTCATTAGAACCATTTGTAATTTAGACAAATTACAAAATCGGCCGTTCAAAGTTCAACACCTTTCAATTAAACTTACATTTTGTAAATTGATCTCTATTTTTTAAGGTAATAACGTATTTACCTATTCATCTGTCAAATACTATCTAATTGCTTACTTTCTAGTTTAAGTGACTTTAGAATCAAAATGCCGTTTTATAACTATAAAACTTTGTTAGTTATTTAGAAATTGAAAATTCATAAACCGAATAAAATTATCTTCTGCATCAAAAACGAATATTTGATTTTTAGAGTGAAATCAAATTTCATATATTCAGATTTTAAATTTCGTTACTTGATTTGACAAATTATACTTGATTTGCATTGACGATATCAGGCGAGCTTTAAGATTATATTGATAAATAATAAATAAGAAAATGTTTTGAATTTTAAGTACAGCGGCCAATCTTAATGAAAGGCTAAGGCAACAATGAAGGGCATATTATTAAAGTAGGATTCGGTAGCAAAATGTAAAAAACTGGGGAGAGACCTAGGTCTCCCCCCAGTTTTTTTACTTTTACTGTTTTTAATACGATCTGCGAGACCTACTGACGGCTAGAACCAAAAGTTACATTTTCTTTTACAAAAAGTATGAGTAAAATTAACTCTAAAAGTCCATAGTAAGGAAAAGCCGGCTTGAATTTATCTTTGTAAACAAACTTGATAAGTTCCTCTGAAGTCTCAAATTACAAGTTATAAAAAGACACACTCAGTGAAATATCTCTGACTCGCAATTAAAACTTTGGAAGATTTTCGAGAAGCTAAATAAACATTTACTTGTTTAACGAAGATAGCTTTTTGTATATTGCCAAAGGTGACAAGAAAGCGACTCATCTGATGAATGATTGACCTTCGAGATATGGTTTCTTTTAGCATAATTGCCTTGTTTTTCAATGTATGTCAGTTAATCAGACAAATGTGTGTTCCACGTAGCAACAGTAATTTGGAGCTAAAAAAGCTTACGGTTATATTTTGAAGTTCTATTAGAAGTTTTGTTTCGTCTAGTAATTATTTTTAAAATTTTAATAGAGATTCCAGTGTTTGAGTGTTTCAGAATGTTTTATGACAATGACAAACTATTACTAGAACATCTAGAGTAGCTATTCAAGTAATGACAAGTCTTAATAACATAATAATATAATCACTGATAAGCATTGTTATGAGTAGGTTATTAGTTTGATTTACTAGACAGTCTTATGTGGTGTAAATGGTTTTGTTAACTGTTATGATGCACCATTTACATCATAAAACTTAAAGATAGCAATTTCTATGCTATCGTTGTCTAGCACAATAATGAAAATAGATTGTGCTCTCTTCAAAACTTGTCTGGAATAAATAGCATTTAGGTCTTGGTGACTAAGTTT
The DNA here is from genome assembly GCA_963082885.1 of Parascotia fuliginaria. Lineage (NCBI taxonomy): Eukaryota > Metazoa > Arthropoda > Insecta > Lepidoptera > Erebidae > Parascotia > Parascotia fuliginaria. The sequence continues at coordinate 4,134,087 of OY720180.1, read as the reverse complement.
ATATTTACCTGTATAGTCTCTGCTTTACAATATAAGTTTTCTTCCTCAAAAAGTGTCTCATAAAGCCACCATATCAACAGTTACACTAATTTGTTTTAGGAGGGTGGTCACCACTGACTTCTTACTATTAGGCAGAGTGAATTCATTTTGATAAAAAAAATCACTACGCTGAAACCCCATTAATTTCACAAATAATCGTATCTGTAGAATGTTTTGCTAATTTTTTTTAATCAGTTTACCTTAAATGTATCATTACCAACCAACAATATATCTTCACCAACAGTAACGAAAGTAAGCAACAGTGAAATAATGTAGTGGTTGCAAATAGCTGTAAATTATATACACAAAATGTATGATACTTGAAATGTGATAGCCGCGAGTTGCCGCTTAATAATTTTATAATTTTGCCTTTGTATTTTGGTTAAAACGAAACAACTTTGTATGTAACAGACTGGGTTTATTTAAATATTTGGTGAAGGGATAACATAAAATGATTGGACTACTTTTAGGCTGATGTAATGATGATGAATGAATTTAAATTTTATTATGCCAAGGGTTGTGTATCAGAACTTTATAAGTAGGTACTCAGAATAATTAGAAGTTGATTGCATTGAGTATAATATTTATGTGATGGATAATTATGGAAGGACTTTCATTAATATTATTCTTATTGCAAGATACGTATCAGAGTAAGCATTGTTAGCTTATTTATTTAAAGTAGTTTTATAGTTTTTTTTAAACACAAAAGAATTCAAAGGTTTGAAGTTTTTGAGCTTGGAAGGGACAATCTAAAAGATAAGAATGAAGTTATAATTTCATCTCTTTAAATACTGTCACAAAATTTTATCTTACTCAACAGTTTTGCATTTTTTTGTTAATTCTTTTGTTTCTTGAATTTTTGCGTAACAAAACTTACTAATTTATAAAAAAAAAATATTCTTGTAGATATCAATGTAGATGAATGAAACATTAATATACACATAAATATAATAATAAGTGTGTATATGCTATACTAAATGTACTAATATTAACTTTTCAAAATAATAAAAAAATATACTACACTCAAATAGAAATATAGAAATCTACTTAGATAGTAAGTACAAAGTAACATAATCCCACACTTTTATTCTCATGGGGCAAAAACATTCTTATTACTATGTAAGAAATATGGTTGTTTTCCCATTGTCATATATTCTGATAATGTTAAAATTGAATAAAAATGCGTTTAGATCAATTTATGTCTTTGTGAGGTCACAGAAGAATTGAAATGGTCGTTTTAAAAAAAAAACTTTAGACTGTGCAGCACATTACTTAGAACGATTAAGACAAGGCATATGGCTCATTGTATAGTGCCTGGTAAGACTATCTATCCATGGAAATGAAGCTAGCCTGCAGAGCGGTGAAACGAAGAAATATTAGGGTGCGTTGATCGCCGCCGCCGCCGCTACGCGGCCTGCCTCGCTCCATTTCTATGGACAGGCAGCCTTAGTAACCGCTTTATTTTAATAAACTAAAAAATGTACCGCTCAATGTGGTTAACGTCTCATTATTTAGCATCGTGATTACCTACCTATTGGTGCTCTTGTTTTAATAAATTTTCTTTCTTTACCTACATAGCTATTTTCTTTTAAATACTGTCACATTCTTTATACTTACAGTGCTTAAAAATCTAAATCAAAGAATCAGTTTCCATCAGTTTCTGTAAAGCGTTTTTATTGTTTATGTTCTTTTTTATTTTCTCTTACGATCTATTTACGTAAAGTACCTTTTAATAAGAAAATACTTTACAAATTCTAACCATATGTAACTAGTGGTGACCTCACAATATACCTGTCTGATATTTGGATAAGGGTATAGCTGTGACCTTTAATCCTTAGATATAACGTGAATTCTTTAAAAAACACAGTGTTCTATATTTAGCCATTGCTATGGAATAGGCTTTCTGTTTTCCAAATTATTAATACTTTACCTTTTAAAATCAGTCAACTTTAAACACAAAAGCATATAAATTATAAAGTAAATATGTTAAACATCAACAATATTACCCAAAAACCGAGCTAGCCTTTTTATTATAAATAACATTTTCAAGTTTTAAAGTCAACAACAGCAGAATTTTGTACGAGTATGTATGTAAATATACAAAGTAATTTACAACCCGATATAAAACTGTTGAGTTACTTCATAAGGAACCTAGTTAGTAGTTAGTTAAGGAACACAAGGCCGATAATATAATCAACTCGCACGCAATCCTGGACTTCTACTAAAACTACTAACAATTATTTATTTACACGAGTGTTTTAGAATCATTTAGATTCATATCAGCTGTTATTTTTTTAGTAATGTATTTAGGAGCAATTACACAATTTATTTCAGGCTGTGGTTAATTACAAAAGGAAAAGTAAACGTACATGAAAAATTTGGGTAGTAAACTACTACATTTGTACTTTTTGAGGAAGGTCATACTTTAATGTTATGAAATATCTATAATATAAAAATGAATCGCTGAATGTGTTGCTAAGCGCAAATCTCGAGAGCAGCTGAACCGATATCGCTAATTCTTTTTTTATAATATTCTTTGAAGTACGAGGATGAGAAACACATTTCTATATTCCCATACAAAAGTATTTTTATTTATCCCATAATGTTTAAAAAAATGTTCACCCGTGCATAGCTGGGGCGGACCGCTAGTTTCAAATAAATCTGTAGCTAATACTTGTTTTTAACCTAAAGATAATATTAGTATTTTTATAAATAACCGTAATACAACTGAAACTAAATATTTAACACAGCATCTAAGGAGAATGCTATAAGTTGCAAATTGTAAACGAATAGAATGAAATTTTGGTTCATTAATGTGATGCCACAGACAACATAGGTCATAAAAATTCCACCACATATCACGAATATGTAAAACTAAGAATAATGAACTTAAAATTAATTTTGTTAAAATAACGCACATTAGTCTTTATGTGTTATAAAGTTACACAGCTTAATTTATTCACTACATCAACTTATTCAGCAAGTAAATTAAAACTTAAATTTTTATCTTAAAAGTGAGATTTATACATCTAAGTTAGATGTTAAACTAGCAATTGAATGTATAATAGTACAATCTAATTATTTTTCGTAGACGTTAAGAGTGACTTGGCACGTAATTTTTCAACTCACTAAGTTATTCTGCAGATAGCAAAAGTGCTATGACTTCTCAAGATAAATTATACAGCGCAAAAATGTGTGTAAAAAAATATTTTTTTTTACAGCAATAAGGCTGAGTCTTGATCTTGAGTACAACAGAAAGCTTCGCGGGTCTCAAGAAGGTGTCTCAATATTACTCCAGGCTTGCTACTGATAGAAACTTTTAACAGAAAAATCCCATTAATATACTTTTGGCTTCACTTGAAAAGTGAAAAGGACGATTATGAGGATTGGCCGAAAGCACAAATAAAGTAAACAAAATTTTCTTATTTCACAGTTCAAAGTTTTTTAAAAGGACATCATCAGGCGAGCCTAACTTGGTTGGGGTAAATTCAGTACTTCTACCGTGAGTGAAGTGCGTTTGTCTTCCCTGCTATAAAAATACTACTACTATTTTCATGGCGCGGCTTTACCCACTCTAAGTTACATCTTTGGTTACTGGTCTGCTCCCGTCGCCAATAGCGTGATGTTACATAGCCTATAACCTTCCTCAAAAAGTAGGATATCAAACGCAAAGATAATTTTTCAAATCCGACTGGTACTGGCTTTCAAACAAACAATCAATAGATACAGATTAAATTAATGTGTACCTACAAAAATTTAAAGCGCCCATAATTTTTATTGTGTTAGCTAAATTTATTCATACTGTTATTCTGTCACCCATGTGACAAATTAGACAATATGAATCGCAAAACAAATCCTATTATTATTATAAATGCGAAAGTTTGTAGGTATGTGTGTGTGTCCATCATTTCAACAGAAAAGTCGGACTTAAAAGGAAAAGTCGTATATTATGCCAGTATATCCCTCTTGCTTAACATTTTACTGTCTTAAATTATCTTATGAAGAATGATACAAACAAGCCGTTTTCCCTATGGCTAAACAACCCTGCTTAAAAATAGCCCTTCAGGATGAATTACGTGATTTCGTTCGTGCTATGAATTGTAATTGCACGCTTTACAATGATATGGAGTGTGCTAAGTGATGTGTTGCTAATGTGAATGTCGTATTAAATTTTATTCATATCTATTTTCATTTAACAGCTAATACAGAAATCGCGCTCAGCCTAAAAGAGACGGAATATGCAAAATGGGAATTTTTTACATGAGGCACATGTTTAAAGGTTAAGTACCTATCTATACTCTACACTAGTAGTACTAGTAAGCAAAGACGCGGGTGAAACCGCGCTGCAGAAAGCTAGCTATTGATATAATAATATGTTTAATCTCGCGGTATTTCCCTGTTAAGTTACAGATATCTTGCAAAAAAAATGAACAAATTGCTTTATTTATTTCTGAGTCTACGTGAATAATTTAGCTGTTTTAATTCCAGTAGAACTTCACGTCGATCTCTGTTCATATAATGTGCATGTGTAATAAACCCGATAAAAAGAACACTTTTTAATCTAACCTTTTGAGTTATTTTAGAATCAACTAATACTACTGCTGCAGGTATATGAGTTTTAGCTTTTTTATATTATTGTGCCCAAAATGCAATATGTGTAACTGTATATTAAAATACTAATTCCTATGTAGGCGATTCAATCTTCCAATCCTAAATGAACAAGATCCCTATCAACCTTTATGATTGACTTTTACATAAAATATAGGCTCGTGTTATCCTTTTACCCAATATATTGCAGTGGCAGTGACCGATTACCTTTATAAATGTTTGAATATTTATTTTAATTATTTTAAAACCACGTGTTATCATTATTACGAGGAAATACTAGTTGTTTGTTCATCAACACTGCAGAATATATAGTTAGTTTATTTCTAATAGATTCGTTACCTATTGTAATAAACATTAATAAAATATTTTATGAGCACTGTTTATACTCCTACACAAACTTTATACTATTATATCAAAATAGTTTTCTTTGAATGAGTGAATAAATATTTACTTACTCTTTGTTATAACTCAGTTCAAATAGAAGTCCGAAATCCTCAACATTTATTTGCTAACAAAATATGGTTGTCATGTATTTAAGTACAAAATTAGTTTGGTTTGTCAATAAACATACCGAAATAGATATGTAATTATTACTTACCTACAAAAATATACCTAAAATATAATAATAATAATAATAATCCTACTTGCGTGAACGCTTTGAGTATCTTGTACCCTGTGGTAAACCCTGTCGACCATCATCTTCTCTTCTACTTCGTACTCCTCTTCATAGTTCTAGCCGTTACGACGGTTCTTTTACTGTTCAGGCGGTTAGGTTGTGGAATTCTCTTCCTCATGTCATCCGTGAAAATACTTCTGTGGATGTGTTTAGGAGAAGAACAAGAGAACATTTCCTGTCATTGGTTCATTAGTATACTCGTATTTATTATCGGTCATAATTAATGTATGTAAGTTTATCAATTTTATACATCATTATTATATTATTATGTGTGTATTATTAGTATGTAAGTTTATTTGTTAAAGTAAGTATACACTATAGTATACAAAATAAATAGTTAAGTTTTAGGTTAATAACTCTATCTCTTTTCATTTTTATCTTTATTTCGGTTGTACACTTCACTCGTTCTCACACTAATATTTTTCCTCTACACTCTGGTTTTGCTGGTAGAAAACTCATTACTGAGTTAAGCTCGCCTTTGTACATCAACAATTTGTAAACATTATGTAAATGATTTTTTAAGTGTACAATAAAGAATTAAAGAAAGAATTAAATTAAAGAATGTGAGTTGCTAGTTCTTTCATTGTTAGAATTTGAAATATTTAGAACCAACGGTGATTAAAACAAATGAGTGCGTTTTTTTCACCTCAAGTTAACCGTGACGTGCAATTTCATCTAATCATCAAATATTTAAGTATACCTACTATTTGATATGTTTAGATATTCTTATAGATTTGGTAGACGCCCGCAGATAATGGAACACTTGAATTTTTCTACTAGGTAAGCAGATATAAAGCAGATAAAGCAAAATTTATGCACCAAATGTAAAATATATAAGAGTTAACATTGTTACTGTTTCTTTATTTTCTTTTCGGCACTGTAGATTTTTTGTAAAGAACCACATATTATCTTAAAAGCATTATATCTGTATATAACTGTTTGTTGCCAAAATAAATGCAAAAAAAATGCGGTTACTAAATAAGAAAATGCATTTTTATCTTGTAAAATGCATATAATATGTTATACTTAAATATCTTCAAATGTAAAAGTTCCTTCTATTCATAAGAAATACATATTATGTTCTGTAAAGCATGTACCATACGAGTATATACAATAGTTCTAAAATAACTAATTGCCAAGACGACAATTGTACGTTGTTCCCTGTGGTAAATTAAGTTCATCTTACTTTATACTTATACCAAAAATTAACAGTTTATATAATACCTACATAGAAACAATTATCACAGTTCACATGTTGCTTTTACCTTTTGTAGCAATATACAAATTAAGGCAGCCTGTAAAGCACACATTTTACTTTTTAATTTTTCTTTACAACATACAAAGCTGTATATAATTAATTATCTATAGAGTGTATTGCCTGTGTCACTTTGCATGCTACTTGAAACTGTAACTTACAAAAATTTTAATAACCTGGAGATTAAAAAGAGTGGCCTGAGTTTCTTGCCAGTTCTTCTCATGGCTCTACTTCGTCAGCGAACTGGCTGTAGGTTAATTGGCTGACATTTTGTAAATTTTGACGTTCATAAGTGTTAATTTAATTAACCTATAATGAATAAATATATTTTAATTTTCATTAACGCTATAATCATATTAAAACTTTATAGAATAGGTAGTATAATGGTTTTGTAATAGGTCTATAGATGTCAAATATTTTTAATATTGCATTTTGTTGAGTTTAGACTTCATTATAAGGACTTACAAATTAACACTACTATTCTTATAAGTCCAAATATTTTCTCGTTCATATGTAATGTAAAAGTTCGTCTTTAAGCTTACTGTCTTCTAAACTAAACTTCTTTTGATTCACGCAAGTAACCTATTTCTTATTCTTTTTCTTCTAGCCTATTTCTTTCTATTTAATATTTAAGAGCGTTCTCACAAAAGAGTGACAACGTCGCAATTCCGTTAACGTTCATATTCCGCTAAAATATAAACATCCTAGTTTATTTAAGTTACTCTTAACAAACAGATCCTCGTATATGTCAAGAGAAAGGTCCAGTTTGGACATATTCTCTCTGTAATGTTTTTGATTACACTTTTGTGAAGTTCTTGACTTTGTTCCCATATGGCGACAGTTCATGTAATAGATTAGAAAAGTTACAGCATATAATATAAAGAATTGCATGTTATAAATTATACTTAAACAAGATAATTGAAAGTACAATAATGATAAAATGAAAAGCACTGAGCATTTAAATTAGCTAAAAGCTACAATAAATAGGTAGCTTTGCCAAAATACATATACATCATATACTCGTACAATATATAGCTATTAAGTATTTTTAAATTAATATCTAATACTATTAATAAATTATATTGACAGCTTTTCCAAAAATCATTATTATTGTTTACAGATTTTCTTTGAAATTGGGGAAAAACATGTTATTGAATTTATTAGTATTCGAGCTATTTCAGATTTGTGAAATTAATAATGTGTTACGATGTCTATTCAGTTTCCTGAGATTTTTGTACCAAATTACCTATTCTTTTAATATAATAAAATCTAATTGGACTGTCGAATTAAATATTGTTTATTTTGTCCGATAACCGTGAAGCAAATTAAGGATAATGAAATTCAGAAGAAAAATTGGTATAATATATCATAACTTCCACACTGGCCTTGTATCACGACAAAAAAACAAACGGTCTCGAAAAAAAACAAGGTGTTATCTAAATATTCTGAATATACATTGCAACAATTTTTTTGCGCGAAAAGATTGCATACCCATTTTTCCCAATTCTGTCAAAACTGGGGTTAGCTGAGCCATGGATCAGGCACAAATTTCCTGTGATATTGTGCAGTTTTGAACAGAAAATGTTTTTATAAAGATTTCAGAATACGTGACAACGGCTCATAAGTTTCAAGGAAGCGTCACTCAACATATTTTGTATTTCATCTACCACAGAAGTTCACTGTTCGTCGTTGGTATTTTCCTCATCGACTAAAATATTCGTGTTGTCACGCAGCCTTTTCAGTATTTGACGTTTATTATGACGGATTTTTTTACATCTATTCCATGTATTTTTAACGTGTATAAATTATTTATGATGTGATGGCCCATCAAATACTTATTTGACCATAATTACATCAGGATAAAAAATTATTTACGATACTCGGTACCAACATTTTAAGATTTATTACTCGATGTTGTTAACTACTGAAATTATGAAAGTGAAGTATTTAAAATAAAAATTTATTATGTTGCGTAATGATGTTAGCAAGTGATGTCTGACACATATTGCGCCATTTTTCAGATATTACTGTATTTACATAAGTAGGCGAGAGTTTACTCTTCCCCCATTCAAGTATAGTCTTAATTTTCGTGTGCATCTCATGGTTAAAAAGAATTCATTATTTATTTATTTATGTGTGTGTGTTTGTGTGTAAACCATTATAAACATTTGCTTAAAAACGAATTGTACAGTAAAAGTAGTTACTACTACAATCGCCTACTACACGGCCTTACTGTTATAGATGTCATTAATGTAGACATACAAAAAAGAAAGAAAACATTTATTTACGAAAAGACACACAAATTCATGAATTAGGTATCTAATTTCTATTTTCTATTTGAGTTTTTATTTTCATATTGCTTACCTAATCCTTACCTACTTCCTACCAAGTCTTATCGTTACATTTTAATAAGAATATTTGGTTAATATTGAATTGGTGGGTATTACTACGATCCTCCATTCAATCCACCAAATCGGATTACGCGTCCGGAAATTGAAAACAGAAAATAATTAAATTACGTAAAAATTCCTGATTTGATCAAAGAGCACGCTCTCATTAAGTAAAATTCATCTAAGAAAATTCTTTAAAAATTATGAAAGAAGAAGTAACTATTTTATGTTAGCATTATTTTATTTTATTTAATTTGGTTGGCGTTATTTTTGCAAGAATTGAGATCATTAATGGGCTGTCCCAAGATTTGGTGATAAGCAATTATAGGACACATAGATAACGTATAAAATGATGTGCTCAAAATACATATCTAAGTATTAGCTTAATGAGAGCAACCAAAAATTGTAATAATAGTAAAAGTTCTCATAGTTTAAATCTATCTTCGCACTAGAAAGGGAGATTAAAAAAGACTGATATTGAAAGTATAATATTTTAAAATTATGCATGTTATATTTAGGCAACAAAAATATTGGGAAAGAAATAGATCCTCATACAGTACAAAAGATGTCAGTAACTAATTACACCATAACCAGCAGAAAGCTATATTGAGACGAGAGTACGTTTTCATTGGCATAACCAAATCTTTTATTATAAAATCATAAAGAATATGTAATTAAAGCACACATAATGAAAATAATGTTAGGTGGCACCTCGCAAATTTAATAAATAAATGAAGCTATTGTTTCTAAAAAAGGCATTCATCATGCATATAAATAGCCGAAAAAAGAATTGTTATGACACCCCGGCTGGCCAAACATTATAAAGATTATAATTTTAATAATTTAATACGCACTTTTACTCATAATTTAAACCGGATTATATTTGTGAGCCATATATTCTGTGTAATCAAGTACAAAGGCCCTACTACGGGTCACACGGCTGAAACACGATAAAGTATAAATAAAATTTACATTGGCCACTAGGGACATGAACCTTAATTTTCATTGTCACTAACAACAGTGAATTGTGGAATATTTCAATTCCTTATTATTTGGTATGCGCAGATTGTCTATCATACGGTTGAATTAACTCGAAATTGTAAACTCTAATTATGTTATGGTTTCATGTCTAGGAAATAGCAGATTCATTGCTAATGCTCAATGAATCTCCAGAAATGATGAAATCCAAACACGATTGCGATTATTGAAAAATTCAATCAGGTAGCAGTAATGTACAAATTGTGCGATATCTATAATGTTTCGATTATTAAGTTAGTGAAACACCTAATACGGGATAATGCATTTAGCATTAGCGACACGATAACATGTTTTGGTTATTAGCTGCCGTAATCATTATTAGGGATGCCAATCTGCACAATCGAATTATTAATGCTGCTTTAATTGCAAACATGAGTACGATTGGAATAGTGTGTGAGATGTCACAAGTTTCTTAGAAGCATCGCGTTTTGCCTAATGGCGATATTTAATAATGTTAGGAGAATTATACTAAACTAGATTTCCGCGGCGCGGTTTCACTCGCGTATTTGCTTACTGCTCTGCTCCCGTCGCTAGTAGCGTGATGTTACATAGCCTATAACCTACCTCGAGAACTGGGCTATCATACACAAAGAAACAAATTCTTTCGCTTTATATAATAGTATAGATTTTAATCAACGGAATTGAAATTAACTGAATTTGTATAATAAGGGAATCGAGACTAATTTAGTCAATTATAAAAACATCGATCTTTTTTATTTGATAGTAATCGAATAAATCATCACCTTTTCGTAACGCAGGGTAAATATTTCATGAGTTGTAATATAACATGAAATTTGCCCATGTTACTAGCAGCAAAGCAAACGGTTGAATTATTTTATGTTCGGACATAAACTTTCCCCAAAGGAAGCAGTTTGCCTAAAGGTCCATCTACATCAAACGGACAGCATCACATCAGACAGGAACGAATGCGGACGAACGCATGCGGCCACATGCGATAGCGTCTGGCAGGATGTCGACGCATGCCCACGAACTGCCAGCTCCGTAAGTCCGTACGACCGGCGTTTCGCTTGCAAACGTATCAACATTATTAGAGACGAAGATTAGTCGACTTGATAATATACTTTAAATACTGTTTGCAAAATTTAATTTCGTTTAAAGATTGTAAAATTCGTTCCTGTCCTGTGTTTTTTTTTTTGAAAAGTAAACCTTTAAGGGGTTAAAAGGGGGCAGATAAAAGCTTATATGATGCTTAGTCAGATTGCTAAACTAAAGCTAGATACTTAAACGCAAAGGTTTAGACGTATAAATGGATGGAAGTAGGTATGGATTTTTGTAACTTAATCAAGTTAAAATGGGGTAAACGGATTTAAATGGGATTCGCCGTAGAGACATAAATTGTATACTGATTGTTACTGATACAATGGACGATTGTCGTAGGATCAAGTAGGCAATTTTCTCATACTCTTCTTCTCTCTCATACATTTTCACGCGAACGAAGTCGCAGGCAACAGCTAGTTATCTATAAAACGACAAAAAAAACATGTTTGTTGTAAGTGAGCCCCTCAATATTTGTTGTATTTTAATTTAGTTATTTATTTTAAAGTAAATATACAGAGTGTATACGACGGTCTGATATTAAATGAAAAGGCAGGTGTTACTAGTCCGTATAATGATTTCAAATTAATCCCAATAATTATTAGACGAAAAACAAAAATTAAAAATTTCTAACAAATTAAATAATATTTTAGTTGTAACAAAGTAATACACCATTTATTATTTATTTATTTATTGAAAAAAAACAAAGTAATACACCATTTAATATGACAAGTTCACTGACCTGTAATGAGCGGCAACGTTTATCTTTCGACGTGGATTATGACTTAAGTCAGTGACCGTTTGACATACTTACAGAGTGTTTAGAATTAAAAAAATTAAAAAAGTAGTCCTGTGTCTAAAGTATTGAAGATATTTAGTTGACTTTTTTGTCTCGCTTTTTTTTGTCACATACTATACGTAATTGCATTTAATATCATACCGTCGTATAGACTCTGTATATCTAAATATTCTGTTAATATTTCAAGCGTCTATCTGTTGCCGTTATCAATATCGAGCAAAAACTAGCAAAAAGAATCACGTTTGTTGTATGGGAGCTCCCTATATCTTTTTAATCTGTTTTTTCGTATTTGTTGTTATAGCAGTAACAACGTTTCATGCGATCAACTGGTGACAGACGGACAGACAGACTTACTGACAGCGAAGTCTTAGTAATAGGATCCCGTTTTACCCGTAGGGTACAGAACCCAAAAAAAAATCTTTGTATTCGACTAGCTGCGACTTGCGGCTTCGCCGGCGTTGAAAATGGACTGTGTTTAAATCAGGAACCAGACTGATTTTTGAAATAAACAGTATCCTATGTCTGTCTCCGGCACCGTATCTTTATATATACCTATAGCAATTTTCATCAAAATCGGTTCAGCCATTTAGGCGCTAAGTGGAAAAGGCGCTAAGTGGAAACAAACACACACACATAGGTACATACACATTTTTTTCTGAAAAATGTTATACTACAAAATATGTAAACACAAACGCGTTTCATAATTTCTAACTAATAGCTGACGCTTCAAACCTACAGTTCAGTATCAGCTGTTGCGTGATTTGTGTTAATATTAGTGGAAGTGCGAGAGTGTAGAATTTCCGCGCCATTACCGCCAACTAGATCAAGGGGTTTGAATAACGGAATACAATGTTCTGGAAGCCGCTTTGCTTTATTTTGTGTGATATAATTTAGGTTTAGTTGATGTTCTTAACAAATTTTAACAATTCGAATATTCTGGATGTTACATTTTTAAATAATGTGTGATAGTTAAACATTGGGATGGTTATTTTTGTGTTATACTGTTTGTTTTTCCTTATTGAATATTATTAAATAGATACGTATTTTTTTAATGTAGATAGAATCGGTGCCGGAGATGGACATAGGTTACTTTTTATCCCGAAAATCTCGTTGCCGAGGGAGACAAAAATCTTTTTCTTCACGGGCGAAGTCGCGGGGTGTCGCTAGTAACGTAATTATGTATCATTTATTTGGGTAAAAAAACAGTGTCAAAAACAGAGTTTTAAACAGTAATTAAATCTAAAATTATTAGTTTTAACACCAGCATCATATCTTTAAAAAAATTTAATTTTCTAATAAAAGCTTCCGCTTATGTATTACTTAATTGAAATAATAAAATATGTTATTATTATTACGTCATTTGAAAGTAACAGTTCCTAGTCCTTTTTAAGATAGTATTGTTTGCTTATCAATTGCTACCCCGAAGATCTGATGGTTTAATGTCGTTATCACTTTCAGTACATACGTAGACAGGAGCTATGTACCTCTATTTGCTGTTGGCGATCGCACAGTCGATTGTTTACCAAATAATGACAGGCTTACTGAGAGGTACTCTTAATTTCTGTTAGGTACCTATGTGTGTTCTAGATTTATTACAAAAATACAAGTAGTTTAGCAAACAATAAAATACTAAATTTACCAAAATTTTGTACAAAATTATACTTTCATGTCAAATTTGCATATCTACGAATGTGTACGTACACGCACATTTACTTTTTTTAAATTATTTTCTTTGGTGGGTTCAGTAATAAGTATGTATTATATATTCGTACATTCATTCATTACATATAACATATCGTATAATATTAGTACGTACTACAGAAGCGCGTATATGTATATTTTTTTTTATGTGTGTTCGCGGATAACTCCGTCGTTTATGAACCGATTTTGATGATTCTTTATTTGTTGGAAAGGAGATATCTCGAGGGTGGTGCCATTATAAGGAAACCAGGATCTGATGATGGCATCCCAGAGAAATCGAGGGCACCAATTTCAAAATTATAAAATACTTATTTCATTATTTCTAATTAACTAAATCAAAATATGTATTACTTTGTGCTATGTAAATTTATTAACTTTAATAATACGTTATTAATGTCACTTTTATTTTTTTAAACCAGTAAAAGTCGAATGTTTTATTAGAATTTTTCAATGATTTTTATAAGACAAAATCTTATAATGTTTTTTTCTGCAATATATAAAATCTTTTTTTTTTGTGTAACCTGTCATCGCAAATATTGAAGGTATGTTGCCTCTAGGCAGGCCACTGTTTGACTCACTTAGTTTACATTTCACGTTCAAATTATATTTAGGTTGTATCTTTAATCTTTCACCGTATCATCTCAAACCAAGGAAAGAGGGTAGTAATTAAAAAAACCTTGTAAACTTTACTAACTTTATCTACCAATAACTTTGGCTGTAGTAAATGATTTGAGAGATATAAAGTATTGTCATGAAAATTCCTTAACGATTATTTAATTGATATTCCTTACCATAAGCTTAATATTATTGTAAACCAATCATTGAAATTCAAATTTGTCAGGCACTTTTTTTTTTTTTTTCGTGGGAAACTCATTACGAGTACGCACCCGCCTGGGCGAGGCGGGGGTTATGTCGGACTCTCCGGCCACAATGAGACAGCGACCGGCATACCGACTAAAACCCACGGTGTTCCTCCAGACGGCCAGAGTGCCGGGGTCACGGGAGACGCTCGCGCATTCATCCGCGACCCCGACGGGCCACGGCCCGCTCAACGTGAGCGGGCCCCGTCTGATTTAGGGGGCCTAGCCCCCCTTCCTCCATCGAGAGGCGTTCGTGGAACACGTACGCCGCCTTCTCGGGCCTGTGCTGTTCGAGCGGCGATTGCCCAATCGCCGCCCGCAGGCATCCTCCTACGGTGGCTGGAGATCCCGGAGCGCCCCACGGCGACGTCCGGGGCGGGCGCGACGGGCGGGGAGCAAGGTGGTCAGCTCCCTCTCCCGCTCGGCCGCCTCCTTGGCGAGCATCACCTCCTCGCAAAAGGAGGCGACTCCTTCCCAAGCCCTCTCGCTGCGGACCATGGCCAGAACCACGGCCGGCAGCGAGAGTTGGCCCGTCGCGAGCGCCGCAACAAGGTCGCGGCGCTGGTCCGCCCACGCTGGACACTCCACGAGCGTGTGGAGCGCCGTGTCGCGCGGGCAGACCCCGCAGTGGTGGCAGACGGACGTCTGCTCCCGGCCTATGAGACACAGGTACGTGCCGAAGCACCCGTGACCGGTGAGTACCTGTGTCAGCCGGAACGTGAGGACGCCGTGCCTCCTCTCCAGCCACTCCTCTAGGACGGGACTTACCGCCACCACCGTGGCGTGCCCTGCACTTGGTCGCGCAAGTCGCGCCTTCCACTCCGCCACTAGGACTGTGCGGAGCTGGGACCGCTGCGCCTCGATCTCTCGAGGCAGAGGTCGCAGGTCCCGCTCCGCCGCCTCCTCGCGCCATCGGAATAACGACGCGAGGACTTCGGCTTCCAGGTCCCAGGGCGGGGATCCGGCCAATAGGGTCGCAGCCTCAAATTTGTCAGGCACTGCTTTAACCACCGTTACCCTCGAATGGATGACTTATTCGTCAACTCGCCACTTGAAAACTCGTCATTATTTTTATTTATTTTTCATTCGTCAACTCGGCACACAACATAAGTACATAATATTTTTGCGTCGCGTGATACATAGAACAAAAATTCTCATAAAATGTATTAAACATTTTATTCACTTATAATTTGTTATCGACTGCACTTCTATGCCAGTATAATATAAATCGGGGCAACTCGCCACCTAGTAGCGACTTTTCAAGTGGCGAGTTGATGAATAAAGGTGCGGTTAAACGGGCCGCTGTAACACGAGCCGCACCGCGCTGTACCATCCGTGTAGGCGCGGCTCAGCTTAATTCGGACGCAAGCCTGCTCGTTCAAACGACGCGGGGTAGCACGATCTTACGCGAGCCGAGCCGTCCGTGGAGATGCAGCACACATCGCGCTGTTGAACCGCGCTGTCCGCTTGTTCGTTCTGCAATTTCACTTTCGCGTGCTCAACCATCGTACCATCTGTTTAGACGGCGCGTATTAACACAAACCGAGCCGAAGATGGCGCGCGCGCCTTTGATCCGTGTCGGAACAACCGACAAGTGATGGATCGTGCGAACTTTGCGAGCCGCGCCGAGCGTAGTTGTTTAAACAGCGCGTGGCGCGCTGAAATACGAGCGGGGCCACGCTCGGCTCGCGTATTTGCGCGCCGTTTATTCGTAAGTCGAACGGATTTTAATCAGAAGCGAAACAGAATTAGATTTAACTACTTTTCTAAAAACATAAGAGGATTCCACCTAGCACATTTCATCTATAGACTTGAGTGAGGTGGGTTATATTTTTAAGCCTATCTACAGGTGTGCTATGCGGTGTGCTCCGTATATGTGAGCATCTTTTCGATGTGCTTTATGGACTTTCATTAGAGTGACACTGATAACGCAACACTCAGAAGCTCATTATTCCTTTAATAAGAATGATCTTTTTCTACATTACAAAATTCTATGAAGTCACATTACATCAGTTTTTACTCACATAGTAAATCGTCAATATCATCAATTTATAAATAACTAGGTATACATATATGGGTTAGGTATATACTTTGCTAATGCATTATAAAAGTAATAGTTATATATATACTTCCTCTATTAGCTTCAAAGTGATGTAATTGAATGTCTATTAAATTCAGTGCTAATTGAAACCTGTACTTAGTTAAACAATTTTCCTCAAGCATTACTATTAAATAATGTATATGTAATGATCCTGCACACTCAGAAAATATGTTAGATTTTTTATACATACTTTCATCCCCTATTATAACTTCTTTTAACCATTTTATGCGATAAAAGATAGCCTAAGGTATACTAAATTTCATCAAAATCTGTTCAGTGGCTTAGGCGAAAAAGCGTAACAGACAGACAGAGTTACTTTCGCATTTATAATATTAGTTTGGATTTCCCCCTTTACAAGAATAATTATCAAGTAGGTATAAAAGTCGAAATGGCTCAGTGGATAAGGCACCCGCTTTGTAAACACAAGGTAGTGGGTTCAAATCCGGGCAAGTACCAATGTAATTTTTCAAATCATTGTACTTACTAAGTTTATCTCGGAAATTTCAGACTGACGGTGAAGGAAAACATCGTGAGGAAATCTGGACTTGAAATTCTGAAATTGCCAATCCACCTTGAGCAAGCGTGGTGATTAATGCTCATACCTTCTCTATATGAGAAGAGGCCTTTGCCCTGCAGTGGAACAGTGAACAGGTTGGTATTATTCCAGATATAAAAGAAAGGTGTAACATGTAGTAACATTACATTTTACACCTTTCTATTATAGGGCTAATTTGAGGCGTCTTATTTACATTTTGTAGCTATGATGAGCCTTATACTAGAAGGGCAAGCCTATAGCCATATACTAGTCATCGGTTTGATACTAAAATTCTTTGAAGGAAAATCCAATTTCTTTTTATTACGGTAGTTGTATACTACTGCGACACCGAAGATGCTCAACAAAGTTATATACCATATCTACATTGCTTTATATACAGCCGAGAATTCTGAATAGGTTTTATAACATACCTAACATAAGATTACGCCTTTTTCTCCGGAGGGGACAGGTAGAAGTACATGTACGTTTCACCAGATATGTTTCGTGTAACAGCGAACAAGCCTGTTGCCATACTAGTTTTCTCATGTTTATTTACTGAGAATTTTTTAAAAGATAACTCATCGCTTTACCTGCCCTGGGGTTCGAACCCGAGACCTGTGCGTGATAGTTCTTATCCTGAATCACTTAGGCGGTACATTTTGAATTAAATGTAGTACAAATAAATTATTTAATTACCTAGATCATGATCGACCATGGCTTCATATAGCTTATATAAAACGTACGTAATTAACCTTTATACGACCTTATGTACCTAAATGAGTTCAAAATAATACTATATATTATTATGTTGTCATTCTCCATGCGTCTTCAAATCTAATAAAAACTACGGCACAAAAATACGGTGATCTACATTGTGGCTTTTACTTCTTCAATGTTTGCATAACCGTTCCAATACAGAAACTGTTCTCTAGTGTTTTTGATTTCAAAACCACCACACCTTATAGATACAATACACTGCCACTGTTATTATTATTAGTCTGCGCCAGTCTACTGCCGTACATAGGCGTCTTCCTAAAATGCGTCATCTTTCTGAGTTTTTGGCTGTATGCATCAATCTGGTTTTCCCAGCCACCCGTTGCAAATTGTGGCTCCATTTAACAGTACTGTACTACGTTACTGTTACTCTTAATGTTTACACCGGTTCATTGAAATGTTAGGTAACATATTATTGTTAAACTGTTACGTCGGTTGTCATATATCGGACTTAGCTTTTTACATAAAATTTACATAGAATTTAAAAAAAACTTTGTTGTTTTAATATAAATTTGAATGGAATCGCATCATATCTCGTTAGTAGTTAGTAGTATTTCTTGCATTTTTATAAAATACAATAATTAGTGCGTAAACTACACAACGTTCTAAGGAAAACTTAGTATTATTTCTATGTGTTATTTCAAACGTCTACTTTTAGATACGTAAGTCAGTTTTAAGGAAACTTTTGCGACAATATAACGTATTTCTATTATTCATTACTTAAATTATTCAATACCAATGTCTTCATTTGGCAATCAGTTTTTGTTAGGTAACAGTGCAGACTCTCGATGGAAGACATCTGCTTCTTTCGGTCAGACGTTGACTAGTGATTCTAGTTTTCATGACACAACTTTTACAGAGTTTCATAAAAATGTTACTAGTAATATCAAATTCGGTTTCATTTATATTATCGTGTCGATGTGTATCGTTGGAATAGTGTCATTATGTGGTACTTATATGATATACAGAATGTGCAAGAAAATGAAACGCTCAACAGTGCTCGATGCAAATTTAGCGCTAAACACTGGAGTGTCAACGAGACAAGATCATTTAGTCAAAGAAGTTAAAATGATCGAGCTTGATGAATTTAATACTGCCAAAGCCTCCCAAAGTTCACAGCCACAAGCTACAATTCCAATCGACATAGATTCTGAAAATCTCGACAGAGGAATGAGGGTACAAATGACGAGAACTGATAAATTGAAAATTTTGAACGTTACTCAAAATTTGCAGCCACAAACCGCAATACCAATACAAAGACTTTGTTCGAAGAACGACGACAAAGGAAATACATTTGAAAATAACAAAAGTGATGAGTCTGAAACCTCAGGCGGTACTTTAAATTTGAACCCACAAAGTCGAACATCGACGAGTTAAGATCGTCATATTAAGCGGCGCTCGATGTAGATCGCTAGCTGAATATTAATTAACAAAAACTCTGGTAGCTTCATAGAAAATAGTAACTAGTGAATATTAATTACTGATTGCTTTAAGCATTGTACAAAGACTAACTGTTAAAATAACTAGTGTAAACTACAAACCATTAACTGTGATTATTTATTTATTTATTTATTTATTTATTTATTTATTTATTTATTTATTTATATTTAAGGATCTCCAACAAAGGATGTACACAATTGTAACTTAAAAGTAAATAGGACATAAATATATTTCAATGTACTCCTTCAATGTATTCCTTATGGGTACAAATACTTATAAGATTGTATGTGGCGAGCATTTAAAAGTACATAAAACCAGATAAACACAGAGAGAAACCTCGTTAGGAGATTCCCAGGGAAAGCCCAGCACACTGATTCCGCAAGGAAAAATTACTTGGTTTGTTGATGACGGGGAATACGTGATATATCTAAAGGTATTATTATCAGACTTCACTGTAAATAGTAAGCTAAAGAATGTAGTATATAATACAGTAGAAACTTATTCTATCCTTAGCGATAAACGTTGTGATTAAAATTGTAACACAAACCGTCTTAAAATTCAAAATCAAGATATAGTATGTTTCATTCTATTCGGATCCTGGACAGTATATATTGTTGACCCTTCTGAGGGTCAAATCCCTGTTGACCAAAAGCTTTTTATACAACGTTTCATTTTGGCGTTTATCACATACCGATCAAATACGAGCATTATACTTAATCTGTGAACCGCCGGTTGTGGCAAACCTTTATATATTTTTGACTTCAGACGACTGTCGCAGGATTAACAGAAAATGCGGAAAAATGTATTATGTTTCATAGTGTTCTTTTGCAACTAACTTATTATTTTGTCGTAACTGAAGAAATCAAACTTAAACTTGAAATGCAATAAAAAAATATTTTTTTTCTATATGGTAATCCTTGCATGTTTAACCTCCCATATCATTAATATATACTAGTTTTTATAAAAATGCTGAAAATGCCTTATATTAATTAGCCTTTTTGCACGATTAGTCAAACTCGCTTGGGTTTTCTATGTATCATTTTAATACTACATCATTTTTTTTTCATTTTTGCTTCCTTTTTAAGTGATCTACACTCTGAGGATATGGACTTAATGAAAAGCCGATACATCATTGACCTATGACGTGCGTACACTGTCATTTGTAGAAGAATACATAACGCAGTAAGAACTTGAACATGACTCGAACGTTGAAATTTACGCTAAAGTACATACTAGAAAACTTGCTGTTTCTAGTTTTATTTATTTACTTACTAAATTACAATTTTCACCCAAAGTAAGCATATATTAATAGCTTGTGATATTGGTTCTACAATGCGGAAAAACATACTTATTTACTTTTTTTTGTAAATACATACATATTATACATAGAAACACCCAGACCAATGCAAATAGCCATATTCATGCACACAAATATTTGCACTAAGCGGAAATCGAACCCGTGACCACTGCGTGGCAGTCCATACACAGTACCACCGGAGCACAGAGGTTGTCAGATTATTTTCATGTAACTAACATAATATAATATTTATTATAATATCACAACCACTACACACAACGCCATCTAGACCCAAAGTAAGCATATTTATATAGCTTGTGTTATACTTAAATACATTTCAATAATATTATACTTAGTTGTGTATAATCCTTGTTTTTATCTATAACGCCATTTCTTTGTTGTGATTTTTGTGTGAAATAGGTTAAAATAATTTAAATTTACGATATTACTTTTTATTTAAATATATTATCATTTGCAACTAAAACGTAATGCATTTTTTAGAAAAAAAATCTCAGAAGTAATAATTATTAATTATCCCGTTTTCTTCAATGAACGTGATACAGGTGTTCTCTCGATAGTTCGTGCATTATTTATTCGTTACTAATAGAAATAAATGGCGTTCATTGCTGCGTCAAGCCCTTGCGCAGTCACTTGCTGTTTTCCTGTACCGTATTGCGAATCCGAATCGCTTTTACTTAGTTAATTGTTATAAATCAGTAATGAAGCTTCCGTACATAAAACGCCTAAAGAATGAAAAACATGCTAGTAGAGTGGTTTAATCGTACTTGGGTCAAGATATAAATTTCTCGTTAAGTAATCCAGAGATATTTTTTTTATATTTTGTCGGTCAGTTTTTTTTTAAACTGATTCATACATGTTCAATTCTACTATAAATGTATGGTACGAGTATCTAGATAATTTTATTGCCAGCTATACCTCTATTGTTACGTGAATGTGTCTCACTAAGTCGTTAAAATGGTTTTATGAAAAATGAACAGCGCCTCTACCTTGAGAATTAGTTATTTGAGACATAAATTTCTTTTACGCGATATTTCCCGTACCGATTAACAGCTAACAACTAGGTATAATATGACCTAGTGTTGACCGTTAGGCGAACTTCGTACCGCCTAACGGTCGATTCGTAATTTCTTTTCTTTTATTTTCGGGCAATTTTTTAAATTTTTCTCTCCGTAAGAACCATCTTCATACTTCAAGGAATACTATAAAAAAAGAGTTAGCGAAATCGGTTCAACTGTTCTCGAGATTTGCGCTTAGCAACACATGCAGTGATTCATTTTTATATTATAGATATTTATTCCATCAAAAACATCTTGTAAAAGAACCAAGTCTCGCAAACTCGCAACTCAGGTCTTCTACCGTAAAAAGTTGTCAGATCAATGTAATACCAAGTCGGTTAATCAATCTAAATGTTTTATGTTTTAAATTATAAGATTGATATGGCAATCGCAAAACAATCTAATTTAATATAACTGTGTGTATTACTTGTGAGGTACATTGTGCTTCCACAACGAAGGAGTCCAAAATGGCCCGAACTGCTTCGAGAAAAGTATGGTACGGCCGTGCCGCTTTTTTTTTTCTCGACTTGCCGGAGGCACTGCCGTGTCCCTGGATATTGATAAAAATTGTATTTCTTGTCGGTTTATTTCTCCCTTGTCGATACTACATGAAAACAAAAACCATTCCATTTGATACAAAAGAGCTTGCATAATAAATATGAAATCTCTATTGTATAAAATTTGTTCTTAATCACGTTTCATCTCATTATACGTTGTCAAAGTAAGATAGAACAATGTAAAAAAACAAAACTTTAACATTTACCACGAATATCATCTTAGACGCTTGTAGGCTTTCTCTTTGAACAATAAGATTTTCACTTCTAGACTCCTTGTTCTTTATAACGAGGGTAATTAAAATTTAAAGCGCTAATTACAGAATTTTTTTGAAGATTTTGCACTTACATTTCGGAAATCGTTAGTCTGAATAAAATATTAGTCTCATCTCCAAATACTAAAATGTCACTAAACTTTAAGTGGCCTTTAAATCTCACGGTGTATGTTACTTTAATAATATTAAAATACTTTCGAGTTTATATAACAAACATAAGAAATATTGATAAATGAAGACTTAATAATTGCCTGTAACTTCAAGAAAGCAGTAACTATTGTAATCAAAATTAACTCTACAAAGTAAAATTGCCTGTCCGAAAATATCTTTAAAATGCCTTTTTAGACAGTTTATACATATTATGTAATTCTATAATTCATTTTAAATGAGAAGCTTAAATTTAAATTACATATATCAGTACATTACTCAAAGATTTGTATTATGTATACGGCTTTGTGGCCGTACTTAACAGAAGGGTCAAAATGTTTTCAGTGAAAAGGTTAGGGTCTTTAGAAAATTCTTTTTGTAAGTTGTTCAATCTATTGTGACGAAGATCGACCTAGTGGAAATTCTATCAAGTACACATTGTGTTCGGCGTTGTGAATGATTAATTCGATGTTCTGTGACTTTTGTTTAATTGTATTCTTAGGAGATAAAGTAAAAAAAAAAAAGTAAATTAGTTTTAGTAATTCCTTACAGGCTTTTGACTGGGTTAGCAGAGAAAAGTACCATCATATTTCACGTTCTTAATGCCAATCATTGCCTAAAATAGGTGATTTAGAAGAGGATTATTATGATATGGACGTACTACAGTCGTACTACGTTTTGTCTGTTATTTAATAAACTAATAAAAGAATGAAACATTATCACATCGTCAATAAGGCACGGAATTTAATTAAAAATTGCACAAAAATAGTTATATAAAAAACTAATTTCAATGTCTCCTAAAGCAATCTAGAGGTGTCTTAACCAATGCATTACGAACTTAATTGTCTATTGAGTTCTTTATCTAATTCAGACATTTTATATACATGATTCTGGTCATATAGACAGCGCATAATATGTTGTTAATCTATCTACAGATTCTTGATAGTAAGAATACGGTTTAAAGCTATCGGCGATAAGCTTTATACGGTGAATATAATTTCGTCTTGCAAGTTCTATTATTATGTACTCAATAAAATTTTATGCACTTGAAAAGATTCTAGACGTTAGAATATGAAATTATTTAAGTAATCGCAATGGAGCAGGCGGGTATTTAAATTCCTGTATACCTAATTAATGGGGATCTTGATGAAGTGGTTGGCAATATATCGTCTATTCTCGTGGGTATCGTAAGCACCAGCGTTATTTGGGTACTAAAGAGCATACTGTGGTCATCAATACGAACACTAAGTGATGTAACTATGGCAACTCCTTCACATTAAGAAAGTCTTTTCGGTTAACTTCAGTTAAATTGCAATATCAGAACAGTCACAGTCGTACTGTTAACTTAGAAATATTTCTTCAAAAGTCTCTTTTGCATAGAAATCACGAAATGTTACTATACTACATTATTTGTCCAAACCTTTGAATTTAAAAACTATTAACAATAACTTAATAATGAATCTATGTAATCAGATCCAACTCTATATACTTATTTTTACTGTTAATATATTTCTCACTTCTCAGTGTTATCTCATTGAAATAAAAACAAACATATTGAACAAAAAGCTTTCAACGTTCTATATCAAGTTTCATCACATTACATTGTCAAAGACAACAAAACAAGGTTAAGTAATACGCACACTCTTAAAATACCGCGAATATCATCTTAGACATTATTAACTTTCCCTTTGAAGTTTTTAAGTTATAGATAAAGACATTGTTCTTTGGTAATGTGATTCATAATAAACACGTAATCCTGCTTAATTGAAATTGCAATAATGAATAAAAAGTTGTTTTTGTTTTTAATAAGAACTTCGATTACCACTCATAATGCTTTCATATTTTGTTGCGACTTTTTAATAAGAGCAAAAATAAACGATGTAAACGATGCCCTAAAAACAGCTTGGAATTGTTTCAACTTGTTTACTTTTCAAACGTTTACTTTTAAATCTATTTGTTTCAGTTTTAAGGAAACTCTTGCGAGAATATAACGTAATATTACTATTTAATTTTATTATGTTAGCTTCCCGCGGCGCGGTATTACCCGCGTCTTTGCTTACTGCTCTACTCCCGTCACCAGTAGGGTGAAAAATCACGCTACTAGCAACAACATAGGAATATAGAAAAGTGTTTTTTTTTATATTTTTAGGCAATTTTAAAAATTTTCTCTTCGTAAGAACCATCCTCGTACTTCAAGGAATATTTAAAAAAAAGAATTAGTGAAATTGGTTCAGCTGCTCTCGAGATTTGCGCTTAGCAACACATTCAGCGATTCATTTTTATATTATAGATAAATGACAATGTCTTCATTTCACAATCAGTTTACGGTAGGTAGTGGACAAAATGATTCATAAAAGTGTTATTAGTGATATCAAGTTTGGAAAGATTCTTGTTATTGTGTCAATAATTATTGCTGGATTATCGGTATTGTGTGGTTTTTATACGATGTACAAAATGTGCAAGAAAGAGAAACGGTCAACTATCAATGCAAATTTACATCTGAACGTTGCAATGTCTACTGACCAAGGCCATTTAGAATTCGTTAATGAAGAAAAAAATATGGTGCCTAGACAAATTAAGAATTCTAAATCGATTCAGATCATGCAGCCGCAAGCTCTAATTTTTACAACCATAGAGCATTATCAAAATGGCAACAAAGCATACATAACAATAATGTTTGAGGATGATAAATTAAAAACTTTGAAGGTCACTCAAAATTTACAACCACAATCCTCATGTTTAAATAATCTCAACAAAGGAAATATGGCAAAAAAGAAGAGTGACGAGCCTGAAATTAGCACTAATCTAAATTTAGATTTACAAATTAAAATATCTCTAAATAAAGATCGCCGTATTAAACGGCACTCGATGTAGATCTTTAGTTACACGAAGAATTCAAAATGCCACAGCTACGAAAACAGCGTCTACTGATATAAAATTCAGTGGCCGTATATCGTTAGGAAACCCGTTGATTTTAAAATCTAGTGATGGTGGTTTTGTCTGTCATCGAAATATTACAAACTTATCTATTGAGATAATGTTGTTTGAGTTCTAAATAAAATGTTGAATGAAGACAAGGAAAACGACCGTCGCATGTCGAGTATATCTGGAAGAGGTTCTGATTCATGAAAGCGTCAATAAAGTGAAACCTTGCAATATTATTTAAACGTAAACTCATTGACATGTGCATTATTGTGCCATGCTCATCCTAACTTACGATCAAACTTGGTCTTTGATCGAGGTTCAAAAATCCAAACTCAAGGTGTGTCAAAGAACGATAGAGCGCAGTACGTTAGTTATGAAACTAGTCGACTACATACCTGACGTAGTAATACATGCCCGTATTGATATCGCTGATGTAAGTTTTAAGTCTGCTAAATTGAAATAGGAATAGGCAGCCCACCCATCCCCAGATACATGCAGAATGCATTCGGACAGATGGGCAAAGGTCGTCACACTGTGGGTGCTGGATGACGGGCGTCGTTGTCCAGGCAGGCCTTGCAATCACTGGCGTGATGATTTGGATGCCTTTGTGAACGACTAGACCAAGTCGCCGTCGAGAGAGCTGTGAAGCACTATGGTGAATACCTTTGCCCAGCATTGGGACGAAAGGGATTAAAAAAAAAAGATTTTTTACATTAAAAAGAAGGTGATTTTTAAATAAAAATTCTCGAATAACAAACATATTATATCTAAATCGAAGAACGCATTCACTCAGACTAAATTATTAATTTACTTAAAATGTATTTTTGTTTAAGCGTAATATTTTCCTCGCTGCATCATTGTACGTCATTGCATTGTGGTATCTTATACTGCTATAATGCGTCATCATATTGAATGCCATAAAGGAAAACACCTTAAACCAATGCTTTCCTTCTATTAGAAAACTCTACAACTATGAAGAATAACATTCAAAGAGCGTATCATATCTTTAGATAAGAAAATAAAACTTATAATATAATAAAAAATAAACCTATAATAAAACTTATAAACATACGAAGTCGTTATTCTTCTCGCTAGGGTATATAATATGTGTTTACGGTAGTAGATCCACGCTGGTTTCAGCATGAATGGGCCATGGCCGGATCGTCCGGGAAAGTACTGCCCTCTCATAAAAGATCGACGTAAGAGTAGTAATATCCGTACTACTGCGTTTCGTTCGGTGAGTGAGAGTGCCGGAGGCCCAATTTCCCTCCTTTTCTCTTTCTTCACCTCCTCCATTCCCTTCCTCGAACCCCATTCCCAGCCGCCATGATGGCCACCATACCAGCAGTTTAAGACGATGGCTTTTGGTATGGTGGCCACCACTTCTGGATTCCACTGACTGCTTACCATCAGGCGGGGTGGAGTCACTTTGGTAGGCTAATATATATAAATAAAATAAAATAATAATACATTCTGTGCTTTGGATGGTTGTTTGGATTCTGTGCTTGTGCTATGTAGACACTAAATGTTCCGTGACTGGGAAAGTTGGTAGGGGTCGCCCTAGACGAACATACGCAGACCAAATAGGTGATGTGTTAACAAAGGGCATATATAATAGCATAATAACAAGAACCCGTAACCGACATGTGTGAATTAAAAGACTAATGAATGTTGAAGAGGCAAAGGAGGTATGTTTGGAGTGCAGCAAATGGCGTTCTATAGTCTCTGTTTACCCCATTCATGGGAGACATGCATGAAGTTATTTATGTATGTATTATGTAAAAATGGTCCGTATTTTATGTGACACTACTCATAGCGAGGTGACAAAATTTCAAGTACCACGGAATAGACAGTGAAATAAAGAAAGGAAAAAGGTATACTTATATCGGTAAAGTAGTAAGGTACACTTATATCCTAATTAAAAATTATGTATAGTCTAGTAGTACATAATATAATGTGATTAGTTTTAAAATATACCTCAAATTCCTAAGCTCTATTATTATTATTAATATAATGTTACTGCTAAAATTCAACCTGTTTCATTTAGCTACACTTTATCGTTCTAATTTGAGACAAAGCCAAAATGTTGACACATTCATAGTAATGTTAGTACTTAAACTTTCCTCCGTCTAAATGCTACAGCAATTTTCACTTTGTCCATTTTGTTCTACATCATTGTATCTTATTCCAAGTTTTTGGCAACAAAAGAGTTTAGATGGATGCCCATCTAAATTCTCATTACACTAACATTATACATCTACCAGTTTAGACTAAAATGGTCGTTATTTTAATGGCTATAGAAACTACAATTCTTTAGGTAATAAAATTACTAAAATACAAATTGATTTTTTTGTGTCAGCTGTATTACACGGGTAAGTAAATTGGAAAAGACAACTATTATGAAAGGGTTCAAGCAATTCATTGACTTGCACACGTACATACATGACGGCGAAAGATGTCGCGTTGTTTTAGATGAAACAGAGAGATCAAATCATGAGGGAGATCTGAGAGAAAATCAGGATCACGAGATGCATCCAAATACTATGAACTCCTCGTTGATTGATAATTATTTCATATGTTAAACGATGAATTAGGGCGGCTCACGCCCGGCCAAGGTGGCGTCAATTGGAAGGCCTATGTCCAGCAGTCTTTCGGCTTATATGACCATGATGTATGTTATATTAGTTGCGTTACCATAAATTTTAACTGATACAAAAATTGTAAATAACTAGTGAAAAGGAAAGCTAAAAAGATGGTAAGAATTTCATACAAGCTCTCCTCGTGACTCACAGTCAGCGATTTTGGCGTAAGCAAATTGACTGATATTTTATGGTTATTATTATTACGTTTCTAAATAGCCCTTAGCTCAAATTTCTTGACAGCTTTTGTAACTTTACCTTTGTGAGTGTACAGCCGTAGAATAATCGTGTGACATCTTTTTGATTACAGGGTTTATTATGATTATGTATATGACCTAAATTAATAAATGAGTTTCACTTCCAAGTCTAACAATTTAATCAAATTGTAGGTCAAAATAAATGTTTATTAAGCTCTTTGTACACATATATAACTAATTTTACTACTACTATTATATAAAGCGGAAGAGTTTGTTAGTTTAAACGTAATCTCTGGAACTACCAGTCGGATCCGATAGCCTAGTTCTTGAGAAAGGTTATGTAACATCACGCTACTGGCGACGGGAGTAGAGCAGTAAGCAAAAACGCTGATGAATACGCGACGCGCAAAGCTAGTTAATAAATAGGTGGATTTTATATTTAAAGAAATAACAAAGTAATTTCTTTGGCAACACAGACTGCTATCTAAAAGTTAATTACGTTACCGTAGTAATATATATTTTACTTTGTTGTGTTTATAGTAACGTTATTATTAAAGAGGTTACTACTTTCATTATGAAGTCTTAAGCTTGTTCGTCTTTTTGTCCAAGGGTATACTAACATAAATGTTGTTTTAAAATTGGTAAATTATGGTTTCATTTATTATATTGGACAGACTTTTCGCAGTAAACAGGAAAATACCTTATTCTGAATCGTGCATTGTGCATAGCCAATTTACGGTAAATCTTAGTTAATGTATATAAATGTATATTTTTTTAGAGTTTTTCTGAGAAGAAAGTGTAACATTGTTTACCGGTGATCCTCAGACTAAAGTTACATTTTCTATTTGTCTTGTTGCGTGACGTTCAATTAAACAACAGCTGTGCCTAAGGCAGTTCCAAAGTGCCATTCCTTAGAACATATTCAATCAGGTACACTTCTTGCTAGTCTGCAAAATCTATAAAAATATTGAATGTAAAATTTTATGCACAAAAATTAGTAGTGTGATAAAAGACCGATGATATCTATTAATTAACATAAACGCTAAAAATAATTTACGTGGTCATTTCCAAAGTACTCCATTCTTAAGTTCTAAAAAGATAAAAATCTCATACATTTATTCCCAAGAGTAGTGATACTTGGGAATAAATGTACGAGATTTTTATCTTTTTCTTTTCAAACCATTATTAATATTCAAAATGGTTATTGTTTTGCTCTCATTCTGCTCTTGCATGGAGAAGTTAGAGAACTCTTTTTGGAGTACTAGGGAATAATCATTTTAAGAATGACCTACTTATATTTACTGATCCTTTTCCTTTTTCTCTCTTTCACGGTCGGCAACTTCTTATAGTGGTCTCGTATCGTTTTTTCTGCAATGCTCTACAAATTTAGCCATGTCCATTGATTACGATTACCTTGTGGATACGTAACTACAACTACGTAATAACAAATACGTTCCCACAAGTCCACACGCATGTTCATAAGTCATATTAAAAATAAAAATAAAAGATTGCTTTCAATGATTTATGAGAAGGGTCAGTGTCAACGAATTTTGCGCATAGTCGGTATTGCAAGACCATTTGTCTTGTTGTTGTAATTCGTTCGCAGATTATATTCATTAGATATGAATAATTAAAGATACTGATTAATGGCACTGCGGATATTTTGGCGCTTCTATAAATTTTCTTTGTAAAATTTTAATTGAAACGAAAGCACCACAAAGTTTGTTTTTGTTTTCAATATTAACGGTACAACTAGGTGCCAGTTTTCTTTAAGTTACAAGCTGTGGTCCAATTAGGTAAGTAATAAATTTAAAAGACAGGTAAAGAATTTTATTCTTGCATTTTCGTATACTTTTCTTTGTCATCACAATTTTATATGACTTTTCTTTATGACGATATCATTCGATATACCATTTTCGTAAATATCATTTCTTTTATATTATAATAGCGGTGTATAAAACCTTCGTTTTGCCACCAAACAACATTAGCGCCCATGTAACAGGGGGTTAGTCTGTAGCCATTACCAGACACAATTCCAAAGCTAATACTCTCGATACCATTTTAACCGAGCTGAGAATCGAACCCAAGACCTCTACCTAGCAGTGACTACACAGCAGCACTGAATTACCAAGTAGCGGCAGTAATTTCAAATATTCCACAGGCACATTCAAATATTAGGTAGGTACAGTATAAATTCTGTAACATGACAATCATGAGGGATTATGATTACAAGCTATGCAAATACCATTTAAATTTCTGATTATCCGGTTCTTTACCTCAGTAAACATAGAAATGGAATGTGCGATAACCATACAATGGGAGCAGACCCGTACGTACAGCCCGCTTTGTTACCAACCGCCGCCAAGGAAATTATTCAACCAAATTCTAGATTTAATCATTCAATCCATGGCACGAGGTTGTAATAACGTTGGAATATTTACACCAGTTTGAAATATATAACTAAAGTAAGGCATTAAGTCCGCCAATATACTTTGTATATGAAGTTTTTACTACATAAATAAATAAAGTCAGGCATCTTAGGGTTAGATTTTTTTTGAATAATTTCTCGTATATTGGCATCTTTGACGAAGAATCTGATAAATTTGAAGGATAATTAATTTCTTGTTTTACAGCAATTTGTGTTAATACAAATGACTCTCTTGTTTCAAATAAATTGATGTTGTTTTGAAATGTTTTTGATGTTTGTTCATTGACCCGAGATGATGAACTACTTTTTGTAATCCTTTTCCTCGTTTAGTTAACATTTACATTGTTCTGGTCTCGTTTTATTTTGTGGTTGATGTTTCGAATTTATATTGTGGTTTCCACTTTCTTCTTTACTGAGTACAACATTGTCGTAGTAAATTTGTGAAGTTCGTTTATTAAGACCGAGATGTTTGTCGCAATTAATTTAATGTGATCTTTTGTAGGATAAAATATTTGATGGTTGTTATAGACGTATATATATTAATTGATTAACTACTAGTGTTATTTCTAGCCGTTTCTCAGTATCAAGTTATGTAATTTAGTAAAAAGTATTCATTGTAAAATGTTGAAGCAAGTTGTTTTGAATATGAGCGTAACATCTCACCGTGTCTTACTTGACTTGCTAGCGACCCTAAATGAATTAATTATTGTGGAACGCTGTTACAATGTTGTAACATGGCTTTCTTCAAAAAAGATTTGAGGAGAGCTAGTGTAGAATTTTAAATATGTAGTAGGTAGGAGTCGATGTCTGCAGATCTAGAGGACGAGTTGCTCTGCGTTGGACCGACTAAATCAAAGCTAATCCAAAAACCTCTCAATGAATGCGCAAGACAGTCTTCTACCAGCGACAGATGGAGAACGGAAGCGCGACCACGACCACCATGACTACTCTGTCAAGAGTAAACGACTTAAAAAAAGTAAAAGTAGGTAACTACTTGCACAGTTCACAGTGTTAGTTGTAATTTTGTCTCTAGGTGGCAATACTAATAGAAAAAGCAATCTATTGAATAAAGAAATAATAAGAAATATTGTGTTTTACTCGTAAATACAATTTATACATACCTACTCAAAAAGTGATGCGTTTCATCTTTAAGAAACGAACGAAATATTGGTCAGGTCTTTCTAACCTTGTCGTTTCTTGTAAGTAGTAAACAAGCAAGAAAGTAAAATATTTAAAACTGTGAAATGTCTCAAACTTGGTGATAACTTAGTGCTTCTCTACGTCATAACTTATTTGTAAACCCTTGAGTACCGTTTGTTCTCGTGAAATTCATTGGAGAACAAAGTCTTATAGTGGACTTAGTCAAAGTACACACAGGAACTAGGTCGCCTCCTCTAGGTAAGGAATATGGACACTAAGAAGTTTTAAGTTGAATTTCGAAAGTCAAACTTATAGCAAGTTTTCGTAGAAATACCAGGTTTGCATTAGACTTTAGTATTTAACTGTCTAGTTTTCGGGTATATGCACATATTATAGTTAGTTAACATTTATTTAGCATCATTTTTTGTGTCTTGCTTGGCGAAGCCCTATGTCCAGTGGTGGATGACTTTCGGCTGATATGATGTTATATCAACCAAATATATTTACTATTGTTATTATTAAGTTAGTAAGTGTTAGTGGTCACAAAATTATAAAACAAGATTTTCTATTCGTAATTTTTACTAGACTTGAATATTTCGTAAATTAATTCACCAAAATTCACACTCATAAAATAATTTTCTGAGATTAGGATAAAATGACCATCTTTGAAAGACAAGTCCAAAGCTGGAAACAAGATAAAATTTACTCATTACGAACTTAGTAATGTCATCAAAGGGATTAAAATGGAAAGAATGGGGTAAGTGCAAGACTGACTTCTGCACAAACTGAGTATAATATGGTTTGTCCATTACGGAAATCGAGTCTCGAATATCTTTGAGCATTTTTTTGCTGAAAACCTTCAATTATAACCCTAACGATAAGACAAATTTATTAAGGTTAACTATACCGTTGTTATTGATTACGCTTCAATACCTTAGTTAAATTTATCAAAAAAGCGGGACTATTACACAATAATA
This sequence comes from Parascotia fuliginaria, assembly GCA_963082885.1. Taxonomy (NCBI): domain Eukaryota; kingdom Metazoa; phylum Arthropoda; class Insecta; order Lepidoptera; family Erebidae; genus Parascotia; species Parascotia fuliginaria. The sequence goes on along the minus strand of OY720180.1, from coordinate 4,101,160 downwards.
GTTAATCGATGGAAAACCAAAGATAATCGAATTAAATGTAGGTTTTACCTTAGAGCATATCATTTACAATAGGATAACAAACACACAAGGTTTTTACGTACTTCTTTGATTGCTAAATCTTTGGATTATACCCATCGTAAGGAACATTAGGTACTACCCATTATTATGTAGGTACATTGCTTGAATTAGTTATGGCATGCCAGGATGTTTTATGACAGGTAATTTGTTGTTCCAAAGTTACAACGTATAAACGTACTAGTGACCTTGTAAACCAAATACTAAAGTAGATAATAACCTAGTATTATATACAATGTTTGTTTAATTTATAACTGCGGTATTTCGATATAGGTACCTCTTAACTCTTGGCTTTGTTAGGTATTACAATTTATTTAAATGTTTATTTCTATTGCAAAAAATACATGTTCTATACGATATAACTACGTTTTTGTTCGTTAAAGTTGTGGAATTTGACTAATCTTACTTTTTTATTTACTTGCGATAGTATAAAATACCTAAGTATGCAAAAATATTTAACATTTTGATTAAATGGGTTAAGAAGCTTATTTTCAACATCAAGTAACTTGCTATTGTTTAGTTAGCGTTTCTAAGAGAAATGATTTAAAAGAGGGATGTCCCGCTGTTAAATGAAAGCGATTGTATAAGGGTTGCGTTTTACTTTTTAAGGTACTTACGTTACCCTAAAACATAAAGATTGTTGTTAAGAAACTCAAAATTTAAATGATGTTATAAATATTAAAAGAGTACTTACTACTACTTATGTCACTAGCATCCAGCAAAGCAAAGTTTACCATCAATTTAATTTCTCATTAATCGGTCCCTCATGTCTGAGGATCGTGGTCAGCATCGGGGTAACATCTGGAGCGGATGATCTTTCTCCACCGGTCTCAATCCAGCACGTCTCTTACGACCGCGTGGAATTTGGAGGACGACGAGAATTTCATTTATTAGGTACTTAATTAATAAAAACGTAATGTTCAAAGATGAGGAAACCTGAACTTTATAAAAATGTACGAAATCATATTGATGAAACAAAAGGAGCCAAAACAGTAAACTCGTGAACAATGACGTCACAATTATTTTCTCTGACGTAATCTGACACTTTACTCTAAAGTGAGTAATTTGAAGTAACGTTTTGAGGCATGTCTTGATGCGTCAAACGCAGTCATTACACAAGATACTTCGCATTTATGTGGTTTTAACCACAGAGCAAAATAACTACTACGTTTACTTCTACCCATCTCCAAATAACATAAAGTCGCTGTTTTTTCCTGTCTGTGTTTCATCGCTAACTTTATCTACTGTTGTAATGCTCTATATATTAGAGCATTTCTTTCAGGGTACTAGCTGTGCCCCCGGTTTCGCCCATATATTTCCCATATATTTTTTAATCTATTCTATGAATAGAATAGATATCTATGCCGTTTGTCTAGGGCCTCTGATATCAATTGACCTTATGGCTAAGTACAACACTTACTACTTGTGTGTAATATATGTATTAAATGATAACAACGTTAAATCTTTTGCTAAGTAAGTTATATACCTGGAATTTCAACAAAAAGTTAATTTATTTTACTGATAAAAAATCTATTCATTACAATTAAAATTACTTTTTGACTTTTCTTCTCGACGTGTGCCTATTTGAAATTCAATGTTTTATTCATTCATGTGGTTTAAAAACTTCAGTAATATGTAAATTTAATTTCCATTATCTAAGAAATATTATTTTGTTTTGAATGAGATCTGAAATAGCACTAGGGTTTATTTTACACATATTGAAAAACAGATAAATGATGATAATTATAAAGTTTTATCTTATAAAAGTGATTTGAAAACCTAAATGAAAAACTTATGGGCGGTTTCAGACTAGCGTCATGTTGGCTCTAACATAACGATGAAATTATAGATCTGAGTGACATTTTGATTGGCCTATAGTACTTTTCAATGGTACAGCTAGTCCGGCGGCCCTTGAGCCGTTATCCATCGGTCACCCGCCACCATTACCAGGTCATTGGTCGACCATTTATGCCACTGTACTTATTTTTGATTACAAATCAAGTACCTATATTAAAAGCCACATAAGTTGTCCAAACTAATAAGTACACAAAGTTCGACAACATAATTTGAAGAAACAAATCTAAACAATTTTCATTTACAAGGGTCAAATAACGGACGACCATTTACCATGAACGGTTTACTGTAAGCATTTCTAGTCTGGTCATCTCATGGGAGTTAAGGGGTAATCGTTTGTGGTCTGAGGAAATGAGGCCAAGAAGAATTTATTACAACTCATTGAAAGAGCAATACAGTACTTATCGAAATAGGAAAAAAAAACATTTGAAAATCAAGTTGCTTTTACATTATATTGATTATTTTAAGAAAGATCAAGCAAAATGATTTACTTAGTATAAAGATGCAGATTTCACTGCTGCATTTATTTTGTCAAGGTATGGAGTAAAACTATGCTCATGAGCCTATATCCAGCAATGTCTTTTGGCAGAAATATTTATTGTGAGAGACGTAAAATGACGTGTGTATAGTTTATGTCAATTATAATGGGACTCACTAATATCAATGTTTTCCAAACATGTTCGATTTAATACATTTATAATGATAGAACTTAGCCTTAAATAATTTATTGTAATTAATTTTCTATCAAACTTATAGGAGAAAAACGTCAAAAGATTTATCTCTTAACAATTTTAGCCTATTGTTGCCAAAAAAACTTCTGAAGATGCCCATCAGTTTGATTTTGATTGATTGCAATTAAGAGTTTGACTAATCAATTATGTTATAAATCGTGGAACTGTGTCAGTTTAAAACTTAAAGGGATATAAAACTTCATACCAATCGTTAGTCAAATTATGATAAAATTTAAGGATTAGGAAATAAAATCCCAATTAATTACCAATGAGTATATTATGAATGTCTATAATCACAACTGAATACTTTAAAAAAACCGTTAATATTGGTTGATGAGGTCAACGAACTCATTTGACTCACTATTTTATACTGTTTTATACTTTGACAGGCTTCATACTCACAAAAATACCTATAGAAGAACCTGACAGTAAAAATATTTTATTTAAAATATCATTTTATTTAGATATAGTAACAATAAATAGATCTATATCTACTGTGAACTGTAACTGTTCTAAAAAATGTACTGTACTATAGTAAAACATAAAATTATTAATGACATTGTTGGTACGATCGCATTCAAAATGGTTTCCACTTTTTGTTAATCCCACTGTCTGCTTAACATCATGCAGAGTAAGTAGACTAACTTAAGTAGTATAATAAAACAAAACGTGCTTCTTGACTATTGCTACCTATACTCGCTATCTTCATTGCATAACTTTTTAACACGAGCAATGAATTTTGAATGTGTGTTGTTGTTCTGAACATGTTAAAAATTATAGTTCCTATTTATGTTTTGTTTAAACTGGTATTATGCTCTTAAAGTGGTTATTTAATCCAGTAATTAGTATTAGTAATTAAGCAGTCGTTGGAAATTTTTAACTTCAACGGTAGTAGATCCACGCTGATTTCAGCATGAATGGGCCGGATCGTCCGGGGAAGTACTACCCTCTCATAGAAGATCGACTTAAGAGTAGTAGTATCCGTACTACTGCGTTTCGTTCGGTGAGTGAGAGCGCCGGAGGCCCAATTTCCTACCTTTCCTCTTTCCTAACGTCCCTCATTTCCTTCCCCTAACCCCATTCCCAGCCGCCATAGTGGAGGTCACCATACCAGCAGTTTAAAGTAGCATTAGCATGATAATTGTGAAGTTTTAACAGTTTCGTTCACGGACGTTTCGGACATATCTGGCGAGTCTCCAAATACGAGAGCTCAAATGCAATGTTAATAAATTAAAACTTTCTAAATATGTCTTTTCTGGGGATAATTTGTGAATCGTTTATATAGGTACTAAATAAGAAGAGCCTGTATACTTTTATTATTTACAAAGTTTGTGATAAACTTTTCGAAAAAAATAAATTGTAATAGACAAATGATCATCATTATCAAACTAGCCCGTTATTATTCCGCTGCAGGGAAATACCTTTTCTCATACAAAGAAGGCATGAGCATTAATCGCCACGCTTCTTCAACAACGAACGACAAATATCTTTTATACAGATATAATCTTATCTTTACTCTGTCGAAATTGTCGATCATGCTCGTAATAATCACGTTAACTGTACAAAATATTTCATGAAAACGTTTTATCCATTTATTCATGTTTTATTCTATTTACCACGATATGCAATGAGCCCTCATGATGGTATTAGTAGCTTATGTCGTCAATTTTGACCTAAGCATAGATAATATCAGATTTACATATTAAAGCGGGATTGTGTAATATAATTTAAATAAGATTTTCTATTTTAAAATCGATATGCTTGTGATGCCCTGCGTTTCACAGATATAGGTAATATAATGTAGGTAAAAGTAGTTATTTTCATCGTCATGACGTTCCCGTAATACCGAGTACATACATGTCAATAAGAATTGCATCGATCGATCGTTTAAGTTAACATGTAAAAAGGTAGGGGATCTAGAGAATGGTTGAGTCAATATAATAACCTAACGTGTACTAATGTTATGCAATAAAAGTTTGAGTTTGAATTAAGGTACTGACAATAACCACATGAAACGAAGAAAGTACTATAGTGTTGTTATTCTATGCAATGTTAATTACTTACTTATTCGATCCAGTTTATTTTTTATTACCCAACAAAGATCTGATCAAATATTTAAAAACACAGCTTTTAGATGTCAAAGTTTAGCGCCAGTTATGAATTTGTAGGTCGAATTCAATGAGTCGCCTGAATAACATTAAGTAGTACGAGTAGAACTACGTAAAAGCACATTAATATAGGAGTTATGAAAAGAAGTATCTCTTTATCGCCTTTATAGAACTTCATACTGCCCTATACAAACTTATTTGTTTACCGTTTTTGCTGATGTAAAATTAAAGTAAAATGTAAATAAAAACATGTTATGAAAATATTATGGACACTTGGCACATAAGAAACGCAAAATTATTAATATTATTATATAAAGTCTGTATGAACTTTGTATTCCGTTAATGTTATGTTTTTAATGTCCTCCGTAACACAGAGTTTGCCGTGCAGGAATATTACTGCTTATTACTGTAAGTCCGTTGTATCCTACTCTAAGGCAAAAACATAATGCATCCAGCCGCCTCTATTCAGAGTGTTTCAGAGCTAGTATTGCACTCAACCCTTTCCAGAAGTCCAGCTCGTCCCACACTTTTGAATCGAAAAATTGAGATCATTACTTCGTCTGTGTACTTTTTATTAAATTAGTACTTATAAACGTCTCGGTAATCAAAATAATTTGTAAGTCAATATGCATATGGCTCGTTCGTTGATAAAAATGAATAGGTAATTGTATTGTTAGGTACAAATTGGTATTACGGTGTTATAGAAAGGAACGCAGCCAAAACATAAAATTTTAAATACCGGTTTAACATATCTGTACTTGAACTTTTAAATTTGCTATGAGCAAAATGCTCTTTGTTTATATCGTTAAATGAGTTCCATGACGACACTGCCGTTTTTGCTTCCATATCCTTTGATATATTGACTATGCCAGGTTATTTTTGGTACAAATTATGCAAATGAATAGAACTGTGGGCTATACTGAGATATCACGTAATACCATTAAACATTTGTTGATGATGGAATAATTAGACTAGAAAACCCAGAAAGACAACAAGGGTCCACCAATAAAATGAATAGACGATGTAATAAGAAGGTTAACAGACACTGGTTGTCTTACGAAGATTCTACTTCTCGTAAGTTGTACATAGGGATATTGTTTTCCCAATGACTCTATCAGTTGTGTAGACGGGAATCAAAAGTGTCCACGACACAACCAGTTGAGCATCTTAGTTGTGCTGTTGGTCCGGAAGGATCATGACACTGATGAACAATTGTATTAAGTTTGCGATGTTTAAAAATTATAGATATGCTCGCAAAATATTCAGACAAACGAATAAATGATTACGTTTTAAACTTGCGTTCCGAATCGAGGTTTTAGGGTCAAGACGGGAGGTCAACAATCTTTAATATAATTTAACATAAATGTTATTAAACTTGTTCTTAATAGGTAGTAATAATACGATCGTCGTCGTAATGACCTAGTCTTTTAGTATCATGATAGGACATTATACAGAAAAATGAAATAGACAATAAAATTAATCTGTTGTAATATACTGAGTAATCGATTTCTAGTAATGGATTCGTCATGCTACCTTATTATATCTGATTTATGGGTTCGGGAACTATAGCTGTCTACAAATACAGAACTAGGTCTGCTATTCTGAGCTATCTGATATCCTTGTGTGATTTAATTTGCAATGAGTAATACATTTCTTTGTAGTAACGAATATTGTATTAATATTAATGGAAACTTGAAAATATTATTTATTTATTTATTTAAGGTTAGCCAACGACTAATTACGCTATTACATTAAAAAGTATACGTATCAGTTATTCCATTCATGAACGTAGTAAAAACTTAAAGGCTAAAACCACATGCACATTATTTGTTAAAAATGAATAATTTTATAATAATATTAAATTGATGAATTAAGTTAGAATTAAATTAAATTACTATATAATTTGTGATCTTAAATTAAAATTAAATTAATTAGAGTATAATAGTGAGCTTAAATTATCTTTTAATATACTCTAATAACAACAGTCTTGTGTTGTTATAACTTCCACTACTAGAAATAGACTTCTTCCAAAGAGTGTATGTTTAGTTTAATTAAGTATATGAAGTGTATACCAACTCACACAATATAGGTCACAGAGTTGCATATCTTTCATCAATCATGTAAGTTACTAAATACAAAAGCTTTATTTTTAAAATAGTAAATAACGAAATTTACTTAAAGAATTTGTATAATTCGAAATAATTTAACACCAAACATTCTTTTTTTCGTAACTAGTTGTAGTGACTACACAATGTAAACCATTTAGCAGGTTGTGTTAAAAATTGAATGATTGAAGGTCGGACTCGACGAGGTCAATGTCACACGGATGCGAATTTTTATATAATGAGTGTTGCTAGTTGCTGTACAATTTGTTTTTACGTTTGCTTTTGTAAATAAATAATAATATTATGTATTGATATTATGTATGGTTGACTGTATTAATTTATTCTATTGTAGTGTAAGTAATTGATTATTCATTTACTGAAAACTAAATTATAAATCATCTGAGTAAAATCGCAATATTGTATTATTTCTTCCTAGGTTTGATGCGTTTTGTGTTAGTAGCATGGATGATCGTTATGTCCAACAACTATTGATAAGCAAGTACCTATAAGGTATAAGGTATAAGGTATAAACGGGCTGTTTTCCGCAACTCCACGACTGTGCGCGTATTTTGCGTGTGGGTGGGCGGCGATCACTCGATCCATCCCAGCTCCTCGAGGTAGGCTAGCAGACTTGTGATGTCCCCAACGATCTCGTGGAGTGAATCCGGGTCGCCAAAGTATCTTGCCCTGTATGTGGCGACCTCAGGGCAGTGTAGCAATATGTGTGCTGTTGTTTCGTCTGCCCGCATGCAAGCTCTGCACAGCGGGCTGTCTGTAATTCCCATGACAAATAGGTGTTTATTGAAAGAACCATGACCGGTGATGGCGGCTGTGACTGTGCGAAGTTGTTGTTTTGACAGTCGGAGCACCTGTTTCGTGAAGCGAGCATTCAGCTCTGGAAGTGCTTCCTTAGCCTGCCTGCACTCGGTATGGTTCTTCCATTTGTTATTGTGTTGATCTATGGTATGATTTCTTACCAGGGTGCGTAGGTGACCAAAGGGAATGGCAACAGTGGGTTCTGGTCCCACGGCATTCATAGCTGAGCCTTCCCTCGCAAGCACGTCGGCTGCGTCGTTACCTCGGGAGCCGCTATGCCCTTTGATCCATTGTATAGTGATGTTGTTGTAAGTACCTACCTGACATAATTTTTGGTGGCAGTCATATATCAGTTTGGAGTTTATTGTATGGCTTCCTAGCGCTTGAAGGACAGACATGCTGTCCGAGAGTATACGGATGGAATGATCCCTGACATCTCTTGCTAGGATCGCCGAGGCTGCCAGGGAGATGCCCATACACTCAGCCTGGAAGACAGTGTTTTCGGCCCCCAACGGTGCTGATATGTGCATGTTTAAATCTTCAGAGAAGATCCCGGTTCCGGTCCCCGTGCCTGTTTTTGATCCGTCTGTAAATATCCTGAGTTCCCCTAGTCGCAATCCCTCGCAACTCTGGTCCTCATGCAGTTGTATTTTGTATTTCTTGTCAAAGACAAATTGTTTCGGTATGCGGTCGTTTGCCGCGTCTATTATAGGGAATTCGTTTGTCAGTCCCTCTAGTAGAGACATATGTTTTGTTTTACCTTTGTACCACAAGTTTAGTGTTTTGAGGCGAAGGGCCGTCATTGCTGCCTCCTGTTGGATGTAGAGGGGGAGCGGTGGGAGGCCCAACATAGCCTCTAGTGCCGCCGTCGGTGTAGTTCTGAAGCAGCCTGTAATAGCCATGCATGCTAACCTTTGTATCCGTTGAAGTTTGTTTGCCGCAGTGTCTAGTTTAGTTCTCGGCCACCAGACGACTGCCCCATAAGAGAGTATGGGTTTAATGACGGTGTTGTAGAGCCATAGTATTATTTTGGGTTGTAGTCCCCACGTCTTACCAATCATCCTCTTACATTGGTAGAATATAATCGTTGCCTTGTTTATTGTGTTGTCTATATGGTTGCTCCATGTTAGTTTATTGTCAAGGGTGACGCCAAGGTACTTGACATCGTTTGACAGTTTTAGTTCGGTGTTGAAAATCCTGGGTAATGTAAAGTGGCCCAGGTTGCGTTTCTTGGTGAACAAGACAAGCTGCGTCTTGTTGGGGTTTACCGAGAGGTCATACTCCTTGCAAGTACCTAAAACAATTATCAATACGTCAAACAATACTTAATAATAGTGACTAAAATGCCTGTAGGTACTCATATTCAAATGGAATAACTCATATTATTCTACTACAGTTAGCATGTGATATTGGCAGCTCATTTGTTTTTATGTATGACGATCTAGCAGCTACGCCGCATATTGACCACTTGCAGCAATGATTTATGACCCAATTTACAACAAATTGATATTTCTATCGCAAGATTAATAAGAATTCACAAAAAATTTAGAGCTGTTTCAGCTTTATAAATTCAATAAAATGTTAAAACTTGTACTACTCAAAAAATTTAAAAGCAAAATATGGATGACGAATGTTTTATAGGTAGTTAGACTTGCCTACAAAACTGTAGTTTTTCACAGAAAGTTAATTATAATCCGTTAAAAATTTAAAATTATTATGTTATGCTACGAGTGTACCCGTAACAAATTACAATAATTCCTAATTAAGCGGATTCTACATGTTTATCATTTAAATTTATTTATTGTTATGAAATTTTGAAGAGAGCAAATAAACGGCAGACTTGGAAGACGCAGTGATTTATCTTACTAGTCCTCTATTTGCCTTTGAGTCATCAGTATCATTTGAAAATTTAGTAAAGTAAACTAAAAACTATACACTTACCTAAATTTTATGCTAAAAACACGGTAATCTTCTAAGTCTGGGTGTAATGAATACGAAAAGAAAACAAAAATAATAATTTTTAGATAAATATGAAACAACGAAGCGGAACACGCAGCGTGAGTAGACCCCTCACAATGTGGAGCGACGAAATGCTAAGGGTGGTGGAAAATTAATGGATGAAGCCGGCTCACAGCCGGCTAAGGTAGCAAAAGAGAAACTCTATGTTCAACAGTCCTTCGGCTTCCTTTGATAATGAGGAAGGTCATAAAATTAATTTATTAATAAATTATCATTTATCTGGATATTAATTCCTTTAGATAATTGATTATTACTTTTATGATACACCTATCTTAAAAATCAAAAATAATAATAATATTCTATTTAATAATCGGAAGATAAATCACAATAAACATTTGCGGTTTTCGCTAACTGTATTCCAATGATTCATTTATCATCAGTGCCTAACGTCAGATACGATGTGAGTCAGAAAACATTGAGAAAGATTCTTAATTTCTGATACAATAATTTGCCTGAATTCAAAACTATAATTAAACTTTTTTTTAATCGAATTATAATTTGTTTGATATCTACTGTTTGTGAATATCCTTTGTTTTACACAATACTTAATTGCTTTTTGCCTTTGCTTTATACAAAAGAACTGAGCATTGTAATTTAAAGTTTTCAATTCAATGAATAACTTAAATTTGGTTCTGGTTCGAAAACTTTATCAAAGCTTTTTTATTAAAAGAAGAAGATAATATTTTAATTATATTGCTTTCTCCTTTGAGATAATCTTACCTACAAAACTGTAGTTTTCTGTAGTTTTAGATAATTAACATGATTTTTATAATAAATGATGAACAAATGATTTTGAAATTATTAGAAATTCTTGAATTCATTATTCTACTATACTACGTTAAATTATAATACGATGAATACGTATCTATATAAAATTTCAATGTACTAAAAAATATGCCTTTAATGAATGTGACAACCCAGTATTAAATAACATCCATTACTTGCTACGGGTCCAGTGGGCAGTCAAGCGATACATCTTTTTATCTTATGGTAAGAGCTACTCACTTCGTCGAGCGACATTTTTGTTCCATATCTATACCAACTTAAAAAGCGGAAGAGTTTGTTTGTTTGAACGCGCTAATCTATGGAACTACCAGTTGAATTTGAGCAATTCTTTTAACGTTTGATAGCCCAGTTCTTGACGAAGGTTATAGTCTATATAAAATCACGCTACTGGCGACGGGAGCAGAGCAGGAACTAAAGATGTAACTTAATGTAGGTGAAACTGCGCTGCAGTAAGCTGGTTTTCTACATATTAAAATGTATATATTATGTCTGCAAACACTAAAGACTCGATTTCCACGGTGATGCGTGAGTAAGTTTTTACTTTTCGAGTAACTGCCATAGCAGTAATAAAATCGGATAAAATCTTATGTTTGGTTTGTTTGAAAAATTGTACTAAGCTAAGCCTAACACTCGTAGAGGACTTTACTAATATTCAAGAATATCTACATAATATAATAGACATACCTAAGCTTATTCCTGTTATGCCTCTACTAAATTTTAGTATGCATATGTAAATTTTTCTTTGCAATCAGCTTTCATCATAACATTTTAATTGAGTCTGTTTAAAGTTCCTACTACAATAGTTAAGTTTCCGTTGACTCTATCTTAAAGTGGTTTTAATGTAATGTTTAGCAATTGACCGTCATCGTTGCACAACATTTTGATATTCAAGCATCAGTCATTAACTTCTACCGGCGGTCAAGGTTTAAAGATTTGATTTGAGGCCCTGACACTGATCATGTTGTGAGAGTATCAGATGACGTGAGAAGTGTAAGAGGATGAGTATACTGACTCATCCTCTTACTACATGTCATACCTACAAATTATACAATTAAGTTATATTATGAAATTTAAGAAAGCATTGATGACGTCATAGTGAAACCTACAAGCTATAATAATAATATATATGCTTACTTTGGTTTAGATGGCGTCGTGTGATGTGATATCAAATTCAAAGATCATTCATTCCAGCAAAAATAAATAAATTTTTGGTAAAAGCCTTAAAACAAGATGCTTGTCCTATGCACTTTCTGCCACCTTGGGCTGATGAAGGTTTCCTGATTGCACCACTAGAATATATAACACCAGAAGCGAAGAGTCACTTTTCCGAGGAGGGAAGCCGGTGGGGCTAAAATACTTTGAGTTTCGGAAGGTCAGTTAGACTTTGAGTAGACACTCAAGCAGTGATAGGTATAAGGAGGTCAGGGCATATTTTAAAAGGGAAGCCGGCAGGAATCGTGTTATATGGACGCTTCGCCACTGTATAACACCGTTGTATTGTAAGCTAATAGAAGCGGAATAAGAGAGTAAAACTGATTAATTAATGATTTATATAATTGCACCATATTATCCAGGAACCTTGAAATGGGTTTCGCGTATAACGGTAGAGTCGATCCTAACTATAAATAATCCTTTGAAACAAAGTCATGATATAAAATGATTATGCAATTTCCAGATTGGTCAGAACCCTCACTCTAAGAGAAAGTCATCAACAATTGGATTAAGGATTTGGATAGGTAAACAATGTTCATCAATTAGCACTTTCATGAGTTATTGCAAAACAAAAAAATCTTCTTCCATTAATCATAAGATTACAACATATATTTTATTTACGTCCGACTTCACCGATTTCAAAAACGTGATTCTGTTCGTTAAACATTAATCATTCAACATATAAATTGGTAAAGTAGATAATTAAAGTCCTATTAAGTTTCTAAATGTATAATAAGTGGTACATGTACTTAGTATTTACTGCATATTCTGAGAGACCGGTCTTTGGGACTTAACCATGAAAACTGTCTTATTCTGCAATAAAGTGACATATTTCTGCATATTTTGTAGTAATGCTTAAAGATTAGAATAGTTTTATAATAACAAGTAGTGATATATAATCAACTAGCTGCGCCCTTCAAATTCGCCCTCGTCTAAAATGTCTTTGTCTTCCTCGAAAACCAGACTGATTTTCGGGATAAAAAGTTGCTATGTCCGTCTCTTTCACGAATTTATTTACATACAAATCGAAACCGATTTCGATTTTCATCGAAATCGGTTCAGCCGTTTAGGCACTGAGTGGTAACAAACATACACACACACACACATACACACACAAACTTTTGCATTTATAATATTAGTAAGATTAACTGATGGTACAGAGAGATTAAAAACTGAGTAGAACTGGGCTGAATCCTTAACTCGCATGTTACACCAGCACTGGGCAAAAATAGACGCTCTGTGCATCCCAGAGTGCAGAAGACGATAGCGCGGCTGATCCGGAAAGATATAGTAGGACGAGCTGAACTCCTTTCAAAAGGATTGGGCCGAGCTAGCACAGAATAAGGATAGGTTGACGAAGGTACAGATAGCCTTTGCCCTGCAGGGAGAAAGAAGAAGGGAAACAATTTAAGTTACAAACTATTGAACTTTAGTCAAATTAGTAATTTCAAAGGTGACTACAATGTTGACACAAATTGAAATCAATAACAAAATTTTCTAACCAATTACCTGTTTACTACATTCGGGATCACGTAAATTCTTTGTACGTAGATAAATTGAAAACAAATGCCGATGATTCACAAATTGCAGACGAAAGTAGAAGGAAAGTATGATTTGGCACCTTACTATATATATTGCAGAATAACACAGCAGGTATTATTCAAGTGTGAATATAAACCGCGCGTCAATAAAACATACGAACGTCACCTGTTCGCTCATTTGTTTACAAGCCGTTGCTAAGGAAGGCCGTATTGAAAATGTTCAAAACAATGTTTGTGATCGTGATTCTGTGCGTGATAAACCTTGCAGAGATGAGAAAACTATATTACTCTAACTCTGATGACCCCAGCGTGATCGTGTTTGAAGGTCCCATTTTTGATTCCCGTAAACCTTCCGAAAATGAAGTGGAACCTGATATCTCAGGCCTTATTGATGTGAGATTTTCAAATGATGATACTATTACTACCAATAAGCCGGAACATCCAGTAAACACTGGATTTATATTCCCTGACGACTAAGCTCTATCAAACCAAGCATATAAAGTTACCAGTGATAAAATTCAATGTGTTTTTATGTGTTGTGTGAAGATTTCAAGATTTGAATGATCAAAGTGCCATAATTGGTGTATACTTATATTCGTATTTATACTATTTTGTAAGGTTATGTCATCCATGACTAGGTAATTATATAGTGCTATGTATGACCGTGAGCAAAAAGGGTTATAATCATTAACATCTTTGCTCTAATACCTATTACGTTAAATATCTTTTTTTGGCTCGGTTGTTCTTAATGTGATGTTTATACTATCATTTTCTTTAAGTTAAATTACATCCTGATGTTCTTCTTCATCGTATGTCCAGAATAAATGTGGAAAGTACCTACATCTGGCTTACATAAGTAGGGTCGAGTTGTTCCCAAATGTCACGTTAATATTTATTTAAGCGGCATTTATAATCACGTTAGTACTTCCAAGGTTGTCTTAATAAAATGTTTACTTATTAATATGGGTACTGGCATAAATTTCACAATTGAAGAGTACGGATTCCATTGAATTACATTTCATCTAGTTTAATTCTTGTAGGTGTTAAAATAATTGTAAAATATTTTGTGCGGTATATAAAACTATATAGTACAACTTACATGCTACTATCCAAATATTGATTAAGCTTTAGTTTAATTTAATCTTTACTAGCTGTAATTAATAAGATAAGATATATAAGATAAAATAGTTTATTTATTTCTCAAAACAATATACAGGAAATAATCATTCGACAAATTTACATAATATATAATGCTCATAATTATATTGTGGGAGACTGGTGCCTAAGCTAGGTTCGGAGCTGTGTGTTTCAGGTCACCAGGTTATACCAATCATCAAGTGTTAGATTTGATTTCGTCAACGATGGCAAGCAACAGCGACAAATCGTACTGAGAATGAGCTCGCAATTTTATAAAATGCAAAGGTTTTAGTAGTATGTTTGTCGTTGTTGTCTGTCGCACCTACTTGCTGTGGTTGACGGATCCAAGCCTTATGCTTTCTAATTGGTTATATTCTAAATACATAAAACCTTTCGCCAATATGGAAAGCACGTGACATACTAATAATAATTACTATAATTACTGAGGTAATCACAAGACATCGATTAATAACGGTGGCCAATCGACTTTCTACGGCACGGTTTAAAATTCAAATTTAGAAATTATTTGAAAACATCGAAATTTTTATAAGTAAAGAAATTGCCTTTAAAAAGGCTAATCTGTCTGTTCATAAAGGAACTTAATATCCTTATTTTTGACAAGCACACTACTAGCTGCACTACTTGTAGTGAATACTTGTGTGTGTACTAGTTGTTGTTAAAATGTCACAGTCACATTAATGTCAAAGTTGTGTACAAATCGTGTGAGTTTAAAATATTTAATGTCACGCCAGTTCACTAGACCGTCAACCATGCATTATTCTGTAATCAAAGGATTACGAACAGGAAGGGTATCTGTTAACATAAGAGTGAAGATTGCCTTCAAGATTGTGATAATAGTGCTTTAATTTAGCAAACTGATAAATATAAAAACTGATAAGTTTTGTTTTTTGCACGGAACTGTTCTGTACAAAAAATCTTTCTGCAATGTTATGAAATTAGTGCTAATTTGTTCTTCGAATTTTAAATAAAAAATTAATTTGTTTTTACAGTAATTCCTTTGTAAAAAATATTGTACTAAAGGTTGAAATATTAGTTTGTTTTTATTAAATCAGTCGTCATTATTACCGTTGAAGGCACTCCACTTGAGTTTGTAGGCGTTCCCCAAGGATCCCTACTGTGACCAGACCTGATCCAACTTCATCCCATACATATAGTTGATGGCAGATATATTATAATAATATTGATTACACGATGTTTTTATTAAAAGATGAATTCCAAAGCAAAAACATTAAATCACGACTAAGCAATTATATTGATTACGGAGCATTAACTGCCTTTATTGAACTTGCTTCTATCAGAAAATAAGCAAAAAACGTGCTTTACAATTACCAGCTTTTTCGTTTGACGTAATGATACTGTTAGACCTTTCAGTAAAAAAAAAATTATAATTCAAAACAGTGTTTTTGTAATGTTTATCTTTTAAACGCACAATTTAAATTTGATTGGCGTTTAAATTTTACTTTTCTTTTTCATTGAGATTGCGATTAGGTATAAATTGTATAATTTACCTTAATATTTTGTATAAAAAATTGTATGTGATCCCAGGCATTATTGTAATGTTTTGAGTCACATACACTTTTTTATAAAAATATTAAGGGAAAAACATAGTGGTAACGGGTTTTCCTCAAACATAAAATACCTTAGATGGCACGTGCCATTAAGTAAATAATAATTTGATTGCCAAGTGATTTTTAAGCCATTTAAAAATAATAAGAATGTAGTATTCATTGTATAAAAGAGCGTAATTAGTTTGATCTAACTGACTGCTAATGTTAAGTCTATTTAAGTGCTAATTGATAGTATTAAAATGACCGTTTTGTAAATTTTATACATTATTTTTTTAGGCCGCTATTAGACTATCATAGAGTTATGATCAAAGATATGTAAACAAGTCAGTTTTAAATGAAGAACATATGACGGTCTAACAACTACATGTGATTATCTATGAAAGTCGAAGAACTATGATCATAGAATTTGACAGATATGAAATTATATATAAGTATATGATAATGTAATACCGGCCTAAATAACGGTGATAATTAAAAAAAAATTAAGATTTTATGTTTGATTTTGTGTTTGATTGTTTGATTCTGATGATCATTCAGTACATGAAGATATAGTTTAATTAAATGCCCTTTTTATACTAACATTATGTATACGTATAGTTAGTGTTTATGTCAACATTTTCATTTGTTAATGTTCTAGACAATTTTTGTACTAAGAAACATCATCGTGGTTGCCTATAAAGACCTAAAAAGTACACATACTTATAACAAATAAACACACATAGAAATAACGTTTCATAAGTCTAGAAACACTTATGTTTTTAAAGGGTGAGCAAAATATTTACCCAAAAGAGCTATTTCTAAAGCGTATAAACATGAAATTAATTCTTTAGTTTTATTTAATTAATTAATATTAATTTACTATCCAAAAGTATTTAGCTATCAGCTTGATAGTGCCATATCCGTAAACTATGATTTATGTACCTACTGAATTATCGTGTGTTAATTTTATGCCTCTTGTACCATTAGTCAATTAGGTATTTATACTAAGTATTCCCTGGTATTTATGATAATGGATAAAGAAAGACTGATATTTTAATGAATAAAATTAATTTGAATATGTTTTGTATTCTTTATTACCTGTGATAAAATATGATTGATGAGGGTTTCCTTTTCAATCATGGCTTAAAAACTTATGTTATGTTTATCATATTTGGTTTAATCAAAGCTTATATACAATTAAAAGTCAAAAGCATATAAACATCGTTGTTGTAGTAGCCTAAGAGATATGTACCTTTTACTAAATCAATCGCAGGAAAATATATGGTAACGTGACAAGATAAAGTATAGTTACGAAAGTTAATGAAGAGCAAATGAAAAACAATAAAAAAATATTGAAAGTGTTATTATGTATGAACATTTAGTAGTGACATGTCATATGCGCCTGAAAATGCATGAGAGTGTGTATTTGTAAATGTATGTGTCTATATCTCCTATGATTCAGTTCCCGATATTTTTCAGTTTTAATACCTACTTTATCAGTTAAAGTCATATTTTACAAAAGCTAATCCCTGTTCGCTAACTGAATCATCGTCGTCCGCGGACGAACGGCTGCCTCAGCACTTTACCCAAACACTACATAATTTGCAAGCCTCAGCAAGCGTTGATGGTCGCGGCGGAATTCAAACAAACTCAAAAGGATGACAGATAATGTCATTCAAGTGGTGGCAAATATTATTACATTACGTCATTGAACTTGCACAATAATATGTGTATTTATTTATTTGATGCGGGCTGTGGATTGTTGATGGCGAGGATAATAATACAGGTAAACTACTCATAGTATAGAAAATTTGGCGTAGGTCGAGGTTTGTAAAACAACATTATTATACTGATGTTTGAAACCATGTTCAGTTTTCAGAGATATGTAAGACTTTTCTTAGTAGATGTATATTTAATAAATGTATACTTTTTAATATAGTATGTTTCCAAAATTGTGAGGGGCTATAATAATATAACAATAAAACATTTATTTTCAGGTTACTTAGATCCATAGATAAATACCTTACAGACTAACATACATATTATACAATAAAGTTTATAAGTAATTAACACGACTAATTGCGGCGTCATGTTACTCTGCGTGGTGTTGTGTAGTCTTTCACGAAAACATCAATACACTTACTACACCTTTCGAGCAAAACTTTTCTTGTAGGTAAGTTTCAAGATATTACACTTGCGGGCGTTGTATTTTGCACTTAAGATTATGTAGATTAACATCTAAGTTTTGCTAGAAATACACATAGTGGTACTTCCAACAAAACATAAATTACATAAAATTAATTATTTCCTAAATCCAAGCTATTATCCATAATTTGATTAAATGTGAAAAGGATTTTTAAAAGGCAATCTTTAGTCTTTTATTATATCCAGGGGTATAGGTATTGAAATCAACTGGTGCTGAACCTTATAACTTATCACTTCAGCGAACCAATTTCTTAGGAAGTTGATGAAATGGAACTCGGTCCTAAGTATTATAGTTCACGGTTAACCGGTTTTATTGTTTCTTTCGGACATAAACTTATGTCATGGGACATGGAGCAGCGAACTTCTGTTACTATAAAAATGCAGTTAGATTTCAAATATATGGACACTTTCGTATCAAGGAACAATCTAAAACACGAGGGACTTCAGTGGCACTAAGATTCGGAATGAGTTTCCTGTGCAAGTTACATGAATATTTATTCCGCATAGGGATCACACCCTCAGCAGTAAATGAAGTATTATTACAGCCACTTAACATTTTCGATATACTTACAACTTAGATTGCAAACAAGCATGCGACCTACTTGATGTATGATGAAATGTTCCGTGACTGTACTTTTTAAGCAAAAAAATGCAAAACATATCTTAACAAAGGTTACCCACAATGAGAGTAAAAGAATATTAGAAAAGAAGAAATATAAAGAGTATCAAACGGTTAAATGCAAACTCTGTGGTCTGTGGTGGCTTTTATGTTGTATATTTCTAGGATCTAAAGGATTACCGATAAGAATGACACAAAAGTATAGCCATTACCGCAAACAAAGGGAGTGATTTATAAGGTCGGGCGACGAATGATGTTAAAACGGAAGGCAGTTGCAAGTTGACATTGAAGATGATATCTACAAATTTTCTTTTCTAAACACCATCACGCATATTAAAGGCCTATACTTTATGTATTAGGATTACGTGATAGCACGTTGACCTTAACGTACCCCTCTATGCAGGCGTGTTGAGAACCATCAAGTTTTTTTGCATAATTATTCAAATCAGTATTATGATTAAAATTCCATAGAGCGAAGCGAAATCGAAAACTTGTTATCCGTACCGGATTTTGAAAATGCTAAGTTGATCGTACCTAATATACATTTTGAAAAATATGTACAAAAGGTCGTTGCAATGTCAGTGTAGTATTGCCTCAAGCTAAAAAACGAGACTTTTTATTGATATTATATACGTATTACATCCAGACCAATGCATATAGCCAGTTTTGTGCACACAACATCGAACCCTCACCTGGTGAGGGTTTGACGTCACGTGGTCTGTACATAGAACCACCGAACCACAGAGGTAGTCATTAAAATCGAAAACTATTTACCCATAATTTTCAATTTTAATGACTACCTCTGTGGTTACTATTATTTTGGTTAAACCACCATTTGAGTTAAAATTAAATTAAAATATCTAACAAATTAGTTGAAAACCGTTTGAGAAATTTTATATATTCGGACACAACACTCTTAGTAAATGCTATTAGTGTACAAGTCCGTCTTACTTCATAACTTAGTTGTAAGTTTCCCGAGTGGTCAAAAGACGGCCATCACTGTTTGTTAGTAGACTAACTTCGGTTGCCCACTAACTATACGTTACTACAAACTATACAGCTTCTAGTTCGACGTCACTGCACTGTGACGTCTGAGTCTTAATACAGATTTGCATACTTGTGCCCCTACTAAATGTACGGTACGTACGGTACGGTAAACCAGATTCATAATTTAGTACTAAGTTTGAAATATTGGATTAATTAGTAATCATTTTATTAATAAAGAGTAAGGTATACTTAGCAGTACGAGTCTTCAAACTCCGTACACTAAAATTATTATTAGAATCCTATCTTATGGCGCTAGTCATAGGGTAACTTTTCAAATAAACTTACTGACCGAAGTAGCACTAATAAAAATTATTGTTTTTTTTTCTATTTTTACTGCACAAGGCAGTAGACTTATTGCATAAATGCTAATAGAATAGAATAGAATAGATTAAAAAAAGGTATGGAATTGACATAAGCTAACGCCAATATTGTCGTTACAAAAATAAATGTGTTTGACCGTGAGGTTTCTTTTTAAATGCAGTGAGTTTATTTTAAATCATGCAGTTTGAAGGTCTACAATGAGTTAGAGCTCTCGCCCTGGTAGCTTTTTGTAGCGATGCTGTCACTTGTTTTGTATACAGCGGCCCTAGTATTTATTTTGAGACCTTTTTTTGACATAAATGTTTCACGTTGTCTCCGTCAGAAAAACGCACGCTAATCCATGGTAGATTTATCGAATAATAATCGCCGTAATCCCTTGAGACCCTGCGCGTTGTATTAGGCTTAACTAGTGTGAGAAGTTCAGAACTTAAAGTCTGAACGGCATCTAAATCCATCAATCTCATATGCATTAATTATACGAAGTTTGGGGTACGATCGAGACAAAGAGTATTCAAACTTTACAATCAAACTAATTTGTTTAAGCTTCTACAGTTTTATCCGCTTAATACGTCTTTGAAAATCTTGTTTTATATTATATCGTGTTTTATGCATTTAAATCTTAATAGAAGTCATAAAATTTCGCATTAAGTAAGTTAAATGAAAAATTTAAATAATGTACATTCTCAAATAAAAATCAACACTAAATTGATTTTAGCCGAAAAATGTCTACAACTAGGCATTGATCTTGCTCACCGATCCTAAACCGTCCTCATATTGGTAACCGGCTTACTATTTATTTTTAAATTTTAGATACAGGAAAAGAATCTACGAATATAGTACTATATTTTATTTATTGCAATATTATAGCGTAGTAGAAACCAGAATACAATTACAAATAAAATTCCATACTATATTGATGATGTAATGATAATAAAATAAGCAAAAACATAATTACGAAACCTAAACATTCCTTAGAATGCGAGTAAATGAATGCTTTAGGTTTGACTTTTATTCATATTATAAACGTCAAGATGTTTTGACTAAACTGGTTTGCAAACTTGTAATTTACGGCAATTGTAAAGAGGTCAATATGAAATATTGCGACTTACCTGCGGATTTATTACGTTTGTCCAGGTTACTTAAGGTCATTTCATTATTTTTGGTCATTAGTAATAACTTTATAAAACTCACAATGACCAAATAGGTAGCCAGTTTGCTTACCATGGAAAGAACTGGCAAATATACCACAAAAAAAAATTATAATAAATTTTAGGAAAAACAAGAACCTACTTCAAACTATACCTCTATGTTCTAACCTTAACAAAAACTACAAGTAGAATTCCTCAATATAGTTTGAACAAACATCATCTCCTTAAATATAGATTAAGTTAATTTTTCAAAAAGCGAAAACTAATTGACATCAAACCTATTATGCAAAAAAAGAATTATTAAAATCTATGAATAATTGGTGCAGCAATCGCGTAACACACATACAAAATAAAAAAATAAACTTACGACCCGTCAACGGATGTAACAATCATCAACAATATAGATAATTCTCGGATCTGTAAAGTTACATTAAAGGTGAATCGCGGTTAGGGAGCACCTTAATACAGCAGCAGCATCTGTAACTTTTTCACGGCATACAGCCCGTGCTCACTCGTATGGAACAATAAACGTACGCACGTTTACCTGCTCTGAGTTTCTGATTTTTGTGAGACGTGTTTACGTGTTCACCATGGCTATGCCTGGTTCAATTCAGAGTATAAATGTTAAATTTCTAGTGAAGTTATAGGTACAAAATATCAACAGCACTTAGCAATCAATGTGAAATTGAAATATAAATACTTATATTTATGCGTTAGTAGGTACTAATTATACAAAATAAATAAATATAAAACTAAAATGAATAAATTTTCTTTTCATTGTCTAATACAAACTTAATTAAAAATTTATTAAAGAAATTTTATAACGGACAGTCGTCGTTATGTCTTAAGGAAAAAAGTACATTAGCCTTTTGACCGTTGTGTAATGAACAGATAAATGTATCATATCTATATTATTACTAGCGACCCGCCCCGGCTTCGCACGGGTGCAATGCTGATACTATATTTAGTAACAGCATTGCCCGTGCGAAGAAAAACAAATGCTGTGAACGTTGTATTAACACATTCTGTAGTATATTTAATTTTACTACAGAATGCCGGCCCCCTGCGCTATATCCCTCCCTGCATTTTTAATCTGTAATAACTTTGAAAATATTTAATACATGATCCAAAGGGCATTATTGATTTATATTAAATGCACAATTGATTTAAGTTACTTAATTTAATAAGGATAAAAGCTGTATTGCTTAAAATCGCTTCGAAAATAAGCCATTATTTCTCATCAAAAGTAAAGGATAAAAATGGGTATTGTGGGTTATCCCTTAGAGATAGACATATACTATCGCAAACTCTTTTGTAGAACTTTTTAAGGTGTACAATACTGTAGTACATTATTTTGATCTATCTTGTAGGGTTTAGCCAGCGTTGCAATGTAAGCGCAAAAAATTTGTTTATTTATGACATCACATTAAAAACATCTAAATTTATCAATGTTTCTCTACTATATTATGCATGTTACATACATATAAACTTTCCTCTTGAATCACTCTATCTATTAAAAAAACCCGCATCAAAATCCGTTGCGTAGTTTTAAAGATCTAACCATACATAGGGACAGACAGCGGGAACCGACTTTGTTTTATACTATGTAGTGATGAAATGGTGGTTACGTATCTTAAACTTTCTAAATCACCACGCAATTTTCTTAGTTTTTCTTGCATAAGAACCTTCTCCTGACAATAACAAACACAACAAAAAAAGAATTAACGAAATTGATCTAGCCGTACACGCGTGATGCCATGACCAAGGAAAATAGGGATTCATTTTTATATATTTAGATTATTACATATAGAGGCGCTAGCGGTCAGTCCTTCGTCGAAGAATGCTTTTTTTCAAGACCGTTATCAACGCAGTTAGCGACTTAACCTTGTATTCGAAAACCATGTAGATAATATAAATATGCATGTAATGGCACTATTTAATTTATTTAAAACTCTTTTTTACGAATCTATTAACGACGTCATAATTTATAATCATTCTATGAGCAGTAGTAGTATGTACTATAGATACATTAAATTATCGATAATGCGTCGCAAAAATATATATTATATGAAATTCTTTGTTGACGGATCTTCGTCATTTTTCTTATATAGCGGTTGATAATAAAATTACGTCATTATCAAGGCTATTTTAAATATATAAAGAATTTTTGAAATTATTTATTCAAAATTAGTATAATGAAAACTTGCCACGAGTTTAATCAAAAAAAACGAAGAACATAAACGGAATGAACATATATGAATGTTTACGAATCGTAAACTTTGCTTCCTTACGCGTGAGCATGCAAATATCTTTTTCTTATATATAAAAATGAATGATCGTACGTTTGTCTCGAAAATGGATGACCAGATTCGGCAAATTTTGGTCTTGAAATATTTGAATAAGTTTAGGGAAAGCTTTACGGTAAGGAAAATGTAAAATTTACGAGTAAAATAGTATATGTTAAAAAAATGATTAAGAAACAAGACATTCTCTTTTTAGGTAAGTTGGTAATCACGAAAATTCGTGTCAAAGAGAATAACCAATTGTTTTATTTTGCTGCAATAAATTGAAACATCACGAACAATATCACACTAGACGTTCGCACGTTCGGATGCAATACACAGTACTCTTTGAAATCACTTAGGTAATGTAAACGATCCATAATAAACTCCACAAGCAAATACACGAGCAGCGCGAAGATTCATAATATACTTAAAATGAACAGGCGTAGGTACTTATTTTATTATTCTAACCAATATTAGATTTTATCGCCCTTTCTTGTTATCTTTTGACTCGTTTTTCCTAAGTACCGAACCGATCATTATTTCTGGACTATTAAAGACAATATATTTATACAAGCAATTTTCACTTAAGGGACGAATATTTTGACTTTTATGAGAGAGTTCCACGATTATGAGATAAATGTTTTATGATGATAAAAGGATAAAATCTATACTACTATTTATAGCGGCAGAGTTTGCTTGTTTGAAGGCGCTAATCTCTGAAACTACCGGATTTGAAAAATCTTTAAAAAATCTCTTTAACGGTAGTAGATCCACACTGATTTCAGCATGAATGGGCCGGATCGTCCGGGGAAGTACTACCTTCTCATAGAAGATAGTATCCGTACTACTGCGTTTCGTTCGGTGAGTGAGAGCGCCGGAGGCCCAATTTCCCCCCTTTCCTCTTTCCTCATCTCCCTCATTCCCCTCTCCTAACCCCATTCCCAGCCGGCATAGTGGAGGCCACCATACCAGCAGTTTAAGACGATGGCTTTTGGTATAATGGCCGCCACTTCTGGATTCCACTGACTGCTTACCATCAGGCGGGGTGAAGTCACTTTGGTAGGCTATAATATATAAAAATAAAAAAACTTGCGTATGGTAGCCAGTAACATCACGCTACAGGCGACGAGAGCAGAGCAGTAGTGGCAAGCTAGTATATTATAATTTGCATGTGGGATGGTTTTATTTATTGACAAATATTTCGTTGAACAGAATAATGATATTCGACAATTGTTTTTGACTTCCATTAAAACCTTATATTATAGTCGTATTCACAGCTCTCGTTTTTGCTTCCGTAACATCTAAATAAAAAGAACCTATTACTCTTATCAAGTGTTGTTTCGAGAAGTGTTACCAAAATAAATCTTGCTATAATATTCTTTCAGGCGCACTTAATAATAATATTATTTATGTGCTCTTCGTAACGGTAGTCGTATTGGCAAAGTGTTTAAGAAATCCGTTTCAAACACGAGAATATCGTAAGGAAACCTGGATCTGGATAAAAAAAGTTGAAATTGCTAATCTGCGTTCTGCAAGCGTGACGATCGTTCATTCTTAGTAAAAGAAGAGACTTAGTAATAGGCTGGTATTATTTATTATAAGCTCTACACTCAAAAGTACGTCCAATCTTATATCGCTTTCGATAAAAACACGCCAGTTCTTTGCTACGTTACGATGTGAAAAAAAAACAAACTCACTTTTACATAATTAAATATACCTATTCTTTGATACGTAACCAGCTTTAGGTTTTAACTCTTAACCAGGTTATTATAGTAGCTTGCATTTTAAACAATAGAACATAAACTCGTACAATGAAACTTATTTTAATAAAATCTTTATTTTTATTCCAAACTACCAAATAAATTCACGTGATTTAATCCTTTAAGTAAATAAAGTAGCATCTAGCATCGCATCAACTTACATAAAATGAAATAAGAGAGAGGGTTGAAAAGTTTCGGTAAACCTTATGGTTTTTATTACTGAAAATGAAAACCACCGGCTTAAACTTGAGTCGGGTTTGAATTTCATTGCTTTGCTTACATTATTAGGATAAGTTGTAGTTTCAAGCTTAGATTATCATTGCTGGTCTGTATATTGCATTTTATACTTCTCTTGGTATATTTCACGCTCGTGTCGTAGAATTCTATCATACATTTCACGGACACAAAAAATAATTGCATTGAAAACTCCTACTTTTGAATCACATCGCAATACTTGTAGGTCTGTGTTCAGTAGCCGTCTTTGGGATAAAACTTAATAATTGAGATATGTAAAATATGTAAAAAATTGTGTACCTAAATATATTATATATTTAGTCTTCTGTCATATACTTACAAATTACAAGAGGGCAGCATCTTTCTTCGGCAGATATCTATGGAGGTACTGCAGTGGCTGTCTACAGTCTGCTGTAGGGATGAATGTATCTGCACCTCGTCATGGAGAAAACCTTTTGGACTCAAGATGTCGTGTTCCGTCGCTTCCGCGGACAAGTGCCACATGAACGCATTATGACGTAGTGCATAGGAAGGTTAGTTTATAAGTTTATATTATGTATTATGTTAGTTTGTAAGGTATTAATAATATGAGTTTATGCAACCTGAAATAAATGGATTACTATTTTTATAAAAGATCACGCAGCGTTTTATCACATGCAAATGTATATTGAATGCAACAGCTACAAATGAATTATAATAACAAATATAAAAAAGTGTCTATTAAATGCTTCAATTTATATTAATATTATATTTAATGGTAATTTTATTTAAAACAAAAATCCTCAAAATTAAAAGTGTAAAAATAAAAATAAACGCTGAAATATCATAAAATGTTTTCTTCGTCAACTTTGAGATAAACTGAATAATTACGATAATTAGTTTATGAATACCTACTTGCATTGAAATAACATCTTAATTTTAAAACATTTTAACGTTTAAATATATAAAATAGTACAATGATCATTCCTTTTGAGGACATTAGGGTTTAAATTTATGAATGGAAATGTAAAGTGTTAAAATGTTTTTGTTGTGCTACTTTTGCCAATATGAAGTGCATCTATTTTTCCACCTGATGGTAAGTGGTAACTGTCGCTCATGAACTTCTGCAATGCCAGGGGCTTCGCAAATCCGCTGCCTATCGTGATATTAATACTCTCTTTATACCTCTTTTGAAGAAGGACATGTCATAGCGCTCGGTAAACACAGCAGCTGGCAGTTCGTTCCAGAGCTTGCGCGTACGTATTTTTTTCATTTATAAGTTTTATATGATTTCTCTGTCAAATATCAGAGTGTCATAACTGCCTTTATGAACTTACAATACGTTCATTTGGATCTAAAAGGGATAAGATTTAAGTGTAATTAATACCCTAGGTGTTCTATTAGATAGAAAGAATAGTGCTTAACCGAGTAATAGGTACATACCTAATTTATAAAAACTTATCTTTGTAACTATTACCCCAGCGTACTTAAAAATGTAGTCATTCTATTCAATCTTAAAAATATTTTTCATTGCTGTGTTTTTTTTATATATTTATTTGAATATAAATATCATGTAATGTAACAAAATAGTCATTGTAAACAGAGTGTTAGAATATTACTGTTCTATCGAGTTTGCTACTAAAGTAACAGACCGGAGGAATAAAAAGGTAATTATTTGTTTTATTTGCACTTCCACTGCTATACATAGGTCTACCTTCAGTTTTTACTACATTGGCTAAGTTAACTGTTTAAAATAAAAATATGTTATATTATATATAAAATTACCAATTTTCAAACACTCTCCAGGTAAAACTTCCAAATTCTTAATACTTTATCCATTGGTTACTCGCCACCGTTATCAAGTCGTCGGTCCACCTTGTGAGAGGTCTACCGACGCACGCTACTTTTGCCGCGTATTTATATTTAATTGAAATAAAATTAATCAATATATTACATACTTAAAAAGCTATTTATTTATATTTAATTGAAATAAAATTAATCAATATATTACATACTTAAGAAGCTATTTATATAATGAGTTTTAACTGTTATTATGATATTGAAAGGAATAATGATAAATCATACATAACTTCACGTCTGTCCCCCATGAATAAGGTAAGCAGAGACTATAGTACTCCATTTGCTGCGTTCTAAACATATCTATTTTGCCTTTTCAAGATTCATTAATGTTTTCATACACACACGTCCGTTACAGGTGCTCGTAATCGTGCCTTTGTCAACATCGCCTATTACCTATACATTTATTCTGCATTCATGCTTTTCTGTCATACCCAAGATTCACTACCATACATAAGTGTCGGAGCTAGTACTGCTTGTATATATATGGATAAATCACTCATTAATTATGTTTACAAACTATTTTGTTTTTAATTTAATTGTTTTGGAAAAAAGTTTTTGCTTAATTTGTTTTTTGGTAATTTATTTTGTTTTAAAATATTTGTATAATAAAATTGTTGTTAGAGTGCTTATAATATTGTTCGTTTAAATTTAAATAGTTATGTAACACACGATTGATTTGTGTTGATTATTTTTTGTATAGGTACTGTAGAGAACTATTATATTTTTTTTAATTTATTCTATGAATAGAATAGAAATCTTTGCCACTTGTCTATGGCCTCAGGTGTCTTTAATTAAGAATCATCAAACCTGCCGTTTGATGCTTCACGTTTTTAATAAAACTAAGCTTACTTTCTTTGAATTGGACAAAGTATCCCTTGACCGTGGTGTAAAATAGCAGTGTGAGTTTTCGACCTCAAGGATAACGAGAAAATTAAAAAAAAACAACGCAGATCACTGTTAGATTGAGCTAACAGTTCACTGAATAGCGAGTTATTATAAGACAGCTCAATTACCATAATGATATACTTACGTTACACGTGCCGCTAAATTATGAGCACAAATATTACACTCACCTTTGAATACATAATTATAAAGCATCGTCTTCATTCAGTCCGCTATAACAGTGCATGACTGGAGCATTATCTTTCTATCACACCGAGAAGGCATGAGCATAAAGTCTTGTTATGTTAGCAGAGGGAACTGGTTGAGAAATAGTTTTTATACAAAAATCATCAATACAAAGATTGGCCTAACATCACCATTCGATTTTTATTTTTTCGATTATTGCTGTCATTTAGAATATTTTTAACCGACTTCAAAAAGGAGGAGGTTATCAATTCGGGTCGATTTTTTTTTTTTTTTGTATATTTGTTTTGAACCGATTTGAAATTTTTTTTTTTTTATATGAGAGGGTATACTCTGAAATTGGTCCCATTTTTTTATTATAAGAAATGGTTCAGTGGTTGTATGTTTGTTACAACTTAACTCCGTCATTTATAAACCAATTTGGAAAATTCTTCTTTTATTTGAAAGGGTATACTCCGAAATGGGTCCCATGTTTTTTTTATAAAGAATGATTTAGTAGTTTGGCTTCAATTTAATATTTTGTAACAAAACGTTTGCAAGAAGTGAAGACGTGTAAGCAACACGTCGATGTCTTTTGCGACGAATTATCTGACATTGACATGTCCATGCTACAAGTGCGAAGTGATTTTCAAAATTCATTTTTTGTTAGAAACGAAGTGGCCCTGGATGAGTGACCATTTGCGTCATTTCATTTTCAGCGTCTTCATTCTTTAGAAGCAGTAGACTATGATTATCACTATAATTTGGTAGTCGTTAAGCCAAGTTGGAGGTCTTATGGTCGTGAGAAATTACAACAGCAACGGGCGGCCTTAAACCTGCCTTTACAGCACCACTGTTTATTTTTTGTATATATGAGCGATTGCTCGGTCAGTTAAATTATGATTTTTGATGATTCTTTATTGTTGGTAGATCATTACTTTTTTGTTTTGATTTGGGGTTTATAGGATTCAGGGTTTAGCGATCAGCAAAAGTGTTGACATGGACTTTATATCTCTATTTACAATCTTACCTCTCGTATCTACTTTCTTTCAAACGGCGCGGCGCTGTCTCATTTGCGCAGCACATTTAGTAGGTCTACCCATATTGAATATATTTATACACAATTAATTCCCACTAAAAGTTTTAAAATAAAATTATTTTTAGAAAAAAAATTAAAACCGACTTCAAGCAACACCTACATGTTCAATCCTTAACTAAAAAGTAGAAAATAATATTTTAATTACTTCATAGCAAAGAACATTAAAGGGGAATCAACGCAATCCTTGATACCTATAATACTTTACTATTTATAGTTTTTAATCAGTTATTTTGGAGTCGGTGCCAGCCAAGAAGGATCATAATGACCTTCATAAAAATAACCTACCTACTAGCAAAAAAAACCTTCTTGATTAATCTATTAATATATGAATGAAAAATATAGATTTAATACAAGAAATCGAACGGAATCTGATAAGTGCGCGTCAAATTTTTTATGTATATCTGAACACAACTATCAATGACGTCTGCGTTCACGAGTATGACCGCGTTCGGGTAGTGCACTCAGGCATATCCCCCACGCGTGCAATTACCGCCCCGTGCATTACAAAAGTTGGTTGCAAAGACAGAATTAAAGATCCTTCTTGGCTGGCACCGACTCCAAAATAACTGAATAAAAACTATAAATAGTAAAGTATTATAGGTATCAAGGATTGCGTTGATTCCCCTTTAATGTTCTTTGCTATGAAGTAATTAAAATATTATTTTCTACTTTTTAGTTAAGGATTGAACATGTAGGTGTTGCTTGAAGTCGGTTTTCATTTTTTTTCTAAATATAATTTTATTTGTGAATCAGTTTGGTAATTCCTGGGGAGTGGAGATGGAAACACGCTAATTAAAATGATAATTAAATTTCGTTTAAGAGCTATAAGTAGCTAAAAAATAAAGTTCAGACATAATTAAAATCTCTGTAATATTAGTGGAATTCGAATAATTTTTCTTGCATTTAATAGCATCATCTCGCCACAAGGTACGAGAGTAGAGCAGGATTTTTTTATTTTTTTATTATACCCTTTAAAAGTGACTCCACCCCGCCTGATGGTAAGCAGGCAGTGGAATCCAGAAGTGGTGGTCACCATATCAAAAGCCATCGTCTTAAACTACTGGTATGGTGGGTTAGGAGAAGGGAATGAGGCGCTCTCACTCACCGAACGAAATGCAGTAGTACGGATACTTAAATCATGTGTTTAATATGTATTATTTAATTTCAGACGATGTTGAACGCAGTTACAAGCTTCAAGTTCATAAAAAGTTTGCAGGCGGCGGTTCAATTGTTATCATTCTTTAATCTGACTGCCTATTTGTGGCCACATCATGCTGTTGTTAACGGTATAATTTTTCTTTTATTCTGTATTTAAGAAATATAATTAACTAATTAAATTAATTCGTTAATTTAGCGCCAACCAATTTTTATTAAAATGCTCAATTTTAAGCTTGAAACTATGCCAGGTATTTATGTGGGCTTGTCAATTATCACATAATACTTATAGACTATATTTGTGAACTAAATTCAATAATGGCATGTAGTGATACATTTTCAGATGGTGCAAGTTTCGACTTTATTATTGTCGGAGCAGGAACAGCCGGTAGCGTAATTGCAAATAGACTGTCCGAAATTGAGAATATCAATGTGCTTCTCATTGAAGCTGGAGGTGACCCGCCTTTTAATCTGATGTAAGTATTTATGACACAAATAACCAACCAAATGATATTGATCTATATCGTGATTTCATGGTGTTGGTAATTTTACTATTTACAACCACACCACTTAATATAAATTAATTTTTAGTTTTAAAATGGCAAGTCAGTACATTCGCTTTTTTTCTCGGAAACTCAAGAATAATATTAAAATTATGTGGACACTATCACACACTGCTACCTAGTTCCAAGCTAAATTGAGCTTGAGAATGTTTGCCTAATGCGTGAATTTATAATAAGTAGTCAATCCGCACTGAGCAAGCGTGACAATCAATGCTAATGCCACTCTAAGAGAAGAGACCTTTCCCAGTGGAATAATAATGAGCTGGTATCTTGATAATAAGAAGTCCTGTCTTTTTTTCAGATACCCGGTCTACTAGTTTTAATGCAAAATTCTCCCTATGACTGGAACTATACATCAGAAAATGAGGGTCATAGTAGTGATGAGTGCCAACTTTATTTCGAACCCACGCTAGGTAAAATGCTTGGCGGAACAAGTTCTCTTAATTATATGCTGTATCACAAAGGTCAACCTCGCGATTACGATACTTGGGCCGAAATAACAAAAGACGATACTTGGAAATGGGAAAACGTTAAGCCGTATTTTATTAAAAGCACCCGATTAGAAGATCCAGAGTTACTCGCAAGCTCAGATAAAGAATATTATGGCGTTGATGGCTATGTAGGTATTACTAGAGATCACCGTGAGATAATTAACAAGCATCTAGACGCATACAAAGAATTAGGCCATGATATTGTTTTAGATTTTAACGACCGTCATCCGTTGGGATTTGCAGCACAGATATTGACAATATCAGGAAAATCGCGACAAAGTTCAGCATATTCATACTTATCAACAGTCCGCAATCGTAAAAATCTTTATGTTATAAAGAATACATTAGCCACTAGAATCATATTCGATAAAGAAAGAAAAGCTGTTGGAGTTGAAGTTAGAAGCGAAGATGATAAAACTTTGCATTTGAAGGCAACAAAAGAAGTTATCGTATCCGCGGGCACATTCAATACTCCTAAATTGCTCATGTTGTCTGGTGTGGGACCGGAAGAACATCTGAAAAGTAAAAATGTTGAAGTTGTATCCAATGTACCTATTGGAGAAAATTTACAAGAACATTTTGTTGTGATATTGTCACATAGTTCAGATGAACCAACAGAAACATTATTAAAACCAAATCCATATCAAATACCTGCACCATCGTTTACTGGATTTATTGCACTAAATAAAACCAGCAACTATCCCAATTATCAATTGAATACATATTTGAGTTGGTCAGACTTAAATATGATTTTCTGCGCGACTGCATTTATGTTACCAAATGAAATTTGCGATGCTTTGTTCAATAAAGACAACACTAACCTACATGCATTTACCCAAATTATCAACATTAATCCACTATCAAGAGGGAAGGTTTTGTTAAGAAGTAATGATCCCTTTGATGCTCCTCTTATTTACAAAGGATTATACTCTAACAAAGACGACATCGAGAACTTAATAGATTATATTCAAGATTTTTCAGCTGTGATGAATACGACGTACTACAAAAGTGTCAATGCTCAGTTAACGGATATCTCTCCTAAATGTAATAAATTTGAATTTGGTAGCCGAGATTATTGGCGCTGCTACATTATGTGTGTTTCTGCAGGTTTAAGTCAGTTTTCTAGCACTTGTCCTATGGGTACTGTTTTAGACGGACGTTTAAGGGTTCATGGTGTAAAAAGTTTACGAGTGGCTGATGCAAGTGTGATGCCAACAATAACAAGAGGAAACCCTCATGGTCCAATTTTAATGATCGGCGAAAAAGCTGCCGATATGATTAAAATAGACAATAACTTGATCTAAGTTAAATGTAATATTTTTTACGAGTTTAAGAAAGAAATCATGAATACCATAGTTTTTAATTTATTCCTAAGAACTGTCAGTAATTTGTTATGGTACATAGGTAGTAGGTTATAATACTTGGATACTAACTGTTTGTGACAAAAGGAGACTACACAAATTAAGAGTTGCACAGAGAGCCATGGAGCGTTCCATGCTTGGCATTAAAATAGTAGACCGCGTTCTATACGTCGAAATCGGAAGACGCACAAAGGTCTTTGACGTCGAAAGATAATGGAACTTAAATGAAATTGGGTAGGGCACCAAGCAAGGCTACGTGATGACAGATCAATTAAAAATATCACCGAACAGAAGAAGTATCGGTCGTCCA
Organism: Parascotia fuliginaria; assembly: GCA_963082885.1. Classification (NCBI taxonomy): domain Eukaryota; kingdom Metazoa; phylum Arthropoda; class Insecta; order Lepidoptera; family Erebidae; genus Parascotia; species Parascotia fuliginaria. Next base: position 4,067,706 of record OY720180.1, on the reverse strand, counting down.
ACAGCGAGATGAGCGGATGATATCACAGCCGTCGCAGGTCAAACATGGATGAGACTAGCACAAGAGCGTGGAGCTTGGCACAAACAGATAGAGGCATATACCCAGCAGTGTGTAGATTCAGGCTGTATATGATGCTGATGATAAACTGTTAGTGTAAAGTTACTTTTTTATATGAATATGTTTGCATTACATTTCATTATTATATAAGTATACATTGTAAAACTATAAGAAACAGAATAAATATTTACATATCGAAATGTTAAAAAATACACATTTACAACACGTTTGAAAACATCCCGCAATCCTTTTACCGACCCACTTCCTTTACGATAGGCAGCGGTTTCGCAGAATCCATTGGTAGTGGCATTGCGGGAGCAATGCTAGGGACTTCGTGTGGTTCATGAGCGATAGTTAGCACTTACTGCCACTTGGGCTGTTTGTTCGTCTGCCACTGTCGGCAATAAAAAAAAATTTAAAGTATTAAACTGACTGTTAATGCCATTTGACGTATAGCTTTAAGTATATGGTTAAAAATGAAGATGTTACTTTGTTCTTACTAATTTTTAAAGAATATTTTTAATTACGAATTTATATGCAAATACATTAATGTTTTTTTATTGTCTAAGATCAGTTGAAACTGTTGTTCATAAACTAGATAACATACAAGACGCTAAGCCAAGCCACGAACGATAGAGGGAGGCGTCAACTTAATGGTTCGATCGAAATGAACATTATTTTATTTTTTACTACTTAGTATCATGACCTTAAAAAGCGAACCAAATGAACAGTATAATTTTATTCAATGAAAATGAACGACTTTGTCCGATTTACATCATTCTAACGATTCAAACAGTCATTTGAAAAGAGTAATGTTATGAAGGCTTATAACTAATTTGTATTAATAGGCTGTGCATATTAAGCAAACGATTTGAATGAATCAAGTTAAAAAAATGAAGCTATATTTTAGTTAAAATATTCATGGCGATACTAGTCTAGACTATCTAATGTTTTCTATTTTATAAGAGCAGAAGTTTTAGGGGACATGATCTACACTAAACGACACGTTGACATTCTTAGACAGTCTTAGAAATTTTAAAAGCAAACAGTGCCTTAATTTCCTATGGAAACTGTGTATAAGTTGATAAAGTACATGGATGCTCTGAAGAATCAAATTAACCAGAAGGTATCAATGTCTACTTAACAAATATGTTGTAATAATAGAAATTTATTATTTAAGCAATAGCATTTATTTTATTTTATATAAGTACAAACTTAAGATTTTTCATATTAATAAATCAAGTCTAGGTTTCTTTCAACCATAAATTAATATTCAGTTTTAGCGTGAATATTTTTTTTATATTTTAACTCATGTAACTAAGTAATAAAAGTGTCACATACTTTTTTTGTCTGTGGTCGACATTCGATTTATACTATATATATGTAATTAACCAAATACTTGTCAATACTATACCTTATTAACCTTAATTTTTATGATGTAATAAATTAATAAATTAACAAGGACATCTTATAATTAAAACAATGGCCAAAAATATTCAGGCGCTAAGGTTAATGTAAGGTAATTTTGCCTATAAGATTAATTTAACTTCATTTGCATAAATTCTGGATAATTATTTAGTTCACAGTGACAGGATCAAGGTAAACGTAAAACGTTAACGTTAAAATGAAATATTCATGTTGTTATTTTTAATTTAGACGATATTTTTAAACGTATTTTAAATAAATCGAATTTTAAGACGACAAATTTATTTTGAGTAAAAAATAAAAATAATTATTTACATTTGAAATATTAATTTAAACAATTCCGGTGGATCTTGCGTCTTAAATCAAAACTGTCTCTTAATATAATGTATAGGTACATTACATTAACAGACAACACCCGTGTCGCGGGGGCCTTGACAAGCATACAATGTGGGTTTTCTAAAATGGCGCTCACGAGGTGGCAGCACTGAGGCGTCAGGTTTAGGCACATGTCAAAGCGCTTTCAACCAACCAATCAACCGTGAACAATTCTATTGATTTCCAACTGTGAATGAATTTTGAATTTTTATGAATGGAAGGCCTTTCACCTATGTGGCACCAACTGGTAGTGAAAATTTTCCCAAACACTCTCTTTGACGGACACAAAGTACAGTAGTTACTTGGTTAAATAAGCTTGGCAGACGGACGGCAAAAATTGTCCAGTACTGCTAATCTGGCTACTTTCTGATATCGATATTATTGGTTGACTCTTAAGACACATGGGACCAAAGTTGTTCTTTACAATATTCTAAGCAAATTATTTAGAAGAGTATCACAATAATATGACTCATATCCTTGATTAACTGAGACAATCTTTTTATAACATAATTTTACTCTACAACAAATGCAAGCTTTCTGCTTACAAAATTACATAACATTTCACAGTCGGACATTCATTAAAGTGTTTATTTTGAAGGTGTAAAAACGTATACAAAGCAAGCCTGCTATGAGTTCATAAAGTGAGAGGGTGAAATTATTTAATAAAAATCTTATAAACTCTGTTGAAGCCGATCGTAAATTATTTTGACAGATGGCCACAGTATAAAGTCACGGTTTACTTTGTTACTCACAATAAAGCCCTAACCTTTTTGTGCCTTTTGTACTAAAAATATTTGAGATGGTAAGTGATGGAGTTATTTACTGAAATGCGAAATGTAGGTCAAAATGCCTAAAAATGTGAGAACTCTACTTAAGAAAACACTTAACGCTGAAGAAAATGAGCGAAAAAATATATTGACAACTGAATAGAGGATAAATGTTATAACATCTCTCTTTTTGCAAGATGTGTTTTAATTTCGTTTTGATGTGTAATCTTAAACAATCTATATGTAATAATAATATTACAAGTAATAAATTTAATTCTTTAGTGACGTAAAAATTTTTTTTTTTTCTTTTTTTATAGTAGCCTACCAAAGTGACTCCACCCGCCTGGTGGTAAGCAGTCAGTGGAATCCAGAAGTGGCGGCTACTATACCAAAAGCCACGTTTTAAACTGCTGGTATGGTGGCCTCCACTATGGCGGCTGGGAATGGGGTTAGGGGAAGGAAATGAGGGACGTGAGGAAAGAGGAAAGGGGGAAATTGGGCTTCCGGCGCTCTCACTCACCGAACGAAACGCAGTAGTACGGATACTACTACTCTTAAGTCGATCTTCTATGAGAGGGTATTACTTCCCCGGACGATCCGACCCATTCATGCTGAAATCAGCGTGGATCTACTACCGTAAGAATGTTTACAATTTCGAAGATTGACAACGCAAACTCCGCTAGGAATTTGATTTTGAATTTGAAAAAGTAACAATAAACATCTACTTCTCTATATTTTTTAAATAAAGCTCCTAAAAGAAGACTAAATGAATCTTGAATTTTGGCACGGGATCTATAAAAAAAGTATCAATTTTGTTTTTAAAGAAAAGATCTAAGAAGACATGAATAATTTAACACAAGTGTATAGAAGTCTCATCAAACATTATTATCTTCGTATACTTTCAAGTGTTTTGTATACGAAATTCTGTGATGTCAAAATACAAAGTCTATTTGGTAAAATGCGCAATTTGTTAGGCGAAATTAATGTTTTATGAGATTTTTATTGAGATAGGTTGTACCTTTCTGAGCGAGTAAAGTAAGTAAAGTATTTCTTTTGTGTAATTAATGGAATATACTGAATAATAAATGTGTTGTTTTGACTTTCTGAGACCTTTAGATATATGTTTTTTCTATTGAGGTATGCACCTCAATAGAAAAAACGTATAGGACCATTTTCGTTAACCGTTTGACGGTTTTTCTGTCAAGAGCCTTTTTCTGAGAATCGTGTGAGTATGAGTTCCTCTGCAGAGCATAAGTGCAGACGTCAGTGCAGAGGCCACTAGACCAGCAGTTTAAGACGATGACTTTTGCTGCTTACCATCAGGCGGGGTAGAGTCACTTTGGTAGGCTAACATAAAAAAAGACGTCTCTTGGACATTTTCAAAGTAAATTTGCAGTATAGGAATAATACTTCGCAGTCGTAGGTCCTGTAATTTTACAATCTTATTTTATGTAGACATTTGTTGTAAGACCGAATGAAACTTTTGATACCGAAGCGAAGTGAATGCGGACGTCTAGTATATTATACCGGGGTATAATATTACGAAGAATGATGCTGTGGCAATATAATCTTTACGAAAAAAAAAAGGTTTAATCATTGTTGTCTGTACGTTATTGTGTTTTTTAGAAGGCGTAAGCAGAAAGCAGCAAACGTGTAGGTGTAATAAAAATGATGGATTCTCCCTACGATGCTGTACTTACTTATATTTTTTCAAAACATTTTCTGAAGTTATATTATGTTTATTGCCCTTTTCGGTTGTAAACATTAGGTACCTTTGTTAATACACGTTTGTTCTCGTTGAATCACACCAGTTTATATAGCTGCATAAATAACATAGCAGCAATCTTTTTTCTCTCCAGGAGGTAAAAAGGAATAAATTCATTTGTTGCCAGCTATTTTAAATAACTTTTATTAAGTGGCGAGCTTGTTGTCGATAAAACTGCAGACTCCAGGCTAAAACTAGAAATTTCACCGCAGGAAGAAATCCCGATATCGCTTAACTCGACTCGGAGATCGAACTCGAGGTATTTTCTTGGCAGCCCTAGTACACAGTAACACCGAGGCAGTGATTCATAATAATGTATTAAATTTTTTTTTAAAAAAAATCTACGCTATGGTGGAATACTTAACTACTCTTCTGGCCATGATATTCCAATATTAGATTTTAATAATTAAGTACATCGTACATAGCATTACGCCTTTTATCCACAAAGGGGTAGGCAAAGGTGTTTAACTACTCAGGCTTCGCTATTTTCGCCAAAAAAATAGTGTAATGGTTACTTAATATTAAGGTTTTAAAAGTGTGGCTGTCTTATTATCATGTTAATAAAAATCATAGCCTATAAGAATAGATATATTTTAGAGTGATAGTGCCTGAGTCCTAATTTCTTCCCTTTTCTTTTTCCTCACCTCCCTCCATCCTTTCACCTACCCGCTTCCTTCACGGTAGGCAGCGACTTTGCAGAGTCTCTGGCATTGCTCCTGCAATGCCATGCTAGGAAGTATAAGTCGTCCATGAGCGACAGTTACCACTTACTTTCACGTGGGCTGTTTGCTCGTCTGGCACTATCCGAAATAAAAATAATGCTGAAAGCTTGACTGGAACATTTTTATATTTCTTGACTCTCTCAAGTCGCAACTGACTGTACGTAACTGAACTAGAAATTACGAGTGGATAAGTTAGTCATCATCATATCAGCCAACCAACTGCTGGACATAGGCCTCTCCCAATTTTGTCCTCTTCCCAATGTCGTTCGCCACCCTCATCTATCGGTTGCCCGCCGTCGTCGCCATAGCAGTCGGTCCACCTTGTGAAGGTTCTGCCCACGCTGCGTCTTCCGGTTCGTGGTCGCCACTCTAGAACCTTACTGCCCCAACATTCAGTTATTACTCAATTTTAACTTGTTTAGAATGTAAGTTGTAACTAATTTTCTAGTACGACATTATAATTATAATTATTCAACCAGCGATATTTGCTTCAAACAGGTGTTGATTCAATTGTTTAATCTTGGATTTATACCCGGGCTATAAACAGTCACAAAACTCCTTCAACGAACTACGAGTAAAATTAATTATCTTGGACATTTTCTGTGTTGAAAACTTTGTACCACTATTCGCTAAACTTTACAAACTTTCGCTTATTGTGACTCTCAACTTATAGCTGCGCTAATTTTATATTAAATTTTACTATAAGTAATAAAACATCAAAGTAATTTAAAAATTTTATTACAACGAAAAAAACAAAACAAACACATTTTATTTTTGAAGTCTAATATCCCTTTTAAATAAGGGCTCAAATTATTTCAAAGGGATATACAATCGTCAAAATTACACAATTCTTCTAATGACAGAAGTATTTTATCATCTATAGTTCTACTAAATAAAGTATTGTAGTATGAACAGCTCTTGTTACTGTAATTTACAATATATTGTTATACTTATATACAACGGACAAAGATATGTATTTACATATTAAGATTAAATATTGAAAAGTTTTCGTTGGTTATCAATGATTTCTCAAAATTCGGTCAATTCACGAAATATTATTTACACACATACAGAAATTTTAAACGTGCTATGCACTATTCAACCTTTAAATATTTACATTTCACTACTCTACAGTATTTGAAAGATATATTAATTATTATTATTATAATATCATTACCCTACTGTATACCAGAAACATACATTGAGATTCATAGTTATTCATTATATATTATATTTTTTTACGTAAAATTTATTCACTATATTTCACTACGTATTCACGACTTCAAAATATTTGAGCAAATCAGTGTCATTAAATTAATAGTAAGCATAACACTCTATATTAGTCTTTGGCACAATTATGGTTTTATACAAAGTAACTTTTTGAATGCTCTCCTGAAATCCATATTGAATATAGTATATATTAAAGGATTTAGTGCTGAGTTGATATATCCAAGCCAAGTTATAAAATTGATAAACTTGTTAGACAAACAGCATCTGACACAAAAGGGAATGACGAGATAGATGACAAAGAAGGGTAACCAGCAAAATACAAACACTCCCATAATAATGCCAAGTGTTCTAGCTGCTCGACGTTCCCGTGTTAATGAAATTCGCTGTTTCTCTTCAATAAATTGATAAACAGTATTTTGTTGGCTAGGCTTGGGTCGCTTATGACTCTTAACTGCTTTTTCAGTTTCACTCACTTCAATTAAGTCGTCTTCGTGAGTTTCCTTAGAGTTACTTTCTGATGACGTTTTATTTTCCAAATTGTCTGCCATATCTGTTGCTGAGTTCTCGTTAGACAATATTGGTATTATTAACTTATTCTGGCACTTATCGTCTTTACTCCAATAACGTTTCTTTGGTTTTTTCTTTGGTGTTAATTTTCTTGTTCTTTTTTTCTTTTCCGAGTCTGAAACTAAGCGAGTAACTCCTTGATGCTCGTTGTGATTTGCTTCCGAGCTTACAGAATCTTGATCATGCTGATCATTTTCTTTATTGGTGTACCGGTTTTGGCCACTTGAAATAGTGCTGATTTTGGTAGCCTTAGCGCGGTCTCTAAGCCTCTTCTTTGTAGCCAAATATATTTCAAAGTATACTACAGCCATTATAACTAATGGAATGTAAAAGGATCCCGATGAGGAAAATACCACAAACCCGGGTTGAGAAGTCAATCGACAGGGCGTGTCTGGTTCGAATATGTCTGGCCAGTCATTCCACCCTAGTAGTGGTGGAGAGCTAATAACTAGTGAAAGTATCCAGACACCGCTAATCATAAGAAGAACTCTTTCTAATGTTCTCTTCTGTGCATAATTTATCGGATCCGTGATAGCCCAATATCTGTCCAAAGCTATTGCGCATAAATTTAAAATGGACGAAGTACAGCACATTATATCGCAAGTGAGCCACATTTTGCATACATATATTCCAAACACCCATTGTCCAAGAATGGAATATGCCACGTTCAGCGGCAACACCAATATTGCTACTGTCAAATCTGCTACGGCGAGCGATACAATGAAAAAGTTTTGAACAATTCTTAAAGGTTTGTACGTGAATACGCTCAAGATTACGAGAATGTTTCCTACAATAGTTGAGATTATTATAAGTGTAAGGACTATTGCCGTACATATTGCTTCCCATTCCGGTACTGCTAATGTTATCCCGAAACTACTCGGAAATTTAGGATCATCGGCTACAGCACAAGCGTCTCCGTTATCTCCAATAATCTCTTCAGTATAATTTATTATTGTGTAGTTAGTATGGACATGTGTTACTGCTTGCCCCATTTTGATAAATAATTCTGCTACATTTCACGATGTACGACTACGTTGACTCGGGTCGTAAGTCGAACGAATCTTTCAAAACATTTTGCAAGAAGTCTTTGATAATATTTCTTGTGTAGGCCGATCGCGTTTTCCGCATTCATTCTTTCATACTCCAGTTTTCTGTAACAATAAATAACCCTTTTAACACGTAATGGAAATGTATCGACGATTTATCCTTATCGAGAGTAGTTCACGTGAGGTATGCAAGGTAAATTACCTTCTACTGGAAATATTTTCTAGGAATTCCCATTTGTGTGATTTGTTCATTTTTTGATGCGTAAACGAATCTGTAACAAAAGAAAACATATATCAAATTTGATAATAAATATCTTTTATGCTGTAAATAGCACTAGACGGCTCAATTGTTATGCGATCTATAGAGCGTTTATAACTTATAGATATAATTCCTACACACAAAAAGTGGTTGTAAAGACATACAAAAATAAGTTTTTTGGTTTTTGATCCGATTTATAAAGTGTCATTTTTAACCGACTTCAAAAAGGAGGAGGTTATCAATTCGGTCGTATGTTTTTTTTTTTTTGTATGTTTGTTACCTCATATCTCGGTCATTTATGAACCGATTTGAAAATTTTTTTTTTATTTGAGAGGTATACTCTGAAATTGGTCCCAATTTTTTTATTATAAGAAATGGTTCAGTGTTTGTATGTTTGTTATAACTCCGTCATTTATAAACCAATTTGGAAAATTCTTCTTTTATTTGAAAGAGTATACTCCGAAATGGGGTCCCATGTTTTTTTTATAAAGAATGATTTCGACCTATCCGCAGAATAAAGTTATATTTGCAAAATCTCAACTTTACAGGAGAGCGATTTGAATTTAATCAGACACAAAATTAGATGTAACTTTTTTAGTTTTTGTTGTATACAATTGATTCTTGCACCAAACACGGGAAACTGTTTAAGGCTTCATTTTTTATGAAAATATTTAATTAAAACCCAGTAATTTTAAATTTAGTAGTATTTATATGCACAAGTGATGATTTATTGCGGACATCTTAATGTTATATAGACATTTGCAACATTGTTTTAGGGAAAAGTCTTAGTATTATGTGTAAATATAACTTTATTTTTTGTATATACTATAGTTTTTAGACAGTTGTATGTGTAAACAGTATATTTTAATGCATTAAACCATGTTTTTTTTTTGTATTTTTAACCAGAATATATAGGTTAAACATATTTGGCCACATTATAATAATTAATAATTACCTTCTCTATAAGTATAATTTTTTTTTATATATAATCCTACCAAAATGACTCCAACCCGCCTGATTGTAAGCAGTCAGTGAAATCCAGAAGTGGTGGCCACCATACTAAAAGCCATAGTCTTAAACTGCTGGTATGGTGTCCTTCACTATGTTAGCTGGGAATGGGGTTAGGAGAATGGAATGAGGGAGGTAAGGCAAGTGAAAGGGGGGAAGTTGGGCCTCCGGCGCTCTCACTCACCGAGCGAAACACAGTAGTACGGAGACTACTACTCTTACGTCGATCTTCTATGAGAGGGTAGTACTTCCCTGGACGATCCGGCCCATTCATGCTAAAATAACTTAATTGGGTACAAAGTTACATCAAAAATATCAATTCAAAGTTTTTATCATTCTTGTTCACTATCAATATCCATTTTATTATCATTGTCAGTACTTGAGCAAAGGAGAGATTTAAAATAATTCGCTTGTTCAGAAGGTATTATTCCTAAATTTAATTAGACTAAAATGAGATCCTTATGTTATTTTATGATAAATTCTCTTCTTCTTCTCTTTATTGGCGCGATTTGCTTGAATAAATAGAGTTGTCAAACCAAGCCTTGTACAACTGGAACATTGAAATAAAATGAAATGAAATAAAAATATGTTTATTCATATAGGTTAATTAAATTAACACTTATGAGAAAATTAACCTACAGCCAGTTCGCTGACGAAGTAGAGCAATGAGAAGAACTGGCAAAAAATCAGGCCACTCTTTTTAATCGTCAGGTTATTACAATTTTTGTAAGTTGCAGTTTCAAGTAGCATGCAAAGTGACATTGAAATGCTAAGACTGCCGTCTAGGTAAAGTTTTGTCGAAGATTTACGAATGTAGTGTGACTAGACAGGAACGAAGGTTCGGACATGGTCACATACACTTTTATCAGTATCAGGCTGGATTACTTGATGGTGGTTTGTGTGGCGTCCTCACATATCCTCGTCTATAATGGTGCTCCCATCGTACTTTTCCTAAGCTGTTGAAATAATTTCGCCACTGACAGACAGAGTATATGAACATTGTCTTACAGACATTAACTATTTTAGAATGGCGTTCCTTTTCATCCAAATCAGATATTACGGGTAAAAAATATTTAAATGTATATGTACGATTGTTATTAACTTCGCGATTCAATCACCAATTTTTTTGTTGCTATTTAGAGTATTTATCACATAAGCCCAATGCTTTTCTCGACTACCCAAACACCAGAACTTTTGAAAACAGTCAATTCTTTGGTTATGCGGTAATTTTTCAAAGCATCGGTATCTACAGCAACAAGGAGGGCCTAAAGTTTTGTCATCAACTACCACAACCCAACCCTTCTTAGTAACATATTTCTTGTCACAATTTTCAAGACATTTTCTTTTCACATCAGACCACTCAGATGTACGATGTAACCGTTTCTTGATTCTTTTCTTGGACGAGGTAGGACTTTTATCATCACTAGTGTTATAAGGTGCGCTGCAAATGTTAACCGTTGAAGGTGATGCAGTCCAGTGATCATCACTATGTATTGAACAGAAGGTATCATGGCAAGGTATCATTTAAAGGAGAAGGCATAGGGGTGGAATCATACATTGGTATAGAAATTGAAGGCAAATCGTTATAGCTAATTGCGGGTAAATTTTCAAAGCTGGACGGTACTTCGAGTACTAGCGGTGTTAGTACGTTATTTTCTGGTGTTCGTGGCAACAATAGATTTTTTCTATACAAGTTTCAGCATGGAGCGGTAGCGGCATTGTATTAGGTGTGTCTGTATCATGAATCGGAATCGCATTATTATTTTCAGACTGGACTGGCTGTAAGCCGGATGGTTGAATTTCTGAAGCTGATGTACCAAGAACGTCTTTCCGTACCTCAGACATTACTAGATGAATGTTTTCAGCACCTTGTGGTAGTGACGATTGCATACAAGCTTTACGATAGGTAATCATACTCTGAAAATAGAAATCAGTGTAACTAATACATTACACAATTCAATAAAATAATAATGATCCAAATAGTTCCTAATTATTTTATATAATGAATAAATATTGAAATAAAATAATTTTGTTTAAGTTTTCATAGACATTTTCAGTCGGAAGAAAGATATATCTTAATATCAACCGAAGAATAAGGTAACATCTTCATATAAACCTCATAATTTAGAAATAACTTCCACTGAACAAGGTTACATGTGCATATGGAATCAAATATTTTACGTAATTCACTAGTAATAAAGTAATATATGAAGAAGTGTATATACAATTTTAGTAGTAATTATACTGTTTTAATTAATGTTTTATGCATCGAATAAACTAGTATTTTACTATTTTATTATTTATTTAAGGTAAACTGATGTGTTCGAGAGAAAAAAGATTTATATGAATGTGAAACCTTATTATTACATTTTTTGATTAAAAAAAATTTTTTCTACTGGAAAGCTGACAAAAAGATAATAAAATCAATTCAATTGAATAATGACAAATAAAATAAGTAAAAATATATTGATTTACCTGAAGAAATATCAGAATCTGTATTTTTTCCATTATTCATCACAGAGGATTATGTTCATGTTTTAGAGAATTTTGACACTTTTCGGTTTGATAACATGTCCAACATTATGTTCAGAGCGTGTACTTTCATCTTGATTACTTAAATTAATGTTAATTCAAAAAACAACAGATTTGCATTCACAGAGTGAGGTATAGAAAGCGCGCGCTTGACGCGGCCTACGAACGACGAATATGAATACAAGTGTCGGTGTAACCGCGCGCGCGGTATGTGGGCGCACCGCAACCGACGGCGTCTAATGGTACTTGTGCGCTCGAGTTCTTACTCGGTGGAACAAGAAATTACATGTATCTTTATTCAATTGCTATCTTCGTAACTACAAAAGTTTTGATTTTTTTTATTAATTTAGTGTAATATATAGACATGTCTAACCTTATAAAACCATTAAAAATAGTTTTGTTTTATAGTCATGTGTACCCTTATTCTATGTACAGGTCGATTTAGTAGTTTGGCTTTAATTTAATATTTTGTAACAAAACGTTTGCAAGAAGTGAAGACGTGTAAAGCAACACGTCGATGTCTTTTGCGACGAATTATGGACATGTCAATGTCAGATAATTCGTCTACAAGTGCGAAGTGATTTTCAAAATTCATTTTTTGTTAGAAATAAGTGGCCCTGGATGAGTGACCATATGCATTTTTTGTATATCTGAGCGATTGCTCGGTCAGTTAAATTATGATTTTTGATGATTCTTTATTGTTGGTAGATCATTACTTTTTTGTTTTGATTTGTGGTTTCTGGGATTCAGGGTTTAGCGATCGAGAAAGTGTTGACAAGGACCTTATATCTCTATTTACAATCTTACCTCTCGTCTCTACTTTCTTTCAAAAGTTGCAAAGACAGAATTAAAGATCCTTCTTAATAATAATAATAATAATATCATTTATTTCTCAGTATATGGTACATTGAGATCTTACAAAAACATTGATTCACATACACTACCATTGCTGGTGTAGAAACATTAATTATTTAAACTAAACATGCAACTACATCGTGATTTTTTTTTAGTAGTTAATATAATTTATAAATATGCTTTTTATTAGTTTCTAATAGTGGTAAAAATTTAACTCACAATTTTATTTGAAAATATTAAATTACAGCTCAAAATATTTATTACAATGTCAAAATATTAATTACGATGTCGAAATATAAAATAAAATGTCAATTATTAATCAAATGTCAAAATATTATATAGAATGTCAAAATATTATTTTTAATGAGATAGTGACAAAGTATTATTTATAGTGTTAAAACTTATTAATAACAATGTCAAAAATATTAATTATAATGCTAAAATATTAATTACAATGTCAAAATATTAATTACAATGTCAAAATATTAATCACGATGTCAAAATATAAATTATAATGTCAATTATTATTTAAAATGTCAAAATATTATTTATAATGTCAAATATTATTTTTAATGAGATAATGACAAAGTATTATTTATAGTGTAAAAAAATATTAATAACAATGTCAAAAATATTAATTAAAATGCTAAAATTTAATTATAAATTCAAATGATTAATTGTAATATTAATATAAGAATAATAGCTTTCATAGTATCAAAATGTATGATTAAGAAATTCGTTTACAGAATAAAAGCACTTGTCTAAAAGCCAAGAAAACATTTTACTTTTAAAATTTATAATTAAAAAACTCCTTAAAAACATCTGTCAAGTAACCATGAGAACAGTCTTCTTTTAAATATATGAATTGATAACATTCGCAGGTCAGTGGGCAGTTTGTCATAAATTTTTATTGTCATACAATACACATTCTTACTACCTATATATATGCAATCTTTGCTTAGGGACAAGTAGTTTGCCCTGGTGTTTGATTTTTAATCTATCAGAAACTTGTTCGTTTATTGGAAACATATGAGAAAATCTTTTTACTAACATACAGATCTCAAGAATATACAAACATGGAAGTGGAAGAATTCTTAATTCTTTGAACAGTGGCGTGCAATGGTTTAGATAATCTGCTCCGCACAGAGCTCTGATACATTTCTTTTGTGCTTTGAAAACTCTTTTTATGTCGACTGAGTTACCCCATATCACTAGACCATAGCGCAGTACCGATGAAACATAGCCGTGATATGCACATAGCGCTGTTTTTTGATCAGTTGCTAATTTCAGTTTTCTCAAGGCGAATACGAACCTCTCTAGTTTGACACATACGCTATTTATATGCTCTTTCCAGTTTTATTGATTGTCAATAATTATTCCTAAAAATGAGACTGATTGTACTGGTTGCAAAGTAACATTATTGTGTACTATTTTGGTTGGTGCTAATGTAGAGTTACGAGTTTGAAAATGCAATAATTTTGTTTTCGCAATGTTCACGTGTAGATTGTTTTCTGCTAACCATTGAATCGCCTTTGCTATCTCACTATTAGTTTCGTCTTCTATATCAGAACTATATGAGCATTTTATGGTCAAGGTGGTGCCATCTGCGAATTGTATACAGTCGTGATTTATAGTTTTTCTAAGGTCATTAACATATAAAATAAATAGCTGCGGCCCTAGCACGCTTTCCTGGGGGACACCACTATGATTTGTTCTAAATTTGGAACTAAACTTTATTTTTGTGCTGTTTTTTATTGTGGTGATGAGAGTCATCTGTTTTCGATCAGAAAGATAACTTTTAAACCAATCGAATGCCTTACCTCTTATCCCGTACCTTTCTAATTTGTATAATAGCCTATCATGTGAAACAAAGTCAAATGCTTTGCTCATATCAAGAAATACTGATGATACCGACATTTTGTTATTGAGTCATTCACTAATTTGTTTCACTAACGAGAGGCAGGCTAGCGCTGTTGAACTTTGTTTTCTAAAGCCGAATTGACTGTCAACAATTACGTTGTGTTTACTTAAAAAACTATTTAATCTGTCATTCATTGCTTTTTCAAATATTTTTGCGAATATTGATATCAAGGTGATAGGTCTGTAATTGCTCATAACGCAGTGGTCACCCTTTTTAAAAAGCGGCTTTATAATAGATTTTTTTAAGCGAGTTGGAAAAACGCCATCTTCAAATGATTGATTAATCAAGTAACTAAGAGGAGACGCTATGCAATGTGCACTTAGCTTAATTATTTTTGTAGTTACTTCATCGTATCCAGTTGAGTTTGTATCACTCAAGGATTTAATAATTTTTATAACGTCAGGCTCACTCACTAGTGTTAGAAATAAACTATTAACGTTACTGTCAATATTTATATTGTTTAAGCAACGATTATTATTGTTTGTCGATGTCATCTCTATGAAATAGTTATTGAATTGCGTACAAATGTTATAAGGATCGGTTATAGATTTATCTTGAATTATTATTTCTGAAATGTCTGTTTTATCAATATGAGTACCTAGATTTGCGTTAATAATAGACCATGTAGCCTTACATTTATTTTTAGAATGAGTAAGAAATTTACTGTTATTAATTTGTTGAGATTTCATGATGCACTTTTTTAATAATTTTGTGTAGTTTTTGTACTTTTTCTGTGAAATCTCTTGTTAATAGCGTTGAGTTGGTATTCATAATATAAAATTCTCTTCTTAATACACGATATTTTTAAACCTTTTCTAAGCCACTTATTTTTAATTAGTTTATTACTTTTTTTGACGCGCACTTCGGGAAAACACAGTTTGTACAGTAAAGTGAATAAGTCGTGGAAAATGTCGAAGCTCATATTACAGTCCGTGCCTTCGAAAACGTCACTAAAACTTAATGCTGATAAACATTCTAAAAATTTGGCCATATTGTTTTCGTTATAATCTCTTATTGTTTCGTACCAGTATTGAATACGGTTTTTCGCGTGTTTTTTTAAAATTTGGAAAGTTAATAATTGTCCGGTATCATGATCTGATAGAGCTAGGTTATGTATACTACATTTCCAGTTACGTTTAGGAATATTACTTGCTATCTGATCAATACTAGTATTTTTTCTAGTAGGCATCTTAACATGTAAACATAGATTAAAATTACTTAAAATAGATATTAATTCTTTTGTATAATTATTATCTTTTAATATATCTATATTCCAATCACCGCACAGTACAATGTGTTTTCCTCTGTTGAGGGTTAGTTTTCGCAGCAAAATCTCAAGTTTTTATAAATAATTGAAATGTCTGAGTCCGGAATTCTATAAATACATATTATAATCAAATTGTATGCAGGTATTTCGATACCGCAGCATTCGAAACCAAAGTCTGGCGCCATTTCTTTAGTTACAGATAAAGGGATGTAATCCAGATCTTTTTTCACTAATATACAAGTGCCACTACGTTTCTTATCGCGCGAGTAGCTGGTAGCTAGATTATAGTTTGAGAGTATTAAGTTATTTTCATGGCCTGATTTTATAAAAGTTTCACTGAGGCAGATAAAATCTATATCACCCGTCTGTCTAGTTAGATTATCCAACGTCAATTCAAATATACTTAATTTATTTAATATTCCAGCTATATGGCTGGCACCGACTCCAAAATAAGTGATTAAAAACTATAAATAGTAAAGTATTATAGGTATCAAGGATTGCGTTGATTCTCCTTTAATGTTTTTTGCTATGAAGTAATTAAAATATTATTTTCTACTTTTTAGTTAAGGATTGAACATGTAGGTGTTGTTTGAAGTCGGTTTTCATTTTTTTTCTAAAAATAATTTTATAACTGTCATTTCAGTGAAAAATCAAATCCAAAGTTTTAAGATTTTGTACATAAAGATAACTAGTTTAAAATAAACACTCACACGATCCGTTCTTTTAACTCTTGATTCAAAACTTGGGGATAAGTCCTCTAATTTTTTAATGAGGAATTTAACTAGATAGTAACAAAAAAAATCGCCGAATCGGATCGATCGTAACATTTTAATACAAGTGTTCCAAGCCGATAGTTTATCCATTGTTGAAACTTAAGCGTTATTATAAGTGTTAATTTAATTAACCTATATGAGTAAACATATTTTCATTACACTTCTTTTCAATAAAACAGAAATAACAATATATATTGTAATAGCAACTATGTTCGTTATATATAACACGTTCTAAATAGAAATAATTAAAAATATAGGTATTTCACAGTGCAAAATTCATATGTTACTTATATTGCAACGAATATAATATTATTATATTTACAAGCAAACAGGTATGCTTGAAAATGTTTAATATTACAAATTGCCTTGACTTTGGACAAGCATGTATGCGAAGAATTCTAAAAAGGTATGAAAGGGACGTAATATTGCGCGCTTCTTATGACATTTTCTGAGAATACTGTAACAGCAAAATATAGTGGGAATTTTATAGAGTAGGTCCCAGTTCATATATTAGATTCAGAGAAACATCACAATTACGAGTACTTAGAAAATAGAAAAGTAAGCATGTTCGTCAATGTTTCGCTCTTTTAGATCTCGAGAGAAATCTTCATTGATAGTTACTTGCAATCCAATTTCAAAGTCTTCAACTCCAACTTGATATTTTCGAACCTTTTAAAGTTTTAAGTAAAAGCTTCTTGAACTGTGAAGTAATGCTTGATACAATTTCAAAAGCTTACAAATTCGTATTTAAAAAAATTAAAAAGAAAAGATACTCTAACTACAGTAACTTAATTCACTTTTTCATATTATGCAAGTTGGTTGTAGGTAAGATATTATGTTTCTTGTTGTAAGTGATATAATGTGGATGGTGTTATTGATAGTATATTCTTGTTTATTTGTATTGTAAAAATGTTGATATTCTTATTTTTAAGTCTATTCAAAGTAAGGAATACACGGTTAACTTCTTCAGACGACACTACAATAAACAGACAAATAACTAATTATACTTGTAAAAGCTTCAAAATGAATGTCATTAATTGATGTGATGACAATAATTGAAATGAGGATGATGACCTTAATTAATTATTATTTTAATATAAATAATAATTAATTGGTCAGTGTACCCACTGTTTACAACGAGGTATCGTGATTTATTTGCTATAATCTCTTCAATTCAATAGTCTTTATTTTAATAAATGATATAATATAAGCTTATTAAACATTCAAATTTAAAACAAATTGCTGTTGTCTGTAAAAATAGGTATGTACTTGAACCTTGTGAGAACAGACACGGCCGTAGTTCTTGATTTGGACATATACAATATTGATATACACAAGTCGTAAATATTAAAATTATCTATAGCACAATCATGTGCGAAGTAATTTTTTTTTTTTTTTTTTTTAATATTAGCCCACCAAAGTGACTCCACTCTGCCTGATGGTAAGCAGAATAATAAGAATAATAAGAATAAGAATAATTAATAAGAATTACAGATTAGTAAGAATTACAGAGGTACTCGGCCTAAAAACTGTTCTCGTGTTCAAGTGCTGCGGTTCTATTTAATATAGAAAAGAACAGTGTTTGGCATAGTACTCCTTGACTGATTCAAAACACTGTGCTTTTCAATGAATGTTTTCAAGTAGTTGCGTAAAGTTACTTTCTTGTATATACCTACTATTACCTACCCGTCAGAAGTTGGGTGGTGAACTACAGATGCGAGTGAGGAATGCGAGATGTAGTCTGCCCCCGCTCAGAGCTTTGGGCATGAGGATTGCATAATTTTTGTACTTTAAGAAACGTAGGTAGGTATATGTATTCAAGTTCCGTGCGCGTTCTTAGTAGGCTTAAAACTGTTATAAGTCTTTTAAATAAATATATCTGTGCTTTGAATTTTTAATAATCCTTTAGAAAATATTTTTATTATGCAAGTCCGTTGAAATATTGAGCAAAATCCGTTAGAAAGTTATGATGCAAAACAAAATTTTCTGAATTCAATATCTATTCAAATATGGAGATTTGAACCGATTTCAATAACACTTTCATAACCAAATGCGATGCCTTGACAGCCTGCCTGCCTCAGGAACTGTCGCTAATACAAAATTATAGCAGATCTAACTTTATAAAATCGGAATTCGTTGCATTCAAATTTATTTAGAAAGTGTGATTGCTGTTTTAGTTGCACTGGTTTCAAACTTCATCATACCAACTACACACAACTCCATCTAGACCCAAAGTAAGCATATATTATAGCTTGTATTATGGGTTCTAGAATTCGGATATACATACTTTAATACTTTTTTTTTGTAAATACATACATATTGTACATAGAAACACCCAGACCAATGCAAATAGTCATGTTCATTCACACAAAGATTTGCACTGAGCGAGAATCGAACCCGCGACCTCTGCGTGGCAGTCCGTACATAGTACTACCAAACCACAAAAGTAGTCATCATCAGTCGTATACCCCTATTCACATGTGAGTATACTTGTTTATTTCTAAAATAACACAAACTGCAGAAGAATGTGACGCTGTATATTTTTAGTATTATAGTTATAGTATTGTAGTTAAATTGACTGTGACTTATTTATTATCAAAATAATTGTAACTTAAATTTTTAATTGAATTTAATTGTCTGTCGGTAAATTTGATGACACTATTTTGCTTATTAAATATAATATATGTTTAACAGTGTTACCAAATAAAATAAAAATATGAAAAGGTATCATCAAAATTAAGGTACCAATACAAATATACAACAACAGTTCACGTGATCAATTCCCAAGAAAATATACTCAGAGATTACAAAAATTCACACACCCAAAAAAAATTTTATTCGATAGAATATACAATGTATTTTCGACCTTCTTTCATATGTTACAGAAGAAAAGGTACGCTTAAGATCGTTTACACCGTATGAGTGACAACGTCGCAATTGAGTGTCATATTTCGTGGTTTTCAATTTGTATCATTTAATTGAAGCTATATTTTAAAAATATGTTTTGCTAACATTTTAGAATTAGGTGAAAGCTGTGTATAAATTAAGATATAATTGCGTTTACAGTTCTATTTATATGCAAATTATACATTGGAAACTTGTGTTGCGTTATTTTTATAGCAAAATAACTGTAAGCTGTAAGGTTAGTTACTTTTTATGCAGCTTTCACATAATTCTAAAATGTTAGTTGATCACATTATTTGATACAAAATGTTAGAAAAGGCTAACGTATGACGTTAGATTGCGAGTTGCCACTCATACGAATAAACCATCATAACGCTAGCTCATACTACGACCGCAGCGCACCGCATTGCAAAATTGCGTCAAAGCACGCAGCAGTGTGTTGCGATGCGGCCGGGCGGCCCGGTGCACGGTGCGGCCCGGTGCACGGTGCGGCCCGGTGCACGGTGCGGCCCGGTGCGCGGTGCGGCCCGGTGCGCCGTGCGGCCCGCCTGTAGTATGCCATAGTTCATATAAAATGTACTAAAGTGATATGAGAGGATTTTTGTTATGCGATGCGGTACGGCCCACCGTAATTTGCGCTAACCTACCACTATCGCATATACATACATGCTAACTTTGAATGATATTTTGAAAGTTTGTTTTAAATTAAATTTTGTTCATATGTTATACAAATGCTACATTGATTTAAAATAGGCATGTGTCTGTACATTTTTTTATAGTTAATATCAACCAAACCGAATTGAAGGTCTCTCTAACTGCCTGTTTAGTAGGGATTTGTACTCAAAGATGCATATAAGACTTTATTTTAAGGGCCCTCTGTATGTGTAAGTTTTTTTATTGGTTCGTATTTTTGAATACCTTAATATTCAGTTATTAAACACAGAGATAGAATAAAATACCAGTCTTAAATATTAGCATTAGGGCCTATAAGATAATGGAGAATACAACTAATTACAATGTAAATATGATGAGATTAAGCACTCAAGATCTTATATTAAAGAACACAAGAGCTAAATCAATAAAGTACTACTACTAAGTTTATCTACTAATTATAAAGCCTAATAGCTTTAAGTTCATTTATATTTAGAATTAATTATTCATACTATCTTAATTTTAGAAGATCGTTTCAAAAGTTTCACTTTGTACTAAGTAATATTATAATATTATAATAGTATTATATGTATTATGAATACAATAACGTATAAACTAAATAGGAATATGAGAAATCAGGTGCAGGTGACGTCACACATCAGCTATGAACTTAGGGCACATTATCTTTAACTGTTGACTCCGCAAGCCAAGGGCCAAAATTAGACAATTCAATAGAACATTTTTTTTTATATATATTATAGCCTACCAAAGTGACTCCACCCCGCCTGATGGTAAGCAGTCAGTGGAATCCACAAGCGCTCTCACTCACCGAACGAAACGCAGTAGTACGGATACTACTACTCTTAATTCGATCTTCTATGAGAGGGTAGTACTTCCCCGGACGATCCGGCCCATTCATGCTGAAATCAGCGTGGATCTACTACCGTACAATTATTAAATTAATAAAAAAATATTTAATAAAAATTAAATTAAATTAATTAATACATATATTTAAGTAATTACCGTACAATTTTGAAGTTTCACTGTCTTAAAAGTTTGTTTAGGTTAAAAGCGATCACACATAAGAGTGGTAACGTCGTAATTTAGTATCATATTTTCGTGGTTTTCAATTTTTATCAGTTAATCGGAGCTATATTTTTAAAATATTATCAGAACACTTTTTAAAATTACGTGAAAGCTGTATATAAAATCTAATGCTGAACACTATTTAATCTTTATGCAAGTATTTACATAGAGTTATTTCATTACCACAAATGACTCTAGTAGAAATACGCAAGATCAAAGTTATTTAAGGGTTCTAAAATATAATAAAGTTACATACTTAATTCTAGTATTACCGCGTCTATCTACAAGGCTCGGTTTCTGACAAAATTGTCTAGAGAAAGAAAAAATAAATTGAAATGTAGGTAACGTAAGATGAAAAATACTTGTACTTTCAACAGTATTCTTTTATTAAATCGCCAGAACTCACAAAAAATATCACTTTAATATAGATTTAATAACATAGTTAAAAACAGTAATAACATCTATATTATTTTTTCTTTTATATTTTTAGGTATCCAATCGTAATCTGTTTAAGAAACGGCAAAACATTTTTTTTATATTATTTTAAATTAAAGTGTCGTAAAGGAGACCAGCTACTTATAACGTCCTAACATAATTTATTTTAAATACTAGCCGCAGTCCCTTCAGTGTAGTGCATTTATTACCAAGAAACTTTTCATCTTATTTTTATATTTAGTTTGTTAAGTTTAAAATTTAATTTAGGCAGCCATATTTGAATGTACGTAGTCTTGTCATAACAAATTATTATGCACAACAAACGTAACAATTATCATTAAAGAAACAAACATAAGCGCGACTCTCACGAGACAACACTCAAATTACGAAGATTTAACAAAGATAGATGGGTATATAAATTGAAAATAATAATGAAATATTGAGTTTAGTAACTACATTTAGAAATTTTGGCCTTAAAATATAGATATTACTTCTATGTTAACCCGTCTGTTAGGAGAAAATAGGGATGATCACGTGTGTTTAAATTTTGACTAGTAGCAGAAAGAGAGTCATAGTTTTCACGTATATAAATCATGGATATATACTATTTCGATGTGAAATCTGAAATCGAAAACTTAAACTGGCGAAAATAAAGCGATATACACCTTTATTTTCTTTTATCCGAATCGGTTGGACGCTTCACCTATTGGTGAAATATAAACAACCTAGCGATGTACAAACTTCAATATCGAATGATATATGAACAAACCGTGACACGAGAGACAAACAAAAAATTGTACGACATAGGACGGCTGACAACTATCTGTGATAAGAATGTCGCCAGTGTGATCGCCAATCCCTTACTAAAAACCTTCCAAGTGTGATATTTTCAGGACATCTTTAGACAATGGACTTTTGACTGATATAATTATTCAAATGATTGTCTCGGCAATGTCGCCTATTACAAGAAAATTAGCAAAAGATTCAGAAAGCTACGAAATGCAATCACAGTTAAATTGAATGGAATGCAATTACAATTGCTTTGAAAGTTGCCTACCATTTTATTTCTACGCTTTTCATTTCCACAACTGTAAAATTTAATATAGGTTATCTAGCGAATGGTTTTGACATAAAATGTAATGACCAAAGCTCGATTTAGAAACTACAAGAGCGTTTTATAACTTTCTGTCAGCCACCGCAATGATAAATTACTCTCGGCGAGGTTGGAGGCTTATACTGCTTCCACTTTTCCTTATTTTATGTTTAGCAGCTAAAATAATATTCAAAGTGGTTGTTGCTATGTGAATTATATTTACAAAAATATGATATTTTCGTAAAATGGCTGTTGCTATGGAAAATATCGTGTAATAGGTTTTACAGTTTTGTTAGATACTCGTATATTTGGTTAAGACGATGATGATCTACATCGGATTTCACTCGCTGTTTTTAAACATTGTTATATTATATTATTATTAATAATTTATTAGAATATACCTACCATCATGCGTTTTGACTAGACAGGAAATTATAACCAGCTCAATTTAATCGCATGTAATGAGGGCAAATATAACCATTATAAACGCTAATATAGACTCTGTACCTACTAATACTGAGAATTCTCGACAGATAAACCCAATTTAATAAATATTGAACTTTAAACCACCAAAACAGTCGTTTAATTAAAGTTAAGACTATTAAATTAGTTATTATCTTTTTAATTACGTACTTTTCTTAAATTATAGTCTCATTAATTACATTAATAAGACTCAAACAACGATAAGTGTAATTTAATTTACCGACAACATAATTTCAACAAATTGAGTAAAAGGTTTCTAAAAGTAAAAGGAAAACTTTGAATTAATACATTAACGTATACTTTCCTTACCCTACACATTAACGTTATGTTTACAAAGTTCTGTACACGTCATTAATCAACTTATAAACAAATCATTCCACATACAACATAACTTTTCGAGAAACTTCTGGAAACCTTCAGAAACATGTTCAATGTAAAACACCTATTAGCGGTTTATGTGTTCAAGTTAAGTATTGGAAAGGCATTAATTATTATGAATAGAACTTTCTTCTTTAAGTTTTATTTTTTCTTTAAATGCTATAAATCAAAGCCACTGTTTTTTTATGTTTTTCCTCTACCTTATCTAAACAACGCAACGGAATTTATACGATTATTATTTATTACTAACTGTTGCCAGCGGCTACGCCCGCTTGGGTAGGCATACCACAAAGAATATAGCCTATGTTATTCGCGGACATTTACTAGTAGCTTTCTATATACGAAATAATTTTTTAAATTGGTTGCGTAGATTTTGAGTTTATCCATTGTACGGGCCAACGACCGTACATCTGCCGCCGCGGTCAGCATTTTACCGTCAATGTGACGATTTTGTAACTATTCATAAATTAGTTCACTTTCAGCAAGCGTATTGTGTACTCATTAGCATATCAATGATTTATCATAAATTTAGCATATAATTTATCAAGCTTATAACTATTTTGGTAACCAATAAATAAAGTGTGCAATTTATATCATTATCATTTCTATCACATTATCAAGAAGTGTTAATTACACGTACATCCCTATCAAACAAACAAATAAACATACAAAAAAAATCAATTTTTTTCTCTTTATAATAATATTTTGGATCATTGTTGTAATTTTTTTTATTTTTTATTTATTTGATTTCAATTTCGTTCGCGGATGATAATGTGTGAATGTTGGTATTATACATAAACTCTCATATTACAGCAAAGTCAATATAAAAGCTTATATTAAAGTGTCATAGATAGCATGGCTAAACGACCACTTAAAAATGACTGATGTTTCAATATTTGGGGGGTTAGGTTGCAAACAAGTATATTATGGCACACATGATGGTAAGCCTGTAGGGCTGTTTTTTATGTTTTTTCTTGGTATTGTTTATGCGATGCTGTAGAAAATTATGCGAAGTAAACTAACCCAAGTCGACCGTAGGGATAACAGAATGAAGAAGAGTAAAAAAAGAAAGGCGCACTAACGAGTAATTTGTTAGTATCGAACCACATCATTCATCAAAAACGTAATTTATACTAAATAGAAAAGCAAAACACTAATATCTAAATACATATTCGAAGTATTAACTTTATTTGTATTGTAATATTTGAAAACATTAAAGAAATATAAGCCAATCAAAATTACTCTACTCTTTCTGTTGTCAAGTAATCAGTGGAGTACCGAAGAAGAGAAAAGTGAATTTAAACGAATTAAAAAATAAACGTGAATAAATTTAGCTGACTAAAAATAAAGCGTTTCCTACAAATAAAATTATCTTAAGTCGTATTCCATTATATGAAACGTAAGCACAAACATTAAGCAGATTACTAAAAATAAAAGGTTGTAAAATATGAAAAGAAAATTTTATAAGATTTTAGTTAAAATAATTTTATAAAAAAGGTTGATAATATTTGCTTTTGAGAACCGTTTTGTACTTAAGTAATTGAATAAAAATAAGAATGTATAGGGCAGGTTGGACTTTAGTATCCTAATTGCAACTTTTTCATTTTCTTATCTTTTTAAAAGACAACACTCTCACTAAGGACTAAGGCATACTTACGGTGAACTTTACCAATACAACTAACAAGCACAAAATAAAGCTAAATTCGAAAGAAAAGGAACCACGGAAATAAAATTCGCTGCGTTATACTAAAACTAGCTAATAATTGCATTTTTTTTTATTTATTCAAGTGCACAAGACACAAAACCATAACCCATTTTGCTACATCTATTATTATTTAATTCTAGCAATACTCATAACGCGATGGTTCGTTAAACTAGTTAATCTATCTAATTAAACAGACAATTACTGAAATGACAATTAATTACATTTATAATGCTTAAAGTTTCAATGATCCTTTTTATTCACCGCTACTGTTATATAACGATTTTTTGATATTATTTTAATCAAGCACTGTTTAATTGTTTTAGTAACATAATGTATCAACAAAAAGAAGTCTACTGCTAAACAAAAATCAATAAAGGAGAGGCATAGCCGCTTGTATATTGCATAGTAAGGAAATATTTTCACAGACTACCGCTAAATAGGAGTTATCCATGCCAGCTACAAAACAGATTAGGTAATATGGAGACCATCAAACATCGATCCACTCTTGGAGAATGGACGTGACAAGAATATATTGAAACTATAATATGAAATGACATTACTACCTACGTTTGTACGTTACGCGATCCAAATGTTTACTGCGTTTGGCTCTCTGATTGGTTAAGAGCTTAGATCGGACCAATCGGAGCACAGAACGTCATAAACGTGTCACATTAACGTAAAACAAACTCGCACTAAGCTCTCTGATCTTAAATGCGCAGCTGGACAAGTGCTTTATACGGAGATCATCCAGAATCATTGACTGATCCAAAATGGCATCAGGTACAGCAGACATTTGAATCAAATACTGCAGTAGTGTAATTGGATGTACTGGCAATGTCCTAAACGCGTTTGCTGCAAAAAGAAGAGTAAAATGGAATATTACGATGACCAAATGCAGACAGTTACGGAACTCACTTTTTTCCTTTCTATAGAATACTGATTTCACTTGAATGCATTATACTGTATTCACACGAATCTTCTGGTTACTCAGATCTCATTATAAAGGGATAAGCCACTTCACAAAAGACAGTACGCTTGCGTCTTTACGATATTAGTTTGTTTCATACATTATAATAGACACGTAGATAGATTTGGGTCTATTTTATACATAACTAGCGACCCATACCCGGCTTTGCTCGGATTGACTTCCTTTATTCGACCCTGTTACAAAATCCGTTCTTAGCTAACATATCCTACGTGTCTACTAAACTTCAGCTTCATGAATCAAACATTTTCGGAAGTTCGTGTTTAATAAGAGACTTTCGCTTTTATATTTACAGTAGCAGATTAGTGCTAGTTTCAGTATAATTGTCTCGGATCTCCTGAAGAAGTATCTGTTCTCTCATTATAATATAGACGTAAGTAATGTACATTGCAGTTTCTTTATGACTGTGTGACTTCAAAAGGCTTGACTATACCAATTATGCCATGGCCCCCCTTTTTATTCTTCTCCCTCGTGGTTGGTTATGGCTCTTAAGTATTTTTTTTAATATTATTTCTGCAACGTATAGCTCAGTCGTGTTTTTAAGCTATTAGTAACCGCTTACGTGTGATTATTTGTTACTTAAGTTGCATCAAATTATCTATGTATGTAAATTTAAATGAAGGCTTATAAATAACAATCTTTTTGCCTCATAAATAATTTTACTCTTTGAGGTCTCTAACTCGCCTCGTCGTGCTTAGGTAAAATCTTGAATGCCTGTATATTTAATTAAGCGTTGATCAAAGACACTTTTGATTTACAATTATTTTAAAAGTACTTTGAAGGGTTTTGTTCTAGTATTTTGTGACTTACTCGTCAATTCAGTTTTTATAACTAATGTTTTAAAAGCAATTTTATCACTTTAATGTGATACATAGCTTTAACATAGACAAATCAAGGCTGTCATTTTCGAATTGATTATTTTTATTAATATCAAAGTTATAAATAAAGTAACTACTTAAATATTGATATTGTTAAATAATTTGCTATTTCGACAATTATAATTAATTTTTATTTCAGTACATTTATTACGTGATTTGTTGCTTCTTTATTTTTATTATAAGAAGTATAATAAAGTAAAGTATAATTCACATATCAGATTTTGTACAACACTTAGCCTAGCAAGCAAAAGCCACGCAATAATCAGAACCCAGTTTAAATTCCATAACCTAAGATTATTACATACCTAACATATGCGAGCAAAAGTTAACCCTTCTTGCATTCGGGTATGTAGCTGCGTGTCCTCCAAGTTTCGAAACTAATAAACAAAGTTCTTGAACTGGGAGGATTCTTAATGCCGTGTGAGACGGGACGAGTTCACTTCAGAATAGTTCTCTGTATTCTCAACAGAATGTGCAAAATTGTTCACACTGCCATCGCTTTTGTCCGCGAAAATCCCACATCAATAAAAAACTCGTACATTTTTTTTCATTGCCGACATTAGCAGACTAGCAAACAGCCCACGTGATGGTAAGTGGGAACCAGAGTCTCTGCTCTTGCTCCTACAATGCCAGGGACTATGCGAAGCCTACTCTTCTACTCTTGCGTCGATCTTCTATGAGAGGGTAGTACTTCCACGGTCGATCCTGTTCATTCATTCTGAAACCAGCTTGGATCTACTCCCGTACATAATACTATACCAGTTGTACCTATACATCTAGCTAAAGGTGTCCGCCTACATACAATATATCCAAAGGAAATGCCACATTTGCTACGGTAAGCGGATTAGTGACCACAAGGTTTAGTAATGCCTCTTCTTACCTTATTTCGACCACAAAGGGTATAAACCTAATCCTTATTACATCAGATGTGGGTTCGTTAAAGCAGCAATTAACCTCTCAATTTAAATACAACGATATGCAGTGTATCTGAGGCTATCTTAAAGTGCTGCTTCAGATTATGAACGGTTGATTGACATTAACAGGGTATTACTTTAAATTAATCCATTTTGACAATG
Organism: Parascotia fuliginaria; assembly: GCA_963082885.1. Classification (NCBI taxonomy): domain Eukaryota; kingdom Metazoa; phylum Arthropoda; class Insecta; order Lepidoptera; family Erebidae; genus Parascotia; species Parascotia fuliginaria. Next base: position 4,039,463 of record OY720180.1, on the reverse strand, counting down.
GTGACATAAAAGTGACTCTTTACATTATACTTGTGTACCAGCAAACGGGGTTAGGTTTCAGAAGAGACAGGAGCATAGTTCGCTATGAACCTGGCGCCATTAGTCTCTACTGATATGTAAAATGAATAAAAACATGCTGCACTCAAGGGCATAATGTCTACTATTGCAAATACAATTCATTCTTTTATACTAGCCCATCAAAAAAAACCTTCTAGAATCACATTTTTAGTAAGGTTTTTTGTTTTATTTATTTAGTTACATTCGCTTAAACATAAGGTCATTAGCGACCTCTGTAAAAATACAATTATATCAAATGATAATGGTTTACTAATTTTAGGAATTTTACAGTTTTATCTTCTAGAAAGGTTATTTTACTATGACCGCGTTTTTCTGTAGCGTGAAAACACTTGCTTGTAATTTGAGGAAGAAATGTATTGAAAGATTTGCTACTTAAACCACTCATCAAACTATATAATATGTGAAGTCATCCTAACAAATAGTTCTTCTATTTGTCCGAGTGCTTGGATGTAAGTTTCCCTCGCTCGTGTACCCTTGCACTACGTGTAGAACGCGACGCCTATTCAACGAGTCACATAAGCACGTGATTTAGAACTTTGTCTCACACCTGAGCTCCAGCTTCGCAAACGTATCTATTTATTTAAGTTGCGACAGCTGATACAGTTTACTGATTAAGCACAAACTCCATTAATAATTTCATATATTACGCTAAAATTTGGCATGTAGCTACTTTTTAAGTACCAAAATTTTGATGTTAGATAAGAATCAATAAAAGGATTCTTCCAAGATGACGCTGATGACGGGGTATTGCGCTAGTAACAACGACGCTTGACGCATAGTTTAGTGTTAACAATAATATAATAATAATAATAATAATAATAATAATAATAATAATATTCTACCACATTCACACAGCGATATCTAGCCCCAAATTAAGCAATTATATTTGCTTGTGCTATGGGTACTAAACAACTGATATATTACTTAAATACATTTTTTTTTTTTGTAAATACATACATATTATAGATAAATTACACCCAGACACAGAACAAACAATCATGATCATCACACAAAGGTTTGTCCTGGGTGGGAATCGAACCCACGACCTCCGGCTTAGCAGTCAGGGTCACTAACCACTAGACCAACAGGCCAGTCATACAATAAAATTAGGCTCAAAGTATTATTTGATGCACTACTTATGCTTTACTTCGATGCATACGACATAGAGACAGACTGCACAAAAAAATTAAACAGGCACCAAATAATGAGATTTTGAAACTTAGCTTTACGAGATATCGAAATTTTTGTAGTTCTTTATTAAGGAAGGTAAAAATGGAATATAGAAAAATGAAGTTAAAAAAGCTGGTGGTAATCCCAGACAAATATGGTCCGCTATAAATAACATTTCAGGAAGGTCGACTAAGCAAGTAAGTACTTCATCGCACTTACTAGCTTCTTCAGTTACACCACAACGCTCCATAAATTATGTGAACGATTTTTTTGTCGAAGTGGGAGAAAAATTAGCTCATAATATTGTAAGCACTCCAACACCATTGGCAATGGTGCAACCTCTGAACAGCCCACAATCAATGGCAATGCTTCCAACTGATGAGGAAGAAGTCGCCAGAATATTAAAGTCGCTTCGTAACAACTGTGCTGCAGGGTGGGACCATATATCCACCAAGCTTTTAAAGAAACATGAGACTGTTATGGTGCCTCCTCTAACATATATCTGTAACCTAGCTCTTTCCACAGGTAAATTTCCCAATGTGTTCAAAAGAGCTATAATACACCCCATCTACAAGAGTGGAGACAGGGACCGTGTTGATAATTATAGACCTATAGCAGTGATCACAGCATTTTCCAAAATACTAGAACGTATCATGAACAACAGACTTGTCAATTACTTAGAAAAAAATAAACTCTTAGCCTCATCACAATTTGG